>OV702279.1:375386811-380486079 GCA_916181665.1 Avena sativa | reverse complement strand
AAGACACACTCTGGTAATTAAAGTATCAACTGGGCATCTGTTGACAAAACCCACACTGTCGATTATCTAGCTCTGCTTGCTGAGGAAACCATAACTGACCTATCAACTGAACTTATCTTATATTGAAGAACAAGCCCCTGGGTGACTATTTGAAAGACAATTGAAAGGGGGACCTGACCAACTACACAAGTGTAGACTACACAACAAACACACTACCTTCAGGGTGAAACATCGTTCTCCAAAGCAACAATAGACTTTGAAGGGAAATGATTACCTACCAGTATGAATGTACTTGAGGGCTCGGAGCAGTTGGTAGAGAAAAAACTGGTAATGCTCCTTCGTCAAGTCATCATTGGCCTTAATGACCTGGTGGAGATCAGACTCCATGAGCTCAAAGACCACATAAATGTCTTTGAAGTCCTTCCTCGAGGGAGGCAGCATAATGTGCTTGATCTCGACGACATCGGGATGCCTCAGGAGCCTAAGGAGCTTGATCTCGCGGAGGATCCTCGCGGCGTCGGAGACATGGTCGAAGATGTTGTGTATCTTCTTGATGGCCACCTTCTGCCTGGTCTGCAGGTCGAGGGCGGAGCACACGACCCCGTAGCTCCCCTTGCCGATGACCTCCTGGATCCTGTACCGGTTTGCGTCGCCATACTCCGTGAAGAAGTCCACATCCGCAGGACTCTGAAAAAATGAGCACGCTACTGAATAAGCAAAGTGCCAAAACACAACTAGTATTAAGCAGAAGATTGCCACTGGGGCGAACTTGTAAAGGATCAGTAAGGGGGGGCACACTGAAATGGCACAATGATTGGTGGGGTTTAGATAATCATTTGCAGATGGACAGAGATTTGGAGTGGCCACACCGCAACAGAACCAACCATCAGCAATAATCAACAAGTTCGTCCTACTACTGAATTCGGCTTGCTGGTGGGCACATGAGCGGGCTCTCCCCCAACAAGAAATTGTATAGCTTTTCGCGCACCGACTGGGAAAGGCAACAGCTTGGCGGTGTTGTATATTGATTTGTTGGTACCACCAGAACTAGGCATCTGGATTCTGGAAGCGGCAAGGGCGCGGTCAACTTTCGCATGTGAGCATGAGCTGTTGTCGGTAACTCTCGACGCGGCATTGGAACCGACGGCATTTGTTTGACCACGGGAATACACCAGATCAAACGCTCTGGACACAAGATAGACCGCCGGAACTGAAATCACATCGGAACAAGTGAACGAAACCTTTGAGCAAAGTTGGAAATACGGTAGCCGTCCCGTGATTCGAACAGCAGTGGCTCTTCTGCATCCATGAAGTGAAACCTGCAGAAACTACCGCATTTGAACCTACCGCACGGCTAGATCAGAATCAGACATTTGGGCAGCGCGAGGGGGGGGTCGCCGGCACTAGAATCTCGGAGAACTTGCGGTGAAAAGAGGTTTGCAAACAGGGCAGGCGAACGATTCGGAAGAACGGTGGTTCGTCTGCGCCCTAGCTAGGGCCGAGGTCAACAGGAGATATACCGTAAGACGGGCCGAAGCGCTAGGGTGGAGAAATCGAGGGAGGCGGAGACGGTACGGGCAACCCACCTTGGTCCGCTGCCCCTGCTGCTGCTGCATTCCGGATTCCCGGATGGGTCGATCTCCCCGCGGAACCGAGCCGTTCCAGACGCCTGTCCCGGCGGCGCTCGACCTCGGCCCCGCCTCCCGATCGCCGAAACCCTACGCGGCGCCTCGCCCGCCTCCGCCGCCCCAAATCCACACACCGGGCGGCAAGCCGAGACGAACCCGGAGCCGCTGGCCGGTGATGGACGGATCAGGGCCTCCCTTCGTCCCTCACCCCCGATCTCGCGGCGGCGCCGACGGGTGAGAGAGAGAATCGAAGAGAATCGGAGGAGGGGGAGGTGGGTTTCCGTGCGTTGCTGTTGGCCGTGGCTTTCCTCTCCTCTGCTGCCTGCCGACTTGCCGTTAAATGTACAGGGATGGATTTGTTCCCGTCTTCCTCCTCTGCTTTCCTCTTCTTATGCGTTACGCTGGGGCCACATGGACATGGCATCGGAATCTGCCAGTGGGCCCACGCGCCTCCGGGCCGTCCGATCCGCGTCGTCAACCACCGCTCGTCTACCACCGCCCGCCTCTCATAGTGCTCTCCGATTGGGTTTCAAAATATGTGGGAGGGGAGGAGAACTGTCACTTTTGCGGGAGTTTTACGACCAGTAGAGGAGAGAGTCCGAGACGCATCGCCGCACATGCACGTCACATGATCCTGCTTCCTTCTCTGCTAGCCACACCATTGTGGTGACGCTGGAGTCCAGGAATCTCGCTAAATTTTACAGATGTTCTGAACACGGTTTTCATTCAGTCCACACCCTTGTAATCATCTTTCTAAACATCTCTTTTTTTTCAATCTTAACGCAAAAATATGCAAGCTAGGGGTGTAAATAATGGATCGGAATCGGATTTTGCTGCGTACAACATTTTGAAAACATTGGATTATCCTAATTAATTTTTGGATTATCCTAATTAATTTTTAGATTATCCTAATTAATTTTTGGATTATCCATATCCGCACGCTATTTACTACTCCCTCCATTTGAAAATGTAAGATGTTCTAGGTTAATGAAGCTAATGTATCTAGACAACTTTTAGTGTGCAAGTTCAAATGAATCTACTAGTAGTAAAATGTGTCCAGATACATTTACTTCATAAACCTTAAACATCTTATATTTTCCAAACAGAGGGAGTATATTGTATGCGGGAACCGTTTCGGAATCAGATATCCTTATTTGTGCCTTCGAACCAGATATGAATCCTTTTTAACACAGATTATGAACAGAATCATGTCCAAAATTTACCCCCGTCCATTCGCGCCCCAACATGCAGTTGTTTGCATGTTCTTGAAAAAAAAATATAATGCATATATATGCATTGTCACCTTAGCAATTAATAAAAGAGTTGCCAAAGAACGTGGATGCGCAAACCTCGCGTCGATCGCAGTAGTAGGTTATTAATCGGGGGTTGGTCAGGCTCGTTTACATGGCTTTTTCAGCACGGTCTCCGGCGGGGGATAAATTAGGTGGCGGGCAATCCATCCATCCATCCGTGATCCGTGACGACAGAATTGAAACGCCAACAAATACTTAGTACTATGTAAAATCTGGGAGGCCGTCGTTGGGCTGCCTTGAAGCCACCGTCGTCACTCGTCGGACCTGCCATCGCCCGGACACGGACAGTAGCCTACCAGCTACGCACGCACGCACGCACGGCCGGTGACGGTGAGGTGATGGAGAATTGGCGATGGATATATCTACCGAACGGAGCTACTAGGTTCAATGGTTCATTTTCTAATTATTCTCAGAAATGTACTACCACGCGACAGCTGCACGTACGCCACATGCCACCGGCAGAAACGCACTGTTAGGAGGATAAATATAAGTGTATAAGTAAATAGGAGTATGCAGTAGTAGTAGTAGTGCATACGTCCACCGATTTTTACTGCCCGATGCAAGTACGTACGTAGTATTCAAGTAGGGCGTCGCAGAATTTCCATGTTCATCGGCATCGTCATAAACAATACTATATGCAATGGCCAATTATTCAGATCCGTCACCAAGTCGTGCCAGTGCCGTCGCTGCTCCCAGTAGTATAGTATTGGTGTACGTACGTATACATTAACTAATCGATTAGCACCACCGACGGAGACGCAGTGGGGAAATAATACGCACGCATCGGAGCATTTTTTTTTTAGGCAGTGAGAGCAACACTTGGTCTAATTTTTAATATACGTATAAAGAGCAAATAAAAAATGGAGAGAGAGAGAGAGAGAGAGCATTTATTCGAAGTGTAAAGGGCGAAGAAGCTTCTGCCGCTGCTGCCACCGACGAAAACTCGTGTGGGTGTCTCTTCATCTCTGCTCAACTGTATCCATCCATCCATCCCAGCCGTGAGCCGGCCACCTACTACTGCTTCACTCACTTCTGCCTCATTCTCCACCAGAAACGGTGCATTATTATTAGACAAAAAGAGAGGAAGATCTCGTAGTAGTAAAATACTAACTAGGAGACGATTAAAGGTAGAGAAATATAGAAGTAGTATATCGATTCCACATCTCAACAACCCAGCAGGATGCAGCAGGGATCTCTACGGTGGTGTACTGCCTATAATTGAGCATGTCCATTCGTATTCCGATGGTAAACGGCATTTTACTCCGAGATTCTTTCGTCGCAGGAACAAGTGTACCTATCTGTTACTCCTATACTACTACTACTAAGGTTTACACTTTCGCGTATACTGTATGTATTTATTACCTTGGCAGTTACTACATGAGATGCAGAATACAAAGTTACCGTACATTATGCATGTGGTGTGCCTGTTGCTTGTGGTGTTGCATCAGTCATCTCCTAAATTGACATGATACTGGCACACCTGCAGTTAGATTGTTTATCTGGTCCTCACAGAGGCAAAGACTGTACCGCTTCATCATGTTCTCAAGGGCACTTCTGAAAGAAACTGCTTCATCTGATGTATCCTTCTACTCGCGCATTGCAGGCCGCCACACCTCTGCTTGCTCAGCTACCCTCGGCGAACGTGCATGATGGCTCCTCGGCCAGGCCAAGAAAAAGCTCTTCAATGTCCATGGTGACGACGTAGGTGGTCGGCGAAGCTGATGTCGATCCCGTCCCTGGCTCGGGTGGCTAGGGTGGTGCGGAGACCGAGGAGCCAGTGACTCGGGCTCTAGGATTTGGCTGCCACGGCAGAGCTGTTGTTCTTGTTCAGTCAGAGTGAAATTGGGGATGAACCCAAGAACTGAACGGAGCCATGTTTGGTTGGAGATGGTTCAAACAGGGTCTTTGTCGTGTGTGGTTGGTGTGGTTGTGTTGTAGCCATGTGACGTTGTGTTTGTATCGTATAGTCTTTTGGCATTGTATCGGCCATCTTGGCCTCTTCTTCTATGAATCCGATACACCTCCCAGGGTGTATCCTTGAAAAAAAAAAGAACTGAACGGAGGCAAAGTGGTTTTGCCATAGCCCAAAACTTCCACAACTTCTCTGCTCTTGTTCTTCTCTGTTTATTCAGGTTACAAGAATAGAATACGTCAACCATGATCCGTGTGTTCGTGTCATCCCAGGAACAGATCATGACCCCGCTACCGAGTTTGTTAGAAACTGGGAGCTGAGCTCTCTTAACACAAAACAATAATTCAAAACGGCCAAGTTCTTAGACCGACGGAACTGAAGAAACATCTAACACTAGGATTGACATCAGGATTTATATATCACCATAAGAATGTTACTAATGCATATTCATACTGCGATGGTAAATGGAAGTACACCAAGTTTTTTGTTTTCGCCACTGGAATAAAAAAAAAACTAAACTCCCGCTATACTGACAAAGTTTTAGTGATCTACAACGGCTTCGAATGGATCTCTACTTGGACATCCACGGTGGAAGGCAAGCTCCACAAAGGGACACACGACGCTGGAGTACCTGACAGCACACCCGGAGGAGTCGCCGTCATCGCTTCATGTGGTGACCTGAAGCCAAAAGGAGCTGAAGCTGAGCCTTTGCTGCCTCACTTGGTTTCAGAGCATCAGCAATTGTTCTGGAGATGCTTTTTGGTCAAACTCTTTTGGTTTGTATTCTGTGCTTTAAGTCTCTTAGCTTTTGGTTTGGACCTTCATACTTTACTTACAATACCCATAAATGGCTTGTTTTTGGTAATCGACGAAGATTACCATATTGATATTCGGGCGCATGCTTCCCCTTCTCAGTCTCTTTCGCACCGTTTGTTCACTCTGATCTGAGCCTTCATCCTTGGATGTCAGTAGCAGTTTCTTCTTCGACGAGCTCGACTCTTTGTAGGCAAAAAAATAGTCTGTGGTTTCATTTTCAGTGAAATGGATCCGTGGAGAGATCCCTTTTACTCTAAAACAATGTGCCTGCGCACTGCCCGAAACTTCTGCAGTTTTTCTGCTCTTGTTCTTCTCCTTTTATTATTCGAGTTGTTATTACAATAATGGAAAACGTGGACTACGATCTGGGTGTTCATGCTCCCGCGAACAGGTCATGTCCTAAAGCTACCTGTGTGTTAGAAACTGGGAGCTAAGCTCTAACTGAAAACGCTAACTGAAAACGGGGAAGTGCTAGACTCACGAAACTGAATCTACTGACGGAACTGAAGAAACATCTAACACTATAATTTTTTAGAGAGAGATCTAACACTATAATTGACATCAGGGTTTATAAACATAAGCATGCCAATGCATATTCATACTCCGATGGCAAAATGGAAGTACACGTTTTTTCTTTCCACCACTGGAATAAAAAAAATTAAACTACCGCTATCTGTTATACTAAAAGAACAAGATTTGATCTTTCGCATACACCCATAAGTACGTAAGTATTTACCTTGCAGTTACACGAGACGCGAAGAACGCTGTTTATACATGGACACACACTAGTCGATCCTCTCGAGATTGTACTTCACCATGTTCTCCAGGGCGCTCCTGAAACTGCTCCTAGGAAGGCACTCCAGGTTCCGGAGAGCCAGGTCGCCCTTCTCCTTTGCGAGCTCCTGCGCCCGCCTGATCCCGCCACCCCTGTGGACCAGCTCCATGGCCGTCGCCAGCGACCCCGTGTCGCTGAACTCCGAGTCGATGAGCTCCCTCAGCTCCGGCTCGTCTTGCAGCGCGAAGATGACCGGGGCCGTCAGGTTGCCCTTGGCCAGGTCGCTGCCCGCTGGCTTGCCTAGCTGCTCGGCCGACTGGGTGAAGTCGAGGATGTCGTCGACCACCTGGAACGAGAGCCCCAGGTTCCTGCCGTACTCATACATCTGCTCGCATATCGTGGTGCTGACGCCGCTGAATATAGCGGCGGACCTCGTGCTCGACGCGAGCAGAGAGGCGGTTTTGTAGTAGCTCTTCAGGAGGTAGTCGTCGAGGGTGACGTCGCAGTCGAAAAGAGTTGATTGTTGTTTTATCTCACCGCTAGCAAAGTCCTTGATCACCTGTGACCACACCAATTGTTTATACACAAATCGTATATAGTTTTATATAGAAGAGAACGAAGTTTACTCATCCTTCAGTACCTGGCTGATGAGCTTTATAACCTCAATGTTTTCTAGGTTTGCAAGAAACCAAGAAGACTGTGCAAACATAAAATCGCCAGCTAGCACAGCTATCCGTGTTCCATATAGCTGATGAATGGTCTCTTTCCCTGGAAACAGTAAGCTCAAGTTAAGAATTAAAAAAATCAATCTCTTTATCTCCTCACTGAACCATTTCATCATGATGAATAGACACTGAAGAAATAACACAGTATAATTTAACTCTTGCAGATTTGTTTGTGCATAGCATCATAATGTGTACCTCTTCGCATCCCACTATCATCTATGACATCGTCATGTATTAAACTTGCAGTGTGAATCATCTCTATGATCTCTGCCAAGCGTTGATGCTCTGTAGTTAGCTCCCTGGAATGCAAATATATAAAGGTCTGAGTACATAACTCAAATAAAAGTTCAGCAATAGCAAGGCTGCAACAAGAAGAGGAACTTACGACAAACCAGCTAACTCTGCAGTTGCTCTGGACACCAGAAAAACCAATGCTGGCCTTAATCTCTTTCCACCAGCACCAAAAATTTGTTCTGCGGCAGAGACTAAAACTGGATTTTCTGCACCAATAAGCTATTGAGGCCATGTCAGCTACTTGGTAGTTACTGTGAAAAATAGGAACTCAGCAGGAACCAGTCTGGAAAAATCTTAAATCAAAAGGTAGTGTTGTTATGCATATTTAATTTATCTATTTTATATGTGCTCTGAAGTTTGTTGTCTTGATTACGCAAACAGAGATGAGCTATCTAGAAAAGGCCAGCAACTCATTAGTGCTGCTGCTAAGCTCCAAGTCATCAAATATGGGGCCAATGCACGATTAGGATGGCGTGAAAGGCCTGTACCAGTAGGAAGCTGTCACCGTCTTTAGTCATATCTGTAGACTGTACTCCTGTGTATTATGTGGAGTCCACTTCTAAATGAACAGGCAAACCGGTGCACACTTGTGCATAGCAAATGATGATGGCTTATTTTCTTTTAGCCCGAAATGTATATGTCCCTTGTAATTCTATGAACTTAGAACAATTCGTGAAATCATAGTTGCTACTGCACGGTTCTCAATCCATCCACGTACTTTCTGTCAACATCTCTGGTCTATAGGGAGGAAGTTCCGAGTATACGGCAATTACCAATTAAGGCTGTGGCATTGTTAGTTTGGCAATAGGGTGTCAAGTGGGATCCCACCAAAATCCCACTTCTAGTTCATTTGTCAAAATCTAGTGTAAATTTTTTCTCAAAATTTGAACTAGATTTTGGCAAATGAACTAAAGGTGGGACTTTGGTGGGATCCCACTTGACACCCTATTTGGCAATCAAAATGACTACTATCCAAAATACAAACATATGTACTTCAGAATCCTAGACAGGACTAAATTTTCAGGTGTTCTGTCTTGATATTCTTCTCAGCATCATATAAGAAATTGTAATCGATTTCAGGACCAAGGCAATCCTGGATGGCGTCGCTAGCGAAAAACAGTATACCAATAGGACTGTCGCACATGTTCCGGATAACTTTCTATGCAATTTCATAATATGATCAATGTGAGCCTACATGGGTACATATTTTGCAGAACAATTTTTTAGCAAACTTCACAAGGGCCTCGGGAAGAAGCTCACCGATTTCAGATTGTTGTTGAGCTTCAGCAAGTCATCCGAGACGACGTCCAGCAGAGACGAGACGGAGAGGCGCTCAGGGAGCCTCGTCGTCGCCGCACTGGCGACCGCCTCTGGTGGCACGTCGATGGCAGCAAGACCTACACAGACAAGCTACAACTCAGCTTCACACTCCGACCGAGGTTGTTACTGACAGCTAGGATGTACTACTGTGATAAAGGATGAGAAATAGGAGCCGCACAAACCTGACTTGCTGGTTGTGGCCACGAAGCAAACACATGGCGTGCGCCGCCTGTGCACCGTCGCCCGCACGACGGCCCGGCCGCCCCAGCGGCACCGGCAGGAGGCCAGCTGGCCCGGGTCCACGACGTGCCTGCTCATGTGCACCCTCGGGGAGCTCACAGACAGCATCTCCCAGGAGCAGAATCACACACCGGTCCAAGAACCGAGAAGCGATGCCGACGCACGCACTCGGAGCTCCCCAAGAACCACGGGCGGCGGAACCTCTCGAGCCCAGAAGCCTCTCGCCTCTCTCCTTGTAGTACACCGGCCGCAAGAAAAAAATGAGTGACGCTGGCTCGCGATTGGTTACGTGTGAGAAGGATCCTGCCCAATTTGGTGGGGGATACTTGTGCTGCTGCTGCGTGGAGGAGGGAGGAAGGGGGAGAGACGGGGAGGAATTGGATGGAGGCTGCTCTGCCCCAGGTCCAGGTCCGGGTGGAGGGAGAGGGGCCGCGGAGGTTTAAAAAACGGAGCTTGCGGATGAGGAGAAAGGGGGATCTGTGGATCCATGAGGGCCATAGAACCGAGCTGCTTGTCCCTGCTCAGGAGCGAGCCAAGCGGCCCGTGCGTGAGCTAGCTTTTATCACTTCCAGTTTGACTCTACCGCTTCCAGAAGGCTGCCGGCCTGCCGCCGTCGGAAATGTTCGGTTGCTAGTGTAGCTTTTGCCCTTTGGTGCTTATTCATTTGTGGATTGTGATTTTCCACGGTTATTTGCATTGTTTGAACTTTGAAGTTTAAACTAAATTCTCAGACCTAAACTTGACTAAATGAAGAGTTCCATTGATTCGCATGATTGTCGATTCATAGGTTTATAGAAGAACAAAAATATTAGACGGGCATGTTCTCTCTAATCCAATAGAATTAGAAAACTATAGGAATTTAGATCAAGATGTGTTTGATACCACATGAAAAACAATGAAACTCTAACAAGAGGTCCGAGTGTAACTGAATCCTTGGAAAACAATCGTAAGGTTTCCAATCATGTGAATCAACCGCAGAAAATATTCCTAAGAACTCAAATCTTCTAAGGGCCTCTTTGGATTATGCCTAAGAAAAAATATTCCAAATGCCTATAAGTATATGTTATGACAATTCTAATACAGTATATTTTACATTATTTATGTTGTTACTTTTTTAGATATAAGCTCAAAGTTTACAAAGTTTGACTTTAATTAACCTAGAATGTGAGATAATTGTGAATGGAGGGAGTACATTACTCGGGGGTATATCTCACTTAAAGAAGGTGGTTGGAACCTATCAAAATATGATTTAATTTGAATATCGACGTAAGGATCACAAAGATCAAAACAGTTCATAATTCAAATGTATAGTTCAAAAAATGTAATTAAAAACTATTGTATGTCACACTCACAAAAATCAAGGAAGTACCTCGGTTCTCCTCCCACCCACCTTCCCTAACCCGGGTTCCATCCAGAGTAACTACCAAGAGACACGTGTCGTGGCTAGAATGATCGGATGAACTAATCTTTAGGGTTCTAATAATAACAAAATTGGTACTAGTGGCCAAGCTTGGGCTACTTCTTTGGAGAGCAAATGGGCAGATCTGGTGAAGTTTTCTTGGATGACTTGTTCTTGTATATAGACCAGGAGATGTAATTTTTAGTTTTGTTATTAGAGATTGAGAGTTGCCTCATTTTTGGTAGAACTAGATTGTGGTTGTTAAAATTATCTATTACTTTTTATGGCCTAGATATGTTCGTTTGTTATAAGTGTGTAGTTCTAGAATGCTTGTTCATGCTTGTTAAGTCTGACCATTTGATATCATCGTTGAGGGGTTCGAAATAAAGCACACATTGAGGGTTTGGTGAATTGCGGCCATGTCGAGAAACAAGTCTGTTGAAAATTTTCAACGGCGACTTTGTGTATTTGGGGGAATAATTGGCACTAAAACTAGTGTGTTTATCCTTCATCCAGTCAGAAGTGGTAATGATGGGTGGCTTCGCCACAAACCTTTGTGGCTCCAAAACCGATGCTGATTCCTTCTCGCCTACTATGGTCTAGGAGGCCATTTGTAGTTCACTAACCATATTTGTAGTTCATTCTCTGCACACCTTAGGGAGCAGGGGAGGGGGCAATTGTCCCCCTCCCCCCCACCCACACACCCACACTTTCAGAAATTCACCATAAAGGTATAATTTTCGAAGGTAACTTATAATTTTGATCGTTGCAGAGGTTCAAAATCAAGAAAACGTTGCCATGGACCTTTGCTACTTTGAAGGTTCTCGCCCTTCTTCTTATTCGCGCCCTCGACGGGCGCCTCGGCTTCATCACCCTTCCTCTTTTTGGAAGGGTCGGCTTCTCCTCTAGTGGCGACTGGCGGCACCTTGGCCACCGAAGGGTGATCAATCTTCTTGACGCCGGTCCTGCAAAAGGCATGATCAACACTTCAATCAACAATCACAAAAATTACTCCAAATCAACTTGGCAAGAACTTACTTGGTGACCGGAATGAAGCATAGACCGGTGCGAATGTGCGCCGGCTTCTCCAACTCTAGGCCCAATTTGCGACTAAGGCCCTTCTCGAACACGGTCAAGGCCCACGACACCGAAGGCTTCTTCGATGAGGAAGACGCGGCCGCGGGAACCTCGGGCTCACTTGGCGCCTGCGCTTCCTTTGACGGGGAGGTCTCCGCCGCCTGAGCGGCCCCCGACCCTGGGATCGCCGAGAATGGTGGCGGGATCTCCGCGAGTAGGACCTTAATGTCTACGCACTTCTATTCTTGTAGACAGTTGTTGGGCCTCTGTAACACCCTCAGAATCGGCCCTATGCAAGTTTTAGCGAAACCCGCCAAACCCGCATAGAAACGATTCGAAGGTGTCCACCAGGCACTTTCGTGCGGTTGGAAAACGAAGTAATAACATTACACAACAGTCCTCGATGGGACCCACAGAACAGATATATATATATACAACAGCGACTCAATGAGTCAAGAATACAGATATACAGTACAAAGATCCAAATCACCTTGAAAACGATAGAGCGTCCGACTACGGACAAGATGCAAATGGGGCTAAGAGCCCTGAAGAATAACCAATGGCGTCCATAACCCTGCCCAGGCCAAGCCGGAAGGGTAACCCTGCTAACGACGTCGATCTCAAAACCTGCTTAAACAAAAAGGGGTGCCGACAAAGGGCAAAGGAAAAAGAGAGAGCGTTAGTACTGAGGCCAGTACACGGCGAGGCTAGAATTCGGCGGTCCTCGCCTACAAAGGTATGGTGGACTGAGCGGCAGCGCAGCATGCACTAAACAACCTATAGAGACTCGATACAACTGGCGACTATCAGAGAGAGGTAAGAAAGACCTATTCGGAATCAGACTGATACTAACACCAAACAATCCCATCCTGGTATTTCCCCCTCGAGACCAATCGAGGAAGTCAACCGAGGAACTCACACAGTTGGCAGTTTTACTTATGCAGTTATAGTTGCGGCACTTTACTAGTCAGGTTTAGATAATCATCCTGATAAAGTAAGCAGTGGGTACTTTTAGTTAACCATTCCGTGATAGTTGCGACACTTACTAGTCAGGTACAATTAACATGAGATAACCCAAAACCCAGCAGTTGTTGGTACTTTTATTTAGCCATTCCGTTGTAGTGAAGCTGATTACTAGTCATATCGGATACAAGTCAATTTATAACAATAAACTTTAGTTATAGTTGTCTATGATCAAGCATTGTGCTCCAAGTCGTCCATAACCGCGGACACGGCTTCTCGAAAAGATTTAACCCTGCAGGGGTGCACCAAAGTATCCACAGGCACTTCGACCCTTTTTGCCAGATCAGTTAACATACACCCATCGGTATGTCGGCGGGGCCTAAGTCACGACGTTCCCAGACCCAAAGCAAGTACATGGGGGCCACCCCACCAAGTCGAACCCGCAACGAAGTCGGCCGGTCTCCGAGACGGACTTAGGGTTTGGGTAGACGGCTGTGAACGACAGCAAATCCCAAAACTGGGACTGTCGACACCGCGAAAACGTGTCCCGATCCTAAACAGTACAGTGTGCTCCTCGCACAAACGTAATAAAGCAGTAAAGCATGGCATAAGTACAGGATCGTAAATAAAACCTCAAACTAGTTTGTGGCCCCCAGTACAATACTTTGAAATCAGGTAATAATCAATGGGGGCCCATATCTCCCCACCTGTGGTTAGCGCGCTCGATCTCGGAACAGGTGTCAAGAACTCGGGGTCCTACGGGACACAAGTGGGCGGTCGGAAACCAAATATTACCTATCACCCACCGATGCCTCTGCTTACTTACTTCAATTTTAGTTATTAAACAGTAATTAAAGTGAACAATAATTAAAGCCATGATCATCTCCAACATTGAACATGCGGCTCTTCTCCAACAACTGTGGTACTTGACGACACGCATCAACACTTGAGCAAGCGACTACGACGCGCAAGTCCAACTATCTACCAAACAACAGGTAATAGGGTGTGTCCGAGGCAATATAGGGCTGCAAGGGATATCACGGGTACGGAAACTAGAGCATCGCGACACAGATAGCAATAGATCAACAGGAGGGAATAAATACTAGAAAAGTAAGATAGGTAGAAAGAGGGAGATGCTCGCCTGAAAAGCATTGCCGAAGGGTTCATCCTAAGATCGGGGCGAATCTCACATCAACTCAACGGCCTTATCCGCGAAGAAGCAAAACACTAGAATAAACACCGGATGCAATATTTAATACAACGGCAGAAGATCGGCATGATGCATGCATGGTGCATGGCATGGCAAAGATGCGATGCAATTAGGTCAATATTAAGTTGAACCGGGGTCCCGACAATTATTTAGATGGTTCAAGTTATTTAGAACCCCGCAATTTAAATGTTGTCTTAACATGGCAGAAGATAGAACCGGGTTCGCTACACAAATTTAAATGAGGTCAATATAAGGCTAGATTTGCTCGCATATGGGCCCCATATTTAATTAAAGGTGAATCGGCATAAGGCCCCCAAACCACAAATATGCATGCAAGATGAATGATTAATATGCGACAAGTTGTATTAGGTTATAAAATAGGGTTTCGGGAAGGGGTTCACACATTAGGGTTCGGCAGATCTTGGTTCCGGGGTTCGGGGTCGGTCTCCGGGTTCAGGGTTCGACGGATCGTTCTCGGACAACTGAGGTAGGTCTTGTCGCATCCGTGGTCTTCGGGTCATGTCGACGGTCATGGCGTTCGGGATGAAGTACTCGGCGTCCTCGAGGAAGTACTTGTCGTAACCGTGAAGGAGATCCTGTCGATCCGCAGGGTCCGGTCTTCGGGGTTCGACGGGTGTCTTGGCGTTCGGGTTGCCGAGCCTGGTGTCCGGGACGGAGTACTTGTCGCCCCGGGGTCTCGGGTCGAGGAACTTGGCGCGCCCGGGTTCGGTCTTCGGAGTCCAACTCCGGGAAGGAGAACTTGTCGTTCCGGGTGGCGACCTTGGCGTTCGGCAAACTACGAAGTAGACCTTGGGGTCCCGCGATGGTCTTGTCGATCCCCTGTCGAAGGCCTTCAGGTACGGGGCCTCGGCGAACTTGGCGTGTCGAGGTTCGGTTTCCGGTTCCATGTTGGCATTCTCGGTATCCCGCGGTGTAGTGATTGTCGTTTTTGTGGCGCGCTTGGCGGTCATCGGGTTCGGCGCCTATGGTCGTTGGCGAGCTTGGGGTGCCTCAGGACGGCCCACAGAGAACACAAGCAGATCCCCATGGCTCCCTTACACGAGCACACAGAGACACACGCACGTACACCGAGCGAAGGGCAGAAGGGGCCGGCTTGGGAGGACGGTGCCGGAACGGCGGCGGGGAGGCGGTCGCAGCGGCGAGGTCGGGCCGGCCAGAGGAAGCAGACGCAAAGGGGGGGTGCCGGCGGCAGAGGCGAAGCCATCGGGCGATGCGGAGACGGTCGCGGCGGAGCGAGAGGCAGGCCGACGAGGCGGCCTCTGGCCGGAGGCGGCCGCGCGAAGGTGGACGCGCGCCGGCGCGGGAGGAGCGGGGCGGCCGGGCAGAGAAGCGGCCGCGGAGGGGAAGGACGGCGGCAGGGCTTGGCCACGATGCAGGGGCGGGGAGGACGCGGCCGGCTCAAGGAGAGCAGAGGGGGCGACGGGGGCCGGGGCGGCGACCTGAGCGGGAGGGGCGGTGGAGCGGGAGAGGTCGAGGCGGTGGCGGGGCCGGGAGAAGGGCGGCGGGGCCGCGCTGGCAGCGGAGGGAGGACGAGGCGAGGCCGGCCAGGCGGGGCCTGGGTGAGCGGCAGAGGCGGGGTGAGGGGAGCTCCTGGCGGCGGACGTGGCTCGGCGAGGCGATGCGCGCGGCCGGCGAGCACGGGGCGAGCGGGCAGGGGCGGCGCCGCGCGGAGGGGAGAAGGGGAAGAGGGGAGGCGGCCAGGGGAGAGAAGGAGCAGACGCGGGGAGGAGGGGTGAGGAAGAGGAACAGGGGCGGGCCGGTGGGACCGGGGTGGAAGGGGGACAGGCGTGGGGAGCGTGCTGCCGTGCGCTGTGTGCGTGTGTGGTGGGATGTGGGCTGGAGGGAGAGAGAGAGGAGAGAGAGGGGGTGGTCCAGGTGGCAGATGGGGATAGGCTAGGGGAAGGAGGGTGGTGACGTGTCAGGTGGGGATTGGCCGGGGTGAGGTGGCCAGAGGGGTGGGTAGACTAGGTTGGGTAGGTTTAGGAATATAGGCGGACCGATTTTTATTCTGGGGGTGGTCGTTCGGGTCGAATCGGCCCGTCCGACTGCCCCCACTAAAATAATTTAATATTTTATTTGATTAAAACAAAGCCTCTGCAAACCGATAGCAGACAAAACAAAATAATCCGGAGACCCGGTTTTGGTTTTGAATAAAGATGGGGCGTTTTTAGAAAACACAAAATAGGTTTTCTGCAAATAGTTTTATGCAAGCAAATGCAAGATGATGACGATGTTCAAATGCAATGTGGCATGATGACATGAGCATGCGGTCATGATGATGCAATGCACAAAATCAACGCGATTTTCTAGTAGTGGTTTTGCGGGATGCCACAGCCTCCAAGTGCAGAGTTTGTATAACAGCAGCAAGTTTCCCTTAAGTGGATTACCCAAGGTTTATCGAACTCATGGAGGAAGGGGTCAAAGGTATCCCCTCTCAAGCAACCCTACAATCAAGATACAAGAAGTCTCTTGTGTCCCCAATACACCCAATACCCTTGTCAGGTATAGGTGCACTAGTTCGGCGAGGAGATAGTGAAAATACAGTGGTAACGGTGCCAGAAAATAGCTGATGGCATGGAGGAACAGACTAAAGGAAAAAGGATGGAAGCAAGCAAACATGCAACAGATCTAGTAGCAAATGGTGTTTCAATGTTTAGAAACAAGGCCTAGGGATCATACTTTCACTAGTGAACACTCTCTCATATAAATATCCTCTCTTCATGATACTACTCTTAACTACTCTCCGGTTGGACACTCTAATCCATGGTAGGGCTATAACAGCACACCTCAAAGTCCGCCTTCCCCATCTAGATAACCTCACACTGTCACCTTGAGCACTAGATGGTTCCAACAAACACCACAATTTCATAGAGACATCCAACTCCAAATATAACTCATAACAAATATTCAATCTACCCAAAGTGCCACACACGGAATGCACGTTGTCACTTTCACACATGTGGGGAAAAGCATAGATCTATTAAAGCTGTTGGAGATATGCCCAAGAGGCAATAATAAAGTGGTTATTATCATATCTTCACACTTATGATAAATGTTTACATACCATGCTATAATTGTATTAACCGGAAACATTAATACTTGTGTGATTTGTAAACTAAAATAAGAGTCCCTAGTAAAGCCTCTTGTTAAACTAGCTTGTTGGTTAATATATGATCATGGTTTCCTGATCATGAACATAGAGATGTTATTAACAACAGGATCATATCGTTAGGAGAATGATATGGTGGACATACTCCTATAGATAAGCGTAGCATAAAGATCAAGTCATTTCAATAGTTCAATTGCTATATGCTTTCTGATACATAGTAACCTAATTCCTTCGACCATGAGATCATGCATATCACCTTTACCGGATGGATGCTTTGATGACATCAAACACCACACCGTAACTGGGTGGTTATAAAGGTGGCATTGAGTGTTCGGAAAGTATTGGTTGAAACACATGGATCAAGAGTGGGATTTGTCCATCCATATGACGGATAGATATACTCTGGGCCCTCT
This sequence comes from Avena sativa, assembly GCA_916181665.1. Lineage (NCBI taxonomy): Eukaryota > Viridiplantae > Streptophyta > Magnoliopsida > Poales > Poaceae > Avena > Avena sativa. The sequence goes on along the minus strand of OV702279.1, from coordinate 380,468,864 downwards.
CGGTGAAATGTCATCCAATTGGCTTGCAAGCATGTGACTGGCTCACAAGGGATCACATATCACGGGAACGAGAAAAGAGTACTTATCGGTAACGAGGTTGAACTAGGTATGCAGAGATACCGACGATCATAACCTCGGATAAGTAAACTATCGTGAGACAAAGGGAAATTGGTATCGTATGTAAGTGGTTCATTCGATCGCAAAGTAATCGTAGAAATATGTGGGAGCCATATGAATTTCCAGATTCCTCTATTGGTTATTGTTCGGAGAAGTGTCTCGATCATGTCCGCATAATTCACGAACCGTAGGGAGACACACTTAAGGATTCGACGTTGTTTTGAGTAGTTATGGTATTATGAGAAAGAGACCGAATGTTGTTCGGAGTCTCGGATGGGATCCGGGATATCACGAGGTGATCCGGAATGGTCCGGAGAATAAGATTCATATAAGGAAAGTCCCGTTTCGGAGTTCGGGAATGATTCCGGTGTTTTCATCGGGAATGTTCTAGAAGGGTCCGGATTGCCCGGCACTCCGGGGGGGGGAGGGTACATGAGTGTGTCATTGAATGATTGCATCATGTACTAAGTGTTCTTGCTGTTTCAAAAACATGAAAGTCAAATTGCCAGTTTGAAAGTCAAACGGCTAAAACAGGAAACTGTGGAAAACAGGAAACTGTGGGAAACAGGAAACTGTGGGAAACAAGCAAGAGGAGGTTGAAACCAACTTGGAGGAGGAGTTCCTCTCCTCCAAGCCGGCGCCCAGCCTTGGCCGAGTTGGGGAGGGACTCTCCTCCCCTTCCCTGGCGCGCCTAGCCCCTCCACATATAAAAGGAGGGGCAGGGCTCCTCCTTGAGACACACAAGTTTCCACCTCTAATCTCCGGTTTAGAGCCGTTTTGGTTTAGAGCTTCTAATTGCTTTAGCCTGCGGTTTAGAGCCTTCTAATTGGTGTGTCTAATCTCTAGACCACTAATAGTACTCTCTCATACTCCACCATACTCGCTCCGGCTTAAGGCGAAGCCCTGCGGGATCTCCCCTCTACTTCCGGTACCACGTCGTTGTGCTGCCGGAATCACGAGGAGAGTGCTACAACCTCCGCTGCCTGCTGGAACAAGGGAGAGGAAGGTCTTCGTCGAGTACCGAACGTGTGACCGACTGCGGGAGCGCTGCCGGAACGTGGTGCCGAAAGGATCGTCTACGCGATCTTGAGATCGAAAAGAGTACGACTACATCACCCACGAGAATCTGCTCTCGTTAACCGCTTTGGAATCTTCGAGGGTAAGTTATTCCATCGACTCTTTGCTACAATCTAGTAGATAGATCTTGCCTTGTTTGTTTGTATGCGATAGAAATTTTTTGTTTTCCATGCTATGAACCCCTACAGTGGTATCTGAGCCGTGTCTATATGTAGATCTGTTGCACGAGTAGAACACAATGGTCATTGTGGGCGTTGATGCTTTTATTGTCGATTGCTTCTTGTGTACTTTGCATCTTGCGGTATGTTGGGATGAAGCGGCCTGGGCTAACCTTACATGACATCGTTCATGGGACTTGCTCCACGCTTGACATGCAACTTTGTATTGCATAAGTGGCTTTGCGGGTGCCTGTTTCTCCTAGCATAGTTAAGATTCAATTTACAACGGGTGATTGAAAATACTAGTATCAATGTTGTGGTTCTTGTTCGTAAGTTAGAACGACACTTATTGAAAGCCCCAAACCACGTAAAACATGCAAAGAAAATTAGAGGCGTCTAACTTTGTTTTGCAGGGGTGTGCTGTGATGTGATATGGCCATGATTGTGATTATATATGATGTATGCAATGTTCCTTATTGTAAGTTGGCAACCGGCAGGAGCCATATGGTTGTCTTTAATTTATGTTAAGACCCGCGTGTCTATTCAAAGTAGTTGTAATAGTTGAAGCCGGTGGACGACAACCATGGAAAAGCGTCATTGACCTTGATGCAATGCCGATGATGATGGAGATCATGTTCGTGCTTGAAGATGGAGATCAGAAGCACAAAGAAGAAAGGCCATATCATATCACATATTATTGAATTGCATGTGATGTTAATCCTTTATGCATCTTGTATTGCTTAGTAGACGACGGTAGCATTATAAGATGATCCCTCATGCACATGAATTTCAAGTCATAAAGTGTTCACCCTTAGTTAGCACCGTTGCTAAAGCTTGTTGTTTCGAAGCACCACGTGATGATCGGGTGTGTTAGATTCTGCAAGTGTATACAACGTGAGCAAGCCAGATTTGCTCATGCAGAAACTAAGGTTTGATCTTGACGAGCCTAGCATGTACAGACATGGCCTCAGGAACACGGATTACCGAAAGGTAGAGCATGAGTCATATAGTAGATATGATGAACATGTTGATTGTTCGCCATTGAAGCTATATCAACTCTCGTGATGATCGGTTTTGATGTGGTGGATTTGGTTCGTGTGATCACTAAAACAATGTGAGGGATATTGTTTTGAGTGGGAGTTCACCTAGATTAATTTAATTATTAATTAGAACTCAATTTATCATAAACTAAATCAAAGTGAATTTGCATAGTTGTTGTAGTCATTGGCATCCGTTTACCACCTTGCGCTTAGTTATAATTGAGATGATAGAACTATAGAATTCTGGTTAGTTACTTTACGAACTGGTATCGTATTGTTTTGAAGTGTTAATCTAAAGTTTAAAAGTCCTATTGCAAACTTTCAGTAGGTTCCGGTTACTCCATAAAGTTTAATAATTAGTATTAAATCGAGAGTAACAATTCCAAGTGTTAGTATATAAGTATCATGTTTGTCTCCATGATTCTTGATATTCAAAGGATTCTCTTAATATCAAGGTTATCTAGGATCTGAAAGAGTTGTTTCAGAAACCATGATGTGTGGAAGATATTGTGATATCTGAAACGAAGTTTTGGTTGCAACATAATAGAGTATAATATGGCTAAAGTTATGTTCTCATATTTGATGAGAATTTGCAAAAGGTTGGAGACACTTGTTGTCCTAAATCCTCCAAAAGGTTTTGGATAGCAACATTATACTCATAATTCATCGTTATAAGCTAACAGTAGCTTGATCATGGACGATTCCATGATAAGGTTGAATATTTGATGTAGGTAAAATGTTTACTACACCAAAAGATTACTAAAGAAAGGAATTTGAAAGAACACCAAATATTTGATGATGGTGATCTACTTCAAAGTGCAAGTCCAAAGACATTGGTATTTAATTATACACGCTTTGGACTATATGTCATATGTATGACTCCACTATTGATGTTGATAGATTCTTTCAAACAGAAAAGGAAATACTGAAAGAGAATCTCATAAATATATGGCAGAAAAGAAAAGACTAGAATTGTTCAGCTTAAGTATATAGATGATATACATGTTATGGCTATATTCTTTGCTTATTAAACAATGTGGTTGATACTGAATTTGTTGGTGTGAATCGTCATACGAAACAACACAATTCATGAACTACAATGGCCTAAATAACTAGCAAAAGAATATGTGATGATGTTCATCGAGAACAAATAAAAGGTTATTGTGTTGCTCGTTAAACATCAAAGCTTGCCTTCAAGATTTGTTTTATCAGGTATTATGAGAACAAAAGAGTTGTTCAAATAAATTACCGTGATCCATAAAAGATGGATGATTCACAAATCTCGTTGGAGAAATCACATCCATAAAACTAGTGCTAAAAATATCGAAAGACAAATTGATTGAAAGATCACTTAGGAAGTGACATCGCCGTTTGAATTATAATGGAAAGAAAACATGAAGAAACTCCATGTGGATGGAATTTTGGAGTCTTCTGATTTTTGATCAAATGACGCTTGTGAAACTTTCCTAGAGATAATTAAAACTTCGTTCATAGGCCAAAAGGGAACGAATGACTAGCTTATTGGAACTTGTACATATTGTTGTACAAAATCCATTATGTGTAGTCAAGAGCGATGGATTTCAACTTCATATGCTTTCTCCGAAAATTTGAGTGAATATATGAATATTTACTTAATAAGGATGAAGTGTGAAATATTTGAAAAGTTCAAAGACTTTCAAGATGAAGTGCAAAATCATTGTAACAAGAATATAAACAGTTTATGATAAAGATCATAAAGGAAGATATTTGAGTTACAAAGTTTAGCATAATACCTAAGATTTAAGGAATCGTTCCGTGGATTTGCATTTCCCGAAACACCATAAGAGTATGGAGCATTCGAGATATGTAATTAAACCTTGTTTGACATGGTAAAGATCAAAGGTATAATTCATAAAACTGCCATTATATTTTAAAGATTAAAAGCTTTAGAGATTACCGTTTTTCCACTGAAAAGAGCTCCATCATAATCCGTTGAATTGACACCATATAAAGTTATGGTTTGGGATAAAACCCAAGTTGTCCTTTCTTAAACATTGGTATGCTATGCATAAGAAAGATGTGTGCAACCAAAGTCGGATGAACCTGTCTTTGTATAAACTGTTAAGTATTCCTCCATAACACCAGAGACAAAAGTGTTTGTCGCTTAGAATGTCAAATTTCTTTTGGAAGGAATTTTTCGTGAAAAGAAAAGTGGGAGGACAATAGAACTTTGATAAGGTTAAAAGAACCTTAGCTGTATGTGCAGAGTTGCGCAGCGCCGAAAAGTGTTCCGGAGGCAGCAACAAAGCTCATGGCTCACATACCTCAAAGGTTGTGGTCACGAAGATCTAAGTTCCTATTGAAACAAGTAGGTCGGATGAACAATCAAATACCAAGATTTGAGAGTTAAATCATTATTTGGCAATAATGATCTGACTACATACAAAGAAGCGATGATGGGCCCTGGCTCCGTCAAATGGCTTGAAGCCATAAAATCCGTGATAGTTCCATACACGAGAAATCAAGTTTTGAACTTGAAGGACCCTCGAGAAAGGTGTAAGACCTTACAGTTGTGTCTGGATCTATAAAGAAATAGACATGGATGTTGTACATCTATGAAATAGTCGACATGTTGGGAAAGAGTTCACAACAATGTTCAAAGGTTGACTATGACAAGATTTGATCTTTCATAGTGATATTTAGTCTAGACGGATTAATGTAGCAACCACTACATATAATTTGTTATATGGTAGTTGAATAAACAAAACAAGTTCTTATAATAGAATCGTTACCTAGGACATGTGCATAACACGGTCCATAGGGTTTTGTTAATTCAAAAGGATGCTAAAAGCATATGCAAACTTCAATGGTTAAAGTGAGCATCGCAGAGTTGGAATCTTCACTGTGATGAAACTGTTAAAGGAGTTTAAAAGTTCATTAGAGACGATGAAGATGCTTGCATTTGCAAGAAATTAAGTGGGAGCGCTAAGACATATTTCTAATACATTATGTGGAAGACATATTGTTGATTGGAAATAATGTATCTTTTATTAACACATATTAAGAATTTCATCCCGATGAAAGACTTAGGCAAAACCCAAATATTTGGCATCTATAGACGCTAATATGGTTGTGCCAGAAGTACATAGACAAGATATTGAATGAGTTCAATATAGAAACTACAAGAGAGGTTCTTGTCGCACAGAAAGGATTGAATAAGTTCAATGTTGATGATATATTCAAGTGTATTGACATTTGGTAAAGTGAAACAAATAATCAAGTATAGATTGATACTTGATGTATGAAATCACAAAGAGTATTTATATCAATCATACTGTGATATGTACAAATCCAGATATGTCCTATGCTCTAAATGTTGTGAGCATATACCAGAATGATTCGTAAGATGATCATTGGACAATAGTAAGGATATTCTTATGATCTTTTGTAAGAACTAAGAGTATAATATTTGTAGAAGTGACAAATAGATGGTTAGTTCATTGTAAAAGTACTACATTGATACTAGTTTTGTCACAAAGTACAAATTAAGTTTATCTCAATCTAAACTAAGGGTGGCACAATATAATGGACTTGGATGAGTTCCAAAGTTAAGACATTGTGACAGATACTACAACAAAAGGCTAAGCATATGACTGCTATTATAGCAGCAAAAGAGGGCATTTGTGTCAAGAAGTTTGTTATCAAACTGGGTGTAGTTCACAGTGGGATAATACTATGAAGATATATTGTGCGACAATATTATCAACATGTTTTAACCCCAAAGAGCTAAAGGTCACACCGAAAGACCAAATTTATACAAAGCCATCTCATTAGAGAATGAGTGATGCGTAGAGACGCAAAGACATGCAGTTACACACGGACCTGGAAGTGTCAGATCCGGAGATCAGTTGACCACTAGCAATCGTGTACATACAACACCGGAAAGCCATAGGTGTTATATACACAAAGGTTTGAAACTAGATTATTGACTCTAGTGCAAGTGGGAGACTGTTGGAGATATGCCCAAGAGGCAATAATAAAGTGGTTATTATCATATCTTCACACTCATGATAAATGTTTACATACCATGCTATAATTGTATTAACCGGAAACATTAATACTTGTGTGATTTGTAAACTAAAATAAGAGTCCCTAGTAAAGCCTCTTGTTAAACTAGCTTGTTGGTTAATATATGATCATGGTTTCCTGATCATGAACATAGAGATGTTATTAACAACAGGATCATATCGTTAGGAGAATGATATGGTGGACATACTCCTATAGATAAGCGTAGCATAAAGATCAAGTCATTTCAATAGTTCAATTGTTATATGCTTTCTGATACATAGTAACCTAATTCCTTCGACCATGAGATCATGCATATCACCTTTACCGGATGGATGCTTTGATGACATCAAACACCACACCGTAACTGGGTGGTTATAAAGGTGGCATTGAGTGTTCGGAAAGTATTGGTTGAAACACATGGATCAAGAGTGGGATTTGTCCATCCATATGACGGATAGATATACTCTGGGCCCTCTCGGTGAAATGTCATCCAATTGGCTTGCAAGCATGTGACTGGCTCACAAGGGATCACATATCACGGGAACGAGAAAAGAGTACTTATCGGTAACGAGGTTGAACTAGGTATGCAGAGATACCGACGATCATAACCTCGGATAAGTAAACTATCGTGAGACAAAGGGAAATTGGTATCGTATGTAAGTGGTTCATTCGATCGCAAAGTAATCGTAGAAATATGTGGGAGCCATATGAATTTCCAGATTCCTCTATTGGTTATTGTTCGGAGAAGTGTCTCGATCATGTCCGCATAATTCACGAACCGTAGGGAGACACACTTAAGGATTCGACGTTGTTTTGAGTAGTTATGGTATTATGAGAAAGAGACCGAATGTTGTTCGGAGTCTCGGATGGGATCCGGGATATCACGAGGTGATCCGGAATGGTCCGGAGAATAAGATTCATATAAGGAAAGTCCCGTTTCGGAGTTCGGGAATGATTCCGGTGTTTTCATCGGGAATGTTCTAGAAGGGTCCGGATTGTCCGGCACTCCGGGGGGGGAGGGTACATGAGTGTGTCATTGAATGATTGCATCATGTACTAAGTGTTCTTGCTGTTTCAAAAACATGAAAGTCAAATTGCCAGTTTGAAAGTCAAACGGCTAAAACAGGAAACTGTGGAAAACAGGAAACTGTGGGAAACAGGAAACTGTGGGAAACAAGCAAGAGGAGGTTGAAACCAACTTGGAGGAGGAGTTCCTCTCCTCCAAGCCGGCGCCCAGCCTTGGCCGAGTTGGGGAGGGACTCTCCTCCCCTTCCCTGGCGCGCCTAGCCCCTCCACCTATAAAAGGAGGGGCAGGGCTCCTCCTTGAGACACACAAGTTTCCACCTCTAATCTCCGGTTTAGAGCCGTTTTGGTTTAGAGCTTCTAATTGCTTTAGCCTGCGGTTTAGAGCCTTCTAATTGGTGTGTCTAATCTCTAGACCACTAATAGTACTCTCTCATACTCCACCATACTCGCTCCGGCTTAAGGCGAAGCCCTGCGGGATCTCCCCTCTACTTCCGGTACCACGCCGTTGTGCTGCCGGAATCACGAGGAGAGTGCTACAACCTCCGCTGCCTGCTGGAACAAGGGAGAGGAAGGTCTTCGTCGAGTACCGAACGTGTGACCGACTGCGGGAGCGCTGCCGGAACGTGGCGCCGGAAGGATCGTCTACGCGATCTTGAGATCGGAAAGAGTACGACTACATCACTGTGGCATCCCGCAAAACCACTACTAGAAAATCGCGTTGTTTTTGTGCATTGCATCATCATGACCGCATGCTCATGTCATCATGCCACATTGCATTTGAGCATCGTCATAATCTTGCATTTGTTTGCATAAAACTATTTTCGGAAAAACCCAGTTTTGTTTTCTAAACGCCTCGCCTTTGTTCAACACGCAAAACCGGATCGCCGGAATATTTTCGTTTGTCTGCTATCGGTTTGCAGAGGCTTGGTTTTAATCAAATAAAATTTTAGATTATTTTAGTGGGGGCAGTCGAACGGTCCGATTCGACCCGAACGACCACCCCCAGGAATTTAAATCGGTCCCCCTCTAAATCCTATTCCTACCCATCCTAATTCTACCCACCCCGCTGGCCACATCACCCTGGCCAATCACCCTTTGCCACCTCACCCCTCCCCAAAACCTCCACCACTCCCTGGCTGCCACCTCATCCTCACTCCACCTACCTCTCCCTCTCTCTTCACACCACACAGCCACTCCCCACCACACCCCATCACAGCCCCACGCCTGGCCCACCGCCCCTGGCCGACCCCACCACGCACTCGACCGCCCCAGCCCCACACCGACACGCTCCCCTCCCGCACGCGCACGACCCCTCCTCCTTCCTCCCGCTCGTCTCCCTCCCTCCTCTCTGCCATCCTCTCCTCTCCCTTCCTCTCCTCCGGCGCCGCCCCAGGCCGCCGCCCGGCGCCCTCCTCCGCGTGTCCGCGCGCTCCCGTCCCTTCTCCTCTCCGGCGGCCGCCCGCCTCCTCGCCGCTGCAACCCCCACCTACCGCCGACGCCCCGCCTCTCCTCTGCTAGCTCCTCCCTCGACTAGCCCCGCCGCCGACGCCGCCTCGGTCGCCCTCGCCCTGCTCCCTCTCTCCCCGCCCTGCATCCCCTTCTTCCGCCGCCGCCTCCTCGCTCAGGACCCCGCCTCCACCGTCGGTCGTCCTCGCCTAGCCCCCCTCTGCGCCGCCTCCTCCCCTCGCAGCGCGCGCGCCGCTCGCCCCTGCAACCGCTCTCGCCCCCGCGCTTCCTCTGTTCCTGGCGCCGCCCGCCGGTCCTTCCCCGGCCCGTCCTCCGCCGCGTCGGCGAGCTCGCCCCGCCACCAGCCCGCGGCCGCCTCGGCCTCCTCACCTCCGCCGCCAGGGCCCCTCCTCCCCGCGGCCCTGCTCCGCTGGCCGTCGACCCCGGCCGCCACCTCTCCACCTTGTCGACCTCCCCGACCCGCTTCACCTCTGTCCGCTGCCTCCTCTACACATCGCCGCCACCGGACCCTGCTCTCCCCCGTGCGACGCCTTGCCCGGACGTCTCCACCACCGGGAACCGCCATGGCCTTAGCCGTCGCTGCCGCTGGCTGTACGTGCTCCTGGCCACCGCCCAACTCGTCGCTGTTCATATGCTTCCAGAGCACCAAGGCCGCCCCTTCTGCATGCTCGAGTGGCTCCTGGGGCATCCTCGAACCCTGCAGGGGCTCCTCCGCTACCGGCCATATTCCCCTGCATGCCTCGGCAACCGCGCCTTCTCTGCTCCAACTTCAGTGTATGTCATCTGTCTGCTTGCCTGGGTGTGCGTGCCCTGTGGCAAGTTCGCCGCTGCGCTTTCTGTCGACACGACCTTCACCAGGGGCTGCGACAGTTGGATCAACGCAAAGTCGGACTTGAGTACCCCGATGCCTTCGACACGGAGCACCGAGGATGCCTTCAGGGGACGCCAAGACACCCGACGAACCCCGAAGACCGGACCCTGCGGACCGAAAGGACCTCCTTCACGGTTACGATAAGTACTCCCTCGAGGACGCCGAGTGCTTCACCCCGGACACCGAGACCCCGACGCGACAAGTACTTCATCCCGAACGACAAGTCCGACCCGAACCACAGACCCGACAAGGTCCTCGTGACGACAAGAACGACCTCGACCCGGAAGAATCCGATGCGCCCCCGACACCGAACCAAGTACTCCTTTCCGGACACCGAGTCCGCCGAGAACCCGGATGCGACAAGATCTGCCCCGTTGTTCGAGAATGTTCCTGCCGAGACCGCTTCCGTCGAACCCTGAGACCAACCCCGAACCCGGAACCCCAAGTCCGTCGAGACCCCCCTAATGTGTGAACCCCTGCCCGAAACCCTATTTTATAATATCATAAACTTGTCGCATATTAAATTGTTCATGCATGCATCCATATCATGTGGTTTGGGGGCCTTACGCCGATTCACCTCTAATTAAATATGGGGCCCATATTCGGGCAAATCTAGCCTTATATTGGCCTCATTTAAATTGGTGTAGCGAACCGGTATCTTATCTTGCCTTGTTATAACAACATTTAATTGCGGGGTAGCTAAACAACTTCAACCATCTAATTAAATTGTCGGGACCCCGGTTCCACTTAACATTGACCTAATTGCATCGCATCTTCGCCATGCCATACAGCATACATGCATCATGCCGATCTTCTGCCGTCGTATTAAATATTGCATCCGGTGTTTCTTCTAGTGTTTTGCTTCTTCGCGGATAAGGCCGTTGAGTTGATGTGAGCTTCGCCCCGAACTTCGGTTGAACCTTCGACAATGTTTTCAGGCGAGCATCTCCCTCTTTCTACCCATCTTATTTTTCTAGTATTTATTCCCTCCTGTTGATCTATTGCTATGTGTGTTGCGATGCTCTAGTTTCCGTACCCGTACTATCCCTTGCAGCCGTATATTGCCTTGGACACATCCTAATACCTGTGTTTGGTAGCTAGTTGGACTTGCGCGTCGTAGTCGCCTGCTCAAGTGCTGTTGCGTGTCGTCAATCGCCACAGTTGTTGGAGCCTTGTCGCATGCTTGTTGTTGGAGATGATTATGGTTTTACTTATCGCACACTTTAATTCCTGTTTAACAACTAAAATTGGAATAAGCAGAGGCATCGGTGGGTGATAGAAAATATTTGGTTTCCGAACGCCCACTTGTGTCCCGTAGGACCCCGAGTACTTGATACTTGTTCCTTGATTTATCGCGCTATCCACATCCGGGAGGTATATGGGACCCCCCTGAGCCAGAGCTTGATTCAGTCTTATTTCTTGGGGCCACAAACTAGTTTGAGGTTTTATTTACGATCCTGTACTTATGCCATGCTTTACTGCTTTATTTACGATTGTGCGATGGATAGCACACTGTACTGTTTTGGATCGGGACACGATTCCGCGGTGTCGACAAGCCCAGTTTTGGGTTCCCAGTCGTTCACAGCCGTCTACCCAAACCTTGAGTCCGTCTCGGAGCTTGCTTACTTTGTTGCGGGTCTACTCAATGGGGTGGCCCCCTGAAATATTTCTGAATCCTGTGATTGCTTTGTCGTGAAGGCCTCGTTGGGTTTTGATTTGGTTTTTCCGAGGTTGATCGAGTGTGTGTTGCTATTGGTGCACCCCGGCCGGGTAAAACTTTCTGAAAGCCGTGTCCGCGGTTATGGACGACTTGGAGCACAGTATCTCGACCATAGACAAGCATAACTAAAGTTTATTGCTATAAATTTGACTTTATAATGATTAGTAATCAGCTTCACTATAACGGAATGGCTAATTAATACTGTCCACAATTGCTTGTTTGGTGTGTCGCTTGCGACCATTGTACCTGACTAGTAAGTATGACAACTACAACGGAATGGCTAAATAAAAGTGCCAACAACTGCTGGGTTTTGGATTTATCTCATGTTAATTGTATCTGATTAGTAATTGATGCAACTATAACGGAATGGTTAACTAAAAGTGCCCACCGCTTACTTCATCAGGACGATTATCTAAACCTGACTAGTAAAGTGCCGCAACTATAACTGAAGGAATAAAACTGCCAACTGTGTGAGTTCCTCGGTTGACTTCCTCGTTGGTCTCGAGGGGGAAACGCCAGGATGGGTTTGTTTGTTGATAGTATCAGGTTGGTTCCGGATAGGTCCTTCTTACCCCTCTCTGATTGCCGCCAGTTGTATCGAGTCTCTATAGGTTGTTTAGTGCATGCTGCCGCTGCCGCTCAGTCCACCATACCTATGTAGGCGAGGACCGCCGAATTCTAGTCTCGCCGTGTACTGGCCTCAGTACTGACGCTCCTCTTTTTCCTTTGCCCTTTGTCGGCACCCCTTTTGTTTAAGCAGGTTTTGAGATCGACGCCGTTAGCAGGGTTACCCTTCCGGCTTGGCCTGGGCAGGGTTATGGACGCCATTGGTTATTCTTCAGGGCTCTTAGCCCCATTTGCATCTTGTCCGTAGCTGGACGTTCTATCATTTTCAAGGTGATTTGGATCTTGTATATTACATTTGTATTCTTGACTCTTTGAGTCGCTGTTATATATATATCTGTTCTGTGGGTCCCATCGAGGACTGTTGTGTAATGTTATTACTTCGTTTTCCACCCGCACGAAAGTGCCTGGTGGGCACCTTTGAATCGTTTCTATGCGGGTTTGGCGGGTTTCGCTAAAACTTGCATAGGTCCGATTCTGAGGGTGTTACAGAGTGGTATCAGAGCTCAGCAGTTGCGATACCCCACAAGTCCAGCCTGTAGGATAACCTAGCTAACGGCCGAAGTAGAGTGTCAAAACTATTTTGCAAAATCGGTTGGATAGTTCTGATTAGGTCTGATTTTACTCCTTACCCCTCTGCTATTCCCCTCTTACCTCTACGTGTTTTGAATCCGCTCTCTTCTCTCTCTTCGAGTCCAGGAATTCTCGTGGTTGGGTTTCCGTCGTACCTTCAGGGTTTCGCTTCCTTCTTTGATAACGGTGTTCTACCATCCGGTGTTCAAGTTGCCTGAGGAATCCGTCTACTACGGTACCATTCTTTGTTCTTTGTTTGTGCCTTCCGGTGTTTTTCCGACGCGACGACATCATCTACGCCAGATCCGATGCAGAGTCTGCATCACTCCTTTCTTCCGAACCTCGCTTGTCGAGATCTGCAGTCTGAATCCGAGAGTTGGTTGCATAATCCGCCTATTCGTGCGCAGAGTAATGGTTTGGGTGCGCGATGGACTGATCACCATCTGACTACTCTTATCATTCGCTCTTGTACATTGAATCAGTGGATCCAGCAATTTTACTCCGTCTACGGAAGTTAGGGGTGGCTTATTTGTTGATACCTCTACCTTCGACCTTTTGTTACCGGAGTGTTCTCTCGGCGATCACGGACAACGACCCCTTGTTAGTGGTGTCGTGAGTATCTACACGAAGCGAGAAGACGCAGTTCGTCGACCTTCCTTCCGGTACCATGAGGCGGATCTCGAGGGCGAGATCCATTATTAGTGGTGTCGAATTGTGGCATCCCGCAAAACCACTACTAGAAAATCGCGTTGTTTTTGTGCATTGCATCATCATGACCGCATGCTCATGTCATCATGCCACATTGCATTTGAGCATCGTCATCATCTTGCATTTGTTTGCATAAAACTATTTTCGGAAAAACCCAGTTTTGTTTTCTAAACGCTTCGCCTTTGTTCAACACACAAAACCGGATCGCCGGAATATTTTCGTTTGTCTGCTATCGGTTTGCAGAGGCTTGGTTTTAATCAAATAAAATTTTAGATTATTTTAGTGGGGGCAGTCGAACGGGACGATTCGACCCGAACGACCACCCCCAGGAATTTAAATCGGTCCCCCTCTAAATCCTATTCCTACCCATCCTAATTCTACCCACCCCGCTGGCCACATCACCCCGGCCAATCACCCTTTGCCACCTCACCCCTCCCCAAAACCTCCACCACTCCCTGGCTGCCACCTCATCCTCACTCCACCTACCTCTCCCTCTCTCTTCACACCACACAGCCACTCCCCACCACACCCCATCACAGCCCCACGCCTGGCCCACCGCCCCTGGCCGACCCCACCACGCACTCGACCGCCCCAGCCCCACACCGACACGCTCCCCTCCCGCACGCGCACGACCCCTCCTCCTTCCTCCCGCTCGTCTCCCTCCCTCCTCTCTGCCATCCTCTCCTCTCCCTTCCTCTCCTCCGGTGTCGCCCCAGGCCGCCGCCCGGCGCCCTCCTCCGCGTGTCCGCGCGCTCCCGCCCCTTCTCCTCTCCGGCGGCCGCCCGCCTCCTCGCCGCTGCAACCCCCACCTACCGCCGACGCCCCGCCTCTCCTCTGCTAGCTCCTCCCTCGACCAGCCCCGCCGCCGGCGCCGCCTCGGTCGCCCTCGCCCTGCTCCCTCTCTCCCCGCCCTGCATCCCCTTCTTCCGCCGCCGCCTCCTCGCTCAGGACCCCGCCTCCACCGTCGGTCGTCCTCGCCTAGCCCCCCTCTGCGCCGCCTCCTCCCCTCGCAGCGCGCGCGCCGCTCGCCCCTGCAACCGCTCTCGCCCCCGCGCTTCCTCTGTTCCTGGCGCCGCCCGCCGGTCCTTCCCCGACCCGTCCTCCGCCGCGCCGGCGAGCTCGCCCCGCCACCAGCCCGCGGCCGCCTCGGCCTCCTCACCTCCGCCGCCAGGGCCCCTCCTCCCCGCGGCCCTGCTCCGCTGGCCGTCGACCCCGGCCGCCACCTCTCCACCTTGTCGACCTCCCCGACCCGCTTCACCTCTGTCCGCTGCCTCCTCTACACATCGCCGCCACCGGACCCTGCTCTCCCCCGTGCGACGCCTTGCCCGGACGTCTCCACCACCGGGAACCGCCATGGCCTTAGCCGTCGCTGCCGCTGGCTGTACGTGCTCCTGGCCACCGCCCAACTCGTCGCTGTTCATATGCTTCCAGAGCACCAAGGCCGCCCCTTCTGCATGCTCGAGTGGCTCCTGGGGCATCCTCGAACCCTGCAGGGGCTCCTCCGCTACCGGCCATATTCCCCTGCATGCCTCGGCAACCGCGCCTTCTCTGCTCCAACTTCAGTGTATGTCATCTGTCTGCTTGCCTGGGTGTGCGTGCCCTGTGGCAAGTTCGCCGCTGCGCTTTCTGTCGACACGACCTTCACCAGGGGCTGCGACAGTTGGATCAACGCAAAGTCGGACTTGAGTACCCCGATGCCTTCGACACGGAGCACCGAGGATGCCTTCAGGGGACGCCAAGACACCCGACGAACCCCGAAGACCGGACCCTGCGGACCGAAAGGACCTCCTTCACGGTTACGACAAGTACTCCCTCGAGGACGCCGAGTGCTTCACCCCGGACACCGAGACCCCGACGCGACAAGTACTTCATCCCGAACGACAAGTCCGACCCGAACCACAGACCCGACAAGGTCCTCGTGACGACAAGAACGACCTCGACCCGGAAGAATCCGATGCGCCCCCGACACCGAACCAAGTACTCCTTTCCGGACACCGAGTCCGCCGAGAACCCGGATGCGACAAGATCTGCCCCGTTGTTCGAGAATGTTCCTGCCGAGACCGCTTCCGTCGAACCCTGAGACCAACCCCGAACCCGGAACCCCAAGTCCGTCGAGACCCCCCTAATGTGTGAACCCCTGCCCGAAACCCTATTTTATAATATCATAAACTTGTCGCATATTAAATTGTTCATGCATGCATCCATATCATGTGGTTTGGGGGCCTTACGCCGATTCACCTCTAATTAAATATGGGGCCCATATGCGGGCAAATCTAGCCTTATATTGGCCTCATTTAAATTGGTGTAGCGAACCGGTATCTTATCTTGCCTTGTTATAACAACATTTAATTGCGGGGTAGCTAAACAACTTCAACCATCTAATTAAATTGTCGGGACCCCGGTTCCACTTAACATTGACCTAATTGCATCGCATCTTCGCCATGCCATACAGCATACATGCATCATGCCGATCTTCTGCCGTCGTATTAAATATTGCATCCGGTGTTTCTTCTAGTGTTTTGCTTCTTCGCGGATAAGGCCGTTGAGTTGATGTGAGCTTCGCCCCGAACTTCGGTTGAACCTTCGACAATGTTTTCAGGCGAGCATCTC
The DNA here is from genome assembly GCA_916181665.1 of Avena sativa. NCBI lineage: Eukaryota > Viridiplantae > Streptophyta > Magnoliopsida > Poales > Poaceae > Avena > Avena sativa. The sequence continues at coordinate 380,452,826 of OV702279.1, read as the reverse complement.
CCTCTTTCTACCCATCTTATTTTTCTAGTATTTATTCCCTCCTGTTGATCTATTGCTATGTGTGTTGCGATGCTCTAGTTTCCGTACCCGTACTATCCCTTGCAGCCGTATATTGCCTTGGACACATCCTAATACCTGTGTTTGGTAGCTAGTTGGACTTGCGCGTCGTAGTCGCCTGCTCAAGTGCTGTTGCGTGTCGTCAATCGCCACAGTTGTTGGAGCCTTGTCGCATGCTTGTTGTTGGAGATGATTATGGTTTTACTTATCGCACACTTTAATTCCTGTTTAACAACTAAAATTGGAATAAGCAGAGGCATCGGTGGGTGATAGAAAATATTTGGTTTCCGAACGCCCACTTGTGTCCCGTAGGACCCCGAGTACTTGATACTTGTTCCTTTATTTATCGCGCTATCCACATCCGGGAGGTATATGGGACCCCCCTGAGCCAGAGCTTGATTCAGTCTTATTTCTTGGGGCCACAAACTAGTTTGAGGTTTTATTTACGATCCTGTACTTATGCCATGCTTTACTGCTTTATTTACGATTGTGCGATGGATAGCACACTGTACTGTTTTGGATCGGGACACGATTCCGCGTTGTCGACAAGCCCAGTTTTGGGTTCCCAGTCGTTCACAGCCGTCTACCCAAACCTTGAGTCCGTCTCGGAGCTTGCTTACTTCGTTGCGGGTCTACTCAATGGGGTGGCCCCCTGAAATATTTCTGAATCCTGTGATTGCTTTGTCGTGAAGGCCTCGTTGGGTTTTGATTTGGTTTTTCCGAGGTTGATCGAGTGTGTGTTGCTATTGGTGCACCCCGGCCGGGTAAAACTTTCTGAAAGCCGTGTCCGCGGTTATGGACGACTTGGAGCACAGTATCTCGACCATAGACAAGCATAACTAAAGTTTATTGCTATAAATTTGACTTTATAATGATTAGTAATCAGCTTCACTATAACGGAATGGCTAATTAATACTGTCCACAATTGCTTGTTTGGTGTGTCGCTTGCGACCATTGTACCTGACTAGTAAGTATGACAACTACAACGGAATGGCTAAATAAAAGTGCCAACAACTGCTGGGTTTTGGATTTATCTCATGTTAATTGTATCTGATTAGTAATTGATGCAACTATAACGGAATGGTTAACTAAAAGTGCCCACCGCTTACTTCATCAGGACGATTATCTAAACCTGACTAGTAAAGTGCCGCAACTATAACTGAAGGAATAAAACTGCCAACTGTGTGAGTTCCTCGGTTGACTTCCTCGTTGGTCTCGAGGGGGAAACGCCAGGATGGGTTTGTTTGTTGATAGTATCAGGTTGGTTCCGGATAGGTCCTTCTTACCCCTCTCTGATTGCCGCCAGTTGTATCGAGTCTCTATAGGTTGTTTAGTGCATGCTGCCGCTGCCGCTCAGTCCACCATACCTATGTAGGCGAGGACCGCCGAATTCTAGTCTCGCCGTGTACTGGCCTCAGTACTGACGCTCCTCTTTTTCCTTTGCCCTTTGTCGGCACCCCTTTTGTTTAAGCAGGTTTTGAGATCGACGCCGTTAGCAGGGTTACCCTTCCGGCTTGGCCTGGGCAGGGTTATGGACGCCATTGGTTATTCTTCAGGGCTCTTAGCCCCATTTGCATCTTGTCCGTAGCTGGACGTTCTATCATTTTCAAGGTGATTTGGATCTTGTATATTACATTTGTATTCTTGACTCTTTGAGTCGCTGTTATATATATATCTGTTCTGTGGGTCCCATCGAGGACTGTTGTGTAATGTTATTACTTCGTTTTCCACCCGCACGAAAGTGCCTGGTGGGCACCTTTGAATCGTTTCTATGCGGGTTTGGCGGGTTTCGCTAAAACTTGCATAGGTCCGATTCTGAGGGTGTTACAGAGTGGTATCAGAGCTCAGCAGTTGCGATACCCCACAAGTCCAGCCTGTAGGATAACCTAGCTAACGGCCGAAGTAGAGTGTCAAAACTATTTTGCAAAATCGGTTGGATAGTTCTGATTAGGTCTGATTTTACTCCTTACCCCTCTGCTATTCCCCTCTTACCTCTACGTGTTTTGAATCCGCTCTCTTCTCTCTCTTCGAGTCCAGGAATTCTCGTGGTTGGGTTTCCGTCGTACCTTCAGGGTTTCGCTTCCTTCTTTGATAACGGTGTTCTACCATCCGGTGTTCAAGTTGCCTGAGGAATCCGTCTACTACGGTACCATTCTTTGTTCTTTGTTTGTGCCTTCCGGTGTTTTTCCGACGCGACGACATCATCTACGCCAGATCCGATGCAGAGTCTGCATCACTCCTTTCTTCCGAACCTCGCTTGTCGAGATCTGCAGTCTGAATCCGAGAGTTGGTTGCATAATCCGCCTATTCGTGCGCAGAGTAATGGTTTGGGTGCGCGATGGACTGATCACCATCTGACTACTCTTATCATTCGCTCTTGTACATTGAATCAGTGGATCCAGCAATTTTACTCCGTCTACGGAAGTTAGGGGTGGCTTATTTGTTGATACCTCTACCTTCGACCTTTTGTTACCGGAGTGTTCTCTCGGCGATCACGGACAACGACCCCTTGTTAGTGGTGTCGTGAGTATCTACACGAAGCGAGAAGACGCAGTTCGTCGACCTTCCTTCCGGTACCATGAGGCGGATCTCGAGGGCGAGATCCATTATTAGTGGTGTCGAATTGTGGCATCCCGCAAAACCACTACTAGAAAATCGCGTTGTTTTTGTGCATTGCATCATCATGACCGCATGCTCATGTCATCATGCCACATTGCATTTGAGCATCGTCATCATCTTGCATTTGTTTGCATAAAACTATTTTCGGAAAAACCCAGTTTTGTTTTCTAAACGCTTCGCCTTTGTTCAACACGCAAAACCGGATCGCCGGAATATTTTCGTTTGTCTGCTATCGGTTTGCAGAGGCTTGGTTTTAATCAAATAAAATTTTAGATTATTTTAGTGGGGGCAGTCGAACGGGACGATTCGACCCGAACGACCACCCCCAGGAATTTAAATCGGTCCCCCTCTAAATCCTATTCCTACCCATCCTAATTCTACCCACCCCGCTGGCCACATCACCCCGGCCAATCACCCTTTGCCACCTCACCCCTCCCCAAAACCTCCACCACTCCCTGGCTGCCACCTCATCCTCACTCCAACTACCTCTCCCTCTCTCTTCACACCACACAGCCACTCCCCACCACACCCCATCACAGCCCCACGCCTGGCCCACCGCCCCTGGCCGACCCCACCACGCACTCGACCGCCCCATCCCCACACCGACACGCTCCCCTCCCGCACGCGCACGACCCCTCCTCCTTCCTCCCGCTCGTCTCCCTCCCTCCTCTCTGCCATCCTCTCCTCTCCCTTCCTCTCCTCCGGCGCCGCCCCAGGCCGCCGCCCGGCGCCCTCCTCCGCGTGTCCGCGCGCTCCCGCCCCTTCTCCTCTCCGGCGGCCGCCCGCCTCCTCGCCGCTGCGACCCCCACCTACCACCGACGCCCCGCCTCTCCTCTGCTAGCTCCTCCCTCGACCAGCCCCGCCGCCGGCGCCGCCTCGGTTGCCCTCGCCCCGCTCCCTCTCTCCCCGCCCCGCATCCCCTTCTTCCGCCGCCGCCTCCTCGCTCAGGACCCCGCCTCCACCGTCGGCCGTCCTCGCCTAGCCCCCCTCTGCGCCGCCTCCTCCCCTCGCAGCGCGCGCGCCGCTCGCCCCTGCAACCGCTCTCGCCCCCGCGCTTCCTCTGTTCCTGGCGCCGCCCGCCGGTCCTTCCCCGACCCGTCCTCCGCCGCGCCGGCGAGCTCGCCCCGCCACCAGCCCGCGGCCGCCTCGGCCTCCTCACCTCCGCCGCCAGGGCCCCTCCTCCCCGCGGCCCTGCTCCGCTGGCCGTCGACCCCGGCCGCCACCTCTCCACCTTGTCGACCTCCCCGACCCGCTTCACCTCTGTCCGCTGCCTCCTCTGCACATCGCTGCCACCGGACCCTGCTCTCCCCCGTGCGACGCCTTGCCTGGACGTCTCCACCACCGGGAACCTCCATGGCCTTAGCCGTCGCTGCCGCTGGCTGTACGTGCTCCTGGCCACCGCCCAACTCGTCGCTGTTCATATGCTTCCAGAGCACCAAGGCCGCCCCTTCTGCATGCTCGAGTGGCTCCTGGGGCATCCTCGAACCCTGCAGGGGCTCCTCCGCTACCGGCCATATTCCCCTGCATGCCTCGGCAACCGCGCCTTCTCTGCTCCAACTTCAGTGTATGTCATCTGTCTGCTTGCCTGGGTGTGCGTGCCCTGTGGCAAGTTCGCCGCTGCGCTTTCTGTCGACACGACCTTCACCAGGGGCTGCGACAGTTGGATCAACGCAAAGTCGGACTTGAGTACCCCGATGCCTTCGACACGGAGCACCGAGGATGCCTTCAGGGGACGCCAAGACACCCGACGAACCCCGAAGACCGGACCCTGCGGACCGAAAGGACCTCCTTCACGGTTACGACAAGTACTCCCTCGAGGACGCCGAGTGCTTCACCCCGGACACCGAGACCCCGACGCGACAAGTACTTCATCCCGAACGACAAGTCCGACCCGAACCACAGACCCGACAAGGTCCTCGTGACGACAAGAACGACCTCGACCCGGAAGAATCCGATGCACCCCCGACACCGAACCAAGTACTCCTTTCTGGACACCGAGTCCGCCGAGAACCCGGATGCGACAAGATCTGCCCCGTTGTTCGAGAATGTTCCTGCCGAGACCGCTTCCGTCGAACCCTGAGACCAACCCCGAACCCGGAACCCCAAGTCCGTCGAGACCCCCCTAATGTGTGAACCCCTGCCCGAAACCCTATTTTATAATATCATAAACTTGTCGCATATTAAATTGTTCATGCATGCATCCATATCATGTGGTTTGGGGGCCTTACGCCGATTCACCTCTAATTAAATATGGGGCCCATATTCGGGCAAATCTAGCCTTATATTGGCCTCATTTAAATTGGTGTAGCGAACCGGTATCTTATCTTGCCTTGTTATAACAACATTTAATTGCGGGGTAGCCAAACAACTTCAACCATCTAATTAAATTGTCGGGACCCCGGTTCCACTTAACATTGACCTAATTGCATCGCATCTTCGCCATGCCATACAGCATACATGCATCATGCCGATCTTCTGCCGTCGTATTAAATATTGCATCCGGTGTTTCTTCTAGTGTTTTGCTTCTTCGCGGATAAGGCCGTTGAGTTGATGTGAGCTTCGCCCCGAACTTCGGTTGAACCTTCGACAATGTTTTCAGGCGAGCATCTCCCTCTTTCTACCCATCTTATTTTTCTAGTATTTATTCCCTCCTGTTGATCTATTGCTATCTGTGTTGCGATGCTCTAGTTTCCGTACCCGTACTATCCCTTGCAGCCGTATATTGCCTTGGACACATCCTAATACCTGTGTTTGGTAGCTAGTTGGACTTGCGCGTCGTAGTCGCCTGCTCAAGTGCTGTTGCGTGTCGTCAATCGCCACAGTTGTTGGAGCCTTGTCGCATGCTTGTTGTTGGAGATGATTATGGTTTTACTTATCGCACACTTTAATTCCTGTTTAACAACTAAAATTGGAATAAGCAGAGGCATCGGTGGGTGATAGAAACTATTTGGTTTCCGAACGCCCACTTGTGTCCCGTAGGACCCCGAGTACTTGATACCTGTTCCTTGATTTATCGCGCTATCCACATCCGGGAGGTATATGGGACCCCCCTGAGCCAGAGCTTGATTCAGTCTTATTTCTTGGGGCCACAAACTAGTTTGAGGTTTTATTTACGATCCTGTACTTATGCCATGCTTTACTGCTTTATTTACGATTGTGCGATGGATAGCACACTGTACTGTTTTGGATCGGGACACGATTCCGCGGTGTCGACAAGCCCAGTTTTGGGTTCCCAGTCGTTCACAGCCGTCTACCCAAACCTTGAGTCCGTCTCGGAGCTTGCTTACTTTGTTGCGGGTCTACTCAATGGGGTGGCCCCCTGAAATATTTCTGAATTCTGTGATTGCTTTGTCGTGAAGGCCTCGTTGGGTTTTGATTTGGTTTTTCCGAGGTTGATCGAGTGTGTGTTGCTATTGGTGCACCCCGGCCGGGTAAAACTTTCTGAAAGCCGTGTCCGCGGTTATGGACGACTTGGAGCACAGTATCTCGACCATAGACAAGCATAACTAAAGTTTATTGCTATAAATTTGACTTTATAATGATTAGTAATCAGCTTCACTATAACGGAATGGCTAATTAATACTGTCCACAATTGCTTGTTTGGTGTGTCGCTTGCGACCATTGTACCTGACTAGTAAGTATGACAACTACAACGGAATGGCTAAATAAAAGTGCCAACAACTGCTAGGTTTTGGATTTATCTCATGTTAATTGTATCTGATTAGTAATTGATGCAACTATAACGGAATGGTTAACTAAAAGTGCCCACCGCTTACTTCATCAGGACGATTATCTAAACCTGACTAGTAAAGTGCCGCAACTATAACTGAAGGAATAAAACTGCCAACTGTGTGAGTTCCTCGGCTGACTTCCTCGTTGGTCTCGAGGGGGAAACGCCAGGATGGGTTTGTTTGTTGATAGTATCAGGTTGGTTCCGGATAGGTCCTTCTTACCCCTCTCTGATTGCCGCCAGTTGTATCGAGTCTCTATAGGTTGTTTAGTGCATGCTGCCGCTGCCGCTCAGTCCACCATACCTATGTAGGCGAGGACCGCCGAATTCTAGTCTCGCCGTGTACTGGCCTCAGTACTGACGCTCCTCTTTTTCCTTTGCCCTTTGTCGGCACCCCTTTTGTTTAAGCAGGTTTTGAGATCGACGCCGTTAGCAGGGTTACCCTTCCGGCTTGGCCTGGGCAGGGTTATGGACGCCATTGGTTATTCTTCAGGGCTCTTAGCCCCATTTGCATCTTGTCCGTAGCTGGACGTTCTATCATTTTCAAGGTGATTTGGATCTTGTATATTACATTTGTATTCTTGACTCTTTGAGTCGTTGTTATATATATATATCTGTTCTGTGGGTCCCATCGAGGACTGTTGTGTAATGTTATTACTTCGTTTTCCACCCGCACGAAAGTGCCTGGTGGGCACCTTTGAATCGTTTCTATGCGGGTTTGGCGGGTTTCGCTAAAACTTGCATAGGTCCGATTCTGAGGGTGTTACAATCACCCACGAGAATCTGCTCTCGTTAACCGCTTTGGAATCTTCGAGGGTAAGTTATTCCATCGACTCGTTGCTACAATCTAGTAGATAGATCTTGGCTTGTTTGTTTGTATGCGATAGAAATTTTTTGTTTTCCATGCTACGAACCCCTACAAAAGCACGATGAGTATTTATGTAGACTCAAACCTAAGTGCCACCATGGCGTGCACGCTGTCACTTTCACACACATGGGGAGAGCAGAGATCTATTGAAGCACTTGAGTAGCAAGGTAGATCTACTAGATTACAAAGCTCATGACCACAACAAGATCATGCATAGAGAGAGAGATGAACACATAGCTACCGACAGAGCCCTTAGCCTCGAGGAAGAAATACTCCCTCCTCATCATGGGAATCAGCAACGGTGATGGAGATGGTGTTGGAGATCGATGGAGATGGCTCCGGGGGCACTTCCCCGTCCCGACAGGGTGCCAACAGAGACTTTTTGTCCCCTGAATCTCCCCTTCGGTGGCGGCGGCGCTGTGGAACTTTTTTCTGGAAGTATGATGGATTATTTAGGGTTTTCTCCCCGGGGGCTTCTTATAGACGAAGAGGCGAGGCTGGGATGCGCCCCAGGGGGCCACACCCTGGCTAGGCGCGGGCCCACCCCTGGCCGCGCCTAGTGGGGTTTGGCCGCCCTAGCCCGCTTCTCCATCTCTCCTCTGGACTTCGTGTCGCCCACGGTAAAATATTGACTTTGGCTTTTGTCCCGTCCAGTTCCGAGAATATTGATTTTCTGACTTTCTGAAACCAAAAACAGAAGAAAACAAGCAACTGGCACTGTGGCAACTTGTTAATAGGTCAGTTCCAGAAAAGATATAAAAACACCTCAAAGTGTAGACAAAGCAAAGCAAAGTAGATACTAAACAAACATGGAACATAAAAAATTATAGATACATTTACGACGTATCAAGCATCCCCAAGCTTAACTCCTGCTCGTCCTCGAGAGGTAAGTGATAAAAAGAATAATTTTTTAGGTGACATGCACCATCAAAATCAAGATCAAACCATTTACAAGCATTGAAAGCTGGGATCAAAGAACTCTAAACATGTGCCTGAAAGAAGGAGTTCTAACAATAAGACAAAGTAACTAAGCATGCAACATGAAAGGTTACAAACAAAGATTATGAATAACATGCATTGAAAAACGTTTGTTTGTTTCACATACAGAAAACATGGCATAGTGGCATTCAGCTTGTCCCTCATGGAGTAGCAAAACATATGCATAGGACACCTTCAAAGTTCATAAGAGTGACTAGACCAAAATAGCACAAGAACAAGCAATATCAACAATATGCATCAATCAATAAGTTTTGGGACAATGCACATAGAACTAAGAATGGCAATTATTGCTCTCTTAAATGGCGCCTAAAGGTAGAAGGTGGAGACTCAATATAATAGTGTAAGAAAGTCCTTTAATAAAGGAAGCAGGGATTTCAATTTTCAAAAAGAGCTTCCAAAAATTATGGTACTTGTTAGCTTTCAGCCCTCATTGCCCCTATCATAAGCATCTTGAAGTGATTAAGGTTAAAGTGAACAAACTATGGAGTATATGCTTGACAAAGTATAAGTTGGCAATCTCATGTCCCTTGAATACGAGGGCCACACCTCATGCTACTCAACTTCAGTCATATGTAAGTTCTTGTAATAGTAAGTATATGCGTATCAGAGAAAACCGCCAACAGGGTGCCCCTTGCACATGGTACAAGAGCTATCCCATAACCAAAATGACAAGGCAAGCAGACAATGAGCATCTCAGCGATCTTTTTATTTACTATGTGCATAGCTTTTTTATTGAGGATGCTTCATAGATAACTCACTATGGTGATGCTGCAAGTTTCCACCATGATTAGACATGGCTTAGGATAGCGGCCCAGGCGTTTCTCTAACACAAAATACAAACTCCATGGACTTATAAGTTCCCTCTTTATTTCACACCGGTGACATCCATAGACAAAAGAGCATGATATCAACTGTGTACAAAGTACAAGTGCAATGTTGAAAACGTTCCCTATGACAGCATGGTTCTGCTAATTCCAACGTATAAGTGCAAGCATATACAACATAGACGACACAATGGTTCAAGTTTATTAGGGTAAAAGAATATAAAGTGTGTCATTAAGTTTGTGAGGGCTCTAATCACTAAGTTTTCACATAACAAAATACTTTTTAATTGGAAGATAGCTGAAAACAAATATATACTTGGAATGGTGTAACACACCATGCATAGGAATTTATAGTGGACACTTTGGAGTAACTTGGTTTCTTGGGAGTTGGAAGCATGAGTAGAGCTTACTCATACAAGTGGAGGCTAGCAAAATACTGGGAGCGGCCAACTAAGAGAGCAATAATGGCTATAATCATGCAGAGCGACAAAACATTACTAATCAAAGCATAAAGTGGTACTACAAGTCAAGGACTAAATGATTATAGAAGATATGGTGACTTGTTCATAGTCATAACATGGTGTGAGCATGTGCCAAGTCAATCCAAACAAAGCATCAAAGGAGAATACCACAATACTATGCTTTTGTATGCTAAAATACCGCATGGTTCTTTCAAGGCACACTAAGCACTCTAAATTATTTGGAGCAAGTCATGCTATAGCAATAATCACTAAGCATAAGGTAAAAACAACACCTAGCATGACAAGAAAAAGTCTAGGCCACGGTCAAAGCAAGCTCACTTTTGTACCACTAAAGCATGACGCTTCCTACTCTTTTCCAACACCAAGCAACTTATTTGAAACAACTCACAAAGATAATAATCAATAAAAAACAGTGAGCATGTCTCACAAATCCACAAATAAGAACTAAAAAGTTATAAGCTGAAAGCACAAGAAAACTAAGGCTAAACTCACTGCTAGCAAAAGAGAACACTCACAAGACAATAAGAATGAAAACTAGAGTGTTCTAGGCAATGAAAACAGAGTGTGTCTCTCTCCAAAAGAAATGTGCTGGGATCAAACCAACTTACTCAGGCAAACGAAAACCAAAAACCAAAACTAAGACGTTCCAAAAACAACACAATTATGCATAAAACAATAAAAACGAAGTGTCTAGAAAGATCTGAGATTTTTATTGAATTAGAAGGGGATGCCTTGGGCATCCCCAAGCTTTGACGCTTGTAACTCTTGGATATTTCTTGGGGTGACACCGGGGTGGCATCCCCAAGCTTGAGCCTTTGTCCATTCTTCATCTCATTACATCATTCTCTCTCTACACCTCAAATTTTTTCTTCATACAAAACTTCACACAATCTTCATTAGCAACATTAGTGTATTCAAAAGATATTATACCCTTAGGAAAAGCTTTGGAACAGCAAAAAATTTCACTAAAAACACAAGCTACTGTATCAAATCCTTCAAAAAGCTCAATTCCCCAAAAAATAACTCAAAAAGGAATCAATAAGAAGCAAATGCAAATAATGGCAGAAATCTGTCAAAATAGAACAGCAGGTAGAAACCAATTTTTTCGAAACTATTATGTTGCTCAAATGAAAAAGTGTTGAACTAACGAAAGTGAGCTAACATACTGGGGGATTTATTCGTAAAATATAAGCTCAATCCGAATTACATAGACTCCTCACGAATTTTTATGGTGGAGGACAGAGATCTGTTTCGGGACAGCAACTTTCCAAATCTTACTTCCCTCTCATTAGAGGTCATTCTTGGCACAAAAAGCAAAAAAAAAGGATAAGGAGAGGTCATTAATGAAGTAATAACTTCCAAGACTCAATAAAACTCTTGGGTTATCTCCCAACAAGTACTTTTCTTTAACGCCTTTAAGTTAGGCTTAATAGTTTGAAAAGATGCTCACATAAGAAATATGAATTGAAGTAAAAGAGAGCATCAAGAAGCAAATTCAAAACACATTTAAGTCTAACCCACTTCCTATGCATAGGAATCTTGTAAAAAAACAAGTCATGAAAGCACAAAGCAACAAGCATAGGAAAGCAAAACAAGTGCAACTTCAAAAAATTTAAAATAAAGAGGAGAAACTTATTATTATTGAGATGTATAATACCATGTTTCCCTCTCTCATAATAACTTTCAGTAGCATCATAAATAAAATCTACAGAATATTTCTATCTTTCTGAAAATACAACCAGTTGGGAGAATGACATGGGATGGGAGGTCACGTGATGTATATTCCCAGTAATGGTTTGCTCTATTTCTCCTAACGGAATCTAGCTACAGTATGTGTGCTGGAAAATAATGGTATAGATCTGGTGAAGCTCAAATTCTTTTGTCTGATTTTTTTATGATGAATTCCACTTTTTACCCTCTATTTATGCATTTGAGACACTAATTACCATATTTAGTAGAAGTTGTACCCGAATATCCCATTTAAGAAAATTCTGAGCATGATTTTGCTCTGTTTTAGCATTCAACACGTGTTTATGGATAAGGCCAACATGTTAGGACGATGTGCTGTAATAAAATATGTCAAGATTGGAGGATGTCGTTGTCGATCATATCTACCCTTCTCTTCTATTCTTTGTTGCCATCTCAATAATTTTGAGGTTCAATCGTCACCTCGCATCTTGCCCAATAGATATCCATAAAAAAAAATAAGGGTTTAAATTTTTCGAAGATGGTAATTTAGATGAATTTTCACTACATAGGATAATTAGTGTCGTAAATGCACAAATAGAGGGTAAAAAGTGGAATTTACTCTTTTGTTTACTCAGTCCGATTTTCTGATTTAATGTGATAAATTAAGACCGTAATTGCATCTTGGAATCGGGTTTAAAAATGTATTAGAAAATTGGTAAAAATAGCATACAAAAGAAATGTAAGGTACATCTTGTAAATGAAAAGGGACTTGACAAGAAATCAGCAGTCTTTTTAAAATATATAATCAAGTCATACTGTTCTATAGTTGCATGAAATTGACGAATAGAGATTAAGGGAATTTTGAGTGTGAGAAAGGGAGAGTCCATCGGGTTGTTAGAGCAAACCAAAAAATATGACTTTTTTATTGAGCTCTCTTTGTTGTCAATCAATTTTATATCCATTTTCATTTAAAAGTTTATTTTTTTCCTGTTGCAATGCACAGGCATTTTTCCTAGTGTCATTTTAGAGAAAGTACATTGAAGCTAAAACGAAATCATGAAACTTTTTGGTATTGATATGATTTTATTTTTTTAAAATCACCATGTTTGTCATCTCGCACATGGCCCCTCACAGTCAGGACCGGCCCTGACCATACCGTTCATTCTCTCCGCAACACAACTCACGTTCGGTGTTAATATAATTTATACTAAACTTTTTTACTTTATCATTGCTCATTTTGCCATCAAAACTATGTTTTATTTTGCTAATATACATCATCTAAAGTACTATCTTAAATACCTTACATTTTGTCAAGTACAATTAACAAACTTTTCAAAGTACACACTTATGTATATTATGGTATATAATTGTCATATGGAAGTATTTATTATTACATTTTCTAGTTCTAACTAAAACTATTTTATCAATTAGTTAGTTTAGGGTGTCTAAGAATATGTCACATTACAAAATATTTCACTACAAGTCTAAGCACACAAATATTATTGCATGTTTATATATATAAACATGCAATAATATCAAGCTTAGTAGAGTATCCTTTCACATAGTATCCTTAAATACAAATAGAACTTAGTAGAGTGTAACATATTTCAATAAATGACTTGGCAAAGGTTTCCAGGGTACAATAATATCAAGCTTATGTACTAAGTAGATCATTCTAATTTGTATTAAATGTCAACTAGTAACTTTTCGTTGGTATAGTCTTTCCTTTGGTTGGTGGCAGAGAGGGGGAATAAATAATCATCAACACATATGTGTACTTTGTATCAAAATCATGCAATTCATAATACACATGTGTAACAAGTATTTGAAGTTGTGTAAGTGTAATACATAGAAAGCAACAACAAAACCACTGTTAGGAGTGTCAAACAGAGCTATCATGACAAGTGGTTGGTTCCATGTTGTGTAGCTGTATAAAATAATGATGGGAGACATTTTTCTTTTCAGCATTTTGATCAATGCGCAAGGAAAACTAAATCTTGTCATGGCAGAGCTTTCATCAGAATGTTGCTTCTTAGCATGCAGCTAGTGATGCTGGATATGGAGGACAACATCTTTTGGTAAGTATGGTTAGTAATTATGCATGGATGTATATGCTAAGTGTAGGACAGAAGCTTGTTATGGACTACTAAGTGTTATTATGGATGTGGATGCGCTAAGTAAGTGTAGGACCGCTAAGTGTTATTCTGGACTACTAAGTGTTATTTTGGACTACTAAGTATGTTGTTGGACCTCTAAGTTTGTTAACTATTTGTATTACTGAAAAATGCCAACAATGTTTGTTGGCATTCTTAGAACTGCCAGCAATGTTTGCTGATGGAAAACTGCCTGCAAGCCGATAATCAGCAATTTTGAAAAGTGCCACTAATCAGCAAAACAAAGCCGACGGTTCTTGAATATGCCTATAAATAGTGCATTGCAGGCAGTTTTGTTAGGTGCCGATAATCTGAATGAAGGCTGTTTGTGCAAAACATCGGCAATAAATAAAGGCGTCTCATAAAACTGCCGCTAATCACAAAACATTACCGGCACTTCACTTAAACCTTCGCTAATCACAAAAACATTGTCGGCACTATCTCTAAAGTGGCTCTAGGCAACAGTATTAGGGGCAGAAATTTAAAATGTCGAACAGAAAGTGCCGGCTATCAGGGCACGTGAGGTAGTGTACCACAAGTGGCCCGCCGTGTTGGCGAGGGAGGCTGTGACCTTTGAATCTTGGCAGCGATAGGGGACCCGATTGCTTTTCTGGTTTTTGTTTTAGGGTCTATGTTGTAAAAGTTTAGGACCGCTTCCTAATTTCGGTATTCTTTGAGGCGCTGTTTGTTAAAAAAAAGGATGTGATCCCTTTCTCCCTGAGCAATAGGACCCTCTCCTGCCGATAGCATGAATCGTCCTAGTAAAAGCGCCACCAAACACCACGTAACTCCCCACACCAGAAAAATGCATTCACTTTTGGTGCACCCATAAAGCAGTTTTGTACCGAGTAAATGATTTTCCTGGTCTGATCCCGCCGACATCGTTCTATTGAGCCATAGCCCAAAAGCACAGGAACGAACGGCATGTTTGGTGCTCCCAACAAGGGGAATGCTGGTGGTGTACTCGCTGAGAGAAAAGGATTTGCTTTAAAAGAACACACGTGATATTATTGATTCGTTGCAAAGGTGCCGAGCCTATGCAGCCACGGCACGGCGATGCAGGGGCCGAGCTCTGCGTCTATGAACGACTGCGTGGATCTATGCGTGGCGTGGGCACCGGGCGCCAGCTGCAGCCATGGGCCGGCCGGGACTCACAGTCACAGGGCAAATGCCGTTGTGTTTGTTATGGTTTTGTGTCGTGACGATGAACGGACCAACGGGGCAACAACCAAGCAGGCTACCGAGCGAGGGCGGTCCATTCTGAGCGCCAGATCCAACGCAAGCACCCAAGATTCGGTACACGTCCATGCACAAGCCTGCAAGCAAGCAGAGAGTACTACTATCGCTCCTAGTAGAAAATGGTGGACACTGTCGCTTTCCATGCACCATCTCACAACCTTCCGTCCGTTACAACATCTCACAACCTTCTCACTTAACTGAGCAATAAAATATGCAGAATACAGAACTCTCAATCATGCATACCGCAGTTTCCGAATGCCGATAGATCTCTGACCGACATCGTGCCATTCAGCTAGAGCACACGAACAAACGGCAGGTGGCGGTCTACGCTACGTGAACATGTGCAAAGGAGTATAAGCTTTATCATTCTTTTTGCACAAAACAAGCCTTCTTACATATTCTTTGCAAAAGTATAAATCCAATAATTCAACCTCCCCCCCCCCCCTCCCTCCCTCCCGAGCCTCTCTGGGTTTTATTTTCACTGTGGCATCGTGGAGTTTACTTACCAAGTTTTTACACTACAAAAATGAAGACACGTGTGTCAATCCGTGCACTTCGATGTGGTTTGAGATCCCGATGTCATTGCTGATCCGTGCCACTCTCGACAAGTTATCTGGAATCTCTAGTTTGATTGAGTTCGACGTGTTATAAGAATCTTCTATTCGCTACTAGAAAAACGGCTATAGCAACATACGTTACTGTCGGCGAGCAAAAAATATGATGCGTCGGTACTACTTACCGCCGGCAAACCACATAGGCTATGCGCCAACGCTATTGGCATTATCGCCGGCAACCATAGAATACAACGCGTCGGCAGTATTTCTCGCGTCGTGTCCCACCCTTTATCGCTGTCGCACGAGCATAGTGATACACCAATGGTATATAACATATCGTTGGTGCACCACTATACTGGTGCGCCGGCAAACCACTATGGTGGTGCGCCAATGGTACGTGTGGTCTCACCCCTAGGATCGTCTTTTTCAATTTTAGAAAAAACAAAGAAAATGATAGTAACTTCAAATTTGAGTTATATTATGTGATTTAGTTGTTAGCAAAAATAACAAACATGAATTTCAACATATTTTGCAAAAATATAAATTATGTTCTAGTCAATTCGGTTTGACGTCCCCGCCATCCTCGCCCCCTTCTTCACTTACGTCTCCACACAATTCGGTCGCCCCATCCACGCTTTCCAAACTGACAACGACAAAGAGTTTGACAACATCACCGTCCGCACCCTCCTCGCCTCTCATGGCACAGTCTTTCGTCTAACGTGTGCCTACACCTCTCAACAAAACGGTCGCGCCGAACGCATCCTCTGCACTCTCAATGATTGTGTTCACGCCCTTTTGCTTCATGTGCATATGCCTCCACAGTTCTGGCCGGATGCCCTCGCCACTGCTACCCTTCTCGTCAACATCCATCCTTGCCATTCTCATTGGCATCACACGTCGCACCATCTTGTCTTCGGTGCGCCCCTTCCTACGATGATCTCCGCATCTTTGGCTGCCGCTGCTACCCCAGCATCGCCGCCACCGCCACGCACAAGCTCGCCCCCGCTCCCTTCCTTGTGTGTTCCTCGGCTATCCTGCTAACACCAAGGGTTATTGCTGCTATGATCCGGTCTCTCACCGCGTGATCACCTTCCGGCACGTTTACTTTGCTGAGTTGATTTTTCTGTTTCAACAGGGACTTTTGGCGACTCCTTCGGCGATACTCCTTCCGTTTTTTATTACTTCGCGTTTTAGGATTTTTCAAAGTCAAACTTTGTCAACTTTGACCAAGAATATAGGAAAAATATATAAACATTCATTATTCCAAATACATAAATTATGGAAATATAACTTACGAAGATTCTAATACTATAAGTTTTATATCGTAGATACTTTTATTTTTTGCTAAATATTTGGTCAAACTTTTAAAAGTTTGACTTTGACTAAACCCAGAATGCGATCTAATTGTGAACGGAGGGAGTACATGCGACCCTCTCTGAGGCCTCCCTTGGACGACGACGGGCCACCACGGCTCTGCCCGCACCCGGCGGCCCCATTGGAACTATGCAATCTCTCATAATCTCTTTACAAAGAGTAACAAAAGTCGGTGCTCTAAAAAGTTATTTTTTAAGAACCAAATTGCTTTTTCTATACAGTAGAAGTTCACATGTACACATAGGTCGTGTAAAATTTAGACATTAGGATTTAGGAATGACATCTTTGTCGCCAGGAGCATAGGCGCAGTTTTTAGTTTATTTACTCCCACATTGGGTACACGAAGACAAGTGTACAACATTGTGTCAAGAAGGAGGAGAAAAAATTCATCACATAAAAAGAGCAGGAGGGAAAAACTAAACGGTGGAGCATGAGCACCATTCCTCCCATATACTCGACTGATTCCATCATGGTGCTGTGGTGCACGGGCCTGCAACCGAAGTATCGATTAGGAATGGACGAGTTGCATACCCCTGCCCTGGCGGGCCGCTCTTGCTCTAGTGGGCCAAAAGGCCGAAATAGGTCTCGAAATCGTGGAGTACCTACCTGAAGTGGGAACAAACACTGTCCCTCTGCGTGCAACATCTCACACCTTCCGTCGGTTACCATACTTGTACTACCAACCTTGCATTTTCTTTTCCCATTCTCACTGAGCAATAGAATACTCTCCTCGCAGACTGGCCCTTACACATCGATATCATTTCCCCGTACAGCACATACGAGCACCAAACGCCTCGATGCACAATAATTGACCATATTCCCCTTTGTTGCACCATAGAGCACTTTCTGAGTTATTATTTTATTGGCCCGATCCCACTGACATGGTTCTAGTGAGCCGATATAATATAACCGTATAGTGCTAGAATAATCCACACCCCTCGATCCAAGGGGTTCGTGCCTCGGCTGTTCCGCATCTGACTTCTGTTCAAAGTCGCGAAGTTTATTACTCTATTCAGTTTATATTAATAGCCTCAATTTTATCTAGATACAAGTATGTATATAAATACTTAACTACTCTCGGTTTTAAAATATAAGATGTTTTAGCTTTATAATATGAGTGTATCTAAAACATACACACTAAAAGGGGTCAAGATACACTCTTTTTACAAAGCTAAAACATCTTATATTTTAAAACGAAGGGAGTAGATGTTAGAAATAATGGGGCTAATCCATTTAGGCCCATGAGTATTTCAGATTTTCCTTAAATCTCAAAGCCCAAATTTGTGGCAGCCCATATGTGTTTGGGCCCATGTTTGTGGCAGCTCACATGGGAGTGGAGTGGGAGCTAAAGTTTAGTCCCACATGGAAAGTTGGAGGAGAGTTGCACCACCTTATAAGGTGGAGTGTTGCACCACTTTGTAAGTGAATGACAATAAGAGAGATACACATGCGCGCTACTCCTCCGACGAAGCCGCCGCTCGCACGCACGCTCGCCTCGTCACGACGCGCGCCGCGGGTTGCGGAAATCTCGCCGAGCCGAGCTTTATTTTGCTGCTCAGGAAAATTGACAGACGTGTCAAACGGTTAGCTTATTCAGGTCGCTCCCGGATCGTGGGCTACTGTAACCGACCGTAATGTGGACTCGGCCCACGTTCACCTCCGTTAGGGTTTCCTGAGCCGCTCTATATAAAGTCCTGCGCGGCTACCGTCACAACACCACCGAAAACCAATCTAGGGTTTTGCCATCCTCTCTACTTGCGCCATCACCGTAGTCTACTCCATCCCGCTTGCCGGCGTGCACCGGCGGACGGGAGAGCAGGTCTCCGGAACCACTCGCCCTTGTGATCCTGTACGGGAGAGGGCGAATAAGGTTTTTGGGAAGCGCTCTGCGCGACTGCTCGAGTTCTCCATCACGGGTCGTCTTCCATCCAAGTCAGGCGGTGCTGCCTACCGCCGTCTTCGTCGCCATCTGCTACGATCACTCTTCCCCAGAGTTTCTACTACGACAACCGAACGGTACGTGCTACGTGATCCTGTTTGGTTATTCGTCATGTTCTGCGAGTACATGTTAAGCTGCTGTTTGTTTCCGATCATCCTGTTGTTTAGTACATCTAGTATGTTCGAGTTACATGAGCTAGTAGTTGGTTTTGTCATGATTTATTTTCTGGAATTAATCGTGGAAATTATGCCTAATAATCCAACAATCAAAAAACCTTATTGTAGGCAATTTCCTGAATTAACAATGGCTGGTTTTACCGATGCACTGAGGCCGAATAAGTTTACCGGTGTGCACTTTAAGAGGTGGCAGTACAAGGCTGAGCTTTGGCTGACCACGATGAAAGTGTTCCACATCAGTAAAGTCAAACCTGAGGGAACTATATCTGACGAGGATCAGAAGAAGTTCGAGGATGCTAATACTGTCTTTGTGGGATGTATTCTGAGCATTCTTGCTGACCGTATGTGTGATGTGTTTATGCACATAAAAGACGGAAAGGAGCTCTGGGATGCACTGGATGCCAAGTTTGGTGCTGCAGATGCTGGCAGTGAACTGTATATCATGGAGAGCTTTCATGATTTTAAGATGACTAAGGACCTTCCTGTGGTTCAACAAGCTCATGAGATACAGTGCATTGCCAAGGAGCTCGAACTCCTTAAGTGTACCTTACCCGACAAGTTTGTGGCGGGATGCATTATTGCTAAGTTGCCCCCTTCATGGAAGAACTTTGCCACAACTCTCAAACACAAGAGACATCAGATATCAGTTGAAAATCTGATAGCGTCCCTTGATGTTGAGGAGAAGGCTCGGGCTAAGGACACTACTGAGAAAGGAGAGGGTCTTGCTACTGCTAACTTTGTGCAGAAAGGCAAATCCGTAGGCAAGAACAAAGGGAACTTCAAACCCTCCTTTAACAAGCCTGTAAAGACTACAACCTTTAAGAAGAAGAAGACGAACAGGGACAAGAGTGAACTGTCTTATTACACTTGTGGAGAGCCCGGCCATTTTTCCAAGGACTGTCCAGAATGCGCAGACCGCAGAGGGAAAAAGTCCAAGACTGTCAACGTCGTGACCGCTAGCAATACTGATGTGTATGGTAATTTATTTACTGTTCTTTCAGTATTTCAATCACCGTATTGGTGGCTTGATACGGGTGCTAATGTTCATGTGTGTGCTGACATCTCTATGTTTACTTCTTATTAGGTCGCTCGGGATTCATCCGTCCTAATGGGGAATGGATCACATGCTTCTGTTCGTGGTGTTGGCACGGTGGATCTGAAGTTTACTTCCGGAAAGATCGTGCAGCTGAGGAACGTGCAGCATGTCCCTACTATGAACAAGAATCTCGTTAGTGGCTCCCTTCTATGCAGAGATGGGTTTAAGGTTGTCTTAGAGTCTAATAAAGTCGTTGTTTCGAAACATGGACAATTTATTGGTAAAGGTTATGAGTTCGGAGGCTTGTTCCGGTTTTCACTTTCAGAGTTTTGTAATAAATCCGTGAATCATATCTGTGGTGGTGTTAATGATGATACCAGTGTTTGGCATTCTCGTTTATGTCATATTAATTTTGGTTTGATGTCTCGGTTGTCTAGCATGAGTTTAATTCCGAATTTCACTATTGCCAAAGGTTCTAAGTGCCATAGTTGTGTGCAATCAAAGCAACCTCGAAAGCCTCACAAGGCTGCCGAAGAGAGAAACTTGGCACCTCTAGAACTCATACATTCTGATCTATGCGAGATGAATGGTGTGTTGACAAAAGGTGAAAAGAGATATTTCATGACATTGATAGATGATTCTAGTAAATTCTGCTATGTTTACTTGTTGCAAACTAAAGATGAGGCTTTAGACTACTTTAAAATCTATAAGGCCAAAGTTGAAAATCAACTAGAGAGAAAGATCAAGCGTCTTAGGTCGGATCGTGGTGGTGAGTATTTTCCCAAAATATTTGATGAATTCTGTCAGGAACACGGAATTATTCATGAGAGGACGCCTCCCTACTCGCCCCAATCAAACGGGGTTGCCGAGAGGAAAAATCGCACGCTGACTGACTTGGTGAATTCCATGTTAGCCACTGCTGGTTTATCAAAGGCATGGTGGGGGGAGGCTTTGTTGACTTCATGTCATGTCCTGAATAGAGTTCCTAACAAGAATAAAGAAAAGACCCATTATGAGGAGTGGGTTGGGAGAAAACCATCACTTTCATATCTGCGCACTTGGGGGTGTTTGGCGAAGGTCAACATACCGATTCCTAAGAAACGCAAGCTCGGACCCAAGACAGTGGATTGTATCTTTCTAGGATATGCTCCACGGAGTGTAGGCTATAGATTTCTAGTGGTTAAATCTGAGGTACCTGATATGCATGTTGATACTATAATGGAATCTCGTGATGCAACATTCTTTGTGAATATTTTTCCTATGAAAGATATGCATAGCATTGGTAGGATTTCTTCTGAAATACTTCCTGAATCTAGTGCATCTATTGATAATTCTGAACAACCACATGAGGAATTTCTTGAGAAGGATGACGATGAACCTCTCACGAGGAGTAAGAGACAGAGGGTTGCAAAATCCTTTGGCAATGATTTGATCGTGTACCTTGTGGATGATACTCCCAGATCCATTACTGAGGCATATGCATCTCCTGATGCAGATGATTGGAAAGAATCTGTCCAAAACGAGATGGACTCGATTCTTTCTAATGGAACTTGGGAATTATCAGAACGACCATATGGTTGTAAACCTGTGGGATGTAAGTGGGTGTTCAAGAAGAATCTAAGGCCTGATGGTACTATTGAGAAGTACAGGGCGCGTCTTGTAGCTAAGGGCTACACACAGAAAGAAGGCTAAGATTACTTCGACACCTATTCACCTGTCGCTAGACTGACCACCATTCGAGTACTACTATCCCTGGCTGCCTCTTATGGTCTTCTCGTTCATCAAATGGACGTGAAGACAGCTTTCCTTAATGGAGAGTTGGAAGAGGAGATCTATATGGATCAGCCGAATGGGTTTGTGGTAAAAGGTGAAGAGACAAAGGTGTGTAAGTTATTTAAATCTTTATATGGCCTGAAACAAGCACCTAAGCAATGGCATGAGAAGTTTGATAGAACTCTACTTTCTGCTGGCTTTGTCATTAATGAGGCTGATAGGTGTGTTTACTATCGCCATGGTGGGGGCGATAGCGTTATATTATGTTTGTACGTGGATGACATTCTGATCTTTGGTACAAACATGAAAGTGATAAATGAAGTCAAGTCTTTCCTGTCAAAGAGTTTTGATATGAAAGATCTGGGAGAGGCTGATGTTGTTCTGAACATCAGGCTTATTAAGAACGAGAATGGGATTACTTTAACGCAATCTATTATGTTGAGAAGGTCTTGAGCCGATTTGGCTTTAATGATGGCAAGACTTCTCCAACACCTTATGATCCCAGTTTGACATTACGAAAGAATAAGAAGGAACCAACAGATCAGCTGAAATATTCACAAGTTGTTGGTTCTCTCATGTACTTAGCAAGCGCTACAAGACCCGGTATCTCTTTTGCTGTGAGCAAGTTGAGTAGGTTCATGTCTAACCCGGGTATTGATCATTGGCATGCACTTGAAAGGGTCATGCGCTATCTATCTGGTACAATGAGCTATGGAATTCACTATTCAGGGAATCCTGCTGTGCTTGAAGGATATAGTGATTCGAATTGGATCTCTGACGTTGATGAACTCTACGCACGAGCGGGTATGTGTTTACCCTTGGAGGTGGCGCAGTGTCATGGAGGTCTCGTAGACAAACCATATTGACGAGGTCAACTATGGAAGCAGAACTTACTGCTTTAGACATAGCCACTGTTGAGTCAGAATGGCTGCGTGAGCTCTTGATGGACTTGCCTGTGGTTGAGAAACCTGTGCCGGCAATCCTTTTGAATTGTGACAACCAAACTGTTATTGTCAAAGTGAACAATTCTAAGGATAACGCGAAGTCATCAATACACGTGAAAAGACGTTTGAAATCTGTCAGGAAATTGAGAAACTCTGGAGTAATAACTGTTACGTATATTCAAACAGACAAAAACCTGGCAGATCCCTTTACAAAGGGACTATCACGAAATGTGATAGAAAGTGCATCGAGGGAGATGGGGTTGAGACCCATGGATGTCACACCTAGTGGTAACCCAACCTATGTGATCGGAGATCCCGTGAATTAGGACCTGAGAAGAACAAGCTAGTGGTTTGACTGAGGAGAGTATTTTGTAACCCTCTCTATGTGAAGATGCATGACTCTCATAATCTGTAAGGCAGGTTGGCAACATGCCTTAATGTGTTTCTGTTGGCTTTAATTAGCAAAGATGCCGTCCTACATGGCATTCTTGAAAGAACACACCTATATGAGCTCGACTATAAACATCGCGGTCTATGAGATTTGGGTGATCTCTAGTAAACTCATGAAGAGACCAGGGAGTATGACGCATATGCTCCAACCCGCGGGGTAGGCTACTGACAGCCAAGTACTAGTTATGATTTTGAGTGAAATCACCAAACTTGCAATAATGGGGCTAATCCATTTAGGCCTATGAGTATTTCAGATTTTCCCTAAATCTCAAAGCCCAAATTTGTGGCAGTCCATATGTGTTTGGGTCCATGTTTGTGGCAGCTCACATGGGAGTGGAGTGGGAGCTAAAGTTTAGTCCCACATGGAAAGTTGGAGGAGAGTTGCACCACCTTATAAGGTGGAGTGTTGCACCACTTTGTAAGTGAATGACAATAAGAGAGATACACATGCGCGCTACTCCTCCGACGAAGCCGCCGCTCGCACGTACGCTCGCCTCGTCACGACGCGCGCGTGCGCGCCGCGGGTTGCGGGAATCTCGCCGAGCCGAGCTTTATTTTGCTGCTCAGGAAAATTGACAGACGTGTCAAACGGTTAGCTTATTCGGGTCACTCCCGGATCGTGGGCTACTGTAACCGACTGTAACGTGGACTCGGCCCACGTTCACCTCTGTTAGGGTTTCCTGAGCCGCTCTATATAAAGTCCTGCGCGGCTACCGCCACAACACCACCGAAAACCAATCTAGGGTTTTGCCATCCTCTCTACTTGCGCCGTCACCGTAGTCTACTCCATCCCGCTTGCCGGCGTGCACCGGCGGACGGGAGAGCAGGTCTCCGGAACCACTCGCCCTTGTGATCCTGTACGGGAGAGGGCGAATAAGGTTTTTGGGAAGCGCTCTGCGCGACTGCTCGAGTTCTTCATCACGGGTCGTCTTCCATCCAAGTCAGGCGGTGCTGCCTACCGCCGTCTTCGTCGCCATCTGCTGCGATCACTCTTTCCCAAAGTTTCTACTACGACAACCGAACGGTACGTGCTACGTGATCCTGTTTGGTTATTCGTCATGTTCTGCGAGTACATGTTAAGCTGCTGTTTGTTTCCGATCATCCTGTTGTTTAGTACATCTAGTATGTTCGAGTTACATGAGCTAGTAGCTGGTTTTGTCATGATTTACATTCTGGAATTAATCGTGGAAATTATGCCTAATAATCCAACAGTAGATATATAAGAATCTAGGTAAAACTGTACTATGAGAATATGAGCGTGCCTTAATGACCGCGAAAATCTATGAAAATATATCCATGGACTGTGTAACGTGGCTTGTGATATCGTGCATCCGTAAATATGTTATTTCATTGTATTTAAACCATGCCAAACGTTTGGCTTTCAATAGTTTAATTTCTAGACAATTTTTTTACCACTCTAGTTACACGGGATAAGTTAGAAACCATGTTTTTTTAGAGCAGTATATTTACTTATCTAGAGGATAGGGAACCGTTTTACTCATCTAAGTCTAGGGATCGGTTAGAGATGCCCTTGCAAAGGACCATCTCAAAGAAACTTATATCATGTAGTGTCCATAGGAGGAAATAACCGTGTCATTTGTGTTTTAGGTATTATCACCAAGCTCAACGATGACCAGCTTTGAAAAAATGGCTCAAATATAACCCAACCTAGATCTGGACCTAGGCGGGCCACGCCTGGCACGATTGCGTCTCCTCCGGTGGATTGAGGGCAGGATTTGGTGATGTCTTAGAGGTGCCAGTGCTGCTCCTGCTACAGTGCAGCGGCGGGACTTCACGGGCCCCCTCGGGCTCAACCGGGCCGGTAAGGTGTCCTTCTGCGGCACCCTGTCGGCTACCGTCCCTGGCGGTGGAGGCACTTCATAATGGCTGCCCTTCTTTGGCCAAATTGTTGCTCCTTTTGCGTGCCACGAGGTTGAGGAGGGTCAAGTCAAGGGAACTATCTAGGTAGAGTAAGACATCAGATATAAAATTGTTTTTTAAACGGACTTTATTACACAAAATGCACAAGTCAAACTCGAAGAAACATGTAAGGTGTGTATGTGAAAACCATGGCGGTTTCTTTCAAGGTCTCCCACTAATCTCAAACCACGAACCAAGCCACGCCCAAGGTACACAGTCAAAATTTTGAAAGAAAACAATGCACTAGCATATTTAACACCCTTTAATAAAATAAAATGAATGATGACAATAGACATGACAATATCGTCGGAGGAGAAGGTTATAGAGAAAGGAGCACGAGCACACGACGGGGTCCAAAAACTAAACTAAACCAAACTTTTTACATATAAAAACCGGAGAAAAAGGGTGCACCATCACCAAACCGCAACCACCCACCATCCCCGTCCGTCCGTCGGCCAACCTCCTTCCTTCCCCTTTTCCCCATCATTTCCTTCCCTCCTCCGTCCTTCCGGCCCGACCGCGACCAGCCACCGCGCTTGCTTCAGATCTCCTCCATCCCCCCCTCCATCAACGCCAACTCCCAGTTCCTTCCCACTCCCGCCATTGCTGATATATAAGCCCCCATCCCCATCAGCTTCACCTAGCCCTCCCTCCCCACCCGCGACCCCGTCGTCCCTAGCCAGCCTCGTCGCGCTCAACCGCGGGGCATGGCCTGCTGACCTGGGACGGAGCCCGCTCCGGATCTGACCCGTCCCTGCTTCTGCTGGTGCTGGGATCGGGATCTCGCGCGCGATGGAGGTCTTCGGCCCCGTCACGCCAGGCCAGGTGACTCACCGCGCCGTGCCTCAATTTAGCTTCTCTTGCTCCGCTCGTCGAATTCCCCGCCTCGTGTTGTTGCTGTGCGCCCGCCGACGGTGAGATCGTCTAGGAGCTTAGCTGTTCCGCTGCTTGATTTTGCTCCTCTGGTGTCTCCGGGACCTGCTGGCTGCGTCCTGCGTAAGCGCCAGCTAAGAACAGGTTGAATTGCTGTCGCGCCTACCAAGTTTCGGCCAGCAGAGCGTAGTGGAAGTTTGCGCGTAGTAGTTCTGAGCTACGGAAGGGCGCCGTTTGCTGACTGCCCAGCAGCAACTCGGTCACGACTTTAATGCCATGGTTTAAGGTAGTAGCTCCAGGGGGAATTGAATTCGGTGCTGACGAAGCTGTCTGATGTGCCTGTCACATGACGCTCATGCCACTTGAGCTCTTATTACCTAACGAGTTTGGTGGTCTGGTGGGCTTCTTTTGGGGCATTAATTCTCTAGTAATTTAGTTTCACATGACACATGAGATCTAAGCAGATGTTTTATTTTGGGGTAGTATAAAGGTTTGAGTGGGATCTAGGTGTCTGTTTCCTGAAATTTTGGTACTGTGTCTGTCGTCTCTGTTAATCATTTCGACTAGTGTTTCCGCTTGATCATGAACGGTCGAAGAAAAACGCCTAAAAATTTCAGAAAGAAAATGTAGAGCTAGGCACTTGAGCTGTGATATTACAATGTAGTAAAAGAAGTTTTTCTGATGTTCGCTGGTGATAGCCATCAGAGAAAACAAGCCACCATACCAAATCTGTTGTGCTTAGATGTAGCAACTTATCTCTCTGAAGAGAACACAAAATGTGTGGGGAGTTTGACTTTCGGCCCGACTTACATCCTCAAGGCCACACTAGCGCAGAGTTGGCTTTCCCTAGTTTTACCCTCTGTTTTGTATGAACTATTTGCTCACCTAACTCACTTTTTATGCTGTCATGGACTTATGTAACAGGATGTTTTCCTTTCTTGCAGGTGTCATTTTTGCTTGGTCTTTTCCCTGTCCTCATTGCATGGGTCTACTCAGAGATCCTGGAATACCGGAGATCTTCGTCATATGGGAAAGTGTAAGATTTCTCAGCAGAATTCCTAGTTTCACATAGCTTTAGGAATTTAGATCAGAGTAACTACCATAAAATGCATATATTCACCACCAGTGGCATACTGTTGCTTCAAGTAATTCAAACTTGTTACCAGAGTTTCCATGTTTATATCTGGCAGATCACGTGAGTTACATTTTTTTGAAAAGTCGAACAACCACTGTACTAACTTTGTCCCATTCATCCATCATTTTGCCATCTGCAGTCACTCAGATACTGCTTTGGAGAATGAAACTTTGAAGGATGACGAGAAAGCTATATTAATTGAAGGAGGCCAGTTGAAATCACCATCGGCAAAGTTCCGGAACATGTCTACCAAAGCAAATTTGATACGGTAATGTCTGAATAAACAATAAGATATACGTTTTGGGATTATAAATTCATAACACATGCAGATGATGATTGGTTGTCTCACGACGTGGCTGTGGTGTGCAGGTTTATAACAATGGATGAGTCTTTTCTGCTTGAAAACCGTGCTGTACTGAGAGCCATGTAAGACCCTGCAGAATTCATTTCTTCCATTCTAGTTTTTCCCACTAAGAGATTATCTGTTGACACTTGTGCACCAATTCTTGCAGGGCTGAAGTTGGCATTGTTCTAGTTTATTATTACATCTGTGACCGGACAAACATATTTGCAGAAAGCAAGAAGGTAACCATGTTGCTTTTTTGTTTTACTTTTGTCATTTTGAATGTTGTATCATACGGTACATGAAGCTGTAGCAGGTATTGGTTGTTTAAATTAAAGTAGTGATACCAGCATTTTTCGTATCTATGGGGACCATCCTTTGTTATTTCTGGTTTCACAATCTACTATGACTTGTTTCGTCATTGTTTTTATTCAGCAATCAATACCTGCAAGCTATAATGATTTGTCTGCCTTAGCTTCAATTTAGATGTATGGCCAAAATAAGCTAGAGTCAGTGGCCCAGCGCAAAGCAGGTGACATATTTGTAGGCATATCTGACAAGCTTAAGCTTTCCACCATCTGTGAACCTGTAGCTATTAGATGGTGGCTTATACTTGCAACGTTTGTAAGTTCTATCTGCCAACTAAATGTTTATGTGGATGTAATAAGCAACTTTTTAAGAATGAACCTGAATTACACTAAGCAAACATGCATGCTCTATGGTCTCATTTTCTTTTATGGTAATCTTTGTCCTATTTTTGTTGACAGAACTACAACCGCGACCTGTTTCTGTTTCTATACATTCTTCTCATCATAGCATCAGCACTTACTTCACTTAAGAAGCACCAGGAGAAATCAGCATTTTCTGGAAAGTCCATACTCTATCTTAATCGCCACCAAACTGAGGAATGGAAAGGGTGGATGCAGGTTAGTGATTTGACTTCACCGCCTTAGTTCTTCTGGTAAATGCAATTTTAGTCATATCTATGATTGGAGATATTGAGAGACCCTGGGTGATGAAATTCTTAATGCACTTGTTGGTGTTAGCCATTGATCCTTTCAGTTTGCCACATGATACACAAAAGCATGTTTTTGATGTCCGTTTAGTGAAATTTCTGCTGTGCATTATGTACACAGTGCATTCTTTTTTGTGCTTTTGCTACTTCATAGTCTACTTCTCTTAGATTGCAATAGTAGATGAAAGACCAAGCTAATCGTGTTATCTTATGCATTAAATTCAAAGAAAATGTTTGTGTCATCATCCATGAGTTACAGTCTGCTACTCAATTTCCCAACTGCTTTCGCAATAGCTTTTTTTTTCTAGTGTATGTTACAGCAAATTTATACCACCAAGATATACAATTATTGCAGCTCCTTCTCGGTTGCTATTGTGCTATGCAGGTTTTATATTTGTTATATTCTGTCTGTAAGTAAGTTCTAAACCTCTAATTATTTAATCTGCCTTTCCAGGTCTTATTTCTGATGTACCACTATTTCGGTGCGTCAGAAATATACAATGCAATTCGTGTTTTCATTGCTTGCTATGTCTGGATGACCGGATTTGGGAATTTCTCGTACTATTATATCAAGAAAGATTTTAGCATTGCGAGATTTGCTCAGGTGCCAAGCCTACCTCAACCTTTATCTCCTTCGTATGATAAATTTAATTCTCCTTGATTTTTCAACCATCTTTAAAATGCTAATGACCAAAGAATACGCTTTTAATGCAGATGATGTGGAGGCTAAATTTCTTTGTGGCCTTCTGCTGCATTGTCCTTGACAATGATTTTATGTTGTACTATATCTGCCCAATGCACACCCTATTTACGCTTATGGTGTATGGATCACTTGGTCTGTTTAACAAGTATAATGAGATACCATCAGTTATGGCTATTAAGATTGCTTGTTGCTTCTTGAGTGTCATTTTGATATGGGAAGTCCCCGGGGTCTTTGAAATTTTGTGGGCCCCCTTTACGTTTCTGCTTGGTGAGCTATCCATATAGTTTTGTGTGAAATTACTCTTCTCGGTCATGTATCAGGATTATTTATCTTTATCTTTTCTGTCCAATGTAGGCTATAAAGATCCTGAGCCTTCTAAGTCACACCTACCCTTATTGCATGAGTGGCATTTCCGATCAGGGCTCGATCGGTACATATGGATTATTGGAATGATCTATGCTTACTTCCACCCTAATGTAAGTTTTTCTTATATGGATATGCACTTCCCTCTTTTCATTATACTTTTATAAGTTCTTTTCATGCAGTTTCCCTCTGATCTCTATAGTCTCTCCTGATACAAAGAGTGTTCATGACACATAGACTTGGATGTTATTATCTTATGTATTTTTTCATTTTGTTTATCGGAAGTTAATCTAGCATTTAACCTTCAATACTGAACAGGTGGAAAGATGGATGGAGAAGCTGGAAGAATCCGAGACTAAGGTTAGGTTGTCGATCAAGGGTACCATTGTGACTGTTTCGGTCTTGGTAAGTCACATGACCATCTCATACAAATGTCCTTACTCGTTTGTGTGTCTGCAGCTAGCTTGGTTGTTTTACCAACTAGTCTGCAGCCCTGTGTTAACTTGAAATGATGTACTGACTAGACTCCTGTTCATTTAGGCTGGCTATCTATGGTATGAATATATCTACAAGCTGGACAAAATCACGTACAACAAATACCATCCCTACACATCATGGATTCCTATCACGTACGTATGAAAGGATTATAACATAATCAGTATGATATGATGCAGAAACATGTTTCATGCAGTTGACACGGTACTTTATTTTCAGTGTATATATTTGTCTACGCAATTGCACACAACAGTTGAGGGGCGCCTCTTTGGCACTTTTCGGGTAAGCATCTAAATCTGCAGCACCTCACATTGACTGTTCAGGCATTTGGCTTCCTATTCTCTTGTGTGCTCGATTCCTAAGATTCCGATCTGTTTACTTGATAGGTGGTTGGGCAAGGTTACACTGGAGACCTACATTTCTCAAATCCACATTTGGCTCAGGTATTGAGCCGAGTTCTTTCAGCATATGTTACTTTTTTTTAGTTACTGAATGTATTTTCAGTTCAGTAGTCCAGTGACGAGTATCTTGTAACATGTTAACAATATAAGATCAAGGCTCAAGAATGATAATAAAAGGTTCATTCAATTGTCAGACCTTGACCTTTTTTATGTAGCAGAAGTAGAGTAGACGTCTAGTTGTTCCTGGCAAGCAAAAACCATATTAGTTGATATTCATTGGTCTAGATGGGAATAGTTGTACTCCCTCCGTCCCCCGTTAGAAGCATCTGCTTGTACCTTCGAAAATATTTCTCTTCCGGATGGGGGGAGTAGACAAAATGGCAACTATCACAGCCAGAATTTAGTTTCTTGCTTTGCCAATTATTTCTCTTCCACTGTTAGGAGCAACTATGTAATCAACGCCACACATTAAAACCATCTGCTTGTACCTTCGAAGATATTAGAATTCATGAAAGCAACAGGGACTGGAGATTTTCATGATTAGACAAGCCTAGCGTATGAAAAAAAGAAAAATGCAGATACAGTTGATGACTGTGTAGTGTGTGTAGGATCTGTTATCGTTTTCCCTTAACGGTTTGTTGGATCCTTTTTCAGTAGTGGTTCTTTTCTTTTACAGGTCTAGCGTACCAAATGGGCAGCCAAAATGGCTACTCTGTTTCATACCAGAGTACCCGATGCTTAACTTCATGCTTACCACAACAATCTATCTCTTTGTAAGTTTACCAATCTCAGGCACACTCCAGGAACCTGACGCATCAACTATACTAACTCCATGCTTAATGTTGCAGTTATCATACCGAATATTCGAGCTCACAAACGTGCTGAGAGCAGCCTTCATCCCCAGTAGAGACAACAATCGGCTGTATCATAATTTTGTCGCTGGGGTTGTCATCTCCGTATGTCTGTACTTCTGCTCGCTTGTTCTTCTGAAAATCCCTGGTGTATAGGTAAAAAAACAGCCTTCTATGCTCAACATTATTAGGTCAAAGCGTACCTCTCCATCGCTTGTCAATCTAACTTGACCTATCCATTTTTATTACAGGTAAACAAGATTTCATGTTAATGAATGTAGAATTGCCAAGTGGGAAAATGTTGGGTGGAAGGATTTTGCTTCTGCAAGAAGACGTTTTGCTTGGTAGGATGCTCTCAGTTCTGACACCTTGAGGGTGCGGGCATAGTGGAGCCATTTTTGTATTTTGTTTTCTTTTTGTGAAGAAGATTATTACACAGTTAGCCATCCCCTTGGGGCTATCTCTGGAAGTTGTAGCAGTCACAGCGACATTGGAGAAAACTGGGGAACCTTGCCGTAGCATTGCAATGTGTTATATGTACCATGTGTAGACAGGAGACATTCATATCATATACCAGGGTTTTCCGCTTGTAAACTGAATATGTAAATGGCAAGCCCATGAATCATGATGCTTTTCTCGCTAGTCTGAAACTTTGAATCATCTTGAGGGTGTGGCGCTCTCCGAGTCTTTTCAGTGAAGGATAAAACTCTAGCTTCTGAGTTGGAGCTAGGAAGTAGGAACACGCCTGGGCCGCCTAACCTAGACTGGGGATGCCGGAACAGGGATAGGTGGGTGGGGACGTGGTTCCAGGTTGCACAACAGTCGGATAGGTGACCGTGGTCACGACTCACGAGTTGAGGCTGGGTGCCAAAAAATACGAAATCGATGCCAATGCAATTATGCTAGTGGATATATTTGTTTGACAATCTTAAAAAAAAATACACAAATACGGAATCGATGCCAAATGCAATCATGCTAGTGGATATATTTGTTTGACAATCTTAAAAAATACACATGCGCGGCAATCATGCTTACCCTACAATGTGTACTACAATGATCACGAGCCAAGCATTCTACCAGGACGCTGGGCGAGTACCGGAGAAGGTGGTCACGCTCACTTGAGACTGGACAGACTGGTTAGTGGTTGAGTTCCTGCAAGATGCAATGGCCGCTAGTTTCTGCGGTGGCGCGCGCGGCCGTGCAGAGGACACCCCTGATACTCCACCAAACGACTAGTCTTCATCGCTAGATCAATGTAATCTAGAGGCCCATGATGATACAAGGTGACCAACATTTGTGGCACGAAGCGGGGAAACTGACATGACACGGACGTACTGATTCTGAATCTCTGACCACGATCGGCTGCTGGACGCGCGCCAAGAGAAAAATCTGTCAGCGAGAGGGCCAGAGACGAACCTGACGCAGAACACAGTCACGTCGAATCATTCAGCTGCCCCGTCTGGACGTTTAAAAATCGCCTATAAAATAGCGCGGGAAGCTTCGCATTATTGTCAGAGACCAATAATCGCAGAGCTCGCTTGCTTACAAGCTTCGCCAACGCGAGCTTAGCTTATCTACCTAGCTCCTCCTGAGTCCTGACCTGTCGCCGGCCGGCCAGGCAGCGATGGAAGCCCCGCTCCTCCTCCCGGTCTCCACCGCCGCGTCCTGCTCCTCCTCCTCCTACATCACCGTCGACGACGACACCGCCTCGGTCGTCCCTCCCTCCAACAAACCGTCCTCCCCTTCCGGCCTGAGCATCCTCGCGCGGTACCTCGCCGTCCTCCTCGTCGCCTCCGTCTCCCTGTTCGCGCACCACGAGGCCGCCAAGGGCTTCCGCATCGACGTCGTCAGCGCCGCGCCGCAGGGAAGCGTCGCGGGAAGGCGGTTCGACCTCCTCTTCGTCTCCAACGGCCGCGCCGAGCGCGTGCTCCACCACGCCAGCCGCTCCGTCGAGGACGCGCTCTTCCCGGACCCGTCCTTCCCGCGCCGCCGCGTCACGCGCGTCACCGTGCGGATGGACGGCGGCAACCTCACCGCCGCCGACGCGACCCTGGACGCCGCCGCGGACGGGGAGTACGTCATCTCTCTGAGCCCCCGCCTCCTGTACGACGCCAAGGCCGTCGACGCCGTGGCCGCCGCGGTGCGCCACGCCGTGGCGCGCATGTGGCTGTGGGACGCCCGCGGCGCCGCGCCGGCGCGCGTCACGGAGTCCATGGTCGAGTACCTCGCCACCGCCGTCCCGGACGCCGCGGAAGTCGATTCGTCCTCGCCAGCGGACGCGCACGACGCGTCGAACACGCGGTGCATCTCGCCGCGGTTCCTGAAGCACCTGGAGCGGCGGCGCGCCGGGTTCGTCGCGCGGCTGAACAGGGCAATGAGGGACCGGTGGAGCGACGCCGCGGTGGACGCCGCCCTCGGCGCGCCGGCGCGGCCGGTCTGCGCTGCCTTCCTCGCCGCCAGCGTCCAACGACCGGTGGTTGGCTCCGCGCCGGTCGCTGATGGATCCACGGTGGCAGTTGTTTGAGCCAGCCAGAACCAGCGAGCGCACACGGCACACCATGTGTGTGTGTCACGGCCCCCTTGTGATTATTAGTCCATCATTATGGGTAGTTAATTAAGTATATAATGGCACTATGGCACCATGTGTGGGCTAGCTAGTTGAACACCTGTTCTTTGTACTGTACATCAGTACATGTAAATGATAGCGTCCTGAATACATACGGTGGGTCACAAATCATTCTGGAAAGCTCGAGAGCAAACAAGAAAGCCCCTTCGTGCCCGTTTCAATCGATCACTTTCAATTAATTGTGTTTTCTTTCACTGCGTGGTCTAGTTTTAAAACATCGAACTCTTAATATTTTCACATATTTACACGTGCATGAAGGGTGTCAAGCGGGATTTCACCAAAATCCTAATTCGTCTCAAGATTTTCTGTTTACATTGAAGGATATGGTCACCGATAATGACAGGAATAATTAAGGATGTTTTTTCTCAATGAGAAAAAAAAATTCTCCTTTTATATCGATATAGAATGATTAGTCATGGTGTGACCGGAGCCAAGAAAAAAGCTCAGGCTCAGTCTCTTCCAGGGGTTTTGCATCGGTCAAGTTACATGTCCTCCCTTCCTCATTACTACATTGAAGATAACTATAGGGTGGTTTGATTTTGTTATTGAAAACCTTAGAGTTCCTCTCTTTCAGGACCTCCTTATTGTTGAAAACCACAAATGGGTGTGGCATGGCATAATTGTGGTGCAAGACAAGTTGCTCTCAACACTCGTTTTATGTCATTAATGGTGCTCCCTCCATCAAAAAGGGATACCAGAGATTTATTAGGATTCACATGTATTTGTACACTAATACACGTCTAAATTAATCTACTCCCCCCGGTTCATATTAATGTTCGCAACTTTGTCTAGATTCGTATATATCTAGATAAGTATTTAGACTAGATGCATCCATATCTAGACAAAGTTAAAAACAATAATATGGACCGAAGGGAGTAGGAAAACCTCTAAAATCTAATTCGGGATAGAGAGTAGTTAACGTCTAATTGTGGTATGGGAACCCAAAAGGATCATGTTGATGTTGCTAATACTTTTCGATTACACTGAAGGATATGGTGACCGATAATGATTCATGGAAAACATTTACTTTTCACATACAAATATAAAAGGAATGAACATTGTGTGGCCCCAAGAAAACAGCTATCCAGGAGAAAGGACAAAAGATACTCACTCTCTTCTACGTGTTCTCTATATGTGGCATTCCAGACCTCCCTATTAATCAATAGAATCATGGGGATGGTTTGATTTGTTTTTGGTTGAAACCCTCCTCAAAACATGCTTTCGTCATGCCATATTAATATAGCAACCAACCAATACAACTGCCTAGACCACAACACAAGCAAGCCCAAATGGAAAAAGGAGAGAAAGAAAAAAGAAAGTAATGCCGACGAAACGAAGATGGGTTGTGGTGGCAGATCCACGAAACAAAGATGGCTCGTGACCGTTGCTCCCACCGACGATGTCCCACCATGCTCCTAGTATTCTGAAGCGTCGCATACCAAGAAAAGTTTCAAGAAGGACTATGACGGTGACGACGTTACTTTCCGTACAAGTCCTAAGGTTTCCCTCGTACGCAGGGGTTAGTCGGGAAGGGGTGCACCCGACGCCGTTCAAGAAGGATTGGCGGCACCCACATCCATCACCCTGTCGATGTTGGAAGACAGGCAGGGATTTCTCCTGCCCCCCAATAAACCACTACCACGAACGATATGTAGTCTTCAACCGATCAATGCCAACCACCATCATCGTCACCACGGTCTAGATGCCACCTTCATCGTCTCACTATGAACCAATGCGAGGCCTAGCTGATGGAAAACCGAAACAATATGAAATGGGTTCGGCAGAGCGTTGTAGCCATGCGGGAGGGAACTACCTCCACTGATGTAGCGGCCGGTGGGAGGGGGGCTAGGAAGAGGGGGAAGTTCTATATATATATATAGAGAGAGAGACAACGCGGAGAGAGAGAGAGAGAGAGAGAGAGAGAGAGAGAGAGAGAGAGAGAGAGAGAGAGAGAGAGAGCGGAGGGACCCCTGGTCGTCTCTCTCGAGGAGACAACGCGGGGGACGAGGGTAACCTATTGTAAACCTTAGTGTTCTACCTTTTCAAGATCTCCCAAGTATGTGAGTGTTATCTTCATATCATTTGAAATTTTTGTGACCTCTTGCTAGTGCTAGCTCACCGTGGGGTTACTAGATCCTAGATCCTAAAGGAGGACATGGTTTGAGAGGATTTTTGTCGCTGTCCATAATTTCATCCAAAAAGGTGGTATCTAGTATATTCTAGGGCACAAAAGCTATACCTAAATTATATACTTGCATTTGAAATCTCACTTGAGATATTTAAGAGATACTAAATAATTGATCTTACTTGTATATGTAGATTAAGATCTAGAAACCTCAATAAGGGAAGTAAGTGAAATATATTTCTAAGGGCATCATTGATTCACATTTTTGTGAAAAAGGGACATAGGAAAATGTAGGACTACAATACGATGCCCAATTGATTCCTACATGGTTGTGAAGATAGTTTGATTGGACCACACTAAAAATAAAGGAGTCCTTCCAAGAGGTTAGAAAGATTGGATGAAAATATTATGAAATGGGCCATATGCATAGATCAATGCAGATGCCCAGGTTGCCCCTTTAAAAAACTATGTATTAAATATAATGCAAAAAAAACTCAGGGATATTTTCTACATGATTTTAGCCCTACAAATCAAATAACCAACATATAAAATCTTAAGGATTTCAATCCTATAAATTTCTTATGGAACTTTGAAGATAGACTTTAATGATAACATTGATGTTCAACTTTATGACTTAGAATAAAACTATGAAAAACATTATTTGAATGATAATGATGATCGAAAATTGTCGAAATGTAATACTAGGATATGATATGTAATTTTCTTAATACTCATCGTATTTAGTGATTGTTATCCAAAGACATATAGTCTGGGTTGGATACATGCACTAATATACTACATAATAAATTGATTTACTATAAAACATAGTAATAATAAATTATTAAGAATAATTAGCACCTAGATTCTGTCTTGTTCGGTTTGCATGATTCATACTACAACTTTTACCATGCATTTATAGTAACATAATTTTTCATAAATGTCGTTTAAAATGGAAGATATACATGATCACTTGTGCGCCACAAATATGTATAAAAGTAATATTATTATTCAACCAATCACACAATTTTATCATACAAAAATGGAAGCTACAACATTTGACTACGTAGACACATGGAATGTCTATATGGAATAGCAATATTCCTAACTATGGTGTGAGGGGCGAGGGTATGCTGCTGCTCTACTGTAATGGAGTACTTTCCTTTTGTAATTTTGCATTGCACTATAGATAGCTAGTTAAACACTCTTTGTACATCCAAATCTACCGTCCTGACAAAAAACTATTTAAATATCCATGGAAGAATACATGGTAGTCTTAAAGTTTTCAAGAAAGCTTGAGAGTAAAAAGGACCTCTAGCCTATAGGTGACCAATTCTATTGATCACTTTCAACCCCTTCATCGGATGCTTTATCTGCTTACCTTTATTGCATGCTTGAGTACTCTAGTTCCAAACTTGTACAATAACTTTTGTATAAATTTACGTGTTTAGGCCTGAGGGCAAGCTTGCCATTGGCAGAATATGACAGCTCACATGAATGTTTTTAGTCGGGCGAAGAAAAAAATAAGTCACTTTTTCTTATGATCCACAAAGACTTCAGAAAGTTTCTAAATGCCCACTATCTGCACACATTTACATGGAAATGTCTCCTCTCATGCTTCTACCCGTAAAAACGCACCATCTAATAGTGACATGGCCTTGCACAAGTATAAAACACTAAGCATAGACCCATAGTCTACCACGATTTTATGCTGACTCTGCGCCGAGCTTTGTCGTGTCCTCAATGGCAATGTGGGGAGGAGAAGGCATAGAGTTATGTGGCTAGTGTATTGTATTCATGATGATGTGCATTGTGATTAAATGGTGTTGTGGCATAATGAACCTCGAGGTATTGTGAGGTTAGTGCTTGTGTATGTGGATCCAATAAGATCGTCTTTATGCCTCGGTTTATGGTTTCATTTTAGGACTTGTTTCGTACCCAATCGATATTCGCAAATTACGCAACAATGCGAAGCGAAGTTTCAAAAATTCAGTTTCATGCAAATTATGGTTTTTAAAATTGTTTTAAAAAATATGAGAACTACATGAATCCAACACAAAAGCTGAAGCTTAGTTGCTGAGAATAGCTTGATTTAATATTATTAGAACGATTTTGACTAGGAAATTTCGAACTTCAATTTTGGCCGACTTCCATTTTTCTTGCTCTCTACAGAAAATCTTTGATTTTGTGAATTTCGTTTGAAATGTTGACAGTTTGTTTGCATAGAAGGGTATGGTCGTCTATAATGATTCAGGAACTAGCTAGGGGGCTTAGAGAGGGCCCCCGGCCAATGTAACACCAAAACAATAAGGCTGCGTGCTAATGTTTTCCTAGGGAAAGTCAATGTCGTTGCCTGCACAATGTAGCAACTTCAAACTTTAATTGGGAAATCCCATGATAACGGTCGGATTTTTACTCCCTTCTCGAAAAAAAGCCGTTGCCTATGTAACAATAAGCTCAGATGGCTCGTGCTTCATTTCCACAATCATCAATTAATCAAAGAACGCTCGTCCGCCGGTTCTAGAGGTTCCTGACTCCATGTCAGACACCGATCCCAATCGTGATTTTAATTCATGATTTGGTAAGATCAAGTAGGTAATGATGTGTCTGACATAACAACGCCCCAATCGTGGTGTGAAGCGAGCGAGAGGTCGCCCTCCACGTCGTTTTTTACATGTCATTGTCTATGGGTTTCACTTGTGATATCGTTGATTCCGCTACCAGATTTTTTTTCTGGTGTACTACGTGGAAGATTCTGGTGGTCTCTGTACTGATTCTGCTGACACCGTCTGGTGGTTCGTTAATATGCGACCAAACAAAGAGGAGACCCCACCCAGGCCGGCCGGTGACCCGTTCCCGTTCTATCATGGATTCGATCCAGTGTTCTCTGCCATCCACGTACGAGGACTCTCGATCTGTTGCTGATACTCAACTGAAGACTTGTCATCGCCATAGACACGGTGTCACTCCCAATCCCTGACATCGATCGGTTGCTGGCTGCACACCAAGAGAAATCTGCTCAGGCAGAGGCGAGACGTCCTCGTCGCGCGCCTCCGTCCGTCTCGCTAGCTGTTCGCGCACCACGAGCCCTCCATGGCCTAGCTTACGCCGCGCCCGTACGTGGCACGCTCGCCTCCCGCCGCTTCGACATCCTCTTCGATCGTCTCCAAGGGCCGCGCCAACGAGGACGCGCTCTTCCCGGACCCATCGTTCCCGCGCCGGCGCGTCACCGTGCGGATGGACGGCGGCAGACGCGACCGTGGACGCCGCCGCGGACGGAGAGTACGTCGTTTCGCTGAGCCCCCGCCCATCCCTGTCCGACAGCCGGGCCGTCGCGCTCACGTGGCTGCGCGTCACAGAGTCCATGCGCGCTGGAGTACCTGGCCACCGCGGTCCCGGAGGGAAGCCAGGCATCGACGCGTCCAACACGCAGTGCATCTCGCCGCGGTTCCTAAAGCACCTGGAGCAGCGTCGCGCCGGGTTCGTCGCACGGCTCAACAGGGCAATGAGGGAGGGATCGGTGGAGCGACGCCGAGGTGGACGCCGCCCTCGATCGGGAGTACCAAGAACCACATGAAAATAGGCAAAGCCAGAAAACAAATCGATGAAAAATAGTAAGAAAACGCTGCCTGCGAGAGAGACAAGTTGAGAACAATGACCAAAAGAAAAACAAATCATACTAGTAAAATAACATTGCAATAGAAAGCAAAGAAGAAAAAAAAGATGAACATGGATACCGAGAATAACTCCACGATATTGAGTTGAGTCGCTATAAAAACAGATGAAAATACAACGAACCACGAATTTTTATTACCTGCAGAGTTTTCTATAGATTCTCAACGATGCAATCCAAGTGAATCGCTAAAAATAAATAATAGATTAAAATGTAGCCAACACGAAAAGTCGTTGGCTGCGCCAGAGTATTCTGTCGATTTTGGCGTTTTGGGTTGCGTTCGTGTTTAACGTGCATTCGCCTTATTGTTTCTTCGTCCGCTGTAAAGCGTACAATTGTGGGAAGCGGCAATTTGGCTCATAGGTGTATATGCATCCACTGTGAGAAAACATATTTTGAAATATTAAAAAATTTGAAAAAAAATTCTATATATACATTCAAATATTTTATGTTGGTTCACAAGTTTTCGAGATGAAACAACATTTTGTGTGTTGTGTATAAAAGACAAAAAATATCATGTGAATAGTCGTATTTCTGTGACACATTTTGTATTTCTTATACACGACGTATAAAATATTCTTTCATCCCAAAACTTGTGAACTAACATAAAATGTTCGAATTTTCTTTTTTAAATTTTTAATATTTCAAAATATGTTTTCTCACAATGGGTGCATTTGCACATGCGAGCCAAAGTGAATATCCCACAATTGTGAAACAAATGTATACTCTCTTATGTTAACCAACTATGAGTGTGGAGGCGACAATTCGGCTCATAGGTGCAAATGCACCCATTATGGGAAAACATACTTTGAAATGTCAAAAAGTTCAAAAAGAAATCTACATATACATTTGAACATTTTATGTTGGTTCACAAGTTTTCAGGATGAAAGAACATTTTATGTGTTATGTATAAAAAAGACAAAAAATATCGTGTGAATAGTCCACTAGTGCAGAGCCCCCCCTTTAACTCCGGTTGGGAGGGCCCTCTAACAGCGGTTCCCCAACCGCTGTTGAGGGTTCGGTGTTAGAGGGGGGGCCCCTTTAACACCGGTTCTTGGCGCACGTGGGGCTGCCACAGGCCTCAGCCCCCCCCTTTAACACCGGTTCGTATCTGGAACCGGTGTTAAAGGTTCTTCTGCCGCGGCAGAGATTTAGGCCGTTTTCCTGCCGCGGCAGGAAAACGGCCTAAATCTCTGCCGCGGCAGACTTCTGCCTCTGCCCCGTTCTGGGCGTATTTCTGCGGGAGGGGGGGGGGAGCGAGGGGAAATCGATCGGGAGCGGTATACTTATAAATCATCATCGGTACATACGAGTACATGAATAATTAAGCAACTATTATTATACACAAACATCGTCATCGGCACATACATCGTCATCGACACATACATCGTCATCGTTCATTTTGGTGGATATCTAAAGAGTTCTCCGCCAGGCGTGACGACCTCATCAAGTATGAACCCCGCCAATTCCTCTTGAATGGCTTGTATGCGTTCAAATGGTAGGAGTTGGTCCCGCATCCGTTCGATCTGAATATATATGAAGAATGGGCCGTCAATATATATAAGAATAAAACTCAACACAATTGATGGTAATAAAATAATGTTGTGGACTTTGTTTACTTACTCTAAGTTGTTCTAGTGCGGCTTGGCCTGTCGCACATATCGTGTTGCGAATGAATTCGTAAACATAGTACCCACATAAGTTATTGCCGTGTCCCTGATGCGCGCACTTTACGAGAATAGAGAGTTTAATCAAAATAATAATCAATAAAGCATGATATAATGGAATTGGAAGCTAGCTAGTATTACTTACATTTTGGTCTACAAATTTTAGTTCTTCTGACCATTCACCCACGGCCCTGCCCGTGAACATTTTCCAAACCCTGTCCGACAAAGAAAATGGATAAAGGAGTAATTAATTACTTATTGTCACGAAAGTTGCCGATCTAGTGCGATAATATGATTGAAATTACCTCTGGAGCATCTCTCTAAAGTCTGCCCATAGCTCTTTTTCTTTTCGTAACAAGTCCATGACAAGGACTTTTCCTGAGTTGGGTTGAATGACTAGCAGAATAAAGTGAAACCTACGCACGCATAACTCATCATCAGTTACACTTAACATCGAGTAAGCCGAAACAGAATGTGTACAAGAGAGAGGGTAACAGTACTCACGAGAAGTTGTAAGGCAATAGTATTTCCCTTTTGGTTTGTTGTCTCAGTAAAGACTTTAGCAAGTAATCTTCTGTTTGCCCGGGTTTGTCTCTTACCACTTCTTCATGAACTCTATTTGGGTCAACGAACCCAATGTCAAAAGGGCCTCCTTTCATGCATTCCATAACCTTTTTCCTGCATAATAGTATATACATATATGGTGAGCATATATATATACATGCAATTAATGAAGTGAATGAGATGAGATAAAAATTACAGAAATAGTACTTACACACAATAAAGGCTGATGGCACATTTGTCGAGTTCCTTCTGATTGAATAGAAAATGCAAGTCTTGAATGTTGAAGTCGATCGCGTCGTCTCCGCACAAGAAAATCTGATCTCTTATATGCGCCGTGATCCATTCTTCTTTTCTCGTCTTGCAGAAATGAAGGTACCACTTGTGCAATTTTCGCATCTTTGTTGGTAGATTCTTGAGCTCCTCTTTCTTGACTAGATTCTTCCCATACTTCCATGGCTGTATGGGGTTGACATCGCATTTGGGCAAGTTGTCTCCCATGACGTTCAAGTATGCAATGTAAGTCATCCCCATCTCATTGGCCTTTCTTTGTAGCTCTGCCTCGTAATCATCTACGGGAGGAGCGTCCCGTTTGTCAAACATTTGGAACGGGGCGCATGATTGGTTTTCCTGCTCTCCGAGCATGGGAACTGTTTTCTGGGGTTCCTCACGACTGCTACTTTCAGTCTCCCTACGGCGCCTTGCATCCGCCTTCAAAATCTGGCGCTCGTAGTCCGGCACAAGTGGGGTTTCAGGTTTCAAAAGATTTTTGTAAAACTTCTCCACCACCGCCGGATCTATTTTCTCCTTTGGCTCGGCCCGTCTAGGTGCAA
Organism: Avena sativa; assembly: GCA_916181665.1. Classification (NCBI taxonomy): domain Eukaryota; kingdom Viridiplantae; phylum Streptophyta; class Magnoliopsida; order Poales; family Poaceae; genus Avena; species Avena sativa. Next base: position 380,410,339 of record OV702279.1, on the reverse strand, counting down.
AGAATTTCTTGACCTGTTCTCCCGAGATCCTATTGGTCTCCTCGTCGCTGTGATTCCACGGTAAAACAGGCAATGGCTTGGCGGAAGGCTGCGGGACGTAGTTTTTTGAACTCTTTGGCGTACGGTTTCCTGCGGATTTCTTTGTGGCAGTGCTACTGATGCTCTTCGTGGCAGTGCTCTTCCGCTTACGCTGAGGAGATGGCTGAAGCACCGGAGATGGCTGACGGGCCGGAGATGGCTGCCGCGCAGGAGATGGATGACGGACCGGAGATGGCTGCCGCGCAGGAGATGGCTGACGGGCCGGAGATGGCTGCCGCGCAGGAGATAGCTGAAGCGGCTCAGACTGCTGACGCTGCGGAGACGGCGGGGGTGCCAGTGACCTCCAATTTGGAAGCACAATGTGTTCCTTCTTCCAAAGAATGGTTGTTTTCACTGCAAATTTGAGTTGAGTTTCCCCTTCACCTGTAGCATGGTCAAGCTGTGCTTCCTCATATTCCTTCACAACCTCATCCACCCCGACAATAGCATAGCCATCTGGAATCGGTCGGCAGTGGTAAGTTCCACCAGCTACAGGAGGTAAGGCATAGCCGACAGCCACCTTAATGGATAAGCCCATTAATCTTACATGCAGCTCAGCGTGTTCGCTCTCCGTGATCTCATCAACGGGGTATCGAGGACCCGTCATTTCAAGCGTGGGCTGCACGTTCTCCGTGGAAGCCACACTGCTTTTCCGCGCAGAGTCTGGGCCGCGGGCAGCTTCCAATGCAGGCTCTTCGTGCCGCTGAGATGGGCCGGTAGCTTGATGGCTCTGTTGTGCATTCACTTGCGTCTGCAGTGCCGCAAGTGCATGTTCTATCTGTGTCATCCGCTCTGTACGCTCTTTTTCTTTTCTGTCGCGCCATCTGTAAGAGTCGCTCCAGTCGGCAAACCCATCCTTCCATGTCATACCCCCTGTGCCTCGTGCATGTCCAGGGTGTTCTTTTTTACCGATGGCGCGTGTGAGCTGGTCATTCTCTCTGTCGGGATGGAAGGTCCTGGCGGATGTTTCCTCGTATGCCGTGATGAGTTCAGTGACGGGTTTGGCAAGGATGGTTGGGAAGATACACAATCCTGTTTATGGGTCCAACCTTGCCCCGATTCCGTAGAACCAAGTCTTTGCACGTAGGTCCCACCCATCTGTCTGGGGTGTGATCCCTCTCTCGCGCAGGGCCCTCTCAGCTTCCTCCCACTTAGGCCTCTGAGATATGTAGCCACCTGACCCCGTCCTCTGGTGATATTCCTTCTTCAGGGCATTAAGCGTATTGGTTTCTGACCTCTTTTTAGCTATACCACTTTTTTTATATGTCTCAAATTCGGGCCAGTGAGGTCTTATCTTCGCATAATATGCGTCTTCGAAATCTGGAGTCTCGCCAGATTTGACAAATTTGTTCAATTTTGTCTTCCAATTGCGGAAAGCCTCAGCCATCTTCTTTAGAGTCCACTCTTTGACCTTTTTCTTTATAACCGGGTTGTTTTCATCCTACTCTGGCGGAAGGGTGAAATTTACCAACAACGAATTCCAAAGCGTTTTTTTGGATCTGCCATCGACAAAGGTACCGTCGCCCTTCTTTGGCTTATTCCAATTTTCAATTATGATTGGGATTTGGTCCCTAACAAGAACTCCAGCCTGACGTACAAATTTGTCTGCGGCCTTCTTGGGCTCCATCGGCCTGCCATCAACACGGACTGCTTCGATCGTGAACTTTGCACGATCTTTCAACCGCTGGCTCGCGTCTCGCTTGCTCTTTTTCGTAGAAGAAGATGGTTGCTGGCTGGTCGATCCAGAGGGCTAAAAGAAGAAAGAAGCGTTAATTAATACATGTAGAAGAAGATTGTTGGTGGAAGTCAGCTGAGGCTTAATCAATGCATATACCTCGCCGGACTTTGTAACCATTAAATTGCGTTCACCGGAGTCTTCATCTTCTCCATGACTAGTACTTGAGCTGTCGTCGTCATGTCCCTCCAAGTTCAGATATTGTGAGGTGTCCTCATCAATAATGTTCTCCATTATTTCTTCTTCTTCAAGGTTTCTACTAAGTGGATCCATAGTTTCTAAAACAATAATATTATCTAGAGTAAGAGTGTAAACATTCAAGTGGACTTGGATTCATACACAAATATACATATTATTCCGTCTCGCCGGCCACGCACGGGCTGGCCACGCACGCCGCGCCGCGCCCTCGCCGGCCACGTGCGTGCTCGCCGGCAACCGATCTCGCCGCGCCCTCGCAGGCAACCGAGCTCGCCGCGCCGCGCTGCGCCCTCGCCGGCCGTCTCGCGCTCTCGCTGGCCCCGCACGCGTTCGGCGGTCTACTCTGTAGGAAGTGGTGGCGGATGGAGGGGCCGGAGCAGCGGTGGCCGGCAGCGGGGAGCGGCGGCTGGCCGGCGAGGTGCGGCCGGAGCAGGCGCCGAACGAAGGAGGTGTTAAAGGGAGGGGAAGGATGCGGGAAAGAGAGGGTCGGGGGCGGCGAACCTCGAGCTCCGAGCGGCGGCGGCGAGACGGCGGGTCGGGGGCGGCGAGACGGCGGGTCGGGCTCTGAAGCGGCGGCGGCGAGACGGCGGGTCGGGGGCGGCGCTTCTATCGATCGATCTGGCTCAGTGGGGGAAGAAATTAAGGAAGGGGAGGAAGGTGAAATAAATACACCCCCCTTTAACACCGGTTCGTGGCTGGAACCGGTGTTAAAGGGGGGGGGGGGGCGTTTCCCGCGCGCATTTATTACCCCCCCTTTAACACCGGTTCGTGGCAGGAACCGGTGTTAAAGGGGGGGGGGGGAATTCATTTGCGCGCGTATTTATTACCCCCCCCCTTTAACACCGGTTCCAGCCACGAACCGGTGTTAAAAGGGGGGGGGGTGTGGGTGCGCGCGGAATAAATGCCCCCCCTTTAACACCGGTTCCTGTCTGGAACCGGTGTTAAAGGGGGGGGGGCATTTATTTCATGCATTAAAGGGGCTTTTTTAATTCAAAAAATATGATATGAATTTAGAAAATTCATATCTTTTTCATTTCAACTCAGAAAAATATGAATAATATATCATAATTTTCAGAAAAATAATATCTATCCATTCATGTAAATCATTTTATATTTACTTTACATGAATTTTTTTAAAATAATTAAAACACTTATTTCATGCATTAAAGGGGCTTTTTTAATTCAAAAAATATGATATGAATTTAGAAAATTCATATCTTTTTGATTTCAACTCAGAAAAATATGAATAATATATCATAATTTTCAGAAAAATAATATCTATCCATTCATGTAAATGATTTTTATTAGATCAAATCATATTTTAATGCCGCATCTTTTGTATTAACATTTTTGAATTGATTGGATATTTAAATGTCGCATCTTTTGTATACACTTGAATCTCACCAAGCCTCTCTCAACTTGCATTGTTTTTTGATCAATGTGTTGGTGGTTTTTTGAATTAGCCATTTGGTGGTTGCTTCACAAAACCGTCCGTTTTTTATGCTCGGAAAATGGAAAATGCCTTTTTGGAACAATCGGCCGAACTGGAACTGAAAATTAAGATACATAAAAGAACTGAAAATTAAGATACATGGCCAGATTAAGTAACAATCGGCCGAACTTGTTTCGGAATGTTGGAGTGATTCAGTCATGCTCCTTCCTACACCTGTAATACTCGCCACTGTAGTCGTCGTACTCGCCGCCGCCGTCATCGCTGTCGTCGTCGGGGTCGCCGTAATTGAACCTCTGGAGAGTACGCGTGGGCTGGACTTGAGGGTAGCGCGTGGGCTGGACTTGAGGGTAGCGCAGACGGGGGTTAGAGTCGGCGGCAGTGTCATAGGCCATGACGCTCTGGAGAGTCCGACCGCGCCACCATAGCCGACGGCCGGCCTCGTTGAAGTTAGGAGGAGGTGGGCCGTCCTCCTCGTGCCTGGCGAGCGCCCTCTCATGCCGATCCACGAAGAAGGCTTCCCAAGTAGGGAAATAGTCGGGATGCCATCTGGGATTCCTCCGCTGCTCCGGCGTGAGCTCGAAGTAGTAGTGGTTCGTGATAACCATCCGGCGCGCCACACCTAGAGGGACAGGAGGAACCGGCACGCCTCCGACGCTCAGCATCCAGCCGACGGGGACACAGTAGCCCGGCGGGCAGGGGTAGTTTGAGGCGCAAAGCGCCTCCCCCTCCCTGGGGGTTAGTGCTACGGTGGAAGCCATGGGAAAGAGTGATGAGGTTGCAGATATGAGTCTAGAGATGTGCAATGACAATGGAGGCCAACCCCCTACATATATATATATATATATAGTGAACTAGCGGGAAGAACTGGAGGGAAGAACTGGCGGGAAGAAAAATGGCGGGAAGAAAAATGGCGGGAAGAACTGGCGGGAAGAAAAATGGCGGGAAGAAAAATGGCGGGAAAAAATGGCGGGATGAACCTTTAGTCCCGGTTGGAGACACCAACCGGGACTAAAGATGAACCTTTAGTCCTGGTTGGAGACACCAACCGGGACAAAACACGAGTCAGCACTAATAATAGGGGTGAGTGCATGTCGACATTATGTCGTGCGGCGTGTACCTTGTCCCGGATGGTGTCACCAACCGGGACTAAAGATGAACCTTTAGTCCCGGTTGGAGACACCAACCGGGACTAATAATAGGGGTGAGTGTCGACATTATTTTGTAAGTGTCAACACTATGTCGAGCTGCTTGTACTATAAATAGGCATCCTTGTGAGTCCAGTCCTCCAGCCAGTTTGAGGCAGGGACACCACTACGGCCAGTTTCAGGGAGATGCCGACGGAGCCCAGTCCTCCGGCATCTCCGAGAAACTGGTCATAGAGGCACTCCCTAATATGTGAAATTAGTTAGCTCCCTGGTGTATTGATCTAGTTAGAGAAGTTACAAAGCTGCAAGATGGTTTTCGAGAGCAGGGACACCACTACGGCCAGTTTCAGGGAGATGCCGACGGAGCCTAGTCCTCCGGCATCTCCAAGAAACAGGTCATAGAGGCACTCCCTAATATGGTAAGTACGAATCGGGACAACTTCTTCTCATAGTCCCGGTCCATCCACAAAACATGACTAACACTCAAGACATGTATTAATATTAAAAACATGAAATAGAGTTACATAATATGAGCATGAACTTCTTGGCATATGCCCTTCCTTATGATCGCTTCAGACGTAACCATGGAGCATCTTCTTTACTTAACGGAATGCTTGGGTCAGTTTTCACTGTGAAGGGCGAAATTTCATCAAACTTATTATAATCTTCTGACATGTCTGTCTTGTCCTCGATTCCCACGATGTTTCTTTTCCCTGAAAGAACTATGTGACGCTTTGGCTCATCATATGATGTATTCGTTTGCATATTTTTTCTTTTTTTTGGTCTGGAGGACATGTCCTTCACATAGAAAACCTGAGCCACATCATTGGCTAGGACGAATGGTTCGTCTAAGTTCTTCATAAGATTGTTGAGATCCACCGTTGTCATTCCGTACTTCTTGTCTACCTCAACCCCTCCTGCTGTTAGCTTGACCCATTTGCATTGAAACAAGGGGACCTTAAAATTAGGTCCATAGTCAAGTTCCCATATCTCCTCTATGAACCCATAATACGTGGTCTTTTGCCCATTGTCTTCTGCTGCATCGAAGCGGACACCACTGTTTTGGTTGGTGCTCTTTTTATCTTGGCCTATCGTGTAAAATGTATTCCCATTTATCTCGTACCCTTGGAAAGTACATACAGTCGAAGACGGTGTCCTGGCCAACAAGTACAGCTGATCCCCAACAGTGGTGTTATTCGTGAGAAGTCTTTGCAGCCAGCCGCCAAAACTCGCCATGTGTTCACTTATAATCCATTCATCAGACTGTCCCGGGTGTTTGAGGCGTATTAAATTCTTGTGTTCATTGATATACGGGGCAACCAAGATAGATCTTTGTAAAACCGTGTAGTGTGCTTGATTGAGAGAATGTCCGTCCCTACATATCATTGCTTTACATCCTAGGGTGCCTTTTCCACGCAGTCTCCCCTCATGTCGTGATTCTAGAACACCAATCGCCTTAAGGTCAGGAATAAAATCAACACAGAACTCAATGACCTCCTCTGTTACATAGCCCTTGGAGATGCTTCCTTCTGGCCTAGCACGGTTATGAACATATTTCTTTAAGACTCCCATGTACCTCTCAAAGGGGAACATATTGTATAGAAATACAGGACCGAGAATGGCAATCTCTTCTACTAGGTGAACCAGGAGATGCGTCATAATATTGAAGAAGGATGGTGGGAACACCAACTCAAAGCTGACAAGACATTGGGCCACATCTGTTTGTAACCCTGGTAGGCTTTCTGGATCGATTACCTTCTGAGATATTGCATTGAGGAATGCACATAGCTTCACAATGGGTACTCGAACATTTTCAGGTAGAAGCCCCCTCAATGCAATCGGAAGCAATTGTGTCATAATCACATGGCAGTCATGAGACTTCAGGTTTTGGAATTTTTTCTCTGCCATATTTATTATTCCCTTTATATTCGACGAGAAGCCAGACGGGACCTTGATACTGCTCAGACATTCAAAAAAATTTCCTTCTCTGCTTTGGTAAGAGCGTAGCTGGCAGGAGTTAAGTGGCATCGTTTACCCTTCTCGTTCTCAGGATGCATAGGCTCTTCAGGGGCCTTCAGACGTTGCTGGTCCTGTCGTGCTTCCGGTGTATCTTTTGTCTTCCCATACACTCCTAGAAAGCCTAGCAGGTTCACGCAAACATTCTTCGTCACGTGCATCACGTCGATTGAAGAGCGGAGTTCTAAGACTTTCCAATAGGGTAGGTCCCAAAATATAGATTGCTTCTTCCACATGGGCGCGTGTCCGACATCGTCATTCGAAACAGATAGACTGCCAGGACCTTTTCCAAAGATTACTTCTAGGTCCTTGACCATACCAAATACCTCCTCACCGGTACGGAGGACAGGCTTCCTCCGGGGTTCTGCCAGACGTTTGAAATGCTTGCCTTTCTTTCTTACTGGATGCAGGTTCGGAAGAAATCGGCGATACCCTAGGTACACAACCTTCTTACATTTATCCAAATATACACTTTCAGTATCATCTAAACAGTGTGTGCATGCATTGTATCCCTTGTTTGTCTGCCCTGAAATGTTACTAAGAGCAGGCCAATCATTGATGGTTACGAAAAGCAATGCTCGTAGGTCAAATGGCTCCCCTTTGTGCTCATCCCACATACGTACACCTGGTTTGGCCCACAGCTATAAAAGTTCTTCAACTAATGGCCTTAGGTACACATCAATGTCGTTGCCGGGTTGCCTCGGGCCTTGGATGAGCACTGGCATCATAATGAACTTCCTCTTCATACACAACCAAGGAGGAAGGTTATAGATACATAGGGTCACAGGCCAGGTGCTGTGACTGCAGCTCTGCTCACCAAAAGGATTCATGCCGTCTGTACTTAGACCAAACCTTAAGTTCCTTGCGTCACGTGCGAAGTCCGGGTACTCTCGCTCGACTTTTCTCCACTGTGACCCATCAGCAGGGTGTCTCAACATCGCGTCTTTCTTACGGTCTTCCATGTGCCATCGCAACAACTTGGCATGCTCTTTATTTCTGAAGAGACGTTTTAACCGTGGTATTATAGGAGCATACCACATAACCTTGGCGGGAACCTTCTTCCTAGGGGCCTCGCCCTCAACATCGCCAGGATCGTCTCGTCTGATCTTATACCGCAGTGCAGTGCATACCGGGCATGCATCCAAATTCTCGTACTTCTCACCGCGGTAGAGGATGCAGTCATTAATGCAGGCATGTATCTTCTGCACGTCTAATCCTAGAGGGCAGACAACCTTCTTTGCTTGGTATGTACTGTCAGGCAACTCATTATTTCTTGGAAGAAGATTCTTCATTTGTACCAACAACTTTGAAAATGCGCTGTCAGTCACACCATTCTCTGCCTTCCATTGCAGCAAATCCAGTGTGGCACCTAGCTTTTTGTGGCCATCTTCGCAAGTTGGATACAACAATGTTTTGTGATCCTTTAACATCTGCTCCAGCTTCTCCTTCTCCTTTTTAGTTTCACATTCTTCCTTTGCATCAGTAATGGCCCGACCAAGATCGTCATCAGCGGGCCCATCTGCTCCCTCTTGATCTTCATTATCTACCTCCGTTGCATTATTATCATATTCAGGATACATATTATGATAGTTTTCATCATCCTCTTCTTCTTCGTTGTCTTCCATCACAACCCCTTTTTCTCCGTGCTTGGTCCAACAATTATAGCTGGGCATGAAACCAGATCGAAGCAGGTGGGTGTGAATGGTTCTGGTATTTGAGTAGTATTTCTTGTTCTGACAGTGAACACACGGACAACACATAAAACCATTGTGACCACGGTTTGCATTAGCCACAACGATGAAATTTTGGAGGCCCGTAATGTACTCGGAAGTGCGGCGGTCACCGTACATCCATTGCCGATTCATCTGCATTAATATGTAGTATATATCAAAAAATAATAGGGAGATGACCATTTATATATATAGTACATCAATGACACATGAAACTATAGTTGCCGACCTCGACCGAGACGGAAAGAGCAACAAGAAAGCTTATTTTGAGCTTTCGGGCATTTCACCGAACACCTCTAGTGCATATGAAAAAAACACAAACTAGCACTCTTCACACCCTCTTGCTAGGCTCCAAAATGTGAAAGAATGGAAGAGTGGGGTGTGTGTGGGCTGGGGTGGTGTCTTATATAGCCCCCCCTTTAACACCGGTTCGTGCCACGAACCGGTGTTAAAGGGGGGGGGGGTGCGCGGGCCACTGGTGCAGGGACCTTTAACACCGGTTCGTGCCACGAACCGGTGTTAAAGGGGGGGCTCCTTTAATGTCGCAGAGGCCACGCTGGTACGGCCCCCCCTTTAACACCGGTTCGTAGAAGAACCGGTATTAAAGCCCATTTTCGGGATCAACAAAAGCCCTCGTTTCCACTAGTGGTCGTATTCGTGTGAAACATTTTGTATTTTTTATACACACCACATAAAATGTTCTTTCATCCCCAAAATGTGTTAACCGACATGAAATGTTCTACTATATATGCGGAATTTTTTTTTGATTTTTTTGACATTTCAAAATATATTTTCTCATAGTAGGTGCATTTGCACCTATGAGCCGAATTGAATATCCGCTATGAGTGTCTTTTATACAAGCGTTATGTTTTGTGAAATGTTCCTATGTTCTTTTGTACGAAGGTTTTTGAAATACTCCTTTATTATGACCGGTGTCTCTGAAACTATTTCGGTCAGCATTTTTCCCGAGATAATGTATATGTCATTTGCAAAGATTTCGAAAACATAAGATTCGAGAATTAACGCCTGCTCTTCTATGTAATACAAAACAGTATAAGGAACAACATTTTGCATTTAATCATCTAGCTTCCTACCTGACGAGCGAACGGTTCTAACCAATGTGCTCCTACCCACATAAGAAATACATGTATGACCTAATCATCGTAATTAAATGGCATCTATCCTGGCCGTAACCGAGCACTGAGAAATACATGTATGACATAATCATTGTAATTAAAGGGCATCTAGCCTAGCCATAATCGAGCACAACATTTTGGAGATATCGGTGTGCACCCACTGGAGCTCATGCTTTGTTTCCTCCAGATTGCCGAAATATTCGTGATCATGCATCTCACCGTGGAGCTCGTGTTCCCACTATAGCGCTATTGTAAAGCGCTGCAGCAAGAGTGGGTGCGGCGGGTCATACAACCCAAAAACCTGCAGTCGAGATCCGTTCCCTCGAACGCAATGCGGCAGCGAGACATGAAGCCACATACTAGCACCGCTTGTATTTTAATTTTTAAATCTCGCTTGAGATACTTAAGATATATTAATATAATTGAGTTCACTTGTATAAATTAAGATCTAGGGACCTCAGAGTGGGAAGTAAGTGAAATATCCATTGATGGGCATCGATTTCACATTATTGTGAAAAGCATACATATAAAAATGTAGGATTACAATGTCAACCCTAATTGATCCCTACATGATTCTGAAGCTTGTTTGATTGGACCATAAGAATAATAAGGGAGTTCTTCCATGAGGTTAGAAAGAACAGATGGAAAAAAGAGAAATATAGTGCAAATGAAACCTTAGGAAATTAACTATATATTCGGAACTACAAATTAAACAAACAGAAGATAAAATCCTAAGGTTTACAATCCTATAAATTTCATATGAAACCTTTTACAAATAAATAAGATATAGTTGTATGTTAACTCGATATTAAATTGTATGGCATGAAAAAACTGTGGAAAGTATTATTTAAAAATGATGATCCAGATATGTTGAAATATAATACTAGGATATGATATCTAACTTAGTGAATACTTATTGTAATAAGTGGGCTCTACCCAAATAAAAACAAATTCATGACTATCGGTAAACTCAATAATGTTGGGATGCATAAAGTATTTTGGGTTGGATGATACACTATTCCTGACATCCAGGAGCGGACCCAAGTAGAGGTGAGTGCGTAGATGCTAAGTGTAATTAATATATTCACGATATTAATATTTTTTATTAAAAAAAGTAGAGCTGAATGATTTCAATTTTCTATACTATTTGTTCATATTTTCTATATTATTTGTTCATAGTTGACTTAGATTTATTTAGATACATTTGTATTTAATCAAGTTTAATTTTAATACTATATACATCCGTATCTAAACAAATTTAAGTCAACTAATATAGTACAAAAAAAGGCCCCACCCACTTATTCTGCCCCACTCATAAGTTCATTGGGTCTGCCCGTGCTTACATCGATCGACTGCTAGAGGCGAGACGTCATCATCGCCCCCTTATTGCTCTTGGGGAACCACGAGGCCTCCAAGGGCTTCCACATCTATCCCCTCTTCCGGAACCGTCGTTCTTGTGCCATCGTGTCACGCGCGTTGCCGTGCGGGTGGCCGTCGAGGCACCGACGTCGAGGATTCGACGCTGGTGGAAGACGACGCGTCGAGCACGCAGCCACGCAGTGCAGTTCGCCGCGGTTTCTAAAGCTCCTGGAATGGCGCCGCGCCGGGTTCGTCGCGTGGCTGAACATGGCAATGAGAGACCAGTGGAGTGACACGACGGTGGAAGCCGCAGGCGCAGCCGATCTGCGCTTCCTACCTCGCCGCCAGCTTCCAACGACCGGTGGTTGGCTCCACATCGGTCGCTGATGGATACGCGGTGGCTTCTATCTGAGCCGGGCAGGACCAGCGAATGCACACCATAGCACGCATGTCATTCCCTTTGTACTTAATCCAATTATGCAATGCTGTTGTTGGGGATATGCTATATGGGTATCCTCATAGCATGTCCTCTATCCGGATAACCCGGGTGGCCCACAGTTGGTAGCATGGCCCATGGCCTGCTGGGCAGCCCAGTTAGATGGATCCAGAAGGGAGGCCCATGCCAGATAAAGGAAGGCTACGGTGGAGTCACCAGCGTACCCGGAGCCTTGGAGTACAAGACAGGCCAGACTAGTAATAGACGGTGTAGGACTCTGTAACCAGTCCGGCTAGGACTTTTCCCTATAAACCTAGGAACTGGAGACTATATAAGTCGGGCCTATGGGAGCCTTTAGGGCACAATCTCAGACGATAACTTAGACAACTTCACATAACCTCGCACAGCGAACCTATCTCTGTAACTCGGCGTATTGCCCTTATAGTGATTTATAGCAGGAGTAGGATTCCGCCACCGTTGTGGGATCTGAACCTGGGTAAGCTATGTTACCTCATACCCGTCAACCGTCCTCCTTCCCCCACGTCTCTAAACACGCACTGTGAGGACCTGTCCATGGCGTACTCGTCGGCAATACCACGACAGTTGGCGCCAACCGTGGGGAAGAGGCGCTTTAGGCTCTCCATCGGGCGAGGACCAAGATCTTCGCGGGAATCAGCGAAACCGTAGCCATCGGTCACGTTCTCTTCTCCGGCAACGTTCCGATCGTCCCTCCCGACGAGTTCTGGATCCCGGCAAAGACGAATCCTCTTCGGTGTTCGATCATTCCTATCGGAGACATCCACCTCTTCATTGGCGAAACCGACTCGGGCACTAGCTCCATAGGGAGTCGGAGGAGCATCAAGACCCGCACGAACCGCCTACGGGCAGGATATGCTCGCGGAAGGATCGATGTCGGATCTCTCTTCGGAGTTTGCCGACAAAGATCGGAAAAATTCAAGGCCCACCCAAACCGCCCCTATGCAGGATATAAAGGTAGAAGATCACTACAAGTCCGCTGGCTTCGTCCGTGCGTCTGGACAACAGAGATCCAAGTTCGTCGGCGTGGTTACCATCTTCGATCTGGCGCGTTGCATTCAGAGAGAGGGCGAAACCCCCCGCGATTACCTTGCCAGGTGGCTCCGTATACAAGCCGATTTGGCCCACTACCCCAATGATGATGCTATGTATCACTTTGTGGAAGGACTAGACCATGGCATGCTTATCCGGCATTCTCTAAGACGGAAGCAGGCGTCGGGACGTCTTACCTTCGAAAGCATGGTAAACACCGTCAAGAACTACGCGGAGGCCAAAGCGGCGGCTCAGACAGCGCTTGCGCTCATTGACGGAGCCCCTCCGATTCAGCCACCGCCACCACCGCCTCCGGCCGCCATCGCCACAGTTGTGCCACCACCTCCAGTCATCGTCGCCGCTATTGCACCTCCACATCCCATCATCGAGGAAGTCCTGGCACCCTCCGATTCTGTGATTGACGCGCTATACGCCGACTTCAGTGCAGATTCATAGGAGATAGACTTCAGCCTAGAAGAGCTAGACTCCGCCATGCAGGAGATGGAAGAGGAGTACACGCGCGACGAGCAAGCCAACAATGCCGTCACGTCTCGAGAGGTGTTCGTCACCATTGGGACGACGATGGATGAAGATAAACCTGGACGAGATCCGCCTACTGCTCTGGACACAGGGAAGGGACCACCTCTTGCTGCCGACAATGATCACGCAAAGGTCATGCCCCCTCCGCCTAACCCAATGCAATAGCCGCAGGAACTCGGCACTGGCCCGAGCAATAACAGCACCGCAAACTTACCGCCTTTGGCATCTACGTCTTCTACTGCCCAAGTTACTCCAGCTGATAGAGTGATGTACGGCAATCTCCTCGTCAAGCCACTGACCGTCGCTCATATCTGGAACGTGACCCGCTTGACGAGAAGCTTCAGGAGATGCTGGAGGAAGCGCAGGCCATCACGGAGCAAGGCGCTAAGCTAGATCAAGATCTGGTCAACGCGTAGAAATCCATAGAGAAAGCTAGAGCAATAGAGGCCGAGTACAAGACTCTGCTGCAGCAGCAGAAGGCCAAGAAAGCTCCAGCTCGCGTCATCAACGATTCTGGTGTACGGTGAAACCTAGGATGGGCTCCCCCGAAGCCGGCACAAGCCAAGCCATACATTGACAGTGAAGGCAGGTAGGTGATGCCCACTCCTCTCCTCAACCTCGCCATCGCCAAGACCCTTCTGGAGCAGGATAGATCGCCTGAGGCGGTGGACCAGGTCTATGACTTAGTGGCCAAGGCTGTGAAACAGCAGGAAAAGGCCACCTCTCAGAGGCTTGAGTCTGACCCAGCGTTCTGCTAGTCTAGCCAGCACAAGCCACCAAGGGACAGATCTCCTCTTGATGTAGGGTCTGAGACGGGTTCATCAGAATGAAGACGGAGGGATGCGCGCAACAGGAAGGATGCTATCCCCATATCCTCCGACCATGGAGGCAAAGCCCAACCTCGTCGTCCATCGCCACCGCCCCGCTCACCCCGACATCGCGAAGACCCCAAGCCTCACCGACATACGGATGTGCCCCTGCCAAGGCAGAGCGGCATCGTCATCCATGACAACGCGAAGCAGACCCGTCATGACGGAGAGCGCAACCAGGGACACAAGAGCAGGTCGCGCCATGACCCTCCGTGTCCGACAAGCAATCGCGACAGACGCGAGGCATCGCAGGAGGGTAATAGCAAGAAGGATAACCCACCACCACCTCCGCCTCCGTCGCCACCCAGCAGTCACCATGGCGGAGGAGGCCCGCGTCATTCACGCAGACTATCCCCTGTTAACAAGAAGAAAAGAAACCCGGATCCATACGATGCACGTTCGTGGATCGATAAGATCGACGAGGCCTAGGAAGGACTATACCTGGGACCACGTTGCTTTGGACCTGCGATACAGTCCGCAACTTACCCCAAAGGTTTATGGATTGCCAAGACCATCAAGCCCTATGACGGCACCGCTAAGCCAGCCACATGGTTGCAGGATTACGACAATGCGGTAGAGATTGCTGGGGGAAACCCCAACATTGCCGTCAAGTACCTCCCATTGATGTTGGCGGGCACAACCCGTCAATGGATTGATGACTTGCCGGAGAAATCCATCTGCAATTAGTTGGACATGCAAGAAGCATTTACCAAGAACTTCAAGGCTATGTACAAACGTCCCTGTACTGTTGGCGATCTACAGTGGTGCGTGCAAGAAAAAGACGAGATATCTCGCGCCTACCTCTCCCGCTGGCTGGATATGAAAAATTCTTGCATAGGAGTGCACGCTCAGACCGCCATGGCCGCGTTCATCGATGGGTTGGAAAGGGGCACGTTGCTCCGACATAAGCTGAAGCGCTTGCAGGACAATCACCAGCTTGACTTGAACCAGATGATTCAGTTGGCTAGTGAGTTCGTAGCTGCCGACGATGATGCTCGCGGCTCTCTACCGGCAACGGCCGTTCCAACTCAAGCTCAGAGAAACAGCAGCACAAAGCGGAAAACCGCTCCAGAAGAAAAGCAAACTCCTGACATGGTCGCCATGACCTTTGCAGGATGAGGTGATGGTGGACAACGTGGCCAAGGACGGGGAGCTGGTCGTGGGCAGCAGCGAGGAAGTGAAACTACCTCGGCAGCACTCCGCGTTCCCCAAACCTACGAAGAGTACCGCGATATGCCGTGCCTCGTACACCTCGATGTCAACGGCAAGGCCACCCATACCAATCGACACTGCAAGTTCGTCAACGACCTCAAGGAGGACCCGGAGTCCGGCTACAAGCAAATTCGGAAGAACAGACCGCGAGGCAAGGGCAAGGGGAAGAAGAAGGAGGAGGAGTCCAAGGATTCAAGTGACATGGACGAGGATGTTGACCCCAAGCACGCCGCCAAGAGTGATGGCAAAGTCAAGAACCCCTTCGAGAAGAAGGCGGCAGTTTACCACACTTTCCTTGGCACCCCCACCGTCCGACAACAGAAGACCTCTATGAGGATACCGATGGCTACTCTACCCCCAGTTCCCCAGTACCTGCGCTGGTCGGAAGTTCCAATTACTTGGGACAGGAAGGATCACCCAGACCTTATCCCTACGGAGAATCAATACGCCATGGTCATCAACCCTTTGATTAATGGGATTGAGTTCACCAAGTGTATGGTGGATAGTGGAAGAAGCATCACCATCATGTACCTGGATACACTGCAGAAGATGAACTTGACAGAGGCAAACCTAAGTCGGACCAACACCATCTTCCACGACGTAGTTCCTGGTCGGGAGGCTCGGTCCCTTGGGTGCATCACACTTCAGGTTGCCTTTGGCGATGTTAATAATTACCGTCAAGAGCGCATGACCTTTGAGGTGGTCCCCTTCAAGAGCGTGTACCACATCATATTCGGCCGCGACATATTCCACACCTTCATGGCCAAGCCATGCTTCGTCTACAACAAACTCAAGATACCCGGACCAAACAGTGTCATCACCGTATCCGGAAGCTTTACCAAAGCTAGGGACTGCGAGATTAATGAAGCAGCCTACGCGGAAGCTGTCCTCTACAGCGAAGAATTCAAGGAGATCCAGAGCAAGGTCGATGACTCAGAGAAGCCCGCGTTGAAGAAACAGATTTCCGACTCCGCTCTAGCATTCAAGGCCGCCATCAATACCAAGCCGGTGGAACTTGTGGTAGGCGATGCCTCCAAGACCACCGCCATTGGGACGAACCTGGATCCCAAATAGGAAAGCGTGCTCGTCGAGTTCCTCTGTGAGAATAGGGACATCTTTTCCTGGCAACCTGCTGACATGAAAGGTGTACCTAGGGAACTTGCCGAGCACAGTTTAAACATTGATCCAAAATGCAAACCAGTGAAGCAACCTCTACGACGCTTTGGAGATGAGAAGAGACGCGCCATAGGCAAAGAGATAGCTAGGTTACTCAAGGCTAGTTTTATCCGAGAAGTCCTTCACACCCAATGGGTGGCCAATCCTGTACTTGTCCCCAAAAAGGGAACCAAAGAATTAAGAATGTGCGTTGATTACACCGGCTTGAACAAAGCATGCCCCAAAGATCCGTTTGCTTTGCCTCGCATTGACCAAGTCATTGACTCGATGGCTGGCTCAGAACTTTTGTGTTTTATCGATGCATACTCAGGATACCACCAGATCAAGATGAGGAAGTCGGGCCAATTGGCCACTTTGTTCACTACTCCATACGGCACGTTTTGCTATGTTACGATGCCCTTTGGGCTGAAAATCGCAGGTGCTACGTACCAGCGAACAATGCAACATTGCCTACACAATCAAATTGGTCGGAACATTCACGCCTACGTGGACGACATAGCGGCGATGTCTAAAAAGTCAAATGACTTAATCTCCGACTTAAGAGAAACCTTTGATAATCTTCGAAAATACAACATGATGCTTAACCCTAAGCAGTGCCTCTTCGGGGTTCCAGCCGGCAAATTGTTGGGCTTCATCGTTTCCCAGCGTGGAATCGAGGTCAACCTGGAGAAAATCAAGGCTATATTAAACATAAACCATCCGACATGCCTAAAGGACATTCAACGACTAACAGGTTGTGTTGTAGTAGTTAGTCGGTTCGTCAGCCGACTTGGAGAGAAGGCTCTACCGCTGTACAAGTTGCTGAAGAAGGCGGACAAATTCACGTGTATGGACAAAGCAGATGCAGCATTGAAGCAGCTCAAGGAGATTCTTTTCTCAGCGCCCATCCTTGCAGCACCCGAGCCTGGAGAGCCCATGTTAATTTACATGGCGGCAACCAACCGGGTAATCAACATCGTCATCATGGTAGAGCGGAAGGAACCAGGCTATGAGCACGGAGTTCAACGACAAGTTTACTATGTAAGCGAGGTCTTGATGGAGTCCAAGCAGCGTTACCCGCAGAACCAGAAGATAGCTTATGGAGTATTCCTTGCTTCTCGAAAGCTGAGGCATTACTTTCAGGAGCACCCAATCATAGTGGTGAGCAAGACTCCACTGTCCGACATTATCAACAACAACGACGCTATGGGAAGGGTCGCGAAGTGGGGCATTGAACTTGCCGCCTTCGAGATCACCTATAAGAGACGCGACGCTATCAAGTCACAAGCCTTGGCGGATTTTATTGTAGATTGGACGGAAATGCCAGATGCTACTCCGTTGCCGGAACTAGAGTACTAGGTGATGCACTTTGACGGATCAAAGCTGCTCAACGGCTCTAGGGCTGGTGTACTGCTACAGTCACCAACTAGGGACAAACTACACTATGTTCTGCAGATCCACTTCGAGGCTACGAACAACATGGCAGAGTATGAAGCACTCATTCACGGATTACGCGTAGCCAAGGATATTGGCATCAAGCACATAGTTTGCTGTGGAGATTCCGACTTGGTTGCCCAGCAGGTGGCTGGCACCTGGAATGCGTGGAACCCTATGATGGCGGCATATCGAGACGAGGTGTACGACATAGCCAAGAGATTCTTGGGCTACGAGGTCAAGTATGTACCTAGGGAGCAAAACGAGGCGGCCGCTCTGATGTCTAAGCTTGGATCAGGGCGCAAACGGATTCCGCCAAGAGTTTTCCTAGAGCATCTACGGACACCATCCGTGAAGGGAGCAGACATCGAAAACCCGGATAGAGTTGACTCTTTCGTCCACATGGTGGCAAAGGTCCCTCCGGCTTGGACAAAACCGTTCATGGAATATCTCGAACACGGAACTTTGCCCAACGACGAGGTCGAAAGACGGCAAATAGTACGGCGAGCAAAGGGCTATACCATAATCAATGGACAGCTCTACAAAAGGAGCACTACTGGTGTATACCTTAAGTGTGTTTCCTAGCTAGAAGGTATTGAAATCCTACGTGAAATCCATCTCGGAGATTGCGGGCATCACGCCGCTCCTCGATCGTTGGTCGTAAAAGCCTTCCGGCAAGGATTCTACCGGCTGACCGCGAAGGCGGACGCCGACAAGCTGGTTGAGACATGCATGGGATGCCAGTATTATGCCCGACAACCACATGTTCCTGCTGAAGATTTGCGAACAATACCAATAACTTGTCCGTTTGCAGTCTGGGGGCTAGACATGGTGGGACCGTTACAGACGGCACCATGTGGGTTTACGCATCTGCTAGTAGCAGTTGATAAATCCACAAAATAGATAGAAGCTAAACCCATTAGAAAGCTTGATGGGGCAACTGCCCTTAGGTTTGTTCGGGATCTAGTGGTGAGATTTGGTCTCCCACATAGCATTATCACCGATAACGGTAGCAACTTATCACTCGGAGAAGTGGACTCTTATTATTGGGTGAAGGGCATCCGACTTGACCTTGCATCTGTGGCACATCCACAATCAAATGGTCAGGTTGAGCGGTCCAATGGATTGATTCTGCAGGGAACAAAGCCACTTCTTGAGGCACCGCTACATAGAGCAGCTGGAGCCTAGGCGAAAGAATTGCCATCTATGCCGTGGAGTTTACGAACTGCACCCAATAGATCAACCGGCTACACCCCTTACTTCATGGTATATGGAGCAGAAGCCATCCTACCTTCCGACATACTTCACGATGCACCAAGGGTTGCCGCCTACGACGAAGATGACGCTAAAGAATCCAGACGCCTAGATGTGGACCTTCTCGAGGAGGAGCGTATTTTGGCATGCCAAAGATCCGCCATCTACCAGCAGAAGCTACACAGCTACCATAGTCGCCGCGTTCGGCATCGCTCGTTTAAAGAGGGGGATCTAGTGCTCTGACTTAAGCAGAAGAAGTCACACAAATTATCCCCGCCATGGAAAGGACCGTTCATCATAATCAAGGCGCTACTCAATGGGTCTTACTACCTCGTTGACAATCGTGAACTGAAGGATAGACCCAACGAGGATCATAAGTGTAAGCGATGTGACCCGGATGATGACTACCCAGAGCTTGATCGGCCATGAAACATAGCACAACTACGTCCTTTCTACACTTAGTATTTTTTATCTAATTGTGTACCTCTTATATGATCAATGAAATAAAACTCTTTGGTTCACTCATATTTCTGAGTCTTTTACCTCCTTTACTATTCATTTTTGGATCATATAAAACTTTTATGCACAAGCTTTGCGATTGCACTTGTGAAAATTCTGCCTACGGGCGTTAGCTTAAGTTTTCCGGTCTACACGTTCTTTGTCGTTTTTATGTGGATTTTGGAGTAGTGACTTTCGGCACTTATTGTCGACGATTTTGTGCTTAGGTTATTGACGGTGACATTGGGCATCATCACCTGAGCGCATGGTTCCGACAACGAGTCTTTGGACTCACGAAAAGTCAAGCATAAGAACCAAAGTAATGGATAAGCCAGCACTTGCTTAAAAAATATATACATGCTGGAAATAGTTCTTAAGTAGCAGGACATACACCATTGTTTTCTGCCTTAAGTTAACATATAGTTTTTCCGCATAACATGTTACAGAGGAAACAAATATTACAAATTGTTTTTATTCCTCTGGCGCAGGCGACTTGGAAGCAACATCATCGGCAGCAGGAGAGTCACCCTCGAAGTCGGCAGTGTTGAGGGACTCAGAGGAGCTTTGGTTGCCGCCATCGATGGTCTTCATTGGCACGAAGACGTTAACGTCGACCAACTCGGCGACTCTGGTGTCATAACCCGCGAGTGACGCCAAGATAGATTCATGATTTATCTTTTGGCCTTTATCATCTACGTCGGGGATACCATAGGTTACCGTGTCGATGTCGGCATTCTCGTAATGTGCCTTGACCATGGACAACGCCATCCTTGCACCGGCCCGTGCACATGAAGCTTTCCAGCTTGTAATACGCTCGGGGGCTCGGCGCAAGATCTCCGAGAACTTCGCCATAGAGTCTGATGCCTTGATATTGATCTGGAGAGGCTTGGCAATCTATTTGGCTTGCGCGATGGCAGTGTTGATGAAGTTGCCGGCAAGGACCATGCATTCGTTTGGCGGAGGAGGCGACCGGGTTAAACCCATAGGAGCTGCGAATTCCCGACAAAGGAGCGCATGAGTTCAAAAATTCAGAGTAACTAGACTACAGAAATCCAAGACGGAGAATCACTTACTGAAGATGTTGGCCTCAGCCTGCCAAAGAGTCTTCGCCATGGAGTCCCGTTCTTGTTGGAGGAGCTTGTATGCTTCATGATGGCGTTGATTTTGCTCATCGGCAGCTCTCTTCTGCTCTTTCAGGATAGCAATTTCCTCCTTCAAGAGGTTCATCTCCTCATTGGCGGAGTCCTGCATGACTTTCATTGATTCCTCATGCATCTTCAGCATGTCCTTCCTCTCCTGCTTGAGGATCTTGTTTTCGCTATCCAGCTGCTGAATGTGCTTGGATTGCTCGACAATATCCTTAGCCTTGGAAATGGTTTCTGCAAGTCGAAGAAAAGATAGTACACAGTGAGTACTTGGAGAATACACGAGATCAAGTCGGAGTACGGAAAAAGAAAGGAAAAAATAGACGCTTGCTCTTGATGATCTGTTCCTTCAAGAAGGCAGTTTTACCCTTTTCAGCTTCCAAGTCCGCGCCCATATTTTGGTACTTGTCGTTGGCCATGCCCCTCCGAGCATTCTCATTCTATGGAAAGAAGAAAGTTAAACTTTGTTTGTTCTACTTGGAGAATCTAGCCGGAAAATTTCCACCTAGACGCTGGGGGGCTACAGCGAGAGTTTTTTAACTTAGCAATATGCTTAGTCTTTCTTTAAGCATCTAGTCAGAACTAATTGAGTTTTCGATTAGAAGCTTGGGGGCTACAATATAAAGTTGTTAACTCGGATGTATGCTTAGCTTCTCTTTAAGCATCTAGTCAGAACTAATTCAGTTACAACTAGAAGCTTGGGGGCTACAGTATTGAAATTTATAAACACTGCGTATGCTACTCTTAAAGCATCTAGTCGGAATATTTCATTCCACCTATATATGCTTGGGGGCAACAATGAGAAGTTTTCTAGCTTAGTCACTCTTAAGAGCATTTAGACGCAAAGATCTATGGTTTTCCGTCTAAATCCTCGGGGGCTACAGTGGGGTACTCATATGAAATGCAAAGGGCAAATAAAACTTACAAGTGCAATGACCTTGAGGTTGGTAGCACTCTCAGCCAGCAGCTTGCCGAAGGATAGACTATTTCCTTGCAGGATTTCTGCTTGCCGGAGAAGCTCCTCGAGACCGCACGTTGGAGATGTCGGCGCCGCACCAGGAACCAGAGAGGTGCTACTCGGCGTAAGTGCCGGGTAGACTATCTTCGGGAACTCTATGGTATTCCTGGGGGCGAGGGCGCCGCCTTCAGCAGAAGTACCACCTTCCACCACCGCCTTACCGCTACTGATGGCATCCTTAGCCGGAGCTTCAACCATTTGGTTTGCGGCACTCTCCTGCGTCGCCTGTTCACCGACAACAGCAAGCTCGGTAGAGGCACCTGAGTCCACTTCCATGGCGGAAGGGTCAGCTGCTGACGATGGTAGTGACAGGGGCGATGGAGGGAGATGCGTCGCGATGCAGCATATCCTTGATGGTTCTAGAAGCCTTGAAGTTTTCGAGGTCTTCTTCAAGCTGGTCGTGGCTTTCTTCCTGAAATGTGCAAAATGCATAAGTACGGGAATAAGACAGACAATGGACAATGTCGGAGGGAAAGAAGCTTACACAAGAGGGGTGCTTAAGCAAAAGGGATCCCTGTAACATTTCTTTTCTTCGCCTCCAGGGTGGCGGTAGTCTTCTTGGAGGCTCCACCCTCCGTCTTCTTC
Source organism: Avena sativa (assembly GCA_916181665.1). Lineage (NCBI taxonomy): Eukaryota > Viridiplantae > Streptophyta > Magnoliopsida > Poales > Poaceae > Avena > Avena sativa. The sequence goes on along the minus strand of OV702279.1, from coordinate 380,388,275 downwards.
TTCTTGCCTCCGTCGGCAGCGTCAGAGGTGGAGATCTTCCGCTTTCGCGCCAAGGGAGCATCGTCGTCAGACACGACGGTGACTTCCTTCATTTTTTGATCATAGATTTGAGGAGCCATGCTGTCCTCATCTATGTCGCTGAGCTGTTAAGTGAATAACCACCGTGTTAGATGAGATGGTAATGGCTAGATGGAAGCACTGGAGTATATGTCATATACGGAAAATAAGCAGTTACCTTTGGGCACTTGTTCTCTACGAACATGTCGTAGGTGATGGCGAAGCCACGTTTCTTTTCCTTCACCTTGAAGATGTCCTTGAGGCGAAGCTTGACGGAGTCGCTCGAGAAGTTGTCCATGGAGATGCGGAGGCTATCCCTTCTACCATTGGAATACTCGTGCATCAGCTTTGAGCGGTGCTGCAAAGGCTGGATCCGCCTGATGAACCAGCACATGGCTAGGTCCAATCCGGTCAAACCCGTCTCTACGAACCACTCTATCCGCCTTATAGCGCGGGAATCATCGATGTCGGAGGGAAGGGAGGCCTGGGATCTCCATGTCGGGGCTTCGGCGGCGGCTCCATCGACGAAGTCCGGATACGTTACTTCTCGGTTAACCAGAGGGATATCTGGGCCGTAGAAGTAAGTACGCTGCCAGTTCTTGCAGGACTCGTGGCCGACGATGTCGGGGAACCACCGACGAGGTCGAATCTTGAAGCTAATGGTGCCACAATTTCTAAGTTCATCCTTGCTGGCCCCGGCTTCTTGGTGACGGTGAAGAAATATATGAAGAGATCTAGCCTAGGCCTAATCCCTAGATAACCCTCACAAAGCGCCGCGTAGTTGCTAAGCGCTAAGATGCTATTGGGGGAGAGGTTCTAAGGCTGTACTCGGTAATGATTCAGGACAACAAGGAAGAAGTTAGAGATGGGCAGGGGGACGCCGCGTACCATCTGTGCTTTGAGGTACACCTTTTCTCCGGCTTGGGGAGAAGGTGTGACCTCGCCGACTGGCGCCGCCCGCCAGGCGAGCCCCTCCGTCGCGGGGAGGTAGCCCTCATTGATCAGCTCCTTGATGTCACGGTCGGTAATATCCGAACCGCGACAGTCGCCTTTGTGGGAGTCGTACTCCTCATCCAGCAGCTCCAGCGCCGCTGGATTATGGTCACCGCCGGTGGTTTCGACCACCGCGGACTAGGGAATGACCAGAACCTCTGGGGGCACGACGACGGAGCTCGCCGGCTTCGTTGTGGCTTTGGCCGACGCCGCCATGGAAGGGGAGGAGCTGCTACTGGCCATTGGGTGCGTTCGGAGGTGACTGGTGGGATTGGGAGTTAGGGTTTTTCATGCGAGGCGCGGAGAGTTCGAGGAGACACTTGCCTGAGGAAGAAGAAGATGCAAGAGAGAATGAAGTGAAAAAGTAAATTTTCCACCGCAGTTACTATTTATGGTCTCCGGCATCAAGATTCGTGCAGCTTGATCGAATGGTTGCCGCGTAGACGACGTGTGCGGAGACGTGCGCGGAAATTTCTCCACGTACCAACCGTCGCCGCCAACGGTTCGTATCGCTCGCCGGGAAAAGTGGACATGATTGCGTCCTCTGCATGTGTGAGTTACGAGGCGTTGCTGACCTATGTCTACGCCGCCCTAGCTGTCATAGGCAGATGAACCATCACGTCAGAAGATTCCGGCATGGACGGATCTAGTCCGGCTATGGGAGAGTACGATGGAAGATTCAGCAATTCTCCGACTTACGAATTGAAGACGGAGAAACCCTTGCAGGGTTCTTTGGGAGGACTAAAAGATGTTGCTTGACGATTTGCCGACATCCATCTAGACGGAGCATTCAACGTGAAGAGGCAAGACGACGCAAGATCTTGGAGTTCTCCGGGGGTTACTGTTGGGGATATGCTATATGGGTATCCTCATATCATGTCCTCTATCCGGATAACCCGGGTGGCCCATAGTTGGTAGCATGGCCCATGGCCTACTGGGCGGCCTAGTTAGATGGATCCAGAAGGGAGTCCCATGCCGGATAAAGGAAGGATACAGTGAAGTTACCAGCGTACCCGGAGCTTTGGAGTACAAGACACGCCAGACTAGTAATAGGCGATGTAGGACTCTGTAACCTGTCTGGTTAGGACTTTTTCCTGTAACCCTAGGAACTGACGACTATATAAGTCGGGCCTATGGGAGCCTTTAGGGTACAATCTCAGACGATAACTTAGATAACTTCACATAACCTCGCACAGCGCACCTATCTCTGTAACTCGGCGTATTGCATTTATAGTGATTTATAGCAGGAGTAGGATTCCGCCACCGTTGTGGGATCTGAACCTGGGTAAGTTATGTTACCTCGTACCCGTCAACCGTCCGCCTTCCCCCACGTCTCTAAACACGCAATGTGAGGACCCCTCCATGGCGTACTCGTCGGCAATACCACGATAGCTGTGGGACATAAGAGCGCCCTCTGTGTATGGCTTGACGCGACTTAGAGGTCGCTCTAGTGTGATTGATACTTTCCTTTCTGATATCTTTTGTACGTACATGACATTATTCTGGCCTATAGCTAAGCTCTTGTTCTTTGTGGATTCAAACGATAGCACCACGCCTTCTTATTGTCTCATTTCTTCATCCGTGTCGGATCCACAATGACAATGCGAGACAGGGAAGGCAGCGAGAGGACCATTTGGGCAGCAGACTCAAAGCGTGTTCAGGATTGTTATGTGGCTAGCTAGTGTATCACATTCATCGTGAGGAGCATTGTATAGTTAGGCATAATTGAACCTCTAACTGTGGTCGGAAGCGATCCCACTCCAACTTTTTTCATGTCACTATTGGTAGTAGTTAAACTCTCGCTTGTGTAATGGAACACCAAAACAAAATGGCCGCTCATGTCACTATTGTTACGTAAGTAATGGCGCACGGTGTGACATGACCGCGCCCTAGCTACTTGTGGTGTGAAGCGAGCAAGCGGTCGGTCTCCACGCCATTTTAATTTACATGTCATTATCTATGTATTGTAGTAGTAATTACAACGTTTGTGGTCGTTGATTCCATGGCTAGATTTTTTGTGGTGTCCGTGGAAGAATGTGGTGGTTTGTTACTGATTCTGGGGACAGCATCGAGTGGCTCGTAACAGCATGTGACTAAACAAACAAACTGGAGACCCCACCCCGACCGGCCGGTGACCTGTTCTGTCATCGATAATCCATCGCTCGCTCCCTACCATCCACGTACCTACACAACTTAATTAGCTTATTGTTTGGAAAAGTATCAAGTCTGTGTGTTGATGCTGAAAGCCCAGAAGAAATATAATTAATCATGGTGCAACACGTACGGTCGAGTGGTCGTGGCGTTATCTACCGTCAGACCACAGCTTAATCAGCCAGATGCTCGATCGGTGTCCACAGTACCGGCTGCGATCGAGATCACGTCCAGCGACGTGAATTCTCCTGAAAACCATCATCTTCTCACCGTGGGGACGCTCGCTGTACACGCCACCAGAACTGGTGGCTCGGGGCGTCCGAGTTTTGGCTGGCCGGATGACCTGATCATGTCTCAGACCTGGTGGTCCATGGCACGGGTCCCTCACTAATGTTAGATGTATATGTTATATGTTGATCCAAATTTTATAAAGTATAGGCCAACTTCTGACGAGTGGAGCGAGGCCCGTCGCCGAAGGCTTGGGCCGAGTGTAACGACTCTGAAGTTGGCCCACACCGTGCCCAACGGGGACGCCTGTAGGGGGTGCAGGGGACGACAGCCCCCCGCGGTACGGTACGGATCGTCGAAGACCTAGGTTTCCACCGATATATATAAACCCCTTGTAAGCCGCCGGTTGGGTAGAGTTGCATCTGTGAAATCCCCGGCGTTTGTAAACACTCCTCGATATAGTGAAGTTTCGCTGGCTGGCGCCCGTGGTTTTTTCCTCTCTTTGTTGGAGAGGTTTTTCCACGTTAAATCTGTGTCCCCCTTGCTGTGTTTTTCGTTTTCGTTCTTCGTTATCTTCTTGTCGCAATTGTAACAGTATATATTTGTATATTGTAGTTTTTCTATATGTTAGAGACTTTCTGTATATTTGACCTGTACCTGTATTATATATTATGGCCTTTCGTCTATTCCTAACATGGTATCAGAGCCTCGTTAGGCTCGTCCTCTTTCTCGCAACTTCGTCGGTCGCCACCGTCCCTGTCGCCGCTGGCCTTGTCGTCGTCGTCGCCGCCGGTCGCCGCCCGTTTTGCCTCGTTTCAGATCTGGATCGATCCGGTCGCCGTTTCAGATCTGGATCGATTTGTCCCGATCGAGATCCAAATCCAAATTGGTTTCACATCGGAATCCGTCCGGTCGCCAACTGCTCCCGTCAATCAGATCGGAATCTGTCCGGTCTCCTCCCGTCAACTGCTCCCGTCGGGCCAACTCGGCCAACTCGCCAACATGCGTCGTCCCCGCCTGCTCGACACCACGCCACGCGAGACCCCGCCTCCGCGTCTGCTCGACACCACGCGCCGTCCCCGCCTGTGCGGGACCCGCCTATGCTTTAGCTCGGGCCACCTCAGGCCTCTGCTTCAACGCGGGAGCCAGATCCCGCCATCGCCTGACAGATCCCGCAGGCCACCCGTCGCACGCCACACGGGACCCCCCCCGCCTCTGCTCGAGGAGCTGCTGGACCGCCGTCTAACGCCCGCTGTCTGCTGGCCGCCTCTCGCCCGTCTCAGTCGCCTTCTCTTCCGGTCTCGATTTTCCCCGGAATAGGTTCGCGCCGCCCCGATCTACCTTGTTCCAGTGCTCAGATCACCGGTGGTGCCCTGTTCTAGGCGGAATTGGCCGAAGATTGCTGGTTTGCGAGCGTTGAGTTCTAGTAAAAAAAAAGTGAGAGAGATATGTCTTCTTCATCGGGTTATGTTGCGATTTCTCGCTACCCGGTGATCTTTGATGGCGCGAATTATCCTGATTTCGCTGCCTTTATGCGCGTTCACATGCGCGGTCTCCGTCTTTAGGGTGTGCTCTCCGGCGAGGTCTCCTGTCCGTCGTGCCCCCTGCTCCTGTGGCTCCTCTTCCGCCGACGCCGATTATTCTCGGCGCTGATGCTTCTCAGGAGGCCAAGGATGCTGCTCAGAGTGCTAATGATAGTGTTGTTGCTGCTTATGACATGAAGTTCAAGCAGTACTCTTCTGATCTCGAGGCCTATCGCCACGCTCTGACTGCCTACACTTAGTGGGTCGATGAGGATGCTCGTGCTGCTGTTGTTCTCACCTCCAGTGTCCTGCCCCAGTTGTTGGAATTATGCCCTAGAGGCAATAATAAAGATGTTATTATTATAATTCTTGTTCATGATAAAGTTTATATTCCATGCTAGAATTGTATTAAGCGGAAACTTTGATACTTGTGTGGTTTATGAACAACACCATGTCCCTAGTACTCCTCTATGGACTAGCTCATTGATTAATGATGGTTAAGGTTTCCTAATCATGGACATGAGTTGTCAGTTAATAATGAGATCATGTCATTAGGAGAATGATATGATAGACAGACCCAAATTAAGCAGAGCAATTAGATCGTGTCACCGTGTTCATCTTTGCGAAGCTTTTTTCTATGTCAAGTATTGTATTCCTTAGACCATGAGATAATACAACTCACTGGTATCGGAAGAAAGCTTTGAGGTCATCAAACGTCATCCTATGTGAGGGTGATCATAAAGGTGTCTCTCAGGTGATCGGAAAGTACTTGTTGGGTTGTATGTATTGAGATGGAATTTGTCCCACCCGAGTCGGAGAGATATACTTTGGGCCCACTCGGCAATCGATATCAACACCGCTTGCAAGCACGTGGTTAAGGAGTTAATCACAAAGTGATATCGGATTACGAAACGAGTAAAGTACTTGCTGTGAACGAGATTGAACTAGGTATGTCGATACCAATGATCGAATCTCGGGCAAGTAAAATATCGCGTGACGAAGGGAATACATATATGGGATTAATTGAATCCTGGCATCGTGGTTCATCCGATATGATCATTGATGAATATGTGGGAGTCAATATGGGTTTCCAGATCCCGCTGTTGATTATTGATAGAAGATCATGTCTGCATATTCTCGAACCCGTAGGGTTACACACTTAATGTGCATCGACGCTAGGATAGAATGGATGATTGGTTTATGAGTTTTTGTTCGGAGTCTCGGATGAGATCCAGGATATCACGGGAGGTTCCAGAATGGTCCTAAGAATAAGATTCATATAAAGGAAAGCAGTTTTTGGATTTCGGAATCATTTCGGAGTTTATCGGTATTGTACTGGAAGGTTCTAGAAGGTTCCGGAGTGGGACCAACGTGGGACCACTTGTTGGAGGCCTGCGTGGGCCTAAGGGGAAGTGCCCTGGCCACTTTGGCCCAGGGGCACAAGGCCCCCAAGGCCCAGCCGGCCAGCCCTAGGGGAGCCTTCTAGAAGGAAGGGGGAAGACTTGCCCCCCCACTCCACCCTTGGGGCCGCCTCCCTAGGGCTTGGAGGAGGGGCCAAGGGGGTCGGCCACCCCCCCTATATAAGGAGGGCAGGGGCGCACTCTCCCCCTCTCCCACTCCTCCAACCCTAGCCGCCATCATGCTGCCCCTCCACCTCTCTCTCTCCCGACTGCGTGTAGGCGAAGCCCTGCCGCAGAAACTCTCCACCATAAGCACCACGCCGTCATGCTGCAGATCCAATCTATCTCTCCACCATACTTGCTGGACCAAGGAAGGAGGATACGTTGATGCACCGTACGTGTGCATATCTCGGAGGCGCCGCCACTTGCGGCGTAGGATCGGATCGGATCACGAGGAGGAGATGGCTAGTACGACTACATCAACCACGTTCTGTTGAACGTTTCCGCTGCGCGATTTCTTCAAGGGTATGAAGATCTCATCTCTCTCTCTCGTTGATTGCATCTCCTAGATTAGATCTTGGCTTTCTTGTTCGCATCCATAGGAATTTTTTTGATTTACTATGCTGCGAATCCCTTCAGTGGTATCAGAGCTAGATATATGCGTAGATGTGTTTCACGAGTAGAACGCAACATGCTTGTTGCGAGCGTTGATGTTTTCTGTTGCAAACCTCTTGTGTTTTATTTCTTATGGCGCGGCATAGTGAGATCGAAGCAGTCCAGGCCAACTTTACGTAACCTCGTTCGCGAGACCAGCTTCCCACTTGACGTGTGGCTTATTCCACACATGCGGCTGGTGGATGCCGGTTTCTCTCACTATAGTAGTCATGGGATTTACAACGGATGTTGGCAACCATAATATCACCGTTGTGGCTTTCCATAGGTAAGAATCGTTCTTAGCTTGTTACTCCCATAAGCCACGTAAAACATGCAACAACAAAGTAGAGGCGTCTAACTTGTTTTTGCAGGGAGTGTTTTGTGATATGGTATGTCCCAAGACATATTGTGTATGAGATGTATGCAATGATCATGTTTTGTAATATTTCACGACTTGCATGTCGATGAGTTCACAACCGGCAGGAGCCATATGGTTGTCTTTATAATTGTGTATGACCTGTGTGTCAACTTCTTATACGCCATGTAATAGCTTTACTTTATCGCTAAGTAGTTAGCAAAAGTTGTAGTTGCTATTCGTGGTGAATACAATCATGGTGGAGTGATGGAGATCATGCTGGCGCGCACAAGATGGAGATCATTACGCGGAGATTTGCTATACCATGTCACATAAAATTATATGCATGTGATGTTTATCCTTTTATGTATCTTATTATGCTTAGATCACGACTGTAGCATTATAAGATGATTCCTCACTTAAAGATCAAGATAAAATTGTGTTCTCCCAATGTATGCACCGTTGCGAAAGTTCGTCGTGTTCAAGCACCTCGTGATGATCGGGTGCTATAAACTCTACGTTCACATACAACGGGTGCAAGCTAGTTTTGCACACGCGGAAATACTTGAGTTTGACTTGACGAGCCTAGCATGTACAAACATGGCCTCGGAACACACGAACTGAAAGGTTAAGCATGAGTCATATGAATGATATGATCGACACTTTGTTGTCCACCATTGAAACCACATCTCTTCTCGTGAAGATCAGATTAGGTGTGGTGAATTTGGATCATGTTCACTAAACAACTTGAGGGATGTTGAATTTAGTGGGAGTTCATCTAATAATTTGATTAAGTTGAACTAGTTATCATGAACATAGTCTAAATTGTACTTGCAAATTTTTTAGATCAAATGGCTAAGTCCAACTTCAACTTCAACGTTTTTTGCTGAGAAAGAAAAGCTTAAGAACAATGGGTCTAACTTCACCAACTGGTTTCGCAATCTGAGAATCATTCTCTCTAGCGGACAAAAGGACTATGTCCTTGAGAAAGCGCTAGGTGACGCCCCTGCTGTAGATGCGTCGGCTGATGAGAAAGCTGTTTATCAGTCGCGCAAGGATGATTATGGTGTGATTAAGATCACCATGTTGTTTGCTATGGAATCGGACCTTCAAAATCGTTTTGAGGAGTTCCCCGGGCCCTTTGAGATTCTTGAGGAACTGAAAACTATGTTTCAGACTCAGGCCCGTTCTGAGAAATATGAGATCTCTGAGAAATTCTTTAACTGCAAGATGGAGGAAGGGAGTTCCGTTAGTGAGCACGCCATTAAGATGTCGGGCTACACTCAATGCCTTGAGCAACTGGACCGCAAGATTCCAGTGGAGCTCAAGATTGACAGAGTTCTGCAATCACTTCCTCCTAGCTACAAAGGTTTTGTAGTTACTCATAATCAGATTGGTTCCACTGATACGATCACCGAGCTCATCGCTAAGCTGAAAGCTGCGGAGGTGGACATCAAGAAAGATAATCATGTGTTGATGGTCAACAAGCCCCCCAGCTTTAAGAAAGGCAAGGGTGCAAAGAAGCCCTTCAAAAAGGGCAGCGGCAAGCGCGTTGCCCCTGCAAAGAAGAAGCTCAAGTTTGGACCTCAGCCGGACACTGATGAAGGGAATATGCCCTGAGAGGCAATAATAAAGTGTTTATTATGTGTATTCCAAGTATATGATAGATGTTTATTTTGCATGCTATAATTGTATTAATACGGAAACGTTAATACATGTGTGTTTAATAAACAAACAGAAAGTTCCTAGTTATGCCTCTCTCATAAACTAGCTCGTTGATTAACAAGATGATCAAGGTTTCCTGATCATGGACATTGGATGTTGTTAATAACGGGATCACAACATTAGTGTAATGGTGTGATGAACATTCATCCGAAGTATAGCATTACGATCAAAGTCATTGAGTTTATATTGCTATAACAACTTACGAAGTGATCCTAATCCTTAGACCATGAGATCATGTCAATCACTAACACCGGAAGAGTTTCTTGATAACATCAAACGTCACACCGTAACAAGGTGATTATAAAGATGGATTCAAAACTAATAAAGTGTTATGTTGAGGCTCATGGATCGAGAGTGGAATTTGTTCATCCCGATGACGGATAGATATACTCTGGGCCCTCTCGGTGATATCACATTGATTAGCTTGCAAGCAAGTGATTTGATCACTAGAATGTTATATCACAGGAACGAGAAAAGAGTGCATGTCGGTAACGAGATCAAACTAGGTATGGAGATACCGATGATCGAATCTCGGACATGTAATATATCGTGAAACAAAGGGATTAAGATACTAGCGTAAAAGGTTCCGACGATCACAAGAAAGTCATCGTTGAATGTGTGGGAGTCAGTATGGGTCTCCAGATCCCGCTTCTGATTATTGATCCGAGAGGGGTCTCGATCATGTCCGCATTATTCACGAACCGTAGGGTGACACACTTAAGAGACACCGACATCCAATTGGAGCAAATGTTTCATGCCGAAAGAATGAACAAGCGCAGGAATTTATTTCACTAGATACCGAAACAGGTTTTCGGGTGAAATTGCATAAAGTGGTTATGCATGTGAAATAGAATTCTAGCAAGGGGTTATTTGTGAATGTTTGTCATTAAAGTAATTGACAAAATTCTGAATAAAATAAAATAGTTTTATTTAATGAGAGTTTGCATTAAATTTGGTGGAAATTTAATGGGTATTTGAGTGGACTTTTGAGTGGAGGGATTTTAAAGGGCATTTTGTGAGTGGAGTGTCCACCCACATGAATGAAGGAGGGGAGGGGGCAGCCCCCATGGCCGACGGCCACCCCCTTGGGTGCCCCCCTCCTCCTATAAAAGGAGCCCCCCTCCTCACTTGTCTCTCACACCTCCTCGTGAAGGATCTCTCTCCCCCTCTAGAATTTATCCCCCATGGTCTCGGACTAGCGAGATACATGTTCCCGGTGGCTATTTGGCAAGAAAGAGTTGTGCTTCCGCTGCATCGCTGGAGCGAGGAGGCGGAGGTTGCTCGGTGCCTCGAACGTGTGTGCGAGCACGGATGCGCTGCTGATTTGCGGCGCTAGGACTTCCTCTCGATCTTGAGATCGGCAAGAGATCGTCTACATCAACCACGAGTTGAACTCGTTAAGCTTTGTCGGTCTTCAAGGGTATGTTCTCTACGGATATACATCCGCCCGTTGTTTGTATCTAGTAGATAGATCTTGGTATATAGTTCACATCATAGGAAAATTTTTGTTTTCTATGCTGCGAACCCTAAAGTGGTATCAGAGCCGGATCTATGCGTAGATACTTTACACGGGTAGTACACATATGAGTATGTGGGCGATGATGATCATGTTGTTGCTCCTTTGTTGTAATTTTGGATATTGGTGGCATAGTGGGATGAAGCGGCCCGGACAAACTTTACATGTCCTCACACATGAGACCTGTTCCACGCTTGACATGCAACTAGTTTGCATAAGTGGCTAGCGGGTGTCTGTCTCTCCTACTATAGTCAATATCTATTTTGCAAGCGAGTTGTCAACAATTTGATTATCCTCGTTGTGGTTCATGTTCGTAGGTAAGAACGGTTCTATCTCGAAAGCCCTAAGCCACGTAAAACTTGCAATGGATAAATTAGAGGCGTCTAGTTTAGATTGTTGCTGGGCTAGTGTTATGATATGGTAGTGTTGTAAGTAGAAGTATGATATGATACTCTTACAACACACATAGCGTGTAAAATCCATAGACCTTGGATTTACACATATAGGTATGATAGTGATCATACCACGATGCACATAATAGAGATCATCTGCGGGAACCATATAATTTCACTAATAAACATATGATGTTTGATAGCATCTTATATTGCTTGTTTAGCGCTTTGTTAGCATAATAAGATGATCCCTCATTTAAATATCAAGATAAGAATGTGTTCTTCCTTTAGTATGCACCGATTATGTTTTCGTCGCTCCAAGACATCACGTGATGATCGGGTGTTCTTGGATCCACGACCATATTTCGGGTGTAAAACAGGTATACACGCGAATACTAAGGTTCTAACTTGGCGAGCCTAGCATGTACAGACATGGCCTCGGAACACGGACCGAAAGGTTAAGCATGAGTCATATAGTTGATATGATGCCCATTTGATGCTCGCCTTTGAAGCTATACCGACTCACGTGATGATCAGACTTGGCGTAGTGGATTTGGTTCATGTAATCACCAAAAAGGCACGAGGGATGTCGTTTTTGAGTGGGAGTTCATTCGTAATATAGATTAGTTGAACTCAATCTATCATACACTTAGTCTAAACTTTACAAATTCTGTTGTAGATGGCACCACTTGCTTTTAATTTCAATGTGTTCATGGAGAAAGAGAAACTAGCAACGAACGGTAGCAACTTTACCGAATGGGCCATGAATTTGAGGATTCTCCTCTCTGCTGCACAAAAGCAATATGTGCTAGAAGCGCCGTTAGGCCCCCCACCTTTAGATGATGCCCCTGACGAGGAGAAGAATGTCTATCAGACTCGTCAGGAGGACCACAACTTAGTTCATTGCGGCATATTGTATGGGCTAGAGCCGGAACTTCGAAAGCGATTCGAAAACGGCAATGCATTTGATACAATGGGTGAGTTGAAAATAATTTTCGACACACATGCTGCTGTAGAGAGCTACAACGCTTCAGAAAAGTTCTTTAGCTGCATGATGGAAGAGCACAACTCCATTAGTGAGCATGTACTCAAGATGTCGGGTTACGCCGATAAGCTTGTGTCCTTGGGAATATCGATTCCCATTGACTTAGGCATCCATCGTGTTCTGCAGTCTCTGCCACCTAGCTATAAGAGCTTCGTGATGAACTATAATATGCAAGGCATGAAGAAGTCTCTCCCCGAGCTTCTGTCAATGCTTAAAACTGCAGAAGTGGAGATCAAAAAGGAACATCAAGTGTTGATGATCAATAGGAACACTGGTTTCAAGAAAGACAAGAAGGGAAAACGGAAGGGAAGTAAGGGCGGCAAGCCTGTTGCCGCGCCTGAAAAGAAACCCCGAGTTGGACCTAAGTCTGATTCCGAGTGCTACTATTGTAAGGGGACTGGCCACTGGAAGAGCAACTGCCCCAAGTATCTGGCAGACAAGAAGGCCGGCAAGGCAAACAAAGGTATATATGATATACATGTTATTGATGTGTACTTGACTAGTGCTCGCAGTAGCACCTGGGTATTTGATACCGGTTCAGTTGCTAATATTTGTAACTCGAATCAGGGGCTGCGGAACAAGCGACCGCTAGCAAGGGGTGAGGTCAAGATGCGTGTCGGCAATAGATCAAGCGTTGATGTGATCGCCGTCGGAACGCTGCCTCTCCACTTGCCGTCGGGATTAGTTATAAACTTGAATAAATGTTATCTGGTGCCTGCACTGAGCATGAACATTGTATCTGGATCGTGTTTGATGCGAAGTGGTTATTCATTTAAATCCGAGAACAATGGTTGTTCCATTTATATGAATGAAATCTTTTATGGTCATGCACCGATGATGAATGGTTTATTTCTATTAGATCTCGATGATAATGTTACACATATTCATAATGTTGATGCTAAAAGGATTAAACTTAATGATGATATATCCGCATATATGTGGCACTGCCGTCTAGGTCATATTGGCGTTAAACGCATGAAGAAGCTCCATTCAGATGGACTTTTGGAATCACTTGATTATGAATCATTTGATACATGTGAGCCATGCCTTATGGGCAAGATGACTAGAACGCCGTTTTCCGGTTCAATGGAACGGGCGACAGATTTAGGCCCAGTTCTTTTGGCGGCTTCTCCGAGAAACCGTCCTACCCCTAGCTTCCTGGGTAAACCGGTTCCAAAATTTTGTGAGGCTTCCAAGTTAGTTTAGCCTTAACCATTTTAGAAGCCTTCTAATTTTTTTGAACCGGCTTCCCCAGGAAGCTGGGGGTAGGGCAGCTTCTCGGCGAAGCCGCCAAAAGAACTAAGCCTTATTGGAAATCATACATTCTGATGTATGTGGTCCAATGAGTGTGTCGGCGCAAGGTGGATATCGTTATTTTGTTACTTTCACGGATGATTTGAGTAGATACGGTTATATCTACTTGATGAAACACAAGTCTGAAACCTTTGAAAAGTTCAAGGAATTTCAGAATGAAGTGGAAAATCATCGTAATAGAAAGATCAAATTTCTACGGTCCGACCGTGGAGGTGAGTATCTAAGTTATGAGTTTAGCACTCACATGAAAGAGTGTGGAATTGTTTCACAACTCACACCTGCCGGAACACCACAGCGAAATGGTGTGTCGGAACGTCGTAATCGTACTTTATTAGATATGGTTCGATCTATGATGTCTCTGACGGACTTACCGTTGTCATTTTGGGGTTATGCACTAGAAACTGCTGCATTCACTTTAAATCGGGCACCATCTAAATCCGTTGAAAAGACACCGTATGAATTGTGGTTTGGAAACAAACCTAAGCTGTCATTTCTTAAAGTTTGGGGATGCGATGTTTATGTGAAGAAACTTCAACCGGATAAACTCGAACCCAAAGCGGAAAAATGCGTCTTCATAGGATACCCTAAAGAAACTATTGGGTATTCCTTCTATCACAGATCCGAGGGCAAGGTTTTTGTTGCCAAGAATGGATCCTTTCTAGAGAAAGAGTTTCTCGCGAAAGGTGTGAGTAGTCGGAAGGTAGAACTCGAAGAGGTTGTGGAACCTTCTCTTCAAAGTATGGCGAGTAGCGCAGCGCCGGAAGTTGTTACGGAGTTGGCTCCACCTGTTGAAGAGGGAACTAATGATAATGATCATGAAACTCCGAAAGAGAGTACTACCGAACCTCGCAGGTCAAACAGGACGCGTGCAACTCTCGAGCTGTACGGAAATCCTGTCATGAATTTCATGGTTGATGAAAATGATGACCCTGCGACGTATGAAGAAGCGATGATGATCCTGGATTCCAACAAATGGTTAGAAGCCATGAAATCCGAGATGGAATCCATGTATGAAAATCAAGTTTGGAACTTGGTGGAATTACCTCACGACCGAAAGGCCGTGGAGAACAAATGGATTTTCAAAAGGAAAACTGATGCTGATGGTTATGTGACCGTCTATAAAGCTCGACTTGTTGCAAAGGGGTTTCGACAAATTCAAGGAGTTGACTACGATGAGACTTTCTCTCCCGTAGCGATGCTAAAGTCAGTTAGGATTATGTTAGCAATTGCTGCATATTTCGATTGTGAGATATGGCAGATGGATGTCAAAACCGCGTTTCTCAATGGTAATATTGAAGAAGAGTTGTATATGATACAACCAAAGGGTTTTGTCGATCCTAAGGATGCTAACAAGGTGTGCAAGCTTCAGCGATCCATCTATGGATTGAAGCAAGCATCACGAAGTTGGAATCTCCGCTTTGATGAGGTGATCAAAGAGTTTGGATTTGTCCAAACTTATGGAGAAGCTTGTATTTACAAGAAAGTGAGTGGGAGCAATGTGGCATTTCTGATATTATATGTGGATGACATATTATTGATCGGAAATGATATAGATCTTTTAAACAGTGTTAAAAGTTATCTAAACAGCAAATTTTCAATGAAGGACCTAGGTGAAGCGTCATACATATTAGGCATAAAGATCTATAGAGATAGATCTAGGCGCCTAATAGGGCTATTGCAAAGTACATACCTTGATAAGATTTTAAAGAAGTTTAAAATGGACAGAAGTAAGAAGGGGTTCTTACCTATGTTGCAAGGCAAGACATTGAGTAAGACTCAAAGTCCGGCTTCGGCGGAAGAAAGAGAGATAATGGACAAAGTCCCCTATGCTTCAGCCATAGGCTCTATAATGTACGCCATGCTATGTACAAGACCGGATGTGGCACATGCTATTAGTTTGACTAGTAGGTACTAATCGGATCCAGGTTCGGAACACTGGATAGCGGTCAAGAATATCCTTAAGTACTTACGAAGAACTAAGGATATGTTTCTTGTATACGGAGGTGAAGAAGAGCTCGTCGCTAAGTGTTATGTCGACGCTAGCTTTGACACCGATCCGGATGACTCTAAGTCTCAATCCGGATACGTATTTATCATGAATGGCGGAGCGGTTAGTTGGAGGAGCTCCAAACAACCTGTGGTAGCGGGATCAACAACGGAGGCCGAATATGTTGCTGCTTCAGAAGCGGCTCAGGAAGCAGTTTGGATGAAGGAGTTCATATCCGAACTAGGAGTGGTGGCAAACGCGTTGGACCCAATGGTGATCTATTGTGACAATAATGGTGCCATTTCCAATGCCAAAGAGCCAAGGTCTCACAAGCATTCCAAGCATATTAAGCGCCGGTTTCACTCCATCCGCGAGCATGTCAAGGATGGAGATATAAAGATTTATAAAGTACATACGGATCTCAATGTAGCAGATCCGTTGACTAAAACTCTCCCTAGAGCAAAACATGATCAACACCAGAACTCAATGGGTGTTAGATTTATCACTATGTAACTAGATTATTGTCTCTAGTGCAAGTGGGAGACTGAAGGGAATATGCCCTGAGAGGCAATAATAAAGTGTTTATTATGTGTATTCCAAGTATATGATAGATGTTTATTTTGCATGCTATAATTGTATTAATACGGAAAAGTTAATACATGTGTGTTTAATAAACAAACAGAAAGTTCCTAGTTATGCCTCTCTCATAAACTAGCTCGTTGATTAACAAGATGATCAAGGTTTCCTGATCATGGACATTGGATGTTGTTAATAACGGGATCACAACATTAGTGTAATGGTGTGATGAACATTCATCCGAAGTATAGCATTACGATCAAAGTCATTGAGTTTATATTGCTATAAAAACTTACGAAGTGATCCTAATCCTTAGACCATGAGATCATGTCAATCACTAACACCGGAAGAGTTTCTTGATAACATCAAACGTCACACCGTAACAGGGTGATTATAAAGATGGATTCAGAACTAATAAAGTGTTATGTTGAGGCTCATGGATCGAGAGTGGAATTTGTTCATCCCGATGACGGATAGATATACTCTGGGCCCTCTCGGTGATATCACATTGATTAGCTTGCAAGCAAGTGATTTGATCACTAGAATGTTATATCACAGGAACGAGAAAAGAGTGCATGTCGGTAACGAGATCAAACTAGGTATGGAGATACCGATGATCGAATCTCGGACATGTAATATATCGTGAAACAAAGGGATTAAGATACTAGCGTAAAAGGTTCCGACGATCACAAGAAAGTCATCGTTGAATGTGTGGGAGTCAGTATGGGTCTCCAGATCCCGCTTCTGATTATTGATCTGAGAGGGGTCTCAATCATGTCCGCATTATTCACGAACCGTGGGGTGACACACTTAAGAGACACCTACATCCAATTGGAGCAAATGTTTCATGCCGAAAGAATGAACAAGCGCAGGAATTTATTTCACTAGATACCGAAACAGGTTTTCGGGTGAAATTGCATAAAGTGGTTATGCATGTGAAATAGAATTCTAGAAAGGGGTTATTTGTGAATGTTTGTCATTAAAGTAATTGACAAAATTCTGAATAAAATAAAAGAGTTTTATTTAATGAGAGTTTGCATTAAATTTGGTGGAAATTTAATGGGTATTTGAGTGGACTTTTGAGTGGAGGGATTTTAAAGGGCATTTTGTGAGTGGAGTGTCCACCCACATGAATGAAGGAGGGGAGGGGGCAGCCCCCATGGCCGGCGGCCACCCCCTTGGGTGCCCCCCTCCTCCTATAAAAGGAGCCCCCCTCCTCACTTGTCTCTCACACCTCCTCGTGAAGGATCTCTCTCCCCCTCTAGAATTTATCCCCCATGGTCTCAGACTAGCGAGATACATGTTCCCGGTGGCTATTCGGCAAGAAAGAGTTGTGCTTCCGCTGCATCGCTGGAGCGAGGAGGCGGAGGTTGCTCGGTGCCTCGAATGTGTGTGCGAGCACGGATGCGCTGCTGATTTGCGGCGCTAGGACTTCCTCTCGATCTTGAGATCGGCAAGAGATCGTCTACATCAACCACGAGTTGAACTCGTTAAGCTTTGTCGGTCTTCAAGGATATGTTCTCTACGGATATACATCCGCCCGTTGTTTGTATCTAGTAGATAGATCTTGGTATATAGTTCACATCGTAGGAAAATTTTTGTTTTCTATGCTGCGAACCCTACAACTGAGTGCTTCTATTTCAAGGACAAGGGTCACTGGAAGCTCAACTGTCCGAAGTACTTAGCGGACAAGAAGGCTGGCACCATCAAAGGTATATTTGATATATATGTTATTGATGTTTTCCTTACTAGCCCTCGTTGTAGTGCCTGGGTATTTGATACTGGTTCAGTTGCTAATATTTGTAACTTGAAACAGGAGCTACGGAATAGACGGCGGCTAGCGAGGGATGAGGTGACGATGCGCGTTGGCAACGGATCAAGAGTTGATGTGACGCGCGGTGGTTATCGCTACTTTCTCACTTTTACTGATGACTTAAGTAGATATGGGTATATCTATTTAATGAAACATAAATCTGAAACATTTGAAAAGTTCAAAGAATTTCAGAACGAAGTGGAAAACCATCGTAACAGAAAAATTAAATTTCTGCGATCCGATCGTGGAGGTGAATATTTGAGTTATGATTTTCTCACGCATCTTAAAGCAAGCAGAGTTGTTTCACAACTCACGCCACCCGGAACACCACAGCGCAATGGTGTGTCCGAACGCCGGAATCGAACTCTATTAGATATGGTGCGATCAATGATGTCTCTTACAGATTTTCCGTTATCATTTTGGTGTTATGCATTAGAAATCGCCGCATTCACTTTAAATAGGGCACCATCTAAATCCGTTGAGACGACACCGTATGAACTGTGGTTTGGTGCTAAACCTAAGTTGTCGTTTCTTAAAGTTTGGGGATGCGAAGCTTACGTCAAGAAGTTGATGCCGGACAAGCTCGAACCCAAAGCGGAGAAATGCGTCTTCATAGGATACCCTAAGGAAACGATTGGGTATACCTTCTATCATAGATCCGAAGGCAAAGTGTTTGTCGCAAAGAACGGATCCTTTCTCGAGAAGGAGTTTCTCTCGAAAGAAGTGAGTGGGAGGAAAGTAGAGCTAGACGAGGTTATTGAACCTTCTCTTGAGTTGGAGAGTAGCGCAACACCTGAAATTGTTCCAGTGCCGTCTGCACCAATAATAGAGGAAGCTAATGACAAGGATCATGAAGCTTCGGACGATGCTACTACTGAACGTCGCAGGTCGACAAGGTCGCGTGCCCCTCCTGAGTGGTACGGCAACCCTGTCTCAATCGTCTTGTTGTTAGACAACAGTGAACCTGCGAATTATGAGGAAGCAATGATGAGCCCAGACTCTGAGAAATGGCTAGAGGCCATAAAATCCGAATTAGGATCCATGAGCGAAAACCAAGTATGGACTTTGGTGGACCCTCCTAGCGACCGTAAGGCCGTTGAGTGCAAATAGATTTTCAAGAAGAAAACGGACGCGGATGGTAATGTTACTGTCTATAAAGCTCGGCTTGTCGCAAAAGGGTTTCGGCAAGTTCAAGGTGTTGACTACGATGAGACTTTCTCTCCCGTAGCGATGTTTAAGTCCATTCGGAATTTATTAGCAATTGCTGCATTTCATGATTATGAAATATGGCAGATGGATGTCAAGACTTTGTTCCTCAATGGGAACATTGATGAAGAGTTGTATATGATGCAGCCCGAAGGTTTTGTCGATCCTAAGGATGCTAATAAGGTGTGCAAACTTCAGCGTTCCATTTATGGACTGAAGCAAGCATCTCGGATTTGGAACTTTCGTTTTGATCAAGTGATCAAGAGTTTTGGATTTGTTCCAAATTGCTACAAAGCTTGTATCTACAAGAAAGTGACTGGGAGCTCGGTGACATTTTTAGTACTATATGTTGATGACATATTGATTATTGGAAATGACATTGGTATGCTTAACGATGTGAAGAGTTATTTGAATAAATATTTTTCAATGAAAGACCTAGTAGAAGATGTTTATATATTGGGCATCAAAATCTATAGAGATTGACAAAGACGCCTAATATATTTAAGCCAAAGTACATATCTAGACAAAGTTCTGAAAAGGTTTAGAATGGACAAAGCAAAGAAAGGTTCATTTCCCATGTTGTCAGGTAAGATATTGAGCAAGGCTCGGTGTTCAGCTACGGTAAACGATAGAGATACTATAGCAAAGTGCCATATGCCTCGGCCATAGGTTCTATCATGTATGCCATGCTATGTACTAGACCGGATGTGTCCAATGCTCTTAGTTTGACGAGCAGATACCAAAGTGATCCAGGAGTGGAACACTGGACAGCCGTAAAGAACATCCTAAAGTATTTAAATAGGACTAAAGAAATGTTCTTGGTATGGAGGTGATGAGCAGCTCGTCGTAAAAGGTTACGTCGATGCTAGTTTCGACACCGACCCGGATGATTCTAAATCTCAGACAGGATACGTTTATATTTTGAATGGTGGAGCTATGAGCTGGAGAAGCTGCAAGCAAAGCGTGATCGCGGGATCTACAACAGAAGCGGAATACATGGCTGCTTCAGAAGCGTCAAGTGAAGGAGTTTGGATCAGGAACTTCATCACTGAGCTTGGTGTGGTTCCAAGTGCCTTGGACCCACTGGAGATATTGCGCGACAACACTGGCGCCATAGCACTGGCTAAGGAACCAAGATATCATCCAAAGACCAAGCACATTAACCGCCGTTTTCATATAATTCGAGATTATATAGCAGATGGAGATATGAAGATTAGCAAAGTACATACGGATCTGAATGTCACAGATCCGTTGACTAAACCTCTTCCACGAGCAAAACATGATCAACACCTTAATGCCATGGGTGTTAGATTGCTGCCAAATGTAAACTAGATTATTGACTCTAGTGCAAGTGGGAGACTGTTGGAATTATGTTGGAATTATGCCCTAGAGGCAATAATAAAGATGTTATTATTATAATTCTTGTTCATGATAAAGTTTATATTCCATGCTAGAATTGTATTAAGCGGAAACTGTGATACTTGTGTGGTTTATGAACAACACCGTGTCCCTAGTACGCCTCTATGGACTAGCTCATTGATTAATGATGGTTAAGGTTTCCTAACCATAGACATGAGTTGTCGATTAATAATGAGATCATATCATTGGGAGAATGATATAATGGACAGACCCAAATCAAGCAGAGCAATTAGATCGTGTCATCGTGTTCATCTTTACGAAGATTTTTCATGTTAAATATTGTATTCCTTAGACCATGAGATAATGCAACTCCCTGGTATCAGAAGAAATCTTTGAGGTCATCAAACGTCATCCTATGAGAGGGTGATCATAAAGGTGTCTCTCAGGTGATCGAAAAGTACTTGTTGGGTTGTATGTATCGAGATGGGATTTGACCCTCCCAAGTCGGAGAGATATACTTCAGGCCCACTCGGTAATCGATATCAACACCGCTTGCAAGCACGTGGTTAAGAAGTTAATCACAAAGTGATATCGGATTACGGAACGAGTAAAGTACTTGCTGTGAACGAGATTGAACTAGGTATGCCGATACCGATGATCGAATCTCGGGCAAGTAAAATATCGCGTGACGAAGGGAATATATATATGGGATTGATTGAATCCTGGCATCGTGGTTCATCTGATATGATCATCGATGAATATGTGGGAGTTAATATGGGTTTCCAGACCCGGCTGTTGATTATTGATAGAAGATCATGTCTGCATATTCTCGAACCCGTAGGGTCACACACTTAACGTGTCTCGACGCTAGGATAGAATGGATAATTGGTTTATGACTTTTTGTTCGGAGTCTCGGATGAGATCCAGGACGTCACGAGAGGTTCCGGAATGGTCCGAAGAATAAGATTCATATAAGGGAAAGCAGTTTTTGGATTTCAGAATTGTTTCGGATTGTTCGGTATTGTACCGGAAGCTTCTAGAACCTTCCGGAGTGGGACCAACATGGCCCCACTTGTCGGGAGGGGGCGTGGGCCTACGAGGGAGTGCCCTGGCTACATTGGGCCAGGGGCACAAGGCCCCATAGGCCCAGTCGGCCAAGCCCTAGGGGAAACCCTAGGGAGAGCTTCTAGAAGGGGGGAAACTTGCCCCCCACTCCACCCCATGTGGCCGCCGGCCCTAGGGTTTGGAGGGGGGGCAAGGGGCAGACGACCAGCCCTCTATATAAAGAGTGCAGGGGCGCACCCTCCCCACACACCTCCTCAACCCTAGCCGCCTACCTTCTGCTCTGCTCTCTCTCTCTCTCCCGACTGCGCGTAGGCGAAGCCCTGCCGCAGAAACTCTCCACCTTTGCACCACGCCATCGTGTTGTAGATCCAATCTATCTCTCCACCCCACTTGCTGGACCGAGGAAGGAGGAGACGTCGAGGTGCCATACGTGTGCATCTCTCGGAGGCATCGCCACTTGCGGTGTTGGATCGGATCGGATCGCGAGGAGGAGAAGCTATCACGACTACATCAACCACGTTCCGTTGAACGTTCCGTTGTGCGAATCTTTAAGGGTATGAAGATCTCGTCTATCCTCCCTCGTTTTTTGCATATCCTAGATTAGATCTTGTCTTTCCCGTTCGCATCCGTAGATTTTTTTTTGATTTACAATGCTGTGAAACCCTTCAGTGGTATTAGAACTAGATCTATGCGTAGATGTGTTTCACGAGTAGAACTCAACATGCTTGTTGCGGGCGTTGATGTTTTCTGTTGCAAGCCTCTTGTTTGTGTACTTCTTATGACGCGGGTTAGTGAGATCGAAGCGGTCCAGGCCAACTTTACGCGACCTCGTTCGCGAGACCGGCTCCGCACTTGACGTGTGGTTTGTTCCACGCATGCAGCTGGTGGATGGCAGTTTCTCTCAGTATAGTTTTCATGGGATTTACACCGGATGTTGGCAACCATAATATCACCGTTGTGACTTTCCGTAGTTAAGAATCGTTCTTAGCTTGTTACTCCCATAAGCCACGTAAAACATGCAACAACAAAGTAGAGGCGTCTAACTTGTTTTTGCAGGGAGTGTTTTGTGATATGGTATGGCCCAAGATGTGATGTGTATGTTGTATGCAATGATCATGTTTTGTAATGTTTCACGACTTGCATGTCGATGAGTACACAACCGGCAGGAGCCATATGGTTGTCTTTATAACTATGTATGACCTGTGTGTCAACTTCTTATACGCCATGTAATAGCTTTGCTTTATCGCTAAGTAGTTAGCAATAGTTGTAGTTGCTATTCGCGGTGGAGGCAATCATGGTGGAGTGATGGAGATCATGCTGGCACGCACAAGATGGAGATCATTGCGCGGAGATTGGCTATACCATGTCACATAAAATTATATGCATGTGATGTTTATCTTTTTATGTATCTTATTATGCTTAGATCACGGCGGTAGCATTATAAGATGATTCCTCACTTAAAGATCAAGATAAAACTGTGTTCTCCCCATGTATGCACCGTTGCAAAAGTTCGTCGTGTTCAAGCATCACGTGATGATCGGGTGTTATAAAATCTACGTTCACATACAACGGGTGCAAGCCAGTTTTGCACACGCGGAAATAGTTGGGTTTGACTTGACGAGCCTAGCATGTACAGACATGGCTTCGGAACACACGAACCGAAAGGTTAAGCATGAGTCATATGAATGATATGATTGACACTTTTTTGTCCACCATTGAAACCACATCTCTTCTCGTGAAGATCGGATTAGGTGTGGTGAATTTGGATCATGTTCACTAAACAACTTGAGGGACGTTGAATTTAGTGGGAGTTCATCTAGTAATTTGATTAAGTTGAACTAGTTATCATGAACATAGTCTAAATTGTACTTGCAAATTTTGTAGATCAAATGGCTAAGTCTAACTTCAACTTCAACGTTTTTGCTGAGAAAGAAAAGCTTAAGAACAATGGGTCTAACTTCACCAACTGGTTCCGCAATCTGAGAATCATTCTCTCTGGCGGACAAAAGGACTATGTCCTTGAAAAAGCGCTAGGTGACGCCCCTGCTGTAGATGCGCCGGCTGATGAGAAAGCTGTTTATCAGTCGCGCAAGGATGATTATGGTGTGATTAAGAGCACCATGTTGTTTGCTATGGAATGGGACCTTCAAAACCGTTTTGAGGAGTTCCCCGGGCCCTTTGAGATTCTCGAGGAACTGAAAACTATGTTTCAGACTCAGGCCCGTTCTGAGAGATATGAGATCTCTGAGAAATTCTTTAACTGCAAGATGGAGGAAGGGAGTTCCGTTAGTGAGCACGCCATTAAGATGTCGGGCTACACTCAACGCCTTGAGCAACTGGACTACAAGATTCCAGAGGACTTCAAGATTGACAGAGTTCTGCAATCACTCCCTCCTAGCTACAAAGGTTTTGTAGTTACTCATAATCAGATTGGTTCCACTGATATGATCACCGAGCTCTTCGCTAAGCTGAAAGATGCGGAGGTGGACATCAAGAAAGATAATCATGTGTTGATGGTCAACAAGCCCCCCAGCTTTAAGAAAGGTAAGGGTGCAAAGAAGCCCTTCAAGAAGGGCAGCGGCAAGCGCGTTGCCCCTGCAAAGAAGAAGCTCAAGTCTGGAACTAAGCCGGACACTGAGTGCTTCTATTGCAAGGACAAGGGTCACTGGAAGCGCAACTGTCCGAAGTACTTAGCGGACAAGAAGGCTGGCACCATCAAAGGTATATTTGATATATATGTTATTGATGTTTTCCTTACTAGCCCTCGTTGTAGTGCCTGGGTATTTGATACTGGTTCAGTTGCTAATATTTGTAACTCGAAACAGGAGCTACGGAATAGACGGCGGCTAGCGAGGGATGAGGTGACGATGCGCGTTGGCAACAGATCAAGAGTTGATGTGATGGCCGTCGGCACGCTCTCCTTAGTTTTACCTTCGGGATTAGTTTTAAACCTCAATAAATGTTATTATGTGCCTGCGTTGAGCATGAACATCATATCTAGATCGTGTTTATTGCAAGATGGTTATTCATTTAAATTGGAGAATAATGGTTGTTCTATTTATATGAGTAACATCTTTTATGGTCATGCACCTGCTATGAATGGTTTATTTCTTCTCAATCTCGAAAGCAATGAAACACACATCCATAACATTGAGGCTAAGAGATGCAAAGTAGATAGTGATAATTCTACTTATTTGTGGCACTGTCGTCTAGGTCATATTGGTGTAAAACGCATGAAGAAACTCCATTCTGATGGACTTTTGGAGTCTCTTGATTTTGAATCATTTGACACATGCGAACCATGCCTCATGGGCAAGATGATCAAAACCTCGTTCTCCGGAATGATGGAACGAGCAACGGACTTGTTGGAAATCATACATATCGATGTATGCAGACCAATGAGTGTTTCGACGCGCGGTGGTTATCGCTACTTTCTCACTTTTACTGATGACTTAAGTAGATATGGGTATATCTATTTAATGAAACATAAATCTGAAACATTTGAAAAGTTCAAAGAATTTCAGAACAAAGTGGAAAACCATCGTAACAGAAAAATTAAATTTCTGCGATCCGATCGTGGAGGTGAATATTTGAGTTATGATTTTCTCACACATCTTAAAGCAAGAAGAATCATTTCGCAACTCACGCCATCCGGAACACCATAGCGCAATGGTGTGTCTGAACGCCGGAATTGAACTCTATTAGATATGATGCGATCAATGATGTCTCTTACAGATTTGCCGTTATCATTTTGGGGTTATGCATTAGAAACTGCCGCATTCACTTTAAATAGGGCACCATCTAAATCCGTTAAGACGACACCGTATGAAATGTGGTTTGGTGCTAAACCTAAGTTGTCGTTTCTTAAAATTTGGGGATGCAAAGCTTATGTCAAGAAGTTGATGCCGGACAAGCTCGAACCCAAAGCGGAGAAATGCGTCTTCATAGGATACCCTAAGGAAACGATTGGGTATACCTTCTATCATAGATCCGAAGGCAAAGTGTTTGTCGCAAAGAATGGATCCTTTCTTAAGAAGGAGTTTCTCTCGAAAGAAGTGAGTGGGAGGAAAGTAGAGCTAGACGAGGTTATTGAACCTTCTCTTGAGTTGGAGAGTAGCACAGCACCTGAAATTGTTCCAGTGCCATCTGCACCAATAATAGAGGAAGCTAATGACAAGGATCATGAAGCTTCGAACGATGCTACTACTGAACGTCGCAGGTCGACAAGGTCGCGTGCCCCTCCTGAGTGGTACGGCAACCCTGTCTTAACTGTCTTGTTGGTAGACAACAGTGAACCTGCGAACTATGAGGAAGCAATGATGAGCCCAGACTCTGAGAAATGGCTAGAGGCCATGAAATCCGAATTGGGATCCATGAGCGAAAACCAAGTATGGACTTTTGTGGACCCTCCTAGCGACCGAAAGGCCGTTGAGTGCAAATGGATTTTCAAGAAGAAAACGGACGCGGATGGTAATGTTACTGTCTATAAAGCACGGCTTGTCGCGAAAGGTTTTCGACAAGTTCAAGGTGTTGACTACGATGAGACTTTCTCTCCCGTAGCGATGTTTAATTCCATTCGGATTTTTTTAGCAATTGCTGCGTTTCATGACTATGAAATATGGCAGATGGATGTCAAGACTGCGTTCCTCAATGGAGAGTGGGAGCTCAGTGACATTTTTGGTACTATATGTGGATGACATATTGATTATCGGAAATGACATTGACATGCTTAACTTTGTGAAGAGTTATTTGAACAAATGTTTTTCCATGAAAGACCTAGGGGAAGCTGCTTATATATTGGGCATCAAAATCTATAGAGATAGACAAAGACGCCTGATAGCTTTAAGCCAAATGTTGTCAGGTAAGATATTGAGCAGGGCTCAGTGTCCAGCTACGCTAAACGATAGAGAAGCTATGAGCAAAGTGCCTTATGCCTCGGCCATAGGATCTATCATGTATGCCATGCTATGTACTAGACCGGATGTGTCCAATGCTCTTAGTTTGACGAGCAGATACCAAAGTGATCCAGGAGTGGAACACTGGACAGCCGTGAAGAACATCCTAAAGTATTTAAATAGAACTAAAGAAATGTTCTTAGTCTATGGAGGTGATGAACAGCTCATCGTAAGAGGTTACATCGATGCTAGTTTCGACACCAACATGGATGATTCTAAATCTCAGACAGGATACGTTTATATTTTGAACGGAGGAGGTGTGAGCTGGAGAAGCTGCAAGCAAAGCGTGATCGCGGGATCTACAGTAGAAGCGGAATACATGGCTGCTGCAGAAGCGTCAAGTGAAGGAGTTTGTATCAGGAACTTCATCACTAAGCTTGGTGTGGTTCCAAGTGCCTTGGACCCACTAGAGATATTGTGTGACAACACTGGCGCCATAGCAAGGGCTAAGGAACCAAGATATCATCCAAAGACCAAGCATATCAACCGCAAGTTTCATATAATTCGAGATTATATAACAGATGGAGATCTGAAGATTAGCAAAGTACATACGGATCTGAGTGTCGCAGATCCGTTGACTAAACCTCTTCCACGAGCAAAACATGATCAGCACCTTAGTGCCATGGGTGTTAGATTGTTGCCAGATGTAAACTAGATTATTGACTCTAGTGCAAGTGGGAGACTGTTGGAATTATGCCCTAGAGGAAATAATAAAGATGTTATTATTATAATTATTGTTCATGATAAAGTTTATATTCCATGCTAGAATTGTATTAAGCGGAAACTTTGATACTTGTGTGGTTTATGAACAACACCGTGTCCCTAGTACGCCTCTATGGACTAGCTCATTGATTAATGATGGTTAAGGTTTCCTAACCATAGACATGAGTTGTCGATTAATAATGAGATCATATCATTGGGAGAATCATATGATGGACAGACCCAAATCAAGCAGAGCAATTAGATCGTATCATCGTGTTCATCTTTGCGAAGCTTTTTCTTATGTCAAATATTGTATTACTTAGACCATGAGATAATGCAACTCCCTGGTATCGGAAGAAAGCTTTGAGGTCATCAAACGTCATCCTATGAGAGGGTGATCATAAAGGTGTCTCTCAGGTGATCGGAAAGTACTTGTTGGGTTGTATGTATCGAGATGGGATTTGTCCCTCCCAAGTCGGAGAGATATACTTCGGGCCCACTCGGTAATCGATATCAACACCGCTTGCAAGCACGTGGTTAAGGAGTTAATCACAAAGTGATATCGGATTACGGAACGAGTAAAGTTCTTGCTGTAAACGAGATTGAACTAGGTATGCCGATACCGACGATCGAATCTCGGGCAAGTAAAATATCGCGTGACGAAGGGAATATATATATGGGATTGATTGAATCCTGGCATCGTGGTTCATCCGATATGATCATCGATGAATATGTGGGAGTCAATATGGGTTTCCAGACCCCGCCATTGATTATTGATAGAAGATCATGTCTGCATATTCTCGAACCCGTAGGGTCACACACTTAACGTGTCTCGATGCTAGGATAGAATGGATAATTGGTTTATGAGTTTTTGTTCGGAGTCTCGGATGAGATCCAGGATGTCACGAGAGGTTTCAGAATGGTCCGGAGAATAAGATTCATATAAGGGAAAGCAGTTTTGGATTTCGTAATTATTTCGGATTGTTCGGTATTGTACCGGAAGCTTCTAGAACCTTCTGGAGTGGGACCAACGTGGCCCCACTTGTCGGGAGGGGGCGTGGGCCTACGAGGGATTGCCCTGGCCGCATTGGGCCAGGGGCACAAGGCCCCATAGGCCCAGCCGGCCAAGCCATAGGGGAAACCCTAGGGAGAGCTTCTAGAAGGGGGGGGGGGGAACTTGCCCCCCACTCCACCCTATGTGGCCGCCGGCCCTAGGGTTTGGAGGGGGGCAAGGGGCAGCCGGCCAGTCCTCTATATAAAGAGGGCAGGGGCGCACCCTCCCCACACACCTCCTCAACCCTAGCCGCCTACCTGCTGCCCTCCTCTCTCTCTCTCTCTCCCGACTGCGCGTAGGCGAAGCCCTGCCGCAGAAACTCTCCACCTTTGCACCACGCCGTCATATTGTAGATCCAATCTATCTCTCCACCCCACTTTCTGGACCGAGGAAGGAGGAGACGTCGAGGTGCCGTGCGTGTGAATCTCTCGGAGGCATCGCCACTTGCGGTGTTGGATTGGATCGGATCACGAGGAGGAGAAGCTAACACGACTACATCAACCACGTTCCGTTGAACGTTCCACTGTGCGAATCTTCAAGGGTGTGAAGATCTCATCTATCCCCCCTCGTTGTTTGCATCTCCTAGATTAGATCTTGGCTTTCCCGTTCGCATCCGTAGAATTTTTTTGATTTACTATGCTGCAAAACCCTTCAAATTATGCCCTAGAGGCAATAATAAAGATTTTATTATTATAATTCTTGTTCATGATAAAGTTTATATTCCATGCTAGAATTGTATTAAGCGGAAACTTTGATACTTGTGTGGTTTATGAACAACACCGTGTTCGTAGTACGCCTCTATGGACTAGCTCATTGATTAATGATGGTTAAGGTTTCCTAATCATGGACATGAGTTGTCAGTTAATAATGAGATCATGTCATTAGGAGAATGATATGATGGAAAGACCCAAATTAAGCAGAGCAATTAGATCGTGTCATCGTGTTCATCTTTGCGAAGCTTTTTCCTATGTCAAGTATTGTATTCCTTAGACCATGAGATAATACAACTCCCTGGTACCGGAAGAAAGCTTTGAGTTCATCAAACGTCATCTTATGTGAGGGTGATCATAAAGGTGTCTCTCAGGTGATCGGAAAGTACTTGTTGGGTTGTATGTATCGAGATGGAATTTTTCCCTCCCGAGTCGGAGAGATATACTTTGGGCCCACTCGGTAATCGATATCAACACCGCTTGCAAGCACGTGGTTAAGGTGTTAATCACAAAGTGATATTGGATTACGGAACGAGTAAAGTACTTGCTGTGAACGAGATTGAACTAGGTATGTCGATACCAACGATCGAATCTCCGGCAAGTAAAATATCGCGTGACGAAGGGAATACATATATGGGATTAATTGAATCCTAGCATCGTGGTTCATCCGATATGATCATCGATGAATATGTGGAAGTCAATATGGGTTTCCAGATCCCGCTGTTGATTATTGATAGAAGAACATGTCTGCATAATCTCGAACCCGTAGGGTCACACACTTAACGTGCATCGACGCTAGGATAGAATGGATGATTGGTTTATGAGTTTTTGTTCGGAGTCTCGGATGAGATCCAGGACATCACGAGAGGTTCCGGAATGGTCCGGAGAATAAGATTCATTTAAAGGAAAGAAGTTTTTGGATTTCGGAATCGTTTCGGAGTTTATCGGTATTGTACCGAAAGGTTCTAGAAGGTTCCGGAGTGGGACCAACGTGGGCCCACTTGTCGGAGGCCTACGTGGGCCTAAGAGGAAGTTCCCTGGCCACTTTGGGCCAGGGGAACAAGGCCCCCAAGGCCCAGCCGGCCAGCCCTAGGGGAAACCCTAGGGGAGCCATCTAGAAGGAAAGGGGAAGACTTGCTCCCCCACTCCACCCTTGGGGCCGCCGCCCTAGGGCTTGGAGGAGGGGGCCAAGGGGGGCGGCCACCCCCCCTTTATAAGGAGGGCAGGGGCGCACCCTCCCCCTCTCCCACTCCTCCAACCCTAGCCGCTGTCCTGCTGCCCCTCCACCTCTCTCTCTCTCCCGACTACGCGTAGGCGAAGCCCTGCCGCAGAAACTCTCCACCATAAGCACCACGCCGTCGTGCTGCAGATCCATTCTATCTCTCCACCATACTTGCTGGACCAAGGAAGGAGGAGACGTCGCTACACCGTACGTGTGCATCTCTCGGAGGCGCCGCCACTTGCGGCGTAGGATCAGATCGGATCGCGAGGAGGAGATGGCTAGTAAAACTACATAAACCACGTTATGTTGAACGTTTCCGCTGTGCGATTTCTTCAAGGGTATGAAGATCTCATCTATCCCTCTCGTTGATTGCATCTCCTAGATTAGATCTTGGCTTTCTTGTTCACATCCGTAGGAATTTTTTTGATTTACTATGCTGCGAATCCCTTCACCAGTATGCTGCTGAGTTCATGAGTCTCCCTACTGTTGCCGCTCAGTGGGCACATCTTCTTCAACGCTATCAGCCATCTGGGGATGCTCTTTACCTGTTTGTGGTTCGCCAAGAGCATGCTCTTCAGCAGGGTGATTCCACTATTGATGAGTTCTATACTCAGAGTGCTGCTATCTGGCGTCAGCTTGATTCTCTCCGTACTACTATTTGTGGCACATGCTCGTGCTACCAGATTGTGCGCTTGGATTTGGAGTTTCACCGCATCTATGAGTTTCTGTCTCGGCTCCGCCAGGAGTTTGAGCCCCGGCGTGCTCAGCTGAATGCTCGTGGTCGTGTTCCGCTCTCTGAGGTGTTGTCTGAGCTTCGGGCTGAGGAGACCCGTCTCCGTGGTGCTGGTCTTCTTGCGGTTCCCTCTGTGCTTGCTACTCGTGGTCCTCCTATGCCGTCTGCTCCCTAGACTCAGCCGTGGTCCTCTGTGCCGCCGCCGATACTACCCACTCCTCCAGGTCAGGGTCAGAGTCAGCACCAGCAGTCTCAGGGTCAGAGTCAGCACCAGCAGGCTTGTGGTCAGGGTCGCCGTGGTTCTCTTCGTCACTGCTCTTACTGTAACAAGGATGGCCACACTTGGGCCACCTATTATACACGGGATCCCAGTTTACGTCAGCAGCACCAGGCTCGTGGGCAGTCAGCTCCTTCCGGATCTTCAGCAGTTGCTCTCTCCGATCAGGACATTATCAGGAGTCTTCGCGGTCTGCTTGCTGCTACAGGCTCTTCTTAGACATGCACTGCTGGTTATGTGACTGATTCTTCAGGCACTGTGCGACCACCACCTTCTACACAGTCAGGTACGTCCCCATGGTATCTGGATTCTGGAGATTCCTTTCATATGACTTCTGAGTCTTATTTTATGTCCGCTCTTCGTTCTCTCCCTTCTCCTGTCCGTGTTTTCACGGCTGATGGTACCTCTCTTCCTGTTTCTAGTCGGGGCACCCTTTCTACTTCTTCTTTTTCTGTTCCTGATATTTCTCATGTTCCTCTTTTTAAGATGAATCTGTTCTCTGCTAGCCAGCTTACTGACTCTGGTTGTCGCGTCATTCTTGATGCTGATTCTTGTGTTGTCCAGGACCTTCGCACACAGGCCCTGGTTGGAGCTGGCCCTCGCAGCCATGACTCTTCAGGACTTTGGGAGTTAGACTGGCTTCGTGTTCCTTCTGCTGCCACTTCATCTGCCAGTTCTTCTCCGATCGTCGCCTCTGCTACCAGCTCCTTTCAGCAGTGGCATCATCGTCTTGGTCACCTTTGTGACTCTCGCCTGTCGTCATTAGTTCATCCTGGTCTTCTGGGATCTGTCTCAGGAGATGGGTCTTTGCATTGTCAGGGCTATAGGTTGGGTAAACAGATTCAGCTTCCCTATCCTACTAGCGCGTCTATATCTCAGTGACCTTTTGATTTAGTTCATTCCGATGTTTGGTCTCCGGCTCCTTTCGCTTCGAAAGGGGGGCATCGCTACTATATTTTATTCATCGATGATTTTTCTCGGTACACTTGGTTGTATTTTATGCGCTCTCGCAGTGAAGTGCTCCCCATATATCATATCAGCATTTTGCGGCCATGGTCCGTACTCAGTATTCTACCCCCATTCGTGTGATTCGTGTTGATTCTGCTGGTGAGTATATCTCCCAGATGTTGCGAGGTGTTCTTGCTGAGCAGGGCACCCTTGCTCAGTTCTCCTGTCCTGGCGCACATGCCCAGAATGGCGTTCCTGAGCGTAAGCATCGACATCTTCTTGAGACCACTCGTGCCATGATGATTGTTTCTTCTCTCCCGCCGCATTTCCGGGCTGAGGCTGTCGCTACGTCGGCTTACCTCATCAATATTCAACCTTCTGCCGCCTTGCAGGGTGGTATCCCTCTTGAGCGTCTATCTGGACAGTCTCCAGACTACTCCATGCTTCGCTTGTTTGGTTGTGTTTGCTATGTTCTCCTTGCTCCTCACGAACCCACCAAACTGACCGCTCAGTCCGTTGAGTGTGTCTTCCTTGGATACAGTGATGAGTATAAGAGCTATCGCTGTTGGGACCCTGTTGGTCGTCGGATGCATATCTCTCGTGATGTTACTTTTGATGAGACGCGTCCTTTCTATCCTCGTCCCACCGCTGGTACCTACCCTGTGGAAGATATCTCTTTTCTTCTCTTTCCTGACACACCTCCTTCTACTCCTATTGTGTCTTCTTCAGGATCTCCTACCCCTGATGTCTCTTCTTCGACACCGTCCTCCTCTACTCCGTCTAGTTCTCCTAGTTCTCCTCGTTCTCCGGAGTCTTCCCCTGCTATTCCTTCTTCTTCATCGTCGTCTCCTGAGTCCTCTTCCTCTGATGAGCTTCCCTCTACTCGTCATGTTCGTTAGCGTCGTGCCCCCAACCGTTACTCTCCTAGTAAGTATGGTCTTTCTATTGCCTCCGAGCCGACTTCTTATCGGGATGCTGAGCATCATCCTAAATGGCAGCTGGCCATGGCTGAGGAGATTGCCTCGCTTGAGCGCACTGGCACCTAGGATCTTGTTTCTCCCCCTCCCGGTGTTCGTCCTATCACGTGTAAGTGGGTCTATAAGGTTAAGACCCGCTCTGATGGATCTCTTGAGCGCTATAAAGAGCATCTTGTGGCTCGTGGTTTTCAGCAGGAGCATGGTCGTGACTCTGATGAGACCTTTGCTCATGTGGCTCATATGACCACTGTGCGTACTCTTATTGTTGTTGCTTCTGTTCGTCACTGGTCTGTGTCCCGGCTTGATGTTCAGAACGCCTTTCTCAATGGTGAGTTGAGTGAGGAGGTTTATATGCAGCCTCCTCCTGGGTATTCTGTTCCCGAGGGGATGGTTTGTCGTTTTCGACGTTCTCTTTATGGCCTCAAACAGGCCCCTCGTGCCTGGTTTGAGCGCTTTGCTTCTGTAGTGACTGCTGCTGGTTTCTCCCCTAGTGCTCATGATCCAGCGCTGTTTGTTCACACTTCTCCTCTTGGACACACTCTTCTTCTTTTCTACGTTGATGATATGATCATTACTGGTGATGATTCTGAGTATATCGCCTTTGTTAAGGCTCGTCTTCGTGATCAGTTTCCTCTTCGATACAAGTTGCCTATTCCTAACACCTACCACCCCCGATCATGTCTCAGACCTGAAGTCACTCATCTTCTGCAATCTTGTTTTTAGCTACGAAACCAAACCAATCCAACCATGGCGCAGCTTCTCCGTGCCAAATTAAAATAGTCGTATTATTGCACCAAGGGCTACTCCAATTAAATACTCGCTCTCTTCCGAATTAGATTACGGTGAAGTCAATAGCTAGGAGGATCGTCGAAGGTATGGACTAGAGTGGTCGTCGTTTCTAGATGCTGAGGTGGCCCGTAAAACTCCGGCGATGGAATAGCCCCATTGGTAGCAATACAAGCGAGGGAGAGGGGAGCCATTAGGAGAGGAGTACTACTTCAAGTCCATCACCTGTACAAGTACGTAAACGTACAGAGGTTTTGGGAGAGAACAAAATACATCTAACAGCAGCCACGTTTTAAGGGCGCGCGTGATATGCCCTGGAAATTCGTTTTAGCCCTCTTTTTTTCTCGGCACCCTCATACTCAAATCCTGGCTTCGCCACTGAATGTCACTATATTGACGGGCTAGTGATTAATACACATGTGGTCGTTAGTCGTCCCACATGCATGACTTAGATTTTTTTCTTGCGTACCTAGTGGAATATTGTGTTGGTCTGTCATCCGGTGACACCATCGGGTGGTTCGTAATACGTGGCCAAACAAAGAGGAGACCCCATCGATTCGATCGCCTAGCTATCATCGTCGATTCGATCGCTCCCTAGCAACCATCCACGTTCCACGATTGCTGATACAACAGCTTAACGCGATCGGTGTCCGGCTACCTGAAAGCCACCGTGACTGAAATGCGCTATCGAGTTTCTGATTCATGCATTGTCGAGAGGATGTCGTTTTGAAAAAGAAATTATCATTCAATTGATCGTAGCACTAGTGCAGAACGCCCCATTGGTCCCGATTGGTAAGGGTCATTAGTCCCGGTTGCCCAACCGGGACAGGGCAATCGGGACTAAAGCCTCAATCTTTAGTCCCGATTGCCCCACCAACCGAGACAAATGTTGGTACACGTGGCCGCGGCAGAGGGCGAGGGAAGGGGGGGGGGGTGGAGCAATCGTCCGGTTCGTAACACGAACCGGAACAAATAACCTTCTGCCGTAGCAGAGATTTGACATATTTCTCTGCCGCGCAGAGAATTCATTTTGTCAACTTTTGTTGTCGCGGCAGCATTTTGGCTACTTTTTGTGCCGCGGCAGAGAATTCATTTAGATTGTTTTATTGTTTATTTATTATTTTGCACTCATCAATGAAGGAACCATTATATTACACAAGATCATCATGACAATATTACATTCGATACATGGATCGAGTTCATGCACTACATACAAAAGTGGCTCTTTTTACAATCTCTATTGTCTATACACAGCCGAATAGTATTCCCCTTTTGGGTTTAGGACTTCTGCATCCAAGAATCCCGCCAATTCCTCCTGAATTGCTAGTACGCGATCCTTTGGCAGAAGACCGCCCCGTAGACGTTCGATCTGATTTAAAAAAGGAGTCAACCTATATGAATGAAACTAAACACAATTTGATTGTAATTAAAAAATATAGAAATTGTTTATGTACGTGGAGTTGCTCTAAATTTCTGTCCTTCTTATCGCACGTCTGCCGGATGAACTCGCAAACATAGTATCCACATAGATTGTTACCTGGTCCCTGCGTCAGGCACTTTACGAGAAAATAGTTCAATCAAAATAATAATCAAGCCTGATAATAACTGTATCAAAACTAGAATCAAAGAGATGCGCGGATATAGCTAGTGGTGCTTACATCTAGTGCTTCAAATGTAAGCTCCGCTTTCCAAACACCCCTAGCCTTGTTGGTGAACCGTTTCCAAGCGCTGACCGGCGAAGAAAACGAATAAAATAAGTTATTAATTACTTGATATCATAAAAATTCATGAACGTTGTCGATATAGTGTCGTAATGATTAGAATTACCGCTGGAGAAGCATCTGCATGTCCTTCCACTGCTTAAGGGGTTTATGTTTCGAGTCCATGACTAGTACACGCCCTTTGTCAAGTTGAATGATTAACAGAATATAGTGGTAGCTGCGAATGCATAACTAATCAATTATATACTTAACATCGAGTAAGCGAAATAGAAAGTGTATACAAGACAATAACACTCACTCGAAGTTGTAAGGAAAAAGTATTTCCCTTCTGGTTTCTTGAAACCTTAACGCGTGTACTATATTATCCTCCGTATCCTGGGGGTTTGTTTTGAGATTAGCTTGATGAACCCAATATGGGTCAATGAAGCCAATGTCATAGATTTGTCCTCTGCTGCATTCGAGAATCTTCATTCTGCATATTATAGTATGATTATATACATGCAATAAACAAGGTGAGATAGCTGGAGAATTAGTACTTACAGACAATAGGCACTGATGATCGATTTATCCAAGACGTCTTGATTGAATAATTGAAAAAGTTCATTAAATTCAATGGATATCATGTCATCTATATCTTTCCCATAATGCTTTTTTGTAATCTTCAGCACTATCCAGTTAGCCCCGGCCTTTGTGGCATGCATGTACCAGTTATGCAATCTTCACATTTTTGTTGGAAGATTCTTTACCTCCTAAGGTTTGACGAGAGGTTTGCCGTACTGGTATTTGTATGCTACTTCACTCACGGGGAAGTACTCTAACTGGGATAAGTACTGGGCAATACTCATACCTTGAGCAGCGGCAGCTTTTCCGTATTGTGCAACTACCTCTGGATCATACTGCTCCTCGGCCCCATATTTGCTCGACCCCACATTGGTATGGGAAATCACCTTGAGAGGGGCGCAAGACTGTTTTGCTTGTTCTCCGAGCTGGGCCACAGATTTCTCGCTTGCATCAGTACTGCTCTTCGAGGCTTGTTGTGTCGCATGTGACTTGAGAATAGAACGCTCATAGTCTAATGACAGCTTTGTCTCGGGTTGATATAGTCTTTAGCATTTTTAACACTCTGGCTTTTTCTTCTTTGGTGCTGGGGAACTCTGGCTCTTTCGGCCGCCTCATCTTAGCGAAAAACGCTGTCGTTTCCGCATCAACGATCACCGTAGTCTCCTCTTCAGTACAATCATAAGCTCTCTTGGGAGGAACCTTTGGTACTTTTTGAAGAGGCTCTTGTTTACGTTTCGGCGATCGCTTACCACGACGCAGAGTAGCGATACACTTACGCATTTTATCCTGAGGCGCCGGCGATGGCTGCGTCGGAGCCGGGTGAGGCGACGGAGACGGCTGCCGCGGCGGCGACGACCTCGCTGGAGACGGGTGAGGCGGCGGCGAAGATGGCCTTGGCGTGTGATTTCGAAGCACGATACATTCCTTTGGCCATAGAATGATGACGTTTGTTGTGTCTCCCAGTTCAGTCACATCCCCTTCACCTGCAGGGTAGTCAAGCTTCAAAACTTCAAAGGTGGGCATGATTTCATCCACCCCGACAACAGCGTAGCCCTGTGGAACCGGACGATAGTGGTAAGTTGGTGTGGGTCCAATTGGTAAGGCATAGCCGACCGCCACCTTCATTGATATGTTCACAACTTTGACATGTAGCTCGTAGTGTGTCATCTGTGTGATATCATCCACTGGGTAGCCAACAGGAGCCATCGTCGGTGCACCATCGTCATCGCCATTGTCATCACCCGGGACCTCGGTGGAAGCCACACTGCTTTTTTGATTATTCGATAGGCCGGTAGCATCGAATGTAGTGTGCTGCTGAGATGGGCCGGTAGTACTTTGCTCTTTAAGTGCGTTAATTTCATCTTGTTGTTGCTTTATTCGTTCTTCAATTATACGCATTCGCTCTTTCTGAATATCTGCTTCAACTTCCGCCATGTCCTTTCTCCTCTGACGGCTTCTATCAGGATATTTCTTCCTCTCTTCGGGAAACCTAGTCCTCCATGGTTTGGAGCCGCTTGTGCCTCGTGTTCGTCCATCATGTTCCTTATTTCCAAGGGCGAGTGTGAGCTCATCATTCTCTCTATCGGGAATGAAGTCCCCATCTTTAACAACCTTTACTGCTTTTCTCATCTTCTCGATTGGAAAGGGTCTTCTTTATGTCGTATGTTATATATACACTTCCCTTCCGAGTCCAACGTGCCCCCATGCCCGTAAAACCAATTCCTTGCACGTTCTACCCAATCGTCTGTCTCTGGGGTGATCTTTTTAGCACACAGTTCATTCTCAAGTTTCTCCCACTTAGGAATGCCAGCCCTGTAGCCACCTGTCCCCATAGTATGGTGATACTTCTTGTTAGCAACATTCAGCTTATTCGTTGCAGACATTTTCTTAGCTTTTTCTGATGTCTTGTATTTCACAAACTCAACCCAGAATGGTTTTATCTTCTCAAACTGAGTATTCTTGAAATCGGGAGTCTTCTCTTTCACGACATAGTCAAGGTGCAATCTTTTCTTCCAGTTGGTGAAACACTGGGCCATCTTTTTCAAAGCCCACTCCCTGACCTTAGCCTCCATGGCTCTCCCATGTTCTAAGGCGTCCTCAACTGGATCCTCCGCATTTGGATCCAGCTCTATCTTCGGTAGTTTGAAATTAACCATGAGCCTCTTCCACAGTAAATCTTTGGCGTGGTTAGGGACAAATAAACATGTTCCCTCTTCTTCCGCATCAGCAGGCCTATTCCAATTTTGAATGGTGATCGGGATTAAGTCCCTAACGATTACTCCGCATTGTGCCACAAATTTGTTTGCGACAACTTCAGGAGCTGTCGGTTTGCCGTCTTCAGCGACATCTTCGATCCTGAACCTCTCATGGTCTCCCAACTTTTTGCTTGGGCCTCGGCTGCTCTTTTTAGTAGATTTCCTCGATCCAGAGGGCTAAAAGAAGAAAGATCGTCGTTACTATTTCTATATAGATAGCAGATGATTAATTAATGAATTAATTATATTACATGCACCTCGCCAGAGCGGTCGTCTTCTCGACTACACAAGGCATCGCCTTCTCCCTCGCGGAAGGCAACACCTTCAACCTCAAACAAGTCGTCTATTCCGGCAAAAAGAGGATCACCCTCACCGGAGTTGTTTAGAAACGTCGATACATCTAAATTTTCTTCCCCGCGGATCACACCTTGGATCAACTCTTCCTTTTCTTCATCTCTGACGTGTGGGTCCATATTTTCTGCATAGGTGGAAAAACGGATAAGTCAAAGCGGCTAAGGGAGAATGTTAGGTACGGTGTTGAGAGATATAAACCCTAATTTAGAGAAACCCTAATATCGCAAAGAACCAATACCGGAAAGAAAGGCGGCAATCAATACATGGCATAATACAATGCGCAATCAATATGTATGACATGTCAGATTTAGAGATCCTACACTAACCCTAGGTGCAACATCGATTTAAAAGGGTTCGGGATGCCCTAGCAAGGACACACCGGCGAACCCAAATGTACATAAGGGGTGTTGATGTTTCTTTAACTAAACTAGGGTTTAAAGTTGCTTGACAATGTAACTCTAAAGCATGCTCGACAATTAATCAGGGTTCCAAGGGGTGAAAACCCTAACTCGGAGAAACTCCGGAATCACCTATGAGGGGTTACTATGTTCTTCTAATTAAACTTGTTATGAAAGTTGTTGAACAATGCATGACAGGTGGGGCCGAGGCCACGTCGTCAGCCACGCAAGCGAATGGGGCCGGGGAGGGGGGTGGTTTGACCGGGCTGACCCACAGGCTGGCGTCACGGTGACGTCAGCCTGACATCACCCGACGGTAAACCTCTCAGGCAATGCACGGGGACAACGAAGGAGGGCTCGGAGGACTATGTGGGTAGGCGGGTTGGATAGAGCGCAGCACGGCGACCATATGGTGGTGGCGCCGCCCTGTTTGGCAGCCGAATCTACGCCGGCAAGCACGAACTGCGGCGGCGGAAAGGGACGCTCGACGCGGGCTCGAAACAGAGCGAGAGGGAGGACGGGAGAGGGTCCAGGAGGACGGAGAGCTCACCACGAGCACGATGGGGTGGTTGGGGAAACAGAGCGATGGAGTACATTTTATTTTTCTAAAAAATTTCATATATTAAGCATATTTTTCTGAATTATTAAACATTAGTAATTAAATTTATAAGATTTATTCATTTCCTATTAGAAAAATAGTATGTACAAAATATGATAATATACATATACAAATACATATACATATACAAATACAAAATATGATAATATATAAAAAATATGATAATATACATATACTACTTAAATCATCTAACATTATTTACAACTAAATCATCTAACAACTAAATAATCATCTACACATACACCTAAAATTCATCAAACTACTACATCATATACACCTAAATCATATTCTACATCATCTAAATACAACTAAATCATCTAACAACTAAATCATTTAACAACTAATACACCTAAAATAATCAAACCTAAATCAACTAAAAAAACTAAAGAGCCTCTACTCGGGCACGTGCGGTACCGGCGGCGGCGGTGGGCGCGGCCGGCGCTGTGGCGGTCTGGGGAGGAGAGGGAGAGGTGGCACGACGGGCGGTGCTGGTACCGATGCGCGCGGTGGGTGGCGGTGGCAGTGGCGGCGCTGGTCGGAGACGGAGGTGGAAGCGGCGCTGGTCGGAGACGTATGGAGGCGACGTGCGGCCGGAGACGTACGGAGGCGGCGCGCGGCGATGGACGAAGACGGAGGTGGAGGCGCTCACGGCGATGGCGGGCGCGCAAGGACGAGGCAGCGTCTCCCCTGCTGTGTGCGGCGCGTAGGGTGGTTGCAGAGAATGGAGAAGGGGAAGAAGAAGAAGAGGCACGCGTAGTTATATAAAGGAAGGACCTTTAGTCCCGGTTGGTGGCTCCAACCGGGACTAAAGGGTCATACGTCCCGGTTGGAGCCACCAACCGGGACGTATAGTCCACTTTTTTTTCATCAACCCAAGGGACGCGCGCAGGGCTCTTTAGTCCCGGTTGGTGGCTCCAACCGGGACGTATGACCCCGTTTTCAAATTTTCCAGGAATTTTCTATGTGTTCCCGCCTTATTTTTTATTTTGGGGTTTAAATTTATAATGTTTTTTAAATGATAATTACTTTGGAATTTAGAAAAACTTTAAACATAAAAAGTGTTTGAAGTTGAATAACTAATTCAAAGCCATTTTCTGTTTTTAAAAATAATTAATGTAACCATTTAAATTATGAACCATTTAAAATTAAAAATGAATTAACTTATATTTTTTCAATATTACTTTCGAATTTAGAAAAACTTTAAACATAAAAGTGTTTGAATTTGAATAACTAATTCAAAACCATTTTCTATTTTAAAAAATATTTAATATAACCATTTAAACTATGAACCATTTAAAATTAAAAATGAATTAACTTGTATTTTTTGAATATTAATTTGGAATTTAGAAAAACTTTAAACATAAAAAGTGTTTGAATTTGAATAACTAATTCAAAACCATTTTCTATTTTTAAAAAATAATTAATGGAACCATTTAAACTATGAACCATTTAAAATTAAAAATGAATTAACTTATATTTTTTGAATATTAATTTGCAATTTAGAAAAACTTTAAACATAAAAAGTGTTTGGATTTGAATAACTAATTCAAAACCATTTTCTATTTTTAAAAAATAATTAATGTAACCATTTAAACTATGAACCATTTAAAATTAAAAATGAATTAACTTATATATTTTTGAATATTAATTTGGAATTTTTAAAAATTTAAACATAAAAAGTGTTTGGATTTGAATAACTAATTCAAAACCATTTTCTGTTTTTAATTTGGATTTGAATTAACTTATATTTTTTATATATTAATTGGCGGGGGAAAAAGGACGGGAAATATTGGGCGGAAAGAAAATTTTATTAGGATAGAACTGGAATTAAAGTACATAATGCAACTAACACAAAGTTACATAGAAGAACTGAAAATTAAGATACATGGCCAGATTAAGCCACAATCGGCCGAACTTGTTTTGCAATGTTGGAGTGATTCAGTCATGCTCCTGCCTACACATGTAATACTCGCCACTGTAGTCGTCGTACTCGCCGCGGTCGTCGTCGCTGTCGTCGTCGGGGTCGCCGTAGTTGAACTTTGAAGGCTGAGTACGAGTGGGCTGGACTTGAGGGTAGCGCAGGCGGGGGATAGAGTCGGCGGCCGTGTCGTAGGCCATGACGCTCTGGAGAGTCCGACCGCGCCACCACAACCGACGGCCGGCCTCG
The DNA here is from genome assembly GCA_916181665.1 of Avena sativa. Classification (NCBI taxonomy): domain Eukaryota; kingdom Viridiplantae; phylum Streptophyta; class Magnoliopsida; order Poales; family Poaceae; genus Avena; species Avena sativa. The sequence goes on along the minus strand of OV702279.1, from coordinate 380,346,477 downwards.
TTGAAGTTCAGAGGAGGTGGGCCGTCCTCCTCGTGCCTGGCGAGCGCCCTCTCACGCTGATCCACGAAGAAGGCTTCCCAAGTCGGAAAATAGTCGGGATGCCATCTGGGATTCCTCCGCTGCTCCGGCGTGAGCTCGAAGTAGTAGTGGTTCGTGATGGCCATCCGACGCGCCACACCTAGAGGGACAGGAGGAACCGGCACACCACCGGCGCTCAGCATCCAGCCGACGGGGACACAATAGCCCGGCGGGCAGGGGTAGTTTGAGGCGCAAAGCGCCTCCACCTCCCTGGGAGTTAGTGCTACGATGGAAGTCATGGGAAAGAGTGATGAGGTTGCATATATGAGTCTAGAGATGTGCAATGACAATGGAGGCCAACCCTACATATTTATATAGTGAGAAATGGCAGGAAGATAACTGGAGGGAAGAACTGGCGGAAAGAACTGGCGGGAAAACTGGCGGGAAGAAATGGCGGGAGAAATGGCGGGAAGAAAAATGGCTCATTTAGAACTTGCATTGGATCTCTGAAGAAACCACATATTGCGAGTCTAAAAATGATTTTTTCAAAAAATCACGGGCGATAGATCATGTACCTGTAGTACAAACCGGACCCACTTCCTACCGATTCGGCAGACATTTGTCCTTTTTACCCAGGATGGACGAAAAGGTTTGAGATGTCCCGGTTGGGAGATAGTCCATGTAAGGTGGTCTAGTATTTTAGGAAAATGGGACGGTAGCATTCTGAAACAACATTTTGGTGGTTACTTCACAAAATGACCCGTTTTCTGCGCTCGGAAAATGGAAAAGGGCTTTTCCGTGCGACAAAAAGGAAAACTTCCTCCTGCAACATTGTTCTCCATACCAATGTCCACATGCATGCAGAATATGGGCACAGCATCACAAACTATGCCGTGATTCAGCACATAACATCGGTCATTTGGACCGAAAGCCATGAAACCTCGAACATGATAGGTCATTTTGTGAAGGTTTTTTCGAGACATGATCAATATACCAAGTCTAGTATTTTTCCTTTCAACTATGTCACATAATATGACACCACGCGAAGGATTTTCATTGTTCGGATTTTTTTTGAATTTATTATGCCCGTTTTGAATTTTCTGAATTTCTAACTATGGTCGAACCGGCGTGCATGAAGATAGGGGACGAGCATCATTAGAACTTGCATTGGATCTCTGAAGAAACCACATATTGCGAGTCTAAAAATGATTTTTTCAAAAAATCACGGGCGATAGATCATGTACATGTAGTACAAACCGGACCCACTTCTTGCTGATTCGGCAGACATTTGTCTTTTTTATCCGGGATGGACGAAAAGGTTTGAGATGTCCCGGTTGGGAGATAGTCCATGTAAGGTGGTCTAGTATTTTAGGAAAATAGGATGGTAGCATTCTTCATGCACATTTTGGTGGTTACTTCACAAAACGACCCGTTTTTTGCGCTCGGAAAATAGAAAAGGTCTTTTCCGTGCGACAAAAAGGAAAACTTCCTCCTGCAACATTGTTCTCCATACCAATGTCCACATGTATGCATAATATGGGCACAGTATCACAAACTATGCCGTGATTCAGCATATAACATCGGTCATTTGGACCGAAAGCCATGAAACCTCAAACATGATAGGTCATTTTGTGAAGGTTTTTTCGAGACATGATCAATATACCAAGTCTGGTATTTTTTCCTTTCAACTATGTCACATAATATGACACCACACGAAGGATTTTCATTGTTCGGATTTTTTTGAATCTATTATGCCCGTTTTCAATTTTTTGAATTTCTAACTATGGTCGAACCGGCGTGCATGAAGATAGGGGACGAGCATCGTTAGAACTTGCATTGGATCTCTGAAGAAACCACATATTGCGATTCTAAAAATGATTTTTACAAAAAATCACGGGCGATAGATCATGTACCTGTAGTACAAACCGGACCCACTTCCTACCGATTCGGCAGACATTTGTCCTTTTTACCCAGGATGGACGAAAAGGTTTGAGATGTCCCGGTTGGGAGATAGTCCATGTAAGGTGGTCTAGTATTTTAGGAAAATGGGACGGTAGCATTCTGAAACAACATTTTGGTGGTTACTTCACAAAATGACCCGTTTTCTGCGCTCGGAAAATGGAAAAGGGCTTTTCCGTGCGACAAAAAGGAAAACTTCCTCCTGCAACATTGTTCTCCATACCAATGTCCACATGCATGCAGAATATGGGCACAGCATCACAAACTATGCCGTGATTCAGCACATAACATCGGTCATTTGGACCGAAAGCCATGAAACCTCGAACATGATAGGTCATTTTGTGAAGGTTTTTTCGAGACATGATCAATATACCAAGTCTGGTATTTTTCCTTTCAACTATGTCACATAATATGACACCACGCGAAGGATTTTCATTGTTTGGATTTTCAATATACTAAAGGTTCATCTTTAGTCCCGGTTGGAGGGATTTCGACAGGCTGGGCCAGGCAGCACTAATGATAGGGGTGAGTGTCGACATTATGTCGTACGTCGTGTACCTTGTCCCGGATGGTGTCACCAACCGGGACTAAAGATGAACCTTTAGTCCCGGTTGGAGACACCAACCGGGACAAAACACGAGTCAGTACTAATAATAGGGGTGAGTGTCAACATTATTTTGTAAGTGTCGCACTATGCCGAGCTGCTTGTAATATAAATAGGCATCCTTATGAGTCTAGTCCTCCAGCCAGTTTGAGGCATCTCCAAGATGGTTTTCGAGAGCAGGGACACCACTACGGCCAGTTTCAGGGAGATGCCGATGGAGCCCAGTCCTCCGGCATCTCCGAGAAACTGGTCATAGAGGCACTCCCTAATATGTGAAATTAGTTAGCTCCCGGGCGTATTGATCTAGTTAGAGAAGTTACAAGCTGCAAGATGGTTTTCGAGAGCAGGGACACCACTACGTCCTGTTTCAGGGAGATGCCGCCGGATCCCAGTCCTCCGGCATCTCCGAGAAACTGGTCATAGAGGCACTCCCTAATATGTGAAATTAGTTAGCTCCCAGGTGTATTGATCTAGTTAGAGAAGTTACAAGCTGCAAGATGGTTTTCGAGAGCAGGGACACCACTACGACCAGTTTCAGGGAGATGCCGCCAGATCCCAGTCCTCTGGCATCTCCAAGAAACTGGTCATAGAGGCACTCCCTAATATGTGACCGCACGTGTTTGGAGATCAGATCTTAATGGTAAGTACGAATCGGGACAACTTCTTCATATTCCCGGTTCAGCCACAAAACGGGACTAACACTCAAGATATTTATTAATATTAAAAACTGAGACTACAAAACCGGGACTAAAGGCCCCCCTATATATAGTCCCGGTCAAGCCACAAACCGCGAAAGATATCCTTCGGTGAAGCCACAAACCGCGAAAGACATGAACTAGAGTTACATAATATGAGCATGGACTTCTTGTCATATGTCCTTCCTTATGATCGCTTCAGACGTAACCATGGAGCATCTTCTTTACTTAAAATGCTTGGGTCAGTTTTCACTGTGAAGAGCGGAATTTCATCAAACTTATTATAATCTTCTGATATGTCTGTCTTGTCCTCGATTCCCATAATGTTTATTTTCCCTGAAAGAACTATGTGACACTTTGGCTCATCATATGATGTATTCGTTTGCATATTTTTTCTTTTTTCGGTCTGGAGGACATGTCCTTCACATAGAAAACCCGAGACACATCATTGGCTAGGACGAATGGTTCATCTCTATAACCAAGATTGTTGAGATCCACTATTGTCATTCCGTACAACTGGTCTATCTTTACCCCTTCCCCATTCAGGTTGACCCATTTGCAGCGAAAAAAAGGGACCTTAAAAGAGACTCCATAGTCTAGTTCCCATATCTCCTCTATGTAACCATAGTATGTGTCCTTTTGTCCATTCTCGTCTATTGCATCAAAGCGGACACCACTATTTTGGTTGGTGCTCTTTTTATCTTGGGCGATCGTGTAGAATGTATTCCCATTTATTTCGTACCCTTGAAAATTCAATATAGTAGAAGATGGTGACGCGGCCAACAAGTATAGCTGATCTCCAACAGTGGTGTCATTCAAGAGATGTGTCCGCATCCAACCACCGAAAGACTTCATGTGTTCATCTGTAATCCATGATTCAGGCTTCCCCGGGTTTTTGGAGCATACAATATTCTTGTGTTCCTCGATATACGGAGCTGCCAAGGTGGAATTATGTAGAACTGTGTAGTGTGCTTTAGTGAAAGAATCCCCGTCCCTACATATCATTTCTTTCTTTCCCAGCGTGCCTTTTCCACTTAGTCTTCCCTCATGCCGCGAGTCAGAAACACCAATCGTCTTAAGGTGAGGAATAAAGTCAACACAAAACTCAATGACCTCCTCTGTTCCATATCCCTTGGAGATGCTTACTTCTGGTCTAGCACGGTTATGAACATATTTATTTAAGACTCCCATGAACCTCTCAAAGGGGAACATATTGTGCAGAAATATCGGACCGAGAATGGCAATCTCTTCCACTAGGTGAACCAGGAGATGCGTCATAATATTGAATAAGGATGGTGGGAACACCAACTCAAAACTAACAAGACATTGTACCACATCCTTCTGTAACCTTGGCAGAATATCTGGATTGTTTTACCTTCTGAGATATTGCATTGAGGAATGCACACAGCTTCACAATGGGTACTCGAACATTTTCCGGTAGAAGCCCCCTCAATGCAATCGGAAGCAACTGCGTCATAATCACGTGACAGTCATGAGACTTCAGGTTTTGGAACATTTTCTCTGCCATATTTATTATCCCCTTTATATTAGATGAGAAGCCAGACGGCACCTTGATACTGTAAAGGACTTCAAAAAATATTTCCTTCTCTGCTTTGGTAAGAGCATAGCTGGCACGACTTAAGTGACGCCCTTTATCCGTCTTGTTCTGTGTATGCATGTTCTTTGGGTCTTTCATAATTTGTTGGTCCTCCCGTGCTTCTGGTGTATCTTTTATCTTCCCATACACGCCTAGGAATCCTAGCAGGTTCACGCAAAGATTCTTCGTCACGTGCATCACGTCGATTGAAGAGCGGACACGCAGGACTTTCCAATATGGCAGCTCCCAAAATATAGATTTCTTCTTCCACATGGGTGCGTGTCCTGTAGCGACGTCGTTCGGAACTGATTGACCGCCGGGACCCTTTCCAAAGGTTACTTCTATGTCCTTGACCATACCAAATACATCATCACCAGCAGGGAGTTCAGGCTTCTTCCGGTGATCTGCCTCACCTTTGAAATGCTTGCCTTTCTTTCTTACGGGATGATTGGTCGGAAGAAATCGTCGATTCGCCAGGTACACAACCTTCTTGCATTTATGCAAATATGTACCTTCAGTCTTATCTAAACAGTGTGTGCATGCCTTATATCCCTTGTTTGTCTGTCCTGAAAGGTTACTAAGAGCAGGCCAGTCATTGATGGTTACGAAAAGCAACCCTCGTAGATCAAATGGCTCCTGTTTGTTCTCATCCCACACACGTACACCTGGTTTGCCCCACAGCTGTAAGAGTTCTTCAACTAATGGCCTAAGGTACACATCAATGTCATTGCCCGGTTGCTTCAGGCCTTGGATGAGCACTGGCATCATAATGAACTTACGTTTCATGCACAACCAAGGAGGCAGGTTGTAGATACATAGAGTCACGGGCCAGGTGCTGTGACTGCAGCTCTGCTCCCCAAAAGGATTCATGCCATCCGTACTTAGACCAAACCATAAGTTCCTTGCGTCACCTGCAAAGTCTGAGAAGTCTCTCTTGATTTTTCTCCACTGTGACCCATCAGCAGGGTGTCTCAACTTCCCGTCTTTCTTACGGTCTTCTTTGTGCCATCGCAACAACCTGGCATGCTCTTTGTTTCTGAACATGTGTTTCAACCTTGGTATTATAGGAGCATACCACATAACCTTAGCAGGAACCCTCTTTCGGGGGCTCTCCCTCAACATCACCAGGGTCATCTCGTCTGATTTTATACCGCAATGCATTGCATACCGGGCATTTATCTAAATTCTCATACTCCTTACCACGGTAGAGGATGCAGTCATTAATGCATGCATGTATCTTTTGCACATCTAATCCTAGAGGACAGAGAGTCTTCTTTGCTTCGTAGGTACTCTCGAGAAGTTCGTTATGTTTTGGAAACTTCGGCTTTATTATTTTCAGCATCTTTTCAAATGAGGAGTCAGTTAGACCACACTCTGCCTTCCATCGCAACAATTCCAGTGTGGTACCGAGCTTTGTGCTGCCATCTTCACAATTTGGGTACAACAATTTCTTGTGATCTTCTAACATGCCCTCTAACTTCAACTTCTCATTTTTTGTTTCACAGTCTCGCTTTGCATCAGAAATGACCCTACAAAGTTCATCAGCCGGCTCATCTGATGCCCGTTCTTCACCTCCTTCCTCTCCATTGTCTTCCATTGCAGTATCACTGTATTCAGGAAACATATGATGATAGTTATTATCATCATCTTCTTCTTAACCATCTTCCATCATAACCCCTCTTTCCCCGTGCTTGGTCCAGCAATTATAGTTGGGCATGAAACCTTTCATAATCAGGTGGCCGCGAATGATTTTCGAGGAAAAGTACTCCTTGTTGTTCCAACATTGAACACATAGACAACATATAAAACCATTCTCTTTGTTTGCCGTAGCCACATCGATAAATTTATCCACGCCTTTCATATACACGGGTACACGCCGGTCACCGTACATCCATTTCCGACCGTTCATCTGCATCATATAAGTAAGTTTATCAAAAACGGGACATCATAAATAGTAAAATGACCAATTCACATCGACACATGCATTGTATCAATGACAGAGAAAAGATAAGATTGCTAACCTCGATCGAGGGAAATAAAGAGGAGAAAGCTCAAGTGCGTCTCGGACACCTTCTATATTTTTGTTTTATGAGAAATTGAACGGGATCATTCACTCAAACATTTCATCAAACACCTTGAATGCATGCATAGGGGAAAAAACTAGCAGACCCCTCACACCTTCCACCAAGAAAAAACAGAGTGAAGGCAGAGGGCTGGGGCGTTGCATTTATAGAGGGCGGGAGCATACGCCCACAAACCGGGACTAAAGATGTGCGCCACGCCACGTGGCTGACGTCCAATCTTTAGTCCCGGTTTGTGTTTGTGTTACAAACCGGGACGTATGCCCCCTTACCAACCGGGATGCATGCCTCCGGGCCCCGTGCCCGCTCGAACCGGGACGCGTGCCAGCATTAGTCCCGGTTCGTGGCGCAACCGGGACTAATGCTCTGAGGGGACGCGAACGGATGACTTGTTTTCTACTAGTGTAGCCTTTTCTGGAATAAATAGAGTTCTTTTTAGCTCGTTATCCTGAAATGTATTCTACCATGTTCTTTATATTTCCTCTCCAGAAAGGAAAAAGTCTATTTTCAACCCTGAAGTTATAGAGGTTTGTCAGTTTAAACCCTCAAGTCGAATGTTCGTAACCTGAAGTATTCAATCCCGGTCTAAATTAAACCGTGTACCGGTTTGGTGGAATTGACCGATCTCCACAAAGGCAAAATTTACAAGAGATCCCAATATAATTATGTACTATTTCAATCGGGCATCCCTAATTATCTAATAATGACCTCGAGCAGCAACAGCGAGCGCGTCGACCATGACGAGGAGCACGAGCGCGTCCGCGCGCAGCGCCGCGAGGATGGCTAGGAGCATGAGCACGTCCAACGCGACCTTGCCATGGACGTCCTCGTGTGCATGGCCTTGGACAGCCACTGACGCGCACAACGGCAAGCGTGCTACGATGAAGCGCATGCAGTAGCTAGCACGTTGCGGCGAGCGCACTCAGAGGCAGTGTGTATGCGGCGGCCAGCGTGATGCAACGAGCACGCACAGCAGGTCAGCAGCTAAACGTGCTAAACTGCTAATAAACCCATCAGATCTCGGCAAATTAAATTGGTATAACTAGTGTGTATGTTTAGATCATAGGAAATAAATTGGCAAAAATCGTCCCCAAATTTGACAAATACAATAGCCAATTCAAGTCTTAGTTCAAAATTTCTTGAAGGTTTCTTAGATCACATGAAAGAAATTGGCAAGCTCACTGCGCGCGAGCTCTTCATGGCCATGCGACGGCGCGCAAGCTCAGGCAGGGGTGGCAACGCGCTTGCTCAGCCACAACACAGTTTAAAAGGAAGAAGCAGAAGAGGTAAAAGATCTTATTATCTCTGGGCCCATCGGTCAGTGAGAGTAGCCCGTAATCCCGGCCGGGATCATTGCTTTACCGGTGTACCAAACAGCACCAAGGTTTAATTTAGACCGGGATTAAATAATTCAGGGTACGAACGACAGGAATTTCGACTTGAGGATTTAAACTGCCGAACCCCTATGAATTCAGGGTTGAAAATGGACTTTTTCCCTCCAGAAATAACGAACCATATTATGTGTTATCAGTTGTCGTGTTCACGTGTGCGAGGAATCATGGTTTTTGGTTGTGAGAGGCTTCAGCGGCCCCAAACGGGAATCAGTACTCATAATCAAGTCCCAAGCGTGCGCCCAGAAGAAACACTCCGCGGTCTTTTAATTTAGCCCAATAGTCACCTTAGTTCTGTTTAAAGAACTCTGCGAGGCCCATTAGCTCAACTAGTAATCTTGCACGCGCATTGCGCGTCTTATGCACTCAATAAATTTGTTATCTTATGCACTCGAGCCACATTCCAAACTCATGAACCCAATCTTGATCATATTTTGAATATCATTAGAAATCTGGTCTAATCACCACAAGAAAAAAAATAAGATTGGAATATTAAGTAATAAATTAGCAGATAAACATTACATTCCAAATATTTAAGCTATCAATTTTTAAAAATAAAATAATAGTTAGGACTTAGGAGTAAAAGACATGTGGTCGTCACGATCAACTAAAATATGGCGTACAATCATGCAGCTATGAAGCCAAGAGCTGGTACCGCGACAGGCTGAAATGGCGCACCAGTTGGGCTCTTGAAAGAAAAGAATGAAGAACACCAGATCAGACTCTTACAATGTACTCCATGTTGTAAAATCAAATTCCAAAACGACTGGAGAATTGATCTTTGGCTGCTTTAACCTGCCTCAAAGTATGTAGCAAGTGGTGAGATTTACTTTTGAACTTGCTCTTACGGAATGTGATATTTCTAGCAATATTTATGTCAATTTCCCCAAGTCTATTTATGACTCGCCAAGTAATCCGCCCTCACATGGTTGTGCATCACTTCCCTAGGATTTTTTTTTTGTAAAAACACCATGCACAACATGGACATATGGATCGGTAAATATGTTGGTCTTGCTATTGATGGAAACATCACCTTGCACGAGAAATACACTTTTAATTAGAAACATGAATCTTTAACATCAGTTTGTCCCTCGTGCTGATGGCACAGTCACCCCCTAACAATCCAACCAATGCTTGGTTCACACTATTGTTTACTCTTTCTCTTAAATGTGTGATTCAATTGCCGCGCGCTGGTTTTTCTCTAATCACCGTATAGAGTTTTAGGAAACTACCTAGACTTTAACTCCTCCAATCTTCAACCAAGTTTGCAAAATAAATTATGAGTGGCGCATAAAAAAAACCTCCCGCCTCCACACACACGTGCACATGCATGCAGACATTTAGTTTTGAGTCCAGTAGACCCCATGTCATGTAAGTTATACATGAAGGATCACTCTAGAATAATGTATATGTTGAGCTATAACTAAATCATATGCTTGCATTTGAAATATCTCTCACTTGTGATATTTAAGAGATTAAAATAATGCATTTCACTTCTATAAATTAAGCCCTATAAGTATCAAAGTGAAATTAACTTTCAAGGCTACCATTTATTCACATTATTTCAAAAATAGGACATAGGAAAAATATAGGATTACAATGAGGTTCCTACTTGAATTAAAAATAAAGGAGTCTTTCCAAGAGAATAGAATGGTGGGGAATTTTCTATGAATAGAGTGCAAATGAAGGCTTATGGAAATGCCATATATGATTCAACCTTAACATCAAACAATCCATAAATAAAAATATCTAAGGATTCCAATCTTCCAAATTCATATTGGGACTTTGAATAAAATAAGAAAGATTTGCATCTTAACAACAATATTAAATTTATTACTTAGAAGAAAATAGTGAAATATATTATTTGAATCGGAAAGATGATCGATAATTGTTGAAATATAATACTACGCTATGATATATATAAGAAGTTTACTATCATAGAGAGGACATCAACTATTACATGAAGCACCTAAGAGACAACATTAAAACACAATATATTGGGGTAGTTCTGAGTCGTCGCTTAAGTTCTCGTATCTCTTAAGAAACAATATCCAACATGGTCTATTTAGTGTCAAAATTGAGAGCAGACATTTGGCATTTAGAAGGAAAACATTGTTTGGCATTTAGAAAAGGAAATATTCTTAAATTTTTCACACGAAATCCCATTTGCCACTTAGAAAAGGAAATGTACTTAGAAACTCCTTAATTTTGGAAATATTGTTTGGCATGGCAAGATGCACCTTTGTGCAAAATATGAGCAAATTATGATAAACTATTCCATGGATATGGCCTTTTGGTTATTTAGCTTGAAAAGCATGCATTTTCAAGCACGATAGATTATTTTGTAAACATTATTTTAATTGTCATGTTTGAGGTTTTTCTCACAACTACTTCACATAAAAAGATTCCATCCGGAAGGATTGCATTTTTATTTTTACTGTATTCTTTTTCTTTTCAAAAATAGGGTTGGAATGACCGATAAGGCTACGTGTAGGAATAGTTGAATGTTTCAAAAGTCTTAGTGGTTCCTCAATGTAATGACTAATTTTGTTACCGAGAATGATTTTTGGGATTTTCTATGACCAAGCTAAGACACTTGCAATTTAAAATTTGAATTGTTTTTGGGAAATTGACATATATTCATTAAAATGTCTATCTAATATGGTTTGCTTTGTGTGAAATTGGGGACATACTATTCTGCACCATATTTTTTGCACTTGTTTGACAAAAAGTCCTATTCCGCCACTTCAAAAATGGAAAGTATGTCTTAAAACAAAAAATTGGGATCACCTTTCTAAAGTATTTTATGGCATGATAAGATGCTCCTTTGTGTAAAATATTGGCATACTATCATTAAGTATGCCATGGAAATGGAGAAGTATGAGAGAAAATGATTTTGTAACTTTATAAGCCTCTAAACACTCTATAACGGTGGATTTTGCCGAGATCACGGGCACTAGGCAAAGCTAATGTGCCATGTCTTCTCCTCAACCACAGCCAGAGGGAACTTGTTTCTAGCGGTTTTGTTGAGAGTATGTTTTTCATTTCTCTTGACGAGTGTTTTTCTTCGACTAGAGTTTTTGGTAATTTTGTCGTGTGGTTGTTTCTTTGCCAAGTGTTTCTCTGGTTGAAACCCAGGAAATGGTCTTTTTTGAGAAAGAACCCACATATTTCATTAATCGAAAATCCAGTTATAAGAAGCAATACATGTGGAAATTAAAAGACATAACGAGATAAAGTGATTATCCTGAATTTGCAAATAAAATCCTAAGAAATCGAGAAATACAAAACAATCTCTAGAGTTTCTTGCAACCACCGAAGCCACTGGCCGGCGCCCAGATCTAGCGCCGTCGAGATGCACGTTAGAAGAGACGCCGAATCTCCACCACAGTGCAAGATCCGAAAAAAATACCATCGCCAAAGAAACTTTGTGAGTCGATGAACAGACCTACTGCACGCAGTGAAGCACATGTCGCTGTGGCACGTCGACCGGAGAATGTCTCCATGCTCTCGAGGTGATCCACAAAGTCTAAGAAGAATATTAGATCCACCACTTCTCTTTTCGGTGTGCGTGATGAAATACTCTCGGCATAGCCGGCGACACTCGGCAAAGTAGCGAATTCCGGTAGTGCTCGTCGCTGAGTTAGGGTGGCTACCGCAGACACACTAAACTTTACGGCGCACAAGTGATGTTTTACGCTAGGTTTGAACTTGCTTTTTGGGCTTGGATTTCACGTACGTGGACTAAACTTGCCGGCGGGAGTCTAACGTCCATCACCTTGAGAGCATGCTGAGAGGCAGATGCACGCTGGGATCGATTGATACCAGTAAACCTATGTGTTATCTGCTGGCCGTTCTTTGCCAGCATCGGACCAAAATCCTCCTCTGTATAGCACGACTCTCGATCTTTTAAGTTAGATTAGAGTTAAGGAGAAAGTGTGCATGCCAAATGCACGCGGGGATCGTCGATTGGTACCAGTAAACCTATGTGTCATCTGCTGGCCACCAACCTTGCTTTTCCACCATGCGCTTGGTGCCTCTCAACAAGATCGACGGGTTGATGCGCAAGTAAATATAGAATGAAAGAAGAAGGGTATGTATGTATGTATATATAGTCTTCAAATCTATCAACTAATTAGCCCTCACGAACTAATTTAGATTATTCCTTCATTAGGTCATCAATCCTCCTCACACGACACGATCGACCATGGTGAGCACGGATGTCGACACGACGGCGGCGAAGAAGCAGCAGGCTACGTGCTGCCTTGGTCCCAACCCCGGCAAGGCGACGATCCTGGCCCTGGGCCACGCCTTCCCCCAGCAGCTTGTCATGCAGGACTACTTCGTCGACGGGTTCATGAGGAACACCCACTGCAACGACCCCGAGATCAAGGAGAAGCTCACCAGGCTCTGTACGATCGACCTACTAATTCTAGTAGTATCTGTTTTCTCCTCCATCGCAAATAAGTTGATCGAGGATCCTCCATGCATGATCGACATATTCATGCATTATATATTGCAGGCAAGACGACGACGGTGAAGACGCGGTACGTGGTGATGTCGGACGAGATCCTCAAGAGCTGCCCGGAGCTGGCCCTGGAGGGCTCCCCGACCATGAAGCAGCGGATGGACATCTCCAACAAGGCCGTGACGCAGATGGCCACGGAGGCCTCCCTCGACTGCATCCGGTCCTGGGGCGGCGACCTCGCCGCCATCACCCACCTCGTCTACGTCTCCTCCAGCGAGGCGCGGTTCCCGGGCGGGGACCTGCACCTGGCCCGCGCGCTCGGGCTCAGCCCGGACGTCCGCCGCGTCATGCTCGCATTCACCGGCTGCTCCGGCGGCGTGGCGGGTCTCCGCGTCGCCAAGGGCCTCGCCGAGAGCTCCGGCCCCGGGGCGCGGGTCCTGCTCGCCACGTCCGAGACCACCATCGCGGGGTTCCGCCCGCCCAGCCCGGACCGCCCCTACGACCTCGTCGGGGTGGCGCTCTTCGGGGACGGCGCGGGGGCCGCCATCGTCGGCACCGACCCGACTCCCCTCCTCGAGCGCCCACTCTTCGAGCTCCACTCCGCGCTGCAGCGGTTCCTGCCCGACACCGAGAAGACCATCGACGGCCGGCTCACGGAGGAGGGCATCAAGTTCCAGCTCGGCCGCGAGCTGCCCCATATCATCGAGGCGCACGTCGAGAGCTTCTGCCAGAAGCTCATGAAGGAGCGGGACGATGACCACCAGGACCAGCCGCTGACCTACGACGACATGTTCTGGGCGGTGCACCCCGGGGGCCCGGCGATCCTGACCAAGATGGAGGGACGGCTGGGGCTCGACGGCGGGAAGCTGCGCGCGAGCCGGAGCGCGCTCAGGGACTTCGGGAACGCCAGCAGCAACACCATCGTGTACGTGCTGGAGAACATGGTGGAGGAGAGCATCCGGCGGAGGAAGGCGGAGGAGGGGGAGCAGGAGGAGTGCGAGTGGGGTCTCATACTTGCGTTCGGGCCGGGGATCACCTTCGAAGGAATCTTGGCAAGGAACCTCCAGATCGAGCAGCAGGCTGCCAACTAAATTAGCAGGACAAGATTGGCATAATGCTTTGCTTGCTTGCTTGCGCGCGCGCGCATTATAACTTGACGCATGCGTGCGTTTTGTGGTGTTTGTTTCTTACTACCTCTTCCTGAATATAAGACAAAGATGTTTTACATTTTAGAACAAATGTATCATTTATTTTAGTGGAATAATAACATAGCATTACATTGTATACTGATTAACTTAGCATGACTCTCTCTAGATATATTGTTATAGCAAGCTATTAGCGTCGCGCTATATTTTCATGATCACACGTCATTGTGGGTGGTTACATATACTAGTAGCATAGTAGTATTTGTAGGTGGGATATCACATGAGTGCATCTCCAGCAATGACTATTACTTTCGAGACCTTAGACACCATTAGAGGCCTCCGAAAAATAACACCAACTTCACGATTAGCTTCTATTTCTCAACCATACTTTTTTTTCCACATTCTCTTGCATATAATTTTATTGTTTACTCTAACTAGCACAGTGACCCTCGCAAATGCAAGGGCAAATGTCTAAAAAGTATCTAAAAGATATTTGCATTGCACTATTGAAACTTATATTATGCGATTAGAATTAACAAAGTTCTATAGTTATCATGAGAAACATCTTTAATCTTCTTAAATTTATGAGCAAATAATTAATATTTAGACCATATGTGCCTTTTGCATATGGTAACTAAGTACATATAATTAAATTTATTTGGTGACAGTGGGCAGTGCGGCACTGCATGCCCACCTCGCTCAGGTTCCACCTGACGGGAAGATGGATGCCTGACGGGAAGAGGAGACCCCACTCGGCAATGCCCTTCGCCTTCTCCTTGTTTATGTTGCGGCGCCAGTTCCCACGCTTGCTGTCGTCATTGCCGTCAGTTTTGTGGTTGTGCGCCATAGTAGATGAGGTGTCGAGGTGGGTTCGGCATGAAGAAGCGGTGGAGAGACAGGGAGATGGAATGTATTGGCGCAAGTGCCACGGAGGGGATTAATATCCTAGCGCATCGCCATCGCATTAAGGATGACGTGTGGAAGGATGACCCCCCCCCCCCCCCCACCCACACACACACACCCCTTTTGTGTCACTGGTAGGTGAGTTTTCCCATGTGGCAAGGCATGGAATAAAGTTGACTGTCCACCCTGGCCGTTTGTGTAACTAGAAGGTGGGCCTCCCAAGATGGCAAGGCATAAAATAGGCTGATCGCCCACCTCCCACCCGTTGTGTGTCCCTGGCAGGTGGGCACTCCACACGGCATCGAGAAAGCTTACCACCCCTCCCCTGGCCCACCAATGTTGCAGCTGTGGCGTCACGTGTCGGTGGCGTGTCCACGTGCCAAGCCACCCCTGTCCAGCTGTGGCGTGTCATGTGTGGACACGCCACCGCCACATCCTTTGTAATAGTAGAGTTACGGGTAAGCGTCACGCTGTCTGTACTAATGGGTCCCGCAAAACGGTGTCGCTTCATCGCTAGGGCCCCTAGGCTAGTAAATGTGTACCTACCGTGTTTCGAATTCGGTCATATTGCCGACAATTTTGGCTGGAACTAGCGGGTGTCACATTTTTTTTGGCACGCTACTACTCGTGTACCCGCGGGGGATGATGTCGGGCCCAAGGTGCGCACATGGCCCACCGTCCAGCGACACGAGCGATATGGCCGCGTGGAAATCTGGCGCCTGGCCTCGCGGTGGGGCCGTCTTCAGGAGCGGGGGGACTCCGTTGTTCTCCCGGACCTACATCCCACGGCCAGAAATAATCGGAAACACGCACATGGATAGACAAATGAGACGAGACTTTCGACAACTTGTAGGTGCTTGTTAACTTTTCAAGAGAAAAACACCATTGCTCTGTCTTGAAGAAAAAACATAGACAATATTTTTTAAGTTCAAAAACATGCTTGTGTAAATAGGGCTGGACACTGCAATTGTTTCGGCGATATTTTAGAGCATCAACTGAAACTGAGATTGGGTGTAACGTTGAAGCCCCTGCAAGACAACATCAGAAATTGCGCTGGAATCATCTAGTCTGCTTGTATTATCATTTTGTCACTAGCACGAAGATTAAGCGGGTTAATTAGCTAGTATATAATCTCCCAGTTTCATAATATAAGGCATATTGGTATTTGTTAAGACGAGTATCTGTCAAACAATTCCTCTACTATTAGTACTTTATATGTATTATGTATATAAAAGTTATGACATCCAACAATTCGTATTGAAGAAGTACTTACTTATGATTATATTCCCTAGGTTTATATCACATAAACCACATATTGACAGAGTAAATGCATGTTTACCATATGAGTAAAGCTATAGAGGGGGGTGTCCTTATTTTAGGTGAAAAGCATGCTCACTCCAGAAAGATAAAACATGCTCCATCAACTCAGTCCAGTTTTGAGACATCAAGCGGGTAACGATGGATGGATCCAGCCCACGGCCCGGCGGCACATTCGGATGGCCGGATGCAAACCCAAACGGCTGTGTTGCATGTGTACCCTGCTCCCAGCCCGATCATCCACACTCTGTCTCCCTTGTGCATCCGGCCTTTAGCCTCGATGTATGCAAGCTCGTACCATACGGATGCGCTCGACTGGTTTCCAAAGCGATGCAACGTCATCCTCGAGGGCTCAACTTGCTCGTCGGACAAGTTCAGGCCCCGTTGTACAGAGCTGATCACCGCTGGTCCACCGACGTGGATGCAGAAATGCTTAAAAGCGAGGGTAAAGTCGGGGATGTATTTTGTGATCTTCCTACCACCAGGGGCAGGGAGTACCTTGTTTGCCACGGTGAAGAGCAAAACCTTTAGCAACTCGGGCAACGGCAGGACAAGCGGCGCAATCGCGGTTATGTTGATCTTGAGCGCGTCTCCGGCTACGGCCATGAGATCCTTGGATAGAGTAGCCCCCACGCGCCCCTCGTCATCTTCTTGCGTGTACACACACTTGTAGCTAGGCCTTGTCATCAGCAGCCGTGAGCGTCCGCACGACATGCGCCAGTTTGTAGCGAGCCTTGCTGGACTTGGAGTTTGATAATATATAGTGCAGCCGTGCCACCCATTCGGAAGAGGATCGGATGTTAACCAGCTGCATGTATGGATAGTGTGTTCCCCATCCATGTAGTAATTCGTCGGCCCATTGATCGTCTCCGTCGACACCACCAAAGCGTGCGATTCCAGAGGCATGGCCTGTAGGATGTTTCCCGCAAGCCCTACCGCGGTCACAGATGCGCTGCACCCCATCCCAGAGAGGTTGATGACACGTACGGATGTCACCACGCAACCTGTACCTGTTCACGACTCTGTCGGCGATGGATGGGACTGGGCAAAAGACACTGCAGTTGGTGATAAGAATGTCGATGCCATCAAGGCTGATGCACGACGTCGTCTTTGCTAGCAAGTCGTCGATTGCCGAGAAGATGACCAGCTCCGTCTCGGCATGGGCTTCATCTAATGTGAAACAAGGTGGGACATATATAGAGCAGTCCTGGTGGGTAACATGTCTCTTCGCCGATGCCGGAGCGCTTAATTATTACACGTTCTATGAAGTCCACGGTAGAATCGTGTAGTGAAGGTGTATGGCCTGCATGCTCCAGGAAGGTGGCCTTGGGGTACCGACAGTTAGAGATCGGCCGAAAGCAGGGGCGGAGCTACAGTGTAAAGTTGGGGTCAATTGACCCCAACGACTTTGGCCCATACTCTTGTCTATATAGCCCAGTGCAACAAAATAAACCCATTAAAAATTGTATTTGACTCCAGTTAATCAGACTCCATTCACGAAAAATCTCTTGTGTTACCACAAAAAACACTGGTGCGTCCAGACCAGGCCCAAAACATGTAGTAGTCAGCCCATACTTAGCTCAATCGATCTATGAAGGAAAAGTATCGCTCGCTTAGCTATCGATCGTCTCAGATTCCGTTTTTATGGCGATCTCGCTCCCTCGTCGTCCGCTGTTCACCTCTTGCTGTCTCCTCCCGTGGATCGCCGGCAGTCCCTCGACTCAAGAAAACCGACTATTTCTTCTACACGATCTGTAAGTACGACTAAAACCGGTATATACACCTAATTGATATGAAGGATTATCAGTTCCCAATTCTCGAATCATCTTAGGGTTTCTAGTTTCCTGATCGGTTGATATTTTGTTGTTTGAAGGTTTGGGTTGATTTTGTGGTATTGGGTAATCAGTGAGACGCTGATAACGTGGATTAGAGAATACAGATTACGCCTCAAATCGCCTAGCATAATGTCAGGTAATCAAATAAGAAATCAAGAACGACATTCTATAGTATTTATTTATCATGTATATATAATTTATGCATTTTGTTATAATGGTCTCTTGCTAATTTTACAGGTAGTAGATATTTTATGTAGAATTTTTTGGATTTGAAAAGAAAATCGCCACCATCCACAACCAATAATCTTTATCATGAAGGTCCACCCAACACTAGTCGTAGTACACGTCCTTGTCCTTTGTCGGTCCCTCCAACTTTAAGAGAGGTAACAGTTAATTTGAATGAGCTTCCTTATGACCCGATAGATAGGGAGAGGATAACCGAATATATAGGGCCGAAGCTACAAGATGAGTTGAGACAGAAATATTTAGAGGTCCATTTAGGCCACAACCTGGTTTTAATTATCCACAGAGAAGCATAGGAGATGTCCAACGCTGATTTACTAAGTGGTATAGAAAATAGGACCGGATAGAGTAGCTGTGTGAAAAAGAATGCTACATTTTGCTTATATTGCTACTTGTAATTCGACTATATTTTGAGTTTGCTACAATATACACTATAAAATTTCTAATTAATATACTAGTTGTGGATCTAGCCATATGAGATATGCGTATATATATTAGTGGTATGTTTTATAGACATACATTTTTCATATTTGTTTGTGTTGACCCCGGCGACCCTTTTTCCTGGCTTCGCCCCTGGCCGAAAGCAAGCGTAGTCAACAAGGTATATGGGTTTACGACGGTGTACACAGTAGTAGACGGAAGCCACGACAAAGGAGAGAGCGGCGGCAAAGAGTAGGTGGATGGGCATGATGAGTGTACATAGCCGGAAAAGAAGCTCGGCCTGTCCAAAAAGCAGCCGTGCTACAGCTTTTACAGTGATACCAGCAGGGGATGCGAGTGTTATGGAAATCACCAGGAGAAGGAAGCTGTTGGCAGCTAAATGGTATAGTCTCACGTGAGGCCACTTGCTCATGTTGTCGATCCTGTCTAGCTAGCGTATGCGCAGAGGTAATCTTTATATGAAGCCAGAGCGTTGGCCTCCAGGGACCATAATTTTCACGGGTTTTTTGCACTCGAACGCTGAATTGGCATGGGAAGGAGACGTTGAATCTTAGAATAAGCAACATACACTGATACCATGTTTTTTTAGAGACCGTGCAATCCTGCATGCCAAATTGCCAACTTCCCAACCTTCCGCTGCTAGACTATATATTGATACCATATTTCTTTAGAGACATTGCATGCCAACTTCCCAACCAGCTGCTTCCTTCGAAAGAGAAAAATTACTTTCGTAAACTACATGAAAAGCCCGGTGGCCGGTCCTCGGCATAGGGTCCTCTCCAGCCTAGGCCAGCTGGCCGGCTCTCGGCACAGGACTGCCGTCGGCGTAGCCTAGCTGGTGCGTGGGACTGCGTTAAGGCTACACAGGCGGCATAGTTACCGTGCGCGGGTCGGTGTTAAGTCTACGCCGATGGCATTGCCCTCGGCATAGCTATTTTTCATTTTACCATATTAATCTTAGAAATATTATAACTAAATCATTCTAATTCACAAAAATACAAATAATATATCAAAATTTGCATAAAAATAAATCTATCTATCTACACTCAAATATTACACATTTATGAATAAAATTAAGTAAAACATAAAAATATTACATATAGTTTAAAACGGGCATCTGAAATTCAAAAACGATCCAAACAATATAAAACCTTCGCGTGATGTCATATTATGTGATATAGTTGCAAGGAAAAATATCAAACTTGGAATATTGTAAATATCACAAAAAACCTTCTCAAAATGAGTTCTCATGTTTGAGGTTTCATGGCTTTTAGACCAAACGACCAATGTTATGGCTAGAATCGCGGCATATTTTGTGATAATGTTCCCATATTATGCACACGCGTGAATTTTGGGATGGCTTACAATATTGTAAGAGGAAGTTTTTCTTTTTACCTCACAAAAATTCCATTTTCCATTTTTTGAGTGCAAAAAATAGGGTGTTTTGTGAAGCAACCACCGAATAAAAGTTTCACATTGGAACTACCCCATTTTTAAAAAATACTAAAAAACCTTAGATGAATAATTTTCCAACCGATATATCTTAAACCTTTCCGCCCATCCCTTATGAAAAAGACATATTCCTGCCGAATCGGTAGGAAGTTGTTCAGATTTGAACTACAGGTATATGATCTAATGCTCACGATTTTTTTTGGAAAAATCATTTTTAGGTACACAAAATAATAATAATGGATATATTATTTGTTGAATTTCGATTTACATATTTAAAGATATTAATTATGCCATATTATATTATAATAATGGCAAAAAATGAATAGAATATTTTTTATTACTTATTTTATTTTCATTGGAATTCAATATTATTACTATGTATTCATTGTTGTTTATTTAAATAATTGTTTAGAATTTCAAAAAATAAAGACGTGTGATATAGTGGTATAAGAGTTAAGAGGATTGATATGGTAGTATTGACAATAAGGTTAAGGTATAATTTGTTTTGCGGGAGCTCATCCAAAGGGAACCGACAAATTAAACATGCTGAGAATGGAGTATTGTGAGGATGAATGACCGATCAGAAAGTTTGACCAAAATTGCAATTTGACCTAAGATTAAGTGTAGTGAGTGTTAAAATGTCCGAAGTGAGAGAGATTCAAACAATTCAAATGTGAGAGATTCAAACAATATCAAAATAAAAAATATTTTTTTTGATTTTTTGGAAAATACAAACGGACACTAGTCTATGCGAGGGGGCTATGCCGAGGGCGAAGCCGTCGACACAGTTTGTGCCGAGGGTAGCCGTCGGCATAGCACCTATGTTGACGCTGTGATCAGGGCCAGAAGTTTTCCTTTAGTGGTAACATCTGCCAATGCTAACATGTTTATCCTGCTGCACATGACTGTAGGACACAATCCAGGTTTTGCCTCCTCCTCCTTAAAACAGGCTTTCGCCCTGCTTTACAAATAAAGCAATATCTGAGTACAGAGTTTACAACCGCCATAGACGCCAAGACGCCAAAGAAACAGAGAAAAGGGCTAACATCGCCCAAAGCCAAAAACAAAAAAGGTGGGTAAGCACGACCACTATACATGCACCTCGAGGGTAAGATGATCAGGAGGCGCAAAGCGATGCGCCCATGATCTCAGTGCTTGAAGGATGTTGCCCAAGCGCTCCCAGTCCGCTGCTTACATAGCAGGTACCACTGCTGAAGATAAGCAATAAAATCAAAAGTAGAGTCTGAAGCACGTCTTGGAAAGATCCCCTCTGTCACCGTCTTATTCCGAATGTTTCATAGCGTCCATGTCAGGACCGCAAACACTAACCAGAAGAGGTGGCGCCTTCTTCCGGTATGGTTTGCCTCCATGTCAAGGAACTCGCCGAGATCTTGTGCCATGTCGACCCAAGAGCTTCCCGGATAAATATCTATAGAATCTGAGTGGCAGGACACGTGAACATAATGTGGGCACATGTTTCTGTCGTCCCCTATAATGGACACAGTCCATTGCCAGGACAATTACGTTTCGACACCTCTACCCCTGAAGGAAGGCGATCATATAGTAGCTGCCACAGAAAGATCCTCAAGCTAAGGAGAAGAGGTGCCTTCCAAAAGGGGAGGTCGTCCATTCCAGTTCAATACCCCGGAAGAGGGTAGAGTATGCCAAACTAACCAAAAAGGCTCCCGAGAGATACTGGCACCAAGTTACCCCGTCCCTCTCATCCGATAGGGACGCTATCGTGGTGGTGTCATGGCAGATGCCATGAGTAGGCTTAAGTTGGGGGGCGGATGGACGCTTGTGGTAACCGGGGAGGGAGTGCACGGTCTAGCCGCACATGAAGAACAAGATGAATTCTCCACACTTAGGATTTTTACTGATCCAAGAAGTTTTACAAGTGCTCCTAGAGCTGTTTGTGCATAGACTCAAGGCACTAGTTTCCTACTTGGTACAACCTCCTCAAACCCTAGCTATGCCCCTCCTTATATAGGCGATGGCCAGCTAGGTTACATCCCTTTGGGTTCTAGGGTTACTATTCAGATCTTGGTCCTTAATGTGCGGGCCGGGTCATGGGCTAGCCCTGAGCCCCTTAACCTAGTCACAAAGCCATACAGCTAACGATCTTCTCGTACATTGCATCTAGCTATTTTGGCATCATACACCGACTTTGTACGTCACCCCTTGCTTTGGGCGTCACCCGACTCCTTTTGTGTCACCCGGCGTCGCCCTTCTCTTTTGACCATGCTTTACCATGGTCCCTCCTGAACCTTACTCGGAAAGATGTCACGCGTCTTTTCTGACTCAGCCTTCCCTCGTGAGACTCGGCTTGTCGCTTCCTGCAAAGTAAACAAACTTGGCCTATACGGGCCGACATATTATGTCAGCCGCACACGACCTTCTTACCCGACCGTCGTTACCCGTCCTGAGTTATCTTTTACTCGGCTTAAGCCAAGCTGGGCAATGTTTTATCCTTTATGACCCTACCGGGGGTTATCCCCCGACATTAGTCCCCAAAGCTGGTGAGGCCTAGCAGTTTTTGCTGCTAGGCGTATCCAGGTTCCTTTAATGTGCTTGGAACTCTTTTTTCTCAGCATTTACTGCTTAGGGCGCACTGTTTGGCGTAATATCGATCTTTGCGGAGTCTATCTTGCCCATTTCGAGTCTCATCTTTGACTTTCTAGGTCATTTTTGCCTCGTGCCGAGTCACTTTTTATGCCACCGAGTCATTTTTGGCTTTCCTTAGTCACTGACAGCCTGTAATCATGATGGCTTGCCTCAAATTTTGTCCCTAATCCTGACCACACAGTGACAACGGCGCAGTAACTCCCCGTCACTGTGGTTGTCCCATCGCTCAGTGCCTCGTGCGCTGCGTAGCGTGACATGGCTGTGGATTTTCCGTGTATCGCCTACATGTGGCGCTCACTAATGCGCTCACTCGGCTGAATACACGGGCACACAGTGGCCACATGGCGCAGAAGGATCCCACGCCTGGGGTTTTTACTCTCGTTAAGTAGGGGTGAGGGGAACTTAACTGCCTTTGCCTCTTCAGTTTCCCCCTTGCCCTCTTCTTCTTCCTTGCTAAGGCTTGTTTCTCCTCCTCGCACTGACACCACCGTGCAGAGCCCCGTCCGGGTCACTTCCCCCACTACTTAGACTCATGCGCCTCAGAGTGAGGCCGATCCGGCGGTGTGCCCGTTGGAGGGGACCCGACCTTGCTCTCCAGTTACTTTACCCGAACAGACCCTTGAACCCGGCGCCAGCAATATCGGCGCCGAGAGAACCCCTATTGTTAGCTCTCCCATTTTTAGTGTGCCCGTTGACCCAGTTGTTACCCCTCAGATTGTTGTCGAGCATGCTCAGTCGGCTCCTGTATCTTCCTCAACCAGTTCCAGACCCGCTCCTCCTACCTTTTTGGCTAAACATCCGACTCAGTCTGCTCCTCAAGGCCACGCTCGTTCCGCACCAGCAAGCCATCAGCAACCAAGCAATTGGCTCTGGTCCATGCTCCAGGCACCGCTCCGCAGATTCGGCCCATGCCATCAACAACGGCACCCGCTCCGGCGGGTCAGTTGCGCGAGTCTTCTACTGCCGGATCTGGCAGTGCTTCCAGAGCCGGTGCCTTGCATACCAGCTCCGCTGCTACCCGTGCCGAGGTGGGAACTACCTTGAAGAAAGGGCAGGTCCTAACTCAGAAGCTCAGCGGGCAAGGCCTTGGTTCCGCGGAGCGCTACGCCATTGCCTGGAACACGGCTGGCGAGCAAGAAGTGAGATCCAGCTCTGGCTAGAAGATGAAGTTGGGCCCCAAGGCTGTCTTAGAGATGACTCAGCAGGCCATCACCTTGATGTCTAAGGCAGATCAAGTGAAATAGGTATGCAACTTTCTTACTCTTTTATGTACTGAGTATCATTATATTATACATGATCCCTAGTCCCCAAGGTTACTGCCGAGTAAGGAACTTATTCGGCTATAAGCTCAACCATTTGCTTATATCTTCTGACTAGATCTTCATCGTGCAGCTCACGCATAACGAGCGCACCAAAGTGCATCATGCTCTCCTCTAGGAGTATCGCAAGCTCGAGCTCGCTCACCAAGATCTGAAAGCTAAGGCCCAGGGTCAAGGTACTTTTCGTACTCTGCTTGCTTTTATTCGGCAGACCTTCTTTGTTTCATTTCCCTGAATTTTTCTCATTGTCTTTCACAGCTTCTGCCCAATCTATCATTGATGCGCTGCACTCACAGATCAGCGATGCTAAAAGTAAGTTCTTAGAAATCTTGTGACCACTTCGGATCGGTGTTTATTCCTTTCCCATTTCTATCCCGGCTAAAACGAGATAACTTGCTGTTACTAACGAGTCACATGCCTCGAATAAGTAGAGAAGCACCAGATCGAGCTCCAAAAGGAGCGAGACAAGGTGACTCGGCCGAAGCAGCAGGTGGCGGATATGGAGTAGAAGCACCAGTCGGAGCTGAAGGGCTTGCGCGAGGAGCTTGCTGAGAAAGCTGACCAGCAAGCTGCCAGTGCTACAAAGACTAATCAACCGCTCAAGGAGTTCGAGTTGGCAGTTCAGTCGGTGCACTAGGACCTGGAACCTCTTCAGGCCAAGGCTAAGATCTGGCAGAGCAAGCTCGGCGCGATCAATTCATTTCTTGGTAGTGAGTTCTTACTCTTTTCACTGTACTTGTATCCTTGCTTTTTGCCCCTTTCCCATTGTTTTTGATGTTCTCTCGTGTTTGTAGAGAACTTTCCTGAAGCTGAGATGTTCGCGCTGAGGGCAATGAAGAAGGTTCGAGCCAAATCTGGAGCTCCGGCTGGCGGCAAGATCACCTTCGATGAGAACCTGGTAGCGCTGTCAGAGCGTGCGACTACTCTGAAGTCATGCGGTGTCGACTTGCTTAAGTTGTCCATCCATGCATTTAGGATGCTCTGGCCGGATGAGGATGCGCCCACGCTCATTGAGCCTTTGGTTACCAAGTTGCTTCTGACTGAGGACAGGTTGGATCAGTAGCGCGAGTCAGCCGGTCGTGCTGCAGCAGACAAGGCCCTTGCCTTTGTGCTTTCATGGTATGAGAACATCAACCTTGATGTTCTTCAGCATATGAGGGCCAAAGGCAAGTGGATCCTCGATCCTGAGCTCATCATGAGGCGCCAAGAGAGAGCCTATGCAATGGTAGAGTATGCTCTGTTTCATGCCTGGTGCGATGGGCCTAGCTTCCTCGACCTTGGTGAGTCGCTTGCCGAGATAGCTGAAGGTGATGATGCCGACAGTGAGGCCACCGAGTCAGATGTGGCAGACTCGGTAGATGCAACTGATCCATCCAGCGCTCCAGACGATGCTCCCAGCTCCAACCCCAAGAATGCTCCCTCGAGTCCAGCTATTTCTTAAGCTGGTGATATCAAAAACACTTAATTCTGATGAGATCCCCGGTATGCCGGGTGCAGATGTAATATAAAGTGCACTTATTTTGGGTATGCGCCTTTTGCTAAGGCTTACACTTTTATTTTTCTCTAAATGCCAATCATCCAAGGGCAAGTCCCCGAGTTTCTTTGTTGTTTCCCTTTTTCCTTGAATTTGGCTCTTGTCTACCTTTTTTGGCATTCAACATTAGAGTCTCAAAGTTCTAAGGATTCAGTTCGCGGATATGAAACTAGACAACTTGACCTAGGGTCATTCAACATACAAACCAATATATCCTGCAATGGGTTAGTTAAAGGCATACATAGAGCCGACTCACATTGCTCCCTTTACATATTTGGTGTTCATGTTTACTCGTCATTGATCTTTTCCTCTTGCTTGCCATGAAGCCGTGTTTTCGGACAACAGCATAGTCAAAGAGTTGATTCTATACGAGTAAACATTACTTATTCCGAGATAAGTCTTAAGTGTCAACGCCAACCGACATAAAATTTTCAAGAATAAAGATAAGGGGTAGTCCCCGAGTCAGTTTTTCGAGTCATGCCATTTTATTATCAACACATAGCCGGCATAAGTATCCGGCATATGAGAGTTTGAGAGATACATACGCTGCTTCTTCTAAGTGTATAAAGGAAGTAGTAATGCCACATTCCATGGAATTTTGGTCTCATCACCCGATCTGTCCGCCTTGTTCTTTTGCGCTTCACGAGCATCTATTAGGTAATATGAATCATTGTGCTATGCTTTGCTTACAATGGATGTTTCTTCCCATGGGGGTGATAGTTTATGCATCCCAGTTGTGCGTTGCACTAGCCTGAGCACCATATCCCCTTCTCGGAAGACATGATGTTGGAATTTCCGGCTATGATAGCATCGAAGACTTTTTTGGTATATGGAGGATCTGGACAATGCCAATTCTCTTGCTTCTTCGACTAAGTCACTCCATCTTCTCGGGCCTCTTTTACCTCGGCTTCCGAGTATTGTCTTACTCTTGGCGAGTCATACTCTATGTCGGCAGGCAAAACTGCTTCTGCCCCATACACAAGGAAGAACGGCGTATAGCATGTTGATCAAATCGGAGTTGTCCTTAAACTCCATAGTACCGAGGGTAGTTCCTCGATCTAGCAGCCAGGTGATCTCTGGAGTGGTTCCATTAGGCGCGGTTTTATCCTAGATAGAACTAAGCCGTTAGCTCGTTCAACTTGTCCATTTGATTCTGGATGAGCGACTGACGCTACGTCAAGTCTTATTCGGTTTTTCTCATAGAAGTGAGCAAAAGCTCCCTCGGCGAAGTTTGTGCCATTATCTATGATCACACTATGCGGGTGACCATATCTCAGGATTATGTATTTTAGGAATGTGACAGCTGTTTTTCCATCCAATTTTTTGATGGGCTTCACTTCTATCCATTTGGTGAACTTGTTAACCATTACCAGTATGTGCCACCCCTCGCTGGTTTGAATGGTCCTACCATATCTAGGCACCATACTACGAATGGCCAAGTGATTGATATAGTTTTTAACTCGGATGCTGGTAAGTGTGACTTTGACTCGTAACGCTAGCAACTGTTGCATGTTCTTACTAGCTCTTATGCCTCTACCAGTGCACTTGGCCAGTACAATCCATGTCGGAATGCCTTGGCTACCAATGCTCTTGACGATGCATGGTTCCCACACTCTCCTTGGTGAATATCCAATAGTATTTCTTGGCCTTTCTCTAGACTTATGTAACGCTGCAGTATGCTCGTCACACTCCTTTTGTACAACTCCTTGTTGATTATTGTGTATGCTTTTGCTCGTCTCTCTGTTTATCTTGCTAATATCTCATCATCAGGCAATGGTCCATCTCTCAAGTAGGTAAATATTGGTTGTGCCCAGGCTGGTATCACTGGTGTCGGGTCTATTTCTCAATAAATTTCCATTGGCTCAGCCGACATATGTTATGCCAACATAACTTGAGGAGTCCCCGAGTGCGATTCGGCAACCCCTGGGTTGAGCGGAACACTCCCCGAGTTACTCGAACCTGCCCCTGTATCAATGCCCATTGGCACATCGTCTGACTCCTGGCTTGACGGGATGAATATTGACTTGGACTCTGGTGACGGCTTGATCGATGGTTTTCGGAGATGTTCCAACACTATTGCTGGCAGGATTGCTTGCCGAGATGAGCCTAACTTGGATAATACGTCAGCTGCCTCATTCTTTGCTCTGGGTATGTGATGAAATTCACACCCGTCAAAGTATCCCGAAATCTGTTGCGCATGAAAACGATACAGTGCCATGTTTGCATTCAATGCATCCCAATGCCCAGATACTTGCTGGATAACCAAATCTGAGTCGCCAAAACACATGATCCTTTTGATGCCAATTTCCTTGGCCACTTTTATGCCATGGATAAGTGCTTCATACTCGGCTACATTATTGGATGCATCGAAGTGGATCTGCAACACATACTTGAGTTGATCCTTCTTTGGTGATGTGAGTACTATCCTGGCACCCAGACCAATCTTTGTCTTGGATCCGTCAAAGTGCATCTTCCAATAATTCGGGTCTGGCAATGGTGGCTCATATTGCATTTCCATCCAATCCACGAAGAAATCAGCTACAGCTTGAGATTTAATTACGTCTCGTCTATCATATTGTGGAGTGTATGGTTCTAGCTCTATGGCCTATTTTTCCACTCGGCCACTGTCATCTTTGCTGCCCAAAATATCCGAGATAGGTGCCTCGCATATTACTCGGATTGGGTGTTCTTGGAAATAATGCTTCATCTTCTTTGCTGCCATATACACCCCATATGTCATTTTTTGGTAATGGGGGTAGTTTTGCTTTGATGCAGAGAGCACTTCGCTCAGGTAATAAACTAGTCTTTGGACTAATTTTCCCTCTTCTTCGCGCTCTACCACTATCACTGCACTGACAACTCTATTGGTTGCCACAACATAGAGCATCATTGGCTCTTTGGAAAGTGGCGATGCTAATATTGGTGCTATTGCCAACATCTTTTTGAGTTCATGGAAAGCGCTATCAGCTTTTTGTGTCCATGTGAATTTGTCTATTTTTTTCATCAGTTGATATAATGGTAAGACTTTTTCGCCTAGCCGACTCACAAACCTACTCAACGAGGCCAGGCATTGTTGGGGATATGCTATATGGGTATCCTCATAGCATGTCCTCTATCCGGATAACCCGGGTGGCCCACAGATGGTAGCATGGCCCATGGCCTGCTGGGCAGCCCAGTTAGATGGATCCAGAAGGGAGGCCCATGTCGGATAAAGGAAGTCTACGAAGGAGTCACCGACGTACTCGGAGCCTTAGAGTGCAAGACACGCAAGACTAGTAATAGGCGGTGTAGGACTCTATAACCTGTCCGGCTAGGACTTTTACCTGTAACCCTAGGACCTGGCAACTATATAAGTTGGGCCTATGGGAGCCTTTAGGGCACCAATTAACTCATACCTCGCACATCGAACCAATCCCTGTAACTCGGCGTATTGCCATTATAGTGATTTATAGCAGGAGTAGGATTCCGCCACCGTCGTGGGATCTGAACCTGGGTAAGCTGTGTTACCTCGTACCCGTCAACCGTCCGCCTTCCCCATGTCTCTAAACACGCACTATGAGGACCCCTCCATGGCGTACTCGTCGGCAATACCACGACAGTTGGCGCCCACCGTGGGGCAAGAGGCGCTTCAGGCTCTTCAGCGGGCGAGGTCCAAGATCTTCGCGGGAATCGGCAAAACTATAGCCATCGGTCGCGTTCTCTTCTCCGGCAATGTTCCGATCGTCCCTCCCGACGAGTTCTGGATCCCGGCGAAGACGAACCCTACGCGGTGTTCAATCGTTCCTATCGGAGACATGCACCTCTTCATTGGCGAAACCGACTCGGGCACTAGTTCTCTGGGAGTCAGAGGAGCATCAAGACCCGCATGGACCGCCTATGGGCAGGATACATTCGCGGAAGGATCGATGTCGGATCTCTCCTTGGAGTTTGCCGGCAAAGATCGAAAAAATTCAAGGCGCACCCAAACCGCCCCTGTGCAGGACATAACGGTGGAAGATCACTGCAAATCCGCCGGCTTCCTCAGTGCGTCTGGACAACAGAGATCCAAGTTCGTCGGCGTGGTTACCATCTTCGATCTGGCGCGTTGCGTTCAGAGAGAGGGCGAAACCCCCCGCGATTACCTCGCCAGGTGGCTCCGTATACGAGCCGATCTGGCCCACTACCCCAATGATGATGCTATGTATCACTTCGTGGAAGGACTGGACCAGGGAACGCTTCTCCGGCATTATCTAAGGCGGCAGCAAGCTTCAGGACGCCTCACCTTCGAAAGCATGGTGAACATCGTCAACAACTACACGGAGACCGAGGGGGAAGCTCAGGCGGATCTTGCGCTCATTGGGGGAGCGCCTCCGCCTCAGCAACCGCCACCACCGCCTCCAGCCGCCATCTCCGCTGCTGCGCCACCACCTCCAGTCATTGTCGCTGCTATTGCACCTCCACCCCCCATCATCGAGGAAGCCCTGGCACCCTCCGACTCTGTGATTGACGCGCTATACGGGGACTTCAGTGCAGATTCAGAGGAGATAGATTTCAGTCCAGAGGATCTAGACTCCTCCATGCAGGAGATGGAGGAGGAGTACACGTGCGACGAGCAGGACAACAACGCCATCACATCTCGAGAGGTGCTCGTCACCATTGGGACGACGATGGATGAAGATCAGCCCGGACGAGCTCCGCCTACAGCGCTGGACAAAGGGAAGGGACCACCTTTTGATGCCGACAATGATCGCGCAAAGGTCATGCCCCCTCCGCCTAACACAGTGCAACAGTCGCAGGAACTCGGCACTGGCCCAAGCAAACACAACATCACAAACTTGCCACCTCCAGCATCTACGTCTATTGCTGCCCAAGTTATTCCAGCTGATAGAGTGATGTACGGCAATCTCCTCGTCGAGCCACTGAACGTAGCTCATATCCGGAACGTGACCCAGCTTTACGAGAAGCGCCAGTAGCTGCTGGAGGAAGCGCAAGACATCGCAGAGCAACGCGCAAAGCTAGATCGAGATCTGGTCAATGCGCAGAAATCCATAGAGAAAGCCAGAGCAATGGAGGCCGAGTACAAGCCTCTGCTGCAGAAGCAGAAGGCCAAGAAAGCTCCGGCTCGCGTCATCAATGATCCCGGTGTACGGCGAAACCTAGGATGGGCTCCCCCAAAGCCGGCACAAGCCAAGCCATACATTGACAGTGAAGGCAGGCAGGTGATGCCCACTCCTCTCCTCAACCTCGCCATCAACAAGACCCTTCTGGAGCACGATAGATTGCCCGAGGCGGTGTACCAGGTCTATGACCTAGTGGCCAAGGCGGTAAAACAGCAGGAAAAGGCCACCTCTCAAAGGCTTGAGTCTGACCTAGCGTTTTGCCAGTCTAGCCAGCATAAGCCGCCAAGGGACAGATCTCCTCTTGATGTCGAGTCTCAGACGGGTTCATCAGAATGAAGACAGAGGGATGCGCGCAACGGGAAGGATGCTATCCCCATATCCTCCAACCACGGAGGTAAGACCCAACCTCGTCGCCCATCGCCACCGCCCCGCTCCTCCCGACATCGCGAAGACACCAAGGCTCACCGTCGTACGGATATGCCCCCGCCAAGGCAGAGCGGCATCGTCATCCGTGATAACATGGAGCAGACCCGTCATGATGGGGAGCGCAACCAGGGACACAAGAGCAAGTCGCGCCATGACCGACAAGCGTGAGGCGTCGTAGGAGGGTAACAGCAAGAAGGCTAACCCACCGCCACCTCCGCCTCCGTCGCCACCTAGCAGCCACCATGGTGGAGGGGGCCCGCGTCGTTCACGTATCCCATCCCCCGTGGACAAGAAGAAAAGAAGCCTGGAGCCATACGACATACATTCGCGGATAGACAAGATCCACGAAGCCCGGGAAGGACCATACCTGGGACCATGTTGCTTTCGACCTGCGATATGGTCCGCAACTTACCCCAAAGGTTTCCGGACTGACAAGACCATCAAGCCCTATGACGACACCGCTAAGCCAGCTACATGGTTGCAGGACTACGGCAACGCGGTGGAGATCGCCGGGGGTAACCCCAACGTTGCCGTCAAGTACATCCCATTGATGTTAGCGGGCATGGCCCGTCAATGGATTGATGACTTGCCGGAGAAATCCATCTACAATTGGTTGGACATGCAAGAAGCATTCACCAAGAACTTCGAGGGTACATACAAACGTCCCTGCACTGTTGGCAATCTACAACGGTGCGTGCTAGAGAAAGACGAGACATCTCGCGCCTACCTCTCCCGCTGGCTGGATATGAAGAATTCCTGCGCAGGAGTGCAAATTCTTAGGTAGCATGGGCTCACCCGCCACATGAATCCTCCACATAATACCCTCGGGTCTTGGTGGCCCGTCCCGAAACCTGATCGGATTCGCAGTTGTTGACGCCACCGGCTGGCTCGAGCTGCTAGACTTTCTTTTCCTGTCCTTTTTTCCTTTTGGAGAGCGGGCAGGCACCACAATCTGAGCACCAGCCGCCCTATGTAGTGTGTCAGGGCTTAGAATAAAGGGCCGGTTGGTTGTATCAGCTGGTTGTGTAAAGGCGCAAGCTGGAGGCGTCTCCTGAGAACCAAACAGACGCTTGGTGATAGTGGCTTTATCTGTGGGGCCACCAGCTAGGTCTTCGTTGCTAAACGGAGTGTTGAAGAAGTGATCATTCCAGTCTTCGTCGTCCTCGGCCGGATCCTGCGCCATGTGCATATCATCAACATGATCATCCGACCCACCGCATGGAGGTGACGGCGAGGGCGGTAAGGGGGCCTTGACACCGCTTGTCGCTGGCACGACAGGCGGTGTTGTTGTCTGTGGCGTGATGGCCCCCGCCGTCCCCAAACGGATCATGCTCTTTGGCCATAGCAAGAATAAGCCGAAGCAAGTTCTGAGGACAGCCGGATCTTCTTCATCCGCTCCTGGGGGTTGAATGGGAGGTTCCAGGTCATCACAGCCCCTTAGCACCCGACTAATTTTAACCCTGTGCACGCTATCTGGCATCGGCCTTGAGTGGAACGTGCGCTGCAAGGGTTGAATGATGGTACCCTTGGCAACATCCCTCAGCTCGTTGTTCACGTAACATAAGAGAGTGCAAGGAACATCCGTCTGCGGAAAACATGTACGGCGTCGTCAGAGATGCCATAAGAGTAATAGATGGCGTGAAAGGCGGTAAAGCAATTTGTTTACCGTGATGGCATCGAGATCGGCTAATGTCAACGCACCGCATACGGCGACGGGCGTGCAAGAGACGGAAGGGATGCTTGATGGCGCGATGCTGGCCGCTGGTGTATTCTCCCTACCAACGGGTGCTTGGAGCTCCGGTGCCGCCGCGACGCTGGCAGGGGGGCACCAACATGTACTCCGGCGCCACGGTGATGGCAGGGGGAGTCACCAACACTTGCGGCATCGCGGTGCTAGCGGGCGGAGTCACGAACACGTAGTTCGCCTGATTCGTCGGCGCCGCGTTGTTCGAGTGGCTGCTGACCATGCTTGGAATCGGGCACGGCCCTACTCGACCACCCGCACTCCAGTTCGCTATTGACTCCACCAAGGTAGGCAGGAAGGACGTGAGGGTGATTGCCAGATTGTCTTGGACAATCTGCGGGATCCGCGCCAATTGTTTCTTAAGTTCTTCAACCTCGCGGTTTTCCTCCTCGCTCCTTCCCGACGGCGCCACATGCGTCCTCGGCGGTGGACCAAAATGATCCACCCAATTCTTACCCCCGAGGCCGGCCAGACGGCCAGCCGACGACGACTTCTTCATAACCGGCTCTATTTTCTTGGCCCGGTTCATCGCCCTGTTAAAAGGGTTATCCCACCGGGTGGCCGCCGTCGACCCCTGGGATGAGGAACCCTGGGATGAGGAACCCTGGGATCCATGACTAGCAACAATTTCCTCCTCCTGCAGAAGAAGTAACAGTGAATCGTTTAGATCATCGATTAGATTGCAATCGAGTTGATCCGCGGTAATTAGATTATACTTGCCACAATTTCCTCAAATTCCTTCACCGCAGGATCCGCGGTGAGTTGTTTGGTTTTTGGGTCCACATGGTAACAGGCCTTGATGAAGTTTCGAACCTGCCCGGGTTCGAATTTCGCAAAGGGGTTTTCTATCCCCTTGGATCTATACTCTTCGTCCTCCTTATTCCATTTGGCCTCCGCGGTTCTGTATCCACCAGATCCGAGATGGTGATGACCTATATTCATCGCCTGCAGCACCTTTCCCCGATTACTATTGGCTAGGGCTCTTTCGGATTCACACCTCTCCTTGAACTCCCGGAACTGATCTTCGGTGATCTGCGGGTCAATCTTTTGGATCTCCTCGAGACTTTTGCCTTCTTTATAGATCTTCTTCTTTATCCGGGTTCTCCAGCTGGCCAGGGCGGTGCTCATCTTTGTGAGGGCAGATTTGTTTACTTTGTTCCCATGATAATTTGTGTTCAGATAATTAGCGGGGAACTTGTATCTTGCGTGCAGCTTCTCGAAGAGGAGTGTGCGCAAGTGGCCATTATCTTTATGCCGGAGATTCTCGGTGTTGATCGATATGGTTGTCCGGGTGATCGCCGCCACTTGCCCACCGTACCCTTTGACGACATGGGCGGGCTCCAAAGGAAC
Organism: Avena sativa; assembly: GCA_916181665.1. NCBI lineage: Eukaryota > Viridiplantae > Streptophyta > Magnoliopsida > Poales > Poaceae > Avena > Avena sativa. Next base: position 380,312,231 of record OV702279.1, on the reverse strand, counting down.
CCCTGATGGGCTCACTTCGGTAATTTCCTCCCTGACGGTGCCGACCGTGTTTGGGCGCCGGTCCTTCGGCTTCTTCTTCTTCTTAGGAGGATTGCTACCACTCCCTGTTCCCTCGCCGCCATCAGTGGTTTCATCACCCGCCGTTCCTTCGGCTTCTTCATCCGCGTCTTCCATCTCATCATCCTCGCTCTCCGAAGGATGGTATTCTTCATCGTCTTCTAGCCGCTGGGCCGCCTCCCAGAATGTCAATTGTTTATTCGGAGGTCTGAGTTCTCCTTCAGCGCTGATGCGCTTAGAACATCCAGCCTCGTCGTTGTCACACATCTTTGCACTAATAAAAAACAAATAATTGGTTAAATGCACGGAAAAATCCGGCATGACCTTTGCTAATTTTCTTAAACTAGGAGTGCCCGATTTCTGCCGAAACGGAAGTTAATCAACATTCTGGCAAAAATCGGGACTCATTTCAAACAAGAACCTGCATACACGACATAATAAAGTGCTTCATATACAAGCACAAGCACAATTTCAAAAACAGTAGCTTTGCACATATAGTAGCAGCACATACAGTACTACTATGTTCTCCAGCATTTTGACTTGAACATACAGCACACCCAGTACATCCACAATACAGAACCATGTTCAAATGAGCTTAACTAGCAAAATTTAACTTGAAAATAAAAACATGTGCCACCAACATATCAAAGCATCAACTTTATAAAACCTTAAATAAGCTAAATCATAGGAAGGGACTGGAATAGTTTTATTTCCATGTCTCATCAATTATAATAATGATCTCATTAAACCTACATAAATCAATTACAACAGATCATGATTAAATATTGATGCACCTAAATCATTTTCCACAGTAGCAGTAGCACTCAACATTTTCCACAGTCTCATCAACAGTTTTATTTCCACAGTAGCAGTAGAACTCAACCACTTCTAATCATCCCAAAAATATTGATGCACCTAAATCATTTTCCACAGTAGCAGTAGCACTCAACATTTTCAGAAACAGAGCCTAAATATACAGCTTATATATACATAGCAACCACTTCTAATCCCCAGGTTATATTGACATAGCAACCACTTCTAAATATACAGATTATATATACATTTTCAGAAACAGAGCCTAAATAGCACTCAACAGTAGCAGTAGCACCTAAATATACATAGCAACCACTTCTAATCCTTGATCTTCTAAAATTAAATTCAAACCACCAAGTTTAGGTTCATAGTGGCGAGGAGCACTAGTTTGTATTTTCAGCAACTATTAGCTACAGAAAATTAGAAGGTGAATTATGTTTTTGAGTAGCTAAAACCACCTTGATGTCTGTGCTGGGAAATAAAAGATGCAGCTAGAGAAGAACATGAGACTGGATCCTAGGTCAAATTATCAGTCATTTTCTAGCGCATCCAAATAAAAAATAAAACCGGATCAGGTACTAGTTTTGACCCAAGTGGTAGTGTTCCCTGCATCATATTAGAAGATCCTGAGCTAGTCAGAAAATAACACAGAAGATGAACAAGAAAGTAGAAAAGGAATATGTTAGGATATGATAGGTCCCAGTGGCGCATTATGACTGACATCGGTGCTTCTCGTTTAAAAAAAAACTGACATCAGTGCTTTACATTAACATTGTGCAAAGGTTATTGCACTTGTACCCTAGCCCACTTGAAATGCCATTGTGATTTAGAAGTGCGGACGAAATTATATCTATTTGAATGGTCATGCTTTCTCAGTTGAAAAAACTCTGTTCATGCGTAAGGCCCAAAGTCCAGCCTGCCGCTCTCTGAAACCAAATACACCTAGCTCTTATGCTAAGGTGCATATTTGCCAATATGCTAAGGTGCATAATTACAGGGCAGACGAATGCTGTACAGAAAATGAGTACTATATAATCTCCTGACTAGGAGCAAGTTTGTGATCCTATCATAACTCTGTAAAGGAGTCCGCTCCTTCTATGATTTTATTACTGGAACCCTATCAGTATTTGTAGGCAAAGATGACAGGAAGGCAAAGCAGAAGATCAACTGTAGTAATATTTGTGCTCTTATTAATCCTATCACCAGACTCAAACCACAACAACAAAACAAAATTCGATAAAGACTACTACTACACGGCACTAATCCGCGACGTTCACTAGAAATAGGCCTTTAACAACAACAAGAGTTGATGAATTACATCGAATACTACTATCCCTCCTGGACAAGGGAAGAAATCAACAGGGAGAGAGAGGGAGAGAGGGAGAGAGGGGGAGAGAGAGGGAGAGAGGGAAGGTGGGCAGGGGACTCACCAGGAGGGATCGCGGAGCTAGGCAGGCGGGCGATGAGGACGACGATGGCGGGCGGGCACGGGCCTCCTCGGACGCGCACGGGCACAGGCCTCCTCCTCCTCCACGTCCACGACCTCCTCCTCGAGCGTCCTCCTCGAGTGTCCTCCTCCACGTCCACGACCTCCTCCTCGAGCGTCCTCCTCCTCCACGTCCACGGGGCTCCTCCTCCTCCACGTCCTCCTCCTCCACGTCCTCCTCCTAGAGTGGCAGCGGATCGAGATCGGCGGTGTCTGAGGGTGGTAGTGGGGATGAGATCGGCGGTGTTTGAGATGGGGAGGAGAGGTGCGCGGGCGTGGCGCGGTTGACTAGTAGTACCGAGTAACCGTAGCGCACTTGGCCAGGGTGCGCTACGCCTAACTCGGTACTACTAGTCACATAAGAAGGCTCGACCACCCCTATTGTACAACTACACTAGCCTATCCCACTGGTTCCACCCACTCCTCTAATCTAAACTTGTGAGCACCCAGGTTCGAATCCTGGTGCCCACCTTTTTTATTTTTATTTTAAAAATATTTTTAGATGTTCCAAAAAATGCCCAAAAGTGGTGATATATTCCATAAAAGTTTTGTTTTGTTTTTAAAATACTTTTAAATATTCCAAAAATGCCCGAAAGTGATAATATATGTCATAAAAGTGGTACAAATTAAATATGATTCAAATATGTCATAATAATTTGTCCATGATACAAATATGCCATAATAATTTGTCCATGAATATTACAATCTTTTTCGACCACGCGTTTTACAATATTTTTTGAGCTAGCGTTTTACAATCTTTTTTCCCTTCTTTGTCGCGGTTGAATAATTTAGCCCCGACACTTTAATGTTTCTTCTTTCGAACGGGCTACCCTTTTTGGGTAGGGTTGTCCTTTTTCTTCTTGTGATGTATGTTGCTGCATCATAGTCGTCGTCATCTTAAATCTTTGGATCGCCGAACTGGTCGAAGTCTTGCTCGTTGGCGACTCCATCCATTCCGATGATGTTTCTTTTTCCTCTCCTCACGACAACACGGCTAGGCTTTGTCGGGTCGGTAATGAAAAAATATTGGTCCACTTTGGTAGCCAGTACCCACGGTTCATTTTTCGCGGCCACGTTTGCACCGACGGCCTTGGATTTGGCTGCTTCGGGTATAACCATGGTTGTGAAATACCGGTCTTCTCTTTCGACGCTCTTTTCCCATCTGACACGGAACATCGGCACCTTTTCTCCACAGTAGTCGAGCTCCTAGATCTCCTCGATTCTTCCGTAGAATCTTTCCTTCATGTTGTCATCGGTGTAGAATTCTGATGTTACGCCTGAGTTCTGATAATCACACTTGTTGTCCTTTTCCTCCGTGTAGAATGTGTAGCCGTTGATATCAAACGCCTGATAGGTCACCAGGTTTTGCATCGGTCCCTGCAACAAGGTGAATGTGATCTTTTCCGTGTCAGAAGAATGCGATCGCGGGGGATTATCAAGGAGCGTCTGCCTAAACCAACGCGTGAAATCTGAGTTATGCTCTTTGATTATTTCTCCCTGCGTCCTCTGTATGCCCCGGTCACTGTACTTCTTCTCGATTAACCTTTTGTGCTTCTGTACCCAAGGATCGACCAGTTCTAAATGTTGTAGCGCGACGAGGTTTGCTCGATCAAAGTCTGCATGCAGTATGCGACGACCCTCTCGGTGACCAGATCCGTCGAGCTTGCCAAGGTGCCTGTTGACAGGAAGACCGACAGGGTTCTCGATGTCTAGATAATTCGTGCAAAAAGAGATGCACTCTTCGGCCAGAAAGCCCTTGGCTATGCTTTCGGACCAGCAGATGTACGATGTCCTCCACGACTTCGGATCATGCTGCGGAGGAACATCGGCCCGAGTTGTACGATGTCCTCCACGACATGGACCAGCAGATGCACCATAATGTCGAAGAATGCAGGTGGGAAGTAGACCTCAAGCTCGCATAGTATCACCACGATCTCCTCCTGTATCCTCCCGAGCTGATTCACGCCAATCGACTTCCTAGATATGACGTCGAAAAACTTGCAGAGGCCAAATAACGTTTCACGGACGTGCTCGTCCATTATCCCTCTTAGTGCGACCGGAAGTACCTGCGTCATTAGCATGGCACAATCGTGAGACTTCATGCCACTGAACCTCTGCTTCGCCTCGTCTAGGTATCTGCTTATCTTGCCCGCGTAGCCGTAAGGAAATTTGACTCCTAGAAGGCACTTGAAAAACTGTTTGATCTCATCCTGGCTTAGAGTGAAGCAAGAAGGAGGGCAGTAATATTCGTTCTTCTTGAACTTTTTACCCTTCCGACGACCTTGTGTCTCTCCGACTCATGATCATCGTCATCTTCCTGATCATCAGGAGTAGTGCGTCCTCCGTGAAGCTCCTTCCGGATACCCAAGCATATCAGGTCGTGCCTTGCTTTTTGACCATCTTTCGTCCTATCTGGCATGTTGATTATGGTGGCGACCAGACTCTCGCACACGTTTTTCGTGATATGCATGATGTCGAGGCTATGAGGCGTGCGGAGAAACTTCCAGTATGGCAACTCCCAGAAAACAGACTTTGTTTTCCATACCTTCATCAGCGGCTTGTCTTGTTGCTGCCTCTTTTGCTTCTTTCCAGGCTTAGGACAATCTTTCTAGTTTTTCAGCAACTCTTCCACTTCTTCGCTGCTCCTACGCTCTGGGATTCCTCGGGTCTCGGATTTGCCATCGAATAAGTCTCCACGTTTTCTCCATGGATCATTCTTGCCAAGCCACCTCCGGTGCGCCATAAACACGGTTTTCGATGACCCTGGATCTTTCTCTAGTTGGAGATAGCTTGTGTTATCCATGCACCTAACGCATGCGCAGAATCCTTGGATAACCTGCCCCGAGATATACCCGCAACCTGGATAGTCTTGCACCGTAGTGACCAACGCGGCTCTCATAGTGAAATAATCTTGTGCGACGGCGTCGTAAGTATTGGCTCCATATTCCCATAACGTGGCTAGCTCCTCTTTCAACAGCCCGAGATACAGATTGATGTCGGTACCAGGTTGTTTCGGTCCTTGAATTAGCATACTCATTTGTATGTACTTCTTCTTCATGCACAACCATGGAGGGAGGTTGTACATCCATACAAACACGGGCCAAGTGCTGTGCGTGCTGCTCTGGCTACCGAACGGATTGAGTCCATCGGTGCTCGCACCAAGCCTGATGTTCCTCGAATCTTCTGCACGGACATCTTATCTCCGTCTTGTTATTTTGTATCATGTCGGCCGTCGCACATTTCAAAAATCTAGCCACAATGTCTTCGCTCATTATGAGCACCATTTTTGCCTACACGGTGTACACGGTACAATTAGAAGTCTATTAGAACCACATAATCAATGCATGCATGCAATGGTCGATAGAAAATTTCGGCATGACCTATCCTAAAATTAGGACCTTTGCGAAATGCCAAAGTCTTGCCAAAATGGAAATGAATCAACATTTTGGCAAAAAAATGGCAACTTGTTCACATACAAACACTAGAGAGAGAGACCGATCCATACACACATGAACATATCATTATCCTCTCCATACACACATGCATGAGCATCATCGATACTCTCCATATACACACACATATGACCATCGATCCTCTCATACACACATCATGAGCATCGATCATCTACATACATATGAGCATATCATCCATATACACATGAACACATCCTTACATGGACAACTTACCGAGATGAGAGACCAATCGCGAGAAAGATGGAAAGGAGAGGTGCGCACAAGACCAGAGAAGGAGATGAGAGACCGGAGACCTTCCTCTATTACTTATGTAACATCCAAGGCAAGTTCTACATGCTAAAAATGGTGAATGGGTGGAGAAATTGAGGTGGGAAGGAGAAGTTCCCGACTAGATGTAAGGAGGAAGAAGAAGGGGAAAGTGAAGTGTGGGGTGGTGGATGATCACACATGTGCACATAAAGTGGAGCTGCCAAAAAAACCGCCACATCCGTGGCGCACTCGGCCCCAGTGCGCCCCAGGGATTAGTAACATCCGTGGCGCACATGCCATAGTGCGCCACGGATGTGTCTGGCCGTTTCACAGCAGAGAGGGGCATGCGCTTAGGCGTAGCGCACCCCCTCCATATGCGCCATGGTTGACACTAACAACCGTAGCACCTACCCTACATGCGCTACAGATGTATGGCGTGCGGCCAACAGGGCCCTGGCCCACACATATCTGTGGCGCACTATGGTCATGTGCGCCACGGTTGTTCTAGTTACTAGTAGGGCACTGCCCATAGGTGAGCTACGCCTGTTTTAGCCGTGGGGCACTTCAACCATGTGAGCCACGGATGTGCTGATTACCTATAGCCATTTTCCTAGTAGTGCGCTTCATGATGGCATTGATTTTGCTCATCGGCAGCTTTCTTCTGATCTTTTAAGATCGCGATTTCCTCCTTCAAGCGGTTCATCTCCTCACTGGAGGAGTCTTACAGGGCTTTCATCGAGTCTTCATGCATCTTCAACATGTCCTTCCTCTCCTGCTTAAGGATCTTGTTTTCGCTATCCAGCTGCTGAATGTGCTTGGATTGCTCGACAATATCCTTAGCCTTGGAAATGGTTTCTGCAAGTCGGAGAAAGAAAAGTACACAGTGAGTACTCGGAGAATACACAAGACCAAGTCGGAATACGAAAAAGAAAGAAAAAACAGACGCTTGCTCTTGATGATCTGTTCCTTTAAGAAGGCAGTTTTAGCCTTTTCATCTTCCAAGTCCGCGCGCATCTTCTGGTACTTATCGTTGGCGACACCCCTCCGAGCATTCTCATTCTGTGGAAAGAAAAAAAATTTAAACGTTGTTTGGTCTACTTGGAGCATCTAGCCGGAAAATTTCCACCTAGAAGCTCGGGGGCTACAGCGAGAGTTTTTAACTTCACAATATGCTTGGTCTTTCTTTAAGCATCTAGTCAGAACTAATTCAATTTTCAACTAGAAGATTTGGGGATACAATATAAAGTTTTTAACTCAGTCATATGCTTAGCTTCTCTTTAAGCATCTAGTCGGAACTAATTCAGTTACAACTAGAGGATTGGGGGCTACAATATTGAAATTTATAAACACTGCGTATGCTACTCTGAAAGCATCTAGTCGAAATAATTCATTCAAACTATATGCTTGGGGGTTATAGTGAGAAGTTTTCTAGCTTAGTCACTCTTAGAGCATTTAGATGCAAAGACCTATGGTTTTCCATCTAAATCCTTGGGGGCTACAGTGGGATACTCATATGAAAAGAAAAAGGCAAATAAACTTACAAGCGCAATGATCATGAGGTTTGTAGCACTCTCAGCAAGCAACTTGCCAAAGGACAAACTATTTCCTTGTAAGATTTCTGCTTGCCGGAGAAGCTCCTCAAGGCCGCACGTTGGAGATGTCGGTGCTGCACCAGGAACTAGAGCAGTGCTACCCGGCGTAAGTACCGGATAGACTATCTTCGGGAACTCTATGGTCTTATTGGGTGCGGAGGTGCCGCCTTCGGCAGATGTACCACCTTCCACCACCGCCTTACCGCTACCGATGGCATCCTTAGCCGGAGCTTCATCCATTTGGTGTGCGGCACTTTCCTGCGTCGCCTGTTCGCCGACAACAGCAAGCTCGGTGGAGGCACCTGAGTCCACTTCCATGGCGGAAGGGATAGATGCTTATTTAGCTTGAGAGCTTGTCGGAGCGGATGCATGTTTGACGATGGGAGTGACAGGGGCGATGGCGGGAGATGCATGGGGAGAAATGTCATGATGCAACATATCCTTAATGTTTTTAGAAGCCCCCAAAGTCTTGGAGGTCTTCTTCAAACTGGTTGTGGCTTTCTTCCTGAAATACACAAAAAGTATAAGTACAGAAATAAAAAAAACAATGGACAATGTCGGAGGGAAAGAAGCTTACACAAGAGGGGGTGCTTTGGAAAAAGGGATCCCTGTAACCTTTCTTTTCTCCGCCTCCAGGGCGGCGGTAGTCTTCTTGGAGGCTCCACCCTCCATCTTCTTCTTCTTGCCTCCGTTGGCAGCGTCAGAAGTGGAGCTCTTCCGCTTTCATGCCAATGGGGCATCGTCGTCGGACACGACGGTGACTTCCTTCATCTTTGGATCATAGATTTGAGGAGCCATGCTATCCTCATCTATGTCGCTGAGCTGTTAAGTGAAGAACTACCGTGTTAGATGAGATGGTAATGGCTAGATGGAAGAACTAGAGTATATGTCATACACAGAAAATAAACAGGTACCTTTGGGCACTTGCTCTCTACGAACATGTCGTAGGTGATGGAGAAGCCACACTTCTTATCCTTCACCTTGACAATGTCCTTGAGGCGGAGCTTGATGGAGTCGCTCGAGAAGTTGTCCTCGGAGATACGGAGGCTATCCTTCCTCTCGTTGGTATACTCGTGCATCAACTTCAAGCGGTGCTGCAGAGGCTGGATCCGCCTGACGAACCAGCACATGGCTAGGTCCAATCCGGTCAGACCCGTATCTACGAACACTCTATCTGCCTTATAGCACGGAAAACGTCGATGTCGGAGGGAAGGGAGGCCTGGGATCTCCACATCGAGGCTTTGGCGGCAGCTCCATCGATGAAGTCCGGGTACGTTACTTCTCGGCCGACCAAAGGGATATCTGGGCCGTAGAAGTACGTACGCTGCCAGTTCTTGCAGGACTCGTGGCCGACGATGTCGGGGAACCGCTGACCAGGCCGGATCTTAAAACTAATGGTGCCACAATTTCTAAGCTTGTCCTTGCCAGCTCCGGCTTCGCGCTTGACGGTGAAGATATAGATGAAGAGATCTAGCCTAGGATTAATCCCCAAATAACCCTCGCAAAGCGCCACGTAGTTGCTAAGCGCTAAGATGCTATTGGGGGAGAGGTTCTGAGGCTTGTACTCGGTAATGGTTGAGGACAGCAAGGAAAAAGTTGGAGATGGGCAGGGAGACGCCGCGTACCAGTTGTGCTTTGAGGTACACCTTTTCTCCGTCTTGGGGAGAAGGTGTGACCTCGCCGGTCGGCTCCGCCCGCCAAGCGAGCCCCTCCGTCGCAGGGAGGTATCCCTCGATGATCAGTTCCTTGGTGTCGCGGTCCGTAATATCCGAACCGCGCCAGTCACCCTTGTGGGAGTCGTACTCCTCCTCTAGCAGCTCCATCACCGCTGAGTTATGGTCGCCACCGGTGGCTTCGAACACCGCGGATTTGGGAATAACCAGACCCTCTGGGGGCACGACGATGGAGCTCGCCGGCTTCGCCGCGACACCGCCTGACGCTGCCATGGAGGGGGGAACTGCTACTGGCCATCGAAGGATTGCGGTGGTGACTGGGGAAGGTCGAGGGGCTAGGGTTTTTCGCACTGTGAGAGAAGAGCTCGAGGAGGCGCTCGCTGGAGGAAGAAGATGATGCAGATGAGAATGAGGTGAAAAGTAAAATTTCCATCGTCGTTATAATTTATAACCTCCGGCATCAAGATTCGTGCGAAATGATCGAACGGTTGACGCGTGGACGACGTGTGCGGGCGCGTGCGCGGAAATTTTGCCACGTTGCCAACCGTCGCCGCCAACGGTTCGTATCGCTCACGCGGGAAAATCGGACATGATTGCGTTCTCTGCATGTGTGAGTTACGAGGCGTTGCTGACCTATGTCTATGTCGCCCTAGCTGTCACTGGCAGGTGAACCATCACATCGGAATATTCCGGCATGGACGGATCCAATCCAGCTAGGAAGAGTACGATAGAAGATTCAGCAATTCTCCGTCTTACAAGTTGAAGACGGAGAAAACCTTGCAGGATTCTTTGGGAGGACTACAAGATGTTGCTTGAAGATTTGCCGACATACATCTAGACGGAGCATTCAACCTAAAGAGGCAAGACGACGTAAGATCTCGGAGTTCTCCGGGGGCTACTGTTGGGGATATGCTATATGGGTATCCTCATAGCATGTCCTCTATCCGGATAACCCGGGTGGCCCACAGTTGGTAGCATGGCCCATGGCCTGATGGGCAGCCCAGTTAGATGGATCTAGAAGGGAGGCCCATGCCGGATAAAGGAAGGCTACGAAGGAGTCACCGACGTACCCAGAGCCTTGGAGTGCAAGACACGCTAGACTAGTAATAGGCGGTGTAGGACTCTGTAACCTGTCCGGCTAGGACTTTTCCCTGTAAACCTAGGACCTGGCGACTATATAAGTCGGGCCTATTGGAGCCTTTAGGGCACCATTTAACTCATACCTCGCACATCGAACCAATCCCTGTAACTCGGCGTATTGCCATTATAGTGATTTATAGCAGGAGTAGGATTCTGCCACCGTCATGGGATCTGAACCTGGGTAAGCTGTGTTACCTCGTACCCGTCAACCGTCCGCCTTCCCCCACGTCTCTAAACATGCACTGTGAGGACCTCTCCATGGCGTACTCTTCGACAATACCACCACAGGCATCCTGTGAACTTCTGGACATCGTTGAGGGTTTTAGGAAATTCCATTTTTTCGATGGCCCTGATCTTTGTCGAGTTAGCCTCGATTCCTCGGCTGGACACGAGAAATCCAAGTAATTGTCCAGCCGGGACACCAAATGTGCATTTTTCCGGGTTAAGTTTCATCCGGAATCTTCTTAAGTTTGCGAATGTTTGACGCAAGTACTCAATTAGAGTATGACTTTGTTTGGTTTTTATCACCACGTCATCGACGTATACTTGAACATTTTTGTCCAGTTGATCTTGCAAGCATTTTGCATGCACCTTTGGTATGTTGCACCTGCATTTCTCAATCCGAATGGCATAGTACGATAGCAATAAGCCCCATACGGGGTGATAAAAGCTGTCTTTATTTGATCATCCGGATTCAGTGGTATCTGGTGGAAACCAGAATACGCATCCACAAATGACAACAAGTCACATACGGTAGTAGATTCAATAACTTGATCGATCCGTGGAAGGGGAATGGATCTTTTGGACATGCCTTATTAAGGTTCGTGTAGTCAATACACATGCGCCACACCACTGCCACATTCGGGTCATCCTTTTTCTTCTCGACCAAGACTGGATTTGACAACTAATCTGGGTGCAGTACTTCCATGATAAACCTGGCAGCCAAGAGCCTGGCTATCTTGGCGGCTATCACTTTCCTCCTATCTTCGGCGAAGAGGCGGAGGGTTTGCTTCACCGGCTTGGCATCTGGCCTTACATGAAGAGAGTGATCAGCCAGCTCCCTCAGAACTCTTTGCAGGTCTTGTGTGGACCACGCAAAGATATCTCGATTCTCACGGAGGAAGCTGGTAACTATGCGCTTTCCTATTTGTCAGTCAGCCCAACACCAATGGTAACTATGCGCTCTAGGAAGGCCTCATCAACCTGCATCTTGTTTGTTTCCTTGTTAGTTTGGAAAGATACACTGCCATGCGGGTTAGTGAGTGCCGACATAGACATTTGTGCTGCCTTGGCCAATGCTGCCACTTCCATCATTTGATTCGTTTCCTGTGCTATGACCAGTGACTCGGCCAGCGAAGATCTGGCTGAGGCGCATGTAATAGATCTCTTGTAATCTCCTTCAACTATGATAACTCCGCACGGACCTGGCAGCTTCATATTTAGGTAAGCAATATGAGGAGTCGCCATAAATTTTGCCATAGCCAGCCTGCCGAGTAAGGCATGGTATGAGCTGACCAGATCAACCACCTCGAACTCTATGGCTTCAGTGCGACAGTTTTCTCTGTTGCCAAATAAGACGTCAACCCAGATCTTGCCAATTGGCTCACAGGACAGTCCCTACAAAATACCATGGAAATTTGTCTTAGTCGGCTCCAACATGTTCATAGTGATGCCTAACTTTAGCATGGTATCCTTGTACATGATGTTGATGCTACTTCCATCGTCTATCAGTACCTTGGAGAACTTCACATTGATATCTGGGCCCATGAACGTTGGATCCAAGACAAGAGCATAACCTCCTGGTATTGGCATGATCTTGGTGTTGGGTTCGCAGCATAGAAAACAAAAAAAATTTCTACGATGGGAACATCTATGTACCAAGATCTATCTACTAGATACAAGCAACGGGTGGATATACATCCATAGAATACATACCCTCGAAGACCGAATAGCGTTAACGAGGTTGTACTCGTGGATGATGTAGACGAACACTTGCCGATCTCAAGATCGTGATGAAGTCCGTCTGGTCCAGCCGGTCCAGCACGATCAAGTCCAGCACCTCAAAGCAGTGGTGCATCCATGATCGCACACACGTACGGGTACCCCGACAACCTCCGTGCCCTCGCTCCAGCGAAGCAGCGGAAGCAACAAATCCTTCCAGAAAAAGCCACCGGGAACATGTATCTCGCTGATCCGAGACTATGGGGAAATTCTAAAGGGGGGAGAGAGATCCTTCGCGAGGAGGTGTGCTTTGAGAGGAGGAGAGGGGGGCCTTTTATAGGGGAGAGGGGGGCACCCAAGGGGCATGGCGCCCAGCCATGGGGCTGCCCCCACCTCTTCCACATTCATGTGGGTGGAGCTCCCACTCAAAATGAAAAGCCTCCACTCCCATTAAAAAGCCTCCACTCAAAAATCCACTCACATGCATTAAATTTCCACCAAATTTAATGCAAGCTCTCATTTAAATAAAACTCTTTTATTTATTTATTAAGAATTTTGTTAATTACTTTAATTAATAAACATTCACATAAAACCCCTTACAACATTTCAATTTCACATGCAGAACCAGTTTCAGCAATTTCAACCGAAACAGTTTCGGTGTCTAGTGAAATAAATTCCTGCGCTTTCCTTTTCTTTTTCTGGCATATCATTTGCTCCGAATGGTGTCGGTATCCCTTAAGTGTGTCACCCTATGGTTCGCGAATAATGCGGACATGATCGAGACCCTTCTCCGATCAATAATCAGTAGCGGGACCTGGAGATCCATACTGACTCCCACACATTCAACGATGACTTCTGTGATCGTGTGAACCTTTTACGCTAGTATCTTAATCCCTTTGTTTCATGATATATTACATGTCCGAGATTCGATCATCGGTATATCCATACCTAGTTTGATCTCGTTACCGACATGCACTCTTTTCTCGTTCCCGTGATATAACATTCTAGTGATCAAATCACTTGCTTGCAAGCTAATCAATGTGATATCACCGAGAGGGCCCAGAGCATATCTATCCGTCATCGGGATGAACAAATTCCACTCTCGATCCATGGGTCTCAACATAACACTTTAGTAGTTCTGAAGCCATCTTTATAATCACCCAGTTACGGTGTGACGTTTGATGTCATCAAGAAACTCTTCCGGTGTTAGTGATTGATATGATCTCATGGTCTAAGGATTAGGATCACTTCGTAAGTTGTTATAGCAATATAAACTCAATGACTTTGATCGTAATGCTATACTTCGGATGAATGTTCATCACATCATTACACTAATGTTGTGACCTCGCTATTAACAACATCCAATGTTCATGATCAGGAAACTTTGATCATCATGTTAATCAACAAGCTAGTTTATAAGAGAGGCATAACTAGGAACTTCCTTTTTGTTTATTAAACACACATGTATTAACGTTTCCGTATTAATACAATTATAGCATGTAAAATAAACATTTATCATAAACAAGGAATACGATAATAACCATTTTATTATTGCCTCTCGGGCATATTCCCTTCAGTCTCCCACTTGCACTAGAGACAATAATCTAGTTTGAAAACTTTTTGTATTGAACACCTATGGCTTTCTGGTGTTCCAAATACGCAATTGCAAGTGGTTAACATAATCTATGGATCTGACACTTTCAGGTCCGTGTGTATTTGCATATCTTTGCGTCTTCACGCATCACTCATTCTCCAATGAGATGGCATTGTATAAATTTGGTCTTTCGGTGAGACCTTTAGTTCCTTGGGGTTAAAACACGTCGATACTATTGTCATACAATATATCTTTAGTGTTATCCCGTTGCGAACCACACCTTAGTTTGATAACAAACTACTTGACACAAATTCCCTCCTTTGCTGCTACTATAGCAGTCATATACTTAGCCTTTTGTTGTAGTATTCATCACAATGTCTTAACTTTGGAATATATCCAAATCCATCATGAAAACTCCTTTCCATTTCATTGTTCCACTCATAGTTTAAATTGAGATAAACTTAATTTGTATCTTGCGACAAAACTAGTATCAATGTAACACTTTACAATGAACTATTTGTAATTGTTTGTCACCTCTACACAAATATATTCTTAGTTCTTCCAAAAGATCATAAGAATATCCTTACTATAGTCCAATGATCATTTTATGATTCATTCTGGTATATGCTCATAACACTTAGAGCATAGGACATATCTGGATGTGTACATATCATGGTATGATTGATCAAAACATTCTCGTGATTTCACTCATCAAGTGTCAATACACTTGAATCTTGATTCAATTCCTTTCCATGCGACAAGAACCGTTTCTTGTTGTTTCTATATTGAACTCCTTCAATATCTCATATATGTACATTTGGCACAACCATATTAGCGTCACCGTCTATCCACTATAGACATTCATGCTAAATATTCGGGTTTTGCCTAAGTTTTCATCAAAATGAAATTCTTAACCTTTGTCAATAAAATATACATCATTTCTAATCAACAAGATGTCATCCACATAATGTATTAGAAATGTGTCTCAGCGCTCCCACTTAATTTCTTGCAAATGCAAGCATCTTCATCGTCTCCGGATGAAAACTCCTTTTCATCACGGTGAAGATTCCAACTCCGCGATGCTTACTTCAACCATTGAAGTTTGCATGCCCTTTTAGCATCCTTTGAATTTAACAAAACCCTTTGGACCGTGTCATGTACACGTCCTAGGTAACCATTCTATTAGAAGAACTTTGTTTTGTTTATTCATCTACCATATACCAAATTATATGTAGTGGTTGCTACTTTAATCCGTCCAGACTAAATATTGCTATGAAAGATCAAATCTTGTCATAGTCAACTCCTTGAACATTGTCATAAAATACTTTACGACATTTCGACTATTTCATAGATTTGAAACATCCATGTCTGTTTCTTTATAGATCCAAATACGACCGATAGGTTTTTACACCTTTCCGGAGGGTCTTCCAAGTTCAAAACTTGATTTATCGTGTATGGACTTATCACGGATTTTATGGCTTCAAGCCATTTGACGGAGTCAGGGCCCATCATCGCTTCTTTGTATGTATTCGGTTCATCATTGTCAAACAATAATGATTTACTCTCAAATCTTAGCATTTGATTGTTTAACCGACCTACTTGGTTCAATAGGAACTTAGATCTCCGTGACCACAACCTTTGAGGCACATAAGCTATGAGCATTATGGCAGCCTCTAGAACTATTTCCGGCGCTGCGTAACTCAGCACATTTAGCTAAGGTTCGTTAACCTTATCAAAGTTCTATTGTCCTCCCACTTAACTTTTGTGAAAAAATCCTTTTCAAGAAACTTCACATTTCAAGCGACAAACCCTTTTGTCCTCGGTGTTATGGAGGAATAACCAATTGTTATTCGAAATAACCTACAAAGACATGCTCATCCGACTTTGGTTGTAAACATCTTACTTATGTTTAGCATACCAAAATTTAAGAAAGGACAACTTGGGTTTTACCCCAAACCATAACTCATATGGTGTCATTTCAACGGATCAAGATGGAACTCTTTTCAGTGTAAAAGCGGTAGTCTCTAAAGCTTTAATCTTTTAAAACATAATGGCAGTTTTATAAATAACACCTTTGATCCAACCATGTCAAACAAGGTTTCCTTACAAATCTCAAACACTCCATATTCCTATGGTGTTTCGGGAGATGTAAATCTAGGTGTTTTGCTAAACTTGTAACTCAAATAAATCCCTTTTATGATAAAATCATAATTCATTTATTTTTCTTGTTACACTTGTAACTCAAATAAATCCCTTATGATAAAATCATAAACCATTTATTTTCTTGTTACAATGATTTTCCACTTCATCTTGAAAGTCTTTGAAACATTTTCAAATATTTCATACTTCATTCTCATTAAGTGAACATTCACTCAAATTTCCGGAGAAAGTATATGAAGTTGAAACCCATCGCTTACGACTACACATAATGGACTACATACATCGATATGTATAAATTCCAATATTTTAGTCGTTCGTTCTTCTCTGGCCTTTGAACGAAGTTTTAATTATCCCGAGGAAAGTTTCACAAGCGTCACTTGATCAAATCAAAGAATCCAAAAATCCATGAATATGGAGATTCTTCATGTTTTCTTTCCAATATAATTTAAACGACGATGTCACTTCGTAAGTGATCTTTCAATCATTTGTCTTGCGACATTTTAGCATTAGGCTTTATGGATGTGATTTCTCCAACTAGATTTGTAAATCATCCATCTTATATGGAATATGGTAATTATCTGAACAACCTTTGTTCTCATAATACCTGATTTAAATAACAATTATTCAAACAAATCTTGAAGTCAAGCTTTGATGTCAACGAGAAATACAAACAACGGTTTGTTTGTTTTCGATGAACATCATCACATATTCTCTTGCTAGTTACTTAGGCCATTGTGGTTCATGAATTGCGTTGTTCTGTATGAAATTTCATACCAACCAATTCGGTATCCAATACCCAAGAACCACATTGTTGAACAAGCAAAGAATACAACCATAACATGTATATCATCCATATACCTAAATTGGATATTTCCGATCTTTTCTTTTCTGCCAAATATATTTTATAGATTATCTTTCAGCATTTCCTTTACCTTTTTAAAATAATCTATCAACATCAAAAGTGGCGCCATATACATGATACATAGTCCAAAGCGTGTATATTCAAATAATAATACCTTTGGACTTGCACTTTGAAGTAGATCACCATCATCAAAATGATCGGTATTCTTTCAAAATCCATTCTTTAGTAATCTTTTAGTGTAGTAAACACTTTACATACATCTTCTATTCACCCTTATCATGACGGCTTTCATGATCAAACTACTGTAGCTTATAAAGGAGAATTGTGAGTATAACATTACTTTCCAAAACCCTTTTGGATGATTAGGATGTCTAGCATCTCCAACCTTTGTAAATTCTCATCCTATATGAGAACACATATTATACTCTATCATATTGCAACCAATTCATTGTTTCAGATATCGTTATATCTGTCACACATGATAGTTTCTGAAACAATTCTTTCAGCTCCTAGATAAACTTGATATTAAAACAATCAAGAATCATGGAGGCAAACATGATACTTAAGATACTAACACTGGAATTGTTACTCTCGATTTAATACCAACTATTAAATTTCACGGAGTAAATAGAGTTTGCTGAAAGTTTGCAATAGGACTTTAAACTTTAGATTGACACTCAACACAATACGATACCAGTTTGTAAAGTATATATCCAGAATCTTATAGTTCTATTATCTCAATTACAACTATGCATAAGGTGGTGAACGAATGCCAATGACTACAACAAATTATGCAAATTCACTTTGATTTAATTTATGATAAATTGAGTTCTACTAATCCAAATTAGAAATGAACTCCCACTCAAAAACGACATCCCTCGTGTCTTTTTGGTGATTACATGAACCAAATCCACTACACCAAGTCCGATCATCACGTGAGTCGGTGTAGCTTCAAAGGCGAGCATCAAATGGGCATCATATCTACTATATGACTCATGCTTAACCTTTCGGTCCGTGTTCCGAGGCCATGTCTGTACATGCTAGGCTCGCCAAGTAAGAACCTTAGTATTCGCGTGTGTAACTGTCTTACACCCGAGATATGCTCGTGGATTCAAGTACACCCAATCATCACGTGATGTCTTGAAGCGACGAAACATTGTCGGTGCATACTTAAGGAAGAACACATTTTTATCTTGATATCTAAATGAGGGATCATCTTATTATGCTAATAAAACGCCAAACAAGCAATATAAGATGCTATCAAACATCACATGTTTATTAGTGGAATGATATGGTTCCTGCATATGATCTCCATCACGTGCACCGTGGTATGATCACTATCATACCTCTATGTGTAAGGCCAAGGTCTATGGAACCTACACGTTATGCGTGTTGTAAGAGTATCATCTCATAATTCTACTTACAACATCACCATATCATAACACTAGCCCAGCAACAATCTAAACTAGACGCCTCGAATTTATCCATTGCAAGTTTTACGTGGCTTAGGGCTTTCGAAGATAAAACCATTCTTACCTACGAACATGAACCACAACGAGGATAACCAAATTGTTGACAACTCGTTGCAAATTAGATATTGACTATAGTAGGAGAGACAGACACCCGCTAGCCACTTATGCAAACTAGTTGCATGTCAAGCGTGGAACAGGTCTCATGTGCGAGGACATGTAAAGTTTGTCCGGGCCGCTTCATCCCACTATGCCACCAATATCCAAAGTACAACTAAGAAGCAATAAAATGTTCATCATCGCCCACATACTCATATGTATACTACCCGTGCAAAGTATCTACGCATAGATCCGGCTCTGATACCACTGTTGGGTTCACAGCATAGAAAACAAAAAAATTTCCTACGATGGGAACATCTAAGTACCAAGATCTATCTACTAGATACAAGCAACGGGTGGATATACATCCATAGAATACATACCCTCGAAGACCGAATAGCGTTAACGAGGTTGTACTCGTGGATGATGTAGACGAACGCTTGCCGATCTCAAGATCGTGATGAAGTTCGTCTGGTCTAGCCGGTCCAGCACGATCAAGTCCAGCACCTCAAAGCAGTGGTGCATCCGTGATCGCACACACGTACGGGTACCCCGACAACCTCCGCGCCCTCGCTCTAGCAAAGCAGCGGAAGCAACAAATCCTTCCAGAAAAAGCCACCGGGAACATGTATCTCGCTGATCCGAGACCATGGGGAAATTATAAAGGGGGGAGAGAGATCCTTCGCGAGGAGGTGTGCTTTGAGAAGAGGAGAGGGGGGCCTTTTATAGGGGAGAGGGGGGCACCCAAGGTGCATGGCGCCCAGCCATGGGGCTTCCCCCACCTCTTCCACATTCATGTGGGTGGAGCTCCCACTCAAAATGAAAAGCCTCCACTCCCATTAAAAAGCCTCCACTCAAAAATCCACTCACATGCATTAAATTTCCACCAAATTTAATGCAAGCTCTCATTTAAATAAAACTCTTTTATTTATTTATTCAGAATTTTGTTAATTAATTTAATTAACAAACATTCACATAAAACCCCTTACAACATTTCAATTTCACATGCAGAACCAGTTTCAGCAATTTCAACCAAAACAGTTTCGGTGTCTAGTGAAATAAATTCCTGCGCTTTCCTTTTCTTTTTCTGGCATATCATTTGCTCCGAATGGTGTCAGTATCTCTTAAGTGTGTCACCCTATGGTTCACGAATAATGCGGACATGATCGAGACCCTTCTCCGATCAATAATCAGTAGCGGGACTTGGAGATCCATACTGACTCCCACACATTCAACGATGACTTCTGTGATCGTGTGAACCTTTTACGCTAGTATCTTAATCCCTTTGTTTCACGATATATTACATGTCCGAGATTCGATCATCGGTATCTCCATACCTAGTTTGATCTCGTTACCGACATGCACTCTTTTCTCGTTCCCGTGATATAACATTCTAGTGATCAAATCACTTGCTTGCAAGCTAATCAATGTGATATCACCGAGAGGGCCCAGTGCATATCTATCCGTCATCGGGATGAACAAATTCCACTCTCGATCCATGGGTCTCAACATAACACTTTAGTAGTTCTGAAGCCATCTTTATAATCACCCAGTTACGGTGTGACGTTTGATGTCATCGAGAAACTCTTTCGGTGTTAGTGATTGACATGATCTCATGGTCTAAGGATTAGGATCACTTCGTAAGTTGTTATAGCAATATAAACTCAATGACTTTGATCGTAATGCTATACTTCGGATGAATGTTCATCACATCATTACACTAATCTTGTGACCTCGTTATTAACAACACCCAATGTTCATGATTAGGAAACTTTGATCATCATGTTAATCAACGAGCTAGTTTATAAGAGAGGCATAACTAGGAACTTCCTTTTTGTTTATTAAACACACATGTATTAACGTTTCCGTATTAATACAATTATAGCATGTCAAATAAACATTTATCATAAATAAGGAATACGATAATAACCACTTTATTATTGCCTCTCGGGCATATTCCCTTCACTTGGGGTGATCCTTTATGCTCCAAGTTATCTCCTGTTCAGACCAATGCATATACTTTGATATTGCCGACATTGTGGCGTTCACTTCCACCATCCGTCTCTGTTGGCTCTTCTTGTCATTCAGCTCTGTGACAAATACGACATAGCTTTGGTGATGCTCTCCGTACTCATTTCTGGTTCCATGGCCGACATGAGCTTCATCATATCTTGGGTTATGCACCTAATGCACAGCCTCCCTTATTTCTTGGTTATGATATCTCGGCTGCCTGTTCTCATATCTATTCTCGACTCCAATGGCTTGAGCATTTCCTCCTGTGAGCGATGGTGGGGGATGTGGTGGTAACTGCCGAGTCGGCGAGTCCACTCTGTCTCCCTTCTGAAACCAAGTGCATTTTCTTGTTGTGTGATTTGTCGGCTTACTCGGACTTGGCGTGTGGAACTTACACGGTTGGTCCAACATCATTTCATAAGTATATTTATGTCTGTCTTGATATGGTTTTCTCTCCTCATATGCCTTTTTGCCATCATTCTTTGGTATCCATTGCTGTTGCCCATTTGTCCTTTGACGTTGGCTACTTCCAGCATCTGGATGATCCTGACTCATAGCTGCGACTTGAGTCGAACCATACCTGTAGTCTGGTATTTCGTCTCTCCTCTTGCTTCTATACTCGGCCCTTTCTTGGCACCTTTGCGACCCGGCTGCGTCATAGATTTGAGTCTCAGTCATCTCGTCTGCCGACATAAGTAGAGGCTGAGTCGGATCTCCTAACGCGTATGAGTTGGCGATTCTTATTGTTTCTGCCAAGCTTGCTGGCATATCTCTCTATAACCTTTGCCACAGTACACTCCCATGCATGCATCCTTGTGCAAACCATGCAATGGCCTGAGACTCGATTACCCCTTCACAAGAGTTGCGCATTATGCACCACCTTGTGAGGAATTTCCTGTCTGTTTCATTTGGCCTTTGTTTGCACATAGCTAGCTGTTGTGGGCGATTCGGCCTCTTATACGTGCTTGTGAAGTTGCTCATGAAATCTTCTTGGAAATCAATCTAGTTGTTGATGCTTCCGGGTGGCAAATTATTCAGCCACACCCTTGCTGGTCCTTCTAGCATCTGCGGTACATACCGCACGACCCATCTCAGATTTCCCTTTGCGATTTTTACTGCTGTTCCATAATCTATGAGACAGTCTTTTGGCTTTGTGCTTCCATTGTAGGTCTTTGTCCCTCTGGTCAGCTGAAAGTTTGGCACTGGTGGCTCTTTCATGATTCTTGGGCCAAAACATGGTGGACCCTGTGAACCTTGTGATTCGATCAGTTCTGCCATCTTTATCTGGTAGAGCTTTAGCCTCGCATCATCCGGCTAGAGATTTCTGCCTCCGAGTCTCGCTCCCATTGTTTGGTACACGTGATACGGCAATTCATACCCATCATTGACCATTGTCGAGTAACCTTCATTGTATCTATTGGCATTCGGGTCTTCAGGTTGCTGCACTGCTTTTCCCGCGCTTTGCTATCTCTTTTCAGGTTGGCCTGGTGGAGGATTCGGTGCTGGGTTTCCTCCTCCTGCCGAGTGAGTCATGCGCCTAGGTTGAGGTGCAAAGTTCTGCCCCTTGTTGTCATTTCTTTGTGTTGCTTGCCTTTCTCGGCCAGCATTTTCCTGGTTCTCATTTCCCTGAACGATGTTTCTTCTTGTTCCCTTCTCACGGCCCGGGTTTCCTTGAACCACTGCCGGGTCATAAGCAACCATCTGCTTGTTCCTTCCTGAATCCACAGTCTTTTATTTTCTCTGTCTTGGTGCCACTCCTGGTGAGGAGGCTATATGGCCTACTGATCTCGCCGAGATTGGGGTTGCCAAGTGAACCAGCTGTGACCTTCCAGCTATACCTGAATTTGCCCTGTAGTATGCTTCATTCAACATTCCTTTTGCTCTCACCAACTCATTGACTCGTTTCTGTTGTTTTCTCTTTGCTTCACCTGTCAGATGGGGTAACTCTGCCATTGCTGCCTCTGCGGCTCTCAAATTTGCTGCTGCAGTGTTGTATGTCGGTCGCATGGCTGTCTCGTTGTTGTTTTTTGGTGTTATCTTTGACGTCGCATCCGCCAATTCTTCATTGAGGTTTCTGCCTCTTAGCCTTGTTGCGTCAAGCCGGGTCTTAGTGCCCTTGACTCGATTTGCCGAGTTGAGCTCTCGAATTGTGATATCCACATCTTGCTGTAACTGCGCTAATTCCTTTGCTTTCTCCAAGACTTTTATTCTGGCCTCCTCTAACTCGGCCTGCACACAAGCCGGATCAGCTGCTGGCGCTACTGGCTCTGCTAACTTCTCTATTGCTTCCTGAAATTATTTGGCTCTCTTACTCCTAGCTATGTTCTCTGGCATTTCTAGCGGCGCTTTTGCAATTCTTGCCACCCTTGGTGTTTCTTCTGGATTTCCTCCCTCAGCATCCCCATTCACCACAGGGACTACTGGAGGTGCTGGAGGATTCGGAGATGTCATCATTACCTCGACGGAGACGATTTGGTGAAGTTTTCCTGTAGCAGGAATCGCAGGTGGATCCGGTGCCAGGATGACGCGCTCTGGGTACGCACGCTCCATGAGCACCACGATGTAGACCTGATGTTCACCGAACTTGATGAAGCGACCGCCCCTTGGGAATGGCTTGGTCCCTAAGCAGTCGGCATTGTCGCTGACGAAGTTGAGTGCCCCGAACCTCTGGATGAGGCCGAAATATACGCGCTCGCCCGTGTTGGCGATGATGTTGCCGGTCCGGATGAAAACTCCAGCAAGCGCCTGCTTCTGCCCCATGGTGGGCGCCAACTGTCTTGGTGGTGTCACGACAGATGCCATGGGTAGGCTTAAGTTGGGGGTCGGATGGACGCTTGTGGTAACCAGGGAGGGAGTGCACGGTCTAGCCGCACACGAAGAACAAGATGAACTCCCTACTGTGCGGGCCGGGTCTTGGGCTAGCCTTGACCCCCTTGACCCAGTCCACAAAGCCATACAACTAACAGTCTTCTCGTATGTTGCCTCCGGCTCTTTTAGCGTCATATCCTGACTTTGTACGTCAGAACCTTGCTTTGGGCGTCACCCGGCTCCTTTTGTGTCACCCGGCATCGCCCTTCTCTTTTGACCACGCTTTACCATGGTCCCTCCTGAACCTTACTCGGAAAGCTTCCACGCGTCCTTTCTGACTCGGCCTTCCCTCGTGAGACTCGGCTCGTTGCTTCCTGCAAGGTAAACAAACTTGGCCTAAACGGGCCGACATAATTCTTATGTCGGCCGCACACGACCTTCTTACCTGGTTGTCGTTACCCGGCCTGAGTTATCTTTTACTCGGCTTAAGCCAAGATGGGCAATGTTTTACCATTTATGACCCTACCAGGGGTTATCCCCCCGACAGACGCGGGAAGGGAGCCCGGTAGTCTCGAAGTCAGTGGCTTCAACGGGGCCGAGGGTCCTCCAGAACGGGATGTTCTAGCTACCTCCTTGACCCGCATCAGCCACCAACATCGTGGGAGTTGTGCAAGTGGTGAATAAGGTCGGGAACTCCTGGCATAGGGGAGAGGCCGCTAGCCAAGGTTCCATCCAAAATAGGACTTCCCGCCTATTAACCACGGCGAAAAGAGCCCCCCGCCGGATGTCATGGATGGATCACAAAACTGGGAGCCATACCGACGCTCACATTCTAGCAAGGGGTAGACCTAGAGATATTTGGACTTAATGAGTTGAAGCCACAACCCTCCATCGTCTTGGAGGATACGCCACACACATTTGAGCATAAAGGCTACATTGAAGCGTCGCGAGTCGAGGATCCTTATGCCCCCAAGAATCTTGGGGGTGCACATGTCAGCCCATTTCACCATGTGGTATTTCTGTGCGCATCCTAAGCTATCCAAAAGAACCGGGACAACTCTTTTACAAAGTTCGCGTGTGTCCCCTAAGGTAGAATGTAAATCCCCATCTAATACATGGGGAGGGTGGACATGCACCAGTTGATAAGGATCATCTTGATCCCCTTTGTCATGAGCCTAGCTCGCCAGGGTTCCGCTTTGGAACGAACCCTCGCGACCGGTGGGGCCAGGTCCTTGATCAACACTCGTGTATCCCTTATAGTCATTGCCAAATACGTGATAGGGAAGTATGTCAACCTATAGTGTAGGTTGCCAGTGATACGCTACCTTTCCTCGTTTGAGTATCACAATATCATGACCTCGCTCTTGTCGAAGTTGATCTTAATCCATAATATGGATTCAAAGCATATGAGCAGGAATTTGAAATTGATGATATCTACCTCCGAGCCCTGCACCATGATCATGGTATCATCCACATATTGGAGGTGGGTAATGAAGGGGTTCGCATCAGAAAACAAAAAAATCATGACTAGCGCAACACTAATTTCCTAGACATATCTAGGAGTAATGCTACAATGGAGAAGGTTTCGGTGACATACCCTTGTAGACCGAAAACGCTTATTGTTCATGCGGAATGTGGATGATGTAATTATACTCGTAGCCGACCTCAAGGTCATTTTTCTCCTCGCACATCACCCTATGTCCTTGCACGATAGTCTAGGTGCCACAACTGACAGCACCCCCGTGGATTCGAACACATACGATGCTCCACGACGACTCCCGGTCTCCTTGATCCAGCTGGGATTGCTTATGTAGATCTTCTGGAACGGGATCCAGCAGCGCGACGGCATGTCAAATATACGTTGTCTCCCACGTGCACAGTTCTTCTTGGAACTATGCAAGCGCAAGAGCCAACGAGAGAGGGAGAGAGAGATTCCTGAGGAAACTGACTTAGAGAATATTGACCTATCGTGTGTCCCTTTCCCTCCCATAGGCTCATTCTTATATAGGGGAAGGGGAGGGAACCCCTTCGATTCAAGTCCTGGGGTGGGATTAAACAAAGGGAGTAGGGTAAGAGGCACGGCATGGGAGGGAGGGCCGGCCAACTAGGCCCCACCCCCACCCCACATGTGGCCCAAGCCGGCCGGGCAGATGGCCTAGGGAGGTGGCCTGCCCATGGGCCACTTCCCTGGCCCATTAGGGAAGTTTCGCCCAAAATTATTTTTAAATAACATTTTTATTTATAAACTCATATAATTAATACAAAATCACATTTAACATTTCCTCATCATCAAAGACTCCTTTTTGAATATTCCGAACAACTTCAGAATTTATCCGGAACCCTTCTGGTTCTCTCTTTCTTCCGGTGATCCCGATGAATTCCAAAAAAATTCAAGCGTCGTAGAACCCTTAAGCATGTTACCCTAGGGTTCGGGAACATCACAGACATGATCAATATACTTATCATATCAATGATCATTATCACGATCTGGATACCCATAATTATCCCTGTGCATCTTCAAACGGTTTTGAAAGGGTAAGATCCAAGGATGAAGTCCATACCACAAGAAGTGTTTGATTGGTTTTGTAGTTGATACGTTGCAAAGTATCTATAATTTTTTATGCTCCATGCTTGTTTTGCACCATTTATATTATGTTTTGTCCACACCTTGTGGCATTTTTATATTTTTTTTGGAACTAACCTATTAACAAGTGCCACAGAGCCAGTTTCCTATTTTCTGTTGTTTTTGGTTTCAAAAAAAACTAGTAAAGAAATATTCTTGGAATTGGATGAAACAAAAGCCAAAGTTCATATTTTCCCGACACGACACGGAGTCCGAAGGAGAGACGAAGAGGCGCGGGGAGGCAGCCACACCAGGGGGCCGTGTCGTGGTATTGCCAACGAGTATGCCATGGAGCGGTCCTCACAGTGCGTGTTTAGAGACGTGGGGTAAGACGGACGGTTGACGAGTACGAGGTAACACAACTTACCCAGGTTCAGATCCCAAGACGGTGGCGGAATCCTACTCCTGCTATAAATCACTATAATGGCAATACGCCGAGTTACAGGGATCGGTTCGCTGTGAGAGGTATGAGTTGTGTCTTCTAAGTTATAGTTGTGCCATAAAATCTCCCATAGGTCCAGCTTATATAGTCTCCAGGTCCGAGGGTTACAGGGGAAGTCCTAGCCGGACAGGTTACAGAGTCCTACACGGTATACAACTAGTCTAACGTGTCTTGCACTCCAAGGCTCCCGGGTACGTCGGTAACTCCTCCGTAGCCTTCTTTTATCCGGCATGGGCTTCCCTTCTCGATCCATCTAACTGGGTCGCCCAGCAAGCTATGGGCCTTGCTACCAACTGTGGGCCACCCGGGTTATCCGGATAAGAGACATGCTATGAGGATACCCATATAGAATATCCCCAACAGTAGCCCCCGGAGAACTCGAGATCTTGCACCGTCTTGCCTCTTCAGGTTGCATGCTCCGTCTAGATGAATGTCGGCAAATCGTCAAGAAATATATTGTGGTCCTCCTAAGAACCCTGCAATGCTCTCCGTCTTCAACTTATAAGTCGGAGATTTGCTGAATCTTCCATCGTACTCTTCTCGTAGCCGGACTGGATCCGTCCATGCCGGAATCTTCCGATGGGATGGTTCACCTACCCGTGTGTAACACCCCCAGTCACTCCGGACCGACGGCATACGTCTGTGCGTCCAGTGCCGGCACATTTCCATGTCGTGTCCACTCCGGGCCACACGCGCCATGCTACACATGTACGCCACTGACCCGCACACGCCCATGTAACCGCGAGGGTCGGCTCTGATACCAATTTTAACACCCCCGGTCACTCCGGACCGACGGCTGTCACTTCTGGCAGCTCAATAGGATCTCTAGACTAATCCCACAGACCAACACTAGTCTTTTCTGTGCACTTTGTCCTCACTCATACGCACCCGATACCCACTTCCCGGTCGGTCACCCATCCTAGAATTGCTCTAGGCCAAGCACGCTTAACCTTAGAGTTCTTTTCAAATGAACTTCCGAAAAAGAAGTTGCAACTTGTTGGTATGGGTTTCCTATCAATCCTATTGAGCCATGCGCCAGGGTCTCACACCGTTTCAGCTAAAGCGACGTAGACATAGGTCATCGACGCCTCGTAACTCACACATGCAGAGAACGCAATCATGTCCCTTTTTCCCGCGCGAAGGATACAAACCTTTGGCGGCGGCAGTTGAGAACGTGGCGATATTTCCGCGGACGCGCACGCACACGTCGTCCATGCGACAACCATTCGATCACATTGCACGAATCTTGACGCTGGGGGTTATAAGTTCCAACAATGGCAAAATTTATCTTTTCATCTCATTCTCCCCCTGCGTCATCGTCTTCCTCATGCGAACGCGTCCTCGAGCTCTCTGCGTGCACGCGAAAAACCCTAACTTCTCCCCAATCTCCCAGTCACCTCTCCTCTCACTCCAATGGCTAGCAGTAGCTCCACCTCTTCCATGGCAATGGCGAACGATGCTGCGGCCAAGCCAGCGAGCACCGTCCACGTGCCCCCAGAAGGCGTGGTGGTGCCGCAGTCCATGGTGGTGGAGACCATCGACGACGACCATATTCCAGCGGGGGCTAGAGCCGCTGGAGGAGGAAAGTGATTCCCACAAGGGAGATTGGCGCGGCTCCGATATCACCGATGGTGATATCAAGGAGCTGCTCGCCGAAGGATACCTCCCTACGACGGAGGGACTCATCTGGCGGGCAGCGCCGGACGGCGAGGTCACTCCTTCTCCCCAAGCCGGAGAGAAGGTGTACCTAAAAGCACAACTGGTATGCAGCGTCTCCCTTTCGATCTCCGACTTCTTCCTTGCTGTCCTCAAACATTACCGGGTTCAACCTCAGAACCTCTCCCCCCATAACATCTTCGCGCTTAGCAACTACGTGGCGCTATGCGAGGGTTACCTAGGGATTAGGCCTAGGTTAGATTTGTTTATCTACTTCTTCACTGTCAAGAGGGAAGCTGGAGCTAGCAAGGCAAGCTCAGAAATTGCGGAACAATTAGCTTCAAGATCTGGCCTGGCCGGCGGTTCCTCGACATAGTCGGCCACGAGTCTTGCAAGAACTGGCAGCGGGCGTACTTCTACAACCAAGATATCCCTCTGGCTGGCCGAGAAGAAACGTACCCGGACTTCATTGATGGGGCCGCCGCTGAAGCCCCGACATGGAGATCCCAGGCCACCCTTCCCTCCGACAATGATGCTTCCCGCGCCATAAGGCGGATCAAGTGGTTCATAGAGACGGGTCTGACCGTATTGGACCTGGCCATGTGCTGGTTCGTCAGGCAGATCCAGCCTCTGCAGCACCGCGCGAAGCTGATGCACCAGTACACCAAGGACAGGAAGGATAGCCTCCGCATCTCCAAGGATAACTTCTCAAGTGACTCCATCAAACTCCGCCTCAAGGACATCGTCAAGGTGAAGGAGAGGAAGCGTGGCTTCACAATCACCTACGACATGTTCATTGACGGCACGTGCCCAGAGGTGTGTATTTATTTTTTGTGTATGACATATTCCCCAGTTCTTCCATCTAGCCATTATCATTGCATCTAACACTTCAGGTTTTCACTTAACATCTTAAAAGTCTAGATGAGGATAGCATGGCTGTCCAAATCTATGACCCCAAGATGAAGGAAGTCATCGTCGTGTCCGACGACGATATGTCGTTGGCGCGTAAGCGGAAGAGCTCCACCTCTGACGCTGCTAACGGAGGCAAGAAGAAGACAGAGGGTGGAGCCTCCAAGAAGTCCACTGCCACCCTGGAGGCGTAGAAGAGAAGAATTACCGGGATCCCTTTCACCAAAGCACCCACTGTTTTGTAAACTTCTCATCCTCCGACATTGTCCATTTCTCATCTTCTTCCTGTACTTATACTTTTGCATGTTTCAGGAAGAAGGCCAGTTTAAGTTTGAAGAAGTCCTCCAAAACATTGGGGGCTTCTAAAAACATTAGAGATATGTTGCACCGAGATGCGTCGCACCAAGCATCTCCCGCCATCGCTCCTACCACTCCCAGCATCCATCATGTTGCTGCACCGACAAGTTCTCCGTCTAAGGATGCATATGGCCCTTCCGTCATAGAAGTGGACCCAAGCGTCACCGCGAATCTTGTCGTTGCTGGCGAGCAGGTGACACAAGAAAGCACCGTGACCAAAATGGCTAAAGCTCCGGCTAAGGATGCCATCAGTAGCGGTAAGGCGATGGTGGTAGGAAGAGCGTCCGTCGAGGTCGGCGCCACTGCGCCCAGGACATCAACAGAGCTTCCGAAGATAGTCTACCCGGCGCTCACATCGAGTAGCTCAACTCTGGCTCCTAGAGCAGTTCCAACTTCTCCGACATGTGGCCTTGAGGAGCTTCTCAAGCAAGCGGATATCCTACGAGGAAATAGCCTTTCCTTCAGCAAGATATTTGCCGAGAGCGCCACCAACCTCAAGATCACTGCACTTGTAAGTTTTGCTTTTCATAAGTTGTTGGGGAGGTGACCCCGGATAGGGTCAAGACAGGGGAAGGACGAAAGGAGTCTCCCTTGTCATGAGCCGAGTTACTGTTTATATCGGCCGAGTCATGTAAGAGTCGGCCGAGATAAGCAAGGCCATGACAGCTACAGAAGGAGTAAGACCTTATCCGGCCGACATACGAATTAAGTCGGCCGAGAGAGTCTGAATAACTTCTATGCAGGTGAAGGCCGAGCCGAGTTATGCGAGACCGGGCCGAGTAACATGAAGCTTGCAGGAGAAGGAGGTGCCTATAGTCAGACCCTAGTCACGGGCTAGGAGGAATCTGAACAGAGCCAAGCACAAAGGACAAGGAGCAGAGCAGCAGAAGGGCAGAAGAAGGTCACGGAGGTGACACTCATGGAGCCCGAGGTGCGCATGCGGGGCTCTCTAGTACATTTCCGTCGATAGAAGGGGGACACGGAAAGGGGGTCGCCGAGTTACCATATTGGGACAAGCATATTCCTCGAATATGCTTGCCACGTCAGCCCTAGGAGGAAGCAAGGCACCCCTTTATAAGGGGAGACGCGGGCTCCTAAGAGGGATCGATTCATTCTACGCCGTAAGGCTCGTGTAGTAGTTCTCTTCTTCCTGCAAACAGCTCAAGGAGCACTTGTAGTCCTTAAGAGGAGAAATAAAGATCTGCATGTTAGTCATTTGAGTGTAGAAATCACTACATCTTCCCTCCCCGGATCCCTCTAGCATCCATTGGCCCCATACTTTAGCCTACCCATGGCATCTGCCGTGCCACCACCACGACAGTTGGCGCCCACCATGGGGCCAGCAGCGGTGCTAGCTGGAGTCAAGATCCGGACGGGAAACTTCATCCACACCGGCGAGCGCATTGTCTCTGGCTTAGTCCAGAGATTTGATCTCTGGGACTACGTCAGCGATAACGCAGGCAGCATCAGGAGGAAAACGCCTCCGCGCAACGGCGTCTTCATCAACTTGGGCACGCACAAGGTCTACGTCGGCGTCGACACCTCTTGCGTTTATCCTCACCGAGTTGTTGATGCAGGAGATCCTCCCCTCAGTGTCGCTAATGGTCCGCGTGGAGCACGCCACATCGTCAGCGTCGAGGTGATGGTCGCAGCCACAGCACAGGCCGCGGGAGCAGCAGCCGGATCAACCAAGGACCTGGCAGCAGGAGGACAGGTGACCACGAAGCAAGCAGCTCCACAGCCCACCGAGGTAGATCCGTCAGTAGCCAAGTCAGCCGAGGTGCAGGAGACAACCCCAAAGGCAGCAAGGGTAAGATGGCCACCTCTGGAAAGACTAGAGAATATTCTCCAGGCAACTATAGATAATCTAACTACGCATGTGGCGCCGATACTTGATCCGGCTAATGCTCATGCCGAGTTAGAAGAGACTAGGCAGAAAGTACTGGTAGAGGCAAAAAAGGTGTCATCCTTGCGGGAGTCCTTGAACAGGACCCTACGAGAGTATGCTAAGGCAAATAAACTAGATGTTGCCCCCGAGCGGGTGGATGAACTAAGATTGAGAGGAAAAAACCTCATGAATGATATCAACAAAGAGCATGAGACTCATAAGGCAGATTCAGTTGATCTAGGCTTGCCGAGGTATAGCACCCCGACAAAGAACCTAAGGGCGGCAAATGCCGCTGCATTGGAGTTAGAAGGGTTAACCGGCGAAGCCCGTCAGAAACAGCAAGAAAG
Organism: Avena sativa; assembly: GCA_916181665.1. NCBI lineage: Eukaryota > Viridiplantae > Streptophyta > Magnoliopsida > Poales > Poaceae > Avena > Avena sativa. Next base: position 380,280,580 of record OV702279.1, on the reverse strand, counting down.
AGTGAATGAGCTGGTACGCATTGCGAACCAGCAGAATGAAGAAATGCTTAGAGCTGACTCGGCAAGACCAGGAGCCTCGCGTATGGTTCATTCGGCTGGAGCAGCGCCCGTACTATCAGTGGCAGCAGCATCCTCAACTGGAAACAACGCGCGAAAAGATAGAGCCATAACTTCAGGAAAAAGAAATAAGCAAATCATTCCGTATGATCCGGCAGTAGCCGGAAAGGTCAATGAAAACAGAGGCAATGGGAGCCGAGGTAACAGTGGTGAAAGAAACCCCGGCCATGCCAACAAAGGCAATGGAAGCCGAGGTTATGGAGACCTCGGAATAGGAAATCATGAGAACAATAACCCGGCAGAGGGAAGGAGAGACCCACCACCTGATCCTCAGCCGAGGTATGAGCCTCGGCAAGAGCGAGAAGTGAGACCAGCTCACCATAATCAGGCAAATGAGAGGTACAATGATGGTTACTCAGATATGGAGTATGAAGGGCAAAGTGGAAATAACCATTATGGAATGCAGGAGAGAATCATTTACAGAAACTTGCCATCAAATGATGCAAGATTAAAACTAGACAGGTTGTATCGGTCCGAGTTGTTAGAGGAGCAGGGTCCGCCTGGTCCGGCGTGTTTCGGACCTCGGATCATGGGAGAACCACCGGTTCCAAACTTTTAGTTGGCAAGCGGCACGAAAGCATACAATGGAAGCACGAAACCACAGGATTGGTTGATTGACTATGCCACTGCAGTAAAAATAGCTAGTGGAAACTTGCGATGGGCGGTGAGATATGTCCCGCAAATGCTGGAAGGACCAGCCAGAGTATGGCTGAACAATCTTCCAGCAGGCAGTATCAACTGTTGGTTAGATTTTGAAGAGATGTTTGTCAGCAACTTCACCAGTACCTACAAAAGGCCAAACAAGCCACAGCAACTCGCTATGTGCAAGCAGAGGCCGAATGAGACAGATAGAGAATTCTTGACTCGGTGGTGCAACCTTAGAAACTCATGTGAAGGGGTTATAAAATCTCAAGTGATAGCTTGGTTTGCTCAAGGCTGCCGATACGCCAGTGTATTGTGGCAGAGGCTGCAAAGAGATATGCCGACCACCTTGGCAGAAACCATCAGGATAGCAGATTCATATGCATTGGGAGATCCGACACAACCAGAACTAATGTCGGCAGAGCATCGAGAGAATCAAGATCAATATGCAAGAGATGCAGCCGGATCATCGAGGCGCAACGAGTTCAGAGGTAGTGATGGGGATACGCCTACCGGGGTATACCCAGCAGGACATTTCCGACTGGCCCAGGAACTGGCGAGTGGGCCTGCAAGACGGCGACTGGATCAAGGCCTGGTGTGGATCCAAGCGACTGGAAGCTGAAGGCCCAGGCGAGTAGATAGGCCTAGTCGAGTTAGGTTAAATGATTACCGAAGCCTTAACTGATTCGGTTGAGATATGTAAACCCTAGGGGAGGTGAGTCTATATAAACCTCCCTACAGGGCGTGTAGAGACACGTTCCATCATACACCCAAGCGACTCGCTGCCTAGCCGCCGAGCTCGCCCATTGTACCACCATCATAATACAATCTAGCAGGAGTAGGTCTTTACCCTCCGGGGGGCCGAACCTGGGTAAAACCTTGCGTCTCCGCCCTCATCTCGCACCGCAGATGGCAGGCCGCCCTTGCCCCTCGTTCTACTACTCGCTGCCGATTGCAGCATCTGCCGTGACCATTCCCACGACAGTGGCGCCCACCGTGGGGCCTGGCCGGTCTGGCCGGTGTTCTGCGGCGAGATCCAATCTGCCCATCAACGAGACGGTCGCCACCGGCCGCATGATAGCGATCGGCGAGATGCTCCAAATCTTGCCGAGCAGCTACGTCCCGGCGGCGCGACCCGTCACGCACAGCGTGATCCTGCCGGTCGGCACGATCAGCCTCTTCGTCGGCCTCACCGACGTCATCGTCTCGGAGGATTCGGCTCGCATCCGCGAGTCGCCGCCACGCGATCGACTCTCCGAGAGCCAGATCCATCGCCTCGCCTCCGAGTACGACTCGGCCCACAGCAACGTGGCCGAAAACTCAGCGGCCGCAGAAGACGCGGCCCTCAACGACGACGCCGACTCGGCGACCCCGGCGTCACTCGCCAGATCCATCACCGCGGCTTCACCCGCGGGCTCCATCACCCAGGTCTCCAACGTGGGAGACTTCGAGGATCCCTCCATCCTTGGGATCTTCGACTTCGACTCCGGGTCGGAAAATTCCGCCGACCTCTGTGACGGGACCGGTCGCCACGCCGTGACCTACATGGCGACCGGCACCGATCCGCCGGAGGATCCCTTCTCCACCCCGATCCCTCCTAACGCCACGGCAACGGAGGTCGAGGAACTCCGCCTGAAGCTGGCGGAGGCAGTCCGCAAGGAACAAGCCGAGCGCGAAAAATTTCGCCTCGAGCAGGTGATGGCGCAGGAGCTGTCGCGCTACCACCAGCAGCGGATTAGGACGCGCCTAAACCCCACCGTCCAGGGGCGCGCCCTGAACTTCGACGACGAAAACGACCCGGCCCGCGCGACCGAGCGCGCGATCTGCGAGAACGCGCCACCAGGAGGAAGCGCCCGGCCCCCGCCAGGGTCGACGGCGATGGGCGCCCCACCTCCACCCAACCGCACACCCCCTAGGGATCAGCCGCAGATAGTAGTCTCCTCACGGGAGCGAGACGCGAATGGCCTCCCACTGTTCTCCACCCCGATGGACAACCTCGTGGCGGGCCGAGCAGCAGCCGACAACATTACGGCCACCGGCGACGGTGCCCTACAGATCCAGTATGTCAAGGCCCTGCTCGCAAAGGCCGTCGAGCAGCAAAACGCAGGCGCCGACTCGCAGGGTCGAGTGTACTCGCGTTCTTCGGGAAGCAGAGTGGCCTCAAGCGGCCGCCCAATGGCGGCAAACACCCTCAACTGCCCGCCACCAGAGCCATTGCAGCTCCAACACCGACCCGCGAACGCGGCACTCTCCACCAACGACCCCAGGCCAGCGACCAACTTCGTCGCCGCCAACGGTCAACCCATCGACGCCCGCACCCACATCATCAACAACCAAAGCTGACGCGCACGCCAGCCCGACGACCTGCAACACACCCTAACCAATCGTCACGACGATGAGCCAATGGGGTCGCTAAGTCGACTCGGCCCCAAGTGCTTCGGAACGATGATCCGAGGCGAGAAGTACCCGCCGAACTTCAAGGCTCCGAAGGAGATAGAAAAGTACGACCCTTCGTACGACCCCTCCATGTGGCTCGATACATACCTCATGGCGATTGGGATCGCAGGCCACACCGACCTGCTAGCCGCCCGTTACCTCCCCCTGATGATGGAGGGGACGTGCAGGCAGTGGATCAACACCCTCCCCCAGGATAGTATCGACTCCTCGGAGGAGATGCGCGACGCCTTCATCAGGCACTTCGAGTGCTCTTACACCCGCGCCACCACCATTGAGGACCTGGAGCGGTGCGTCCAGGGACCCCGCGAGTCTACCCGCAACTGGGTCCAGCGGTGGCAAGAACTCTGGTACAACGCGGTCGGCATCCACCCGGACACCGCGATCCACTGCTTCAAGACCTCGTGCCGCTACGAGCCTTTGGTCGCCAAGCTCAAGCGACATGCTCGCACACTCGACAACTTACCGGACCTCCTCGAGATCGCCAAACGGTACGCGAAGGAAGATCCAAACCAGGAAACCGACGACGAGTCGGGAGGCCAACGCCGCACGAGCGGCAACGACAACGGACGACGGTCCGACCTACGCTACAGCAACACTCGCCTCACTGGAAAGCGCCGCAGTGACGGGCGAGTCGACTTCGTCGCCAACGCCAGGCACGCACAACGCGAGCCCAAAAGCTTCCGCCGCGATGGAGGACAACGCCGCGACGGCGGCAACTACAAGGCCAAACCAAGGTTCGACCCTGCGGCCCTCCTTAACCAACCCTGTGTGTTTCATAGAAGGGAAGGGAAGCCCGCAACGCACACGACCGCCGACTGCCACACCCTCAGGGAGATTGAGAAGGCACGGCGAGCACGGGAGGACCCCGACAACGACCCGCCAAACGGCGGAAAATTCGGCAAAGTGGCCGGCTCGCTCCATACCTTCACAGGCTTCAACAAGAAGCGCGAGAAGAAGGTCATCACCCGCGCCGTCGCCGTCAACGCGGTGGCCCAGGTGGACGTTCCCCAGTTCCTCAACTGGTCGGAGCAGCCCATCACCTGGAGCCGCCAGGACCACTCGCCGCGCATCGAGTACCCAGGCCGAGTCGCCCTGGTGGTCAAGCCAAAGGTGGGCGACTACTGGCTCCCCAAGAAATTGATGGACGGCGGAAGCTCCATCAACATCATGTACCTGGACACCTTCAGGCGGTTGCGGCTACCGCAGTCGATGATCGAGACAACCCACACCACGTTCCACAGCATCGTCCCCGGTCGGAAGGCGTACCCGATCGGCAAGGTTACGCTGCCAGTCACCTTCGGCACACCAGCAAACTTCCGCACCGAGCGGATCGTCTTCGAGATGGTACCCTTCGATAGCCCCTACCACTGCGTCCTGGGGCGCCAGGCGTTCGCCAAGTTCATGGCAGCGCCACACTACGCGTACAACGCGATGAAGCTCCCCGGGCCGTGCGGTGTCATCACCATCAACGGCGACCCCGACATGGCCGCCGAGTGCGAGGCCAAAGGAGCCGAACTCGCCGATGCCGTCATCGCGGCAGAGGCCAACCACGCCGACGAGCTCGCCAAGTACGCGAGCGGGGTGAACAATGACGACCCCACCATACTCAAGAAGCCCAATTCGGAGGGCGCAAACACCTCAGCCTTCGAAGCAACGATGCACACCCGCACCGTCGAGCTGGTCCCAGGCGACTCCAGCCAGACGGTGACGATCGGAACAGGAATGAGCCCAACCTAGGAAGGAGCGCTCATCGAGTTCCTCCGTGAGAACAGGGACATCTTCGCATGGAAGCCCTCTGACATGCCTGGTGTCCCTAGGGAGCTCGCTGAGTACAAACTAAACGCCTACCCCAAAGTGCGACCCGTCAAACAGTCGCTGCGGCCCTTCAATGAAGAGCGCCGCCGAGCCATCGCCAAGGAGGTGCAGCGTCTACTCGCTGCAGGCTTCATCCGGCCAATCAAGTACTCCAAGTGGCTGGCACACCCAGTCCTGGTCGAGAAGAAGAACGGGACCTGGAGGATGTGTATCGACTACACAAATTTGAACAGCGCCTGCCCGAAGGAGCAATTCGTCCTCCCGCGGATCGACCAAATAATCGACTCCACCGCGGGCTCGGAGTCGCTATGTTTCCTCGACGCCTACTCTGGATACAACCAGATCAAAATGGTTGTCGAGGACGAGGAGAAGACGGCGTTCATCACGCCATTCGAAGCCTTCTGCTACACCGCCATGACCTTCGGCCTCAAGAACGCCGGGGCGACCTACCAGCGGTGCATGCAAGAGTGCCTCGCGAGCCAAATTGGCCGCAACATCCACGTCTACATCGACGACGTGGTCATAAAATACACTCGCCAGGGTGATCTACTCGCCGACCTGACGGAAACATTCGCCAACTTGCGAAAATACAAGATAAAGCTTAACCCAGGCAAATGTACCTTCGGTGTACCAGCAGTACAACTACTGGGGTACGTCGTCTCCAAGCGAGGGATCGAGGCGAACCCCACCAAGATCGACACGATCGCCCGACTCGGCAAACCCGAGTGCCTGCGCGACGTCCAGAAGCTTCGGGCGAGTAGCGGCTCTCAGTCACTTCATCCCCCGGTTGGGCGAAAAGGCGATGCCCCTATACCGTCTGATGCGCAAGAACCCCACCTTCCAGTGCGACAAGGAGGCGGACGACGCACTCCGCGACCTCAAGAAGGTGCTACTCACCGCACCGCTACTCGCCGCCCCCGCCGACATAGAACCCATGCTGGTCTACGTCGCGGCTTCCGAGCGCGTCGTCAGCACCGTCATGGTCGTCGAATGGCCGGAGGAAGGGAAGGAGCGCCCAGTACATCGACCGGTGTACTACATCAGCGAGGTACTCACCGAGTCGCGCCAACGATACCCGTAGTACCAGAAACTGGTATACTCGGTCTTCAGAGCACAGCGGCGCCTGCCGCACTACTTCTAGGAGCACCCGATCATGGTTGTCTCCTCAGCACCGTTGCAGGACATCATCCGCAACCGTGAGGCGACTAGGCGAGTCGCTAAGTGGGCCGTCGAAATCGGCGTCCATAATATCAAGTACGAGCCACGAAAGGCGATCAAGTCGCAGGCTCTAGCGGACTTCATCGCCGACTGGGAAGAGGCCCAGCAGCCAGAAAAGCTGCCATACCTCCATTACTGGAGCCTGCACTTCGACGGCTCCAAGAACGCGGACGGCGCAGGAGCAGGAATCGTGCTGACTTCCCCGAAGGGCGACAAGCTCCGCTACGTCCTTTGCCTCGACTTCACCCCCTGCACCAACAACATGGCCGAGTACGAGGCACTACTCCACGGCATGCGAGCTACCAGGGAGATGAACGTCAACCGCCTACGCTGCTACGGAGACTCCGACCTCGTCGCTGGACAAGTCGTTGGAACCTGCGACGCTGTCTCCCCTACCATGGCGGCATACCGCCAAGCAGTGGACAAGCTGGGCGGACACTTCGCAGGCTACTCCGTCGAGTGGATTGACAGGCGGAAGAACGAGGAGGCCGACGCACTCTCTCGCATCGGGTCGGCTCGACTCGCACCACCCGCCGGCGTCTTCCTCGATACGATCACCAAGCCATCAGTCTCTCCCCCAAGGGAGATCGACACCGAGTCCCGCTGCAGCCAGAGGCAGCCCTAGTCGCACTCGTCACCAAACCAGACGACTGTCCCAAGCCCTACATCTCCTACCTGGAGGCTGGCACCTTGCCGGCAGACGAGACGGACGCTCGGATGATCGTACGCCAATGCAAATCCTTCACCATCATCGACGGCGAGCTCCACAAGCGCAGCGTCACCGGCGTGTTCCAACGCTGCGTCCAACCCGCCGAAGGACGCAAGATCCTCCACGACATCCACTCCGGCGACTGCGGCCACCATGCCGGCGCCCGCTCTCTGGTCGCCAAGGCCATGCGGCATGGCTTCTACTGGCCCACCGCACATGCCGATGCCGTCTACATTGTCCAGCGGTGCGCCGGCTGCCAGAAGTACGCCTGCCAGACGCATGTGCCGAGCTCCACGCTCAAGACAATCCCCATCACCTGGCCATTCGTCGTGTGGGGTATGGACATGGTAGGCCCCTTCAAAAAGGCTCCCTCTGGTTACACCCACCTCCTGGTCGCGGTCGACAAATTCACAAAGTGGGTGGAAGCCAAACCAGTCCGGAAATGCGACGGGAAGACCGCCACCAAATTCCTATGCGAGCTCATATATCGCTACGGGTTCCCAAACAGCATTATCACGGACAACGGTACCAACTTCGCCAAAGGATCCATGGCCGAGTTCTGCGAGGAACACCACATCCGGCTCGACCTCGCGTCAGTCGCCCACCCGGAATCCAACGGCCAGGCGGAGAGGGCCAACCAGAGCATCCTCCACGGCCTGAAGCCGCGGCTCTAAGTACCACTCGAGCGCACCGCCGGGTGCTGGGTCGAAGAGCTACCCTCTGTTATTTGGGGCATCCGCACCTCGGTCAACAGATCAACAGGGTTCACCCCCTTCTTCATGGTGTACGGCGCCGAGGCAGTCATGCTCACCGACCTCGAGCACGACTCGCCACGGGTCATCCACTACACGGAGGCTGCGAACGAACTCGCCCGCCAGGATGGAGTCGATCAACTTGACGAGGCACGTGACCTCGCTCGGTCATGCACCGCCATCTACCAACAAGGACTCCGCCGCTATCACAGCCGGCGGGTGAAAACTCGCACCTTCCAAGAAGGCGACCTGGTGCTGCACCTCATCCAGGACAAGAAGGGCATGCACAAGCTTTCCCCTCCGTGGGAGGGACCATTCGCCATCGGACGAGTACTCGGCAACGACGCCTACTACCTCATCGACGTCCGTGGGGACGGCGAACTCGACGTCAAGCGACCGTGGAATGTAAACCTCCTACGGAAGTTCTACTCCTAGAACCCCACATATGTACCCTCCAGTCGCTATGAAATAAAAAGAATTGGTTACCGCAAATTGCGCCTACTCTCCGTGTCTTGTGCCACTCGCACTCGTAATAACAGCGTCAAGCTAACCGCAGAAGTCAACCTTTGGTACAGCGATCGGCACGGCCAAGTAGTGCGGTGCAAGAGCATTGAGTCACCTCAGGTCTTGCATCGTCCACAAAAAACGCCTACCCGGAGCCCCATTGGAGTCGCCCAGCCCGACTGGCTCTACGAGCCAAGACAACTGCCTTCGCTTCTTACAGCGACCATGATCCTCCGCATCCTCGACATAGAGACTCGAACGGCCAAATACCACGCTCGGGGACTGACGAACAGTTCAGCGCGAGCGGCTCGGGAAAACGCCAAGTATGAGAGCATGCCCAGGACTCGCCATGCGACTGACCCAACGGGCCAGGCAGAAGTGATGCGCTTAAACTAACGCGCCAAGTCCTCACCCACCCTCGAGTCGCGCCTAGAACAACCAAGTACCACGCTCGGGGACTCGGCCACCCGACCTCGTTCGCACAAGGGAAAACGGTGAAGTACAGAGCGCTCAAGGGAGTTGCCTTGCGACTGGCTCTCCGAGTCCGGGCGAGTCGACCACAATAACAAAACATTCAAAAACCACAAACACATTATAAATGAGGTCAACCCCATAAAAAGGGCGGACGAGCTCGGGGACTCGTTCCACCCTCAATCGAAAAACACATGTCAAATCACAAAACAAACACGATATCTCATTAATAGCATGTCGCAAATTGTCTCAAAATACATAGTATGCCCAACGGCAGAACTGTTACTAATGCCCCAGGGCAAACTAGTTCACTCTGCAGGCTTCGACGACGACTCGCCAGAACCCTTGCGATTGCGGATGAAGGGAGTGTACGGGTTCGACGGATACGTCGTCAGCTCACCCGCCATCGCCGCACGAAAGGGCTGCTCGACCTTGAAGTCCCGGTGCTGCGGCTCGGGGTCGTTGGGTGCGATGACCATCTCCTGGTAAGGAAGGAGGTCGCCCATCGCCCAGACGCGCTCAGAGTACACCGCGGCGCGATCCGTCAACTTGAGCACCTCGGAGATCTCCACCGCGCCAGTCGATGACGGGTAGCCACTCGTCACGTTGTCCAGATCGAAATCCTCTAGAAAGTGAGCAAGCCCAAGGCTAAGCGCCGTCGCCGCTCCGTGCCGGAACGCCGATCGCGTCATGAACTCAACGACCGACGGCGCCTTCTCCAAGTACCTCCACACCTCGACGAGGTCGCTGGGAATTACTTCCGTGGGCGACATCTCCTGGAGGTAGGCTCGGATGCATGTCGCCGACAACGTCGCCGAGTCGACGAGCGTGGCCACACATTGCCACGCGTCGAACGAGCTCGCCTCTTCCGCGCTATCAAGGATGCGACCTGCGAATAGAAGATAACAGTGAGTACATCGGATATTACAAAAAGGCACATGCAATAGGCAGGGGCAGACACACTCACCAATCAAGGGATGGGAGATATCCGTGATGAAGCTCTGAAGAGAAGTGTAATCATCCTGAAGCCCAACAACAAGGGCGTCAGAAACCTTACGTTCTTCCGCGGCGGCCGTAACGGCGGCCTTGGCTCGACCATCCGCCGAACTCGCTTCTTCTTTCGCCTCCCTCAGCTCGCGCTCGAGGTCGGCGATCCGCTTCTCAGCCGAGCTCAACGCCGATTGAGCCGCTACCAACTCACTTGCTGGGACAAGTCCCTGGCGGGCCTTCTCTGCCTCCGCGGCAATTGCCTGAAGCCCTTTATTCGCCTCTTGGACGGTGGCCAGTTCCTTCTCCGTGCGGCGTGTCGCAGCAAGCCGGTCAGCTGACTCAAGTTGCAGACCCTGCACACAATTCAAACAGTTAATCAAAAGCGGAATCCTAAGTGCCCACACGCTGAAATTCAGCGAGTACGCACTCGGGGACTTGCAATCAAAAAATCCTAAGTGCCCACCCGCTGAAATTCAGCGAGTACGCACTCGGGGACTGGCAATAAAAAAATCCTAAGTGCCCACCCGCTGAAATTCAGCGAGTACGCACTCGGGGACTGGACGCGAAAAATAGCAACAAGACACTAAAAGAATCAGGCCGCTGCAACACACCAGCCTGATCCTCGGAGACTGGACATACCTGGATGGCTGCGCCGAGCATACCATGAAGTTGTATCGCATCCACGGACGCGAGGAGAGCCGGCGTGTGCCCGCGACGCTGCTCGACCTCCGTGTCGGTGACCCCAGGCGCATGGCTCGAGGGCGAGGTACCACTTGCTGTAGCCGCTTTGGCCATGAAGCGCGGGAACGTTGCGATGGAGGCACCGGCGCCAAAGGAGGCCGGCTCGGCTGCCCCAGGCGAGGGAGCACCCTCCTTGGCAGGTAAGGCCGCCTCCGCTATGGGTTCATTCGGCGCGGTCGCCGTGTCATCGGACACTATGACGACTCCGTCGCCCTTGGCCTTCTTGACGCTATCCGGGGGGACGACGAACTCGTCCGCCTTCCTCTTCCGGGAGGGATCCTCTTCGCTGACGACGGGTGGCACCTTAGCCACGGTTGGATGGCCTATCTTCTTCGCTCCGGTCCTACAAATTGATCGTGTGAGCAAGATAATCCAAGTACAATGAAAGACAAAAGAAAGTGAGCAAACTCACTTGGCGACTGGAATGAAGCGTAGCCCCGTGCGGATGCCGGCCGGTTTCTCCAGTTCGGGGCCCAGTCGGCGAATGAGGCCCATTTCCAAGACATCGTGTGCCCAAGACACGGATGGTTTCTTCGTCGTCGAGGCTGCGACGGGAGCCTCTGAGACATCTTCAGCGGGAGCTTCCCTGCGAGGTGAAGCCGCCGCGACCGGGCGACCCCTAGACCAGAGACTGGGGCGAATGGCGGAGGTATCGAGGCCAGTGGCACCTCGCTCAGGACAGTGGCCGTGTCTAGCACGGTTACCGTCGGAGGCGCCTCGCCCTTGGCCAGGCTGGTGGCGTCGGAGCTGCTCGCCGAGTGCGGCGGGGAAGCCGGTCTCACCGGCTTCGTCTTCTTCTTCGGAGGGGCCTTCACCTCCTCCTTCTTCTTCTTCTTCTTCTTCTTCTTCTTCTTCGACGGAGTAGCCTGGCGATGCGAGGTGGTCTCCGGAAGTTATTCATCATCATCATCATGACGCTCGAGGCTTTTACTCGCCTCAAGTTCACGCTGACGCTGCCCGCGGGTCTTGCGAATCAGCGTGGCAGCCTCCTCTTCGGATTCATCGTCGTCGTTGCTCTCGTCGCTCTCGGTGTCGCCCTTGGCGGGAGGCGACTCGCCCATGTCTTGGACGGACGAGCTCGAGTTCTCGTCGTCTGAAGGCGGGAGCCATCCTTCCATCACTTGGAATAGTTGCAATGAGCACAAGATGAAATTAGAATGACCGCGACTGCATAAACTGCGACTGCAAATGATGCGAGGTGACTTACCGTTGGGGTTGGATGCTTCGCGGTGTAGGGGGCGACCCCGGCCTTTGCGTCCAGGTACACCGCCTGGGTGATCTTCTTCAGTGCTAGGGTGTAGTCCTCGAGCTTCCACTCGGCGAGGCAGGACTTCGTCGAGTCCTCCCGGCCCGTGTATTGGTACATATAGTGGTCGCGCTGAGCCAGAGGGACGAGCCGCCGCCCGAGCCAGCAGTTGTATAAGTTAATTGTCTGGAGGCCCTTCTTCTTCAGACCGCGGATGGTTTGAAGCATTTCGTCCATGACCATCCGCTGGTCAGTGGGGAGCTTTCCGACTTGGAGTCGGCGCGGTTCGGGCTGGTCGGCGGAGTATCGTGGGATCGCCGCCTCGCCCTCCGGAGTCGCCTCGGTAACGTAGAACCAAGACTTCTTCCACTCGCTCGCCGCCTTGGCGGGCAGCATCAAGTCAAAGAACGAGGCCTTTGACTTCAGCTGGAATGTCAGGCCGCCCGCGGCAAGCATTGGGCCGCCCGCTTCCTCGCGACTGATCCGTCTGTGGAACAGATCTTGCCATAGAGGGAAGTAGGGCCGGCAGCCCAGGTAGCACTCGCAGAACGCCATGAAGATGGCGAGCTACTCGATGCTGTGCGGACCCAGGTCCGACGGTTGGATCCCGTAGTAGGCGCAGAAGCGCCGGAAGAACAGGGACGTAGGGAATCCTAGCCCCCGTTCTAGGTGGCTGGTGAAGCAGATGAATTCTCCCTCGCGCGGGTTCGGGGTCACCTCTCCGGCCGCAGGGATGCGCCACCTGCCGGCGCGCAGGATCCCGGCCTCCTCGAAGGACGTCAGTTGCGCTCTTGTACACTTAGATCTGCCCCAAGGCTCGGTGGAGGGGGCCATTGGCGGAAGGATTCGTGGGGGTCGGAGGATTTCGGGTCGGCTGGATCGCGATGCGGAGGAAGGCGAAAGTATGCGCAATCCGAGGAAATGACGAGGAGATGGTTCTCTGATTGCCTGCCATTCCCTTATATAGCGGTTGTTACCCGCCAAATCAGGGAGCCGTTACTACGCGGTGATTACGCCAAAAGTTACCGTTGGATTACCCCAACGGCTAGTTTGACCGCGTTTAACGGTCCAACTTCAGCCACTCGGCTCGCCGACCCGATCACTACGACAGTGACTAAGTATTTCACTGACTCGACTCGCCAAAGCTGCGATCAGAATGACTAGTTTTTTCCTTCATTTAGGAGCCCGCCGACGATTCGACTGGATGCTTGCTTTGAAGCCGTATACTCCGACTGCCAGCAACCACCTGCGCCCAATCAACGACGGCCTCGGGGACTACTGATGGGGATACGTCTACCGGGGTATACCCAGCAGGACGTTTCCGACTTGCCCAGGAACTGATGAGTGGGCCTGCAAGACGGCGACTGGATCAAGGCCTGGTGTGGATCCAAGCGACTGGAAGCTGAAGGCCCAGGCGAGTAGATAGGCCCAGTCGAGTTAGGTTAAATGATTACCGAAGCCTTAACTGATTCGGTTGAGATATGTAAACCCTAGGGGAGGTGAGTCTATATAAACCTCCCTACAGGGCGTGTAGAGACATGTTCCATCATACACCCAAGCGACTCGCCGCCTAGCCGCCGAGCTCGCCCATTGTACCACCATCATAATACAATCTAGCAGGAGTAGGTCTTTACCCTCTGGGGGGCCGAACCTGGGTAAAACCTTGCGTGTCCGCCCTTATATCGCACCGCAGATGGCAGGCCGCCCTTGCCCCTCGTTCTACTACTCGCTGCCGATTGCAGCATCTGCCGTGACCATTCCCACGACAGGTAGAAGAAGAGAGGAAAGACCGGATTACAGATATGCCTCCAATCAGGTGGCAGCGGTAGTGCAAGGTCAGCCGAGTCACGGAAACGGTCAGCGGCAGAAAAATGGTCCTCAACAATGGACACCAAGGAATGAAGGGAAGAGACAGTGGACACCAGAACAGAAGAAGCAATGGCAGGAAAGGCCGAAATACACGTTAGAGTCCATGTTGGATCAACCGTGTAAGTTTCACACTCCAAACCCGGCCAAGCCGGCTAATCATACAACCCGGCAATGCGCCTGGATGAAAAATGCAATGGGGAACCTGGCGGTCATGCAAGCGTCTTCTCATCAAGCGCATCAACAGCAGCAGCCGCAGTTAACTGGGGCAAATGCACAACAGTTAATGTTACTCCCACCTCCTCCGAGGTATGATAACTCGGACCGGAGAGATGCAGTGCATCAAGTGATAAATCAAGGTCAAGATGGAAGGACAAACCCCGGAAATAATGGACGTAATGATTACAGGGAGCATCATCAATCATATTGCGTGTTCACAACAGAACAGCAAGACAGGCAAAGTGTACAACGCCGACATATGGAAGTGAATGCAGTTATGCTGGCGGTACCAAGATATGTGCCTTGGTCAGATCATGAAATAACCTGGAGCATAAAGGATCACCCGAAAATAATGCCGAATCCAGGGTCGTATGCACTCGTACTAGATCCGACATTTGTCGGGCCCAGCATTAATGTCAAATTCTCAAAAGTACTCATTGACAACGGGATCAGTATCAATATCATGTACAAACATACGATGCATAAACTCGGAATAGCGCAGAATATGCTGCAATCCACAAGAACCACATTCCATGGGATAGTGTCGGGACTTTCATGCGAACCCATTGGGAAAGTTCGAGTAGATGTATTATTCGGTACAAGGGAGAATTGCCGAGTGGAAAATTTGGAGTTTGAAGTGGTGGACCTAGAAAGTTGCTATCATGCTTTACTTGGACGGCCTGCATTGGCCAAATTCATGAGTAGCTGCCACATTACTTACTTGAAAATGAAATTACCCGGACCACAAGGGGTGATAACAGTAGCCAGAGATTACAGGAAATCGATGGAATGTGCGTCGATCGGATCAAACCTGGCCGAGTCACTGGTGATTGCAAGAGAAAAAAGAAGGATTCAAGAGGTAGCAGCTCTTGCTCAGTCGACACAGTTGAATATGCCGGCATTAGCCAACCCACATGGAAGTGTTTCTTTTCAGCCGACTAAAGAGACAAAAAAGGTCCAGATAGATGAGCAGTTCCCAGAGAGCACCATCACGATCGGTGCCGGCCTAGATGCCAAATAGAAAGGCGAGCTCACCAACTTCCTCCTTGAGAATCGGGATATCTTTGTGTGGTCAACTCAAGACCTGCAAGGTGTGCCGAGGGAGTTGGCTGAGAACTCTTTGCATGTAAGGCCAGGAGCAAGGCCGGTGAAGCAACCTCTGCGCCGCTTCACCGAAGACAGGAGAAAAATAATAGGGGATGAGATAGCTCGGATCCTTGCGGTCGGGTTCATCATGGAAGTGCTTCATCCGGATTGGCTATCAAATCCGGTGTTAGTAGAAAAGAAAAAGGATGACCCAAATGTAGCTGTCGTATGGCGAATGTGTATCGATTACATGAACCTAAACAAGGCGTGTCCCAAAGATCCTTTTCCTTTACCTAGGATAGACCAAGTCATTGATTCGACCGCTGGTTGTGAGTTGTTGTCATTTGTAGATGCGTATTCTGGTTTCCACCAAATACCGTTAAATCCGGCCGATCAAATAAAGACTGCGTTTATTACCCCGTACGGGGCTTATTGCTATCGCACCATGCCATTCGGCCTGCGTAATGCAGGAGCAACATACCAGAGATGCATGCAAAAGTGTTTACATGACCAGATTGGAAAAAATGTACAAGTATATGTAGACGATGAGGTCATAAAAACCAAAGAGAGCAAAACGCTCCTGGATGATATTCGGTAGACGTTCGCAAACCTGAGAAGGTTCCGAATGAAGCTTAACCCAGAAAAATGTACCTTCGGTGTGCCGGCTGGGAAATTACTCGGTTTTCTCGTATCTAGCCGAGGTATAGAGGCAAATCCAACTAAAATCTGAGCAGTTGAAAAAATGGAGTTGCCGAGGTGTCTAAATGATGTAAAAAAATTCACGGGTTGCCTGGCCTCGCTGAGTCGATTTGTATGTCGGCTGGGGGGAAGGCGTTACCACTATACCAATTGATGAAAAAATCTGATAAGTTCATTTGGACACCGCAAGCAGATAACGCGTTTCATGAATTAAAAAGATGTTGGTCACAGCACCAATCCTGGCCTCTCCACTGTCGAAAGAACCTATGTTACTTTATGTAGCTGCCACTAACAGAGTGGTAAGTGCGGTGGTTGTCTTGGAACGGAATGAAGGTGATAAGTCGATACAAAGGCCGGTATATTACCTAAGCGAGGTACTATCGGCCTCAAAGCAGAACTACCCGCACTACCAAAAGATGGCCTATGGAGTATACATGTCGGCGAAAAACTTAAACATTACTTCGAAGAACATCCGATAAAAGTGATTTGTGAAGCGCCCATAGCAGAGATATTGAGCAACAAAGATGCAAGTGGCCGAATAGAAAAATGGTCAATCGAGTTATCACCTTATGCTCCGCAATTCGATAGGCGAGATGCAATCAAATCTCAGGCAGTGGCCAACTTCTTTGTGGATTGGGCCAAGGTACAATATGAACAACCCTTACCAGATCCGAATTATTGGATAATGCATTTCGACGGATCCAAGCTGAGAAATGGCTTGGGGCAGGGATAGTGTTGACTTCACCAAAAAAAGATCAGTTGAAATATGTGCTGCAAATACATTTCGCCGCATCAAACAATGAAGCAGAGTATGAAGCACTCGTCCATGGGTTAAAGGTGGCAAAGGAAATTGGTATACGTCGGATCCTATGCTACCGGGATTCAGATCTAGTAGTACAGGAAGTATCAGGCAATTGGGACGCACTAGATGCGAATATGGCCCTATATAGATTCCATGTGCAAAAAATCAGTGGATACTTCGATGGATGCGAATTTCGTCACATACCTCGGGCGGAAAATGACGCTGCTGACACATTGTCAAAACTCGGATCAACTAGGCAGTTAATTACCCCAGGTATCACCCTGGAGCACCTAAGAAAACCATCGATTATACCATCACCAGAGTCCGAGTCAATTCATATCTCGGCAGAATTGAAAGAAGGAAGTGTGCCGATGGAAATCGACAAAGAATGTAACCCGGTCTTTCTGAAAGTGAACCTGGCCATTGCACGAATGAATACAGAAAAATCCGAAGTTGTTATGTCGGCAGAAAACATGGAAATCGACTGAGACTATCCCAGAGAAAATCACGCCGACATGGGCACGACCTATATTCTCCTTCCTTAAGGACGCAACCTTGCCGAGTAATGAGGTATTGGCTAGACAGACAATAAGAAGAGCAAAAGCTTATACAATCATAAACAATGAGCTGTATAAGAGAAGCGTCACAAGCGTGTTGCAAAGATGTGTTGACTCGGCGAAAGGCCAGGAAATACTCCTGGATATACATCAGGGAGAATGCGGGCATCACGCCTCGTCCAGAGCTTTAGTGGCTAAAGCATTCAGACATGGATTTTATTGGCCAACGGCGTTGAAGGAGGCAAAAGAATTGGTAAAAAAATGTAACGGTTGCCAGAGATACGCCAGCAAGATACATATGCCATCGTCCGAATTAAAGACAATACCAATTACTTGGCCATTTTCTGTATGGTGCTTGGATATGGTAGGCCCGTTCAAGCCATCCCGGGGCAGAATGACTCACATTCTAGTCATGGTGGATAAGTTCACAAAGTGGATCGAGGTAAAACCTATAAGAAAGTATGATGGACAAACAGAAGTAAAATTACTCAAAGATATTATCTTGAGATATGGTTATCCACACAGTGTTATTACAGACAATGGCACGAATTTTGCTGAAGGAGCCTTTGCTAGGTTCTTCCAAGAGAAGCACATAAGACTAGATGTTGCCTCGGTGGCTCATCCAGCATCAAACGGGCAGGTAGAGAGATCAAATGGGTTGGTATTGTCCGGAATAAAACCCCGGCTTGTCGAACCTCTGCAAAGGTCGGTAGGATGTTGGATCGAGGAAGTACCAGCAGTACTGTGGAGCCTCAGAACTACACCAAACAGGTCAACAGGGTATACCCCATTTTTTCTGGTATATGGGGCAGAAGCCGTGCTTCTAGCCGACATAATGCATGATTCGCCAAGAGTGACCCAGTACACAACTGCTGGTGTAAATGAGGTAGCTCGGCAAGACGATGTCGATTTGCTAGAAGAGGCCAGGGAATTGGCATTATCAACATCAGCTATTTATCAGCAAGACCTCCGACAATATCACAGCAAGAAAGTCAATCCAAGAGTTTTTAAGGAAGGAGATTTGGTTCTTCGGCTAGTGCAGCGCACAGCCGGCATGCACAAACTATCACCCCCATGGGAAGGACCATTCATTGTGAGTAAAGCATTGCACAATGATGCATATTACCTAATCGATGCTCAGTCACCATAAAAGAACAAGACAAACAAAGCAGGCGACGAATCAAAAAGACCGTGGAACATAGCTCTACTTCGCCCATTCTACACTTAGGAGCTATATGTTGTACGTCGTAATATGACACATCAAGTGGGAGTATCAAGCGTATATTGAACCTCGGCACCTTGAGCAACGACTCGAGGACTGCACAATGTTGTTTCTATTTTTTAAGACTATGTAGTAAACCTCGGCACCTCGAGCAGTGACTCGGGGACTGCACTATGTTATTTATTACTTTGAATTATGTGTTAAACCTCGGCACCTCGAGCAGTGACTCGGGGACTGTACCATGTTATTTCTTATTCCTAAATTATGTATTAAGTCTTAACACCTCGAGCATTGACTTGGGGACTGCCCCGTGATCGTTTCTTGTTCTAAAAATGCGTATTAAACTTCGGCACCTTGAGCGATAAGTCGGGGACTACCCCGTAGTATTCCCTGCCTTAACCCATGAATTATATTTTGGCAACCCAGTTCGTAACTCAGGGACTGCCGCATGATCCAAGATAATTCTTTGAGCACACGCAAGAACTCGATAACCCGAGTGATAACTCGGGGACTAATGTTTATTACTCACTGTTTGTCGCCAGACACGTAAAAGGTCCATAGCTCACCTACAAGCTCGGGGATTCCCCAGAATTGATGATCATAACTTGCAAGATATAATATAAACTTCTCTCAGTAATAGAGGAATAGCAAAGTGAAAATAAACAAAGATTTCAAAGGATAATGCAAAAAAGAATAACACACCCAGCAAATCGAAGTATGATAAGGGATGCAACTTATTGTATCACTTTACCAGATATGGGCTTCGGGATTTGTATTTTAGATAGAAGTTGAAAACAAAACAGCTATGCTGTCGAGTTTACAAAGGGCAAGCAAGGTAAATGCCGAACTAAGGTCGGCCACATGAAAAAAATACAATCCGAACTTACGAAATCAAAGTTTGCCAAAGCAAAGATATAAAGCAATGATATTTGTTCGGATTGAGTAATAATAATTACCATCACCCATGCCTCAGCGGCAAAAGGCAAAAAGGTTCACACCACACCAAAAGCCGGGAAATTGTTCCACTGACATCATACGTCCGGCATACCGGGGACTGACAATAATTTAAGAGTTTTTTGAACCTAAATAGCGAAAAGGGCCAGAGCACCCTTAAGGGGTAGCAGCATGATCAGGAGTTACGGGCATGGGTATCTCGGATGATGGCGGGGCGACCGCAGTCTCCTGCGAAGGGATATTCTCAGTAACTGGGCGTTCCGAGGTAGCTGGCGCCTTAGCCGAAGATACTTTGCCTTCAACAGAACCAATAGTAACATCGGGGGCAAGATTCGGCTGCTGAGAAACATTAGCTTGAGCTCGAGAATTCTTAGTCCCTTTAGAAGACGATCGCGCATCGCCATCCTCATCCGAGCTTGCATTTGAGTCACGAGAATCGTCCGAGTCACCCTCCGCTTCACCCTGATCGGCCGAATCATCATCCGAGGCATCTTCAACTTCGACATCATCCGCCGGATTGGAAAGAAAACTCGGCCCTTCAATCCAATTATGCACGTCAGCATACTCAATAAGCTGGAAGGCACGAGCTTGGCGGCGAGCGACAAACTCTGTATCCTCAACCCAATGAGAGCCAGTCCGCAGATTAGTCAGAGTATCGAGTGAGATATCCTCATACCAAGACAAAACGGCTGTAAGTGCCATATCAGCACCAGCCCTCCCAGCAGATTCCCTCCAGAGATTTAACTGGGTCTGAGATGCCATTAATCTCTCCACAAGTATTTTGACTTCGTCAATATCAGGTGTTCCCGAGGTATTCGGTCAAAGAACATGGTAGGCCCAAATGGCGGCTTGCACCAGATCTCTTCCCATAATCTTCATTGGCCCAATGGCAACGCCGACGGCAATCAGGAAATCTTCCATTGACTATTCTGGACTCGAGTCTGCGAAGACCTCGGCGCTGACGAGCAGAGATCACTGCCTTAGAGATCATTGGTTTAGCTTCCGAAAAATGATCTACATAAAAGGAAAATATATCAGTTAAAAATAAGAAAGAGAAGAAAATAACTAGGCCACGGTCGGAAACTTACGATGAATATAACTCAACATTTTCAAGAGATCCTGGGTCCAGTCGGCCTTAGTCTTCTCAAAGCGAGTGATTTCCTCGCTCATCGTCTGTTTCTTCAGCTCGGCAGCATCGAGGAGTTCTTTATCTTTCTGCAGTTGCAGACTCAGTCGATTCTTCTATTCAGAGAACTCCTGATCAACTTTCTCCAACTCGGATTTCTGAGAAAGCTTGAGAGACTCAACCTCGGCACGTAACCGGGTTATCTCGTCATCCTTCTCTGTAAGTTGCGCCGAATGAGTGGCGGCTTGTTCTAAAAAATGCAGCATCATATCAGGTATGGTTATGCATTCTTGATGAGACACTGCAAGTGTTTGTAACTCGGCTATACCAAAGCCGGAAGGTTATAAGAAACCCAGTATTTGTCTCGAACAAAAGTCAACAAGTCACAAGACATAAGGATAACTAACCTTCTAGAGCATTAACTTTCTTGGTAAGGCGGGTATTAAGATTATTGATATTACCTGCATACCAGCAAAGAATGAATTAGCGCATCAAGCCGAAAATGTTAAGAACTCAAGGAACAATACAAAGATTTATTAAATTACCAGCTTTCTTCACCACGGGGAGAACTTTCTCATATTTCTCTTGCAATTTCTTGTGTGCAAAGAGCAACCTTTGAAATTCGGTCGCCCGCCGATCATGGGCAACCTAAGTACCAAAGTGAATTACACAACCGGGTATTCAAAGCTAAAACAGATCCGAGTCAAATAAATTTTAACTCGGATCTAGGTGGCTGGGTATTCAAAGCTAAAACAGATCTGAGTCAAATAAATTTTAACTCGGATCTAGGTGGCTGGATATTCAAAGCTAAAACAGATCCGAGTCAAATAAAATTTAACTCGGATCTAGGTGGATGGATATTCAAAGCTAGGATAGATCCGAGTCAAATAAAATTTAACTCGGATCTAGGTGGCTGGATATTCAAAGCTAAGACAGATCCGATTCAAATAAAATTTAACTCGGATCTAGGTGGCTGGATATTCAAAGCTAAGACAGATCCGAGTCAAATAAAATTTAACTCAGATCTAGGTGGCTGGATATTCAAAGCTAAGACAAATCTGAATCAAGCAAAACTCAACTCGGAGCTAAGTGGCTGGATAATCGAAGCAGAGATAGTTCCGGATTAAGCAAAGCTTAATGCGGAATATGGATGAACCACGATCAATCCAAGTCATACAAGAAATTGACTTAGCAAATAGTGCATTTGAAGCCTAATAAAGCTTCCAAACGAACAACAAGTTATTCGGTTGCAAGCTTCAGGGACTAGTGTATATATACTATCATTTGAATAACAAACAAAATATCAACAGAAGCGCTTACCTCGTTCATCTTATCACTATCAAGAACAATCTTAGCAGCCATATGCAAACGACTGCTGATGTCAGAAAGCTGAAATGGCTGGCTACTCGGATTGCCCTCAAGCTGATCGGCAGCATTCCAATTATTGGCATATTCCACCAAAGAGCCGAGGTTGTTCCCACTTTCAGTACGGGTCAGCACTTTACCTCGGACCCGTTGGGTAACTACCGCCGCCGCAGGACTCTTGTGAAGAGTAAGCTGAGTATCAGCGGCCAAGGTGACAACAGGCTTAGCAGAGGAAGCCCCCTTGCGGAGTGCATCAGCTATATTGGGTTGAGAGGAGCTAGCCGGCCCCTTCTGAGATGCTGAAGGTTTGGTGACAACAACCTTCCTAGTCTTAGAGGAGGGTTCCGCAGGGGCAGCAACCTCGGCACTAGGAGCGGCATCCTTGGATGCAGGAGGAACTATGGTGTCTAAGGGGGCCGAGATGGTGATATCCTCGGCTAGAGTTGGACTAGCAGCTGGAATTATGTGGGTCGAAGGAATATCGGGGGAAACCGCAGTGGTCATAGAAGGGGCAACAGGCTCAACAGGATGATCTATTGGCGGAGTTATGTCGGCATTAACGGTGGGAGCTGTGGGTACATCTCGCCGAGACGATGTCTGAGTCCACGCAGGAGGAGAGTCAAAACGAGAGGGACTAGGAGCCCGGTATCTTCAAGGGGCGGAGGAGAAGGCAGCCGAGTTGTATGACTTGTCATACTCAGACCGCTTGGCTTGGCAGAGAGAGGAGCTCTGCAAAGGGCAAAAGGTCGAATCAAAAGACAGAAAGAGAGAAACAAGAAATACGAATGAAAATAAAATCACCCAGAAACCCCAGGCATGGTCTTACGACTCGGAATATGCTGGGAAGACTTCTTCACTCGCTTCTTGGGAGCAGCGTCGGAGGGACCTGCCGGAGCGGTGCGTTTCTTCGAGGCAACAGGAGCTCGAGAAGCAAGAGGCTCGGCGTCGTGCACCTGACCGGCTGGATTAGCTGGGAAAGTAGGAGCCGGAAATGCATAAGAGATAGGCATCACAGCAACTACCTCAAGAATTTGGACGTCGTCCGAGTCACCTTTATCCCCGTGGGCCGAGGTCTTGCCACGGGCGCGAGCCGGAGCAACATCCGACTTAGGGACAAACTCTTCCGAGTCAGGTTCCCCGCTGTCCGGGGTATTACGATCCGTGGTCCACGGAAGAGCCAGAACCTCGGCATCCTCGATCTTTTGCTCCGCAAACCTCTGCGAGAAAAGAAACAAAATGGAGTTAGCAAAAGAATAGTCCCAAACGCAACTCGGAAACAAACACGAATGCGTAAATTTACCTCAGGAGGGGGATTCCCGCGAGTGAACGGCTTCAGCCCCTCATGTCTAGTCCTCCGGCATATCAGTCTTAAAGATAGCTCGGACCCGCTTGTAAATAAGATAGTCGACGAGCTCAACCGTCGAAACTCGGTTGGGATTGAGAGGACCACTCATGTAACAAAGCTTGTGAGAGCGAAGATGGAAAGGGCAGATTCGGCTGCTGATGAATGTGGTCATCAGATCCTCACCGCGGAGCCCGGCGCAGATCAACTCCTTGAGCCGAATCTCGAAGGCCTCGGCCAAAGCATGGCTCTTCCTGGGATTGTAGTTCCAATTCTTCTTGGAAGGGGTGCCAATAGAAAAGGCAGGGAGCCGAATCTTGTCTTCTTTTCCGGTGTTTTTTGACATAGAAAAATGATCTATGCCATTTCTTGCAAGACTCAAGGACGACAACACGAGGGAACTCGGAGTTCCTCCGAGGTGTAGGGTTTGCAGCATAGAAAACAAAAAATTTCCTACGATGTGAACTATATACCAAGATCTATCTACTAGATACAAACAACGGGCGGATGTAAATCCGTAGAGAACATACCCTTGAAGACCGACAAAGCTTAACGAGTTCAACTCGTGGTTGATGTAGACGATCTCTTGCCGATCTCAAGATCGAGAGGAAGTCCTAGCGCCGCAAATTAGCAGCGCATCCGTGCTCGCACACACGTTCGAGACACCGAGCAACCTCCGCCTCCTCGCTCCAGCGATGCAGCGGAAGCACAACTCTTTCTTGCCGAATAGCCACCGGGAACATGTATCTCGCTAGTCCGAGACCATGGGGGATAAATTCTAGAGGGGGAGAGAGATCCTTCACGAGGAGGTGTGAGAGACAAGTGAGGAGGGGGGCTCCTTTTATAGGAGGAGGGGGGCACCCAAGGGGGTGGCCGCCGGCCATGGGGGCTGCCCCCTCCCCTCCTTCATTCATGTGGGTGGACACTCCACTCACAAAATGCCCTTTAAATTCCCTCCACTCAAAAGTCCACTCAAATTCCCATTAAATTTCCACCAAATTTAATGCAAACTCTCATTAAATAAAACTCTTTTATTTTATTCAGAATTTTGTCAATTACTTTAATGACAAACATTCACAAATAACCCCTTGCTAGAATTCTATTTCACATGCATAACCACTTTATGCAATTTCACCCGAAAACCTGTTTCGGTATCTAGTGAAATAAATTCCTGCGCTTGTTCATTCTTTCGGCATGAAACATTTGCTCCAATTGGATGTCGGTGTCTCTTAAGTGTGTCACCCTACGGTTCGTGAATAATGCGGACATGATCGAGACCCCTCTCGGATCAATAATCAGAAGCGGGATCTGGAGACCCATACTGACTCCCACACATTCAACGATGACTTTCTTGTGATCGTCGGAACCTTTTACGCTAGTATATCTTAATCCCTTTGTTTCACGATATATTACATGTCCGAGATTCGATCATCGGTATCTCCATACCTAGTTTGATCTCGTTACCGACATGCACTCTTTTCTCGTTCCTGTGATATAACATTCTAGTGATCAAATCACTTGCTTGCAAGCTAATCAATGTGATATCACCGAGAGGGCCCAGAGTATATCTATCCGTCATCGGGATGAACAAATTCCACTCTTGATCCATGAGCCTCAACATAACACTTTATTAGTTCTGAATCCATCTTTATAATCACCCTGTTACGGTGTGACGTTTGATGTTATCAAGAAACTCTTCCGGTGTTAGTGATTGACATGATCTCATGGTCTAAGGATTAGGATCACTTCGTAAGTTGTTATAGCAATATAAACTCAATGACTTTGATCGTAATGCTATACTTCGGATGAATGTTCATCACACCATTACACTAATGTTGTGATCCCGTTATTAACAACATCCAATGTCCATGATCAGGAAACCTTGATCATCTTGTTAATCAACGAGCTAGTTTATGAGAGAGGCATAACTAGGAACTTTCTGTTTGTTTATTAAACACACATGTATTATCGTTTCCGTATTAATACAATTATAGCATGCAAAATAAACATCTATCATATACTTGGAATACACATAATAAACACTTTATTATTGCCTCTCAGGGCATATTCCCTTCACGAGGTGTAATCGACGCGGCCCCACACTGGGTAAGGGATTTCTCGGAGGGATGAAGAGATTTGTCCGGAACGACATTAGATCGGATCTAGAAGAATTTAGACCAAACAGCCACGGAGGGCCAGAGGCCGAAGTACCCCTCCGAGGCCGAGATGTAAGCAGACAAGGAGGCGATAGCGTTAGCCGAAAGGTGATGCGGTTGGAGGCCGAAGTAATCAAGGAACTCCCTAGAAAAATCGCTAAGGGGGAGACCAAACCCACGAGCAAAGTGGGACATGAAGACAACGTACTCGCCTTCATTGAGTATAGGAGAGGATTCTTTGCCAGGCAAGCGACAGCTTACCTCGGCAGGAATCCGACGTGTCCTAATCAACCACTCAATCTCACGACGAGTGACGGAGGAGCCCTGCCAAGAGCCCCATTCTGGACCGGACGCAAGGTCATCATATTCGACAAGCGCTCCACTGACAGAACTAGACATGGGGTCGCCGGAGGAATCGACGGAGGAAGGACTAGCGGCGGAGAGAGGCTTAGAGGCGCAGGGCCCCGTCGTGATCCTAAGCAAGCACGGCGGCGGAACAAAAAGGAACCGCCGCAAGAAATCTAGAAGAACAGAAGATGCGCCTAGGGGTGGAACCTAGCGACGGGACCGTAGAAAAACTCACCGGCGGAGGCGCCGGAGCAAGCGCACGGCGGTGAGGTCGTCGGAGCAGAAGGACTGCAGCTTCACCATCGGGGAGATCGGCAATGGTGCAACCACCAGCGCACGAACAGAGGCACGTGCGCGAGAAGGAAGAAGGAGAACGGTGAGTGAAAGGGGAAAGTAAATCCCCTAGCCCCGCACCCCTCCTTATAATCGCGCGGTCGTGGCGATAGTGGGATTGTGGGTGCGCACGGTAACCGTGTGGGTCACGTATGCGATGAAACCGTTCGCTCCTAAGTGGAGCCACACCGAAGACCACACGGCACAGGAGGGGATCGGGTCTCATGACCGATGCGGTACTCGAGGCGTCACTGCGCCGACGTGACGGGCATAGTAATTACTGTAGCTTGTCAGTAGGAACTGTAGAGGAACAAAAAACTAGAAGAATAATGATGAGTGGTACACATAGGACGAGGCGTGCTCAGGAAGCTGCACGGATACCTCGAACAGAAAAAAGAACTCGGAAATAAGGAGAGGCATATGTTGGGAAACTAATGTGGCCCGGCCGAGATTACGGGCAGGACCACACCAGCTTCGGGGACTAATGTTGGGGAGGTGACCCCGGATAGGGTCAAGACAGGGGAAGGACGAAAGGAGTCTCCCTTGTCATGAGTCGAGTTACTGTTTATATCGGCCGAGTCATGTAAGAGTCGGCCGAGATAAGCAAGGCCATGATAGCTACAGAAGGAGTAAGACCTTATCCGGCCGACATATGAAATAAGTCGGCCGAGCGAGTCTAAATAACTTCTATGCAGGTGAAGGCCGAGCCGAGTTATGCGAGACCGGGCCGAGTAACACGAAGCTTGTAGGAGAAGGAGGTGCCTATAGTCAAACCCTAGTCACGGTCTAGGAGGAATCTGAACAGAGCCAAGCACAAAGGACAAGGAGCAGAGCAGTAGAAGGGCAGAAGAAGGTCACGGAGGTGACAGTCATGGAGCCCGAGGCGCGCATGCGGGGCTCTCTGGAACATTTCCGTCGATAGAAGGGGGACACGGAAAGGGGGTCGCCGAGTTACCATATTGGGGGCAAGCATATTCCTCAAATATGCTTGCCACGTCAGCCCTAGGAGGAACCAAGGCACCCCTTTATAAGGGGAGACGCGGGCTCCTAAGGGGGGATCGATTCATTCTACGTCGTAAGGCTCATGTAGTAGTTCTCTTCTTCCTGCAAACAGCTCAAGGAGCACTTGTAGTCCTTAAGAGGAGAAATAAAGATCTGCATGTTAGTCATTTGAGTGTAGAAATCACTACATCTTTCCTCCTTGGATCCCTCTAGCATCCATTGGCCCCATACTTTAGCCTACCCATGGCATCTGTCATGCCACCACCACGACATAAGTAGTATCCCACTATAGCCCCCGAGGATTTAGACGGAAAACCATAGATCTTTGCATCTAAATGCTCTAAGAGTGACTAAGATAGAAAACTTATCACTGTATCCCCCAAGTATTTAGTTTGAATGAATTATTCTGACTAGATACTTTTAGAGTAGCATGCGTAGTATTTGTAAACTTCAATACTGTAGCCCCCAAGCCTATAGTTGAAACAGAATTAGTTCCGACTAGATGCTTAAAGAAAGACTAAGCATATTGCTGAGCTAAAAACTCTCACTGTATCCCCCAAGCTTCTAGGTGAAAACTGAATTAGTGCCGACTAGATGCTTCAAAAGAGACTAAGCATACTTCCGAACTAGAAACTCTCACTATAGCCCCCAAGCCTCTAGGTGGATATTTACCCAGCTAGATGCTCCAAGAAACTAAGTGACTTTGATCTTCTTTCCACATAATGAAAATGCTCGGAGAGGTGTCATCAACTAGAAGTTCCACAAGATGCGCGCGGAGCTGGAAGCCGAAAAGGGTAAAACTGCCTTCTTGAAGGAACAAATCACCAAGAGCAAGAGTCTATTTTTCCTTTTGATTTCGTACTCAAACTTGGTCTTGTGCAATCACTCTCCAAATACTCATTATGTTCTATATTTTCTCCGACTTGCAGAAGATATCGCCAAGGCCAAGGACATTTTCGAGCAATCAAATCACATTGAGATGCTGGATAGAGAGAACAGGATCCTTAAGCAGGAGAGGGCTGATACCCTGAAAATGCACGAAGAATCCATGAAGGCCTTGCAGGAGTCTGCCAACACGAAGATGAACCGCTTGAAGGAGGAGATTGCGATGCTCAAGGAGCAGAAAAAAGCTATCGATGAGTAGAATCAGCGCAACCTAGAAGCATACAAGGTCCTCCGACAAGAATAGGATTCCATGGCAGAGACGCTCCAGCAAGCCGAGGTGAGCATCTTTGGTAAGCGATTCTCTGTCTTATACTTCTATAAGCCAGGTACTCTGAATTTTTTGTGTTATTGAACTCATGTGCTCCTTTGTCGGAAATGCAGCTCCTATTGGTTTAACCAAGTCGCCTCCTCTGCCTAAGGAATGCATGGTTCTCGCCGGCAACTTCGTCAGCACCACCGTCAAGCAGGCCAAGGAGATTGCCAAACCCCTCAACATAAATATCAAGGCGGTGGAATCCGTGACAAAGTACTCAGAGATCTTGTGCCAAGCCCCCGAGCGTATCGTAAGCTGGAAAGCTTCATGTACCCGGGCTGGTGCAATGATGTCGTTGGCAATGGTCAAGGTGCACTACGAGAACGCCGACATCGACACGGTAACCTCAGGTCTCCCCGACATGGACGATGAAGGCCAGAAGATTGACCACAAGGCTATCTGGGCATCGCTCGCGGGTTTTGACACTAGGGTTGCCGAGTTGGTCGACCACAATGTCTTCGTGCCTCTAGAAATCATTGATGACGACCATCAAAGCTCCTCCGAGTCCCTCGAGACCACCGACTTCAATGATGAACAGGATGGCTCTCCTGCCGCTGACGATGCTGCTTCAAAGTCTCCCGCGCCAGAGGAATAAAAAACACTTTGTAATATTTGTTTCCTCTGGATTGGTGTATGCAGAAAAAACTACTCTGTTAACTTAAGGCGAAAAACAATAGTTGTAATAACATGGCGCATGTAAATATTTTTTAAGCAAGTGATGGCTTATCCATTACTCTGGTTTTTATGCTTGACCTTTCATGAGTCGGAAGACTCGTATTCGGAACCATGCGCTCAGGTGATGATGCCCAATG
Source organism: Avena sativa (assembly GCA_916181665.1). Taxonomy (NCBI): domain Eukaryota; kingdom Viridiplantae; phylum Streptophyta; class Magnoliopsida; order Poales; family Poaceae; genus Avena; species Avena sativa. The sequence goes on along the minus strand of OV702279.1, from coordinate 380,251,771 downwards.
GTATCATCAAAAACCTAAGCACAAAATCGCCGACTTCAAGTGCCAAAAGTCACTACTCCAGAATCCACATAAAAACAACAAAGAACATGTAGACCAGAAAACTTAAGCTAACGCCCGTAGGCGGAATTTTCACAAGTGAAAACGCAAATCTTGTGCATAAAGGTTTTATACGATCCAAAAATGAACACTAAAAGAGGTAAAAGACTCAGAAATATGAGTGAACCAGAGAGCTTTATTTCATTGATCATATAAGAGGTACACAATAGATAAAAAATATGCTAAGTGTAAAAAGGACGTAGCTGTGCTATGTTCCATGGCTGATCAAGCTCCGGGTAGTGATCATCCGGGTCACGTCGCTTACGCTTATGATCCTCGTTGGGTCTATCCTCAATTTCACGATTGTCCACGAGGTAGTAATACCCATTGAGTAGCGCCTTGCTTATGATGAACGGTCCTTCACATGGTGGGGATAATTTGAGTGACTTCTTCTGCTTAAGTCAGAGCACTAGATCCCCCTCTTTGAACGAGCGATGCCGAACACGGAGACTATGGTAGATGCATAGCTTCTGCTGGTAGATGGCGGATCTTTGGCATGCCAATACGCGCTCTTCCTCGAGAAGGTCCACATCTAGGCGTCTGGATTCTTCAGCGTCATCTTCATCGTAGGCGGTAACTCTTGGTGAATCGTGAAGGATATCGGAAGTCAGGATGGCTTCTGCTCCATATACCATGAAATAAGGGGTGTAGCCGGTGGATATGTTGGGTGTAGTTCGTAAACTCCACAGAACAGATGGTAATTCCTCCGCCCAGGCTCCAGCTGCTCTATGTAGCGGTGCCTCTAAGTGTGGCTTGATTCCCTGCAGAATTAATCCATTGGCTCGCTCAACTTGTCCATTAGACCATGGATGTGCCACAGATGCTAGGTCAAGTCGGATGCTCTTCTCCCAACAATAAGCTTCCACTTCTTCGAGAGAGAAGTTGTTGCCGTTGTCAGTGATAATGCTATGTGGGAGATCGAATCTCACCACTAGATCCCGGACAAACCTAAGGGCAGTTGCCCCATCAAGCTTTCTAATGGGTTTAGCTTCTATCCATTTGGTGAATTTATCAACTACTACAAGCAGATGCGTAAACCCACATGGTGCCGCCTGTAATGGACCAACCATGTCTAGCCCCCAGACTGCAAACGGCCAAGTTATTGGTATTGTTCGCCATTCTTCAACTGGAACATGTGGTTGTCGGGCATAATACTGGCATCCCATGCATGTCTCAACCAGCTTGTTGGCGTCCGCCTTCGCGGTCAGCCAGTAGAATCCTTTCCGGAAGGCTTTGGAGACCAACGATCGAGGAGCGGTGTGATGCCCACAATCTCCGAGATGGATCTCACGAAGGATTTCAATACCTTCTTGCTGGGAAACACACTTGAGGTATACACCAGTGGTGCTTCTTTTATAGAGTTGTCTGTTGATTATGGTATAGCCCTTTGCTCGACGTACTATTTGTCGTTTTTCGACTTTGTCGATGGGCAAAGTTCCGTGTACGAGATATTCCATGAACGGTTTTGTACAAGCCGGAGGGACCTTCGTCACTATGTGAACGAAAGAGTCAACTCTGTCCGGGTTCTTGGTGTCCGCTCCCTTCACGGATGGTGTTCGTAGATGTTCCATAAAAACGCCAGGCGGAATTTGTTTGCGCCCTGATCCAAGCTTTGATACTAGATCAGCCGCCTCATTTTGCTCCCTGGGGACATACTTGACTTCGTAGCCCAAGAAGCTCTTGGCTATCTCGTCCACTTCGTCTCGATATGCCGCCATCATAGGGTTTCGCGTATTCCAGGTGCCAGCCACCTACTGGGCAACCAAGTCAGAATCTCCACAACAAACTATGCGCTTGATGCCAATATCCTTGGCTACGCGTAGTCCTTGAATGAGTGCTTCATACTCCGCCATGTTATTCGTAGCCTCGAAGTGGATCTGCAGAACATAGTGTAGCATTTCCCTGGTTGGTGAATGTAACAGTACACCAGCCCCCGAGCCATTGAGTAGCTTTGATTCGTCAAAGTGCATCACCCAGTATTCTGGCTCTGGTATAGGGGTAGCATCTGGCATCTCCGTCCAATCTACGATAAAATCCGCCAAGGCCTGTGACTTGATAGCGTTGCGTCTCTTGTAGGTGATCTCGAAGGCGGCAAGTTCAATGCCCCACTTTGCGACCCTTCATGTAGCGTCGTTGTTGTTGATGATGTCGGATAGTGGATCTTTTCTCACAACTGTGATAGGGTGCTCCTGGAAGTAGTGCCTTAGCTTCCGAGAAGAAAGGAAAACTCCATAAGCTAGCTTCTGGTAGTGCGGGTACCGCTGCTTGGACTCCGTCAAGACCTCACTTACATATTAAACTGGTCGTTGAACTCCGTACTCATGCTCTGGTTCTTTCCGCTCTACCACGACGACGATGTTGATTACCTGGTTGGTGGCCGCCATGTAGATTAACATAGGCTCCATGGGCTCGGGTGCTGCAAGGCTAGGCGCCGAGGAGAGTATCTCCTTTAGCTGCTTCAGTGATGCATCTGCTTCGTCCGTCCAGGTGAACTTGTCCGCCTTCTTCAGCAACTTGTACAGCGGCAGAGTCTTCTCTCCAAGTCGGCTGATGAACCGGCTAACTGCTGCAACGCAACCTGTAAGCTGTTGTATGTCCTTCAGGCATGTCGGACGGTTTATGTTTAGGATGGCCTTGATCTTCTCCGGGTTGACCTTGATCCCGTGCTAGGAAACGTGAAGCCCAACAATTTGCTGGTTGGAACCCCGAAGACGCATTTCTTAGGGTTAAGCATCATGTTGTATTTACGGAGATTATCAAAGGTTTATTTTAAGCCAGAGATTAAGTCGTTTGACTTTTTAGACATCACCGCTATATTGTCCACATAGGCGTGAACGTTCCGACCAATTTGATCGTGCAGGCAACGCTGCATTGTCCGCTGGTACATAGCACCTGCGTTTTTCAGCCCAAAGGGCATTGTGACATAGCAAAACGTGTCGTAAGGTGTGGTGAACAAAGTGGCCAATTGGTCCGACTTCCTCATCTTAATATGGTGGTATCCTGAGTATGCATCGAGAAAACACAAAAGCTCCGAGGTAGCCGTCGAGTCAATGACTTTGTCAATGTGAGGCAAAGAAAACGCATCTTTGGGACATGCTTTGTTCAAGCCGGTGTAATCAACGCACATTCTTAATTCTTTGGTTCCCTTTTTGGGGACAAGTACAGGATTGTCCACCCATCGGGTGTGAAGAACTTCTCGGATAAAACTAGCCTTAAGTAATCTAGATATCTCTTTGCCTATGGCGCGTCTCTTCTCGTCTCTGAAGCGTCGTAGAGGTTGTTCACCGGTTTGCATTTTGGATCAATATTCAAGCTGTGCTCGGCAAGTTCCCTAGGTACACATTTCATGTTGGCAGGTTGCCATGCAAAGATGTCCCTATTCTCATGGAGTAACTCGACGAGCACGCTTTCCTATTTGGGATCCAGGTTCATCCCAATGGCGGTGGTATTGGAGGCATCGCCTACCACAAGTTCCACCGGATTGGTTTCGATGGCGGCCTTGAAGGCTGGGGCGGAGTCAAAAATATTATTCTTCGACGTCAGCATCTCTGTGGCATCAACCTTGCTCTGGATCTCCTTGAATTCTTTGATGTAGAAGACAGCTTCTGCAAAGGCTCCTTTTCCAATCTCGCAGTCCCTTGCCTTGGTAAAGCTTCCGGATACGGTGATGAAACTGTTTGGTCCGTGTATCTTGAGCTTGTTGTAGATGAAGCATGCTTTTGCCATGAAGGTGTGGAAAATGCCGCGTCCGAAAATGATGTGGTACACGCTCTTGAAGGGGACCACCTCTAAGGTCATGCGTTCTTGGCGGTAATTATTAACATCGCCAAAAGCGACCTAGAGCGTGATGCACCCAAGGGACCGAGCCTCCCGGGCAGGAACTACGCCATGCAACACGGTGCTAATCCGCCTTAGGTTTTCCTCCGTCAAGTTCATCTTGTGCAGTGTATCCAGGTACATGATGTTGATGCTACTTCCACTATCCACCATGCATTTGGTGAACTCATTGTCGTCAATCAGGGGGTTGATAACCATGGTGTATTGGTTCTCCGTAGGGATGAGGTCTGGGTGATCCTTCCTGTCCCAAGTGATTGGAATTTACGACCAGCGTAGGTACTAGGGAACTGGGGGTAGGGTGGCCATCAGTATACTCATAGAGTTTTTCTGTTGCCGAACAGTTGGGGTGCCAAGGAAAGTGTGGTAGACGGGGGCCTTCTTCTCAAAGGGGTTCTTACCCTTGCTATCGCTCTTGGCGGCGTGCTTGGGGTCAACGTCCTCGTCCATGTCACTTGAATCCTTGGACTCCTCGTCCTTCTTCTTCCCTTTGCCCTTGCCTCGCGGTCTGTTCTTCCGACTTCACTTGTAGCCGGACTCTGGGTCCTCCTTGAGATCATTGACGAACTTGCAATGGCGATTGGTGTGAGTGGCTTTGCCATTGGCGTCGAGGTGTACGAGGCACGACATATCACGGTATTCCTCGTACGTTTGGGGAATGCGGAGCGCTGCCGGGGTAGTTTCACTACCTCGCTGCTGCCCTCGACCAGCCCCCTTCCTCGGCCACACTGTCCGCCATCACCTCGTCCTGCAAATGTGATAGCGACCATGTCGGAGGTTTTCTTTTCTTATGGCGGGCTCTTATCCTTGGTGTTGTTGTTCCTCTTAGATTGAGTTGGAACGGCCATTGCCGGCAGGGAGCCGCGAGCATCATTGACGGCAGCTAGGAACTCTCTAGCCAGCTGGATCATATGGTTGAGATCTGGCCGGTGATTGTCCTGCAGACGCTTCAACTTATGTCGGAGCAACATACGATTCTCCAACCCATCGGTGAAGGCGGCCATGGCGGTTTGAGCGTGCACTCATGCGTAGGAATTCTTCATATCAAGCCAGCGAGAGAGGTAGGCGCGAGATGACTCATCTTTCTCCTGCACGCACCGCTGTAGATCGCCAATAGTGCAGGGACGCTTATATGTACCCTCGAAGTTCTTGGTGAACGCTTCTTGCATGTCCAACCAGTTGCAGATGGACTTCTCCGGCAAGTCGTCAATCCATTGTCGGGTCGTGCCCGCCAGCATCAAGGGGAGGTACTTGACGGTGACATTGGGATTACCCCCGGCGATCTCCACCGCGTTGACGTAGTCCTGCAACCACGTAGCTGGTTTGGCAGTGCCGTCATAGGGCTTGATGGTATTATCAATCCGGAAACCCTTGGGGCAAGTCGCGGTCCGTATTACAGGTCTAAAGCAACGTTGTCCCAGGTATTGTTCTTCCCGGGCCTCGTGAATCTTGTCCAGGCGTGAACGTGCGTCATATGGCTCCGGGCTTGATCTTTTCTTCTTGCCGCCAGGGGAAGGGCTGCGTGAACAACACGGGCCTCCTCCGCCATGGTGGCTTCTAGGGGGCGACGGAGGTGGAGGTGGCGGTGGGTTAGCTTTCTTGTTGTTACCCTCCTGTGACGCCTCATGCTTGTCGCGGTTGCTTGTCGGACGCGGAGGGTCATGACGTGACCTGCTCTTATGTCCTTGGTTACGCTCTCCATCATGACGGGGTTGCTTCATGTTGTCGCGGATGACCATGCTGCTTTGCCTTGGTGGAGGCATATCCGTGCGATGGTGAGCCTTGGGGTCTTCGCGATGTCAGGAAGACCGGGGCGGTGGAGATGGGCGACGAGGATGAGCCTTGCCTCCATGGTCGGAGGATATGGGCATAGCGTCTTTCCTGTTGCGTGCATCCCTCCGTCTTTGTTCTGATGAACCCATCTGGGACCCGACATCATGAGAAGATCGGTCCCTTGGCGGCTTAGGATGGCTAGACTGGCAATACGCTGGGTCAGACTCAAGCCTCTGAGAGGTGGCCTTTTCCTGCTGTTTCACCGCCTTGGCCACAAGGTCATAGACCTGTTCCACAGCTGTGGGTGATCTATCCTGCTCCAGAAGGGTCTTGGTGACGGCGAGGTTGAGAATAGGAGTGGGCATCACCTGCCTATCTTCGCTGTCAATGTATGCTTTGCTCGTGGCGGCTTTGAGGGAGCCCATCCTAGGTTTCGTCGTACACCAGGATCGTTGATGACAGGAGCTGGAGCTTTCTTAGCCTTTTTCTACTGGATCAGAGTCTTGTACTCGGCCTCCATGGCTCTAGCTTTCTCTATTGACTTCTGCGCGTTGGCCAGATCTCGATCCAGCTTTTCTCCTTGCTCCGCGATGGCCTGCGCTTCCTCCAGCAGCTGCTGACGCTTTTTGTCAAGCTGGACTACGTTCCGAATATGAGCCACGGTCATGGGCTCGACGAGTAGGTTGTCGTACATCACTCTATCGGCTGGAGTGGTTTGGGCGGCAGCAGACGTAGATGCCGGAGGCGGCGGGTTTGCGGTGTTGTTGTTACTCGGACCGGTGTTAAGTTCCTGCGGCTGATGCACTGGGTTAGGAGGAGGGGCATGGACTTTGCGCGATCATTATCGGCAGCAACAGGTGGTACCTTCCCCTTGTCCAGCGTTGTAGGCGGAGCTTGTCCGGGTTGATATTCATCCATCACGGTCCCAATGGCGACGAACACCTGTCGGGACGTGACGGTGTTGCTAGCCTGCTGTTTGTAATACTCCTCCATCTCCTGCATAGCAGAGTCTAGCTCCTTCGGACTGAAGTCTATCTCCTCTGAGTCAGCGCTGATGTCGGCGTAGAGCGCGTCAAGAACAGAGTCAGAGGGTGCCGGGGCTTCCTTGATGATGGGCGGTGGTGGTGCGACAGCAGCGATGATGACTGGAGGCGGTGGTGCAGCTGCAGTGACGACGACCAAAGGCGGTGGTGGTGGTGGCTGAGGCGGAGGGGCGCTGTCTAAGACGTGAGCGTTGTCTGAGCTGCCTCCTCAGCTTCCGTGTAGTTGTTGACGGTATTCACCATGCCTTCTAAAGTGAGGCGTCCTAAAACCTGCTGTCGCCTTAGCATATGTCGGATAAGTGTTCCTTGGTACAGTCCTTCCACAAAGTGATACCTGGCATCATCATTGGGGTAATGTACTAGGTTGGCCCATATACGCAGCCACCTGTCTAGGTAATCGCGAGGGTTTTCACCCTCTCTCTGAACGCAACGCGCCAGATCAAAGATAGTTACCACTCCGACGAACTTGGATCTCTGCTGTCAGACGCACAGACGAAGCCGGCGGACTTGCAGCGATCTTCCACCATTATATCCTGCACAGGGGCGGTTTGGGTGGGCCTTGAATTTTTCCGATCGTTGCTAGAAAACTTCATAGAGAGATCTGACTTCGATCCTTCCGTGAATGTATCATGCCCGTAGGCGGTCCGTGCGGGTCTTGATGCTCCTCCGACTTCCAGGGAACTAGTGCCCGAGTCGGTTTTGCCGATGAAGAAGTGGATGTCTCTGATGGGGACGATCGAGCAGCGGGTGGGGTTCGTCTTCGCCAGGATCCAGAACTCGTCGAGAGGGACGATCGGAACATTGCCGGAGAAGAGAAAGTGACCGATGGCTACGGTTTTGCCGATTCCCGCTAAGATCTTGGACCTCGCCCGTTGTAGAGCCTGAAGCGCCTCTTGCCCCACGGTGGGTGCCAACTGTCGTGGTATTGCCGACGAGTACGCTATGGAGGGGTCCTCATAGTGCGTGTTTAGAGAGGTAGGGTAATGCGGACGGTTGACGGGTATGAGGTAACACAACTTACCCAGGTTCAGATCCCACGACGGTGGCGGAATCCTACTCCTGCTATAAATCACTATAATGGCAATACGTCGAATTACAGGGATCGGTTCGCTATGAGAGGTATGAGTTGTGTCTTCTAAGTTAATGTTGTGCCCTAAAGGCTCCCATAGGTCCAGCTTATATAGTCTTCAGGTCCTAGGGTTATAGGGAAAGTCCTAGCCGGACAGAGTCCTACACGATATACAACTGGTCTAACGTGTCTTGCACTCCAAGGCTCTGGGTCCGTTGGTGACTCCTCCGTAGCCTTCCTTTATCCGGCATGGGCCTCCCATCTCGATCCATCTAACTGGGCCGCCCAGCAAGCCATGGGCCTTGCTACCAACTGTGGGCCACCCGGGTTATCCGGATAAGAGACATGTTATGAGGATACCCATATAGCATATCCCCAACAGGCCGCGATGACCCACCCTGGGCCGCGCTTGGCCATGGTGTGGGCCCCTCAGGCGTCCATCAACCTTGCCCCCTCGCCTACATAAACGCCCTGAGGCAAAAACCCTAAGTACCCGATCATAATTGCATGAAAAGTCCGTAGCCACTGCCACCGTTGTCCCTAGATCGGGTGGGATCTGAAGCTCTTCTCGGCACCCTGCCGGAGAGGGGATATCATCCCGGAGGCCTTCTTCATCACCATGCTAGTCTCCGGAGTGATGTGTGAGTAGTTCATCCTTGGAGTACGAGCCCATAGCAGTAGCTAGATGGTTGTTTCTCCTAATTGTGCCACCAAGTTTAGATCTTGTGAGTTGCGTATCATGATCAAGATCATCTTATTGTAATGCTACATGTTGTGTTTGCGGGGGTCTGATGGATATTGAGTATTATGTCAGATTGATTATTGTTCTATCATGTCTATATTATTTGTGATCTTGCATGCTCTGTGTTGCTAGTAGTTACTTTGGCCAAGTATTTGCTTGTGACTCCAAGAGGGAATATTTATGCTCGATAGTAGGTTCATGCCTGTAGTAATCTGGGAGAATGACAGAAACTTCTAAGATTGTAGATGTGTTGTTGCTACTAGGGATAAAACAACAACCCTTTGCCCCAAGGCAATTGTATTGTTTACATTACACACTTTGCTTAATGCAATTATCTGTTGCTTTCAACTTAATACCCGAGGGTTGTTCGGATGATATCCCGGAGGTGGATTATTAGTCATAGATGCAGTTGGATTACGGTCTATGTATCATGTTGTAATGCCCAAGTGAATATCATAGTGATCATCATGTCATGTACATGCATTGTTATGCATTCTCTATTTTTCAATTGCCCCACTGTAATTTGTTCACCCAGCATGTTATTTATCTTATGGAGAAAACACCTCTAGTGAACTATGGACCACGGTCCATTCCTTCCCATTGATATTATATCTACTGTTTACTTTCTGCAATTACCACAAGCAAATACTTTCTTCTACACTATACATTTAATCCTTTGTTTTCAGCAAAGCCAGTGAGCTTGACAACCTCACTGATAAGTTGGAGTAAAGTATTTTGGTTGTGTTGTGTGCAGGTTCCACGTTGCTAGCAACACCTTCGGAAGTGGTTTGTTTCTCCTACTGGTTCGATAACCTTGGTTCTATAACTGAGGGAAAACTTGCTGCTATGCTCACCATACCTTGCTCTTGGGGCTCCCAACAGGCTCTACATCAACCGAGCCAACATCAGTAGTTCCATTGGATTCTGAGATAATCATGCCAAATCTAGATTATTGACTCTAGTGCAAGTGAGGAACTTATGCAATTATTTCTCTAGGAAATAATCGGATTAAATAAGAGCTACCAAATGTTTCATAAATCTGATATTCGCATATCCATGGTTCTTTCTGGCCGTTAGATGGAGCCTATGGAGGACACGCATCGACATCACACTGGAGCCCCTATCCCTAGAGACAGACCCACTACCGGTCCCATTGCGATATTCCACCCCACCTCCCGTGTCCGTCTTGCGCATACCCCTCACTATAGGTCCAAAACCTTCATAAGTGTTATGGAATGTTTGTGAAGAGGATCACACCTGAGTTGTGCTTTTTTGGCTATTTTAACATCTGACCACACTTGAATACATGTGTTAGAACCACTAGCATGTTTTGGAGGGATTTAAATCTATTGTTTCTAGAGAAACCCTAGCCCGTGGGCCACATAGATCTACCCATCTGAAATTTTCCGTACAACTGTTGACCAATGTAATTTTCTCTTTATTTTTGCTAGGTTATGTCATAGGAACATGGAAAACCAATCTTGATCCCACGTTCACACAATATTCTCCTGGTTGACCCGTAGTGGGAGTTTTGAGCTATAGGTCTAGAACCTTATTATCCATTGTTTCTAGCGAAACCCTAGCCCGTGGGCCTCATAGATCTACCCATCTGAAATTCTCTATACAATTGTTGACCAATGGACTTTTCTCTTTATTTTTGCTAGGTTATGTCATAGAAACATGCAAAACCAATCTTGATCCCACGGTCACACAATATTCCCCTGGTTGACCCGTAGCGGGAGTTTCGAGCTATAGATCTAGAACCTTATTAAGTGTTATCACATGTGTTTGAAGAGGATCACACCCGGGATGTGGGTTTTTGCTATTTTAACATCCCATAACACTTTTTTGCATATTCTAGGGCAACAAGCAAGTTTTTGAGGGACTACGATCCTCTGATATGCCGTTTCTAGCAAAATCCTTTCTTGTGGGCACCACAGATCTACCTCTTTGACTGGTTTCCAACGGCGCTTGACCAATTTCCAAAGGAGCAAGAATCATTATGTCCATTAAAAATCCAAAATTTGTTCGTAAATGAGGTAGTGATACCTTGGATAGAGAGATTTTCAAAATCTAAAAGTGGATTAATGTCCTTCCAAAAGATTTTGCTGGCTGGACCCTGCTCTTCATGATATGAGTAAAACATTCACTTCTCCCCTGCATATTTGCAAAATGTACAAGGCACAAAAATTGCAAGTCATGTGCAACATGAAGAAATAGTGGGTAACTCTTGTTTTTAGAGAGCAACGGATGGTTGGGAAGTTGGCATGCATGCATGGTCCCTATGGTCTAGCTGCAGATCGATGGTTGGGAAGTTGGCATGCATACATGGTCTAGCTGCAGATCGATGGTTGGGAAGTTGGCATGCATACATGGTCTTAATAAAAGCATGATACTAGCTCCGTCCCAAGGCTCAAGGTCTATAATTTTTTTTCAAAAGTCAAACTACCTAAATTTTAACCAAGTTTTTAGAAAAAAATATTAATATTTATAATACGTAATCCATACCATTTCATACCTCATATTTCACATGGTATCTATATAATATAACAGTTTTTCTAAAAATTTGATCAAACTTTACATGGTTTGATTTTTCAAAAAAATTATAGGCCTTAAGCCTTGGAATGGAAGGAGTATCAGATTATGGTCTACATATTCTATATATATGACCATACGTACGCATTTCCCCATGACAATGCAGCTTCTGAGCGCAAAGAAAGGGTGAAACTAAGGGTCCCGAAAGGCCAAAATAGACAATTGCACCGTTATCGTTCAACAACCTTCATACTAGTACTAGTGTATAAGATTATTCCATCCTGATCGGTCAACTCAGCGCATACACGTACTAGACAGGATCCACACTGCACCAGACATGCTGCTGCTGCTGCTGCTGCTGCTTGTAGAATTTGTACAATCACTTGTCCACGAAGCCGAGCATATTTTATTCCTACTACGTGCAGGCATGCCCGTCCACCTACTCTTTGCCGCCGCTCTCTCCTCAGCTGCCATGGCGGCGGTTTCCATCTACTATGTAGTACGCCACCGTCGTAGACCCGTATACCTTGTCGACTACGCTTGCTTTCGGCCGATCTCCAGCTATAGGCTTCCCAAGGCCACCTTCGTTGAGCATGCACGCCACACGCCATCATTACACCATTCTACCGTCGACTTCATAGCGCGTGTCATCAAGCGCTCCGGCATCGGTGAGGAGACATGTTACCCAGCAGGGCTTGGCTACATCTCGCCGTCTTTCACCCTAGATGAAGCCCGTGCCGAGACGGAGCTGGTCGTCTTCTCGGCAATCGACGATTTGCTGGCAAAGACGTGTATCAGCCCTGATGCCATCGACCTTCTCGTCACCAACTGCAGTGTCTTCTGCCCCGTTCCATCTATCGCCGACGTAGTCCTGAACATGTACAAGCTGCGCGGGGACATCCGTGTCATCAACCTCTCCGGGATGGGGTGCAGCGCGTCGGTAACCGCGGTGGGGCTCGCCAGGAACATCCTGCAGCTCATGCCTAAGGGATCTCACGCACTGGTGGTGTCGACGGAGACGATTGAGGCGACCAACAACTACACGGGGAACAGACTGTCCATGCAGCTGGTGAACATCCTCTTCCGCATGGGTGGCACGGCCCTACTATTGTCGACCTCCTCTAAGTCTAAGGCTCGCTTCCAACTCGCGCATGTCGTGCGAACGCTCACCGCTGCTGATGACAAGGCCTACAGGTGCGTGCACACGGAGGACGACGAGGAGGGCCGCCTCGGGGTTACCCTATCTAAGGATATTATGGCTGTCGCCGGAGACGCGCTCAGGGCCAATATAGCAGCGGTCGCGCCGCTTGTCCTTCCGGCGTCCGAGTTGATCAGGTTTCTGCTCTTCTCCGCCGTGGCAAAAAGCAGCTGGGTGCTCCCTGGAAGGAAGATCGTCAGAGCATACGTCCCCGACTTCACCCTAGCATTTCAGCATTTCTGCATCCACGTAGGCGGGCCGGCGGTGATCAGCTCGGCGCAGAGGGGCCTGAATCTCTCCGACGAGCACGTTGAGCCCTCCAGGATGACGCTGCACCGCTTTGGAAACCAGTCGAGCCCATCCGTGTGGTACGAGCTCGCATATATCGAGGCTAAAGGCCGGATGAAGGAGGGAGACAAAGTGTGGATGATCGGATTCGGAGCAGGATACAATTGCAACACAGCCGTTTGGGTCTGCATCAGACCACAATCCCAAGGTTACGCTGGGCCGTGGGCTGAATGCATCCACCGTTACCCGATTGATGTCTCCAAACTGGGTTGACCATGCTTCCGCGTAAAAGAAAAAAATGTACTCCACTCTACTCTGTTCGTTTTGCAATATAGTATTATGCATTATTATCACTCGTTGATACGATGATTCAATAAACATTTACTCTATTAATATATACTAGGTGAGTGTTCCTGCGTTGCAACGGCGACATAAATATTCTAATGATTTCATACTAATCATATCGAACATGTAACTTTAGGATTATGCACATCAAGCATAATTGTCAAAGTTTGCACAAAGTCATAATATTACTTCACAATGTGCTCTTTTGTAAAAAAGCATGCTCACAATTTTTGTCTACATCACAAAATTATCATCATGTATCTTATAATCGTGCACCCGAGTACCCCCCCCCCCCCCCCTTGTCCCTCCCTCTATGTGTGTCGTCACCCCCGTTTCACTTTGGGATGATGCTCCATAATTCTTCATTAGCTTGTCCTAATTTTGATGATTCTCTGATTGATAGAATGCAATGGTAAAAGTTTTCACCCACATTGAGCAATACACAAAATAACAAGGAGATATTAAGAGGATGACATAACTATGTGCGATAACAAAATCATGCAATTAATCCAATCGAGTGATATTCCAGGCTCCTCACACTAAATTAGTGCAAAAGGTTGTGGTTAGACTAATATCATGAAAAACAAGTAAAATATGTGGTCACGACTTATTCTATTTTTTAAATTGCATAGAACACATAATATATTTATTTTCTCACCATAGACATATTTATTTTGCTCTCTGCCCTCGGCCACCATTTGCATCCTTCAAAGCTCCTCGCTACCATCATCCTACAATGGTGGTGATGGTTGGTCTCCTTTCTAGGTCCGCTCTGCCTTCAAAACATATCTCATATGTACCTGATTATAGGAAGAAAAAAACACTTTGATCGTGTCGCAATACCTCCTTTCAAGTTGGCACCGCCAAAAACACATTACACACAAAAAAAATATGTATAAAGAAAATCAACAACAATTAAAAGGATTTATTCATACTTTTGGCTTGATTAACACAAGCCATACCCTACGTAGTAATGAGACGCAGTGAATGGAAATCAGTGTATAAGAGTGGTACTTGGTGGGATAAAGGATGTACCACCGTCATCGCAGTGATCGTCGAAGCTTGGAGTTCGATTTCATAGAATCTAGTTCTAAAATATGTTACAAGAGGTTATTTAGTTTCATATCTAAAAATAAGTTTCACGAAGGAAACCATCAGCGAAAAAACCTTAGTTTATTGACTTCTACATTACTTTCTCCAAAGTACATTAATTAAGACAATTTAAAGTATTCAAGCGGTCATAGGAAGTGGGTGAGATTGCTAAACCTCTTGACCAATGTTAGTTCTACACATTTAAACGGACAAAACAATTTACATGGACCACTTGCATTCTAATCATGACAACCGACAATGTTTTGTCGCTTGCAAGAAACGTGCATGCGACCTAAAAACCATAACAAAATAATATGTCTTAGTGTGAAAAAGCTCTATGAAAAGATAATTAATATAGAGACATGAAAAATTGCCAATAGTTAAGTGCCTTATAAAAATAAAATAACATCTTGTATAGAAGATGGTGAAAGAACAAGGGAAGTTACCATCTTCTATGATCCATGTCGCTAGCCCAGCTTAGCCTCTCGTGCAAAAGACCAGACCTGTAGGATACCAACCAGCTTCTCAACTGTCATGTTGTCTCTATCATGCATTGAGCATTAACACTTGTTAGTCGATCCGGTCAGGTGGGCTTGACGTGCAGTTATTGGTGTTTACCTCAGTTGTCTCTGTCACCAACCTTCTGTCCTACCGTTTCTCTATGTCAAGACCGTGAAGAAGACCTTCTGGCATTTCATCAAGTACTACTCACGGGTGAACAAATCTCATACTGTAAAAAATTTTCTTGGGAGGAGTAAATGGAGAATTGGGATACTCCAGGAGACAGCATATTTTTTTCAGATAATTTGCTTAAGTGTTAATGAATAAATGGGGATTTTGTTCCGATTTCTTTCGGATCTAGGATGGAGCGAGACCAAGGGGAGACCAAATCCTTCGTAGGTGAAGCACGAACCTTACTTTTTTTAGAGATTTTTTATTTAATTACCGTGGTTGGTTTCCATGTAATCCCGATTGATTGGTTTCCATGTAATCTTGATTTGTTTCCATATAATCCTCATTGATTGGTGTCAAGACTGTATGGTGATTGATTGACGTTTTTTCTGCCTTGACCGTGGCTGGCGTGATTGATGGCTCAGATGTGTTCAATATTTGATGGTGGTGTTAGATGGTTTAGATTTGTCCAATGTTTGATGGTTAAAGTGAGCCACCAACTCTCATTTAATAGTAAAGATATAGCTTGCGTGATACAGATATGTTACAGTTCAACATTATTTCTTCTTTCCGGTGAGATTTCAGCATGTCATTGTTGTTCCGTAATAATATATCATGACTTGTCAAGAGATAAGGTTCCTTAAACATTTTCTCTAATAATATGTAGTTTATGTGATATAAAATTATGGGGGTAAATTGGGTTTGTGTTGTACCACTAAAAGATCCAATGTTTTGGTTTATACCATCAAAAGATCCATCTTTAGCTTTGTACACCAAAAGTTTATATCACATAAACTACATATTATTGGCTCTTTTAGGCATGGGAAGAAGGGGCCCGGCTGGACGCCTGAAAGCCTAGCCCGAGCAGTCCGTGAGCTCGCCGACGCGGCCGGCCGATCCCGTGCTCCTCTTGACGCCCCCAGCGCCCGCCTCCCGTGCTCCTTCCCCAGTTCCCTGCTTTCATGTTCTTGCTCCTCGCTGCGATGTGTTATAATTGCGACAAGTAAATAACGAAGGACAAAAATGAAATCATAGCAAGGGGACACAAATTTAACGTGGAAAAACCTCTCCAACAAAGAGAGAAAAAAACCACGGGCTCCAGCCAGCGAAACTTCACTATATCGAGGAGTATTTACAAATGCCGGGGATTTCACAGATGCAACTCATCCCAAACCGGTGGCTTACAAGGGGTTTATATATCGGTGAAAACATAGTTCTTCGACGATCCGTACCGTACCGCGGGGGGCTATCGCTCCCCGCACCCCCCACAGGCGTCTTTGTTGGGCACGGAGTGCCTCGCTCCACTCGTCAGGAGTTGGCCTATACTTTATAGAATTTAGATCAACATATAACACGATGTATTCCCCTGATTTCCAAGCTGGGCTATCTTCTATGACCACGAATAAATTCCTTTATTTATGTATGACAATAGGAGCTGCGATTGTTGTAAGGAGGGTATTATGTTTGTTCTATGTTCCCTGTGTTTGTGGTTGGTAGAGGAATGAACCAAAAAGTCTGTCGATTAGAGATTCTTGTCAATTACATGCTTAAATTTGATCAGCTGAGGAGATCATGTCCAAATGTTTTCATGAAAGGGTACCATGGTCATCGCTAACGGAGACTTCACAGGAGTGGCAAGAATCAAAATGGGGCAACCTTTTGATGGTACCAACCTAATGATGGATCTTTTGATGGTATAAACCTGGAGAGTGGATCTTTTAATGGTACCAACCCAAATTAGTGTCATCAGTAAATATGAATCAGGTGGCATAAGTTTGAACACCGGAGCGCACACATCCATATAAAATATTCCCTCCGTTTCAAAATAGATGTCTTAGATTTGTCAAAATTTGGATGAACCATTATACTAAATAGTGTTTAGATTCATTCAAATTTTGACAAATCCGAGACATCTATTTTGGGACGGAGAAAGTACTAAATGAAGTGGACGTTAGGGCTGCGTGCACGGAGGTTCAAAAAATGGAGTAAATGTTGATCAGCTTCTTATCCTAACATTTAGCAATATATATACTCCTTCCGAGCCATATTAGTTTACTCAAATTTATATAAATTTAAATGAATTTAGACACTATTTAGTACTCCCTCCATCCCAAAATAGATGTCTCAAATTTGTCAAAATTTAAATGAATCTAGACACTATTTAGTATATAGATTCATCTAAAATTTAAAAAAATCTAATACATCTATTCTTGGACAGAGGGAGTATATAGGTTCATCCAAATTTTAATAAATCCAAGTCAATTAATATGGATCGGAGAAAGTACCTTATATTGTCCAATAGTAAAAAAAATATTTACACGCCACAATATTCTTGCTACTACATATTTTTATACTTTTTGGCACAAATGTACAAGAGAATTGTATAAAAAGGTAAAGCTCCGCCTATAGAATTACAAATAACTATCTACCCAAGCGGAAACAAGGTTGTAAGCTTTTTTTTGTTGCTCTGTATTTAATCCACTTCCGCTCGTCCTTAAACAAGGCCTTGCATGGTCCCGTATACGCTACGTATGATATTTTGGAACACGCAAACATTTAGTATTTTCCAGATAGCCCAAGCTCATAGAATCACAATTTCCAAAAAGAAAGGCTGCTCATTGTTTAGAGCTCTCAATTTCTTGAGACGATCTTGTTTAATTTTGTATTCCTTCCAACCCATATTAGTTGACTTAGATTCATCTGGTACGAATGTACCTAATCAAGTTTTAGTGTTAGATATATCCGTATTTGGACACAACTAATATGAGTCGGAGGGAGTAGAAAAAAATCAGTGTTCTTCCCTACGTGTAATATGAGTGTGAAAAATATTGAATCCCTAATATTTCGGTGTTATTGATTTGACCCTCACGGGGAGTATATATATACGTACAAACTTGGAGGGCAAAAAGCCTATGACTTGGAATACAAGATGATCTCTAAAGTCCTAGTCTATCTCTAGTTGTGTACGTACACGTATTTTAACATCCCTCTCACTTGGAGCGGGAGTGAAACGGACGCTTGCGACTGGATTTGAAGTCTTGCGCTTCCGTCGTCTTCGCCTCCTTGTCATCATCTCCTGCGTGAACATGATCATGGCTGGCACCTAGGGGCGGTGACTACGTCCCCTTCTAGTGCCTCTCTTCCCTCCCGCAGTCACAGCGGGAGCGGCGTGGACGCAAGTGACGACGGGACGCTGTTGACTGGAGTCCTTGAGTTGCTCTAGACGTTGTTTTTGATGTCGATGTCAAGGTAGCCGATCGTGATGTAGCCGTGGTCGATGTAGGTGTGGTCGATGTCGTAGTCGTTGTAGTGGTGTGGCCGCCATTGCCAGAGGCGCAAAAATTGCGCATTTTTTGTTGTTGTTGTTGACGAAGCTGCAGTTGTGGACGTTTTGCACCTTACAGAGGTACCGTCGGGGCGTCTCTTGGACGCGGTCATAAGTGAGACCACCGGTTTTGCCAGGACCGGAGGAACCCACCAAGCACACAAGGTTTTGCCAGAATCTTATGCGCGGTCGTAGGGGCGTCACAATGTGATGCCGGTTTGTTGTTGCAGTCATCGGGGTCGTGGACACGGCGATGCCGTCGTCGTGCCTTGCAGTTGTACTGTCAGAGGGCGTCGTAGTTGTATGTCCATCATGTGGACGGGTATAGCGGCGGCGGCGATGTGTCGACGAAGATGTTGATGAAGACCACGTTGATGTAGACCTTGGCGATGATGTGTCGGCGATGAAGGAGTAGGCGTGTCGGCGATGATCGTCGCTCGAAGACGTCCCTTGTAGCGGCGATGATGTCGAAGCCTTGATGTCAGAGAAGTCGACGTAGTAGTGTTCCACACCGGCCTGACGTGTGGATGATGTCGATGTCGCTTCTCCGTGGATGTGCTCGACGAAGATTTTGACTTGTAGCCTGGCGTAGTCGTACAGGTTGATGTAGATGTTCGGTCGATGTAGTCCGGCTTGATGCAGTGCAGATTTTGGTGTGGATGTAGTCGTGTCTCAAAGAAGTACAGATCTTGGTGTCGTGTAGTCGGGTGATGTGGCAGCGGGGCGCAACGTAGACCTTGACTGAGGTGGAGCATGTGCCATGGTAACAGCGTGTTTGTCGCGGTAGAGGTTGATGCTGATCGATCGGCTGCATCAAAAGCAGATGGCTGTGTATGTAGTATTAATTACCGATGCATGCATGTGCATGTTGCTCGTCTCCTTGGCCAGGTCGTGGATCAGGTGTAGGTTCTTCAATGATTCGGCCGGATGCCCGGATGCCCGTGAAGATGTGGCACCAACAGATCGAGTCGTGAAACCGTGTGTCGTCGTTGTTGCTTCTCATCGACGTTGCGTCGGTGTCAGTTGCCGCGGCAGATCTTGTCCGCGGAGGGTCGAACGGATCTAGAGATTTATTCAGTGGCTAAAATAGATCTAATCTATAGAAAAATCGGAAATTTCGAAATTGAGTCTAATCTGGTCTAAAGAACCGATCTAATCTTTGATTTTGATCGGGTGCCACGCCCCCGGGGAGATAGGGTGCCGCGCCCCCGGGGAGATAGGGTGCCACGCCCCTGAGGAGTAATCTCCCCAGGGGCGGCACGTTGCGGAAGTGGTGGAAGAAACTAGGATCGGCGTCGTGAGGCAAACCGCTCTGATACCATGTGAAAAATATTGAATCCCTAATATTTCGGTGTTATTGATTTGACCTTTATTGGGAGTATATATATACGTATAAATTTGGAGGGCAAAAAGCCTATGACTTGAAATACAAGATGATCTCTAAAGTTCTAGTCTATCTCTAGTTGTGTACGTACACGTATTCTAACAATGAGCATTCTTTTTTTGTGCATTCAGAGTTTTTTTTTCTTCAAGGAAAAGTAATGTTTTTTCCCATGAAAATAGTTGTAGAAATATGCGGTAGGGAGATACCGTAAGATGTTTCTTTGGTCAGCCACGTTAGTTTCACTAAAGTTTCATAGTTTAGCCGGTGAGTTCCAGGTCTACTAGCTAACAGAAGCAGCACTAGAAAAATGTGCGCTCGAGCTCATCTGAGGACCAGGTTACCAAATCTCCCAGCACTTCAATTTACAGCCTTATTCTCCTCCGAGCTTTTTGAACAACATTGAGCCATGCTCCTGGACTGAAAAATATTGCCCGACGGCGAGTGGCTACGACTAGTATACTGCATAGACGCCGTGTCGGCTAGCTTCAAATACACAGCTCACAACATCAACCGAGGAAGTCCCTGTTCGCCCACAGCTCCTAAGAAAAAGTACATGGGCGATCCCTGTCTGCCCCCAACTACACCTAAAGTCGCCAGTCTCTGCCTCCTCCGTCGGCCGCTCTAGCGACGGAAGGGGGCCCCGGTGCTTCGGTTTTGATTTGTAGTTAGGGTTGGTCCAGTATTTTGTTGGGGCGCTGTTTCTATGGAGGAGATGGTGTGACGTCGGAATAATTTGTCTCTGTTTTTTCTTCATCTTGCATCACTCCTATTGGTGGCATCGAGGGGCAGGTGGCTTGGTCGTCTCTCCGGTCTCAAGATCCGGTGAGATTCATGCCTAGTGGTCGGCGATCAGCACTCTCGCGGATGGCGGACATGTTGGCTACTATAGTCGTGTCTGGTGTCTTGTAGTTGGGCGCGTGGATGACGCCAGGCGGCGATGATCCTCTTTTTCGACTGCATCGGATGAAGTTGACGCCATCAGGATCTGGTGACGACGGGGAAGATCCCCGGTCGACGTGCCACAAAGTCTCGGTCTTGTCACTTGCGACAACCCTATTCATCGGCTCGAAAAGCACCGTTGTATGCGAATGTGCTCTCTCAGATCTCGGTATGACGACTGTTCGCCTCTTTTTTCTGCGCTGCAATAGTGACGGCGAAGGACGATGGTGGATGACGTTCCGGCGAGACACAAGTTTCTCCAAGGGTGGAGTTGTAATTTTTCTTCTTGCAGAGTACTTTGTGCAAAGTTGTGTGACACATGTTTGTCTCGTGTGGTAACCATATGTGTAATCTTTATAAATAGATTATTTAAAGAAATATATGGTTACTTTAAAAAAAGGAGGAAGTCAGGGGACAAAAGGCAACCTGGGATTTTTCTCCGACAAGTGCAGCTGCCCAAGAAGAAGATATAAAATTAACAAAAGAGCCCTCCAAAAGCAGATGCAAAGTTCGAACTTCGAAGCTTGTGACACCTTTCTGTTTATTTAAAAACGATCATGTTTTAGCAAATCAACTAATTTGTGCAGCGGGTGCAGTAAAAGGGAAATGAGACTGATTTCTAAACTTTAGCACCAACTGAACGATGTGATCCATACAGCGAAGATGCAGATGATCACAACACGTCCATAGCAGGGCCATTCTGTCACTGTGTTCCCAGTAAGCAGCTCAGATACACCTGGTATTACAGGATGAATTGTACTACTCCCTCGTACCCATATTAGTTGACTCAAATTTGTCTAAATTTGGATGAATCTAGACACCATTTAGATATAGGCTCATTCAAATTTTGACAAATCTAAGTCAACTAATATGGGTCAGAGGGAGTAGAGCATTTATACCTAAAGTTGCTAAGGAGTTCTCCATTGTGAAAGCCGTTAGCAGATTAAACTCGATGGGTACAGAAACAAAATCATACTAGCTGCTTATATGTGGAAACGTCCCAAGACCCGTGTGGCAGCCATACATCCATCAGGTCAGAAATAGGCGTTGCAGAATTACAAGGCACAAACTACAAATATCTTTCTTTACTCTCATCAGCAATTTTATTCCAGATTCTTTACAACCATACAATCATGGTTTTTTGAAGAATTGTGTTTCGCGGTAAGAGTTTGCATTGCACAAAAGTTGAAAATTGGTGTCAAATTTCAGGGACGCAAGGACCTTGGGAAGTGCCTGTTTTCATTTTCCTTTATTTAGTAAAACATTGTTAACCCAACTACATCGTCAAAGAGAATCAAGAGAAATCTTCAATCAGGAACAGTGAACTCACTTAATACTTCGACCATCCTGCGAACCAAGTGCATGAGCAACAACATCAAAAGAGTGATGGATTATTCTATTCTTCAGTTCTACCAGCTCCAAGTTGACTCTATGTAGAGCTAAATGCCATCTATCGCAAACAATGTCAGCTTTCCAATTCTGGAACACCTCCTTTAGGTAACTGGTCAAGAAACTTCAGATGTTCTATCACTATCTTGACTGGATGTACGTCGTCGGCTCTCATTCTCTCTCTGAACCCGTGGGGTCGGACTTTGGCATTGACATAAGCTTCAAGTAACACAGGATAAGGTGGTTTCTTTCCTGGGTACCCTACCTTCTTCAGCCTATCAAATATCTTCTCGGCATTATGGATGTCACCCTTTTCTGCATATGCCCTCAGTAAATAGATGTACGAGCCGTAAGTGGGCGTTCTGTCAGGGTTTTCTTCTGCAACATTCAGCAGAAATGATTCGGCTTTCCCAACCTCGCCTGAATTTACATAGAGCTTGATAAGCACTTCCCACGTTACAGGGCTGATTGGACACCCATTAGAAGACATCCTTTCTACAAACTCTTTGCCCTTGGCCACAAGTTTATTTTCTGCATACACACTCAGCATCACGTTATAATACCTGGAAGATACTTTTCTTGTTGTTTCTATCATTGCCTCAAAGGTCTCCTCCGCTTGTTCGATACACCCAAGTCTACCCCATGCCTCAATTGCAGCCAAGAAATCCTCCCGGTTAGGTTCTGTGCACAACTTCCATATCCTCGCCACCTCATCTGGTTTGCTGAGATCTGCATAGAGATGAAGAAGAGATCTGACAGCATGTCGTTTATCCTTGACATACTCCATTTCCATCTCACGGATAAGTGCTTCTGCTTTCTCTGTAAGGCCCCCATATATGTAGAACCTCGCAACCATTGTCCGTGTAGCAAAATCTGCCTCAACACCACTGGCCTTCATCTCATTTAAGACCAGCTCGATGCCTGACATGTCATTTGATCGCCCTTTCAAGTCAATTATGAGCTTGTATGTGAAGGGAGAGGGTTTGATATTTTCCTTTTCCATCAGCATCTGTATATCAGCTACCTTACTGCGAGCAACCCTCTTGTACAGCAATAGCATCTGGTTGCAAGCAGAGACAGTTAAGGGTAAAGAGAGGTTTCTTATTTCCCTGAAAACTTCTTCTGCTTTCTGGATATCGCTCACACGCACACAGTTCACGAGTAGAGTTTCGTACAGGACCTCATTCCTGAAGGGTTTTGGGACCCTTGCAAGGTACTTTTGAGCTTTTTCAAGACCACTATTCCGTGCAGTCAAATCAAGAAAACAAGCATAGTCACGTTCTTCAAACTTGAGTAGATTTGTCCCCTCTATCCACCCTAGAAACTGCAAATGTTTAGAGGCATATTAAAAAAACATGTTTGCATTTCCACGATTATGTAAGTGGTATATTGTAGACAGAAAGCATATATAATGTGTTGTGGTATTGATGAAAAGCTAGCGAAATTGCCACACAATATTAGAAACTACAGGCAAGTTCATAAACATGCAGATCAGTTATACTTCATGAAATGGAACTCTAGATATAGTCGTGTACATATTATTTCCCTAAGAACGGTGCCTACTCGTGATGTATAAACCTAAGGTGAATTGACTATAAAATGCAGCAGTCATTAACATACTCACTGAGCACTCCATAAGAGCAAACAGTGTCCTAGTAGGCTTATCCATACCATAAGAAGGTAAACTGAAGCTACATGAGAGTCCGAATAGAAGAAACCAAAGCAAAATGAGAGACACATCATAGTCAGCCAGAGGGTTCTAGACTCAATACGGTCTTGCCCTAGTCTATTAAAACATGGAAGAACCAATAACATGAATGTGTTTATGAATGAAGAAAGAAATGACAAGGAAAAGGCAATAAACAGTATATGCTAATCAAAAGACAAAGATAACTTGAGATAGATTACAAGTATTTGCACCCTAACCAATTTATCCAACTGCTAAGACATCATAAGAGTAAGGCATAGAGGAAAAACTGTACGTTTTCCTACAAAAAATTCCTCTACTACAACAAGTGGTATTTTTAAAATTAGATTTGTTATCCTTTCTTCACAATGTGTTACTAAATATCAAATTTCTGACTAAGTGCTGTCACCTACTATTTCTGATATGGATAAGAGGGGGAGATGATGAACTGAACCATCTCCCAATCTCCCATGGAACAGAAAGCTTCTGCAGGAGAACATAGGTTAAAGACAACTAAAAATTATACAAAATTACCACTATCCAGTGTCACTGACGTGTGTCTGCAGAAAGATAATGGATGCAAAAATCGCATAGTTCCAAAAACATATAAGCCCTTGTATATATTTGGTAACAGTGTATGCTTGAACCAACAAGTAATCCACGTGGTCTTCAACAAAGTGTTCTTAGTTATGCTCTAGTCTAGAACCAGCAACAGATATAGCTTAACTGGAGATCTAGTTCAGCTACTCCAGTCCTTTTGATAAAATGTAATTGTTTTTTTTTGTCTCAGCCCTAACAAGTTAGTACCAATATTTGAACACATTAAGCAGTCAACGTAGTATATAACCTAACTTAAAGCTTCTTCATGTCCAGTCACATTTTTCATAAGATGAAAAGGCTGGGGTTTATAAATCCATGACAACACAAATGAAGTGACTCTTCATCAACAAACCACATCCTCAAGCAAACTGATGCTGTCTGGTCATCCTTTAGTAGATTTTTCTGAAAAAAAATGATTAAATTCCTGTTTCATAAGAGTGGTGGGATATAAATGCTCACATGTTGCCACAGAAAGGTTGGACATTTGTCATGATCTAGTATGGAATCCTATTCCAATCATCATGATCTAGTATGGACATGAGTCTGGAATTTGTTTTATCCTTTTCTAGTAACACCAACATCCAAGCAAATTAGCTTGAGAAACTTCTTAAATTTCACACAACTGTTAAGTGTTAACAACTTACAGAAAATAAATATAATGCAGTTCCATAATGCATGCATGAAACAATGTGCACGCCAACTTAGTGAGAAACTTTTGTGAAGAACACTAAGAAAGCACCCAAGGAAGAAATAAGAGTAAATGCCAAATGGATGTATGCTGTGTTTATGAATAATTGTAAACACATGGTGCATTTTACTAAAATAAGCACACATAATAAGATGTAATCCAACAGTCGTAGTAATTAGAAAGTTGTCAAACAGGTACCTTCAAAGCCTTGCGATACAATTTCTGCTTCTTGAGGTGAAACAAAACCAGCAAGACTTCATTTCTTTCAAGCTGGTTACCATTTTCAATCCATCTATCAAGCATGGTTACAAGGGCATCTGAAGGAGTATCCAGTACGGTCTGGAAAAGATAAGGCCTGTGGACTCGGTGTCGTGTTTTTAGATCAGCATCGTGATCCATATTAGAACCCCATGACCTTGAAAGACTAGCCGTTGTTTCACTAGGTTTGTTGCTGGCCTCGACGGTAACATCCCCATGGCTGGGCTCACCGTTGTGATCGGAGTTGTCATCTGGCTGATCAGCTGCTTCTTGACCTGGCAACTCATTGCAAAGTTTGCTGTTGGTGAGCCTTTCTCTGGAATCTGCAGAGAATCTCCGAATGGAGGGGAAGAGACTCTCCGGATACCCAAGTGGAAGCACTTGGGATAGCACCTGGCAACCAGTCAATTTACTCTCCATGGATCCAGAACATATAGGAAACACATGGGAAACATTCTTCGATCTGAAAAAAAAAGTAGAGTTTGGAAAATTCAAGGCCCGGGCACTATAAAAAGGTTGCAGTCCACATTTTGTCATGTATGTATACACAGTGCATGAATTTGAGGTGCAGTTTACAGAATTTTGGGGTTCGGACCGGATTATGAGGCGCTATTCCTTCTTATTTCTGAAACCATATATAAGGTAAGGTAGTACTATCCTCAAAAGTGGTATGCAACTACATGTTTATCCCCATTGTTGACTAAAATGCTACTTCCTCTTCCTCCCCAATCTAATATTCCTCAGCCAAGGTATGCAATGGGATCTATAGGAACGAAACAAGCATAAACTGTATCTGCAACTAAACATACCGGCACCAGACCTCAGAGAGTAGAAAAGGGCATAGACAGACATAATGCTCGGACAGGGCAAAGGGCGCATCTTGGACGGGATAAAGGGGAAGGGCGCTTGCCTGACGGCTCGCCGGAGGGACGGCCACATGCCGGCCTACGAAGCGAGCGGGTGCAGAAGGACGGAGGGGACCAAGATGGCGAAGCTCCGCGACCACCGGCGGAGATCAATCGGCCGGCCGTGCGCGGTTTTGGCGAAGGGGGGAATGTGGCTGGAGAGGAGAGGAGAGGAGCAGAGGAGAGAGGAGGGTTGAGCAGGGGACCCTAAAGTCGCATCACATCCAACGTCTCGGGCTCGCGGCCAAACTTGGCCATCTAGCCGTGCCGGGGGCGTGCCAGCCCGTGGCATGCGGGCCCAGCCAGCAGCCTGGCAAGGCACGGGGAGCTGCATGGCACGGCCCACGAGCTAGACGGAGCCCGGCGTGCCATGTTAGACCAGGCCCGTGAAGCGGGTGTCATGTTCGTGTCGGTCCGTTGGCCAGGTTTGCTTGTGGCCATGATGGAGAACATCTTTTGGACGGGATGGAGAACTGTTTTTCCTTGTGCAAAATTGTTTAAACGATTTTATCCATAGTAAGATTTGAGCTGGAGGTATTGAGAACCAATATGTGTGTCTTGATGGTTAGGTGGATAGAGGTAAATCCTAACCCACCAGTGATGAAACCGTTTGAATTATTTTGGCAGAATATTTGTTTAGTGCGAGACAATGTTTCTGTCAACGAGGCGCCTATATATATATTTGTGAGCGTCTCTGTGTGTACTTTGTTTCTCAAAAAAAGTTTGGAGGTTTTACCCTGACTATCACCATCGAGTGAAAATGGAACTCTTTGTTCATGTTCTCTTCGGACGGTCTTGCATATCTAGTATCACCAAGATAGAATTTACCTGGGCAAAAAAAAGCCCAGTCAGATGGTCAGCTTTACATGAAATAGGAAGTTCATAGCATGAACTACAAGATATTGGTAAGCCACCCCCAAGGGTTATATCGCGTGCACGTGCTTCTAGGACAACTAAAGCCTGGATCCCTCCTACTGAATATACATAAAATCAATGTTGACGCAACAATCTCGAAGTCAGCAAGTAAGGAAGTGGCGGCAGCGATATGTCGTGATCACAGAGGGGAATATTAGGCTGGTCATAGTGAGGAGTAACTTAGACTAGTAACATGCTTATGTTACTAGTCTAAGTTACTACCTCCATAGTGGAGAGTGTCATATATGTGGTAACATAGAAAGCTTCATTAATTGATTTGTAGACTCATTTTGTATTGAGAAGTGTGATGTGATGGTAACATATTATGTTACTCCATTTGCCTCTCTCCTCATTAATTGCTTGCCACGTCATTCTTTTTGCCTAGGTGGCATGTATGTTACTACCTATGTTACTCCCACTATGAGCAGCCTTATGGTGCATCGGCCATTGTCTTCAATGACATTATTGATCCGAACATCTTGGAATTACTTGCATGTCGGGAAGCATTGGCATTGGCTTAGGATCTTGGGCTAAAGGATATTCAAGTCGCTTCAAACTGCAAAACAGTGGTTGACAATATAGCTAAAGGGAGCTTGGGACTAAATGTGGCTGTTATTTCAGAAATCAAACTGCGATCTACACAGTTTCATAAGTGCAAGTTTGCTTTCGAGGGTCAATCTTTATATTTCGAAGCCCACAATCTAGCTAGATACATGGTTTCTCAAGGAGTTGGTCGCCACCTATGGCTGGGCGCTCTTTATTCTGATAGTACTATTGTAAACATTCCGAATAGTCTATAAAATGTAGCAGGTTTTTAAAAAACAAATAGTAGACACCGTGGCAGCTATAGCTAGCTAAAAGAAATACATATGCCGAAAACACCTTTATACCAACAGCACAAAGTGTATTTTCCTTTGCATCTTGGACTGTTTCTGTGCACAGCAGAAACCGGAATGGAGAGCACATTCTTCCTTCTACTAGGCGGCGCCTAGCCATGGACCTATATGCCGAACACAACATCAACCGAGGAAGTCAGGGGACAAAAGGCAAACCGGGGATTTATTTTTCTATGACCCGTGCAGCTGCCCAAGAAGAAGATAAAATTAACAAAAAGAGCCTTCCAAAAGCAGATGCAAAGTTTGGAGCTTGTGACACCTTTTTCAGTTTATGTAAAAAAGATTATGTTCGAGCGATCAACTAGTCTGTGCAGTGGGTACAGTGAAAGGAAAATGAGACTGATTCTCAACTTTACCACCAACTCGATGATGCGACCCATATAATTGATGATGCACATATGATCGCAACACGTGCATATTCGTCTGGCAGTGCGGCTACCGTATGTACTCTTTTCATTCAGAAATATAAGATGGTTAGTTTTGTGAATCGAATATATCTAGATTTTTTTAGTGTATAGGTTTATAGAGGTTTGGAATAAACCTATACACTAAAAGTTATCTAGGTACGTTTATTTTTATAAAGTTAAAATGTCTATATTTCTAAACGAAGGAAATAGTAATGTTGGCACGACTCACAAGCCAAAGGAAAATAAACTTCATGAATCGCTAACCTGTAAATACATTCCCCCCGAATCCCAGTGCGCCTAACTGCACCAAAAGAAAACGACCTGTTCACTGGATCATTGTCATGGTAATCATATCTTAGCCATCATGAAGGTATCCCTACATACAAAACTCCTCAATTTTGTTTACATCTTTCACCTCCCAACTAACCCAACAACCCTCTCTCTTAGCCACCGTTGTACCCTGTGTATGGCGATGCGTGATGAATCAAAACTAAGAAAGCAAGTGACTGATGTGCAATGCACAAGTAATACATTTTTGAGTATCTAACTAGTTATCTATTGGTCGGGAGGTTTAGTTAAGCTAAATTCGATAGTTCATAGTTGACGTCTCATTCATCAAGCATATATACGCATATAGCTTAAATCCAAGGAAAATCGATCGTCCACCATGTGTATGCATATGAGCATGTTCTACAGGTTTTTTCTTCTTAAATAAACCTTCATTTTTGTTCCATGTTTCTTAACTCATGCATTTTACAATCTCTATTTACCTAAAACTTAATAGCCTTTACTCTAGAAGCTTCTACCAATTCTTTGCTAGAATCATAAACTTTCAAATAATATATAAACGTTAGACTTCCTCCATCCCAATTTAGTTGACTCAACTTTGTTTAGATCGTCCCGCAAAAAAAACTTTGTTTAGATACACATGTAGAACTAATTTGGGATGGAGGGAACAAATACTAAATATTACAAACACAAACACATATAAATACATTATTATAGTACATAAAAAAGCATAGGTAGTGCAGTACTCTTTGTTGGTTTGTTGGTTAGATGTTTGGGAAAAACCGCTGTAACAAAAAAAAAAACCGTCCCAAACCAAATAAAAAATAAAAAATATGAAAATGTAGTATTTCAATTTATCACAAAAGGATGCAACTACAATTATATATATACTTAAACTCTATAAAAAATATAGCTTCATCTATATAATTGTAATTCTGTAAGTTATATTCGAAAATAGTATTTTAGATAATACATCGAAGCATGTATCAACAAAAATAACATGTATTTATTGATAATAATACTAATAATGAAGTAAAAAAATCAGTATAAATAGTGAAACTGTTAATTATTTTGTCACATTGAGTCCTCACCTAAATTTTGTGGCAGAAGTTTAAAGTGAACATGTCTAAAATGCCTAACTTGAAATTCGTGTATTAAGTAGTGACATATTAAAAACAAGATTCACACATATACTATACACACAATACTACATGTATACATGATAAGAGTCTGTTCGGTGTGGAGGAATTCTGCAGGAATCTTGTTGGTTCAGATTCTGCCGGAAACTATACCTATGAGTGTGTTCGATCTAGAGGAATCGGCCGAGTCAATTCCTCTGAAAAGGCTCGTTTGCATGTACTATTTACGGGAAAATCAACATCCAGCCAAACACAAAGGAAACATCTTGGATTCGTGGTTTCGCGGATGGCCAAGGAAAAATGCTCTGCCGTGGACAGATATGCATGTGATGAGTAGCAAAATCTGCCTAGGTCCAAATAAAATAATGTTAAACTGTACTCCATTAGATGCTACTAGTTTTCGACCGAACCGAAAGTTTCCTCTGTTTAGAAGCCTGTAGGTTCATGCTTCACCCTTCATCCAATTCCTATGAGGTCTTCTGTTCCTATGTTTTGAATTCCCACAAACCGAACGCCTAATTAGCAATGTAAGACAATGTACCCATGAGATATTAAATGAAGCACATAATTTATATTATTTTTACTTCTCCAGTCATATTAAAACATATGTTTATTTAATTTCTCTGGCATCTCACTTGTTTATATTTCTCAAATGCATGCATTTTTTAATCCAAGTGTTTCCATATTTTGTATGTTTTTGTCTATTGCTCATCGTGTGTAAGATTTAACTCTTTTCTCGAGAAAATTGCGCAAAATATGGAATATTGAGAATGCAAATTAATTTTGTAGTTCTAATTATGACAATGTTTGATCTAGAGGAATCGGCCGAGTCCATTCCTCTGAAAAGGCTCGTTTGCATGTACTATTTAGGGGAAATCAACATCCAGCCAAACACAAAGGAAACATCTTGGATTCGTGGTTTCGCGGTTGGCCAAGGCAAAATGCTCTGCCGTGGACAGATATGCATGTGATGAGTAGCAAAATCTGCCTAGGTCCAAATAAAATAATGTTAAACTATACTCCATTAGATGCTACCAGTTTTTGACCGAACCGAAAGTTTCCTCTGTTTTAGAAGCCTGTAGGTTCATGCTTCACCCTTCATCCAATTCCTATGAGGTCTTCTGTTCCTATGTTTTGAATTCCCACAAACCAAACGCCTAATTAGCAATGTAAGACAATGTACCCATGAGATATTAAATGATGCATATAATTTATATTATTTTTACTTCTCCGGTCATATTAAAACATATGTTTATTTAATTTCTCTGGCATCTCACTTGTTTATATTTCTCAAATGCATGCATTTTTTAATCCAAGTGTTTCCATATTTTGTATGTTTTTGTCTATTGCTCATCGTGTGTAAGATTTAACTCTTTTCTCGAGAAAATTGCGCAAAATATGGAATATTGAGAATGCAAATTAATTTTGTAGTTCTAATTATGACAATGTTTTGACTTGATGATTTCCAGAATAAATAATTTTTGATATTGAAACATGTTAAAGCTTTTTTGCTAGATAAAGTTCCGGAGACAAGGGAGACAAGCTGGTGCCGGAGACGATGGCGATGAGCACGATGAGCAGAGCCGGAGGGGAGGAGCCGGTGTTGGAGACCTGTCATACGTATGATTGGAGGTGACCAACTACGAGCGAGACGAGAGATCAAACCATTCCAAGATCTCCAACCATGTTCACTGTTGCTCGCCCACCCATATTGTTCCTCTCCATGCGCCTGTGGCTCCATAGAGTTGATTTGGACATTCCGTGGGGGCCTAGTTTCATGGTGCTTTGAGTATCGTGCCTGGTCGGTCCGATGCCTAGGGGTGTACAAAAACACAAACCAGTGAAACCAATAGCCGGAAGCTTAGTTCATTTTTCTTCACATCTCCAATCTGAATCTCCAAACTAGTGCAAAATTTTGAACTGAGTGAAACCGGCTAAACCAACCAACCCGCTTTTGAACAGACCTCCATGCCTAGTGTGATCGACCAAAGGCCGTTTGTTTTTTCAGCCTATTTGGAGTGGATGCGACCAACCAAATATTATGTCATACTTCCTCCGTTTAGAAATATAAGACATTTTAGCTTTGTGAAATGAATGTATTTAAACATCTTTTAGTGTATAGCTTCACTCTAAGCTTATATAAACCTATACACTAAGAGGTCGTTTGGTATCCAGGTTCATTTCATTTATATTATGATTCCAAAAACACCCATATGTTTGGCTGCCACCGGAATTTGAAAATAACAGGTCTGAGATAGAAATTGGGTTTATACATAGGGATATTTGGATGAATTTGCCAAATGAAATGACGTCCCAATTCCGTGCCAACCAAACAGCATATGAATGAAATTGCAAAATGAATCCAGGATTCTAGGCCCAGATGATGGATACCAAACGACCTATAAAAGATAGATACATTCGATTCACAAAACTAAAACTTTTACTACGTAGTATATTTTTAAACGGAGGGAGACATATGTGTCATCTCTGTTAAACGGAACCGTTTGTGGTGAGTTACGATGAAGACGATCGGATTTCACAAGACGATCACGCGGAGATGTTGGTACATATTCTCCTGCCAGTGCGGCCACTGTATATATAAGTAACTTTGACACAAAGGGACCTGAAAATATATCCGCTGGGATCCCGGTGTTGCGCCTAACTGCACTGCACAAGACCAAACAATCCATGGGTCATGATGATCTTGGCTAATGAGCCATCATGAAGGCATCCCAACTCACCCCACCTTTCGCTTAATCTATTGCTTATTCGCGTGATCATGTCAGTGCAAAAGCTCTCTTTTCCGTCTTAGCCTCCAGCCTCAAGTTTCCTGTTATTCCCCGACCCCGACCCCTCCCATCCGTCCGCTGACGATGCTTATCGGCTGAATACACTGGCTCTCTACTAGACTCGACTTCACTCGAGCAGAGTGAGGCAGCAGTGCAGCTAAGCTAGCTCACTCCACGCTCCACTTGCTAATAAGTGTTTCTTCTTCGTCTCCAAGTGGCGGCACGGCATGGCTCTTGGGCCAGTTCATCCTTGCCTGCCCTCTCTCCTCGTCCTGCTTCTTCTCTTCTGCCGCGATGGTGAGTCTCTCGATTACCTATATATCTACCCAACGTTTGCCAATTGTTTTGGTTTGGTTTGTATTGTTTTGGTTTGGTTGTTGGAGATGACGAAGGGAGTATGGCAGTAGTTGGAGCTGACGAACGAGCAGAGAGTGTCATAGCAACAGACAAACGGATGCTTTTCTCGTCACAAAATCTTGCTAAACTCTCAGACAAAACCGTGCTTTTTTGCTCACTAATGGAATACACATCAGAGTAGCAACAGGTGAAATTTCGCCTCACGAATTTACATGCTTCGGTTCAAGCTGCAGGGCGAGCGGTCGAGCAGAGAGGGCGTGCCGTGGCGAGGCTGGAGCGCGACGTGACCACGCCGCTCGCGACCGTGCCCTTGCCGACCAACCCCACCGCGGCGTCGCCGCTCGCCACCGCCGAGCCGTCCCTGGCGCACCCGGTCGCCGGCCGCGGCGCCGCCGGGAGCTGGTGCGTGGCGAGCCCGAGCGCGGGCGCCGCGGCGCTGCAGGTGGCGCTGGACTACGCGTGCGGGCAGGGCGCCGACTGCTCCGCGATCCAGCCCGGCGGGAGCTGCGGCGACCCGGACACCGTCCGCGACCACGCCTCCTACGCCTTCAACTCCTACTACCAGCATAACCCCGTCCAGACCAGCTGCGACTTCGCCGGCGCCGCCATCCTCACCAGCACCGACCCCAGCACCACCACCTGCAAGTACCCGTCAACCAGGTAACTGATCACACTGTGCAAACCAATATAATCGTGCTGAAAACTATTCCACCTTCTTTGTGTGATCGGTGCAACAACGTCTGGCATGTCATGCAGCACCGGCGCGACGGTTCTGAACACGACCAACCCGCTGACCCCGACGTTCGGATCCCCTCCCGGCGGCGGCTACTACAACTCTCCTCCGGGCGGCTACTACAACCCCCCGCCCCTCTACGGCTCCATGTCGCCTCCGGACTACGGCGCCGGCATCAGCGCCGCCACGACGCCGATGATGCCGCGAAGAATCATCATCAGGACGACGTCGCTGACGTGCCTCCTTATCACGACGTCGTTATCTCTCAACCTCTACGGGTAAGTTTGCATGGACGGGGAGGACCGTTGTAATTCTGGCGCAAGTGCAATTGGAGGCTGAAGAAGCTCATCAAGAGGATTCAGATAAATGCAAAGAGGCGGCATCCAGCTGCCATGGCAGAAGCAGAGTGGCAGAGGCGACCAACAGGGCCAGTGTTGCATACTGTATATTTATAGTTCTAGCAGTGTTCGCAAGTTTTTGGTAGAAGTTGTTTGCGGTGGAATGTTTGTATTTGCATGACATGTTTCTTCATTGTTGAGCACAGAATAATCTTGCATTAACTCAAGCTTTGTGCGTATGGTAGTATTCCACAACCATGCTCACACTAGGAACTAGCACAAAATCACTATGCATTTTGTTGAAAAAATAGCATAAATGCGGTGTCTATTCTGGTTTATATGAGTCCAAGAACAAAACAATAACGTTTGCAATTAGGTGCCATGACACGTAAAATTTTGCAAACAAAATCAATAACGCAAAAAGCATATGACATAAATTCTTGGACACACAAAAAACACATGTTTTAATTAGACATTTGTCATGGACAACCAAAGAGAATATCTTTGATTTTTTTTTGTTTCGTGTGCTCTACTCCAGCTGGAGAAATGTCCAAAGTGTTCTAGATCGTAACTTTCTAAATGTTGGTTGCCCAAAATAGCTAAAAAATCTCGTGTCAAAATACACATCAACAAAAAGATTGCCAACAATAAGAACATGGCCATACATGAATTCTTACATGGCATGCTATCAGCTAGTCTAACCTTACATGACTTCTATGGTCCTATAATCTAACCCTTTCCAAATGCGTCACTCTGTCATGTCACAACACATGCCTCTCAGTTGGGCTAATATTAAATGGTTGATGGACACCATTGATCCTCAAAACCGGAACACCCAAGAACCGTTATGTCTTAAATTGAATCCTGATGCATTAACCTTATTTTCAAACCTACCAATAAAACTACTGGCATCTCCTAGATCAAACTCAATAAACTATTAACTTTGGAATATGAAAAGCTGGAAGGATGTCGATGTCTTGGCAGTGATCGATGGACCGTGGGAGAAAAAAAAAGTGGCAACATCTAGACCGCAACATCGCACGTGGTGACAATTTTGATAGGCACCGGTGTTCTTGCCTTGTCTTGGTCATTTACGTTAGGCTGGATAGACGGGTGGTGTACCTACATCATATACAAGATAGGGGGCCAATGTCCCCCCACCCGTGTTAATATTTGTAGTACCCCTTTGGTGCAAATAAAACTAGCCCAGGACAATGTTTGCTTGCACCCAACCCATTTCCAAATTAGTTCACTCACATGAGCTTACAAAATACTATGCTTATAGTCTGGTTCTAGGCCGGTGGTGCCTTCAGCATATCATGCATCCGTGTGAACTATGTGGAATTGAAGTGCCAAAAGAAAAAAATAGTGTGCTCAGCTCGAGTGTTAGTAGTAAAAATATAGGAATACTTGGATCTTGATTCATACATTAGAATATGCGTAGTTAAATGCAACATGTCATGTCGCAAGGAAAACATTGGTATCCTTGTCAATAGCTACAATATTAAGGGTCAGCAGTTGCCCACAACTAGAGGAATAGGCTTCAACACAGTGGTTGGGGAAGAGGGGGAGGATGACATGACCACTATCGCCGTGCTCAAGGGAGAAGATGGAAGGATCACCATCACCGTGATCGAGGGTGAAGAAGGAATGATGAGGTACATTCGAGCATCACATATATCAACTATTGTGGAAGAAAATCTAAATCGGTAGCAAAAGTTAGGAAATGAGCTAATGAGTAGCAACAAGAAACATTAGATCCATACATATACCAAAATCTAGCGCATTCTTATGAACCGGCGTCGGCTGGTGACATTTCTCTAATTGCCCGATCCGTAGTGGCACAATTCCAATTTTTACGTAGACTAGGAACACGTTCATAATAAAACCCTATTAACTATTATGATGTTTTCTATAATGGAAAACATCATGGTTTCTATGAAAAATGAATTCACCAAGCTTGTACATGGTTTGAATAATGGAAGCATATCTCTAGAGAGCATCAATACTGCATATATTACATTGATCCCCAAAAAGAATGATCCAGAAAATATGAATGATTATAGATCAATTTCACTGGTCAACCTGCCCCTGAAATTTATCACCAAGCTTATGGAAAACAGGCTACAGAATGAAATCATCCCTATTGTGCACATGAACCAATATGGTTTCATTAAAGGAAGAAACATTCAAGACTGCATTGGATGGACATTTGAGTATCTACACATGTGCCACCAATCAAAAAATCCTATTATTCTGCTCATGATTGATTTTGAAAAAGCATTTGATAAGGTGGACTAATTCATTGCATGAATATCACATGGCATGTTGTCAGCTAGTCTAACCTTACATGACTTCTATGGTCCTATAATCTAACCCTTTCCAAATGTGTCACTGTCATGTCACAACAGAGGCCTCTCGGTTGGGCTAATATTAAATGGTTGATAGAGCACATATTAGGATTTTGACACACCATTGATCCTTGAAACCGGAACACCCAAGAAACCATTATGTCTTAAATCGAATCCTAATGCATTAATCTTATTTTCAAACCTCCCAATAAAACTACAGTGCATATCATAGATAAAACTCAACAAACTATTAACTTTGAAATTGGAAGGACATAGATGTCGCCTAGGAGGGGGGTGAAAGTTTTGGCTTGAATAAAACCGGTGTTTAATTTATTAATCAGAACCTATATATGTTATTAACTTGTGTTCCGACAACTTACACTAAACAATAGCAACAATGTTATAGCAATATATATAACTATAAGTATGAAGACTATTATAAAGTAAAGTGCATAAGTAAAGAACTCGGGTATAGACATAGTTAAGACACACGGATACGTGGATGTATCCCAAAGTTCACACTATTGTGGGTGATACTCTCTGTCGAAATGGTGTGGAGTCACAATGCTTCACATATGCCACAATGACTCAATGTATTCTCCTTGAGCCTTCCCACCTAAAGAGAAGTGCCTCGATCCATTAGGGGACCCTTTAGGGCGGTCACCAAACTCGTATAACAAGTTTGGTGTAATCTCCATGACTTAATTGGAGGCTCCTGAGAATTTTATTGAACTTTACACTGCAATTATTGAGGTTTGTGGCAACACCGACCTTCTATGGTACCAAGAACCCGTGAGGAACAAACTCTAGGTACTAGAACCCAAGATTAATAAGTTTCTCAAATTTTCATTTCCAGGAATCCTCACCGAACACTCAAACTGATGTACCTAATGCAATGGTAAGAACGCAAATGCTCAAGTACTTCACTCCCAAATTTCATGAAAGCAATTAATTCTATGGAGGAATGTGAGACAAAGAAAAACAAAGGAGGATAACAACAAATTTCTTCAAGATATATATCCCAAGCTTCCTTCTCCAAGAAGAGACATTGATTGGTCAAAATATAGATCTAGATTTCTCTCTTTTTTCCCTAAAAAATGCAAGAGTCATAGGAGGGATGAGATTTAGCAAGCTCAAGAAGGTCAAAATGGAGGGAAATACGAAGCTCAAGAGTTGTGGAACCATTGTAAATAAGACCCCATTTATAGGGTAAGAAAAATCTTCCCATTATACAATTTTCCGATACCAAACCCGGAAAATTCCTGGCTGGAAACTAGACCAGATAAGAGGGACTTAGAACCCCTTGACACTCCTAGAAAATACAAGGTATTAAACTCGTAAAATTCTAGGACCCTAATATAAAACCCGTAAATTTTTGCAATGGAAACCGAGCTCCCAAAGAGCAAAAACACTTATAGGGAAAATGCGATATCATTTGCATATAGACTCCAATTTTGGTGAATGCGGGATTGTTTCTAATATAACAATTAGCCCTAGAAGATCATATAGAGAAACATCATAGTAGAACAACAGGAGAATAAAGCCACAAGATGAAAGGTTTGACCTCTCTATAAAATGCGAACGGGCAAAAACTCCAATATAAAAACGAAATAAGTCTTTCATCAGAATCCATTTTTGACAAACTTGAGTTTGTCGTGAAGATAACCATAAGATCTAAAATCTCATGGGTTAAGAGAAAAATTAAAACCAAGAAATATGTTGTCAATGATGCAATTGTTTGAGCACTCTATGAACAATGGGGTCAAGTTTCTCACTTGAGAGCCCCCTTGATAGTACAACTATATATCCTATCCTGGTCTCCAATTAACACCATGATTCCGGTAAAATAGAAAACCTATCAAGGTTATAACTTTTCCTTTTTCATTCTACTTGATCTAGGTGATGACAATCTTGAATTCCTCGAGTTAGACCACCTCTCTTAATTACGCTTTCTTGGTGAATACTACAAATTATTCCCCCATAATCCATTGCAGGATATCCTTTCTTATGGAAATCTTTACATGTCCATTGCCCCAAATGGGAGGAAATATTCAAGCACATGTTCTCTTTGTTATGGTTCATCTTGAACTTGATTACTCAATTATGAATCATTTCTTCTTTCTTCATTATGATTTTGGTGTGAAGGTAAACATGAATGGTCACTGAGTCTTCTTCTTCAAGAAATACTTGTCATTGGTGCAACTCTCATATGACCATTCTTTGGATCATATCTTAAACATCCTTGCCATCACTTAATCTTCTTGATCATGTAGAATGTCTATTTGAATCAATGATTTTGATGCCAAATGCTGAGTCCATATCATTATGTTCATGGCATGAAACCTTGAATCCAACACAAACTCTTCAGTCCATATTGTTATGTTCCTGGCATCAAACCATGAATATGGAAAACCATTCATGAATAACTCAATGCCAACATTAGTCCATAGAGATTGTCATGAATTACCAAAACCACACATGGGGTCTCCATGATCTTTCAAAAGCGATGTGCTTTTATGATATTCTTTGTTGAAACAATGGATGTTTATGATACCACTACATTACCCTGTGTAGAAATATTTACTAAAAACTCATCAAACTATAAATATCTTGTGGATACTTTCATTAGAGTTGTTGGTTGAAGTAATTTTCATAGGAGGAAACAAAGAAAACCACATGTTATACATGAAAAAATTATATAACTAAAACTAAACCATGAAAAATAACATAAATAAGTGGCATATCTTAACTTGAGTTAGTCAATGTTAAGTTTCTCTTCTCCAGAGCAACAATATCACTCGAATTATTTATTTTAAGCTTCTTGATGAGCACTCAGCACTCATATACATAAGTATAGGAGAAAATACGACATGACCATCATGTGTTTCAGATAAAAGGCTTATTACACGACATGTTCTCAATCCCAAGTGTAAGTGTTCGCTCAGTTACTAGCTTATAGCTTTGACAATATCAGAATGGTATTTTAATGTTTAGATAATGGTTAAATAGAGGGACAATAATCCTAAAGATTAATAGGGTTATTATGTACCTTTGTTTTAGCTAGTCTATGTCTCGGGAGTGATCAATGGACAGCGGGAAAGAGAAACATCCGACATCTAGAACGGGATGTCGCACGTGGTGAAGATTTTGATAGGAAGTACATCCAGACCTAGTGACAAGAGCTGTGAATAAGAAGTACATCCACGCTTCGCGCAACTATATCGGCATGAGAAATCGAACTACATGGCGACGTAGTGTGTTCTGTGCAACTTTATTCAGTATGCGAACATTTGGGTTAACGAGCATGTATCTTGCCATTGATTTATGGACCGTGGGAGAGAAAAAAGGGCAACATCTAGACCACAATGTCGCACGTGGTGAGAATTTTGATAGGCACCAGTGTTCTTTCCTTGTCTTGGTCATTTATGTTAGGCTAGATAGGCGGGTGATGTACCTACATCATGTACAAGATAGGGGGCAATGCCCCCCTTAATATTTGTAAGTACCCCTTTGGTGTGAATAAAACTAGCCCAAAACAATGTTTGCTTGCACCCAACCCATTTTCAAATTAGTTCACTCACATGAGCTTACAGAATACTATGCTCATAGTCGGGTTCTATTAGGGGCATCGAGAGGCTGTTAGGGGAATTAGTTCACCCATTTTCAAAGCTATTAGGGGGCATGTCATGCATCCGTGTAAACTATGTGGAATTGAAGTGTCAAAAGAAAAAATCAGTGTGCTCAACTCGAGTGTTAATAGTAAAAATATAGGAGTACCTGGATCTCGATTCATATATCAGAATACGCAAATAGGTAAATGCAACATATCATGTCGCAATGAAAACATTGGTAGCCTTGTCGATAGCTACAATATCAAGGGTTAGCAGTTGCCCACAACTAGAGGAATAGGCTTCAACACAGTGGCTGTATTGCGGAAGAGAGGGAGGATGCCATGACCACCATCGCCGTGCTCAAGGGAGAAGACGGAAGGACCACCATCACCGTGATCGAGGGTGAAGAAGGAATGATGAGGTACATTCGAGCATCACATATATCAACTATGGTGGAAGACAATCTAAATAGGTAGCAAAAGTTAGGTAATGAGCTAATGAGTAGCAACAAGAAGCATTAGATCCATACATATACTAACATCTAGCTCATTCCTATGAATTGGCATCGACGGGTGAAATTTCTCCAATTGCCTGATTCGTAGTGGCACAGTACCAATTTTCGCGTAGACTGGGGACACAGTCATGACAAACCTCATTAACTATTATGATGTTTTATTTTAGAAATAACCAATATATGTACGATGTGCCAAAAATAAAGAAGAACGCTGTTACCAGTCAACCAAAAAAAGCGCAAATTAGTGTAAAATTTTTGCACACAAAAACATTTGGATTGAATCATCTACTACTCCCTCTATTCTTGAATATAAAATGATTTTTGTAATTCAATTTGAACTGCCAAAACGTTTTAGATTAATAAACTAGGGACTAATAAGGTGGTGGTACCTATCAATATATTAGATAAACAATTATTAAAAACAACAAAGTGAATGTGTAAGATGTTGCACTAACACTCGTGCTAGTTGTACAAGCTCAGGACACGATAATGCACATCAAAGGACATCTAAGAACCAGGTTACGCCACGAGCTCCCATCACTTTAATTCGCAGCCCTAATCTCCACCAGGTTTTTTCAGCAACATCGAGCCGTGCGCCTTGACTGAAAAGTGCTGTGGCTACGACTAGCTAGTACTGCATAGACACTGTGGAAGCTGGCTAATATTTCGAAAACACCTTTATTCGAGCCAAAAGTGAATTTCTCTTGCATCGTGGTCGTCGTGGCACCACTGTTTCTGTTTCTGTTTGAGCATCCGGCAGCAGAAACCGGAGTGGCGAGCACATTCTTCCTTTCAGCTGGCGGCGCCAAGCCCTATATAGGGGACAAAAAGGCAAATCTACAGGCTTTTTCTATAATCCAATCTGTGCAGCTGCTCATCAGGAAGAAGGTCTCCGAAAAGTAGATGCAAATGTGACAAAAAAATATGTAATAGATGCAAATAAGATTGGAGATTAGACGGATGGAGCATCAAGTTGCTCGAGTTTGCTTTCTCTAGGTGGCATGCAGGTTTCGTTTCTATCAATAATTCTCTAATTCTCTATTCCAGCGGTTAACTAGCCTGTCCAGTGGGAACAGTAAAAAGAAGATATAAGAGACGGTTTGTCAGGATTTTAGGGCATCTTCACCGGATCGATCCAACATGTCCGAGATTGTTCGAACTCGTCTATGTGGACACAAGGGACGTACGCGGGGCCCTAGCGGCATGATCTATCCGACGGACGTGCCCGTATCAATCTATCCGTGCACCAAATCTAGGCAATAGTTATGTCGGCCCGGACGCGGGCGGGCCGAGGGTGTGTCCTGCCCGCTCATGCCACTGGCCCATCCATCAGCCACCTCTTAGCGCGGCGTTGATTAAAACGCGCGCAACGACGCCGATTCAGACGCAACCGCGACAACGATTCAGAGGCGCGGGCGAAAGGCTGACCGTCGGCCGTCTGCGCCATCAATAGCAACGACATGACACACTAACTGACTAGATGCCACGCTCTCCGTCACCGCCGCTCCTGGCTGGACACTTCAATGTCGTCGCTTCAGCCTCCGCGCCGACATCCGATGCCAGCCCTTCTTAACTGGCCGCCCGCGGCCATCTTCTCCCACACCACACCACACTCTCCTCCTTCTCCTTCCCGTCCTCCACTACCGGTTGACATGGTTATACCCCGCGGGTGCATGATCTCAGCATACCTGGTCCAGCCCAAGGAAGGCCCACGGCAAATGTACGCCGGCCCATGAAGACTTTCGGGTGGCCTAGGCCCACGACGCCTTCGGATCCTTGGAGAGCAAGACTAGAGTAGATAGGAAATTCAAAGGGGTAAAACCCTAGAACCTGTAACCGACTAGGTCTATGCCTGGGACCTGCCTAAGTCTATATAAAGGCCAGGAGGGCACGACCTAGATCTCTCGAATCATACTTTCGCCTACACACCACCATGCCAGATTGCATCTGCGCACCCTTGTAACCTTCGGTTCCGCCGTAATCAAGAGCAGACAAGCAGGAGTAGGGTT
Organism: Avena sativa; assembly: GCA_916181665.1. Lineage (NCBI taxonomy): Eukaryota > Viridiplantae > Streptophyta > Magnoliopsida > Poales > Poaceae > Avena > Avena sativa. The sequence continues at coordinate 380,209,562 of OV702279.1, read as the reverse complement.
TTCCCTCCGGGGGCCTGAACCTGGGTAAACCTTGTGTCCCCGTGTTGCTTGTTTGCTAACCGTTCCACGATCTCCAGCATCCCCATCTTCTCCAAAACCCAAGTCCATAACAATGGGCATTGATGAGATCAAATCTCGTCAATTGGCGCCGTCTGTGGGAACTGGGGACGCTGATTGTGCGGCCGTGACGGTCCCAACCCGATCGATCTACAACTCTGCGGCGATGGAGAGCCACCTCCTCTTCGGCGCTTTCGACTTCACCACCCACTCACCGGCCACCATGAAGGACTTCGATCCCGTAGGTGACGGACTCGAAATCCTGTTCGGGAGCTTCTGCTTCCAGGTAAGGCAAACCGGCACCCTCCGCCTCCCTGAGCGAGTGCCCCTGCCATCAATCAGGCCCACTTCATGGACCCCACACCCCGTGCTACGCACAACATCATCAACAGATGATTCCTACGACAGCAGCAGCTGCAACTCCGATCTGTGCGATCCGCCATCAGACGCAGGGACCTACGGTTCCGGATCTGAAAACTGCGGTAGTAGCCGACCAATCTACGAACGCTACCAATGCACCGTAGTCATCCAGAGCGATGCGGACCAGCAAACACCCAACCCGCCGCCCAACCCGCTTGAACGAAACGGTGGGAACAGAAGAAGCCAGTCCCCCCCCCCCCACCCGAAGGGGAAAACAACGGCGGCCACGTCATCCGCCTTAGCAAAGAAGGATGGGCCCAGGTCCGCAACGCCGTGCAGGCAACATAGTACTGCCTGCAGACGCCTCCCGGGATATGCTGATGGCCTACCACCTGCTCCTGATCGAGGAGCACAAAAAGCAGGTCAAGATGCAGGAGGTGCTCGACAAGCGCAAGCAGGCAGCCTCAGAGTCCAGCGCGCGACGAGCTGCGCTCTCCGCCATGGGCATAGGCTCCAGCTCAAACGCCAACCAAGGCAACAAGCACCGCTCGAGGGTGGAAAACATGGACCCCAAGGAGCGCCGTGAGGTGACCCGAACCCTCCACACATCCTTCATGGATATGGACGCCGACGGCAACGTCATCCCGAAAACGCCGCAAGCTGCAATCATGGCAGCCACTGCGTACCTCGCGGCCCACCCATCGCCGGAGGGGGACCCGAAGAGGGCCATGCACAAGTCCGCACTCACCGGACTCGGACTCGTTGGAGCTGCGCTCCACCAGGAAGCTCCCACGGAGCCGAAGAAGAAAGCTCCGGTCAGGTTCGACCGCAGCCCCACCCATTCATCCGAAGAAGAGGAACATGACCTTCCTCGAAGGAAGAAGAGTTCGCGCCTCCACGACCGCGACTACGACGCCAGAGATGCGCTCACACAACGCAAAATCGAAAAAGCGCGAGCCAAGCGCGCATGCTCGTCTGAATCCGAGATGGACGAAGACGAAGGAGAACTCTGCGGAGCCCGATGCTTCAGCAGATCTGTCCGGCGGACACGGATGCCGCGCAACTTCAAGCTTCCTTCGGATACTCCGAAGTTCGACGGCACTCAGGACCCAAAAGCTTGGCTCAGCGACCACTTATCATCCGTCAAACTACACGGTGGAAACAAGGAGACTGCCATGCAGTGCCTTCAGCTGCAGCTGACAGGCGCAGCCCGGATCTGGCTCAGCAGCCTATCTTCAGGGTCCATCCGAAGCTGGTATGAGCTAGCTTACAGCTTCATCCAAAACTTCAAAGGCACCAGCAAGAGGCCCGCCTCAATCGAAGAGTTGCGAGCCTGCACTCAACAAACGGGCGAATCCATTCGCTCGTACATACTACGCTGGTCCAACACAAAGAACTCCGCAGCGCACATCTCCGAAGAGAGGGCCATCGACGCCTTCAGGGACGGCGTCAAGCGCCAAGACTTCAAGGAGGAACTTGGGCGCGTCAAGCCCAAAACACTCGACCACCTCATGGACATCGCCAACAGGTGGGCTGACGGAGAATATTCCATTCACCGAGCACAATCGGAAGAAGAAGATGATTACGGTCGACGGCGAGAGCGCCATAGCAAGAGAAGATCGCGCGTCTACGACGATCGCGACGGACCCGACATGGTCGCGGCTGGCTACGCCGATCGCCGCAACGACGCCAACCGCAACAGCGGAGGATATCGCGGAGGAAACTTCCGCGACGGGGGACGCCCAGCACAGTCGTGGCAACGCCGCGACCGCGATAACGGACCCTCAGCATACGACAAGCTTTCGGGTCCATGCACCATCCACTTCTACATCGACAAGCAGGATGGCAAAAATAAGTCCAGCCACATGCTAAAGGACTGCCGCGAGTTCCAGAAACTCAGCGAAAGCATGGTGCAGATGAGGCAGCAAGCCCCAATCCTTGCGTTCGGAAATGCACCCGCGCCAGGTGAAATAGCGCATGGAGCTCCTCCACCGCCACCTGTCGGAGGCCCGAACCAACCAGTTGCACCAGCACAGAACAACGCTGGGAACGGGTACCCCCAGCCGAAAGGAGCACTGATGATCCAGAAGGGGCACCCCACGAATAGGGTGCAGAAGAAAATCACCCGACAGATCAACCTGTCCGTGGCAACTCCACCCGCCATCCCTGAGTACCTCAGCGGATCGGAGTCCTGCATCACGTTCATTCGTTCGGATCACCCTTGCCAGATCCCTCGCCCAGGTCATGCTGCCCTGGTGCTGGAGGCACAGATCGGAGGTTTCGAGATGAGTCGCGTCTTCATGGACGGCGGCAGTGGCATCAACCTGATGTTCGCAAGCACTCTAGCAGCAATGCGGATCCCGCAGTGCATCCTGGAACAGTCAGACACAACGTTCCACGACATCGTTCCAGGTAAGGGCAATTCCCCCTGGGCAAAATATGGCTCGACGTCATCTTCGGCAAGCCGGACAACTTCCGGCTGGAACGGCTCGAATTCGAAGTGGTGGATTGGCCATCACAGTACAACGCCATCCTCGGGCGTGTAGCATTCGCAAGGTTCTTGGCTGTCCCACACTATGCATACCTGCTACTCAAAATGCCAGGACCAAAGGGCGTCATCACAGTCCACGGGAGCTTCACCCGATCGGACCAATGCGACAGAGATTTCAACAGAATCTCCCAGTCATTCGGCATGCACTACTAGAAAAACGCCTATCCGTGGCGCACTAGAAGTGCGCCACGGGCCTCGCGCTACAGCTATCTCGTAGCCGTGGCGCACTGCATGGTGCGCCACGGTTATATCGAGATAGGCGTGGCGCACTACCAGGTGCGCCACGGGTAGGGGTACAGGGTGCGCCACATATGTGTTTCTCAAAAAACAAAAAAAAATGCAAAAAACACCTTCGTTTTGAATTGCAAAAGCAATCGGGTCCGTGCATCGCCGCCGCAGTCGTGTCACCTCGCCGGAGCATGGCCGTGGCAGGGAGGTGCGGGAGGGGTCGTGGCCGCTCTAGTCCTCGCCGGCGTCGAGGTGGTAGAAAGGTTGTGGTTGGAGAATGGATGGTAGGAAGAGAGGGAGGAAGGAAGAGATGGAGGAAGAGAGGGAGGAAGGAAGAGATGGAGGAAGAGAGGGAGGTAGGAAGAGATGGAGGAAGAGAGGGAGGAAGGGAGGTCGGTGAGGAGAAGGATGCCACCGTCGCCCGTTGTCACTGCGAGGAGGAGGAGAAGGAGGCCACCGTTGCACCGCCGTCGCCCGTTGTCACTGCGAGGAGGAGGAGAAGGAGGCCGACGTCGCGCCGTCACTGCAAGGAGAGGAGAAGGGGAAGGAGGAGAAGGAAGAAGGAAGAAGGAAGAAGGAAGAAGGAAGGAGAAGGGAAAGGGAGAGGAAGAGGGAAAAGGAGAAGGGAAAAGGGGAAAGGAAAAGGGAGGAGGGCGGGGTGGGGATTCAAATTTGAATCCCGCCTAAGCTTATCCATGGCGCACTAGGTGGTGGTGCGCTACGGGTAAGTCACCCTCTATTTTTTTTCTGCAGGAAAAAACGGTCGTTTGACCATAACTTTTACTCTTTTCGAATTTTGAAAATCTAAAAAATCGCTAAACAACCAAAGGTGGTTGCGAGCAGATGCGAAATCTCGTTCTCGTCATTTTGGTATATTATACGATTTTTTTCGCAATCGTATGCAAAAGTTACGGCCTTTTTACCGTGGCATGACTTTTTTTGCAGATAAAGTTGAAACTCATGTTTATTAATTTTACTAGAAGCTATACCACATTACCTACCTAAATATGAAAGGATTTAATTTTTTGAAGTGTTTATCATTTTCTTTTATTTTTTGCAAAGCCTAAAAAGGCGATCCACGGGGGGGGGGGGGGGGGGGGGGTGGAGTTGGTGCATGATAGTTAGGCGTAGGGCACTAGGGCAAGGTGCCCTACTACTAAGTTTATACATCCGTGGCGCACATGCCATAGTGCGCCATGGATGTGTCTGGCCGTTTCACAGCAGAGGGGGTCATGCGCTTAGGCGTAGCGCACCCCCTCTATGTGCGCCACGGTTGACACAAACAACCGTAGCGCACCTACCCTATGTGCGCTACAGATGTTTGGCGTGCGGCCAACAGGGCCCTAGCCCACACATATCTGTGCCGCACTATGGTCATGTGCGCCACGGTTGTTCTAGTTACTAGTAGGGCACTGCCCATAGGTGAGCCACGCCTGTTTTAGCCGTGGGGCACTTCAACCATGTGAGCCACGGATGTGCTGATTACCTATAGCCATTTTCCTAGTAGTGATGCAGGAGGAGCTCCTAAGGCTCCGCGAGGTGACGGACAATGGGGCACCCCCAGTCGCACGACAAAACGCACCTGACATGTCTTTCGACTCCACCGTCAACACAAAGAAGGTGCAAGTCCATCCGACGGATGCCTCCAAGACGGCGCTGATCGCCAACGACCTCAGCCCCGCATAGGAAGGCACGCTTGTCGAATTCCTCCGTGAGCGCTGGGAAATCTTCGCCTGGTGTCTTGCGGACATGCCAGGAGTTCCCAGGGAATTCGCCGAACACGCACTCAACGTCTTTCCAGACACCAAGCCCGTCAAGCAGTCTATCCGGAGACTGTCCGAGCCACGAGCTGAAGCTATCGGCAAAGAAATCAACAGACAACTCGCTGCAGACTTCATAAGGGAAATCAAAGAAAGCGAATGGCTTGCAAATACAGTGATGGTCCCAAAAAAGGACACGGACATCCTGCGGATGTGCGTGGATTTCACGTCACTAAACAAGCACTGCCCAAAGGACCACTTCCCTCTTCCTCGGATCAATCAGATCATCGATTCGACTGCAGGTTGCGAGAATCTCTCCTTCCTCGACGCCTACTCAGGCTACAATTAGATTCGACTCAAGGTCGTAGATCAGGAGAAAACGACGTTTATCACACCATTCAGAGTGTTCTGCTACAACACAATGCCCTTCGGGCTAAAGAACGCAGGTGTCACGTACTAGCGATGCATGCAGGCATGCCTCAAGGACCAGATCGGTCGCAACGTTCAAGTCTATGTCGACGACATAGTCATAAAAACCAGGGAGGCGAGGACACTCATCGATGATCTCCGCGAGACGTTCGACAACCTCGATCGCTACAGGATCAAACTCAACCCCGAAAAATGCGCCTTCGGCGTCCCATCGAGTCAGCTGCTTGGGTACTTCATCTCTCAGCGAGGGATCGAGGCGAACCCGAAGAAAATCAGAGCCATCATGGCAATGGAGAAGCCGAAAAACCTCAAGGGTGTCCAGCAGCTTGCAGGACGAATAGCGGCGTTGAGCAGATTCATTAGCCGCATGGGTGAAAAGGCCCTGCCATTCTACTAGCTACTACATAAGGCAGATAAATTCGAATGGACGCCCGAAGCCGACGACGCGTTCGAAAGCCTCAAACGGCTACTCTCCACCTCGCCCGTCCTAGTCACGCCAAAGGAACGCGAGCCTCTGCTGCTGTACATAGCAGCCACACACCAGGTGGTCAGCATCGTGCTAGTGGTCGAACGACCCAAAGAAGGCAAGACCCACGGGGTCCAACGCCCAATCTACTACCTCAGCGAGGTACTGACGCCAAAAAAACAGAGGTACCCTCACTACCAGAAACTCGCCTACGGCGTGTTCATGACGGCTCGACGGTTGAGCCATTACTTCCAGGAGCACCAGGTGATGGTCGTCAACGAGGCACCCCTAAACAACATCCTGAATAACCCTGAGGCCACAGGACGCGTGGCCCTGTGGGGCATTGAGCTGTCACCTCTGGACATCATCTACGAGAAGCGGCTCGCAATCAAATCTCAAGTCCTCCCGGACTTCCTCATACATTGGATGGAGCTGCAGCTGCCAGACACCCCAGACATGTCGCAGTCATGGACAATGCACTTCGACGGCTCCAAGCGTGAAGCTGGAGCAGGAGCCGGGGTCATACTGACCTCCCCGCAGGGCGACCATATGAAGTACGTCCTCCGGATGAAATTCCGAGCCTCCAACAACGAGGCCGAATACGAAGCCCTCATCCATGCCATGAGGATGGCAAAGATCTGCGGCGCAACGCGCCTGGTCATCTACGGTGACTCCAACCTCGTCGTCCAGCAGACGATGAATGAGTGCGACGCACACGCCGAAAACATGATCGCGTACCGCGCACTTACAACGCACTCGAAGGAGAATTCGACGGCTGCGAGCTTCGGCACGTTGGAAGAGAAAGCAACGAGGAAGCCGACAGACTCGCCAACATTGGCTCCACCTGCACAAAGGTGCCACCGGGTGTGTTCGTCAAACTGATCTGCGTGTCATCCATCAAGCGGAAATTCCCCAAGGGATCACCCGAAGAAGCAGAACACTCGGGGGCTACAGTGCCCGAAGGACACGAAGGACCCGAGAAACTGGACACATAGGTCTCTATGGTCAACCTGATGCAGGTCATGGCAGTCGAAGAAACTTGGACGCGACCGTACCTCCAGTTCTTGATAAACGGAGAACTGCCTGACAGCCCGACAGATGCCCGACGCATATCTCGTCGGTCAAAAGCCTTCACCATCATCAATGGCGAGCTATACAAGCACAGTATTACGGGTGTACTACAAAGGTGCGTCACCATCGGTGACGGGAAAGCCATCCTCCAAGACATCCACATGGGCATCTGCGGCCATCACGCAGGCAGCCGCTCCCTTGTCGCCAAAGCTCTACGCGCCGGATTCTACTGGCCAACGTCCATGAGCGATGCAAAGGACATCGTTCGAAGATGCAATGGGTGCCAACGGTTCGCCGACAAACCGCACGCACCCGGGTCAGAGCTCAGACCCATACCTATAGCTTGGCCCTTTGCTCAATGGGGCCTCGACATGATCGGCAAACTGCCAAAGTCCTCGAAAGGGGGACACGTTTACCTCCTGGTCGCAGTCGACAAATTCACCAAGTGGGTCGAGGCCATGCCGGTCACCAACCAAAAGGGCAAGACCGCCATCAAGTTCTTCGAGTCAATTGTCTATAGGTTCGGCGTACCGCACAGCATCATCACCGACAATGGATCAAACTTCATCTCCAAGGAATTCCAGGACTTCTGCGAAGGCCTCGGGATCAACATCACATACGCCTCAGTGGCGCACCCGCAAACAAACGAGCAGGTGGAAAAGGCCAACGGTCTAATCGGCGCTGGCATCAAAAAGCGCCTCATGAGCCCACTCGAACGAAAGGCCGGAGCTTGGACGAAAGAGCTGCCATCCGTCCTATGGATTTTGCGTACTACGCCAAACATCTCCACTGGCTACACGCCGTTCTTCATGGTGCACGGAGCCGAAGCCGCGCTACCAGCCGAAGTACGCCACCAGGCCCCCCGGGCCGTCGCTTACAGCGAAGCCGAATCCACGGCTGCACTCGAAGATGTTGTGGACACACTCGACGAAGCAAGAGACGTAGCAGCAGCTCGATCAGCGGTGTACCAGCAGAGTCTCCGCAACTACCACAGCCGACGGCTACGCCCAAGGTCCTTCGTCGAAGGAGACCTCGTCTTGCGACTCAAGCAAGAGCGACCGAAGAAATTCGAGTCGCTATGGGAAGGACCCTACGTTATCACCGAAGTCATCCCAGGTGGCGCCTATCGCCTCAAGCACGTGGAGTCTGGAGTTGCATACTCCAACCCATGGAACATAGCACACTTGCGGCGATTCTACCAATAGCTACCTATCCCTTTTACTTTCAATAAGGCTTTTCAGCCAAGGCTATTCAGTCGAACAATGTACTTCCTCCATTACGATATAAATAAAGCTAAGTATTCCGCCCCAAAATCTTGTTCGCTACTTGCAACTTTACTTTATGCTACAAACGCACTCGGGGGCTCCCCCCACCTCACGATTTCATCGACGAGGATCACACGTGTACACCTGAGTAGCTGACCACGTCATGCAAACGAAAAGGACACGTACTCAAACAAAGCACTACGTGCTCACAATAAACAAAACCTTTATAACAAAGAGCACAACACGCCCAGTCGGAATATACAAATTTTACATCTATCTCTTTTACAGGTACTACCTATTCTAAAAAATAACTTGAGCACGCTGCTCAAACAAATCTACTACCTGTTCAGCATACTGCCTTACAGCCGTATAATGCGGACGCATATCCCACTCGCCACCATCCGGCTGAAGAGGTGGCCCAGCTGCTACAACAGACAAATCTACATCAGGCCGGTGCAGCCTCACAAGGGACAAAGCAGCCTTCACTCCCACGACGAGCTGTTGCCGCACCAACTCCTTGACATTGATCACGCTCCGAAACCTTGACAGAAGCACCGCAAGGCTTGTTGGCACGGCATCCAATGGAAACATGACATGCAACACCGAGGCAAGCGACGTCTGCACCTGACGAAGCACCCGCGAAACCTGGTGCACACGATCCTGCACCGTCGCCAGAGCCATGGCACCGTCACAATCCATCCAGAAGAAGCCGCTAGCCTCCATGTCCTGTTGAGTCAAGCAATTGACCCGAACAGCGACACACTCCTTCTCTTCCCTCGGAGCAAGGTTAGCACCTGCGACAAATTGCACAAAATAAGAGGCAAGGCCAGCAGGCTCATCCGAAGAACTGAGCTGCAGCTCGAAACAAAGAGCAACTTACATTGAAGCTGCTCAGACAGCCGAAGCAGTTCCGCCATCAAGTACTCCTCTCTGGCTGCACCGCGATCCGCCTTGGACTTCCAAACATCGGCATGACCATGCACCCGAAGCAACTCCCTCTCAAGACTACGAACACGGTGTCAAAGAAAAGCGAGTTGTGAAGAATCATCCAAAGATGGCCGCAGTTGCGCTGCAGGCGAGGTGTCAACAGGGTCAACACCCGAAGGAACCTAGAACAGCAGAAAAGCAAAGGACATAAACATTCAGACATAGAAGATCACAACTCAACAAAATTCATGAAGCATATAAAAGCCACTACGTGGCACAATGGTTTCGTTCCTCAACATAATTACAGCAAAAGGAGACTACAAACTATCCTACAGCTACAACGCCTAAGATGCGGCACCCTGAGTAGCCTCAGAGCCGGACTGCCTCGCCTTGGCCTCCCCCTGTTGCCGCAGCGCATACTCGGACATCAGATCAATGAGCTTCGGCCCATATCGCTTGCAGCGAGCAGAGTAGGTAGCAAAAGCTACCTCGGATCCATCCGCGGTCATCGGCATCCGGGAGGTGATCTGGGGAAGGTCCAGCTCCGCTCTAGCTGCCAAGGCCATCTCCAGCCCGACGGACGCGCCGATGCCCTTCTGCTTGCGCTTGTACGTCGCAGGCGCTTCGGCTGACAAGGCCTCCGCCAGGGCGTCATCATCATCAAGGGCCGCGCCCTTAGGGACAAGCTCCCTGTAGAAGCGGCCAAGGACTTCCTTCGCCTTGGCAAGGGAGCTGACGACGGTGCTGCAGCGATCTTCGACCGCTACGGTAGCATCATCTAGAGCACTCACGTGCTCCAGAGCGCGGAAATCGAGGAGGCTGCGGCATCTGAGGCAAAACAAAAGAGAAGACCGAGGACAGTAACACAGAAGAAAGGCAAGAAACGAAAATACAGAAGAAAAAATAAGGTACTCACCCGAAACAGCCTTGGCAGCAGCCATGAGCTTGCCCGACACCTCTCTTTCACGCGCAGTCACAGCCATGGCAAGCTGCTCCTCGCGGTCCGTAGCCTCCTGCTGCAGACGCTCCTTAGCTTCGGCTGCCTTGGCCAGCTCCAGCTCAAGGTGCTCCTTCGCATCAGCGGCGTCCTCAGCCTTCTTCTCCGCCTGACCAAGGCTCTTCTTGAGAGCGTCGATCTCACGGAGAGAGGTATTATGCTCCTCTGCATTCAAAACAAGCAAACGTCAGAAAGCAGGATAAGAATAAAGGAAAGAACCACCAAAAGCATACGGGTACCTTGAAGCTGTTGGAGGTTGGCCTCCAGCGCCAGGCACTCCTGCACCAGCCGCTTGGCTTCCTGCACAAAAGGCTGCAGGAAGAAGAACCACCATTCAGGAAAAGGACCTGGGGGCTACGCCCAACAGGAGAAAGCAGAAGAAACAGACTCACACGAAAACACTTGGGGACTCCCCTCGATACTTGAAGAACAAAATAAGAGAACTCTTTTTTACACGCTCGGGGGCTCCCCCATGATAGACGACTTATATGATCCAACGGTGATGCCGAAGGCCCGCTGGCGAAATTCTGAGGCGCAACCACCTGCACCTCCTGCGGAGGAGGGTTCGGAGCAGCGCCCCCCGAAGTTGCCACCGTCTGAGGAGGAGGAGATGCAACCTTCGACTCTCCCATCATCTCCCGAGCACCATCGCTGGAGGAGTCGTGGGAGGAGTGCCTGCACACGAAATATTTAACACAAGCACAAAAAGTCAACAGCAAAAAGACAGCAGTATAAAGGAAACTTACGAGTCCAGCGAGCTCAGGTCGAAGACAGGAGGAGTCCTTCGGGCTCTCTTCTCCCCTTCTTCTGTTCCTTCTTTTCTTCCTTCTTCCGCTTCGCTGGCGGGTGCGGCGCTATAGCCCGCACAGGAATGGCAGGAATGGGAGAGGAAGAGACTCCATGCCCGTCACTATGACGCTCAAGGCACAGAGGGTTTCTGGGAGTCGGAGGAGTCGAGGCATCCGAAGACTCGCTGGAGCTCCGTGATCGTTTGCGCGTGTGGTCCTCGCTCGACTCGTCGGCATCTTTCACCAAAGATCGCGCCGACGGCGGCTCGGACACGGAATCCACCACGTCATTATCCGGAGCATTCGGATATTTTTCAGGCAATGGCGGCACCATGCCCGGCACCTTGAAGCTCTGCAAAAAATAAGGGACTTTGTTAGCAAACAAATAAAAATAAATACGCAGTCGACGAAAAGCGCTACGCGCACGAATCTACACCTGTGGAACAGCCAACGCCGAAGAAAACGGCGGAGTCAGCGACTTCCCCGTGATTTTCTCTCCGGCCTTGAACTTCAGCAGCGAGCGAAGGGCCCTGTCAAGATCCCCCTCGGAGATTTTTTCGGCCGACACCCTCGTCGGATCACGCCGGCCAGTATAAAGGAACAATGGGTGCACCCTAGACTGGAGTGGCTGCACCCGACGCTTGAGGAAGGTGCGGATGATATCCACACCATTAACCTCCTTCTCCGGAATCAACTGGAGATCTTCCACCCGACGATATAGCGCCTATATCTCTGCCTCCTCGCCATCCAAGATCTTGTTTTTCCAAGACCTTTTCAGCTCAATCTTTTGGGAGGGGTCAAGAGGAACAAGACCAAAATCTTGCCCAGGCACTACGAAGTCGCGGATATAAAACCATCACCTCCGCCAGTACTGGACAAATTCGGACATGGAAAAGGAAAAGAAAAGCAGATTGGGCCTGAGGGAGATGATGCAACCCCCAATGGGATAAACACCATCCGAACCAGACTGCCTCTTCACGAAATAAAGTTTCCGGAAGAGGCCAAAGTGCGGCTCAATGCCGAGCCAGCACTCGCAGAAAGTGATGAAACAAGCAATGTGAAGAAGAGAATTGGGCGAAAGATGATGCAGCTGGACGCCATAGAGAAAGAGCAGGCCACGAAGGAAGTTGTGGACTGAAAGGATAACCCACGCATAACGAAGGAGAGTAACATAACCCGATACCCAGCTGGGGGACGGGGGATTACCTCGTTACCGGGGAGTCTGACAGCCTCCCTATCCTGCGGGATCAAGCCCCGCTCACAAAGTTTGCGGAGGTCATTCTCCCGCGTCTCTGATCGCCGCCAACCACCATCGGTGACACGGATAGCGGTGGCGCCTTTATTTCCTCCGGCGGCGCTGGTACCAACCGCATAGGATGATTTCTTCGGTTTCCCCATCGCGCTATGGTGGCGCCGGCGGTAAGAGCGCAGAAGGGAAGACAGAAATGTGGAAGGATATTCCAGCACGCAGCAAGAATTGCTAGAGCACAAGGAGGCAGTGAGAACAAGAGTAGATGCGGTGAAAACAAACTGCAGCTTTCCCCAATGATTATAACGGCGAAGACGATGCACGACAACCGTCCATCAAGAATACCTAACGCCAGCGGCATATCTGGCCATACACGTGTCAACAGCACAACGAACCGTCGTTACCACGCCGTCCACTACGCGCAGAAATCGAGGAGACGCCGTAATTATCTCCACGCCGCGCGTGACCGGTCAATTCAAGGTCAGCAAGTGGGACCCACGTTCATCCAGTCAAGTCATATCTGGCGCAGCAGGCGCTTGAGGTCATTGATCGTCAGCACTGATGTCATCAAAAGCTATACTGGCAACAACTACAATTTCTTCGGCTTAAAAGCTAAGAGTACTCACTCGAATCTACGATTCGACTAAATACTCGGGGGCTACTCCTATTAGGAGCGTTGTCCGCGCACCCGAAAGATGACTAAAAGCGAACTATATCTTCGACTCCTACGTCGAGTCTACGACCCCACTACGGACTCGGGGGCTACTCCCATAGGGAGGATGGATTTAAGCATCCGAAATTTTTTGTGTCCTACGGACTTAACAACTGGACAATGTTTGAACTAAAGTCTACGACTCGAACAGACACTCAGGAGCTACTCCCATAGGGAGCGCTGGTCGCGCACCCTATAAATTCTTCGATCCTTCGGATCAGCAAGCAAAAACTTTTCGACAACTCTGCCCCAACAAAACAGTGAGTGAGCAATGATCTCCTTGGCCACCCGAAACACCTCCACAGTGGCAAACATTCGGATGCTGTGTCTGCGACACAAAGATAAGACCTACAGATATCATCTGATGGCCTGGCAACGCACACGACTGCGCTCTGCTAGTATGAACCCGTGCCAGCAGGCGCGATGAAAAATCCCGACGGACGCGTTGGGTACATCAATTAAAATCACTGGAATTCCACTCCTGTAAGTCCTCCGCGGCCTGGGTCGAATTACACCAGCATATGTTCCAGGTTCGAGTTGAGGGACTCGAACCTGAAGAAGATCCTGTAGTTTCGTCCTAAGACAGTTAACTGACCCTGATCCATTGGGTAAGTCAGGCACACGCATCAACAATCCCTACACATGAACTATTGAAATACATAGTTGCACCCGAAAGATTGAAGATTCCTCAGCCGAACCTATGATTCGACTGATCACTCGGGGGCTACTGACATGGTTATACCCGCGGGTGCATGATCTCAGCATACCTAGTCCATCCCAAGGAAGGCCCACGGCAAATGTACGCCGGCCCATGAAGACTTTCGGGTGGCCTAGGCCCACGACGCCTTCGGATCCTTGGAGAGCAAGACTAGAGTAGATAGGAAATTCAAAGGGGTAAAATCCTAGAACCTGTAACCGACTAGGTCTATGCCTGGGACCTGCCTAAGTCTATATAAAGGCCAGGAGAGCACGACCTAGATCTCTCGACTCATACTTTCGCATACACACCACCACGCCAGATTGCATCTGCGCACCCTTGTAACCTTCGGTTCCGCTGTAATCAAGAGCAGACAAGCAGGAGTAGGGTTTTCCCTCCGGGGGCCTGAACCTGGGTAAACCTTGTGTCCCCGTGTTGCTTGTTTGCTAACCGTTCCACGATCTCCAGCATCCCCATCTTCTCCAAAACCGAAGTCCATAACAATGGGCATTGATGAGATCAAACCTCGTCGCCGGTAGCTAGCCATGGCCAGCGCCATTGGATCAAGGGGAGGGCGTGTAGGACAACCACCGGGTTCCGACCGTGGACATCGAGGGAGCCATGGAGAATGCGGCCAAAGCAGTGCGCCACCACGCTCTCCCTTAATGTCGTCGTCGCCCGAGTTGGTCGACCCAGACATACAGTTCGTCGTGGCCATCCATTCCGGTATAACGCGGGACAGGTTGCTCCTCCCCCGCAAATTTGCGTCGCTGGTCGCCGACCCACTGCTCCTGGTTGTCATTCCGCGGACGAACGGTGTCAAGACCACCAGGTACCTGGTGGAGGTGCAGTTCGACTACCTCGGCCAGATGTACCTCGTCGACGGCAGGGAGTGCTTCTCCCGCGCGCACCAGATCAAAGCATGCAACATCATCATCTTCAAGTACAACGGCGAAGGAAGGCTCGCCATCAGCGTCTTCGACGACACCATGTATCGTCGCTGCTACCACTCCGACTCCGAATCCAACGAGTAGGCTAGGCGGTGCACTCACCATGTACGATGTAGAAATGTGGGCATTGGCCATTTGCAATGAAAAGTTTTATTCGAGTCTTCAAATAGGTTACAAATAGCACTACAACACCATTCTAGCTATGCGCCGCCTATGGCGCTGGCGGCAGCGGCGCCGGCGGTCGGTAAGACCCCATTCTTCCTCGAGAGAGTGATAGATCACCTTATGCGTCTACGGCTCTTCTTCAGCTTGTGAAAGTTAGAAACACAGGTAAGCGTCATCGGGATTGGCCCGCACCATGTCGTAGAGCTCGTCGCACACTTCTCTGAGCACTAGACGTCGTCGGTGCTATAGAAGAAAGACGCGGTTCATCACCTCCAACGAGAAATGCTCGTTGGTGGTCCTATTGAGTGCGCCGCGACCATATTGGGATAGTGTATATCTGTGGGTGCCCAGGAATCAGAGATGACAACATGTTCGGTGCCACCGTTGGGTTTGGCCACCACGACGGCAGCGGGCGCTCGGGCTGCTATTTTTAGTGCACCGACGCAGACGGCCAAGCATGGTGGTTTGTGGTATGGGTGGTGCGGGTCTAGTCGAAGATATCTCGGCGACCTCCCCTTTTTTTGGATGCGCCTAAATGCGGCGGGAAACACATAGAACTAGCGGGTAACAACGAGAAAGAAAGGTGGGAGATGGTCGGGCGGAAGGAATACACTAGAAATACACCGGCGTTGGCGACGGCAAAGCGTGGACATATGGGTCGCACCGTTGGGTGCGGCTGACCAGACATGCCGGACTCCGACCCAAAAGCGATCGCGGCCCGACCCAAATGGACAGAAACAGACCGTTTGGGTTGCCCCGGTGGAGATGCCCTTACCCTGAAAGAGCTGAACATCCTCGGAGTGGACTGTTTATCCGGAACTGGTTGCGTGAACAAACCATTCCGGGGGCGTGCTTTTGGGGTTTATAAGGATGAGACACTTGAAGCATGTGATTGGCGTCCCTACGCTGGAGGCCTCAGGCCCTAGCCCCTCCTAGGAAGCGATGCCTCCCGCGCGACGCGATGCGACCGAGCGCCCATCTCTTCCCACCGTCGTTCTGACAGGGTGGGCGCCGCCACCACCGCCTGCTCCAGAGGCAGCGACGGCCTCTTCTTCCAGATCGACCAGGCCTTGAAGATGGGACGACGGCGCCTTTGGATCCTCCTGGGAGGAGGCGACCTAGGAGGGTGAATAGAGGTGGTTGCTGCAAATGGTCCCCTGTCTCCTTGTGTGGCGCGACAGAAAAATTCATATGTGTCTATGAAAACTATGACATGTACCTAAACCCTATAAAATTTCGTGCATTTTTCCTGCGGTGCAATCAAACAACTTATCTTACCGGTTCTTGCATTTTTTATTCCTATAGGATTCTAAGTGTCATGCCATTCTATTCCTGCACTTTTCCTATTTCTATGTTTTACAAATTCTCTGAATCAAATGAGCCCTTAGGTCTATAATGTATCATAGGGTGAAAAAATGCAAATGACTCTTTGTTCTCGTGTATGGCCTAGCTAATCACTCCAGAGCGTCTGGTTTTCTCCAGGAACTGAGTCAGGTGTTGAACTGGCCATGGGTTAGCTTCTTTAACAACACTCTCTTTGAGATAATTGTGCAGGGTTGGCGCCCACTACACCTGATCCAACAAGCAAATCAATCCCATCCAAAGTTTTGGGACAGAGGTCTGATCTCCCCTTCTTGGGAAGCTATGTATCTTCTCTATTCCATAATTGCTATTACATGAAATGGCTCTGACCACACTCATGTTTTGCTATCCTCAGGGAAGGAAGATCAACCCAAAAGGCAGAGCTACTTCCTCTTCCAGACATGGTGGCTAGGAGTCAGAGGCTTTGCTGAGCTCAAGGGAGAAAAGTTGTGTAACACCCCGACCTCTCCGGACCAGCGGCTGTCACTCCTAGCAGCTCAATATGATCTTTAGACTAACCCCACATACCAACACTAGTATTTTTTGTGCACTTTGTCCTCACTCATGCGCACCTGGTACCCACTTTCCGGATGGTCACCCATCCTCAGATTGATGTAGGCCAAGCACGCTTAACCTTAGAGTTCTTTTTAGACGAGCTTCCAGAAAAGAAGTTGCAACTTGTTGTTATGGGTATACTATCAATCCTATTAAGCCATGCACCGGGGCCTCACATACACCCACTCTAAGAAGATCGACCCCCTCGTTGATCAACCACAAGCCAGGAACGTCCCCTCTTGGGATACATCTGTGTGCACAGTGTTGGCACATGTTCCATGCCATTTCCACTATGGGCCACACGTGCCATGCTCCACATGTACGTCACTGAACCGCACACGCCCGTGTAATTGCGAGGGTCGGCTCTAATACCACTTGTAACACCCCGGCCTCTCCGTAACATTGGCTGTCACTCCTGGCAGCTCAATAGGATCTCTAGACTAACCCCACAAACTAACACCAGTCTTTTCTGTGCACTTTGTCCTCACTCGTGCGCACCCAGTACCCACTTTCCGGTTAGTCACTCATCCTCAAATTGCTGTAGGCCAAGCACGCTTAACCTCAGAGTTTTTTATCTTCCGGAAAATAAGTTGCAACTTGTTGTTATGGATATACTATCAGTCCTATTAAGCCATGCACCAGGGTCTCACAAGTTGGGAGTTCTCCTCGATCAAACTAAGGGAATATCCAACGGGCCAACCCAAACGGGTGACCCAAAACGTCCGTTTTTATCCATTTGGGCCGGGCCGCAGTCCATTTTGGGCCATGATCCGGCCAGTCCGGCTAACCACGCCCAGCGGTGCGACCCATCTGTTCGTGCTTGGCCCTCGCCAATGCCGGTGTATTTCCAGTGTGTTCCTGCTGCCCCGCGATCTCTCGTCTTTCTTTCCTGCCGCTTCCCACCAGTTTTGGGTGTTTCCCGCCATGTCCAGGCGAAGCCATAAAAAGGGGAGGCTAGCGGAGATATATTCAACCAGACCCCATCACCACCATGCTTGGTCATGCACGTCGCTGCACTGGACTCCATGGCAACCCTGACGTTCGTAGAGAAGAGCAGCCTGAGCACACGTTGCCGTTGTGGTGGCCGGACCCGTCGCAGACACCGAATGTGTCACCCCGTGTTGCCACAGATATACAGTTTGTTGCACAACCACCGGCCGCGGCGCACTCACTTTGACCACAAAGGACCGCCAACGTGCCTTTCAAGTGGGACGTGATGGAGCGCGTCTTTCTGTCGGAGCACCAGCCACAGACGAGTGTGACGAGCTCTAGGAAGCGGTGTAGGCCAATCCCAACGATGCTTACCTGCGTTTCTGCCTTGCTCAAGCCGTAGAGGATTTGCAAACGCAGAAATCGATCTACCGCTCTCTCACCGAAGAATGGGGGTATTTTCAACCCGCCGGCGCCACCGCCACCAGCGCCGTAGGCAGCACATAGTTAGAAAGTTGTTCTAGGCATAGTTTGCTTGTAAAATATTTGAATGAAAACTTTTCAATGCAAATGGCGGATGCTCAGATTCCAAATTTCATTCCAAACATGATACATGGCGAGTACACATCCTAGTCTAGTGCTAAGCCTACTTGTCGGAGTGGTAGCAGCGACGGGATATGGTGTCGTCTGATACATCGGAAACGTATCTATAATTTTTGATGCTTCATGCTTGTTTAGTATCTACTATGCTTTGCTTTGTCCACACTTTGAGGTGTTTTTATATCTTTTCTGAAACTAACCTATTAACTGTAGGGGTTCGTAGCATGGAAAACAAAAATTTTCTACCGCATGCAAACAAACAAGCCAAGATCTATCTACTAGATTATAGCACCGAGTCAATAGAAGAACTCACCCTCGAAGATTCCAAAGCGGTTAACGAGAGCAGATTCTCGTGGGTGATGTAGTCGTACTCTTTCCGATCTCAAGATCGCGTAGACGATCCTTCCGGCGCTGCGTTCCGGCAGCGTTCCCGCAGTCGGTCACACGTTTGGTACACGATGAAGACCTTCCTCTCCCTTGTTCCAGCAGGCAGCGGAGGTTGTAGCACTCTCCTCGCAATTCCGGCAGCACGACAGCGTGGTACCGGAAGTAGAGGGGAGATCTCGCAGGGCTTCGCCTTAAGCCGGAGCGAGTATGGTGGACTATGAGAGAGGCTTGGCGATCTAGGGTTTAGAGGCACCAAGTAGAGGGAGCTAGGCCGGCGGCTAGGGCAAGGGGATTGCCCCAAGTCGGCGGCTTGGGCAAACACTAGGGCGGCGGCGACTTTGGTGGAGGCCGGCGGCTAGGGTTAGGTTTAGAGGAGAGAGGTGTAGGTCTTGGAGGGGCAGCCCCACCCCTCCTTATATAGGTGGTAGGGCATGGCCAAGGGGAGGGGAGTCCCTCCCCAACTCGGCCTCCTTGGCCGGCGGTGGAGGGAGAGGAACTCCTCCCCAAGTAGGTTTCCTACTCTCCCTCCACCAAGCAAACTTGCCGTTTGACTTTTCAAATTGGCGTTTGACTTTTCAAACTAGGATTTGATTTATCCCTTTATTTTGCTCAGCGATGACACCTAGTACATGATGCAACCATTCCAACTCGTAATGACACATTCATGTACCCTTCCCCTCCGGGGTGCCGGACCTTCCAGAACCTTCTAGAACATTCCCGATGAAAACACCGGAATCATTCTCCAACTCCGAAACAGGACTTTACTTATATGAATCTTATTCTCCGGACCATTCCGGATCTCCTCTTGATATCCCGGATCCCATCCGAGACTCCGAACAACATTCGGTCTCTTACTCATCATTCCATAACTACTCAACAACATCGAATCCTTAAGTGTGTCTCCCTACGGTTCGTGAATTATGCGGACATGACCGAGACACTTCTCCGATCAATAACCAATAGAGGAATCTGGAAATTCATATGGCTCCCACATATTTCTATGATTACTTTGCGATCGAATGAACCACTTACATACGATACCAATTTCCCTTTGTCTCACGATAGTTTACTTATCCGAGGTTTTGATCGTCGGTATCTCTGCATACCTAGTTCAACCTCGTTACCGATAAGTACTCTTTTCTCGTTCCCGTGATATGTGATCCCTTGTGAGACAGTCACATGCTTGCAAGCTAATTGGATGACATTCCATCGAGAGGTCCCAGAGTATATCTATCCGTCATATGGATGGACAAATCCCACTCTTGATCCATGTGTCTCAACCCATACTTTCCGAACACTCAATGCCATCTTTATAGCCACCCAATTACGGTGTGGTGTTTGATGTCATCAAAGCATCCTTCCGGTGATGGTGATAAGCATGATCTCATGGTCGAAGGAATTAGGTTACTATGTATCAGAAAGCTTATAGCAAATGAACTATATTAAATGACTTGATCTTTATGCTACGCTTAACTATAGGAGTATGTCCATCACATCATTCTCCTAATTATATGATCCTGTTGTTAATAACATCTCTATGTTCATGATCAGGAAACCATGATCATATATTAACCAACAAGCTAGTTTAACAAGAGGCTTTACTAGAGACTCTTTTATGTTTACAAATCACACAAGTATTAATGTTTCCTGTTAATACAATTATAGCATGGTATGTAAACATTTATCATAAGTATGAAGATATGATAATAACCACTTTATTATTGCCTCTTGGGCATATCTCCAACAGTCTCCCACTTGCACTAGAGTCAATAATATAGTTTCAAACCTTTGTGTACTCAACACTTATGGCTTTCAGGTGTCGTATGTACATGATTGCTAGTGGTCAACTGATCTCCAGATCTGACTCTTCTAGGTCCGTGTGTAATTGCATGTCTTTGCGTCTCTACGCATCACTCATTCTCTAATGAGATGGCTTTGTATAAATTTGTTCCTTTGGTGAGACTTTTAGTTCTTTAGGGTTAAAACATGTTGATAATATTGTCGTACAATATATCTTCATAGTATTATCCCGCTGTGAACTACACCCAGTTTGATAACAAACTTCTTGACACAAATGCCCTCTTTAGCTGCTATAATAGCAGTCATATACTTAGCCTTTTATTGTAGTATCTGTCACAATGTCTTAACTTTGGAACTCATCCAAATCCATTATGGAACTTACTTTCCATCATATTGTGCCACCCTTAGTTTAGATTGAGATAAACTTAATTTGTACTTTGTGACAAAACTAGTATCAATGTAATTCATTTACAATGAACTAACCATCTATTTGTCACTTTTACAAAATAATATATTCTTATTTCTTTTACAAGATCATAATAATATCTTTACTATTGTCCAATAATCATCTTATGAATCATTCTGGTATACGCTCATAACATTTAGAGCATAGGACATATCTGGATTTGTACACACCACAGCATGATTGATAAATACTCTTTGTGATTTTATACATCAAGTATCAATCTATACTTGAATCTTTGTTTCACTTACCAAGTGTCAATACACTTGAATATATCATCAATATTGAACTCATTCAATCCTTTCTGTGCGACAAGAACCTTTCTTGTAGTTTCTATATTGAACTCATTCAATATATCATCTATGTACTTTCGGCACAACCATATTAGCGTCTATTGATGCCAAATATTCGGGTTTTGCCTAAGTCTTTCATCAGGATGAAATTCTTAATATGTGTTAATATAAGATACATCATTTCTAATCAACAATATGTCTTCCACATAAAGTATTAGAAACATGTCTTAGCGCTCCCACTTAATTTCTTGCAAATGCAAGCATCTTCATCGTCTCTGATGAAATTAAACTCTTTTAACAGTTTCATCATAGTGAAGATTCCAACTCTGCGATGCTTACTTCAACCATTGAAGTTTGCATATGCTTTTAGCATCCTTTGAATTAACAAAACCCTTTGGACCGTGTCATGCACACGTCCTTGGTAACCATTCTATTAGAAGAACTTGTTTTGTTTATTCAACACATAACAAAATTATATGTCGTGGTTGCTACATTAATCCTTCTAGACTAAATATCGCTATGAAAGATCAGATCTTGTCATAGTCAACCTTTGAACATTGTTGTGAAATCTTTCCCAACATGTCGACTATTTCATAGATGTGAAACATCCATGTCTATTTCTTTATAGATCCAAATACGACTGTAAGGTCTTGTACCTTTCCAGAGGGTCTTTCAAGTTCAAAGCTTGATCTGTCGTATATGGAACTATCACGGATTTTATGGCTTCAAGCCATTTGACGGAGTCAGGGCCCATCATCGCTTCTTTGCATGTAGTCGGATCATTATTGTCAAATAATGATTTAACTCTCAAATCTTGGTATTTGATTGTTTACCCGACCTACTTGTTTCAATAGGAACTTAGACCTCCGTGACCACAACCTTTGAGGCACGTGAGCCATGAGCATTGTTGCTGCCTCCGGAACAGTTTTCGGTGCTGCACAACTTTGCACATATAGCTAAGGTTCTTTTAACCTTGTCAAAGTTCTATTGTCCTCCCACTTAACTTTTCACGGAAAATTCCTTCTCAAAGAAACTTGACGTTCTAAGCGACAAACACTTTTGTCTTCGGTGTTATGGAGGAATACTCAACTATTATTCAAAATAACATACAAAGATATGTTCATCCGATTTTGGTTGCAAACATCATTCTTATGCATAGCATACCAATTTTTAAGAAAGGACAACTTGGGTTTAATCCCAAACCATAACTTTATATGGTGTCAATTCAACGGATTATGATGAAGCTCTTTTTAGTGGAAAAACGGTAGTCTCTAAAGCTTTTAATCTTTAAAATATAATGACAGTTTTATGAATTACACCTTTGATCTTACCATGTCAAACAAGGTTTAATTACATATCTCGAACGCTCCATACTCTTATGGTGTTTCGGAAAATGCAAATCCATGGAACGATTCCTTAAATCTTAAGTATTATGCTAAACTCCTAACTCAAATATCTTCCTTTATGATCTTATCATAAACTATTTATATTCTTGTTATAATGATTTTGCACTTCATCTTGAAAATCTTTGAACTTTTCAAATGTTTCATACTTCATCCTTATTAAGTAAATATTCATATATTCACTCAAATTTTCGGAAAAGCATATGAAGTTGAAATCCATCGCTCTTGACTACACATAATGGACTTCATACAACAATATGTACAAGTTCCAATAAGCTAGTCATTCGTTCCCTTTTGGCCTATGAACGAAGTTTTAATTATCTCTAGGAAAGTTTCACAAGCGTCATTTGATCAAAAATCAAAAGAGTACAAAATTCCATCCATATGGAGTTTCTTCATGTTTTCTTTCCAATATAATTTAAACGGCGATGTTACTTCCTAAGTGATCTTTCAATCAATTTGTCTTTCGACACTTTTAGCACTAGTTTTATGGATGTGATTTCTCCAACGAGATTTGTGAATCATCCATCTTTTATGGATTACGACAATTATTTGAACAACCCTTTTGTTCTCATAATACCTGATACGACAAATCTTGAAGGCAAGCTTTGATGTTTAACAAGCAGCACAATAACCCTTTATTTGTTCTCGATGAACATCATCACATATTCTTTTGCTAGTTACTTAGGCCATTGTAGTTTCATGAATTGTGTTGTTTTGTATGACGATTCACACCAACAAATTCAGTATCAAATACTTAAGAACCACATTGTTTAATAAGCAAAGAATATATCCATAACATGTATATCATCTATATACTTAAGCTGAACAATTCTAGTCTTTTCTTTTCTGCCATATACTTATGAGATTCTCTTTCAGTATTTCCTTTTCTGTTTGAAAGAATCTATCAACATCAATAGTGGAGCCATATACATGACACATAGTCCAAAGCATGTATAGTAAAATACCAATGTCTTTGGACTTGCACTTTGAAGTAGATCACCATCATCAAATGTTTGGTGTTCTTTCAAATTCCTTTCTTTAGTAATCGCTTGGTGCAGTAAACATTTTACCTACATCAAATATTCACCCTTATCATGGAATCATCCATGATCAAGCTACTTTTAGCTTATAATGGTGAATCACGAGTATAATGTTACTCTCCAAAACCTTTTGGAGGTTTAGGACAACTAGTGTCTCCAACCTTTTGCAAATTCTCATCAAATATGAGAACATGACTTTTGCCATATTATACTCTAGCATGTTGCAACCAAAACTTCGTTTCAGATATCACAATATCTTCCACACATCATGGTTTCTGAAACAACTCTTTCAGATCCTAGATAACCTTGATATTAAGACAATCCTTTGAATATCAAGAATCATGGAGACAAACAAGATACTCATACACTAACACTTGGAATTGTCACTCTTGATTTAATACTAATTATTAAACTTCATGGAGTAACCGGAACTTACTGAAAGTTTGCAATAGGACTTTTAAACTTTAGATTAACACTTCAAAACAATACGATACCAGTTCGTAAAGTAACTAACCAGAATTCTATAGTTCTATCATCTCAATTAAAACTAAGCGCAAGGTGGTAAACGGATGCCAATGACTACAACACTATGCAAATTCACTTTGATTTAATTTATGATAAATAGTGTTCAACTTTTAATCATATTTCCGTTGAACTCCCACTCAAAACAATATCCCTCACATTGTTTTAGTGATCACATGAACCAAATCCACCACATCAAAACCGATCATCACGAGAGTTGATGTAGCTTCAATGGCGAACAATCAACATGTTCATCATATCTGCTATATGACTCATGCTTTACCTTTCGGTGATCCGTGTTCCGAGACCATGTCTGTACATGCTAGGCTCGTCAAGATCAAACCTTAGCTTCTGCATGAGAAAATCTGGCTTGCTCACGTTGTATACACTCGCAGAATCTAACACACCCGATCATCACGTGGTGCTTCGAAACAACGAGTTTTAGCAACGGTGCTTACTAAGGATGAACACTTTAAAACTTGAAATTGTGTGCTCGAGGGATCATCTTATAATGCTACCGTCGTGAACTAAGCAATACAAGATGCATAAAAGGATTAACATCACATGCAATTCATAATATGTGATATGTGTTGGAATTATGCCCTAGAGGCAATAATAAAGATATTATTATTATAATTCTTGTTCATGATAATGTTTATATTCCATGCTAGAATTGTATTAAGTGGAAACTTTAATACTTGTGTGGTTTGTGAACAACACCGTGTCCCTAGTACGCCTCTATGGACTAGCTCATTGATCAATGATGGTTAAGGTTTCCTAACCATAGACATGAGTTGTCAATTGATAATGAGATCATATCATTGGGAGAATGATATGGTGGACAGACCCAAACTAAGCGAAGCAATTAGATCGTGTCATCGTGTTCGTCTTTGCGAAGCTTTTCTTATGTCAAATATTGTATTCCTTAGACCATGAGATAATACAACTCCTTGGTATCGGAAGAAAGCTTTGAGGTCATCAAACGTCATCCTATGAGAGGGTGATCATAAAGGTGTCTCTCAGGTGATCGGAAAGTATCTGTTGGGTTGTATGTATCGAGATGGGATTTGTCCCTCCCAAGTCGGAGAGATATACTTCGGGCCCACTCGGTAATCGATATCAACACCGCTTGCAAGCATGTGGTTAAGGAGTTAATCACAAAGTGATATCGGATTACGGAACGAGTAAAGTACTTGCCGTGAACGAGATTGAACTAGGTATGACGGTACCGACGATCAAATCTCGGGCAAGTAAAATATTGCGAGACGAAGGGAATATATATATGGGATTGATTGAATCCTGGCATCATGGTTCATCCGATATGATCATCGATGAATGTGTGGGAGTCAATATGGGTGCCCAGACCCCGCTGTTGATTATTGATAGAAGATCATGTCTGCATATTCTCGAACCCGCAGGGTCACACACTTAACGTGTCTCGACGCCAGGATAGATTGGATAATTGGTTTATGAGTTTTTGTTCGGAGTCTCAGATGGGATCCGAGACATCACGAGAGGTTCCGGAGTGGTCCGGAGAATAAGATTCATATAAGGCAGTGTAGTTTTTGGAGTTCGGAATTGTTCCGTATTAATCGGTATTGTACCGGAACCTTCTAGAACCTTCCGGAAGGGGACCAACGTGGCCCCACCTTCCGGGAGGGGGCATGGGCCTATGAGAGAGTGCCCTGGCCGCATTGGGCCAGGGGCACAAGGCCCCATAGGGCCCAGCCGGCCAAGAGAGGTTTAAACTCGAGATAGACCTTCTAGAAGGGGGGGTTTCCTTGCCCCCCACTCCTTATCCTTTGGGGCCGCCGGTTTGGGCTTGGGGGAGGGTCTAGGGCTGCAACCCCCCTCTATATAAAGAGGGGTGGGGGCGCACCAACCCCCTACACACCTTCCCCTCCAACCCTAGCCGCCCTGCTGCCCTCCTCTCTCCCTCCCGACTGTTTGTAGGCGAAGCCCTGCTGCAGAAATTCTCCACCATATACACCACGCCGTCGTGTTGTAGATCCAATACATCTCTCCACCATACTTGCTGGTCCGAGGAAGGAGGAGACGTCGAGGTGCTGCACGTGTGCATCTCACGGAGGCACCGCCACTTGTGGTTCTAGATGGATCGGATCGCGAGGAGGAGAAGCGAGTACGACTACATCACCCACGTTCCGACGAACGTTCCGCTGGGCGAATCTTCAAGGGTATGAAGATCTAATCCAATCTCTCTCGTTGTTTGCATCTCCTAGAGTAGATCTTGGCTTTCCCTCGGTTCGCATCCGTAGAAAATTTTGATTTACTATGCCGCGAAACCCTTCAGTGGTATCAGAGCTAGATCTATGCGTAGATGTGTTTCACGAGTAGAACGCAACATGGTTGTTGCGGGCGTTGATGTTTTCTGTTGCAAGCCTCTTGTTTGTGTTCTTCTTATGACGCGGGATAGTGAGATTGAAGCGGTCCAGGCCAACCTTACGCAACGTCGTTCGCGAGACCGGCTCCGCACTTGACGTGTGGCTTGTTCCACACATGCGGCTGGTGGATGCCAGTTTCTCTCACTATAGTTGTCATGGGATTAACTCCGGAGTTTGGCAACCATAATATCACCGTTGTGGCTTTCCGTAGGTAAGAATCGTTCTTAGCATCTACTCCCATAAGCCACGTAAAACATGCAACAACAAAGTAGAGGCGTCTAACTTGTTTTTGCAGGGAGTGTTTTCTGTGATATGGTATGGCCCAAGATGTGATGTGTATAATGTATGCGATGATCATGTTTTGTAATGTTTCACGACTTGCATGTCGATGAGTACACAACCGGCAGGAGCCATATGGTTGTCTTTATAATTGTGTATGACCTGTGTGTCAACTTCTTATACGCCATGTAATAGTTTCACTTTATCGCTAAGTAGTTAGCAATAGTTGTAGTTGCTATTCGTGGTGGAGGCAATCATGGTGGAGTGATGGAGATCATGCCGGCACGCACAAGATGGAGATCATTGCGCGAAGATTGGCTATACCATGTCACATTAAAGTTATATGCATGTGATGTTTATCCTTTTATGTATCTTATTATGCTTAGATCGCGGCGGTAGCATTATAAGATGATTCCTCACTTAAAGATCAAGATAAAACTGTGTTCTCCCCAAGTATGCACTGTTGAGAAAGTTCGCCGTGTCCAAGCATCACGTGATGATCAGGTGCTATAGACTCTACGCTCACATACAACGGGTGCAAGCCAGTTTTGCACACGCGGAAATACTTGGGTCTAACTTGACGAGCCTAGCATGTACAGACATGGCCTCGGAACACATGAACCGAAAGGTTAAGCATGAGTCATATGAATGATATGATCGACACTTCGTTGTCCACCATTGAAGCCACATCTCTTCTCGTGATGATCGGATTAGGTGTGGTGAATTTGGATCGTGTTCACTAAACAACTTGAGGGATGTTGAATTTAGTGGGAGTTCATCTAGTAATTTGATTAAAAGTTGAACTAGTTATCATGAACATAGTCTAATTTGTACTTGCAAATATTGTAGATCAAATGGCTAAGTCCAACTTCAACTTCAACGTTTTTGCTGAGAAGGAAAAGCTTAGAAACAATGGGTCTAACTTCACCAATTGGTTCCGCAATCTAAGAATCATTCTCTCTGGCGGTCAAAAGTACTATGTCCTTGGGAAAGCGTTAGGTGACCCCCCTGCTGGAACTGCGCCGGCTGATGAGAAAGTTGTCTATCAGTCGCGCAAAGATGATTATGGTGTGATTAAGAGCACCATGTTGTTTGCTATGGAACCGGAACTTCAAAATCGTTTTGAAGACTATCCCGGGCCCTTTGAGATTCTCGAAGAGATGAAAACCATGTTTCAGAGTCAGGCCCGTTCTGAGAGATATGAGATCTCTGAGAAGTTCTTTAACTGCAAGATGGAGGAAGGGAGTTCCGTTAGTGAGCACGCCATTAAGATGACGGGCTACACTCAACGCCTTGAGCAACTGGAATGCACGATTCCAGAGGAGCTCAAGATTGACAGGGTTCTGCAATCACTCCCTCCCAGCTACAAAAGTTTTGTAGTGACTCACAATCAGATTGGTTCCACTGATACGATCATCGAGCTCTTCGCAAAGCTGAAGGCCGCGGAAGTGGACATCAAAAAGGATAATCATGTGTTGATGGTCAACAAGCCCACCTTCAAGAAAGGTAAGGGTGCAAAGAAGCCCTTCAAGAAAGGCGGCGGCAAGCGCGTTGCCCCTGCTGAGAAGAAGCTCAAGTCTGGTCCTAAGCCGGACACTGAGTGCTTATATTGCAAGGACAAGGGTCACTGGAAGCGCAACTGTCTGAAGTACTTAGCGGACAAGAAGGCTGGCACCATCAAAGGTATATTTGATATACATGTTATTGATGTTTTCCTTACTAGCCCTCGTTGTAGTGCCTGGGTATTTGATACCGGTTCAGTTGCTAATATTTGTAACTCGAAACAGGAGCTACGGAATAGACGACGGCTTGCGAGGGATGAGGTGACGATGCGCGTTGGCAACGGATCAAGAGTTTATGTGATGGCCGTCGGCACGCTCTCCTTAGTTTTACCTTCGGGATTAGTTTTAAACCTTAATAAATGTTATTATGTGCCTGCGTTGAGCATGAACATTATTTCTGGATCGTGTTTATTGCAAGACGGTTATTCATTTAAATCGGAGAATAATGGTTGTTCTATTTATATGAGTAACATCTTTTATGGTCATGCACCTCTTGTGAATGGTTTATTTCTTATAAATCTCGAAAGGGATGAAACACACATCCATAACATTGAGGCTAAGAGATGCAAAGTAGATAGTGATAATACTACTTATTTGTGGCACTGTCGTCTAGGTCATATTGGTGTAAAGCGCATGAAGAAACTCCATTCTGATGGACTTTTGGAGTCTCTTGATTTTGAATCATTTGACACATGCGAACCATGCCTCATGGGCAAGATGATCAAAACCCCGTTCTCCGGTATGATGGAGCGAGCAACGGACTTGTTAGAAATCATACATACCGATGTATGCGGACCGATGAGTGTTTCGACGCGTGGTGGATATCACTATTTTCTCACTTTTTTCGATGACTTAAGTAGATATGGGTATATCTATTTAATGAAACATAAATCTGAAACATTTGAAAAGTTCAAGGAATTTCAGAATGAAGTGCAGAACCATCGTAACAAAAAGATTAAGTTTCTACGATCCGATCGTGGGGGCGAATATTTGAGTTATGATTTTCTCACGCATATTAAAGCAAGCGGAATTGTTTCGCAACTCACGCCACCCGGAACACCACAGCGCAATGGTGTGTCTGAACGCCAGAATCGAACCCTATTAGATATGGTCCGATCAATGATGTCTCTTACTGATTTGCCGTTATCATTTTGGGGTTATGCATTAGAAACCATTGCATTCACTTGAAATAGGGCTCCATCTAAATCCGTTGAGACGACACCGTATGAACTGTGGTTTGGTGCTAAACCTAAGTTGTCGTTTCTTAAAGTTTGGGGATGCGAAGCTTACGTCAAGAAGTTGATGCCGGACAAGCTCGAACCCAAAGCGGAGAAATGCGTCTTCATATGATACCCTAAGGAAACTATTGGGTATACCTTCTATCACAGAACCGAAGGCAAAGTGTTTGTCGCAAAGAACGGTTCCTTTCTTGAGAAGGAGTTTCTCTCGAAAGAAGTGAGTGGGAGGAAAGTAGAGCTAGGCGAGGTTGTTGAACCTTCTCTTGAATTGGAGAGTAGCGCAGCACCTGAAATTGTTCCAGTGCCGCCTGCACCAACAATAGAGGAAGCTAATGACAAGGATCATGAAGCTTCGGACGATGCTGCTACTGAACGTCGTAGGTCGACAAGGTCGCGTGCCCCTCCTGAGTGGTATGGCAACCCTGTCTTGACTGTCTTGCTAGTAGAAGACAGTGAACCTACGAGCTATGAGGAAGCGATGATGAGCCCAGACTCTGAGAAATGGCTAGAAGCCATGAAATCCGAATTGGGATCCATGAGCGAAAACCAAGTATGGACTTTGGTGGACCCTCCTAGCGACCGAAAGGCCGTTGAGTGTAAATGGATCTTCAAGAAGAAAACGGACACGGATGGTAATGTTACCGTCTATAAAGCACGGCTTGTCGCGAAAGGTTTCCGACAAGTTCAAGGTGTTGACTACGATGAGACTTTCTCTCCCGTAGCGATGTTTAAGTCCATTCGGATTTTATTAGCAATTGCTGCGTTTCATGATTATGAAATATGGCAGATGGATGTCAATACTGCTTTCCTCAATGGCAACATTGATGAAGAGTTGTATATGATGCAACCCGAAGGTTTTGTCGATCCTAAGGATGCTGATAAAGTATGCAAACTTCAGCGTTCCATTTATGGACTAAATCAAGCATCTCGGAGTTGGAACCTTCATTTTGATCAAGTGATCAAGAGCTTTGGATTTGTTCCAAACTGCTACGAAGCTTGTATCTACAAGAAAGTGAGTGGGAGCTCGGTGACATTTCTGGTACTATATGTGGATGACATATTGATTATTGGAAATGACATCAACATGCTTAACGATGTGAAGAGTTATTTGAACAAGTGTTTTTCAATGAAAGACCTAGGTGAAGCTGCTTATATATTGGGAATCAAGATCTATAGAGATAGACAAAGACGCCTGATAGCTTTAAGCCAGAGTACATACCTAGACAAAGTTCTGAAAAGGTTCAGAATGGATAAGGCAAAGAAAGGTTCAGTGCCCATGTTGTCAGGTAAGATATTGAGCAAGGCTCAGTGTCCAGCTACGGTAAATGATAGGGAAGCTATGAGCAAAGTGCCTTATGCCTCGGCCATAGGTTCCATCATGTATGCCATGCTGTGTACTAGACCGGATGTGTCCAATGCTCTTAGTTTGACGAGCAGATATCAAAGTGATCCAGGAGTGGAACACTGGACAGCCGTGAAGAACATCCTAAAGTACCTAAATAGGACTAAAGAAATGTTCTTAGTCTATGGGGGTGATGAACAGCTCGTCGTAAAAGGTTACGTCGACGCTAGTTTCGACACCGACAAGGATGATTCTAAATCTCAAACAGGATACGTTTATATTTTGAATGGAGGAGCTGTGAGCTGGAGAAGCTGCAAGCAAAGCGTGATCGCGGGATCTACAGTAGAAGTGGAATACATGGCTGCTGCAGAAGCGTCAAGTGAAGGAGTTTGGATCAGGAACTTCATCACTGAGCTTGGCGTGGTTCCAAGTGCATTGGACCCACTGGAGATATTGTGTGACAACACTGGCGCCATACCACTCGCTAAGGAACCAAGATATCATCCAAAGACCAAGCATATCAACCGCAAGTTTCATATAATCCGAGATTATATAGCAGATGGAGATCTGAAGATTAGCAAAGTACATACAGATCTGAATGTCGCAGATCCATTGACTAAACCTCTTGCACGTGTAAAACATGATCAACACCTCAGTGCCATGGGTGTGAGATTGTTGCCAAATGTAAACTAGATTATTGACTCTAGTGCAAGTGGGAGACTGTTGGAATTATGCCCTAGAGGCAATAATAAAGATGTTATTATTATAATTCTTGTTCATGATAATGTTTATATTCCATGCTAGAATTGTATTAAGCGGAAACTTTAATACTTGTGTGGTTTGTGAACAACACCGTGCCCCTAGTACGCCTCTATGGACTAGCTCATTGATCAATGATGGTTAAGGTTTCCTAACCATAGACATGAGTTGTCAATTGATAATGAGATCATATCATTGGGAGAATGATATGGTGGACAGACCCAAACTAAGCGAAGCAATTAGATCGTGTCATCATGTTCGTCTTTGCGAAGCTTTTCTTATGTCAAATAGTGTATTCCTTAGACCATGAGATAATACAACTCCCTGGTATCGGAAGAAAGCTTTGAGGTCATCAAACGTCATCCTATGAGAGGGCGATCATAAAGGTGTCTCTCAGGTGATTGGAAAGTATCTGTTGGGTTGTATGTATCGAGATGGGATTTGTCCCTCCCAAGTCGGAGAGATATACTTAGGGCCCACTCGGTAATCGATATCAACACCGCTTGCAAGAATGTGGTTAAGGAGTTAATCACAAAGTGATATCGGATTACGGAACGAGTAAAGTACTTGCTGTGAACGAGATTGAACTAGGTATGACGGTACCGACGATCAAATCTCGGGCAAGTAAAATATCGCGAGACGAAGGGAATATATATATGGGATTGATTGAATCCTGGCATCATGGTTCATCTGATATGATCATCGATGAATGTGTGGGAGTCAGTATGGGTGCCCAGACCCCGCTGTTGATTATTGATAGAAGATCATGTCTGCATATTCTCGAACCCGCAGGGTCACACACTTAACGTGTCTCGACGCTAGGATAGATTGGATAATTGGTTTATGAGTTTTTGTTCGGAGTCTCGGATGGGATCCGAGACATCACGAGAGGTTCCGGAGTGGTCCGGAGAATAAGATTCATATAAGGCAGTGCAGTTTTTGGAGTTCGGAATTGTTTCGGATTAATCGGTATTGTACCGGAAGCTTCTAAAACCTTCCGGAAGGGGACCAACGTGGACCCACCTTCCGGGAGGGGGCATGGGCCTATGAGGGAGTGCCCTGGCCACATTGGGCCAGGGGCACAAGGCCCCATAGGGC
Organism: Avena sativa; assembly: GCA_916181665.1. Lineage (NCBI taxonomy): Eukaryota > Viridiplantae > Streptophyta > Magnoliopsida > Poales > Poaceae > Avena > Avena sativa. The sequence goes on along the minus strand of OV702279.1, from coordinate 380,176,852 downwards.
CCAGCCGGCCAAGAGAGGTTTAACTCGAGATAGACCTTCTAGAAGGGGGGGTTTCCTTGCCCCCTACTCCTTATCCTTTGGGGCCGCCGGTTTGGGCTTGGGGGAGGGGCTAGGGCTGCGACCCCCCTCTATATAAAGAGGGGCGGGGGCGCACCAACCCCATACACACCTTCCCCTCCAACCCTAGCCGCCCTGCTGCCCTCCTCTCTCCCTCCCGACTGTTTGTAGGCGAAGCCCTGCTGCAGAAATTCTCCACCATATATACCACGCCGTCGTGTTGTAGATCCAATCCATCTCTCCACCATACTTGCTGGTCCGAGGAAGGAGGAGACGTCGAGGTGCTGCACGTGTGCATCTCACGGAGGCACCGCCACTTGTGGTGCTAGATCGGATCGGATCGCGAGGAGGAGAAGCGAGTACGACTACATCACCCACGTTCCGACGAACGTTTCGCTGTGCGAATCTTCAAGGGTATGAAGATCTAATCCAATCTCTCTCGTTGTTTGCATCTCCTAGATTAGATCTTGGCTTTCCCTCTGTTCGCATCCGTAGAAAATTTTGATTTACTATGCCGTGAAACCCTTCAATATGATATGGCCTTTCTTCTTTGTGCTTCCGATCTCCATCATCACCGGCATGGCGTCAAGGTCATTGGCGCCGTTTCATGGATGTCGTCCACCAGTTTGAACTATTACAACTACTTTGAATAGACACGTGGATCTTAACAGAATTTAAAAACAACCATAAGGCTCCTGCCGGTTGTCAACTTACAATAAGGAACATTGCATACATCAAATATAATCACAATCATGGCCATATCACATCACAGCACACCCCTGCAAAACAAAGTTAGATGCCTCTAATTTTCTTTGCATGTTTTACGTGTTTTGGGGCTTTCAATAAGTGTCATTCTAACTTACGAACAAGAACCACAACATTGATACTAGTATTGTCAATCACCCGTTGTAAATTGAATCTTAACTATGTTGGGAGAAACAAGCACCCGCAAAGCCACTTATGCAATACAAGTTGCATGTCAAGCGTGGAGCAAGTCTCATGAATAATGTCATGTAAGGTTAGCCCGGGCCGCTTCATCCCACCATCCCGCAAGATGCAAAGTACACAAGAAGCAATCGACAACAAAAGCATCAACGCCCACAATGACCATTGTGTTCTACTCGTGCAACAGATCTACATATAGACACGGCTCTGATACCACTGTAGGGGTTCGTAGCATGGAAAACAAAAAATTCTACCGCATGCAAACAAACAAGCCAAGTTCTATCTACTAGATTATAGCAACGAGTCGATAGAAGAACTCACCCTCGAAGATTCCAAAGCGGTGAACGAGCGCAGATTCTCGTGGGTGATGTAGTTGTACTCTTTTCGATCTCAAGATCGCGTAGACGATCCTTCCGGCGCTGCGTTCCGGCAGCGCTCCCACAGTCGGTCACACGTTCAGTACTCGATGAAGACCTTCCTCTCCCTTGTTTCAGCAGGCAGCGGAGGTTGTAGCACTCTCCTCGCGATTCCGGTAGCACGACGGCGTGGTACCGGAAGTAGAGGGGAGATCTCGCAGAGCTTCGCCTTAAGCCGGAGCGAGTATGGTGGACTATGAGAGAGGCTTGGCGATCTAGGGTTTAGAGGCACCAAGTAGAGGGATCTAGGCCGATGGATAGGGCAAGGGGATTGCCCCAAGTCGGCGGCTTGGGCAAACCCTAGGGCGGCGGCGACTTTGGTGGAGGCCGGCGGATAGGGTTAGGTTTAGAGGAGAGAGGTGTAGGTCTTGGAGGGGCAGCCCTGCCCCTCCTTATATAGGTGGGAGGGCGCGACCAAGGGGAGGGGAGTCCCTCCCCAACTCGGCCTCCTTGGCCGGCGGTGGAGGGAGAGGAACTCCTCCCCAAGTAGGTTTCCTACTCTCCCTCCACCAAGCAAACTTGCCGTTTGACTTTTCAAATTGGCGTTTGACTTTTCAAACTAGGATTTGATTTATCCCTTTATTTTGCTCAGCGATGACACCTAGTACATGATGCAACCATTCCAACTTGTAATGACACATTCATGTACCCTTCCCCTCCGGAGTGCCGGACCTTCCAGAACCTTCTAGAACATTCTCGATGAAAACACCGGAATCATTCTCCAACTCCGAAACAGGACTTTCCTTATATGAATCTTATTCTCCGGACCATTCCGGATCTCCTCATGATATCCCGGATCCCATCCGAGACTCCGAACAACATTCGGTCTCTTACTCATCATTCCATAACTACTCAACAACATCGAATCCTTAAGTGTGTCTCCCTACGGTTCGTGAATTATGCGGACATGACCGAGACACTTCTCCGATCAATAACCAATAGAGGAATCTGGAAATTCATATGGCTCCCACATATTTCTACGATTACTTTGCGATCGAATGAACCACTTACATACGATACCAATTTCCCTTTGTCTCACGATAGTTTACTTATCCGAGGTTTTGATCGTCGGTATCTCTGCATACCTAGTTCAACCTCGTTACCGATAAGTACTCTTTTCTCGTTCCCGTGATATGTGATCCCTTGTGAGCCAGTCACATGCTTGCAAGCTAATTGGATGACATTCCACCGAGAGGGCCCAGAGTATATCTATCCGTCATATGGATGGACAAATCCCACTCTTGATCCATGTGTCTCAACCCATACTTTCCGAACACTCAATTCCATCTTTATAGCCACCCAGTTACGGTGTGGTGTTTGATGTCATCAAAGCATCCTTCCGGTGATGGTGGTAAGCATGATCTCATGGTCGAAGGAATTAGGTTACTATGTATCAGAAAGCTTATAGCAAATGAACTATATTAAATGACTTGATCTTCATGCTACGCTTAACTATAGGAGTATGTCCATCACATCATTATCCTAATGATATGATCCTGTTGTTAATAACATCTCTATGTTCATGATTAGGAAACCATGATCATATATTAACCAACAAGCTAGTTTAACAAGAGGCTTTACTAGGGACTCTTTTATGTTTACAAATCACACAAGTATTAATGTTTCCTGTTAATACAATTATAGCATGGTATGTAAACATTTATCATAAGTATGAGGATATGATAATAACCACTTTATTATTGCCTCTTGGGCATATCTCCAACATTAACAAGTTGCCACAATGCCTGTTTCCTGTTTTATTCTGTTTTTGGTTCCAGAAAGGCAGAAAATCAATATTCTCGGAATTGGACGAGACAAAAGCCAAAGTCAATAACAATCCATGGGGAACAAGAATCTAGAAGACGAGACGGAGACGCAAGCCAGGGCGGCCAGACCCCCTAGGTGCGGGTGGGCCCTGCCCCAGGCCTAGCTAGGGTGTGGGGCCCCCTGGCTGCCTCCCAGCCTCGCCTCTTTGCCTATAAGAAGCCCCCAATGCAGAAACCCTAAGTACCCGATCAATATTCCACGAAACCTTCTGTAGCCGCCGCCATCGTCGTCCCTAGATCAGGGGGATCTGAAGTTCTTCCCGGCACCCTACCGGAGGGGAGATCATCCCGGAGGCCTTCTCTCCGGTATGATGCGTGAGTAGTTCCACCTTGGACTATGGGTTCATGTAGTAGCTAGATGGTTGTATCTCCTCCTTTGTGCTTTCATGTATAGATCTTGTGAGCTCTATTCATGATCAAGATCTAATCTATTTGTAATCATGCATGTTGTGTTTGCGGGGATCCGATGGATATTGAGATTATTATGTCAGTTTGGTTAATGGTTTTGTCTTTATGATTCTATCATGTCTGTGTTGTTTGTGGTCTTGCATGCTCTCTGTTGTTAGTAGCTATCTTGGCCAAGTAGTTGCTAGTGACTCCAAGAGGGGGTATTTATGCTCGATAGTGGGTTCATTCCTCTAGTTTCCAAGGGAAGTGACAGAAATCTCTTCGGTTGTAGATGTGTTGTTGCTACTAGGGAGAAAACAACGGTCTCTTGTTCATGGAACATGTGACTGTTTACCTTACACATTTTGCTTAAAGCGGTTGTCTGTTGCTTGTAACTTAATACTGGAGGGGGTTCGGATGATAACCTGAAGGTGGACTTCTAGTCATAAATGCAGTTGGATGGCGGTCTATGTATCTTGTTGTATTGCCCAATCGAATCTCATAGGATCTTTCTAACTAGTATTGCATTGTTATGCCTTGCTTAGTTTCTGTCAATTGCCCTGCTGTAATTTGTTTACCTTTCATGCCATGTTATTTATCTAAGGAGAGCACCTCTAGTGAACTATGGACCCCGGTCCAATCTTTACCATTGATACATCTTCCACTGTTACTTGTTTACTTGCTGCAAACCACCATTATCTTCCACACCGTACGTTTAATCCTTTATTACAGCAAACCGGTGAGCTTGACAACCTCACTGTCTAGTTGGGGCAAAGTCTTGAGTTTGTGTTGTGCAGGTCTCCGCGTTGCTTGCAACACCTGTGTGACGTTTCCTTCCTCCTACTGGTTCGATAACCTTGATTTCTTACTAAGGGAAAACTGCTGATGTGCTACTTCACACCTTCCTCTTGGGGTTCCCAACGAAGTGCTAACCAGCACCATCAAGTTATTTTCTGGCGCCGTTGCCGGGGAGGCTAAGGACGTCTTCACTAGGGGAGTCTTTCACTTCCTTTCTCTTTACTTTGTTTTTAGTTTGCTTTGTTCCTTTTGCTTGGTTTTGTTTGCCTCTTTTCAAAAAACCCAAAAAAATAGTCTAGTTTGGTTTGCTTGTTTTTTTTTTCAAAAACACAAAAATTTTTAGTTCCTACTCTAGTTGCCACCTTGCTCTAGCTCACCATGTTGTTCCCCAAGTTCGCCCTGAAAGATCTTGCAATAGGTAGTGGATCCATAATTGGGAAAGATAATATTGAAGAATTATTTAATCATGTTAGTAAGCATGAGGATATTGAGGATAGATCTATAGCAGAACTTGCTCCTAATTATGAGATTGTTGCAGCTTCTTTAGTTCCTATGTTGGAGGCTAGGTTTGTTAGCCTTAACCCTTTCATACAATTCTTGTTCCTAAAACTAAAAGAAGAAAAGAATGTTGAAAAGAGAGAATTCATTCTTGAAACTTTACTAAAAGAATTCCATGATTTTGCTAGGGAAGACAAAAAGGTCTTTGAGTGTTTCAATATGCTAGGATCAAGTGTAGATGTTGTGGGTATTTCTGATAAAACTAAGCCTAAATAATAATTTAAGATACCCATACCCTTTAAGCTTGTTGGAATGCATGAAGCCTTTGAAAAGAATTTTGATTAGATTGCTCCTGAAAATATTTTTGATGAAAGTAGTATACCTAAGAGAGATGATAAGGGATCCTCCAAAACCCATTTGGATGAGATACCTTTCAAAGTTGAATACTTTGCAAGTATTGATGTTAATGCTTCTTCATTTGAAAATACTTAATTCTTCTTGCTTCTTGTGCCTAACTTGAAGGCGTTAAACAAAAGTACTTGTTGCGAGATAACCCAAGAGTTTCCTTGAGTCTTGGAAGTTATTACTTAAGTAATGACCTTTCTTTATCCTTTTTGATTGCTTTTTTTGCCAAGAATGACCTCTAATGAGAGGGAAGTAAGATTTGGGGAGTTGTTGTCCCGAAACAGATTTCTGTCCTTTACCAAAAAAATCGTGAGGAGTCTCTATAACTTCGATTGAGCTGAAACTTTACGAATAAATCCCCCAGTATGTTAACTAACTTTATTTAGTTCAACACTTTTTTATTTGAGCAACAGAAGATGTTCGAAAAAATCGGTTTCTACCTGCTGGTCTGTTTTGACAGATTTCTGCTAATATTTGCATTTGCTTCTTATTGATTCCTTTTTGAGTTCTCTTTAGGTGAACTGAGATTTTTGAAGGAGTTGCTACAGTAGCTTGTGTTTTTAGTGAAAATCCTTGCTGTTCCAAAGCTTTGCCAGAGGTCTAATATCTTTTGAATAAGCTAATGTTGCTACTGAAGATTGTGTGAAGTTTTGTATGAAGGAAAAATTTCAGGTGTAGAGAGAGAATGATGCAATGAGATGAGGAATGGAAAAAATCTCAATCTTGGGGATGCCACCCCGGTGTCACCCCAAGAAATATCCAAGAGGTACAAGCGTCAAAGCTTGGGGATGCCCAAGGCATCCCCTTCTTCATCAATAAAAAGCTTAGGTCTGTCTAGACACTTCGTTTTTATTGTTTCATGCACAGTTGTGTTGTTCTTAGAGCGTCTTAGTTTTTGTTTGGTTTGCTTAGTTTGTTTAGTTTGCTTGAATAAAATAGTTTGGAACCCCGTTCTCGATGTGTTGTTTGTAAATAAGTTGCTTGGTGTTGGAAAGGAGTAGTAAGTTCTTGCTTGTAAGTGCAAGAGGAGCTTGCATTGACTGTGATTTAGACTTTAGCATGACATGCTAGGTGTTGTTTTGACCTTATGCTTAGTGATTATTGCTATAGCATGTCTTGTTCCAAAAAATTGGGATTGCTTAGTGTGCCTTGAAAAAATTATGCGTTGTTTTAACATATAAAAGCATAGTATTGTGGTATTCTCCTTTGATGTTTTGCTTGGGCTGACTTGGCATAATCTCACACCATGTTATGAATATAACAAGTCACCATAGCCTCTATGATCATTTAGTCCTTGACTTGTGGTACCACTCTTTGCTTTGATTAGTAATGCTTTGTTGCACTGCATGATTATGGCCATTATTGCTCTCTTAGTTGGTTGCTCCCAGTCTTTTGCTAGCCTCCACTTGTATGCGTAAGCTCTACTCATGCCTCCAACTCCCAAGAAACCAAGTTTTTCCAAAGTGTCCACTATAAATTCCTATGCATGGTGTGTTACACCATTCCAAGTATATTCTTGTTTTCAGCTATCTTCCAATTAAAAACTGTTTTGTTATGTGAAAACCTAGTGATTAAAGCCCTCACAAACTTGATGGCACACTTTATATTCTTTGCCCCTAAAAACTTTAACCATTGTGTCTTCTATGTTGTATATGCTTGCACTTATACGTTGGAATTAGCATAATTGTGCTGTCACGGGGAACATTTTCAACATTGCACTTGTACTTTGTACTCAGTTGATATCGTGCTCTTTTGTCTATGGATGTCACCGGTGTGAAATAAAAAGGGAACTTTTAATTCCATGGAGTTTGTATTTTGTGTTAGAGAAACGCGTGGGACGCTAGCCTAAGCCATTCCTAATCATGGTGGAAACTTGCAGCATCACCATAGTGAGCTATCTATGAAGCATCCTCAATAAAAAGCTATGCATATGGTAAATAAAAAGACCGTTGAGATGCTCATTGTCTATTTGCCTTGTCATTTTGGTTATGGGATAGCTCCTGTACCATGTGCAAGGGGTACCCCGTTGGTGGTTCTCTATGATATGCAAATACTTACAATGACAAGAACTTGCAGGTGACTGAAGTTGAGTAGCATGAGGTGTGGCCCTCGTATTCAAGGTACTTGAGATTGTCAACTTATACTTTGTCAAGTATATACTCCATCTTTGTTCACTTTAACCTTAATCACTTCAAGATGCTTATGATAGGGGCAATGAGGGCTGAAAGCTAACAAGTACCATAAGTTTTGGAAGCTCTTTTTGAAACTTGAAATCCATGCTTCCTTTATAAAAGGCCTTTCTTCCACCATTATTTGAGTCTCCACCTTCCACCTTTAGGCACCATTAAGAGAGCATAGTTGTCATTATGTGTGTAGTGTTCCAAATCTTATTGATTGATGCATATTGTGATATTATTTGTTCTTGTGCTACTTGTTTCTAGTCACCCTTGTGAACTTTGAAGGTGTCCTATGCATCTATTTGCTACTCTATGAGGGACAAGCCGATTGCCACAATGCCATGTTTTCTGTATGTGAAACAAACAAACGTTTTTCAATGCATGTTATTCATGATATTTGTTTGTAGCCTTTTATGTTGGATGCATAGTTACTATGTCCTATTGTTAGAACTCCATCTTCCATGCACATGTTTAGAGTTCTTTAATCCCATCTTTCAATGCTTGCAAATGGTTTGATCTTGGTTTTGACGGTGCATGTCACCTCAAAAATTATTCTTTTTATCACTTACCTACTCGAGGACGAGCAGGAGTTAAGCTTGGGGATGCTTGATACGTCAGAAATGTATCTATAATTTTTGATTCTCCATGCTTGTTTAGTATCTACTTTGCTTTGCTTTGTATACACTTTGAGGTGTTTTCATATCTTTTCTGAAACTAACCTATTAACAAGTTGCCACAATGCCTGTTTCCTGTTTTATTCTGTTTTTTGGTTCCAGAAAGGCAGAAAATCAATATTCTCGGAATTGGACGGGACAAATATTGGAGATATGCCCTAGAGGAAATAATAAATGTAGTTATTATTATATCTTTGTGTTTATGATAAATGTTTACATTCATGCTATAACAGTATTAACCAGAAACATTAATACTTGTGTGATTTGTAAACTAAATTAGAGTCCCTAGTAAAGCCTCTTCATAATACTAGCTTGTTGATTAATAGATGATCATGGTTTCTTGATCATGAACATTTGAGATGTTGTTAATAACAAGATCATATCATTAGGAGAATGGTATGGTGGACATACTCCTATAGATAAGTGTAGCATAAAGATCAAGTCATTTTAATAGTTCAATTGCTATAAGCTTTCTGATACATAGTAACCTAATTCCTTCGACCATGAGATCATGCTTATCACCATCACCGGAAGGATTCTTTGATGACATCAAACACCACACCGTAACTGGGTGGCTATAAAGGTGGCATTGAGTATTCGGAAAGTATGGGTTGAGACACATGGATCAAGAGTGGGATTTGTCCATCCATATGACGGATAGATATACTCTGGGCCCTCTCGGTGGAATGTCATCCAATTAGCTTGCAAGCATGTGACTGGCTCACAAGCGATCACATATCACAGGAACGATAAAAGAGTACTTATCAGTAATGAGGTTGAACTAGGTATGCAGAGATACCGACGATCAAAACCTCGGATAAGTAAACTATCGTGAGACAAAGGGAAATTGGTATCATATGTAAGTGGTTCATTAGATCGAAAAGTAATCATAGAAATATGTGGGAGCCATATGAATTTCCAGATTCCTCTATTGGTTATTGTTCGGAGAAGTGTCTCGATCATGTACGCATAATTCACGAACCGTAGGGAGACACACTTAAGGATTCGATGTTGTTGAGTAGTTATGGAATGATGAGTAAGAGACCGAATGTTGTTCGGAGTATCGGATGGGATCCGGGATATCACGAGGAGATCCGGAATGGTCTGAAGAATAAGATTCATATAAGGAAAGTCCTGTTTCGGAGTTGGGGAATGATTCTGGTGTTTTCATCGGGAATGTTCTAGAAGGTTCGGAAGGTCCGGCACTCCGGAGGGGAAGGGTACATGAATGTGTCATGACAATGTGGAATGGTTGCATCATGTACTAGGTATCATGGCTGGGCAAAATAAAGGGAGAAATCAAATCCTAGTTTGAAAAGTCAAACGTCAATTTGAAAAGTCAAACGACAGTTTTGCTTGGTGGAGGGAGAGTAGGAAACCTACTTGGGGAGGAGTTCCTCTCCCTCCACCCGCCGGCCAAGGAGGCCAACTTGGGGGAGGACTCCCTCCCCTTTGGCCGCGCCCTCCCACCTATAAAAGGAGGGGCAGGGTTGCCCCTCTTTCCTACACCCAACACCACCCAAAACCCTAACCCTAGCCGCCGGCCTCGTGCAAGTCGCCGCCGCCCTAGGGTTTCTCCTAGCCGCCGACTTGGGGCTTCCCCAAGCCCTAGGCCGTCGGCCTAGCTTCTCCCCTTGGTGCCTCTAAACCCTAGATCGCCAAGGCCTCTCTCATAGTCCACCATACTCGCTCCGGCTTAAGGCGAAGCCCTGCGAGATCTCCCCTCTACTTCCGGTACCACGCCATCGTGCTGCCGGAATCGCGAGGAGAGTGCTACAACCTCCGCTGCCTGCTGGAACAAGGGAGAGGAAGGTCTTCATCGAGTACCGAACGTGTGACCAACTGCGGAAGCGCTGCCGAAACGCAGCGCCGGAAGGATCGTCTACGCGATCTTGAGATCGGCAAGAGTACGACTACATCACCCACGAGAATCTGCTCTCGTTAACCACTTTGGAATCTTCGAGGGTGAGTTCCTCTATCGACTCTTTGCTACAATCTAGTAGATAGATCTTGGATTGTTTGTTTGCATGCGGTAGAATTTTTTGTTTTCCATAATACGAACCCCTACAGTGGTATCTGAGCCGTGTCTATATGTAGATCTGTTGCACGAGTAGAACACAATGGTCATTGTGGGCGGTGGTGCTTTTATTATCAATTGCTTCTTGTGTACTTTGCATCTTGCGGTATGATGGGATGAAGCGGCCCGGGATAACCTTACATGACATCGTTCATGAGACTTGCTCCACGCTCAACATGCAACTTGTATTGCATAAGTGGCTTTGCGGGTGCCTGTCTCTCCCATTATAGTATAGATCCAATTTACAAAGGGCACTTGATAGTTCAAACATCAACGTTGTGGTTCTTGTTCGTAAGTTAGATCAACACTTATTGAAAGCCCCAAACCACGTAAAATATGCAAAGAAAATTAGAGGCGTCTAACTTTGTTTTGCAGGGGTGTGCTGTGATGTGATATGGCCATGATTGTGATTATATTTGATGTATGCAATGTTCCTTATTGTAAGTTGGCAACCGGCAGGAGCCATATGGTTGTCTTTAATTTCTGTTAAGACCCACGTGTCTATTCAAAGTAGTTGTAATAGTTGGAGCTGGTGGACGACAACCATGAAACGGTGCCATTGACCTTGACGCTATGCCGGTGATGATGGAGATCATGTTCGTTCTTGAAGATGGAGATCGGAAGCACAAGAAGAAAGGTCATATCATATCACATATTATGAATTGGATGTGATGTTAATCCTTTATGCATCTTGTATTGCTTAATTAACGACGGTAGCATTATAATATGATCCCTCATGCACATAAATTTCAAGTTTTAAAGTGTTCATCCTTAGTAAGCACCGTTGCTAAAGCTTGTTGTTTCGAAGCACCACGTGATGATCGGGTGTGTTAGATTCTGCAAGTGTATACGACATGAGCAAGCCAGTTTTGCTCATGCAGAAGCTAAGGTTTGATCTTGACGAGCCTAGCATGTGCAGACATGGTCTCAGAACACGGATTACCGAAAGGTAAATCATGAGTCATATAGTAGATATGATGAACATGTCGATTGTTCGCCATTGAAGCTACATCAAATCTCGTGATGATCGGTTTTGATGTGGTGGATTTGGTTCGTGTGATCACTAAAACAATGTGAGGGATATTGTTTTGAGTGGGAGTTCACCTAGATTAATTTAACTATTAATTAGAACTCAATTTGTCAGAAACTTAGTCTAAACTATTGCAAATATGTTGTAGATCAATGGCGGCCCCTACTATCAATTTTAATGCGTTCCTAGAGAAAGAAAAGTTGAAAAACAATGGAAGCAACTTCGCGGATTGGTTCCGCAATTTGAGGATTGTCCTCAATGCTGGTAATTTGACCTATGAGCTAGATGCACCGCTGGGTGACCCGCCTGCAGCTGATGCTACCGATGAAGTAAAGAACGTTTACCTCACTCGGAAGAATCAGTACTCCACAGTTCAGTGTGCTATCTTGTATGGTTTGGAATCGGAGCTTCAGAAAAGGTTTGAGAACCATGACCCACATGATATTGTCCGTGAACTCAAAATGATATTTGAGGCTCATGCGGCAGTTGAGAGTTATGAGGCTTCTGAAAAGTTCTTTAACTCCAAGATGGAAGAGGGCAGCTCCGCCAGTGAGCATGTGCTCAAAATGTCTGGGCACGCTAACAAACTCCAAATCTTGGGTATAGTGATTCCTAATGCTTTGGGGATTTACCGTGTCCTCCAATCACTGCCACCAAGTTACAAGAACTTTGTGATGAACTACAATATGCAAAACATGAACAAGACGTTGCCAGAACTCTTTTCCATGTTGAAATCTGCAGAAGTGGAGATCAAGAAAGAGCATCAAGTGTTGTTGGTCAATAAGACCACCAAATTCAAGAAGGGCAAGTCGAAGCAAAAGGGAAACTTCAAGAAGGGTGGTAAGAAAGTTGCCGCACCGACGAAGAAGACCAAGGCTGGACCTAAGCCTGATACTGAGTGCTTTTACTGCAAGCAAGAGGGTCACTGGAAGCGGAATTTCCCAAAGTACTTGGCGGATTTGAAGAACGGCAACATCAAGAAGAAAGGTATATCCGATATACATGTTATTGATGTGTATCTCACTAGTACTCGTAGTAGTGCCTGGGTATTTGATACTGGTTTGGTTGCTCATATTTGTAACTCAAAACAGGTGCTGCAGAATAAACGGAAGCTAGCGAAGAACGAGGTGAGGATTCGCGTTGGAAATGGATCAAAGGTTGATGTGATCGCGGTCGGCACGCTACCTCTTCATCTACCATCGGGATTAGTTTTATACTTAAATAATTGTTATTTGGTGCCTATGTTGAGCATGAACATTATACCGGGATCTTGTTTATTGCGAGACGGTTACTTGTTTAAGTCCGAGAATAATGGTTGTTCGATTTATATGAGTAATATGTTTTATGCACATGCACCTTTGATAGATGGTCTATTCTTATTGAATCTCGATAGTGGAAATACACATATTAATAACATAGAAGTAAACGTTTGAAATTGAGCGATAACTCGACCTATATGTGGCACTGTCGTCTTGGTCACATTGGAGTGAAGCGTATGAAGAAACTCCATTCCGATGGAATTCTTGAATCACTTGATTTTGAATCACTTGAAAGATGCGAAGCATGTCTGATGGGTAAAATGACTAAGACTCCATTTTCTGGTATGATGGAGCGAGCTACGGACTTGTTGGAAATCATACATACCGATGTGTGTGGTCCAATGAGTGTAGCATCGCGCGGTGGTTATCGTTATGTTCTTACCTTCACGGATGACTTGAGTTGATATGGGTATATCTATTTCATGAAACATAAGTCCGAAACTTTCGAGAAGTTTAAGGAATTTCAAAGTGAGGTGGAGAATAAACGTAACAAGAAGATTAAATTTCTATGTTCTGATCATGGAGGTGAATATCTAAGTTACGAGTTTGGCGATCATTTGAAGAAATGCGGAATACTTTCACAATTGACACCGCCGGGAACACCACAGCGTAATGGTGTGTCCGAACGTCGTAATCGAACTCTCTTAGATATGGTTCATTCTATGATGTCACTTACAGATTTACCGCTATCATTTTGGGGTTATGCATTAGAAACAGCCGCATTCACTTTAAATAGGGAACCATCTAAATCCGTTGAAACGACACCGTATGAATTATGGTTTGGAAAGAAAACTAGCTTGTCGTTCCTTAAAGTTTGGGGTTGCGAAGCCTATGTAAAGAAGTTACAACCAGACAAGCTTGAACCCAAAGCGGAAAAATGTGTCTTCATAGGATACCCGAAGGAAACTATTGGGTATACCTTCTATCGTAGATCTGAAGGCAAAATCTTCGTTGCCAAGAATGGATCCTTTCTAGAGAAGGAATTTCTCTCGAAAGAAGTGACTGGAAGGAAAGTAGAACTCGACGAGGTTGTCGAACCTTCTCTTGAAATTGCGAGTAGCGCAGCACTGGAAGAAGTTCCTGTGGTGCCTGCACCAATAAGAGAGGAAGCTAATGATGATGATCATGAAACTTTGGTTGAAGTTGCTACAGAGCCTCGCAGGTCAACGAGAACTCGTACCACTCCAGATTGGTATGATCCCGTTATGAGTGTCATGTTGGTGGACAACACCGATGACCCTGAGACATATGAGGAAGTGATGATGAGCCCAGATTCCAATAAATGGCAAGAAGCCATGAAATCCGAGATTGGATCCATGTACGAAAACCAAGTATGGACTTTGGTGGACTTACCGGATGGCCGGAAGGCTGTCGAGAACAAATGGATTTTCAAGAAGAAAACATATGCTGATGGTAATGTTACTGTCTATAAAGCTCGACTTGTCGCAAAAGGGTTTCGAAAAATTCAAGGAGTTGACTACGATGAGACTTTCTCACCAGTAGCGAAGCTAAAGTCTGTGAGGATTATGTTAGCAATCGCTGCATATTACGATTATGAGATATGGCAGATGGATGTCAAAACGGCGTTCCTCAATGGAGACATTGATGAAGAGTTGTATATGATGCAACCCAAAGGTTTTGTTGATCCTAAAGATGCTAACAAGGTATGCAAACTTCAACGGTCCATATATGGGTTGAAGCAAGCATCCCGAAGTTGGAATCAACGTTTTGATAAGGTAATCAAAAGTTTTGGTTTTATACAAACTTATGGAGAAGCTTGTATTTACAAGAAAGTGAGTGGGAGATCTGTAGCATTCTTAATACTATATGTAGATGACATATTGTTGATTGGGAATGATGTAGACCTTCTTAATAGTGTCAAAGAATATTTGAATAATAGTTTTTCAATGAAATATCTTGGCGAAGCAGCTTACATATTAGGCATAAAGATTTATAGAGATAGATCGAGACGCCTAATATCATTGTCACAAAGTACATATTTGGACAAAGTTCTAAAGAGGTTTGGAATGGAAGATAGCAAGAAAGGGTTCTTGCCCATGTTGCCCAATACGACCTTGAGTAAAACTCAAAGTCCAGCAACGGCAGAAGATAGAGAAAGGATGAGTAAGACTCCCTATGCCTCAGCCATAGGATCTCTAATGTATGCCATGCTATGTACTAGACCCGACATTGCATATGCTGTTAGTTTAACTAGCAGATATCAAAGTGATCCAGGAGTGGATCATTGGACAGCGGTCAAAAACATCCTTAAGTACTTGAGAAGAACTAAGGATATGGTTCTTTCTTATGGAGGTGATGAACATATCGTTGTTAATGGTTACACCGATGCAAGTTGGAACACCGATCCGGATGATTCTAAATCACAATCTGGATACGTATTTACTTTGAATGGTGCAGCAGTTAGCTGGAGGAGTGCAAAGCAAAGCGTTGTGGCAAGATCTTCAACTGAATTGGAATACATAGCTGCTTCGGAGGATTCACAAGAAGCGATATGGATGAAGGAGTTCATTACAAAGCTCGGTGTGGTTCCAAGTGCGCTGGACCCAATGTCTATCTATTGTGATAACATGGGCGCCATAGCCAATGCGCAAGAACCAAGGTCACACAAGAAGCTGAAGCACATCAAGCTACGTTTTCACGCTATTCGAGAACATGTCCAAGATGGTGACATAAAGATTTGCAAAGTACACACAGATCTGAATGTGGCGGATCCGTTGACTAAACCTCTCCCGAGGGCAACCAACACCAAACTTCCATGGGTGTTCGGTATATTACCATGTAATCTAGATTAGCTGACTCTAGTGCAAGTGGGAGACTGTTGGAGATATGCCCTGGAGGCAATAATAAATGTAGTTATTATTATATCTTTGTGTTTATGATAAATGTTTACATTCATGCTATAACAGTATTAACCAGAAACATTAATACTTGTGTGATTTGTAAACTAAATTAGAGTCCCTAGTAGAGCCTCTTCATAATACTAGCTTGTTGATTAATAGATGATCATGGTTTCTTGATCATGAACATTTGAGATGTTGTTAATAACAAGATCATATCATTAGGAGAATGGTATGGTGGACATACTCCTATAGATAAGCGTAGCATAAAGATCAAGTCATTTTAATAGTTCAATTGCAATAATCTTTCTGATACATAGTAACCTATAGATAAGCGTAGCATAAAGATCATGCTTATCACCATCACCGAAAGGATGCTTTGATGACATCAAACACCACACCGTAACTGGGTGGCTATAAAGGTGGCATTGAGTATTCGGAAAGTATGGGTTGAGACACATGGATCAAGAGTGGGATTTGTCCATCCATATGATGGATAGATATACTCTGGGCCCTCTCGGTGGAATGTCATCCAATTAGCTTGCAAGCATGTGACTGGATCACAAGGGATCACATATCACGGGAACAAGAAAAGAGTACTTATCAGTAACGAGGTTGAACTAGGTATGCAGAGATACCGACGATCAAAACCTCGGATAAGTAAACTATCGTGAGACAAAGGGAAATTGGTATCGTATGTAAGTGGTTCATTCGATCGCAAAGTAATCATAGAAATATGTGGGAGCCATATGAATTTACAAATTCCTCTATTGGTTATTGTTCGGAGAAGTGTCTCGATCATGTCCGCATAATTCACGAACCGTAGGGAGACACACTTAAGGATTCGATGTTGTTGAGTAGTTATGGAATGATGAGTAAGAGACCGAATGTTGTTCGGAGTCTCGGATGGGATCCGGGATATCATGAGGAGATCCGGAATGATCTGGAGAATAAGATTCATATAAGGAAAGTCCTGTTTCGGAGTTGGGGAATGATTCCAGTGTTTTCATGGGGAATGTTCTAGAAGGTTCGGAAGGTCCGGCACTCCGGAGGGGAAGGGTACATGAATGTGTCATGACAATGTGGAATGGTTGCATCATGTACTAGGTATCATGGCTGGGCAAAATAAAGGGAGAAATCAAATCCTAGTTTGAAAAGTCAAACGCCAATTTGAAAAGTCAAACGACAGTTTTGCTTGGTGGAGGGAGAGTAGGAAACCTACTTGGGGAGGAGTTCCTCTCCCTCCACCCGCCGTTCAAGGAGGCCGACTTGGGGGAGGACTCCCTCCCCCTTGGCCACGCCCTCCCGACTATAAAAGGAGGGGCAGGGATTCCCCTCTTCCCTACACCCAACACCACCCAAAACCCTAACCCTAGCCGCCGGCCTCATGCAAGTCGCCGCCGCCCTAGGGTTTCTCCTAGCCGCCGACTTGGGGCTTCCCCAAGCCCTAGGCCATCGGCCTAGCTTCTCCCCTTGGTGCCTCTAAACCCTAGATTGCCAAGGCCTCTCTCATAGTCCACCATACTCGCTCCGGCTTAAGGCGAAGCCCTGCGAGATCTCCCCTCTACTTCCGGTACCACGCTGTCGTGCTGCCGGAATCGCGAGGAGAGTGCTACAACCTCCGCTGCCTGCTGGAACAAGGGAGAGGAAGGTCTTCATCGAGTACCGAACGTGTGACCGACTGCGGAAGCGCTGCCGGAACGCAGCGCCGGAAGGATCGTCTACGCGATCTTGAGATCGGCAAGAGTACGACTACATCACCCACGAGAATCTACTCTCGTTAACCACTTTGGAATCTTCGAGGGTGAGTTCCTCTATCGACTCGTTGCTACAATCTAGTAGATAGATCTTGGCTTGTTTGTTTGCATGCGGTAGAATTTTTTTGTTTTCCATACTACGAACCCCTACAACAAAAGCCAAAGTAATTAACTTTCCATGGGGAACAAGAATCTAGAAGATGAGACGGAGATGCAAGCCAGGGCGGACAGACCCCCCTAGGTGCGGGTGGGCCCTGCCCCACGCCTAGGTAGGGTGTGGGCCCCCCTGGCTGCCTCCCAGCCTCGACTATTTTCCTATAAGAAGCCCTGATGCAGAAACCCTAAGTACCCGATCAATATTCCACGAAACCTTCTGTAGCCGCCGCCAACGTCGTACCTAGATCGGGGGGATCTGAAGTTCTTCCCGGCACCCTGCCGGAGGGGAGATCATCTTTTCGGAGGCCTTCCCTCCGGTATGATGCGTGAGTAGTTCCACCTTGGACTATGGGTCCATGTAGTAGCTAGATGGTTGTATCTCCTCCTTTGTGCTTTCATGTATAGATCTTGTGAGCTCCATTCATGATCAAGATCGATCTAATCTATTTGTAATCATGCATGTTGTGTTTGCGGGGATCCGATGGATATTGAGATTATTATGTCAGTTTGGTTAATGGTTTTGTCTTTATGATTCTATCATGTCTATGTTGTTTGTGATCTTGCATGCTCTCCGTTGTTAGTATCTACCTTGGCCAAGTAGTTGCTAGTGACTCCAAGAGGGGCTATTTATGCTCGATAGTGGGTTCATGCCTCTAGTTTCCAAGGGAAGTGACAGAAATCTCTTCGGTTGTAGATGTGTTATTGCTACTAGGGAGAAAACAACGGTCTCTTGTTCATGGAACATGTGGACTGTTTACCTTACACACTTTGCTTAAAGTGGTTGTCTGTTGCTTGCAACTTAATACTAGAGGGGGTTCGGAAGATAACCTGAAGGTGGACTTGTAGTCATAGATGCAGTTGGATGGTGGTCTATGTATCTTGTTGTATTGCCCAATCGAATCTCATAGGATCTTTCTGACTAGTATTGTATTGTTATGCCTTGCTCAGTTCCTGTCAATTTCCATGTTGTAATTTATTTACCCTTCATGCCATGTTATTTATCTAAGGAGAGCACCTCTAGTGAACTATGGACCCCGGTCCAATCTTTACCATTGATACATCTTCCACTGTTACTTGTTTACTTGCTGCAAACCACCATTACCTTCCACACCGTATGTTTAATCCATTGTTGCAGCAAACCGGTGAGCTTGACAACCTCACTGTCTAGTTGGGGCAAAGTCTTGAGTTTGTGTTGTGCAGGTCTCCACGTTACTTGCAACACCTGTGTGACGTTTCCTTCCTCCTACTGGTTCGATAACCTTGGTTTCTTACTAAGGAGAAACTGTTGTTGTGCTGCTTCACACCTTCCTCTTGGGTTCCCAACGAAGTGCTAACCAGCACCATCATCATCGAAGATTCTGACAGTGAGCATGGCTTCGCCGTTGTACTTGAAGAAGACTAAGTTGCCGAATTCGATTTGGTGCCGGCGGGCGAACCCCTCCCATCCATTAGCGAGGAACATCTGGCCGAGCCGGTTGGACAACACCTCCACCATCCACGCACCAGTATTGACACCGGCTGCCCGCAACATGACCTGCTGGGGCTCTGCTCCATCGACCAGTGGTGCGAATTTGCGAGGAAGGATCATCATATCTTGCATCATACCCGAGTGGATGGTCATGACAAACTCGAAGCCAACGAGGCTGGTGTTGATTGGCTCGAGATCGGTCGATGACGATGGTGAGGGAGAGCGTGGTTGCGTGCTGATTTGGCCATGTCCCCCGTTCCCTATTGCCTGCCTCGACTGTTGGAGATATGCCCAAGAGGCAATAATAAAGTGGTTATTATCATATCTTCACACTTATGATAAATGTTTACATACCATGCTATAATTGTATTAACTGGAAACATTAATACTTGTGTGATTTGTAAACTAAAATAAGAGTCCCTAGTATAGCCTCTTGTTAAACTAGCTTGTTGGTTAATATATGATCATGGTTTCCTGATCATGAACATAGAGATGTTATTAACAACAGGATCATATCATTAGGAGAATGATGTGATGGACATACTCCTATAGATAAGCGTAGCATAAAGATCAAGTCATTTTAATAGTTCAATTGCTATATGCTTTCTGATACATAGTAACCTGATTCCTTCGACCATGAGATCATGCATATCACCTTTGCCGGATGGATGCTTTGATGACATCAAACACCACACCGTAACAGGGTGGCTATAAAAGTGGCATTGAGTGTTCGGAAAGTATTGGTTGAAACACATGGATCAAGAGTGGGATTTGTCCATCCATATGACGGATAGATATACTCTGGGCCCTCTCGGTGGAATGTCATCCAATTAGCTTGCAAGCATGTGACTTGGTCACAAGGGATCACATATCACGGGAACGAGAAAAGAGTACTTATCAGTAACGAGGTTGAACTAGGTATGCAGAGATACCGACGATCATAACCTCGGATAAGTAACATATCGTGAGACAAAGGGAAATTGGTATCGTATGTAAGTGGTTCATTCGATCACAAAGTAATCGTAGAAATATGTGGGAGCCATATGAATTTCCAGATTCCTCTATTGGTTATTGTTCAGAGAAGTGTCTCGATCATGTCCGCATAATTCACGAACCGTAGGGAGACACACTTAAGGATTCGACGTTGTTTGAGTAGTTATGGTATTATGAGAAAGAGACCGAATGTTGTTCGGAGTCTCGGATGGGATCCGGGATATCACGAGGAGATCCGGAGAATAAGATTCATATAAGGAAAGTCCCATTTCGGAGTTGGGGAATGGTTCCGGTGTTTTCATCGGGAACATTCTAGAAGGTCCCGGAATGTCCGGCACTCCGGAGGGGGAAGGGTACATGAATGTGTCATTGTAAGTTGGAATGATTGCATCATGTACTAAGTGTTCTCGCTGTCCAAAATAAAGGGTTTATTTAAATCCTAAATTGAAAAGTCAAACGGCTAGTTTGAAAGTCAAACGGCAAGTTTTGGAAAGTGGAAAGAGGAGGAGAAGAGGGAAACCGAGTTGGGGAGGGAGACCTCCTCCAACCGGCGGCCAACTCCAATGCCGAGTTGGGGAGGGACTCCACTCCCTCCCCCTGGCGCGCCAGCCCCCTCCCACCTATATAAGGAGGGGCAGGGCTCCCCTCCCTACACACACAAGTTCGTATCCTCTAATCTAAACCCTAGACCTAAACCCCGGTTTAGAGCTATTTCGGTTTAGAGCCTTCTAATTGGTTTAGAGCCTTCTAATTGGTGTGTCTAATTACTAGACCACTAATAGCCTCTCTCATAAACTCCACCATACTCGCACCGGCTTAAGGCGAAGCCCTGCGGGATCTCCCCTCTACCTCCGGTACCACGCCGTTGTGCTGCCGGAATCGCGAGGAGAGTGCTACAACCTCCGCTGCCTGCTGGAACAAGGGAGAGGAAGGTCTTCGTCGAGTACCGAACGTGTGACCGACTGCGGGAGCGCTGCGGGAACGCGGCGCCGGAAGGATCGTCTACGCGATCTTGAGATCGGAAAGAGTACGACTACATCACCCACGAGAATCTGCTCTCGTTAAACACTTTGGAATCTTCAAGGGTGAGTTATTCCATCGACTCGTTGCTGCAATCTAGTAGATAGATCTTGGCTTGTTTGTTTGTATGCGATAGAAAATTTTTGTTTTCCATGCTACGAACCCCTACAGTGGTATCAGAGCCGTGTCTATATGTAGATCTGTTGCACGAGTAGAACACAATGGTCATTGTGGGCGTTGATGCTTTTATTGTAGATTGCTTTTTGTGTACTTTGCATCTTGCGGTATGTTGGGATGAAGCGGCCCGGGCTAACCTTACATGACATCGTTCATGAGACTTGCTCCACGCTTGACATGCAACTCGTTTTGCATAAGTGGCTTTGCGGGTGCCTGTTTCTCCTAGCATAGTAAAGATCCAATTTACAACGGGTGATCAACAATGCTAGTATCAATGTTGTGGTTATTGTTCGTAAGTTAGAACGACACTTATGGAAAGCCCCAAACCACGTAAAATATGCAAAGAAAGTAGAAGCGTCTAACTTTGTTTTGCAGGGGTGTGCAGTGATGTGATATGGCCATGATTGTGATTATATTTGATGTATGCAATGTTCCTTATTGTAAGTTGGCAACCGGCAGGAGCCTTATGGTTGTCTTTAATTTTGTTAAGACCTGCGTGTCTATTCAAAGTAGTTGTAATAGCTGATGCTGGTGGACGACAACCATGAAGAAGCATCATTGACCTTGATGCTATGCCGGTGATGATGGAGATCATGTTCGTGCTTGAAGATGGAGATCGAAAGCACAAAGAAGAAAGGCCATATCATATCACATATTATGAATTGCATGTGATGTTAATCCTTTATGCATCTTGTATTGCTTAGTAGACGACGGTAGCATTATAAGATGATCCCTTATACACATAAATTTCAAGTTCTAAAGTGTTCACCCTTAGTATGCACCGTTGCCAAAGCTTGCTGCTTCGAAGCACCACGTGATGATCGGGTGTCTTTGATTCCGCGGGTGAATACAACGTAAGCAAGCCAGATTTGCTTATGCGGTAGCTAAGGTTTGATCTTGACGAGCCTAGCATGTACAGACATGGCCTCAGGAACACGGATTACCGAAAGGTAGAGCATGAGTCATATAAGTAGATATGATGAACATGTTGATTGTTCGCCATTGAAGCTATATCAACTCTCGTGATGATCGGTTTTGATGTGGTGGATTTGGTTCGTGTGATCACTAAAACAATGTGAGGGATATTGTTTTGAGTGGGAGTTCACCTAGATTAATTATTAATTAGAACTCAATTTATCATAAACTAAATCAAAGTGAATTTGCATAGTTGTTGTAGTCATTGGCATCCGTTTACCACCTTGCGCTTAGTTATAATTGAGATGATAGAACTATAGAATTCTGGTTAGATACTTTACGAACTGGTATCGTATTGTTTTAAGTGTTAATCTAAAGTTTAAAAGTCCTATTGCAAACTTTCAGTAAGTTCCGGTTACTCCATGAAGTTTAATAATTAGTATTAAATCAAGAGTAACAATTCCAAGTGTTAGTATATAAGTATCATGTTTGTATCCATGATTCTTGATATTCAAAGGATTCCCTTAAAATCAAGGTTATCTAGGATCTGAAAGAGTTGTTTCAGAAACCATGATGTGTGGAAGATATTGTGATATCTGAAACGAAGTTTTGGTTGCAACATGATAGAGTATAATATGGCAAAAGTCATGTTCTCATATTTGATGAGAATTTGCAAAAGGTTGGAGACACTTGTTGTCCTAATCCTCCAAAAGGTTTTGGATAGCAACATTATACTCATAATTCATCGTTATAAGCTAAAAGTAGCTTGATCATGGACGATTCCATGATAAGGGTGAATATTTGATGTAGGTAAAATGTTTACTACACCAAGAGATTACTAAAGAAAGGAATTTGAAAGAACACCAAATATTTGATAATGGTGATCTACTTCAAAGTGCAAGTTCAAAAGACATTGGTATTTAACTATACACGCTTTGGACTATGTGTCATAAGTATGACTCCACTATTGATGTTGATAGATTCTTTCAAACAGAGAAGGAAATACTGAAAGAGAATCTCATAAGTATATGGCAGAAAAGAAAAGACTAGAATTGTTCAGTTTAAGTATATAGATGATATATGTGTTATGGCTATATTCTTTGCTTATTAAACAATGTGGTTCTTAAGTATTTGATACTGAATTTGTTGGTGTGAATCGTCATACGAAACAACACAATTCATGAACTACAATGGCCTAAGTAACTAGCAAAAGAATAGGTGATGATGTTCATCGAGAACAAATAAAGGGTTATTTTATTGCTCGTTAAAACATCAATGCTTGCCTTCAAGATTTGTTTTATCAGGTATTATGAGAACAAAAGGGTTGTTCAAATAATTGCCGTAATCCATAAAAGATGGATGATTCACAAATCTCGTTGGAGAAATCACATCCATAAAACTAATGCTAAAATTGTCGAAAGACAAATTGATTGAAAGATCACTTAGGAAGTGACATCGCCGTTTAAATTATATTGGAAAGAAAACATGAAGAAACTCCATGTGGATGGAATTTTGGAGTCTTTTGATTTTTGATCAAATGACGGTTTGTGAAACTTTCCTAGAGATAATTAAAACTTCGTTCATAGGCCAAAAGGGAACGAAAGACTAGCTTATTGGAACTTGTACATATTGTTGTACGAAGTCCGTTATGTGTAGTCAAGAGCGATGGATTTCAACTTCATATGCTTTCTCCGAAAATTTGAGTGAATATGTGAATATTTACTTAATAAGGATGAAGTGTGAAATATTTGAAAAGTTCGAAAGATTTTCAAGATGAAGTGCAAAATCATTGTAACAAGAATATAAATAGTTTATGATAAGATCATAAAGAAAGATATTTGAGTTACAAGTTTAGCATAATACCTAAGATTTAAGGAATCGTTCCGTGGATTTGCATTTTCCCGAAACACCATAAGAGTATGGAGCGTTCGAGATATGTAATTAAACCTTGTTTGACATGGTTAGATCAAAGGTATAATTCATAAAACTGCTATTATATTTTAAAGATTAAAAGCTTTAGAGATTACCGTTTTTCCACTGAAAAGAGCTTCATCATAATCCGTTGAAATGACACCATATCAAGTTATGGTTTGGGATAAAACCCAAGTTGTCCTTTCTTAAACATTGGTATGCTATGCATAAGAAAGATGTTTGCAACCAAAGTCGGATGAACCTGTCTTTGTATGTTATTTCGAATAACTGTTAAGTACTCCTCCATAACATCGGAGACAAAAGTGTTTGTCACTTAAAACGTCAAGTTTCTTTGAGAAGGAATTTTTCGTGAAAAGTTAAGTGGGAGGACAATAAAGCTTTGATGAGGTTAAAAGAACCTTAGCTATATGTGCAGAGTTGCGCAGCACCGAAAAGTGTTTCGGAGGCAGCAACAGTGCTCATGGCTCACGTGCCTCAAAGGTTGTGGTCACGGAGATCTAAGTTCCTATTGAAACAAGTAGATCGGGTAAACAATCAAATACCAAGATTTGAGGGTTGAATCATTATTTGAGAATAATGAACCGACTACATACAAAGAAGCGATGATGGGCCCTGACTCCGTCAAATGGCTTGAAGCCATAAAATCCGTGATAGTTCCATACACGAGAAATCAAGTTTTGAACTTGAAGGACCCTCGAGAAAGGTGTAAGACCTTACAGTTGTGTTTGGATCTATAAATAAATAGACATGGATGTTGCACATCTATGAAATGGTCGACATGTTGGGAAAGAGTTCACAACAATGTTCAAAGGTTGACTATCACAAGATTTGATCTTTCATAGTGATATTTAGTCTAGACGGATTAATGTAGCAACCACTACATATAATTTGTTATATGGTAGTTGAATAAACAAAACAAGTTCTTCTAATAGAATCGTTACCTAGGACATGTGCATAACACGGTCCATAGGGTTTTGTTAATTCAAAGGATGCTAAAAGCATATGCAAACTTCAATGGTTAAAGTGAGCATCGCGGAGTTGGAATCTTCACTGTGATGAAACTGTTAAAGGAGTTTAAAATTTCATCAGAGACAATGAAGATGCTTGCATTTGCAAGAAATTAAGTGGGAGCGCTAAGACATGTTTCTAATACATTATGTGGAAGACATATTGTTGATTGGAAATAATGTATCTTTTATTAACACATATTAAGAATTTCATCCCGATGAAAGACTTAGGCAAAACCCAAATATTTGGCATCAATAGACGCTAATATGGTTGTGCCAGAAGTACATAGACAAGATATTGAATGAGTTCAATATAGAAACTACAAGAGAGGTTCTTGTCACACAGAAAGGATTGAATAAAGTTCAATGTTGATGATATATTCAAATGTATTGACATTTGGTAAAGTGAAACAAATAATCAAGTATAGATTGATACTTGATGTATGAAATCACAAAGAGTATTTATATCAATCATACTGTGATATGTACAAATCCAGATATGTCCTATGCTCTAAATGTTGTGAGCATATACCAGAGTGATTCGTAAGATGATCATTGGACAATAGTAAGGATATTCTTATGATCTTTTGGAAGAACTAAGAATATAATATTTGTAGAAGTGACAAATAGATGGTTAGTTCATTGTAAAAGTACTACATTGATACTAGCTTTGTCACAAAGTACAAATTAAGTTTATCTCAATCTAAACTAAGGGTGGCATAATATAATGGAAAGTGAGTTCCATAATGGATTTGGATGATTTCCAAAGTTAAGACATTGTGACAGATACTACAACAAAAGGCTAAGTATATGACTGCTATTATAGCAGCAAAAGAGGGCATTTGTGTCAAGTAGTTTGTTATCAAACTAGGTGTAGTTCACAGTGGGATAATACTATGAAGATATATTGTGCGACAATATTATCAACATGTTTTAACCCCAAAGAGCTAAAGGTCACACCGAAAGACCAAATTTATACAAAGCCATCTCATTAGAGAATGAGTGATGCATAGAGACGCAAAGACATGCAATTACACACGGACCTGGAAGTGTCAGATCCGGAGATCAGTTGACCACTAGCAATCGTGTACATACAACACCGGAAAGCCATAGGTGTTATATACACAAAGGTTCGAAACTAGATTATTGACTCTAGTGAAAGTGGGAGACTGTTGGAGATATGCCCAAGAGGCAATAATAAAGTGGTTATTATCATATCTTCACACTTATGATAAATGTTTACATACCATGCTATAATTGTATTAACTGGAAACATTAATACTTGTGTGATTTGTAAACTAAAATAAGAGTCCCTAGTATAGCCTCTTGTTAAACTAGCTTGTTGGTTAATATATGATCATGGTTTCCTGATCATGAACATAGAGATGTTATTAACAACAGGATCATATCATTAGGAGAATGATGTGATGGACATACTCCTATAGATAAGCGTAGCATAAAGATCAAGTCATTTTAATAGTTCAATTGCTATATGCTTTCTGATACATAGTAACCTGATTCCTTCGACCATGAGATCATGCATATCACCTTTGCCGGATGGATGCTTTGATGACATCAAACACCACACCGTAACAGGGTGGCTATAAAAGTGGCATTGAGTGTTCGGAAAGTATTGGTTGAAACACATGGATCAAGAGTGGGATTTGTCCATCCATATGACGGATAGATATACTCTGGGCCCTCTCGGTGGAATGTCATCCAATTAGCTTGCAAGCATGTGACTTGGTCACAAGGGATCACATATCACGGGAACGAGAAAAGAGTACTTATCAGTAACGAGGTTGAACTAGGTATGCAGAGATACCGACGATCATAACCTCGGATAAGTAACATATCGTGAGACAAAGGGAAATTGGTATCGTATGTAAGTGGTTCATTCGATCGCAAAGTAATCGTAGAAATATGTGGGAGCCATATGAATTTCCAGATTCCTCTATTGGTTATTGTTCAGAGAAGTGTCTCGATCATGTCCGCATAATTCACGAACCGTAGGGAGACACACTTAAGGATTCGACGTTGTTTGAGTAGTTATGGTATTATGAGAAAGAGACCGAATGTTGTTCGGAGTCTCGGATGGGATCCGGGATATCACGAGGAGATCCGGAATGGTCCGGAGAATAAGATTCATATAAGGAAAGTCCCATTTCGGAGTTGGGGAATGGTTCCGGTGTTTTCATCGGGAACATTCTAGAAGGTCCCGGAATGTCCGGCACTCCGGAGGGGGAAGGGTACATGAATGTGTCATTGTAAGTTGGAATGATTGCATCATGTACTAAGTGTTCTCGCTGTCCAAAATAAAGGGTTTATTTAAATCCTAAATTGAAAAGTCAAACGGCTAGTTTGAAAGTCAAACGGCAAGTTTTGGAAAGTGGAAAGAGGAGGAGAAGAGGGAAACCGAGTTGGGGAGGGAGACCTCCTCCAACCGGCGGCCAACTCCAATGCCGAGTTGGGGAGGGACTCCACTCCCTCCCCCTGGCGCGCCAGCCCCCTCCCACCTATATAAGGAGGGGCAGGGCTCCCCTCCCTACACACACAAGTTCCTATCCTCTAATCTAAACCCTAGACCTAAACCCCGGTTTAGAGCTATTTCGGTTTAGAGCCTTCTAATTGGTTTAGAGCCTTCTAATTGGTGTGTCTAATTACTAGACCACTAATAGCCTCTCTCATAAACTCCACCATACTCGCACCGGCTTAAGGCGAAGCCCTGCGGGATCTCCCCTCTACCTCCGGTACCACGCCGTTGTGCTGCCGGAATCGCGAGGAGAGTGCTACAACCTCCGCTGCCTGCTGGAACAAGGGAGAGGAAGGTCTTCGTCGAGTACCGAACGTGTGACCGACTGCGGGAGCGCTGCGGGAACGCGGCGCCGGAAGGATCGTCTACGCGATCTTGAGATCGGAAAGAGTATGACTACATCACCCACGAGAATCTGCTCTCGTTAAACACTTTGGAATCTTCAAGGGTGAGTTATTCCATCGACTCGTTGCTGCAATCTAGTAGATAGATCTTGGCTTGTTTGTTTGTATGCGATAGAAAATTTTTGTTTTCCATGCTACGAACCCCTACATCGACGACCATGTCCGGGACCCGATGGTCATCCTAGACGCCCACCCCTCGATACAATGCCGTAGGCCATGGCTTGATACCGGTAGTGGAGGATAGGAGGATGGGTGGGAGGAGAGTATGGTGTGGTGTGTTGTGGAAGAAGATGGCCATGGGGGTCCTGTTAAAAAGGCTTGACATTGAATGCTAGCGCGAAGGCCGAAGCGACGATATTGAAGTGTTGCGACAGGAGGGCAAGCGTCGGATGGCACCAGCAGCGGCGCGACCAGACTTTGGAGCATCCTGCCTCTCTCCATTGATGGCTAGTGGAAGATAGTCGTTGGGTCGATGGTAAGCGGTCCCATGCCACCCACGGGAGGATAAGGGAGGACGTGCGCGCTATCCGGGACAATGCAACCGTTCCCCAAATTTGGTGCACAGATGGGTCGAGCCAGACGCGTCGGTTCGGATGGGTCGTGCCGCTGGGGAGGCCGCGCACGTCCACACAGACGCTTTCAGACGCGCTTAGACGGGTTGGATCGGCCCGGTAAAAATGCCCTATTAACAAGATATGTGTGATTGAGAGATAGCAGGGGCTATCAAGAGGCACGTGACGGTTCCTTGAAGGCTAGGGTAAATTTAAGGAAGGGGGATAAGGACGCAAGGAGGGTCTTGTTGCAATCTATTGACGAGCTTGACAAGGCTGCAAACATGATAGGGCCTGATGAAGAGGAATGGATCCTAAGGTATCACTTGGAGGACCAGCTTATGAGTTTTGGAGCTGCGGAGGAAGAGTATTGGCGACACAGAGGTCGGGTACGTTGTATTTTGATGGGGGACGCTAACACAATGTACTTCCATGAAACTGCAAATGGTAGAAGGCATAAGTGCATAATTCCCTAGTTGATCACTGAAGAAGGGATGGTGTCTGATCCACTAGAGTTTAGAGTCATATTTATCAGTTCTATGTTAATTTGTTGGGTTCCAAGGGGGGAGACCGTATGTTTTCACTTAGGGATGATTTGTGGTTGGCGGCTCAACAAATCTCGACTCAGAATAATGATAACATGGTTGTCACCTTCCTCCCAGAAGATATCGATGCTATCTTAGCATAGATGAAGCCGGACTCGGCGCCTGGCCAGATGGCCTTCTACATAAAGTTCTAGGGAACTTTAAAAGGCCCAATTCTGGCAATCCTAAACGACTTTGCACTGGGACGCATCGACGTGTGGAGATTGAACTTCAGGATCCTGGCGTGATGCCCAAGGTGGTGGTTGTAGATAATATTAAATCATTTAGGACAATAGTAATGTTATTCTCAAATTATTGGCCAAGGGTTATGCTACTCGCATCTCACCAATACCACATCATATCATTGATCATAAGATGACATCTATAAAAGGTATATGCATTCATGAGGTTATCCGATCCCTAAATGAGATTACCCATGAGATTAGAGTGGAAAACGCTTCGAGGCCTTTTCCTAAAACTCTACTTCAAAAAATCCTATCACCCGGTGAATTGGGTCTTTCTCTAGTCTGTTCTAGATAGGAAAGGTTTTGAACAAGGTGTGTCCCATAAGTTGATGCGGTTGGTCATGGGAGGCTAGACATCCATTAACATAAATGGAGAGGTTGGTTCATACTTTAGAAATGCGAGAGGAGTAAGACATGGTGACCCTCTCATGCCTATCATGTTTGATCTAGTGACAAATGCACTAGCAATGATCCTAGAATGATGCATGGAGGCTAGCATAACAGAGGAGTGTTGGTTCATCTAATCCAGGAGGGGGAGGGGGGAGGGGGTAGTTATGCATTCACAATATGCAGATGATACCACAATCCTAATCCAGTGTGATGATCTAGGGATCTTCAACCTAAAGTTCCTCTTACTATGTTTTCAGAACATGTCGAGACCGAAGATTAACTTTAACAAAAGTGAGGTGATGATCCTTGGGAAGGATCACTATGAGAAATATAGAATTGCAAACCTCCTTAACTATAAATTGGGCAAGTTACCCATCAAGTATTTGGACCTCCCACTTAGTGGCAAGCATATTGTTAAGGAATGCCGGGACTTCTTGGTCGGTAACTTGGGTCATAGGGTTGATCCATGGCAAGGAAAAGTCATGTCATCAACGACAAGATTGACACTAACCAACTCATTCCTATCGAGCTTACCAACCCATGCAATGTGTCAATACATGCTATATGATGGCATTCATGTTGCAATGGACACTAGCTGGTGTCGCTTTTACTGGGAGGACGTAGGAACCCAAAGGAAATACCATATGTTGTTAGGCTACAATATGTTCACCAAAGGAGTGTGGTGGTCTGGGGATCAGTAATACTAAACCGATGAATGCTGCACCTTTTCTTCAAATGGCTATGGAAACTGAGCCATGGAGAACAAGGTTTGTTGGCTGACCTTGTTCACCACAACGACACTGAAAGGATTTTTTTAAACAATGCGCCTTCATAAGGTGAAGCCACTGTTTACCGGGATGCCACGTTTGAGATGCACAATGCCCATCTACTAGGCAGGCCCATCCAAGGGGCTGTGCGGGCTGGGCGACCGCACAGGGCCCCCAAAATTCTAGGGCCCCATATTCTCAGCCCAGTCCATGCATGAAAGTCTACTGCATGTCTCCCGATGACCATGTGTGAAGTGCCTGCCTACCATCCCAGTGGACGGAAATCCCATCTATTTTGTCTTAGCCCATCCCGATGGCCTTGGGAAACTTAGTACTTGTGCAGCAGCTAGCAGGTCTCCACTTGCCAATTATATGCGCACGCACGCGCTGGTACGCAAGCGTTGTGAAGTTCAATCGAATCAAGGAATTAGGTCCGATAGATCCCGGTTTATCTATTCCAATAAAACTACCGACTAAAACAATTAAATATTATTGCTTACCGCGGTCGATTTTTTTGTGGGTACCCCGCCATCGATTTGATCGATAGCCATTCGCTCCAGCGCCTCTTGACTTGCAGGCTGCAGCCTTTTGCACGTGGTGCGAGACAAGTCAATCGACCCTCCCGATATCTCCGGCTTCTGACACCCAACAGTCTGATCAAGGTTTGATTTTCTAAAATCTCGAGCTGTTAAATTCCCATTTACGTTCTACCCTAACAAAAGAATGACACGAGAAAATTAATTGTAAAAATATAATGGAAGATTCATTTTAAGAAATACCAGATGGATTATACTCATCGGTACAACATGCGGTTTGTTTATTACTGTTAGTGCTACTCTTAAAATAGTGTATCATTATTTGATAAATTTCTATTTTTTACGAAGTGGCGCATAGTAAAGTCAATAATTTAGTAAAAATATGATTTCACTCTATTAGCTATAGAGCTTTTAAAGAAAAATAGGGACTCATTTTGGAATTCGCATAGGGGCCCCAAATTTTTGGAGACGGCCCTGCTACTAGGTTTTGGCTAGGTTAGCGGGTGGGAAGGGGACCACTCATGGATAGATATACCAAGATCTCTGGCATATGTGGTGAGCCACACATCTTGCTTGTGGCAACAACAAGTGAGAAAGGTTGGGACCTTGGGTGTCGAAGAATTATGGGCTAAGAGGAGAACATTGAATGGGCAAACCTATCTAGAGAAATGGAGATGGATCTTGGATAGAGAGAGGGAGGTCCTGACAAAGTTTCTTGGAGCCTAGAAGCCTCTGGAAACTTCTCGACCCATTCTCTATATATGAAGTTGTGTTGGGGCACTACTCTAGTCGAGTTGAAAGACGTTGGAACATGAAAATACCGCTGAAGATAAGATCTTTATCCGGCAAATGATACGAGGACGCCTCCCGTCAAGCGATAAGATAGAAAAACGAAGAGGGCCCCCAAAAGGCAGTTGCTCCCTATGTGGTGATCTGAAAGACACGGACCAAATCTTTTTAACTACTTGCAATCGAAATGCATGTGGGACTATGTTAGAGAGTTGGCTGGGCGTTCCTGGAACCCAACAGGGGCTGGGGATTTCAAGTCTATCGCATAGAGACTCTCAGACAGTTCCCATAGAATCATTTGTCTTGGCTTCACGACAAAGTGTTGGGCCTTATGGTCGATTAGGAATAGGATGACGATCGAGCTAACATTCATCTCACAACCAGACGAGTACATACACAAATTGATGATTTTATTGTCGAGTTAGAGGATACTACACAAGCAGGGAGATAGGGGTGCACTGGACTGCATTATATCTGAGCTTCGAAGGTTGAACACGAGGCTTATTAGTCTCATAAGGCTGCGTTGTTGGCATGCCATGTTTGTGTGTCTTGATCATGAGTGTTCGTGGTTTGTTCTTGTTCTAGCTTCGTGCTGTAGAGGCCATTATTGGCTTGTTTATTTCAAGAAAGACAGTGTTGTAATACGTGTGAACTATGTGCTGGTGGTTGGCTTTATCTATAAAGTCAGACTACAACCTTATGTTGAAAACACATTAAAACAAAGTACGATTTTGGTCTTCTGGTCTTCTCAAGCAACTCGATGATGCGATACAATAAAGATGCACATGATCGCAAATTGTGCATATTCCCTGACCATGAGACTACCGTATGTACAAACTTTGTCTTAAAGGGAATGGGACAAAAAACACTTCATACGAATCAGGAACCTGGAACTATATTCGCTATGATTAGAGCATCTCCAACATATGACCTAATTCAGGGTATATGAAAAGGGCACGGAAATTTTCTGTTTTAGGGCTGCCGTTCGAGATGATGCAAAATAGGGCAAGATCAAATTCCACATGCCCTAAAATAGGCCACCGCACATTTATCTATTCTCCATAACTGCGTAAATATATCCAACAAACTATATAAAACTTCATCGCAAATGAGTCTAAAACAAATGAAACACAAGTAGTTCTTGATTGTTATATTACACAAAGATATACATAGGTCATCAATTCGCAGATAAATAATCTCTTGGACATGCATTCACAAGTAAATCATGCAAGACCATGACAGATGGAAAAGGGTCTATTGAAAAAAATGAACCTCTCCTAGGTCCCCGGGGAGATGCTGCTGATGAGCAGCAGAATCGAATAAGCAAATTGGGAATCAATCCACAACTAACTAGTAATTGTGCATTTGGGTATGAGCTTGATCCAACCACACCACAAACACGATTTGACTACTCCCCCATCAGGCAGAGTAGGGGAATCAACAAACCCATGAGCTCGAATCGGCCAACGGTAGCGAGGAAGCACAACCCCTTCCAATTTGTGTCATCTAAGACTGCATACCTAGCGGTGCTGGTCCAACAACACACATAGGGGCGACAGAGTGGGGCTCCTCCTCCAGGCTTGAGATTGATTGGTGCTATGTAGAAAAATTGGCAAGACTACTCGCTTGCGGCATTTAGGGAGAGGGCAGGAGCCACCGCAACCGAGAGGCTGAAGCTTCTATGTGGCAGTTGGGTTCATGCACAGTGGAACAATGATGCAACTGCCTTATCCTATGCCCAAAATATTCATCACAAGATGCAAAAATTTGGGGCATGCCCTAAAACTTTTGGGCACAAGGTAGGGATGGAGCATTTATAGCGAGAGAGTTGTTTTTCGCCACGGGTGCCCTAAAAAGAGGTTTTTTGGCCACAAGCCCTTAATTGCATCATCCGTTGGAGATTCTCTAACAACACCATACCAAAACAATCCATTTCCTGGCAGATTATCATTAGTAATATCTAAGCCATTATCAAGGCATCCCTAGTTTGTCCTGTTAAGGAAAAAATAAAAAATAAATATCTCACTAAAATATGGATATCTAAGAACATCTCTATCCAGTATGGGAAACTCACTACGCATAACCGACATGGGATATAAAAATGGATATTTATATAAACAAGTCCACGCCATGAAATCGATAGAAGAAGTCATTGCAAACATGAAATTAAACATAAATAGGGTATAATTAACATTACCGAAGAAAACAAAATGGCGGAACTACTAGTTCTACTAACTCTAGGTTGGCGATGCTATTCATCTTCGCTAGAGCTCGGCCTCAGATGCAAAGGGAGAGGAAGGAAACCTCGCTAAGCGGGTATGGCGGTCGAACGGGGACCAATTCCTCCTCAAGAGAGCGGATGGCCCCCTTCTGCACGTCGAGCACCTCTTGAGCTTGTTCGAGGTCGACGCTGGTGGCCACATTATCGGGGTTCGCGCGCACTCTTTACAAAACATTATATATATATATTCTAAAACAATGTACCAAATATTGTAGATATTGAAGGATATTTGAACACAGACACATATAAATTCATCATAATACATAAAAAAGGATAAGCAATGTACTCCTCTTATGATTTTCTTAGATCTTTTTTGAAATCCGTTAAAACATATTAAGTATCCTGAACTAAATAAACAAAATAAAAATTACGACAAAGTGTAGTTCCATTTTATCACAATAAAGTTTCTAGCATGATAAATATTGTGACATTGATATATTTGTATATAATTTCTAATTCTCTAAGTTATAATTGAAAATGGTATTTAATATAACACACCAAGCAATGTATGAAGAAAAATAACATGGGTTAAGTGATAACATTATATATGATGTAGTTAAAAATTTAGTATAAATCATGAAAATGTTAAAGTTTTTAATATTTTAGTCATGAAAATACAACAACCGACTCTGTTAGTTGTTGAAATATTAGTATAAAATGCATTATTGATGTGGATTTTTCCACATGACTATATTTAGATAATTCCTTTGAGGACCATGTTTATATTGAAATGAATAATCAAGTAATGGGGGGAATAATAAATTTGTAGAATGCCTCATGAATCTAAGAACATAGATTTCTTGAATTTCATGAAGTAGGTCCAATGTGAAAAACCCTCATTTTTTTTACTTTTGTTTAGGATTAGGTGGCCATATCCCCTGTGTCGAAGAATTGTTCCAAGACATGTGTAGGAAACAATTAAGACAACGAGTTGTGTAATTATGGGTTATATGCATAATGGTTTGCCGAATAAAAAACATAGTCTGGACTAAGACATAATGGTAATAAAAAGATCGCACATCAAAGATCATAACCCACAAGACAAGAAAAGAATTTATTGATGCATATAGCCCAATAGTAATTTTTATGTTAATAACTATCTGAACTGGTGAGATTTGAGGTCTAAAAAAAAGAGTGCGTAATAGAATCCCTTTTTATATTGTCGTTACTTGGAGCGAAAATATTAATTAATTAATTAATCGCATCAACATTATTTATCATAATATATCATGGCTCTAGTATTTTTGTAAAAAATTCTCTACCGCATTTCACCCAAAATAATTGTTTAGCCACGCTATTAGAACCAATTCAGAGTGACTATATTGAATTGCAGTTATAGCAAATAGCACAAGAACATGTGGAGTCTGTAGTTCATTCTTTTTAACCCATTAATTTGACTAAAGATTTGATTTTTAAACCATCTTTCCATAAGGATTATCTTTTCAAAGTAATTATACATATGTACATTCAAATATACCAGATGAATTAGTAATACCTATTTATTATTTTCAATATACTTCATTATTGAATAGCATAAACCCGAAGGTGAGTTCTATGAAAATTTTCATTTGAGTCTATATACTTTATAATTTTTCTTGGGGATACTATATGTTTATTTAAAGTGTTACTATAAAAAATATGTGTTGAAGATTAGAATGCCAGTTATTTTATCTTTTTCTAGCTGAACATAAATGCTACCTCCATTCCCATAAACAAGACGCACACATTCTAGATTCAAATTTGGCAAAGAATAAGATCAATTATATCTAGATTATGTTATACTAAATTGATATCATTAGTTTCATATTGAAAAATCTTTCTAATACTTTATTTTTTTATTAAACAACTTTAGTATGCTTAAAAAATGTTGATTATCAAAAATTCTTAAAACCGTGTACCCCCTATTCATGGGAAGTGAGGTGGTATGTAGGTTCCAAGTATTGTCTATCCAAAACCACAATTTTCACGGCAACCGTGTACACATTAGGGGCAATGCTCTTAAGACTTATGGGATGTCGATATGAGCGTTTGTACACATTAGGTGCAACCGTGTACACATCGTGTACATATGAACGTTTGTAGTAATTGACATGAGGAATGTCAATATCTCTACCTAGGATTTATGCCATATGGGATCTTTGGTAGTGAAGTTGGTTTTATGGAAAAACAAAATCTAAATATTTACTTCAACTAACTGAAAGATTATATAGTACTATATTATTTGCTAGCATAAAGTGGGTGGGTAGATTCTTGTGAAGTACCAACTCCCCCTATTTATAACAGTATATAAGTGTAGATATTGACACTTTAAATGGCGTTTAATAAAAAATATTTCCGTACATTTATTATTACTTCGTATGGGAATGGAGATATGCTTGGTAAAAGTGTACGAGATATTATGCTTTAGTTTTGTATGATATCTACCACAAAGAAACTCTTCGGCGCACATGTGTAAGGACAAGAATGGCACGGTGATGCATGCAAAATAAAAATAAAAATCAGCAGTTACTACTATTTGGCCACCATTACTTTTTTTGGAATTTTATGACCACCATTAATGAGTATAGGCTGTCCCTTATTTCCTTTATTCGTCACATCTGCCTATCCTCCACTAATACTTTGGGAGATATTAAAGTTTCAACATCCTATATAGTTTGAACGTTTATGCATTTACTTAAATGATAAGCATGCCCACACACATTCTTCCTCATCAGTATCCTGCGATTCAAAACTCTTCTACCTTTGTGTCTTCCTTACCCACCTCCATGGAACCCGATCAATTGAATGCTTCTAATTCTTACTGCCTGATACTTCGAGACTTGTTCTTTCACTTGGTTGTTACTTTTCAAATCGAGTCCTCCCTTTCCATGGAGATAATAGGCTTCTGGTTGTGGCTCCAAGGAAAGGGCCAGGCAGGTTTCCTTCTGTGCATCGAGTCTTGTGATGATAACCTTTTTCGTGTGATTGCTTCTGCTGCAAAAGATTTTGTCGAAATTCTCCATTTTGAGTTCGATGGTTCAGATGATAGATCTGTACCAAGAAGTCACCTTCAGAGGGAAGTTTTGGAAGGAATTTCGTTCTACCTCAACAATGTTTGTTACAAGGCATTAGAAGTTAATCCAGAAAGAGAAAACTTGGATTTTATGCATAATCAGATGGCAGAT
Source organism: Avena sativa (assembly GCA_916181665.1). Classification (NCBI taxonomy): domain Eukaryota; kingdom Viridiplantae; phylum Streptophyta; class Magnoliopsida; order Poales; family Poaceae; genus Avena; species Avena sativa. Next base: position 380,139,716 of record OV702279.1, on the reverse strand, counting down.
CTGTACCAAGAAGCCTATGGAGAGTTCATGAACGATCTGGTTCCTGTAAGCTCGGTAAGTGCAGGCTGGATATTTAGTTACTGAAGATCTGATCTGTAACTAGTTTTAAGTTTGTCCCCTTTCATGATTTGCCTTGTCATCTATGCAGATCACAGATCTACAACAAGAGGCATATGGCGAATCCTTGAAGGATCAGGCTCCTATGAGCTCGGTAAGAATAGTTTAAATCTGTAATTATGTAAGATCTGTTAATAGTACTATGTGAAGTATTTTTCTCCTTCTTGTGATTTACCAAGTCATCTATGCAGAAGAATCTTTTGACCAAGATCAAGGCTTTGTATGCTAACACTCAAAAGTATCCTGGAGAAGGCTCAAGTACTAGAAATATGCATGTTGAAACAAGTCATATGCTCCATCCAGATGTAAAGGACGAACTATATGAGTGTCAGCCAAACTCCCGTTTGGTGACATTCTTGGAAAACTTGAGCTTAAGAGAGAAGCATAATAAACTAGTAAGAATGTCATAAAATTTATGCATTGTGGTTATAACTAATTATCATTCTTTGCATGTGTATTCGTGTATTTTTGGATGAGACTTCATAGCTTTCATTCAATATTAGTGTAGTACCTAGCATGAAGAATGCGTATATTTCTATGCAGATCATGCAGCAACTATCTGATGTTCCACGTGACGAGAGAACTTTGTTCGTAACGTTTTCCAATGGCTACCCACTGACCAAAGAGGAACTACACGATTTTTTTATGAGGTATGCCTATCATTTCAGGTTTATATTATATACGTAAATTCACTAATTTGTGTTTGAGAATGGTATGGTGTTGACCAATGGTAATATATACATCACACGATCATTTCAGAACCCGGCGGATATGTTGTGATGCAGAATAATGTTAAAAAATGAAAACAAAAGTAGAGATTTTGCATAATTGGTATTAAATTTTAGTAGCATTTTGTTGTGAGACTAAACGACATAATCCGTCAGGTCAACAAAGACATGTCCTTTATGTACTTGGCATAGTCTTGCATACTTTGATTGGATAGTTGATAGTTATATATTTATATTTGTTTATAAAGGTAGTTGATAAATATTATTTTTTGTTAAGTACTTATGTTTTACAGATATGTGATAGGATCAGGACTGGACTTAGTGATCAAAGTTGCATATTGAGAATCACTAGGATACTTATGGAGTAAATTAAGGAAGTAACAAAACCTTACGTTTTACCCTGTCGATGTCCAAAGCGGCATGTTTTTGAGAATCACTAGGAGTAAATTAAGGAAGTAACATGACTACAGAGAAGAGCAATGAGGGAAAAATGTTTGAGTTGGCATGAAGGTTTTACTAACCGTTGAGTAAACTTCACCATCAATAAATAATTGATCGATCGATCGAGATGAGAAATACCAGAGAAATTAACATGTTCAAGTTGATTATTATGTATATCACTACCCTGTAAGTGACTAGCATGTAATTTTGTAACTGTAAGCAATTTACACAAATGTAAATGCGAACAAGTTAGAGATAACCAAGAGACGGGAATACGTAAGTCTGTTACTAGTACAGTTCGATTCTTGAAGCAATATTAATATGAATGTTTTGATTGAATGTTACTATTGAGGTATGTCATAGGTGATTGACAAGATATAACTCACAAGGGGTTAATTGACTACTGGACTAAGTAGTAGGTTATAATGGCGGAGCTGCATGTAGTTCACGTGGTCGCTTGATATCACAAAAAATTGCTAAGCACTATAGATGCCAGCTATGAGTACACATTTTTTACCTCACCAGTAGTAGCTAATGACCTCACTAGATTGATTTTGGGCTTTTGACATCACTCCGTGGAAATCCTAGCTCCGCCACTGTTATATGGCCCTTTGTTAGGATAAATAAAATAGGTAAGTAGCTCCTAAGGCGGTCAATTTGATAGCTAGTACATATTGTGACCTAAAAAAGTAAATAATGTAATAAGCAACATGAAAAATGGATTTGAGGAGAAAATTTTATATATTTGCTTATCCTCTCAGTTTTTTTTGTGTTTTATTAATTTCTTCCTTGTCACAGGCACTATGGAGATATTGAAGAAATAAGCCTAGAGGAGCCAATTGAAAATAGAGCACCCTTATACGCACACGTTACATTCTACACACAGATGACACTATTCCGTGTCCTTGATGGGAGCAGGAGAGTCAAGTTCATGACGAGGGGAAAGCATCTCTGGGCTCGACAGTTTGTGCCCAAGAAGAAAAAAGTAAAGTATGATGAGCTGAACCAGATCGCCTGAATATCAGAAATATCCTATCTGAAGCATACTAGGAGCAGTGGAAAAAGAATCGGCACCTCTAAAATTACTCTTGTGCAGTTTGCACCTTACTACCATTTGTAACCAAGATTTATGGGCATTGTTCTGAACTTCTGATGTATGCCACTGTAAGGACTCAAGTTTGTACGTGTTAAGGGTTGCAAATGCATACTTTTGGTATAACGGTATTTACATATAAATTTATTCTTGGACTAGTTATTGTGTGATGCTTAAATGTTTAGCTTACTTAGCTGAAACTAGTACCTAGAGGAATATCATTTAGACGTTTTAGAGTGTTCTTTTTTAGTTGGACAAAAATTAAGAAGACACCACAAGCAGGTAGATCTACCGGTGAGATTTCGTCTTCCAAATGTTCATAATGTACTTTATTGCTCATGTCATTCTTTTGTACCTTCTGTTGTAAGGTTGTGGCACAGGCAGTGGCTGCAATTGACTAAATTATAGATTCCTGAGTCATCTGGGTATTAGTTCAGTATGTTGTTGCTAATGTGTCGATCACTTAAAGTAAACCTGAACTCATGTAGCTTTAGTTTTTTTTTTTCTGAAGAAGAAACTCCATTTTCATCGTTGAACCACCCCAAGAGTTTGCTTTTCATCTTTAATGTTTTTTATGGGAAAATAAGTATGTACTCCTAAGCTTTGGAGATACCGTGGCCAATTTTGGAAATATGATATAAGCTTTGTTAGCTTTGGAGATACCGTGGCCAATTTTGACGTTTCAGAGTGTTATTTTTTTCAGAGTGTTATTTTTTACATTGGACAAGAAATAAGAAGACGCCAGAAGCAGGAAGATCTACCTGTAAGATTTCGTCTTCCGTGTGTTCATAATGTACTATATTGTTCATGTTGTTCTTTTTTACCTTCTGCTGTGAGGTTGTGACACAGACAGTGGCTGCAATTGACTAAATTATAGATTCCAGAGTCATCTGGGTATTAGTTCAGTCTGTTGTTGCTAATGTGTCGATCACTTAAAGTAAACCTGAACTCATGTAGCTTTAGTTTGTTTTCTGAAGAATAAAAGCCATTTTCATCCTTGAACCACCCCAAGAGTTCACTTTTCATCTTTAATGTTCTTTAAGGGAAAATAAGTCTGCCCCTGAGAGTATATAAAGGAGTCATATACATATATAGATGATATATGCTTGGTTATCTTTGGAGATTCCGTTGCCAATTTGCTGCCCTGATTTCTCCAACGAAAAAAAAATAACAACGCCACCGAGCCTTGCTTGAACCTGAGCTGAAACTCTTAAAGTCCATAGGTGAAGAATTTACACAATTGCCAGTTTGCTGTGGCTACGACTAGTACTGATTAGAGCCTTAGACACAGATTTTGTTTAACACCTGTACTAGTATGCCGTGAGCATCAGTCCGGGAATGGTACTAACATCAGCCGAGGAAGTTAGGGTGGTCTTTCAGTAGGAACACAATATAAACCGAGGAAGCTAGGGTGCAAAAAGCAGATGCAAAGGTTGGAGATTGGAGACGAGGTGATACCTTTCCGTTTATATCAGAAAATTGATGTTCTATTAATCAACTACTAGTGTAGTGGGTACAGTGAGAAGATGGGGAATCTGAACTTTACCACCAACTCGAATACTCGATGACACGACCATAAGAGAGCAGTTCGATCATCACAACACTTGTAAGTTGGTACATATTCTGCTGCTGCCAGTGCGGCTACTGTATGTAACTTTTGTCACAAAAGGGTAAGGAAATGAAGAACCTGAACATATATTCGGTCTGATCCTGGTGTTGCGCCTAACTCTGCACCAGACCAAAACAATCCAATTCCTGGCTCATGATGATGATCTTGGCTAATGAGCCATCATGAAGCAGCCATCCCCACATAGGGAATTCCTCTGTTTTCTTTAGATTTTCACCTCCCAACACACCCCCACCTTTCCCCACCACCTTCCGCTTATTTGCTTGATCCTGCAGTGCAAAGCTCTCTTTTCTGTGTTCGCCTCCAACCTCAGGTTTCACCCGTCTCGATGATGATGCTTATCGGCATGCATGACTCTACTAGGACTTGACCTGAGCAGAGTGTGGCAGCAGCACCTGCAGCTCACTTCACGATTCACTTGCTAAGTTTTGCTTCTTCGTCTCCAAGTGGCATGGGTCTTGGGCCAGTTCATGTTCAGAGTTGCATGGCCTCCCTTCTTGTCCTGCTTCTCTTCTGCTTCCATGGCGAGTCTCTGAATTCCGCCCAGTTAGTTTAGTTTTGTATTGTTTTGGACCTTTGGTTTGATTTGTCTGGTTGTTGGAGCTGACTAAAGTAAGACCATGTATTATGTAATCTTAAAGCGATTCAAAAGGGTGGATGAATCAGTTCCACACATAGTAGGGCATCGGCTCATAAGTTCTGACGAGAAAAGCGAACCAACATCTTGGTTCGGTTCTTTGCATGCATTTGTGGCTCCTTTGGCACAGCTGTGAGGGGAAAAAAAGGCTAGAAGGGATTGAAATGACTAGTTGTTTATTTAAAAATGGGACCCACGGTTGATTCAACACATAGCAGCAAAATTGCTACCGATTCCTACTCTGACACATTTTTTGGTTGAATCGGCTCAACATAGTGTATGGTCTAAGAGTTTTTTTTTTTTGGCGAATGGTATGGTCTAAAAGTTTTGTCAGTCCCTGGTTGGAGCTGACGAACGAGCAGCGGGTCGTGTCATCGCAATTCGCAACAGAAAAAACGGATGCTTTCCATCACAAGAATCTCAAACCAAACTGTGATTTTGTTCGCTTTGGATCAGAGCAAGAAGTGAGACTTGGTGTGGCCGCTCTCACGAATTATGCTTCGGTTCAAGCTGCAGGGCGTTGCTGAAAATGTTGCAATCAGTTCAGATTGTAGGCATCCCTCTCTCAAACTTAGGTAAGTGCTTTGGAGGGAGAGCTACACGTACGATGTATCTCAGACAGAACAACAAAATATTGGACCTTAGGGCGTGTGCAGGGTTGGTCAAAACTTAAGTCTAAGAGCTTTTAGACTCATGTCTAAACACCGTGCTACCTATAGCTAAGGAAAAGATTCCAAGACTCGAGTCTAGCACTAGACTCAGCGTCTAAGATAGGGTTAATCCCCTAGATGCACCTACGAAGGGAGTCGTGGCGGCCGCGTGAGGGAGAAAGGAGATGATGTCTTGTTTGGGGAAATGCAAAAGTAGTGGTGGGTCGACGTGCTCAAACATCACCTGTGTAAGTGCCGCCACCATTCAAATGACATACTAGGCCCCCGGGTCGCCCGTCGAGCAGACAGAGCGCGGCGTGGCGAGGCTGGAGCGCGCCATGACCACGTCGCTCGCGACCATATCGCTGGGTCGAGCAAACAGGGCACGGTGTGGCACGCCGCTCGCGACAATATCGCTGGGTCGACCAGGCCGCTCGCGACCATGCCGGCTGCCGCTGCCTACAAACCCCACGGCGCCGTCCCTGGCGCACCCGGTCGCTGCTGGAAGCTGGTGCGCGGCGAGCCCGAGCGCGGGCGCGGCAGCCTTGCTGGTGGCGCCGACCCGGACACCGTCAGCGACTACACCTCTCCCACGACTTCAACTCATACTACCAGCTGCGAGTTCGCCGGCGCCGCCGTCCTCACCAGCACCGATCCCAGTACCACCAACCGCGAGTACCTACCCGGACACCAGGTAACTGATCGCACTGTGCAAACCGAAATGATGACACTGAAAATTCTTCAGCCTTCTTTCTGTGACCGGTGCAACAACGTCTGGCATGTCATGCAGCACCGGCGCCACGGTTCTGAACACCACAAACCCGCTGACCCCTGTTAGATGACGTTTTATGTTTTCGCCGTGCCTAATTCTTGGTTAGCCCAGAAATATTTTAGCTCTTGATCAATTGATCGCTAATTGTTTTTTTAACGTCAAGAATCACCTTAATTATGGTGTGCTACTGTGTCTGTGCTCTGAATCCTCTACGCTCTCTCACAGAACTATGGTTCGGTTCAAGCTGCAGGGCGAGGGGTCGAGCACACAGGCAGGCACGGCGTGGCGAAGCTGGAGCGCGACGTGACCACGCCGGTCGCTACAGTGCCGCTGCCCACGGCGGTTCCAGGGACCCCGCGAGCCACCGCCGAGCCGTCCCTGGCGCACCCGGTCGCTCCCGGGACTGGTTGAAGCTGGTGCGTGGCGAGCCCGAGCACGGGCGCTGCATTTTTTTTTGGCCGAAGGCACCACATGCTCGGCTTTAAATTAATAAAGTCCAACATAGGCGAGAAGTTATAGCTATGAACACATCTTACAAACCACGCCCGCAGGCGACACCAAAAACACAGAAAAATTTTAGGACCGCTACACTAGCATGCCAGGGCCACCGAAGTCCAACAACAGCAAAACATTAAAGACGACGCAAGCAGGGGCAGCTTAAGGGCCGGAGTTGTTGGCGACGGGAGAGTGCATTTCAGCGAATAGCCTGCGCAGCAGGGTGAGCATCTCCTCCAGGAAGAGCAGCGCCTTGGATTTCTGCTGGAACCTCCATTGCTGCATAATGAGAATGGATTTAAAAATAATGTCAGCAGGTTGACGCGGAAATTTGGATTCAATCGTGAATTTCTTACGGGTGGTCCAGATGGCCCAGCACTGAGCTGTAAAGAACAGCCACAGAGCCTGCCGGACATTGCCGTGGAGCCCTTCCACCACCTCGCACCACTGGGCCCTGGATGAAGGATTCCAGGTCGTCCCAAACATCGAGCGAGCAGGGGGGGGGGGGGGTCCAAGCGAATTTGGCCAGGCTGCAATGGAAGAAGATGTGGTCCACATCCTCCGGCTGGCCACAGAGCGCGCAGAGGCCAAGGGACGGACCTTGTCTCTTCAGGATTTGGTCGTTGGATGGGAGTCTGCCACGCAGGAGCTGCCAGAGGAAGATCTTGAATTTCAGGGGCACATGCAAATTTCAGATGTGATCCAAAACTTGATACTGAGGCCCTTTTGAAAGCTCCAGATACATCGAACTGGTCGAGAACCTGCCAGAATGTTCCAGCTCCCAGGAAGCGCGGTCACGCTCCCCCAGCAGCTCCACCGACCCCAGTTCCGCCAACATGGCGTGCCATTGAGCCAGTTCCTCTGGCCCAAAAGATCTCCTAAACTGAGGTTGCCATGCTCCCCTGACCATGGCCTTAACGACAGAGAGCACAGGATTCGTGGATATGGCAAACAACCGCGGAAGCGCACGCGGAGGGGGAAAGGACTGATCCACAAATCGGTCCAGAAGCGCACGGTGGAGTCCCTTCCAGGACAGAATCTGGCTCCCAGTTTGAAGAGGTGCTTGATTTTGTGGATGCTATGCCAGAACTGAAAACCCCCTGCGGCCGTAGTGTAGGGTTCGCAGCACAGAAAACAAAAAATTTCCTACAATGTGAACTATGTACCAAGATCTATCTAATAGATACAAACAACGGGCGGATGTATATCCGTAGAGAACATACCCTTGAAGACCGACAAAGCTTAACGAGTTCGACTCGTGGTTGATGTAGACGATCTCTTGCCGATCTCAAGATCGAGAGGAAGTCCTAGCGCCGCAAATCAGCAGTGCATCCGTGCTCGCACACACGCTCGAGGCACCGAGCAACCTCTGCCTCCTCGCTCCAGCGATGCAGCGGAAGCACAACTCTTTATTGCCAAATAGCCACCGGGAACATGTATCTGGCTAGTCCGAGACCATGGGGGATAAATTCTAGAGGGGGAGAGAGATCCTTCACAAGGAGGTGTGAGTGAGAGGTGAGAGGAGGGGCTCCTTATATAGGGGAGGGGGGCAGCCCAAGGGGGCATGGCCGCCGGCCATGGAGGGTGCCCCCACCTCTCCCTCATTCATGTGGGTGGACACTCCACTCACAAAATGGCCCTTCAATTTTCTCCACTCAAAAACCCACTCAAATTCCCATTAAATTTCCACCAAATTTAATGCAAACTCTCATTAAATAAAACTCTTTTATTTTATTCAGAATTTTGTCAATTACTTTAATGACAAACATTCAAAAATAACCCCTTGATAGAATTCTATTTCACATGCATAACCACTTTATGCAATTTCACCCGAAAACCTGTTTCGGTATCTAGTGAAATAAATTCCTGCGCTTGTTCATTCTTTCGGCATGAAAATTTTGCTCCAATTGGATGTCGGTGTCTCTTAAGTGTGTCACCCTACGGTTCGTGAATAATGCGTACATGATCGAGACCCCTCTCGGATCAATAATCAGAAGCGGGATCTGGTGACCCATACTGACTCCCACACATTCAACGATGACTTTCTTGTGATCGTCGGAACCTTTTACGCTAGTATCTTAATCCCTTTGTTTCACGATATATTACATGTCCGATATTCGATCATCGGTATCTCCATACCTAGTTTGATCTCGTTACTGACATGCACTCTTTTCTCGTTCCCATGATATAACATTCTAGTGATCAAATCACTTGCTTGCAAGCTAACCAATGTGATATCACCGAGAGGGCCCAGAGTATATCTATCCGTCATCGGGGTGAACAAATTCCACTCTCGATCCATGGGCCTCAACATAACACTTTATTAGTTCTGAATCCATCTTTATAATCACCCGGTTACGGTGTGACGTTTGATGTTATCAAGGAACTCTTCCGGTGTTAGTGATTGACATGATCTCATGGTCTAAGGATTAGGATCACTTCGTAAGTTGTTATAGCAATATAAACTCAATGACTTTGATCGTAATGCTATACTTCGGATGAATGTCCATCACACCATTACCCTAATGTTGTGATCATGTTATTAACAACATCCAATGTCTATGATCAGGAAACCTTGATCATCTTGTTAATCAACGAGCTAGTTTATGAGAGAGGCATAACTAGGAACTTTCTGTTTGTTTATTGAACACACATGTATTAACGTTTCCGTATTAATACAATTATAGCATGCAAAATAAACATCTATTATATACTTAATAAACACTTTATTATTGCCTCTCAGGGCATATTCCCTTCAGTCTCCCACTTGCACTAGAGACAATAATCTAGTTACATAGTGATAAATCTAACACCCATTGAGTTCTGGTGTTGATCATGTTTTGCTCTAGGGAGAGTTTTAGTCAACGGATCTGCTACATTGAGATCCGTGTGTACTTTACAAATCTTTATATCTCCATCCTTGACATGCTCGAGGATGGAGTGAAACCGGCGCTTAATATGCTTGGAATGCTTGTGAGACCTTGTCTCTTTGGCATTGGCAATGGCACCATTGTTGTCACAATAGATCACCATTGGGTCCAACGCGTTTGCAACCACTCCTAGTTAGGATATGAACTCCTTCATCCAAATTGCTTCCTGAGCCGCTTCCGAAGCAGCAACATATTCGGCCTCCGTTGTTGATCCCGCCACCACAGGTTGTTTGGAGATCCTCCAACTAACCGCTCTGCCATTCATGATAAATACGTATCCGTATTGAGACTTAGAGTCATCCGGATCGGTGTCAAAGCTAGCGTCAACATAACACTTAGCGACGAGCTCTTCTTCACCTCCGTATACAAGAAACATATCCTTAGTTCTTCGTAAGTACTTAAGGATATTCTTGACCGCTATCCAGTGTTCCGAACCTGGATCCGATTGGTACCTACTAGTCAAACTAATAGCATGTGCCACATCCGGTCTTGTACATAGCATGGCGTACATTATAGAGCCTATGACTGAAGTATAGGGGACTTTGTCCATTATCTCTCTTTCTTCCGTCGAAGTCGGACTTTGAGTCTTACTCAATGTCTTGCCTTGCAACATAGGTAAGAACCCCTTCTTACTTCCGTCCATTTTAAACTTCTTTAAAATCATATCAAGGTATGTACTTTGCGATAGCCCTATTAGGCGCTTAGATCTATCTCTATAGATCTTTATGCCTAATATGTATGACGCTTCACCTAGGTTCTTCATTGAAAATTGCTGTTTAGATAACTCTTAACACTGTTTAAAAGATCTATATCATTTCCGATCAATAATATGTCATCCACATATAATATCAGAAATGCCACATTGCTCTCACTCACTTTCTTGTAAATACAAGCTTCTCCATAAGTTTGGAAAAATCCAAACTCTTTGATCACCTCATCAAAGCGGAGATTCCAACTTCGTGATGCTTGCTTCAATCCATAGATGGATCGCTGAAGCTTGCACACCTTGTTAGCATCCTTAGGATCGACAAAACGCTTTGGTTGTATCATATACAACTCTTCTTCAATATTACCATTGAGAAACGCGGTTTTGACATCCATCTGCCATATCTCATAATCGAAATATGCAACAATTGCTAACATAATCCTAACTGACTTTAGCATCGCTACGGGAGAGAATGTCTTATCGTAGTCAATTCCTTGAATTTGTCGAAACCCCTTTGCGACAAGTCAAGATTTATAGACGGTCACATTACCATCCGCATCAGTTTTCCTTTTGAAAATCCATTTGTTCTCCACGGCCTTTCGGTCGTGAGGTAATTCCACCAAGTTCCAAACTTGATTTTCATACATGGATTCCATCTCGGATTTCATGGCTTCTAACCATTTGTTGGAATCCAGGCTCATCATCGCTTCTTCATACGTCGCAGGGTCATCATTTTCATCAACCATGAAATTCATGACAGGATTTCCGTACAGCTCGGGAGCTGCACGCGTCCTGCTAGACCTTTCGGTAGTATTCTCTTTTGAAGTTTCATGATCATTATCATTAGTTCCCTCTTCAACTGGTGGAGCCAACTCCGGAACGACTTCCGGCGCCGCGCTACTCGCCATACTTTGAAGAGAAGGTTCAATAACCTCTTCGAGTTCTACCTTTCGACTACTCACACCTTTCGCGAGAAACTCTTTCTCTAGAAAGGATCCATTCTTGGCAACAAAAACTTTGCCCTCGGATCTGTGATAGAAGGAATACCCAATAGTTTCCTTAGGGTATCCTATGAAGACACATTTTTCCGCTTTGGGTTCGAGTTTATCCGGTTGAAGTTTCTTCACATAAACATCGCATCCCCAAACTTTAAGAAATGACAGCTTAGGTTTGTTTCCAAACCACAATTCATACGGTGTCTTTTCAACGGATTTAGATGGTGCCCGATTTAAAGTGAATGCAGCAGTTTCTAGTGCATAACCCCAAAATGACAACGGCAAGTCCGTCAGAGACATCATAGATCGAACCATATATAATAAAGTACGATTACGACGTTCCGACACACCATTTCTCCGTGGTGTTCCGGAAGGTGTGAGTTGTGAAACAATTCCACACTCTTTCATGTGAGTGCTAAACTCGTAACTTAGATACTCACCTCCACGGTCGGACCGTAGAAATTTGATCTTTCTATTACGATGATTTTCCACTTCATTCTGAAATTCCTTGAACTTTTCAAAGGTTTCAGACTTGTGTTTCATCAAGTAGATATAACCGTATCTACTCAAAGCATCCGTGAAAGTAACAAAATAACGATATCCACCTCGCGCTGACACACTCATTGGACCACATACATCAGAATGTATGATTTCTAATAAATCTGTTGCCCGTTCCATTGAACCGGAAAATGGCGTTCTAGTCATCTTTCCCATAAGGCATGGCTCACATGTATCAAATGATTCAAAATCAAGTGATTCCAAAAGTCCATCCGAATGGAGCTTCTTCATGCGTTTAACGCCAATATGACCTAGACGGCAGTGCCACATATATGCGGATATATCATCATTAAGTTCAATCCTTTTAGCATCAACATTATGAATATGTGTAACATTATCATCGAGATCTAATAGAAATAAACCATTCATCATCGGTGCATGACCATAAAAGATTTCATTCATATAAATAGAACAACCATTGTTCTCGGATTTAAATGAATAACCACTTCGCATCAAACACGATCCAGATACAATGTTCATGCTTAGTGCAGGTACCAGATAACAATTATTCAAGTTTATAACTAATCCCGACGGCAAATGGAGAGGCAGCGTTCTGACGGCGATCACATCAACGCTTGATCCATTGCCGACACGCATCTTGACCTCACCCCTTACTAGCGGTTGCTTGTTTCGTAGCCCCTGATTCGAGTTACAAATATTAGCAACTGAACCGGTATCAAATACCCAGGTGCTACTGCGAGCACTAGTCAAGTATACATCAATAACATGTATATCATATATACCTTTGTTTGCCTTGTCGGCCTTCTTGACTGCCAAATACTTGGGGCAGTTGCGCTTCCAGTGGCCAGTCCCCTTACAATAGTAGCACTCGGTATCAGACTTAGGTCCAACTCGGGGTTTATTTTCAGGCACGGCAACCAGCTTGCCGCCCTTACTTCCCTTCCATTTTCCCTTCTTGTCTTTCTTGAAACCAGTGTTCCTATTGATCATCAACACTTGATGTTCCTTTTTGATCTCCACTTCTGCAGATTTAAGCATTGACAGAAGCTCGGGGAGAGACTTCTTCATGCCTTGCATATTATAGTTCATCACGAAGCTCTTATAGCTAGGTGGCAGAGACTGCAGAACACGATGGATGCCTAAGTCAATGGGAATCGTTATTCCCAAGGACACAAGCTTATCGGCGTAACCCGACATCTTGAGTACATGCTCACTAACGGAGCTGTGCTCTTCCATCATGCAGCTAAAGAACTTTTCTGAAGCGTTGTAGCTCTCTACAGCAGCATGTGTGTCGAAAATCATTTTCAACTCACCCATTGTTTCAAATGCATTGCCGTTTTCGAAACGCTTTCGAAGTTCCGGCTCTAGCCCATACAATATGCCGCAATGAACTAAGTTGTGGTCCTCCTGACGAGTCTGATAGACATTCTTCTCCTCGTCAGGGGCATCCTCAAAAGGTGGGGGGCCTAGCGGCGCTTCTAGCACATATTTCTTTTGTGCAGCAGAGAGGAGAATCCTCAAATTCATGGCCCATTCGGTAAAGTTGCTACCGTTCATTGCAAGTTTCTCTTTCTCCATGAACACATTGAAATTAAAAGCAGGTGGTGCCATCTACAACATAATTTGTAAAGTTTAGACTAAGTTTATGATAGATTGAGTTCAACTAATCCATATTACGAATGAACTCCCACTCAAAAACGACATCCCTCGTGCCTTTTTGGTGATTACATGAACCAAATCCACTACACCAAGTCCGATCATCACGTGAGTCGGTGTAGCTTCAAAGGCGAGCATCAAATGGGCATCATATCTACTATATGACTCATGCTTAACCTTTCGGTCCGTGTTCCGAGGCCATGTCTGTACATGCTAGGCTCGCCAAGTTAGAACCTTAGTATTCACGTGTGTAACTGTTTTACACCCGAAATATGGTCGTGGATCCAAGAACACCCGATCATCACGTGATGTCTTGGAGCGACGAAAACATAATCGGTGCATACTAAAGGAAGAACACATTCTTATCTTGATATTTAAATGAGGTATCATCTTATTATGCTAACAAAGCGCTAAACAAGCAATATAAGATGCTATCAAACATCACATGTTTATTAGTGAAATGATATGGTTCCCGCATATGATCTCTATCATGTGCATCGTGGTATGATCACTATCATACCTTTATGTGTAAATCCAAGGTCTATGGAGTTTACGCGCTATGTGTGTTGTAAGAGTATCATCTCATACTTCTACTTACAACATCACCATATCATAACACTAGCCCAGCAACAATCTAAACTAGACACCTCTAATTTATCCATTGCAAGTTTTACGTGGCTTAGGGCTTTCGAGATAGAACCGTTCTTACCTACGAACATGAACCACAACGAGGATAACCAAATTGTTGAAAACTCGTTGCAAAATAGATATTGACTATAGTAGGAGAGACAGACACCCGCTAGCCACTTATGCAAACTAGTTGCATGTCAAGCGTGGAACAAGTCTCATGTGCGAGGACATGTAAAGTTTGTCCGGGCCGCTTCATCCCACTATGCCACCAATATCCAAAATTACAACTAAGGAGCAACAACATGATCATCATCGCCCACATACTCATATGTGTAATACCCGTATAAAGCATCTACGCATAGATCCGGCTATGATACCACTGTAGGGTTCGCAGCATAGAACACAAAAAAATTCCTATGATGTGAACTATGTACCAAGATCTATCTAATAGATACAAACAATGGGCGGATGTATATCCGTAGAGAACATACCCTTGAAGACCGACAAAGCTTAACGAGTTCGACTCGTGGTTGATGTAGACGATCTCTTGCCGATCTCAAGATCGAGAGGAAGTCCTAGCGCCGCAAATCAGCAGTGCATCTGTGCTCGCACACACGTTCGAGGCACCGAGCAACCTCTGCCTCCTCGCTCCAGCGATGCAGCGGAAGTACAACTCTTTCTTGCCAAATAGCCACTGGGAACATGTATCTCGCTAGTCCGAGACCATGGGGGATAAATTCTAGAGGGGGAGAGAGATCCTTCACAAGGAGGTGTGAGTGAGAAGTGAGAGGAGGGGCTCCTTATATAGGGGAGGGGGGCAGCCCAAGGGGGCATGGTCGCCGGCCATGGAGGGTGCCCCCACCTCTCCCTCATTCATGTGGGTGGACACTCCACTCACAAAATGGCCCTTCAATTTTCTCCACTCAAAAACCCACTCAAATTCCCATTAAATTTCCACCAAATTTAATGCAAACTCTCATTAAATAAAACTCTTTTATTTTATTCAGAATTTTGTCAATTACTTTAATGACAAACATTCAAAAATAACCCCTTGATAGAATTCTATTTCACATGCATAACCACTTTATGCAATTTCACCCGAAAACCTGTTTCGGTATCTAGTGAAATAAATTCATGCGCTTGTTCATTCTTTCGGCATGAAAATTTTGCTCCAATTGGATGTCGGTGTCTCTTAAGTGTGTCACCCTACGGTTCGTGAATAATGCGTACATGATCGAGACCCCTCTCGGATCAATAATCAGAAGCGGGATCTGGTGACCCATACTGACTCCCACACATTCAACGATGACTTTCTTGTGATCGTCGGAACCTTTTACGCTAGTATCTTAATCCCTTTGTTTCACGATATATTACATGTCCGATATTCGATCATCGGTATCTCCATACCTAGTTTGATCTCGTTACTGACATGCACTCTTTTCTCGTTCCCATGATATAACATTCTAGTGATCAAATCACTTGCTTGCAAGCTAACCAATGTGATATCACCGAGAGGGCCCAGAGTATATCTATCCGTCATCGGGGTGAACAAATTCCACTCTCGATCCATGGACCTCAACATAACACTTTATTAGTTCTGAATCCATCTTTATAATCACCCTGTTATGGTGTGACATTTGATGTTATCAAGAAACTCTTCCGGTGTTAGTGATTGACATGATCTCATGGTCTAAGGATTAGGATCACTTCGTAAGTTGTTATAGCAATATAAACTCAATGACTTTGATCGTAATGCTATACTTCGGATGAATGTCCATCACACCATTACCCTAATGTTGTGATCATGTTATTAACAACATCCAATGTCTATGATCAGGAAACCTTGATCATCTTGTTAATCAACGAGCTAGTTTATGAGAGAGGCATAACTAGGAACTTTCTGTTTGTTTATTAAACACACATGTATTAACGTTTCCGTATTAATACAATTATAGCATGCAAAATAAACATCTATCATATACTTGGAATACACATAATAAACACTTTATTATTGCCTCTCAGGGCATATTCCCTTCACGTAGAGTCGAAGAGCTCCGCCACCTTATACTTAGCTTTCAACAATTGGAGCCAAAGGAGCTTCTCATCATCTTCGGTGAGCAAACGCCAGATCCACTTCAGCATCAGAGAGATGTTCATGCGCTTCGTATTTGTAACCCCAAGGCCACCCTGGGACTTAGGGGTACAAATTTCCTTCCAGCTAACCATGTGATACTTCCTTTTATTGCCCTGCCCTTCCCAGAAGAACCTTCCTCTATGCGAATCAAACCCTGCGTGGGTGCCGTCCGCAAGAATGAACAGGCCCATAACATACGTAGGGAGGCTGGAGAGGCACGCATTGATAAGGGTGAGCCTAGCGGCCGAGGACATGAATCTACCCTGCCAGGGCTCCACCCTCCTGCCCACAGAAGTAACCAGTGGCTGGAGGTCGTTGATGGTAAGCTTGCGATCAGCAATGGAGAAGCCCAAATATGTGAACGGGAACTTGCCCTGTTGGCAATTAAGGAGGTTGGCCACCCTGGCCTGGTCGCCCTGCTCTCCCCCCATCACAATAACCTCACTCTTGTGGTAATTGATCTTCATTCCGGAGAGGAGTTCAAAACACACAAGAATAAACTTGAGGTTGGCGATCTCCGCGGCAAAATTCTGAATCATGATCATCGTGTCGTCGGCATACTGCAGGTGCGTGACCCCTCCAGGGATTAAGTGTGGGACTACCCCTCTGATATGTCCCGCGCCCTTCTCCTTGCCTAGGATCAGGTCCAGGGCATCAGCCATAAGGTCAAACAGAAGGGAGGAGAGCGGATCTCCCTGCCTCACCTCCTCTTATTGCAAAAAAAGGGGACAACCTCCCCATTAATACAGATCGCCGTTTGACCCCCACACACCAACTACATGACACGGTGGACCAGACCCCCCTCGCAACCCTTGCGAAGAAGGACCTCGCGCAGGAACTGCCAGCTAACTCTGTCATAGGCTTTCTCGAAGTCAAGCTTGAGGAGGACCGCAGGCAGATTCTTAGACTTTAGCTCATGGAAAATCTCATGCAAGGCTAAAGCACCAGCAAGGATGAATCAGCCCTTGATGAAATCCGCCTGCGAGGGCGCAATAATTCTATGGGCAATAGGGGAAAGCCCAGTAGCAAACGCCTTGGCTATCAGCTTGAAGATGACATTGATCAGAGCAATGGGCCTGAACTGCTTGATGTTGTCCGCCCCTGGCACTTTGGGAAGCAGCGAGAGGATCCCAAAGTTGAGTCTGGCCACATCCACCGTGCCCAGGACAAATCCGTTGAGGATCTGAAGCACCAGGTTGCCCACTTGGGGCCAGAACTTTTTGAAGAACGCCACCGGAAAGCTGTCCGGGCTAGGGGCCATATCAGTCTTAGTGTCCTTAAGCACCTCTTCCAACTCTTCCATTACGAAAGTTTGCATAATGTTGGCATTCTCATAGGGCGAGAGCATAAACTCCGGGGGCCATGCAACCAACCCCAGCTTTAGGGGCTTGGGATCTTCCGATCCCATCAGCGCCATATAGAACTCATATATGTGCTGCTGGATGCCTAGACTATCAGAGATGATCCCATGCTCGGACGTTAGACTAGAAATCGCACACTTCCTACGTCTGCCGTTAGCAATGGCGTGGAAGTACTTAGTATTGGCATCTCCTTTAAGAATCCAGTTATGCCGCCACTTTGTCGCCAGTATTCTTCCTCCGCCCTAAGGACCTGGATCAGTTGGTCCTCTAGGAAATAACGGAGGGCCCAGACATCCTCCTCCAAACCGGCATCATCGGC
This sequence comes from Avena sativa, assembly GCA_916181665.1. Taxonomy (NCBI): domain Eukaryota; kingdom Viridiplantae; phylum Streptophyta; class Magnoliopsida; order Poales; family Poaceae; genus Avena; species Avena sativa. The sequence continues at coordinate 380,121,906 of OV702279.1, read as the reverse complement.
TCTAGCATCCAACACCTGGATCTGGCTGAGCAAGGCAACCTTATGCATCCGGCCCGGTCTACCGATGTTGGCACTCCAGCCATGGAGACGCTGCCGAAGGCCAGATTCGAGCCCCTGCCACCTGTCGATAGGGCCACAACTGCGGACCAGGCCCCCTGCCAGCTGCTCCCACCACACCACCATCGTGGGCAGGAAGCTGTCTACCTCGAACCAACTGGTTTTGAAGAAGAAACATTGACCTTTCTTCTTGAGAGCCTCCCCAGTGGACAGTAGCAACGGATCATGATCAGACCCAATACTGGTCTCAGCTCTGAGAGCGGCCAAGGGGAACTGTGCCTCCCACTCTGGGGACACCAGGACCCGATCCAAAACACACCTCACGGGGTTCCTTTGCTTATTGGACTAAGTAAACGCTGCCCCCGATCTAGCAAGTTCCCAAAGGGCGAGCCTGGCGATTGAATCGTTGAACATATTAACCAATGGCCAGTTGATGTTACTATTTCTCTTGTCTTGGGGGCCCCGCAACAAGTTGAAATCCCCCATCACCACCACCGGATAGATGCACTTGCCGATTTTGGACTCAAGCTCCCCAAGAAACGCAGCGGACCTCGCGTGGTCCGCCGGGCCATACACGCCAATGAATTCAAACTTGAACTTAGATTCCCTATGCAGCAGGAGGGCGCTCAGAAAATGATCGCCCTGATCAATTCCACCCACCTCAAAGCTGTCTTCCCTGCATCCCAGGACCATCCCCCCTGAGTGTCCGTTAGCGGGACGCCAGTGCCAGTGGAAGACATCCCCGCTCACTAGATTTCTCAGCTCGCGATCAGTAAAGTCCTGCCGCATGGTCTCCTAGAGAAAGATGATATCCAGCTTTACTTTCTTGCCAAAATTCTGGATCTGGGGGCCCCTGTCTCTGCCCCCAAAACCCCGCAGGTTCTAGCCAAAGGCTGTCAACATTGGGCAGACTCGGAAGCTCGTGCTTGGCGAGCTGGGGTGCAACGCAAGTTCTCTTTAGGCCGCTGGTTTTGGAACCACTTTTGTCTCTTCTTGCCTTTTTTTCTGCAAGTCCATGATGAGGATCCTCTCTGGATCCTCCTCCATGGAAATCTGATGGGGAGTTTCCCCGCCAACTTGGGGATCAACTCCACTACCCGAGGCCAGTGATGTGCCTTGTTGCTCGCCCTGAGCCTACTGGGTAGCAGCTTCCAACCTTTCCTTAGCCGTGAACGCCGCCTTTGAGATAGCGGCATGAGCCTCTTCTTTAGCACGGACAAGGGAAATAAGGGAGGAAGGGGAGGAAACCAGAGTATCGACCACCAAACCACAATCCCAAACAATGCCTCGAAAATGATCGTCGGAGAAAGATGGAAAAGCCAAAAATGGAGAGGGCAAGGGAGAGGAGGGTGGGGGTGCACCTGGTCCTGGCGAAGCGGCCCTGCGCCCAGCTTTGGAGGCCACCTTCTCCGCATCCTTGCCCACGAAGCGAGCGCTCCGCCTTGAGCTTGCAACCGGGGACATAATTGGCACCGAGTGCTTCGCCTTAGACACCCTCGCAGCACCAGAGACCTCCTTGGCCAGATCAGACATCTTGGAGGAATTCGGGGGATTGTCCACCTCACCATATTGCTTTCTCTTGAGCTTGTTTATCTTCTCCGCCAACGTCTCCGTATGAAACTCCCAGTCCTCTGGACTGACCCACCCAATCTCCTCCCTATCCTCCTGAGAAAGCTTGGAGTGCTTGAAGATGCTGGGGGATGTTGGCGATGAAGGGGATCCAATGGGGGTGAGCCCCCAGGAGTCCGAGGGAACATCAACCACCGAAGGAGGAGGAGCCTTAGGGGAGCCGGTGACAGGAGATAGATGGCTAACATCAAACAGATTCGAGGCAGGGAGATTGGATCCATACTGATTGAAGGGCACTGGTTGCAGGTTAGCTCTAGGAGGGGAAGAGGCAGGCTTCGATGCCGAATGATCAATCAGGGAGATTAGCGGGACATTGGAGCTGCCGACAGAGGATTTGGTCTTGGGGTTAGGGCGCGACAGGGATGGGGGAGGGAGGGCAGCTGGGTAACAGCGGGCGGGAGCGACGCCCCCACCACTTTGCCTTGCGTGTTGGGGGCATCAGCCACCCCATCCCCCTCCTTGGTCTTCGCCTTACCCGAGCCACCACTCCTCTTCCAACGCCTATCGACCGACGGCTCTGGTCTTCAGTTATGTCCTCCTCCTCCTCCTCAACCCGCTTCTTAGATGGATCTGTCGGTGTGACCACCTTGATCTTAGCTTCTTTGGAAAATTCGACCTCCACCCCGATCTGAAATCCTTCTGAGTTAACAAATAGCACCACCCTCTTAGGGAGCTTGTCCGGAGCCTGGGAGTGAAAAAGCATTCGGGCGGGACCTTCCTTGCAGACAAGCGATTCATCATCCACCAGCCTTGGTCTTCCAATCATCTTGGTACCTTCCATAAAAAACTCAGCATTTCTAAGACAATCTGGAACATCTGTAAGCCCGACCCACACTTTAGACAGGGATCGACACGCCTGGGGGTTCACACGTGCCTCTGCAAATAGGACCGCCACACCGCTCACTAGGAGTTTGATTCCTCCCACATTCTTGCACAGGTTCTTGCAGAGGGTCAGGTTGGCCTTGGTAGGAAAGCTCACCACAAAGTCTGTGTCTGAGAGCCTGCGGACTTGCCAATCCCAATTGTCCTCAACCAGTTCCTTCAGATCCCTAGTCAACAGGTCACACGATAGGGTATTGTCAACGGCAATCACTGAGGCAGCATGATTCTGGTGCTCCGCGCCCACGAGCAGGGACGCCTCATCCACCTCCAGGCAGTGGAAGCCAGCCCCATCCACTGCGAAACCATACCATTGCAAAGAGGGAGGCTTGGGCAGTGGCGCCGCTGGCGGGGGAGGAGGGGGAGACGGCGGGAGAGGACCCTTGTTGGCCATGGGGCACATCCCGGTGGTATGGCCCTCCACCTTGCACATACCACACCTGGCCTTGAATGTGCAGCCAGATTGGTAGTGACCCTCCCGCGAGCAGTTGTAGCATGTGATGCCCGCCTTGCACCCGCCCGACGCCGTCTCCGCCCCATCGATGAGAGAGGGGGATGGAGCCTTGGTAATGGAGGCGGACTGGCCCGGGGCACCAGCCTTCGCGCGAGTCGACGCGCTGAACTTTTTCACCCCAACCTTCTTGCGCCTTTGTCGATCCTAGGCTTGAAGATTGGAGGGCCCCGCCTCGAACCTCGCCTCATCCTCATGACGATGAGGTTCCTCCCAGGGCCACTCTAGCGCACGGTCGCGGTCCGACTCCCAATCCCTGGATCTGGCCCTGCGCTGCTCAAGCCTCTGCCGTAGATCTCTCTCGATCTGCCTTCCATCCTCCCCATCAAACTCCTCCCGCTGCCACTTGCTCGAACCCCCACGCCCATGGCCCATCACCGCGAAACCAGATGGAGAAGCCCGGGGAAGGTGGATGCGGCGGGGGATCGAGGCCTTGGATTTAGATCTACGGAACCACTCACTAACGTCTGAGAGGGAGGCGGGGTGAGAGAGAGAGTGAGATCTAGGGTTCCCCGGGGCACCCAGAGCCACTTAAGTACGCCCGCACCTCCTTGCTGGGCTTTGGGTCTGGGCCAGAGGAAAAAACGGCTCGTTAGAACAGGAACCGCTAAGAGGGGCCTAAGCAGTAGGGGACCCAACCGAAGCAGGGCGTGCCTCCACTGGACTGGGCCCCGACGCCAGGCCCACCGATGAACATGCCACCGTGGCCCAGGACCTAGGCTCCTCCCCCACGGGCGGCGACCTCCTAGCCGGCTCCGTCGCCAATGCGGTGGCGGACCTTCCCGTCCCAAAGGCATCTAGTGAGGAGACCCCACTAGGGCTCGGGGAAACCGGATCTAGACCATGCACGGCCTCCGCCGGCGGCCGAGTGACCCCCTGCTTGGACACCGCAGAAATCTCGGAAGCAGCCCGCGCTGGGGGAACCACCGCCCATCCCTCGTCGGCACGCCGCGGGCCGCGGCCGCTAGGCGTGAACTTGGATCTCTTCCGATCCCGCCCTACAGCCCTGCGGGAGATCAGCTGCCACTCCGGTACCAAAAAAATCCCCCAACGACAACGGCACAGGGCCAGATCTGGGAGCCAAACCCTCCTCCGCGACCACTAGCAGAGGGGGAACATCGGCCTCCTCGTTGGAGCTATCCTCCCCTAGCGCCTAGAACCGTGACCCCCCTCCGCCCGCCGCTGCTGGCCGGGGAAGAGGATGGAGAACCCCCTGCGCCTGGGCATGGTCATCGTCGGGGTCGCTCGGACCACACGCGTCGCCCTTGCGAGGAGAGAGGAGCTGAGAAACGGTCATCTTCGGTGTCTAGCAAACTGATCTACAGAAACCTAAGTGAAACTGCATGACAACCCTGTTTTCTCCTCGGGCGCTGCATGTGGGACTGGATTAGGCGTGCAAGCAGGGCACAGACCTTCTGCGATCCAGCCAGGCCGGCCTGGACACCGTCCGCGACCACGTATCCTATGCCCAGGGACGAAGCTAGGAAAAAATGCCACTGGGGTCATGCTTATATTCCCTTTATTTGACTGGGGTTATCTTCTCTAAGTAATCATTAGATAGTGCTAATTAATGAAGGTTTTGGTGTTTCTCACTGGGGTCAGCTGACCCCAACCCCTCTAAGGCAGCTCCGTCCCTGCCTATGCCTTCAATTCCTACTACCAGCGGAACCCCGTCCAGACCAGCTGGGACTTCGCTGGTGACGCCGTCCTCACCAGCACCACCACCTGCAAGTACCCGGACACAAGGTAAGTGATCGCACTGTGCATACGGAAAAGATGGCACTGGAAATTCTTCCGTGTCTTATTTTTTCCATTTCAACAAATAAAACCAAAACATAGTCGCAGATTTTGTTACAAAAGACCTAAAGCTCCAGTCCAGAGGCCACCAACCAGAGGAGCAAAGGCAAAAAGACCGAAAACTAGAATAGCCCAAAAGAACAAGAGCTTAAACTAGATTAAAGAGGGGTACAAACAGACTAAAGCGCTAAACCATTACAACCAGAACAGTTTACGAAGAGGAAACAAGCTTTTTCTTTTAGTACACCACGTGAACCTCGTCATCAGTCTCAGGATGAGTTTTGAGGGACGCCAGAGATGCACGGCCTCCATAGCTCGATGATGCTGTGGTTTTCCAAGTGGAGATCCACTCGAACCCCGAGCAAATCAGTTTGCCATAGGCTTCGGTGGGCTTTTCAACCCGCTTGCCATCCTTTCCATGAACAGAATGACCATCCCCTCTTCTAGCTCTTTTAATGGTATCTTCCAGCTTCTCAAATAGTAAAGAACCAGGCGCCAAACCTGCTTCAAGTTAATCCAAGGAGTATGATTAAAAACTAAGTTATTTCTATTGATCGAGATGCTTCCAGAGAACAGCAGCAGAAACTACATTGAAATGTAAATGTGTCTTATTAGCTAACCATCTCAGAGCAATGGATTCAAAATTAATAACTAGGATACCAAAAATGTCCTAGACATTAGCCCATATCTTCCTGGAAACCACACATTCAAAGAATAAGCGGTGACCAGTTTCTATCTCCTTACAAATGTTACACTCAAGAGATTTAGGGATTCCTCTATCTCTAAGATTGTCCCTAGTAAGAGTTTTATTCTAGGAGAATAGCCATAGGAAAATCTGAATTCTAGGGGGTATATTCAGTTTCCAAACAGCAGGTAAGTAAATATGAGTTATCCCTTTAAAATTCACCAAAGAGTACATGAAACTAGATGAGTATATTCCTTTAGTCTTATACTGCCAAATTAATTGATCCTCATCATCAGTCAGGGAAACAAACTGGGCAATTCCAAGAATTTCTTGCCATTGGATCATCATTTGGTCAGTAAAAGTTCTCCTAAATTTACACCTAAGATTTGTCCCATCCCAAAGATTAGCTATCGTTTTGGTTTGCTGGTTGGAAACTAAATATACTTCCCAAAACTGAGTAGCTAAAGTAGAGTTCCCAAACAAAACATCTTCCCAAAATTTAATAGATTTGTCATTGCCTACATGCAATCTGTATCCTACTTCTACTGCTCTTCTAGAAGGTGGAAGGGTGCACATCATGACAACAAAGGATGTTGGGGTTCTTAGTTCTATATTTAGCATATATGACTTTCCTCCAGAGTGTCCCTTCCCCCTGGATGTGCCTCTTCACCCAAGAACCCAACAGACATAAGTTTAGGTCTTGCAGGTTTAGAATTCCCAAACCTTCAAATCTTTTTTCATATAGACAAAGGGCCAATTGGCTAAGTGAATTTTATGGTTATCCTCCTCATCATTCCAGAAGAAGTTAGCCATATGGGAATCTAAAAGCTTCAAAGCCTACTTGGGAAATTTGGGTATACTAGCTAAGCAAGCTTGGATAAGCACTTTCTTTGCAGCATAAGAGAGAAGTTTCCCCCTCTAGCCAGTGATCCTTCTCAAAAGGTTCTCTATCAAAGGCTAAAGGTCTTCTCTCCTCAACTTATCAAAATGCAAAGGAATCCCTAAATATTTAACAGGGAAACTACTCTTCACACATTCAAAAATATCTAAAAAAAGGTTTAACTTCTTCTTCAACTAGGTTAATGGGGATGAGCTCACTCTTATGGTAGTTTATCCTGATCCCAGAAATTTGTTCAAAGCAAGTAAGAACCCATTTTAGGCTAATAGCACCTAATTTGTCAGGTGCGAAGTATCATCTGCATATTGAAGACAGATTACTCCTCCTGGAACAAAATTAGGGCAGAGCCCTCTAATGGCCCCACATGCAGAGGCTTTAATCAACATTCTAGATAAAACATCAATCATGATATTAAACAATACGGATGCAATGGGGTCACCTTGTGTAAGACCTTTACCAGTTAAGAAGAAATCACTTTCAAAATCATTTACTTTAACTCCTATAGATCCTCCTAATGAGATTTGTCTAATAAATCTAATGAAAGTAGGGCAAAAACCTCTAAGCTCTAAAACCTCAAAAGGAAGTCTAGATTAACTCTATCATAAGCTTTTTCGTAGTCTATCTTAAGTACCAGGCCTTTGTTTTTACTGCTATACACCTCATGGATGATCTCATGAGCAGTAACCATACTCTCTATAATAAATCTACCTCTGATGAAAGCAGACTGATTGGAGGATATGATTATACCTATGACTTTAGTCAATATATTAGTCAAAACCTTAGTAAAGATCTCGAAGGAACAATTTAGTAGACTAATAGGTCTAAATTTCTTCATAGTTTTAGCATCATTCTCCTTTGGTATCAAAGTAATCATAACAAAGTTCAATCTAAAGATATCTAAGTGTTCTTACAAAGCATAAAACATTGATATAAGGTCATTTTTGATAATCTCCCAGTAAGACTGATAAAACATAAAGGATAACCCATCAGGCCCAGGGCCCCCTTCAGTATAGGACCCAAAAACTGCTATTCTAACTTTCTCTTCAGTAAAAGGAGTTCCTAGTTCTATGTTTTCAGCCTCACTAAATTTTTCTTCTTCAGAGAAAAAGTCATGTTTCAGCTTTATATCAGGTCAGGTTCCCATGCAAAAAAGATCCTTGTAGTAATCAGTATCATTGTGTGATCGGTTCAATTGTCTGGCATGTCATATAGCACCGGCACCACGGTTCTGAACACGACAAACCCACTGACCCATGTGATGTCACATAACGTTAGCTTGTACCCCACGTTGATCCCTCATGTTTGTACACGTCTATGGCTACCCGGAGGCTCTGAATATTTCGTCCAGAGGCTCTGACAGGGCAATGAAAATCCAGATTAACCCGGATATCCCAGTCTAGTTGAGGCACTAGATTCTTTCTGAAAACCGTCCTCACGCTAACCGGGTCGAAACTCGAGCGGTCCAAACCACTGGAGCCAGTTTGCATAGGAAACCATCTCACAGGCCACAATCTGTTAATTATTATGTATGTCTCTGGAAATGATTTCATTAGAGGCAATTGTTTAAATGAACCGCCCGAGGAAGTATTTCTCGAGTCGGTTGATAAACGGCGTCGAAAAACTGATTATCAGCCACCCATCATCCAGAGAAGGAAGGGAAAACCGTCGCATGCACATGTACCAAAACCGTCTCCAAAAATAGATTCCGTAGTAGTGTATAGTTCAAATACCTTATGTAATACTAATGTATTATGTAATTCTAATAGTTATAATGATTTGCCCATCAATCAATCTAGCTAGTTATTTTTTCTTACAACCATGATCCGAATGTGTTACTCTGATCAGGCAATAGCTTGCTTCTTATGCACCTTTGCATAGAGTTTTCACAACGTTAATTAACTTTGTGTGTACATCTTTGGTTTTATTTTGATCAATCATAGAATATACTTGTACTATATAGCACAATATGAAATGGACGGAGTTAGTAGATAACGAGTAAATATTAATGTTCACCATGGTTTCAATATTCATAGCATAATGTTGATATATTGGCTACAAAAATTAATATAGACTATGCATGAACAAACACAAAAAATATTTACATTTTTTGTCCCTACATGTGAGTGTGGTTTGAAGGTTGAACCGCCTCCATCATAGGGGCGGGATTGACTGCCGCAGTGCCTATTGTAGTAGGTGTATCATGTTCGGAGCGGTACGGCTGCCACACCTTTCAAGCAGGGATAGAATCACATGGTTGTCGTTTCTTCCGTTGCCAAAATTGTGATTTACTCGATGATTAGCCTACCCTTGGGGCGAACTTATTTTTAATGGACTGGGTGCAAGCAAAACATTCTTTTGGGATAGTTTTATTCACACCAATGGGTACTTCAAATTATTGGGCGGGGGGCATTAGCCCCCCTTTTCTTGTACATGGCTCCGTAGTATTAAATTTATTCTTGGACTAGTTATTGTGTGAGGCTTAAATGTTCAGCTCACCCTCACTTAGCTAAAACTAGTACCTAGAGGAATATCATTTAGACGTTTCAGGTATTATTTTTTACGTTGGACAAGAAATAAGAGGACGCCACAAGCAGGTAGATCTACCTGCAAGATTTTCGTCTTCGGATTGTTCATAATGTACAATATTGTTCATGGCGTTCTTTTGTACCTTGTGCTGTGAGGTTGTGGCACATGTAGTGGCTGCAATTGACTATATTATAGATTCCGGAGTCATCTGGGTATTAATTTAGCTTGTTCTTGCTAATGTGTCGATCACTTAAAGTAAACCTGAACTCATGTAGGTTTAGGTTTTTTTCCGAAGAAGAAACTCCATTTTCATCCTTGAACCACCCCAAGAGTTCATTTTTCATCTTTAATGTTTTTTATGGGAAAATAAGTTTGTACTCCTAAGCTTTGGAGATACCGTGGCTACTTTTGGAAATATGATATAAGCTTTGTTAGCTTTGGAGATACCGTGGCCAATTTTGACATTTCAGAGTGTTATTTTTTACATTGGACAAGAAATAAGAAGACACCACAAGCAGGCAGATCTACCTGTAAGATTTCGTCTTCCGAGTGTTCATAATGTACTATATTGTTCATGTTGTTCTTTTTTACCTTCTGCTGTGAGGTTGTGACACAGACAGTGGCTGCAATAGATTCCAGAGTCATCTGGGTATTAGTTCAGTCTGTTTTTGCTAATATGTCGACCACTTAAAGTAAACCTGAACTTATGTAGGTTTAGTTTGTTTTCTGAAGAATAAAAGCCATTTTCATCCTTGAACCACCCCAAGAGTTCACTTTTCATCTTTAATGTTCTTTAAGGGAAAATAAGTCTGCCCCTGAGAGTATATAAAGGAGTCATATACATATATAGATGATATATGCTTGGTTATCTTTGGAGATTCCGTTGCCAATTTGCTGCCCTGATTTCTCCAACGAAAAAAAATAACAACGCCACCGAGCCTTGCTTGAACCTGAGCTGAAACTCTTAAAGTCCATAGGTGAAGAATTTACACAATTGCCAGTTTGCTGTGGCTACGACTAGTACTGATTAGAGCCTTAGACACAGATTTTGTTTAACACCTGTACTAGTATGCCGTGGGCATCAGTCCGGAATGGTAACATCAACCGGGGAAAGTCAGGGTGTTCTTTCAGTAGGCACACAATGTTTTTTTGAAGCTTTACCGTGGGTTTCCCCACTGTTATATATATTTTTATTAATATTAATAATAAACAAGAGTCCAGAGTAATACAAGAGCACCACAAAAGGAGCTAGAGAAAAGCTCCTAGAGATCACTTAAACAAAACGCTTGGCCCAGTCTTGCAGTCCTTGGCACACAATGTAAACCGAGGAAGCTGCCCAAAGAAGAAGTGTCTTCCAAAAGCAGATGCTCCTGAGTAGGTTTTCAACAGAGAAAGCAGCGTCTATATTTAACTTGATATAACCACCTTTTGGTTTCAGCCAACCATGTCGCCGGATACCTGAATATTTTGATAGTGCACGGTAGTAGTAGTTCAACGCCAAAGCTAAGATAGCCTGTGAAGACCTTGCAGGTTTTTTGACATGCTCCTCGTGAACAATTTTTCGTCTCTCCCACCACATATACCTGCACGCCATTGCCACAAGTTCCTTCATGCCAAGACCATCCGTACCCTAAATAGTGGCCTTCTGATGCCGCATGATGCGTCCTCCACCATATCTGATAAACCCAGATTCTCCCAAATCTCGGCCACTCTTGCACACTTGAAAAAAACATCTTCGCAATGCACTTCACATATCAGACATAAGCTACTGGTAATAATATGATGATTGGCCATTTGTTCTCACTAGGTTCCTACCATGTGGATGATACCACTTCGTGAAATAGGATGAGTGGACCGAGAAGACTCCCGTCTTAGTATAGTTCCATGAAACAAAATCCTCCATAATACCCACCACAAGTGGAATCTTCAAGATCCTCACCATGTCGACGAAATAAAATAAAGATCTCAGTTGTGCTTCATCCCAAGTGCGAGTTACAGGATCAATTAGTTCTGAGACGTTGGTCAACACAATATTATCTCTCGGGGTAATTATCCTTCTAGAAGAACTGGACAGAATCCATGGATCATTCCAAATATTAATATTTGTATCATCGCCAACCCTCCAGATATTACCTCTTTTGAATGTTTGAATACTAGCCCATAAGTTCTGCCATGTGTAAGATGATCCTTTCTTCAGTTCAGCATTTAACAAATCACCTGATGGATAGTACTTTGCTCTAAGAATCCTTGCACACAGTGATTCAGGCTCACATAACTACATAAGAGTCTCCAAAATTGTTTAGCCAGCATTGCAAGATTGAAACAATGGAGATCCCTAAACCCCATACCTCCCTTACTCTTCGGAACGCACATTTTCCATCAAGCAAACCAGTGCATATGTTTCTGATCATTTTCATCTCCCCACGGTAACGGGTCATAGCATCTGTGATCGCTTTTATTACTTGTTTAGGTAGCTTGAAACCAACATTGCATATGCGAGGATTGCTTGAATCACCTCTTTCAATAACACATCCTTACCACCATAGGATAGCAATTTGTCCTTATATCCAAGCTAACCTTGCACATACTCTATCAATGAGATGCATAAAACAATCAGTTCTGTCAATGCCTACCGGTGGGGGTATTAGTTCAGTTTCTTGTTGCTAATGTGTCGATCACTTAAAGTAAACCTAAACTCATGTAGCTTTATTTTGTTGTGTGAAGAATAAAATCCATTTTCATCCTTGAACCATCCCAAGAGTTCAATTTTCACCTTTAATGTTTTCAAAGTATAAGACGAACCTTGAACTCTGCTAAGATCCAAATACTAAAGATGTGTGTAAGAGACCACTACAAATTCTGCTCAATTAACATCTAGTTTACCTACCCTTGTCAGTGTTTCCTACTCGACGGAGATTCCAAAGCCGATCATGTGTCCTCTACCCCCATCCTACCTGGATTGCCGATTCTACCTCACATAAATCCTCCTGGAGAGGAAAATCTCTGATCTGCAGCCTAAAACAAGTTCAAACCCTCATCTCACACGACGGTGGCGACTAGTGGGAAGTCTATACCTAGCGGCTCTGGTATGAAAAGGGCGCTGGATGTGGACTCTCTTCTGCGCGATCTAAAGATCGGCGATGAGAGCTTTGTTGATCTTGTCATTGATGAGGAAGTGACAATTAACGAGGAATTGGAGCTACTAGCCTTGGTGAGGGTACTCAATGATAATACCTTCAGCTCAACGGTGTTTGAGGACACTATGCGCTATGCCTGTCCACTGGTGAAGAAGGTTGAATTTTGTGGTGTCGAAAGTGACACATTCATCCTGCAACTTAGTTGCTTAGGAGAATAGAAGAAGGACCATGGCTATTTAGAAATTGGGGAATCACGATTCAACCTCACGATGGCTATTCTAAGACTTCGAATTTGATCCTAGACAGGATCCCGATATGGATTCAAATCCATGACATATCGGAGTTGTACGTGAAGAAGAAGAAGGAGGTCCTCTAGAATCTAGCAGGTCTTATCATCTGAAGCTCCATTCGCTCACCCAGACTAAGCCAATCCAGGTTACACTCCAAAAAGTAGTGCATTCTGTCTTTGATCATCTCAAACATATGGCTTGTTTTATGCTATGCTTTGGTGCGTTAGTAATTCCCTGTGCATATTCCTTGAAATATTTGTTCCATTTTATTCTGCATCATGACTGATATAATTTAATCTAGACTTGACCCTGCAAAATTGAACTTTGAATTTCACAATTAGATCTTATTTTTTAGGACCACTTTCTGGAAGATCGATACCTAAACTGTTGGCTTTTGGTCAACGCTTACCTTTTTTGCTCGTGAAAAGGTATGTATAGATGAACTCTTCAATTTAGCATATACGAACATTTTCTATGATAGAATCAGAGATGTCCATTACCTATAGTATTCATTCTTCACATTATTCTCACAAAATAATTTTCTTTAAGCTTGAGCTTACTGGTTTAAGAACCAAAATATACAGAATGAATGTTGGTATCTTTATTATGCAAATGGCGCCCATTAAACTTTCAAATAATTGGACCTATGGAGACATCATCCCGATGACGTACGATAAGCCTCAAATCTTCCTGGCGATAGCCTGCAACCCAAACTGGCAGGAGATACAAGACGTGCTGCTTCCAGGCAATGTTAAGGATATCGCTTATCGGTAATTTATCGGTCGGCTAAAATTTGGTGATTTTTCCGTGTATTGGCCGATTTATCGGGCGATAAATCGAAAAATCCGACAATAAATTAAAAAATCGGCATATCGGCCACCCTCGAGTAGCAATTAGGCTGGCTCCCTTCAAAAGCATCAGGCTCCTGGCCACATTTGTGTCTGCTCCATTCCTCCAAGCCATCGTACCACGCTGCAAACTTGCATTCACTTGACAGAACAATGAGTAACCTTCTTCTATGCAAATCTGATGCAGATATCAAGTTGCCACTCCTTCAAATAAAATCAAGTTGTCACAATTTAGGATCTGAGATATGAGACCCCTTATTTGATCTGATTGGATTGGTATTCATTGCTGCAGTCTGGTAAACGCATATATGCTACATTTGGCACAATGCCTGGATGCTGAAGTTTGCTGAATGCAGATTCGACGAGAAAACTCTTGCCTCCTACTGTTTTGTTACAGGCAATCAGCCATCTTATCAAGAGTTGTTCCCAGGTCAAAGCCACATTATGACACCGAGGAAAACTTCAGCACAGAAGCATAACTATTAGGCCACATTACTGCTCAACATGCCAAGGACTTCTGTAATTTTTACTTTCAAAGGCCAAATTCTTCTTCTGCAATTGCTCAGTCCGTCAGTTAACTGTTAACCATCAGCTCCAGTTCAGATGCTAAATTCGTCTGACCAGGCACATAGCAAGCCAATCAAACTCCGTAGTAAACCAACTTAAGCGTCCGGTCACCTGGCTCTGCCTCCATTGCCCTCTCTGCAGCATTTTCCCCGTTTCCTCTTCTCCTCGTGCTGCACGGTGTTCAAGGAGAAGAGGAAACACTGTCTTTTGCATTATGCGACATTCTACCGATCAGCTTCTCAGCCTCATTTATTCTACCGGCTCTTCCCAGCAAATCCACAACACAGCCATAGTGCTCCTTCGCAGGCTCCAGTCCATAGCTCTTGCTCATTGCACTAAGGTATCTCAGTCCAAGCTTGACTTCTTCAGCATGACAGCAATCACTGAGCACACCAATGAACGCAACATGGTCCGGCTTCAGCCCAGCATGGCACATTTCCTCAAACAGTTCAAGTGCCCTCTTGCTCTGGCCATGCTCAGCGTGCCCAACGGTCATCGCAGTCCATGAAACAACATCGTCTTTCATGCGATTGGAGAACACAACATCAGCATCTGACATGCTTCCGCTCTTCCCATACATGTCAATGAGCGCACTCCTGGTCATTGCATGGTGTTCGAGTCCAGCGGTGACAGCGAGTGCATGGACTTGGTGACCGGCATCCAACGTCGCAGCTGCTGCACACACGCTCAGGATACTGGCAAGCGTGAACTCATTTGGGCGAGGGCAGTGATGCAGTCGCATTTCAGTAAAAGGGGCGAAAGCCTCCTCGGCAAGCCCTTCCTGCCGAGAGGCGACCGGCGGCGCGTGCGTAGAGCGTGATGAGTGAGTTGGCCGTGGAACGGGCACTGGCCAACCCTCTCTGTGCAGCTTGCGCATGCATCTGCTCTCCAAGATGGACACAGGTAATGTTTGCACATGCAGCCATGACTGGAGCGAACGTATACTCGTTTGGTGATGCTGAATTTGACTATGTCTCGCCACTAAGCATTGCGACGAACGCCTGGATGGCCTCCTTGGCTCGGCCAGTCTGCACGTAGGAGGATATCACCATTGTCCATGCGGCAACGTCGAGAGAGCCCATGCGTCCGACGGCGGCCAGCGCGCTGCTGACGTCTCGGCAGAGCGTTAGAGCGTGGCCAGCGTTTTGGCCACATAGGGTGTGGCGTCGACACCAAGGTTGGTGCAGAGTGTGTGCACCTCGTGGCCACGGCGCCACGGCGCCAGAGCGGGCTGGCGGCGTCCTCGACACACGCATGGGAGTCGCAGGGCACGCCCGACTGCCCGAGGCTCGCATCTCGGAGCTAGAAACGGTGGAGTGCGTCGTGCCGGCGCCCTGCGTGGGACAAGGTGGTGAGGGGGCGATCCAGGAGACCACGTTCTTCAGCGGCATTTCGAACACATTGCGGGCCAGAGTAAGGCGGCCGGCCTTGGCGTAGGCGTTGGTCAGCGCGGTGGCGACGAAGACGGAGGAGACGGCCGAGGACCGGACAGCGAACGCATACAGGGGCACGGCGGCGGCGCAAGCCTTTGATCGCGAAGCTGAGGACGAACGGGTCGGCGGCCACGAGCGGCGGCGAGGAGGCACGGAAGCGGGCAAAGAGCGCTATCGCGCCGGCGAAATCCCCCGCCTCGGCATGGCCGGCGAGGAGGCCTCGTCTCGGCCTCGGGTCGAACAGGACCTGCGCGCGCGGATGGGCAGTATCGGTAATTCTCCGTGCCGCCCGAAGATCGCGGTGCCGGTGCAGCAGCCCACCTCTCCCGCGTGCGCTCGCTACACCACCGATCGCTCTAGCACGCACCGTGAAGTTTGTACATGCCCACTAAGGCCTTGTTCGTTTTCACGGGGATTCAACGGGATTAGCATTAGATTCCATCTAAGTCAAAATCCACTCTAATCACCTCCAAATCACTCCAATTTAACAGGAAGGTGGATTAATCGAATAAGACCTAATCGAAATATCGAAGAAAATACCCATGCCCACTGCGGCCATGCCACTCGAATATGTTTGCAACAATTAAAGTCTGTTGAATCTAGTACTCCTCAGTTTAAAATATAAGATGTTTTACCTTTCTGAATCAATTGTACCTAGACTTGAGTGAACCTACACACTAAAGAAATTTAGATACATTTTTTTATAAAACGAAAACATCTTATATTTTAAAATAGAGGGAGTAATCCTTTTGCTTCCTTCAAACCAAATTAATTTACACGTATTCGTCTAGATTGGGTGAAGTAATTTGGATTGAAAAGAGTACCCCCAAATGCTAAAAATAATAATCTGCATCCCTTGCCGGCAGGCAGGTCCAAGGGTGCAAAGTTACATCGAATGTGTAAAGTGAAATTGACATGAGAAAAGACGGAAGAGCTCTTTGATTATTACCTCTACATATGCGGCGGTATGTTTTTGTGTGTTTTTTTCTTATAGGATGGGTGGCATGTATGCATATAATAATCTCACACTTCAGGTTGACATCATCATATTACTAGCTAAATTCGAAAATTCAAAATAATTTATGTCGTGAACTGTTAATCTGATTAGTAATAAACTTTTAGAGAATTTAGTGGTACACAAGATTTTCTTAGAGCATCTCCATGCATAAATGTTTATTCAATTACAAATTATTCACAATAAAAATCTGATAAAGGGTGTCCAAACATGCAAGCAGGAAGACTCGACACTTGGCAAATTAGACTACTAGAAATCAGCAATTTTTTTTGAAGCTGTACAATGGGTTTCCCCACTGCTTTTTTTTATTATTTTAATAAATGAAAATATGTACAAAGCTAATTGCTAGAGAATAGCAACCAGAAGTGTCAAGTTTGAGCCATAGTGAAACCCAAGCTAGATAAAAAATTCTACCCAGGCCGACATGGCAGCATATCGTTTCCTAATGGCTTTATGGACAAATAGTGCCATTTACTCTTTGAATTTCCTCTACATCTATAGAGGTTGGGCACAAGTTGCTTGAATATAAAATCATTCTTGGTCGTCCAAATTGCCCAGCAAATTAACATGATGATATCCAAAGCAAAAGGCTGCTGAATGTGGGTCTTGAGGTCTGTGATAGCATGCGGCATATCTAGTAAATGATCAACCGAAGGCCTCCAATTAGGACAAATATATTGCCAGCAATGAACGGCAAATGGACATTGGAAGAATAAATGATTCATGGTCTCCAAAACTGAATCATTGCACATTTGGCATGTGTAATCCTCCATAAAGAAATTCTTTCGCATGAGCATAGCTTTTGTATTTACTTTGTTATGCAACAAGCCAAAATAACACTTTATGTTTTTGCTGGCAGCAGCCTTTCCAGATCCATTTAAAAACTGGTAGAACATTATCTTTCTTCATGAGTGATTGGTAGGTAGGAGAGACCTTGAAAGTGGCTAAACTAGTATCATATTCCCATGAGTCATGAGAAGCCAAAGGATGTAAGTCATGAACCAGAGCTTGCAGTTGATTGAATTCATCTAGAGCTTCTTCAAAAATCAGCAGTGCTCATGGCTTGTATAGTGTACATGTAGCCATTAGCTTGAACCAAATTTATTTTAGTATCATGCATGTTTGCTTAGCATGTTATCATGTATAGAACATCTGTAACTATATTCAGAAGAAAGCTAGCATCATCTTCACTGTTGCTCAACAACCAACATGATAACAAAGATGCGCACTTTCGAAAGCGACTAAAATGGTAGAAATTGTTTCAAAGAAAATATGACTCCTCAAATTTGCTTCTGAAGTTGTTGCAAAATTCAGAATTCATGTAAGATGAGGCCAACATCCAAGCAAGGGAGATTACATTATAAAAGACAACTTAAAAATCCAAGCAAGGGAGCAATATAACCATAAAATCCGGCACAGAAGGAAAATTAGCCATGCCATTTGTAGAAATTAACTTGTCAACTTCCAAACTTCAGATCTTAGCAAATAAATTATCCAAGCTTTCGGACACATTCGAAGACAGGTCAACAAGCCTAGTTTCCACAGTTAGAGACTTGGAAGATAGGTCATATGGGGGCGCATCTCCTCATTATAAACAAATATACTAAACTATTTGATTTCAGTTCCAATTCAAATAGCCAAAACTTTCCCAGTATGGATGTAATGCATAAATAACCAAATCGAAGCCTACTACACTATGTGATGTTACTGGTTACAGTAGCATGCGATGCAGATTGAAAACAAACTGCTATTTTATGCACAATGTGTTGGTAGTATGACATCAAGTTCATAAATCATACAACATCATTAGAATCTGGATACACACAACTGGGGAAAAAGAAGCCCACGAGAATGGGTTTCATGATACAACATAATTCTCCTATCAAACTGGTCTCTAGAGTAGACCTACAAACAGAGTATTTAATCTACTTGATAAAAGAAATTATTACTTATATGCAACCTTATACCAGAAAGAAAAAGGATTTCACCAACCCATGATTTACTCACTATTGAAAGTATCAAAGTGCAACAGCCTAATCCCAAACCGGTACCAAGAGAGAGAGGCTCTCCAAGAGGCGGTGGAAAAGCTATCTAGGGTTCCTTTCCTCGGGCATAGAACTACTTGCGATCTTCGGGCATCGAAAGAGGGACTTTTAGCTCCTATTGGGAACTGCTCCCAGCTGCAGCGGGTGTCGATCTATGTGGATGATGTCGTGCTCTTCGGTAAGCCCACGAAGCTAAAACTAGCCACGGTCATTGAACTATTTGCGATCTTCGGAGAAGCGTCTGGCTTACAGGTCAAATGCAGGAAAACTACTGCAACGGTAATAAGAGGAGGAGAGGAGATTGAGACCTTGGTGACAAGATTGTTGAGATGTGAGATTGCTAGGTTTCCGATTCGCTACCTGGGTCTACAGCTTGCCTTGCGTCCACTCACCAAGGCACAGTGGCGACCCACGCTCGATGCCGCGGTGAAGATCCTCCCTGCCTGGCAGAAGGGACTGATAGCGAGGCCAGGTAGACTGTCAGGGGCGGACCTGGGCCCCGGGCAGCCCGGGCTACAGCCCAGGTCTTGGCCTAGAAAGTATAAGTACATCCCTATAAATTTGGCTGAGATTTGTAAGCTGTAAGCAGCCCAGCCCGTGTCATGGGCCAGAACGACAAGGGCTAAATCTCAAAAACTAACAAAGGAAGCTAGCAAAAACAATCCAGGAGCGAACGTTCGCGTCTCCACGCGGGTGGACCTAATAAACTGTTTTAGCCTTTTGTATTCGTTTGCAAAAAAAAAAAAAAACCTGTTTTGACTGACGCCGCCACTAAACCTGGACCAAATCATGCGGCCGCCACTGCCGACGCGCCGGACAGCGAGGTGCACTCGTCTCAATCTAGCCAAGATGCGATTGTGCCGCACGGCGCGATTTTGACCTGCAGAATCACCTAGAACTGCTGCTGCTCCAGCAGTGTCTCGGTGGCTCAGTTCATCGCCTCCAACTGGCCGTCTCTTGCCGCTGTTCATAGGTGATTTTTCGTTGCTAACACGAAGTCTGAATTCTGATGAAACCAAGAGTCAATTTCAGTCACTGAGCTGCTACAACTAGGTTTACTTGATTGTGGATTTACTTATTTTATTCCAGTCTGATTTACATAGAGGCCGAAGGGGACAAAGAGATCAAAGAATTATTCATCAAGGATGGTGTCATCATATTTTTCACCAGCTTCACAAATTGTCAGTCAGGTCAATTCCCTATTGCTAGCGGTAAGTTACTTACAACTTATGTGCCCTAGAAAAAGTATTATTTATATCTGTACGATTCTCTATTTTTTTCATGTCTTTGTAGGTTCGGCGCTATCCAGAGGCGGATCCAGGGAGGGGCGAGGGGTGGCCAGCCCCTCCCCCTCTATGGTTTGGCCCCCCTCAAGGATATGCAGCGGGGGCTAACACTAGTTTTGATGCTAAACTACTAACCGTAATACTCTGTCTATTAGCTTAGACTGATGTGTGCAACATGGTAATTGGTGAAGCTCTATGGGACAAGCCTAAAATATTATAGTCATCAAGAGATAATACATATCTACTAGCAAGAGCACAGATCAATCATCTGATCCACGAGACACATCTGAATTTTTGCTCTACTTGGTTTCCCTCGACGATCTAGTGGAATTATTTATCTATTCTCCGCCTCCACCGTGGTGGCTGCTACCTAGGGTAAGGGTCTCGTTGGTTGAGCGTCGCCGCCGGGATCGGGATTTTGTATTCATGCGTCGTCATGTCCGTGTATACTAGTTCGCGAAGGCACAAATCACAACTCCCGTCCGTCTAGGAACTATTAACTACGGCATGTCACCGCCACACATTATGCCCAGTTCATTAATTAATCATGCTAATGTGTGATCTCAGATATATTGCATGTTGTCTAATAGAATTGCTAGTTGATTACCCTATCTAATAGAAAAAATTGTGTAATCAATTGCGGATTATATACACCAGCATTTTTATGAACTACTTAACGATTAACTAACTATCGAGTTACTGGTTTATTTGATAGGTGTGGGCATAGACCTACACTCAAACTAATGTATCTTACCTTTTCATTGTAAAACATATAATGTTATAGTTTGATATCCATACACTAGAAGACTTGATATATTTTCATGTTTATCTCTTTTTCATGGTGAATTTTTTTTTACCCCACATGCTCATATATTAGATAAAATGACATACTCATATATTAGATAAAATGACATACTCATATATTAGATCAAATAAAATGAAGCTTTAATTATAGAACATGTTGTTCGATAACAAAACTACATATATTTAAGAATCGATATAGTGTTGTCGTATACCTATTTTATCGTCACTATCATCTCGCCTCCCCTATGGTCAAATCCTAGATCCGCCCCTGGCGCTACCTCTCCTATGATCGATGAGTAAATTGTAAACTAAGATCAGATCAAAGATTTGTTATTTAGGTACTTAAAATTTATCTTGATTATGCGATTATGCTACCCCACTTTTTTTGCCTCCTTACTATCACTTGGTTGAACAATAAAAATTGAACTTATGCTTCATGTCAAAACGTCATATATGCATTTTTGGCGTGCTTTGACTAATAAATTATGTTATTCAGGAGGATTAGAATGTAATATTTTTCATAACTTTTAGGCATTAGAAATTAGCCCCGGTCTTTGCTAAATCCTGGGTCCGCCCCTGTAGACTGCTGTTAATCAAGGATGTGATGGCAGCGAGGTCGGTCCACCATATGATCACCACAGAGGCACCAGCTTGGCTCATTGAGGAGTTTCAGAGCAGTTGTAGGGGCTTCTTCTGGGCGGGGAAAGAGCGTGCGAATGGTGGGCAATGCCTATTGGCATGGGATCAAATATGCAACTCATATGAGTTCGGAGGTCTAGGCATCAAGAACATGAGGAGAAAAGGTTTGGCGCTTAGAGTTCGATGGGAATGACTGCGGAGAACGAACAAGGAAAAGCCATGGCTCGGGCTCCCCTTGCCCCGCGATGCGGAAGCCAAGAGGGTTTTCGATAGTATGGTTCACATCCGAGTGGAAGATGGCAATGACACTCTATTCTGGCATGATCGGTGGATATCTGGGCATTCTGCTTCGGAGTTTGCGACATGCCTCAATAACCCACAGAAGCAGCATAGAGCGAGTAGCCTCACTGACCTCATCCCGGAGGAGATGCACCTGATGAGGATAGCCTCGAGTAGAGAAGGGCGTGTTGGAGTAGGAGATAGAGCTAGGGCGAGAGAGTAGTCCTTTTTTTCTTTTTTGGAGTGATGGGTTCAGGTTCGCGCACTCTAAATCCTCTCTTGTACTACAAACCTCTACCTTGTATGAAATTAAGGTACGACATTCGCGTACTCTTGAAATAAAAAGAAGAATGAATGAATGGGCAGGAGATAACAACATTACTACTCCCTACGAGTTCAAGAATAGATGTCTTAGGGTTTTTAAAGTTTGGATGAATCTATATGCTAAATAGTGTTTAGATTTATTTAAATTTTGATAAATTTAAGACATCAATTTTAGAACGGAGAGAGTAATAATTAACAACTTTACACAGCATGAGGTGGCGTGTCGTGTGCGCCGTGCGCGGTGACCGTCGCGAGAGATTTAGCGTTTTGGCTTGTGCATATAGTACGGTGCACCGTGCACGCCTTGTCTATAATTATGGAGAGGAATTACAGGGATTACAAAATAAACCGATCAGAACCTATCAATCAATCAGTCATCAATCAATCCTATAATTACCGAAATCTGGTCGGTGATTGACGCATACTAGTAACAAAAAATCCTAAGGGCTCGTTCGTTTGCTTGGGATTGATTCCAAGCATGGAAACAATCCAATCATGGATTGGGTTGATCCCATCCCATCATCCAATACATATCATACCAATCCATGTTAATCTTCCCTAAAATCTACATGTTCGGTTAAGCCACATGGATCAGTTTGCACTTTACGGTCAAATAGATAGAACATCTAAATCTTACAACATATAAAATAAAAAATCCTTCTTTTTTTACTCTTGAATAATGAGGCATATATTTTAAAACTTAGCCATTCTTAACATCCAACTCCAGACCATTATCCAATGGATCAACATGCATAAATACATCGTAAATTACATCACAAATAGGTTTCAGGAAATAAATCATATAAGACCTGGTCTGTTTCTAGACCCTCTTCTATGCCTGTCATCACTACTAGGAAATCCTTCATCAGCGCATCTATATTGATCTTTTGTGGCGCATGGCAGGGACGCCACTGTTACGTCTCCACTGATGAAAATTTCTGTGGCGCATTCGGAAATGCACCACAGAAGTCATGATACTTCTGTGGCGCATTCGGAAATGCACCACAGAAGTCATGATACTTCTGTGGCGCATTCTGGTTGATGCGCCACAGGACTCTGTTCAGTGGCGCATTCTAGACAATGCGCCACTGAATCTCTATGCGCCACAGAAGGTTACAACGATGCGCCACTGGTTTGAATATCAGGTATTAAAAAAATCGAAACTTGTCTAAATATACAGTATTATACAAGTATTATACATAAATAGTATATTTGACTTAGTATATAAAAACAAATATAATACAAACATGAATATAGTGCGATCACACTACTGAGAGCCCGAACGAGATAGACAAGTGATCATCACATTACAATACAAGTCAAATGAAGTGTTTGTTACAAAGTTCACCATCTCATCACATTACAAATGAAGTGTTCATCGCCTACACTAGAATCAAACAGAATACAACTATGATGACGGTGAGAAAGAGCAAGAGCACTAGCAATATCTTCATCCGGTTCTCCTTCCATAGGTGGTTCCTCCACTTGGCTACCGCCTCCTCTCGAGTCGTGTATCCTTTGTAGTTGTTGCCGCTAAACTTGTTCACCTGTTTCTGACAGTCCTCCCACTCATCGTAGACTCCTGGAACCCAACCCTTGTACACCACGTACCACTTCGTCATCTCTATAGATAAGGCATATTAGTAAATCATGCAACAGAAAGAACTAAATTGGTTCACATGCATATATATTCACATAAACTAAAGCAAAAGATCAGTAAACATAGAAGATAGCACATCGATCATAATCATAGAACTTCGACGACAACAACCACAATAGTGAAGTTTACAACATACGACCATGGTAGTATATAGTTTATGACACAACACTACACACAGACATCTATGATAACTCTAGGCGCACACATCGATCAATGTTGAGAACTGCTAACGCTCGGCTTCGGGAATGGTAGATAGCCATCCTTCGTCATCCACGTCCTGTTGTCACCCTATTGACGAAGAATATTTTCAATCTCCCTCTTAGTCAACCCTCTGTTGTGTTTTAGGACCCCTCCCCTCATGTTGACATCTTCCACGATGATTTTCGACAACTTAACCTGGATGCGATGGAAGTCTTCTCTAAGATCATCATCGCCCTTCGCACCAAATTTTCGGCCCATGCTCGGAAACTAGATGGCAGAGTTAGGTTCTGGCAATCCCGGACAAACCCTTTAAGGTGATGCATGGCGTAGAAGGCCTCCTTGGCGCCGCCAGTAGCCGGCTCCTTGACGCAGGGGAATTCGAGCACGTGCTTGAACACGTGCTTGTCATCCTTGATACATTCCCCCTTGTTGACGAAGGGGCATCCCTTTTTAGCATAGCCCTCAAGAGCCTCATTCAAAACACCCCTTATTCTGGTGTAGTCCTTCTTCTTCTTCTGACTCGCCGAGTCGAAATACGATGGTATCGAGTACTTTGTGCAAATGACGATGAGTGTGCAGTATTTGTCTCTGCACAACACGATTGAAACGGGATGTTGGAAAAGGGCAAAGGAATAAAGCTATAAGAAAGCCTAAGTTAACAATGCTAGTGGGTGTGTGTACTTACTCGGGAAAGAAAGGCAAAAGAAGCGTGTTCGTCCTCTTGTGGTCCACCATGAACTTCTCGAGATACGTCGTCGCCTTGGCACGCGTCTCAGATCCTTCCCTCAACTGGCTATCACACATGTAGTAGGGATCCACTATCGCCATGTAGGGGGTCTGCTCTCTCTTGGTCTTCATCGCCAGATTGAGCGCGAATAGGCGGACCATGTTATAGTCCAGCCGTTTCGAGAGAAACAGCTTGAAGACGTCCTCGTACGATATGAAGAACACGTCCGCGGGGGATTCATGGACAAATTCCACGTCCGATGGCACCTTGACAGTGAAAACCGGGTAATTTGGATCTTTGTCTTTAAGAAGAATGCCCTCTAGTGTCTTGATACTATCACTAAAAGCGAGCATATGTTCACCAGCAAGGCGAAGCAACTCCGGAGTCAGTATCTCTTCACCGTCTATATGTATCCTGGGCAAGCCATCCTCGCGGGCTGGTACGACGTCATCCTTAGCCCGAATCCTCTTCGGAGGAGGTTGGCTCTCAGCTTTCTTACCTCTCTTCCTGTGCTTCTTCGTCTTCTGAGCAGGCTCCTCCACTGGGGATGCTAAGTGCTCAACGGCCGCCTTTTGGAGTGTGTCAGGGCTAAAGACGAATCCAACTGGTTTCTCCTGTTGATCGGCGGCCGGAGGTGTCTCTTGAGATAAACCATGGAAGACCAGGCGTTGCATGCATGTAGTGGGATGCCCACCTTGACCCTCGCGAGCGACGAAGGGTTCTTCATCCACAGCAGGCATGTACAATCCTATGCCAGCGCCGGTGTTGATGTATTCGTCGATGTTGACAATTCTTCATCATCATCGTTGTTGCCGCCATGTGGTGATGGTGGTGGCGGGGGCAACGGCGGTTGCGTTGCGATGGCGGCATCGCCTTGGGGCGGCCCACATGCTCCCAACAGTTGTTGGTGGCGACTGGTGGTGGCGACGACGACAGGTGGCTTCCTAGGTGGTGGCCGGATGATCGAGGTGGCGCCGGTGACAGGTGGCATCCGAGGTGGTGGCCGGGTGATCAAGGTGGCGCTTAGGTGCCCCGTAAGACGAATCCGAGTCTTCGTCCATGTCAAGGGCCAGCCGTGGCATTCTGCAAGGGTCTTGTGTTCGTCGGCTCCCTGAGGTTGAAAGGGGGGTCCATGTCGTCGCGCCCTGACAACACCCGAGCAATCCGGACCCTCATCACGGCATCGTCCATTGCACTGTTGTGCATCGTGCGGTTCGCCGGTTGTATGATATTGCCCTTGGCAACATCCTTCAACTCGCCGTCGGCAACTTTGTGGAGTAGTACGCAAGCAGCGTCCTGAATATTGACACATATGTGTTGGGCATCATGATCGAGGTGTCAATCACCAAAGGCGCATAAAGAAGATGAAGCGGAGTATGATATTAGTTACCTTGGTGAGGGCGTTGAGCTCGGCTAATGTCGACACACGGCCGATCTCGGCGGCAGGCCTATCATCAGCATTCTCCCGCGGTACTGGTGCCACCGCCGGCTGTGCGATACTGGTATTTTTGGCGGAAGCAGCAGGGGGCAGCTGTGCGACAGCGAGCTCTTGCGGCTGCGCCGCGGCGATGGTGGCCGGCGGGGTCACCAAGTCCGGCGACGTGTTAACGTTGATGCTCGAGTTGTTGCCGCTAAAGCTGGGCACGTTTATCGGCCCCTGTCGACCTCTCGCATTCCAAACAGCTAGCCCCTCCATCAACCCGGGGGGATGATCGCGCGAAGCTTCTCCTCCAATAACTTGTCCATTGCTTTCTCGTCCACTTTTGCCTCTAATGTCTTCAACTTCAACTTCAGCTCTTCAACCTCGGGTTTATCTTTAGCCGCCGACTGGTTCTTCCTCTCCCTCCTCTTCTTTGCGTCCTCTTTGTAGTACTCGGTAAACTTCATGCTTGTACCGAAGCCGGACACACGGACAGCTGATTTTGGCGGCAACTTCTTCTCCCTCTTCTTGTAAGTGTTCATCGCCCTGTTAAAAACAGTGTCCCATGGCTCCGTCGCCGAATCTTGGGACGACAAGTCCTTGCTAGCATTCAATTCCTTCTCCTACAGAGATACAAGGAGAGGTGAACCCATGCATGCATTTAGATTCTTGGCTTAATTATTTTAATGAGAGATCCACGATAAATTCCTTACCAGCTCATCCTCAAAGGCCTTCACATCCGGGTCGTCGGTGACGAACTCCCTTGTAACAGGGTCCAGGTAGTAGCGGGCCCGGACAAATTGTCGGATCTGTAGGTCTGTAATTTTATGCCATGGGTTCTCTTTACCCAGGCGTTCAAGCTCGGTGTCCTCCTTGTCCCAAATGGATTGTTTCCCTCTGTATCCGCCGCTTCCAAGCCGATGGTTACCTATGTTCTTCTCTCGCATAGTCTTTCCCCACTCAGTCCATGCTTTAGAGGCAGCGGTATCTAAGTCCGCCTTGAATATCTTGAACTCTTCTTCGTCGAGCATCGGATTTTTCCTACTTATAATCTCCCAGCTTTCACCTTTGTCAATGCTGTTCTTTACCCGGGTTTTCCAGCTGCTCAAGGCGTTGCTCATCTTTGTCAGTGCTAGTTTGTTCACCGGGTTCTTATTACTCTCTAGGTTTCTAAACTTCTCTGGGAATGTGTATCGCTTGTGAAGCTTCTTAAGGAGGTTCTCGACCAAAGCATGATTACGTCGGATGTACTTCATGTTGATCGACATGCTTTCCCGGACGATGCACCCGAGTTGCATGCCGTACCCGCAGGAAATCGATGAAGGCGCAATGGGTTGGCCACCTTCTGTGACCTCGGTGAACTCATCACAGACGTTGGTGAGCACTTGCGGCTTACGATCCTTAATATCCTTCTTCTTCTTCTTCTGTATGGTGGCCGGGTTGCCGCTACCACCATCTGTGCGCTCGCCACCATCCGTGGTGGTGTTACCCTCCTCCCCGCCTTCACTAGTTCCATCATGGTCATCGTCATCCCCCTCGTAATCTGGATCTTCCTCGCCCCCAGCACCTCTGACGACGGTCGTCGGTGGTGGTGTCATTCTCATCTCCTCCGCCTCCTCGTGCTCTTGGGGTGGCCCCCAGAACGATTTGTTGGCCTCTCGGGCTAGATCCTCGACGCTCATTTGTTTAGAAGGACCGGCCTCGTCGTTAGTCGACATGTTTGCGCTTTATTACTAAAAAAAGAGGCAAAAAGTTAGCACAAATATCGATCGAAAAATTCGGCATGACATTTGCTAATTTTTGGACCTACGAGTGCCCATTTCTCAACTGAAACGGAAGTGAATCAACACTTAGGAAGAAACGGGCAACTCAATTGAAATCCCTGCAAGAAAAAACACCCCATCCCCATTGACAACCCCATTGACACCATCCATCATCATCCAACACCATCTCATTCACAAAATAAACAAACCTCTGCAGCACCATCTCATTCACAGATTCAAATGAATATACAAGATCAAAGTTATATGTCATTAGGAATATGGCAAGATCAAAGAATATACAAGATCAATCATCTTCATAGTTCCAACAAGCAACCAACTAGTTCTGAATTTGCCAGCAAGCAACCAACCTGCCAGTTAAACCTGCCAGCAACAAGCAACAAGCCAGCAAGCAACATCTTCATAGGATCAAATTAAATGATTCAGTTAAACAGCAGCATAACAAGATCATAAACAGCATAATCAACCATACATAATCAACAGCACCACAAATCATAAACAGCAGCATAACCAGATTATATGAGAGATAAAAAATATAAACAGTAGCAGTACCAACTCTAATTTGCTCACTTATAACCAGCAGCATAACCATGCAATGATGTTTTCGTCGATTGTTTCTTTCTGTATGACAGTGACACCTCAATTATTTGTATGGAAAAATCTAGTGTTCTGGAAATCTAATTGTTTCTTCATGACAATGACATCTCAATTGTTTTTGTATGTGGAAAAACTGTAGTGTTCTAAAAATTTAATTGTTTCTCTGATAAAGAATGTTGTTTACTTGAGCTTTTGCTCATTTTTATTTTCTTTCCAGAAACCTACAAACTAGGGGATATTATATGAAGGGAGAGAATTTCCGCATTGTGTTTGTGTGGCACTCAATTCTTGTTAACATCTGGCATGTTGGTGAGGTTCTTTGGCTATGTGCTCTACCAAATCAAATCAGTATCTGTATGAGAGATCTTCAGTCTGCGTCTGTACTACTTGATCTGTGAAGTAACATGTGCAACCGAACGATACCATGTTCTTAGCAACCTTTTTAAAGAAGAAACTGCTACTACTACTATATTTTAGCAAACATTGACATGGGTGACTTTTCTTCAGACTAGCTCTGTTCTTTGGCCAGTTTACAGATGTGTCAATGGCTGCATGGACAGATTTTCTTGAGAGTAGTATCTTTGAAATACTACTACATTGGCATGAACAGTAGTGACTGATTTATGGGTTGTAAACAGAGCATTATCAGGTGGTTGGCATGAAACACAGTGTCCCCAAACAAGAATATCAAGCATAGATATGAGCAGGATAGGATCAAGGGATCCATTCCACCAGCACTACTGGAGCAGAGTGAATCAACATCAAGCATGGGGGATCCATCCACCATGGTGGTACGGTGGTGGGGGACAAGGCAAGGCAATTACACTAGCCTGGGTCTGTAGATCACCACCACTACCGGCCAGATTCTCAACAGAGAAGAACAGAGAGAGAGGGGAGAGGGGGAGACGGCGATGCTCACCAAGGGGTAGACAGCGAGGTGGCGTGGACGGCGAGGTGGCGTGGGCGGGCTCCTTCTCCTGCTCCTCCACGGGCTCCGGCAGCGGCTGCTCCTCCACCACAGGCTCCTGCGCCTGCTCCTCCACGGGCTCCGACAGCGGCTAGGGTTCCTCCTCCATGGTCTCCTACAGCGGCTCCGACAGCAGCGACGGCTCTCTCCTCCTTCGGTGCTAGGGTGCGTGCAGGCGGCGCTAGGGTTCGTCGGGCGCGAGAGGTAAGCAGGTTGGGGAAAGAAAGGGGAAGGGGGCGAACAGTTATTTGGCTAAGTGCCAATGTTCTCTGGCGCATATCGCTCGCATGCGCCACAGAACATTGGCATTTAGTCAAACACAAACGTGAGGCTGTAGTTGGACATCAAACACAGATTAGCCCTGTGGTTATGATGCATAGACAAACCTTTCCCAGCCAGGTTCGAATCCCTGCTGGGTCACTTTTTTTTCTTTGTTTCAAAATTATATGTTACTAATATATTTAAAACCAAGCACATACACATGTATATTTATTAAAAAACACTCCCCAAATTATTGTATATATTGTGCTTGTCACAAACACATGTGAATTTGTATACCCACACGAATATCACGATATATTTTAGTCTCTAACTAATACACAAAAAAGGTCACACATCGTTGTGTGATATTTCGAGCTAGCTAGCCTCTCTTCACAATCTTCTTGCCTTTTTTCTTCGCGGTTGAATACTTTAGCCCGGGCACTATGAGATTTCTTCTCGTGAACGGACAACCTTTAGTAGGTAGTGTGGTCTTTCTTCTTACTGTAGTAGTAGTAGGCATGTTGAAGTACTTGTCAAACTCCTCTTCGATCTTCGGATCGCCATTCTTGTCGAAGTCTTGCTCGTTGGCGGATCCTTCCATTCCGATGATGCTCCTCTTTCCCCTCCTCACTACAACACGACTGGGCTTTGAAGGGTCGGTAATAAAGAAACATTGATCAACTTGGCTAGCGAGTATCCATGACTCATTTTTCGTGGAGGCCTTCTTTGCCGACTTGGCATATGGTATAACGCAGGTGGTGAAATATCGGCCTTCTTTTCCGACGTTCTTGGCCCATCTAACACGGAACATCGGTACCGTCTCTCCACAGTAGTCGAGCTCCCATATCTCCTCGATCCTTTCGTAGAATCTTTCCATGACAGTAGTCTCGTCATCGGCGAAGGACATCATAATAACTCCTGAGTTTTGATATTCGCTATTCATGTCATTTTCCTCGGTGTAGAATCTGTAACCGTTGATGTCGTATGACTGATAGGTCTTTACGTTATGCATTGGGCCCTGTGACAAGGAGAATATGAGTTGTTGATCTTCCGTAGAAGGTGTCCGCGGGGGATTGTCCAGCAGCCTTTTCTTGAACCAACCCGTGAAGGTGGAGTTGTGTTCTATTGTTACGTCTCCTTTCTTCCTCGGGCGGGCCCGGTCCACGTACTCCTGCTCGATCAAGCTTTTGTGCTCTTCCACCCAAGGGCTGACCAATTCAATGTGTTGTAGTGCGACTCGGTGTGCCCTGGCAAAGTCGGCGCGTCGATTAGCAATGCCGACATGCAGTGAGCGGTGGCCCTCTCGGTGACCATACCCAGCGAGCCTGCCGAGGTGCTTCTTGGTGGGTATTCCAACATCCTCGTTCTCGGTGGTTAGATAGTTCTGGCAGAAAGAGATGCACTCGTAGATCAGAAAGCCCTTGGCTATGCTTCCATCTGGACGGGACCTGTTGCGAATGAACCCTTTGATTACACTGTTCAGCCTTTCAAACGGCATCATGTTATGCAGGAATGTCGGCCCGAGCTGGATGATGTCATCCACGACATGGACAAGTAGATGCACCATGATGTCGAAGAATGCGGGCGGAATCTTCTTCCCATGCAAGCATTCATGCACCACACAAGCTTCATGCACAAACATCATCTTCACGCCATGCATGCATCGCATATACACACCGCCCGCGCGACAAGCTTTACACCTACAAAACATGCATATTCATGGCCAATTACTCACCAGGTAGATAGAATACCGAGTCGAGAGCGCGATGTGAGAGTGTGGATCAATAGATCTATAGAGAGATAATAGTACACAAATAGAGATGTGGAGGAGAAAAGTAGGTGTGTTTTAGATCAACTAGTTGGAGAAAGGCTTTCCCTAGCCAATCTATCAACTATAGTAGGTTTAAATACAACAAAATATAGAAAAGTATAGACACAATGAGGTGGGAGAGAGGAGGAAGACGAGCTGGGAGGAGGGGGAAGAAGGATGTGAAATGGATGGTGGTAGATAGAGGGGTGCAAAGCTGCCACCTTTGTGCAGATCTGGTCGAAGGATTCTGTGGCACATACAAGCCATATGCGCCACAGAAGTTCAATATTTTATGGCGCATACTGGCTGCATGCGCCATAAAACCTTGGCCATAGGGTGCAGTGGGCCATGTGGTCCCCCTGACTCAATGTTCTGTGGCGCATGGCCAATGAATGTGCCACAGAACCTTGGCCAGTGGACAGACACTGTGGGCCAGGCACTCAGTGTTCTGTGGCGCATAGGTAAGCTATGCGCCACAGAAGGTAACCTTCTGTGGCGCATAACCACAGTATGCGCCACAGAACACTGAGGGCACAGATCTGCACCAAATAAAGGTGGCAGATAGAGCTCTTTAATGACACCCCTCTATATATATGCCACACTCCCTGTCCAAAGCAACATACCTGCCCCTCATGTCTTCTTCCCACAACTCGTCGGAAGACTCGCTGGAGAGCACAGCCCGCTCGCGTTCCCTGCAGCCTACTCGCAGTGGAGGGGCGAGGTCAAGGGGCAGTGCTCGGAGTCAGCCGCCGCGGGATTCATAGGTCAACCTAATCGAGGAGGAGGCCAGACTGCGGCACAAGGCCCTCTACAACAAGGCCATGAGGTTGTACGCCGTGCTCGCGTCTCCGGAGGAGAGGGCGTGCATGGCGGAACCAATCGGGTGACGGCCGGTGCTCGACCCCAACGTGTCCATGGAGGACCACGTCCGCAGGCTGCAGGTGCGCGTGAACATGGAGGTTTGGCATCTTCCACCGCCATCGCCCCCACCAGCTCTTTGGAGGGATTTGCAATGTTGTAGTTTGTGTATTTGCAATGATGTATGGCATTGTTGTTTTGCGTTGTTCAAGGCTATGCGCGTGTGCATTTTGCAACGATGTATGCCACTGCACATGTCTATCTACTAGATTGTCTAGTATATTCTACCTATTCCACTACTAGTTGGGAAAAGCACAAGAGAAGTTTGTTCAAGGAAACACGAAGCATTGTGTGGCGCATACTGAAGTAATGCGCCACAGAAGAACAAACTTCTGTGGCGCATATGCACAAATGCGCCACAGAAGCTTGTACATGGGTGTCCAGAGTGTGGGGCCCACATTATTGTTCTGTGGCGCATAGTACTCTATGCGCCACAGAAGTTTGGTCAGAGCACGGTCGTACCAAACTTCAGTGGCGCATACGGGTGGTGGGACCCGCACCTGGGGTTGGACCATGAATCTTCTGTGGCGCATCACTCCGTGGAATGCGCCACAGAAGTTTGGTGGTTCTGTGGCGCATTTCTCCTGATGCGCCACTGGATAACTTTTGTGGCACATGGTCAGGATCATGCGCCACAGAAGGTATGTCTATCTATAACTAGTTTCCTAGTAGTGCATGTGTCCTTTTTTTAGATTTTTAGAATTTTTTTCGTCTGTTAATTAGTCCTTCAGGAATATAGACCGGGTCTCATAGGATTTTTTCCCCTAGATTTCAGCAGCTCCACTTCCTCCATTATGTATTTTCCGCCAGACCCGTCGCCGTCAACACGGTAAATGGAACACCGCTCCACCAATTGATCCCCTCCAGTCATCTCGAGCTCCAAAACGATGCCTCCTCAACAGGGTGAACGACACCAACATGCCGCCATCGTCCAATCCGGGAAAATCCCAGATCTAGGGTTTCCCAAGAGCCTTCGGCACAAGGCAGGATTCGTAACAACGATGCCTTCAACAAGAACACGGTATCCGAGGACACCACCATCGTCGGCTTCGACCGAATCGGAGCCCGGCTCTCTATGTCACGCCTCACCAGCACTATAGCCAAGGGCCACCGCAAGATAGGGAGACGTTTCCATGCCGTCCTACTTAGAGAAGGACCACCATGCCATGCACCACGTCACCCTGCTCCAATGCGCCGCCACCGCCGGAGACCGGCGGCCACCCCACGCCAGAGAGCCACACGAAAGGGCGCCAGAACGCCTCGCCGCCACCGGTGACGGCTAGGCTTTGCCCTGCCGCGCCCTCTGGCGGCGGTGAGGGACGGGGGAGAGGTAGGCGGGGCTGGCGGCACGGGGTGGTTAGGGTTCTCTCCCACCGCCTCGCGGGGGCGACGAGAGAGATGAGACTTCCTCCACTCTGTGATAGTCACTTCCTCTATTCTGTTCTGGATACTAGTGCAATGATCTTCATATCTGCAGGTTTATAGGAGATGGAAAGCAGTGAGCACAACTTTGAATAGGCATCAAAGGAACCATCAATAATTTGTATTAATTAGGTTGTACAGGCTATCATTCAAAGATAATTTAGAAACAAGGAAGTTTGTTATTCCTTGCATTGTCTGAATTTTGACCTTCCACAAGAATTCGTCAAGCATCCCAAGCTAATGAAAAAACATAGATCTTGACAGGAAAAAATTCAGTTTACTGAAATAGGCATCATCATTCAGATTTCCTTTTAATTTTTCAACTCAACTCTAAGTTCTCAAACCATGGACAGTATAGCACTACCACTTTTAATTTCCTTTTTAATAAAAACCTGTAAGAAATAGTACACCACTAGACTACAGAGCAACCCTATATGTAGAACATGTACGCGTGCAATTCTAGTAGAACTAAGGTCCAATTCTAGTTCTGTTTTTTCGGAAACTACAATAACACAACCGTGACCAATGTGGACAGCAAATGATAAGCAGAACATGCACTTGGTCAGCCTAAGGAGAACTTTAGAAGATTTTGCAGCAATAGCTCTATGACTTGGAAAATAGATCTGTTTATATTGATCACTGTTGTGTTATTGAGAACAATGAAGAAAGGCATGATAAAGGTAGGTAACACTGCTGCAGCGACAGACTGAGATGGATCCATAAAGCCTAGTTTCTTCGGCGGTCGACATGAGTAGTTTCCAAGAACTCGACAGTATAAATAGCTTAAAAATAAATACCTTCCAAATACGGATTAGGAACCTGAGGAGTTCATCTTCTCCGACTCTCACAGGGCAGGTGTGATCTGAAAATAAAATTCAGAAAGTGACCTTTATTTCCAAGTACAAGACGTCCCAAGCGTTCAATATAAAATAGCAGAAGTAGAGTTCACTGTATACATGAACCAGAATTACAATATGTTATGCTTTTAAACAGTAGGATGCTACCAGAATTACAATACTGCCAAGGATGTTTTTAAACAGTAACTACTTTGTACTATACTTTTCTTTTCATGATATATACATGAAGCGTCCCTGAGATGTGTGGTAAGTCTCATAAGCCATGATTGTAGAATTTGCGGAATATTATCTGTATTGATATTGCTTGAGGTGATTACAACGTGAGCCATTGGGCTGTTTATATAGTACGAGAAGACTTGGGGGACAAGAAGACTACTAGAGATAGAATTCGATTACAATATGAAACTACCTAATATGTCCAAACCGTGATATACTCTAACACTCCCCCGCGGTCGGATCGATAGTGACGCGAACGGTCTGACTGGAGCATAATCCAAAGACGGAGATGGAAGAGGATGTCGATGTCGATGTAGCCGAAAGTAGGGCGTTGAAGTCGTGGTCGATGATGCCATTGGTGATGTAGTCGCCGTTGATGAAGTTGATGATGTCATTGTGTTGTGGTCGATGTCGTCGTTGAGCCGGGAAAATTCGCCGTAGTGGTTGAAGTAGACCTAGTTTGAGTTGGAGTAGTCGAGGTAGGTGACACG
The DNA here is from genome assembly GCA_916181665.1 of Avena sativa. Classification (NCBI taxonomy): domain Eukaryota; kingdom Viridiplantae; phylum Streptophyta; class Magnoliopsida; order Poales; family Poaceae; genus Avena; species Avena sativa. The sequence goes on along the minus strand of OV702279.1, from coordinate 380,086,929 downwards.
CCTTACCGAGCTTGCCAAACTCGGGAGCATGCCGGGGAAGAAGGCACGCGTCGATGTTGCCAATATCGGACGTGCGAAGACAGGGACCATCACGAGCCATGCGCGCCAGAGCCGGAGGGAGCAGCAGAGAAATTCTCCGTGAACGGTCGGTGCGTAGAAGTTGTCCGCCGATTTGTCGGAGTAGATGAAGTAGTTGCAAGAAGAAAATAAATTTAGTGCAAAATAAAAAATTAGACAGCGACTCTGGCGGCGAGGTCGTGGTGGACGAAGACGACGAGGTAGATGTTGATGGCGATTAAACTGTTGCGGTAGTTGATTTCGGGGATTAGACCCGTATTTTCCGCTTGTATGAGCGCGGCGTCACTCGAGTAGAAGAACTTGTTGGCGTTGACGATGACCATGATTGGTGGTGGCGACGATGTGACGATGTTGTTGGTGTAGATGGTTGTCGGCGATGATGACCACGGGTGATGAAGGTGCAACCCTTTGTTGATGGCGAGGCGCGTACTCGGGGACTTGCGTCCCGGTCGATGTTGGCGAAGATGGGCTGGCGAGGTGATGACGTGAGGACGGAGAAGCCTACGCAGCGCGTGAAGGCATCCCTTGGGGCACCGCGCGGAGCCTCCTTGGCACGATCGTTGGCGATGATTTGCCGGAGATGAGTCGACGCCGAGGTTGAAGTAGAGGCGCGTGATGACGACATGTGGTTGTGGACGATGCAATCCGATCTATGATCGGCGAAAGAAGAAGAAACGCCAGCCAAGCGGCCGGCGAGAAATTATTTGGTGAAATAAGATCTAATCTACTATTACGCGGGCCCCGGCGGAGAAGGATCTCCCCGGGGGCGGCGCGGCGGAAGCGGTGGCTAAACCCTAGGCGGAACGAACCGCTCTGATACCATGTAGAATTGCGGAATATTATCTGTATTGATATTGCTTGAGGTGATTACAACATGAGCCATTGGGCTGTTTATATAGTACTAGAAGACTTGGGGGGCAAGAAGACTACTAGAGATAGAATTGGATTACAATATGAAACTACCTAATATGTCCAAACCGTGATATACTCTAACAATGATCATGCAAATGAACAGATTATTTGAAGCTTAGGACGTGTACCATCCATATTATCCTCTTTTACAGTATGATTCTGATTCCAATGATACCACATCTGAGTACCAAATGCCAATTTTTCACTGGAAATAGTGGAATGGGCCTTTTGCAGTTTCCTGTTCTTGGTAACTCTGAAACCAACTCCTTTTCAGAGCCTCCAATGGCATTTTCTATTAATAAATGTTCTATTTTTGCAGTTTATTGCAGGATGCTGGCATAACAGACCAGACACAGTTCGCCTGGTAAGCATTAAGCACTGCTCATGTGCGCAAATACGCAAGCAAGCATCAGGTTGCATTGGCCTGCATATACATTGTAAGTGTTCTTAAATATAAGGATACAACTTCGTGGTTTGAGGAAATTCGTGTTGATATGAACATCGTAAGCTCCTATTTATTTCTTAATTTTGCCGTTGATTAGTTCTCTTGCAATATCCATCCATTGAAGTCCAATTGCCATACTCATGCGAAAAATATATCAATGGAAATATCGGACTTCTACGAAACCTACAAGGTTGACCCCCAAAGGGGGCTCTCCAACAAGATAAGCACAGAGATAATGGTGAGCCCAGATTTAACAACCGAAGCCAAGATAAGCTCAGAGATCTACCTATTAGCTAGTGCCAGCATAGTGACCTCTCCAAGATGAAGCATTTTCTAATAATTTTTCTCTCTCTTATCCGTGGATCTTTGATTCCATCAGATGCCAAAACCAAACAGAGTCCCATTAAGATAGACATGGATGTTTTCTAGTACTTTGAGCAACAACCACATCCACAAAGATTACTGCCTGCCTCCCCTTCCTCCTCCTACTGACGGCCACCTTCTCCTTGCGTCGATTTCCACCATCTTTATCCTAGATTTAGACTCCGACCAAGAACCCTTCCAAACCCTAGCCCCGAGATGAGAAGGATGAGGAGCAGGAGGGGGGACATATTGGAGAGTACGTTGCCGGTGGAGGAGATGGCTCCGCCTGCCCGTCGTCGTTGAGTCCCCGCGTCGCGTCTGTTGTGGATTATCTTCCACGGTTCAGGTGGGGTGAATTTTTTTCCAGGTCATGTCAGTACAACATGGATGGGTTTAGTTGGGCTAATTTTCCCGGCAGGGTGTATACGAACACCCGATTTCCGTGTGCTAGAAAAAAAATCTGGCTGGGCTGGATCAGGCTGGATTGGGTTACAATTCAAGGCATTTCATGTCTTTGTGGGATTAAACGAACAAGACCTAACTGATTTACGGGAGATAACTTAACGGTCACCACATATGTGGGCGCACAATGCCGATCGGTCCAGGAGATTTGTTGCAACAAAAGCATCGATCATAGAGCCTTTCAGGTGGTAACGCTCTAGCATGGACTGCTGTCCCGTTCAAAAAAAAAATGGACTGCTGCCACCCGTTCAAAAAAAAATGGACTACTGCCAGGTAGGCTCGGATGGTCCAGAAGATGGAAAGCATATGCTTGCATGTTAGAGCAAGTCCAGGAGAGCCCTGAAAGCTCCCCCGATAGCAGATGTAGGGGAGAGAGAAGAAAAAAAAGGCCTCCAGCAGCTCCCCTACCGACGCCCCTACACATCGGGGTCCCCAACCCAACCCCTCCCTCTCCCCTCAACATCGGGGTTGTGGAGGCCTCCCCGATCCACACCCCTACCCAACTGCTTGCTCGGGGAATCTTCCTCCCGCCACCACGGGCAGCCAGTTGTCGGCGCTGCGCGAGGCACGGGCAGGCGGACAACGGCGCCGTGCGGGGTGGTGCGGTGGGGGCACGGGTAGGCGTCCTTCGAGCATGGGGAGAGCCGGTAGCGAGGGGCGGCGACCGGAATCGGTAGGTGGCGGCCGGAATCGGTGGCTGGCGGCCGGAATCGACGGGTGGGGCAACAACTGGGAGGGCCTCGCATGCAGCAATGGCTGCGTACTATAGCCGGCTTGCGTCCGTGGACAAGCCCGACCTGGATGATGCTATTTTGCTGCTGCTTGCGTCGATGCAGATTGCTTTGATGGATTTGCTGATTGCAATTTTGTAGTGCTTGCGTTGATGGATGTAGTGATTGATTTGTTTCTACCGCTTGCTTGTTATCTAAATTGTCGTCAAATTGATGTCCAATTTTTTTCTAGTACATGAATTTGTCTGAACCAGTAGCATATTGGTGTAGATTTATTCAATAGATTGCTCAATCTGGGCTACTTTATTCAGCTGTGCTACTGCTTTCGGTTTTATATGTGAAGTTAGTTATGAAATATTGATAAAATATATGTGAATGTGATTTAGGGAAGAATATATAGGGGAGCTGCTGGAAATAGACAAAATATAGGGAAGGTATATTTTTAGGAGAGACGATAAAGGGGAGAAATTTTAGAGGAGCTGCTGGACTTAGCTCTTAAAGCGGGATCCTCCTTGACGAAGGAGCAAAACGGTGAAAGGAATAGGAGAAGCACGTGAGGTAGGCCCTATAGAACTATCGTTGCATTGGAGAGTAGTAGGAATTAAACATGCTGGTCTCACTCGCTTTTACAGCCGTGACATCATTAAGCAATGGTAGGGTGCTTGCTGCCCTCATTGCTCGTGGCCTCAGATATTTCAGATACCAGTACTCCCTTCATACGGTTTTAAAGGGCTAGCACATAGTCTAATAAAAAAGTTTCATCAACAAAATATGAATTGTAATTTTCAAAAATTATATCATTGAATTCATATTTAAAATATATTTTTAATGATATAATTTTTATGACATACAATTTATATTTTATTGGCTAAATATATGGTCAAACTTTTTTAAAAAAATTACACGATGACCATTTAAACCGGTATTGAGGGAGTAGTGCTACACCACAGCAGTGAATCAAAGAGCAAACTCCAGTCTTCGTTTGAATATACTCTCTGACTCTCTGTGCTTCATAGGTGGCAGCTCTGTCCTAGTAGTAGTATCATGGATTCAAGGGTATCGACGATACTCTGGCAGGGCATGGTGATGGTGGGGAGCGTGGGGTACTGACGGAGACCGGTTGCAGGGCATTGATTATACTCTCGCAGTTTGATCGGTCCCGGTCTCCCGGAGGGCAACCTGTGCGATCGCTGCCAACTTTCCTTTCTCGGCTTCTCCTCCTTGCTCTCCCGTCTCTCGCTCGCCTTCACGGGCTCCCGACTCCCCCGTACGTGTAAGCAACCAATGGGTGGGCAGCAGCTTTCGTTGCTGGCAGCATATGCCAGTCAAGTGGACCTACGGTATTATCTCCCCACTGTTACTGTGCATCTCACATGCATTACACGCCTCGCTGCAACTCACACGCACACGCGCTGAACCTTTGCTCCTTGATCTTTTTTTTGAACAGATAAGGTTCGAAGGATCAGGAGTTTTATTCCAGCCGTGGGTGTACAAATGCATGGAGGTCAAAAAGAAAAATACAACCCGACCCTAACTTTTTGCAGGAAACACCCTAACAAAGATTATAAAAATGCAATGGAGTCCTAGCTTGCCGCCAGCGACAAACAACGAAGAGGTAGCGCCACCTCTGCATCGGCCGGGGACGAAACCACTTGGCTGGGCGACGGACATCAGAGCTACTCCGCGGCTGAAGAAGATCCTCCCGAAGAGGATAGAAAGGCTCGCGCAACCGTCGTTGCCGAGCACGGCGTGGCCACCCACCTGACCTCGGATAGCGGCGGAAGTTCGTCGTCGTCGCTTGGAGAATGCCGCGGGGAGAAGAAACTCCAGAAGCTCCTAGAGCCCCGCACATCACCAGCAACACGCTCGCGTCCACCTCCTCGCCGCCATGGCAGACCAGGCATTCCCGAGTAGCAAGAGGGCCGCCAACAGCAATACGACAGCCGTGCGTGATGAAGAGAGAGCAGGTCGTCCGCTTTCGCCCTTCCTTCTTGTTCCCCTCGCCGCCATGGCCTGACGGAAGAAGAAGATAAAGCAGCAGTAGGCCAAGTCAACCGCACTTTACAAAAATATTAAAATAATTACAAAAAATAAAAGTAAAATTATAGCATTTTAGAAGACTAATAATGAATATTCCAAGTATTTTAGCTAATCAAACCAAGCCAATAGTAGAGGAAAAGCCCTAAACCTTTTTAATCACAATTATTTGGAAATAATTGAGAAAAAAATCAAAGGTATCTCCTATCGATCCATAAACATATTTCCAATTTTGTAAGCATTTGGCCGTACCGAACAATGGTGCAATTTCCGAAAATCGATGGTGTATTTCCAGCCGAACCCTCAAACTGCAACATCTCATAGTCAGGAAAGTTCATCCTTCCTCATGCCCTTTGATTCTTTTATCAAGCTATTGCAATATGTCTATATTTTGGTATTACCTACATTGAACTAAACTTCTAGTTTCCATAACTAAGAATTGACTATGTGGTGGACAATTTAACCATGCATGACCTCAGGCAGAGTCAAGCTAAGAAAAAAGGGAAAAATCCTTAAAGATATTGACCGAGTCAGGGAGTGATTCGGCTGGGTTAAATAAGTACCGTCCGAGTAACAACCAAATCAACCCGAGTCAAGGAAGCCTAAGCTTGACTCGACCGACATATATGGTATGTCGGCACATGATATACTATGCATTGATCTTGCAGGTTAAGGCTTGGCCGAGTCATACAGGGCGAGGCCAAGTCATAGGAAAGCTTGCTCAAAAGGAGAGAGCAAACCCCGAAGTCAACACTGCATATTGTCTCTCCCTCAGGAATATGTACAGTGCCAGACGCTACAGACAACGGTTAGAGGGACAAATGAGAAGAAGTGGCGTCACGAGGTGACTGTCCTAGAGCCCAACGCTCACATGTCGTGGACTCTGGATCATTGTCGTAGATAGAAGGGAGACACGGAAAGACTCTCACCGAATTACCACTTTGGGATGAGCATATTCGAGGAATATGCCATCCATGTCAGCCCTAATGTAACCTGGTCATCCCTTTATAAGGTGAGCTAGGACCTCCAGAGAATGGGATGGATTCATTTTACACTTAGAGGGTAGTGGAGTTCATCTTCTTCCTCTCCCTCTGATACAGCTCAAGGAGCAAGTGTAGCCATTATTAATCTAAGAAAGGATCGTGAGTGACTTGTTCATGTGTAGAAACCACTACATCATCCCTCCTTGAATCCCTCTAGCACATATTTTCCCCATTTTTAGCGTACCCATGGCATCTGCCGTGCCACCACCACGACAATATTTTTTGGTGGAGGTTCCATTGTGTTGTGATTACGAATCTAGGTAATAACAATTATTTATTTTTTGCGAAATTCCACCGATCTATTAATAATCATCAATAGTAGTACAAAAGGGCCCAAGTAATAAAAATTACAAATAGATCAATGGACCACCTAGCGACAATTACAAACACTAGCACAAGTTGAAGGCGTGCCACTGTCCTAGCCCCTTCATCACCGGATCCGGACAAAACTTGTCGTAGTAGAGCTTATTGTAGTAGATAGACGAGAAGTCGTCATGCTAATGCCTCAAAGAACGAGTGCACTAGAACAATAATTGTCGCCAATGATGACATCCGTATATTGAAAGAGACTGACCTAAAATTACGCCAACTAACACGAAAAAGAACCAGATCCGAGGAGATCGACCGAACACACGACTCCATGCACCTTCCGTTAGCGCTAGAGGCACCACCAGATCCGAGGAGATCGGCCGGACACACGACTTCACGCGTCCTCCGCTAGTGCTAGAGGCACCACCAGAGCGAAGAATATAACAAATATCTGCTGGTATTCATGCACAAAATAGATAGCGTTAACCACAATGGACGGGCGATTCAGTTGTAGCGTCTAGCTGTCACGTATCCTTGGACGGATAGAACCACGGGGCCATGAGTTGGCTATAGTAGTACACGAACACATTACTGTTTACCCTCGATGCCGAGCGTGATGCGCGGCAGCACGAGCCTAGGGAGGCTCGCCAGAAGCGCGGTACGCAAGACAGTCCGACGAGCGCTTTTGTAGACCCGAAAGCCCGCTCGCCCGGGAGGGACCCCGTCAGGATGGCGTGACGGCTATGGGCTGCCCTAGGTCGGCCTGGCCTCCCTAGAGCTTCTTGGTTTTGCAGTCTCCAATCTTAAAGAACGACAAAGAACGAGAAGAAAGATGCAAGTGAGAGAGATAAAAGATAGATGAACATGAAAAGGTAGTAGATGTGTTTATTCGATTGGTGTTGGTTCAATCGGTCTTCACCCATCACGTATATAAGGAGTGTCTAAACTATCCGTGCAAGAAATAGGCTTGGAATCACGTCCAAAACCCTAGTTGGGATAAAATTCGAATGGTCTGGTCCGAACTTTCCGTAATTGTTCGGCTAAAAACTTGACTATATCTTTCTGACCACTTTTGAGATAGTAAACAAGTTCGGATCAAAATCTTGTAAAATAAAAGTTATTCCTTTTGACAAAACGAAGAACTCTTGTGTTAGACACTTTTCCGTCCGACCTGATCTTGATGATCGTTTCTTATTATTTTTATATCAAACTCGGATTTTAACCGAACGATTTTAGTCATGTTCGGTCGTATTTTAATTAGGCCAAACATGACACCAAAATAAAAGTTTTTGTTTCACAAAAACGAATAACTTTGATGCTTTGCACTTTTTCATACGAGTCCATCTTGACCTCTTAATTTAGGTCGCAAGAAGTTAAGTCAATCTAGCGGTTTTCAGATGAATTTCTGACCAATTGCTCACGCAGAAGGACAGACATGGCTATGGTTGGGAGACCACAACACTTGAGCCCATTATTTCGGCCTCCTGGAGTATATTGGCCATAAAATCGAGATGATTTGAAAACCAAAATTTCTTGTTTCGACGAGACACACAACTTTTATGTTCACTTTTTTTTTTATTTGAGTTCATCTTAAAGGAGTGAGGAAATTGCATATACCAGTAGGGGCAAACATTGCACCAACCAGTGACTTCAAAGTTTTGTTGCACAAACCAGCAACTCCAAAAGTAATCGTTTGCAAAGAGCTCTAATGATTTGATTAAGGTGTAAGGGCATCTCTAACCGACTATAAATATACAAACTGTAAATCGTGTTTACAGTCCACAAAAAACCTGTTATACAATCCGAAATTTAGCCGCCAAAGAATGAACCCTGTAAATCAGAACTATTCGCGGGGTCCACCTCTTTTTTCTTTTTTTTTGTATCTTCTTCTCTTCAACCTCCCAACCATAGTTGTCGTCCCCACCGTCCTAGCGAGCCATGCCACCCGGCCCGCCGCCCACGTCCGCTGCCTAGTACCGCCCCATGCGTCGCCCGTTGCCTGGCTGCTCTGTGCCGCCCGGCCACGCCCCGCACCCATGCCGTCCGCAGCCCACGTCGTTCGCGGACCAGGTGGTGTCCTTGCCGCTGGCCGGGCCGCCCCTTTGCGCCGTTCGCTTGCCTTTGGCTTGGACATGCCCGGGTCGTCCCTGCGCCATTCGCTCTGTCAAGGACGCGGGATCCGATTACCAGGACAGTGTAAAAAGATATACATGCCAGGTCGTTTTATAGTCTTGGCTAGCTCGACCATCCGCTCGCGAAACTGTATTGTCGCCGGAATTTTACGGTTTTAGCCCATTTATAGTCACGGTTAGAGATAAGATCTAAAATTTTAGATTTTAAATCTTAACCATGAGATTTATTTAACAAATAGATCTAATAGCTAAAAAATCTCCTAATTGGGGCACGCTTTTCATATTTGTTAAATAAATTTCATGGTTAAGATTTAAAATCTATAAATTGTTGATTTAATGGATAAAATAATTCTGCAAGTTGTTACACCTTAATCAGGTCATTAGAGCTCTCTGCAAATGATTACTTGTGGAGTCACCGGTTTGTGCAACAAAAATTTAAAGTCACCGGTTTGTGCAACTTTTGCCCCAAGATTCACTGATATGTGCAATTTCCTCTAAAGGAGTCATAGTGGAAGCTTTCGTATATTAGTCTTCTCTTTTTTTTGCGGGAAAAATCCGGATCTATTTCATGAGTTCACAAGAAGTACAAGGCATCTCAAACATAATAAAAATTACACCGAGGTCCTTGGACCACCTAACGACCACTACTACTGCAAGAGCGAGCCGCCGACACGCTGATATCGCCGCTCCCGTACCGAAGCCGGCCCGACGTTGTTGATGACAGTCGGGAAGTCTTCGTGCACGTGCGCCTAAGGACCAGCGCCCCAGAGTTGAAGTCGTCGCCATTGAACCCTTCAATTGATTCGAATCTTGTAACACAAAACCTAGAAAACACTTAGACTGGACGAGATCCACCACTCCATGGAAGCGGCGACCAGACGAATTTCCGTCCTCGCCGACGAGGTGGAAGAGGAGGTGGGCCAGTATAACTTATTCTTGTCCCGCACAACACCGTCATAGACTCCATAACATCGATGTCAGTAGACCAAAGTCTAATTTTAGGGACCCTTGAACGGCGCCAAGCGCAGGTCGAGGTCCCCTACCCCCTCCCGATGCCGGGACGGCAAGCAGAGGAGGTGGGGACCAGTCAATTCCGGCCTTAGACGGTGATGAGCAAGCAGATGCTCTTTTCCACTAACCTTAACTAGTAGGTACTACGAGAGAGAGTTTTGAAATCTGCTTTGGTCCTCCCAAGCACAAATGAGGAAACGAACGGGTACACGCGCATCAGCTTGCTTGCTTGCTCCAAAGTCGAGGGAGGGGCAGACGAGACGAGAGCTGGCAGTGGCAGCATGATGGCATGATGCATCAGCGGAGATGTGGACATTATTTACCATCCAAGCCTATTTTCGCGGTGGTGCTCCAATTTATGGCGCAGTAAAAATTGCGCAACGACCGCACAGTAATTTATGCCTGGTATGATGCCTCCTCCGATCCTCCTCCTGGTCCGTGGTTGGCAATATATAATCTTGATCGCATTCCATGTTTAGCGAGTTCACGTACGCTTAGGCAAGCATAATTTTGTGTCTTAATAACTTGCCTTAGCTAGCAGAGGTGCTAGTGCTTGCATGCAGCCCGTCCGTCCTACTAGCTAGTAATCATCGTGTCGTTGTTAGCCAGCTTGCTTGCTTGCCGTGGCATTAGAGTCGGGGTCGGGCAAATAAGGCACTATATAATACCTTTGGAAACATATTTGCCGCATTCATTCATTCATTCATTTGTAATCCGGATCTTGCCGGTGATCGATCTCGCTCGTCCGTCGACATCCCCGGCCGGCCGGCCGCGCCATTTGTGCGTCGAGGTTCGATCTGGGCAGCAGCTAGCGTTGAGGCAGATCGTAGGCGCCGCTGACCACAAGTCACGTGCATGCACGGCACGGGAAGACGCTGACGCTGGCGGGTTGCACAGGAAGCGATCACGGTCCGGGCACACCGCGTCACCGGCGGCCACGGCAACGGCGGCCGGCCACACCGCGTCACCGGCATGCTGTATTCACCGGCTCGCCTGACGACACACGTACGACATCGAGGTTAAGTAGTAAGTAATTTGGTTGGTTTCTCTTTTTGAAGCCGATCGAGATGATCTTTCTTCCTTTACGCAGAGTTCACCTCTAACCATTAGTACCAGCTAGCTGGGGTCCACACCTAATGGGCTCCGCATGTCAGTCGCTCGTGCGTACAAAACGCAGTCGCTCTGGCACCCAGATCGACCAAGGCAGCAGTGCCTATAGTAGTAGTAGTAGTATCGAGAATGGGACGACGGTGAAATTTCTTGGAGCAGTGGAGCGAGTCCCAGACAGAGACCTATCCCACTCCCGGTAATGGGCTATAGCTCGTTGGACATGGTTAGATCTAGGGTTCTTCTTCCTTCTCCCCTTCCGATCCTCTCGTCAGATCATGCTTTTTTTCCGATCGATTGATGCGACTTAATTAGTTTTGCTGCGTCTTCTTCCGTTTTAAAGGCACTTGGCATTTCTAATTTCTCGGCGAGACGAGCTTTGCTAGGATGATTCTTTTTTGCATTGCCTGCTTCATTTTTAATTATTTTGGCCAATGAAGAGGAGGTCTCGCTGCCTCAACTTCCTTGGGGTTTCGGCAGATTTATTTATTTGGCTGGGTCTTCTGTTTTAAAGGTCTCTCGTACCTTTTATTTCTTTCTTTCTCACAGCTGAATGCTAGTAGTACTAGTAGTTGGATTATTCATTTTTGCTGGGTTCATTTTTTGGCCAAACGGAAGGAGATTTTGCTGCTTCGTTCCTTCATCCTAAACTAAATGGGGTTTCGGCAGATTTATTTGGCTGGCTCTTCTGTTTTAAAAGGTCTCGTAGCTTTTCTTTCTTTCTCACGGAATGCTTGGATTCTTTTTTTGCTGGGTTCATTTTTTGGCCAAACGGAAGGAGATTTTGCTGCTTTGTTGCTTCAACCTAAACGGGGTTTGGGCAGATTTTGCTGCGTCTTCTGCTTTACAGGTCCTAGCTTTTCTTTCTCACAGAATGCCTACATACTAGGACTCTGTTTTGCTTGGTTGTTTTTCTTGGCCTATGAAGGGAGATTTTGCTTCAACTTAAATGGGCCTGGGCTTGTTTTGCTGAGTGTTAGTATGTTTTAAAGGTTGATTTTCTATCTCAGAGAAGCGGATTCTTTTTTTCTTTGCTTGGTTCATTTTGTTGGCAAAATGGAAGGAGCGCTGCTTGGTTGCTTTTCTATCTCATACACAAGCTAGGATTCTTATTTTTCTTGGTTCAACTTTTTGGAAAATGGAAGGAGATTTGGCTGCTTGGTTGCTTTTATATCTCAGAAGAGAAGCTAGGATTCTTTTCTTTCTTGGTTCATTTTTTTTCTCTTTATTATGTATCCACTCTCTTCAGATGAAGAAAAGAAAGAAACAAAAAAAGAGCTTTATTTTTGTGCTTCTGAATGTTTTCTCTTATGTAGTTTCTGTTTCTCGAGAGTATTTTTTCAGTATTATTATTATATGACGTGTTCAGGTTCTTGTGTACAGGGTGGACGACCCTTTTCTCTACTTCTCCACAGTCCACGACTTGGTTGTGATAATCAGTAAGTATCGTGTCTTCGCAACAGTATAGCATTGTTACATGCATTTGGATGTTCTATGCCTTCTCAGACAGTGATCTTTTTATATTTTACTATATAAATATTGTGTGGTATACGAAAAAATGGGGACGTCAGTGTAATGTGATCTAGCTTCGACAGAAGTAATTCTAAGATGCCCGCCCCTCATCATCTATCCCATCTCGTGATTGTACTTCTCTAATATTATTTGCATGCAATCTTTTCTACATGTATGCCCTGTTTTTGTTTGAATCTAGTAAGGGATCTAGTTAGGAATCTCTCCCACTGTCAGTTTGAATCTAGGAATCTCCCACTGTCCAAACATGTATGCCCTGTTTTTGTTCTTGGTTGGTTATTGACATATATGATAATTCCTTCATTCTGTTCTACCTTTGTTTAGCTAGCCGCAGCATTGATCCATGGACAATGCTAGGGAAAGAACGGGTGATGTTTGGACTGCAATGTCACACGTAGTGACCATTCTGATTGGGTCTGGTATTTTGGCGATGGCTTGGTCGTTTGCTCAGCTCGGATGGATCTGCGGCCCCATCACTCTCCTGGTATTCTGGGGCGTGACTTACTACTCGTCCACGCTGCTCGCGGACTGCTACCGCTACCCAGATCCTGTGACCGGAGTTCCAAATAAAGAGTACATCGACGCTGTGCGTTGCTACCTTGGTACGAAATCAATACGAAAAACCATAGTAGTACTATCTTCATATGTACTGTACACTTCTGATCATCGGCCACATTAGTAATAATGTTTCTGAAATCAAACTGCAGGGCCAAGTAGTGTGTTTTGGTGTGGTGCTATCCAATACGCCAACATTTGGGCCACCCTTCTTGGGTATACGATCACTACAAGCGACAGCATGAGGTAACCATAATATGTACACTTGGACACATCATTTAAGTATGCAAATGGGTAACCTGCTTTAGGGTACCCTCGACTCTCTTTAGTAGTACAAAACAATGTACTACATTTCCATAGATCATCACTTTTTGAGAAAATTGGTTCATTTGTTTGAACTAGACTAAAAGTAGAGGGTACCGCCCTAAAGGTCCCAAACTTGCATCTCTAACATCATTGGATATCTAAGATGGCTACAAGAATTAGACCATGCATGAAAAAACACAAAACATACTAAAAGAAGTTTTATCCCCTGCAATGCAGCGCCGTTTGGAGGGTGAACTGCCTCCATCATGGGGGCGGGATCTCCTGTCATAACGCTGACTCGAGCAGTTACATCATCATCATCATCTTCGGGGGGATCCAAATAGTATTATCGCAGCTGCCAAGTTTGGACAGCATCTCGTGGTTGTCACATTTCTCGGTGGCGACATCGGTTATATACTCACTGATTACCCTAGGCATATGCTCTGCCAAATGGGCTATGCAGAAGACCTCGCACGGAACTCGTTTTGGTGCGACTGCTGAGTCCCTTCTAGATAAGGCCACTAATGTCTGCCTTGCCATAGGAAATATTGCTTTTACCTATGCATATTCAGATGTCCAAATTGAGATTCAGGTAATACCGACACTCAAGCTGAGCACACCCTGTTCTCCTTGCGCTTCAATGCTACATAGTAACAATTGTTTTACATGGATTCAGGATACCCTGAGGGCACCACCGGCCGAGAACAAGACGATGAAGAAGGCTTCTCTGTATGGCCTTTCCTTGACCACGGTGTTCTGCATGTTGTTAGGAGTTTCTGGCTATGCTGCTTTTGGAAACAATGCGGGCGGAAATATCCTCTCGGGGGATTCTTTTTATGAGCCTTATTGGCTAATTCATGTTGCGAATGTCTGTGTTGCAGTCCATTTCCTCGGTGCTTACCAGGTTAGTTAGAGAACAATCAACTAATTCATTGATCTAAATTGGCAGAGTGTCCTGCTTATTTGCACGACCAGAATTCTTAGAATACCATTGTCTTTGCTATTTTATTCTATATTGTTATTTTTTGCATGTTTAGTACAATCTGTTGGATATCCAGATATGACACTAAAAAAGTTTGAATATTAGAAATTTTACGGCAACAGTCATCTTAATGCCTCACAGGACCTTGGTCCTATTAATGCAAAATGAACACAGAACCTGAAAGCCACCAGTGTGGTTCTGTTTTCATTAAATCATTCATGTATGCAATATTGGGTGTTTTCTGAACGACCTGTCGACAAAGAATGCTTTGTGATCATATAGGAGTTGATTGCATGCTATCATGTTGCCTATCATGTTTGGTATCCCAAGAGCATACTGCTTTAGAGCATCTAGTCTGAACTTAGGTGCTTGAGTATGGACAAAATCAGAGAAATATGTAATATAAGTTTGTGCAACTGGACTAAAAATAGAAATTCCATCTAATATTGCATTGAATCTATGTTATTTTGTCCTTTTGGAATTCGTATAACAAGCATTAGAGGAAATTCTATCAGAATATTTATGCCTACATTGTTATAGTACAGTAAGCTTTTATTTATGTTCTTCCCTTTATATACGTACATTCCCATTGGAATGAAAGATTTTTTCCCAATCCAAACAATATTTGAGAAGTGTCATCTAAAATTTCTGCAGAATTCCTGTTTCTAAGAGTAGACCATTTTATGTATAACCAAATGACGAGTAATGTGAGTGACAAGATATAACAATCTTTCTTGATCGATTTATCTGGTAACTTGAAAGACGAAGCTTCGATTAGATTTATATTTTTCCTCTCCTAGTTTCATTCCATGGATGATAGATCGTGCGCTCTTCTTAGTCTCTGTAGTACTGTCTAGATGGGTTACCCGCGCAATTGGGTGGCTCGCATTGCATTTTTTTATACTTGTCTAATGCATTATTTTCTTGTTGATATCAGTTTTCGAACAAATTAAAAGAAATAAGATGTCAATGTACATTAACAAATTCAAGATACTTAGTTTGTATAGCTTCCCTACTGCTACCACATTTTCCGTACAGGTGATTAAACTTTTCACATGTAGAAATGCAAAACCTGAGTAACTTCATTGTTTAGGCTTCCAAGTTCTGCTACTGTGTAGCAGCATTGAACTTCTATTTTTTCCACAACCCCGCAATCAACTGTGTGTAATCGCTTATGTAGGGATTTTTCCAGATCTGTGATGTACCAGCTTGACGCCGTCTCTTGTGTTGGATGTGCAGGTATTCGCGCAGCTAATTTTTGCGAGATTGGAGGGTTATGTAGCGCTTTGGTGGCCAAGCGCAGCCGCCAGCTATGACTTGCATTTAGGCAAGTTTACATTCAGGATCTACTTCCTGAAGTTGGTCGGACGGACCGTGGTTATTGTTCTCACGACACTGGCTGCCTATGTACTGCCATTTTTCAACCCTATCCTAGGGATCATTGGCGCATTAGGGTTCTGGCCCCTGACCGTGCATTTTCCAGTCAGCATGCATCTGGCGAGGCTCGAGATATCGCGTGCGGATCCGCGATGGTGGGCACTCCAGAGCCTGAGCATGGTGTGCTTGCTCCTTTCCATCTTGATGGGTGTTGCCTCGGTGAGAGATATAATTGTGCACAAGCTAAGATAAGCATGGTACTTAGTGGTCTTAGTCGTGGATAGAACTATTGTGCTGTAATTGGAGATTCCTGTGATTTGTTAGTTTCTATGATTCGAACTGTGGATGGAAGTTTCTGTTTGTCAAAGTCCAAGTTTCTGTAGATTGTGTGGCGGAATGCATGAAAACAGGTTTCTGTAAATATACCAAGAACGCTGCCCTCTAGTGCGTTGTCCCCTAGCAAATTAAAAATATCTTGTTGATATGCAAACTGCAGTGGTGGATGTAGAAGATAGATGTGTTAGATAGATAGTTCCATGGTTGTTGATTCTTGTAGAAGTTACGTGCTTTCGCCATGTTCTTTAGCACTGCAGAAACAAGTTTTTTTTTTGAGGGAGCACTGCAAAACAAGTTATCGTCAGACAGATAATGGAACTTGCTCTGTAGCTATATGTTAGAAGACAAACAATTGTTGTCATGATCGTATTGGTTCTTCTTTTTTGACATGGAACATTGATATTCCATTACATCAGCTCTGCAGAATCGCCGGACATGGCTGTGTATACACTAGCAGGAACATCTTTAACCACACATGGTAGAAGTTCTGATTACTAGATGTACTGGCCCTAGATGTAACTAGACCTGCCAAATCATTTGCTGGTTTGTTACATTCCTGTGACTTTGTACATAATGCAGTACTCAATAAACGCCGTGGGCATTAGTGACTTTGCTTCCCTGAAGAGAGCTCCCCCAATGGAGACGGATCATAGGATTTTGAATGCATTGCTTGTACGAGACTCGTGCAGTCAGTCTGGAACAGAGGTCTCCCAATACCAAGGCTGTCTCGATGGAGAGTTGAGAGAGAGGGAGACGGCGAACACACGAATATTTTTTTGTAGCGTTCAACTTACTGCTTTTCTCGTTTTCTCTTCCTTTTATTCTGAGGATTACAAAACATGCCATGGAGATCGCAATGCCCCTGACTATGCCATCCCACAAGATCATACATGCACGACTCTATCCGGCTAAAAACTAGGAAGGAACCAACCTTTTTTAACTGACGAAACTGAATGAGGTGACACCTAAAACCCTACGATCAGAACATCTAGTTTATTTCAAAAACTCCCCCTAAGCTAGATGTGATCTTACTTGATGTTCACCATGCCCAAACTGAGTGCGAAGCTCCTAGAAACGAACACTAGTGAGGAGCTTGGGAGGATGTCCACGAGCTGTTCACCGGTACTGATATGCTCGACGCTGATCATCCCGGCTTCGATGCATTCGCGGATGTAGTGGTAGCACACTTCAATGTTCTTGCTCTGATCGTGAAATACCTGATTCTTGTATAGTTGAATGGCTGATTTGTTGCCGTTGAAGATGGTTGTGGCACTACCCTACTTGTCGGGCATGTCCTTCGTCAGGCGACGTTGCCACACCGCCTGACAGGACGCGGTGGTTGCTCCGATGTACTCTGCCTCGCACGAAGAAACCACCATGATTTTTCTACTTCTGTGACTGCCAGGCGATCAGGCTATCAGTAAAAGAGAAAAGAGCGCCGACGGTGCTCTTGCGATCGTCGATGTCACTGGCCATGTCAGAGTCACTAAAGCCGATAAGCTGATGGTCATCGCCGCATGTGTACCTGCAGACAAGTGTGTGCGTGCCAGCAATGTAGCCGGGGATATGCTTGACAACCGCTAGATTGCCTCTGTATCGGCAATGAAGGATATCCCTATGACAACTCCCTATACCTGAATTGCTCCATCATTTCCTTCTTGAACCTTGTAGTCTCCCCTGTATCAGCACCGGTGACAACCCCCGGCAGCGAAGAAGCTCTATCTGTGATAGGATCAGAGCTAACTCATCGTCCCGGGAGAAGAGCCCACGACAGGGTCGAACAAGCTACCACTGACCTATACCTCGGGCTACCTTGCTAGGGTTCTGGGTGATGCATAAAGACGACAGCATAGGCCCGCCACGTTGACGCCATGTGCAGCCTAGCCAGCCGCGTGGCTCCAAGTTCTCATCCGCCTGTTCTTCGACCCTTATGGTGACCCCTTTTCTATATAAAAGAAGGCCCAGATCAAGCTGAGGGAGGGAGGGAAGGAACCAATTGTAGCCTCGTAATATAATCAGATAGTGGATAGTTGCAGGACGTAGAGCTCCACTCACTCTGGACCTGAACCTGAACCTGGGTAAAGAACACCGTCTCTCTCTCTCTCTCTCTCTCTCTCTCTCTCTCTCTCTCTCTCTCTTTCTCTCTCTCTCTCTCTCTGCGTGTGTGCGTGCGTGCGTGTGTGCGCGTGTGCACATGCGTGTGTGCGTGCGTGCGTGTGTGTGTGTGTGCGCGCACGCGCGTTTCTAGCTCGCCGATCGAGCTCGCCGGACGTTGCACCCCTGGCCAAACAACAAAGGGGAACGCATACCCCCGGTGTCGAAAATCAAGACACGACATCCCTCGCCGCGGACTAGGATAGAGCTACCATGGATCGTGAGAAACAAGGACGGGCACACCACGATATATAGATTACTTATGTATATATACATATGGGTTTATACGGGCTATATATAAGAATTTATTATTAGTTAATAATTCATTAAAGACCATTCTAGGCTTAGTTATGAAAGGGTATAGAAATTTATTATTAATTAATAATTCGTTAAAGATCATCTTGCACTTAGATATCAAAGAGTACGTAACGATCTGAGCCGTTATTGTGGAGCAGTGAAGCAGAAGTAATTTACTATGGCAGCAAAGTACCTTGCTAGGGTTTTGGGTGATGCATAAAGACGACATCATAGGCCCGCCACACGTTAACACCATGTGCAGCCTGGCTAGCCACGTGGCTCGCCCTCTGCCGCGTATTCTTTGACCCTTGTGGTGACCCCTTTTATGTATAAAAGGAGGCCCAGATCGAGCTGAAGAAGGGAGGGAAGGAACTCATTGTAACCTCGTGATAATCAGATAATATGCAGGACATAGGGCTCGCTTCCTGCAGACTTGAACCTGGGTAAAGAACGCCGTGTCTCTCTCTATGATTGTGTTCGTCTAGCTCGCCGATCTAGCTTGCCAGACGTTGTGTCCCTGGCCGAACAAAAAAGGGAACTCATACCTCCAGGGTCACAAATCAAGACACGACATCGCTCACCGCTAGAAAGGATGAAACTATCATGAATATACACCACGATATATAGATTACGTACGTATATGGATACATATGTTCATAACGTGGTCACACGAGAGAGATGTGTTAAATTATTTTAAATGGGTTTTGATTGTGGTGTATGGGGCGGCTCAGGATGAGAAAAAAGCAGTCTTTCTTGCCAAATTAGTTCGGATTTGTAAGGATGAGCCGTTGCCTATGCTTGTGGGAGGTGACTTTAATATCATTAGAAGAAAAGAGGAAAAGAATAAAGATAATTTTAACGCCCGTTGGCCGTTTATTTTTAATGCTATTATTGAAAGCTTGGACCTGAGAGAACTAGCTCTCTCGGGTCATCAATACACATGGGCTAGCCATCGAAATAATCCCACTTATGAGAATCTAGATAGAATTCTAGTTAGTGTGGAGTGGGAGCAAAAATTTCCATTGGTTTTGGTGAGATCCCTTTCTAGGTGTGGTTCCGATCATACACCTCTTCTTCTTGATTTCGGAGAGCAAAATCTCCTAGGAAATAAGAAGAACTTTTCTTTTGAACTCTCCTGGCTGCAACAAGAAGGCTTTTTTGAGATGGTGGCACAAGAGTGGGCCTCTGTTTCTAATGTCAACCACGCTATGAACAATTGGCAAAACAAACTGAGATATATTAGACAATTCCTTAAGGGTTGGGCTAGACATTTGTGTGGGTCCTATAAAATTGAAAAGGATCATCTACTCAAGATTATTGATTCTCTTGATCATAAGGCTGAAACAACTCCGTTAGATGAGGATGAATTAAGATTCATACGCCAGGCTAATGAGAAATTAGCCCGATTACGAAGAAATGAAGAATCCAAGTGGGCACAAAGGGCCAAAGTTAAACACATTCAGGAAGAGGGAGATAATACAAAATATTTTCATTTAATTGCGAACGGAAAACGTAGAAGAAAGAAAAAATTCAGTTAGAACAAGATGAAGGGACAATTACGGGTCAAGGAAACTTAAAAACTTATATTTCTGAATATTATAAAAATCTATTCAGCCCACCTTCTATGAACCATTGTGTGATGGATGAATCAGTCACTCATGACATCAACCAAATTTCGGTGTTGGAAAATCAAATCCTAACCGCTGATTTTAATGAGAAGGAAGTGTTCGAAGCGGTCATGCAAATGGAAAAAATAAGGCACCGAATCCAGATGGTTTTCCTGCTGAATTCTTTCAAAAAAATTGGTTCATAATTAAGAATGACTTAATGGCTCTGTTTGCTAGTTTCCAGAGGGGAGTGTTATCGCTATTTCACTTGAATTTTGGCACTATTATTCTATTGCCTAAAAAAGAAAATGCAACTCAAATTCAACAATATCGTCCCATATGTCTGCTCAATGTTAGTTTTAAAGTGTTTACCAAAGTTGGTAAGAATAGAGTGACTAAAATTGCTGAAAGGGTAGTGCAGCCTACAGAAACAGCGTTTATGCCAGGTAGACATATTTTAGAGGGAGTTGTGATCTTACATAAAACTATTCATGAACTGCATAGGAAAAAATTGGATGGTATTCTTTTCAAAATCGATTTTGAAAAGGCTTACGACAAAGTAAATTGGTCATTCCTTCAACAAACGTTGCGTATGAAGGGTTTTGACCCTAAATGGTGTGATTGGATACAACGTTTTATTGAGAAAGGGAGTGTGGGCATCAAAGTTAACGATGACATATGTCATTATTTTCAAACTAAAAAATGGTTGCGCCAAGGAGACTCGTTATCACCCATTCTATTTAACCTTGTTGCGGATATGTTGGCACTTCTTATTGCAAGAGCGAAAGAAGATGGCCAAGTGAGTGGATGTATACCCCATTTAGTTGATGGTGGTGTCTCCATTTTACAATACGCTGATGACACTATTCTTTTTATGGAACATAATTTAGAGAAGGCTCTTAATATGAAGTTAGTCATTTGCATCTTCGAACAGGTGTCGGGGCTCAAAATTAATTTTCACAAGAGTAAATTTTTTTGTTTTGGAAAGGCAAAGGATGTTCAAACTGATTATATGATTCTATCTGGATGTGATATAGGTTCCCTTCCTTTTAGATATCTTGGGATTCCAATTCATTTTCGCAAACTTAAAATGGTGAATGGAAGCCAGTGGAAGATAGGTTTGAGAAGAAGTTTAGTAGTTAGATTGGAAAACTATTCTCTTATGGAGACAGACCAGTTCTTATAAATTCGGTACTAACAAGCCTACCTATGTTTATGATATCTTTTTCTAAAAATACCCAAAGGGGTGAGGAAAAGACTAGACTTCTTTCGTTCTCTTTTTTTGGCAAAACGATGGTCATAAAAAGAAATATAGGTTAACAAAATGGAATATGATATGTAGGCCAAAAGATCAAGGGGGATTAGGAGTGGAAGTTCTAGAATTAAAAAATAAAAGCCTTCTTAGCAAGTGGCTATTTAAGCTTATGAACAAACATGGGGGTATGGCAAGAGCTGCTAAAGAATAAATATCTACACCCCAAAACTTTATCTCAGGTTTTAGCTAAACCAACTGATTCATCTTTTTGAAAAGGTTTGATGAATGTTAAATAAGATTTTTTTAGGAGGCGGTCTAATCGGTAATGGCCAAAATACTAGATTTTGGGAGGATACATGATTAGGGGACAGGCCTCTAAGTGATCAATACCCAACACTTTACAACATCGTACATCATAAACATGTTACAGTTGCGAATGTTATGAACTCCACCCCCCTAAATATAGGTTTTAAGAGGACGCTGTCAGGAAACAAGTGGCAAAGATGGTTACACTTGGTGTCTCGTTTAATGCAAGTGGAATTAAACATGGAGGAGGACGTCTTTAAATGGGAATTAACTAGCTCAGGTGTTTTTACTGTTCCATCCATGTATTTGGACTTGCTTAATGGACATCCGGTTTTCTTGAAAAAATACATCTGGAAAATTAAAGTACCACTTAAAATCAGGATTTTTATGTGGTTTCTTTATAGGAAGGAAATTCTCACAAAAGATAATTTGATTAATAGGAGTTGGCAAGGGCCTTCGTCATGTTGTTTTTGTGATCAGGCTGAAACAATTGATCACCTTTTTATATCATGTCCTTTTGCTAAATTGTTATAGAGGATTATTTTCATCACTTTTAACATACCACATCCTGCGAATATTACCAATCTTTTTGGCAATTCGTTAAATGGGATTCATAAGGAGGATAAGGGACACATTAGAGTTGGTGTGTGCGCCTTATTATGGGCAATATGGAATGTCCGCTATGATTTTGTCTTTAACAATAAAAGTTTCACATCTTTTATGCAGGTTATTCCTATGGCTACGCATTGGATCCATAAGTGGTCTTTCCTACAGACGGCGGAGCGGCGCCAGGCCATGGATATTGGGTGCACCCGTTTGGAGATGGTTGCACGAGACTTTTACAGCCGGTGTGGTTGGCGGTCTGATAGGCATTTAGCATAGAGATGTTATTTCGTCGCTTGATCTTAGCTCACTTTCAGTGGCTTATTTTTGTTGAGACTTTAGACGACATATGAGCTGTAATAATTTATAAACTCTGCCAATAATGCAATAAAAGGCTGTATGCATCGATTGATGCAGAGGCCGGGGTGTCTTCCCCTTTTCGAAAAAAATATGGGCTATATATATAGGAATTTATTATTAGTTAATAATTTGTTAAAGACCATTCTACGCTTAGTTATGAAAGGGTATAGAAATTTATTATTAGTTAATAATTCGTTAAAGATCATCATGCACTTAATTATGAAAGAGTATGAAACGATCTGAGCCGTTGTTGTGGAGCAGTGAAGCAGAAGTAATTTACGATGGCAGCAAAGTAAGCTAGGTAAAAAAAGTTTCGGATCAGAGTGAGACCTGTCAACACTGACGCACACTTACGGCCAGAGAACCCCATCAAGAATGATTGAACACTATTAAGTTGCGTTGGCCACAAAATTAAGGCACACAGCAAGTGATCGATATCGATCGACATACAAACATCAATACATGCTGATCGGTCGTCTTGATTGATTGGTTGATGATTAATCTTCATAAAAAAAAATGAGACCAACCAAGACACTAACACCAGTTGGCGTCTTTTGTAGAAAGAAAAAACTGCGAGCACGCTGCCGGATCCAGGAACTAGGATTCGAACCAGTGCGGGCTGTGTGTAAACTCGCACCACAAGCACCCTCTGTTCCTCCTTAATCCGTCCGTAAATAAGTACTTCTAGCTAGGTTTGTTCTAACTCAAACTTAGTAAATTTTGACTAATTTTATAAAAAACATAACAATATTTATGACATTATATTAATACCACTGGATTTATTTTTACATTTAGTTTT
Source organism: Avena sativa (assembly GCA_916181665.1). NCBI lineage: Eukaryota > Viridiplantae > Streptophyta > Magnoliopsida > Poales > Poaceae > Avena > Avena sativa. The sequence continues at coordinate 380,063,832 of OV702279.1, read as the reverse complement.
ATAATATAATAAATTTATGTAATATATAATAATATATTTATTTTAAATGTTGGTCAAGTTTAATAAAGTTTGATTTAGAAAAAACCTAAAAGTACACTTATTTAGGGACGGGAAGGAAGTAAGCTAGATCAAAACCACGTGTACGGTGCAACGGTGCAGCCCAAGATCCCTCAGCGACATCGACGTGCCGGCACGTACCTCGTCGGACGCCCCTCCCGCGAGCCTGACGAGCCGGAACGCCCGCCCCCGCGCGGCGGCGCCGCCCGCGGACAGCACCGAGCGGCAGTACCGGTACAGCGCGGCGGTCGGACGCCCGGCGCCGAAGCTCTTGCAGTGAACGCGGCCGTCCGGGAACCGCACGCGCAGCACACACGCCTCCTCGCCCTTCGCCGGCTCGGCGTCCTCATCTTCAGTGGCGCCCTCAGTGGACGCCGTCGTTCCTTGCTTGTCGCTGGGGACGGGCACGCCGGCGAGGTTGTCGTTGCCGGACATGGTGAGGGAGGCTGCGAAGGCGGCGACGAGGTCCTCCATCTTGCCCGGCTGCGCTGCAGGAGGCGGGGCGGCAAGGTTGTTGTTTTCGGACATGGTGACGGCATCCGCAAAGGCCGCGACGAGCTGCTCCATCTCCATCTCCATGCTTCTATCCTCGATTCCTTTCCTTGTTTCTCTGGTGTTGTCAGAACTCAGAAGCACGTATGTATATATATAGGCAGAAGTCTAGAACACCGATTCTACTTGGGGTAGACTCACAGGTGGACACGGACACCGCACGGTGAGAGACCTAGTCGGACAACCCAGTTTTTCTACACATAGGTGTGTTACTGTCTTATCCAAAGTATCCAAAGGCTACAGAAGCTTCGAGATTCGGACATGACTATTTTGCATCCACGTCCTGTACATAGTTCATCTTTCCACCCATATAGCAACTAAAATGTACATGTCCATCTTCTAAATCCGGCCTACCCGTCCACGAATCCAACAAGATCGACATCCCGCACCATCCCGGAAAATCAAACCTAGACCCTATTTCCTCCATGTCCCCATGTGCCTCCTCCTCGTCACGGTCGTCGCCGAGGAGGTGCTCGGCTGGTGCTCCCTCAAGCTCGAGCTTCACCACCGCTCACCGAAGCCTCAAGTGGAGCAGCCGCCGGCCTCACCCAGATGCAATGTATCTAAATGGTTGCACGAATCCCGAGGTATAAATGGATGCTCATGATAAGCCTAGGACGTCTTTGTATATGTAGACCGGGATTTCCGCTACTCGGACAGGAACTAAAACATACGCACATGATTATTACGATTGAACGAAAATGACCAGTTTTTTTTCCGTCTAGAAATAACCGATTTGAGTTTGTCTAAATTCGAGTATATCTAAAATGTATTTTAGTGTATATATATGTTTAAATCTAGATAAATCTAAGTCGGTTATTTTTGAACGGAGAGAGTATTAATAATCATTGACAACCATACAAAGAGCATAAAAACTAATATAAATTATTGATATATTTTGGTACCACCTAGCGAACGCCTACTTTCACTAAAATACTTTGTTGCCAAATTAGTCCTTATTTAGGTTGCGTCGACAAGATAATCCCTGGTCCCATCCGTGGACAAACAGCCGCTTGTCAGCCGTGAGTACTCTGTTCAGCAGTAAAGTGTCCAGACCAAAAACATAGATTTCCCTGGCACTGCCTTTTTGAAGTCCACCTGAACCGAGCAAAGGGAATTAGAGCATCTCCACTAGTTGGCCGTACCTACGCCAAAAATCGGACCATTTTTCTGTCGAACGGAACTAGTTTTTAGCCTGGATACGCCCATTTTTCCACTCGCGTATCCAGGCCGAGTCCCCAAGTTCGGCTAAAATTTATTAAAGATGGATGAATTTCATTAAGTTGGGCGAAATATAGGCGGATTATATCAAATTTAAACTAAACTACTACATAATAAACTTAAAATAAAAGACCCGCCGTGGCCTCCACCGATGACTTCGTCGTTCTACAGGCCGAAGTTTCTGTAGAACGTCGTGTAGCAGGGGTCGGCGCGGCCGTCATCCTCATCGTCGTCGTCGCTCGGCGGCTGGTTTTGGCGGGAGCTCCCCTGGCCTGGGTCGCCGAACCTCCAAGGCTAGTAGGATGGGCCTTCGTCCTTGTCGTCATCGAGGATGTAGAGTGGGGTGCCCTGGTAGGCGAGCTCACGCCCGGCCAACGTCCGCCGCCGGGCGGCCGATGCGCTGCCGCTCCGCCTTCTCCCAGTCCTTCCTGGACCATTCCAGGATGTCCGGCGAGGAGGGCTCCACCGGCGGCGGCTACGGTGTCGTGTCGCGGAACGACTGCTCCAGCGCCATCCTCAAGGCGTCGTCTTCGGGCGGCGAGTCTTCTGTCTTGGGGCGGCGGAGACGCATGCGGACGGTTGGAGACGCCCTCGTCCGCGGCTCGCCGATGACGATACTGCGCGACCGCGTCCGCGGCGGCGAGCGCACAAGCGACTCCGCCTCGCGCTTGACTGCCGTCGGCGTGCGCAGCAGCGCTGAGCCGGAGGAGTGGGATGCCGACGTCGAGGAGGACGAGCTCATGCTCGCCATCCTCCTCGGCATCCAGTTCGGCGGAGGGCGTCGGCCCGACCTGGCCGCCGGCGTCGGTGTGCGCGGAAAGCCGAGTCGCGGCGTGTTCCCGCGGTTGATGTGCTCCATCACAGCCGCGAGCGTTCGGCCTGGCGCGCTCCACCAACGCCGGCGGCCAGCCGAGTTGTTGCGCTTCGGGGTCGACTCGTTCGGCGGCCCCTCGTGGCGGGCGAGCTCTTGTTCGCGCCGGTCCATGAAGAACTGCTCCCAGTACAGGAGGTTGTCGGCGCTCTCGTCTTCGAAGGGGTCGTCCATGCCGCCGATGTACTCTTGGACATCGTACGGCAGCTCCTCCGGTGTTGGCGCCGGCGGCATAGGGATGCCGCTGGCGCTCAGCTTCCACCCCTAAGGCATCCGCGTGTCCGGCGGCGCCATATAACCGGCGTCATACAGCATGCGCGCCTCCCAGGCCTGGAGGGTGCGCCGGCCGAAGCCGTTCGCCGCAGCGCCATCGCCGGGGTACCGTTCGGCCATAGCTGGGAAGGGGAATGGTGTGAGAGGGTTCGCAAGAGTTTGGGCTTGTGGGTGGGGAGCTATGAGAGAGTGTGAAGTTCTCCGACGAGGGGTACGGCTTATAAAGGCTGAGGTGGGCGGCGAGGGCGGGAGGGGTGTAGCGGCGAGGACGGGAAAAAGGGAAACGGCGAGAAGTTAGTGCTCGCCGGTCCGTCGCGGGAGCCGAGGCGGCGACGGTGGCGCCATAAATCGGCGATGCATGGCCGACGCGACGGGCAGTTAATGTCCGTCGGTCGCCGCGTGGTTTCGAGGATGACGATGACTCGGCTTCTACCGCTGACTCGGCGGGTCCACGCGCCACTTCGTTTTTTTTTCCGCCGAACTTGTTGAGTCCGGCGTTCCTAGGGCGTACCCGAAAACCTGGGTTCGGCCTGGGTAGTCCGGACCAAAATTGGCCCAAATCCGGCCGAAAACAAGTCCTTGGGTACGCGACTGGACCAATTTTCGTCGTCCGGACCGGTATTCGGCGTCCGGATCGGCTTCCTGGGTAGGCGAGTGGAGATGCTCTTAGGCCGCAGACAACGAGTATGATTCCGAGGAGCAAACGATGCCATCACCTTCTTCAGTTAGAACGACCTCGTTTGAGCGAGGTGAGCGCTTCATGTTGGACTAGGTAGCTCTCGGTAATAGCTTTTAGGATTTGGATCTTATAGAGAGAGATAGAAGTGAGGTATACCTTCTCCGGTGAACGAACTTGATGACCCGTTGGCCATCTTGGTCAACGGCGAGAGCGTGGCTATAGGGACTAAGCGGTAGCGACGGCGGAGCTTCCAGTCGAGCGTCGGCTAACCCTAGATCAGTAGGGAGTGTCGGTGGGATTGGTGGCGTACAGTTGAACCTCGTACCTTGTGCAGCCGGCCCCCCACCTCTTTATATAGCGACGTTGACAGGGGCCCACCAACCATAAGAAGGTTGTACGCCCTCGATCAGGGCGCAATCAAAAGGGGTCGATCGGGCCGTTGGGCCCGATCGAGAGATTAACCTAACGGTCTCTCCCTTTATCTCAACTTTACTTTTCACTTTATACTTTACTCATTTCATCACTGTTTGGTATATAGAACATGTTTTATTGTCATATCTCAATTGCCGATAGAATCATACAGCTATAATATACATCTTGTTTTGAAACAAGAAACTCTTTACTTTTGGGCCTGTTTGATCCAAGAATCATAGGCTTTCTCTTAAACCCATGTCGGCTAAGTGTTCCTTGAACACATTGGGTGGTAACTGGTAAGCATTTCGTTAGCGGATCCGCAAGCATTTCCTTTTTCTTTAAATGCTCGAGTCTTATAGTGTGATCCTAAATCTTATCTTTCACAACATAATACTTTATCTCTATTGGTTTGGAAGCAGTACTCGACTTCTTGTTATGAGCATAAAATACTGCGGGCTCGTTGTCACAGTACATCTTTAGTGGCTTGCTAATGCAATCTACCACTTTCAAGTCGGATATAAATTTCTTTAACCATATCGTCTGCCCCGTGGCCTCATAACATGCTATAAATTCTGCATACATCGTGGATGATGCAACTATGCATGTTTGGAGCTTCTCCACGAAATAACCCCTCCCGCGAGAGCAAAGACGTATCCTGTCGTGGACTTTCGATCATCTTTGTCTCCCGCAAAATCAGCATCTGAATACCCTCTTATCTCTAGGGAATCAGGCCTTCTATATGTTAGCATGAGGTCTTTTGCGCCTTCCGCATAACGCAAAGCTTTCTTTACCATTATCCAGTGCTCTATGTCTGGATTCTCTTGATATCTATCGAGTACCTTGGTGATAAAAGCTAAGTCAGGGTGTGTTCACACTTGTGCATACTGTAATCTTCCATCGGCCGAAGCATATGGTACTAACTTCATTTGATCGATCTCATATTGACTTTTGGGACGTTGAAATTTCCCAAAACTATCGCCCTTGACTATAGGAGCAGGTGTGGTATTGCGCGCATGCATACTATATTTTTTTAGGATCTTATATAGGTATGCCTTTTATGACAGTCCTAGGACCCCATTTGCTCTATCTCGGTGAATTTCTATGCCCAAAACATATGAAGCTTCACCAAGGTCTTTCATGTCGAAGTTTGAGGACAAGAACTTCTTTGTTTCTAGTAGTAGACTAACATCGCTGCTAGCAAGCAAGATTTTATCCACATACAGAATTAGGAAAATGTATCTCCCACTCTTGAACTTTGCGTAAACGCAATTGTCTTCAACATTATCTTTGAATCCAAATTTCTTAATGGTTTTATTAAATTTTAGATGCCACTGTCGCGAAGCTTGCTTTAATCCATAAATGGATTTTCTTAGACGTCATCCCATGCTTTCCTTGCCTTCCATGACAAAACCCTTAGGTTATTTCATGTAGACTCTTTCTTCTAAATCCCCGTTTAGAAATGTCGTTTTTACATCCATTTGATGCAGCTCTAAATCAAAATGCGCAACTAGTGCCATTATGATTATGAAGGAATCCTTACATGAGACTAGAGAAAATGTATCATTGTAATCTACTCCTTCTCTCTGTGTGAATCCTATTGCCACAAGTCGTGCTTTGTATTTCTCCACATTACCTCTAAAGTCATACTTTGTTTTGCAGACCATTTACATCCTACTGTTTTGTCTCCTCTGGGAATTTCCTCTAAGTCCCAAACCTCGTTGGAACTCATCGACCTCATCTCATCTTCCATGGCTTCTAGCCACTTTGATGAGTGAGGGCTACTCATGGCTTCTTCAAATGTAGCGGGGTCATTCTCCATTTGAACTCTTTCTGTGTTATAAACTTTATAATCTTTATTAGAAATTGCTGACTTTCTAGCTCTTTGAGACCTTCTAGGAGCCTCATTAACTGGCTCAGCATGTGTCTCAACATGTGGCGTATTCTCTGGAGGTGGCTGTTGTGCGCCCTTTCATTCTCAACAGTGGGTTCGGTCGGCTCTTGATAGACGAGTTTCGGATCCTCACTCACTGTTGTCATGGGTGGAGTCACAACAGGTGCTTGCACCACAACCTTTGGGGTTGTCGATGCAGGAACAACATGTAGCGAGAAGAATGGCTCCTGAATCATCGGATTAGGTGCATGCACCCTCTTCTCCTCAAGATCAATTTTCTGCGCTACCATGCTCCCCCTCATCATTTCGTCCTCTAAGAAGACGACGGCGTGTCTCGTTTCTACAAACTTTGTGTATATGTCTGGACAATAGAAACGAAAACATTTTGAATTTTAAGGATAGCCAATGAAATGGCAACTAACTGTTTTAGGGTCAAGCTTTGCTATATTTGGATTGAACAGTTTAGCCTCAGCTGGGCTCCCCCACACCCTTAGGTGTTGTAGCGAGGGAACTCTTCCTGTCCATATCTCATACGGTGTTTTGGGCACCGACTTGCTTGGTACTCTATTGAGAATATGAATAGAGGTTTTTAACGCCTCCATCCACAAACCCAATCGCAATGTGGAGACTGAAGGGAATATGTCCTGAGAGGCAATAATAAAGTTGTTATTATGTATATTTCAAGTATATGATAGATGTTTATTTTGTATGCTATAATTGTATTAATACAGAAACGTTAATACATGTGTGTTTAATAAACAAACAGAAAGTTCCTAGTTATGCCTCTCTTATAAACTACTCGTTGATTAACAAGATGATCAAGGTTTCGTGATCATGGACATTGGATGTTGTTAATAACGAGGTCAGAACATTATTGTAATGGTGTCATGGACATCCATCCGAAGTATAGCATTACGGTCAAAGTCATTGAGTTTATATTGCCATAATATCATCCGAATTAATCCTAATCCTTAGACCATGAGATCATGTCAATCACTAATACTAGAAGAGTATCTTCATAACATCAAACGTCACACCGTAACAGGGTGATTATAAAGATGGGTTCAGTGCTACTAAACTGTTATGTTGAGGCCCATGGATCAAGAGTGAAATTTGTTCATTCCGATGACGGATAGATATACTCTAGGCCCTCTCGGTGATATCACATTGGTTAGCTTGCAAGCAAGTGATCCGATCACTAGAATGTTATATCAGTAACAAGATCAAACTAGGTATGAAGATACCGATGATCGAACCTCAGACATGTAATATATCGCGAGACAAAGGGATTAAAATTCTAGCGTAAAAGGTTCTCACGATCACAAGAAAGTCATCGTTGAATGTGTGGGAGTCAGTATGAATCTCCATGTCCCGCTTCTGATTATTGATCCGAGTGGGGTCTCGATCATGTCCGCATTATTCGCGAACCGTAGGATGACACACTTAAGAGACACCAACACCATTTGGAACAAATAGTTTCATGTCGAAAAGATTTACAAAGCGCAGGAATTTATTTCACTAGACACCGAAACTGTTTCGGGTGAAATTGCTGAAAGTGTTTCTGCATATGAAATGAAATACTAGCAAGGGTTTATATGTGAATGTTTGTCCATTGAAGTAATTGACAAAATTCTGAATAAATAAAAGGAGTTTTATTTAAAGAGAGATTGCATTAAATTTGGTGGAAATTTAATGGGATTTTTTGAGTGGGATTTAAGTGGAGAAGTGAAGGGACAAAATTGTGAGTGGAAGCTACGCCCACATGAATGGGGGAGGGGAGGGGGCAGCCCCCATGCGCCAGCCACCCCTTGGGGTGCCCCTCCCTCCTATATAAAGCCCCCCTCTCACTCCTCACACATACCTCCTCGTGAAGGATCTCTATCACCCTCTAGTTTATCCACCATGGTCTCGGACTAGCGAGATACATGTTCCCGATGGCTTTTTGGCAAGAAAGAGTTGTTGCTTCTGCTGCATCGCTGGAGCAAGGAGGCGGAGGTTGCTCGGTGCCTCGGACGTGTGTGCGAGCACGGATGCGTCGCTGATTTGCGACGCTAGAACTTCCTCTCGATCTTGAGAACGGCAAGCGTTTGTCTACATCATCCACGAGTACAACCTCATTAAACTTTATCGGTCTTCAAGGGTATGTTCTTAACGGATGTATATCCGCCCATTGCTTGTATCTAGTAGATAGATATTGGTACATAGTTGTTCCCATCGTAGGAAATTTTTTGTTTTCTATGTTGCGAACCCCTACAGAGTAAGTCATCATGTTGCGCACCATATCCATAAGGGTACCGTTGCGTCTTTCAGCTACTTCATTTTGCTGAGGCTCGCCAGGTATCGAATACTGGGCCATTATGCCAGTCTCCTGTAAGAACCTTGCAAAAGTTTCATGGACTTGGCCATATGGGGTGTGTCGACCGTAGTACTCCCCTGCACGGCCAGTCCTTACTATCTTTATTATTTTACTATGTTGGCTCTCAACCTCGGCTTTGAATATTTTAAATTTATTCAACGCTTCCAATCTTTCTTTAATTGGATAAATATAATCATCTCGGGAGTAATCATCTGTGAATGTTATGGACGAGTCATAACCATCCACGCTTTTCACTAGAAACGGTTCACAAATGTCGGTGTGAATAATTTCAAGTCTTTCGGCGCTTCGATTTGCACCCTTTTTTATGTGCTTTACATATTTTCCTTTAACGCAATCGATGCATTGCTCTATGTCAGAGAACTCTAATGCAGGAAGAATATCGCTTTTAACTAGTCTTTCTATTCGCCCCCTTGAAATATGGACTAAAGGACAGTGCCATAATTTCGACGAGTCCTGAGTTCTCTTTCTATTCTTTGGTTCTTTATCCGACGAGGAAACGTTCACTTTCACTTTACATACAGAATTAACTTTCTCGCGAGTGGATAATAAATAAAGCACATTATGAAGGAAAGCAATACCAACACAATCTTTATTACAATAAATGGCACAATGGCCATGTCCAAAATGATATTGATGGTTTACTTTGACCAAACACAATACACTTATTAAATTTCTATGCAATAAAGAAACATGGAGAACATCTGAAAGAAAAATCATTGATCCATTAGCAAGCTCCAAGGAGATGTCACCAACGGTCTCAACTTCCGCTTGGACTCCATTTGCAACTTCAACGCGTCCTTCATTTCTTTTTATAGTCCTCGTCGAATGGAATCCCTGTAAAGAATTTGCAACAGGAACGGTTGTCCCTGAGTCAATCCACCAAGTAGATTTTGAAAAATATGTATACAGGGATTTATTTACAAATGAAACTATATTATTACCTTTTCTTTCCATTAGCTCCTTTATAAAAACGGAGCAATCTCTCTTAAAGTGCCATTTCTTGCCGCAGTGAAGACAAGCATCTCTGTCCACTAGGAGGGCAGGCCTATACTGAGGCTGATGGTGCATGGGAGCTTTACCATGTGGCTTAGAAGGGGAGCCATGGTTACTGCGAGTGAAGGGCGTTTTCTTGTTGTCCTTCACCAGGTTCGATGAACCACCATTCTGGGCTTTGAGCCTCTCCTCTTCTTGAGCGCACATGGCGATGGTATTTTCTATGTCCCATTTTTCAGGGGCAATGTTGTAATTGACAACGAAGTTGTTAAACTGTTGAGGCAATGATGCCATCACCAAGTGGACAAGAATAGCAGGCTTTAGCTCTAGATCAACATCCATGGGCTTCAGTTTGGCAGCCATGTTGCTCATCCAGAGTATATGCTCCCTGATGCCATGTCCATCGTCGTGGTACTTTTCTGTAACCAGCTGCTTCAGCAGCTGGGTTGCATATGTCTTTGAAGAGTGGCTCTTTATCTTTTCCAATTACTCCGCGACGGAAGTACACTCTACGATGGAGCCAATAATAGCTTGCTCTATCGTGTTTTTTATAAATGTCATGCATTTCTTATTGGCATTCTGCCACTTTTTGTTCTCTAAAGTATAGGACATCTCCAGCGGAGCATAGTCCCTTTGCTTTTTATCCCATGTCGCATCATCATCAGCGGCCTCTCGGACTGGCTCTATTGTCTTTGCAGGAGGCTTGGTCTCAAGGACCCAATCCACCTCAGCGCAAATTAAGGCCAGATCCACCCTCTTTCTCCACTCGGAGTAGTTGTCGCCTCTAAGTGTGGGGACATCCTTGATGCAACTCATCAAGTAATACCCTCCTAAAAACCACAAAGAAGTGAGAACACTAACAGTTGCATGTATTAATCCAACGTTGGTCAAAACTAAGACATGCAAAAGTTTATGCAAATAATTCTACATCACAGTTGGGCAGAAAATTGAATCAAAAGCACATGACTTTAATTACTTTGAAATAACACACTAATCAAAATCATGCTATTTACAATGTAGGTTAGAAAAATAACATGAATATGACCAGAATATAACTTTAACATGCTCTCAAAAAATTTAATACTTTCTTTGTATTTATTAAATTTTAAAAGAGCCCTTTTACGATTTGCAATGAAAGACATGAATTAAAAATTCATCAACTTTACATCTTTACAGAAACTTTACTGTTACTTCACTATTTTCTAGACAAAATTTTGTTGGATAATTTTGTCATAGAAAAAACTATGCAAAAAAAATCAAAAAAATAGATAATAAATCTGCTAAAAAATCTTCTGTAAAAAACAAACAGAAAAACTGGGTTGTGTACTGCACCTGGGCGGCAAAAAACGGCCCGCCCACGCCTATGCGGCGCCTACGGCCCGCCCGCAGCACTCCCGGGCTTCGCGCGCCTGACTGCAGCCCAAGTGGCCCTGCGCCGCCCTGCCTCGCGCGCGCGTCAATCCTGGCCGTCCGATCGGACGGCTGGCCGCCCTTCTCGCGCGCACAAAACTAGCGGCCGGCTCCCTAACCCTAGCCCCGAAAACCCCTCATTCTCCCCCGCGCGCCTCTCTCTGCCTCAGCGGCGGCGCTCTTTGGAGGCGGCCTGTCATGGGACGGCGAGGAAACTCCGCCTCCCGGCGCTTGCCGGCGACGAGTCCCTCCCTCCTTGTGACGCAAGCCCCTCCCCTTTGCCTCTCCTGCTGACCCCCACCCCGAAGAAAACGGAGTAGGGAGGAGCAGAGAGGAGGAGCAGCACCCTAGGGTGGGTGCGCCGTGGTCAAGCGGCCTAGGCGGCGGTGCCCTTTGCCGGCACACGGCGGCGGCCGGTTGCTCCTTTTCCCTTTTTTTTGACTTTTCTGTTCGATTCTGATTCTACTTCGGGGGAAAATCGGGGCTTTTTTGTAGGGATCTTTTCTATGGAGGGGGGGGATCGGGGCTTTTGATTCTTACTTTTCTTTGCCCCCGAGGGGGTTGGTCCTTCTTCCCTATGTCTCGGCTTGCCGGTGCGCATAGGGATCGAGGGGGACGGCGCGGCCATGAGGGCAGACGGACTGTATAGGTTAGGGATTTATTCTTTGCCTTTGGTTTCTTTCTACCGAAAAACTACAGAGCCAAATACTCTGATACCATTGTTGGACTAGGTAGCTCTCGGTAGTTGCTTCTAGGATTTGGATCTTACACAGAGAGATAGAAGTGAGGTATACCTTCTCCGGTGGACGAACTCGATGACCTGTTGGCCATCTTGGTCGATGGCGAGAGCGTGGCTATAGGGTCTAAGCGTTAGCGGCGGTGGACCTTCCCGTCGAGCATCGGCTAATCCTAGATCGGTAGGGAGTGTCGGTGGGGTTGGTGGTGCACGGGTGAACCCCGTACCGTGTGCAGCCGGCCTCCCACCTCTTTATATAGTGACGTCGACAGGGGCCTACCAACCATAATAAGGTTGGACGCCTCCGATCAGAACGCAATCACAAGGAGCCGATCGGGACGAGAGATCAACCTAACACTGCATGCATGGTCTCTCTGTCTGAGGTCCTATTTTGTTTTCCTTGCCGAGATGCCCGGGGAAATCTCCGTGGATCGGGCATTGGTTCTGTAACCAGCGGTCAGTTCAGAAAACTGCAGTGCATCCATTCCCGTTCTTGATATTGGTCGCCACCGCAAACGCAAAAAGCTCCCCTCGCGATCGATCTTTTTGCAGGGCAGCGCAAGTCCAAGTGAGTCCATGGCGCTCTTGTTTGGAGACGATGCCACTGCCACTGGAGATGCTCAGAGCCAGACGGGTTCAGTGGTTAAAACGTACTGAACCAAACAGGTCATGGCAAGGCCTGAAAACGATGCAGGACAATGAGGCGTATAAGACTCTGGGCGGAAACTGAAGGAGTCGTCAGGGACATTCCGATACCTGACAAATTCTCTTGGATTGGCTCTGAATCTGGGAAATACACAGCGAGGGACACGCTACGAGCTGCTATGCCAGGGTAATACCAGATACACTATGTCCAAACCAATTTGGCGATCACATGCCCCACTCAAATGCAAACTCTTTGGGCGCTGGCGCTGCTGAGATAATAGGCTTTGGGCTTCAGATAGGCGCCACAGACACGGATTACAGGAGCAGCCAAACGCCTGCTACACCTGTCGGCAAGAGGAGGACACCGTTGATCATATTCCTGTGCAATGCCCATAAGCCAGAGAGGTGTGGTACGGTTGCTTGCAACATGCCGGCCTACACAGATACAAGAACCACAAATCGACACCAGGTTGGAGCCTTGGTTGGGAGGGAGCAAGAGCAGAGGTACAGCAAACCGACAAGAGCAAATTCTGACACCTCGGTGATCTTAGTGGCGTGGATGCTATTATGGAAACAACGAAACGCACCGAGTCTTCGGCGGCAACATCAGACAGCACCAGGGCACAAACCAAATCTTGGAGAGCATCAAGGAGAAGTTCAGGCTACAGGAGCAAGGCCTAGCGCTCTGCATAGCAAAATTGTTCATCTTCTTCTACAAAGATAGCTAAGGGGCTTTGGCGTGTAGACAAAAAGGTACTAATGAACAAAGGTTTATCATCAAGTTTGATCGTTCTTGGGCATCTTTCGAAAGCAAGAAGCAGATGCTCCCAGCTGTGCTAAATGAGATGTTCCACAAAATCATATGCCGCTGGCTGCTGCACAAAACCTTTGCAACAACAGAAACTCTTCAGCAGGTACAGCTATATCCATGCATGTCAAACTAAACCAACAAGACAGCTGCACAACATTCCTGATTCGATGCTCAGATAGATATCCCAACATTTTAAGTCACTCACTATATTGAACACAAGCAATGTGGCAAGAATATAATTAGCATAAAATTCATAACCAATAACATGCATCGGTAATAGGTACTGTATGCATACAGGAGAACATCATCCCAACAAGGTTCCGTAACTCAAAAATTTGAATTCGCCCAGACGTAATAATACACCTAAGCTTCTTCTATCTCTCTCAGCAGCTGCCTCTCGCATCATGAGCGACTTTGTTGGCTGGCTTAGCAGCAAACCAACAGGTCCGTCGGCTCCTGGTTACTGGGTCTTGACAAACCTTGTCTCCATCCAGAAGTCAGGAAGCCATGCGTCTTCAAAAAACAATGGGTTGTGTGGCCTGGAAACAACACGAGAACAAGGTTGAGTTAACCATCTTGAGAGCTCCACAAGTAAGATGGTAAATTTTTTTATATACTCCACTCAAGTTTAATAACATCTTGAGAGATAAGAGTTGATGGTAAATTATTGGAGTATCTACAAATATTTACACACAACAAATGTGCCAGCTACTAACTAGTATGGATGACCAAGAAACACTTACTAACAAGCTCATTTGCTTACATGATAATTCTCCAACTCATGCCAAAAAAATTAAGGTTGTGACTAATTAACTTTACAACATGTGCTTCATAACCTTTTTTTATAGTGGTACAGAACATACTGCTGGTTTTGTTTTTAAAATTAAAAATGAACAGGCCATGAGCCAAAAGAATTTGACCAGACCATTCTGATCACGAGAACCACAAGCATGCAATAACATTAACATGGCAAACGTCACCTCAACTATTGACAGAATATAGATCTTTTTCAATAAAATCGACAGAATCTAGATAGATACTACAGGACACTGAAGTAACACCATATGCAAGTTAGTCTGCTAAAAAGTTGCAACAAAAGCAACCTAAGCACATAACACAGGTTTTACAACAAAAGCACAATTCAACAGTCCTTTGGTAAGAAATAACTTCAGGACAACATGACATGGAATCAAGAATAATGTTCATTACCAACATTAAATAACAAAAGGGCAACATGACATGGAATAATCAGGATCAGACAAATGTAAATTGACAAGATCAGAGAAACGTATATGGCATCAAAGGTCAAATAAACAAGTCGCGTAAAGTACCTCAGATAATGCTGTTCTACTCTGCTCCTTTCTTGGTCCGGAAATTCGACCTCATCGAAGTAACCTTTTTCTTGCACTGCACCACTGTTTTACCAGGGACAGCAGCAGCCACCCGCTCCCATCTTTGGGTTGCATCCTTGGGAAAAGCCTTCAAAGCTTGAACAAGGGCCAGCACCTGAGCCTCTGACCAGGCATCTGGATCTGCTGCAGAAGGTGTTGCTGAAGGAGCTGCATCAGGGACAGGATCAGTACCAGTTTTCTCATTAGCTGCTTGACTGCTGCTGGCAGCAGGTTGTGCATCCGCCTTGGATGATTCAGTTCCAGCTCCTACAACTGGCACAGCAGCTGGCTCGTCTCTTGTGGACAGAGGCGATACAATGGATGGAGCTGCTTTGCGTTTCTCAAGGAACGAGTCAAAAGCTTTAGCAGAGTCTGGCTTCTGCAGAAGAACAGTTTTCGTGGCCTTCAGAATCTCTTCAACAGATCTACCAGTCCCAATAAAATCTGAAACAACCTCCCATCTCCTGGAAGTTCCCTTCGGAAACTTCTGTATTGCTTTCCTAAGCAATTCAACCTCTTCCTTTCCCCACGGTCTCTCTTTTTTCTCATAGTTGCTTAGTGTAATGCCTTGTGGGACTCTGGGTTTTGGAGTAGAACCCTGCACACCATTTGCATGAATTTTCTTTTCTTTTGAGGTTGAGGAGCTTTCTTCTTTGTTTAGTGCACCTCTCAGCAACCTGGCCTTTTCAGCTGTATCCTTGTCCTCCATACTATCACACAGGTTCTTCAGCTGTTCCATATCAAGTGATGTGCATGCCGTTTCGACATCATCCTCTGACAGATTGAAGTGGTCCTCTGCAACTACCGGTGCTGCAAGAGCACGCAGGCGAGCTTTCTCTTTGCGTAGCAACTTCTTCTCCTTTTCCTTCAGCTTCTTTTGATTCAGAGCAGCTGCTGCAGCTACCTTTGCCTCCTCTTCTTTCCTCTTCCTTTCCTCTTCTGCAGCCCTTGCAGCTTCCTCATCCTGCAATTTCTTGGCCATGTATTTTGCCTCCTTCCTCCTCTGTTTCTCAGCCTTCTCCTCCTCCTTCCTCCTCTGGATTCTTGGATCCTTCCTGTAAGCATTGTCAACAAGATTCCGAACTCGCGCATACTCTACCTTTTTGGCCTTCTCTTGTATCTTCGAATTCTGCCTCTCCATCCATCTCTTATGTTCACGAGACTCAGCTTGCTCCAAGTCATACTCATCTTCATGTGGAAATTCTCTCCAACTCTTGAAGTTATACCAGAAATTGTAGAACTGATCAACATCTACTACAGGAGTAGCATCATCCCCAAGAGAAGGAATTGGCTGGGTAACAGACCATCGGCCATTCCGCATGAAGGCTGGGCCAAAAACCTTGAAGAAGTCTTGTGGAGCACAGTCTGTTGGGATATCATCATCAAACTCATCAGTTGAGTCAAAAATCCTTCTCTTTGTAGGATCCATGAGGACCTCATAAGCTTCCTGAATGGCCTTGAAATGGCTCTCAATCTCATCCTTCTTTGCCTGCTTTCCTGCTTCTGTTGTCTCGTGAAGAAGAAGAGCAGCCTGCTTATCTGGATGATGCTTAAGAGCCTGGTCACGGTAACTCTTCCTGATCTGATCTTCAGTGGCCAAGAACCGCAAGTTGCCCAACCCAAGCAATGCATAGTGATCTTGTTGTTGACTTCCGGAACCAGACTTCTTCTTTCCTTTGCTGCTGAAGTTATCCGAACCAGCGGAAAAATCTTGGCTCTTGTCATCTGATGACACACTACGATCATCAGTTTCAGCGTCTTCTTTCTCATCAAGACCACGGAGCTTCAGTGCTACGGCATGGAATGAATGACCAGCAGGTTCTTTTTTCAAAGCTTTTACAGGCAGACAATTAGATGACACATACAAAGGCACGCCATCTTTTAACTCCGCAGAGTATGTGATCTGAAGATAACTCTCGGACACCATTGAACAGTGTAGTCAAGTAATGAAAAGAAACTCCTCTGACCAGATATAATCAACTGAGCCTCAGTATTATACAACCTGCAGACAATGTGGTGTTCATTAGATAATTAAAATAGCACTTTATGCTAAAAGGGAAAAGGAAAAGGAATATGAGCAATCCAAGTAAAAACTAGAACTGTATCCATGTGAATTTAAACCGCTCAGCAACTAAGGCATATAAAGCAGTAGTATTTGGTACTCCATCTCTTTCAGTTTATTAGGCACAGTTCCAAATAAAACTATCATTTCAAACTGGCCAACGTTTTTCACCCCCTGATTTTCCCATCTGGAAGTCATTAATTCTCCACCAATATGCAAGTTCCTCGTGAACTGCTCGTTTAATGCGACACCAGTCTCCTCGAACGACATACCCCCACACGTGAAACACTCAACCTCTACCATATCACGCGGTAACGGCAGAGAGATCTGCATACGTGGCCGTATTTGGAAGCATCCGTGAGCGTGCAACGGTTGGCACCCAGCGTAATAATTGTGCTGCGCTTCCGAAGGGCTGTGACGCAGGAACTCAGCAGCAGGGCTACGAGAATTAATTAGACGTCTACCGCGCGCCTTACATACAAGATGGAAAAACAGTTTTTTGGAGCTTTGCCTAATAAAGACACTGAAGGGGAGGGAGTACACCATTCGGTCGGCGTGTGGCTTCACCAAAAGCAGCCAGCTTTGGGCCATCTGTGGTGGCCAAACTGCCTTGTTAGGAAGCGGCTTCGCTCAAGAGTGGCTGTTTGGCAAATTTGCTGCCACCACAGAATAGAACACCCTCCGGGACTACTGTTTTTGTTTGCCCCATCTTTCGGTACGCAGCAGAAATTAATTCATATATACTGTGACATGGATCCAAGCAGCTGTTCTCCATCCACCCACGCATCCATCCATCCATCTACCACAGCTCGACTAATCACTTACTAATCGGCACAGACACGAATAAAGGTACTAGGCAAGCATCAGGGGAGCTAGCAACACACGCAGCTAGGCAGCGCCAAGCAACGGACTTGGCGGCGCAAGTAACGAACTAGGCGACGCAAGCACCGAACTAGGCAAACAAAGAGGGACACGAGTAGTATCTTCGCTTCAAGGGCGGATCCAGACTCTAGCGTCGCGGAAGGAGGTCACCGGGGGCTTAAGGAACCTATCGCTGGATGAAAAGAAGCTCATACCTCGAGACCGGAGATTGCGGACGGACGGACGGGGCGGAGCGCGATCGATGCCGCGGTGAGGAAGAAGGCGGCCGGCGCTGGCGTCGGCGTGAGAGGCCCGGGGGAGAGTTTTGGGTGGAGGGGGCGGGGTTGAGGAGGAGCCGACGGTAGCGCAGGCGGCGGCAGCTTGGGGGCGAGGAGGCAGCTTGGGGGCGAGGAGGCGGCGGCAGAGTAGAGGAGGAGAGATTTAATAGGTTAGGGTTCCTCGCTCGCTCGCTCGCCGCCACCCGAACCGAACCCCAGGTCAGGTCAGTCTCCAGCTCTGCCAAGCCCTTTCCTTCTCTCTTTTTCTTCTCCTCTTTTATCCCACGAATATGCGTTCGCTTGTGCGCCCGGGTGCAGGCCCAGCCCACACGGTTTGCTCTTCTGGACTTCTCCCTCCTCTTTAGGCCCACCCCATACGGTGTGCTCTTCTGATTTTCTCCCTTCCCTTTAGGCCCAGTATCCAGTGCTACCGAACGGTTCTCAAAAAAACGAACCATGATGTGTGAGTGTGTCATGTGCTACAGTCGTCATCATCATACTCAAATCGTTTCAAATGAGTCCTCATATTAGTCAAGTTATGTAGTAAAAGCTAAATTATGTTGAACTCCACAAAACATTAACATTTACATATACAAAATGAAGATATAATTTGATTAGGATTTCTTATTGAAATGCCGGATGTTTATTGACCACTAACACTTTTTTCTGCAAAATGGTTATGCCTCGACCCTCGGTGTGTGGCAATTTAAATATGATGATTAAATACTTGAACAACTTATTTACTCCATCTTAGGGTTTTTTCTTCTACAAATTTATAGTAATTTGTACTCGTGGAAATTGTATATATATAAAAAAATGAAAGAGATTTGCGAGTGGAATGCATTGATGCCATTTATACACTATAAACATCTATAATTTGAATTATACTAGTGGTCAAAGTTGTGCATCAAAAACCATGCAAAAAAAGCACGCCTTATATTTTAGGACAGAGGGAGTACCTAGCAATCCACGTTCTTTGGGAGCAACCACTGTATAGGTAGATTGTTATCATTTCCTTCTGGAATGATAATACAATTTAATTTACTTTGGTTTACATGAAAGATCGGTATACAAGTCCGTAGAGGAAAAACCTTCGAGGAGATGGTTTGCGAGGAAACTGATGTATCGTCTCGTGGAAGTCGCGCACCTACACTTCTTAAACCATCTCTCCAGTTGACTATACATGGGAATTTATAATTTAATTAACACTATCTCTTGTGAAAATAGTGGTAACCATCTTGTGCAGCCATTCTCTCTCCGGCGAATTCAACTTTTGGAAAAAGCGCAAATAAATTATGAGTTTTGAAATTTTGAAATGTCTAAAAGTTAAATGTTGGATGTTTGAAATTCTAGAATTCTTTGCTGTTAATATTTCTAAATGTTTAAATAAATCTAATGTTTACTCAGCATTTACAACCTTACTAAGACGGTGGTGATATTATGTGGATTATCATAATCATGTTATTTCTACCCCTTTTGCCTATTTTAGTGTTTATCTAATATGTAATTTTTCCCTGCTTTCGCTACTTCAATGTATCATTTTTTATTTATGTATCGCCTTCCTCTTTGCTTATGATTTCGCATAGTTTAGTATCAATCAAAAGGGATCAGATTCTTCCAGGTTTTATATTCTTTTAAATAAACCCTGGATCTTTCAAAAATTCTTGCATGCTTTTAAGCATAGCGCTTTCTTACAAAAAACTACGGCGTAGCCTGGACAGGATGTGAATGAGCTCACATACTTGATACCTACAACTCAGAAACAAGATAACTACATCATACTTGCAAACAGCTCTTAACTCATGATTTTAGTCAAGGTGGCATAGTTATACATATTACAGTACCATAGTAGTAAGTTCACTACCCACAACTCACTCATCCATGACAGGCATGGTCATAGGTTTTCTTGAGAGTAAGGATGGTAATGGAAGGTAATACTATACCTATACCCATATAGTCAGCGGGTACAAAATTCTACCCATACCCATGTCCATAGGTATGAAAAATTTACCCATATCCATACCCGACGGATACCCGTACCCATTGGGTACCCAACGGGTAGATCAACTAGTACAAAGTTATTCAAAATTTTACATTTATGATAGCACATTTGATAAAAAGATCAAATATCCCGCCTCAATAACAGGTAGATGAGTACATAAAAATTATTAGAACTTAAAAATCATAATTCTATACTTGGGCATTGCCCTACTGTCCTTCTCAGATGCATAAGTTGAAGTTCCACCGGTAAGGTCCAAATGACAATTTAAACGAACATGGTATGTGTATACATGCCGATACAAAGCTATACTCGTGATTTAACGGATGGGGTATCGGTAGTATCCATGGGTATAATAATGTTCATAACTTGCCCATATGGTGCACCCATGGGTAAATTTATCATCCTTACGTGAGAGTGCTAACCATACTAAAGAGACCATACAGTAGATCTACTACCGTATATCCATCCAACTGGAGAATTTTTTTTGTCGGAGGCGCTCGAGATGTAGATCAGCAAGCCATTCCTTATACAGATTTGCAACAACTTTGATACATTCCCACTAAACATTGTTCTCGACATTGCATAGATCTTGGCTACCGTCTAAAATCACGTCATATAATGGTTATACCCCTTTTCTTCTTTCATTCCCTTATTGTCCTTCTGTATCCTAAATTTATTTGATGTTAATTGAGTCCTTAAGAAGTTCAAATTTGTTTAAATGAACAAAACCACAACGTTCACCTTAACCATATCATGGGCTAGCTAATCGGCAAATCCAGCTCCTAGGCTCCTAAATATAAACCTACTTACTATTAATACATCTTTTTGAATTTATTCATATCGCTATTAAATTATAATCTCATTTGAAATCGCCATTGGTAAAAACTGACAAATGCATTATTAGTATTTGTGCACCTATAATCGCTAAATTGACTCAAATTTAATGGGAAGTGTGCCAATAGACATCCCTAAATCTAGTCAACACAAAGCACCCACCACAACCAAGCACCGACTCCATATAATTTTCGGTCCCACCTCCTCTGATATAATACCCCAAAGTCCAGACATGTCTTAGTGTGTATCTATAACGTGTAGCAAAAAGATGTAGTAGAGAAGCCAAGAGTTTAGCTATACCTGGCAAGATAAACATACCAAATCAAAATACTTATCCTAGTCCACTATAGCTGCTATCAATGTGAAAGCAAGACTTCTGCAAAACCCGGTCTATGGCATGACAATTTTGATGCCACCTACTTATCTGTAAACCTGGTCTTTTATGTCCGCGTTAAACATATTAAAATTGACTTTTATTTTGTGAAGGAAAGAATTACTCTCTCTTATTCAAATTAAATTGACTCGGTTTTCGAGATTCGGATATATCTAGACATGTTTTAGTGCCAGATATATCTGATTCTAGACAAATCCGAGTTAATTAATTTGTATGAAAGGGAGTAAAAGCAAATTACTTGAGATAAAATTTATATCAAGAAAAGATCAAATGACAGACGGTTTTACAAAGGCTTTTATGTGAAAACATTCGAGGAGTTTAGGCATAATCCCAACCTCTCCTTTTCTTCCGTGGTTTAGATTAAGGAGGTGTTCGACCAAATATTGTAACGATCATGTATGGACCGTGTATGTTAGAGTGTGTTTGGTAGGCCGTATTATTGTATCTCGCACGACACGGAAAGAAATAAGCCGGTTTGAAGAGCAGGGCTGTATGGGATTCTTGCATGGCACGATTTTTAAAGCAGCCTAAAACTTGACCCTCTGGACGCTGAATTTGGGCGTTTCCACGGAGACAGGCCGGCTAGGTGTAAATTCTTCTCCCGCGTGCAACCCAGATGCGTAAACTTTCCATTCTAAACGTGGTTAACTTAATCTATTTTAATCTACAAAACCATTCATCGATTCGAGATAAGTTATACATGAAAAAAATGCGAATCGACGATATGAATCCACCCCGACGATCGGTTCCTAGTTTCTTTGACCTTTTATAGGTCTATTTCGTGTTCATGTTTATACATTTTGTGAGCGAATTTTGCCAAATTCTTTGTATATGGGTGACCGTTTGAAATTTCCTTTGGGGTGTAGCTTCACCTCACCAAATCACATAATTTTCATGTTGTGAGTTTTTCATTTTGACACTCATAACTCCATAGATCTAAATTGTCATTATACATACGCACATGTAGATCTACCCGTATGCCAATATCAAAACAGAAAACTTATAACATCAAAGTCGTGTGAAATGATGAATTGAATCTTTCCTCCAAAGGAAATTTCAAATGATCAACTGTGTATAAAGGACGAAATTCATTGAAAAAAGCTCTAAAATGGAAAACGACGTAGCGTTTTAAACACTCGAAGAAATTACAAATTATTCATCGCAATAGATTTATAACATCGAGGGGCATCTTTTTCATGCACAACTTATGAAGGCATGGTTACGTAGATTAGAGAGAATTAAGATCAAGTATGTTAGATTAGAAGGATAACATTCGTTGTGTGCAGCCACGGACCGAATGCTAGGCCGATTTTGGGTGAAACGAGGATGTCGGGGACCAAACAAGAGCACAAAATTGGCACAAGTCAAATCTCTCATGCAATCCAGCGGGCAAGGCAAAAACGAGAAATTTAGGTCCGATTAACCAAACACTCCCTTAGTACATGAACGGGTTTCTCCCAACCGTCAGATACATAATTGCCTCTTTCATTTTCTTTATCTTACCGTATGTAATCTCTTTTTTTATGTACATGCTATACATGGGGCTTTTCCATCTCTTACAATAGAGTGTGGTCAAATAGCTATAAGAATTAAAAATATTATAGTTTTGCTTACGTGAATGAAAGAGAAAAGGAGAAAAGTTGAGAGGACACTTAGTTAAGAGCCGGCTTTTGCACGTGTTCCTAAACATTTTGTAAGAGTAATATATAGACCATGTATTGATAAATTAGTATATCTTTATATCTAACATTTTGTAAGAGTAATATGTAGACCATGTATTGGTAAAACTGACAAATGCATTATTATTACTCGTACACCTATAATTTGACTCAAATCTAACTGGATGTGTGTCAAGACACGTCCCTAAATCAAGTCAATACAAAGCACCTACCACTACCAAGCACCAAGTCCATATAATTTTCGGTCCCACCTCCTTTTTTGGTATAATACACCAGAGTCCAGACATATCTTAGTGTGTATCAATAACGTGTAGCAAAAAGACGCCATAAAGAACTCAAGAGTTTAGCTATACATGGCAAAATAAACAGAACAAATCAGAACACGTATCCTGGTCCACTATAGCTGCTAGCAATGTGAAAGCAAGACTTCCGCAAACCCGCTCTATGGCATGACAATCTTGATGCCATCTACTTATGGCCACATTAAGCATATTAAAATTGATTTTTATTTCAAATTCGGATATGCCTAAACATGTTTTAGCGCTAGATACATTTAACTCTAGACAAATATGAGTTAATTAATTTGGATCAAAAGAGTACAAGCGAATTACTTGATATCAAATTTTTATCAAGAAAAAAGACCAAGTGGCAGATGGTTTTACAAAGTCTTCGTGTAAAAACTTTTGAGGAGTTTAGGCGTGATCCCAACCTCTCATATTTTTTTCGTTGTTTAGATTAAGGAGGTGTTAGACCAAATATTGTACCGATCATGTATGGACCGGGTATGTTCTTGTGAACGGGTTTCTCCCAATGGTCACATACATAATTGCCTCTTTCATTTTCTCTGCCTTACCATATGCAATCTCTTTCTATGTACATGCAATAGATGAGGCTTTTCCATCTCTTATAATAGAGCCGGCTCTTTGGCTCTTTAACGTGTTTCTAGACATTTTATGAGAGTAATATATATGTGGACCATGTATTGATAAATTATTATATCTTTATATATCTAACTATCATACATGTTGACAGATGTTGACTATAAGGTTGATTATAAATGCTCCGATTCATATTACTTGTCGTTAAAATAGATGTATCTAACACTCAAATATGTTTAGATAGATCAATTTTAATGACAAATAATATGGATCAGAGGGAGTATAAACTTGGTTATGGCCAACAACAGACTATACGATTGAACTTGCTCTAACATGCAATCGGTTGCCCCAAAGGAGTACGATCGTTTTTCCAAAGTCAACATATCGATCTTTCTATCAATTGCACTTACAATGATTGGGATGAAACCCTCTTAATGTTAGGCAGCCTATAAATGTGGGCAGTGACGAAGCCGACGTTTCCCAATACGTGCAACCCACCTCTTCTGGTATACACGTGCAAAAAGGTGCCGTAAAGAACCCAAGAGTACAAGGCAAGATAAACGGACCAAATCAGAACACCTGTCCCGGTCCACTGTAGCTGCTACCATGTGAAAGCAAAGACTTCAACGATATCGTTATTGCGCGTGACACAGTGCACATGCATTTGTGGCAAACGATCCTCCCACGAAGCTTCCTGCCCCGTGACTTTTGATCATTGCGGCTCTGAATTGGCGGATCCAGCCAGGTCAGGTCGACGAGCGTTCCTACTTAAGAATTGGGTTGACCCAAGCTCGTAGCCGTGTGGCGCTGGAGTATTAAAAGGACACAGAGAGTGGTGCTGATGCAAGAAGAAACTCAAAAGAAAGTAGAGTACTCCATTAGAAGTGCTAGAAAGAGTCGTCGACCGACCGGCCGATCGCCAATTCGCCACCACCGGCACCCATGGCTGGCGGGAGGAACAGGGAGTGGATGCGGAAGCAGATGGCCATGGCCATGGCGACGGCCAGGAAGGAGTCGCCGAGGTGGACGCGCCGCGTGCGCGTCCTGTCTGCTGCGATGCGGCGGCCGGGGAGGAACGGGCTGTCGCGGGCCGACCGCCTCCGGCTCCTGTACGAGAGCGTCGTGTTCCGCCTGCTGTGGGTGCTCGAGACCCTCATCGTCCTCGCCACGCTTTGCTTCTTCTTCCTCCGGTTCGGCTTCCGCTTGTGACTAGTCAACAAAGTTGTAATAGCGTGTCAAGTCTTCAAAACATTTCCCGTTTGCTCCAAGCCTGATTGTAAATTACTACGTACTCTTGATCCGGAAAAATGACGAAGACGTATGCATACACTAAAACACGATCTAGATGTGTATGTATCCAAATTGTAATAGTGTGCCGTTTTTAGAACTTTTCCCATTTGTTTCAACGATTGTAAATTACTACTCTCTTTGGTCTGAAAAAAAAACACCGAATATATCTATTTACTAGTCTTCAGAACTTTTCCCATTTGCTCCAATGACTGTAAATTACTATTTCCTCCATCCAGAGAAAATAACGAATGTATCTTTACGCTAAAATGCGTCTAGATATATGTCGATCTAGACTAATCTTCAATATTTTTTTAGACAGAGAGAGTATGTACGTGACCTAATTCCTCCCTGTCACGTCAACTTCATACCACGGGAGAAATGTAAGAGTATTGAAAATTACTGTAGCTTAGTAAAAAAAAATGCGCGGCTTTTTAACCAACCCAAAGAATTTCTCAGTTATATGCGTCACGCTAAGTGGATGTTAAACCATGATCACCGGACATGGGTTGCCTAAGAATTTTCTAGCCCAAACATGCTTCTTACGAAGTGTACAAGACAAGTCAGTTATTTGATGGGCTGAACAAAATGGTTTACATGATAGAGAAATGATACAGATTGCTATGACCCAGGGAGTGAAGAATGACCGAAAAAAATGTCGTTGTCGATCTGGCGGCTAGCGCTGTTCTGCTTCATCTTGGTTACAGGATGTGAAGCTAAGATGCTTTTTATGCTTTTGACTCTAGGAAGATGGTGGCCATTTTTCTTACGATGGAGAAAGGGCGAACGGTGTAGGCAGAAACTAAGAGCGTCCCTAACGGACCACCGTATAATGGACCTCGAATTTGTCCGTTTACGGGAGGGGAGGACAGCTCATCCGTGCTGAGCCCGTTTGCGGTGGCCACTCCACCCAACGGCCACTCCCCTTCCCCCAAATAAAAACATTGCACAAAAAAGGAAAAACAAGAAATATTACAATAATTATAAAAATATACTAAAATACAACATTGTTCCATGTCCAAAATGTGCACACACAGAAAACACCCTAGTGGGTGGCCGTAGCTTGGTAGGGTGGCGGCGGGGTGATACCAATGTCGATGCCGGCTGCCCCTGTCCTGCAGCGTGACACGGGAGGCCTACTCATCGTCGTCGGGGATCTTGATGAACACCTACGGCGGCAACCACGCGAGGGCCGGGGGAGCACTGACGGACGGTGGAGCGGGAGCGGGAGCTGCCATCAACAATTCGTGGAAGGCCTGACCCATGCCATCCCACTCTCGCTCCTCTTCCGGCTGGGAGGCCAGTATGGCGGCCTCAATCTCCTCTTCCTGCATTGGTCGGTCCATTGACTCGATCTTGACCGCGTCTTTTGGCTCGACCTTGATGACAACCATGGGGAACACCTCGACCTCGATGGTGTCAGTGCCCCTATACTACAACCAGTTTGGCAGGCCTGGCTATGATGGTCTGAAGAAGTCGTAGAGCTCCTGGTGCTCGTCCTCCTTCTCTGGATCGTCCTCGATGCCAGAATCTGCCCCAGACTCCACCTAGTAGTCCTCGTTTGAGTTGTCGAGGTGGGCCCTCGATAGCCTCGTGGCGAGGCTTGTGCTCGGCCTCGAACCACGAATCCCATCGTCGAAGTGGATGGAGTAGCCCGGGTCATGGAGCAGATGTGGGGGAGGAATGCTCGGCGGAGGTAGGTCTCCCGCCGACACGCAAGACCAGACGCGGGAACGGTCGGGACATGGACGCGGGCCTGGTTGAGGTGACAGCCCGCTAGTAGGTGCATATCCGGACATAGGCACGACATCCCAGCCTCTGCAAGTTAGCCACCTCGGGACTCACATGCACCCACCGCTCCGAGCGAAGACACGGCGACGCGCGCGCCGGTGGAGAGCGGGAGAAGGAGCCGCGAGCGGGAGAAGGAAGAGATGGAATGGAGGTGGCGTGACGACGACCCAACCTCATGGCCGTTGCGATCAGGCCTGAACCACTTCTTCCATGACGGTTTCGTCATAGTTATCGGCTGGTAGCTATGTCATTCGGTGGGGACGGAGTTAGCTAGGGTTTTTGATGGAGAGGGGTTTGACCGGTAGTGGAGAGGGGAGTGGATGGGTATGATGCGGTCCCATTAAAAAGGACATGGCAACGATTCCCCTCTCCATTGGCCACTGATGGCTTGGGCATGTGGAAACACCTGGAGGACGCGCCCAGACGCGGCAGCTATCTGTCCCACCATATTCCATACCTGATTTTGGACAGGGTTTGCGCCAAAACGGACCGCTCTGAGGCTGCTGCTCCGTTTGCGGGTGCGTGTTAGGCCGTGTCTTTGGTCCGGTGGAACAAGAAAGGATGCAGGTGGTCATTTTGCATGCCTTCGTTGGGATGCCCTAAGGCTTTGATAAAGCTTTTAGGAGGTCCGTTGTATATGACTTGGTGTCGGAAGTTGTGAACTTTGAATAATAACATCTACATGAAGACATTATTATTTCTATTGCTGGGATGGTTAAAACTAAATGAAGCTCACTGCAATGAGCTAATCAACTACATATTTGAGTTAAACGGTCTCTTTGAAACTATGCAATTGATTTTGCCAAATCAACAAAGAGGTGCACGGAAATGTCCTAGACTTAATTCAAAAGTAATATAGTTCGTAAAGCTGTTGTTTGAACATAAGTAGCCAAAGTGTACGGCGAAAATATTCATGTAGAGCACATCGACATTCTGAACAACAGACTTCAGAACAACTAATCAATGTAAACATATCAGGGAATTGAATGTGTCTTTGAGTCAATAGTATTAAACATAACATTGATTTTATCATTAAAAACACTAGCTTGTGAAATAATACTTTGAGTTGGTGAGGATTGGTGTAGAGAAAAAAAATATTTTTAAAAAATTAGCATTAGTATTTCGAATGCATGCAAAAAAGAAATGCATGCCGAAGAGGAAGAGCGCAAGGTGGAGGAAAAGAGAAGACATATAAAATAAGCAATGCAACAGGAGGAAAGGAGATGGAGATTAGCCCTATTCATTTGGATTGCTAACGATAGAGAAGAGCACATATGTACATGTTTTCAGAGTTATAAGTCTCACGCGTGTACGCAACTTATACTTCAAACTTTAGTTACGTGTCTAAGTTTGTTGTTCTATAGCAACACACAACATTCAGCTAGTTGATACTCAGAGAAAACGCTTTTTCAAAACTTTAAGAGCTAAAAACATATTGTTCCAAGATTCTCGAGAAAACCAGCTGCATGAGCCTACATCTAACGAACCAACAGGGAAAAGAGCTACAATAACATGAAACACTCGGCAACATCAACGCAAAGCACGCACCACCACAATGCACCAACTCTGTATAATTTTGAGTCCCACGTTTTTCTTTGGTATGCTACTCCAGAGTGCATAGTGATGTAGAGAACCCAAGAGTCTAGGGCATCTCTAGCGGGAGACACGAAAAGTGTCCATTTTGGTCTGAAATGGTTCGTCTCTCGATAGTTTGGTGCAAGTTTTCATGGCAATCCGGGCAGTACCCCTAGCATCACAACCCATTTTAGCCGGACATTCATATTTGTAATTTTCTTCTTCTTCTCTCTACACTCTTGTCAATACGGTGGCAGCCCGTGTTGCCAATCTTTTGGCCATAATCGGACCGCCCGTGCCACACACCACCTTTTGCTCCCCACTCCCGTAAATGCGACACCTCCTCCTCAATCGCCTCTCTGCCCTTCGTCACCCCTCCCAACCCTACCACCACTTCCAGCTCATTCGTGCCCTCTCCTCCCCCTCTCTGCTCCCGGCCTCCGACGTGGACCTCCAAAAGTATGCCTCCTATGCGCTCCTTGTCCTCAGCTGCGGCGCTGCCACCTACTACTCCTTCCCCACCGACGTTAGACGTCGATGTCTGGCCGACAGGAGTAGCAACATGCATACCTTTCTCCCACAAGCAGCATCAACAAGCACGACACCGATGGAAAAGGCGTCACGGAGCTACAGCCGTAGCGCATGTGTCTGACCACCTCCGAGCTTGCCCTAGCCCGCAGCTCTGCGCTCCGCCTTGGCCGCCTCCGAGCTCCTTTCGTGCTCAATCTACGCCGCTCTCTTGTGAAGGAAGGGGAGGGGATGGCGGCGGCTCCCAAAAAGGGAGAGAACTTGTATTGGGGGTATGTTGGGTTTATTAGGCTGCCAACTGGACAAGGCCAATGGTAGGGAGGACAATCTGGCTGTCCACGGCCTGTCCGCATTGACCCCGTCCAGCTCAACCCATTTCTAGACTAAATTTGGGTCAAGAATGACTTGCGGCCATAATTTATCTCTCTTAGACGCTTCGCTAGGCTACGGATAAGATTTAGGTCATGAATAGAATGTAGCCACAGTTTATCCCTTTGAGTCGTCTCGCTAGCTAGGCTAGTTTTTGCGATCCGCGTGTCTCGGGCGGACCGAAACACTTGCCCCGATCCAGTACAGCTGCTATCAATGTGAAAGCAAGACTTCCACGCGATCGTTATTGCGCACGACACATCCACATGGCATTTCTGGAAACGATGCTGCCACGAAGTTTCCTGCCCCGTGACTTTCAAGCTAGCTCTTGATCGTTGCGGCCCTGAATTGGCGCATCCAGTCATGTCAGCTTGCTGGCTGAGTTCATACTTAAAAATTGCGTTGACCCAAGCTCGTAACCGTGTCGCGCTGCAGTATAAAAGGCCCGAGAGTGAGTGGTGCTGATGCAAGAACCAACCGCACACAAGCTTCAGAAAAAGTATATCAGAAGTCGACTGACCGGCCGATCGCCAATTCGCCGCCAGCACCACCGGCACCCATGGCTGGCGGGAGGAACAGGGAGTGGATGCGGAAGCAGATGGCCATGGCCATGGCGACGGCAAGGAAGGAGTCGCCGAGGTGGACGCGCCGCGTGCGCGCCGTCTCTGCGGCGATGCGGCGGCCGGGGAGGAACGGGCTGTCGCGGGCCGACCGCCTCCGGCTCCTGTACGAGAGCGTCGTGTTCCGCCTGCTGTGGGTGCTCGAGACCCTAATCGTCCTCGCCACGCTCTGCTTCTTCTTCCTCCGCTTCGGCTTCCGCTTGTAGCTAATCAACAAAGCTGTAATAACGTGTCAAGTATTCAAAACATTTCCCGTTTGCTCCAAGCCTGATTGTAAATTACTACGTACTCTTGATCCGGAAAAATGACGAACACGTATGCATACACTAAAACACGATCTAGATGTGCTTTTCCCATTTGCTTCAACGATTGTAAATTACTACTCACTTTGGTCTGAAGAAAAATACCGAATGTATCTATTTACTAGTCTTCAAAACTTTTCCCATTTCCTCCAATGACTGTAAATTACTATTCCCTCCATCCGGAAAATATGTCGAATGTATCTTTATGCCAGAATGCATCTAGATATATGTCGATCTAGACTAATCTTCAACATTTTTTTAGACAGAGAGGGTATATACATGAGCTAATTCGTCCCGGTAACGTCCAGTTCATACCACGGGAGAGATGTGCTCGTCCTTGCTGAGCCCGTTTGCGGTGGCCACTCCACCCAACTGCCACCCCCCCTTCCCCCGAATAAAAACAATGCACAAAAAAGGAAAAAACAAGAAATATTACAATAATTATACAAATATACTAAAATACGACATTGTTCCATGTCCAAAATGTGCACACTCAAAAAACACCCTAGTGGGTGGCCGTAGCTTGGTAGGGTGGCGGCGGGGTGATGCCAATGACGATGTCGGCTGTCCCTTGTCCTGCAGCGCAACACAGGAGGCCTACTCGTCGTCGTCGGGGATCTTGATGAACACCTACGGCGGCGACCACGCGAGGGCCGGGGGAGCACTGACGGCCAGCGGAGCGGGAGTGTGAGCTGACATCCACAATTTGTGGAGGGCCTGCCCCATGCCATCCCACTCTCGCTCCTCTTCTGGCTAGGAGGCCAGGATGGCGGCCTCAATCTCCTCCTCCTGGGAGGCCAGGATGGCGGCCTCAATCTCCTCCTCCTGCATTGGTCGGTCCATCGACTCGATCTTGACCGCGTCTTCCGGCTTGACCTTGATGACAGCCTTGGGCGGCCTCGATGATGTCGGCGCCCCTATACTACAACCAGTCCGGCATGCCTGGCTATGACGGTCTGAAGAAGTCGTAGAGCTCCTGGTGCTCGTCCTCCTTCTCTGGATCATCCTCGATGCCAGAATCCGCCCTAGACTCCACCTAGTAGTCCTTGTTTGAGTTTTCGAGGTTGTCGAGGTGGGCCCTCAATAGCCTCAAGGCGAGCCTTGTGCTCGGCCTCGAACCACGAGTCCCACAGTCGGAGTGGATGGAGTAGGCCGGGTCATGGAGCAGATGTGGGGGAGGAATGCTCGGCAGAGGTAGGTCTCCCGCCGTCGCACAAGGCCAGACGCGGGAACGGTCGGGAGAAGGACGCGGGCCTGGTTGAGGTGACAGCCCGCTAGTAGGTGCACATCCGGACACATGCACGACATCCCCGCCTCTGCAAGCGTGTTAGCCACCTCGGGACTCACATGCACCCGCCGCTCCGAGCGAAGACGCGGCGACACGCGCGCCGGTGGAGAGCGGGAGAAGGAGCCACAAGCGGGAGAAGGAAGAGATGGAATGGAGGTGGCGTGACGATGTCCCGACCTCGTGGCCATTGCGACCGGGCCTGAACCACTTCTTCCATGGCAGTCTCGTCATCGTTGTCGGCTGGTAGCTACGTCGTTTGGTGGGGAGGGAGTTGGCTAGGGTTTTTGATGGAGAGGGGTTTGACCGGCAGTGGAGATGGGAGTGGATGGGTACGACGCGGTCCCATTAAAAAAGACACGACAACGATTCCCCTCTCCATCGGCCACTGATGGCTTGGGCCCGTGGAAACGCCGGGAGGACGCGCCCAGACGCGGCAGCTATTTGTCCCACCACATTCCAGACCTGATTTTGGACGGGGTTTGCGCCAAAACAGACCGCTCCGAGGCTGCTGCTCCGTTTGCGGGTGCGTGTTAGGCCGTGTCTTTGGTCCGGTCGAACAAGAAAGGATGCAGGTGGTCATTTTGCAGGCCTTCATTGGGATGTCGTAAGGCTTTTATAAAGGAAAATGATACTATGCCCCCGGGGGATCCCGTGATTTTATCCCCCGGGTAGCTCAAAACCGTGGGACGACTCGCGAGTGGTGGGCCGCGTCCTATCTTCAACCTCCCGTCCCGTACGTCTCCCCGCATCTGCTCCCGTACGTCTCCTGCCGCCGCACACCTTTAATCCCGCGAGCCGCCGTGAGCCTCCTGCCGCCACGCCCCTCCGGTGCCGCGCACCACCGGCAAGATCCGTTCCTCCTCTCGTAGCAAGCACCTGTCGACGCGCCCCTCCGCTACAGCTCGCGCCGCCACGGCCCACGCCACCTACAGCGAGCGCCGCCATGACCCGCGCCGTCTGCAGTGAGTGCCCGCCGCCCCAGCTAGATGGTGCCTGTTGCTGCGAGCGACGGTCTCCGGTGCTGGCTATGGATTGGAGCTCATAAACATCCTTCTCCTCCTCTCCGATGTTGCCTAGATTCTGTGGGACAAGCGGCCATGGTCAGATTATGTAGCCATGGCCAGATTCTGCAGCCATGGCCTCACGCCATGGCCATGGCGTGCTACCTAAGGCGACCGAGTTGCTTCTGTGGTCTTCAGTGTTAGTGTTTGCTACTCTAGCAGACATGTGTTGCTACTTATGTTGATCAGTGTTGCTAATTATGTTGTTAGTCGGTGCTACGGGCATTTGCTACCTTATCATATTTTTTTGCTACATATTCGTATATTTTTTGCTACTTTCGCACAACCTTATTGCTACAACCAATCTCTACTGTTTTGCTACGATATCTTCGGCGGAAATCTCCGGCGATGTCTTCGACGATATCCCATTTGCTACATTAGAAAAAACATTTTACTACAACTGTTTTATGTTTTTGCTACAATAACGTAAATTATTTGCTATGAGGTCTTCGGCGACATTTTTCGGCGAGAGTCTTAGGCGATGTTTCCGACGATGTCGGTTTTGCTACATTGAAATATTTTTTTGCTACAAGGTCGCCGATAAGGTCTCCGACGAACTCTCCGGCGAGATCTAGTCTGTCTGTTCTATTTTCTAGGTCGAATTGTTTTTTGCTACATGTAGCAAAAACGAGATATTTTATAGCAAAAATAAGTGATTTGTAGTAAAAGCGGGATTAGAGGTGTTTTTCTAGGACACGTGTCGGCCAGGGGACCCGAGGGATCGGGGGAAGTTATCCCCTGGGGGACATGTAGCGCTACCCTTTGATAAAGCTTT
Source organism: Avena sativa (assembly GCA_916181665.1). Classification (NCBI taxonomy): domain Eukaryota; kingdom Viridiplantae; phylum Streptophyta; class Magnoliopsida; order Poales; family Poaceae; genus Avena; species Avena sativa. Next base: position 380,030,927 of record OV702279.1, on the reverse strand, counting down.
TACGAGGTCCGTTGTATATGACTTGGTGTCGGAAGTTGTAAACTTTGAATAATAACATCTACATGAAGACATTATTATTTCTATTGCTGCGATGGTTAAAACTCACCGCAATGAGCTAATCAACTACATATTTGAGTTAAACAGTCTCTTTGGAACTATGCAATTGATTTTGCCAAATCAACAAAGAGGTGCACGGAAATGTCCTAGACTTAATTCAAAAGTAATATATTTCGTAAAGCCGTTGTTTGAAGATAAGTAGCGAGGGAAAAAAACCGCCTCGCTCGCTCGGTCCGCTCCCGCGGGCGGACGCGGGCGAACCCTAGCTTGCGCCGCCGCCCCTCCACCCTTCTTCCCCTCCCCTCGCCGCCACCGGTGGGCGTCGCCGGGCGAAGCCCCGGGGGCGTAGGCGGCGGCGGGGCCTCCCCTCTCTCCCTCGTTCGGCGGCGGCGACGCGAGTGGCCTCGACGGATGGGGGCGCGGCGCTGGCTGGAGGGCGCGGCGGAGCGGCTGCTCAGCGGCGGTGTGGCGGCTCCTGTGCGTGCGGTGCGCTCTCGACGACGGTGACTGCTGCGCCCCTGAGGGGCGGGGTGGTCGGGGCGTCTGCGGGTGGCCGCAGGATGGCTCCGGCGGCGGGGCTGCTGGGGCGGCGGAGGGCCTGCGCTGGCAGGGAGCGAGGCGGCGTGGCGGCGCGGACGTGGGCGACAGGGCAGCGCGGCGCACCCGCGGCGGCTGAGCTCGGGGCGGGCAGGGCCTTGGCGGCCCAGATCGGGCCCATTTGGGCCCAGATCTGGGTTTGGCGGGCTGGCTGGCTCCGATTCGGCTGGGCGGCAGATCATGGCGGGTTAGGGTGGATGGGACCCGTGGCACCCGTGGCCGGCCTGTTGCAGCGCGGCGGCGGACTTTATGGGCCCGTCAAGGCCTAGCTGGACCGCCATGGGACTGGTTTGCCTCTGCGGAGGCTTTACGGGCCTGCTGGGCCCGGCCGGACCCATGGTGGACTGGTTTGTCTGCGGCCGCGTCCGGTCGACTACCGCCGTCGGCGGTGGAGGAAGTTCCCTCCCGCGCGGCCGTGGTATTGTGGGCCCTGTTTCAATTCTACCTGGGTCACGATGTTGCAGCCCTCGCGACGGCTTGCTCGGTGAGGCGATGATGACAAAGTCGGAACCGGAGTGACGCATGTTCGTGGGCGGCGAGTTTGGGTGGTGGCGAGGCTTCGCTCTCGCGGGTCTCCTGTGCAACGGCTCGTCCAGGGGTTGGGGATAGGGCCCTCGGGAGAAATCCTTGTCAGCTTGACTGACATCGACACGGTGCCGCCTGCGGGTGGCATCTTCCTTCCTAAAGGGCGTCGTAGCTTCCCTTCTTCCATTCCCCTCTGCGTGCCGGGGGAAATCCTAGGGCCAGTCTCTGGTCCGGGCAGCACCGGTCGCTTTCCCTCTTGAGGGTGCTGCTTGGCACTTGACGAGTCGGGGCTAGGAGCGTGGTGGACATTCTTCGGTGGGCGTAGCGGTTGTGGTCTTCCTCGTCTAGTCGATCCGTCTCCGTCTCATCTCCTTTGTGTTTTTCTTTGTTTTTCGTTCGGGCGTGTGTGTGCTGCTGCCCCAGCATCGTGTATCGTGTTGTCTCTGGTTTTGGGCGATGTGCTGTCTGGCCCAGCAGCGGTCTCACTTATGTGCTTTATTTATAAAGCGGGGCGAAAGCCTATTTCGAGAAGATAAGTAGCCAAAGCGTACGGCGAAAATATTCATGTAGATTACATCGACATTCTGAACAACAGACTTCAGAACAACTAATCAAAGTAAACATAGCAGGGAATTGAACGTGTCTTTGTGTCAATAGTATTAAATATAACATTGATTTTATCTCACTAGCTTGTGAAATAATACTTTGAGTTGGTGAGGATTGGTGTAGAGGAAACAAAAATATATATATATATATATATATATATATAAATTAACATCAATATTTTGAATACATGCAGAAAAGAAATGCACGAGGAAAAGGAAGAGGGCAAGGTGAAGGAAAAGAGAAGACATGAAAAATAAGCAATGTAACCGGAGGAGAGGAGATGGAGATTAGCCCTATTCATTCGGATTGCTCACGATAGAGAAGAAGAACACATATGTACATGTTTTCAGAGTTATAAGTCTCACGCGTGTACGCAACTTATACTTCAAACTTTAGTTACGTGTCTAAGTTTGTTGTTCTATAGCAACACACAACATTCAGCTAGTTGATACAATACATCACTGCCTACATCTAGACTTTTTTTCAAAAGTTTTTAGAGCTAAAATTATATTGTTGCAAGATTCTCAAGAAAACCAGCTGCTGCATGAGCCTACATCCAACGAACCAACAGGGGAAAGAGCTACTCCCTCCGTTCCTAAATAAGTATACTTCTGGCCTTTAGCTAAGTCAAACTTTATAAAATTTAACCAACTTTATAGATGTACATAGCAATATATATTATATTAAAATGACATATTATGAAACTAAATTTAAAAACATATCTATTAGTACAATTTAAAATTATAAATATTGCTATATTTTCCAAAGTTAGTCAAATTTTACTAACTTTGTTGAACTGAAATGGGGTCTACTTATTTACAGACGGAGGAAGTACAATAACATGAAACACACTTTTTTTGTTGAACTGAAATGGGGTCCCAAAAGACCCCGAAGCTGCCATTACTCATCTGTGGGTGGATACAATATGCAAACAGGCCCCTTACAAGACAAAAATTGCAGAGAAGGCCTGCAAATAAGCAAGGAGGACCCTAAGAAGAAAAACTAGAAAAGCAATCAGGTCCTTCACTCCCTCTACCACCGCTGAGCTCTGGCCGCCGACCATCTTAAAACAGCCGGGGACGAACCACTTGGCCAGAGGAAGACGGTGAAGCCCCGGGCGGAGCTCCCAGTTGGCCTCCATCCTGGAGGTTGGATGCGCGCCTCAGCATCGCATCAACGCAAAGCACGCACCACCACAATGCACCAACTCCGTATAATTTTGGGTCCCACCTCTGCGGGTGTGCTACTCCAGAGTGCAGACACATTTTAGGGCATGTTTGATTCAAATGATTTGTATAGGAAATTTGTAGGATTAAATCCTATAGGAAATTTTCCTATGGTGGTTGTTTGATTTGTAGGATTGATTCCTATAGGAAACTTTCCTAAGAAATCTTTTGCACTAGATTGCATAGGAAATCTAACATCCAACCAAAGCTCTTTCTTAGAATCCTTTGATGGAATCAAACAAACTTTGTTGCATGTGGGTTCTTATAGGATTGAAGTGGACATGACATTGCAATCCTACGGTTTTCCTATTTCCTTTGTTTTTCCTATCCTATGAATCAAACAAGCCCTTAGTGTATATCTAAAACGTGTAGCAAAAAGGTGATGTAGGGAACCCAAGAGTTTAGGCCATCTCTAGCATGAGACCCATTTGAGACACGGAAAGTGTCCTTTTGGATCTAAAATGGATCGTTCCTGGACAATTTGGTGCTAGTTTTCATGCCAATTCTAGCGGTACCCCTAGCATCATGACCCATTTAGCCAGACATGCCTATTTGCAATTTTCTTCTTCTTCTTCTTCTCTCTATCTTCTCATCAATGCGGGGCAGCCCCTGTTGCCAATCTTTCGGCCATGATCCGACCGCCTGTGCCACGCACCACCTTTTGCTCCCCACTCCTGACAATGCGACACCTCCTCCTCAATCGCCCCTCTGCCCTGCCTCACCCCTCCCAACCCCTTCCAACTCATCCGCGCCATCTCCTCCTCCTCTCCGCTCCCGGCCTCCGACATGGACCTCCAAAAGTATACATGCTACACGCTCCTCGTCCTTGGCTGCGGCGCTGCCACCTACTACTCCTTCCCCTTTCCGCTCGACGCGCTCCACAAGATGGCCGTCCCCATCTGTAGGGTTCGCAGCATAGAAAACAAAAATTTTCCTACGATGTGAACTATATACCAAGATCTATATAGTAGATACAAACAACGGGCGGATGTATATCCGTAGAAAACATACCCTTGAAGACCGACAAAGCTTAACGAGTTCAACTCGTGGTTGATGTAGACGATCTCTTGCCGATCTCAAGATCGAGAGGAAGTCCTAACGCCGCAAATCAGCAGCGCATCCGTGCTCGCACACACGTTCGAGGCACCGAGCAACCTCCGCCTCCTCGCTCCAGCGATGCAGCGGAAGCACAACTCTTTCTTGCCGAATAGCCACCGGGAACATGTATCTCGCTAGTCCGAGACCATGGGGAATAAATTCTAGAGGGGGAGAGAGATCCTTCACGAGGAGGTGTGAGAGACAAGTGAGGAGGGGGGCTCCTTTTATAGGAGGAGGAGGGAACCCCAAGGGGGTGGCCGGCGCATGGGGGCTGCCCCTTTGCCCTCCCCTCTTCATGTGGGTGGACACTCCACTCACAAATCTCCTTTAAATTCCCTCCACTCAAAAGTCCACTCAAATTCCCATTAAATTTCCACCAAATTTAATGCAAACTCTCATTAAATAAAACTCTTTTATTTTATTCAGAATTTTGTCAATTACTTTAATGACAAACATTCACAAATAACCCCTTGCTAGAATTCTATTTCACATGCATAACCACTTTATGCAATTTCACCCGAAAACCTGTTTCGGTATCTAGTGAAATAAATTTCTGCGCTTGTTCATTCTTTCGGCATGAAACATTTGCTCCAATTGGATGTCGGTGTCTCTTAAGTGTGTCACCCTACGGTTCGTGAATAATGCGGACATGATCGAGACCCCTCTCGGATCAATAATCAGAAGCGGGATCTGGAGACCCATACTGACTCCCACACATTCAACGATGACTTTCTTGTGATCGTCGGAACCTTTTACGCTAGTATCTTAATCCCTTTGTTTCACGATATATTACATGTCCAAGATTCGATCATCGGTATCTCCATACCTAGTTTGATCTCGTTACCGACATGCACTCTTTTCTCGTTCCTGTGATATAACATTCTAGTGATCAAATCACTTGCTTGCAAGCTAATAAATGTGATATCACCGAGAGGGCCCAAAGTATATCTATCCGTCATCGGGATGAACAAATTCCACTCTCGATCCATGAGCCTCAACATAACACTTTATTAGTTCTGAATCCATCTTTATAATCACCCTGTTACGGTGTGACGTTTGATATTATCAAGAAACTCTTCCGGTGTTAGTGATTGACATGATCTCATGGTCTAAGGATTAGGATCACTTCGTAAGTTGTTATAGCAATATAAACTCAATGACTTTGATCGTAATGCTATACTTCGGATGAATGTTCATCACACCATTACACTAATGTTGTGATCCCGTTATTAACAACATCCAATGTCCATGATCAGGAAACCTTGATCATCTTGTTAATCAACGAGCTAGTTTATGAGAGAGGCATAACTAGGAACTTTCTGTTTGTTTATTAAACACACATGTATTAACGTTTCCGTATTAATACAATTATAGCATGCAAAATAAACATCTATCATATACTTGGAATACACATAATAAACACTTTATTATTGCCTCTCAGGGCATATTCCCTTCAGTCTCCCACTTGCACTAGAGACAATAATCTAGTTACATAGTGATAAATCTAACACCCATTGAGTTCTGGTGTTGATCATGTTTTGCTCTAGGGAGAGTTTTAGTCAACGGATCTGCTACATTGAGATCCGTATGTACTTTACAAATCTTTATATCTCCATCCTTGACATGCTCGCGGATGGAGTGAAACCGGCGCTTAATATGCTTGGAATGCTTGTGAGACCTTGTCTCTTTGGCATTGGCAATGGCACCATTATTGTCACAATAGATCACCATTGGGTCCAACGCGTTTGCCACAACTCCTAGTTCGGATATGAACTCCTTCATCCAAACTGCTTCCTGAGCCGCTTCTGAAACAACAACATATTCGGCCTCCGTTGTTGATCCCGCTACCACAGGTTGTTTGGAGCTCCTCCAACTAACCGCTCCGCCATTCATGAGAAATACGTATCCGGATTGAGACTTAGAGTCATCCGGATCGGTGTCAAAGCTAGCGTCGACATAACACTTAGCGACGAGCTCTTCTTCACCTCCGTATACAAGAAACATATCCTTAGTTCTTCGTAAGTACTTAAGGATATTCTTGACCGCTATCCAGTGTTCCGAACCTGGATCCGATTGGTACCTACTAGTCAAACTAATAGCATTTGCCACATCCGGTCTTGTACATAGCATGGCGTACATTATAGAGCCTATGGCTAAAGCATAGGGGACTTTGTCCATTATCTCTCTTTCTTCCGCTGAAGCCAGACTTTGAGTCTTACTCAATGTCTTGCCTTGCAACATAGGTAAGAACCCCTTCTTACTTCCGTCCATTTTAAACTTCTTTAAAATCTTATCAAGGTATGTACTTTGCGATAGCCCTATTAGGCGCCTAGATCTATCTCTATAGATCTTTATGCCTAATATGTATGACGCTTCACCTAGGTCCTTCATTGAAAATTTGTTGTTTAGATAACTTTTAACACTGTTTAAAAGATCTATATCATTTCCGATCAATAATATGTCATCCACATATAATATCAGAAATGCCACATCTCACTTTCTTGTAAATACAAGCTTCTCCATAAGTTTGGACAAATCCAAACTCTTTGATCACCTCATCAAAGCGGAGATTCCAACTTAGTGATGCTTGCTTCAATCCATAGATGGATCGCTGAAGCTTGCACACCTTGTTAGCATCCTTAGGATTGACAAAACCCTTTGGTTGTATCATATACAACTCTTCTTCAATATTACCATTGAGAAACGCGGTTTTGACATCCATCTGCCATATCTCATAATCGAAATATGCAGCAATTGCTAACATAATCCTAACTGACTTTAGCATCGCTACGGGAGAGAAAGTCTCATCGTAGTCAACTCCTTGAATTTGTCGAAACCCCTTTGCGACAAGTCGAGCTTTATAGACGGTCACATTACCATCAGCATCAGTTTTCCTTTTGAAAATCCATTTGTTCTCCACGGCCTTTCGGTCGTGAGGTAATTCCACCAAGTTCCAAACTTGATTTTCATACATGGATTCCATCTCGGATTTCATGGCTTCTAACCATTTGTTGGAATCCGGGCTCATCATCGCTTCTTCATACGTCGCAGGGTCATCATTTTCATCAACCATGAAATTCATGACAGGATTTCCGTACAGATCGGGAGCTGCACGCGTCCTGTTTGACCTGCGAGGTTCGGTAGTACTCTCTTTCGGAGTTTCATGATCATTATCATTAGTTCCCTCTTCAACAGGTGGAGCCAACTCCGGAACAACTTCCGGCGCTGCGCTACTCGCCATACTTTGAAGAGAAGGTTCCACAACCTCTTCGAGTTCTACCTTCCGACTACTCACACCTTTCGCGAGAAACTCTTTCTCTAGAAAGGATCCATTCTTGGCAACAAAAACCTTGCCCTCGGATCTGTGATAGAAGGAATACCCAATAGTTTCTTTAGGGTATCCTGTGAAGACGCATTTTTCCGCTTTGGGTTCGAGTTTATCCGGTTGAAGTTTCTTCACATAAACATCGCATCCCCAAACTTTAAGAAATGACAGCTTAGGTTTGTTTCCAAACCACAATTCATACGGTGTCTTTTCAACGGATTTAGATGGTGCCCGATTTAAAGTGAATGCAGCAGTTTCTAGTGCATAACCCCAAAATGACAACGGCAAGTCCGTCAGAGACATCATAGATCGAACCATATCTAATAAAGTACGATTACGACGTTCCGACACACCATTTCGCTGTGGTGTTCCGGCAGGTGTGAGTTGTGAAACAATTCCACACTCTTTCATGTGAGTGCTAAACTCGTAACTTAGATACTCACCTCCGCGGTCGGACCGTAGAAATTTGATCTTTCTATTACGATGATTTTCTACTTCATTCTGAAATTCCTTGAACTTTTCAAAGGTTTCAGACTTGTGTTTCATCAAGTAGATATAACCGTATCTACTCAAATCATCCGTGAAAGTAACAAAATAACGATATCCACCTCGCGCCGACACACTCATTGGACCACATACATCAGAATGTATGATTTCCAATAAATCTGTCGCCCGTTCCATTGAACCGGAAAACGGCGTTCTAGTCATCTTGCCCATAAGGCATGGCTCACATGTATCAAATGATTCATAATCAAGTGATTCCAAAAGTCCATCCGAATGGAGCTTCTTCATGCGTTTAACGCCAATATGACCTAGACGGCAGTGCCACATATATGCGGATATATCATCATTAAGTTTAATCCTTTTAGCATCAACATTATGAATATGTGTAACATTATCATCGAGATCTAATAGAAATAAACCATTCATCATCGGTGCATGACCATAAAAGATTTCATTCATATAAATGGAACAACCATTGTTCTCGGATTTAAATGAATAACCACTTCGCATCAAACACGATCCAGATACAATGTTCATGCTCAGTGCAGGCACCAGATAACATTTATTCAAGTTTATAACTAATCCCGACGGTAAGTGGAGAGGCAGCGTTCCGACGGCGATCACATCAACGCTTGATCCATTGCCGACACGCATCTTGACCTCACCCCTTGCTAGCGGTCGCTTGTTCCACAGCCCCTGATTCGAGTTACAAATATTAGCAACTGAACCGGTATCAAATACCCAGGTGCTACTGCGAGCACTAGTCAAGTACACATCAATAACATGTATATCATATATACCTTTGTTTGCCTTGCCGGCCTTCTTGTCTGCCAGATACTTGGGGCAGTTGCGCTTCCAGTGGCCAGTCCCCTTACAATAGTAGCACTCGGAATCAGACTTAGGTCCAACTTGGGGTTTCTTTTCAGGCGCGGCAACAGGCTTGCCGCCCTTACTTCCCTTCCGTTTTCCCTTCTTGTCTTTCTTGAAACCAGTGTTCCTATTGATCATCAACACTTGATGTTCCTTTTTGATCTCCACTTCTGCAGTTTTAAGCATTGACAAAAGCTCGGGGAGAGACTTCTTCATGCCTTGCATATTATAGTTCATCACGAAGCTCTTATAGCTAGGTGGCAGAGACTGCAGAACACGATGGATGCCTAAGTCAATGGGAATCGATATTCCCAAGGACACAAGCTTATCGGCGTAACCCGACATCTTGAGTACATGCTCACTAACGGAGCTGTACTCTTCCATCATGCAGCTAAAGAACTTATCTGAAGCGTTGTAGCTCTCTACAGCAGCATGTGTGTCGAAAATCATTTTCAACTCACCCATTGTATCAAATGCATTGCCGTTTTCGAAATGCTTTCGAAGTTCCGGCTCTAGCCCATACAATATGCCGCAATGAACTAAGTTGTGGTCCTCCTGACGAGTCTGATAGACATTCTTCTCCTCGTCAGGGGCATCATCAAAAGGTGGGGGGCCTAATGGCGCTTCTAGCACATATTGCTTTTGTGCAGCAGAGAGGAGAATCCTCAAATTCATGGCCCATTCGGTAAAGTTGCTACCGTTCGTTGCTAGTTTCTCTTTCTCCATGAACACATTGAAATTAAAAGCAGGTGGTGCCATCTACAACAGAATTTGTAAAGTTTAGACTAAGTGTATGATAGATTGAGTTCAACTAATCTATATTACGAATGAACTCCCACTCAAAAACGACATCCCTCGTGCCCTTTTGGTGATTACATGAACCAAATCCACTACACCAAGTCCGATCATCACGTTAGTCGGTATAGCTCCAAAGGCGAGCATCAAATGGGCATCATATCAACTATATGACTCATGCTTAACCTTTTGGTCCGTGTTCCGAGGCCATGTCTGTACATGCTAGGCTCGCCAAGTTAGAACCTTAGTATTCGCGTGTGTAACTGTTTTACACCCGAAATATGGTCGTGGATCCAAGAACACCCGATCATCACGTGATGTCTTGGAGCGACGAAAACATAATCGGTGCATACTAAAGGAAGAACACATTCTTATTATGCTAACAAAGCGCTAAACAAGCAATATAAGATGCAATCAAAACATCATATGTTTATTAGTGAAATGATATGGTTCCCGCAGATGATCTCTATCATGTGCATCGTGGTATGATCACTATCATACCTATATGTGTAAATCCAAGGTCTATGGATTTTACACGCTATGTGTGTTGTAAGAGTATCATCTCATACTTCTACTTACAACACTACCATATCATAGCACTAGCCCAGCAACAATCTAAACTAGACGCCTCTAATTTATCCATTGCAAGTTTTACGTGGCTTAGGGCTTTCGAGATAGAACCGTTCTTACCTACGAACATGAACCACAACGAGGATAATCAAATTGTTGACAACTCGCTTGCAAAATAGATATTGACTATAGTAGGAGAGACAGACACCCGCTAGCCACTTATGCAAACTAGTTGCATGTCAAGCGTGGAACAGGTCTCATGTGCGAGGACATGTAAAGTTTGTCCGGGCCGCTTCATCCCACTATGCCACCAATATCCAAAATTACAACAAAGGAGCAACAACATGATCATCATCGCCCACATACTCATATGTGTACTACCCGTGTAAAGTATCTACGCATAGATCCGGCTCTGATACCACTGTAGGGTTCGCAGCATAGAAAACAAAAATTTTCCTACGATGTGAACTATATACCAAGATCTATATACTAGATACAAACAACGGGCGGATGTATATCCGTAGAGAATATACCCTTGAAGACCGACAAAGCTTAACGAGTTCAACTCGTGGTTGATGTAGACGATCTCTTGCCGATCTCAAGATCGAGAGAAAGTCCTAGCGCCGCAAATCAGCAGCGCATCCGTGCTCGCACACACGTTCGAGGCACCGAGCAACCTCCGCCTCCTCGCTCCAGCGATGCAGCGGAAGCACAACTCTTTCTTGCCGAATAGCCACCGGGAACATGTATCTCGCTAGTCCGAGACCATGGGGAATAAATTCTAGAGGGGGAGAGAGATCCTTCACGAGGAGGTGTGAGAGACAAGTGAGGAGGGGGGCTCCTTTTATAGGAGGAGGGGGGGACCCCAAGGGGGTGGCCGGCGCATGGGGGCTGCCCCTTTGCCCTCCCCTCTTCATGTGGGTGGACACTCCACTCACAAATCTCCTTTAAATTCCCTCCACTCAAAAGTCCACTCAAATTCCCATTAAATTTCCACCAAATTTAATGCAAACTCTCATTAAATAAAACTCTTTTATTTTATTCAGAATTTTGTCAATTACTTTAATGACAAACATTCACAAATAACCCCTTGCTAGAATTCTATTTCACATGCATAACCACTTTATGCAATTTCACCCGAAAACCTGTTTCGGTATCTAGTGAAATAAATTCCTGCGCTTGTTCATTCTTTCGGCATGAAACATTTGCTCCAATTGGATGCCGGTGTCTCTTAAGTGTGTCACCCTACGGTTCGTGAATAATGCGGACATGATCGAGACCCCTCTCGGATCAATAATCAGAAGCGGGATCTGGAGACCCATACTGACTCCCACACATTCAACGATGACTTTCTTGTGATCGTCGGAACCTTTTACGCTAGTATCTTAATCCCTTTGTTTCACGATATATTACATGTCCGAGATTCGATCATCGGTATCTCCATACCTAGTTTGATCTCGTTACCGACATGCACTCTTTTCTCGTTCCTGTGATATAACATTCTAGTGATCAAATCACTTGCTTGCAAGCTAATCAATGTGATATCACCGAGAGGGTCCAGAGTATATCTATCCGTCATCGGGATGAACAAATTCCACTCTCGATCCATGAGCCTCAACATAACACTTTATTAGTTCTGAATCCATCTTTATAATCACCCTGTTACGGTGTGACGTTTGATGTTATCAAGAAACTCTTCCGGTGTTAGTGATTGACATGATCTCATGGTCTAAGGATTAGGATCACTTCGTAAGTTGTTATAGCAATATAAACTCAATGACTTTGATCGTAATGCTATACTTCGGATGAATGTTCATCACACCATTACACTAATGTTGTGATCCCGTTATTAACAACATCCAATGTCCATGATCAGGAAACCTTGATCATCTTGTTAATCAACGAGCTAGTTTATGAGAGAGGCATAACTAGGAACTTTCTGTTTGTTTATTAAACACACATGTATTAACGTTTTCGTATTAATACAATTATAGCATGCAAAATAAACATCTATCATATACTTGGAATACACATAATAAACACTTTATTATTGCCTCTCAGGGCATATTCCCTTCACCATCAAGTGCGCATCCCTCCCCGACGACCTCTATATCGTCTTCAACTAGAGTGGCACACACGAGGTCAACACCCGCATCCTCCTCCAGCATGACGCAGCCTCAGGCCTGTCGGCTCTAGGCGCTGTCCCCCAATGGTCTTGGCCTCTCCCGGGCCGGCATGCTCAACCTTGCGCTCATGAATAAGGTGCTAGACATCGATGTATGGCTGACATTAGCAACAACATGCATACCCTTCTCCCACAAGCAGCATCAACAAACACAACACTGATGGAAAAGGCATCACAGAGCTGCATTCGCAGCGCATGTGTCCGACCACCTATGAGCTTGCCCTGGCCCGCAGCTCCGCGCTCCGCCTCGACCGCCTCCGAGATCCTTTCATGCTCGATCTACACCGCTCTCTAGTGGAGAAGGACGAAGGGGATGGGATGGCACCGCTCGGCGGTGGCTGTCGGAAATTTCAGGGAGAGAGGGGAGAGAACTAGTATTGGGGCATGTTGGCTTTATTTGGCTGCCAAGTGGACAAGGCCAATGGTAGGGACGACAATCTGGTTGTCCACGGCGTGTCCGTCTTGACTCCGTCCGGCTCAACCCATTTGCAGACCAAATTTGGGTCAGGTTTTGATCCAGTACTACCCTCTCCCCGCTAAAATCTTACAAATACATCCATGTATATATTAAACCCGTATCCAAATAGAGTATTACCCATGTAGAGGCATACATATCGGGATATGTAGTTATACGTAATTTCCGCACGCTCATGATCCAGCCTGTCCCTACCGTCGACCATCGTCGCGACCGCCAGCGGCCATTGTCACAACCTCCGCCAAGCTCTCTTGCACCACGGACAGTCCGGCGAGCCGCCAGACAAGTCACCGGACAGTGTGGCAAGAAGCCGGACAAGTTGTGGCGGACAAGCTGTCAGACAGTCTGGCCGCTGTCACCGCCAAGCTCTCCCGCGCCGCTGATGCCGCCGCGCCAGCCCTGCCGACATACATTAACAAGGCCAAGCCGAGGCGTGCGCCGCCCAGGCCGAGTCACCGGCTCGCTGGACCCAATCGCCACCCCTACTACCGCGTGCGGACAGGACCGTCACCGACAATGATCTGGCGTACAACCATACTTTTTTCCTTTGCATAGAGCTCATACTAGTATAGGTATGGCTACGGCTAGAAAAACTTATTATTAATTTGAGATATATGGGGTTTTGTATAGGGTTATTACATATATGTGTATATACTAATTATGAAAAGGTATCAAGCGATCTAAGCTGTTTAACATTATACGAGTTTAGAGGGTAGTATCCCATTTGGATCGAGAATGAGTTGTGGCCATAGTTTATCTGTCTGAGGCGCCTCGCTGAGCCACGGATCAAAATTTAGGTCATGAATGGAATGCGGCCATAGTTTATCCATTTGAAGAGTCGTCTCGCTGGGCTAGTTTTTACAGTCCGACTATCCGCGCGGACGGAAACACTTGCCCCGGTCCACTACTCCACTACAGCTGCTATCAATGTGAAAGCAAGACTTCCACGCGATCGTTATTGCGCACGACACATCCACATGGCATTTCTGGAAACGATGCTGCCACGAAGTTTCCTGCCCCGTGACTTTCAAGCTAGCTCTTGATCGTTGCGGCCCTGAATTGGCGCATCCAGTCATGTCAGCTTGCTGGCTGAGTTCATACTTAAAAATTGCGTTGACCCAAGCTCGTAACCGTGTCGCGCTGCAGTATAAAAGGCCCGAGAGTGAGTGGTGCTGATGCAAGAACCAACCGCACACAAGCTTCAGAAAAAGTATATCAGAAGTCGACTGACCGGCCGATCGCCAATTCGCCGCCAGCACCACCGGCACCCATGGCTGGCGGGAGGAACAGGGAGTGGATGCGGAAGCAGATGGCCATGGCCATGGCGACGGCCAGGAAGGAGTCGCCGAGGTGGACGCGCCGCGTGCGCGCCCTGTCTGCGGCGATGCGGCGGCCGGGGAGGAACGGGCTGTCGCGGGCCGACCGCCTCCGGCTCCTGTACGAGAGCGTCGTGTTCCGCCTGCTGTGGGTGCTCGAGACCCTAATCGTCCTCGCCACGCTCTGCTTCTTCTTCCTCCGCTTTGGCTTCCGCTTGTAGCTAATCCAAGTTGTAATAATGTGTCGATCGGTCTTCAAAACTTTACCCGTTTGCTCCAATGAATGTAAATTACTACTCCCTCTACCGAGAAAAGATGTTGAATACTATATTTTTACGCTAGAATGCATCTAGATATATGCCAATCCAGATAGCTCTTCAACTTGTTTTCAGACGGAGAGAGTACATACATGAGCTAATTCCTTCCTGTCACTTGTATCACGGGAGAAATGTAAGAGTATTGAAAATTTCTATAGCTTATTAGTAAATTTTAACCAAGCCAAAGAATTTCTCAGTTACATGCGTCACGCTATGTGGATGTCCGAAACATGGCCGACTGGACATATGCGTCGCCAAAGAATTTTGTAGCTCAAACATGCTTCTTACAAAGCAGCAGACAACTCTGTTATTTGATTGGCTGAACAAAATGGTGTACATGATAGAGAACTTCAGATTGCTATGACCCAGGGAGTGAAGAATGACCGAAAAATGTGGGTGTCGATCTGACGACTAGCGCTGTTCTGTTTAATCTTGGTTGCAGATTGATTTGGCAATTTTGACCAGATTGATTTGGCAATTTTGACCGGAGTTGCCACACCGTCGTGCAGGCAGAAACGGTGGAGTTCCGCTATAATCTCCTTGGTTTCTCATCTGTATGTGACTTTGTGTTGCAAGTTCTGAACTTCGAATAATAACATCTACATGAAGACATTATTATTTCTATTGTTGCGATGGTTAAAACTAAATGAAGCTCACTACAATGAGCTAATCAACGACACATATTTGAGTTAAACGATTTTTTTTGCAACTATGCAAATAATTGTGCCAAATCAACAAAGAGGTGCATGAAAATGTCCCAGAGTTAATTCTAAATTCGTGCCTTTGAGTCAATATTATTAAATATAACATTAATTTTATCGTTAAAATCACTAGCTTGTGAAATAATACTTTGAGGTGGTGAGGATTGGTGTAGAGGGAAACAAAGATATTTTTTAAAATACCATCAATATTTTAAGTAATGCAAAAAAGAAATGCATGACAAACAGGAAGAGCACAAGGTGGAGGAAATGAGAAGACAGATAAAATAAGCAATACAACCGGAGGAAAAGAGATGCAGATTAGACCTATTCATTTGGATTGCTCAAGATAGGAAGAAGATCGGGAGTGACGGCGGTGAAGACCTCAAGATCGTGCGGGCGCATGCATGTGGGCGACAAGCTTGATGGAGCAATACGAAGCGGACGGGAGGGTCGTTGGAGGGATCGGGAGAAATCTTTGTCGCTTTGACACCGGCGTGGTGACGCCTCTGGGTATCGCCATCCTTCCTGAAGGGCGCTGGGGGCATCTCCTCCGCGCCTCCCGTGGCGTACCAGGGGAAACCCTAGGACTTGTCCGGGCAGCAGTGTCGTCATTGTCACTTTCCTTCTTGAAGGTGCTGCTTTGGTACGCGGCGCTTTGGATTGCTAGTGGTGTGGTGGTACTTCTTCGGTGGGCGCAGCGGTTGTGAATCTTCTCTGTTTCGTCACTCCGCCGTTGTTGGCTTTGTTTTCTTTTCTTTCTTCTTGTTTTGGCCGGCCTATTCGGTCCCTGTCTCGTGTTGGTCCTCTAGACGTTGTGCTGTCTGGCCCAACAGTTGTCTCACTTGTGTGCTTTATTTATAAAGCGGGACGAAAGCCTATTTCGAGAGAAGATAGGAAGAAGATCACAAAATTACATACTTTTAGAGTTATAAGTCTGACGCAATGTATACTTCAAACTTTGTAAGTTTGTTGTTCCATAGCAACACACAGCTAGTTGATACAGTACAATATATCATTGCCTACAGCTAGATTTTTCTTCAAAACTTTCTAAAGCTAAAAACATATTGTTCCAAAAAAAAACAAGCTGCATGAGTCTACATCCAACGAACCAACCGGGGAACGAGCTTTTTTTTAACAGTGAACGGGTGCAAAGCACCCGACATATATTGCTGCATTCAAATCCCTGGAGTACAAAAAGGCCTAAGAAATGAAAAATTACACAGAGGCCCTAAAATAAGCACCGGGGACCCTGAAGAAAACTTGAAAAAGCAATCAAGCCCTTCGTCCACTTCCTCCTCCAGATCGACGACGAAGCTTCGGCGTCAGCCAGCACCCTCGCCACAGGGGGCAACCGACCCAAGGAGCAGAGCAGCGGAGGAGCGGCAGCCCTACTGCCCTTGAGTGCGACACGTTGACGAGACCTGCCGCCAAGGAAACGCCAGAGAGAAGCTCCAGAACGCTTCTCCGCTAGGAAGCACCATAGAGACTGCCACCTGCGGGAGAGCTACCATGACTCGACGAAGCAGGCGAGCGACGCCGAAGTGCCCGAGACAAAGAAGCCGACGAACCACCTCCGCACCGCCAAAGAAGAAGCAGGGCCGCTATCTCTCTCATGTCCGAAACATGGCCGACTGGACATATGCGTCGCCAAAGAATTTTGTAGCTCAAACATGCTTCTTACAAAGCAGCAGACAACTCTGTTATTTGATTGGCTGAACAAAATGGTGTACATGATAGAGAACTCCAGATTGCTATGACCCAGGGAGTGAAGAATGACCGAAAAATGTGGGTGTCGATCTGACGACTAGCGCTGTTCTGTTTAATCTTGGTTGCAGATTGATTTGGCAATTTTGACCAGATTGATTTGGCAATTTTGACCGGAGTTGCCACACCGTCGTGTAGGCAGAAACGGTGGAGTTCCGCTATAATCTCCTTGATTTCTCATCTGTATGTGACTTTGTGTTGCAAGTTCTGAACTTTGAATAATAACATCTACATGAAGACATTATTATTTCTATTGTAGCGATGTTAAAACTAAATGAAGCTCACTGCAATGAGCTAATCAATGACTACCTCCATTCCGATTTATAAGGCAAATACGTATTTGGAGAAAATAGTTTGACTATAAATTTGATCAACAAAATACAAACTATATTTAACAAAAATTATATCATTAGATTCATATTTAAAATACAGTTCCGATTGTATAATTTTTGTGACATATAATTTATATATTGTTGACCAAATTTACGGTCAAACTATTTTCTCGAAAAACGTATTTGCCCTATAATCCGGAATGGAGGGAGTACATATTTGAGTTAAATGATTTTTTTGCAACTATGCAAATTATTGTGCCAAATCAACAAAGAGGTGCATGAAAATGTCCTAGAGTTAATTCAAAAGTCGTGTCTTTGAGTCAATATTATTAAATATAACATTAATTTTATTGTTAAAATCACTAGCTTGTGAAATAATACTTTGAGGTGGTGAGGATTGGTGTAGAGGGAAACAAAGATATTTTTTTAAAATACCATCAATATTTTAAGTAATGCAAAAAAGAAATGCATGACAAACAGGAAGAGCACAAGGTGGAGGAAATGAGAAGACAGATAAAATAAGCAATACAACCGGGAGGAAAAGAGATGCAGATTAGACCTATTCATTTGGATTGCTCAAGATAGGAAGAAGATCGGGAGTGACGACGGTGAAGACCTCAAGATCGTGTGGGCGCGTGCATGTGGGCGGCAAGCTTGGTGGAGCAATACGAAGCGAACAGGAGGGTCGTTGGAGGGATCGGGAGAAATCTTTGTCGCTTTGACACCGGCATGGTGACGCCTCTAGGTATCGCCGTCCTTCCTAAAGGGCGCTGGGGGCATCTCCTCCGCGCCTCCCATGGCGTACCGGTGGAAACCCTAGGACTTGTCCGGGCAGCAGTGTCGTCATCGTCACTTTCCTTCTTGGAGGTGCTGCTTTGGTACGCAGCGCTTTGGATTGCTAGCGGTGTGGTGGTACTTCTTCGGTGGGTGTAGCGGTTGTAAATCTTCTCTGTTTCGTCACTCCGCCATTGTTGGCTTTGTTTTCTTTTCTTTCTTCTTATTTTGGCCGGCCTATTCGGTCCCTGTCTCGTGTTGGTCCTTTGGGCATTGTGCTGTCTGGCCCAGCAGCTGTCTCATCTGTGTGCTTTAAGCGGGGCAAAAGCCTATTTCAAGAGAAGATAGGAAGAAGATCACGAAAGTACATACTTTTAGAGTTATAAGTCTGTCGCAATGTATACTTCAAACTTTCTAAGTTTGTTGTTCCATAGCAACACACGGCTAGTTGATACAGTACAATATATCATTTCCTACAGCTAGATTTTTCTTCAAAACTTTCTAAAGCTAAAAACATATTGTTCCAAAAAAAAAAAGAGCTGCATGAGCCTACATTCAACGAACCAACCGGAGAATGAGCTTTTTTTTTTGAACAGTGAACGGGTGCAAAGCACCCGACATATATTGCTGCATTCAAATCCCTGGAGTACAAAAAGGCCTAAGAAATGAAAAATTACACAGATGCCCTAAAATAAGCACTGAGGACCCTGAAGAAAACTTGAAAAAGCAATCAAGCCCTTCGTCCACTTCCTCCTCCAGATTGACGACGAAGCTTTGGCGTCAGCCAGCACCCTCGCCACAGGGGGCAACCGACACAAGGAGCAGAGGAGCGGCAGCCCTACTGCCCTTGAGTGCGACGTGTTGACGAAACCTGCCGCTAAGGAAACGCCGGAGAGAAGCTCCAGAACGCTTCTCCGCTAGGAAGCACCGCAGAGACCGCCAACTGCGCGAGAGCCACCATGACTCGACGAAGCAGGCGAGCGACGCCGAAGCGCCCGAGACAAAGAAGCCGACGAGCCACCTCCGCACCGCCGAAGAAGAAGCAGGGCCGCTATCTCTCCTCCTCGCCACCACGGCCGGCCAGGAGAGACGACGCCACCACACACCACCCATGCCACCGCACCTCCTCGCCACCACGGCCAGCCAGGAATGGAAGACGCTGGGTCGCGGATCCATAGCAGCGGGAGGCCCATGATAGCCTTATTGAAAAGGAGACACCTGTCCGCACCGGCGCGAGCTACTCCCTCCAAAGGAGAAACCGGCAGCCACCATACATGTCTATTTGCAATTTTTTCTTCCTCCCACTACATTCTTGTCGGTGCGGTGGTCGGCCATGTTGCCAATCTTGCGGCCACCCACCAATTTTTTCTCCCCACTCTAGACAATGCGGCACCTCCACT
This sequence comes from Avena sativa, assembly GCA_916181665.1. Classification (NCBI taxonomy): domain Eukaryota; kingdom Viridiplantae; phylum Streptophyta; class Magnoliopsida; order Poales; family Poaceae; genus Avena; species Avena sativa. The sequence goes on along the minus strand of OV702279.1, from coordinate 380,011,490 downwards.
TCTCCCACCCCCTCCACCGTGCTTCACCCCTCTCCCAGCACCACCACCACCTCCAACTCATTTGCGCCATGTCCTCCTCCTCCTCTCTTCTCCCGGCCTTCGACGTGGACCTCTGTAAGTACGCCGACTACGCGCTCCTCGTCCTCGGCTACGGCGATGCCACCTACTAATCCTTCTTGTTCCCGCCCGACGCTCTCCACGAGAAGGTCGTCCCCTTCAAGTACACGCCCCTCCCCGACGACCTCCACATCGTCTCGAACTGGAGCGGTGAAGGGGTTCTGTGGTAGAAAACAAAAAATTCCTACTACGAGAACGCACCAGCCAAGATCTATCTATGCAAAATTATAGTAACGAGTGGGATATGGTGTTCATACCTTTTAAGACCGAAACCAGGATTACGTTCCCGCACAAACGTTGTTGATGAAGCTGAGGGCAGCAGACCTCAGGGTCTAGAAGGGTTCAAGCGTCTAACACCACTAATGGAAGTGCCTCTGAAGTTTTATGTGCGTCCGATGTAAAAGACGTCTCTCGGTTCCTGGTCCAACAAGGCAGCGGAAGAAGAAGATCTGGACCAACTCCGATTGCACAACGGCGTGCGTTTGGTGGAGAAATCTCTACCTCGTTGCGTACGTTCCAAACAAGAGAACACACATGAGAGGGAGAGAGAGAAGGCGAATGACCATCTGTGGGATGAGATTTTGAGGAGACACCCCCCTCTTTATATAGGGAAAAACTAGGCACTCCCACCCCTCCAAGTCTCGGGGTGGGACTAAACTTTGGAGGTGGTGGGGATGCGGTGACCGGCGATGGGGGGTGGGGAGGTGGGACCCACTCGAGCGCCTAGCCCACGTAGGCACCGGAGGCGTAGGTTCCTCCCCACCGCGCGCGTCCAAGCACGCCAAGGGGCTGGCGGCTCCCTCTTGGGCCCTCTCCCCTCCGGGGAGCGCCCATGTAGGGGTATTACCCATTTTTATTTATTTAAATAGATATATTTAACATTATATCCAACAAATAAATATTAAATACCTTTTATTTAACTCCAGAACGTTTCGGTTCTCTCTCTTCCTATTTCTCTTACGGTCGAGGATCAACCCGCAAAATCTCTACCCTTAAGCGTGACACTCTTACGGTTCTGGAATGCTTGGACATGATCGAGACATTTCTATGATCAATGACCAATAGTGGTGTCTGGAAACTCATGATGGCCCCTTCACATTCCACGAATTTGATTGATCGCTTGAACCGTTTATACATTGAGTCTCATCCCCTTTGCACTATGATACCTGGTTTCTCCAAGACCTAATCTCTGGTATCGGTATATCTAGTTTAATCTTGCTACTGACAAATACGTTTACTCGTTAAACTGTAATATTAACCTAGTCACATGTTTGCAAGCTCATTGATGTAATGCCACCGAGTGGGCCAGCGTATCTGTCCATCACTCAGATAGGCAACTTCTGATCTCGATACATAGGCCTCAACCTATTTATTTGTAATACCCAATACACAGCTTTATGGCCACCAGTTATGAACATGACAATTGATATGATCAAAGCATCTGCGAGAGATAGTGATTAATATGATCTCACGGTCAAAGGACTGAATCACTACGCTTTGCTAGATATTGCAACATTGAACGTTTTGACAAGATCACATTGCAATTCTACGGTCGGGTGTGTCCATAAATTCATTTATCAAATGAAGTAACCTTATTGTTAGTTGACGTTAATAGGTCCATGATCTGAAGGAGAAATGCTCGTATGTAACCCCTGGCTCGTCGCTCCCCAGGGCAACGCCAGGGGCCCTCGCGCCGCCGCCAGATACCCCCACGCCTACCTCTCTTGCCGCCGTTGCCTCTGGCCCTCGCCGCGGTGGCGGCGGCCCCCAGCCTTCGAAGGAGGTTTGGGGTGGTGGTTGCCGGAGGTTCCCGTTGGATCTACTAGGGAAAGGATCATCGGTGTACTGACGTGCAGCGGCTAGGGCGGTGTCCCTGGTCGGGGCGGTGGCGGAGATCCTCTCCCGATGGCACCATGGCCGGCAACGGAGGTGGGGGTGGACCTGGTGGCCATGGATGAAACCCTAGATTAAAATCTGGGTGTCTCCTATGCCGTCTCCCAATTCCTCTTTGATGCATGGTTTTGCCGGATCCGGTGGAGGGTCGATCCTGCTCTGCCGCTGCCTTTCTCGATGCTAGCCTAGCCCAAGGGCTACTGCTAGAGGTCGGAGCGGCAGATCTTGCAGGTTGCCGGGCGGTGGCATGGGGGATGCCGGTTAGGCATGAATAATGGTGGTGGTCCTCGGATCTCTCGAACATCAAGACGAACATATACTTGATGCGTGTCTAATGGATCTGTCTGGAATGTCTAGTTCCGGAAGGCTCTGTCGGCGAACTCCCATGGGCGCATCATGTCTGGAGATTGCTGGATCAGAAGGAGTTCGGTCGTGCACACCTGTGTTTTTTGCTGGCCGTTTGGTTTCAGATGGAGTGTGGCGAAGCAATGCTACCTGTTACCATCATGTGTTATGTCTTTGACGATCCATGGTGAAGTCAGATGTGGAGAATTTCATGAGGATAGGAACATAAGGGATAGCTATGGTAGATTGAGTCTTTGGGGTGTTGAGGATCTGGCTTGGTGATCCATGACTCGCAGCAGCGTTCGTTAGAGGGGGTGACAACATAGGATATATTCACAGTCTTTACTTGCAGGGTGAAAATCCAAGGTCTGGCCTTCATTGGTTGTGTCTGGCAATATCCTTGCAGAAGGCATTGTTGTGCGAGCGAAGACTTCCTCCAGGGTGAAAACCTAGGATCTTTGATCGGGCGATGACAACGCTTGAGCACTGTTTCCTTCTTGGAGGCGTCGTTTTTGGAGGGGTTGGACTCTGGTGTTGTTTTGGTGCTGTTAGTGCCGCGGCTGCTAAGAATCTGATTTCTTTAGCGGGACTTATCTTTTCTTGTAATTCTTCTTCTTTCTTTTTTGGCCGTGTGCATCCGTAATACCAATAGGGTAATGCGTTCTTGCACAGGCCGGTGTAATTGGTATCGTGCGATATTAATATATGCTCCTTTCCAAAAAAAGTCCATGATCGGGAAACCTCGATCATCGGCAAAATAATACTAGGGACCTTGTTTATTTATATACCACACCTGTATTATTTTGTTTCCAATTGATACAGTTCTAGCATGATACAAAAATATTATGAACATTAGAGATATATCAATAAAACAACTTTATTATTGGTCTCTAGGACATATCTCTTTCAAGCGGCACACACAAGGTCTACACACATGCGCCCTCCTCCAGCCAGACTCCTTCCTCGCGCTCGAGGATGCCCTTTCCACCTCCATAGGGAGCAACGTAGGCTCAGACCCCTCGGCTCTGGGCAGTCCCCCAATGATCTAGGCCTCTTCCGCGACGGCATGGTCACCTTGTGCTCATGGACAAGGTGTTCGACATTGATGTATACCGGCGGGAGCAGTACCATGTGGACCCTTCTCCCGCGAGTAGTAACAACAAGCACAACAACGACGGAGAGACGTCTCGAGGTGCAGTGATAGTGCATGGTGTCCTACTCTCTCCGAGGGTGCCCTAGCCCGCAGCTTCTCGCTACGCTCGTGCTATATCTACATCGCTCTCTAGTGGAGAAGGAGGAAGGGGAGGGGATGGCACCATCTAACGACGGTGGTCGGGAATTTTAGGGTAGGGAGAACTAGTATTGGGGCATGTGGGCTTTATTTGGCTGCGAACTAGGCCAAGACAATGGGAGGGCTGATAGTATGGCTATCCACGACATGTCTGGCTCAACCCATTTCCAAACCAAATTAAGGTCAAGAATGGGTCGCGACAGAGAATTTGTCCGTTTGGGTCGCCCCACTTGGGATAGTTTTGACGGTTTGTTTGTCCCTGCAGACCACATCGGACAAGGTTGAACCGTGTGCGTCTCCCCGGTGGATATGCCCTTATTAGAGCATATCCAGTCGCGTCCCGCAAAAGACGTCCGACAAAAGGGCCAGATCGGTTGTTTGGGGTAACCCGCCGAGTCGTGCCGTGTTTGGGGCACGCCAGTTCATAGTCATGTGCCCCAAATGGCGTCCCAAACGAAGGATAATCCATTTACATTTATTTTTCAAAGCTTGGTACATGGAAGAAATAGAAATGCTGAAGGGAATATGCCCTGAGAGGCAATAATAAAGTGTTTATTATGTGTATTCCAAGTATATGATAGATGTTTATTTTGCATGCTATAATTGTATTAATATGGAAATGTTAATACATGTGTGTTTAATAAACAAACAGAAAGTTCCTAGTTATGCCTCTCTCATAAACTAGCTCGTTGATTAACAAGATGATCAAGGTTTCCTCATCATGGACATTGGATGTTGTTAATAACGAGATCACAACATTAGTATAATGGTGTGATGAACATTCATCCGAAATATAGCATTACGATCAAAGTCATTGAGTTTATATTGCTATAACAACTTACGAAGTGATCATAATCCTTAGACCATGAGATCATATCAATCACTAACACCGGAAGAGTTTCTTGATAACATCAAACGTCACACCGTAACAGGGTGATTAAAAAGATGGATTCAGAACGAATAAAGTGTTATGTTGAGGCTCATGGATCGAGAGTGGAATTTGTTCATCCCGATGACGGATAGATATACTCTGGGCCCTCTCGGTGATATCACATTGATTAGCTTGCAAGCAAGTGATTTGATCACTAGAATGTTATATCACAGGAACGAGAAAAGAGTGCATGTCGGTAACAAGATCAAACTAGGTATGGAGATACCGATGATCGAATCTCGGACATGTAATATATCGTGAAACAAAGGGATTAAGATACTAGCGTAAAAGGTTCCGACGATCACAAGAAAGTCATCGTTGAATGTGTGGGAGTCAGTATGGGTCTCCAGATCCCGCTTCTGATTATTGATCCGAGAGGGGTCTCGATCATGTCCGCATTATTCACGAACCGTAGGGTGACACACTTAAGAGACACCGACATCCAATTGGAGCAAATGTTTCATGCCGAAAGAATGAACAAGCGCAGGAATTTATTTCACTAGATACCGAAACAGGTTTTCACGTGAAATTGCATAAAGTGGTTATGCATGTGAAATAGAATTCTAGCAAGGGGTTATTTGTGAATGTTTGTCATTAAAGTAATTGACAAAATTCTGAATAAAATAAAAGAGTTTTATTTAATGAGAGTTTGCATTAAATTTGGTGGAAATTTAATGGGAATTTGAGTGGACTTTTGAGTGGAGGGAATTTAAAGGAGATTTGTGAGTGGAGTGTCCACCCACATGAAGAGGGGAGGGCAAGGGGGCAGCCCCCATGCGCCGGCCACCCCCTTGGGATTCCCCCCTCCTCCTATAAAAGCAGCCCCCCTCCTCACTTGTCTCTCACACCTCCTCGTGAAGGATCTCTCTCCCCCTCTAGAATTTGTCCCCCATGGTCTCGGACTAGCGAGATACATGTTCCCGGTGGCTATTCGGAAAGAAAGAGTTGTGCTTCCGCTGCATCGCTGGAGCGAGGAGGCGGAGGTTGCTCGGTGCCTCGAACGTCTGTGCGAGCACGGATGCGCTACTGATTTGCGGCGCTAGGACTTCCTCTCGATCTTGAGATCGGCAAGAGATCGTCTACATCAACCATGAGTTGAACTCGTTAAGCTTTGTCGGTCTTCAAGGGTATGTTCTCTACGGATATACATCCGCCCGTTGTTTGTATCTAGTAGATAGATCTTGGTATATAGTTCACATCGTAGGAAATTTTTTGTTTTCTATGCTGCGAACCCTACAGTGGTATCAGAGCCGGATCTATGCGTAGATACTTTACACGGGTAGTACACATATGAGTATGTGGGCGATGATGATCATGTTGTTGCTCCTTTGTTGTAATTTTGGATATTGGTGGCATAGTGGGATGAAGCGGCCCGGACAAACTTTACATGTCCTCGCACATGAGACCTGTTCCACGCTTGACATGCAACTAGTTTGCATAAGTGGCTAGCGGGTGTCTATCTCTCCTACTATAATCAATATCTATTTTGCAAGCGAGTTGTCAACAATTTGATTATCCTCGTTGTGGTTCATGTTCGTAGGTAAGAACGGTTCTATCTCGAAAGCCCTAAGCCACGTAAAACTTGCAATGGATAAATTAGAGGTGTCTAGTTTAGATTGTTGCTGGGCTAGTGTTATGATATGGTAGTGTTGTAAGTAGAAGTATGAGATGATACTCTTACAACACACATAGCGTGTAATATCCATAGACCTTGGATTTACACATATAGGTATGATAGTGATCATACCACGATGCACATGATAGAGATCATCTGCGGGAACCATATAATTTCACTAATAAACATATGATGTTTGATAGCATCTTATATTTCTTATTTAGCGCTTTGTTAGCATAATAAGATGATCCCTCATTTAAATATCAAGATAAGAATGTGTTCTTCCTTTAGTATGCACCGATTATGTTTTCGTCGCTCCAAGACATCACGTGATGATCGGGTGTTCTTGGATCCACGACCATATTTCGGGTGTAAAACAGTTACACACGCGAATACTAAGGTTCTAACTTGGCGAGCCTAGCATGTACAGACATGGCCTCGGAACACGGACCGAAAGGTTAAGCATGAGTCATATAGTTGATATGATGCCCATTTGATGCTCGCCTTTGAAGCTATACCGACTCACGTGATGATCGGACTTGGTGTAGTGGATTTGGTTCATGTAATCACCAAAAAGGCACGAGGGATGTCGTTTTTGAGTGGGAGTTCATTCGTAATATAGATTAGTTGAACTCAATCTATCATACACTTAGTCTAAACTTTACAAATTCTGTTGTAGATGGCACCACCTGCTTTTAATTTCAATGTGTTCATGGAGAAAGAGAAACTAGCAACGAACGGTAGCAACTTTACCGAATGGGCCATGAATTTGAGGATTCTCCTCTCTGCTGCACAAAAGCAATATGTGCTAGAAGCGCCGTTAGGCCCCCCACCTTTAGATGATGCCCCTGACGAGGAGAAGAATGTCTATCAGACTCGTCAGGAGGACCACAACTTAGTTCGTTGCGGCATATTGTATGGGCTAGAGCCGGAACTTCGAAAGCGTTTCGAAAACGGCAATGCATTTGATACAATGGGTGAGTTGAAAATGATTTTCGACACACATGCTGCTGTAGAGAGCTACAACGCTTCAGAAAAGTTCTTTAGCTGCATGATGGAAGAGCACAGCTCCGTTAGTGAGCATGTACTCAAGATGTCGGGTTACGCCGATAAGCTTGTGTCCTTGGGAATATCGATTCCCATTGACTTAGGCATCTATCGTGTTCTGCAGTCTCTGCCACCTAGCTATAAGAGCTTCGTGATGAACTATAATATGCAAGGCATGAAGAAGTCTCTCCCCGAGCTTCTGTCAATGCTTAAAACTGCAGAAGTGGAGATCAAAAAGGAACATCAAGTGTTGATGATCAATAGGAACACTGGTTTCAAGAAAGACAAGAAGGGAAAACGGAAGGGAAGTAAGGGCGGCAAGCCTGTTGCCGCGCCTGAAAAGAAACCCCGAGTTGGACCTAAGTCTGATTCCGAGTGCTACTATTGTAAGGGGACTGGCCACTGGAAGCGCAACTGCCCCAAGTATCTGGCACACAAGAAGGCCGTCAAGGCAGACAAAGGTATATATGATATACATGTTATTGATGTGTACTTGACTAGTGCTCGCAGTAGCACCTAGGTATTTGATACCGGTTCAGTTGCTAATATTTGTAACTCGAATCAGGGGCTGCGGAACAAGCGACCGCTAGCAAGGGGTGAGGTCAAGATGCGTGTCGGCAATGGATCAAGCGTTGATGTGATCGCCATTGGAACGCTGCCTCTCCACTTGCCGTCGGGATTAGTTATAAACTTGAATAAATGTTATCTGGTGCCTGCACTGAGCATGAACATTGTATCTGGATCGTGTTTGATGTGAAGTGGTTATTCATTTAAATCCGAGAACAATGGTTGTTCCATTTATATGAATGAAATATTTTATGGTCATGCACCGATGATGAATGGTTTATTTCTATTAGATCTCGATGATAATGTTACACATATTCATAATGTTGATGCTAAAAGGATTAAACTTAATGATGATATATCCGCATATATGTGGCACTGCCGTCTAGGTCATATTGGCGTTAAACGCATGAAGAAGCTCCATTCGGATGGACTTTTGGAATCACTTGATTATGAATCATTTGATACATGTGAGCCATGCCTTATGGGCAAGATGACTAGAACGCCGTTTTCCGGTTCAATGGAACGGGCGAAAGATTTATTGGAAATCATACATTCTGATGTATGTGGTCCAATGAGTGTGTCGGCGCGAGGTGGATATCGTTATTTTGTTACTTTCACGGATGATTTGAGTAGATACGGTTATATCTACTTGATGAAACACAAGTCTGAAACCTTTGAAAAGTTCAAGGAATTTCAGAATGAAGTGGAAAATCATCGTAATAGAAAGATCAAATTTCTACGGTCCGACCGTGGAGGTGAGTATCTAAGTTACGAGTTTAGCACTCACATGAAAGAGTGTGGAATTGTTTCACAACTCACACCTGCCGGAACACCACAGCGAAATGGTGTGTCGGAATGTCGTAATCGTACTTTATTAGATATGGTTCGATCTATGATGTCTCTGACGGACTTGCCGTTGTCATTTTAGGGTTATGCACTAGAAACTGCTGCATTCACTTTAAATCGGGCACCATCTAAATCCGTTGAAAAGACACCGTATGAATTGTGGTTTGGAAACAAACCTAAGCTGTCATTTCTTAAAGTTTGGGGATGCGATGTTTATGTGAAGAAACTTCAACCGGATAAACTCGAACCCAAAGCGGAAAAATGCGTCTTCATAGGATACCCTAAAGAAACTATTGGGTATTCCTTCTATCACAGATCCGAGGGCAAGGTTTTTGTTGCCAAGAATGGATCCTTTCTAGAGAAAGAGTTTCTCGCGAAAGGTGTGAGTAGTCGGAAGGTAGAACTCGAAGAGGTTGTGGAACCTTCTCTTCAAAGTATGGCGAGTAGCGCAGCGCCGGAAGTTGTTCCGGAGTTGGCTCCACATGTTGAAGAGGGAACTAATGATAATGATCATGAAACTCCGAAAGAGAGTACTACCGAACCTCGCAGGTCAAACAGGACGCGTGCAGCTCCCGAGCTGTACGGAAATCCTGTCATGAATTTCATGGTTGATGAAAATGATGACCCTGCGACGTATGAAGAAGCGATGATGAGCCCGGATTCCAACAAATGGTTAGAAGCCATGAAATCCGAGATGGAATCCATGTATGAAAATCAAGTTTGGAACTTGGTGGAAATACCTCACGACCGAAAGGCCGTGGAGAACAAATGGATTTTCAATAGGAAAACTGATGCTGATGGTAATGTGACTGTCTATAAAGCTCGACTTGTCGCAAAGGGGTTTCGACAAATTCAAGGAGTTGACTACGATGAGACTTTCTCTCCCGTAGCGATGCTAAAGTCAGTTAGGATTATGTTAGCAATTGCTGCATATTTCGATTTTGAGATATGGCAGATGGATGTCAAAACCGCGTTTCTCAATGGTAATATTGAAGAAGAGTTGTATATGATACAACCAAAGGGTTTTGTCGATCCTAAGGATGCTAACAAGGTGTGCAAGCTTCAGCGATCCATCTATGGATTGAAGCAAGCATCACGAAGTTGGAATCTCCGCTTTTATGAGGTGATCAAAGAGTTTGGATTTGTCCAAACTTATGGAGAAGCTTGTATTTACAAGAAAGTGAGTGGGAGCAATGTGGCATTTCTGATATTATATGTGTATGACATATTATTGATCGGAAATGATATAGATCTTTTAAACAGTGTTAAAAGTTATCTAAACAGCAAATTTTCAATGAAGGACCTAGGTAAAGCGTCATACATATTAGGCATAAAGATCTATAGAGATAGATCTAGGCGCCTAATAGGGCTATCACAAAGTACATACCTTGATAAGATTTTAAAGAAGTTTAAAATGGACGGAAGTAAGAAGGGGTTCTTACCTATGTTGCAAGGCAAGACATTGAGTAAGACTCAAAGTCCGGCTTCGGCGGAAGAAAGAGAGACAATGGACAAAGTCCCCTATGCTTCAGCCATAGGCTCTATAATGTACGCCATGCTATGTACAAGACCGGATGTGGCACATGCTATTAGTTTGACTAGTAGGTACCAATCGGATCCAGGTTCGGAACACTAGATAGCGGTCAAGAATATCCTTAAGTACTTACGAAGAACTAAGGATATGTTTCTTGTATACGGAGGTGAAGAAGAGCTCGTCGCTAAGTGTTATGTCGACGCTAGCTTTGACACCGATCCGGATGACTCTAAGTCTCAATCCGGATACGTATTTCTCATGAATGGCGGAGCGGTTAGTTGGAGGAGCTCCAAGCAACCTGTGGTAGCGGGATCAACAACGGAGGCCGAATATGTTGCTGTTTCAGAAGCGGCTCAGGAAGCAGTTTGGATGAAGGAGTTCATATCCGAACTAGGAGTGGTGGCAAACGCGTTGGACCCAACGGTGATCTATTGTGACAACAATGGTGCCATTGCCAATGCCAAAGATCCAAGGTCTCACAAGCATTCCAAGCATATTAAGCGCCGGTTTCACTCCATCCGCGAGCATGTCAAGGATGGAGATATAAAGATTTGTAAAGTACATACGGATCTCAATGTAGCAGATCCGTTGACTAAAACTCTCCCTAGAGCAAAACATGATCAACACCAGAACTCAATGGGTGTTAGATTTATCACTATGTAACTAGATTATTGTCTCTAGTGCAAGTGGGAGACTGAAGGGAATATGCCCTGAGAGGCAATAATAAAGTGTTTATTATGTGTATTCCAAGTATATGATAGATGTTTATTTTGCATGCTATAATTGTATTAATACGGAAACGTTAATACATGTGTGTTTAATAAACAAACAAAAAGTTCCTAGTTATGCCTCTCTCATAAACTAGCTCGTTGATTAACAATATGATTAAGGTTTCCTGATCATGGACATTGGATGTTGTTAATAACGGGATCACAACATTAGTGTAATGGTGTGATGAACATTCATCCGAAGTATAGCATTACGATCAAAGTCATTGAGTTTATATTGCTATAACAACTTACGAAGTGATCCTAATCCTTAGACCATGAGATCATGTCAATCACTAACACCGGAAGAGTTTCTTGATAACATCAAACGTCACACCGTAACAGGGTGATTATAAAGATGGATTCAGAACTAATAAAGTGTTATGTTGAGGCTCATGGATCGAGAGTGGAATTTGTTCATCCCGATGACGGATAGATATACTCTGGGCCCTCTCGGTGATATCACATTGATTAGCTTGCAAGCAAGTGATTTGATCACTAGAATGTTATATCACAGGAACGAGAAAAGAGTGCATGTCGGTAACGAGATCAAACTAGGTATGGAGATACCGATGATCGAATCTCGGACATGTAATATATCGTGAAACAAAGGGATTAAGATACTAGCGTAAAAGGTTCCGACGATCACAAGAAAGTCATCGTTGAATGTGTGGGAGTCAGTATGGGTCTCCAGATCCCGCTTCTGATTATTGATCCGAGAGGGGTCTCGATCATGTCCGCATTATTCACGAACCGTAGGGTGACACACTTAAGAGACACCGACATCCAATTGGAGCAAATGTTTCATGCCGAAAGAATGAACAAGCGCAGGAATTTATTTCACTAGATACCGAAACAGGTTTTCGGGTGAAATTGCATAAAGTGGTTATGCATGTGAAATAGAATTCTAGCAAGGGGTTATTTGTGAATGTTTGTCATTAAAGTAATTGAAAAAATTCTGAATAAAATAAAAGAGTTTTATTTAATGAGAGTTTGCATTAAATTTGGTGGAAATTTAATGGGAATTTGAGTGGACTTTTGAGTGGAGGGAATTTAAAGGAGATTTGTGAGTGGAGTGTCCACCCACATGAAGAGGGGAGGGCAAGGGGGCAGCCCCCATGCGCCGGCAACCCCCTTGGGGTTCCCCCCCTCCTCCTATAAAAGGAGCCCCCCTCCTCACTTGTCTCTCACACCTCCTCATGAAGGATCTCTCTCCCCCTCTAGAATTTATCCCCCATGGTCTCGGACTAGCGAGATACATGTTCCCGGTGGCTATTCGGCAAGAAAGAGTTGTGCTTCCGCTGCATCGCTGGAGCGAGGAGGCGAAGGTTGCTCGGTGCCTCGAACGTGTGTGCGAGCACGGATGCGCTACTGATTTGCGGCGCTAGGACTTCCTCTCGATCTTGAGATCGGCAAGAGATCGTCTACATCAACCACGAGTTGAACTCGTTAAGCTTTGTCGGTCTTCAAGGGTATGTTCTCTACGGATATACATCCTTCCGTTGTTTGTATCTAGTAGATAGATCTTGGTATATAGTTCGCATCGTAGGAAAATTTTTGTTTTCTATGCTGCGAACCCTACAAATGCAAGTAGAAACAACAACCAAATGAAACCTAAACTAGAGGCTTCTCGTCGGTGGTATCGCTCCTGCCGCTGTCATTGTTGTCGATGTCCATGTGGTAGTGCTTACAACACATCATGGCCTCGAACACCTTCGTGGCGAGCATGTCGTCGCCTTCTCGTGTGAAGTTCAGGAAGTAGCCGAGTTGCACGTCGCGCGCACAAGAACACTGCTCCTGGCCATTGTGGAGGTAGTTGCATACTTGCCCATCGAACAAAACCTCCACGTTCCAGAGGGAAGCACCACGGCATGCCCGTAACATCACTTCAGCAGGCTCCTGCCGATGCATGTAAAACACATACATGAACTTTATAGTTTATTGATACATATTTCTATATCTGCAGGATAGGAAACACTGTTTTGTGTATTTTTATCTTCCAGGGACCTAAACAAAGTCAAATGGCTCGAGGATTATTTTTTCGAGGAGAGAAGAAACTAAAGCACAAGAATCACCAGAGTGGAGGCCGGAGGCCTAAACAAGCCCAGGTGGCACGGGGCCCACCCTGGACCGTGCTACCCATGCTCGTTGCCTCCTCGAGCCGACATAGCCATCTATCTTCAACTCGGTCACGAAGTCTTGACATAAAAACGCCTATAAAAATATCCCCCGGGACGTTCTCGAAAGAGGGAGGCGCGGAAACACCAAAACAGAGACAAAACCATCAAAGATTGGAGAGGGAAACACCACCAGAGTCGCCGCCGATGGAATCTCTACCTTCTCCAATATCTCCATCATCATCACCATGATAATGATGGAATAGTCCACCTCTGGACCATGGTTTGTGGAAGTAGCTTGATCTATTTCTCTCTTAATCTATTATTATTGTAGTACCATATAAGATTCCCAACATTATTATGGTCATCTATTAATTCTTATATGGTGGATCTTTATTCTATAAGTTAATATTTGAGATTGGAATTCTTAAGTACTTGTTTTGATCCAACATGTATGAGAGGGCATGTGTGGGGGAACATGTGTATTAGTTGGAGTAACATGGTGGTAGCGATTGGATAGTGACATCAAAATTTTAGATTCACTACAATTTTTTACCATTCTTTTGTTACCTCACTAGGGATTAAGTGAATGCATATGTTATAATAGCATCTAGTGACATCCCAAATGATCTTATTTGTTCCGGTTAGCACATTTGTTATTCAAACATCATGTTAAAATAACTAAGGCTATACTTTGTTTATTCTTATTCTAGATTGAATGGAGTTTTCCCTTTCTAGAGGAGTATAAGTGAGATGTGTTGTGTCATCTTCAAAGTAGGATGTGATGCCCATATGCATGATTATTATACACATAATAAATTTCGTCAATGTATTGCTTATGAATTGTTTTATGTCCATTACACCTTATGAGAGAATAGACAAGTGAACTCATGAACCCCGGTCCAACTTTTTTATTATAAGAAATAACTTTCCATTTTTTATATATTAATTAAATTTTAAAATACAAAAACACTTCTACTATTAGCAAACACAACAAAACCCAAAAGACCTTTACCTTATTGTTCTTACTTTCTTATCTAATTATAGATTGTCCTTATCTTTATTTATTTATAACTTTGTTTTATTTTACTAATATGAAACATTGTGCTTGACAACCACACGGTGGAGTTGGGGACACAAGGCAAATACTTTGTTTTGTAGGTTGCTTGAAAAAGAAAGTAGAAGAATTCTCTAAGCCAATTTCCCGAGAGTTTAATATAAATCCTTGAGTCACCCTTGTGAGAAAAAGACGTTTCCTACAACACTCTGCACTTGGATTCCTAACGAGTTAATACACACGGAGTTATTGCCATCACCTTTCGGTCAAGAAGTTGCGCGAACTTGTCCAGGAGTTTCTTGTTGCTGAAAGGTTCTTCATAGACGGGGATGAAGAACTCGAAGTCTATACGTCCTCCTACATCAACGATGGAGAGTGCAAAGGCGTTGTTGATCGATCGCGTCCGCGTCGACAACGACCAAGCCCCTGCCCCGGCCACGACTACTGTTGCGGACCCTTCCCCTAGAACCTGTAGCCATGGACGACGGGTGGAACTAGATTAAACCGGCAATGGAGCGCCCGTGAAAAATGCAACTTGCGCAACCTTCTTATACTCCCTCCTTCGCGGTTTGCAGGGCGCCTAATCAAATTTGGGTTTTTCCAAAACTACAACGTTCCTAGGCGCATAAGCATTAATTATTTATTAATGTGGCAACTTTTCTCCCAACTTCTTATGCATGCAACAGTCTTCCACCACTGCATGCGTCTTAACCGTTCATTCATTAATATGCCTAATTTTTAGCCAATACGTTCACGCCTAGGTCCGTGAAATTTTTGTAGAGCGCCCTGCAAACCGTGAATGAGGGAGTATAAAGGCTAAGAAGACGAGTAGATGTTCCATTTATACGGGCGTAGGGCTCGAGTGCCCGACATTTAATTGGCGTTGGAGAAACCACTGTCTGTGCATCAATGGCGACGCAAACATCGTCGGCCATGCGCCACTGTGGCGACGGGATGACACCCTGCGCCGGCCACGCGATACCAAGGACGGAGCTAGCATGCATTCATTGGGTAGCATGTGGAGGTTGGTGACGAGATGATCCCTGCATCGGCTAGGTGAAGCGACGCCGCCATTGCAACATCTCCACTCATTGGGCGTATCCAGACCGAAATCCGGACCTTTTTTTGGCCGGAGGGAACTTGATTTTGGCCTGGGTACGCCTAGTTTCCCACTCGCATACCAGACCGAGTACCCAGGCAAACAGAAAACGGTGACATATTTGAATTTTTATCGTTCCCGTCGGCAAGTGCTCGGCCACAAGGTGTTCGACAAAAATTACGCCTACAAGTTCGGTGATAGATTATTACAGAACAGGGAGAATGACTCGGCTATCTCTCGGTCATAGATGGGGATGGGCTCCTGTGGCGTGGCCGACGCGGCGTGGTCGTCCGTCTCGCCGGCGGACGCCACCGGGTTGGAGGAAATGGAAGCAGAGCTTGGCGCGGGGGTGTTCAGCGCAGAGGAAGGGGAAGGCGTGATCTCGCCCTGGAGGATGGCCTGACGTTGCGAGCTCATCTTAGACGTGTCCTCGCCGCCTATCAGGAACTTGAGATCCGTGTTGCGTTTCTTGGCGGCGTAGTTGGCCTTCTTCTCGGCGAGGTTGGCCTTGATGAGGGCCACCTTTTCCCCTTGGGTCTCGATCAGCTGCTTCCAACACATGTCGGTCTTCTCGGCCCTCTTCTCGGCCTGCACCCTCATGTCGGCGATGCATTTCTCGATCAAAGCCTGGAGACGCTCGGCGGAAGGTCCGGCGTCTTTGAGCATCTTCGCCTTCTTCTGGCCGACCTTTGGTCTTCCTTCGCCGGCAGCAGCGGGAGGGGCCTCCGGGTTGTAGACGCCGTCCTTGGTCTTGGAGAGGCTCAGGAGAGTGTCCCGCCACATTTCGTAGTTCTCGATCTCCTTGAAGACATGATGGAACTTGAACTCCATCTTCATGTCCTCTCGAAACAAAGCAAGCGCATGATGAAGCTGCAAAATGAAAGTGTGTCAAGTGTGTCAAAATGGAAGCCAGTGCACGACAAAACTAGTGTTCGCGAGTACCTTGTTGTCCATCTTTTCCCCGCTGGTTTGTGTGTGTTTCACCTCTTCCACGCAGTTGTGCCACTTGCTGCACGTAGTCTGGATGATCGCCTAATGGTTGGTAATAGCCTTCTCCCCTCGCTCCATGTGAATTTTGTGATACTTTTGGTCGCAAAGGCTACGCTCGTCGAACGCCACCTTTACATGCCGCCAATAGTTGTCTGAATTCTGGTTGGCGCTGGTGATCGGATCCATGCTTATCGTTTTCCAAGCTTCGGCTAGACAGGTGTCCTCGGCCACGGTCCACTTGATCCGATCGTCCGCCGAAGTGCTCGGCTTATTCTCCTCCTTCTTGCCTCTCGCCAGCAGTACGACTACACCCTCGGCGTCCTCCTGCGTGGGCTCGGCCTGCGTCTCCTCGGCGTCGATGTCGGCGAGGTCCCGAGACTCGATGCCGTGCTCGGCGTCGGCCCGGGTCTGTTCTTCCGTGAAGAAGGAGGCCGAGCCTGTTGCGATCATGTCCTCCATGTACGTCTCGGCCGATATGTCGGCCGGCAGGGCGACCGGCATTCCGCCGAACATGTTACGCGTGTCGGCCTAGCCTTGGCCGTAGCTTCCTTGTGTCGAGCTTCCGCTGAAAGGCAGTGGACGGAGAGGTCGGCGAGAATTCGGCGGGCGAGCCGACGCTTGCCTAGCTTCCCCAGTTGGGTGGGTATGGAGCCGCCATCAACGCTGACCTCGTCGCCGCCACCTGTTTCTCCCTCACGATCGCCTGCTCTTCCGCTGCCGTCTTCTCTTGGTCTTGCCGGAGCTTTGCCCTCTCCTTTCTGCCCTTCTGGTCCGTCGATGCCATCTTACTGGCCTGCTCCTTGGACGCCCACGCGGCGTCGGACATGCCCTCCGGCTTCTTCGGCGGCGCTCTCAGTTTCCTCGCCTTCTTCTTCACCGGATCCTCGCCGAGGATCGATCTGGGTTGGACGAAGCTCTTGGGCGGCATGGTGGGCGGGAGCTCGGCGGAGTGGCGAGAGGGAAATGGGGAAAAAGGCGGGAAGGGAGAAAGAAAAAGGCGAGAGCTCGGCGAAGTGGTTGGAGTTCAGCCTTCTCTCGCCGACAGAGCTGGCCCATGCCCGTTTTCGCCGAGTCCGGCGTTCCCAAGGGGTACCCGGGATCTTGGGTACGTCCTGGTAACGCCGGACCAAAGTTCGTCCAAATCCGGCCGAAAACAGGTTCCTGAGTACGCGACTGGGCCGATTTTCGGCATCCGAACCTAAATTCAACGTCCGGATCGGCGTCCTGGATAGATGAGTGAAGATGTTCTTAAGTCGCAGAGGAGGTTGGTGAGAACATAATAAATACCGGTGGTGCAAATAACAAGGCTAGCCACGAACAATAGGGCATGTGGTTGGGCGCAATTTTTTGTCGGGCTTAGACAAAAAAAAAAAAAAACAGTTGGAGGACTGTTTTGGGGACGCAACTAAAGATGCTCTTGCACATGGCAAAATCAACGGACAAAATCGGTCCACTACAGCTGGAGTCAATGTGAAAGCACGAGTTCCACGTGATCGTTATTGCGCATGACATATCCACATGGGCATGGCCCCGTGACTTTTAAGCTTTTGATGATCATTGTGGCTCTGAATTGGCGCATCCAGTCACGCCAGTTTGCTGGCTGAGTTCATACTTAAAAATTACGTTGAACCAAGCTGGTAACCTTGTCGCGCTGGAGTATAAAAGGCCCGAGAGGGAGTGGTGCTGATGCAAGAAGAAACAAGACACAAACTTCAAAGAAAGTACCACTCTCAGAAGAGCTAGAAAGCGTCGTCGACCGGCCGGACGATCGCCAATTCGCCACCACCACCACCCATGGCTGGCGGGAGGAACAGGGAGTGGATGCGGAAGCAGATGGCCATGGCCATGGCGACGGCCAGGAAGGAGTCGCCGAGGTGGACGCGCCGCGTGCGCGCCCTGTCTGCGGCGATGCGGCGGCCGGGGAGGAACGGGCTGTCGCGGGCCGACCGCCTCCGGCTCCTGTACGAGAGCGTCGTGTTCCGCCTGCTGTGGGTGCTCGAGACCCTAATCGTCCTCGCCACGCTCTGCTTCTTCTTCCTCCGGTTCGGCTTCCGCTTGTAACTCATCCAAGTTGTAATAGTGTGCCGTCTTCAAAACTATTCCCGTTTGCTCCAATGATTGTAAATTACTACTCCCTCCTTCTGGAAAATATGTCGAATGTATCCTTACGCTAGAGTGTGTTCAGATATATGTCAATCTAGACAAATCTTCAACATTTTTTAGATGGATAGAGTACATACATGAGCTAATTCCTCCCGGTCATGTCCAGTTCGTACCACATGAGAAATGTACGTAAGAGTATTGAAAATTACTGTAGCTTAGTAAATTTTAACCAAGCCAAAGAATTTCTCAGTTATATGTGTCACGCTACGAGCCTACGTGGATGTCTGAACCATGATCGACCGGACATGGGTTGCCAAAGAATTTTCTAGCCCAAACATGCTTCTTACGAAGTACTTCCTCTGTTCTGCTAAGATGTCTTTTATGCTTTTGACTCTAAGAAGATGTGGCCATTTTTCTTCTGATAGAAACTAAGAGCATCTCTAAGGGAATCTCTACCCAGCCAACCCAAACTGGGTATCTAAAAGGTCTGTTTAGGCCAGGCCGCGGATAATTTTGAGTTGTGGTATGTTCTGTCCGTCTATCCACGTCCAGCGGCGCGACCTATCTTTTCACGGTTGGCCAACCAGACCATGACAATTTTTTTTTGAAATTCAAACAAAGACAAACACGCTGAAACTGGCAAAGTTTATAGATATTCATATGTAATTTATATTCAAAATATAAAAGACAAAATTTAAGCTAGCCACTAGCCCTAGCTACTGATCTACCGGCGCCGTCGCATCCATCTAGGTGTCGAGGTCGATATACTCCGGCGGCGTTCAGAGGTTGGCCGGTGGTAGGGCGGGTGCGGGCGCCGGTGGCAGGCGTGGGCTCGTGGGGGAGGGGGAGGATCTCCTTCCCATGCCACACTGTTGGTGGCGCCATGTGGAGGTGGAGGTGTGCCATCTCCATCCCCTTCTACGTCGTGATCGGTGGCACCCATCCTGGCAGCGGCGACTTTGTCTTCACTTGTGCGTAGAAAAGACTAGTGTTGGTTGGTGGGGCCGGTCTAGAGATCCTATTGAGCTGTCAGGAGTGGCACCCCTAGGGCCAAGAGGGAACGGGGTGCTACAAGTGGTATTAGAGCCGATCCTCGATGTTACACGGGTGTGCGGGTCAAGAGGGGACGTTTCTGGGGTGTACTTGATCGATGAGGGCATCGATCTTCTAAAGGGTGGGTGTATGTGAGATCCAGGAACATGGCTTAATAGGATTGATAGGATACTCATACCAACAAGTTGCAACTTCTTTTTCGGAAGCTCATCCAAAAAGAACTCTGATGTTAAGCGCGCTTGTCCCAGAGCAATTTGAGGATAGGTGACCGATCGAGAAGTGTGTACCGAGTGCGCACGAGTGAGAACAAAGTGCGCAAAAAATACTAGTGTTGGTCTATGGGGCCAATCTATAGATCCTATTAAGCTGACAGGAGTGACACCCCCGGGGCCAAGAGGTAACAAGGTGTTATAGGCCCTGATGCTGAAATGGGTCTGGCGTATCCTTATGGATGATGGGGGTCTCTGGCTCCAGCTTATCAAATCCAAGTACCTCCGTGGTTGGCCCCTATTAGCGTGCGAGCGTCGGGAGGGCTCTCAATTCTGGCGAGACATCTAGGACATTAAACACTTTATTGGGTAGGCCATCGCCTTTGGCATCGGTGATGGACAGCGGATGCGCCTTTGTCTTGACCCATGGCTCTTGGACTCTCGGCTACGCGAGGAATTCCCCGCGCTATTTGCCATCATTTCCTCCCGTCGATACTAGTAGCCGAGGCCTTTCGAGAGGGTCGCTAGAACAACTTGTTCCGACAGACCTTTAGCATGGGTGAGGCTACGGAGTATCTGCGTCTGATGGCCGCCCTCCCTGACTCCCTCTTCGAGGAGCAGGACTCGATTTCCTGGTTTCTAACCCCGACAGGGGAGTTCTTAGTGAGATCGGCCTATAGGGCCCTCTTTCAGGGCCCGGAGCTATGATGGACCTCTACCCTTTGGAAGGCCCCCTTCCCCTTAGTATTCACATCTTTGTCTAGCAACTTCTCTGAGATCGCTTGCCCTCAAGGGTGGAGGTGGCTAAGCGTAATGGTCCGGACACTGGCATGTGTACCCTATGTGGGACTCCGGAGACATGCACACATATTATGTTTTCTTGCACGGCGGCATAGTTTCTATGGAGCTTTGTACGGGAAGCGCTGATGCCTGCTTGGCAGACCCATGATCTTGGAGAGTTCCTGCAAACTAAGGTAAACCGTGCCGGAAGGAGGCGCCGTCTTTTTTGGCTAGTGTTCGCGGCTCTCGTCTGGACCCTTTGGAACGTGAGGAACAAGATGGTGATTGAGCGGATCTATCCCACCCGTGTTTCTGACTCCATTTTCTCTTTTCTCGTCTTCCTGCAACAGTGGTCTCCGTTGGTGAGGCAGCATGATCGTGAGGTTCTCGACGGCACCATCTTGGCCTTGAGGACGGCGGCGCTCCCCTTCTCATCCCCGGACCGCACGTGACCACCCCTTGCATCCGGTCGCTTGCTGTTGTTGTCATATGTTTTCTTTTTCTTTGGGCTTTGCTGTGTTGTGGCTTCAGCGGACTTTAGCGTGTCTTTTCTTTTTTGCTTAGCTTCGGCCGGTGGTGGTGTGTGGATTAATTATTGGTGGCATTAGAATATTGATTTATTTATAAAGCGGGGTACATACCTGTTTCGAGGCAGAGACATGTCATTAAACCCCAACTGAATTCGCGATGGAGAATCGGCAATTCCGTAGTTAGTACATAATCCTCATGAACGTACACAGAGCAGTGTTTCTGTACCGTATGTCTTTTCAAATCAAACTGCACACAGTTCAGTGGTTCGGCACAATATGTATACCTCTATATATGAACTGTACGTGAAATGAACTTGATACACTCCAGATCGATCGCCGCTCGTGGTGTCTCTCACATGCATGTTCAAATAAAGAGCAATAATTTCTGCCATTTACGTACAGCAGGTCTCATGGAATAGGTGAAATAACTACTTTGCCGGTGGCTCTCCCAGTCTCGAGATAAGAAAATGCGTCCACAACCTGGGAGAAGGGGAAGGGTCCCTTTGGGTCAAGGATGGGCTTCACCTTCCCAGACTCGAGGTAAGGGTTGAGCTTCTCCAAGACGGAGCCATCAGAGGTCACCACAAAGCGGAACCCTGGCGGAGCAACTGCGCCGGTGAGGACCACTACACTGCCTCCTTCCTTCACCACCAAGACGGCCTTGTCACCCTGACCTGAAACTCGGAATTGTGGAGCATATATATCTCAGCTCAGCCGATGAGTACTTTCGGGGTGTTTTGTCAGTCTTCCAGCGTCGAACTTACCAACTGTGTCGAACACAACATCATACTTCTCGGGCATGTCTTGGAAGTTCTCCTTGGTGTAGTCGATGGCAACGTCTGCTCCCAGGCTTTTCAGAAGCTCCAGCTTTGGGGTGCTAGCTGTAGCCGCTACCGTCGATGCTTCATAAACTTGTTTTGCTAGCTTCATTAATTGTGCATCAGGAGTGTCAAAATTGAGCCCCCTTTAATTTAGACTGCGAGCTTAAGCAGGAGCTAGCAATGTCTGACCTGGATGACAAGGGACCCTACTCCACCGGCACCACCCAGCACGAGAATTGATTT
Organism: Avena sativa; assembly: GCA_916181665.1. Taxonomy (NCBI): domain Eukaryota; kingdom Viridiplantae; phylum Streptophyta; class Magnoliopsida; order Poales; family Poaceae; genus Avena; species Avena sativa. Next base: position 379,989,535 of record OV702279.1, on the reverse strand, counting down.
TCCGGCAGAGAAGCCCGCCCTCTCGAGGCCTTCGTGGGCGGTCTCGATGGCGAGCGGTAGACCTGCTGCCTGTGCAAAGTCGATGTTCTTGGGCTTGAGAGCCACCAGCTTCTCCTCCACGGCAGTATACTCTGCCAGCGAGCCGTACTGCTTGGGGCCCTCCAGGACCTTCTCGCTGATGTGGCCGTACACCTCGTCGCCTTCCTTGAGGTTCTTCACCTGGCTGCCGACCTTGACGACGACGCCGGCCATGTCGTACCCTGGCACAGTCTACGGATCAACGACTCAACTGAGCTAGCTGTTAGCAGGAAATGCTCAAGTAAGCAGTAAAATTAAAAAATGCCAGAGCGAGCGAGCTCACCGGGAGTGAGGAGTCGGTGGCCTTGAACTTGCCCATACGCCGCTTGGAATCGACGGGGTTGAGCGCCGCGGCCTCCACCCTGACCAGCACCTGGTCCTCGCCAACCGGTGGCACTGACACGGCCTCGTCGAGCTTGAGCACGCCGGCGTCTCCGTACTCGTCGTACACCCACGCCTTCATCTTCTCGGGCACCGCTGACGGCGGCGTCACCACCCACCTGGCCGACCCGACGCCCTCATGCACGGATCTTCTTGCGGTGGTAGCACTGGTCCTAGTAGCTCCCGTAACCGAGGAGAGGAAGAGCTGCTGGGATTGCGTCGTTGGACGAGGGAAGAACGATCTGGGGCACGGATTCGTAAGGATAGAAGAAGAGAGGAAATTAGCTTGCATCTTGGAAAACTTTTCTGCTATGTTCTTCTAGTTTCTCTGTGTTGGTCGTGTGCGTGTGTGAGCTGAGCTCTCGATCGGGATTGCTTAGCTTAGCTTAGCTCAGTTATCCGTTGTGGCAGTTGGGATCGAGTGGCAGGGAATGGCTCCTGCGAGATAAAGGGCTAGGACGTACGTGGTGCAGGCAGGGGTGGAGAGGTGAGGACCCAAAAGGTGAGAAGAATCACCTGGAACGTAACATGGGAAGCGGTGGGAGGCGAATCGGCATCCTTAATTATCTTTCTAATCTGTCAAAAAAAAATTAGCTTTCTAATCAGATCATTAGCGCCCTTTGAACCCAAATTCTCATCCTAGTATTTTTCGAGAGCACGTAAAAAACGTGCCTTATTTTATATAAGAAAGAAGACTTAAATTACAAGAAGACCAAAAGCCAACTGCGAAGAGTTGGATTGGCTAAACACACACAGTCCACTCCACTCCGAGACTAAGCCTACTCTCTAGCTCTAATATGCCGCCCTCCAATTCTCACCATTTCCAAGAGACGGAACTCCTCTTTGATCAATTCTCTTCCTATTATTAGAGCTAGCTTCTTCCAAAATGTCCCGACTCCTTGCAAAGAAGGAAATAGTAGACTGAACTGTCACTGACGCATTCCGAGGAAACAAGCAAATCACAAGTGTACGAATTACCTGGAACGGGGGAACGGTGGGAGGCGAATGGGCAGCCTTAATTAGGTGGTGTTTGTTTAGTTTTTTTTTCTTTTTTTCACAGAAAAAAAGCCAGGGGATTGAAACAAACGGGCCGGCTTCATCGCTGGCTTTTTAAAAGCCAAAGCAGACAATGCACTGCGCAGCCAAAGCAGGTTTAGCGAATTGTGGATTTACTGTTTTTATTCACTCTAATTACACAGAAATAGAAGATGAAGGGGACCAAGAAGCTAGAGATAGAAAAATTGTTCATCGAGACCGGTGTCATCTTATTTTCCATCATCCTATCAATTTTCTAATTCAAACCAATATACCGTGGCTCAAGAATATAGAATCAATGAGGATGGAAGTGGTACTCCATCGGGTACAATTCTTGGACATTTTTGCAGTAACACCAGTAATGAAGATAATCAATATAGATTTGAGGAACAAGATTACTGAAAATTGGATGAATCACAGTATGTTATGCTATATTCATAAGAATCAAAGATAATAAGAATTTGAGTGTTTCCGAAGTACTAAGGTCACAAGATTCAAATACGACGTTTAGCTAGTGATAAGTTACTTTTTTCGATACAACTTATGTACCATGTATTTATCTATATTATTTTCTGATTACTTTTTCTTGTTTTTGTAGGTTCTAATTATGCTCTCATGATTGCTAAGGAAATGGTAGGCTAGAATCATGCAAAGCTTCGCTATCTACGTACGTACTGAAATTTTGTCCTAGTTGTGCATTGTCATTTGGTTAAACATTGAACTTCTTTCATGTTAAAACACCATTTATGCATTCTTCTCGATCTTTGGCTAATATATAATGTGTTACTGGGAGGGGATTAGAAGGTTGTAATTTTCCATAGTTTTTAGACATTAGAAAATTAGCCCCGTTCGGTTCGCCACTGCGGGTCAATGCGCAGCACCCACCACCACCACCAAGTGGCTTGTTCCCCGGTAGTGGCGCTTACTCCGGCGTCTCGAGGTCTGCCGGCGGCGAGATGGACCATGGACTCGATTGTTTTTTTATTTTCTTTCCAGGGTCCTGTTTGCAAACATGGAGGTCTTATCTTTGTTTTCCCTGTTGTTTAGGGGCCTCTTTGTAATCTGTAACCGCCTGATTAGTACTAGCAGCTTCTAGGCCTTCGTGGCCTTTTCCCGTTAAAAAAAAACCACCACCAACTCTGCCATAGCATTTGGGTTGTCTTTTACTCTACCCCTAATCAATGGTGACACCGTGACAAGATCAATACTAGTACCCCTGTAGAGAACCCCTGTATTTCCAGATTTCCAGATCAGGAGGTGCCTTGAGAACACAAAACAGACACTTTCCTCGGTCCACACAGCTGCTGTTGATGTCAAAGCAATAGTTCCACGATATCGTCATTGCTCATGACATGGGCACATGGCATTTGTGGGTGGCACGATCCTCCCAGGAAGCTGCCTGGCCGGTGACTTTTAAGCTGTTGACCATTGCGGCTTTGAATTGGCGGATCCAGTCAGGTCAGTTTGCCGGCTCAGTCCATATCCAAATACTTAAAAGAAAATGCGTTGATACAAGCTCGTAACCGTGTGAAACTGGAGAATAAAAGGCTCAAGACGGAGTGGTTCTGATACCAGAAGAAACCAGGCAGAACTCGAGAGGATCAGAGGAGTTAGTAGAAGTGCTCTTGAAGGCGTCGTCGGCTGGCCGGCCGATAAACCATACTATCACCCATGGCGGGCGGGAGGAAGCGAGAATGGATACGGAAGAAGATGACGATGGCCACGACGACGACGGCCGGGAGCGGGTCGCCGAGGTGGAGGCGCCGCGTGCGCGCCCTGTCCACGGCGCTGAGGCACCCGAGGAGCCGGCTGTCGCGCGTCGACCTCCTCCGGCTCTTGTACGAGAACGTCGTGTTCCGCCTGCTGTGGGTGCTCGAGTCCCTCGTCGTCCTCGCCAAGCTCTGTTTCTTCTTCCTCCGGTTTGGTTTCCGGCTATGAATGCATAAATGAACCGAGTCGTGTTTGTGTGTTGACACTTCTTTGTCTTGTTCCATAATGTAAGTGATATGCAGCAAACACCTTTATGTCTCGTCAGTTGGCAATGTACAGGAGAAATATGCAGCCATCAGTTTTTCGGTCTTACGATGCCACTAGTAACTCCAACGGCTTATCATATATGCGTAATACAAAAAGGCCGCCTTTTATAGGCGAGAAGGGGAAATAATTGTTCGAACAACTTACCCATACGTGCTTCCCAACGAAAAAAAATTAGATGACCACCCATATTTTGGTACCTCCTACACTTTATGAATAGATGTACACAAATTTTGGATATAGACACCTTCTACCCTATGTTGTCATGTCATCAAAAGGAGGTGGGAGATGCACAACCGCTCGTTTCACCGCGCAACCGCCGGTGTCCGCGCTAGCTCTGGTGCCCTCTCTCGTTGCCAGGCACGCCACCTCTGACCCATCCTCCTCTGTCTGCCACCTGCTTCCCCTTTTCCGGGGTCGTGCGCTCCCCTCAGTCCCGGAATTGAGGCCCTGTCGTTGCGCCCCTCTCGTCGCCGCTGTGGGAAATACTCCGCACTTGTGTCGTCTCTGTCGCCGCCCACATTCCTCTAGCACCCCCTTGCAGCCAACCGCTTGCATCAATTCGGTTGAGGACGGGCACCGGTAGCCTACCTCCATGCTCGGCCTAGCCGAGGCATCCACCTCCCCCAACTCCACCCGTGCGTCGTGCCCCGCCCAACTTTGGTCGCTGTGCCGTGATGCCCGCTCTGCCAATGGATCTCTGCACGATGAGGGGAGCTAGGCTAGCGGCAGTGGATATGGAGAGTTCGTTGTGCATGTCGTGTCTCCGTCTTAAAATAGATGTCTTAGATTTTTTAAAATTTAGATGAATCTTTATACTAAATAGTGTCTAGATTCATTTAAATTTTGACAAATATGAGACAACTATTTTGAGACGGAGGAAGTACATATTTTTCTTAGTGTTAGTTTTGGGTAGCCGGATATGCGTAAGCTGGAATTACCTATACATTCTCTCACTTGCCCAACTTATTTTGCTTACCCAATTTTGAGTAAGTTATTGGAGATGCTCTAAATCATCCAGGGATATGAACACATTATAGTGAACCAGGCGAAATAATCTGAAGTATGCTCGCAGTTGATACAAAGCTAGCTCATCCGTAATCCGTTGCTCCTTGAAAGTTAATGGTGTTGCTTATTCATTTCAGCTTTGGCTTTTTCAAGCACTCTCTGCTTTCCTGCAAGTTAGTGCAAAACCAGTTGAGCCGTTCGTGAGGCTTTCAGCGGAGTGATATTCCTAGCATTAGCTTGTATAAAAAAAATATCCTAGCATTAGCATTATCCACCTAATAATCCCAAGATCAATTTTACTACCCACAGCTACAGAACAAATAGTGTTGTGAACCAGTTGGAAATTCCTAATTTGACGAGATTCAACTTTTTTTTCGTGGTAGAAAAATACAAATGCTGTAGCATAGGGCCACGAGCAAAGCCCATAAAGTTTGAAAGATAAAACATCGGCTGCGCAGGCCTACTTCATAACTTTCATAACTTTTTTTTTAGCAAAATAGTACTACTACGGAGTACTACAGACCTGTTGATGCGTACAATTAGCTAAAATCTCCCCACTGATCACTAAAGAAAAGCTCAAATCTCTCCACTATAGCATGATGCATGCCTATTCTCCTAATCTCGTGAGGGATCGATTCATCGATTGAACCCTTTTCCGCTGTAGCTTGCTGCAGGCCTATTCTTCTCTGCAGCAATTCTCCACGAAAGCCTAATCTCCTGAGCCATGGCGGCGACCTAGGCAACTAAGTACCAGCGAGGCAGAAAGCAAGTGGGGCAGTGGATGCTAGGTTACCACCTGACCTTGAGGAAGAACAATGGGAGAAGGAGACTAACAGACCCAGCGGCACCGAAACAAGATTTGGAGTTTCTACACCCAGATCCAATCTAGGTAAATGTTCTCTGAATAATATTGATGTCTTGCTTGTGTATGTGTGGGTCGGGGAGAGAAGATTTTGATTGGGGAAGGGTTTGTCCAACAGTCCAAGTTCTGTTTTCCTTGGGTATTCTTCAGGGAACTGTATTCATGCAGTTCTCAGATTTCATATGCATCAGCATCAGCTTATCATGCCAATAGAATCAGGTTCAGAGCCTTACTCATGACATCCAGTACATCTTAACAAGTTTAGAACTGCATGTGAGGTCTCTGAAAATATGCAGTGGCCTGTTCTGAAACTGAAAATTGCTATGATATTGCTCTGTTACAAGTGTTTTGCTAGCATATGCTTATCTATTTAAATTGGCAATACATCTGGCCATAGGTGTACAGACTCATTAGCCGTAAAACTTAACCATGATATCAGATTCATGATGTTTTCACGCGGCGGTCTGTAGCAGAGTTGCATCTCTAAATTTACAAACTGTAGACTGCAACTGCTAGCCTATAAATATGTGTGGTACAGCTCTGAATATAATTGTCTGTTGCATACTTATATCTGTATAAGGGTAGGATGGAGTCATGGCAATATAAGAATGAGGGAGGGATGCTCTAGGACCTTGATCTGTTAGAGGGCTGAACTATTGGACCTGAAAGTGAACTAGACATGATTGCTATTTTCGGGAAAATGCAACTGTTCATCAGCACCACAATTACAATATACTTAACCATTATTTTCAGAAAAAGGGAACTGCTGTTCAGTAGCAAAAATTTTAGTTAACTTGACCTTTATTTCAGAGAAATAGCACCACTACTCTAGCGCATATTCAGTTTTCAACAACAAAACTTGGTTTCATGAAACCTTCAGGTTACACAGGTTCAGAGTTAGTTCTTGTTGCAGTGGCCAAGTAATCGCGAGTGTCGCAGGTCTTCAGTGTGGCATCATCAGAACTAAACAAGCCTGTCCTGTACCTGTAGCTCCAGGATTTCATCTAGCATCTCAGTCTGATCTTTAAACCCACATTGCTGCTGCACCAAGACCATTGGGATTTAATTAAAAAGTACTAGGATGGGTAGCTCCAGGTTTACCAACTAGCATCATTTTGCTGCAACTTGTAGTACTGGAAAAAGCAAACTAGAACTATACCATGATCAATATAACATATATTCTTGGCTCTGGGCACTAGAGTCAACTATCTGGTCCAATCCTTTTGGCCATAATTAGCATTCCTGTGACCGAATGAATCCAAATAGCCATCTTGATCAAGTCACTAGACTAGAATATGGTTAGCGGGGACCAATATAATGACCATTTAATTATTTTATCGAGTAAATTTCGGAGGAAATAGGGTAAAACCTGTAGCTCAACTTAAACAATCATTTGTGCTGAACCATGTGAGCGAAATAATTGTTCATGGCCGAGAATAAGATTTAAACTAGGTAAATAAGAAAATAACTGGGGATCAATAATTTGTGAGCATTTAACCTCCAAGAGCAATTAAAAATCAGTTACTCTTCATGAGCATGTGAAATCCCAGGTCATTCCAGAATGCATCATAAAGCATATATTTCTACCATGAGCATCACCATCTCATCATCATCATTTGCATTCATCTTGATTTTCTGGAGTTAGTCCTGATCTGACTCATCAACTTTTCAGAAACCGGACTTCGTCAGGATACCAACCTGTTGAATAACACTTCTTATCTTACATCAGGCAAGTACAGTTCTTTGTCCATATCTGTTTGATTACTCTTATCAAAGTACTTGCAATTTATTATTATGATACCAGTTGCATCAAAGAAAAATATATTCTCTAACTTGAGTGATCCAATGGATCGCTGTCCCTTCACTCTTATTATGACTGGTAGTTGGAACCCTTGTTGGAGGCAGTCAAGCCATGGAAGATGGGTTCCACAACAAAGGGATATCACCATAAGGTTTAAACAACATTTTCCTTCTTGTGCTCAAGCGTCGTAGTGACCGCGTTGACCACATGACCCAGTATGGGCAAGGCTGAGCTGAAGTAATGCCACTTTAAACGTCATACCTCGCAGGGATGGCAGTTTTGAAGGCGACCAACTATCAGATGACTCCACTGAAGGCCTGAAACTATTGTCAAGTAGCTAGTGTTGCCAACTACGATGCGAGATATATCAAACAAGATGCATGAAAAAGCTTTGTGACCATGGGAGTGTAATGAGACTTAACCTCGGACACATCACTGTGGGCGTCGGTGGGGAAAGTAGTGCATCTCTGCAGAATGTATTCAATCGTGGCATTGTCACTCTCTGTTCCGGGTAGGAACTGCAAACGTCGCGAGAACGGAAACCACAGGGGATCCTAACAGCTTGTGAGACAAGAAGATCATAAAGTTTTAGAAATGAAACTTGATACTCTTTCCTCAGAAATGTCTTCTAAAACGATTGAGCCTTTGGACTATTGGTCCTGGTAGATGACAGTCCATTCAAACAATGTTCTGCTATTCTAGACTAGTTGAGTATCTCATGTACTCATCCCCTATGTAACATGTTCCCTGTTAGATTACGAGATGATGATTGCTGGTGTGGAGTCTCCTGAAATCTAGGAGGAGAAGTTCCAAGAGCAGACACCCATGAAAGGAGAAGGCATCGACTACTACCTAAACATCAATGACCACATCAGGAGAGAGTAGCTGTGAGACAATCCTATCGTTATAACTAGCTCCTCCTTGCGCCTGCGGCTGTTAGGAAAATTGGTTGAGGACGACAGTAGAGGTTCACGCATATTAGACACAGATGACCAAGTGATCGTCCGCATTGTACGAGTTCATGACTAGTTGATGGTACAAAAGTTATGTCAAGGCGAGACCAAAAGCAAGACAAAAGACGAATGACCACATAGGAGCTTCAGATGATTTACAGATACCACATTTAGGCGAGACCAAAAGCAAGACAGTAGATGCACAACCACATAGAAACTTGAGACAGTCTTGTAGAGGGTCGGATTTGATCACTTGTTTGGTCTTAAGTACAATCTAGACGGGCACCTGGGAGAGTAGTGCGGTAGCACTCGGTCTGATATTGTAGAGGGTCGGACTTGATCACTTGTTTGGTCTTAAGTACAATCTAGACAGGCACCTGGGAGAGTAGTGCAGTAGCACTCGGTCTGATATTGACCAAAATCTGAGTGATCCAAGACCGGATTGATTCAAAACTCGGAAGTCTCCTTTTGGTACTCGGCTCCATTCACGCCTTCCATATAGTTGTGCTGGAAAGTAACTTTCCCCATATTTCCGTGATAGCCACACAATACAGAGTCATCTCACGCAATCAGCAATATGTTGATGTTTAGCAAATTATTTGAGTCCTCTGCTATTCCACATCATGTCATTCGTAAGCTAACTCTTTTTTGATGAATTTATTACTTTAGACTTTTGGGGGGTATATAACTTTTCTTGGATGAAGTGGACTTGGATTAAAGAGTGGTACCAAGCTCCCAAGCTCTACCTCAACTCATATTCACCCACTGCCTGGCCGTCATCTCCATCAGACCTTCACTAGGTAAGAGAGAAGTGTTTTGACCATCGCTGGCTGCACGCAAAATAAAAACCGATAATGCTTTTGTTTACAAGTTGTCACAAGGTTTCAAGCGAGTCATGGACTCAATTTTGTAAGCTCAGTATTACAGGTCCTGGGACGGATACCAACACATACCTACACAGGAGAGGCTACAGAATCGAGCGCTTGGGGCGAACACCTTCCATCGGTGTCTCGCTGGCGGTCTCTTGGCGCCGTCGGATCACCATGAGTGACCAGCCTGGTCCTTGCCAGCCAGCCAGCCCCATCATTAAAGCCTTCATATCCATGCAAGCTGGGGTAGCTCCCCACGCAGATGGTCTAGCAACATCAGATTGCATCCAGTAATTTCGAGTGTTGTTTGTCCAGGCACAAGAAACGCCAGCTTCTGATCAACCAGCCGTTTTTCGCAACATCTACTTGACACCTGGCCAGTTTTGCCCCCTGGAAACACATGTTATCGCTGAAGTGGACCAGAAAATCCGTAATACAGATTCAGTACAGAGTTATTATTCTCACTTGACCACCACCTAGCAATAGATTCAGAACTATTTTCAATCTCTTTATCAAATATAGATGATAACTTCCCAAATATATTTAGCAACTACACGCTCAAAAGACAAGTGGTTGGCAGTTTCCTGTTAATTGCAAAACAAACAGGAAGTATCATCATCCACATGTCTTCTTCTACGGAGATTATCCTTAGTAAGCAATTCACTTGTCTTCTTTCACGGAGATTATTCCTAGTAAGCAATTTATTACTAGCTAACAGTAACAGCCATAAGATGATGTGGATCCGTGGAGAAACACCGCGAGAGTATGGATAGGAACAACACCACCATTGTTAACAAATCCATAAAAAGAGCTAACAGGGTAATTAAGAACCAGATGGATGAAAACTCTGGATGGGGACAACCAAGGAGCAAAAAGGTTTTGCTGTCTTCTGAAAGTGAAGTTTAAATCAGAACCATCCCAAGCGTCAGCAAACATACATTGTTGACATACAAATCCCAAAAGAGAGTAACATGCAATCTGTACCCAAACTTAGCTGAGGAGGACAGAAGACACAGACGATCATATTTGTATTATAGTCAACAATAAGCATCCAGATGATATCGGCAGTATCCAAGACGAAGACAGAAGACACAGACGATGCTCGACCTGCGCGTACAGTTCCCTACAATTCGTAACCCTTTTGGGCATGTCCTTGTGGTTATCCTCCCCATGAAACGGCTCCAAGTGAAAACCTTAGATCTTCGCGGTCTCGACGGCGGAGGCTGTCATAAACCGTGTGGATTATATATTTTTATGTTATTTTATTATTACACGAGCAATCTTGGACAGTCTTTATTAATTTGATGAATCTTTTATTTTTATTTTATTTTAGTTGTGTGGACACTCTTTATTTATTTTATTATATATAATTTAAATCTGTTAATTGAGGACAACTAACGTGCGTTCTCTCCATGTCCCATCAGAATACGGAATTGCAGGTCAAACCGTTTCCGACCCGCAATCAGGAGTCCCTGCCCTGCCCTGCCGTTGGTTTGTTATAAGATCTGATCGCCAAGTCTCTCCTCCGATCCCCATCCAACCCAGCTACGGTAGTAATAAAACTGATGTGGCCGCCGGAGTATGCCGCCTCCGGCAAGCAGGCGCCTGTGGTCGTGGACGTATGGGCGGACAACGAGGAGGAGGAGCTGGCACACATCTCGAGGGGCCTCTTGGTCGACTTCCCCATCGCGGTGGTGGCCACGTACCAAGACCTGCCCGCTCGCCCTCTCCGCGACGCCGGCCACCTCGCCTTCCATGACAACGTCTACCACGTCGTGCACTCGCCACGACACACCTTGGAACACCATTGCAGGGTCCTCCAGGACAGGATCCGAGGCGTGCGCTTCTTCCAGCTCGTCCTGGCGCTCCTCGACCGCGACGGAGCCGTCGCCCTAGGCCGCGTGTGGCGGTTCCACGTAGGGGCGCCGCTCCCTGCCGACGACCGCCTCTTGCTCGAGCTGGGCGTTGAGCCTCCTGCCCGCCGCCGCGTCCACCGTGACCACATCGGGACGGCTCTGAAGGGCTGCAACGCCATCCACAACACCGCCGTCACGTGGGTGACCTGTGATGGTGCCGACGACGTCTGCCACCTCATGAGCTGCTTCGATGATCCAGAAATTGTCCGTCAAGTGTCCAACCGCATGAACTTCGTGCGGAACTCCCGGTCCTTCTTCCCCCAGCTGTACGACCTCCGGTTTCTCGCCGAGTGGCGGACGCTGGCAGGGGAGGAGCCTCCGCTCGCTGCTGCTGCCAGAGCCGGCGGGCCGGCGGCGCTCCTCCATGGCTTCCTCGCGCTGATGAAGGAGCCGACTTTCGCGGAGCAGATGGAAGGATACAACGGGATACTGTTCGGGATCGGACATTTGGATACTCCCGACGTTGTGAATCGGCACAAGATGAGCCATGAGGAGCGTCAGAGGCGGTACAGGATGGAATTTTGTCGTAAAAGATGCTAGGGCGGAATTTGGAGGTATAGATGATGACATTTGTACTGCCTGCGTGTGATGACCCGCAAGCGGCGGCGGAAGCATCATTGCGGCAAAAAAGGGAGCCGCGCGCTGATACTATGAGTCTTCTGATTCTGGGTGGCTGGTTACTGCATGCCCTGAAGACAGACGGTGTCTCTTGAACTGTCGACAGTCGATGGAGGTGCTGCGCAATGTCGCGGTCAAGTAGGCGCGTGCGGTCGACGTATGGGCCGACAACGAGAAGGGGGAGCTGGCACGCATCTCGGGCCTCTTCCACTACATCATGGTGGATTATTAGCGGCACAAAAATGTGCCTTAGAAAATACTAAAAATGCCTTAAAAGATCTTTGAAAGCATTAAAAAAATGCCACATCAAATGGGTAGGGAAAAATCAATTCTTGTTGAAAATGCATTTTAAAATGGATTTTTTAAGAGTGCCTTAAAATGAAGTACCTCTTCCCCACCTCCCGGAGCGTACCGGGAAAAACCCTAGGACATGTCCGGGCAACAGCGTCGTCATCGTCGCCTTCCTTCTTGAAGTAGTTGCTTGGTGCGCGGCGTTTCAGAGTGCTAGGCACGTGACGTAGCTGGAGGGCGCAACGGTCTCAAGTCATCTTTGTTTTCGTCAAGTCACTGTTGCCGGCTTTATTTTCTCTTCTTGTTCTTTTTCTTTTTTATTTTCTTTAGGCGTTGTGCTGTCTGACCCAGCAGCGATTCCACCTGTGGTTGCTATATTTATATAGCTGGGCGTATGCCTGTTTCGAGGAAAATGGATTTTTTAAGGGCATTTTGAAATTTTGCCTTAGAATATTATTTGAGGCAATATTTGGGCAATGCCTCCAATAATTTTTGTTGGCAATTTTTGCAAGTGCCTCAAAAAATAATTTAATGTATAATGCCTATAAATACAATTCTTGGCATTATAAATAATGTGCCTCTAAAAACAATTAAAGGCATTTTTTATGCATTCAGTTGCAGGTACAATTCATATATATAACAATGAATAACTTGTGATTTTATAGGAAACATAGCATTCAAAACATCACTCAAGTTCTAACATTTGCACTATTCACATTCATTACAGAACTGAATACAGACAATTCGAAACTACAGGACCAGGATCTCTGCCCCCCGCCGCCTCTGCCCTCAAACGCTTCAGGGAGATCTGCTAGTCCTCCAGGACCCTTTTCCCCTCTCGCTTGCTTGCTGGGTTGCCCGGCCTTCGTGGTCCACCGCTCGTCGACGCTGGAGCTCGTCAGCGTAGCTCCTCCGGTGACCCAAAACCGGCGGTGCCGCCACCAAAGTGTCGCCCACTCTCGCGAGCGTGCTCCCCTACCGCCGATGGAGCTCATGCTGCTTGCCTGCTGCTAGTTCCTCTCTGAAGAAGAAGGTATAAAGCAAACAGTTTCCGTTTCAGATGTGTAAAAATCATATACCGTAGAAGTCTACTGGCGGTAGTAAACTTTATGTTACTTACCAAAAAATAATGTAGAAGTCTAGGATTGGATGATGGAAAAACTCTAAAGAAACATCAGAATGGCATGCAATATCATTTTTTTTACAGTTTTCACTAAATCTAAAATAAAGATAGATTAGTTTGTTTATGTTATAGCAGAAATATGGAATACTGACGCAATATCTAACAAGGAGTTTACCTTCATCTTTGCTAGAACCATAGGTGAAGAAAGAGACAAGCAGGTCAAGGAAACAAAGGCTACAGAGTTCCAAGGGTCACCTTCTGAATATCAACTTCAGCAGATACAACTTCCTTTCTTAGTTTCACCAAGGGCAAACAAACAAGAACTCCAGATGAAGAAATTCTGCAATAAATGAAAGAAATGGATCAAAGAAGGCTAGAAAGTGTCAAGCTTAGTACTCCCAAGTTAATGTAGTCCTAGAGGGTTTTCTTCAGTCTGTACTTCATGTTGTATTTTCTGATGCACTCAAATATGAATATTTGTATTGTTCCCTGTTTGGATAATAAAGTGATAACAGTTCTTAGCAAAGGCGAAGATCCATGCTGATGCACACATAAAAAGCAGGTAAACAGCAAGCAGGAGTGAATCTAGAGATTAAAAAAACAGTGCCAAAGATTACCACAAAAGTAAAATCGTAGAAGTGACATGCATTCCCGTTTCCTAGAACCGAAGATGTCACGGCCTAGGCTTCAGAATTTAATCGTGATGGAGTAGCATAGAAGTAGTTTAGCATCAAGAAATGTTCAGCCAAGCAGTGATCGACTAGCTCCGAAAATTTAGCATCAAGAAATGTCCAGCATTAACAACAAACACTAGCACATACTAATGAATTATCAGTGCAAGTTTGGGATAATTTAGCAATATCTAATTGATGTAGATGTGCATGTTTCAGTATTGAGGTGCTGGACAGAAATCGGACACTAGCACATACTCTGAGTAAGACACTCCATGTATGATTCTGGACCAGTTTCTTTTACCTCCAAACTGAATACATGCAACAGGACTTCTCTGAAAATTTATTGCCAAGTGTGAAAACTAATTCTGGCTCCTCAAGTTCAGTCACCAAAACTATCTCAAGTACAGGTCGACTCCTGGCCTAACAGTAGCATGACTATCATCTCCTTATTCAGACAAGCACTTTAGATAGCCTAACACATGAGTCATCGTTAGTTTCTCATCAAAAGACAATAACCAGCGTGGTCCAGAAACGAGAATCAGAGAAGGACGCGTACTTGATGCCTCTTGATTAAAAAGAACAACACTAACCAACCACTCACATAATTATCACCTATACCCCATAATTTCAGGTGATTCAGAACAATGCACCTACCCAGCTGAAGGTGTGGATGTCGGCAGTCTCGTGCTTGCTAGAGCGAGGAACAGAAGTATGTTCGGATCAAAATGGGGTCGATGAGCAAGATAAGTACTGATGACGAGGTTTGATCTCGTCAATGCCCATTGTTATGGACTTGGGTTTTGGAGAAGATGGGGATGCTGGAGATCGCGGAACGGTTAGCAAACAAGCAACACGGGACACGAGGTTTATCCAGGTTCAGGCCCCCAGAGGGAAAACCCTACCCCTGCTTGTCTGCTCTTGATTACGGCGGAACCGGTGATTACAGGGTGCGCAGATGCAATCTGGCGTTGAGGTATGTATGCGAAAGTATGAGGTCAGAGATCTAGGTCGTGCCCTCCTAGCCTTTATATAGAGTTAGGCAGGTCCCAGGCACAGACCGAATCGGTTACAAGTTTTAGGGTTTACCCCTTTGAATTTTCTATCTACTCTAGTCTTGCTCTCCAAGGATCCGAAGGCGTCATGGGTCTTGGCCACCCGAAAGTCTTCATGGACCGGCGTATATCTGCCGTGGGCCTTCCTTGGGCTGGACCAGGTATGCTGAGGTCGTGTACCCGCGGGGTATAACCATGTTAGTAGCCCCCGAGTGATCAGTCGAATCGTAGATTCGGCTGAGGACTCTTCAATCCGTCGGGTGCAACTCTGTCTTTCAAGAGAATGTGTAGGGATTATTGATGCGTGTGCCTGACTCTCCCGACGGATCAGGGTAAGTTAACTGTCTTAGGACAAAACAACACGATCTTCTTCAGGTTCGAGTCCCTCGACTCGAACCCGGAACATATGCTGGCGCAATTCGACTCAAGCCGCGAAGGTCTTACAGGAGTGGAATTCGAGTGAATTTAAATGATGTACCCAACGCGTCCGTCGGGATTTTTCATCGCGCATGTTGGCACAGATTCTTACTAGCAGAGCGCAGTCAGGTGCGTTACCAGGCCAACAGATGATATTTGTAGGTCTTATCTTTGTGTCGCAGACACAGCATCCGAATGTTTATCACCGCGGAGGTGTTTCGGGTGGCCAAGGAGGACGTTGCTCACTTAGCGTTATGTGGGGCAGAGTTGCCGAATTTTTTTGCATGCTGATCCGAAGGATCACAGTCGAAGAATTCATAGGGTGCGCGACCAGCGCTCCCTATGGGAGTAGCCCCCGAGTGTCTGTTCGAGTCGTAGACTCGAGCGGAGACCTTAATTCATTCGTTGTTCAGTGTCAGGTCCGTAGGACACAAATTTTTTCGGATGCTTAAATCCATCCTCCCTATGGGAGTAGCCCCCGAGTCCGTAGTGGAGTCGTAGACTCGACGTAGGACTCGAAGAAACAGTTCAGTGTTGTAATGTGTTGTTCATTTTTCGGGTGCGCGGCCAGCGCTCCTGATAGGAGTAGCACCCGAGTAATTAGTCGAATCGTAGATTCGAGTGAGTACTCTTAGCTTTGAATCCGAAGAATGGTGACTTTTGCTAGTATAGATTTTGATGACGTCAGTGCTGACGATCGGTGACATCAAGCGTCTACTGCGCCAGATATGACTTGACTAGACGAACATGGGTCCCACCTTCTGGCCTTGAATTGACCGGTCACGCGTGGCGTGGAGATAATTACGGCGTTGCCTCGATTTCCGCGCATAGTGGATGGCGTATTAGCGACGGTTCGTTGCGATGCTGACACGTGTATGGCCAGATCCTGCCGTTGGCGTTAGGTCTTCTTGATGGACGGTTGTCGTGCATCGTCTTCGTCTTTATAATCATTGGGGGAAAACATTAGTCTCTTTTCACCGCAGCCATTCTCGTTTCACTGCTCCCTTGTTCTCTGGGAGTTCTTGCCGCGCACTGGAATATCTTCGGACATTTCCTTCTTCCATCCTACGTTCTCGCCGCCGGCGCCGCCTTACCGCAATAGGGAAGCCGAAGAAGTCTTCTTCTGCGGTTGGTACCAGCGCTGCTGGAGGCAAGAAAAGTGATGCCGCTACCCGTGTCACCGATGGTGGCTGGCGGCGACCGGAGACGCGAGAGAGTGATCTCCGCAAGATTCGTGAGCGGGGCCTGATCCCGCAAGATAGGGAGGCCGTCAAACTCCCAGGCAACGAGGTAATCCTACGGCCCCCCGCTGGGTTTCGGGTTATGTTCCTCGCCTTCGTTCTTCGCGACTTTTCCTTCCTAGTCCACGACTTCCTTCGTGGACTGCCTTTTCTTTACGGCATCCAACTGCATCATCTTTCCCCCAATTCTCTTCTTCACATTGCTTGTTTTATCACCTTCTGCGAGTGCTGGCTTGATATAGAGCTGCACTTTGGCCTCTTCCGGAAACTCTATTCCGTGAAGAGGCAATCCGGTTCGGATGGTGTTTATCCCATTGGGAGTTGCATCATCTCCCTCAAACCCAATCTGCTTTTCTTCTCTTTTTCCATGTCTGAATCTGTCCAGTACTGGCGGAGGCGATGGTTTTATATCCGCGACTCCACAGTGGATGGGCATGATTTTGGTCTTGCTCCTTTCGACCCTTCCCAAAAGATCGAGCCGAAGAGGTCCTGGAAGAACCAGATCTTGGATGGCGAGGTAGCGGAGATAGAGGCTCTCTATCGTCGAGTGGAGGATCTCCAGCTGATTCCGGAGAAGGAGGTGAATGGTGTGGATATCATCCGCACTTTTCTTAAGCGTCGGGTGCAGCCACTCCAGGCTAGGACGCACCCGATGTTCCTTTATGCTGGCCGTCGTGATCCGACTAGGGTTTCGGCTGAGGAATTCTCCAAGGGAGATCTCGACGGGGCCCTTCGTCCGCTGCTGAAGTTCAAGGCTGGAGAGGATATCCCGGGGAAGTCGCTGACTTCTCCGTTCTCTGCTTTGCTTCCTGTTCCACAGGTGTAGATCCTAGACGTGCGCTTAGCGCTAGTTTCGACTGCATTGTACTTGCATTTGTTTGCTAACAAATTTTCTTCTCATGTGCAGGAGTTCAAAGTGCCGGGCATGTCACCACCGCTTCCCGAATTGTTTCTGGCTGCGCCGGACAATGAAGTGGTGGATTCCATGTCCGAGCTGCCATCAGCGCGTTATCCGGCTGAAGAGGCCAACGAGTCGAGCGAGGACCACACTCACAAGCGCACACGGAGCTCCAGCGAGTCTTCGGATGCCTCGACTCCGCTGACTCCGAGGAATCCGCTGTGGCTTGAACGTCACAGTGATGGGCATGGAGGCTCTTCCTCTCCGATTCCTGCCGTTCCCGTGCGGGCTGTGGCACCGCACCCGCCGGCTAAGCGAAAGAAGGAAGAAAAGAAGGAAGAGAAGAAGGAAGAGAAGAAGGAAGAGAAGAAGGTCCGGAGGACCCCTCCCGTCTTCGACTTGAGCGACCTTGACTCGTAAGTTTTTCTTAGTCTTGTATTGCCTTTTATTGCCTGTTTACTTTGTTCGTGTGCTAACTTGTCCTGGTGCAGCCATTCTTCCAACGACTCCTCCAGTGATGGTGCTCGGGAGATGATGGGGGAGTCGAAAGTTGTGCTTCCTCATCCTCAGACGATGGCCACCTCTGAAGGCGCTGCTCCAGATCCTTCTCCGCAGGAGGTTCGGGTGGTTGCGCCTCAGAAGGCTCCAAGCGGACCTTCGGAGTCGCCGTCGAATCATGTAAGTATTCTGCTGTCTGCCACGGGGGAGCCCCCGAGCCTTTTTTGAATGATCTGTTTTTCTTTCCCACCTCGGGGGGAGCCCCCGGGCATCTGTAGGGTAGTTTGTTGCTTGTTTTTCGTATCTCGGGGGGAGCCCCCGAGCATTTTTCCTATGCGTGACTTGCTTCTGCTCATTCTTCTTGGGCGTAGCCCCCGAACCCTTCTTTTACTGGTGGTTCTTGTTTTCAGCCTTTTGTGCAGGGTGCCAACCAACTGGTGCAGCAGCACCTGACGTTGGAGGCCAGCCTCAAACAACTTCAAGGTATTGTTATGCCTTGGTCTTTTGTTTCTTCTTGCATTTTGTCCTGTGATCCGACATTTGTATTGCTTGCTGCAGAGGATCACAATGCATATCTTCGTGAGATTGATGCTCTCAAAAAGAGCCTTGGTCAAGCAGAGAAAAAGGCTGAGGTCGCCGTTGGTGCAAGGGAGCGCCTCGAGCTGGAGTTAGCCAACGTGGCTGAGGCGAAGGAGCGCCTGCAGCAGGAGGCTACCGACCGTGAGGAGCAGCTCGCCATGGCCACGGCTTCGCACGAGAGAGAAGTGGCCGGCAAGCTTATGGCGGCTGCCAAGGCTGTTTCGGGTGAGCATCACTGCCTTCTTCTTTTGGATGTTCTAGTCTTTCTTTTGTAGTGCTTTTATTCATTCTGCTTCCTTTGTTTTCTTTAGATGCCGCGGGCATTGAGTTTGATCGCGGTGCTCTGGAGCACGGGAGTGCTCTGGATGATGCTACTGCAGCGGTCGAAGATCGCTGCAGCACCGTCGTCAACTCGCTTGCCAAGGCCAAGGAGGTCCTTGGGCGCTTCTACAAGGAGCTTGTCCCCAAGGGCGTGGCCCTCGAAGATGTTGATGCCCTGGCGGAGGCGCTGTCAGCCGAAGCACCTGCAGCGTACAAGCGCAAGCAGAAGGGCATCGGCGCATCTGTCGGGCTGGCAATGGCCTTGGCGGCTGGAGCGGAGCTGGACCTTCCCCAGGTCACCTCCCGGATGTCGACGACTGCTGATGGATCCGAGGTAGCCTTCGCCACCTATGCTGCTCGCTGTAAGCGTTACGGGCCGAAGCTGATTGATCTGCTGGCCGAGTACGCGCTAAGGCAGCAGGGGGAGCCAAGGCGAGGCAATCCGGCTCCGAGGCTACTCAGGGTGTAGCTTTGTAGGCGCTGTAGTTATAGGATAGTTGTAGCTTCTTTTGTTGTAAATATTTTGATGAACAATCCTTGTGCCACATGGTGGCTTTTGCTGCACTTTAATGAATGTGCCGAATTTCGTGTTCCTTCGGCTGCTTGTTCATGTCTTTCTTTCTGTTAATCTAGGGTCCTTTGGGTGCTGATCCCGTTGGCACTTTGCCTGCAGCGCGGCTACGGTCATCCTTGGATGATGCATCGCAGCTTGCGTTTCTTCGAGATCGTGTCTGTAGCCTCGAGAAAGAGTTGCTTGGGGTGTGTGGCCATGCTGACGTTTGGAAGTCCAAAGCAGATCGAGGTGCTGCCAGAGAGGAGTATTTGATGGTGGAGTTGCTTCGATTATCCGAGCAGCTTCAGTGTAAGTTTTTCGAGCTGTTACCCATTTCTTCGGATGCGCCTGCTGGCCTTGCATCTTACTTTTTTTGCAAGTATTGTAGGTGCTAACCTTGCTCCAAGGGAGGAGAAGGAGCGTGTTGCTGTTCGAGTCAATTGCTTGACTCAACAGGACATGGAAACCGGCGGGTTCTTCTGGATGGATCGTGACCGTGCTATGGTCCTTGCGACGGTGCAAGATCGCGTTCACCAAGTATTGCGGGTGCTTCATCAGGTGAAGACGTCACTCGCGTCGGTTCTGCATGTGATGTTTCCATTGGATGATGCACCGTCGACTCTCTCTGGTCTACTGTCGAAGTTTCGGAACGTGCATCTTGTCAAGGAATTGGTGCGGTATCAGCTCGTCGCAGGGGTGAAGGCTGCGCTCTCCCTCGTGCGGTTGCATCGTCCTGACATAGATCTGTCCGCTGTAGCGGCTGGGCCGCCCCTTCGGCCAGATGGTGGTGTGTGGGATATGCGTCCGCATTACGCGACTGTAAGGCTGTATGCCGAAGAGATCGTAGATCTGTTTGAGCAGCGTGCTCAGGTTATTCTTCAGAGTAGGTAGTACCTGTAAAAGAGATAGATGTAAAATTTGTATATATTTGACTAGGCGTGTTTTGCCCTTTGTTATAGAGGTTTGGTTGTTGTGCTACCACGTAATGCTTTGTTCGTATGCGTGCCCTTTTCGTTAGCCTGACGTGGTCAGCTACTCAGATGTACGTGTGATATCCTCAGTCGACGAAGTCGTGAGGTGGGGGGAGCCCCCGAGTGCGTTTGTAGCATGGAGTAAAAATGCAAGTAGTAAACAAAAATTTGGGTCGAGACACTTAGCTTTATTCATATCGTAATGGAGGAGGTACATTGTTCGGCTGAGTAGCCTTGGCTGAATAGCCTTATTGAAAGTAAAGAGGGAGGTAGCTAGGGGTAGAATCGTCGCAGTTGTGCGACGTTCCATGGGTTGGAGTATGCGACTCCAGATTCCACATGCTTGAGGCGATAGGCGCCACCTGGGATGACCTCGGTGACGATGTAGGGTCCTTCCCATGGCGACTCGAATTTCTTTGGTTTGCTATTGCTTGAGTCGCAAGACTAGGTCTCCTTCGATGAAGGACCTTGGGCGCAGCCGTCGACTGTGGTAGTTGCGGAGATTCTGTTGATAGACCGCTGATCGGGCTGCTGCTATGTCTCGCGCTTCGTCGAGTGTGTCGACAGCGTCTTCGAGTGCAGCCGTGGATTCAGATTCGCTATAAGCGACGACCCGAGGGGCCTGGTGGCGTACTTCGGCTGGTAGCACGGCTTCGGCTCCGTGCACCATGAAGAACGGCGTGTAGCCGGTGGAGCTGTTTGGCGTGGCACACAGGCTCCATAGGACGGAGGGTAGCTCTTTTGTCCAGGCTCCGGCGAATCGCTCGAGTGGGCTCATGAGGCATTTCTTAATGCCGGCGCCGATTAGGCCGTTGGCCTTCTCCACCTGCCCGTTTGTTTGCGGGTGCGCCACTGAGGCATATGTGATGTTGATTCCGAGGCCTTCGAAGAAGTCCTGGAATTCTTTGGAGATGAAGTTCGATCCATTGTCGGTGGTGATGCTATGCGGCACGCCGAACCTGTAGACAATGGATTCAAAAAACTTGACGGCGGTTTTGCCCTTTTGTTTAGTGACCGGCATGGCCTCAATCCACTTGGTGAATTTGCCAACTGCGACCAGGAGGTAGACGTGTCCTCCTTTCGAGGACCTGGGAAATTTGCCGATCATGTCGAGGCCCCATTGGGCGAAAGGCCAGGCTAAAGGTATGGGCCTGAGCTCTGGTCCGGGTGCGTGCGGTTTGTCGGCAAACCTTTGGCACCCGTTGCATCTTCGGACGATGTCCTTGGCGTCGGTCATGGCCGTTGGCCAGTAGAATCCAGCTCAGAGAGCTTTGGCGACAAGGGAGCGGCTGCCTGCATGATGGCCGCAGATGCCCTCGTGGATGTCTTGGAGGATGGTTTTTCCGTCGCTGATGGTGACGCACCTTTGTAGTACACCCGAAATGCTGCGCTTGTACAGCTCGCCATTGATGATGGTGAAGGCTTTGGAATGGCGAGATATGCGCCGGGCGTCCGTCGGGCTATCAGGTAGTTCTCCGTCTATCAGGTACTGGAGGTATGGCTGTGTCCAAGTTTCTTCGACTGCCATGACCTGGATTAGGTTGACCACGGCGACCTCTGTATCCAGATTTGCGGGTCCTTCTTGTCCTTCGGGTGGCGCAGCCCCCGAGTGCTCTGCCTCTTCGGGTGATCCCTTGGGGAATTTCCGCTTGATGGATGGCACGCAGATCTGTTCGAGGAACACACCTGGCGGCACCCGTGCGCAAGTGGAGCCGATGTTGGCGAGTCTCTCGGCCTCCTCGTTGATTTCTCTTCCAACGTTCCGAATCTCGCAGCCATCGAATTCTCCCTCTAGTGAGTTGTAGAGTGCGCGGTACGCGATCATGTTTTCGGCGTGTGCGTCGCATTCATTCATCGTCTGCTGGACGACGAGGTTGGACTCACCGTAGATGACCAGGCGCGTTGCGCCGCAGATCTTTGCCATCCTCATGCCGTGGATGAGGGCTTCGTATTCGGCCTCGTTGTTGGAAGCTCGGAATTTCATCTGAAGGACGTACTTCATCTTGTCGCCCTGCGGGGAGGTCAGTATGACCCCGGCTCCCGCTCCAGCTTCGCGCTTGGAGCCGTCGAAGTGCATCGTCCATGACTGCGACATGTCTGGGGTGTCTGGCAGCTGCAGTTCCATCCAGTGTACAAGGAAATCCGGGAGGACCTGAGACTTGATTGCGAGTCGCTTCTCGTAGACAATGTCTAGGGGTGACAGTTCGATGCCCCACAGGGCCACGCGTCCTGTGGCCTCCGGATTGTTCAGGATGCTGTTTAGGGGTGCCTCATTGAAGACCATCACCTGGTGCTCCTGGAAGTAATGGCTCAGCCGACGAACCGTCATGAACACGCCGTAGGCGAGTTTCTGGTACTGAGGGTACATCTGCTTTGTTGGCGTCAATACCTCGTTGAGGTAGTAGATTGGGCGTTGGACCCCATGGGTCTTGCCATCTTCGGGTCGCTCGACCACCAGCACGGTGCTTACCACCTGGTGTGTGGCTGCTATGTACAGCAGTAGGGGCTCGCGCTCCTTTGGCGTAACCAAGACGGGCGAGGTGGAGAGCAGCCGCTTCAGATCTTCGAATGCGTCGTCCGCTTCGGGTGTCCACTCAAATTTGTCTAACTTGCGTAGTAGCTGGTAGAATGGCAGGGCTTTCTCTCTCATGCGGATGATGAACCTGCTCAATGCCGCTATTTGCCCTGCGAGCTGCTGGACACCCTTGAGATTCTTCGGTTTCTCCATGGCCATTATGGCCCGTATTTTCTTAGGGTTCGCCTCGATCCCTCGCCGTGAGATGAAGTAGCCAAGCAGCTGTCCCGATGGGACGCCGAAGGCGCACTTTTCGGGGTTGAGCTTGATCCTGTAGCGGTCGAGATTATCGAACGTCTCGTGGAGATCGTCGATGAGTGTTCTCGCCTCCCTGGTTTTGACGACTATGTCGTCGACATAGACTTGGACGTTGCGACCGATCTGGTCCTTTAGGCATGCCTGCATGCATCGCTGGTACGTGGCATCTACGTTCTTTAGCCCGAAGGCATTGTGTTGTAGAAGAACACCCCGGACGGCGTGATGAACGCCGTTTTCTCCTGATCTTCGACTTTGAGTTGAATCTGGTTGTAGCCTAAGTAGGCGTCGAGGAAGGATAGCTTCTCGCATCCTGCAGTCGAATCGATGATCTGATCGATCCGAGGGAGAGGGAAGTGGTCTTTTGGGCAGTGCTTGTTCAGCAATGTGAAGTCCACGCACATCCGCAGGATGTCCGTGTCATTTTTGGGGACCATAACAGTATTTGCGAGCCACTCGCTTTCCTTAATCTCCCTGATGAAGTTTGTAGTGAGTAGTCTATTGACTTCAATCCCTATGGCTTCGGCCCGGGGCTCAGACAGTCTCCGGATGGACTGCTTGACCGGCTTGGTGTCTGGGAAGATGTTGAGTGCGTGCTCGGCGAATTCCCTGGGAACTCCTGGCATGTCCGCAGGACACCAGGTGAAGATTTCCCAGTGCTCACGGAGGAATTCGACGAGCGCGCTTTCCTATGTGGGGCTGAGATCGTTGGCGATCAGCGCCGTCTTGGAGGCATCCGTCTGGTGGACCTGCACCTTCTTTGTGTTGACGGTGGAGTCGAAGGACATATCAGGTGCGTTTTTCCTTGCGACTGGGGGTGCCCCATTGTCCGTCACCTCGCGGAGCCTTACGAGCTCCTCTTGCATGCCGAATGACTGGGAGATTCTGTTGAAGTCCCTGTCGCAGTGGTCCGATCGGGTGAAGCTCCCGTGGACCGTGATGACTCCCCTGGGTCCTGGCATCTTTAGTAGCAGGTACGCGTAGTGTGGTACTGCCAGGAACCTTGCGAATGCTACACGCCCGAGGATGGCGTGGTATTGTGATGGCCAGTCCACCACTTCGAACTCGAGCCTCTTGCATCAGAAGTTATCCGGTTTGCCAAAGATGACGTCGAGCCATATCTTTCCCAGGGGGAATATGTCGTTTCCTGGGACGATGCCATGGAACGTTGTGTCTGACTGTTCCAGGCGGCACAGCGGGATCCGCATTGCTGCTAGAGTGCTTGCGAACATCAGGTTGATGCCGCTACCGCCATCCATGAAGACACGGCTCATCTCGAAACCTCCGATCTGCGCCTCCAGCACCAAGGCAGCATGACCTGGGCGAGGGACCTGGCAAGGGTGATCCGAACGGCTGAACGTGATGCAGGACTCTGATCCGTTGAGGTACTTAGGGATGGCGGGTGGAGCTATCACGGCCAGGTTGATCTGGCGGGTGATTTTCTTCTGCACCCTATGGGCGCCCCTTCTGGATCATCAGTGCTCCTTTCGGCGGGGGATACCCGTGCCCAACGTTGTTCTGTGCTGGTGCGACTGGTTGGTTCGGGCCTCCTACAGGTGGCGGTGGAGGAGCTCCATGTGCTATATCTCCTGGTGCAGGTGCGTTCCCAAATCCAGGGGGTGGAGCTTGCTGCCTCATCTGAACCATGCTTTCGCTGAGCTTCTGGAACTCGCGGCAGTCCTTAAGCATGTGGCTTGCCTTCTTCTTACTATCCCGCTGGTCGATGTAGAAGTGGATGGTGCATGGACCCGACAGTTTTTCGTATGCTGAGGTGTGGCATCTCGCAAAACCACTACTAGAAAATCGCGTTGTTTTTGTGCATTGCATCATCATGACCGCATGCTCATGTCATCATGCCACATTGCATTTGAGCATCGTCATCATCTTGCATTTGCTTGCATAAAACTATTTGCGGAAAAACCTGTTCTTGTTTTCTAAGCGCCCCGTCTATGTTCCAAACGCAAAACCCGGGTCTCCGGATTATTTTGTTTTGTCTGCTATCGGTTTGCAAAAGCCCTGTTTTAAACAAATAAAATATTTAATTATTTTAGTGGGGGCAGCCAAACCGGGCCGATCCGACCCAGTCGGCCACCCCCAGAATAAAATGGTCCACCCAAAATCTCTAACCTACCCAATCCTAATCTACCCACCCCGCCTCCACCTCACCCCGGCCAATCGCCACCCGACACGTCACCCTGGTCCAAACTCCCATCCACTCCTAATCTGCCACCTCCTCCTCCCTCTCCCCCACCCTGCCACCTCACCAACTCCCTCCCTCTCCCTTACACGCCGACCCCACCCGCACTACCGCCGCCCCTGGGACACGCCCCTGCTCTCCCCCTGGAACCGGTCCCACCGACCCCACCTCCTGGCCACCTTTCCCCCCCGCCCCTCTCTTCCTCCCGCACGCGACCCTCCCCGCAGTACATCCGCACCGCCGCTCCTCTCCGAGCCATCACCGCCCGCCTCTGCCGCCAGGAACCCCTCTGGGCTCGCCTCTCCTCTCCGGCCGCCGCCCTCCTCCCCTCGCGGCACCCTCTCTTCCTCCCCGCTCGCTCCGCTCCCCTCTGCTCGCTCCCGCCGCCACGGGAGGCCCCCGACCTGGCCCCGCCGCAGCGACCTCCGGCCACCGTGGCGCCCCCTCGTCGTCGCGCCTCACCTCCTCGCCCGCCTCCGGCCATGGCGCCTCCGCCCGTCTTCCTCGCCTTCCCCTTGGTCGAGCTCGCCGGCGTCTCCTCTCGGCTCAAGCGCCTCGCCGCCGCCTTCGCCTTCCTGGCACCCCCTCCGGCCTCTGCTCGCCTCGCCGGCCAGGCGCACCCTCCCGCCGGTCGCCTCCGACCTCGTCGACCCCGCCGCCTGGGGCTCCCTCCTCCCCGCCGCCGGCCTCCACCATCCCTGGTAGCGCGCGCGTCCGCCACCGCTGCACCCCTCCACACCACCGCGAGGCCGGCCCCACCACGACCCCATCGCCCTCGTGCCTCCTCTGCGGTCGCCTCTCCGCCTCGCCGGCCATACCGCGCCGTGGTCACAGGACCTCGCCGAGCTCGCCGACCTCCTCCGTCTGTGAGCCATGCGTGTTTTCCGTTTCCCTGCACGTCTTCAGCGCCCTGGTCAGTCGTCGCCGAGCCACGCCTTCCGACGGCCACGGCAGCGTTTTTCCTCGTGGGACCTCGTTCTCTGTACCGTTGTTGGCCGATGTGGTGCATGTGCTACGGGTGCTCTATGTAAGATCGTCCCCAAGCCACCCTGCCGACAGATCTTGCTATTTGTGCACCCCTGCAGGGTAAAACTTTCTGAAAGCCGTGTCCGCGGTTATGGACGACTTGGAGCACAGTATCTCGATCATAGACAACTATAACTAAAGTAGTGCTATAAATTTGACTTTATAATGACTAGTAACCAGCTTCACTATAATGGAATGGCTAAATAAAATTGCCAACAATTGCTTGTTTGAGTTGTCGCCTGCGACCATTGTATCTTACTAGTAAGTATTGCAACTACAACGGAATGGCTAAATAAAAGTACCAACAACTGCTGGGTTTGGGAATATCTCATGCTATTTGTATCTGACTAGTAAGTATTGCAACTACAACGGAATGGTTAAATAAAACTGCCCACTGCTTATTATATCAGGATGACTATCTATACCTGACTAGTAATTACTGCAACGATAACTGAATAAATAAAACTGCCAACTGTGTGAGTTCCTCGGTTGACTTCCTCGTTTGGTCTCGAGGGGGAAACACCAGGATGGGTATGTTTGGTGGTAGTATCAGGTTGGTTCCGAATAGGTCTTTCTTGCCCCTCTCTGATAGCCGCTAGTTGTATCGAGTCTCTATAGGTTGTTTAGTGCTGCCGCTGCCGCTTCAGTCCACCACACCTATGTAGGCGAGGACCGCCGAATTCTAGTCTCGCCGTGTACTGGCCTCAGTACTGACGCTCCTCTTTTTCCTTTGCCCTTTGTCGGCACCCCTTTTTTTTAAGCAGGTTTTGAGATCGACGTCCTTAGCAGGGTTACCCTTCCGGCTTGGCCTGGGCAGGGTTATGGACGCCATTGGTTATTCTTCAGGGCTCTTAGCCCCATTTGCATCTTGTTCGTATCTAGACGCTCTATCGTTTTCAAGGTGATTTGGATCTTTGTACTGTATATCTGTATTCTTGACTCGTGGAGTCGTGTTGTATATATATCTGTTCTGTGGGTCCCATCGAGGACTGTTGTGTAATGTTATTACTTCGTTTTCCACCCGCACGAAAGTGCCTGGTGGGCACCTTTGAATCGTTTCTATGCGGGTTTGGCGGGTTTCGCTAAAACTTGCATAGGGCCGATTCTGAGGGTGTTACAGAGTGGTATCAGAGCACAGCAGTTGCGATACCCCACAAGTCCAGCCTGTAGGATAACCTAGCTAACGGCCGAAGTAGAGTGTCAAAACTATTTTTGCAAAAATCGGTTGGATAGTTATGATTAGGTCTGATTTTACTCCTCACCCCTCTGCTGCTCTCCTCTCACCCCTGCGTGTTTTGAATCCGCTCTCTTCTCTCTCTTCGAGTCCAGGATTTCTCGTGGTTGGGTTCCATCGTACCTTCAGGGTTTCGCTTCCTCTTTTGGTATCGGTGTTTTACATCCGGTCCTCCTGCTACCCGAGTGGTCCTTTGTCTGTGGTACCATCCTTGGTTCCTTGTTTGTGCCTTCCAGTGTTTTCCGACGCAACGACATCATCTACGCCAGATCCGATGCAGAGTCTGCATCACCCCTTTGTTTCCGAACCTCGCTTGTCGAGATCTACAATCTGAATTCCGAGAGTTGGTTGCATAATCCGTCTATTCGTGTGCAGAGTAATGGTTTGGGTGCGCGATGGACTGATCACCATCCGACTACTCTTATCATTCGCTCTTGTACATCGAATCAGTGGATCCAGCAATTTTACTCCGTCCACGGAAGCTAGAGGTGGCTTTATTTGTTGATACCTCTACCTTCGACCTTTTGTTTCCGGAGTGTTTCCCTCGACGGTCACGGACAACGACCTCCTGTTAGTGGTCTCGCGAGGATCTACACGAAGCGAGAAGACGCAGATCGCCGGCCTTCCTTCCGGTACCATGAGGGGGATCTCGAGGGCGAGATCCATTGTTAGTGGTGTCGAATTGTGGCATCCCACAAAACCACTACT
The DNA here is from genome assembly GCA_916181665.1 of Avena sativa. Taxonomy (NCBI): domain Eukaryota; kingdom Viridiplantae; phylum Streptophyta; class Magnoliopsida; order Poales; family Poaceae; genus Avena; species Avena sativa. The sequence goes on along the minus strand of OV702279.1, from coordinate 379,961,367 downwards.
AGAAAATCGCGTTGTTTTTGTGCATTGCATCATCATGACCGCATGCTCATGTCATCATGCCACATTGCATTTGAGCATCGTCATCATCTTGCATTTGCTTGCATAAAATTATTGGCGGAAAAACCTGTTCTTGTTTTCTAAGCGCCCCGTCTATGTTCCAAACGCAAAACCCCGGTCTCCGGATTATTTTGTTTTGTCTGCTATCGGTTTGCAAAATCCCTGTTTTAAACAAATAAAATATTTAATTATTTTAGTGGGGGCAGCCAAACCGGGCCGATCCGACCCAGTCGGCCACCCCCAGAATAAAATGGTCCACCCAAAATCTCTAACCTAACCAATCCTAATCTACCCACCCTGCCTCCACCTCACCCCGGCCAATCGCCACCCGACACGTCACCCTGGTCCAAACTCCCATCCACTCCTAATCTGCCACCTCCTCCTCCCTCTCCCCCACCCTGCCACCTCACCAACTCCCTCCCTCTCCCTTACACGCCGACCCCACCCAGCACTACCGCCGCCCCTGGGACACGCCCCTGCTCTCCCCCTGGAACCGGTCCCACCGACCCCACCTCCTGGCCACCTTTCCCCCCCGCCCCTCTCTTCCTCCCGCACGCGACCCTCCCCGCAGTACATCCGCACCGCCGCTCCTCTCCGAGCCATCACCGCCCGCCTCCGCCTCCAGGAACCCCTCTGGGCTCGCCTCTCCTCTCCGGCCGCCGCCCCCCTCCCCTTGCGGCACCCTCTCTTCCTCCCCACTCGCTCCGCTCCCCTATGCTCGCTCCCGCCGCCACGGGAGGCCCCTGACCCGGCCCCGCCGCAGCGACCTTCGGCCACCATGGCGCCCCCTCGCCGTCGCGCCTCACCTCCTCGCCCGCCTCCGGCCATGGTGCCTCCGCCCGTCTTCCTCGCCTTCCCCTTGGTCGAGCTCGCTGGCGTCTCCTCTCGGCTCAAGCGCCTCGCCGCCGCCTTCGCCTTCCTGGCACCCCCTCCGGCCTCTGCTCGCCTCGCCGGCTAGGCGCACCCTCCCGCCGGTCGCCTCCGACCTCGTCGACCCCGCCGCCTGGGGCTCCCTCCTCCCCGCCGTCGGCCTCCACCATCCCTGGCAGCGCGCGCGTCCGCCACCGCTGCACCCCTCCACACCACCGCGAGGCTGGCCCGACCACGACCCCATCGCCCTCGTGCCTCCTCTGCGGTCGCCTCTCCGCCTCGCCGACCATATTGCGCCGTGGTCGCAGGACCTCGCCGAGCTCGCCGACCTCCTCCGTCTGTGAACCATGCGTGTTTTCCGTTGCCCTGCACGTCTTCAGCGCCCTGGTCAGTCGTCGCCGAGCCACGCCTTCCGACGGCCACGGCAGCGTTTTTCCTCGTGGGACCTCGTTCTCTGTACCGTTGTTGGCCGATGTGGTGCATGTGCTACGGGTGCTCTATGTAAGATCGTCCCCAAGCCACCCTGCCGACAGATCTTCCTGATGTTGTTCAGCTGTGGTGAGAAATATGTCGACTATGCGACGCATGGCAAGATCTTCGGAAATACCCCAATTTAGACCACTAGAGTGCGACAACAAGTTCGGCACCGACCCGAACAAATCCGGTGAACCCCGATACCCTTCCGAGTTCGACATCGACTACCCGGACGCCAAGATCACCGTCACGGAACGACATGATCTTCTCCTCGGACGCCAAGATCTACCTCCCGGACCCGAAGACCGTACCTTCACGGAACAAGTTCACGGCCAACAACCAAAGTAGGAACCCCAAGGTCGTCAACACGGACTCGGAGGATCCCCGGACGACGAGCCCTTCATCTCGGACGCCAAGTTCGTCGAGAACCCGGACGCCAAGTACTTCACCCCGGACATCGAGAGCCTGAACGACAAGTTCTCCTTCCCGGAAGCACTGACGCTCGTGCGCCAAGGTCTACTTCACGGATCCGAAGACCCCGGAACCCGATCCACTCAAGTTCGCCATCGACAACAAGATCGGCACCGACCAGGACGAACCCAATGTGCCCCGACGCCACACCAAGTCCTTCTTCCCGGAACGCCAAGCTCTTCATCTTGTATCCGACCTTCGAAGACCGATCCCGTCGAACCCTGAACCCTGAGACCGAACCCCGAACCCCGGAACCAAGATCGCAGAACCCAGATGTGTGACCCCTTTTCTCGAACCCTATTTTATAAATGATATTACTTGTTGCATATAAAATTGTCATACTTGCATATTGTCATGTGGTTTGGGGGCCTTATGCCGATTCACCTAAATTAAATATGGGGCCATATGCGGACAAATCTAGCCTTATATTGGCCTCATTTAAATCCCTGTAGCGAACCGGTGATATAATTTTGCCTTGTTAAGACAACATTTAAATTGCGGGGGTTCTAAACAACATGAACCATTTAATTAAATTGTCGGGACCTCGGTTCCGCTTAATATGACCTAATCGCATCGCATCTTTGCCATGTCATGCATCATACATGCATCATGCCCGATCTTTTGCCGTAGTATTAAATAGTGCATCCGGTGTTTATTCTAGTGTTTTGGTTCTTCACGGATAAGGCCGTTGAGTTGATGCGAGTGTCGACCCGATCTTCGGTTGAACCTTCGGCAATGTTTTCAGGCGAGCATCTCCCCCTTTCTACCTATCTTACTTTTATAGTATTTATTCCCTCCTGTTGATATATTGCTATCTGTGTTGCGTTGCTCTAGTTTCTGTACCCATGATTCCCTTGCAGCCTTATATTGCCTTGGACACCTCCTATTACCGTTGTTTGGTAGATAGTTGGACCTGCGCGTCGTAGTCGCTTGCTCAAGTGCTGTTGCGTGTCGTCCAGTACCACAGTTGTTGGAGCAATGCCGCATGTTTATTGTTGGAGATGATCATGGCTTTACTTATCCTTCACTTTAATTATTGTTTAATAACTAAAATTGAAGTAGGTAAGCAGAGGCACAGGTGGGCAATAGATGTCTTTTGGTTGTTAACCGTCCACTTGTGTCCCGTAGGACCCCGAGTACTTGATACCTGTTCCTTGAATATTCGCGCTATCCACATACGGGGGAATTATGGGACCCCCCCTGAGCCAGAGCTTGATTCATTCTTATTTCTTGGGGCCACAAACTAGTTTGAGGTTTTATTTACTATCCTATAGTTATGCCATGCTTTACTGCTTTATTTACGATTGTGCGAGGAGCACACTGTACTGTTTAGGATCGTGACCTGTTTTCGCGGTATCGACAAGCCCAGTTTTGGGTTCCCAGTCGTTTACAGCCGGCCCCACAAACCTTGAGTCCGTCTCGGAGCCGGCCAGTTTCGTTGCGGGTGTACTCCAAGGGGTGGCCCCCTGAAATATTTCTGAATCCTGTGATTGCTTTGTCGTGAAAGCCTCGTTGGGTTTTGATTTGGTTTTTCCGAGGTTGATCGAGTGTGTGTTGCTATTTGTGCACCCCTGCAGGGTAAAACTTTCTGAAAGCCGTGTCCGCGGTTATGGACGACTTGGAGCACAGTATCTCGATCATAGACAACTATAACTAAAGTAGTGCTATAAATTTGACTTTATAATGACTAGTAACCAGCTTCACTATAATGGAATGGCTAAATAAAATTGCCAACAATTGCTTGTTTGAGTTGTCGCTTGCGACCATTGTATCTGACTAGTAAGTATTGCAACTACAACGGAATGGCTAAATAAAAGTACCAACAACTGCTGGGTTTGGGAATATCTCATGCTATTTGTATCTGACTAGTAAGTATTGCAACTACAACGGAATGGTTAAATAAAACTGCCCACTGCTTATTATATCAGGATGACTATCTATACCTGACTAGTAATTACTGCAACGATAACTGAATAAATAAAACTGCCAACTGTGTGAGTTCCTCGGTTGACTTCCTCGTTTGGTCTCGAGGGGGAAACACCAGGATGGGTATGTTTGGTGGTAGTATCAGGTTGGTTCCGAATAGGTCTTTCTTGCCCCTCTCTGATAGCCGCTAGTTGTATCGAGTCTCTATAGGTTGTTTAGTGCTGCCGCTGCCGCTTCAGTCCACCACACCTATGTAGGCGAGGACCGCCGAATTCTAGTCTCGCCGTGTACTGGCCTCAGTACTGACGCTCCTCTTTTTCCTTTGCCCTTTGTCGGCACCCCTTTTTTTAAGCAGGTTTTGAGATCGACGTCGTTAGCAGGGTTACCCTTCCGGCTTGGCCTGGGCAGGGTTATGGACGCCATTGGTTATTCTTCAGGGCTCTTAGCCCCATTTGCATCCTGTCCGTAGCTGGACGCTCTATCGTTTTCAAGGTGATTTGGATCTTTGTACTGTATATCTGTATTCTTGACTCGTGGAGTCGTGTTGTATATATATCTGTTCTGTGGGTCCCATCGAGGACTGTTGTGTAATGTTATTACTTCGTTTTCCACCCGCATGAAAGTGCCTGGTGGGCACCTTTGAATCGTTTCTATGCGGGTTTGGCGGGTTTCGCTAAAACTTGCATAGGGCCGATTCTGAGGGTGTTACATGAGGGTCCATCGTCGTGACCACGGCGCTGCCACGACTGTGCTGGGCGTCCTCCGTCACGGAAGTTTCCTCCGCGGTATCCGCCGCTATTGCGGTTGGCGTCGTTGCGATGATCAGCGTAGCCGGCCGCGACCATGTCGGGTCCATCGCGATCGTCGTAGACGCGCGATATCCTCTTGCTACGGTGCTCCCGTCATCGGCCGTAATCGTCCTCTTCCTCCGATTGTGCCCGGTGGACGGAATCTTCGCCGTCGGCCCACCTGTTAGCGATGTCCATGAGGTGGTCGAGTGTCTTGGGCTTGACGCGCCCAAGTTCTTCCTTGAAGTCCTGGCGCTTGACGTCGTCCTTGAAGGCGTCGATGGCCCTTTCTTCGGAGATGTGTGCCGTGGAGTTCTTGGTGTTGGACCAGCGCAGTATGTACGGGCGAATCCATTCGCCCGTTCATTGACTGCAGGCTCGCAATTCCTCGATCGAGGCGGGCCTCTTGCTGGTGCCTTTGAAGTTTCGGATGAAACTGATGGGTTTCGCGGCATAGTAAATCAAAATTTTTTACGGATGCGAACAGAGGGAAAGCCAAGATCTAATCTAGGAGATGCAAACAACGAGAGAGATTGGATTAGATCTTCATACCCTTGAAGATTCGCACAGCGGAACGTTCGTCGGAACGTGGGTGATGTAGTCGTACTCGCTTCTCCTCCTCGCGATCCGATCCGATCTAGCACCACAAGTGGCGGTGCCTCCGTGAGATGCACACGTGCATCACCTCGACGTCTCCTCCTTCCTCGGACCAGAAAGTATGGTGGAGAGACGGATTGGATCTACAACACGACGGCATGGTGTATATGGTGGAGAATTTCTGCAGCAGGGCTTCGCCTACAAATAGTCGGGAGGGAGAGAGGAGGGCAGCAGGGCGGCTAGGGTTGGAGGGGAAGGTGTGGGGGGTGGTGCGCCCCCAGACCGATTTATATAGAGGGGTGGGGCGCAGCCCTAGCCCCTCACCCAAGCCCAAACCGGCGGCCCCAAGGAGGAAGATTGGGGGGCAAGGAACCCCCCCTTCTAGAAGCTCTATCTAGAGTCTAAACTCTCTTGGCCGGCTGGGCCCTATGGGGCCTTGTGCCCCTGGCCCAATGCGGCCAGGGCACTCCCTCATAGGCCCATGCCCCCTCCCGGAAGGTGTGGCCACGTTGGTACCCTTCCGGAAGGTTCTAGAAGCTTCCGGTACAATACCGATTAATCCGGAACAATTCCGAACTCCAAAAACTGCACTGCCTTATATGAATCTTATTCTCCGGACCACTCCGGAACCTCTCGTGATGTCTCGGATCCCATCCGAGACTCCGAACAAAAACTCATAAACCAATTATCCAATCTATCCTAGCGTCGAGACACGTTAAGTGTGTGACCCTGCGGGTTCGAGAATATGCAGACATGATCTTCTATCAATAATCAACAGCGGGGTCTGGAAACCCATATTGACTCCCACACATTCATCCATGATCATATCGGATGAAACACGATGCCAGGATTCAATCAATCCCATATATATATTCCCTTCGTCTCGCGATATTTTACTTGCCCGAGATTCGATCGTCGGTACCGTCATACCTAGTTCAATCTCGTTCACAGCAAGTACTTTACTCGTTCCGTAATCCGATATCACTTTGTGATTAACTCCTTAACCACATGCTTGCAAGCGGTGTTGATATCGATTACCGAGTGGGCCCGAAGTATATCTCTCCGACTTGGGAGGGACAAATCCCATCTCGATACATACAACCCAACAGATACTTTCCGATCACCTAAGAGACACCTTTATGATCACCCTCTCATAGGATGACGTTTGATGACCTCAAAGCTTTCTTCCGATACCAGGGAGTTGTATTGTCTCATGGTCTAAGGAATACAATATTTGACATAAGAAAAAGCTTCGCAAAGACGAACACGATGACACGATCTAATTGCTTCGCTTAGTTTGGGTCTGTCTACCATATCATTCTCCCAATAATATGATCTCATTATTAATCGACAACTCATGTCCATGGTTAGGAAACCTTAACCATCATTAATCAATGAGCTAGTCCATAGAGGCATACTAGGGACACGGTGTTGTTCACAAACCACACAAGTATTAAAGTTTCCGCTTAATACAATTCTAGCATGGAATATAAACATTATCATGAACAAGAATTATAACAATGACATCTTTATTATTGCCTCTAGGGCATAATTCCAACAGAAACTGTAAGCCAGCTCCTCCCAGCTTCGGATGGATCCTGAAGATAGGCTGCTAAGCCAGATCCGAGTTACGCCTGTCAGCTGCAGCTGAAGGCATTGCATGGCGGTTTCCTTGTTTCCACCGTGCAGCTTGACGGATGACAGGTGGTCGCTGAGCCACGCCTTGGGGTCCTGTGTGCCGTCGAACTTCGGAGTATCCGAAGGAAGCTTGAAATTTCGCAGCATCCGTGTCCGTCGGACAGATCTGCTGAAGCACCGGGCCCCGCAGAGTTCTCCTTTGTCTTCGTCCATCTCGGATTCAGACGAGCATGCGCGCTTGACTCGCGCTTTGTCGATTTTGTGCCGTGTGAGCGCGTCTCTAGCGTCGTAATCGCGGCTGCGATGACGCGAGCTCTTGTGCCTTCGAGGAAGGTCATGGTCCTCTTCTTCGGATGAAGGAGTGGGGCTGCGGTCGAACCTGGCCGTAGCTTTCTTTTTCGGCTCCGTAGGAGCTTCTTGATGGAGCGCAGCTCCGACGAGTCCGAGTCCGGTGAGTGCGGACTTGTGCATGGCTCTTTTCGGGTCCCCCTCCAGAGGTGGGTGGGATGCGAGGTACGCGGTGGCTGCCATGATCGCAGCTTGCGGCGTCTTCGGGATGATGTTGTCGTCGGCATCCATCTCCATGAAGGATGCGTGGAGGGTTCGGGTCACCTCACGGCGCTCCTTGGGGTCCATGTTCTCCGTCCAGGAGCGGTGCTTGTTGCCGTGGTTGCCGTTCGAGCTGGAGCCGATGCCTATGGCGGAGAGCGCAGCTCGTCGCGCGCTGGACTCCGAGGCTGCTTGCTTGCGTTTGTTAAGCACCTCTTGCATTTTGACCTGCTTCTTGTGCTCCTCGATCAGGAGCAAGTGGTATGCCATCAGCAGGTCCCGTGAGGCATCTACAGGAAGGATCGTGCTGCCCGCCACGGCGGCGCGTGCCTGGGCCCATCCTTCTTTGCTAAGGCGGATGACCTAGCCGGCGTTGTACCCTTCGGGTGGGGGGGGGACTGGCTTCTTCTGTTCCCGCCGTTTCGGTCCTGCGGGTTAGGTGGCGGGTTGGGCGGCGGGTTGGGCGCTCGCTGATCCACGTCGCTCTGGATGACTACGGCGCATTGGTAGCGCTCGTAGATTGGTCCGCTGCTGCAGCAGCTTTCGGATCCGGAACCGTAGGTCCCTTCATCCAATGGCGGATCGCACAGATCGGAGTTGCAGCTGCTGCTATCGTAGGACTCATCTGTTGATGATGATGTGCGTAGCACAGGATGTGGGGCCCATGAAGCGGGCCTGATTGATGGTAGGGGCACCCGCTCTGGGAGGCGGAGGGTGCCGGTCTGCCCCACCTGGAAGCAGAAGCTCCCGAATAGGATCTCGAGTCCGTCGCCTACGGGCTCGAAGTCCTTCATGGTGGCCGGTGAGTGGGCGGTGAAGTCGAAAGCGTCGAAGAGGAGGTGACTCTCCGTCGCCGCAGAGTTGTAGATCGCTCGGGTTGGGACCGTCACGATCGCACAATCAGCGTCCCCAGTTCCCACAGACGGCGCCAATTGACGAGGTTTGATCTCGTCAATGCCCATTGTTATGGACTTGGGTTTTGGAGAAGATGGGGATGCTGGAGATCGCGGAACGGTTAGCAAACAAGCAACACGGGACACGAGGTTTACCTAGGTTCAGGCCCCCGGAGGGAAAACCCTACTCCTGCTTGTCTGCTCTTGATTACGGCGGAACCGGTGATTACAGGGGTGCGCAGATGCAATCTGGCGTTGAGGTGTGTATGCGAAAGTATGAGGTCAGAGATCTAGGTCGTGCCCTCCTAGCCTTTATATAGAGTTAGGCAGGTCCCAGGCACAGACCGAGTCGGTTACAAGTTTTAGGGTTTACCCCTTTGAATTTTCTATCTACTCTAGTCTTGCTCTCCAAGGATCCGAAGGCGTCATGGGCCTTGGCCACCCGAAAGTCTTCATGGGCCGGCGTATATCTGCCGTGGGCCTTCCTTGGGCTGGACCAGGTATGCTGAGGTCGTGTACCCGCGGGGTATAACCATGTCAACTGACATTCTAAATCTTTTTCCTAATCCTTCCTGATCAAACATGAGTAGAATGCTGCTAGCTACCCAAGGGTTAAGCTTTACAACTGTACAAGGGGATTCGCTTCTTTCCAACCGTACAACTTTTGTAATAGAGTTTTGCATTCAAATACAATGTTATACTATTTATGGTGCGTGTTGACTGATATAGAGTTTTGCATTCAAATACAATTAGGCTATCCAAAAGCTAACATGCATCAGAATATCTTATTTTGTGGAGATTATTATTCTCACCTCATGGAATGAAACTTATATTGTAAGTTGCAGAGAGACAGATCAAGTTAGGACTCCAAAACACATAAAATAGTTATATTGACAGTTTGACACAAACAACACTCAATTCAATTCTCTTTTAGGAACCACAGCGGAAAACATGCAATCTGTTACAACTAAAAGCTAGAAGGGCATGCTAGCAACATGAACCAATGTGGTATCTAAATATTCGGTGCCAATCCATGATGTTGGCTAGGCTAAATTACAGAGAATAGAGATCATGGTCCTAAGAACATCTTCCCACTAAAAGCACCAAATCCTATCTGTTCATTAATGTCTATCTAGTCATTTTCTCACGCAATAATCAGATGCAACATGTTAGCTACTCATGCTCACGTGGTCATTTCATCAAGCATCTTTGATGCACATAGCTCTTCTAAGGAGAAGTCTCACTAGTGACCAACCTGATAAAGCTTGAGGATATGTCTAAGAGGCTGTCAACAACAGCGATGTTGTGGATGTAATCGTCGAAGCTCGAGTCAACGACTTCGTGGAGGATTGAAGCCTGTGGACGTGGACGGCGGCCTTGGGGACCTCCTTCGCAGTCTTCCTCAACGAAGCGAAGAGGAGGTCCCTTAGGGTGTCCCGTCCCAAGCCCCCAAGGCAGATGACGACCTCACAGGCTGCATCCCGCATCGCCCCGCCCTTTGGTGCGGTGCTGCTGCCCTTGCCAGCCACCGCGGAAGCGCACTCCATATCGCCATCGTGCGCACGATCGGAGGTGCTCGAGGATGATGCCCACCTCGCCGTCGTCAGGAGAGGAGGCAGGCGTCGAGATCCACAAGGAGGGTGACGAGGCGGTGGTGCTGGTGTGTAGGGGCGAGGTGCCTGGAGAATCCAACGGCGAAGGCGACCAGGAGGAGCGGGAGGCTGAAGTGGGAGGAGCAGGAGGAGAAGGAGGATGACATTCGAGGGGGATGGGGCAGGATGGCGCCGACTGGAACAACGTGGAGGAAATCAGGCAAGGAGGGGGTGGAGGAAGAAGAGGAGGGGGCAGCAGCGACCCGTGAGGGATGAGGGCGCCGGGTGGGTCCCATCATGGGATTGGTGGGTGGCATGGGGCTGAGACATATTGGAGTGGAAGACGAGAACGAGTTGATTTTTGCTGGCACTTTTCGAAATGCCTTAGAAAATAGGAATATTGTAGGCACTTTAAATATTGCATAGTGCCCCTAAAAATTATAATTTTACAGACACTTTAGAAAAATGCTTCTAAAAATAAATAATTTGCAGACACTATTGAAAATTGCCTCTAAATATTGTTTTTCTAGACACTTTTAAAAATGCCTTAATGAAAGTGCCCCCAAATATTGACTGTGACGTAGTGTTCGTTGACTTCCCGCCGTACCAAGACCTCTCCCGTGGTCTCTCCAGGACACCGGCCACGTCATTGCAGGGTCCTCCAGACAAGACCCGAGACGTGCGCTTCTTCCATCTCGTCCTGGAGCTCCTCGACCGCGACGGAGCCGTTGTCCTAGGCCGCGTGTGGCGGTTCCACATAGGGGCGCCGCTCCCCACCGACGACCGCCTCCTGCTTGAGCTGGGCGTGGTGCCTCCTTTTCGTCGCCGCGTCAACCACGACCACATCGAGACGGCTCTCCTGGCTTGCAACGCTATCTACAACAGTGCCGTCACGTGGGTGACCTGTGACGGTGCCGACGATGTCTGCCACCTCATGAACTGCTTCCTCGATCCTAGCGCTGTCCGTGTTGGGTCTGTGTCTCTCTCGCTCGGACGGAGGTAGAAGAAGCCCAAGTTTTTTCCAGCGGCGAACGCCTCACCGCGCATACGGCCTTTTTTTCACCTCTATTTCAGCTGGCTCAAACAACAACCACACAACTGATTAGCGAGCAATACATGAGATTCATACCCGGTGGGCATGTACAATGCTAAAGAAGGTATGTATTTTCTTAGGTCTTCACATTATTTAGAGAAGACATATTATATGTATAATGCTAGTACATCAATTCCTCTCTTCTAATTAATTTGTCTTGACGATTTAACCACACAGATTGAATATGCATGCGTGTAATTCTTTTAAAGAGTTGTTTGCATAAAACTATCATTTTACATGTCAGTTTTTTCAAATGATATGAGTCGCCTTCTAAATCATAAAAAACTAACATATTAAAATCGAGTGGTCGTAAAATGGACTGATTGCCGTCTGACCGCGAAGTGACACGATAACTGGCAATGGGGCCCAACTGTCAGGACCACGTGACACTTATTAGGCGCCGCTTCGACACGTCCGTTTAATGGACGTTAACCAGCGCCGCATCCTTAGTGGGGCCTACCTGGCCCCATTGCGAGTTATCATGTCAATTCGTGATCAGAAGGCAATCAGTCCATTTTGTGATAACTCGATTTCAATCTGGTATTCCCTCCGATCCATATTAGTTGGCATAAATTCATCTAGATATGAATGTATCTAGTCAAGTTTTAGTATTAGATATATTCGTATTTAGACAAACTTGAGTCAACTAATATGGGTCGGAGAGAGTAGTTTTTTGTGATATGCAAGACGACCGGTACCATTTGAGAAAATTGATATGAAAAGTGATAGTTTTATGCTAACAACTCTCTTTTGAAAAACTCCTTTGCTTGTCTGCCATTTCAATTGGATTAGAAATCACGGGTGGCAAATTATTAAGCCAGGGATGAAATTACGTATGGATTGTTTTAAATCAATTTAATTAGGTGCTAATTGTTATTCTAGAGTTGAGCTGAATCAATGAGGGATGGAACCATTCCATTCAAAAAAATTTGCTCAACTAATCATAGGGATGAAACTAACCCATTCTTTTAGAACGAAATCATTACATTACTTCCACTTCATTCTCCAATCAAACACACCCTTAGATATAAGTGTATAGCCACGAGATATGTGATTTAAAAATTAGGTGCTACTTATCCTATCAAGACAGATTTTGCAAGTTTAGCTAATGCCATTGAGCCTATTTTTTTCTATAATAGAAACTCTTGTTAAGCTTATCGTGCATAAAAGGCAGATTTACTAGAAAAATGGCACCCTTCTAGGGAGTGCGTCTAAGGGCATCTCCACCGGCGAGACCCAAACCGTCCGTTTTAGTCTGTTTGGATCGAGTCATCGGCGTTTTTATACTCACAGCAGCGTGACCTAAACAGACAAAAAATGGACTGGCCAGCTCAAGAGAAGAAGGTTCATTGTGTGACTGCATCTGGGCCAGTCCGTGTCTGCGTCTGTCCGGACAGACCCATCCAGGCATCAGATTTGGGTCACGGCTGGATCAGTCCGACCTAACTTAGTCCGGATGGGTCGTTCTGCTCGGACGCCGCGCATGTCCCGCGTGTTCGCACGCTGATAGGACACGCTCGGACCGCTTGGGTAGACCCGGTGGAGATGCCCTATCATCAACGCCTGATGTATCCAGAGTTTTTGCATGCCCTTTTCTTTGCTTGCCACGTGTCAATGGCGGAGGGTAGCGCTGGGATTTTCCCTTTTCCTTTGTAGATTTGAGTATAAAAATGAAATAACTTTCAAACCAAGAGTCCAAATCACGATACGTTTTCACGGTTGTCTTAGTCGCGTCGAGATCTTTAAAACTAGATCTCATGTTGATATATTTCAACAGAATTATTTTTTGCACTGCCTTTCGTATATTGGTTGTATGGCCTTTTCAGTCGTTGTGCACGAGCACTAGTGCAGACCCCCCCTCTAACATCGGTTGGGAGGGCCCTCAAACAGCGGTTGTAGAACCGCTGTTGAGGGTTCGGTGTTAGAGGGTGGCGCACGTGGGGCTGCCGCAGGGCTCAGGCCCCCCCTTTAACACCGGTTTAAATCTCTGCCGCGGCAGAGTTCTGCCTCTGCCCCGTTCTGGGCGTATTTCTGCGGGAGGGGGGGGGGAGGGGGAATCGATCGGGAGCGGTATACACATACATCGTCATTGGTACATACGAGTACATGAATAATTAAGCAACTATTATTATACACAAACATCGTCATCGGCACATACATCGTCATCGTTCATTTTGGTGGATATCTAAAGAGTTCTCCGCCAGGCGTGACGACCTCATCAAGTATGAACCCCGCCAATTCCTCTTGAACGGCTCGTATGCGGTCAAATGGTAGGAGTTGGTCCCGCATCCGCTCGATCTGAATATATATGAAGAATGGGGTCAATATATATATAAGAATAAAACTCAACACAATTGATGGTAATAAAATAATGTTGTGGACTTTGTTTACTTACTCTAAGTTGTTCTAGTGCGGCTTGGCCCGTCGCACATATCGTGTTGCGAATGAACTCGCAAACATAGTATCCACATAAGTTATTGCTGGGTCCCTAATGCGCGCACTTTACGAGAATAGAGAGTTCAATCAAAATAATAATCAATAAAGCATGATATAATGGAATTGGAAGCAGAATCAAAGAGATACGCAGACCTAGCTAGCTAGTATTACTTACATTTTGGTCTACAAATTTTAGTTCTTCTGACCATTCACCCACGGCCCTGCCCGTGAGCCTTTTCCAAACCCTGTCCGGCAAAGAAAATGGATAAATGAGTAATTAATTACTTGTTGTCACGAAAGTTGCCGATCTAGTGCGATAATATGATTGAAATTACCTCTGGAGCATCTCTCTAAAGTCTGCCCATAGCTCTTTTTCTTTTCGTAACGAGTCCATAACAAGGACTTTTCCTGAGTCGGGTTGAATGACTAGTAGAATAAAGTGGAACCTACGCACGCATAACTCATCATGAGTTACACTTAACATCGAGTAAGCCGAAACAGAATGTGTACAAGAGAGGGTAACAGTACTCACGAGAAGTTGTAAGGCAATAGTATTTCCCTTTTGGTTTGTTGTCTCATTAAAGACCTTAGCAAGTAATCTTCTGTTTGCCCGTGTTTGGTTCTTACCACTTCTTCATGAACTCTATTTGGGTCAACGAACCCAATGTCAAAAGGGCCTCCTTTCATGCATTCCATAAGCTTTTTCCTGCATAATAGTATATACATATATGGTGAGCATATATATATATACATGCAATTAATGAAGTGAATGAGATGAGATATAAATTACAGAAATAGTACTTACACACAATAAAGGCTGATGACAGCTTTGTCGAGTTCCTTCTGATTGAATATAAAATGCAAGTCTTGAATGTTGAAGTCGATCTTGTCGTCTCCGCACAAGAAAATCTCATCTCTTATATGCGCCGTGATCCATTCTTCCTTTCCCGTCTTGCAGAAATCAAGGTACCACTTGTGCAATTTTCGCATCTTTGTTGGTAGATTCTTGAGCTCCTCTTTCTTGACGAGATTCTTCCCATACTTCCATGGCTGTATGGGGTTGGCATCGCATTTGGGCAAGTTGTCTCCCATGATGTTCAAGTATGCAATGTAAGTCATCCCCATCTCATTGGCCTTTCTTTGTAGCTCTGCCTCGTAATCATTTACGGGAGGAGCGTCCCATGTGTCGAACATTTGGAGCGGGGCGCATGATTGGTTTTCCTGCTCTCCGAGCATGGGAACTGTTTTCTGGGGTGCCGCACGACTGCTACTTTCAGTCTCCCTACGGCGCCTTGCATACGGCTTCAAAATCTGGCGCTCGTAGTCCGGCACAAGTGGGGTTTCAGGTTTGAAAAGATTTTTGTAAAACTTCTCCACCACCGCCGGATCTATTTTCTCCTTTGGCTCGGCCCGTCTAGGTGCAAAGAATTTCTTTACCTCTTCTTCCGAGATCCTATTGGTCTCCTCGTCGCTGCGATTCCACGGTAAAACCGGCAATGGCTTGGCGGAAGGCTGCGGGACGTAGTTTTTTGAACTCTTTGGCGTACGGTTTCCTACGGATTTCTTTGTGGCAGTGCTAGTGGTGCTCTTCGTGGCAGTGCTCTTCCGCTTACGCTGAGGAGATGGCTGAAGCACTGGAGATGGCTGACGGGCCGGAGATGGCTGGCGCGCCGGAGATGGCTGCCGCACAGAAGATGGCTGAAGCGCCGGAGATGGCTGCCGCGCAGGAGATAGCTGAAGCGGCTCAGACTGCTGACTCTGCGGAGACGGCGGGGGTGCCAGTGGCCTCCAATTTGGAAGCACGATGTGTTCCTTCTTCCAAAGAATGGTTGTTTTCACTGCAAATTTGAGTTGAGTTTCCTCTTCACCTGTAGCATGGTCAAGCTGTGCTTCCTCATATTCCTTCACAACCTCATCCACCCCGACAATAGCATAGCCATCTGGAATCGGTCGGAAGTGGTAAGTTCCACCAGCTACAGGAGGCAAGGCATAGCCGACAGCCACCTTAATGGATAAGCCCATTAATCTCACATGCAGCTCAACGTGTTCGCTCTCCGTGATCTCATCAACGGGGTATCGAGGACCCGCCATTTCAAGCGTGGGCTGCACGTTCTCCGTGGAAGCCATGCTGCTTTTCCACGCAGAGTCTGGGCCGCCGGCAGCTTCCAATGCAGGCTCTTCGTGCTGCTGAGATGGGCTGGTAGCTTGATGGCTCTGTTGTGCATTCACTTGCGCCTGCAGCGCCACAAGTGCATGTTCTATCTGTGTCATCCGCTCTGTACGCTCTTTTTCTTTTCTGCCGCGCCATCTGTAAGAGTCGCTCCACTCGGCAAACCCATCCTTCCATGTCATACCCCCTGTGCCTCGTGAATATCTAGGGTGTTCTTTTTTACCGATGGCGCGTGTGAGCTGGTCATTCTCTCTGTCGGGATGGAAGGTCCTGGCGGCTGTTTCCTCGTATGCCGTGATGAGTTCAGTGACGGGTTTGGCAAGGAGGGTTGGGAAGATACACAATCCTGTTTCTGGGTCCAACCTTGCCCCGATTCCGTAGAACCAAGTCTTTGCACGTAGGTCCCACCCATATGTCTGGGGTGTGATCCCTCTAGCGCGCAGGGCCTTCTCAGCTTCCTCCCACTTAGGCCTCTGAGATATGTAGCCACCTGACCCCGTCCTCTGGTGATATTCCTTCTTATGGGCATTTAGCGTATTGGTTTCTGACCTCTTTTTAGCTATAGCACCTTTTTTATATGCCACAAATTCGGGCCAGTGAGGTCTTATCTTCGCATAATATGCGTCTTCGAAATTTGGAGTCTTGCGAGCTTTGACAAATTTGTTCAATTTTGTCTTCCAGTTGCGGAAAGCGTCAACCATCTTCTTTAGAGTCCACTCTTTGACCTTTTCCTTTATAACCGGGTTGTTTTCATCCTCCTCTGGCGGAAGGGTGAAATTTACCAACAAGGAATTCCAAAGCGTGTCTTTGGATCTTTCATCGACAAAGGTACCGTCGCCCTTCTTTGGCTTATTCCAATATTCAATTATGATTGGGATTTGGTCCCTAACAAGAACTCCAGCCTGACGTACAAATTTGTCTGCGGCCTTCTTGGGCTCCATCGGCCTGCCATCAACACGGACTGCTTCGATCGTGAACTTTGCACGATCTTTCAACCGATGGCTCGCGCCTCACTTGCTCTTTTTCGTGGAAGAAGATGGTTGCTGGATGGTCGATCCATAGGGCTAAAAGAAGAAAGAAGCGTTAATTAATACATGTAGAAGAAGATTGTTGGTGGAAGTCAGCAGAGGCTTAATCAATGCATATACCTCGCCGGACTTTGTAATCACTAAATTGCGTTCACCGGAGTCTTCATCTTCTCCATGACTACTTGAGCTGTCATCATGTCCCTCCAAGTTCAGATATTGTGAGGTGTCCTCATCAATAATGTTCTCCATTATTTCTTCTTCTTCAAGGTTTCTACTAAGTGGATCCATAGTTTCTAAAACAATAATATTATCTAGAGTAAGAGAGTAAACATTCAAGTGGACTTGGATTCATACAAAAATATACATATTATTCATACAAAAATACACAAATAAATACACAAATGAAATTAAAACCCTAAGGATGCTCGATCATTTTAAACGAGTCCCGAGGGGTCCAAACCCTAATTCGGAGAAATCCTGGATGCATATGAGAGGGGCTAGCTACAGTGGCTGACCGGAGGCTGGCGGCGTTGGAGAGCGACCTAGGGCGCGCGAGGTAGCGTGATACGGCCTACCTAAAACGGGCGTTGTTCGAAAGAGGAGGCCGAGGCAAGCATTATAGTGTCGGCGCCGCCTCAGTATGGTCACCGGAGTGACGACAGCGACGGCAAACAACTTGGCAGAATCGGCGGCCCCAGAGACCTATGGTAAAGGGTTTTCCCCGTCTTCTGCCCCGCCCGTTGTCCCCAAGATAGGCCCCAGACCGAGGGGAGAAGCCACGACGCTCGCCAAAGAGCTGCCCGCGCAGTCCACCTTCTTCTAAGGCCGCCACCGACATTCGTGAACTCTAGCCACCACTCCGACGACCAATGACACATCGCATCGCAGTTGAGGCTAGGATTTCAAAAGACTACCAAAAAATTTCAAAATTTCAAAAAGCACTGGATTTGGGGCAATAGGTTGCACATAGCACTGATCTAGTTTTGACGCGGTTCTAACGATGAATCTGACCGGTGGGACCCAGTGGTCAGGCCGACTTGGCCGCGTTTATTTACCAAAACACCTCCACATATTATAAATTCTAATCTTAGGTCCTTTTTTTCTATTTTTCAATTCCTTTTTTATTTATCTATTTTTTCTAATCTATTTATCTTAGGCCGACTTGGACTTGGCCGGCGGGGAGCAGCCACGAGCAGCCGCCGGCGAGCTCTAGCCAACTGGCGAGCGCCGAGCGCCGGACTAGCGCGCGTGCGCTGCCAGACTCCACAGCGCTCGCCCGTGCCCCCGTTGGCTAGAGGAGAGGACGGGGCGGCGGCTCGACGGCGGAGCGGTCAGCGAGGTCACGTGCGGGCGGAGGCCGAGAAGCATGGGCGCGGCGAAACTCGCGCTGACCCTGGCCGAAGCTAGTCGGAGCTCGCCCGCGCCCCTGTGGCTAGAGGAGAGTAGGACGTACGGGGCGGCGGCCAACGAGCTAGGTCTCGAGCGGGTGGAGGCCGAGAAGCACGGGCGCGACGTACCTGGCCGGAGCTGGCTGGAGCTCGCCGGCAGGTAGCGATCGATGGTGGCGACAGGCGTGGAAGGCGGCGACGGAGGCGATGGAGGACGCGACGGCGAGCTCCTCTGCTTGTTCCTGTTCGATCGATCTGGCTGGGGGAAGAGAGGAAGGGGAAGGCGCGCATTTAATACCCCCCCTTTAACACCGGTTCGGGGCTAGAACCGGTGTTAAAGGGGGGAATTCGTTTCGCGCGCGCATTTAATACCCCCACCCCCTTTAACACCGGTTCCAGCCACGAACCGGTGTTAAAGGGGGGGTGTGCGCGAAACAAAATAAATGCTACCCCCTTTAACACCGGTTCGTGTCTGGAACCGGTGTTAACGGGGGGGGGGGCATTTATTTCATGCATTAAAGGGGCATTTTTAATTCAAAAAATAGGATATGAATTTAGAAAATTCATATCTTTTTCATTTCAACTCATAAAAATATGAATAATATATCATAATTTTCAGAAAAATAATATCTATCCATTCATGTAAAAACATTTTATGTTTACTTTAGATGAAATTTTTCAAAATGATTAAAACACTTACATATAAATTTTGATTATTCAATTCAAACAAAAAATAAATTGTCAAATCCTAAAACTTTGAACATAAGAAATATTAAGCATCTAAAAAGGAATCTAACCCTATTTTATTAGAGCAAATCATATTTTAATGCCGCATCTTTTGTATTAACATTTTTGAATTGATTGGATATTTAAATGCCGCATCTTTTGTATACACTTGAATCTGACCAAGCCTCGCTCAACTTGCATTGGTTTTTTGATAAATAGCATATTGTGAACCTAAAAATGATTTTTGTAAAAAATCATGAGCATCGTATCATGTACCTGTAGTTCATATCTAACCCACTTCCTACCGATTCGGCAGGAATTTGTCTTTTTCACCAGAGGTGGACGGAAAGGTTTCAGATCCCCCTGTTGGTACATTGTCCATATAAGGTGGTCTAGTATTTTTGTAAAATGTGTTGGTGGTTTTTTGAATTAGCCATTTGGTGGTTGCTTCACAAAACCGTCCGTTTTTTATGCTCGGAAAATGGAAAATGCCTTTTTGGTGCGATAAAAAGGAAAACTTCCTCTTGCAACATTGTTTTTCATGCCATGATGCACATATATGCACAATATGGCCATATTATCACAAACTATGCCTTGATTCTAGCCATAACATTGGTCATTTGACCCGAAAGCCAAGAAACCTCGAATGAGATAGGTCATTTTGTGAAGGTTTTTTTGAGACATAATCAATATACCAAGTTTGAGATTTTTCCTTCTAACTATGTCACATAATATAACACCACGCGAAGGTTTCGCACTGTTTCGATCTTTTTTTATTTTTTTATCCCCGTTTTAAACTATCGTCAAACTTTGTCGAACAACGGGCATGAAGATTCTTAGCTCGGGGCCAAGCCTCACTCAACTTGCATTGGACTTTTGATAAAATAGCATATTATGAACCTAAAAATGATTTTTGTAAAAAATCATGAGCATCGCATCATGTACCTGTAGTTCATATCTGACCCACTTCGTACAGATTCGGCAGGAATTTGTCTTTTTCACCAGAGGTGGACGGAAAGGTTTCAGATCCCCCTGTTGGTACATTGTCCATATAAGGTGGTCTAGTATTTTTGTAAAATGTGTTGGTGGTTTTTTGAATTAGCCATTTGGTGGTTGCTTCACAAAACCGTCCATTTTTTATGCTCGGAAAATGGAAAATGCCTTTTTGGTGCGATAAAAAGGAAAACTTCCTCTTGCAACATTGTTTGCCATGCCATGATGCACATGTATGTATAATATGGCCATATTATCACAAACTATGCCTTGATTCTAGCCATAACATTGGTCATTTGACCAGAAAGCCAAGAAACCTCGAATGAGATAGGTCATTTTGTGAAGGTTTTTTTGAAACATAATCAATATACCAAGTTTGAGATTTTTCCTTCTAAATATGTCACATAATATAACACCACGCGAAGGTTTCGCACTGTTTTGATCTTTTTTTTTATCTTTTTATCCCCGTTTTAAACTATCGTCAAACTTTGTCGAACAACGGGCATGAAGATTCTTAGCTCGGGGCAAAGCCTCGCTCAACTTGCATTGGATTTTTGATAAAATAGCATATTGTGAACCTAAAAATGATTTTTGTAAAAAATCATGAGCATCGTATCATGTACCTGTAGTTCATATCTGACCCACTTCCTACCGATTCGGCAGGAATTTGTCTTTTTCACCAGAGGTGGACGGAAAGGTTTCAGATCCCCCTGTTGGTACATTGTCCATATAAGGTGGTCTAGTATTTTTGTAAAATGTGTTGGTGGTTTTTTGAATTAGCCATTTGGTGGTTGCTTCACAAAACCGTCCGTTTTTTATGCTCGGAAAATGGAAAATGCCTTTTTGGTGCGATAAAAAGGAAAACTTCCTCTTGCAACATTGTTTGCCATGCCATGATGCACATTTATGCACAATATGGCCATATTATCACAAACTATGCCTTGATTCTAGCCATAACATTGGTCATTTGACCCGAAAGCCAAGAAACCTCGAATGAGATAGGTCATTTTGTGAAGGAGATAGAACTGGAATTAAAATACAGAATACAACTAATAGTAAGTTACATAAAGCACGACTGAAAATTAAGATACATAAAAGAACTGAAAATTCAGATACATGGCCAGATTAAGTAACAATCGGCCGAACTTGTTTCGGAATGTTGGAGTGATTCAGTCATGCTCCTGCCTACACCTGTAATACTCGCCACTGTAGTCGTCGTACTCGCCGCCGCCGTCATCGCTGTCGTCGTCGGGGTCGCCGTAATTGAACCTTGAAGGCTGAGTACGCGTGGGCTGGACTTGAGGGTAGCGCAGACGGGGGTTAGAGTCGGCGGCAGTGTCATAGGCCATGACGCTCTGGAGAGTCCGACCGCGCCACCATAGCCGACGGCCGGCCTCGTTGAAGTTAGGAGGAGGTGGGCCGTCCTCCTCGTGCCTGGCGAGCGCCCTCTCACGCCGATCCACGAAGAAGGCTTCCCAAGTAGGGAAATAGTCGGGATGCCATCTGGGATTCCTCCGCTGCTCCGGCGTGAGCTCGAAGTAGTAGTGGTTCGTGATGGACATCCGGCGCGCCACACCTAGAGGGACAGGAGGAACCGGCACGCCTCCAGCGCTTAGCATCCAGCCGGCGGGGACACAGTAGCCCGGCGGGCAGGGGTAGTTCGAGGTGCAAAGCGCCTCCGCCTCCCTGGGGGTTAGTGCTATGGTGGAAGCTATGGGAAAGAGTGATGAGGTTGCAGATATGAGTCTAGAGATGTGCAATGACAATGGAGGCCAACCCTACATATATATATATAGTGAACTGGCGGGAAGAACTGGAGGGAAGAACTGGCGGGAAAAAATGGCAGGAAGAAAAATGGCGGAAAGAAAAATGGCGGTAAAAAATGGCGGGAAAAAATATGGAGGGAATAAATAGAAGGAAGAAAAATGGCTCATTTAATACATATACTGTTAACAGAAGAAATATGACATTGTTCTAAAAATGGGACGGTTGGAGGGATTTCAGGCTGGGCCAGGCAGCACTAATGATAGGGGTGAGTGTCGACATTATGTCGTGCGGCGTGTACCTTGTCCCGGATGGTGTCACCAACCAGGACTAAATATGAACCTTTAGTCCCGGTTGGAGACACCAACCGGCACTAAATATAAACCTTTAGTCCCGGTTGGAGACACCAACCGGGACTAAACACGAGTCAGCACTAATAATAGGGGTGAGTGTCGACATTATTTCGTAAGTGTCGACACTATGCCGAGCTGCTTGTACTATAAATAGGCATCCTTGTGAGTCCAGTCCTCCAGCCAGTTTGAGGCATCTCCAAGATGGTTTTCGAGAGCAGGGACACCACTACGGCCAGTTTCAAGGAGATGCCGACGGAGCCTAGTCCTCCGGCATCTCCGAGAAACTGGTCATAGAGGCACTCCCTAATATGTGAAATTAGTTAGCTCCCAGGTGTATTGATCTAGTTAGAGAAGTTACAAGCTGCAAGATGGTTTTCGAGAGCAGGGACACCACTACGTCCAGTTTCAGGGAGATGCCGACAGAGCCCAGTCCTCCGGCATCTCCAAGAAACCGGTCATAGAGGCACTCCCTAATATGTGACCGCGCGCGTTTGGAGATCAGATCTTAATGGTAAGTACGAATCGGGACAACTTCTTCTCATAGTCCCGGTCCATCCACAAAACAAGACTAACACTCAAGACATTTATTAATATTAAAAACATGAACTAGAGTTACATAATATGTTCATGAACTTCTTGGCATCTGTCCTTCCTTATGATCGCTTCAGACGTAACCATGGAGCATCTTCTTTACTTAACGAAATGCTTGGGTCAGTTTTCACTGTGAAGGGCGAAATTTCATCAAACTTATTATAATCTTCTGACATGTCTGTCTTGTCCTTGATTCCCACGATGTTTCTTTTCCCTGAAAGAACTATGTGACGCTTTGGCTCATCATATGATGTATTCGTTTGCATTTTTTTTATTTTTTTTTGGTCTGGAGGACATGTCCTTCACATAGAAAACCTGAGCCACATCATTGGCTAGGACGAATGGTTCGTCTAAGTTCTTGTCTACCTTCATAAGATTGTTCAGATCCACCGTTGTCATTCCGTACTTCTTGTCTACCTCAACCCCTCCTCCTGTTAGCTTGACCCATTTGCATCGAAACAAGGGGACCTTAAAATTAGGTCCATAGTCAAGTTCCCATATCTCCTCTATGAACCCATAATACGTGGTCTTCTGCCCATTGTCTTCTGCTGCATCGAAGCGGACACCACTATTTTGGTTGGTGCTCTTTTTATCTTGGCCTATCGTGTAAAATGTATTCCCATTTATCTCGTACCCTTGGAAAGTACATACAGTCGAAGATGGTGTCCTGGCCAACAAGTACAGCTGATCCCCAACAGTGCTGTTATTCGTGAGAAGTCTTTGCAGCCAGCCGCCAAAACTCGCCATGTGTTCACTTATAATCCATTCATCAGACTGCCCCGGGTGTTTGAGGCGTATTAAATTCTTGTGTTCATTGATATTCGGGACAACCAAGATAGATCTTTGTAAAACCGTGTAGTGTGCTTGATTGAGAGAATGCCCGTCCCTACATATCATTGCTTTACATCCTAGGGTGCCTTTTCCACGCAGTCTCCCCTCATGTCGTGATTCTGGAACACCAACCGCCTTAAGGTCAGGAATAAAATCAACACAAAACTCAATGACCTCCTATGTTACATAGCCCTTAGAGATGCTTCCTTCTGGCCTAGCACGATTATGAACATATTTCTTTAAGACTCCCATGTACCTCTCAAAGGGGAACATATTGTGTAGAAATACAGGATCGAGAATGGCAATCTCTTCTACTAGGTGAACCCGGAGATGCATCATAATATTGAAGAAGGATGGTGGGACAACTCAAAGATGACAAGACATTGGGCCACATCTGTTTGTAACCCTGGTAGGCTTTCTGGATCGATTACCTTCTGAGATATTGCATTGAGGAATGCACATAGCTTCACAATGGGTACTCGAACATTTTCAGGTAGAAGCCCCCTCAATGCAATCGGAAGCAATTGTGTCATAATCACGTGGCAGTCATGAGACTTCAGGTTTTGGAATTTTTTCTCTGCCATATTTATTATTCCCTTTATATTCGACGAGAAGCCAGACGGGACCTTGATACTGCTCAGACATTCAAAAAAGATTTCCTTCTCTACTTTGGTAAGAGCGTAGCTGGCAGGAGTTAAGTGGCATCGTTTACCCTTCTCGTTCTCAGGATGCATAGGCTCTTCAGGGGCTTTCAGACGTTGTTGGTCCTGCCGTGCTTCCGGTGTATCTTTTGTCTTTCCATACACTCCTAGAAAGCCTAGCAGGTTCACGCAAACATTTTTCGTCACGTGCATCACGTCGATTGAAGAGCGGACCTCTAAGACTTTCCAATAGGGTAGGCCCCAAAATATAGATTGCTTCTTCCACATGGGCGCGTGTCCGACATCGTCATTCGGAACAGATAGACTGCTAGGACCTTTTCCAAAGATTACTTCTAGGTCCTTGACCATACCAAATACCTCCTCGCCGGTACGGAGGACAGGCTTCCTCCGGGGTTCTGCCAGACGTTTGAAATGCTTGCCTTTCTTTCTTACTGGATGCAGGTTCGGAAGAAATCGGCGATACCCTAGGTACACAACCTTCTTACATTTATCCAAATATACACTTTCAGTCTCATCTAAACAGTGTGTGCATGCATTGTATCCCTTGTTTGTCTGTCCTGAAATGTTACTAAGAGCAGGCCAATCATTGATGGTTACGAAAAGCAATGCTCGTAGGTCAAATGGCTCCCCTTTGTGCTCATCCCACATACGTACACCTGGTTTGGCCCACAGCTGTAAAAGTTCTTCAACTAATGGCCTTAGGTACACATCAATGTCGTTGCCGGGTTTCCTCGGGCCTTGGATGAGCACTGGCATCATAATGAACTTCCTCTTCATACACAACCAAGGAGGAAGGTTATAGATACATAGAGTCACAGGCCAGGTGTTGTGACTACAGCTCTGCTCACCAAAAGGATTCATGTCGTCTGTACTTAGACCAAACCTTAAGTTCCTTGCGTCACGTGCGAAGTCCGGGTACTCTCGCTCGACTTTTCTCCACTGTGACCCATCAACGGGGTGTCTCAACATCGTGTCTTTCTTACGGTCTTCCATGTGACATCGCAACAACTTGGCATGCTCTTTATTTCTGAAGAGACGTTTTAATGGTGGTATTATAGGAGCATACCACATAACCTTGGCGGGAACCTTCTTCCTAGGGGCCTCGCCCTCAACATCGCCAGGATCGTCTCGTCTGATCTTATACCGCAGTGCAGTGCATACCGGGCATGCATCCAAATTCTCGTACTTCTCACCGCGGTAGAGGATGCAGTCATTAATGCAGGCATGTATCTTCTGCACGTCTAATCCTAGAGGGCAGACAACCTTCTTTGCTTGGTATGTACTGTCGGGCAACTCATTATTTCTTGGAAGAAGATTCTTCATTTTTACCAACAACTTTGAAAATGCGCTGTCAGTCACACCGTTCTCTGCCTTCCATTGCAGCAAATCCAGTGTGGTACCTAGCTTTTTGTGGCCATCTTCGCAAGTTGGATACAACAATGTTTTGTGATCCTTTAACATCTGCTCCAGCTTCTCCTTCTCCTTTTTCAGTTTCACATTCTTCCTTTGCATCAGTAATGGCCCGACCAAGATCGTCATCAGCGGGCCCATCTGCTGCCTCTTGATCTTCATTATCTACCCCCGTTGCAGTATCATCATATTCAGGATACATATTATGATAGTTGTCATCATCCTCTTCTTCTTCGTTGTCTTCCATCACAACCCCTTTTTCTCCGTGCTTGGTCCAACAATTATAGCTGGGCATGAAACCGGATCGAAGCAGGTGGGCGTGAATGGTTCTGGTATTTGAGTAGTCTTTCTTGTTCTGACAATGAACACACGGACAACACATAAAACCATTGTGACCATGGTTTGCATTAGCCACAACGATGAAATTTTGGAGGCCCGTAATGTACTCGGAAGTGCGGCGGTCACCGTACATCCATTGCCGGTTCATCTGCAATAATATGTAGTATATATCAAAAATTAATAGGGAGATGACCATTTATATATATAGTACATCAATGACACATGAAAGGATAGTTGCCGACCTCGACCGAGAAGGAAAGAGCAACGAGAAAACTTATTTTGAGCTCTCGGGCATTTCACCGAACACCTCTTGTGCATATGAAAAAAAACACAAACTAGCACTCTTCACACCCTCTTGCTAGGCTCCAAAATGAGATAGTGAAAAAAATGAAAGAGTGGGGTGTGGGCTGCGGTGTATTATATAGCCCCCCTTTAACGCCGGTTCAAGCCACGAACCGATGTTAAAGGGGGGGGGGGCTGCGCGGGCCACTATTGCAGGGTCCTTTAACACCGGTTTGTGGCACGAACCGGTGTTAAAGGGGGGCTCCTTTTTGCCACACGGGCCACGCTGGTACGGCCCCCCCTTTAACACCGGTTCGTAGAAGAACCGGTGTTAAAAGCCCTTTTCCAGGATCAAAGAAAAGCCTCGTTTCCACTAGTGGAGACTATTCATGGTAGTGCAATGTCTTTCTATACTATGTTGCATTATATGAGTATTGTACAATGTTAAGGACAAGCGTATATCTATGCCTATGTACTAAACCTACATCTCCCCCATACACCCCTCGGAACAAAAGGCAAAATAACTAATAAGTTAACACCACTAGTAAAACAGAGCAGGTCAAGTGATTTGAAGACCAACTACTAATCAATACTTCATACAAATTAAAACTGACATTTTAGTTACACATAACTTGAAACCATGTCTCTAGATTCACACGGTATCCCTCAAAAAAGCTATACCAAGTTGTGTAGATATTTATTAAGGTCTTTCATAATGGGTGTATCTTAGCTCTATATCCTAGGCAATTTGCTTATGTGGCACCATAGTTAATGAAGAAAGAGAGTGATGTTGTATCTTAGCTAAGCTACACCTTCTGCACGCAACCATAGGCAAAAACACTTGGCTAGTCCAATAACATACATGCATGGGTATAAAATCATTAAATACAACATCTCTAAGAAACCCCATCTAAGATACACCCCATTGTGATGGTTGTTTCTTAAGTTTTAATATTTCTATGAAAACATGCTAAGATACACCCCATTGGAAAAGGCCTAATACTAGGTGAAATCATAGATATAAATACACTATAATAAGATGGAGTGCATATATTAATTTATGGAGTAATGTGATAATATTTGGTTGCTAATTTTATTCTAAAATCCATTGTTACTAATAGATTCTTACCATTTGCAGACAAAAAAACTTTTCCGTAAAAAAATAAAGTTTCAGTTTACAACATGAATATATTTGTAATGATAGATAGTAGTATGATATCACAAATATACACATTAATATGCATATGTGTGTTTATATTTATTACTTCTCCTATTGAGATTTTTTTTGATGATTGTATTTAACAGATGTATCAACATACGAAAACTTACCTTAACAACAAGATAGTTTCTTAAAAGAAAGTACAAAAGTTTGGTATAAAAATCCGCTATGGACCAACTAAAAATCACAGCTAATGGTATACCATTCGGTTGCGCTTCGTGGAGACCCCCTCTTCTCTATGGGAAAATAAGAAAATGAGGGTTAAGCATGACTCTTTTGAGCTACAAGGAAGGCATATGCTGTTGAAATAATTAGCAGTTTTCGCATTAATTTAATCCAAGTATAAATCATGACAAAACAATTTCCAAGACTAACTAGCATACGTATAGTAGACATGCACCATACAGGCAAGTGAAAATCTAGCACATCTACGCATACTGCAATACTAGTGATCATCATAGAAAATAGCGGGAGGGCAAAGAACACGTACGAGTTCGTCGATGGTATGACCAACGGCGCAACAGAAGTGGAGCCACCATCAGCAGCAGCGTCGTCAGACATGGCGATGAAGTCGAGGAAGAGATTGAGCAGTCGCGTCTAGACGCTCCCCAAAAACCTTGTCGCCTCTCTCCCGGTGCAGGATCAGAGAGACGGGGTTCCGGAGGCCTGCTCTCCCGGACGACCGTGCACGCAGCCGGCGGGATGGAGTAGCAGAGGGCAGCACAGAGAGATGGAATGGCGATGCGCAGGTAGGCAGATGCAATCTAATTGCTGGTAACTGGTATGGTTGCGTCTGCCTGCTATATAGTGCGGGTCGGGTAGGACGTGGGGCAACAGTCCACGACCGAGTCAGTGTCAGCCCACGATATGAAAACGGCCGGTTAATTAACGCGTTCGTAATGACGCATTAATGACTCATAATTAATACATAATTAATTTTCCCAACGAGCAAAATAAAGCTCGGCTCGGCGAGATTCCCGCAACCCGCAACCCGCAACCCGCAACCCGCGGCGCCCGCGCGTCGGGACGAGGCGAGGCGGGCGGCGTCGGAGGAGGAGTGCGCGAGGGCTTCTCTTCTTCTCACACCTTAGTGAGTGGTGCAACACTCTACTATATAAGGTGGTCCAACTCCCCTTCCACTAGCAATGTGGGACTAAACTTTGGCACCACTAGCACACACATGAGCTGCCATGATAATGGGCCAAAGAGAATTTCAGAATTTGTATTTGTTATGGGCCAAAATCTCAACATAAAATATGCCTCAAATTCCAACAATCCCCCACAAAGTCTCATTGGCACATCACACCATTCTGTTCCAAATCACTGTTTTGATATACCAGCGTTTTTCAGTGGAGACTGTTAAGTTGAACTTCCACCTAGAGCATTAGACTACGCTCATCAACAACTGTCAATGGACTAAGCCTTGAATTGCCAGTTTTGTGTAGATGAGTTTCACCTAATTTCATACTGATACTAGGCTGTCGAAGGCTACCCTTGGGGTGGAGCATATAAGTCACACTATTGGCCTTTTTCATGAGCTTCCTAGAGATTACCCTATCTCATAGACTGTGACCAGCAGTCGGGCTCACATAGGTGCGTTCTTTCAAGACTGCTCTGTAGGATAGCATCTTGGCTTATACAAGCCTATGAACACATTAAGAATAAGTCAACCTGTTATACAGATCGTGAGAGTAATGCATCTTCAGCGGAGTGGGTTTATAAAAGTTACTCTCCTCCAGTTAGTCACTGGCTTGTTTCCCCAGGTCCTAATTCACGGGATCCCCGATCACATAGGTTGGGTTACTACCATGGTAACTCATGTGGGTCTCAAACCCATCTCCTTTGATGCAATATCTATCATATTTCTTGATAGACCTTTTGTGAAAGGATCTGCTAGATTCTTAGCTGTTTGGATATAATCCAATGCTATTACTCCGGAGTTTCTCATTTTCCTAACAGATGCCAATCTTCTCTTTATATGTCTTGATGACTTCATATTATCCTTTGAACTACTCACTTTGACGATCACAGTTTGATTGTCGCAGTTCACAAGAATAGCCGACACAGGTTTATCAACAACCGGCAAGTCAATCAAGAGTTCACGAAGCCAATCTGCTTCGACAGTAGCTGTATCTAGTGATGTGAGTTCTGCTTCCATTGTTGACCTCGTTAAGATGGTCTGCTTGCAAGACTTCCATGAAACAGCGCCACCACCATGAGTGAATACATATCCACTTGTGGCTTTCAACTCATCAGCATCAGAAATCCAATTTGAGTCACTATACCCTTCAAGTACCGCAGGGTCTCCGGTATAGTGAATACCATAACTCGATGTACCCTTTAGATAGCGCATTACTCTCTCAAGAGCATGCCAATGATCATCTCCTGGATTGGAAACAAACCGGCTAAGTTTGCTCACATCAAACACGATGTCAGGCCTTGTTGTGCTAGCTAAATACATTAACGAGCCAATTATCTAAGAGTATCTCAGCTGATCTCTAGTTGTTCTTTTGTTCTTTCGAAGCATCTTACTAGGATCATATGGTGTCGGTGAAGGAGTACAATCTGAGTAGCCAAAGCGACTCAACACCTTCTCCACATAGTGAGATTGCAGAAGTGTAATTCCGCCATTCTCATCTTTCAGCAGCTTAATGTTTAGAATAACATCAGCTTTTCCAAGGTCTTTCATGTCAAAACTTTGAGACAAGAAACTCTTGACCTGTTCGATGACAATCATATTTGTCCCAAAAATCAGTATGTCATCAACATACAAAGAAAGTATAACTCCTTCGCCCCCACCATGGCGATAGTATACACATTTGTCGGCTTCATTTACAACAAAGCCAGCAGATGTTAAAGTTTGATCAAACCTCTCATGCCATTTCTTAGGTGCTTGTTTCAGTCCGTACAAAGACTTCAATAGCTTGCACACCTTGCCTTCTTGACCATCTACTACAAAACCATCTGGCTGATCCATATAAATTTCCTCATCCAACTCTTCATTAAGGAAAGTTGTCTTGACGTCCATTTGATGAACGATAAGACCATGTGAGGCAGCCAATGAGAGTAGAACTCGAATAATGGTCAATCTAGCCACAGGCGAATAAGTATCAAAGAAGTCTTCGCCTTCTTTTTGGGTATAACCCTTGGCAACAAGTCGAGCCTTGTACTTTTCAATCGTACCATCAGGCCTAAGCTTCTTTTTGAACACCCACTTACATCCTACAGGTTTGCGCCCATAAGGACGATCAGTGATCTCCCAAGTTTCGTTTGCCATGATGGAATCCATCTCGCTACGAACAACCTCTTTCCAGTAGTCTGCATCAGGGGATGCATAAGCCTCTGAAATAGAGGTGGGAGTATCATCCACGAGATAGACAATGAAATCATCACCAAAGGACTTTGCAATCCTATGTCTCTTGTTCCTTACAGGAACTTCATTGTCTACCTCCTCAGGAATTTCATCATGTGCTCGTTCATAATATTCCATGGGAATACCAGGTTCAGGAGTTTCAACAGATTCCTGTCTAGATGTACTTGGCATATCTTTCATCGGAAAAATATTCTCAAAGAATGTAGCATCCTTAGACTCCATAATTGTACCGACCTTCATGTCAGGTACCTCAGATTTCAGCACTATAAATTTGTATCCAACGCTATGATGAGCATAGACAAGAAAGACACAGTCTACGGTCTTTGGTCCAAGTTTACGCTTTTTGGGAATTGGCAAATTCACTTTTGCCAAACAGCCCCAAGTACATAAGTACGAGAGTGTTAGTTTTATCTTCTAACATAATTCATAGGGAGCAGTTTCATTGTCTTTTGTGGGAACTTTATTCAGGACATGACATGATGTCAATATCGCCTCCCCCCACCATGCCTTGGATAAACACGAAGTACCTAACATGGCGTTAACCAAGTCTGTTAGAGTATGGTTTTTCCTTTCGGCAACTCCGTTAGATTGGGGAGAATGGGGAGGTGTCCTATCATGAATAATGCCATGTTCCGCACAAAATAAATCAAACTCATTAGAGAAATACTCTCCACCACGATCTGACCGGACTCTCTTAATCTTTCTCTCAAGTTGATTTTCAACTTCTGCCTTATAGTTTTTAAAGTGGTGTAGAGCCTCATCTTTAGTTTTCAAAAGATATATATAGCAAAATCTAGTAGAATCATCAATCAACGTCATGAAGTATTTCTTTCCACCTTTGGTCAACACACCATTCATCTTACATAGATCTGAATGTATAAGCTCTAGTGGTGCCAAGTTTCTTGCTTCCTGCACAGGCTTGTGAGGCTTGCGCGGTTGCTTAGCTTGAACACACTCTTGACATTTAGAGCCTTTGGCTAAAGTTAAACTCGGAATTAAATTCATCTTAGCTAGCCGCGTCATACAACCAAAATTAATGTGACAA
The DNA here is from genome assembly GCA_916181665.1 of Avena sativa. NCBI lineage: Eukaryota > Viridiplantae > Streptophyta > Magnoliopsida > Poales > Poaceae > Avena > Avena sativa. Next base: position 379,929,809 of record OV702279.1, on the reverse strand, counting down.
AGTCGTGAATGCCAAATATCGGTATCATTGCCAGGGGCACAAATATGGTTCACAATCTTATTCAAAAATCTGATAGGTAAAGACGGAACAAACTGCCGCACTCATAACCTTTACCAATAAATTGTCCATACTTAGAGATGACTACTTTATTGGACTTAAATGCCAACTTAAAACCTTCTTTGCAAAGAAGGGAACCACTAACGAGATTCTTATTTATTGAGGGCACATGCTGCACGTTCTTCAGCTGCACGATCTTTCCCGAAGTAAACTTCAGGTCCACCGTGCCAACACCATGAACAGAAGCATGCGATCTGTTTCCCCTCAAGACGGAGAGATCTCTTGTGATCTGATAAGAAGAAAACAAAGAGATATCAGCACACACATGAATATTAGCACCGGTGTCGATCCACCAATCTGTAGATTGACAAATTGACAAAACAGTAGGTAAATTACCATACCCGGATGCACTCTTATCATTGTTGCTCATAGTCACGTTGACAGACTTAGAGTTCTGTCCATTTGGATTCTTCCTTTGCGCTGCTTGCAGTTTGGATCCCAATGTCCAACCTCGCCGCACACAAAGCAGGGATCCTGTGACTTGTCCTTCTTATTCTTTTTAAAGTTGGTAGTATGAACGGCCTTGGTCTTCCCCTTGAACTTGTTGTGGAAGTTCTTCTGCACCACATTGGCGCTTGACTGGGGTGCCTTGGCTCCCTTTGGGTGTGCGTCTTTTGCCTTTGCCTTTTCCTCAAGGTCCAGAAACCCAATGAGATTCTCAACAGACATCTCTTGCCTCTGGTATTTGAGGTTAGTGGCAACACTCCTCCGGGATTGAGGAAGCTTTGCAATGATGCATCCCGCAACAAATTTGCCGGGCAACGCACACTTCAGAAGCTCAAGTTCTTTTGCAATGCACTGAATCTCATGAGCCTGTTCAACGACAGAACGGTTTTCAACCATCATATAGTCATGAAACTGCTCCATGGCATACAGTTCACTGCCAGCATCAGTAGCACCGAATTTTGCTTCGAGTGCATCCCACAGTTCTTTGGCATTGCGCATATGTAAATATGCATCCACCAACTTGTCCCCAATAATGCTTATGACACAGCCCACAAAGCATATGGTTGTCTCCTCGAACGTCTTCTCCTGTTCAGGAGTGATCGTTCCTTCAGGATTACCAGCCGATACCTAGAAGGCGTCCATAGCCATCAGCCAGAGGGTACACTTGGTTTGCCAGCGCTTAAAGTGCGCAACCGTAAACGGGTTCGGTTTCAGACAAGCGGCAAAGCCTAGACGCGAAAACAGCCTAATATAAGGTTTTTGGATTGTTGAAATAATTAGCAGTTTTCGCATTAATTTAATCCAAGTATAAATCATGACAAAACAATTTCCAAGACTAACTAACATACGTATAGTAGACATACACCATACAGACAAGTGAAAATCTAGCACGTCTACGCATACTGCAATACTAGTGATCATCATAGAAAATAGCAGGAGGGCAAAGAACACGTACGAGTTTGTCGATGGTATGACCAACGGCGCAACAGAAGTGAAGCCACCATCAGCAGCAGCGTCGTCAGACATGGCGATAAAGTCGAGAAAGAGATTGAGCAGTCGCGTCTAGACGCTCCCCAAAAACCTTATCGTCTCTCTCCCGGTGCAGGATCAGAGAGACGGGTTCCGGAGGCCTGCTCTCCCGGACGACCGTGCACGCAGCCGGCGGGATGGAGTAGCAGAGGGCAGCACAGAGAGATGGAACGGCGATGCGCAGGTAGGCAGATGCAATCTAATTGCTGGTAACTGATACGGTTTGCGTCTGCCTGCTATATAGTGCGGGTCGGGTAGGACGTGGGGCAACAGTCCACGACCGAGTCAGTGCCAGCCCACGATATGGAAACAGCATGTTAATTAACGCGTCCGTAATGACACATTAATGACTCATAATTAATACACAATTAATTTTCCCAACGAGCAAAATAAAGCTCGGCTCGGCGAGATTCCCGCAACCCGCAACCCGCGGCGCGCGCGTCGGGAGGAGGCAGGCGGCGTCAGAGGAGGAGTGCGCGAGGGCTTCTCTTCTTCTCACACCTTAGTGAGTGGTGCAACACTTTACTATATAAGGTGGTCCAACTCCCCTTCCACTAGCAATGTGGGACTAAGGGCATCCACTATGTTGTCCACAAGAGGTTTCACAAGCAAAAAGTAGTCCATAAAGATGTCTATATACATAGTGGAGCTTGTCCATAAGCAAAATTTCTTATAGATGACCTACAAGCTTGTGGGTTGTCCACAAGCAATAAAAAATTGTCTCTCTCTCTCCTCTCTCTCTTGCATGTATGTACTTTTAACACATAAGTAGGTCCCAGCTTATGGCAAAGTTGACCTCATACATTGTAGCTATTTCCATAAGCTATGTGGGTCCCAGCTTATGGCTAAAGTGAACCTTATACATAGGTGATGCCCTAAACTTTGGCATCACTAGCACACACATGAGCTGCCATGATAATGGGCCAAAGAGAATTTCAGAATTTGTATTTGTTATGGGCCAAAAGCCCAACATCAAATATGCCTCAAATTCCAACATATGCTGCTTCGGATGCTTGCCTAGGACTCGAGCTTGTTTGGAAGCACCAGAATCTAGTTGGCTATGATGCCCCCATTTAGATCTTCATAATGTGTATGAGTTTATAAAATTGTATCCGGCACGCTTTGAAGGATTGGGAACATGATCGAGTGACATGGTCGATCATCACACGTCTCGTGCAGATCATTTCCCTTTTAGAAAAAAATAGTATACCATATTCAAAAATTAAAGATTAGGTTTGCACACATTATTAGTATAGTAAATCGTCTGCGATGTGTTCGGCCTAGTACATAACCCTACCCATTTCGGTTCGAAAATACTTTGCCCAATTCTAGTCCTCACTACCTAGCCACGTCGCCCGTCACCATGGTCTCCAGGATCAAGGACGATCTCGAGCCCGTCATCTCTGTCTGCAATGAGACCGAGACGAGCGCAATTTGTACACTAGATTAGGGATTCTAGTTCAAAATTTTGGTTTTCTGTTTCCGATTCATCCCGTATTTTTGAATATTTTAGGTTTCCCCTTCTAGCTACGGCTATGAGGGTATGCATGCCCATGTCAAGCTTTGTTTTGAAGAGAAGATGGTGTTAGGAATAAGCAACTTGTATTACTGAGGGAAATGTAACAATATATAGTACATCTGACTTGGTATAAAAGAAGGTAAATCTAGACAAATATGGACTCCCAGATCAATACTATTACTCCTTAAACACACCACCCCCACCCCCCCCCCCCCCACACACCACCACCACCACCAAATGCAAAGTGTATGCAATAGAATTGCATTTGAAGAAGTGAAAGCTAGAAAAAAAAGATGATCCAAAATCCGCGTCTTAAAAGTGTCGCCGTAGCATAAAGTTTTCAAAACCTATTGAGTCAAGCCACAGTCAGGGACGGAGCTGCTATAGTGGCATTGGGGTCAGCTGACCCCAGTAATTGCTGGAGAACTCTTCACTAATTAGTACTAAGTACTCCCATTTTGCATAAGATTGCACTATTTAATTAGAGAAAATAGTGAGCTAACCCCAATGATATTTTTTCCTAGCTTCATCCCTGGCCACAGTAGATCGAAGAAGTGGTCGACACAGACCGGGAGACCGTCAGAAGAACAACATGTCACAAAAGATCCTAGCACAAGAAGCAAACAACAATAGAAGCTTGCTGGCAAAAGAATATGTGTGGATCAATGACAATATGAAAGATGGCGCATCAGAGAAATGCACACACCTCATCAAGAGAAGATGAGTTTTCAAAATATGACACACGAAGAGAGGATCAAGCATTGTGCACAAACTCATAGCCCAAGAAACATGTAGATGGAAGAAGTTACTAGACGGTAAGAGAATTGGTATAGATCGACAATGCAAAGACAACACACATAAATCCTATAAAAAGGACCCGGGCCGAGAAACAAGGTTGACATATAAAGGTATGGTGGACTCGCATGATAAAATAAACACGAAAGAACAATGGATTTAATGAATGCGGCGGCAGAAAAATAGGGCACTGATGAATGACTGACATGCAAGATAGAGTTAAAATGGACACAGTCGAATATCACCCAAGTGTTGAAGTACGATCCAAATTCAATTAAGGAGGCTAACTTATGATAAGCGGAGTGAGACATGTCGCCGGTAGGCTTGGACCAAAGCCGAAGGACTGTAAGAATTTGTCTTTGATTCAACTTTATCTATCCCTTGGGCGGAAAATTCAGTTGTTGTCCTCCTGGCGGCTTCTGCGTCGTTGACTCGTTTCGATCGGCGCGTGGTCAAGGTTCGGATAGGTGTAGCCAACAATACTCTGCTCGACCTCCATCGTGGCCGCTATGCCGTCCGTCAGCCTCCCAATTACATACTGGTGACCGATAATTCTTTCGTATCACTCGGAGGAGGATTACAAGATGCCCATATATACTGCAGTGCACCTGCTTGTCGAGGTCGATCTTTAATTTGTAGGCAATGATCGTGCTCTGTTTTTTATAGTATACCAGTTTAGAGTGCTCGGGTAAGTATTTCGCGCCAAGATAAAAGATATGCGAGATTTTCCATCCATAGTAATAACTCTTTAAACGTAAGGAATTTGTTTCTACTTAACAGTGCATGGAGGAATGGAAGGAGGCCCGCTCGATTGCACTTAGAACGGTAGATTTTGTGAACTACTCCCTCCGTTTTAAAATACTCCCTCCGTCCAAGAATAGATGTTTTAGGTTTTTTAAATTTTGAATGAATCTATATACTAAATAGTGTCTAGATTTATTCAAATTTTAACATATTTAAGACATCTATTTTGGGACGGAGGGAGTATATAAGATGTTTTAAATTTGTGAAGAAAATGAATCTAAACTTGTTTTAGTATATAGGTTCACTCAACTTTGGGATGAATCTACACACTAAAAAAAGTCTAGATTCATTTTCTTCACAAACCTAAAACATCTTATATTTTGAAAAGGAGAGAGTATTATGTAGGTACAGTATAATAGTGGGACTGCGAGGAGTTGCGCCCAGCAAAACGAAGAGGAGGGTCTGCTCCAAGGAATCAAGATTTGTAAGGGGACTCCTTGTCTCAACCACCTGTTGTTTGCATATAACATATGGCTCTTTGGTGCACATTAAAGCTACTACTCCCTCCGTTTCAAAATATAAGATGTTTTAGGTTTTTGAAGAAAATGAATCTAGACTTGTTTTACTGTATAGATTCATTCCAAAGTTGAGTGAATCACATACTAAAATAAATCTAGATTCATTTTCTTCACAAACCTAAAACATCTTATATTTTAAAACGGAGGAAGTACAAGCTATAGTGCGAGAAATTTGCAGGGGCTGTATCAAGCTCCACTATGATAAGATTTGTGCTGCTCTGGGTGACTGAGAGACAAAGACTACGGCGCACAGGAGGTAAAAAACGAGGAAAATTTTCGCAAGAAAAAAAAGGGAAACTGCAGAGTGAAGCATGCATAGGAAAGTAAGGAAGAAGAAGAGAGCTATCGCTGAGTTGTACCAAAAAAAACGAGACCAACGTCCGGCTCAACAGCACCCAAACAAGAGTTATTACAAGACGCAGGTTGTTGTGGTCGTGTGATCATACACAACACAACCCCGTCGTTGTAGGCGTGATGCGTCCCACGGCGCGGCAGAACGCAATCGACCTAATAAGTCATTGGTGAAGAGAGGCGCGCCGCCAACCCCTTGCACTGCACCAAAGCAATGTCACGATCGATCCTCTGGACTGGCGTGCGTGCCTGGCATTGGCAGGACGCGCTGCATGCTGTCCGCAACCAGAGTTATCCTCGTCAAGCAGTTTGCGTGAGTCAACCATTGCCAAACCGAATTGAAAGGTTAGCGACAGGATGCACGTGCGGGTGGCATACCGTGGACACACTCAGACACTTAGTCAAAATGGAGACAACTAAGCGGGCCCGAGAAACAGAGTTTTCCGAGGTTGGTTCTTAAGGGGGTCTTTGGTTGATCGTTTCCTTGTTTGATAGTTTTCTTGTTTCTCGTATGGGGCGGTAAGAAATAAGTGTGTTTGGTTTCGCACGCGCGGAGGATTTGCACCTCATGAGTTTTAGATCACAGTTCATATATTCGCCTATGCTCGCTTCTAGTATATTTGGACCTATCGTGGTGCATTTTGGCAGTCAGTATTCATGTTGTACTATGAGGATTGACATGTGATGTAGTTAGGATTAGTTTTATAAGTTTACTTCTTCCCCTAGAACTAAACACATTATTGCGTATCTGTGGTGTCGTAGGAGAAGGTTGTGTCCCCTGATCTGTCGGCAACCTCTGTTCTGCCTCTTTGTTATGTGTTGATGCTTGATGCGGTGACCAGGAGGAAGTTTTCCATGCCATGGCCAGCATCTCTGTCCACCTTCGTCCTGAATCGGGTCTGCCAGTTGATCGAGAAAGGGGTTCAGTTGTTTGGGGATTTAGACAGGAGGACATGCGCCATCAAACATCGAGTTGATCAATAAGCCCATTGAGAACTATGCTCAAATAAAAATGATCTACGGTCCTCGCATTCCCGTTGCGCCTATCTCTGTGACCACGATACACCGTGCTCTTATAAACCTAATGGTGCACAGTGGAAAGGCGACAAGATATCTTGTCATGACCTCTGAGCGCAGGATGAGCTGGTTCACGGCCTTCCTGAACAAACACTACCTCCGAGCAGCGGACTGAGATGTTCGAGGAGGTGCTATTAGCGGTGTTGATGATGATGACTGTGATGTGTATTTTGGAGTAGCTAGGCTGATGAACTTTGGTTACGGTGACCCCTGAACTTTGGTCTATATATTTTGGGAGGTGGTATTTAGTTATAACCCCTCCGTATGTGATAAACTTGTGCTGCATCACGGGCAGTTGTTCGTGAACTCGTGCTGCAACACACACACCATGACTTATTATGTCGATTCAGTCTTAATATAAGCTAGTGGTTCTTTAAATTGCAATTGTCTGAACTTTGTTTTCTACCTTGTTGATGGTAGGTAAGTTCACCTCACCAAAGAGGAGGTAAGGCTATCAGGGACAATGCAACTAGCCAAATAAGTATCAATTTGCTGAAAAGCAAGAATGCATGGCACCAAACAACTAGTGCTTGCTTTCCAAACCCCTAGGGGAATGAGAATACACAGAACCAAACGAATGACATGTTAGACACGAGAGGTTGCATTGCCGCGCGCAGCTTTCGAAGAGCCATGATCTCAAGGTACAACTAAAAAGCACGAGCAACCAATTATTTAAATTTTCATGGTCAAGCAAAGCCCACCGAAACCCAAGTACGTGTGTGCTTAGTGTTGTGCCACGTATATGTTGAGAGATGTGAAGTGGGATGATGGGAAGTTGTGAAAATTATAGGGTACAACTAAGCTAGATTATCGGTAATTATGTGGACCTCTCATACCACATATTGCGATGGTTAGTTATAGTGGGTTTAAACAAACAATAATGAACCGGACGAAGTAGTAATCTAAATCGAAAAGCAAGCTCATTCCTCGGAATTAATGGCATTAAATCTATTCTAATATAGCTGGGTACTCCCTCCTTCCCAAATTAGGATGCCTATTTGTATTGATCAAAGTTAAAGTTTATAAACTTTGATCAAATATCTATGAAATAATATTAACATCCACAACATCAACTCAATGATATTAGAACTATCATGAATATATTTTCATATAATATGTACTTCGTATCTCGAAAGTTAATATATTTTTATAATATAGTTGATCCAATTAAGAAACAATATAACTCAACCATCTACACCCTCTCACAGCGATTTGATGCTTTTAGCCGTTAGATCTTGCTGTTTGACATACCAGATCACACCAAGTCACCGAAAAATCTTTGGAAGCAACTCTTACCATTGAATTCGTGTCAAAAGCCTGGCCAATGTTATATGGGCCGCTAGCGTTCTGTACTTAATTGGGCCAGAAGTCCTTTTCAAACGGGCCGATTGGTCATCGTCCGATCCACACTTCAGGTCCAATTGAACTGGTCGCCTCGCGCGCCAATGCAGTCGTTCGCGCTTGGTGGGAGACTGGGAGGGGCGAAGGGTCGCTGCCACGATTGAAACCGCCATTGAAGCGAGCATTGATCGCTGGAGCTATTAACGGATGTACGTTACTGTGTTGATGGCCTATTTATCATGCGCCCGTGTGCATATATGCTTTGTCACCCCAGGCGGCATAACGAATGGATTCTCTTCATCACCCTCGCCATCGACAGTGAGGGAGAGCTAACATGTTGGGGACTCCGGCCAGTCATGGAGGTATGCACGACGAGGTAGTCAAAACCGTAGCTTGGCGTACTCATGTTCGAGCATGGCGGCGGCGAGGAGGACCACAGTGAGGAAGCAGTGTGTCCATGACATAAGGAGTTGCACGAATCTTGCATGGGTTCGATTCCGAGGTTTGGTCACCATCCCCACCCCTTCTCTTTATCTTACAGGAAGTTTTTTTGCCTAGGTAGCCGGCCTCATGCATTGGTGCGGAATCCCAGATAAAAGTTGCACTTGCTCTCTTCCTATGGTATGATGTCGAACTCCAAGTTCCAAGTATTTAATCTGGTTAAATTTTTCAGCAATATCAATGTATTATTTTACAGAGATAAGAACTTAAGAAGCATGCTAACATGGCTAGATCTACGTAGATCATAATTTTACAAGTATGAGGGAACCACATGCCGTCAATGAATCCGACAAAGAAAGGCTAGCCCTGGTCCGCTTTGTGCCGAGGTCACTGACATTGGCGTCGATAGAGAAGCTTTCTGTCTTAATGGCCTTCTTTTCAACATCGGGTGGGTGCAAACGAGGATAATGAGGGAACAGCCGCTGCTGCAGCTTGCAAACGCAAGCCTTCTAGCCTTGGCTGCTCACCTTTTTTTTTATCTCTGTACCCTGGTGCTCCCTGTAACTCGCCATTCTTATGATTTGTTCGTTCGCTGGAGTACAAACTGAGACCACCGAGTTGTGGAGCCAATTTGTTTCTTTTGCCTTCTCACATATCCTACCCGAAGGGCGAAGGCCAGCTATGAGAATTCCAAGCTTTCAGATCAAAGAATGTTCCAAGAAAGGCAAAAGACTGATTCGTATTCCTCTTATGCAAAAAAAAAAATTCTCTATGTCTTGCTGGTTCCAAAAGTTTCTTGGACAATTCCACAATATCTTTTGTATGATTACTCTCAATGATCTAACTATAAGCTTATTGGGCTCATGGCATGTCGATTAATCTTTTTCTTCTTCGGTGAGAAACTGTACCAAATGAGAGCCTTCAAAATATTTTTGGACAGTCTCAACCCATAAGTACTTTCTTGAATGAATATTTTCTCAAGTTTGTATGTGTTGTTATAACTGCAGTCCTTCATCTCCCCATTGGCAAGAAAATTCTTAAGCGAGTTGCTGGAAAATTTCTATAATGTTTCTTAAATCAATATGGATACAGCCGGTGTGATATGGTTACTTGTGCATAATGTTTCCTACCACTTACATTTCTTTTTGAATTGTCAGTGCATTGAATTCTTACATGGAGGTGTTTGTTCTCATGCATGTGAGCTATTGACCTATGACTTTGGTTCCGATAATCGATGAAAATTAGTCTAAGAACAGTTATTTAGTGTTCACTACAAAAGGTTATTTTCAATTGCTACTGTTGCGATTCCTATTATTACTAATTTTTGATGTGTTCTTTCTCTTATATTATTTTCTGTTTAAGGAGCTGAGAGGTTTTTGTTTTCCTTGTATCACTGGCATTGTTTATGATTGTCAGGCCCAGAATGAATCCCTAAGCCTTTATCAGCAACCACTTATCACTTGGTTACTAAAAGCTTTATCAGAAACGGACTTGTGTGTGTGCGTGCGTGTGTGTGTGCACGCACGTGTATTATTAAAGAAATTTATTAGAATGTAGTTTTCACTTATCAATGAAAATGCTAACTGTTAGTTCACTATGTGCAGATAACTCCTTTCATTTGGAAGCACAATATTCTTCATCTGAAGAAACCTGGAGCTACACTTGCAAATAATGTTCTTCCCTAGATATCCAAAAGTCGTGTTGCCGGTTTAATCATTCTTCACTCAAATTCACATCTCAAATCAAATAGTTCGGTAGGCGAGCGAATATGCTTATTTACTAGCCGACCTAATTCCAGCTGACTAGACTGATAGGGTAAGGTGCCCGATCTTTCGATGAGACGATAACTTTCGATTATGGTGGAGGTCGACATTGACGATCCGACTACAAACGTACGAGACGTTGCGCCTTAGCAATCGATACACCAACTTCCGAGGCTATTAATCACGCCGGAGCTAGATCAACCTGATCACGAGGATCAATCCCTGCAAGCAATCGAAGAACCAGCAAGAATTATAGATGCAATCAAGATATTGCGAATATAGATGAAAGCTTGATTGAAGAGGTGGGATTCTGTAAGTGTGTAGTACAAAAGGTCGATTTGACACTTGTGCCTATGGCGAAGAGTAGCTCGTGGCTAAGTCTTTTACTAAACAAAATCCGGGTCTAAACGATGACCTAACTGGGGTATATATGGAGGAATAGAAGGGGATTTCAGCCAGCCTTGCGAAGGAGGTCGAAATCCATCTCTATGTCGGTTTCATCCACTATACGGACTCTAAAAATTCAGCCCCTTTATTTGGACAAAATTTACATGGGCCTGGCCCATATTTAAAGGTGACGCGGCACCATCTAATCACATGGACAAAAATTTGAAGTGTGTAGCTCTCTAGTTCGTCCATGTCTTCATCTTTTCATTATGGTGGTTTCAACGCTCTGAAATCATCACTTCCAGTGTCATCCTGAATCCTCACACGATTGTTGCCATCATCTCCATGCTTGATCATGCTCCAACACTTGTCGTCCATTCTAGGCCCATCATTCCTAAGTAACATAAACACATCTGATTTAGGCAGCATCATATTCTCATGAATATTAGGAATAGTTTTTAGAAACGAAAGTATCTGATAATTTAGTTGGCGTCCACGAGCTCTTGTGAGAGGTCCTTGGAATTGTGGAACATGAGGAGGTGTGGCTGTAGGTGCAACGGTTGTATCAACCGTAGGGATGTCCTCATCATCCTCCCCTTCTTGAATTGAAGTCGCCCTCGACGCAATCTCATCTTCTTCTCCAAAGTATGGTTTCAAATCTACAATGTTAAATGAGGGACTTACTGTGCCCATCTCTGCAGGAAGCTCAAGTTTATATGCATTATCATTCATTTTCTCTAACACTTTAAAAGGACCAGCAGCACGTGGCATTAACTTAGACTTGCGCAAATCAGGAAAACGATCTTTGTGCAAATGCAACCAAACTAAATCTCCCACATTAAACACAATATACTTGAGTCCTTTATCACCAACAAGTTTATATTTAACATTCATACGTTCTATATTTTCCTTAGTAATCCTATGCAACATAAGAGTCTATTCAGCATGTTGTGTAGCATCAAAATTATGTTGCACCGAAGATGGAAGAGGTAATAAATCAATAGGTGCACGAGGAACAAAACCATACACAACCTCAAAAGGGCATAACTTAGTTGTAGAATGCATGGAACGATTGTAAGCAAATTCAATATGAGGTAAACAATCTTCCCACATTTTTAAGTTCGTCTTTAAAACAGCCCGTAACATGGTAGACAAAGTTCGATTAACTACTTCAGTTTGTCCATTAGTTTGGGGATGACATGTAGTACTAAACAGTAACTTAGTCCCCAACTTAGCCCATAAACATTTCAAAAAATGGCTAAGAAATTTAGTATCACGATATGAAACAATAGTATTAGGCACACCATGCAAGCGAACAACATCGCGAAAGAATAATTCAGCAACATGAGCCGCATCATCACTCTTATGACAAGGAATAAAGTGTGCCATCTTAGAAAATCTATCCACAACCACAAAAATACTATCCCTCCCCTTCTGTGTTCGAGGTAATCCTAACACAAAGTCCATAAAAATATCCTCCCAAGGTGCACTAGGAACAGGAAGAGGCATATATAAACCATGTGGATTAAGGCGTGACTTAGCTTTTTGACATGTTGTGCAGCGAGCAATAAACCTCTCAACATCCCTTCGCATGCGTGGCCAAAAGAAGTGTGTAGCAAGTACGTCTTCTGTCTTCTTTACGCCAAAGTGACCCATCAATCCTCCGCCATACGCCTCCTGCAACAACAAAAGACGAACAGAATCTTCTGGAATGCATAGTTTGTTAGCACGGAACACAAACCCATCATTGAGGACGAATTTGTTCCAAGTTCTACCCTCTAGACAATGCTGCAAAACATCTTTAAAATCGGCATCTTTTACATATTGTTCTTTAATAGTTTCCAATCCAAAGATTTTGAAGTCAAGTTGAGATAACATGGTATAACGACGTGACAAAGCATCATCAATAATATTATCTTTACCCTTTTTGTGTTTAATAACATAAGGAAAAGATTCAATGAATTCAACCCACTTTGCATGACGTTTATTCTGAAGGGAATATGCCCTGAGAGGCAATAATAAAGTGTTTATTATATGTATTCCAAGTATATGATAGATGTTTATTTTACATGCTATAATTGTATTAATACGGAAACATTAATACATGTGTGTTTAATAAACAAACAGAAAGTTCCTAGTTATGCCTCTCTCATGAACTAGCTCGTTGATTAACAAGATGATCAAGGTTTCCTGATCATGGACATTGGATGTTGTTAATAACGGGATCACAACATTAGTGTAATGGTGTGATGAACATTCATCCGAAGTATAGCATTACGATCAAAGTCATTGAGTTTATATTGCTATAACAACTTACGAAGTGATCCTAATCCTTAGACCATGAGATCATGTCAATCACTAACACCGGAAGAGTTTCTTGATAACATCAAACGTCACACCGTAATAGGGTGATTATAAAGATGGATTCAGAACTAATAAAGTGTTATGCCGAGGCTCGTGGATCGAGAGTGGAATTTGTTCATCCCGATGACGGATAGATATACTCTGGGCCCTCTCGGTGCTATCAAATTGGTTAGCTTACAAGCAAGTGATTTGATCACTAGAATGTTATATCACGGGAACGAGAAAAGAGTGCATGTCGGTAACGAGATCAAACTAGGTATGGAGATACCGATGATCGAATCTCGGACATGTAATATATCGTGAAACAAAGGGATTAAGATACTAGCGTAAAAGGTTCCGACGATCACAAGAAAGTCATCGTTGAATGTGTGGGAGTCAGTATGGGTCTCCAGATCCCGCTTCTGATTATTGATCCGAGAGGGGTCCCGATCATGTCCGCATTATTCACGAACCGTAGGGTGACACACTTAAGAGACACCGACATCCAATTGGAGCAAAAGTTTCATGCCGAAAGGATGAACAAGCGCAGGAATTTATTTCACTAGATACCGAAACAGGTTTTCGGGTGAAATTGCATAAAGTGGTTATGCATGTGAAATGGAATTCTAGCAAGGGGTTATTTGTGAATGTTTGTCATTAAAGTAATTGACAAAATTCTGAATAAAATAAAAGAGTTTTATTTAATGAGAGTTTGCATTAAATTTGGTGGAAATTTAATGGGAATTTGAGTGGACTTTTGAGTGGAGGGATTTTAAAGGGCATTTTGTGAGTGGAGTGTCCACCCACATGAATGAAGGAGGGGAGGGGGCAGCCCCCATGGCCGGCGGCCACCCCCTTGGGTGCCCCCTCCTCCTATAAAAGGAGCCCCCCTCCTCACTTGTCTCTCACACCTCCTCGTGAAGGATCTCTCTCCCCCTCTAGAATTTATCCCCCATGGTCTCGGACTAGCGAGATACATGTTCCCGGTGGCTATTCGGCAAGAAAGAGTTGTGCTTCCGCCGCATCACTGGAGCGAGGAGGCGGAGGTTGCTCGGTGCCTCGAACGTGTGTGCGAGCACGGATGCGCTGCTGATTCGCGGCGGTAGGACTTCCTCTCGATCTTGAGATCGGCAAGAGATCGTCTACATCAACCACGAGTTGAACTCGTTAAGCTTTATCGGTCTTCAAGGGTATGTTCTCTACGGATATACATCCGCCCGTTGTTTGTATCTAGTAGATAGATCTTGGTACATAGTTCTCATCGTAGGAAATTTTTTGTTTTCTATGCTGCGAACCCTATAGTGGTATCAGAGCCGGATCTATGCGTAGATACTTTACACGGGTAGTACACATATGAGTATGTGGGCGATGATGATCATGTTGTTGCTCCTTTGTTGTAATTTTGTATATTGGTGGCATAGTGGGATGAAGCGGCCCGGACAAACTTTACATGTCCTCGCACATGAGACCTGTTCCACGCTTGACATGCAACTAGTTTGCATAAGTGGCTAGCGGGTGTCTATCTCTCCTACTATAGTCAATATCTATTTTGCAAACGAGTTGTCAAAAATTTGGTTATCCTCGTTGTGGTTCATGTTCGTAGGTAAGAACGGTTCTATCTCGAAAGCCCTAAGCCACGTAAAACTTGCAATGGATAAATTAGAGGCGTCTAGTTTAGATTGTTGCTGGGCTAGTGTTACGATATGGTAGTGTTGTAAGTAGAAGTATGAGATGATACTCTTACAAGACACATAGCGTGTAAACTGCATAGAACTTGGATTTACACATATAGGTATGATAGTGATCATACCACGATGCACATGATAGAGATCATCTGCGGGAACCATAACATTGCACTAATAAACATGTGATGTTTGATAGCATCTTATATTGCTTGTTTAGCGCTTTGTTAGCATAATAAGATGATCCCTCTTTTAAATATAAAGATAAGAATGTGTTCTTCCTTTAGTATGCACCGATTATGTCTTCGTCGCTCCAAGACATCACGTGATGATCGGGTGTCCTTGGATCCACGACCATATTTTGGGTGTAAAACAGTTACACACGCGAATATTAAGGTTCTAACTTGGCGAGCCTAGCATGTACAGACATGGCCTCGGAACACTGACCGAAAGGTTAAGCATGAGTCATATAGTTGATATGATGCCCATTTGATGCTCGCCTTTGAAGCTATACCGACTCACGTGATGATCGGACTTGGTATAGTGGATTTGGTTCATGTAATCACCAAAAAGGCACGAGGGATGTCGTTTTTGAGTGGGAGTTCATTCGTAATATGGATTAGTTGAACTCAATCTATCATACACTTAGTCTAAACTTTACAAATTCTGTTGTAGATGGCACCACCTGCTTTTAATTTCAATGTGTTCATGGAGAAAGAGAAACTAGCAACGAACGGTAGCAACTTTACCGAATGGGCCATGAATTTGAGGATTCTCCTCTCTGCTGCACAAAAGCAATATGTGCTAGAAGCGCCATTAGGCCCCCCACCTTTAGATGATGCCCCTGACGAGGAGAAGAATGTCTATCAGACTCGTCAGGAGGACCACAACTTAGTTCATTGCGGCATATTGTATGGGCTAGAGTCGGAACTTCGAAAGCGTTTCGAAAACGGCAATGCATTTGATACAATGGGTGAGTTGAAAATAATTTCCGACACACATGTTGTTGTAGAGAGCTACAACGCTTCAGAAAAGTTCTTTAGCTGCATGATGGAAGAGCACAGCTCCGTTAGTGAGCATGTACTCAAGATGTCGGGTTACGCCGATAAGCTTGTATCCTTGGGAATATCGATTCCCATTGACTTAGGCATCCATCGTGTTCTGCAGTCTCTGCCACCTAGCTATAAGAGCTTCATGATGAACTATAATATGCAAGGCATGAAGAAGTCTCTCCCCGAGCTTCTGTCAATGCTTAAAACTGCAGAAGTGGAGATCAAAAAGGAACATCAAGTGTTGATGATCAATAGGAACACTGGTTTCAAGAAAGACAAGAAGGGAAAACGGAAGGGAAGTAAGGGCGGCAAGCCTGTTGCCGTGCCTGAAAAGAAACCCCGAGTTGGACCTAAGTCTGATACCGAGTGCTACTATTGTAAGGGGACTGGCCACTGGAAGCGCAACTGCCCCAAGTATCTGGCAGACAAGAAGGCTGGCAAGGAAAACAAAGGTATATATGATATACATGTTATTGATGTGTACTTGACTAGTGCTCGCAGTAGCACCTGGGTATTTGATACCGGTTCAGTTACTAATATTTGTAACTCGAATCAGGGGCTGCGGAACAAGCGACCGCTAGAAAGGGGTGAGGTCAAGATGCGTGTCGACAATGGATCAAGTGTTGATGTGATCGCCGTCGGAACGCTGCCTCTCCACTTGCCGTCGGGATTAGTTATAAACTTGAATAATTGTTATCTGGTGCCTGCACTGAGCATGAACATTGTATCTGGATCGTGTTTGATGCGAAGTGGTTATTCATTTAAATCCAAGAACAATGGTTGTTCCATTTATATGAATGAAATCTTTTATGGTCATGCACCGATGATGAATGGTTTATTTCTATTAGATCTCGATGATAATGTTACACATATTCATAATGTTGATGCTAAAAGGATTAAACTTAATGATGATATATCCGCATATATGTGGCACTGCCGTCTAGGTCATATTGGCGTTAAACGCATGAAGAATCTCCATTCGGATGGACTTTTGGAATCACTTGATTTTGAATCATTTGATACATGTAAGCCATGCCTTATGGGCAAGATGACTAGAACGTCGTTTTCCGGTTCAATGGAACGGGCGACAGATTTATTGGAAATCATACATTCTGATGTATGTGGTCCAATGAGTGTGTCGGCGCGAGGTGGATATCGTTATTTTGTTACTTTCACGGATGATTTGAGTAGATACGGTTATATCTACTTGATGAAACACAAGTCTGAAACCTTTGAAAAGTTCAAGGAATTTCAGAATGAAGTGGAAAATCATCATAATAGAAAGATCAAATTTCTACGGTCCGACCGTGGAGGTGAGTATCTAAGTTACGAGTTTAGCACTCACATGAAAGAGTGTGGAATTGTTTCACAACTCACGCCTGCCGGAACACCACAGCGAAATGGTGTGTCGGAACGTCGTAATCGTACTTTATTAGATATGGTTCGATCTATGATGTCTCTGACGGACTTGCCGTTGTCATTTTGGGGTTATGCACTAGAAACTACTGCATTCACTTTAAATCGGGCACCATCTAAATCTGTTGAAAAGACGCTGTATGAATTGTGGTTTGGAAACAAACCTAAGCTGTCTTTTCTTAAAGTTTGGGGATGCGATGTTTATGTGAAGAAGCTTCAACCGGATAAACTCGAACCCAAAGCGGAAAAATGTGTCTTCATAGGATACCCTAAGGAAACTATTGGGTATTCCTTCTATCACAGATCCGAGGGCAAGGTTTTTGTTGCCAAGAATGGATCCTTTCTAGAGAAAGAGTTTCTCGCGAAAGGTGTGAGTAGTCGGAAGGTAGAACTCGAAGAGGTTATTGAACCATCTCTTCAAAGTATGGCGAGTAGCGCAGCGCCGGAAGTTGTTCCGGAGTTGGCTCCACCTGTTGAAGAGGGAACTAATGATAATGATCATGAAACTCCGAAAGAGAGTACTACCGAACCTCGCAGGTCAAGCAGGACGCGTGCAGCTCCCGAGCTATATGGAAATCCTGTCATGAATTTCATGGTTGATGAAAATGATGACCCTGCGACGTATGAAGAAGCGATGATGAGCCCGGATTCCAACAAATGGTTAGAAGCCATGAAATCCGAGATGGAATCCATGTATGAAAATCAAGTTTGGAACTTGGTGGAATTACCTCACGACCGAAAGGCCGCGGAGAACAAATGGATTTTCAAAAGGAAAACTGATGCTGATGGTAATATAACCGTCTATAAAGCTCGACTTATCGCAAAGGGGTTTCGACAAATTCAAGGAGTTGACTACGATGAGACATTCTCTCCCGTAGCGATGCTAAAGTCAGTTAGGATTATGTTAGCAATTGCTGCATATTTCGATTATGAGATATGGCAGATGGATGTCAAAACCGCGTTTCTCAATGGTAATATTGAAGAAGAGTTGTATATGATACAACCAAAGGGTTTTGTCGATCCTAAGGATGCTAACAAGGTGTGCAAGCTTCAGAGATCCATCTATGGATTGAAGCAAGCATCACGAAGTTGGAATCTCCACTTTGATGAGGTGATCAAAGAGTTTGGATTTGTCCAAACTTATGGAGAAGCTTGTATTTACAAGAAAGTGAGTGGGAGCAATGTGGCATTTCTGATATTATATGTGTATGACATATTATTGATCGGAAATGATATAGATCTTTTCAACAGTGTTAAAAGTTATCTAAACAGCAAATTTTCAATGAAGGACCTAGGTGAAGCGTCATACATATTAGGCATAAAGGTCTATAGAGGTAGATCTAGGCGCCTAATAGGGCTATCGCAAAGTACATACCTTGATATGATTTTAAAGAAGTTTAAAATGGACGGAAGTAAGAAGGGGTTCTTACCTATGTTGCAAGGCAAGACATTGAGTAAGACTCAAAGTCCGGCTTCGGCGGAAGAAAGAGAGATAATAGACAAAGTCCCCTATGCTTCAGCCATAGGCTCTATAATGTACGCCATGCTATGTACAAGACCGGATGTGGCACATGCTATTAGTTTGACTAGTAGGTACCAATCGAATCAAGGTTCAGAACACTGGATAGCGGTCAAGAATATCCTTAAGTACTTACGAAGAACTAAGGATATGTTTCTTGTATACGGAGGTGAAGAAGAGCTCGTCGCTAAGTGTTATGTTGACGCTAGCTTTGACACCGATCCGGATGACTCTAAGTCTCAATCCGGATACGTATTTCTCATGAATGGCGGAGCGGTTAGTTGAAGGAGCTCCAAACAACCTGTGGTAGCGGGATCAACAACGGAGGCCGAATATGTTGCTGCTTCAGAAGCGGCTCAGGAAGCAGTTTGGATGAAGGAGTTCATATCCGAACTAGGAGTGATTGCAAACACGTTGGACCCAATGGTGATCTATTATGACAACAATGGTGCCATTGCCAATGCCAAAGAACCAAGGTCTCACAAGCATTCCAAGCATATTAAGCGCCGGTTTCACTCCATCCACGAGCATGTCAAGGATGGAGATATAAAGATTTGTAAAGTACATACGGATCTCAATGTAGCAGATCCGTTGACTAAAACTCTCCCTAGAGAAAAACATGATCAACACCAGAACTCAATGGGTGTTAGATTTATCACTATGTAACTAGATTATTGTCTCTAGTGCAAGTGGGAGACTGAAGGGAATATGCCCTGAGAGGCAATAATAAAATGTTTATTATGTGTATTCCAAGTATATGATAGATGTTTATTTTACATGCTATAATTGTATTAATACGGAAACATTAATACATGTGTGTTTAATAAACAAACAGAAAGTTCCTAGTTATGCCTCTCTCATGAACTAGCTCGTTGATTAACAAGATGATCAAGGTTTCCTGATCATCGACATTGGATGTTGTTAATAACGGGATCACAACATTAGTGTAATGGTGTGATGAACATTCATCCGAAGTATAGCATTATGATCAAAGTCATTGAGTTTATATTGCTATAACAACTTACAAAGTGATCCTAATCCTTAGACCATGAGATCATGTCAATCACTAACACCGGAAGAGTTTCTTGATAACATCAAACGTCACACCGTAACAGGGTGATTATAAAGATGGATTCAGAACTAATTGAAGGGATTCGCGGCATAGTAAATCAAAATTTTCTACGGATGCGAACAGAGGGAAAGCCAAGATCTAATCTAGGAGATGCAATCAACGAGAGAGATTGGATTAGATCTTCATACCCTTGAAGATTCGCACAGCGGAACGTTCGTCGGAACGTGGGTGATGTAGTCGTACTCGCTTCTCCTCCTCGCGATCCGATCTGATCTAGTACCACAAGTGGCGGTGCCTCCGTGAGATGCACACGTGCAGCACCTCGACGTCTCCTCCTTCCTCGGACCAGCAAGTATGGTGGAGAGATAGATTGGATCTACAACACGACGGCGTGGTGTATATGGTGGAGAATTTCTGCAGCAGGGCTTCGCCTACAAACAGTCGGGAGGGAGAGAGGAAGGGTAGCAGGGCAACTAGGGTTTGGAGGCAAGGTGTAGGGGGGAGGGGGCGCACCAGCCCTCTGTATATAGAGGGGGGGAGGCCAGCCCTTGCCCCTCCTCCAAGCCTTGGGCCGGCGGCCAAGGGAGGGAGAAGTGGGGGGCAAGGACTCTCCCCCTTCTAGAAACCCTATCTCTAGTTTAAACGAGTTTAAACTCTCTAGGATCGGCTAGGCCCTATGGGGCCTTGTGCCCCTGGCCCAATGCGGCCAGGACACTCCCTCATAGGCCCATGCCCCCTCCCGGAAGGTGGGGCCACGTTGGTCCCCTTCCGGAAGGTTCTAGAAGCTTCCGGTACAATACCGATTAACCCGGAACAATTCCGAACTCCAAAAACTGCATTGCCTTATATGAATCTTATTCTCCGGACCATTCTGGAACCTCTCGTGATATCCCGGATCCCATCCGAGAATCCAAACAAAAATTCATAAACCAATTATCCAATCTATCCTAGCGTCGAGATACGTTAAGCGTGTGACCCTGCGGGTTCGAGAATATGCAGACATGATCTTCTATCAATAATCAACAGCGGGGTCTGGGCACCCATATTGACTCCCACACATTCATCAATGATCATATCGGATGAACCACGATGGCAGGATTCAAACAATCCCATATATATATTCCCTTCGTCTCGCGATATTTTACTTGCCCGAGATTCGATCGTCGGTACCGTCATACCTAGTTCAATCTCGTTCACAGCAAGTACTTTACTCGTTCCGTAATCCGATATCACTTTGTGATTAACTCCTTAACCACATGCTTGCAAGCGGTGTTGATATCGATTACCGAGTGGGCCCGAAGTATATCTCTCCGACTTGGGAGGGACAAATTCCATCTCGATACATACAACCCAACAGATACTTTCCGATCACCTGAGAGACACCTTTATGATCACCCTCTCATAGGATGACGTTTGATGACCTCAAAGCTTTCTTCCGATACCAGGGAGTTGTATTATCTCATGGTCTAAGGAATACAATATTTGACATAGGAAAAGCTTCGCAAAGATGAACACGATGATACGATCTAATTGCTTCACTTAGTTTGGGTCTGTCCATCATATCATTCTCCAATGTTATGATCTCATTATCAATTGACAACTCATGTCTATGGTTAGGAAACCTTAACCATCATTGATCAATGAGCTAGTCCATAGAGGCGTACTAGGGACACGGTGTTGTTCACAAACCACACAAGTATTAAAGTTTCCGCTTAATACAATTCTAGCATGGAATATAAACTTTATCATGAACAAGAATTATAATAATAACATCTTTATTATTGCCTCTAGGGCATAATTCCAATAGTCTCCCACTTGCACTAGAGTCAATAATCTAGTTTACATCTGGCAACAATCTCACACCCATGGCACTGAGGTGTTGATCATGTTTTACACGTGGAAGAGGTTTAGTCAATGGATCTGCGACATTCAGATCTGTATGTACTTTGCTAATCTTCAGATCTCCATCTGCAATATAATCTCGGATTATATGAAACTTGCGGTTGATATGCTTGGTCTTTGGATGATATCTTGGTTCCTTAGCGAGTGCTATGGCGCCAGTGTTGTCACACAATATCTCCAGTGGGTCCAATGCACTTGGAACCACGCCAAGCTCAGTGATGAAGTTTCTGATCCAAACTCCTTCACTTGACGCTTCTGCAGCAGCCATGTATTCCGCTTCCACTGTAGATCCTGCGATCACGCTTTGCTTGCAGCTTCTCCAGCTCACAGCTCCTCCATTCAAAATATAAACGTATCCTGTCTGAGATTTGGAATCATCCTTGTCGGTGTCAAAACTAGCGTCGACGTAACCCTTTACGACAAGCTGTTCATCACCCCCATAGACTAAGAACATTTCTTTAGTCCTATTTAGGTACTTTAGGATGTTCTTCACGGCTGTCCAGTGTTCCACTCCTGGATCACTTTGATATCTGCTCGTCAAACTAAGAGCATTGGACACATCCGGTCTAGTACACAGCATGGCATACATGATGGAACCTATGGCCGAGGCATAAGGCACCTTGCTCATAGCTTCCCTATCATTTACCGTAGCTGGACACTGAGCCTTGCTCAATATCTTACCTGACAACATAGGCAGTGAACCTTTCTTTGCCTTATCCATTCTGAACCTTTTCAGAACTTTGTCTAGGTATATACTCTGGCTTAAAGCTACCAGGCGTCTTTGTCTATCTCTATAGATTTTGATGCCCAATATATAAGCAGCTTCACCTAGGTCTTTCATTGAAAAACACTTGTTCAAATAACTCTTCACATCGTTAAGCATGTTGATGTCATTTCCGATAATCAATATGTCATCCACATACAGTACCAGAAACGTCACCGAGCTCCCACTCACTTTCTTGTAGATGCAAGCTTCGTAGCAATTTGGAACAAATACAAAGCTCTTGATCACTTGATCAAAATGAAGGTTCCAACTCCGAGATGCTTGCTTCAGTCCATAAATGGAACGCTGAAGTTTGCATACTTTATCAGCATCCTTAGGATCGACAAAACCTTCGGGTTGCATCATATACAACTCTTCATCAATGTTGCCATTGAGGAACGCAGTCTTGACATCCATCTGCCATATTTCATAATCATGAAACGCAGCAATTGCTAATAAAATCCGAATGGACTTAAACATCGCTACGGGAGAGAAAGTCTCATCGTAGTCAACACCTTGAACTTGTCGAAAACCTTTTGCGACAAGCCGTGCTTTATAGACGGTAACATTACCATCCGCGTTCGTTTTCTTCTTGAATATCCATTTGCACTCAACGGCCTTTCGGTTGCTAGGAGGGTCCACCAAAGTCCATACTTGGTTTTCGCTCATGGATCCCAATTCGGATTTCATGGCTTCCATCCATTTCTTAGAGTCTGGGCTCATCATCGCTTCCTCATAGTTCGTAGGATCACTGTCTTCTACTAACAAGACAGTCAAGACAGGGTTGCCGTACCACTCAGGAGGGGCACGCGACCTTGTCGACCTGCGACGTTCAGTAGCAGCATCGTCCGAAGCTTCATGATCCTTGTCATTAGCTTCCTCTATTGTTGGTGCAGGCGGCACTGGAACCATTTCAGGTGCTGCGCTACTCTCCAATTCAAGAGAAGGTTCAATAACCTCGTCAAGCTCTACTTTCCTCCCACTCACTTCTTTCGAGAGAAACTCCTTCTCAAGAAAGGAACCGTTCTTTGCGACAAACACTTTGCCTTCGGTTCTGTGATAGAAGGTATACCCAATAGTTTCCTTAGGGTATCCTATGAAGATGCATTTCTCCGCTTTGGGTTCGAGCTTGTCCAGCATCAACTTCTTGACGTAAGCTTCGCATCCCCAAACTTTAAGAAACGACAACTTAGGTTTAGCACCAAACCACAGTTCATACGGTGTCGTCTCAACGGATTTAGATGGAGCCCTATTTAAAGTGAATGCAGCGGTTTCTAATGCATAACCCCAAAATGATAACGGCAAATCAGTAAGAGACATCATTGATCGGACCATATCTAATAGGGTTCGATTCCGGCGTTCAGACACACCATTGCGCTGTGGTGTTCCGGGTGGCGTGAGTTGTGAAACGATTCCACTTGCTTTAAGATGCGTGAGAAAATCATAACTCAAATATTCACCTCCACGATCGGATCGTAGAAACTTAATCTTTCTGTTACGATGGTTCTCCACTTCATTCTGAAATTCCTTGAACTTTTCAAATGTTTCAGATTTATGTTTCATTAAATAGATATACCCATATCTACTTAAGTCATCGGTAAAAGTGAGGAAATAGCGATATCCACCGCGCGTCGAAACACTCATCGGTCCGCATACATCGGTATGTATGATTTCCAACAAGTCCGTTGCTCGCTCCATCATACCGGAGAACGGGGTTTTGATCATCTTGCCCATGAGGCATGGTTCGCATGTGTCAAATGATTCAAAATCAAGAGACTCCAAAAGTCCATCAGAATGGAGTTTCTTCATGCGCTTTACACCAATATGACCTAGACGACAGTGCCACAAATAAGTAGTATTATCACTATCTACTTTGCATATCTTAGCCTCAATGATATGGATGTGTGTTTCATCCCTTTCGAGATTTAGAAGAAATAAACCATTCACAAGAGGTGCATGACCATAAAAGATGTTACTCATATAAATAGAACAACCATTATTCTCCGATTTAAATGAATAACCGTCTTGCAATAAACACGATCCAGAAATAATGTTCATGCTCAACGCAGGCACATAATAACATTTATTAAGGTTTAAAACTAATCCCGAAGGTAAAACTAAGGAGAGCGTGCCGACGGCCATCACATCAACTCTTGATCCGTTGCCAACGCGCATCGTCACCTCATCCCTCGCAAGCCGCCGTCTATTCCGTAGCTCCTGTTTCGAGTTACAAATATTAGCAACTGAACCGGTATCAAATACCCAGGCACTACAATGAGGGATAGTAAGGAAAACATCAATAACATGTATATCAAATATACCTTTGATGGTGCCAGCCTTCTTTTCCGCTAAGTATTTCGGACAGTTGCGCTTCCAGTGACCCTTGTCCTTGCAATAGAAGCACTCAGTGTCGGGCTTAGGACCAGACTTGAGCTTCTTCTCAGCAGGGGCATTGCGCTTGCCGCCGCCCTTCTTGAAGGGTTTCTTCGCTCCCTTACCTTTCTTAAAGGAGGGCTTGTTGACCATCAACACATGATTATCCTTCTTGATGTCCACTTCCGCAGCCTTCAGCTTTGCGAAGAGCTCGGTGATCGTATCAGTGGAACCAATCTGATTATGAGTCACTACAAAACTTTTGTAGCTGGGAGGGAGTGATTGCAGAACCCTGTCAATCTTGAGCTCCTCTGGAATCGTGCATTCCAGTTGCTCAAGCCGTTGAGTGTAGCCCGTCATCTTAATGGCGTGCTCACTAACGGAACTCCCTTCCTCCATCTTGAAATTAAAGAACTTCTCGGAGATCTCATATCTCTCAGAACGGGCCTGAGTCTGAAACATTGTTTTCAGCTCCTCGAGAATCTCAAAGGGCCCGGGATACTCTTCAAAACAATTTTGAAGCTCCGGTTCCATAGCAAACAACATGGTGCTCTTAATCACACCATAATCGTCTTTACGCGACTGATAGACAGCTTTCTCATCAGCCGGCGCATTTGCAGCAGGGGGGTCACCTAATGCTTTCCCAAGGACATAGTCCTTTTGTCCGCCAGACAGAATGATTCTTAGATTGCGGAACCAATTGGTGAAATTAGACCCATTGTTTCTAAGCTTTTCCTTCTCAGCAAAAACGTTGAAGTTGAAGTTGGACTTGGCCATGTGATCTACAGTATTTGCAAGTACAACTTAGACTATGTTCATGATAAATAGTTCAACTTACTCAAATTACTAGATGAACTCCCACTAAATTCAACATCCCTCAAGTTGTTTAGTGAACACGATCCAAATTCACCACACCTAATCCGATCATCACGAGAAGAGATGTGGTTTCAATGGTGGACAACAAAAATGTCGATCATATCATTCATATGACTCATGCTTAACCTTTCGGTTCTTGTGTTCCGAGGCCATGTCTGTACATGCTAGGCTCGTCAAGTTAGACCCAAGTATTTCCGCGTGTGCAAAACTGGCTTGCACCCGTTGTATGTGAGCGTAGAGTCTATAACACCCGATCATCACGTGATGCTTGGACACGACGAACTTTCGCAACGGTGCATACTTGGGGAGAACACAGTTTTTATCTTGATCTTTAAGTGAGGAATCATCTTATAAAGCTACCGTCGCGATCTAAGCATAATAAGATACATAAAAGGATAAACATCACATGCATATAACTTTATGTGACATGGTATAGCCAATCTTCGTGCAATGATCTCCATCTTGTGCGTTCCGGCATGATCTCCATCACTCCACCATGATTGCCTCCACCACGAATAGCAACTACAACTATTGCTAACTACTTAGCGATAACGTAAAGCTATTACATGGCGTATAAGAAGTTGACTCGCGGGTCATACACAATTATGAAGACAACCATATGGCTCCTGCCGGTTGTGTACTCATCGACATGCAAGTCGTGAAACATTACAAAACATGATCATCACATACAATATACACATCACATCTTGGGCCATACCATATCACAGAAAACACTCCCTGCAAAAACAAGTTAGACGCCTCTACTTTGTTGTTGCATGTTTTACGTGGCTTATGGGAGTAGATGCTAAGAACGATTCTTACCTACGGAAAGCCACAACGGTGATATTATGGTTGACAAACTCCGGTGTTAATCCCATGACAACTATAGTGAGAGAAACTGACATCCACCAGCCGCATGTGTGGAACAAGCCACACGTCAAGTGCGGAGCCGGTCTCGCGAACGACGTCGCGTAAGGTTGGCCTGGACCGCTTCAATCTCACTATCCCGCGTCATAAGAAGAACACAAACAAGAGGCTTGCAACAGAAAACATCAACGCCCGCAACAACCATGTTGCGTTCTACTCGTGAAACACATCTACGCATAGATCTAGCTCTGATACCACTGAAGGGATTCGCGGCATAGTAAATCAAAATTTTCTACGGATGCGAACAGAGGGAAAGCCAAGATCTAATTTAGGAGATGCAATCAACGAGAGAGATTGGATTAGATCTTCATACCCTTGAAGATTCGCACAGCGGAACGTTCGTCGGAACGTGGGTGATGTAGTCGTACTCGCTTCTCCTCCTCGCGATCCGATCCGATCTAGCACCACAAGTGGCGGTGCCTCCGTGAGATGCACACGTGCAGCACCTCAACGTCTCCTCCTTCCTCGGACCAGCAAGTATGGTGGAGAGATAGATTGGATCTATAACACGACGGCATGGTGTATATGGTGGAGAATTTCTGCAGCAGGGCTTCGCCTACAAACAGTCGGGAGGGAGAGAGGAAGGGTAGCAGGGCAACTAGGGTTTGGAGGCAAGGTGTAGGGGGGAGGGGGCGCACCAGCCCTCTATATATAGAGGGGGGGCGGCCAGCCCTTGCCCCTCCTCCAAGCCTTGGGCCGGCGGCCAAGGGAGGGAGAAGTGGGGGGCAAGGACTCTCCCCCTTCTAGAAACCCTATCTCTAGTTTAAACGAGTTTAAACTCTCTAGGATCGGCTGGGCCCTATGGGGCCTTGTGCCCCTGGCCCAATGCGGCCAGGACACTCCCTCATAGGCCCATGCCCCCTCCCGGAAGGTGGGGCCACGTTGGTCACCTTCCGGAAGGTTCTAGAAGCTTCCGGTACAATACCGATTAACCCGGAACAATTCCGAACTCCAAAAACTGCACTGCCTTATATGAATCTTATTCTCCGGACCATTCTGGAACCTCTCGTGATGTCCCGGATCCGATCCGAGACTCCGAAGAAAAATTCATAAACCAATTATCCAATCTATCCTAGCGTCGAGATACGTTAAGTGTGTGACCCTGCGGGTTCGAGAATATGCAGACATGATCTTCTATCAATAATCAACAGCGGGGTCTGGGCACCCATATTGACTCCCACACATTCATCGATGATCATATCGGATGAACCACGATGCCAGGATTCAATCAATCCCATATATATATTCCCTTCGTCTCGCGATATTTTACTTGCCCGAGATTCGATCGTCGGTACCGTCATACCTAGTTCAATCTCGTTCACAGCAAGTACTTTACTCGTTCCGTAATCCGATATCACTTTGTGATTAACTCCTTAACCACATGCTTGCAAGCGGTGTTGATATCGATTACCGAGTGGGCCCAAAGTATATATCTCCGACTTGGGAGGGACAAATTCCATCTTGATACATACAACCCAACAGATACTTTCCGATCACCTGAGAGACACCTTTATGAGCACCCTCTCATAGGATGACGTTTGATGACCTCAAAGCTTTCTTCGATACCAGGGAGTTGTATTATCTCATGGTCTAAGGAATACAATATTTGACATAGGAAAAGCTTCGCAAAGATGAACACGATGATACGATCTAATTGCTTCACTTAGTTTTGGTTTGTCCATCATATCATTCTCCAATGTTATGATCTCATTATCAATTGACAACTCATGTCTATGGTTAGGAAACCTTAACCATCATTGATCAATGAGCTAGTCCATAGAGGCGTACTAGGGACACGGTGTTGTTCACAAACCACACAAGTATTAAAGTTTCCGCTTAATACAATTCTAGCATGGAATATAAACTTTATCATGAACAAGAATTATAATAATAACATCTTTATTATTGCCTCTAGGGCATAATTCCAACACTAATAAAGTGTTATGTTGAGGCTCATGGATCGAGAGTGGAATTTGTTCATCCCGATGACGGATAGATATACTCTGGGCCCTCTCGGTGATATCACATTGGTTAGCTTACAAGCAAGTGATTTGATCACTAGAATGTTATATCACGGGAACGAGAAAAGAGTGCATGTCGGTAACGAGATCAAACTAGGTATGGAGATACCGATGATCGAATCTCGGACATGTAATATATCGTGAAACAAAGGGATTAAGATACTAGCGTAAAAGGTTCCGACGATCACAAGAAAGTCATCGTTGAATGTGTGGGAGTCAGTATGGGTCTCCAGATCCCGCTTCTGATTATTGATCTGAGAGGGGTCTCGATCATGTCCGCATTATTCACGAACCGTAGGGTGACACTCTTAAGAGACACCGACATCCAATTGGAGCAAAAGTTTCATGCCGAAAGAATGAACAAGCGCAGGAATTTATTTCACTAGATACCGAAACAGGTTTTCGGGTGAAATTGCATAAAGTGGTTATGCATGTGAAATGGAATTCTAGCAAGGGGTTATTTGTGAATGTTTGTCATTAAAGTAATTGACAAAATTCTGAATAAAATAAAAGAGTTTTATTTAATGAGAGTTTGCATTAAATTTGGTGGAAATTTAATGGGAATTTGAGTGGACTTTTGAGTGGAGGGAATTTAAAGGGCATTTTGTGAGTGGAGTGTCCACCCACATGAATGAAGGAGGGGAGGGGGCAGCCCCCATGGCCGGCGGCCACCCCCTTGGGTGCCCCCCCTCCTCCTATAAAAGGAGCCCCCCTCCTCACTTGTCTCTCACACCTCCTCGTGAAGGATCTCTCTCCCCCTCTAGAATTTATCCCCCATGGTCTCGGACTAGCGAGATACATGTTCCCGGTGGCTATTCGGCAAGAAAGAGTTGTGCTTCCGCTGCATCGCTGAAGCGAGGAGGCGGAGGTTGCTCGGTGCCTCGAACGTGTGTGCGAGCACGGATGCGCTGCTGATTTGCGGCGCTAGGACTTCCTCTCGATCTTGAGATCGGCAAGAGATCGTCTACATCAACCACGAGTTGAACTCGTTAAGCTTTGTCGGTCTTCAAGGGTATGTTATCTACGGATATACATCCGCCTGTTGTTTGTATCTAGTAGATAGATCTTGGTACACAGTTCCCATCGTAGGAAAATTTTTGTTTTCTATGCTGCGAACCCTACATATTCAACTTAGCTTGACTACGAATATGCTTCAAAGATTCATGATCAGAATGTATAACAAATTCTTTAGGCCATACATAATGTTGCCAAGTTTCTAATGTCCAAACAAGAGCATATAATTCCTTATCATAAGTAGAATAATTCAAACTAGCTCCACTCAATTTCTCACTGAAATATGCAACAGGTTTTCCCTCATGTAACAACACTCCTCCCATACCAATGCCACTAGCATCACATTCCAACTCAAAGGTCTTATTAAAATCAGGCAGTTGGAGTAAAGGGGCATGTGTAAGCTTATCTTTGAGTAGCATGAAGGCTTCTTGTTGTGCATCGCCCCAAACAAAGGGCACATCTTTCTTAGTAAGCTCATTCAGCGGCGCTGCAATGGACCCAAAATCTTTGACAAAGCGCCTATAAAATCCAGCGAGGCCAAGGAAGCTCCTCACTTGTGTAACTTTTTTGGGTTGTGGCCAACTCGAAATTGCTTCAATCTTGGCGGGATCAACTTCAATACCCTGTGCTGTAACAACATAGCCAAGAAAAGCAACTCTATCCGTGCAAAAGGTGCACTTCGCAATGTTACCAAACAAACGTGCAGCACGTAAAGCATCAAAAACAGCACGTAAATGTTCCAAATTTTCTTCTACAGAATTGTTATATATCAATATATCATCAAAATATACCACCACAAAATGTCCAATAAAAGCACGTAAAACTTCATTCATTAATCTCATGAAAGTGCTTGGAGCATTAGTTAAACCAAAGGGCATCACTAACTACTCATATAGGCCAAATTTAGTTTTAAATGCAGTTTTCCATTCATCTCCTAACTTCATACGAATCTGGTGGTAACCACTATGCAAATCAACCTTAGAAAATATGGTAGAGCCACTCAATTCATCAAGCATGTCATCTAAACGAGGAATAGGATGACGATATTGAAGGGTTTCGCGGCATAGTAAATCAAAATTTTCTACGGATGCGAACAGAGGGAAAGCCAAGATCTAATCTAGGAGATGCAATCAACGAGAGAGATTGTATTAGATCTTCATACCCTTGAAGATTCGCACAGCGGAACGTTCGTCGGAACGTGGGTGATGTAGTCGTACTCGCTTCTCCTCCTCGCGACCCGATCCTATCTAGCACCACAAGTGGCGGTGCCTCCGTGAGATGCACACGTGCAGCACCTTGACGTCTCCTCCTTCCTCGGACCAGCAAGTATGGTGGAGAGATAGATTGGATCTACAACACGACGGCGTGGTGTATATGGTGGAGAATTTCTGCAGCAGGGCTTCGCCTACAAACAGTCGGGAGGGAGAGAGGAAAGCTAGCAAGGCGGCTAGGGTTTGGAGGAGAGGTGTGGGGGGTTGGTGCGCCCCCACCCCTCTTTATATAGAGGGGGCGCAGCCCTAGCCCCTCCCCCAAGCCCAAAGGATAAGGAGTGGGGGGCATGGACTCTCCCCTCTTCTAGAAACCCTATCTCTAGTTTAAACGATTTAAACTCTCTAGGATCGGTTGGGCCCTATGGGGCCTTGTGCCCCTGGCCCAATGCGGCCAGGACACTCCCTCATAGGCCCATGCCCCCTCCCGGAAGGTGGGGCCACGTTGGTCACCTTCCGGAAGGTTCTAGAAGCTTCCGGTACAATACCGATTAACCCGGAACAATTCCGAACTCCAAAAACTGCACTGCCTTATATGAATCTTATTCTCCGGACCATTCTGGAACCTCTCGTGATGTCCCGGATCCCATCCGAGACTCCGAAGAAAAATTCATAAACCAATTATCCAATCTATCCTAGCGTCGAGATACGTTAAGTGTGTGACCCTGTGGGTTCGAGAATATGCAGACATGATCTTCTATCAATAATCAACAGCGGGGTCTGGGCACCCATATTGACTCCCACACATTCATCGATGATCATATCGGATGAACCACGATGCCAGGATTCAATCAATCCCATATATATATTCCCTTCGTCTCGCGATATTTTACTTGCCCGAGATTCGATCGTCGGTACCGTCATACCTAGTTCAATCTCGTTCACAGCAAGTACTTTACTCGTTCCGTAATCCGATATCACTTTGTGATTAACTCCTTAACCACATGCTTGCAAGCGGTGTTGATATCGATTACCGAGTGGGCCCAAAGTATATATCTTCGACTTGGGAGGGACAAATTCCATCTCGATACATACAACCCAACGGATACTTTCCGATCACCTGAGAGACACCTTTATGATCACCCTCTCATAGGATGACGTTTGATGACCTCAAAGCTTTCTTCCGATACCAGGGAGTTGTATTATCTCATGGTCTAAGGAATACAATATTTGACATAGGAAAAGCTTCGCAAAGATGAACACGATGATACGATCTAATTGCTTCGCTTAGTTTGGGTCTGTCCATCATATCATTCTCCCAATGATATGATCTCATTATCAATTGACAACTCATGTCTATGGTTAGGAAACCTTAACCATCATTGATCAATGAGCTAGTCCTTAGAGGCATACCAGGGACACGGTGTTGTTCACAAACCACACAAGTATTAATGTTTCCGCTTAATACAATTCTAGCATGGAATATAAACTTTATCATGAACAAGAATTATAATAATAACATCTTTATTATTGCCTCTAGGGCATAATTCCAACAGTCTCCCACTTGCACTAGAGTCAATAATCTAGTTTACATCTGGCAACAATCTCACACCCATGGCACTGAGGTGTTGATCATGTTTTACACGTGGAAGAGGTTTAGTCAATGGATCTGCGAAATTCAGATCCGTATGTACTTTGCTAATCTTCAGATCTCCATCTGCTATATAATCTCGGATTATATGAAACTTGCGGTTGATACGCTTGGTCTTTGGATGATATCTTGGTTCCTTAGCGAGTGCTATGGCGCCAGTGTTGTCACACAATATATCCAGTGGGTCCAATGCACTTGGAACCACGCCAAGCTCAGTGATGAAGTTTCTGCTCCAAACTCCTTCACTTGACGCTTCTGCAGCAGCCATGTATTCCGCTTCCACTGTAGATCCCGCGATCACGCTTTGCTTGCAGCTTCTCCAGCTCACAGCTCCTCCATTCAAAATATAAACGTATCCTGTCTGAGATTTGGAATCATCCTTGTCGGTGTCGAAACTAGCATCGACGTAACCTTTTACGACAAGCTGTTCATCACCCCCATAGACTAAGAACATTTCTTTAGTTCTATTTAGGTACTTTAGGATGTTCTTCACGGCTGTCCAGTGTTCCACTCCTGGATCACTTTGATATCTGCTCGTCAAACTAAGAGCATTGGACACATCCGGTCTAGTACACAGCATGGCATACATGATGGAACCTATGGCCGAGGCATAAGGCACTTTGCTCATAGCTTCCCTATCATTTACCGTAGCTGGACACTGAGCCTTGCTCAATATCTTACCTGACAACATAGGCACTGAACCTTTCTTTGCCTTATCCATTCTGAACCTTTTCAGAACTTTGTCTAGGTATGTACTCTGGCTTAAAGCTATCAGGCGTCTTTGTCTATCTCTATAGATTTTGATGCCCAATATATAAGCAGCTTCACCTAGGTCTTTCATTGAAAAACACTTGTTCAAATAACTCTTCACATCGTTAAGCATGTTGATGTCATTTCCAATAATCAATATGTCATCCACATACAGTACCAGAAACGTCACCGAGCTCCCACTCACTTTCTTGTAGATGCAAGCTTCGTAGCAATTTGGAACAAATCCAAAGCTCTTGATCACTTGATCAAAACGAAGGTTCCAACTCCGAGATGCTTGCTTCAGTCCATAAATGGAACGCTGAAGTTTGCATACTTTACAAGCATCCTTAGGATCGACAAAACCTTCGGGTTGCATCATATACAACTCTTCTCAATGTTCCCATTGAGGAAAGCAGTCTTGACATCTATCTGCCATATTTCATAATCATGAAACGCAGCAATTGCTAATAAAATCCGAATGGACTTAAACATCGCTACGGGAGAGAAAGTCTCATCGTAGTCAACACCTTGAACTTGTCGAAAACCTTTTGCGACAAGCCGTGCTTTATAGACGGTAACATTACCATCCGCGTCCGTTTTCTTCTTGAATATCCATTTGCACTCAATGGCCTTTCGGTCGCTAGGAGGATCCACCAAAGTCCATACTTGGTTTTCGCTCATGGATCCCAATTCGGATTTCATGGCTTCCAGCCATTTCTCAGAGTCTGGGCTCATCATCGCTTCCTCATAGTTCGTAGGTTCACTGTCTTCTACCAACAAGACAGTCAAGACAGGGTTGCCGTACCACTCAGGAGGGGCACGCGACCTTGTCGACATGCGACGTTCAGTAGCAGCATCGTCCGAAGCTTCATGATCCTTGTCATTAGCTTCCTCTATTGTTGGTGCAGGCGGCACTGGAACAATTTCAGGTGCTGCGCTACTCGCCAATTCAAGAGAAGGTTCAATAACCTCGTCTAGCTCTACTTTCCTCCCACTCACTTCTTTCGAGAGAAACTCCTTCTCAAGAAAGGAACCGTTCTTTGCGACAAACACTTTGCCTTCGGTTCTGTGATAGAAGGTATACCCAATAGTTTCCTTAGGGTATCCTATGAAGACGCATTCCTCCGCTTTGGGTTCGATCTTGTCTGGCATCAACTTCTTGACGTAAGCTTCGCATCCCCAAACTTTAAGAAACGACAACTTAGGTTTAGCACCAAACCACAGTTCATACGGTGTCGTCTCAACGGATTTAGATGGAGCCCTATTTAAAGTGAATGCAGCGGTTTCTAATGCATAACCCCAAAATGATAACGGCAAATCAGTAAGAGACATCATTGATCGGACCATATCTAATAGGGTTCGATTCCAGCGTTCAGACACACCATTGCGCTGTGGTGTTCCGGGTGGCGTGAGTTGTGAAACGATTCCACTTGCTTTAAGATGCGTGAGAAAATCATAACTCAAATATTCACCTCCACGATCGGATCGTAGAAACTTAATCTTTCTGTTACGATGGTTCTCCACTTCATTCTGAAATTCCTTGAACTTTTCAAATGTTTCAGATTTATGTTTCATTAAATAGATATACCCATATCTACTTAAGTCATCGGTAAAAGTGAGGAAATAGCGATATCCACCGCGCGTCGAAACACTCATCGGTCCGCATACATCGGTATGTATGATATCCAACAAGTCCGTTGCTCGCTCCATCATACCGGAGAACGGGGTTTTGATCATCTTGCCCATGAGGCATGGTTCGCATGTGTCAAATGATTCAAAATCAAGAGACTCCAAAAGTCCATCAGAATGGAGTTTCTTCATGCGCTTTACACCAATATGACCTAGACGACAGTGCCACAAATAAGTAGTATTATCACTATCTACTTTGCATCTTTTAGCCTCAATGTTATGGATGTGTGTTTCATCCCTTTCGAGATTTAGAAGAAATAAACCATTCACAAGAGGTGCATGACCATAAAAGATGTTACTCATATAAATAGAACAACCATTATTCTCCGATTTAAATGAATAACCGTCTTGCAATAAACACGATCCAGAAATAATGTTCATGCTCAACGCAGGCACATAATAACACTTATTAAGGTTTAAAACTAATCCCGAAGGTAAAACTAAGGAGAGCGTGCCGACGTCCATCACATCAACTCTTGATCCGTTGCCAACGCGCATCGTCACCTCATCCCTCGCAAGCCGCCGTCTATTCCGTAGCTCCTGTTTCGAGTTACAAATATTAGCAACTGAACCGGTATCAAATACCCAGGCACTACAACGAGGGCTAGTAAGGAAAACATCAATAACATGTATATTAAATATACCTTTGATGGTGCCAGCCTTCTTGTCCGCTAAGTACTTCGGACAGTTGCGCTTCCAGTGACCCTTGTCCTTGCAATAGAAGCACTCAGTGTCGGGCTTAGGACCAGACTTGAGATTCTTCTCAGCAGGGGCATTGCGCTTGCCGCCGCCCTTCTTGAAGGGTTTCTTTGCTCCCTTACCTTTCTTAAAGGAGGGCTTGTTGACCATCAACACATGATTATCCTTCTTGATGTCCACCTCTGTAGCCTTCAGCTTTGCGAAGAGCTCGGTGATCGTATCAGTGGAACCAATCTGATTATGAGTCACTACAAAACTTTTGTAGCTGGGAGGGAGTGATTGCAGAACCCTGTCAATCTTGAGCTCCTCTGGAATCGTGCATTCCAGTTGCTCAAGACGTTGAGTGTAGCCCGACATCTTTATGGCGTGCTCACTAACGGAACTCCCTTCCTCCATTTTGCAGTTAAAGAACGTCTCAGAGATCTCATATCTCTCAGAACGGGCCTGAGTCTGAAACATGGTTTTCAGCTCCTCGAGAATCTCAAAGGGCCCGGGATACTCTTCAAAACGATTTTGAAGCTCCGGTTCCATAGCAAACAACATGGTGCTCTTAATCACACCATAATCATCTTTGCGCGACTAATAGACAGCCTTCTCATCAGCCGGCGCAGTTGCAGCAGGGGGGTCACCTAACGCTTTCCCAAGGACATAGTCCTTTTGTCCGCCAGACAGAATGATTCTTAGATTGCAGAACCAATTGGTGAAGTTAGACCCATTGTTTCTAAGCTTTTCCTTCTCAGCAAAAACGTTGAAGTTGAAGTTGGACTTGGCCATGTGATCTACAGTATTTGCAAGTACAATTTAGACTATGTTCATGATAAATAGTTCAATTTAATCAAATTACTAGATGAACTCCCACTAAATTCAACATCCCTCAAGTTGTTTAGTGAACACGATCCAAATTCACCACACCTAATCCGATCATCACGAGAAGAGATGTGGTTTCAATGGTGGACAACAAAGTGTCGATCATATCACTCATATGACTCATGCTTAACCTTTCGGTTCTTGTGTTCCGAGGCCATGTCTGTACATGCTAGGCTCGTCAAGCTAGACCCAAGTATTTCTGCGTGTGCAAAACTGGCTTGCACCCGTTGTATGTGAGCGTAGAGTCTATAGCACCCGATCATCACGTGATGCTTGGACACGACGAACTTTCGCAACGGTGCATACTTGGGGAGAACACAGTTTTTATCTTGATCTTTAAGTGAGAAATCATCTTATAATGCTACCGTCGCGATCTAAGCATAATAAGATACATAAAGGGATAAACATCACATGCATATAACTTTATGTGACATGGTATAGCCAATCCTCGCGCAATGATCTCCATCTTGTGCGTTCCGGCATGATCTCCATCACTCCACCATGATTGCCTCCACCACGAATATCAACTACAACTATTGCTAACTACTTAGCGATAAAGTAAAGCTATTACATGGCGTATAAGAAGTTGACTCGCAGGTCATACACAATTATAAAGACAACCATATGGCTCCTGCCGGTTGTGTACTCATCGACATGCAAGTCGTGAAACATTACAAAACATGATCATCGCATACAATATACACATCACATCTTGGGCCATACCATATCACAGAAAACACTCCCTGCAAAAACAAGTTAGACGCCTCTACTTTGTTGTTGCATGTTTTACGTGGCTTATGGGAGTAGATGCTAAGAACGATTCTTACCTACGGAAAGCCACAACGGTGATATTATGGTTGCCAAACTCCGGTGTTAATCCCATGACAACTATAGTGAGAGAAACTGACATCCACCAGCCGCATGTGTGGAACAAGCCACACGTCAAGTGCAGAGCCGGTCTCGCGAACGACGTCGCGTAAGGTTGGCCTGGACCGCTTCAATCTTACTATCCCGCGTCATAAGAATAACACAAACAAGAGGCTTGCAACAGAAAACATCAACGCCCGCAACAACCATGTTGCGTTCTACTCGTGAAACACATCTACGCATAGATCTAGCTCTGACACCACTGAAGGGTTTCGCGGCATAGTAAATCAAAATTTTCTACGGATGCGAATAGAGGGAAAGCCAAGATCTAATCTAGGAGATGCAATCAACGAGAGATATTGGATTAGATCTTCATACCCTTGAAGATTCGCACAGCGGAACGTTCGTCGGAACGTGGGTGATGTAGTCGTACTCGCTTCTCCTCCTCGCGATCCGATCCGATCTAGCACCACAAGTGGCGGTGCCTCCGTGAGATGCACACGTGCATCACCTCGACGTCTCCTCCTTCCTCGGACCAGCATGTATGGTGGAGAGATAGATTGGATCTACAACACGACGGCGTGGTGTATATGGTGGAGAATTTCTGTAGCAGGGCTTCGCCTACAAACAGTCGGGAGGGAGAGAGGAAAGCTAGCAAGGCGGCTAGGGTTTGGAGGAGAGGTGTGGGGGGTTGGTGCGCCCCCACCCCTCTTTATATAGAGGGGGGAGCAGCCCTAGCCCCTCCCCCAAGCCCAAAGGATAAGGAGTGGGGGGCATGGACTCTCCCCTCTTCTAGAAACCCTATCTCTTGTTTAAACGATTTAAACTCTCTAGGATCGGCTGGGCCCTATGGGGCCTTGTGCCCCTGGCCCAATGCGTCCAGTACACTCCCTCATAGGCCCATGCCCCCTCCCGGAAGGTGGGGCCACGTTGGTCCCCTTCCGGAAGGTTCTGAAGCTTCCGGTACAATACCGATTAACCCGGAACAATTCCGAACTCCAAAAACTGCACTGCCTTATATGAATTTTATTATCCGGACCATTCCGGAACCTCTCGTGATGTCCCGGATCCCATCCGAGACTCCGAAGAAAAATTCATAAACCAATTATCCAATCTATCCTAGCGTCGAGATACGTTAAGTGTGTGACCCTGCGGGTTCGAGAATATGCAGACATGATCTTCTAGCAATAATCAACAGCGGGGTCTGGGCACCCATATTGACTCCCACACATTCATCGATGATCATATCGGATGAACCACGATGCCAGGATTCAATCAATCCCATATATATATTCCCTTCGTCTCGCGATATTTTACTTGCCCGAGATTCGATCGTCGGTACCGTCATACCTAGTTCAATATCGTTCACAGCAAGTACTTTACTCGTTCCGTAATCCGATATCACTTTGTGATTAACTCCTTAACCACATGCTTGCAAGCGGTGTTGATATCGATTACCGAGTGGGCCCAAAGTATATCTCTCCGACTTGGGAGGGACAAATTCCATCTCGATACATACAACCCAACAGATACTTTCCGATCACCTGAGAGACACCTTTATGATCACCCTCTCATAGGATGACATTTGATGACCTCAAAGCTTTCTTCCGATACCAGGGAGTTGTATTATCTCATGGTCTAAGGAATACAATATTTGACATAGGAAAAGCTTCGCAAAGATGAACACGATGATACGATCTAATTGCTTCGCTTAGTTTGGGTCTGTCCATCATATCATTCTCCCAATGATATGATCTCATTATCAATTGACAACTCATGTCTATGGTTAGGAAACCTTAACCATCATTGATCAATGAGCTAGTCCTTAGAGGCGTACCAGGGACACGGTGTTGTTCACAAACCACACAAGTATTAATGTTTCCGCTTAATACAATTCTAGCATGGAATATAAACTTTATCATGAACAAGAATTATAATAATAACATCTTTATTATTGCCTCTAGGGCATAATTCCAACAGATATCGAATGGTAATATTATTGATTGCTCAACAATCAGTACACATGCGCGAAGAACCATCTTTCTTTGTGAAAGAACATGTTGGGCCCCCATGTGTGGTTTTGGTAATTAATGACAATCTTTATGTACTAATGTGTGTATTAAGTTATACTTGTAGGATTTGTCCATTGGCATCGCTTGGAGCTTGTGTTGGCTTCAAGGTCGATGAAATGCAAAGAAGATATGTTGTGCAAGTTCAATATGCGAGGTCGATGATGAGGAATTAAGAAAGGCGTTCCATCTTGAGAAGGGCAAGACCGTCTACATCGAGCTCAAGTGGAATGCTCAAGGAAAAGGTATAATCTTGATAGGTTTTTACCTTTTGTCGGTCTCTTGTTGTGTGTAGGAGACCGGGTTTAGGATAGATAACCGTACTATCAAGAGGGGCTCTCGTATGAGTAATTCGGTCACATCGTTCGGAGAGAGCTCAAACCTTTGCATACTTGCATCATCGTATTTGGTTGTTATTTGGTCTTATCCATGTGAGGATATAGAGCTTGTGGTAATCTCCATAACAAGCTCTTGTTCATCAAAATCGGATCTCCCATATATATCTTGTTGCGATTTTGATTTATGCGGCTTTTCGGTTTCTCACCAAGTGAGGTATCTCACATTATTCTACTTGATACTTTCTCACCAAGCCCTTGTTGTCCTTTATCCAACGCAATTGGAATCGGGTCAATCGGAGCTACCGTTTAAAAGTTATGACTGTTTGAATATTTGCCGTTTTAAATGAAAAAGAAAAAGAAAAACTGGGCCGAGCGGTACTACCGCAGCCCAGTACCGCTCGGGCCTGGCGCGCACAGCCCATTTTCTGTCTGGCCCGGTACACGCACCGGCTGTACCGGTCTGGCCGGTAGTACCGCCCGGGTGGACCGGTACTACCGGTCGGCCCTTTTTTTTGTCCAGTTATTTTCTCCTAGATTCAGATCTGCTAGCTCGCGTCTGCCTCGCATCGAACGCCACTTTGTTGACCCGCTCGGGGGCCCGCCGAGCCGCTCGCAGCTGCTGCCGCGCGTCCCGCCTGCTGCGCGCGCACTCCCGCTGCTGGCCGCTTGCTTGCAGCCGCTTGCCTGCTGCACGCCAGGCAGCGCGCGCGGGCCCCGCTGTTGCCGCGCTCCTCGCTGCTTGCATGCGCGCTGCTGCCCGCGCTGCCTAGCTGAGCTGCTGCCTGCTGCTTGCATGCGCGCAGCAACAGCTGCTGCTGCTCATTCGCTGTGCATCACTGTGCGCGTACGACCACCCCTGCTCTACTTCTGTTTTTTTCTTTTCCTTGCTCGCATGCGCTGCTGCTTCTACTCTGCTTTTTCCGCCACATGCGGTAGTACCGCTCAAAACCGGTACTACCGGTCCGTTCCGAAAAACGCCCAAACGACTAGTTTTTCTGGGTCTTATTTAAGGTTTTGCCCTTTTTCAGTTTAGTTAGCTCCTCTATTATCTATTAGGCTAAACTTTGTCCACACTTGCTCTAGATTTTAAAGCTTGCCTAATCTTTTCCCTCCGATGATTCTTGCCCATATTTGAGTGGAAGAGAGAGGAGATCTAGCCCCACGTTTTGACCTAATTGATTCATCTCTTTATGAGTGCATCTTTGGGGATCTAGATTTTGGGGATTTTGTGTCTCTCTTTGATTCCTCCTCTCTTGTTCCCCCAATAGCTTTAGTAGCTTTGTTGGAACTTGAGAGCGAGTGATTTGAGCACCTTTGTGGTGTTCTTGCCATTTGCATTTTGTGCATCGGTTTGAGTTCTCTTTGGAGGATTTGGTTTGAAGTGCTCATTGGAGCTTGTCCCTCTTGGGTTCTTGGAACCCTAGACGGTTTTGTGGCCTTGGTGGCATTGTGGCCTTTTGTGGCATTTGTTGGGAGCCTCCAATTAAGTTGTGGAGTTGTGCCCCAACCTTGTGAGAGGTTCCTGTTGCCACCGACAAGTGCACCGATAGTGGAAGCGTGGATCGATCCCATTGGGGTGAGATTCACCGGAGAATAAGGGAGGCCTTTTGTGGCGTTGGTGGTTTGATACCACCCCCTCTCCAAACGAGACGTACTCCATGTTGGAGGAACTCGGTAAAATATCGGTGTCCCTGCGTGCCTCGGTTATCTCTATACCCGAGCTCTTTACTTATGCACTTTACATTGTGATAGCCTTCGTGCTTGAAGTAATATATATCTTGCTATCACTTTGTTGCTTCTATTGCTTAGCATAAGTTGTTGGTGCACATAGGTAAACCTTAGTTGTTTCTAGGTTGTGCTTTACAAAGTAAACACTAGCTTAATTCCGCCTTTGTTGAGCCACTCTAGGAAAAGTTTTAATCGCCTATTCACCCCCCCCCCTCTAGGCGACATCCGTATCCTTTCACGTTGGTACCAAAATAATAGGAACAACACATGGACTAAGAGACTCACGAATATGATCCTTGTCAAGAAGTTCTTGAATTTGTCGCTGAATTTCTTTCGTCTCCTCCGGATTGGTACGATATGGCGCATGGTTGGGAAAAGATGCTCCAGGAATCAAATCAATTTGGTGCTCAATTCCACGAATAGGTGGCAGTCCTGGAGGTAAATCTTGTGGGAAAACGTCCTCATACTCCTGCAAAATGTTAGCAACAGCAGGTGGCAAACAAGGAGGCAGCTCCTCAGCCGAAAACAACAAGTCTTTGCAAATGATAGCATAACAAGCAATAGTACTCACATCAATTTCAGAAATATCAGATTTGCTAGCTATCAAACAAGTACTTTTCAAATGAATTTCATTAGCATGTTTTGGACCATATTTAGAAGTACTTGTAGAAGGCATAAGTTCCTTAGCAACAATATGATTTTCGCTCAGCTTTTTCCACTCATTATGTGCTCTACTAGCTCTAGCAAGATCATCTTTTAAAATACTTTCAGGAGACATGGGAAGTAACACAATTTTCTTATCATTATGAACAAGAGAATACTGATTTGTGCTACCATAGTGTATAGAATTTGTATCAAATTGCCATGGTCTACCAAGTAAAAGAGCACATGCTTGCATAGGAACAACATCACACTCAACATAATCATCATATGCGCAATA
Organism: Avena sativa; assembly: GCA_916181665.1. Classification (NCBI taxonomy): domain Eukaryota; kingdom Viridiplantae; phylum Streptophyta; class Magnoliopsida; order Poales; family Poaceae; genus Avena; species Avena sativa. The sequence goes on along the minus strand of OV702279.1, from coordinate 379,887,454 downwards.
GTAAAGTGCACACGAACTGTACGTGTTACCTTAACCTTGCCGCTGTTATTAAACCATTGAATGTGATATGGACGAGGATGTGGTCATGTCATAAGAGAAAGCTTTTGAACCATCTCCATGCTCGCCAAGTTGTTGCAGCTCCCTCCATCAATAATAATATGAATACAGCGATCTTTAACCACGCCCTTGGTATGGAACAGATTATGGCGCTCGTCAGGCTCGGCCTTGGTAATTTGTGCACTCAAGACTCGTTGTACAACTAAACTCGGGTATTTCTCTGCGTGTTTCGCAGCCATATATTCAGAATCTTGCTCCGTGGGTGCTGCAGCACATTGCTCATCATATGCAATAAGAGCCAAAGTATCTTCATCATAATCACTGGCGGAATCGTATCCACCATCCTCAAGAGCAATCATCACACGGGAGGAGGCAAAATCACGTGCAAAGTGACCAAGTCCACCACATTTGCGGCACTGAATGTTGCTGGACTTTCCCATAGATGCCATGGAGGACGCATCACTTGGGGATGGTCCCGTAGTAGTCTTCCGTGCAGCAAATGGAGGTGGTGTAGATGCTGCAGATCGCGTGTATGTGGTCGCTGGAGGTGTAGGTGCACCAGCCCGTGACGCCGAATTCGGTGATCTCCAAGTAAAACGCCATGCAGAATAATTAGTCCGTATCGCCTCGCGTCGATCCTGCACTTCACATTCAGCATTGCAAGCAAGATGGAACAAACGGGTAATAGTGTGATAAGATTTATATCTAAGAACGGTCTGAATGTCCTTATTTAACCCACCTACGAATTGTGCCATTAATGCTTCATTATCCTCCTCTATATCACAATGCAGCATGCCAGTTTGCAACTCCTGATAGTAATCCTCTACAGAATTTTTGCCTTGATCTAGACGTGCTAATTTGGTGAGCATGAACGCTGATAATACGGTGGAACAAAACGAATACGCATAGCATGTTTTAAAGCATCCCACGTAGTGATTGGATTAGCATGATTAGCACGACAATATTCAGACCACCATATGGAAGCAAAACTAGTGAACTCATAAGTAGCAGCACTAACACGTCTATCCTCGGGATAATTTAAGCATACAAAACGTTTGTCTAATTCTAATTCCCAAGAGAGGTATGCATCAGGATTATAGAGACCATCAAACGTAGGAACATGTAATTTCAGTTTAGCAACATGTTCATCATCACGTACCACCGGTAAAGGAGGTGGGCGGCGAATGTGGGGATTGTATTGCTTCGGACGACCAGCTGGCTGATCAACTGTGAAGTCGTCCACGCACTCGCCATCGTACTCATCTTCCCCGTAATAATCATCCAACTGTGCATCACGGGCCTCTTTGACACCCGTAGCTCCTGCAACGCCCGCAGCAGCAGTCCCCGCAGCAGCAGCAGCACCTGCAGCACCTGCAGCCGAAGTTTGTGTTGGATGTTTCAGAATGCGCTGTGCATGTCCCAACAAGGTTGGTGTAGGAGCCCCGCGCGTCGGCTGTGGAGGAGGCGCGCGAGCCGTCGATGGTAGTGGTAAGCGTGCTAGCACCTCCTGGAATTTAGCGTCGAGTTTGGCGGTGAAGGCGGTCTCGAATCCCTGAAGGTGCTCCATCGTGTCAGTAAAACGCTTGTCCACATCCTGCATATGGTCATCCAAAAGTGTGGTGACGTGAGCCTGCAAGGCTTCACCCTCTAGTGGATGTGTCTCGGTGTTTTCTGGTGGCATGATTAGTACACAAAAAAACACTTGTATATAATGGAGATACAACAAAAACAGTGGTGTAAAACGCTTAATCTGTCAAGCAAACCAACACTCTTACCCGTTCTTACCTTGCAGCAGGTGGTGAGTAGCAACCGTCATGATCAAGCTTCAGGAAGATTGAATAGAGCGATTGTCAGGTGGTTTCAACGTACGGTGTAGGAATTGGAGTTCTGGATGGCTGCAATATCTGTAGACACAATTTCAAAACAGTAATGCAAGGTTGAATAACAGCTCAACGACGGTACTGTGCTGGTCCTAGACTATCCCAAGCTAGAGATGCGAGCCTAGAACACTACGAGTCACGCCGCGACGTGCTCTGAACAACGCGCGAATGAGGCGAAAATCACTAGGATGGAAAGTGTCTCAAAACGATCAGCCATGTAGAATATCAGGATAGGCTCAGGAAATTTTTTGAAATTTCCGAAAACTGCACGAAACTGCTCTGGAAAGCGTGCAGACGCCAATTTTTTTTAATATAATGGCGTATAGCTCAAAACAATCCCAGAAGCCTAAAAACAGTATAGGCAGAAAAAAATCGGAGGAGTTTCCAGACTTTTTTTCCTCTCCTCCCCGCTTTCCTTCTGGCCGAAACTTTCTGGGACTCGGATCAAGTTGCAACTCGGATCGGATCTATAATGTTGGCAAGCAAGAGTAGGAAAACGAAAACAAACCTAACTGGACTGGAACGAGGATATGTGGTGGCGGAGGCGGTATGTGGGCGTAGGCTTGTAGCAAGTGTATGGCGGTGGTGATAGCGAAATCGATGGTGGCGGTGGTGATGATTGTGACCAGAACTCGAAACTCTAAAGATCTAGATCTAAGACCAGCACTAGACACGACTATGCAGACTAGAACTCAACAAAGCAAATACTGAAAAGAAACGATGCCAAAGGCTCGAAAGTGTTTCTAGGATACGGATCTAACCCTAATTTGTTGGCTTTTTATGGTTTATAGGAAGAAGAACAGATGTAATCTAAACTACGAAAACTATAAGATCTCACCGAGAAACCCGAAATCTGATACCACTTGATAGGGTAAGGTGCCCGATCTTTCGATGAGACGATAACTTTCGATTATGATGGAGGTCGACGTTGACGATCCGACTACAAACGTACAAGACGTTGCGCCTTAGCAATCGATACACCAACTTCCGAAGCTATTGATCACGCCAGAGCTAGATCAACCTGATCACGAGGATCAATCCCTGCAAGCAATCGAAGAACCAGCAAGAATTATAGATGCAATCAAGATATTGCGAATATAGATGAAAGCTTGATTGAAGAGGTGGGATTTTGTAAGTGCGTAGTACAATAGGTCGATTTGACACTTGTGCCTATGGCGAAGAGTAGCTCATGGCTAAGTCTTTTACTAAACAAAATCCGGGTCTAAACGATGACCTAACTGGGGTATATATGGAGGAATAGAAGGGAATTTCGGCCAGCCTTGGGAAGGAGGTCGAAATCCATCTCTATGCAGGTTTCCTCCACTATACGGACTCTAAAAATTCAGCCCCTTTATTTGGACGAAAATTACATGGGTCTGGCCCATATTTAAAGGTGACGCAGCACCATCTAATCACATGGACGAAAATTTGAAGTGTGTAGCTCTCTAGTTCGTCCATGTCTTCATCTTTTCATTATGGTGGCTTCAACGCTCTGAAATCATCACTTCCAGCGTCATCCTGAATCCTCACATGATTGTTGCCATCATCTCCATGCTTGATCATGCTCCAACGCTTGTCCCTCTCGTCCATGCTAGGCCCATCATTCCTAAGTAACATAAACACATCTGATTTAGGCAGCATCATATTCTCATGAATATTAGGAATAGTTTCTAGAAACGAAAGTACTTGATAATTTAGTTGGCGTGCACGAGCTCTTGTGAGAGGTCCTTGGAATTGTGGAACATGAGATGGTGTGGCTGTAGGTGCAACGGTTGTATCAACCGTAGGGATGTCCTCATCGTAGACTTAACCCTAATTTAAGGGATACACCCCTTCAGATTTGTTATTATACTCGTTATGTGCATATGAAGTAGATTTAAAGTACATACAAGTTTTCTTTTTAAGGTAAGGCATCAAGTTAAATTCCTAGATCTGTACTTGTTCATGAATAAATTTAAGGGCTGGATCCCTTGTTACTTCGGAAGTGGGCTATGTTAAAAATAAGAGGCTTGTAATTTCATTTTTGCCATTTCCATCTAGGGATCAATTGACTATGAATTCCGCATGTAATTCGATATAAAAATTGAGAACTCATAGTTTAGCAATCCAGTTAGTTAACACATGATCTACCTTACATAGTTATGTCCATAGCTTTCAGCTAAATATAACGATAAGTTCCTTGATATCTTGATATCCTGCTCTATGGGATGATTGCTCATCTTATTTCTATGTCTACATGTTCCTTTTATTGAGTAATTTTAATTATGTATTGATCCATTTTCTAGAAAATATGTGTGCTCTTGAAGAAACAAAAGTCCCTTCCGCATGGACTGACGGATTTGTCCGCTCTCGACTTTGATCAAATCCTGGCTTGCTATGTCTTTTTTTCTTGTTACTATCATTATCTAATGACATTGATAATGGGAGTTAACCAATCATAACATTAATCCGTGTATTATTTGGAAATATGAAAAGCCCATATCGTGTACCTTTATATCTGCTAAAGTTCCATTCATCTAAACCAAAAAGGACATACGCGCTATTATGGTCTAATTTATAGGTGCAGCCTCGTGGCATGACCTGCATCTGGAGCGTCGCCGCTAGGAGTATGCTCACGCAGATGCTCCTTGTGGCTTTGCACTTGTGTTTTACGACCATGCTTACATATTTGTGTTCTGAATGCCCAGAGCATGTTCTTCAACCGTAGATCCAGAGTAGTTTTTACTACGTACCAATTGTTTGTGTTAATGCTTGTTAGAATGGAGAGCCACACAAATGAAAAAAAAAGCACATGTATGTCATGATATTTTTTTCATGAGCTCGTACTAGTCGTCATCGACTCAGCTTGGCACGCACGATATGGTGGCGGTGTGACATGCTGCAGGGTCGGGCGTGAGCTCGACGGCCAGGCCTGGTGACCACAGGCGCTAGTCCGACGTTGGGTGATTTCAGGGATAGTTGACTCTAATGTGTTATTTTCCTTGGGAAAACCAGTTTTCTTTGCCACGTTGGCAAAACCACCGTGAAAACGGCTTAGGGGGTCTTTTGTGTGGTTTTGTATAGTTGAGGTGGTGAAGTGTGTCACTTTGGAGTTGAGAGAGTGTTGTGTCCAAACTCTAAAAGTTGTGGGGGTATATGAAATTCTTTCGCAAGATAATATTTGCTAAGGGTGACGCATTTTCACAAATATCAAACAAACATTTTTATTCTAGCGTAAAATTTAGTTTTCAAAGTGGCTTGTTCATTATGGGGGTATCAATGTGCACAAGAACATCATACATTTTACGGAAGTTTGACTTGTAAATATTCATTCATGTTGAGAACTAGATGAATTTGATACAATTTTAAGAACAAACATATGTAAATGACTAACTACTAACCCTAACCCCCTTGAAACGGAAGGCAAAATTACCAATAAATTAGCACCACCAGCAAAAGAGAACAAGAGACGTGATTTGAAGACCAACTACTAACTACTACTGCATACAGATTAAAACTGTCAATTTAGTTGCACCTAAACTTGGTACCCATGTACTCCGCGTTCACATGGTAGCCGCTACTTATGCGACAAGAAATTTTGTTACCTTAGGATAGTTATAGTTACTGCCACAGTTTACCAGGACTTCCATTCAGAGCTTATCACACTTCTCCTTCTGACCTTCCAGCACCCCTCAAACTCTCTACCAAGTTCTATAGATATTTCGGAATACTACAGAAAACGATAAATATATAAAAACTATAATACAGTGAAGTGTAGAAATTAATTTATGGAGTAATGTGATAGAATTTGGTGGCTATTTCTACATTCTTTGCTATTATATAGTAACTCTTACCTTGGCAAACAAGAAACCTTTTTTGTAAAAAAAATAAAGTAATTTTACAACTTGAATATTTTTATAACGATAGATAGTAGTATGATATAAAAAAATACACATTAATATACATAAACATGCCTGTAGTTATTATTACTTCTATATAGAAACAATATTGAAGATGGTATGATGGATGTATCAATAAAAAATAGCATACTTTAATGATAAGATTAGTTCTGCCGAAAGTACAAGTGTTTGGTATAAATGAAACGTATCCCAACAAGTAAAATTTTTATGTATATAGGACACGCATGTTACCTTAACGACGTCACTTTGTTGAGGTCTTCTCTAATCCTTAGTCGGCACAGATGCAGTTCTCGAAAGCAAACCTTCTCAGGGGAGTACTCTCTGGCGCCCGAGTTGAGAGCGCGGGGGCTAGGCGGGAACTTTCGGGTGAGCGGGTTCAGAGATGACATGTGGACGCGCCCGCTGGAGGGGTTGTTGGGGCTGGACGACCATATCCGCATTGGCACGCGGCGAGTTTTCTGCTGCAGGAGTCTCTTGGTGTTCCCCGAATTCAGCGCTGGGAAACCAGGTATCCTGGATCTCGTGTCGAAAGAGGAGGCGACAACCAAACCCTCCTCTTCGTGCTGGCGAGCGGAGAGCTCAGAGCTCACGTCGACGGCCTTGAAGTAGTTGGAACCAGCGCATAGAAGCACCTATGGGTCCGCGACGTCCGTAGCGGAGGCGGGGGCTGGAAGACGACTGTGGGCTTCATGTCGTTCTTGGACTCGGCGCCAAGCAGCACACGGTACCCTTCGCGTGGGTGACTCGTGTCGAGGACGTTGAAGTGGTAGGCACCTAGAAGCACCTCTCAGTCCGCGACATCAGTAGAGGAGGCGGGGGCCTTTAAGACGATGGTGGGGTCGGCGTGGTCCGCAAAACATTTCTTCTAATGATGCAAATTCACAGAACGTATGTAGCAAAAAAATTGTGCAAAAGATTTATGCTATTGTAGCAAAATCGACCTAGCCAGAGATCTCGCCGAAGACATCGTAGCAAAAAAAATTCTTCTACTGATGCAAATTCAGATAATGTATGGAGCACAAATTCTTATAATGATGCAAATTCACATAACTTTATGAGCAAAAAATTTATGCAATTGTAGCAAAACCAACCTTGCTCGCCGGAGGTCTCACCGGAAACCTTTAGCAAAAAATGTTTTATTGTAACAAAACCGACCTCATTAAAAAACGTATTGTACTAATATAACAACATCACGCAACGATTGTAGCAAAAAAATTCTTTGTGTGATGCAAATCCACAAATCGTATGGTGCAAATACAACAGTTGATTGTAGCAAAAAAATTATTACATAATGCAAAGCCAAAGAACTATTGTAGCACAAAAAAATGCAAACTGTGGTAGCAACGATAGAATTTGCAAAGTAGTATTTAGCAAACGCGACAACCGTTGGTAGCAACGGTGCCCAAAAATTACAGCACCACTGCCCCCACCTTCATCGGCGAGCACCTGTGCAGGGTCGTCGGCGGTGAGTGCCGGTTCGCAGCACGAGAGGGCTCCACCTCCCACTAGTCCTCGCCGGAAGTAGGAGAGAGAGGAGCCTCGCCGGGTGTGCTCAAGGCCGACAGCGACCATCAGCGTCGCGGTGACCGGCGGCGAGGAAGGTGCTCTGGCAGGCAGCGCGAAAGGCGCTCCGACGGGCGGCGGCGCGTTGAGCGGGTCCGGGCGGTGGCCCTCGGCTTTGGGGATGGGGATTACGGTCACTAGGGAGGGAACTTCGACATGTGGCAACACGGTGAGCTGGTGCGGCCGGCGGTCCTCGACGGCGCAGCTACGGAGTCTAGGCAGCGCGCGGCGACGAGGTAGTTTTCACTGGTAGGCCATGGTGATGGGACCCACACATGTCGCTGTCTCCACGCGGTGTTACCCGGAGGTTGCCAGCCTCCGGAGGAAGAGAAGCGTTTTCCTATTGTTTTTAGAGAATTCGGCATTTTATTGATTACAACAAATTATTACGGAGTAGCTCCCAATACACAGTGGGTGAAGGTAAGAAAACCATAGAGTTCAAAGTGTCTAGCTAAAACATGTACTGATTCATTAAGCTTATGGGGGATATGAAAGAAGAACAGCTAACGAAGGATACCACCATCTTCTTTATATCCTGGATCACCACACCCAAATGTTGGAATTATGCCCTAGAGGCAATAATAAAGATGTTATTATTATAATTCTTGTTTATGATAATGTTTATATTCCATGCTAGAATTGTATTAAGCGGAAACTTTAATACTTGTGTGGTTTGTGAACAACATCGTGTCCCTAGTACGCCTCTATGGACTAGCTCATTGATTAATGATGGTTAAGGTTTCCTAACCATGGACATGAGTTGTCGATTAATAATGAGATCATATTATTGGGAGAATGATATGATGGACAGACCCAAACGAAGCGAAGCAATTAGATCGTGTCATCGTGTTCATCTTTGCGAGGCTTTTCCTATGTCAAATATTGTATTCCTTAGACCATGAGATAATACAACTCCCTGGTATCGGAAGAAAGCTTTGAGGTCATCAAACTTCATCCTATGAGGGGGTGATCATAAAGGTGTCTCTCAGGTGATCGGAAAGTATCTGTTGGGTTGTATGTATCGAGATGGGATTTGTCCCTCCCAAGTCGGAGAGATATACTTCGGTCCCACTCGGTAATCGATATCAACACCGCTTGCAAGCATGTGGTTAAGGAGTTAATCACAAAGTGATATCGGATTACGGAACGAGTAAAGTACTTGCTGTGAACGAGATTGAACTAGGTATGACGGTACCGACGATCGAATCTCGGGCAAGTAAAATATCGCGAGACGAAGGGAATATATATATGGGATTGATTGAATCCTGGCATCGTGGTTCATCCGATATGATCATCGATGAATGTGTGGGAGTCAATATGGGTTTCCAGACCCCGCTGTTGATTATTGATAGAAGATCATGTATGCATATTCTCGAACCCGCAGGGTCACACACTTAACGTGTCTCGACGCTAGGATAGGTTGGATAATTGGTTTATGAGTTTTTGTTCGGAGTCTCGGATGGGATCCAGGACATCACGAGAGGTTCCGGAATGGTCCGGAGAATAAGATTCATATAAGGCAGTGCAGTTTTTGGAGTTCGGAATTGTTCCGGGTTAATCGGTATTGTACCGGAAGCTTCTAGAACCTTCCGGAAGGGGACCAACGTGGCCCCACCTTCCGGGAGGGGGCATGGGCCTATGAGGGAGTGTCCTGGCCGCATTGGGCCAGGGGCACAAGGCCCCATAGGGCCCAGCCGGCCAAAGAGGGTTTAAACCCTAGATAGAGCTTTTAGAAGGGGGGTTTCCTTGCCCCCCACTCCTCCTCTTTTGGGGCCGCCGGTTTGGGCTTGGGGGAGGGTCTAGGGCTGCGCCCCACCCCTCTATATAAAGAGGGCTGGGGGCGCACCACCCCCCTTACACCTTCCCCTCCAACCCTAGCTGCCCTGCTGCCCTTCCTCTCTCCCTCCCGGCTGTTTGTAGGCGAAGCCCTGCTGCAGAAATTCTCCACCATATACACCACGCCGTCGTGTTGTAGATTCAATCCGTCTCTCCACCATACTTGCTGGTCCGAGGAAGGAGGAGACGTCGAGGTGCTGCACGTGTGCATCTCACGGAGGCACCGCCACTTGTGGTGCTAGATCGGATCGGATCGCGAGGAGGAGAAGCGAGTACGACTACATCACCCACATTCTGACGAACGTTCCGCTGTGCGAATCTTCAAGGGTATGAAGATCTAATCCAATCTCTCTCGTTGTTTGCATCTCCTAGATTAGATCTTGGCTTTCCCTCTGTTCGCATCCGTAGAAAATTTTGATTTACTATGCCGCGAAACCCTTCACCAAATAGGATCAATCCTATTTGAGTAGAACGGGTGCGTTGACAATATGACGACACCATTTGATTTGATCAAAGCCTTCCTCACTACCAAGAGTCAATGCACGCCTTATAGCCAAAGTGTCTGCAAGTTCAGAATATGTAACTGCATGGAGTAGCTCACTATAAGAAGCTAAGCATTCGCCTCTATGGTTCCTGATCACAATGCCGGCTCCCATTCGTTTGGTGGATTTGAACAAAGCTGCATCAACGCTAACTAATATTGTACCTTCCGCCGCCAGCGGCAGCGACGGGGGGTGTTGGTCCATTTTGGCAGTGAAGGATTGGACTCATACATGTGGTTAGCAACATGTTTAAGAAGATGCAATGCCTTAGTCTACTCGGCCAGCTGACGAGTGTCCTTCATTTGCTCATGGTTACGAACCCCATTCCTTGTATTCCAAACACTTGTTGTAGTACCAACCGAAGAGGATGTCATGGAGGAAGAAGGTATATATTTGATATACAAGTTATAAATATTTCATGTAAACACTTGTTCCAGTTTATCAAGTATATTGATACTTGTTTTTTTTATAAAAATAGGACCTTCTGCATGAGAGCTTGCTGAAGAGGTGACAATGGCGTGTAAATGGCATACAAGCTAGTTGATGGCCGATGACACACTCCCTCTACATCTATCATTTAGATTGGTGGATTTGAATAAAGTTTGTAATCGTCATTAATGTGTGAACCTTATTAGTGTGTCTTTCTTTTAGCAAGACAGTTATTCATATGAGTTTGTAACAAGCTAGTTGTGACGATATTTATGAATAAAATCTCTTATGGTCACATTACGGTTATGGATGGATTAGTCTTATTAATAATCTCAATGATGATAGTTTAAACATTTGTAATTAGAATGCCAAAAGATATACAAAATTTATATAATGACATCATTTACAAATGATACTATTGTTTAAGTCATGTTTGAATGCGTGCAATGTTTTCATAGTGATGAAAATTCAAGTCTTTAGATACTTGATCTTCTCATACATGCAAAACTATGCCTCATTGGGTGAAATGTATAAAACTCCACAAACATGTGTGCGTGGAATTGTTGATGATCAAAGTTCACCAAATAGTGGATATCATTGTAAACTTCATAGTGGATCTAATAAGTAAATAAATGTATTTACAAAGTGAAGCACAAATCTAAAACCGCTTCAAATGTTCAAGGAATTTTCAGAGAAAAGCTGGGTATTAAATTAACTAGAATACCAAAGTATCTGAGATTTGATCGACTGACTAGGTATTCAAGTTAATATTGAGGCATAAAAACTTGTGAAAATGTTTCATAAATTATGAATTTTGGACTTCAAAGCATGTTGATATGTTTAAACATTGTAGTCATTTTGTATAGGAAACATATGGTCTAGAAATTAATCTCTTATCAAGGTTACTGCTATTATTTAGAGCGGTCGACTAAAACAACAAACACTCGGAATAAAAAAATCATCTAAAGATTCATGGAAACAACACCATAATAGTTATGGCATGTTCGAATTTCTGGAGATTTCGACAATTCTAAATCATTATGAATAAGTAAATCTTTGTAGTGTATTATTAGGAAACTATGAATACATATTCCACAACTAAAACCAAAAGAGGCAAATTGTGTAGTCTAGCATAGTGCTTTCTCGAAAAGAAGTCTTTCAGAAAACTTATTAGTGGAAGAAAGTAAATGTTGGAAACAAGGTTATCAACCTTACCTCCAAAAATTAGAGTAGCACAACAGAATGTGTTCCGGAACCAAAACAATGAAAGTAGAGGAGAAACTAATGATAATGATTATTATGTTTCAAGAAATACTTTTACTATATACAGTAGAATTCAAGAATATTTTCTGCATCTTTGTGGAATTATATTATTGCTTCACTTGTCATGTTATTAGAACAAGACATATCTACAAACTATAAAGAAGCGATGATGGACCTAAGTGCGAGAAATGACTAAGAGTCATAAAATCCTATAGTAACTTACACTGAAGATTGAAAGAGTAAATGTTACTTGATCTTATTAAGTAAAGATGTTTACTTGATTTTTCCCAGTGATTGTAAAGTCATTTATCGCACTTAAATTAAGACTTAAAAGCTCGATTTGTCACAAAGTATATTTTGAAAAATTCAACAAGTTGACTACAGTATGTAGTGGTGCTTGAGTCCATTGGATTTACACCAGCAAATAACAGAATTTTAATAACTGGTAGAAGGTTGTCAAAACTACGTGTTCTTCAATAACATGATTGAAGAAGGGTTGTAAGTGATACACCGAGCAGAATTTTGCCAATTGTTTGGATGCTAGTGTCATGTGGCTGGAAATTCTCGATTTGAAAAATGATCAAAGAATTTTGGTCTCACCAAAATTTTCGAGAAGACCTACATTTACAAGAAACTGAGTGGGAGCTGAATGGCTTTCCTGACATTATATGTAGATGACATATTTTGAGTGGGAGATATGTGAATTCCCTGATAAAATGTGTGGATGACGTATTTGAGTGGAAGTTGAGTGATTATCCTAAGTCTAATATGTGGATGACATATTTGAGTGGGTGCATGACATCATTCTTATATATGTAATGACATATTGTGAATGGTGTGGATAGTGTTGGTAATTATTTAAGTTAGTAAATAATTGATGAAGTTGAACAAATATTAAACATTAGAATCCATCGAGATAGATTGATGTGTTTAATAAACATTATAGTTGAAATGTTTCACAAAATAGGATTTTAAAATAAGTTCAGAATATTATGGTCTAGATTCTGAAATAGTTCAGAATGGATCAAGCAATAAGAAAGGTTCTCACTTGTGTGACTAGGTGAAACATTGATTTAATCTCAATATTAACAACAATGGTTAAAATGAAATAAAAGATATGATTAACATCTTCTACGATTGGATCATAGGTTCCTTCATACGAACCATGTTGTATACTTGACGTAATGTGACTCATGTTCTTGGTTAGAAGAACAGATTCTGAAGTGATTCCTATCTGAATCACAAGAAAAAGTTTAAGTCAATCCTCTAGTGTCTAGGAAGAAATGATAATCTACATTGATATTGAAGTATGCGATTACTTCAGAATTAGCAAGTATGATATTTTTGTAAGGAAGTTTGACTTCTGAACTAAGTGTGTTTCTAGTATACATGACGACAGTGGACTGATCGAATGTAATTGTAGACACAAGAACAAAGTCTCACTCTGCCGCCAAACCTATACTTCAAGCATACTATGTGATAATATAGAATAATGTGAAAGTGTGTGACATTAAAAGATTTGCAAAGAATATATAGATCTGGATATATGGATTGAGTACAGGAAGTTTTCCATAATCAAGCATGATCAATAAAAACATATGTGATATGATTTATAATGAGTAACAAATGCAAACTGGATTATTTGTATTCTAGTGCAAGTGGGAGACTAAAGAAGATATGCCCTAGAGGCAAATAATAAAGGTGTTTATTACCATATCTCATTAGTTCATAATAGTTTTATACCATGTTGTAACTGTATCAATCGAAAACATTGGTACATGTGTGGTATATAAACAAATTAAAAGTCCCTAGTAGCCTCTATTCAACTAGTTTATTAGGCAACTAATGATCAAGGTTTCCTGATCATGGTGCATTTATGCCAATTGACAATAAAGTCATATCATTGGTGCATGATGTGATGGACATTACCCAATATAAGTATTACAATATGATCGAGTCACAAATTTTATTGTTGCAGTACTTAGAAACGAAGTATGCTATTCCTTAGACTGTGATATCATATTTAATCACTATCATTCGAGGTTGCTAGCTTTGATTGCATCAACCGTCACACCGTAATAGGGTAACCATAAAGGTGTATATTAGGTATACTAGAGGGATATGTTGAGGTGTATGCATCGAGATCGGGATTTGTTCTCTCGCGTGACGCGAAGATACACTGGGCCCACTCGATGAGATTGCATCCATAATGTTGCGCAACATGTGACTAGGTCACGGGGATGGAATATCACGGAATGAGTAAAACAACACTTGTCGGTAACAAGATTGAACAAGGTATGGTGATACCGATGATCAGATCTTGGACAAGTAGAGTATCAAAGTAACAAAGGGAATTAGGTTCGATATTTAGGGTTCAAACGACATTGAGACCGTGGAATGCACAAGGGTCATTATGGGCATCCTGGTCCAGCTAATAATCAATGATATGAGAGGTGTCTCAATCATGTCTGTGATGTTCCCGAACCATAGGGTAACACGCTTAAGGATTCGATGATGTTTCAAGATCGTTCTGGATTTGTCGAAATCACAGGAAGAAATAGATGAGAACACCGGAAGTGCTCCGTAGGAGAACTGGAATTATTTTGGGAGGATCCGAAGGATTTCAGAGTGAACCAAAAGGTGTTTTGGATCAAAATTAATTTAATAATATATGTTTTATTAAATATTAGAATTAATATTAAAATAAATATTTAAATTAAATTTATTGGGCAACTTCCCTAATGGGCCAAGTCCCGGAGGATACAAGGCCCAAAGGGCAAACCGCCAAAGGGGCAAGCCGCCGCCGTGCCTAGGGCTTGGCATGGGTGAGGCCCATCCGTTCGTCGTCCCTCCTTGGGCCACGCACGGGGCCCACCCGGCCGTCCGGCCCTCTCCTCCTTGGCACGCGCCATGTCGCACCTCATCCTTGGTTTAGTCCCACCCTAGGACTTTAAAGGTTGGGGTAGACCCGTTCCTCTATATATAAAGGTCTATATGAGATGGAAAAGGACACACCACAAATTATTTAAGGCATTTTTCCTTAGGGATTTTCTCTCTCTTCTCTCTTGCAACCTTGGTCCCAAGGAAGGACTGCTCACGTAGGAGACTGCTTCACTGCGGCACGCCGTTGTGCTATGGGGATTTTGGCTAGAAGATCTACTTCCGCATCTCGGCCGGTCAGGGAGAATGGGAGATGTCGTCGAGCACCGGACATGTGCGAGCCCTCGCGGGTGCTGCCAATTATGGCACCTAGATTTTCGTGCAAGGACCAGAGGTGGCTTGCGAGGAGCTCCATGACCTTGAGGTCGGCTACGAGTATGAATACTTCACCCACGTTCATCGTGAATGTTAATCGTTTTTGGTCTATAAGGGTATTATGGCACTAAAACCTTTTCCATCATAGCATTACTTCTAGATAGATCCTGGCAATTGGTGTTGTGCAAGTTAGAAATATTTTATTTCCTATAGCGAACCCCTTTAAACCTTAACCGCATAGTGCACCTCAGTGACACATATCATGACCGTATTGATCCAGGAAGGAGAAAATCCAAGTTTGCAAAGATAACCATATATGTAGCTCCATTCCACTCGATCATACACCTTCAGAATGTTGATCTTGAGCGCAAAATAGATCATCTTAGCATGTTGCCTCCTAATTGTATGTAAGCACTCGTATGCAATTAGGGCATTGTCTTTGATTAGCCTCAGTGGCACAAAGGCACTTTGATGTTCAGAAATTATCAAGGAAGGATGATTCCCAGACGGTTGGCACGAACATTAGAGGCAATTTTGTACAACGCGTTGCAAAGGCTAATCGGCCAAAAATTCGTAAGATGGACAGGACATGAGTTCTTTGGAACGAGAACAATAATATAATTACACAAACCTTCAGCAATAGCATCTCCATTCAAGAATTCCCTAAAACCGCCGAATAAATTTCCTTCCGAAAAAGTCCTAGTGGGTTCGATAGAATAATGCATGAAAACCATTTGGGCATGGGGCCTTAGGGGTTGTAACAACCCAGCATTAGAGGCTAGGATAGGTGTAAAACTGATATGTGTGATAGGTGTAATGCATCCATCCATAGAAAATCTTGTGGCACATTAGCTAGGGGGCACACCGTGACGCCGCTGCCTAATGGTCGCCGCCTGGCACTCCTCATCCATGAGCGGCGTTCCAGGCTGCAACCCGACCTGCAAAAGGACCCCTATTAGGCATCGACCTCCAACTAGTTGTCGCTGCTCAAGGCGGAACGACATGCGGTTGTCAATAGCTACGACGGGTTGTACCCGTCGGGCTCAAAGAACGTGGTACCGCCGACAACTCACCGGCACCGTCACGGTCCTTATCGAGCTCACAGCATGCGGCCCCGGCATCATCTTCGGGTAGCCCAAGGAGGAGGAGGAGGAGGCGGCGCCATAACGCGGCGACATCTTCTTCCGCCAGCCGAAGGAGGAGAAGGAGGTCAAGGAGGAGGAGCCGCCGTTGTCGACGCCTCCGTCTTGGGTGGTGGACAACCGCATCCCATTGCCTCTCTGCAACCCCGATGATAGTGAATGGGATGGGCTTACCGCCACACTAATCGCGTCGATGAACACCGTGCAGGCGTTGCCGGCGAAGGTCACCTACCGGGGGTCAACTGATGACTGCTGCATCATCACCATCGACAACGACGACCCCGGGTCCTCCTTCTCCTTCTCCTTCTCCAGCGACGGTGATACATGCAGCAACAACGCCGGCGATACGGGCTGTGACGGCGTCGTACTCGATGAACCCATGGACTACAACGCCTTTGATCGGTACTAGCGGTGGTAAATGTAGGGTTTAGATTAGTTTTAACTATGTTTACTTTAGTTTCGTTCGAAACTATGTAAAGTATTCTAAATTCGAATGAAATTCACCTTTCAAATTTTATTCTAAATTAATTTTCTATTTTCTATTTGCGATTAGTTTGAACCTAACAAAATGGCAGGAATATCAGCCGCCACACACGGATTTTTTTTTTCATTTCGTTGTAACTATAATTCACTAGCAATGTGGCAGCGAACGCTGTTGGCACGTTTATGGGTAGTGTGTCGGTCGGCACGCTGCCGCTTTGCACCGTATCTGCAGCATGGAGATCCAACCCTGCCGGTACATGTTACCGGTAGCACCGTATTAGTAGTGTGGCATTTGGCCACCGATATAATTTTGCAAGGACAGTGCTAGGCGTCCTCCGGGGAATTTGTGGTTTTCATCCCTGGATCTCCAGCCAACCACGTGTTCTCTTTTTGGATTCAAAATCCCGTTTTTGCTACATTTGGCCCGCTTTTGCTATATTTGCCCCGCTTTTGCTACATTGTAGCAGAAAACGGTTCGTCCACGAGACAAATAAAAAAGACAGATCTCGTCGGAGACTTCACCGGAGACCTCGCCGGAGACTATGTAGCATAATATTTGTGCTAATGTAGCAAAATTGACTCCGTCTTAGACTCGCCGGAGAATTTCGCCGGAGATCTCGCCGGAGACCTCGTAGCAAGAAGTTTACGCTATTGTAGCAAACTCAGAAAACAGATGTAGCAAAATAATTATACTAATGTAGCAAAAGCCGACTTCGCCGGAGACATCGCCGGAGCAAAAACTTGTAAGAAAAAAATGTCATGTAGCAGCGCCGCTCGCCGCAGGTAGCAACACCAAAAGCTGTATGTAGCAGGGTCGGTCGCCTTGTGTAGCAGGGCCTCTCGCTGAATGTAGCAGCACTCCTCGCTGAATGTAGCAGAAGCAGCCATCACTCGTAGCAGACTTTGTCGGGGCATATAGCAGAAGCCGCCCTGATCGCCAGACGCCGCAGCCACTCATAGCAGACGGCACAATCACTCGTAGCAGACGCCGCCGCCGCTTGTAGCACCCGCTTGATTCCGCTTGCAGCAGGGCAACCCCTAGAGCAGGAAGCGAACATGGTGTTCACGGAGGCTGCGAGAGATGGGGACAGCTTGAAGGGCGGCGTGATGGGAAGGAGCATGAGCGGCGCTATCTGGGGACAAGGGCGGCACGCTGGGAAGGAGCACGGGAGGAGCACGGGCGACGTGGTGAGGATAGGCATGGACGACGCTCGGGGAAGGAGCTCGTCGGAGCATCTCGGGAGCGCCGTCGGAGCGCGTGCGGAGGGAGACTCGTGTCCCTGGCCCTTTGCCTGAGGTCGCAGCTGGAAAAGGAGACGAAGCTATGTGTTGCGGAGAATACGGAGGAAGGTAGAGGAAAGAGAAGAGATAAGGCAGAGTCCACATGCTGTACGTGCTCGTGAAAATGGTTCGGTGTGACCCGGGGATAGAAGTTACCGATCCCCCGGGGGAACCCAATCATTTCCCATTTTGCAATGCTGCCAATTATGCGTTTTCAGTTTTGGAAGGGCCGACCACCACCAGCGGTCATGATCGTTATGAGTTCGTTTGTAGAGGAGTCTCTCCGACGTCACCGAGGCGAATTTGACGACAAAGGGAAGGGGTCGTTCGTCCATGTTGGAGACGGGAGACCGCGCCGAGTCTCGTCGGCGTTGGGTAACTTGGCAGCGTCAAGGATTAGCCATGTAGGAGACCGCGGCGAGACGCCGCCCTTGGGTCACCACATCCCTCTGCGTGCAGCAATTTGTAGTTATAATAGCGAAACTGCACTATGCCATCTGAAATCTTTTAATTCAGTTTTAGAAAGAAAAAAAAAACTCCCATTGCGGATAAAGATCTGCTGCACTGTTTCAGTGGCATGGAATTTTGTTTCTCATGCTAACTAGTCCACAAGTTTGACATTGGAAAAGTTGGTTTTGGTTTCGGTTTGTAGAAGTGCCACTAGGTTTATATGCTAAAAGGTCAATTCAACTATGTGTTGAAAATACTGCTGTTATTTTAGAAACAAAAAATCAGTTCTCAAAACTAGCAGGAACGAGTACAAAACATGACCAGGTGAAACAGAAGTATGCACACGATAGAAAAAACGAGCGGATAAAACTAATTCTGCTGCTTCGTTAGACATTTCTGGTTTATTGTTACATAATATATGTAAGCGGCAAAAAGAACAAACAGAGAATCAACCGTTCTTTTCTATCTGATGAAAATAAACAAGTCGAGCTACACTTGAGGTCCCTAGAAGTACTAGGTAGTACTAGTTTCAACACATTCTCGAACACATCTCACGGGCCTCCCAAAATTTCACGGTAGCTACCCTATATCTATTCAGGATGATGATGAAGAATCAGTAGCTATTGGGCCACATTTGGTTAGCCTGCGCAGCATTCAAATTACTGTCACTAGGGTTTCGGTGTTCAGGACCCAGGCCTTGCTGTGACTGCCCAAGCGCTGCACCATATTGTGAAGCCTGCTGCTGTCCCTGCCGAAGGACGCCCTGGTGGCCCTGCTGCCCTTGATAACCATAAAGGGTATTGGCAGCAAGAGGTGGCATTCCTCGCGAACCAGCTCCATGCATCCACATTGCAGGATTCTCGCTCTGAAGCAACAAACAAGTCAGTAATCATAACAATATCTATCGTCGTGTTTTCTAACTATGTAGTTTCCCCACTTTTGTGTGAATCTCTCTTACCTGCTGAAGAGAAATGTAATGGTTGCCATCTTTGTACTGGGAGGGCATTGTTCCATCAAACCCAAGAGCCGGGGTTGTTGACGGGGTGCTTTGGTTCATGGCAAAATTTCCCGGCATGCCATTTGTGGTTCCATAGCCTCCAATGTAGTTAGAGAGCAATGAGGCTGGCTGTGGTAGGCTCGCAAGAGGAACATTGCTCTTGTACTGTGGCATAGGGTATTTTATGCCAGAGTTGGGAGCTGCAGCTGCACCCTGGTGGAATAGACCACTGCTCATGTATTGCTGCTGAAAGGCAGCTTGCGGAAGATATGCATAGCTTTGCGGCAAAGATGGGTATCCAATCATGTTTGCATATCCAAGAGGAAGACCTCCTTGAGCATAAGGATGGAGGAGATGGTGAGGGAGGGGAGGCCCTGGAGCAACGCCAGTGCTTCCCTGAGAGTGGCTCAGCTGAGGGTTGGATAAACCACCTGGATTAGCATTCTACAAGAACAAAACATATCAGAGAAGTTCGACAAAAATAACTACCATTAGCCAGAAGGCAGACAGAATTGGACATTTTGTAGCCTTGATATGAGTAGTTTATATCATCAAACATGACCAAAAAAAATTGATTGCTGCAGTAACGCAGTGATAATCCTAGTTGCAAGCTGTGAAACAACTTCCAGAATATTTTTAAAGTGCACCAAGTAGCATTGGACAACTACCCTGAGTTCCTTGGCAAACCAATATGTTTTACCCTTTCAGCAGAACAAGCAGTCCATTCGGAAATAGATACGTGCTGGGATGCGGTTCAGTAGAACATATCTAATTTTATCGATTATTAATATGTAAGAATTAATTTGGATTGAAGTGAAAATACTACCAATAAATCTGTCATTATATACTCACAATGTTACATCACATTTTATGTTACATACTCAAAGTTGTGCGTTGAAGAGCATATCAAAACCACAACTCACAAGAATTCACAACACATGGAGACTACCAAAAGAGTTGTCTAGTCTAATTCAGTGAAGTGTTCATACCTCCTGTGGCTGCGACGGAACAGTTGAATTGCTCACTGACGAAGGTGTTGCACCATGCATCATTGTAGGCAGTGGAGGGTTAGTAAGCAGCAGAGAGAATGCTGGATCCAACTCACGGAAAGGTGGCATTGCGGGTGGCAGTAGGCCATTTGGCACATTTCCTTGCTGCAGATACAAAGTAACAAACAGATTTGTCAACAAAAGAAAAATGAATGGAATCTAAACAAAAACAGAACCCAGAGCAGACTTTTTTTTACTGCATTTAAGAATCAGAGGGTAGTTAAGTGAAGACATCAATATAATTAATACACTTTGCACCGGGTGCATTTTATCTACTAACAGGTAAGGTAGTTGGTTTCTTTATGTCAACTTAGGCACTGGCAAACAACTTGGTGGTAGATATCGCAGGAAGGATCAAACTCAGTTTTCAAGTAGACAATTATATATGAAATAGTAACATATTGGTGCGATTTCTTAAATAAAACAAGATAAGAAATGGGCATATACCATGAAGCTAGATAGGGGAGAGATGTTTTGCATTTGACGATTATCCTGTAGATAAGTCTGCATAGTAGAATCTGGTTGCGCTGCATTTGACATGGCATAATTAGATGGTGATAAATTGTATTCACCGTTGTTTGCAACATCCAGTATATCAGCCCTTCCAACTTCAGACTGTTGTACTGTTGTAATATTAGGATTCTCCGTGTTACTATTTGTTGCAGAAGCAATGTACTCGTTGGTTGCAGGTGTTACCGGCTCCTTGTTTTCAAACTCGTGGATTCTGAAAAGGAAGGATTACAGGATTTAAGTGTCATATGATGAAAAAGGGGATGAATAATATGATGAAGAAATGCATACTATGATGAAAAAGAAAGAAATACATACCTGACATCAGACTGGTCACCTGACTGGTTATCAGAAATAGACGCAACCTCCACATCATTATTGTTAGGTTTCATGTACCATGATGCATCAAGCGTCCCAAAACTACCAAATGTGAAGTGCGCACAATCAGCATTGGAAACCTGAAGGTGGCCAGGGATTATTACAGCTGGGTTATCTTCAGATGCTTTCGGTCTACTTTCTTCATGTATAGTCAAGTGTTCCAACTGATATGCTGTAGTAGACATATCACCATTTGAATCTGCATCTACAAGGGTAAGGCCATAATAGTTGAGAAAAATGAGTCATAATAATTGAGAAAGAGGAGTCATATAACTAACAAAAGAGAAGTGGCTAGAAAGACAGAAAATTCTAGTCAGCTAGTTGTGGGGAAGCATGCAAACATGAAATACAAAAAGAAACATGAAAACCAGGGAGACAATGCTCAGTTAAAAAGAATTCAGAAAAGGGCTCTTCTTGATATAATCATACGATGCACAGAACATAATAATCAGGGTTTGATGTAACAGATTGCACTAAACCTTGGGTGGTAGGCAAGACATGCATGTTTACCGGTGGGGGAGATGATAATGGGCAACAAACATGCATCAGACAGAAATACAAACAGCTCCAGATCATACAATACTCCACTATGTTCTAGCATAACAATTCCTCACGTTTTGGAACAAATGAAATAAGTAGAGATGAAGGAGTTAAATGACATCTTTTATGTAACTTACTTGGGTGGTGATCAAATGAATGTTCATCAGACAGAAAGTTATCTGTTTTCTCCAAGTCATTATTCAAGTTTATGTCTTTATTAGACGCAGAGAATGGTCCTGAAGATGTTAGACCACTAGCATCACTTGCACTCAGCTCCTTAGTTTGCTCCAAATTGTTGACATTTGCAACGCCATCTTTCTTGACCTCCACAGTAAATGATCTGGGAGCGTTCACGTTTGTGGAAGCAGCACCAATGCTTTCTGCCACATCGGACCCTTGTTCTGGAGGTAATATGCCAACAGAAGAGTCATCATTAGGTACAGGGTGGACCTGAATAGTGCCATTTGCTAATTTATCAGCTGTGACACTGTCCCCTTCTGGTGGCAAAACTGTGTTACTATTTGACGCATTGGCAATGACTGAACCACCAACAGCTGACAAGCCAGTATTATTTGCAGCTGGTCTGATCCCAGATTTAGCTTGAGGTCTGCCCCTCTTCACTATATCAGCCATAGAAGGGCGTCCTGGCACCCCACCCCAACCATGCTGCACTTGTGGAGGCTGGAAACTAGTAGATTTGGCATCAGCTACATTGCTGAAAACAGAAGCACAAAAAATTAGAAAGTCTGCCAAGACGTCCTGAACCTATGTAAAATGCATTACCAGTAGTCAGTAAGCAAAGCAATTTATAAACAAGCTGTGAAGCTACACATCATAAAAAAACATTGTTCCATATTGTAATGGTTCTGATAAAAACTTGGAAAATTTTGCTCAAAAAATAGAAATGAATAATCGAACATGCACAATGCAGAGATAAAAGGAAAATTATAAGACAGGAAAACTATGGAGGTCAATCTCTCGCCCAATCATCAATCAATCTAAAATGCATCGTGGTCCTGCCAAGACAAAACCATTTTCTAATGTCATCATTTGATTCACTTTTTCCACAGCGGTGATATGTCTACAAAATTCCTAACTCATGTTCTGTACCACCTCTCTTTTTATTATCAACCTTACACTAAGTACTCGCAACATGGATTATTAGCTAGCTAAGGCATCATGAGCTGGCTATGTTCTTATTTACCTATGGTAGCTAAATAATTCATTCCAAACTAATTCTACATACTAATACTAATACAAAGAAATCTAACAAGGAGACCGGCAGTTACTAGCAATTCCTAGTTCATTGAAATCATTAATTGTACTTAGCAGTCAACATCCTACAAAAACATAGATTGTAGTTTTGTTGTACTTGATTCACCTAAGAGAAGAACGGATAAATTACTAATCAGTCAACAACTACAGCAGAGAATTACCAAAAGTACTGTAAGAACTGCAATATACTCCCTCCGTTCTATAATATAAGACGTTTTAGCTTTTGTGAAACGAATGTATCTAGCCTCCTTTTAGTGTGTAAGTTCACTCCAAATCTACACACTACAAAATGTCTAGATTCATTCGTTTCACAAAAGCTAAAACATCTTATATTTTGGAACGGAGGGAGTATATGGCTAGAATTGATATGCAAAAACACAATCTATTTACATACCCAGCTGCCAAAATTGTGTCTGTAGGATTGCTCCCCTGGATAGAATCAGAGCTTGATGTGTTTGCTGGAGAAACTAACTCTGTTTCTTTCTTTATAGGACCTTTAACACTAGCAGTTGAGTCTGCTGATATGTTGCCATGTTGATAAGAAACAAAGTGAGTGAAGACTTCAATAGATCAAATTTCATTATCATATGACAACACAGAATTTAGCATGTTACCTCCAGAACCAGAGTAAACGCACCCACTTCGATCAGAACCAGCCTTAGATCCTCGGTATGCAGGTTTATAGAATGGTCGGGGCCTTGTTTCCTGAGAAGGTTTTACCTACAGGTTAAAACAATTCATCAGGAGAACAATCCAGTGGCATGGATCAACTTAAACAGCAGAAATACCAAAAAAATGAACTGAAGAATATCCCCAACAAGGTTTTTTTCTCTTTGAAGCTAAAGGTAGAGGTCTAGAGGATTGACAGGGTTTGTGTTGGTGATAGGGTCTGTTACAGGACAGTACTGTCTAGCATGGCCGACCATTACAGAGTTCTGTAGCTGTAAAAGAATAGTTCGCCAATGGATTGGCAAGTGCGGTTTGTCAACGAGTTCAGTAATTATGGTGTGTTCCTATTTCCTATCTGAATTTGCTAGCCCACTCCAAGGCATTGAGAGCAAAATAATATACTACCCCCTTAAAACAGAGACATATCAAAGCAAATGCAGTATTTATCAAATGTCACAAGATTCACAAAGCACCCTTAGCATACAACAATGACATGATATCTCAGGTAGCAGGGAGACCAACCCACATTCGCAATTAATACGACTTAGTCTAATTAGTGGCCCTAAAGGTCCAATTTCCCATTGAGATGGAAAGGTAACTCACACAAAGAATTAAGGATGAAAACCAAACAACAAAATTCCTTTGAAACTGCATACAAAATCCATGGTTCATGTACTAACCTCCTTTTTGGTGTTACGCTTTCTTCTCACTTCGAGGAAAGGATCTGAACAAACATAACAATAGAGTTAGATAACTTGCCAGCATACAGTTAATAGCTTCTGGTCACCCTTCAAGGTTGAATTTATAAACCATAGAAAATATTAGATATGTAGGTAAAAACATTAGAAAGTGCATAGGACAATCTTCCCTCGGCTTTTGCTGCAAAGGGAAGACCATTGACATCTATACTAGCTTCCAACAGAAAATGCAATTACTCCTTACTAGTTTCAAACACACACAAAATAACTGCCACTGTTTTGAACAAAAGGATGCACCTATAATGAATGCATATATACTATAACACTCATTAAGGTAATAAATGCAAATATTAATCTCTACTACTAAGTGAAAGCTTCAACACTATTTACACTTGCATGGAAGGTGCAATCTTCGCACGACAGCCCCATGAGTCAACAATGGAAGAAGAACTTAAATGTGAAGACCAAGAATCCTATTTCTGCAACATGTAGAGGCTAAATAAAAGAGCACACAGACAGAGCTCCCACTAAATTGAGCATGCTTACATCAGCAAACGAGATCAGATGGTTCACGTCGGGAGTTACACGAGCACGGGAACGTTGACGAAATCACTAGCTAGAGCCAATCGGCGCACGGAGCCAAACCCTAGCGCTGACGAAGCGCCGCGACACCACACGCACACATACACCACTAGAGGGGAGGATGGGGGCGGCGATATTACCTTGGGAGATGAGTCGCTCGACGGCGACGTCCGGGTCCATCCCGCAGTCGAGCAGCGTGTTGTAGATCTCGGCCTCGGTGCGGTCGGCCAGGATCCCCTTGAGGCCCTGCACCAGCTTCCGCGAGGCCGGCGGGATCTCCGCCCCCTCCCCGGCCGCGCGGGGCTGCTGCTGCGGCGGCGGCCTCCCGCCACCGCCCCCTCCTCGGCCTCCGCCCCCGCCTCTCATGGCGCCTGCCGCCGCCTCCGGATCCGACGGCGACGCGCTACTGCCGCCGCTGCCGGTGCCGCCGCGGCCTCGAGGAGAGCAGCGAAACCCTCGTCTCCGCCGCCGCGCCGCCGCCTGTGTCGTGTATCGCCGCACGCACCCAGCCACGAAGGAAGCTTAGCCCGCTGTTTAGGAGGAGGAGGAGCTCAGGCAGGCCTCAGGGTATATATTACAGGAACGAAAAAAATAGTGCGAAATTTGGAAAATCCTGTGTCTGTGTGGGAGTAGGGTTCGAAATCTCTGCGTTCCGTGCACCCGGACCGGGACCTTCCTAGCTAAATGTCGCTGGCAGGTGGGCCGCGCCTTCGTTCTTACCAAACTCCTGTCCTGGTTGCTGAACAGTTCCGTACCGACTATAGGGATCCAGATACTATGCATTGCCTTACTTTCTCTCCAAGTTGAGGCGACAATAAATTTTTTTTACAATCAATACCGTATATATTTATCATAGCAAATAGAATATGGTAAAAATACATGAGCTGTCTTCAGCAATTATAAAATAAAGTCTAAAAAAAATTATCCAATCATCGAGGTCTTTAAAATATTTCTTCTTCTATGATACAATCTTGTGCTTTTTCGAAGACAGCCACATAGAAAAGACATAGGTATCAGCATAGACCTATAAATATCATCGAGAGTTCTCTCGTAATTTTAATTTGAGCCACAGTGTCAAGACTATGTGCACACGCATAGCCATTAAGTAATCATCCAACATCGGCAAGAGTACCAGCATCAGTATTCCAGGGAAGACCAACCGAACAGCCTCGTCAACGGCGCTGGAGAGCTGAGAGTATGAATCACCATTGTCGAGAACGTGGCAGCCGGGAAAGATATTACGAGGACAAACCTCCTCGCGACAACCAACAAAAACCACCCGAGATCGATCTGGCGAAACAAGATCTGAAAAAACATACCAAGAAATTTGATCTTCCAACACCACCACTGACATCAAGAAGAAACTCATGTCGTCGAACGAAGGTTTGAAGAACCCTAATTGTATACGATGCCATCTCCATCGACATGGAGACCCAAAAAGAGAGCAAAATCCTAATCTAATTTATTGAAAACACTACTTGTATCAAATACTCAACTCATGGATCAGGTTCCTCGCTCCTCCTGACGCAGGCGAGGTCGGCCAAAGGAGGGGGAAACCGACTATGGAGGAGGAGGAGGGTGCATGCGGCTAGGTTAGAGAGAGGTGGCGGCTGATTGGTGTATGCGAGAGATTGATTCTGTAATAAAATAACTCGTACACTAAGATTAGATTCGTGGCAAACTAGTTCTTCCCTCGTACTTGGCCATGTCATCGGTGTAGATAGAGGGTAAAATAGAAAGGGGGAAAGAACTAGAGATTTGTGTTATATGTTGGTCATTATTAGCTTGAAAGATATGGATCTCTAAAATCGAGTCCAAAGACTGTGTGGTCCCATCCTAGCCGAGGATGGTACTACCGTGAAACAAAAAGAGATCCGTCATATCATATTTTAAAAAAATGCGCCACAAAGAAAAAATATGTTTTGACACGTTTGAAGTCGGACATTTCATCGAAATTTTTTATTATTTGTGTGATTAGTGGCGGAGCTTCATGAAGGCCAACCTTCTCCTCCAAGATTGTTGCAATTTCTCTAATTAGTAGTGTTGTTAATATACTAAGCTAATGAAGATTATGAATAGCTATAGATATTAGTTGGTTTATTAATCAGCATCTTGGCTGCTCCTTTATTTTTCTCCAAGGTCCGCCACCGCATGTGACGGATGTATTTCTTTTCCCTAGTGGAAAAAATAGAATTATTCCTATGAAATGCTAAGATTGGTGTATGCCGGTTCGTTTTGCAAAGTGGCTGCACAACTCAGCAAACGTTTATGTATGCAAAAGGTGCAAAGCTTCTTAATTTTCCCAGAAGTCGAAGGAGAATCTTGAAATGTCAACATGTGATCTTTGCCATATGGCCTTGCTCATCTCTGAATTTCTAATAGCCTATATGTTTTATTTTAGGAGGAGATTATCGGCTGTAAATCACCGCATATAATGTCAAGACACCTATGTCTTGCACCTAAACAAACAGTTATCATTAAATGGCAAGGGTAGATGTAACTCCCTCAGAATCGACCCTATGCAAGTTTTAGCGAAACCCGCCAAACCCGCATAGAAATGATTCAAAGGTGCCCACCAGGCACTTTCGTGCGGGTGGAAAACGAAATAATAACATTACACAACAGTCCTCGATGGGACCCACAGAACAGATATATATACAACACGACTCCAGGAGTCAAGAATACGGATATACAGAACAAAGATCCAAATCACCTTGAAAATGATAGAGCGTCCGACTACGGACAAGATGCAAATGGGGCTAAGAGCCCTGAAGAATAACCAATGGCGTCCATAACCCTGCCCAGGCCAAGCCGGAAGGGTAACCCTGCTAACGACGTCGATCTTAAAACCTGCTTAAACAAAAGGGGTGCCGACAAAGGGCAAAGGAAAAAGAGGGAGCGGTCAGTACTGAGGCCAGTACACGGCGAGGCTAGAATTCGGCGGTCCTCGCCTACATAGGTATGGTGGACTGCAGCGGCAGCGCAGCATGCACTAAACAACCTATAGAGACGCGATAAAACAGGCGGCTATCAGAGAGGGGTAAGAAAGACCTATCCGGAACCAACCTGATTCTAACACCAAACAAACCCATCCTGGTATTCCCCCTCGATACCAACCGAGAAAGTCAACCGAGGAACTCACACAGTTGGCAGTTTTATTTATTCAGTTATCGTTGCAGCAATTACTAGTCAAATATAGATAATCATCCTTATAAAATAAGCAGTGGGCACTTTTATTTAACCATTCCGTTGTAGTTGCAACACTTACTAGTCAAATACCATTAGCATGAGATGTCCCAAAACCCAGCAGTTGTTGGTACTTTTATTTAGCCATTCCGTTGTAGTTGCAATACTTACTAGTCAGATACAATGGTCGCAAGCGACAACCCAAACAAGCAATTGTTGGCAGTTTTATATAGCCATTCCATTATAGTGAAGCTGTTTACTAGTCATTATAAAGTCAAATTTATAGCACTACTTTAGTTATAGTTGTCTATGATCGAGATACTGTGCTCCAAGTCGTCCATAACCGCGGACACGGCTTTCAGAAAGTTTTACCCTACAGGGGTGCACAAATAGCAACACACACTCGATCAACCTCGGAAAAACCAAATCAAAACCCAACGAGGCTTTCACGACAAAGCAATCACAGGATTCAGAAATATTTCAGGGGGCCACCCCATTGAGTACACCCGCAACGAAGCTAGCTGACTCCGAGACGGACTCAAGGTTTGCGATAATGGCTGTAAACGACTGGGAACCCAAAACTGGGCTTGTCGATACCGCGAAAACACTCCGCTTACCTAAACAGTACAGTGTGCTCCTCGCACAATCGTAATAAAGCGGTAAAGCATGGCATAAGTACAGGATATTAAATAAAACCTCAAACTAGTTTGTGGCCCCAAGAAATAAGACTGAATCAAGCTCTGGCTCAGGGGGGGTCCCATAATCCTCCCGGATGTGGATAGCGCGAATATTCAAGGAACAGGTATCAAGTACTCGGGGTCCTACGGGACACAAGTGGACGGTTAACAACCAAATAACATCTATTGCCCACCTGTGCCTCTGCTTACCTACTTCAGTTTTAGTTATTAAACAATAATTAAAGTGAACGATAAATAAAGCCATGACCATCTCCAACATCCAACATGCGGCAATGCTCCAACAACCGTGGTACTTGACGACACGCAACAGCACTTGAGCAAGCGACTACGACGCGCAGGTCCAACTATCTACCAAACAACAGGTAATAGGAGGTGTCCAAGGCAATATAAGGCTGCGAGGGATATCACGGGTACGAAAAACTAGAGCATCGCAACACAGATAACAATAGATCAACATGAGGGAATAAATACTATAAAAGTAAGATAGGTAGAAAGGGGGAGATGCTCGCCTGAAAAACATTGCCGAAGGTTCAGCGGAAGATCGGGTCGACACTCGCATCAACTCAACGGCCTTATCCGCGAAGAACCAAAACACTAGCATAAACACCGGATGCAATATTTAATACTATGGCAAAAGATCCGGCATGATGATGATATGATGCATATGCGGTGCAATTAGGCAAGATTAAGTGGAACCGGGGGCCCCGACAATTAATTAATAGGTTCATGTTATTTAGATACCCCGCATTTTAAATGTTGTTTTAACAAAGCAAGATATGATAACGGTTCGATGCACAAATTTAAATAAGGCCAATATAAGACTAGATTTGCCCGCATATGAGCCCCATATTTAATTTAGGTGAATCGTCATAAGGCCCCCAAACCCACATGATATGTGTGCAAATATGAACATTTTAACATGCAACAAGTTTAGATATTATTATAAAATAGGGCTCGGGAAGGGAATCACACATTAGGGTTCGGCGATCTTGGGGTTCCGGGGTTCGGGGTTCGGTCTCAGGGTTCAGGGTTCGACGGGATCGGTCTTGGACAACGGAAGTAGATCTTGTCGCGTCCGGTAAGGGGACCCTGGTTTGCTGTCGGGGCGCATTGGGTCCGTCCTGGTCGGTGTCGATCTTGTCGCATTCGTCGTCTTCGGGTCCGCGTAGACGGTCCTGGCGTTCAAGGTGGAGAACTCGGCGTTCCGTGGAGAAGACCTTGGCGTTCTTCAGGTTCGGGTCGTGGCGCTCGAGAGGAAGTACTTGGCGTCCGGCGGTAGATCTTGTCGATTCCACTCCAACGGCCTTGTTGTTCCGCAGCGTAGATCTTGGGGAGGTCTCGGGTTCCACGGGTTCGGGCTCGACAATCGGAATCCGGGAACGGGTCTTGGCGAACTTGGCGGTTCCGAGGGTTCGGGCATCAGATCCGGGAAGAGGTACTTGTTGCTTCTGTGGCCTTCGGGTTCTCGGCGGTTTCTGGCCTCAGGTGGCGTCTTGTGCGGTTCCAGGAGTCTGGCTTCTCACATGGTATCGGTTCACAGGAAGCGGAACAAAAATCTTGCGATGTCCTTCGTGGCAGCGGCACGGGAACATGAGTACATCACCAAGATTGGAGGCATCGAGGCCCCGAGGAAGCACCAAGGCAGCGGTCAAGGCGAGGTAGAGCCGGCGGAGCCCGACGCAGAGAGGCGGCCGACGGGGCTGGCAGGCGAGGAGGGAGGCGCGGGAGTCGGGTCGCGTGGACGCCGGCGGGGACGCGGGGGAGGCGGGAGGCCGGTGCCGAGGGACCGCAGGACGGCGAGGAGGAGGATGCAGGGCCGGCCGGAGGCGGCGCCTGGGGAGGGAGGCCGGAGGCGAGGCGGCCCGACGGAGCTCGAGCTCGGACGGAGGCGACTAGCGGCGGCGGCCCGCAGAGGGCGACGAGGAGGGCAGAGGCGGCGGTGGAGGAAGGGCCGATGGTTGCTACTCATGAAGGAAGGAGGACAGCGACGAGCGGTGCGGGGCCGCGGGCGTCGTCGGGAGGGGACGCCGGCGAGGGGAGACGAGGTAGGTAGCATCGAGGAAGAAGCGAGCGAGGGGCGGGGCGAGCCGGCAGAGGGGAGGCGGCCTCCGGCGGTGAGGCGGTAGAGGGCGCCGGGGCAGACGCAGCAGGGAGGCCTGCCGGCGGCGGGTCGCGCGACCGAGGTGGGGAAAAACGGGCGGAGGCGCGGGACACGTCGGGTCTGGGTGGGGTCACGCGGGGTCGCCAGGGAGAGAGGAGAGGGGCACGCGGGGCAGGTGGCCAGGGGGTGGGGCCAGGGTGAGTTGGGTGCGGTCGGGGTGGCGTGTGTGTGTGCTGTGGTGGCCGCTGTGTGCGTGTGTGTGTGTGAGAGAGGGAGTGAGGGCTGCGGGGTGGGACCGGGGTGTAAGGAAGAGGGGTGGAGCAGGATTGATGAGGTGGCGGTGGGTGAGATGAGGTGGAGGGAAAGGGAGGTGGCAAGCTGGGGTTGGTGGGTAGACTAGGATTGGGTGAATTTAGGACTAGAAATTTTAGACTAGGGTTTTTCTTTAAAATAAATTTTGTAAATAGTTTTTAGACAAATAAAAGATCTGAATAGACCAAAGTTTTAATTTGAAATAAGACGGGGGCTATTTAGAAAACAAAACTAGGCGTTTCGAAATAGTTTCCGACAACCAATGCATGATGATGACGATGCAATGCACAAAAACAACGCGATTTTCTAGTAGTGGTTTTGCGGGATGCCACAATTCGACACCACTAACAAGGGATCTCGCCCTCGAGATCCGCCTCATGGTACCGGAAAGAAGGTTGGTGATCGGCGTCTTCTCGCTTCGTGTAGATCTTCGCGACACCACTAACAAGAGGTCGTTTTCCGTGATCGTCGAGAGAACACTCCGGGAACAAAAGGTCGAAGGTAGAGGTATCAACAAATAAAGCCACCTCTAGCTTCGATAGAAAGAGGGAACCGATGCATTCTCATCCACTTCAATATACACAAGCGAATAGAGTGAGTAGTCGGCATGGGGGCCAATCCATCACGCACCCAAACTATTACTCCGCACAATCAGTGGAAAAGCGTGCAACCATTCACGGAGTCAGACTGAAGATCTCGACAATCGAGGTTCGGAACAAAGGAGTGATGCAGACTCTGCATCGGATCTAGCGTAGATGATGTCGTCGCATCGGAAAACACCGGAAGGCACGAGAAGGAACAAAGAGAAGTCCACCATACGAAGGGTTCCCCGGATAGCATGAAGACCCGAAGTAGCAACACCGTTACCAAAAGAGGAAGCGAAACCCTGAAGGTACGACGGAACCCAACCACGAGAAATCCTGGACTCGAAGAGAGAGAAGAGAGCGGATTCAAAACACGCAGAGGTGAGAGGAGAGCAGCAGAGGGGTAAGGAGCAAAATCAGACCTAATCAGAACTATCCAACCGATTTTTCAAAAATAGTTTTGACACTCTACTTTGGCCGTTAGCTAGGTTATCCTACAGGCTGGACTTGTGGGGTATCGCAACTGTTGGGCTCTGATACCACTCTGTAACACCCTCAGAATCGACCCTATGCAAGTTTTAGCGAAACCCGCCAAACCCGCATAGAAACGATTCAAAGGTGCCCACCAGGCACTTTCGTGCGGGTGGAAAACGAAGTAATAACATTACACAACAGTCCTCGATGGGACCCACAGAACAGATATATATACAACACGACTCCAGGAGTCAAGAATACGGATATACAGAACAAAGATCCAAATCACCTTGAAAATGATAGAGCGTCCGACTACGGACAAGATGCAAATGGGGCTAAGAGCCCTGAAGAATAACCAATGGCGTCCATAACCCTGCCCAGGCCAAGCCGGAAGGGTAACCCTGCTAACGACGTCGATCTCAAAACCTGCTTAAACAAAAGGGGTGCCGACAAAGGGCAAAGGAAAAAGAGGGAGCGGTCAGTACTGAGGCCAGTACACGGCGAGGCTAGAATTCGGCGGTCCTCGCCTACATAGGTATGGTGGACTACAGCGGCAGCGCAGCATGCACTAAACAACCTATAGAGACGCGATAAAACAGGCGGCTATCAGAGAGGGGTAAGAAAGACCTATCCGGAACCAACCTGATTCTAACACCAAACAAACCCATCCTGGTATTCCCCCTCGATACCAACCGAGAAAGTCAACCAAGGAACTCACACAGTTGGCAGTTTTATTTATTCAGTTATCGTTGCAGCAATTACTAGTCAAATATAGATAATCATCCTTATAAAATAAGCAGTGGGCACTTTTATTTAACCATTCTGTTGTAGTTGCAACACTTACTAGTCAAATACCATTAGCATGAGATGTCCCAAAACCCAGCAGTTGTTGGTACTTTTATTTAGCCATTCCGTTGTAGTTGCAATACTTACTAGTCAGATACAATGGTCGCAAGCGACAACCCAAACAAGCAATTGTTGGCAGTTTTATATAGCCATTCCATTATAGTGAAGCTGTTTACTAGTCATTATAAAGTCAAATTTATAGCACTACTTTAGTTATAGTTGTCTATGATCGAGATACTGTGCTCCAAGTCGTCCATAACCGCGGACACGGCTTTCAGAAAGTTTTACCCTACAGGGGTGCACAAATAGCAACACACACTCGATCAACCTCGGAAAAACCAAATCAAAACCCAACGAGGCTTTCACGACAAAGCAATCACAGGATTCAGAAATATTTCAGGGGGCCACCCCATTGAGTACACCCGCAACGAAGCTAGCTGACTCCGAGACGGACTCAAGGTTTGCGATAATGGCTGTAAACGACTGGGAACCCAAAACTGGGCTTGTCGATACCGCGAAAACACTCCGCTTACCTAAACAGTACAGTGTGCTCCTCGCACAATCGTAATAAAGCGGTAAAGCATGGCATAAGTACAGGATATTAAATAAAACCTCAAACTAGTTTGTGGCCCCAAGAAATAAGACTGAATCAAGCTCTGGCTCAGGGGGGTCCCATAATCCTCCCGGATGTGGATAGCGCGAATATTTAAGGAACATGTATCAAGTACTCGGGGTCCTACGGGACACAAGTGGACGGTTAACAACCAAATAACATATATTGCCCACCTGTGCCTCTGCTTACCTACTTCAGTTTTAGTTATTAAACAATAATTAAAGTGAACGATAAATAAAGCCATGACCATCTCCAACATCCAACATGCGGCAATGCTCCAACAACCGTGGTACTTGACGACACGCAACAGCACTTGAGCAAGCGACTACGACGCGCAGGTCCAACTATCTACCAAACAACAGGTAATAGGAGGTGTCCAAGGCAATATAAGGCTGCGAGGGATATCACGGGTACGAAAAACTAGAGCATCGCAACACAGATAGCAATAGATCAACAGGAGGGAATAAATACTATAAAAGTAAGATAGGTAGAAAGGGGGAGATGCTCGCCTGAAAAACATTGCCGAAGGTTCAGCGGAAGATCGGGTCGACACTCGCATCAACTCAACGGCCTTATCCGCGAAGAACCAAAACACTAGCATAAACACCGGATGCAATATTTAATACTATGGCAAAAGATCCGGCATGATGATGATATGATGCATATGCGGTGCAATTAGGCAAGATTAAGCGGAACCGGGGGCCCCGACAATTAATTAATAGGTTCATGTTATTTAGATACCCCGCATTTTAAATGTTGTTTTAACAAAGCAAGATATGATAACGGTTCGATGCACAAATTTAAATAAGGCCAATATAAGACTAGATTTGCCCGCATATGGGCCCCATATTTAATTTAGGTGAATCATCATAAGGCCCCCAAACCCACATGATATGTGTGCAAACATGAACATTTTAACATGCAACAAGTTTAGATATTATTATAAAATAGGGCTCGGGAAGGGAATCACACATTAGGGTTCGGCGATCTTGGGGTTCCGGGGTTCGGGGTTCGGTCTCAGGGTTCAGGGTTCGACGGGATCGGTCTTGGACAACGGAAGTAGATCTTGTCGCGTCCGGGAAGGGGACCCTGGTTTACTGTCGGGGCGCATTGGGTCCGTCCTGGTCGGTGTCGATCTTGTCGCATTCGTCGTCTTCGGGTCCGCGTAGACGGTCCTGGCGTTCAAGGTGGAGAACTCGGCGTTCCGTGGAGAAGACCTTGGCGTTCTTCAGGTTCGGGTCGTGGCGCTCGAGAGGAAGTACTTGGCGTCCGGCGGTAGATCTTGTCGATTCCACTCCAACGGCCTTGTTGTTCCGCAGCGTAGATCTTGGGGAGGTCTCGGGTTCCACGGGTTCGGGCTCGACAATCGGAATCCGGGAACGGGTCTTGGCGAACTTGGCGGTTCCGAGGGTTCGGGCATCAGATCCGGGAAGAGGTACTTGTTGCTTCTGTGGCCTTCGGGTTCTCGGCGGTTTCTGGCCTCAGGTGGCGTCTTGTGCGGTTCCAGGAGTCTGGCTTCTCACATGGTATCGGTTCACAGGAAGCGGAACAAAAATCTTGCGATGTCCTTCGTGGCAGCGGCACGGGAACATGAGTACATCACCAAGATTGGAGGCATCGAGGCCCCGAGGAAGCACCAAGGCAGCGGTCAAGGCGAGGTAGAGCCGGCGGAGCCCGACGCAGAGAGGCGGCCGACGGGGCTGGCAGGCGAGGAGGGAGGCGCGGGAGTCGGGTCGCGTGGACGCCGGCGGGGACGCGGGGGAGGCGGGAGGCCGGTGCCGAGGGACCGCAGGACGGCGAGGAGGAGGATGCAGGGCCGGCCGGAGGCGGCGCCTGGGGAGGGAGGCCGGAGGCGAGGCGGCCCGACGGAGCTCGAGCTCGGACGGAGGCGACTAGCGGCGGCGGCCCGTAGAGGGCGACGAGGAGGGCAGAGGCGGCGGTGGAGGAAGGGCCGATGGTTGCTACTCATGAAGGAAGGAGGACAGCGACGAGCGGTGCGGGGCCGCGGGCGTCGTCGGGAGGGGACGCCGGCGAGGGGAGACGAGGTAGGTAGCATCGGGGAAGAAGCGAGCGAGGGGCGGGGCGAGCCGGCAGAGGGGAGGCGGCCTCCGGCGGTGAGGCGGTAGAGGGCGCCGGGGCAGACGCAGCAGGGAGGCCTGCCGGCGGCGGGTCGCGCGACCGAGGTGGGGAAAAACGGGCGGAGGCGCGGGACACGTCGGGTCTGGGTGGGGTCACGCGGGGTCGCCAGGGAGAGAGGAGAGGGGCACGCGGGGCAGGTGGCCAGGGGGTGGGGCCAGGGTGAGTTGGGTGCGGTCGGGGTGGCGTGTGTGTGTGCTGTGGTGGCCGCTGTGTGCGTGTGTGTGTGTGAGAGAGGGAGTGAGGGCTGCGGGGTGGGACCGGGGTGTAAGGAAGAGGGGTGGAGCAGGATTGATGAGGTGGCGGTGGGTGAGATGAGGTGGAGGGAAAGGGAGGTGGCAAGCTGGGGTTGGTGGGTAGACTAGGATTGGGTGAATTTAGGACTAGAAATTTTAGACTAGGGTTTTTCTTTAAAATAAATTTTGTAAATAGTTTTTAGACAAATAAAAGATCTGAATAGACCAAAGTTTTAATTTGAAATAAGACGGGGGCTATTTAGAAAACAAAACTAGGCGTTTCGAAATAGTTTCCGACAACCAATGCATGATGATGACGATGCAATGCACAAAAACAACGCGATTTTCTAGTAGTGGTTTTGCGGGATGCCACAGTAGAAGACTCTTAGCCCTACCAACACTTATTAAGAGTATGACTCCTAACAAAGAGTCATTTTACTTCCCTCCTACCTCCATATAAGCAATACACTTGCAAGAAAGAATAGAAAGTAGTTAAATAAATCAAGAAATATAAAATGCAAAATGATTAGTACAACTTTTTCCTCTAAGAAATGTGTGATTGATAATTCAACGAATAATAAAATTCAGTTAGGACATCTTTAAAGAGAACTACTCCCTCCATACTAAAACAAGTGACCCAATCCATATTATTAAAAAGATTGAGGACGTTCGTTGCACACCGAATTTTCCGTCCGCCTTTTTTTTCCCGGTTTTGCCCTTGGCTGTTCTAATATAAAGATTGGGGAAGTTCGCGCTGCTGCTAAAGATGCAGTCGGGTCTTGTGCTGCGCTGTCCGGGATCGAGTATTATCTCATTCGGGAGATTGGATTAGCTAATCTGAATTGCCTTCTTTTACATGGACTTCATGTTATCTGGTAAGAAAGGGGCGACCAGCGGTGCTTCAGATTTAGTTTTGCTTTTGCTCTCTTGTCCTGCCGCCTGAATCT
Source organism: Avena sativa (assembly GCA_916181665.1). Classification (NCBI taxonomy): domain Eukaryota; kingdom Viridiplantae; phylum Streptophyta; class Magnoliopsida; order Poales; family Poaceae; genus Avena; species Avena sativa. Next base: position 379,850,543 of record OV702279.1, on the reverse strand, counting down.
GCCTCGGTAAATAAGTGTCGGCCTGAATAGTAATTAAATTTTAGTTTTGGCAACCTGACTTTCTCATGTAAGAAAAATCTGCACCTCTGCATGTTTATAGTGAGAAACACTTTGTATACATGTCGTTTCCAAGAACAACCGTAGAGCTCGTTGCGGTGTTGTGTGTAATCCTACACACCAGCGTGCGGGATTGCAAGAGACAGTGCGGAGCATGATCCGGTGGTGGAGGCGATGTGGCTTTTCCCTCTACATTTTTTTGTTAGTGACGTCCTAATGTGAAAATAGGTATTTATCAAACAACCGATAATTGTTGTATTTACTCTAACCTAAAAAGGATGTCAAAGGCGGTATGAGTATTTTTTTTTAATTTTATTTGTACTTGCAAAAATCCCGAAGTTTGATGGGAAGATAGTTCTTAGTGATGATATCTCTTGAGATCGTGTTGATGACTAATCCAACATGTTTTTCCCCATATATCCCGAGCCCCTAACCCTAACCCTCCCGACCCTCCCTCTCCCGAGCTACCCCTAGGTGACTCCGGCGGCTCTAGGGGCTTCCTCTCTGTCCTTCCCCATGTAGGGTTCGCAGCATAGAAAACAAAAAATTTCCTACGATGGGAACAACTATGTACCAAGATCTATCTACTAGATACAAACAACGGGCGGATGTATATCCGTAGAGAACATACCCTTGAAGACCGACAAAGCTTAACGAGTCCAAACTCGTGGTTGATGTAGACGATCTCTTGCTGATCTCAAGATCGAGAGGAAGTCCTAGCGCCGCAAAACAGCAGCGCATCCGTGCTCGTACACACGTTCGAGGCACCGAGCAACCTCCGCCTCCTCGCTCCAGCGATGCAGCGGAAGCACAACTCTTTCTTGCCGAATAGCCACCGGGAACATGTATCTCGCTAGTCCGAGACCATGGGGGATAAATTCTAGAGGGGAAGAGAGATCCTTCACGAGGAGGTGTGAGTGAGAGAGAGAGGGAGGGGGCTCCTTTTATAGGGAGAGGGGGGCACCCAAGGGGCCATGCGCCCAGCCATGGGGCTGCCCCCACCTCTTCCACATTCATGTGGGTGGACACTCCACTCACTCAAATGCCTTTCAATTCCCTCCACTCAAAAACCCACTCAAATTCCCATTAAATTTCCACCAAATTTAATGCAAACTCTCATTAAATAAAACTCCTTTTATTTATTCAGAATTTTGTCAATTACTTTAATGACAAACATTCACATATAACCCCTTGCTAGTATTTCATTTCACATGCAGAAACACTTTCTGCAATTTCACCCGAAAACCCGTTTCGGTATCTAGTGAAATAAATTCATGCGCTTGTTATTATTTTCGGCATGAAACTTTTGCTCCAAATGGATGTCGGTGTCTCTTAAGTGTGTCACCCTATGGTTCGCGAATGCGGACATGATCGAGACCCCTCTCGGATCAATAATCAGAAGCGGGATCTGGAGACCCATACTGACTCCCACACATTCAACGATGACTTTCTTGTGATCGTCGAAACCTTTTACGCTAGTATCTTAATCCATTTGTTTCACGATATATTACATGTCCGAGATTCGATCATCGGTATCTCCATACCTAGTTTGATCTCGTTACTGACATGTACTCTTTTCTCGTTCCCGTGATATAACATTCTAGTGATCAAATCACTTGCTTGCAAGCTAATCAATGTGATATCACCGAGAAGGCCCAGAGTATATCTATCCGTCATCGGGATGAACAAATTCCACTCTCGATCCATGGGCCTCAATATAACACTTTATTAGTTCTGAATCCATCTTTATAATCACCCTGTTACGGTGTGACGTTTGATGTTATCAAGAAACTCTTTCGGTGTTAGTGATTGACATGATCTCATGGTCTAAGGATTAGGATCACTTCGTAAGTTGTTATAGCAATATAAACTCAATGACTTTGATCGTAATGCTATACTTCGGATGAATGTTCATCACACCATTACACTAATGTTGTGACCTCGTTATTAACAACATCCAATGTCCATGATCAGGAAACCTATGATCATCTTGTTAATCAACGAGCTAGTTTATAAGAGAGGCATAACTAGGAACTTCCTTTTTGTTTATTAAACACACATGTATTAATGTTTTCGTATTAATACAATTATAGCATGTAAAATAAATATTTATCATAAATAAGGAATACGGTAATAACAACTTTATTATTGCCTCTCGGGCATATTCCCTTCAGTCTCACACTTGCACTAGAGACAATAATCTAGTTTGAAAACTTTGCGTATTGAACACTTATGGCTTTCCGGTGTTCCATATACGCAATTGCAAGTGGTTAACATAATCTACGGATCTGACGCTTCAGGTCTGTGTGTATTTACATGTCTTTGCGTCTTCACGCATCACTCATTCTCCAGTGAGATGGCATTATATAAATTTGGTCTTTCGGTGAGACCTTTAGTTCCTTGGGGTTAAATCATGTCGATACTATTGTCATACAATATATCTTTAGTGTTAGCCCGTTGCGAACCAGACCTTAGTTTGGTAACAAACTACTTGACACAAATGCCCTGCTTTGCTGCTACTATAGCAGTCATATACTTAGCCTTTTGTTGTAGTATTCGTCACAATGTCTTAACTTTGGAACTCTTCCAAATCCATCATGGAAACTCCTTTCCATTACATTGTGCCACCCATAGTTTAAATTGAGATAAACTTAATTGTATCTTGTGACAAAACTAGTATCAATGTAACGCTTTACAATAAACTATTTGTAATTGTTTGTCACCTCTACACAAATATATTCTTAGTTCTTCCAAAAGATCATAAGAATTTTCTTACTATTGTCCAATGATCATTTTATGATTCATTCTGGTATATGCTCATAACACTTAGAGCATAGGACATATCTGGATGTGTACATATCATGGTATGACTGATCAAATCATTCTTGTGATTTTACTCATCAAGTGTCAAAGCACTAGAATCTTGTTTCACTTATCAAGTGTCGATACACTTGAATCTTGATTCAATTCCTTTCCATACGACAAGAACTGTTTCTTGTCGTTTCTATATTGAACTCCTTCAATATCTCATATATGTACGTTTGGTATAACCATATTAGCATCACGGTCTATCCACTATAGACTTTTATGCTAAATATTCGGGTTTTGCCTAAGTCTTTTATCGAAATGAAATTCTTAACCTTTGTCAATAAAAGATACATCATTTCTAATCAACAAGATGTCCTCCACAAAATATAATAGAAATATGTCTTAGCGCTCCCACTTAATTTCTTACAAATGCAAGCATCTTCATCGTCTCCAGATGAAAACTCCTTTTTCATCACGGTGAAGATTCCAACTCCGCGATGCTTACTTCAACCATTGAAGTTTGCATGCCCTTTTAGCATCCTTTGAATTTAACAAAACCCTTTGGATCGTGTCATGTACATGTCCTAGGTAACCATTCTATTAGAAGAACTTTGTTTTGTTTATTCATCTACCATATAACAAATTATATGTAGTGGTTGCTACTTTAATCCGTCCAGACTAAATATCGCTATGAAAGATCAAATATTTTCATAGTCAACTCCTTGAACATTGTCATAAAATACTTTACGACATGTTGACTATTTCATAGATGTGAAACATCCATGTCTGTTTCTTCATAGATCCAAATACGACCGATAGGTTTTTACACCTTTCCGGAGGGTCTTCCAAGTTCAAAACTTGATTTCTCGTGTATGGAACTATAACGAATTTTATGGCTTCAAGCCATTTGACGGAGTCAGGGCCCATCATCGCTTCTTTGCATATAGTCGGTTCATCATTGTCAAACAATAATGATTTACTCTCAAATCTTAGTATTTGATTGTTTATCCGACCTACTTGGTTCAATAGGAACTTAGATCTCCATGACCACAACCTTTGAGGCACATAAACCATGAGCATTATAGCTGCCTCCGGAACAATTTCCGGCACTGCGCAACTCAGCACATATAGCTAAGGTTCGTTAACCTTATCAAAGTTCTATTGTCCTCCCACTTAACTTTTATGAAAAATTCCTTCTTCAAGAAACTTTATGTTTCAAGCGACAAACCCTTTTGTCCTTGGTGTTATGGAGGAATAACCAATTGTTATTCGAAATAACCTACAAAGACATGCTCATCCGACTTTGGCTGTAAACATCTTACTTATGTTTAGCATACCAAAATTTAAGAAATGACAACTTGGGTTTTACCCCAAACCATAAATTCCATGGTGTCATTTCAACGGATCAAGATGGAGCTATTTTCAGTGTAAAAGCGGTAGTCTCTAAAGCTTTAATCTTTTTAAAACATAATGGCAGTTTTATAAATAACACCTTTGATCCAACCATGTCAAACAAGGTTTCATTACAAATCTCAAACACTCCATACTCCTATGGTGTTTCGAGAAATGTAAATTTAGGTGTTTTGCTAAACTTGCAACTCAAATAAATCCCTTTATGATAAAATCATAATTCATTTATTTTCTTGTCACACTTGTAACTCAAATAAATCCCTTATGATAAAATCATAAACCATTTATTTTCTTGTTACAATGATTTTCACTTCATCTTGAAAGTCTTTGAAACGTTTTTCAAATATTTCATACTTCTTTCTCATTAAGTGAACATTCACTCAATTTTACGGAGAAAGCATATGAAGTTGAAATCCATCGCTTACGACTACACATAATGGACTACATACATCGATATGTATAAATTCCAATAATCGATCGTTCTTCTTTGGCCTTTGAACAAAGTTTTAATTATCACGTGAAAAGTCTCACAAGCATCACTTGATCAAATCAAAGACTCCAAAAATCCATGAATATGGAGATTCTTCATGTTTTCTTTCCAATATAATCTAAACAGCGATGTTACTTCGTAAGTGATCTTTCAATCATTTGTCTTGCGACATTTTAGCATTAGGTTTTATGGATGTGATTTCTCCAACTAGAATTGTAAATCATCCATCTTATATGGAATACAGTAATTATTTGAACAACCTTTGTTCTCATAATACCTGATTCAAATAACAATTATTAAAACAAATCTTGAAGTCAAGCTTTGATGTCAACGAGAAATACAAACAACGGTTTGTTTGTTTTCGATGAACATCATCACATATTTTCTTGCTAGTTACTTAGGCCATTGTGGTTCATGAATTGCGTTGTTCCATATGAAATTTCATACCAACCAATTCGGTATCCAATACCCAAGAACCACATTGTTTAACAAGCAAACAATACAATCATAACATGTATATCATATATATACCTAAATTGGATATTTCCAATCTTTTCTTTTCTGCCAAATATATTTTATATATTCTCTTTCAACATTTCCTTTTCCTTTTTAAAAGAATCTATCAACATCAAAAGTGGCGCCATATACATGACACATAGTCCAAAGCGTGTATATTCAAATAATAATACCTTTGGACTTGCACTTTGAAGTAGATCACCATCATCAAAATGATTGGTATTCTTTCAAAATCCATTCTTTATTAATCTTTTAGTGTAGTAAACATTTTACATACATATTCTATTCACCCTTATCATGACGACTTTCATGATCAAGCTACTTTAGCTTATAAAGGCGAATCGTGAGTATAACATTACTTTCCAAAACCCCTTTGGATGATTAGGATGTCTAGCATCTCCAACCTTCGTAAATTCTCATCCAATATAAGAACATATATTATACTCTATCATATTGCAACCAAAACATTGTTTCAGATATCGTTATATCTGCCACACATGATGGTTTCTGAAACAATTCTTTCAGCTCCTAGATAAACTTGATATTAAAACAATCAAGAATCATGGAGGCAAACATGATACTTAAGATACTAACACTGGAACTGTTACTCTCGATTTAATACCAACTATTAAATTTCACGGAGTAAATAGAGTTTGCTGAAAGTTTGCAATAGGACTTTAAACTTTAGATTGACACTCAACACAATACGATACCAGTTCGTAAAGTATATATCCAGAATTCTATAGTTCTATTATCTCAATTACAACTATGCATAAGGTGGTGAACGGATGCCAATGACTACAACAAATTATGCAAATTCACTTTGATTTAATTTATGATAAATTGAGTTCTACTAATTCAAATTAGAAATAAACTCCCACTCAAAAACGACATCCCTCGTGTCTTTTTGGTGATTACACGAACCAAATCCACTACACCAAGTCCGATCATCACGTGAGTCGGTGTAGCTTCAAAGGCGAGCATCCATATGGTCATCATATCAAAACATATGACTCATGCTTAACCTTTCGATCCGTGTTCCGAGGCCATGTCTGTACATGCTAGGCTTGTCAAGTAAGAACCTTAGTATTCGCGTGTGTAACTGTCTTACACCCGAGATATGCTCGTGGATTCAAGTACACCCGATCATCACGTGATGTCTTGAAGCGACGAAACATTGTCGGTGCATACTTAAGGAAGAACACATTTTTATCTTGATATCTAAATGAGGGATCATCTTATTATGCTAATAAAACGCCAAACAAGCAATATAAGATGCAATCAAAACATCACATGTTTATAAGTGAAATGATATGGTTCCCGCATATGATCTCCATCATGTGCATCGTGGTATGACCTCTATCATACCTTTATGTGTAAGGCCAAGCTCTATGGAACTTACACGCTATGTGTGTTGTAGGAGTATCATCTCATACTTCTACTTACAACATCACCATATCATAACACTAGCCCAACAACAATCTAAACTAGACGCCTCTAATTTATCCATTGCAAGTTTTACGTGGCTTAGGGCTTTCGAAGATAGAACCGTTCTTACCTACAAACATGAACCACAACGAGGATAACCAAATTGTTGACAACTCGTTGCAAATTAGATATTGACTATAGTAGGAGAGACAGATACCCGCTAGCCACTTATGCAAAACTAGTTGCATGTCAAGCGTGGAACAGGTCTCATGTGCGAGGACATGTAAAGTTTGTCCGGGCCGCTTCATCCCACTATGCCACCAATATCCAAAGTACAACTAAGAAGCAATAAAATGATCATCATCGCCCACATACTCATATGTGTACTACCCGTGGAAAGTATCTACGCATAGATCCGGCTCTGATACCACTGTAGGGTTCACAGCATAGAAAACAAAAAAATTCCTACAATGGGAACAACTATGTACCAAGATCTATCTACTAGATACAAACAACGGGCGGATGTATATCTGTAGAGAACATACCCTTGAAGACCGACAAAGCTTAACGAGTCCAAACTCGTGGTTGATGTAGACGATCTCTTGCCGATCTCAAGATCGAGAGGAAGTCCTAGCGGCGCAAAAAAGCAGCGCATCCGTGCTCGTACACACGTTCGAGGCACCGAGCAACCTCCGCCTCCTCGCTCCAGCGATGCAGCGGAAGCACAACTCTTTCTTGCCGAATAGCCACCGGGAACATGTATCTCGCTAGTCCGAGACCATGGGGGATATATTCTAGAGGGGGAGAGAGATCCTTCACGAGGAGGTGTGAGTGAGAGAGAGAGAGGGAGGGGGCTCCTTTTATAGGGAGAGGGGGGCACCCAAGGGGCCATGCGCCCAGCCATGGGGCTGCCCCCACCTCTTCCACATTCATGTGGGTGGACACTCCACTCACTCAAATGCCTTTCAATTCCCTCCACTCAAAAACCCACTCAAATTCCCATTAAATTTCCACCAAATTTAATGCAAACTCTCATTAAATAAAACTCCTTTTATTTATTCAGAATTTTGTCAATTACTTTAATGACAAACATTCACATATAACCCCTTGCTAGTATTTCATTTCACATGCAGAAACACTTTCTGCAATTTCACCCGAAAACCCGTTTCGGTATCTAGTGAAATAAATTCCTGCGCTTGTTATTCTTTTCGGCATGAAACTTTTGCTCCAAATGGATGTCGTTGTCTCTTAAGTGTGTCACCTTACGGTTCGTGAATAATGCGGACATGATCGAGACCCCTCTCAGATCAATAATCAGAAGCGGGATCTGGAGACCCATACTGACTCCCACACATTCAACGATGACTTTCTTGTGATCGTCAGAACCTTTTATGCTAGTATCTTAATCCCTTTGTTTCACAATATATTACATGTCCAAGATTCGATCATCAGTATCTCCATACCTAGTTTGATCTCGTTACTGACATGTACTATTTTCTCGTTCCCGTGATATAACATTCTAGTGATCAAATCACTTGCTTGCAAGCTAACCAATGTGATATCACCGAGAGGGCACAGAGTATATCTATCCGTCATCGGGATGAACAAATTCCACTCTCGATCCATGGGCCTCAACATAACACTTTATTAGTTCTGAATCCATCTTTATAATCATCCTGTTACGGTGTGACGTTTGATGTTATCAAGAAACTCTTCCGGTGTTAGTGATTGACATGATCTCATGGTCTAAGGATTAGAATCACTTCATAAGTTGTTATAGCAATATAAACTCAATGACTTTGATCGTAATGCTATACTTCGGATGAATGTTCATCACAGCATTACACTAATGTTGTGACCTCGTTATTAACAACATCCAATGTCCATGATTAGGAAACCTATGATCATCTTGTTAATCAACGAGCTAGTTTATAGAGAGGCATAACTAGGAACTTCCTTTTTGTTTATTAAACACACATGTATTAATGTTTCCGTATTAATACAATTATAGCATATAAAATAAACATTTATCATAAATAAGGAATACGATAATAACCACTTTATTATTGCCTCAAGGACATATTCCCTTCACCCTAAGAACCCACTCCCCTCCCCCCAGCCTCCCTGCGTCAGGTTGTTGCTGCTGCCGACTCCGGCGGCGATCGCAGTGCCCCATCCATCTAAGATGGGGAAGGAGAGGGGTCTGTGGCGGTGTTCATATGGAGGAGATGTGGCGCTGACTGTGGGCTTGGTGCGGCACGGTCGTCTTGGCCGGGGCTTGAGGTTCTCTAACGGTCGACGAGGAGTTGGAGGCTTGCCGCAGCCGGGGGTGAGGTTGTGGCCTAGCCACGCTGATCTCTTGCGGTTGTTGACTTATCCTCCTCTGTTGGTGCTGCACGAAGACGACATGCGACGTGGGGCCTGCTCGTCTGTAACACCCTCAGAATCGGCCCTATGCAAGTTTTAGCGAAACCCGCCAAACCCGCATAGAAACGATTCAAAGGTGCCCACCAGGCACTTGCGTGCGGGTGGAAAACGAAGTAATAACATTACACAACAGTCCTCGATGGGACCCACAGAACAGATATATATACAACAGCGACTCAATGAGTCAAGAATACAGATATAATATACAAAGATCCAAATCACCTTGAAAATGATAGAGCGTCCGACTACGGACAAGATGCAAATGGGGCTAAGAGCCCTGAAGAATAACCAATGGCGTCCATAACCCTGCCCAGGCCAAGCCGGAAGGGTAACCCTGCTAACGACGTCGATCTCAGAACCTGCTTAAACAAAGGGGTGCCGACAAGGGGCAAAGGAAAAAGAGAGAGCGGTCAGTACTGAGGCCAGTACACGGCGAGGCTAGAATTCGGCGGTCCTCGCCTACATAGGTATGGTGGACTGAGCGGCAGCGCAGCATGCACTAAACAACCTATAGAAACTCGATAGAGCTGTCGGCTATCAGAGAGGGATAAGAAAGACCTATTCGGAACCAACCTGATACTACCACCAAACATACCCATCCTGGTGTTTCCCCCTCGAGACCAAACGAGGAAGTCAACCGAGGAACTCACACAGTTGGCAGTTTTATTTATTCAGTTATCGTTGCCGCAATTACTAGTCAAGTATAGATAATCATCCTGATATAATAAGCAGTGGGCAATTTTAGTTAACCATTCCGTTGTAGTTGCGACACTTACTAGTCAGATACAATTAGCATGAGATAACCCCAAAACCCAGCAGTTGTTGGTACTTTTATTTAGCCATTCCGTTATAGTTGCAATACTTACTAGTCAGATACAAAGGTAGCAAGCGTCAACCAAACAAGCAATTGTTGTCAATTTTATTTAGCCATTCCATTATAGTGAAGCTGATTACTAGTCATTATAAAGTCAAATTTATAGCACTACTTTAGTTATAGTTGTCTATGATCGAGATACTGTGCTCCAAGTCGTCCATAACCGCGGACACAGCTTTCAGAAAGTTTTACCCTGTAGGGGTGCACAAATAGCAACACACACTCGATCAACCTCGAAAAAACCAAATCAAAACCCAACGAGGCCTTCACGACAAAGCAATCACCAGATTCAGAAATATTTCAGGGGGCCACCCCATTGAGTACACCCGCAACGAAGTTAGCTGACTCCGAGACGGACTCAAGGTTTGCGTCAATGGCTGTAAACGACTGGGAACCCGAAAATGTGACTGGGCTTGTCGATACCGCGAAAACACTCCGCTTACCTAAACAGTACAGGTGCTCCTCGCACAATCGTAAATAAAGCAGTAAAGCATGGCATAAGTACAGGATAGTAAATAAAACCTCAAACTAGTTTGTGGCCCCAAGAAATAAGAATGAATCAAGCTCTGGCTCAGGGGGGTCCCATAATCCTCCCGGATGTGGATAGCGCGAATATTCAAGGAACAAGTATCAAGTACTCGGGGTCCTACGGAACACAAGTGGACGGTTAAAAACCAAATAACATCTATTGCCCACCTGTGCCTCTGCATTTACCTACTTCAATTTTAGTTATTAAACAATAATTAAAGTTATGATCATCTCCAACATTAAGCATGCGGCAATACTCCAACAACTGTGATACTTGACGACACGCAACAGCACTTGAGCAAGTGACTACGACGCGCAGGTCCAACTATCTACCAAACAACAGGTAATAGGAGGTGTCCAAGTCAATATAAGGCTGCAAGGGATATCACGGATACGAAAACTAGAGCATCGCAACACAGATAGCAATAGATCAACAGGAGGGAATAAATACTATAAAAGTAAGATAGGTAGAAAGGGGGAGGTGCTCGCCTGAAAACATTGCCGAAGGTTCAACCGAAGATCGGGTCGACACTCGCATCAACTCAACGGCCTTATCCGCGAAGAACCAAAACACTAGAATAAACACCGGACGCAATATTTAATACTACGGCAAAAGATCGGGCGTGATGCATGTATGATGTATGACATGGCAGGCATGCGATGCAATTAGGCCATATTAAGCGGAACCGGGGGTCCCGACAATTAAATATATGGTTCATGTTGTTTAGCTACCCCAAAATTTAAATGTTGTAATAACAGGGCAAGATAAGTTACCGGTTCACTACACAAATTTAAATGGAGTCCAGAATAAGACAAAGATATCCCGCATATCGACTCCATATTCCATTTATGAGATGAATTGGCATAATGCCCCCAAACCACATGATATGCATGCGAGATGAACAATTAATATGCAACAAGTTTTATATAAAGCATTTATAAAATAGGGCTCTGGAAAAGGTTCACACATCTGGGTTCGGAAGATCTTGGTTCCGGGGGTTCGGGGTTCGGTCTCAGGGTTCAACAGGGATCGAGGTTCAGATTCAAGATGGAGAACTTGTTGTGTCGTGACGGAGAACTTGGGTCCAAGCGGTCGATCTTGCCGTCGCGAAGATCTTGTCGGGTCCGCGCCATCGAGTCGTTTGTGGCATTCGGGGTGAAGAGCTTGGCGTCCTCGAGGAAGTACTTGGCGTATCCGTGTCGACGACCTTGGCGTCCGGGAAGAAATACTTGTCGCATCTGTGGCCTTCGGGTCGAAGAACTTGGCGCGCCAGGGTTCGGGTTCGGTCTCCGGAGAGGAAGGCGACAGCATCGGGGTTCGATGTTTCGCTCCGGGAACGGTCTTGTGGTCTGAGTGGACGATCTTGACGTCGATGGAGTACTTGAATAGATGACACCGAGTTCAATAGGGGCCCTCGGGTTTGGGCTCCTCGCATCACCATCGGAAGATCTTGGCGCCGGGCGTCAGTAGATCTTGGCGTCAATAGATCTTGAGAGCCTCGAAAATTCTTGCGGGTCATACTTGTCACATGGCACATGTCGTGGCTAACCTTGCCGATGGAGAGAAACATGTCCGCTGCTGGTCAAACACGCACACACTGAGGGTTCAAGCGGCGAGGTACATGGTACTTGACAGGGCGACGCAGGACATGGACGGGACGACGAGGAGGCGCTAGGCCGGCGGGGAAGCACTGCAGACCGGATCGGAGAGGGGGCTGTGGACAGGCACGCTACGGAGATGCGTGCTCGCAGGAGGGAGGCGAGGCCGGGCGGCGGCTCGGCGATCTGTAGGGGGCACTGAGCAACGGGAGGCGTCCAGGGCGAGCTTGGCGGGCGTGCGACGGCTCTGCTTGCAACCGGAGAAAGCGACAGGGGCGCGCGACGCTTGCGGCGCTTGACGAGGGGAAGCAGACGGCGCATGGGTGAAGGACAGAGCGACGACGGCTGCTGGCACGGGAGGCCTGAGGTCGGCGGCGGGGTGCAGAGGAGAGGCCAGCGACGAGGAGGCGCGGGACCGGGCGAACGGGCGCAGGAGGAGGCAAGGAAGGGAGGAGAGGCCAGCGCTGGGTCGCGGGGGGGCGCTGGCGTCCGCGGCGGAGGCAGCCAGGAGGGAGGCGTGGAGGAGGCCATGATGCTGCGGACGGGAGGAGGTTGTGGGGAGGGGCGCTCGCGGAGGGCCCTCCGGCGACGGCGGCGGCGCGAGCAGAGGCGCGACGGGGCGAGCTCGAGGTCGGGGATGGTTGAGGCATGGCGACGGCTGCTAGAGAGCACGGTGAGGAGGGCGCCGCGGGACGGAGACGAGACGGCGAGGAGGCGGCCTCGACGGCTACACGGCCCAGGCGCGAGGAGAGCGGGATGACGCGGCGCGGCGGCGCCATGGCAGCGGGGCCTCGACGAGGTGGCGCTGGGTGGACTTGGCGGAGCACGGAGGAAGGTCGAGGACGGGTGGCCGCAGAGGGTGTGCCGGCGGGCTTGGGGCCTGAGCCTGCCGCAGCGACACGGCGAGGAAGGAGGGAGGCCGCGGGCGCGTCTGCGGGAGAGAGAGGAAGGCGGCTGGGGAGCGTCGCGTGCGGGCGAGAGATGGTGGGAGGAGAGCGGGCGAGTGGGGCAGGGAGGTGGGCCAGGGTTCGGCGGGGTCTGTCGGGGTGGTGGGATCTGGGGTCGCGTGTGGTGTGTGTGCTCTGCGTGTGTGCTGTGGGTGTGTTGAGTGGAAGAGTAGAGGGTGTTTGGGGGTGAGGTGTCAGCGGGTGAGTGGGTGGGGGAGAGATGAGAGATGAGGTGGCGAGAGGGGATTGGTCAGGGTGAGGTGGAGGGGAGGCTGGTTAGGTTAGGTCTGGGTAGAAAAGATTTAGGTGGCCCGATGTTGTACTGGGGGTGGCCGACTGGGTCGGATCGGCCCGGTTTGGCTGCCCCCTAAAATTAATATAAAATTTTTATGTATTGTTTAAAAGACTTGTGCAATTTATTTTTAGACAAATAAAAAATATCCGGAAGGGTCCGGGGATTATTTTGAAATAGAGAGGGATCTTTGTAGAAAGCAAAAGTAGGTTTTAACAAAATAGTTTTAGTCAATGAGCTGCATGATGATGTCATGATGATGCAATGCACAAAAATCAACGCGATTTTCTAGTAGTGGTTTTGCGGGATGCCACAATTCGACACCACTAACAATGGATCTCGCCCTCGAGATCCGCCTCATGGTACCGGAAGGAAGGTCGGCGATCTGCGTCTTCTCGCTTCGTGTAGATCCTCGCGACACCACTAACAAGAGGTCGTTGTCCGTGATCGTCGAGGGAAACACTCCGGAAACAAAAGGTCGAAGGTAGAGGTATCAACAAATAAAGCCACCTCTAGCTTCCGTGGACGGAGTAAAATTGCTGGATCCATCGATTCGATGTACAAGAGCGAATGATAAGAGTAGTCGGATGGTGATCAGTCCATCGCGCACCCAAAGCATTACTCTGCACATGAATAGAAGAATTATGCAACCAACTCTCGGAATTCAGACTGAAGATCTCGACAATCGAGGTTCAGAAACAAAGGAGTGATGCAGACTCTGCATCGGATCTGGCGTAGATGATGTCGTCGCGTCGGAAAACACCGGAAGGCACGAGAAGGAACAAAGAGAAGTCCACCAGACGAAGGATTCCTCGGATAGCTTGAAGACCAGATGTAGCAACACCGTTACCAAAGGAGGAAGCGAAACCCTGAAGGTACGATGGAACCCAACCACGAGAAATCCTGGACTCGGAGAGGGAGAAGAGAGCGGATTCAAAACACGCAGAGGTGAGAGGAGAGCAGCAGAGGGGTAAGGAGTAAAATCAGACCTAATCAGAACTATCCAACCGATTTTTCAAAAATAGTTTTGACACTCTACTTCGGCCGTTAGCTAGGTTATCCTACAGGCTGGACTTGTGGGGTATCGCAACTGCTGAGCTCTGATACCACTCTGTAACACCCTCAGAATCGGCCCTATGCAAGTTTTAGCGAAACCCGCCAAACCCGCATAGAAACGATTCAAAGGTGCCCACCAGGCACTTGCGTGCGGGTGGAAAACGAAGTAATAACATTACACAACAGTCCTCGATGGGACCCACAGAACAGATATATACAACAGCGACTCAATGAGTCAAGAATACAGATATAATATACAAAGATCCAAATCACCTTGAAAATGATAGAGCGTCCGACTACGGACAAGATGCAAATGGGGCTAGGAGCCCTGAAGAATAACCAATGGCGTCCATAACCCTGCCCAGGCCAAGCCGGAAGGGTAACCCTGCTAACGACGTCGATCTCAGAACCTGCTTAAACAAAGGGGTGCCGACAAGGGGCAAAGGAAAAAGAGAGAGCGGTCAGTACTGAGGCCAGTACACGGCGAGGCTAGAATTCGGCGGTCCTCGCCTACATAGGTATGGTTGACTGAGCGGCAGCGCAACATGCACTAAACAACCTATAGAAACTCGATAGAGCTGTCGGCTATCAGAGAGGGATAAGAAAGACCTATTCGGAACCAACCTGATACTACCACCAAACATACCCATCCTGGTGTTTCCCCCTCGAGACCAAACGAGGAAGTCAACCGAGGAACTCACACAGTTGGCAGTTTTATTTATTCAATTATCGTTGCCGCAATTACTAGTCAAGTATAGATAATCATCCTGATATAATAAGCAGTGGGCAATTTTAGTTAACCATTCCGTTGTAGTTGCGACACTTACTAGTCAGATACAATTAGCATGAGATAACCCCAAAACCCAGCAGTTGTTGGTACTTTTATTTAGCCATTCCGTTATAGTTGCAATACTTACTAGTCAGATACAAAGGTAGCAAGCGTCAACCCAAACAAGCAATTGTTGTCAATTTTATTTAGCCATTCCATTATAGTGAAGCTGATTACTAGTCATTATAAAGTCAAATTTATAGCACTACTTTAGTTATAGTTGTCTATGATCGAGATACTGTGCTCCAAGTCGTCCATAACCGCGGATATGGCTTTCAGAAAGTTTTACCCTGCAGGGGTGCACAAATAGCAACACACACTCGATCAACCTCGGAAAAACCAAATCAAAACCCAACGAGGCCTTCACGACAAAGCAATCACCAGATTCAGAAATATTTCAGGGGGCCACCCCATTGAGTACACCCTCAACGAAGTTAGCTGACTCCGAGACGGACTCAAGGTTTGCGTCAATGGCTGTAAACGACTGGGAACCCGAAAATGTGACTGGGCTTGTCGATACCGCGAAAACACTCCGCTTACCTAAACAGTACAGGTGCTCCTCGCACAATCGTAAATAAAGCAGTAAAGCATGGCATAAGTACATGATAGTAAATAAAACCTCAAACTAGTTTGTGGCCCCAAGAAATAAGAATGAATCAAGCTCTGGCTCAGGGGGGTCCCATAATCCTCCCGGATGTGGATAGCGCGAATATTCAAGGAACATGTATCAAGTACTCGGGGTCCTACGGGACACAAGTGGACGGTTAAAAACCAAATAACATCTATTGCCCACCTGTGCCTCTGCATTTACCTACTTCAATTTTAGTTATTAAACAATAATTAAAGTTATGATCATCTCCAACATTAAGCATGCGGCAATACTCCAACAACTGTGATACTTGACGACACGCAACATCACTTGAGCAAGCGACTACGACGCGCAGGTCCAACTATCTACCAAACAACAGGTAATAGGAGGTGTCCAAGGCAATATAAGGCTGCAAGGGATATCACGGGTACGAAAACTAGAGCATCGCAACACAGATAGCAATAGATCAACAGGAGGGAATAAATACTATAAAAGTAAGATAGGTAGAAAGGGGGAGGTGCTCGCCTGAAAACATTGCCGAAGGTTCAACCGAAGATCGGGTCGACACTCGCATCAACGCAACGGCCTTATCCGCGAAGAACCAAAACACTAGAATAAACACCGGACGCAATATTTAATACTACGGCAAAAGATCGGGCGTGATGCATGTATGATGTATGACATGGCAGGCATGCGATGCAATTAGGCCATATTAAGCGGAACCGGGGGTCCCGACAATTAAATATATGGTTCATGTTGTTTAGCTACCCCACAATTTAAATGTTGTAATAACAGGGCAAGATAAGTTACCGGTTCGCTACACAAATTTAAATGGAGTCCGGAATAAGACAAAGATATCCCGCATATCGACTCCATATTCCATTTATGAGATGAATTGGCATAATGCCCCCAAACCACATGATATGCATGCGAGATGAACAATTAATATGCAACAAGTTTTATATAAAGCATTTATAAAATAGGGCTCGGGAAAAGGTTCACACATCTGGGTTCGGAAGATCTTGGTTCCGGGGGTTCGGGGTTCGGTCTCAGGGTTCAACAGGGATCGAGGTTCAGATTCAAGATGGAGAACTTGTTGTGTCGTGACGGAGAACTTGGGTCCAAGCGGTCGATCTTGCCGTCGCGAAGATCTTGTCGGGTCCGCGCCATCGAGTCGGTTTTGGCATTCGGGGTGAAGAGCTTGGCGTCCTCGAGGAAGTACTTGGCGTATCCGTGTCGACGACCTTGGCATCCGGGAAGAAGTACTTGTCGCATCTATGGCCTTCGGGTCGAAGAACTTGGCGCGCCAGGGTTCGGGTTCGGTCTCCGGAGAGGAAGGCGACAACACTGGGGTTCGATGTTTCGCTCCAGGAACGGTCTTGTGGTCTGAGTGGACGATCTTGACGTCGATGGAGTACTTGAATAGATGACACCGAGTTCAATAGGGCCCCTCGGGTTTGGGCTCCTCGCATCACCATCGGAAGATCTTGGCGCCGGGTGTCTTTAGATCTTGGCGTCAGTAGATCTTGAGAGCCTCGCAACTTCTTGCGGGTCATACTTGTCACATGGCACATGTCGTGGCTAACCTTGCCGATGGAGAGAAACATGTCCGCTGCTGGTCAAACACGCACACACTGAGGGTTCAAGCGGCGAGGTACATGGTACTTGACAGGGCGACGCAGGACATGGACGGGACGACGAGGAGGCGCTAGGCCGGCGGGGAAGCACTGCAGACCGGATCGGAGAGGGGGCTGTGGACAGGCACGCTACGGATATGCGTGCTCGCAGGAGGGAGGCGAGGCCGGGCGGCGGCTCGGCGGTCTGTAGGGGGCACTGAGCAACGGAAGGCGTCCAGGGCGAGCTTGCTGGGCGTGCGACGGCTCTGCTTGCAACCGGAGAAAGCGACAGGGGCGCGCGATGCTTGCGGCGCTTGACGAGGGGAAGCAGACGGCGCATGGGTGAAGGACAGAGCGACGGCGGCTGCTGGCGCGGGAGGCCTGAGGTCGGCGGCGGGGTGCAGAGGAGAGGCCAACGACGAGGAGGCGCGGGATCGGGCGGACAGGCGCAGGAGGAGGCAAGGAAGGGAGGCGAGGCCAGCGCTGGGTCGCGGGGGGGGCGCTGGCGTCCGCGGCGGAGGCGGCCAGGAGGGAAGCGTGGAGGCGGCCACGACGCTGCGGACGGGAGGAGGTTGCGGGGAGGGGCGCTCGCGGAGGGCCCTCCGGCGACGGCGGCGGCGCGAGCAGAGGCGCGACGGGGCGAGCTCGAGGTCGGGGATTGTTGAGGCATGGCGGCGGCTGCCAGAGAGCACGGTGAGGAGGGCGCCGCGGGACGGAGACGAGACGGCGAGGAGGCGGCCTCGACGGCTACACGGCCCAGGCGCGAGGAGAGCGGGATGACGCGGCGCGGCGGCGCCATGGCAGCGGGGCCTCGACGAGGTGGCGCTGGGTGGACTTGGCGGAGCGCGGAGGAAGGTCGAGGACGGGTGGCCGCAGAGGGTGTGCCTGCGGGCTTGGGGCCTGAGCCTGCCGCAGCGACACGGCGAGGGAGGAGGGAGGCCGCGGGCGCGTCTGCGGGAGAGAGAGGGAGGCGGCTGGGGAGCGTCGCGTGCGGGCGAGATATGGTGGGAGGAGAGCGGGCGAGTGGGGCAGGGAGGTGGGCCAGGGTTCGGCGGGGTCTGTCGGGGTGGTGGGATCTGGGGTCGCGTGTGGTGTGTGTGCTCTGCGTGTGTGCTGTGGGTGTGTTGAGTGGAAGAGTAGAGGGTGTTTGGGGGTGAGGTGTCAGCGGGTGAGTGGGTGGGGGAGAGATGAGAGATGAGGTGGCGAGAGGGGATTGGTCAGGGTGAGGTGGAGGGGAGGCTGGTTAGGTTAGGTCTGGGTAGAAAAGATTTAGGTGGCCCGATGTTGTACTGGGGGTGGCCGACTGGGTCGGATCGGCCCGGTTTGGCTGCCCCCTAAAATTAATATAAAATTTTTATGTATTGTTTAAAAGACTTGTGCAATTTATTTTTAGACAAATAAAAAATATCCGGAAGGGTCCGGGGATTATTTTGAAATAGAGAGGGATCTTTGTAGAAAGCAAAAGTAGGTTTTAACAAAATAGTTTTAGTCAATGAGCTGCATGATGATGTCATGATGATGCAATGCACAAAAATCAACGCGATTTTCTAGTAGTGGTTTTGCGGGATGCCACATCGTCTGCTGAATAAAGGCGGCGGTCCTAGGATTCAACTCATGCCAAGACGAGGATCTACTTGTTGGTTGTCCTCTCTGATCTGGCCGGAGTGGCGATTTCGGAAGGCTTCACCGGTGGACTCCCATGGACGATTAATGCTTGGAGATTGTTGGATTTGAGGGATCCGGTCGTGCGCACCCATGTTTTACTCTGACCGTTTGGATTCAGAGGGAGCGCTTCGAAGATGTGTTGGCTGTTAATATCATGGGGCATGTTCTCTTTCCATGATGCTGACGGATAATGTAATGGAGACCAGGATATCAGGACGGACAATGGTGGTGATGAGGAATTGACTTGGTGACTCGTGACTTGGACCAGTGTAATGCAAGTGGGAGGCAACTGCACAGGAGAGGTTCACGGTCCTATCTTTTAGGGTGAAAATCCTAGGTCTGGCCTTAATTGGTTATCCTGACAATGGCCTTGTTTAAGGTATTGTTTTAAGAGCATGAACTTTTTTCAGGATGAAAACCTAAGATCTATGATCGGGCGGTAACGGTGTTTGTGCACTGTTTTCTTCTTGGTCACTTTTGGAGAAACTGGACTTCTGGTGCTGTCTTGATGGTGGTAGTATCGTTGTTTCAATAAATGGGTCACTGTAGCAGGACTTTTCCTTTTTATAATTCTTCTTTCTTTTCTGGCTATGTGCTATGGCCGCTAAGGCAATATATTGCTGCAGAGGCTGCATATAATTGGTATCTTGTAATATTAATATATGCTTTTTTTATAAAAAAAGATAGCTATTCTTAGTTAATAATGAAATTTAAATTTTCAGATGAATCGCTTTGCACTTGTGGTATATTTTTTAAGTATGAATGTACGTGGTAAGCAAAAGGATGGTAACAAACTATGTTTTGGTGAAGCGCGCCCGAATCAGGAGCATATGCAAAAAGCTGAAGATAGTAGAATATCCGATCGTAGCAACGTACGGGATTCAGTTAGTTTTGACTAGATACATGTGTATCTAAGATATCAAAACACATATGAATACATATAAATCTATACAAAGTTGCGTCACTTTTTGAGATCAATAGAGTATTGTTTTTACATGCACCCCTCAGCGTTCTACCAAATGTGAAGATCCTGCTTTCGCCAAAAAAAATACAGGCACAATCTTATGTCTCGATAGAAAATAAGACGATGGTGGATCCTGATGTTACGTTGGGTTTGGCGGATCCTGACCGACGATGGTGGCCTTTGGTTACAACTAGTCAAAGCAAAGTATTTGCGTGAGTGTCCACTTCTAGTTTGTGAACGTCGGGAGGAATCTCAGTTTTGGAGATCTATCCAGGACATCAAGCCGGCGATCCGGAAGGGGCTCTCTATTTCCATCGAAAATGGGAGAAACGCCATCTTCAGGCTTGACCCTTGGGTGGGTGGGCGCCCCTTGCGCCACGAGGTCCTCTGTAACACCCTCAGAATCGGCCCTATGCAAGTTTTAGCGAAACCCGCCAAACCCGCATAGAAACGATTCAAAGGTGCCCACCAGGCACTTTCGTGCGGATGGAAAACGAAGTAATAACATTACACAACAGTCCTCGATGGGACCCACAGAACAGATATATATAACAGCGACTCAATGAGTCAAGAATACAGATATACAGTACAAAGATCCAAATCACCTTGAAAACGATAGATCGTCCAGCTACGGACAAGATGCAAATGGGGCTAAGAGCCCTGAAGAATAACCAATGGCGTCCATAACCCTGCCCAGGCCAAGCCGGAAGGGTAACCCTGCTAACGACGTCGATCTCAAAACCTGCTTAAACAAAAGGGGTGCCGACAAAGGGCAAAGGAAAAAGAGAGAGCGGTCAGTACTGAGGCCAGTACACGGCGAGGCTAGAATTCGGCGGTCCTCGCCTACATAGGTATGGTGGGCTGAGCGGCAGCGCGACAGGCACTAAACAACCTATAGAGACTCGATAAAACTGTCGGCTACCAGAGAGGGATAAGAAAGACCTATCCGAATCCAACCTGAATCTTACACCAAACAATCCCATCCTGGTATTTCCCCCTCGAGACCAATCGAGGAAGTCCACCGAGGAACTCACACAGTTGGTAGTTTTATTTATTCAGTTATTGTTGCAGCAATTACTAGTCAGGTGTAGATAATCATCCTGATAAAATAAGCAGTGGGCACTTTTAGTTAACCATTTCGTTGTAGTTGCAACACTTACTAGTCAGATACAAATAGCATGAGAAAAACCCAAACCCAGCAGTTGTTGGTACTTTTATTTAGCCATTCCGTTGCAGTGAAGCTGATTACTAGTCATATTGGATACAAGTCAATTTATGACAGTAAACTTTAGTTATAGTTGTCTATGATCAAGCACTGTGCTCCAAGTCGTCCATAACCGCGGACACGGCTTCTCGAAAAGATTTAACCCTGCAGGGGTGCACCAAAGTATCCACAAGCACTTCGACCCTTTTTGCCAGATCAGTTAACATACACCCATCGGTATGTCGGCGGGGCCTAAGTCATGACGTTTCCAAACCCAAAGCAAGCACGGGGGGCCACCCCACTAAGTACACCCGCAACGAAGTCGCCCGGTCTCCGAGACGGACTCAGGGTTTGGGTAGACGGCTGTGAACGACTGGGGACCCAAAACTGGGCTTGTCGACACCGCGAAAACGTGTCCCGATCCTAAACAGTACAGTGTGCTATCCATCGCACAATTTAAATAAAGCGGTAAAGCATGGCATAAGTACAGAATAGTAATAAAACCCCAAACTACTTTGTGGCCCCCAGTACAATACTTTGAAATCAGGTACTAATCGATGGGGGGCCCATATCTCCCCACCTGTGGTTAGCGCGCTCGATCTCGGAACAGGTGTCAAGAACTCGGGGTCCTACGGGACACAAGTGGACGGTTAACAACCAAATAACATCTATTTCCCACCTGTGACTCTGCTTACCTACTTCAATTTTAGTTGTTAAACAATAATTAAAGTAAAAGATAATTAAAGCCATGATCATCTCCAACATTAAGCATGCGGCAGTACTCCAACAACCGTGGTACTTGACGACACCCAACAGCACTCGAGCAAGCGACTACGACGCGCAAGTCCAACTATCGACCAAACAACAGGTAATAGGATGTGTCCAAGGCAATATAAGGCTGCAAGGGATATCACGGGTACGAGAACTAGAGCATCGCAACACAGATAGCAATAGATCAACAGGAGGGAATAAATACTATAAAAGTAAGATAGGTAGAAAGGGGGAGATGCTCGCCTGAAAACATTGCCGAAGATTTATCCGAAGATCGGGTCGACACTCGCATCAACTCAACGGCCTTATCCGCAAAGAAGCAAAACACTAGAAGAAACACCGGATGGACTATTTAATACTACGGCAAAAGATCGGGCATGATGCATGTATGATGCATGACATGGCAAAGATGCGATGCAATTGGGTCATATTGAGCGGAACCGGGGTCCCGACAATTAATTAAATGGTTCAAGTTATTTAACTACCCCGCAAATTAAAGGTTGTATTAACAGGGAAAGAGATAGTACCGGTTCGATGCACAAATTTAAATGGGACCAATATACGACTAGATTTGCCCGCATATGGATCCCATATTTAATTTAGGTGAATCGGCCTAAGGTCCCCAAACACCCACAAATATGCATGCGAGTATGACAATTAAAATGCAACAAGTTTATATTATTATAAAAGTAGGGGCTTAGGGGCACACATTAGGGTTCGGCGAACTTCGGCTCCGGGGTTCGGGGTCGGACTCAGGGTTTGACGGGATCGGCGAGTGTCTTGGCGTTCGGGTTGCAGAACTTGGTGTCCGGGACGGAGTACTTGTCGCCCCGGGGTCTCGGGTCGAAGAACTTGGCGCGCCCGGGTTCGGTCTTCGGATCCGGGAAGGAGGCCTTCGGATCCTCGGGTCCGTGAAGGAGTACTTGGCGTCCGTGTAGAATTCCTTCGGTCATCGAATCCGTGTAGGCGCACTCGGGGTCTCGACGTCTAGGTTCCGTGAAGATCTTGGCTAAACCTGTCAATGGTCCTTCTTGTGCTTCCCGTTGTCGATCTTGTCGCATGGCCTCTTTACAGCTCCGAAGCATGCACCCCTCGGCAGAGGACCAAACCACGCATCCTTGTTGGCATCGACACGGGCAGCAGGGTCGCAGCAAACAACACCGGGAGACAGCGGCAAGGGCTTGGCGAGAAGGAGTGGGCACGCCCCTCGCAGCGATGGCGCTCGCGGCCCAGGCGGAGGGAAAGACGAGGGCGACCGGGCGCTGGCAGGAGGACGCTGCACGGACGACGACTGCTCGGGGACGGTCTTGACGGCTCACGCACGGACAGAGGATGGCGGGGCCGGAGACAGGGACCAGGGGAGGCAGGAGATGGGGCACCGACGAGGAAAAGGGCGAGGACGGCCGGCTCGCGCATGCGGAGGGAGGCGGCGTCGCTGCAGCGGGGCAGAGCCGGCGACGGCAGGGCACCGGCGGCCGCGGCTGGAGGCGGGACGACGGGGAGGCGG
Organism: Avena sativa; assembly: GCA_916181665.1. Classification (NCBI taxonomy): domain Eukaryota; kingdom Viridiplantae; phylum Streptophyta; class Magnoliopsida; order Poales; family Poaceae; genus Avena; species Avena sativa. The sequence continues at coordinate 379,826,966 of OV702279.1, read as the reverse complement.
TGCAGGCTCGGAGGGGGCGTCGCCGAGGCCACGGGCGGCTCCGGCGAGGGAGCGCGCCGGCGCAGAGGACGAGGGAGGGCGGCGGCTCGGCGGCCAGAGAGGAGGCGGCGAGCGAGGCCGGCCGGAGCGCGCTGGGCCGGGCTCGACGGGGACGCGGCGGCGGGCAGCCAGAGGAGAGGAGAGGGAGAGACGGCGAGGGGGCGAACGGGAGGCGGCTCCGGCGAGGAGGGGAAGACCGGCGTCGGGCGGCCGGAGAGCGAGGAGACGGGCGAGGCGCGGAGGAGGGATCGGGCGAGCGGGGCGGCCGGAGGAGAGAGGATGGGGAGAGGACGCGGGCGAGGTGGGAAGCGAGGCTGGGAGTTGGGTGGGGCCAGGGGGACAGGCGGTCAGGGGGGTGGGGCCGCGCGGGAGTGGCGTTGGGGCAGAGGGAGTGGCTGCGGGGTGGGGCCGGGGGAGTGGGTGTGTGGCTGCTGCGCGCTGTGTGCGTGTGTCTGGGTGTGTTTGCTGTGGGGAGTGGGGAGGTGAGGTGGCAGCAGATGATTGGTGGGGAGGAGGGAGAGAGGTGAGGTGGCGAGAGAGGATTGGGTGGGGTGAGGTGGCTGGAGGGGTGGGTAGACTAGGTTGGGTAGTTTTAGGATTTTGGTGGACCAATTGGTTTTGTACTGGGGGTGGCCAACTGGGTCGGATCGGCCCGGTTTGGCTGCCCCCTAAAAATAATTAAACAATTTATTTATTCAAACCGGGCTTTTGCAAACCCGCGGGTAGACAAAACAAATATTCCGGAGACCCGGGTTTGAGTTGAATTAAAGACAGGGTATTTAGAAAACTAAAATAGGTTTTTCCGAAAATAGTTTTATGCAAGCAAATGCAAGATGATGACGATGCTCAAATGCAAAGTGGCATGATGACATGGGCATGCGGTCATGATGATGCAATGCACAAAAACAACGCGATTTTCTAGTAGTGGTTTTACGGGATGCCACAATTCGACACCACTAACAATGGATCTCGCCCTCGAGATCCGCCTCATGGTACCGGAAAGAAGGTCGGCGATCTGCATCTTCCCGCTTCGTGTAGATCTTCGCGACACCACTAACAATGGTTCATTCTCCATCTTGAAATCGGCGACACCACCAACAAAGGGTCGTTGTTCACGTTCGTCAAGAGAGCACTCCGGATAAACAACGGACGAAGTTAAAGGTAAGGCCACCTCTAACTTTCATGGAAGGAGTAAGAGTTGCATCCATCCACCATTCAATATACAACAGCAAATGATAAGAGTAGTGGTATGGTCGCGACTCCATCCCGCACTCAAAGCATTACTATGTACACGAATAGACAGATTATGCAACCAACCCTCAGGATTCAGACTGAAGATCTCGACAAGCGAGACTCGGAAACAAAGGAGTGATGCAGACTCTGCATCGGATCTGGCGTAGATGATGCCGTCGCGGCGGAGAACACCGGAAGGCACAAACAAGAACAAAGAATGGTACCACAGATAAAGGACCACTCAGATAGCAGGAAGACCGGATGTAGAAACACCGTTACCAAAAGAGGAAGCGAAACCCTGAAGGTACGACGGAAACCCAACCACGAGAATTCCTGGACTAGCAGAAGGAAAGGGAACAGATCCAAAACACGCGGAGGTAAGAGGAGAATAGCAGAGGGGTAAGGAGTAAAATCATACCTAATCAGAACTATCCAACCGATTTTTCAAAAATAGTTTTGACACTCTACTTCGGCCGTTAGATAGGTTATCCTACAGGCTGGACTTGTGGGGTATCGCAACTGCTGAGCTCTGATACCACTCTGTAACACCCTCAGAATCGGCCCTATGCAAGTTTTAGCGAAACCCGGCAAACCCGCATAGAAACGATTCAAAGGTGCCCACCAGGCACTTTCGTGCGGGTGGAAAACGAAGTAATAACATTACACAACAGTCCTCGATGGGACCCACAGAACAGATATATATATAACAGCGACTCAATGAGTCAAGAATACAGATATACAGTACAAAGATCCAAATCACCTTGAAAACGATAGATCGTCCAGCTACGGACAGGATGCAAATGGGGCTAAGAGCCCTGAAGAATAACCAATGGCGTCCATAACCCTGCCCAGGCCAAGCCGGAAGGGTAACCCTGCTAACGACGTCGATCTCAAAACCTGCTTAAACAAAAGGGGTGCCGACAAAGGGCAAAGGAAAAAGAGAGAGCGGTCAGTACTGAGGCCAGTACACGGCGAGGCTAGAATTCGGCGGTCCTCGCCTACATAGGTATGGTGGGCTGAGCGGCAGCGCGGCAGGCACTAAACAACCTATAGAGACTCGATAAAACTGTCGGCTACTAGAGAGGGATAAGAAAGACCTATCCGAATCCAACCTGAATCTTACACCAAACAATCCCATCCTGGTATTTCCCCCTCGAGACCAATCGAGGAAGTCCACCGAGGAACTCACACAGTTGGCAGTTTTATTTATTCAGTTATTGTTGCAGCAATTACTAGTCAGGTGTAGATAATCATCCTGATAAAATAAGCAGTGGGCACTTTTAGTTAACCATTCCGTTGTAGTTGCAACACTTACTAGTCAGATACAAATAGCATGAGAAAAACCCAAACCCAGCAGTTGTTGGTACTTTTATTTAGCCATTCCGTTGCAGTGAAGCTGATTACTAGTCATATTGGATACAAGTCAATTTATGACAGTAAACTTTAGTTATAGTTGTCTATGATCAAGCACTGTGCTCCAAGTCGTCCATAACCGCGGACACGGCTTCTCGAAAAGATTTAACTCTGCAGGGGTGCACCAAAGTATCCACAAGCACTTCGACCCTTTTTGCCAGATCAGTTAACATACACCCATCGGTATGTCGGCGGGGCCTAAGTCATGACGTTTCGAGACCCAAAGCAAGCACGGGGGGCCACCCCACTAAGTACACCCGCAACGAAGTCGGCCGGTCTCCGAGACGGACTCAGGGTTTGGGTAGACGGCTGTGAACGACTGGGGACCCAAAACTGGGCTTGTCGACACCGCGAAAACGTGTCCCGATCCTAAACAGTACAGTGTGCTATCCATCGCACAATTTAAATAAAGCGGTAAAGCATGGCATAAGTACAGAATAGTAATAAAGCCCCAAACTACTTTGTGGCCCCCAGTACAATACTTTGAAATCAGGTACTAATCGATGGGGGGCCCATATCTCCCCACCTGTGGTTAGCGCGCTCGATCTCGGAACAGGTGTCAAGAACTCGGGGTCCTACGGGACACAAGTGGACGGTTAACAACCAAATAACATCTATTGCCCACCTGTGCCTCTGCTTACCTACTTCAATTTTAGTTGTTAAACAATAATTAAAGTAAAAGATAATTAAAGCCATGATCATCTCCAACATTAAGCATGCGGCGGTACTCCAACAACCGTGGTACTTGACGACACCCAACAGCACTCGAGCAAGCGACTACGACGCGCAAGTCCAACTATCGACCAAACAACAGGTAATAGGATGTGTCCAAGGCAATATAAGGCTGCAAGGGATATCACGGGTACGAAAACTAGAGCATCGCAACACAGATAGCAATAGATCAACAGGAGGGAATAAATACTATAAAAGTAAGATAGGTAGAAAGGGGGAGATGCTCGCCTGAAAACATTGCCGAAGATTTATCCGAAGATCGGGTCGACACTCGCATCAACTCAACGGCCTTATCCGCGAAGAAGCAAAACACTAGAAGAAACACCAGATGGACTATTTAATACTACGACAAAAGATCGGGCATGATGCATGTATGATGCATGACATGGCAAAGATGCGATGCAATTGGGTCATATTGAGCGGAACCGGGGTCCCGACAATTAATTAAATGGTTCAAGTTATTTAACTACCCCGCAAATTAAAGGTTGTATTAACAGGGCAAGAGATAGTACCGGTTCGATGCACAAATTTAAATGGGACCAATATACGACTAGATTTGCCCGCATATGGATCCCATATTTAATTTAGGTGAATCGGCCTAAGGTCCCCAAACACCCACAAATATGCATGCGAGTATGACAATTAAAATGCAACAAGTTTATATTATTATAAAAGTAGGGGCTTAGGGGCACACATTAGGGTTCGGCGAACTTGGGCTCCGGGGTTCGGGGTCGGACTCAGGGTTTGACGGGATCAGCGAGTGTCTTGGCGTTCGGGTTGCAGAACTTGGTGTCCGGGACGGAGTACTTGTCGCCCCGGGGTCTCGGGTCGAAGAACTTGGCGCGCCCGGGTTCGGTCTTCGGATCCGGGAAGGAGGCCTTCGGATCCTCGGGTCCGTGAAGGAGTACTTGGCGTCTGTGTAGAATTCCTTCGGTCATCGAATCCGTGTAGGCGCACTCGGGGTCTCGACGTCTAGGTTCCGTGAAGATCTTGGCTAAACCTGTCAATGGTCCTTCTTGTGCTTCCCGTTGTCGATCTTGTCGCATGGCCTCTTTACAGCTCCGAAGCATGCACCCCTCGGCAGAGGACCAAACCACGCATCCTTGTTGGCATCGACACGGGCAGCAGGGTCGCAGCAAACAACACCGGGAGACAGCGACAAGGGCTTGGCGAGAAGGAGTGGGCACGCCCCTCGCAGCGATGGCGCTCGCGGCCCAGGCGGAGGGAAAGACGAGGGCGACCGGGCGCTGGCAGGAGGACGGTGCACGGACGACGGCTGCTCGGGGACGGTCTTGACGGCTCACGCACGGACAGAGGATGGCGGGGCCGGAGACAGGGACCAGGGGAGGCAGGAGATGGGGCACCGACGAGGAAAAGGGCGAGGACGGCCGGCTCGCGCATGCGGAGGGAGGCGACGTCGCTGCAGCGGGGCAGAGCCGGCGACGGCAGGGCTCCGGCGGCCGCGGCTGGAGGCGGGACGACGGGGAGGCGGTGCAGGCTCGGAGGGGGCGTCGCCGAGGCCACGGGCGGCTCCGGCGAGGGAGCGCGCCGGTGCAGAGGACGAGGGAGGGCGGCGGCTCGGCGGCCAGAGAGGAGGCGGCGAGCGAGGCCGGCCGGAGCGCGCTGGGCCGGGCTCGACGGGGACGTGGCGGCGGGCAGCCAGAGGAGAGGAGAGGGAGAGCCGGCGAGGGGGCGAACGGGAGGCGGCTCCGGCGAGGAGGGGAAGACCGGCGTCGGGCGGCCGGAGAGCGAGGAGACGGGCGAGGCACGGAGGAGGGATCGGGCGAGCGGGGCGGCCGGAGGAGAGAGGATGGGGAGAGGACGCGGGCGAGGTGGGGAGCGAGGCTGGGAGTTGGGTGGGGCCAGGGGACAGGCGGTCAGGAGGGTGGGGCCGCGCGGGAGTGGCGCTGGGGCAGAGGGAGTGGCTGCGGGGTGGGGCCGGGTGAGTGGGTGTGTAGCTGCTGCGCGCTGTGTGCGTGTGTCTGGGTGTGTTTGCTGTGGGAAGTGGGGAGGTGAGGTGGCAGCAGATGATTGGTGGGGAGGAGGGAGAGAGGTGAGGTGGCGAGAGAGGATTGGGTGGGGTGAGGTGGCTGGAGGGGTGGGTAGACTAGGTTGGGTAGTTTTAGGATTTTGGTGGACCGATTGGTTTTGTACTGGGGGTGGCCAACTGGGTCGGATCGGCCCGGTTTGGCTGCCCCCTAAAAATAATTAAACAGTTTATTTATTCAAACCGGGCTTTTGCAAACCCGCGGGTAGACAAAACAAATATTCCGGAGACCCGGGTTTGAGTTGAATTAAAGACGGGGTATTTAGAAAACTAAAATAGGTTTTTCCGAAAATAGTTTTATGCAAGCAAATGCAAGATGATGACGATGCTCAAATGCAAAGTGGCATGATGACATGGGCATGCGGTCATGATGATGCAATGCACAAAAACAACGCGATTTTCTAGTAGTGGTTTTACGGGATGCCACATCCTTGAGCTGTTTGCGATCTACACGGACCCTCTGCTCTTGGTGGCTGACGCTTTCCAAGACGGGGTCTTGCAAGTTGCGTTCCACCGAAACCTTGGGGCCGCCGAGCGGGCTTCCTGGGAGGGACTTCGGGACAACCTCCCGTTGTCTCATCCCCAATCCCCAGATAGTATGTCCTGGCACCTTTCGCCCTCGGGCGTTTTTTCCGTGGGGTCTGTGTATCGGGCCCTGTTTGGTTGGCCTTCCATTCCCTGGACCTCCCTCCTTTGGAAGGTCCCCCTCCCTTTGAAGATTAAAATCTTCCTCTGACAGTTGTTGCGTGACCGGCTTTCCTCGGGAGTGGAGGTGGCCAAGCGATATGGCCCTGGGAATAGGCTTTGCCCCCTGTGTGTGGTCCCGGAAACAGGACACCACATTTTCTTCTCTTGTCCCGCAGTTCGCTTCCTTTGGAACTTCACCCGGGAGGCTCTAGGGCCTTCGTGGCAGGCCTCAGACCTGGGTGAATTCCTGGAAGCCAATGCAAACCATACCGGCAGGAGGAGACGCCTCTTCTGGTTTTTGTTTGCAGGGATGACCTGGACTCTATGGAACATCCGTAACAAGATAGTCATCGAGCGTGTCTTTCTTTGTCGTGCCTCTGACTCGACCTTCAAATTTCTGGCTTTTTTGCTGCAGTGGTACCCGTTGAGTAGGCAGCGGGACATGGCGCGACTGGATGAGATGATAGAGCACCTAATTGTGGCGGCGCGCCAACTTGCTTCTCCTCCCGGCCGCTGAGCGTGTCTTCGGGGCGCATTTGTATTTGTGTGTGTTGTGTTGTGTTGTGTGATATGTGTGGCGTTTGGACTGTGTGGCCAGTCTTTGTTGTTCACTTGTACTAGATGATGTATGGATATTGCTTTATTTATAAAGCTGGGTGTATGCCTGTTTTAAGAAGAAAATAAGACTAATACCATCTGATTTCCCAATAGCTCGGTAGCTAGAACACGGTAGCAGATCAAATTGTAGCATCTCCATTGCTTCCGTGCTAAGTTTCCCCTTCATTGCATCTCCCTTTTCCTTCATTCTTTTTTTCATCGTCGTCCAACACCATGTGCAAACCCGTCTCGAGAGAAAAAAAACACAACGCGCATGCGGATTGTTTTCAGTGTATACAGAAGGACCATTGAAAAAGTTTCTAAGACGACACCGCACACACTAGGCCCGCATGAATTTGTCAATCAACCTATGGGTCCAAATGCTGCATGTGTTTGGGCCGAAGCAGGCCATGCTCAGGCGGTTGCGCACGTGTGCATTTTTATGAATTCTAAATAAAAAACTTGTGCATTCTTATCTTTTAAACAAGTGTTTTTTTTCCAGAAGAGGATACTAGCAGTGTACTAATCGGGTCTAGAAATTGTTTCTTTTTGGTTCTTTCATTTTGTTGTCAAAGTTCAATAATGTTTTTATCAACAAAAGAATATATTAAATCAAGAAGATACTACCGATGATCGATGGGTCTTTGCCCCCTTCATTGCCGCTCCTGCGGGCTGGAGGGGGTGGGGACCCAGTGAAAACTCGATAGACGAGCTAGGGTTTTGGGGTAAGGTAGTGCAGCGCCTCAACACGGCCTGCCCTTGTATTTATTATATAGTGTATGGGTACAAATACAAGTACAAGTTAGGGTAGGACACATCCAGTTGATACAACACCGCACCCCATACAAACACATACACACATATGCGGCCCGTGCTTGGTGGACATCCTTCTCCTCTGCACCCCACACTTTCTCCTTATATACCCACTGCTTTCCTTGCTTCTCCTCTGCACCACTTTCTCCAATCACCGACCTATGGCGAACAATAATGAAGCTGATGGCAACGACAATGTGCATAGCGACTGGCCGCGCACACTCAACAGAGAGTAGAAAGAGGTCGTCGGTGCAGTATGGCCTACTCGTCTTGCTGGACACGCTCCTCCAAAATGGGTGGCATATGAGCGACGGCGGCATCGTGCAACCTCTCCCCACATGCCAGTGCGTACAGTTCCAACCAAATTAGAAGAACATTAATATGATGTAGACCTCGAGTCAGATGGAGAGTTCCATCTAGGTCAGCAAAATGAGGAGATGGCGGCAGACTCATGGTGAGGTAGCGAGGATCCGGCCAAGTCGGCAGAACTCCCATGAAGTGAGACAGCGTCAGAGTCAAGGCGAGACGGAGGTAGAAACATGGCGATACACTCGCATTGTGCTCGTATGCACACACATCATACGCCATACAGATCTATGGCATCCCATAAACTCAACGTGTACCTCCATGTCGAGGAACTGTCGCTTGAATCTGCCCATGGACATCTTGTCCTGGTTATCGAGGCACGATCGTTCGGGATGACACCGTCGAGGCGGGAGGCGAGGTGCAGGCAGTTTTGGTGCTCCATGAGCTTGGGATGGAATTCTAGGCATAAATGTGTGTGTTGTCAATGTTGCTAGCGACTTGGAGGTGAACTTGAGGTCGATCTATGCCATCCGCTTCTTCGGTTTTGCCATGGTGCTTCCAATCTAGGGTTTCAGATGGACTTCCTATGAGAGATCGAGGCATGGGGATCGATTTAAAAAAAACATGAAGATATTTATCCCCACATCTTACACACTGAATATTGGTGCTGGCCTTCTAGGATGAGTGCGGCATAGAAGGCCTCTTTGTCGAACTTGCCGATACCATGCAACTACGCTAGGGTTTGTTTGAGATATTCCCTAGAGGAAAATAATTAATATGTTTTTATTATCATATCTCAAATGTTTATAATAAGTTTTATGCCATGCTATAACTGTATTAAGCGAAAACATTAGTACACGCGTGATACGTAAATATACCAAATTCCTAGTAGCCTCTATTCAACTAGCCCATTGGTCAACCAGTGATCAAGGTTTCATGATTATGGAAATTTATATTAATTGACAATGGGGTCATGTAATCAGGTGAATGATGTGATGGAAACACACCCAACTTAAGTATTGCAATAAGATCTAGTTAAAAATTTCTACATTGCGGTAACTAGAAAAATGTAGTAACCTAATAAATTGACCATGAGATCATTTGTAGTCAGTATCACCAGAGGGAGTCTTGACTGCATCAACCGTCACACCGTAACTGGATGATCATAAAAGGTGTGTCTCTCAGGTACCCCGAAGGAATAGGTTGAGGCATATGTATCAAGATCAGGATTTATCGATCCACATGACAGATACTCTGGGCTCACACAGTGAGATTGCAACCACGAAGCTTGAAAGCACGTGACTAGGTCACGAGAATATAATATTACGGGAATGAGTAATGTGCTTGTAGGTAACAAGATCGAATTAGGTATAGAGATACCGAAGATCAGATCTTGGACAAACTAAGTATCGTGTAGCAAAGGGAATGGGACTCGACGTTTAAGGTTCAAGCGATAAAGTTAATTCGTGAAATGTGTAGAGACCATCACGGGTTTCTAGATCTCGTTGTTGGTCATTGATCGAATAGGTGTCTCGATCATGTCTACGTATTCCCGAACCATAGGGTGACACGCTTAAGGGTATACAACGCTTAGGGATTGATTCTGGACGTTAGAGAAATGAGAGAGAACTCCAGAATTATTCTAGAGAGATGTTAGAAAAGTTCTAGAGTCGATGAATTGTTCAAAAACTTAAATAATATAATTTCATATTTAATTAAAAGAATTAAATATTACAATATAGGCTAACCCCTAATGGGCCACCACTTGGCATCTCACTAGGAGTGCGCCCCACACCCCAAAGGGTGACCGGCGGCCACGGAGTGGGCACGTGACAACTAGAGGGCGCCCTAGGGATGGCTTCCTAGGGGAGGCGCACCCTAGGTGCAGGCGCCCCCTAGACGACACCTCACTCTCCTCATAGGCCTATATAAAGGGGAGGAGACCCATCTCCTCATTCATCCCCTTGCCTTTTTCTTCTCTCTCCTCCTCATGTGTGGTTCCAAAATATTGGGATGTGCATACAGGGTTTGAGATCTCCACCATACGTACAATGTCGTGTTGCTGGATCCTCAGTTCGGGTCTTTTTATTCCGCTGCTTCAGTGGATCGGAGCCCGGGAGACGTCGTCTACACCAAACACGTGTAGAACTATGGAGGTGCTACCGGATGTAGCACTCATCGTTTGTACGACTACATGGCCTTGAGGTCGGCATCGCCGTACGTCTACATCATCAACGTTCATTGGAATGTTAAAAGTTTTTCGGTCTTCAAAGGTATAAACACCGAATCGCTCAGTCACCTTGCATCTGCATAGTATAGATCTTGGCTATATCGTTTTCTTTGTTAGAATTTTTTTGTTTTCTGCTACAAAACCCTACACAATTTCCAGTGGGATTTGACTTGATTTAGTTCCATGACTATATAGGAGGAAGGAGGCAGTTGTGGCCTCTCGCTCATGGATCCGTTTTGAACTGAAGCCAACACCGACGAATTTATGAAAGAAAACATCGGATGATGTTGTCTAGGATGGACAGCCACTATCGAACAAAAACGCACTTACGGACAGATGAAAACATATTTACCACGAACCTACCTCTAGCGATGTACTTATGGACGGATGAAAACATATTTACCACGAATCTATCTCTATCCGTTTAATAATAAAGAAGATTAATTGCTTGCCCCTCTCTTGGGAATTTGCGTCCAAGAGGTGCTCGACGAAATGAAATGTTGGGATGCCTATGCACATCGCATAGTTATCTGTTTCATGCTTTTTCTTGCCATTTGCAGAGGGAGATACTGCAAGAGGCCAACATCTCCAAGTCCAAATCACATCTGCACTTGGTTTTTTTGTACTCCTTCCATTTAAAATAGATGTCTTAGATTTTTATCGGATGAATCTATATATTAAATAGTGTTTATATTCATATTTAAGACATCTATTTTGAGACGGATGAAATATGTTGTTTGCCTAATTGCAAAAATAGTGGTTAAAATGTGCCCCTTCCGTACCCTAATATAAAAGCTTGCTAAATGTCTTATATTAGGGACAGAGGAAGTGGATGTTAGTTACTACTTCCTCTGTCTCAACATAAATAATGTGAATTTATTTAGATTCGTATGTATCTAGATATATATTAGTACATAGATATATACGAATTTAGACAATCAAAGTCACTTATTTCGAGACGGAGGGAGTACAAATCTTTTATCTAGACTATACTCTATATAGATTTATCAGTTATCAATTTAACATCTCGTCTATCCAAAAGAAACTAATTAAGACTTGATTCTTTAATCACTCGAAAATAAAGGAAAGGAAAATTCGAAATTCTAATTCTAGCGTTTTGTGTTAACTTTCACGAACCCTAACACTTTTTTACTTCCATTTGATATTTCTTCTAGGATACCGTGATATTATCACCTTAGAGCAAGAACAATACTATCTCTATTCCGGTTTATAAGGCAAATACGTAATTCGAAAAAAATAATTTGATCATAAATTTGGTCAATAATATATAAATCATGTATCACAAAAATTATATCATTGGAAGTGTGTTTTGAATATGAATCTAATGGTATATTTTTTGTTAAATATAGTTTTTATTTTGTTGATCAAATTTACGGTCAAACTATTTTTTTTAAAGTACGTATTTGACTTATAAACCGGAACGGAGGTAGTAATACGGTCGACATCTAGCTATATGCTTATGCCATGTCATCTATAGCCATTATAAATATGCATTGGTACAATATATAGCTATAGTGTAGGCTATATATAATAGTTAAGCATTTAATTCTTGCATGACATGCATGCAAGACTCACTCTATTATAACCGACTACCTTGTCGGCTGTATGCAGTCTATAGTGTTTTGTTTCTTGTGCTACATCCGTCTGTAGATGAAGGAGGTATTTGTTTGGGTTTTTAGTGGCTTTTCACTAGAAAAAAAGGGTCAAAACGAACCAAACGACGTGCGATGGCTGTGGGCTTCGCCGAAGTGCTTGCGCGGAATAGGCAAGTTGGGGGAAGCACCACCAGGGGTGCTTCCCGCGGCTTCCCCCTAACGAATCGAAGCGTTTTTGAACTTTGGACATATTGTTTGAAGAAATTACAAGCAGACTGCCACCCGCCCAAACAAATATCTGCCCAGAAATCCTTACTTGCAAAAAAACGGTGCGAGACCACATCCCCTCACCCGCGATTCCGGCTGCACAAAACCAAAAACCGAACCCAAAAAAACCTAATCACAACCGAAATTTCAGTTTTTTCAGTTTTGTGGTTAGGTTACAGTTAGCAAAAATGCAAACCGAACGACCCTCGGTTATTTCGTTTTTAAACCAAAAAACCGCGGTTTTTACCGAAATAAACTGAACATGCAGTCTGTAGCAAAAAAACTCATCATAGGCCCAGCCCAACTTCGGTCATACCGCTAATATAGGGCCCAAAGTGATACTAGCCCAGTTCTTTTTGGGGATTCTCCGAGAATCCGCCCCCCCCCCGCTTCATGGATAAGCCGGTCTAAAAAATCTGTAAGGCTTCCAAAATAGTTAAGTCTAAACAAATTTGGAAGCCTCGCAATTTTTTTGAACCGGCTTCCCTAGAAAGCTGGGGGTAGGGCAGCTTCTAGGAGAAGCCTCCAAAAGAACTGGGCCTTATGAACCTAGTGGCTTGGACATGCAGTATACTATTTCCTGAGTACAGATCAGGGAGTTTCAATCCTTGGTAAGTGCACATTTTTGTATTTTATCGATGTTTTTGTTTCTCTGGACTTGCAACACACCTAGATCGGTCAGACAATATATAAAACTATTTTGTTTTGGCTAAAATTCATGTTTTCTTTTTTGCTTCTTTCTTCCAACACATCTATTTTGGTCATATAAAATGCTAAATGTAAATATACGACCATTCATGTTAGGCGTTATGTAAAAAATCGCGTCAACTATGGTTAGTTTGGTTATTACCGAAACCAAACCAAAATTTAGTGGTTATTACCAAAACTAAACCGTATCTTCGTACAAAACAGTATGAACCGAAGTATTAAAACCGTATTTACCATATAACCATATTAACTGAACCGAATTAACCATATTAACCGAATGCGCAGCCGGACCCGCGATGACCCGCTCCCAACCCGAGGACTCCAGCACCGTCGACGACTCATCCCTGCTGGGAGAGAAACTCGTCCTCGCCAACGACTCTCCTCCTCCGCCGTACTGCTCCCCTCCAACAGAGATCCCATCGCCGAGCTCGTCCCCGCTGATGACTCTCCTCCACCGCACTCCTCCTGTAACATCCCAACATTAGAGCCTAGAAATAAGTTGAACCCAGATGTGTGCATTGCATTCATGCATAGAAAAATCCGAATAATTTTCGCGCTTTTAAACAAAACTTGTCAAAGGGATTGCAGTTTCTCTTAACTTGATAAAATTGAAGTAGATCATCAAGTTAACTGCGATAAGTTCCAATATGACCTTTGCTAAAATCTTATTTGGTTAAACATGATTTGGTCTATGGGCAGACTAGTTATAATAAATGTCACTCATAATACATTGCTTAAATAATTCATATATGGTCCTTAAGGGATCATACCATACTATTCATCATACCTATTTATGAATACTAAGTTAAGATTACCACTTGAATCATAAAAATGCAATGATTAGCGCTGACCTATATTATTTTTACATATTCCTATTATAAGTATCATAGTAACACATAACCTTGAACCTTAAATGAGTTGAAGTTGGAAAGAGACCAAGTCAGGATCATCTACAATATATCTTTCTTTCCATATCAATCTTAATGGAACCTATTTTTTTATATCTGTTGTTCATTAATTTTGAGTAATCAACCATTGATTCACAAACTCTTTAACTACCAATCTTTGATCTATTATTTTCAGATCTTATCATAACATCTATTTAAATCTTTTAAAGAGGGCATAGTTCATAAATAACTTTAATCCAATATGAGATACTAAGAAGATAATTTCCAGACAATAAAAGGTAGGATTCCTAAAGCACTGCTTAGCCAACTAAGAACTTCAATAATAAATGATTAAAGTATTATAATGGTAATGTTTTGGCCACCAACATGAAATGCTTATATTTAGTAAGGTAATACTGGTGGGTAGAAAATGAGTGGAATCTTAGTAAAGATGAGTAATTCTAGAGAAGCCTTTGCAACCCACATAAATATAATTCAGGGATTGAAGTGTAAGTCATAAGAGTTATGTAATTATAAGATGGTGTTATTCAACTAAAGCTAGTAGAGCATAGAGTCATTGAAAATGATGTATTCATCTTTAAGGATAGTTTACTTTAGAGAAAGAATAGTGTTGGGGATTAAGGAAGGTTGGGAGTAGAGTTTGAAGGAACTACTGGTGGGATTGAAGATTGTCAACAGTAAAAAAAAATAGTAGATTCAACCAAGCAAGAATAGAGAAAGCTATGAAGTATATTTATATCAAACTCATTGGATTCATTCCAAAGTTTAAAAGAATGATATATTGAATAATAAGATTTTAATAATTAAATCCCTCAAACTAACCATGGTAATGGATTGAAAAAGGTATTATATCTAGGAAAGGAGTTCCTTAATTAGAAACCCAAGATGGAGAAATATAGTTATATGTATAAATCATTTTCTTATTTTAATCATGGTAAGCATTCAACTCTAAATCTCAACTCAAACATACTATCCATCATATACCATTGATTCATCATCTGATGTCTATAACACTCTATAGAGATAGTTTCCTATAGCAAATTACATAAGCATATCTCTGTTAATTTCAACCATCCTCACTATATGTGCTTAAGTATATTCACTTCTATAAAACACTCTAATTAAAGTTTTCCAATTTAAAAGGGAGATTTCATCCAATACAATACACAAAAGGCAATACACTTAGTTGATAAATCCTAAATCTTAAAGCGAATCTAAACCTATATAAAATCCTAAAACCAAGGGTAATATTCCAAGATTCAACACCCTAAACTTCTATGTTATTCACATACATTGCTATTTTCCAAATTAATGGGAGTAATAATTACCATACTAAGGTCTTTATATTTCATGCATCAAATAATGGTATAAAATCATTAAACTTATATATAAAGTTTCTATTCAAACTATGAGCCCATTAAAATTAAATTTATAAGCAAATAAGAACATATCATTCAATAAATATCTAAGTAAAGATAGAATAGAAAAATAATAAGAAGAAGTTTCTTCCAAATATTAAAAAAGAGTTCTTATTGAGAAAATAAAAGAAATATAAAAGAAGGCATAATAAAGGTTCACAAAGGTTGCTAAATATATTTTAATATTACTGCCAATATCCAGCAAATTAAACATATAAAGAAAGTTTCAAAAATCTAATTCAAATTCAAATCTGAATTAGAAAACAGAAAATAGAAAAAGGTTAAACCAAATAAAAAACTAAACCTGGCCGCAGCCCAACACCCTATACCTATCTGACGCCTATGTGCAGCCCATAACGGCCCAGTACCAGCCCAGGTTCTTTTCTGTCTGTGACTGACAAGTGGGGTCAGAAATGGACCGCGGGTTGAGCTAAAGAAAACGTGAGGGGGTTATCTGCAAGACGGTCATCGTCGTCACCGTCACGCACACAGGCAGCTCGCTGGCGGAGCTCGTCGCCGCCCGATGCCGTCATCGCCGTCATTGCGTCAAGATACTCGCCGCCGATGCCAAGAGGGGATAAGAAGGCCACCGCGACGCATTGCCTCCATCTCTATCCCCAATCCCTCCTTATCCTCTCAGATATGAACGAGACCGAACCCTAGCTCGCCGGAGCCACTCTTCGCTGTCGAACCACGTCACCCCACACCATTCTGAGCCGTAATGGAGAAGCGCCGTCCTCCGTAGATCCTCTGGATAGAAGCTTGCATCAAGGGGAGCGCTGGAGCGGGTGAATTTGGTCATTCCCCTTCGCTGCAGTTCGTCGGAATCCTCGTCGGGGAGCTCGATCCCGACCACGCCTGTCCTCGCCGACCACTCAATCATCATCAGGGTGAGTTCCTGAACTTCCCAGTAACGTTTAATCGTTGGATCTCATTGTTAATCGTCATTTCATCACATGCCACCGTCGGCCACCGCCGGAGCTCGTCGGAGCTGAAGCTCCGATGACCATTTCTGAGCGGCGCTGCCACTACTCGGTTCAGTAGGTTGCGCTGATTCGAACTAGACCTATTTAGCTTGCGGGGGTGCAGTAGATCGTCATCGGTGACCACTCACCGACGGCGGTGGTGGTGCTGACGCCATCCTCGCGTAATGATCGCACCACGTCAGCTAGTTTGACTGGTCTTTGCTAACGTAGCAAGTGACGTGGCCCAGGGCCCATATGTCATTGACTGGGGTAGATAACTAATCGGTAACAAATGTAATTCTTTTAACCTGAGAGCTGAGATGAACAATGGCCCACAGATCAGTGACTGGGGCTAGCTCTGGTCGTGGTATAAAAAGTATTTTTCTGTTAGGAAATGAATAAAATGTTATAATCCAATTAATAATATTCTAGAAATAAAATAAATAATTAAATCTTGTTTAATTAATAACTTTTGATTTATAATGCAGAAAAATATGTATAATATATGAAAATGTTCAGAAAAATAAAATCTACAACTTAAAACTATTATCAAATATTATTATGATGATTATTAAAATAAATTTTATTTAATAAAGGTTTTATAAGTAATAAAACTTTGATAATTCATATTTTTAAAATGATAAATGTTAATAATATAAATAAAATACTAAAAATCTTAGAAAAATAAGAAGTCTAATTTAAAACTATAATCATGTATTATTAGTTCACTTAATTAAATATTTATTATTTATTAAGTAATAAGAAATATATATATAAAAAAATCATATCCTATTATTTATTAATCACAAAAATAAATGTGATATACCAAAATGATCACAAAAATAATATCTACATGATAAAAATCTAATATTATACTTTTGAATTAAATAAAAATTCAAATATTTTAATAACTCAAATTTAAACTTAATTACTTCATTTATAATTCATATAAAGATCAATAAAATTTATTAATATTCCTATAATGAGTTAAATAAGTCTAATAAATAGTATTAGTCTCAAATATTAATAATCTAATGTCATAATGATTTAAAACATTATAAATGTTTTATTTTAGAAAGATCTACAACCTTAAATGAAGATTATCTCTAAAAAAAGAATTTCACTAATAATAAAGTCCTTAAAGAACAACTTGTGAACAATCAAATCTTCTCTAAACCATATTAATTACCAAATTACAAAAACTACTACAACACTATACAAATCCATAAGTGAGTTAAGTAACATTATGTTTGGTTTATAAACTATACTCACTTATCTATAAAAGATAAATGATATTACCCCATACTCAAATCAAGAAACCATTGCTCAAGTAACAGAATAAACATTCTTAAGTAACTTAAAGGACACATTTCAAATATACAAAATACCAATGTATAAGTACGATACTTTCAAAACTATCTATATTTTAAAGTTAACTTTAGTCTACAAAACCTTAATATAACACTATCAGCATTACTATATGTTTTATAGTTAACTTTGGTCTGAAATAGTTAAGCTATAAAGCAACTCAAGCCAAATCATTTAAGCAAACAAATAATATCAACCACCACTAACTAACCACAAAGTTTATTTAGACCTTAGAAGTGAAACCTTTTCTTCGAAGGTTATCCTTTTTGCCACTTTAAATAAGAAACCTTGTATAAGTAATCCTAACTAGTATGTCATAAGTATGTACACTTTATTCCTACATATGTGATATTTACAACCACTCATAAACTCCAATAAAAGTACAACTATGAAACTTATCTAAAAGGACCACACATTCCAAAATAACCATTTCTAGGATCCAAACCCTAAGACAACGTTATTCCCTGGATTTGCGTATAGAACGTGCATCACATTACTTATGCATAAAAGCATATTGCTTCTTTAAACATTAGTCCTTACCGAACCAATGAAGCTGATTTCAGATTTTGGATCTTATATTGACTCGAAGACCGTGAGTGCATAATCTTGCAATCACAAAAGGCAAGTTCATACTGTATGGTTTCGTAGCATGGAAAACAAAAAAATTCTACCGCATACAAACAAACAATCCAAGATCTATCTACTAGATTGTAGCAACGAGTCGATGGAATAACTCACCCTCGAAGATTCCAAAGTGTTTAACGAGAGCGGATTCTCGTGGGTGATGTAGTCGTACTCTTCCCGATCTCAAGATCGCGTAGACGATCCTTCCGGCGCTGCGTTCCGGCAGCGCTCCCACAGTCGGTCACACGTTCGGTACTCGACGAAGACCTTCCTCTCCCTTGTTCCAGCAGGCAGCGGAGGTTGTAGCACTCTCCTCGTGATTCCGGCAGCACAACGACGTGGTACCGGAAGTAGAGGGGAGATCTCGCAGGGCTTCGCCTTAAGCCGGAGCGAGTATGGTGGACTATGAGAGAGCTCCTCGGCGATCTAGGGTTTAGACACACCAAGGAGGAGGTGCTAGGGCCGGCGGCTAGGGCTTGGGGCTTGCCCAAGTCGGCGGCTAGGGGAGCCCTAGGCGGTGGCGACAACAGGAGGTGGCGGCGCCGGGCTAGGGTTTTGGGGTGGGGAACTTGTGTGCTAGGAGGGGCAGCCCTGCCCCTCCCTTTATAGGTGGGAGGCGCCGGCCAAGGGGAGGGAGTCCCTCCCCAACTCGGATCCCTAGTGGGCCGGCGGTGGAGGAGGAACTCCTCCCCAACTCGGTTTCCCACTTCCCTCCACTTTCCAAAATAGCCGTTTGACTTTTCAAATTGGCGTTTGACTTTTCAAACTAGGATTTGATTAAACCCTTTATTTTGTTCAGCGATGACACCTAGTACATGATGCAATCATTCCAACTTGGTATGACACATTCACGTACCCTTCCCCTTCGGAGTGCCGGACATTCCAGAACCTTCTAGAACATTCCTGATGAAAACACCGGAACCATTCTCCAACTCCGAAACAGGACTTTCCTTATATGAATCTTATTCTCCGGACCATTCCGGATCTCCTCGTGATATCCCGGATCCCATCCGAGACTCCGAACAACATTCGGTCTCTTACTCATCATTCCATAACTACTCAAACAACGTCTAATCCTTAAGTGTGTCTCCCTACGGTTCGTGAATTATGCGGACATGATCGAGACACTTCTCCGAACAATAACCAATAGAGGAATCTGGAAATTCATATGGCTCCCACATATTTCTACGATTACTTTGCGATCGAATGAACCACTTACATACGATACCAATTTCCCTTTGTCTCACGATAGTTTACTTATCCGAGGTTATGATCGTCGGTATCTCTGAATACCTAGTTCAACCTCGTTACTGATAAGTACTCTTTTCTCGTTCCCGTGATATGTGATCCCTTGTGAGCCAGTCACATGCTTGCAAGCTAATTGGATGACATTTCACCGAGAGGGCCCAGAGTATATCTATCCGTCATATGGATGGACAAATCCCACTCTTGATCCATGTGTCTCAACCAATACTTTCCGAACACTCAATGCCACCTTTATAGCCACCCAGTTATGGTGTGGTGTTTGATGTCATCAAAGCATCAATCCGGTAAAGGTGATATGCATGATCTCATGGTCGAAGGAATTAGGTTACTATGTATCAGAAAGCATATAGCAATTGAACTATTAAAATGACTTGATCTTTATGCTACGCTTATCTATAGGAGTATGTCCACCATATCATTCTCCTAACGATATGATCTTGTTGTTAATAACATCTCAATGTTCATGATAGGGAAACCACAATCATTTATTAACCAATAAGCTAGTAATGTATAGAGGCTTTACTAGGGACTTCAATTTAAGTTTACAAATCACACAAGTATTAATGTTTCCTTGTTAATACTATTATAGCATGAATGTAAACATTTATCATAAACACAAAGATATAATAATAACTATATTTATTATTGCCTCTAGGGCATATCTCCAACACATACTTGCTCATGTCCTTTGATTATTTTCTGTAAAGTATTTGACAAATCCAGTGTTGTCATCACTGGTATTTGAAAAAGGTCCGAAAACACTATTTTCATAATAATATGATTATAGGTTATTTACCATGAGGTAATAACCTACTATAAGAGTTCTGGTGGTAAAGGAACATATTATCTAGGACTTAACAACAAATGTCGCCAGTGATTCTTGCGCCGTATATCACGCGTTAGCCATGAGATTTGGAATGGGACAGAGAAGTCAGCTGTATCTTCTTCCTCTCGCATGTAGCCGGATGTGCAGGTCGTGGCTGTTATCACTCGTAGCGTGCATATTAATTGGTAATTAATAGAGGATATGCAGCATATGGGTGGGAACCCTCATCGTCCCATGATAGTTCTGGCATCTAACGGTTTGTACAAACCATTACCGTAATTCATTATGTGGGCATGGTGTACACCAAGGAGGCATGCGAGGTCGCGAAGGGGGCAGTGATTGGCTTGGATCTTAGACTGGGCCCCATACAAAGAAAGTATGGACAAGGTCATGACTTGGTTGTGCAACAAAGCTAAGGTCTCTCATGGGTAAAGTAACGCACCTCTGCAGAGTGTAAGAACTGTAACTTGTTACTCCCTGTTCCGGGAAGGAGCTGCGAACGCGGCGGGAAAGGAACCCCATGAAGGTTCTAGTAAACCCGTGAAGGCTGACGGACATAGCTTTTCAGAATAAAAGCAACCTTTGAAGAAATGTTTATGAAAAATTGCATTGCCTACGACCTACGGTCTGTGGCTGTAGTTATAGTGCATCAAACACTCCTTTTCTAGTGAATTTGCTGAGTACGCTCGTACTCAAAGTATCTTCTCAACCCTTGCTAGATTCTGAAGCCATTAAGAAGATGTCTACATCAAGATATGCTCCAGAACTTATCAAGCCCAGCTAAAAACTCTTCAATGAAGACCAGGAAGACAACATAAATCTCAACTCAAGTGACGACGAAATTACTGACTAGATAGAAATACAATCTCTAGCCAAAGAACCTACCTCTGTAGTGCATTGCAATAGCGGCAATGCCAATTCCTTAGTTAAATACTAATTTTAATAGTATAATAATTTTGCGTTATTTATCTTTGATTCTTCTTCATAAAAGAAGTTCTCTTTCTCTCTTTATAATTTTGCGTTATTTATCTTTGATTCTTCTTCATAAAAGAAGTTCTCTTTCTCTCTTTACCCTAGAGTGTTCTCTGGATCTTATGTAAAGAGTGTGTTGTAACCTTTAAGCCATGTATTGGACCCACTGTGTTTCTGTTGTGCCATTCTGAGGGATATAATACTAGTGAACGGTGTTTCATTGGTGTTATGTCAACGACTATAGTGTACTACATCATGCAGTGGTATGTTGGGTCACTGCACCTCCCCTCTGCCATACCTCATCCTTCCGGCGAGCTCGTCCCCGCCGGCAACTCTCCTTCTCCACCTCCGCCCCATCGACCCGCGGTTGTCGCTTGATACATCGAAAACGTATCTATAATTTTTGATGTTCCATGCTTGTTAGTATCTACTTTGCTTTGCTTTGTCTACACTTTGAGGTGCTTTTTACATGTTTTCTGGTACTAACCTATTAACAAGTTGCCACAGTGCCTGTTTTCTGCTGTTTTTGGTTTTAGAAAAGCTAGTAAATAAATATTCTCGGAATTGGACGGGACAAATGTCAAAGTCAATTACTTTCCATGGGGAACAAGAAGTCTAGAGGGGAGACGAGGAAGCGTGCCAGGGCGGCCAACCCCCCTAGGCGCGGCCATGGGTGGGCCCGTGCCTGGGTAGGGTTTGACCCCCCTTGTCGCCTCCTCGACCTCCCCCTTCACCTATAAGAAGCCCCCGATGCAGAAACCCTAAGCACCCAATCAAATCTCCACGAAACCGTCTGTAGCCACCGCCACCATCGTCCCTAGATCGGGGGGGGGGGATCTGAAGTTCTTCCCGGCACCCTGCGGGAGGGGCGATCATCCCGGAGGTCAAGCCGGCAATCTGACCCATGGGCTCGCTCGCCCATGGGCACCCGACCCGAATGGGCAGGGTTTGGGTCGCTACTTTCGCCCATGGATCTTGCCCATGGGTGACCCGATTAGTCATGGGTCGGGCATGGGCACAGAACTGTACCCATGGGCGACCCATTGGGTCGCCCGATTAGCTGACATGCGGGCCCTTACACAGAAAAAATACAACATCCACTCTCCAGCAGTCCAGCCCAATCGCGACCAAGGCCCAAGTCCCACATCAGCTAAGACACGGCCACCACTACTCCTCAACTCAATCAACGCCATCCAGACTCCAGTACTCCAAAACCTAGCCGCCAAGATTCATAGCACGATGCGCCGATGCGCCGGCAGCGCCGCCGTTCTGCACCTCCCGTCCCACTCCCACTCCCTCGTCTAGAGTCTAGACGCCACCCCCAAGCTTCCGTCCCAGGAGACCAGGTCCCAAGCGACGTGTTGCCGACGCCGGCGACGCCATCCTTCATCGCCCCCTGTCACGACGTCCCTCGGCCAGTCGCTGCACAGGTGCACAACACTGTCGCCGACCAGGTGCCCCGTGCTCCATCCCCCGTCCTTCATCTCTCTACTGCCGGCCAGCTGCTCCTTCAACGACGTACTCCTGCAGGTAATAATAATTTAGGTCATTTTTTTGGCATGAGTTCTTGGCTTGTTCCTCAGAAATCCACCATCTCCTCACCTCACTACCTCAGGCTTAATCTGATTTTTATGTTGTATAGTACTTGAATGGCTTCACCAGAGAACAATTCCTCTCAACCGTCGGTGGAAAGCTCGGCCATGGCTGGCAGTGCTCATGGCGAGTCTACCGCAGATCCATCCACAGAAGGTATAGAAATAGAAGAACCTAGTGCTAGTGGATCTGTTAGAGTTGGTTCAAAAAGAAAGCTTACATCTGAAGTGTGGATGGAATTCACTAAAGAATTTCGTCAAGAGAGCTGGCAGGCTCAATGCATGTATTGTAAAAAATGGCTAAGTGCAAAAAGTACAGGTGGTACAAAACATTTATCAAATCATCTGAAAATTTGTCCTGCTAAGTGTGCACCAGTTGGCCTAAAGCAACAGAAGTTAAGGATGTCAGAAAATGCAGATGGGAGTGTCAATCTGGACAATAGGGGGATTTTTGACCAAGAACTTGCTCGAAAGAATCTTGCATTGATGATCTGTGTTCATGAATATCCTTTATCAATTGTTGATCATGCTTTGTTCCGAAAATTCTGCAAGTCATTACAACCGTTGTTCAAGATGGTCTCAAGGAATACCATTCGGTAATCACCTAATCATCTAGTTTTAACTGTTTATTTGATTTCCAAGCATAGTACCTATTTTTCTTATTGTGGGTTACTTTTTATGTTTGCAATAGGAAGGATATTTTACTAATGCATAAAGCCCAAAAGGAGAGGATGGTTAAGTACTTTGCAAACTTCAAATATCGAGTAGCCGTCACCTCTGATATGTGGACTGCGGGCCATCAAAAGAAAGGATACATGGTTGTTACTGCACATTTTATTGATGAATCTTGGAACTTGAAGAGCTTCATTTTGAGGTAATACTCAAGTTACTGTACATGGTTTGTTTAATCCTTCAAATATCGAGTAGCCATCATCTGATCTGTTTGTTTAATCCTTCTAAATCTTGTGTCTTAGGTTTGCTTATGTGCCATGCCCACATAAAGGCGAGGTTATCTGCCAAGCTTTGTATGAATGTCTTGTTGACTGGCATCTTGAGAACAAGATATCCACTATTACCTTGGACAATTGCACAAGTAATGACAAGGCAGTTGATGAATTGATAGATAAGTTAGATACTACATCTCTTATGCTTAATGGGAAATATTTGCATATGCGTTGTTGTGCACATGTCCTAAATCTGATTGTCAAAGATGGGATGAGTGTAATGGAGCCGGGTATTGGTAGAGTCCGTGATAGTGTTGCGTATTGGTCAGCCACACCAAAAAGGCATGAGAAGTTTGAGAAAATGGCTAGGACTCTAAATATTGAATACACTAGAAGGTTAAATCTGGATTGCAAAACTAGGTGGAATTCAACATATATAATGCTGGACATTGCATTATGCTACATTCCAATATTTGAAAAACTAAGCTCACGGGAAAAATTGTTTGAATGTTGTCCAACCAATGATGATTGGAACTTTGCAAAAGAACTTTGTGATAGGCTGAAAGTGTTTTTTGACATCACCGAGCTTTTCTCGGGGACTAAATATGTCACAGCCAATCTATTCTTTCCCAAAATATCCACTATTCGTTTATCAATACGGACATGGTCCACTAGTGATGATCCTCTTATTAAAAAGATGTGTGAGGAAATGAAAACCAAGTTTGAGAAATATTGGAAAGATGTCCATGGTCTTATGGCTGTTGCAACGGTACTTGATCCAAGATATAAGTTGCATATGCTGCAGGCTTTGTTTGGCTCTCTATATGGATATGAACATGCAAACAGGGAAGTGGAGAAAATCAGAAATTTAATGATTGATTTGTTGGAAGAATACCGAGCTGATGGAGAAGGTGGGGTTGCATCACAACATGGTAGCACTGCTGCTCCCACGGGTAGAGTTGGAAAAGATGCAGCCATGCAGATATTTACTCAATATATGTCTTCACAGCCTGTTGTGACTGCTTCTCGTGTGCGGACTGAACTGGATTTGTATTTGGAAGAGGCTAATATCCCGGTAACGGATGAAGAGCTGGACATTATCGGTTGGTGGAAGTTTGGAGGTATCAAGTATCCTACTTTGCAAAGAATGGCTCATGATATATTGCCTATCCCAGTAACAACTGTGGCATCAGAATCTGCCTTTAGTACTAGCGGTAGAGTACTAAGTGCACATCGTAGTTCGCTTGCTCCAAATATGGTTGAAGCTCTTATGTGTATGCAAGCTTGGTCTCGTGCCGACATCTTAGGTAGTCGTCTAGCTAAAATTTATTTTTGCTTTTCATACACAATAGTTGTTTTCTTATCGTGTGTTCTTTCCTATATTTCATTAGGGGATTGCAATTCTACACTCTTTGCTCAATTCCAGTCTGTTCTTGATGATGAAGAAGAACCAATGGTAACATGTTCTACACTTATACGCATACATTGCATCCTTGTAAATCATTTTTTCTTGCTTGAAGAGATGATGCATTCAATCTCATGTGTGCTTGTAATTTTCAGGAAGAAGATGTATCAATCTTGACAGAAGAATAAATGAAGAGGAGAAGCAGCAAGTTGGGCGTTGGCCATTGGCTGTTGGCTGTTTGGCTGTTGCTAGCTAGCTTCCTGGGCGCTGCTGCTAGCTTGAGGTGCAACGCTGCTAGCTAGCTTCTTGGGCACAATTTACTGTAATAATTAATATGATGTGTATTTGTGACTTTGTGTGATCTCGATCGATTCATGCTAGATTGTAGACTATTGTTTATGTGAGACTACTTATTTGTGAGACTTATATCTACTTTGTAATCCATTTGAACAATTGAATATGCCACTGTATTGTGTTTTTTAAACTTTCCATTGTGTTGCGTTTGGAAAGCTAAAATGGTGCTATTTAATGTGCTGTATGCAGACCCGATGGGCGACCCGTCGGGTCGGGTCACCCGTCGGGTTCGGACATGGGTCTCATCTCAGACCCATGGGCAGGGTCGTGGGCAAAGATCCTTGCCCATTTGTCAATCGGGCACGGGTTTGGTAACATCCGACCCGGTCAAACCCGACCCGATTGCCGGCTTGACCCGGAGGCCTTCTCTCTGGTATGATGCGTGAGTAGTTCCACCTTGGACTATGGGTCCATATAGTAGCTAGATGGTTGTATTTCCTCCTTTGTGCTTTCATGTATAGATCTTGTGAGCTCCGTTCATGATCAAGACCTAATCTATTTGTAATCATGTATGTTGTGTTTGCGGGGATCCGATGGATATTGAGATTATTATGTTGGTTTGATTAATGGTTTTGTCTTTATGATTCTATCATGTATATGTTATTTGTGATCTTGCATGATCTCCGTTGTTAGTAGCTATCTTGGCCAAGTAGTTGCTAGTGACTCCAAGAGGGGGTATTTATGCTCGATAGTGGGTTCATGCCTCTAGTTTCCAAGGGAAGTGACAATAATATCTTCGGTTGTAGATGTGTTGTTGCTACTAGGAAGAAAACAACGGTCTCTTGTTCATGGAACATATGGACTGTTTACCTTACACACTTTGCTTAAAGCAGTTGTCTGTTGCTTGCAACTTAATACTGGAGGGGGTTCAGATGATAACCTTAAGTTGGACTTCTAGTCATAGATGCAGTTGGATGGCAATATATTTATCTTGTTGTATTGCCCAATCGAATCTCATAGGATCTTTTTGACTAATAATTGCATTGTTATGCCTTGCTCAGTTCCTGTCAATTGCCCTGCTGTAATTTGTTTACCCTTCATGCCATGTTGTTTATCCAAGGAGAGCACCTCTAGTGAACTATGGACCTCGGTCCAATCTTTACCATTGATACATCTTCCACTGTTACCTGTTTACTTGCTGCAAACCATTACCTTCCACACCATACATTTAATCCTTTGTTACAACAACTAGTTAGATTGACAGCTTCACTGTTAGTTGGTGCAAAGTCTTGAGTTTATGTTGTGCAGGTCTCTGTGTTGTTTGCAACATCTGTGTGACGTTTCCTTCCTCCTACTGGTTCGATAACTTCGGTTTCTTATTGAGAGAAGACTTGCTGCTGTGCTGCTTCACACCTTGCTCTTGGAGTTCCCAACAGGCTCCACATCAACTGAGCCATCATCGCTCCTTCTCCGGCCGGTTCCCACCGTCATGGACCGATTCCGGCAACTCCCCATCGCCCCGCGGCCGTCGTTCCGTCCCCGTCGACAACCCTCCTCCTCGGTTGATCTCGTCCTTATCGTTCATCAACCGAACCGAGAGATAATTGCTTGTATGGAACAAAACTGATTTTAATTAATTTTGGATAATCAATATTAATTTTGGATCAATTATTTGGCCTGCTCACTGCTGTGTATTCATCAAACTTTGTAGTGACAGATATGGTTATACAATTTAATCAACTATTATACATGTTCTAGAAACATTAAAGGTATTCCAGTCAATTTGTCAATACATAGCTAGACAGTCAGTCAATTCGCCAAACAGTGAAACTCAGCACAGTGGCTTTTCATACACAACAACTTTCCCTACATAGAAGCACAGCCAGCCAGAGACAGCCAGTCACAACTAGGACAAAGAGGCCCAAAGAGTCCACTTCTTGTTCCTCATTTCTCTCTCCTTCATCTAGACTTTTGCTGATGTGGAATAGATTATAGCGAGATGACTAGAATTCACGGTACTTGTTCTTATATAAATACTAGTTGATTGTCCGTGCGTTGCTACGGTCTCTTTAATGTTTTTATAGACACACATCTTATACATGCAAACATAGAATCCAGACACATATTTATGTACATAGAAAAGGACGGACACGGTGTTCTAAATTCATTAGAGTTCCATTTCGCATAATTCGACAACATATGCATATTGTGTGTCTGTTTCAAGAAAGAGAGAATATAGATACATTGACCAAGAATGTCTTGTGATTTTTTCAATAAATCAAAAACTTTCTAAAAATAGAATCGATCAGGCTATCAGGTAAATATGTAGGTAGTAGGAAATGCACAGGTTAGGTTCACAGTGTGCATTGCATTCCTCTCGGATCCTGATGCAGTATCCTGGAGTGAATTGATATTCATGGTGTCCATTGCATTCAACTTCATAGTGTCCATTGCATTTTTCTCAGATTCTTGATGGAGGGTGGTAGTGCTGGAAATATCTATCCAATTATCCAAGGACACATTCTCAAAACTGAGGTTCCCCTCGAGCCGAGGTGCCCCACGATCTGCAAAACAGAGCTTCGAATGGAACCTGTAGGAAATGCGCATGTAGTTTTTCTTGAATAAATCTCAATCGATGGCCTAAAATTGTGTCAAAGTTCATAATATTAGTAATACCAGAAAGTGAGGCTGTTGTACAAATATAAATTATAATGCACAGTTAGCCTTGTGTTCAAACTTCCGAGATATCTTTGGCAATATGAAAAATATAGGGATAGGTTGGGATCAATAAGTATGAATGAGCGCACATGGATATTCACGACTTGCCCTAGCAAAAAAATACATAGTCCCACCTTTGCTCACGACATAAGATTCCATTGTAGTTTGTGCTCTAGAATAAGGAGAGAATAAATCCAAACTAAAAGCTGCAATTATCGTTGGTCACACATAATTATAAAACACAGCTCTCTTTGGACCTTGGCTCAATGTATGCACATACAAAAGCAAGTCTATATGTTAAAAAACATACATGTACAACTTTAAACATCGTTTATTAGTATTTGCAGTACTAACATGTACAAGCTTAGATCAGCTACTTCAACATTGCTATTGTTTATTTGGAGTACTCTTATTCTTCGCATGTCTGATATTATTAGATGATAATGTCAAACTGAGTGTCCATTACTCTACAGAATATATGCATATTCTTGACTGTATTTGAATATCTGTTGAAGCTCCAATCATATTGATCAAATGCATATTACAGTCTTTAGTTGTATGATGAAATTAAATTGAAGTCCCTTCATTCCTTCCTCACAGGCTCACAGCACAGACAAGTAAAACATTATCAAATCGACACCTGCTCTATCTCCGAACTATCTATTAAATTCACCTCATAACCCCTTATAAATTAGATTGATCCCAAAAATCCAATCAAAAAGTTGGTATTCTTACCTATCAGTACTGCCCATGAAAAGATTATGCACTGTACGGGGTGAGAGAGCCAACAGTTGTGTTCTGCATCACCTCAAGCAGAACGAGGTAAGCCCTGCAGTAGCCATGCGTTGTCTTTGCAACATTAACAAATCAAAATTCCAGCAAAACCAATTCACTTTGTCGTCTGTAAGATACTTTACATACTTCTTTCTATGTTACCCCATATTAGTCAACCGATTTAATTGATATATCCTATGGAGATTGGAGACCAAAAATAGATGCTTGATTACATGTTATTCAGAACTTGTAAAGTGAAAACTCGGTTGGGACTTGCATCAAGCATGTATCAGGTGTATACATCTGTAGCATATTTATTTTCTCCAATAAAAGTGTGTGATGCCACCGAGTCGAGTAGTTGTTAGAAAAATCAGAGAGAGGCTAAATCCAAGATATATAGATTGAAATAAAATATTGGAATTTTAAAGAAGGTTTGTGGAGAAGAGCAAGAAGATTTAGAGGCTTAATCCAAGATATACGGAGTATAATGGACTGATTTCAGTCTCCTAAGCAAGAATTATTTTGTCATCTCAGCATATTAAGAAAACATTGGAAGGAACAATCTAAAAACATATGTAAGATTATGTGCATTTGTACATAAAAACCATAGATTTGGCAAAAAAAAAGATGAAATACTGGTGCAACAGAAGTAGATATTCAAAAGGGCAAGAAACAAATGGAGAGGGAATCAAGTCCATACCTACAAAACTCAAGACTCAAGTCACAACTACAATAGCATATGTTGTTTCAGTGCGATCAATAATGCGACCATACCGAAATTGGCCGTAGCTAAAATCATTTAAAGATTCAGATTTAAGATTATAGGTCCTATTTGTGATATCCATACAAATATTAAATTATCGTTTTAGTTTGTTCATACAATTTTTTACGGAGCAACATTAAGGTAGGAGATTGGCCTGGCCCATGTCAATGAAACTATTATTCCTCAAGATGCAAAGCCCTGGCATTTTCCTTCTCGAAAATCCTAATCTTTACCAACAACAGAAAAATGATCATGTTTGTTCTGCAAACTAAATCTGTAAGACGACTGTGCAGTAAAATAGAGCTACTCCACAAAATTCATTATATTGTAGGTGAGTTTCTATTTCCACCGACACATCTATTGTTGCATACTACATCACTACATATGTTTGAAAAATGTGAAGTAAAATATTATGTGCATCTCATATATAATCAACACATATATCAATCTCATAATTACTTCTGGTAAAACAGTAGATGTCCGATAATTAGCACATCCCAATCGACTGAATAAGAGCTCATTTCAGGTTAATTTAATCTGTGATAAAATACCTGGCCCATTCTGACCTATTCTGCAAGACGGCATGGCCAAGATGCTGCCATTGCTTCGGTGTGTAAAGGTTTAGATAAATTCGCTAGTGCAGCGGCCGTAAACACCACATCCTTGTCACTACTATGACTATCTCTTGCTATGGCAACCAATCATCCATGATGTGTTTCTTCACTATATGCCCCATCAAAATTCACTTTGATCCAAACCAGCCACTCTTGCAATCTGAAAATTAAATCTAATACTTTAGTGTATGAGAAAAATGTTTCAAGTGAACTTTTATTTTGAATCCTAGTCATACAAGGTATATGATTAGAGATTGATCATCGGGATCTGGCACCATTAAAAAAGGAGGAATAAATATATGATCTAGAATCAATCTGGACAAGCTCTAATATTATACATAATGTTGCTCATGAATTTTAGAATGTGCTTACGCTTACGCAATTGCATGGAGCCATTTCTGGTTTGTTCCCAATTTGCAGAGACGGAAGAGGTGCAAAGCTTAAATACCGTTCTTCTTGCTTCTTTGATCAACTCATGAGTTCAGGTGTAGCACGAGGCATAAGGCTTCCAGGCCCAAAAATTGAAATATCCACATTCAGATAAGCAATAGGTCCTGAGGCAATCATATCCATGTTACCTTACGCCTATTTTGTAGATCCTATATATTTTGAAATTTCTACATTTAGCACTTATACCTGTGAATAACCAACATTTGAGAGCATGTGAGCAAGAACATATCAGCACAAACTCTTCTACAACCCAACTACAAACGATAATTCTTCGCCTTTGTCTTCATCCTTTCTCGTCTAGCTGAACAACAACCACTCCACAACCTATAACCAAAACTATGGTATTGAAATTATCCTCAATAGTAGACACACCCAAAAGTCAAAACAGTTCCGTATTGATTACCTCGAGCATAGTTTTTGTCCCACTGTTGGGACTTGGGACCACTGCACCAAATGTCAGTGCATCACGATGGTTGCCTGTGATCACATATCTATAGAAAAAACAAATTTAACATTGTTAGCTATGATTTTGGGCAAGGAATTATCCTGGCTACGCCTAAATTACCCATGTTGGACTCCAGTGGTTGGCCTACAACTCAGTGGAGCCACGCTGCTGACCCTCGCCTTTTGGATTGTCTCCCGCGTCCCTCTTGGACAACAACATCATGGGGATGCAAGACATTGCCTCTCTCCCATCTAGCTCCTCCATGCTTAGACGCATGCAGTCCTCCTCTGCAGTGCACGAAACCAACATCAGTGTGGTTGGGTCATCATCACGTATTTTAGGGTCCCTACCTGAATGTATAAGAACTAATCTTTGTCTGACAAGACAAAAAAAATGATTCTCTCTTGTGCTGACTCATGAAAAAAGTTGCATCACTTTGTTGGCTAAAGGTATGGCAAGGAAAGAAAGGAAATCACCACCATTCCCAATTATAATAGGTTTCTCTACTCATAATAGTCACATCACATTACTTTACCATGTATCCTCCTCACAAGCGTGATTAATCTGTCTTCCTCATTGATTTCTAGCCTACAAAATTTTATCTGGCAAAAATTGTGGCCAATGATGGAAGTCCCATGGCTTCCACACACATAATAGAACAGAGTAAACTAAGCAACCATTCGAGGTCTCAATATATATGATGTTTTCTTTTTTTCCATGATCTCAGCAAAGGCATCATGTTCTCTACAATACTCACAGAGATACTGTGATTTATCAGTATTCAACAAGTTCTTTTCAATAGGACAACTGTATGACACACATTGCCGAGTCAAGTTCATGCATAGGATTTCAGAGCAGACGGCTAAGAAAACTTCATATAAACATGCTTAAATGTTTCTTTTATTCATGTTTTCTAGTCCATCCAATCATCTGAACCACTCATTGGTATGTGATGATAAGACAACATTATCACTAATCAGAAATGTTGCATCTATAGGATGGGACAAAATGTTTCGCAGTACTGAATTTTAGCTGATAATTCAAATATATAGCACAAATTGATACCATTTAGAACAGATTCCTAAATGAACCATGTAGAGAAGAAAGAGATGCAGGGAAACAGTGCATTTCCATCATCAGTCCTGTAGTGTAACAAAGATAGATGAGCTTACTGCTTACGGGCTTGGATCGGCGGCTGCTGTGGAAAGGAAACGGAGGTTTCCGGCATCTCGTCCTCTCCAAGACCACCAGAGGCCGACGGGGTCTTTGGTACTGGCAGTCTGGCACCCGCGGCCGTGGGTCTCGGCCCAGCTATTCCTAGGACTGCCGTCTGAGGCGGAAACGGCCGACGAACCGGCGGAGGTGGCTTCCCACGCTGAGCATACGTTGGTCTTTTGGTCGTCGCTGCTTCTTGAGGCGTGGCACCCTGCGGTGCAGTCGGGTAAGGCGACAGCGGCAGTGCCCTCCGGCCAGCGTACAGGCGGAGAAGCCCTCTGGCCCGACTGTACTCTCCCAACGACCTTGATGCGGCGGTTCGGGTGTGGCGTGAGACAGAGTGAAGGCGGAGGAAGGACGCATCTATCTATTCGGAGGAAACAGGAGGGATCTATGGTGGAGGATTTTGGCAGAGCTGTCGGAGGATCGTGCTTGCCTGATAGAACTGCCCCGGATTTATCGAGAAGAGTTGCTGGTTCACGGACGGTTTTAGTGGGCATGGATGCCGATCTTTTTCCGTGCGCGGCGCGAGGGAGATGGTCGATGTGCCTAGGTTTTCCTACAAATGGTTTTATTCCGGTTGTTTCAGCGATGAGCTTTCTTCACGCGGGACTGGAGCGAAGGCCTCGTTCGTGGGTACGGTTGCATTCTAGTTTTTTCAGCGAGCGGGTACGTGGGGCGGGAGTCCGACGTACCACCATCTTGTCCACTTCTCCTTTAATAAGTAGTAAAGATAGTTTCTTTGCTCCAAATTAATCGGATGTATCTAGCACTAAAATATTTCTGTATAAATTAATATGGGCCGGGGAGGGAGTAGACAACATAAACTCAATGATCGCCGCTCTTGATGGCAATTTAGCTTATAGTCTCGTGGATGATTATTGTATACTTAAGTTACTTATAGTACTCAGAACAGTATTGAGCTTCTCTCCCAGATCTTATTAACCTTCCTTCTTGGGTATCTGTGGTAGGACACATTTTTATTCTCAAATGGCGAATTAAATCACATACGTTCTCGTATACTTTCTCCTCACGTATACTCTCTCCGTTTTAAAATATAAGATGTTTTAGGTTTGTGAAAAAAAAATCTAAACTTCTTTTAATGTGTAGATTTATCCTAAAGTTGAGTGAACCTATATAATAAAACAAGTCTAAATTTATTTTCTTCACAAACCTAAAACGTCTTATATTTCGAAACGGAGGGAGTAGAGATTTTTTTCTCATCAACCAATCCCCGCAGAACTTTTACTGTAGCAGGTTGTGCATTGTGTATAGCAGATTGTGTATTGGCAAACTTTGTGTTGCCTCCCCCCGCTTCTCCTTGCCTATTCAACGGAGAAGACGAATAGTCCTAGTCCATGGACCGGGCCTGACTTCTCTCTCTTTCCTTTTCTCCCTTTGACCTCTCCTTTGGAAACGCATACACCGGCAATGGCATACGCACCACCGCACCGTCGGCCGCACGGCTTCGTTTGCCCCTCTGCCCAAGAATTGCCCTAGTTAGTACTTTCCTTGCGCTGCTAGCTATTTCCATGTTTGCACCCCGCGGGCAGGGTATATAACCCGGGGCATCGCCTCCGCCGCCTATTGCCTCAAGTAGTACCTCAAAGAGCTTAGCGAGAAGCGGCGGCGCGCGACACCCGGTTCTCTCGGCGAGCTGCAGCGATGGTGCTCTCCAGGCCCCCCTCCGACACCGACGTGTCGGTGCACTCGACCTTCGCCTCGCGCTATGTCCGGTCGTCTCTCCCAAGGTATGCACATGTCTCAATGCCCTCATGGAGTCATCATGGTCCGTTCTTCTCTCGAAGTGGAAGGCTAACCGCCGGCCGGCCGGTGGATTACTAAATTTGGTGCGCGCAGGTACCGTATGCCGGAGAGCTCGATCCCCAAGGAGGCGGCGTACCAGATCATCAACGACGAGCTGATGCTGGACGGCAACCCGCGGCTGAACCTGGCGTCCTTCGTCACCACGTGGATGGAGCCCGAGTGCGACAAGCTCATCATGGCCTCCATCAACAAGAACTACGTCGACATGGACGAGTACCCTGTCACCACCGAGCTCCAGGTATACCGATCGATCTCCGATTTGAACTGGAAAACAGAGCTTTCTACTGACGTACGTTTTCGTGCGCGCGGCATTGCAGAACCGGTGCGTGAACATGATCGCGCATCTGTTCCACGCGCCGCTGGGCGAGTCGGAGACGGCGGTGGGCGTGGGCACGGTGGGGTCGTCGGAGGCCATCATGCTGGCCGGGCTGGCCTTCAAGAGGAGGTGGCAGAACAGGCGCAAGGCCGAGGGCAAGCCATTCGACAAGCCAAACATCATCACGGGTGCCAACGTCCAAGTAAGCAGCCACGCTGCCTAACAACCTAAACAAAGATCCATGGAAATTTCTGACGGAAACCTGTTTGTTGTTTTGCCTAGGTTTGCTGGGAGAAGTTCGCTCGGTACTTCGAGGTGGAGCTGAAGGAGGTGAAGCTGCGGGAGGGGTACTACGTGATGGACCCGGAGCAAGCGGTGGCGATGGTCGACGAGAACACCATCTGCGTCGCCGCCATCCTCGGCTCCACCCTCAACGGCGAGTTCGAGGACGTCAAGCTCATCAACGACCTCATCGACAGGAAGAACAAGGAGACTGGGTGGGACACGCCGATCCACGTGGACGCGGCGAGCGGCGGCTTCATCGCGCCGTTCATCTACCCGGAGCTGGAGTGGGACTTCCGTCTCCCCTGGGTCAAGAGCATCAACGTCAGCGGCCACAAGTACGGCCTCGTCTACCCCGGCATCGGCTGGTGCGTCTGGCGCACCAAGGAGGACCTGCCCGACGAGCTCATCTTCCACATCAACTACCTCGGCGCCGACCAGCCCACCTTCACCCTCAACTTCTCCAAAGGATCCAGCCAGGTCATCGCCCAGTACTACCAGCTCATTCGACACGGCTTCGAGGTACTGCAATTCACGATCGGCATTGTTGTGTTCACCAGAACACGCCCATCTCATGGGAGGGCTCAGCTCGCTCGGTGATCTGACACGAATTCGCAATGACGCAGGGGTACAGGAACATCATGGAGAACTGCCACGAGAACGCCATGGTGCTCAAGGAGGGCCTGGAGAAGACGGGCCGCTTCAACATCGTCTCCAAGGACCAAGGCGTGCCGCTCGTCGCGTTCTCCCTCAAGGACAGCACCCGCCACGACGAGTTCGAGATCTCCGACATGCTGCGCCGCTTC
Source organism: Avena sativa (assembly GCA_916181665.1). Taxonomy (NCBI): domain Eukaryota; kingdom Viridiplantae; phylum Streptophyta; class Magnoliopsida; order Poales; family Poaceae; genus Avena; species Avena sativa. The sequence goes on along the minus strand of OV702279.1, from coordinate 379,791,486 downwards.
GGCTGGATCGTGCCCGCATACACCATGCCCGCCGACGCCCAGCACGCATCAGGGAGGAGTTCAGCCGCACCCTCGCCGAGCGCCTCGTCCTCGACATCGACAAGGTCATGTGCCAGCTCGACGCGCTACCCTCGTCCAAGATCACGCCACCCGCCATGCTGCCGGCGACGCTGCCCACCAACACCGTCGCCGTGGCCGACGGGAACGTCAACAAGACGGAGGCATGCAAGCAGTTTGTGCTTGCCAACAAGACCAACGGCGTGATCATGGCGTGAGCTACCGGTATCATACATTTTGCGTCTCTGATTCTTCGAGTGAGAGGGACGATTATAAGTCGATTTAGGCGGAGTTTGAAACCAAGTTTTGCGGCGGCTTTTATAATTTGCGCAGTTGTACTGGTACTACTAGTAAGAATCAAATTGCTTTAAAATGAATGTTTTTTCTACAATTTGGATCTATCTGCTCTATATGTCATTGTGTATACCAGTAGTGTATTGAATTGAAGTTCTAATACATGGTCTACTACAAGAACGATACACACTTGTATGTATGTGCACATCAGATGTTTGTTACATGCAAAATTATACTACAGATGAGGTGTTGTCCTCCTTCCCTGCCAAGAAAGCATCCTTCCCAGGAAGATACTTGGGCCTCCCACTACACATCCCCTACGCAAAGTGGACTTTCAGCCTTTACTCGACAAAATCGCAAAGAAGCTGCCTGGCTGGTTTGGGAAAAACATCGCGAGACCTGAAAGATTAATTCTGGCAAAGAATGTCCTAATGGCCACTGCAACATACCTCGCCACCTCCATTCCGCTCTCGAAATGGGCTCGCAACCAGATTACTAAGATTGTCCGTACTTTCGTCTGGGCACGACGAAGGGGAGCACGCAGCAAAGGGCAAGGCGCTCGTCAATTGGAAGACGGTCTGCAGACCAAAGGAGCTGGGTGGACTGGGAATGCCAGACCTCGAACACACTGGGAGAGCTCTAAGACTGCGATGGCCCTGGCTCCAATGGACCGACCCCGAGCGTACATGGGTTGGATCAAAGCTTCCCTGCAGCTCGGCCGATATGGCACTCTTCAGAGCCTCGACAAAAATAACTCTAGGAAACAGTGAGAGGGCCTCCTTCTGGCATGACAATTGGAGCAATGGGGCCCAACCCGGCTGTGGGCACCTGATCTATACAAGATCGCCACTAGAAAGAATAGGACTGTTGCGAAAGAGACCAACAATAACAGCTGGATCCGCTCCGTCGCTCGCCTCAACACGCCTATACAGCTAACCCAATACATGCAGGTTTGGGACCTCATTCAGGAGACCCGGCTGACCCGTCTGCAGCCTGACGATAGTAAATGGACACTGACTACGGACGGGGTCTACAGTGCTGCTTCGGCTTACCACGCGCAATTCAATGGAAGTTTCCCAAGGTTCAAAGCACAGATGATTTGGTCGGCGCATGCGGAGCCTAAATGCAAGCTTTTATCCTGGCTCGCCCTACATGGCAAGCTTTTGACCGCTGATATGCTTGTGATCCGAGGATGGCCTCATGCCCCTTTTTGTCCACTTTGTGTCTTTGCCCCCGAAACAACCGACCACCTCTGCAAATACTGTCCATTCACAACGGCGATCTGAAACACCACGCAATCTTGGGACAATGAGGGCACGGGCAAACATGAACAATCCTTCAACTCCATCTCGGAATGGTGGGATGATTTAATAAAGGGGAAGACAAATGCCGAACAACGACGTCTTAGCGGCCGTCTGCTTTATGTCCTCTGGAATGCTTGGAAGGAACAGAATCGGAGAATTTTCACTGGGAGGTGGCCTCCATTGCTAGAGACAACATTCACCAAAGGGAGTACGCTTTTGCATCCTATGTGCCTAACATTCCGGCTGAGCCCGATTAGGCTCTAGGTTTTTCTTTTGCTCTTTGGTGGTTTTTGGCCTTTTCCCACCTTAACACAAAATTGCCTTCTCTGTACAGTGAACTATGGATCTTTTTTTCCCTCTTTTAATAGAATTAGGCAGTGCTCCTGCCGGTTGCTCCAAAAAAAATTATACTACAGAAGAATGAATTGAGAAAAATGGAAATACAAGAGTTCTTGTCCCACGTCGCCCCGCCCGAGCAACCGGAACGGACCCTAGCTGCCGCCACAAACTCCCCTCTCCCTGATGTCGCCGGTGAACACCGTAGGGTGGCGGTTGGCACTCCTTTAACCGATGCGCGCCTGCAGCGACGACGTGACCTGTCACCAGGTGCCGCGGTGGTGGTGCTCCCCCGATAGAGGCGTGCGGTCCCACCGACACATCTCGTGGGCTAGCATTGCAGCAGCAGCGCCGCCCATGGGCGTGGCGATTGACCATGGTGGGGAGGCTTGCTGTGGTGGAGAGGCTTGGGACGGTGCAACCGTGTACACAGATGGTGGCGGCGGCCGAGGCGCAATAGTGCAGCGGCAGGGCTGATGTGGTCCCGATTGGGCCTGATGTGGTCCCGTGGGCCGATCTGGGCCTGATCTAGGCTGATTGGCCATGCCGCTGCGTTCAGACAGCGACCACCTCGGGTCGATGTGGGTAGTTCCCCTCACCTCGATCGATGCGCAGCCTAGTGGGTACAAGATATTGTGCCCACTCACCTCGCCCAATCCGGCGGCCTGTCGGTGAGAGGTTGGTCGTGACATGGAATCGAGTTCGGGGACGTAGGGGCAGCGGCCTCGGAAGATGGACCATGCGGGTGTATTCGACATGCGACATGGCGGTGGTGATGGTCTTGGTTCTTGGTCACTGGGTGGCAAGAAGCGGGAGACCTTGGTGGTGGCAGCGCTCGTCTACTACATCTCTCACACCGAGCTCTGAAAACCAGGCTCAGAAAATCAGCGAGCGATCCGATACTACTCGATCCTACTCCCTTTGTCTTGTAGGCCAACACATGTGCAAACTGCAAAAACATTTTAAGAGAAAAAAGGTGGTTGGATGATTAGGAGGGCAGTAGTACTCCCAGTCAACCAGAGTTCAAACCCCAGGTTTGACGCTTTGGTGTCTTTATAAAGGCGGAATATTCTTTCAGTGGGAGACGATGTTCCCGTCGATAGCGAGGCGCCTACGGTGACTTCGTCAATCTCAAGACGCGCCGGCTCAGTTTCTCGGAGGTGCTCATAGGGGTAGGGTGTGCGTGCGTGTGTTCATAGGGGTGAGTGAGCGTCTTGTTTGTACTGTGTTTCTCAAAAAAAAATTAGGAGAAAAAAGGACAATAGGTACAAACAAAACACCTCGATCCTACTCCCTTTGTCTTGTAGGCCAACACATGTGCAAACTGCAAAAACATTTTAAGAGAAAAAAGGTGGTTGGATGATTAGGAGGGCAGTAGTACTCCCAGTCAACCAGAGTTCAAACCCCAGGTTTGACGCTTTGGTGTCTTTATAAAGGCGGAATATTCTTTCAGTGGGAGACGATGTTTCCGTCAATAGCGAGGCGCCTACGGTGACTTCGTCAATCTCAAGACGCGCCGGCTCAGTTTCTCGGAGGTGCTCATAGGGGTAGGGTGTGCGTGCGTATGTTCATAGGGGTGAGTGAGCGTCTTGTTTGTACTGTGTTTCTCAAAAAAAAATTAGGAGAAAAAAGGACAATAGGTACAAACAAACAAAAAACCTGAAAGAGAAAGACTATCTGCAAGAAGCCTTGCAACGGATAGGCACGCTATAGGCCCACGCATGTTTATCAGGGGCTTAAATGCTGCTACGTATATTTGGGCTGACATAGCCCACGTACCAATCTAGGGGTTACACACATCGACGATTCAGGGTTGAAACATTTGTTCTTATGGGAACCATGGCTCCTTACCTACACATATTAAAAATGCGATTTGGGGGGTAGCAAGGGGCCCTCCAAGCAATTCAATAGATTTTTTTGGGTGTGTACGGCGAAAGAGCGGGGGCTAGCACTCGAACTCAGGATCTCGCGGGTAGAACAGGTATCAACACCAGCCAACCATCTGGGCTATACCCCAGTTCACTTACCTACACATACTCATCCATGAAGTTAACAGCAGTCCATCTGTCGCACCTTAGCAACACCCAAAATACTTGATGCTCTCTCACAGTTCATCGGCTTGCCAGCAACTACGCAGTGCGATACAAAACTGAGCAGTATGGATCAGACAGCTGCAACTGCAGACGAATGCAATTCTGTGTCTCAAGTCCAAAGGGGCTTTCGGCTCAATCATGCCATGGCTCAGACCACCTAATGACCTCCTAACATATTTCACACTTGCAAGAACCCCGAACGGGCGATCGAGAACAATAAACACATTACACATTACACATCACAACTACACCGTACTACTTCACGTACATCCACACTCCAGGTGGTGATAGATCACGGTCAAGAACTTTACTCCCTCCGTTCACAATTAGATCGTATTCTGGGTTTAGTCAAAGTCAAACTTTTTAAAGTTTGACCAAATATTTAACAAAAAATAAAAGTATCTATGATATAAAACTTATAGTGTTGAAATCTTCATAAGTTATATTTCCTTAATATATGCTTTGAAATAATGAATGTTTATATATTTTTCTATTTTTTTGGTCAAAGTTGACAAAGTTTGACTTAAAAAATCCTAGAACGCGAAGTAATAAAAAACGGAGGGAGTAGATGTCATACACAACAACCAATTAATTACTCTCTCTGATTCATATTAATTGATTTTGATTTGTCAAAATTTGGATGAACATATATATTAAATAGTGTCTAGATTTATTCAAATCTAAACAAATTTAAGTCAATTAGGATGGGCTGGATGGAGTATAAGAAATTAGTACCCAGCACAACGGTCATACCAAAGTGGCAGATTCCAAAAGCTATTTTCTGTTGGTAGTAGTATCCACGACCCGGTGCCCACTCGACTGGTGTCCTGGTGCATGATAAACAACTTTCACTTGGGATCCATGCTACATCTCATATTTTTAAACGGAGGGAGTATATGATAACAACAAAGGCGGAGGAGAAGAACTAAACTACGTGTTTTGGAATATGAGCATGGTAGGATATGTTGACCCATGCCTTTTGTCTCTGCCACGCAAGGAGAATCATTACACAGATAATGGATTTGGAGAGAGGAGGAAGTAGTAGTATAAGGCGATCGGATTAAAAGAGGGGGCTGAAACATTAGTGGATAACATTCCACGGTAGTGGAGATGGAATAAACAATTTAATTGTGTGTGGAACAAAGCGGGCACAAAAGGAAGAAGATGTGCAAATCGTAAAGAAACAATGGAAGGACAGGCTCATTTTGTCACGCCACCTTTACTATTAGAAACTATAGATAATTCAGATGGCTGTGACGCATATAATTTATAGTGCTCCATAGATAAATAGATGTGGCGCACGACTACGAAATGACCTATGTCTATGTCGCGTATCCATGGCGCACATGTTACAAGTGCGCCACCACTGTGTATGGGCCAGGGCATAGGTGGTCACGGTTCACTTACTCGCAGGGCATCATATATAGTGGTGCGCCGCGGGTATGGCGCACCACTATGTGGTGTCTGGTCTGCACTAACTCCACATTCTCGGATTGCCTTTTAAGTTTTGTAAAAAAAATAAACAACACTTCAAAAAGTAAAATATTTTTATACGTAGGGAGGTATTGTGGTTTGTAGGAAAATTAACAAACATGAATTTTGACTTTTTCTACAAAAAAGTCATGCCATGGTAAAACGGCCATAACTTTTGCATACGATGTCGAAAAAACATTTAATATACCAAAATTACGAGCATGAAACTTCACATCCGCTCACAACGACCATGTCATTTAGAGATTTTTTATAATTTTAAAATTCAAAAAGAATAAAAAGCTATGATTAAAAGATTGTTTTTCCTGTAAAAAAATTGAAGCCACTTATCTGTAGCACACCACCATATAGTGCGTCACGAGTAAGTGTGGACGAGATTCGGAATTCAAATCCGTCCGGCCACCTACCCCTCTCCTTTTCCTCCAATTCTCCTCCCTCCTCTTTTCTCCTTCTCCTTTTCCTTTTCCTATTCCTTCTCCTTTTTCTTTTCCTTCTCCTCTCTTCTCCTTTTTCTTTTCCTTCTCCTTCTCCTCCCTTATCCTTCTCCTCTCTCTGGCCTCCTCTCCTACAATTATAGCTTTCTTTGTCAACTAAGATACTCTAAGTAATAAGATATGTAAATTGTATATTATAGATGGATAAATTCAGTGATCATAGGACTATGGAGGTATATATATCCAAATTGATTGCCATTAATATGGAAAATTAATAAGAACTTTCCAAACAACAATGTGGGAACATGATAAGGGTGATTTGCTGCATCACGCCTGATTTTTGTTGACAACATTGTCCCATATTTTCTCTATTTCAGAAGGCAAGTTTCCGCATCCAAGATTTGTTCTCGATTACATGTGATTGCTATATTAGCGCCAGATGACGAGGTTTGATCTCGTCAATGCCCATTGTTATGGACTTGGGTTTTGGAGAAGATGGAGATGCTGGAGATCGCGGAACGGTTAACAAACAAGCAATACAGGACACGAGGTTTACCCAGGCTCAGGCCCCCGGAGGGAAAACCCTACTCCTGCTTGTCTGCTCTTGATTACGGCGAAACCGGTGATTACAGGGGGTGCGGAGATGCAATCTGGCGTGGAGGTGTGTATGCGAAAGTATGAGTCGAGAGATCTAGGTCGTGCCCTCCTGGCCTTTATATAGACTTAGGCAGGTCCCGAGCATAGACCTAGTCGGTTACAAGTTTTAGGGTTTTACCCCTTTGAATTTCCTATCTACTCTAGTCTTGCTCTCCAAGGATCCGAAGGCGTCATGGGCCTGGGCCACCCGAAAGTCTTCATGGGCCGGCGTATATTTGCCGTGGGCCTTCCTTGGGATGGACCAGGTATGCTAAGATCATATACCCACGGGGTATAACCATGTCAGTAACCCCCGAGTGATCAGTTGAATCATAGATTCGGCTGAGGACTATTCAATCCTTCGGGTGTGACTATGTATTTCAATAGTTCAGGTGTAGGGATTGTTGATGTGTGTGCCTGACTCATCCGACGGGTCAGGGTCAGTTAACTGTCTTAGGATGAAACAACACGATCTTCTTCAGGTTCGAGTCCCTCAACTCGAACCTGGAACATCTGCTGGCGTAATTCGACTCAGGTCGCGGAGGACTTACAGGAGTGGAATTCCAGTGAATTTAATTGATGTACCCAACGCGTTCGTCGGGATTTTTCATCGCACCTGTTAGCACGAGTTTTTACTAGCAGAGCGCAGTCGTGTGCGTTGCCAGGCCATCAGATGATATCTGCAGGTCTTATCTTTGTGTCGCAGACACAACATCCGAATGTTTATCACCGCGGAGGTGTTTCAGGTGGTCAAGGAGAATGTTGCTCACTTAACGTTTAGTTGGGGCAGAGTTGCCGAAAAGTTTTTGCATGCTGATCCGAAGGATCGCAGTCGAAGAATTCATAGGGTGCGCGGCCAGCGCTCCCTATGGGAGTAGCCCCCGAGTGTCTGTTCGAGTCGTAGACTCGAACAGAGACTTTAATTCAGACATTTTTCAGTTGTAAGTCCTTAGGACACAAAAAATTTCGGATGCTTAAATCCATCCTCCCTATGGGAGTAGCCCCTGAGTCCGTAGTGGAGTCGTAGACTCGATGGATGACTCGAAGTAATAGTTCGCTTCTATTCATCTTTCGGGTTCGCGGCCAGCGCTCTTGATAGGAGTAGCCCCCGAGTAATTGATCGAATCGTAGATTCGAGTGAGTACTCTTAACTTTAAAGCCGAAAAAATTGCAGCTATTGCTAGTATAGCTTTTGATGACGTCAGTGCTGACGATCGATGACCTCAAGCGTCTGCTGCGCCAGAGATGACTTGACTAGACGAATGTGGGTCCTACTTTCTGACCTTTAATTGACCGGTCACGCGCGGCGTGGAGATAATTACGTCGTCGCCTCGATTTCCGCGCGTAGTGGACGGCGTGTTAGCGACGGTTCGTTGCGATGCTGACACGTGTATGGCCAGATCCTGCCGTTGGCGTTAGGTCTTCTTGATGGACGGTTGCTCTGCGTCGTCTTCGTCGTTATAATCCTTGGGGAAAACTTCAGTTTGTTTTCACCGCATCTATTCTTGCTTTCACTGCTTCCTTGTGTTCTGAGAGCTCTTGCTGTGCGCTGGAATATTCCTTCACATTTCCTTCTTCCATCCCACGCTCTTGCCGCCGGCGCCGCCGTACCGCGATAGGGAAGCCGAAGAAGTCGTCGTCTGCGGTTGGTACCAGCGCCGCTGGAGGGAAGAAAGGTGCCGTTGCTACCCGTGTCACCGACGGTGGCTGGCGGCGATCAGAGACGCGGGAGAGTGATCTCCGCAAGCTTCGCGAGCGGGGTCTAATCCCGCAGGATAGGGAGGCCGTCAAACTCCCAGGCAATGAGGTAATCCCCCGCCCCCCTGCTGGGTATCGGGTTATGTTCCTTACCTTTGTCATTCGCGGATTTTCCTTCCCAGTCCACGACTTCCTTCGTGGACTGCTTTTTCCTGTACGGTGTCCAATTGCACCATATTTCCGCCAATTCTCTTCTTCACATTGCTTGTTTTATCACTTTCTGCGAGTGCTGGCTAGGTATTGAGCCGCACTTTGGCCTCTTCCGGAAACTTTATTCTGTGAAGAGGCAATCCGGTTCGGATGGTGTTTATCCCATTAGGGGTTGCATCATCTCCCTCAAACCCAATCTGCTTTTCTTTTCTTTTTGCCATGTCCGAATCTGTCTAGTACTGGCGGAGGCGATGGTTTTATATCCGCGACTCCGTAGTGCCTGGGTAGGATTTTGGTCTTCCTCCGTAATCCCTTTGTTTCATGATATATTACAAGTCCGAGATTCGATCATCGGTATCTCCATACCTAGTTTGATCTCGTTACTGACATGCACTCTTTTCCCGTTCCCGTGATATAACATTCTAGTTGATCAAATCACTTGCTTGCAAGCTAACCAATGTGATATCACCGAGAGGGCCCATAACATATCTATCCGTCATCGGGATGAACAAATTCCACTCTTGATCCATGATTCTCAACATAACACTTTAGTAGCTTTGAAGCCATCTTTATAATCACCCAGTTACAGAGTGACGTTTGATGTCAACAAGAAACTCTTCCGGTGTTAGTGATTGGCATGATCTCATGGTCTAAGGATTAGGACTACTTCGTAGTTTGTTTATAGCAATATAAAATCAATGACTTTGATCGTAATGCTATACTTCGGATGAATGTTCATCACACCATTACACTAATGTTGTGATCTCGTTATTAACAACATCTAATGTCTATGATCAGGAAACCGTGATCATCTTGTTAATCAACGAACTAGTTTATGAGAGAGGCATAACTAGGAACTTTCTGTTTGTTTATTAAACACACATGTATTAACGTTTCCGTATTAATACAATTATAGCATGCAAAATAAACATCTATCATATACTTGGAATACACATAATAAACATTTTATTATTGCCTCTCAGGGCATATTCCCTTCAGGTTAGGTGTCGGGTTGGGCGGCGGGTTGGGCGCCTGCTGATCCACGTCGCTCTAGATGACTACGGCGCATTGGTAGCGCTCGTAGATTGGTCCGCTGCTGTCGCAGCTCTCGGATCCGGAACCGTAGGTCCCTTCATCCGACGGCGGGTCGCACAGGTCGGAGTTGCAGCTGTTACTGTCGTAGGATTCATCTGTTGATGACGACGTGCGTAGCACGGGGTGTGGGGTCCATGAAGCGGGCCTGGTTGATGGTAGGGGCACCCGCTCGGGGAGGCGGAGGGTGCCAATTTGCCCCACCTGAAAGCATAAGCTCCCGAACAGGATCTCGAGTCCGTCGCCTACGGGCTCGAAGTCCTTCATGGTGGCCGGCGAGTGGGCGGTGAAGTCGAAAGCGCCGAAGAGGAGGTGACTCTCCGTCGCCGCAGAGTTGTAGATCGTTCGGGTTGGGACCGTCACAATCGCACAATTAGCGTCCCCAGTTCCCACAGACGGCGCCAATTGACGAGGTTTGATCTCGTCAATGCCCATTGTTATGGACTTGGGTTTTGGAGAAGATGGGGATGCTGGAGATCACGGAACGGTCCCGGGCATAGACCTAGTCGGTTACACGTTCTAGGGTTTTACCCCTTTGAATTTTCTATCTACTCTAGTCTTGCTCTCCAAGGATCCGAAGGCGTCATGGGACTGGGCCACCCAAAAGTCTTCATGGGCCGGCGTATATTTGCCGTGGGCCTTCCTTGGGCTGGACCAGGTATGCTGAGATCATGTACCCGCGGGGTATAACCATGTCACCAGATATTTTCGTATTTCTTCAATGGTTCATTATATAACATTGGGTGTGTTTAGTTGTTGGATTATGAACATCTGGTGTAGATCGTTCGGATATGACACTGTTCCTTTTTTACATTGTTATAGATATAGATGATGATATAATCAAACACTTATTCTTGTAATGCAAATTTGCATGTTTGTAGCCAGTCATCGAAATAGCTTCTAACTTATATCCGCCAATAGTATTGCAAAGGTATTCGACAACTGATTACATGATATCGATCACAAGTTTAGAATTCTTATTGGGGTAGGAGCGCTTATCGTTATTTGGTCGCTTTGGCTATGTAGAAATAAGAAGGTTTATAATATCAAGATTTTTTCTCTTATACAAATCATCTACCCGAACCAGGCCCAAGCACCAGGTGTATTTGGGCCGAACCAGGCGCAACACATAATGGGGCCTAAACTCTCCCATGTTGTTTCCTCTGATGATGATGAAAATCGTGTTCCCGTTTAGAAAAATGTAACTTTTTTTTTGCGAAAAAAAAACGGTGATTTATATTACTCAATCACCCACCTTACAATCCTCCATACAAAGTTTAGGTATATCATGTGGCGCACGAAGCCAAACAACAGTTTTGACATCGGATCGACCCATCTTAGCTAGAGCATCACTCACACCTAATACTCTCTACCTTAGACCCTAATCGCTCAGATAACAAGCGGCCAATCTCCTTTAGCAAAAACGTAACCTCCCATCTATCATCTTTTGCAGACTTGATCATAGCAACAGCCTCCGTACTATCAACCTCCAAAATAGAAGGTTGATGTTCAGTTAGTCTGAAGTTTCTCTCGGAACTTTCTTCATTGCATTTTTTTTTTCTGATGCGTCTTTCCATACGAAAACACGTTTGTGTTTATGAGAAGTATGCAGCGCGACACAATCCTGCCGTCACTGAATGAGCTGCCGGCTCAACCATGCCACGGCTGAATCCACATAATACAAGCTGCAAGAAACACCAAATCGTACAACACGTTACGCATCAACTACCGTCTGCACATATCGTAGTACATAACATGCTTCGGCTGTTCGTAGATCACAGGACATGTAGGGACAGGACAGGTTGGTGCCATGCTCGACGGCCAATCAGCACGCAGCACGATGGTCACACCCAAAGTGGTCGATCGATTCCAATCAGCACGCAGCACGATGGTCATACTCTTTTCTGTTGGTAGTAGTATCCAGTGCCCACTGACTGGACCCAAGGACGCTGGCGTGCATACTAAACAGTTTCGGACTTTGCTCTGGGCTCCATGACACGATAAAATAAAGGGAGAAGAACAACTAAGCTAGAATACTCAAGTAAACTATATGTGTTGTGGAATATGGGCATGGTAGGATGTTGACCCTGCTTTTTTTGTCTCTGCCACGCAAGGGGAATCATTCCCAGGATAATGGATTTGGAGAGAGAGGCAGAGGCAGTAGTGTAAAGCGGTCGGATTAAGGGGCCCCCGAAAACATTAGTGGATAATATTCCAAGCTAGTGGAGACGGAAAGAACAATATAACTGTTGCTGCGAAGGAACAAAGCGACTGTTAAAAAGAAAGAATAGGTGCAAAGTGTAAACAAAAGACTGTGGAGGAACATTTTAATCGAATAAATATAATAAGATATATTTAATTACTTTTTGGGAGAAAAATAACATGCCCATAGTCAGTAGTATAAGCATGCAACTATGTGAGGGACTAATGGTGCTTAATCTGCTTCCGCAATGGCTGGTAGAGTATCTAATGAAAGATCCGCATATATTTGAAGTAGTTTGCCCATCACCTATGATTAGAGTAATTCACCTAATTGTCGACCAAAATGAGCAAGCAGCAAGAACACTTTGGTGTGAGACCATTGCAGTAACAATGTGCCCCCACATATATCCTCCAACTTCAATTGAAGCTGACTTTACAAATGTGCCATTAAGAAGTAGGCGACACTTATCAACCTTGAGATATCCGCTCTCTCCGCTCTCGACGGCAGAGAAGACTATTATACCACTCACAGCTGCATCACAATTAACCTATTGTACATAATTAGTATTTTTTCCTAGGATTTTTGGATTAACAGTTAAATCTGAGAAGTGTGGATGAAAATTTCTTGATATCTTCCAGCGCTTCTCAATCATAATGCATAACATTCGGTATCTTTTTTTCAATTGTCCGTGAAGAACTTTTTGTACTTATATATCATAACTATCCATGGCTCCTCATTACAACACGTTCCTAGTTCATTGCTCTAAAAACAGAGTTCTGGATTTGCGGCCTTCCTTTAAGAGTGAAACTTATTTAAATTCTAACATGTTCTAAAAATGGACAGACTGGAATATTCTTCCACAACTACTCTTTGAGCCTGACCCAAGTTAACATTAACTGTTTGACTTTTTATACTAAACTTTTTTATTTTTCACAAATAATATTCTCACTTAGTATATACCATTTTAATTGATGCTCCATTTGATTTCTTAATACTTTTTTCTAAGTATAATGACATCATTCACAATTTAATCACGTACATAGTTATTAGGAAACATAGTTTATAGAATTTAAATATTCATCATTATGAATTTTTCTTGTAATAAACATAATCATTTTTTATTTCAAAATACTATGTTGTTTAAATTCAATTTGGGATGCTGATTTTCTTTTGCTACAGTTGGTTTCAGTGTAATCTAAGGAATATAATATATATTTCATTAATCTAAAAATTAACCTATAAGTCTTAATGAATTATGGTGCATCTAATTTATTCTATTGTTGAAAAACTGGTTCAATGGTCGTGAAGGAGTGTCCAATCCGTGGTTTTGCCTTCTGTCATCTGTGACTTTTGTTGATGGACTGCCCAAATTGGATTCTAACAATATCTTATGAAATAAAGGTCCTCTTTACCCTAAAAAATAGTTCATTTATTTTATGCTTCCGAGTGTACTACCATAGTACATTTATATGTAAACCTTCTTTGTGATATCCTTTGGTGCATAGAAAATTTGGTCGGCGTGTTTGAAAGTGTGCAAACCAAACCGAGATAAGTTGCCAGCTGTTTCTAGAGCATATGATTGTTAGGCCTAGGTGTAAATCGCTAGGGTAAAAAAATAGCCTGTCCAGGAATCCTATAGACTGAGATCTATAGTGATTACCCGTCCGACATGTCCATCCAATTCACAATCCAATGTATTAGAGTATATGTCGGTTAGACATATTAGGTAGTTTTATATTATAATCCATTTTTATCTCTAGTAATCTTCTTGCCTTCCAAGTCTTTTAGTATTATGTAAATAGCCTAAGGGCTCACGTTGTAATCATCTCTTGCAATAACAATACAATCTATCATGGTATCAGAGTGATTCACTCCATCTAGGGTTTAGCCACCTCTTCCGCCGCACCGCCCCAGGAGAGATTGTTCCCCTCCGGGGGCCGTGCAATAGTAGATTAGATCTTACTTCGCCAAAATTTTCTCCCCGGCCGCTTGACCGACGTTTCTTCTTCTTTCGCCGATCATAGATCGAATTGTGTCGTCCACAGCCGCATGTCGTCATCACGCACCTCTACTTCAACCTCGGCGTCGACTCATGTCTGGCAAATCATCGTCAATGATCGTGCCAAAGAGGCTTCGCGCGGCGCCCCAAGGGATGCCTTCACGCGTTGCGTCGGCTTCTTCGTCCTCACATCGTCACCACGCCGGCCCGTCTTCGCCAACATCGACCGGGACGCATGTCCCGAGTACGCGCCTCGCCGTCAAATACAAGGTTGCACCTTCATCAACCGTGGTCATCATCGTCGACAACCATCTACACCAACAACATCGCCACATCGTCGTCGCCACCACCGATCGTGGTCATCATCAACGCCAACAAGTTCTTCTTCTCCACGAGCGACGCCGCGCTCATACAAGCGGAAAATACGGGTCTAATTCCTGAAATCGACTACCGCAACAACTCAATCGCCATCGACATCTACCACCATCGTCTTCGTCCACCACGACCTTGTCGCCAGAGTCGTAGTCTAATTTTTATTTGCACAAGTTTGTGCTCAATTTTCTTCATGCAGCCACTTCGTCTACTCCGACACGACGAACAACTTCTACACCGACCGTTTACGGAAATTTTCTTTGCTCCTCAATCCGGCTCTGGCACACATGGTTCATGATGGTCCCTGTCTTCGCACGCCCGGTATCGGCAACACCGACACATGCCTTCATCCCCGACAAGCTCCCGAGTCTGGCAAGCTCGGCATTGCGGGTCGAGCTACTTCTCAAACTACGTCTACTTCAACCACTATGGCGAATTCTCCCGGCTCAACGACGACATCGACCACAACACAACAACATCATCAACTTCATCAACGGCACCATCGACCATGACTACAACGTCTCACTCCTGGCTACATCGACATTGGCAAATAGGACTACCACCTCACCTTCGGCTTATGCTCCAGTCAGACCGTCCGCGTCACTACTGATCCGACTGCGGGGTGTATTAGAGTATATGTCGGTTAGACATATTAGGTAGTTTTATATTGTAATCCAATTCTATCTCTAGTAGTCTTCTTGTGTCTCAAGTCTTCTAGTACTATATAAACAGCCTAAGAGCTCATGTTGTAATCTATCACAATGGTGTATACTTTCGCAATCTATCACAATGGTGTATACGGGAAAAAGGGGAAAATTCTAGGACCTGGCAGTTTTGCAGGCCAGCAATAATAATACTCCCTCTGACCTATATTAGTTGCCTTAGATTCATCTAAATACGAATATATCTAATTAAATTATAGTGCTAGATATATCCATATCTAAACAAATTTGAGTCAAGTAATATGGGTTGGAGGGAGTACTTGAACCCAACGGAGAACTTGTCGTACGTACGCGTTTTTGTTTGTGAGAGAAAGTTCTCGTACGCGTTTACCGAGCCGAAACCCGCGGCGCGGCGAGGAGCTGGGGGAGCACGGGCATCCGACCGAAAAGGAATTTGTTCATGCCGCAGGTTGGGTGCGTGCGGCGTGGAGGCGTACGACCCATGGCCGTCTGGGGGACGAGACGACGAAGCCAACAGCGGGGCAACAGTGGCGGGCGGGTGGGAGTGGCACACTCCACACGAAAAGCCAGCGGCAGCCCAGCCGTGTAGTCCGTGCCCGTGCAGATGGACGTGTCGTCGAGGCCGACCGGTCATTTCCTGGGAGGAGGGAAACCAAACCAAGGCAGCTTCACAAATCGAGCAACGCCGCGCTTTACCGATTTGTACCCCCGTGTCCGTGCGTGCCCTGTCGCGTCGTGTCACATCCCTCCATCAAAGGAAGTATTTTTTTTTTACCAAATTTAACCTTTTGACGAAACTAATTTCACGTCTGACCCCTTCACAAAACTAATTCGAAATATGACTCCTGAGGTCGGCGCCAAGTCGTAGCAGCTGGGATCTGGTTCCCAGCTGCTACGACTTGGCGCCGACCTGCACAACTTCTGCGTCATTTAAAATGACGCCGATCCCATGGGTCAGATTTCAAATTAGTTTCGTGAAGGGGTTAGACTCGGTTAAAGTTACAAGAATTGGACAGATTTGACAAAAAATACTCAAGGGAACCCGACCACGAGCTCAGCTCATGCCACCACTGTAGCCCTGCACGTACGGCTACATTATTTATACCGCGCATATGAGCGTCTCCACCTAGCGTTACGTTCTGTCAGTTGCAGTAACATACATATGACCAACCAATTGACCAAATATCATGCATGCATCCTCATGTGTTTTACTTATTACTCCCTCCGTTTAAAAATATAAGATGTTTTTAGATTTGTGAAGCAAAAGACTTGCTTCACAGATCTAAAACATCTTATATTTTCAAACGGAGGGAGGGAGTACGAATTAACCTGCACACGTAGTTACAAATCCAGTACGTATGTGCCGTTTTGGTCCACTGTATCTACGCCCCGGTGTCTGTTTTCATCCCCTCGGCATCCGATTCTCATCCATCCATCCGGGCATGTCATAGTGTCACTGTGTCGTGCGGTATGGTTCGTTCTAATGCCGAGTTTATCATCCTGTCCCGGCGCAGGCAGGAGCAGGACACATGCCGATATATGTTTGGCACGCTGCTGAAAGCTTTTCGGAACATGCGAAATCGACCGGTTCACGACGTCTCCGTGAAAACAACAACAGCAACAAGGAATTTCCGTCGGATCGTGTTCTCCGATTCCGAGCCATCGTGTCATGCCGCCATGCGCGCCGATCGGGCGGTTTGTTCCACGGAAGAACTTCATGAATATCGACTGTTACCGAATCATAGGCAGATTCCAGCTTTAATGATCGAACATCAGTGGCGGGCCAAGAAGATTCCGAAAACATGGACAAACGTGTCTAAGAAACCATCATTTTGAGTAAAATCGCTATAGAAAGTTAAAAAATATGAGGCAGCGCTCTGGGCGGCTGTGCCCACGTCGACCATGTCAGTGCGACAAGAGTAAAAGAAAAAAAAATTAATTTTCTTACCCATGGTTCGTTCCGTGCCAAACATCGGATTCTGTTGAAAGGGGCCAAACAACTATTTTTACTACCTGTGCACAAAACAAATACTCGCTCCGTATCAAAATAGATGTCTTTGATAATTTTTTAAAATTTAAATAATCTATATACTAAATAGTGTCTAGATTCATTTAAATTTTGACAAATTTAAGACATCTATTTTAAGACCAGAGTTCAGCACTTTCCACAGCAAATGTGCAATGCCACACACAAATTACGGACAATAGTACAGGTTCAGAAAACCGCACACAATTGTGCCTCTGTCTATCTATTCTCAAGAAGCTTTCAGCTCAATCATGCCATGGCTCCATATGCATCCACCAAAATTAAATGACAAAACATTTCACACACGCTTGCAAGAACACCAAACGTGCCTCTTCTGCCGAGAACAAAAAACACTACCGCATCAACCACTGCATGCACACACACATAACATACTAGTACTCACTAACTAACTTGTTCATATATCACTCAACAGCCAATTAGCGCACAGCACGATGTATGGCCACATACGCACCAAAGTGGCAGATTCCAAGAGCCATTTTCTGTTGGTACCAGCATCCGCTACCCACTGACCGAAGTACTGAACCAAAGGCCACCGGTGCATAAACAGCTTCAGAATTTGTTCTGGGCTCCATTGGCATGAGAAAAAGAACAAACCAGAGATGAACTAAACTATGTGTTCTTGGACTATGGGCCGGCATGGATAATGGCCCGGCTTTTGTCTCTGCCACGCAAGGAGAATCATTGCATGGATAATGGATTTGGAGAGAGAGGCCGTAGAGTACTAGTGTAAGGCAGTCGAATTAAAATGGGGTCTTGGAACATTAGTGGATAATATTCCACGGTAGTGGGGATGGAAAGAACAATATATATAATTGTGTGTATGGAACAAAGCGACTCAAAAGAAAGAGATGCAAAGTTTTTTTAAAAAACCTATGTACACTGGGCATTTTAATCGGAAAAATGGAAGGAAGTATTGAATTACAAATTAGGACAAAATTAGCATTATTAGCTAGCTGGTGTAAAGGTATCCTGAGAGTACTTGGGGGTCACTGAATTTGCTTTAGAAAAGGACCATGGTGCCTACAACAAGCATAAGCATGCGACTATGTGACTGACTAATGGTATAGTTAATCTCCTTCTGAGTATCTAGTCTGGAAGCGCGTGTTAGATTTTGTTTGAGGATAAGTGCTTTCCTCCTCTGCTATTATGAATCAGTGAAGTAGTTTGCCCATCACCTATGATTACAGTACTTAAACTCAATTGTCTGTCGGAATGAGAAAGCAACTAATCAGGATATTATCCAAATATTCATATAGCCTGCTCCATTCACACTGGACTGGAAGTCCTTGAGCCGTTGTCCTTATTGTGAAATGTAGGATACTTCAGAAATCTTTTCATTTATTTTGAGTGTTGAAATTTGAATCGAATTTGTGTATCGGGTTACAACTATATGCTTTGGGAGCGTATAGTGAGTAGATTTGCATCAATGATTGCTAAATAATCCAATGGAGCCCTTTGTAAAATCTGGATGTTCAATTCAAGATGCAGTACGCAAGTCTCATTTCATATCTGATCAGACTAACTTTTCAGCCTGCCGGAACAGGTGAGGTCCATGACCTAGACATGCCAACATTTTAGCCATTAACCATGTGCATGAACCGGACCTAGCAAGGTAGGATCTCAACACACACTACATTGCATTATACTAACACAAAGAAATACAAATCACCAGCACTGACGGGGAGGAAGTTGAAGCAATGATGCTCCTTTGAAGATGGAGCTTAGGCTTTAACCAACTCGGTCATGATGCTTCCCGTTTTCTCGATTGGCCGGCCGGCCATTTGGTCTTGCAGTTGCCGTAGCTTTTTATCCGTTGTGACTTCGAGGCACCAAACCAGGAGGGCCCTAGCTGGGAGAAACATGTGTCATAAGCATGTCTATAAAGGGCCAAAACCATCATAATCATCACTCTAATCTTCGCAATGATGAGGCTAGAAGGGTCGTGATGGATCAGCTAGCTCCTCCAAGATGCACTACTTGCAGTAAGAAAATCACTAATCAATGTGGTTCGGATGCATGATCAAGACTAAAGCAAAGGTATTTTACTAGTAGCTCTCCTCCTGACCACCTTCCTAACCTTCTAGAGAAAATATATTTCGATCTCTTCTACAAGTAGCAGATCATAGTCCTAGGCTACAATGCTAGTGAAACGAGCCGACGTGTTGAGACCAGGATGATCACCTCTAAAGTTTTGAAAAAGAAAGGTAGATCGAATAAACCAAGGGCCAATCATGTCTCTCCGAATTAGAGTACCACGTCCTCGAACCATAAATTTAATTTACATGAATCGCCCCACCACGTATATGCATATAAAATTTTCATGTGTTTTAAACGGGGTCATACTTGCATATCACATATATGCGCAGGCTTGTCGCATGAGAGATTGCAAACATTTTAGACCAGCTGGGAATCGCGAATCATGGACAAAGAATTTCCGTGGAGGCGACGACAAGGCACCCGGCCGATACAACATGAACACGAAGGCATTCTGGGGAATTATGGTGACAAGATGGGGGTATTTAGAAAGGTACTTTAATCGAGGGCAAGTGGGTTCAGTGAAGCCCAATAAAAGAGAGCTGAGTGGGAGAATTAGTGAGTCCTTTTTTAGCTGCAGCATCTGGTTCTAATTCGGTGCCTTGGAATTGGAATGCACATATATATCCGTTTCTTAACACGGTTTCGTGGTTGAATTTGGTGGGCAGGCAGCCAGGCGGATAATTCGATTTGAGTTGCAAAGCGTTACTGGGACACCACACCACCGTTTCCTGTAGAGGGAATCAGCTGGTGCTGCACTGAAAAAGATGGATGGAATATAATCTGGAATTGTCCGGATGTTTCTTCTCCATTTCTGAGAGTATAATGAATAAGTAGTGTTAATACGAAATTTCCTTCGCTTAGCGCCTGTAGCTCAGTGAATAGAGCGTCTGTTTCCTAAGAGCATCTTTAGCAAACGCGGAACCAGAAAAATAACCGCCACTATTCGGTTTCACGTGCTAAAAGTGGTCAGAGCAGACGCCCAAAAATCGCCCGAACCGAATTTTTTTCTAACACCCCCGAGAAAACACCACCGCGGAACCCTAAATCCCCATGTTCCGAGCCCGACCCGTAGCGACCTAGGAACCACGACATGCTTGGCGGGAGGGAAGTTTCAGCGCGTCCCCCTCCCTTCCGCGTTCGCTCGTCGTCGGCGCTGTCGGGCGCTGCGTTGACCTAGGCCCCGGCAAAAAAATTCCGCCCGCCAACAAGGCCTCTGCCACTCGACGTTCATGTTTCCAATCCTCGCTGTAACAGAAATTGATTCAGGACGGAGATCTAAATCGAGGCGGAAAGATAGTTGCATTTCATTGATTCAACCATGAATTCTTCCTAAACAAAGCTACGATTTCACATCCTACATTAATTGATTCAACCAGTACTCAACAATTTCACTTCCGCTGCCGCTGTCCTCCGCGCCGTCCTCCTCCTCCTCCTCCTCGCCGTCGGACGGAACCTCCACGATTTCTGCATTGTTCGCGAGACGGAACACCACTTCGCGGCGAGTGGCGGCGATGATGGTGTACTTGGTCCATCCAGGGACGGACCAGAACCTCTCCCTTCCTTCTCGGTTGCGGAGATCCCGGTGCACCACGCGGCTGTAAACGATGTGGCATACCGGGGCAATGCCCTCTTCCTCGCGGGCATCTGGCGGCGGTGCGCCGCGATATTGCTCTCCATCTTGGTTCGGCCCGGGATCGGAGACACTGGCACCCCCGCATAGCTGATGCACCATCCGTGGGACTCTGTCGCGGCCAGCGGCGCGACGATGTCCAAGTGCGCGAACATCACCGCCTCGTAGAAGTTCAGCGCGGGCACCTCCGTGGCGGCGCGGTGGAGATTGGAGAGGGATGGGATGGATTGGGATGGATGCAGGGTGACGCCTCCTATTTATACACGAGGACGACGAAGCGACAGGCGGAATCTAAATCGAATATTTCCTTTTCTGGTTAGGGTTTCTGGTTTCTGTTCCGTCCCGCCGTTTGCCACCTAAAAAAAATCGCGAAACGCGAGCTGAAAACCCCCGCAAAACGCAACCTGGAAACACGTTTTTCGGTTCCGCCTTTTACTGCTAGAGATGCATAAGGCCGTAGGTTTGACCCCTGCCTGGCGCGCTCTCAATTCTTCAATTTATTTTTATTTTGTAATACATAATTTATAAGCTTTTTTGCATTCACCCTTAAACGCAGTACCGATCATAATAGAACCAAAAGTTTTTTTTGCAGGGTAAAACTTGTATTACTCATAATAACATTTAGGGATTATATTCTTCACGACATATGCACAGTAAACCGTCAAAAGTTCTTACTTCTACTTGTAGTATATTCCTGCAACAAAGCTACACTTACGGATGAATTTGTTACGAACTGATCTTACATGCTGATGTGGCATTGAACTGTGAATCTGTGTGAGAAAAAAATAGGAGCAACTGCTGCTACGTCTCCAATCGTACTCAACCACGTTGTTTCCGTAAGATTTGTTCGTAGAATCATTCCGTAGATGTAGCAAAACTCACATTCCTGTTAAAAGTGTTGAGCAAAACTCATATTCCTGTTAAAAGTGTCCGTAATTCATCAGGATCAGTGCATCACTCACGAGGAGCTTCAGCACACTACACAGGTCACGTCCACGGAGCTGTGCCTAGTCGAAAGATCGGCAGCCAGTCACCCACGGTCCCTATGAATTAGCTCACTTTGAAATTACCGTCAGATAGCGCCTGTAGCTCAGTGGATAGAGCGTCTGTTTCCTAAGCAGAAGGCCGTAGGTTCGACCCCTACCTGGCGCGATGAATTAAAATCTTCTTGTAATGTTTTGCATTAATTTTTTTTGTCTCACCCTCAAACGCAACTTTGTTCTTTCGAAAAGAACCCTCAAAGGCAGTAGGGGGATCGATAGTAACCCAAAAGTTCTTCTTGTTTTTGTGACCACTCAAAGGTTCCTATATTCTTGTTTCACTGACTTTGCAAAAAGTAGAGTTTTCTAGTCGTCCATAAAACGCACACGAAACCTACGCCTAAGAATCTGAAACTCAGCTGGCTCATTGTGGTCGGAGACGACCCCATGGCTAGTCTGCAGTCTACACATGATCATCTCGCCTCGTTAATTGCACCACGATCAGAAGAATGGTCAATCATCGCCGCCACATTCTTTTGATATTCAGAGCCATGTACGTACTACACTGCGTGGACTATACTTGTACACCAGAAGTACTAACCAGGAGCTTAGCTTCTCAAATCTGCTTCGGTCAAAAATCCACGAAACTGTGCTTTGACGAAAGATGCCCACGGTTGGCACGAGCCAGTCACCCATGGACTTAATTAAGCCAGTTTTGTTAGTATCATGGACATATCAAACTAACTTAATTTACCCGGTGGCGGGGTGGCTGTGTGGCTGCGATGGGCGAGCGGCGAAGCGGCGCCACCGTGCGACCATGTCCCCCCACCAAATCCCCTCCTATTGTTAACATATATAGAGTCATGCTGAGATATGTAGAGTAGTGGGCGTGTGTGGCGCCGCCGCAAGAGGTTTTCTAATTACCGCTTTGCATGAGATCATAATAATTAACTCGCATTATGTGCCTATCCTTTCCTCGCAAACCCGGCAACCTGAGTTAATAGCATATAACAATTAGTTTCTGGGCAAAATTTCGGAAATCTATCAGTTTACGTTTTCGCAGCAAAAATCTGTCATATTTGACGTCCGTTTTCTCAAATTGCACTAAATTTGTTCTGATCACGAATTGACACGGAAACTGACAAGGCTGGCCCACCCGTCAGGCTGACGTGGCAGCGCAAGACTGTGTGTCGTCTGCCGTTTTGCACGTAGGTCCTCAAGTTTTGATAGAAAATTGCGCAGAAGTCCCTAGCACTATTAAAACCTTCATAAATTTTGAGTACGAATTCAAATGGAAAAAGTTTAAATACGAAAAATGCTTAGAATTATTTGAATCTTTTTTTACAAACTTTATTTATTATTTTATATAATTTAAATATAAAAAATATTTTATTAACTATAAGAAATTATTTTGTTAATTATAAAAAACTTTGGAAATTCATAACTTTAACTATATAACTCTAAATAATATAAATAATATGTCTAAATTTATTAGAAAAATCTAAGGAATCCATTTCTTATATTTATAATGCATGAATCATATCCGTTCCTCTCGGATATTTTGATTATGCAGGTAATCATAATAATAAATATGTACCTTGGATTTGTTAACATATGTAGAGTCGTGCTAACATATCTAGAATAGTGGGCGTGTGTGGCGCCACACCAAGGTTTGTTAATATTACCTATTTGCATCCGATAGTAATAATTAACTCGCATTATGTATCTATCCCTCCCAAACCCGGCAACCTCACATGCACATGGGGTGAGCGTGGTAGACGAAGACGACGTACTAGGCGCCTAATTAACAGTCTCCCTACATGCTTAGCCTTCGCTTTAGCTAGCCTTTAGGCCCGATCAGAATTGTTCCTTCCTTCCATCGATGGATGGATGGATGGATCGATCCGAGAGTCCGTGTTCTTTTTGTGCTTGTGCTGAAAGTAAAAGCAGAGTAGATGAAATAATCGTGGGAATTCTCTTTCGTGTGCGTTCGTGTAGTGGTGATGAGTGATGACAATGAGGGGCATGTGCGTGTGTGATGTGGGACATCGATCTATCAGGTGATTGCTTGTTGATCGAGTGCGTTCTTATCGATCGACCTACGTAGTGGGTGTACGTAGCTAAGCTGCTAGGTGAAGAATTGCTTAATTTGTTACTCTGGCTAGGGAAAGGCCTCGGCTCGTGGCTACACGTTGGTACCCTATAGCTAGCTGCGATGGATGGATCGATGGAATTCTCTCCCGTGCGACGCCTAACGTATTGTTTGCCGAGTGTTATCCTATCGACGTCGGTCAGGTGATTGTTTGCTGAGTGTCGACTGGTCGATGCTATTTTACTTACTCCAGTTTAGTTTAGTAGCAGTCTGTCTGCCCTAGCTTGCATGGCCATGATCCGTTGCCTCGTCTGCCGTCAGAGGAGCCGCTCTCGCCTACACGTCGGCAGTCTACCTAGCAGAGGAAATCGCCGGGGAGATCGACGACGAAGTCTCGACCCGTCTCGTCTACTCGGACCGCTGCTCCAAACAAAGGAAACGCCACGGCACACCCCCTACGTGTGCGCGCGCGGCTCAGCCTTCTCTCTGGCGCCCCCTCGTCCGGCCGTCCCGTCCCGTCGTCGAACTCCTCGGCCGCGCGCCGCGCCCAGGGAACCAACCGATCGACGCACTGGCTTTGCCTGAGCACGGCCGGCCCGTCCAAAAGGTTGTGGGACGAAAGAAAGGTCGAGGCGACGGACGAGCGGCCATGCACACATGTACAGTAGCTTTTATCTTGTCGCGTGCTTAATCAGTAGATTATCGTGTGGGGGCATGACATTGCCAGCTCAGCTGAGAGCAGCGGCACGCACGGGGAGCGGCGACAGGCACGCGCGGGCACAGGCAATGCTGGGGAATCTGGTTGGCTGAACGGGCGCCTCGCTCGCTTAAAACCAAGTCCCGCGCGTGGACGTACGTACGTGCTATTAGAGTTACATCGCAGTACTCCATCCAATCCATATTACTCCCTCCGATCCATATTAGTTGATTTGGATTTGTTTAAATTTGGATGAACCTATATACTAAATAGTGTCTAGATTCATCCAAATTTTGACAAATTCAAGTCAACTAATATAGGTCGGAGGGAGTACTTGATTTGAATTTTTTAAAATTTGGATGAACCTATATACTAAATAGTGTCTAGATTCATCTAAATTTTGACAAATTCAAGTCAACTAATATAGGTCGGAGGGAGTACTTGATTTGGATTTTTTAAAATTTGGATGAACCTATATACTAAATAATGTCTAGATTCATCCAAATCTAGACAAATTTGAGTCAACTAATATGGGTCGGAGGGAATACTGTAAGCTGTTGGGTACAGAGTAGTACTCTACACCAACACATATCCTCTTTGTATATGTCACCACAGGGGCTATTCCTGTGCATATAGCACGCAACCGGTCGACCCAAGTGGGCTATGACCGTTCCACCCCACGAAAACATTGATCGACATGTTATCAGACTATCCCTTCCCCAAACTCTAGCAGCCGCCGCTAGCCACTGTGGTCCTATGTGACCGTCGCCGCTGGCCTCCTCCACACACCTACGACCAAGAACTATCCAAAATCCAAAAACCCTAGATCAAACGACCACAACCCGCCGATCTCCATTGTTTTCCCGGTGATCAAGCTCTACACCCAACAACCACGACCATTAACAATACCCACGACCACGACAATCAACCTAGAATTCCCAAAACGCAAACCCTACACACGGCCTGCCACGGCACAAAAACTGCCTCTTTTACTGCCACGGCAGAACTCCTGCACCTAGATGACTTCTTCTTCGACGACTGCTAGGGGCTACTCCATTGGTGCTCCCCCTGCCATCAAGCTCACAAGGGAGAACTTTCTCTCATGGCAAGCCCAAGTGCTCGCGTCATGGGCCTGCTTGAAGGTTATAACTAACGCAAATTTAAAATCACCGTCGCGTTGCGCCTGTAGCTCAGTGGATAGAGCGTCTGTTTCCTAAGCAGAAGGCCGTAGGTTCGACCCCTACCTGGCGCGCTCACAGTTTCTATTTCACCTTTTTGTATCTCCCTTGCGTACAGGACGATGAGAGTAGGAGTTGGATCATAATAACTTAAAAGTTCTTATTCCTCATCATGTTAAAAGTGTTGATCAAAACTTTCACAACCTTTACGCAAAGCTGTGTTTTAATTGTTTGTCCCCCAAACAAGCAGAAAAGACTAACCCGTGAGAATCTGAAACTCAGTTGGAGCATTGCGGTTGGGGAGACGTGCCCGTGTATGGCTTGGCTACTCTACAGTCTACACTAGACATCTCGCCTCGTTAATTGCATCATCATAAATTTTAGAATATAGTCAATCATCGCCGCATCCTTCTTTTGAAATTCAGAGGGTACATACGTCCGTGCAGTACCGAGCAGGAGCTTCTGCCGTGGCCGTGGCTTGACGCAAGATGGCCACACGACACGAGCCAGTCACTGCAACATGCACGGCCCCCAAGGAATTAACTAACTTAATAATCATGTTTATGCATCATGAACAGCAAAGCTAATTTACCCCGCCGGGTGGCTGGCTGGCTGCCATCGATGAGCGGCTGAGCGGCGCCACCATGCCCCCCTCTTTTTTGTTAAGATATGTAGAGTCACGTAAAGATATGTACTAGAGCAGTGGGCGTGTGTGGCGCCACACGAATGTTAGTTAATAAATTACCACTCGCGAGCTTTGCATCCGATCATATAGTAAACAACTGACATTATGCAACCCCCTGCAATCAAACCGGCAACCTCGCACGCACATGGGGTGAGCGGTAGACGAAGACGACGTACTAGGCGCATAATTAACAGTGTCCCTACATGCTTAGCCTTCGCTTTACCTAGCCTTTAGGCACGATCAGAATTGTTCGTACTACCATGGACGGTTCGATCGATCCGCACGCACATGGTGCTTTTTGTTGTTGTGCTAGCTGAAAGGGATCGATCGAAAGAAAGCGCCATCGATCTCCCGTCAAATGATCAAGGCATTCTTTTTCCGTGTGCATGGTCGCGGCTCGTGGCTACAGTTGGTACCCTAGCTGCTGGCTAGCTCGCGACCGGTCGATGAGAGGTTAATCCTGCGACGTCCCCGTGCGACGGCTAACTTATGCAAGATGGATGGATCGGTCGGTCGATCAGGTGATTGTTTGCCGATCGAGTGTTCTCTTTTCGATGTGAGTTTTCTCCAGTTTAGCTTAGTGGCAGCCTACCGAATCTGGCAGGGCGACGATCGGTTGCCTCGTCTGCTGCCAGGGGAGCCGCTCACGCCTACACGTTGGCAGTCTACCCGCGAGACGAAATCGCCGGGGAGATCGATGTGGTCTCGACCCGTCTCGTCGGACGGATGCTCCGTCGAAACGCCGGGACACACGTGTGCGCCGCTGCGCCGTCTCTCGCGTGCCCTCGTCCGGTCGCCCCGTCCCGTCCCGTCGTCCATCTCCTCGCCGCGCGGCGCCTGCCTGCGCGCCCAGGGCACCAACCAACCAGCCATGTCTACGCTACGCGCGCGCACTGACTCGGCCCCTGCGAAAGGCTGGGGAGGGAACGAAAAAGGCCGAAGCGACGGCCGAGCGGCCGTCCGTGCGCGCGCACATGTGTTCTTCTGGACGGCGCGCGCTGGCTTTATCGTATCGGCGATTCGTTCGATCGGTAGATTATATATCTTGTTGCTGCCGAGGTGCGTGTGGTGGTGTTGGGGATGCCGATGCCGATGCCAGCTGAGCGGTGGCACGCAGAGGGGCGCGCAGGCAATGTTGGGGAGGAATCTGCTGGTTGGCTGACCGCCGGGCGCATCGATCGCCTGGAAACCCGTGGACGTACGTACGTGGGACAGTCCACGGCAGCAGGTTTTGGCAGGGTTAATAAGTTGCCACGATCCACGTGCGACGACAGAAATGAGACATCGATCGGTGGCTCGCCACCGGCGGTCTCGGCGCCAGGGGCACGCACTGCCACCTCCCCTCCCAAGAGCTACCCCTCCTCTCGTGCAAAGCCCGTATCCAGGGACAAGACGACGCCGCAGCAACCATTGCATGAACACGGCAATATATTACTCCGGAGTATGCACAGAGTGCCCTGACATACGTGCGTGCGCGTCTTCACGCTGCCTCGTCCCTCCGACCGACCGGGGCCTGCCCTCGTCCTCGTCCCTCCGACACAAGGACATCCAATTCATGGCAAACGAATGTTTTCCAGACCAGCTCCGTGTTGGCCATTCTTTGGTCGACAGGTGGCATTAATTCTCCCAGACATTATTAATTATTACCATGAAACGTCCCATGTCTGAAGAAAAAAGCACAGGGAGAAAAACTTGCAGCTACAAAGTGAGAGATGTGGAAAAAGGCGACGAGCTAGATCCCTCGAAATAAAATAAAAGGTGACGAGATAGAGAAATGGTGCGTCCATGGGACACACGACCGGACCTCCGGTCGTTTTCTCCGCGGCAGCAGCCAGACTACAGACGACGAGACCATCTGTCCATCTGGTTCCAGGGCCCGTACAACGAGCGACGTCCATCCAAATGGATGATCCGTGTTCCGAACTGATCGAGGTCCGCATCGGTGGCCCCGCCACACGAATCTCCAGCCCCGGGCCGACCCACGCCACGCCAAGGCAACCTGCTCGGGCGCCGAGCGCATAGCAACCTCGTGATCCCCAGCTCCTCCTTTGCTAGCTAGTACTACTAGTACTACTTATTTTTTAGACGTTAAATTACGGGAGTGTCTAGATCTTAGACGTCTGAGAACTAGTTATGTCTAAGTCGCTGATGTCATTCTAATATTTGTGTTAATTCTTAGTTGCAACTCATAAGATTTGTATTAATTCTTAGTTACAACCTAGTGAGCTCGACTGGATGTTCACGCAATTCAATTCGAGTTATAGGTCAGGTTGCGTGAGCATTAAGATTCTCTAATTATTTCTTACACGTATAGATCCCTGCATTGAGATCTTTATACTAGCGTCATTTTTTAAAAAAATACAGTACTATACTATTACTTATATTTTTTAATAGTCATTCGGAAAATAGCAAAATTGTGTTCACATATATGTCACATTCGTTTGTAAGATACTAAGACCGTAAATCAAAGCGTGTTTTTTCATACTATACTAGTACTTTACTTGTGATTCAAAATAAAGAAGATTCCATTTGGTAAACTACGAGGAACTCACCTTCGTGTAATTTTGTTACAACTATAAGAAACACCAAGTTATTCGAGGAAAATGTACAAGTTTTTCTTCTTTGCAACCCAAAAATATTCCATCACGCTCTCGAATTTTCGATTCCTATACAACTTACCATGCGAGGCCATGTAGTTCTTACACTCTATCTAGTCGTTTTCAAATGTTTTTTTGAACCCCATTACACAGAGAGGCACGAAGCGCACATTCGAGACACTGGAATATATACATTAAATGAGCGCATTTTGGTTCATGTGTAATATAAACCCTCATGTCGCAAACCCATACCCAAAAGTTACAAACAAACTAGAGAAATTCATCGAAAGTCTACTCGTGGTAAGTCGTGCACATGGAATGATTTTATCAATGTACAAATTCATAGAAGTGAACACTTTAATAGTTCCCTTGATGTAGATGGTGGACAAATGGAACCCGAGTTGCATGGAGCTTGTTTTTTGAAAATTCAAAAACTACATTTCAAAGTTTGAACAAATTTTATAAAATCAAAGTCAATGATTTACTCTACGGGTGCAAAACATGATATGAAATACTATGCATTCTAGACTATGAAAAATTCACAAAATTGTGGATTTGAGTTACTCTTTTTATTGCGAATAAGGACTTTGGCATTAAAAGAATCAGTGAACAGTACAAAACACCTCAACAAAAACAAAAATTACATCAAAATTAATGAGATGTCCGTCATCTTGAACCTCCAGACCGTGTCGACGGCGCGCCACTGCCGCCGCTCCTCCTAGAGCCGGCCTAACGTTGTTGGTTGCAGACGGGAAGTCGCCGAACGGTTCTAGAATACCACATCCGTCCCAGAGACGAAGAAGAAGGATGAACTGTCGATGAAGCTCCTTGAAGATCCAAAGATCCCCATAGCCACAAGAAGTTCTTGAAGACCACACCACTCCAACAAGCTCCTCGACGTTGCCGTCGAGATGGGGCTAAAGCCGAGGATACTTTATTGGAGAAGACGACACCGCCACCACATGAGCGCCGCCCCACCAAACCTTTATCCTACAAACAAGAAGATGAAGCCCTCCCTCCGACGAAGGCCAATATCCACCCTGCCTCCATGGCCCGAACGCCACAGACGCGGCGCAGGTCACCGACGGCGCCGACGAGAGGCACGAAAACCCTAATCGCCTCCTCGGGCTCCCTGGAGGTGAAGGGGTACGTAGATATGATACCAACACATAAAAGCCAGTACGTCGTGGATTTGAGGTACTCAATGATGCAAATTTTCAAACCACCTAAATTTGTCATTTTTGTGTAGCTAAGAATACAAGGTTTTTCGTGTTTAAGTTTTACAAGGAAGAATACCTCAGTGAATGCATTTATAATTTTCTCAGAAACTTTAAAACGCCATTTACGAATTTTGAAAAAAGGCCACCTTGTAGCCCTAGCTCCAAATTAATTTTCTGCCATGATGTATACTTTGGCATAAAATTTCTGATTCGGTAATCTTTTGACTTAGGTTACAACTACTAGTATCCATACAGAACTACTTGGTGTGCTTTCATCTGTTCATTTTGAGTAATACCACCTATTAATTATTTGAAGGGTTTCGCGGCATAGTAAATCAAAATTTTCTACGGATGCGAACAGAGGGAAAGCCAAGATCTAATCTAGGAGATGCAATCAACGAGAGAGATTGGATTAGATCTTCATACCCTTGAAGATTCGCACAGCGGAACGTTCGTCGGAACGTGGGTGATGTAGTCGTACTCGCTTCTCCTCCTCGCGATCCGATCCGATCTAGCACCACAAGTGGCGGTGCCTCCGTGAGATGCACACGTGCAGCACCTCGACGTCTCCTCCTTCCTCGGACCAGCAAGTATGGTGGAGAGATAGATTGGATCTACAACACGACGGAGTGGTGTATATGGTGGAGAATTTCTGCAGCAGGGCTTCGCCTACAAACAGTCGGGAGGGAGAGAGGAAAGCTAGCAAGGCGGCTAGGGTTTGGAGGAGAGGTGTAGGGGTTTGGTGCGCCCCCACCCCTCTTTATATAGAGGGGGGCGCAGCCCTAGCCCCTCCCCCAAGCCCAAAGGATAAGGAGTGGGGGGCATGGACTCTCCCCTCTTCTAGAAACCCTATCTCTAGTTTAAACGATTTAAACTCTCTAGGATCGGCTGGGCCCTATGGGGCCTTGTGCCCCTGGCCCAATGCGGCCAGGACACTCCCTCATAGGCCCATGCCCCCTCCCGGAAGGTGGGGCCACGTTGGTCCCCTTCCGGAAGGTTCTAGAAGCTTCCGGTACAATACCGATTAACCCGAAACAATTCCGAACTCCAAAAAACTGCACTGCCTTATATGAATCTTATTCTCCGGACTATTCCGGAACCTCTCGTGACGTCCCGGATCCCATCCGAGACTCCGAACAAAAATTCATAAACCAATTATCCAATCTATCCTAGCGTCGAGACACGTTAAGTGTGTGACCCTGCGGGTTCGAGAATATGCAGACATGATCTTCTATAAATAATCAACAGCGGGGTCTGGGCACCCATATTGACTCCCACACATTCATCGATGATCATATCGGATGAACCACGATGCCAGGATTCAATCAATCCCATATATATATTCCCTTCGTCTCGCGATATTTTACTTGCCCGAGATTCGATCGTCGGTACCGTCATACCTAGTTCAATCTCGTTCACAGCAAGTACTTTACTCGTTCCGTAATCCGATATCACTTTGTGATTAACTCCTTAACCACATGCTTGCAAGCGGTGTTGATATCGATTACCGAGTGGGCCCGAAGTATATCTCTCCGACTTGGGAGGGACAAATTCCATCTCGATACATACAACCCAACAGATACTTTCCGATCACCTGAGAGACACCTTTATGATCACCCTCTCATAGGATGACGTTTGATGACCTGAAAGCTTTCTTCCGATACCAGGGAGTTGTATTATCTCATGGTCTAAGGAATACAATATTTGACATAGGAAAAGCTTCGCAAAGATGAACACGATGATACGATCTAATTGCTTCGCTTAGTTTGGGTCTGTCCATCATATCATTCTCCAATGATATGATCTCATTATCAATTGACAACTCATATCTATGGTTAGGAAACCTTAACCATCATTGATCAATGGGCTAGTCCATAGAGGCGTACTAGGGACACGGTGTTGTTCACAAACCACACAAGTATTAAAGTTTCCGCTTAATACAATTCTAGCATGGAATATAAACTTTATCATGAACAAGAATTATAATAATAACATCTTTATTATTGCCTCTAGGGCATAATTCCAACAGTCTCCCACTTGCATTAGAGTCAATAATCTAGTTTATATCTGGCAACAATCTCACACCCATGGCACTGAGGTGTTGATCATGTTTTACACGTGGAAGAGGTTTAGTCAATGGATCTGCGACATTCAGATCTGTATGTACTTTGCTAATCTTCAGATCTCCATTTGCTATATAATCTCGGATTATATGAAACTTGCGGTTGATATGCTTGGTTTTTGGATGATATCTTGGTTCCTTAGCAAGTGCTATGGCGCCAGTGTTGTCACACAATATCTCCAGTGGGTCCAATGCACTTGGAACCACGCCAAGCTCAGTGATGAAGTTTCTGATCCAAACTCCTTCACTTGACGCTTCTGCAGCAGCCATGTATTCCGCTTCCACTGTAGATCCCGCGATCACGCTTTGCTTGCAGCTTCTCCAGCTCACAGCTCCTCCATTCAAAATATAAACGTATCCTGTCTGAGATTTGGAATCATCCTTGTCGGTGTCAAAACTAGCGTCGACGTAACCTTTTACGACAAGCTGCTCATCACCCCCATAGACTAAGAACATTTCTTTAGTCCTATTTAGGTACTTTAGGATGTTCTTCACGGCTGTCCAGTGTTCCACTCCTGGATCACTTTGATATCTGCTCGTCAAACTAAGAGCATTGGACACATCCGGTCTAGTACACAGCATGGCATACATGATGGAACCTATGGCCGAGGCATAAGGCACTTTGCTCATGGCTTCCCTATCATTTACCGTAGCTGGACACTGAGCCTTGCTCAATATCTTACCTGACAACATAGGCACTGAACCTTTCTTTGCCTTATCCATTCTGAACCTTTTCAGAACTTTGTCTAGGTATGTACTCTGGCTTAAAGCTATCAGGCGTCTTTGTCTATCTCTATAGATTTTGATGCCCAATATATAAGCAGCTTCACCTAGGTCTTTCATTGAAAAACACTTGTTCAAATAACTCTTCACATCGTTAAGCATGTTGATGTCATTTCCGATAATCAATATGTCATCCACATACAGTACCAGAAACGTCACCGAGCTCCCACTCACTTTCTTGTAGATACAAGCTTCGTAGCAATTTGGAACAAATCCAAAACTCTTGATCACTTGATCAAAACGAAGGTTCCAACTCCGAGATGCTTGCTTCAGTCCATAAATGGAACGCTGAAGTTTGCATACTTTACTAGCATCCTTAGGATCGACAAAACCTTCGGGTTGCATCATATACAACTCTTCATCAATGTTCCCATTGAGGAAAGCAGTCTTGACATCCATCTGCCATATTTCATAATCATGAAACGCAGCAATTGCTAATAAAATCCGAATGGACTTAAACATCGCTACGGGAGAGAAAGTCTCATCGTAGTCAACACCTTGAACTTGTCGAAAACCTTTTGCGACAAGCCGTGCTTTATAGACGGTAACATTACCATCCGCGTCCGTTTTCTTCTTGAATATCCATTTGCACTCAACGGCCTTTCGGTCGCTAGGAGGATCCACCAAAGTCCATACTTGGTTTTCGCTCATGGATCCCAATTCGGATTTCATGGCTTCCAGCCATTTCTCAGAGTCTGGGCTCATCATCGCTTCCTCATAGTTCGTAGGTTCAGTGTCTTCTACTAACAAGACAGTCAAGACAGGGTTGCCGTACCACTCAGGAGGGGCATGCGACCTTGTCGACCTGCGACGTTCAGTAGCAGCATCGTCCGAAGCTTCATGATCCTTGTCATTAGCTTCCTCTATTGTTGGTGCAGGCGGCACTGGAACAATTTCAGGTGCTGCACTACTCTCCAATTCAAGAGAAGGTTCAATAACCTCGTCAAGCTCTACTTTCCTCCCACTCACTTCTTTCGAGAGAAACTCCTTCTCAAGACAGGAACCGTTCTTTGCGACAAACACTTTGCCTTCGGTTCTGTGATAGAAGGTATACCCAATAGTTTCCTTAGGGTATCCTATGAAGACGCATTTCTCCGCTTTGGGTTCGAGCTTGTCCGGCATCAACTTCTTGACGTAAGCTTCGCATCCCCAAACTTTAAGAAACGACAACTTAGGTTTAGCACCAAACCACAGTTCATACGGTGTCGTCTCAACGGATTTAGATGGAGCCCTATTTAAAGTGAATGCAGCGGTTTCTAATGCATAACCCCAAAATGATAACGGCAAATCAGTAAGAGACATCATTGATCGGACCATATCTAATAGGGTTCGATTCCGGCGTTCAGACACACCATTGCGCTGTGGTGTTCCGGGTGGCGTGAGTTGTGAAACGATTCCACTTGCTTTAAGATGCGTGAGAAAATCATAACTCAAATATTCACCTCCATGATCGGATCGTAGAAACTTAATCTTTCTGTTACGATGGTTCTCCACTTCATTCTGAAATTCCTTGAACTTTTCAAATGTTTCAGATTTATGTTTCATTAAATAGATATATCCATATCTGCTTAAGTCATCGGTAAAAGTGAGGAAATAGCGATATCCACCGCGCGTCGAAACACTCATCGGTCCGCATACATCGGTATGTATGATTTCCAACAAGTCCGTTGCTCGCTCCATCATACCGGAGAACGGGGTTTTGATCATCTTGCCCATGAGGCATGGTTCGCATGTGTCAAATGATTCAAAATCAAGAGACTCCAAAAGTCCATCAGAATGGAGTTTCTTCATGCGCTTTACACCAATATGACCTAGACGACAGTGCCACAAATAAGTAGTATTATCACTATCTACTTTGCATCTTTTAGCCTCAATGTTATGGATGTGTGTTTCATCCCTTTCGAGATTTAGAAGAAATAAACCATTCACAAGAGGTGCATGACCATAAAAGATGTTACTCATATAAATAGAACAACCATTATTCTCCGATTTAAATGAATAACCGTCTTGCAATAAACACGATCCAGAAATAATGTTCATGCTCAACGCAGGCACATAATAACACTTATTAAGGTTTAAAACTAATCCCGAAGGTAAAACTAAGGAGAGCGTGCCGACGGCCATCACATCAACTCTTGATCCGTTGCCAACGCGCATCGTCACCTCATCCCTCGCAAGCCGCCGTCTATTCCGTAGCTCCTGTTTCGAGTTACAAATATTAGCAACTGAACCGGTATCAAATACCCAGGCACTACAACGAGGGCTAGTAAGGAAAACATCAATAACATGTATATTAAATATACCTTTGATGGTGTCAGCCTTCTTGTCCGCTAAGTACTTCGGACAGTTGCGCTTCCAGTGACCCTTGTCCTTGCAATAGAAGCACTCAGTGTCGGGCTTAGGACCAGACTTGAGATTCTTCTCAGCAGGGGCATTGCGCTTGCCGCCCGCCTTCTTGAAGGGTTTCTTTGCTCCCTTACCTTTCTTAAAGGAGGGCTTGTTGACCATCAACACATGATTATCCTTCTTGATGTCCACCTCTGTAGCCTTCAGCTTTGCGAAGAGCTCGGTGATCGTATCAGTGGAACCAATCTGATTATGAGTCACTACAAAACTTTTGTAGCTGGGAGGGAGTGATTGCAGAACCCTGTCAATCTTGAGCTCCTCTGGAATCGTGCATTCCAGTTGCTCAAGACGTTGAGTGTAGCCCGACATCTTTATGGCGTGCTCACTAACGGAACTCCCTTCCTCCATCTTGCAGTTAAAGAACGTCTCAGAGATCTCATATCTCTTAGAACGGGCTTGAGTCTGAAACATGGTTTTCAGCTCCTCGAGAATCTCAAAGGGCCCGGGATACTCTTCAAAACGATTTTGAAGCTCCGGTTCCATAGCAAACAACATGGTGCTCTTAATCACACCATAATCATCTTTGCGCGACTAATAGACAGCCTTCTCATCAGCCGGCGCAGTTGCAGCAGGGGGGTCACCTAACGCTTTCCCAAGGACATAGTCCTTTTGTCCGCCAGACAGAATGATTCTTAGATTGCGGAACCAATTAGTGAAGTTAGACCCATTGTTTCTAAGCTTTTCCTTCTCAGCAAAAACGTTGAAGTTGAAGTTGGACTTGGCCATGTGATCTACAGTATTTGCAAGTACAATTTAGACTATGTTCATGATAAATAGTTCAATTTAATCAAATTACTAGATGAACTCCCACTAAATTCAACATCCCTCAAGTTGTTTAGTGAACACGATCCAAATTCACCACACCTAATCCGATCATCACGAGAAGAGATGTGGTTTCAATGGTGGACAACAAAGTGTCGATCATATCACTCATATGACTCATGCTTAACCTTTCGGTTCTTGTGTTCCGAGGCCATGTCTGTACATGCTAGGCTCGTCAAGCTAGACCCAAGTATTTCTGCGTGTGCAAAACTGGCTTGCACCCGTTGTATGTGAGCATAGAGTCTATAGCACCCGATCATCACGTGATGCTTGGACACGACGAACTTTCGCAACGGTGCATACTTGGGGAGAACACAGTTTTTATCTTGATCTTTAAGTGAGGAATCATCTTATAATGCTACCGTCGCGATCTAAGCATAATAAGATACATAAAGGGATAAACATCACATGCATATAACTTTATGTGACATGGTATAGCCAATCCTCGCGCAATGATCTCCATCTTGTGCGTTCCGGCATGATCTTCATCACTCCACCATGATTGCCTCCACCACGAATGGCAACTACAACTATTGCTAACTACTTAGCGATAAAGTAAAGCTATTACATGGCGTATAAGAAGTTGACTCGCAGGTCATACACAATTATAAAGACAACCATATGGCTCCTGCCGGTTGTGTACTCATCGACATGCAAGTCGTGAAACATTACAAAACATGATCATCGCATACAATATACACATCACATCTTGGGCCATACCATATCACAGAAAACACTCCCTGCAAAAACAAGTTAGACGCCTCTACTTTGTTGTTGCATGTTTTACGTGGCTTATGGGAGTAGATGCTAAGAACGATTCTTACCTACGGAAAGCCACAACGGTGATATTATGGTTGCCAAACTCCGGTGTTAATCCCATGACAACTATAGTGAGAGAAACTGACATCCACCAGCCGCATGTGTGGAACAAGCCACACGTCAAGTGCGGAGCCGGTCTCGCGAACGACGTCGCGTAAGGTTGGCCTGGACCGCTTCAATCTCACTATCCCGCGTCATAAGAAGAACACAAACAAGAGGCTTGCAACAGAAAACATCAACGCCCGCAACAACCATGTTGCGTTCTACTCGTGAAACACATCTACGCATAGATCTAGCTCTGATACCACTGAAGGGTTTCGCGGCATAGTAAATCAAAATTTTCTACGGATGCGAACAGAGGGAAAGCCAAGATCTAATCTAGGAGATGCAATCAACGAGAGAGATTGGATTAGATCTTCATACCCTTGAAGATTCGCACAGCGGAACGTTCGTCGGAACGTGGGTGATGTAGTCGTACTCGCTTCTCCTCCTCGCGATCCGATCCGATCTAGCACCACAAGTGGCGGTGCCTCCGTGAGATGCACACGTGCAGCACCTCGACGTCTCCTCCTTCCTCGGACCAGCAAGTATGGTGGAGAGATAGATTGGATCTACAACACGACGGCGTGGTGTATATGGTGGAGAATTTCTGCAGCAGGGCTTCGCCTACAAACAGTCGGGAGGGAGAGAGGAAAGCTAGCAAGGCGACTAGGGTTTGGAGGAGAGGTGTAGTGGTTTGGTGCGCCCCCACCCCTCTTTATATAGAGGGGGGGCGCAGCCCTAGCCCCTCCCCCAAGCCCAAAGGATAAGGAGTGGGGGGCATGGACTCTCCCCTCTTCTAGAAACCCTATCTCTAGTTTAAACGATTTAAACTCTCTAGGATCGGCTGGGCCCTATGGGGCCTTGTGCCCCTGGCCCAATGCGGCCAGGACACTCCCTCATAGGCCCATGCCCCCTCCCGGAAGGTGGGGCCACGTCGGTCCCCATTCGGAAGGTTCTAGAAGCTTCCGGTACAATACCGATTAACCCGAAACAATTCCGAACTCCAAAAAACTGCACTGCCTTATATGAATCTTATTCTCCGGACCATTCCGGAACCTCTCGTGACGTCCCGGATCCCATCCGAGACTCCGAACAAAAATTCATAAACCAATTATCCAATCTATCCTAGCGTCGAGACACGTTAAGTGTGTGACCCTGCGGGTTCGAGAATATGCAGACATGATCTTCTATCAATAATCAACAGCGGGGTCTGGGCACCCATATTGACTCCCACACATTCATCGATGATCATATCGTATGAACCACGATGCCAGGATTCAATCAATCCCATATATATATATTCCCTTCGTCTCGCGATATTTTACTTGCCCGAGATTCGATCGTCGGTACCGTCATACCTAGTTCAATCTCGTTCACAGCAAGTACTTTACTCATTCCGTAATCCGATATCACTTTGTGATTAACTCCTTAACCACATGCTTGCAAGCGGTGTTGATATCGATTACCGAGTGGGCCCGAAGTATATCTCTCCAAATTGGGAGGGACAAATTCCATCTCGATACATACAACCCAACAGATACTTTCCGATCACCTGAGAGACACCTTTATGATCACCCTCTCATAGGATGACGTTTGATGACCTCAAAGCTTTCTTCCGATACCAGGGAGTTGTATTATCTCATGGTCTAAGGAATACAATATTTGACATAGGAAAAGCTTCGCAAAGATGAACACGATGATACGATCTAATTGCTTCGCTTAGTTTGGGTCTGTCCATCATATCATTCTCCAATGATATGATCTCATTATCAATTGACAACTCATATCTATGGTTAGGAAACCTTAACCATCATTGATCAATGGGCTAGTCCATAGAGGCGTACTAGGGACACGGTGTTGTTCACAAACCACACAAGTATTAAAGTTTCCGCTTAATACAATTCTAGCATGGAATATAAACTTTATCATGAACAAGAATTATAATAATAACATCTTTATTATTGCCTCTAGGGCATAATTCCAACATTATTGTCATCCGATAGTGACATCTTGCTCCATTTCATTGATTATAAGGCTTTGATGTAGTTTTCCAATACACATAGCAGTTGTCATAGCTAGCAACTAAAAAGCACCATGTCCATAACGTGTTTTCCTCATATTGCAAACAATGACGATTTTTCTTACATGCTACTCATTTACTTGCATTTCAAAATAAAATGGTCAATTGACTGCGACCTCAAGAAAATTACATTTGCTTCTAATACAACTATTTGAACACCTAATTATTCAATATAATTGTGTACATTTTCTTCTGTGGTGCGACCAAAAACCTCTCTTACAATGGTGTATTTTCGATTGTTATAGTATTAAGCTAAGCACATTCCTATTTGTATGTTCTAGAATCTCGCAACAAAGAAATGCACAATGGATGCCTCTAAGGCACCGGAATATCTATAAGAGCACATTTTTGTTCTTCAGAATAAAAACGTCATGTCACAAACCCAACCCCAAAAGTCACCGACAAACCAGAGAAATGAATCAAAATTTTACTCGCGGTCATTGTACATGGACCACTTATATTGACGTGCACTTGTAGAGAAGAGATCATTTTAATATTTCCCTTGATGCATACTTTGGCATAAAAGTTTCCAATTTGGAATTCTTTTGACTTCAGTTACCGCTACTACCAATATAGAACTGCTTGTGTGGTTCTAATATTCCGTTTGAGTACCAATTCCACGAAATCATTGTCATCCAACAGTACCACGCTCACTTACTATTAAAGCCTTGATGAACATTTCCATCACCAACACCAGTCCTCCTAGCAAGTAGAAATATGACTATTCACGCAAGAATTTCCTATGTGTACTTTAGCATTGTATTTTTTGAATGTAGAATCCTTTTGACTTCAGTACCCACAAATACCATCAATCTTCGTTATCTTTTGCTGGGTATTGAAACCCGCCAATCATTGTCATCCTACAGTAAAACACCTTTCATTTTGATGGCTAAGATGTGATAAACATACATTCCAAAGATTTCCATAACGTGTTACACTAACCTAATCCTATTCGTATGTTCTAGATCCCGCAACTCAAATATGCACCAAGGGTACCTTTGAGAAGCCGGAATATCGTTTTGTTCCTATGGAATAAAACCACACACGTCGCAAAGCCGACCCCAAAATTTATCAACAAACCAAAGAAATTAATCAAAACTTTACTCGCAGTCGTTGTACATGGACCAATTTTATTGATGTGCCACTTGAGAGAGAAGAGAACATTTTAATAGTTCCCTTGATGCATACTTTGGCATAACATTTCCAAATTGGAATTCTTTTGACTTTAGTTACCACTACTACCAATATAGAACTACTTTGGGTGGTTCTAATATTCTGTTTGAGTACCGATGCCACCAAATCATTGTCATCCAACAGTACCACCTCGCTAAGTACTAAAGCCTTGATGCACATATCCATCACCAACACCAGTCCTCCTGGCAACTAAAAATGACTATGCACAAAAGAATTCCCTATGTGAACTTTAGCATTTCAATTTTTTGAACGTAGAATCCTGTTGACTTGAATACCTACTACCAGCAAGCTTCCTAATCTTCTGTTGGGTATTGAAACCCAGCAATCATTGTCATCCTATAGTACTAAAACACCTCTCCATTTCATGGATATAGAGATGTGATATATACTACTAGTACATTCCAAAGATTTCCATAACCAACACCAGTCCTCCTAGCAACTAAAAGAAGAACCATGCCCATACAGAATTTCCAAGAACAAAAAAGGCACTATTATTAGAAGGTGACAATATTATTTACGCATATCTATGAGACACAAAAAGGCACCGAAAATCGGCTATATAAAGCCCCCCACGGGCCTCGCCTCTGCCAAGTGCTACATCTCCCACTCTCACTCGCTCTCCACCTTCCAAGAAACCCGAAGCAGAGCCAAACCCCAGGAAGCCAGCACGTGCTCGCCGCGGAAACCCACGCGACTGCATGTCCGCCATGGCCTCGACCGGAGCAGCGCTGCGGCTACGGCTCCTGTTCCGGATGCTGCGAGTCGGGGAGCTCCTCGCCCTGCTGGCGCTCCTGTCCTGGTCCTCGTCCCGCGCGCCGTCCGCCGCCGCCGCGGCGGTGCGCGTGGCGGGAAGCCTCCTGTTCAGCCCGCGCTTCGTGTTCGTCCTCGGCAACGCCATCGTGCTCCTCCTGCTGGCGCTTTCCAGGCGCGAGCGCGACCCGCCGTCGCCGGCCTCGTCGAGCAACAACCACCCCGCCACCGGCGTATCCTCCGCTGGCGTAGGCGCAGAGAAGGTCCCCGCTGCACCCTCCGCCGCCAGCTTCCCCTCATATTCCGCCCCGACGATGCCGACGCCGGAAATCGAGTCGGCGCCGGCGGCGCCCGTGGTGGCGCAGGCGCTCCCAGCCACGCCGATGGCGACGGTGTTCGAGGAGGAGGTCAAGCCGTGCGTGGTCGTGGCCAGCAAGAGCAAGGCCCGCGCGCCGAGGCGGAGCAGGTCGGAGAAGATGAGCCCGCGGGTGTCGCGGCGCGCCTTGTCCCCCGATCAGCTGGTGCCGGCGATGCGTCGTTCGGAATCGGACAACGGGCGCAGGCGGCGTTCGTCGGCGTCGGCGCGGGACGTGGCCGGGTGGGCTCCCGGGACGGAGGACGCGGAGGAGTTCCGGCGCACGGTGGAGGCGTTCATCGCGAGGCAGACGCGGTTCCGGCGCGAGGAGGAGTGCATGGCCGGCGCCCTGGTGG
The DNA here is from genome assembly GCA_916181665.1 of Avena sativa. Lineage (NCBI taxonomy): Eukaryota > Viridiplantae > Streptophyta > Magnoliopsida > Poales > Poaceae > Avena > Avena sativa. The sequence continues at coordinate 379,749,692 of OV702279.1, read as the reverse complement.
TGGTGGAATAGGAGGTCCATCCCGGCGGTGGTGCACTGAGAGTACATACATGGAACAAGGTCGGCCTCGATCGTTGCCTCGCTAGCTTAGCTTTAGCTGCTCTGTCTGAGCTGTGCTCTTCTTCTTCTTCCTCCTTGGGATCGTATCGATGGCCTTCTTTTCTGGCGCACGCTGCGCTCGATCGGCAGGGGAGTTCCGTAGTTTTGCAGGCTACGGCCAGGATCGCTCGTAATGGCTAGTATCTATTTACTGTAGCGAATGAAAGACATAAAACATGGTGTCGCTGAATCCGACCTCTGTTTTTCCCCTGCATCATCGCCGGCGGTTCTGAAAAATATGTACAGTTCTACAAGGAATAATAGAAACGAAGGCGCGAAACTCGTAAGAAAACATGATCAATCTGGATTCTTGTTCTTGCAGAGACATCCTGAACCACTGGATGTCCAGAAAAAGTTTGAGCGTGTCTGTGTCGTGCCGGGATCGGATAAACTCGAGGTTAGTACTAGTAGAAGAGCAAAGCGCAGGACACGATGAGAGCGTGACACGATGGATGGATCCGAATCGGATGCTGCCGAAGGAGGCGATGGGGATAGAACCAGGCGCCGGCGGGCGCGTGCACAGCAGCCGGTACATTGTTATAGCCATAAAGTGCAGTAAGTAGTAAAACGCAGTAGCACGATCAGTGTACGTTATTACTGAACTGGTGGGAGACGTACGGGTAGTAACGGTAGCTAGAGACGCTCGTGCGGAGTAAATAAACGTACCCGTGCGGCTACAGTGCCGTCGCTGCGCCCGTGCAGGAGCAGAGGAGCTCGTTTCGTCGTCGGTTTCCTTTGTCGGAGCGGAGCAGAGCAGAGAGGGCGTGGAGGTGGAGCTGAGGTGACCGGTGGACGCGACAGGGCACGCACGGGCACGGGGGGAAGGGTACAAATCGGTAAAGCGCGGCGATGCTCGATTTGTCCCGCTGCCTTGGTTTCCCTTTCCTCCTCCTCCTAGTCAGACAGACTAGGAAAGGAAATGACCGATCGATCGATCGCTCGGACTCCCTGGACGACACGTCCATCTGTCTGTCCATCCCGCATGGGTTAGCTGGCTTTGCGTGGAGTACGCGACTCCCGCCCGCCCGCCCGACACTGTTCCTGTTCGTCCCCCTGCCCTGGGGCCCTCACGCCTCGACGCCCCGCGCACCGAACAAGGAACAAATTCCTGCTCGCTCGGATGCTCCGTGTTCCCTCCCTCCCCCAGCCTCCTCGCCGCGTGTGGAATAGAATAAACTTGATACACCATAATACATTATTTCTAAGAGAGATACATGTTGATTTGCAGAGTAAGGAAAAACTTTTAGGTTCCTTACGGTATGGTAATATCTATCGTAATGAAAAAACTTAACCATCCCTAATTTTTAGTTAACAATGCAAACTTATTCAGTTTAGGACGAGAAAAAATATCTCTAAAGATAAATGTTAAAACTATATACGTAGATGTATTTTAATACATATTATGAATAATACATACAAATTGCTTATGTTATTGACAAGTGTTAATTATGATGAAATAAAAAAGTTCACTACAAATAATTGAAAAAATAAAGTCAACTTGTACTACATTCCAACCTTGGTGGAGTGAGTTGCGCCTCCGTGACCACACAGACCAAATTTGAATCAATGATGATTAATAACAAAAACAAGCTGCAGCATATCTCCTTTGAAAGGAAACATGGAGCTACCGCGCGAGGCAGACCCGCACAAACGAAGACAGAAGGAACTGGCTAGTCGGGGGTGGTCGTGGTACTGGAGGCGGGGAAAGAGATTGTCCTTACCTCGGAGCTCCAACGGCCACAATTTTTAGTTTTAACCCAAATATGTCTGAAATTTATGTAAAATATTTCTAAAATAAATATTTAATTACAATTTCACCTATATTGAATAGATTTCTAAAATATGGGAGATGAAACACGAACAACCTATGAACGACTCTCTAACCAATCATGCAACTTGTCATAATTGCTTTTTTTCGGTTTGGCGAGAAAAATTATCCATACCGAATTCCATAGAGTTTGGAAAACCTTAAGTAATAGTGCAACAAAGACTAGACCAGCTGCGCATTTTTTGCCATGTTTTATCATGTGAACCGAGTGTGCCCCTTTTCCTCTCGGAACCCTTGGTGTGATGAAGTTTCACCTCGTGCCCTTCCTACTCCAGCCGCCCCTCATGCCCATGACTTCGGCCGCCATCTTCCACTTCCCTCCACCGGAAGGACATCCCACGGTTGACGCCTCCATTCCACATTGGTTCGACCGAGCAACTCACAGATCCGTACGTCGGCGGAATTGCTCAAGTTCGTTGCTTCCATGGCCGTTGTGTGGATCTTCGATTCGGCCGAACCGGAGATGTAGGCGCGCGTACATGGCTACCGCTTCCACGGAGCTTCGAATTGACCAATACCGCCCAGCCTTTCTGGCCCAAAGGTAAATCCATCGGATTTGTGCATCGATTTGTTGATGGATCCATGCAAGTAGTTCTTCGAGGAATCGCAGTCCTCGGAAGACTCTGACATTAAATACATCCTCTTTAATGATGACATCAAGCAAATGATTCTTATCCTCGTCGCCAACGAGGAAGAAGCGACGAGGATCGACCGTCGGGCATTTGTGCATCCCACACAAACCGCTCGCTTGTCCATGAGATGCACATGCACGGTTATTTCGTAGAGGTACCGTTATATCTGGATCATCTTTTATGTCATCGATATTGAATGCGTCGAGAGCTGCTTGTGAATATTGTAGAGGCTTGCGAGGACAATTTTTGTTTCTTTACCACCCAGAGGAACGTTGTCGGGCTGATTGGTTTTAGTGCGTATACAAAGATCTCTGCAGTTATGCATATGATAGCGTATGAGGTTTCGGCATACTACACCGACGAGTACATCCTCATTGGCGAGAATACCACTCTCAAGTGTGTTCACATGTTCGCCAAGGTGATCATCTATGTGTTTAGTCTAGTCTATCTTCGAGCTCCTAATGAAGAGGGATATGAAAAGGTAGATGACGCACAATGAGAGGAGAGGTTGGTCGGGATGCTCGATAGATTGTATGCATTGGCAATGTAAGAACTGTCTTGCGGCATGGCATGTGCAGTATCCCGAAAAGAGTTGTCATCTAACCATTTTTCTTGAAGATGTCATTTTAGAGGATTTATGGATTTGGCATTGCTTCTTTGGTCTCTTACTCTCTCAATGGCATCAATATCTTGTAGAAGTCTAATCATTTTGCTAGGATAGCGAGTTTAGATGCACCAACTTTCAACTACATGGTCAATGGTCATGCCTACACAATGGGTTAATATCTTGCCGATGCTATTCTTGGTCTACATTTGTGAAGACCATCTCAAATACGGCAAAGAGGACTGAGCTTTCAGTGTTTTGCAATCAAGGTTTGCTATTGTTCGTGGTCCGGCTCATTTGTGGGACGACAAAACTGTCAATAGGATCATGAAAGCATATGTGATTCGCCACAATATGATCACTGAGGACGAGAGAGACCTGGGCTTGGAGTTGTTCTATGACAATGTTGATAGCCGTGTGAAACCAACCAGAAATCATGACCGTGTCCAAGCCTCATTGTGTACCATTGGTAGTTGCATGGGCAGTAGTTCCCATTTCTCCATTTGATCTCTATTGCATTCATGTGTGTTTGGACTATTATTTGCATTCTGGGCCATTCTTTATTTGTTTAATTATTTGATTTGAACTAATATTGTTTGTAATAAGGATAACTGTGGTATTACGTGATGCTTGAAACATTCATAATCTAGTTTATATTGCTGTCATATTTACATTTATTCATACATATATCTGAAAATTGTGAAGTGGTGAGATGCTGAAAATTATGAATCAGATCCCACAAAACCCCACAAATGGAAACGCAAACACTGCAGTAAAACGGGTTTGCGGTGTCGAGCGGGCCCGCGCCGTCCATATCTCACCAATAGGAACCGCAAAAACGCATCACAAAGGCCCTCTTTTAGAGTTGATCTTTGAACGGCGGCTCAGTAATAATTTCCTTTCCACGCTGGCAGCGCTTGCCCGGACCATGGCATCGGGCCATCGGCTGCCGAGAGACGACCGGCGGCGCATCATAGAGCGTGACGAGTGAATACACGCGGCGATGTCCCTCGAGCCCATGCGTCGTCGACGTGGCCGCACCGCGCGTTGGAGACGCAGAGCGCAGGCCAGAGCCGTCCTCGGCGCACGCGGTGACCACGGCCGCGCGCAGGCGTGCGAGTCGCAAGGCACGCCCGATGCGCGCATCTCCGCGAGGCAGCGGAGGGTGTCGGGGCGGTGCCTCGCCCGGGATAGGCCACCAGACGAGGCCATCATCAACTCATTATTCCACGACGACCAGAGCTCCGGCCATGCACTCCTCCTCGCGCCGGAACCGCGTCTGCTTCGCGATGAACGCCTCAACCTTCCGCTGGAACGCCTCCGCGTCTTCCGTCCCGGCCCACTCCGCCACGTCCCGCGCCGAAGCAGACGACCGCCGCCTGCGCCCGTTGTCCGACTCCGAACGCCGCATCAGCCGCTCCGGGGACGCCGCGCGCCGGGACCCGTTGACGCCGCGGGGGCTCATCTTCTCCGACCGGCTCCGCCTCGGCGCCCGCGCCTTTCTGACGACGACGACGCGCGCTTCCGCGGCCGCTGCCGGCCTGACCTCCTCCTCGAACACCGTGGTCATCGGCATGGCGGGGACCACCACCACGGGCGCCGCCGCAGATGCCACCGCCACCGGCGCTTCGCTTTCAAGCGTCGGCTTTGGCGTCGGCGTTGGTGTTGTCGGGACGGCGAATGAAGAGAAGCTGCAGACGGCCGGCGCCTCCGGGGTCAGCGCGCTGGCGGGGTGGTGGTTGGTGGCGGAGGGGACCGGTGACGGGTCGCGCTCGCGCCTGGAGAGGGCCAGCAGGAGGAGCACGATGGCGTTGCCGAGGACGAAGACAAAGCGCGGACTGAAGAGGAGGCTCCTGGCGACGCGCACCGTGGCGGCGGCGACGGACGGCGCGCGGGAGGACGACCAGGAGAGGAGCGCCAGGAGGGCGAGGAGCTCCCCCACCCGCAGCATCCGGAACAGGAGGTGTAACCGCAGCGCTGCTCCGGTCGCGGCCATGGCGGACATGCGGCGGCGTCGAGCACGTGGATGACCCGGTGGTTCTTGGGGTTCGGCTCTGCTTCGGGTTTTTGGTCTAGAGAGTGGGGGAGGTAGCACTTGGCAGAGGCGGGGTGGATGGGGGGTTTATATAGCCAATTTCTTGTGGCCTTTTGTGTTTGATGGATATATGTATATTTGTCTCTTTGTAATAATAGTGGATTTTTATAGGAAATTGTTGTATGGGCATATTAGTGATGTTTTTAGTTGCTAGGAGAACTGGTGTTGGTTATGGAAATGCACATCAAAGCTTTATTATCAATTAATCAACATAAATGGAGCTAAAATGTTACTGTTTGATGGCAATGATTGATTGGTGGCATCAGTACTCAAACAGAATATTAGAACCACCCAAATAGTTTTGTATTGGTACTAGTAGTAATCGAACTCAAAAGGATTCCGAATTGGAAATATTGTGCCAAAGTGTACATCATGAGAACTACTAAAGTGTTTTTTTTCTTCTCTCGAGTGGGGCTTCCATAAAATTATTCCATGAACAACGACCACGAATAAACTCTCAATGCATTTCTACGGTTGGTTGATAACTTCGGTGTGGGGGTTTGCAACGTGAGGCTTAATCCTATGCGAACGAAAATGTGCTGAAATACCCTCGTCGCTTCTCTCGATTGGGGAATTCCAAAAACATAGAAAGATAACTAGGCTTAGTGTAAGAATTATATGGCTTGACGGAAGCTTTTTATGCGAAACAAAAACATAGGAAGAGAACTAAGCTGAAATACTATAGGAATTGAGAATACAAGAGTATAATGAAAGATTTTTATGCGAAATTGTTGTATTTGGCATGCTGATCTTTTCTGTTGCTACTAGGAAAACTGGTGTTGGTTATGGAACTGTTCGATGACCATGATTTGGTGGTATCGGTACTAAAACCGAATATTATTGTATTTGCAATAGCAGTACTAAGTTAAAAAGACTCCGAATTCAAAATGTTACAACAAAGTATACATCAGGGGATGTATTAAAGTTTCTCTTCTCTTTAAGTGGTGCACCCATAAAACTCTTAAGACAACCACGAGTAACTTATGATGGATTTATCTGGATTGGGTTTGCTGCGTGAGGTTTTATCCCACAAGGAACCAAATGTGCTCCTATAAATATTTTGGCGCCTCAAATGGCCCCTTTGGTGCCTCTACGAGCTATGTTATTACCAGAAACATACAAATATGACTATACTTAGTGTAAGAATTATAAGTATGACATGCTGAATGCTATAAAAATATAAAATACAGAGTGCAACAAAACTTTTTTTTTGTTGCGACATGGAAAGAAATGGAAAAAGTTTATAGAAACAACGATAAATTTCTCCAAGGTCCTACTCGATGGAGTTTTTGTTTATAATAACTACATTTATGTGTAATATGTAAGGAAAGTCACCATGGTTTGCCGTATGATGGATCGGATGATGTATACAAGAATATTGTTTTGCTATCTCTCGCATCGGCAAGAATTAACTCGGTCTAAATCGACACTAAAAACCACTCAATCTAATTTCGAATATTTGTGCAAGTATAAAATGCATTAGTAAATCTCCATCTGATCGCTATGAACATAGACTGATAAATAACTATGTTTAACTCAGAGAAGTACTCACATCCATGGAAAATAAGAGGTGCTCTCTCTACTAAAAAACAGTAAGTATAAATCTTAGTTTTGTCCCGAGTCAACATGTTTTATGTTTAACCAAGTTTATTAGGAAATATAGCAATTTTTTATAACACCAACTTAGTATCATTTGATTTATCATGGCACTTATATTTTTCCATTATACAGGTTATTTGACATTGTAAATGTTGGCAAATTATTTAAATTCGGTCAAATTTAGGAATTGTTGGATTTAGAATTTTAATTATTATCTTATAACGGATGGAGCAGAAACCAGCACAGTTCAAATCCATAACCGCGTAAACATCCAATCTAGCATAGAGTGTCTCGCCCGCACATTAGAACCACCTTTGTTTGAAAATCGAAGCATATACCATGATCCAACGACGACAGACATGAGCGGCACGGCAGCACGTAGCAAGGAGGAGCTACATCTGCTCTGCCGGGGATCACGAGGTTGCTATGCGCTCGGCGCCCGAGCAGGTTTTCTTGGCGTGGCGTGGGTCGGCCCGGGGCTGGAGATTCGTGTGGCGGGGCCACCGACACCGATGCCGACCTCGATCATGTTCGGAACTGTGTTTTTTTTTTTGGCGGGGAGTTCGGAACAGTCTGGGACTGATCATCCATTTGGATGCACGTCACTGTACGGGCTCCCTCTTGATCATGATGGTCTGGGCGTGGACTAGACGACTAGGCATAGCTAGCTTGTTGCCCCGGCGAAAACGACCGGAGCCAATGCCATGCATGGTCTCTCTCATGGACTGATCGGACGCACCATTTCTCGTGGCCCTTTTCCACCATCCTTCACTACTACGTACTCCTATCTCTCACTTGTTCCACTTTCAAGCCCTAGACATTGCGTGATAATTACTGGTAGAGTGGCACTTGTCGATCGAAGAATGGTCAGCTAGTAGTACTAATCAATACAGTACTAGTTTGTTATACTGTGGTAGTACTACAAAAGAAAATAAACATACGGTAGTGTGTTTGTCCGGTGTCCTTGTGTCGGACGGACAAGTGCAGGGCAGGGCAGAGCAGGCCCCGGTCGTAGGGCGAAGGCAGCGTCGCACGCATGGCACTGTGTACGCCCATACATTTCCATGTTCATGCATGGCTGCTGCGACGCGTCGTCTTGTCCCTGGCTACGGGCTTTGCACGAGTGGAGGGGAGCTCGGGACTCGGGACGGCCGTGTGGCAGTGCCGGTGCGTGCCCCTGGCGCCGAGGCCGCCGGCATGTCTGTCGCCGCACGTGCATGATGCGTCGTGTGCTTCGTGGCAACTTAACCCTGCCAAAACCTGCTGCCATGGCTTGATCTCCCCGTCCGACGCACGCACGCACGCACGGCCGGACGAGGGGGCGCCAGAGACGGCTGAGCCGCGCGCGCACACGTGTGCCGTGGCGTTTTCTTTGAGCAGCGGTCCGATCGACGAGACGGGTCGAGACTCCGTCGATCTCCCCGGCGATTTCGTCTCCTAGGTAGACTACCGACGTGTAGGCGAGAGCGGCTCCCGTGACGGCAGACGAGGCAACCTATCATGGCCCTGCAAGCTAGGGTAGATTGCCACCAAACAAAACCTGGAGTAAGTAAAATCGCATCGACCAGTCACCACGTAAGTACGTCGACACTCAGCAAACAAGCACCTGACCGACCAACCTATCCCCCATTTTGTTAGGCGTCACACAGGAGAGGATTCCATGATTTCTCATGGATGAACCATCGAGCGCAGCTAGCCACGAGCGGAGGCCTTCCCCTAGCTAGAGTAACAAATTAAGCAATTCTTCACCTAGCAGCTTATTAGCTACGTACACTACGTAGGTCGATCGATAAGAACGCACTCGATCAACAAGCAATCACCTGATCGATCCCCCACATCGCACACGCACATGCCCCTCATTGTCATCACTCATCACCACCACGAACCCACACGAAACAGAATTCCCACGATGACTCATCGACGGAAGGAACAATTCTGATCGGGCCTAAAGGCTAGCTAAAGCGAAGGCTAAGCATGTAGGGAGACTGTTAATTAGGAGCCTAGTACGTCGTCTTCGTCTACCGCTCACCCCATGTGCATGTGAGGTTGCCGGGTTTGGGAGGGATAGATACATAATGCGAGTTCATTATTATGATCGGATGCAAAGAGGTAATATTAACAAACCTTGGTTTGGCGCCACACACACACGCCCACTACTCTACATATCTTAACATAATAAATCTACATATGTTAACAAAAAGATGGGATTTGATGGGGGTACATGGTCACACGGTGGCGCCGCTTCGCCGATCGTAGCCACACGGCCAACAGGTAAATTAAGATAATAGTTGGATGTGTCCATGATATTGAAACAAAACTGACTTAATTAAGTCCGTCGGTGACTGGGCTAATTTTTTTTAAATAATACATTTTTTTATTGATTGTCACAAATAATACGCAAATTTGGCAAATTTCAGTTCTGTCGATGGAGCTCCTTCGTCGCTTGACCAGACGACCAACGTGTCGTCTTTTGTTGAAAAGACGACCAAACATGTCGGTGCCAGGGATCAGATGGCGTCGGCGGTTCAACGGACGACGGGGCTGTCTCCTTTTCTTCAAAAGACGACCGAGCTGTCGGGTGCCAGGGGATCAGACGCGTCGGCTGTTGAACGGACGACGCCCGTTTCGTCCCTTGAACGGACGACGCGCCCCAGCTATATTAGCTCGCTCGCCCGTGCCCGTCGTCTGCTTGCTCTCATTTCCAGCTCGCGCGTCTGCTAGCTCCTCTCTAGCTCTTCTTCCTCTCTCACTTGCTCTCATTTTCTCAGCCGTTGCACCGATTTGTAGCCTAGATTTCTATCCAAACTCGCTGCTCTAACACATTAGCAAGCTAGTAGAGTCCCGATCTACTAATGGAATAGCCTGGTGTAGTGATTTGAGGCGTTTTGGTGGAGGGATCTGGTGGTGTTCTTGTTGAGCAATGGCCATGGTGGAGGCTGGTGCTGGGACTTGAGGAAGGTGCATGGTGGAGGTGCTGATCCGTTGACCTGAGGCAGCTGCACGGCAGGACTTCGCACGCTTCAAGGGTAAACCCTAATTTCTTGCTTATTGCAGTCATGTGTGTATGTTCATAGGTAGCGTTTGATGGGGTCTGTTAGATGCAAGAGATTTGTAGAGTATTATGTGTCAATGTACCTGTTTTTGACTATTTTTGCTATTTTTTAGGTCAAAAATCATGTTAAATAATGTAGTGTTTAGGTTCTTGTATGGTCCTGGTTCCGTCAGAATAAACCAGCACGGAGTTGATTTGAGCGAGTTTAGATTTATAGATGAAGTGCTTTAGAATCCTGAAACAGTGCCCGTTACTTAGTTGAAGGATTGGTTATGTGTTCGTTTAGGGCTCCCTCCTACCCATACTGTCGGTGTGCATGCTTTATGGACTAAGTCAAGGCAAACCCCTAATTTTTATTTAAGGCCAATAGAAGCGCAACAGAAATGGGTCAAATTTGTGCAAGCTTGCCAGAAAAGAGAAGTTAACCCCAGTCTCTTAGTGTCACCTGTGGCGAAAGAGGCTGGGTATGATTATGGCCAGAGTAGTCAGACCGGTCATGCTGGAGGTAGTTATGATCATTGCCAGAGTAGTCAGACCGGTCATGCTGGAGGTAGTTATGATCATGGCCAGAGTAGTCAGACCGGTCATGCTGGAGGTAGTTATGATCATGGCCAGAGTAGTCAGGGCCAAGAGGGTGGCGGCGGGTATGAATCAGGTCACAGTAGCTATGCACACACCGGGGGTGATGGTTATGTATCAGAGGACGGTGGTGAAGGATTAGGGGAAGACATATTCAGTGGCGAAGCTGATGAGGACGAGATATATGATGGTTTGTTGCAACATCAAATGGAAGCCGAAGACTCAAAAGGCAACAGTGATACGGCTGATGATTCTGGCGAGTCTGATCAAGAAGAGATCGGCCAACCTATTCCGGCATCATGGAATAATGACAACACAGCAGCAATGACTGTGAACGATGGGCATGATTCGGCGTGGCATTATCACGCGAACAGCATCTCTCTGGGTGCATTATATCCTAGCAAGAGACATCTGCAGGAAGCAATTGTTGAGTGGTCAATGTCCATGCAACGGGTCATGAAAACGAAGGTGTCATCACAACAATATTTGACATTGGTTTGCGAGGAAGCTGGATGTCCTGCAAGGGTGCATGCCCATGTCCCTAGGTATGACACAAACTGGAAGGTCACCGATGTTGTGATGCACACATGCACACTTGAAAGTGTCCTTCAGGATCATCGTAACCTCACGTCAACCCTCCTGGCTAGATTGTTGTACACAGAGATAGTGGAGGGCAAAGCCATGGGGGTGAAAGCTATCATTAACAAAGTTTCTGTCAGATTCTGCTACAATATTTCATACGGAAAGGCTTGGAGGACTAAGCAAAAGGCACTGGAGGCAAGGTTTGGTTCATTTAGAAACAGGTATGACTGTGTTGTTAGGACGCTCCAGACACTGCAGGCTAGGAATCCAGGCACCTACGTGGACATCCAACACTTTACATTGCCACATGAACCTAATTTGAGGGTACTTCATCGAGTGTTCTTCTCATTTGCTATATGCATAGAAGCTTTCACTCACTGTCGACCAGTCATCTGTGTGGATGGTACATTTCTCACTGGCAAGTTGTAACACCCTCAGAATCGGCCCTATGCAAGTTTCAGCGCTTCCCGCCAAACCCGCATAGAAACGATTCAAAGGTGCCCACCAGGCACTTTCGTGCGGGTGGAAAACGAAGTAATAACATTACACAACAGTCCTCGATGGGACCCACAGGACAGATATATATACAACAACGACTCAATGAGTCAAGAATACAGATATACAATACAAAGATCCAAATCACTTTTAAAACGATATAGCGTCCGAGTACGGACAAGATGCAAATTGAGCTAAGAGCCCTGAAGAATAACCAATGGCGTCCATAACCCTGCCCAGGCCAAGCCGGAAGGGTAACCCTGCTAACGACATCGATCTCAAAACCTGCTTAAACAAAAGGGGTGCCGACAAAGGGCAAAGGAAAAAGAGAGAGCGGTCAGTACTGAGGCCAGTACACGGCGAGGCTAGAATTCGGCGGTCCTCGCCTATATAGGTATGGTGGACTGAGCGGCAGCGCAGCACGCACTAAACAACCTATAGAGACTCGATATAACTGTCGGCTATCAGAGAGGGATAAGAAAGACCTACTCGGTACCAATCTGATACTACCACCAAACATACCCATCCTGGTATTTCCCCCTCGAGACCAAACGAGGAAGTCAACCGAGGAACTCACACAGTTGGCAGTTTTACTTATTCAGTTATCGTTGCAGCAATTACTAGTCAGGTATAGATAGTCATCCTGATAAGATAAGCAGTGGGCAGTTTTAGTTAACCAGTCCGTTGTAGTTGCAACACTTACTAGTCAGATACAATTAGCATGAGATATCCCAAAACCTAGCAGTTGTTGGTACTTTTATTTAGCCATTCCGTTATAGTTGCAATACTTACTAGTCAGATACAATGGTAGCAAGCGACAGCCCAAACAAGCAATTGTTGGCAGTTTTATTTAGCCATTCCATTATAGTGAAGCTGATTACTAATCATTATAAAGTCAAATTTATAGCACTACTTTAGTTATAGTTGTCTATGATCGAGATACTGTGCTCCAAGTCGTCCATAACCGCGGACGGCTTTCAGAAAGTTTTACCCTGCAGGGGTGCACAAATAGCAACACACACTCGATCAACCTCGGAAAAACCAAATCAAAACCCAACGAGGCCTTCACGACAAAGCAATCACCAGATTCAGAAATATTTCAGGGGGCCACCCCATTAAGTATACCCGCAACGAAGCTGGCCGGCTCCGAGACGGACTCAAGGTTTGTGGGGACGGCTGTAAACGACTGGGAACCCGAAAATGTGACTGGGCTTGTCAATACAGCGAAAACGTGTCACGATCCTAAACAGTACAGGTGCTCCTCGCACAATCGTAAATAAAGCAGTAAAGCATGGCATAAGTACAGGATAGTAAATAAAACCTCAAACTAGTTTGTGGCCCCAAGAAATAAGAATGAATCAAGCTCTGGCTCAGGAGGGTCCCATAATCCTCCCGGATGTGGATAGCGCGAATATTCAAGGAACAGGTATCAAGTACTCGGGGTCCTACGGGACACAAGTGGACGGTTAACAACCAAATAACATCTATTGCCCACCTGTGCCTCTGCATTTACCTACTTCAATTTTAGTGGTTAAACAGTAATTAAAGTCTTGATTATCTTCAACAATAAACACACGGCAATACTTCAACAACTGTGGTACTTTACGACACGCAACAGCACTTGAGCTAGCGACCACGACGCGCAGGTCCAACTATCTACCAAACAACAGGTAATAGGAGGTGTCCAAGGCAATATAAGGCTGCAAGGGATATCACGGGTACGAAAGCTAGAGCAACGCAACACAGATAGCAATAGATCAACAGGAGGGAATAAATACTATAAAATCAAGATAGGTAGAAAGGGGAAGGTGCTCGCCTGAAAACATTGCCGAAGGTTCGGGTCGACACTCTCATCAACTCAACGGCCTTATCCGCGAAGAACCAAAACACTAGAATAAACACCGGATGCAATATTTAATACTACGGCAAAAGATCGGGCATGATGCATGTATGATGTATGGCATGGCAAAGCTGCGATGCAATTAGGTCATATTAAGCGGAACCGAGGTCCCGACAATTAATTATTAAGTTCGGGTTGTTTAGATACCCCGCAATTTAAATGTTGTAATAACAGGGCAAAGCATGGCATCGGTTCGCTACACCAATTTAAATGGAGTCCGGAATAAGACAAAGTTATTCCGCATATCGACTCCATATTCAATTATGAGATGAATTGGCATAATGCCCCCAAACCACACTGTATGCATGCGAGATGAACAATTAATATGCAACAAGTTTTATATAAAGCATTTATAAAATAGGGGCTCGGGGAAAGGTTCACACTTTAGGGTTCGACGATCTTGGTTCCGGGGGTTCGGGGTTGGGTCTCAGGGTCCGGACCTGGGGTTCGGTCTCAGTGGGATCGGTCTCGGACAACAGAAGTCGATCTTGTCGCATCCGAGAAGAAGAACTTGGTTGGCGTCGGGGTCACATCGGATCCGCCCTGGTCGGTGCCGATCTTGTCGTCACGAAGGTCTTGTCGGGTCGTCGTATCGGGTCGGTCTTGGCGTTTGGGGTGAAGAACTTGGCGTCCTCGAGGAAGTACTTGGCGTATCCGTGTCGACGACCTGGGCGTCCGGGTTCTCGGACACCGGTTCCGGGAAGAAGTACTTGTCGCATCTGTGGCCTTCGGGTCGAAGAATTCGGCATGTCCGGGTTCGGTCTTGCTATCCATGTGGTAGATCTTCCAGTACCGTCCTCGGGTCCGTGATGTAGATCTTGTCGTCCATGATGAAGGAATTGGTTTTTCCCGTGTTGATGGCCATCAAGTTTCTTGTCGAAGTACTCGTCGCTAGTCCTTTGTCGAGGTAAAACATTGGGGCGAACATAGCCAATGTCATACCAACGTGGTCTATCAGTCGATCTTATTCATCGGGAGGGTCTCGGGCATCAGAACACGGGGAAACCAGAGGAGTACGTTGGCGAGCAGGATGGCTGCAGACGATGTCCGCGAGCGCGTGGTGCCGAGGAAAGGAGGCGCAGGGGAGCGACTGCGAGGACGGGACGGCGGTTGCTTGGACTTAGAGGAGGCTCGCAGGGGCTCTGGCGGGGTAGGCGGCTCGGCCGACGAGGAGGGAGGCTGCAGGACCTGCCGGCGACGAGCCAGGCCAAAGGGGAAGCAGCGACGGTGGCCGGAGGGTGCTCAAGATGAGGCGGCTCGGGAGGAGATGGGCCTCGGCGGTGCTGCGAGGCGGGACAGCGGACGCGATTCCAGGGCGGTGGAGGGCGGCCTCCGGCGAGCAGGGACAGGAAGGCCCGCGCGACGCGGAAGGTGAGCAGAGGCCGGCGGCCGGCCAGAGAGGAGGAAGGCTCGGAAGCAGGGCGAGGGCGCCGGTGGCGTGGTGTGTGGCTGCAGCGTGGTGTGCACGCAAAGCGGCGGCGGTGGGGTGGGGATCTGGGTGGTTGGGGGATTAGGGTTAGGGATTTGGGGCTAGGTTTGGTAGATTAGGGTTTCACCGGTTGGGCCTTTGGGCCTGACCGGTTTAGGTCTAGGTAGAATGGAGGTGGCCGGCTGGGCCGGGTTTGGCCTGGTTTGGCTGCCTCCTAAAAATAATATCAACTTTTATTTTAATTTAAAAATAGACTTTTGTAAATAGTTTTTAGACAAATAAAAGACCCGGAAAAGTCCGGAGTGTTGATTTGAAATTAAGTCGGGGAAATTTAGAAAACAAAACTAGGCGTTTAGAAAATAGTTTTAGAAAAACAAATGCATGATGACATGACGATGCTCAAATGCAATGTGGCATGATGACATGAGCATGAGGTCATGATGATGCAATGCACAAAAACAATGCGATTTTCTAGTAGTGGTTTTTGCGGGGCGCCACAATTCGACACCACTAACAATGGATCTCGCCCTCGAGATCCGCCTCATGGTACCGGGAAGAAGGGCGGCGATCTAAATCTTCTCGCATCTTGTAGATCTTCGCGACACCACTAACAAGAGGTCGTTGTCCGTGATCGTCGAGAGAACACTCCGGGAACAAAAGGTCGAAGGTAGAGGTATCAACAAATAAAGCCACCTCTAGCTTCGATAGAAAGAGAGAATCGATGCATTCTCATCCACTTCAATGTACAAAAGCGAATAGAAAGGGTAGTCGGCATGGGGGCCAATCCATCACGCACCCAAACTATTACTCCGCACAATCAGTAGAAAAGCGTGCAACCATTCTCGGAATCAGACTGAAGATCTCGACAATCGAGGTTCGGAAACAAAGGAGTGATGCAGACTCGGCATCGGATCTAGCGTAGATGATGTCGTCGCGGCAGAAAACACCGGAAGGCACAAACAAGGAACAAAGAATGGTACCACAGTAGACGGATTCCTCAGACAACATGAACACCGGATGTAGCAACACCGTTACCAAAGGAGGAAGCGAAACCCTGAAGGTACGACGGAACCCAACCACGAGAAATCCTGGACTCGAAGAGAGAGAAGAGAGCGGATTCAAAACACGCAGAGGTGATAGGAGAGCAGCAGAGGGGTAAGGAGTAAAATCAGATCTAATCAAAACTATCCAACCGATTTTTCAAAAATAGTTTTGACACTCTACTTCGGCCGTTAGCTAGGTTATCCTACAGGCTGGACTTGTGGGGTATCGCAACTGCTGAGCTCTGATACCACTCTGTAACACCCTCAGAATCGGCCCTATGCAAGTTTCAGCGCTTCCCGCCAAACCCGCATAGAAACGATTCAAAGGTGCCCACCAGGCACTTTCGTGCGGGTGGAAAACGAAGTAATAACATTACACAACAGTCCTCGATGGGACCCACAGGACAGATATATATACAACAGCGACTCAATGAGTCAAGAATATAGATATACAATACAAAGATCCAAATCACTTTTAAAACGATATAGCGTCCGAGTACGGACAAGATGCAAATTGAGCTAAGAGCCCTGAAGAATAACCAATGGCGTCCATAACCCTGCCCAGGCCAAGCCAGAAGGGTAACCCTGCTAACGACGTCGATCTCAAAACCTGCTTAAACAAAAGGGGTGCCGACAAAGGGCAAAGGAAAAAGAGAGAGCGGTCAGTACTGAGGCCAGTACATGGCGAGGCTAGAATTCGGCGGTCCTCGCCTACATAGGTATGGTGGACTGAGCGGCAGCGCAGCACGCACTAAACAACCTATAGAGACTCGATATAACTGTCGGCTATCAGAGAGGGATAAGAAAGACCTACTCGGTACCAATCTGATACTACCACCAAACATACCCATCCTGGTATTTCCCCCTCGAGACCAAACGAGGAAGTCAACCGAGGAACTCACACAGTTGGCAGTTTTACTTATTCAGTTATCGTTGCAGCAATTACTAGTCAGGTATAGATAGTCATCCTGATAAGATAAGCAGTGGGCAGTTTTAGTTAACCAGTCCGTTGTAGTTGCAACACTTACTAGTCAGATACAATTAGCATGAGATACCCCAAAACCCAACAGTTGTTGGTACTTTTATTTAGCCATTCCGTTATAGTTGCAATACTTACTAGTCAGATACAATGGTAGCAAGCGACAGCCCAAACAAGCAATTGTTGGCAGTTTTATTTAGCCATTCCATTATAGTGAAGCTGATTACTAGTCATTATAAAGTCAAATTTATAGCACTACTTTAGTTATAGTTGTCTATGATCGAGATACTGTGCTCCAAGTCGTCCATAACCGCGGACACGGCTTTCAGAAAGTTTTACCCTGCAGGGGTGCACAAATATCAACACACACTCGATCAACCTCGGAAAAACCAAATCAAAACCCAACGAGGCCTTCACGACAAAGCAATCACCAGATTCAGAAATATTTCAGGGGGCCACCCCATTAAGTATACCCGCAACGAAGCTGGCCGGCTCCGAGACGGACTCAAGGTTTGTGGGGACGGCTGTAAACGACTGGGAACCCGAAAATGTGACTGGGCTTGTCGATACAGCGAAAATGTGTCACGATCCTAAACAGTACAGGTGCTCCTCGCACAATCGTAAATAAAGCAGTAAAGCATGGCATAAGTACAGGATAGTAAATAAAACCTCAAACTAGTTTGTGGCCCCAAGAAATAAGAATGAATCAAGCTCTGGCTCAGGGGGGTCCCATAATCCTCCCGGATGTGGATAGCGCGAATATTCAAGGAACAGGTATCAAGTACTCGGGGTCCTACGGGACACAAGTGGACGGTTAACAACCAAATAACATCTATTGCCCACCTGTGCCTCTGCATTTACCTACTTCAATTTTAGTGGTTAAACAGTAATTAAAGTCTTGATCATCTCCAACAATAAACACACGGTAATACTCCAACAACTGTGGTACTTGACGACACGCAACAGCACTTGAGCAAGCGACCACGACGCGCAGGTCCAACTATCTACCAAACAACAGGTAATAGGAGGTGTCCAAGGCAATATAAGGCTGCAAGGGATATCACGGGTACGAAAGCTAGAGCAACGCAACACAGATAGCAACAGATCAACAGGAGGGAATAAATACTATAAAAGCAAGATAGGTAGAAAGGGGAAGGTGCTCGTCTGAAAACATTGCCGAAGGTTCAACCGACGACCGGGTCGACACTCGCATCAACTCAACGGCCTTATCCGCGAAGAACCAAAACACTAGAATAAACACCGGATGCAATATTTAATACTACGGCAAAAGATCGGGCATGATGCATGTACGATGTATGGCATGGCAAAGCTGCGATGCAATTAGGTCATATTAAGCGGAACCAAGGTCCCGACAATTAATTATTAAGTTCGGGTTGTTTAGATACCCCGCAATTTAAATGTTGTAATAACAGGGCGAAGCATGGCATCGGTTCGCTACACTAATTTAAATGGAGTCCGGAATAAGACAAAGTTATTCCGCATATCGACTCCATATTCAATTATGAGATGAATTGGCATAATGCCCCCAAACCACACTGTATGCATGCGAGATGAACAATTAATATGCAACAAGTTTTATATAAAGCATTTATAAAATAGGGGCTCGGGGAAAGGTTCACACTTTAGGGTTTGACGATCTTGGTTCCGGGGGTTCGGGGTTGGGTCTCAGGGTCTGGACCTGGGGTTCGGTCTCGGTGGGATCGGTCTCGGACAACGGAAGTCGATCTTGTCCCATCCGAGAAGAAGAACTTGGTTGGCGTCGGGGTCACATCGGATCCGCCCTGGTCGGTGCCGATCTTATCGTCACGAAGGTCTTGTCGGGTCGTCGTATCGGGTCGGTCTTGGCGTTCGGGGTGAAGAACTTGGCGTCCTCGAGGAAGTACTTGGCGTATCCGTGTCGACGACCTGGGCGTCCGGGTTCTCGGACACCGGTTCCGGGAAGAAGTACTTGTCGCATCTGTGGCCTTCGGGTCGAAGAATTTGGCATGTCCGGGTTCGGTCTTGCTATCCATGTGGTAGATCTTGCAGTACCGTCCTCGGGTCCGTGATGTAGATCTTGTCGTCCATGATGAAGGAATTGGTTTTTCCCGTGTTGATGGCCATCAAGTTTCCTGTCGAAGTACTCGTCGCTCGTCCTTTGTCGAGGTAAAACATTGGGGCGAACATAGCCAATGTCATACCAACGTGGTCTATCGGTCGATCTTATTCATCGGGAGGGTCTCGGGCATCAGAACACGGGGAAACCAGAGGAGTACGTTGGCGAGCAGGAGGGCTGCAGACGACGTCCGCGAGCTCGTGGTGCCGAGGAAAGGAGGCGCAGGGGAGCGACTGCGAGGACGGGACGGCGGTTGCTTGGACTTAGAGGAGGCTCGCAGGGGCTCTGGCGGGGTAGGCGGCTCGGCCGACGAGGAGGGAGGCTGCAGGACCTGCCGGCGACGAGCCAGGCCAAAGGGGAAGCAGCGACGGTGGCCGGAGGGTGCTCAAGATGAGGCGGCTCGGGAGGAGATGGGCCTCGGCGGTGCTGCGAGGCGGGACAGCGGACGCGATTCCAGGGCGGTGGAGGGCGGCCTCCGGCGAGCAGGGACAGGAAGGCCCGCGCGACGCGGAAGGTGAGCAGAGGCCGGCGGCCGGCCAGAGAGGAGGAAGGCTCGGAAGCAGGGCGAGGGCGCCGGTGGCGTGGTGTGTGGCTGCAGCGTGGTGTGCACGCACAGCGGCGGCGGTGGGGTGGGGATCTGGGTGGTTGGGGGATTAGGGTTAGGGATTTGGGGCTAGGTTTGGTAGATTAGGGTTTCACCGGTTGGGCCTTTGGGCCTGACCGGTTTAGGTCTAGGTAGAATGGAGGTGGCCGGCTGGGCCGGGTTTGTCCTGGTTTGGCTGCCTCCTAAAAATAATATCAACTTTTATTTTAATTTAAAAATAGACTTTTGTAAATAGTTTTTAGACAAATAAAAGACCCGGAAAAGTCCGGAGTTTTGATTTGAAATTAAGTCGGGGAAATTTAGAAAACAAAACTAGGCGTTTAGAAAATAGTTTTAGAAAAACAAATGCATGATGACATGACGATGCTCAAATGCAATGTGGCATGATGACATGAGCATGAGGTCATGATGATGCAATGCACAAAAACAATGCGATTTTCTAGTAGTGGTTTTTGCGGGACGCCACACAAGTATAGGTGTTAGATATTGACTGCCATAGGACGTCTCGTACTTGCTGGGACTTCCGTTGGCTGGCGTGCCCATAGGCCCAGTGGATCCACTGGCAAATTGGGCCCAAGACATGGCCCAACGATTCTTTGGCATCCGTGATGGAGCTCAGGCCTTTGGCCATGACAATCATGGGCCAAAATTTGGATGGTTGGAGCAGTATCAGGTGTGTTTCATTTATTTGTTTTATTTTGTTGGAGAAGTATCATGTACTGAAAATTGTTCTATTTGCCAATGCAGATACAGAGGTTTGGGTTCCCGGCCACTCCGATGACTGCGTCATAGATTACACGCAGCCTGGAGGCATACATTATGTGGCTGCTCGGGAAGGTGATGTTCACTGAGAACCACGTGTCGACCATTAGTGCGCGATACATCTATTTTGCTAGAGGGATCGCGGAGGCGACGTGCCAGGAAGAATGCACACAGTGGAGTTGGGGATCAGCTGTCTTAGCAGCTACGTACCGAGGTATGTGCAATGCTTGCCAGTTAACCAAGGACAGTTCTGCCTTGCTAGGATTCCACGGGCTTTCGACCGTTCCTCTTGTGCCCCGTCAGCAGGCTCAGTCCTTTGCCCGGCGGGTCGAGGAGAAGCTGCGGCGTATCTACGCGGCCATCACGTGCACCAGCGTCTCAGACGTCGTTCAACACCAAGAAGAACAACGCCCACCGCGTCACTCGGTGGAGGAGCACGCCCCACGTCGATCCACACAGCAGCGCCCACCGCGTCACTCGGTGGAGGAGCGCGCCCCACGTCGATCCATGGAGCAGCCACCTTCTCCAGACCATGCTGGAGGCTCAGGATGGCACGAGGAGCATATTTCTCCACCACTCCGCCACGGGCCTCGTCCACGACTCTCACAGCAGGCGCCGCCGAGAGCACCACCTCCAGACCAGGCTGGAGGCTCGGGGTGGCAGCAATCACAGTTTACTTCTGACCCGTGGCAGCAATCGCAGTTTAATATCGACCAGTTGCAGCAGAACCAGATTACTTTCGAACAATGGCAGCATCAGCAGCCGATCCCCTACATGGACTTTCCTTATCGACCACAATCTCATCCTCAGGGTAAGCGTGTCCCTTCCTACTATTATTAGATGCAGTATGCCATTGTTCAGTACTTAATTTCTTGTACACTAGCAGGAGACTCCGTTACATGGGACAGTACTGACGACCGTCATCAGCAGATACAGCACGAGCAGGTAGACTGGTTTAGCCAGTATCAGCCAGGTACTCCACCACCTATCCCCACACAGAATACACAGGATCAAGGTGAAGGGTCAACTGCACCTCGCCGTGATGTGATGCCACCCCACAGATATGGATGGAGTACACCGAGGCCTCCGCCACCTCGTCGTCGACACCAGTGATATCTACTTATGTATCAGTCATTTACCTATCTATGTATGAGACATCATTCTATTATTTCATGATTTTATTCGACAAACTACTCAACATAACTTGCAACATAGTTCAACATAACTTGCGGTACATAAATTAGAGTCCTATCTATCCCTAGCATGATGCCTTTCCCTTTCCCTTCGATGATGCCTTGCCCTTTCCCTTGGACGATCCCTCGCACTTGCTCTTCTTGGCCTGCGCTTTCTTCTTCTCCTGCCTCTTGTCCCACTCAGATCTCGCCTTGCTTCCAACGGGTGGCGGCATGAAGATATCATCCTCATCTTCGCTCTCTTCTATCCAGGGCCTACGTGCCACAACCTGCTCCGTCATGTCAGCTTGACTCTTCTTGGCCTGCGCTTTCTTCTTCTCCTGCCTCTTGTCCCACTCAGCTCTTGCCTTGCTTCCAACGGGTGGCGGCATGAAGATATCATCCTCATCTTCGCTCTGTTCTATCCAGGGCCTACGTGCCACAACCTGCTCCGTCATGTCAGCTTGACTCTTCTTGGCCTGCTCTTTCTTCTTCTCCTGCCTCTTGTCCCACTCAGCTCTTGTCTTGCTTCCAACGGGTGGCGGCATGAAGATATCATCCTCATCTTCGCTTTCTTCTATCCAGGACCAAGGTGCATCCGCCCGCTCCAAACTGCGAGCTTGTCCCAGGACCGAGGTGAGCTTGTTCCACCTTGCCTGGATCCTGACAAGCTCTGCTCGTACCTGATCTGTGGTCTTCAGTTTCCACCCTCTTCGATGAAGTGACTTACCAAGCATAACGAGAGCATCATGGTTCGTTACCAACGTATCCCAGTCGGGATACGTATCGCCTATCACAACAGTTCTGGCTATGAAGAAAAGCCCAATGGACATATCTACAGGCCAGGGAGATGCGTCGGTTAGTGGAGAGGAGTGGAGGAAAATGCGAGAGCAAGAGGAGAGGAGGGAAATGAGAGAGTAAGAGGAGGAAGAGATGAACTGGGTTAAAGGATACATCCCGTTGCCCGGATTTATAGAGGCACCGAACCGAATAGGCGGGAAAAAAGGGCGGGAAGTCGTGGCGGGAAAAAGAGGGCGGGAAGTAGTGGCGGGAACAAAGGGCGGGGATTACTGGCGGGAAAAATTTGCGGGGAGTAACGGCGGGAAAAATTGGCGGGGAGTACCGGCGGGAAAAATCGGCGGGAAGGATTGCCGAGGAGCGGACGATTATTTAGCGAAGATTACTTAACGGCGGGAGCACTGGGGCGTCGGCTCCTCAACGGACGACAGAACGTGTCGTCTCTTCAACCGACGATCGACCTGTTCGTCTGGCGAGCAGCCGAAGCACACGGGAATCGTCTCCTCAACGGACGACCCCAGATGTCGTCTGATCAAGCGACGAAGGAGCTCTGTCGTCCGTTGAACGGACGACGGATCGACAGAACTGAAATTTGCCAAATTTGCGTATTATTTGTAAAAATCAATAAAAAATGTATTATTTAAAAAAAATCGGCCCAACCGTCGGTATCTTTCGTCAAGCCACAGTTTCGTGGGTTTTTCAACAAAGCAGACTGCAGACAGGTACTACTACTAGTACAGTCCACGCAGTACGTACTCCTACATGCCTCTAGCTGAATATCAAAAGTGTGTGGCGGCGATGATTGACTATTCTGTTCTTGGTGCAAGTAACGAGGCCAGATGATCATGTGTAGACTGCGAGGTCGTCTCCAACCACAATGATCCAACTTGAGTTTCAGATTCTTAGGCGTAGGTTTCGTGTGCGTTTCATGGACGACTAGAAAACTCTACTTTTTGCAAAGTCAGTGAAAGTTTTGCTCGACATTCTTATAAGAATATGAACTTTTGAGTGGTCACAAAAACAGGAAGAACTTTTGAGTTACTATCGATCCCCTACTACCTTTGAGGGTTCTTTTCGAAAGAACAAAGTTGCGTTTGAGGGTGAGACAAAAAATACTATAATGCATCGCGCCAGGTAGGAGTCGAACCTACGGCAAGAAGATTATACTCCCTCCGTCCGGGTTTATTGGGCTTAACCGGAGCAGCACTGCGACCAAGATATCATTCTATTGGTGGAGAAAAATCGCATGAATAGGTTGTAATCACTAATTTTCTCTCATTAATTATAGGTATTAATTACTAGAGCAGATTTTCCGTTACATACAATGTCATGCATAGGGTAGTCTCATGGAGTCATGCACAAAAAGTTGCCACGTGGCTGGTTTCCAGAAATCGAGGCAATTAAATCATGCATTTAGTAGCAAATCTAGCCTAATTTTTCAGAATTTTCCTAATTCTACTAGTAGCCCAATAAACCTGGATGGAGGGAGTAATGCAAAACATTGGAAGAAGATTTTTTACTTTTGAGTAATTATGATGCAAAACATTGCAAACATATTTTACTGAATCGCGCCAGGTAGGGGTCGAACCTACGGCCTTCTGCTTAGGAAACAGACGCTCTATCCACTGAGCTACAGGCGCTATGCGACGGTAATTTTAAATTTAAGTTACTTATAACGACGCAGGCACAATGGATATACCCTACTGAATTCTGTCCGTGCAGTGACTCGTGAGCTGCAAATGGATAAAACACAAACACAAAAGTCCAGATTATACTCCATACACTTTACGTACAGCACCAGCCGATTCCCATAGCGACAGCCTACACACGTGGTGTGCCCCAGTAACACTTTGCAACTCAACTCGAATTATCCGCCTGCCTGCTCGATAAATTCAACCATGAAACCGTGTTAAGAAACGTATATGTACCTTCACAAGCAGCGAATAGAATCTGATGCCGCAACTAAAAAGCCTCACTAATTCTCCTCCCACTCTTATTTGCTCCGCTTTACTGAACCCACTTGTCCTCTCAAAGAACCTTTTCTAAATACCCGATCTTATCACCATAATAATTTTCCCAAATTCCTTCCGGTTCATGCTGCCTTGTCATCGCCTCCACAGAAGTTCTTTGTTTCGGATTCACGATTCCGACATGGTGCTATCGTGTCCGCGATCTCCGACTCAATCGAGAGGATGCCCTTTATCTGGAAAAAATGTGACATGAACCAGTTCATGTAATTCTTCCGTGTACCAACCATTTCATAGACCATTGGTACTAATAATTCATAGAAACAAGGTTCTTACTCGGTTTATCGGATCTGCCTTTTACTTTAGAGGTGATCATCCTGGTCTCAACACCTCTGCAGTAAGGCACTTTCACTACCATTGTAGCTTAGGACTATGTTCTTCTACTAACTACTTAGAGAAACTCTAAGAGATTCATTATATCGTAACTCTTAAAAACGTTTATAAGAGAAAACTGAACTAGCGTCATCACTTCGTAGAATGGATGGACAGAACAGAAGATGATCTGCGAGCTGAAGGTTTTAAAAACTTGCCAAAGTTTAATTCACGACCAAATTTAAACGATGAACTTCTAAAAGATTATGCATTGGATGATATGTTTACACAGTATTTTACGCAGTACTCCGAAATCAAAAGACGAGCTGCGCATCTGCCGCTAACCCTTGCTAGCTTCATCTGCCGCAAACCCTTGCTAGCTTCTCGGTAGCAGGAGAGCCAAGGCCATGTGGAACGGTGAAGGAGGAGGTGTCCATTGAAGGGGTTTGGAGGTTGTTGGTCATTGTTGTTGTTTTTCCTCTCGATGTCACGAAAGAGATTCTCTGATATAAAGGCAGAGACGATGTCTTGTTCTCGGCTCGGTTTCGTGTCCATGTAGAAGCCAAAGGCTAATGTTACAGAGAGATTAGATGGATCGATCAAGGGAGGCAACAAGCGATCGGCGTTATCAGCGCGAGTCCGTGATCGACTCGATTATGATATAATAGGCTTGATTGCCCTTTGCTTAATGGGCTTGATTGCCTCTCGCCTTCTATGCCTTATTAGCATTATATCAACGGTGTAATTTGGTTTACATATTTGACAAGTAACAACTCGAGTTGACAGTGCCTTTGATTACTCCTTCTGTTCCAAAATATTACTATGTTTCAGGTTTTACTAGTACAACACATGTATCCAGACGACGATCTGTTGTGTGTAGGTTTAGTCATTTTGTTCCGGAACTGAACACCCAAAGGCGGCTCGATACATTTGTTTAAAAAAAAACTAAAACATTTTATATTTTCAAAAAGACTGAGTATATAGCAAGTATGACTGAATTACGTGGGGAAATTCCCACCATCCCAAAAATTCATATTTCGAAGCTTTTGAATCGTGTAACTCAGAACAATTTATCAGCAACCTTTTTCTTTTTGCCCAAATTACATACATTCAAGTTTAAGTTTGAAACTTGCTACGGACGTGCCTGCTTCCATGCTCTACACGGAAAACATTATTTCGTATTCATTTTATTTTATTTTGTATTTGTTTCAAAAAAAATTGAATAGTATTTGGTCATCCAGATTCCGGAGTGCCAAGAATTCACTCTGCAGGGGGCTATGTGTTGGGATCAGGAGGTGTCCGTGTGCTCGGCGCCCGAGCAGGTAGCCTTGGCATGGCCTGGGTCGGCTCTGTTAGAAATAATGGGGCTAATCCATTTAGGCCCATGAGTATTTCAGATTTTCCCTAAATCTTAAAGCCCAAATTTGTGGCAGCCCATATGTGTTGGGCCCATGTTTGTGGCAGCTCACGTGGCAGTGGAGTGGAAGCTAAAGTTTAGTCCCACATAAAAAGTTGGAGGAGAGTTACACCATCTTATAAGCTGGAGTGTTGCACCACCTTGTAAGTGAGTGGCAATAAGAGAGATACACACGCGCGCTCCTCCGACGACGACGCCGCCGCTCGCACGCACGCACGCACGCACGCATGCACGCTCGCCTCGTCACGACGCGCGCGCGCGCCGCGGGTTGCGGGTTGCGGGTTGCGGGAATCTCGCCGAGCCGAGCTTTATTTTGCTGCTCAGAAAAATTGACAGACGTGTCAAACGGTTAGCTTATTCGGGTCGCTCCCGGATCGTGGGCTACTGTAACCGACCCGGACGTGCGTAACGTGGACTCGGCCCACGTTCGCCTCCGTTAGGGTTTCCTGAGCCGCTCTATATAAAGTCCTGCGCGGCTACCGCCACAACACCACCGAAAACCAATCTAAGGTTTTGGCATCCTCTCTACTTGCGCCGTCACCGTAGTCTACTCCATCCCGCTTGCCGGCGTGCACCGGCGGACGGGAGAGCAGGTCTCCGGAACCACTCGCTCTTGTGATCCTGTACGGGAGAGGGCGAATAAGGTTTTTGGCAAGCGCTCTGCGCGACTGCTCGAGTTCTCCATCACGGATCGTCTTCCATCCAAGTCTGGCGGTGCTGCCTACCACCGTCTTCGTCGCCATCTGCTGCGATCACTCTTCCCCAAAGTGTCTACTACGACAACTGAACGGTACGTGCTACGTGATCCTGTTTGGTTATTCATCATGTTCTGCGAGTACGTGTTAAGCTGCTGTTTGTTTTCGATCATCCTGTTGTTTAGTACATCTAGTATGTTCGAGTTACATGAGCTAGTAGCTGGTTTTGTCATGATTTATATTCTGGAATTAATCGTGGAAATTATGCCTAATAATCCAACAATACAAAAACCTTATTGTAGGCAATTTCCTGAATTAACAATGGCTGGTTTTACCGATGCACTGAGGCCGGATAAGTTTACCGGTGTACACTTTAAGAGGTGGCAGTACAAGGCTGAGTTTTGGCTGACCACGATGAAAGTGTTCCACATCAGTAAAGGCAAACCTGAGGGAACTGTATCTGACGAGGATCAGAAGAAGTTCGAGGATGCTAATACTGTCTTTGTGGGATGTATTCTGAGCATTCTTGCTGACCGTCTGTGTGATGTGTTTATGCACATAAAAGACGGAAAGGAGCTCTGGGATGCACTGGATGCCAAGTTTGGTGCTGCAGATGCTGGCAGTGAACTGTATATCATGGAGAGCTTTCATGATTTTAAGATGACTAAGGACCTTCCTGTGGTTCAACAAGCTCATGAGATACAGTGCATTGCCAAGGAGCTCGAACTCCTTAAGTATACCTTACCCGACAAGTTTGTGGCAGGATGCATTATTGCTAAGTTGCCCCCTTCATGGAGGAACTTTGCCACAACTCTCAAACACAAGAGACAGGAGATATCAGTTGAAAATCTGATAGCGTCCCTTGATGTTGAGGAGAAGGCTCGGGCTAAGGACACTACTGAGAAAGGAGAGGGTCTTGCTACTGCTAACTTTGTGCAGAAAGGCAAATCCGTAGGCAAGAACAAAGGGAACTTCAAACCCTCCTTTAACAAGCCTGTAAAGACTACAACCTTCAAGAAGAAGAAGACGAACAGGGACAAGAGTGAACTGTCTTGTTACACTTGTGGAGAGCCCGGCCATTTTTCCAAGGACTGTCCAGAACACGCAGACCGCAGAGAGAAAAAGGCCAAGACTATCAACGTCGTGACCGCTAGCAATACTGATGGGTATGGTAATTTATTTACTGTTCTTTCAGTATTTCAATCACCGTGTTGGTGGCTTGATACGGGTGCTAATGTTCATGTGTGTGCTGACATCTCTATGTTCACTTCTTATCAGGTCGCTCGGGATTCATCCGTCCTAATGGAGAATGGATCACATGCTTCTGTTCGTGGTGTTGGCACGGTGGATCTGAAGTTTACTTCCGGAAAGATCGTGCAGCTGAGGAACGTGCAACATGTCCCTACTATGAACAAGAATCTCGTTAGTGGCTCCCTTCTTTGCAGAGATGGGTTTAAGGTTGTCTTAGAGTCTAATAAAGTCGTTGTTTCGAAACATGGACAATTTATTGGTAAAGGCTATGAGTTCGGAGGCTTGTTCCGATTTTCACTTTCAGAGTTTTGTAATAAATCCGTAAATCATATTTGTGGTGGTGTTAATGATGATACCAGTATTTGGCATTCTCGTTTATGTCACATTAATTTTGGTTTGATATCTCGGATGTCCAGCATGAGTTTAATTCCGAATTTTACTATTGCCAAAGGTTCTAAGTGCCATAGTTGTGTGCAATCAAAGCAACCTCGAAAGCCTCACAAGGCTGCCGAGGAGAGAAACTTGGCACCTCTAGAACTCATACATTCTGATCTATGCGAGATGAATGGTGTGTTGACAAAAGGTGAAAAGAGATATTTCATGACGTTAATAGATGATGCTACTAAATTTTGCTATGTTTACTTGTTGCAAACTAAAGATGAGGCTTTAGACTACTTTAAAATCTATAAGGCCGAAGTTGAAAATCAACTAGAGAGAAAGATCAAGCGTCTTAGGTCGGATCGTGGTGGTGAATATTTTCCCAAAATATTTGATGAATTCTGTCAGGAACACGGAATTATTCATGAGAGGACGCCTCCCTACTCGCCCCAATCAAACGGGGTTGCCGAGAGGAAAAACCGCACGCTGACTGACTTGGTGAATTCCATGTTAGCCACTGCTAGTTTATCAAAGGCATGGTGGGGGGAGGCTTTGTTGACTTCATGTCATGTCCTGAATAGACTTCCTAACAAGAATAAAGAAAAGACCCCTTATGAGGAGTGGGTTGGGAGAAAACCATCACTTTCGTATCTGCGCACTTGGGGGTGTTTGGCGAAGGTCAACATACCGATTCCCAAGAAACGCAAGCTCGGACCCAAGACAGTGGATTGTATCTTTCTAGGATATGCTTCACGGAGTGTAGGCTATAGATTTCTAGTGGTTAAATCTGAGGTACCTGATATGCATGTTGATACTATAATGGAATCTCGTGATGTAACATTCTTTGAGAATATTTTTCCTATGAAAGATATGCATAGCATTAGTAGGATTTCTTCGGAAATACTTCCTGAATCTAGTGCATCTATTGAGAATTCTGAACAACCACATGAGGAATTTCTTGAGAAGGATGACGATGAACCTCTCACGAGGAGTAAGAGACAGAGGGTTGCAAAATCCTTTGGTAATGATTTCATCGTGTACCTTGTGGATGATACTCCCAGATCCATTACTGAGGCATATGCATCTCCTGATGCAGATGATTGCAAAGAAGCTGTCCAAAACGAGATGGACTCGATTCTTTCTAATGGAACTTGGGAATTATCAGAACGACCCTATGGTTGTAAACCTGTGGGATGTAAGTGGGTGTTCAAGAAGAAGCTAAGGCCTGATGGTACTATTGAGAAGTACAAGGCGCGTCTTGTAGCTAAGGGCTACACACAGAAAGTGAAGGGTTTCGCGGCATAGTAAATCAAAATTTTCTACGGATGCGAACAGAGGGAAAGCCAAGATCTAATCTAGGAGATGCAATCAACGAGAGAGATTGAATTAGATCTTCATACCCTTGAAGATTCGCACAGCGGAACGTTCGTCGGAACTTGGGTGATGTAGTCGTACTCGCTTCTCCTCCTCGCGATCCGATCCGATCTAGCACCACAAGTGGCGGTGCCTCCGTGAGATGCACACGTGCAGCACCTCGACGTCTCCTCCTTCCTCGGACCAGCAAGTATGGTGGAGAGATAGATTGGATCTACAACACGACGGCGTGGTGTATATGGTGGAGAATTTCTGTAGCAGGGCTTCGCCTACAAACAGTCGGGAGGGAGAGAGGAAAGCTAGCAAGGCGGCTAGGGTTTGGAGGAGAGGTGTGTGGGGTTGGTGCGCCCCCACCCCTCTTTATATAGAGGGGGGGCGCAGCCCTAGCCCCTCCCCCAAGCCCAAAGGATAAGGAGTGGGGGGCATGGACTCTCCCCTCTTCTAGAAACCCTATCTCTAGTTTAAACGATTTAAACTCTCTAGGATTGGCTGGGCCCTATGGGGCCTTCTGCCCCTAGCCCAATGCGGCCAGGACACTCCCTCATAGGCCCATGCCCCCTCCCGGAAGGTGGGGCCACGTTGGTCCCCTTCCGGAAGGTTCTAGAAGCTTCCGGTACAATACCGATTAACCCGGAACAATTCCGAACTCCAAAAACTGCACTGCCTTATATGAATCTTATTCTCCGGACCATTCCGGAACCTCTCGTGATGTCCCAGATCCCATCCGAGACTCCGAACAAAAATTCATAAACCAATTATCCAATCTATCCTAGCGTCAAGACACGTTAAGTGTGTGACCCTGCGGGTTCGAGAATATGCAGACATGATCTTCTATCAATAATCAACAGCGGGGTCTGGGAACCCATATTGACTCCCACACATTCATTGATGATCATATCGGATGAACCACGATGCCAGGATTCAATCAATCCCATATATATATTCCCTTCGTCTCGCGATATTTTACTTGCCCGAGATTCGATCGTCGGTACCGTCATACCTAGTTCAATCTCGTTCACAGCAAGTACTTTACTCGTTCCGTAATACGATATCACTTTGTGATTAACTCCTTAACCACATGCTTGCAAGCGGTGTTGATATCGATTACCGAGTGGGCCCGAAGTATATCTCTCCGACTTGGGAGGGACAAATTCCATCTCGATACATACAACCCAACAGATACTTTCCGATCACCTGAGAGACACCTTTATGATCACCCTCTCATAGGATGACGTTTGATGACCTCAAAGCTTTCTTCCGGTACCAGGGAGTTGCATTATCTCATGGTCTAAGGAATACAATATTTGACATAGGAAAAGCTTCGCAAAGATGAACACGATGAAACGATCTAATTGCTTCGCTTAGTTTGGGTCTATCCATCATATCATTCTCCCAATGATATGATCTCATTATCAATTGACAACTCATGTCTATGGTTAGGAAACCTTAACCATCATTGATCAATGAGCTAGTCCTTAGAGGCGTACCAGGGACACGGTGTTGTTCACAAACCACACAAGTATTAATGTTTCCGCTTAATACAATTCTAGCATGGAATATAAACTTTATCATGAACAAGAATTATAATAATAACATCTTTATTATTGCCTCTAGGGCATAATTCCAACAGTCTCCCACTTGCACTAGAGTCAATAATCTAGTTTACATCTGGCAACAATCTCACACCCATGGCACTGAGGTGTTGATCATGTTTTACACGTGGAAGAGGTTTAGTCAATGGATCTGCGACATTCAGATCCGTATGTACTTTGCTAATCTTCAGATCTCCATCTGCTATATAATCTCGGATTATATGAAACTTGCGGTTGATATGCTTGGTCTTTGGATGATATCTTGGTTCCTTAGCGAGTGCTATGGCGCCAGTGTTGTCACACAATATCTCTAGTGGGTCCAATGCACTTGGAACCACGCCAAGCTCAGTGATGAAGTTTCTGATCCAAACTCCTTCACTTGACGCTTCTGCAGCAGCCATGTATTCCGCTTCCACTGTAGATCCCGCGATCACGCTTTGCTTGCAGCTTCTCCAGCTCACAGCTCCTCCATTCAAAATATAAACGTATCCTGTCTGAGATTTGGAATCATCCTTGTCGGTGTCGAAACTAGCATCGACGTAACCTTTTACGACAAGCTGTTCATCACCCCCATAGACTAAGAACATTTCTTTAGTCCTATTTAGGTACTTTAGGATGTTCTTCACGGCTGTCCAGTGTTCCACTCCTGGATCACTTTGATATCTGCTCGTCAAACTAAGAGCATTGGACACATCCGGTCCCGAGGCATAAGGCACTTTGCTCATAGCTTCCCTATCATTTACCGTAGCTGGACACTGAGCCTTGCTCAATATCTTACCTGAAAACATAGGCACTGAACCTTTCTTTGCCTTATCCATTCTGAACCTTTTCAGAACTTTGTCTAGGTATGTACTCTGGCTTAAAGCTATCAGGCGTCTTTGTCTATCTCTATAGATTTTGATGCCCAATATATAAGCAGCTTCACCTAGGTCTTTCATTAAAAAACACTTGTTCAAATAACTCTTCACATCGTTAAGCATGTTGATGTCATTTCCGATAATCAATATGTCATCCACATACAGTACCAGAAACGTCACCGAGATCCCACTCACTTTCTTGTAGATACAAGCTTCGTAGCAATTTGGAACAAATCCAAAGCTCTTGATCACTTGATCAAAACGAAGGTTCCAACTCCGAGATGCTTGCTTCAGTCCATAAATGGAACGCTGAAGTTTGCATACTTTACTAGCATCCTTAGGATCGACAAAACCTTCGGGTTGCATCATATACAACTCTTCATCAATGTTCCCATTGAGGAAAGCAGTCTTGACATCCATCTGCCATATTTCATAATTATGAAACGCAGCAATTGCTAATAAAATCCGAATGGACTTAAACATCGCTACGGGAGAGAAAGTCTCATCGTAGTCAACACCTTGAACTTGTCGAAAACCTTTTGCGACAAGCCGTGCTTTATAGACGGTAACATTACCATCCGCGTCCGTTTTCTTCTTGAAGATCCATTTGCACTCAACGGCCTTTCGGTCGCTAGGAGGGTCCACCAAAGTCCATACTTGGTTTTCGCTCATGGATCCCAATTCGGATTTCATGGCTTCCAGCCATTTCTCAGAGTCTGGGCTCATCATCGCTTCCTCATAGTTCGTAGGTTCACTGTCTTCTACCAACAAGACAGTCAAGACAGGGTTGCCGTACCACTCAGGAGGGGCACGCGACCTTGTCGACCTGCGACGTTCAGTAGCAGCATCGTCCAAAGCTTCATGATCCTTGTCATTAGTTTCCTCTATTGTTGGTGCAGGCGGCACTGGAACAATTTCAGGTGCTGCGCTACTCTCCAATTCAAGAGAAGGTTCAATAACCTCGTCTAGCTCTACTTTCCTCCCACTCACTTCTTTCGAGAGAAACTCCTTCTCAAGAAAGGAACCGATCTTTGCGACAAACACTTTGCCTTCGGTTCTGTGATAGAAGGTATACCCAATAGTTTCCTTAGGGTATCCTATGAAGACGCATTTCTCCGCTTTGGGTTCGAGCTTGTCCGGCATCAACTTCTTGACGTAAGCTTCGCATCCCCAAACTTTAAGAAACGACAACTTAGGTTTAGCACCAAACCACAGTTCATACGGTGTCGTTTCAACGGATTTAGATGGAGCCCTATTTAAAGTGAATGCAGCGGTTTCTAATGCATAACCCCAAAATGATAACGGCAAATTAGTAAGAGACATCATTGATCGGACCATATCTAATACGGTTCGATTCCGGCGTTCAGACACACCATTGCGCTGTGGTGTTCCGGGTGGCGTGAGTTGTGAAACGATTCCACTTGCTTTAAGATGCGTGAGAAAATCATAACTCAAATATTCACCTCCACGATCGGATCGTAGAAACTTAATATTTCTGTTACGATGGTTCTCCACTTCATTCTGAAATTCCTTGAACTTTTCAAATGTTTCAGATTTATGTTTCATTAAATATATATACCCATATCTACTTAAGTCATCGGTAAAAGTGAGGAAATAGCGATATCCACCGCGTGTCGAAACACTCATCGATCCGCATACATAGGTATGTATGATTTCCAACAAGTCCGTTGCTCGCTCCATCATACCGGAGAACGGGGTTTTGATCATCTTGCCCATGAGGCATGGTTCGCATGTGTCAAATGATTCAAAATCAAGAGACTCCAAAAGTCCATCAGAATGGAGTTTCTTCATGCGCTTTACACCAATATGACCTAGGCGACAGTGCCACAAATAAGTAGTATTATCACTATCTACTTTGCATCTCTTAGCCTCAATGTTATGGATGTGTGTTTCATCCCTTTCGAGATTTAGAAGAAATAAACCATTCACAAGAGGTGCATGAACATAAAAGATGTTACTCATATAAATAGAACAACCATTATTCTCCGATTTAAATGAATAACCGTCTTGCAATAAACACGATCCAGAAATAATGTTCATGCTCAACGCAGGCACATAATAACACTTACTAAGGTTTAAAACTAATCCCGAAGGTAAAACTAAGGAGAGCGTGCCGACGGCCATCACATCAACTCTTGATCCGTTGCCAACGCGCATCGTCACCTCATCCCTCGCAAGCCGCCGTCTATTCCGTAGCTCTTGTTTCGAGTTACAAATATTAGCAACTGAACCGGTATCAAATACCCAGGCACTACAACGAGGGCTAGTAAGGAGAACATCAATAACATCTATATCAAATATACCTTTGATGGTGCCAGCCTTCTTGTCCGCTAAGTACTTCGGACAGTTGCGCTTCCAGTGACCCTTGTCCTTGCAATAGAAGCACTCAGTGTCCGGCTTAGGACCAAACTTGAGCTTCTTCTCAGCAGGAGCATTGCGCTTGCCGCCGCCCTTCTTGAAGGGCTTCTTAGCTCCCTTACCTTTCTTAAATGAGGGCCTGTTGACCATCAACACATGATTATCCTTCTTGATGTCCACTTCCGCAGCCTTCAGCTTTGCGAAGAGCTCGGTGATCGTATCAGTGGAACCAATCTGATTGTGAGTCACTACAAAACTTTTGTAGCTGGGAGGGAGTGATTGCAGAACCCTGTCAATCTTGAGCTCCTCTGGAATCGTGCATTCCAGTTGCTCAAGGCGTTGAGTGTAGCCCGACATCTTTATGGCGTGCTCACTAACGGAACTCCCTTCATCCATCTTGCAGTTAAAGAACTTCTCAGAGATCTCATATCTCTCAGAACGGGCCTGAGTCTGAAACATGGTTTTCAGCTCCTCGAGAATCTCGAAGGGCCCGGGATACTCTTCAAAACGATTTTGAAGCTCCGGTTCCATAGCAAACAATATGGTGCTCTTAATCACACCATAATCATCTTTGCGCGACTGATAGACAGCTTTCTCATCAGCCGGCGCAGTTGCAGCAGGGGGGTCACCTAACGCTTTCCCAAGGACATAGTCCTTTTGTCCGCCAGACAGAATGATTCTTAGATTGCGGAACCAATTGGTGAAGTTAGACCCATTGTTTCTAAGCTTTTCCTTCTCAGCAAAAACGTTGAAGTTGAAGTTGGATTTGGCCATGTGATCTACAGTATTTGCAAGTACAATTTAGACTATGTTCATGATAAATAGTTCAACTTAATCAAATTACTAGATGAACTCCCACTAAATTCAACATCCCTCAAGTTGTTTAGTGAACACGATCCAAATTCACCACACCTAATCCGATCATCACGAGAAGAGATGTGGTTTCAATGGTGGACAACAAAGTGTCGATCATATCATTCATATGACTCATGCTTAACCTTTCGGTTCTTGTGTTCCGAGGCCATGTCTGTACATGCTAGGCTCGTCAAGCTAGACCCAAGTATTTCTGCGTGTGCAAAACTGGCTTGCACCCGTTGTATGTGAGCGTAGAGTCTATAGCACCCGATCATCACGTGATGCTTGGACACGACGAACTTTCGCAACGGTGCATACTTGGGGAGAACACAGTTTTTATCTTGATCTTTAAGTGAGGAATCATCTTATAATGCTACCGTCGCGATCTAAGCATAATAAGATACATAAAGGATAAACATCACATGCATATAACTTTATGTGACATGGTATAGCCAATCTTCGCGCAATGATCTCCATCTTGTGCGTTCCGGCATGATCTCCATCACTCCACCATGATTGCCTCCACCATGAATAGCAACTACAACTATTGCTAACTACTTAGCGATAAAGTAAAGCTATTACATGGCGTATAAGAAGTTGACTCGCAGGTCATACACAATTATAAAGACAACCATATGGCTCCTGCCGGTTGTGTACTCATCGACATGCAAGTCGTGAAACATTACAAAACATGATCATCGCATACAATATACACATCACATCTTGGGCCATACCATATCACAGAAAACACTCCCTGCAAAAACAAGTTAGACGCCTCTACTTTGTTGTTGCATGTTTTACGTGGCTTATGGGAGTAGATGCTAAGAACGATTCTTACCTACGGAAAGCCACAACGGTGATATTATGGTTGCCAAACTCCGGTGTTAATCCCATGACAACTATAGTGAGAGAAACTGACATCCACCAGCCGCATGTGTGGAACAAGCCACACGTCAAGTGCGGAGCCGGTCTCGCGAACGACGTCGCGTAAGGTTGGCCTGGACCGCTTCAATCTCACTATCCCGCGTCATAAGAAGAACACAAACAAGAGGCTTGCAACAGAAAACATCAACGCCCGCAACAACCATGTTGCGTTCTACTCGTGAAACACATCTACGCATAGATCTAGCTCTGATACCACTGAAGGGTTTTGCGGCATAATAAATCAAAATTTTCTACGGATGCGAACAGAGGGAAAGCCAAGATCTAATCTAGGAGATGCAATCAACGAGAGAGATTGGATTAGATCTTCATACCCTTGAAGATTCGCACAGCGGAACGTTCGTCGGAACGTGGGTGATGTAGTCGTACTCGCTTCTCCTCCTCGCGATCCGATCTGATCTAGCACCACAAGTGGCGGTGCCTCCGTGAGATGCACACGTGCAGCACCTCGACGTCTCCTCCTTCCTCGGACCAGCAAGTATGGTGGAGAGATAGATTGGATCTACAACACGACGGCGTGGTGTATATGGTGGAGAATTTCTGCAGCAGGGCTTCGCCTACAAACAGTCGGGAGGGAGAGAGGAAAGCTAGCAAGGCGGATAGGGTTTGGAGGAGAGGTGTGTGGGGTTGGTGCGCCCCCACCCCTCTTTATATAGAGGGGGGGGGGCGCAGCCCTAGCCCCTCCCCCAAGCCCAAAGGATAAGGAGTGGGGGGCATGGACTCTCCCCTCTTCTAGAACCCTATCTCTAGTTTAAACGATTTAAACTCTCTAGGATTGGCTGGGCCCTATGGGGCCTTGTGCCCCTGGACCAATGCGGCCAGGACACTCCCTCATAGGCCCATGCCCCCTCCCGGAAGGTGGGGCCACGTTGGTCCCCTTCCGGAAGGTTCTAGAAGCTTCCGGTACAATACCGATTCACCCGGAACAATTCTGAACTCCAAAAACTGCACTGCCTTATATGAATCTTATTCTCCGGACCATTCCGGAACCTCTCGTGATGTCCCGGATCCCATCCGAGACTCCGAACAAAAATTCATAAACCAATTATCCAATCTATCCTAGCGTCAAGACACGTTAAGTGTGTGACCCTGCGGGTTCGAGAATATGCAGACATGATCTTCTATCAATAATCAACAGCGGGGTCTGGGCACCCATATTGACTCCCACACATTCATTGATGATCATATCGGATGAACCACGATGCCAGGATTCAATCAATCCCATATATATATTCCCTTCGTCTCGCGATATTTTACTTGCCCGAGATTCGATCGTCGGTACCGTCATACCTAGTTCAATCTCGTTCACAGCAAGTACTTTACTCGTTCCGTAATCCGATATCACTTTGTGATTAACTCCTTAACCACATGCTTGCAAGCGGTGTTGATATCGATTACCGAGTGGGCCCGAAGTATATCTCTCCGACTTGGGAGGGACAAATTCCATCTCGATACATACAACCCAACAGATACTTTCCGATCACCTGAGAGACACCTTTGTGATCACCCTCTCATAGGATGACGTTTGATGACCTCAAAGCTTTCTTCCGGTACCAGGGAGTTGCATTATCTCATGGTCTAAGGAATACAATATTTGACATAGGAAAAGCTTCGCAAAGATGACACGATGAAATGATCTAATTGCTTCGCTTAGTTTGGGTCTGTCCATCATATCATTCTCCCAATGATATGATCTCATTATCAATTGACAACTCATGTCTATGGTTAGGAAACCTTAACCATCATTGATCAATGAGCTAGTCCTTAGAGGCGTACCAGGGACACGGTGTTGTTCACAAACCACACAAGTATTAATGTTTCCGCTTAATACAATTCTAGCATGGAATATAAACTTTATCATGAACAAGAATTATAATAATAACATCTTTATTATTGCCTCTAGGGCATAATTCCAACAGAAAGAAGGCGAAGATTACTTCGACACCTATTCACCTGTCGCTAGACTGACCACCATTCGAGTACTACTATCCCTGGCTGTCTCTTATGGTCTTCTCGTTCATCAAATGGACGTGAAGACAGCTTTCCTTAATGGAGAGTTGTAAGAGGAGATCTATATGAATCAGCCGGATGGGTTTGTGGTAAAAGGTGAAGAGACAAATGTGTGTAAGTTATTGAAATCTTTATATGGCCTGAAACAAGAACCTAAGCAATGGCATGAGAAGCTTGACAGAACTCTACTTTCTGCTGGCTTTGTCATTAATGAGGCTGATAGGTGTGTTTACTATCGCCATGGTGGGGGCGATAGCGTTATATTATGTTTGTATGTGGATGACATTCTGATCTTTGGTACAAACATGAAAGTGATAAATGAGGTCAAGTCTTTCCTGTCAAAGAGTTTTGATATGAAAGATCTGGGAGAGGCTGATGTCATTATGAACATCAAGCTTATTAAGAACGAGAATGGGATTACTTTAACGCAATATCATTATGTTGAGAAGGTCTTGAGCCGATTTGGCTTTAATGATGGCAAGACTTCTCCAACACCTTATGATCCCAGTTTGACATTACGAAAGAATAAGAAGGAACCAACAGATCAGCTGAAATATTCACAAGTTGTTGGTTCTCTCATGTACTTAGCAAGCGCTAGAAGACCCGATATCTCTTTTGCTGTGAGCAAGTTGAGTAGGTTCATGTCTAACCCGGGTATTGATCATTGGCATGCACTTGAAAGGGTCATGCGCTATCTATGTGGTACAATGAGCTATGGGATTCACTATTCAGGGAATCCTGCTGTGCTTGAAGGATATAGTGATTCGAATTGGATCTCTGACGTTGATGAACTCTACGCCACGAGCGGGTATGTGTTTACCCTTGGAGGTGGCGCAGTGTCATGGAGGTCTCGTAGACAAACCATATTGACGAGGTCAACTATGGAAGCAGAACTTACTGCTTTAGACACAGCCACTGTTGAGTCAGAATGGCTGCGTGAGCTCTTGATGGACTTGCCTGTGGTTGAGAAACCTGTGCCAGCAATTCTTTTGAATTGTGATAACCAAACTGTTATTGTCAAAGTGAACAATTCTAAGGATAACGCGAAGTCATCAAGACACGTGAAGAGACGTTTGAAATCTGTCAGGAAATTGAGAAACTCCGGAGTAATAACTGTTACGTATATTCAAACAGACAAAAACCTGGCAGATCCCTTTACAAAGGGACTATCACGAAATGTGATAGAAAGTGCATCGAGGGAGATGGGGTTGAGACCCATGGATGTCACACCTAGTGGTAACCCAACCTATGTGATCGGAGATCCCGTGAATTAGGACCTGGGAAGAACAAGCTAGTGGTTTGACTGAGGAGAGTATTTTGTAACCCTCTCTATGTAAAGATGCATGACTCTCATAATCTGTAAGGCAGGTTGGCAACATGCCTTAATGTGTTTCTGTTGGCTTTAATTAGCAAAGATGCCGTCCTACAGGGCATTCTTGAAAGAACACACCTATATGAGCTCGACTGTAAACGTCGCGGTCTATGAGATTTGGGTGATCTCTAGTAAACTCATGAAGAGACCAGGGAGTATGACGCATATGCTCCAACCCGCGGGGTAGGCTACTGACAGCCAAGTACTAGTTATGATTTTGAGCGAAATCTATTGGCACCAAACTTGCAATTCAAGGTTCGTCCATTGTTCAAGTTGTTGATAGACGTAGTTCAAGATTCTAGGCGGAAGTTCAACTTAATAGTCTCTGCTGAAATACTGGTATATAAATAAGTAGCAAGGATTGGCAAATTTTCAAATGGGCATTTGAGATCTGGTGGGGGATTGTTAGAAATAATGGGGCTAATCCATTTAGGCCCATGAGTATTTCAGATTTTCCCTAAATCTCAAAGCCCAAATTTGTGGCAGCCCATATGTGTTGGGCCCATGTTTGTGGCAGCTCACATGGCAGTGGAGTCGGAGCTAAAGTTTAGTCCCACATGGAAAGTTGGAGGAGAGTTGCACCACCTTATAAGGTGGAGTGTTGCACCACTTTGTAAGTGAGTGGCAATAAGAGAGATACACACGCGCGCTCCTCCTCCGACGACGCCGCTCGCACGCACGCTCGCTCGCCTCGTCACGACGCGCGCGCGCCGCGGGTTGCGGATTGCGGGTTGCGGGTTGCGGGTTGCGGGAATCTCGCCGAGCCGAGCTTTATTTTGCTGCTCAGGAAAATTGACAGACGTGTCAAACGGTTAGCTTATTCGGGTCGCTCCCGGATCGTGGGCTACTGTAACCGACCCGAACGTGCGTAACGTGGACTCGGCCCACGTTCGCCTCCGTTAGGGTTTCCTGAGCCGCTCTATATAAAGTCCTGCGCGGCTACCGCCACAACACCACCGAAAACCAATCTAGGGTTTTGCCATCCTCTCTACTTGCGCCGTCACCGTAGTCTACTCCATCCCGCTTGCCGGCGTGCACCGGCGGACGGGAGAGCAGGTCTCCGGAACCACTTGCTCTTGTGATCCTGTACGGGAGAGGGCGAATAAGGTTTTTGGGAAGCGCTCTGCGCGACTGCTCGAGTTCTCCATCACGGGTCGTCTTCCATCCAAGTCTGACGGTGCTGCCTACCGCCGTCTTCGTCGCCATCAGCTGCGATCACTCTTCCCCAAAGTTTGTACTACGACAACTGAACGGTACGTGCTACGTGATCCTGTTTGGTTATTCATCATGTTCTGCGAGTACGTGTTAAGCTGCTGTTTGTTTTCGATCATCCTGTTGTTTAGTATATCTAGTATGTTCGAGTTACATGAGCTAGTAGCTGGTTTTGTCATAATTTATATTCTGGAATTAATCGTGAAAATTATGCCTAATAATCCAACGGGGCCCAGGGCTGGAGATTCGTGTGGCTCGGCGTGGCGGGGCCAGCGATGCGGAGACCTCGATCAGTTGCAGAACAGTTTGGGACGGATCATCCATTTGGATGCACGTCGCTCGCTGTACGGGCTCTGGCCATGATGGTCTCGTCGTCTGGACCCTGTGGAGTAGCTATGGCTTCCTTGCTGCCCCGGCCGGAGAAAACGACCGGAGTCGTGGCCTCTCTCATGGTCATGGGCGCACCATTTCTCTAGCTAGCTCGTGGCCTTTTCCCACCATCTCTCTGGCTTTGCTGTTTCTTCTCGTCGATCGATCATGGTTGCTCTTTGAATTAGCACTGGACCTTCCATCATCATTCCATGGCAATGCTTGCTGGGAGAAGCTAGGCCACTTGTCGACCAAGCAGTGGCCAACACCTTGGGCATTAATTACTGTAGAAGTTTCTCTGGAAAAACATGTTTTGCCATGAACTGGATGTCGTCCTTGTGTCGGACGGACATGTTTTGCCATGAACTGTTCCTGCATTGCTGCTGCGAGTCGTCGTTTTGTCCCGGGCTACGGCTTTGCACGAGGGAAGGCGGGTCGATCGTGTGGCAGCGCGTGCCCCTGGGCGCGGCCAGGCCGCCGGTGACTCGCGAAACTGATTGTCTGACGCCGCACATGGGCGGTGTGGGTGCTGGCAACGT
Source organism: Avena sativa (assembly GCA_916181665.1). Lineage (NCBI taxonomy): Eukaryota > Viridiplantae > Streptophyta > Magnoliopsida > Poales > Poaceae > Avena > Avena sativa. The sequence goes on along the minus strand of OV702279.1, from coordinate 379,707,744 downwards.
AGCCCTGCCAAAACCTGCTGCCATGCATGCCACGGGTTTTCAAGCGAGCGAGGCGCCCGGCCAGCCAACCAGATTCCTCAGCATTGCGCCGCGACGCGCGTCGCTGCTCCCTCCACCGCGCCGTGTGCGCGTCGCTGCTCCCTCCACCGCGCCGTGTGCGCGCGCGCCACCGCTCAGCTGGCATCGATCGTACGTGCGATACTTCAACTATATATATGCACGGACCTTGTTGTGGTCATCGATGTGCGCATGGCCGCTCGTCGGTCGTTTCCATCTTCCATGCGTACGTGCCAGAGCGCTGCTTTTGAACGGGCAGCAGAGCCAGTGGTTGGTTGCATCCTTTGGTGCGCCGCGCGGCGAGGATATCGACGACGAGACGGGACGGGACGGCCGGACGAAGGGCGCCAGATCGACGGCAGAACCGCGCACACGTGTGGGTCTGGTCTCTGGCGCCTTTCGGTTTGTGAAGAGGTCGCGGCCGGCCGACGAGACGGCTCGGGACCGCCTTGATCGATCTATCCATCTCCCCGGACGATTTTGTCTTGGATCGCAGCTACCTAGAGCTAGAGCACAGACGTCGTGTACGTAGCTAGGCAACGATCGAGCAGCCGCGACCTTCACCTGCTAATGACCAGCTAGCAGCAGGTAGCCGATCGATCGATGACCGGCACAAAAAACTAAACCTGATCGATCGATCGAGTAAAATCGCATCTACCCGTCGCCACGAGGTACCTACTCACTCATCAACATGTTAGACTCTGTATAGTTTTCCTAACTGTAACCTGATTGTACTTGTACATGTACCGGCCTCTGGCCTCCTATAAATATACGAGACAGCCACCCCTAGAGGGTTGAGCTAGTTCCCCAAAACCCTAAGTCTGACATGGTATCAGCCACACCGATCCACCCCACCAGCCGCCGCCGTCTCTAACTCTAGGGGCGCCGCCACCCCACCCTCGGCCGCCGCCGCCGCCGCCATGACCGCTTCCGCCTCCGATGCGACCAGCCACGCGTTCCTTCCCGCGTCGCTCGCCGCCCTCCTCTCCGCGCCTCCACGTCCACTAGCTCCCTCCGTGCCGCAGTTCTTCGGCACCACCACCTCCGTGGGCTCGATGCTCTCGGCCCCGATTCCGCCTTCGAGTACTGCCCCGGGCACCTCCGCGCTCACTGTCGCCACCACGGCGGCCACGGCGCCGACGCTGACCGCGGCCACGACGTCCTCGATGGGCTCCCAGGCGGCCCCGTCCGCCGACTGCTCCAACGCCGCCATGACGGCCTCGGGGGGCCTGGCCGCCGCCGCCCCCACTCCCCGCCGTTGTGCCCTACGGGGCCATGGCGCCCCACTCCGCCGTGCCCTCCGGGGCCGCGGCGCCCCACGCCGCCGTGTCCTACGGGGCTGCGGCCACCGCCTTCGACGCGCCACCTGCCGTCGTCGCCGCGCCTTCGGGCCCGTTCCACTTCGGCCACCTCATCACCATCCGTCTGACACCGGAAAATTATCTGTTTTGGCGTGCCAAGGTGCTGCCGCTGCTCCGCAGCCATTACCTTCTTGGATACGTTGACGGTTCTCTTCCGTGTCCCCCTCAGGTGATCGAGACAGTGCACGGTCCGGCGATCAACCCCGAGCATCGCGCGTGGATACAGCAGGATCAAGCGATTCTTTCCGCCTTCCAGTCTTCTCTGGGCGAGGGCGTTGCGGGTCTCGTGCTCTTCGCTTCCACCTCCAAGGAGGTCTGGGACATCCTGGAGCGCGCGTTCGCCTCGGTCTCTACGTCTCGCTCCATGGCCATACGCCGTGAGCTTGGCGAGGTCAAGAAGCTGGACTCCTCTGCCACGACCTTCTACAACAAGATCAAGGTGCTCGCGGATACCCTTCAGTCTATGGGGAAACCGCTGAGCGACGAGGAGTTTGCCGGCTTCATCCTGCAGGGGCTCGACCACGAGTACGACATGCTGGCGGAGGCTGTTCATGGTGCTAAACCGCCAATGACCCCCCACGAGTTGTACTCTCGCCTCCTCAGCTCCGAGCAGCGCGTCGAGGCACGACGCGCCCAGGCCATCGCCGCCGACCCTGCTGCCGCGGCCTACTGGGCTGCTCGCGGCGCCCCGCGCACCTCGGCGCCTCCAGGCGCCCCGCGCCCCATGGCTCCACCGCCACCGGCGGCCAAGCCGACCCCACCCCCTGCACCGACCTCGGGTGGGGGACGCTACGACTTCAACCAGTGTTGCCAGCTCTGTGGTAAACCGGGCCATCTCGCGTCCAAGTGCCACAAGCGCTTCCAGACCAGCTTCAATGGCATCGGCAACAATGGTAAGGGGAACGAGCGCCAAGCTCAGATGGCCTCTTCTGGCCCCGCCGCGCCTGCACCTGCAGCCCATGTCGCTGCCAAGGGCAAGGAGCAAGGGGCGACGCCATCTTACCCCGTTGATCCCGCCTGGTACATGGACACTGGCGCCACGGATCACCTGACGAGTGAGCTCAGCAAGCTCACCACCCACCAGCCCTATCATGGGCACGACCAGGTTCACACCGCCAATGGCGCAGGTATGCCCATCTCTCACATTGGCCAGGCATCTCTCATCACTAGTCATCCTAATAGGCAGCTTCACCTTCGTAATGTCCTACGGGTTTCAGCAGTGACTCGTAATCTATTGTCTGTTACTAAGCTTAACCTTGATAATAATGTCTTATGTGAATTTCACCCTTTTGATCTTTTTATCAAGGATCGAGCTACTCGGGACATTCTGCTTAGTGGTCGCCTGAGCCAAGGCTTGTACCGTCTGGAGGATCCTTCGGTCTCTCGAGTCTTCAGCGGTGTTCGTGTGTCCTCCTCACAGTGGCACTCTCGCCTTGGTCACCCTGCCACTCCTATCGTCCGTCATGTACTCCATCGTCATGAGCTGCCATTAGAGTCTAGCAATAAAGAGATAGCTGTGTGTGATGCCTGTCAGCAAGGCAAGAGTCATCAGCTCCCGTTTGTTTCATCTACTAGAGAAGTTAAGAGTCCTCTTGAGTTAGTGTTTTCAGATGTTTGGGGTCCTGCACAAACCTCTGTTAGTGGTCACAACTACTATGTCAGTTTTATTGATGCTTATAGTCGATTTACTTGGCTTTATCTTATTAAGTGTAAGTCTGATGTATTTGATATCTTTGTTCAGTTTCAAAAGCATGTTGAACGTCTTCTCAAGCATAAGATTATTCATGTCCAGTCCGATTGGGGGGGCGAGTATCGCAACCTCCACACGTTCTTTAATAAGCTTGGGATCTCTCATCGTTTGGCATGTCCACATACACACCAGCAGAATGGCGCCGTTGAGCGCAAGCATCGTCACATAGTTGAGACCGGTCTTACACTTCTTGCTCATGCTTCTCTACCTTTTCGGTTTTGGAGTGATGCTTTTGCCACCGCATGTTTTCTTATTAATAGGCTCCCTACGCGTGTCATTAATATGAAAACTCCTATTGAGCTTCTCTTGCATGAGACTCCTGATTATACCTTCTTTAAGGTTTTTGGGTGTGCGTGTTGGCCTTATCTTCGCCCATATAATAGTCGAAAACTTGAGTTTCGGTCTAAAAAATGTGTGTTCCTTGGGTATAGTTCTCTCCATAAAGGCTACAAGTGCCTTCATGTGCCAACTAATCGTGTTTACATATCTCGTGATGTTATCTTTGATGAGAACAATTTCCCTTTTTCAGCTATGCCACAAACACCCACCACCCATCCATCCATGCACTCATCTCCTACTTTGCCTAGCCAATTTGAAGATGTTGCATACTCGCCTGCTTTGTTGCCTAATCATGGTGCAGGAACTGGTCGCGGAGCTCGTCTGGAACTCCTCACGGATGCACTGGAGCATACTGCAGCGCCTCTCGTTGCTCCCGGGGTGCATGTGCATGCCCCGGGTCCTGTGCCCGCCTCGCCTCCCACGGCGCCTGGTGCGCTGCCTCCGCCACCGAGCACGGCGTCCGCCCAGGAGCGGCCCGCTGGCCGCCCGGCTTCCCCGCCGCCCGCGCGGCGTGTTACGTCGCCGCCGCCTATGCGGTGCTCCGCGTCCCCGCCGCCCATGCGGCGCCCAGGCTCGCCGTCGCCCATCCCGCCTGGGCCGGCTACGCCTCCAGGCAGCCCATCTGCCTCGCCGCCCAGGCCGTCGCCTGGGCCTCTGTTGCCTGACCGGTCCCCTACGCCTGGGCTGGTCTCGCCGTCACCGTCGCCTCCACCGTCGCCGTCACCGTCGCCTGCAGCGCCTTCGCCGCCGGTAGCTCCTGCACCTCCTATTCTACGTGCGCGCACACGTAGTCAGAGTGGTATCTTCCGCCCCAAGGGGCGCACCGACGGTACTGTTGCCTGGCTGGCAGCTTGCATGGCTCATGCCGTGGAGGATCCGACGTCTGAACCACGCAGTTATCAGGCCGCTATGAGCATCCCGCACTGGAGGGCTGCTATGGAACAGGAGTATCAGGCTCTGTTGCAGAACGAGACCTGGACACTTGTTCCTCCTCCACCTCGTGTTAACATCATTGACTCGAAGTGGGTGTTCAAGGTGAAGAAACATGCTGATGGTTCTATTGAGCGCTATAAAGCGCGTCTTGTGGCTAAAGGCTTCAAACAGCGTCATGGACTGGACTATGAGGACACGTTCAGCCCTGTTGTCAAGCCTACCACTATTCGGCTCCTACTGTCTTTGGCAGTGTCTAGAGGTTGGTCTCTCCGTCAGCTTGATGTGCAGAATGCTTTTCTTCATGGTCTCCTTGAGGAAGAGGTCTATATGCGGCAGCCACCTGGATTTGTTGATCACGCTCAGCCTCATCATCTTTGTCGTCTGACGAAGGCTCTTTATGGACTGAAGCAAGCGCCTCGTGCCTGGCACGCTCGCTTGGCTTCTGCTCTTCGTGCTCATGGCTTCGTTCCCTCGACGGCAGATACTTCGCTGTTCTTATTCCAGCGGCCGAGTGTGACCATGTACCTGCTTGTGTACGTGGACGACATCATCTTGGTCAGTTCTTCATCGACGGCTGCTGATGCTCTTATTTCTGCTCTTGGTGCTGATTTTGCTGTCAAGGACTTGGGCCAGCTACACTTCTTCCTGGGTATTGAGGTCACTCACCGGTCTTCTGGTTTGGCTCTCACACAGAAGAAGTACTCTCTTGATCTCTTGCGCCGTGCTGGTATGCTCAAGTGCAAGACGCCGCCCACGCCTATGTCCTCCACTGACAAGCTCTCGGCTGCTGATGGTGCTCCTTTGTCCCTTGAGGATGCAACTGAGTACCGCAGTATTGTTGGTGGTTTGCAGTATCTGACGATCACGCGTCCGGATTTGTCCTTTGCAGTCAACAGGGTATGCCAGTATCTTCATGCTCCTACTGACGTGCATTGGTCTGCTGTCAAACGCATCTTGCGTTATGTGAGCCTCACTGCGTCTTTCGGCCTTCACCTGCGCCCCAGTTCATCAGGAGTCCTTTCTGCTTTCTCTGATGCTGACTGGGCTGGTTGCCCAGACGACAGGCGCTCCACGGGGGGATATGTTGTGTTCCTGGGTCCTAATTTGATCGCCTGGAGTGCACGTAAGCAAGCCACTGTCTCCCGCAGCAGTACAGAAGCCGAGTATAAAGCCGTTGCCAATGCAACCGCCGAGCTTATATGGGTTGAGTCTCTCCTTCAGGAGTTGGGTATTTCTCAACCACATCCACCGGTCCTATGGTGCGACAACATTGGGGCTACGTTTCTATCGTCGAACCCAGTGTTCCATGCACGGACCAAGCACATCGAGATTGACTATCATTTTGTGAGGGAACGTGTTGCACAGAAACTACTACAGATCAAGTTCATCTCTTCTAAAGATCAGCTTGCGGACATCTTCACCAAGCCACTACCTTTGCCTATGTTTGAGGTCTGTAGGCGCAATCTCAACCTTCTTGATACATCAGGAGTAAGTTGAGATTGAGGGAGGGTGTTAGACTCTGTATAGTTTTTCTAACTGTAACCTGATTGTACTTGTACATGTACCGGCCTCTGGCCTCCTATAAATATACGAGACAGCCACCCCTAAAGGGTTGAGCTAGTTCCCCAAAACCCTAAGTCTGACACAACAAATCAATCACTGACGAGTTCTACTTCGTACTCTCTAGCTAGCTACAGGTCTCAAACGTGCAGGCGAGAGCAGCTAGCTCCCATGCATGATGACAAACGCTCGATCGAGGCAATCGATCGATCATCCGCCCTGCTACCTTCGATCGGTAGGCTGCCACTAAACTAGTAAACTGGAGTAAAATCGCGTCGACCCATCACCACGTACTCCTATCTAGTCCTAGGCCATCGATCGATGATCGTCAAGACAACAATGATCGATCGATCAACAAACAATCACCTGATCGATCGCACGCACATGCACCTCGTTATCACCGCGCACACGAAAGCGAATTCCATCCATTTTGTTTAACATTCGTGTGGCGCCACACACGCCCACTACTCTACATATATCTTTACGTAACAACTCTACATATGTAAACAAAAAAGAGGCCGGGGATTCAGTGGCGGCCGGGACATGGTGGCGCCGCTTCGCCGCTCGTCGCAGCCAGCCCGCCACCCGGCCGTGTAAATTAAGTCACTAGTTTGATGAGTCCATGACACTAGTATAAGATAAACAAAATGGACTTAGTTATGTCCATGGATGGGAGTCGTGGTGTGGTGACTGCCTCGATCGTGCCAACCCTTGCTTTAGCCATCTCTCGTGAAGGCATAGCATCGTGGACTTGACCTTTGCAGTGTGCTAGCTGAAGCTTCTGATCCTTCACGTGTGGTACGTGAAGGATAATGTAGTGCAATTAACTAGTAGGCGACATGTTTAGACTAGCCATACATGGTATCGTCTCCAACCACTACCGAGTTTCAGATTCTCGATTCCTAAATATAATATTTGGCACGGGATTAAAGGAGGGAGGGAAGGGGGGGGATAACATACGCAAGTTTTGGGAGAGAGATATACCTCACTAATTGTCATGAGAAAATAGAGAAGCTTTCCTGAGATAAGAAAATATAATGAAACCCCTGAACATATTATCCAAACGAGTGTTTCAACGTTGTACCCCTTATATTTTCGAATTTTTTTCCAGTAGTGACACGGCAATGGCAAAGAATTAAAATCCGGTAGTGCCTGATGTCAAACGAGGCAACCGAGATCATCCGCCCTGCTACCTTCGGTAGGCAGCCACTAAACTAAACTGGAGTAAAATCGCGTCGACGCGTCACCACGTAAAGGCTAGCTAAAGAAAAGGCTAATTATGAGCCGGGTCGTCTTCGTCTACCGTGCGCTCACCCCATGTGCAACCGCGCGAGGTTGCCGGTTCGTGATAATGCGAGTTAATTAAACTTTGTGGCGCCGCCCGCAGATCGCAGCCAGCCAGCCAGCAACCAGGGTAAATTAACATTGCTTGATGTGTGCATGATAAACAAAATTGACTTAATTATGTCCATGGATGGGAGATCGTGGTGTGGTAATAACTGGCTCGTGCCAACCCTTTGCTTTACCCATCATTCGTCAAGGCACAGCATGGTGGATTTGACCTGTGCAAGTGTGCTGAAGCTTCACTACTTATTAGTGTACTATAGTGCACGATAGGCTGGCTCTGATTTTCAATATAATGTGACGGCGGCGACGACCGACTATTCTCATCGTGTTGGTGCAATTAACTAGTAGGCGAGATGTTCCCTCAAAAAAAAAACTAGTAGGCGAGATGTGCCTCCAACAACAACTGAGTTTCAGATTCTCAGCGGGTTAGTGTTTGATGGACGACCAAAGCGTGCACAACTTTGAGTAAAGGCAGTGAAAGTTTTGCTCAACACTTTTAACAGGAAATATACCGCTAGAAGTAAGAACCATAAAAAAATTATTGAAGAAATTGAGAGCGCGCCAGGTAGGGGTCGAACCTACGGCCTTCTGCTTAGGAAACAGACGCTCTATCCACTGAGCTACAGGCGCAACGCGACAGTAATTTAAAATCACACTTAATTGTCCTATACACGTACATATAAGCTATAACAGCGGATATGCTTTGCTGAATCCTGTCCGTGCAAATGGAGAAGAAACATATGGATAGTTCTAGATTATATTCCATCCATCTCTTTTAGTACAGCACCAACTGATTCCCTCCACAGGCAACGATCGGTGTCCCAGTAACACTTTGCAACTCAAATCCAATTATCTGCCTGCCTGGCTGCCTGCCCAGAAAATTCAACCAAGAAACCGTGTTAAGAAACGAATATATATGTGCCTTCACAGGCAGCGAACAGAATCTGATGCCGCAACTAAAAAGCCTCACTAATTCTCCCACCCCGCTCTCTCTTATTGGCTTTACTCAGCCCCACTTGCCCTCAACTAAAGCACCTTTCTAAATACCCCATCTTATCACCATAATTCCCCAAAACTCCTTCCATTTCATGCTGCATCGCGTGCCTTGTCGTTGCCTCCACGGAAATTCTTCGTTTCCGATTCGCGATTCCAAGATGGTGATATCGTGTCTGCGATCTCCGACTCAAGACAGAGGATGCCCTTTATCGGAAAAAAAAAGTGAAATGCTCCCGTGTATCGCCATGTCATAGACGGTCCAAGGATTTGGTACTAAATTCATAGAGACAAGGTTGTTACTCAGTTTTATTCAATCTGCCTTTTACTTTAGAGGTGATCATCCCGGTCTGAACACGTCGGCAGTACGGCCTAGCATTGTAGCCCTAGGACTATGATCTACTACTAACAACTTGTAACACCAGTACAAGACATCAAAAAGGGGGTTTTCTCTAGAAGCTTAGGAAAGGGCCCAGGAGGAGAGCTACCAGTAAAATACCCTTTGCTTTAGTCCTGATCATGCATCCAGACACTGATTAATTAGTGATTTTCTTACTGCAAGTGCTGCATCTTGAAGGGAGAGGAGCTGATCCATCACCCTAACCCCCATCATTGCAGAGATTAGAGCGATAACAATGATGGTTTAGGCTCTTTTTAGACATGTTCATGACACATGTTTTTTCAGGTAGGGCCCTGCTGGCCGGGTTTTGCGCCTCGAAGTCACAGCCGGATGATAAAGCTACGGCAACGGCAAGATCAAATGGGCGGCCATGGAGAAAATGGGAGGCATCATGACTGAGTTGGTTAAAGTATCCCAAAAGCCTAGCTCCATCACCAAAGAAACATCATTGCTTCAACCTTCCTCGCTATCAGTGCTAATGGTGATTTCCATTTCTTTGAGTTAGTATATTGTAATGTGTACGTGCTTAGAGTCTGAGCGAGATCCTACTTTGATAGGGCATGTTCGTGCACATGGCCAATGGATGAATGTTGGCTTGTCTAGGTCATGGGGCCTCACATGGTTCCGGCAGACCGAAAAGAGAGACTGATCAGTCTGAAATGAGACTTGTATTGCACCTTGAACAGAACGTCCAGATTGCAGTCGGTTTCATTCGATTATTGAGCAATCATTGATGCACACGTATGTTCGCAACGAATCTGCACGTACGGAGAAACGAGAGTGTAGAGTCATCATCAGGACATTTGCAATTTGTACCAAAAGGTAGTAAATATTCAGCAGAGATGAAAATGTCAAAAGTATGTACATAGACTTAATTCACCATCCATTACATTATGGCTATCGTCAACATTGAGAATATACTATCGGTAGTTGGTAGTACACAACTTAAGCTAATATGGTGTAAAGGATTGACGACACAACTGACTTTTACAAGAATCATCTCCAATGGTCGTTTCTTCGGAGGTTGCGACATGAGCGGTGACACGACCTAATGCTTTCGGAGGCATGTTTGTTGTTGTTGTTGTTGTTGTTGTTGTTGTTGTTAGGGTGCGGTCTTTGCATGGTCGGGTTCATCGAGCGACCAATCTATGGCACGGATGAATTTGTACTACAACTCTGCCTGCCTTAATATATAACGCGTTCTAGAAAAAACCAGGCCAAGTTGACGGGACAGATTGATCGGTGGATCGCGGAAGTAGGCTGAACAACCCCGGCATACAGAGTAGAGGAATAGTGATATCCATCATCCTTGCTTCTCCGTCAGTCTTCACAGCTCTTTGTTCTTCTGCAGTGTGGACGCCCTCTTGGTTACTTGGCCATATGCAAATGAAACAATCCCAGCTGTCCCAATTGCCGCTACAAAATTGCTATCCCTTCTTGATGCCCTTAACTGGCTCCTACAGGTAGGTGAAATCATCAGATTTTATAATAAGAACTGCCAACTTCTGTCAAACAGGGGAGGAGGGAAGGAATACAAGAGTATTTCAAGTCGGCATGTGTTCGACATCATCGTACCATCGATTTTCATGTGGTCTTGGCTTCACATGCGCAACAAGATCCTGGAGCAGCGTCAGGTTTTGCCAATTCTCCATCACAGAGAAGTTTTGCACCTTAGATAAGTGTTAGACAAGAGTACGACTCGGTTACGGTTACCTTGTATAGACAAAACCAAACCGATTTAGACTAGATCAACTTGTGTTGCAAGTTTGTATTTTGTGTATATATCAATCAATGAAACCGTTGGAGACGTGCACTTTAGCAGCCCGACATTGTCATCCTACAATAAGGACACGTACAGGTCCTCCTTCTGCAGCTGGATTTCTTTCTTAGCCTTAGCCTCATGCCATGAATTAAGCACTGGCTGCTAATAAGAACAGCATTAATTCAAAGTTTGATACAGGCTGCACGACTGTCTACAAGAATACTGTATTTATTTGACGGCTCAACGGTGGGGAAAAACCCCACCTGAAGTATTTTCAGTAAGCAGGGGTGACAACGTTGCAGAGTACAAGGGGTAGACAGTCGTGATGTTCTCCTTATGCTCGTGATGTTCATGATCATTATGAGCACTAGATATCACCTACACATATAAAGACAAATAATCCCTATAATTTTTTGTTTAATTGTTAATGATTCATTGCTTGCCATAGTAAAACTATCTCCTTAGCTCACTCCTCTTTTCCGAGCTTGATTCCTCCTTATGCAGTGCTTCGACGCTTTCTTCATGAAACCCAACTTCCATGTCTAAATACCCGTTATATTTATCTTAGTCGTGACCACCGGCTAGCACCTACACAAAAAAGAGAGAATGCAAGATGTCCTTCCATACGTTCCATTCATCGCTTGCCATTACAAAAATAATCAACATATTTCACTCATATTCTCCGAGTACGTCGACGCGGGATCGCTCTGCCCCTTATTATGACCACCAATGTGGCCATCCTCGTCAAGAATTATCGTCGGTGTATCTGTTATCATTGTCATTCAAGGTTAACCTAGAGTCCCCCCATCTCTATAAAAACTACACAGCAACATAAGATAGTGAATCATCCAAAAATAAAGAACTAATGCAATCATGTTTCAAACGTCAAATACATTTCTAAACACTCCACAATGGAGAATACAATTTCATATTTAAGACACAAAAATTATTGCAAATTTTACAAAAATAATAACTGACTTTATAAAGACCATAAGAAAGTGGTAGCAAACAAATTCAAAGGCCTGACAGGCCGGGACCCGGGAGTTCAACGTCAGACAGTCCGAGGAAGCCTCTCCCTTAAACGTTTGGTACTCACGGTTGTTTTGGGGTTCGTGTAAAATAACTTAGGGGAAGCATATGTATGAGCACCACATCAAGCAATTCTTCACCTAGCCTAGCTACAAGTACAAGACTGCCACAAAACTAAGGGCTCGTTTGATTTACAGAATTCTCAAAACATAGGAATAGAAAAATCATAGGATCGGAGTGGCATGATCTCTTAGATCCTACAGAAATTTGGTTCAAGTATATGTTTAAATCACAAAAAAAAAAAAAAAAATCTATCATGAGGTTGAAGTGGATAGAGATTTTCCTATAAAGTAGAGGGCAAGGGACTTTAAAAGAATTCCTAAGAATTCTAATCTTTGAATCAAATGTCCGACGTAGGAATATTTTTTATGAGACAAAATCATTTGAAATTTCTCTGAATCAAACGAGCCCTAAGTCAGAGTAAAATTCGCTCCATCCCCGTGCCACACTGAAAAGAACACACTCAAAAAACAATAACCTCAATCTCGAAAAAAAAAATCACCTGATGGGTGCCAACAAAAAAACACACGGATCGAACCATCGAGCAATTTTGATTGTGCCTAAAGGCTAGCTAAAGAAAAGGCTAAGCATGTAGGGGGACTGTTAATTATGCGTCGATCGGGCCGTCTTCGTCTACCGCTAGTTCACCCCATGTGCATGCGAGGTTGCCGGTTTGTTTGCAGGGGGTGGCATAATGCGAGTTTAAAATTATGATCGGATGCAAAGCGCGTGGTAATTAATTAAATAAATAAATAAACCTCTTGTGGCGCCTCACACGCCCACTACTCTACATTTGCTACGTAACAAAAAGAGGGGATTTGGTGGGGGGACAAGCATGGTCGCGCGGTGGCGCCGCTTCGCCGAAACAAAACTGACTTAATTAAGTCCATGGATGGGGGGCTGCCGATCTTTCGTCAAGGCACAGCTCGTGGACTTGACCTGCGCAGTGTGCTGAAGCTCCTCGTGAGTGATGCTGATGTAGGAGGAGGAGTATTATAATACAGTGTACGTGTGGCTCTGAAATTCAAAAGAAGGCGGCGGTGACGACCGACTCTTCTGATCGTGTTGGTGCAGTTAACGAGGCGAGATGTGTAGACGACGACATTGTCATGGGATGGTCGTCCGTCTCCAACCACAATGCTCCAACTGAGTTTCAGATTCTCACGGGTTAGTTTGGCTGGCATCCCCAAACGGTATGCACCCTGCGGACCAGTCTGTCTCCCCGCATTGGCAGGCCAAATTTGGACCGTTTTACTGACTTCATTTACAAAAACAATGTTTGTTATTTTAGCTAAATGGATATCCAGGGCTGATCTGGTAGACATTGGTATATAGTCTATGTTAGTATTTAGTAGCTAGGTACAAAATAAATAAAAAGGGCATTTCTTCAAAAACATTCGAATTAATAGTGTGACGCATTAAAATCAAAACGCAATTTGCTAGGATGTTCATTTGGGAAGGATCTCGGATGAAGCTCCATAGTTCTTGACCAATGGAGAAGGTCTAGGGAAGCAGATTTTTGTAGCAGAAATTATTGTTGTTTCAGCGAGGTAACGAAGGATGTCTTTCTAACTGCACTTGACCCTGAAAAGTTGTGGTGTTTTCTATGTTAGAGGATGAACCATTCCTTTATGCAAAGGCAATGCCAAAATCTGCTAATTCCATTTTTATATCATTTAAGCTAGCCCCATGACTTCTTTGTCGAGAGTAGCTCTTGATCGAGCACACAACAAGAAACCCTCCTCTTTGCATTCAAATAGATAATAAAAGCTTGTGGGGATCGTCAAGAACAAACTTAGACCAGTTCTTATTTATGCCTCAATTTTGATGAGTTGTAGGGGTGGACCCACTTCCACCGATTTCTTGCGGGGAGGTTCTATAAGGTAAGAAGAATCGGAGCTGTGACTTGGTAAAATTTGACCCCCTCGTTTTCCTTTTTACAGTGGAGATAGTAGTGTGTAATGACGCCGAGTAGACATACACATATCCATATCTATCTTTACATACCACTCCCCATAATTGGTTTAATAAAAGAAAGATACTTGGATTAGATATATTCGAAAGCCGCTTTATCCTTATTATTGGATAAAATACTTGTGGTTCACCCGTAAAATAAGTTTAGTTTAGCTACATTCACAAAGAAAACATGCCGGGCACACATGCTTTGGCCTTGCTTGTGTGTCCATAACTCAAAATAGGTGACTTAACGGCCACCGCCCGTATAAACATACAAATAGTCACCAAATTCATATGGGCTCTTCAGGAGTAGGCAATGAGTCCAGCGGATAGGCCCCAAGTTCGAGGCACGCGTCTGTTTGTCCGGCTCGCTCCCTCCAGCCAGACACATACTGGCTACATCAGCCCCCATTTGCATCTACCGTCTCTCCACTCTCACCCAACCGCCAATCCGCTGCCGTCCTATCTGCGGACTACCACAAATGGACCAACTCAAACACTTTCGGTGTCCGAAATGGGGGGTGCCGTCGGAGTTGCCATTAGACCATCTCCAACGGGCCGGTGCAAAACAAATACAAATTTGGTCATTTTCTTTTTGTTTGCATTGTGAGGAGGACATGAATGAACACGTTGTCCACCCATGTTCAGCAGTTGGCCTAACGGAGGCGCATTTTCTTCATTAAATTGAAAACTACATATAATTAAAACTAAAATTAACCTAAACTAAGCATAATAGACTACGCTGCCATAAAGGCAGTGAAAGTTTGGATCAACACTTTTAACAGGAATAGAATAAATTTTGAGTTATGTTATGATCAGACTCCTACTGCGTTTAATTAAGGGTGGTACAAAAAGGTTATAAGCTTTCTGTTGAAAAAAACAAAATTAGGAGTTGATGACGCGCCAGGTAGGGGTCGAACCTACGGCCTTCTGCTTAGGAAACAGACGCTCTATCCACTGAGCTACAGGCGCAACGCGATGGTAATTTCAAACTAGGCCTTATCAACAGCACCATACATTGTACTGGTACAACTGATAGTTTTTTTTCAAGGGGGAGAATGATCATTTATTAATCACACAGGAAGAGATACAAAGTCTGGATTACACCACCTAGCTATTTCAGGCTCGTCAAAATGCCCCAGGCTGCCCAATGTACTTTCCTCTTCTTTACATCTTCACCCCACCAGAAGTTACCACCAGCTTCATATAGCAGTTATCATGGAACCCAACCGGGAGCTTGAAAATGCTCATGACATTCTGTGGAATGCAAGGACCTGCAAAATGGAGAATTCCAGATTATGTTCCATCCAAGACCTTTAAGCACAGCGCCAACCGATTCCCTATAGCTGCAGGCTACGTTGGTGGTGCCCCAGTAAACCGCACTTTGCAACTCAAATCGAATTGTCTCATTATCTGCCTGCCTGCCCAACAAATTCAACCACGAAACCATGTTAAGAAACGGATATGTGCCTTCGCAGGCAGCGAACAGAATCTGATGCCCGCAACTAAAAGAGCCTCACTAATTCTCCCAACCCTCTCTTATTTGCCCCGCTTTACTGAACCCACTTGTCCTCAAAGCACCTTTCCAAATACCCGGTCTTATCACCATAATTCTCCAAAATTCCTTCCGGTTCATGCTGTATCATGTGCCTTATCGTCGCCTCCACGGAAATTCTTCGCTTCGGATTCTCGATTCCCAGATGGTGTTTTTGTGTTTGCGTCCTCTGACCCACACAATTATCGACAGGCGTGAGCATTACGTGTAACTAAGGCCCCATTTGGAACACGGACAAAAGCATGATGCCAGGGGTTATCTTTTTTTTCTCTAAAATATACGAAATGGACCGATTCATGTGAAAATTTACGTGCCAACCATAGGTATCGCAGACGGTTCAAGGATTTGGTATGAATACAGAGAGACAAGGATGGCACTTTGTTTATTCGATCTACCTTTTACTTTAGAGGTGATCATCCCGGTCTCAACACGTCGGCAGTACGGCCCTTTCACTAGCATTGTAGCCCTAGGACTACGATCTACTACTAACTACTTGTACCGCCAGTACAAGACATCAAAATGGGTTTTCTGTAGAAGCTTAGGAAAGAGGCCTCAGGAGGAGAGCTACCAGTAAAATACCCTTTGCTTTAGTCCTGATCATGCACCCATACCACACTGATTAGTGATTTTCTGCAAGTGCTGCATCTTGGAGGGAGGAGCTGATCCATCACCCTAACCCCCATCATTAGATGGTTTCGGCTCTTTTTAGAAATGTTCATGACACATGTTTTTCCAGTTAGGGCCCTGCTGGTCAGGTTTGGTGCCACGAAGTCACAAGCGGATGATAACGCTACGGCAACGGCAAGATCAAATAGCCGGCCATGGAGAAAATGGGCGCCATCATGACTACTGAAGTTGGTTAAAGCGTCCCAAAGCGTAAGCTCCATCACCAAAGAAACATCATTGCTTCAACCTTCCTCGCTGTTAGTATAATGTAATGTGTGCTTAGAGTCTGAGATCCTACCTTTGATAGGGCCTGTTCGTGCACATGGTTAATGGCTAAAAGTTGGCTTGTCTAAGTCATGGGCCTCACCTGGTTCCGGCAGGCTGAAAAGAGAGACTGATCAGTCTGAAAATGAGACTTGCACTGCACCTTGAACTGAACATCCCAGATTGCCGTCGGTTTCGTTCGATTATTGAGCAATCATTGATGCACACATATGTTCTCAAGGAATCTGCACAGAGAAACGAGAGTATAGAGTCATCATCAGGACATTTGCAATTCGTTCTAAAAGGCAGTAAATATTCAGCAGAGCCGAAAATGTCAAAAGTGTGTACATAGACTTCATTCACCATCGATTAAATTATAGCTATCGTCAACCGGACTACGGCAACTGCAAGATCAAATAGCCAGCCATGGAGAAAATGGGCGGCATCATGACTACTGAAGTTGGTTAAAGAGTCCCAGAGCCTAAGCTCCATTACCAAAGAAGTTGGTTATAGAGTCCCAGGCCCTATCAAAGGTAGGATCAACCTTTCTCACTGTCAGTGCTATGGTGATTTGTATTTCTTTGTGTTTGTACAATGCAATGTGTGCTTAGAGAGTCTGAGAGAGATCCTACCTTTGATAGGGCCTGTTCGTGCACATGGTTAATGGCTGAATGTTGGCTTGTCTTAAGTCATGGGGCCTTACCTGGTTCCGTCAGGCTGAAAAGAGGGACTGATCAGATCTGATATGAGACTTGCACTGCACCTTGAACTGAACATCCAGATTGCAATCGGTTCCATTCGATTATTGAGCAATCATTGATGCACACATATTTTTGCAACTAATCTGCACGGAGAAAGGGAGTGTACAGAATCATCATCAGGACATTTGCAATTTGCTCCAAAAGGCAGTTAATATTCAGCAGAGGCGAAAATGTCAAAAGTATGTACATAGACTTGATTCACCATCGATTACATTATAGCTATCGTCAACATTGAGAATATACTCATCTAAAAAAAACATTGAGAATATACTATCAGTAGTTGGTAGTACACAACTAAGCTAATATGGTGTAAAGATTGACATAACCGACTTTTACAGGAATCATCACCAAGCTATCAATTTCTTGATCAAGAATCAAGGTACCAGCCAATTAGCATGGTATCCATGACGACGCAATCTTTGGGTGCCACAACTGACAATGTTGGCTCCTTCAGAAACAACAGGAGCATTAAGCTTCCCCTCACATATTCATCATGTCTGCCCCATTGCTCCAAGCCATCGTGCCATGCTGCAAACTTGCATTAGCTGATAGAGCAACGAGTGACCTTCTTCCATGCAAATCTGCTGCGGATATCAAGTTGGCACCATTTAGCATCCGATTTAGATACCTGTATTCTTTATCGCTCTAGTCTGGTAAACAAGTCCTTGCATCTGAAGTTTCGACAAGTCCTTGCATCTGCCTCCTGCAGATTTGTTACAGGCAATCAGCCACCTTAGCAAGAGCTGTGCCTATATTAGTTCCATCATGCCAAATACGTCTGTGATTTTTCCCTTTGAAACCAATGCTTCTTCTGAAATTGCTCAGTTCGTCAGTTAATTGTTAAACCACCAGCTCCAGTTCAGATGCTAAATTCATCTGATCAGGTGTATGGCGAGCCAATCCAACACCGAAATAAATCAACTCAAGCATATCATAGATCACACTGTCTTTGGGATGTGTCCGGTCACCTGCAGCAAACACCCCGACTCCTCTGTCCTTCCCTCCAACTGTGATAGACGACCACCCTACCCCCTTGACAACCCCTTTCTGCTTCATCATATGCCTCTCCTGTGCTGCCTCATGCCATTGTCCCTTGCTGGCGAATAGGTTCGCCATTGCCACATGTGCTCCTGAACCCCATGGCTCAGCCTCCATTGCCATCTCTGAGGCTTTCTTCCCGGTTTCCTCTTCCCCTCGAGCTGCACAAGCTCTAAGCAAAGATGTCCAAACAACACCGTCTCTTTCACCAGCTGGCATTCTGCCAATCAACTCCTCAGCCTCATCTATTCTTCCAGCTCTGCCCAGCAAATCCACCACGCAGCCATAGTGCTCCTTGGCAGGCTCCAGTCCATAGAGTTTGCTCATTGTACCGAGGTATCTGAATCCAAGCTCGACTTCCCCAGCATGACAGCAAGCACTGAGTACAGCGATGAATGCAACATGGTCCGGCTTCAGCCCAACACGGCACATTTCCTCAAACAGTTCAAGTGCCCTTTTGCTCTGGCCATGCTCAGCATGTCCAACAATCATCGCAGTCCATGAAACCACATCGTCCTTCGTGCGGTTGGAGAATACAACGTCGGCATCTGAAATGCTGCCGCTCTTCCCATACATGTCAACGAGCGCACTCCTGATCATCGCATGGTTTTCAAGTCCAGCAGATAGAGCAAGCGAATGGAGCTGGCGACCAGCATCCAATGTCGCGGCATTCGCGCACATGCTCAGGAGACTGGCAAGAGTGAACTCATTCGGGCGAGGACAGTGATGCCGTCGCATTTCCATAAACAGGGAGAAAGCCTCCTCGGTGAGTCCTTCCTGCGCGTAGCCTGATATGATCGCGCTCCAGGAGACGACATCCTTGGCAGCACTTTCCCGGAACACGGCATCGGCAGCCGAGAGACGACCGGCGGCGCGTGCGTAGAGCGTGACGAGTGAGTTGGCTACTGAGCGGGCACTGGCGAACCCTCTCTGTGCAGCTTGCGCGTGCAGCTGCTCTCCAAGATGGACACAGGAGATGTCTGCACACGCAGCTACGATGGCAGCGAAGGTGTACTCGTTTGGTGATGCAGAATTTGACGATGCCTCGCCACGAAGCATTGCGACGAATGCCTGGATAGCCTCCCTGGCGCGGCCAGTCTGCACGTAGGAGGATATCACGGTCGTCCACGCAGCAACGTCAAGGGAGCCCATGCGTCCGACGGCGGCCAGCGCGCCGCTGACGTCTCCGCGGCGCGCGTAGAGCGTGGCCAGCGTGTTGGAGACGTAGGGCGTAGCGTCGACGCCGAGCTTGGCGCAGAGCGCGTGCACCTCGCGGCCACGGCGCCAGAGCAGGCCAGCGGCGTCCTCGGCACACGCCGTGAGCGCGGCCGCGCAGGCGTGGGAGTCGCAGGGCACGCCCGAGGCGCGCATCTCGGCGAACCGGCGGAGGGCGTCGTGCCGGCGGCCCGCCCGGGACAGGGCGGTGAGGAGGGCGGTCCAGGAGACCACGTTCTTGTGCGGCATTTCGTCGAACACCCTGAGGGCCAGCGCGAGGCGGCCGGCCTTGGCGTAGGCGTCGGCCAGCGCGGTGGCGACGAAGACGGAGGAGACGGCGGAGGACCGGACGGCGAACGCGTGTAGGGACGCGGCGTCGGCTGCCGCGGCGGCACAGGCCTTGAAGGCGAGGCTGAGTACGAACGGGTCGGCGGCGTCGAGCGGAGGGGAAGACGAGGAGGCGCGGAGGCGGGCGAAGAGCGCCATCGCGCCGGCGAAGTCCCCCGCCGCGGCATGGCCCGCGAGGAGCGCGGCGTATGAGGCCTCGTCCCGGCGCGGCGCCGCGTCGAACAGGGCCTGCGCGTCCGCGAGGCGGCCCGACTGGACCAGGACCTTCAGCCGGGTGTTGAGGTCGTGCAACGGCGCAGCGAAGGGCGGCTGAGCGGCAGCGGCAGTCCAGATGGAGCGAGGGAGACGACGAAGCAGCTTTACGCGGGGAGGGAAGCGCGCCACCATTTTTTCGGTTCTGGACACAAGAAAACCCAACTGAGCTCGAGCTACGGCTGACGAACAGAGAAGAACCGACAAGGTAAATGCTAGGGGTTAAACTGGACGTTTGAAACCTTTCTGTTCATAATTACTACTTGTTACTGGACAATCGGTCAATATCTGAATTCATAAATTCAATATATGAATTTAGATGACCTAAAATAGACGAACAGCGTGATTGTTTCTCTTGGCAGGCGAACTCGGTTTGGTGACTCGTTCGCAACGATACATTGCAAATGCTATACGACTGCTCGTGTTGAAATCCACACTGTACTGCAACTGCACCTTCCATAAAAATAAAACAAAAAAAAGGTACCACAGCACTACCGTATGAACCGAAGCAACACATTCAGCGCCTAGCTGTGTGAGTTCAGATGAAAATAAAACAGGTGCGTTTCCAAAACAACAAATAAACACTAGTCCAAGAACATATTCCAATCAAGCAATGTAAAAAAACATAGTAGTGATAGCCTGATAAACATAGTAGTGCAAACCTCTCAAAACCTCTCAGTTCACCATAACTTAGCTTACAAAACTCTCTCTGTGACCTGAACAAAGCTAGCATCATCTTAACACAGCGCCATCACTTGCTTCCCACCAGCAGACATAATAAGCAGTTACCTAAAGGACTTCCTATGCAGACTTAGAACACTATATAGATACATAAAACACGAGATGTGCAAGAGGCTCGGATTCTTCCGGGTGTTAACATTAGGAGGGGCGATCACATGTTTGGCCCTCTCGAGATCAGGATGGGTCCGTACGGTTCCACCTGCGTGACCCTGATGCGATCCAGAGTTGCTAGAACTGCACAAGACAGAAACCTCAGTAAGCAACAGGTTACCCTCAGCAAGACGGTCAAATGGAAATTTGCGGTGAGCGTTCTATTTGAGTTAACCCTCTAGTGTCAAGCAAACTCGGTGTTCCCAGTTTTCATGCTAGGACACAAATAATATCCTCTTTTAGATCAGAGAGAGAAGTTAACTTATCAAAATCCTACAAACAAGCATAACCAGAGAACAAGCACAGGCATTGCCTGTAAAGCTTGTACTTATAATTATGGTACATACAAACTATAAATGGTCAATAAGCAGGAAAGCAAATATAAAATCATGGGTTAAGACCACTAGTATTTGCACAGTTATTCACAAGTATTGGCAATCTAGAAACTATTTCATACCACATGCTTGATAGAACAGCCGTGCAGCCCGTGCTGCAGTCATCCCATCAGCTAGATGGCTTAGTGATTCAGACTGCGGGGCACCTGGGCTGTCAAAGTGAAGCTTGAGGTACCTGCGTGAATTTAACCCTACCGTCACACCATGTACAAACTTGTACTCTGCGAGTCAAACATAAGCCGCACAGGAACTATCAGCAATGTGCCGAGGATACTCACGAGTGTATTGATTCGGTGATCTCGTCAGGAGCTGATTGCTTTTGAAATGGAGTTTGGGTCGGTTCAGTTTCTTCCAGAAGATCTGAAACAGAACTTTATTTATAACTGCTATTTCATGTTGGAGGAAATACAAAGTACACATACTCCCTCCGTCCTCAAATAAGTGACTTGGGTTTGTCTAGATTCGTATGTATGTAGATAGATACATACGAATCTAGACAAACCCAAGTCACTTATTTCAGGACAGAGGGAGTACTAAAAATAACGACAGAACGACAAATGAAACTAACCAGGAGTTGGTCCAATATTTGAAAGCCTTCTCAGCTTGAAGTCCCTTAGTTCTTGCTCCAGTGGAAACTCCTCTTCAACTGGATCAAGGTTCCCCAAGCCTCCTCCAGATGAAAGCTGCCTCCTCTTGGACCTGTTCAATAGTCCTCTCAGACTGTTACACTAAGAAACTATGCAAGCCAATAAAGAACCATCGGATGGTTAACATCAATGATCAGGTGTTTTCCTTTATGTCCAATAAACCATCAAGGAAACAGCTCGAACAGTTTGTAAAAGATCACAATAGTCAATTATTCATGCAACTACAAAATCCATATCAACAATCACCTTCCACTTCCAGATTGCAATGGTATTTCTGGCTCTAATGGCAGGAATCCCCCCCTTCCAGTGCCACCAGAGCTTGAAGCAGACCTGTGACTTAACCCTGCAGCAAAGTTGATGTCATCTAGTTGCTAAAGAAGATCTTACGAAAAAGAATATTTCCAACTTACCAGGACTTCCGGGTGTAACACTACGGTCACCATGCAGAGAACCATAAACCTTTTCAAATTCACCACTCCTGTTTCCTCTGATCTTTTCAATGCTATCTGTGTCCATTGGTTGAGCTCCCATTTCTTTCTGAAATTCTTCTTGAGGCTGCAAGTTGAACCAATTTTGAGATAAAATGTTGATGCAAATAAATTCAGTAGGGAAATGTGTCAGAATTTTTTCCAAGAAACTAGTTCTGGAACAACCTGAGGTGGCGAGTTTCTTGGGTGCTGTTCCTGTGATGATGATGATGGTTTCTCTCCTGTATGCTCATGCAGCTTGGTATTAGCACTTTCAAGTTACAAATCTGCATTTCATTACAGCAAGAAAGGTGACACAAAATTAAGTTTTAGAGTGACCTGAAGATGAGGGTTTTGGGGACTTGGCTTCAGTGCATTCCTTCCAGAGCTGCATAAGCTGCTTAGGGTAATATAGTTCTGGTGAGTTCTCTGAGCAAGATATTAGGGCAACCGGGGGCATGTTCATGAGGTCACCTATCCTGGTTGTCCGAATAAGATTAATTTTCTGTAAAGAGTAAACAGAAAAACATCAGTTCTGCAAGCAAAATGCATCAGTTCAGACCTATCGGAAAACAGAGAGTTCCTAGCAATAAAGCATCGACATACACTGCCGACTCGGCGCCTTTTAGAGACAAGGCTTGATGGATCCTTCAACCATGTCTGATATATATTTCCTGGGATCATTGTTTGATTATCCACAATCACTTGGGGGGCTTTCCCACGTGCTTTTCTCTTGGTAGATGGTTTGGCTGGTTGCTTTCCCTGTGTTATAAAAAGCACTCATGTAAACAACATCAAACTCCTTTAAATTTTAAGAGTTTCACCTAAAGCTAACTATTCGTTGGATAAATTGTACAGACCTTCATCTTCTGCTCCTGTTGCTCATTCAATGAATTCCCTGGAGAAGAATCATCAAAGATCACAACAAGATACTTGCCCTATAGCATAGATGTAGTCGAACAGAGTCCAGTGGTACAACTTATACCAAGTAACAAGCCAAAGGACAGGAAATTATCATAAGGGGGGGACTACATGCAAGTTTTGCTTATCAAATAGAAAAGGTTC
The DNA here is from genome assembly GCA_916181665.1 of Avena sativa. Classification (NCBI taxonomy): domain Eukaryota; kingdom Viridiplantae; phylum Streptophyta; class Magnoliopsida; order Poales; family Poaceae; genus Avena; species Avena sativa. The sequence continues at coordinate 379,684,633 of OV702279.1, read as the reverse complement.
AAATTCGGTATTATAATGTTGCTCGTAACGATCACTCATAAAGAGTGAAAGGTGTTATCAAATTACCAAAAAATATATAGTGGACTCAGCTGCATTCAAGACTACATTCCTGTTCACTTAATCCACAATATAGTCCTACATCATTCATTTGGCCATTTACAAGGGTGATGGGAGATAATGGGTGAAGATAACCTTTTAGCTACTTGACCAAATAGTCATGGTACACAATATGGTAAGAACCAGTGGAGATCTTTATCTGTCACAATGACCATAAACTTGCACTATCCTTGAAAAAACTTACAAAAAGATCGATGCATTGAATATGGATGGAAGTTTCCCTAAATTGAAATCACATGGTGAATGTGTTGCAGACTCAAAACTGAGATGATAGTTTCTAATTTTACAAGATGATAAACCATTTCCCACGATAACATCATTAAGTATACTGAATCAGGTGCTTGATTTCACCTCGTTGAGGTTCTTCATGGTTGGGAGATGGGGCAGCTTGATACTGTTCCTGCTGTTGTGGAGGGTCTTCCTGCCTTGGTGGAGAGGGAATTAGTGTACTTGGAGCCTGTGGATGTTCATCAGGAGTAATATTGACTGTCGTGTCATCATCTGCGATGTCAAATCTGGTGACAAAGAACTATTGCACAATGAATATTGGTACTCACCTCCAAATTAAAAGCACACATCAACTACACAAGAATAGAAACTAAAATAAGAATCCAACTTTTCTTTTGTAATAGGGAAATGTAACTTTGTTTTACCTCTCAAAACGATTGAAGATATCAGTTTCAGCAAGCCCAGACCCGAAGTTATCGACAAGGGTAATGTTGACTGCCTCAGCTGAGATAAGATCATAAATAACCTAGAGTTAGAAAACAGTAGCCCTTAAGAAACTGGAAAGTGCAATTCCTAAGAACAGAAGAAATACCTTGGTGATGATGCTCGGCACGGGACAGGTCATCATCTAGGTTGACATTAACATACTGTTCATCCAAATCCTCCAGGCGCTGCACATGCATAGATTTTAATAGATGACTGGAGCAACTCAGGCAAAAGTCAGGAGACAGAAAAGCCCATCATGTGGCAATAGCTTATAACTACGATTTAACACCACCTATTATGCGTTTAATCGGAGTTTCAACCTCCATAATACAAAGATGACAAGTATTACCATTCCACGGAACTTGGCAGTATCACTATCCATGAAAAGCATGGGCTGCTCCACCTCCATATCCATCATGTTCTCTGGCAGTGTCACTGCTTCATACCTGCAAGAAGCAGCACTTTCAGATAAAAAGGATGCACTGTTTCCTTAAATCTTACAGCATATTATTCTCTATCCCACCATTTTGTACCCAATGTATGCTAATTTTACAGAAGTAAAGTGAAAATGCATTCTGGTAAGAAAGATATAACAAAGAGAGAGTAAAACTCTTGAACAGAACTCAAATGGAAATGGCACAGTAGCAAGAGGCTACATAGCGCATATGGCGCTAACCCACTTTCAAAGGTGAAGAACTTATGAGTATGTCCTTTGAACATGGCAGAATACTAAGAAATTTTAACATTTTTCAAAGTTGACAAAATCCTCTCTGAAGATGGAAGTCATTTCTCAAGAACCATAAGACCCTCGGAATCTCGGATCTGCTATAGTAACATTGTCCAGTCTCAAGAGACTGATTGATACTTCGCAATTAAATGCAAGAACGTATACCAAAAATAAGAAGTCAGCACTGACCAGACCAAAATAAATTTATTTCTCCCTGTATCAAGGGCCACCCCATTATTAAAATTGTTAAGATAGCAAATGGACAAAGTATGTCCTAAAAAATGGACAACTACAATGAATAAAGACTTGCATAAAATACACACACATATTGGTCAGAAAAACCACCTTGCAACCTGGAGTTGATTAAAATTGACTAACTGAGATATCAAAACGGTAACATGCAGAGACACAAAAAAATGCCTACATGAGCCCTTGTATCAGCAGCTAGAACACTCAAACAGTCCCCCTTGACCAAGATTTCCAATCCATAAATTAGATCAAGCAATCAGAATATCAAGACAGGACACAAAATCACATGAAGAGTCATATGAATAGCTGCTGCCCCAGAAAAACAAGAACACAGTCAAATTACAGAAGGATCCCAGATACATTTTGCAGCATGGAACAAACAATGTTATGGCAACACCAGGAAACTTGTAGAGAACAGTGCAATTACTACTGTTGCAAGCATAAGACTACTACTGAACAATGCAGCATATACCAAGCCTGACTGTTATCAAACCTCTTAAGGATTTCAGTAACATTTTGCAGCATGGAACAAACAGTTCTATGGCAACATCAGGAAAAACTTGTAGAAAACAGTACAATATACAACCGTTGCAAGCTCATCATATCATCGTAATACTACTACTGCACAATGCAGCACATACCAGTGTTATCAAACCTCTAAGGAATTTCATAAACACGCAAAGCTAACTTGTCCATAAGGCCACCTTGGCACCTTGCAACAGCCTCCAACCTACAGTACTACCGGTGCAAGCTCATCATATCATCGTAAAACTACTGCTACTGCACAATCACAATGCAGCACATACCAAGCATGACAGTGTTATCTAAACTCCAAAAAAGTTCATAAACACACAAAGTTAACTTGTCCATAGGGCCACCTTGGCACCTTGCAATAGGCTCCAACCTAAACCATCACACCAACACCACACGGTGTAAACACAAAAAGGACATCCATCTCCAGAGAGAAATGGATACCAACTCTGCATTATCAGCACAGCAAGCCAGATCTATCTCGGGCCAAACAGGATGGCTTCATAGACCCACCCAACACGATCACGCGCACGCGCACACCGGAATTTGTAGGAAGGGCATGGAGACTGAAAGAGCACTTACTTAGCTTGCGATTTCCCCTTGGGAAGAACGGTGTGGTCTGCGGGCCTGATCTTCCACGCCTCGTTGATCTCAACCTGCGGGGAAAATTAGTTCGATCACAACTCAAAACGAACAGGCAAGGGTACAAGCGAATAGATGGAGCAGGATGCAGAGAAATTGAACTCGGAAATTACCAGGAGCCGGGACACATCATCTGCGAGAGAGGAAGAGAGCATGCACACGAATTAGAGTTGATATGAGAACCGGAACACTCCAGGAACAGAAAAACAAGGTGCGGGAACTAGTGAGAGAGGGCAGGAGGCGACTGACTGACCGTAGAGGAGCTTCACCTTCCTCTGGTACACGATCACCACGCCACCTGCTCACGCATCCCAGACACACATCACGCAAACGACCGGGAGAACACAAAATCAGAGGAGGAACGGAGCGGATCGGTGGAAGCGACTCACCCATGAGGATCCCGGAGAGCCTGAGCGCCATGGGCACCGACGGGTTCAGAATCTCCTCGCTGCAGCAGAGAGCAAACAATCAAGGAGGGGGAACCGCGAGAGAAACCGGTCGGCTCGGGGTTGGCGAGAGCTAGTTAGTTCCTCACCAGATTTGGATGATGTCGAGCTTGTCGAGCCGCTTGCGGTTGATCTTGGCGTGGAGCGTGGCCGCCATCCTGCGAGGCGGGGACCAAACAGGAGACGAGTGGGTCGGTCAGTGGCCTCGGATCGAAGCAGCGGCGGGCGAGCGGAGCACGCATTGGGAGCGGGTCGAGCGAAAACACCCGAGAAAAAACTCGGAACCGAACATTCAGCGGAGAAACAAGGAATCAAACGCGGTAAAAGGCGAAATTAATCGGTGGCCGCCGCGACGAGGCGGTCGAGGGGCACGGCCAGCGAAGGGGGGGAGGAGGGGATACGCACCATATCTGGCCGAGCGGCGCCTTCCGGGCGAGGAGCTGGTGCGAGTAGAACATTCTCGCCGCCCGGAGATGGAGGGGGAGGGGGAGGAGCGCTGCGCTGCGGAGAGCACGAGAGGGATGTGGGGTGAGGCGGAGTGGTTGGGGGTTTTGTGAGGGGTTGCGTGCGGTTCGGAGGGCCTGTGCCTGTGTTGTGTGTGTGGAGAGAGAGAGAGGGTGAGAGTGGCAGATCGGGAGAACAGTACGCGCGCGGATGGGCAGTATCGGTAATTCGCCGTGCCGCCCGAATATCGCGGTGCCGGTGCAGCAGCCCACCTCTCCCGCGTGCGCGCGCTACAGCATCGATCACGCTGGCTCTCACTATGAAGTTTGTACATGCCCAGTACACCTACATGTCCCAAAAATATACATGTCACTCTAATTCTTCTATTGACTAATATAAAACCTCTTTATTTTTTAAAAAAGTTTATATTAACGAGGTGATTTCTTCCCTGATCGATTCCAGGTTCCATTAGTTGTACTGTTTTTAGATATTACTAGCACAAATATCCGTGCGTTGCTATGGCCAAATTTTATCATTTGTTACCTCGTGTAACCTTGGTGCCATGGTATCTTCCATGATTTCTAGTTGCCTTCATGATTGGGGGTGATTTTTTTTCTCTCTCGACCACTACCGACAACATGGATAATACCCACTACTTGTTATAATTGCGACAAGTAAATAACGAAGAACGAAAACGAAATCACAGCAAGGGGACACAGATTTAATGTGTAAAAGCCTCTCCAACAAAAAGAGGAAAAATTTACGGACGCCAGCCAGAGAAACTTCACTATATGGGGAGTGTTTACAAACGCCGGGGATTTCACATATGCAACTCAACTCAACCGGCGGCTTACAAGGGTTTATATATCGGTGAAAACCTAGGTCTTTGACGATCTGTACGGTACCTGCTAGACTTCTTGTTACTTATATTAATAGATACTCTATTTTGATTGTCTTGAGCTACCAAAGCTAGTATGATATTCTTGACACTACTCTAACTATGCGAAGGTTTTGAATGAAAGAAGTGATGGAATCATACAGCTATATCTCGTAAGTGAACTTATATTCTCGTTATTTCAGTTTAAAACGTTGAGTTTCTTATGATTTTTGGTTTTTTGCTCGAGGACGATCAAGGTTTAAGCTTGGGGATGTCGATGTCTATGAAATATAACCATCTTTATTTGCGTTTAAATATTATTTTAAGTCAAGAAATTGACTAAATAACTCTACAACCTTGCTACTAATGACTAATTATTGCGTAGATGTGCAAATACTTCTCTTGATTTGTGATATGTAGAAAATTATGCCTTTATGGTGAGATCAGGAGCAATTATTGAAGAATTAATCGTTAACAACACAACCAAGTCAACTAGGGTAGAAAAGGCAATTCTAGGAGGTGTAACAAGCACCGGTACGAGCGAGTCCCTCCCGTACTGCACGCCGGTGCCTTTCTTAGGTCAAACGCAACTGCTTATGTGAAGGAAGCGACACCATCTGAGGAGAGACGCGACCTCCAGCCACCACAAAACCCATTAGCCATTCAGATCTCATCCATGACACGCCGAAGGAGATCCACACCACCATAGTTCATCACATCCATCTCCTACCTCCTCCATAGCCATAGCCATTATCTTGTAATAGAGATCTTCTTGCGAATTGGTGATCATTGTAAGAATATTTGATTTTAATCTAAGTATTTTGCTAATGATTCATATTGTTGATCTTGTTATTATGAGTGAGTAGTCCTCACAGGTTGCAGGTTGGGGTGAAGCCTCATAGTGTCTATGTGCATTTAATCTTATGGGAATATTGTGTAGTGATTGAATAGGAGCCTTGTTATCTTGTATATTTATCTCTACCTCGATCCGATGACTTGTAGGTACCCAAGACCCCGGAGATTGATCAAGGTGCGAGGTGAGATGAGTGAAGAACGTCTCACCAGAGAAACCTCACTAACAGCAAGGGGAGGATGGTATTCGCTTAGTGATCCGCTTGGGATCAATAGTAATATCACCGATCTTAATGCTTTGGTCTATTTTACTTAATAATTGTTGTAACCCGTTGTTTTGTGGTATGACGGTTGTACCAAAAGACTATTGTCACCTATGGTTGTAGGGGATCTAGTAGCTAAGGATGTACTGCCCACAATCAATCACTATTAGATCATTTTACACATGATTGTGCTTAATCTTATGTTTATCCCATTTGGTATGCATAGTTATAGGTGAATTTTCAATCCCGGCCTATCTCCATCATTAAAAACAACCAAAAAAATATAAAGTAAACTGGAAAGATTCAGTAAACAGAAAAATAATCAACAGGTCTTGTAGAAGTTCCTCAAAATTTCTTTTAGCATTTGTTTCCTAAGGTTCGACAAACCTATGTGTTTTCTAGGAAAAAAAAGCTAGTATACTTCATTCGTAATCTAGATCAAAGGTATCATGTACACACGGGGGGAGGTGGGTGTAACATTCCAGCGTTTAGGTACCAACGAAGGGTAGAAATAGAAATCTGTGCATTTGCATAGATTCACCTATAAAACCGAGGTAAATTTTTTGCCAAATAAAACCCTCGAGAGATCAGAGTTTCCTTCACTGTTTGGAGATAGGTTTAGCTCTTTATAGTGATTTTATAAATTTTGACATGATCTCTAGGAATTTAAATGAATTTGGGTGAATTTGAGTATATATTTAAATTTGAATCACTTTGAAAATATTTAAAAGTTAGAAGTATTTAGTATTTAATTGTTTTCCAAAATGATTTAGTTAATATTGTTTGAATATTTACTATTTATAATACAATAAAGAGAATTGAAAACAATACAAAAATAATAACTTAAATAAGAAAATATTTCTTATTTCTTTCCTTTATTCAATTGCAACTGTACAAATACAAATGTATATCAAGTAAGAACATTACATGAACAATTCTAAGGAATTGGAAACTTTATTGAATAGAAGAATAATAGTACATTGATCTTTTACAAAGAGTAGAAATGAAAGATTACCAAAGTAACTAAATAGATAAAAACCTAAACTAATATTTATATTTTCCTAATCTCCATATCTTGATCAACAGTGCTTCTATACCTGCAAAACAAAGAAAATAAAGAAACCAAAGAAATTAATCTTGTTAGTTTTACTCTCAGTCTTGAACAGTAAAATGCACTGTTCATTTTACCTCATTGAGTAATGAAAAGGGGCAAGTTTCACCAAAAGTATAATATTTGTTATTGTAAATCTAAAAGAGCTCCAGTATAACATCATAAGCCAAATAAAAGGGGCAAGTTTCACCAGAGTAGACGATAGTAAAAGGAAGGGGCAGTGAATAATGTCCACTTGATCTGATCCAAAGGAAAAGGCCATAGTGAAGCAGCTCACACAACTAAATGCATGTAGTGTGGTGTTGATAGCAGGAAGAGGAGCAAAGGTATCGAAACCACAACACGCCACATCCAAACCTGTATTGCTCACAAGTTCTCAAACATAGCCATATTTCTCTATCTCAAGAACTTAGCCAACACCACCACAGATCTCACCAGCTTCCCATTAGATCAACCAAGAATCCACCATAGTAATCAGCAAGGAAACCACACAAGATGGTCACCTGATGAAGGGGGTGGATTAGGTGGACAACAAGGGCAAGCTGGAGCCTGGAGTAATAGTGATACGTCCATAACGTATCTATAATATTGATGGTTTTATGCTATTATTATGCTTTTAACACTCCTTTTTATATAAAGTTCATGAGCTATTTGGACTAACCTACTAATAGTTACAAAAGTACATAATGTTCTTGTTTTACACTTTGATGTGTAGGAATTATCAAGAATACAAGTGGAACCCTTGTTGGAGTCAAATTAGGATTTTCCAGAAATCTGTCTCAAAACTCTTTTTGAAGATGGTCACGTTTCGGGTCAAAAACGGCGTCAAACGGAAAACTCTTCAGCTACAATGTTGTAGTAAATTTCACGACAATCATTTTGGACATAAAATTTAGATGATTATGAGTCCGTACGGGCCCGCTAGACCCGATTTACTATAGCCTAAGATGGGGTGACGGGAATCCGAGAAGCTATATAAAGGGAGGAAACCTAATTCGTGGGAAACACCTCCACCCACGAATTTGCAGCCACCAAATCCACATTTTTTCCTTCCTCATGGATCCCATCTCCATGGGGGAGGGCTCCCAAGAAGCCATGAAGTAAGGGGGCTAAGGGGCAGTGCTCCCCCACAATACCGCCGGCGGGGAAGGAGTCCCCCGTGCCGCTGCCGCCCTCTTGACCATCTTCACCGCCATCTCCATCACCTAATCCTCATAGTATGCAGTGGTTCATCCTCCCACACACCTCTGTACTGTCCTATGTAAATATGGTGTTTGATGATATAAGTTATAATCATGTGATCTATGTCATGTTTGTGTAGTTTCTTTGTTCTTAGATTGAATGGTTAAACGTCTTTGGTTCATTAAAGTTGTATGTTGATATGATATAGTCCTTTGGTGTCCATTATATTTGTGCGCGCATGGATTAAACATCATAGGGTTTGTAGTATGTGTAAGAGGAAGGGGAAGTTCTGCTGGAGTGACAGAAACCTAAGGACGCGAACCGGAACGTTGCACGTATGGGAGTAAGAGGACCATTAACTTAAGGCTATGGTTGGGGAAACCTTAATGCATTGTTAGTAGTTACGGATGTTTGCTAACAATCCAATCATATAATACATTTAATTCTAAGTAGTGAAGCGCATGTATATTTAGCCTCTCCCACATAGAAAACTGCATCGAAGACAATGAACCCGATTTATTCGCCAGTTAAACTTGGACAAAGCCACCACAATTACCACCACTATTTCATACTCATGGTTATGTTAGTTTAGTGTATTTTATTGCTGCAGCAACTAGCTTTACTTTCTTGTTATTTATTATCTTGCAAAGATTTCTCTAGTACTCGTTTTGTTGCTCTAGTTTTATTTCTTAGATAGTGCAAACGTTTAGTGTGCGTAGAGTTGTATCTGTGGTTGATAGAACTTCATAGAATATTTATCCTACCTTTATCTCCTCGTTGGGTTCGACACTCTTACTTATCGAAAAGGTTATACACGATCCCCTATACTTGTGGGATATCAAGCAGCACCAGGAGGAGCAGGACAAGATCAAGGAAAGCAGCACCACCAATCCAACATAGCAGATCAAGGAGAGAGCAACCACTGGTACTAGAAGAGCAGGCAACACCAGCACAAGCCACAGGCTACCACAATCTAATCTAGAACCAAGGTATTTATCAAAGCTTTAGATTTATCCTTTTATCATTTTACAAACATTTTCTTTCATGCAAGAGCATGATATATTAATCATGGAACACAAAATATAATGGACATCAAGTAAAGAACATATGTTCTTAGTGAAAGATTGGTCTTAGACCAACATCATTTACCAATCCTATATTTTCCAGATTGAGCTAGATAGCAGCAAATCAAATCATGTTGTGCTACATGGCACATTCCAATAGGGGTAGCACCTCTGTAGCAATTAAATCATCTCTATCACCAGGAAAAGATTCAACCATATAAACATCTTCTCAAGAAACAATTAAATCATCTTACTAATCATTTTAGGAATCATTGGTTTGATTCATTTGATAATGATAGCTAGTGATATCTTAGAATATCATGTATACCAATCAAGAATTAGTATATCTTACTAATAACCACTAGCAAGAAAAGCACCAGAGACACTAGTGCTAAAAGATTCACACTAGAGCTAATTAGCTAAATAGATCATCATCAGTAGCACAATAATCACCTATATCCACAGTATCTGAGCCAATATTCACATAATCACTAGTTAGTGATAATGTTGAATCATATCAGACATGAACCAAGTTCAAGATTCAGAAATTAAGGGCTAATTCTGAACCCAACAATCTTAAATCAATCTAGCCACAAGCTACAAGCAATATTAATCATCAGAGAACCCTAGAACCAAGTATGGGGCTTTCTCGGGGTAGTCCACTGTCACAGTGAAAGATTATAGAGAGGATTAAGATAATAAGGGGGGAAATCACCACTTACCCGAGGTCCTCGCTAAGACACTAGAAGGGGAAGCATTGGCCAATGTCGGGGAAGAACACAGTGGCATGGGGATGTAGCACTCTGGGTAAAACCACTACTAAAAATCCGCTTGGTATTTTGTTTTGTGCATCATCATGACCACATGATCATGTCATCATGCCACATTGTGTTTGAGCATCGTCATTTCATCATGCCTCTTTGCCTGAAACTATTTTCCTAAAGCCTATTTTGTTTGCTAGATATCCCCCTATGTATTTCAAATCAAAACCCTAGGTCCACTCGGATCTTCTATTTGTCTAAAACCTATTTATGAACGTTTTGTTTTATTAAAAGAAAATAAATATAAAAACTATTTTTACCTGGGAGAGGCCGCCACTGCCCAGACCCAAAGGCCTAGCTAGCACCAACCTACCACCCCAAACCCTAACCCTAGATCTATCTATACCTAACACTAACCAGTCCCCAACACACACAACCCGACCCACCCATTCGCAAACCGCCCGCACACTACCACACCATGCACGCTACGCGGTGCACCACGCGTGCACCTTGCCCCCCCCCCCCGCACACGCGTACGCGTTTCACTGGTGCGCGCCCACCCGCGAACCCATGCTCCTCTCGGTCAACCCCTCCCGCTCATGACCCTCTCCACCTCGGTATCTCCGCTACCGAACCGTCCACCCTCGCTCCCTGGCCCCACCCCGCGATCACGTGTCCACTTCCCGCAATCCTCGTCGCCAACACCCGCCCACCTCGCGCCGCTCTTCGCTCACGAGCCCAGCCTCCTTCTCTTCTTTTGGCCGTCTCCGCCCTCTGCAGAGCCCACCGCCACCGCCAGAGCTTCCTCTGCTTCCTCTCCCTCGGCGTGCCTGCCTCCATCGGCCTCCGCCGGACCTCCTCCGCCCCTCCATGGCGCCGCTGGCCTCACCTCATCATTGTTCGCACGACACCGTCGCCCCGGCCACTTCCCTGGAGCTCTCTACCTTCCTTCCACAGACCCTCGCCCGAAGCCCGAGACCTCCCCGCTCGATTTCCTCCCTCTTCCAGTTCGTCGACCTCGCCAGGCCCTGGGCGCCGCCGCTCGCCCCACCATCACGAGCGCTTGGCTCGCGAGCCCCAGCTGCGTCGACGCCCCGCCCTCCACCTGCCATGGCCTCCGTCCTTCGCCCTGCTACGCCCTGTACCACTTCATCCTGGCCTAGACGTGCCTCGTCATCCCCATCGCTTTCTCCGGTTCGCCCCTTCTTGAGTCCATCCTCCGTATGTTTCCTGTTCTCCATCGCCGTGGATTCTTTTCTTGCGCGTGACCCTCTGCCTCTTTCCTGTAGTTGGCATGTAGGTGTTGATGTGTGCTGCCTCCACCCCTTGCGTTGAGTTGGTTCTTCCCGTTTAAGGACATCTCCACCGGGTCGACCCAAAATGTCTGCGTGTGTCTGAAACTGTCCGCGCGGACACACGGTGCATGCGTGGCACCCCAGCGGGTTGACCCATCCGGCGAAACGCATCCGGTCCGACCCATCCATGCATCTAATCTGGGGCTCAGTCCCTCCCGCCAGTGGCATAGAAACCACACCACTTCTCCCTCCAAAAAACCTCTCCCAAATTTTCCACTGGCGGAGCGGAAGGGAAGGCGATGGATCCCCCGCCATGGTTGATGCTGAGCCCTCCGCCGCCAAGAAGAGCGGCCGGCCGAGGAATCCCACAAAGGACGAGACGCCGGAGGAGCGGAAGATCGAGTCGGAGAAGCGCAAGGGCCGACGGGTGGCAGCTAGAGATTGACGCACCGCTGCTAGGCTCGAGACGGAGCGTCAGGACGAGGAGGAGCGCCTCCTCGTCAGCAAGAACAGGGTCGACGCCAATGAGGTGGCAGTGAATGCCGCCAAGCACGTCGTCAACTTGATCAAGCAGGAGGCGTTTGGTACCATTTTCGCTAGTGTCGTCTCTCTTCTCGGCCTGGCCATGGCCGGCACGTCCTCTACCAGCTCGGTCACTTCCACGCCTACAGGCCGGCCACCAGCTCAGCCCAGGGCGACAGGACCGCACACGCCCTCGCTTGGAGGCCACCAGTTGTCCCGGTTCAACCATCCCCGCGCGGCAACGTCAGAGGCGGGAGAGCCCGCCATCGACCTGAACCGCACTCCAAACACCACGGACGCAACCCCGGAGGTGTCGACGAAGTGGCGTACCATCTCTCTCGTGAACATGCCGACGCCAGTCAACCTGTTCGGCGAAATGCCGGCCACCGACGCCATGGTATGATTGCCACATTTCTTCGCCATTGCCAGTGCACTGCTCGCGCCGCTTTATGATGGACAATTGGTGTGTAGGATTTAGTTGGAAACGACGGCAAGGACGTCATGAACGACATGATCAACGAGGGTGACCATGGCTATGCCGACGGCAGCGAGACCGAGATGGAGACGTAGCAAGAGACCTGGCAAGATGCATGCAACATTGCGGACGAGGCATTGTTCAGGAACGATGGAAACGATGGCACTTCTGTCGTGGGAATGACCACAACAGATGCTGCAATCGGCAGCGAGTAGTAGAACATGGGGCAAGGGCGGCCAGCCATCTGCGGTGCGAGATGAGGGTGGAGACACAAGGATTTACCCAGGTTCGGCCCCCCGGAGGGTAAAGACCTACTCCTGCTAGATTGTATTATGGTGGAAGTACAATGGGGCGAGCTCGGCGGCTAGGCAGCGAGTCGCTTGGGTGGATGATGGAACGTATCCTCTACTCGCCCTCTAGGGAGGTTTATATAGACTCACCCCCCTAGGGTTTACAGATCTCAACCGAATCAGTTAAGGTTTCAGCAATCGTTTAACCTAATCCGACTGGGCCTATCTACGCTTCTGGGCCTTCAGCTTCCAGTCGCTTGAGTCCACGCCAGGTCATGATCCAGTCGCCGTTACTACAGGCCCACTCGCAGGTGCCTGGGCCAGTCGGAATCGTCCTGTTGGGTATACCCCGGTAGGCATATCCCCATCAGTAGTCCTCGAGGCCTTCATTGATTGGTCGCAGGCGGTCACTGGCAGTCGGTGTATACGGCTCCAATGCGGACGCCCAGTCGAATCGGCGGCGGACTCCTGAATAAAGGAAAAACCAGTTATTCTAGTCGCATTAACGGCGACCGATTTAGTCGCAGCTTGGCGAACGGGTCGGCGAATATTCAGTCACTGTTGTAGCGATCGGGTCGGAGAATTAGCAAGTCACGCGGAGCGACGAGTCGAGTGGATGAAGTTGGACCATCAAGTGGAGTCAAAACTAGCCTTTGGGGTAATCCAACGGGAACTTTTGGCGTAATCACCGCGGAGTAACGGCTCCCGAAATTGGCGGGTAACAACCGCTATATAAGGGGAATGACGGGCGAGCAGGGAAACATTCCTTCATATTTCCTCCGACCTCGCCCATCTCCGTTTCCACTCCGCATCGCGATCCAACCGATCCAGAGAGCCCCGACCTCCGCAAATCTTCCAGCCAATGGCCCCCTCCACCGAACCATGGGGCCGATCCAAGTGCACCAGGGCGCTATTGGCGTCATTCGAAGAGGCCGGGATCCTGCGCGCCGGCAGGTGGCGCATCCCCGCGGCCGGAGAGGTGACTCCGGACCCGCGCGAGGGAGAATTCGTTTGCTTCCCCAGCCACTTGGAGCGGGGGCTGGGGTTTCCCACTTCTCTATTCTTCCGGCGGTTTTGCGCCTTCTACGGGATCCAGCCGTCGGACCTGGGCCCGCATAGCATTGAGCAGCTCGCCATTTTCGTGGTGTTCTGCGAGTGCTATCTGGGCTGCAGGCCCTACTTCCCCCTGTGGCAAGATCTATTCCATGGGAGGATTAGCCGCGAAGAATCAGGTGGCCCAATGCTGGCTGCGGGTGGCCTGACGTTTCAGCTGAAGTCGAAGGCGTCGTTCTTCAACCTGATGCTGCCGGCCAAGGCGGCAAACGAGTGGAAGAAATCCTGGTTCTACGTCACCGAGGTGACTCCAGACGGCGAGGTGGCTAGATGGTTGTATATCCTCCTTGTGCTTTCATGTATAGATCTTGTGAGCTCCGTTCATGATCAAGATCTAATCTATTTGTAATCATGCATGTTGTGTTTGCAGGGATTCGATGGATATTGAGATTACTATGTCAGATTGATTAATGGTTTTGTCTTTATGATTCTATCATGTTTGTGTTGTTTGTGATCTTGCATGCTCTCCGTTGTTAGTAGCTATCTTGTCCAAGTAGTTGCTAGTGACTCCAAGAGGGGGTATTTATGCTCGATAGTGGGTTTATGCCTCTAGTTTCCAAGGGAAGTGACAGAAATCTCTTTGGTTGTAGATGTGTTGTTGCCACTAGGGAGAAAACAACGGTCTCTTGTTCATGGAACAAGTGGATTATTTACCTTACACACTTTGCTTAAAGCACTTGTCTGTTGCTTGCAACTTAATACTGGAAGGGGTTGGATGATAACATGAAGGTGGACTTCTATTCATAGATGCAGTTGGATGGCGGTCTATGTATATTGTTGTATTGCCCAATCGAATCTCATAGGACCTTTTTTGTCTGGTATTACATTGTTATGCCTTGCTTAATTCCTGTCAATTGCCCCGCTGTAATTTGTTTACCCTTCATGCCATGTTGTTTATCTAAGGAGAGCACCTCTAGTGAACTATGGACCCCGGTCCAATCTTTACCATTGATACATCTTCCACTGTTACTTGTGTACTTGTTGTAAACCATTACCTTCCACACCATACGTTTAATCCTTTGTTACAGCAACTGGTGAGATTGACAACCTCACTGCTAGTTGGGGCAAAGTCTTGAGTTTGTGTTGTGCAGGTCTCCACGTTGCTTGCAGCACCTTTGGGGCGTTTCCTTCCTCCTGCTGGTTCGATAACCTTGGTTTCTTACTGAGGGAAACTTGCCTGCTGAACTGCATCATACCTTCCGCTTGGGGTCTCCCAACAAAGTGTTGCTGCACTCATCACCCACCCTGCGCGGACAAATGGGTTGTGGTGCTATGCGGGGCTAGCCGGATAGGCCGGACCCCCTACCCATACTGACCGCGGCCCGACCCAAATGGACATAAACGGACTGTTTGGGGTGAACATTTGGGTCGGCCCGGTGGAGATGCCCTAAGGTGTCTTCCGCTCAAGCCCAAGATAACCGTTTTAGCAATCTTCCCCATATTCTTGTATCATGATTTCGTCAAGTTTGACCAACACCAAGTGATGTGACGACAACAACTTCGTCGGGCAACCTCGAGAATCCAAGATCGTCCATAGATTAGATTGACATCCGACATGAGGATTCGAGATGACGTGAGGAACTAGAGCGCGAAGACCGTACTGAACCTGGTGGCACTCAACAGAACCCCAAGGCCTCCGACATGGACACCGAGTTCTCCGTCACGGATCCAAAGTCCGAACCTAGCACCGGCTTCATGATCTCCTTCGCGGACGCCTAGACCCTGTTCCCGGAGGTGAAGACCGAGCCCGAACCCTCGGAACCCAAGATCCTCAAGCCCCTATGTGTGACCCCTACCTATCTTGACCCATAATTTTATAATATATGACATATATATATGTTGCATATAATTGTACATGTTTGCACACATATCATGTGGTTTGGGGGCTTTTTGCCGAGTCGTCTCATAATTAAATATGGAGACCATATGCAGGCTTTTCTAGTCTTATATTGGATCCATTAAAAAAATTCTAGCAAACCGATAACATAATTTTGCCTTGTTAAGAGAACGTTTAAATTGCAGGGTACCTAAACAACATAAATCACCTAATTAATTGTTGGGACCCTCGTTCCGTTTAATATTGGCTAATTGCATCGCATCTTCGCCATACCATACATCATATATGCATCATGCTTGATCTTCTCCCATAGTATTAAATAGTGCATTCAGTGTTTCTTCTAGTGCTTTGATTCTTCACGGACTAGGCCGACGAGTTGATGCGAGTGTTGATCTGATCTTCGGATGAACCTTCGACAATGTTTTCAGGCGAGCATTCTCCCCCTTTCTACCTATCTTACTTTTATAGTCTTTATTTTTTCCTGTTGATCTATTGCTATCTATGTTGCGATGCTTTAGTTTTCATAGCAGTGATATCCCTTGTAGCCTATATTGCCTTGGACAACTCCTATTACCTGTTGTTTGGTAGATAGTCGGCCTTGCGTGTCATAGTCGCTTGGTCAGATGTTGCTTCATGTCGTTAAGTACCACGGTTGTTGGAAGGTTGCCATATGCTTTATGTCGGAGATGATCATGACTTTAATTATAACTTGATATTAAAATGTTGGGCTAGTTATAACTAATGAAGAGACACCGGTGGGCAATAGATGTTATTTGGTTTTTAACCGCTCACTAGTGTCCCGTAGGACCCTGAGTATTTGATACCTATTCCTTGACTATCGCACTATCCGCATGTGGGACTATGAATCCCCTTAGCGAGAGCTTGAATCATATATTATTTATTGGGGCCACCAACTAGTGTGGGTTTTATTACTATCATGTACTTATGCCATGTTTACTGCTTTATTTACTACTGTTGCTTGTGGAGAGCGTTTACTACTGTACTGTTTAGGTAAGTGGAATGTTTTCACGGTATCGACAAGCCCATGCACACTTTCGGGTTCCTAGTCATTTATAGCCATTGACACAAACCTCTGGGTCCGTCTCAGAGCAGGATAACTTCGTCGCGGGTAGCTTAGTTGGGTGGCCCCCTGAAATATTATATGTATGTTGTGATTGATTTGTCATGGTGCCTCGTTGCGTTTTCATTTGGTTTTTCTGAGGTTGATCGTGCGTGTATTGCTATTTGTGCCCCCTGCAGGGTAAACCTTTTTGAAAGTCGTGTTCGCAGTTATGGACGACTTGGAGCACATTATCTCGACCATAGACAACTATAACTAAAGTAGTGCTATAAATTTGACTTTGGAATGACTAGTAATCAACTTCACTACAACAGAATGGCTAAATAAAAGTACCAACAACTGCTGGATTTGGGATGTATCATGCTATTTATATCTGACTAGTAAGTATTACAACTATAACGAAATGGTTAACTAAAACTGCCCACTGCTTACGATATCAGGATGACTTGTGTTATCTATACCTCACTAGTAATCGCAACAACTATAACGAAATGAATAAAATTGCCAACTGTGTGATTTTTCTCGGTATGACTTCTTCGTTTGGTCTCGAAGGGGAATACCAGGATGGGTATGTTTGGTGTTAGTATCAGGTTAGAACCGAATAGGTCTTTCTTACCCCTCTCTAATAGCCGACAATTGTATCGACTCTATATAGGTTGTTTAGTGCATGCTACGCTGCCGCTTCAGTCCACCATACCTATGTAGGCGAGAGCCGCCAAATTCTAAGTCTCGCGTGTACTGTCCTCAGTACTGACCACTCTCTTTTTCCTTTGCCCTTTGCTAGCACCTTTTTTGTTTAAGCAGGTGTTGAGATTGACGTCGTTAGCAGGGTTACCTTTCCGGCTTGGCCTGGGCAGGGTTATGGACGCCATTCGTTATTCTTTATGGCTCTTATCCCCATTTTCTTCTTGTCCGTACTCGGATGTTGTACCATTTATGAGGTGATTTGGATCTTTGTACTGTATATTTGTATTCTTGACTCATGGAGTCGTTGTATATATATATATATCTGTTCCGTGGGTTCCATCATGGACTAATGTGTAATCGTATTACTTTGTTTTTCACCTGCACGAAAGTGCCTGGTGGGCACCTTTCAATCGTTTCTATGCGGTTGTAGGATAACCTAGCTAACGGTCAATGTAGAGTGTAAAAACTATTTTGCAAAATCAGTTGGATAGATCTGATTAGATCTGCTTTTACTCCTTACCCCTATGCTATTCTCTTCTTACCTCTATGTGTTTTGAATCTGCTCTCTTATCTTTTCTTCGAGTCCAGGAATTCTCGTGGTTGGGTTTCCGTCGTACCTTCAGGGTTTCGTTTCCTTCTTCTTGTAACGGTGTTGCTACATCCGGTCTTCATGCTATCTGAGGAATTTTTCCTATGTGTACCTTTCACTAAACCAAAAATTCACTAAAAAAATTCTTTGTATCTTCCGGTGCTTCCAAGGCAACGACATCATCTATGCCAGAACCGATGAAGATCTTACATCACTCCTTTGTTTCTGAACATCGCCTATCGAGATCTTTAGTCTGAATTCTGAGAGTTGGTTGCATAATTCTCCTATTCATGTGCAGAGTAATGCTTTGAGTGCGCGATGGACTAATCACCATCCGACTACTAGTACATTGAATCGGTGGGTCAAGCAATTTTACTCCTTCCACAAAATTTAGAGGTGGCCTTATTTGTTGATACCTTTACCTTCATCCTTTGTTCTCCGGAGCATTCTCTCGACGAATGGGAGTGATGAACCACAAGTATAGGGGATCGCAACAGTCTTCGAGGGTAGCATTACCCAATTTATTGATTCGACACAAGGGGAGACAAAGAATACTTGCAAGCCTTAACAACTGAGTTGTCAATTCAGCCGCACCTGGAAATAGTTCTTGCTCACAGAAGTTTATCAGTAGAAACAGTTTGTAGTAGCAATAGCAAAGCAACAGCAGCAGTAAAACAGGAGCAATAGTAACAGTAGCAGCAAACAGTAGGATATGAGTGAGGTAGGCATAGGGATAGATGGACGGGCGTTGCATGGACGAGGATAAACATATAACTTCAAGATCTAGGGCAATTGTAGATAAATAAGAATAAGCATCCAAGTACTAAACAATCCTAGGCATGTGCTCCATATATAGTCATGCGTGCTCGCAATGAGAACTTGCACAACATCTTTTGTCCTGCCAGCCTGTGGTAGCGGGGCCTCTAGGGAACTACTGGAAATTAAGGCGCTCCTTTTAATAGAGCACCGGAGCAAAGCATTAACACTCCATGAACACATGTGATCCTCACACCATAGTCATCCCCTCCGGTTGTCCCAATTTCTGTCACTTCAGGGCCTTTGGATCCAGACAATGATATGTGTACACAACTTGCAGATAAGATCACAAACAATACTATCATAATGATTCAATAATAAGTTCAGATCTGAGATCATGGCACTCGGGCCCTAGTGATAAGCATTAAGCACAACAAGTTGCAACAAAGTCAAATAGCACTAAAAGAGATACTAGGCACTATGCCCTAACAATCTTATCTGATTACAAGATAGAACTCATCCAATCCCTACCATCCCCATAGCCTACAGCCGAGGATTACCCACTCATGGATGAGGGAAACATTGATGGTTGATGGAGAGGCGTTGATGATGATGATGGCGATGATCCTCTCCAAATTCCCCATCCCGGCAGGGTGCCAGAACGGAGTTTCTGGATCCGAATCTTGGTTTCTGATGGTGGCGACGCAACGGAACTCTTTCTGCAAAAACGTCCAACCCCCTCGGTTTTTAGGTCAAGGGGTAACTTATAGGCGAAGAGGGAGCCCGAGGGAGTGCCTGGGGTGGCCGAAGCCCCCTAGGCGCCGTCAGGCCTGGCCCACGCCTGGCAGGGGTGTGGGCCCCCAGGCCTCCACTCCGTCTCGTACTCTGGCTCCGTGGTTCTTCTGGTGAAATAGGATTTTTGGCATATTTTCTGGGATTTTTCCTAATAGTTGATTTTTTGCACAAAAACTAGACACCAAGGTAATTCTTCTGAAAACAGCGTCAGTCTGTGTTAGTTGCATCCAAATCACACAAGTTTAGAGGAGAAACAATTGCAAAAGTGTTCGGGAAAGTAGATACGTTTTGGACGTATCAACTCCCCCCCAAGCTTAGCTTATTGCTTGTCCTCAAGCAATTCAGTTAAAAACTGAGTGCGATAAAAGAACTTTCACGAACACATTTGCTTCATGTGATGTGTATATTCTTACCACAAGAGTATATACTTAAACCATTCATAATAAGAAGTATGCAACTAAGTCTATTCAATAGTCATTGCAAGCTATGAAGAGAAACCAGCTCAATAATAATAAGTACCATGGAACATAGACATAAGCAACATTGCAATGCTCATAATAAGGTATGATAGAGTGGTATTTCGTTTGCCTTTGTTTGTAGAGCACAATATAAATGCCAAGGAACCTCTGAAGTTCAAGTGAAGACTAGAAGTAAAGATATCAGAGATACAAGCATCAAAGTCATGACATAATTAACTAAGTTTTGAGACAAACACAAGAATGACAAATATGCTCTGAAGAAGGTGCTCATAGAATAAGTGGTGACTCAACAAGGAACTAAAAAGGTTTTGAAAAGTTTGAAAGGCTTCCAAATGCTGAAAGGAAGGTACTCACTAGCTTTGAGCTCTCATTGCCCCTATCATAGGCATGTTCATGTGGTTAATGGTGAAAGTGAGGTCCAATATGAGTTATATGCTTGACAGACCATAAACTGGAAATCCCATGTCCCTTGAGTACGAGGGCCGCTCCGTATGCTACTCAACTTTGGTTGCCTGCAAGTTCTTGTCATTGTACATACATGCATATCATAGAGAACCGCCAACGGGGTACCCCTTGCACATGATACAGTGATGTCTACGCACTTCCATTCTTGTAGACAGTTGTTGGGCCTCCAAGTGTAGAGGTTTGTAGAACAGCAGGAAGTTTCCCTTAAGTGGATCACCCAAGGTTTATCCAACTCAAAGAGGAAGTGGTCAAAGGTATTCCCTTTCAAGAAACCCTGCAATCAAGATACAAGAAGTCTCTTGTGTCCCCAACACACCTAATACACTTGTCAGGTGTATAGGTGCACTAGTTCGGCGAAGAGATAGTGAAATACAAGTGGTAACGGTGCCAGAAAATAGCTTCTGACTTGTTGTTGACGTGGGAGAACGTGTGTGAGTTCCAGAAAGGAGCTTGACGGTGAGGTAAAGACTAAAGCAAGCAAACATGCAATAGATCTAGATGCAAACAGTGTTTCAATGTTTAGAAACAAGGCCTAGGGATCATACTTTCACTAGTGAACACTCTCTCATATAAATATCCTCTGATATCTTCATGATACTACTCTTAACTACTCTCCGGTTGGACACTCTAATCCATGGTAGGGCTATAACAGCACAGCTCAGAGTCTGCCTTCCCCAATCTAGATAACCCCATACTGTCACCTTGAGCGCTAGATGGTTCCAAAAAACACCACAATTTCATAGAGACATCCAACTCCAAATATAACTCATAAAAAATATTCAATCTAGCCAAAGTGCCACACACGGTATGCACACTGTCACTTTCACACACGTGGGGAAAAGCATAGATCTATTAAAGCACAAAGAGTATTTATGTAGAATCAAACCTAAGTGCCACCATGAAGTGCATGCTGTCACTTTCACACACATGGGGAGAGTAGATATATAATGAAGCACTTGAGTAGCAAGGTAGATCTACTTGATTACAAAGCTCATGACCATAAGATCATGCATAGAGAGAGATGAACACATAGCTACCGGTAGAGCCCTTAGCCTTGAGGAAGAACTACTCCCTCCTCATCATGGGAATCATCAACGGTGATGGAGATGGTGGTGGAGATTGATGGAGATGGCTCCGAGGGCACTTCCTCGTCCCGGCAGGGTGCCGGAATAGATACTTTCTGTCCCCCGAATCTCCCTTTCGGTGGCGGCGGCACTATGGAGGTTTTCGTGGATTTCTTCTGGATTGTTTAGGGTTTTCCCATCGGAGGCTTCTTATAGGCGCAGGAATCAAGGTTGGTGGGGGTCCAGGGGGCCCACCCCCCCTCCAGGCACCTCCATGGCTTGCCAGCGCCTAGGGGGTTTGGCCACCCTGTGGCCCCCCTCCGGCTCTGCTTCGTGGTTCTGTGTTGCTCCGTGGAAAATAATAACTTTGGCTTTTGTCCCGTCCAATTTCAAGAATATTGATTTTCTGCCTTTCTGAAACCAAAAACAGAAGAAAACAGACAACTGGCACTATGGCAACTTGTTAATAGGTTGTTTCCAGAAAAGATATAAAACACCTCAAAGTATAGACAAACCAAATCAAAGTAGATACTAAACAAGCATGGAACATCAAAAATTATAGATACGTTTCCAACGTATCAACATCCCCAAGCTTAACTCCTACTCGTCCTCGAGTAGGTAAGTGATAAAAGAATAATTTTTTAGGTGACATGCACCCTCAAAATAAAGATCAAACCATTTGCAAGCATTGAAAGCTGTGATCAAAGAACTCTAAACATGTGCATGAAAGATGGATTTCTAACAATAGGACATAGTAACTATGCATGCAACATGTCAAGCTACAAACAAAGATCATGAATAATATGCATTGAAAAACATTTGTTTGTTTCACATACAGAAAACATGGCATAATGGCAATCAGCTTGTCCCTCATAGAGTAGAAAATAGATGCATAGGACACCTTCAAAGTTCACAAGGGTGACTAGAAACAAGTAGCACAAGAACAAGTAATATCACAATATGCATCAATCAATAAGCTTTAGAACACTGCACACAGAATGACAACTATGCTCTCTTAATGGTGCCTAAAGGTAGAAGGTGGAGACTCAATAGTGGTGGAAGAAAGACCTTTTATAAAGGAAGCAGGGATTTCAAGTTTCAAAAAGAGCTTCCAAAAATTATGGTACTTGTTAGCTTTCAGCGCTCATTGCCCCTATCATAAGCATCTTGAAGTGATTAAGGTTAAAGTGAACAAAGATGAGTATATGCTTGACGAAGTATAAGTTGGCAATCTCAAGTCCCTTGAATACGAGGGCCACAACTTATGCTACTTAACTTTAGTCACATGTAAGTTCTTGTCATTGTAAGTATTTGCATATCATAGAGAACCGCCAACGAGGTACCCCTTGCACATGGTACAAGAGCTTTCCCATAACCAAAATGACAAGGCAAGCAGACAATGAGCATCTCAGCAATCTTTTTATTTACCATATGCATAGCTTTTTATTGAGGATGCTTCATAGATAGCTCATTATGGTGATGCTGCAAATTTCCACCATGATTAGGAATGGCTTAGGCTAGCGGCCCAGGCGTTTGTCTAACACAGGATACAAACTCCATGGACCTACAAGTTCCCTCTTTATTTCACATCGGTGACATCGATAGACAAAAGAGCATGATATCAACTAAGTACAACAAGGTACAAGTGCAATGTTGAAAACGTTCCCCGTGACATCACGGTTCTGCTAATTCCAACTTATAAGTGCAAGCATATACAACAAAGTTGTCACAATGGTTCAAGTTTATTATGGGCAAAGAATAAAGTGTGCCATCAAGTTCATGAGAGCTTTAATCACTAAGTTTTCTCATAACAAAATACTTTTTAATTGGAAGATAGTTGAAAACAAGAATATACTTGGAATGGTGTAACACACCATGCATAGGAATTTGTAGTGGAAACTTTGGAATAACTTGGTTTCTTGGGAGTTGGAATCATGAGTAGAGCTTACTCATACAAGTGGAGGCTAGCAAAAGACTGGGAGCAACCAAATAAGAGAGCAATAATGGCCATAATCATGCAATGCAACAAAGCATTACTAATCAAAGCAAAGAGTGGTACTACAAGTCAAGGACTAAATGATCATAGAGGCTAATGGTGACTTGTGAGAGTCATAACATGGTGTGAGCATGTGCCAAGTCAACCCAAGCAAAACATCAAAGGAGAATACCACTATACTATGCTTTTGCATGCTAAAACAACGCATAATTTCTTCAAGGCACACTAAGCAATCCCAATTGTTTGGAACAATACATTTTACAACAATAATCACTAAGCATAAGGTCAAAAAAACACCTAGCATGTCATGCTAAAGTCTAAGCCACAGTCAAAACAAGCTCCCTTTTGTACCACTTAAGCATGAAGCTTTCTACACTTTCCAACACCAAACAACTTATTTGAAACAACTCACAAAGATAATAATCAATAAAGACCAGTGAGCTCGTCTCACAAATCCACAAAGAATAACTAAAAAGTTCTAAGCTGAAAGCACAAGAAAACTAAGGCTAAACATAGTGCTATCAAAAGAGAACACTCATAGAACAATAAGAGTGAAAACTAGAGTGTTCTAGGCAATGAAAACAGAGTGTGTCTCTCTCCAAAAAGGAGTGTGGTGATCAACCAACTTTACTCAAGCAAAATAAGAAAACAAAAACAAAAAAGGAAAACTAAGACGCTCCAAGAACAACACAACTATGCATGAAACAATAAAAACGAAGTGTCTAGAAAGACCTGAGATTTTTATTGATGAAGAAGGGGATGCCTTGGGCATCCCCAAGCTTTGACGCTTGTACCTCTTAGATATTTCTTGGGGTGATACTATGGTGGCATCCCCAAGCTTGAGCTTTTGTCCATTCTTCATCTCATTGCATCATTCTCTCTCTACACCTGAAATTTTTCCTTCATACAAAACTTCACACAATCTTCATTAGCAACATTAGTGTATTCAAAAGATATTAGACCCCTGGCAAAGCTTTGAAACAGCAACTATTTTCACTAAAAACACAAGATACTGTAGTAACTCCTTCAAAAGCTCAAATCCTCAAAAAAGAACTCAAAAAGGAATCAATAAGAAGCAAATGCAAAAATGACAGAAATCTGTCAAAACAGACCAGCAGGTAGAAACCGATTTTTTCGAACATCTTATGTTGCTCAAATCAAAAGGTCTTGAACTAATGAAAGTTATCTAACATACTGGGGGATTTATTCGTAAATTTTGAGCTTAATACGACTTACAGAGACTCCTCACGGATTTTTATGGTGGAGGACAGAAATCTGTTTCGGACAGCAACTCCCCAAATCTTACTTCCCTCTCATTAGAGGTCATTCTTGGCACAAAAAAGCAAACAAAAAAGATGCATGCGGGACAGAAATTTTCCGGCTAGATGCTCCAAGCAGACCAAACAATGTTTAATTTCTTCTTTTTTCCACAGAACAAGAATGCTCGGAGGGGCATGGCCAACGACAAGTACTAGAAGATGCGCGCGGACTTGGAAGCCGAAAAGGGTAAAACTGCCTTCTTGAAGGAACAAATCATCAAGAGCAAGCGTCTGTTTTTTCCTTTCTTTTTGTATTCCAACTTGAACTTGTGTATTCTCCGAGTACTCACTGTGTACTTTGCTTTCTCCGACTTGCAGAAACCATTGCCAAGGCTAAGGACATTGTCGAGCAATCCAAGCACATTCAGGAGCTGGATAGCGAGAACGAGATCCTTAAGCAGGAGAGGAAGGACATGTTGAAGATGTATGAAGAATCCATGAAAGCCCTGTAGGACTCTGGCACCGAGGAGATGAACCGCCTGAAGGAGGAGATCTCGATCTTAAGAGATTAGAAGAAAGCTACCGATGAGCAGAATCAACGCCATCATGAGGCGTACAAGCTCCTCCAACAAGAACGAGACTCCTTGGAGGATACCCTATGGCAAGCTGAGGCTAGCATATTCAGTAAGTGATTCTCCGTCTTGGATTTCTGTAGTCTAGATACTCTGAATTTTTGAACTCATGTGCTCCTTGTCGGAATTTGCAGCTCCTATGGGTTTAACCCGGTCGCCTCCTCCAGCAAAGGAATGCATGGTTCTTGCCGATAACTTCATCAACACCGCCATCGCGCAAGCCAAAAAGATTGCCAAGCCCCTCCAGATCAATATCAACGCACCAGACTCTGTGGCGAAGTTCTCGGAGATCCTATGCCGAGCCCCCGAGTGTATCACAAGCTGGAAAGCTTCATGTGCACGGGCCGGTGCAAGGATGGCGCTGTCAATGGTGAAGGCACATTACGAAGATGCCGACATCGACACGGTGACCTCTGATATACCCGACGTAGATGATGATGGCAAAGAGATTAATCACGAATCCATCTTGTCGTCACTCGCGGGCTATGACACCAGAGTTGCCGAGTTAGTCGACGTCAACGTCTTCGTGCCGATGAACACCATCGATGGCGGTAACCAAAGCGCATCCGAGTCCCTTCACACTGCCGACTTTGAGGGTGATTCTCCTACTGCCGATGACGCTGCTTCCAAGTCGCCCGCGCCAAAGGAATGAAAAACAATTTGTAATATTTGTTTCACCTTTGATGCGTATGCGGAAAAAATTATGTATTAACTTAAGGCGGAAAACAATGATGTATGTCGTGCTACTTAAGAACCAGTTTCCAGCATGTATATATTTTTTAAGCAAGTGCTGGCTTATCCATTACTTTGGTTCTTATGTGTAGAGGTCCCAACCTTTAATAAGGTAGAGATCCCTGTGTTTACAATGCTAGTCCCTGGATCAATAGCTAGCATCCACAGTTAAGATGTAATATCAAGAAACAAAGGTCATAATACAACTTTATAACCAGGAATAAAATAATTCATTACATCTTACATAGCTCATTTGGCTATCACATTACAATGCAGCAGAATATCTATATAGCATGGGGTCCTTCATCTTCAAAGTGCCACATGCAATCATGTTGGTTGTAGACTTGTAATCCTAATCAACACACTTCACTAACATCAAACAAACCTGCAACATAATAAGTTGCAGCCACAAGGGTCAATACATTTGAATTGTATTGGCAAGTTTCACTACTATGTAGAAATAAGTGGAACCTATCAATATATGCATATTTGGCTAAGTAGGGTTTAGGCTCATTTGCAGATAGCAATATAGTTTTATCCTATCTTTTCAAAATAGTTTTGATTTTTAGACAATCTTTCTGAACTCCTTGGAAGACTCCAAGTGCTTCTAATCCCTTGTTGACACCATCAAGATTTACTTTGAGAAATTGGAATGTCGAGATCTTCCATAGCTTCAGGCCTTAGTTGCTCAGAGTTGACCGTAACCGGGGACACGGCTAAGTACTTAGAATTTGATCTTCTGCAGAAGTTGTACACTTTACCCACATGACACAATCTCGTCTTGATGCCACCAGTGGTCGCTGGATAAGTACACACCAAATGGAGTACCGGCAGATCGAGAATGTGACAAAGTCTTTGCATAGAAGTCCTCCCAATACATAATGCTAGCACGTCTACCAGGCACCAATGTAAGGATATATTTCCAATACATAATTCTAGTTAACCTGAAGAGGTGCCAATGCAAGGATCTTCCACTATGTAATTGACTAATCCAGAGCCCATTTAGCATGTGGCTGTACACGGAAGCCACTATACGAGAAACATGTTCAATCTCTAAGTCCCTGGGTGGTATTCTTCTAGTGCACACACGAAAGAGATAGCCATAGTTATGGTTCCCTTTGTTGCCACCTTATTCACAACTGAGTATCCACATTCCACCCAGGTGATTCATTGAGTACTTGTTTTATTATATAAAACATATATTTTCCAACACTTCATATAATCATAACATGGTATTCCACCCCGAATCTATAGCAAGGCTAAGCATAGTACAACTACGATGTTTCCACTAAGGAGGATATAAAGGATATCCTAATAGGACATAGCATATCATAGTAACATAATAACCCTATCATGCATACTACAAAAATTCCACTAAGTGTAATGACAATAGTAGGACATTGATGATAGTGCCACTTGCCTTAGTAGTTGGTGGTGTTGGTACACTCTTCGCAATAACACATTTGACAATCAACACAATCTATCAAGCAAAACAACCAAGACAAAACATACACAAGATCAACACTAATGGCAACACAAAAATCATGCAAAGTATGCAAACATGCAAGATGGCAATTTTTATTGTACAAATTTTTATAACAAGGTTCTGAACATTATTAAGTAATTTATGAACATTTTATATTTTCAAGATTACAAATGCAACCATTTGTGCAATTGTAGCAATTAGCAATATTTTCTAACACTTGGAAATGTCATTCTCACTAAATAATTTCCACGGTCTTATTTATACTAGAGTAAATTATATTTTGGTCTTACTGTACAGAGGGTTCAATTTACAACCATTTACAAAAGGATTCACTTAAAAATAATTTACACAACAATTTTTATATTCAAAATACTCCACAAATGGTTCTGTATAAAACATGATTTTAACAGACTCAAAAATACCGAATTATGGCTCCACTGTGTTCTACTCGTTTTTGTGAATTCATAGACATATTATTTGCTAAATTTGGATATACAGAACTAAAGATATGATTTTTGCAAGTTTGTATGTTCTTATGTCTAAAAATCCGAAAATAGGAATAGATATAACACTTGGCAGATTCTAATTGGAGGATACCCCTTCGTTTAAGTGATCTATGATGACATTTAGATGAAGATCTAATGGCCTAGGATGGCTCACCAGAAAAGCTCGCCGGAGAAGTTCGCCGGATTTGCGGTCACGGGCTTGGCGTTGTCGTTCCTGTCGCTAGGAACGTATCCGGAGTAGAAGAAGATGTGGACGGCGTAGAGGACGTCGAGGCGGTTCTACTGGACGTGATTGAGAGGTTGTTCGTTCCCAAAGGTGACGGCAATCCACGGCTGGAGCAACGTGCGACATCGGCGGCGCAGAAAACTGCAATCATAGGATGAACAATCATGTCCTAGAGGTAGGCAATATCAAGATTAGTCTTCTGGTAGAAGGAATCGACGAGGGACTCACCGTAGAAGACAAGATCTGACGATGAACTCAAATTTGGGGCTGAAGTTGGCATCGACCGTGTGTGTTGTACAGAGCTTCTCTCGAGAAAGTTTAGGAACGAAAGTGATGGAGGAGGAGGAGAGGAATATGGTGCTCGCCTCGGTTTTCTCTGAGATAGTCTATGGAGGGAGATCGGAGGGTGTATGCCGATGGGTGACACTCGGAGAACCGCGTTGGTTTGAGAGATTAAGGCTATGAGATGGAGTACTAATTCCCTGAATGGGACGTCCATAAAATTTAAAGTAACTTTCGTATTTATGTCGAAGTGAAACGGTCACACAATTGATGGGGAGATGAAGGGAAAAAACAACCATGGTCATGGTGGTAACCTACACATGTGTACCTGCTGAGGTGGAAGACGATCGATCTAGTCGATCGGTCTAGATAGGCCAAGAAGTCCAACCCAACAAGAAAATGAAGGAGGAAAAAAAGGGACAAGGGAGTTGGGCTTGGGCTGCTCTCTTTTTTCTCGTTTTATTTTTTTTTCTGTTTTATTTCTTTTAGTTTCCAATTTGTCTCCTCAATATGATTTTAAATTTGTACCAAACCTCTTTAGAAAAATTTATATAAAATATAATTTGATAGTTTACTCTAATTAGAGTATTTGGAATATTTTTTAAATAAATTATAATTCATTTAGAAAAATTGAGCATGACACGTAGGCCTATACAGTATATTTTCTCAATTCTTGTTTATTTTATATCTTTTGATTTAGAGCTCCAAAAAGGTTTAAACCAATTTCCTTAGCTTTATAATTTTAATAATACTTTTATTTTGTTTTAGTCATTGCCTTAACCTGTCTTTATTTTTTTCTTCCTATATTTTTATAAATTTCATATCATTTTATTGGAGCTTTAAATAGAGTCAAACTAATTACTGTGGCTTTATAATTTTGTCATTTATCTTTTTAGCTCACTTTGAAATACTTTTGTATATTTTAAATATGGAATATATCCAAAGTCTCATGTTGTTAAGTGGTCATTTCAACTTTGAAAAGAAAGTTTTTCTTTTCTCATAGTTTTAAAATGCAACCATGCATCCTTCATGATTTTGAGGTTTTGAAAATGTGCATACAACTTCACAAACAAAATTGTTTTATTTAATTTTTGTCTTGAAGGATTTATATTAAATTGTCAAAAAGATTTTATTCCCTCTGAATTTCTTTTAATTTTTTACATTTCAAATTTTGGAAAATTTTGGGATGTGACATTATGCTTGACTTTTCGTGAGTCGGAAGACTCGTTGTCGGAACCATGCGCTCATGTGATGATGCCCAATGACACCATCAATAACCTAAGCACAAAATCATGGACAATAAGTGCCGAAAGACAATACTTGAGAATCCATATAAAAACGACAAAGAACATGTAGACTAGAAAACTTAAGGTAACGCCCGTAGACGAAATTTTCACAAGTGCAATCACAAAGCTTATGCATAAAGGTTTTATATGATCCAAAAATGAATACTAAAGGAGGTAAAAGACTCAGAAATATGAGTGAACCAGAGATCTTTATTTCATTGATCATATAAGAGGTACACAATTAGATAAAAAATACTAAGTGTAAAAAGGATGTAGCTGTGCTATGTTCCATGGCCGATCAAGCTCCGGGTAGTTATCATCCGGGTCACGTCGCTTACGTTTATGATTCTCGTTGGGTCTATCCTTCAGTTCACGATTGTCAACGAGGTAGTAAGACCCATTGAGCAGTGCCTTGCTTATGATGAACGGTCCTTCCCATGACGGGGATAATTTGTGTGACTTCTGCTGCTTAAGTCGGAGCACCAAATCCCCCTCTTTAAATGAGCGATGCCAAACACGGTGACTATGGTAGTTGCGTAGCTTCTGCTAGTAGATGGCAGATCTTTGGCATGCCAAAACACGCTCCTCCTCGAGAAGGTCCACATCTAGGCGTATGGATTCTTCAGCGTCATCCTCGTCGTAGGCGGCGACTCTTGGTGCATCGTGAAGTATGTCGGAAGGTGGGATGGCTTCTGCTCCATATACCATGAAGTAAGGGGTGTAGCTGGTGGATCTGTTGGGTGTAGTTCGTAAACTCCACAACACAGATGGAAATTCTTCCGCCCATGCTCCAGCTGCTCTATGTAGCGGTGCCTCAAGACGTGGCTTGATTCCTTGCATAATTAATCCATTGGCTCGCTCAACCTAACCATTGTATTGTGGATGTGCCACAGATGCAAGGTCAAGTCGGATGCCCTTCTCCCAACAATAAGTCTCCACTTCTCCGAGTGACAAGTTGATGCCGTTGTCGGTGATAATGCTATGTGGGAGACCAAATCTCACCACTAGATCCCTGACAAACCTGAGGGCAGTTGCCCCATCAAGCTTTCTAATGGGTTTAGCTTCTATCCACTTGGTGAATTTATCAACTGCTACTAGCAGATGCGTAAACCCACATGGTGCCATCTGTAACGGTCCCACCATGTCTAGCCCCCAGACTGCAAATGGCCAAGTTATTGGTATTATTCGCAATTCATCAGCAGGAACATGTGGTTGTCAGGCATAATACTGGCATCCCATGCATGTCTCAACCAGCTTATCGGCGTCCGCCTTCGCGGTCAGCCAGTAGAATCCTTGCCAGAAGGCTTTCACGACCAATGATCGAGGAGCGGCGTGATTCCCGCAATCTCCGAGATGGATTTCGCATAGGATTTCCATACCTTCTAACTGGGAAACACACTTTTGGTATACACCAGTAGTGCTCCTTTTGTAGAATTGTCCATTGATTATGGTATAACCCTTTGCTCGTCGTACTATTTGTCGTCTTTTGACCTTGTCGTCGGGCAAAGTTCCGTGTTCGAGATATTCCATGAACGGTTTTGTCCAAGCCGGAGGGACCTTTGCCACCATATGGACGAAAGAGTCAGCTCTATCCGGATTGTCGATGTAGGCTCCCTTCACGGATGGTGTACGTAGATGCTCTAGGAAAACTCCTGGCGGAATTCTTTTGCACCCTGATCCAAGCTTAGATAGCAGATCAGCCGCCTCGTTTTGCTCCCTAGGCACATACTTGACTTCGTAGCTCAAGAAGCTCTTGGCTATCTCGTCCACTTCGTCTCGATATGCCGTCATCATAGGGTTCCGCGCATTCCAGGTGCCAGCCACCTGCTGGGCAACCAAGTCGGAATCTCCACAGCAAACTATGCGCTTGATGCCAATATCCTTGGCTACACGTAGTCCGTGAATGAGTGCTTCATACTCCGCCATGTTGTTCGTAGCCTCGAAGTGGATCTGCAGAACGTAGTGTAGCTTGTCTCCTGTTGATGACCGTAGAAATACACCAGCCCCCGAGCCATTGAGCAGCTTTGATCCGTCAAAGTGCATCACCCAGTACTCTGGTTCTGGCAACGGAGTAGCATCTGGCATCTCCGTCCAATCTGCGATAAAATCCGCCAAGGCTTGTGACTTGATAGCGTCGCGTCTCTTGTAGGTGATCTCGAAGGCGGCAAGTTCAATGCCCCACTGCGCAACCCTACCCGTAGCGTCACTGTTGTTGATAATGTCAGACAGTGGAGTCTTGCTCACCACTGTGATTGGGTGCTCCTGAAAGTAATGTCTCAGCTTCCGAGAAGCAAGGAATACTCCATAAGCTATCTTCTGGTAGTGCGGG
The DNA here is from genome assembly GCA_916181665.1 of Avena sativa. Lineage (NCBI taxonomy): Eukaryota > Viridiplantae > Streptophyta > Magnoliopsida > Poales > Poaceae > Avena > Avena sativa. The sequence continues at coordinate 379,652,471 of OV702279.1, read as the reverse complement.
TAATGCTGCTTGGACTCCGCCAAGACCTCCTCACATAGTAAACTGGTCGTTGAACTCCGTGCTCATAGCCTAGTTCTTCCGCTCTACCACGACGACGATGCTGATTACCCGGTTGGTTGCCGCCATGTAGACTAACAGGGGCTCTCCAGGCTCGGGTGCTGCAAGGATGGGCGCTGAGGAAAGAATCTCCTTGAGCTGCTTCAATGCTGCATCTGCTTCGTCCGTCCACGTGAATTTGTCCGCCTTCTTCAGCAACTTGTACAGCGACAGAGCCTTCTCTCCAAGTCGGCTGACGAACCGGCTAACTGCTGCAACACAACCTATTAGTCGTTGAATGTCCTTTAGGCATGTCAGACGGTTTATGTTTAAGATGGCCTTGATTTTCTCCGGGTTGACCTCGATTCCGCGCTAGGAAACGATGAAACCCAATAATTTGCCGGCTGGAACCCCGAAGACGCACTTCTTAGGGTTAAGTATCATGTTGTATTTCCGGAGATTATCGAAGGTTTCTTTTAAGTCGGCGATTAAGTCATTTAACTTTTTAGACATCACCGCGATATCGTCCACATAGGCGTGAATGTTCCGACCAATTTGGTCGTGAAGGCAACGTTGCATTGTCCGCTGGTACATAGAACCTGCATTTTTTAGACCAAAGGACATCGTAACATAGCAAAATGTGCCGTATGGGGTAGTGAACAAAGTGGCCAATTGGTCCGACTTCTTCATCTTGATCTGGTGGTATCCTGAGTATGCATCAAGAAAACACAAAAGTTTCGAGCCAGCCGTCGAGTCAATGACTTGGTCAATGCGAGGCAAAGCAAACGGATCTTTGGGACAAGCTTTGTTCAAGCCGGTGTAATCAACGCACATTCTTAATTCTTTGGTTCCCTTTTTGGGGACAAGTACAGGATTGGCCACCCATCGGGTGTGAAGGACTTCTCGGATAAATCTAGCCTTAACTAACCTAGCTATCTCTTTGCTAATGGCGCGTCTCTTCTCATCTCCGAAGCGTCATAGAGGTTGTTTCACTGGTTTGCATTTTGGATCAATGTTTAAGCTGTGCTCGGCAAGTTCCCTAGTTACACCTTTCATGTCGATATGTTGCCAGGCAAAGATGTCCCTATTCTCACGGAGGAACTCGACGAGTGTGCTTTCCTATTTGGGATCCAGGTTCGTCCCAATGGCGGTGACCTTGGAGGCATCGCCTACCACAAGTTCCACCGGCTTGGTCTCGATGGAGGCCTTGAACGCAGGAGTGGAGTCGGAGATCTGCTTCTTCCACGCGGGCATCTCTGAGTCATCGACCTTGCTCTGGATCTCTTTGAATTCTTCGCTGTAGAGGGCAGCTTCCGCAAAGGCTGCTTCATTGATCTTGCAGTCCTTTGCCTTGGTAAAGCTTCCGGATATGGTGATGACACCGTTTGGTCCAGGTATCTTGAGTTTGTTGTAGACGAAGCATGGCTTGGCCATGAACGTGTGGAATATGTCGCGGCCGAATATTACGTGGTACACGCTCTTGAAGGGGACCACCTCAAAGGTCATGCGCTCTTGGCGATAATTATTAACATCGCCAAAGGCAACCTGAAGTGTAATGCACCCAAGGGACCGAGCCTCCCGACCAGGAACTACGCCGTGGAAGATGGTGTTGGTCCGCCTTAGGTTTGCCTCTGTCAAGTTTAGCTTCTGCAGTGTATCCAGGTACATGATGTTGATGCTGCTTCCACTATCCACCATGCACTTGGTGAACTCCACGCCATCAATCAAGGGGTTAATGACCATGGAGTATTGGTTCTCCGTAGGAATAAGATCTAGGTGTTCCGTTCTGTCCCAAGTAATTGGAACCTCCGACCAGCGCAGGTACTGGGGGACTAGGGGCAGAGTAGCCATCAGGATCCTCATAGAGGTCTGCTGTTGTCGAATGGTGGGGGTGCCAAGGAAAGTGTGGTAGACTGGCGCCTTCTTCACGAAGGGGTTCTTTCCCTTGTCGTCGCTCTTGGCGGCGTGCTTGGGGTCAACATCCTCGTCCATGTCACTTGAATCCTTTGACTCCTCCTCCTTCTTCTTCCCCTTGCCCTTGCCACGTGGTCTGTTCTTCCGACTTCGCTTGTAGCCGGACTCCGGGTCTTCCTTGAGGTCGTTGATGAACTTGCAGTGTCGATTGGTATGGGTGGCCTTGCCGTTGACATCTAGGTGTACGAGGCACATCATATCGCGATACTCTTCTTAGGTTTGGGGAACGCGGAGCGGCGCTGAGGTAGTTTCACTTCCTCGTTGCTGCCCATGGCCAGCTCCCTGTCCTCGGCCACGCTGTCCGCCATCACCTCGTCCTGCAAAAGTCATGGCGACCATGTCGGGAGATTGCTTTTCTTCTGGAGCGGTTTTCTGCTTTGTACTGCTGTTCCTCCGAGCATGAGTTGGAACGGCCGTTGCCGGCAAGGAGCCGCGAGCATCGTCGTCAGCAGCTGCGAACTCACTAGCCAACTGAATCATCTGGTTCAAGTCAAGCTGGTGATTGTCCTGCAAGCGCTTCAGCTTATGTCGGAGCACGTGCCCCTTTCCAACCCATCGATGAAGGCGTCCATGGCGGTATGAGCGTGCACTCCTGCGCATGAATTCTTCAGGTCCAACCAGCGGGAGAGGTAGGCGCGAGATGTCTCGTCTTTCTCTTGCACGCACCGCTGTAGATCGCCAACAGTGTAGGTACCCTTGTACGTACCCTCGAAGTTCTTGGTGAATGCTTCTTGCATGTCCAACCAATTGCAGATGGATTTCTTCGGCAAGTCGTCAATACATTGACGGGTCGTGCCCCCCAACATCAAAGGGAGGTACTTGACGGCAACGTTGGGGTTACCTCCGGCAATCTCCACCGCGTTGCCATAGTCCTGCAACCATGTGGCTGGCTTGGCGGTGCCGTCATAGGACTTGATGGTCTTGTCAATCCGAAAACCTTTGGGGTAGGTTGCGGACCGTATTGAAGGTCCAAAGCAATGTGGTCCTAGGTATGGTCCTTCCCAGGCCTCGTGGATCTTATCGATCCGCGAACGTGCATTGTACGGCTCTAGGTTCTTCTTCTTCTTGTCAACAGGGGATGGGCTGCGTGAACGACACGGGCCTCCTCCGCCATGGTGACTGCTAGGTGGCGACGGAGGCGGAGGTGGCAGTGGGTTAGCCCTCTTTCTGTTACCCTCCTGCGACGCCTCACGCCTGTCTCGGTTGCTTGTCGGATGCGGAGGGCCATGGCGTGACCTGCTCTTGTGTCCTTGGTTGCGCTCTCCATCATGAAGGGTCTGCTCTGTGTTGTCGCGGATGACGATGCCGCACTGCCTTGGCGGGGGCATATCCGTACGATGGTGAGCCTTGGGATCTTCGCGATGTTGGGGTGATCGGGACGGTGGCGATGGGCGACGAGGTCAGGCCTTTTCTCCATGGTCGGAGGATATGGGGATAGCATCCTTCCTGTTGCAAGCATCCCTTCGTCTTCGTTCTGATGAACCCGTCTGGGACCCGACATCAAGAGGAGATCTGTCCCTTGGCGGATTATACTGGCTAGACTGGCAAAGCGCTGGGTCAGACTCAAGCCTCTGAGAGGTGGCCTTTTCCTGCTGCTTCACCGCCTTGGCCACTAGGTCATAGACCTGTTCCACTGCCTCAGGGCGATCTATCCTGCTCAAGAAGGGTCTTGGCGACAGCGAGGTTGAGGAGTGGGGTGGGCATCACCTGTTTGCCTTCACTGTCAATGTATGGCTTGGCCTATGCCGGCTTCTAGGGAGCCCATCCTAGGTTTCGCCATACACCAGGGTCGTTGATGACGCGAGCCGGAGCTTTCTTGGCCTTCTGCTGCTGCAGCAGAGTCTTGTACTCGGCCTCCATTGCTCTAGCTTTCTCTATGGACTTCTGCGCGTTGACCAGATCTCGATCCAGCTTAGCGCCTTGCTCCGTGATGGCTTGCGCTTCCTCCAGAAGCTGCTGGCGCTTCTCGTCAAGCTGAGTCATGTTCCGGATATGAGCTACGGTCAGTGGCTCAACGAGGAGATTGCCGTACATCACTCTATCAGCTGGAGTAACTTGGGCAGCAACAGACATAGACGCCAGAGGCGGAAAGTTTGCGGTGTTATTGTTGCTCGGTCCGTTGTCGAGTTCCTGTGGCTGTTGCACTGGGTTAGGCGGAGGAGGCATAACCTTTGCGCGATCATCGTCGGCAGCAATAAATTGGCCCTTTCCCCTTTTCCAGCGTTGTAGGCGGAGCTCGTTCGGGTTGATCTTCATCCATCGCCGTCCCAATGGTGACGAACACCTCTCGAGACGTGACGGCATTGTTGGCTTGCTCGTCGCGCGTGTACTCCTCCTCCATCTCCTGCATGGCGGAGTCTAGCTCTTCTGGACTGAAATCTATCTCCTTTGAATCTGCACTGAAGTTGGCATAGAGCGCGTCAATCATAGAGTCAGAGGGTTCCAGGACTTCCTCGATGACGGGAGGGGGGGGGAGGTGCAACAACAACGACGATGACTGGAGGTGGCGGCGCAGCTGCGACGATGGCGGCTGGAGGCGGTGGTGGTGGTGGCTGAATCGGAGGGGCTCCGTCAATGAGCACAAGCGCTGTCTGAGCTGCCGCTTCAGCCTCCGCGTAGTTGTTGACGGTGTTCACCATGCCTTCGAAGGTAAGGCGCCCTAATGCCTGCTGCCGTCTTAGAGAATGTCGGAGAAGTGTGCCATGGTCCAGTCCTTCCACAAAGTGATACATGGCATCATCATTGGGGTAGTGGGCCAGATCAGCTCGTATGCGGAGCCACCTGGCTAGGTAATCGCGGGGGTTTTCGCCCTCTCTCTGAAAGCAACGCGCCATATTGAAGATGGTAACCACGCCAATGAACTTGGATCTCTGTTGTCCAGACGCATGGGCGAAGCCGGCGGACTTGCAGCGATCTTCCACCGTTATATCCTGCACAGGGGCGGTTTGGGTGGGCCTTGAGTTTTTCCGATCTTTGCCGGCAAACTCCAAAGAGAGATCCGACATCAATCCTTTCGCGAACGTATCCTGCCCGTAGGCGGTCTGTGCGGGCCTTGATGCTCCTCCGACTCCCAGGGAACTAGTGCCCGAGTCGGTTTCGCCAATGAAGAGGTGGATGTCTCTGATAGGAACGATCGAACACCGCGTAGGGTTCGACTTCGCCGGGATCCAGAACTCGTCGGGAGGGACGATCGGGATGTTGTCGGAGAAGAGAACACGACCGATGGCTATGGTTTTGCCGATTCCCGTGAAGATCTTGCTCCTCGCCCGCTGAAGAGCCTGAAGCACCTCTTGCCCCATGGTGGGCGCCAACTGTCGTGGTATTGCCGATGAGTACGCCATGGAGGGGTCCTCACAGTGAGTGTTTAGAGACGTGGGGGAAGGCGGACAGTTGACGGGTACGAGGTAACACAGCTTACCCAGGTTCAGATCCCACGACGGTGGCGGAATCCTACTCCTGCTATAAATCACTATAAGGGCAATACACCGAGTTACAGGGATTGGTTCGCTGTGCGAGGTGACTAGAAAGTCTAAGTTATCGTGTGAAGTTATGCCCTAAAGGCTCCCATAGGCCCGACTTATATAGTCGTCAGTTCCTAGGGTTACAGGGAAAAGTCCTAACCGGACAGGTTACAGAGTCCTACACCGTCTATTACTAGTCTTGCGTGTCTTGTACTCCAAGGCTCCGGGTACATTGGTGACTCCAACCGTAGCCTTCCTTTATCCGGCATGGGCCTCCCTTCTGGATACATCTAACTGGGCCGCCCAGCAGGCCATAGGCCATGCTACCAATTGTGGGCCACCCGGGTTATCCGGATAGGAGACATGCTATGAGGATACCCATATAGCATATCCCCAACAGGCTCTACGGTCATCATCATTGGTTATCCCACGGTAGAGTTCCAACAAATCAGCGGGTTAAGCTGGAATATTCTTCGCCAACCCAGCTGTACCAAGTCCCAAAGCCTCACAAAATTTCTTCAATGTCATGTTGTAAGGCCTGCCATAAATTTTGAAAGACACAAGTGGCTTGAACAAGCTGTTAGTAAAAGAAAAGCTCTCCACAAATGTTTTAGTGAGCGTTGCATATTGCACGCTCTCATACTGCATATAGCTTGTTAGTCCAACCCTCTGAACCAAGGTTAGAAAATCATCAAGAATCCTAGCAGCCCGCAAAAAGGTTAGGCAAGGAAAGGTGGAAGGGTGAGCATCCCCTCATCTCCCTCGTTGCCAAATCGCGGTGTAATGAGATCCTGATTGTATGAAGGCCTAGATCGGGAGGATGATCTTGAAGACCTTGCCCTTCTAGGTGCATCACTCTCAAATATTTCACCAAATGTGTGGTTGTCCATGACCTATTTTTTCTGAAATTTTTAGACAAACATCAAACCAAGTGATTTCCAAGTTGATAAATGATGAGAAACTACTATAGGAACTTGCTAGAGGGATACACATGCATCAAAATGAAATCTCTAAGCATATAACAAGCATGCAAGCTCACAAAACCTGACACCTATAGCAAAAAATACTCAAAATACATTCTACAAATCACAAATCTAATTGGACAAGCGGAGGAGGAACATACCAAGGAGCAATCCCTCCAAAAATCAGCAACAAAGATGGGATGAGCAAGGATATCAAAATTCGCGAGCAAGAATAGCAGGAACTCGAGCTTGAGAAAGTTTTCCGGTGTTTTTCGGGAGAGAGAAAGAAGATGGCTGGGAGGAGGCACCTTGGAGGGGCCTAGGTGGTCCACACCCACCCAGGCGCCACCTAGGGGGTGCCCGTGTCGACCAGGGGTGTGGTGGCCCCCTGGGTCACTCCAGGTGTCCCTCTTCCCCCGTTTTTCGAGGAAAAATTTATTTTGAATTTTCTGGGATTTTTTTGGGAAACTTTATTTTTGGCCAATTTTCAGGGTATGAAAATTGATTTTCTCGCAGAAACAGATTTTTTTAGAAGAAGCAAAAGCAAACCATAAACCAAACTACATAAGTTCTAAGACACTCTAACAAGCAAACAACTAGCAAAACCAAATGTAACAAGAGAAAATGCAAAGACTAGGAAGGAGAAAAGTAAAAAAAAAGCAAGTATAACCACAGTGAAAACATTATTTTGTTCATTAAAATCCTTTTGTTAACAAGGTTGATCAAGTCTTGTTACCAAAACAATCTTATATGAAACAAAACGTTGCATTCCGCAAGGTGACTATGTTACCTCATACTTGATGGCAGTGGTCCCAATCATAATAGTTTCAAAATTTTCTTGTGGAATGGGACAATATATTTCTCCAACCTTGATGCTCTCAATATTTTCAATGGAATTCAGGCAATAGGATTTAGCAACCTTCTTGGGGAAATAAACAGTATGCTCTTTGTCATTAATATTGAATGTTACTTTTCCTTGATTACAATTGATAACAGCACCTGCAGTATTAAGAAAAGGTCTCCCAAGAATAATAGACATATTATCATCTTCAGGCATTTCAAGCACAACAAAATCAGTCAAAACCAAGCAATTATGAGCCACTTGAACAGGAACATCCTCACATATACCAACAGGAATAGTAGTTGACTTATAAGCCATTTGCAAAGATATATCAGTTGGTATCAACTTTCTAGCTGGAGTCTCTTGTAGAGAGAAAAAGGCATAACACTAACTCCAGCTCCCAAATCACATAAAGAAGTTCTAACATAATTATTCTTAATAGAGCAAGGAATAGTTGGTATACCTAGATCACCAAGTTTCTTTGGAACCTTACCATTGAAGGAATAATTAGCAAGTAGAGTAGAAATCTCCTCATTAGGAATCTTCCTTTTATTAGAGACAATATCCTTCATATACTTTGAATAAGGAGGCAATTTAATAGCATCAGTTAAATGAATTTGCAAAAATAAAGGTTTCATCCACTCACAAAACTTGTTGTAGTGTTCTTCCTCCTTTGACTTGTGTTTTTTACCTGGAAAAGGCATAGGTTTCTGCACCCAAGGTTCTCTCTCACTACCATGTTTCTTAGCAATAAAATCTTCCTTAGTGTACCTGGTGTTCTAGTGTGCTTCTCAGGTTCTTCCTCAACTTCCTCCTTATTAGGAGCATCATTTTTATCACTACCACTCTCAGTTTTAGCATCAGAGACATATATACTATTAGGATCTACAGCAGGTTCAAGTGGTTCCTCAACTACTTTGTGTTTCTTTTTCTTTCTCTTGCGAGGACTACTACTACTTTCACCTTTTTGAGAATCCTGCTCAATTCTTTTAGGGTGTCCTTCTGGATATAAAGGATCTTGAGTAGCTATACCACTCCTAGTTCTAATTCCATAAGCATGTTTATCTCCTGAGGCATTATCTAGCATATCTTTTTGTACCTTAGCAAGTTGATCAAGTTGGGTTTGAACCATTTGAAAGTGTTTACAAAGCATTTTAATTTCATTAGAAGTTCTTTCCACAATATCTTTCAACTCTTTAATAGCTCTAGAGTTTTCCAATAAATGATTCTAAACTTGTTTATTAAAATTACCTTGTTTCGCAATAAATGTGTCAAATTCCTCTAAGCATTGATTAGGAGGCTTACCATAGGGAATATCATCTTCATTAAAGTGGAGAGTGTGTACCTCAATAGTAGATGAGTGGGGAATTGGCTGGCATAATTCTTCTATAGGAGGTATATTCTTCACATCTTCAGCTCTAATACCTTTCTCCTTTAGACACTTCTTAGCTTCCTTCATCACTTCATCATTTAATGCAATAACTCCCCTCTTCTTTGGTGTTGGTGTTGGAACTGGTTCAGGAGTAATAGGCTCAGGTGTATTTAGCTCAGTTGAAGTCCAATCATCATAATTCTTGCTTATCTTAGCCATTAATTCTTCAGCATCTGTAGGAGTCCTTTTCTTGAAAACACAATCAGCAAAACTATCTAGGTATGTCCTAGAATCATCAGTTAGTCCATTATAATAAATATCAAGAAGATCATTCTTAGGTAATGGACATCCAGGATGTGCATGAATCAAGGCACAAAACCTTGTCCATGACTCAGGCAATTTCTCTTCTTCTCCCTGTTTAAAATCAAAAAGTCTCTGCAAAGCAGCATGTCTAGCACTAGGAGGAAAATATTTCTGGAAGAAAGAAGCAAAAAAAACAATCAGGGCTATCAATGGAACCAGGAGGTAATCTATTAAACAAAGCCCTAGCTTCTCCATTTAGTGAAAAAGTGAAGATCTTAGTAACAAAGTACTTATGCATCTTAAAATCATCAGAGAATAAAGCACTCATAGTAGAAAGCTCATTCATATGAGCCACATCACTCTCATTTTCAGTCCCACAAAAGGTTCTTTCTCAACAATGTCCAAATAGGATAAATCAAGAGAGAAATTGTAATCTTTATCTTTAATATATATGGGAGAGGTGGCAAACTTAGGATCAGAGGACAGTTTAGGAATAATGGTACGTCTAGCAAGGAGACTCTTAATAGCACTAGCACCATGTGTGTTTCGGCACTCTTCAATAAATTCATCAGTAAACTCAATGTAACCATCATTAATATCATAACTCTCTCTAGACTCTGGTGAGCTAACATGTGTAACAGTGTCTTCACTAGGAGTTTCAGTATTTCCTAGACTAGCCATAGTAGCATCTAGGAAAGGACCTAATGAACCACTCACATCAAGCATAGTAGAAGTAACATCATGAGCATCAAAAGCAGTTTCAGATTCAGTAGTAGTAGTAGTGTGTGTAGCATGAGTATGTGGTGGTGGTGTAACAAGCTTATTTATAACAGACGGTGAATCAAAAGCAACAGAGGTGATTAGGACTATACCTCTTCTTGTAGTGGATGGTAAAATAGGAAACTTTCCATCACGAGACTTCCCCATGATGAAAGGAGTAGCAGTGAACAATAGTAGATCCAAGTGAACTTACAAATAAAGCTATGCTCCCCGGCAATGGCGCCAGAAAATAGTGTTGATGACCCACAAGTATAGGGGATCGCAATAGTCTTCGAGGGTAGTATTACCCAATTTATTGATTCGACACAAGGGGAGCCAAAGAATACTTGCAAGCCTTAACTGAGTTGTCAATTCAGCTGCACCTGGAAATAGTTCTTGCTCACAGAAGTTTATTAGTAACAACAGTTTGTAGTAGCAACAACAAAGCAATAGCTGCAGTAAAACTGGAGCAATAGTAATAGTAGCAGCAAACATTAGGGTATGAGTGCGGTAGGCATAGGGATGGATGGACGGGCGTTTCATGGACGAGTCTAAATATATAACTTCAAGATCTAGGGCAATTGCAGATAAATAAGTATAAGCATCCAAGTACTAAACAATCCATATATAGTCATGCGTGCTCGCAATGAGAACTTGCACAACATCTTTTGTCCTGCCAGCCCGTGGCAGCGGGGCCTCTAGGGAACTACTGGCAATTAAGGTGCTCCTTTTAATAGAGAACTGGAGCAAAACATTAACACTCCATGAACACATGTGATCCTCACACCACAGCCATACCCTCTAGTTGTCCCAATTTCTTTCACTTTGGGGCCTTTGGATCCGGACAATGATATGTGTACACAACTTGCAGATAAGATCACAAACAATACTATCATAATGATTCAATAATAAGTTTAAATTTGTGACCATGGCACTCGGGCCCTAGTGACAAGCATTAAGCACAATAAGTTGCAACAAAGTCAAATAGCACTAAAACAGATACTAGGCACTATGCCCTAACAATATTATTCGATTACATGATAGAACTCATCCAATCCCTACCATCCCCATAGCCTATAGCGGGGGATTACTCACTCATGGATGAGGTAAAAATTGATGGTTGATGGAGAGGCGTTGATGATGACGATGGCGATGATCCTCTCCAAATTCCCCGTCCCGGCAGGGTGCTAGAACGGAGTTTCTGGATCCGAATCTTGGTTTCTGATGGTGGCGGTGTAGCGGAACTCTTTCTGGAAAAACGTCCAATCCCCCTCGGTTTTTAGGTCAAGGGGTAACTTATAGGCGAAGAGGGAGCCCGAGAGAGTGCCTGGGGTGGCCTCACCCCCCATAGGCGCCGCTAGGCCTGTCTCGCGCCTGGCAGGGGTGTGGGCTCCCTAGGCCTGCACTCCGTCTCGTACTCTAGCTCCGTGGATCTTCTGGTGAAATAGGATTTTTGGCATACTTTCCGGGATTTTTCCTGATAGTTCATTTTCTGCAGAAAAACTAGACACCAAGGTAATTCTGCTCAAAACAGCGTCAGTCCGTGTTAGTTGCATCCAAATCACACAAGTTTAGAGGATAAACAATAGCAAAAGTGTTCGGGAAAGTAGATACATTTTGGACGTATCAGGGAGCAACGACCCCTTGTTGGCGGTGTCGCCGATTACAAGACTGAGAAACAATCTTTGTTAGTGGTGTCGCAAAGTTCCACATGAAGCATGACGATTTAAATTGTTGGCCTTCTTCCCCTATCATGAGGCGGATCTCGATGGAGAGATCCATTGTTAGTGGTGTCGAATTGTAGCACTACGGTTAAAACCACTGCTAGAAATTTGATTGGTGTTTTGTTTTGTGCATCATCATGACTGCATGCTCATGTCATCATACCACATTGTGTTTGAGCATCGTCATGTCATCATGCATCTTTGCCTGAAAATATTTTCCTAAAGCCTATTTTGTTTGCTAGATACCCTCCTCTGTATTTCAAATCAAAACCCTAGGTCTGCCCGGATCTTCTATTTGTCTAAAACCTATTAACAAACGTTTTATTTTATTAAAAGAAAATAATTATGAAAACTATTTTTACCTGGGGAAGGCCGCCACTGGCCAGGCCCAAAGGCCTAGCTAGCAGAAGCCTACCACCCTAAACCCTAACCCTAGATCTATCTATACATAACACTAACCAGTCCCCAACACACACAACCCAACCCACTATTCGCAAACCGCCCACACACTACCACACCACACACGCTACGCGGCGCACCACGCCTGCAACTTCGGCCCCCGCGCGCGCGTACACGTTTCCCTGGCGCGCGCCTACCGGCGTGCAAAATGCGTCGCCGGCCACAAACCCACCCTCCTCTCGGTTAACCCCTCCCGCTCACGACCCTCTCCACCTCGGTATCTCCACCACTGAACCGTCCACCCCCGATCCATGGCCCCACCTCGCAGTCACACGTCCACTCCCCGCAATCCCCGTCGCCAACACCTCCACCTCGCACCGCTCTCCACTCACGGGCCCAGCCTCCTTCTCTACTTCTGGGTGCTGCCGCCCTCCGCGGAGCCCACTGCCGCCACTAGAGCCGCCTTTGCTTCCTCTACCTCGGCGCACCCGCCTCCACCGGCCTCACATCACCATCGTCCGCGCGACACTGTCGCCCCGCCCACTTCCCCTGGAGCTCGCCACCTTCCTTCCGCAGACCCCCGCCCGGAGCCTGAGCCCTCCCCGCTCGATCTCCTCCCTCCTCTAGTTAGTCGACCTCGCTAGGCCCTGGGAGCCGCCGCTCGCCCCACCGTCGCGAGCGCTTGGCCCACGAGCCCCAGTAGTGCCATCGCCCCGCCCTCCACCCGCCATGGCCGCCGTCCTCCTCCCTGCTATGCCTTGTCCCACTTCATCCTGGCCTATCCATGCCTCATCATCCCCATCGCTTTCTCCAGTTCACCCCTTCCCGAGGCCGTCCTCCGTCTGTTTCATGTTCCTTGTTGCCGCGCCTTCCTTTTCTTGAGCGCAACCCTCTGCCTCATTCCTGCAGTTGGCATCTAGGCGTTGTGTGCTGCCTCCACCCCTTGCGCTGTGATGGTTCCTGCCATTTAAGGTGTCTTCCGCTCAAGCCCAAAATAACCGTTTTGGCAATCTTCCCCGTGCTCGTGTATCATGCTTTCTTCAAGTTCGACTGACACCAAGTGATGTGATGACAACAACTTCATCGGGCAACCCCGACAATTCAAGATTGTCCATAGATTAGATTGACATTCGACATGAGGATCTGAGACGACGTGAGGATCTAGAGTGCGAAGACCATACCGAACCTGGTGGCACTCCACAGAACCCCAAGGCCTCCTACATGGACACCGAGTTCTCCGTCATGGATCCGAAGTTCGAACCCCGACACCGGCTTCATGATCTCCTTCGCGGACTCCCAGACCCTATTCTCGGAGGTGAAGACCGATCCCGCGAAGACTGAGCCCGAACCCTTGGAACCCAAGATCATCGGGCCCCTATGTGTGACTCCTACCTAACTCGACCCATATTTTTATATGACATATATATCTGTTGCATATAATTGTACATGTTTACACACATATCATGTGGTTAGGGGGCTTTTTGTTGAGTCATCTCATAATTAAATATGGAGACCATATGCAGGCTTTTCTAGTCTTATATTAGCTCCATTTAAATTTGTGTAGCGAACCGATGACATAATTTTGCCTTGTTAAGACAACATTTAAATTGCGGGGTACCTATACAACATAAATCACCTAATTAATTGTTGGGACCCTGGTTGCGCTTAATATTGGCTAATTGCATTGCATCTTCGCCATGCCATATATCATATATGTATCATGCCCGATCTTCTGTTGTAGTTTTAAATAGTGCATCCGGTGTTTCTTCTAGTGCTTTGATTCTTCACGGACTAGGATGATGAGTTGATGTAAGTGTCGACCCAATATTCGGATGAACCTTCGGCAATGTTTTCAGGCGAGCATTCTCCCCTTTCTACCTATCTTACTTTTATAGTCTTTATTTCCCCCTGTTGATCTATTGCTATCTGTGTTGCTATGGTTTAGTTTTCGTACTAGTGATATCCCTTGCAACCTCTATTGCCTTGGACACCTCCTATTACCTGTTGTTTGGTAGATAGTCAGTCTTGCGAGTCGTAATCGCTTGCTTAGGTGCTGCTTCGTGTTATTAAGTACCACGGTTGTTCGAAGGTTGCCATATGATTTATGTTGGATATGATCATGACTTTAATTACAACTTGATATTAAAATGTTGGGCTAGTTATAACTAATGCAGAGGCACCAGTGGGCAATAGATGTTATTTGGTTTTTAACCGCCATCGGTGTCCCGTAGGACCCCGAGTACTTTATACATGTTCCTTGACTATCGCACTATCCGCATGTGGGACCATGAATCCCCTTAGCGAGAGCTTGAACCATATCTTATTTATTGGGGCCACAAACTAGTTTGGGGTTTTATTACTATCCTGTACTTATGCCATGCTTATGCCATGTTTACTGCTTTATTTACTACTGTTGCTCGTGGAGAGCGTTTACTACTGTACTATTTAGGTAAGTGGAATGTTTTCGCAGTATCGACAAGCCTAGTCACACTTTCGGGTTCCCAGTCATTTACAACCATTTACACAAACCTCTGGATCCATCTCGGAGCCGGCCAACTTAGTTTCGGTTAGCTTAGTGGGGTGCCCCCCTAAATATTATATGAATCTTGTGATTGCTTTATCGTGATGCCTCGTTGGGTTTAAAGTTGGTTTTTCCGACGTTGATTGTGCGTGTGTTGATACTTGTGCCCCCCTACAGGGTAAATCTTTTTGAAAGCCGTGTCCGTGGTTATGGACGACTTGGAGCATAGTATCTCGATCATAGACAACTATAACTAAAGTAGTGTTATAAATTTGACTTTGGAATGACTAGTAATCAGCTTCACTACAACGGAATGGCTAAATAAAAGTACCAACAACTGCTGGATTTGGGATGTCTCATGTTATTTGTATCTGACTAGTAAGTATTGCAAATACAACGCAGTATTGCAACTACAACGGAATGGTTAACTAAATCTGCCCACTACTTATGATATCAGCATGACTCATGCTATCTATACCTCACTAGTAATCGCAACAACTATAACAAAATGAATAAAATTGCCAACTGTGTGATTTTCCTCGGTATGACTTCTTCGTATGGTCTCGAAGGGGAATACCAGGATGGGTATGTTTGGTGTTAGTATCAGGTTGGAACTGAATAGGTCTTTTTTACCCCTCTGTAATAGCCGGCAATTGTATGGAGTGTCTATAGGTTGTTTAGTGCATGTTGCGCTGCCGCTTCCGTCCACCATACCTATGTAGGTGAGAGCCGCCAAATTCTAAGTCTCGCCGTGTACTGTCCTCAGTACTTACTCCTCTCTTTTTTCCTTTGCCCTTTGCCGGCACCCCTTTTGTTTAAGCAGGTTTTGAGATCGATGTCGTTAGGAGTGTTACCTTTCTGGCTTGGCCTGGGCAGGTTTATGGATGCCTTTGGTTATTCTTCAGGGCTCTTAGCCTCATTTTCTTCTTGTCCATACTTGGATGTTGTACCGTTTTCGAGGTCATATGGATCTTTGTACTGTATATCTGTATTCTTGACTCATGCAGTCGTTGTATATATATCTGTTCTGTGGGTTCCATCATGGACTAATGTGTAATTGTATTACTTTGCTTTTCACCCGCACAGAAGTTCCTGGTGGGCACCTTTGAATCGTTTGTATGTGGGTTTGGTGGGGATCGCTAAAACTTGCATGGGACCAATCTGAGGGTGTTACAGAGTGGTATCAGAGCTCATCAGTTATGATACCCCACTGGTCTAGCCTGTAGGATAACCTAGCTAACGGCCGATGTAGAGTGTCAAAACTATTTTGCAAAATCGGTTGGGTAGATCTGATTAGATCTGGTTTTACTCCTTACCCCTATGCTATTCTCTTCTTACCTTTGCGTGTTTTGAATCTGCTCTGTTATCTTTTCTTAGAGTCCAGGAATTCTCGTGGTTGGGTTTCCGTCATACCTTCAGTGTTTCGTTTCCTTCTTCTTGTAACGGTGTTGCTACATCCGGTCTTCATGCTATCTGAGGAATTTTTCCTCTGTGTACCTTTCAGTGAACAAAAATTCACTAAAAAATTTCTTTGTATCTTCCGGTGTTTCCAAGACGACGACATCATCTACGTCTAATTCGATGAAGAGCTTGCATCACTCCTTTGTTTCCAAACATCGCCTATCGAGATATTTAGTCTGAATTCCGAGAGTTGGTTACATAATTCTCCTATTCATGTGCATAGTAATGCTTTGAGTGCCCAATGGACTCATCACCATATGAATACTCTTATCATTCGCTCTAGTACATTGAATCGGCTCTTGAGATCAAAGGAACAAGAAGAAAGGCCATATTATATCACATATTATGAATTGCATGTGATGTTAATCCTTTTTATGCATCTTGTATTGCTTAGATTGTGCCGATAGCATTATAATATGATCCCTCTCACTAAATATCAAGTAATAAAGTGTTCATCCTTAGTAGGCACCATTGCTAAGACTCGTCGTTTCGAAGCACCACGTGATGATCGGGTGTGATAGATTCTACGTATGCATACAACGGGTGCAATCCAGATTAGCACATGCGGATACTAAGGTTAACCTTGACGAGCCTAGCATGTACAGACATGGTCTCGGAACACGGAATACCGAAAGGTAGAGCATGAGTCATATGGTTTATATGATGAACATGTTGATTGTTCGCCTTTGGAGCTAGATCATCTCACGCGATGATCGGACTTGGTGTAGTGGATTTGGTTCGTGTGATCACTAAAACAATGTGAGGGATGTTGTTTTGAGTGGGATCTCACCTAATTAATTTAATAATTAAGTTTGAACTCAGTTTGTCGTAAACTTAGTATAAACTATTGCAAATATGTTGTAGATCATGGCGACCCCTACCACCATTTTTAATGTGTTCCTAGAGAAAGAAAAGTTGAAATACAATGGAAGCAACTTCCTAGAATGGTTCCATAACATGAGGATTATCCTCGATGCTGAAAATTTGACCTATGTGCTGGATGCACCGCTAGGTGACCCACCTACAAGTACTACGTCTCGAGATGATCTTAATGTGTATGACACTGTAAGACCCCACCTTTATAAGGTAAAGGTCCCTGTGATTGTAAGACCCCACCTTTCTAAAGGTAAAGGTCCCTGTGATTGCAATGCTAGTCCCTGGATCAAATGCTAGCATCCACAATTTAAGATGAAGTAAACAGATACAAAGGTCTTTATTACATCGTCATTCCAGAGATAAAATAGTCTTTTACAACTCCATAGCCATAGCCTAGTACAAGAGTTCAAACTTAAATAAAAAATTAAGTCTTCATCTTCATGTGCCACAGGCAAACATGTTGAGTGTAGACTCATAACCCTAATCCTCATCAGAGTAACCTACAACATCACAAGTTATAGCCATAGTGGATCAATACATTGGAATAGTATTGGCAAGTGATACCTTAGTAGAATAATAGTTTCTAGCTTCTACATGAATTTGGCTAAGTGTAGCTTATGCTTGCTTTGCTCAAAATAGGTTTTGCCTATCAGTTGAAAAACACTAAGTTTTTGTTTGAAAAAAACTCCCAAGGAACCACCAATAGACATTGGTGAACCATTACCCTCGTTCAACCACAAGTTTTTAACTTAGAAATTGGGATGAGGAGATCCTTGATAGCTTCAATGTCTTGATGCTCAAATTGTCCGTTGCCGGGGACACAGCTAAGTACTTAGATTTTTCCTTCTCGAGAGGTGGTGCACTTTCCCTACAAGACTCGACATGCATCGAGACGAGACCTTTCAGAAGCATTCCCTTAGACCAAATGGACGCGTTCCAACCTATCACCCTACCACCATTTGTCCATCTGGCTAAGTTATTGCAACCTATATGATCAAGGTAGAGCCCATATGCCATGTGGTTACACTAGAAGCTTCTAAACACTAAGTATCTCAAATCCCTTTGTTCCTGGGTGGCTTTACACAAGTGTGATACACAAGGTAGACCATAGATATGGGCCTTGTGTAACCACTCAACATAACCCAAACACACCATTCCACCCAGGTGGTTCATTCACTTAGTTGTTTTATTAGGAAAAAAACATAAGTCAAAGACTTAACAGAAATTCCATAACATGTATATAATCCACCCTTGTTTGCTACTAGCTAGGCTAAGCATGATAGTATAACAAGTATCTTAACTTAGATAAAATTCTACCAAGACTACATCTACTAGGATTTCCCATAGCATAGCATATAGATACTTCGCAAAATTTCATGCAAGCCCTATACAAAATATCACTAGTGCATAGTCAAAATAATGGGACAAATACATGAAGCACCACTTTCCTTGGTAGTTGGGGGAGTAGCAACAATCCTCACAATCACAATCACCACTAGAAAATCTACACATAAAATGATAGAACCAAATTTACATTCAAAATAATCAAGCAAAAATATATGAATGCATGCAAATGCCATGTGATGAATTTTATCAAACTAAACAAGACAAGTAAACAGTACTAAACACTAAACAGTTCTAATTGGGCGGTCTTCCCCTTGCCCTTGCCTCGCGGTCTGTTCTTCTAACTTTGCTTGTAGGCGGACTCCGGGTCCTCCTTGAGGTCGTTAACGAACTTGTAGTGGCGGTTGGTGTGGGTGGCCTTGCCGTTGGCGTCGAGGTGTACGAGACACGTCATATCGCGGTACTCCTAGTAGGTTTGGGGAACGCGGAGCGCTGCCGAGGTAGTTTCACTTCCTCGCTGCTGCCCACGGCCTGCTCCTCGTCCTCAACCACACTGTCCACCATCACCTCGTTCTGCGAAAGTCATAGCGACCATGTCGGGAGTTTGCTTTTCTTCTGCTGCGGTCTTCCGCTTGGTGCTGCTGTTCCTCCGAGCTTGAGTTGGAACAGCCGTTGCCGACAGGGAGCCACGAGCATCATCGTTGGCAGCTGCGAACTCACTAGACAACTGAATCATCTGGTTCAAGTCTAGCTGGTGATTGTCCTGCAGGCGCTTCAGCTTATGTCAGAGCAACGTGCCCCTTTCCAACCCATCGATGAAGGCGGCCATGGCGGTCTGAGTGTGCACTCCTGCGTAGAAATTCTTCATATCTAGCCAGCAGGAGAGGTAGGCGCGATATGTCTCGTATTTCTCTTGCACGCACCGCTGTAGATCGCCAACAGTGCATGGACTCTTGTATGTACCCTCGAAGTTTTTGGTGAACGCTTCTTGCATGTCCAACCAATTGCAGATGGATCTTTCCGGCAAGTCATCAATCCATTGACGGGCCGTGCCCGCCAACATCAATGGGAGATACTTGACGACGATGTTCGGGCTACCCCCGGCGATTTCCACCGTGTTGCCGTAGTCCTGCAACCATGTAGCTGGCTTGGCGGCGCCGTCATAGGGCTTGATGGTCTTGTCAATCCGGAAACCTTTGGGGTAAGTTGCGGACCGTATCACAGGTCCAAAGCAACGTGGTCCCAGGTATGGTCCTTCCCGGGCCTCGTGGATCTTGTCTATACGCGAACGTGCATCGTATGGCTCTGGGCTTCTTTTCTTCTTCTTGCCATCAGGGGACGGGCTGCGTGAATGATGCGGGCCTCCTCCGCCATGGTGGTTGCTGGGTGGCGACGGAGGCGGAGGTGGCGGTGGGTTAGCCTTCTACTTGCATAATCATTTTGCTTCTTTAAATATTGTCCTTACCGGGCAATAATGATGTTTTTGTAGAACTAGAAGCTCAAGGTCCAGTGCAAGCATCAGACTTCACTACCTTGCCATCACAAGGCAAGTTCATCACTTTCTCATGTCCTTTGAAGAGTCTTTATCAAAGTATTTGCAAATTGTGTGTTGTCATATGTGCTATAAAATAAAGAAAATATTATCTTCATAAACAAAGAAATCATAGATATCATCCTAAGTGGTGATATAATGGAGCAATAGAACTTAGAGTTCTAATTGCAACAATGATGATCAAATAGGGACTTAATAACCCCTGACATCAGTGATTCTAGCGCCGTATATTACGCGTTAGCCATGAGATTTGGAATAGGACAGAGAAGTCAGCTGTATCTTCTTCCTCTCGCATGAAGACGGATGTGCAGGTTGTGGCTGTTATCCTTGTAGCGTGCATATTAATTGGTAATTCGTAGAGGATATGCAGCATATGGGTGGGAACCCTCAACGTCCCACGATAGTTCTGGCATCTAATGGTTTGTACAAACCATTGCCGTAATTCATTATGTGGCATGGTGTACACCAAGGAGGCATGCGGGGTCGCGAAGGGGGCAGTGATTGGCTTGGACCAACTACTGGGCCCCACATCATGGAATTGTGGACGGGAAAGTATGCCCGGTTGTGCAACAAGGAGTTGATCTCTCATGGGTAAAGTAACGCACCTCTGCAGAGTGTAAGAACTGTAACTTGTTACTCCCTGTTCCGGGAAGGAGCTACGAACGCAGTAGGAAAGGAACTCCATGAAAGTTCTAGTCAACCTGTGAAGGCTGATTGTCATAGTCTTTCAGAATAAAATCAATCTTTTAAGAAAGATTTACAAAAACTGCATAGTGCCAAGGACTTATAATCCGAGGTGGTAGTTAGAGCATCAAACTTCCTACCTTGCATATAATGAACATGTTGGGTAACGTTGTTACTCATTCTTTCCTTTGATCCCTTGCTTAGACTCTGAGGATCCCGAAGACGTGCCAATGTATGCAGCCGAATGCCAAGAAGACGTGCTCTACGAGGAACCTGATCTATCCGGAGGATTTGAAGGCGTGGACTACGAGATCCGCTACGGTGTCGATGAGAACGAGTCCACTTAAGGGTCTAGTTAGTAGTAACTAATGGAGCCGAGCAGCATGAACTCTATAAAATAAGCTGTTGAGCCCCACTCCTAGTCAGAGTTGTTACTTTAAAATTTCCGCTGAACATCTTATATTTTGGTTTGTAAGTTGGATCTTTTGGAAGTCTTAAACTTCCGGTATTGTAATAATAATAATGTGTGTACCTTTGTAATATGGACCCGAAATGTTTCTATTGTACCACTCTGAGGGATGTGATATTTACGGAACGGTGTTCTGTGGATGTCATGTCAACGACTATAGTGTACTACACATGCAGTGGTATGCTGGGTCACCGCAGTTGGTATCAGAGAAAATTGCTTTGACCTTAGGTTGGAAACCTAGTTAAGGGTATTACCTGTAGAAGATTTGGCAACGTTAAAGAATTCTCTAAAAGTAATATAATGGGTATTCAAATGAGAATATTCCGTTATATATTTTAGTGCGATAATTCTTTGTTATGATGCAATATATTATTGGATACTAATCAAAATTATTCTGATATACATAGATATGGCACCAAAGTTTCCAAAACAGACTTTGGTAAGGAAAGAGGAGACTCTTGATGATTATCAAGGATCATTTACAGACCAACTTCGTCAACTTCTAAAGCTCTTTAATTGTCCAATTAGAATCCCAGTGAACACTATCACTTATCTTGATGGCCGGATGTTATCCAAGTATCGTGTGAGTATCCAACTTCCAGAGAAGCTTGGACTATACCACGATCTACCCATTGGAGAAGGTAGGAGTCATTTAGCAGCCTATCATGTGGCTTTTGTGGAGGCAATAGCTAATATCCGGGAGCAGAAAACCAAGGAGCTAGAAGGTAGCACATTTTCTGTGATACCTCATGATTCTATAGACTCGGAGCCTATACCGGATCATCTTAATTTGGTTAAGAAGCATCCTAAGTTAGCTTCCAAGTTTATGGACAGATACCGGACACTCGTTGCGTCTTTTTATAAGACTCATCAAGTGATTGTTGAAGACAAAAATGACATGTTAGAGGATCTAACTGATCCGGAAAGGAGGAAGCGGTTAGCATCCCAGTTAGAGAAAGAAGCAAGTAGCAGTGCAACACCTATCTTTAAGGATATACCTATAGATCCGGAATCTTTTACACCATATCCTTACTCACCAAGACCTGAACCTACACATGATCCTACTATAGATATGTGGTATGCAGTACCACAGGGATCAGAGGATGGTTCTGATTCAGAACTTCCTATTGAGAACTCGGATGGATGGAGAATGAGATCATATAATGAACCTCATGAACACCAGATGTCCACAGATGGTTCTGACAGAAATGTTGGACAATCTAGTTGGATGGGTGCAAGGATGAATCCTAATAACAGAAGTAGAAATACCATGTCAATAGATGATCCAGATGAAGAAGAAGATCCTGAGGAAAGAGTGTTTGAATCATCAACATCTTCTCAAAGCCCAGGGAATATACATTATCCAGTATTCAATTATCTTGTCCACGAGAGCACCTGGGGAGCAGCAGGATCTGCGTATCCTGGTGACAACTCTAGAGATGAAGCTCAGGTGATGCAGGCTGGAGATAATGTTGAATATGTTTCTGAAGACTTTTCAGCTGAGCTGGAGGGAGTCGATGCACTCAGGTTGAGTAATGACTCAAGTCCTGATACTTCAGATACAGAGTATGTTCCTTCTGGAAGGTCATTTGTTCTACAAACTGTGCGACGGTCAACACGTCATCACGGTTGGACCTCAGGCATGTATGATGAGCGTAGTTACTATTAGAAAGAGACAACTAGACAGTAGTATCAAGTACTGTGTATTGTACTCTAGAAATAAGGTAGTTCTGTAAAATACCAATATGGTATATGTTGTAATGACTTTGTATCATTATGATATTATGTAAATATGTAAAATGCATATTTGGATTTTCTTTGGATCTTTATTGTGTGACTAGTTCTATGCATAAAGTCGAGCTCAGAACACATGTGCATGATGTAATTATGAGTATTTGCTTTATGATGCAGGACTAGGGGGTCATGGATACGGGGGTAGAAATAGAAATTGAGCAGCAGCGGATGGTGCGTGAGGCCAAGGAAAAGGCCGATGCTGATACAGTAAATCAAGGAGCATTACCACCACCATCAATGAGGCCGTTAATGGAGCAGAACTTTATGCAATGTATGCAAATGATGCAAGAGACCCAGAACAAGTTCATGGAAGAATTGCTGGGTAGAGCAAATCAGAGGGCACCTGAAGGTGGAGGAGTGAGTTTATCTGATTTCCAGAATGCAAGGCCATTACCTTTTGCATCAGCTCCTGAACCAATGGATGCAGAAGACTGGATAGCAGATACAGAGAGGAAGCTGAAAACTATAGGTTGCAATGATGAGGAAAAATTGAGGTATGCAACTCATCTGCTGACCGGACCTGCAGCATCATGGTGGGAAAATCAATTAGCCATGCAACCACCAGGAAGGGAGTTTACCTTGGAGGAGTTTAAGCAGAGATTCCGTGAATATCATGTTCCGGAAAGCGTCATGGAGTTGAAGTGGATAGAATTTGAGGAGCTTCAGCAAGGATATACTAGTGTCATGAAGTACATCCGGGAGTTTAGCCAACTGTCTCGTTATGCTGAGGAGGATGTTAACACTGAGGAGAGGAGGAAGAAACGTTTCTTGCGTGGATTAAATCCGTTTGTGAAGATGCAGCTAAGGTTAGCCAATAAGCGAACTTATCAGCAGTTGTTGGATGCAACCATTACTTTTGAAGATGATTACAAGAATGTCCAAGAGGACCGGAGGAAGAGAGCCAAGAAGGAAACCAAGAGAATTCAGACAAGCAAACCTAAACCTAACCTGGAGTTCAAACCCCAGAATAGGAATTATGGCAACAACAACAATAACAATAACAATAACAAGGGCAGTGGTGGAAATTAATCTAATCCGAGAAGGAATGTTATCTGTAACAACTGTGGAATTCCAGTGCATTTCCAGAGGGAGTGCAAAAAGCCTATAGTAATCTGTTATGGTTGTGGTCAGAAGGGGCATATCAAGACGGATTGTCCGAGCAAACCACCGGGAGGATGGCCTACCAAGGGAGGAGGACAAGCCAGTGGAGGAAATGGACAGCCCAATAAAGGAGGAAACAATGGCAAGAACAATAATGGCAAGAGAAACCGACCTACCGGAAAACTGAACTTTGCAATCCTCGAGGAGGTGGATAATTCGGAGCATGCAGTAATAGGTACGCTCAATATCCTTACCAATCCCGGCAAAGTTCTATTTGATACTGGTGCAACTACTTCATTCATTTATGAAGAATTCTGTGATAAGTTCAGGATTAGAAGGGAAACGTTAGAACGTCCTATGACCATAGTTACGGCAGGAGGGAATGTGATTGTACGCCACATAAAACATGATCAGGTTATCTCGATCTGTGGTTGTACATATTTCGCAGACCTTTATGTGATTCCTTTGAAGGGAATTGCAGTAGTGCTAGGGATGGATTGGATGATGGAACACGGAGCTCAGATTAATTGTGAGGAGAAAACTATCTCAATCAAAATCCAAGTGGAGCAAGGATAGTTTACCAGGCAGATAAACACAGTCATATCATGGTGGATCTGCAGTTGAATTCAATGAAGGAAGTTAAATTAGAAGAAATTCCTGTAGTTAATGAATTCCAAGATGTTTTCCCAACGGAATTACCAGGAATGCCACCAGACCGAGAGATAGAGTGCACCATTGACCTAATACCTGGTACAACACCAATAGCTCAGGCACCATATAAAATGGGACCCAAGGAGTTGAAAGAACTCAAGGATAAAATTGATGAGTTAGCAAGAAAAGGATTTATATAGGAAAGTGTATCTCCATGGGGAACACCAGTAATTTTTGTGGATAAGAGAGATGGTGGAAGACAGATGTGTGGTGATTATAGAAATCTGAACAACGTGATGATCAAGAACAAGTATCCTTTACCAAGAATTCAAGATTTGTTTGATCAAGTGAAAGGAGCTGGAGTATTTTCCAAGATCGATTTAAGATCTGGATACCATCAAATAAAAATCAAGCCGGAAGATGTTCCAAAAACAGCATTTGTCTCAAGATATGGACACCATGAGTATCTGGTGGTACCATTTGGTTTGACCAATGCACCGGCAATATTCATGAATCTGATGAACAAGATCTTCATGCCATATTTGGATAAGTTTTTCATCGTCTTTATTGATGATATTCTGATATATTCCAAGGATAAGGAAGAGCATGCTGACCATTTGAGAATAGCATTGCAGACTTTAAGAGAACATAAGCTTTATGCTAAGTTCAGTAAATGTGAGTTCTGGTTAGATGAGGTAGAATTCCTCGGTCATGTGATCAGTAAAGATGGGATTGTTGTGAATCAATCTAAAGTTCAGCCGGTACTAGAGTGGAATGCACCAACCAATGTGAAACAAATTCGAGATTTCCTAGGAATGGCTGGTTATTATCGGAGATTCATTGAAGGTTTCTCCAAAATAGCCGGACCAATGACCAAATTATTAAGGAAGAATACACCATTTGAGTGGGATGGGAAGTGTGAAGCAAGTTTCCAAGAGTTGAAAACGAGATTAACCACAGCTCAAATCTTAGCAGTTCCTGAAACAGGGAAGGATTTCACCGTGTACTGTGATGCATCTAAAGAAGGTTTGGGTTGTGTATTAATGCAAGATCGGAAAGTAATTGCTTATGGTTCAAGACAATTGAAACCACATGAAGTCAACTATCCAACTCATGATTTAGAGTTAGCAGCAGTAGTTTTTGCACTGAAAGGATGGAGGCATTTTCTTTATGGAGCCAGATGTGAGTTATACACTGACCATAAAAGTCTCAAATATTTCTTCACTCAAAAGGAATTGAACATGAGACAGAAGCGTTGGTTGGAATTAATCAAGGATTATGATCTAACAATCAATTACACCCCAGGAAAAGCAAATGTTGTAGCAGATGCTTTAAGCAGAAAGAGTGCAGATATTCAGCCTAGCAACAAAGAGTTACCAAAAGAGTTACAAATGGACTTGGAAAGATTAGAACTTCAATTCATCAGGATAGAGGTTCTTGGAGGATTGGCGACTATGCAGGTAGTTGCAGAACATGACAGTGATCTTAAGCAAGAAATTTTTAGACGTCAAGAAGAAGACCCTTTTATTGCGGAGGAAATCCGGAGGATATCTCAAGGGCAAAAATCAGTTTTTCGCCTTGGAGATTATGGATCTTTATGGTTCCAAGATCGTTTACGTGTTCCAGATGTGACGGAGATTAGAAATGTCATACTCAAAGAAGCACATGCTACGCCATATTCTATACATCCAGGGAGTACTAAGATGTATATGGATTTGAAAAAACTATTCTGGTGGAATAACATGAAAAGAGATATTGCTAAATATATATCTGAATGCCATACTTGTCAAAGGGTGAAAGCTAAACATCAAAATCCAGCAGGACCATTACAATCCTTAGAAATTCCTAAATGGAAATGGGAGGAAATAGGCATGGATTTTATCATAGGATTACCTATGACACCAAAAAAGAAGGATATGATATGGGTAATAGTGGACAGACTCACTTAGAGTGCACATTTTATTCCAGTGAATCAAAAAGATAATGCCGAAAAGTTAGTTGAAGTATATGTCAAAGAGATAGTAAGTAAGCATGGAGTACCCAAGAAGATCGTAACTGATAGGGGATCAGTGTTTACTTCAGCATTTTGGAAGAAATTGCATGAAGCACTTGGTTCAAAGTTAGATTTCAGCACGACATATCATCCTAAGACAGGAGGTCAACCTGAAAGAACAAAACAAATACTAGAAGATATGTTGAGGGCTTGTGCACTAGATTTTGGAGGAACATGGGAGGATCACCTACATTGGCAGAATTTTCTTATAAAAATAGCTATCAGAGTAGTCTGAAGGCAGCTCCATATGAGGTTCTGTATGGAAGGAAGTGTAGATCACCAATAT
This sequence comes from Avena sativa, assembly GCA_916181665.1. Lineage (NCBI taxonomy): Eukaryota > Viridiplantae > Streptophyta > Magnoliopsida > Poales > Poaceae > Avena > Avena sativa. Next base: position 379,625,848 of record OV702279.1, on the reverse strand, counting down.
GTTGGTATAAACCTAGAAGCAGCAAAGAATTTGCGCCAGATTATATCAAGGAGAGACAAGACATCATTGATAAGATCATGGATAGACTAAAAATAGCCCAGAGCAGGTAGAAAAGTTATGTGGATCAAATCCGAAGATCATGGCATCCAGAAGTAGGAGATACGGTCTATTTGAAAGTAAGTCCAATGAAAGGAGTAAAAAGGTTCGGAGTTAAAGGGAAATTAAGTCCAAGATATATCGGACCATTCAAAATACTGAGCCAAAACAGAACTATAGCTTATGCTTTGGAGTTACCATCAAGACTGGCTCAAGTGCATAATGTTTTTCATGTGTCACAACTTCTCAAATGTTTGAAAGTTACAGAGGATGCAATAACACATCAAGAGATAGAACTACAAGCAGACCTGACTTATATTAAAAATCCCTGCAAGATTCTGGAAGAAAATTGGAAAAGATTGAGGAATAGGGCAATCAAATATTGCAAGGTATAATGGGAACATCACCCTGAAAGGGAAGCCACGTGGGAGAAGGAAGCGGATTTAAGAAAACCTTATCCAGAACTATTCAGGTATATCTCCACAAACTTTGGGACGAAGTTTAATTTAAGGGGGGAAGTCTATAACATCCCAGCATTTAGGAACCTAACGAAGGGTAGGTTTAGGATTACGTATTGTTGCATGCATATATTTGTGAAAAGGTGGGAAAATTTTCGCCAAATAAAACCTTAAGTGATCAATGCTTCTTTCTTACTTTAAGATTAGGATTAGACTTAAAGGAGGATTGCTATAAACTTTGATGTGATCTTAAAAGAATTATGTGTGTTTTGAACTGGGTTCGAATTTAAAAACTTAAATGTTTGAATAATAATTTAAATGATTTAGATATAAGATTTGAATCTTAAATTAATTAAGATATAGGTAGTATAACTTAAAACTCAAAACAACAGAAATTATGAAATTCATTTTCATATTATAAAGACACTAGTTGAATGCCCGTGCGTTGCTACGGTCATTATTTTGATTTCATTACCCGTGTCTTGCCAAAATAAGTCAAATAAACTTTTTTGCTTTCTTTTTCTCTATCGCTTTTCGCTAAACATTATTTTATTTAAAAGTTCAATATTAAACATGCTTTTGCGAATAATAAGAATATCGTATCATACTTACCTCTTTGACAACTTTGTATTTGGTATTTGACTATCTCTGTATTAAATGACTCCTAAGTTATATGGCATCAAATAAAAGTAATCGTCTGGCCTTTCTATTACCAAAAAATCGACAGTATGTATTGCAGAAAACTTCTGATGAATTTACCTACAGATGTAGTCTTTAGTTCTGATAGGTTTCTGCATTTTGGCCCTATAGACTCTCACCATGTCTTGCCACTTGGCCTTGTTTCATTATTGCTAACCTTGGAAATAAATGGAAGTGAAATTTCATTTAAGCTACCTTTTGTGTGAAAGATTGGTCCTCTAATTTTCGTATGCAAATCGTTGTACCATAGATAGAATGGAACTCTGTTTGCCATATCATAAAAATGAGAGTCACATGGCAAGCAATCTTGAGAAACACAAGAAGCAACTGAATTTGTTGTAAGGAAAAGAACCAATCGCATGTACAATCACTCAACTTATTTTTCCTATAAAGCACAGAAGGATTTTTTCTAGAAGAATAAAAACATATCTTTTAACTCATCAAATCGATAATATGTGCATATAATCTTCTCAAAATATCTTGCATCAGTTTCGCTTCAGTTCCTCGATGCTCTCTTGGATGGGTAGCACTTAGCAGTGTCTGATCAATCAGCCACCCCTCTTCCTCTTGCCTGCAAATTTGCACCAGATTTTGATCAATCAGCAATCATCAGCAGACTGTAAATTGAGGCGAAATTGAAGAAGATTTATTTGCAGTCTCCTGTATCGGTGAAGAACTGCGTGTACCTGATGGGGATCCCGGCGGCCTCCTGCAATGTTTCTTGGCGCCTTCGAGCCTGTCCGTCACACCTGACTTGGGATTCTCGAATACGATTGAGTGGTGCCCCGGGCGGAGCTTGGCCCTCTCCGTGCCGCGCTCGTCGTCCTTGGCCCCACCATCCTTCTTCCTATGGAAGAAATCGATGACGGCCTCCGTGCTCCTCCCCCTCCGTCTCTCCCCCGCCACGGCCGCACCCGATGCTCGCTCGTCGCCCTCCTCCTCCTTCCCAGAGTTGCATAGGCTCTGGTGGGCGGCGGCGTCGTTCTCCTCGGCGAGGCACGGCACCGGCGCTTGATGTCAACCGCTGAGACGCACGTCTTGGCAGGTTTAAGGCAGAAGGAAGTCGGGGCTTGTACAACGACCAACGGCGACTTGACGAACTCGACTCATGGAGTCATGGCGGCCGCCTGAATACTTAGGGACAGGGCAAGCCGGCCTCGATTCATCGTGCACGGCCAAGAAACTCAGGGAGGGAGCGTGCTTGGGGTAGCAGCAGAGGCAACCTGAGCGTCGTCCATCTCCTGGCGGCGGTTTCCTCGGCGTCAACCCCGCTCCTCCGCGGTGGCGAGGCAAATTGGGGACAGGGCGTTCTGTTGAGAATTTTCTGTCGGTCCTCTCTCAACTTCCGGTCACGATACGCTTTGTCTAGTATGCAAGCGCACTTAACCGTGGGCATTGTCAGTCTGTCGCCTCCGTTCTTGAAGCCATTAGTGCCCCAGCAGCCTCCCACACGCCCTGTTGCGAGGGATAGAGCATGGTCGTTGGCGGGTAGGCGGGGGGCAGCAGCGCCGGTATGCCGGGGCTGGGGAAAACACATGGAGGTGGAAGCTAGAACCAAGTGGAGGCGTAGGCGCTGGACCAAGGTGGCGCCGGGCGGCATGGATATGCAGCAGTCAGCAGTAACGGCAGCAGATCTCGCAGTTCGTCGATGCCCCTCTTTCTCCGTTGTCGCCTCGGCGGGGCAAGGCCATGGAGGGGGAGGATCGGCCGCCGGAGTTAGTGGACCGGGTGGTGGCTGGCTTTGCACTCGCCTCTGCCTCCAGCGGATGGAGCAGGAGGGGCGGGTGAGATGGATTCCCTACGTTCCCAGGGGTCGCGCTGCTGGAAGCCATGGAAACCTCGCCGTCGATGTGGCAACGCGGTCCGGGGAGTAGGGGAGGCCGGAGCTCCATCGCCGCCTCGGGGTCCATCCACATCATCGCCGTCGATGTGGCAGCGTCGGTCCGAGGAGTAGGGGAGGCCGGCGGAGGAAGGGGAGGGGGAAGCGGGTGGCGCTGGGTGACGAGGGGAGGGGATAAGGCCCGGTGGTGCTGACTTCGTGTCACTTGGCGGTGGCAGGGAGGGTTATTTTTTCCAACTATTAGGGGCAAAATCGTCATTTAAGGGCAGACGGAAAATTTTGAAGGGTGACGAACGGTCCCAATCTTTTTAATAATATAGATAAACAAGTTACAACAGAATAAAGAATAAGAATATTCTTTATTAATATTAATATAATCTTTATTACAATTGAATAAAATAAAGATTACAAGAATTATAAAAGAAAAATTACAAAGGACTAAGAAAATTACATCTACTAACTATCCTATATCTAAAACCTATACTAAATCTTCATCTTTATCTTTGAACCTGCAAAACAAAGATTAAACAGAAATAAAACAAGATTAGTGTTAGTATATATTTCTCTCAGATATGTTAGTGAGGTGCACTTGACAATCTCATCATTGAGAAATGTTAAGGAGGGGAAAGTTTCACCAATATGAAAGATTTCATCTTTCATAAATTCCCATCCAGAATGCAAATGACAGCCAAAAGGGACCAATTCACCAGCCAAGGTAAAAGTAGATTGGTAATAGTAAGTTCAAATTTTCTGAACCTATCCATATGTGCATAGCAGGCACACATGCTGCACACAAACAAGCATGCAAAGGGTGTGTTGTTGACTTCACAAGCACAGCCAGATCAAACAAAAACAGAGCACAGCCATGGGGAAGCACCTCAGTGCATCACCACACCACACCACAGCACAGCCAGGGTGAACAGCAAGTAAACCAAGAACAACAGCCAAACCAACCACCCAGATTAACCCAAACATCACCAGGATGGTGACATAAGGAGAGGGATGAATCTGGTGGACAGCAAGGTCAAGCCCAGGAGCTAGGAGGAGCAGGCAAACTCAAGAGCAAGCTCAGGAGCCAGCAAAAGTAGATCAAGATCATCAGCAATCTACTACACCAACATCAAATTTTGTGGTGAGCCTCATTGTAACACCACGGTTCTGAAAAGACCATGGCTTCTATGTGACATTTCAATCCCTGGATCGGTTCATTGGACCACAATAGAATAAGATGAATAACATAGCAAAATATCCGTGTATCATAAATAACGAAGATCCAGAGTACCATTATTACAATAAAAGCTTAGCTCAAGGCTAGCTCAAATTATTCAGGTAGCAACATAAATAAAGCAAATCCTCCATTCTTCAAATTGCCCACAAGTGAACAAGTGCCGAGTGGAGTACCGTGGCCTATATCGATTACTTAGAATCGGAATATCCTGCAACATGAAACGTAGCAGCCCCGAAGGGTCAATACATGGAATGTATGGCAACTAGAGCTATTAAAGGAGACAATAGTGCTAACATCTACATGCATATCTGGCAGATGGAGCTGTGGCTAGCTTGCATTTTCCAATACCTTTGTCCTACCTTCATAAACAGTTTTTGATTTTTCTTTGAAAGGATCCCAATTAAGTTAACCCAACAACATTAAAGCAATTATGAAATTAGAATGAGCGAGAAACATGTCATGGAATCAATATCAAGCAACTCAGTCGTCCATAACCGGGGACACGGCTAATAAATTAGATTATACACCCTGCAGGGGTTAGTACACTTTACCCATGTGACTTGGCCAGCCCAGCTTGTACCATCACTCTCATTTTGGGTGATGATAGGGAGAAGTTCAAGAAGAGACCGTTCGGGAAATAGCTCCCCAATCCCGTCGCGCACCGGTCCAACCTACCAAAATTATACATCTCTGGATACGCGGGTTCGAGTTACCATAACCTACTAAGTCCACCCAACCGCCCATTTCATTATTGGCACATGGTTATACACGTAAGCTACAAAATAAAGAAGCCAATCATTTTCTCTTGATACCTGGGTGCCTTTCCGCAATGATACCACCAAAAACTATCAATCCCATCACACCCAGGAGATTCATTGATTAAGTTGTTTTAGTTTTCGCAAACCAACACATTTAGAAACAACTTTCAGTGATGTAACCCAGCCCTCGTTCATTAGCATGGCTAAGCACATCTACCAACGGAGGTTCATCTACAAGGAAAGCCCTACCACATAATAGGACATAGCATAGCGATAGTATCATCCTACACATGCAACTACAAAATACACGACAATGCATTGAAAATAGTAGGACAACATCATGAACAAAGTAGCATCTACTTGCCTTGGTTGTAACGTTCGGAAGAACAATCCACACACGAGCAAGCGTTGCACTTGTCACAATCTACAAGATACAATTGCAATCATAAACAAACCATCCACAAGCATATGCAAACAAAGATGATGCAAGATGCATGCAAGACAAGTGGATTGATGCTACAGCAGCACCACATAATCTTATTCAGTAAAGCTACTGAATGCATGCATGGAAAATATTTTTAGCGCAAGAAAAACTAGTATGCAATTTATAATGCTCAATACTAGAGCTAGATCCCAAATAATTCACTATTGTTAACATACTGTTTGGAAAATTCTACTGTGTAGGCATTACTTAATAGGAACAGTACCAATTGGAATTTCTCAAAAAGGATTTATAAAACTCCCCGAGTAATTAAAATACTGCAGAAAGCCATTAAATAGTTTCTGCAAACGTTTTTACTGTAAGCCTAACTTTTTAATTCACTTTGAGATTCCCCTTGTTCTACTGAATCCAGGGATATATTATTTGCAATTTTTGGAGTTACAGATCTTTTTATACGAATTAATTACTCTAAAAAGTCCATTAACTCATTTAATTAATCTGGACAAAATCTTGCTGTAAAAGTGTGAAATAAAGGTACATCAAGATTCTACACGACTTACTGAATCTACACATATTTTATTTGCAATTTTTGGCCCGGTATATTAATTTCTATGAATTTTACAAGTTTCAGCTATTTTCTGCAATTTCCAAATTCATTTAAAATTTTTACTGTGCAGTCAACGCGACTGACGAGTCAGCGCTGACGCGGCGGCGACATGGCGTCTACGCGGGATCCACGCGGCTGCCACGCAGCTGCCACGCGGTGCACTGGTACTGGCTGGTACCGGTTCGGCCGGCCCGTCTAATCTTGACCGCAGATCACAGGATGGATGGCCGGGGGTGCTCGCGTCCTCACCTTGGCGGCGAGTGGCGGCTGGCGGCGGCGATGGGCGCAGACGGCGGCGGCGGCGAGAGCTCCGGTTGTCCATGGTGAGGTCGAGGCGTCTACGGGGTGCGAGGCGTCTCGGCGAGTTTGATGGCGTGGTCAGGGCGCTCCCTTGCGTCCTCGAGCAGCGGCGAAGGACAGCCGGAGGCGGGCGAGGGTGTCGGTGCTCCGGCGGTGGCGTACGGGTGCTCTCGAGGCTCTGAAACGAAGGGGGAGGGTCAATACGAGGCGCCGAAGAGAGGGTAGGAGCACAGGGAAGCAAGGGGGCGCGGGCGGCTTGACTCCGTCGACCTAGACCTCTTCTGGAAGCTCCAATGGCGTCGGCGGCGCGGAACTCCGGTGAGAAATCCCGAGGGGTAGGAGGCGTGGATTTCTAGGGTTCCAAAGGGGGTTTCGAAGAGGGGCGACGAGATATATATGGGGAAGAGATTGGGGCGAGGGACAAACGGACTCGCGCGGAATCGGGGCCGAAAAATCTCGGGCGGTTTCCGTGTTCGTCTCGGTCGCCAGCTCGAGGAGGGAGACGACCGGGTGGGCCCGGGGCATCGGCGACTGCGGGAGGGGAGCGGGCTGCAGCGGCGGTCGCGATGGGCCGGTCCGCTGGCGGCTGCTGCGCGCTGCGCGGTGGGGGGGGTGCGGCGGCGGTTAGCCAGGATGGGCTGGGCCGGGGTGGCTCAGCCGGGGGGTTAGGTTAGTTTTTTTTGTTCTTTTCTTTTATTCTTTTTGCTTTTCTTGTTTCTTTCATAGCTTTTTATTAGCTAATCCAAATGAATTGATTTCTGTTTTCAAAATTTTCTAAAAAATCAAAGGATCATCATAGGATCATTTTTAGCAACAAAATGTCTATTTCAAAATAGTGACTTCAAGGGTCCAACTATTCCTCTTTGTAGGAGCACTTGAGTAACATTTTCTAGGGTTTGAATGCAGTGTTTTGAATTTGAAAAATTTCATGAATGCAGAATGACATGAGTGATATGCATAACCAAATTTAAAATTTGGGATGTGACAAGACTAACCCCCTTAAGATGAATCTCGTCCCCGAGATTCGGCGCGGCTAGCAAAAAGGTGCGGGTGGTCCTCTCGGATGTCATCCTCACGCTCCCAAATGGCTTCCTCTTCGGTGTGGTGGCTCCATTGCACCTTGCAAAACCTGATCGTCTTGGTACGGGTAATCCTCTCCGCTGTCTCCAGAATGTTGACTGGATTCTCCTCGTAGGTCAAGTCATTCTCAAGTTGTACCTCCTCTAGTGGCACAGTGTTTCTCAATGGTGTATCCACCATCTCCGGATGGCACTTCTTCAGCTGGGACACGTGGAACACATTGTGGACAGCGGACAGAGCTTCTGGCAACTCCAACTGATAAGCAACTTCTCCTTTGCGTGCTAAGACCCGATATGGTCCAATAAACCGAGGTGCCAGCTTACCCTTGATTCCAAATCTCTTGATTCCATGAAGTGGCGACACTCTGAGGTATGCTCTATCACCTATCTCATACACCACTTCCTTGCGCTTGGCGTCAGCGTAGCTCTTCTGCCTTGATTGCGCTACCTTCAGCCTGTCCCTAATCAAGGCGACCTTCTCCTCAGCGTCCTTGATCAAATCAGGTCCAAACAACTAACGTTCTCCTACTCCATCCCATAGCAATGGTGTCCGGCACCGTTTCCCATATAGCACATCGAACGGCGACGTCTTGATGCTGGTTTGATAGCTATTGTTGTAGGAAAACTCAGCATACGGCAAATTCTCATCCCAACTAGAACCATGAGCCAAAGCGCAAGCTCTCAGCATGTCTTCCAAAATCTGATTCACCCTCTCGGTCTGTCCATCAGTCTGGGGGTGGAACGCTGTGCTAAACTCCAACCTAGTCCCAAGTGACTCGTGCAGCTGGCGCCAGAAGTGTGAGGTAAATTGGGTGCCTCTATCCGATACAATACTCTTGGGAACTCCATGTAGGCACACAATCCTGTCCATATAAATCTTGGCCAACTTTGCACTCGTATAGGTCGTCTTCACCGGTATAAAGTGGGCTACCTTGGTCAAATGGTCGACCACTACCCAAATGGAGTCATATCCTGACCTAGTCCTGGGCAATCCTGTGATAAAATCCATCCCCACTCTATCCCACTTTCAATCCAGCACGGACAGTGGCTGTAGTAGTCCTGCTGGCTTCTGGTGTTCCGCCTTCACTCGGCTACACACATCACATAGGGCAATATGCTCAGCGATGTCTCCCTTCATGTTGTTCCACCAGAATCTGTCCTTTAGGTCCATATACATCTTCGTATTGCCTGGATGTATGGAATACGGCGAGTCATGAGCTTCCCGCAGAATCAACTTCCTTATCTCCGGATCATTGGGGACACACAAACGTTCTCCATACCACAAGGTTCCTTGCTCATCCTCGCGGAATTCTTTTGCTCAATCCTCCTTCATCTTTTCCTTTACTTCATCAATCTCTTTGTCTCCCACTTGAGCCTTCCTGATTATGTCCTGTAGCGTTGGTTAGACTTCCATTGCTGCCAAATATCCTTCAGACACTACCTCTAGTCTAAGATCCTTGAACTGCCTGCACAAATCCTCGGGCAATTCCCCAATTGTCAATCCATTGGTATAAACCTTCCGGCTCAGGGCATCTGCTACTACATTTGCCTTTCCTGGGTGGTACTGCAGATTCATATCATAATCCTTGATAAGTTCCAACCATCTCCTTTGTCTCATATTCAGTTCCTTCTGTGTAAATATGTACTTTAGGCTCTTGTGGTCGGTGTACACATCACAGTGTTTTCCCATCAAGTAGTGCCTCCATACTTTGAGCGCATGAACCACTGATGCTAACTCCAAGTCGTGTGTGGGATAATTCCTCTCATGGTGTTTAAGTTGCCGTGAGGCATATGACACCACTCTCCCATCCTGCATCAGCACACTCCCAAGTCCCTGTCGAGAAGCATCACAGTACACTTGGAAATCCTTCTGAAGATCAGGTAAACACAGAACAGGTGCAGTCACTAGTCGACGCTTCAGTTCCTGAAAGCTGGCTTCACACGTATCTGTCCATTCAAACTTCCTCTCCTTCTTCAGAAGTTCTGTCATTGGTTTAGCAATCTTGGAGAAGTTTTCAATGAACCTCCTGTAGTATCCAGCAAGTCCCAAAAAGCTACGAATATCACTGGCATTCTTGGGCGCTTCCCACTCAGTTACTGCAGTCACTTTGCTTGGATCAACAGCGACTCCTTCTCCTAACACCACGTGTCCAAGAAATCCAACAGTGTTAAGCGAGAATTCACACTTGTTGAATTTGGCATACAGCTTGTGTTCCCTGAGCTTTTCCATAATCAGTCGCAGATGTTTCTCATGCTCAGTATCATCCTTGGAATATATTAGTATGTCATCAATAAACACCACCACGAACTTGTCCAAGTACTCCATGAATACCTTCATCATGGTCATGAAATATGCCGGGGCATTCGTTAGTCCGAAAGACATAACTGTATACTCATATAAACCATACCTAGTAGTGAAAGCGGTTTTTGGTATGTCCTCCTCCCAGATCTTCAATTGAAAATAACCCGATCGCAGATCAATTTTGCTAAACACCTTTGCTCCTTCCAGTTGATCAAACAAATCATTTATGTTCGGCAGGGGGTATTTGTTCTTGATGGTCACTTCATTCAACGAGCGATAGTCCACCACTAATCTCTTGCTGCTGTCTTTCTTCTCCACAAACAGAACAGGTGCACCCCATGACGACGAACTAGGCTGAATGAATCCCTTGTCCAACTTCTCTTTCAGCTGCTTCTTCAATTCCTTCAGCTCATCCACATCCATCTTATATGGTCTCTTTGCTATAGGTCCTGTTCCCGGCATCAGGTCGATGAGAAACTCCACTTCCCTGTCAGGTGGCATCCCTGGCAGCTCTTTCGGGAACACATCGGGGTAATTCTTAATCACAGGCACAGTATCCATGCTAACCCCCTTAAGAGAATTCAGCTTACACCTTCCCGGTCGCACAGCCGACTTGAACCTAATTCTCTTACCATCCGGGGTTTTGAGTGAAACAGCTCGCTATGCACAATCTATGTGTCCCCCATGCATAGACATCCAATCCATACCAGAATAACATCTAATCCTTGCGATTCCAACACTACCAAATGTGCAATGAAATTGTGTGCTCCAATCCTCACAGTTAAGTCATGACATCCCGCACTAGCTATCATATCTCCTCCAGGTGAGCTTACTCTAATTGACTCTTTCATAGACTTAGTAGGTAGCTTATACTTATCCACAAATTCCCTTGATATGAATGAATGCGATGCACCAGTATCGAAAAGTATAAGTGCAGGATGAGTGTTGATTGGAAACTTACCAATCACAAGGTCCGGCTCATCTGGGATCTCCTCCACATTCATGTGGTTCACTGTGGCCTTATGGTTGTTGGTTGGCTTCAACACCTTCTTCTCCGGATAGTTGTCTGCATAATGTCCCTTCTGACCACACTTGAAGCATGTCACCTCACTCAGATCCTTCTTCACAAAGCTGCGATCACGGTTGCGGTCATGTCCACCGTGTCCTCCAAAGTGGTGAGAGTGTCCTCCCTTGTGGTTGTGGTGGTTGCTCTTATGGTTATCATGGCGATGTCCATCGCCTCCATGGTGGTGGTGGTCATGGCTCCCATGGTGCCCATGGTCACTCCCTCCATGCTTGGAGTATCCATCATAAGAAGTGCGAGACTTGTGGTGAGAACCAGAGTGGTGATTGCTGCTCTTTCTCTTGCGGTTTTCCACCTGCTTGTGCTTCCCTTCCAAGATTCTGGCCTTGTCCATAAGCTCCTGGAAAGTGGGGCAATAAACCACCAGTAGCTGCACTGAAAGCTCATCACTGAGGCCATCCAGGAATTTCTCCCTCCTTTTTGCATCAGTGTCAACATCCTCAGGTGCATAACGAGACAGGTTGTTGAACTCCTCAATGTACTCAGCCACGGTGCGGTTGGTTTGGCGCAAGTTGCGAAACTCCTTCCTCTTCAGGCTCAGAACGCCTGAAGACACGTGGTTGGTCTTGAAACCTTCCTCAAACATTGCCCAAGTCACAGTGTCCAGCGGGTGGGTGATCTGAAAAGTGTCCCACCAAGAAGCGGCTGGTCCTTCCAGTAGGTGAGCGGCAAACCTCACCTTCTCAGCATCAGTGCATCCAACAGTTACCAGATCCTTGTTGACTGAACGCAACCAGTCGAGAGCAACCATTGGTTCCGTTGCAGTTGAGAACTTAGCTGGCCTTAGCCTCAGAAACCTGGTGAGAGCATCTCCCTGAGGCTGGTTGTTCCCATTGTTGTTGTTGTTGTTGTTGTTGTTGTTCTGAGCTTCCATGAACTGGGTCATAACTTGGGTCAGCTATGCCTGAGCTGCCATGAGCTGCTCCAACTCAGTGGGTTGACGGCGGGGAGGCATCTGCGGTTCAGCACAGGTAAGCTTAGAAAGAATCATCTACAAAAACAGGATTCTACCCATGCATTATGATCAAACAACAACAAAACAATAGCAGACAATCTCAAGCAAGCAACACATCAACAAACAAGTGATCCAGCAACATCCCAGGGGTTATCCTAGAAGTATATACCTACTGAAATAGCTTTTAGAAGAGTTGGCAATGGTTATATAAACAGTTGATCAACAAAGCATTAAAAACAGCAATATGCCAGAACAGTCCAGCAGTGTCCACGAATTTTTCTACCTGACTTAAACTCGTCAGGAATTTTTGCTGAATTTTTTGCATACAGTACAGAGAGTTTCGCACCAGCCCTATTTTTTTCAGATATTTCCCAGATACCAGTAAAATATGAAAAATCGTACAGTACTGCTGTATCAGCAGAAAACTGCAGCAGGAATAACATAGATATTAAGCAAACTTGCCATAACTCTTTCATAAAATTCGCACAAATAATCCTGGGATATTGGAGTACACAAATAAGCAACTAAACACTCTCAAACTAACAGTAATTAAGTTTTACATCGATCGAGACTAATCCTAACGATTTTTCCTAACGAGGACTATTTGGTGGACTTCTATCTACTTCTTGAAGAGGTTGCGGTAGGTCCTTGCACTCATGCGTTGGCGTTTCTGTCCATGAACCAACCATGGCGGCGGAGTGTACACCTCTCTTGAGTCATCACTTGAATCTCAAACTCCACCTCTTCTGGATCCCCCTCGTCTTCATCACTCTCTGCTGCAACTGCAACAGCTTCATCTCCTCCACCATCATCGTCTCCATCATCATCATCCTCGTCCTCATCATCATCATCGTTCCCACTGTCATCATCATCATTGTTGCCACCATCTCCATTGTCATCATCAGAGGGTGGGTTCAGCTGTGCTTGGAGAGCGGCAATCTGGGCTGCCATATCTTCAATAGTTTGATCCCTTTCCTGGACGGTCCCTTGCAACTGTTGTATGGTCTGGGTGTTATCCTGCACAGTCCCATTAAGCTGAGCTATGGTTGCATCCCTGCCTATCAGGGCATTTTCCAGAACTCCCACAACTTCATGCAAGGTGTCAATCTCCTGTCCTTGGACCACCATACCATTGCTGGCAAAATCTGCAATCTCCTTTACCATCACTTTCTCAGCTAGAGCTCCATTCTCCCTTTCCATGTCCTCTATGTGCCTTCGACGGGGCGGCATGTTGTTCCTATCGCCCGGGGTAACCACAATGTTCCCATCTTCATCACGCCTCCCATAGTCACGGTAGGGTGAGTCTGCTGGCAGTAGGTGTCGGACAAGATGGCATTGGCGAGACAGGGCTTCATGCATGGCCAAGTTTATTCCAAGTCCCCAGTTGCAGTATGTCTTGGTGTAGATCAGATGCACAGGGTTTGGCAAGGCGGCATCCCTGAAGATGAAAGTGGTGATCTCCCATGCATCCTCACCATATCCATAGGTGTACAGCCTTCTTCCCTTGAACATGGGTAGTGGCAATCCCAATGACTGCGAGAGTTGTGCTAACTGTCTTGCAAAGGGCCTTGGTTACTCCATGGTTGCATACTCAGTCCTGACTTCTCCCATCTAATAATTAAAAGAGGAAAGTGTGAGAATAGCATATGACAAGAATTTACGAGAGTGAAAGGCATAAGACGAAAGACAGAGTTAATATAAGCTTTAGTAATTCTATAGCTTCCTAATCCAAACCTAGGTCACGATCCTACAGTCGACACACGGGCTCTGATACCATCTTGTAACACCACGGTTCTGAAAAGACCGTGGCTTCTATGTGACATGCCAATCCCTGGATCGGTTCATTGGCCCACAATAGAATAATATGAATAACATAGCAAAATATCCGTGTATCATAAATAATGAAGATCCAGAGTACCATTATTACAATAAAAGCTTAGCTCAAGGCTAGCTCAAATTATTCAAGTAGCAACATAAATAAAGCAAATCCTCCATTCTTCAAATTGTCCACAAGTGAACAAGTGCCGAGTGGAGTACCGTGGCCTATATCGATTACTCAGAATCGGAATATCCTGCAACATGAAACGTAGCAGCCCCGAAGGGTCAATACATGGAATGTATGGCAAGTAGAGCTATTAAAGGAGACAATAGTGCTAACATCTACATGCATATCTGGCAGGTGGAGCTGTGGCTATCTTGCATTTTCTAATACCTTTGTCCTACCTTCATAAACAGTTTTGATTTTTCTTTGAAAGTATCCCAATTAAGTTAACCCAACAACATTAAAGCAATTATAAAATTAGAATGAGCGAGAAACATGTCATGGAATCAATATCAAGCAACTCAGTCGTCCATAACCGGGGACACGGCTAATCGATTAGATTATACACCCTGCAGGGGTTAGTACACTTTACCCATGTGACTTGGTCAGCCCAGCTCGTACCATCACTCTCATTTTGGGTGATGATAGGGAGAAGTCTAAGAAGAGACCGTTCGGGAAGTAGCTCCCCAATCACGACGCGCACCGGTCCAACCTACCAAAATTCTACATCTCTAGATACGCGGGTTCGAGTTACCATAACCTACTAAGTCCAACCAACCTCCCATTTCATTATTGGCACATGGTTGTACACGTAAGCTACAAAATAAAGAAGCCAATTATTTTCTCTTGATACCTGGGTGCCTTTCCGCAATGATACCACCAAAAATTATCAATCCCATCACACCCAGGAGATTCATTGATTAAGTTGTTTTAGTTTTCGCAAACCAACACATTTAGAAACAACTTTCAGTGATGTAACCCAACCCTCGTTCATCAGCATGGCTAAGCACATCTACCAAAGGAGGTTCATCTACAAGGAAAGCCCTACCACATAATAGGACATAGCATAGCAATAGTATCATCCTACACATGCAACTACAAAATACACGACAATGCATTGAAAATAGTAGGACAACATCATGAACAAAGTAGCATCTACTTGTCTTGGTTGTAGCGGTCGGAAGAACAATCCACACACGAGCAAGCGTTGCACTCGTCACAATCTACACGATACAATTGCAATCATAAACAAACCATCCACAAGCATATGCAAACAAAGATGATGCAAGATGCATGCAAGACAAGTGGATTGATGCTACAGCAGCACCACATAATCTTATTCAGTAAAGCTACTGAATGCATGCATGGAAAATATTTTTAGCGCAAGAAAAACTAGTATGCAATTTATAATGCTCAATACTAGAGCTAGATCCCAAATAATTCACTACTGTTAACATACTGTTTGTAAAATCTTGGGAAAATTCTACTGTGTAGGCATTACTGAATAGGAACAGTACCAATTGGAATTTCTCAAAAAGGATTTATAAAACTCCCTGAGTAATTAAAATACCGCAGAAAGCCATTAAATAGTTTCTGCAACCGTTTTTACTGTAAGCCTAACTTTTTAATTCACTTTGAGATTCCCCTTGTTCTACTGAATCCAGGGATATATTATTTGCAACTTTTGGAGTTACAGATCTTTTTCTACGAATTAATTACTCTAAAAAGTCCATTAACTCATTTAATTAATCTGGACAAAATCTTGCTCAAAAAGTGTGAAACAAAGGTACAGAATGATTCTACACGACTTACTGAATCTACACATATTTTTTTTTGCAATTTTTGGCCTAGTAGATTAATTTCTATGAATTTTACAAGTTTCAGCTATTTTTTGCAATTTCCAAATTCATTTAAATTTTTTACTGCGCAGTCAACGCGACTGACGAGTCAGCGCTGATGCGGCGGCGACGTGGCGTCTACGCGGGATCCACGCGGCTGCCACGCGGCGCACTGGTATTGGCCGGTACCGGTTCGGCCAGCCCGTCTAATCTTGACCGCAGATACACAGGATGGACGGCCAGGGGTGCTCGCGTCCTCACCTTGGCGGTGAGCGGCGGCTGGCGGCGGCGGTTGGCGCAGACGGTGGCGGCGTCGAGAGCTCCGACGGTCCCTAGCAAGGTCGAGGCGTCTAGGGGTACGGGGCGTCTCGGCGAGTTCGATGGCGAGGTCGGGGCGCTCCCTTGCGTCCTCGAGCAGCGGCGAAGGACAGCCGGAGGCGGGCGAGGGCGTCGGTGCTCCGGCGGTGGCGTACGGGTGCTCCCGAGGCTCTGCAATGAAGGGGGAGGGTCAGTACGAGGCGCCGAAGAGAGGGGAGGAGCACGGGGAAGCAAGGGGGGCGCGGGCGGCTTGACTCCGTCGACCCAGACCTCTTCTGGAAGCTCCAATGGCGTCGGCGGCGCGGAACTCCGGTGAGAAATCCCGAGGGGTAGGAGGTGTGGATTTCTAGGGTTCTAAAGGGGGTTTCGAAGAGGGGGCGACGGGCTATATATGGGGAAGAGATTGGGGCGAGGGACAAACGGACTCGCGCGGAATCGGGGCCGAAAAATCTCGGGCGGTTCCCGTGTTCGTCTCGGTCGCCAGCTCGAGGAGGGAGACGACCGGGTGGGCCCGAGGCGTCGGCGACTGCGGGAGGGGAGCGGGCTGCAGCGGCGGTCGCGATGGGCCGGCCCGCTGGCGGCTGCTGCGCGCTGCGCGAGGGGGGGGTGCGACGGCGGTTAGCCAGGATGGGCTGGTGGGCTGGGCCGGGGTGGCTCAGCCGGGGGGGTTAGGTTAGTTTTTTTTGTTCTTTTCTTTTATTCTTTTTGCTTTTCTTGTTTCTTTCATAGCTTTTTATTAGCTAATCCAAATGAATTGCTTTCTGTTTTCAAAATTTTCTAAAAAATCAAAGGATCATCATAGGATCATTTTTAGCAACAAAATGTTTATTTCAAAATAGTGACTTCAAGGGTCCAACTATTCCTCTTTGTAGGAGCACTTGAGTAACCTTGTCTAGGGTTTGAATGCAGTGTTTTGAATTTGAAAATTTTCATGAATGCAGAATGACATGAGTGATATGCATAACCAAATTTAAAATTTGGGATGTGACACTCATAAAACCATTACATGATTTCATCATATTATCTAAACCAAAGCATGTGTTGTTTTATGAAGTAATCTATCAATACTCACCCAGAGGAGGTGAATCTATCCTAGAGATTTCAAGTATAAGATAAGAAATCAAGCTCAACCACAAACACTGAACCCTCAGACCAACATCACTGGGTTCAGTGTTACTTTTGCAACTTAGATCATTCATTTGATCTCATCAGATCAGGGCACATCTCTCAAAAGGAGTAGCACCGCTAATCCTATAAGTTTCAAACAAACTATTGCCCAACTAACTAGGAATTACATCCTAGAGCCTCAGACCAACATCATAGGCAAGATAAGAAAGCTTCCATATCATATTATCAGTTTTAATCACAAGCATAATCAAGCTAAGCCCAAAAATAAAAACTCAATCACTTGTGTGCCAGAATACACTGGTATCACAAGGACAAGTTCTTAATGAGCTAAAACCAATCTTTACTTAACTTTCATAGATAAAAAGGGACAACCACTACATATCATTTTCCTGAAGCCAAGTGCCAGGAATCAACCTTAAATTCATTTATACATCCACAGAAATCATTGCAAGCAATGATTTGATTCAGTGAGTATAATTTCAGACAAGCCAATAGTATAATTGCAATAAGTAACTACTTTCAGTATAAGCAATCTGACAGTAGAATAAAATCTTAGATAAACAACATAATCCAATCAAGGATTTCATTGATACACTAGCATGGATCATGGTGGATTACCACTAGAATTAATCTGACAGGCAATTAGCAGCAACAAAGCTACTATTAATCATCAATCACAACAAACAATCTTTTCCCATGAGCAAATATGATCAACACTAGATTTAAAGCATCATAAATATGATCAACAGGGGGTGATGAACCCTAATCAGAGCAAGAAACCTAATCCAGAGATTAACCCAATCAGCATATAATCACTTGGCATGAGAAGCCACTAGGTACACACACAGAGAATCAGGACAATAGCATGAACAAGGACCACAGAGACCACTTACCCGAGGTCCTCGCTGACGAATCGAAGAGGAAGCAGTGTGGCCGACGAACCGCGGCGGCACAGGTAGCACCCAGAAGGGCGCTGCAACCTGCACCTGCCATGGCGGTAGCCGCAGCAGCACACGAGCTAGCACACCACCGCAGGCGGGATCGCGGCGGCGGCAGTACCTTTTCCCAACCCTAGGGTTCGGGAATGGGGTGGACCTGGCCAGGGGGAAGCCCCAGAGTCAAATCCAAGTGGACAGAACGAACGAGCGTCGTCGACAACCACAACTCGCACCATGACGACGACCAGAACGGCCGACGGCGGCGGGGAACGACGGTGGCGGCATCGCCGGCCACGGGATCGAGTCAGAGGAGGAGGAGATGAGGTCGAGGGAGAGAAGGAGGCAGAGTGGGCTGGGTGGGCCAAAATCCTTCGGGGTAGTCATTTGACCCTGCCCTATTGGGCCACCTTGGCCCAATAAGCCCAAGGGGCCAGCCCAGGTTATTTAATAAATCTTTTGATCAATTAGAAAAGACCAAAATACCCCTGACCTCAATAAAATTATAAAAAATAAAATAATAGTCCAAAAAATTATAAATAATTTTTTTTTGGATTCACAATAACCCATTCTGTCCAAATAAAATAAGATATCAAATTTTGGACATTCAATTTTTTATAAGAATTTTGTAATTTAAATATTCCTTATGGAATTTTACAAAATTATTGAAAGGTGATAAAAATAAATAAAAATCACTTTCATTATTTAATAATATTATAGTATTTTCGAAAAATACTAAATAAATATTTAGTAATAAAATTAAGGTATAATTAATAATTCCAATCAATAAAAGTTAAATAAAGGGAAATAAAATAACTCAATACATGTATAAATATTAAAAAGAAATATTTATAAATCCCTTATAACTAAGAAGGGATTTTTTGGGATAAATGAATATAAATTTAAATAATGCATTACATTACTTGCATAATCATTTTGCTTCTTTAAGTATTGTCCTTACCGGGCAATAATGATGTTTTTGTAGAACTAGAAGCTCAAGGTCCAGTGCAAGCATCAGACTTCACTACCTTGCCATCACAAGGCAAGTTCATCACTTGCTCATGTCCTTTGAAGAGTCTTTATCAAAGTATTTGCAAATTGTGGGTTATCATATGTGCTATAAAAGAAAGAAAATATTATCTTCATAAACAAAGAAATCATAGATATCATCCTAAGTGGTGATATAATGGAGCAATATAACTTAGAGTTCTAATTGCAACAATGATGATCAAATAGGGACTTAATAACCCCTGACATCAGTGATTCTAGCGCCATATATTACGCGTTAGCCATGAGATTTGGAATGGGACAGAGAAGTCAGCTGTATCTTCTTCCTCTCGCATGAAGCCGGATGTGCAGGTCGTGGCTGTTATCCTCGTAGCGTGCATATTAATTGGTAATTCGTAGAGGATATGCAGCATTTGGGTGGGAACCCTCAATGTCCCACGATAGTTCTGGCATCTAACGGTTTGTACAAACCATTGCCGTAATTCATTATGTGGGCATGGTGTACACCAAGGAGGCATGCGGGGTCGCGAAGGGGGCAGTGATTGGCTTGGACCAACTACTGGGCCCCACATCATGGAATTGTGGACGGGAAAGTACGCCCGGTTGTGCAACAAAGAGTTGATCTCTCATGGGTAAAGTAACGCACATCTGCAGAGTGTAAGAACTATAACTTGTTACTCCCTGTTCTGGGAAGGAGCTACGAACGCAGCAGGAAAGGAACTCCATGAAAGTTCTAGTCAACCCGTGAAGGCTGATTGTCATAGTCTTTCAGAATAAAATCAATCTTTGAAGAAGATTTACAAAAACAACATAGTGCCAAGGAATTATAATCCAAGGTGGTAGTTAGAGCATCAAACTTCCCACCTTGCATATAATGAACTTGTTGGGTAACGGTGTTACTCATTCTTTCCTTTGATCCCTTGCTTAGACTCTGAGGATCCCGAAGACGTGACAATGTATGCAGCTGAATGCCAAGAAGACGTGCTCTACGAGGAACCTGATCTATCCGGAGGAGTTGAAGGCGTGGACTACGAGATCCACTACGGTGTCGATGAGAACGAGTCCACTTAAGGGTCTAGTTAGTAGTAACTAACGGAGCCGAGCAGCATGAACTCTATAAAATAAGTTGTTGAGCCCCACTCCTAGTCGGAGTTGTTACTTTAAAATTTCCGCTGAACATCTTATATTTTGGTTTGTAAGTTGGATCGTTTGGAAGTCTTGAACTTCCGGTATTGTAATAATAATAATGTGTGTACCTTTGTAATATGGACCCGCAATGTTTCTGTTGTACCATTATGAGGGATGTGATATTTACGGAACGGTGTTCTATGGATGTCATGTCAACGACTATAGTGTACTACACATGCAGTGGTATGCTGGGTCACCGCAGAACTCAAGCTTGCAAAATCTGTGGAGACATAGGACACACTTATAAATAGCATGTGGACCAATGCCCTAATTGTGAAGAGAAACATCCAACTAAACAATGCCCCACATCTCAAGTATCTTGTTTCCTATGTGAAGGAAATGAGCATGTTCCTGTCCAATGCCCTATCTATCCTATAGTTCAACAGATGAAACAAGATGGAAAACATCAAATGTTTGGAAACCTCCATGAAGGAACAAGGTCCACCAAGAATGATGAAGACAAAGTCAAAACTAAGTTTGCACCTCCATACATTGTAACTCACCATGGTGGAAAAAAATGAAACATGGACGTTATCCTAGGAACCATTCTAAAAACCGAGGAAGTTTTCCCACCTTTGAGGTGAAGTATGAGGAACATGAACTAAGAGAACTCCTATCTTTGGAGAAACCCAAGAACAAGAAGAAATGCGCCAACCCTAGCAAGCAAGACATTAGTCAGGTGCAATGTTGCAATTGCAAAGAGATGGGATACTATGCCAATGAATGCCCAGAAAAGAAGAAAGGCCAAGAAAACAAACAAGAGGTAGTGATACCAAAGATGAAATAGGATATTACCCAAGTGATGTGCAACAAATGCAAAAAGTCAGGCCATTATGCATCACATTGTCCAGAAAAGAAGAACAAGACAAGCAAGCCTGTGAAAGATCTCAGCCTTGTCACATGTTTCAAGTGTGAAAATAAGGGACATTGTGCAAACAACTGTCTAGAGAGGTTACATCAAGATACCAAGTAAGCCAAGATGTAATCTAGTTAAAAATCTTTTAAGGGTGGTAGTACCCTAGTTGTCTTGAAGCCAACTTGTAACCTCTAGCCTTCCCGAATCTCGGGACGAGATTCCTTTTAAGGGTGGTAGTCTGTCACATCCCAAAATTCTCCAAATTTTGAAATGTGAAAAAGAAACAAAGAAAATAAACAATTGTTGAAATTTAGGGTGAAAAGAAACTTTTTTCTTCTAAATGGAAACATCAAAACTTATCTGAACAAATTTTGAATAAGAAAGGAACAAACAAATATTCAAAGAATCAAATGCATCCTTGCATGGAAAGAATCTTGAATTTAAAGCACTTGGAAAAGAAAACCAAAAAACCCTAAAACCCTAATGAGAGAAATCATTTTCAAATCACCCAAGACTATGGATTTGTCCCATATAAAAATTCAGAAACAAACATTTATAAATGATGAAAAATGGTAAACAAAAATATTATAAAACCATAGAAATTAGTTTCATTCAATTTGGAGCCATGGATAAAAACTTATGAATTTAATAAGATAAAAGAAAGTAATACCAAGACTAATAAAGCTCCTAGATAAAATCCATGCAAAATTGTGAGCAAAGTAATCCTAAAAGGATTTAAAAAGATAAAAAAATATTAAATAAAATTCTACAAAGGAATCACAAATTTTGGAACTATAAATAAAAAGATATGGATTTTATAAGACAAAGAAATAAATAAATAAACAAGGAATATTTAAAAATCAAATTAAATCTTGGCCAAATCCATAAGCAAATGGAATAAAGATAATCCAAATAAATATAAAGGAATACATATTATTTAAATAAAATTATATGGGCTTTTAACCATATACAATTTTATTTGAATGAAGACAAAATTCCTAATATAAATGATTAATTGAATCATGAGAAAAATAATTTTTTTTGCCAAAATGGATTAAAAGTTATCCAATTAACTTAAAAAGAATAAAAGATTATTTGAATAAAATTTATATGGGTTTAAAACATATTCAAGTTTATTTGAATAAAGACAAAATCCTAATTTAAATAAATAATAAATCATAAGAGAATATTTTGAAATAATTCAAGTAGACTATTTAAACACAATATTAAATAGTATAAACTTACTGGAAAGTTTCTGCAAAAAATTGAATTCAAATTTAAGCTTGAATCAATTGATTTGAATGAAAACATAAAAATAGAATTAGAAAAAGAAAAAGGTTTCAGAAAAAAGGGAAAGCAGATCTAACCCAACGAACCAGGCCTAGCTAGCCCAATCTGGCCCAACAGCACCGCACACCCGGCTCTCTTCCTCTCTCTGCCTCGTTCTTTTCTCACCCGCACCCGTACCCCTCACCTCGCCTACGTCCAGGCCCCATAGCCACCTGGCATCGTCATCTCCACCCGCTGACCCCGCCCCCAACTCCTCCTTCGTCGTTTCTGCCGTTGAATGAATCGCATAAATTCACGTTAATGCCACGATTAATCCTCCCTACGACCTCGCCCTATTAAGCGCCTCCCTTCCCTCTCTGTTTCCCCTCAAACTCCTCTACCAGTGAGCCACCAGGCTGCGCGAATTCCTGCTCGAACCCCCACTGCTCCGACGTGCTCCGGCCACGTTTCCGGCTAGATCCGACCACGCACCTTGCCCTAGCTCACACATACGTGCTCGCCATCATCTCGCGCACCTGCCAGTAGTTCCCACTTGCTCGTGCGCATCCCAGAATGTTGGCAACGACTTCGCACGTGCGCCGCCGTTGTCTGCTTCAACTCCGACGAGTTCTCCCCGTAAGTCCTGACCGCGCCTCTCCCTCTCGTTGACGCTCTCACACTCTACTCTTCCTTGCGCATCTAATGCCGTCCTCCTCTTGTCTTCGTGTGACTCGTAGCGTCGCCTCCGACAATGACCATACGTGCCCGACACCAAGAGCATCTCCGGCGAGCAATCAACGTCGACTCCGTGCGCCACTGTCCATCCTGCTGCAACGTTGAGCTTCGTCACGCTTCGGCAAACCCGGTGAGCCCCTCCTCCCTCTTCCTTGCTTCCTATTTCGCTGGACCGCCGCTGACAGAGCCGCCACCGCCGCCAGAACTTGGTCGTTGCGCTTTGGTCCGTTAGATCCAGATCGTAAGGTGCAGAATAGATGACTTAACTGAAGCGGTATCTTTCGATCTTAGCCGCATAGATCCAATTAGATCCTATGGCCTGTGTTGATTGATCCATGCGAAACGGTATAGACCAATAGGAAACAGACACATGGCCAGACTCTGGTTTTAAAAACTAGAATTAAATCTATTAGATGTTTGATTTTGGAAAATTCATAACTTTTGATTTGTATGTCCAAAAATTGCAAATTTTATATCAATGGAATGAGGAAAATATAAACTTTGCAACTTTGGCCTTAGTTTAGTATTATGCTTCTAAAAAATTAGGTGTTTTAGAGAAATATTTGTAGGACTATTTTGGATATAAAAATTATTCTAAAAATGATTTTTGAGTAAAACCTTTTGCAAATGGTTTGTTTTGAACCTACTGACCATAAACACTAACTTTTGGATTTGAAAATATAATTTATTGACACTAGGAATTATTCCTTTGAATAAAATCATTTCTAGCAAAACAAAAATGATTTAAATGGCCTATTTTCACTAACTTGTTTTCAAATGATTTTGCCACTTTTATAAATGACCAGTAGGTGTTTTGAATTGTTTAGAACCTTGTTAGAAACCACTTTTCCAATAAAACAACCTTTTGCATGCTTGCATGCATTTCTTTGTTTTTATTATTTTATGTGGTGAATTGTTTGAATGCTATTTTTGAATGTATGTTTGCTTGATTGAATTGTAGTGAACTTTGAGGAGTGTGACAATTGAAAGATCAAGGAGTGTACCTAGTTTATCTACCAAAAAGGCAAGTGATACTTGGTCATCAAAATTCCTATCTTTTCAATATTGCATTAGTGATATTTTTGTAGTATGCATGATAGGACTATCTTTTATATAAAACTATACTATAGTAGATCCTATAGAATATATCTTGGTAGGATTCTTCCTTAGTCAAGATACAAGTTTTTCTAGTATGCTTAGCCTAGCTAAAAGATTTCAAGGATGGAATATTCATGCTACGATCTTATGCAAAGTCTATGGCTAAGTTTTTGATTAATAAAACAACTAAGTGAATGAAACACCTGGGTGGAATAGTAATTGCTTGGAAGGATTTGTGTTGAGTGGTTACACAAGGCCCATTTCTATTGTTCCCCTTGTGTATCTCACTTATGGATTGCCACCCAGGAACAAAAAGATTTGAGATGTTTTGTGTTGAGAAGCTTCTAGTGCAGCCACATGGCAATATGGGCTCTGCCTTGATCATATAGGTTGCCATAACTTAGCTAGATGGACAGAAGGTGGTAGTGATGATAGGATGGAACACGTCCATTTGGTCTAAGGGAAGGCTTCTGAAAGATCTCGTCTCGATGCATGTCGAGTCTTGTGGGGAAAGTGCACCACCTCTCGAGAGGGTAAAAACTAAGCACTTAGCCGTGTCCCCGACAATCAAGGATCTCCTCATCCCAATTTCTCTAAGTTAAAACTTGTTGGGTAAACAAGGGAAGCACCTGGAGGGTATCCAGTGTGGCATTGTGTGATGGAAAGTTTTGCAAAGAGAAAACTATTTTCAAAGGATAGGAAAACTTGTTTTATGCAAAGACAAGCCAAAACTCCACTTAGCCAATTATTCATGTAGGTGATAGATTCTCCATGTCAATATAAAATCACTTTCTAATACAATTCAAATGTATTGACCCTTGTGGCTGTAACTTATTATGTTGCAGGTTTGTTTGATGTTAGTGAGGTTTGTTGAGTAGGGATTACAAGTCTACAACCAACATGATTGCCTGTGGCATATGAAGATGAAGGACCCCATGCTATATAGTTATATCTGCTGCATTGTAATAAAATAGTCAAATGAGCTATGTAAGATGTAATGAATTATTTTATTCCTGGTTATAGTTTTAATATGACCTTTGTTTCTTGATATTACATCTTAAACTGTGGATGCTAGCTATTCGATCCAGGGACTAGCATTGTAAACACAGGGATCTATACCTTATTAGGTTGGGACCACTACAGATCATAAGGTTGATAGCAAATGGTCTTACAATGTCGCCAATTGGAGAAGAGATCTACTATTACAAGTGGTGGAAGATGGCTATGGTGGTGGAGAAGGGTTTATAGGTTTATATCTAGATCTATTCCTCCGGCATGGCGGCTTCTGGTGGCAGGAAGAGTTGAGGTCGAAAAAGAAGCATTGTTTTCCGTTGCCCGAAGCCTCTTTATATAGGGGCCCCTTCACGAAAGTTGTTCTGTTTGACCTAATAAAGTCGGTGCAAACTATACAGCGGCAACTATACGGCAGCGCCCCGTATAGTTGGTCGTTAAGCTTGCAGTAATATCCTCATGGCTCCTGGTTTTAGAGAGACATTTCATCAAATATATGAATAATATCTAGTTTAAATGCGGACATGGATGGCTATATTTCATAGCCATCAGTCTTCGCCTTAGCCGGAGCAGGAGGAAGGAGGAGGAGGAGGGTGGCGGCTAGGGTTACAAAGAGGGGCAGGGGTGTGCCCTCCCCTCCCCTCTTTATATAGAGAGGGGGGTGCGACTAGGGTTCCCCCTTGGACTCCTCCTCCTAGGGCCGGCACAAGAGGAAGGGGAGGGAAATTTGCCCCCCCCAAAACCCTAAGCTGGCCGGTTTGGACCCTTGGGCTTAGTGTGGCTGGCCCATGGTCCACCGCAGCATGCCTCAACCCGTGTGTCCCCTACCGGGGTTGTGGGCCCACTGGTGGCCCCTCTAGAACATTCTAGAAGCTCTGATCAAAATACTAAAAACTTTTCCGAACCCTGGAAGACGACTTCCTTTATATGAATCTTATTCTCCGGACAATTCTGGACCTCCTCGTGATGTCCTGGATCCAATCCGAGGCTCCGAAAAACATTCGGTCTCCAACTCACATTCCATATATACTTAAACAACATCGAACCTTAAGTGTGTCATCCTACGGTTCGTGAACTATGCATACATGACCGAGACAGCTCTCTAATCAATAACCAGTAGCGGGACCTGGAGATCCATAATGGCTCCCACATATTCAATGATGACTTCGTGATTGAATGAGCCATTAACATATGATACTGATTCCCTTTGTCGCGCGATAATTTACTTATCCGAGGTTCGATCGTCGGTATCTTCATACCTAGTTCAACCTTGTTACCGATAAGTAGTATTTACTCGTACTATGATATGACATCCCTTGTGACCTAGTCACATGCTTGCAAGACAATTGGATGACATACCACCGAGAGGGCCCAGAGTATATCTATCCGTCATTTGGATGGACAAATCCCACTCTTGATCCATGCGCTTCAACGCATACTTTTAGAATATCCAATGCCACCTTTATAACCATCCAGTTACAAAGTGGTGTTTGATGTCATCAAAGTTGTAATATCCCAAATTTTTCATCAAACCAAAAACTTCATCATTGCATTCATATCATCATGGCATGTGTGCATTGCACAAATTTTATCAAAATTTTAAACCTAGCAAAACCCTAATTTAAAAACCCCTTTTATATGCAAGTATGAGGCTTGTGTTTTTATTTTTATTTTATACCCAAAATGTTTTGTTAGTGGTTTGATGTGTTTAAAATACTTTTGAACTCTAGGTTCACCTCTAAAAAATTTGGTGAAAGTTTGAATTGATTTGGAGTTTGTTTAGTGTTTCAAATGGATTGTAGAAAATAGAAACAGAAAAAGAAAAATAATAAGAGGAAAAAAACTTACCCGCCAGCCAATCGGCGCGGCCTAGCAACCACAGCCTATCCAGCCCACCCGGCACACCTGTCTCCCCCTCTGTTCTTTCTCACCGTGCTGAGCCGCACCCACTCGCTGACGCCCTGGCCCCACTGCCACGACATCGTTGTCGTCAATCTCGCGCCAAAGGACCCGTGCCCCTCTCTGTCGTTTCTTCCCCGAATCAAATCGAGTAAAAGCGCTTTATTTCCAGCGTAATTCTTCCCCCGAGCACTGCTACTTAACCCCCACTGCCCCTCGCCATTTCCCCCCACACCGCAACCCTAGAGAGCCGCCAGGCTCCGCGTATTTCTACTCGAAACCGCCGCCATCCCGAGCACTTCGGCGACGAATTCCAGTGAGCTTCGTCCACCCCTCGCCCTCTGCCTCGCACTGCTGTGTCCACTGCCACGGACGCACGCACTGATACCTGCCGTTTGTTTGCTTGTGCCCTGTAGGCTCACCTTCGTCAACATCTGCAAGCCATCGACGGAAGGAGCTACTCCGACGAGGAATCCCAACCGTACCCGTGCGCCCCTCCCTCGCCCGTGACCTCCACTACAACCGCATTGTCACCGCGACCTCGGTAATGCCTTGCGCCCTTCCCCTTACCCCCTCGCATTGCTAGAGCACCATCGCGAGACGCGCCGCCACCGCCAAGTTTTGGCAAAAGCGCTCAGGTCCACTGGATCTGGATCGTAGGGCTAGGATTAGAAGCTAGGGCGAAGAGGTACTGTCTAATCTGAGTCGTGCGATTTCCTTTATATCTAACGACGGATGCGCCTAATCCGCGCGAAACAGTACTAGCCAATAGGATTGCGCCACGTGTCTGTGATTTCTGTTTTAAAACCAGAAATAATTTGTTAGATGTTTAAACTTGTAAAATTCATAACTTTTGATCCACAATTCAGAAAAATACAAATTTTGTGTCCATGGATTCAGAAAAATGTGAAATTTATTACTGTGGCCTTACTTTGTTCACTTTCTTCTGTAAAAATTGAGTTTTAGGCAGAGACTTATTTAGGGCTATTTTGACTATAAAATTATTGTGAATATTATTTTTAGGTGGATCTTGTGATCTTTGGCCTATAGAAAGTGTACCATATCTTCTGTATTGCAAACTTTGTTTCTAAAAGTGTGGTTTTCATCTCATTGCATTCATGCATGCATCCATACTATTTTTGAATGCCTATATTAAATTGTGTATTTTTGTTGTTTGATTTGATGTGTGGATTGTGAAGTTTGTGACTGTGAGGATTGTACCTACTCTCCTAGCTATCAAGGCAAGTGATATTTCATCATATGTCCTATTATTTTACCTATTGCATTAGTGTTATTTTTATAGGACTAGCATGATAGTTTTAATTATATTGCTATGCTATGGGAATCCTATAGATTATATCTTGGTAGTATTTTCCCTAAGTTAGGAGACATCGTATGCTAGAATGCTTAATCTTGCTATTAGAATTCGTGGGTGTAAATTCATATTATGTTGGTATGGAAAGTTTATACTTATGTATTTTTGACTAAGAAAACAACCATTGTTAATGAAACACCTGGGTGGATTGGGACTTGTATGGTTTATGTTGAGTGGTTACTCATGGCCCATTTCTATGGTTTACCCTGGTATCACACTTGTGGATGGCCACCCAGGAACAAAGAGATTTGAGATGTTTGTGTCGCGAAGCTTCTAGTGCAACCACATGGCATATGGGCTCTGCCTTGACCAACTAAGTTGTGAGAACTCAGCCAGACAGACAGAAGGTGGTAGAATTGATAGGATGGAACGCGTCCGCGGTGGTCTAAGGGATTACTTCTGAAAAGTCCCATCTCGATGTCTGTCGAGTCTTGTGGGGAAAGTGCACCACCTCTCGAGAGGGTAAACCTAAGTACTTAGACGTGTCCCCGGTTATGGATAATTCTGAGCGTCAAAGACATTGAAACGGTTCAAGAATCTCCTCATCCCAATTTCTCTAAGTTAAAAATTTGTGGGTGAACAAGGGTAGAGGTTCACTAATGTCTATAAGTGGTACCTTAGTGTTTTGTAAAAGCAAAACTTAGTATTTTCAAACTAGTAGGATAAAACTTTCTTTTTGCAAAGGCAGTCAGATCCACACTTAGACAAATTCATGTAGATATTAGTCTCTACTATACAACTATGGTATCACTTGCCAATACAATTCCAACTATATTGACCCTCTGTGGCTGTAACTTATCATGTTGCAGGTTACTTTAATGGTGATTAGGTTAACGAGTCTACACTCGACATATTTGCATGTGGCGCATGAAGATGAGGACTTTATTATTATGCTGTGCATTGAGAACTCTAAATAAGTTAGCCTTGGGCTAAGTGAGTTATAAGAACTATTGTACTCCTGGAATTGCGATGTAATAATGACCTTTGTTTCTGTGTACTTCATCTTAAACTGTGGGTGCTAGCAATTTGATCCAAGGACTAGCACTGCAATCACAGGGATCTCTACCTTATTGGGTGAGATCTTACAAAAGCATTCATCCGGTGTTGGTGATTAACATGATCTCCTGGTCGAAGAATTAGGTTACTATGTATTTGAAAGCTTGTAGCAAAATAAACTTAATGACTTGATCTTATGCTATGCTTACTATAGGCGTGTGTCCATCACATTATTCTCCTATTGATATGATCTTGTTATTAATAACATCCAATGTCCATGATTAGGAAACTATGATCATCTATTAATCAACAAGCTAGTTCAACAAGAGGCTTACTAGCGACTCTTTTATGTTTACAAAACACACAAGTATTAATGATTCTTGTTAATACAATTATATCATGGGATGCAAAAATTTATCATAAACACAAAGATATAATAATAACCACTTTATTGTTGTCTCTTGGGCATATCTCCAACACCTCCTGGCCACACCGCATTACAAAAACTGATGCAAGTTCAAATATATCATACCTTGATGTGCTCACAATAAGCTTCATCGTCCATCATGATAGCAGAAGTATCCTCAACCTAGCGCAGGTTCTCAAGCCTCTTGATCCTCAGCACCCGAATCCAGCGCACTCTCTAGTGCCTCTTATGGTTGTACACCTGGTTCGGAGTGACTGTCCGGCCATAGAACTTGAACACGTCATCTGCAACCAAGTGCATGTCCGCCTGTATGAATCCCCGCACTACTGAACTGTTGGAATTATGCCCTAGAGGCAATAATAAAGATGTTATTATTATAATTCTTGTTCATGATAAAGTTTATATTCCATGCTAGAATTGTATTAAGCGGAAACATTAATACTTGTGTGGTTTGTGAACAACACCGTGTCCCTGGTACGCCTCTAAGGACTAGCTCATTGATCAATGATGGTTAAGGTTTCCTAACCATAGACATGAGTTGTCAATTGATAATGAGATCATTTCATTGGAGAATGATATGATGGACAGACCCAAACTAAGCAAAACAATTAGATCGTGTCATCGTGTTCGTCTTTGCGAAGCTTTTCCTATGTCAAATATTGTATTCCTTAGACCATGAGATAATACAACTCCCTGGTACCGGAAGAAAGCTTTGAGGTCATCAAACGTCATCCTATGAGAGGGTGATCATAAAGGTGTCTCTCAGGTGATCGGAAAGTATCTGTTGGGTTGTATGTATCGAGATGGGATTTGTCCCTCCCAAGTTGGAGAGATATACTTCGGGCCCACTCGGTAATCGATATCAACACCGCTTGCAAGCATGTGGTTAAGGAGTTAATCACAAAGTGATATCGGATTACGGAACGAGTAAAGTACTTGTTGTGAACGAGATTGAACTAGGTATGACGGTACCGACGATCGAATCTCGGGCAAGTAAAATATCGCGAGACGAAGGGAATATATATATGGGATTGTTTGAATCCTGACATCGTGGTTCATCCGATATGATCATCGATGAATGTGTGGGAGTCAATATGGGTGCCCAGACCCCGCTGTTGATTATTGATAGAAGATCATGTCTGCATATTCTCGAACCCGCAGGGTCACACACTTAACGTGTCTCGACGCTAGGATAGATTGGATAATTGGTTTATGAATTTTTGTTCGGAGTCTCGGATGGGATCCGGGATATCACGAGAGGTTCCGGAATGGTCCGGAGAATAAGATTCATATAAGGCAGTGCAGTTTTTGGAGTTCGGAATTGTTCCGGGTTAATCGGTATTGTACCGGAAGCTTCTAGAACCTTCCGGAAGGGGACCAACGTGGCCCCACCTTCCGGGAGGGGGCATGGGCCTATGAGGGAGTGTCCTGGCCGCATTGGGCCAGGGTCACAAGGCCCCATAGGGCCCAGCCGATCCTAGAGAGTTTAAATCGTTTAAACTAGAGATAGGGTTTCTAGAAGAGGGGAGAGTCCATGCCCCCCACTCCTTATCCTTTGGGCTTGGGGGAGGGGCTAGGGATGCGCCCCCCCTCTATATAAAGAGGGGTGGGGGTGCACCAAACCCACACACCTCTCCTCCAAACCCTAGCCGCCTTGCTAGCTTTCCTCTCTCCCTCCCGACTGTTTGTAGGCGAAGCCCTGCTGCAGAAATTCTCCACCATATACACCACGCCGTCGTGTTGTAGATCCAATCTATCTCTCCACCATACTTGCTGGTCCGAGGAAGGAGGAGACGTCGAGGTGCTGCACGTGTGCATCTCACGGAGGCACCGCCACTTGTGGTGCTAGATCGGATCTGATCGCGAGGAGGAGAAGCGAGTACGACTACATCACCCACGTTCCGACGAACGTTCCGCTGTGCGAATCTTCAAGGGTATGAAGATCTAATCCAATCTCTCTCGTTGTTTGCATCTCCTAGATTAGATCTTGGCTTTCCCTCTGTTCGCTCCGTAAAAAATTTTGATTTACTATGCCGCGAAACCCTTCATGAACCCCCTTTTTTGATCAACTGGACGACCCGATTCAGGACGAAGGTGGACAGAGATGCTGGCCATGACATGGCTAACTTCCTCCTGGCCACTTCATCAGGCATCCGCACATAACGTAGAGGCAACACAGAGGTTGCAGACAGATCCAGGGACGCAACCTTCTCCTACGACAGTAGGGATAATAATGTGTTCAGTTCTAGGCGAAGAACTATACTTATAACATTAATCCTACCTACAACACATGGTAATTCTCACATGACAACATGAAAACTGTCTGCCAGAATGCTCAAGTCCAAATCTACAACACCAATGAAGGGAATATGCCCAAGAGGCAATAATAAAGTGGTTATTATCTTATTTCTTGTTTATGATAAATGTTTATTTTGCATGATATAATTGTATTAATACGGAAACGTTAATACATGTGTGTTTAATAAAAAAAGTTCCTAGTTACGCCTCTCTTATATACTAGCTCGTTGATTAACAAGATGATCAATGGTTAAGCATGTACAGACATGGCCTCGGAACACAAGTACCGAAAGGTTAAGCATGAGTCATATGAATGATATGATCGACACTTTGTTGTCCACCATTGAAACCACATCTCTTCTCGTGATGATCGGATTAGGTGTGGTGAATTTGCATCGTGTTCACTAAACAACTTGAGGGATGTTGAATTTAGTGGGAGTTCATCTAGTAATTTGATTAAGTTGAACAATTTATCATGAACATAGTATAAATTGTACTTGCAAATACTGTAGATCACATGGCCAAGTCCAACTTCAACTTCAACGTTTTTGCTGAGATAGAAAAGCTTAGAAACAATGGGTCTAACTTCACCAAATGGTTCTGCATTCTGAGAATCATTCTCGCTGGCGGACAAAAGGACTATGTCCTTGAGAAAGCGCTAGGTGACGCCCCTGCTATAGATGCACCGGCTGATGAAAAAGTTGTTTATCAGTCGCGCAAGGATGATTATGATTTGATTAAGATAGCCATGTTGTATGCTATGGAATCGGATCTTCAAAATCGTTTTGAGGAGTTCGCCGGGCCCTTTGAGATTCTCGAGGAGCTGAAAAACATGTTTCAGACTCAAGCCCATTCTGAGAGATATGAGATCTCTAAGAAATTCTTTAACTACAAGATGGAGGAAGGGAGTTCCGTTAGTGAGCACGCCATTGAGATGACGGGCTACACTCAACGCCTTGAGCAACTGGACTGCAAGATTCCAGAGGAGCTCAAGATTGACACTCCTAGCTACAAAAGTTTTGTAGTTGATCACAATCAGATTGGTTCCACTGATATGATCACTGAGCTCTTTGCTAAGATGAAAGTAGCAGAGGTGAACATCAAAAAGAATAATCATGTGTTGATGGTCAACAAGCCCCCCACCTTCAAGAAAGGTAAGGGTGCAAGGAAGCCCTTCAAGAAAGGCGGCGGCAAGCGCGTTGCCCCTGCTGAGAGGAAGCTCAAGTCTCGTCCCAAGCCGGACACTGAGTGCTTCTATTGCAAGGACAAGGGTCACTGGAAGCGTAACTGTCCGAAGTACTTAGCGGACAAGAAGGCTGGCACCATCAAAGGTATATTTGATATACATGTTATTGATGTTTTCCTTACTAGCCCTCGTTGTAGTGCCTGGGTATTTGATACCGGTTCAGTTGCTAATATTTGTAACTCGAAACAGGAGCTACGGAATAGACGGCGCCTTGCGAGGGATGAGGTGACGATGCGCATTGGCAACGGATCAAGAGTTGATGTGATTGCCGTCGGCACGCTCTCCTTAGTTTTACCTTCGGGATTAGTTTTAAACCTTAATAAGTGTTATTATGTGCCTGCGTTGAGCATGAACATTATTTCTGGATCGTGTTCATTGCAAGACGGTTATTCATTTAAATCGGAGAATAATGGTTGTTCTATTTATATGAGTAACATCTTTTATGGTCATGCACCTCTTGTGAATGGTTTATTTCTTCTAAATCTCGAAAGGGATGAAACACATATCCATAACATTGAGGCTAAGAGATGCAAAGTAGATAGTGATAATACTACTTATTTGTGGCACTGTCGTCTAGGTCATATTGGTGTAAAGCGCATGAAGAAACTCCATTCTGATGGACTTTTGGAGTCTCTTGATTTTGAATCATTTGACACATGCAAACCATGCCTCATGGGCAAGATGATCAAAACACCGTTCTCCGGTATGATGGAGCGAGCAACAGACTTGTTGGAAATCGTACATACCGATGTATGCGGACCGATGAGTGTTTCGACGCGCGGTGGATATCGCTATTTTCTCACTTTTACCGATGACTTAAGTAGATATGGGTATATCTATTTAATGAAACATAAATCTGAAACATTTGAAAAGTTCAAGGAATTTCAGAATGAAGTGGAGAACCATCGTAACAGAAAGATTAAGTTTCTACGATCCGATCGTGGAGGTGAATATTTGAGTTATGATTTTCTCACGCATCTTAAAGCAAGTGGAATTGTTTCACAACTCACGCCACCCGGAACACCACAGCGCAATGGTGTGTCTGAACGCCGGAATCGAACCCTATTAGATATGGTCCGATCAATGATGTCTCTTACTGATTTGCCGTTATCATTTTGAGGTTATGCATTAGAAACCGCTGCATTCACTTTAAATAGGGCTCCATCTAAATCCATTGAGACGACACCGTATGAACTGTGGCTTGGTGCTAAACCTAAGTTGTCGTTTCTTAAAGTTTGGGGATGCGAAGCTTACGTCAAGAAGTTGATGCCGGACAAGCTCGAACCCAAAGCGGAGAAATGCGTCTTTATAGGATACCCTAAGGAAACTATTGGGTATACCTTCTATCATAGAACCGAAGGCAAAGTGTTTGTTGCAAAGAACGGTTCCTTTCTTGAGAAGGAGTTTCTCTCGAAAGAAGTGAGTGGGAGGAAAGTAGAGCTAGACGAGGTTGTTGAACCTTCTCTTGAATTGGAGAGTAGCGCAGCACCTGAAATTGTTTCAGTGCCGCCTGCACCAACAATAGAGGAAGCTAATGACAAGGATCATGATGTAGGGGTTCGTAGCATGGAAAACAAAAATTTTCTATCGCATACAAACAAACAAGCCAAGATCTATCTATTAGATTGTAGCAACGAGTCGATGGAATAACTCACCCTCGAAGATTCCAAAGTGTTTAACGAGAGCAGATTCTCGTGGGTGATGTAGTCGTACTCTTTCCGATCTCAAGATCGCGTAGACGATCCTTCCGGCGCCGCGTTCCCGCAGCGCTCCCGCAGTCGGTCACACGTTCGGTACTCGACGAAGACCTTCCTCTCCCTTGTTCCAGCAGGCAGCGGAGGTTGTAGCACTCTCCTCGCGATTCCGGCAGCACAACGGCGTGGTACCGGAGGTAGAGGGGAAATCCCGCAGGGCTTCGCCTTAAGCCGGTGCGAGTATGGTGGAGCTTATGAGAGAGGCTATTAGTGGTCTAGTAATTAGACACACCAATTAGAAGGCTCTAAACCAATTAGAAGGCTCTAAACCGAATAGCTCTAAACCGGGGTCTAGATCTAGGGTTTAGTTTAGAGGATAGGAAACTTGTGTGTCTAGGAGGGGAGCCCTGCCCCTCCTTATATAGGTGGGAGGGTGTGGGCGCGCCAGGGGAGGGAGGGAGTCCCTCCCCAACTCGGCCTAGGGCTGGCGCCGGCTTGGAGGAGTGGGACTCCTCCTCCAACTCGGCCTCCACCTCTCCTCCTCTTTTCCCACTTCCCAAAACTGCCGTTTGACTTTCAAACTAGCCGTTTGACTTTTCAATTTAGGATTTAAATAAATCCTTTATTTGGGACAGCAAGAATACTTAGTACATGATGCAATCATTCCAATATGTAATGACACACTCATGTACCCTTCCCCTTCCGGAGTGCCGGACATTCCGGGACCTTCTAGAATGTTCCCGATGAAAACACCGGAACCATTCCCCAACTCCGAAACGGAACTTTCCTTATATGAATCTTATTCTCCGGACCATTCCGGATCACCTCGTGATATCCCGGATCCCATCCGAGACTCCGAACAACATTCGGTCTCTTTCTCATAATACCATAACTACTCAAACAACGTCGAATCCTTAAGTGTGTCTCCCTACGGTTCGTGAATTATGCGGACATGATCGAGACACTTCTCCGAACAATAACCAATAGAGGAATCTGGAAATTCATATGGCTCCCACATATTTCTACGATTACTTTGCGATCGAATGAACCACTTACATACGATACCAATTTCCCTTTGTCTCACGATATGTTACTTATCCGAGGTTATGATCGTCGGTATC
Source organism: Avena sativa (assembly GCA_916181665.1). NCBI lineage: Eukaryota > Viridiplantae > Streptophyta > Magnoliopsida > Poales > Poaceae > Avena > Avena sativa. The sequence goes on along the minus strand of OV702279.1, from coordinate 379,589,738 downwards.
TCTGCATACCTAGTTCAACCTCGTTACTGATAAGTACTCTTTTCTCGTTCCCGTGATATGTGATCCCTTGTGACCAAGTCACATGCTTGCAAGCTAATTGGATGACATTTCACCGAGAGGGCCCAGAGAATATCTATCCGTCATGTGGATGGACAAATCCCACTCTTGATCCATGTGTTTCAACCAATACTTTCCGAACACTCAATGCCACCTTTATAGCCACCCTGTTACGGTGTGGTGTTTGATGACATCAAAGCATCCATCCAGTAAAGGTGATATGCATGATCTCATGGTCGAAGGAATTAGGTTACTATGTATCAGAAAGCATATAGCAATTGAACTATTGAAATGACTTGATCTTTATGCTACGCTTGTCTATAGGAGTATGTCCACCATATCATTCTCCTAACGATATGATCTTGTTGTTGATAACATCTCAATGTTCATGACAAAGAAACCACATCATCAATCAACCAACAAGCTAGTGAAGTATAGAGGCTATACTAGGGACTTCAAATTAAGTTTACAATTCACACAAGTATTAATGGTTTCCTTGTTAATACTATTATAGCATGAATGCAAACATTTATCATAAACACAAAGATATATAATAATAACTATATTTATTATTGCCTCTAGGGCATATCTCCAACAGTCTCCCACTTGCACTAGAGTCATCTAATCTAGATTACATGGTAATATACCGAACACCCATGGCAGTTTGGTGTTGGTCATGTTTTGCCCTCGGGAGAGGTTTAGTCAACGGATCCGCCACATTCAGATCTGTGTGTACTTTGCAAATCTTTATATCCCCATCCTGGATATGTTCTCGAATAGCGTGAAAACGTAGCTTGATATGCTTCAGCTTCTTGTGTGACCTTGGTTCTTGCGCATTGTCTATGGCGCCCATGTTATCACAGTAGATAGACATTGGGTCCAGCGCACTAGGAACCACACCCAGCTCTGTAATGAACTCTTTCATCCATATCGCTTCTTGTGAAGCCTCCGAAGCAGCCATGTATTCCGATTCAGTTGAAGATCTCGCCACAACGCTTTGCTTTGCACTCCTCCAGCTAACTGCTGCACCATTCAAAATAAATACGTATCCAGTTTGTGATTTAGAATCATCTGGATCGGTGTTCCAACTAGCATCGGTGTAACCATTAACAACGAGCTGTTCATCACCTCCATAAGAAAGAACCATATCCTTAGTTCTTCTCAAGTACTTAAGGATGTTTTTGACCGCTGTCCAATGATCCACTCCTGGATCACTTTGATATCTGCTAGTTAAACTAACAGCATATGCGATGTCGGGTCTAGTACATAGCATGGCATACATTAGAGATCCTATGGCTGAGGCATAGGGAGTCTTACTCATCCTTTCTCTATCTTCTGCCGATGTCGGACTTTGAGTTTTACTCAACGTCGTATTGGGCAACATGGGCAAGAACCCTTTCTTGCTATCTTCCATTCCAAACCTCTTTAGAACTTTGTCCAAATATGTACTTTGTGACAATGATATTTGGCGTTTCGATCTATCTCTATAAATCTTTATGCCTAATATATAAGCTGCTTCGCCAAGATCCTTCATTGAAAAACTATTATTCAAATACTCTTTGACACTATTAAGAAGGTCTACATCATTCCCAATCAACAATATGTCATCCACATACAGTATTAAGAATGCTACAGAGCTCCCACTCACTTTCTTGTAAATACAAGCTTCTCCATAAGTTTGTATAAAACCAAAACTTTTGATTACCTTATCAAAACGTTGATTCCAACTTCGGGATGCTTGCTTCAATCCATAGATGGACCGTTGAAGCTTGCATACCTTGTTAGCATCTTTAGGATCGACAAAACCTTTGGGTTGTATCATATACAACTCTTCATCAATGTCTCCATTGAGGAATGCTGTTTTGACATCCATCTGCCATATCTCATAATCATAATATGCAGCGATTGCTAACATAATCCTCACAGACTTTAGCTTCGCTACCGGTGAGAAAGTCTCATCGTAGTCAACTCCTTGAATTTGTCGAAACCCTTTTGCGACAAGTCGAGCTTTATAGACAGTAACATTACCATCAGCATCTGTTTTCTTCTTGAAAATCCATTTGTTCTCGACAGCCTTCCGGCCATCCGGTAAGTCCACCAAAGTCCATACTTGGTTTTCGTACATGGATCCAATCTCGGATTTCATGGCTTCTTGCCATTTATTGGAATCTGGGCTCATCATTGCTTCCTCATCTGTCTCGGGGTCATCGGTGTTGTCCACCAACATGACATTCATAACGGAATCATACCAATCTGGAGTGGTACGAGTTCTCGTTGACCTCCGAGGCTCTGTAGCAACTTCAACCGAAGTTTCATGATCACTATCATTAGCTTCCTCTCTTATTGGTGCAGGCACCACAGGAACTTCTTCCGGTGCTGCGCTACTCGCAATTTCGAGAGAAGGTTCGACAACCTCGTCGAGTTCTACTTTCCTTCCAGTCACTTCTTTTGAGAGAAATTCCTTCTCTAGAAAGGATCCATTCTTGGCAACAAAGATTTTGCCTTCGGATCTATGATAGAAGGTATACCCAATAGTTTCCTTCGGGTATCCTATGAAGACGCATTTTTCCGCTTTGGGTTCAAGCTTGTCCGGCTGTAACTTTTTTACATAGGCTTCGCATCCCCAAACTTTAAGGAACGACAATTTAGGTTTCTTGCCAAACCATAATTCATACGGTGTCGTTTCAACGGATTTAGATGGTGCCCTATTTAAAGTGAATGCGGCTGTTTCTAATGCATAACCCCAAAATGATAGCGGTAAATCTGTAAGTGACATCATAGAACGAACCATATCTAAGAGAGTTCGATTACGACGTTCAGACACACCATTACGCTGTGGTGTTCCCGGCGGTGTCAATTGTGAAAGTATTCCGCACTTCTTTAAATGCTCGCCAAACTCGTAACTTAGATATTCACCTCCACGATCAGAACGTAGAAATTTAATCTTCTTGTTACGTTGATTCTCTACCTCACTTTGAAACTCCTTAAACTTCTCGAAAGTTTCGGACTTATGTTTCATGAAATAGATATACCCATATCTACTCAAGTCATCCGTGAAGGTAAGAACATAACAATAACCACTGCGCGATGCTACACTCATTGGACCACACACATCGGTATGTATGATTTCCAGTAAGTCCGTAGCTCGCTCCATTATACCAGAAAATGGAGTCTTAGTCATTTTACCCATCAGACATGCTTCGCATCTTTCAAGTGATTCAAAATCAAGTGATTCAAGAAGTCCATCGGAATGGAGTTTCTTCATACGCTTCACTCCAATGTGACCAAGACGACAGTGCCACATATAGGTCAAATTATCGCTTGATTTCAAACGTTTAGCCTCAATGTTATTAATATGTGTATTTCTACTATCGAGATTCAATATGAATAGACCATCTATCAAAGGTGCATGTGCATAAAACACATCACTCATATAAATCGAACAACCATTATTCTCGGATTTAAACAAGTAACTGTCTCGCAATAAACAAGATCCTGAGATAATGTTCATGCTTAATGCAGGCACCAAATAACAATTATTTAAGTATAAAACTAATCCCGATGGTAGATGAAGAGGTAGCGTGCCGACCGCGATCACATCAACCTTTGATCCGTTTCCTACGCGCATCGTCACCTCGTTCTTCACTAGCTTCCGTTTATTCTGCAGCTCCTGTTTCGAGTTACAAATATGAGCAACCGAACCAGTATCAAATACCCAGGCACTACTACGAGTACTAGTGAGATACACATCAATAACATGTATATCAGATATACCTTTCTTCTTGATGTTGCCGTTCTTCAAATCCGCCAAGTACCTTGGGCAATTCCGCTTCCAGTGACCTTCTCCCTTGCAGTAAAAGCACTCAGTTTCAGGTTTAGGTCCAGCCTTGGTCTTCTTCGTCGGCGTGGTAACTTTCTTACCACCCTTCTTGAAGTGTCCCTTTTGCTTAGACTTGCCTTTCTTGAATTTGGTGGTCTTATTGACCATCAACACTTGGTGCTCTTTCTTGATCTCCACTTCTGCAGATTTTAACATAGCAAATAGTTCTGGCAACTCTTTGTTCATGTTCTGCATGTTGTAGTTCATCACAAAGTTCTTGTAACTTGGTGGTAGTGATTGGAGGATGCGGTAAACTCCCAAAGTATTAGGAATCACTATACCCAAACTTTGAAGTTTATTTGCGTGCCCAGACATCTTAAGCACATGCTCACTGACGGAGCTACCCTCTTCCATCTTGCAGTTAAAGAACTTTTCAGAAGCTTCATAACTTTCAATTGCCGCATGAGTCTCAAAGATTAATTTGAGATCCTCGACAATATCATATGGATCTGACTCTTCAAACCTTTTCTGAAGCTCCGATTCTAAACCATACAAGATAGCACACTGAACTATGGAGTACTGATTTTTCCGAGCGAGGTAAACATTCTTTACTTCATCGGTTGCATCAGCTGCAGGTGGGTCACCTAGCGGTGCATCCAGCACATAGGTCAAATTACCAGCTGTGAGGACAATCCTCAAATTGCGGAACCAATCCGCGAAGTTGCTTCCATTGTTTTTCAACTTTTCTTTCTCTAGGAACGCATTAAAATTGATGGTAGGGGCTGCCATTGATCTACAACATATTTGCAATAGTTTAGACTAAGTTTATGACAAATTGAGTTCAAATTAATTAATGAAATTAAACTAGGTGAACTCCCACTCAAAACAACATCCCTCACATTGTTTTAGTGATCACACGAACCAAATCCACTACATCAACACCGATCATCACGAGAGTTGATATAGTTTTAATGGCGAACAATCATCATGTTCATCATATCTACTATATGATTCATGCTTTGCCTTTCGGCGATCCGTGTTCCTGAGGCCATGTCTGTACATGCTAGGCTCGTCAAGATCAAACCTTAGCTTCCGCATAAGCAAATCTGGCTTGCTTACGTTGTATTCACCCGCGGAATCAAAGACACCCGATCATCACGTGGTGCTTCGAAGCAGCAAGCTTTGGCAACGGTGCATACTAAGGGTGAACACTCTAGAACTTGAAATTTATGTGCATGAGGGATCATCTTATAATGCTACCGTCGTCTACTAAGCAATACAAGATGCATAAAGGATTAACATCACATGCAATTCATAATATGTGATATGATATGGCCTTTCTTCTTTGTGCTTCCGATCTCCATCTTCAAGCACGAACATGATCTCCATCATCACCGGCATAGCATCAAGGTCAATGACGCTTCTTCATGGTTGTCGTCCACCAGCTTCAACTATTACAACTATTTTGAATAGACACGCAGGTCTTAACAGAAATTAAAGACAACCATATGGCTCCTGCCGGTTGCCAACTTACAATAAGGAACATTGCATACATCAAATATAATCACAATCATGGCCATATCACATCACTGCACACCCCTGCAAAACAAAGTTAGACGCTTCTACTTTCTTTGCATATTTTACGTGGTTTGGGGCTTTCCATAAGTGTCGTTCTAACTTACGAACAAGAACCACAACATTGATACTAGCATTGTTGATCACCCGTTGTAAATTGGATCTTTACTATGCTAGGAGAAACAGGCACCCGCAAAGCCACTTATGCAAAACGAGTTGCATGTCAAGCGTGGAGCAAGTCTCATGAACGATGTCATGTAAGGTTAGCCCGGGCCGCTTCATCCCAACATACCGCAAGATGCAAAGTACACAAAAAGCAATCTACAATAAAAGCATCAACGCCCACAATGACCATTGTGTTCTACTCGTGCAACAGATCTACATATAGACACGGCTCTGATACCACTGTAGGGGTTCGTAGCATGGAAAACAAAAATTTTCTATCGCATACAAACAAACAAGCCAAGATCTATCTATTAGATTGTAGCAACGAGTCGATGGAATAACTCACCCTCGAAGATTCCAAAGTGTTTAACGAGAGCAGATTCTCGTGGGTGATGTAGTCGTACTCTTTCCGATCTCAAGATCGCGTAGACGATCCTTCCGGCGCCGCGTTCCCGCAGCGCTCCCGCAGTCGGTCACACGTTCGGTACTCGACGAAGACCTTCCTCTCCCTTGTTCCAGCAGGCAGCGGAGGTTGTAGCACTCTCCTCGCGATTCCGGCAGCACAACGGCGTGGTACCGGAGGTAGAGGGGAAATCCCGCAGGGCTTCGCCTTAAGCCGGTGCGAGTATGGTGGAGCTTATGAGAGAGGCTATTAGTGGTCTAGTAATTAGACACACCAATTAGAAGGCTCTAAACCAATTAGAAGGCTCTAAACCGAATAGCTCTAAACCGGGGTCTAGATCTAGGGTTTAGTTTAGAGGATAGGAAACTTGTGTGTCTAGGAGGGGAGCCCTGCCCCTCCTTATATAGGTGGGAGGGTGTGGGCGCGCCAGGGGAGGGAGGGAGTCCCTCCCCAACTCGGCCTAGGGCTGGCGCCGGCTTGGAGGAGTGGGACTCCTCCTCCAACTCGGCCTCCACCTCTCCTCCTCTTTTCCCACTTCCCAAAACTGCCGTTTGACTTTCAAACTAGCCGTTTGACTTTTCAATTTAGGATTTAAATAAATCCTTTATTTGGGACAGCAAGAATACTTAGTACATGATGCAATCATTCCAATATGTAATGACACACTCATGTACCCTTCCCCTTCCGGAGTGCCGGACATTCCGGGACCTTCTAGAATGTTCCCGATGAAAACACCGGAACCATTCCCCAACTCCGAAACGGAACTTTCCTTATATGAATCTTATTCTCCGGACCATTCCGGATCACCTCGTGATATCCCGGATCCCATCCGAGACTCCGAACAACATTCGGTCTCTTTCTCATAATACCATAACTACTCAAACAACGTCGAATCCTTAAGTGTGTCTCCCTACGGTTCGTGAATTATGCGGACATGATCGAGACACTTCTCCGAACAATAACCAATAGAGGAATCTGGAAATTCATATGGCTCCCACATATTTCTACGATTACTTTGCGATCGAATGAACCACTTACATACGATACCAATTTCCCTTTGTCTCACGATATGTTACTTATCCGAGGTTATGATCGTCGGTATCTCTGCATACCTAGTTCAACCTCGTTACTGATAAGTACTCTTTTCTCGTTCCCGTGATATGTGATCCCTTGTGACCAAGTCACATGCTTGCAAGCTAATTGGATGACATTTCACCGAGAGGGCCCAGAGAATATCTATCCGTCATGTGGATGGACAAATCCCACTCTTGATCCATGTGTTTCAACCAATACTTTCCGAACACTCAATGCCACCTTTATAGCCACCCTGTTACGGTGTGGTGTTTGATGACATCAAAGCATCCATCCAGTAAAGGTGATATGCATGATCTCATGGTCGAAGGAATTAGGTTACTATGTATCAGAAAGCATATAGCAATTGAACTATTGAAATGACTTGATCTTTATGCTACGCTTGTCTATAGGAGTATGTCCACCATATCATTCTCCTAACGATATGATCTTGTTGTTGATAACATCTCAATGTTCATGACAAAGAAACCACATCATCAATCAACCAACAAGCTAGTGAAGTATAGAGGCTATACTAGGGACTTCAAATTAAGTTTACAATTCACACAAGTATTAATGGTTTCCTTGTTAATACTATTATAGCATGAATGCAAACATTTATCATAAACACAAAGATATATAATAATAACTATATTTATTATTGCCTCTAGGGCATATCTCCAACACATGAAGCTTCGGACGATGCTGCTACTGAACGTCGCAGGTCGACAAGGTCGCGTGCCCCTCCTGAGTGGTACGGCAACCCTGTCTTGACTGTCTTGTTAGTAGAAGACAGTGAACCTACGAACTATGAGGAAGCGATGATGAGCCCAGACTCTGAGAAATGGCTAGAAGCCATGAAATCCGAATTGGGATCCATGAGCGAAAACCAAGTATGGACTTTGGTGGACCCTCCTAGCGACCGAAAGTGTAACACCCTCAGAATCGACCCTATGCAAGTTTTAGCGAAACCCGCCAAACCCGCATAGAAACGATTCAAAGGTGCCCACCAGGCACTTTCGTGCGGGTGGAAAACGAAGTAATAACATTACACAACAGTCCTCGATGGGACCCACAGAACAGATATATATACAACACGACTCCATGAGTCAAGAATACAGATATAATGTACAAAGATCCAAATCACCTTGAAAATGATAGAGCGTCCGACTACGGACAAGATGCAAATGGGGCTAAGAGCCCTGAAGAATAACCAATGGCGTCCATAACCCTGCCTAGGCCAAGCCGGAAGGGTAACCCTGCTAACGACGTCGATTGCAAAACCTGCTTAAACAAAAGGGGTGCCGACAAAGGGCAAAGGAAAAAGAAGGAGCGTCAGTACTGAGGCCAGTACACGGCGAGACTAGAATTCGGCGGTCCTCGCCTACATAGGTATGGTGGACTGAAGCGGCAGCGCAGCATGCACTAAACATCCTATAGAGACTCGATACAACTGGCGGCTATCAGAGAGGGGTAAGGAAGACCTATCCGGATCCAACCTGAATCTTACACCAAACAATCCCATCCTGGTATTCCCCCTCAAGACCCATCGAGGAAGTCCACCGAGGAACTCACACCGTTGGCAGTTTTATTTATTCAGTTATCATTGCAGCAATTACTAGTCAGGTATAGATAATCATCCTGATAAAATAAGCAGTGGGCCGTTTTAGTTAACCATTCCGTTGTAGTTGCGGCACTTACTAGTCAGATACAAATAGCATGAGATATCCCAAAAACCCAGCAGTTGTTGGTACTTTTATTTAGCCATTCCGTTGTAGTTGCAATACTTACTAGTCAGGTACAAAGGTCGCAAGCGACACCCAAGCAAGCAATTGTTGGCAGTTTTATTTAGCCATTCCATTATAGTGAAGCTGCTTACTAGTCATTATAGTGTCAAATTTATAGCACTACTTTAGTTATAGTTGTCTATGATCGAGATACTGTGCTCCAAGTCGTCCATAACCGCGGACACGGCTTTCAGAAAGTTTTACCTGGCTGGGGTGTACCAATAGCAACACACACACGATCAACCTCGGAAAAACCAAATCAAAACCCAACGAGGCTTTCACGACAAAGCAATCACAGGATTCAGAAATATTTCAGGGGGCCACCCCTTGGAGTACACCCGCAACGAAGTAAGCTAGCTCCGAGACGGACCCGAGGTTTGGGTGGACGGCTGTGAACGACTGGGAACCCAAAACTGAGCTTGTCGACACCGCGGAATCATGTCCCGATCCTAAACAGTACAGTGTGCTCCTCGCACAATCGTAAATAAAGCAGTAAAGCATGGCATAAGTACAGGATCGTAAATAAAACCTCAAACTAGTTTGTGGCCCCAAGAAATAAGACTGAATCAAGCTCTGGCTAAGGGGGGCCCATAATTCCCCGTATGTGGATAGCGCGATAAATCAAGGAACAGGTATCAAGCACTCGGGGTCCTACGGGACACAAGTGGACGGTTAACAACCAAATAACATCTATTGCCCACCTGTGCCTCTGCTTACCTACTTCAATTTTAGTTGTTAAACAATAATGAAAGTGAACAATAAATAAAGCCATGATCATCTCCAACATTAAACAGGCGGCAATTCTCCAACAACTGTGCTACTTGACGACACGCAACAGCACTTGAGCAAGCGACTACGACGCGCAAGTCCAGCTATCTACCAAACAACAGGTAATAGGAAGTGTCCAAGGCAATATAAGGCTGCAGGGGATATCACGGGTACGGAAACTAGAGCATCGCAACACAGATAGCAATAGATCAACAGGAGGGAATAAATACTATAAAAGTAAGATAGGTAGAAAGGGGGAGATGCTCGCCTGAAAACATTGCCGACGGTTCAACCGAAGATCGGGGCGAAGCTCACATCAACTCAACAGCCTTATCCGCGAACAAGCAAAACACTAGAATAAACACCGGATGCAATATTTAATACTACGGCAAAAGATCGGGCATGATGCATGTATGATGTATGACATGGCAAGGGTGCAATGCAATTAGGTCATATTAAGTGGAACCGGGGTCCCGACAATTGATTATATGGTTCAAGTTGTTTATCTATCCCGCAAATTAAATGTTGTTTGAACATGGTAAAATATAGCACCGGTTCGCTACCCAATTTAAATGAGGCCAATCTAAGACTAGATTTGCCCGCATATGGGCCCCATATTTAATTATATGGTGAATCGGCCTAAGGCCCCCAAACCACACAAATATGCATGCGAAATGAATGATTAATATGCAACAGGTTTTATATTTAGCATTTATAAAATAGGGGCTCGGGAAAAGGTTCACACATTAGGGGGTCTCGACGAACTTGGGGGTCCGAGGGGTTCGGGGTTCGGTCTCAGGGTTCAGGGTTCGACGGGGTCGTTCTCGGATAACTGAGGTAGATCTTGTCGCATCTGGGAAGGCGGACTTGGTTCGGTGTCGGGGGCGCATCGGACTCGCCCTGGTCGGTGTCGATCTTGTCGCATCCGTGGTCTTCGGGTCCGCGTAGACGGTCATGGTGTTCAAGGTGGAGAACTTGGCGTATTCGCGTCGGCGATCTTGGCATTCGGGTTCTCGACGTCGCCTCCGGGAAGAAGGTCTTGTTGCATCCGGGGTCGTCGGGTCATGTCGTCGGTGTGCCGTCTCACGCGGAGATCTTGGCGTCCGGGTCACAGCGTCTTCGGGTCCGACTCCGGGACGGAGAACTTGGTGTGCCGAGGGGATCTTCGATTCGTCGTCCCCAATTGTTGACGGTGTTCTTGGTTTGGTGCCGGGGTGTCTTCAGGTACCGTGGATCCTGTACATCCTTGGCAACGACACTATTACACGCATACGAACGGCTCCTGGCACGAAACGGAACAGATCGATCTTGGGAGCAACCACACAGGGGCACCCACAGCAGATGGCCTGGAGGCGGCTCGCGCGCGTACAGAGGCCGATGGCGGCGACCTGGCTTGGGCGAATCCACAGCGGAGCCAGGCTCGAGGACGGCAGGAGAGGAGGCCGGGCCTCGCTGGTGTCGCGCGACAAGGGGCCATGGCTGCAGGGCATGAGCGGGAGGCGACGCGGCGGGCGCGTCGGCTGGAGGATGACGGACGGGGTCGCGGGTGGTCGACGGCGATGAGCTCGAGCGGCGGCGGCTGCTCGCAGGGCCGGGAAGGAGAACAGCGAGCGGTGGCCGGGGGGGGGAAGGAACTCGACGGGGAGGCGCCAGAGGAGGGCCGCGGCGATGGAGACGCAGCCGGGGCCGGGGAGAGGGCGCGGGGCCGACGGGCGGTGGCGGGATGGAGCTCCGGCGGCCGACGAAGGAAGATCGAGGGAGGCGACGAGCCTGGCGAGACTGGCGGCGAAGCGGTCGGGCTCGGGGCCTCCCGTGGCGGCGGGGTGGCTCGAGGCGGCGCAGGAGAGAACGGCGGCGGCGCCAAGCGGTGGTGACGAGCGGGGAGGAGGGCGGACTGGCGGTGGAGGCGGGACGCGCTCGGGCCAGCGTCGAGGCGAGTGAGGTCGGCGGCGCACGGGGGGGGGGGGGAAGACGGGGCAGGCGAGCGCGGTCGCCGGCAGAGGGGGCGAAGCTATGCGGCAGGGCCGGCGGGATGCTGCCGGAGGAGGGGGAAGGAGAGAGAGGCAGAGGAGGAAGAAGGAGGGTGGGGGTTGGGGACGCGTCGGGGAGAGAGAAAGGGAGCGACGGGGACGGGCGGGTGTCGTGGTGGGGCGCGTGGGGCGCGTGTGGGGGCGTGTGGGCCAGGGGAAGGATGGGGGTGCGGTTGACCAGGGGAAAAGGGGAGAGAGAGGGGCTGCTGGTGGGGCCAGGGGGAAGAGAGAGAGGGGGGGCGGGTCCAGGCTGGCGGGGTGGGGAGGGGAGAGAGGCAAGTGGGGGCGGTGTGAGTGAGCTGTGGGGTGAGAGAGAGAGGGAGTGGGGATGGCTGATGTGGCAGCCTGAGAGTGGAGGGAGGCTAGGGAATGGTGAGGTGGCGGGCTCCGATTGGTGGGGGTGATGTGGCTGGTTGGGTGGGTAGGATAGGATTGGTAGAAAAGGTTTTAGGCGGACCGTTTTTGTACTGGGGGTGGTCGTCCGGGTCGAATCGGCCCGTTTGACTGCCCCCCTAAAAATAATTAAATATTTTATTTATTTCAAACAGGGCTTTTGCCAAACCGATAGCAGACAAAATAAATAATCCGGAGACCCGGGTTTTGCGTTTGAATAAAGATGGGGCGTTTAGAAATCAAATTAGGTTTTTCCCGCAAATAGTTTTATGCAAGCCAATGCAATGTGATGACGATGCTCAAATGCAATGTGGCATGATGACATGAGCATGCGGTCATGATGATGCAATGCACAAAATCAACGCGATTTTCTAGTAGTGGTTTTTGCGGGATGCCACAGAAAGGCCGTTGAGTGCAAATGGATCTTCAAGAAGAAAACGGACGCGGATCGTAATGTTACCGTCTATAAAGCACGGCTTGTCGCGAAAGGTTTTCGACAAGTTCAAGGTGTTGACTACGATGAGACTTTCTCTCCCGTAGCGATGTTTAAGTCCATTCGGATTTTATTAGCAATTGCTGCGTTTCATGATTATGAAATATGGCAGATGGATGTCAAGACTGCTTTCCTCAATGGCAACATTGATGAAGAGTTGTATATGATGCAACCCGAAGGTTTTGTCGATCCTAAGGATGCTGATAAAGTATGCAAACTTCAGCGTTCCATTTATGGACTGAAGCAAGCATCTCGGAGTTGGAACCTTCGTTTTGATCAAGTGATCAAGAGCTTTGGATTTGTTCCAAATTGCTACGAAGCTTGTATCTACAAGAAAGTGAGTGGGAGCTCGGTGACGTTTCTGGTACTATATGTGGATGACATATTGATTATTGGAAATGACATCAACATGCTTAACGATGTGAAGAGTTATTTGAACAAGTGTTTTTCAATGAAAGACCTAGGTGAAGCTGCTTATATATTGGGCATCAAGATCTATAGAGATAGACAAAGACGCCTGATAGCTTTAAGCCAGAGTACATACCTAGACAAAGTTCTGAAAAGGTTCAGAATGGATAAGGCAAAGAAAGGTTCAGTGCCTATGTTGTCAGGTAAGATATTGAGCAAGGCTCAGTGTCCAGCTACGGTAAATGATAGAGAAGCTATGAGCAAAGTGCCTTATGCCTCGGCCATAGGTTCCATCATGTACGCCATGCTGTGTACTAGACCGGATGTGTCCAATGCTCTTAGTTTGACGAGCAGGTATCAAAGTGATCCAGGAGTGGAACACTGGACAGCCGTGAAGAACATCCTAAAGTACCTAAATAGGACTAAAGAAATGTTCTTAGTCTATGGGGGTGATGAACAGCTTGTCGTAAAAGGTTACGTCGACGCTAGTTTTGACACCGACAAGGATGATTCCAAATCTCAGACAGGATACGTTTATATTTTGAATGGAGGAGCTGTGAGCTGGAGAAGCTGCAAGCAAAGCGTGATCGCGGGATCTACAGTGAAAGCGGAATACATGGTTGCTGCAGAAGCGTCAAGTGAAGGAGTTTGGATCAGAAACTTCATCACTGAGCTTGGCGTGGTTCCAAGTGCATTGGACCCACTGGAGATATTGTGTGACAACACTGGTGCCATAGCACTCGCTAAGGAACCAAGATATCATCCAAAGACCAAGCATATCAACCGCAAGTTTCATATAATCCGAGATTATATAGCAGATGGAGATCTGAAGATTAGCAAAGTACATACAGATCTGAATGTCGCAGATCCATTGACTAAACCTCTTCCACGTGTAAAACATGATCAGCACCTCAGTGCCATGGGTGTGAGATTGTTGCCAAATGTAAACTAGATTATTGACTCTAGTGCAAGTGGGAGACAGTTGGAATTATGCCCAAGAGGCAATAATAAAGATGTTATTATTATAATTCTTGTTCATGATAAAGTTTATATTCCATGCTAGAATTGTATTAAGCGGAAACATTAATACTTGTGTGGTTTGTGAACAACACCGTGTCCCTAGTACGCCTCTAAGGACTAGCTCATTGATCAATGATGGTTAAGGTTTCCTAACCATAGACATGAGTTGTCAATTGATAATGAGATCATTTCATTGGAGAATGATATGATGGACAAACCCAAACTAAGCAAAGCAATTAGATCGTGTCATCGTGTTCGTCTTTGCGAAGCTTTTCCTATGTCAAATATTGTATTCCTTAGACCATGAGATAATACAACTCCCTGGTATCGGAAGAAAGCTTTGAGGTCATCAAACGTCATCCTATGAGAGGGTGATCATAAAGGTGTCTCTCAGGTGATCGGAAAGTATCTGTTGGGTTGTATGTATCGAGATGGGATTTGTCCCTCCCAAGTTGGAGAGATATACTTTGGGCCCACTCGGTAATCGATATCAACACCCCTTGCAAGCATGTGGTTAAGGAGTTAATCACAAAGTGATATCGGATTACGGAACGAGTAAAGTACTTGCTGTGAACGAGATTGAACTAGGTATGACGGTACCGACGATCGAATCTCGGGCAAGTAAAATATCGCGAGACGAAGGGAATATATATATGGAATTGTTTGAATCCTGACATCGTGGTTCATCCGATATGATCATCGATGAATGTGTGGGAGTCAATATGGGTGCCCAGACCCCGCTGTTGATTATTGATAGAAGATCATGTCTGCATATTCTCGAACCCGCAGGGTCACACACTTAACGTGTCTCGACGCTAGGATAGATTGGATAATTGGTTTATGAATTTTTGTTCGGAGTCTCGGATGGGATCCAGGATATCACGAGAGGTTCCGGAATGGTCCGGAGAATAAGATTCATATAAGGCAGTGCAGTTTTTGGAGTTCGGAATTGTTCCGGGTTAATCGGTATTGTACCGGAAGCTTCTAGAACCTTCCGGAAGGGGACCAACGTGGCCCCACCTTCTGGGAGGGGGCATGGGCCTATGAGGGAGTGTCCTGGCCGCATTGGGCCAGGGGCACAAGGCCCCATAGGGCCCAGCCGATCCTAGAGAGTTTAAATCGTTTAAACTAGAGATAGGGTTTCTAGAAGAGGGGAGAGTCCATGCCCCCCACTCCTTATCCTTTGGGCTTGGGGGAGGGGCTAGGGCTGCGCCCCCCTCTATATAAAGAGGGGTGGGGGCGCACCAAACCCACACACCTCTCCTCCAAACCCTAGCCGCCTTGCTAGCTTTCCTCTCTCCCTCCCGACTGTTTGTAGGCGAAGCCCTGCTGCAGAAATTCTCCACCATATACACCACGCCGTCGTGTTGTAGATCCAATCTATCTCTCCACCATACTTGCTGGTCCGAGGAAGGAGGATACGTTGAGGTGCTGCACGTGTGCATCTCACGGAGGCACCGCCACTTGTGGTGCTAGATCGGATCGGATCGCGAGGAGGAGAAGCGAGTACGACTACATCACCCACGTTCCGACGAACGTTCCGCTGTGCGAATCTTCAAGGGTATGAAGATCTAATCCAATCTCTCTCGTTGTTTGCATCTCCTAGATTAGATCTTGGCTTTCCCTCTGTTCGCTCCGTAGAAAATTTTGATTTACTATGCCGCGAAACCCTTCATGAACCCCCTTTTTTGATCAACTGGACGACCCGATTCAGGACGAAGGTGGACAGAGATGCTGGCCATGACATGGCTAACTTCCTCCTGGCCACTTCATCAGGCATCCGCACATAACGTAGAGGCAACACAGAGGTTGCAGACAGATCCAGGGACGCAACCTTCTCCTACGACAGTAGGGATAATAATGTGTTCAGTTCTAGGCGAAGAACTATACTTATAACATTAATCCTACCTACAACACATGGTAATTCTCACATGACAACATGAAAACTGTCTGCCAGAATGCTCAAGTCCAAATCTACAACACCAATGAAGGGAATATGCCCGAGAGGCAATAATAAAGTGGTTATTATCTTATTTCTTGTTTATGATAAATGTTTATTTTGCATGATATAATTGTATTAATACGGAAACGTTAATACATGTGTGTTTAATAAAAAAAGTTCCTAGTTACGCCTCTCTTTATACTAGCTCGTTGATTAACAAGATGATCAATGGTTTCCTGATCATGGACATTGGATGTCGTTAATAACGAGGTCACAACATTGTTGTAATGATGTGATGAACATTCATCCGAAGTATAGCATTATGATCAAAGTAATTGTGTTTATATTGCTATAACATCATACGAAATAATCTTAATCCTTAGACCATGAGATCATGTCAATCACTAACATCGGAAGAGTATCTTGATAACATCAAACATCACACCGTAACAGGGTGACTATAAAGTTGGGTTCAGTGCAACGAAGGTGTTATGTTGAGGCTTATGGATCAAGAGTGGAATTTGTCCATCCCGATGACGGAGAGATATGCTCTAGGCCCTCTCGATGATATCACATTAGTTAGCTTGCAAGCAAGTGATTTGATCACTAGAATGTTATATCACGGGAACGAGAAAAGAGTACATGTCGGTAACGAGATCAAACTAGGTATGAAGATACTGATGATTGAATCTCGGACATGTAATATATCGTGAGAAAAAGGGATTGAGTTACATGCGTATAAGGTTCACACGATCACAAAAGTCATCGTTGAAAATGTGGGAGTCAGTACAGATCTCCAGGTCCCGCTGCTGATTCTTGTTCGGAGAGGGGTCTCGATCATGTCTACATTATTCGTGAACCTTAGGGTGACACACTTAAGGGATACCGACACCATTTGGAGCAAATAATATGCTAGAGAAAGAATTACGAAGCGCAGGAATTATTTCACTAGACATCGGAACTGTTTCAGTTAAAATTGCTAAAACTGGTTCTGCATGTGAAATTGAAATGTTATAAGGGGTTTTATGTGAATGTTTGTTAATTAAAGTAATTAACAAAATTATGAATAAATAAAAGAGTTTTATTTAAAGATAGATTGCATTAAATTTGGTGGAAATTTAATGGGATTTGAGTGGGATTTTGAGTGGAGGAAATGGAGGGGCATTTGTGTGAGTGGGAGCTCCACTCACATGAATGGAGGAAGAGGCAGGGTCACCAACTTGGCCACCGGCCATGGCTAGTGGGCTGCCCCCTCCTCCTATAAAAGTAGTCCCTCCTCTCACTCACACCCCCTCGTGAAGGATCTCTCTCCCCCTTTAGAATTTCCCCATGGTCTCAGATTAGCAAGATACATGTTCCCGGTGGCTTTTTCTGGAAGGATTTGTTGCTTCTGCTGCTTCGCTGGAGCGAGGGCATGGAGGTTGTCGGGGTACCCGAACGTGTGTGCGATCACGGATGCACCACTGCTTTGCGGTGCTGGACTTGATGGTGCTGGACCTGCTGGACCGGATGGACTTCTTCTCGATCTTGAGAACGACAAGCGTTCGACTACATCATCCACGAGTACAACCCCGTTAACGCTTTTCGGTCTTCAAGGGTATGTATTCTATGGATGTATATCCACCCGTTGCTTGTATCTAGTAGATAGATCTTGGTTCTTAGTTGTTCCCATCGTAGGATTTTTTTTGTTATCTAGAACATGGCTTAGAACTCTGAGCTAGAACATGGCAACAGATCTAAGATGCGAGAGCTAGGGTTAGGTGTTTCTTACCACGATCTCAATCTCGCTTGACGAGGACGACATTTCCGACATAGCCGAGGAGGAATACTTGTCGAGGATGAGCTAGACCCACCGCAGTAGGAGGTGCCGCTTTCCTGCTTGTCGGTGATGAAGAGGATTTGGAGGGAGAGCTCAAAATTGGGGGAAATGGTAGCAGGGATTTTGGAGCCGACAGAGGGGCGGTGTAAATGAAGGGAATATGCCCTGAGAGGCAATAATAAAGTGTTTATTATGGGTATTCCAAGTATATGATAGATGTTTATTTTGCATGCTATAATTGTATTAATTCGGAAACGTTAATACATGTGTGTTTAATAAACAAACAGAAAGTTCCTAGTTATGCCTCTCTCATAAACTAGCTCGTTGATTAACAAGATGATCAAGGTTTCCTGATCATGGACATTGGATGTTGTTAATAACGGGATCACAACATTAGTGTAATGGTGTGATGAACATTCATCCGAAGTATAGCATTACGATCAAAGTCATTGAGTTTATATTGCTATAACAACTTACGAAGTGATCCTAATCCTTAGACCATGAGATCATGTCAATCACTAACACCGGAAGAGTTTCTTGATAACATCAAACGTCACACCATAACAGGGTGATTATAGAGATGGATTCAGAACTAATAAAGTGTTATGTTGAGGCTCATGGATCGAGAGTGGAATTTGTTCATCCCGATGACGGATAGATATACTCTGGGCCCTCTCGGTGATATCACATTGATTAGCTTGCAAGCAAGTGATTTGATCACTAGAATGTTATATCATAGGAACGAGAAAAGAGTGCATGTCGGTAACGAGATCAAACTAGGTATGGAGATACCGATGATCGAATCTCGGACATGTAATATATCGTGAAACAAAGGGATTAAGATACTAGCGTAAAAGGTTCCGACGATCACAAGAAAGTCATCGTTGAATGTGTGGGAGTCAGTATGGGTCTCCAGATCCCGCTTCTGATTATTGATCCGAGAGGGGTCTCGATCATGTCCGCATTATTCACGAACCGTAGGGTGACACACTTAAGAGACATCGACATCCAATTGGAGCAAATGTTTCATGCCGAAAGAATGAACAAGCGCAGGAATTTATTTCACTAGATACCGAAACAGGTTTTCGGGTGAAATTGCATAAAGTGGTTATGCATGTGAAATAGAATTCTAGCAAGGGGTTATTTGTGAATGTTTGTCATTAAAGTAATTGACAAAATTCTGAATAAAATAAAAGAGTTTTATTTAATGAGAGTTTGCATTAAATTTGGTGGAAATTTAATGGGAATTTGAGTGGACTTTTGAGTGGAGGGAATTTAAAGGGCATTTTGTGAGTGGAGTGTCCACCCACATGAAGAGGGGAGGGCAAGGGGGCAGCCCCCATGCGCCGGCCACCCCCTTGGGGTTCCCCCCTCCTCCTATAAAAGGAGCCCCCCTCCTCACTTGTCTCTCACACCTCCTCGTGAAGGATCTCTCTCCCCCTCTAGAATTTATCCCCCATGGTCTCGGACTAGCGAGATACATGTTCCCGGTGGCTATTCGGCAAGAAAGAGTTGTGCTTCCGCTGCATCGCTGGAGCGAGGAGGCGGAGGTTGCTCGGTGCCTCGAACGTGTGTGCGAGCACGGATGCGCTGCTGATTTGCGGCGCTAGGACTTCCTCTCGATCTTGAGATCGGCAAGAGATCGTCTACATCAACCACGAGTTGAACTCGTTAAGCTTTGTCGGTCTTCAAGGGTATGTTCTCTACGGATATACATCCGCCCGTTGTTTGTATCTAGTAGATAGATCTTGGTATATAGTTCACATCGTCGGAAAATTTTTGTTTTCTATGCTGCGAACCCTACAGTGGTATCAGAGCCGGATCTATGCGTAGATACTTTACACGGGTAGTACACATATGAGTATGTGGGCGATGATGATCATGTTGTTGATACTTTGTTGTAATTTTGGATATTGGTGGCATAGTGGGATGAAGCGGCCCGGACAAACTTTACATGTCCTCGCACATGAGACCTGTTCCACGCTTGACATGCAACTAGTTTGCATAAGTGGCTAGCGGGTGTCTGTCTCTCCTACTATAGTCAATATCTATTTTGCAAGCGAGTTGTCAACAATTTGATTATCCTCGTTGTGGTTCATGTTCGTAGGTAAGAACGGTTCTATCTCGAAAGCCCTAAGCCACGTAAAACTTGCAATGGATAAATTAGAGGCGTCTAGTTTAGATTGTTGCTGGGCTAGTGTTATGATATGGTAGTGTTGTAAGTAGAAGTATGAGATGATACTCTTACAACACACATAGCGTGTAAAATCCATAGACCTTGGATTTACACATATAGGTATGATAGTGATCATACCACGATGCACATGATAGAGATCATCTGCGGGAACCATATAATTTCACTAATAAACATATGATGTTTGATAGCATCTTATATTGCTTGTTTAGCGCTTTGTTAGCATAATAAGATGATCCCTCATTTAAATATCAAGATAAGAATGTGTTCTTCCTTTAGTATGCACCGATTATGTTTTCGTCGCTCCAAGACATCACGTGATGATCGGGTGTTCTTGGATCCACGACCATATTTCGGGTGTAAAACAGTTACACACGCGAATACTAAGGTTCTAACTTGGCGAGCCTAGCATGTACAGACATGGCCTCGGAACACGGACCGAAAGGTTAAGCATGAGTCATATAGTTGATATGATGCCCATTTGATGCTCGCCTTTGAAGCTATACCGACTCACGTGATGATCGGACTTGGTGTAGTGGATTTGGTTCATGTAATCACCAAAAAGGCACGAGGGATGTCGTTTTTGAGTGGGAGTTCATTCGTAATATGGATTAGTTGAACTCAATCTATCATACACTTAGTCTAAACTTTACAAATTCTGTTGTAGATGGCACCACCTGCTTTTAATTTCAATGTGTTCATGGAGAAAGAGAAACTAGCAACGAACGGTAGCAACTTTACCGAATGGGCCATGAATTTGAGGATTCTCCTCTCTGCTGCACAAAAGCAATATGTGCTAGAAGCGCCGTTAGGCCCCTCACCTTTAGATGATGCCCCTGACAAGGAGAAGAATGTCTATCAGACTCGTCAGGAGGACCACAACTTAGTTCATTGCGGCATATTGTATGGGCTAGAGCCGGAACTTCGAAAGCGTTTCGAAAACGGCAATGCATTTGATACAATGGGTGAGTTGAAAATGATTTTCGACACACATGCTGCTGTAGAGAGCTACAACGCTTCAGAAAAGTTCTTTAGCTGCATGATGGAAGAGCACAGCTCCGTTAGTGAGCATGTACTCAAGATGTCGGGTTACGCCGATAAACTTGTGTCCTTGGGAATATCGATTCCCATTGACTTAGGCATCCATCGTGTTCTGCAGTCTCTGCCACCTAGCTATAAGAGCTTCGTGATGAACTATAATATGCAAGGCATGAAGAAGTCTCTCCCCGAGCTTCTGTCAATGCTTAAAACTGCAGAAGTGGAGATCAAAAAGGAACATCAAGTGTTGATGATCAATAGGAACACTGGTTTCAAGAAAGACAAGAAGGGAAAACGGAAGGGAAGTAAGGGCGGCAAGCCTGTTGCCGCGCCTGAAAAGAAACCCCGAGTTGGACCTAAGTCTGATTCCGAGTGCTACTATTGTAAGGGGACTGGCCACTGGAAGCGCAACTGCCCCAAGTATCTGGCAGACAAGAAGGTCGGCAAGGCAAACAAAGGTATATATGATATACATGTTATTGATGTGTACTTGACTAGTGCTCGCAGTAGCACCTGGGTATTTGATACCGGTTCAGTTGCTAATATTTGTAACTCGAATCAGGGGCTGCGGAACAAGCGACCGCTAGCAAGGGGTGAGGTCAAGATGCGTGTCGGCAATGGATCAAGCGTTGATGTGATCGCCGTCGGAACGCTGCCTCTCCACTTGCCGTCGGGATTAGTTATAAACTTGAATAAATGTTATCTGGTGCCTGCACTGAGCATGAACATTGTATCTGGATCATGTTTGATGCGAAGTGGTTATTCATTTAAATCCGAGAACAATGGTTGTTCCATTTATATGAATGAAATCTTTTATGGTCATGCACCGATGATGAATGGTTTATTTCTATTAGATCTCGATGATAATGTTACACATATTCATAATGTTGATGCTAAAAGGATTAAACTTAATGATGATATATCCACATATATGTGGCACTGCCGTCTAGGTCATATTGGCGTTAAACGCATGAAGAAGCTCCATTCGGATGGACTTTTGGAATCACTTGATTATGAATCATTTGATACATGTGAGCCATGCCTTATGGGCAAGATGACTAGAACGCCGTTTTCCGGTTCAATGGAACGGGCGACAGATTTATTGGAAATCATACATTCTGATGTATGTGGTCCAATGAGTGTGTCGGCGCGAGGTGGATATCATTATTTTGTTACTTTCACGGATGATTTGAGTAGATACGGTTATATCTACTTGATGAAACACAAGTCTGAAACCTTTGAAAAGTTCAAGGAATTTCAGAATGAAGTGGAAAATCATCGTAATAGAAAGATCAAATTTCTACGGTCCGACCGTGGATGTGAGTATCTAAGTTACGAGTTTAGCACTCACATGAAAGAGTGTGGAATTGTTTCACAACTCACACCTGCCGGAACACCATAGCGAAATGGTGTGTCGGAACGTCGTAATCGTACTTCATTAGATATGGTTCGATCTATGATGTCTCTGACGGACTTGCCGTTGTCATTTTGGGGTTATGCACTAGAAACTGCTGCATTCACTTTAAATCGGGCACCATCTAAATCCGTTGAAAAGACACAGTATGAATTATGGTTTGGAAACAAACCTAAGCTGTCATTTCTTAAAGTTTGGGGATGCGATGTTTATGTGAAGAAACTTCAACCGGATAAACTCGAACCCAAAGCGGAAAAATGCGTCTTCATAGGATACCCTAAAGAAACTATTGGGTATTCCTTCTATCATAGATCCGAGGGCAAGGTTTTTGTTGCCAAGAATGGATCCTTTCTAGAGAAAGAGTTTCTCGCGAAAGGTGTGAGTAGTCGGAAGGTAGAACTCGAAGAGGTTGTGGAACCTTCTCTTCAAAGTATGGCGAGTAGCGCAGCGCCGGAAGTTGTTCCGGAGTTGGCTCCACCTGTTGAAGAAGGAACTAATGATAATGATCATGAAACTCCGAAAGAGAGTACTACCGAACCTCGCAGGTCAAACAGGACGCTTGCAGCTCCCGAGCTGTATGGAAATCCTGTCATGAATTTCATGGTTGATGAAAATGATGACCCTGCGACGTATGAAGAAGCGATGATGAGCCCGGATTCCAACAAATGGTTAGAAGCCATGAAATCCGAGATGGAATCCATGTATGAAAATCAAGTTTGGAACTTGGTGGAATTACCTCACGACCGAAAGGCCCTGGAGAACAAATGGATTTTCAAAAGGAAAACTGATGCTGATGGTAATGTGACCATCTATAAAGCTCGACTTGTCGCAACGGGGTTTCGACAAATTCAAGGAGTTGACTACGATGAGACTTTCTCTCCCGTAGCGATGCTAAAGTCAGTTAGGATTATGTTAGCAATTGCTGCATATTTCGATTATGAGATATGGCAGATGGATGTCAAAACCGCGTTTCTCAATGGTAATATTGAAGAAGAGTTGTATATGATACAACCAAAGGGTTTTGTCGATCCTAAGGATGCTAACAAGGTGTGCAAGCTTCAGCGATCCATCTATGGATTGAAGCAAGCATCACGAAGTTGGAATCTCCGCTTTGATGAGGTGATCAAAGAGTTTGGATTTGTCCAAACTTATGGAGAAGCTTGTATTTATAAGAAAGTGAGTGGGAGCAATATGGCATTTCTGATATTATATGTGGATGACATATTATTGATCGGAAATGATATAGATCTTTTAAACAGTGTTAAAAGTTATCTAAATAGCAAATTTTCAATGAAGGACCTAGGTGAAGCGTCATACATATTAGGCATAAAGATCTATAGAGATAGATCTAGGCGCCTAATAGGGCTATCGCAAAGTACATACCTTGATAAGATTTTAAAGAAGTTTAAAATGGACGGAAGTAAGAAGGGGTTCTTACCTATGTTGCAAGGCAAGACATTGAGTAAGACTCAAAGTCCGGCTTCGGCGGAAGAAAGAGAGATAATGGACAAAGTCCCCTATGCTTCAGCCATAGGCTCTATAATGTACGCCATGCTATGTACAAGACCGGATGTGGCACATGCTATTAGTTTGACTAGTAGGTACCAATCGGATCCAGGTTCGGAACACTGGATAGTGGTCAAGAATATCCTTAAGTACTTACGAAGAACTAAGGATATGTTTCTTGTATACGGAGGTGAAGAAGAGCTCGTCACTAAGTGTTATGTCGATGCTAGCTTTGACACCGATCCGGATGACTCTAAGTCTCAATCCGGATACGTATTTATCATGAATGGCGGAGCGGTTAGTTGGAGGAGCTCCAAACAACCTGTGGTAGCGGGATCAACAACGGAGGCCGAATATGTTGCTGCTTCAGAAGCGGCTCAGGAAGTAGTTTGGATGAAGGAGTTCATATCCGAACTAGGAGTGGTGGCAAACGCGTTGGACCCAATGGTGATCTATTGTGACAACAATGGTGCCATTGCCAATGCCAAAGAGCCAAGGTCTCACAAGCATTCCAAGCATATTAAGCGCCGGTTTCACTCCATCCGCGAGCATGTCAAGGATGGAGATATAAAGATTTGTAAAGTACATACGGATCTCAATGTAGCAGATCCGTTGACTAAAACTCTCCCTAGAGCAAAACATGATCAACACCAGAACTCAATGGGTGTTAGATTTATCACTATGTAACTAGATTATTGTCTCTAGTGCAAGTGGGAGACTGAAGGGAATATGCCCTGAGAGGCAATAATAAAGTGTTTATTATGGGTATTCCAAGTATATGATAGATGTTTATTTTGCATGCTATAATTGTATTAATACGGAAACGTTAATACATGTGTGTTTAATAAACAAACAGAAAGTTCCTAGTTATGCCTCTCTCATAAACTAGCTCGTTGATTAACAAGATGATCAAGGTTTCCTGATCATGGACATTGGATGTTGTTAATAACGGGATCACAACATTAGTGTAATGGTGTGATGAACATTCATCCGAAGTATAGCATTACGATCAAAGTCATTGAGTTTATATTGCTATAACAACTTACGAAGTGATCCTAATCCTTAGACCATGAGATCATGTCAATCACTAACACCGGAAGAGTTTCTTGATAACATCAAACGTCACACCGTAACAGGGTGATTATAAAGATGGATTCAGAACTAATAAAGTGTTATGTTGAGGCTCATGGATCGAGAGTGGAATTTGTTCATCCCGATGACGGATAGATATACTTTGGGCTCTCTCGGTGATATCACATTGATTAGCTTGCAAGCAAGTGATTTGATCACTAGAATGTTATATCACAGGAACGAGAAAAGAGTGCATGTCGGTAACGAGATCAAACTAGGTATGGAGATACCGATGATCGAATCTCGGACATGTAATATATCGTGAAACAAAGGGATTAAGATACTAGCATAAAAGGTTCCGACGATCACAAGAAAGTCATCGTTGAATGTGTGGGAGTCAGTATGGGTCTCCAGATCCCGCTTCTGATTATTGATCCGAGAGGGGTCTCGATCATGTCCGCATTATTCACGAACCGTAGGGTGACACACTTAAGAGACACCAACATCCAATTGGAGCAAATGTTTCATGCCGAAAGAATGAACAAGCGCAGGAATTTATTTCACTAGATACCGAAACAGGTTTTCGGGTGAAATTGCATAAAGTGGTTATGCATGTGAAATAGAATTCTAGCAAGGGGTTATTTGTGAATGTTTGTCATTAAAGTAATTGACAAAATTCTGAATAAAATAAAAGAGTTTTATTTAATGAGAGTTTGCATTAAATTTGGTGGAAATTTAATGGGAATTTGAGTGGACTTTTGAGTGGAGGGAATTTAAAGGGCATTTTGTGAGTGGAGTGTCCACCCACATGAAGAGGGGAGGGCATGGGGGCAGCCCCCATGCGCCGGCCACCCCCTTGGGGTTCCCCCCTCCTCCTATAAAAGGAGCCCCCCTCCTCACTTGTCTCTCACACCTCCTCGTGAAGGATCTCTCTCCCCCTCTAGAATTTATCCCCCATGGTCTCGGACTAGCGAGATACATGTTCCCGGTGGCTATTCGACAAGAAAGAGTTGTGCTTCCGCTGCATCGCTGGAGCGAGGAGGCGGAGGTTGCTCGGTGCCTCGAACGTGTGTGCGAGCACGGATGCGCTGCTGATTTGCGGCGCTAGGACTTCCTCTCGATCTTGAGATCGGCAAGAGATCGTCTACATCAACCACGAGTTGAACTCGTTAAGCTTTGTCGGTCTTCAAGGGTATGTTCTCTACGGATATACATCCGCCCGTTGTTTGTATCTAGTAGATAGATCTTGGTATATAGTTCACATCGTCGGAAATTTTTTGTTTTCTATGCTGCGAACCCTACAGTAAATAGCCGCGACGAATCTGCGGGCGGTAACCCCAATTTCTCCCGCCGGATTTTGCGAGCTTCCGCCATCCCTCCCTTGCACGAGCGCGTGCAGCTTATTTCCCGCGAGCGCGAGAAGAACTTGGCTCCGTAAAATGCCTGATTTCTGCGTTTCTCTAGGGCCTAAATGAGGGGCGCTTTAAAACTCGTGCGGTATAAATATTACATCATCGCGTGGAAGCAAACACATTTATTTCTTTTCACCATATGCAAGAAAGAGGGAAACGAGCAACCAAACTCGTCCTGGCACGGCATAGACGGGCCTATGTTGGCGGGCCGTGGCTTGCTTTGTCGAGAGAGTGTAAATAAAGCACCGCACCTTCTAGAGAGCGCACGAAACAAACCCCACCCATTTTGCTGTGGAAAATGATACAATTCCCCCGGGGGATAACACACCGCGATCCCCCGGGTCGATCGTGTGGAGTCAAACAGACTCGTGGTGGCCCCAATGCCTTATCTTCATCCCACCTTCTCTCTCTCATCCTCTTCCTCATGCCATCCGGGCCTCCACAGGATGCCGCTCCTAGCGTCATGCCACTGCCCTAGCTACTGCAGGCCATAGCCGCCCTAGAGCGTCGTCGCCTCTCCCCGGCAAGGCGCCGCCGCACGCCCTCCTCCCCGGCAAGGCGCCGCCGCACGCCCTCCTCCCCGGCAAGGCGCCGCCGCCTCTCCCCGGCAATTAGCCGTCGCACGCCATCTCCCTAGAAAGTCGTTGCCGCACCCAGCCTGGTTCCTCTGCCCTCCGGCAATCTCCTTCCCCACCATGTCTTCCTCCTAGCCGCCTCCCTTCCATGGCCATGGGGCTAGGGAGATCGGGCTATCGATGGTGACGTGGTGCATGCGCATGGTGGCAGTGCGACCACGACGCCGGACTCCCACAGCCGTGGTCTCCGGCGATGCTACAAGTGTTGGTTAGGTTTGCTACCAACAGTCATCGGTTCTGCTACCAAGGGTGCTCTGTGTTGCTACCAACGGGTCAATGAAGCAACTGGTCACAGTTTTCGTTTGTGGATTTGCTACATGTTTTTTTGCTACAACCGTTTTGTGTTTTTGCTACAATGGCATAAATGTTTTGCTACAATGTCTTTGATGAGATCTCCGGCAAGGTCTCCGGCGAAGTTGGATTTGCTACTATAGAACATTTTTTTTACTACACCCGTTTAGTGGTTTTGCTACAATAGCGCAAAATTTTTGCTACAAGGTCTATGACGAGCTCTCCCAGCGAAAGTCTCCAGCGAGGTCAGATTTGCTACATTAGCACAACTTTTTTGCTAGGTGATCGCCGATGAGGTCTCCAGCGAAATCTCCGGCGAGGTCCAGTCTATTTTTCTATTTTCTGGGTCAAACTGTTTTTTGCTACATGTAGCAAAAGCGAGACATTTATAGCAAAATTGAGGCTTTCTATAGTAAAAAGGGGATTTTGACGAAAAAAAAAAGACATGGTTGGCTTGGGACCCGGTAAATAAAAAGCACGAGTACCCGGAGACGTCTAGGCTGTCCTTTTCGTGTTGTGCTTGTAGTCCGGAGTCGGAAGGCAGGCGAGCGAGCAAGGAACCCTAACCCTAAGGAGGAAGAAGAGTCCAAGGTAGGCACCAAAATCCCTACCGAAATTTCTCGCCTTTCCATCCCATCGCAACGCAATAGCTTTGGTAAGGGAGGAGGAGCGGCCGGCGGTGGGGATTCGTGACGGACTTCCCCTAATCCCTACCCTATTTGCAGGCCGACGACGATGGCGGCGCTTCTTCGACAGGGTGCGAGGAGGATCGGTGGCTCCGTGCTCCAGCGAACCCAGGCGGCGGTCACTTCACCGGCTGTTGCGGAGGAGCGACGCCGGCTCCTCGTGCCAAGGCGCATGTACGGTACCGAGGAGGTATCTTATCCGAAGCTGACATCTTTTACTTCGCAAGATTTCCGGCTAAGTTATTTTTCTTTGCAAATACCTCACGCGATCGAAGGATCTAGCGAGCGATCAACGAATTCCTCACAGCTATTAGAAACAAGAGCAGTTTTGCCTAGCATTTTTAGAGGAAGAAGCCTTATTTCCTGGTTGATCATCTTAAAATTGTGACTTTTACTCACCCATTTACCAAACAATTATCATCTTTTATCTCGAATGATTCCTGGCTAGTTGTTTTGCTGTGCAAATGCCTCACGAGATCAAGGACCCAATTATTTGCAACCCAAACAGCAAGTGTGTTAAGATGGTCTCTCTTTTACTGTATTAGAAGCAAGAACAAGATTACTAACCGAATGTACCATCATTAAGGAAGCAACCTCATCTTCCTGGTTGATCATCTTAGGATGATTTCTTTCACTCATCATCACTTTAGCAAATGGAAACAACTGAGTTGTTCAATTTATCGATGCTGTTTTCATATCTTGAACCATTTCCTCTTCTCCTTGCTGCAATTCGTGGTACTAGTCAGTGACTTGTTTCCTGAGCACACATGCGCCTCAATTAGCAACCAAACATAAGTTGGGTTTTGTAGGTACTATTTGTATCAAACCTCAGTTTGCAGTATTTATTTTGCAACAAACCTCGTGCTGTTCTGTACTCAACTTGGCATCTTTTACCTCTTTCTTTTCCATGCTTCCTGCTATTTATTTTCCTGGTGCAAATATCTAGAACGTGACACCTAAACATTTTTTGTCCTTTTTTGCTGTTCTTTGTAATTAAAACTGCAACGTTTGTTAAGATAACGTCTTAACTGGGTCTCCATTCTGTTCTATTAGAAATGACAGCGAGATTACTTTTTTATAAAAAGAGCGAGATTACTAACCTGAAGTAGCATCATGAAGCAACCTTATTTTGCTTGTTGATCCGAGGATGAATTTTTCTCATCAATTCTTTAGGAAATAACAGCACACAAGATGTTCAATTTAGCCTTTCTGCTTGGTCCAGTTCATAGTGCAAGTCAATAATTTATTTCAGAAGAAACACACTAGCGACTAGCACAACTAAACGCTTGTGAAATCTT
This sequence comes from Avena sativa, assembly GCA_916181665.1. Classification (NCBI taxonomy): domain Eukaryota; kingdom Viridiplantae; phylum Streptophyta; class Magnoliopsida; order Poales; family Poaceae; genus Avena; species Avena sativa. The sequence goes on along the minus strand of OV702279.1, from coordinate 379,560,442 downwards.
TCCTGTGTTTAGTGTTAAAAATGCAGGAAGCTTCTTCAAGTAATCCATGGAACAGGCCCCTTAATTAACTAGCATTCAAACATACGTATGGTTTTGTTGGTGCTATTCTCTGTCAAACTTCAGTTGGCTGTATTCTTGCTATTACTGATCTATGTGTATCCAGGGCGCTCGTGAAGACACTGCAAGTCGCATCCGGTGTCAGAAGTGGCTTGCTAAGTGGCATGAAAGACAGCTACGCTTTGAACGGTACAGTACCATACATATATATGCAGATATAAATCGTTTCTCTATTTCTTCCTTATTTCACAGGATCTCATTAATTTCACCTACCTGCAGGTTTGATGCTGAGTTCACAAAATTCCTTAACGGGGCAATTGTGCTATATTCGGCTTATGCAATACTTTCCTGTAGAGATTTTCTTGATGAAATGGAGGCAGCTCAGACCGATAAGAAGTGAAGACAAGATCGTGTTATGTTTGATGGAGAACCACCCTTGATGGCACTCAACTTGTTATCCAGCACTATGTTATTACTGTTCAGGGAATGTTTATAATCTGCTATCTAGAACTTGAGTACAAGTATCACTTTGACTGTTATGTACGTGGTATGTATGACATGGTGGTGTGTCATCACATCAAATTGATGGGTTGAATTGGTTGTTTTGGTTGCGTAGTTCCACAACACCCTAGCCTGGCTGTTGGAGAGTATTTCCTAGAAACCGTAGCAACTCATTAGTGCAGTCATGTATTCTGCATCCTAAAATTGGGCCTTGATTCCCCTTTATCCATTGGTTAGGTTAAGCTACCTAAAAAGGAGCCCAATGGATGGGGTTGTTAGCCCAAAACAATCTTAGGTCCAAATGGTTCATCCCTTTTCTACCAAAGGTTAACCCACAATAATTTGCATCTTCCAACAATTGCTGGGAATCTTTCTATGTGGCTATGTTTCTGTGTATGGACTCTTGATCATGAGCGACCAGTGTGGTCTCCTGATAGAAATTATACATGTCTTTTTGGTCCTTCGGGGTAATGTGTTGCTAAAAGTAGATTTATAGGCCTCTTTTTTCTTTCATTTGACGTGAAGCTAAAGGTAGCTTTACATTTTGCTGCATCTCCCGGTGGATATAATTCAGTTGAGAGTAGCGGCAAACCAGAAGTTCACTGTGTCGCGAAACCAACACAGTAGACAATCCTATGCTTTTTTTTTGGTGGAGATAGCAACGGCATTGTGAAGGAGAGGGGATCCAGAAGAACTAATGTAGCTAAACTAAGGCAGACCTCTGATCGCAACAACAACAATAATAATACTAGTACAAAAAGAGCTCAAGGTTTTGGTTTGTCATGCATGCCTTGGAGTGAAGAGCTCAAGGTAGGCATATATATGTTCAGACTTTCGCACGCAACAGGTCAAAGTCATGTAGGGAGACTACTAATGTGACTTGTGTTACAACTCCGGTGATTCCTGCTGCTACAGCTTCTTTCTGGACCAAAAGACGATGCACAAGGAAAAAACAAGCTTCTGATGATCTTGGTTGTATCCTATGGTGGTTCAACTTTAAACCAGGAGGGCAGGATAGCAGGATTTAAATCGTCTGTGAAAGCCACTGCATAGCAAAAGTTGAAACACCCTGATGCTTGCTACTTGAAAAGCCGTTCTAAGGTTCATCTTATTCTAGCGTATCCACGCATGATGATGAGACAAAAGTATGTGCCGCTGATGGGAAGATTAACAATGATCACTTGGATGAAGATATGGCACATATCCATGTAGGCACACAGGAAGGATAATAACAGTGTGATTCTTTTCTCTACTCTTGAAGCTGCTGACACATTGCCCAAAAATTCGACACGACCACGGTACTATTGACAATCATGCAGATGGCAATAATCTGATGTTTATCAACATTTTCACCCTCACAGTCAAGTTTTAAGTACTTTATTACATCATGGCATCACCTGATGCGTGAAAGATCTGTAAGATTGACATTATCTATGGATTTTATAGGGCAATGAATCCATGGAAACGGAACAGTCCATACACCCTCTTTTATCACAAATTTAGGATTATGCAGCTCGATTTCTTGAATACAACAACCTGGTTTTTTATTCTGTTGTGCTGACTGAAGAACCGCCTACTCCTCTCACATGCTGAATGACTTAGACAACTTGAAAGTGTCTGATCAACTTTCACAGGTTATTTGTCAAATTTCTGCACTGTTTCTGATTTAGTAGGTTCATTACTTTCATTTTGTAACACATCTCATGCTTAGTCTACACTACTTATAAAAGAGCTAACATTTTCTTTTCTAGACACACCAGTAAATGTACACCGGACTATTGGTACCATCTGATTACCCGGGACAAGAAAATCTGAGCGTCCAGATCAACTTGATGGCCTACCAAGTGTGCAGTTAGCAATTACCCTGACCGCACCTCACTCCACCAGCAAATTCTTCTGCCAATACGTGTTCCGGAAAGCGTATTCCATCTGCGGTACCCTCCTCACCCACGCTCGGTCCTGACCTGCCGCCAACGCCCGCCTGCATTGTCCCACAGACCTGCAGCGAGTCGGCGCCGCCGCAAACTCCTGCTCTGCCTCCAATGCCCACCAGTTGCCAGCGCTACCCTCCCATGCCCCTACTTTGACCCAGGCCCTGTGGCATCCCAGAAACCAGCGACCGCCGCCAGCACCGGATCCTACTCAGGATCCTGCCCGTCGCCCCCAGCCCGTGACACCCCATCGGAACAATCATCCGCAATTCTCCGCCTCACTCGCCGAACACCCTGCCACCTCCTCTTCGCTTTGTGCTAGCGGGGTATGTGATCTGATGCTACCTCACGTCCTCCACGAATGGGCCGGTGCAACAGGATGATGTTCGAACGGGTATTTCAGATCAATTGAGGTTTGGGTCAATCCGAATACTAAGATCCAGTGTAGCACTTCAATCCTATACTTATTTAATTCCACTACCTGATCTATCTCATCTCGCTGAATTAGCCTATTTACAGATGTACTCATATTTGTTATCGTCTTGCCTGTCTGTTGGTACGGTGTAGGATACAAATTAAGCCTGGGTTGCACGAATTGATGAAGGTGACTCGGCAAACTGTTACAGCTATGTGAAGTACTAATTATTTGTTTATCTGCAGTGGTAGATGCAATCTACCGGGTTAACTTGGATTTTTGTCAGATATAATGAAGAACAGCTTGTGACTTTTCTTAGCACATAACTGAACTGTAGCAAGCTTGTACAAACCTGGTGAAGGTGACACATTCTTCTTTGTATTTCAGGCATTCATGAGCAGAAATGGTTTTCTTATTAAACTGGTATTTCAAGGAACATGTGGAAGTATTCTCCAAATATTGAGCAGAGGGCACATTTAAAGAAGAGTGATACTTGTATCTGCAGAGAACAAGGTTAATTTATGCACTCATTAATGTAATCATTTAGTTAATAAGATACAAGTTTCATTTCTCTATATCAAGATGTGTGTCTGTGTTCCCATGTAACTTGTGTCGTAAATTCCTTTCGGTGCTATCGAATTTTGTGGTTTAAGACTGGGTCAAGCGAGAAATCTCCTGACTAAGACAAAGTATGTTCCTAAATCATGTGCTTGGATGTTTGGGGTGAATGCTATTAATTTGGATAATGGAGCAAGTATAATGTGACACAGAGTTACCTCATGCTTCTTAAAAATGTTACTCCATCCGATCAAAATTAATTATCGCAGTTTTAGGCAAAATGTTGTGTAAACCTGTCTAGGTTCAACTAGGGAGGATCAGAGGTAGTAGTATATAATTCTTCTCTATTTAATTTCGTGATAATATATAAAAGGTAAGCTCACACAAAGGATGGTCTAGAAGAACCTTTTGGTCAGTGCATGTGGTGTGAAATATATTACTGAGAATTAGCAAAACTAATTATAATTTACATGCATGAAATAGATAGCATGCTGCATTATTTTTGTTACTTATTCTTGTTGTATTGCAGGTCAAGATAAGGATGAGGTAGCTCTGCGAGAAGCTGCCTTTTTAAGATTGTTGTCTTTTCCACAACTCATCTATCCCATTGATGAGAGGCTGACTCTGTCTGGACTTGGATATGATTACGGAATCGACCCAGAGGTTGCACGGAGTTATGCATCGCTGCAATACAATGGCAATATGAAACCTTAGCTTGAGTTAGGCATATTGGACTACAAGAAGTATTGGAGGGGATTTCTCACTTGACCAGATCGATTCATTGATGAGTGCAATGTAAATTCGTGGCATAATTGAACCTGAAATCAGAACTAGAACTTTTGATGACAGTTTACACTCACCAGCCTCCGTAGAATCTACCTCTACACAGTGGATGCCTGTAGGCCCCAAAAGCTATACTGTGCACTAGCACAACAAACGCATGCAGCTGTTGAACAAAGAAAGAGGTACAGCTCAGTGTTGATAACATCGAGCAGACGCGGCATCATCTGTTCATGGAATTGAACAGGATTAATTGACAATTTTGGTATTCTGAGATTTATATTGCAGGTAATGGTGGTGTGAATAGGTAAGCCTTATTGTCCAGATTGTTTGCTAAGACGTCCGAAGAAAGATTTGTTTTTCATATTTCTCTTCTCCAAATAAGGGACACACAAGTAATCTCATTATTTTGGCGTTTGATTCTAGCACAATGATTTTTGTCGTTTGATTGTAGCGCAGTGATTAGTTTTGGTGTCATTCTAATGGATTGGAAAGGTCGCTGTCCAAACTTGATAAACCTATGGATAGTCTGTATATTCTGTTATACATCCTGCTGTAATCCCAATCTTTTTGACAAGATTAGAGGCACACGCCACATTTTTTTCCTTGAACTTTATTCGTCTTTTGTGTTACACTTTTTACTTTCTTCTAAGCAATGATGATCATTGGATGGAGATTCTGTAATACAATCAATAAGCTATCCTGATTAGAATGTACCCATGTTTGATTAATCTATGTGTTGACTAGCTTTGTCCATATTTCCAGTGATAATGTGCTTGTTCACAGGCAGAAGATGAGAATGTGACGTTATTAGCTTCCAGTATATGTCATCGTTCTACTCATTTCTGTATGAGATGGTTTTTTATTTTCACATTTCTTCAACTCTCCCTGTGTTTTTCACTTTGTGCTTGGATATTAATTGGCCATGCCTTTGTGAATCTATAGTGCTAAATCCTATGTGACAAAACACTATAATTCCTTTACAACATAATGTTGTGGTTCAAGTTGAAACACAATATCGAAATGATAGAACATTTTTTTATGAGTGAAGTACTTTATGTTCTACATTCTTTTACAATTTGAATATTTTTTATTTAATTATATTAGAAAATACGTGCATTGCACGTGCACCGTTACTAGTGTTGTAAAAATACCCATTAGCACACTTACCTCTTTCTTCGCAACTACAAGCATGTATGCATTTAACTCAGCAGCATCGTTTTCTGATTCTTTTATCTATATTCCCGGAATTCTATTCTACACAGTACCGCCTGGGGCAATGCTAGCATACAGGGAGTCCATGGAATCTATTTTCACGTATCACACGGTGAAGAGAAGCTTCCTGCACACTCTGCAAGACATAATGAACATACTCTCCTTTTAGGTTTTCTTCACCTTTTTTTTTTGGGAAAAGAGTATATATTAATATCACGCCCCCTACAGAGAACTATTCAAGAAGAAAACAGTGCACAAGCGCCGTCGTTGCCCGATCAAAGATCATAAGTTTTCACCCTGTAGAAAGTTCTCGCTCCAGGCACAACCAGTTAAGACCAGACCTTGGATTTTCACCCTGCAAGATTAGGAACTCCTCTTGTGTTGTCTCCCCACACAAACAATCGCTATTGCGAGTCATAGATCACATAGCCAGTTCGTCGTCGCCACAAAGACTCAAATCACCATCACTTCCCTCATATTTTCGCTTTCCTGACATTCTCCGCATCTGACTTCACCATGGCTCGATAAATGGCACTTGGTGGAGACAAACAGCAGAGCTTCGCCACGCTCCCGCTGAAACCAAACGGCCAACAAAACAAGGCACACATGGCCGAATACCTTCTGATCCAGCAATCTCTAGGCCTGGTGCGCCTATGGGAGTTCGCCGGTGGAGCCTTCCTAAACTCGACACTCCAGCCAGATCAACGAGGGCAAACATCAAGCACATATTCTTCTTCGCGTGGGAGAAACCCTAGGACCGCCTCCATTATTCAAGCACACCAGCAAGCCCCCACGCCGTTGATCAGAACAGCGAAGGAGACGGACATATAGGACCAGATCGAACCCATCTCTCATCGCGCCCCGCGACCTCACTTTGCGGTTCCGGCTCGCGCCCACCATGGCCAGAAGGACCATGGCCTCGCATGGATCTCCCCGTCAATCAGGGTTAGAGGGAAAATCTAGGTCTTCCAAAGGAATCCCCAATTCCAGCGCCTCCTCCACCAGATCGCCGCCACGGGGAACCACCACCTCCACCCCGACGCAGGGACGTCTCCCAAGTCGCAGCGCATCGGCCTCTGCCGCCACCGCCCCAGCAGCTGGCGATCACCTCTGTCGCACCACCATCCTAGCCACCTTCAGCAGCTAGGCCCGCCGCCGCCTCTGCGGCGAGGGCCGGCGACATCGGTGGGGGGACTTTGGCGGCGAGTAGATCGCCCCCGGTGCCGCCCTGGGGTGCGACACGGGGGCCCCTAGGACTCGTCGTCCTCTGGTGTGGGTGCTAGCATTTTTCTAAAATGGAGGGAGAATTTCACTTCCTCGACCTCTGCACCAACTAAGGATGCACACAACTATTAAGCATGAGTATCAGGATTTTTAAACTTGGTTAAGCACCAATCCTGGTCCCCAGGATAAATTGCATGAGTACGAGGAGAGCTTTGTCCTCAAGTATAAATAGAAATCTTAATTCGCTTTTCTGAGGATTTAAACTCGGGTGTTGGGTTTGTACATCCACTCCCCTAGCCAGTTGAGCTAGGCTCACTCTCCTTTTTAAATGGAGGGAGGATTTCACTTTCCAGGCCTTTGCACCAACTAGGGATGCACATAGCCATTAAGCATGAGTACAAAGATTTTTAAACTTGGTTAAATACCAAGCCTGGTCCTCAAGATAAATTGCATGAGTACCAGGAGAGCCTGATCCTTAAGTATAAATAGGAACCTTAATTCGCTTTCGTGAGTATTTGAACTCAGGTGTTAGGTTTGTACATCCACTCTCCCAACCAGTTGAGCTAGGCTCTTCAAAATGGAGGGAGGATTTCACTTCCCCGACCTCTTCACCAACTAAGGATGCACACAACCATTAAGCATGAGTATGAGGATTTTTAAACTTGGTTAAGCACCAAGTATGGTCCTCAGGATAAATTGCATGAGTACGAGGAGATCCTGGTCCTAAAATATAAATATGAACCTTAATTCGCTTTTGTGAGGATTTAAACTTAGGTGTTGGGTTTGTATATCCACTTGTATGTTTTGAAAATATAAGAATTAATCCATATAATTTAATCCGAATAATAAACTGATAAAGCATAGTCAAACAAACAGTACTAAAACCAATCATACAGATCAACAAAGTAGATAAAAAGATTACATCTATACAAGATAAACCCATCACATCTTCACCAAACGCTAGAACTAGAAACTCTAGCAAAATCTTAAAGAGAGAGATTGAGATCACATACGTTGCAGAGGCAACAACAGTAGTCGAAGTAGAGTTGTCGCCCATGTTGAGGTTGTCGAAGAGGTCGGTGACGTCCGGAAAGAAGTCGTCGTTCAGGAACTCATCGTTGGACGGCGTCGTGGTTGCCAATAGTCGCACTTGAGCGCTTCCCAAAAACCTGATCGCCCCTCACCCATACAGGTTCACGAGAGGCGGGGTTCTGGAGGCCTAATATCTCGATCTGCGGTGCACGCCGCAAGCCAGGATGGGGAAGGCGAAGACGGCGGTGCAAGGTTCTGGAAGTAGGTGCATGTGTGAATTACCGATTAGGTTTAGCGTAGACGCTTATATAGTGCAGTTTAGGGAGATCGTGGGGCACAACCCATGTCCGAGTCGGTAACAACCCACGGTCCATAAAAACTGGAAATAGTTGTTTGATTAACATGTCTGTTAATGACTCATAATTAATCCATGATTAATTTTCCCAAAAAGCAAAATAAAGCTCGGATCGTATCGCAACCCGCGGCGTACGCGCGTCATAACGAGGCAAGACGAGGCGGACGGTGCCGGAGGAGTGCGCGAGGGCTTCTCTCCTTCTCACACCTTAGTGAGTGGTGCAACACTCTACTATATAAGGTGGTCTAACTCTCCTTCCAGTAGCAATGTGGGACTAAACTTTAGCACCACTAGCACAACCATATGCTGCCATGCACAAGTGGGTCGAAGAGAATTTAGAATTTATATAATGGGCCAATAGCCCAATACTCATCAAATTCTAACAATCTCCCACAAAGTCTCATTGACACATCACATCACTTTTATTTCAGAACATTGTTTATATACCAGTACGTAGTGGATGTTGATTTTGGTGGAACGATGCGTACCTCTCGGGCCATCGGTTGTGTGTTTATATAGGCAGGGAAGAGCACCCTGCGTGGCCATACATGGAGATACATGTACGGTCGGAGTACTACTCCATACACCGTACACGTACAATATTACATACTCTAACATCCCCCTTAATCTAAAGCTCGGGAGAGATTTAGATTACGCTTAAACTCATCTAAACCTTTTACAGGAAGAGACTTTGTGAAGCCATCAGCAATCTGATCTTTGGTGGAGATGAACTTGATATCAAGACGGTTGTTTGCAACACGTTCACGAACAAAATGATAGTCTATTTCAATGTGCTTGGTACGAGCATGAAAAACTGGATTGACTGAGAGAAAAGTGGCACCCAAATTATCACACCATAAGCAGGACTTATTACGAAGCTTGACACCAAGTTCTGTAAGCAGTGCTTCAACCCATATAAGTTTTGTAGTTGCATTAGCCAAAGCCTTGTATTCAGCTTCAGTGCTAGAGCGAGACACAGTGGCCTGTTTGCGAGCACTTCAAGAGACCAAGTTTGGTCCTATAAAAATAGCAAAACCTCCAGTAGAATGTCTGTCTTCCAGGCAACCTGCCCAATCTGCATCTGAGAAAGCACTAAGAAGTGTAGATGCCTAGGATCTAAATGTTATACCAATATGAGATGAATCTTTAACATAACGAAGAATACATTTTGCAGCTGTCCAGTGAGCAGTAGTAGGAGCATGAAGATATTGACAGAACTTATTAACAGAAAAAGACAGGTCTGGGCAAGTAAGAGTAAGATACTGGAGAGCACCAACAATGCTTATATACTAATAGATGTCCTCAGGGCCGAGTGGATCACCTTCATGAAGGGAGAGGGGCTTGGACAGTGATATGGGTGTGGGGGCAGCCTTGCAATCAAGCATACCAACTTTGGCAAGAATATCACATGCATATTTTTCCTGTGCAAGAAGCAAACCTCCTAATGTCCTTTTTACTTCAATACCAAGGAAGTAGTGAAGATCACCCAAGTCTTTGATGGCAAAGTGGGTATTAAGATCTCTGAGCAACATTGTGATAGCATCATCTGAGGATCTAGTTACAATAATGTCATCAACATAGATCAAGACAAAAAATAGTAACACCAGACTTATCATAGGGAAATAAGGAAGTATCAGCTTTGGATGGAAGGAAACCAAATTCCTGAAGTTTAGCACTCAACCAAGAGTACCATGATCGAGAGGCTTGTTTTAATCCATAGAGAGCTTTATCAAGCCTGCAAATATGATGGGGTGCATCAGGATGTTCAAAACCAGGTGGCTGTTTCATATAAACTTCCTCTTCCAGGACACCATGAAGAAACACGTTCTTGACATCTAGCTGCCAAAGAATTCAACCACGAGAAACAGAAATAGAAAGAACAATTCTGATAGTGGCGATTTTTACAATTGGACTGAAAGTATCTTCATAGTCAATGTCATACCTTTGCTTGAACCCTTTTGCAACTAACCGTGCCTTGTAGCGATCAATAGTACCATCAGCACGTCGTTTGACGCGATAAACCCACTTGCAATCAATTAAGTTTTTATTTGTACTAGAAGGAACAAGAGTCCAAGTCTTGTTAGACAGAAGTGCATCATACTCATCTTGCATAGCAGCACGCCAGTGTAGATCATTGAGTGCAGCAGGAAGATTACAAGGTTCTCCTGTAGAAGCAAGCATACCATTTCGTATAGTTCTATTGGTATATTTTTCGGGTGACTGATACCTTTTTGAAGGCATGTACGTACTCCAGGAGGCGGCGCAGGTGGTGCAGCAGTGGGTGCACCAGAGGGTGCCGCAGAAGATATGTCCGGTGTGGCCATAGGGGCGCGCACATGCGCACGGACATGCGCCGTCGTGGCAGGCACTGGTTGGCGCGACCGGCTGCACGCGTACGCGGCAGGTGGGGGCGACGCCGCATGAGCGCTGGCGGGTGGCGACGTGGCGCTCTCGGACTGGAGCGGAGGCGAGCATGGGCTAGCGACCGGCACAGAGGGCGAGGAGGTGACATTATCCACCTCGGGATCGCTGTCAAGACCAGGGGAATGTCCCCCAGAATCCACCTCGGAGTCCGTGTCGTTGGTGTCTTCGGTTTGAGCTTCCGAAGATGATTGTGGCGTCATGGTAGCACCATTTTGGGTGAAATTTTCACCACCAGTTGTGTTTTCCTATGGATCATCATAGAGAGGAACAGTAACATGCACAATAGTAGGCATATGATCATCAATATTATGTGCACCCTCAAGAGGAGTTTGTGTAGGAAGGAGTAAAATTTGTTGTCTGAGGAGAGCACCGGCGTTAGGATGCAAGGCTTGGAAGGGAAAAACATTTTCATCAAATACAACGTCACGAGAGATGTAAACACGTCCTGTAGACACATCAAGACACTTGACTCCTTTATGCATGGGACTATATCCAAGAAACACACACCGTTTAGAACGAAAAGCAAGCTTACGTGTGTTGTAGGGGCGAATATTGGGCCAACAAGTACAACCAAAAATGCGAAGCGCATCATAATTAGGTGTAACATGGAGGAGACGCTCAGCAGGAGACTCAAGATTAATGACCTTGCTAGGAAGCAAACTAATGAGAAAGGTGGAAGTGAGGAAGGCTTCATTCCAATATTTAAGAGTGCATGGATGCATTAGCAAGCAAGACAAGACCAACTTCAACTATATGTCAGTGTTTTCTTTCAGCGGAACCATTTTGTTGATAAGCATGTGGACATGAGACTTCATGTGTAATACCAGCTCTTTGGAAGAAGGAGTTGAGTTTCTCATACTCACCCCCAATCGGTTTGCATAGTAACAATTTTCCTATCAAACTTGCACTCAACATATTGCTGGTAATTAAGAAAAGCTTGATAAACATCAGAACGCTTTTTGAGCAAATATATCCAAGTGAATTTACTGAAATCATCGATAAAGCTTACATAGTATGTATGTTTCCCAACAGAAAGAGGTTCAGGCCCCCAAACATTAGAAAAAACTTGTTCCAAAGGAACAGTGTATCTACTGGTGGAGATGGGATATGGCAATTGGTGGCTCTTAGCTAACTGGCAAGATTCACATACATAAGGAGTAGTTTCTGGAGTGTAAGCTATTTTATTTCTTCTAAGAACTTGCTGAACGACGAATGAAGATGGATGTCCTAGGCGACGATGCCACGTGGATGAAGACGACTTTATTGTGATGAATGCATGCTTGGAGGACTCATAGGTGGTGGGAATCAAAGGATAGATACCTCCATAGCAAGGGCCTCTAAACAGGATTCGTCATGTTGCTTGGTCCTTAATCAAGAAAAAGAAAGGATGAAACTCAATGTAGACATGATTATCAAGTGTAAATTGATGAACAAATAACAGATTTTTGGAAGCACTAGGGACATGTAACATGGAATTGAGATTAAAGGAGTTATGAGGGGTGCACAAAATTGAGTGACCAATGTGACTAATGTGCATACCTGTTCCTTCAGCTGTGCGAACACGATTCTGACCATGGTAGGTGTCATGAGTGGAGAGCTTGTTTAGATCCCCAATGAAGTGGTTGGTGGCGCTAGTGTCGTAGTACCAGTTGGTGTCAACGCCATGAGAGGCAAAATTGGCACCTTTGTTGCCAGAGTCTCCATTGTTTCCACAGTCTCCATTGTTGCCACGATCATCACCGTAGCGCCACCAACAATCACGAGCAGGGTGCCCGTGGATGTTGCATATATGATAGGTGGTGTCGACGTAGGGAGTGGGCTGGCGGTCACGACGGCGACCACCGTCATCCTGGCAACGCCGATCGTCGTCGTAGCGGCATGGACGATCATCATGACCACGGTAGTCCTGGCGGCCACGGTCGTCCTGGCGGCCACGGTCATCGTAGCGTCCGCGGTAGTCGCGGTTCTCCTGGGGGCGATAGTCTTCATAGTGGGGCCGCTCATCCTGGCGGGGACGGTGGTCGTCGTAGCATGGCCGCTCGTCCTGGAGGGGACGGTGGTCCTCCTGGCAAGAGAGAGGGTCATCCTGGCATGGGCGCGCGTCGCGCCGATCCACGTTGGCGGAGGAAGTGAAGCCGGGGTCGTCGCTCTTGTGGAGGTGGTCGTACGCCTAGACCTGACCAAGAAGATCATCAAGGGTTGTACCTGGGTTTTCCCACAACGGCAGTGTGAAGGGTGTTGTAGTGGTTGTCAAGGCCGTGGAGAACACAATGAACCAGATCGTCATCATCGAGCGGTTTTCCAGCAGCAGCAAGCTTGGAGGCGATGCACTTCATCTTTGCAAAGTACTTGTTAGCGGAGAGATCGTTCTTGCGAGTGTCGGTGAGGGCGGAGCGGAGCTGCTGGATGCCCGTCTTGGACTGGGCCGAGACATGGGCGTTGAGATCCGCCCAGACCCCGACCGGGGTTTCATGGCCGAGTACGTGTGCAAGCACGTCCGGCGAGAGGGTGTTGAGGAGCCACCGCAGAACCTGCTGGTCGCGGGAGATCCACGCCTCGTACTCTGGGTTGGGTATGGTGATCTTCTTCTTGTTGACGTCCTTGGTGTCGAGGAATTCCTCGGGCGCCTCGTCCTTCCCTTCGACAAGATCGAGAATGTGAGCACCGCACTGTGTGGGGATCACAAGAGCCTTCCAAACAAGCGCGTTTTCACACGTCAAGAGTTCCGATGGGGGCGAGCCGAGAGCAGTGGCTAGGGCAGTGGTCGATATGGATGTGGAGGAGGCCATGGTATTGGGTTTTGGGGCTTGATCGTGGGTGTATAGGGTTTGTTGGGTTTTGAAGGCGGCGACGGCTGCACAGAACAGCGGCGGCGACGATGGTTTTTGGCTTGGCAGCGGCGGCAGAAAATCGTTCTGCGGCGGCGGCTGGGTCGTGGTTTCTTGGCTTGATTTGCTTTGGGTCATAGGTGGCGGCGGCAGGAGTGATCTGCGGCAGCGTAGGTGTATTGATTTGCATGGGCGGCGACGGTAGATGCAGCGGCGACAGCACGAGGCAGCGGTAGGGCTACGGCGGCGACGGTTTTAGGCTTAGGGTTTTCTGGCAGCTAGAGGGGAGAGGCCCGCTCTGATACCATGTTGATTTTTGTGGAACAATGCTACCGTCTCGGGCCATCGGTTGCGTGTTTATATAGGCAGGGAAGAGCCCCCCGCATGGCCATACATGAAGGTACGTGTATGGTCGGAGTACTACTCTGTACACCATACACATACAATATTACATACTCTAACAGTGGAGACTGTTAAGTTGAACTTCCATGTTAAACTTCATGTTACGCTAGCTAGCAACTTAAATAGTGGACTATGCCTTGAACTACAAGTTTTCTGGACACTAGTTTCACACAAAATCTAGACCGGTATAGGGTTGCCGTAGGGCTTCCCCGCGGTTTGGAGCTTATGCGTCATACTCTAGGGTCTTTCATGAGTTTATTAGAGATCACCCAACTCTCATGGATTGTGACGTTTAACAGTCGGACTTATATAGGTGTGATCCTCAAGAGATGTTCTGCAGGATATCTCTGCTTATAAAAGCCACTTGGAACACATTAAGATAAATATCAACCTGCCATGCAGATTAAGAGAGTATTGCATATTTATGAAGATATAAATATAATATGGGGATACTCTTCTCTCAGCTGACCAACAACTTGTCTCCCAACTCTAATTCACGGGATCTCCGATCACATAGAGTAGGTTACCACTGCGATCAACTCATAGTGTGGGTCTCAAACCCATCTCCCTTGATGCATTATCTATCAAATTACATGATAAACACTTTGTGAAGGGATCTGCCAGGTTTTTAGATGTTTGGATATAATTCAACGCAATAAATCTAGAGTTTCTCAGTTTTTTGACAGATTTCCATCTCCTCTTCATATGCCTTGATGACTTAATATTATCCTTAGAACTGTTTACTTCGATGATCACAATTTGATTATCATTGTTCATCGGGATGGCAATTATTGGTTTTTCAACCACATGTAAGTCCATCAAGAGCTCACGAAGTCACTCTGCTTCAAAATCGGCTGTGTCTAATACTATGAGTTCTGCTTCCATTGTTGACCTCATTAAGATGGCCTGCTTGCAAGACTTACATGAAACAACGCCACCACCAAGTGTAAACAAATAACCACTCGTGGCCTTAATCTCATCAGCATCATATATCCAGTTTGAATCACTATAACCCTCAAGTACCCGTGGATACCCAATATAGGGAATACCATATCTCGCGGTGTCTTTTAGATAGAGCAAAACTCTTTCAAGAGCATGCCAATGATCATTTCTAGGATTTGACACGAATCGACTCAGTTTTCTTACAACAAAGGAGAGGTCAGGCCTAGTAGCGCTAGCTAAATACATGAGCGAGCCAATGATTTGAGAATATCTCAATTGATCTTTAGCTATCCTTCGATTCTTTCGAAGTAGCACACTTGGATCATAAGTCGTTGGAGAAGATTTGCAGTCTCTATACCCGAAGGGACCCAATATATTTTCCACATAGTGATACTGAAGTAGTGTAATCCCACCATTGTCATCCTTTAATAGCTTGATGTTTACGATTACATCAGCCACTCCCAAGTCCTTAATCTTAAAGCAGCGAGACATGAACTCTTTGACCTCCTCGACATCGAGGTTGGTCCCGAATATCAATGTGTCATCGACATAGAGACACATAATAACTCCCTCGCCCCCACCATGGCGATAGTACATACATTTGCCAGCTTCGTTTACAACAAATTCTTTAGCAGTTAAAGTTATTTCAAACTTCTCGTGCCACTGCTTAGGAGCTTGCTTAAGACTATACAAAGATTTCACTAACTTACATACCTTTCCTTCTTGACCATCTACTACAAATCCGTTAGGCTGCTCCATATAAATTTCCTCATCTAGCTCTCCATTTAGAAAAGTTGTCTTCACGTCCATTTGATGAACGAGAAGACGATGTGAGGCATCCAAGGATAGTAGTACTCAAATAGTGGTCAATATGGCTACATGTGAGTAGGTATAGAAGAAGTCTTCACCTTCTTTTTGGGTATAACCCTTGGCCACAAGACGTGCCTTGTATTGTTCAATACTACCATCAGGTCTAAGCTTTTTATTGAACACCCACTTACATCCTATAGGTTTGCACCCGTAAGGACGATCAGTAACTTCCCAAGTACCATTAGCTAAGATGGAATCCATCTCGCTTCGGACATCTTCCTTCTAGTAGTCAGCATCTTGAGATGCATAGGCTTCTGAAATAGAAGTGGGAGTATCATCCACAAGGTACACAATGAAGTCATCACCAAATGACTTTGCAGTCCTTTGTCTCTTGATCCTTTTGGGAGCTTCATTGTCGTCCTCCACAGGATCATCAAAGTGTTCTATCGCCATAGTGGGTTCAGTAATTATAGCAAATTCCTGACTGGATGAGCTAGTCATCTCCTGATTTGATGAGCTATACATACCTTTCATAGAAAATATATCCTCAAAGAAAATCGCATCATTCGACTCCATAATTGTACCAACATGCATGTTGGATACCTCAGATTTTACTATCAAAATCTATAGCTAATGCTATGAAAAGCATATCCCAGAAAAACACAATCCATGGTTGTTGGTCCAAGCTTTCGCTTCTTGGGTATTGGAATATTGACTTTCGCCAAACAACCCCATGTTCGTGAGTACGAGAGTTTAAGTATTTTCTTCTCCCATTCCTCAAATGGAGTCATGGTTTTAACCTTTACGGGAACACGATTTAGGGCATGACACGCAATCATTAGCGCCTCCCCCCACCATTCCTTGGAAAGGCCCAATGTATCTAACATGGCATTAACCAAATCAGTTAGAGTGCGGTTCTTTCTTTCGGTCACACCATTTGACTGAGGTGAGTAGGGATGCGTCCTCTCATGTATAATACCATGTTCCGTACAGAATACATCAAATTCGTTTGAAAAGTACTCTCCACCATGATCCGACCTTAGCCGCTTGATTTTAAGGTCAAGTTGGTTTTCTGTTTTAACTTTATAGATTTTGAAGTATTTCAAAGCTTCATATTTAGATTTCAGAAGATAAACATAACAATATATAGTGGAGTCATCAATCAATGTCATAAAGTATCTTTTCCACCTTTTGTCAACACACCATTCATCTCACGAAGATGTGAATATATAAGTTCTAGTGATGCTAAGTTTCTCGGTTCCGTAGCCATATGAGACTTGCGGGGGTTGCTTTGCTTGCACACTAACTTGGCACTTAGAACCTTTGGCATTGGTAAATTTTAGAATTAAACTCATATTGGCTAGCCGCGTTATGCAACCAAAGTTAATATGACAGAGTCATGAATGCCAAATTGGACTTATTATCATTGCAAACATGATTAATAACTTCAGTACATGAGTCTGACAAAGATAAGGGGAATAGACCTCCGCACTGATAACCCTTTCCAATAAATTGTACATACTTAGAAATTACAAATTTATTGGACTCAAAAACCAACTTAAAACCATCTCGACATAAAAGAGATCCACTAACGAGATTCTTATTGATGGAGGGAACGTGATGCACATTCTTCAGCTATATGATCTTTTCCGAAGTAAACTTCAGATTTACAATACTAACACCATGAACATAATCACGTGAGTCGTTTCCCATCAGCACAAAAGAAGTCCTTGAGACCTGATAAGAAGAAAACATAGAAATATCAGAACATACATGTGTATTAGCACCCGTATCTATCCACCATTCGGAAGAATAAAATACTTAAAGGATAGTAGGTAAAATACCGTACCCAGCATCATTCATCTCAGTATCACTAATAACAACCTTAGCAATATTGCAGCTGTTCCTATGTTAACGCTTGTCAAAGCGATTAGGACAATGATCAGGATCGCCACATACGTGGCAATAAACTTTCTTCTTATCATTTTTCTTCTTGAAGTTTGTTGAGTCTGTGGCCTTATTCTTGCCATCAAACTTCCTTTGCCTTCAGATTCGTTCTTATTTTTGAACTTGTGGGATTGGAAGTTTTTCCTCTGCACCAAATTGGCACTAGAACCTCCCGCAAATCCTCGAGCAATTTTGTCCTTTGCTCTCGCCTTCTCTTCCACATGAAGAGACCCAATGAGATCTGTAACGGAAAACTCCTGTCTCTTATGTTTCAGAGAAGTAGCAAATTTCATCCACAAGGGATGAAGCTTGGCAATAATGCCCCCGACCACAAACTTATCCGGTAAGGTTTACTTTAACTGCTCAAGTTCTTTGGCAAGTGATTGTATCTCATGAGCTTGCTCAACGACAGAGCGCTCATCAACCATCTTGTAGTCATAGAATTGCTCCATGACATATAACTCAGTGCCAGCGTCCGAGACCCCGAACTTGGCCTCGAGTGCATCCCACGCGTCCTTGCCATTATCAAATGACATGTACGGGTCAGCAATGTTGTTCACAAGAACATTGAAAAGATCTGCCATAAACATGGTATCGACTTTCTTAAAGGCCGCTTCCTGCTCAGCAGAAAGATCTTCTTAAGGCTTGCCAAGAGTGGCGCTATAGCAGTTTAGGTTTTCAAACTAGAGAACTGCTCTTGTGCGCCATATCCTATAGTGCATTCCATCAAAAGGAGGCGGCCTAGTAGCCGCGGCTACACTAGTGGGATTCAGTTGCCTATAATCAGGTTTTGGGATTTTTGAAAATATAAGCAATAAGCCGTATGATTTAATCCAAATAATAAACTTATAAAGCATGATCAAACAAACATCACTAAAACCAATCATGCAGATCAACAAAGTAGATGCACATATTACATCTATACAAGATAAACCTATCACATTTACACCAAACGCTAGAACTACGAACTCTAAAAAAATATGAAAGAGAGAGATTGAGATCACATAAGTTGCAGAGGCGGCACCAGTAGCCGCAGCAGAGTTGCCGCCCATGTTGAGGTTACCGAAGAGGTCGGTGACATCCGGGAAGAAGTCGTCGTTCGGGAGCTCGTCGTTGGACGACGTCGTGGTTTCCAGTAGTCACGCTTGAGCGCTCCCCAAAAACCTGATCACCCCTAACCTGATCACCCCTAACCTGTACAAGTTCACGAGAGGCAGGGTTACAGAGGCCTACTGTCTTGATCTGCGGTGCACGCCGCAAGCCGAGATGGGGAAGACGAAGGCGGCGACACAAGGTTCTGGAAATATGTGCGTGTGTAAATTACCTATTAGGTTTAGAGCAGACGATTATATAGTGCAGGTTAGGGAGATCGTGGGGCATAGCCCACGTCCGAGCCGGTAACAGCCCATGATCCATAAAAACTAGAAACGGCTGTTTGATTAACGGACTTGTTAATGTCTCATAATTAATCCATGATTAATTTTCCCAAACAGCAAAATAAATCTTGGCTTGTCTCGCAACCAGCGGCGCGCGCGTGTCGTGGCGAGGCGAGGCAGGCGGCGTCAGAGGAGGAGTGCGCTAGGGCTTCTCTCCTTCTCACACCTTAGTGAGTGGTGCAACACTGTACTATATAAGGTGGCCCAACTCTCCTTCCAGTAGCAATATGGAACTAAAATTTAGCACCACTAGCACAGTCATATGCTGCCATGCACAAGTGGGTTAAAGAGAATTTTAGAATTTTTTTAATGGGCCAACGGCTCAAAACTCACCAAATTTCAATAGTATGTTTGTTTATTTCAGTGTGTAGCCACATACATGGACAAACAATATATGTGGAGACATAATGGACATAATTTGCTTCTCCCGTCTTGTTTTCCCCTTACTGTACTACTATATTGAACAATGCCATCAACAGAAAAATATATTTTGGAAATTCACAAACCAAGGCTTCAATTCCTTGGCCCAAATTGCTGGCCATGGAGGTCTTCAATAGTTTCCAAGACTATGGAAAAAGCTGTTAATATATTTAAGAGTTAACAATTGCAGAAAATTGGTATCACTAAATTCAAGTATGATTAAGAGGCATCCGTTGGTGACTCTTCTGCACGTAATAATTATCAGTTCCTCATTCTTATCATATTTGTATATATAGCTTGTAGTTACTAATGCTTTCAGGGGTAACCCAGTGGTGATTGTGTCATGGGATGGGTTCACTAAACCCTCAACGTTTGATCTCAACTACATTGACATTTAGATTCACATACATGACCTCCCTATCGGATATGTCCCTATGCTGAAATCGCTGGCTTCTAAAGTGGGGATCTTCCTGACAGATGAATGCGCTTCAAATGATTTTGAAGGTAACTTTTATCGTTAAAAAGTGAAGTTGGACGTTAGGAAACCTCAAAAACTGTAGTATCGCTGATAAGGGCTAATAAGAGAGAACTTTTCTTGGTGAAGTATGAAAAGCTCCCAAATTGGTGTCAAGTGTGTGGCCATCTAGGTCATGAATATAAGGATCATGGGGACGGTCTTCACTCTCCACAAGCCTTAATCTTCAAGAATTTGCGGGTTGGCTGGTCAGTTCATTTTGGTGGACGTCCTACTCGTGGTAGGGGAAGTGGTTGTGGTAGAGATGGATTTTTTAGCAGGGGTGGTGGTGAGGAAGATGTCCCCATGTTGGGAAAATATGATTTGGGCACTGGACCGAATATGGATGATCTTGAAATGGATGATGTGGAAAGAAGCAAAAAGAGAGGTGCTGTCACGGGATAGACCACTTTGGCGTTGGTATCGCCTGGCATGGTTGCTTCTGTGACTGAAACTTTGGTTGAGAATTCAGAAAATAATATGAGCCCGCCACCAAAACGGGACCCAAAACAAACAAGGACGGGTGAAGATTTGAAAGATAACTCTGGCAACACAAAAATGATACCGGAGGCTCTCAAGAAGGGGGCTGTCCAGGAGCAATGGAAATTCTAGCTTATAATAGTCGTGGCCTTCAGGGGGCCACGGCTATCTGGGCTCTGCTAAATTTATTTAAGCGGAGCTGTCCAGACATTTTGTTTCTAACAGAAACTCATCTGGAGGAGTGGCCGGTAGAGTGCTTAAGAAGGAAACTGAATATGGATTATAAGGAGGTTGTTTGTAGTGATGGCAGAAGTGGGGGTCTGCTACTCTTATGGAAGAGAGAAGTACAAGTGTCGATACGACAAAAATCGATGAACTTTATTGATGCTAAGATTGGTATTGGCATTGAAAATGTCTGGCATTTTACGGTTTTTTACGGTGAACCAAGATGGCAGGACAAACACTTATCTTGGCAATATCTTCGTGATCTGATTGTCACATTAAACATGCCATGGCTAGTAATGGTGACCTAAACGAGATTTTGTATCCTTTTGAAAAAAGTGGAAACCCTAGGCCGCCTCATTTTATGCAAGCTTTCCGGGATGCTCTCATTGACCGCAACCTTGCTGATTTCGGGTTCACAGGACATAAATTTACTTGGCATAGAGGGAGAATCAAAGAGAGGCTCGATCGAGCTTTAACTAATGATAGTTGGAATACAAGGTTTGGGGATGCTACGCTACAGAACATGAATATAGCCGCTTTGATCACCGGCCCACTTTCATGGAATTCTACATTGAAAATGCCCACCCAATACCGAGTCCTAACCTGCTACGCTTTGAGGACAAGTGGCTAAAAGAGCCCAGATTCCGACAGGTACTGGAAGAAGCTTGGGAGCTTGCTGGGCCGCAAACTCAAAATGGCTTGCTGGCGGGAAAACTTGCGGTTGTCCATAATCAGCTGCACAGATGGGACAAAACAATATTACAGAAATCGAAAAGGAAAATAAGAGAATCCCAAAAGGGTTGTAAAAGGTAGCATCTGGTCCGTTAACAGATGACAGTAGCAGCTCGCATAAGAGAAAATTCACCGGGCCCAACGTAGCAGGCTGAACTGGTTTCAGTTTTGTGATAAAAACACTACTTATTTCCACAACTTTGCAAATGAGAGGAGGAGAATACATATGATTAAAAAGCTCAAGGATGTTCTCAACAGAAATTCATGAGCTGAAAACGGACCTTCTCTCTAAAGTTACAGCCAAAGTGAATACTCTAATGGATGAACAGCTGATGAAGCCATATTTTGTTGAAGAGGTAAAGAAAGCCCTCTTCTCAATTGGTGACATGAAGGGCCCCGGGGATGATGGTTTACATGCTTTTTTGTTTCCAAAAAATGCTGAAATATTTTGGGTGAAGCGATTACAACTAAAGTTCTTGAGGCGATCAATAATAAAAATGTGCCCCCGGGTTGGAATGACACAGTTATTATTCTTATTCCTAAGGTTGAAGCCCCGAAGCTCATTACCCAATATAGACCAATCATCCTCTACAACGTTTTGTACAAGGTAATTTCTAAGATGATTGCTTTAAGGCTTAAACATGTTCTCGATAATGTGATATCGCATGTCCAAAGTGCTTTTGTTCAGTCCTGTAAACGTAAACAGCACCGGAATAAATTCACGGGCGGTAATGGTAAAGGAATGGAAAATTTCCAAATTTGTTTGGTTCATACTCGGGTAACGGAAAAAGGATAGGATACAGCACAATCTTTTCTTCCTCCACCATATCTTCAGTTCACGAACACATAAAATCCCAAGAAAAAAACCTGATCTAAAAAAAGATCTGGAGAGAGGGGCTCCAAAACAGCCAGAGAGATGAGGTGAAGGGATCAAGAGAAGTAGCAGGACGTAGATCAAGGTTGGGGATCCATGGACGCAGCTTCTCCTCCTGCTGCTGCCGGTCCACCAGTGCCCTCACGTGCCGCCTCTGCTGGAGATCGAGGGAGGGGTCGCGGCCTGCATCGTTCCCGGCGGCGGCCCCGACGCCAGCGGCGGGACTTGGTGGAGTACTCGCTGGAGACGGGACTTGGTGGAGGACTCGCTAGAGGCAGGACTCAGGAACGGATCTGTTAACGGAGGGGTCTGAGCGGTATCACTTTTGTAAAGAGGTGGGACTTGTTTACAGGGAATTTGATTACGGGAAGTCGAACCAAACATGTTTTAAAGGTATCTGCTGCCTCCGGAATTAAGTTACGTTACAAGATGGTTAACCAAACACGTCCTGATCACCGACAACGTCCTACTAGTATATGAAAGCCTTCACACAATAAAGAATAAGAAAAAAAGGTAAATGGGGATATTGTGCAGTTAAGTTGGACTTGCATAAAGTGTATGACCGAGTGGAGTGGAATTTTCTGGAAAATATGATGATTCAGCTAGCTTTTGTTGATGAGCTATATTAGATCGGTGTCTTATAAGATCAGATTCAATAATCAAGAAACTGAGTCTTTTATACCAGTAGGGGTGATGAGGTTTCAACTCGTCAACTCACATTGTTATGGACTTGGGTTTCGAAGAAGGAGGGGACGCTAGCGATTGTGAAACGGAGGACACGATGATTACCCAGGTTCAGGCCCCCGGAGGGAAAACCCTACTCCTTCTTGTCTGTTTTATGTTAATAGCGATGCCGAAGGTTACAGGGCTGCGCAGATTGGATCTGGCAAGATGTGTGCTAGGTTATGAGGTAGTCCTCCTCGCCGTTCCCTCCTGGCCTTTATATAGATAGGCCAGGTCTCGGGGATAGGCTGAGTTGGTTACAAGTTTAGGATTTCTCCCTTCAAGTTTCTATCCGAAGAAGACATGTCCACCAAGGAGTCGAATCCTTCCTAGTCATGGGCCACCCGAAATTCTCCTAGTCTGATAGATCGAGGTACACCTTCTTCATGGGCTTCTACCGGGCCGAACCAGGTAGACTAACATCAGGCACCCGTAGGGCATACCCATGTCAGTAGCCCCCAAGTGTTCAGTCGAATTATAGATTCTACTAGAGACTCTTAAGTCTCTCGAGTGCTTTTCATACGAACATGTTTCGTGTCAATGTGTTGGTTCATAGGGATAGTTGATATGCGTGCCTGACTCTCCCACGGATCGGGGTCAGTTAACTGCCTTTAGGAAAAACAACGCTATCTACTCAGACTCGAGTCCCCAAATCGAATCAGGAAAATTGCTGGCGTAACTCGACTTAGGCCGTGGAGGTCTTACAGGCGTCGAATTCTAGTGTTTTAAGTTATGTACCCAGCACGTCCGTCGGGATTTTTCATCGTGCCTGCTGACATCGAATATTACTGACAGAGCGCATTTGGGTGCGTTATCAGGCCATCAAATTATATGTGTAGGTCTTATCTTTGTGTCACAGATATAACATCCGAAAGTTTATCATCGCGGAGGCATTTCGGGTGACTAAGGAGACGTTATCTCTATCAGTGTTATTTTAAGCGGAGTCGCCTGTTGCTTTGCAAATTGTGTTTACTCTAAATATGTAGGATCCGAAAGATCTTAATCAATTGATTCATAGGATGCGCGACCAGCGCTCCCTATGGGAGTAGCCCCCGAGTGTTTGTTCGAGTCATAGACTCGAGCAACGACTTATAGTCATCAGTCACATGATACAATGATCCGGAAATCTTTTGAATGACCAGGCTTGTCAAATGCCCAACCAATGCTCCCTATGGGAGTAGCCCCTGAGTCCGTAATGGAGTCGTAGACTCGAAGTAGGACTCGAAGCTTCGATCGACCCAAGGACTTTACCAAAATTATAGATGCGCGACTAGCGCTCCTGATAGGAGTAACCCCCGAGTATTTTGTCGAGTCGTAGACTCGAGTAAGTACTTTTGCCTTGATTCAAAAGATTAGAGCCGTTGTTGCCCTTTTATTTTGCAAGTTGTTGACGTCATTGCTGATGCCTGGTGAGATCAACTGTCTGTGGCAGCAGTGACGATGGGACTAGAAGATCGTGGGTCCCACTTTCTGACTAGAATTTGACCATTCACGCGTAGTTTACGGGAAAGTTACTGCATCACCTCGATTTATGCATGTAGTGAACGACATGCTTGCAACGGTTCAGGCGATACCTACCACTTGTACAATGCGATGGCTGACACATGTTAGGTTAAGTAGATCAACGGCTCTGCATCGTCGTCTGCATGCCTTTTATACCGCTAGGGGCTACGGTAATTCTACCCTCCGCCATTTTCTATTCTCGCACTTCCTTTGTCAATCTTGCCTCCGCCATTTCCAGAGCTCGTGCTTCCTCTTGCACTGGACATTCTCCGCACTTTTCCTTCCTCCTTTCTGCGTGTGCACCGTGCATCGCGACGTGCCAAGAAGATGGGCAAGCCAAAGAAAGTTTCTACCGCCGCCGGGACGAGCGCCGTTGACATCGCCAAGAAGACCGCTGCCAAGCGTGTCACCAATGGGGGTTGGCGGTGTTCAATGATGCGGGAGGTGGACCTCCGTCGTCTACGCGAATCTCACCTGATTTCGCAGGAAAAAAAGATACAAAGATTATTGGCGAGGAGGTAACTCCTGACCCACCCGAAGTGTTTCGGGTTATGTTCTATGACTTTGTTATTCATGGTATTTCCCTTCCTGCCCACAACTTTCTTCGTGGGCTCATTTTCTCTATGGGTTTCAGTTGCATCAGACGCACAATTATCTTCTGCATATTGCGTGCTTCATCACGCTGTGCGAGTGCTGGCTCGGGATCGAGCCAAACTCTATTCCTTGAAGAGGCAGTCCGGCACCGGTGGGGTGTATGAGCTGGGCGGGTGCGGGATATCCATCCACCCCAATCAAAAATATTTTTATTTCCACCCCTGCAAATCTGCCCAAGGGTGGAGGAACAAGTGGTTCTACATCCGGGACCAGAAGCTGAACGACCAGCTCTACGGCCTGGCTCCCTTCGACGCGCACGCGATGATCGCCAGGAAGCGCTCCTGGTCCAACGACATCCCATCGGGTGAGACTAAAGTTGTTGATACGATGTACAAGCGTGTTGAGGTTGTGCAACTGGTGCAAGGTCGGGAAATCTCCGGCGTCAACATCATCCGCACCTTCCTCAATTGTCGGGTGGAGCCCCTCTAAGAGAGGGCATACCCGATGTTCCTATACTCCGGCGTCCACGACCCAACAAGAGTTTCGGATAAGGAATTGTCCTTGTCCGATCTCGATAGGGCTCTTCGATCGTTGCTGTGCTTTAAGGCCGCTGACAAGCTTCCGACGGAGTTGTCGACTACACCATTCAGCGCGAAAAACGAAGTTCCTCAGGTGAATATTTTACTTGCATGCAATGCATTTTTGTTTGTATCCACTGTACTTCATTTTGACTTGTTTCTTTGGCGTTCCGTAGGAACTTAAGGTGGAGAGCATTGTGTTGGAATTATGCCCTAGAGGCAATAATAAAGATGCTATTATTATAATTCTTGTTCATCATAATGTTTATATTCCATGCTAGAATTGTATTAAGCGGAAACTTTAATACTTGTGTGGTTTGTGAACAACACCGTGTCCCTAGTACGCCTCTATGGACTAGCTCATTGATCAATGATGGTTAAGGTTTCCTAACCATAGACATGAGTTGTCAATTGATAATGAGATCATATCATTGGGAGAATGATATGGTGGACAGACCCAAACTAAGCGAAGCAATTAGATCGTGTCATCGTGTTCGTCTTTGCGAAGCTTTTCTTATGTCAAATATTGTATTCCTTAGACTATGAGATAATACAACTCCCTGGTATCGGAAGAAAGCTTTGAGGTCATCAAACGTCATCCTATGAGAGGGTGATCATAAAGGTGTCTCTCAGGTGATCGGAAAGTATCTGTTGGGTTGTATGTATCGAGATGGGATTTGTCCCTCCCAAGTCGGAGAGATATACTTCGGGCCCACTCGGTAATCGATATCAACACCGCTTGCAAGCATGTGGTTAAGGAGTTAATCACAAAGTGATATCGGATTACGGAACGAGTAAAGTACTTGCTGTGAACGAGATTGAACTAGGTATGATGGTACCGACGATCAAATCTCGGGCAAGTAAAATATCGCGAGACGAAGGGAATATATATGGGATTGATTGAATCCTGGCATAGTGGTTCATCCGATATGATCATCGATGAATGTGTGGGAGTCAATATGGGTTTCCAGACCCCGCTGTTGATTATTGATAGAAGATCATGTCTGCATATTCTCGAACCCGCAGGGTCACACACTTAACGTGTCTCGACGCTAGGATAGATTGGATAATTGGTTTATGAGTTTTTGTTCGGAGTCTCGGATAGGATCCGGGAAATCACGAGAGGTTCCGGAGTGGTCCAGAGAATAAGGTTCATATAAGGCAGTGCAGTTTTTGGAGTTCGGAATTGTTCCGGGTTAATCGATATTGTACCGGAAGCTTATAGAACCTTCCGGAAGGGGACCAACGTGGCCACACCTTCCGGGAGGAGGCATGGGCCTATGAGGGAGTGCCCTGGCCGCATTGGGCCAGGGGCACAAGGCCCCATAGGTCCCAGCCGGCCAAGAGAGGTTTAAACTCTAGATAGAGCTTCTAGAAGGGGGGGTTTCCTTGCCCCCCACTCCTTCTCCTTGGGGCCGCCGGTTTGGCTTGGGGGAGGGGGCTAGGGTTGCAGCCGCCCACCCCTCTATATAAAGAGGGCTGGGGGCGCACCACCCCCTTACACCTTCCCCTCCAACCCTAGCCGCCCTGCTGCCCTTCCTCTCTCCCTCCCGACTATTTGTAGGCGAAGTCCTGCTGCAGAAATTCTCCACCATATACACCACGCCGTCGTGTTGTAGATCCAATCCGTCTCTCCACCATACTTGCTGGTCCGAGGAAGGAGGAGACGTCGAGGTGCTGCACGTGTGCATCTCACGGAGGCACCGCCACTTGTGGTGCTAGATCGGATCGGATCACGAGGAGGAGAAGCGGGTACGACTACATCACCCACGTTCCGACGAACGTTCCGCTGTGCGAATCTTCAAGGGTATGAAGATCTAATCCAATCTCTCTCGTTGTTTGCATCTCCTAGATTAGATCTTGGCTTTCCCTCTGTTCGCATCCGTAGAAAATTTTGATTTACTATGTCGCGAAACCCTTCAGTGGTATCAGAGCTAGATCTATGCGTAGATGAGTAGAACGCAACATGGTTGTTGCGGGCGTTGATGTTTTCTGTTGCGAGCCTCTTGTTTGTGTTCTTCTTATGACGCAGGATAGTGAGATTGAAGCGGTCCAGGCCAACCTTACGCGACGTCGTTCGCGAGACTGGCTCCGCACTTGACGTGTGGCTTGTTCCACACATGCGGCTGGTGGATGTCTGTTTCTCTCACTATAGTAGTCATGGGATCTACACCGGAGTTTGGCAACCATAATATCACCGTTGTGGCTTTCCGTAGGTAAGAATCGTTCTTAGCATCTACTCCCATAAGCCACGTAAAACATGCAACAACAAAGTAGAGGCGTCTAACTTGTTTTTGCAGGGAGTGTTTTCTGTGATATGGTATGGCCCAAGATGTGATGTGTATATTGTATGCGATGATCATGTTTTGTAATGTTTCACGACTTGCATGTCGATGAGTACACAACCGGCAGGAGCCATATGGTTGTCTTTATAATTGTGTATGACCTGTGTGTCAACTTCTTATACGCCATGTAATAGTTTCACTTTATCGCTAAGTAGTTAGCAATAGTTGTAGTTGCTATTCGTGGTGGAGGCAATCATGGTGGAGTGATGGAGATCATGACGGAGCGCACAAGATGGAGATCACTGCGCGAAGATTGGCTATACCATGTCACATTAAAGTTATATGCATGTGATGTTTATCCTTTTATGTATCTTATTATGCTTAGATCGCGACGGTAGCATTATAAGATGATTCCTCAATTAAAGATCAAGATAAAAACTGTGTTCTCCCCAAGTATGCACCGTTGCGAAAGTTCGTCGTGTCCAAGCATCACGTGATGATCGGGTGCTATAGACTCTACGCTCACATACAACGGGTGCAAGCCAGTTTTGCACACGCGGAAATACTCGGGTCTAACTTGACGAGCCTAGCATGTACAGACATGGCCTCGGAACACATGAACCGAAAGGTTAAGCATGAGTCATATGAATGATATGATCGACACTTCGTTGTCCACCATTGAAGCCACATCTCTTCTCGTGATGATCGGATTAGGTGTGGTGAATTTGGATCATGTTCACTAAACAACTTGAGGGATGTTGAATTTTATGGGAGTTCATCTAGTAATTTGATTAAGTTGAACTATTTATCATGAACATAGTCTAAATTGTACTT
This sequence comes from Avena sativa, assembly GCA_916181665.1. Taxonomy (NCBI): domain Eukaryota; kingdom Viridiplantae; phylum Streptophyta; class Magnoliopsida; order Poales; family Poaceae; genus Avena; species Avena sativa. The sequence continues at coordinate 379,531,823 of OV702279.1, read as the reverse complement.
GCAAATACTGTAGATCACATGGCCAAGTCCAACTTCAACTTCAACGTTTTTGCTGAGATAGAAAAGCTTAGAAACAATGGGTCTAACTTCACCAAATGGTTCCGCATTCTGAGAATCATTCTCGCTGGCGGACAAAAGGACTATGTCCTTGAGAAAGCGCTAGGTGACGCCCCTGCTATAGATGCGCCGGCTGATGAAAAAGCTGTTTATCAGTCGCGCAAGGATGATTATGATTTGATTAAGATCGTCATGTTGTTTGCTATGGAATCGGATCTTCAAAATCGTTTTGAGGAGTTCGCCGGGCCCTTTGAGATTCTCGAGGAGCTGAAAAACATGTTTCCGACTCAAGCCTGTTCTGAGAGATATGAGATCTCTAAGAAATTCTTTAACTACAAGATGGAGGAAGGGAGTTCCGTTAGTGAGCACGCCATTAAGATGTCGGGCTACACTCAACGCCTTGAGCAACTGGACTGCAAGATTCCAGAGGAGCTCAAGATTGACACTCCTAGCTACAAAAGTTTTGTAGTTGATCACAATCAGATTGGTTCCACTGATATGATCACTGAGCTCTTCGCTAAGATGAAAGTAGCGGAGGTGAACATCAGAAAGAATAATCATGTGTTGATGGTCAACAAGCCCCCCACCTTCAAGAAAGGTAAGGGTGCAAGGAAGCCCTTCAAGAAAGGCGGCGGCAAGCGCGTTGCCCCTGCTGAGAAGAAGCTCAGGTCTGGTCCTAAGCCGGACACTGAGTGCTTCTATTGCAAGGACAAGGGTCACTAGAAGCGCAACTGTCCGAAGTACTTAGTGGACAAGAAGGCTGGCACCATCAACGGTATATTTGATATACATGTTATTGATGTTTTCCTTACTAGCCCTCGTTGTAGTGCCTGGGTATTTGATACCGGTTCGGTTGCTAATATTTGTAACTCGAAACAGGAACTACGGAATAGACAGCGGCTTGCGAGGGATGAGGTGACGATGCGCATTGGCAACGGATCAAGAGTTGATGTGATGGCCGTCGGCACGCTCTCCTTAGTTTTACCTTCGGGATTAGTTTTAAACCTTAATAAATGTTATTATGTGCCTGCGTTGAGCATGAACATCATTTCTGGATCGTGTTTATTGCAAGACGGTTATTCATTTAAATCGGAGAATAATGGTTGTTCTATTTATATGAGTAACATATTTTATGGTCATGCACCTATTGTGAATGGTTTATTTCTTCTAAATCTCGAAAGTGATGAAACACACATCCATAACATTGAGGCTAAGAGATGCAAAGTAGATAGTGATAATACTACTTATTTGTGGCACTGTCGTCTAGGTCATATTGGTGTAAAGCGCATGAAGAAACTCCATTCTGATGGACTTTTGGAGTCTCTTGATTTTGAATCATTTGACACATGCGAACCATTCCTCATGGGCAAGATGATCAAAACCCCGTTCTCCGGTATGATGGAGCGAGCAACGGACTTGTTGGAAATCATACATACCGATGTATGTGGACCGATGAGTGTTTCGACGCGCGGTGGATATCGCTATTTTCTCACTTTTACCGATGACTTAAGTAGATATGGGTATATCTATTTAATGAAACATAAATCTGAAACATTTGAAAAGTTCAAGGAATTTCAGAATGAAGTGGAGAACCATCGTAACAGAAAGATTAAGTTTCTACGATCCGCTCGTGGGGGCGAATATTTGAGTTATGATTTTCTCACGCATCTTAAATCAAGCGGAATTGTTTCGCAACTCACGCCACCCGGAACACCACAGCGCAATGGTGTGTCTGAACGCCGGAACCGAACCCTATTAGATATGGTCCGATCGATGATGTCTCTTACTGATTTGCCGTTATCATTTTGGGGTTATGCATTAGAAACCGCTGCATTCACTTTAAATAGGGCACCATCTAAATCCGTTGAGACGACACCGCATGAACTGTGGTTTGGTGCTAAACCTAAGTTGTCGTTTCTTAAAGTTTGGGGATGTGAAGCTTACGTCAAGAAGTTGATGCCGGACAAGATCGAACCCAAAGCGGAGAAATGCGTCTTCATAGGATACCCTAAGGAAACTATTGGGTATACCTTCTATCACAGAACCGAAGGCAAAGTGTTTGTCGCAAAGAACGGTTCCTTTCTTGAGAAGGAGTTTCTCTCGAAAGAAGTGAGTGGGAGGAAAGTAGAGCTAGACGAGGTTATTGAACCTTCTCTTGAATTGGAGAGTACCGCAGCACCTGAAATTGTTCCAGTGCCGCCTGCACCAATAATAGAGGAAGCCAATGACAAGGATCATGAAGCTTCGGACGATGCTGCTACCGAACGTCACAGGTCGACAAGGTCGCGTGCCCCTCCTGAGTGGTACGGCAATCCTGTCTTGACTGTCTTGCAGTAGAAGACAGTGAACCTACGAGCTATGAGGAAGCGATGATGATCCCAGACTCTGAGAAATGGCTAGAAGCCATGAAATCCGAATTGGGATCCATGAGCGAAAACCAAGTATGGACTTTGGTGGACCCTCCTAGCGACCGAAAGGCCATTGAGTGCAAATGGATCTTCAAGAAGAAAACGGACGCGGATGGTAATGTTACGTCTATAAAGCACGGCTTGTTGCGAAAGGTTTTCGACAAGTTCAAGGTGTTGACTACGATGAGACTTTCTCTCCCGTAGCGATGTTTAAGTCCATTCGGATTTTATTAGCAATTGATGTGTTTCATGATTATGAAATATGGCAGATGGATGTCAAGACTGCCTTCCTCAATGGCAACATTGATGAAGAGTTGTATATGATGCAACCCGAAGGTTTTGTCGATCCTAAGGATGCTGATAAAGTATGCAAACTTCAGCGTTCCATTTATGGACTGAAGCAAGCATCTCGGAGTTGGAACCTTCGTTTTGATCAAGTGATCAAGAGCTTTGGATTTGTTCCAAATAGCTACGAAGCTTGTATCTACAAGAAAGTGAGTGGGAGCTCGGTGACGTTTCTGGTACTATATGTGGATGACATATTGATTATTGGAAATGACATCAACATGCTTAACGATGTGAAGAGTTATTTGAACAAGTGTTTTTCAATGAAAGACCTAGGTGAAGCTGCTTATATATTAGGTATCAAGATCTATAGAGATAGACAAAGACGCCTGATAGCTTTAAGCCAGAGTACATACCTAGACAAAGTTCTGAAAAGGTTCAGAATGGATAAGGCAAAGAAAGGTTCAGTGCCTATGTTGTCAGGTAAGATATTGAGCAAGGCTCAGTATCCAGCTACGGTAAATGATAGGGAAGCTATGAGCAAAGTGCCTTATGCCTCGGCCATAGGTTCGATCATGTATGACATGCTGTGTACTAGACCGGATGTGTCCAATGCTCTTAGTTTGACGAGAAGATATCAAAGTGATCCAGGAGTGGAACACTGGACAGCCGTGAAGAACATCCTAAAGTACCTAAATAGAACTAAAGAAATGTTCTTAGTCTATGGGGGTGATGAACAGCTCGTCGTAAAAGGTTACGTCGACGCTAGTTTTGACACCGACAAGGATGATTCTAAATCTCAGACATGATACATGTATATTTTGAATGGAGGAGCTGTGAGCTGGAGAAGCTGCAAGCAAAGCGTGATCGCGGGATCTACAGTAGAAGCGGAATACATGGCTGCTGCAGAAGCGTCAAGTGAAGGAGTTTGGATCAGGAACTTCATCACTGAGCTTGGCGTGGTTCCAAGTGCATTGGACCCACTGGAGATATTGTGTGACAACACTGGCGCCATAGCACTCGCTAAGGAACCAAGATATCATCCAAAGACCAAGCATATCAACCACAAGTTTCATATAATCCGAGATTATATAGCAGATGGAGATCTAAAGATTAGCAAAGTACATACAGATCTGAATGTCGCAGATCCATTGACTAAACCTCTTCCACGTGTAAAACATGATCAGCACCTCAGTGCCATGGGTGTGAGATTGTTGCCAGATGTAAACTAGATTACTGACTCTAGTGCAAGTGGGAGACTGTTGGAATTATGCCCTAGAGGCAATAATAAAGATGTTATTATTATAATTCTTGTTCATGATAATGTTTATATTCCATGCTAGAATTGTATTAAGCAGAAACTTTAATACTTGTGTGGTTTGTGAACAACACCGTGTCCCTAGTACGCCTCTATGGACTAGCTCATTGATCAATGATGGTTAAGGTTTCCTAACCATAGACATGAGTTGTCAATTGATAATGAGATCATATCATTGGGAGAATGATATGGTGGACAGACCCAAACTAAGCGAAGCAATTAGATCGTGTCATCGTGTTTGTCTTTGCGAAGCTTTTCTTATGTCAAATATTGTATTCCTTAGACCATGAGATAATACAACTCCCTGGTATCGGAAGAAAGCTTTGAGGTCATCAAACGTCATCCTATGAGAGGGTGATCATAAAGATGTCTCTCAGGTGATCGGAAAGTATCTGTTGGGTTGTATGTATCGAGATGGGATTTGTCCCTCCCAAGTCAGAGAGATATACTTCGGGCCCACTCGGTAATCGATATCAACACCGCTTGCAAGCATGTGGTTAAGGAGTTAATCACAAAGTGATATCGGATTACGGAACGAGTAAAGTACTTGCTGTGAACGAGATTGAACTAGGTATGACGGTACCGACGATCAAATCTCGGGCAAGTAAAATATCGCGAGACGAAGGGAATATATATATATGGGATTGATTGAATCCTGGCATCGTGGTTCATCCGATATGATCATCGATGAATGTGTGGGGGTCAATATGGGTTTCCAGACCCCGCTGTTGATTATTGATAGAAGATCATGTCTGCATATTCTCGAACCCGCAGGGTCACACACTTAACGTGTCTCGACGCTAGGATAGATTGGATAATTGGTTTATGAGTTTTTGTTCGGAGTCTCGGATAGGATCCGGGACATCACGAGAGGTTCCGGAGTGGTCCGGAGAATAAGATTCATATAAGGCAGTGCAGTTTTTGGAGTTCAGAATTGTTCTGGGTTAATCGGTATTGTACCGGAAGCTTCTAGAACCTTCCGGAAGGGGACCAACGTGGCCACACCTTCCGGGAGGGGGCATGGGCCTATGAGGGAGTGCCCTGTCCGCATTGGGCCAGGGGAACAAGGCCCCATAGGGCCCAGCCGGCGAAGAGAGGTTTAAACTCTAGATAGAGCTTCTAGAAGGGGGGGTTTCCTTGCCCCCCACTCCTTCTCCTTGGGGCCGCCGGTTTGGCTTGGGGGAGGGGGATAGGGTTGCAGCCGCCTACCCCTCTATATAAAGAGGGCTGGGGGCGCACCACCCCCTTACACCTTCCCCTCCAACCCTAGCCGCCCTGCTGCCCTTCCTCTCTCCCTCCCGACTGTTTGTAGGCGAAGCCCTGCTGCAGAAATTCTCCACCATATACACCACGCCATCGTGTTGTAGATCCAATCCGTCTCTCCACCATACTTGCTGGTCCGAGGAAGGAGGAGACGTCGAGGTGCTGCACGTGTGCATCTCACGGAGGCACCGCCACTTGTGGTGCTAGATCGGATCGGATCGCGAGGAGGAGAAGCGAGTACGACTACATCACCCACGTTCCGACGAACGTTCCGTTGTGCGAATCTTCAAGGGTATGAAGATCTAATCCAATCTCTCTCGTTGTTTGCATCTCCTAGATTAGATCTTGGCTGTCCCTCTGTTCGCATCCATAGAAAATTTTGATTTACTATGCCGCGAAACCCTTCACATTGTGCCTCCCTTTCTTGAGGAATTTGCGATTGCACCAGATGGTGGGGACGTGGACGAGTCAGAGTCCATGGTCCCTGCCACTCATTCGCCGGCGGAGGAGGAAGCCCCCGATCCTAGCGATAGGAACTCTTGCAAGAGAGCAGGAAGAGAAGCTTTGGATGCCACGACGCCTCCAACCCCGAAGGGGCCTGCTTTCTTACAGCAGCATGGTGCGGGTGAAGGTGCTACCTCCCCAATTCCCGCGGTGCCTCTCCGGGTTGTGGATCCTCAACCGTAGACCAAGAAGAAGAAGAGTGCAGTGTTGTTTCTTAACCTTTCCGACATCCCTTCGTAAGTGCTTGACTCCTTTACCTGTTTACTTCAAGATATTTGACTTCTCGAGTGACCCTTTTGCATGATTTACTTAATATGCTATAATAAGGGGTCCTCTTTGGATGAGTCCATAAAGGACGAAACGGAAGAGATGGCTGTAGATTCCAAGGCGGTGAGACCAGAAGCTGCGGCTCCTTCCCCAAAGATGGTAGCCAACTCTGGTGATGGCGCATCGAGTTCCTCCAGGTCGTGAACTCATGCATTTGTCACCCGGAAGGCGCAAGTTCAACCCTCGGAGTCTTTGGGTGGGCATGTAAGTTTCACTGGTCTTTTACTGATGATCCCCTAAGACTTTTATCTCTCATATTTTGTGCTTTCCTATTGCATCCCTTCTTGGCTAACTTGCAACGTCTCAGGCAGCAGCACCTTTCCTTGGAAGCAAGCTTCCAGCAGCTCCAAGATAAATATTTTCCATCCATGTTCTTCGAATGTATGCATTCGATTTTGCTCTCTTTATTTTCTCTCCAAGAGTGCAGTGTTGCATTCGAATGTTTCTTAACCTTGCCGACACGCATCTTGACCTCACCCCTTGCTAGCGGTCGCTTGTTCCACAACCCCTGATTTGAGTTACAAATATTAGTAACTGAACCGGTATCAAATACCCAGGTGCTACTGCGAGCACTAGTCAACTACATATCAATAACATGTATATCATATATACCTTTGTTTGCCTTGCCGGCCTTCTTGTCTGCCAAATACTTGGGGCAGTTGCGCTTCCAGTGGCCAGTCCCCTTACAATAATAGCACTCGGTGTCAGACTTAGGTCCAACTCAGGGTTTCTTTTCAGGCACGGCAACCGGCTTGCCGCCCTTACTTCCCTTCCATTTTCCCTTCTTGTCTTTCTTGAAACCAGTGTTCTTTTGATCATCAACACTTGATGTTCCTTTTTTATCTCTACTTCTGCAGTTTTAAGCATTGACAGAAGCTCGGGGATATACTTCTTCATGCCTTGTATATTATAGTTCATCACAAAGCTCTTATAGCTAGGTGGCAGAGACTGCAGAACACGATGGATGCCTAATCCAATGGGAATCGATATTCCCAAGGACACAAGCTTATCGGCGTAACCCGACATCTTGAGTACATGCTCACTTACGGAGCTGTGCTCTTCCATCATGCAGCTAAAGAACTTTTCTGAAGCATTATAGCTCTCTACAACAGTATGTGTGTCGAAAATCATTTTCAACTCACCAATTGTATCAAATGCATTGCCGTTTTCGAAACGCTTTCAAAGTTCCGGCTCTAGCCCATACAATATGCCGCAATGAACTAAGTCGTGGTCCTCCTGACGAGTCTGATAGACATTCTTCTCCTTGTCAGGGGCATCCTCGAAAGGTGGGGGGCCTAGCGGCGCTTCTAGCACATATTGCTTTTGTGCAGCAGAGAGGAGAATCCTCAAATTCATGGCCCATTCAGTAAAGTTGCTACCGTTCGTTGCAAGATTCTCTTTCTCCATGAACACATTGAAATTAAAAGCAGGTGGTGCCATCTACAACAGAATTTGTAAAGTTTAGACTAAGTTTATGATAGATTGAGTTTAACTAATCCACATTACAAATGAACTCCAACTCAAAAACGACATCCCTCATGTCTTTTTGGTGATTACATGAACCAAATCCACTACACCAAGTCCGATCATCACGTGAATCGGTGTAGCTTCAAAGGCGAGCATCAAATGGGCATCATATCTACTATATGACTCATGCTTAACCTTTCGGTCCGTGTTCCGAGGCCATGTATGTACATGCAAGGCTCGCCAAGTAAGAACCTTAGTATTCGCGTGTGTAACTGTCTTACACCCGAAATATGGTCGTGGATCCAAGGACACCCGATCATCACGTGATGTCTTGATGAAAACATAATCGGTGCATACTAAAGGAAGAACACATTCTTATCTTGATATTTAAATGAGGGATCATCTTATTATGCTAATAAAACACCAAACAAGCAATATAAGATGCTATCAAACATCACATGTTTATTAGTGGAATGATATGGTTCCCGCATATGATCTCTATCATGTGCATCGTGGTATGATCACTATCATACCTTTATGTGTAAGGCCAAGGTCTATGGAACTTACATGTTATGTGTGTTGTAAGAGTATCATCTCATACTTCTACTTACAACATCACCATATCATAACACTAGCCCAGCAACAATCTAAACTAGACGCCTCTAATTTATCCATTACAAGTTTTACGTGGCTTAGGGCTTTCGAGATAGAACCGTTCTTACCTACGAACATGAACCACAACGAGGATAACCAAATTGTTGACAACTCGTTGCAAAATAGATATTGACTATAGTAGGAGAGACAGACACCCGCTAGCCACTTATGCAAACTAGTTGCATGTCAAGCGTGGAACAAGTCTCATGTGCGAGGACATGTAAAGTTTGTCCGGGCCGCTTCATCCCACTATGCCACCAATATCCAAAATTACAACTAAGGAGAAACAACATGATCATCATCGCCCACATACTCATATGTGTACTACCCGTGTAAAGCATCTACGCATAGATCCGGCTCTGATACCACTGTATGGTTTGCAGCATAGAAAACAAAAAATTTCCTACGATAGGAACAACTATGTACCAAGATATATCTACTAGATACCAACAACGGGCGGATGTATATCCGTAGAGAACATACCCTTGAAGACCGACAAAGCTTAACGAGTTAAACTCGTGGTTGATGTAGACGATCTCTTGCCGATCTCAAGATCGACAGGAAGTCCTAGAGCCGCAAATCAGCAGCGCATCCGTGCTCGCACACACGCCCAAGGCACCGAGCAACCTCCGCCTCCTCCCTCCAGCGATGCAGCGGAAGCATAACTATTTCTTGCCGAATAGCCACCGGGAACATGTATCTCGCTAGTCTGAGACCATGGGGGATAAATTCTAGAGGGGGAGAGAGATCCTTCACGAGGAGGTGTGAGTGAGAAGTGAGGAGGGGGTGCCTTTTATAGGAGGAGGGGGGCACCCAAGGGGGTGGCCGCCGTCCATGGGGGCTGCTCCCTCCCCTCCTTCATTCATGTGGGTGGACACTCCACTCACAAAAGCCTCTTCATTTCCCTCCACTCAAAATCCCACTCAAAATTGCTATTAAATTTCCATCAAATTTAATACAAACTCTCATTAAATAAAACACTTTTTATTTATTCAGAATTTTGTCAATTACTTTAATGATAAACATTCTCATATAACCCCTTGCTAGAATTCTATTTCACATGCAAAAACACTTTCTGCAATTTCACCCGAAAACCTGTTTCGGTATCTAGTGAAATAAATTCCTGCGCTTGTTATTCTTTCTGGCATGAAACTTTTGCTCCAATTGGATGTCGGTGTCTCTTAAGTGTGTCACCCTACGGTTCGTGAATAATGTGGACATGATCGAGACCTCTCTCGGATAAATAATCAGAAGCTGGATCTAGAGACCCATACTGACTCCCACACATTCAACGATGACTTTCTTGTGATCGTCGGAACCTTTTATGCTAGTATCTTAATCCCTTTGTTTCACGATATATTACATGTCCGAGATTCGATCATCGGTATCTCCATACCGAGTTTGATCTCATTACTAACATGCACTCTTTTCTCGTTCCTGTGATATAATATTCTAGTGATCAAATCACTTGCTTGCAAGCTAACCAATGTGATATCACCGAGAGGGCCCAGAGTATATCTATCCGTCATCGGGATGAAAAAATTCCACTCTCGATCCATGGGCCTCAACATAACACTTTATTAGTTCCGAACCCATCTTTATAATCACCCTGTTACGGTGTGACGTTTGATGTTATCAAGAAACTCTTCCGGTGTTAGTGATTGACATGATCTCATGGTCTATGGACTAGGATCACTTCGTAAGTTGTTATAGCAATATAAACCCAATGACTTTGATCGTAATGCTATACTTCGGATGAATGTTCATCACACCATTACACTAATGTTGTGATCTCATTATTAACAACATCCAATGTCCATGATCAGGAAACCTTGATCATCTTGTTAATCAACGAGCTAGTTTATGAGAGAGGCATAACTAGAAACTTTCTGTTTGTTTATTAAACACACATGTATTAATGTTTTCGTATTAATACAATTATAGCATGCAAAATAAACATCTATCATATACTTGGAATACACATAATAAAAACTTTATTATTGCCTCTCAGGGCATATTCCCTTCATTAGGGTTTTTCGCAACCGCGCGGAGAGCTCGAGGGGGCGCTCGCTGGAGGAAGAAGATGACGCAGGAGGAGAATGAGATGAAAAGTAAAATTCCACCGCAGTTACAATTTATAACCTTCGGCATCAAGATTCGTGCAAGATGATCGAATGGTTGACGCCTGGGCGGCGTGTGCGGGCGCGTGCGCGGAAATTTCGCCACGTTTCCAAACCGTCCCGCCAATGGTTCGTATCGCTCGCGTGGGAAAAATAGACATGATTTCGTTCTCTGCATGTGTGAGTTACGAGGCATTGCTGACCTACGTCTACGTCGCCCTAGCTGTCACTGGCAGGTGAACCATCACATCGGAATATTCCGGCATGGACGGATCCCGTCCAGCTACAAGAAGAGTACGATGGGAGATTCAGCAGTTCTCCGGCTTACAAGTCGAAGACGAAGAAACCTTGCTAGGTTGTTGGGAGGACTACAAGATATTGCTGGACGATTTGCTGAGATCCATCTAGACGGAGCACTCAACTTGAAGAGGCAAGACGGCGCAAGATCTCGGAAGTTCTTCAGGGGCTACTGTTGGGGATATGCTATATGGGTATCCTCATAGCATGTCTCTTATCCGGCTAACTCGGGTGGCCCACAGTTGATAGCATGGCCCATGGCCTGCTGGGCGGCCCAGTTAGATGGATCCAGAAGGGAGGCCCATGCCGGATAAAGGAAGGCTACGGAGAAGTCACCGACGTACCCGGAGCCTTGGAGTATAATACATGCTAGGCTAGTTGTAAGCAGTGTAGGACTCTGTAACCTGTCCGACTAGGACTTTTCCCTGTAACCCTAGGACCTGGCGACTATATAAGTCGGGCCTATGGGAGCCTTTAGGGACACAATCTCATAGACAAGTGCATAGCACAACTCGCACACAGCGAACCCGCTATCCCTGTAACTCGGCGTATTGCCATTATAGTGATTTATAGCAGGAGTAGGATTTCGCCACCGTTGTGGGATCTGAACCTAGGTAAGCTTTGTAACCTCGTACTCGTCAACTGTCCGCCTTCCCCCACGTCTCTAAACATGCACTATGAGGAACCCTCCATGGCATACTCGCGGCAATACCACGACACTCAGGGATGAGGGAAACATGGATGGTTGATGGAGATGCGTTGGTGATGACGACGGCGATGATCCTCTCCAAATTCCTTGTCCCGGCAGGGTGCCAGAACGGAGTTTCTGGATCCGAATCTTGGTTTCTGGTGGCGGCGGTGTAGCGGAACTCTTTCTAGAAAACTATCAAACCCCCTCGGTTTTTAGGTCGAGAGGCAACTTATAGGCGCAGAGGGAGGCCGAGGGGGTTCCTGGGGTGGCTATACCCCCTAGGCGCGGCCAGAGGTGGGATCACGCCTGGCAGGGGTGTGGGCCCCCAGGCCCCTTCTCCGTCTCGTCTTCTGGCTCCGTGGATCTTGTGGTGAAATATAATTTTTGCCATATTTTCCGGGATTTTTCCTGATAGTTCATTTTCTGCACAAAAACTAGACACCAAGGTAATTCTGCTGAAAACAGCATCAGTCCGTGTTAGTTGTATCCAAATCACACAAGTTTAGAGGATAAACAATAGCAAAAGTATTCGGGAAAGTAGATACGTTTGGGATGTATCACTCCCAAGAAGCCATGACGGAAGGGGGTTAAGGGGCGGTGCTCCCCCATGATACCGGCGGCAGGGAAGGAGTCCCTCGCGCCGCCGCCGGCGCCACCACCGCCTTCACCATCTTCACCACCATATCCATCAACTAATCCTCCTAGTATGCAGTGGTTCATCCTCCCACACACCTTTGTACCGTCCTATGTAAACATGGTGTTTGATGCTATAAGTTATAATCCTATGATTTATGTCATGTTTGTGTAGTTTATTTGTTCTTAGATTGAATGGTTGAACGTCTTTGGTTCATTAGAGTTGTATGTTGATATGGTACAATCCTTTGGTGTCCATTATATTTGTGAGCGCATGGATTAAACATCATAGGGTTTGTAGTATGTATATGAGGAAGAGGAAAGTTCTGCCGGAGCGACAGAAACCTAAGGAAGCGAACCGAAATGTTGCACGTATGGGAGTAAGAGGACCATTAACTTAAGGCTATGGTTGGGGAACCTTAATGTATTGTTAGTAGTTACAGATGTTTGCCAACAATCCAATCATATAGTACATGTAATTCCAAGTAGTGAAGCGCATGTATATTTAGCCTCTCCCACATAGAAAACTGCATCGAAGACAATGAACCCGATTTATTCGCCAATTGAACTTGGACAAAGCCACCACAATTACCACTACTATTCCACACTCATGATTCTGTTAGTTTAGTGTATTTTATTGCTGCAACAACTAGCTTTCTCTAGTACTCGTTTTGTTGCTCTAGTTTTATTTCCTAGATAATGCAAATGTTTAGTGTGCGTAGAGTTGTATCAGTGGTTGATAGAACTTGAGAGAACATTTATCCTACCTTTAGCTCCTCATTGGGTTCGACACTCTTAATTATCGAAAAGGCTACACCCGTACACACGATCCCTTATACTTGTTGGATATCAGTGGTACAACAAAAACATTGTGGGTCCATATTACAAACATACACACACTATAATTATTACAATACCAGAAGTTCAAGACTTCAAAATACTCAACTTACAAACCAAATTTAAACTGTTTCAGCGGAAGATTAAAAGTTTCAACTTAAACCTCGAATTGAGCTCAATAACTTATTATATAAGGTTCATGTTGCTCGGCTCAATCGACTACTAATAACTAAGACAGCTATTCCAACTCATTGTGCTCCACTCCATAAACTATGTTGTAGTCCACCCTTCTATTGCACCAGACAGATCTGGCTCCTCGTAGTAGACATCCGCTTGGCCTTCAGCTGCATACAATGGGGTGTCTTCTGGCTCTTCAGAGTCTAAGCAGGGGATCAAAGGAAAGGGTGAGTAACAGCGTTACCCATCAAGTTCAATATATGCAAGGTGGGAAGTATGATGCTCTATCTACCACCTCGAACTTTCAGTCCTTGGTACTATGCAATTTTCGTAAATCTTTCTTCAAAGATTGATTTTATTATCAAAAACTATGCCCATCATCCTTCACAGGTTGACCAGAACTTTCGTGGAGTTCCTTTCCTGCCATGTTCGTAGTTCCTTCCCGAAACAGGGAGTAACAAGTTATAGTTCTTACACTCTGCAGAGGTGCATTACTTTTCCCATAAGAGATTAACTCCTTGTTGCACAACCGGGCATACTTTCCCGTCCACAATTCCATGATGTGGGGCCCAGTAGGTGCTCTAAGCCAATCACCGCCCTTTCTGCGACCCCGCATGTCTGCACGATCCTTCGGTGCCAGCTCACCTCCGTTAAGCCCCCTTTCGGGTAGGCTATAACCCTGATGAGTTCCCAAAGACTCTATGAGCTGGTGGTGCCCCCTGGCAAGTACCATATAGGTCCGGCAATACCTCCAACAACCACTCATAGATAATCTAGACACCAAAAGCGTGGGGCCTAAGGGTGCCCACCCATATGTTGGGTCCGCACAAGGAATCACAACGTCATGTTAAGATCCTCTTGCCTACATACGAAAGAAAAAGGATACATCTGACTTCTCCGTCTCATTCCAAACCTCATGGTTAACGCGTGATATACGGCGCTAGAATCACTAATGTCATGGGTTGTTAATTCCTAGGTGATTAATTTTATTGCAAATGGAAACCTGAGTTCCATTGCTCACCTAATCCATATCATTACTTAGGATGATATCAACAATTTATTTGTTTGAGAAAATAATATTTTGTTTCCTCGGAACATAGATGATAACACACAATTTATAAATACTTTGATAAAGACTCTTCAAAGGACATGATCAAGTGACGAACTTGCCTTGTGATTGCAAGATAGTGAAGTAGGATGCTTGCACTGGACCTTGAGCTTCTATGTCTACAAAACACCATTATTGCCCAGTAAGGACAATATTTAAAGAAGCAAAATGAATATGCATAGTAATGTAATGCATCATTTATTATTTATCTTCTTTGTGTGTTTTACCCAATATTTTAGTTTTTGGAATTTCTTTATGTAATGAAGGAATTCATTTTAAGGAATAACCTTAATATCTTATAAATATTACATTCACTATTTTTATAATGTAATATATTATTAATAGAGTTAAAAACTAATTTTTATTTAATTTTAACTCCTATAATTATTTTCTTAATATTCTTTTTAAGAATAAGCATTTTACTTTAGAAGATTTTATTTTGATATCTTAAATATCCATTTAGTATTTTTCTAAAATACTATAATAATTAAGGATGATAAAACTTATTTTTATTTATTTTTAGGTATTTATTGATTTTTTAAAAAATCCATAAGGAATAGATATTATAAAAATCTTTAACCTAAATTTAATTAAGTAGCTTGTATTATTATAAACCTGAAAATATATTATTTGTATTTTTAGGGTGTTTCTTTTATTTACTAGAATTTATGAAAATCTAGGGGTATTTTGGTCTTTTGCTAAATTATTAAATTCCTTTTCTTTTAATATTTGGGCCAACCCCATTGGGATATTTGGGCCCATCTTGGCCCAATTGTCCTGGTCAAAATAACTCCCGAAGTGGTACTGGACCCTACCAGCCCAGTACGCTCCACTCTCTCTCTCTCTCTCTCTCTCTCTCTCTCTCTCTCTCTCTCTCTCTCTCTCTCGCTCTTTCCTCTCTTTCTTCCTCGACCCCGTAGTGTTGCCGACACCGCCGTCGTGCGATTCACGCCGTCCTGGGTCTCCCTGGCCGCCGACATGGTGTATGGCGAGGTTGCTGACCCCGCTCCTTCATCTGGTCCAATTTGATTTGGCTCTCGAGCTCTCCTTCGGCCAGGATGGCTCCGTCCCGAACCGTAGGGTTTGGGGGGCTGCCGGTGATGCCTTCACCGCTTCTCACGTGGTGCTGTGAGGTGCTCGTGGTGATGTAGTGGTGATGTTCATCCTCATGCGTTGTTGTGGCTGCCGCATCGGCTCGGTGCGGGTTGCAGCGCCCTTCAGGGTGCTCCCCGTGCCGTCGTGCGCTCGTCGTCCCCTCTACTTCCTCTTCTAATCGCCAGCGAGGACCACTGGTGAGTTTAATCTTGATCTCCCCTCGTGCCTTCTGTCGTCTGCCTCTCTTGATCTCCTTTGTGTACTTCTAGTGACCATCCCTAATTAGGGTTCATGATTGATTAGGGTTCACCCTCTGTTTTGCCTACAATCGATGGATTGGAACTAGTAGTGATGATTATTGAGGATGGTGATTGAGTATATCCTGTTGACCGCTGTCTATAGTTGATTTTGATGATACTACTGGATTTATTGGACTGATTCAATTGGTAATTGGATATGGTTTAGATGATAGTGCTATTGTGGAATTATTACTTGTGGATTCTAGTGATTTGGAAGTTCACTACTATCATAATTTTGATATTGACAGTAGTTCTGTCAGTGATTTATTCACTGCATTTATAAATGTGGCTTGTGTGGTCATATGCAGGTTGAGGTTAATCATGTTATTATGATGCTCTGATTATGTATATATTAACTTGGTAATAATTACTGGTAGTTAATCCCAGGAAGATGATAATTAGTGATTTGCAAGTTTACTTATGAAAGCTAAGTAATTTATTTTCTTGGTTTTAGAACTTGTTCTTGTGACATCATCATTGGAATGGCACACAAGTGTTGGTTCTAATACTTGGTTTTATTCTGTCAGTGCTTAAGATTGGTTTGATACCAAAGATAAGGTGAAAGCTTCTTTTAAACATCTTTGCCTGTGATGTTGGTCGGAGGCTTAGGAACAAGGTTCCTATCTTGCTGTCCCTCATAGATATGTTCTGGTAGTGATACCAGTTACTTATTCTTGAGTCCATTTGATAAACTGGTTGGTGTGCTTATTATGTTATAAGGATCCATAAGATCTATGGATTCTGGGGTGCTACTCTTTTAAGAGATGTGCCCAGAATTCATAATCTTGGCTATGGTCATATTGGAATATGAGATTTTTTCTTAATATCCAGGATCAATGATGTTGGTCTGAGATCCTGGTTTGGCTTGTAGAGTTTAAGCATGATTTTTTATTCAAAATCTTCTGTGATGGATTCACCCCACTTGGGTGATTTTTGAGAGATTTAAATATAAAACAACACATGAGTTCTAATCTAGATAAGATGGTTAGATCATGTGAGGGTTTTATATTACTAACCACAACAGTTGGGTTGTTAGTGTTGTTGCTGGTTGATCTGGTGGCTTGATCTTGCTGGCTTGCTTTGCTGGCTTGATCTTGTCCTTCACCTCCTGGTTCTGCTCCTGCTACTTCTGGATCTTGTGAGCTTGTCCTTGATCTTACTGTCCACCTGCTCTACCCCCTCCTTATGTCACCATCTGGTGAATGTTTGGACGATCTGGTGTATAGTTTGGCTGGTGGTTTGCTTGGCTTTGGCAGGCTTAATGTGTTCCTGGTTTGGTGCTTGAGAATGAGAGTAGCTGTTGGGAGCTGTGCTGCGGGTGTGCACTTCTCCTTTTGCTTGTATGGGTTGTTGCTGCTGTGTTGACAGCACACACCATGCATTTAGATGACTATGCTGTCTGGCTATTTGGTGCATTGTGTGGATCAAATTAGTGAGGTGTTTCACCTATTAACCTTTTACATTTCACTCACCTGGTGAAACTTGCCCCTTTTACTTGCTGTTGATATATGTAATTGTGGTTTATTAGATATGAAAGAACATATATTTACACATTGGTAAAACTTGCCCCTTTTACTATTACTCAATGATTTAGTCTTGAGTAGTGCACTTCACTTCACTGCTCTCAACTAAGAGTAATTCTAACAATTAATCTTTATTTTATTTTATTTTGGTTTGTTTTTATATTTTACAGGTACAAGATGTGGGTGCTCAAGATTTAGTATAGGATTAGATAGATAGATAGGTTCTCATTGTATTCTTTATTTGATTAACTTGTAAGAATTATTTATATTAAAATTTCTTTTCTTGTAATTTATTTACTGTAATGAATCACTTCATTGGTTGTATGATTTCTATATTGTAGAATGTTTATGAAACAAAGATAAGAAATAAGAATTCATTTCTTATTTGAATTTATTTATATTAAATTATTATTTATTTATTATATCTTTATCATAACAAATAATATTACTAAATGCTTTTGGAAATCATTTTAAGATACCAAATCCTAAATTTTAAATATTTTTCAATTGATTCAAAATTCAAATTTGAATTCAAATTATTTCTTCCAAAACATATTAATTTATAAAGATCACGTAAAAATTTATAGCGATCACTTTCAAGAGCTATTCCTACCTCTAGAGAGTGAAAGAAACTCTAATCACTTTAGGTTTTTGTTTGGCGAAAAATTTATCCATATTTTTTTATAGATAAATGCATGCATATGCACAAAATCCTATTTTTACCCTTCGTTGGTTCCTAAATGCTGGGATGTAAGGAGGTTCTTGATGTATATGGAGAATATTATGTGGAGGACGCGGAACTTGATATGCCTTAGTGATCTCCATGTAGTTGATATGATATATCATCAATGACCATGTAATTTCAAAACATTTCTTCCTTTTGATATGATTGAATATATGTATGCTTGCAAGGATCAAATATTAATTATATATGCATCAACGTGTATTGTGTATCTAGTAGCGTAGAATAAGTGTACTGAAATATATGTTTGAAATTATAGTGCAACACAAAACAAAAAAGGAACGAAATGGCAAAAAAACACAATCTCTACGACGGCAGAGAAACACACGAATTCTCTGCCGCGGTAGGAAGCCTTATAGTCCCGGGTGGTGTTACGATCCGAGACTAGAGGGGTTTCGCCCCCCGCCTCGCAGAAACTGCCACGTGGTCGACTCTAGTCCCGGGCCGTAGCGAACCGGGACTTTAGATGGGGGCCTTTAGTCCCGATTTGGCAGTCCCGGGTCCAAAACCGAAACTAGAGCCTGTTACGGCGAGACAAAGGGTTGTTTTCCACAAGTGTGCCAACTCAGCCTCCTGGCATGAGAATCCTGACAACGTTGGATGGGATGAAATCTTGGCGATCGGATCTTCTTCGAACCAGGCTTTCGCCCCGCTATGTTAATATAGCAATGAACCGATACAACTGATGGTGCCACCACACAGACAAGCCCAAACAAGAAAAGAAGAGAAACAAGAAAGAAACGAATGCCGACAACGGCAGCTCGACAAAAAGATGAAAGCTCGCCACCGCTGCGCCCACCGAAGATGTCCTACCACTCTCCTAGAGCTTCGAACTGTCGCGTACTAAGCACCACCTTCAAGAAGGACTGCGACGATGACGACGCCGATGCCCGGACATGTCTTAGGGTTTCCCCCGTACGCGGGGGTGAGTGGGGAAGGGGAACTCTCAACGCCCTTCAAGAAGGAATAACGGCACCCATTGGCGTCGCCCCGTCGATGTCATGAGACCGACAAGGATTTCTCCCGACCCCCAACACCACTACCCCAAACGATTCCAAGTCCTCCACCTATCGGAGCCACCCACCTGCATGCGCCACCACGAAAAACAGAGACAACAGGCTCCGAGTCGCTAGCGCTATAGCCGACGTGACGGAACTGCCTCCACCGCTATCGCGGTCGCCGACCAAACGTGGCGGAAGGAGGAGACCAAACCAACACTAGAACCAAAGGACGGCATCGGCACAGCCATCTGGAGTACATCCTCCACCGCCAAAAGCGGATGCCGACCGAACACAGCGGCAGGGACACACCAGGCCGAGTAGCCCGGCCGGACCCAGGCCGGGTCCGTAAAGTCCCAGCTGCCAATGCTGCAGCACGTAGGGCGCCGCTACTACCCTCTTGTTCATCGACATCAGCTCAGTCGGACCGAAATCAGGCCGTTAAGCTCCGCCATCACGCTGCTGCAGGACGGATGCAGCGATCCCTGTGCCGCCAAGGGGCGCCACCGTCGCGAAGATAGCACAAGGGCCGGCACTCCGCCGCCACCAGCCAGAACCGTCGCCTGCCGAAACGCACCGCCGCCAACCGCCACCACCCGAGAAGGAGCGCCGCGCGCGGGGAGAAGCCAGGCCGCCGCCGCCGACACCACGCGGGGAAGGCCCTGTGGCATAGGCCGGCGGCGGCGGGAGGGGGCTATGGCTGGGGGAGAGCTCGCTCGAGGACTGCCCCCGGCCGTCTCGCTCGGGGAGACGACGCGGGGGACGCGAGGAGGTTTTTTCAGCCCTCTTTTTTCTTGGCTATCAGATCTTACTGCGGTTATGTATACTTCTTTCTTTCAAACAAGAAAGGCGTGTTGGTCGCGGTCTCGGAGTCGGGATACTGGGTCGGAGTAGTCGGGGTGAGGTAGGAACCCTAACCTATTAAAGAATCCCAGGCAATTGTTTGGAAGGATCGTGATTCAGCGATTCGCAAGCCGACTAGCAGGCGACGATTCGATGGCGGCGCTTCGAGTCGCGGCGAGGAGGCTCGTCGGTGGCGGCGGCCGGACGCCGGCGGTGGCCGTGGGGGAGACACAGCACCGGCTCTTCCCGAGGCTCTTCCAGGTCGACCGGGCAAGGTCTACCACGTCCTCCGCGGCTGCCGCGAACCGCAATGCGCCGCGGCCAAGGTACGCTGGGTCCCCAAATTTCATACGTATCTTTTTGTGCTAGCTAATGCGCTAACGACTCACTCCGATTATCCACTACATGATTCGTCAAACAGCAACCACATGTCGAAATTGAATTCAGTTATTTTCAAACAGGTAGCACATCTTAGAATTGGATTCAGTTATTATATTCAAACAGCTAGCACATCTTAGAATTGGATTCAGTTATATTCAAACAGCTAGCACATGTGAAACATAAATTATTTTTCTTTTCAAAAATATCAAACATAAATTCAGTCCTTTCCAACACCTAGCACGTCAAATATTGAGTTCAGCTCTTTTTGAAGCGGCAATATGCATTTGGACTGATCCCAACCCTATCTTTCTCCCGTTCCGTGCGGCGCCGCCGCACCGGGACACCGCCTCCACCCGCGCTAGCACCCCTCCCTTGCCCCCCTCCCCTTCGCCGCCGCAGGCGACAACGCCAGGGCAAAGCCTTGGCGGGCAGCGGCGGCCGCGTCCTTGCCGGGGACCAATGGCGTGCGACGGCTCATCTTGAACCTCCTTGTTCATGGGGGCGGACGAACGACGGCGGGCCCCGATCCCTGATCATGTCCGTCCTTGGGCTAGAGGCGGTGAAGCTGGCGGACCCGATGGGGTCTGGCCAGATTTTGTCATCTTCGTCAGACTGGCGGCACTGTGGAGGAAGACCTGGCGTCGGCTCTGCAACACGAGGAGGCCCGGGGCGGCGACCCTGAGTTTGGCGGTGGTGGTCGTTTCCTTCGTCGGAAGTGGTCGGCCATGGATTGCGGCTAGAGGGATGGATCTCGATCCGTCCTCTAGTCCCGACAGCGAGACAGGGAGTCATAGTTGCCGGTGAAAACCGAGCTGATTTCAGTCTTGGCGGACGATGGTGACGTGTTTACGTCATTACCTTGATGAAGGCGTTGTCGTGCGACTATTGACGACCCACTCGTGCTGCTCCGGGGGAAACCCTAGGATCTGGCTTCCGGATTTGGCGATGGCGGTGCTGCGATGTCGCGTTTTCTCTTGGGAGCATCGCTTGTGGAGTAGCGCTGGATGGACGAGGCAGGAGAGGTGGAGAGGCTAGCGCGTAGGAAGGGGTGCTACTTGGCACCACGGTGGTGTCGGTGGCTGGTGTGGGGAGAGTCTGTGCATCGATCTGATGACAGTATGACAGAAGATAGTGAAGACTGCGACATCCGGAGTGTGTGCATGGGCATCGTTCCATGGATAGGCGGTACGGTTCTAAGGCCCCTTTTGCCTGAGTTCGAGCCACTGCTCCTATGCACTCCAGCTTCTCTTGGCGAGTGTCAATGGTGAGAGTGACAGCGGGATGGGGTCGAAGAAGGTAGCTAGGTGTTTGCTAGATCTCGTTGGGGAGCTGACGATACGGTTATCGTTTTGCTCGGTGTTTTATTTTGGTGGATCCGGTTTGTATGCTCTTTGTAATGGCCTTTGCCAAACTCTGTGGTTGTAATAATGAATAAAGGTTGCGTGCATCGCTTGATGCAGAGGCCGGGGCTTCGCTCCCCATTTCGAAAAAAAAGGAGGACGATATTATAGACCCATTATTTTCATCATGTTACCAAAGAGCAAAACCCTATATGTAAATGATTTGAGCCACGGACCAGCTATTGTGTGTATAATGTTGATTTTACTCGTTTTCTGGTTCATTTTCATAGAAACTCATCTTTGCTCCTCCAAAACAGGACCTCGACGCTGAAGGCCGGGAAATACTCTTGAAGGAAATCCATAACAGGAGGGAGCAGCTTTACGATCTGACCGAGACGGTGGAAGCAATGTACGACATTCCTGGTAGGGCAGGTAGAGAAGTTGCTCGCCTGCGCCAGGACCTTGCGGCTCAAGTTGAGCCTAGATCCAATGACATGGTGTGGTATGTATGATCATCTCAAACATAGTTGTGCTCTCTCTCTTCTCTTTCTGTATAAGGACTTTGAGGTGCTATATATCTCACCTGAGTACCTGACCAACCTGTAGGCGCATTGTACGAGGGAAAGGTATAATTGAGCGTTACGGGGGTTTTGCAGCGTTTATGTTTACCTTCTACGTGCTCACGGGCATGGCCAGGGGTTCGATTGTTGAATTGGACCCAGAAGAAAAGCAATGGATCAAGAAGAGAAGAAATGAGGCAAGCAAGGGGAGGAGTGGAGACAATGTTTCTCTTAAATGAAAAGGAAGACAAGCACAGGAGAAGGCTGTTAGATGACGATGAGTGATCGCTTTGTAGGACCGAACTGGCTTCCACTCTCATGATCTTGTTGTTTTGGTTCAAGAATCTGAACTGTGCCATTGCCCATGTATGAGCTTATCACTTAGCTATGGGCCCATATGATAAATAATCATAGAACTCTGAGCGTTGTTTCATCAGGTAGCGAGCTTTTATTCCTTTTGGATGAGAGGGAGTTTATTTGAAGGATCCTGGGTACTTCAATATATCAACGGATAGAAATAAGGAGTGCAGAGCAGCAGCTGATGCTTAAGAACAGCATGTGAAAATGCATCACATGAAAGAATGAGCACTGCTCCAGGGTCTGTTTTCGTTTCGTCTTGTTGAAAATGCATCGCATCCGACCAACCAATCCAGCAGCACGCAGCTCCAGGGCTGCCCTCGGATTATGGAGAGCAAAATTGGAAAACAAACCTAGTAAATTGTAAATCCTAAATACAACTACACCGTGACCAGCAAACTGGTCAACGAACCTACAAACACACTCGAGCAAAGCCTCGCGTGCTAAACACATGTATCATGTCTCTTGATCTGATTTTGCTTCCTATAGTCCTTTTCACCTGATCTGATTTGTTGATCTGATTTGTTGATCTTGCTGACTGTCTGCCGTTTCCCTTTTCACCTGAGTTCCTCCGTGGACTTGCACGACACTGCCAATCATTTAGTACATGTAGTATTTCCTATGAAAAAGAGGATTTGAGATTCAGAAAACAGACGAAAGTAAAGTGCAGAGGGAAGAGTGACAGCGCAGCGATTTCACCAATTCACCTGTAGATGATGAAGTAAAGTAGCAATTGCTTCGAGATGTTCCAAGCTGCCATAGCAAAGGCTTCCATGAAGAAAGGTCAGTTGAAGTTGGTCTTCGTGTTAATAGAAGAGGCTCAATATTGCCTGAATCAATGAGCTTCATGCCAATATAATATGCTAAAATGACAGGTCCAGAAGAGGTGATCGCCGGTTTCCAGGTCTCGAGAGCTTCAGCGGAGGTGAATCAATGCATCTTCATTGACATAGAGACTGCGCCACTAAAGCATGTCATATATGTTAATCCTATCATTACGAGGAGGCAGGTGAAAGCCTTCAGCTTGAAGGTGCATGAAGGAAGGGGCCTGAATACTATG
The DNA here is from genome assembly GCA_916181665.1 of Avena sativa. Classification (NCBI taxonomy): domain Eukaryota; kingdom Viridiplantae; phylum Streptophyta; class Magnoliopsida; order Poales; family Poaceae; genus Avena; species Avena sativa. The sequence goes on along the minus strand of OV702279.1, from coordinate 379,508,479 downwards.
TTGGAAGGAGGATTTGTAAAATTTACAGGCTGAAAAAACAGTACCCCATATGGTACTTAAAAGTGACATTCCCTTGAATATCAGACTAGTGCTGAAGAAGAAACTGCTGGAATTCGTGAAATTCTTCAAAAGCTAGAGAAGATAAGGGGAGGTCAAAAAGGTCAAGGGGCTCTTGACAGTTGAGCACACTCTTGACAGAAGGAAAGTTGTCGATGGCAAAAGAATGGAGACAGGGGAACTTATTTCGAGTCAGATTGTCAGCTCAAAACAAAGCAGAGGCGCCTTGAGCAATGGAGCATGAAACTATTTACCTAAATCTGCATGCAACCTTGAAGACATCCCTCCAACAGAAGGAGCCGACAAGCCTGGAAGCTTTGTAATTACCGACCAGGTTACTCAAGGGTGCTTTATAGAAGAACATAAAAAGGTACTGCATGAGGAGAGCCTCATTATGGTTGTGGATAGAGAGATCAGAGATGCCCAGGCCACCTTTATCTCTGGGCTTGCAAACGTTTTCCCATGCATCCAGGGATTTAGCTTTACCAGATGACTAAGATTCTCCCCAGAGGCAGACATGTCTGGCTTTGTCAATGATATCTTTAACTCCTGGGATTTTGAGGATGCAGAGATAAAATGTGGCCAGAGCGCTCATGATAGCTTTAGTTACAACAATGCAGCCACTGAGAGAGAGAAAAGCATAAGGGGCCAGTCATCATCATTCAGTTCTGTCAATGGAAGGAGCATACCTCTGATTATCGGCCTGGTAAGACCCAAAGGGATCGCCATGAATGTTTTCCGTTCCTTTTGTATATACCCCCTTGTAGACATTTCCTTTTGAAATAAAATTTACTGCCAGTGCCTCCCCAGCAGTTTACATTCAGAAAAAAAATAATAGGTAGTTGGGAGTGTAGTCTGCTCCAAAAGCAGTTCAAAGAAACTTTTAAGCTTAAGCAAATAAGTGGTACAAACATCGGTGTGCTTTGGATTACCTAACACGGAGAGGTTTTCTAACAACCAGTCCCAAACATGCAAAAATATGCTTTTCTAGAATAACTCCATTCGTCTTCTCTGAATAGCTGGTTTTCCCTTTAGGGTACCCTACAGCCACCAATGGTCGAAGAAAGGGGAGTAACAAAAACTAAGCCACTTGCGAAAAAATAATATTAACCGGGAAGGACATCATAGACCAGTAAACATTATTCTGCAATGCTCGTGGCGTAAATAGCAGTATCTTGTTCAGAAAGGTCATACATTAACAGCTTCCTGCTTAATTGAAGGCAGAGCAATCTTTTTTTTTACGAGAACAGCAGGAGCTCTGCTTTTTGCATTAAGTAAGAGGGAAAGAAAAAGTCCCAAGGAAAGTATGGTTACAACTTGCCTTGCGGCCTACAAATGTGAGAAAAAACACACAGAGTATAGTCAACTGAGCACTACTACCGACCTAATCCAAGCAGGAGTTGCTGGATATCATCCCTGATCAAGCTGGAGAGAGTGATTGCAGTCACAGCTTTGTCCTGGAAAATTCGCCGTCCTCTTTCCTTCCAGATGTGCCATATCACATAAACTGAAACTGTGATGTCCTTCTTGGGCTGCTCATTTCGCTCTCGCCGGCGCACGCGCTTCCACCAGGTGCGGATGGAGCCGCTTCTCGCTGCCGTGCTTACGGCGTGGGGGTTGGAGCTCTGAAACTGTGCCCACACTTCCTTGGCGAAGGGACAGAGCAGGGCAAGGTGCGCCGAAGTCTCAAACTCCTGATCGCAAAGGCTGCATTTGTCGTTGTGTTGTAAACCTCGTGCTCTCGGTCTTTCGGCAGTCCAATTTCTATTTTGGAGCAGCAGCCATAGGAAGAATTTTACTTTTCCCTCTGCTCTGATCTTCCAGACTGCCTGAAGCTGAGGTTGCTTGATTCTGCAATGGAACTGTGCTGCGTAGGCGGCCGACGAAGCAGTGTATTGACCATCAGTTGTTAAGTTCCAGCGAATCTTTAATATCTTTAATTTTTTCATGGAACGATCCAAAAATAATTGCAACCAAGGAAATTAGCCCCATGTCACCCTTTAAAACTAAGTCTGTGTAGTACATTTTAAATGGGCGACAACTAACAACACATTAGGTACATTGAAAAGTAGTGCTGGGGGTCAGAGAGAACCTAGGGTTTCAGGGTACATACTTGATTGCTTATACAATATATGTGGTCCATCACTACTTTTTGCTTAAAGGATAAATAAGAGAGAAACATCAAACGAATAAAAAGTACTCAAAATGTGGGATGCATGGGTGTTCAGTGGCCTGGAGCTTGTATAGTACTAAAAGAGTGAGCAAAACTTGCTTTGTCACAGGGTGAAGGGAAAGGGTGGTGAAAACTGACAATGTAAACCACTTCAAGAATAGGACCTTGGCAGTAAGCAATTTTGCAATTACCTGAAGTGGTTAAACAAGACGACGACTGGTACACTGAAGAGCTACTCCTACATTTAATGATTATAATATTACCCAACTTAAACCACGGTGTTTTTTCACAACTCTTTGTGACAAGCTATCCTAGGACAACAACACAGTGAGCAAAAAACCACACCCCAATATATACCGAACGTATTCAGAACTCTGGATCTATCACCAAAACTATGGGCACCTGTACATGTCTAATCTGAACTGAAGCCACGAAAATGAATGCGATGCTTCCAGATTAAAACTTGGAGAAATTTGCCCACAGCATGCAGAACCCACTGCTAATTTAGTAAATACTCCAAAATTGCATGTGCACTGAACTGTCATGACAACTACTCCGTAGCTGTTAACACAAGCAGACATTGGAGTAGTAATAATAACTTGTAATACGAACATAAAATGCAGCCAGAGTACGTAGAAGAAGAGAAAGGCCTTCCATCATTGACAGAACCGGAAAAGCACCATCACCATCAAGAATTTTTGAGCCGAAGACCAAGCTTGCCAAACACGGCAAGGCACATATCGTGTGGCGTGTCGACCGGGATCTTCCCCATGCCATCTCGGCCCCAGATCTGCCGCCTCCCATCGACGTAGTCGAGAGATCACACCAGATCCGCCACCCACGAACCACCTTCCAAGCTTCAGGGTCGTCATCTTCAACCGCATGCCGCCGCCACGACCACAGGTCATAGCTGCCAGACAACTCTTAACAAATTCTCCCTACTCCACCATGACGTCAGAGACAACGCCACAATAGTGGGGACACAACAAGAGGACGAACACATCTGATGGAGTCGCCGCTGCCGCCTCGCCAACACCGTCCATGAAAACGACCACCGACTATCTAAAAGATTGGCAAGCACACGATGCCATCACCTCCGAGACATCGACATGAAGGTTGTTCGTCCGATCTCCCTCCGCTTGCCACTTTGGGCTAGCACGAGTAATCTTGTGGTCACATTCTCCTTCTTTTGGTAAATAAACCTCCGCAACATGCGAACAAAGGTGTCCGGAGACTCTAGAAGTACAACTAAAGTTATTTTAAGGTCATAGAAAAAATAATAATATCTAAAGAAGGGCCATAGAAAATAGTTTACAAATAGGCCTTTAAGAGTTGCCCCAGAAGCAACGAGTCTAAAATCAAACTTGAGCACGAGGACATCTGACGCCGACCATTGATCTTCCATGGATCCTCGACACCGACCAACTTCAGGTACGTATCCCCGGGTGCGCATCGCTAGCATCTGGCCACTTTCCCTAACAACCCACGATACGTCCCATAAAAAAAACATGACCCGTACCAAATCGCTGCTCCTGCGGAGTCGAGCACCCACCGTCGCAATTGGTCAAGCCAGCCGCCACCGTGGCTGGAACAGGCCGCCGGAACCACAACCCCACCCCCTCCCGGCCGCTACGCGTCCTGAAACCTTCCGTGGCGACCTTGTCCATCCCGTCAAGCTCCTTCGCCGGCGCCCACCGCCGCGACGTGGCCTGCCCCCGTCAAGCTCCTCCACCGGCTCCCACCGCCATGACCTCGCTCGCCCCTATCAAGCTCGTTCGCCAGCGCCCCCCGCGACGACCTCGCAGGTCCCCCTCAAGCTCCTCCACGACCTTGTCCGTCCTCGTCAAGCTCCTCCGTCGGCGTCCTTGCCAGGCTCGCCTGCAAGAAGGGCCACCGTCGCAATCGAAGGCCGGCGCACCGCGACCTCATCCGCCCCTACACCAAAGCTCCGACATGGAGGCATTGTGATGCCAAAGCACAACAATGCCGCGACCAACGTTGACCGATGTTGCTACCCGTAGCGACCGGCGATGCTAGCAAGGGGCGGCTAAAATGCAAGTGCTGGCCAGTTTTGCTACCAATGGTGGTCGGGGTTGCTACCGAAGTTGCTCGGTTTCGCTACATATCTATGTTTTTTTGGCTACATTTTTTTGGTTTTGAATGCTGAGACGCTTTTGCTCCTACGAGGTCTCACGGAGTGGGGTTTGCTACCACAACATTTTTTGGTATGTGGGTTTGCTACGATACTATAAAGGTTTTGCTACGAGAACTCCGATGAGGGCCTTGTCTTTGGTGTAGGTGTCCATTAGCGTCTTTTTTTTTGCTACAATTATTTTGTGGTTTTGCTACAATAGCGTAATCTTTTTGCTACGATGTATCCGGTGAAATCGGTCTTGCTACGTTAGCTCAATTTATTTGTTGAAAAGTCTTCTCCAATGAGATAGTCTATTTTTTGGAGCGAAACTTTTTTTTGCTATAAAAGGAACTTGGGGTTTTGGGGCTTTGAGAGGACACGTGTCAGCAGCGTGGGGATCGCTAAGGGATCTTATAATTCCTAAAATCAAGGGAGAAAAAAATATTTCAACCATCCGGGTTGCTCCACTTCATCCCGTAAAACTTTTCCGTAAAAAAAACTTGCCGTAAGTCTAGCAATTTTTGGTGGGATGGGACGAGCAAGAACCTTAGGGTGAATATTTTTGTGGGGTATTTGGAGATTGAGATATTTTCATGACACATAGACATCTTTGTAGGCTTTCGGTAGATCCAATCAGACGTTCAAACTTGAACAAGCACAGCGTTGCCAACACACCGAGACCCATGTCTAAACGGTGGAGAGGGAGTGGCTAAAAAAAAGATTTCGTGCGTTGAGTCTAGTACTAGACACAATGTCCAGTTAATTAAAAAATTATTTCATCATCCAATCGGAGAAGAGCAGTTTGGTGGTAAAAGAGGGGTATCCTCTGTTTTGCGGGTCCCATATATTGTGTTAGACTATGTCTATAAAATGGTCGGTGCAGCAGTTTTGTTTTGTTAGAATTAGGTCCTACTACTTTTTTTTCGTAGACATATCGGCACGTTTTACAATCTCTTACGGTTGATGATTTTCGCCCTGCCGCGCGGGGCACCATCAGCATCAGAGCAGGCATGACGATTGACAAATGACAAGAGTGGTGTAACGACTACTTTGTCCTGATCAAGCCCACGCCGACGCGTCGTCCTTCCCGAACTCGGAACTCCGAGCTTCCTTGCACCGGAGCCATTCTCCTCGATCGTCTCCCCAACGCTGCGCACCTCCTATATGTATACTCTGTCTGATCCATGGCTGTCCGGATCGGAAGGAAGCGTCGAAGTGATCTTAAGCCTTCCTCGATCTGGCGTCAGCTTTGTTTCCTTCCCACAGAGGTGGCGCGAGCATTGGCCAGGGCGTCTAAAATTCGAACCGCTCGGTGTAAAACGTGTCTCCACCGAAAAATCTACTCAGATCCTGCAGACATGTGGGGTCGATGTGGGGATCTTCGTACGACGTCCTTCCTACATCGCCATGTCACCAGGGGGAGGAGGGGCCGGGCTAGGTTGGGATTCCATGTCGCTTGGCTCGATCCTACATCGATCAGATCGAGGTTGCGTTGGATAAGTACGTTTGGTGCAACTGGATGAATAAGGTTTCAGACAAATTTTGATACTATTTTAAAAAATATATATAGTATTTTTAATGTATTCTTCCGTGTACGCACGTGAGAGCCAAAACACCACCTCTCGTTACCATCCATAGAATTCCATTCCATGCTTTTACTTTGTTTGATTTGATGAATACTAGTTTGGCTGTTCTCATCTACTCCTACTCGAGGAGGCTCGGGTGGTGCGCTACTGGGCGCGAGAGTTTTCGAACAAGCTGCTTGCCTCTCGTCGATCGCGTCTTTGCAAGTACTAGTTCTTTCACAAATGGACCGGTTAGCACGTTAAGAGATAACCTTACAGTACGTTGTCTCTTAAGGTATCTACTTTTGTGTTTTTAATATTTCCTCTGTCCGCAAATAAGTGTACTTCTAACTTTTGTCTAAGCTAAACTTTGTTAAAGTTGACCAACTTTATAAAAAACTATAACAACATAAATTACATGTCGTTGACATATTATGAAACTAAATTTAAAAACATATTTATTGGTATCAATTTTGTGTTATAAATATTGTTACGCTTTTTCTATAAAGTTTAGATTTTACTAATTTTGACTTAGGACAATGCTAGACGTACACTTATTTGCGTGCGGGCGAACGGAGGGAGTACCTTGGATTGGGTAACCATATATTTTGCATCGTAGATACATTGTGCTTAGGGCATCTCCACTCGCCTATCCAGGACGCCGAAAATCAGCCCAGTCACGTACCCAAGAACCTCTTTTCGTCCGAATTTAGGCCAACTTTGGTCCGGACTTCCCAGGCCATACCTAGGATCCCGGGTTTACCCTGGGAACGGCGAACGAAGCGAATTGGCCGAGTGGACCAGCCTGTCAGCGACAGAAGCCGAGTCTTCGTCATCCTTCCCGCCGTTTCCCTTTTCCCGCCCTCGCCGCTATACCCCTCCCGCCCTCGTCGCCGACCTCGGCCTATAAAAGGCGTACATCTCGCCGTCTCCCTTCACACTCTCTCACACCGCTCCCAACTCCGGCGTACTCCAGACGCTCGCACCTTTCTACCCCCTCAACTCCGCTAAAAATCCATGGCCGAGAGGTTTCCCGACGACATCGCAGCGGCGAACGGCCGACGCACGTTGCAGACGTGGGAAGCCCGACTGCTCCACGACGCGGGCTATATGGCACCGTCAGACCGTCGTCTCCCTTTCGTCTGGCAACTCAGCCCCGGCAGGATCCCTATTCCGCCGGTGCCAGCCGAGGAGGACATCGCCGGAGAGATCCAGGCGGCTATCGTCGCCATGCAAGACCCGTATCTCGCCGAGGATCCTGACAACCTGGTCTTCTGGAGGCAGTTCTTCGCCGACAGGCGTCTCCCGGATCTCGCCCGACACGAAGAACCGCCGGGCTCGTCGCTGCCGCGTCGTAATGCGGCTTTTCGCCGCCACTGGTGGAGCGTTTCAGAGCGAACTGTCACCGCCGTCATGGAGCACATCCAGGCCGGCAACCACCCTCGCCTCGGCCTGTAGAAGCGGCAGCCTTTTCTAGTTAAATTCGATATAATATGTGCGTCCTTGCCCTAATTAATGAAATACACCTATATTCGATCAAATTTTGCCGTGTTAACTGAATTTCGCCGAACGTGAGAACTCATTCTGAGAACGCGAGTGAAAAACTCATCGTACCCAGGCCGAAAACGAGTTTCGTCCCGGCAAAAAAACGTCCGAATTTTGGCCTGGATTGGCCCAACGAGCGGTAGCAGGGATGCCTTTGTGATAGCGTGTTAGGAGACGTCCATCGTGAAAGACCTTCTGCATCGTGAATGCTTTTAAATTTGTAGCTAGCAGACACGAACTTTGTTGATTTATATAGTGGGACCCACATCACAACTTGCGTGTCTAGCCACGTGCTCTCACCATCGGACGCGCCCCACTCGATCGGCGTCCACGAATAATCAATGCCGTTGGCCCGCACCGGAGCTGGCCAGTGGTTCACACTGGAGGAGCTCACTCCACCACAGGGTCTCTGCTCCGAGGGGACCGTGTCAGTGTGGAGCTCACTCCACAGCTACTAGTAGTAGTAGCTCAATTCAGCTCAGCCAAAAGAAAAGAAAAGAAAAGAAAAGAAGAGCAGCGGCAGCAGCAGCAGCTAAGTTTAAAAGAGATGTTTATACTTTGGGTTTACAAAATATGTGTGTTTAGCAAATGAGGGGAAACGCTCCCAAGTTTTGGACATAATTTAATATAATATACACGTAGAGTAGTAGTAATTATTTTCCATAAACAATTACTACTACTTAGCCAATCGTGTAGATTGAGGACTTAATGTGTTGCCAGTACTACGTACAGTATTATTGATTGGAGGCGATTAATTAGCAGTAAATTCAGGACACAATCTGTTGCCAATAAAATCAGCTCCGACGAATCGTGTAGGAAACGGTGTACATTCAGTTGAGATATTTCAGGATTTGGATTGGAAAACCGTCCGTCCATGTCCATCCAGCGCATGATTCACGCGTGTCGACGGATCCACCGATGACTCGGCCGTGCCGTGCCGTGCCGTGCCGTGCATATATAAACAACCTAACCATCGCTGTGCCTGTGCTAGCTATCTTCTTCCTCAAAAAGTCTCCTCCTACCCTGTTATTAGAGTTCCCCTCCTCCTCTCGCCCCTCTCATGGCGATGTCAGCCTCGAGCCACGAGGAGACTGAACCCGGGGAAACCTTGAGCCATGGCAGCAGCTCATGCGTGCGTGCGTGCGTGGTTCCTTTTCGTGTTCTCGGCGACAAGACAAGGGGCAAGGTCCTAGTGGTGAAATCCTCTCTTCTTTTCTTGTTTTTGTTCATGGGATTCGTCTTGTTTTCTTTCAATTTCCCACCCTTGTGTCCTTAACCATGAGCTAACACTTTTTGCCGGGTCAGAACTCGGCCAAGAACAGCAGCCGTGTATGTTGATGGGATTCTCTTCCTCTTGTGAAGATGAAACTGAGAAACAAGCGACTAGTCTGCTGCTGCTGCTGCATCTTGCAGAGCACAAGACGAACAGAAGAAGAAGAAGAAGCAAAAGGGTGCAGCAGCAGCAGCAGAGGTCGCAACTGACCAAACTAGTGCTACTACTCTGAAACTCAGAAGGAATTCCTGGTAAGCCATTTGTTGTTGCTGTTCGAACATGTACTCCACTGCGCAATTTCATCAATCATCAAAAGAGAAATGTACATTGAATTCCCTCTCTATTTCTTCCGTAGTTAGAACAACAAACAATCAGAAGAAGGCGAATCGTGTCACGGCGCAAAACGAGCACACCGGACTTTGGAGCCTGGCTCGCACCGTCGCACGGCAGGCACGAACTGAGCACACCGACCCGACTCCCTTCCTAACCGCCCGCGGACCCAACCCCGACTCGCGCTCCAACGAGCCACGGATCAGAACCATCTCCCATCTCTTACCCCTCCCCAGAACCCCCTAGATTCGCCGACGCCCCGAACTCGACCCACGCTCTTCCTCCTCCTCCTCCTCCTCCTCCTCCGCACGAACTCGCCGCCTCCTCCTCCGCCAGCCCCCGCCGCCTTCTCCCTCCTCCGTACACCATGGCTCCAAGGTCCGCGCATCTCGCCTTCTTATCCCGATTGCCCCTCCTCCCCTCATCTGCAAGCGCCTTCTCCGTAAACCCCAATCGCGCTTACTGCGTTTCCGTTGAATTTCCGCAGCGGTGGCGGTGGCGGTGGCGGTGACGCGACCCGCGGCGACGACGCGGCCCACGACGACGACGGGAAATGGAACAAGGGGCAGACCCCCATCTCACCATCGCCGGTGAATCCCAGCCCCTCCGACCTTCGCCAGCCTACATCCACGAAGGGCCTGAGGTATGCGCCTGTCGCCCTCGTTGCTCTCCTCTTCCTCTGCTTATGCAAGCGCCTTCCCCCTAAATCCCCATCCCCATCGGGCTAACTATATCTCTCTTGAATTTCTTGAATTCCCGTAGCGGTGGACACGACAAGGACTACAAGGACGGCGACAGCGCCCCCCACAAGTACCCAGATTCGTACGTCTACTCTTTTCCTGTTCTGTGATCCTGCCACGGCTCATTACGCCCACACCTGCTGTGGTGTGTCCTGGTAAATTGGGTTAGCATCTGATCTATCGCTGTTGGTTCCTTCTTTGCAGTTTTCAGGGGTTTTCTGAGTTGCCATTCAACCCAGCTGTGTCCAAGGCGGCCATCGCCGACGAGGAGCTAGTGCCGCCCTACCCCAACGTGTAAGTCCTCATCTATATCTCCTCCCAGATTCCTCCCCGTTGAATATTCCTGCGATATCTGTATATCCGTACCTGACTTGTTTGTTTCTGTCTATGCAGGTTCGAGGGGTTCGCAGAGCTACCTGCCAATGACGGCGAGTCTAATGAAAAGCTGGGGTAAGTCTCCTTCAGATCCTCCCTGCCTTGTGGATCCAAGTATATGGGAAACAAGCCCTTAAACTGTCCCTCAAAAAAATAGTAGCCCTTAAACCGTAATGCTGCCAATTACAGGGACTCTGACAAGGAAATGTGAAAAAGACACCACTCTCCTGCCCTTAGGGCATGTTCTACAATTTTTTTAATGCCTTCCTGCTTTCCTGCTGTATATAGGAGTTGCATTTTTATAGTTACCTGCCTTCCTGCTGTATATAGGAGTTGCATGGTGAAGAACTTTATAATACAGTCATTAGGAAAGTAGCCTGATCTTATATCTAATATCCTGCTGTAACAATTAGTAGCCCTTGAACTGTATTATATCTAATATCATGAAATTTGCGCCTCCAATTCTTGCTAAGAATTAGCATCAGACTATTCAATGGTGTACAAGCCTTTTCTTGTCATTATTTAGAAATTCCATGGACTTACTGCTGTAGCAGCGTATTAAACGCGCAGTACATTATTCAGCCGGCGATACAAACGGATCGCACGGTTCTGTTCTGACTCATCAGCGTTCTGTACAATGTACTCCAATACATTATTCAGCCGGCGATACAAACGGATCGCACGGTTCTGTTCTGACTCATCAGCGTTCTGTACAATGTACTCCAATCTGGTCCAATCGTAGAAAAGTTTCCACCTGCTCCACTTCTCTATCCTTTCTCTCCCTAGGAAGCTTTGTTACAAGCTTCATCAAATAAATCTTACTACTAGCTTGTCAAAATATGGTGCGCACACTTCAAGTGCACTTAGACAGTGCAATATGTTTCTGTAGCAAATTTACATAAGCCCTAGCCATGCATACACCATACGTCTTTCTTGCATTCAGCTAGGATAGTTGGCACTGACTGCTAGCCTTACACTGTAGGTCTTTCTTGTGTCCATGCAACTGATTTTTCAATTGAATTCAGTCGGTGACGTACGGGTATGCAAGAGTAATGCTATTTAGACCGTAGGAAATGTGATCTATCGCTGTTGGTTCCTTCTTTGCAGTTTTCAGGGGTTTTCTGAGTTGCCATTCAACCCAGCTGTGTCCCAGGCGGCCATCGCCGACGAGGAGCTAGTGCCGCCCTACCCCAACGTGTAAGTCCTCATCTATATCTCCCCCAGATTCCTCCCCGTTGAATATTCCTGCGATATCTGTATATCCGTACCTGACTTGTTTGTTTCTGTCTATGCAGGTTCGAGGGGTTCGCAGAGCTACCTGCCAATGACGGCGAGTCTAATGAAAAGCTGGGGTAAGTCTCCTTCAGATCCTCCTTGCCTTGTGGATCCAAGTATATGGGAAACAAGCCCTTAAACTGTCCCTCAAAAAAATAGTAGCCCTTAAACCGTATCAGATCCTCCTTCAGTATTCATGCGGATGTTTTCATCAGCCTGTGTAGATGTTGATGTTGCTAAGGTAGGAATAGACTCTTAAACAGCGAGATTCATTTTGAAACCTGGATTGATACGGAAATGCAATATTGATCTCACGCTCAAGTCATGAAATTTGCGCCTCCAATTCTTGCTAAGAATTAGCATCAGACTATTCAATGGTGTACAAGCCTTTTCTTGTCATTATTTAGAAATTCCATGGACTTACTGCTGTAGCAGCGTATTAAACGCGCAGTACATTATTCAGCCGGCGATACAAACGGATCGCACGGTTCTGTTCTGACTCATCAGCGCTCTGTACAATGTACTCCAATACATTATTCGGCCGGCGATACAAACGGATCGCACGGTTCTGTTCTGACTCATCAGCGTTCTGTACAATGTACTCCAATCTGGTCCAATCGTAGAAAAGTTTCCACCTGCTCCACTTCTCTATCCTTTCTCTCCCTAGGAAGCTTTGTTACAAGCTTCATCAAATAAATCTTACTACTAGCTTGTCAAAATATGGTGCGCACACTTCAAGTGCACTTAGACAGTGCAATATGTTTCTGTAGCAAATTTACATAAGCCCTAGCCATGCATACACCATACGTCTTTCTTGCATTCAGCTAGGATAGTTGGCACTGACTGCTAGCCTTACACTGTAGGTCTTTCTTGTGTCCATGCAACTGATTTTTCAATTGAATTCAGTCGGTGACATGCGGGTATGCAAGAGTAATGCTATTTAGACCGTAGGTCATACTCCAGTAGTCCTTATGGAGGCACCATGTCAAGTTTATGAGTATGCAAGAGCACAGCTATTTAGACCATAGGTCACTACAAAAAAAAATCTTGTGTAATACTGGATTACTGAAGCCTGTCCTAAAGTAATTCTTAAACAATTGGTTACCTCACTTCCTGCTGTATATGAGAGCATTGCATGCTTAAAAGCGTCAACATCACAGTCATTTAAAAAGTAGTCTGATCTATCGTATTGCATCTAATATCTTGCTATTTTTGTGGTTATACTATTAGGTTTGACGATTGTCAAGGGATGATGAACGATAATGAGGAGAACAAATCAAATATCGACAGCTTGAAGCGGAATTTGTAAATGTCCTATTAATATTTTTTTGTAAATGATCATTTGGACTTGTCTAAATCACATTGTCTCACTGTACTTTGCTATTTTTACAGTTGTGATGATGAGATTGAGCTGGGCTCCCAGAAGCGTATAAAGTGAGTCCACAACTTTCTATTTTCTTGCAATTGTTTATATTTTTTGTTCTATCATGTTTCTGTCCGCAACTTATTCATGTTTTGATCTGTGCACACTAGATAATTTGTTGTTTTATTATGGTTGATCTTCAGTGAGCAAAAATCAGGTGGTGGTGCTTGTTTTTTAATGCAGTTTGCTAATGATGATTGTTGTTTTACTTAGTACTTGTTTTTAAATGCAGTTTTGCTAGTGATGAATGTTTTTTTACCTGTTCTATTGATTGAGAAGTTTTTAGGAAGTTACCTGTTCATGAATCAGTCAACTTCTGTAACTATACTTCACCTTTATTTTTTAGATCTGATGAAAATGGTACCATTTGGGCCCAGTCTCCAAATGAAACGTACCGCATTGCTGCAATTATACGTAGTATTGTGAGAATGCGTAACAATCGTGAGGTCCAGCATATCCGTAGGCGGGAAGTTATGGTTGCGTATCGTGAAGATGAAGTCAAAGGAAGGGAAATCCGTGTAAGGGACAGGGAGATCCGGGCAGACGAAAAAGAGCTTAAAAAGGATGAAGCTTCTCCTGCTGCTGATGATGATGATTTGGAGAAGAATAGCGGTACTGTAATTCCAGCAGATTCTGCAGCCAAAGAATCACCAGTTGCTCTTAACATGGAGAAGGCAAAGGAGGTGATCGAGGCAATTGACGCACATGTCACGGTAGGTATCTGATCAGCAGTCTACATTCACTGTGATATTGTTTTTTTTAGTTTGCAACTGCCAAGTTCTTTGATCTACATGTGTTTGTTTCTTGGAATTCGGTATCAGGACTTCATTATTTGTTTATTACTTTGTTCTGTATTCGTCTATGAACAAACAGGCTGTTAGCTGCTGGTAATGGTTGCAGTCTTGGCTGGCTGTCAGCCCGAGTAGTCTGCTATTATTTGTTTATTACTTCATTATTTGTTTATTACTTTGTTCTGTATTCGTCTATGAACAGACAGGCTGTTAGCTGCTGGTAATGGTTGCAGTAGTCTGCTGTTATTTGTGTCATGTTGAAATATGATCGAGTCTTAAATTCTAGTCATGATGCTGCTTGTGACAGTTTGATTTCATCATCTATGACTCCACTAGCTGTCACCCTATCTTGATTCTCTAATAGTCTGTTGTGTTTGTAGCATCATGTTACAGTCATTCTTCTAGGATCAGTTTATACTCTAAACATGACCATGATTTTGAAATTTTGTTGCAGCTTGCTGATAAGTTTCTAAACATCCCAAAAAAGAGCAAAGAACTGGTCAAGAGTTTCCAGGAGAACAAACAGATATTGAAGAATATGTATGCAGATAACAAGAAGTTAGTGAGCAAGTTCAAGGGTTATTGGGGTGCCGCTACGACCACAGCTATTCAAGTTGCAAAGGAGGGACTGAAACAAGCTGCGATGGAGGAGATGGGTGGGCCTGGGGGAGACGATATTGGAGCTGGTGATGATGCCTGTGTGGAGACTACCACTGATGGGGAAGCCAATGCCAGTGAGCAGGGTACTCCTGGGTCTGCTGAGGGTTTGGATGCTGTGTCCAGGGCGGGTGGGGAAGACATTGCTGGTGCCGATGCTGAGGGATTGGTTGCTGGGGCCGGTGTGGAAGCCAATGCCAGTGAGGAGGTTTCGCCTGGGTCTACTGAGGGTTTAGATGCTGAGTCCCGGGCCGGTGGGGAAGATGTTGCTGGTGCTGGGGCCGGTGGGGAAGCCAATGCCAATGCCAATGCCAATGCCAGTGAGGAGGCTTCTGCTGCTGGGCATGACAGCGACCGTGGGAAAGCTACTGGTAGGGATGGAGATGCCAAGTAGGCAGCTTGTTATTCGGACACCGTTTTGAGTGTATATTAGGTGCTTGATATGTGTGTTGCCTACTTTTAACTAGACAAATTTGTGGTTCGTGGTTCAGATATTGGGTGTGGAGTGGCATATTTTGGGAGGGTGTTGCTTGCTTATACCCTTTGTAACAAATGTCTGACCCAGTTGATTTGTCTTACTTAATAGACATTTAATTTCTGTTTGCTGTTCGTATAATAATTGTATGTATTTGGAATCTTATATTCGAAGTAGTACCTCCGTCCAGGAATAAGTGAGTTGGATCTCTTGTGACATATTTTGTGTAGTAGGACCGGCTGTCCTGCGGTGCTTCAACGTGAAATGGCACCTGGCCAATTAACGGCTGTCCTGTTGTTGTTTCTAGGGACGTGTGCGGTGGGGCAATCCTCACTGTAGTGTCCGTTGCCATGGTCTTTGTGGTCGCCAGGCAGGTTGCTGATCCTACTACGTAGAAGGTAGCAGCAACAACAACAGCCGCTCCGGCTCAGAAAAAAAAGGACCCTTGTTGCCCTTGGCTCGCTGCCGGCAGGACCAGCTCTGCCTGCGTGGGCGCCAAACTCATGTGCTATTCTGCAACTGTACAGATTCGGAAAGTAATGATATTGCTGATACTATTGCAATGAACCGTGTGCAATTCATATAAGTATCAAAATATATATGGAGGACGCCTATATATTGCAATGGGGAGGATAAATCCTAAGCTGTCCTACTATATGGCAGAAATGTCTTTTTTTAGCCTAGAGCAACTCTATTGGTAATATTATTTTTTTCTGGTAGCTACCGTGGTGCAACTTGATTGCACTATTTGTCATCCCGGTGTTGTGTCAGCCAGACTCGTATTTTTCTTGTACAGCTGATTCTTAAAGCAGCAGCAGCAGCAGCCTACTGCTCTGCACACCTTACATCTATCCGTTGATATATTCAAGAACCCAGTTTTTCCAAATAATCTTTCCCATGCAAAAGGAATAATGCTCAGAGATCCTTGATTATTTACCATGGGCTGGTAGCTGAGTGATAACCACATTATACATGGGCAATGGCTAATTCAAATTCTTGAACAAACAAAGCAGGGAGACAGCAACTCGGTACTACAACAAGATCATGACAGTGGAAATCAGTTTCAGTCTTACAAAGCGATCACCCATCGTCCATACACAGCACACTAACAACTTTCTATTTTTTATTTATTTTTTGAACTGAACAACTTTCTATTTGAAATGCTAGAATTCTTAACCATCTGACATGCTTGTTTCCCTTTTTCATTTCAAAGGGACATTGTGTCCAGGCCTCCCCCCCTTCCTTGCCTCACTTCTTTTCTTCTTGATCCATCGTTTTTCTTCTGGCCCCAATTCAACGATCGAACCCATGGCCATGCCTGCGAGCACATAGAAGGTGAACATAAACGCCGCAGTTCCACCATAACGCTCAAATATACTTTTCCCCCTTAGCACGCGCCTACAGGTTGGCCAGATGAGGTAACTGATTAGCCCCTTGAAACCTTGTAAATAAGAAGAGAGAGCACACATATGTTTGAGATGATCATACGTACCACGTCCTGTCATTGGATCTAGGCTCCACTTGCGCGGCAAGCTCCTGGCGCAGCCGAGCGACTTCTCTGCCGGCCTTGCCAGAAATTTCGTACGTCCTTTCCGCCTCCGAGGTCAGATCGTACAGCTGCTCCCTCATGTTATGAATTTCCTTCAAGATTCTTTCCTGGCCGTCACCGTCGAGGCCCTGTTTTGCAGGAGGGAAGATGAGCTGCTATGACAATGAACTGGGAAACTATATACGTATATAGGATAGTAACGAGATCACAGTAGCTGGTCCATGGCTAAAGGCATTTACACATAGGGATTTGCTCTTTGGTAATGGATCTACCCCCGGTCATGCATATTGCCGTTACAAAAAAGGGCTGAACTCAATATTGAGACGTGTGCTAGCCTTGGATGTTTGAAAAGTACTGAATTCAAGTTTGAGATGTGCTAACTGAATCCAATTCTGGGATGTGTGCTAGCTGTTTGAAAACAACTGAATTCAATTTCAACATGAGCTAGCTGTTTCGCGGATCATAGCTAGGGTGTGGATAATCGAGTGAGTAATTAGCACATCAATCAACTAGTTAAAAAAAAAAAGACGGGAACTTTGGTGACCCAGCTAGAGCTAGTGCAAATAAATTACCTTGCCCGCCGCCGCATTGCTGTTCGCCGTGGCCGCGGAGGACGTGGTAGACCTCGCGCGGTCGACCTGGAAGAGTCTCGGGAAGAGCCGCCGCTGCGCCTGTCCCACGGCCACCGCCACCGCCGGCGTCTGGCCGCCGCCGCCACTGACGAACCTCCTCGCCGCGACTCGAAGCGCCGCCATCGAGTCGTCGCCTGCTAATGGGCTTGCGAATCGCCGAATACGATCCTTCCCCACGCTTGGTTTGGGAATTGCGAGAGAACTTGGATGGATTCTGAGGAGCAAGCCTGGGATTGTTTAATAGGCTAGGGTTCCTACCTCACCCCGACTCCGACCCAGACCCTGTATCCTGCTCCGAGACCGCTACCAACATGTCTTTCTTATTTATGTGTTCGTTTTGGGCTTCTTTTTTCTCTTTTATCCGACGAAAACTTGCGCTCCCGCACAATAAACTGGGCCCAGCCCAAAGGGTCTTCACCATCCTTATGAATCATTTGACTTTTTATCGATCCCTAAAAAAAATTGACTTTTTTTATCGCTAGAGCAAAAACAAATAGCCAATTGATTTCCCTCAAAAAAAGCCATCCTTATGAATCATTTGACTTTTTTTTATCGTATCTCTCTCCTCGTCAAGGCCAGCCCTAATATTTTAGAGATTTTGGGGGCTGGTGTGAGACTAAAACTTGGGCCCCTTAATATAGACATCACAATAATAATAATAATAATAATAATAATAATAATAATAATAATAATAATAATAAATATATCCAAAAGCAATACACATATCAAATAATTTATACAAATTACCTCTAACATTTCTTCTAACATTTCTGGATGCAATGTCACTTATAACGGGGTCGATGTTGATGTTATCCAATAATTTTTTCTCGACGCATAATGTTGCCAAACAAATTAACCTTTCTTGTCTCATTGTTGTGAATATCTCCGCTATGTGATCGTACCAAGGTTGTCACTTGTTTTGCTAATTTTATTTTAGCACCACTAGATGGACACTTTCTCGATGAAGAAGACACAATAGTTGGTGCCGGTTACCATAACACCATCAGGTGTCGTTTGCCTTGTTGAAGGCGTCACCAAGGAGATCCAACACCTATCCCATCCTCTGATCTTGCTTTCCGGTGAAAACCGAGATCTACTTATCACAGAGTGATGGCGGCATCCTCCAAAACAAGATCTTTTGGCAGGAGCACCTGGTTTGCGGTCGAGCAATTGGATGTACATTGTCGATGGCTTGTTGTTGGTTTAGTTTGTGGTGCTATGTCGTGTGGTGGCTAGCCGATGGCGGCATGAGCATTCTTGAAATACGGTTAGCGTCAGACGAGTCATGTTTGTTGTCCACTAGACACAGGAGCGACACATGCCCCCTCCCCTTCAGACATGTCTTCTCTCTCCTGTGGCGTTGAAGTTAGCGAACAAGCTCGTGATAGACGTGTCAATGCGATAGGTTTGGAACGACCTTCCACCTATCTCGAAACTCCTCTTAGATGTACTCCTTGGAGAGGCTATAGCGGAGGCGCCAAGGGACACCTCTGGCAAGCTTGATCTTCGCCTTGACATAGGGTGAGTAGAAGTGCCGAAAAAGCGCGATGGAGCGAGTAACCCCTATGAAGTTCTCACACAAATGATGGAAGGTTTCCATCACCAGCACTGCCCTAGGGTGTAGCTGGACGATGCGGAGGCCATACGTCTCCAGCACCGCGTGGCAGAAGCGCGATAAGGGAAGAACCATGCCCATCGTCAGGATCTCGAGCTTGCTTAGGTATTGAGAGCCCGAATGCCGAACCACTGTCCCCCCACCCTTATGGCCGACTAAATCCACTAGTGGGGTCAATGGTTCCATGGACTTCACGGTGTTCAGTCCAGGACCGATTCACACTTGAGACTAGCGTTGGCGGGCAAGCTTGGATCAAAGATCCTTCCTCCCTAAAGATTTGTGGAGGAGAGACAAGGGAGGTGTGAATGACATGGTCGAGAAGCTAGGAGAAGTGGAAGCGTGAAGAGGAAGAGTGGAGCATGGACTCCGGCCCGGCCATTTCAAAGCCCCGTTGAGGCAGGAAGATCACCGGTGCAGTGGCCCCAAACTCCCCTTAGATGTACTCCTTGGAGAGGCTATAACGGAGGCGCCAGGGGACACCTCTAGCAAGCATGAGCTTTGGCTTGACACATGGTGAGTAGAAGTGCCGGAAGAGCGCGATGGAGGGAGTAACCCCTATGAAGTTCTCACACAAATGCTGGAAGGTTTCCATCACCAACACTGCTTTGGGGTGTAGTTGGGCGATGCGTAGGCCGTACGTCTCCAGCACTGCGTGGCAGAAGCGCGGTAAGGGAAGAACCATGCCCATCGTTAGGAAGCTAGAGAAGATAGGGATCTCGAGCTTGATTAGGTCTTGAGAGCCCCAAATGTCGAACCACTGTCTCCCCACCCTTATGGCCGGTTGAATCCACTAGTGGGGACAATGGTTCCATGGCCTTCACGGTGTTCACTCCAGGAACGATTCGCACTTGAGACTAGTGTTGGCGGGCAAGCTTGGAACAAAGCTCCTTCCTTCCTAAATATCAGTGGAGGAGAGTGATGACCCACAAGTATAGGGGTTGTATTGTAGTACTTTCGATAAATAGGAGTGTCGATACCAACGAGGAGCAGAAGGTGCTAAACAGTGGTATGGAGCAGGAACTCTCTGCAAATACTTAGCAAACGGATTTTTAGTGGTTTTCTGATAAGGCAACACAACAAAGAGCAAGTAACAAAGAACAAACGCAGCAAGTGGCCCAATCCTTTCTCGGCAAAGGACAAGCCGGTGGAAATACTTATAAGGACCAAACGTTCTCGAGGACACATGGGAATTCTGTCAAGTGCTTTCGCTTCAAATAGCTGAGTACTCTTCTTTGGTGTTGTAAGTGTTGTGTGGGTGAACTTGTGCTAATGTACCGACCTTACTTGGACTAATACATACTTGTGATTAAACCCCCTAGAAACATCCATAACTACAGGAAAGTAATTAAGATATAAATCTAACCACAGCCTTCAACTCTGAGATCCTACACTCCCTTGTGCAAAGGTGTCCTAATGGGGGTTCACGTTTCTGTCACAACGGCAACCCCATAATTAGTAGCCAAATACACAATGCATTCCCATAGGCCCATAGATGGTGAAGTATCATGTAGTCGACGTTCACATGACACCACTAGAAGAATAGCACCACAACTTAAATACTAACCATTGAATAATAACTCAACACGGATCCACTAATAACAACATGACTTCTCCCATGTCCTCAATAACTAAGCGAACTACTCACAATACATCATATCGATCAAGATCAAAGATGATATGATAATGGATAACAATATGAACATAAACAATAATCCAATGGTTCCACTAACTAGCATCAAATACAATAGTAATTAACACCAGGAAAGTTTCTCCTAAGAACTAAAGCAATATCCAACACAATTATTACAGCGTGACGGAGTGGTGATGATGGTGCTAGTGGAGATGATGGTGTGGATGATGATGATGATGATCCCGATGAAGCCTAGCTTGATGACGATGTTGATGGCGACTATCTCCCCTCCCCGGGAAGGAATTTACCTGGTAGAAATAGGGCTGTCAACGAGCCGAACTCGAGCGAACATTGTTAGGCTCGGCTCGAGCTCGGTAGAAGCTCGAGCCGAGCTCGAGCGAGCCTAGGTTGATCTTCGAGCCTACATCTAAGCTCGAGTTCGGCTCGACCAAAGCTCGAGTAGGCTTGAGCTCGGTTCGTTGAAGCTCGATAAGAAAATTTTAGTACATCCAAAGTTAGACATGCAGCTACATAGCAAGAAAATAGTAAAGCTTGAAAACCGAATAGCAGAAATGGCTCGGAGTCTCACATAATAGTTATATAGTGTCAACATGCCAGCACAATTATTTTAGCAGTCTTATAGCAGATGGAATAATAATAGCAGGCTCAATTTTGCGTCTGTACAAAAATCACGAGCTTTATCGAACTGTTTGAGTTCGGCTCGTCTAAGCTCGCGAGCTCGAAAACAGGCTCGAGCTTGGTTTGTTAGAGAGACGAATCAAGCTCGAGCCGAGCTATTAACGCGCCGAACTCGCACAGTTTGTCAAACCCGAACTTTTTTGACAGCCCTAGGTAGAAATCTGTCTGCCGGAGAGATCTTTCTCTCTCGGTGTTTTCTGCCCCCCAGATGCGGCGGAAATCTATTTGTGGTCTCTCTCTGAGGCTTAGGGTTCCGTAGGGAAGATATAGGCGAAGGGGCGGAGTCGGGAGCCGGGCAGGTGGGCCACACCTGCCCTAGGCGTGGGGTTAGGTGGGCCCTCACCTAGGGGGTATGGGCCCCCTGCGGCCCTTATTCGTCCCTCCTTCTGGCTTCCTCAATCTTTTAGAAAAATAATATGTTCCCATATTTTTATGGTATTCTTCTGATCTTCGTGAAATTGCATCAAAACGCCCTCTTTTCGATCAGAATCCGTACTCCAGCAGTCCATCCTCCAAGAATCATCCAACATGCATAAACAGTGGAAAATACATAAGAAATACCTCATAATAATACAAATATCAATGAATAGAGGTAGATTATGATATAGAAAGGTGATGCAAATTGGGCGTATCAACTCCCCCAAGCTTAGACCTTCGCTTGTCCCCAAGCGAAAACTGAGCTTAGTAAACATGTCCACAGGTTTATGGAGTGAAGTGTCGATAAAAGAATACAAACAAGAAGCATCACACTTACCATTACACAACTCATAGAAGAAAGCAACTCACCATTATATAACTTAGCTTGCAACCAAGTACAGCAGTCACAATAGAGATGCATAAATATAAATCATAATTGGAATTGGCAAACTTGTTCTTGGTCAGAGAACACCTGGCAAACAGTTTCACAAAAAGCTTTTTGTAGAAGTTTTACAACAGGAGCACTCTTTGCTCAAAAAGGTTTTTCACAAGTGAAGGCTTTCAAAGTAATACTCAATAGATACGAGTCTTGTGCAAACAAGGAAGATAGAGAACATGATTGAATAAATCACCATATGAATGCTTGAAACACAACAACTCAAACGCTTGCTGGAGATAGAGAGGAAGTAGGTTTACTGACTCAACTTGGTAAATAGGAGAAATGTCCCTTCATAGAGGGTAGCAAGGATTACAGGTCATAAAGAACTTTCAAAAGATTATGGTACTTACTAGCTTTGAGCCCTCATTGCCCCTATCGTAGGCATCTTGAGATGATTAAGGTTAAAGTGCACAAAGATGGAGTATATGTTTAAGGAAATATAAGTTGGCAATCTCATGTCCCTTGAATATGAGGGCCACTCCTCATGCTACTCAACTTCAGGCCTAGGTAAGTTTTTGCCATTGTAAGTATTTGTGTATCATAGAGAACCGCCAACGGGGTACCCCTTACACATGGTATAGGAGCTATCCCATAACCAAAATGACAAGGCAAGCAGACAGTGAGCATCTCAGCAGTCTTTTTATTTACTATGTGTATAGCTTTTTATTGAGGATGCTTCATAGATAACTCACTATGGTGATGCTGCAAGTTTCCACCATGATTAGGCATGGCTTAGGCTAGTGGCCCAGGCGTTTCTCTAACACAAAATCCAAACTCCATGGACTTACAAGTTCCCTCTTTATTTCACACCGTTGACATCCATAGACAAAAGAGCACGATATCAACTACGTATAGAGTACAAGTGCAACGTTGAAAACGTTCCCCGTGACAGCATGATTTTGCTAATTCCAACGTATAGATGCAAGCATATACAACTTCGGTGGCACAATGGTTCAAGTCTATTAGGGGCAAGAAAATAAGGTGTGCCATAAAGTTCGTGAGAGCTTTACTAACTAGTTTTCACATAACAAAATACTTTTTAATTCGAAAGGTAGATGAAGCTTGAGAATTTGCTCGGAATAGCAAAAGCTAATAGGTAGATATGGTGGACACAAATGGCAAAGGTTTTGGTTTCAAAGTGTTTGGAAACATGAGAAGTAAGCCTTCTCAAAACAGGTTTTTGGCTAGCAAGGCTGGGTAGCAAGCAAGAGAGTTGAAAGAAACAAGCAAACATACAAGTAATAAAGCCAAACATGCAATCTTCCTTGAAGACACAAAAGATCTTAAATAAAGAATACTAAGCTTATGAGCCAACAAGAAAGAAAGTAAATGATACAAAATACCTGTAAGTTTTTTCTCTTTTTCTTTCAAACCTCAAAAAGTATTGCTACTGACCAGAACTCGGTTTGCCAAAACCAATTTAGATCCACTTGATGTTCCCAAGGTCATGCCAATACTGATCAACAAGATCCATCATATAATAGAGATTGCAAATTAAAATAAGAAGTGCAAAAAAAGTAAAAATGAAACTTCTCATTAATAATCCAATAAAGGCACTCACACCAAGGTATACATAGGTAATCAACTAAAGGAGAGATACTTCCACATGAAAACCAAACTATAAGGTAACCTCTCTACCAAAGATACGAATCCACTAAAAAGGTAAAAGATAAAAGATAATGGTGGTGATACCACGACACTTCCCCAAGCTTGGAACAAGCCAAGGGGATGCCAAACCTGATGACAAATTACTCCTTTGGCGGTGGTGGTGTTCTCTTGATAAGCTCTTCAATAAGTTTCTTCAAATCCTCAATATCGAAGGTAAGAGTACGAATCAACTCTAAATTATGCTGAATGCAGCTCATAATCAATTCGGACCAAGGATCTGCGGTGACCCAGCATACCACTCATGATGTAATACACTATAGTCATTGACATAATACCAATGAAACACCGTTCACTAGTATTACATCCCTCAAAGTGGTACAACAGAAACACAGCAGGTCCAAGACATGACTATTGGTTACAACTCAACTCTTTACACAAGATCTAGATAACACTCTAGGTTAAAGAGAGATAAAGAAACTTCTTACAAAGAAGAATCAGGAATAAACAACTCAAAAACTATCATACTAATAAGACTAGTATCCGAACTATTGGTCTGGCATTGCTGCTATTGCAATACACTAAAGAAATAGGTTCTATGGCTAGAGATTATATTCCTATCTAATCAGTAACTTCGTCTTCACTTGAGTTGATGTATATGTTGACTTTCTTGACTTTATTGAAGAACTTTTAGCTTCGGGTGATGACTCCTGGAGCATAACTTGATGTAGACGTTGTCTTAATGGCTTCAGAATCTAGCAAGGGTTAAGAAGATACGTTGAGTACGAGCTACTCAGCAAGTTCACTAGAAAAGAAGTGTTTGATGCACTATAACTACAGCCACAGACCATAGGTCGTAGGCAATGCAAGTTTTCATAAACATCTCTTCAAAGGTTGCTTAGCGGCCCAGGCGTTTCTCTAACACAAAATCCAAACTCCATGGACTTACAAGTTCCCTCTTTATTTCACACCGTTGATATCCATAGACAAAAGAGCACGATATCAACTGCGTACAGAGTACAAGTGCAACGTTGAAAACGTTCCCCGTGACAGCATGATTTTGCTAATTCCAACGTATAGATGCAAGCATATACAACTTCGGTGGCACAATGGTTCAAGTCTATTAGGGGCAAGAAAATAAGGTGTGCCATAAAGTTCGTGAGAGCTTTACTAACTAGTTTTCACATAACAAAATACTTTTTAATTCAAAAGGTATACGAAGCTTGAGAATTTGCTCGGAATAGCAAAAGCTAATAGGTAGATATGGTGGACACAAATGGCAAAGGTTTTGGTTTCAAAGTGTTTGGAAACATGAGAGTAAGCCTTCTCAAAACAGGTTTTTGGCTAGCAAGGCTGAGTAGCAAGCAAGAGAGTTGAAAGAAACAAGCAAACATACAAGTAATAAAGCCAAACATGCAATCTTACTTGAAGACACAAAAGATCTTAAATAAAGAATACTAAGCTTATGAGCCAATAAGAAAGAAAGTAAATGATACAAAATACCTGTAAGTTTTTTCTCTTTTTCTTTCAAACCTCAAAAAGTATTGCTACTGACCAGAACTCGGTTTGCCAAAACCAATTTAGATCCACTTGATGTTCCCAAGGTCATGCCAATACTGATCAACAAGATCCATCATATAATAGAGATTGCAAATTAAAATAAGTGCAAAAAAAGTAAAAATGAAACTTCTCATTAATAATCCAATAAAGGCACTCACACCAAGGTATACATAGGTAATCAACTAAAGGAGAGATACTTCCACATGCAAACCAAACTATAAGGTAACCTCTCTACCAAAGATACGAATCCACTAAAAAGGTAAAAGATAAAAGATAAAAGATAATGGTGGTGATACCGCGACACTTCCCCAAGCTTGGAACAAGCCAAGGGAATGCCAAACCTGATGACGAATTACTCCTTTGGCGGTGGTGGTGTTCTCTTGATAAGCTCTTCAATAAGTTTCTTCAAATCCTCAATATCGAAGGTAAGAGTACGAATCAACTCTAAATTATGCTGAATGCAGCTCATAATCAATTCGGACCAAGGATCTGCGGTGACCCAGCATACCACTGCATGATGTAATACACTATAGTCATTGACATAATACCAATGAAACACCGTTCACTAGTATTACATCCCTCAAAGTGGTACAACAGAAACACAGCAGGTCCAAGACATGACTATTGGTTACAACTCAACTCTTTACACAAGATCTAGATAACACTCTAGGTTAAAGAGAGATAAAGAAACTTCTTACAAAGAAGAATCAGGAATAAACAACTCAAAAACTATCATACTAATAAGACTAGTATCCGAACTATTGGTCTGGCATTGCTGCTATTGCAATACACTAAAGAAATAGGTTCTATGGCTAGAGATTATATTCCTATCTAATCAGTAACTTCGTCTTCACTTGAGTTGATGTATATGTTGACTTTCTTGACTTTATTGAAGAACTTTTAGCTTCGGGTGATGACTCCTGGAGCATAACTTGATGTAGACGTTGTCTTAATGGCTTCAGAATCTAGCAAGGGTTAAGAAGATACGTTGAGTACGAGCGTACTCAGCAAGTTCACTAGAAAAGAAGTGTTTGATGCACTATAACTACAGCCACAGACCATAGGTCGTAGGCAATGCAAGTTTTCATAAACATCTCTTCAAAGGTTGCTTTTATTCTGAAAAGCTATGTCCATCAGCCTTCACGGGTTTACCAGAACTTTCATGGAGTTCCTTTCCCGCCGCGTTCGCAGCTCCTTCCCGGAACAGGGAGTAACAAGTTACAGTTCTTACACTCTGCAGAGGTGCATCACTTTACCCATGAGAGATCTTAGATTTGTTGCACATCCGAGTTGCATCCTCGTCCACACTTCCTTGGTGTGGGGCCTAGACTAAGATCCAAGCCAATCACTGCCCCCGTCGCGACCTCGCATGCCTCCTTGGTGTACACCATGCCCACCCATTGAATTACGACAATGGTTTATACAGACCGTTAGATGCCAGAACTATCGTGGGACGTTGAGGGTTCCCACCATATGCTGCATATCCTCTACGAATTACCAATTAATATGCATGCTACGAGTGATAACAGCCACGACCTGCACATCCGGCTACATGCGAGAGGAAGAAGATAGAGTTGACTTCTCCGTCCCATTCCAAATCTCATGGTTAACGCGTAATATATGGCGCAAGAATCACTGGAGACATTGGTTGTTAAGTCCTAGATAATATGTTCCATTACCACCGGAACTTTTATAGTAGGTTATTACCTAATGGTAAATAACCTATAATCATATTATTATGAAAATAGTGTTTTCTGGCCTTTTTCAAATGCAGGTGATGACAACACCGGATTTGTAAAATACTTTACAGAAAATAATCAAAGGACATGAGCAAGTGTGAACTTGCCTTTTGTGATTGCAATATTATGCACTCACGGTCTTCGACACAATATAAAAGATCCAATATCTGAAATCAACATCATTGGTTCGGTAAGGACTAATGTTTAAATAAGCAAGATGTTATTATGCATAAGTAATGTAATGCATTTTCGTAAACTCGAATCCCGGGGATATGGTTGATCTAGGGTTTGGAAAATGGAAATGGTTTCTTTAGAATGTGTTGTCCTTTTAGATTAGTTTCTTATTTGTGCTTCTTACTAAGGCTTGTAAGTGTGTGTGAACCAACATGCAATTATAATATCATAAGACAATGAGATACACACCAATGTGAAATGCTACTCAAGATTGTTTATACTATAATTGTTTATCCTCGAATTTTACGTTACAAGTAATGTCACCTATAAAGAACTTACGTGTTATCAATTCTAAGTATACAAATAAAGCATAATGTAATGTGATTATTATTAATTGTCATTTGTTGTTTGAAGTGGCAAAAAGAATAACATTTGCAGAAAAGACTTCTTTACTATGGTTTAAATCATCCTGATAGCTTTTAGAATATGATTGATAAAAAGGTGATTGATGTTGCTTATGCTTGCTTTAATAGCCTGGACTTGAGATGCTTTATAACTTAATTATAACAGACCAAAGTTAACTATAAAATACATAATAAAGTATTTAGTATATTATTTAAAGTATTGTAGACTAAAGTTAACTTTAAAGACATAGATGGACTTAGGTTATATTGCTTATGATAATTGTACTTTGTTCACTTCATAAGGTTCCTTTAGATTTAAGTAGGAATGGTATTACTTTTATTTGGTATAGTGGTTTCTCAAGATTATAATGGAATAGAATCATTTACCTTTTTATAAATGAGTGGTTATGGTTTGTAAACCAGGAAATAATTTCACTTGAACTACTAATGGATTCACTATAGTGTTTTGGTATGTTTATAAACTTGTGTTGAAGTAAGCAAAGAGGTTTTATTTAATTCTAAATTATTCTTGAAGATTTTATACTTTATATAGATCTTTTTAGCACATATGATTGAATGATAATTCAATAAAATTGTATTTAAAATGTGTTAAACCATTTTGACTTCATAATATCAATGTTCAAGACTATTAATATTTATTAGAGTCAATTGATAAATTTTAAAATATTAGCAAATTTTATTTACCCTTATATGAATTATTGATTAAGGAAATTGGTTTTAATTCAAGTTATGAAAGGGTTTAAATTTTTATTTACCTCAAAAGTGGAATATTATATTTTTAACATGTAGGCATTATTTTTGTGACTATTTTGGTATATTATATGTATTTTTATGAATTTTAAATAATAAGATATGATTTTATAGATTTAATTGTTTATAAACATTTAATAAATAATAGATATTGAATTAAGTGAAATAATAATACATGATTATAGTTTTAAATTATAGTTCTTATTTATGTAAGATTTTTGGTATATTATTTATATTTTTAACATTTACCATTATTAAAATATGAATTTTCAAAATTTTCTTACTTATAAAATATTTATTAAATAGTAATAATTTAAATTGTTAACAAAATAATGTTTGATAATAGTTTAATGTTATATATTTTATTTTTTTGAAAATTTTCATATATTAAACATATTTTTCTGAATTATAAAACAAAAGTTATCGATTTAACAAGTTTTAATCATTTTATTAAATTTGTGAAATCTTTAAATTGGAACTTACAATGTTTTATTTATTTATTAAATAGACAATAACTTTTTGCACCGAACCTAGACCTAACCTAGGTCACTGACTAGTGGGGCCTGTGCCACATGGCATGCCCCGCTTAGCTAATACTTTTGTTACTGGGCTGGTTCTTACTCACAGATAATGACAGATGAGCCCTGGGCCATGTCACATGCCACCAGGGCAAGGACTGAGTCAAACCTTGGACCAGGTCAAAGATGACGTCACCTCATTGGAGTTTGACGTCACCTCATCGGAACACGACAGCGACGCTAGAATATGGCACTACATTTCATTCTAAGTTGCGCGTCCGATGCGGCCTGATGTGGTGAGTAGAATAGGATGCTATACAAGCGCTCGGAACCATAGTGGAAACTCCGGCGAACTTAATTACGGCGGCGCTCGTCGGCCTCATGACGAACTCTCACTAGAAGCTATGCTAGGAAGCATAGTTAGGGTTGTTCGATGCAGAAACTCACCCCCGACATGATGAAGTGGTCGACGTTGTAAATGATGACCGGAGGCGAGCACATGGTCGTCGATTCCGGGCGGCGGCTTAAGAGGAAATTGATGAAATTCGCTCAATTATGTACTCCACTTGATTCCATGATGCGCTCAGATTATCAACACGCGGTGGCGCTTCTCCTCAACCCCTCCACGCATGTCAAGGTGGACTACAACAACGGCTAGCCGAAGCTCGTCGGCGGTGGCGTTGGTGTTATTGGGGAAAACAGAGAGAGTTTAAGGGGGAATTGAGGAGAGAGGAAGGTAGCCGAGGCTCGAGCGATCCTTATCCCGCTTTTTATACGGTAAGGCGAGCTCGGACATGGCGGCATGGTGGCGACGACGGCCGAGATGCGGCGGCACTACTGAAGCTTAAGGTGGGCGCGAATCACTGCGCGAATCCACTTGGCGGACACCAAACAGGTTGGGGCGAGGTTCTGAGACGGTCAACCGCGTCCGGACGGTCCAGAATTGTGGCGGCGACGTGGCTCGCCGGCGGCGTGTCGAGCAGGCAGAGGAAGACGAAGACGATGGCTCTCTCCTCACGTGGGTCCCGCTTGCCAGTGAGACAGTGAAGGGGTATCCCGACTGGGCCGCTATTGGGGTCGCTGTTGGGCTGCAACTAGGTGCACCAAGCGGTGAATAAGAGAGGAGAACTCCTGGGCCGGCCTGTTGCTTGGGCCTAGTTCTTTTTTTCTTTCTGTTTTCCTTTTCTAATTTCTGTCTCATTTTTATATTTTGTTTTGTATTTTTCTTTTAGATTTGTATATTACTTATTTGTTTGAAATTTTCTATAGAATTTTATCTGCTAGATAATTTCAGCAATACTAAATGTACTAAGTATTATTTTGGTGAATTTTTATTGTGTAATGTCATTATTTCTTTATTTTCTTTATATACATACCTTTCCATTTAGTATTTGTAAGGGCTTTAGATAATAATTTAATTTATCTAATATCCATAAACTTATTAAAGAATGTATTACTATTAATCCATAAGTTTTGGTTTTTATTGATTTATAATATTAAAGAAACTTTTATATATATTGATCCTTCATTATTATTTGATACATAAAGTTTTGAGTAATTAGTATGGTTAGTATTATTCTCATAAATTTAGGAAATAGCAATGTATAAATTTTATTATAACTAACATAGAAGTTAAGGTTTAAATTGCAATTGCTTACCCTAGGTTTTAGGGTTCTTAATATACTTATATTCTTTTGTTGATGTGAATAAAGATTAATGGCTAAACATATTGTCTTTATGTTTGTGATCTTTAATGGTATCACCCTTTTAAAAATAGAAAGTTATTTTCTTGAGATGAATTATGAGAGAGAATAGATAAAGATAACTCCTAATCACATATGGTTATGATATTTGGAAATGACAAGGACATGCCTAAATGATTTACTATAGGAAAATATTCCTATAAACCATTGAGGAAGAGGATGATAAATCAACAGATAAAATGGTTATTAAGTTGATTATAGAATGAAGGTTTATTGTTTATCAAGAGTCCCTATCTACCACTCTTTAGAATTATTGTTTCTTACTTGAGGAATTACTTTCCTAGACATACTACTTATCTACATATATCATCATGTGTTAACATAATGAGCTTTGCTTCACAAAAATATTCCTATCAATAATTTCTCCTCCTAAATCCATTTATAAATCCAATGAGCTTGACACTAATGCTTTTCATAATCTTCTCATATCCCTACTTGGTAAGATCAACTATTCTACTGATGATAACCTCCAATCCAACAAGTAGCTACTTCTAACTCCATTCATACTCTTCCTTAACCATCCATCACTAATATCACTTCAATATATGTATACATCAAATCCTACTTCACTTCAAGTACTTAGTATTTTCAAAGAGAAAAATACTACTTCTTTAATCCAATGTTTCTCTAACATCATCTTAATCATACTATCTTGTCTCTACTTGAATATCTTATACTAGAGTTCAACCATGTTTTACCCACCAATGTCACTTATACATGATATAATCATTCAATCTTGGTGACTAAAGCATGATCATTATAATCCTTTGATCCTTTATGGTTTAGGTTTCCAGTTGGCTAATCAAGGCTTCATCAATACAACATTACAGTTGTATTGAAATTATCTTCTTAGTATCTCTATTGGATTAAGAGATGTTATTCATTTGCTATGCCTACTTAATCCAATAGGATTACTCATTGGTAACTATCTTCATCCTTATAATTCTATTTGTTAACATATAATTATATCTTCTACATAACTCTTCTATCGATTCAGGAGTGAGTTAACTCCATCAAGTATCACAGTGATCTTATTCTCTTCCAACACTCCCATCCTATAGATGATATTTAAAACTAGCATTACCATCTACCTCTTCTTACTTCATTCTCTAAGGACTTAGAGTGGTTGTTATGATAAAGACAGGAGTTGATAGATCAAGAATTGATAATTTAAGAATTTGTGAATCAATAGTTGATTACTTAACATTGATGAACAACAGATATTGAGATAGGATTCCATAAGGATTTATATGGAAAGAAAGATATATGGTGAATGATCTTGACTTGGTTTCTTTCCTACTCAATCTCACTAAAGAGTTAAGGTTAGGTATTACCATGATACTCATGGTATAAGAATTTGAGATTAAGATAGATCAAGATTTAGTTGTTCCATTCCTATTACTTAAGTTATGTTTATAACTTGGTATTCATGAGTGTGTAATGAATACTAGGATATGATAACTTAAGATCAAATATTAATCATTAAGCAATGTATTAGGATTTAATTTTTATTACATTTGATCTACCCTTAGATCAAATCATGTTTACCCAAAATAAAGGTTTTAGCAAAGGTCATATTAAAACTTATCACAGTCAACTTGATGATCTACTTCAATTCCATCAAGTTGAGAGAAGCTTCGATCACTTTGACAAGTTTTGTTCAAAAATCGCGAAAATTATTCGAATTTTCTATGCATGAATGCAATGCACACACCCGTGTTCATCTTATTTCTAAGCTCTAATGTTGGAATGTTACAGGATCCCAATCCTTATTTTCTTCCTACACTCTTCCTTCTTAGGGTGTTCTTTTCATGCATGGTTAGAATGAGTGGTACAAGGAGGAAGTGTCCATGGAGTGTGAATATGACGCGGAGGTTTCCCTCCTGTAGACATCCGTGTTGTCTTCTTAAGCTTGGTGGGTTTTGCTACCAATCCAATGATTGCGACGGTAGCGCGAGTGTCTGGTTACTTGTCCTCCTCCATGTCACCTTCATACCCTACTGAAATATCCTCCTCCTTGGGGACTTGAGGTTCTTCTTCCTCGGGCTTCTTTCCTTTGTCGCTGGCGGAGACCATGGTACTCTAAACTTGAAAAGATTTCCTGACAGAAACAAATTGAAATAAAAATATGACGAGAACACGATGCACGAACCTCGGGGGATCCGGGGGGTTATATATTACGAAGTTTCAAAACATAAGGAAGGTTTTGACATGGAAACGAGGCGGAGATGGAGTTCAGGGGAGTCAAACCCCCTCCAGGCGCGGTCAGGCTGGGCCCACGCCTGGGGGTGTGTTTGTCAACCACGGCTCTGGTTCCTCCTCTGTTCCGTCTCGTAGTCTTCCTTATGTATTAAAAACATCAAAAATATAAAAAGATTGGGTTTTCACAAACCTTCTGTTTTCACCATTTTACCTATTCAAAGACGAACTCTGCAGATTCCTTTTCTCCTTCTCCTAAAAATTTCCTCCGTATAAAACCCTTGAACAAACTCAATGAAAACATTAGTATAAGCAAAAATAACAAACCTTTAGGTTCACACTTCAACTGAAATCTATCAAAACAAAGGCTTCTATAAGAGGCAAATGCAAATGATAACAGAAATCTGTCAAAATAGACCAGTAGGTAAAGATTGATTTTTTCGAAAACCTTCTGTTGCTCAAATAAAAAAGTGCAGAACTAATTAAAGTTGTGTAACAACTTGGAGAAGAAGCTCAGAAAAATACAGCTTCATCCGACATACTGAGCTCCCTCACGATTTTTTACAATGCAGCATAAAAATCTGTCCCAGGACAGCCACTTTTCACAACTCCTCTACTTCACAAAAGTAGTTGAACTTGACACAAAAACCAAAACAAAAAGGATAAGAGCGGTTATTACAGAGGTAATAACTTCCAAGACTCGAAAAAACTATTGGGTTATCTCCCAACAAGTATTTTTCTTTAATGCCTTTAAGTTAGGCTTGAAACTTTCAAAGATGCTCACAAAGGAGATATAAATCTGAAGTGAAAAAGAGCATCAAGAAGCAAATAACCAACACACTTGAGTCTAACCCACTTCCTATGCATGGGAATGTCATGAGAAAAAAAATTGTTGAAACAAAAAGGCACTAGCATAGGAAGACAAAACGAATGCAGTTTCAAAGCTTTCAACATAAAACGGGGAAACTTAACATTATTGAGATGCATAAAACCATGTTTCCCTCTCTTATAATAAATTTCAGTAGAACTTTGAATAAATCTGACAATATAACTGTCACTAGCAACAACTTTATCATCTGAGTAAGCATACTTACAGTCACCAAAAAGAGGTCCAAGGTCATAAACTGAATCAATAGAAGCAAGTTGTTCCATCCTGAAATCTTTATTAGGCAAGTTGTTTTCACAAGGAGCTTTAGAAAACTTGGAAAATTTAAACTCGTAAGAATCTCCATCGAACTTAGTTAAAACCTTTTCCTTCTTACAATAAATAATAGCTCCACAAGTGTTCAAGAAAAGTCTACCAAAAATGATAGGACAAGTTTTGCTAGCTGCAGAATTAAGCACTAGAAAATCAGCAGGATACTTAATCTTACCACAGAGAACCTCCACATCTCTTACAATGCCAATGGGGCAAATGGTCTCCTTATTAGCAAGGTGGATAACCACATCAATGTCCTCAAGCTCACAAGGACCAATCTCATGCATAATTTCCTTGTAAAGCTCATAAGGAATAGCACTAGAACTAGCACCAATATCACATAAACCATAGTAGCAATGATCACCTATTTTAACAGAAAGCATAGGAACACTAGCTTTTCTAGCCTTACTAGGATGAGAGATAATATTAGAAGCGTCTTCACAGAAGACAATATGCTCATCCTCTATATTTCTAGTGATAGGGTCTTTCACAATAGCTACCACAGGCTCAACATTCAATTGCCCATTAGGCTCCACAATTTTCTTTGTACCTTTATTGTTTGCACTATCATAGAATACTCCTTTACCTTAGCGGGGAAAGGAACTTTCTCAACATGAGGTTCAGGCACAATATGATTAGTAGTACAAACTTGAGTACTTCTAACAGGAACATGACTAACAACATCTTTATAAGGAGCATGGTACTTATTCCACTTCTTCTTGGGAATTTCTATGTAAGAGGCAAAGGCCTTAAAACAGTTGGCAATACTTTGAGAATCAAGACCAAACTCATTACTAATATCACGGAAGTCATCAGTTCCCATAAAAGATTTAATACATTCATAATCATAGTTTATACCTGACTTTCTTCCTTTGTCATTCTCCTAAGCTTCAGTGTTCTCTTGAATACGGTCTAGTAGATCCCATTTAGCTTCTTCCTTCATATGTGTGAATGATTCAGCACAAAAAGCATCTAGTAAATCTTTATCATGAAGAGAAATCCAAGCATAAAAGTCATTGATGATAATATTGTTAGGGAGTTCATGAATAGGACATTTAAGCATTAGTAACTTCAATCTCCCCCAAGCTTGAGATGTACTCTCTCCATCACGAGGCCAAAAGTTATATATCAGATTTCTATCCTTATGAATCTCACTGGGAGGATAAAATTTAGAATAAAAGAGAGATGCCATCTCCTCCCAGTCCATGAATCGTCCAATCTTTAGCAGCTTATACCATTCTTCAGCTCTCCCTTTCAAGGATATGGAGAGTAACTTCTTCTTCACCTATTCAGTTGTGATACCTGCACACTTAAACAACCCGCATAATTCATGGATAAAGAGCAAATGATCACCAGGATGGACAGTTCCATCCCCAAAATAATAATTATCCATAACACGATCAACAATACTTGTAGATATCTTAAAAATATCCATCTCAACAGGTGGTGGTTCATCTACTACCCTAGCAGCGGTAGTAGTTTTCCCAAACAGAAAACCAAGTGGGTTATCCATATTGGAAACAATGTAACAAGTAGTAACAAAAAGCAATACTCACAGTAGAAGTTCCCTTTACCAGTTCCACTCTTCAATAGCGCTTCACTCCCCGGCAACGGCGCCAGAAAATAGTCTTGATGACCCACAAGTATAGGGGGTGTATCGTAGTACTTGTGATAAATAGGAGTGTCGATCCCAACGAGGAGCAGAAGGTGTTGAACAGTGGTATGGAGCAGGAACTCTTTGCAAATACTTAGCAAATGGATTTTTAGTGGTTTTCTGATAAGGCAACACAACAAAGAGCAAGTAACAAAGAACAAACGCAGCAAGTGGCCCAATACTTTCTCAGCAAAGGACAAACCGGTGGAAATACTTATAAGGACCAAACGTTCTCGAGGACACATGGGAATTCTGTCAAGTGCTTTCGCTTCAAATAGTTGAGTACTCTTCTTTGGTGTTGTAAGTGTTGTCTGGGTGAACCTGTGCTAATGTACCGACCTTACTTGGACTAATACATATTTGTGATTAAACCCCCTGCAAACATCCGTAACTACAAGAAACTAATTAAGATATAAATCTAACCACAGCCTTAAACTCTGAGATCCTACACTCCCTTGTGCAAAGGTGTCCTAACGGGGGTTCAGGTTTTTGTCACTCCGGCAACCCCACAATTAGTAGCCAAATACACAATGCATTCCCCTAGGCCCATAAATGGTGAAGTATCATGTAGTCGACGTTCACATGACACCACTAGAAGAATAGCACCACAACTTAAATACTAACCATTGAATAATAACTCAACACAGATCCACTAATAACAACATGACTTCTCCCATGTCCTCAAGAACTAAGCGAACTACTCACAAGACATCATATGGATCAAGATCAAAGATGATATGATAATGGATAACAATCTAAACATAAACAATAATCCAATGGTTCCACTAACAAGCATCAACTACAATAGTAATTAACACCGGGAAAGTTTCCCCTAAGAACTAAAGCAATATCCAACACAATTGTTACAGCAGGACGGAGTGGTGATGATGGTGCTGGTGGAGATGATGGTGTGGATGATGATGATGATCCCGATGAATCCTAGCTTGATGACGGTGTTGATGGCGACGATCTCCCCTCTCCGAGAAGGAATTTCCCCGGCAGAAATCTATTTGTCAGAGAGATCTTTCTCTCTCGGTGTTTTCTGCCCCCAGAGGCGGCGGAAATCTATGCGTGGTTGCTCTCTAAGGCTTAGGGTTCCGTAGGGAAGATATAGGCGAAGGGAGGAGTCGGGAGCTAGGTAGGTGGGCCATACCTGCCCTAGGCGCGGGGTTAGGTGGGCCCGCGCCTAGGGGGTGTGGGCCCCCTGCGGCCCTTCTTCGTCCCTCCTCCTGGCTTCCTCAATCTTCTGGAAAAATAATATTTTCCCATATTTTTCTGGTATTTTTCTGATCTTCGCGAAATTGCATCGAAACGCCCTCTTTTCCATCAGAATCCAGACTCCGACAGTCCATCCTCCAAGAATCATCCAACATGCATAAATAGTGGAAAAGACATAAGCAATACCTCATAATAAGACAAATATCAATGAATAGAGGTAGATCATGATATAGAAAGGTGATGAAAATTGGGCGTATCAGAGAGACAAGGGAGGTGTGAATGATGATGGCGTGTTGTCAACGCCTCGTTCGGAGACCCCAAGAGCAAGGTGTGATGAGCACAACAGCAAGTTTTCCATCAGTAAAAAACTGAGGTTATCGAACCAGTAGGAGGAAGGAAACGACTCAAAGGTGTTGCTAGCAACTTGGAGACCCGCACGACACAAACTACAGACTTTGCCCCAACGAACAGCAAGGTTGTCAATCTCACTGGTTTGCTGTAACAAAGGATTAACTGTATGGTGTGGAAGGTAATAGTGGTTTGCAACAAGTAACAGTGGAAGATGTATCAATGGTAAAGATTGGACCGGGGTCCATAGTTCACTAGAGGTGTTCTCCTTAGATAAATAAACATGGCATGCTGGGTAACAAATTACAGCAGGGCAATTGACAGGACTGAGCAAGGCATAAAAATGCAATACTAGACATTCATGATCCTATGAGATTCGATTGGGCAATACAACAAGATACATAGACCGCCATCCAACTGCATCTATGACTAGAATTCCACCTTTGGGTTATCATCCGAACCCCCTCCAGTATTAAGTTGCAAGCAACAGACAACTATTTTAAGCAAAGTGTGTAAGGTAAACAATCCACTTGTTCCATGAACAAGAGACCGTTGTTTTCTCCCTTGAGGCAACATCACATATACAACCTTAGAGATTTCTATCACTTCCCTTAGATTAAATAGAGGCATGAACCCACTATAGAGCATAAATACCCCCTCTTGGAGTAACTAGCAACTACTTGGCCAAGATAGCTACTAACAACGGAGAGCATGCAAGATCACAAATAACACAGACATGATAGAATCAATAAGACAAAACCATTAATCAATCTGACATAGTAATCTCAATATCCATCGGATCCCCGCAAACACAACATGCATGATTACAAATAGATGAGATATTGATCATGAATGGAGCTCACAAGATCTAAACATGAAAGCATAAAGGAGGAGATACAACCATCTAGCTACTACATGGACCCGTAGTACAAGGTGGAACTACTCACGCTTCATACCGGAGGCTAGCATGATGAAGAAGAAGAAGGCCTCCGGGATGATCTCCCCTCCGGCAGGGTGCCGGGAAGAGCTTCAGATCCCCCTAATCTAGGGATGATGGTGGTGGCGGATACAGACGGTTTTGTGGAATATTGATCGGGTACTTAGGGTTTAGGCATCGGGGGCTTCTTATAGGCGAAGAGGCGAGGCAGAGGGGCCGCTAGGGCGGATGCACCCCCCCTAGGCACGGGGTGGGCCCACCCGTGTGGCCAGGGGGTGTGGCCCCCTGGTGACTCTCCTCTGTCTCGTATTCCGGCTTCGTGTTTCCCACGGTAAAATATTGACTTTGGCTTTTGTCCCGTCCAATTCCGAGAATATTGATTTTCTGCCTTTCTTGAACCAAAAACAGAAGAAAACATGCAACTGGCACTATGGCATCTTGTTAATAGGTTAGTACCAGGAAACATATAAAAACACCTCAAAGTGTAGACAAAGCAAAGTAGATACTAAACAAGCATGGAACATAAAAAATTATAGATACGTTTCTGACGTATCAAGCATCCCCAAGCTTATCTCCTGCTCGTCCTTGAGTAGGTAAGTGATAAAAAGAATAATTTTTGAGGTGACATGCACCCTCAAAAGCAAGATCAAACCATTTGAAAACATTGAAAGCTGGGATCAAAGAACTCTAAACATGAGCATGAAAAATGGAGTTCTAACAGTAAGCCAAAGTAACTATGCATGCAAAATGAAAGGCTACAAACAAAGATCACGAATAACATGCATTGAAAAACGTTTCTTTGTTTCACATACAGAAAACATGGCATAGTGGCATTCAGCTTGCCCCTCATGGAGTAGCAAATAGATGCATAGGACACCTTCAAAGTTCATAAGAGTGAGTAGATACAAATAGCACAAGAACAAGCAATACAACAATATGCATCAATCAATAAGTTTTGGGACAATGCACATAGAACTAAGAATGGCAACTATGCTCTCTTAACTAGTGCCTAAAGGATAGAAGGTGGAGACGCAATATAAAAGTGGAAGAAAGTCACTTCATAAAGGGAAAGCAGGGATTTCAAGTCTCAAAAAGAGATTCCAAAAATTATGGTACTTGTTAGCTTTCAGCTCTCATTGCCCCTATCATAAGCATCTTGAAGTGATTAAGGTTAAAGTGAACAAACTATGGAGTATATGCTTTACAAAGTATAAGTTGGCAATATCATGTCCCTTGAATACGAGGGCCTCTCCTCATGCTACTCAACTTTAGTCACCTGTAAGTTCTTGTCATAGTAAGTGCATGTGTATCGTAGAGAACCGCCAACAGGGTACCCCTTGCACATGGTACAAGAGCTATCCCATTACCAAAATGACAAGTCAAGCAGACAATAAGCATCTCAGCAATCTTCTTATATACCATGGGAATATGGTGTTTTTTCTCTCTTTCCTCTTTTCTCAATATGTCTCTTTTTTTATAAGAAGAATGCTTCATAGATGTCAATATGGTGATGCTGCAAGTTTCCACCATGATTAGGCATGGCTTAGGCTAGCGGCCCAGGTGTTTCTCTAACACACATACATAACTCCATGGACTTACAAGCTCCCTTTTATTTCACACCGACGACATCCATTGACAAAATAGCATGATATCAACTATGTACAAAGTACAAGTGCAATGTTGAAAGCGTTCCCCGTGACAACACGGTTCTGCTAATTCCAACGTATAAGTGCAAGCATATACAACATAGATGACACAATGGTTCAAGTTTATAAGGGGCAAGGAAAATAAAGTGTGCCATCAAGTTTGTGAGAGCTTTAATCACTAAGTTTTCACATAACAAAATACTTTTTAATTGGAAGATAGATGAAAACAAGAATATACTTGGAATGGTGTAACACACCATGCATAGGAATTTATAGTGGACACTTTGGAATAAGTTGGTTTCTTGGGAGTTGGATGCATGAGTATAGCTTACTCATACAAGTGGCTAGCAAAAGACTGAGAGCGACCAACTAAGAGAGCAATAATGGCCATAATCATGTAGAGCGACAAAACATTACTAATTAAAGCATACAGTGGTACTACAAGTCAAGGACTAAATGATGCTATGGTGACTTTTTCATAGTCATAACATGGTGTGAGCATGTACCAAGTCAACCCAAACAAAACATCAAAGGAGAATACCACAATACTATGCTTTTTTATGCTAAAGCAACACATGATTCTTTCAAGGCACACTAAGCAATCCCAATTGTTTAGAACAAGTCATGCTACAGCAATAATCACTCGGCATAAGGTCAAAACAATACCTAGCATGACATGCTAAAGTCTAAGTCACAGTTAAAGCAATCTCCTCTCGTACTACTCAAGCAAGAACTTTTTACTCCTTTCCAACACCAATCAACTTATTTGAAACAACACAGCGAGAACGGGGGTCCAAACTACTTTATTCAAGCAAACTAAGCAAAACAAATGAAAATTAAGATGCTCCAAGAACAACACAACTGTGCATGAAACAATAAAAATGAAGTGTCTAGAAAGACCTGAGCTTTTTATTGATGAACAAGGGGATGCCTTGGGCATCCCCAAGCTTTGACTCTTGTACCTCTTGGATATTTCTTGGGGTGACACCGGGGTGGCATCCCCAAGATTAAGCTTTTGTCTATTCTTCATCTCATTACATCATTCTCTCTCTGCACCTGAACTTTTTTTCTTCATACAAAACTTCACACAATCTTCATTAGCAACATTAGTGTATTCAAAAGATAATAGACCCTTAGGTTTAGCTTTGGAACAACAAAACTTTCACTAAAAACACAAGCTATTGTAGCAATTCCCTCAAAAATCTCAATTTGCCAAAAAGAACCCAAAAAGGAATCAATAAGAAGCAAATGCAAATAATGGCAGAAATCTGTCAAAACAGACCAGCAGGTAGAAACCGATTTTTTCGAAGACCTTTTGTTGCTCAAATCAAAAAGTGTTAAACTAACGAAAGTTAGCTAACATACTGGGGGATTTATTCATAAAATATCAGCTCAATATGACTTACAAAGATTTCTCGCGAATATTTACGGTGGAGCACAAAAATCTATTTCGGGACAGCAACTCCCCAAATCTTACTTCCCTCTCATTAGAGGTCATTCTTGGCCCAAAAAACAAACAAAAGGATAAGGAGAGGTCATTACTCAAGTAATAACTTCCAAGGCTCAAGAAAACTCTTGGTTTATCTCCCAACAAGTACTTTTTTAACGCCTTTAAGTTAGGCATAAGAAGCAAGAATCAAGTATTTTTAAATGAAGAAGCATTAACATCAAACCTTGTTTTCAAAGGGGGGGGCAAAAAAAACTTCTATCTCCTCATAGGGAAGTGTTCAATGCCTTTCTTGAATGGAAATCGATATTTAATGGTGCATTCTTTCATATCAATGATGGCACCAACAGTTTTAAGAAAAAGTCTTTCCAAAATAATAGGAGAAGAAGCATTGTATTCAACATCCAAAACATAGAAATCAACAGGGACATAAGCATTGTTAACCATAATAAGAACATCATTAACACTCCCCATGAGTTTCTTTTTAGCATTATCATTAAGTGGGACATCCAAATAACAATCTTCCAAAAATGGCAAATCAAGCATTTCATAAATCTTCCTAGGCATAATAGAGATAGTAGAACCAAGATCACATGAAGCTTTGAGATCAAAGTCATTCACTTGCATATTAATAATGAGTTTCCAACTATCTTCTACTTTCCTAGGAATAGAATATTTGTGTTTCAACTTCTCTTCCTTAATTTTAACAAGAGCATCTGTAATGTGTTTGGTGAAAGCTACATGCATATCACTAGCATCAGGACTTCTAGCAAGCTTTTGTAGGAACATAATCACTTCAAAAATATTGCAACCATCAAGATCAAAATCAAACTTAGCATCACTAGTAGTAGACTCATTGGGCTTAGGCATTGTAGGAGGAGGAATAGGGACTTCTTGTGGTTTAGTGGCATCCATATTGGTGGTGGTGATGGTGCACACACTATTGTCTCTAGAAATTTTAGCTTCTCTTTTCCACTTAGCAAGAAGTTGGGCTAACAGTCTAACATTTTCATCAATAGTAACGTGTATGGCATGAGTGGCAGCAAAGGTACTTTCCAACGTTTTAGGTTTAGCAGCCATTTTATTAATCAAAGAGGACTGTGCTTCAAACAAAGAGAAAATATGTTTATCAACATTTAAAAGCTTTTCCTCCACAGTCTTGTTGAAAGTGGTTTGTTTACTAATAAAGTCTTTGAACATGACTTCAAGTTCAGAGGGGGCACTTCTAGTATTGTTGTAGGAGTTTTCATAGGTATTGCCATTATTAGGAGGATAAGGCCTATAATTGTTGTTACTACCAAAATTATTCCTATAGGCATTGCTGTTGAAATTGTTGTTTCTAATGAAGTTCACATCAAGTTGCTCTTCTTGAGCAACCAAAGAAGCTAAGGGAACATTATTTGGATCTAAAGGAGCTTTCCCATTAACAAGCATAGCCATAATAACATCAATCTTATCACTCAAAGAGGAGGTTTCTTCAACAGAATTTAGCTTCTTACCATGTGGAGCTCTCTCAGTATGCCATTCAGAATAATTAACCGTCATATTATCAAGGAGTTTTGTTGCAGCACCCAAGGTGATGGTCATAAAGGTACCTCCAGCGGCTGAATCCAATAGATTTCTTGAAGAGAAGTTCAAACCTGCATAAAAATTCTGGATAATCATCCCAACAGTAAGTCCATGAGTGGGATAATTCTTAACCAAAGATTTCATTCTTTCCCAAGCTTGAGCAACATGTTCATTATCAAGTTGTTTAAATATCATAATATCACTTCTCATAGATATAATCTTAGCAGGAGGGTAGTACTTTCCAATAAAAGCATCCTTGCACTTAATCCAAGAATCAATACTATTTCTAGGCAAGGATAGCAACCATTCTTTAGCTTTTCCTCTCAAGGATAAAGGAAACAAATTGAGCTTAATAATATCTCCATCTACATCCTTATACTTTTGCATCTCACAAAGTTCAACAAAGTTATTGAGGTGGGCAGCAGCATCAACAGAACTAGCAGCAGAAAATTGCTCTCTCATCACAAGATTCAACAAAGCAGGCTTAATTTCATAAAAGGTAGCATCAGGAGCAGGTGGAGCAATAGGAGTGCTAAGGAAATCATTGTTGTTTGTGCTAGTGAAGTCACACAACTTGGTGTTCTCAGCAGAGTTCATTTTGGCAAAAGTGGAGCAAGCCAACAACAACAGCAACTAGAGCAGAAACTAATTTTTTTGTGTTTTTTATAAGAGAAAGCAAACCGAACTAAACTAATTTTTTTTTGATAAAAAGAGCCAAACAAAACCAAACAAAAGAAACTAAGCAAAACAAAAACAAAGTACTCCAGAAGACGTCCTTAGCCTCCCCG
Source organism: Avena sativa (assembly GCA_916181665.1). Taxonomy (NCBI): domain Eukaryota; kingdom Viridiplantae; phylum Streptophyta; class Magnoliopsida; order Poales; family Poaceae; genus Avena; species Avena sativa. The sequence goes on along the minus strand of OV702279.1, from coordinate 379,465,147 downwards.
GCAACGGCGCCAGAAATAGCTTGATGGTGTGTTGTCAACGCCTCGTTAGGAGACCCCAAGAGCAAGGTGTGATGAGCACAACAACAAGTTTTACCTTAGTAAGAAACCGAGGTTATCGAACCAGTAGGAGGAAGGAAACGAATCAAAGGTGTTGCTAGCAACTTGGAGACCTGCACAACACAAACTCAACACTTTGCCCTCACGAACAACAAGGTTGTCAATCTCACTGGTTTGCTGTAACAAAGGATTAACTGTATGGTGTGGAAGGTACTAGTGGTTTGCAACAAGTAAAAGTGGAATATGTATCAATGGTAAAGATTGGACCGGGGTCCATAGTTCACTACATGTCTTCTCCTTAGATAAACAAACATGGCATGTTGGGTAAGCAAATTATAGCAGCGCAATTGACAGGACTGAGCAAGGCATAACAATGTAATACTAGACATTCATGATCCTATGAGATTCGATTGGGAAATACAACAATATACATAGACCATCATCCAACTACATCTATGACTAGAAGTCCACCTTTGGGTTATCATCTGAACCCCCTCTAGTATTAAGTTGCAAGCAACAGACAACTGCTTTAAGCAAAGTGTGTAAGGTAAACAATCCACTTGTTCCATGAACAAGAGACCGTTGTTTTCTCCCTACTGGCAACATCACATCTACAACCTTAGAGATTTTTGTCACTTACCTTAGATTAAATAGAGGCATGAACCCACTATCGAGCATAAATACCCCCTCTTGGAGTCACTAGCAACTACTTGGCCAAGATAGCTACTAACAATGGGGAGCATGCAAGATCACAAACAACACAGACATGATAGAATCAATAAGACAAAACCATTAATCAATCTGACATAGTAATCTCAATATCCATCGGATCCCCGCAACCACAACATGCATGATTACAAATAGATGAGATCTTGATCATGAACGGAGCTCACAAGATCTAAACATGAAAGAACAAAAGAGGAGATACAACCATCTAGCTACTACATGGACCCGTAGTCCAAGGTGGAACTACTCACACTTCATACTGGAGGCTGGCATGATGAAGAAGAAGGCCTCCGGAATGATCTCCCCTCCGGCAGGGTGACGGGAACAGCTTCAGATCCCCCTGATCTAGGAACGATGGTGGCGGCGGCTACAGACGGTTTCATGGAATATTGATCGGGTACTTAGGATTTAGGCATCGGGGGCTTCTTATAGGCGAAGAGGCGAGGCAGGAGGGCCGCCAGGGCGGCTGCACCCCCCCCAGGCGCAGGGTGGGCCCACCCGCACGGCCAGGGGGTGTGGCCCCCTGGTGACTCTCCTCTGTCTCGTATTCCGGCTTCGTGTTCCCCACGGTAAAATATTGACTTTGGCTTTTGTCCCGTCCAATTCCGAGAATATTGATTTTCTGCCTTTCTGGAACAAAAAGCAGAAGAAAACAAGCAACTTGCACTATGACATCTTGTTAATAGGTTAGTACCAGAAAACATATAAAAACACCTCAAAGTGTAGACAAAGCAAAGCAAAGTAGATACTAAACAAGCATGGAACATCAAAAATTATAGATACGTTTCCAATGTATCAAATGACATGGTCGAGAAGCCACGAGAAGTGGAAGTGTGAAGAGGAAGAGTGGAGCATGGACTCTGGGCCGGCCATTTCAAAGCCCCGTTGAGGCAGGAAGATCACCGATGTAGTGGCCCCCAGTTTGTTGGCATAGCCCCGGTGATGATGGTTCGCCTCGTCAATGCCCATTGTTATGCACTTGGGTTTTGGAGAAGATGGGGATGCTGGAAGTCGCGAGACGGTTAACATGCAAGCAACACGGGGACATGAGGTTTACCTAGGTTCAGGCCCCTAGAGGGAAAACCCTACTCCTGCTTGTCTGTTCTTGATTACGGCAAAACCGAAGGTTATAGAGGTGCGCAGATGCAATCTGGCGTGAGGTGTGTGTACGAGGTGAGTCCGTCCTCCTTGTCGTGCCCTCCTGGCCTTTATATAGATAGGCCAGATCCCGAGGATAGGTCGAGTCGGTTATAGATTAGGGTTGATCCCTTTGAAATTCTATCTACATCTAGACTTGTCCTCCAAGGAGCCGAACTTGCAGTGGGATTGGGCCACCCGAAATATCCGTAGACAGCAAGTCTTCGTCTGGGCCTTCCTTGGGCTAAACCGGGTATTACGACGTTATGCACCCGTAGGGTATATCCATGTCACCCGGTAACCGCACGTTGTCGGACCCATGCTCGGGGATACTATGGGCCCCTGCATGTTGTACGTTCATGGGGGACATGAACCAGAGGAGTAAACATGGTCGAAGCTGCAGGATCCGTCCCACGGTCCCCCGGAAGTAAATGCCAGCCCTCACGTCATCCCTTGCCCTAGAATGGCCCATGTCAACCATGCCCCAACCATAGCTGCTTTGCACTAGGCCCGATGGTGCCAGTGGGAGAGAAGGACTCTATGTGTGGTCATCATCGGCGGAGCCTCTAATGTGTTACAGTTTCGTGTGCAAGTCGCGCTCCCAAGGGTGAAGGAAAAAAGGCTTGTGAAAAGGGCATTTCCTGTCTTATTGATGTTTTTGTGTTTCTTTTCAACACAAGTGAGTTTTTACCGTGTGCTAAGTATCCTGCAAGTTCTAACTTTAAGAAGGCACAAGACGATGTTCAATTTCGCAATGGAGAAAAGTTCGGAAAAGAATCAAGAAGAGGTCGCCTAAATGGAAGTGGAGTTCAGAAGGTGCCATGGGTCAAGGGTTCAGGACCTGAGACTCGGATGTGCTTGGCCGGAGACTCCTGCCTAGTCTCCGGCATGGACTCCGGGGCTCCCATGATTGCTCTCTATATGCCCCTCTGGAGTGTAGCCCGGAGTCGAGCGTCTCCCCGAAGACTCCGGCCTTGGTCCCCGATCCTCCCAGTTTTGCTTCAGTATACCCCTACGGAGACTGGCCCGGAATCAAGTGCTCACCCCGGAGACCGGAGACTACGGTGTTAGTTGTGTGCAATGCCTCTATTACTAGAGACAACTATGTAAGGACCCCTTATTCTCAAGGTGCGAACTGCGGCTTCCACTCTCTCACCTCCATTGTTGCTGAGCTCAAACCTCCAAGATCCTCACCCCTAACCACTAGAGCTTGATGCCCTTGGGCAATGAATCAACCATGCCACCGACCATCAACATCGCAAGAATCATTAATACATGAATCGACAATATGGTGTGTCTTGTGTTGAAGATGTTTGAGAAATACGACTGTATGCATCCTATTTATGCAGAGACCGGGTATAAACATTATTTTATGTAATAAAACGCCCATTTTCAATAAAAAAGATGTTTCAGTAATAACATCTTGTAAGGACAGTTGGCTCGTGGATTCATACATATCGTTTGGATTGGATCTGGCTCCAAACGGTTTGACGTATGTTCTGATGTATGCAACCCAACACTAGATTTAGAAAAATACTAACATAATAAACCGTCCCTTCCTCCGCACGCCGCCCGCAACCATGACATCGCCCGATCATCACCGCCGCAAGGGTCACTATAGCACGTCCGGTATTTAGAGGCACTCAAAATTGCCACTAATAGTCAAATTAACGCCATAAATGATTTTTTGAGGCATTATAAAAAACGCCGGGGACGGTCGTGTAGGTAAAAGTTATTAGAGGAAGTTTTAGAAAATGCCTCAAAATCCTAATTATTTGTGGCACTTTGAAGAGTGCAACTAAAAGTAAATATTTGAGGCACTTTAAATAGTGCCTTTAAATATAACCATTTGAGGCACTATATAAGAAATGCCCCTAAAAGTATTATTTTTTTCAAAAGTGGGAAACGCACGGTCGTCTTTTTCGTGTTAATTAGTCTGGTGGCGTCGCCAAGTGCTGACGTGGACGGATCCTTCAGGGTCATTCTCCCTGGCGCCCGGGCGTTCCTGCTGCTTTGGTAACGCTCAGAAATCGCAAGGTTTGGGCCGTGGCCCATTAGACTGGGCGTCACGTGAAGTTGCCTTTGATATGCTTTGGAACATTTTTAGATTGCTTGTACTAACACGATGAAGTATATAAATCGGTCAGAATCTTTATCAGCTTTCGGTATGGGACGCTGCATGCATGCATCCTTTGGAATCGGGCTCTCGTGTCGTCATGCATGAGCTCCATGCATGCAGATGGATAAACACAAAGACCCACTAGCTACATGAAACAAGTGATGAATTTGCACAGTACGTCGCTAGTTGTTTGTGAGAAACAAATAAAGGAAATATAATAAAATAAACAAATGTTTATCCCATGCTGGAACACAAGCGTGAGTTCGAGCACAATAAATTCTTTACACTAGAAGGAAACAATTAAGTATCTCAGGAATAAAAGAAAAGTATCCAAGGAACAAAAACATATGCAGAAAGTGGAACAAAAAAGTGGACCATAATTTTAGAGAAAATGGAACAGATCTCAAGCAAAGTAGAAATATAGAAGTGTTCTCTGAAACAATTAAACTAGAACAAAATATTTATACTTAAAATGGAATCATAAATTTAATGTGGAACAAATAAACTAGAACAAACAAAATACACATCTCGGAACAAAATATGAGTACAAATAGAACACAAATTTATCCCATGGAGATAACATACCAACATTTTAGTTCCCGAGAAAAAAAGATTTAGGTCACGGGGAACAAAAATTTGAACAAATCAGTACAAAACTTTATCGAACGCGGATTAAGTTAGGAGTATAGGTGGAACAAAAATTTAGCGCTTGTAAACCATGGAATAGAATTTTACCTCTACCAGGAAATAATTACATGAGCGGGTGGAACTAAAATTTTGCACTTGAGAATTAGAACAGATCTAATAGAGGAACAACATCATAGACTAACTAGAACAACAAGACTACAAATACAACAAGAAATTTTTGCTCCCTAAAGAAAATACATGGAACAAGAATGTTTTGACTAATTGAAGTATATCACAACCATATGAGCAAAAATAAAATCACACCAACCGATTGAACAAAAAACAAATGGAGCATAAACAAATTTAAAGGAATTTGTTTGATGTGAAAGGAAACCACGTGAAAACAAAAGGCCCAAAATACATGGTAACTATTTTTAAAAGATAAATGAAAAGCAAAAAACAACTGAAAATAGGAACCAGGCTTTAAAAAGGTAAAGAAAAATAAAAAAATGGTTAGAAAAATCTGAAAAAAGAATATACTACTAAAGTAAAAAAAAAAGGAAAAGGAAAGAAGGAAATGTAACAAACAAAAAAATAGAAAGAAAAAAAAGGAAAGAAACACATGTACGTAAGAAGTATGCCTTGCTAGGAGCGCATATATCCATGACGTGCCAGACAAAAAATTATACAGACGTGCGAACCTATTCTAATTCCTGTCCCAGAAAATAAATTTCTATCGAAAAAAAAGAACGAGTAGTTGATCTGTAACCCGAAAACAAAGGAAGACGCGTAAGAAAATTAAACAACATGCACGAGCGCCACACAGAAGCAAACGAAGTGGAACCAACACACCAAAGGAAACGGGCCGAGCCCACGTTATAAAACCTTTAGCAAAACGGTAGCACCGGAACGCCCGGGCGCTACCGAACAGTTTTCCGAGCGATTCCTACTTTCGTTTCGAAGGATTTATTGGTCTCGTTCACAAGATCGCGTTTTATGGGCCTGAAAGATCGTAGGCCCATTCAGCAGATGGTTTCTTTGCCGATTTGGAACTGATTTTACGAAAAAGGTGTAACAAATCTTTGCCGATAATATAAATGAACAAGTAATTATACACTGTGAACAAAAAAATATCATGGGACATACATGAACTAAAACACCGTGGAACTAGTTTTCTAGAACAAGTTTAGAAATTTCACCAAAAAATTTAGCTTCCAAGAAATACATGACATTTCGAAAGAGGGGCTAAATTTAGACCAAATGGAACAAAGTCACAAAAATGACAAAAAAAAATAAGGAACAAAAAGGTAGGGACCGGAGAGACCGGTTGGACAAATCCGGCGTCGATATGGACCAAAATGTAGGTTCCGAACAATAAAACCGATGTCTACATAAAACCAAATTAATAGTGAGAATACACAAATTGAATCTACACGCGAAATAAAACTGTATAGTCGGGAGCTGGCCAGCTTCATGCGTGCAGAGCACCACCACCTTGCCGCCCACATCGATCGTCGGGAGCTAGCCAGCTTCATGCGTGCATGTACACAGCTTGTCGCGAGAGTCCTAGCTTAAATCTCGTGCTTTGTATCCATCAACGTGAGATCTAGTGTTTTATACATAAATTCATCGAATAGAGGCACACCGAAAAGTGTCTCAAATGGATAACCATTTGAGGTTTTCAAAGTGTCACGAATGATCATCCATCCATTTGAGGCATTTAAACCGCATCAATTGGTTAACATTTAGAAGTACTATTTCGAGGCACCACGAGAGTGCCTTAAATGGATGGCCATTTCGAGGCACACCTAAAAGTGTCTTAAATAGATGACCATTTTGAGACATGTTTGGTAGTGCCTCAAATGGATGATCATCTGAGGAATTTAAATGGCTAAACATTAGAGACATTAGCAATTGTGCCTAAAAAAAACTATCTACTTGAGGCACACTTAACGATGCCATAATTGGTCAACTATTAAAGGCATATTTGAGTGTCTCTACAGGCAAACCATTTGTAGCACTTTGCATTTGTGCCGCAAATGATATACTTTTAGTGGCATTTTGAGAAATGGTGCCTCTAAAAGAACTGTTCTTTTGAGGCACATTAAAACAAATACCCGTTGATGGTTCAACGTAGAGGCACTAAACGGTGCCTCTATTTTCAAAACATTAGAGGCACTCTATCAATAGTGCCTTAAAAGTCTAAACTATCAATGCCATTTTAAAAACCGCCTTTAAAATCTTTCGTTTTGAGACACTGTTATTCAAAGTGTCACGAATAAGTACAATTAGAGAGGGTTACAAAATGTGCCCTTGCCTCTAATTCCTGGAGTAACCTAGTGGGTGGTGTATGTGTTGTTGTCACAGGTGCAATATGTCTGACGAGCATCTCGGGCTAGCCCGTGGATCCAAATTCTGCCCGTGGATCACAGGTGTAAAACAACTCATCATCATCTAGGAGTACCAGGAGTAGTATAATCGACAGAAAACAGTTGTTTCTCGTTTGCTAAAAAGCGCACACCAGAAGAAAGACGACGCATTCATCTGTTGCTCCCGTGTCCGACCGTGTGTGTCCTGTGCACACGGTGCAACCGCAACCTCGCGTGCGCACGGGGGGCCCGCCCGCCCCCGGCAGCCAGCACGAAGGGGATGTTGTAACGAAATGAAATGGATCCTACTACAGGCAGAGGCAGGCAGGCGGGTGGGCCGCCAGCGGCGCGTCGGGACGAGCGCCCGCGAGTCGCCGGGCGCCACGAGGGCCCGCGCGTGGCGGCGAGAGAGATCCTGATCGCCTGACGTCAGGTCAGGCGGAGGAGGCCCACAGTGATCAGCTAGCTAGGACAGCACAGTACCAGGACACTACAGTAGTGAACCCAGCGGCGCTAGCTGTAGCGTGTAGAAGCAGCTGTAGGCAGTAGGCGCACGGGGTGTGGCAGCAGCATGGCATGGCTTGCGGAGCGACGTCCACCGTCGGTTCCCCCTGGCGACGTGTCGTGCTAGCAGCATCGGCGGCGGCAGCAGGCCAGTAGCACGTTCTCTTCCTCTTCTCATTTCCTTCACGGAGAAACGGACAAACGAGTAATGGCGTCTGCCTCGTCTCGGTTGTGGTCGGGTGTGGTGGAGAAGAGAAGATCGCTCCGCTTTGCTGCTTGCTCCCTCCGGCCGGCCGGCGAAGGCAGCATGTGTGAACGGAGTTCTGGTCCCCAGCAGATAGCCTAAACCCAACTGCGCGCAGGCACGTCGATCGGCGCCTATAAACGTGAAGCTAGCAGGAAAACTACAAATACTAGTACGGTTTAATTTGTTGAGCGAACGAAGAAGACGATCTAGTCCAGCTAGCTGCTGTTGCTAACTCGGGCGCACAACCTCCGCCGTGTCCTCGTGGGTGCCTGCTGCTGGGTATACCGTATACGGGACGTACGGCATGCAGGCCTTTCTTCTTCTTCTTCTTCTTCTTCTTCTAATTCTAGATAGCGGACAGCCCAAAGGGTCTGTTGTCTGTCGTCCCCTGTGTTGTGTTGTCTTGTGTCCAAACGAACTGAAGCAGGAAACGGACGGCGAGAACTTCTTCGCACGATAGGTCGGTTCTGCCAGCGAGGGCAAACGGCCATCTTCTAACTAGAAAACCTGCCTTTCATCCTCTATAACTTTGCTAACACTTTACTTGCAGTTGTAATATAGTAAAACTCCCTATCCAAATCGACTGGGGCCTGCCCCAAACGGACAGAAATGGACCATTTGGGGTGACCGCGTGGGTCGCCCGGTGGAGATGACCCAAATTCTGCGGCGAGGATACATATTACATTAGGAACCCCAATAAACACACAAGTTTGAGAGTAGTTCCTATCTTTTGCTAAAAAAAACATGAAAATATTTTTGAACAAACCAATCAGGTCATCCAACACCGCAAGAGTATAGAGGACCGTTGCCGTGGCCTTCTTGTTGATACCTAGGTCGAAACCACTTGGAATCGGGACGAAGGGAAGCGCCACCGCCTATCCATCGAAATGCCTCTTACTAGATATTGAGCGGACGTAGGACAACATCACCGGTGTCGAATAGGACCATTAGAGTACGCACCCACTCTTGAGCTACCAAGAGTGTTCTCCTGAGGGTAGCAGCTTCAGCACATCCCCACTGCCCTCCAACTCTATCCCCAACACCAGATCGAACCCTTCCGCCACCTACACTACACACCGATGCTGAGGGAGGAGCCAGAACATGGTCGCACGCACAATCCTTATTTAAGGACATGTCGAAGACGATCTTCTTTCCCGCTTTAGACTATGACCGATGGAGGTCCACGTGCGAAAAAGGAAATCACTTGAGAGCCCCGGATCTGGTCCAACAGATCAAGAGCCCTACTCCTAAACAATGGCATAGTGCCAAACGAGACAGTAAGGAGTAGAAACCTATAACTAACATTTATAGGGGACCTATGGAGCCTCTCCTTTGCCAACTCCGAGCGGCAACGCCACCGGGAAGGGCTCGGGATTAGCTCAGATTCTCACGAGGGACTCTCAAGGGGTAGAGGTGGGAGCGAGGAAGGGGAAAGAAAGAGAGCTAGCTCTAACTTTCCAAAAATGACCTACCATATCGAACCCTTCCCTGCCCGCACCACCCAAAAATGTGAGATATGACATCGTCAATGCTAAGGGAGGAGCCGAAATGTAGCCGCACCCATGTACCTTATTTAAGGAGATGGCTGAGATGATCTTCTTCCACGCCTCTGGCTTCAGCCAATGGAGCTCCACGGGAGAAAAAGAAACCACCAGAGTGCCCCAGATCTGGTCCAAGAGATCAAGAGCCCCACTCCTAAATAATGGCATAGCGCCAAACAAGACAACGAATAGTATAAACCTAGAACTAATATCTACATGGGGCCTACTGAGCCTCTCCTCTAAAAAATCCGGGCGGTAACACCACCGGGAAGGGATCGGGAGTGGACCTGCTCCTCATGAGGGACTCTCAAGGGGGTAGAGGTGGGAGTGAGGAAGGGGAAAGAAAGAGAGCTAGCTCTAACTTTCCAAAACCGACCTATCATATCGAACCCTTCCCTACATGCACCATGCAAAAATGGGAGGGAGGACATCCTTGATGCTAAGGGACAGGCCAGAACGCATCCACACACGTGAACCCTATTTAAGGAGATGACTGAGATGATCTTCTTCCACACCTCCAGATCTGACCAATGGATCTCCATAGGTGAAAAAGAAACCACCCGAGTGCCCTAGATCTGGTCCAAGAGATCAAGAATCCGACTCCTAAACAATGGCATAACGCCAAACAAGACAACAAACAACAAAAACCTAGGATTAATATCTGCAAGGGACCTACGGAGCCTATCCTATGCTAACTTCAGGCGACAACGCCACGAGGAAGGGCTCATGATTAGGTCGTATCCTCGCGAGGGACTCTCAAGGGGTAGAGGTGGAAGTGAGGAAGGGAAAGAAAGAAAGCTAGCTCTAACTTTCAAAAACTGACCTACCATATCGAACCCTTCCCCGCCCGCACCATGCAAAAATGGGAGAGAGAGAGAGAGAAGACATCGTCAGTGCTAAGGGAGGAGCCAGAATGCAGCCGCATGCACGAACCTTATTTAAGGATATGACTGAGATGGTCTTGTTCCTAGCCTCCGTCTTCGACCGATGGAGATCCACGGGACAAAAAGAAACCACTCGACGCCTCTCCTCAGCCAAACGAGCTAGCAAACAATAGAGACCTAGAACTAACATCTTAGGCCGGCAACGCTGCCACATGCACGAACCTTATTTAAGGAAACTGCATTCTTTCTTGCCTCCGACTCCGACCAATGGAGCTCCATAGGAGAAAAAGAAACCACCTAAGCGCCCCAGATATGGTCCAAGAGATCAAGAACCCTACTCCTAAACATCGACATAGCGCCAAATGAGAGAAAATAGCATAAACCTAGAACTAATTTCTATAGGGGAACCTCCAGAGCTTCTCTGATGGCATCTTCGGTCGGCAACATCACTAGGAAGGGCTCGGGATAGGCCTGGCTAATCACAAGGGAGTCTCAAGGGGCATAGGTGGGAGTAAGGAAGGGGAAAGAAAGAGAGCTAGCTCTAACTACCCCAAACTGACCTACCAAATCGAACCCTTCCCTACCTACAACACGCAATCATGGGAGAGAGGACATCATCGATGCTAAGGGAGGGGCCAGAATGCAGCCGCATGCACGAACTGCATTTAAGGAGATGATTGAGATGCACTTCCCCTCCTCCCGCTTAGACCGATGGAGCTCCATAGGAGAAAAATAAACTACTTGAGCGCCCCAAATCTGGTCCAAAAGATCAAGAACCCTACTCCAAAACAACGGCATAGCACCAAATGAGATAAAAAAACAGTAGAAACATAGAACCAATATGTACACTAGGGGGACCTTTGACGCCTCTCCTCTGCCATCTCCAGTCTGCAACGCTGCCGGGAAGGGCTCAGGATCGGCATGGCTCCTCACGAGGGATCTCAAGGGGACAAAGGTGGGAGCAAGGAAGAGGAAATAAAGAGAGCTACTCTAACTTTCCAAAACTAACATTGAGCTTTGTAAATCGATCTCTAGCACACTTCATTAAGTTCGTGGAGACCTCGTAGACACTCGTTTGCTAAAAAAATGTTGCACGGTCGTCGAACCCAACGCTCCACGGGATAAATCACGGGCCCAAACAAAAAAACTAGAACCCACCTCCGCTTTCTCACACTCTCGTGATGTCGTCTCAACTCGAATTCCCCCACATTGTATAGTTGGTGGCCGAGAGTCACGACGAGGTGGGAGAGTATGCTGGACACTATGAGCGGTGCAAAACGTGCCCATGAGCACGGGGATGCTGCTCAAGAGAGAGGCTGAGGCGGGCCACATGATTGAGGATATTGATAGTATTACGAGGATTTTAGATGCGCCTATCGAGTAGGTTAGGCATGGCCCGGTTCCGACTGGAGGGTTGGCAGTTTTTAGCAACCGTATGTTCACGACACCACATCAGTGTAATAATGATCAATTTAGGAAGTTGAAGCTCTATTTTAGATTAAACAAAAACTATAGAACTAAAAATGAACCGTTAACGGCTTTATTATAGTTGGCGTAGAACCTAGGGGCCATACCGCGAAATAGTTTCGTCGGAATCAGGCGAGGCATTAGTTTTGCTATAAATGGTCAGGTTGGTAGACAAAACAATGGGCAGGAAAAAGGAGGAGAAGAAGCGTGAAGATGAAATGGACGGTGTAGGGCGATGTCCCGTGAGCCGGCTTCCTACCGCATATGGACATGGACATGGGGAATGGGCTGGGACATGCGCATAACGCCAAAAAGGAGAGTGGAGTGAACCCACCTCCGCTCGCTCTCTCACGTGAGAACGTCCGCTCAAACAAAAAACTAGAACCCACCTCCACTCGCTCGCTCTCGTGATCAAGTCTCAACTCTAGTTCTCCTACGTTGTATAGTTGGTGGTCAAGAGTCACGACGAGGTGGGAGAGTATGATGGACACTATGAGCGGTGTGAAACGATGCCCATGAGCACGAGGATGCCGCTCAAGCGAGAGGCTGAGGCGGGCCACATGATTGATGATATTGAAAGTATTACGAAGATTTTAGATGCGCCTATCGAGTAGGTTAGACATGGCCAGGTTCTGACTGGATCGATGGTTGGCAGTTTTTAGCAAGTAGATGTTCACGACACCACATCAGTGTAATAATGATCAATTTAGGAAGTTGAAGCTCTATTTTAGATCAAACAAAAACTATAGAACTAAAAATAAACCGTTAACGGCTCTATTATAGTTGGCGTAGAACCTAGGGGCCATACCGCGAAATAGTTTCGCCGGGATCAGGCGATGCATTAGTTTTGCTATAAATGGTCAGGTTGGTAGACAAAACAGTGGGTAGGAAAAAGGAGGAGAAGAAGCGTGAAGATTAAATGGACGGTGTAGGGCGATGTACCGTGAGCCGGCTTCCTACCGCACATGAACATGGACATGGGGAATGGGCTGAGACGTGCGTGTAACGCCAAAAAGGAGAGTGAAGTGAATCCACCTCCACTCGCTTTCTCATCGTGATCTCGCTCACGTGAGAACCTCCGCTCAAACAAAATACTAGAACCCACCACCGCTCGCTCGCTCTCGTGATCTCGTCTCAACTCTAATTCTCCCACGTTGCATAGTTGGTGAAAAATTATGCTGGACACTATGAGGGGTGCGAAACGATGCCCGTGAGCACAAGGAAGCTGCTCGAGCGAGAGGCTGAGATGGGCCACATGATTGAGGACATTGACAATGTTACGAAGATTTTAGATGCGCGCGGTCGGGTAGGTTAGGCATGGCTCAGTTCCGACTGGATCAGCGGTTGGCATTTTTTACCAACCGGGTGATCAATTTAGGAAGTTAAAGGTCTATTTTAGATCAAATGAAAACTATAGGACTAAAAATGAATCGTTAACCGTTAATGGCTCCATTATAGTTGGCACAAAACCAAGGGTCTTACTACGAAATAGTTTCACCGAGATCAGACGAGGCATTAGTTTTGCTATAAATGGTCAGGTTTGTAAAAAAAACTGTGGACGGGAAAAAGGAGGAGAAGAAGCGTGAATGTGAAGTGGACGGTGTAGGGCGATGTACCGTGAGCCAGCGTCCTACCACACATGGACATGGACATGGGAAATGGGCTGGAGCGCGCATAATGCCAAAACGGGAGTGGAGTGAACCCACCTCCGCTCGCTCGCTCATGTGAGAACCTCCGCTCAAACAAAAAATTAGAACCCACCTCCGCTCGCTCGCTCTTGTGATCTCGTCTCAACTCTAGTTCTCCCACGTTGTATAGTTGGCAGTCGATGGTCACGACGAGGTGGAAGAGTATGCTGGACACTATGAGCGGCGTGAAATGATGTCCATGAGCACGAGGAAGCTGCTCGAGCGAGAGACTGAGACGGACCACATGATTAAGGATATTTTATGGGGATTTTAGATGTGCATGGTCAAGTAGGTTAGGCATGGCTCAACTCCAACTGGATCAGCGGTAGGCGGTTTTTAGCATCCGGGTGTTCACGACACCATATCAGCGTAATGATGACCAATTTTAGAAAGTTCAAGGTCTATTTTACTAGATCAAACAAAAACTATAGGACTAAAAATGAACCGCTAACAGCTCTATTATAGTTAGCGCATAACCTAGGGGCCATACCGCAAAATAGTTTTGCCAGGATCAGAGGGAGGCATTAGTTTTGCTATAAATTGCCAGATTTATAAAACAAAACGGTGGAATGAGAAAAAGGAAGGAAAGAAGTCGTGAAGGTGAAGTGGACGGTGTAGGGCGGTGTACCGTGAGCGGGCGTCCTACCGCACATGGAGATGGACATGGGGAACGGGAATGGGGCTGGGGGCGTGCGCGTAACGCCAAAAACGAGAGTGGAGTGACCCTGCCGCGCCGGGCCATTTGCCACCTTCTCGCTTGCTAGCCTAGCCTAGCTGCACGCTGCCCTACTCCACACCGTCCGTCCGTTCGATTCATTGCGTCCCTTGCCTTGCCTGCAGCACGGAGAAGGCCACAACGCCACCCGCTTTATAAGCCCGGCCTCCAGTTTTAGTCCACATCACCCCACCCCCTCTCCTGAACCATCGCAGTCCCGCCACGTCACCACTGCCTCCCTCCCTCCCTCCCTCGATCGGCTTCCTCCCATCCCCCTCCCCCTCCACATTTGTTCGATTCATCCCTTCCTGTTCCGCCCCTTCATTCCGTCGCCGATTCGTTCCCAGGTAAACCATTCTGCTCCTTCTTCCTCCGTGTGGATTCGATGCATTGCAGCTGTGCTAGTTCGTCGATGCGTACGGTGGTGGGTTGCGGGGGGCTGTAAAGGTGACGGAGTTCGGGCGCTGTCTGTCTGTCCATGAATTTCCTCCTCGATGCGTCGGATTCAGTCGCGCATTTTCTTTTCTTTTTTCTGGGATGGGACGTTGTCCGACGAGGGGCGCGGCGGCGGCGGGGTTGGGTTCCTGACGGCGTTCCGCCCGTGACTGAGAGAGCGAGCGAGGACGGCGATGCTGACTTACGGCTCCGGGATCAGCCGTCGGGGAGGAAGAAGAAGAAGGGGCGGCGGATCTGCAGGGAGGGTGTTGGGTGGCCGGCGGGGATCACGGTCCTCGATGTTCTTCATCAATAGTTTTAGGAATTGATTGATTTTTTTTTATCTTCCTTGCATGTACGGAGCCTGCTTCTTCTTCTTCGTGTCCGTGGTGGCCAACCGGTGACCGGAGTACGTATAAACTTATCCTAGTAGTAGTAGTAGGAGGAGGAGTATTTGTTTCGCATTTCCCAACACCAACGAAATGGAAGAAGTCGTCCGTCGCCCTTGGATCCTGCGCGCCCGCCGTGCTTTCTTCCAATATTTCGGCCTCTGACCAGCTCCGTTGCATCATTACCAGTATATACAATTCTAAAATATTTATTTTCTTTCTTCGAGAAGCTCCCCTCTCCACTGATGAGCGATGAAACAATTCCCCCCTGTAAAGCGTTCGAGCGAGTGAGTGAGTGAGCTACACTCGATTCCACCCTGGAGTGTATTGTTTCGACTTGCAAACTTTTTGGGATATTCTGCTTTCCTTCCTTTTTCAGTTCGCAAGGAAGAGGAAGGAAGGATACCAGCCACAGCCAGCCAGCAGATCACAGGATCTCGTGATGCACCTCACGTGATCCCCTCCTCCTGAAAAGGAAGCCACAAAGTCCTCTGTCGATTCACACCTTTCCAACTCTGCCCCGCTGAATCAGCGGCGCCCGCGCCTAATAATATGTCCTTTTCCCCGTGATGATCACTGTTCTGAACCCACTGATCCTTTTCTAACCACTTTACGGAAGATGTTAGTAGTACTGCTTTTTAATTTATTTGCTTGATGACCAGAGTTCATCAATAATTTGTCCAGAAGAAGCCTGTTCATGTTTTTCCTCGCTCCAATTTAGTTCAGTCAAGAATTCTGAAGATTTCTTGGGAGCTGATAACTACTAGTTGTGGACTTGCGCAGTTGCAGGGTGAATGTCATCGATGCAGTTCAGCAGCGTGCTGCCCCTGGAGGGCAAAGCGTGCGTGTGCCCCGTGAGGCGAGGCGGCGACGGGTGCGAGAGGCTCAAGGTCGGGGACAGCATCAGGCACGAGAGGGCGCTCAGGAGGACGTGCAACGGCACCAGGGGCACCGCCAATGGCGCGCAGTGCGTGCTCACCTCCGACGCTAGCCCCGATACCCTTGTAAGTTTCATCTGATCAGACGGTCAGATTGTGTGGGGATACTCACTGTTAGCATCTCTGATCTTCTTGCTGCAAAGAAGTCGCAGGTTGTCCGATCGTCCTTCCGAAGGAATTATGCTGATCCCAATGAGGTTGCGGCGGTCATACTGGGCGGCGGCACCGGGACTCAGCTCTTCCCTCTCACAAGCACAAGAGCTACACCTGCTGTAAGATGATGCATTCTCCATCCATTTTGGTAGTGTTAACTCTCTAGGTTCAAATAGTCTTCAAGTTGGTGCATCTCCATTGAAGGAACGAAGTTGATATATTATCTAGATGATGGTATCCCATCTTTAAGTAGTAGCCAGGAATCTGAAATCTCTAATTAATTTCAGTACAGTAGTTACCTCAAATCTGCACATGGCAATTGATTTGGATAGGGACAGTCAAAGTACAGCTCATTCAGTACCACTGCATCGTGTTTAAATTATTATCAGTACCAGTGGTTTCTGTAGCCGGTCCCGATGATGACCCCCACTTTAGCAGACATGGTGTCAACCTCAAGGCTATCAGTGACTATTAGTCCAGTCATCTTCAGATCGCCAGCCTGAATCTTGTTCCTTTCCTTTTGTTGCATCCCTTAGGTTCCTATTGGAGGATGTTACAGGCTCATCGACATTCCGATGAGCAACTGCTTCAACAGTGGCATAAACAAGATATTCGTCATGACCCAATTCAACTCC
This sequence comes from Avena sativa, assembly GCA_916181665.1. Lineage (NCBI taxonomy): Eukaryota > Viridiplantae > Streptophyta > Magnoliopsida > Poales > Poaceae > Avena > Avena sativa. Next base: position 379,448,516 of record OV702279.1, on the reverse strand, counting down.
GCCTCTCTTAATCGTCACATTCACCGCACCTACCTCGGCGGGGGAATCAATTTCACTGATGGGTCTGTTGAGGTAACTCACCTCAACTTCTTGATGTGTATACTTGTGATTTTTTATGTCTTGGTCTTTTAACCGACCACATCACATGTTTACTGAGCCTTTTTTTTCTGAAAAATAGGTGTTGGCCGCCACGCAAATGCCTGGGGAGGCTGCTGGATGGTTCCGGGGAACGGCAGATGCTGTCAGAAAATTTATCTGGGTACTTGAGGTGAGAAGAGGATCTAGGAGCACATGGCCCTTCTCGCACCTCATACTTGTATATTGGGACTGTTAAAACTAATGCTTCTTATGCTGTATGTACCTTTCCAGGACTATTATAAGCACAAATCTATAGAGCACATTTTGATCTTGTCGGGCGATCAGCTTTACCGTATGGACTACATGGAGCTTGTGCAGGTCTGTGATTGACTCTTTGACTTACTCTACTATATGTTTTACTTTATTTTGAACTGGCTGACCCTGTGGCATGCATCATTTACAGAAACATGTGGATGACAATGCTGACATTACTCTATCATGTGCCCCTGTTGGAGAGAGGTATTGGCCATTGTTCCTGCATCCCAAATTCTTCAATTCATCAGTTTCTTCACTCTAAAGTTGCACTGCATCCTGATTTGGTTTTCTTTGTTTTGGAAGCCGGGCATCTGAATATGGACTAGTGAAGTTCGACAGTTCAGGTCGTGTGATCCAGTTTTCTGAGAAGCCAACGGGTGCCGACTTGGAAGCAATGGTTAGCGCTCTTCTTAGCTCACACATTCAGACACTTGTCTTTACACTTACAAATTTGCAGTACCTAAGACTTAAGCCGTTGATCATTGCAGAAAGTGGATACCAGCTTTCTCAACTTTGCCATAGACGATGCAGCTAAAAATCCCTACATTGCTTCGATGGGTGTTTATGTCTTCAAAAGAGAAGTTCTTCTGAACCTTCTAAAGTAAGAACCTGGTGTTGCGATTTACAGTTTCTCCTTCGGCTCTATGTTCTAATGTTTGGCATTCTTAGGTCAAGATACACAGAACTACATGACTTTGGATCCGAAATCCTCCCGAGAGCTCTACATGACCACAATGTACAGGTAATACTCATATGTGAACTCGAATCATTTTAAGGAAGTGTTGGCCCCAATTTTCAAAATTTACAGAAGTATTTCAGTTTCTACTGTGGAGATAGTACTGCATAAAATGCAGTTTGAAAATAATTTGTGTGACACAAACTGACAATCCATTCGGCTCGTTTGCTGTCAGGCATATGTCTTCACTGACTACTGGGAGGACATTGGAACAATCAGGTCGTTCTTCGACGCGAACATGGCCCTATGCGAGCAGGTGAGATCTTATTTTGGTTCCTTCCAAATTTGACGTGATGTAACCGTACAAAGTAACTGGGACTAAAATAGTCTGATAAATGCAAACGTTTTATTTGCTCATTCCTCACACATTTCTTCGTTGCAGCCTCCAAAGTTTGAGTTTTATGACCCAAAAACTCCCTTCTTCACTTCGCCTCGGTACCTGCCACCAACAAAGTCCGACAAGTGCAGGGTACGTGTCGCATAGAATAAACCTGCTTCTGTCCGGTCTGATCAACCAACGGCTATCTGATCTCTGATGAATCCATTGTTTGCAGATCAAGGAAGCCATCATTTCACACGGCTGCTTCCTGCGCGAGTGCACCATCGAGCATTCTATCATCGGCGTCCGTTCACGCCTAAACTCTGGATCTGTGCTCAAGGTTTGCTTTTCCACCACCACCATTGTCTGAAAACCATGTTTTTGCGGTCAGTCCGAGTAACGGTCAGTCTTTCGCAATGAATGGTGTTTGCAGAACGCGATGATGATGGGCGCCGATCTGTATGAAACAGAGGATGAGATCTCGAGGCTTCTGTCCGAGGGCAAGGTCCCCATCGGCGTCGGGGACAACTCCAAGATCAGGTGAGGAGATATTTGGTCAGGATCCTGAAACAGTGCGTGTACTGTTCTACGGATGATCTAATCCATTTTGCCGATCTGATGTGTGTAGCAACTGCATCATCGACATGAACGCGAGGATCGGAAGGGATGTGGTCATCGCGAACAGCGAGGTAAGATATATTCCTCCTTCAGTCAGAGCTAAAACTCTTTTCTGAACCCAAATTTCTCGAAAACATCACTTCACCCGGAAACTAGATTGAAACCGTGGCAATTGCGTGTCGTTTCTGGATGCAGGGCGTCCAGGAGGCGGACCGGCCGGAGGAAGGATACTACATCAGGTCCGGGATCGTGGTGATACTGAAGAACGCCACGGTGAAGGACGGCACCGTCGTGTAGACCGCGGCATGCACCGGGCAGCTGGCCGGGGCTGTCGACCTGAATTTCATTCAGACGAGGAAGAAGATAGGGGTCCCTAGTGGGACGGGGGAAGTTGGGAGCTGGGCCGAAACCGACGGCGCAGGCAGCAAGCATCAATAGCAAAGCAAGTAGTAATAGTAGTAGTAGTCTTTCTTCCCCTGTAATAATAAGCTGCGTGCGTCCAGTCAAAGTGGCAACAGACTCTTTCGGGGGATCGATCCTGTAAATAAACTTGAAGATATGGGATTTTCCGTTGCCTCCACCATGAAGTTGCCTGAAGTTCCTGAATGACTGGATCACTGGCTCACCGGGCATGTTTAATTTGGTCTTTAGCCCAAGCTTGTGCTACCAAATATTTGGTTGGTGATTATGTTTTTTTTTGGAGAAGATTATATTTTCCTCCGTTAGTCGGTCGATACTGGCAGAAACAATGGAAGAGTGGACAAAGGGGCATCGGCATGCCTACCAAATAATGCTGCAGTTTGGAGGCACCCGTCGTGGAATGCAAACCCTCCAATCTTCAAGTTCAATCAAGAATCAGAAGTTCAGAAAATTAGGTAATCCAGGGTCGCAACAGGAACTGAAGTTTGACAGTGCAGCGTCTCACTTCCAAGTTCCAGCTTCACGAGAAGGGTATTTCCTGCCTGTTCAGCTCGCCCTCCTAGGGTTCTAGTACCACAGACGAGAAGGTATTCCAAGGAGAAATTATAGTGGAACATGGGAACTCATAATCCTGTGCAGCTTGTCCTGCTAGGCTACTTTCCTACCAGGAGACCAACAGAGAGAAAAAGGGGCAACACAACTCATTTCCAAAAGGCTAGGAGCAGAACAATGGAGCTCTTTCAATTGAATTACTTCAAGTCAAGATGATGACATTGGTCAAGATACGGAACTACTACTAATTAAGGAGCGACATGCACTGTCAACTCGGCATGATACATAATAATACCTAGAGCTGCATATTTACACCAATATTGAATGAAAAAACTAACAATATGGCTATGCAAATACTACTCCAAAACAAATTGGCGTCGTCGATTCCGCCCATCTGTCCTAGCGCTCCTCCGAGGTGAACTTGTTCCAACCATCCTACAACATCCGATCAAAAAATTGTATGACGCCCTGAAGGAAGGACAGGATAAACTAGATCGGAGCACCAAGTTCACACTAAAAAGAGGACATGGCACAAACCTTGAGAAGATCAAAAACTTTCTCGCAGACATATTTCTGCCTGATTGTCGCGCCCCTTTGCTGCAATTTATCTGGGTGGACGCAGAGGGTTGCCTTTCGGTAGGCTTTCTTCACCGCGGCAGCTGTGATGAGATCTGTTAGTGGCACTGGCTGCCAACCACTGTCTGCTCCAAGAATCTGACGGGGACAAAAAAAGGTATAAGCACAACGATATTTCTCTTTTGTATTCTATCATTTTATCACCAATGAGAATTACAAATGGCTTACGTATTGTAATGTGGACAACAAGGCTCGCAGATTTCCTTCCTTTCCCTTTGACCACCTCTTGACCTCGGGATCCAGGAAATCAGCCATCCTCTGAAACATGGACAAAACAGGATATACAATAAAAAGAATGTAGATGAACTGAGAAGGACGGTTCTGTCTGTGCCAAAATGTCTTACTTGTTTCTCTGCCTGCTCTCTCTGAACCATCAGGTCGCGCATGTTCTTCTCAGCAAGTGCTTTTGACTGCAAACCAGCAATTGCATCAACATGATAACAACTGCGAAAAAATATGGAACAAAGTAGGACTAGAACAACTGCGAAAAAATATGGAACAAAGTAGGACTAGAAAAGGAGAACATGTATACCACACGCTCGGTTGTGCGTTGATGCCTCTCTATTCTTGCTTTATGCCTTAAACCTGACTCGGCATCAACCACTACAGCCAACAAATACCATAGATCGAGAAGTTAAAGAGCAGCATTTGTTAGAATGGAATACTAGAGGAACATAAATGCATTTGTTAGAATGGATACTACATGGAAAACAGCTTTTCATGTTGAGGAACATAAATGCAAAACTAGTTAAATCATGCCATAAAAGAACGGAATATTAGAGCTTCCATGCATTTTGCTTAGTGGAAACAAATAACCTTTGACGTTACAACAAAATGTCTGGAAATCATTAGTACCTTTGCTACTAGAATCTGGGTTTCTTACGGAACCACTAGAAGTTGCTCTTTGAAAATGTGTGTCCTGTCGAATATCCTGTACATCCAGAACCATGATTTTTATGCAGTCAGTATTTCGAATAATGATAACAATAGTAATATTTGAAGCTCCTTTGCTGTATCAGATTACTGGACGTACAACTAACCTTGGAAGAAGATCTGATTTGTTCCTTGCGTTCTCTTGCCTCTGCAGCAGCCTTCTCAGCCTTAGCCTTTTTAATTGCCCTCTCACGAGCTTCTGCAGTTGCTCGCTCGACTGCAGCCCGTTCTGCTTTTAAGCGAGCTTCGGCATTTGCTCTCTCTTCTTTTTGCCGAGCCTCTGCAGAAGCCCTTTGGCGTGCTGCCGCAATCCTGTCCAACGCCATTTTTTCTGCCTTCTCACGAGCGTTATTAAATGCCCTCTCGTGGGCTTCTCTTGTAGCCCTTTCAACAGCAAGTCTATCCTTTTCCCTTTCTCTCTCCCTCTCCTGCTCTTCCAATTTTTTTCTTTCGGTGTCATTTTCTCTTTGTTTCTCAAATATCTTTTGCCTTTCTATTACTTCTTCCAGTCTTTGAGAAGCCTCTCTGTCCTTCTGACTTTCCTTTTCTATTTTTGTTATACTTCCCCTCTCTTTGGTTCTCTGAGCCTCAGGTGTCTCTTTTCTTGACACCTCGTCAGAAACTGGGAATGGCCTTTCTGCAGATTTGGGTACACTGTCACTCTTCTCCAAATGAGATTCGTTATGCTTTTGTCCTGCCTTTACATTGCTTTTCTCTTCTTCAGATGTTGTAGATGTTTCTGTTGGTAATTCTCTTTCTGCTTCTTTGCACACCTCTTTGGTCTTGTCAACACCAAGAACATTCTCATTAGATGCCTGAGAAGCAGCAGATTCACCATTTTGAGTCAACTGATGCACGTCAATACTCATTTCTACGTAGGGAGCTGGCTCATCCTTCGTAATTATTGTTATTCTAGTAGGACAATCATTAGCAGATTTGATGGTAACTTCATCTTCAGAATTTATCATACTGTCCACTTCATCAACTGTTATATTGCCCTGAGCATCTACATCAATTTGTCCTTCGTTGGTATCAGATGCAGATGTTGTTTGATCCTCCTGGCTAACATGAGCTGATTCTTTCTCCGTACCTCTCTTCTCAGTATTTTCTGAGGGGGGTTCTTCTGCTTGTCTCCCTTCACAATCGGAGACAGGTCTATCAGTCCCTTCTGTTCGGTTTTCCACTTCACTAGGCCCTAATGAACCTTGGATTTCTTGATCAACGTCCCTTTTAATCAATTTGCTGGCTACCTCGAATACATTCAGTATGGATGACACTACCAGATTATTGGTTTGTGAAGTAATATCACTATCTTCAGTACACTTAACATCCTGATCTGGAATAGACTCTTCAGAATGTGTGTGTGGATGAAGTTCCACCTCAGTTTCAACTTTCTCGACTTCAGAGATCAGCGATTCACAGGGTACTTCAGTCATCTTATTATTTTCATTATGGAGGTATGATTCACCGATAAAACTAAACTTTTCTATCCCATAAGTTTCACCTTTGAGCTCAGATGTACTCTGGACTCTTGGGGAAGCTTGAGTTACTTCCTCTAAAATTAATGATTTACTTTGACTTGCCTGGCATGTATCAACAGCAGCAACTTGAAGAGGTTCTTGCAATGTCTTACTACTCCCTGAAGTACATTGCGTCTCATCATCAAATCTTACCTCTAGTCCTTCATTGTTTTGGGGCTCCTTTGAAGTTCCAGCTACTGAACCTCCCCTTGTACTACTGTTACCAAGATGTTTCAGATCATCGGCATAGTTAACTGACGAAGAAGCCAAGAATGAACTAGGATCATCCTTGATGAGGTCTAGTTCAGGAGAGATCTCACTCATAGAAGGAAGCTCGAGACTCCCATCATCGTTGCTTCCTTTAGAATTTCCAACAGACAAAAGTTCCTCAAAATGGGAGCTATCAATACCTTTGGGTGCCAAATTTTCTGCAGAAATTTCCAGAATTGAAGACACTCCTTCCTCTTTCTCCATTTGAACTGTGTTATCTTCTTTCTGACTTTCAGGTTTCACTTCCAAATCGCTGCCATCATTAACATCCCGCGGTTTTTCACGTCTTCCAAGGTCAGAGTCTTGCGTGACAAATTCAACTTTACCTTCTTGGCACTCGCTGGGCTGAGTGACAGGCTTTGGTCTCCCACAGTTATCTTCTCCCCCCCTGATTGTATCAGTCTGGCATTTCTGGTTATCTCCCGTAAGCTCAAAAAATTCATCGCCAGATTTCCAGTTACCTAAGTTCTCTAGTTTACTTGAGATTTGACAAGGCATAGTGTGAGTTCGCACCATATGCTTAGGCTTCTCAAATGGCAGAACTGTTTTTGCACTGGCATCACGATGATTTGATCTGACAGCACTAACTTGCCGGTGCTTGTCTAAAACAAAATTCTCGGAGTTGTGTCCATTTGCTGGCTTCCTCGTTGACATATTTTCTTCAAATGTATATACCTCTACAGGAGCCTTGATTTCTACAGATCTTGTGCTTCTATGATGACTTGGCTTCTTCCGAATTTTAAAACTGTCACCTTTTCTCTCCATCAGTTCCTTTGCAGCTCTTAACCTAGCATCAGCATATTCCATTGCCTCCTTCATAGCGTCTGCAGCAGAACTGGGATTGGCCTCAGTATTAGACAAAGCAGCATCAGCTCTTTTTTCAGCCCGAGGCACATTGGTACTTGAAGCGACATGGGCAGAACTTGGAGTGTCACTGGGATTTGCAAGATGGACACCTCCTTTTGCTGCAATTTCTTTCTTGCTGGGCACTTTAGGTTGCTGCCCCAAAGGTTGTATTGGTACTTTTGGTTGCGCTTTCATATTAACATTAGATACCCTCATAAATGCATAATCGGCAGAAGGTTTTCCATTACTGGGTGTTGCACAAATATCGGATTTCCGGTTACTTTCATTTACAGAAATATTTTCAGAAAGAGGTGGACATTCTGGTACATGCTGGCTTAGATCAAAACTGAAGTCAATCTCAGGACTTCTCATACTGGTAGTTACAGAGGTTGAGGGGGACTTCTTCCCTCTGTCTCCATTAGCCATTATACCATTATCCATTTCTGAAACATAATTAGTTGCTGGGGTATGTGAAAAATGGGAAGAACCAACCACATAATCCACTGAAGGGTGAACTGTGCAAGTAGTCATCTCAATTAGATCATGCGGTTTCGCCTGGCTAGTCTTGTAATATGACATGACAAATTCCTGACTCTCCGGAGGGAAGGAGATTGGAGAAGACTCGTGCTCTTTGAAGTGTTGATGAAGTGTAGATTGCTCAGCATCAATTCGCCTAGATTCATTGTTTATAGATGATCTGTTAAAAAATATCAGTGATATCAATTTAGTGATGAATAAAAACTATGTGCTTAACTATCAAAGCAAGTTCAAGAGCAACAAGCATGAATAAATCTAAAAAGAAATTTGGTGCACTGCAAGTTGTAAGTGGTGCCAAAAGGGGCAGCTTAAGTAGCACAGAACTACACTTCAGCAAAGGTACATTTAAAAAATGCAGAAGTATTCATTTTATAGCATACCATGAAAGAAGCTATAAAAATAACTTGACAAGAGTACAATAAAATAATGGACTTAGAAAGAATGCCTAGGAAATTCTAAATATAAGTTACCAGAGAATCAAGAAGCCTCTCATCCATGGACAAACAATACATGCCAGATTCTGAGGTGTCCATAATACTGTAAAATATATGCTTGTTTGAAGAGGATGTTATCTAAATTTTTTGTGTTGTTGATGTCTGTAGAAACATACAGAAATATATTGCTAAATGTGATATTATAAGATGTCACAACTGGTCGCTTATACTTAACACAACTAGTCTAACTAATGATTCACTATCCAGACGATATGATTAATTTCAAATTTATGTTGGAATCACAAAGAGTGCAAATTATTCTCCAAGATGCACCCTAACAAATTCATATGTTGATATCAACATTGCCAGGAGAGTCTAGTTATATCATGTTATATGTTTCTGCTGGTTGAGATGTTAGAAGTGGCGCCACCACCAGGTCTGTTCCACAAACCAAAAAAATGTATTTACATAGTCCTCTCTATCCCAAATAATGCATCTGTTCAACCCATCTTTTGACATTGATGTGAACTAAAACAAAGGGAAATGATAGGAAACAGGACTTTCCATGCCAATTGCCAAATGCGGCGAGAAATCAACGTGACATCCATCTCATAATGTAGTCATGATCGTCAAAAAAATAATGTAGTCATTCTGCTTTTTCTATTCCAACCAGCAGTAGCCTAGCAATGAAGCTTGTAATGCTCCTGGCAACACAAACTTCCTGCGTCTAGCGTGTAGAGCAAGATCATGGCACGCTCATCGAAAGCGCTTCTTGCAGTGTGAAACATGAACCAAACGTTTCACTTGTGGAGTGCTGGTGTTTTGGACACTGCATTAGGCACTGACCTGACTGGTTTCAGCTATATTACTGAGTTCAAATAGCTCCTATTTTGGCATGTCTGTTGGCTCCTTCCACAGGAAGCAGTAGAAAAACTCAACTCTTTCACAAAAGTAGCATAAATGGACTGTCATTATTTTTGGCGCCAGACGTTATGGTGGGACCCACTCCTATGACATCAGCCAACAGAAATGCAACATGTACAAGATAAGAGCATATAAAGAAATGCATATGACAAATCTAACAAGACAAATAATGATAGGCCTATTACCGGTGTACACCATATATAACCACTAATAGAAGCACAGCCAACAACGTCACACATGGATATAATCATATGCACATCCAACATTCTCGCCTGCTGATCTCGCAAACTTCCATCACCTCTTGAGACTAACTGGTTGTCGAATTTGAGGACTACACGGCAGGGTGACACCAATCTAAAGCATACAGCTGTTTCACGACTACACGGCAGGCTGGCACCAACCTGAAGCATACAGGTGTTCCAGCGGCAGGCTGACACTTATCTAAAGCATAAACTTGTTCCATAATAACGCGGCAGGCTGACACCAATCTGAAGCACACACATGTTCCACGGCTACGTGGCAGATTGGCACTAATCTGAAGGATGCAGTTGCAATACGCGGAGACTCCAATTATCGGCAACAAGTTTGCTCACAAAAAACCCTTGCAATCCTATATCAATGCATCCTCACTCAATATCTAGACGTTATGGTGGGACCTATTCATATGATATCAGCCAACAGAAATGTGACACGTGGAATCGAGTCCAACAACGTCACACGTGGATATAACTATATGCACAACCACCATTCCTCGTCTGCTGAGCTAGCAAGCTTCCACCATCTCTGACTAAGTGGCCGTCAAATGCGAGGGCTACGTGGCAGGCGGCACCAATCTGAAGCATACACTTGTTCCATGACTATGTGGCAGGCTGACACCAATCTGAATCATACACTTGTTCCAAGCATGGTTTTTAAGACGTCCTTAAGGAGTTGCTTACGTGACGTTTACCCTCCACCTTAGGAGGCCTTGCCGCCATAAAAACCATGGTTCCGAGACTGCGTGGCATGCGGACACCAGTTTGCTCTATGACACACGCCAGGCGGACACCGGTCTGAAGCATGAAGTTGCAATAGCCCAGAGTCTTGTTTTATTTTCCTGGAACTTCCTGAATCTTGTTATGGTTTCATTTCTTAATGGAACCGGGGATACCATCCCTGTCGATCTAAAAAAAAACAGATTCCGACTATCGGCAACAAGCTTTGCTTCCTAAAAACCCTTACAATCCTACAAATGTCATCCACACTCAATTTTTTCTTTCAACTCATCCTTAGAATTCAGCTCTTTTATCCATGTAAGAAAATAAGGCTAGTAAAACCCCTAGACCATAGAACCTCTATCCTGGGAATATTACTACCTAACATGGCCAGGACATCGTGATTCACCAATACCCAACCAACACAGGCAGGCATCTTAACTCCAGCATCAAAACATGACCCCAAATACCCTAGACGCGCCAGCCAGTCTGTAACGCCACCGTACCTAAATACAGCTCACCATTTCTCAGGCTAATGTGAAGCAGAGGCGCTACTTCCTCCACCGAGAACCAACCCGCCTTTACGGATTCCACGGTAGTTTGGGAAATTCTTGATTCTCCATTAGCGGGGCATCTCCAGCCTCTAAAGCTCGGAATCGTGAGCAAAGTTGAGAATAAAAACGTGGCGCCTTTCCTAGTAGTGGAAAAGGGATGAAGGGGGGAAAAGTTGAGAAATCCTCTCACACTAGCAGAGTAGCGGAATGAAACATGCAAGGGATGCATTTGGGAACGACGGAATCCGAAATCGCGCTGGTCTCCAACTTCCGACCCCGTGTCAGAAACTAGAAGAGAATGGCACAGTTCATCCAAACGCGTGGGAGAAACATTCCAGCTCGAGGGGGAAACAACTGCGGACGAACAGGGAGCTGGGCGCGGCGAGGGCACGAACCTGGAGGAGCTCCCGCTGGACGAGGCGATGTCCTCCTCCGGCGCGGCCTCCGGCGGGGCCGCCGGCGCGTCCCTGTCCCTGTCCCCGGCGCCGCGCCCGCCGAACAGCTCCTCGTAGGGCGCCGCGAAGTCGGCGAACCCGAACCGGCCGAAGATCTCGCCGTAGTCGCCCGCGCCGCGGCCACGGCCGGAGAAGAAGCCTCCAACTCCGCCGTCTTCGCTGACGGAGACGGGCGGCAGGTCGAGGTAGGGGATGGAGCAGGTGGCGGCGACGCCCCCGAATACCTCCGCGTAGTCGAGCGGCGGCGGCCCCGCGGACCCGAACCTCGGCGGGCCACCGAACACGTCCCCGTACGCCGCCCGCGCTACAGCCGCCGTTCCCCCGCCCGCCGCCGCCGCCGCCGCGGTCTTCCGGTGGTGCCTCCGCTCCCGCCGCGGCGCGTCCATGGCTCCACGGCCCCCTCAATCGCCCTCTGAGTCTCGCTCTCCCCGGCTGGCTGGGTGGGCAGGAGGCGACCAGGGGGGGATTACTGGACCAGGTAGGGGTTTGGGTTTGGGCGGAGGTGAAGGTGGAGGTGGAGGTGGAGGCGAGGAGACGACAGGCGGACAGACAGAGGAGGTGGGGGAGTGGGAGGCTGGCTCTTTTTCTCTGCTCGCCGGATTTTTCTTTTTTCTCCAACACACCGTCGTTGGGGTCACTGTGGATGTGGGCCATGCATTCGGTGGGCCCAGGAGTCGAGCGTGGGTGGCGGGCCCCGGACGAGAAAAAGAAAGGTGGCCGAGTTGAATATGGCCAAGGGGGAGAGGAGGGATGCTGGAAGCGCGTCGGCGCTTGTCGCTTCCTGCCTGGCTGCCTGCCGGTGCCCGCACGGCCGGCCGCCGCCTCCCTGTTTCCCGGTTCCCACCGGGAGGCGGCTTCTTCCACCGCGCCGGCATCGGCATGTGCCACCGGCCCCGGGCCGGTGCGCGTCTCCTGGCGACACCGGCAGCCGTGCATGCTGTAGCTTGTTGGCTAACGTGTCGGATTTTCTCGTGTCCAAATAGATGGGCCCCACTACAATGTTTTAATACTAGATACTCCCTCCGTTTTAAAATATAAGATGTTTTAGTTTTGTAAAGCAAATGTATCTAGACTACTTTTAGTATGTAGATTCACTAAGGTTTGGAATGAATCTACACACTAAAAGAAGTCTAGATACATTTTCTTCACAAATCTAAAACGTCTTATATTTTGAAACGGAGGGAGTACTTCCTCCATTTGGAAATATAAGATGTTTTAGGTATGTGAATGAGATGTATCTAGACATCTTTTAGTGTATATGTTTATTATTGTCTAGATTCATTTGGACATATATACTAAAAAGTGTCTAGATACATCTTCTTTATAAACCTAAAACATTTTATATTTCGCAACGAAGAGAGTACATCTTATTCGATGACAATTAATATGAATTGAAGCGAGTATTTAATTGATGATTGGTGCCGCGGCGGCCGGTTGAAAGCATGCCTCAATGCCTCAGCCCGTTTGATCAACCATAATACTACCCACGCTGTTTTCATTTAGTTCCTGTTTTGGATTTTGTCAAACTCATTTTGATCGAAAATATAGAATAAGTATTAGCATTCATAAATAAAAAATGCATATATCATATAAAAATGTATTTTGTAAAAGTAATACTACTATAGATTTTGAATTATAGATGCTGATATATTTTTCTAAATATCACATTTTAAAGAGTTTAACTTTGATTAAACCTAAAACATCAACTAAATTTAAAAAATGAGGAAGTACTACTTCCTCCAGTCCATATTAATTGACTCAAATTTGTCTAGATTTAAATGAATCTAGACACTATTTAATATATAGGTTTACCCAAATTTTGACAAAGCAAAGTCAATTAATATGGACCGGAGGGGAGTATTTGATTGAACCGAGCAGCTAGTCAACTAGTAGTATCACGTAGTCGTTGCACAAACACAAATCACATGGCCCGTACATGGTACCCGCTAGCGGCTAGCCATGTGCTCGCTTGTAATAAGACAACTAATAAATTCACACTGTGTAATCCCTCACTCGTAAAACGGAAATCCAGCTTGGCTTACGGGTACAAATGAACCCACGGTATAAAAATATATTTTAAAATGATAAAAAAATATTTGCATGTATATTCAGACATTATATGTTTGTACACAAGTTCCATGCGAAAAAGATATTTTACATGTCTCATGTAATAAAGACAAATTCAGTGCTTCAACATGTATATTCATAAACATGTTTTTTATCTTTTTACATAAGCCACATAAAATATTCATTTTTGCTGAAAACTTGTGTACAAGCATAGAGTGTCTGGCTGTACATGCGAAATTTTTGTTTATAGTTTTTTAACAATTTAAGTTTATTTTTTACGTATTTTTCATAATGTTCATTTCTATATGGAAGCCAAAACACCACCTCTCTTATAAATGACAGTTTTTCTTCCTATGGGAGACGACATTTTAATGGTGAGACAAGTGTGATAACTTCGTCAACCTTAAAACCAGCCGGTTCGGACTCTGCAAGTGCTCATAGGATGTGTATGCTCACGGGACAGGTATATGTACATATTTTTGTGGGTGTTTGTGTCAGTACTATGTTTCTCAAAAAAAAATCTCTGCTTCTTTTTATGAGGAATTAAAAAATGAGGAATTAAATCTCTGCTTCTCAAAAAATCATGCATGTGTGATCTCAACGATCGTTGGCCGAGAGAACGTTACGCCTAATCAAAACCCCTTGATCCGGTAGCAAGCAAAGCAAACAAAACTTGATGCTTAATTCAGCACGTATCCTGGCCGGTACGGTGTTGCCCTCCGATCCACACCGGAGAGTGACATGCAGCATGCCATTAGTTCCGTCGTTGTATCGCGTACGCAGGCGCATTGGTTTTGCCGCGCATGGTCCATGCATGCATGGCGACCGTCTATTCGCCCGGGCGTACCTAGTGTAGTAGTACCTGCCCGGCATACGGCGCACGCAAATGCCATCGAATGAAAACGCCGACACTCGGCTAGAGATTATTCTAGCGAGAGCTCTTATATTTTTACTCGTCTAAATCGAAAAAAGGATTCGGCTAGAGTTGTTCTTATATATAGTACTCCCAGAAGATGTTAATAACGTCCATAGTCATTTGCATATTTTCCAACAGGATTGTGATCTTTCAAAAACAAAGTTGATGGAATGGCGGTTGGAAGGAAGGTCAACCATGTCGAATTTTTTGGTCGATTGGCGCGCCGTTGGGCGCAGGCTTCCGTGTCTTTTTTTTTTATGAGGCATTAGGCTTCCGTCTGGTCAACATAATAATGCGATTCGATTGATCAGCTATTCAACCGTGGGATCGTGATATCGACATCATGTAATCCCTCTTACATTTTTCTTGTCGACGAGGGACTAATCATCCTGCGGTCTCGTCGATCGTCGTTGGGCCGAGAGAACGTTACGCCTAATTCAAAACACCTTGATGCAGGGCCAAGCAAAAGCAAAGCAAAGCTTCATGGTTAGTTCATCACGTAGCCGGCACGGTGTCGCCGTCCGATCGATCCGATCCGCCGGTGTTGCCGCAGGCCGTAACGGAGTTCGTTGAAAAATTAAGCTCCCGACAAGGACACGAGAGACAGGAGACCCGTCATGGCTTGCACGGCAAACCTTGAGCGATCGATGGAGGCGACAGACCTGACGGCCAGCCAGTGATCTTGCGGACGGCAATGCTCAGGTGGTACAACTGACACAAAGTCGCACGCGTGCACGAGTATATATGTCCGCGCGCATGAAATGGCATAGGCTGTCCAGAGCGAACCTCAGGGCATGGCGTGGCCGGCCATGCATGCATGCATGTCGCCGACGGCATGTCAGTTTGATCTGGCAGGCAGGCAGGCGTACCGTGTGCATTCTTCTCCCAGATTGATTGCGGTGTATACGTTTCCGGTGAAGTCGATCAGGAGACTGATATGGATCAGCTGGTTGGTTATTAGCGCTATGTATATGTCAGCACTTAAACGGATGGACGATCCATTGTCTGGGGTTTAGTTCCATCTCACTAGTTGAAGGAGGCCGACACCAGCTTATATAGCTAGGCAAATCTCTTTCTTCAGTCGTGGTTTTTGAAATGAAAGAGGCCTTGGATCTCCAAATACACTGGTTGAGCGTAGACTGACCTTTGGGTCGCTAACAGTATAGAGCCGTTGTTAGCCATTGCTTTCGGCATCATGGCAAAGATTAGTCCCGGTCTCCTAGGACATTTGGCAAAGCTCTATCCTAGTAGCTATCGATCTAGTGTGTCCTGTTTTCGCCGGCACTGATCATTGCGATGGCCGCACCACAGGCCTTTCCCTTTCCGAGTTTCCGGCCTCATCTCC
The DNA here is from genome assembly GCA_916181665.1 of Avena sativa. NCBI lineage: Eukaryota > Viridiplantae > Streptophyta > Magnoliopsida > Poales > Poaceae > Avena > Avena sativa. The sequence continues at coordinate 379,433,067 of OV702279.1, read as the reverse complement.
CCATCATCACGCGCAACACCACACAAAACCAGAATGCAGAATGCTGCTGCTGTGTCGTGTGTGCTAGCTAGCTACATGTTGTTGGTCACTAGTTAACGGTAGCTGGCTCTTGTGTCATGTGTGTGTGCGCCAACAAGAGTAGCTAGCTACCCCCATCAAATTTATCATGCCTCTCCTCCAAACGAACTACGTCGCTGTTCGTCTCCTATCCTACTACCCCCGTGCATTGATCCCCGCCACGTTAACGTCTCAGGACTATTAATTATTTGGAAAATGATTCACATCCCCGGACGACCATCGTCCGGGTTCTTTTGCGTTGTGGTCCGCGTCTAGCGATTTTTTTTTTTGAAAAACTGCGAGCTTTATTAATTCAAAACCATAGTGTTACAATCAGTCCTAAGACTGTGTAATAAACAAGTTGGCGGCTCGGCATCCCAGGCAAAAGACTCCTCTTGAACGATTGCATATTTAGCACAAGAGTGAGTCGCCTGGTTAGCCTCGCGACAAGCAAAACACACACTAAAAGAAATAAAAGAAACACTAAGCTCGTTAATCTCATCTAGGACAGGTCTGATCATAGAACGATCAGCCCTCCGATCATGCCAATGTCGAACCAACTCCAAAGAGTCCATGTCCAAGATGACTTTTCGGAAACCTCGCTCCACCGCATAAGCAACTGCATCACGTAATGTCAACGCCTCGGCAACTAGAGGATCAGAAATCCCTTCACGTCTAGCGATTTATTTAGATCGGTCCCGCTCCGTGTGTTATGTACATGTACGAGGAAGACTGCTATAGTTGTGGCCCACCACCACGAGATCTTATCTCGTCACGGTCTCCCGTTCCTCAATTCTTCTTCCTTCTTTCTCATATAGACAAATTCCACGCAATTCCTCTATCAACTCCCATGGCGCCCGCCCTTCCCAACCAAACACCCTCGAGCCCGAGCCTGCCGCCTCCCTAGACACACATCTTTGTCCCTGACGTCTTCCCCCTCTTAGCCGCAGCTACGGTGCTGCTGCCAGCCACGCCGGAGTGCTACCGGCGGCAGCCGGATGCGCTAGGAGGACATGCTACCAACGGCAGACAACGCTTCTATTGAATATAAGAGCAATTTACCAAGCGAATTATCCATAATAAACGCTAGATAAAACATGATTAGAATAATAGGCAATATACTAATCATGTGAAATAGCGAATACATATTAAGCTATATAACCAAACAAACTGCAAGGCGTAACACTTTAGATACGATCAGAACAAGATTGAGAAAGAAGATATACACGGCAGTAGTAGAAGAGGAACCGCCGGCGTTGGAACCGCCGTTGACCATGTCATCGAGGAAGATGGTGCTGATGTCGGGGAAGACGTCGCCGCAGTCGCTATCCGTGATTGAGTCCGTGACAAAGCCAGTAGTCACGCCGATAGCGCTCCCCAAAAACCTTATCGCCCTTCTCCCGTACAGGACTCGAAGCAGCGGGGTTCCGGAGGCCTACTGTCTCGGCTCGCGGTGCACGCCACAAGACGGGATGGGGAAGAACTGTTGGCAGCTCAGTGGTCTAGAACTTGGAGGCGATGGTTCTGATAGATGCCTGAGGAAAGGAGCGACCTTCCGCTCTTATAGGCACGGGTAGACAGGCGAACAGGCGACGTCGGAAGAGGAAACGAACAGGCAGCGACTGAAGTCAAACAGCCTCCACTTAGTTTGAATTAAACCTCCACTGAGTCGTATTTATTCTACACACCCGTTTATATAACAGTCATGCGTGGCAAAAAAAGAACTTGGCTCGGCGAGATTCCCGCAACCCACGGCGCGCGCGCGCGTCGTGACGAGGTGAGGTGGGCGGCAGAGGAGGAGGAGCGCGTGTAGGACTCTCTCCTTCTCCTTCTCATCCTTTTACCAAGTGGTAGGAGAGCCTCCCTTATAAGCTGGTGCAAACCTCCTTCAACTAGCAATGTGGGACTAAACATTTGTCCCACCTCTTGCCATGTATGAATGGGCCACATGGGCCTCTAGGATTTTCAGGATTTATTGGAATGGAAAATGGGCTAGGCTAATTGGGCCAAAATTCCAACAATCCCCCACCAGATCCGAGAGGCACATGTAATTTGCCTTTGGTTCCAAAACACTGTTTATATACCGGTACTGTAGTGGAGACTGTTAAGTTGAACTTCCACCTAGAATTCTATGCTACACTAGGCTGCGAGTTGTACAGTGTACTATGCCTTGAACTGCAAGTGTGCTGCAACCTAGCTTCACGCGAAGCCTTGACCGATATTGGGCTACCGTGGGACTTCCCCGCGGGTGGAGCTTATGCGTCATACTCCATGACCTTTCATGAGTTTATTAGAGAGCACCCAACTCTCATAGACTGCGACGTTTGACAGTCAGACTCATATAGGTGTGTTCTTCATTAGATGTTCTGCAGGACAACATCTCTGTTTAAGATTAAGCCATTTAGAACACATTAAGATAAAATCAACCTGCCGTGCAGAATAGGAAAGTATTGCATCTTTATGGAGTGGTGTTCATTAAAGTGGGGATACTTTCCTCTCGGTCTACCAACAGCTTGTCTCCCAATTCTAATTCACGGGATCTCCGATCACATAGATTGGTTTGCCACTGTGGAAAACTCATAGTGTGGGTCTCATACCCATCTCCTTCGATGCATTTTCTATCACATTGAGTGATAGTCCCTTTGTGAAGGGATCTGCCAGGTTCTTAGATGTTTGGATATAATCCAATGCAATAACTCCAGAGTTTCTCATTTTCCTGACAGATTTTAGTCTCCTCTTCACATATCTTGAGGACTTCATATTATCCTTAGAACTGTTCACCTTAATAATCACAGTTTGATTATCATAGTTCATTGGAATTGCGGGTATAGTTTTTTCAACCACGGGTAAGTCCATCAAGAGTTCACGAAGCCACTCCGCTTCAACAGTGGCCGTGTCTAGTGCTGTGAGTTCTGCTTCCATAGTTGACCTCGTTAAGATGGTCTACTTGCAAGACTTCCAAGAAACAGCGCCACCACCAAGTGTAAACACATATCCACTCGTGGACTTTATCTCATCAGCATCAGATATCCAATTTGAATCACTATAACCCTCCAGTACCCTCGGATACCCAGTATAGTGAATGCCATAGCTTGTAGTGCCTTTTAGATAGCGCATGACTCTTTCAAGAGCTTGCCAATGATCATCTCCAGGATTTGAAACAAATCGACTGAGTTTGCTAACAGCAAACGCGATGTCAGGCCTCGCCGCGCTAGCCAAGTACATAAGCGAGCCAATTATTTGAGAGTATGTCAATTGATCTCTAACGGTGCCTCGATTCTTTCGAAGTAGTACACTAGGATCATACGGTGTTGGAGAAGACTTGCAGCCGCTATACCCAAAGCGACTCAAAATCTTGTCCACATAGTGAGACTGAAGCAGTGTGATCCCACTATCATCATCTCTCAATAGTTTGATGTTCAATTCAAGATAACATCAGCCACTCCTAGATCCTTCATCTCAAAAGACTGAGATAAGAAATCCTTGACCTCCTCAATTACAGTAAGGTTTATCCCAAAGATCAGTATGTCATCAACATACAAACATAGAATAACTCCTTCGCCCCCACCATGGCGATAGTATACACACTTGTCAGCTTCGTTTACAACAAATCCTGCAGCGGTTAAGGTTTTATCAAATTTTCTGTGCCACTGCTTAGGTGCTTGTTTAAGACCATATAAAGACTTCAGTAGCTTGCACACTTTTCTTTCTTGACAATTTACTACAAAACCATCTGGTTGATCCATCTAAATTTCCTCATCCAACTCTCCATTTAGGAAAGCCGTCTTAAAGTCCATTTGATGAACGAGAAGACCGTATGAGGCAGCCAGAGAAAGTAGTACTCGAATGGTGGTCAAGCTTGCTACAGGTGAGTAAGTGTCAAAGAAGTCTTCACCTTCCTTTTGGGTATAACCCTTGGCCACAAGCCTTGCCTTGTACTTCTCAATAGTACCATCAGGCCTTAGTTTCTTCTTAAACACCCATTTACATCCTACAGGTTTGCACCCATAAGGACGATCAGTGATATCCCATGTTTCATTAGCTAAGATGGAATTCATCTCATGAACAGCTTCCTTCCAGTAGTCAGCATCAGGAGATGCATAAGCTTCTGAAATGGAAGTGGGAGTGTCATCGACAAGGTACACAATGAAATTATCACCAAAGGACTTTGCAGTCCTTTGTCTCTTGCTCCTTTTAGGAATTTCATCATCCTCCTTAGGACTTTCAGAGTGTTCAATTGAAATGGTAGATTCAGAGAATGTAGCAAATTCCTGATTAGATGAACTAGGTATCTCCGGATTTGATGAGTTAGGTTTATCCTTCATTGGAAAGATATCCTCAAAGAAAGTCGCATTAGTCGACTCCATGATTGTACCGACATGAATGTCAAACACTTCAGATTTTACTATCAAGAATCTATAATTGTTAACACCCGGATTTTTAATCCCAGATGCCTGTTATGCCATACATCGCAATCCCAGGATTACCATTTTTGCGAGACATAACAGATTTGGATATCACAGTACATCATCCATTACAAACCATACATAAGGTCTTACACAAATAAGGATCTCATGATCCAGTTCTTAATACAACTCAAGCAGCGGAATAACGTAATAATAAAGATAGCGTAGGCGAAGCTCCATCTTCGGGGTCACAGGCAATGCTGACGATGGGAGATGATCCTAGTTGTCGTACCTTCCTAGGGTCCATCATCCTGGTACTCCTCTTCATAGTCTGGCCACGGGAATAGCTAGGGACAAAGCCATGAGTACTCTTTAAGTACTCGCAAACTAATACTAACAAGTTAAGGGGGGGTTTTGTAGTAGTACACTAAGTTCTAGGGTTGTTTCGCAAAAATCCAGATTTACCTCTACTAAGTTCAGAAGCAAGAACTAGTTGAAATTTTATAACACCTAAGTGGGAACTTGAATTTCATGTCACAACTGGTCAAGTCAGAGTCTCAATTCATTTCACAAGTCATTTTGAAAACATCTGACGGGGGAACAGTATGACCACTCCAACTGTCCATAACCGCGGACGCGGCTATTTGAATAGTTTGACACTCTGCAGAGATTGTACACTTTCACCACAACATTCGATACATCCGTCAGGAACAAATCCTGAATTCACCATACTCAGTATGCCTCAGCACCTCTCCTGTGAGTTTGGCCTCCCGACCATGACCAACTGTCATCTTGGGTACTGCATAGGTGGACAATCTTCACAAGGTAGCCTCAGCTCAGACCTTGGCCGTGAGGGAACCCATACTAAGGTATAAGTTTCCAGTCAAGCCCTACCCAATTTTCGGGTATTGTCGTTGTACGGTAAAATTGGAATGGTATCACATCCAGACAACCATCAATTTTAAAAAGGGCTAAGGCTACTGCCTCAACATTTTCATCATCAAAATCATCTAGTGTTCGGAAACACATGTCAAAACATTTCAGTAGAATGACTCATCATTCCAAGGTTTTCATAACCATTTTCACCAAGTATTTCCCATCTAAAGTTGATCAAGTTTTATGCTTAGCACTAGCATCTACAAGTAGGGTTAAGTACTAAGGAGGGGTGGTAAACAAGTGGAGATTAATGAAGTTCAATCTCATGCCTTAGGATGACATCAAGATTATCTACTTAGGCCAAATTTTATGCTCTTTATGCAACCTTCAATTATCTTTCTAGAATCTACAAGTCACTTAGGTAAACCCTAAGAGAAAGCTTTGATGAAGAAATAAAGTGTAAAGCTTGCAAGTAAAACTAGGATTGGGTTATCAAGTGGGTAGGATCACATATGCTTAAGGCATATAGTTGGCATGGTAACAAGCAAGTATTAGCTTGCATAAGTAGGGTATCTTGCAAGGGTTAGCTTGCCAAATCAACTAGTAGTATTAGGCTTGTCTTGTGTAGAGCAGTGGTTGAAGTTCTCCTCGGCTTCTTCCTCGTAGTATCCTCCTTTCTCCTCGTATCCTTGGTCGGTCCTAGCGTCTATAAATAAATACGAGGTACACAATCACCAAACAATACTTAACTATTTTCAATCATCACACAAAGGTGTACTATAGATGACCTAGCATCATCACCTATATTACAAGCTTAAACCATTTGTCTTATTTATTTTAATTTGAGAAAAGTAATTTCTACTCATTGAAAAACTACTTAAAATTTAATATTCTCCAACTCAAATATGGGATCATGTTGACACATGTCATCACCACATATTTCAGTACATGGGAATGTGATTTAAAGTGGTGCCACAATTTAATAAGGTTTAAGCCTTTTATTTTAATTAAATAAAGTGACTAAAAATGCCTATGTGGCATTCTTTTTTTACTTGAACATTATTTCTGTAAGTAAACCCATATGTTTTTATATATTCTGAAAGGTATGATCAAATGTGATTTTTGAGAGTTGGAATCAACTCAAAAGCTCTTATGGTTGAAATTTGAAAAATGTTTGAATGATGAAAAGCTTCTGACTTGTTATTTTTACCAACGTTGATCTATAGATCCAAATGACTTGAATCCAACGGGCTTGGATTAAGCATTTCAGTACCTTTCTAACAAAATTAGTTTCATGCAATTTGGTTCATTGAATCGAGCTGGGTTGATTTTTGAAACTAGGTATAGGGGGCATACCAGGGCTCCAGCGACGACGGCGGGGTGGGCAAACAAACGAGTGGTCGACGGCGAGCTCAGGGATGGTCGAGGCAGCTCCAGGGGTGGTCGAAATCAACGGCTCCCTTCTTCTCGAGAGGCGGCCTGCTCCGGCGCAATTCCGGCGAACTGCTGCTCCTTGTGCTCCGGCTCGAGGGTGGAATGATCAGTGATGTGAGGGGAGTGGAATGGTGTGCTTCAAATGGCTGGGGGTGGCCTCCTTTTATAGGCTCGACGGCGAGACCGAGAGGGATGGGCAGGCGATGGTGGCGACATGGCTACAGGCGGCTAGCGGCATGGCTGAGGTTGGCGATCGACGGGCGGTCTCCTGGCGATGCTCTAGAGCTTAAATGCGCGTGTAGGGGCAGTGGAAATTGGTCGGGAACGTGCGGTGCTATGCGCGGGGACGTCGAACTCCGTGGCGTGCAGTGGCTACGGGGTACGAGCGAGGCAACGATCATGTCTAGTGGTCTCCTGGGACGGTGGAGTTCATGCTGGCGGGCGGCAAGGGCTCGAGGTGGCCGGGTTGAGTAGGAACGACGCGTGCACTGGGGTGCGCGTCGGCATGGTCGACAGCGGCGCCGGCGCGGCGTTCCTGGCGGTTCTGGTCTCTGTCTTCGAGCTAGGGCTGGTCGAGAGGGGGCGGTGAGGCATGGGCTGCATGCTAGACAAGGTGGGCACGGCTAGTTCTTCTCCTAGCTTGCTGTCCACACTTGGGTGACATGGAGGCTCGGCCGGCTCACCATTGATGTCAAGGCAAGCTTACAGTGGTGCTAGAGGTTAGTTAAAGGAGCTAGATGATCTACTAAGGCTAGTTGCAACCAGAGGGGGAACAAGTTAGGCCAAATTTACTACACACAATAGTGTTTGTGATTTGTTTGATTTGAATCTGCAAGCTGTTTGATGAAATGGCCGCAAGAAACTTACTTTTGAATTTTGAAAAGATTTTTGGTGGGTGTGCTAGGCATGTGTTGAGGATTCTATGGGTGCTTGGGTTTTGAAAATTGAGCTTGTTTGAGTGGATTTTGAAATAGTGGGATCTTCCCATATGAGATAGATTCAATTTTAAACTATTATTTAAACTTAGCATTTGAATGTTTTTAGATGATCACAAAGTGGGACTTGGTACCTTATTATGATTACTAACAAGGGGTGCAAAGATCCACAAATGTTTCTGTTGAGTTTTGAAAACTAGTGATAGCCAAAGTAGGCATGGGAGTTAATTTGGCAAAAATGACCATTCACTTCATTTGTTTATTTTGAGTTGTTTGTCTTTGGGAAAAGTTTGGGGATTGTTTAGATGATGTTTATTTCACCTAAGAATCATTTTACAAGCAAAGAAACACAGAATCATGGCAATTCAAAAGAATCTAAATTTTGAATACACACACATATGAATGCTTTCATATTTTTAGTTGGAAAAGTTTTTGTTAACCCTAATTTTGATGATTAGAGTTTGATGATCCATGTTTAATATTGTTGGGATGTTACAATAACCAATGCTATGAAAAGCATAGCCCAGAAAAACACAATCAATGGTTTTTGGTCCAAGCTTGCGATTCTTGGGGATTGGTACATTAACCTTTGTCAAACAACCCCAAGTTCGTAAGTAAGAGAGTTTTAATATTTTCTTATCCTATTCTTCGAATGGAGTAATTTCTTTGTTCTTTGTGGGAACTCGGTTTAGGACATGACACGCAGTCAATAGTGCCTCCCCCCACCATTCCTTAGAGAGACCCGATGTGTCTAACATGGCGTTAACCAAATCTGTTAGAGTACGGTTCTTTCTTTCGGCTACTCCATTTGACTGGGGTGAGTAGGGAGGCGTCCTCTTATGAATTATGCCATGTTTCGCACAAAAAGAATCAAAGTCGTTGGAAAAGTACTCTCCACCACGATCAGACCTAAGCCTCTTAATCTTTCGATCAAGTTGATTTTCTGCCTCAGCTTTATAGATTTTGAAGAAACTCAAAGCCTCATCTTTTGATTTCAGAAGATACACATGACAATATCTCGTAGATTCATCGATCAAAGTCATGAAATGTTTCTTTCCACCTTTTGTCAACACACCATTCATCTCACAAAGATCAGAATGTATGAGCTCTAGTGGTGTTAAATTTCTCACTTCTGCAGTCGTATGTGACTTGCGAGGTTGTTTAGCTTGCACGCAGACTTGACACTTAGATTCCTTAACAGTTGTGAAATCAAGGATTAAATTCATTTTGGCTAGCCGAGTCATACAACCAAAATTAATATGACAATGACGAGAGTGCCAGACATTTGATTCAAAATTCGTGTAAATATGATTAACAACTTTATTACAAATGTCTGACAGAGATAATCGGGACAAGCCTCCGCACTCATAGCCTTTACCAACAAAATTACAAATGTATTGGACTCGAATACAATCTTGTAGCCATCTCGGCATAGAAGAGATCCGCTAACAAGATTTTTATTTATTGAGAGAACATGATGCACGTTATGCAGGCGCATGATCTTTCCCGAAGTGAACTTCAGATCGACCGTACCAACACCATGAACATAAGCATGCGAGTCGTTCCCCATCAGCACGGTTTGAATCCCTCTAACCTGATATGAAGAAAACATGGAAATATCGAAACAAACATATACATTAGCGCCCGTGTCAATCCACCAATCAGGAGAATGACATAATGAAACAACAGTAGGTAATATACCATACCCAACATCTTTCATCTCAACGTCGCCCATGCCAACATTATCAGTCTTGCTGCCCTTCTCATGTTGGTGCTTGTCAAAGTGGTTGGGACAAGCATGAGCCCAATGATTAGGATCACCGCATACATGACAAGCACCTTTCCTCTTATTAGTCTTCTACTTGAAGCTGGTAGACTGTGAGGCCTTGTTCTTTCCATCGAACTTTCCTTTGTCGTCAAACTTGCCTTTGTTATTGAACTTGTGAGGCTGGAAGTTCCTTTTCTGTACCAGATTGGCATTAGAACCTCCCTCGGTACCTCGAGCACGTGTGTCTTTTGCTCTCGCCTTCTCTTCCACATCAAGAGTCCCAATAAGATCTGTCACGGAGAACTCTTGTCTCTTGTGCTTTAGAGAAGTAGCAAAATTCCTCCATGACTGAGGAAGTTTGGCAATAATGCCTCCGGCAACAAACTTGTCTAGTAACACACAAGTGAAGTGCTCAAGCTCCCTGGCAAGTGACTGTATCTCATGAGCCCGCTCCACAATGGGGCGGTCATCAACCATCTTATAGTCATAGAATTGTTCCATGGCATACAGTTCATTGCCTGTTGGAGATATGCCCTAGAGGCAATAATAAATGTAGTTATTATTATATCTTTGTGTTTATGATAAATGTTTACATTCATGCTATAATAGTATTAACAAGGAAACATTAATACTTGTGTGATTTGTAAACTTAATTTGAAGTCCCTAGTAAAGCCTCTATATAATACTAGCTTGTTGGTTAATAAATGATTGTGGTTTCCCTATCATGAACATTGAGATGTTATTAACAACAAGATCATATCGTTAGGAGAATGATATGGTGGACATATTCCTATAGATAAGCGTAGCATAAATATCAAGTCATTTTAATAGTTCAATTGCTATATGCTTTCTGATACATAGTAATCTAATTCCTTCAACCATGAGATCATGCATATCACCTTTATCGGATGGATGCTTTGATGACATCAAACACCACACCGTAACTGGGTGGCTATAAAGGTGGCATTGAGTGTTCGGAAAGTATTGGTTGAAACACATGGATCAAGAGTGGGATTTGTTCATCCATATGACGGATAGATATACTCTGGGCCCTCTCGGTGAAATGTCATCCAATTAGCTTGCAAGCATGTGACTGGCTCACAAGGGATCACATATCATGGGAACGAGAAAAGAGTACTTATCGGTAACGAGGTTGAACTAGGTATGCAGAGATACCGACGATCATAACCTCGGATAAGTAAACTATCGTGAGACAAAGGGAAATTGATATCGTATGTAAGTGGTTCATTCGATCGCAAAGTAACCGTAGAAATATGTGGGAGCCATATGAATTTCCAGATTCCTCTATTGGTTATTGTTCGGAGAAGTGTCTCGATCATGTCCGCATAATTCACGAACCGTAGGGAGACACACTTAAGGATTTGACGTTGTTTGAGTAGTTATGGAATGATGAGAAAGAGACCGAATGTTGTTCGGAGTCTCGAATGGGATTCGGGATATCACGAGGAGATCTGGAATGGTACGGAGAATAAGATTCATATAAGGAAAGTCTTGTTTCAGAGTTAGAGAATGGTTCCGGTGTTTTCATCGGGAATGTTCTAGAAGGTTCCGGAATGTCCGACACTCCGGGGGAGAAGGGTACATGAATGTGTCATTGCAAGTTGGAATGATTGCATCATGTACTAGGTGTCGTCGCTGTCCAAAATAAAGGGTTTATTCAAATCCTAGTTTGAAAAGTCAAACGGCTAGTTTGAAAGTCAAACGGCAAGTTTTGGAAAGAGGAAGAGGAGTGGGAAACCGAGTTGGGGAGGGTTTCCCTCCTCCAACCGGCGGCGCACCACCCAAGCCAAGTTGGGGAGGGACTCCCCTCCCTCCCCTTTGACCGGCTGGCCCCTCCACCTATATAAGGAGGGGCAGGGCTCCCTCCTAGAGACAGACAAGTCCCTTGCCCCGAAAACCCTAACCCTAGCCGCCGCCTAGGGATCTCCTTGCCGCCGACTTGGGCACCTCCAAGCCCTAGCCGCCGGCCCTAGCACCTCTTCCTCGGCGTGTCTAAACCCTAGATCGTCGAGGGATTTCTCATAGCCCACCATACTCGCTCCGGCTTAAGGCGAAGCCCTGCGAGATCTCCCCTCTACTTCCGGTACCACGCCGTTGTGCTACCGGAATCGCGAGGAGAGTGCTACAACCTCCGCTGCCTGCTGGAACAAGGGAGAGGAAGGTCTTCGTCGAGTACCGAACGTGTGACCGACTACGGGAGCGCTGCCAGAACGCAGCGCCGGAAGGATCGTCTACGCGATCTTGAGATCGGGAAGAGTACGACTACATCACCCACGAGAATCCGCTCTCGTTAAAAACTTTGGAATCTTCGAGGGTGAGTTATTCTATCGACTCGTTGCTACAATCTAGTAGATAGATCTTGGCTTGTTTGTTTGTATGCGGTAGAAATTTTTTGTTTTCCATGCTACGAAACGCTACACTGCCAGCATCGGAGACTCCAAATTTTATCTCGAGCGCATCCCACATATCCTTGCCATTGTTAAATGACAGATATGAATCGACAATATTGTCGCCAAGAATGCTGATCAAAGCAGCCTTGAAAGTGGTATCAAATTTTTGGAACGCCTCTTCCTGAGCGGGATTAAGTTCTCCCTCAGGTGCGCCATAGATGGCATTATAGCAGCTCATGGTCTGAAACCAGAGTACTGCTCTCGCACGCCATCGTTTGTAGTTGACACCTTCGAGCACAGGTGGCTTCATAGAAGCAACAAAGCCACTTGGGGCAAATTGCCTAAAATAAGGTTTTTGGATTGTTGAATATAAGAGCTATTTACCAAGCAAATTATTGAAATGGATCGTATGGGCACCTAGAGGGGGGGTGAATAGGTGCTAACCAATTTTTAATACTTTTTCAATTTTAGGCTTGACACAAATTAAATTCTCTAGATATGCAACTACGAGAATTTCCCTATATGCAACCCTAACTACTAAGCACGTAAAGAGAGGAATGAAGAAACCATAGTGGAGCACGCGGAGACACAGGGATTTGTTTTACCGCAGTTCCTTCCTTGTTAAGGGAAGTATATCTGCGTTGGAGGGGTGGGCGGTTCTAAGACCACCACGCCACAATAGGCCTCACCTTATTCTCTGATGGATCTCGCCACGAGAGGCCTGATCCACCTTCTCCACTATTGGATCCCTTCGAGGCGGGAACTGGTGCCTTTTACAACACTATCGGGGCACACACCCACAACCGAATTGGGGGCTCCCGAGATGACAACAAGCTGCCACAAGAACAAGGTTTATCAATATAAACAAAAACAAGGATCTAGGTATTTGCAAGAAATACTAGATCGGTGGTTCTCCAAATGAATGGAGAGGAGATGAAGCGTTGATTGCTGATGATGAAGATCGAGTTCTCCTCCTTCGATTCCCCAAGGGACGGGGCCTTTGGGTGGATCTAGGTGGAGCTCTCTTGGATGAAGATTGCAGATCTGATCTTGTCTTTTTCGAATGAATCAAGAGATCTGGCAGGAGGGGGAAGGCTGGCTTAAATACCCCCTCCCTAGATCTGGCCGTTGAGCAACTTTGGGGGCGGATAAATCCGCCCCCCACTAGGGGCGGATTATCGGTCCCCTTGGGGAAACTCCGCCCCAAGGGCGGATTTTCCGGAGAAACTTCGCCCCCTCTCTAGGGTTGGCGCCTGCGTGACTTGGTGAAGATCTTGGGGGAGGGGGGGGGGCGGATAATCCGGCCCCCTCCTGGGGCGGATTATCCGGCCATGCCGGAAAGTCCGGTCAACACTCCGCCCCCTCTCTGGGGCTTGCGCCTTGGCGGGTTGCGGGAATCTCGCCGAGTCATGACGAGGCGAGGCGGGCGGAGGAGGAGGTGGAGCGCGCATATGGGACTCTCTCCTTCTCCTTCTCATCCTTTTACCAAGTGGTAGGAGAGCCTCCCTTATAAGCTGGTGCAAACCTCCTTCAACTAGCAATATGAGACTAAACATTTATCCCACCTCTTGCCATGCATGAATGGGCCACATGGGCCTCTAGGATTTTTAGGATTTATTGGAATGGAAAATGGGCTAGGCTATTTTGGCCAAAATTCCAACAGCTTCTCCAAGCGTTAGGCGGATGTGCTACCAACGCTAGTCGTGGTTGCTACCGACAACCAACGTCGCTGCTACAAGGGGTACGAGGGTGCTGTAGCAACGACTGATGTTGTTTTTGCTACCGAAAGGTGGTGTCGTCGCTACCGATGGCCAATGTATTTGCTACACTAGTTCAAATATTTTGCTACAATCGTTCTCCTTTTTTGCTACAACATCCCCGGTGAGGTCTCCGACGAGGTGCGCAGAAAAGTCTCCGGCGAAATCAGTTTTTTGCTACATTAGAAGAACTTTTTTGCTATAATCGTCTTGTGGTTTTACTACAACAGTGCCAAATATTTGCTACAAGGTCTTCGGCGAGAGTCACCGGTGAATTTTTTCCGACGATGTTTTCGGAGAAGTCGGTTTTGCCAGCCGGTGCAACCAGTTTCACCACGTGTGTACCTGTGGGTGCTGTGGTGTAGTCGCCCGTTTCGAGTATTGGATTATCCATCCGTCTAGCACGACATCACACACTGCTATTTCACCACTTTTAATTAGTAATAGATTCTGGCTAAAAATATAAAACTTTGCATGATAGCACACATATGTTATAAGGTAGTAACATCCAGTAAAGCTCCAACTTACTACCCACTGTGTCTAGCCTACGAGGACAATGGTATTTGTCACATGCATGCATCATGTACGCATACATGTACTACTAGTTATTATGCGTGGTTGGGTCAAGATTAGTTTCATCCTCATAGGCTATGCATTGAGCTTCTAATTGCATTGAGCTTCTTCTCTTCGATTTGGGCCAGTACTAGTAGTACTACTAGTTTAGTTTAGCGGCTAGTACTAGCCAATCAATATGTGCAAACTGCCAACGTGCCTACACGTCTCCTAGTACTAGCCGCGTGAGAGCCTTGGATGCATGCATGATGGGCACACCGCACCAACCATTTCATCTTGGAATGGAGCCAACCAGATCTATCTGATTTTACTTCCCTGCTCACCTTGTCATGTTCATGTTTGTGGGGTCGCTAGCGAGCGCCATATCCAGCTTATTAGCACCAAATTTTGTCTGCATATCATGTGAATGAAACGTCCGCTCCTAGCTGCTACTCCTAGTATGGCGGTTCAGGCCAACTCGACTCCATCCATATATCAAACAACAGAGCAATAGGATGGCATGACAGTGACCTAAATCGATCTGTACTGTAGGTCATAGTGCACGGCACAGTAATTTAACTCTCTGGAAATTGTGTCCAACCCAAATGTGTGTTGCATCCCTCAACAGGTTTCAGCAGGTTAAATCAATTTGCACATAGAAAATTAAAACAGCGGGCAAGATCAATACATGCAACCACCGGTTAATTAAAGCAGTGAGTATCTATATGCAAAAAATTAAAGGTGCCTTCTTGACCCCCTGTCAGTTATGTTCACGCAATTGATCAAAAGGTTGACATTCCTGACATGCCCGCCATAGCCTGGATATATAAATCTCTTTGCTTTGCCCAAATCTATGCCTTGGATACAAAGAATACGGAAAAAGGATGACACAAAGTAGGAGATAAAAAGGGAGTCATCTGATCACGAATCTGGAGGGATATGTATGTATGTTGCCCTATGCTGCGTTTTTGTTCTGGTCGAGGAATGAATTGATAAGGACTCGGAGGTGTTGGAGATAAACAAAATACTACCTCCTCTGTTTGAAAATAAGTATTGTAGATTTGTCTTTTTTTTACGAAATGTCACAGATTTCTTCAGACACACAACCCGGCAATGCATGCAACATGTCGGATCTACTCACTCCGTCGACTGTATTTTTAGCCTTTTGGAATTCAAACAATCTCGATCTTCTTCTACCAAAGTTCATAGAAAATATAAAAATATTAATGAAACCTATACGATGAAAGTAAATTCCTCATTAATCTAATGATCCTAATCCAGTGGCATAGACGTTAGCACATTTTGTATAAACAACCATGTGTCAAACATAAAAAAGTTTGATTTTCCAAGAAAGTTGGAACTACTAAGTAGCGCACCGCGTTACCTATACTATGCATCACTTTCTCAAGAGGCTCTCATTCCCCTCCATAGCCTTCTCTCTCCTCTTCCTCCCCCTTGAGAGTCTCTCAACGGCTCCCGTATCCTCTCCCACTCCTCTCCGGTGGCCTGGCTAGCTATAGCCAATGTGGAAGAGGAGGCCGACATGTGCAGAGTACTAGTTGGTTGTCTAGCTTTAGGGTTTGATCTGGAGTTCGAGCTTCGTCCTGGTTTGGCGCTATGCCATGTTGCACCCTTGCGAGTGCTGGTCTTGGTCACTTGCATGCAGCGGCGCAGTATCGTCAATGTGCTTGCCTCTCAGTGCTCCATGGTGGAGGATAGCAGAGGGGTGTTGATCTGGCGTCGACGTAAAAAATAAGCTCGGGGCATCACGGATTTTTGCGGTTGCCGATAGATCTGCCCATCGTGGAGGTGGATGGAGGGATGCAACATCGAGATCTGCTGGCGCCGGAGAAGATCTTGAAGCTTCGCTTGCTGGAGGTCATCGGCGACGAGGAATAGATGCCGCCTTTATGCTTGGTTGAAGAGGCCATTGTGCAAGAGTGGAGTATCTTTTTTCACATCCTTTTATGTAAAATGTGTTGACCACGCTACAATTTATGTAATGCTTAGGGTCCTCTTAGTAAAATTGTACCCACATTAATAAATGAAGCATTCGGGTCCTTTAGACCCTTCTCCTTGTTAATAAAAAAACTCAACTTTTCCATAGATTGAAGTGAATCTGAAACCTTGGTGTACGGATTAGATCGACCATGATTGTGCATGCTATAGGCTGAGACATAAGCATGCAGAAGTAGAACAAGTGTGATAAGTGTGATATCACCTCTACCCCTAATCGAACTCTAAGCTAAATGGGACAAGTGAGATCCTACTTATTTTTTAAATAAATCAAATCTCATCTATCCGACTTGGTTTAGAGTTAGAATATAGGCGTAGAAGTGGGATGCCACTACTTGCTCACTTCTACAAACGTGCTGAGAAGATTAATCTAGCACTACCGATAATCAAATACTCCACTATTACTAGCCGTGTTAACCCTTTTCTTTTTGCGTCATGGCAGGATTACCCATGCTCATTTCATCTTCGTGCATGACAGTGCCCGGCCGGAGTAGCTAGTAGTGTCCTGTTTCCCCCGGCCGCGGCCGGCACAAATCATTGCGATGGCCGCCGCACCCCAGGCCTTTCCCCTTTCCGAATTTCCGCTCGCCTCTTCCCATCGTCACGGCTAGGCTAGCTCCGGCCACGCATAGCCGCAAAATACAATGCTGTTGTCTCTCGTGTGAGCTCGCTCCTAGCTACCACCCGTGTCTTCTCTGTACATGCATGTTGGTTAGTTAACAGTTGGCTTGTGTCATGTGTGCGCGCCCACACAATAGCTAGCTAGCAACCCCCATCAAATTTATCATGCCTGTCCGAACAAACAATGTCGTTGTCCTATCCGATTACTCGTGCATTTATCCCCACCACGTTAACGTCTCGATATCACGATCAAGAGCATTATTTTGAGCTTCCATGGGTGGTATTGCTCCGTGTGGGCGAAACGGCTCGTGTGTATTTCCTCCATACCGGTTTGTTAGGTTAACACGGAGTTTAAAAATATGTTTTTTTCGGATAAAATGGAACTTCATTTAAACAGGCAGGGTTAAAGAGATGTCGAGTTCATGTTCATGACGTGCAACGTCAGGAACAGAACGCAACCAAGTGACAGTGTGACGCTCCACTCTTGCAAACCTCGCAAGACAATGACTAACCCTAACCTGCGGACGTTCCGCTTTTACAAATACACAAACTCTATCACACCTAGCAAGCTTTTTGATCGCCGAGACAAGTTGGCAAAATAAAGATCTATCAGGTGACCTGGACTTCATCGCTTCGATCAACCGGAGACAATCAGATTCAACAGTAATTGGCGCTTGAGAAAATTGCAGTGCCTTCTCGAGTCCATAAAAGCAAGCTTGCAGTTCAGCTTCAAGTGGTGAAACACAAAACGCCATATGACGACATGCTGAGAAGACGGGGTGTCCATGAGCATCTATGGCCATATGTTTGACTACAGATTTAACCAAGTAAATATGAATCATATGTTATAAAAATCATATCACTGGAAAGAGCTTTTAAATACAAATCCAATGGTATTATTTTTATGACATATAGGTCATGTTTTATTGATAAATTTTATGGTCAAACTTTTTTTTGAACTCCTGTTAGCCAATAAACCGGTATGGAGGTAGTATTATCTTTGCATGGACTCCACTTGTGTGGTTGGGTCGAGATTAATTTTGTCCTCAGTTTGGATTCAGTTAAGTTGGTTTGTTGGTTTAACTAATTAATTAACCTGAACGACGAGCCTGCGCCTACTGCGTGGCCATAGCCTTGGACGCATGATGGACGCGTTCCACCAACCATTTCATCTTGGAATAGAGTTAGCAAACCAGATCGACCCTTCCATCTTGGCATGTTTATGTTCGTGGGGTCACTATCGTCTCTCCACTTGTGACTTGTGAGCTAGCTATCCTAAAACTTTGTCTCCATGTATTATCATGCATGTGAGTGAATGTGATCCTACTTTCTTCTATGCCCGTTTAGGCTAGTCACTCCACCTATCAACACACAAATATAGCTAAAGGATGACATGACAGTGACCTAATTATAAGCATGTAATCCTAGTTCTATATACTACTAGTAGTAGATTATAGTGCATGTCACGGTTAATATAATTATCTAGCTGCGTTTCTATACCTTTTTTCGCGGCGCGCTGGCAAGATCGATAGTATACAACCATATGCTGTTGATTAAAGCAGTACATATGAAAAAAGGTGGCCGGCCTGATCTCCTGTCAGTTATCTTCACTGATTTGATCAAAAGATCAAGATTCCTGACGCGCTGGCCCTGGCCTCAATATATAAATCGGTTCTGCTTTGCCGAAATCTATACCTTAGATACAAAGAAATGCGGAAAAGAGAGGGCAGCTAGCGAGATAAAGGGACGATCAATATCTGATCACGAATCTGGATGGATCTGTACATCTCTCTCCTTTAATTTAATTTTAACTAATATGTTCTTAAAGCAAACGTACGGGATACCTGGGTTTGGGGCTTTCACTTTTTTCTAGCATGTACATAGGTTCACAAAAATTATATACTTCCTCTGATTCATAATAATATCGCTGATTTAATATAACTTTATATTAAATTAGTAACAGTTATTATGGATTGGAGAGAGTACTTCATCTGTTTATTTTTTTATGAGGCCTTCCGGTAAGCTAATTATAGATGGCAAAGTGTCTTATGAAGGGGTAAAGGGGGAGTATATTTGTAGTTAGATAGGGTCAATCCTGGTCGCAATACTTGTCATTCTGATATTGAGAGACTTTGCATATTTTTGCTAGGTGAGTCGAGTGAAGCTTTCTGCTCCTAGTGAACACAATTGTCTTTGTTTTTTGAAAAAAACGTAGTAAGAAAATTCAACAGTCGTGCATGCATATTTGAATGTTCATTACCGTCGAAAAAAGTTTCAAAAAATAGTGTTGGTATTTGCGTGTTTTGTAAAATAACAAGTAGCGGGCTCAAAATGGCAAATTCAAATAATGTTGAAACACGCCTATACTTCTTGTTTTTCCACGGGTAACATTCTTCTGAATTATTTTATGCAGATTTATCGGTCAAACATGCATGTAAATTACTACGTGTGTGAATTATTTGTGAGTTTTTTGCCAACAAAAAAATTGACTTTTTTTGCACCAGGAGCACTGGGACCAAGATCCGAAGTGAATTCATTCTCACCAGTTATGTCTTTTCTTCGCCAGGATTTCAAACATTTAGAGCTGAAATAACATAGTAGTAGAAAAGGTCCACAAATCGGATATCATGTCATGTCGAATTTCTACTAATTGGTCGTGCCCACCTGAAAATCGCATGAATTTGTCCAAGAGATTAAGTGTTTATTGTAGAAACATACTACATGCTAGAAATCAATGAAAAATTCTCCTCCAACAAAGCTTTACAAAAAAACTACCCATCACTAGTATTCAAACAGATAATATTTTATTGCATTTAGTGTCAGGTCTTGTCCACTGGTGCAATCATAACAAATCTAATTTTCCTTTTGAAAGTTCAGCGTAAAATGAACCTTTCTCAATTTTTAGTTAGATCTAACCTTTTTGGTATCTCCAAACGTTACGGAGCTACCAATAGGCGTGGTACCTCCAGAGGCTCCGGTGGTAGTCTTACATGTGATACCTCCCGGAAGGTAGGATTAAACATAGTACCTCAATGTGATGATGCCGGTGGTACCACGCCTAACGGTTTCTCCAGAGCGTTTGGCGATACCAAAAAAAATCAGATATGGTTAAAATTTTGAAACGGATTCATTTTATGCTGAAGTTCTGCAGAAGGGTTTGATTTGTCAAAATGGTCGTCCACTGGTGCTGGATTGCAAACGAATTCTCCTGGTCAGATCCATTTCCTTCTGGTCTCTGTAGGTGGGACCGTGGGACCCGTTAAAACAAGCTTGTATCCATGGAGGAATGAATGAGGCCAGCCCACCGGCCCTAACCATTCCATTCGAGGACCTACACACTCCTGCAATTTGCCAATATTCAAGTCGTCACCTACCTATTCCTTGTCGCCTGCCTGCTGACCTAGTAGTAGTAGTAAGTAATTAGATCCATCTCCCCTAGTCATCCCCTGGAGTATATAAAATATGGTCCGTCTATGAGACAGACAAACATGTCACTGATCTTGTTTACCACTCTTTTTAAAAAAAAATATAAGATGTTTTAGCTTTGTAAAAAAATATATCTAGATTATTTTTAGTGTTTAGATTCGGAGTAAACCTACTCATTGAAATATGTCTAGATACACTTCTTTTACAAAGCTTTTATCTTATATTTTGAAAAGAGGGAGTATCTATGAGACACCTAGGAGCACAATTCTATATTGAGAGCAGCACATTGTGTGCTTTGTATCGGAGCAACTTGGCTGGGTGGACGAATGAGTGAATTGATAAGAACTTGGAACGAAAAAAAACATGTAGTGTTAACAGTACGAAAGTTTTAGGCAAGAACGTGGCTGGCATGATATCCGATCCTGGCAGCATGCATGCACATGCACGATCGTGTCTGTTGACCTATGATGCCGTTTTATTTGACCAGGGACGAGTATGTACTCTTTGTTTACGACAATTGGACGAGTATGTCCCTAATTATTGGTTCACAAGATTGAAGCACATGGGGATAGAACAAAACATTCAAGTTCCACTCTCGCTAGAATCTGATAGTACCATTGACTTGGTCTTCAAATTTTCTCCTTTCTTTTTGCAGAGGCACCCGCTTTGTAGGCGTTAGGACAAGAAGAAGCTCGATGACATCCTCCGCTGTCTCATTGAGGAGGCACGCCGCATCGCACCGCCTCCGGCCCGATCCTAAGTCTTCGTTGGACCGTGGGATCACCGCTTGTTGTCGTTGTCGTAGCCTCAGTTGTTTCTCTGTTTTGGGGTGTTTGTGATGTCCCCCGCAGCTTCCGTCATGTGTGGTTTGAGACTCGGTGGAACTATGTATAGATGGTTGCTTTATTTATAAAGCCGGGTGAAAGTCTATTTCGAGAGTATCTGATAGTACTACTAAGTAATATGTATATTTGATAGATTTATGCATGTTCGTACGTATTTAAACGTGTTTTAGTATATAGTTATATATGAATCTTCAAAAACTCAAACTTTTTATTTTGAGACAAAGGGAGTATGATCCTTTAATAAACAAAACCAAACCAAAAAGAATGATATAATGGGGGTTGGGAGGAAGGTCAACCAAAATTATTTGGTCGATTGTGGTTGGACGCATCCCTCTGGCCGTTTAGAGCATCTCCACTCGTTGGCGTACCCAGGCCGAAAACCGGACCAATTTTCGGCCGGACGAATCGTGTTTTCTGAAGGGTTTCGCAGCATAGTAAATCAAAATTTTCTACGGATATGAACGGGGAAAGCCAAGATCTAATCTAGGAGATGCAAACAACGAGGGGGAATAGATGAGATCTTCATACCCTTGAAGATTCGCACAGCGGAACGTTCGTCGGAAGTGGGTGATATAGTCGTACTCGCTTCTCCTCCTCGCGATCCAATTCGATCTAACACCGCAAGTGGCGATGCCTCCGAGAGATGCACACGTGCGGCACCTCGACGTCTCCTCCTTCCTCGGTCCAGCAAGTGGGGCGGAGAGAAGGATTGAATCTACAACGGGACGGCGCGGTGCAAGCGGTGGAGAGTTTCTGCAGCAGGGCTTTGACTACACGCAGTCGGGAGGGGGAGAGAGAGGAGGGGCAGCAGGACGGCTAGGGTTGAGGAGGAGGTGTGGGAGAGGGGTGCGCCTCCAGCCCTCTTTATATAGAGGGGTGGGCGGCCAGCCCTAGCCCCTCCCCCAAGCCCTAGGCCGGCGACCAAGGAGGGAGGAGTGGGGGGCAAGTTTCCCCCTCCCTTCTAGAAGCTCCCCTAGGGTTTCCCCTAGGTTTGGCCGGCTGGGCCCTATGGGGCCTTGTGCCCCTAGCCCAATGCGGCCAGGGCACTCCCTCATAGGCCCATGCCCCCTCCCGGCAGGTGGGGCCACGTTGGTCCCCCTCCGGAAGGTTCTAGAAGCTTCGGGTACAATACCGATTAACCCGAAACAATTCCGAACTCCAAAAACTGCATTGCCTTATATGAATCTTATTCTCCGGACCATTCCGGAACCTCTCGTGATGTCCCGGATCCCATCCGAGACTCCGAAAAAAAAACTCATAAACCAATTATCCAATCTATCCTAGCATCAATACACGTTAAGTGTGTGACCCTTCGGGTTCGAGAATATGCAGACATGATCTTATATCAATAATCAACAGCGGGGTCTGGAAACCCATATTGACTCCCACACATTCATCGATGATCATATCGGATGAACCACGATGCCAGGATTCAATTAATCCCATATATACATTCCCTTCGTCTCGCGATATTTTACTTGCCCGAGATTTGATCGTCGGTACCGTCATACCTAGTTCAATCTCGTTCACAGCAAGTACTTTACTCGTTCCGTAATCCGATATCACTTTGTGATTAACTCCTTAACCACATGCTTGCAAGCGGTGTTGATATCGATTACCGAGTGGGCCCGAAGTATATCTCTCCGACTTGGGAGGGACAAATCCCATCTCGATACATACAACCCAACAGGTACTTTCCGATCACCTGAGAGACACCTTTATGATCACCCTCTCATAGGATGACGTTTGATGACCTCAAAGATTTCTTCCGATACCAGGGAGTTGCATTATCTCATGGTCTAAGGAATACAATATTTGACATAGGAAAAGCTTCGCAAAGATGAACACGATGACACGATCTAATTGCTCCGCTTAGTTTGGGTCTGTCCATCATATCATTCTCCCATTGATAAGATCTCATTATTAACTGACAACTCATGTCTATGGTTAGGAAACCTTAACCATCATTAATCAATGAGCTAGTCCATAGAGGCATACTAGGGACACGGTGTTGTTCATAAACCACACAAGTATTAAAGTTTCCGCTTAATACAATTCTAGCATGGAATATAAACTTTATCATGAACAAGAATTATAATAATAACATCTTTATTATTTCCTCTAGGGCATAATTCCAACAGTCTCCCACTTGCACTAGAGTCAATAATCTAGTTTACATTTGGCAACAATCTCACACCCATGGCACTAAGGTGCTGATCATGTTTTGCACGTGGAAGAGGTTTAGTCAATGGATCTGCGACATTCAGATCTGTATGTACTTTGCTAATCTTCAGATCTCCATCTGCTATATAATCTCGGATTATATGAAACTTGCGGTTGATATTCTTGGTCTTTGGATGATATCTTGGTTCCTTAGCGAGTGCTATGGCGCCAGTGTTGTCACACAATATCTCCAGTGGGTCCAATGCACTTGGAACCACGCCAAGCTCAGTGATGAAGTTCCCGATCCAAACTCCTTCACTTGACGCTTCTGCAGCAGCCATGTATTCCGCTTCTACTGTAGATCCCGCGATCACGCTTTGCTTGCAGCTTCTCCAGCTCACAGCTCCTCCATTCAAAATATAAACGTATCCTGTCTGAGATTTAGAATCATCCTTGTCGGTGTCGAAACTAGCATCGACGTAACCTTTTACGACGAGCTGCTCATCACCTCCATAGACTAAGAACATTTCTTTAGTCCTATTTACGTACTTTAGGATGTTCTTCACGGCTGTCCAGTGTTCCACTCCTGGATCACTTTGGTACCTGCTCGTCAAACTAAGAGCATTGGACACATCCGGTCTAGTACACAACATGGCATACATGATAGAACCTATGGCCGAGGCATAAGGCACTTTTCTCATAGCTTCTCTATCATTTACCATAGCTGGACACTGAGCCATGCTCAATATCTTACCTGATAACATAGGCACTGAACCTTTCTTTGCCTTATCCATTCTGAACCTTTTCAGAACTTTGTCTAGGTATGTACTCTGGCTTAAAGCTATCAGGCGTCTTTGTCTATCTCTATAGATTTTGATGCCCAATATATAAGCAGCTTCACCTAGGTCTTTCATTGAAAAATACTTGTTCAAATAACTCTTCACATCGTTAAGCATGTTAATGTCATTTCCAATAATCAATATGTCATCCACATATAGTACCAGAAATGTCACCGAGCTCCCACTCACTTTCTTGTAGATACAAGCTTCGTAGCAATTTGGAACAAATCCAAAGCTCTTGATCACCTGATCAAAACGAAGGTTCCAACTCCGAGATGCTTGCTTCAGTCCATAAATGGAACGCTGAAGTTTGCACACTTTATCAGCATCCTTAGGATCGACAAAACCTTCGGGTTGCATCATATACAACTCTTCATCAATGTTGCCATTGAGGAACGTAGTCTTGACATCCATCTGCCATATTTCATAATCATGAAACGCAGCAATTGCTAATAAAATCCGAATGGACTTAAACATCGCTACGGGAGAGGAAGTCTCATCGTAGTCAACACCTTGAACTTGTCGAAAACCTTTTGCGACAAGTCGTGCTTTATAGATGGTAACATTACAATCCGCGTACGTTTTCTTCTTGAAGATCCATTTGCACTCAACGGCCTTTCGGTCGCTAGGAGGGTCTACCAAAGTCCATACTTGGTTTTCGCTCATGCATCCCAATTCGGATTTCATGGCCTCTAGCCATTTCTCAGAGTCTGGGCTCATCATTGCTTCCTCATAGTTCGTAGGTTCACTGTCTTCTACCAACAAGACAGTCAAGACAGGGTTGCCGTACCACTCAGGAGGGGCATGCGACCTTGTCAACCTGCGACGTTCAGTAGCAGCATCGTCCGAAGCTTCATGATCCTTGTCCTTCCTCTATTGTTGGTGCAGGCGGCACTGGAACAATTTCAGGTGCTGCCCTACTCTCCAACTCAAGAGAAGGTTCAATAACCTCGTCTAGCTCTACTTTCCTCCCACTCACTTCTTTCGAGAGAAACTCCTTCTCAAGAAAGGAACCGTTCTTTGCGACAAACACTTTGCCTTCGGTTCTGTGATAGAAGGAATACCCATAGTTTCCTTAGGGTATCCTATGAAGACGCATTTCTCCGCTTTGGGTTCGAGCTTGTCCGGCATCAACTTCTTGACGTAAGCTTCGCATCCCTAAACTTTAAGAAACGACAACTTAGGTTCAGCACCAAACCACAGTTCATACGGTGTCGTCTCAACGGATTTAGATGGTGCCCTATTTAAAGTGAATGCAGCGGTTTCTAATGCATAACCCCAAAATGATAACGGTAAATCAGTAAGAGACATCATCGATCGGACCATATCTAATAGGGTTCGATTCCGGCGTTCAGACACACCATTGCGCTGTGGTGTTCCGGGTGGCGTGAGTTGCGAAACGATTCCGCTTGCTTTAAGATGCGTGAGAAAATCATAACTCAAATATTCACCTCTACGATCGGATCGTAGAAACTTAATCTTTCTGTTACGATGGTTCTCCACTTCATTCTGAAATTCCTTGAACTTTTCAAATGTTTCAGATTTATGTTTCATTAAATAGATATACCCATATCTACTTAAGTCATCGGTAAAAGTGAGAAAATAGCGATATCCACCGCGCGTCGAAACACTCATCGGTCTGCATACATCGGTATGTATGATTTCCAACAAGTCCGTTGCTCGCTCCATCATTCCGGAGAACGGGGGTTTGATCATCTTGCCCATGAGGCATGGTTCGCATGTGTCAAATGATTCAAAATCAAGAGACTCCAAAAGTCCATCAGAATGGAGTTTCTTCATGCGCTTTACACCAATATGACCTAGACGACAGTGCCACAAATAAGTAGTATTATCACTATCTACTTTGCATCTCTTAGCCTCAATGTTATGGATGTGTGTTTCATCCCTTTCGAGATTCAGAAGGTAAACCATTCACAACAGGTGCATGACCATAAAAGATGTTACTCATATAAATAGAACAACCATTATTCTCCGATTTAAATGAATAACCGTCTTGCAATAAACACAATCCAGAAATAATGTTCATGCTCAACGCAGGCACATAATAACACTTATTAAGGTTTAAAACTAATCCCGAAGGTAAAACTAAGGAGAGCGTGCCGACGGCCATCACATCAACTCTTGATCCGTTGCCAACGCGCATCGTCACCTCATCCCTCGCAAGCCACCGTCTATTCCGTAGCTCCTGTTTCGAGTTACAAATATTAGCAACTGAACCAATATCAAATACCGAGGCACTACAACGAGGGCTAGTAAGGAAAACATCAATAACATGTATATCAAATATACCTTTGATGGTGCCAGCCTTCTTGTCCGCTAAGTACTTCGGACAGTTGCGCTTCCAGTGACCCTTGTCCTTGCAATAGAAGCACTCAGTGTCCGGCTTGGGTCCAGACTTGAGTTTCTTCTCAGTAGGGGCAACGCGCTTGCCGCCACCTTTCTTGAAGGGCTTCTTTGCACCCTTACCTTTATTGAAGGTGGGGGCTTGTTGACCATCAACACATGATTATCCTTTTTGATGTCCACCTCCGTTGCCTTCAGCTTTGCGAAGAGCTCGGTGATCGTATCAGTGGAACCAATCTGATTATGAGTCACTACAAAACTTTTGTAGCTGGGAGGGAGTGATTGCAGAACCCTTTCAATCTTGAGCTCCTCTAGAATCTTGCAGTCCAGTTGCTCAAGGCGTTGAGTGTAGCCCGACATCTTTATGGCGTGCTCACTAACGGAACTCCCTTCCTCCATCTTGCAGTTAAAGAATTTCTCAGAGATATCATATCTCTCAGAACGGGCCTGAGTCTGAAACATGGTTTTCAGCTCCTCAAGAATCTCAAAGGGCCCGGGATAGTCTTCAAAATGATTTTGAAGGTCCGATTCCATAGAAAACAACATGGTGCTCTTAATCACACCATAATCATCTTTGCGCGACCGATAGACAGCTTTCTCGTCAGCCGGCGCATCTACAGCAGGGGCGTCACCTAGCGCATTCTCAAGGACATAGTCCTTTTGACCGCCAGAGAGAATGATTCTCAGATTGCGGAACCAGTTGGTGAAGTTAGACCCATTGTTTCTAAGCTTTTCTTTCTCAGCAAAAACGTTGAAGTTGAAGTTGGACTTAGCCATTTGATCTACAATGTTTGCAAGTACAAATTAGACTATGTTCATGATAACTAGTTCAACTTAATCAAATTACTAGATGAACTCCCACTAAATTCAACATCCCTCAAGTTGTTTAGTGAACACGATCCAAATTCACCACACCTAATCCGATCTTCACGAGAAGAGATGTGGCTTCAATGGTGGACAACGAAGTGTCGATCATATCATTCATATGACTCATGCTTAACCTTTCGGTTCATGTGTTCCGAGGCCATGTCTGTACATGCTAGGCTCGTCAAGTCAAACCCAAGTATTTCCGCGTGTGCAAAACTGGCTTGCACCCGTTGTATGTGAACATGGAGTCTATAGCACCCGATCATCACGTGATGCTTGGACACAACGAACTTTCACAACGGTGCATACATGGGGAGAACACAGTTTTATCTTGATCTTTAAGTGAGGAATCATCTTATAATGCTACCGTCGCGATCTAAGCATAATAAGATACACAAAAGGATAAACATCACATGCATATAACTTTATGTGACATGGTATAGCCAATCTTCGCGCAATGATCTCCATCTTGTGCATGCCGGCATGATCTCCATCACTCCACCATGATTGCCTCCACCACGAATAGCAACTACAACTATTGCTAACTACTTAGCGATAAAGTGAAACTATTACATGGCGTATAAGAAGTTGACACACAAGTCATACACAATTATAAATACAATCATATGGCTCCTGCCGGTTGTGTACTCATCGACATGCAAGTCGTGAAACATTACAAAACATGATCATCGCATACAATATACACATCACATCTTGGGCCATACCATATCACAGAAAACACTCCCTGCAAAAACAAGTTAGACGCCTCTACTTTGTTGTTGCATGTTTTACGTGGCTTATGGGAGTAGCAAGCTAAGAACGATTCTTACCTACGGAAAGCCACAACGGTGATATTATGGTTGCCAAACTCCGGTGTAAATCGCATGACAACTATAGTGAGAGAAACTGGCATCCACCAGCCGCATGTGTGGAACAAGCCACACGTCAAGTGCGGAGCCGGTCTCGCGAACGACGTCGCGTAAGGTTGGCCTGGACCGCTTCAATCTCACTATCCCGCGTCATAAGAAGAACACTAACAAGAGGCTTGCAACAGAAAACATCAACGCCCGCAACAACCATGTTGCGTTCTACTCGTGAAACACATCTACGCATAGATCTAGCTCTGATACCACTGAAGGGTTTCGCAGCATAGTAAATCAAAATTTTCTACGGATATGAACGGGGAAAGCCAAGATCTAATATAGGCGATGCAAACAACGAGGGGGAATAGATTATATCTTCATACCCTTGAATATTCGCACAGCGGAACTTTCGTCGGAACGTGGGTGATGTTGGAATTATGCCCTAGAGGCAATAATAAAGATGTTATTATTATAATTCTTGTTCATGATAAAGTTTATATTCCATGCTAGAATTGTATTAAGCGGAAACATTAATACTTGTGTGGTTTGTGAACAACACCGTGTCCCTGGTACGCCTCTAAGGACTAGCTCATTGATCAATGATGGTTAAGGTTTCCTAACCATAGACATGAGTTGTCAATTGATAATGAGATCATATCATTGGGAGAATGATATGATGGACAGACCCAAACTAAGCGAAGCAATTAGATCGTTTCATCGTGTTCATCTTTGCGAAGCTTTTCCTATGTCAAATATTGTATTCCTTAGACCATGAGATAATGCAACTCCCTGGTACCGGAAGAAAGCTTTGAGGTCATCAAACGTCATCCTATGAGAGGGTGATCATAAAGGTGTCTCTCAGGTGATCGGAAAGTATCTGTTGGGTTGTATGTATCGAGATGGAATTTGTCCCTCCCAAGTCGGAGAGATATACTTCGGGCCCACTCGGTAATCGATATCAACACCGCTTGCAAGCATGTGGTTAAGGAGTTAATCACAAAGTGATATCGGATTACGGAACAAGTAAAGTACTTGCTGTGAACGAGATTGAACTAGGTATGACGGTACCGACGATCGAATCTCGGGCAAGTAAAATATCGCGAGACGAAGGGAATATATATATGGGATTGATTGAATCCTGGCATCGTGGTTCATCCGATATGATCATCGATGAATGTGTGGGAGTCAATATTGGTGCCCAGACCCCGCTGTTGATTATTGATAGAAGATCATGTCTGCATATTCTCGAACCCGCAGGGTCACACACTTAACGTATCTCGACGCTAGGATAGATTGGATAATTGGTTTATGAATTTTTGTTCGGAGTCTCGGATGGGATCCGGGACATCACGAGAGGTTCCGGAATGGTCCGGAGAATAAGATTCATATAAGGCAGTGCAGTTTTTGGAGTTCGGAATTGTTCCGGGTTAATCGGTATTGTACCGGAAGCTTCTAGAACCTTCCGGAAGGGGGCCAACGTGGCCCCACCTTCCGGGAGTGGGCATGGGCCTATGAGGGAGTGTCCTGGCCGCATTGGGCCAGGGGCACAAGGCCCCATAGGGCCCAGCCGATCCTAGAGAGTTTAAATCGTTTAAACTAGAGATAGGGTTTCTAGAAGAGGGGAGAGTCCATGCCCCCCACTCCTTATCCTTTGGGCTTGGGGGAGGGGCTAGGGCTGCGCCCCCCTCTATATAAAGAGGGGTGGGGGCACACCAACCCCCCACACCTCTCCTCCAAACCCTAGCCGCCTTGCTATCTTTCCTCTCTCCCTCCCGACTGTTTGTAGGCGAAGCCCTGCTGCAGAAATTCTCCACCATATACACCACGCCGTCGTGTTGTAGATCCAATCTATCTCTCCACCATACTTGCTGGTCCGAGGAAGGATGAGACGTCGAGGTGCTGCACGTGTGCATCTCACGGAGGCACCGCCACTTGTGGTGCTAGATCGGATCGGATCGCGAGCAGGAGAAGCGAGTACGACTACATCACCCACGTTCCGACGAACGTTCCGCTGTGCGAATCTTCAAGGGTATGAAGATCTAATCCAATCTCTCTCGTTGATTGCATCTCCTAGATTAGATCTTGGCTTTCCCTCTGTTCGCATCCGTAGAAAATTTTGATTTACTATGCCGCGAAACCCTTCAGGTGATATAGTCGTACTCGCTTCTCCTCCTCGCGATCCGATCCGATCTAACATCACAAGTGGCGATGCCTCCGAGAGATGCACACGTGTGGCACCTCGACGTATCCTCCTTCCTCGGTCCAGAAAGTGGGGTGGAGAGAAGGATTGGATCTACAATGCGACGGCGCGGTGCAAGCGGTGGAGAGTTTCTGCAGCAGGGCTTCGCCTACACGCAGTCGGGAGGGAGAGAGAGAGGAGGGGCAGCAGGGCGGCTAGGGTTGAGGAGGAGGTGTGGGAGAGGGGTGCGCCCCCATACCTCTCTATATAGAGGGGTCGGCGGCCAGCCCTAGCCCCTCCCCCAAGCCCTAGGCCGGCGGCCAAGGAGGGAGGAGTGGGGGGCAAGTTTCCCTCTCCCTTCTAGAAGCTCCCCTAGGGTTTCCCCTAGGTTTGGCTGGCTGGGCCCTATGGGGCCTTTTGCCCTGGCCCAATGCGGCCAGGGCACTCCCTCATAGGCCCATGCCCCCTCCCGGCAGGTGGGGCCACGTTGGTCCCCCTCCGGAAGGTTCTAGAAGCTTCTGGTACAATACCGATTAACCCGAAACAATTCCGAACTCCAAAAACTGCATTGCCTTATATGAATATTATTCTCTGGACCATTCCGGAACCTCTCGTGATGTCCCGGATCCCATCTGAGACTCCGAACAAAAACTCATAAACCAATTATCCAATCTATCCTAGCGTCAATACACGTTAAGTGTGTGACCCTTCGGGTTCGAGAATATGCAGACATGATCTTATATCAATAATCAACAGCGGGGTCTGGAAACCCATATTGACTCCCACACATTCATCGATGATCATATCGGATGAACCACGATGCCAGGATTCAATCAATCCCATATATACATTCCCTTCGTCTCGCGATATTTTACTTGCCCGAGATTTGATCGTCGGTACCGTCATACCTAGTTTAATCTCGTTCACAGCAAGTACTTTACTCGTTCCGTAATCCGATATCACTTTGTGATTAACTCCTTAACCACATGCTTGCAAGCGGTGTTGATATCGATTACCGAGTGGGCCCGAAGTATATCTCTCCGACTTGGGAGGGACAAATCCCATCTCGATACATACAACCCAACAGGTACTTTCCGATCACCTGAGAGACACCTTTATGATCACCCTCTCATAGGATGACGTTTGATGACCTCAAAGCTTTCTTCCGATACCAGGGAGTTGCATTATCTCATGGTCTAAGGAATACAATATTTGACATAGGAAAAGCTTCGCAAAGATGAACACGATGACACGATCTAATTGCTCCGCTTAGTTTGGGTTGTCCATCATATCATTCTCCCATTGATAAGATCTCATTATTAACAGATAACTCATGTCTATGGTTAGGAAACGTTAACCATCATTAATCAATGAGCTAGTCCATAGAGGCATACTAGGGACACGATGTTGTCCATAAACCACACAAGTATTAAAGTTTCCGCTTAATACAATTCTAGCATGGAATATAAACTTTATCATGAACAAGAATTATAATAATAATATCTTTATTATTGCCTCTAGGGCATAATTCCAACATTTTCGGCCTGGGTACGCCCAGTTTCCCACTCGCGTACCCAGGCCGAGTTCTCAAGTTCGGCTAAATTCACTTAAACTCGGCGAAATATGGGCGAATATAGGCGGAATTTCATTAAAGTAGGCAAGGGGGGCACATAGTACATCGGAATTTATAACTAGAAAAGGTCGCCGCCGTGGTCGACGTCGGATGCCGCAACTACAGGCCGAGACGGGGGTTGTTGCCGGCCTCGATGTGCACCACGACTCCGGCCAGAGTCCGCCCTGGAACGCTCCACCAGCGGCGGCGGCGATAAGCCATGTTGTTACGCGACGGTGGCGGCAAGCCCGGTGGTCCGTCGTGTCGGGCGAGTTCCTCAAGGCGCCTGTCGGCGAAAAACTGCCTCCAGAAGAGCAGGTTGCCCTAATCCTCGGCGAGATCCGGGTCTTGCATGGCGGCGATAGCGGTCTGGATCTCTCCGGCGAGTTCTGGGTCTTGCATGGCGGCGATAGCTGCCTGGATCTCTCTGGCGAGGTCCTCTCCGTCTGGCACCGGCGGAACGGGGTTCCCGCCGGCGCTGAGTTTCCAGCCTAGGGGGAGACGTGAAGGGAATATGCCCGAGAGGCAATAATAAAGTGGTTATTATCGTATTCCTTGTTTATGATAAATGTTTATTTTACATGCTATAATTGTATTAATACCGAAACGTTAATACATGTGTGTTTAATAAACAAAAAGGAAGTTCCTAGTTATGCCTCTCTCATAAACTAGCTCGTTGATTAACAAGATGATCAAAGTTTCCTGACCATGGACATTGGATGTTGTTAATAACGGGATCACAACATTAGTGTAATGGTGTGATGAACATTCATCCGAAGTATAGCATTACGATCAAAGTCATTGAGTTTATATTGCTATAACAACTTACGAAGTGATCCTAATCCTTATACCATGAGATCATGTCAATCACTAACACCGGAAGAGTTTCTTGATAACATCAAACGTCACACCATAACAGGGTGATTATAAAGATGGATTCAGAACTAATAAAGTGTTATGTTGAGGCCCATGGATCTAGAGTGGAATTTGTTCATCCCGATGACGGATAGATATACTCTGGGCCCTCTCGGCGATATCACATTGGTTAGCTTGCAAGCAAGTGATTTGATCACTAGAATGTTATATCACGGGAACGAGAAAAGAGTGCATGTCAGTAATGAGATCAAACTAGGTATGGAGATACCGATGATCGAATCTCGAACATGTAATATATCGCGAAACAAAAGGATTAAGATACTAGTGTAAAAGGTTCCGACGATCACAAGAAAGTCATCGTTGAATGTGTGGGAGTCAGTATGGGTCTCCAGATCCCGCTTCTGATTATTGATCCGAGAGGGGTCTCGATCATGTCCGCATTATTCACGAAACGTAGGGTGACACACTTAAGAGACACCGACATCCAATTGGAGCAAAAGTTTCATGCTGAAAAGAAAAGGAAAGCGCAGGAATTTATTTCACTAGACACCGAAACTGTTTCAATTGAAATTGCTGAAACTGGTTCTGCATGTGAAATGGAATACTAGCAAGGGGTTTTATGTGAATGTTTGTTAATTAAAGTAATTAACAAAATTCTAAATAATTAAATAAAAGAGTTTTATTTAAATGAGAGCTTGCATTAAATTTGATGGAAATTTAATGCACGTGAGTGGATTTTTGAGTGGAGGCTTTTTAATGGGAGTGGAGGCTTTTCATTTTGAGTGGGAGATCCACCCACATGAATGTGGAAGAGGTGGGGGCAGCCCCCATGGCTGGGCGCCATGACCCTTGGGTGCCCCCCTCTCCCCTATAAAAGGCCCCCCTCTCCTCCTCTCACACCACACCTCCTCGTGAAGGATCTCTCTCCCCCTCTAGAATTTATCCCCCATGGTCTCGGACTAGCGAGATACATGTTCCCGATGGATATTCGGCAAGAAAGAGTTGTGCTTCCGCTGCATCGCTGGAGCGAGGAGGCGGAGGTTGCCCGGTGCCTCGAACGTGTGTGCGAGCACGGATGCGCTGCTATTTTGCGGCGCTAGGACTTCCTCTTGATCTTGAGATCGGCAAGAGATCGTCTACATCAACCACGAGTTTGGACTCGTTAAACTTTGCCGGTCTTCAAGGGTATGTTCTCTATGGATATACATCCGCCCGTTGTTTGTATCTAGTAGATAAATCTTGGTACATAGTTGTTCCCATCGTAGGAAATTTTTTGTTTTCTATGCTGCGAACCCTACAGTGGTATCAGAGCCGGATCTATGCGTAGATACTTTGCACGGGTAGTAAACATATGAGTATGTGGGCGATGATGATCATTTTATTGCTTCTTAGTTGTACTTTGGATATTGGTGGCATAGTGGGATGAAGCGGCCCGGACAAACTTTACATGTCCTCGCACATGAGACCTGTTCCACGCTTGACATGCAACTAGTTTTGCATAAGTGGCTAGCGGGTGTCTGTCTCTCCTACTATAGTCAATATCTAATTTGCAACGAGTTGTCAACAATTTGGTTATCCTCGTTGTGGTTCATGTTCGTAGGTAAGAACGGTTCTATCTTCGAAAGCCCTAAGCCACGTAAAACTTGCAATGGATAAATTAGAGGCGTCTAGTTTAGATTGTTGTTGGGCTAGTGTTATGATATGGTGATGTTGTAAGTAGAAGTATGAGATGATACTCTTACAACACACATAGCGTGTAAGTTCCATAGACCTTGTCCTTACACATAAAGGTATGATAGTGATCATACCACGGTGCACATGATGGAGATCATATGCGGGAACCATATCATTTCACTTATAAACATGTGATGTTTTGATTGCATCTTATATTGCTTGTTTGGCGTTTTATTAGCATAATAAGATGATCCCTCATTTAGATATCAAGATAAGAATGTGTTCTTCCTTAAGTATGCACCGATAATGTTTCGTCGCTTCAAGACATCACGTGATGATCGGGTGTACTTGAATCCACGAGCATATCTCGGGTGTAAGATAGTTACACACGCGAATACTAAGGTTCTTACTTGGCGAGCCTAGCATGTACAGACATGGCCTCGGAACACGGACCGAAAGGTTAAGCATGATTCATATGTTTTGATATGATGACCATATGGATGCTCGCTTTTGAAGCTACACCGACTCACGTGATGATCGGACTTGGTGTAGTGGATTTGGTTCATGTAATCACCAAAAGGACACGAGGGATGTCGTTTTTGAGTGGGAGTTCATTTCTAATTTGGATTAGTAGAACTCTATTTATCATAAATTAAATCAAAGTGAATTTGCATAATTTGTTGTAGTCATTGGCATTCGTTCACCACCTTATGCATAGTTGTAATTGAGATAATAGAACTATAGAATTCTGGATATATACTTTACGAACTGGTATCGTATTGTGTTGAGTGTCAATCTAAAGTTTAAAGTCTTATTGCAAACTTTCAGCAAACTCTATTTACTCCGTGAAATTTAATAGTTGGTATTAAATCAAGAGTAACAATTCCAGTGTTAGTATCTTAAGTATCATGTTTGCCTCCATGATTCTTGATTGTTTTAATATCAAGTTTATCTAGGAGCTGAAATAATTATTTCAGAAACCATCATGTGTGGCAGATATAACGATATCTAAAACAATTTTTTGGTTGCAATATGATAGAGTTTAATATATGTTCTCATATTGGATGAGAATTTATGAAGGTTGGAGATGTTAGACATCCTAATCATCCAAAGGGGTTTTGGAAATTAATGTTATACTCACGATTCACCTTTATAAGCTAAAGTAGCTTGATCATGAAAGTCATCATGATAAGGGTGAATAGAATATGTATGTAAAATATTTACTACACTAAAAGATTACTAAAGAATGGATTTTGAAAGAAAACCAATCATTTTGATGATGGTGATCTACTTCAAAGTGCAAGTCCAAAGGTATTATTATTTGAATATACACGCTTTGGACTATGTGTCATGTATATGGCTCCACTGTTGATGTTGACAAATTCTTTTAAAAGGAAAAGGAAATGCTGAAAGAGAATCTATAAAATATATTTGGCAGAAAATAAAAGATTGGAAATATCCAATTTAGGTATATAAATGATATACATGTTATGGTTGTATTCTTTGCTTGTTAAACAATGTGGTTCTTGGGTATTGGATACCGAATTGGTTGGTATGAAATTTCATACAAAACAACGCAATTCATGAACCACAATGGCCTAAGTAACTAGCAAGAGAATATGTGATGATGTTCATCGAAAACAAACAAACCGTTGTTTGTATTTCTCGTTGACATCAAAGCTTGACTTCAAGATTTGTTTTAATAA
The DNA here is from genome assembly GCA_916181665.1 of Avena sativa. NCBI lineage: Eukaryota > Viridiplantae > Streptophyta > Magnoliopsida > Poales > Poaceae > Avena > Avena sativa. The sequence goes on along the minus strand of OV702279.1, from coordinate 379,396,820 downwards.
TTGTTATTTGAATCAGGTATTATGAGAACAAAGGTTGTTCAAATAATTACCATATTCCATATAAGATGGATGATTTACAAATCTAGTTGGAGAAATCACATCCATAAAACCTAATGCTAAAATGTCGCAAGACAAATGATTGGAAGATCACTTACGAAGTGACATCGCCGTTTAAATTATATTGGAAAGAAAACATGAAGAATCTCCATATTCATGGATTTTGGAGTCTTTGATTTGATCAACTGACGCTTGTGAGACTTTCCACATGATAATTAAAACTTCGTTCAAAGGCCAAAGAAGAACGAACGACTAAATTATTGGAATTTATACATATCGATGTATGTAGTCCATTATGTATAGTCGTAAGCGATGGATTTCAACTTCATATGCTTTCTCCAGAAATTTGAGTGAATGTTCACTTAATGAGAAAGAAGTATGAAATATTTTGAAAACGTTTCGAAGACTTTCAAGATGAAGTGCAAAATCATTGTAACAAGAAAATAAATGGTTTATGATTTTATCATAAGGGATTTATTTGAGTTACAAGTGTAACAAGAAAATAAATGAATTATGATTTTATCATAAAGGGATTTATTTGAGTTGCAAGTTTAGCAAAACACCTAGATTTACATCTCCCGAAACACCATAGGAGTATGGAGTGTTTGAGATTTGTAATGAAACCTTGTTTGACATGGTTGGATCAAAGGTGTTATTTATAAAACTGCCATTATGTTTTAAAATATTAAAGCTTTAGAGACTACCGCTTTTACACTGAAAAGAGCTCCATCTTGATCCGTTGAAATGACACCATGGAAGTTATGGTTTGGGGTAAAACCCAAGTTGTCATTTCTTAAATTTTGGTATGCTAAACATAAGTAAGATGTTTACAACCGAAGTTGGATGAGCATGTCTTTGTAGGTTATTTCGAATAACAATTGGTTATTCCTTCATAACACCAAGGACAAAAGGGTTTGTCGCTTGAAACGTGAAGTTTCTTGGAGAAGGAATTTTTCGTAAAAGTTAAGTGGGAGGACAATAGAACTTTGATAAGGTTAACGAACCTTAGCTATATGTGCTGAGTTACGCAGCGTAGGAAATCGTTCCGAAGGCTGCCATAATGCTCATAGCTTATGTGCCTCAAAGGTTGTGGTCACGGAGATCTAAGTTCCTATTGAACCAAGTAGGTCGGTTAAACAATCAAATGCTAAGATTTGAGAGTAAATCATTATTGTTTGACAATGATGAACCGAATACATACAAAGAAGCGATGATGGGCCCTGACTCCGTCAAATGGCTTGAAGCCATAAAATCCGTGATAGTTCCATATACGAGAAATCAAGTTTTGAACTTGGAAGACCCTCCGGAAAGGTGTAAAAACCTATCGGTCATATTTGGATCTATAAAGAAACAGACATGGATGTCTCACATCTATGAAATATTCGACATGTCGTAAAGTATTTTATGACAATGTTCAAAGAGTTGACTATGACAAGATTTGATCTTTCATAGCGATATTTAGTCTAAACGGATTAAAGTAGCAACCACTACATATAATTTGGTATATGGTAGATGAATAAACAAAACAAAGTTCTTCTAATAGAATGGTTACCTAGGACGTGTACATGACACGGTCCAAAGGGTTTTGTTAAATTCAAAGGATGCTAAAAGGGCATGCAAACTTCAATGGTTGAAGTAAGCATCGCGGAGTTGGAATCTTCACCATGATGAAAAATGAGTTTTTCATCTGGAGACGATGAAGATGCTTGCATTTGCAAGAAATTAAGTGGGAGCGCTGAGACATATTTCTAATACATTATGTGAAGGACATCTTGTTGATTAGAAATGATGTATCTTTTATTGACAAAGGTTAAGGATTTCATTTTGATGAAAGACTTAGGCAAAACCCGAATAATTAGCATGAAAGTCTATAGTGGATAGACCGTGATGCTAATATGGTTATGCCAAACGTACATATATGAGATATTGAAGGAGTTCAATATAGAAACGACAAGAAACGGTTCTTGTCGCATGGAAAGTAATTGAATCAAGATTCAAGTGTATCAACACTTGATAAGTGAAACAAGATTCAAGTGCTTTGACACTTGATGAGTGAAATCACTAGAATGTTTTGATCAATCATACCATGATATGTACACATCCAGATATGTCCTATGCTCTAAGTGTTATGAGCAAATACCAGAATGAATCATAAAATGATCATTGGACGATAGTAAGGATATTCTTATGATCTTTTGGAAAGAACTAAGAATATATTTGTGTAGAGGTGACAAACAATTACAAATAGTTCATTGTAAAGCGTTACATTGATACTAGTTTTGTCACAAGATACAAATTAAGCTTATCTCAATTTAAACTATGAGTGGCACAATGAAATGGAAAGAAAGTTTTCATGATGGATTTGGAAGAGTTCCAGAGTTAAGAGATTGTGACGGATACTACAACAAAAGGCTAAGTATATGACTGCTATAGTAGTAGCAAAGGAGGGAATTTGTGTCAAGTAGTTTGTTATCAAACTAAGGTGTGGTTCTCAACGGGATAACACTAAAGATATATTGTATGACAATAGTATCGACATGATTTAACCCCAAGGAACTAAAGGTCTCACCGAAAGACCAAATTTATACAATGCCATCTCATTGGAGAATGAGTGATGCGTGAAGACGCAAATACATGAAAATACACATGGACCTGAAGCGTCAGATCCGTAGATTATGTTAACCACTTGCAATTGCGTATATGGAACACCGGAAAGCCATAGGTGTTCAATACGCAAAGTTTTTAAACTAGATTATTGTCTCTAGTGCAAGTGGGAGACTGAAGGGAATATGCCCGAGAGGCAATAATAAAGTGGTTATTATCGTATTCCTTGTTTATGATAAATGTTTATTTTACATGCTATAGTTGTATTAATACGAAAACGTTAATACATGTGTGTTTAATAAACAAAAATGAAGTTCCTAGTTATGCCTCTCTCATAAACTAGCTCGTTGATTAACAAGATGATCAAAGTTTCCTGATCATGGACATTGGATGTTGTTAATAACGGGATCACAACATTAGTGTAATGGTGTGATGAACATTCATCCGAAGTATAGCATTACGACCAAAGTCATTGTGTTTATATTGCTATAACAACTTACAAAGTGATCCTAATCCTTAGACCACGAGATCATGTCAATCACTAACATCGGAAGAGTTTCTTGATAACATCAAACGTCACACCGTAACAGGGTGATTATAAAGATGGATTCAGAACTAATAAAGTGTTATGTTGAGGCCCATGGATCGAGAGTGGAATTTGTTCATCCCGATGACGGATAGATATACTCTGGGCCCTCTCGGTGATATCACATTGGTTAGCTTGCAAGCAAGTGATTTGATCACTAGAATGTTATATCACGGGAACGAGAAAAGAGTGCATGTCAGTAACGAGATCAAACTAGGTATGGAGATACCGATGATCGAATCTCGGACATGTAATATATCGCGAAACAAAAGGATTAAGATACTAGCGTAAAAGGTTCCGACGATCACAAGAAAGTCATCGTTGAATGTGTGGGAGTCAGTATGGGTCTCTAGATCCCGCTTCTGATTATTGATCCGAGAGGGGTCTTGATCATGTCCGCATTATTCACGAACCGTAGGGTGACACACTTAAGATACACCGACATCCAATTGGAGCAAAAGTTTCATGCCAAAAAGAAAAGGAAAGCGCAGGAATTTATTTCACTAGACACCGAAACTGTTTCAGTTGAAATTGCTGAAACTGGTTCTGCATGTGAAATGGAATACTAGCAAGGGGTTTTATGTGAATGTTTGTTAATTAAAGTAATTAACAAAATTCTGAATAAATAAATAAAAGAGTTTTATTTAAATGAGAGCTTGCATTAAATTTGGTGGAAATTTAATGCATGTGAGTGTATTTTTTAGTGGAGGCTTTTTAATGGGAGTGGAGGCTTTTCATTTTGAGTGGGAGCTCCACCCACATGAATGTGGAAGAGGTGGGGGCAGCCCCCATGGCTGGGCGCCATGCCCTTGGGTGCCCCCCTCTCCCCTATAAAAAGCCCCCTCTCCTCCTCTCACACCACACCTCCTCGTGAAGGATCTCTCTCCCCCTCTAGAATTTATCCCCCATGGTCTCGGACTAGCGAGATACATGTTCCCGGTGGCTATTCGGCAAGAAAGAGTTGTGCTTCCGCTGCATCGCTGGAGCGAGGAGGCGGAGGTTGCCCGGTGCCTCGAACGTGTGTGCGAGCACGGATGCGCTGCTGTTTTGCGGCGCTAGGACTTCCTCTCGATCTTGAGATCGGCAAGAGATCGTCTACATCAACCACGAGTTTGGACTCGTTAAGCTTTGTCGGTCTTCAAGGGTATGTTCTCTACGGATATACATCCGCCCGTTGTTTGTATCTAGTAGATAGATCTTGGTACATAGTTGTTCCCATCGTAGGAAAAAATTTGTTTTCTATGGTGCGAACCCTACAAGACGAGTGTCCGGCGGGGCCGTATAGCTCGCCTCGGGGAGAAGCCGGGCTTCCCACGGCGACAGCGTGCGTCGGCCCGCAGCCATAGTTCGCCGGAGTTGAGGAGTGTAACATCCCAACATTAGAGCTTAGAAATAAGCTGAATGATGTGTGCATTGCATTCATGCATAGAAAATCTGAATAATGTTCGCGCTTTTAAATAAAAACTTGTCAAAGTGATTGAAGCTTCTCTTAATTTGATGGAATTGAAGTAGATCATCAAGTTGACTGCGATAAGTTTCAATATGACCTTTGCTAAAACCTTATTTTGGGTAAACATGATTTGATCTAAGGGTAGATCAAAAGGAATAAAACTAAACCCTAATACATTACTTAGTGATTTATATTTGATCCTTAGGTGATCACATCATAGTGTTCATTATAATTACTCATGAGTACCAAGTTAAGGATATAACCCAAATAATAAGAATGTAACAACTATATCTTAATCTCATCTACTTATACCATGAGTATCATGGAAGTACCTAACTTTAACTCTCTAGTGAGATTGAGTAGGAAAGAAACCAAAGTTAAGATCATTCACCATATATCTTTCTTTTCATATCAATCTTTATCATCTCTATTGAATCCTATCCTTATATTTGTTGTTCATTGATATTGAGCAATCAACTATTGATTCACCAATTCTTAATCTACCAAATCCTGACCTATCAACTCTTGTCCTTATTATAGCATTCACTTAAGGCTTATAAAGAAAGAAGTAAGAAGAGGTAAGTAGTGATGCTAGTTCTATATGTCATCTATAGGATGGGAGTGATTGGAGGAAATCAAATCAATATGGTAACAAAGAAGATTACAAGGATGAAGTCTAAAGATAGTTACGAGGAGTAGTCCTATTGGATCAAGTAGGTATAGTCAATGAATTATATCTCTTAATCCAATAGAGCTAAATAGAAGATAATTAGAATACAACTGTAATGTTGTATGGATGGAAGCCTTGTTTAGCCAACTGGAAACCTAAGCCATAAATGATCAAAGGATTATAATGATCATGTCTTATTCACCAAGATTGAATGCTTATACCAGGTATAAGTGACATTGGTGGATAAAACATGATTGAACCCTAGTCCAGATATGTTATCCTAGGTTAGCCATTACAGGTCACATTAATATAATGTGAGGTTGGAGTATTTGTTATTAGAGTTAAGTAGAGACAAGATAGTATAAATAAAATGATGTTAGATAAACATTGGATTAAAGAAGTAGTATTTTCCTCTTTGGAAATACTAAGCACTTGAAGTGAAGTAGGATTTGATGCATACATCTATTGAAGTGATATTTGTGAATGATGATTAAGGAAGAGTATGAATGTAGTTAGAGGTAACCATATGTTGTATTGGAGGTTATCAGCAGTAGAATAGTTGATATACCCAAGTATAGATATGAAAAGATTAGGAAATGCTTTAGAATCAAGCTCATTGGAATTTACAAGTGGATTTAGAAGAATAAAAGGTGGAAAAGAATATTTTGTGAAGTAAAGTTCATCATGTTAACACATGATGATGGATAGGAAGAAGTAGTATATCTAGGAAAGGAATTCCTTAATTAGAAGTCCAGAATTATTGAAGTATGGAGGATAGAAATTCTGGGTAAAGCCTAAACCCTAAATCTCTAACCAAACATAATATCCATTTCATATAATTGATCTATCATCTTATTTTCCCAATGCTTTATAGGAGTATTTTCCTATATTCAATCACTTAAGCACATCTTTGTCATTTTCAACCATCATTATCATAGGTGCTTAAGAACTATCTTTATCAATTCTTTCTCATAAGTTAACTTAGAAAACAATCCCACTATTTTACTTTAAATGGTGCTATTATTAAAATCACAAGCATAAAGACAATAGGTTTAACCATTAACCTTTATTCACATCAATAAAATAAATATGAGAATATTAAATCTTCTAAGAACTTATGGTAAAGCATTTCCAATTCAAACTTTAACTCATATGTTAGTTGTAATAAAATATATATTACTATTTCCTAAATCTATGAGAATAATATTAACCATATTAATTCTTTTGAATATCATGCATCAAATAATGATATATAATCATTATATAAAATTTTCTCCAAACTATAAGTTAACAAAAAAGTTAAATTCTATCATTAAATAAAGAAATATCATCTAATAAATCCATGGTTTATTGTGGAAAATAAAATAAATAACGAAGTCTCTTACCAAATATTAGAATGATCTATATATAAACAAAATATATAGAAATGTATAAAAAATAAAAGAAGTGCTAACTCAATATAATAAAAGTTCATAAATAGTTCAAAATAACTTATCATTGATGCCTGTATTCAGCAAAGAACTTTTATAAAGAAAGATTCCTAAAACAAATGAAAAATACAAAAGATGAAAAATAATACAGAAAAGGAAACAAACCGAAAGAAAAAATAGAAGAATATAGATCTGGCCCACGACCCATTTTCTCTTCTCTCTATTCAACGCCCGCTGGTTATAGCCAAACTTCTCCGCTCGCTCCGCAGCAGCCCACGGAGGCCCAACAACAGCCGCGTACCCCTTCGTCCACTTTTACTTTTCTTCTTCCTCTCGCCAGCAAGCACGCCGACGAAGCAGCTGCCTGGCACCACGTCGGTCGTCCACCGTCGTCGCGATGCCCGCTGACGCCACGATCCGCGTCGCCGCTGTTCGTTGCCTATAAGTAGGCCATCGACGCGCCGGAGATCCTTATCCTTACTTTCTTCCTCTTCTTTCCGTCGGCAACCGAAAACCTAGCCACAATCATCGGAGCACGCCGGCGTGTGGAGTTCGTCCCGAAGTCCATGGAGTGGTCCAGGAGATGCGCCAGCGTGCGTAGATCGTCTGTGAGGAGCACCGCATCAGGAGGAGCTCAGAGGGAGGAGAATTTCCCGAATCCTTTTCTACGATGGTCGTCAGAATCCGCAGTATTGTGCTCGCCTCCGGTCACCATCTACATCGCCGACCACACCATCACATCGGGGGTGAGTCTCCGCATCGAACAACCTTAACTGCGCTTCCTAGTATCATCTGTAGCTCGAGTTCGCTGTCGGGCCGATGGACGCCGCCACCGTAGGTCATGACTGGAGTAACTCCGGTGACTAAATCATAGCGTAGACACCACCCCTAAAAACGCCTTGCCCTCACGGTTCCAACCCAACCGTCCACGGTCAGTAGGGAGCTCTGGCTCATCGCCGGTGACCACTTTCTGGTAGTGGTGGTCGTGCTGATGTCACAATGACATCATGCATGCGTCAAGGTTGACGTGGTCAGCTGTTGACTGGTCCTTGCCCATGTGGTGTATGACATGGCCCTCGTCCCACCTGTCATTGACTAGTAGTAGGAATAGAAACGGTAACAAATGTATTTACTGCTTTGGGTATGCCATGTGGCAACTGGCCCACGGGTCAGTGACCCTGGGTAAGTCTAGCTCAGGTGTACAAAGTAATTTCTGTTTAGGAAATAGATAAAATATTATAAGATTAAATATGAATATTTCCTGAAATATAATATAATGATTAAATCTTGTTTCATTAATAACTTTTGTTTTATAAATTAGAAAAATACATATAGTATATTAAAATATTTAGAAAAATAAAATGTACAACATAAAACTATTATTAAAAATTATTATGATGATTATTTAAATAAATATTATTTAATAAAGGTTTTATAAGTAATAAAACTTTGATAATTCATATTTTAATAATGGTAAATGTTAAAAATATAAATAAAATACTAAAAATCTTAGAAAAATAATAATTATACTTTAAAATTATAATTATACATTATTATTTCACTTAATTAAATATTTGTTAATTATTAAGTATTTATAAAGTAATAAACCTTATTAAAATCATATCTTATTAATTATAAATCACAAAAATAAATGTAATATACCAAAATAATCACAAAAATAATACCTACATGTTAAAAATGTGATATTCCACTTTTGAGTTAAATAAAAAGTTAAATACTTTCATAACTTGAATTTAAACCTATTCCTTTAGTTAATAATTCATAAAATGACAAATAAAATTTGTTAATATTTCCTAAATTAACCAATTAAATGTAATAAATAGTACTAATCTTAAATACTAACATTATGAAGTCAAAATGATTTAACACCATTTAAATGCAATCTTATTGAATGATCCTTCAACCATAAGTATAAGTTATTTTATAAAAGAATCCTTATCTAATATAAAATCTCCAAGAATAATTGTAATAAGATAAAAGCCATTCTTTATATTAACCACAAGTTTATAAACAAATCAAAACACTATAAGTGAGTTCATAAGTAATAAATAATATTGTTTACTTATTCACAAACATTAACCACACCCTTATAGGGAGATAAGTTCCTTTATACAATTATAATGTACAGAAATCACTACTCCAATAGAAGTAATGCCATTATTAAGTAACTCTAAGGAAACAATATAAAATGAACAGAATACAAGTATCATAAGCAATACACCCTAAGTCTATATACATTCTTAAAGTTACTTATAGTTACCAAACTTTAAGTATAATGCTAAAAAACTTTATTACATACTTTATAGTTAACTTTGGTTTGTTATAACTAAATTGTAAAGCATCTCAAGTCCAAACTATTCAAGCAAGCACAAACAACATCAATCACATCTGATTAACCACAAAGATTGTTTAAACCTTAATAAAGGAATCTTTTCTTCAAAAGTTATTCATTTTGCCACTTCAATCAACATATGAAAATTAATAGTAAACACCTTACTTTATACTATACTTATATAATAAGATTGTTAATACTTAAATCATTTATACGTGACATTATTTGTAAAGTAAAACTTGAAGATAAACAATTAATATGTAAGCAACCTTGAGTAGCATTCCATACTGTGTATTTTGTTGTTGTATAAATACATGTTGTTTTCCACACACTCACAAGCCTTAATAAGAAGCACATGTGTGAAACTTAATCTAAAAGAACAACACATTCCAAGGAAACCCTTTCCATTATCCAAACCATAGAACAACGTTATCCTCGAGATTCGCGTTTATCAACTTGCATTATATTACTTATACATAAAAGCATCTTGCTTCTTTAAACATTAGTCCTTACCGGACCAATGATGCAGATTTCCGCTATTGGATCTTATATTGTCTTGAAGACCGTGAGTGCATAATCTTGCAATCACAAAAGGCAAATTCACACTTTCTCATGTCCTTTGATTATTTTCTGTAAAGTATTTTACAAATCCAGTGTTATCATCACCTCCATTTGAAAAAGGTCAGAAAACACTATTTTCATAATAATATGATTATAGGTTATTTACCATGAGGTAATAACCTACTATAAGAGTTCCGGTGGTAAAGGAACATATTACCTAGGACTTAACAACCAATGTCGCCAGTGATTCTTGCGCCGTATATTACGCGTTGACCATGAGATTTGGAATGGGACGGAGAAGTCAGCTGTATCTTTTCCCTCTCGCATGGAGCTGGATGTGCGGGTCGTGGCTGTTATCACTCGTAGCGTGCATATTATTTATGGTAATTCGAAGAGGATATGTAGCATATGGGTGGGAGCCCTCAACATCCCACGATACTTCCGGCATCTGAACGGTCTGTACTGCCATTGCCGTAATTCAATAGGTGGGCTGGCGTACACCAAAGAGACATGCGGGGTCGCGGAGAAGGCAGTGATTGGCTTGGATCTTAGTCTGGGCCTCACACTAAGGAAGTGTGAACAAACCTGCAATTCGGATGTGCAACAAAGCTAAGATCTCTCATGGGTAAAGTGACACATCTCTGCAGAGTGTAAGAACTGTAACTTGTTACTCCCTGGTCCGGGAAGGAGCTACGAACGCGGCGGGAAAGAAACTCCATGAAAGTTCTAGTAAACCCGTGAAGGCTGACGAACATAGCTTTTCAGAATAAAAGCAACCTTTGAAGAAATGTTTACGAAAACCTGCATTGCCTACGACCTATGGTCTGTGGCTGTAGCTATAGTGCATCAAACACTCCTTTTCTAGTGAACTTGCTAAGTACGCTTGTACTCAAAGTATCTTCTTAACCCTTGCTAGGTCCTAAAGCCAGTACCGACGACGTCTACATCAAGTTATGCTCCAGGAATCATCATCAAAAGCTAAAAGCTCTTCAGCAGAGTCAAGAAAGTCAACATATACATCAATTCAAGTGAAAACTAAGTTGCTGATTAGATAAGAATAGAATTTCTAACCATAGAACCTACTTCTGTAGAGTATTGCAATAGCAGCAATGCAAGCCAGTAGTTCAGTTACTAGTTTTATAAGTATGGTAGCTATGAGTTATTTATTCCTGATTCCTCTTCATAAGAAGTTTATTTCTCTCTCTTTAACCTAGAGTGTTCTCTGGATCTTATGTAAAGAGTTGAGTTGTAACCTATAGTCATGTCTTGGACATGCTATATTTCTGTTGTACTACTCTGAGAGATGTAATACTAATGAACGGTGTTTCATTGGTGTTATGTCAACGACTATAGTGTACTACATCATGCAGTGGTATGCTGGGTCACCGCAAGGAGGAAGAAATGTGTGAACGTCCGAAGTTCGCCGGAGTTATGGTGGTGTGAGAGACTGTGAAGAGAGATGGCGAGATGTACGGCTTTTATAGCCGAAAGAATGGCGGAAGGGGTGTAGCGGCGAGGGTAGGAAAAGGAAAACGACGGGAAGGATGGCGGCGAGTCGGATTCTGTCGCTGACAGGCTAGTCCACTCGCCGAATTCATTTCGTCCGGCGTCCCCATGGCGTACCCGGGATCCTGGGTTCGGCCTGGGTAGTCCGAACCAAAGTTGGCCCAAATCCGGCCGAAAAAAGATCTCTGGATACACGACTGGGCAGATTTTCGGCGTCCGAACGTAATTTCAGCGTCCGGATCGACCTTCTTGGTAGGCGAATGGAGATGCTCTTAATCAACCGTAATACAACTACTAATACTACTGCATATTTGATTGCGCTGAGCAGCTAGTCAAGTATCACGTCGCCATTGTGCAAACAAAAAACACAAGGAAAACGATACTATTCCCCCGGGGGATATCGCGTTTCCATCCCCCGAGTTGCTTCCGCTCGGTGGCTTCGTCACTTTCCACGCGCTGCAGGCCCCCCAATCCTTATCTTCAGTTAGTTTTTCTTCCTCTGCCTGAAGCCAATATCTCTAGATCTCAACCGCTGTCTACCGTAGCTCTCAGCAACGTGCGTCTGCAGCCGCCGCACTGCCTACTCCCACCTGCTCCCGCCTACGTCGCCGGCCCTCCCCATCGCCGCCTTGCTCGCAATGCCTCGATGCTGCTTGCCTGGGCTGGCACGCTCACCTCCAGCCACCTTGGCGCTTGTGCAGGGAGGATAGCGGTGCTCCTTGCGATGCCTCCGTTTCTCCGTGAGGATTAGCGGCGGCGCTATGTGTGGCATGCGGCAGTGCTCCCTACAACGCCCAGGTGTGTGTCTCTGCTGCTGCCCTCTCGGTCGAGCGCCGCTGCTGGCTCTCTTCGCCGTGGCGCCTTCGCCTCTTTTCTTATTTTGCTACAATAGCACAAACTTCTTGCTACGAGGTATCCAGCGTTGCTACAAGTCGTGTCAGTTCTTGCTACATGCGGTCGATGGCGATACTACAAGCGGGTGTTGGATTTGCTACATGCGGCTTCTGATATTGCTACCTACGGCCACAGTCGTTGCTACCTGCGGCATCCTGACCTGCTACCTATGGTGAGAGGCGTTGATACCTGCAGCGAGCGGTCATGCTACACACAGCGACCGAACCTGCTACATATGCTTTGTGGTGTTGCTACATGCGCGAGCGGTGCTGCTATAATGCCATATTTTTTTGCTACAATTTTTCCTCCGACAATGTCTCCGGCGAAGTTAAGCTTTTGCTACATTAGCATGATCATCTTGCTACATCTGTTTTCTGATTTTGCTACAAAAGCACAATTTTTTTGCTACGCGTTATTCGGCGAGGTCTCCGGCGAGATTCTCCGGCGAGTCTCCGGTGAAATCGGTTTTGCTACATTAGTATATTTTTTTTGCTACACCGTCGCCGGCGAGGTCTCCGGCGAACTCTAGTCTGTTTTTCTATTTTTATGTTGAACCGTTTTTTGCTACATGTAGCAAAAACGGGATATTTTGTAGCAAAAAAGGAGCGTTTGTAGCAAAAGTGGGAGTTTGGCTGTTATTTAGTGGACACGTGTCGTGAGGAGGACCCGAGGGATGGAAAGTTTTAATCCCCGGGGGACGCCTAGTATGACCCAAAACACAAGGCCGGGTGTCTTCTTACAAAAAACACAAGGCCGGATGTCTTCTTACAACAAACACTCGGTCCCACGATCCCTGGTTGAGCTAGCCGTATCGTACAGTATTTGTACAAAAAGTGAATCCGGAATGGATCAGACAGATCATCTAGTATGGAGGATGGAGCTGAGTCCTTATACTAATTATTACTAGCCGTTAACTCTTTTTGCACGAAAAATTAAGGATAACTCGCCATCATGCGGGAGAGAGCCCGGGGCACGGGCAGACCTGTGTTCTCTTCCCCGGCACAAATGATTGCGACCCCCCCCCCCCCCCCCCCCCCCCTTACCATCATGTCTGTCTGACTCTGTCTTCGTATATGTTGGTTAGTTAGCTAACAGTTGGCGTTTGTGTGTGCCCACACATTTCCAATTTGTTATGTCTATCCAAACAAACTAGTTGTACGGAGTGTCATGTATCCAAAGGACATGTGCATACACATATAGTGCAACCATCTTATTTGCTTTGCCTATGTTCTTATAAACTACTGGGCAGGCCCAGGTCTCCATCCTACCGCAGGACAAGAGATCCTAAGAGCAGGTGCACCGACGTTCCAGAGCAATGGTACGGAAGAAGCGGTGGGTGCTCAAGGGAGAGACAATTCAGTTCCTAGGTTTGAATAGCCACATCAAGCTGAGGAGCGTGAAGATGGAGATTTCTTATTTATTTTTGAACAGAAGATGGAGATGAGAATGAGGGGAGGATGAACTAGCTGGACGTCATGTTGCTATTCGACCTCTGCTGGCCCCGGTTGCTTCTCTTGGCGGACCTATACTTTCTCCCTAGTTTCATTTCATGTTACCTCATTTTGAACACTAGCATATGCGGTGATAGGGTTTTGTTTCTGTAATGGATATGAACCCCTTTTTGTTTTGTTTTTTGGTTGTTATTTCGTTATGGTGATGATAGTGGAACCCAACCCCTATGTTTTTTTTTTTTGAATGGGAACGCCTATGTTGTTGGGGCTGTATGAAAAAATATACTGTCATTACCACGACGTTAGCGTCTCGGGAGACTTAATTGTTTTGAGCTTCCGTGGTGTATTATTTAACATCCGTGCAGGCATAAATATTATGGCTTGACTGTGTCATCTCACCCGTACCTGCAGGCAGTTTTAACGGTTGTGCGGGTCTTGTGGTTGTCTACTTGGTAGTTTCAGCGGTATTGATCTCTTCATGGGTTCCAACACACATTTGTGGGCTCGGTGGTTGGGTCAAGATTACTCTCATATTGGCTTCAGTTAAGTTGGGATCGGCTGGTTTGTTGGTTAAGCACCATGAAGCATGAGTAACATGGTTTTGAAACTTGATTAAACACCAAGCCTAGTCCTCACGATAAATTACATGAGTACCACGATAGGCTAATTCTCAAGTATAAATAGAAACCCAAATTCGCATGGATAAGGATTTGAACCTAGGTGTTGGATTTATACTTGTACTCCCACAACCAATTGAGTTATGCTCACTTTTAATAATTTAGTCATATATATCTAGAGGTTTTTATGCGTACATTCACTTATTTGCTCCGAATGGCATACACTAAATCGATGTTTAGGTACATATGTTGGACGGAAGGGAGTACTACATCATGAAACAAAGGACGTAGGTACTATAGTGGATGTACACAGTGAATTAAGCTCCATTTCTACATGCTATACGGCAGCAACTGCAACGTCTTTCTCACACTAGCTTAACTCGCTGGAATTTGTCCTGCTGAAATATTTTGCATCGGTGAATAGGGTTTCTCGCAAAAAATCTGTGCGTATAGAAAAAATAGCAGGCAAATACTCCCATTAAGGGCGCCTCGATAGATTGAATTGTTTTCTTATACACATTTTCGCTGACAAGCTGATGAACGCAAGATGGCATGATTAAAGCAGTGTATATGCAAAAAATTAAAGGTGCCCTGATCTCCTGTTAGTTCTGTTCTGTGATTTGATCAAAAGCCTAAGATTCCTGACTTGCCCGCTTGGCCTAATTATATAAATCTCGTTGCTTTGCCGAAATCTATGCCTTAGATACAAAGAATTCGGAAAAGAGAGGACAACTAGTAGGAGGAGATAAAGGTGATCGATCACCTGACAACGAATCTAGATGGATATGTTACATCTGCGTACTTTCATACTAGTATATCCGTAACTAATTTGTTCTTTAAGCAAATTAAGATGATAGCCTAGTTTTGGGATTTCCCTTTTCGTAGGTACATCGCCACTCCGGAGATTGAGAGACTTTGTACTTACTACATCTTTTCTCCAGTTTTTTTTTCCGAAATTCCACCGATCTATTAAAAATCATCAACAACAATACAAACAACAATATAAATAGACCTAAAAATAATAAATAATTATAAATAGGTCATTGGACCACCTAGCAACGACTACAAACACTAGCGCTAGCTGAAGACGCGCCGCGGTCCTCGCCTCTCCATTACCGGAGCTGAGCAAAGCTTGTTATAGTAGACTGATGGGAAGTCGTCGTGCTAAGGTCACAATGGACCATCACACCAGAGCAGCAACCATCGCCAATGATGATAACCGTAGATCGGAAGAGACTAACCTAAAATCACACCAACGAAGACGAAAACGAACCGGATCCAAGAAGATCCGCCGGACAAACAACTCCACGCGCCCTCCGTCGGTGCTAGAAACACCGGAGTAAGTATAGAGCGGGAAGAACCTTATTCTGACTTCAAGACGTAGCAATCGTCTCAACATTCAAAAACCTGGCTAAACTAAGATCGGAAAATCTACCGCCGGTGAGAGGCCGTGGTCCGCCACACCTCCAAGGCCCTAGGGCCATCGGAGACGAAGTGGACCGACGACGTTGCCGGCTAGGGGACGAATCCTTAGATGGGTTTTAGCTAGCTCTTTTCCTGACGGCCGCTACGTACCGGTTCCGTGGAGATCACTAGTTGACTGATCTTTTTCTCCAGTTAGGTAAGTAGTATTTTGTACTGGCACAATTTTAGAAAGTCAGGAACAGAGTAATGGAAAAGTCGCACAGGTCAGGTGTGCCAAGACCTACTATATCAAATTTTGTTGTAGAAACTTACGAGCGAGCCAGAAAGCAATTGAATATCTCTAACATAGTAATGCATGCAAGATTTTCTATCTTCCGATCAAAACAAGCTTTACGAAAAAATTCTTAATGAAGAAATTATTGTGAACCAAAGAGACCCTTAAACTTACTACCACAGCAATCGTATTCCACAGACATCACTATGCCAGTACTATGGTAGTATTCGCAGAGAGAAGCAGTATTAATGCCTCTCGAAACAATGTCAGGATTTATCCATTGGTGGTGGATTGCGAACGAATTCTCCTGATTGATTGATATCCTGTTGATATAGTACTGGGGTCCCATTGAAACAAGTTTTGTACTCCCTCCATCTCAAAGCTTAGGATAGTAATTATGTTGGCTCGATTATTAAGGAGAGGTTAACCAGAGCAATTTTTTCCAAACATACCCCTATTAAATTGTAGTAGTAGTAGTATCCAGGTCTACTACCATACAGTAGTACTGCTCCTGTAACACGGAGGAGGCGGTGGTAATCATTCGAGGGCCTACATTGCAGTAATTGTTCTTTTTCTTCAGCAGTCCTACTTGACGGCTTTTCTTTATGACCGCACCAAGATGAAATACTCCTGTAGCGTACTATCTTCGTTTTAAGGCTTAAGGCGCACACGTTTTCCAAAGCAAAGTTTGATCAAAAGAATTGAGCAATAAAATCTTGATTATATTATACATAATTAGGATCGTTGGATTCGTATTGAAAAATACTTTCCAGTGATACTAGTTTTATACCAAAACTCTTTACATATTTAGAGTAATTCTTAGTCAAAGAAAAAACACGCAAAACAAGAACGCCTTAAGCAATTGTATAAGAACAATTGTATAAGAACAATACTATACAGGGCCTATATAAGAACAATTGTATACTGCACCCTACGGAGTATACAGTAGTACTCCTTCCGTCCTAGAGTGTAAGTCACAATCCTCTAATATTTTGGCCCAAGTCTTAACGTGATTGGTGTTGAAATTATGACTAATTAGGCTGGACTGTAATGCTTCGTATCTGGTACAGCCAATAAAAACAGCCCCATAATTACGGCATGCATGGTGGACATGCGAAACCGTGCCTTATTTGCTTCGTATCTGCATGCATGGTGCGGACGGCATGTGCTAATTAACTCCAATTAATACAAAATTATGCCTTATTTACTTCATATGCGGGACAACCTGAAAATGAGATTGTGACTTACACTCTAGGACTGAGGGAGTACTGTACTCTTTATACCGGAGCATCTTGGGTTGGGTGGGTCGACGAATGAATTGATTACAACTTGCAACAAAAAGTTTAGTACTAGGGTGCAGTAGTAATAAAATTGGGCGAGAACGTGGCTGGCATGATAGCATGTCACCGGCAGCATGCACGGCCCCGTCTGTTGACTATGCTGCCGTTTTACTGGACTTGGCACCACCGCACCAGATGAATGAACCACCGACAATGGCAGCCTGCACTGTGCGACGAGCCGATGACCTTAGAATATACTCGCTCAGTCTCAAAAGGATGTTCAAGATAGAGGGAGACTCTGTCCCAATTAGATGTCACAATTTGTCTATATTTGTTGTACCTATACATTAGAACCCGTCTAAAATTACACGTATCTTATATAGTGACACGTCTACGTACATACGTATTTAGATAAAATATATGACTACGACAAGTAACTTGGAACTTAGTAGATTTCTTCACATATGTAATACGACCGAAAACTTTATAAGCTTCTCCATGGCTTAATCAGCACAAAGCTCTGAAAAAACACTTTTTAGTCGAGTCCACGAAAACAACATCGGAAAAACTGCAACTAAAATCGACAACGCAATGGAATTTGAAGTACAGGGAGAGCAGCTAGCTGGCTGGCAACCATGGCATCTTCGTCCCCCGTCCGGCCGGTCCTCGCCACAGACGCCATTGTCAAGGGTCAGCATCCAGCAAGCTCCCCGCTCTCGTGTACCGCGTGATGGCCCTGCTTTCAAATTGCAATTAAAATTAAGCATGTGCCACGAGGTACAGTTTTTTTTTCTCCAGGGAGCGCGAAGTGGCACTTCCATAGACCAGGCCTGGCCCGATTTACCCGTGACACATCCAGGCCCGGCCCAGTATTCGTTTGCCTTCCTGAAATAGCTCCGCGACGAGGGAAAATGGCAATGAAAAAACAAGAGACGGGTTGGCCTGTAGCAGGCAGAGAAAATATGTACGTAGTACTACTCACAGAACCTTCCCTTGCACATGATGAGGCGAGGGAAATGTAATTGTTAATACATTACATGGAATCATGGATGTAAAGCTGCACCTGGCAGTATACAACATCAGTTACATGGTAGATGTTCAACAAGTGCCTAATCCACAAAACTTGGATGTTAACACAGCCTGCCTGGATGCTTCGACAGCTACTTGATCACAGCGCTGGTCTCTCGGAGCCAGAGAAACGAACCATGCAGGCCACAATCCGAGGTTTGCGACTTGGTTCTGACGTGTAGGATCCCGCATCGGGCTCAGGAATTGTCACCTGACAGTGGAATACATGATGAATTCCCTGGATGTGAAGTGGAAAGGTTGGTGGGGAACATGGTTCCTGAAACACAAGAAAGGTCATATGAGCACCGATAGGACTCAGTAACGCTATATAGGGAAACCTGCAGTGTAGGCACCATTCATTCGCTATCCAATCAGGGTAAATCAGTGCATTGTGTATGTGATTTGCATCTACTGGTTTCATGTGAACTCTGACTCCGTATTAAGGAATGAATAACATTACTGACACTACACTGTTTGGAAGTGCTTGGATTTAACATTTTTTTTTGCCAAGGATATCCAACTTACGGTCGTGGCCCGTATATCTTGATCTGTCGGACATGAGTGTCCCTCCCGTTCAGGTGATTGGCCAACACCGCAATCTGGAGCATAAATGTATGAATGAATGTTTCTCTGCAAAAATATGCCCACAAAGAGAATTACGCAACTGTCTGCAAAGGTAAGTAAAGCTAAGCAGTGGGATCTAAAATAGAATCACCCTTAAATTAATTCTGAAATCCTCATGTATTTCTACACCAATATTGTAATTATTTGTTGAGTAAACGTGGTCAAGTTGTACATCAAAAGGGAAGCCAATGGGATATTATTAGACTGATGAAATGAGTTAGCTGCAGCTTTAGATATACTTGAAACTTCGACAGAGTATGTAAGTTTCTCAAGGATTAAACAAGATCGAAAACAGCTTTAGTAATACTATATACTAACCCATGAAATTATGCAGTCAGTACACAGGGAGTGTGCTGAAAAGTTGAGTCACCCAACATGGCAGCATGTCAAAATGGAATATAACTATTTCGGAAATTCCAAAACATATATGCATAGTATGTATTATGTCATCAGATGGTAATGTGAACTACCTTCCGAAATTTGACTGCCAGATGAAGGAAAATAAAGGCATCATAGGACTGATATGGTCAAGTTACAAAATGCATACCGGGGATCAGTGCCGGATAATGATATGTGAACCCATCCCACTGGCTTCAAAAGGTCCACCGTTTTAATTTCCTGGAAGCATGGTAAATATAATGGTTCATTTTTTTTCAAGTGTTACCGTAGGGGAAAACCCCTACGGTGTAGATTTTCATATATTTATATATCAATATAATGGTTCATTATTTCAGACTAAGACAATATTATCACTAATTTCCAAGGATCAACTCAGTGTTCATTGGACAACAGCGCAATGCAGAAGTATTGCAGAACAGATCAAGTTTCCAAATCAATAGTCCATTACTGTAATGTAATCCTATGGTATGTCAGAGTACGATGCAACAATAATGAATTGTAATCCTATAACACATCAGAACAGGCAGTAGCCCCCAGGTCTGGAAATCCGAATGTACAAACAAATTAATCACAGCCTGATATAAGCTTTGTTACAAGATGAAGACCAACAGGCTGCAGCAGCATCAAATGTACGTCCGAACCCTCCAGGCTCCAAGTACATCAAAATGTACTTATGTAGAAGTGGGCAATGCAGTTGCAGCAGCGCATTGGCTTGTAAATTCTACTGGAATTTGAGGCACAACTATTGTCAGAAAAATCACGTGCAATCGTATTCTTTTTTAGCGTACTGTACAATAAAAACAACGATCATAGCACGCAGCCGGAAAACAAGAGAAGCCCCTCAGGGAAAAAGAGAAGTGTTTGAACAGATAGCCATGAAAGAACGGCAAGAAGAATCATCAAAGCTTCAACCTGGGTAAAAATGAAGGCTCAGAGAATAACCTTTCGCCGAATCACATCATGCTACTACCATCCCAGAACGACAACGACGACGAAGACGATGAGAGGATCTCGAGTCTTCCGTTGCCGTCCGTCCGGGGAGGCAGCCGTAAGACCGGCCTTTCGATTTCTCCTCACTGCCAATATCACCATTGCATAGGTACAAAGAGACAACACGAACAGAGCAAAAAAAAGTAATATACAGCAGCTCACAATCACTTGTTTGGCCAGCCTAGACAGTAGAAAACACTCGTACAAGTCACAAAGGCATTATCAAGCAATATCAAGCCAAAAAACAAAAAAAACCCAGCTGGAGTAAGGGAGGCCTCCCAGAACCTATGTATAACACCAGCTTGTGAGTATTGACACTTGTAATGCCTCGAGGATACAACCATGTACTGTATACTAGACCTCTCACAACAGGATTGAGAAAATAGCATCTTCATTGATTTATAATAGAGATGGAGGCTTACGTTGCCTCTACCACCAAGAGAAAAGAAAAAGGTACTTGCTTGCCAATTGCTCGCCTATCTGGCACAATACATACTGTTCTAGCCTAATTCTTTCCTGTGCAGCTTTACCGATACATGTTTAATAACATTGCGGATATTTGGCTGAAGTTGACATGACATTCTGCTACAAATGGCTAAATCCAAAATTGTACAAGCTGCATAAAAACAGATATTTAGCTGAAACGGGGTAGAAATCGAAATTGGGAGTGTCAGACATCACATGTGAACCACAAGCAACAACTTTTGCAAAGTGCCCTGACCGCTCTCACAATCGACCACCGATCATAACCTAGAATTCAGAGATACATGTGTGCTCCCACTGGGCAACTCGAATTTTCAAGGATCAATTCAGTGTTCACTGGATAACAGCGCAATGCAGAACAGATCAAGTTCCCAATAAATAGTTCAGTATGTAATGTAAACCTATGGTGTGTTAGAATATGATGCAACGATAATGCAGTGTAATCCTATAATACATCAGAACACGCAGTAGTCCCCGGGTCAGGAAACCCGAATGTATTTTAACGAATTAACCACAAGCCTGATATCAGGTTCTGTACAACATGAATACCTCCAAAACAATGACCATACCAGGCAGCCAGAAGAGAAGAGAAGCCCTTCAGGGCAAAAGAGAGGTGTTTCAATTTAAACAGACAACCACGAAGGAACGACAAGAAGAATTATCAAAGCTTGAGACTCAGAGAAACGACAAGAAGAACGATAAAAAGGACGGCTCAGAGAAAAACCTTTCACCGAATCACATCATGATACTACCGTCCCAGAACAACGATGACGACAAAGATGATGAGGATCTCGAGTCTTCCGTGTCTGTCTGTCTACGGAGGCAGCCGTAAGACCAGCCTTTCGATTTCTCCTCACTGCCATATGTCACCATTGCATAGGTACCAAGGTGGATTCATACAATCTTGTTTTCCCAGCCTCAATTGTAGAAAATACCAAATGATGGATTCATACAAGTCACGAAGACATTAATCAAGCAATGATCAAGCCAAAAAAAACATCTGGAGTATGGAAGGCCTTCAAGAACCTGTCTTCTAGGCAAATCACGCGCAATCATATTGTTTTTTAGCTTACTGTACAATAAAAACAACGACCATACCAGGCAGTCACAGAACAAGAGAAGCCCTTCAGGGCAAAAGAGAAGTATTTCAACAGACAGCCATGAAACAAACGACAAGAAGAATCATCAAAGCTTGAGACCTGAGTAAAAATGAAGGCTCAGAGAAAAACCTTTCGCCGAATCACATCATGCTACTACCATCCCAGAGCGACAACGACGATGAAGACGATGAGAGGATCTCAAGTCTTCCGTGGCCATCCGTCCTGGGAGGCAGCCGTAAGACCGGCCTTTCGATTTATCCTCACTGCCAACATCACCATTGCATAGGTACGAGACACACCACCAACAGAGCAAAAAGAACTAATATATAGTAGCTCACAGTCACTTGTTTGGCCAGCCTATGCAGTACAAACACTCGTACAAGTCGCAAAGACATTAATGAAGCCAAGAAAAAAAGCTGGAGTACGGGAGGCCTCCAAGAACCTATGTATAACACCAACTTGTGAGTACTGACACTTGTAACGCCGCGAGGATACAACCATGTACATATACTAGACCTCTCACAACATGATTGAGAAAATAGCATCTTCACTGTTTCATAATAGAGATGGAGGCTTACGGTGCCTCTACCACCAAGAGAAAAGAAAAAAAGTACTTGCTTGCCAATTGCTCCCCTATCTGGCATAGTACATACTGTTCTAGCTCAATTCTTTCTGTGCAGGTTTACCTATACATGCATAATAACATTGCGGATATTTGGCTGAAGTAGACATCAAAATTCAAAATTCTGCTACAAAATGGCTAAATCCAAACTTGTACAGGCTGCATAAAAACAGATAATTGGCTGAACTGGGGTAGAAATCGAAATCGGGAGTGTCAGACATCACACGTGAACCGCGAGCAACGACTTCTGCAAAGTGCTCTGACTGCTCTCACGATCGACCACAGATCATAACCTAGAATTCAGAGATACATGTGTGCTCTCTCACTGGGCACAACGCTGCTATGTGAGAGGTCAGACAATCAACATGTACATCCTGCAATTCGCCACAAGCCTCTGAACAAACGATTTCTCGTGGCGAAGAGAGTTACCTTGAGATTGTGGAACCCGTCGCCGGCCCGAATGGAGATCTTGCTCGGCGTGTAGCTCTCGTCGAGCTTGAAGTCCACGTAGAGCACAACAAGCTGCCACCCGCAACAGATTCAGAAGAGAGAGAGAGAGAAAAATCAGGCGTCATTCGAACAAAATGGAACGGAAGCAGCAGCGTCAACTCGGAGCCCCCATCCTCCTTACCTGCAGCTGCACCTTCTTCTGGAACTGGATGTTCACCAGGTGCGGCTGCGCGCCGTCCGACCTGACCAAGAAAACCCAAATCCAACAGCTACTCAGCCTCTGGTTCGGCAGGAATGGCAAGAAATTTCGAGGGGGAATAGGAGGTGACAGGGGCGCTGACTGCCAGTAGGTGTCGAGGCTGTTGTCGCGGAGGGAGGAGACGCCGTTGCCTGGCTTGCAGGAGCTGACGCTCCAGGCGGCCGTCTTGGCCATCTCCCGCATGTCGCAATCCACCGAAAGCTCCGGCCATCCCTTCAGACGCCCCCCCGCCGGGGCTGGGGTGGTGGGCCCCGGGGTCGCCGCCTCCTCCTCCTCGCCGTCGGACTCCATCGGCGCGGTGGGGCGGGGAGGAAGAAGTGGGGGAGAGGGTTTGGACTTGAAACTTCGGGGAGGGCAAGGGAGGGCGAGGGAATAAAGTAAACCGGCCCGGCCCGTGCTAGCAGAGCACGCTTTAGCTGGTTGCAATGGGCTGGGCCTACTTTTGTGAAGATCGAGATGTTATGCCCACAATCAACGATTTATGAACCCTAAAAAAATCAAGGGTTATGCTTGAGATGAAAAAAGAATTCACCACTAATGCAGAAAAAAAAAGGGGTCACATGTTAGAGGAGACGGATTAAGGTAGGACTAGAAGTCAAAGAAGAAACGAAAAAAATGCATGTCGTCAAACCATAGAGCCGCCACCCTCCAGATCAAATCGTCGTCGGAGATGAAGGGGAAGATGATTCTCATTTCTTGTTTGGTGTGTAGGAAGATTTTGTTTTGTCTATTTTTGTTTCACTGCAACGTTGCTCCGACGTTTTGTCTCAAATGAAAGTCTTCCTGCTCCAATCTTGTCTTAATCCGCTCCATACTGTCTAGCTTCGAAGAACTAGAATGTTGAGCTACTTTGGGTCCAGAGATTCTTCAAAAGTCCATTCTGTCCGCAGGGAGAAAAGTTTCAGTGGATGGGGATTCGAGGTGCAACGACCAATTAAGTTAAGTGACGCCCTTGTATATAGATGGTTGAAAGTTCTAGTAGAACATTGCATATGCAGAAGATATGCTTCTGCTTGGCCGATAGAACTAGCAAGTGGTCGACAGGACTGTTGGTCACCGATGCAACACTTTCGGCACTGACCTGAATACAACCGGAGATAGTAGGTCCAAGTCGGATGATAATTCGATATGAAAGGGAATATATAGATAAGCTTGTCGTTCTATTTATAATCATCGAGTGGATCTTAATTAGACTTCCACACCCCACGGGATCGGAGTATCTGTTGTTTCAGTATACATGGCCTTCTTTAGTTGCTCTGCTGAAAACTTGCTTCAGTGTTTAGCAGGGTGCTCTCCAACACATACACGTCAGAAAAATATTTAGACTAATGATTTTTTTTAGTTTGCATGGACTATAGAAAAATAATTTATAATCCTAATACATATGTCAAGATCTTGTCGGGGCACATATAGTCTACTAAGGCACTATTAATTGTCCATCTAGGCAACACTGTTCAATGGAAAAAATATTTATAATCCTCAAAAAGGTTTATCATCATGTCGACGGTCAGTCGATTGGAATGCTCCTCAGCTAGCAGGGTTACGGTAAGGTGAAGTGATGGGCCTTCATCTTCTATTGTTCTATCATGCTGTGTTCATACAGGGTTTGTAATTCCCAATAGACCATTAATTTCTCATACGTGACATCTAAAAGATTTGAGTTATACGCTATAAACAGTAACATGATGGAAAAAATAAGGACTAAATACAAAGAGTGAGCAGAAGGGTAAACAATATAATATAATAAGACAAAAAATGCTCTAGAGACCAAGCATAATACTCTATCCGTCTGAAAATAAGTGACTTGCTGAATTTGTTTAGACTCACATGTATCTAGAAATATTTTAAATGTGTAGATACATGCGAGACAAATCCGGACTAAGAAAAACAAAGGCATGGTCACTCATAAAAAGATAAGCCAAAAGTAGAGAAGAGGGTATATATCATGGTTATAACAGTTAATTTGATTATCTAATTTGCTATTCAGCAGAAATTGATCACAAAGAGTTACTAATGAGATAGAACCAGAAGATCTCAGGCAAAAAGGTGTGAAATAAAATAATTCCGCACGCCCATCATATATCATATATCATATAGCAAAACAATGCACCTGAACTGAAACCTGAGGGACACCAGATGCAGATCCGGGACATACCAAAAATAAGAACCATCAACTAAGAGCCTAAAACCACCCATCATATGTCACACGGGAAAATAATGCACCTGAACTGAAACTTGAGGGACACCAAACGCAGACTTGGGACATGACCAAACATATATAAGAACCATCAACTAAGAGCCTAGAACCACTCACTTCTTGTTACATGGAGAACTAGATTTCCCTCAATCTTGCTTAGAATTATCGTCAGGGAGCACCACGACAGTTTGACAACCCACGGAACAACATAGTTTCATCTGCACCACCATTACCTTGTGCCGGGAAGAAGTCATGGCGGACAAGGCTTTCTTTTAACCTATGCCTCATAAGGTTGTGAAGAATGTTCCATTCATGTCGTGTCGCCACGCTGCTGCCAGCACCCGACAAGTGCTCCAGGCACTGGTGTGAAACTATAAACACATCTCCTTGTTCATCCGGCACCAGGAAAAGGATCGGCGTCTCCAACTTGATGCTATACTTGAACGACCAGAAGTTGGCATCGTAGTCCTCCAGCACCCACAGATCAGCCGTCCCGCCATTGTAGTCGTACAATCCGAGCTCGCCCTTCATCTCGAAGGGGTCCGTGCGGGAGCCCTCGACGGGCGTCCGGAGGCGCCGGAAGGACTCGGCCACGGTGTCGAACACCAGCATGTTGTTGCACTTGCTGCCGCGCGACCCCACGGGACGCCAGTGGAACCTGCACTGTACCAGGACGGGCGGGTAGCAGTACTCGAACATGGGCGAGATCTCCCTGGTGGCCCACTCCCCGGGGGACTCGCCGACGCACCGGAGCTCGTCGGATCCCACGGTGTGCACGTAGTAGACGGCGGGGCCGTGGTCGGCGTCGTTGGGTGCCTTGGAGATGTTCCAGCACAACACTCGGTACGACCCGGACGGAGGGTGAGGGTAGAGGCCGGACACGTAGACGCCGCTGAGGCGCGGAAGAGAAGCGCGCTGGCGGGTGGCCGGGTTGCAGATGTGGCGGCTCCGGTAGGCGGAGACGATGAGGAGGCCGTCGCAGGCGGCGAGCAGACGGAAGTTGTCGCGGTACGGGGTCTGGTCCGTCCGGGCGACGGGGCGCCGCTCGCCGGCGCGGTGGTCGAGGGCGTCTAGCCTGCAATCCCGAGCATCCCCGATGGTGACGAGCTGGAGCGCGGGCTGCCGGCGGTGGTGGGCGAGGAGGAAGGCCGCGTCGGAGGTGAGGATACGGCGCCAGGAGCGGCAGACAGCGCGGCACCGAAGGAGGGGCTTGGATGTAAGGCGTGTCAGGATCTCCCAGAGAACGAGATCCTCGGGGAGTCGGGGCTCGCCACCAGCCGATTCCGCCATCGTTGATTTGGGAGCACCAAAGCCGCGGCGGCGGTGCGTGTTCTTTCAAGGGAAGGCAAGGGAAACGCCGAAACGGATTGCACGGGGAAGGAGAGAAAAAAGAAAAAACAAAAGTGGCCTAGTCAGGCCTAGTCTTCACTAAGCCCAGTTTAGTTTTTTTTAGGGTCCTAAGCCCAGTTTAGATGACCGCATCATTGGGGTCAGCCAACATTTGTGAAGTTTGAGATGTACCGCTCACAATCGATCACGGTGACAAACTTCCAAAAAAGTTTTTTTTTACTCTTTGAGATGCAAATAGAGAAACACTGAAAACTTAGTTTTGTACATTTGCAAGAAAATTGAAAAATCTTGCACTTTAACTAGAACCTTATTGTGAGAGCTGCTTCTCTCGAAGTTTTTTTTTCTTGCAAGGTAACTGGATTTGTTGGTATTTGTCCATCCCTAGAGCCTGAGAGGTACGGTGGCACAACGAACAATGGGTCCCCACGGCTTAATTTTAAAGAGTAACGAGTATAATGTTTGTAATTTTCGCGTTGTTGTACGTATGGCAGTTTTCGCCTATGTGATCCCCCTACCTGATATTTGGTTGTATATGTTTGTCTTTGTATCTAATAAGTCATATTTACTTAAAGAAACTTGACATGACTTTAAACAAAATCTAGAACAGTTTTTTTCTGAAAGGAGAAGTATAAGAACTCACATTGGAACCATAAATTCAGTTGTGAGCACGGAAGCATAGACATTTTCATGACCCTTTAATTTAATAAATGTACATGTCCATTTTTCACGTGTACTTGCTTTCATGGAAGATTTTTATTTGTGGTATGTGGGAAAAGATAAACATGGTGCTTAATATTGCATTTTAGAGGACTGAATATTTCTTCATGCTCCCATGCTAACTTTTTTACATTTCCATGACCATTTAATATAACAAATGGGCATGACCATGCCATATGTGTATGTGTATTTGCTTTCGTAGAAAAGGTTTTTTTGTGGTATGTGGAAAAAGATAAACATGGTTCTTTAATATTGCATTTTAGAGGACTAAACATTTCTTCATGCTCCCCTCGCTACGATTCCTACCTAGGTCCAAGCAGAGCCGGTGCAGCCGGGCCCGATCCGGCCCGCCCTGGCCCAGATCTGGGCCCACCAACGCCGCCCCCCTCGCTATGATTCCTACCTAGGTCCAACCAGAGTCGGCGCAAATCGGGCTCGACCCGGCCTGCCCTGGCCCAGATCGGGCCTAGATCTGGGGAGCAGCCCCAGCATCAGACCCCCGTCGCCACCGCCTGCACCGCCAAGGGCAGGGCCCACCGCCTAGCCACCACCGACGCCGGGCGGCAGCGTCGCCTGCCTAGGACTGCCGGAGCGCCGGGGCTCTACCCTGTTGCGGGCGCTAGGGCCAGAACCGAGCACGCCCGACCGCATGCGGGCCTCCGCACCACCGCGCCGCTCATCCGCCGCACCCACCTGGTTGCCGCCGATTCCCCGTACCGCGCGCAGCCTCGCTCTGCAAAGACGTGACACCACCGCTCGCCTCGAAGCGCGCGCCAGACTCAGCGAGCGGGAGGGGGGAGCCCTGCCGCCACTTACGCCGAGCAGCTTTGCCACCGTCGCGTCCCGCTGGCGGCGAGGGAGGGGCGGTGGCGTGGAGGAGCCCCTGGTCGCTCGCGGGAGCGGCGCGGGGAATTATGATTCACGGACTCTGTCGCTACCTGAATTTACTGTTCAAATATAAGATGCTTTAGCTTTGTGAAAAGAGTATATCTACACCATTTTTAGTGTGCAGGTTTACTCTTCATCTACACGAACCTGCGCACTAAAAAAAATGTAGATATATTTTTTCACAAAACTAAAACATCTTATATTTTAAAACGGAGCCCGTTCGTCTGAAATAGATACACAGGGCCATCGACAGGGGTCCGGACACTCGGCCACTGTCGAAAACGAGCATGTTTTCGCACACTTGCTGCTGGGCAACTCCATAGGACGACAGTGGAACCTGCGCTGTACCTGGACAGGCGGGTAACAGAACTCATACATCGGCATCGTCGCGGAGACATTCCCGGTCGCCGATTTCTCCAGGAAGGGGAGCGCACTGCGGGTGGCCGGGTTGCAAATGTAAATTGTAATGTGGAGGACCCGGCATGTGCAGACGACGACGAGGCCGTCACAGGCGGCGAGCAGATGGAGTAGGAGGTCGCCGTGGCTCGCGGCCTGGTTTATTCGTACTAGGCTCAGTTTGGTCAGGCCCGTCCTCGTTAAGCCCATAGCTGGCCGCACTGGGCCCGCCCAATATTTCTGAAGTTTGAGATGTACCGCCAACAGCTACAGTGACTGATACCCTTAAAAAAAAAAGCTACAGTGACTGATTTTCCTGAACATTCTCAAAAAACAAAAAACAAAAAACCGATTTTCCTTAAAAAAAAAACAGCATAGTGACAAATGGTAGCTCCTTGAAATTCTGACATAAACAACTGAAAATTTAGTGTTCTATACATTTGCAAGAATCTAGTAGTAGAAAAATTCTTGCACTCCAGTTGGGACCACACCCTGAGAGCTACTTCTCCCACGGCTTTGAGATTTGCATCTTTCCTGTAGAGCAACTTGCTCCCTGATACAGTGATGCCCCATTGCATGGTGTTGTTTTCATCATCTGGTATCTTCAAAGGCAACGATATCTTATCCCTGCACCCGGTGTGATCTGATCTGCCACGGCAGGCAGGAGATGCTCATCCCCATCGCACCGCGCGCCACGCCGGCGACATCCTCCTCCGTGAAGCCAGCGTCCTGCGCGGCGTGTGGCCGGCCAGCAGCATCCTCCACAAGATTTAGCTGCCTACATACAAAAGAAGCAACATCCTTCCAGCATCTACAACAGCACGTACCGCGCCAAACCTGCCACTGTATCTAGCTGCTAGGAACTACAAAAGCGGAGCTCCTTTTTGTTCAGGGATTCTTCAGATGTTTCAGTATCTGGTTATGGCGAAGGCAAGGGGCCAATTCAGTTAACAGTGTGCAGAATCCCCTGCAATAATTCTGGAGCCCTTGACCAGCTAGCTGTTGAAAGTTCTAAACTGCAACTTGCATATATGCATCGAGCGCAACTTTTAGCAGAATATATGCGCTTCAATTTTGATCACTTGAACTGTTGATCGACGTGGATACCTGATCGCTGGAGCCGATAACGATTCCGCTGTCGCAGGCAAGCAGCTGCCGAATTCAGAATCTGCCAATCCTGTGGGCTTTTGCATACCTATATGTGGCATATGTTCTTGGCTGTGGCTGTCAGAATCTACCTAGCGCCCTGAAGACTGGAGCAAAGCAGGAGGAGGAGGATCCGAGATAGGGCCAAGTTGGTTGATGATTTGATTGAGAGGGAAGCGTATCGTTTCCTTTTTAAGAACTAACTTTCGTTCCACTTTATGCTCTTCCAGTGGATCTTAGGCTTCCACACCTCATGGAATGGAGGACTGTGCAAGTACGTTTTTTCAGTACGCGTGAGCTCGTTCACCTCTACACGACTGCACCAGAGTGGTTTCAGACTTTTTGCAAGGTGCTCTCAGGGATATATATATATATATATATATATATATATATATATATATATATATATATATATATATATCACGACTTTGGATACCGAACTTTTAATAAAAATCTATGTGCATCAACTGATGCAGAGACCAGGGTTTTACATGAGCTACTAAAGAAACGGGCCAGCAAGAGGTGCTATTTGGCTCACGGGTGCATTTGCACCAATTCTAAAAAAACATATTTCAAAATGACAAAAGAATTGGAAAAAATGTCTACATATATTCGAACATTTTATGTTTGTTCAAAAATTTTCAGGATGAAAAAACATTCTATGTGAAAAAGACAAAAAATGTCCTCTAAATAGTCACATTTTTTATTTTTTATACATGATACATAAAATATTATTTCATTCCGACAACTTGTGAACGAACATAGAATGTTTGGATTACATGTAAACATTTTTTTTTTGAATTTTTTGATATTTAGAAATATGTTTTCTCATAATGGGAGCAAATGCACCCGTGAGTCAAAAGGAATTTCTCGTAGGCAAGAGTTGTCCTCTCTTCTCGAAACAGGCATACACCCAGCTTTATAAATAAAGCAACATCCATACAACATTCAGAAAACGCATACAACCGAGCCGAGCCACAAGGCCCAAAGGCCACACACAGCACACAACACAACACACACTGATACAAACGCGCGCCGAAAACACGCTCAACGGCCTGAGGGAGAAGCAAGTTGGCGCGCTGCCACAATAAGGTGCTCCATCATCCCATCCAGACGCGCCCTGTCCCGCTGTATACTCTGCTGCAAAAAAGCCAAAAATTTGAAGATCGAGTCAGAGGCACGGCGAAAGAATACACGCTTGATGACCATCTTGTTACGGATGTTCCATAAAATCCAGGTCATCCCTGCAAACAAAAACCAGAAGAGGCGCCTCCTCCTGCCGGTATGGTTTGCATTGGCTTCCAGGAATTCCCCCAGGTTTGAGGCCTGCCACGACGGCCCCAGAGCCTCCCGAGTGAAATTCCAAAGGAAACGAGAAGCGGGGCAGGAGAAGAAAATGTGGTGTCCTATTTTCGGGACCGCACACAAGGGGCAAAGGTCATTCCCTGGGCCATGGCGCTTGGCCACCTCCACGCCAGAAGGTAACCGGTCACGCAACAGCTGCCACAGGAAAATTTTAATCTTAAGGGAAGGGGAGACTTCCAGAGGGGGACAGTCTAGGGCATAGACGGACCCCCGAACAGGGCCCTATACATGGAACCCACCGAGAAAACACCCGAGGGCAAGAGGTGCCAAGACATGCTATCTGGGGATTGGGACTGAGACAGCGGGAGACTGTCGCGCAGTCCCTCCCAAGAGTCCCGCTCAGCAGCCCCAAGGTTCCGTCGGAACGCAACCTGCCAGACCCCGTCCTGAAAGGCATCTGCCACCAGGAGAAGAGGGTCCGCGCAGATTGCGAACAGCTCGGGAGCCTCGAGACGCAAGGGGCGACCACCCACCCAAGGGTCAAGCGAGAAGATGGTGTTTTCCCCATTTCCAATGGAAATAGAGAGCCCCTTCCGGATTGCCGGCTTGATGTCCTGGATAGATCTCCAAAACTGAGATCCCTCCCGACGCTCATAAGCCAGAAGTGGTCGCACACGCAAATACTTAGCCTTCACTAGTTGTAACCAAAGGCCGCCATCGTCAGTCAGGATCCGCCAAACCCAACGAAGCATCAGGGCCACATTCATATGGCGAGAGGAAAGGATCCCTATGCCCCCAGATCCTTGGGAGTGCAAATGTCTGCCCACTTAACCATATGATATTTTTGGTGGCCGTCATTAGCCATCCAAAAAACCCGGGAAAGCTCCTTGTCAAAGTTGGCATGCACACCTTCCTGGAGGTAACCCCATGATATACATGGGGAGGCTAGAAAGACAGGAGTCGATGAGGATGGTCTTTCTCCCTTTAGAGGTAAACCTGCCTTGCCATGGCTCGGATTTCGCCTTAACCCGACCCATAAGGGGCTCCAGGTCTCTAGAGAGGATCCTAGTTTCCTGACTGGCATCCCCAGTTAATTCATGGGGAACGATGCCAGTCGGTAATTCAGATTTTCCGCAATCCTCTGTTGCTCCGCTAAGAGATAGCCAAGTACCATAACTTCACTCTTGTCAAAGTTAATTTTGAGGCCAAACATGACCTCAAAGCAGAGGAGCAGGAATTTCAGGTTAGCAATGTCCTATGCCGGCCCTTCCACCATAAGCATGGTGTCATCCGCATATTGAAGGTGAGTCACTACCCCGCCAGGGATAAGATGCCCCACCACCCCAGAGATGTGGCCAAAAATCTTGGCTTTCTTCATGATTTCTGCAAGGGCATCCACCGCAGCATTAAACAAGATCGGCGAGATCAGGTCCCCTTGTCTAACCCCACATGTGGGCTTAAAATAAGGGCCCACCTTACCATTTATGTTTATTGCCGTGTTCCCACTCATAACGTTGTACTCTTCAGGAAAGTTGTACTCTCTCCAGTCTCGAGTTATTAGATGTCGGAGATTTGTCATTTTTTCTTCTCTTATCAGCTAGCTAGGGTTTGCCATTTATGTTTTTTTCTTTTCTATTTTCAGAAGGGTTTTATCTTGTAGGTCGGCACACAGCGGTCCGATCGAAGATGCCAATGATATCATGCGACATCATATGGCGTCGGCAACTTTGCGTTTGGTCGGGCGGGACTTCATATGTGTGCAGATCGTACCCTATAAATAGACGATCCAGGTCGTTGGAACCACTTCAGAATCAGCCATCGTTGGAGCTAGCTAGATTCGTCGACCTCCTCCTGTAACTCTGGAAGCAAGCTAATAATTTGAAAAGTATATATACACCAATGGCGTCAGCCTCCGGCTCCCAGGGATCGGCGGCGGCGACAACTTGGACGAAGCGGCAGAACAAGCAGTTCGAGTGTGCGCTGGCGGTGTACGACCAGGAC
The DNA here is from genome assembly GCA_916181665.1 of Avena sativa. Lineage (NCBI taxonomy): Eukaryota > Viridiplantae > Streptophyta > Magnoliopsida > Poales > Poaceae > Avena > Avena sativa. Next base: position 379,363,667 of record OV702279.1, on the reverse strand, counting down.
ACGCCGCACCGGTGGCACGACGTGGCCCGCTACATGGGCGGCGTCAAGTCCGCCGACGAGGTGCGCCGCCACTTCGAGCGCCTCGTCGCCGACGTCAGGCAGATCGAATCAACCGGCCACTACGGCGCCTAGCCAGCTCCACCGCGACGCACTGCGCGCCGCCACAGGTACGTGTGCGCGCATCAAGTGCATCGTGTGGTCAGGGTGCCGATGTGCCGGTGTGGCAGCCACATGGGATCTAATCCTCAATTCCTCATACACATGCGGGGCAGGCAGTGTGATTAGCTTTATTATTAGCAGATCGATCGCAGCCGTTCAGATTACCAGGGCTGGACGACTCCGATCGAGCTAGCATTAGGCTGTGCTACGTATGCCAATGCCATATGTAGGACGTGTTACTCTAAGCTGACGCGCACCTCTGTTTCTCTGCAGATCTAGCTCACCCAAGATAACTGGATTAGCCTCCCTCACATGATTATATATGCAGCATGCATGCCAGGAAGATTAACTGTGCCATTATTGTACAAGACCAAGTAGTAATGTATGTATGCTCCTCCATCGAGTAGAATTGATGTAGTACGTCTCGTGCATGTAATGTACTCTCATCATCGAAGGGGCACCGATGTTCAGTCGGCACTACTTAATGTATAGCAACATCTATGTGTATGTATGCACAGATTAGTTATGTAAATTGTCCCCAAGGTGCATGGATATATGCATGTGTACATAACTCACTGGCTTTTAATATTTTTTTGACAAAAATTTCACGATCTATTAATAATTATCAACATCGGTACAAAGAGTCCCAAAACATACACTAACGCAATCCAAAGGCGTGCCGTGGTCCCCGCCCCTCCATTACCGGATCCGGGCAAAATTTGTCGTAGTATTATAGTAGACAAACAGAAAGACACTGTGTTAAGGTCAAAAGGACCAGCTCACCAGGGCAGCAACCATCACCAGTGATTACAATTGTAGGTCGGAAGAGACTAACCTGAAACCACACCGATGAACATGAAAATCAACTAGATCACATGAGATCTATCACACACACGTCTCCACGCGCTCTCCATTGGTGCTAGACGCACCACCAAAGAAAAGATAGGGTTGCGAGGATCTTATTCTGACTTCAGGATGTAGTCGCCGCCTCACCATTCTGAAGAAGACACGAAAAAAATAACCTAAACGGAGAATTGGAAACCCCTAGCCGGCGAGGGGCCATGGTCTGTCACACCTCCGAGGATCCAAGGCCACTAGAGACGGAGTGGACCACCGGCATGGCTGAGTGGGAAACCCTAGATGGGTTTTGGTGTCTCTCGCTTGATTGCCTCTGTCATCCTCACATACCGCTTCAGTCAAAGAGTTCGTGAGGCTTTTAGTTCATTTGATGTAAGAGTACAATTCGAGCACATGTCACATAAGGTCAATACATGAATCAACCATATATAAATAATCAACAATATGAAGCATCGTTGTATTAACATGTTATCCTGTTATGAAGCCACCAACTGCATCAGTTGAACAAATCTAGTGCAACTGTTTCCATATGATTGCATCTAGTTTCCATGGCACTTTGCTTCTCCGTCGGCTGGGAAAAGAGCACGTACAAATCTAGTGGGTATGGAGAGGGGGCGGGGGGGGGGGGGGGATCCTGATTTCTTAAAAAACAAACTAATTGCATATGTCGGCTGAAGTAAAGAACTCCCATCCAAATGTTGCTCAATCAATTCCTGAATAATTTCATGATATTATTTAGGGATGGTAGATTATATTAAATGTCATATGAATACTACACCGTACAATTTTGGCAAGAGGGAATGTATGAAACATGTGTTTTGTTGATTCATTTTATCAAAAGTGAACACATTTTTTTCTCTGTCGATTCCTTTTTGCCTAATTGTCCTTTGTTAGCATTTTGCGTACATATACATGAGTCGAAAGACCTCTACATACACGGACCGCTTATACTTTTCTAATGCATGAATTGGTTAATCTTCCTATGGTGTAAAGTGAGATTCATTTTGCTACTTGCGGGAGAATCACTACTTAAAGAAGCAAAAGAAAAAGGAGAATAGAATCGGAGTGATCTTGCATCGGTCCATTTGCTTCCAGGGATCAAGGCTTTTGACCCACAACAAGTAGCGGGAATCCCTAACCAAACTAATACACGACAAAACAGTAAACAAACAACCGAGCATAGGACATTAAGAGAGAGAGAGAGAGAGAGAGAGAGAGAGAGCACTAGCACGGTATATTAAAAAAACAATTTTTCAATCAACATTGACAGCCATCTGAGTACATAGTTTCTCTAAGCTCGGGTATACCTACACGGCTGTACCCCTATACTTTTAGATATTTCTTGGTGTCTGAACATAGTAGTACTAAAGTTATGCGGACTAACTAAGTTTGAGCTTGATATTTTATGGTATTTTGAGGAAAATCAGAATATTCAATGAATTTTATATTCATATGTATGTGTTACCACTTGTTCTTTTTTATGTGCCTCATACCATCGATTTTTCTTCCGAATGTTTTGTGACATCTTGTAATGTTGTACTCGGTACTATGCTACACTCATGTTTTTCTCAGTTTTATTTGTCACAATTGCAAGACCACAAAATTATGTCAAAATCTAGTGGGTGTACCTAAATCTGTGATAAAAATTTCTATGTGCTGTTATAAGATGTCGTATTTGCATGGGTCTCAATGATCACATTGGACAATTTTTACCGCCTAGTTAGCTAGAAGTAGTTATTTCTGAGCGACCCTTGTGAAATAGCAAAATCATTAATCAAGAGAACTAGAAGCTTGAGGGTGGGCCAAGACCCACATTGGTCTCGATTACACCCCATATGTATCCAACAGGGGCGTATCTAGTGGGGGTGCCATCGGTGCCATGGCACCCCCTCCAAGAATGTGAAAACCTACTAGTAATTGGGCTAATCTTGGCTAAATTTAAGCCTTAATAGGGAAATCTTTATACTTGGCGCGTCAATCGATTTAATTCTAGATACACCACTGATCCAACCATCTTTGAACACGTTCCTTGTCCAATTATTTTTTTATTCAACTTCATTGAGAAAATCATATCTCGCAACTGCCACCGAACACTTGTATCCCGACCCAGGAGTAAATTATTCTGGAACTAGCTCTAATGCACCAGTATATGTTAATGCTATTTCAACTGTTTGTGACAACTCACATATGCATGAATGTTTTCTCCATTTCAATCTTATTTAATTTGAAAAAAATATTTATTACCTTCCAATTCAAGATGAAGCATGCAATGTATAACTTTTTCCAAAATAAGCACATCAAAATAATCTCCGACCATGAGTCACTTCCTAATGTAAAGGTTCACATCAAACAAAGAAAGGAAATGTAATATCGCAACAATATGCTAGTTAATCCTAGTTGTAAACTCTTGTATATAATAAACAAACATGTACTTTTGTGTTAAAATTGACAAAACATATGCACAATATAGAACAAGCTTATTTGTGTTGATATAACCTCACTTAATTAAAAGCTACCACTTCTGCCCAAAACATAAATTATATAGCTAGTTTTTCCACCATCATATTTCCTTTTCCCTATGTATGTATTCAACTTAGAATTAGAGGAAAGGTTGTTTTTTACGTTCATGGATCGCCTAAAAGGAGGAAAATTTTGAAACATTAGCCACAAAATATTGAAGGAAAATTTCTTTGATAAGTACAATAAATCATTTTTATTTCCCCCCTAAAAATGTGAAACCTATGTATGTATTGCTTTTTGTCTATTTGAAAAGGCTGCGCCCTTGTCAGCTTCTCAATTTTCCTTCATATGAAAATAAAACCGTACATTTTGAATTAAAATTTAATACCATAGGCGGAATCATGTACTAAAAGGTTGAAGATGGATTTTTTGATATTATTCTCTCATCCAAAAGCAAGATCTATATGCTTCCTCCTTGATCTTATGGTCCGCACCGGCTTTCTCGTGATAGAATCTAGTCTTTGCAACTAGCTATTTGGAGATAGTGACAGCATGTTCTTAAATTTCTGGCTAGTTCGTTTACCACCAATAATTGACCACTTTTTCTTTGTACTTGATGTTCTCTTCTCTTAATATTTTTAGTGTATATTCAAAACAGCACCAACCAACATTAACAAAGTAAGCTGGCAACTGAACTAAGATCATCACATACAAGTAGCCGGTTGAACTAAAACATTAATGAAAACTAGTTTTTATTAAAAAATGTGGTGTAAATAAAAGGCCAAGACATGCAATGCAAAACATGTAGAGCTCAAGCTTTTCTTTTCTTTTCTTTTTTGGTAACCAATAGCTTTGCTTCATGGATCATGTACTGTACTTTCTAGCTTAAGGAAGAGAACCGTTTTCCCGCCTATATCCAAAGAAGCATACATCCCAATGCAAGTTTAACAATAATAGTGTCAGATTATATGCATTTATGCATATTTTTAGATTCATTGCTTTCTACATATGTATGTCTACATGCTTGCTTTGAATCTTTGAGCAGGAGGAGATCGAACAAGATGCCTAGCTGAACCACGACGCGACTGCCGAAGAGATAACAAGGTAGATCCCCCACCTCCCCGGGATAGAAATGTTTGTCCCTCCTCACTCCTCTCATAGTGGCCGGCTGCTAATTCACTCACCATTATTCCTCCCTTTTTTTTATTCTCCTCCGTTTTAACCTCCACCCATCACCCATATTACATATTATTCCCATTGTCCATTCCCCAGAGGTAGGGTGTCAAGTGAGATTCTACCAAAATCGCACTTTTGGTTTATTTGCCAAAATCCAGTTTAAATTTTAAATCAAAAATACACTAAATTTTAGCAAATAAACTAGAAGTGGGATTTAGGTAGGATCCCACTTGACACCCTATAAGAGGCCAGGCGGTCATAGAATCCTCCTCCACTCCGGCCGGACAGCTCTCCTATAAGTAGCGCCCCATCTCACACCTCTGCCTCCTCATCTAACCATCAACAGCCAGCGCGCCCACGGTTCCCACCTCCAACACAGGCACAGCTCAGATCATAAGCTAGCTAGTTGTGAATAATCAATGGCGTCGTTGTCGATGAGCCCAGCTGGGTGGGCGGGGTGGACGCCGAAACAGAACAAGCTGTTCGAGCAGGCCCTGGCGGTGCACGACAGGGACACGCCGGACCGCTGGCACAACGTCGCCCGCGCCGTCGGCGGCGGCAAGTCCGCCGATGATGTCAGACGGTACTACGAGCTGCTTGTCCACGACATCGCACGCATCGAGGCCGGAAACGTGCCCTTCCCTGCCTACCGTACCCCCTGCCCTGGCCCCGGACACAACCACAGCGCCGCCGCCGGTGGACGTTCCATCGGCGGCTACGAGGCCGACAGGTACGCAACTTGGTCAGCTCTCTCCCAGGTCTTAGCTAGATTGCAGATTGGGTTGAGTATTAAACTGATAATTTCTGGTGCAGGTTGAAGCACTTGAAGATCTAGGGGGTAATGGTAAACACCAGATCGATCGACGGATCATGGAGAAGCATGTGCACGCTGCATGGGGGATATCATACCGTAGGCTATATTCATGCATGCATGCATGGTCTCCATGTCAACATATATACATATCCAAAGGCCAGCTGGAAGAAGGAGTCGGCCGAGCATACAGATGCATGCATGTCCATAGTATTCTTATTATTAGTAGGCTAGTGGTTTAATACGCCAAATCGACCGGTCTCTCCTTACTCCCATGTGTAATTTAATCGTGTATATTCCGATGTACAATATTCTTATTGTTGACATCTGTAACCATATGTCGATATCAATTAATATAATTCAATGATATGCATGTATAAAAAAGATGGAGAAAATTGCAAAAAAAATGCCCTATTTAAAGTTAGGGTTTCAAAAAACTACCACTCCTCGATTTTATTTTTTAAAAATTTACCACTTTCTACGCTAACTCCAGTAGGCAGCACCGATCGTTAATTATGTTTAAGCCATTTGACATTGTTTACGGACTTGCTGTCAGGTTGACGTGGTGGCATGTGTATTTTGCACAAAAGACCTTCGCACATATAAATTCTAATTTAGAGGTCACTCATTTTTACTTGTATGTTGAGCCTACATATGCGAGTCCTCTCGTACGAGCGTGTGCGAATCTGCATGTCGCCGAGAGAGATCAGCTCCCAAGTTTGAACTAATCGAACAGCCAGTCAGAGTCAACCGAGCAACACACGAAACGAACAGCAACATCACATACGACTATTTGTGAACCAAAGATCAGTAGGTACCACCTCTCTCGCATGGCAACCTGACACACGAAGGTTGTCGTAGCCCAGGGCTAGCTCGGGCCACAGTGACCGCCACCAGGTTATCGGACTTGCTTGTTGTCGTCAGCACCAGAATGATATAGAAAGAGTTGTTATACGATTATATTTAAACTTTCACATGCATTTTATTCATGATATTCTAGATAGTTACTATAGATATTTATGCGCCTTGACAAATTTTATTCATACATTTTGTATGTTGTTTCATGATTACATAAACTTTCAACATGCATCATGTCTACTTATGCAAATTAAGTTTAGTTACAATATTTTGGAAACACGAAGGGACACATTTCTCGATTCTACTACAAGAAACCACACACATCCACCAACTTAGCACTACTCCAACATACACACTTGATGCTGCTACAAAGATGGTTTTTTTAGACCATACTCTTAGTGTGATATCTATCACGACATTTAAGAATCTGGAAGTATAAACCTTCACGCAAGCACAACAAATATATACAGGATTCAATTTGAATGATCTATCTAAGAGGCATTGTCTCACCAAAGAAAAGCCTAACACGGAATTATTTCTACATATTCGGTCAAATAATTTGACTTAAAAAAACTAATATGCACTACATTTTTGTGAGGGAGTACTATATAAATTTAGCGGAAGGAGGTCTTAAATCATATACATCATAAATGTATCTAACACCAACACTTTAACTTAAATAAATATGTAGTATCCAATGCAATAAATAGAATGTAGTTCTGATGAGAATTAGGTATTAAATATAAAATTTTAGTATAAATAGAATGTAGTTCCTCAAGTTGTTTATTTGTACACAAAGTGAATTAGTTATTTGGTACACTACTCAAGCATGGACGAATACTTGTAAGGTTGTTATATAAAAATTAAATAGTTGTTGTTTTCATGAGTATCGAAGGTTTGCACCATATTATTCTACTCTGCAATTTATCTTTTAATCTCGGTTCTGGATGCAGAATGCTTTTTTAAGAATAAAAGAGCTAGAGACTACAGGGCTGGGTAGCTCTTGAGAGGACAAGTTTCGAAGAATACACACACCAACATGGCAAGTATTTGAAAACTAAAAGAAAAACCTCTCTTTGAAACAATAACTTTGTGCCATGGTTAGCGCCAATGTGGTAGTGAAAAATGTGAAATAGCCCAAGTTCTTGTTGATCAATGTTGGAACATGCTTGTTTGAAAGGAATCAACCATTTTATTCATGACATATGATCAGTCAAGTAATCAATACCCCCATATATATTGGTGCTTTCTGCTTTGGTGTCATTTAGTTGTCTGTTCAGCCCTTTTGGTCCATGCCCTTGTCATTTATTTTGTACTTTTGTTGTGTGAGCAAGCTCCAATATATGCATGTCAATAATTTGTATGAACTAATTTTGCATTAGACATATTGCGCACACGATCTGGGCCGTGGATTTCTCTGTTTGGGCGGCTGCGAGAGTTCGTGACGTGCTGGCGGGAAGCAGGCTTCCGATTGTGTGATGTGTTTGATGGTTGTTCGATGACGTGTCAAACAATGAATCCTTCCATGGGCCAACAATTATATTTCGGACATGGACATGGACTCACATGCTACGTATATACATGTAGCTGATCTGTGACAAGTACGGCCGACAAGGTGCCACAATTATATTACGAAACGTAATCATAATAATAATAAATAAAATTACACACATTTATTATTATGATTACTTGCATAATCAAAACATCCGAAAGAACATATGTGATTCATGCATTATGAATATAATAAATGGATTCCTTGGATTTTTCTAATAAATTTAGACATATTATTTATATTATTTGGAGTTATATAGTTAAAGTTATGAATTTCCAAAGTTTTTGTATTATTAATAAAATAAATTTATCTTTTTGCATATTTTAATTAGATAAAATAATCAATGAAGTTTATATTTGAAATATTCAAACAATTCTAAGCACTTTTAGTATTGAAACTTTTTTCCATTTGAATTCGTATTCAAAAGTTATGAAGGTTTTAATAGTGTCAGAGATTTCTGCGTAATTTTCTGCCAAAACTTGAGCACCTGCATGCAAAACGACGCCGTCTCGCCTGCCACGTCAGCCTGACGGGTGGGCCCGCCCGTCTTAAGCCGTGTCAATTCCTGTTTAGACAGTGAAATGGTGTATAAATAGGTAGATTTTTTTTTCTAAATGGGGTGTGCCCCAGCCTCTGCATCAAAATGATGCATATGGCTCCTTTATTACCTTATTAGCGTCAAAGTATAAATAGGTACATAGCTCAGACCATGAGTCAGTAGCTAATGCAACTAAGATTTCACATTATTTTTTTAAAAAATGGAAGATTTCACATTAAATAAAGAGAGGGGTGTAATTTTGCAACAATAAGCCAGATAACCATAAAGGTATATAATAAAAACACATCTATTTTGGTGTCAAAATTGACAAAGAAAACGTACACAATAGAAAACAAGCTTATTTTACGTTGACATAATCTCACGTAATCAAAAGCTACCACTTGTGCTCAGAACATAAATATAGAAAATTCTTTCCCATCACATTACTTCCTTTCCCCCTATATATTTATTAAACCTAGAATCAGAGGAAAGGTTTCCCTTTAACATTCATGGATTTCCTAAAAGGAAGGAATCTTTAGAAACAGTAGCCACAACATATTGAAGAAAAATAATGTGACACCTCTGTATGGATTATCTCCTTTTTTTGGCAGGGGCTCTTTTTGCGGGGGATGGATTATCTGCTTTTCGTCTACTCATTCCAGCTTCTTGGAAAAACCATGTATTTTTGTTTCCTCATTGACTGTAAAATAGAACCCATACATTTTAGAATTAAAGATTAATACCATGGCGGAATATATATGCACTAAAAGGTTGGAGCTAGAATTGTTGATATTATTCTCTATCCAAAAAGCACGATATATGTGCTTGATCCTCGATCTCATGGTCACCACGCACCCACTTTCTGGCAGTAGAATCCCGTCTTTGCAACTAGCTGTTTGGACATAGCGATCGAATGTTCTTAAGTTAACCGTATGGCTAGTTTGTTTTCCATCAATAATTGGCTGTGTTTTTTTTTTGGTATTCAATGTTCTCTTCATATAGAAGCAACCATGATTTTTTTTGGTAACCATTAGCTTCCCTTCATGGAGCATGGATTTTTCTCTCTAAATAATGGACAATAATTCTTCTCCAGCTTTTACAACCAAACATGACCATGTCTCAACTAGAATTTGCATTACGATTCATGCATGCTTCCTATATGAGTGCAAGTTGCAACTAGAATTTTTTAATTACACATGCGGTTGTAACTGAGATTTTTTAGTTGTAATGGGATTGCAATTGTGATATTTCTAGTTGCAAATGGGTCTGTAATTAGGATTGAATGGCTGAGACTTAAGATTTTACCATGATAGTGCATGATGTGCATATTTGCATATCTATATGTACATTTTTGCTTTGAATCTTTGAGCAAGACGAGATGGAGAACATGATGCCGAGCCGACTTGGTCTGACCAGGCCGAAGAGATAGAAAGGTAGATCCCCTACTTGCAAGGGTCAGAAATGTTTGTCCTGCTCCTCACTCCTCTCCTAGTGGCCGGCGGCTAATTCCCCCCATTATTCCTCTTGTTTTTTCCCATCCCCTAGGGGCTCCGTTTTGACCTCCACCCATCGGCCATCACCCATATGCATGTCATATCATGGAATCCTCCTCAACTGCGGGCTGGCACGCCTATAAGTAGCGCCCATTCTCACGCGCTCTTTCCTCATCTCACAGGCAGCCAGACAGCCAGAGAGCCCACGGCCGGGGTCAAACCTCCAAGAGCTCGGAACCACTCGTCTGTCGACCAATGGCATCCCTGTCGATGAGCGCGGCGAGGGCGGGGTGGACGCCCAAGCAGAACAAGCTGTTCGAGCAGGCGCTGGCGGTCCACGACAGGGACACGCCCGACCGCTGGCACAACGTCGCCCGCGCCGTCGGCGGCGGCAAGTCGGCCGACGACGTCAGGCGGTACTACGAGCTGCTCGTCCACGACATCGCACGCATCGAGGCCGGAAACGTGCCTTTCCCCGCCTACCGTCCTCCCTGTCCTGGACCCAACCACAGCGCCGCCAATGCCGGTGGACGCGGCCCGGCCTCCCTCGCCGGCTACGAGGCCGACAGGTATATGCCCCGACTTCATTATGAGCTCGATGAACTCCATCCATCTGTTCCTTACCAAATTGCTCACTATTTCTCTTAGCTAGATTAATTCTAGATTGGATTAATTTTAAGCTAGTAATTTATGGTGCAGGTTAAAGCACTTGAAGATCTAGCGAGCGGAACGGCCGTGCACTGATGATCGATCATGGAGAAGCACGTGCATGCTGCATGGGAGATATCATCTGATATCACCATGCATGCACCGGGTCCATGTCAACGTATAATCCAAAGGCTGAGCATCCAGATGCATGCATGTTCATAATAATAGTCTAATTGCTGCTAGTGGGCTAGCGGTCTCCTTACTCCCATCCCATGTGTAATCTATCCGGTATATTCCGATGTACAATATTTGTATTATGTGCACCTGTAACCATATGTCCATACCAATCAACATAATGCAGTGCCATACATATATACAAATAGATACAAGCTACTACTTGGTGTGATTATTTCTATATCGACTTACCAATAGTGAGAATCACAGCAATTCTTCACAGCTCACAGCCGTCTGATAATTAAGATCCTCGTCCTTTTAGCATTTGCAAGAATCTCAATATTACGATCAGATCGCTCATAGGGCTGACTTATAATATTCGACACGTAGCAAAACCATTATGACAAATTTCTTAAGCGTTTTACAATCTAGATGCCATTTTTCTTCATTTCTAGCATCTAAATGGCTAGCTCTTGGAAGTGAACACTAGTAGAAAAAGAGCCATACGTCCACCCTAGCTTGGAGCATTAATCCCGGTTATGGTTGGACCCGGGACTAATGTGAACATTAGTCCCGGTTCCAACGGCTAGAACGTCATACGTCTTTAGTCCCGGGTCAAATGGGACCTTTAGTCCCGGTTCGTATCACCAACCGGGACTAAAAGGGGTGCCCCGGTGCCAATCCCTTTAGTCCCGGTTCGTATCACCAACCGGGACTAAAGGTGTGACCTTTAGTCCCGGTTCGTATTACCAACCCGGACTAAAGGGATTGGCACCGGGGCACCCCTTTTAGTTCCGGTTGGTGATACGAACCGGGACTAAAGGTTATAAAAAATTCTAAAAGTAAAATCCCTGTGCTGATTGTGGGTGCCCTTTTCTCTAAAAGTAAAAAATTCTAAAAGTAAAATCTCTTAGAAAATCATCGCAACGGCATGATCAATCTTAGAGGAATTAAAGAAACTAAGATTTTGATACAAATATCCACGTGTTTGTGATTTTAGGAACTCTGTAGTTAGGCCATGTACATTGCCAGACGTTTAGACAGACGTTTAACTGATTAAAAACAATACGTACAAAAAAGAAAATTAGGCAAGCGCCCTTGTTCCTCATCGCGTGGCGTTAAACCCGGGCGCTAAATAGAGTTTGTTTTTCGCGCCGGTACAGTCCGCCGCAGAAAAAATTAGACGAAGCGCTCAACCTATCAAAACGTGCAGAAAAAATTAGCTCTTTGATTTCAACATACTTAGGCCGTTTTGGATTCTTAAAATTCGAAAAGAAAAAAATTATTTCAGAAAAAAATTATTTTAGTATTTTTTATGTCATATTTGAATTCCTCGCATTTTTCTGATAATAATAGATATATTATTTGTTAAATTTCGATTTACAGATTTGAAGATATTGTTTATGTCATATTAAATGAATAAATGGAAAAAATGAATAAAATATTAATTTAATTAGTTTTTACTTTCATTAGAATAAAATGTTATTATTAATTATTTATTGTTGTTTACTAAAAATAGTTGTTCTTAATTTCAAAAAATAAAAACGTGTCACATATCGATATGAGTTAATAAGATTGATATACTAGTCTTGACAACAAGATATATTGGTCCTTCGCGCAGGTGGGAGAGATGGAATGAAGAAGTTAAGCGTGCTGGGGGTGGAGTAGTGCTAGGATGGGTGACCGGATGGGAAGTTTGACTATAAGTACAATTTAAACTAAGATTAAGTATAATTAGTGTTAAAAATGAGAGATGTGGGAGATTAACGAGCCAAATAATTCAAAAAATCAAAAAAAACTTTTTTCAAAAAATTGAAAAAAAAAATAATTTTTAAAAAAAAAATGGAAAAAACTTTTAGTCCCGGTTCGTATTACAAACCGGGACTAAAGGTCCTTCCCCCCTGGCAGGCCACGTGTGCACCCTTTTGTCCCGGTTGGTGGGGCAACCGGGACTAAAGGTTAGGGCTTTAGTCCCGATTGCCCCATCCCGGTTGGGCAACCGGGACTAAAGGCCCATACGAACCGGGATGCATGAAGCTCTTTGTACTAGTGGAAGAAAAACGTCATATATTTTAGAACCACTAAGTTAGTGAGAATACAAAGATCCAAAGAAAAGAAAAATCTAATCAGTTGGTCTAGCGGTTAAGAATGATAAGTTATTTCATTATGAGTTTTTTCTAATCTAAATATCAACTAAACATCATCTTGCTAGGTGGACCTACAATTATTAATTGGATGAAACAAAGAAATGTGTATAACTTTATATTTAATGACAATGACTCAAAACCTCTCATACTTATTCAAGATCACAACAAACATATTAGCCAACTGATGATTCGAATTTTAATTGTAGGAACTAATTAAACATCATATATGGTTAGTAATATTGTTTACTAGTAATTCACAAATTCAAAATCTATTCTGTTATGGAATATTTATTTAGCACAACATATCGCCGGTCATAGAGTCCTGTAACATAGAATAAAATTATAAAACATTTGCCAGTCACTTTAGTACTATGAAGAGCTGCACTCGTATTTGCGAGGGCCACCATGCTAGTTTTATAACAAATAAGATGGCAATACTTGCACACAGTGCAAAGCCTATAGGACTTGCTTGGTTTTGTTTTACCAAGCTCTTAGGGTCAACTTATAATTACTTATTTCTAGAAATATAAAAAAATATTACCACAAATTTGTATACTTTTGCGCTTTGTAACAAATAAGAAGCCAATGCATATTCTGCGAAGCCCGCAGAACAAGCTTAATTTTGTGTGGCCTTCGGAATTAGCTTAATATTGTGTAAGCAATAACTTTGCTTCTTGGAGCATCTCTGCGTACTCATTGGACAAGGATTGTATAGTCCTTCCCCCTGTTTGTTAGCACTACTGATCAGTTTAGTCGTTAGCGCTATATGTGTTGTTTGGTTTTCTCTTTTGCTTTGTAAACCATCCTTGCAAACAACATGGAGTGTTTCTGTCAGTTCAACTCTCTTTGCCCATGCATGGCACACGCACTGACACAAGTGAGACCGGCTAAAACCTACATATGGGACCATGAGATCCGTACATCAGTTTGAGTGACTACAAGCTTAAAGGTGGGATCGACTAAAGGTGGGAACTAGACACCCCGGACTGGCCCATGAAGGCACGCATCAAGTAGATCTTCGTCTTGATGTGCGAGAGACCCGAGGATCACCACCTTTATTCATGCCTAGATGGAAGCCCCCACGCCACCCGCCGACGACCTGCAAGTTTCGCCGCTCCGAGCCCTAGAAGCAGCCCGTGGGCTAGGCTAGCATCGAGAAAGGCAGCGGCAGAGCAGGACCAACCCTAGACCGGATCCTTCCCAACCATGCATCAAAGAGGAATTGGGGGCGGCACGGGAGACACGTGGATTTTAATCTAGGGTTTCATCCATGGCCACCAGGTCCAGTCCCACCTCCGCTGCCGGCCATGGCGCCGTTGGGAGAGGATCTCCGCCACCACCCCGACCAGGGACACCGTCCTGGCCGTTGCACATCAGCGCGCCGACCATCCTTGCCCCAGCAGACCCAGCGGGCACCTTCAACAACCACGACCCACCCTCCTTCGGAGGCTGGGCCCGCCGCCACCGCGGCGAGGGCCGGCGGCAGCGGCAGCGAGAGAGGCAGGCGACAGGGGGCTCTGGTGGCGGCGCGCGGATCGCCCTGGGGAGCGACCCGGGGGTACCTTTTTTACGAACAACCGAAAAAGAGAGCGCCATATAATTTTTCTATGTGAATGGTTGTGGTGACTTGTTATATTTTCTCATTATATGTAATCGACTCCATGTATTCCTTTAGATCCTTATGGAGAGAGAGTGAATTCTTCCAAACTGACAGACCATTGTTAATTTTATCTAATATACTCCATCTGTTCACTAATGTAGGATCTTTTAGATATTTTAAAATAGACTAGATACGAACCAAAATGAGTAACATATACAATAAAATGTTTCTAGATATATATACATTTTTCAGAAAAACATAAATGTCTCACATTAATGAACGGAGGGAGTATTATTTTTTCCCAAAAAGTAAAAAAAGAGAAGTGAAGTGAGAACATGTAACAGCATTTTTCTGGCAGAGGTACTGTGCCCAAAATACAGTGATATACCCCCTGCTGTTATTTTCATCATCTAGTATCTCCAAAAGTCAGGATATCTTATCCCCTCAACCGCCGAGATCTACCACAACAGGCAGAGATGCTCATCCTCCCAGCAAAGTTAACGCCCGGCAGTGAGGGCGTGTGTCCGGCCAAGGATCTTGAACAGCACGTACCAAGCCAAACTGCTATAGTATCTAGTAATTGCCAAGAAGTAGAATGCTGATCGCTGCTTTTGGTCCAGGGATTCTTCAGAAGTTCGTTCGCCCCCGGAAGAAAATTCTTTGGAAGTTTCAGTCTCTGGTTAGGGCCAACGCAACGGCCAATTCCGCCAACAGTGGAAGAACAGAATCGCCTGCAATAATTCTGGAGCCTTTGACCCACTTCCCTGTAGGCTGTAACTGCTGAAAATTCGAACAAATTTAAGTCGCATATATGCAACTAGTTTGCTAGTGCAATTTTTAGCAGAATATATGCTTCTGCTTGGCCGACAGAGCTAGCAAGGCCCATCTAGCTATATGTTGAGCACTTGAATTGCTGAACGCAGCGCCCATGTATCACTATCGACACGGCCGACCTGAATACCTGATCGCTGGAGCCGATAACGATTCCGCTGTCGCAGCCAGCTGCCAAAATTCAGAATCTCCCAATCCTGTGCGCCTTTGCATATGTTCTTGGATAGTTTTTTTTTTGAAATGGGGTATACCCCGGCCTCTGCATCAATTGATGCACACAGCCTTTTATTGCACCGTTTAAAAAGTCTCAAATCATAAGAGTACAAAATCTGGAATTACAAACTCATGGATCACTTAAAGTGGCTAAAAAAATTAGCCACCTAAACCATAAAAAGAGCACACGCTTAAATGTTCTTGGATAGTTGGATGTGGTTGTGAGAATCTAGCTAGCGCCCTGGAGACTGGAGGAGAGCAGTAGAAGGATCTACAATTGGCCCAAGTTGGGTGATAATTTGATTTGAGAGGATAGCGTACCGTTCATTTTAAGAACCAACTTATCTTTCTATTTATGCTCTTCGTGGATCTTAGGCTTCCACACCCTTTGGGATCGGAGATCTGTACAAGTATGTTTACGTGGCCTCATTCAATTCAACACAAGTTTTTTCCATATTTTGGCACAGTGCTCTCCAATATATGCATGTCAAAAGTAGAATAGACTAGCGATATTCTTTTCATGGACTGCAGAAATTGTTTCTACCAAGGTACCGTACAAAGAAGTTATAATCAAACTTGCATTATAACAAAAAAATGAACCTACAAGAAAATTTGGTGGAGGAAAAAAATATTTGAGCAGCAGCATTTCCATGGTAAATTCAGTTTAAGTATTAAATTTTAAAACTAATGACATGTAAATAGAACAATATATGTATCTAAGGCAATGAAATTAACATGAGACCCCCCCCCCCCCCCCCCCACACACACACACACACAAATGTGAAGCCAAAATCTATAATAAAAAATAATTTAGATCAAGACCTTGTCTTCTTGGCCCGCGAGAAAAGAAGTCTCTTGCTCTCCAATTTTATCCTTTTTTTATCTTGAAGTTCCTCCAACCCTCATAAAATCAGACTAACCATCTGAATGCACTAGGGTTTAAATTATATACACTTTACATGCTTGCCGTTAGCTTATGGGTCTTAGAGAAGGACATCAAAAACATGAAATCAGAAAATTCACCAGCAAGTGGAAACGGCGAAAATGATCGCATCAACACTCGGTTTGTGAGGGAGGGGGGGGGGGGGACACCGTTAGCTCTCAAGCATAGTTTTCAAGGGAAATATTGAGGCATGGTAAACCTTTACATATCATTGTCTCTGTTGTTAAAAACTAATGCAAAAGAAACACAAATCTATTTTTGTAAAAACTTAATCTACACAAGAAAGGTTTGGTCGAGATAACCAATTGGCGGTGAGTGAAATTTGCTACTAAGTGGCATACTTTTTGGACCATCAACGACTCGGATTTTCTATTTATATTTCTTATTTTATATTTCCAAAATTATTCTAATAACTGGAAATTTGATCATTATTCAGTTTTGACATGCTGTTGCATGTCTACCATTATGTCATTATTCTGAGTTCTACCCCTCTTTATATATATGCAGATTTTTTCATAAGTGTCATCAAAACTTGGAAGATGCGGGTTTTCTAAGTTTCAAAACTTGGAAGAGGTTATACTTATTGCATGACTAGATTAGGGCGGAGCACTGCACCGGGTGATATTCTTGGTGCGATCTTTCTCAGACGGACAATCTATTATTGTGGCGATTCACCGAGATTTGTCCACAAGCGTAGATCAACATTTTGCTTAAGCGGTGCACACAACACCATGTATCGTCTAATTTACACTTGGCATGGCCAATGTTTAAAATTTTCTTTTGAAAAAGGAAATAAAACATTGGTCTCTGCATCCAGCGATGCACAAAACCCTTTTTTAAGAACAAGTATTTTTATATGAATGTGACACCTGATGCTTAAGCTCATTGCTGCACATCCCAATGCATGGAGGTGCACCCCACCATCTTTTTTGTAGGGGTCATCTCCATGTCTTTGCATGTATTTTATTGGCTGGATTTCATGATGTTGTCCACCGCCAGCGAGAACTATGGTGGTGTAACAACTACGGGTTCTACTACAGCTTCGTCTAGAATTTTGAAGAAGAGTGTCATGGTTGTAATTTTCTCTTTGTTGGGATCATTCCTACTTGTTTCGAACTCACAGAAAAAATAGGTATAATTTATTTTCAATACACATAGAAATTATTACATCTAGTTATCTAAGACATGTGTTCTCTGTTATCCTTTAATAATGGAACCGTTTCCGGTGCAAGGACGTATGGAAAAAAAAGAAATTATTACATCACATTGAACATTTTTCTCGATATGTGTGAACAAATTTATAAAATTAATTGCGACTTGGTTAATTATTGTTCGACAGATACTTAGACACTCACTTTAGAAAACACTAATCACTCTTTTTTTTAAAGAAGCATATATTAATATCAGAAGATATCAATTACACCCAGTCTCTGCAACAACGCATTGTCTAGCAGCCATACGGATGCACACATAAAAAAAAGAATTGCAAAAAAAAAGTCTCGCTACAGTGACCCATTCGTTAAAACGGCAGTACTAGCACCACCAAGACAGCACCAGAAGTCCAGCTTCTCCGAAAGCGATGCCTTCAAGAAGAGAACAATGCACAAACACCGTCATCGTTTGATCATAGATCTTAGGTTTTCACCCTGAAAAAAGTTCACGCTCTCAAAACAATACCTTTAACAAATCCATTGCGAGACAGAACCAATTAAGTCAGATTCTGGGTTTTCACCATAAAAGATAGGACCGTGAACCTTTCCTGTGCCGTCGCCCCCCACCTGCCACTACTCCAAGTCACGAGTCACAAAGCCAATTTATTATCACCACCCACACTCGAACCAACACTATTAGTCCTCAGACCTCGGTCTTCATGATATTCTCCGTCAACACCTTGGAATGAAAACATGCCTCATGATATTAACAGTCAACAGAGCTTCAAAACGTTCCCTCCGAATCCAAACGGTTAGAGTAAAACATGGTTGCGTATGACTGAATCCCTAGACATTATTCGCCCATGTAAGTGATTAGTGCCCCATGATATTAACACTAATCACCCATGGTCTGGCCCGATCGAAGATGCCAATATCATGGGGCATGATATGCCGTCAGCAACTTGGCGTTTGTCCGTGTGGGACTCACTCACGTACGTGATGCATGATCGGTGCCTCGAGGTAGTAACTGAGCTGTGCAACACCGCTTACCTCAATGGCGTCGGTGGCCAGCTCCAAGGGCTCAGCGACGGCGGCGGCGTGGACGCAGCGGCAGAACAAGCAGTTCGAGTGCGCACTGGCGGTCTACGACCAGGACACGCCCCATCGGTGGCACGACGTGGCCCGCTACATGGGCGGCGCCAAGTCCGCCGACGAGGTGCGCCGCCACTTCGAGCGTCTCGTCGCGGACGTCGCGCGGATAGAATCCGGCCGCTACGGTGGCTAGCCGGCTACCTTCGCCCACCCGCCGCCGTCATGGACGCCGTCGACGCAAGGTGCGGCTGATCAATGATGTATTGATGCCCATGATATGTGTGCGTGCATGTGGTCACACATGCATGCCGATGCTTGCATGGGCGTGCGTCCTTGTGGCGCGCGGTGCATGCATGGATGCGACCACATGAGATCTAATCCTGATACACATGGGTCAGAGAGTGATAAGCTTTGTTATTGCCAGATCACAGCCGTTGAGATAACCGGAACTGGCATGCATCAACTACTAAACTGACGCATGACTCTGTACTTTCTCTGCAGATCTACCTCGGTCCTATGTGTACCTAAAGTTTCAGTTATAAACTGGATGGTCCAGACACGAGGGCTCTCATTAACCCCTCTCATATGGTCGATGATCGTTATGTACATATGAAATATGCAAGCTACGGTGACCGTATATACAAGACCTAGTGTATTTCCAGGCTCTACTGATGTTCAGCATTTTAGCTCCTACTACAAATCAATGTATAGCTTATATATATTAATGTACAAGTTACCACAGGAACTCAGGAAGTATATATTTAGGGATTTGCTAATTCTCAGCTAGCTGAGATTTAACGTACAGCGCAGTCAACTCTTATACCATACGATCATCTTCACGCGCTAAGATCTGTGCGCGGTGGTGCGTGTGTTGCTTTCGGCCCGTGTTGGTGCTTGTTGGTGCGTGCTTGGCCTGCATAGTTCTTTTTTTTTCCGTTTCTGCGGCTTGTTGCTTGGGTGCCAATCTGGCCCTTTTTTCTTTTGTTATGGGGCTGTCTGAGCGTGGGTTGTTAGCTAGTTTTGGGCTTTTTTTACCGGGACGGGACTCTGTGTTGTTGTTGCTCTTTTGTTTTTCTTTTTTTCTCTTTTCTTTTTCTTTTTTTGACTCCTTACCTGTTATTATTATTCAACATGTTTCATTATTATAATTTTTCTCATTATTCAACATTTTCTTGCAGGACTGCTTTTGTAGTAATTATTCATGGATGTTCTAACATTTTTTTTACATTTTTATTCTATTTTTTTAAACGTATTGTTACATGTGAAATGGTTATTTTTTACGTAGGCATTGATTTGATAATTTTTGTTTATAAATGTATGTAAGTTTGCATGTATATTTTTTAGTAGATTATCATGTATATATTGCAATTGAATTTTTTACGAATAATATTTTCATCTCCTGGTCTGTTAATTTTTAGGGATTTGCTAATTCCCAGCTAGCTGAGATTTAGCTTAAGGCATAGTCACATCCTAGTTCGTCCGATTTGCTCCACGCATCAAGATTTGCGCCCGCGTGAGGCCGGTTGTTCCGCGTGTTGCCTCGACTCGTCTGCGCACGTCTTGTCCCGCTTGTTTTTTGTTTTGTTTTGTGAAATGCCTTGTCCGTTGTGTTGTCACCGCGCGTCATGACCTGGCTTGGTCGGCCCATGTTGTATCATACGTACTCAGTTTGGTTTCTGCGTGTCTTTTTTTTGTGAAATCTTTTCCTTTTTTACTACCGTGTCTTTTTCTGAGTGGTAAGTGGATACACACACGCTAACTTTTGTTGTTGTTTTGTTTGGCAAGTCATGGCAGACATGTATAGGCTGTATAAAAATACTATATGGTTGTGGTTTTTTGAATTATTCTACCGTAGTTGTTTCTACAACTGTAGCGTTTTGCTGATTGTGCTTCCTCCGATCCATATTAGTTGACTCAACTTTGTCTAGATTCATATGTATCTAGTTAAGTATCTAATCTAGATTCATCCGTATCTAGGCAAAGTTGAGTTAACTAATATGGGTCGGAGGGAGTATGTTTTGTCTGAATTCGAGTTGTTTGGCACGTAAAGGTTGTGTGGTCTCGATTTTTTGTTGTTGTGGACTGTTGAGTGGGTCATGGCCTGTTTTTTTCCTCTAGTGTCTCTTGTTGAGTGGGTCATTGCCTCATTCTTTTCTCTCCCGTGATGTTTACTTCTTTTATTTAGAGAGGCTGGGAGCGGCGGAGAGATTGGTTGACATCGACCAAGAGCAGCGGAGGCGGGGGCAGGGACAGATCGTTAATTTGAGCATCGGTTCTTTTTGTGAAGCTGGAGTCTCGCTAATTTGCGTCGAGGTCGGTTCTTCTCCGCCTACTATGGTGGAGAGCGGAAAAGTCTAGTTGATTTCGATAGTTTCCTCTCCAGTGTGAGTCTCTTTTTGCGGTGTGGTTGTATTTGAACAGGTCTTTTTATTTGACCTTTTTTATGATTTTCTTCCCATTGTTCTATGGATTCGCTGTTGCAATTTTTATGTGGTATCATGGTTCTTGTAACAATTAAGAGAGGAGAAGATCTTTCTTTGAGTTATCAGTTATTTCATGGTCTCTTCTTAATTGTTTTATATGAGTCGAAATCTCAACTGGCTGATGTTTCATATGAGTTGGAGTCAGAATATCAACTTGGTTTGTCACTCATAGAGGCATGAGTTGCTATTGCACTTGCAAATTTGTACTCGGAATTGACTTGAGTTGCGACCGAACTCGCAACTGGTCCATTGTATTCCTTTTTTTTTAGTTGTGATCGGACTTTTGCATCTTTGTCACTCATAGAGGCATGAGTTGCAGTTGGAACTGGAAGTGGCTTGTCTTTTTTCATAGAGGTACCAATTACAGTCGGAATCGCAATTGTCCTTTTATATAGGTCTCAGTTGTAGTCGGAGTCGCAACTGGCTGATATTTCATATGAGTTGCAGTTGGAATTGCAACTGGCTTGTCTTTTCATAGAGGCATGAGTTGCTACTGCACTTGCAAATTTGTATTCGGAATTGACTTGAGTTGCGACCGGACTCGCAACTGGTCCATTGTATTCCGTTTTTTTGAGTTGTGATTGGACTTTTGCATCTTTGTCCAACTTTCTTTTACATATAAGTTGCGGTCGAAGTTGAAACTAGTTCAAGTTTTTGTACATATGAGTTGCATTCGGAATCGCAAATGGCTTGTCTTTTTTCATAGAGGTACCAATTGCAGTCGGAATCGCAGTTGTCCTTTCATATAGGTCTCAGTTGCAGTCGGAGTCGCAACTGGCTGATGTTTCATATGAGTTGCAGTTGAAATTGCAACTGGCTTGTCTTTTCATAGAGGCATGAGTTGCTATTGCACTTGCAAATTTGTACTCGGAATTGACTTGAGTTGTGACCGGACTCGCAACCGGTCCATTGTATTCCGTTTTTTTTTGAGTTGTGATCGGACTTTTGCATCTTTGTCCAAGTTTCTTTTACATATAAGTTGCGGTCGAACTGGAAACTAGTTCAAGTTTTTGTACATATGAGTTGCATTCGGAATCGCAAATGGCTTGTCTTTTTTCATAGAGGTACCAATTGCAGTTGGAATCGCAATTGTCCTTTCATATAGGTCTCAGTTGCAGTCGGAGTCGCAACTGGCTGATATTTCATATGAGTTGCAGTTGGAATTGCAATTGGCTTGTCTTTTCATAGAGGCATGAGTTGCTATTGCACTTGCAAATTTGTACTCGGAATTAACTTGAGTTGCGACCGGACTCATAACTGGTCCATTGTATTCCGTTTATTTTGAGTTGTGGTCCGACTTTTGCATCTTTGTCCAAGTTTCTTTTACATATAAGTTGCGGTCAAACTTGAAATTAGTTCAAGTTTTTGTATATATGAGTTGCATTCGGAATTGCAAATGGCTTGCCTTTTTACATAGAGGTACCAATTGCAGCCGGAATCGCAATTGTCCTTTCATATAGGTCTCAGTTGCAGTCGGAGTCGCAACTGGCTGATGTTTCATATGAGTTGCAGTTGGAATTGCAACTGACTTGTCTTTTCATAGAGGCATGAGTTGCTATTGCACATGCAAATTTGTACTCGGAATTGAATTGAGTTGCGACCGGACTCGCAACTGGTCCATTGTATTCTGTTTTTTAGTTGTGATCGGACTTTTGCATCTTTGTCCAAGTTTCTTTTACATATAAGTTGCAGTCGAACTTGAAACTAGTTCAAGTTTTTGTACATATGAGTTGCATTCAGAATCGCAAATGGTCCATGTGTTTCATTTGAGTTGTAGTCGGAATCGCAACTGGTTAATGTTTCATATGAGTTGGAGTTGGAATCTCAACTGAGTTGCTATTGCACTTGCAAATTTGTACTTGAAATTGACTTGAGTTGCGACCGGACTCGCAACTGGTCCATAGAGGTATCAGTTGCAAAATCGGACTCATAATTGACTTGAAAATAGTTCAATTTTTTATACATATGAGTTGTATTCGGAATCGTAAATGGTCGATGTTTCATTCGAGTTGCTGTCGGAATCGCAACTGTCTGATGTTTCATATGAGTTGGAGTTGGAATCTCAACTGAGTTGCTATTGCACTTGCAAATTTGTACTTTCATTTATCATCAGATAGATATCAAAGAGGTTGCACTTTCTATGTTAAGAAAAATAAAGTGGCAGTTCAAGCCGACTGACCGAAGAGCGGCAGTTACAACTTATTTTTTGTTTATCTTAATCACAATAGTTATGAGTGGGATTGCTAGTGAGTTTTTTTACCAATTACAAGGTGTGCTGGCTTTGCACTTGCAAATGAGATTGCAGCTGAGTTATTATCGTCTTTTTTTTTGTAAAATTATGATGTTTTGGTAGACTAATTTAGCCTAACAAAATACTTCTCTGTTTTCAAAAAAATATCGCCGATTTATCTAAATTTAAACGTAGCTATACACCAAATAATGACTAGATATATCTAAATTTTATATAAATTTACAACATCTTTTTTGATGAAGGGAGTAGAATATTTGCAATTAGGGTTGAGTTTAATTAGGAGTAACTAGCAAAAATTGACACGTATAGTATCAGAGAAAAAAGTTATTTTATGTGAAAATAAAATCTGAAAGAGGTAACGAGAAGGCCGCAGCAACATGCATCACAACATGGAGCTCGTTACTGCATGTAAGCGGCAGAGCACCAATAGAACATGGGGCCCATCATGCATGTAGCAGGCGAGCAGCGGAAAGCAGCAGCGCAACGGGATAGCTAAGCACGATATGGTATGACGTCAGCTGACTGAGACGTACGCTAATTCTCAGCTGAGAAATAACTTACAGCACAGTCAACTCTGCCACCGTCTGATTACATTCCGTGCATCAAGATTCGTGTTGTCTAGATTGAGCTGTTTCGGTCTGTGCTCTGTCCAGTCCGGCTTTTTGTATTTTCCTGGGCTGCTTTTTTTACGGGTGTCGAGAGCCTGTTTATTTGTTTTTTTTCCTTTTGACGTGTGTTGTTTTCTGGGTCGTTTGTAGTTGGGTCGGAGGTTGGGACAGGGGCCAAGATTCTGTGCAAATTGTTGGTTAGCTTTTTTTTCATCTTTGTTTATTTGTTTTTCATTTTTTTATCGTGACGAGTGGATGCCTTATCGTTTATTATTAGAAGAGGGCCCGTAATTTTTTTTCGTTATTTAGATGCTCATCTAGGAGTTGCAATTAGGCTTTTGCAATTGAGATTTTGTTGTACTTCAAATCAAATTTACTAAGAATTTTAGCTATAGTGGCCACTTCAAATCAATTTTTAGTACTTCCTCTAACCCATATTAATTGACTTGGATTTGTCTATATTCGGATGTATCTAGACATGTTTTAGTATTAGATACATCCGTATCTAGCTAAATCCAAGTCAATTAATATGGGTCGGAGGGAATATTTTTTGTTAGAAGATGCTCATCTATTAGTTGCTTTTCGTTGTGTTTGTCTGAGGCCTGAGTTGTTTAGCGGACCGGTTTTTGTTCGATGTTTTCTTTTGAAAACGACCCAATTTTATTTGCTCCAAGGTGGGATTTTGTTTTTTGTACCTTATTTTGTTGTAGATCGGTAGGTGAGCTGGGTTGGAACATATCTTTTCTTCATTTTTTCCTTTTGATCCTGTATATTTTATTTTTTCTCGTCCTTTTTTTGGTCGAATTTGTCCACGTAGTAGAGATGCACGTTGGCCTCACGCAGACACGGTGCGTAGCAAGGCGACAAGTTTGATGGTCGCCTTTTTAATTTTTTTTGTTTTTAGCATATATTTTGATGCCGACTCTTTTCCATGGTCCTTGTATTTTTTATAGCCTCAAGTTGCATCATCGACTTTTGCTCCTGATGGTATAGAGGAAGAGTTGCAACTAGGGATGCAACTGAGGACTGTGTAGCCTTGAGTTGCAACTCGATCCGCAACTTGCATTCTCCTTAATGATATAGGGAGGGGAGTTGCAACTAGGTTTTTTGCAACTAACTAACGTGTTAAATGGTTTTTTTTTGCCTCGAGTTGCATCTCGACATGCAACTAGACTTTCGTCTCAAGTTGTATCTTGACACACAAATAACCTTCCTTGACGGTATAGAGAGGGAGTTGCAACTAGGGTTGCAACTGGACTATAAGTCTCGAGTTGCAACTTGACACGCAACTGGACTTTCGTCTCAAGTTGCATCTTGACACGCAAGTGGTCTTCTCTCTTGATAGTATAGAAAGGGAGTTGCAACTTTGCAACCTTAGTTGCAACTGGACTGGGAGTCTCGACTTGCATCCCGACACACAATTTTTTGGCCTTCTTCCCTGATGGTATAAAGAGAGTTGCAACTGACTACCGTCTTGAATGGTCCTTGTCTTTTTTTGACTCGAGTTGCATCTCGACAGGCAAGTGGACTTTTAACTGGCCATCATACCCTTGATGGTATAGATTGGGAGTTTGCAACTAGGGTTACAACTAGACTATGAGTTTCGAGTTGCAACTTAAGACGAAACTGGCCTTCTCCTTTGATGGTATAGAGAGGTAGTTGCAACCCTAGTTGCAACTGAGGACCGTGTTGTTCTTTTGTCTTTTTAGCCTTGAGTTGTATCTCGGCACTCAGCCGGCCTTCTCCCTGATGGTATAGAGAAGGAGTTGCAACTAGGGTTGCAACTGAGGACTGTGTTGTTCTTTTGTCTTTTTAGCCTTGAGTTGCATCTCAGCACGCAACCGGACTTCTCCCTGATGGTATAGAGAGGGAGTTGCAACTGAGGACTGTGTTGTTCTTTTGTCTTTTTAGCCTTGAGTTGCATCTCAACACGCAACCGGCTTCTTCCTGATGGTATAGAGAGGGAGTTGCAACTAGGGTTGCAACTGGACTGTGAGTCTCGAGTTGCAACTTAACACACAAATAGCCTTCTCCCCTAATGGTATAGAGAGGGAGTTACAACTAGGGATACACCTAAGGTTTGTGAGTCTCGAGTTGCAACTTGACACGCAACTGGTCTTCTCCCCTAATGGTATAGAGAGGGAGTTGCAACCCCTGGACTGTGAGCCTCGAGTTGCAACTTGACATGCAACTGGCCTTCTCCCCTAATGCTAAAGAGAGGAAGTTGCAACTAGGGTTGCAAATGAGGATTGTATTGTTCTTTCATCTTTTTAGCCTTGATTTGCATCTCGACATGCAACTGGCTTCTCCCTGATGGTATATAGTGGGAGTTGCAACTGGACTATGAGTCTCTAGTTGCAACTTGACATGCAACTGGCCTTCTTCCCTGATGGTATAGAGAGGGAGTTGCAACTAGGGTCGCAACTAAGGATTGTGAGTCTCAAATTGTAACTTGACAAGCAACTGAACTTCTTCATGAAGATAGAGGGAGGGAGTTGCAAATAGGGTTGCAACTGAGGAATGTGTGTTTCAACTTTCCAGTTGCAAGTCGAAACACAACTGGACTTTCTCCCTGAAGATAGAGAGAGGGAGTTGCAACTAGGGTTGTAACTTGAGTACCATGTTGTTCCTTGTTTTTTTGCCTCGAGTTGCATCTCCACACGCAGTTTTTTGGCATTCTCCCTGATTGAATGATAGTTATGTTTTTTTGCCTCGAGTTGTATCTCAACACGCAACTAGGCTTATCCCCTAAGGGTATAGAGAGGGAGTTTGTAACTACGGTTTCAACTGAGGACTATGTTCCATGTTTCTTGTCTTTTTAGCCTCGAGTTGTATCTCGACAGGCAACTGGCCTTCTACCCTGATGGTATAGAGGGAGTTTCAACTACTATTGCAATTGAGTACCCGTGTTGAATGGCCCTCGTACTTTTTATTTGGAAATTGCAAATTCTGAGCTAGCTTGGAATTAGCTTAGGGCTCAGTCGATGCAGCAGCCGTTGGATCTGACATGCGAAGATTTGTGTAGCTATCGTCGGGTGGTGTTGTCGATAGAACCTTTCTGAAGCGATGCCTCTTTCCACGAGCGGTAGCATGGGCTTTCCGTACGCATGCATGGGCTCTTGTGTCCATTTTCTTTTATGTCCATTTAAAGTAATTTTCTTTGTGTTTGTAGGTTTTTTTGTGTTTTTCTTTTATGTGCATTTAAAGTAATTTTATTTTAAATTTTTATTAGGCATTGGTGAGATTGTAGTTGAGATATTTTCCAGATGAAAGTGGATAAATTTTTCTCTAGTTGCACTGGCTGTTGTGACTGAGATTTCTCTAGTTACAAGCAGAGTTATAACTGAGATAGTTTTTCAGTTGCAGGTGGAGTTGCAACTGAGATTTTTCTAGTTGCAAGCGGAGTTGCAAATAAGTTCTATAGTTTCAAGACGGGTTGCAACTGAGATTTTTCTGACCGGCGTTAGCTAGTTGCAAGTGGAGTTGCAAATGAGTTTAGTTGCGAGGCCGGTTGCAACTGAGATTTTTGGGTGTTTTTTAGTTGAAAGTGGCTGCAACCGAGTAATTTTATAATGGCGAGTAGGATGCAACTGAGATTTTCCACATTCCATTGCAACTATTTTTTTAGTAGGGAATTAGCAAAACTCGCATCTGTATCAATTTGAAGCTGGAATAATGATTTTACGCTTCAAAACCAAAAAGAAACGTAACAATACGGAATTTGTGTGAGACAGTCGAATGGAAAGCAGCAAGCAAAAGAGTTAAAAATCAAAATTGCTGCACCGTACGGCTTTAGGCAGAGTCTCTATGCCCGTATAAGCTAGCATATAGGCCAAGCCGCCATACGTACAGCTCTTCCCTACGTCTGGTTGGCTACGTGCATACAACTAGCGACAGATTTTGATAGTGCTTGTATTACATCTAGCCCGGCTGACGTCAGCTAGCTGAGATATAACTTAAGTCTCAGCTAGCTGAGCGTTAGATACTCCCATATATTTATGTCCAAAAAAGCATTGGTCCCACATACACGCGTTGACAGTTTACTTTTCTCATGCATACCTGGATCGATCACCCCGTGCGTAGGGTTTGTAAATTAAGATTCATTTTGCTACTTGTGGGGGAATCAGCTCATATAGATAGGAAAGAAAATGGAGTATCGAATCAAATTGATCTCACATAGCTCCATTTGCTCCAGGGATCCAGGCTTTCGACTCATAACTAGTGGGAATCACTCAACATTTCCCTACATATAGTACGAAATAATTGGTTCCCTAGGGACAAGTGGATCCAGGCTTTCGACTCATAACAAGTGGATCCAGGCTTTCGACTCATAACAACTAGTGGGAATTGCTCAACATTATAATTGGTTCCCCGGAGAGACGTAGTCAAACTAATACACTGTAACATCACATGATCTTTTTGGTCAACTTGCGCTCAAAATTTCAGATCTAACTGAGTAAATCTAAGATCATCTCGTGCTCGTTTCGTCAAATCCAAAAAAAATGGTGAAAAGATAGATCTAATGATTCCCCATAACTTTTATGTTGAAAGTTTTCCCATTTGATGTACGGATTAATCTTTCTAACAAAGATTTATTTCTAATCTATTTTGGAGCTAAAAAATAGGTTAAAATCGGAGTTGGGCCCGAACCGAGTTGAAGCAAAGCCGGACCGCATCCTTCGATTTTGATCCAACAACCGCAGACGCTTCAATTAGCCAAAGAGGTACCGGCCAATCATACGCTGCCACATCGAGGGATTATTCCTGACATATTCTGTTAAATTATTAGATAGTTAGAAATTATAGCAATCTGATAAATTTCATAGGAAAAAAATTATAAGTCTAAATTTAGCAAATAATATACCGATGGAAAGCTAATGTTATGTAGAGCATTATTTAAAGAGTTGGTCTAATCTTACACTATAGTTTTCCATTAATAATTTAATTAGTTTAATAGTCTTTCTATAGTATTTAATTCATAGAAAAATAAATATAGATCCAAAAATACAAATAATATATCCATAGATTTCTAATTTCATGTAGAATACGGATCAGGTATTAGATCTAATGTTTAACAAAGTTTAAAGTTTAAATGATTTAAACACCTTTATGTAGTATTTAAATCATAAGAAAATACGGTACTCCAAATTGAGCGAACCGAATTGCTAATGGTTATTTTTGATCATACCTATCCACAAAAATTTCGAACAAAAGTATTTGACACGGTTTTAATAGAATGTTTTGCAGAAAGCTATAAACCAAATTACAATAGTAATTAAATCATGGAAAAATATCTGTAAATGATTTTTAGCTGATTTTAATTGCTACTATCTCTAAATTTAATTACATATCCAGTAGAATTTATTTTATAATTTAATACGACAGAAACATCAAAAGTTGAATTAAAATGAGTAAATCCTTTTTAAATTGATATAGTTTTAATCTAAATGCTTTATTGCATTAAATTATTTTCCACATGCATCATGTGATGTAATAATGTTTAGAGAACTAAATACAACCATTATGACATATTAAATCATCATTCATGCATTTGTTCATCATTATTTTATTGTATTGTTGCATGTTTGCAATGTTTTGAATGGTGTGTTTGTGGTGCTTTATTTCAAACGTTAGATTGCGAGGAGTGTAATTATTGTGATTCTAACGAGTGCAACCATTGAAATTGTGAGGATTTTTTGAACGACTACATCAACTAAAGGCAAGTGGCACTATCATCATAAACGTCCTAATTATTTTCCTATGCATTGTAGTTGATTTTAATAGAAGTGAATGTGTAGGAATATTTAAACTATATGCTATGCTATGTACTATTTAGGATATCATTTTGTATTTTGATTATTTGAAACATCGTAGTTGTAGTATCTTTAGCCCTGCTATAGATTCAGGGTGTAATATCATGTTATGATTATCTGAAGTGTTGGGAACTATATGTTTTATATAATAAAACAAGTACTTAATGAATCACCTAGGTGGAATATGGATACTCGGTTGCGAATAAAGTGGCAACGAAGGGACCCATATCTTCGGTTATCTCTCTCGTGTGTGCACTAGAAGAACACCACCTAGGAACATAGAGATTGATATGTTTCTCGTACAGTGGCTTCCCCACATGCTATCTGGCTTAGTCCATTATATAGAGGAAGACCCTTGCATTGGTACATCTTCAGGTTAACTAGAATTATGTATTGGAGGTATATCTTTGCATTGGTTCTTGTAGACGTATTAGTATTATGTATTGTGAGGACTTATATAAAAAGATTTCATCACATTTTCGAATCTGTGGATATAACAATTGGTGTGTACTAAACCAACAGCCATTGGTGGTGCTAATACGAGATTTTCTCATATGGATAAAGTGTACAACTTCTATAGAAGATCAAATTCTAAGTACTTATTCGTGTTCTTGCTTACGGACAATATTGAGCAATTAAGGCCTAAAGCTTATGGATGATCTCGACATTCCAATTTATCGAAGTAAAATTTCGTGGTTTCAACAATGGAGCAGAAGAACTTGGAGTTGCCAAGTTTAGAAAGTTATGTTGAAGGATTAAAAATATTTTCAAAAGATAGGATAAAAACATTTCTTTATGAAAATAAGCATGAAACTCCACTTAGCCAAATATGTATGTAATTTATAGGTTGCATTTTATATCCACATACTAGTGACACTTGCTAATACATTTCATGTATTGACCATTCGTGGTTGCAACCTTTCTTGTTACTGGTTATTTCGTTTCCGAGTGATTATTATAGGTCGTGAGACTCCACTCAACATTTGTTCGCCCATGGCACATTTGAAGGATGGAGATCTACCTTGTTATCGTTTTCTGTTGTGTATAAGATGTAATAATTGCAAATTCTGGATCATATTTGTTATATTTATGATGCACGATTATATTGGATATCATTTTGTACTGTGTGTGCTAATGAACCGATCTAGGGATATTACATATAAGAAGTCGGCCTTATCAGGCGAGGGTATTACATATACGGACAAAGAGATATTAAAACATAACAAGACATAATTAAGATTGATCTTGTTTTAGAGTCATTTATCATCTACAATTCCATGTTTGGATTATGTATTCCCGCCAATTGGAGTGACTATGTACCGGTCGACGAGAAAAGAAGTTTTTTCAGTAGATTAATGGTGATGACTATCCGATTATGATGCCTATCTTTGCACAGATTTCAGCATAACGTAAGGGCCAAGGCTTGCATTTCTCTCCACTATATATATGTCCAACCATCTTTGTCAATGAAGCATGTTGTCCCTGATTTGTGAGGAAATAAATTTATTGAACTCTAGAGAGAAAAATATCTCACAAATGCCACGCAACACACACTATATAGATCGGACCTATTAAGGCCCCCATCGCATTGTGTGCGGTTCGAACGATCTACGGGCCAAAAAAATCCACCGTATGCCCATAGCCTAGGTGTGGTCATTCGCGTGCATATCGCAGATGAAAAAGATATAAAACTATCACCAAGATATCGCACATGATTTGTCCTCAATAAAACATTAGCGGTTGTGAAACACATCACACACTAATAATTGTGTGTAATTAATTTGCTAAAATTACATATTTAAGATCGTATATGTTTTGCTGCGCTATCTCAGACGAGCAGGAAACTACATTGGTGTGTGTATGTGGCTGCCATTCGTGTTCAGCTCGCCGGATGTACATGCTCAGCACAATACAATCTCCTTTGTATTCCTGTATTATTTTATTGCAGGATCGAGCTGAAGTAATTTTGAAACTAGTTGATTTACTTTACATATTGCTATTTGAACAATTATTAGACATCTCATAAATGCTTGTGTGTTTTATACTTTTTTGTATGACTCAAGAAAATTTATCAATTAAATTTATACTATACTACTTGTTAATTTGAAGTGGACTTATAAGGTTATATAGTTGGACTTTCATATTCCACCGATAACGCAAAGAATTTGTATGATTGTGCATAGATAAGTGCCTTGCCTCTAACCTTGAGAATCAATAGTAATGTAAACTCTATCGCTAAACAAGGAGAATAGTGTAGTTTTGGCAACAATATGCCAGTTAAATCATATTTCCAAACAAGAAATACATATGTGTTGCTTTCACATTAACCAAATCAACATTCTCAATAAAAGTGTATTTATTATTGCAGATGTTGTACAACCCGTGGTTTGCCAGGAACAAGCTCTGGAGAACTAGGACATTGAAGACCCAAGGACGACTATGTCTCAGGCGCTGGCGGCAAACGAAGAATGGCGTAAGGTTCACAAAAAAGAGACCAGGGTAAGAGGGGATTATAGGGAGCACTGGCTCCATCCCAAACCTAGGTGGGCCAAGGTCAACATGGATGGCGTGTTTTGATAGAACAAGGGTCAAAGAGGGGGAGGCGTGGTCATCTGAGACCACCATGGTATCTTCGAGGCTGGAGCCTGCCATTCTTTCCCCATGTCGCCGATACTGAAAGCTCGGAGATCCTAGCATGTAGACGAGGCCTCCTTCTTGCCAGCGAGTTACAACCATGTCAAGTTGTGCTGGAGACGTACTGGGAAAGGATTTCTGGGAAGTTACAGAGGGAGGATCAAGATAGATTAGTGCATGGACCTTTGGTTGAGGAGTTCAAGGTTTTAGCAAAGGACTTCGATAAATTCTCTGTTCGGGTGATTTGGAGAAACGGGAATGGTGTGACACACCGATTAGTGAAAGAGGGCTGCGATAATAATTTATGTAAAACTTGGCTCGGTGTTCCACGAGATGGTATTGTAAGCATTATAGACTCGGAGTTGGTTGATTAATAAAACACAACACCCTTGATCTAAAAAAAAGAATCAACATACTCAATAAAGTGTATTTATATTAATATGATCTCACTTAAAAGAAACCACTTGTGCCTAGTTTTTTCCATCATATTTCTTTCACGGGATCAATTGCTTTAGCTTTCAAAGGAAAGCTTGCCCTTCAACACCTCTGAATCACCTAAAAGGGTGGGGAAATGGGTATCAATTAGCCGCAACATGCAAAAAGAAAATTTAGTTTACGAGAAAGTTTTTTTCCTATTTCAAGTGGACAACAGAATAAAAAAAAAGTATGGATTAAACTTTCATCCCATAGACAGGGTCATGCACAAAAAGGTTGGATCTAGATTTCTGATATTATTCTCTCATCCAAAAAGCAAGATAATATGCTTATGCTAGCTTTTTGATCTTATGGCCAGCACACATCAGCTTTCCGGTGATGGAATCCAATCTTTGCAACTAGCTATTTGGAGATAGAGATTGAATTTCTTTAAACAATCGTATAGCTAGATCCTCTACAAGCAATAATTTGCTATTTTTTCATGCCTGGCGCTCTGGTCTCTGAATATATGATACAATTAATCATACAAAGTAGTTTATTTTCCACATAATCAAAGATAACTCTCTTCGAGCCTCTCCATGCATTTTCTCCATAACACATATTGCCAAAACGTTTATATTATGCAAACGGGAGAGTATTTTACATGTCTGCTTTAATTTGAATAGAGTGAATTCCACTTTTACCCTTTACTTGTACATTTATGACACTAATTACCCTATGTAGTGAAAATTCGTCTAAATTACCATGTTTAGAAACTTTAAACCCTCATTTTCTGATGCATATCTATTAGGCAAGGTGTGAGGTGACGATTGAACCTCAAAATTATCAAGATGGCAACAAAGAATAGAACATTTGGTACAGAGAAGGGTAGATATGATTAGCAATGACATCCTCCGATCTTAACATATTTTATTGCGGCACATCGTCCTAACATGTCAACTTTATCCAAGAACATACTAAAACGGGGCAAAATCGCTTAGAATTTTCTTAAATGGAACATTCAGATATAACTTCTAGTTCCTCCGACCCATATTAGTTGACTTGAATTTGTCTAGATTCAGTATCTGAATCTAGACAAATTCAAGTCAACTAATATGGGTCGGAGGGAGTACTAAATAGAGTAATTAGTGTCTCAAATATATAAATAGAAAATAAAAAGTGGAATTCACTCATTTGAATATTTGAGTATTCAAATTCAAGTCAACTGCTAATCACTCGATCGAGGGACAAAGGGAAGCTCACCTCTTTCCCCTGTCTCGCCCCCGCGCGGGCGAACAGGGGCTTCCAGCGCCGCCGCCTCCCACCTCCGCCTCCCCTCCCTCTCTCCGCCGCCGTCGGGTCGGGCCGTCGGGCGCTGCTCGGGCGGTGCTGGTGCCGGCGGCGGCGGCCGGCCTTTTCCCGCGCAGGGTCCTCCGGCGGCGCGGCGCACGGCGACTCGAGCGGTGCTCCTCGGCGGTACATCGGCCTGCGTGCAGCGGGTGTTCCTGGCAGCGGTGGTGCGGCCCTTTGGCGGCGGGGCAGGGTGCCCGGCGGCGGGTGGCTGGCTGGTCGCCGGAGGGCGGCTGGCAGTGCCCTCCTGGCCCAGATCCGGGCCCAATCGGGCCTGATCTGGGCTTCGGCGGGCCGCCCAAGCGGGGTGGTGCTGCCTCCGGTGAACTGTCGGTAGTGGCCTCAGCTTGGGATGGTGGTGGCGTGGCGCCCTTGCTGCAGTGCGGCGGCGGGACTTTACGGGCCCTTTTGGGCTCGGTCGGGCCTCTAGGAGCCTGGTTTGACCTGCTGCTACACCCGGTCGGCTACCGCCTTGCGGCGGTGGAGGCTGTTCCCTCCCGCGTGCTACCATATCGCCTTCCCTTGCTTGCGCTTCTTCCGCTAGGTTTTGCCGGCCTCACAGCTTTGGACATGGAGAGACGACGGTGATGACTACAAGATCGTGGTGGCGTGCGCTGGCGGCTGGCAAAGATTGGTGGAGCGGTTCGGAGCGTCCGGGGGGGTGGGCTCTGGGGTTCGGGAGAAATCCCTGTCGTGTTGGCACTGACGCGACGTCGCCTGCGGGTGCCGTCATCCTTCCTGAAGGGCGTCGGTTGTACCTCGTGTCCACCTCTCTGTGTACCGGGGGAAACCCTAAGACTTGCTCCGAGGGAAACCTTAGGATCTGTCTGGGCAGCAGCGTCGTCATCGTCGCCCCCTTCTTGGAGGTGTTGCTTGGTACAAGGCGCTTCGAGTGCTAGGAGCGTGGTGGAAATTCTTGGAGGACGCAACGATGGCGAGTCATCTCTGTTTTTTTCGTCGATCCGCCGATGTCGGCATTGTTTTCTCTTCCTTCGTTTTTGTTTCTTTTGGGCATTTCTTGTGCTGTTTGCCCCAGTGGTCATACTGTTGTATCAGTTGGTTGCTATATTAATATAGCGGGGCGAAAGCCTGATTCGAGAATATTTGAGTATGCGATTGAGGACAGGGCAGGATGCCGAGTTGAATCACGACGCGACCAGGCCAAAGAGATAGAAAGGTAGATCCCCCACTTCCCTGGGACAGAAATGTTTGTTCCTTGGTTCACCTCCACACTCCTCTCCTAGTGGCTGGCTGCCTCTCAACCTTATTCTTCTTGTTTCTTCCTCACTCCGTTTTGACATCCAGCAGCCCATCACCATATGCACATTATTCCCTTCTGCCGTCCCCCAAAACGATCATATATAGAATCCTCCTCGACTCCGTTTTGACATCCAGCTCGCCTATAAGTAGCACCACGTCTCACACCATTCTTCTCATCTCACCAGCAGCCAGCGGGCCCAGGGTTCCCAAGGGTACCAGCCTCGGCGACTCAGATCATAAGCTGGCTAGGTGGTAGCTAGTTCTATCTCTCTCTCGGATCGATCAATGGCGTCACTGTCGATGAGCGCGGCCAGGGCGGAGTGGACGCCGAAGCAGAACAAGCTGTTCGAGCAGGCGCTGGCGGTGCACGACAAGGACACGCCCGACCGCTGGCACAACGTCGCACGCGCTGTCGGCGGCGGCAAGTCAGCCGACGACGTGCGGCGCTACTACGAGCTGCTCGTCCACGACGTCGCACGCATCGAAGCCGGAAACGTGCCCTTCCCCGTCTACCGAGCCCCCTGCCCCGGGCCCAACCACAACACCGCCGGTGGACGCGGCACGGCCTCCCTCGCCGGCTACGAGACCGACAGGTTCATAACTATGTTTGGCATCCTTTTCCGAGTAGCCCTTGTTGGTTAATATATTCTAGACAAATAGTTAATCTGGTTAAAAATTTACGGGGCGTGCAGGTTGAAACACTTGAAGATCTAGGTCGGTGATGGTATCGACCGAAGGAGCATGTGCATACTGAATGGGGGACACGATATGATATGTTATTTATATGCATGCTTGGTGTCCATGTCAACGTCTACATATGCAAGGGCTAGCTGGAACAAGGAGTCGACCGAACAGATGCATGCATGTTAATAACAGTGTGATTAGTACTACTAACTAGGTCTACTAAGCGAGATCGAATGGCCTCCTTATTCCCATGTGTTATTTAACGTGTGTATTCTTGATGTACAGATATTTATGTTCTCTTCACCTAAAACCATATGTCTATATCAATAAGAAGAAAATGATGTTATACATGTACACACTAATCAAATAAAAGAGAAAATTAAAAAAACCATAATTGTGGCTCTATTTTCAGAAAAACACCATAATCCAAGTTTATGACAGAAATCCGCCGGCATTGCGTAATTGTTTTTCAGAGAACACTGATCGCTCTCATCGCTCGCGCTAACGGCTATTATGATACGTGTTAGGTGGCCCCTGTTGTCAAGCCGATGTGGCAAAGGATGATGGTTCCGACAGGTGTTAGGTGGCCCCTGTTGTCAATACCTATTAGATCGGGTAGAGCGATGGCCAGAAAAGAAAATATAAATGACGAAGTGGAATAATTTGTCATCCAAAGGATCAATGTGGTTTAGTGATAGGAGTTTTAGATATAAATACTTACTAGGAAAGTGATTTTTTTAAAAAAAATGAACAAGGGGTGTGTGAAAACATTTACAAAACAAGTATTTGCACTCTAAGACGTTATTTCAAGTGTAAGAAAACAATCTGACTTTTCCCGATGAGTGTGAAAAATCATTTCCTTGATAGAGGGTAGTTTCAAATAGAAGACAAAATACAAAATTTTGGAAGGACATTTGGTTAGGAGACGCCCACTCCACTTGCTCAGGACTATTTGTATTTATACAAAATTGTTTAGCAAAAAGAAGTTTCAGTGGCCAATATACTTTCGCAAGCACTCCTATACATAGGTTTTAGACGGGCTTTGACCTGAAACAAATGTTCTATATGGTTGTATTTAGTCAAAAGTTAAAGGATATTGGATTATCTCAATCTACAAATATTTTTAGATGGGATCTAACCGCTTCAGACTCTTTGTTCGTTAAATCTTGGTACCTTGACATTATGAATGGATACACTATGTTTTTGACATATATTTTAAAAATGAAGGTACCATCGAAAATCAAGATCTTCATGTGGTTTATTCCTCGCGGAGTTTTATTAACCAAAGACAGAAATTGGAAAAAAAATAAAAAATGTAGTTTTTGTGACAAATAAGAGACGATACAACACTTATTCAAATATTGTCCTTTTGCAAAAAAATAACACCTCTAACTAATATCAATAACATACTTGTTCAGAAATTGGTTGAATGGTATTGCTAAGAAAGATAAAGTTTAAATTCGAGCGAGAGTTTTGCATTTTACTTTGAGTCATTCGAAACATATTAGTGATTTTGCATTTAACAAATCAAGAGCTCTCTCCTTTTTACAGGCCAACCCTCTTTTTAGCTTTATGTCTTCTTGTTGATAAAACGCACTTCATCTTTTTTTATTTTTGTAATACGGTTGACTCGGTTCAATCTTATATGATCCATAAATATATGATCTATTTTTTTCCAAGCGACCCACCACAGCATGATGATCTAATGAATTGAGCATAAACATATTGTGTTCTGGTAAATTTTAGGTGTGTTTGGTAGCCCGGGTCAACCCAGATTGTCTATCTCTACTCATACATGTTGACCTTAGCTTAGTTGGACTGAGATTTTGTCATGTGTTTGGCAGCCTGCATGTGTTGACATATGTTGAGTTGAGATGTTGTTTGGCAGAGTGTGTCTGTTTAGATATAGCTGAGCTGAGATGTTTTTATAGAATCCACTAAATTAGAAATTAAAAATGCAAACGAGTCCAAAATTCTACACACAGAACCTAGAAAATGAAAATAAAAAGCAATCATGTCCTCAGCGTTGGGGTTGTGCGTTGGCGAGGCTGTGCATCTGGTGGCGTTGGGGTGCGTGGGCGCCGGTGAGAGGAGCAACCGAGTAGGCCATCCTGGGCGCCGGTGGCCGTCCTGGGCGCCGGTGAGAGGAGCAATCGAGGAGGCCTTCATGGGCACCGGTGAGAGAATCAAGCGAGGAGGATGTCCTGGGCGCCGGTTCCAGACGGGGTCGACGAGCAATAGCTGGTGGCGAGCGTGCTCGTCCAGCGCGGCGGCGGTGGCTACAGAGGGGAGGCTGGTGGTCTTCGTCCTCCTCCGGTGCGGGGTCTATGCTATAGAGGCGCGGCTGGTGGTCCCTGGCTGGCCCCGTTGTCCATGGCGGTGATGCGGCGCCCCGACGACCAGAGGCGAGCGGCGCGACGAGGATGAGGGATGGGAGGGAGCTTCGCTTAGAGAGAGTGACAGGGGGCGCTGAACAGCGGCGGGGGACGCTCAGCGGCGGCGGAATCTAGGAACGGGATGCTCGGAGTCAGAGCGGGCGATGCGTTTTGAGGATAGAGGAGAAGGAATGCGTGGGGGCTCGGGGTCGGGGTGGAGACTGGGGGTGCGAGGAGGACGGGCGGAACCAGTTTTTCGGGATGAAGGCAGCAGGGCTGAGGTGCGAAGCTCGTTTCCAGCTTCGCAGCCGGGCACTGCCCAGAGGCTGTTTTCGTATGAGGTGGGCAGTGCCCAGATCCCAGAACCAACCTACCAAACATCTGAAAACGAGCTGAGTGGGATATTCTGGGTTGAACAGGGCTACCAAACACGCCCTTTATTTACGCAATAGAATGGCCATATGCATCGATCGAGGCCGGGCTTCCCCATTTTGGAAAAAGTATCGGTTTTCTGGTTTTCTTGTAGGCATTGTGGAAAGCCCGCATCATATATGGGTGTGTCACGTGGCTGGCCCATAGTACAAGAGAGCCTGTTATCCATCCACTTCGATCGGGCCATGGCCTAGGGCCTATCCAGCAGTAGAAAATTCCACACTTGTCGGCCAACTCCGGTGGCTCACGCCGGTGCATTGAGTCGGGCCCATTAGACTCTGTGTTGCTGGATTTTGTTTTTTCTGGTGGATTTTCTATTTAGTTTTCGGCGGTTTTCTCTGTTTTTTTCGTGGGTTCAGTTTTCTGGTTTTTGCCTGGTTTTATTTTTTCTCTTCTTGTTCATTTTGTTAAATATGGTCATTTTCTAAATTTGAACAATTTTCAAAAGGTAGACATTTAAAATTTTGAATGTTTTTTTTTGAAATTTATACTTTTTTAAAACAATTTTCGAATTTGAAATATGGAGCAGCGTACAGGCCAACTTTTTCATGACGGTACAAACATTTCAGTCAGCCCCGAACGCTCAGCTACAGAAGGTCAACTGCAAGCCTCACCTGCCCCTGCCCGTACATTCAAAAACCAAACTCGTACTACTGATTTCTGCATATTACGTTGCACCACGCAGCCTGATTTGCTTGCCAGGATTTTTCTGTCAGAAATCTGCACAGACACAGACATCTCCGGCCATTCTGACATGCATGGGCCCTGCACCAACTCCTGCTCACAGAAATTATCGGGTACTCGGTACTCTATTACTAGTATTAAGCGTGTCACCCACTGTACTGCTGTACTGTGAGCCAATTAAACAAAACCCGCTGTTTTTGGCCATGGTTCGACCACATGGTCCGGCACTGTGGCCTTCCCGTTCCGGACATGCTCAGCAAGTGGCGCAAGATGACCCCAGGATTATCCTAGACACTAATCAAGCATTATCTAGATTTTGTAGAGTCGTAGACTCCTAGTACCTGACTGCAACTACTACTTTGCATAATTGCATTACAGTATGTTTCAAATTACTCCACCGGCGCGCTTACGTAGGTGGGCTAGTACTCCTTCATATTTTATTTAAAAAAATCCTGTCATTT
This sequence comes from Avena sativa, assembly GCA_916181665.1. NCBI lineage: Eukaryota > Viridiplantae > Streptophyta > Magnoliopsida > Poales > Poaceae > Avena > Avena sativa. The sequence continues at coordinate 379,323,514 of OV702279.1, read as the reverse complement.
TTGAAATAGATAGTATGAAATGTGTACTACGTATACCAAAAATTATAAGAATTTTTTGATAAAAAATGAGAGAGTACTAGACCACCTAGGTAAGCGTGCGCGCGGAGTAATTTGAAACAGAGGGAGTATGTGCTAGCTGATGGTCAGGATTTTGAACACTTCTTTGCTAAGTGGCATCAACGTACTCTGCATGATCCGGGCGCGTGCATACATGGGCGCGTGTTTATTAATGCTACGTGATGTCCTTTCATGAATCCCCATAATATCTTCAATACTTCTAATGATCGGATCTTATCATTTGTATATTCATACCTAACCTAAACAATGAGCGTAAGTGAGTCGTGTCGGATCGTTGGTACTCCCTTCCATTTAGAAATATAAGAAATTTTATCTTTGTAAAATGAATGTATCTATTTCCTCTGACCCATATTAGATGGTTGCATTTGTCTAGATTTGGATGTATCTAGACATGTTTTAGTGCTAGATACATCCGAATCTAGCAAATCCAAATCAACTAATATGGGTCCGAGGGAGTACTATCTAGACGTCTTTTAGTGTATAGGTAACCTCTATTAAACTATACATTAAAAAAAATCTACTCCCTCCGAGTCGTATTATTCTACTTGGTTTTGTCAAAATTTGGATGAACTTATATACTAAATAGTGTCTACATTCAATCAAATTACAAATTTGAGTCAACTAAGATGGGTTGAAGGGAGTAGATACATTCGATTCATAAGGCTAAAACGTTTTATATTTCTGAACAAAGGGAGTACAATTTTATGACGATCATCCCCAAAAGAATGAGCAACAACATAAGAAACATCCCTCCGGTACTGCCATCTCATCTGAAAGTTGGGCCTCTTATTAAGCATGTTCTTCATACGGTACAGTGTTGTTGACATTGCTGTTGATAACAAGCATTAGTTCCAGAAGTCTGCCTGGAAGGGAGGGCAGCGGACAGACACAGAGAGAAAACCCAGCAACCGCTGCGTCTGTCTTTGATTCCTTCCTTGAACGGATCAGTCCCTCACCTGACAGAAATGTATATACGGATTATGTACTCCCTCCGTTTCAAAATATAAGATGTCTTAGATTTATGAAAAAAAAATCTAGACTTATTTTAGTATGTAGATTTATTTTGAAAACTAAGTCCCTCACTAAAAGAAGTCTAGATTTATTTACTTCACAAATCTAAAACATTTTATATTTTGAAAACGGAGGGAGTAGACAAGAACGACCGGAGCTGATAAGATTGATCGTTCAGTGGCACCATATGAGGGGGCTAAACATCAACCACTGTTGCACCAGCGCACTGTACACTTATCAACCTCTAGGGAAAGTTATCTCTATCTCTGCTGAAATAAACGTCAACATTGATCGTTCAGGAGCGTTTCAGCTGAAATAAACGAGTTCCTGTATATATTGAAGGAAAAGCAATTTAGCTATTACTGTACTACACTTCCAGAGGATTAGTAACACGCACTCGTTATAGATATAATTTCTGGCAGAGAATATTAGTCCAAGGACAGTAAATGATCGGAGCTGGTTGTTTTCATCCAACTTTCTAGATGAAAGTGAGATCAAGGTGACATCTTCTTCACAAGAGGTGTATGAGGCGAAGTTAACATCATGTCATAACCTGACGCTTACAAAAGTTGTATGCTCAGTCGACAGTGAAATGTCATAACCTAAACCTGGCCAAACCTGTCCGGATCGGTGGCACCTGCGGAAAAGGGATGTCAGCTTCGCCATGTGTCGCGAAATCCTGCTTGTGAGGATAGCATAGCATATATATTAGGCCGCGTTCAATTCCTATTTCCTTTTAAGAATTTCACCTTGTGTTCTGATTATGTAGAAATACATAAGACACGGGTATTTTCATGACATGTATGGTACAACAAATAGTAACATTTCCACATGTAAACTAAAAGAGTAACAGATTAAGTAATATTCTTTAAAAATAGAAAATCTTTCAATATCCCCGGCCTCTACATCGGTAGATACACATAGCCCATAGTTTATTTTTTTCATAAATAAAATATATTAATTCATGAAGATACCAATTGCACTCAGGCTTTGCACCAACAAGATATCCAAAGATATCAAGGATGCACACGACCAATAAAGGAAAATTTAAAAAAAAAAGACCCCACCATTGCAATCAATCACTCGCAATAGCAACACTCAAACCACCACAAAGACAACACCGGGACTACAGAAGTGGTTCTCGAAAAGCAAAGTCTCCAAGAAGGAAACAATGCAGAAGCATTGTCATCGCCTGGTCGAAAATCTTTGCTTTCAGAAAGACCGAGTTCCTAAAGACAATGCTTTCAACAAGGTCATTGCTAGGTATAATCAATAAAGGCCAGATCATGGGTTTTCACCTTGTTAATCGCGACTCGAGGAGCACCACCAAAAATGCAATCATCTAGAGCCGCTAGCCCCACTTGCCAAGGCCGCTGCTGCAAGCCACCAAACACCTGACACACATGTATGACATGTGTGGAATGCGCAAGAACATTGCCTCGCAAGCCATATCTATACAACAGCATGTGCATCATAGTATTTGTCGTAACCAATGCACCTATCTGCCATAACTTCAAGACCTCCAATAGCAACCGACATGAATTTCTCCACCTCTGCCAATATCATGGGAATCTAGGCTTTGACATATCCGATGACACCAACCGGAAAGGGAAGTTTCACGTCGAGCTCTCATGAAGCCGCACTGACTGATAATACAGGTGTGCATGACCGGATCTTTTTCGATCTAGAAATATAGGGGCATCATGCACCAATCCACGAAGATCTTCGAGATGAAGACCGTAACTCATCGGTAGCCAGATCAAGGAGGCTGTGATCAAGCAAAACGGAAAGTTGGCGAAAAACAACACTAGGGCCAAGTCACCTTTATTATGTCCAAGCCAATAGACCCCGTGTCGTCGCTAGCCGACTCCCTGTCAGATCGGCGGCTCCGATTTTCCCATTGGCAACCCGCAGGCTAGGTCGACAGCGAAGAAGGCGGCCGTAGAGAATGGTTGGGTCGATGTCCTCTTCAGGGCAGCGGCAGGGAGTAGATAGTGGAGAGGGAAATGGGCGAGGGGTGGTGTAGGGGCATCCTAAGACGCCCACAACGACCTAGGGCATCCTGTCGCCAGATCTAGGGGCCCCGGAGCAACCCAGCGCCAACAACCCCAACCTCGGCCTCCGCCGTTGGAACTCACGGAGAACCCACCGGAGGAAAACCTCCACCACCACCCGACGCAGGGACGCCACCCTCGTCGTTGCGTATCGACGGTCCAGCTTTGTCGCCCGGCAACTCTAGCAGTCGTCTTCGTTGCCCACCAACCCAGACCACCTTCGAAGTTGGGCCATGGTTGGGCCCTCTTCCATGGCGAGGGCGTCGGCAACGACGGCGAGGGGATCCGGAGTTGGGGTAGGCTTCTGCCAGCGCGTGTGTGAGCCTAACAAAAAGTGTGACAGACCACACATATATGTAAAAAGTATCCCAGACAGACATGGGTATTGTCATGACATGTATGCTACCACATTAGTATCATTTGCACATGAAAAACATAAAAGAGTAACAAATAAAGTTAAGATAGTACGAAAGGTCGCCTCCTAGCTTGTTGCTAACTCAGCTGCCCTAATGTTAATTAATTGCAAGCATGTTCAAGGGAAAACACTTGCTTTTATTTGTAGTTTCTAGTCATCCCAGTGTTTGGCTCTTAGCACACGCTATCGGGAGCAAATAGCTGAGGGAACGCTGTAGTTTATGACTAAAGAGTCAACGTTATATTTTAGCTAACATACGGTTTTTGCACGCGTAAAAAAGTTACTCTTAAGAGACAATGTATTAAGGTAGTTGTTTCCTAATTAAAATACACCACTCATTAAGATAACACGCTAATAGCTACAATATGCTGTGAACGGCCTATGTATCTTCTAAGGAACGTTCCATACAAGGTGCATTTACTTGGTTCCATACACCAGTGTATTCAAACTTGGGCATGATAATTGCTGGTAACTGGTTGGTTATTGTTGTATAGCTCTGATAATGTACATGGTAAGTTTATTTTATTTTTAACACAAGAAGGGCTCCGAAGGACTCGGACCACTTATATTAATATGAGGGACCTTTGTCTATGGAGAACCTTGAGCTTGTGATCGTCATCGTATGTGGACGACACTACGGATCTGAAATCACGCTCTTCTGAACCCTGGCTGATGATGGGGGATTTCAATGAAGCTATGTGGCAGGAGGAGCATTTCTCAAGGATGAGAAGATCGGAACGGCTAATGATGGACTTCAGGGAGGTTCTGTCCCACTGCGACCTGCACGATATTGGGTTCACGGGCACACCTTGGACATATGATAATAAGCAGAAGGGTGATCGCCACGTCAAAATCCGGCTAGATAGAGCAGTCGCGTCTCCCTCGTGGTCTGCGTGCTTTCCATTGATGCGGCTGAGGCATCTCACATCGTCTAGATCGGATCATTGTCCCCTTTTATTAGCCGCTGATGTAGTGGATGAATCGAGGCCGGCGAGGCCTATTCGCCGCTATGAGGTCATGTGGGAGAGGAAGCCCTCGCTTCCTGCTGCTGTTGAGGAGGCCTGGTCCCGCCGAGTCCCTGTGGACGACTTGGGGGACATGGCTATGTCAATGAAAACAATGATGGCCAGTCTGCACAGCTGGAAGACTAAACATTTTAAATCTATTCCAAGGGAGATGGAGAAAAAGAGAGAAGAACTTGAGGCCCTTGCTCTGCTATCCGATGCTGAAAGTATCACAAAAAAAGAAATGCTAGCGAGAGAGATGGATGAATTATTATATAGAAAAGAGATTATGTGGTTGCAGCGATCACGTGTTGCGTGGCTTCGGGAGGGTGATCGTAACACAAAATATTTTCACCATCGCGCGTCTTGGAGGAGGAAGAAAAACCATATCTGTAAGCTTAAATGTCCTCATGGTTCTTGGACCATGGATCCCCGTGAGATGGAGGAGTTGACGTCAGATTTCTTCAAGAAACTCTATACTCGTGAGGATGATATTGACCCGAGAGTCATTACTGATTTGCTAGAGCCTTGTGTGGATACGGATGCTAATGAGAGGCTTTGTGCCCCTTTTACTAAGAAGGAAATTAGCGATGCATTGTTCCAAATTGGTCCCCTCAAGGCTCCTGGGCATGTTTCCTTCAGCATAATTGGGACCTATTAAAAGATGATGTGGTGAGGGCGGTCCAGCGCTTTTTCACGGCGGGTATAATGCCAGATGATGTTAACGACACAACCATTGTGCTAATCCCGAAGAAAAATGATCTGGAAGAGCTTAAGGACTTTCGGCCAATCAGTTTGTGCAATGTGATTTTCAAAGTGATCCCGAAATGTCTTGTTAATAGACTTCGTCCTCTCTTACAGGATATCATCTTCCCGACTCAGAATGCTTTTATCCCGGGCCGTCTTATTACGGATAATGCTTTGTGGCCTTTGAGTGTATTCATGCAATCCAGAATGGTGCTGCGTCGAAGAAGGAATTTTGTGCGTATAAGCTAGATCTGGCCAAGGCTTATGATCGCGTGGATTGGAGGTTCTTGGAAGGGGTTTTAGCGAAATTGGGCTTTCATAGTCATTGGATTCGGTGGGTTATGGCTTGTGTGACCACCGTTTGATACTCTATTCGCTTTAACGGTCATAGTTTGGACCCCTTCATCCCGTCTCGCGACCTAAGCCAAGGTGATCCAATTTCTCCATATTTATTTCTCTTTGTGGCTGATGGTTTATCTTGCTTGATTAAAAAGGAGATTGAGGATGGGGCCCTTGAGGAGCTACATATCTGTCGGCATGCTCCAGGCGTGTCACATATTTTATTTGCCGATGACAGTCTCCTCTTCTTCAGGGGTTCCGTTAATCAAGCTTCTGTGGTTAAATCAGTTCTGGACAAGTATGAGAGAGGTACGGGGCAACTGCTAAGAGCATCTCCAAGATCCTTCCTATAATGGATTGCTAAAAAATGAGTATAGCAATATGAGAGAGGAGGTATAGCAATCCTCAACTGATTTTGCTTTGGTAGCATTCCTAAACTGGATTGCTATATTTTCTCAACACACACAATGACATGTGGGGACAAGGCACATGGCTAGCCACACAAAATCCCACACCCACCGAACCCACATGTCAATGTGACTAAAAATTGAAGGGGACCACAACAAACCAGATTGCTATAATTTTGGGGTTGGTCTCTTGACTTTACATATATACCAAGTGGAGAGGCCAATATACTAAGCTTTCTAAAAAAAATTGTAGGGAACCACTTATACAAAGGCTGTTGGAGCTGTTTTTTAGACAAGGATTGCTATAATAGAAATTGGAAGCAATTATAGGAAGGCTCTTGGAGATGCTCTAAGCTTGGGAAAATGTTCCATCCTTTATGGTGATAGGTGCTTTGCGGAGGTTCAAGCTAAGATAAAGGTGATTCTAAGATATGATACAGAATGTTTTGAAGAAAAATATTTGGGTCTTTCTGTGCCCGAGGGACAAATGAAAAAAGGAAATCTTCGGTCTACCAAGGAGAAATTCGCTAAACGAGCCAACGATTGGTGTGAGAAATACATGTCTAGGGCTACGAAAGAAATCCTAGTGAAAGTTGTGTTGCAATCCTTGCCGACATACGCTATGGACATCTTCAAATTTCCTGTCGGGTTGCTAGATGATATGTCCCAAATTGTTAGGAATTTCTGGTGGGGTGATAAACATGATCGAAGACGTATGCATTTGATGTCCTGGGAGAAGATGACACGTCCCAAATCGCAGGGTGGTATTGGCTTTCGAGATCTTCGTATCTTTAATCAGGCCTTACTTGCTCGGCAAGCTTGGAGGTTGCTCTATGCTCCTGATTCTCTGTGTGCTCGGCTGCTCAAAGCCAGGTACTACCCCTCGGCAAACCTACTTGATACCGCCTTCATTCAGAACACGTCGGCTTCGTGGCAGGGAGTTATGCACGGGCTTGATTTACTTAAGAAAGGTGTGATTTGGCGCATTGGTTCTGGATCCCAGGTGAGGATTTTTCGCTATAATTGGATTCCCCGACCGGGAGCGTTGGGTGTCATTGCTCGGAGGGAAAACTCGAGAAGAAGATGGGTTAGTGAACTCATCGATCACGACACACACTCTTGGGATGAAGGAGCGGTCAGATCATGTTGTTCGGTATATGATGCAAATGCCATTCTATCCATCTAACTTCCTACTAGGCAATGCGGAGATTTTGTGGCTTGGTATCCTGAGAGAAACGGTCTTTTCTCTGTTCGGTCGGCGTATCGGTTGGGTATGGAACCTACCTACAATGCTCTGAGCAGGGGTCAGTTGAGTTCTGAGCCAGCTGGGGATAGGCGGATATGAGACCTTGTGCGGAAGGCAAAGGTGCCGAACAAAATTCGTGTCTTCGCTTGGAAGGTGGCGACTTCCTCGCTGGCTGTAAAGGAGAGCCTTAGTAGGTGCATCCCAACTATTGATCCAGTCTGTTCTATTTGTGGCCAGGAAGATGAGGATGAGCACCATGCCCTAGTTCAGTGTACTATAGCGAGAGCTCTGAGAGAAGAGATGCGCTATGTGTGGGATCTGCCTCCAGAAGAAGTAATCCAGGCCGCTGACCCAGAGTGGATTCTCACATTGTTGCATAGGATCTTCACTGACATGCGATCACGGGTTCTTTTTCTGCTCTGGAGGGTTTGGCATCACGCAATAACATAGTCCATGGGGACGGTAAGGCCTCGGTTGCTGCATTAGCAACTTTCATTAAGAATTACATGATCTCTTTCTCGGTTGTGGCGCCTACTAGTCCTAATGCAAAGGGGAAGGAGAACGTACCCAATGATGTTCACTTGGCAGGCCCGGTCACTATATAGTCTACTTGGAGACCACCAGATGAAGGATCGGTGAAAATGAATGTGGACGCGGGCTGGGATCCCCTTCCAGGAGGGATGGCTTAGGTATAATTATCAGGAATCATCTCGGTCGGCCGCTTTTGTCGGAATGGAAATTTATACCGAGGAGTTCTAGTGCTGAAGAGGCCGAGCTCATGGCCCTCCTTGATGGATTGAAGTGCATGTCTGTCCACTTCGCTGGCCTAGCAACGTTGGAGTCTGATTGCTCACGGGTTGTGCAAACATTGTTTGATCCAGGTGGAGATCGATCGGAATACTGGAGCCTGTACCGTCAAGCTAAGGAGATTCTGAGGAATTATGCAGGGATTATTGTTGCCAAAGTGGATCGGTCTAGTAATGGTGATGCTCATGCTTTGGCTCAATTAGGCAAATCAAGATCTAGTGGTAGTTCTTGGGGATCACCGCTGAGCTGTGTCTCGTCTACGTTTGATCGTGGTTGTTTGAACATTATGTAATCTTTGGAGCAGCAAGTTTTTTACGCACTCTTTTCCTTACCAGGGTATCTGAGGGGACTGGAAGGTTTTTAATGAGGCTACTTGCTGCTCATATCCTTATTAAAGTGTTCTTACTTCAAAAAAATATGAGAAAGTACATCTTACGAATAGACCCAAATAAACCAAGAAACTACATCTTTGTTCCTGACTTTTGCAAATCGGACCCCAACAACATGATAGAAACTGCAATCAGGTCCAAGACATCTCTCAAACAAGCAGAACATCATCGCCGCCGTGGATGGCGCCACTCGGGGAAGCGATCCCTCCATGGAAGCAAGACATAGAACTCATAGGGAAGAGTCACTATCTCCCATCTGGCTCACCGGCCGAGAGGAAGAGAGGTGACTGCCATTCGACCAGAAGATACAACCACGGTAAGACCGCCAATCGATCAACATTGTGGGTGGCGTCGCCTTCGGGGAAGACCGCCCTTCGACCATAGAAGTGGGCATGTTAGCTTCAAATTTGTCGTTGTTGATGAGCTTCAAACCCAAATGCAGCCTCAAGAACACCAGTGAGATCCTTCTTGAGCACTAAAACCATGAGAGTTGAGCTCCGCATGGCCTTCCTGTTCTGCAGATTGATAAATAACGCCTGTAGATCCAAGCTCCTCTTCATCACCATCTCCTCGGTGGCTTAAATAGGAACAAGACCCACCGAGTCGTCCCAATCTGGAGATCCCAGAACGCGCTTTATTTGGGGGATGTGGTAGCAGCACCGCCTCATGCATCTAGCTCCTTCCACCGGAGCACCGCAAGCAGCCATACCATCACTACCAGCCGCCGACAGCAGCTTGCGAACGCCAGCGACGAAATACCCATTGGCATAACGCCACAGGAGAAAACCAAGACACAACTTGTGAAGCTTCATGTGCTAACCAATTATTCCAAAAGACCAATGATGAAAACTGATAGGCAATCCATAAGATCGGTCTTTTGGAATAGTTGGTTAGGACATGAAGCTTGACATGGTCTTTTGGAATACCCATTGACATAACGTACGGCACCTATACAATACATTTGTTGGCCTTCAATTTGTGTACATTTCTCATTCAAGAATTACTGTGTACAAATCTTCAGTTTCTCTGGAAGAAAGGCCCGTTACAACATGTGTGTGAGACAGGCGAGCGCCTCTCCAGATCCGGCCGTCAGGCCCTTCCCCTCTCCTCTCTAGCAGCCACCAACGTCGATTTTGGGTGAGGGACCCTCCCGTGTATAGCAGTAGAAATGTACACAAATTGAAGGCCAACAAATGTATTGTATAGGTGCCGTACGTTAAGCTCATATAGCCTTTATAATTTTCAAGTTCTTTCAACATACTTTCTTTGTTTTAAAATATAAGATGTTTTACCTTTGTGAAACAAATGTATCTAGACTACTTTTAATATGTAGGTTCACTTAGATTTGGAGTGAATCTAGACACTAAAAGAAGTCTAGATTTATTTTCTTTACAAACCTAAAACATCTTGTATTTTAAAATAGAGGGAGCATATAACAAGCACTCCCTAACAACTGGTAGAGAAACTACAAAATCTTGACATGCAACAATATATTTCTCTGGTTTTTCACTTGGATACCAGTTCGACACACAAAACTACACAAACTAGAACTACCTTGGTGGGCTTTGTCTAGAAGAGCAACGCACGGCTAACAAGAATACAAAACATGGTGACACTAGCAAGTGCATCATCTCTAACCCCTTTCTTGGAGGGCATTCATTGCTACATCCTTATCTTCTCTTCATCATCCCTTGCGGTTGCAGGCAGCATGGGCCTCAACGGTTCCATCATGTGAAATGAAATCCTTGTATGTATTCTCATAACTTCCGCAAGGTAGGGGGTAGATGGGACATAAGCCATGTGACTGACCAAAGACTTCCATGCTCGAGTCTCAAGTTCCCCCAAATTAGAGGGATCAGGTTTGGCGAACAAGGACTCTTCAACTTGATTGCAGTAAGGATACTGCTAGACGTCCCCCGGACGATAGGGAGTTCCCATCGTCCTTCTTTCCTACGCGACACGTGTCCATAAAATTGCCCCAAATCCCGCTTTTGCTGCAAAACATCCCGCGTTTGCTGCATATGTCCCCGCTTTTGCTTCCGAAGAAAAAAAATAGTTCGTTTTAAAAATAGAACGTCTCGCCGGAGACCATGCAGCAAAAATATTGTGCTAATGCAGCAAAACCGACTTCGCCGGAAATATCGTCGAAAAAAAATCGCCGGTGACTCTCGTCGGAGATCTTGTAGCAAAAAGTTGACACTGTTGTAGCAAAAACATGAGACGGTTGTAGCAACAAAGTTCTTCTAATGTAGCAAAAAACATACTTCGCCGGAGACATCACCGGAGAATTTAGCGGAAGACCTCGTCGTAGAACTTGTAGCAAAAAATTTATGGTATTATAGCAAAACAAAAAAACAAAGATAGCAAAAAATATATATCAATGTAGCAAAATCAGAGGCTAGGTTTTGTAGGCGGCCTTAAGGGCTTGCAAGAGCGGCGGCCATGGCATCCAAGCTTGCAGCAGATGTGGCCGTCTCCTGTAGCAGTGTCGCCCTGCCTCTATAGCAAAGGAAGGCATCCGTTTGTAGCAGCATCAGTGACGACGAGGGCTTGCAGCAGCGAGGATGCCATGTCGGAATCTTGTGGCAAGGGGCCCGCGACGGCGGACCTCTACCTTGCCATGGCACCGCCTCGCCCCACCCTCGGGGCTAGCAGCTCTGCTCGGAAGCGCGCGGCGGCGTTGGATCCCCATGGCAGTACGGCGGTGGCGAAGTCCAGCCCGACGGCGCTGTTTTGGCGGAGGAACAAGACAGGCGGATTTCCGACGGAGGAGCAGTGGGGTGCGATGATGGTGAAGCCTAGATGTACGGTGTGTGCTGGGAGGAGTAGTGCCGCTCGTCGGCGGGAGAAATCTGAGATCGCAGTGGAGAGGACGGGGTGAGAACGAGTGGTTAGAATTAATTGGAGATATGGTAGACGGGCCCACTTTAACCTGGCAACGAAGAAACAACCAGGCGCGCGGGTGAGTCAACCCGGACGATCGAAACGCCCCATCGTCCGGGGGAACAGGATCATTTTCCTTGCAGTAATGTGTGCTGGGATGCATTTTTTTACTTCTTTAATTAGCACATTCTTACAACTAAACCTGCTTAGGCGCCAAAACAGTAGTATCTCCAATTGGATGGCGACTAAACTCAAACGGATGAACACTCCTGGTCTCCTGCATATGCTTGATGTAGCCAAGTTCAATTGATGTTGATACAACACATACCAAGATGCTCTGGTTAGTAATAAGTTACAAGTTCATGTCTGTAGCTCTACACGTTCTTCCCTTGTCATCAGCAAGAAATCTCAATTACTCGTATCATTGAATCTCGTGACCATTATTATTTTATTTATTTTTTGAACGAGCGTGACCATTAGTTTATGTTGCCTTTTAAGCTCCAAGGACATATGTTGGTTTTTAATTAAGCTCCAAGGGCATGGTAATTCTGCATTAGTAGGAACGGGTGAGAAATAGCAACAGTGGTCCAGTTAAGATGGAAGATCTGATCTTGATCATTTGATCTTGAGATGTCAAATGAAACAGTAAGAGCACATGTAAGCATCCACACTGAGTATCCTCCTGATCGTCATCACAATTAGTGTAACCCTCAAGTAGAAACAAAGGACATCAAATGTAACTGAGCAAGAATCATGAACCAAAGAAGCAAGATGATGATCAAGAAGTAAAAGGAGACGAAGAGAGAAGCCCTCACACCCTTCCCGGCTGTTTAATTAATTAATCCTCATCTCTCGAAAGTACAAAATTAATGAGGTGGGGATCGGATTAGTAAGCAGATCAAAGTTGCAGAGTTGCCTAGCTTGTGTCCTCCCATGGCTACTGATCCTGTTGGGAATGCTGCTCATGGGGCTGGGTTTGCCTCCTGCAGTGGTGGTGCTTGTTGTTGTGCATCCAGACCTTGAAGACCTGGCGCCGGACGCCGGCGAGAGCGCAGAAGTGCTCCACAAGGGCCTCGTCCTGCCTCTGCATCCGCCACCCCACCCGCTCCGCCAGCGCCAGCATCTGCTCCTTTTGCTCCGCCGTGAACCGCGTCCGGAACCGCTTCCCCCGCCCCTGCGCCGACGTCGAGGGCGCGTGGCCGGGGCCGCGCTCCTCGCTGGACGACTCGGTCGTCGTGCCGCCGCTGGGGGTCTGCTGCTGCTGGTAGTGGTACGGGAAGGTCGGCGGAGCGTGCGGGTGGCTGGCAGTGTAGGGGTGGGGCGGCGGCGGCATGAGCAGCGGCCCGCGCGGCGTGGCAGGCGCGTGAGGGAGTGCGAAGCGGGGCTGGTGCTGATAATAATGCTGCCCGTCGTCCTTACGGTGGAAGCTGCGGTGGCACCCGCAGGCGGCGCACCGGAGCGCGTGCGCGCCATCACCATCACCGTCCCCGGGGGGCATGAACTCCCCGCAGCCGTCCACGACGTGCCCGCCCTGCGCGGCCGCGTGGTTGCGCAGGCACTCGTGGTACCTCACCTCGCTGCCCACCTGCGCGCCGGCGGCGCCCACCCCGTTCCCATCGACGGCGGAGCCGACGTCCGCCTCGCCGGCGTGCTCATGGTCCCTGAACTCCATCACGGCATGCGCACGTGCCTTGCCAGGCGGCGCCACGGGACGGGCCTGGCTCGAGCACGAGAGTATGACCTAGCTAGTGCAGCTCAGCATGGATTTGTCTCACTAGCGCCTGCCGCCGGCAGCTGCTGCCGGGCGCAGGTGCCGCTAGCTAGTTGGCCTTTTCTGGTTTTGTACTTTTGTAAGCTGAGGTGATGGTGGGAGAGGTAGTGGTGGGGGACGGGCCGGGGAAGAAGAGGATGAGTGGGCAGCAGCGGGGACACTGTCTGGTTCTTCTTCCTGTTGGGGAATGGCACTTTTGTTTCCCACCGGCGCGACGGACGGAGGTACGCTGGTCATGGTGGTGGAGCATCACTTCCCTGCAGCCCTGGCCCAGCCTTAAACACCCACCGGCGAGTTTTTTTTGTTTTTGTTTTTGCTGTTACCTGCATCTGCTCAAAATTCAATTAACAATCCAAACAAAAACCAAACGCATCCAGATCTGAAAAATAATTATATGCCTCGAATGATATGTATGATTATTTACATCGAAATCTAAAAAAATGGGATGTTATAGTTATTTTGGTGGACGAGCTCACTGGAGCCCTTTAGTTTGAATACTCAAAATTTGTATTTTTAAATTTTCAAAAAGTTATATATTTGAATAGGCAATGATGTATATTTTTTTTGCAAAATTTCACCGATCTATTAATAATCATCAACGACAGTACAAAAGATTTTAAAAGTAATAAAAATTATAAATAAGTCATTGGACCACCTAGCGACGACTCCATACAGTAGCACGAGCCGAAGGCGCACCGCAGTCCTCGCTCCTCCATCACGGGAGTTGAACAAAGCTTGTCGTAGTAAAGCTTGTGGTAGTAGACGGACGGAAAGTCGTCGTGCTAAGAGCATATCCACTCGTTGGGCGAATCCAGGCCGAAATCCGGACTTTTTTTGGGCGGCAGAACTTGATTTCGGCCTGGGTACGACGAGTTTCCCACTCGCGTTCCCAGGCCGAGTTCCCAGGCGAATAGAAAACGACGACATATATGAATTTTTAACGTTCCCGCCGGCGAGAGCTCGGCCAAAAGATGTTCGACAGAATTAACGCTCAAATGTTCAGCGACAGATTATTACAGAACAGGGAAAATGACTCGGCCTTCTCTCAGTCGTCGATGGGGATGGGCTCCTGCGGCGTGGTCGACGCGGTGGGGTTGGCCGTCTCGCCGGCGGACGCCGACTGGTTGGAGGAGGTGGAAGCAGAGCTCACCGTACGGGCGTCCGGCGTAGGGGCGTTGGGCGCAGCCGGAGGCGTGATCTCGCCATGGAGGATGGCCTGGCGTTGCGCCATGTACCAGGCCTTGACCGGCGAGCTCATCTTCGACGTGTCCTTGCCACCCATCAGGAACTTGTGATCCGTGTTCCGTTTTTTGGCGGCGTAGTTGGCCTTCTTCTCGGCGAGGTTGGCCTTGATGAGGGCCACCTTTTCCCCTTGTGTCTCGATCAGCTGCGTCCACCTCTCGTCGGTCTTCTCGTCCCTCTTCTCGGCATGCGCCCTCGTGTCAGTGATGCATTTCTCGATCAAAGCCTGGAGACGCTCGGCGGGAGGTCCGGAGGCTTTGAGCATCTTCGCCTTCTTCTGGCCGATCTCTGGTCTTCCTTCGCCGGAGAGGTAGGTGGAGACGTACACGCCGTCCTTGATCTTGAAGAGGCTCAGGCGAGTGTCCCGCCACTTTTCGCAGTTCTCGATCTCCTCGAAGACATGATGGAATTTGAACTCCATCTTCATGTTCTCTCGAAACAAAGTAAGTGCATGACGAAGCTGCAAAATGGAAGTGTGTCAAGTGTGTCAAAATGGAAGCGAGTGCACGACAAAGCTAGTGTTCGCGAGTACCTTGTTGTCCATGTTTTCCCCGCTGGCTTGCGTGTGTTCCACCTCTTCCACGCAGCTTGTTGCGATCATGTCCTCCATGTACGTATCGGCCGACATGTCGGCCGGCGGGGCAACCGGCATTCCGCCGAACATGTTGTGCGCGTCGGCCTCGCCGTAGGATGCTTGCGCCGAGCTTCCGCCGAAAGGTAGTGGTCCGCGGCACAGAGCGGGTCCTGCGTACGCCGAAGAGGTGGAGTAGGGGATGTTGATGTCCATGTTGAAGGCCGAAAGAGGGCGCGGCACCGGGCAGGGGAAGGCCATGTTGGGGTTGAACCCGCCGTGGAACTCGGGGGACGAGGAGTATCTCTGCCGACCAATCGCCTGGCTCTCCTGGAAGCCGGCCGGAGAGATCGGCAAGAATCCGGCGGGCGAGCCGACGCTTGCCTGGTTTCCCCAGTGAGGTGGATACGGCGCCGCCATCAAGGCCGACCTCGTTGCCGCCGCCTGTTTCGCCTTCAAGATCGCATGCTCTTCCGCCGCTGCCTGCTCTTGTTCTTGCCGAAGCTTCACCCTCTCCTTTCTGCCCTTCCGGTCCTCCGATGTGATCTTCCTGGCCTGCTGCTTGGACGCCCAGTCAGCGGCGGACATGCCCTCCGACTTCTTCGGCGGCACTCTTGGCTTCCTCGCCTTCTTCTCCGCCGGACCCTCGCCGAGGATCGATCTGGGTTGGACAAAGGTCTTGGGCGGCATGGTAGGCGGGAGCTCGGCAGAGTGGCGGGAGTGGGGAATGGGGATGAAAGGTGGGAGGGGAGAAAGAAAAGGGCGGGAGCTCGGCGAAGTGGCGGGAGTCCAGCCTTCTCTCGCCGACAGAGCTGGCCCACGCCCGTTTTCGCTTCGTCCGGCTTTCACAGGGCGTACCCGGGAACCTTGGTTCGGCCTGGGAAGCCCGGACCAAAGTTCGCCCAAATTTGGACGAAAACAGGTTCTTGGGTACGCGTCTGGACCGATTTTTGGCGTCCAGACGTAAATTCGGCGTCCGGATCGGCGTCCTGGGTAGGCGAGTGAAGATGCTCTAAGACCCCAAAGGACCAGTGCACCAGAATATCAACCATCACCGAAGATGATAAACGTAGATCGAAAGAGACTGACCTCAAATTACACCAACGAATAAAAAAAACGTCCGGATCATAAGAGATCCACCGAACACGCGACTCCATGTGCCCTTAATCGATGCTAGACGCACCAACGAAGCGAGGATACGACGGAAAGGACCTTATTCTAACTTCAGAAAGTAACCGCTATCTCAACATTATGAAGAAGACACTAAAAACGGTCTAAACAAAACAGGAAGACCTCCTAGCGGTAAAGGTTCTAGCCATCGCCTTAGAGAGCTACTCTCGCCTCTTCCTCCATACCGTACCGTAACGGTTCGGTTAGATAAATCTGGCAATGATGTATACTTTAAGTGTACAAAATTCTAATCCAAAACATTTTGTACTTAGACTACACAAAAAAGATTAAAATACTCATGTGGGCGGATGAATAGTAACTTTCAAATCTTGTCAGATTTTATATTTTGTGTGTATCCATAATATTGCAGTTTGAAATATACATAATTAATTATGGGTACAACAAAGATTCAGATTATTTTTCGATTTTTTAAAAGGGGGCTCCAGTGAACTCGTCCACCAAATCGATTTTTTGAACATAGCTTCATATCTCACAACTCTTAGATTATGTATGTTCAATTTTTATTACGTATTATTTAGCAAAGACAAAAAAGTTGGCTTATACATCGATGGATGAACACAGCCCTTCGATCGAATGGTCAAAGAAACGATCGTGCACGAAGATGCCGACTTGCGCCCCCGTAAGCTGTGGCCATGGAGGGCGCCCCGCCCTCCCTTGCCACCCAGCTCGCCGCAGACCTCTCCTCCATCTCACCCGCATCGTCACCTATCCCACGCACCGAGCCCTCGCCATCACCGTTATCATATAGTGCCTCGAGAACAACGGGGAACTTCCCGGCGACCAGCTTCTCCCTCGCCGCCCCACGGCGCACCTTCCCCGACGTGGTTTTGGGTACCGCGCCGCTCTGCACCAGCACCATCCGCCCAACACTCACGCCTTCCGCCTCCCTCACCGATCGCCTTATGCGGTCGCAGAGACCTCTGTGATCACCGCCACCGGCGCCCTTCTGCAGCTCAGCGACGACGCACATTTGCTCGGGTGACGCTACCGCCGGCGCGGTGAAAGCGGCGATGCAGCCGCCTCTCAGCCGGTCTGGCGCGCTGCCGAATGCCGCCGTCTCGATGTAGTGCGCGTGCACCCGGCGCGCCCCGTCGTCTTTCAGTGGCACGATGACAACGTCGACGCTCCGGCCGACAATGTACAGGTACCGCTCTGCTCCCGCGACCACGCCGCGGTCGCCCGTGCGCACGAAGCACGATGAGCCGGCCCTCCCGGGAACCCTCGCGCAGAACGCCTTGAGGCTGGCCGACGGGTGGCCGAGGTACCCCGACGCGTTGCTCGGCGACGACACCCACACCTCCCCCTCGACGCCGTCCGCCACCAGCTCGCCGGTCTCCTCGTCCACCACGGCGATCTCGATCTCTGGCGCCTCGTGCGTCAGGGAGGACGACAGTCTCGCCGATGGCAGGAGCTTCTTGTACGACGGGAGGGCGTGCCCATCGCGCCTGCTGGTTGTGCTCTGCCACGCCGTGGACACGAACGTGCAGTTCTCGGCGAGGCCGTAGGACGGCGAGACGGACCCCGCGTGCAGTCCGTCACGGGCAAACTCCTGGACGAACTCGTCCACGCACGACTTGTATATCGGCTCGTTTATGAGGATCAGGTTCCGCAGGCTGCCGAGCTGCACGGGTCGCAGCAATGACGCCGAGCGCCCGCCGCCGCGCCTGAGCACCAGCGGCAGCGTGAAGGACGGCACGGGCGTGCACGTGGCCCTGAACTCGGAGATGAGCTCGAGCCAGAGGCGCGGGCGGCGGAGGAAGGCGTCGGGGGAGGCGAGCACGCAGGTGGCGCCGGAGACGACGGTGAGGAGGAGGAACATGAGGCCGCAGTCGTGGTACTGCGGCAGCCACGACACGATCACGCTGCCGGGGCCCAGGTCGTAGGCCCTCCTCGCGGCCCGCACGTTGTGGGCCGCCGAGCCCGCGGTGACCACCACGGGCTTCGGGACGCCCGTGGCGCCGGACGTGTACTGGATCAGGTACGCGTCGTCCGGCCCGCACCCCGCCGCCATGGTGGACAGCCCACTGGCTTCTCCTCGCTCCAGCTCCAGCTCCTCGACGGACAGCCACCGCAGGCCGCTCAGCGCGGAGGCGAGCTTGCCCGACGCGCCGGCGACGGCGTGGACGTAGCGCGCGTCGGCGACGGCGGCGCTCGGCCTGGTCTGCGACACGGCGCGCAGGAGGTGCGCGTGGGATGGGCCGGGCCTGGACAGGTCCGGCGGTATGACGGGCACCGCCGTGAGCCCCGCGCGCTGGCACGCGAAGAGCAGCTTCACGAGGCTGAGGCCCGGAGAGGCGAGCACGAGCACGGTGTCGCCTCTTCGGACCGTGCCGAGGAGCCCGGACGCCATGCGCTCCACCGCGGCGTCGAGCTGGGAGTAGGTTAGTGCGGTGTACGACGTGGCGCCGGTGGCCGCGTCATCGTCGGCCCAGACGAATGCCGGCTTGGCGCCGAACGCGGGGAGCTTGGCCCACACTGGGAGGTACCGGTGCACCACCGGCTGGTCCGGGTAGCACGGGTCGTAGTTCTCAGTGGCCATGGCGGCGCTGCTAGCTAGGTACAACCAGCTGAACAACCTTTCTGCACTCTGGAGAGTCTACTACACACTCAGCTGTCAGCTGCATATAAACTCATGCGTATACTCTCAGCTATTTATAGTGGCACCGGATCACGACCATCTCCTCGGCGATGATCTTGCGCGTTCCACGTGTCCTCGACATGGATGTGGATGTGGACGAAAGCGAGAGGGCGATGAAGAAGGAGGTGCTTGGCGCTGCCTCCTTGGGCGCATCCCGGCAATGGCGGATATCTGAGGGCATATGCCGTGCTAGCTGCTTATTTTTGCCGCGGTTAACAGTCTCACGATCGAGACTTGCACTGATCCGACTCATCAGTGATGACGATCTCTGTATCATGCAAAAATTATGTACAATAAGGTCGTTGATGCCGAGGAAATGTGAGAATGGCCCCAATGGAATTCGGTATCTGCTCGGGCATATTCACGCAATCACATACGCAATTGCAATCAACAGTCACAATCACAGAAACATTATATTCTTTTCTGCTATGTTCACGCCCCCTCGCATATCCTGGCATGATGCATGATGTCTATCTCCGCCGGCGTGCTGAGAGCAGCGGCATGGCGTGCTGTAAGGAGCAGGAGCGACATGAAGCTATGACCAAGATCAACTGAGCAAGGTGATGGATCAAGCCAAGCATTTCTGCAGCTGCAAGTACAGGGTGTTGTTCAGTCACCCAGCAATTGCGCCAGCAGCTGTTATGTGAAGAGCGAGAACGTCAGAGACGAGTGATTTTACAGATCTTCAGCAGCTGCGAGCCATCTAAGAACGTTCTTGCAACAGATTAACAAAGGTCTATCGAATTTAAATTTGCCACAGGTACTTCTCATTGCATCATATGTCACGTGGAATAAGTAACATCTGACAAAGGGTCAGCTACAGTATATCTTTCTACATCAAAATTTCAAGAGGGGCCTTGTTTTCTTCACTGTTAACCGTCAGGGCGCATCACCAAAGCACACTGAAATGACCATGATGATTGCTAGTATAACTCACTGAACACTTAAACATCATATGTCAACTTTCAAAACCCACAGCGTCAACACACGAGAGAGAAAACTGAGTTAATCATCACCTGCCAAGGTTTTACACTTAACAAAGTGTAAGTCAAAACCGCTACCCACCATTTACATTATATATCAGGGTCACCTTTTGTTCACTATCCAAAGGTGCACTTCTAATCCTATCAGGAAATATGGTGCAAATATAACCAACAACATAACTCCCAAGTAAAAACATGTCCACCTTTTGCAGGACATATATTCTCTACTTCCTTCCAACAAATAAAGAAAATGCATTCGCCCAACAGTCACAAACCGCATCTGCCATGAGCACAACTATTGCAATACAATATCATGTATACTGTGGATGTGTAGATATGTGTTAATTTGGGAGCACAAAGGTATCACGCATACTCGGATACCTCAGGCATTGAGTTTTAAAGGACATATGTTCTCAGCTCATGGACATCTGAAAATTGACAGATCTACCAAGTTACTGTGGCCAGCATCGATGATGGTTTTCAAATGTTGTAGCAACACATATGGTTGTACAGCAAACTAGGGCATGGAATTGCACTGGCTATTTGAGTACTCTATCTAGGATAGTATGTGCATTTGGGCAGCTGACTGCCATGTTTATCACACCTAAGAAATTCATGCTGCCGTTAGTATTGACTCTGTCAGACATGTCTGTCAACAAACTCAGCAGTTTATCCAGTTAAACACCTACAGTAATAATTCATTAATGAGAACTGTGGCATTGTCCAACTAATGATAAACCCAGATGGTTGCACATTCCTATGGCAATTGATTCAACTAAATTCTAGCAAATCTCCTGTTTCTCATATCAATGCTAGCTCTAGCATATGATACATTGATGCAAAACCACCTATATGGTCTCCAAATACAAACATACTCCACCAAGTGATTCAAGTACAACACACGTACTGCTAGCTCAACAGAACATTTGTGAACTCTTCTGGTGTGTGCGAGTATTAAAATTATGCAAACAACTGATAACATTTTTATTACCAAGTAATAACCAACATGGGGATACAAGTAACAAGCCCTTACAACAGGTTTCTTATGTTTGTCATGCTCTAAATGTATTGTTACAGATAAACTACAAGCATGCCGCCACTCGGACGAAGATTCTTCAATACTAACAATGGTTTTTACATGGTCTAAAGAACAATGAACATCCAGACTCTCAACATAATGAATGACACAAAGCCAACTGATTGATCATTTCTGGTGCTACACTTCTCGGCTGATACAGAACAACGGATTCAGAATTGCAACCACCCATCTAACATCAAGAACTAATGAGCAGGAGCGAGAGATACCAATTAATTCAACCCAATCCTGGAAGCATCTGAGCCGGATCGATCATTTGGATGGGAGTTGGTTGGTGTTGCTCCTGATGCTGATGCTGATGCTGATGCTGGTGTTGCTGGTGCTGATGTTGCTGGAGCATGAACTCCTCACTGGGCGCAGGCAGTGCAGGCTGCATGACAGGCATGGCGGTGGGTGCCGTGTTCTTGGCCTCGATGAGCCGCCACATGTACCACGCTGCGACGGAGCGGTAGGGGCGCCACTGCTCGCAGTGCTTCTCCATCTGCGAGGGGCGGGGCACGTCCTCCAGCCCATACAGCATCTGCACGCCCTTCCTTACCCCGAGGTCAGCAGAGGGGAGCACGTCCGGGCGCGCCAGGGAGAAGATCATGAACATGTGGACGCTCCAATTGCCGATGCCGTTGACCATGGTGAGCATGGAGGCGAGGGAGCGGTCGTCCATGCTGACGATGGAGGCGTCGGAGAGGATCCCGGTGACATACTTGCGGGCGAGGTCATGGAGGTACGACGCCTTGCGCGGGGAGACCCCGATGTGGCGTAGCTGGTCGACGGTGAGCGCGAGGACGGCGTCGGGGAGCACGCCGTGCTCGCCGCCGAGGAGCGCGATGAATCGGGAGTAGACGGAGGCGGCGGCCTTGAAGGCGAGCTGCTGGTAGAGGATGGATCGGACGAGGGAGTGGAAGGGGCGGTGCGGGCAGTGGAAGGCCGGGGGCTCGTGCGAGTCGATGACGGCAGCTAGGGACGGGTCGGCGGCGCGGAGGTGGCGGATGGCCGCCTCCACCTCTCCGTCGGCGGACAGGGGGCGGCCCCGGACGCAGAGCGCCAGGCGAGGCTTCTTGGACGCGCCGGAGCCGGAGGGGTCGGAGGACCGCGGCTTCTTCTTGGGTAGGGAGGCGGTGGTGGCGCGGGAGGTGGATGCGGAAACGGCGGGCGCGGTGGTGACGGCGGTGGCGGGGGGCGACGGGGAGATGGGGTGGGGGTTGGGGTGGGGATGGGGCTGGGAGAGGGATTGCTCGCCCATGGAGGAAGAGGAAAAGGGTAGGTTCTTTGACTTGGGTTGAGATTGGGGGTTGGGGGCGTTTGTGGTATTTCGGAGCTGCAACTTAAGGTGGGGCTGGCCGCACCGCAACAGATCCGATCCGAAGAGCTGTCTAGACGGCTCCAATATGGAATTGTATGATCTCTCTTTTCCCCCAAACTGAATCTGCCATTTTCCTATCTCTTACTTCCCAAACTGAAAATAGACGAAAATTGGAATTCTTTCTCCAAAAATTTGGAAGACATTACTGATGCCGGGAGTGAGTCATAAAGCAATCACGACATGTAGTAGGGTTTGGATTCAAATTTGTGATTGCAATTGAAATTTGCTAAATGGCTCAGAGCTCTAAATTGTCTTATATATGTTGCTTACATATTAGTTGTTTGATTTTTTAATAATGATCGGTTAATTAATTAAGGAAACGATTGTCCTATGGAGCTGCTCTCGCACCACACGTCTTTATCTCCTCCGCACCACCCCCGTCTTTATCTCCTCCCACGACACATCTGTCTCCCCGCATCAAAAAAGAATGAAGATAGAATGATGAAAGATGAAAGATAAAATGAAGAATGAAAGAACAATGAATTAAACATTTAAATTAAAGAAAATAAAGGACAAAATTATAAATAATGAAATATTAAGAAAACAAAGGAATAGAGTAATAAGAGAGTAAGAGACAATGAAGAAAGATAATAAAAATAGAGTTAAATGAAATGCACAAACGAAATTAAAAGCACAAACATGAAGGAAAGGCTCGATTTGAACAATAATGAATAAAACTAAGAGGATGAACAAAGAGATGCTAAAGAAAGAGAAATCAATGAATACAATACTAGTTGATTGAAAACCGAGTGGACAATGAAGAAAGAGGAAACAAAGATACTAAGAACTGAATAAAATAAGAAACCCAAATAACTAAATGGGAAAATAAAGATAACACCTACACATATAATCCATAATTCTTGAAAATATTAAAGAATATGAGTTCACATACAACCATATTAAAACTACAACCTAAATGAAATATAGCTTTGCAAAGGGTGCCTACATTACTTCATTGCTTATCCTTCATGATGAGTAAAATGGAGCATCATTCTATAGGGAGTTTTAAAGTAAAAACAACGAATCATCAAAAAGTTGGCAAATATCTTTCACCTTTTCACACGTATCGCATTGTGTAATTCATAAATATTTCAGATATGCACTCCTATCCCTGCAATAAAAAATAAAAAATAAAAATTATAGTTGTCACTAAATATAATATAGTTGAGGTGTAATTAAAACATGCGGATGGTAATAAGAACCAAAGATTTTTTAGCATTGTTCCTTATGCAGAAGAAAAGATTGTTCACATATTGAATTCTATAGAAAAGAAACAACGGATATCCAACTCATGCTTGGCGATCTCCATGAACTTTTTGGTGAAAATGCCACAATCATCACTGAAAGTTAAAAAGGAGAAAAAGTAAAACAATTTAATTAACATAGAAAAAATATTTTAAAAAACAAAAGGAAAGTCGAGATAGCTTAGGCATTATCATGCTTAGGAACATTGGCATATTATCACTCTCGAATTTCTGATATAGTCAGCAAAAACTCTAGCACAACTTAAAAAACTAGCTTGCTAGGACCTGTACCGAGGTATGAATCTGCACATCGTCATGATTTTTAAGATTACACCAACTTGGCCTGCCAAAAAAACAACTACCAGTTCATACCTCCAAGACCGACCCCTAGTTTCAGAGTAGTCCAAAAATACATGAACTGATCTACATAGCTTCAAGGCCCATCATGAGCGCACATCATCAGCCAAAAGAATATCACCTAAGAATCAATATATAAATCAACAGAAGCCTTCGACAAGACTTAGCATGAACTACATCACCTAACAAAGGATAACCCTAGCATACTGCAACTATGTGCCCATTTATGAATGTGCACATCATCATGATATTTTGAGATCGCCCCTCCCCCGGAACTAAAAAAATAAGTACAAGCGAATCCCGGAGATAGTGACCCCCAATTTCAGAAACAACTGATGAAATCTCAAAAAATAGAGAAGCTAAACTTCATGAACTTCTCTACTTCTGTAATAATTGTGATTTACCACCGCCAATATACCACTGAATTCTCAGAACGATCACTGACAAAAACAATGCATCGGCGCATAACCTTACACCAGCGACACAAGCGTTGCACAAAAAACCTAGAAACATAGCGAAATCAAAATATAATAGCGAAACCAACCCACATCGGCCTTTTCGAATAAGCACATCGCACTTGTAGTGGTTTTCCTCGAAAATTCCACCACATACAAGTCATTTTCGACGTACCCAACGAAAGCGACCTTTAGATACTTGCTCCACATGAGGACCACAATATCATTATCAATAAATACGGCAAAGCCCATCTTTCCAAGAGCACGGACTGAAAGTAAATTACATCCAAGGGTATCAACAAGCATGACATCCACGAGTGTAATATCGTGAGCAACCACAACCTTGCCAAAATCCATTACCTTAGACTTTGACTTGTCGGCATATGTCATGGTGATTTGATCATCATTTGGTCTCATCTCCTTGACAATAGTTTTGCTTCTAGTCGTATGACTTGTGCATCCACTATTAAGCATCCACTTTGACCCTCCGGAAGCATAGTTCTACAAGATATCAAACTAGTTTTTAGGTACACATTTTTCAATGGGTCCTCTTTGTTAGCAACAAGGGTCTTGGAAACCCCAATAGACCATGCAATATAACCATCAAATGGACCAACATATTGTGCATAAACATCACCATAATAATCACGCATTAAAACATAGTGAGGGTTAGCACTTCTCGCAAAGTCATCTTGTGACAAAGTTTTGCCACTTGTGGTCTTACTATCCACAATGGCCTTGTCTTTTGCTTGTGTGGGCTTGGCCTTCTTCTTCGTGTTGTTCTTCTTCTTGGCTTTGGAGACAAAGCCAATGCCCCCTTTCTCATTATTTTACCTTTGCTTACTCAAGAGATCATCAATGGACTTGTTTACTTTGGGAAAGGTGGCATTAGCAAGCCCCCCCTTTAACATAGAATTTTCTTCATAGGTGTTTGTACTACTAGAATGAATGAAAATACTTGGTGAAGCAATATTAGTCAATTGCGTTTGAAGCTTTTCACGAGACTTTGTGACTAACAAGAGTTCACTCTCCAAGGCATTGTGAGCCTTTTCAAGCTTCCTAAAGTCCTCGGCAATTTTGTCATGAACAACACCAAACTCAATCTTATTCTTTTTAGCCTTCTTGTACTTGGCAATGGCATGATCACGTTTCTGAATGAGTTTATTAATAATTTGATTATTTGCCTCATCTAGACCTTCAAGCTTTTCTTCAAGAGACACCCTAGTCTCTTGCTCTTCTTATAGGGCATTATTTAGAGCATCCATCTCACTAATATGCTCTCTTCCTAGTTTACACCTTTCATCAAGAAGCTCTTGTGTGTGATAAAGTTGATTTAAGAGGTTCACAAAATGCTTCTTGTGCTCCCCTTGCAAGTTAGTCATAAACACATCAAAATCAACTAATTCCTCTTTGACCTCAAGAGATATATCATCATCAAGTTCATCATTAATCATAGAGGAGGGGTGAGAAGATGATAATACGTATGTTCCTCTTGCCATAAGGCAAGTGACGTTCTTGTTGGAGATATTCTCATTTGGAGAGTCGAAGAGTGAGAAAGTGGGAGTGGAAGTAGTGGCAATAGCAGACACACCACTTGATGTTTCCTCTTCATCATCTTCATTGTCGGAGGAGAATTATTCATGTGTTATCCAGACAACTTCACCTGACTTCTTGTTGGTGGGATTCTTCTTGATGAATGATACGTCAAAAACGTATCTACTTTCCCGAACACTTTTGTTATTATTTCTCCTCTAATTTGTGTGATTTGGATACAACTAACACGGACTGACGCTGTTTTCAGCAGAATTGCTTCGGTGTTTCGTTTTTGTGCAGAAAATCAACTTTCAGGAAAAATCCCGGAAAATATCACAAAACTCCTATTTTACCAGAAGACTCGCGGATCCAGAAGACGAGACGGAGGAGGGCCACGAGGGTCCCATACCCCCTGGCCGCGCGGGCCAGGCCAGGCCGCGCCTGGGGGTGGTGAGGCCACCTCGTGCACCCCCTCGGTCTCCCCCTTCGCCTACATAAAGCCTTCTGACCTAAAAACAGAGGGGGGTTTGATGTTTTTCCAGAGAGAGTTCTGCTGCGCGGCCACCACCAGAAACCGCGATTCGGAACTAGAAACTCCATTTTTGCACCCTACCGGGACGGGGAATTGGAGGAGATCGTCGCCATCATCTGTAGGGGTTCGTAGCATGGAAAACAAAAAAATTCTACCGCATGCACACAAACAAGCCAAGATCTATCTACTAGATTGTAGCAACGAGTCGATGGAGGAACTCACCCTCGAAGATTCCAAAGCGGTTAACGAGAGCAGATTCTCGTGGGTGATGTAGTCGTACACTTGCCGATCTCAAGATCGCGTAGACGATCCTTCCGGCGCTGCGTTCCGGCAGCGCTCCCGCAGTCGGTCACACGTTCGGTACTCGATGAAGACCTTCCTCTCCCTTGTTCCAGCAGGCAGCGGAGGTTGTAGCACTCTCCTCGTGATTCCGGCAGCACAACGGCGTGGTACCGGAAGTAGAGGGGGGATCTCGCAGGGCTTCGCCTTAAGCCGGAGCGAGTATGGTGGACTATGAGAGAGCTCCTTGGCGATCTAGGGTTTAGACACACCAAGGAGGAGGTGCTAGTGCCATAGGCTAGGGCTTGGGGCTTTCCCAAGTCGGCGGCTAGGGGAGCCCTAGGCGGCGGCAACAGGAGGTGGCGGCGTCGGGCTAGGGTTTTGGGGTGGAGAACTTGTGTGCTAGGAGGGGCAGCCCTGCCCCTCCCTTTATAGGTGGGAGGCACCAGCCAAGGGGAGGGAGTCCCTCCCCAACTCGGATCCCTAGTGGGCCGGCGGTGGAGGAGGAACTCCTCCCCAACTCGGTTTCCCACTTCCGCTCCACTCCCCAAAATAGCCGTTTGACTTTTCAAATTGGCGTTTGACTTTTCAAACTAGGATTTGATTAAACCCTTTATTTTGTTCAGCGATGACACTTAGTACATGATGCAATCATTCCAACTTGGTATGACACATTCATGTACCCTTCCCCTCCGGAGTGCCGGACATTCCGGAACTTTCTAGAACATTCCCGACGAAAACACCGGAACCATTCTTCAACCCCGAAACAGGACTTTCCTTATATGAATCTTATTCTCCGGACCATTCCGGATCTCCTCGTGATATCCCGGATCCCATCCGAGACTCCGAACAACATTCGGTCTCTTTCTCATCA
Source organism: Avena sativa (assembly GCA_916181665.1). Lineage (NCBI taxonomy): Eukaryota > Viridiplantae > Streptophyta > Magnoliopsida > Poales > Poaceae > Avena > Avena sativa. Next base: position 379,296,008 of record OV702279.1, on the reverse strand, counting down.
TTCCATAACAACTCAACAACATCGAATCCTTAAGTGTGTCTCCCTACGGTTCGTGAATTATGCGGACATGATCGAGACACTTCTCCGATCAATAACCAATAGAGGAATCTGGAAATTCATATGGCTCCCACATATTTCTACGATTACTTTGCGATCGAATGAACCACTTACATACGATACCAATTTCCCTTTGTCTCACGATAGTTTACTTATCCGAGGTTTTGATCGTCGGTATCTCTGCATACCTAGTTCAACCTCATTACCGATAAGTACTCTTTTCTCGTTCCCGTGATATGTGATCCCTTGTGAGCCATTCACATGCTTGCAAGCTAATTGGATGACATTCCATCGAGAGGGCCCAGAGTATATCTATCCGTCATATGGATGGACAAATCCCACTCTTGATCCATGTGCCTCAACCCATACTTTCCAAACACTCAATGCCACCTTTATAGCCACCCAGTTACGGTGTGGTGTTTGATGTCATCAAAGCATCCTTCCGGTGATGGTGATTAACATGATCTCATGGTCGAAGGAATTAGGTTACTATGTATCAGAAAGCTTATAGCAAATGAACTATATTAAATGACTTGATCTTTATGCTACGCTTAACTATAGGAGTATGTCCATCACATCATTCTCCTAATGATATGACCCTGTTGTTAATAACATCTCTATGTTCATGATCAGGAAACCATGATCATATATTAACCAACAAGCTAGTTTAACAAGAGGCTTTACTAGGGACTCTTTTATGTTTACAAATCACACAAGTACTAATGTTTCTGATTAATACAATTATAGCATGGTATGTAAACATTTATCATAAGCATGAAGATATGATAATAACCACTTTATTATTGCCTCTTGGGCATATCTCCAACAGTCTCCCACTTGCACTAGAGTCAATAATCTAGTTTCAAACCTTTGTGTATTCAACATCTATGGCTTTCTGGTGTCGTATGTACACGATTGCTAGTGGTCAACTGATCTCCGGATCTGACACTTCCAGGTCCGTGTGTAATTGCATGTCTTTGCGTCTCTACGCATCACTCATTCTCTAATGAGATGGCTTTGTATTAATTTGGTCCTTTGGTGAGACCTTTAGTTCTTTGGGGTTAAAACATGTTGATAATATTGTCGTACAATATATCTTCATAGTATTATCCCGTTGTGAACTACACCTAGTTTGATAACAAACTACTTGACACAAATGCCCTCTTTGCTGCTATTATAGCAGTCATATACTTAGCCTTTTGTTGTAGTATCTGTCACAATGTCTTAACTTTGGAACTCATCCAAATCCATTATGGAACTTACTTTCCATTATATGGTGCCACCCTTAGTTTAGATTGAGATAAACTTAATTTGTACTTTGTGACAAAACTAGTATCAATGTAGTACTTTTACAATGAACTAACCATCTATTTGTCACTTCTACAAATAATATACTCTTAGTTCTTACAAAATATCATAAGAATATCCTTACTATTGTCCAATGATCAACTTATGAATCATTCTGGTATATGCTCATAACAATTAGAGTATAGGACATGTCTGGATTTGTACATATCATAGTATGATTGATATAAATACTCTTTGTGATTTCATACATCAAGTATCAATCTATACTTGAATCTTTGTTTCACTTACCAAGTGTCAATACACTTGAAATTATCATCAATATTGAACTCATTCAATCCTTTCTGTGCGACAAGAACCTTTCTTGTAGTTTCTATATTGAACTCATTCAATATATCATCTATGTACTTTTGGCACAACCATATTAGCGTCTATTGATGCCAAATATTTGGGTTTTGCCTAAGCCTTTCATCGAGATGAAATTCTTATTTTGTGTCAATAAAAGATACATCATTTCCAATCAACAATATGTCTTCCACATAATGTATTAGAAACATGTCTTAGCGCTCCCACTTAATTTCTTGCAAATGCAAGCATCTTCATTGTCTCCGACGAATTAAAACTTCTTTAACAGTTTCATCATAGTGAAGATTCCAACTCCGCAATGCTTACTTCAACCATTGAAGTTTGCATATGATTTTAGCATCCTTTTGAATTAACAAAACCCTATGGACCGTGTTAAGCACATGTCCTAGGTAACAATTCTATTAGAAGAACTTGTTTTGTTTATTCAACTACCACATAACAAAATTATATGTAGTGGTTGCTACATTAATCCGTCTAGACTAAATATCGCTAATGAAAGATCAAATCTTGTCATAGTCAACCTTTGAACATTGTTGTGAACTCTTTCCCAACATGTCGACTATTTCATAGATGCGAAACATCCATGTCTATTTCTTTATAGATCCAAACACAACTGTAAGGTCTTATACCTTTCTCGAGGGTCCTTCAAGTTCAAAACTTGATTTCTCGTGTATGGAACTATCACGGATTTTATGGCTTCAAGCCATTTGACGGAGTCAGGGCCCATCATCGCTTCTTTGCATGTAGTCCGTTTATTATTCTCAAATAATAATTCAACCTTCAAATCTTGGTATTTGATTGTTTACTCGACCTACTTGGTTCAATAGAAACTTTGACCTCCGTAACCACAACCTTTGAGGTACGTGAGCCATGAGCATTGTTGCTGCCTCCGGAACACTTTTCGGCGCTGCGCAACTTTGATCATATAGCTAAAGTTCTTTTAACCTTATCAAAGTTCTATTGTCCTCCCACTTATCTTTTCACGAAAAATTCCTTCTCAAAGAAACTTGACGTTCTAAGTGACAAACATTTTTGTCTCCGGTGTTATGGAGGAATACTTAACAGTAATACAAAGACAGGTTCATCCGACTTTGGTTGCAAACATCTTTCTTATGCATAGCATAACAATGTTTAAGAAATGACAACTTGGGTTTTATCCCAAACCATAACTTTATATGGTGTCATTTCAACGGATTATGATGGAGCTCTTTTTAGTGGAAAAACGGTAGTCTCTAACGCTTTTAATCTTTAAAATATAATGGCAGTTTAATGAATTACACCTTTGATCTTACCATGTCAAACAAGGTTTAATTACATATCTCGAACGCTCCATACTCTTATGGTGTTTCGGGACATGCAAATCTACGGAACGATTCCTTAAATCTTAGGTATTATGCTAAACTTGTAACTCAAATATCTTCCTTTATGATCTTATCATAAACTATTTATATTCTTGTTACAATGATTTTGCACTTTATCTTGAAAGTCTTTGAACTTTTCAAATGTTTCATACTTTATCCTTATTAAGTAAATATTCATATACTCACTCAAATTTTCGGAAAAAGCATATGAAGTTGAAATCCATCGCTCTTGACTACACATAATGGACTTCGTACAACAATATGTACAAGTTCCAATAAGCTAGTCATTCGTTCCTTTTTGGCCTATGAACGAAGTTTTAATTATCTCTAGGAAAATTTCACAAGCGTCATGTGATCAAAAATCAAAAGACTCCAAAATTCCATCCACATGGCGTTTCTTCATGTTTTCTTTCCAATATAATTTAAACGGCGATGTCACTTCCTAAGCGATCTTTCAATCAATTTGTCTTTCGACATTTTTAGCACTAGTTTTATGGATGTGATTTATCCAACGAGATTTGTGAATCATCCATCTTTTATGGATTACGGCAATTATTTGAACAACCCATTTGTTCTCATAATACCTGATAAAACAAATCTTTGAAGGCAAGCTTTGATGTTTAACGAGCAACACAATAACCCTTTATATGTTCTCGATGAACATCATCACATATTCTTTTGCCAGTTACTTAGGCCATTGTAGTTCATGAATTGTGTTGTTTCGTATGACGATTCACACCAACAAATTCAGTATCAAATACTTAAGAACCACATTGTTTAATAAGCAAAGAATATAGCCATAACATGTATATCATCTATATACTTAAACTGAACAATTCTAGTCTTTTCTTTTCTGCCATATATTTATGAGATTCTCTTTCAGTATTTCCTTTTCCGTTTGAAAGAATCTATCAATATCTATAGTGGAGTCATACATATGACACCTAGTCCAAAGCGTGTATAATTAAATACCAATGTCTTTGGACTTGCACTTTGAATTAGATCACCATCATCAAATGTTTGGTGTTCTTTAAAATTCCTTTCTTTAGTGATCACTTGGTGTAGTAAACATTTTACCTACATCAGATATTCACCCTTATCATGGAATTATCCATGATCAAGCTACTTTTAGCTTATAACGGTGAATCTCGAGTATAATGTTGCTCTCCAAAATCTTTTGGAGGATTAGGACAACTAGTGTCTCCAACCTTTTGCAAATTCTCATCAAATATGAGAACATGACTTTTGCCATATTATACTCTATCATGTTGTAACCAAAACTTGGTTTCAGATATCACAATATCTTCCACACATCATGGTTTCTGTAACAACTCTTTCAGATCCTAGATAACCTTGATATTAAGACAATCCTTTGAATATCAAGAATCATGGAGACAAACATGATACTCATACACTAACACTTGGAATTGTCACTCTTGATTTAATACCAATTATTAAACTTCATGGAGTAACCGGAACTTACTGAAAGTTTGCAATAGGACTTTTAAACTTTAGATTAACACTTCAAAACAATACGATACCAGTTCGTAAAGTAACTAACCAGAATTCTATAGTTCTATCATCTCAATTAAAACTAAGCGCAAGGTGGTAAACGGATGCCAATGACTACAACAACTATGCAAATTCACTTTGATTTAATTTATGATAAATAGTGTTCAACTTTTAATCATATTTCCGTTGAACTCCCACTCAAAACAATATCCCTCACATTGTTTTAGTGATCACACGAACCAAATCCACCACATCAAAACCGATCATCACGAGAGTTGATGTAGCTTCAATGGCGAACAATCAACATGTTCATCATATCTACTATATGACTCATGCTTTACCTTTCGGTGATCCGTGTTCCGAGACCATGTCTGTACATGCTAGGCTCGTCAAGATCAACCTTAGCTTCCGCATGAGAAAATCTGGCTTGCTCACGTTGTATACACTCGCAGAATCTGACACACCCGATCATCACGTGGTGCTTCGAAACAACGAGCTTTAGCAACGGTGCTTACTAAGGATGAACACTCTAAACTTGAAATTGTGTGTTTGAGGGATCATCTTACAATGCTACCGTCGTAAACTAAGCAATACAAGATGCATAAAAGGATTAACATCACATGCAATTCATAATATGTGATATGATATGGCCTTTCTTCTTTGTGCTTCCGATCTCCATCTTCAAGCACGAACATGATCTCCATCATCACCGGCATTGCATCAAGGTCAATGATGCTGCTCCATGGTTGTCTTCCACCAGCTTCAACTATTACAACTACTTTGAATAGACACGCGGGTCTTAACAGAATTTAAAGACAACCATATGGCTCCTGCCGGTTGCCAACTTACAATAAGGAACATTGCATACATCAAATATAATCACAATCATGGCCATATCACATCACAGCACACCCCTGCACAAAAAAGTTAGACGCCTCTAATTTTCTATGCATGTTTTACGTGGTTTGGGGCTTTCAATAAGTGTCATTCTAACTTACGAACAAGAACCACAACATTGATACTAGTGTTGTCAATCACCCGTTGTAAATTGAATCTTAACTATGTTGGGAGAAACAGGCACCCGCAAAGCCACTTATGCAATACAAGTTGCATGTCAAGCGTGGAGCAAGTCTCATGAACGATGTCATGTAAGGTTAGCTCGGGCCGCTTCATCCCACCATCCCGCAAGATGCAAAGTACACAAGAAGCAATCGACAACAAAAGCATGAATGCCCACAATGACCATTGTGTTCTACTCGTGCAACAGATCTACATATAGACACGGCTCTGATACCACTGTAGGGGTCCGTAGCATGGAAAACAAAAAATTTCTACCGCATGCACACAAACAAGCCAAGATCTATCTACTAGATTGTAGCAACGAGTCGATGGAGGAACTCACCCTCGAAGATTCCAAAGCAGTTAACGAGAGCAGATTCTCGTGGGTGATGTAGTCGTACACTTGCCGATCTCAAGATCGCGTAGACGATCCTTCCGGCGCTGCGTTCCGGCAGCGCTCCCGCAGTCGGTCACACGTTCGGTACTCGATGAAGACCTTCCTCTCCCTTGTTCCAGCAGGCAGCGGAGGTTGTGGCACTCTCCTCGTGATTCCGGCAGCACAACGGCGTGGTACCAGAAGTAGAGGGGAGATCTCGCAGGGCTTTGCCTTAAACCGGAGCGAGTATGGTGGACTATGAGAGAGCTCTCGGCGATCTAGGGTTTAGAAACACCAAGGAGGAGGTGCTAGTGCCAGAGGCTAGGTCTTGGGGCTTGCCCAAGTCGGCGGCTAGGGGAGCCCTAGGCGGCGGCAACAGGAGGTGGCGGTGCCGGGCTAGGGTTTTAGGGTGGAGAACTTGTGTGCTAGGAGGGGCAGCCCTGCCCCTCCCTTTATAGGTGGGAGGCACCGGCCAAGGGGAGGGAGTGCCTCCCCAACTCGGATCCCTAGTGGGTCGGCGGTGGAGGAGGAACTCCTCCCCAACTCGGTTTCCCACTTCCCCTCCACTTCCCAAAATAGCCGTTTGACTTTTCAAATTGGCGTTTGACTTTTCAAACTAGGATTTGATTAAACCCTTTATTTTGTTCAGCGATGACACTTAGTACATGATGCAATCATTCCAACTTGGTATGACACATTCATGTACCCTTCCCCTCCGGAGTGCCGGACATTCTGGAACTTTCTAGAACATTCCCGACGAAAACACCGGAACCATTCTTCAACCCCGAAACAGGACTTTCCTTATATGAATCTTATTCTCCGGACCATTCCGGATCTCCTCGTGATATCCCGGATCCCATCCGAGACTCCGAACAACATTCGGTCTCTTTCTCATCATTCCATAACTACTCAATAACATCGAATCCTTAAGTGTGTCTCCCTACGGTTCGTGAATTATGCGGACATGATCGAGACACTTCTCCGATCAATAACCAATAGAGGAATCTGGAAATTCATATGGCTCCCACATATTTCTACGATTACTTTGCGATCGAATGAACCACTTACATACGATACCAATTTCCCTTTGTCTCACGATAGTTTACTTATCCGAGGTTTTGATCGTCGGTATCTCTGCATACCTAGTTCAACCTCATTACCGATAAGTACTCTTTTCTCGTTCCCGTGATATGTGATCCCTTGTGAGCTAGTCACATGCTTGCAAGCTAATTGGATGACATTCCATCGAGAGGGCCCAGAGTATATCTATCCATCATATGGATGGACAAATCCCACTCTTGATCCATGTGCCTCAACCCATACTTTCCAAACACTCAATGCCACCTTTATAGCCACCCAGTTACGGTGTGGTGTTTGATGTCATCAAAGCATCCTTCCGGTGATGGTGATTAACATGATCTCATGGTCGAAGGAATTAGGTTACTATGTATCAGAAAGCTTATAGCAAATGAACTATATTAAATGACTTGATCTTTATGCTACGCTTAACTATATGAGTATGTCCATCACATCATTCTCCTAATGATATGACCCTGTTGTTAATAACATCTCTATGTTCATGATCAGGAAACCATGATCATATATTAACCAACAAGCTAGTTTAACAAGAGGCTTTACTAGGGACTCTTTTACAAATCACACAAGTATTAATGTTTCCGATTAATACAATTATAGCATGGTATGTAAACATTTATCATAAGCATGAAGATATGATAATAACCACTTTATTATTGCCTCTTGGGCATATCTCCAACATCATCATCACCGACGCCTCTCCATCAACCATCGATGATTCCCCCCATCCATGAGTGAGTAATCCCCCGTTGTAGGCTGTGGGGATGGTAGGGATTGGATGAGATCTATCATGTAATTGAATAAGATTGTTAGGGCATGGTGCCTAGTATCTTTGTTAGTGCTTTTTGACATTGTTGACATTGTTGCAACTTGTTTTGCTTAATTCTTGTCACTAGGGCCCGAGTGCCATGATCTCAGATCTGAACATGTTATTGGTTCATGATGATAGTATTGTTTGTGATCTTATCTGCAAGTTGTTTACACATATTATTGTCTGGAACCAAAGGCCCCGAAGTGACAGAAATTGGGACAGCCGGAGGGAATGACTGTGATTTGAGGATCACGTGTGCTCATGAAGTGTTAATGCTTTGCTTCGGTACTCTATTAAAAGGAGTACCTTAATTTCCAGTAGATTCCCTTGAGGCCCCACTGCAACGAGCTGGCAGGACAAAAGATGTTGTGAAAGTTCTCATTGCGAGCACGTATGACTATATATAGAACACATGCCTATGATTATTTAGTACTTGGATGCTTTATCTTATTTATCTGCAAATGCCCTAGATCTTGATATTACATGAATAGTATTGTCCATGCAATGCCCGTCCATCCATCCCTATGCCTACTTCACTCAAAATCCTGTTGTTTTCTACTATTGTTACTACTGCCTTTGTTTTACTGGTGTTGTTACTTTGCTATTGCTACTACAAAACTATTGCTACTGATAAACTGCTGTGAGCAAGACTATTTCCAGGTGCAGCTAAATTGACAACTCAGTTTTTAAGGCTTATAAGTATTCTTTGGCTCCCCTTGTGTCGAATCAATAAATTGGGTTATACTACCCTCGAAGACTGTTGCGATCCCCTATACTTGTGGGTCATCAAGACTATTTTCTAGCGTCGTTGTTGGGGAGCATAACTTTATTTGTAAGTTCACTTGGATTTATTATTGTTCGCTGCTATCCTTTTCATCACGGGAAAGTCTCGTGATGGAAAGTTTCTCATTTTACCATCCACTACAAGAAGAGGTACAGTTCTAAACACCTATGCTGCTCTTGATTCACTATCTGTTATAAGTAAGCTTGTTACACCACCACCACATACACATGCTACACACACTGCTACTACTGCTGAATCTGAAATTGCTTTTGATGCTCATGATGTTACTTCTACTGTGCTTGATGAGAGTGGTTCATTAGGTCCTTTCCTAGATGATACAATTGCTAGAACTATATTGGAAAACACTGAAACCCCTAAACACTATTACACCGGTTAGCTCACCCTGAGTCTAGAGAGAGTTATGATATCAATGATGGTTATATTGAAATGATTGATGAATTTACTAAAGAATACCAAAACACACGTGGTGCTAGTGATATTAAGAGTCTTCTTGAGAAACGTACTATTATACCTAAACTATTTCCTGATGCTAAATTTGCTACTTCTCCCATAAACATTAAAGATAAAGATTATGATTTCTCTCTTGATTTATCCTATATATACATTGTTGAGAAATAACCTTTTTTTGGAATGAAAGGGTTGTGGCACATATGACTGAGCTTTCTACTATGAGTGCCTTATTTTCTGATGATGTTAGGATGTGCACCTACTTTGTTGCTAAAATTTTCCCTTTTTCACTAAAAGGAGAAGCTAAAGCTTGGTTTAATAGTTTACCTCCTAGATCCATTGATAGCCCTGATTGCTTGATTGCTACTTTTTTCAGAAATATTTCCCTCCTAGTGCTAGACATGCTGTTTTGCAGAAACTTTTTGATTTTAAACAGGGAGAAGAGGAGAAATTTCCTGAGTCATGGACAAGGTTCTGTGTCTTGATTCATACACATCCTGGATGTCCATTACCTAAAATTAGCTTCTTGATATATACTATAATGGACTAACTGATGAATCTAGGACATACCTAGATAGTTTTGCTGATTGTGTTTTCAGGAAAAGAACTCCTGTAGAAGCTGAAGAATTAATGGCTAAAATAAGCAGGAATTATGATGATTGGACTACAACTGAGCCAATTACACCTGAGTCAACTACACCTGAACCAATTGTGCGTGAACCAACTCCAACACCAACACCCAAGAAGAGGGGAGTGATTGAATTAAATGATGAAGTGATGAAAGAAGATAAGAAATGTCTCAAGGAGAAGGGTATTAAAGCTAAAGATGTGAAGAATTTACCTCCTATAGAAGAATTATGTAAGCCAATTTCCCATTCATCCACTATTGAGGTACACTCTCTCCAACATTTTGATGAAGGTGATATTCCTTATGGTAAACCTCCTGATCAATGCTCAGAGGAACTTGATATTTTTATTGTTAAGCAAGGTAATTTTAATAAACAAGTTCAGAATCATTTATTGGAAAACTCTAGAGCTATTAATGAGTTGAAAGATATTGTGGAAAGAACTGCTAATGATGTTAAAATGCTTGTTAAACACTTCCAAATGGTTCAAACCCAAATTGATCAACTTGCTAAAGTACAAAAAGATATGCTAGTTAATGCTTCTGGAGATAAACATGCTTATGAAATTAGAACTAGGAGTGGTGCTACCACTCAGGATCCTTTATATCTAGAGGGACATCCTAAAAGAATTGATCAGGATTCTCAACAAGCTGAAAATAGAGGTACTTCTTCTAAGAGAAATAAAAATAAACATAAAACAGTTGAGGAACCTTCTGAACATGTTGTGGATCCTAATAGTATATCTGTCTCTGATGCTAAAACTGAAAGTGGTAATGATAACAATGATGCTCCTGATAAGGAAGAAATTGAAGAAGAACCTGATAAGAACACTAAGTACACTAAGGATGATTTTGTTGCTAATAAACATGGTAGTGAAAGAGAACCTCGGGTGCAAAAACCAATGCCTTTTCCTAATAAGAAACATAAGTCAAAGGAAGATGAACACTATAACAAGTTTTGTGAGTGGATGAAACCTTTATTTTTGCAAATTCCTTTGACTGATGCTATTAAGTTGCCACCTTATTCAAAGTATATGAAGGATATTGTCTCTAATAAGAGGAAGATTCCTAATGAAAAAAATTCTACTTTGCTTGCTAATTATTCCTTCAATGGTAAGGTTCCTAAGAAACTTGGTGATCCAGGTATTACAACTATTCCTTGCTCTATTAAAAATAATTATGTTAGAACTGCTTTGTGTGATTTGGGAGCTGGAGTTAGTGTTATGCCTTTTTCTCTCTACAAGAGACTTCAACTAGAGAAATTGATACCAACTGATATATCTTTGCAAATGGATGATAAGTCTGCTACTATCCATGTTGGTATATGTGAGGATATTCCTATTCAAGTGGCTCATAATTGCTTGGTATTAACTGATTTTGTTGTGCTTGAGATGCCTGAAGATGATAATATGTCAATTATTCATGGGAGACCTTTTCTTAATACTGCAGGTGTTGTCATCAATTGTAATCAAGGAAAAGTAACTTTTAATATTAATGACAAAGACCATACTGTCTATTTCCCAAAGAAGATTTATAAGAGTTATGGCCTAAATTCAATTGAAAATATTGAGGGCATCAAAGTTGGAGAAATATATTGTCCCATACCACAAGAAAATTTTGAAACTATTATGATTGGGACTATTTCTATCAAGATTGAGGTAACATAATCATTTAGTGAAATGCAAAGTTTGTTTCATATAAAATTATTTTGGTAACAAGACTTGATCAACCTTGTTAACAAAGGGATTTTAATGGACAAAACAATGCTTTCACAATGATTATCCTTGCTCACTTTTATCTTTCTCCTTTCCAATCTTTGTTTTTCCTCTTGTTCATCTTTGTTCTGTTAGTTGCTTGCTTTTTAGAGTGTATTAGAACTTATGTAGTTTTAGTTTTGGTTTGCTTTTGTGTCTTTCAAATCTGCGAGAAAATCAATTTTCATAACCTGAAAATTGGCCAAAAATAAAGCTTCCAGAAAAATCCCAAAAACTCCATATTAAATATTTTCATGAAAAAAGGGGCAGAGGGGCATCTGGAGTGACCTAGGGGGGCCCACCAGGCCAGCACACGCCCTGGTGGCACGACCAGTGTAACACCCTCAGAATCGGCCCTATGCAAGTTTCAGTGCTTCCCGCCAAACCCGCATAGAAACGATTCAAAGGTGCCCACCAGGCACTTTCGTGCGGGTGGAAAACGAAGTAATAACATTACACAACAGTCCTCGATGGGACCCACAGAACAGATATATATACAACAGCGACTCAATGAGTCAAGAATACAGATATAATATACAAAGATCCAAATCACCTTGAAAATGATAGAGCGTCCGACTACGGACAAGATGCAAATGGGGCTAAGAGCCCTGAAGAATAACCAATGGCGTCCATAACCCTGCCCAGGCCAAGCCGGAAGGGTAACCCTGCTAACGACGTCGATCTCAAAACCTGCTTAAACAAAAGGGGTGCCGGCAAAGGGCAAAGGAAAAAGAGAGAGCGGTCAGTACTGAGGCCAGTACACGGCGAGGCTAGAATTCGGCGGTCCTCGCCTACATAGGTATGGTGGACTGCAGCGGCAGCGCAACATGCACTAAACAACCTATAGAGACTCGATACAACTGTCGGCTATCAGAGAGGGATAAGAAAGACCTGTTCGGAACCAACCTGATGCTACCTCCAAACAAACCCATCCTGGTGTTTCCCCCTCGAGACCAAACGAGGAAATCAACCGAGGAACTCACACCGTTGGCAGTTTTATTTATTCAGTTATCGTTGCAGCAATTACTAGTCAGGTATAAATAGTCATCCTGATAGAATAAGCAGTGGGCACTTTTAGTTAACCATTCCGTTATAGTTGCAACACTTACTAGTCAGATACAATTAGCATGAGGTAACCCCAAAACCCAGCAGTTGTTGGTACTTTTATTTAGCCATTCCGTTATAGTTGCAATACTTACTAGTCAGATACAATGGTCGCAAGCGACAACCCAAACAAGCAATTGTTGGCAGTTTTATTTAGCCATTCCATTATAGTGAAGCTAATTACTAGTCATTATAAAGTCAAATTTATAGCACTACTTTAGTTATAGTTGTCTATGATCGAGATACTGTGCTCCAAGTCGTCCATAACCGCGGACACGGCTTTCAGAAAGTTTTACCCTGCAGGGGTGCACAAATAGCAACACACACTCGATCAACCTCGGAAAAACCAAATCAAAACCCAACGAGGCTTTCACGACAAAGCAATCACAGGATTCAGAAATATTTCAGGGGGCCACCCCTTGGAGTACACCCGCAACGAAGTTAGCTGACTCCGAGACGGACCCGAGGTTTGGGTGGACGGCTGTAAACGACTGGGAACCCGAAAACTCGGGCTTGTCGATACCACGAAATCGTGTCCCGATCCTAAACAGTACAGTGTGCTCCTCGCACAATCGTAAATAAAGCAGTAAAGCATGGCATAAGTACAGGATAGTAAATAAAACCTCAAACTAGTTTGTGGCCCCAAGAAATAAGAATGAATCAAGCTCTGGCTCAGGGCGGTCCCATAATCCTCCCGGATGTGGATAGCGCGAATATTCAAGGAACAGGTATCAAGTACTCGGGGTCCTACGGGACACAAGTGGACGGTTAACAACCAAATAACATCTATTGCCCACCTGTGCCTCTGCTTACCTACTTCAATTTTAGTTGTTAAACAGTAATTAAAGTAAACGGTAATGAAAGCCATGATCATCTCCAACCTTAAACATGCGGCAACACTCCAACAACTGTGGTACTGGACGACACGCAACAGCACTTGAGCAAGCGACTACGACGTGCAAGTCCAACTATCTACCAAGCAACAGGTAATAGGATGTGTCCAAGGCAATATAAGGCTGCAAGGGATCTCACGGGTACGAAACTAGAGCAACGCAACACAGATAGCAATAGATCAACAGGAGGGAATAAAGACTATAAATGCCAAATAGGTAGAAGGGGAAGGGATGCTCGCCTGAAAACATTGCCGCAGGTTCATCCGAAGATCGGGTCGACACTCGCATCAACTCAACGGCCTTATCCGCTAAGAAGCAAAACACTAGAATAAACACCGGATGCAATATTTAATACAACGGCAGAAGATCGGGCATGATGCATGTATGATGCATGACATGGCAAAGGTGCAATGCAATTAGATCATATTAAGCGAAACCGGGGTCCCGACAATTAATTATATTGTTCATGTTGTTTAGATACCCCGCAATTTTAAATGTTGTCTTAACATGGCAAAACATAGTATCGGTTCGCTAGGCAATTTTAATTGGGACCAATATAAGACTAGATTTGCCCGCATATGGGTCCCATATTTAATTTAGGTGAATCGGCATAATGTCCCCAACCCACAAGAGATGCATGCGCGATGAACAATTAATGCAACAAGTTTTATATATTATTATAAAAATAGGGCTCGGGAGGGGAATCACACATTAGGGGTTCGGAGATCTTGGTTCCGGGGGGTTCGGGGTTCGATCTTAGGGTTCAGGGTTCGACGGGATCGGCCTTCGAAGGTCGGATACAAGATGACGAGCTTGGCGTTCCGGGAAGAAGGACTTGGCGTTCTGCGTCGGGGTCGATCTTGTCGTTGCGAAGATCTTGTCGGGTCCGCGCCATCAAGTCGGTCTTGGCATTCGGGGTGAAGAACTTGGCATCCCCGAGGGAGTACTTGTCGTATCCGTGAAGAAGATCATGTCGGTCCACGGGGTTCGGTCTTCGGGGTTCGACGGGGTTCGGACGCGCCGGGAAGGAGTACTTGTCGCATCTGTGTCCTACGGGTCGCAGAGTTTGACATGCCCGGGTTCGGTCTTCGGATTCGTGAAGGAGGACTCGGGGTCTTCGGGTCCGGGAAGAAGAGCTTTGGCATGCCGAGGGATCGGTTTCCGTGTGGCCGGTCTTGGCGTTCGGGTTCTCGACTTCGCATCCGGGAAGAAGGTCTTGGTATACCGACTTTGTTGACGATGGCGATCTTGGACCAACATCAGCGTGGTTTCCACAAGGCATTGGTCTCAATATGTAGCACTTGGCGATCACGATGCCCTTGAGAGGAACTCGGGGAACGGAGGCCTTCCGATGGACTTGGCCAGCCCAACATCACTCTTTGTCGAATATATGCCAAACATATAAAAAACAAACACACCGAACAACACAGGTGGTTGGCGATGCAGGAGCTCGGTGAGGGTCGCCTACAAGCTTGGCGGCTTGCGGACGATGGAGGGGCCCGTGTGGCCGCAGCGGTCGATGACGAAGGGCGCAGGCAGCCGGAGGATGCGACCGGGAGGGAGGAGGTGAGGGCGGCGACGGTGAGGTCGCGGGCGAGGCAGAGGACGCCGAAGGGGAGGAAGACGGCGGCCGGGGACGCGGCCCGAGGACGCGCGGGAGGCCGACGACGATGGGGCCGGAGGCGCTTGCAGAGGGCGACGCGGACACGGAGGGGACGCCGGCGGTGGCGTATCCGGTGGGGGAAGAAGAGGCGGCCGCGGACGACGGCGCGGAGGAGGGAGCGGGGGCCCGGGTCGGAGCAGAGCTTGGGGACGAGGCGAGGAGGGCCGACGACGAGAGGCACGCGGCCGCGGGCGGAGGAGAGAGGAGCGGCTGGTCGGCGGTGGAAAGAGAGGTGGTGCTTGGCGGGGCGGGGGATCGGCTTGCAGGGCGGAGGAGCCGAACGCAGGCGGGCGGTGGCCGGAGGGGAGGAAGAAGGGGCGGGGCGAGCGCGCGGTTGCTGGGGGGCGCGAGCGGCGGCTGCGCCGGATGCGGCTGAAGGCGAGGCGGGCGAGGCCGGCCGGAGGAGGTCCCGGTGGCGAGGTGCCGCGCGGCGAGGTCGAGCTGGAGAGGGCGCCGGAGGGGAGGAAGAGGGGGTCGGGGCGGAGGACGGCGGCGGTGGGGGTTGGTGAGACCGAGGGAGGAGGGAGACGCGGGGAGAGAGGAAGGAGACGGGGTGGGGGAGCTGTCGCGCGTGGGTGTCGCGTGCGTGGGTCTGCGGGTGGGGCCGACTGCGGGGTGGGACCGGCCCAGGGAGGTGGCGTGGTTGTGTTGTGGTGTGGGAGTGGTGGTGGGGTTGGTGGCTGTGTGAAGTGGGTGAGAGAGGTGGGGTAGGTGGCGCATGGTGATAGGGTGAGTGGGTGAGGGTTGGTGAGGTGGCGAGAGGGGATTGGACATGGTGATGTGGAGGGGGGCTGGGTAGATTAGGTCTGGGTAGGGAAAGATTTAGGTGGCCCGATTTTGTACTGGGGGTGGCCGACTGGGTCAGGTCGGCCCGGTGCGGCTGCCCCCTAAAAATAATATAAACTTCTGTTTAATTTAAAATAAACTTTGTAAATAGTTTTTAGACAAATAAAGGACCCGGAAAAGCCCGACGCTTTAATTTGAAATTGAGAGGGGGAATATTTAGAAAACCAAACTAGGCTTTTAGAAAATAGGTTTCGACAAACAAATGCATGATGACATGACGATGCACAAATGCAATGTGGCATGATGACATGAGCATGCGGTCATGATGATGCAATGCACAAAAACAACGCGATTTTCTAGTAGTGGTTTTGCGGGATGCCACAGCCAGCCCCAGGGCGCGCCTGGCCCAGGTGTGGGCCACCCCTGGCCCTCCACTTGGTCTCCTTCCAGCCACTTCTTTCTCTCTCTCGAAAAACATCGGAAAACTTCTCAAAGCTTGAGTTTCTGCTGTTCTTGCTCCCGAATTTCGATCTCCTTGCTCAGACCATCTTTGTTGCTGATTTTTTGAGGGATTTCTCTCTGGTATGTGCCTCCTCCTCTTATCCAATTAGATTTTTGATTGGTGGATTGTATCTTGAGTATTTTGCTATTGTATGTGACAGTTTGTGTGAGCTTGCATGCCTGTTCTATGCTTATAGATTTCATTTTGATGCATGTTTAGCCCTCTATCAAGTTCCTATAGTAGTCCCTCATCATTTATTAGCTTGGAAATCACTTGGTTTGATGTTTGTCTAAAAATTTCAGAAAAAGGGCCATGGACAACCATACCTTTGGAGAATTGTTTGAAAGTTATGCACCTAGGAGGACAAGGCCTTCGAGATCATCCTCTCGATCTAGGCCATCATACAATGAGGATCTTATTGCGCCGCGCTTTGGCAATGAGGGAGATGAGGGAGATGCACACCCTTCTACCTTCCCTTGTTTTGCCTTTTTGCAAGCTGCAGGGATCCTCGATGATTTCCTAACTCTTGTTCAGAGGGTTGGTGAAAGAACATGTGGACCCCATGTGTGGTTTTGGTAATTAATGATAATCTCTATGGACTAATGCTTGTATCAAGTTGTACTTGTAGGAATTGTCCATAGGCAATGCTTGAACCATATGTTGGCTTCAAGGTTTGGAGAAGAAGAAAGTGAAGAGGATCAAGTGGTGACCAAGGTGTTCAAAGAGTGATCCACAGATTGGTCATGTGAGAGTTAAACCTATGGCAAGTATGTCTTGAAGAATAAGATGGAGTGATATCTCTGGTGCACCTTCAAGGCATCAACATAATGAAGAAAAGAAGAAATGATGTGCAAGCTAAAGATGTGCCATATCTAGAAGATCTCATGCTTGAAGCTTGCCATCCTCAGTGATCATGGTTCAACGAAGACAAGGTCAAAGTAAAGGTTTCCCCATGTCGTATGGGGGAGCAACTTGCAAGTCTTCATCAAGCAAGTGCGTGCAAGAGCAATCAAGAAAGGCGTTCCATCTTGAGAAGGACAAGATCGTATACATCAAGATCAAGTGGAATATGTGCAAGGCAAAGGTATGATCTTGATAGGGTTTTCTTCGTATCGGTCTCGTGGTGTTAGTTGGGGAGACCGGTTTATAGGATAGATAACCGTACTATCAAGAGAGGCTCTCTAGTGAGTAACTCAATCATATCGTTCAGAGAGAGCTCAAACCTTTGCATACTTAGCATCATCCTTTCTTGGTTGTTATTTGGATCTTATCCATGTGATGTTCTAGAGCTTGTAGTAATATTCATAACAAGCTCTAGTTCATCAAAAAAGGATTTCCCTTTTATATCATATTGCGTTTTTGATCTTTGAGGTTTTCCGGTTTATCACCAAGAGAGGTATCTCACTTTATAATACATGAAATATTCTCTCTTGGTGGTATCCAATATTTTCACTTTCTGTTGGGTAGCTCTTGTTGTCCTCTTTCCAACAAAATTGGTTTTGGGTCAATCGGAGTTTCCAAACTCTAGATATCGTCATTTGAAGTTTGCCTCTTATTTGGTCCAGACCGGAGTCTCCGGTTTCCGTGGACCGGAGTCTCCGGTGTGGACCGGAGTTTCTGGAGGAGTCCCCGGTGGAGGCTTCAGGAACATGGATGGGTCATACTGTATGGGGGTGCGGAGCAAGGTCCGGAGGCTTCTCTGGAATCTCCGATGTAGACCGGAGTCTCCGGTCTGACTTTCCCCAACGGGTAGAAAACGGTCGGAAATCTGTGGGCCTATAAAAAGGGGCCCTTCTTCCCCAATGTCTTAGCTCGAGTTTTACAGGCTTTCTCCTCCATTCTTGACCCTTTTGAGCCTTCTCCCCCTTCAATCCCTCCCTAGATTCTTGCATATACTTTAGGGATTTGAAAGAGGAGATCTAGATCTACAATCCCACCAATCCATCTCTCCTCTAAGTGAGGGGAACATCTTGGGATCTAGATCTTGGAGTCTTTTGTGGATTTCCTCCATTGTTCTTCCTCTCTTATTCCCCCACAAGCTTTTGTAGCTTTGGTGGAATTTGGGAGAGAAGGATTTGAGCACTACTTATGTTCTTGCCATTGCATTTGGTGCATCGGTTTGAGTTCTCCCCGGAGGATTTGGTGAGTGAAAGTTGAGAAGCTTTTTGCTCTTGGGTTCTTGGAACCCTAGACGGTTTGTTGTGTTGCAGGTTGAGGCCTTGGTGGCATTTGTTGGGAGCCTCCAATTAAGTTGTGGAGAAGTGCCCCAACCTTGTGGCCTTTGTGGCGTTTGTTGGGAGCCTCCAATTAAGTTGTGGAGAAGTGCCCCAACCTTGTGATAGGTTCTGGTTGCCACCGACAAGTGCACCGATAGTGGAAGCATGGATCGATCCCATTGGGGTGAGATTCACCGGAGAATAAGGGAGGCCTTTTGTGGCGTAGGTGGTTAGATACCACCCCCTCTCCAAACGAGACATACTCCATGTTGGGAGGAACTCGGTAAAATATCATCGTCCCCGCGTGCCCCGGTTATCTCTATACCCGAGCTCTTACTTATCAACTTTACTTTGTGATAGCCTTCGTGCTTGAAGTATATATCTTGCTATCACATAGTTATTTGTCTTGCTTAGCATAAGTTGTTGGTGCACATAGGCGAACCCCAGATTGTTCTAGGTTTTGTGCTTGATAAAGTAAACGCTAGTTTAATTCCGCCTTTGTCGAGCCACTCCTATTTTACCAGAAGACTCACGGAGCCAGAAGACGAGACGGAGGAGGGCCACGATAGGCCCACACCCTTGGTTGCGCGGGCCAGGACAAGCCGCGCCTAGGGGTGGTGAGGCCACCTCGCGCACCCCCTCAGTCTCCCCCTTCGCCTACATAAAGCCTTCTGACCTAAAAACAGAGGGGGGTTCGAAGTTTTTCCAGAGAGAGTTCCGCTGCGCCGCTACCACCAGAAACTACGATTCGGAACCAGAAACTCTGTTCTGGCACCCTGCCGGGACGGTGAATTGGAGGAGATCATCACCATCATCATCACCAGTGCCTCTCCATCAACCATCCATGTTTCCCCCATCCATGAGCGATTAATCCCCCATTGTAGGCTATGGGGGTGGTAGGGATTGGATGAGATCTATCATGTAATCAAATAATATTGTTAGGGAATGGTGCCTAGTATCTTTGTTAGTGCTTTTTGACATTGTTGCAACTTGTTTTGCTTAATGCTTATCACTAGGGCACAAGTGCCATGATCTCAGATCTGAACATGTTATTAATTCATGATGATAGTATTGTTTGTGATCTTATCTGCAAGTTGTTTACACATATTATTGTCCGGAACCAAAGGCCCCGAAGTGACAGAAATTGGGACAACCGGAGGGAATGGCTGTGATATGAGGATCACGTGTGTTCATGGAGTGTTAATGCTTTGCTCCGATACTCTATTAAAAGGAGTACCTTAATTGCCAGTAGATTCCCTTGAGGCCCCGCTGCAACTCGAGCACAGGCATCTTTGGCATTCCTCAAGCAAGGTTGACACCGTTGCTCATTCCAAGATCTCGAGCACATGCATCTTTGGCATTCTTGGCAGCAACCTTGAAAGCGACCATCTCTTGCATCACTTCATTGGAGGTCATGAGATGGTAGTTGTGTATTCCTTGTAGACTCTTCAAGTTGGTGGGATCAAAGGGCATGAGTGCACTCACATACTTCCTTTTTATCCAAGCATCATCCACATGTGAGGCACCATCATTCCTAAATGCAGTGGCAGTGGATTTGAGCCTCCGATACATGTATTCATGGTCCTCACCATCCTTCATATAGAAGCCTTCGGCTTCATTACTCAATGCATCATATCGGTTTCTTCTCCTGTTCTCATTTGTAATGAATAGCTCAACAAGAGCATCTGAAACTTCCTTGGCCATGTTGAGGTGTTCAATGCGAGGGAAATCTTTGTTGGAGATATGCCCAAGAGGCAATAATAAAGTGGTTATTATCATATCTTCACACTTATGATAAATGTTTACATACCATGCTATAATTGTATTAACCGGAAACATTAATACTTGTGTGATTTGTAAACTAAAATAAGAGTCCCTAGTAAAGCCTCTTGTTAAACTAGCTTGTTGGTTAATATATGATCATGGTTTCCTGATCATGAACATAGAGATGTTATTAACAACAGGATCATATCGTTAGGAGAATGATATGGTGGACATACTCCTATAGATAAGCGTAGCATAAAGATCAAGTCATTTCATTAGTTCAATTGCTATATGCTTTCTGATACATAGTAACCTAATTCCTTCGACCATGAGATCATGCATATCACCTTTACCGGATGGATGCTTTGATGTCATCAAACACCACACCGTAACAGGGTGGCTATAAAGGTGGCATTGAGTGTTCAGAAAGTATTGGTTGAAACACATGGATCAAGAGTGGGATTTGTCCATCCATATGACGGATAGATATACTCTGGGCCCTCTCGGTGAAATGTCATCCAATTAGCTTGCAAGCATGTGACTGGCTCACAAGGGATCACATATCACGGGAACGAGAAAAGAGTACTTATCAGTAACGAGGTTGAACTAGGTATGCTGAGATACCGACGATCATAACCTCGGATAAGTAAACTATCGTGAGACAAAGGGAAATTGGTATCGTATGTAAGTGGTTCATTCGATCGCAAAGTAATCGTAGAAATATGTGGGAGCCATATGAATTTCCAGATTCCTCTATTGGTTATTGTTCGGAGAAGTGTCTCGATCATGTCCGCATAATTCACGAACCGTAGGGAGACACACTTAAGGATTCGACGTTGTTTGAGTAGTTATGGTATTATGAGAAAGAGACCGAATGTTGTTCGGAGTCTCGGATGGGATCCGGGATATCACGAGGTGATCCGGAATGGTCCGGAGAATAAGATTCATATAAGGAAAGTCCCGTTTCGGAGTTCGGGAATGATTCCGGTGTTTTCATCGGGAATGTTCTAGAAGGGTCCGAATTGTCCGGCACTCCGGGGGGGGAGGGTACATGAGTGTGTCATTGAATGATTGCATCATGTACTAAGTGTTCTTGCTGTTCCAAAAACATGAAAGTCAAATTGCCAGTTTGAAAGTCAAACGGCTAAAACAGGAAACTGTGGAAAACAGGAAACTGTGGGAAACAGGAAACTGTGGGAAACAAGCAAGAGGAGGTTGAAACCAACTTGGAGGAGGAGTTCCTCTCCTCCTTGGCCGGCGCCCAGCCCTTGGCTGAGTTGGGGAGGGACTCCCTCCCTCCCTGGCGCACCTAGCCCCTCCACCTATAAAAGGAGGGGCAGGGCTCCTCCTTGAGACACACAAGTTTCTACCTCTAATCTCCGGTTTAGAGCCGTTTTGGTTTAGAGCTTCTAATTGCTTTAGCCTTCGGTTTAGAGCCTTCTAATTGGTGTGTCTAAACCCTAGACCACTAATAGCTCTCTCTCATACTCCACCATACTCGCTCCGGCTTAAGGCGAAGCCCTGCGGGATCTCCCCTCTACTTCCGGTACCACGCCGTTGTGCTGCCGGAATCGTGAGGAGAGTGCTACAACCTCCGCTGCCTGCTGGAACAAGGGAGAGGAAGGTCTTCGTCGAGTACCGAACGTGTGACCGACTGCGGAAGCGCTGCGGAACGCAGCGCCGGAAGAATCGTCTACGCGATCTTGAGATCGGAAAGAGTACGACTACATCACCCACGAGAATCTGCTCTCGTTAACCGCTTTGGAATCTTCGAGGGTAAGTTCCCCTATCAACTCGTTGCTACAATCTAGTAGATAGATCTTGGCTTGTTTGTTTGTATGCGATAGAAAATTTTTGTTTTCCATGCTACGAACCCCTACAGTGGTATCAGAGCCGTGTCTATATGTAGATCTGTTGCACGAGTAGAACACAATGGTCATTATGGGCGTTGATGCTTTTATTATTGATTGCTTCTTGTGTACTTTGTATCTTGCGGTATGTTGGGATGAAGCGGCCCGGGCTAACCTTACATGACATCGTTCATGAGACTTGCTCCATGCTTGACATGCAACTTGTATTGCATAAGTGGCTTTGCGGGTGCCTGTTTCTCCTAGCATAGTTAAGATCCAATTTACAACGGGTGATTAACAATACTAGTATCAATGTTGTGGTTTTTGTTCGTAAGTTAGAACGACACTTATTGAAAGCCCCAAACCACGTAAAATATGCAAAGAAAGTAGAGGCGTCTAACTTTGTTTTGCAGGGGTGTGCAGTGATGTGATATGGCCATGATTGTGATTATATATGATGTATGCAATGTTCCTTATTGTAAGTCGGCAACCGGCAGGAGCCATATGGTTGTCTTTAATTTCTGTTAAGACCCGCGTGTCTATTCAAAGTAGTTGTAATAGTTGAAGCCGGTGGACGACAACCATGGAGAAGCATCATTGACCTTGATGCAATGTCGGTGATGATGGAGATCATGTTCGTGCTAGAAGATGGAGATCGGAAGCACAAAGAAGAAAGGCCATATCATATCACATATTATTGAATTGCATGTGATGTTAATCCTTTATGCATCTTGTATTGCTTAGTAGACGACGGTAGCATTATAAGATGATCCCTCATGCACATGAATTTCAAGTCATAAAGTGTTCACCCTTAGTTAGCACCATTGCTAAAGCTTGTTGTTTCGAAGCACCACGTGATGATCGGGTGTGTTAGATTCTACAAGTGTATACAACGTGAGCAAGCCAGATTTGCTCATGCAGAAACTAAGGTTTGATCTTGACGAGCCTAGCATGTACAGACATGGCCTCAGGAACACGGATTACCGAAAGGTAGAGCATGAGTCATATAGTAGATATGATGAACATGTTGATTGTTCGCCATTGAAGCTACATCAACTCTCGTGATGATCGGTTTTGATGTGGTGGATTTGGTTCGTGTGATCACTAAAACAATGTGAGGGATATTGTTTTGAGTGGGAGTTCACCTAGATTAATTTAATTATTAATTAGAACTCAATTTATCATAAACTAAATCAAAGTGAATTTGCATAGTTGTTGTAGTCATTGGCATCCGTTTACCACCTTGCGCTTAGTTATAATTGAGATGATAGAACTATAGTATTCTGGTTAGTTACTTTACGAACTGGTATCGTATTGTTTTGAAGTGTTAATCTAAAGTTTAAAAGTCCTATTGCACAATTTCAGTAAGTTCCGGTTACTCCATGAAGTTTAATAATTAGTATTAAATCAAGAGTAACAATTCCAAGTGTTAGTATATAAGTATCATGTTTGTCTCCATGATTCTTGATATTCAAAGGATTCTCTTAATATCAAGGTTATCTAGGATCTGAAAGAGTTGTTTCAGAAACCATGATGTGTGGAAGATATTGTGATATCTGAAACGAAGTTTTGGTTACAACATGATAGAGTATAATATGGCAAAGTTCATGTTCTCATATTTTGATGAGAATTTGCAAAGGGTTGTAGACACTTGTTGTCCTAATCCTCCAAAAGGTTTTGGATAGCAACATTATACTCGTAATTCATCGTTATAAGCTAAAGGTAGTTTGATCATGGACGATTCCATGATAAGGGTGAATATTTGATGTAGGTAAAATGTTTACTACACCAAGAGATTACTAAAGAAAGGAATTTGAAAGAACACCAAACATTTGATAATGGTGATCTACTTCAAAGTGCAAGTCCAAAGACATTGGTATTTGACTATACACGCTTTGGACTATGTGTCATATGTATGACTCCACTATTGATGTTGATAGATTCTTTCAAACAGAAAAGGAAACACTGAAAGAGAATCTCATAAATATATGGCAGAAAAGAAAAGACTAGAATTGTTCAGCTTGAGTATATAGATGATATACGTGTTATGGCTATATTCTTTGCTTATTAAACAATGTGGTTCTTAAGTATTTGATACTGAATTTGTTGGTGTGAATCGTCATACGAAACAACACAATTCATGAACTACAATGGCCTAAGTAACTAGCAAAAGAATATGTGATGATGTTCATCGAGAACAAATAAAGGGTTATTGTGTTGCTCGTTAAACATCAAAGCTTGCCTTCAAAGATTTGTTTTATCAGGTATTATGAGAACAAAAGGGTTGTTCAAATAATTGCCGTAATCCATAAAAGATGGATGATTCGCAAATCTCGTTGGAGACATCACATCCATAAAACTAGTGCTAAAGATGTCGAAAGACAAATTGATTGAAAGATCACTTAGGAAGTGACATCGCCGTTTAAATTATATTGGAAAGAAAACATGAAGAAAGTCCATGTTGATGGAATTTTGGAGTCTTCTGATTTTTGATCAAATGACGCTTGTGAAACTTTCCTAGAGATAATTAAAACTTCGTTCATAGGCCAAAAGGGAACGAATGACTAGCTTATTGGAACTTGTACATATTGTTGTATGAAATCCATTATGTGTAGTCAAAAGCGATGGATTTCAACTTCATATGCTTTCTCCAAAAATTTGAGTGAATATATGAATATTTACTTAATAAGGATAAAGTATGAAACACTTGAAAAGTTCAAAGACTTTCAAGATGAAGTGCAAAATCATTGTAACAAGAATATGAATAGTTTATGATAAGATCATAAAGGAAAATATTTAAGTTACAAGTTTAGCATAATACCTAAGATTTAAGGAATCGTTCCGTGGATTTGCATTTTCCCGAAACACCATAAGTGTATGGAGCGTTCGAGATATGTAATTAAACCTTGTTTGACATGGTAAGATCAAAGGTATAATTTATAAAACTGCCATTATATTTTAAAGATTAAAAGCTTTAGAGATTACCGTTTTTCCACTGAAAAGAGCTCCATCATAATCCGTTGAAATGACACCATATCAAGTTATGGTTTGGGATAAAACCCAAGTAGTCCTTTCTTAAAACATTGGTATGCTATGCATAAGAAAGATGTGTGCAACCAAAGTCGGATGAACCTGTCTTTGTATAACTATTAAGTATTCCTCCATATACACCGGAGACAAAAGTGTTTGTTGCTTAGAACGTCAAGTTTCTTTGAGAAGGAATTTTTCGTGAAAAGTTAAGTGGGAGGACAATAGAACTTTGATAAGGTTAAAAGAACCTTAGCTATATGTGCAAAGTTGCGCAGCACCGAAAAGTGTTCCGGAGTTAGCAAACAATGCTCATGGCTCACGTGCCTCAAAGGTTGTGGTCACGGAGATCTAAGTTCCTATTGAAACAAGTAGATCGGGTAAACAATCAAATACCAAGATTTGAGGGTTGAATCATTATTTGAGAATAATGAACCGACTACATGCAAAGAAGCGATGATGGGCCCTGACTCCGTCAAATGGCTTGAAGCCATAAAATCCGTGATAGTTCCATACACGAGAAATCAAGTTTTGAACTTGAAGGACCCTCGAGAAAGGTGTAAGACCTTACAGTTGTGTTTGGATCTATAAATAAACAGACATGGATGTTGCACATCTATGAAATAGTCGACATGTTGGGAAAGAGTTCACAACAATGTTCAAAAGTTGACTATGACAAGATCTGATCTTTCATAGCGATATTTAGTCTAGATGGATTAGTGTAGCAACCACTACATATAATTTTATTATATGGTAGTTGAATAAACAAAACAAGTTCTTCTAATAGAAGGGTTACCTAGGACGTGTGCATGACACAGTCCAAAGGGTTATGTTAAAATTCAAGGGATGCTAAAAAACATATGCAAACTTCAATGGTTGAAGTAAGCATAGCGGAGTTGGAATCTTCACTGTGATGAAACTGTTAAAGGAGTTTAAAAGTTCATCAGAGACGATGGAGATGCTTGCATTTGCAAGAAATTAAGTGGGAGCGCTAAGACATGTTTCTAATACATTATGTGGAAGACATATTGTTGATTGGAAATAATGTATCTTTTATTAACACATATTAAGAATTTCATCCCGATGAAAGACTTAGGCAAAACCCAAATATTTGGCATCAATAGACGCTAATATGGTTGTGCCAGAAGTACATAGACAAGATATTGAATGAGTTCAATATAGAAACTACAAGAGAGGTTCTTGTCACACAAAAAGGATTGAATAAGTTCAATGTTGATGATATATTCAAGTGTATTGACATTTGGTAAAGTGAAACAAATAATCAAGTATAGATTGATACTTGATGTATGAAATCACAAAGAGTATTTATATCAATCATACTGTGATATGTACAAATCCAGATATGTCCTATGCTCTAAATGTTGTGAGCATATACCAGAATGATTCGTAAGATGATCATTGGACAATAGTAAGGATATTCTTATGATCTTTTGGAAGAACTAAGAGTATAATATTTGTAGAAGTGACAAATAGATGGTTAGTTCATTGTAAAAGTACTACATTGATACTAGCTTTGTCACAAAGTACAAATTAAGTTTATCTCAATCTAAACTAAGGGTGGCACAATATAATGGAAAGTGAGTTCCATAATGGATTTGGATGATTTCCAAAGTTAAGACATTGTGACAGATACTACAACAAAAGGCTAAGTATATGACTGCTATTATAGCAGCAAAAGAGGGCATTTGTGTCAAGAAGTTTGTTATCAAACTAGGTGTAGTTCACAGTGGGATAATACTATGAAGATATATTGTGCGACAATATTATCAACATGTTTTAACCCCAAAGAGCTAAAGGTCACACCGAAAGACCAAATTTATACAAAGCCATCTCATTAGAGAATGAGTGATGCGTAGAGACGCAAAGACATGCAATTACACACGGACCTGGAAGTGTCAGATCCGGAGATCAGTTGACCACTAGCAATCGTGTACATACAACACCGGAAAGCCATAGGTGTTATATACACAAAGGTTCGAAACTAGATTATTGACTCTAGTGCAAGTGGGAGACTGTTGGAGATATGCCCAAGAGGCAATAATAAAGTGGTTATTATCATATCTTCACACTTATGATAAATGTTTACATACCATGCTATAATTGTATTAACCGGAAACATTAATACTTGTGTGATTTGTAAACTAAAATAAGAGTCCCTAGTAAAGCCTCTTGTTAAACTAGCTTGTTGGTTAATATATGATCATGGTTTCCTGATCATGAACATAGAGATGTTATTAACAACAGGATCATATCGTTAGGAGAATGATATGGTGGACATACTCCTATAGATAAGCGTAGCATAAAGATCAAGTCATTTCATTAGTTCAATTGCTATATGCTTTCTGATACATAGTAACCTAATTCCTTCGACCATGAGATCATGCATATCACCTTTACCGGATGGATGCTTTGATGTCATCAAACACCACACCGTAACAGGGTGGCTATAAAGGTGGCATTGAGTGTTCAGAAAGTATTGGTTGAAACACATGGATCAAGAGTGGGATTTGTCCATCCATATGACGGATAGATATACTCTGGGCCCTCTCGGTGAAATGTCATCCAATTAGCTTGCAAGCATGTGACTGGCTCACAAGGGATCACATATCACGGGAACGAGAAAAGAGTACTTATCAGTAACGAGGTTGAACTAGGTATGCTGAGATACCGACGATCATAACCTCGGATAAGTAAACTATCGTGAGACAAAGGGAAATTGGTATCGTATGTAAGTGGTTCATTCGATCGCAAAGTAATCGTAGAAATATGTGGGAGCCATATGAATTTCCAGATTCCTCTATTGGTTATTGTTCGGAGAAGTGTCTCGATCATGTCCGCATAATTCACGAACCGTAGGGAGACACACTTAAGGATTCGACGTTGTTTGAGTAGTTATGGTATTATGAGAAAGAGACCGAATGTTGTTCGGAGTCTCGGATGGGATCCGGGATATCACGAGGTGATCCGGAATGGTCCGGAGAATAAGATTCATATAAGGAAAGTCCCGTTTCGGAGTTCGGGAATGATTCCGGTGTTTTCATCGGGAATGTTCTAGAAGGGTCCGGATTGTCCGGCACTCCGGGGGGGGAGGGTACATGAGTGTGTCATTGAATGATTGCATCATGTACTAAGTGTTCTTGCTGTTCCAAAAACATGAAAGTCAAATTGCCAGTTTGAAAGTCAAACGGCTAAAACAGGAAACTGTGGAAAACAGGAAACTGTGGGAAACAGGAAACTGTGGGAAACAAGCAAGAGGAGGTTGAAACCAACTTGGAGGAGGAGTTCCTCTCCTCCTTGGCCGGCGCCCAGCCCTAGGCTGAGTTGGGGAGGGACTCCCTCCCTCCCTGGCGCACCTAGCCCCTCCACCTATAAAAGGAGGGGCAGGGCTCCTCCTTGAGACACACAAGTTTCTACCTCTAATCTCCGGTTTAGAGCCGTTTTGGTTTAGAGATTCTAATTGCTTTAGCCTTCGGTTTAGAGCCTTCTAATTGGTGTGTCTAAACCCTAGACCACTAATAGCTCTCTCTCATACTCCACCATACTCGCTCCAGCTTAAGGCAAAGCCCTGCGGGATCTCCCCTCTACTTCCGGTACCACGCCGTTGTGCTGCCGGAATCGCGAGGAGAGTGCTACAACCTCCGCTGCCTGCTGGAACAAGGGAGAGGAAGGTCTTCGTCGATTACCGAACGTGTGACCGACTGCGGAAGCGCTGCCGGAACGCAGCGCCGGAAGAATCGTCTACGCGATCTTGAGATCGGAAAGAGTACGACTACATCACCCACGAGAATCTGCTCTCGTTAACCGCTTTGGAATCTTCGAGGGTAAGTTCCCCTATCAACTCGTTGCTACAATCTAGTAGATAGATCTTGGCTTGTTTGTTTGTATGCGATAGAAATTTTTTGTTTTCCATGCTACGAACCCCTACAATCTTTTGGCCCCGAACCTTGTTGTATCATGTGCAAAGCGGTGGCATTGAGTTGAATATTGACAACTTCTCTTCTTGTCAAATTGTTTGGATCCACAATTTTGAGTCCCTCTTCAATAATGTTCCACAAGTCAATGCAAGAGCTGCGCACATGAGATTTCATTAAAACTTGCCATTGAGCAAAAGTATGTGTAGCTAGCTTAGGTGGGTCTCCTCTATTGTTTATATGTGGGTGAGGGATTTGAGGGTCGGGAGAGTACCATACAAAACCTCATGGTGCTCTACCTTCCCTCCATCCTTTTTGGTGGAGGGGTTAGTGTTGTCATTACCCCCCCACCACCACAACCGTGGGTGACGACAGGCATCCACCTTCGTAAGTGGTGGAGGTTCCTCTCGAGGAGGAGGATGTGAGGCAAATTTATCTTCAACAAGTTGCTCGACTAGGTCGTGCAATTGTTTGATTTCGTTGCCCAGGGAGGAGCTCAAGCTTGATTCCAACTTCTTGAGATCCTCCATGGACACCGTGTCACTAGCCATACTCCCTCCTTCTCCATATTAGTTACCCATATACTCTTAGGCGGTAAAGCTCGAATAAAGAGCCGAGGCTCTGATACCAATTGAAAGGATCATATGTGCACCTAGAGGGGGGTAAATAGGTGCTACTTCAAATTTTACTCTTTTTCAAGTTAGGGTTTGACACAAAGGTAAATTCTCTAGATCATGCAACTGTGGTGAATTTACCTATATGTCAATCTAGCACAAACACTAATCAAGAGCAAGATAAGTAAAGTGCGGTAAAGGATATAAGTAACCAAAGTGGAGCACGCAAATACACAAGGATTTATTTCCTGTAGTTCCTTTCTTTGGAGGGGAAGTACATCTGCATTTGGAAAGGGGTGGTTTCAAACCACCAACGCCATGAGAGGCCTCCCTTGTTCTCCGGTGAACCTCACCCCAAGGGGATCGATTCACTTCTTTCACTATATTGGCAACCTCCGAGGTGGAATCTGGGACCTTTACAACAAGTTCGAGGCACACATCCACAACTGAATTGGAGGCTTCCGAATGTAAGCAAGTTGTCACAACAACCAAATTAAAATCTAGGGTTTCCAAAGAAACACTAGAGCAAGGGGCCCTCAAGTGAATGAGGGGGGAATGAAGATCTCTCTTGGTGAAGCTATAGATCAAGGCCTCCTCCTTCGATTCTCCAAAGATCAACTACTTTGGATTGTTAGATGAAGAGATCTTGGTGATTTGGTGTCTTAAATGGTGGGGTTTTTCTTTTCTGGAACGAGCGGCTGGAGGAAGGGGATGAGGTACCCTTGATATGTTGTAAGCGTATCTATAATTTTTGTGATCTTATCTGCAAGTTGTTTTCACATATTATTGTCCGGAACCAAAGGCGCCAAAGTGATAGAAATTGGGACAGCCGGAGGGAATGGCTGTGATTGGAGGATCACGTGTGTTCAGGGAGTGTTAATGCTTTGCTCCAATACTCTTTTAAAAGGAGTGCCTTAATTGCCAGTAGATTCCCTTGAGGCCCCGCTGCAACGGGCTAGCGTGACAAAAGATGTTGTGCAAGTTCTCATTGCGAGCACGTATGACTATATATGAAACACATGCCTATGATTATTTAGTACTTGGATGCTTTATCTTATTTATTTGTAACTGCCTTAGATCTTGATATTACATGAATAGTCTTGTCCATGCAACGCCCGTCCATCCATCTCTATGCCTACCGCACTCAAATCCTGTTGTTTGCTACTATTGTTACTGCTGCCTTTGTTTTACTGCTGTTGTTACTTTGTTATTGCTACTACAAAACTGTTGCTACTGATAAACTACTGTGAGCAAGACTATTTCCAGGTCCAGCTGAATTGACAACTCAGTTGTTAAGGCTTATAAGTATTCTTTGGCTCCCCTTGTGTCGAATCAATAAATTGGGTTATACTACCCTCGAAGACTATTGTGATCCCCTATACTTGTGGGTCATCAATGAAGGGCTTCTTGAAAGGAGCCTTGGAGTTTTTCTTTAACACAAAATTACCCCCATGATCTTCTCTTTTATCATAGGGACAACCGGCAACAAAGTGGTAGCGGTCACCAAAATCGAAGCAAGTTCTCAATTTTGAGCCATTTTATCTTCTCTTATTTGGGTTGCTTCTTTGTTGCATTTCCATCTTGGCCTTATCGAGGTATTTACAAAATTTCCTTGAATAAAAGGCCATATATGCACCATGAGCAACCTTGACATCTTCGGGGTAGCTCATAGACACGCCTTCATCGCTTTCTTCTTCATCCACATACTCCACAACTTTGGCTTTTCAAGCAAGGTTGACACCGTTGCTCATTCCAAGAGCTCGAGCACGACATCTTTGGCATTCTTGGCAGCAACCTTGAAAGCAGCCATCTCTTGCATAACTTCATTGGAGGTCATGAGATGGTAGTTGTGTCTTCCTTGTAGACTCTTCAAGTTGGTGTGATCAAAGGGCATGAGTGCACTCACATACTTCCTTTTTATCCAAGCATCATCCACATGTGAGGCACCAACATTCCTAAATGCAGTGGCAGTGGATTTGAGCCTCCGAGACATGTATTCATAGTCCTCACCATCCTTCATATAGAAGCCTTCGGCTTCATTGCTCAATGCATCATATCGGTTTCTTCTCATGTTCTCATTTATAATGAACAACTCAACAAGAGCATTCGAAGCTTCCTTGGCCATGTTGAGGTCTTCAATGCGAGGGAAATCTTTTGGCCCCGAACCTTGTTGTATCATGTGCAAAGCGGTGGCATTGAGTTGACTATGGACAACTTCTCTTCTTGTCAATTTTTTTGGATCCACAATTTTGAGTCTCTCTTCAATAATGTTCCACAAGTCAATGCAAGAGCTATGCACATGAGATTTCGTTAAAACTTTCCATTGAGCAAAAGTATGTGTAGCTAGCTTAGGTGGGTCTCTTATATTGTTTATATGTGGGTGAGGGATTGGAGGGTCGGGAGAGTACCATACGGAACCTCATGGTGCTCTACCTTCCCACCATCCTTTTTGGTGGAGGGGTTAGTGTTGTCATTATCCCCCTTCCACCACAACCTTGGGTGATGACGAGGCATCCACCTTTGGAAGTGGTGGAGGTTCCTCTCGAGGAGGAGGAGGTGAGGCAAATTTATCTTCAACAAGTTGCTCGACTAGGTCGCGCAATTGTTTGATTTCATTGCCCAGGGAGGAGCTCAAGCTTGATTCCAACTTCTTGAGATCCTCCATGGACACCGAGTCACTAGACATACTCCCTCCTTCTCCATCTTGGCTACCCATACACTCTTAGGAGGTAAAGCCCGAATAAAGAGATGAGGCTCTGATACCAATTGAAAGGATCGTATGTGCACCTAGAGGGGGTGAATAGGTGCTACTTCAAATTTTACTCTTTTTCAAGTTAGGGTTTAACACAAAGGTAAATTCTCTAGATCATGCAACTGTGGTGAATTTACCTATATGTCAATCTAGCACAAACACTAAGCAAGAGCAATATAAGTAAAGTGCGGTAAAGGATAGAAGTAACCAAAGTGGAGCACGCAGAGACACAAGGATTTATTTCCCGCAGTTACTTACTTTTGAGGGGAAGAAGATCTGCGTTTGGAGAGGGGGTGGTTTCAAACCACCAACGCCATGATAGGCCTCCCTTGTTCTCCGGTGAACCTCACCCCAAGGGGATCGATTCACTTCTTCCACTATATTGGCAACCTCCGAGGTGGAAGCCGGGACCTTTACAACAAGTTCGAGGCACACATCCACAACTGAATTGGAGGCTTACGAATGCAAGCAAGCTATCACAACAACCAAATCAAAAACTAGGGTTTTCAAATAAACACTAGAGCAAGGGGCCATCAAGTGAATGAGGGGGAAATGAATATCTCTCTTGGTGAAGCTATAGATCAAGGCATCCTCCTTCGATTCTCCAAAGATCAACGACTTTGGATTGTTGTATGAAGAGATCTTGGTGATTTGGTGGCTCAAATGGTGGGGTTCGTCTTTTCTGGAACGAGCGGCTGGAGGAAGGGGACGAGATCCCCTTGATACGTCGTAAACATATCTAAATTTTTTGATGTTCCATGCTTGTTTAGTATCAACTTTTCTATGCTTAGTCTACATTTTGAGGTATTTTTATACATTTTCTGGGACTAACCTATTAACAAGATGCCGCAGTGCCAGTTGCCTATTTTCTGTTGTTTTTGGTTTCAGAAAAGCTAGTAAGGAAATATTCTCGGAATTGTAAGGGACAAAAGCCAAAGTCAATATTTTACCGGAATAAACATAGAGACCAAAGGGGAGACAAAGTGGGGCCACGGGGCCGCCACACCCTAGGGCGCCCCCCCTCTAGGGCGCGGCGCCACTTGGTGTGGGCGCCTTGGGCGCCCCCTGCCTCGCCTCTTCTCCTATAAAAGCCCCCCGATGCAGAAACCCTAAACACCTGATCAGTTTTCCACGAAATAGTCTGTATCCTCTGCCACCATCGTCCCTAGATCAGGGGGATCTGAAGCTCTTCCCGTCACCCTGCCGGAGGGGAAAGATCATCCCGGAGGCCTTATTCACCACCATGACAACCTCCGGTATGATGCGTGAGTAGTTCACCCTTGGACTATGGGTCCATACAGTAGCTAGATGGTTGTTTCTCCTCCTTTGTGCTATCATGTTTAGATCTTGTGAGCTCCGTTCATGATCAAGATCATCTATTTGTAATCATACATGTTGTGTTTGCGGGGATCCGATGGATATTGAGACACTATGTCAGATTGATTATTGATTCTACCATGTCTTATTGATTATTGATTCTATCATGTATGTGTTGTTTGTGATCTTGCATGCTCTCCGTTGCTAGTAGCTATCTTGGCCAAGTAGATGCTAGTGGCTCCAAGAGGGAGTATTTATGATCTATAGTGGGTTCATGCCTATATTAAATCTGGGGAAGTGACAGGAATCTCTAAGGTTATAGATGTGATGTTGCTACTAGGGAGAAAGCAACAATCTTTTGTTTATGGAATAATTGTATTGTTTACTTTACACACATTGCTTAACGCAATTATCCGTTGCTTGCAACTTAATACTGGAGGGGGTTCGGATGATAACCTGAAGGTGGATTATTAGTCATAGATGCAGTTGGATAGCGGTCTATGTATATTGTTGTGATACCCAATCAAATCTCATAGGAATCTTGATGTCTAGTATTTGCATTGTTATGCCTTGCTCACTACTATCAATTGCCCCGCTATAATTTGTTCACCCAGCATGTTATTTATATTAGCATAACACCTCTAGTGAATTGTGGACCCCAGTTCAATCTTTACCATTGTTACATCATCTATTGTTACCGTTTACTTTCTGCAAGCAACTATTACCTTCCACACTATATGTTTAATCCTTTGTTTTCAACAAACTAGTGAGATTGACAACCTCACTGTAAGTTGGGGAAAAGTCTTGAGTTTGTGTTGTGTAGGATTCCAGGTTGTTAGCAACACCTTGGAGTTGTTTCCTTGCTCCTACTGGTTCGATCTCTTCCTCCCCGTCAAGCTTTTTTCTGGCACCGTTGCCGGGGAGTTAAGGACAGCTTCACAAGGGGAGTCTTTCACAACCATTCTCCTTACTTTGTTTTTGTTTTGCTTAGTTTCTTTTGCTTTGTTTTGCTTGTTTTTACCAAAAACACACAAAAAAAGTTTCGCTTGGTTTGCTTTTTCTTACCAAAAACACACAAAAAATTTATTTCCTACTATAGTTGTTGGTCTGTTATTGTCTTGCTTTGTCATGCTTTCTATCAATGGTTGGTTTCTTTGAAACTAGTTCTTATTGGCAAGGTGGGTTCACAGAAGAACAAAAATATTATTATAAGGAACACCACTTGTCACAAAAAGGGAAACACTTATGGGAACAAATTGATAAATTGAATACCATTGTTAGAAACGTGTGCTCTACTTATATGTTACTTATTGCTTTGATAAATATTGTTGCTGTAGGAGGTATAAACACCTCCCTTTTGAATGTGAGTATAATGATAATGTTACAATATCTTCTTATGTTAAAGGAAATTATGAATTTTATGATGTGGAACAAATTGAAGAATTTATTGCTTGGAAGGGTGCATTTGAACTTGCTAGTTTGCTTGAAAATACTGATGGTTCACCTTATAAATATGAGGTTTATGATATACTTAAATTTTGCTTTGATAATTACAAGGAAGAAAATGGCTATATTCTTGAATATATTAATAGATGCTTTCCACAAACGGAAGAGACTAATGCCTTGCAGGATCCTATGGAAGAAGAAATTGCTGAAACTGGAAGCTCATTAGATGAAAAAGAGGAGGGGAGTGATGAACAAAAGGAGGAAGAGTGTATTTGCTACCCATGCCTACCTCCTAATGAGAGTAACTCTTTATCCCTTACATTATTTGATTGTCCCCCATGCTTACCAAAGGAGGATGAATGTTATGTTCCTATGTATTCTTTTGAAATATCTACTATGGGTGAAACTTGTGATAATAATTATGCACCTGTCATCTATGATAATCCTTTATTTGTGCCTAACTTCGAAATGTATGGTACTAAAGAGTTTTGCTTAGAAAATGTTTATGATAAAGCTCTAGATGATGGTCCTATATTGGTTGATAATATTGATTGTACTACTATTGAAAATTATATTGGAGGGGTCTTGACTTCTTGGAACCCCATACCTCTTGAGAATGATTAGTCATCTTGTTATAAAATTGTTAAAAGTGGGTTTGAAGGTTTTAATCCCACTATTTTTTAGCTTGATCAAAATTATGTGTTTGTAGATCATGAAAAGCATACTTTATGTGATAGTTATATTGTTGAGTTTATTCATGAGGCTATTGAAAATTATTATGAGAGAGGAAAATATGGTTGTAGAAGTTTTCATGGTACTGGAACACCTCCCTATGTGCTAAAAGTTTTGAAGTTGCTCTTGTTTTATCTACCCATTCTTCTTACTATGTGCTTCTTTGATTTATTTTCTTACAATATTCCTATGCATAGTAAGTGGGTTAGACTTAAATGTGTTTTGAATTTGCTTCTTGATGCTCTCTTTTACTTCAATTCATATTTCTTATTTGAGCATCTTTCTATGTCTAACTTAAAGGCGTTAGAGAAAAGTACTTCTTGGGAGATAACCCAATAGTTTTATTGAGTCTTGGAAGTTATTACTTCTATAATACCGTCTCCTTATCCTTTTTGTGTGATTTTTGTGCCAAGAATAACCTCAAATGAGAGAGAAGTAAGATTTGGGGAAGGTGCTGTCCCGAAACAGATTTTTGTGCTTCACTGTAAATATTCGTGAAAAATCTTTGTATGTAGGATTGAGCTATAATTTTCTGAGTAAATGACCTTGGTTGTTATCTAACTTTTGTTAGTTCAACACTTTTCGATTTGAACAACAGAAGGTATTCTAAAAAATCGGTTTTTACCTGCTGGTCTGTTTTGACAGATTTCTGTCATTATTTGCATTTGCCTTTTTATCGGTTTATTTTTGAGTTCTTCTTGATCACTTGAGATTTTTAAAGTAATTGCTATGGTATCTTGTGTTTTTCATGAAAGTTTTGCTATGTTGAAACTAAACCCAAAGGTTTATTATCTTGAATGCACTAATGTTGCTAATGAAGATTGTGTGAAGTTTTGTATGAAGGAAATATTCAAGTGTAAGGGAAGAATGATATGATGAGATGAAGAATGGACAAAATATCAAGCTTGGGGATGCCTCCCCGTGTCACCCCAATAAATATTCAAGAGGTACAAGCTTCAAAGCTTAGGGATGCCCAAGGCATCCCCTTCTTCATCAATAAAAATCTCAGGTCTCTTTCTAGACACTTCATTTTTATTGTTTCATGCACTATTGTGTTGTACTTGGAGCGTCTTAGATTTCGTTTTTGGTTTTCATTTGCTTAGTTTGCTTGAATAAAGTAGGTGGACCTCCGCTTTCGCTGTGTTGTTTCAAATAAGTTGTTTGGTGTTAGAAAAGAGTAGAAAGTTTCATGCTTATAGTGGTACAAAAGGGAGCTTGTTTTGACTGTGGTTTATACTTTATCATGCCATGATAGATGTTGTTTTTACCTTATGCTTAGTGATTATTGCTGTAGCGTGACTTATTCCAAACAATTGAGATTGCTTAATGTGCCTTGAAAGAATCATGCATTGTTTTAGCATACAAAAGCATAGTATTGTGGTATTCTCCTTTGATGCTTTTGTTTGGGTTAACTTGGCACATGATCACACCATGTTATGACTATGAACCAGTCACCTTAGCCTCTATGATCATTTAGTTTTTGACTTGTGATACCACTTTATGCTTTGATTGATAATGTTTTGTCGCTCTGCATGATTATGGCCATTATTGCTCTCTTAGTTGGTCGCTCCCAGTCTTTTGCTAGCCTCCACTTGTATTGAGTAAGCTCTACTCATGCATCCAACTCTCAAGAAACTAAGTTATTCCAAAGAGTCCACTATAAATTCCTATGCATGGTGTGTTACACCATTCCAAGTATATTCTTGTTTTATCTATCTTCCAAATTAAACTTGTTATGTGAAAAATAGTGATTAAAGCTCTCACAAACTTGATGACACACTTTTTTTTGCCCCTAATAAACTTGAACCATTGTGTCATCTATTGTATATGCTTGCAGTTATAAGTTGGGAATTAGCAGAACCGTGTTGTCACGGGGAACACTTTCAACACCTATAAATATCTACCCAGTTGATATCATGCTCTTTTGTTTATGGATGTCGGCGGTGTGAAATAAAAGGGGATCCTGTAAGTTCATGGAGTATTATATATGTGTTAGAGAAACGCCTGGGCTACTAGCCTAAGTCATGCCTAATCATGGTGGAAACTTGCAGCATCACCATAGTGAGGAATCCATGAAGCATCCTTAGAAAAAATATAGAAAAAAGAGAGAGAAAAAGAAAAAATATGTACCATGCTCATGGTAAATAATAGGATTTCTGAGATGCTTACTGTTTGTTTCCTTGTCATTTTGATATGGGATAGCTCCTGTGTCATGGGGCAAGGGGTACCCTGTTGACGGTTCTCTATGATACACATATACTTACAATGACAAGAACTTGCTTGTGACTAAAGTTGAGTAGCATGAGGAACGACCCTCGTACTCAAGAGACATGAGATTGCCAACTTATGATTTGTCAAGCATATACTCTATACTTTGTTCACTTTAACCTTAATCACTTAAAGATGCTTATGATAGGGGCAGTGAGTGCTGAAAGCTAACAAGTATCATAATTTTTGGAAGCTCTTTATGAAACTTGAAATCCCTGCTTCCCTGTGAAGGGCCTTTCTTCCTACTTTTATATTGAGTCTTCACCTTCTATTTTTATGCACCAATTAAGAGAGCATAGTTGTCATTCTTAGTTCTATGTGCATTGTCCCAAAACTTATTGATTGATTCATAATGTTGATATTGCTTGTTCTTGAACTATTTGTATCTAGTCACCCTTATGAACTTTGAAGGTGTCCTATGCATTTATGTTTTGCTACTCCATGAGGGACAAGCTGAATACCACTATGCTATGTTTTTTATATGTGAAATAAACAAATGTCTTTCAATGCATTGTTATTCATGATCTTTGTTTGTATCCTTTCATGTTGCAACTTAGTTGCTATGTCTTATTGTTAGAACTACATCTTTCATGCTCATGTTTAGAGTACTTTGATCCCAGATTTCAATGCTTTGCAAATGGTTTGATCAAGATTGTGATGGTGCATGTCACCTATAAAATTATTCTTTTTATCACTTACCTACTCGAGGACGAGCAGGAGTTAAGCTTGGGGATGCTTGATACGTCGTAAACGTATCTATAATTTTTTATGTTCCATGCTTGTTTAGTATCAACTTTGCTATGCTTTGTCTACACTTTGAGGTATTTTAATACATTTTCTGGGACTAACCTATTAACGAGATGCCGCAGTGCCAGTTGCCTGTTTTCTGCTGTTTTTGGTTTCAGAAAAGCTAGTAAGGAAATATTCTCGGAATTGGACGGTACAAAAGCCAAAGTCAATATTTTACCGGAATAAACACAGAGATCGAAGGGGGCCACGAGGCCGCCACACCCTAGGGTGGCGCAGCGCCCCTAGGGCGCGCCGCCACCTGGTGTGGGCCCCTCGGGTGCCCCTGCCTCACCTCTTCGCCTAATCAGATCTCCACGAAACAGTCCGTAGCCACCGCCACCATCGTTCCTAGATCAGGAGGGATATGAATCTCTTCTAGGCACCCTGCCAGAGGGGAGAGATCATCCCGGAGGCCTTCTTTATCACCATGCCAGCCTCCGGTATGATGCGTGAGTAGTTCACCCTTGGACTATGGGTCCATACAGTAGCTAGATGGTTGTTTCTCCTCCTTTGTGCTATCATGTTTAGATCTTGTGAGCTCCGTTCATGATCAAGATCATCTATTTGTAATCATACATGTTGTGTTTGCGGGGATCCGATGGATATTGAGATACTATGTCAGATTGATTATTGATTCTATCATGTCTTATTGATTATTGATTCTATCATGTCTGTATTGTTTGTGATCTTGCATGCTCACCCTTGGACTATGGGTCCATACAGTAGCTATCTTGGCCAAGTAGATACTAGTGACTCCAAGAGGGAGTATTTATGCTCGATAGTGGGTTCATGCCTTTATTAAATCTGAGAAAGTGACATGAATCTCTAAGGTTATAGATGTGCTATTGCTACTAGGGATAAAACAACAATCTTTTGTTCATGGAACAATTGTATTGTTTACTTTACACACATTGCTTAATGCAATTATCCGTTGCTTGCAAATTAGTACTGGAGGGGGTTCGGATGATGACCTGAAAGTGGATTATTAGTCATAGATGCAGTTGGATGGCGGTCTATGTATATTGTTGTAATGCCCAATCAAATCTCATAGGAATCTTTATGTCTAGTATTTGCATTGTTATGCCTTGCTTAGTCCTGTCAATTGCCCCACTGTAATTTGTTCACACAACATGTTATTTATCTTAAGGAGAACACCTCTAATGAACTGTGGACCCTGGTCCAATCTTTACCATTGTTACATCATCTACTATTACCGTTTACAATCTGGAAGCAACTATTACCTTCCACACTATACGTTTAATCCTTTATTTTCATCAAACCAGTAAGTTGGGGCAAAGTCTTGAGTTTGTGTTGTTCAGGATTCCAGGTTGTTAGCAACACCTTTGAGTTGTTTCCTTACTCCTACTGGTTCGATAACCTTGGTTTCATAACTAAGGGAAAATTATTGATGTGCTCATCATACCTTCCTCTTTGGGTTTCCCAACGAAGCTCTACAGTGATCTGAGCTCATCCCCCTATTTATAGCCCCACTTATAATGAACCGTTTTCTGACCGTTGGACCAACTGCCACACCTGAGACTCCGGACTGTAGACCAGAGACTCCGGTCTACACCGGAGACTCAGTCCCATCTCCGGTAAACCTCCGGACCACCATACAGAACGTCCCAGCCAGCCTGTAGAGACCACCTTCCTCAGAGACTCCGGCCCGAAGTACACCAGAGACACCGGTGTTTTCACACTGGAGACTCCGGTCTAGGAGGTAGCACAGGAGAATCCGGTCCAACTCTGTCCTAACTCCGGACCAGGCATCTGAATGTCCTTTGAGCTCTACTAGAAGCCCCTCCGTAGACTTTGGGTGAAACTCCGGTCCACACCGGAGACTCCGGTCTAGAAAGCCCTGAAAACTGTAGTTTCTTGCAGGGATTTTTCCACAGGGCTAAGGCCTTTTTACTTTTCAGTATATCACCATGTAGACATTAGCATACTATAAAATGATCTACAAGTTGTTAACGAACACCAAAACAGATTAAGACAATAAATATCCTTTCACACGTCTAGTATGCTTGCTCTTAAATGATCTCTAATTTATATAATACTATTTTTTACCTTTGTTATTTGTTTTAACCCCTTTCATCTTATTGTACAGGATGCTGTTAAAACGAAGCAGGAGTCCTCGGAAGGTTAGACTGAAAGCTGTGATCCCTCTTCTCATTCATTCTTCCATTGTATTTATGAAGCAAACAACTTACTTACCTGTCCACCTAGTACAACTCCTACATGTGATATACTCCGCCGCCGTAGCCGCGGCCAGGAAGATGGGAGACAGGAGGAGATGATAGAGTATGGGAGAACGAAAGGGGCGATAGAAAAATCGCTGCATCGTCCGAGCTGAGACTCCCACGAAACGACACCGCCACGGGCCGCATGAAAGGCTCAGACGAGCGGTCGATGGCCTCAGCACGCTCGCTTTTGCTCACGCTTAAGCCTATAGATAATATACAAAGGCTGTGTTACTTGCAGAAAGAAAGGGTGTAGTTTCTCTTAGATCTCTAGCTGAAATGTTGAAGAAGAGGACAGATGATACATTGAAAATAATTGCCATGTACCGATCTCTTATTGAGGATACCAACACTCTGTAATTTTTAGAACACAGATCTTGTGATTAATGATGTTTTATAATAAACTTTTATTGTTGTAATAAATAGTTTAAATTTTCGTATATGTATTAATTGACGTCTTGGCATTCGTGTGCTGTTCTGCAAAATAAGTCGGCAATTCAAAAAAAAGCCAAAATAGTAACAGGCTAGAACAGAACGATCAAATAAATGACGCATTGATGTGAACATGAACAATAATAGCAGTAACAGTTAAAGGCCGAAACAGTGACATACCCGATTAGTACGGGACCAAAATTTTGATGGGCTGCAACAATAATAGGCCTGAATACTAATAGAACCAAACAGTAAAAAGCTAGATTGTGAGCATGCCGGAACAGTAAAAGGCCAGAATCACAGCAGGCTAGAACAGTAAAAGGCTAGATTTTTAGTAGGGCGGAACAGTAAATGGCCAGATTTACAGCAGACCTAGACAGTAATAGGCCAGACACACAGCAGGCCAGAATAGTGAAATGCAAGATTGTCAGCAGGACGTAACATTAAATGGCTAGATTGTCAACAGGCCAGAACAGAAATGGCTAGATTTTCAGCAGACCGGAATAGTGAATGGCTAGATTGACTGCAGTCCGGAACAGTAAATGGCCAGATACACAGCAGGCCAGAATAGTAAAAGACCAGATTCACAGCAGGTCGAAACAGTAGATGGCTAGATTGTCAGTAGGCCGAAACAGTAAATGGCTAGATATACAACATGTCGGTAATAATAAAAGGCCAGATTCGCAGCAGGCTGGAACAGTAAAATGCCGGATATGCAGCAGGCTGGAACAGTAAAAAGCCTAATGCAGATCAGGGCAGAACAGTGGAAGGCCGAAATAACAGCGAACCGAAATAGTACAGGGCATAGACATATAACTGCCCAACTTGTGGACCCATTTCAAACAGTATTGCGCCAAACAATAATGGGCCGAGGCCTTGACTGGCCTGGCTTTCTACCACGGTTTTCATGACAGTTAACGACGGTAACCGGCCATTAATGACGTTCGTCACGTGGCGGTTTTCATGACGTCAACAGTTAACGGGGCTGGCGAACATATCTACGATGGAATGACTTTCGTGGCTGAAGGGTGCGATCCGCCATGGCCAAAAAAAACACTCGTGGTTGATTCATTTGTGACGAGGCTTTTACCACGAAGGGCATCCGTCATAGAAGACTCTCCAGCCACGAAAAACGGGCCTGCAACCACGGAAATCGTCCGTTGTAGAAGGACATTTTTCTTGTAGCGTCTGGGTTCTTGAGGTTGGGGAACGAGCAACTTTCAAAGGTAGAAGAAGGGACCTTTATATAGGCCCTCCCCCTAGAAATGTATCCGTTAGATCCACTTAACCCGGACATTCCGGCTGGAACACACCGGACACTCCGGCTTGACAAAGAATCTGACCAGTGTACGGATAGTGTCCGATCAGGGTTACCGACTGACCCCCACACGCTTCGTAAAATCCTAGGGCCGGACACTCCGGCTTGTTCCATCCGGACATTTCGGCTAGTCCGGATACTGCGGCTAAAACCGGCCGGACAGTCCGGCTAAAACTTGATCTGTTGATAATCAGTTTCCTGGTAACCTCTTTTCCCTTAGAGAGCAATAATAACATTCAGCTGAAAATATAAATATGTTCTGAAACATTCAACAGCTGATTAAAACATCCTAGTATTGTCCACTCTATTTAGCATAAGGCTAAAACAACAATGCGGATTCTAGCCTATTTGTC
This sequence comes from Avena sativa, assembly GCA_916181665.1. Lineage (NCBI taxonomy): Eukaryota > Viridiplantae > Streptophyta > Magnoliopsida > Poales > Poaceae > Avena > Avena sativa. The sequence goes on along the minus strand of OV702279.1, from coordinate 379,252,437 downwards.
CACTCTATTTAGCATATTTCCAAACATATATTAGTTGGTGGAGGAAGGTCTTGTGTAAAATTATCTATGCGCCCAACAAGTCTAGCAAAATGACACAAGAGAAGTTGAATGCCCCCCAAAACAACAATTTGTACATCCCATTAATTTTCTTTTTGCTAAATTATCTTTGGTTAGGATAATTCTATTAAAGAACCACATATTTTTAAGGAAAACGATACTATTCCTCGATCCCCCAGGTCGTTGTCTCTGCACGAGGACGCGCCCACGCATGTGTCCCCATGTTCCGGTGCGGGTCCCACGCACTACTCTTTCTCTCCACATTACCTCCTTCCTTTGTACTTGCTACACAGATCTCATGCGACGCTGCCGTCCAGGCTACGCGACGCTGTCGTCTAGGCCATGCGAGGCTGCTACTGCTGTTGGCTAGGCCATGCGATGCCGCTACTGCCACGCGCCACCGCCTTTGCTGGCGGCTTCACCTCCACCCCCACCCACCATGTGTGCTTTCTCTCTCTTACCTCTCTTACCTCCGACGAGGACTCTCCCTGTCTGGCGTCGCGACATCACTGTCACCGCCGGTACCAGGCGCTGGGCTGCCCGCGAGGGTGGCCACCAGGGCTAGAAGGGAGACGGTGAGGGCGGATGCTATCACCGGTGAGGGCGGATGCTATAATCTCGCCGACGGATTTTGCTACAGCGCACGATGCTATATAGGCAGGATAGCATGCTACTGGAAGTGGTCATTGTTGCTCTAGATGAAGGATCGCGATGCTACCGATCAATAAATGGGTTTTGAGATTTTGCTTCAGGGCGATGCTACAATAGTAGTAACCTTTTGCTATTTTTGTTCTATATTTTTGCTACAATAGCACAAAGTATTTGCTACGACTTTTGCGACGAAAGTCCTCAGCAAAGTCGGCTTTGCTACGGCAGGCACCGGCGATGCCTCCGGCGAGGTCGCTCCTTTTGCTACATTAGCAAATTTTTTTTGCTACCAACGTTTTGCAGTTTTGTTACAATAATGTAACGTTTTTGCTACACAATCTCTGGTGAGGTCTACCAGCGAAAGTGTCCGGCGAGATCGGATATGCTACATTAGTACAATTTTTTTGTTACACGGTCGCCGGCGAGGTCTCCGGTCAAATCTCTGGCAAGGTCTAATCTTTTTTCTTTTTTCTGGGCCGAAGCGTTTTCTGCTACATGTAGCAAAAGCGAGACTATTTATAGCAAAAATGGATATGCTTGTAGCCAAAGCAGGATTTTGAGGATTTTTAAAAGACACGTGTCAGCAGAAGGATCCGAGGAATTTTAGGAAAATATACCCAGCGTAGTACAGACCTATTTTTAATCGTTAGTGGAGTTTTCATTTACAAACTCTGTAGCCGTCCCCCGCGATCCTTCTCTCGCATCCGCACCGTCCAGAACGGACGGCCACGCAATGACAATGGCGCTGTCGTGTAACCGAGCAGAGACGTTGTATTTATTCGAATAATAATAATTGCTACTAGTGAGTTGCATGTCAGGCATCGCAGTGGAGAGTGTTGAGCCGTCCGTTGGCATGCTAACAAGCACAGGTGGAAAGGTACATATGTCTCCAGCTCATTACTAGATCAGATCTCGTGTCGTAAGAAACGGGCAGAAACAAGGGAAACCGACCGCAGTCTCTTGTCTTTCCTCCCTCTCCCTCACCAATCAATCAGGGCGGTGTAAAATCCGATCTGCACGCCCCCAGCGCTCGGCGGCGCGATGAGCTTCCGGGACGAGAGCGGCGGCGAGGACGGCGGGGGCCGCTCGTCGTCGGCGTCCGACCTGCGGAAGCCGTTCCTGCACACCGGGAGCTGGTACCGGATGTCCGCCGCGGGCGGCGGCGCCATGGACCGCCTCGAGTCCTCCGCCTACGCGCTCCGCGACAACTCCGTCTCCGCCGTGCTCTGCACGCTCATCGTCGCGCTAGGCCCCATCCAGTTCGGCTTCACATGCGGCTACTCCTCGCCCACGCAGGACGCCCTCATGGCAGACCTCGGCCTCACCCTATCCGAGGCCAGTGCTCCTGGACACCCGCTTCCTAATCTTACTCTCATTAGCTCCTCGACGGTGTCCTGTGCGTGCGTGCATGTGTGGCGTTTGCTTATACTGCTCTGTTTTCTGATGATGTATTATCTTCTCTCGCGCTGCAGTTCTCTCTGTTCGGATCCCTGTCCAACGTCGGGGCCATGGTGGGCGCCATTGCCAGCGGGCAGATCGCAGAGTACATCGGACGCAAGGGGGTGAGCCTTCCATCTGCCCCTTAGATAGATCTCTGTCTCTTCCACTCTTATCTGACAACTAGCTCTGTGGTTAACCATATTCAGTGCGTGTAATAATGTTGGAGGAGAAACCGGATCCCATTAATGCTTTGTGTGGCCACAGTAGTAGGAGAGCTTTGGTCGTGAGAGACTAGATGGATCTACTGCTGTCGATTTTGAACAGAGAAGAGAGTCGATCGTGCGTGTCTGACTATGCCCTGTTTTTGTGTTTGTCCTGCAGTCTCTGATGATCGCCGCGGTTCCAAACATCATCGGGTGGCTCGCGATATCGTTTGCAAATGTAAGACTGATTTACCCTGTTATTTGTGTGCTCGTCCTTTTGCGTTTGCTTTGTAGAGTGTGATATCATCCTCTGTCTTTTTAATTTACATCTGAATTTCTTTTGTTTGCAGGATTCCTCCTTTTTGTTTATGGGTCGGCTGCTGGAAGGATTTGGCGTCGGTGTAATTTCATACGTGGTATGTATCCCTCTGCTCCTAATCTTGTAAAGAAATTCGCTCTGATAATCGTGGAATGTCTTTGTCCAACTAGTACAGTGATGTTAAATAAAATGTTATGTCGTCGTGATGAGTTTTTTCTTAGCAAGGAAAATGTCCTGCTTTGCACATATGATAGTCTTTATATGTTCATACAAAAATAACAAGTCCCAAGTTCCAAGTGACTCCAAAATATGGAAATACATAGTAGAGCATACTTAAACTGAACCGAATATCAAGTGTATACAACAATTGTTTTCCTCTTCCGGGACATCAAGTCAAGAAAGGTGTGCTACCGATAACGTATATGAGAATTTCCCCTGCTCTTATCATAATCCAACAATATTCAAGGACATAATCCAACAATATTTATGATCAGACTAGCTCCTCTGTTCAGTATGGGTACAGAAAAGAATAGAAACATTATGCTTTTTTTTCTTAGGTTCATAGGAAGTTAAACTAGCCAACACATGCAACGTTCCATATCAACTTATGGTTGCCAGCTCCTTGTGAACTTCTGCCATATAATTTCTCCCTTACTGGATACTTGAGTTGCTGATTTTCATGAATGCTATTGAACTATACTGTTACCTTGCATAGTAGTAGCATAGGTAGGCATCATTCTAACTTGTGCATACCACCTGTTTTTAAGTCTTTTCAAACTTCACTGTTCAGCAATGTTAGTATGATTTAGGGGCATGTGCTTAAACTTGTATACTTTCATGCCTTGTATCACGTTCTGAATTGAAAGTTCTGTTTCACGGTCTCAGGTGCCCGTTTATATAGCAGAAATAGCTCCACAAAACATGAGAGGAGCACTTGGTGCAGTCAATCAGGTCTTTTTTTATAAACAACCACAGGATTTATACATAGCCTGTCTTCTGGTCTGACTGGCAGTTTTTAACCCTATTCATAATTTCTTATGCAGCTCTCTGTTACAATTGGTATATTGCTTGCCTACACATTAGGCATGTTTGTTCCCTGGAGAATTCTTGCTGTTCTTGGTATGATGGACAAATTTGTGTGCACTATTATGTTCATCTGTAGATTTACTATGATAAAAATGTGCAACTCGTCCAACTCAGTTTGGCTAAGTTGCTAGGTTAATTGATATAAATCATGTGTCCCCTTATAGCTATTGGTTGAACTTTTCACTTGTTTTAATGAAATAATTTAGGTAGTGTCATCCCCTCTTGACTTTGCTAAAAAAATGTTTATCCTAACTCTTTTCTGTTACTTCCACATTTCGTAGGCATTTTACCTTGCTCAATTCTGATACCTGGATTGTTCTTTATTCCTGAATCACCAAGGTGGCTGGTAAGTGACCTGATATGTTCCATTATCTTTTTCTGACGCTAACAGCAGGATCTAAATAGAACAGATTGTTATTTCAGGCAAAAATGGGAAAGATGGAGGATTTCGAATCTTCATTGCAGGTCCTGCGAGGATTTGAGACTGACATCTCAGCAGAAGTAAATGAAATAAAGGTAACCATTAGTAAGGGGCGTCTTTTTGTTGCAGTCAAGCCATATGTACATGTTGCTGACAATTTTAAGCTTTCAGTAACATGAGGAAATGTGAATTATATATTGCTGACATTTTGCCAACACAGAGATCAGTTCAATCATCGAGGAGGAGGACAACGATACAATTTGCAGATATCAAGCAGAAGAGATATAGTGTTCCTCTTATGGTTGGTGGTTTGCCATTAAGTACTTTGCTTTGTTGACACATCAGTGTTCTTCTATTTGCTTAATGGTTTTATTTCTGTAGATAGGCATTGGTCTCCTTGTACTTCAACAACTAAGTGGTGTCAATGGAATATTTTTTTATGCTGCAAGTATCTTCAAAGCTGCTGGTATGTTATGTAGTTATATGACATGATGACGCTCTGTTTATTAAGCATGCTTGTGTGTGATAGTCTCGCTCACATATATAATAATCCTACATAATACTTGTGAACTTGTGATCAAGCTAAATGTTAAACTCAAATATTGCTAAGCATGCTGCATATCTATAGCAGTTTGATAGGGATATCTAGAATACTTGAAAAATGCAATGATACCCTGTTTTTATGTGATTTTAACTTGCTGGAAGCTCATACCACAATACTGGGCCTTAATATATTGGCAATAGCTATAACAAATAGCTTGTAATTCAAGTCTGATATCAAGTTTTTCCTCAACAGGTATTGAAAATTTTAATCTAGCAACATGTGGTTTGGGAGCTGTTCAGGTACAATTATGTTATAAGTTACATCCACATTGCGCCTGTGAACTTGGTGGAATCGTGGGCTTGGTATTACATACTTAATGGAATCTTATCATTATTAGGTGGTGGCTACTGGAGTAACAACCTGGTTGACTGACAAAGCTGGTCGACGGCTACTTCTCATTGTTAGTTGCATCACAATCATGTATTGGACAAAATTCTAAGAAAATATCAGTTGTGTTCATTGATTTCTGTATTTATTCCAGATCTCTACTACAGGAATGACCATCACTCTTCTCATTGTTTCCGTGTCATTTTTTGTGAAGGTAACACCACTTAAAATATTTGGGATCTGTACAATAGTCTAATATAGATTAGTGAATACTCCCGAGTTTCCCGTTGTGATGTATTTATTGTCAATTCTGAAACAGGACAACATAACAGAGGGTTCTCATTTATACTCTGTAATGAGTATGCTTTCACTGGCTGGACTTGTGGTTAGTTGCAGTTCTATTTACATTTATTTTCTTGGTTGAGAGAAGCAGGTTTAACACTTCACTTTTTGCTACTGCAGGCATTTGTGGTTGCATTTTCTCTTGGCTTGGGAGCCATCCCATGGATAATAATGTCTGAGGTACACAGTTGTTAAAGTTTAACTGTTACATCTATATGATCTTCTCTCTATGTAGCTGTTACCACTATTACTTGCCGCTTGTTCTTAGCTATGCATCTCTTCCATAGCCTCTTTTTATTAAATGACACTGCAACCGCAAGTCCAAACCCTCCTGACAACACCTTTTCCTTGTGGTTTCTGAACCAATTGCCGCTTTAAAATTGACACGAAGCTGCCTTGTATTTATGTAGCCAGATTACACTGACCGTAGCTGTACCTATCGCTACAGACTGCAATTACTGCTCTTACTGTTACCTGCACATATCACTACAGACTGCAATTGCCCCCTTTAGTTAGTGATTCTTAGATCTATGATTGCAAGTGACAATTATCAGACTATGTAGAGAAAATTTCTATCTGAACTTATCTGGAACTTAACGTCTTTCACCATACGTGCCTTCAGATTCTTCCCGTTAATATTAAGAGCCTTGCTGGAAGTGTCGCGACCCTTGCAAACTGGATGACAGCGTGGCTTGTCACGATGACAGCGAGCTTGATGTTAAACTGGAGCAACGGAGGTCTGTCCTTCCTCCCCGCATTCCAACTTTCTTATGTCTTTCATGAGATCATATCTCGTAATGCGTTGCCATCTTTTGATAGGGACATTTGCTATATACTCTGTGGTGGCTATGGGGACCCTTCTTTTCGTGTGCCTGTGCGTGCCGGAGACCAAGGGAAGAACACTAGAGGAAATCGCGTTCTCTTTCCGCTGAAGCCCAGAAGCAGCACACACAGGCCAATCACCAGGTAGTATACCTGAAGGTTGTTTCAGAACCAGTAGTATAGTGCTTCCTTGAGCTTTGGCATGCGTCAGCAGAATTGGTTCCATGGCTTGCCGAGTCAGGCCTTGGGGTCTGGATTCGGTAATCGTGCTGCCGTGTTTTTGCAGGGATTTGTATCATGTTTTTGTGTAATAGTGTATTATCAGTGTATCTGTTGTATGTGTAATTAGAAATGGGGGTGGAATGCAGCAAGACAGACACCCAGCCCCTTGCAGTCAGGAGAAGAGCAATTTTGTTGGTTACATGGTTTCATTCAGCAGTTGTTCCCAATAGAATAATTCAGATGTAATGTCCAATAATAAATTTTGAATAAGATAGTTCTCTTGTGAAGTTGATGAGAGCTTTTCCCAGCAGTGCTTACGAGCTCTTTTTACAGTAGTTTACCGTATGAATAAATTTGTTACCTTCGTCTTTTAAATTTATGGTGTGTCTGAAATCTTGATGGAAGAAAATCATGGACAGCGTACTGTGCATTCCGGTGAAGGTCAAAATTTTCTCTAGTTGTCTGTGTTGTGGCTGGGTTCCTTCAGTTTTCTATGAGTTCTTTTGGTTTCTTCTACTGTAGTTATATATATATATTAAAAAAAATAATTTTACCTTTTTTCACCTTTTCTTTGTCTTTATCTTTTATCCTTTTCACTTTTTTTTTTACAAAAACATATTTTTTCCATACACATGAACCATGTGTATGACCATTATATGCATGATGTAGGAGCATTATGTTCAAGATACATGACCATTCTTCACCATGTATAGAGAAGAGTAAAATACACATGGTCACTGTATTTGTCGAAGAAAATCACTTTGGTCTCTGTATTCTGGAAAGTCCACAGTACGGTCACTAAGTTCGTGGTATTTGGTCTGGACGGTCACCGCGTCCATACATGTACGTATTTTTCTACCTACGTGGCATACATTGACCCTTTGACCATGGGATTCTCAAGAGGACAGAAATACACCTTGTTTCGTCCATTTCGTAGCCCAAATCTTCAACAGTTTTTCTAAATTCTTCAGGCACCAAGTTTTCACGTCCGCGACAGCATACTACCACACCAAAGTTTTATCTGTTGCTAATGTGCACACTTCAATATTAAGAATATCTTGCTAGACTTGGAGATTAGGTGACCAACTCCGGGGTGACGATGGCGACACGTGTAGGGCGGAGCTCGAGGGTCTCCTCCCATGGCGATTCTCCCCCGTGCCCTGCGCGGGCCCTGTCCCGACCTTCCCTGTCCCGACTCTCGTCCTTGTTACTCGGGCGCGTGGCGGGCTTAGCGCGGCGACCCCACCCGCGAGCAGTGCGGGCGATGGTGTGCGGTTTACGTTACCGCCACGTGCGGATTCCTTCACTGCCGACGGTACTGCTTCGCCCACCTGCTCAACTTCGACGGCTGCCTCGCCTTCTCCGACTTCGACCCCACCTTTGCCACCGCTCGCCTGCCTCCTTCCGGCGAAGAGATCTACTGTGTATCGCTTGACGCTGGCGATCCAGGCCTATGGAGAGGCGGATGAGACGGATTGAGCTCATCTCCTTGCGGGAAGGGAGCTCGAGCCTGGTCTCTTGAGGAGGAAGGTGGAATGCGAGGGCACTCTGTCAGCGACGGGTACAATCCTCCTCCAATCGGTCGACTGGGGAAGGAAGGGGGTTCGACGAGCTCGTTCGGCAAGAGGAAATTGCGAGATGGTGATGCTGGGAAATGGCACATCGAATCCTTCTTCGACATCTCTGGCGTTGACATAGGGATTGGGGAGGAGTCCGTGTGCCGGCCTGCGAATGTGCGGCGCTCTCACAAGCTCGGCGACTGCTTCGTCAACCTGCATCAAGTTCTACAACGTGTTGCGGCAGCCCCGCTCCCGGTGGTGACGAAGAAGAGGAAGTGTGGTCGCCCTCAAGGATCTACAACCAGGAAGATGGCTTCAAGGTCGGCTCCATTGTCGTCGGAAGCAGGGGACCAGCCCCTGTTTTCGCTTCCTCTGTGATACGTCGGAAACGTATCTATAATTTTTGATGCTCCATGCTTGTTTAGTATCTATTTTGCTTTACTTGTCCACACTTTGAGGTGCTTTTTACATGTTTTCTGGTACTAACCTACTAACAAGTTGCAACAGTGTCAGATACCTGTTTTCTGCTGTTTTTGGTTTCAGAAAAGTTAGTAAAGAAACATTTTCGAAATTGGACGGGACAAATGTCAAAGTCAATTACTTTCCATAGGAAACAAGAAGTCCAGAGGGGAGCCAGAGGGGCCAGCCAGGGGGGCCAGACCCATCCCAGGCGCGGGTGGGCCCAGCCCCACGCCTGGCTAGGGTTTGGCTACCCTGGCCGCCTCCTTGGCCTTCCCCTTCGCCTATAAGAAGCCCCCGATGCAGAAACCCTGAGGACCCGATCACATATCCTCGAAACCGTCTGTAGCCGCCGCCACCATCGTCCCTAGATCAGGGTGATCTGAAGTTCTTCCCGGCACCCTGCCGGAGGAGAGATCATCCTGGAGGACTTCTCTCCGGTATGATGCGTGAGTAGTTCCACCTTGTACTATGGGTCCATATAGTAGCTAGATGGTTGTATCTCCTCCTTTGTGCTTTCATGTATAGATTTTGTGAGCTTCGTTCATGATCAAGATCTAATCTATTTGTAATCATGCATGTTGTGTTTGCGGGGATCCGATGGATATTGAGATTATTATATTGGTTTGATTAATTGTTTTGTCTTTATGATTCTATCATGTCTGTGTTGCTTGTGATCTTGCATGTTCTCCGTTGTTAGTAGCTATCTTGGCCAAGTAGTTGCTAGTGACTCCAAGAGGAGGCATTTATGCTCGATAGTGGGTTCATGACTCTAGTTTACAAGGAAAGTGTAGGATTCGCAGCATAGAAAACAAAAATTTTCCTACGATGGGAACAACTATGTACCAAGATCTATCTACTAGATACAAGCAACGGGCGGATATACATTTGTAGGGAACATACCCTTGAAGACCTATAAAGCTTAACGAGTCCAAACTCGTGGTTGATGTAGACGATCTCTTGCCGATCTCAAGATCGAGAGGAAGTCCTAGCGCCGTAAAACAGCAGCGCATCCGTGCTCGCACACACGTACAAGACATCGAGCAACCTCCGCCTCCTCGCTCCAGCGATGCAGCGGAAGCACAACTCTTTCTTGTATCTCGCTAGTCCGAGACCATGGGGAATAAATACTAGAGGGAGAGAGAGATTCTTCATGAGGAGGTGTGAGTGAGAAGTGAGGAGAGGGGATCCTTATATAGGGGAGGGGGCAGCCCAAGGGGGCATGGCCGCCGGCCATGGAGGGTGAACCCACCTCTCCCTCATTCATTTGGGTGGTCACTCCACTCACAATCTGCCCCTTCAATTTTATCCACTCAAAATCCCACTCAAATTCCCAATAAATTTTCACCAAATTTAATGCAAACTCTCATTAAATAAAACTCCTTTTATTTATTCAGAATTTTTTCAATTACTTAAATTACAAACATTCTCATATAACCCCTTGCTAGTATTTCATTTCACATGCAAAAACACTTTCTGCAATTTCACCCGAAAACCTGTTTCGGTATCTAGTGAAATAAATTCATGCGCTTGTTATTCTTTTCGTCATGAAACTTTTGCTCCAATTGGATGTTAGTGTCCCTTAAGTGTGCCATCCTACGGTTCGCGAATAATGCGAACATGATCGAGACCCTTCTCCGATCAATAATCAGAAGCAAGACCTGGAGATCCATACTGACTCCCACACATTCAACGATGACTTTCCTATGATCGTCAGAACCTTTTACGCTAGTATCTTAATCCCTTTGTTTTACGATATATTACATGTCCGAGATTCGATCATCGGTATCTCCATACCTAGTTTGATCTCGTTATTGACATGCACTCTTTTCTCGTTCCCGTGATATAACATTCTAGTGATCAAATTACTTGCTTGCAAGCTAACCAATGTGATATCACCGAGAGGGCCCAGAGTATATCTATCCGTCATCGGGATGAACAAATTCCACTCTTGATCCATGAGCCTCAACATAACACTTTAGTAGTTCTGAAGCCATCTTTATAATCACCCAGTTACAGTGTGACGTTTGATCTCATCAAGAAACTCTTCCGGTGTTAGTGATTGACATGATCTCATGGTCTAAGGATTAGGATCACTTCGTAAGTTGTTATAGCAATATAAACTCAATGAATTTGATAGTAATGCTATACTTCGGATGAATGTTCATCACATCATTCCAACAATGTTGTGACCTCGTTATTAACAACATCCAATGTCCATGATCAGGAAACCTTTGATCATCTTGTTAATCAATGAGCTAGTTTATAAGAGAGGCATAACTAGGAACTTCCTTTTTGTTTATTAAACACACATGTATTAAAGTTTCCGTATTAATACAATTATAGCATGTAAAATAATCATTTATCATAAACAAGGAATACGATAATAACCACTTTATTATTGCCTCTCGGGCATATTCTCTTCAGTCTCCCACTTGCACTAGAGACAATAATCTAGTTTAGAAACTTCGCGTATTGAACACCTATAGCTTTCTGGTGTTCCATATACACAACTGCAAGTGGTTAACATAATCTACGGATCTGACACTTTTAGGTCCGTTTGTATTTGCATGTCTTTGCGTCTTCACACATCACTCATTCTCCAATAAGATGGCATTATATAAAGTTGGTCTTTTGGTGAGACCTTTAGTTCCTTGGGGTTAAATCATGTCGATACTATTATCATACAATATATCTTTAGTGTTAGCCTGTTGCGAACCATACCTTAGTTTGATAACAAACTACTTGACACAAATGCCCTCCTTTGCTGCTACTATAGCAGTCATATACTTAGCCTTATTGTTGTAGTATTCGTCACAATGTTTTAACTTTGGAATACATCCAAATCCATCATGGAATCTCCTTTCCATTACACTGTGCCACCCATAGTTTAAATTGACATAAACTTAATTTGTATCTGGTGACAAAACTAGTATCAATATAACGCTTTACAGTTAACTATTTGTAATTGTTTGTCACCTCTACACAAATATATCCTTAGTTCTTTCAAAAGATCATAAGAATATCCTTACTATCGTCCAATGATCATTTTATGATTCATTCTGGTATATGCTCATAACACTTAGAGCATAGGACATATATGGATGTGTACATATTATGATATGATTGATCAAATCATTCTTGTGATTTCACTCATCAAGTGTCAAAGCACTTGAATCTTGTTTCACTTATCAAGTGTCGATACACTTGAATCTTGATTCAATTATTTTCCATGCAACAAGAACCGTTTCTTGTCGTTTCTATATTGAACTCCTTCAATATCTCATATATGTACGTTTGACACAACCATATTAGCGTCACAGTCTATCCACTATAGATATTCATGCTAAATATTCGGGTTTTTCCTAAGTCTTTCATTGAAATGAAATTCTTAACCTTTGTCAATAAAAGATACATCATTTCTAATCAACAAGATGTCCTCCACATAATGTATTAGAAATATGTCTTAGCGCTTCCACTTAATTTCTTGCAAATGCAAGCATCTTCATCGTCTTCTGATGAAAACTCCTTTTCATCACGGTGAAGATTCCAACTCCGCGATGCTTACTTCAACCATTAAAGTTTGCATGCCCTTTTAGCATCCTTTGAATTAACAAAACTCTTTGGACCGTGTCATGTACATGTCATAGGTAACCATTCTAGTAGAAAAACTTTGTTTTGTTTATTCATCTACCATATACTAAATTATATGTAGTGGTTTCTACTTTAATCCGTCCAGACTAAATATCGCTATGAAAGATCAAATCTTATCATAGTCAACTCCTTGAACATTGTTATAAATTACTTTACCGACATGTCGACTATTTCATAGATGTGAAACATCCATGTCTGTTTCTTTATAGATCCAACTACGATCAATAGGTTTTTACACCTTTCCGGAGGGTCTTCCAAGTTCAAAAACTTGATTTATCGTATATGGAACTATCACGGATTTTATGGCTTCAAGCCATTTGACGGAGTCAGGACCCATCATCACTTCTTTGCATGTAGTCGGTTCATCATTGTCAAACAATAATGATTTACTCTCAAATCTCAACATTTGATTGTTTATCCGACCCACTTGGTTCAATAGGAACTTTAGACCTCCGTGACCGCAACCTTTGAGGCACGTGATCCATGAGCATTCTGGATGCCTCCGGAACATTTTCCGGTGCTGCACAACTCAGCACATTTAGCTAAGATTCGTTAACCTTATCAATGTTCTATTGTCCTCCCACTTAACTTTTGCGAAAAATTCCTTCTTCAAGAAACTTCACGTTTCAAGCGACAAACCCTTTTGTCCTTGTTGTTATGGAGGAATAACCAATTGTTATTCGAAATTACCTACAAAGACATGCTCATCCGACTTTGGTTGTAAACATCTTACTTATGCTTAGCATACCAAAATTTAAGAAATGACAATTTGGGTTTTACCCCAAACCATAACTTCCATGGTGTCATTTCAACGGATCAAGATGGAGCTCTTTTCAGTGTAAAAGCGGTAGTCTCTAAAGCCTTAATCTTTTAAAACATAATGGCAGTTTTATAAATAACACCTTTGATCCAACCATGTCAATCAAGATTTCATTATAAATCTCAAACACTCCATACTCCTATGGTGTTTCGGGAGATGTAAATCTAGGTGTTTTGCTAAACTTGCAACTCAAATAAATCCCTTTATGATAAATCATAATTCATTTATTTTTCTTGTTACGCCTGTAACTCAAATAAATCCCTTTAAATCATTTTTTTTGTTACAATGATTTTCCACTTCATCTTGAAAGTCTTTGAAATGTTCTTCAAATATTTCATACTTCTTTCTTATTAAGTGAATATTCACTCAAATTTCCGGAGAAAGCATATGAAGTTGAAGTCCATCGCTTACGACTACACATAATGGACTACATACATCGATATGTATAAATTCCAATAATTTACTCGATCGTTCTTCTTTGGCCTTTGAACAAAGTTTTAATTATCCCGAGGAAAGTCTCACAAGCGTCACTTGATCAAATCAAAGACTCCAAAAATCCATGAATATAGAGATTCTTTATGTTTTCTTTCCAATATAATTTAAACAGCGATGTCACTTTGTAAGTGATCTTTCAATTATTTGTCTTGCGACATTTTAGCATTAGGTTTTATGGATGTGATTGCTCCAACTAGATTTGTAAATCATCCATCTTATATGGAATATGGTAATTATTTGAACAACCTTTATTCTCATAATACCTGATTTAAATAACTATTATTAAAACAAATATTGAAGGCAAGCTTTGATGTCAACGATAAATACAAACAACTGCTTGTTTGTTTTCGATGATAATCATCACATATTCTCTTGCCAGTTACTTAGGCCATTGTGGTTCATGAATTGCGTCGTTCTGTATGAAATTTCATACCAACCAATTCGGTATTCAATACCCAAGAACCACATTGTTTAACAAGCAAAGAATACAACCATAAGATATATAATCTATATACCTAAATTGGATATTTCCCATCTTTTCTTTTCTGCCAAGTATATTTTATAGATTCTCTTTTATCATTTCATTTTCCTTTTAAAAAGAATCTATCAACATTAACAGTGGCGTCATATACATGACACATAGTCCAAAGCGTGTATATTCAAATAATAATACCTTTGGACTTGCACTTTGAAGTAGATCACCATCATCAAATGATCGGTATTCTTTCAAAATCCATTCTTTAGTAATCTTTTTAGTATAGTAAACACTTTACATACATCTTCTATTCATCCTTATCATGACGACTTTCATGATTAAGCTAATGTAGCTTATGAAGGCGAATCGTGAGTATAATGTTACTTTCTAAAACCCTTTTGGATGATTAGGATGTCTAGCATCTCCAACCTTTGTAAATTCTCATCCAATATGAGAACATACATTATACTCTATCATATTGCAACCAAAACATTGTTTCAGATATCGTTATATCTATCACACATGATGGTTTCTGAAACAAATTTTCAGCTCCTAGATTAACTTGATATTAAAACAATCAAGAATCATGAAGGCAAACATGATACTTAAGATACTAACACTGAAATTGTTACTCTCAATTTAATACCAATTATTAAATTTCACGCAGTAAACGGAGTTTGCTGAAAGTTTGCAATAGGATTTTAAACTTTAGATTGACACTCAACACAATACGATACCAGTTCGTAAAGTAAATATCCAGAATTCTATAGTTCTATTATCTCAATTACAACTATGCATAAGATGGTAAACGAATACCAATGACTACAACAAATTATGCAAATTCACTTTGATTTAATTTATGATAAATTGAGTTTTACTAATCCAAATTAGAAATGAACTCCCACTCAAAAACGACACCCCTCGTGCCTTTTTGGTGATTACACGAACCAAATGCACTACACCAAGTCCGATCATCACGTGAGTCGGTGTAGCTTCAAAGGCGAGCATCCATATGGTCATCATATCAAAACATATGACTCATGCTTAACCTTTCGGTCCGTGTTCCGAGGCCATGTCTGTACATGCTAGGCTTGCCAAGTAAGAACCTTAGTATTCGCGTGTGTAACTGTCTTACACCCGAGATATGCTCGTGGATTCAAGTACACCCGATCATCACGTGATGTCTTGAAGCGACGAAAGATTGTCGGTGCATACTTAAGGAAGAACACATTTTTATCTTGATATCTAAATGAGGGATCATCTTATTATGCTAATAAAATGCTAAACAAGCAATATAAGATGCAATCAAACATCACATGTTTGTAAGTAAAATGATATGGTTCCCGCACTTGATCTCCATCATGTGCATCTTGGTATGATCACTATCATACCTCTATGTGTAAGGCCAAAGTCTATGGAACTTACACGTTATGTGTGTTGTAAGAGTATCATCTCATACTTATACTTACAACATCACCATATCATAATACTAGCCCAACAATAATCTAAACTAGACGTCTCTAATTTATCCATTGCAAGTTTTACGTGGCTTAGGGCTTTCGAAGATAGAACCGTTCTTACCTACGAACATGAACCACAACGAGGATAACCAAATTGTTGACAACTTGTTGCAAATTAGATATTGACTATAGTAGGAGAGACAGACACCTGCTAGCCACTTATGCAAAACTAGTTGCATGTCAAGCGTGGAACATGTCTCATGTGCAAGGACATGTAAAGTTTGTCCGGGCCGCTTCATCCCACTATGCCACAAATATCCAAAGTACAACTAAGAAGCAATAAAATGATCATCATCGCCCACATACTCATACGTCTACTACCCGTGCAAAACATCTACGCATAGATCCATCTCTGGTACCACTGTAGGGTTCGCAGCATAGAAAACAAATTTTTTTCTACGATGGGAACAACTATGTACCAAGATCTATCTACTAGATACAAGTAACGGGCGGATATACATCCGTAGAGAACATACCCTTGAAGACCGACAAAGCTTAACGAGTCCAAACTCGTGGTTGATGTAGACGATCTCTTGCCGATCTCAAGATAGAGAGGAAGTCCTAGCGCCACAAAACAGCAGCACATCCGTGCTCGCACACACGTACAAGACACCAAGCAACCTCCGTCTCCTCGCTCCAGCGATGCAGCGGAAGCACAACTCTCTCTTGCCGAATAGCCACCGGAAACATGTATCTCGCTAGTCCGAGATCATGGGGGATAAATACTAGAGGGGGAGAGAGATCCTTCACGAGGAGGTGTGAGGGAGAAGTGAGGAGAGGGGCTCCTTATATAGGGGATAAATACTAGAGGGGCTCCTTATATGGAGGGTGTCCCCACCTCTCCCTCATTCATGTGGGTGGACACTCCGCTCACAAAATGCCCCTTCAATTTTCTCCACTCAAAATCCCACTCAAATTCCCATTAAATTTCCACCAAATTTAATGCAAACTCTCATTAAATAAAACTCATTTTATTTATTCAGAATTTTGTCAATTACTTAAATTACAAACATTCTCATATAACCCCTTGCTAGTATTTCATTTCACATGCAAAAACACTTTCTGCAATTTCACCCGAAAACCTGTTTCGGTATCTAGTGAAATAAATTCATGCGCTTGTTATTCTTTTCGGCATGAAACTTTTGCTCCAATTGGATGTTAGTGTCCCTTAAGTGTGCCATCCTACGGTTCGCGAATAATGCGAACATGATCGAGACCCTTCTCCGATCAATAATCAGAAGCAAGACCTGGAGATCCATACTGACTCCCACACATTCAACGATGACTTTCCTGTGATCGTCGGAACCTTTTACGTTAGTATATTAATCCCTTTGTTTTATGATATATTACATGTCCGAGATTCGATCATCGGTATCTCCATACCTAGTTTGATCTCGTTACTGACATGCACTCTTTTCTCGTTCCCGTGATATAACATTCTAGTGATCAAATCACTTGCTTGCAGGCTAACCTATGTGATATCACCGAGAGGGCCCAGATTATATCTATCCGTCATCGGGATGAACAAATTCCACTCTTGATCCATGAGCCTCAACATAACACTTTAGTAGTTCTGAAGCCATCTTTATAATCGCCCAGTTACGGTGTGATGTTTGATGTCATCAAGAAAGTCTTCCAGTGTTAGTGATTGACATGATCTCATGGTCTAAGGATTAGGATAACTTCGTAAGTTGTTATAGCAATATAAACTCAATGACTTTGATAGTAATGCTATACTTCGGATGAATGTTCATCATATTATTCCAACAATGTTGTGACCTCGTTATTAACAACATCCAATGTCCATGATTAGGAAACCTTTGATCATCTTGTTAATCAACGAGTTAGTTTATAAGAGAGGCATAACTAGGAACTTCCTTTTTGTTTATTAAACACACATGTATTAACGTTTTTGTATTAATACAATTATAGCATGTAAAATAAACATTTATCATAAACAAGGAATACGATAATAACCACTTTATTATTGCCTCTCGGGCATATTCCCTTCAGAAAGTGACAATAATCTCTTCGGTTGTAGATGTGTTGTTGCTACTAGGGAAAAAACAACAGTCTCTTGTTCATGGAACATGTGGACTGTTTACCTTACACACTTTGCTTAAAGCAGTTGTCTGTTTATTGCAACTTAATACTGGAGGGGGTTCGGATGATAACCTGAAGGTGGACTTCTAGTCATAGATGCAGTTGGATGGTGGTCTATGTATCTTGTTGTATTGCCCAATCGAATCTCATAGGATCTTTCTGACTAGTAATTGCATTGTTATGTCTTGCTCAGTTCCTGTCAATTGCCCTGCTGTAATTTGTTTACCCTTCATGCCATGTTGTTTAGAGCACCTATAGTGAACTATGGACCCCGGTCCAATCTTTACCATCGATACATCTTCCACTGTTACTTGTTTACTTGCTGCAAACCATTACCTTCCACACCATACGTTTAATCATTCGTTACAGTAAACCGGTGAGGTTGACAACCTCACTTATTCGTTGGGGCAAAGTCTTGAGTTTGTATTGTGCAGGTCTCCGTGTTGCTAGCAACACCTGTGTGGCGTTTCCTTCCTCCTACTGGTTCGATAACCTCGGTTTCTTACTGAGGGAAACTTGCTGCTGTGCTGCTTCATACCTTGCTCTTGGGGTTTCCAACGAAGCGTTCCACGACAAGTGCTGGGCGCCATCAAGCTTTTTTCTAATGCCGTTGCCGGGGAGGCTAAGGACGTCTTCACTAGGGGAGTCCTTCACTTCCTTTCTCTTTACTTTGTTTTTAGTTTGCTATTTCTTTTGTTTGGTTTTGTTTGCCTCTTTCCAAAAAATCTAAAAAAATTAGTCTAGTTTGGTTTGCTTGTCTTATTCAAAAACACAAAAAAATTTAGTTCCTACTCTAATTTTTTAATTATGTTAGAAAGCATGAGGATATTGAGGAAAAATCTATAGCAGAGCTTGCTCCTAATTATGAGATTGCTGCAACTTCTTTAGTTCATATGTTGGAGGCTAGGTTTGTTAGCCTTAACCCCTTCATACAATTTTTGTTCCTAAAACTAAAAGAAGAGAAGAATGCTGAAAAGAGACTTTATCAAAAGAATTTCATGATGTTGCTAGGGAATTCAAAAAGGTCTTTGAGCGCTTCAATATGCTAGGCTCAAGTGTAGATGTTGTGGGTATTTCTGACAAAACTAAGCCTAGAGAAGAATTTAAGATACCCATACTCTTTAAGCTTGTTGGAATGCATGAAGCCTTTGAAAAGAATTTTGATTGGATTGCTCCTGAAAATATTTTTGATGAAAGTAGTAGACCAAAGAGAGATGAGAAGGGATCCTCCAAAACCCATTTGGATGAGATAACTTTCATAGTTGAAGATTTTGCAAGTATGGATGTTAATGCTTCCTCATTTGAAAATACTTGATTCTTCTTGCTTCTTGTGCCTAACTTAAAGGCGTTAAAGAAAAGTACTTGTTGGGAGATCACCCAAGAGTTTCCTTGAGTCTTGGAAGTTATTACTTCATTAATTACCTCTCCTTATCCTTTTTGTTTTTTTTTCTGCCAAGAATGACCTCTAATGAGAGGGAAGTAAGATTTGGGGAGTTGCTGTCCCGAAACAGATTTGTGTCCTCCACCATAAAAATTCGTTAGGAGTCTCTGTAACTCGGATCGAGCTAAAATTTTACAAATAAATCCCCCAGTATGTTAGCTAACTTTCGTTAGTGCAACAATTTTTGATTTGAGCAACAGAAGATGTTTGAAAAAATCGGTTTCTACCTACTGGTCTGTTTTGACAGATTTCTGCCATTATTTGCATTTGCTTCTTATTGATTCCTTTTTGAGTTCTATTTAGGTGAATTGAGATTTTTTAAGGAGTTACTACAGTAACTTGTGTTTTTAGTGAAAATCCTTACTGTTCCAAAGCTTTGCCAGTGGTCTAATATCTTTTGAATAAGCTAATAATGCCAATGAAGATTGTGTGAAGTTTTGTATAAAGGAAAATTTTCAGGTGTAGGAAAGGATGATGCAATGAGATGAAGAATGGAGAAAAGCTCAAGCTTAGGGATGCCACCATGGTGTCACCCCAAGAAATATCCAAGAGGTACAAGCGTCAAAGCTTGGGGATGCCTTGGGCATCCCCTTCTTCATCAATAAAAAGCTCAGGTCTGTCTAGACACTTCGTTTTTATTGTTTTATGCACAGTTGTGTTGTTCTTGGAGCGTCTTAATTTTCGTTTGCTTTGCTTAGGTTGTTTAGTTTGCTTGAATAAATTAGTTTGGACCCTCGTTCTAGCTATGCTGTTTTGCAAATAAGTTTGCTTGGTGTTGGAAAGGAGTAGTAAGTTCTTGCTTGAAGTGCAAGAGGAGCTTGCATTGACTGTGACTTAGACTTTAGCATGACATGATAGGTGTTGTTTTGACCATATGCTTAGTGATTATTGCTGTAGCATGTCTTGTTCCAAACAATTGGGATTGCTTAGTGTGCCTTGAAGAAATTATGCGTTGTTTTAGCATGCAAAAGCATAGTATTGTGGTATTCTCCTTTGATGCTTTGCTTGGGTTGACTTGTCACATGCTTACACATGTTATGACTCTCACAAAGTCATCATTAGGCTCTATGATCATTTAGTCCTTGATTGTAGTACCACTCTTTGCTTTGATTAGTATGCTTTGTTGCACTGTATGATTTTGGCCATTATTGCTCTCTTAGTTGGTTGCTCTTAGTCTTTTGCTAATCCTCCACTTGTATGAGTAAGCTCTACTCATGCTTCCAACTCCCAAGAAACCAAGTTATTCCAAAGTGTTCACTATAAACTCCCATGCATGGTGTGTTACACCATTCCAAGTATATTCTTGTTTTCAGCTATCTTCCAAACTATTTTGTTATGTGAAAACTTAGTGATTAAAGCCCTCACAACCTTGATGGCACACTTTATATTCTTTGCCCCTAATAAACTTGAACCATTGTGTCGTCTATATTGTATATGCTTGCACTTATACGTTGGAATTAGCAGAACCATGCTGTGATGGGAAACATTTTCAACATTGCACTTGTACTTTGTACTCAGTTGATATCATGCTCTTTTGTCTATGGATGTCACTGGTGTGAAATAAAGAGGGAACTTGTAAGTCCATGGAGTTTGTATTTTGTGTTGGAGAAACTCCTAGGCCGCTAGCCTAAGCCATGCCTAATCATGGTGGAAACTTGTACCATCACCATAATGAGCTATCTGTGAAGCATCCTCAATAAAAAGCTATGCACATAGTAAATAAAAAGATCGCTGATGCTCATTCTCTGCTTGCCTTGTCATTTTGGTTATGGGATAGCTCATGTACCATGTGCAAGGGGTACCCCGTTGGCGGTTTTCTATGATATGCAAATACTTACAATGCAAGAACTTACATGTGACTGAAGTTGAGTAGCATGAGGTGCGACCCTCGTATTCAAGAGACTTGAGATGGCCAACTTATACTTTGTCAAGCATATACTCCATAGTTTGTTCACTTTAACCTTAATCACTTCAAGATGCTTATGATAGGGGCAATGAGGGATGAAAGCTAAGAAGTACCATAATTTTTGGAAGCTCTTTTTGAAACTTGAAATCCCTGCTTCCCTTTATGAAGGGCCTTTCTTCCACCATTATTTGAGTCTCCACCTTCTACCTTTAGGCACCATTAAGCGAGCATAGTTGTCATTCTTTGTGCAGTGTGCCAAAGCTTATTGATTGATGTATATTGTGATATTACTTGTTCTTGTGCTATTTGTATTCTAGTCACCCTTGTGAACTTTGAAGGTGTCCTATGCATCTATTTGCTACTCTATGAGGGACAAGCTGATTGCCACTATGCCATATTTTCTGTATGTGAAACAAACAAACGTTTTTCAATGCATGTTATTCATGATCTTTGTTTGTAGCCTTTCATGTTGCATGCATAATTAATTTGTCTTATTGTTAGAACTACATCTTTCATGCACATGTTTAGAGTTCTTTGATCCCAGCTTTCAATGCTTGCAAATGGTTTGATCTTGGTTTGATGGTGCATGTCACCCCAAAAATTATTATTTTATCACTTACCTACTCGAGAACGAGCAACAGTTAAGCTTGGGAATGCTTGATACATCGGAAACATATCTATAATTTTTGACGCTCCATGCTTGTTTAGTATCTACTTTACTTTGCTTTTTCTACACTTTGAGGTGTTTTTATATATTTTCTGGAACTAACCTATTAACAAGTTGCCATAGTGCCAGTTGCCCGTTTTCTTCTGTTTTTGGTTCTAGAAAGGCAGAAAATCAATATTCTCGGAATTGGACGGGAAAAAAGCCAAAGTCAATATTTTACCGTGAGGGACACGGATCCAGAAGGCGAGACGGAGAGGCAAACCAGGGCGGCCAAACCCCCCTAGGCACGGCCAGGGGTGGGCCCGCGCCTGGGCAGGGTGTGGCCCCCCCGGTCGCCTCCTGGCCTCGCCTCTTCGCCTATAAGAAGCCCCCGATGCAGAAACCCTAAGTACCAGATCAAAACTCCACAAAACCGTCTGTAGCCGCCGCCACAATCGTCCCTAGATCGGGGGGATCTAAAGTTCTTCCCGGCACCACGCCGGAGGGGAAATCATCCTGGAGGCCTTCTCTCCGGTATGAAGCGTGAGTAGTTCCACCTTGGACTATGGGTCCATGTAGTAGCTAGATGGTTGTATCTCCTCCCTGTGCTTTCATGTATATATCTTGTGAGCTCCTTTCATGATCAAGATCTAATCTATTTGTAATCATGCATGTTGTGTTTGCGGGGATCCGATGGATATTGAGATTACTATGTCAGATTGATTAATAATTTTGTCTTCATGATTCTATCATGTCTGTGTTGTTTGTGATCTTGCATGCTCTCCGTTTTTAGTAGCTATCTTGGCCAAGTAGTTGCTAGTGACTCCAAGAGGGGGGTTTGATGCTCGATAGTGGGTTCATGCCTATAGTTTCCAAGGGAAGTGACAAAAATCTCTTCGGTTGTAGATGTGTTGTTGCCACTAGGGAGAAAACAACGGTCTCTTGTTCATGGAACAAGTGGATTGTTTACCTTACACACTTTGCTTAAAGCAGTTGTTTGTTTCTTGCAACTTAATACTGGAGGGGGTTCGGATGATAACCTGAAGGTGGACTTCTAGTCATAGATGTAGTTGGATGGCGGTCTATGTATCTTGTTGTATTCCCCAATCGAATCTCATAAGATCTTTTTGTCTGGTATTGCATTGTTATGCCTTGCTCAGTTCCTGTCAATTGCCCTGTTGTAATTTGTTTACCCTTCATGTCATGTTGTTTATCTAAGGAGAGCACCTCTAGTGAACTATGTACCCCGGCCAATCTTTACCATTGATACATCTTCCATTGTTACTTGTTTACTTGCTGCAAACCATTACCTTCCACACCATACGTTTAATCCTTTGTGATAGCAAACCGGTGATCTTGACAACCTCACTGATTCGTTGGGGCAAAGTCTTGAGTTTGTATTGTGTAGGTCTCCGTGTTGCTTGCAACACCTGTGTGACGTTTACTTCCTCCTACTGGTTCGATAACCTCAGTTTCTTACTGAGGGAAAACTTGCTGCTGTGCTGCTTCACACCTTGCTCTTGGGGTTCCCAACATGCTTCACGTTAGCCATCAGGAAGCTGATATTGTTGCTTACTCAAATGTTTTGGTATGTACTGTTGGTGCTTTCCCCATTAAATATGTTGGCATCTCTTTACATTTTGAGAAGCTTAGGAGAGTAGACATTCAACCTTTGATAGACAAAATCTCAAAAGGATTGCTGGCTGGAGGGGGAAGTTACTCTCCTATGCAGCTAGGTTGACTCTTATTAAAACTTGTTTAGACAACATTCCTATCTATCTGCTCTCCTTTTTCAAATTTCCAAAGTAGGCCTTGGACTTAATTAATTCACAGATGGCTAACTGTCTGTGAAGTGATTTTTAAGGACATAGGAAATTGCATTTAGCTAGTTGGAAGCTAGTTTGTAAGAAGGAGTTTGGTGGGCTAGGGATACCTGATTTAGCTAATGTTAATTTGTCACTCCTCGGATCTTGGATCAAAAGATATTATCAAGACGAGGGGAAATTTTGGAGGACCATAGTAGAAACCAAATATGATACCAAAAATCCTAACATCTTCTATAGCAGAAAAACTGGTTTCTCCCAGTTCTGGAAAGGGGTTATGTGGGCAGTTAATAACATTAAATTTGATTATGGGTGGCAAACTGGAGATGGTTCCCAAGTCAGGTTCTGGGAGGATACCTGGTTTGGGACCTCCCCTCCGTCTGTCCAATTCTTTGAAATCTATGTTATTTGTAATGAACATAATAAAACTGTCCAACAAATTTGGGATGGTTCATCCCTCAAACTCACTTTTAGGAGGAACTTTGACAACAACTTATTAGCTCAATGGTATGATTTGGAGGCGATTGCATCTGGTATTTCCTTCACTACTAACACTGATGCTCTGATCTGGCAGTATGAGAGCAAAGGGGTTTACTCCACTACCTCCCTCTATGCTATTATTAACTTGGGGGTGGGGGGGGGGGTAACCCCTAATTATATTTAGCTATTTGGCAATTGCACATACCCCCTAGAGTGCATATTTTCTTTGGCTACTTGTTCAAAACAAATTAATGACTAGGGATAACCTGAAGAAGAGACACATGCATAAACATGAAGACTGCATCTTCTGTGCTGAGGATGAAACTATTAATCACTTTTTTTCCAATGTTTAGTTGCTAGACAAATTTGGGGCATTATTTCCAGATTTTTTAATATTGATGTTGGGAATGATTACATGTCTGTAGCTAACTTCTGGATTGCAAATAAGAAAAATATTGTTTTAAATTCAGTTTGTTCTGCTGTTCTCTGGCGTCTCTGGAAGTTTAGAAATGACATGATTTTTAATAGTCTCCCCTGGACTAATTTACATAAGGTCCTAAGGAAAATATTGACTTCAGTAAAGCATTGGAGGCTGATCTTCAAGGAGGGGATGATGAGAGAGGTGGACAGGTTCTGCATCTACCTCTCCAAAATCCTAGACTCGCACTTTGCGCTAATGGGTGGCTGAGCAGAGGACAAGCTGCCAAAGAGGGTGACCTCCAAGAACCTTCATCTCCGGCACCCAAAAGAGCTACACTTCAGGAGGCTAGGCGACTCCGACATCCACCCTGGAGGCAACTGTTTTCCCTTTCCCCCTTTAGTTTCTCTCAGCCGGTGTGGATGCACCTTTGGCTTTGTACCTAGCTCTGGCAGCCTATCTGCTTATTAAAAAATGCTTTTGAGAATGCATCTGTTTTTTGTTGTTTTTGGACCTTTTAGTAGCTTTCGTTTGTAAAAGACCTGAACACTCTTTCGGGTTTCGTTGATGAGTCAATGGAACCGGAGGCGGAAGTCCCTGTTGATCTAAAAAAAAAAAACCTCCATGATGTATGCCTAGACTGTATTGCAAAGTCACACAAAACACCAGATTTTACTCTGCATAAACATATCCAATCTCCCAAAAGCACAAACCCTAAACCCTGACAACAACAAAAGTGTCCTTAAACCACAATGCGACATCAGAACGAACTAATTTCCTGAGCAAAACAATTGATTTAGATACTCCCTCCAACTCATATTAGTTGACTCAAGTTTGTTTAGATTTATATGTATCTAGTTAAGTGTCTAGTCTAGATATATCTGTATCTAGACAAAGCTGAATCAACTAGTAATATGGATCGGAGAAGTAATATACTTTCCTCAAAAGAAAAATTTAGATAACATACTGTAAGCCGGAGTTGGAGCTCCTTCGTGGCGACGAACGGGTTCCATGGTTCGTAGTATCTCGACCCTCTGGTATGTGTGGTCGCCCGATCGTCCGACCAAGAAGATCTGCAAGGATGGAATCTCTATGTCGCCGATCACCGACGCCCACCCTTTGTCTACTCATTTTTTCCCTTCCTCTGTTTCTCGTGTAGGGAAGATGATGATGCTGGATCGTGGGGACATGGGAGGGTCCTATAAGAAAATCTAACGTGGTCAAAGGTTCAATGTATGCTACTCTTTATCTAGAAATAACTGATCTGAGTTTTCCTAGATTCAGTTACATCTAGACGTATTTTAGTGTATAAATATATCTGAATTTAGACAAACCTAAATCAGTTATATATTCCTGATCGAAGAGAGTACATAGATTTCTAAAACAAAAAGTATGGCACATAGGCAGGAATACATACGCGGTGACCGTCCTGACCAAATATGACGAAATTAATTACCGTACTGTCAACTTTTCCACAATACAGTGACCAAAGTGGGGTTTTTCAACAAATAAAGTGACCGTGAGTGTATTTTACTCTATATACAAATAGGTTCTCATGCATGTCTGGAAATTTCATGTTTTACAAAAAAGGTATTCTCTCTTTATAAAGAGGTAGTAACTTTTTTTATCTTCGACCATTATAAAGAGGTAACTTAATTTTATTCTGCTCTAATCTTTCTTTTCCAAATATTCTCCTTTCTTTGCTTTCTCCAAAGTATATCTATGTGATACTCTGCTGCTAGAGATTTAATCGAATTAAATGTGCATATATTTATTGGGTATATCCATGATACTCCTGGAGTATGGGGCTGTTGGAGATTTAATTGAATTAATTGTGCATATATTTTTTCTATGTACCTCCAAGATATTGGCCTGCTGGAGAGCATATATTTTCTATATGTATCTCCTGGATATTGGACTGCAAGATATTTAACTAGCATATCTTTTTTGTATGTATCTTCGGATATTTGGCTGCTATAGATTTAATGACTGTGTTTATGTCCGAGATATTGAGGTGTCGGAGATTTAATGAGCATATTTGTTCTTCATGTGTATATCCTGGATATTGGGTTGCTAGAGATCTACTAATGAGCATATCTCTTTTGGTATGTATCTCCAGGATATGTTGAGATGCTAGAGATTTAATGAGCATATCTTTTTTTGTATGTATCTCCAAGATATTAATTGGGCTGCCGGAGATATAGGAAGAGCCCAGATGTGATCCAAAACTGTATTGCTGACACGCAATGCCATTAATAAGGGTCGGTAGCCAAGATGTCCCCCAGCGGTAAAATATCTTCACTACTGTCGGATTTTCGTCGTGCATGTCGGAAGTTCTTTGTCTGTCGCCGCTCAAGCGTAAAATCCTTTGCAGTCTTCTCCGTAGTGTCCTTCCACTTACAGTAGTTTTTTTCTCTGATTGTTAGCTGTAGGTGCCTGTCAGATGTTTTCTCTGAACCCCTCAGGGTGTAGTTTCTAGGATTCTTGCTCATTTTTTGTTTAATTACCAAACTACTATCACAAGGGATGGACCCTGCTTCTCATGGCTTCACAATTGGTACTTGAGTAACAGCATACCACAGTCCGCAACTAGATGGGACTCGCCACTATGGAAATCACTGGTACAATGATCCAAGCAGTACAAAGTGCCACATCCTGCCAGGTCAAGCATGGAGATAAAACCGCGTTCTGGTATGACAACTGGACTAAGCTTGGAAGACTGCAGTTCACAATGCCAGCTCTATATTCATTTGCAATGGATCAATGCTGCACTGTCAAATCGCAGTACACTAATGGAAGTTGGGTACTTAGGCTGCATCACCCCCTCTCTATGACAGCTGACGAGCAACTGCAGTCGCTACTGGCAGCCCTCTCTGAAATAACGCTGCAAATGGACGGGACAGGAGACACCAGATCTATGTCCATAACAGGGAAACCACCAAGAGCGAAAGACTACTATAACCTCTTCTCAGAGCACGGTACAGTTTGGTCACCAGCCAAATGGATATGGTTAAAACCAATTCCGCATAGACATAAGGTCTTCTTGTGGCTAGCCTACAGAGGTAGACTAAACACGAGAAGCAACATGGTCACTAAGAAGTGGTGCACAGATAGCGGATGCGACCAGTGCCCTGCGGTGGAAACCTTTGAAGACATAGTGTTACATTGCACCCAAGCATCTTGGATATGGGAGAAGCTAGGAATCAACCACACAGTCCGGAGAGAAAACGAACTTTCAGTGCTTCATCGGGTCAGGATTCAGGGAGACACTGAGACATGGCCCACCTGCGCGGCCGCTTGCCTTCTGTCACTTTGGTATGCTAGAAACGATAGAATCTTCAACCAAAAGATGACCAACAGGAGCACTCTGCTAGCCAACATTGCCGACCTACTAGAGCTCTGGGCTGTCAGGACAAGCAAACAAAGAGATAAACTGCTGATCTGGGCAAACTCATTTAGAGGGCAACACGCTTAGTTGCCTCTTTTTGCTTTTCTCTGTCCTTTTTTTCTCCTCATTCCCCTGGATCAGACCAGGCTGTATATTCTAAACCCCCCTCCCCCTGTATCTCTTCTATTCCCACAAGGCTAGGGCGAAAACCCTGCCTTATGATATATATATATATATCAATTCAAAAAAAAAATGTTTAATTATTATGATATCTGCATTTGCAAATTTCTATGTGCATATCTTTGATATACATAAGACATATGTTCGATATTTAGAAGTAATCTCACATTGCTATGAGAAATTACACATGTATTAATGGCACATGAGTATTGGTTGGGTTATCAACATGTGTTTCACATGTGCACTGAGCAGTGTGGGTTATCCACTGGAGTAGTGTGTGTATATAAGTTGTCGGGCGGTGGCGTTGGAACGATATCACAAACAGCTTGCGATGGAAACCGTCGAGTTTTTTGCGCTGGTAGCCGCCGTGCTCTTCTGCCTAGCCGTCCTCCGGCGAAGCACCAGTAGTCCAGCCATCCAGGTGGTGGGGGACCCTGCTGTTGCCCAGCGCCTGGTCAATGAGGCCGCCGACGCTTTGACGACCCGGCCGAACGATGGCCTTATCAAGGCTCTGGCGACCTGGACCGGTGGCCCCGAACGGATCGAGAGCATAACGACCGCGGCCTACGGCTCGCACTGGCGATCTCTCCGGTCCAACCTCACGGCCGCCGTCCTCAACCCCTCGCGCATCGCCGCCCTCGCCCCGCTGCATCGGGACGCCGTCCAGGACCTCGTCGCCGGCTTGTCCGGCGCAGGCGAGGTGGTCATGCGGGAACACCTCGACCGCGCGCTGTTCGCCCTGGCCGCGCGAACGTGCTTCGGCGACGGCGTGGAGGAGAGCCGTGTGCGCGCCTTGCAGCGCGTGATGGAGGATCTCACGCAGGGGATGGACGACAACGTCTCGTTGGATGGCTCGACGGACCCGAGGCGGCTGCGCCGGCTCTTGGGCGTGTTCGTCCCGCTGGGCGAGCTGGTGCGCCCGCTCGTCGCGGCGTCGCGGGCACGGCGCCAGACCACCGAATCTAGATCTCAACAGGCGTACGTGGACTCGCTGGTCGACCTCCGCGTGCCTGTCGACGACGTCGACGGCGGCGGCAAGCGTGCGCTGGGAGACGACGAGATCCTGGGCCTCGTGGCGGAGTTTCTCGCCACCAACTGGAAGGTGGTGGGGACCTGCATCGAGTGGACGCTTGCACACCTCGTCATCGGTCCGGAGGTCCAGGAGAAGCTGCGGCGCGAGGTCGACGAGGCGGCGGCAGCTGGGGACGCCGAGGCATGGCTGTCCGAGAAGGGCCTCGGCGACCTGCCGTACCTGCGCGCCGTCGTGCTGGAGAGCCTGCGCATGCACCCGCCTTCTCCTTTCGTCACGCGCGGCGTCCACGACGACCTCGCTTCCGGCGGATCGATCGGCCGGCTGAGAAAGAAGCTCGTCTTTTTGGTACGGGACATTGGACGGCACGGGAGTGCGTGGACGGACCCCGACCAGTTCATGCCGGAGCGGTTCTTGCCCGGAGGCGAGGCGGAGGACGTGAACCACATGCCGGGGCGGAGCGAGATGAGGATGATGCCGTTCGGGGGCGGGAGGAGGTTCTGCCCGGGGTACAGTCTGGCGCTTGTGCGGGTCAAGTTCTTCCTGGCGGCGCTGGTGCGGCACTTTGAGCTGGCGCCGCCCAGCTCCGGCGTCGACCTGGCGGAGAGGCTTGCGTTCAACAACTTGATGAAGAAGCCGCTGCGCGTGCGCGTGACTCGTCGCACCTTGCCATAGATCGAGGAAACACGTGGTCTCGGCTACATCTTCCCTCGATCGTCTCTTTTAATTTCTTCTGTTTATTTATTTATTTATGTGTTTCGCTCTCTTATCATGGGTCCAGAAGATCGTGCGTAAAATCGGCAGGCGTCACCTGTGAAAGCTTCACGCCGCATCTGTTTGGATGCGGTTGTGAAATTAGTTCAGGAACAATGCGTATGATTCCCATTCTGACACCAGTTGCTTTGATGTATATGGATGGTAATGCAATCCTATGGTAAATATGCTAGAAGTTTCTGCTGAAGATCTCTAATCAAACACATGATATTACTTGTACTTTACATCACTACTATGTTTTGTCACTTGTGACTCCTTTTGTGGTTTGTTTACATTTTTTGTTTTATGCACAACAACTTATATGTGGATGCTTGTGGCTGTGTGGACAATCTCATGACTTGTGTCTATCTATATATACTATCATAGAGGGTAAAGTGCATGAGTCATGTCCATGTCGACAAAAATAACATGCATAGGATGTATAGTAGATGTTAGTAGATATAAAGATATAAAGTGAGATTTTTTGTGTTGCTTTACTTGATGCCAAAGATCAATAAATATAGGTCGTATATAAAATAACGTAAAATGATATTCCTTAGATTCTCGGTTCACCCGGTATTTCCATATCGATTGTGATGGTTCTAGAAATTCCCCAACTTGAGGCTATTCAAAGTCCAAAACTCTTCACCACAAGTACTCTCCTTCAACTCTGTCATGCTACATGTGAATCTAGAAAAAACACAAGTCACTTAGTTCGGGCCGATGGGTAGAAATTATGGGATACAATCAAATATTGTCACCCTGTTCTGATGAGTAATCAAATGAATTTAAATCGGGATTTAGTTTCTTAATTTAATTCCCTAAAATTGAGTGTGTCACGGACGGGAATTTATGCTACCATTTCCATACCACCAGGCCACCTTTAATTGTAAAGATTTTTATTCTCAATAAACGGAGCGTTTATTCACTTTACATGTTACATCTAATGGTGTAATTGGTACAATCCAAATATAGGTCCACATATGCAATCTCCAAAACATGCATTTTGTACATATAATTCATATTTCCTTTCTCTAAGATACAGTGATCAATGGTAGTTGTAGAGAATTCCCAAACATGTATACCATTAAATTAGATCCGATATGTGCTTTTCGCAAGAAGAAAAAGAAGAAGAAGAAGAAGAAGAAGAAGAAGATCCGATATGTGGTTTGCTTATATGACATACCTGTGGGAAGAACCACAAGATGTCCAATGTGCATGGCTTGCAAAGTTTGTACTCCTTCCGATCCATAATAGGCGTCGGTGATTTAGTACTGTTTTAGTACAAACTTTTTACTAAATCTCTGACACTTTTTGGATCGGGGGGGGTCATTAAAATATAAGTCCAGATGCTCTGCACTGAAAAAATTGGGTGGTATGTTAGTTGAGCAGTATACTTTTCTTGTTGTTGAGCGGTGGTGGAGCTTGCCAAAAATAATTGGAGTTGCCATGCTTGTTAGAAGGAGAAAGTTTATTGATGCTAGTTTCGTGAATGTGAAGATCATTGTCCTAGAGAAAAAGATGTACATGGTGAGCTGGATATGGTTTATTGTGTGAGCTAATATAACTTTTCCTCAAAATAAAGTGCCCTTTTCCACCTAGTACAACTAATGCTTCGTCATCGAACCGGCACCGTTTTCTATATACAGGTATTGGCCATTGTGTGATGGCTGATATGAAACATGATATTAACTTGGCTTTATGCAAGTATATTTTTGCACATCTGACTCTTTTGGGGGTTTGTTATGGTCTATGCACAACAACATATGTCGATACTTTTGGGTATGTGTCCAAAGGTTCATGACTCAAGTCTATCTATATCATATAAGGTAAAGTGGATGAGTCATGTCCATGTCAACAAGAATAAGTATGCGAAGAACACCTCACCCCGATTGTCTTCCATGGGAGAGCATCCTCACCATAATCATGTTGATTTTTTTCTAAGGCTTGGAAGCATATTCTAATGCTTCGACATCGAGCCGGCACCGTTTTCTATATACAGGTATTGGCCATTGTGTGATGGCTGATATAAAACATGATATTAAATTGGCTTTATACAAGTATATTTTTGCACATATGACTCTTTTTGAGGTTTGTTATGGTCTATGCACAACAACATATGTCGATACTTTTGGTATGTGTCCAAATGTTCATGACTCAAGTCTATCTATATCATATAATGTAAAGTGGATGAGTCATGTCCATGTCAATAAGAATAAGTATGCGAATAACACCTCACCCTGATTGTCTTCCATGGGAGAGCATCCTCACCATAATCATGCCGATTTTTTTCTAAGGCTTTGCAGCCTATTACGAGTTCACGTGAAAGCTCAACAGCATCTCGTCGTCGAGAGCCAACTGTCTATCTACACATGCAGTGCACGTCTCTTGCTAAAACAGAGATCGTCGGTAAAAACTCATCTAGAGAAAAGTAAGTATTGCAAGAAAAGATGTTTTAGCCGGCCGTGCGTACGACTTGTTCTTTATCATGTCAGCAAATAACAAAGGATCGTGTCAGCAAATATATCAGAGTCCATCGCATGTCAAGTCTCATTTTTACTTCCTCCGCTAATATACATATATACCTGCATGCAACTTGTTCTTTATCATGCGAGTTAATGAAATGTGAAAATTCCCTCAATTTCAACACAATAAAATGAAAAACAATTAATAAACAGAGACTAGCCCTTGCAATAAGTTAAGTTGATATTTTATTTGGTTCATAATAGCATGCTGCAACCACGGTTACACAAGTATTCCGAAAGTGAGGTATCACGCAGCCAGAATCTTCACTACTTGTCGCTTTTGTAGAAATCGTTTGACACACAAAACCAAAAATGCAGTGTGACATTGGAGTGTCCTAAATTTATTTATTCTTACGAAATAAGCTGGCAACGTTTCAGCAACTCCATGACGCCGGCCGCCTCATTGTCTGCTTCGTGGGTCTGTCCTCCTCCATGGAGATCATGGTGACCATCGACGGGTCCTCCAGCATCATCCGTGCCACGAGGTATCCGGCAATGGACCATGTCTGGAACTTCCTGGCCTGCTTGCCTACGAACTTCCCCATCTTGCCATCGTAGTACTCGGGCCAGCCGTCCTTGAGAAGCCTAGCCTCGGCGAGCTCGATGGCGTGTTTCGCCAGGTGTGGCCGCCCCGTCTTGATGCAGGCTGCCGTGAGCACCCACAGAAGAACTGTATGCATGCACATGAGAAACGTAATCAAAGAGAGTAGTAATCAAAATTCAGAAGCAAAACAAATAAAATTATAGTAGCAAATTAATTAACCGGTAATAAATTACCTGGCCACGATCCTCCGTTGTGATAACTCCACCTGGTATTCTTGGGGTCACAGCCGGTGACGATCCTCCACTCATGGTTCTCGATGGCGGGATAGCATATCTTGAGCGGCACCTCGCCCACGAGCTCGTCCCACCGCTCCTCGATGAGGTCCATTATCGCCGCCGACTGCTCCGGGGTAGCGAGGGACGATATGATGGAGATGCAGTTTCCAAGGGCGAACCACCTGAAGTCCATCATAGCGGGGGCGACGTTGCCGAGGAAGTAGCCTCCCCTTCGGGACGGCATGAAATCAAACACCCAGTCGGGGATCGACTCCGGGATGACGTTGAACTTGTTGACGGCGGTGTGGGAGTACTCCTCCGTCTTGTACCTGTATATGTTGTTCAGGTGCGGGAAGTCCAGCCAGAAGTAGTTTCTCATGTGGTAGGTCAGCGCGTGCAACCGGTGCCGTATCTTCTCTATCAAGTCCTTCCCTTCGCCATCCGTCGTAAGCATCTCCAACGCGCACCTTAATGCCATGTAGAACAGAGCTTGGATCTCCACAGGATAGCCATATATACCCTGGAAATATAGATTACATTTGTAGCATTACAACCATGTAACAAAAGTTAAACAAGCAACAAGAAATCTCTAGGAATATATTTTAAAATACTCTGTGAAATCTCTATTATTATGCAACTTAAAAAGTAGAACAAGCAAAAAAAAGTTATTAATTGTGTGAAACTAGTCATGCTTCCTAGTCATGGAAAGGTGTATCTTCCATGTCCTACCCGACCGTACAGATAAATAACTTCAAGCATTTAGCATTATCTCTAGCATAAACCCTGTCAGTTAATGGTTTCACTATCAAATAAGGAAAAAAAAAGAGCAACACTTGAAATGTGTAACTACTTAGTAGTATATATTTTGTATGTAAATCAAATACTAGGTAAAATGATCCCCGTACCATCCGACGATCGATCATCGAGCAACCATCCGTGCAGAGCAGGGTGGGGAAAGTATCGAATCCCTCGGCCAAGCAGAGGTTCAGTATCAGCCTCATGCACTTCTGGCACTCAGCAGACTGTGAAAGAGTAACATCTCCAGTAGATTTTGTATATGCTCGTAGGAGAATGATCCACCAGAATCCGGAGTCCACCGGCGCCACCCGGCCAATCGCGCTCTCGCCAAAATCCGCGACCAATGTTTCGGTGTTCCTGTTTGAGTTACGGTCCACCTTGAAACTTGCTGGCATTGCTCCTGCTCCGAGCTTGAAACGGTCCACCATTTTCTCCGAGCTCTGCAACTGGAGGGTTTTCAAGAGGAAGTTCTTCACCATTTCAGGCTCCTTGTTCATTAGAAATGCCAATGCGCTAGGAACGAAATCCCGGACAAAAACCTGCAATTGTAAGGATAAAACCAACAACATTAAGGAGGAAAAATATGAAAGCATGAGAACCATGACTACGACCTCGGTACCTAAGAATAAGATGTTTTGCTAGGTTAAAATAGGTTACCAAAACGTTAGAACTTTTTTTTTGCATGAAGGAGGGATCACGAAGGATCGCGAGCTGCATTCATATTAAAGCGGTGGGTACAACTTACATACAGGGCATCGCAGAAAGATAGAAAATACAACATAGCCTTGGATAATTTCACAAAGGACCTCAAAAAGAAATAGAAAAAGCAATCCAACCCTATGACAATCAAATTACAATGCTGAAAATTCATCAATCAATTAAATAATATAATACAGGACGTAAGTGAACACCTTCTATTCATCCGTTCTAATAGATGGTATCCTCAAAGGCCACAAGATATAACTTTTAGGGGCATTATCATATATGTAGATGGGAATACCAGACAGCTTTTCTTACTAACTTTGACATGTCTAAAAATCATCAGAATCTAGGACTAAATAAAGGATTTTTACCTGATCATAATTGAGCACTTCCTCAGGCTCAGACGCATGATCAACCGCAGCAATCGTACCGACCGGCTGACCACGGTAGTACACCACAGATTTCCTGAGCGCCTCCCACGCCTCATTGAAAAGGGGGTGTGGCTCAGCACCGAAGTGCGATTCCGACGAGAACGGCGAGTCGGGACCAGCGGGGAAGTCGTTTGATGAATAATGTGGGAGCTCGCTCCATGACTGCTCGTCGAACGACGACGTCTTCCGCTCCAGCCGCAGTCTTGGCTGCTTGTCGATCACTAACCGCGAGAGGTCGAGGTCGATCTCGGCCGCCTCCGCCGAGCCGATGGAGACGTACGGTGACACTTTCTTCATCCTACCCTGTTTTGGTCAAGTATCGTGTTAATGTAATTAGCAAGGTCCAAGAAGAAGATTAATTATGCAGCGCTTCATGTTCAAACAATGGTTCCTTACATAACTTTGTCAGGAGAAAGTTTTTCCGTTGATAGAGAAGAAAAACTCAGCTTATTAACCAGATCGAGAGCCCTTTTCATTAGTGGATTGATATAGTACCTGTGAAGTTACAATTACACAGACTCAAACTACTAGTTAAGCAACGTGTACTCAAGATCCCATCGATCGGGGAAGTATCAAGAAAATCTACTTTTACTGATCATACTAGCTAGTAGTAAGATTACAATTGCGCAGGTTAAACAACTAGTTAAGCAGGAGCAACGTAGATTGAAGATTTTGCCCCTCGGACAGGAAAAAGCATAAGCGTGCGGCAAGGGTTTTGAACAGAAGAATCACAAAACCTTCTGTGTTACGTCAGTGCGAATCGCTGGATGATCAATAAGAACTTACCGGAGACTTGCAGACAGACAGGCCGGCCGGGGTGGAGACGGCAGGAACAATGGCTGGCTGGCTGGCTGAGATCGAGGCGTCGGCGGTGACGATGCGGTACGGAGCGTACGTACGGCGGCGTACCTGAGATTGGATCCGGGAAGAGGAATTATGTGGGGGATTATAGGAATATATATAGAGGTGTAGGAAGCACCGTCGTTCGCTCTAAATGGAAAGTATCAGGTCAAATCTTTTACTTTCCAAATCTCTCCCACGTACAATCGAGGGCTAAAATGGCAGGCGATCTCTTTCTTCCATGGCGTGCATTTCGGCGACTCTTCCTTCTCCTTGTCCCTACCATCTCTCTTCTCTTTCTACGGAAATTTCCGCTCGCATTTCTCACCGTCCTGGAGAACCGCCATGGAAGAAGCGAGTTCATCGTGGACACCATGTGGGAGCATGCAAAGACACATACATGAACACCGCTGATAGATCGGTGTGTGTGATTATGTTCTTCAGACTGGTTTTCTCTCATATGTACTATGGTTACGTTGCTTCAGACCGAGATACGAAGATTGTCCAAGATTAAGAGAACTGAAAATTGGGCTTACGATTGGGAATTCTACTCGAAAAAATAATCAAGCCATGCAATTTTTTTTATTTTTTTTGAGGAACAAGCTATGCAAATTGTCAATGGTTCAGATCTGAAAATCGTGTCCCTTTAGCAGCCTGATCATGAGAATTTCTAGTTGATCAAGCAGTGCGGCCGGCGGCGGCAGGCAAGCCAGTGGTCTGCGATGAGCCGAGCAGTGAAGGAGTAGAGACGATATGTAAAAATTGGGCCCAGCTCGTCCTAGCTGCACGCACGCCACGTAGATGGGAGCAGATGTTTCTTTTCTCTCCTCCTTCTCGTACGTTACTTGCAGAGCACGTTCTTTTGTTGATTTGTTTCCAGGTAATGCGAAAAGGTTTCCACATAATAATCTAGACTTGCCACTTTTTTAAGATATCTTGACGATTGATGAGATTTTGCCTAATTGTATTTATATGTGCACCAATAGATTGATGGGCACAGAGCTGGCTGGTATCTATATGGTCACGTAAAACAACATTACTCTGTCCAACCTTAGACCCTTCTCACCACGGCGCGACGAGTAAAACCCTAGCCACCAAAACCTACCCTTCTCATCACAAATCGACAGGCCGTGGAGAAGGCGGAGCTCAGTCTCACTAGTTTGTGAGAATGTGTGCGCGCGCATGTGTAGTCTAAAACCCCGATGAATGGGGACATGTTCTAACTAGTCTAGGGATTGAGAGCGTGTACAATGGTTCTATATTAGTACAATCCCCTTTGGGCAAGGTTGGGTTGCTGCCCTACATTGATTTTTGCCAAAATTTCAAGTATACATATGTTTCTCTAGCTTTGGCAGCAGATCGAGTTCCGATCCTTAGTTTCCTGGGCGTTTTTTCTTGGAGAAGAAAGGGAAAAGGAAGATGGGCCAGCTATTGGGCCTTTTCCCCCCAAGTTGTTTAGTTACGAAGACCAAGAACCAGCTAACCTCGGCAGAAAAAACGTCATATCGTGTGTACGGATAGGAACAGAGACACGGCGACCCGGTTAGGCCAGCAAGAACCCTAGCAGCGGCAGGAAGGTTGTGCGGCAGCGTTGGCAGTAATGGCGGGCGGGGGCGACACTTCTCCGTGCATGCCCAACGCGCAGGCCTTGGCTCAACAAAAAATGGATGAAAGTGTTTCATTTTTGTTGCAATTATGAACTTCTTATCATTACCATATAGCCAATTGACAAAAAATATTAGCAATACTATGGGGAGGCGATAGTCCAAAAGCTACGTGGA
This sequence comes from Avena sativa, assembly GCA_916181665.1. NCBI lineage: Eukaryota > Viridiplantae > Streptophyta > Magnoliopsida > Poales > Poaceae > Avena > Avena sativa. The sequence goes on along the minus strand of OV702279.1, from coordinate 379,214,900 downwards.
TGACTCATATATGACCTCAGGAATTTGCATTGGAACAAAAGATGATCTATTATCTCATCGTGATGATAGAAAACACATTGCTTAGTTTGTTGCTAATTCTTCTTAACAAGGTTATACTTAGTTAAGATGACCCTGACAAAGATACCATGCGAATATCTTCGTCTTAAGTGGTATATCTTCATCTTGCAGATCATTTTGTTATCATCAACTAGCATATATACGGCATTAGAAGCACTCTATACATAGAACCTACAGAGAATTCACCACTCCCATGTAGATTCCATTTGAAACCTATCAGGACCGTCATATAGGTGCACCGTAGATAAACATTGTATCAAAACGTTCCATGATGCCAACCTGGGTCCCAATAGGTCCTCCCGAACGACACATTGGGGGTGAAGTTGACATCACATATGCAATGGTGTCCCCCTTGTGACGAACGTTATTGTACAACATTGGGTACAGTTTATAGAGAGAGAGAGGTATTACCTAACCACTTATCCTTCGAGAACCTGATCTCCGAACCATCCTTAATGGAAAAACTATCGAATCTAAAGATGTAGCGTCGTATACTAGTATTGTAAGCATAATACTAGTATATTATACTTTTCACCGTGACCGGTCTTAGATTCTGCCAGTCTTCATCAGAAATGAAAAAAATCATGCACACCACATTGTAGCTTTTTTTTTGTTCTTTTGAGCGGAACATCACATTGTAGGTTTGAGCCACCTCTTGGGCCTTTCACTAGTCAGACTTGGACCTCTACTCCGGGCCGAAATAGGCCGCAGGCCGAGAGAGAAGCCGCGTGCATCCAGATCTTGTTCCAAGAAAAACAGCTCCAGATCATCCTGCCTTACCCTGGTCGTCGGTCAAACACTCAAACCGGCCGCCATGGCAAGCACGAGAACTTTGAGAAACGATGACAGCTGTTGCCCCCCATGCCGCTACTCTACGCCTGTGCATACTGTGACCTACTACTGGCAATCTACTCCTACTCTACCATGCACGCTGCTATGTATATATTCCCTGCCCCAGTCCGTGCCCTTCGTTTTGCAGCAGTAGCATGTGTCCATGGCGCTGACGTGTGGGACCGGTCAATCTGGTCGGTCTAATTTGCCCGTTCAGTGGTCGTCGTTGGTGACGTGGCGATGACAGCGTGTGTATACGTATGTGTGCTCTGGGTGCCCGTAATATTATACTAGTAGTGGTAGCAAGCAGTAAACGTTGGAGGTTGATGGCGACAGACAGACACGATGCATGCATGCATGGTCAAGGGAGAATCAGCAGAGCAGCATGTCGCGCTTCTGTCAAGGTCACTATCTTAGCTTAGCATAAGCAGAACGAGCGAGCCCTCCCAGATCCTCTGTGCCTGCTTTTCGAGTAGTTTATGCTTCAGATCCCCAGTAGCTACCACTAACCTATGAACTCTTAACTAGGTACCAATGCCAGTGTTATCTTAAGAAAAACCACAACAAAGCATGTTTATAAATTATACTCCAATAAGCTCTTGCACAAATATTTCAATAATTTTTCTTAAACAAATTCAGCATGGTACTAATTTTTTTATAGTAGGCATAATAAGTTTCTTCCGGCATATCCTTGCTCGGTGGTTGCGTCTAGCATCGACAATGGACGCGTGAATTCATGTGTTTGGCTGGAATCTTGTCGTCTTCGTGTTCGTTCGTGTGTTTTCAGGCCAGCCTTTACCAATCTACGGGTGCCATCCATGACAATGGTTCTTGCTCCAGTACGCTGGTCCTTTGTTGCGACGACTTCTCATTTGTCTACTACAACAAGCTTTATTACGATAAGCTTTACCCGACACTGATGTTGGAGGGCGAGGACGACGATTGATGGCGCACCTTCAGCTGGCCCTTGTATCGTCATTCCTTGGTGATCCATGACATATTTATAATTTTCTTACTATTAGTTTTTTTGCAAAATTCCACGATTTATTAATAATCATCAACATCAGTACAAAAAAACCTAAAAGTAATAAATACAAATAGATCCACGGACCATTCAGCGATGACTACGAACACTAGCACGAGCCGAAGGTGCGTCGCCGTCCTCGCCCCTCCATCACCGAACCCGAGCAAAACTTGTCGTAGTAGAGCTTGTTATAGTAGACGGGCGAAAAATTGTCATGCTAAGGCCACAAAGGACAAATGCACCAGAGCAGCAACCATCGCCAATGATGACATCCATAAATCGGAAGAGATTGACCTGAACTCGCACTAATGAACACAAAAATGGACTAGATCCGAGGAGATCTGCCGGACACACGACTTCACACGCCCTTCGTCGACGCTAGATGCATCAACGGAGCAAGGATAGGGCAAAGAGGACCTTTGTAGCCGCCATCTCGACATCCTGAGAAAGACACCAAATAATAAGACCTAAGTTTCTTTTATACCACCGTTGATGATTATTAATAAATCAATTTTTGCAAAAAAAATATATCAATGCTATTAGTACTACTAGAAATATTTTGTTTGAGTAAAGAATAGGACTATAAACATATCCAAAAGAACACCATAGAGCTGACGTGTGGGACCGGTCAATCTGGTCGGTCTAATTTTCCTGTTCAGTGGTGGTCGTTGGTGACGTGGAGATGACAGCGTGTGTATACGTATGTATGCGCTGGGTGCCCGTAATATTATACTAGTGGTACCAAGCAGTAAACGTTGGAGGATGATGCCAACAGACAGTAAGACAGACACGATGTTGGTCAAGGGAGAATCAGCAGAGCGGCATGTCTCGCTTCCCTCAAGGTCACTAGCTTAGCTTAGCAGAACCAGCGAGCCCTCCCAGATCCTCTGTGCCTGCTTTTCGAGTAGTTTATGCTTCAGATCCCCAGTAGCTACCACTAACCTATGAACTCCTAACTAAGGTACCGATGTCATCTTAACAAAGCATGTTTGTAAATTAGTATCAATAAGCTCTTGCACAAATATTTCAATATTTTTTCTTAAACAAATTCCGCGCGGTACTATTTTTTTTATAGAAGTCATAATAAGCTCCTTCCGGCATATCCTTGCTCCAGTGGTTGCGTCTAGCGTCGACAAAGGACGCGTGAAGTTGTGTGTCTGGCAGATCTCCTGGAATCTTGTCGGTTTTCGAGTCCGTTCGTGTGCTTTCTTGTTCTAATGTATGGATGCCATCAGTGATGATGGTTCTTGCTCTAGTGCGCTGGTCCTTTGGGGTGACAACTTCTCATCTACATACTGCAATAAGATTTATCACGACAAGGTTTACCTGACACCGATGTTGGAGGGACGAGGACGACGATGGTCAACGGCGCGCCTTCAGCTTGCGCTTGTTTTGTCATTGCTAGGTGGTCTATTGATATATTTATAATTTTCTTACTATTAGGTTTCTTTTATACTATCGTTCATGTTTATTAATAGATTAATTTTCGCAGAAAAAAATATTAGTAATGCTATTAGTACTACTAGAAATATTTTTTTTGAGTAAAGAATGGGACTAGGAACATATCCAAAAGAACACCATAGATCCACAGGGTACAAAGAGGTAACTGCAAGAGCATGCCGCTAATCAGCTAGCCCGTCGATCTCATCAAAAGATGCTCTGCGTATACCCCTACATGCTTTGTCTCGTGCTTAGCGCGCGCGCGAAAGCATTGTTAATAAAAGCAATCTCGAGGCCTTTTCAGGCGACAGCCTTTTGAAACAGCAGCGATCTCCTCATTCCTTGGGGACACCAAATTGTTCCATCTGACGACGGATTCTGCATGCACCTGTGTACGGCTAACCACGTGATCTACTCCATCACTCGGTGTTGATTAGCTGAATGTTTTTGTCATCACACGTGCGAATCCATTTGACTGGTGTTTCAAGTTTTGAGGTCGCTAATTAAACTACTGCGTAGTACTAGTACCCCCACTAGCTGTTGTTAACTGCAGAATGCAGATCACAAATCTATGGCATTGACCGCAGTGTAATGGAGATTATCAACGTAATCCACCTTAGCATTTCGATGCAGTATCCATAGTGAATGTACAAAGATTCAGTAACCCTTTCTATGAATTCCCATGTCAGCAATATTTGGCCCCTTTTTAAAATCAACCAAAGAAAATAAAAGAAATTGCGCATGGTGTCCAATGTGCTCCGATGTCATCTAGTTTCCATGTAAAATAACAAAACTTGCAATATGTCAATTAAAAAAAGTCTTCACAAAATTGCTACCATGTATAATTGAATTTGGCTTTCTACACAATGACTAATATAATGCCAAAAACCATGACATACTTCGTTATGATTTTTTCAAAATGTGCACATATCTGTATCTTGGCATGCAAACAACATTGCCAAATATAAGTTTTTATTTTTAGTGCCAAAAAGTGCAAAGTTGTCTTTTTCAGGCACTTACAAAAGAATAAGGTGCAACATGTCAGCATTGCAATTTTTACCCTAATTATAGCTTATGGTATGTGAAATTCTGAGAGATGAAGAGTTTACTCGGCATGTATCTACTTTAGGCTGTATTTTTTTTACTTCCTGTAGATTTCAGTCAAATTTGAATTGTAGGTATGCTATAGTTTGATTCGCAAAAATAGAAAAAAAAATAGTTTAAGGTGTTGTAGTATGATTCAATATTGTATCAATGGACAAAGTTAATTTTTTTACCTTTTTATGAATGCCCATGACGACAGTTGTGAACCCACTCTGAAACAAACCAAAATGAAATTCGAAAAAAATAATATTGTGTAGCTTGGCATGACACACAATATTGCCAAATAGATTTTTCAACTTGTTGTCATAAAAAATGATTTTTATTTTATTAGTATCAAGAAATTATAAAAAATGTGTTTTTTGTAAAGCACCTACCAAGAATAAGGTACGAACTGTCACAGTTGCCATTTTCATAAAAACTGTAGCTTATGGGGTGAGCAATTCCGAGAGATGGCAAAATTTCTCGACTTGTATCTATGATTTGTTGTATTTTAGAATTTTGGCCAATTTTTCTCAAATTTGAACTGTAGGTGTGTTATAGGCTAGTCCTTAGAATTAGAAGGAAAAGATCATTTTGACGTGCCCTAGGATTATTTGATGCACCATCCGTGTAGAAAGTTCAAAGTTTGAACACCCTTCTACAAATGCCCATGACGACAGTTCTGTTACCATTTTCAAACCCAACAAGATGAAATTAAAAAATATAAAAAAATGCGTATATTGTCTTCTTATGTCACCTCCGGCAAGGGGACCCCTCTCCCCGCAGCTATTCATCTTGATCATGGAGGTGTTTCACCTAATGATTGTGAGAGCAGAGAGTCGGGGCCTCCTCACCAGGCTCGCAGCCAATGGCCTCTAGCACCGGACCTCAATTTACGCAGATGACATGGTCACTTCTTTGAGACCGTCAACAGTGGATTTTCAGGTGATCTCCGGGATCATTGAGGACTTTGGCGTGGCATCAGGTCTACGGACAAATTTCGACAAATGCTCGGCCAACCTGATTAGGTGCTCCGTTGAGGACAGGGACCTAGTCGCTCAAGAGCTACATTGTCCGATCTTGTCCTTTCCGCTCCGCTATCTAGGGCTTCCACTCTCCCTAAAGAAACTGTTCGCGGCATAGCTCTGATCCGTAGTCGACTTGGTGGCTGCCAAATTGCCATCGTGGAAGGCCTCCATGCTCAACCGAGGAGGGCGCCTCGAGCTTGTAAAGACTATGTTGTCGTCTATCCCTATCTTCGCCATGATGTCCTTGGATATCCCTATAGAGACCATCATCGCTATTGAGAAGACCATTCGTGGATTCCTCTGGAAAGGGAGGAAGGATGTCCACGACGAATACTGTTTGTGTAGGGGTTCGTAGCATGGAAAACAAAAATTTTCTATCGCATACAAACAAACAAGCCAAGATCTATCTACTAGATTGCAGCAACGAGTCGATGGAATAACTCACCCTCGAAGATTCCAAAGTGGTTAACGAGAGCAGATTCTCGTGGGTGATGTAGTCGTACTCTTTCCGATCTCAAGATCGCGTAGACGATCCTTCCGGCGCCACGTTCCAGCAGCGCCCCCGCAGTCGGTCACACGTTCGGTACTCGACGAAAAACCTTCCTCTCCCTTGTTCCAGCAGGCAGCGGAGGTTGTAGCACTCTCCTCGCGATTCCGGCAGCACAACGGCGTGGTACCGGAGGTAGAGGGGAGATCCCGCAGGGCTTCGCCTTAAGCCGGTGCGAGTATGGTGGAGCTTATGAGAGAGGCTATTAGTGGTCTAGTAATTAGACACACCAATTAGAAGGCTCTAAACCAATTAGAAGGCTCTAAACCGAATAGCTCTAAACCGGGGTCTAGATCTAGGGTTTAGTTTAGAGGATAGGAAACTTGTGTGTGTTAGGAGGGGAGCCCTGCCCCTCCTTATATAGGTGGGAGGGCTGGCTGCGCCATGGGGAGGAGTTCCTCCCCAACTCGGCCTAGGGAGGTGCGCCGGCCTAGGGGAGGAATTCCCCTCCAACTCGGCCTCCTCCCTCTCCTCTTTTCCCACTTTCCAAAATTGGCAGTTTGACTTTCAAACTAGCCGTTTGACTTTTCCAATTTAGGAATTAAATAAACCTTTTATTTTGGACAGCGAGAACACTTAGTACATGATGCAATCATTCCATCTTGCAATGACACATTCATGCACCCCTTCCCCCCCCCCCCGGAGTGCCGGACATTCCGGGACCTTCTAGAATGTTCCCGATGAAAACACCGGAACCATTCCCCAACTCCGAAACGGGACTTTCCTTATATGAATCTTATTCTCCGGACCATTCCGGATCTCCTCGTGATATCCCGGATCCCATCCGAGACTCCGAACAACATTCGGTCTCTTTCTCATAATACCATAACTACTCAAACAACGTCGAATCCTTAAGTGTGTCTCCCTACGGTTCGTGAATTATGCGGACATGATCGAGACACTTCTCCGAACAATAACCAATAGAGGAATCTGGAAATTCATATGGCTCCCACATATTTCTACGATTACTTTGCGATCGAATGAACCACTTACATACGATACCAATTTCCCTTTGTCTCACGATATGTTACTTATCCGAGGTTATGATCGTCGGTATCTCTGCATACCTAGTTCAACCTCGTTACTGATAAGTACTTTTTTCTCGTTCCCGTGATATGTGATCCCTTGTGACCAAGTCACATGCGTGCAAGCTAATTGGATGACATTCCACCGAGAGGGCCCAGAGTATATCTATCCGTCATATGGATGGACAAATCCCACTCTTGATCCATGTGTTTCAACCAATACTTTCCGAACACTCAATGCCACTTTTATAGCCACCCTGTTACGGTGTGGTGTTTGATGACATCAAAGCATCCATCCGGCAAAGGTGATATGCATGATCTCATGGTCGAAGGAATTAGGTTACTATGTATCAGAAAGCATATAGCAATTGAACTATTGAAATGACTTGATCTTTATGCTACGCTTATCTATAGGAGTATGTCCATCACATCATTCTCCTAATGATATGATCCTGTTGTTAATAACATCTCTATGTTCATGATCAGGAAACCATGATCATATATTAACCAACAAGCTAGTTTAACAAGAGGCTTTACTAGGGACTCTTATTTTAGTTTACAAATCACACAAGTATTAATGTTTCCGTTTAATACAATTATAGCATGGTATGTAAACATTTATCATAAGTGTGAAGACATGATAATAACCACTTTATTATTGCCTCTTGGGCATATCTCCAACAGTCTCCCACTTGCACTAGAGTCAATAATCTAGTTTCGAACCTTTGTGTATTCAACACCTATGGCTTTACGATGTTGTATGTATACGATTGCTAGTGGTCAACTGATCTCCGGATCTGACACTTCCAGGTCCGTGTGTAATTGCATGTCTTTGCGTCTCTACGCATCACTCATTCTCCAATGAGATGGCTTTGTATAAATTTGGTCTTTCGGTGTGACCTTTAGCTCTTTGGGGTTAAAACATGTTGATAATATTGTCGCACAATATATCTTCATAGTATTATCCCACTGTGAACTACACTTAGTTTGATAACAAACTTCTTGACACAAATGCCCTCTTTTGCTGCTATAATAGCAGTCATATACTTAGCCTTTTGTTGTAGTATCTGTCACAATGTCTTAACTTTGGAAATCATCCAAATCCATTATGGAACTCACTTTCCATTATATTGTGCCACCCTCAGTTTAGATTGAGATAAACTTAATTTGTACTTTGTGACAAAGCTAGTATCAATGTAGTACTTTTACAATGAACTAACCATTTATTTGTCACTTCTACAAATAATATACTCTTAGTTCTTCCAAAAGATCATAAGAATATCCTTACTATTGTCCAATGATCATCTTACGAATCATTCTGGTATATGCTCACAACATTTAGAGCATAGGACATATCTGGATTTGTACATATCACAGTATGATTGATATAAATATTCTTTGTGATTTCATACATCAAGTATCAATCTATACTTGATTATTTGTTTCACTTTACCAAATGTCAATACACTTGAATATATCATCAACATTGAACTTATTCAATCCTTTCTGTGCAACAAGAACCTTTCTTGTAGTTCTTATATTGAACTCATTCAATATCTTGTCTATGTACTTCTGGCACAACCATATTAGCGTCTATTGATGCCAAATATTTGGGTTTTGCCTAAGTCTTTCATCGGGATGAAATTCTTAATATGTGTTAATAAAAGATACATTATTTCCAATCAACAATATGTCTTACACATAATGTATTAGAAACATGTCTTAGCGCTCCCACTTAATTTCTTGCGAATGCAAGCATCTCCATCGTCTCTGATGAACTTTTAAACTCCTTTAACAGTTTCATCACAGTGAAGATTCTAACTCCGCTATGCTTACTTCAACCATTGAAGTTTGCATATGCTTTTTAGCATCCTTTGAATTAACAAAACCCTATGGACCGTGTTATGCACATGTCCTAGGTAACGATTCTATTAGAAGAACTTGTTTTGTTTATTCAACTACCATATAACAAATTATATGTAGTGGTTGCTATATTAATCCGTCTAGACTAAATATCGCTATGAAAGATCAAATCTTGTCATAGTCAACTTTTGAACATTGTTGTGAACTCTCTCCCAACATGTCGACTATTTCATAGATGTAAAACATCCATGTCTATTTATTTATAGATCCAAACATAACTGTAAGGTCTTACACCTTTCTCGAGGGTCCTTCAAGTTCAAAACTTGATTTCTCGTGTATGGAACTATCACGGATTTTATGGCTTCAAGCCATTTGACGGAGTCAGGGCCCATCATCGCTTCTTTGTATGTAGTCGGTTCATTATTCTCAAATAATGATTCAACCCTCAAATCTTGGTATTTGATTGTTTACCCGATCTACTTGTTTCAATAGGAACTTAGATCTCCGTGACCACAACCTTTGAGGCACGTGAGCCATGAGCATTGTTGCCGCCCCCGGAACACTTTTCGGCGCTGCGCAACTTTGCACATACAGCTAAGGTTCTTTTAACCTTATCAAAGTTCTATTGTCCTCCCATTTAACTTTTCACGAAAAATTCCTTCCAAAAGAAACTTGACGTTCTAAGCAACAAACACTTTTGTCTCCGGTGTTTATGGAGGAATACTTAATAGTCATACAAAGACAGGTTCATCCGACTTTGGTTGCAAACATCTTTCTTATGCATAGCATACCAATGTTTAAGAAAGAACAACTTGGGTTTTATCCCAAACCATAACCTTATATGGTGTCATTTCAGCGGATTATGATGGAGCTCTTTTCAGTGGAAAAACGGTAATCCCTAAAGCTTTTAATCTTTAAAATATAATGGCAGTTTTATAAATTATACCTTTGATCTTACCATGTCAAACAAGGTTTAATTACATATCTCGAACGCTCCATACACTTATGGTGTTTCGGGAAAATGCAAATCCACGGAACGATTCCTTAAATCTTAGGTATTATGCTAAACTTGTAATTCAAATATCTTCCTTTATGATCTTTATCATAAACTATTCATATTCTTGTTACAATGATTTTGCACTTCATCTTGAAAGTCTTTTGAACTTTTCAAATAATTCATACTTCATCCTTATTAAGTAAATATTCATATATTCACTCAAATTTTCGGAGAAAGCATATGAAGTTGAAATCCATCGCTCTTGACTACACATAATGGATTTTATACAACAATATGTACAAGTTCCAATAAGCTAGTCATTCGTTCCCTTTTGGCCTACGAACGAAGTTTTAATTATCTCTAGGAAAGTTTCACAAGCGTCATTTGATCAAAATCAAATAGACTCCAAAATTCCATCCATATGGATTTTCTTCATGTTTTCTTTCCAATATAATTTAAACGGCGATGTCACTTCCTAAGTGATCTTTCAATCAATTTGTCTTTCGACAATTTTAGCATTAGTTTTATGGATGTGATTTCTCCAACGAGATTTGTGAATCATCCATCTTTTATGGATTACGGCAATTATTTGAACAACCCTTTTGTTCTCATAATACCTGATAAAACAAATCTTGAAGACAAGCTTTTGATGTTTAACGAGCAACACAATAACCCTTTATTTGTTCTCGATGAACATCATCACATATTCTTTTGCTAGTTACTTAGGCCATTGTAGTTCATGAATTGTGTTGTTTCGTATGACGATTCACACCAACAAATTCAGTATCAAATACTTGAGAACCACATTGTTTAACAAGCAAAGAATATAGCCATAACATGTATATCATCTATATACTTAAACTGAACAATTCTAGTCTTTTCTTTTCTGCCATATATTTATGAGATTCTCTTTCAGTATTTCCTTTTCTATTTGAAAGAATCTATCAATATCAATAGTGGAGTCATACATATGACACATAGTCAAAAACATGTATAGTTAAATACCAATGTCTTTGGACTTGCACTTTGAAGTAGATCACCATCATCAAATGTTTGGTGTTCTTTCAAATTCCTTTCTTTAGTAATCTCTTGGTGTAGTAAACATTTTACCTACATCAGATATTCACCCTTATCATGGAATCGTCCATGATCAAGCTACTATTAGCTTGTAATGATGAATTATGAGTATAATGTTGCTATCCAAAACCTTTTGGAGGATTAGGACAACAAGTGTCTCCAACCTTTTTGCAAATTCTCATCAAATATGAGAACATGACTTTTGCCATATTATACTCTATCATGTTGCAACCAAAACTTCGTTTCAGATATCACAATATCTTCCACACATCATGGTTTCTGAAACAACTCTTTCAGATCCTAGATAACCTTGATATTAAGGGAATCCTTTGAATATCAAGAATCATGGATACAAACATGATACTTATATACTAACACTTGGAATTGTTACTCTTGATTTAATACTAATTATTAAACTTCATGGAGTAACCGGAACTTACTGAAAGTTTGCAATAGGACTTTTAAACTTTAGATTAACACTTAAAACAATACGATACCAGTTCGTAAAGTATCTAACCAGAATTCTATAGTTCTATCATCTCAATTATAACTAAGCGCAAGGTGGTAAACGGATGCCAATGACTACAACAACTATGCAAATTCACTTTGATTTAGTTTATGATAAATTGAGTTCAAATTAATTAATGAAATTAAACTAGGTGAACTCCCACTCAAAACAATATCCCTCACATTGTTTTAGTGATCACACGAACCAAATCCACTACATCAACACCGATCATCACGAGAGCTGATATAGTTTTAATGGCGAACAATCATCATGTTCATCATATCTACTATATGATTCATGCTTTGCCTTTCGGCGATCCGTGTTCCTGAGGCCATGTCTGTACATGCTAGGCTCGTCAAGATCAAACCTTAGCTACCGCATAAGCAAATCTGGCTTGCTTACGTTGTATTCACCCGCGGAATCAAAGACACCCGATCATCACGTGGTGCTTCGAAGCAGCAAGCTTTGGCAACGGTGCATACTAAGGGTGAACACTTTAGAACTTGAAATTTATGTGCATGAGGGATCATCTTATAATGCTACCGTCGTCTACTAAGCAATACAAGATGCATAAAGGATTAACATCACAGGCAATTCATAATATGTGATATGATATGGCCTTTCTTCTTTGTGCTTTCGATCTCCATCTTCAAGCACGAACATGATCTCCATCATCACCGGCATAGCATCAAGGTCAATGACGCTTCTTCATGGTTGTCGTCCACCAGCTTCAACTATTACAACTATTTTGAATAGACACGCAGGTCTTAACAGAAATTAAAGACAACCATATGGCTCCTGCCGGTTGCCAACTTACAATAAGGAACATTGCTTACATCAAATATAATCACAATCATGGCCATATCACATCACTGCACACCCCTGCAAAACAAAGTTAGACGCTTCTACTTTCTTTGCATATTTTACGTGGTTTGGGGCTTTCCATAAGTGTCGTTCTAACTTACGAACAAGAACCACAACATTGATACTAGCATTGTTGATTACCCGTTGTAAATTGGATCTTTACTATGCTAGGAGAAACAGGCACCCGCAAAGCCACTTATGCAAAACGAGTTGCATGTCAAGCGTGGAGCAAGTCTCATGAACGATGTCATGTAAGGTTAGCCCGGGCCGCTTCATCCCAACATACCGCAAGATGCAAAGTACACAAAAAGCAATCTACAATAAAAGCATCAACGCCCACAATGACCATTGTGTTCTACTCGTGCAACAGATCTACATATAGACACGGCTCTGATACCACTGTAGGGGTTCGTAGCATGGAAAACAAAAATTTTCTATCGCATACAAACAAACAAGCCAAGATCTATCTACTAGATTGCAGCAACGAGTCGATGGAATAACTCACCCTCGAAGATTCCAAAGTGGTTAACGAGAGCAGATTCTCGTGGGTGATGTAGTCGTACTCTTTCCGATCTCAAGATCGCGTAGACGATCCTTCCGGCGCCACGTTCCAGCAGCGCCCCCGCAGTCGGTCACACGTTCGGTACTCGACGAAAAACCTTCCTCTCCCTTGTTCCAGCAGGCAGCGGAGGTTGTAGCACTCTCCTCGCGATTCCGGCAGCACAACGGCGTGGTACCGGAGGTAGAGGGGAGATCCCGCAGGGCTTCGCCTTAAGCCGGTGCGAGTATGGTGGAGCTTATGAGAGAGGCTATTAGTGGTCTAGTAATTAGACACACCAATTAGAAGGCTCTAAACCAATTAGAAGGCTCTAAACCGAATAGCTCTAAACCGGGGTCTAGATCTAGGGTTTAGTTTAGAGGATAGGAAACTTGTGTGTGTTAGGAGGGGAGCCCTGCCCCTCCTTATATAGGTGGGAGGGCTGGCTGCGCCATGGGGAGGAGTTCCTCCCCAACTCGGCCTAGGGAGGTGCGCCGGCCTAGGGGAGGAATTCCCCTCCAACTCGGCCTCCTCCCTCTCCTCTTTTCCCACTTTCCAAAATTGGCAGTTTGACTTTCAAACTAGCCGTTTGACTTTTCCAATTTAGGAATTAAATAAACCTTTTATTTTGGACAGCGAGAACACTTAGTACATGATGCAATCATTCCATCTTGCAATGACACATTCATGCACCCCTTCCCCCCCCCCCGGAGTGCCGGACATTCCGGGACCTTCTAGAATGTTCCCGATGAAAACACCGGAACCATTCCCCAACTCCGAAACGGGACTTTCCTTATATGAATCTTATTCTCCGGACCATTCCGGATCTCCTCATGATATCCCGGATCCCATCCGAGACTCCGAACAACATTCGGTCTCTTTCTCATAATACCATAACTACTCAAACAACGTCGAATCCTTAAGTGTGTCTCCCTACGGTTCGTGAATTATGCGGACATGATCGAGACACTTCTCCGAACAATAACCAATAGAGGAATCTGGAAATTCATATGGCTCCCACATATTTCTACGATTACTTTGCGATCGAATGAACCACTTACATACGATACCAATTTCCCTTTGTCTCACGATATGTTACTTATCCGAGGTTATGATCGTCGGTATCTCTGCATACCTAGTTCAACCTCGTTACTGATAAGTACTTTTTTCTCGTTCCCGTGATATGTGATCCCTTGTGACCAAGTCACATGCTTGCAAGCTAATTGGATGACATTCCACCGAGAGGGCCCAGAGTATATCTATCCGTCATATGGATGGACAAATCCCACTCTTGATCCATGTGTTTCAACCAATACTTTCCGAACACTCAATGCCACTTTTATAGCCACCCTGTTACGGTGTGGTGTTTGATGACATCAAAGCATCCATCCGGCAAAGGTGATATGCATGATCTCATGGTCGAAGGAATTAGGTTACTATGTATCAGAAAGCATATAGCAATTGAACTATTGAAATGACTTGATCTTTATGCTACGCTTATCTATAGGAGTATGTCCATCACATCATTCTCCTAATGATATGATCCTGTTGTTAATAACATCTCTATGTTCATGATCAGGAAACCATGATCATATATTAACCAACAAGCTAGTTTAACAAGAGGCTTTACTAGGGACTCTTATTTTAGTTTACAAATCACACAAGTATTAATGTTTCCGTTTAATACAATTATAGCATGGTATGTAAACATTTATCATAAGTGTGAAGACATGATAATAACCACTTTATTATTGCCTCTTGGGCATATCTCCAACAGTTTGGTGGCTTGGGACAGGGTATGCATGCCCAAGGAGCTGGGAGGGCTTGGCATCCCTGACTTGCGGCTCATGAATGTCGCGCTCAGGGCTAGGTGGCTGTGGTTGAAATGAGTGGGCGTTGACAGGCCGTGGCAGGGCCTTGACATTCGGGTTCTGGTCCTCGCAGAGCAGCTATTCGACACCGTGACGGCCTCTATGCTCGGGGATGGAGACAATACTCTCTTCTGGTCGGACAAGTGGCTGCCAAGTGGACGGATCAGGGACATTGCGCCAAACCTACTCGTTGTTGTCCCAGCGAGCGCGATCACGACTCGTCGGGTGAGAGAGGGCCTGGGCGGGGCCTAGCTACATGACGTCCCTCCTGACCTCAGTGCGGCGGCCATTAGAGAGCTCCTTGAAATCGCTGGCCAGCTGGAAGAGATCACCCTAACGGAAAGGGACTCGGGATGTTTTCAAGTGGAGATGGGACCCCTCCGGCTGCTACTCTGCCAAGTCTTGCTACGAAGCCCTGTTTTCTGGTCGGACCTCGATGGCAGGGGCGCTGCAGATCTGGCGCTCTCGAGCCCCTACCAGCGGCAAGATCTCTCTTTGGTTGGCGGTGCGTAACAGATGCTGGACCGCCGATAGGTTGCGACGCCGCGGCGTGTAGCACCCGGCGGCGTGCCCTTTCTGCGACCAGTGTGGAGAGTCCATCGACCATCTCCTGATGGGATGTGTCCTCGCGCGAGAAGTGTGGAGAACCTGCCTTAGTTGGTGGGGCAAAGACCGGTGGATGCCCGATCACGATACATAGCTTGTCGTTTGGCTACAGATTAGGCATGATGGCAAGTGTCGCGAGCGCGACCGTTGGACAAGTATATCCTTGATCTGCTGGACGTTGTGGCATCACCGAAACGACATCGTTTTTTAGGGAGCCACCCCCTCCTTCGCAGTGGTCATTCAGAAGATCTCCAGGGAGGCTGAGCTGTGGAGAACCGCGCGACTATTCCGAGACTGCCCGAGCCCGTGGACAAGTGGAGATGACGCGAGTAGTTAGCTAGTGTGTGTGTGTGTGTGTGTGTGTGTGTGTGATGTCCATGCGGCGGTGTGGGGTTTCTTGCGCTCGAGGCGTCTGTGCCACGACCTGTTGTAAAAATTCTGGCCTCGCCGATACGTCTCTCAGAACGTATCCTTAGAAAAAGAAAAAAATATCAAATTTGCAATACGATCAATCAATTCTAAAAGAGTAAAACGCACCAGCGGTCCAAATTCTTTTCGCGTACCTTCAGTTTGATTCTAGTTCTTCCAAAATGCATATCTAGGTCCTAAATCTTTCGTAAGTGATTCACGCGAGGTCCTAAATCGGTTTGACCCATATTGACCGGTGCCATGTCAGAAGTGAGGCCCACGTGGCATACCAGCCACCCTTTATATTTGCGAATAGACCCCTGAGGTTGTATTTCTTCATCTCCGAATCCCTTGTCTTTGCACCGTAGACCGGCGGTGGAGGTGCAGCTCCGGTGAGACGATTGCCGTGAGGATGGAGCCCATGAGTTGGGCCCCCTTGCTCACCCATGTACCCACCTCATCCATCGTGCCCACACAAGCAACGCTAGATCCCAACAAATGTGCGCCACTATCCTGCCTTGTCAGTCTGCACGCCACTCCCATGCGCGTGTTGCCGGCGGGCTACACGCCGCTCTCATGTTGGCACCCAGACATGGTGCCTCAATGAGTCGGACCTGGCGTTTTCCGCTGCTCGTGCGCCGGCGAGGTGCATGTCACGGCTCCGCTTACGCCACACTCATGTCTTGTCTCCGCTTAGGCCGCACGGCAGCGAGTTCCTACGCGGGCCGGAGGGGGCGCGCTCTCCAAGTCCAGGTTGTAGGCGGCAAGGACATCGGTGAGCGCAGGCGTAGCGGAATGACACGAGGTGATCCTGCGCCATGAACATCCGCGACAAAGAGCGGAGATGAAGAACAACTAGGGGCCCAAGAATTAGAACCTCACATCTTATAAGGGCCCATCCGTAAATTTTTCCAACTGCCACATGTCTGATGTCGACGTGGCACCGATCAATGTGGGTTAATCCGATTTAGGACCTCGCGTGAATCACTCACGAAAGATTTAGGACCTAGATATGTGTTTTGGAAGAACTAGGACCAAACTGAAGGCACGCGAAAAGAATTAGGACCGCTGCTACGATTTACTCATTGTAAAAAAATGTGATCCTTCCGAGCCTATGGCAAGGAGCTTGAGCAGGCAGAAGCAATCAGGCCAGCTTTGTCCCGCTTATTAGGCTGGTCCTAGTGCTAGTATTATAAGGTGTATCATGTATGCCAACTTGACGAAAATCTGATGTAGCATCACAATTAATGAAGAGAGATGTGGTTAGAGTATCATAGGTAGATATCATATCATAGCACCTAAAATTAGAAATCATAATGACAAATAAATCTTGTATACTTTGATACTATTATATGATACAATCATAGAGATTCTATAAATCAATAAATATACCTATACTTTGATATTATTATATGATACAATGCATTAGAGACATAGTATTATACACTAATATCATACTCCCTCCGTTCCTCAGCTTAAGGCTCAATTTTTTTTTAGATTTTTCACCAATGCTTAAGGCGTGGAAGCTGGGGACTCTCTAGGATGCCAGTTTTACCCCTCCGAACCGTTTTCCTCGTCCGCTGAAAGAACGGGAGCAATTATACCTAGCGACGGCGCTGTGCTTCGTTTTCCGCGCGGCTAGTTAATTCCCGAGAAGAAATCTTTCTCAAAAGCTCTCCCCGATGAGATGGAGCAAGCATCCTCTTCTCCTCTCCCCTGTTCGTCCTCCTTTTCTTTCGTGAGTAGCCATGGCGGAATAGGATGGCGAAAATCTCTCTCCTGCTTGTCCGCGACCTCCTTGCAGAGACGACGGAGAGGGGCGCACGGAGGAGGATGATGCGCGAGGGGGTGCTGGTTCAGGCGGCGACGTGCATGGCGTTGGTGGCGGCGTTGGTGGCTAGCCATGCTGTGCGCGCAGAGGACGATGGTATCGGATGTGGTGGTACGGGCGGCGGCGTCCCTGTGCTGCTAGGCGCGCACGATGTCCAGCACGGCGAGGGTGGAGGACATCACGAGCTGGGAGAGATCCATGGCATCAGTGTGCTCATGGACGCGCGGGGAGGGCTGCGTGGCATGGGCTCCGGTCTTCCCACGCCGGCAGAGCGCGGCGGCGTCCCGGTGGTGTTGTACGAGCATGAAGGACATGTTGCTGCATGCGGAGTTGCCATGGAGGAAGAAGGTAACAACCTTGACATGCTAGAGGTCCCTGTTCCAATGCCGTCCATGCTATGGGTGGGTGAACTGCAGCCCTTGTTTGATCTATGGGTCGATGGCATGGGTGATGGCGAAGTGGCAGATGGACATGATGAAGACGAGGTGTTGATGATGGATGTAGGAGAAGCGTTAGCTGCACAGGAGGATGGACAAGAAGCAGTGGTTGTCGAGGAGGATGGAGAGACAAGTGACGAAGACTCGGGTGCCACTGACCCTCGTGCATGGACTGATCGTGTTGTTAACCCTGCCGACATTGTTGGGTATGAAGATGATGAAGCTGTGTACGATTGGTTAGTTCGTTCTCGCCTCACGCAACCTCGCCGACATGGTTGGACTAGAGTGTATGGACCGATATCTAGCACACCGGTGGTGCATGAGTTTGACGTTTCACACCGGGTGAAGAGGTGATAAGGGATATTATGTTCGAAATTCATCATCCCAATTTTATTCTTAACGATGATGGCTCATATAGCTATCTCGAGGATTAGACAAACTAAGGAAATTGTGGTATGATGACATTGCTATCTAATGGAACTTGTGGTATTATCAACATTGCAATGTAATAAAAATTGTGGTATGATGGTGCCTAATGCTCTTTCTTGTTTATTTGTGTTAACCTAATGCTCTTTCTTGTTTATTTGTGTTAGCCTAATATTTTTTCTTGTTTACTTTCCTAATGAGTACGTCATTTGAACACTTAAAAAATTGATACAAAGAGTACTCCATTTGAACAAAATACTTGAACGGACTACATTTCCATTACATGACCATTACTTGAACTCTCTAAAGTAAAAACCCTCTTGCCGCGTTAACAATTGCGGGATCACATTGTAGCACTTCGGGTAGTATCCCTAATCTTTCTAAAACCCCCTTCCTCATGTGTGGGATCTTGTACCGGTGCTCTCCCATACGCTTCATGATCTCCACCATGCATGTTTGATGCGTCAAGAACACACGGTTGCTCCTCTCAACCGGGTACTCATTCCATGCTTGTTGTACCTTCATGAGAGCAATCAAATAAGTTAGAGAATTTTTTGATGTAATGTTTCAAGAGCTACAAATAAAGCTAAATAAAGGTTGGGTTACCTTCATGAGAATGTCAATAATAGAAGTTGGAGACTTTTTTTGAAATAATGATTGGAGAGCAGCAAATAAACCCAAATCGAGAATGTTTGTATCCGGTGAGTTGGGAGGTTGACAAACGAGACGAATGTCCCACCTGAGGACGCGAACCGTCTGCCTGCTCGGAGGCCGGTGAGGCCGAGAGTGCCACGTACTCGACCGTTCCTTTCCGGCGCATCCACCATCATCGGTTCATCCTCTCCATCTATCTCCTCTTCTGCTAAGAGAATTCAAAGATCATAAGAACCCAATCAAAACAACAACAGAAATTACAAGAAGATGAAGAGAATATAATCAACCTTCGTCGCTGTCGCTGTCGCTTTCCACCTCAAAGAAAAAATCGCCGGCAAGTTCACAGGCCTCCCCATCGAAATCATCGATATCATCCCAGTTTATGGGCTCGTTTAGGTCGATATTTGCCATTGTTGGAGGAAGAACAAAGAAAGAACCAGAGAAAGGAGATGATGAACTGAGCTTCCATGGCGCGGATGATCTTATAGGACCTCCAATTTTTGTGTTTCAAACACTCTTTGCCTTCATCTACTCCTCTGATCTTGATATCCACCGTCCAATTTGGGACCGATCCTTGGCAACCAGAGCTCCCCAATGGATGAGACCTTGTTCCTCTCCGGTTGGGCAAAAGGATAAGCTGCGGATGATGGACTCCATTGAATGCGCTCGCGTGCGTATGGGAGGGAGAGGCACGACCGAGGATGGAGGGGAGGGGTGAGCGAGAAACGAGGAGCCGGGGGAGTTACGATAGAAAAATAAGGAGTGGTTTGCTCGCGTTTTGGCAGGGGCAAAATAGGAAGGTGATCCCTAGTATATCTCCTGCCGAAAGCTCCTTAAGAATCGCGCTAGAATTTTTGCGCCGTAAGCTGAGGAACGAAGGGAGTATGCATGATATTAGTATTATGATACTGCCACTAGGACCAGCAGCCAGCTAGCTACGGTTCGATCCGAGGGCATTGAAAAAGTTCGCGTGAGCATCAACGCGCGCACCGCATCGATCAGTTCGTCCGCTAGCTCTTCCTCGTGATCCCGAGCTAGCTAACCTAGCTAGGCCCCCTCTTTCCCTTCTTTGACTCGAGCAAAATCCGTGGAAAAGAAAGCTCCATGCATATCCGTTGTGTTCTTCTCACTGCAGGCGAATGAATGCATGATCTACGATGGATTCCACGCGTGGAGATTCGTGCGCGCGAGCTGCTCCGGCAAAGGGATTAAATTAAAGCCGGCCATGAAAAACCGGGGAAAAAGAGTTTCCAGAGCCGAGACCGAGACAGCATCGGCGCAATGCAATGCAAAAGGCTGTAAAATTCTGCCTTGTGTTTCCGGCTCCACTTTCGCCCCGGCGGCCTGCCACACTCATTTTCATCTGGTTTGCTCCTTTGGTCTTTCCTTCCTTTTGATGCTGCCTATACTACTACTCCCTTTGGTTCCCAATCATACAACCGCGGCAGCCTTCTCCAAAAAATAAAGCGAGTGTTACTAAAAGAAGTACTCGGACAGAGAAATAAATAAGTATGGAGGAGATAAGAACAAGTATAGATCACGATTTCAAAATAAGTGACTTGAGTTTATTTAGATTTGTATGTATCAAAAATGTTTTAGTATATAGAATTTAGACAAATCCAAGTCAGTTATTTTGGGACGGCAAGAGTAGTTTTTATTTGGTGATTTAAATACAGTAGTAGTCCCTGTACTTGAGCTTATGGCTTGATTTGGTCCTCACACTCGATATTTGCAGCAATTTTAATCGTTTACTTATCAACTTGACTCCATTCAGTCCAACACTAGATTTTTCATCGAAATTGAGATGACGTCCACAACATGTGGACATTGGTCCCACTTGCAGGAGAGCAGTTGTCCTGGAAATTTGCACTTAGCCCCTCATGGAACTTTGTTATGGTAAGTTAATCCCCCACAGGGTAAAATGTATGAAAACCCCATATTTGTTAATTATAGATATCTTTTGCTCTAAATCCCCACTTTCTCTAATCCCTAACCCAAGTCCATACGTACGTTCTCTATCCTCCGCCCTGATCTCCTCTCTAGTGAGCGACTCGTAGTTCGATCTCAAGTACGAAGAAGCCGCTAGTTAATGGACTGGATGCAGAGCGACATCTACACATTTTTGGGACCACATTTCTAAGTTCTAGATGCGGGAGGGGTCAGGTGCAAATTTTTAGGACAACTGCTCCCGTGCAAGTGGACAAACGTTCATGTGTCGGTTTCGACTAAAAATCTAGTTACTACTAAATCGAGTCCAATAATGACAAGTACACAGTTTAAATTCAAAAAATTCTGAGTACGAGAATTAAATCGAGCCATACTCACAGATCGAAGAGCTGCTACTCTAAATAATTAAGGAATCTAGATAAAGTTGAACCTAGTAATATGAAGCGGAGAGAGAAATATATTTAAGTCTTATTTTCGCCGTCACTTGTACTAGCGGCGGTTGCTGCTACAAGAGAGGGAGTACAAGAGGATGGCAGAGTGGCAGAGAGCCAGAAGGCCACACATGAGTTCGGTTAAATTAAACAGGACGCCCGCCTGCATCACGCTAGCCGAGTAGTAGTACAGCAGCGTCTAGGTGCATCACCAACTTTGTTGTACCGTACCTGCAGCCACCAGCACCAGGTACACACCGGCCTAGTACGTGCATGTTAACTCGTATCGCGACGTTTCATGGACGGGTGTACGTACGCTCCTTTTTTCCGAGTGCGCGCGCAGGCGCATGCACGCACGTACGCCACTGTGTGAGCGTCTATGACTATCACACGGCCGGCCGCCATTGATCGGTCGCAATTGCCACCGGTACGTGCGGGTACGACGGGGGCACGGACATTCATCGATCGCTCGCGACGGCCACCGGTACGCCGGTGCGCTAGCTGCAGCAAGGGCTAGCTCCGCCTAGCCCGGCCGGGGCCTCTGCCTGCTCGACACGGCTCCGCACGTACGCGCGCAGGCCACCCCCGTACGTAGCATGCATGCATATGCATGCACGACGTCGCCGGCCGGAGCTTGCTTTCCGAGTCGATCACAGTCTGCGTTACCCTCAGCCTGCGACTAAATATACTACTCCAATTGCATGCGCGCGGTTGCATATCGTTCTGAGTGAGACACTCGAAATCCTTTTTCTACCGGCGCGGGCACTATTTACCGCGTAGCATGGAGCTCTAATTCTCTCTCTAGTTTGCTTCCGAAAATGAAATTTCTATTAGAGCCTGTTTGCAAGCCATCATTTTATTTCATTTCATTTCATTTGCAGAGAAATGAATTGAAATAACATAGGTGTCGACATCGTTTCATTTGTTCCATTTGAAATTTCAGTATATAAATTGTGTTTGGCTGTGGCAAGGCATTATGAATGAATTGATTTCCATACAAATGTCTGGGTTGGAAACACGAGTTGACTTAACGTACCACACCCATGTTCTAGAATTTCACGATGAAATGACATTTCCAACTCCGTCCGTGGCAGCCAAACGGGTTTGTACGTGAAATCTCGATTGAATTCCACGAATCCGCCCCTCGAATTTCCAATGGAAACGACGGTTACAATTCCGTGATAAGCAAACAAGTTTTATATGGAATCTTGATTGAATAACACAATTCTGGCACGAAATGATGTCTTCCAAACAAGCCCTTATTGTTTTTTTAGAATTATTTAAATGTCCCGTGTCGACGTGGACGAAATAAAGGGCTTTCGAAGATTCTGGCTAAGTTGGGTGAGAGTGTTTCTTTAAGTCCCACGACCATTACAAATAATCTTCATCCAACGAAGATGTCTGCTTTTCTTTCTTTCTCTCTTTTTTCCCCTTTTGGGCACGATTATGTTGTTTGCCCTAATATTTTCTTGTTGTGGTATCATGTGGTTACTATATTAATATAGCGGAATAAAAAACTGGTTCGAGGAGGCCATGTCCGTTTAAGAGAGATAGATATGCTTGGTGAAACGCCAGCTCCTCATTTTATTTCCTGGTGGAAATTAAAGCCATTGTATGAGTGCGTATGACTGTATGGCACGGCCGGCGGGAAGGCATTGATCGGTCACAATAGCCGCAGGTACCGCGCGCGAGGGCACGGGGCACGGACATTCATCGATCCGTCGCAACCGACTCTGGCACCTCGCCACCGCCGTGGCCAGGGCTCCGCCCGCTCGACACGACTCGCCAAGTACGCGCACATGCATGCATGACGTATGCAGCCGCTTTCCGAGCCGGTTCTGTTAACCCTGAGCTCTGTGCAAGCCTGCGAGTATGCACGCACAGAGTCGATCGTACCTGCTGCACTCTTTATATTGCAGTACGTCTCGCATGTCATGCTCAGTGAGTGACACGCCCCTAATTACTCTTGTTTCTTTTCATTCCCAACAAGGGGAAACATTGGCCTCTCACATTGGATCACTGGCCCATTTTATTCATCTAGATTTCATTTTACATACTCTCTCCGATCTTAAAAAATAGATGTCGAAAATTAGTCTAAATTTGGATATATCTAGACACTATTTAGTACTAAATGAATCCAAATTTCAAACAAATTTAAGACATTATTTTGAGACGGAGGGAATACATGGTTTAACCCGATCACCAATTGTGAATCGTATTGTACTTACTAAACATTTAGAAAACCTAAATTAACCTTGTTGGAACTTTATTGTGTGGTTTCCACTCTTTATACCAGTATAATACTAGTAGTATACTGTTTAATCTAGTGTAATATTATGATCTTGATATGGAATTAACCATTGCATTTAAATATTATATTGGCAGCGTTGGACGGCCTCTACCCCGTGTTTCAGAGGACCTCGCGGCAACGGTACGAAAGATGGTGCTGCGCTGCAAAAAAAAAACTGGCGAGAAAGGCATGGCGACGGTCTAGCATGTGCGACGGGCGGTCGATGACGACGACAAGGTTGGTGAGACAGTAGCTGGTCCGGTTGGCGTGGGCCCTCGGGCCTATTTATGGACATTTAGAGCATTTTGCCCCTCCTGAAATTCAAGTTTTGTGTTTTGCCCCCCTCTCCCTCCCCCTCCCCCCGATTTTCTTGTCACGCTCCGCCACTGCCTCTTAGGGACGTTGTTGTGGTTAAGTTCACCATGCTATGGCTCAAGGTGGAAACTTTTGACCTTGCGATCTTGAGAATGGCTGTGCGGGCGTTGTTACCCCCTTGGGGGGCTTTACTGTGGAGCTCCAATGCTCCTTGTTCTCGTTTCGGTGGTTTTAGTGGCAAGTCTTGGCTATTTTGATCTTATTTATTTATTTGTTATCTTAAGATTCTCCTCGTCTCCTTATATCGGTTCGGCCGTATGTGACTTTGTTATAAAAGGAAATAAAGACATAAAACCCTAAATAATTACTATACTGTATTTTTTTCTCAACTATGAAAACATCATGAATTTCGTTTTCGTAATAAATTTTATTTAGTCGGTCGACCATCTAGAATATCATCAGCTCCTCATTTTGCTTTGGGAAATACTAAGTACGTGTCGATCGCTGGGGACCAGAGGCGGCGGGCGCTGAGCATCGGGGGCAAGCCGCAAAGCATAGACGAGATGGTCGCACGCAAGCAAAATTATTCCGTGTCACGTCGCACGCTGCTCGACGCGACCAGGGCAGCTGCGGAGGGCAGGGCAGAGAGGTACGCGGTCCTGTGCCACGGCAACGATCTCCCTCCTCTCCTCCTCGTGACCCGCGCTCGCGCCCGAGTATATGCGTGCGCGTGGGAGACTGTTCCCCGCGCCCGGTCACATGCCTGCCTCCTCCTCCGCCTTTTGACCGCGCTCCCGCCTCCCGGCCATGTCTGTCTGTCTGCAGCCTCGAGGAGCTTGCATTGCTCTGGCTCTGGCTGGCCCGCCGGATCTCCGCTCCTGTACGTACACGATGATGATGACGACGGCGGCCGGAACGGTCACTCGCCGTTGCTATATATGACACGCCTAGGAGCCACTTCTCCAACGGAGGACGGACGTGGCCCCGCCTCTACATCTCTCTCCTCCGTGATCGCCTCCATTGACGTTACCGCCCCAACCCCACTCCACCCCAGCCAACCAGATGCAAATCCAGATCACCCTCCCTATAAATCCTAGCTGCCGCCGAGCGCCCACCATAGCCCACACTAGCTTCGCTCTTCAAACACCAGAGAATCCTAGCGACCTCCAGCCAACCAGCCGCCTCCTCGGCACCCTAGCTTCGCTTTAAATAACAGAGGCACGGCCAGGGTACTAGCGCTACCGTAGTAGTAGTAGGCTCGAGACGCACCATGCTTCACCACCACTCCGGCGGCGGCGGACACCAGAACGTCGCCACCGGCCACGGTGGCATGGCGGCGGCTTCCACCTTCTCGCTCTTCTTCCCTCCGCCGCCCAACAGCAAAGCCCAGTGGCCGCCGGCCGAGGAAGCCTACTACTCCTACGACGACCACAGCACCGTCACCACCACCACCACCACCTCGCCTTCCTCCCCGGCATCCTCCTCCTCCGCGGGCTCCGTCGACTGCACGCTGTCCCTCGGCACGCCCTCCTCGCGCCGCGGCGCTCTGGACCCCGACATGGCCAGGCACGGGGTGCCCCCGCAGTCCGTGTCCGCGGCTGCCGCCCTGCCGTGGGACGCCGTAGGGGCCGAGTCCTGCTACTACCAGCAGCAGCAGGGCAGGCCCGTGGCCGCCGCCGGCGTCTGCAGGGGCGCCGCGGGGCACGACCAGATGCTCGACCGCCGCTGCGCTAACTGCGGCACCGCGTCCACGCCGCTCTGGAGGAACGGACCTCGCGGGCCCAAGGTACACACTACACACCCATGCACGCTCATCTCTCATCGTACGAGTCCTGCTGGTAGCAGCAGCCGCATTGCGTTTGACATTGTACCTTGTTGCAATGCAGTCGCTGTGCAACGCCTGCGGCATCAGGTTCAAAAAGGAGGAGCGCCGCGCCGCGGAGACCGGCGCCGGCGCCGGCGCCGGCGCCGGAGGGTGCGGCTTCTACGGCGCGCAGAGGGCGCACGGGTCGGCACCGGCGCCCATCAAGGCCCCCCGCGCCGCGTCGTACGCGGAGGACGCCGGCGGCGACCCCGACGCGCCGTTCCTGGCGTGGCGGCTCAGCGCCATCCCGCCGGCGCCGGCCTTCTCCGTGTGGCCGGACCGGGCCACCACCATGTACCAGTACAACTAGGCAGCTCCATTCGGTAGTCGTACGTGTCAGGACAGGGGAGGACATCGTACGTACCTACGTACGTACGCGGTTGGTGTGGGCGGCGCTGCAACGTTTTTTTGGGGATTTTTGGTACGGTTGCACGCGCGCGGCGAGACTATCCAGCTACTATGAATGTGCAGTACTAGTAGTACCACCACTGTATTTTGTCTAATAGTATTGCCGTTGGATCCATTTACTAGGTGATCAGCAAATTAATTAGATTGCTCAACTTAACTAATGAAGTGGCTAGTTTCTCATGTTTTTATCTTGCCTCTCTCAGTCTCTTGTAGTACGATCGATCGAGCATTGCGATTCGTCTCGATTTTTTTTTTTTTGGGCTTCTCACTGATCGATGGAATAATACATGGAGAATTGGAGACGCGCCTTTACAGTGTCTCCTGCGTTATGTTTGAGTTTGTTCCTTTGGACTGCTTAACTTGCGAATTTGACATTCTACCATCGATCAAACTTTTTTTGTTGTTGAGAAAACTTGAACGAGCAAACTAACTTAATTGCTATAAACCCGAGACTAATCTATTTACATGAAGCACGGCCGATGAACTAAGGTATTCTCTTCGATCCATATTACTTATTGTTGACACGTTCATTATAGTGATAAATAATATGGATCGAAACCAGTAAAGTCGACTGCGCCTATTCGGTAGTTGTACGTGTCAGGACAAGGGAGGACATGGTACGCGGTCGGTGGGCGCTGCAACGTTTTTTTGGGGGATTTTTGTACGGTTGCACGCGCGCGGCGACATTATCCAGCTACTATGCATGTGCAGTACTAGTAGTTCTACTGTAATAGTATTACCGTTGGATTTATTTAGGTGGTCAGCAAATTAATTAGCGTGCTGAACTACTCATGAAGTGGCCAGTTTCTCATGTTTTTATCGTGCCGTGCCTCTCATGTACTCCCTCCGCTAGGGATTATAAGGCCTAAGATTTTTTTTAAATGTTAGGAATTATAAGTCCTCTCTCATTTATTAGTCTCTTTCCTCCAATGCATGTTCTCATTTTTCTCTATCTTCTCTCATGCATGTATAACTATTGGTGCATGTAGTAATGAAGGGAGTGAGTTATTGATTTTCTTAATCCTATCAAAATGGTTCATAAGCCTTATAATCCCTAACAGAGGGAGTACGACCGATCGATCATTGCGGTTCGTCTCGGACTACTGCACAAAACTCGTGTTCTTTTTTTTTTTGGCTTCTTACTGATCGATGGAATAATGTATGGAGAATTGGAGACGAGAATTAACACGGTGGTCTTCCTTAGGTTTGTGTTTGCCCCTTTGGACTGCTTAACTTGCGAAATTTGCACACTCGAGTATTACCATCTAATATTAAGCTTTTATTTTTTATTTAGAAAACTTGATCGATAAAATTAACATAATTACTGTCAACCGTATAGTAATACTTCCTCCGATCCATATTAATTGACTCACATTTGTCTAGATTTAGATGAATCTAGACGCTACTTAGTATATAGGTTCATCCAATTTTTGACAAATCTAATTCAATTAATATGGACCGGAGGGAGTATATCTGGATGAAACTCGCCTGATGAACTAAGGTAAGTCGACGGCGCCTATCTAAGCGAATCGTGCAAAGTGAATGGTTTTCGGACGCAGAGAACTTTGGCTTGGAACAGAACTTGCGGGGAGGGAAATAAAGAGAGAGTGAAAATTAGAAACCTTGACTAGACTCGTGGTATGTGCGATCCTGGCCCATCCGGTAAAGCCCAGCCCACTATTCACAGGAGTGAAGAAATCTGGCATCAACTCCCTTCGTCGCCTGCTCGTCACAGAGCTGGGGTGAGATGTTTATTTTTTGATCGACCTTTATAAACGGCAACAGATTTGTGACCTAACAAATTATGCAGACCAAGTCACCCTGACGACGAATGAAAATAGAGCAAGAAACCGACACCTCTTAACTCAATCCTCAGGATATCCATTGTACCAGACAGATAATCAAACCCTTACATCTATCTGCCCTGTGTTGGCAGCTCTCAACTAATTGAGCTTACTGATGAAATATATATACTTGAGCTTCAATAACGAAAGGTCATCAGATCGGCCAACATCAGGCTTGCTTGATCAAAGCAATTCAAGATCAGGACCATTAATGCTGGAACGAAAATGATTCCTTACTTCAAAGATGGTTGATGCAAACCGGACACAACATTCAGAATGGGCAACAAACTAAGTTCCACACAATTCCGCTGATCCGACGTTACTTGTTTCCACCTTTGATATGAGAGAGCAGTGCCAATCCTCATGGCTTCATAAAACGACCTGACAAGATGAACACAGCTCTGTACTTTCTCATCGTATCAGTGCAAATTACCACAAAATGGTTTCTTGACAGAGCTAACAACATGAATATCCTGTTTAAATGTCATAAGGTTCCATGATTATACGAATTTAAAAAACTACAAACATGAGAAATTCCTTTCAGAAATCACAGAGAATTGGTGAGGATCTTTCCTTTCAAATTGGTAAAAGCACAAATTTTGCTTCTATTATTAGCAGCAAACGAATCAGTTCAACCTGATCTTGTTTTTTTTTGAAACGATCTTCAATTCCAATCAAATCAGTTGCATCTATCTTGTATAATAAGTAGAAGGCATATGTCAGGCCTCTATGTTATATCAGTAGAAGACGTAGGTCAGGAGGATGCTCAATCCTGACAGCTCTCAATAACTTCCTTGTTCTTCCAAAACAAAAAGGTAACAGACCGGCGGCGCAGTGGACAACGCCAGGCTTGATCAAAGCAGTCCAATATCAGGACCATTTATGCAGGAAACAAAATAACTCCTTAAATTCCATATGATAGTTGATGCAAACTCGAGACATTCCAAATATGCAACTGCGTTCAACACAAATCTGGGCAAGGGAAAAAAATGACCGGTAAAACCTTTTTACACTAAAGCAATGACCATAGTACTACCTAAGTACCTTAATCAGAGAGAGCACCATTATTTCACACGGCTTCACCAAAAAACTCAGTGATAAACATCACACTTGATGCTCAGAGGCCATACAACTATGTACTTCCCTATCATGCGAATCAGCACACATTGGTTTTGACATAAATAACAACATGAATATCCTGTTTAAATGTCATAAGGTTCCAAGATAAAACAAAAAACAAAAAAAATCAAACGTGAGAACTAGCATACTTAGGACAAAGCATAAAACTCGGAAGGACGTGTCCATTCAAAGGGATCAGCTAGATCCAACTCATGGAGACCAAACTCCCGCCAGTCTCGACTAGAGCGATCTGGTGTAAAATAAAGTCGAGCACGTCTTGAAGCTTTGCTATCTAGCTGAAGCATCTTACGTTGTTGTGCAAAAAACTTCCCATGGTAATATTTCTGATCGACCTGAAGAGTCATTAACTCTATCGCTCGGGCGTTTAGCACAAAGAATGTCGCAAAGTTCACATGTGACTTGATGCCCCGATAACATCGCCAAGAAATTGTCTTCAGGCGGATGTCAAAAGAACTTATAAAAACTTGGTGTTTACGATGCCAGGAGTTTGTTTCCCCTGATCCAACAGACTAAAGAAATAAAATAGACAATTTAAAACCAACCATTTAAGAGCAGTGAGTAAATCAAACAAGCAGTGAATACTATGAACCATCAAAAAGAACTGTCACCTTAATGTATAGCCTTTCCAAGCATCAATTCAATAAAAACATCCGGGACACTGCTAGGAATCGGATGCCGATTCTTTGCTTTCTATCGGACCATTGTTCACCCGCAGGATTGAAAGCAAACCCACCGTAGGATCTTAAGCAGTCCGCGCCTGCGCGCCAGTTTCCGTCAAGGTTCCTTCTGTTAATTGGGAACTGATTGCATGCTTCCATAAATTGATTCCGTGACACACGTCCCATTAATGTCACCAGCCTCTTGGAATTGGTGTCCGTGTGCTTCAGCATAGAGGGCTGCTGCTTCAAGCCTCGATTTGATTTGCATGCTTCAAGTATAATTGAATTTTGCTTCCATATGAAATGCGTGTCTAATGTAATAATTGGTTCCCCAAATAATATTATGTTTCCATGTGTAGAAAAAAATGCTTCATTGCAAATAAACTATGCTTTGATCTAATTGAAAATTGTGTGCACCATAAGGTATATTTGAATTACAAGATTATGTCCTTCGACATGAGAGTTTCTTGCAATGAATTGGAAGTATGTTTCCATCTAACCAAAAAACATCACCATGAAAAATCACATACATGTTTCAAACTAAATAGGACCTGCTTCCAGATAACTAGAAATCTGCTTCCAAATAAACGGATATTTACATTATCAACTCTCTCTCTTGCGATGCTAGTCTTACAATGGACTCCAAATTTTCTTCCATACAAATGAAAGTCATCTTCCACCGCCTTCATTGCTAGACTACAACTTTTGCTTCTGTACAAATTAAATTCATCGTCCACTATCCTTCATCGCTATACTACATATTTGAAACTGAGTGCAGCAAAGTGACTTTTTAGAACACACTCCCTTTCAGCTTCAATCATGTCTGAAAAAGGGTGGACTCAAAAAAGAAAAGTTTCAGCAGCATGTTAGGTGGCATAAGTGTCCCAATGTCATACAACACAAATGAGAAAACGTACTTTTATAAGTATAGTTCGTTCGCGCATGGAAACAAATATACAAACTAAAGATGCATGGTTGTAGTCAAGAAATCCATTTAGCCCTAAGAAGCATATATCTATTATATATGAAGCACAATATACATAGATATGAAGCATGATAGCATAATACATTTGCACAATTCTACTAAAAAGGCTAATTTTATCAACCTGATTATGTAAATGTTCCCATTGCAGAACAAAGAATTCATGGATGTCATACTATGCATCCTTCCTTATTTGCCACATAGATAATAAATATAGGAAGCCTATGACATTGTTAAAATAAGTCTCTTAACAAATGAATATATATATAAACTAGGAAAGCATGGATTTATTGGCACAATGTAAAGCATCTATTTTAGACATATGAAGCATCCATACAAACTTAAGAAGCAAGGTCGTGTTGCCCATCCTCTAGACATTAGAGGCATATATTGTATATATATGAAGCATGGAATCTATATGTAGAAAAATGCTATGGAAGCATATAAATTTCATGCTTCATATTTATATGAGGATCTAGTACGTGTTGTGAGCGTCTACGATTGTATTGTGTTTCTCAGAAAAAATGCTATGGAAGCAAATAAATTTATAAACTGAATCAGCATGTTTGCAAGTAAAAATGAAGCCATGTAATTTCTAAAATATGTGAAGAATCTATAGGTGGAATTTCGGGATGCTAAACCATGGCATGAACATACATCTATTTTGAGTAAAATGATACTCGTGGTAGTAGCAGCTTTGTATTCTAATATTACGAACTAATATGAGGATCTAGTATTAGCGGATCAAGTGCTAACTCAGTAGTTTTGTACTTCAACGATCGCATAGAAACTGAAATCTATGGCAAATTAAGGATAAGTTCCCAATAGGTTAGTAGAGTATGCTGCACCTGCTGTGTAGTCGATCCTAAGATGTACTTGTACACGATGCGAGCTGCCAAACCCACGTGCCATTCTGCACCTCGCTGTGGGGATTGCCGTCGGCCATAGCATGGAGAGGGGCCGGGGAAGGTAGACGCGCCGGAGGACGGTGGGCGATGAAACGGCTCGCCGGATACCCTGACCATGACTCCCCACATCGGAACAGGATGCCTCCGCCGCCGAAGTCTTTCCATGTTGACTCGGCCTGAATTGAGGGTGCGGCGTGGTGGGGAGACGCGAGGCATGGTGGGCATAGCAGAATGCCGGCCGACAGCGAAGGCACGAGGACCAGATCGATTTGGTGGAGGAGTTATGGCCATAATTTTTGGGATTTGATGGGCGCGGGATTAAAGGGCTAAGCAGTTTTTTTTTGGATTCAATGGCAGGGCCATTCGATGAAATTGAAATCGACGACGATGGAGCGATCCGAGCATATGCTTTCCATCGGTCCACGATATATAGTATTTACCAAAACATCCAGACTAAGAGCATGAAAACCGACATCTAAAATCTTGACTGTGTGCACCGTTGTTGTTAGGCTATCA
Source organism: Avena sativa (assembly GCA_916181665.1). NCBI lineage: Eukaryota > Viridiplantae > Streptophyta > Magnoliopsida > Poales > Poaceae > Avena > Avena sativa. Next base: position 379,182,460 of record OV702279.1, on the reverse strand, counting down.
AGACGCGATCCCTTCATGAAGCATGGAAGATAGCATTAGGCTATTAATAAGTGCAGATAATATGTAGCACATAGAAATGCAGGTAAAAAGGCCAGTGAAGGCAAGCACGAGCGGCACAGCTACCTGAAAAACAATGGAGTCAACCACCACTGTGAGACTACTAGTATAGCAACAAGGCCAGCCTAAGGTCTCCAGTTTAGGTGCGGAGATCACCGATGTACCCGGGTGGCATTCTCAATGATGAGTTGCTCAAACCGGAGCCCTCTATGATAAGTATAAGAGTTACAACCTATGCTTGTAAGGCTAGTGGAGTTGATTCGGAGAGAACGGAAGCCAGAACTAGACTTAATCAGCAAGCACTCCAAAGAAGGGCACCCTGTAATCATCGTGTGGAGCGAGGATTCAGAGATGCTGGCCTGTTCAAGGCTTCTTTAAGCTTAGGGAAGTGAAGCGCTCGGATGGCGTCGTCGGGGAGGTAGCAGTTTCCTATGGTGACAACACAGAGGGTTTCAGAAAAGCGAAAGGCGGAGGCAGGTGGCGGCTGCGGCTTTATTGGTGGATCCGGTAACCAGGGCACACCTCTGAAGCTGCACAACTCAAGCTCCCGGAGGTTGTCCAGGGCGGGGGACCGGAGCCAGGAGTCGGCCGTGGCGGCTCGGTCGCCGTAGAGGTGGTACACGGGGGCGCAGAAGCGGCGACCGAGGCCCGGGTGGGCGGAGAGGATGCGCGTCACAACGGCGTCGAGGTCCTTCGGTGTTTGTAGAGCCCGCGATGGTCGAGGTTGAGAGGCGCGGATCGTCAGAGATGGCGCCACCGGGAGGCGAGGACCTGGGTGCGTGCACCTTCCTTGGTGGGGAGGAGCGAGATGATATCTCCGAGGACGCCATCCGGGAGGTGGCTGATACGGTCGTCGGCGCCTGCATCCGCTACGGGCAACGGCGACTCCTGGTCCTCCACTGCGGATTTGGGGTTGGGCGCCTCGGCAGCAGCCGGCGCAGGCGCCTCGAGTGTCCCTAGCTTCCTCTTCATCGAGCTAGGACAGCCAGCCTCCATCCCCATGGCCGGCTGCGGCCTGTGCTTGGGGCAGGCGCACCCTCAGTCCAGGAAAAAGAGGCCGTCGGCGGATTTGGGAGACGAGCAGAGGAGCGCGGCGGCGGTTCGGATTTGCGGAAAGGCGTGTGCAAAACCGCAGTGACGAAATGAAATATCAGCCCAGCAGCAAAGCCCCGCCCAGGACTAGTGGGCCGCTTCTCCTCCGCCTCTTCCTACTTCCTTCGTCCTAAGGGCATCATCTCAATAAGATTATTGATTACATCACAATATATCTAGTTGAACTTGTCTATAAACTGGTCTCACATGTCAATTAAAGTTGCACACATGCAAGAGAGAGGGGAGAAACTAAAATAGTATTCTATTTCTTATGGACAACCCATAAGCTTGTAGGTCACCTTTAACCCCTCTTTGATTCATAGGATAGGAAACACATGAGAAAAGAAAATACATGGGAATAGGAAAGGGTGGCAGGTACTATCCTGAGAATCAAGGTCGTCTCGTTCCGTGTGCACATGAATTGGAGAATGAAGTCTGAGTGGATGTTATTTTCCTATACGTTTTGCCTTGAATCAGGGTTACAAAGGAAAATATTATGTAGATTTCCCTTTCACCATTCCTTTGAATCAAAGGATTAAACAGTGGCTTCTCAGGAAAAATTCTTAATCCTCTACTTTTCCTCCACATTTCCTCCAAATCAAAGGAAAGGTTTTAAGCTTATAGATAGCTTATTGATAGTCTTTACTATGTATGTGAAACTCCTTATTGACTACTTTTTGCTTATGGATAGCATTATTGCCAACATAGTGGATGCCCTAAGTGACTTGAGTTTGTACATTCGCATGTATCTATGCTATATACATATAAACTTAGACAAACCCAAATCACTTATTTTAGAACGAAGAGAGTACTAAATTGAATGGTGCGATGGATATGTCAATGACAGGAGTAAAGCGACGACAGGAGGAGTAAAGCGATACACGTGCCATTCGCTAATTCCTTGTCCAAAATAATATTGACAGATAGTTAAGCATACTGTGGCATCCCGCAAAACCACTACTAGAAAATCGCGTTGTTTTGTGCATTGCATCGTCATCATCTTGCATCTGTTCGCATAAAACTATTTCGGGAAAACCCAAATTGTTTCTAAAACGCCCCGTCTTTAATTCAAAACCAAAACCGGGTCCCCGGATTATTTTGTTTTGTCCGCTATCGGTTTGCAGAGGCTTTGTTTTAATCTAATAAAAATATTAAATTATTTTAGTGGGGCAGTCGAACGGGCCGAACGACCCGAACGACCACCCCCGGAATTAAATCGGGCCACCTAAAACAGCCCCCCCCTAAATCCTAAAGCTACCAACAAACAAACCCACATCCCTCTGGCCACATCACCCCGGCCAACCCCGTCGCGCCACCTCACCCTCTCCCCTTCCCCTAGCCTATCAAACTTTGCCACCTAGCCACCCCTCTCCCTCTCCCTCTAAACCCACCCCCCACACAGACACACGCACACAGCGCGCGCACACCCTCCCCACCACTCAAACCACACCCTCCCTGGCCGCTGGGCCCGCGCCCCATCTCTCCGTGCGGTCAACCGCCAGGCCCACCCCTCCCTGCACGCGGGCCCCGCCCCCAGCACGCCACCCACGCCCCGCTACCCTCCCCAGTTCCGCCTCCCCCCTGATCGAACCGCCCCCGCCTCCCTTCTACCTCGCGCTCGTCTCTCAGCAGCCCCCTCTTCCTCCCCTCTGCAACCGGACCGCGCCAGGCGTCCCCCTCGCCGCTCCACCGTCCTTGCTCGCCTGCCCCGCCTTCCCCTCCTCCGCCTCCGTCTGCAGCCCGCCGCCGCCTGCGGAGCTCCGCCCTCCCAGCGAGCCTGCTCCGGCGCCCTCTCTCCCTGGCGCGCGCCGCCCGCCGCCGTGACCACCTCCCCGTCCACCTCGCCCCTCGCCTGCACCGGAGCCGCACCTCCGCGCCGTTCCCCGAGCCGCGCCGTCGACCCGACCCCGCGCCGTCTGCACCTCGCGAGCCTGCCTCCGCGTCTGCGCCCCGCCGGTCCGCGCTCCGGCCGCGTCGTCCCCACCCCGCCCGCGCGTTCCGCCTCTGCCCCGCCTCCGCAGCGCGAGCTGCCGCCGCCCAGGCGCTCTCCCCGCCCCGCCTGGCCCCAGGTCGCCGCCGTCGCCGGCCCTGAGCTCTCCCCCTGCAAGCTCCGCCCCTCCCCAGCAAGCTCTGGCCCGAGCTCTACCTCCGCAGGCGCCGCTCTCAGTGACCACCTGTTGCCTTCCCGGTGCGAGCCCTGGTGCTACCGATGTTGTATGTGTGGTGATGGTTTCTGCAACGGGAAGGTGCCTTGTGTTGATACTGTTGCGGCTCGGGTACGCCAAGGTCGCCAAGATCCTCGAGGCGGAGACCCCGTACCGGTACCGACGTAAGAGATGGAACCGAAGACCCCGATCTCAAGGGTCCGAAGCGCCAAGGTCACCGACAAGATCGTCGTCACGACACCCCGAGTACCACCACCAAGGATCCGATGGTCGAACCCGAAGAACTGCCAACAAGGACCGTCCCTACACCAAGTACTTCTTCATGGAACCAAGACCGGACCCTGCGGACCGAAAGGATCTCCTTCACGGTTACGACAAGAACTTCCTCGAGGACCCGACAAGGTCTGCGCAACGACAAGAACGGCACCGACCAGGGCGGACCCGCTATGCCCCGACGCCAGAACAAGTACTTCCTCCCGACACTCCAAGAACTCCGCGTGAGACGTCAAGGCCGACAACATGACCCGCAGACCCCGAACGCCAAGATCTACTCTGCCATCCGAGCACGACCCCGGAGTCCGAGAACGCTTCCGTTGAACCCCGAGACCGACCCCGAACCCCGAACCCCCGGAACCCCAAGTTCGTCGAGACCCCTAATGTGTGACCCCTTCCCGAAACCCTATTTTATAACATAATACAATTGTTGCATATTAAATCATTCATCTCGCATGCACGTCATGTGGTTTGGGGGCCTTATGCCGATTCACCTAATAATTAAATATGGGGCCCATATGCGGGCAAATCTAGTCTCATATTGGCCTCATTTAAACTTGTGTAGCGAACCGGTACCATATCTTGCCATGTTAATACAACATTTAAATTGCGGGGTTAGATAAATAACATGAACCACCTAATTAAATGTCGGGACCCCGGTTCTGCTTAATATGACCTAATTGCATCGCACCTTCACCATGCCATACATCATACACGCATCATGCCGATCTTTTGCCGTAGTATTAAATATTGCATCCGGTGTTTCTGCTAGTGATTTGCTTCTTCGCGGATAAGGCCGTTGAGTTGATGCGAGTGTCGACCCGATCTTCGGTTGAACCTTCGGCAATGTTTTCAGGCGAGCATCTCCCCCTTTCTACCTATCTTACTTTTATAGTATTTATTCCCTCCTGTGGATCTATTGCTATCTGTGTTGCGATGCTCTAGTTTCCGTACCTATGATATTCCATGCAGCCCTATATTGCCATGGCCACCTCCTATTACCTGTTGTTTGGTAGCTAGTCGGACTTGCGCGTCGTAGTCGCTTGCTCAAGTGCTGTTGCGTGTCGTCAAGTGCCACAGTTGTTGATGTATTGCCGCATGTTGTTGTTGGAGATGATCATAGCTTTACTTATCGTTCACTTTAATTACTGTTTAACAACTAAAATTGAAATAAGCAGAGGCATCGGTGGGTGATAGATAATATTTGGTTTCCGAACGCCCACTTGTGTCCCGTAGGACCCCGAGTACTTGATACCCGTTCCTTGATTTATCGCGCTATCCACATACGGGGAGTATGGGCCCCCCTTAGCCAGAGCTTGATTCAGTCTTATTTCTTGGGGCCACAAACTAGTTTGAGGTTTTATTTACGATCCTGTACTTATGCCATGCTTTACTGCTTTATTTACGATTGTGCGATGTATAGCACACTATACTGTTTAGGATCGGGACACGTTTTCGCGGTGTCGACAAGCCCAGTTTTGGGTTCCCAGTCGCTCACAGCCGTCCACCCAAACCTTGAGTCCGTCTCGGAGCTAGCTTACTTCGTTGCGGGTCTACTTTAAGGGGTGGCCCCCTGAAATATTTCTGAATCCTGTGATTGCTTTGTCGTGAAAGCCTCGTTGGGTTTTGATTTGGTTTTTCCGAGGTTGATCGAGTGTGTGTTGCTATTGGTGCACTCCGGTCGGGTAAAACTTTCTAAAAGCCGTGTCCGCGGTTATGGACGACTTGGGGCACAGTATCTCGACCATAGACAAGCATAACTAAAGTTTATTGCTATAAATTTGACTTATAATGACTAGTAATCAGCTTCACTATAATGGAATGGCTAACTAATATTGCCCACAACTGCTTGCTTTGGGTGTCGCTTGCGACCATTGTACCTGACTAGTAAGTATTGCAACTACAACGGAATGGCTGAATAAAAGTACCAACAACTGTTGGGTTTTGGGTTATCTCATGCTAATTGTATCTGACTAGTAAGTGTTGCAACTATCACGGAATGGCTAACTAAAAGTGCCCACTGCTTACTTTATCAGGACGACTATCTAAAATGACTAGTAATTGCTGCAACGATAACTGAATAAATAAAACTGCCAACTGTGTGAGTTCCTCGGTCGACTTCCTCGTTGGTATCGAGGGGGAACGCCAGGATGGGTTTGTTTGATGATAGTATCGGGATTGGTCCGAATAGGTCTTTCTTACCCCCTCTCTGATAGCCGCCAGTTGTATCGAGTCTCTATAGGTTGTTTAGTGCATGCTGCCGCTGCCGCTTCAGTCCACCATACCTTTGTAGGCGAGGACCGCCGAATTCTATCCTCGCCGTGTACTGGCCTCAGTACTGACGCTCCTCTTTTTCCTTTGCCCTTTGTCGGCACCCCTTTTGTTTAAACAGGTTTTGAGATCGACGTCGTTAGCAGGTTACCCTTCCGGCTTGGCCTGGGCAGGGTTATGGACGCCATCGGTTATTCTTCAGGGCTCTTAGCCCCATTTGCATCTTGTCCGTAGTCGGACGCTCTATCATTTTCAAGGTGATTTGGATCTTTGTATATTATATCTGTATTCTTGACTCGTTTGAGTCGCTGTTATATATATCTGTTCTGTGGGTCCCATCGAGAACTGTTGTGTAATGTTATTACTTCGTTTCCACCCGCACGAAAGTGCCTGGTGGGCACCTTTGAATCGTTTCTATGCGGGTTTGGCGAATTTCGCTAAAACTTGCATAGGGCCGATTCTGAGGGTGTTACACATACTAAGCTTTATGGTCACATTCTGCTACAAAGAATACTCTCACAGCATGTAACTAATTGTAAACATAGGCAAGAAGATGGTGTGATCTCGCCCGAGACATCTTGTCCTGCATTAAACCAATAGATCGAATAGGTACAAAGGTTTCTAGGCCACTCACCTATCAAGTGAGCCATTAGCAGTACAAACAAGTATTACATGATCTATCCAACCAGTTGTCACAGGATGAACACCATAAAACATAAAATTAAAATGTGATGTGCAACAATTGCACCTTAAAATCTCCGTACAGCTTGCAAGATTGCAGTTCATCATGCCTCCCGTCACACCAATGCACGTGACTATCTTAGGGTGGCAACTTCCGTTATGTTTGTTTCTTTGTTTGTTCCCACATTAAAGAAACATCCATGGAGATGCTCGCTATCTAAACCCCTCTCCTCTTTCCCTCCTCAAAACCATAAACACTCCCCTTGCATATGTCCCTTCCATATCCAGACACACAGAGACAATGTCACCATCTATGAAACAGTAAGATGTCGCAGACACTACGATGAGGCTTGGGCTGGAAGATCTAGCCCTCGTGATCCCCCTAGTCTCTCTTGCTTTGAGCTCTGGCCTTACCATCTGCGCGTGAGAAGCCGCAAACACCCGAGGCAGAAGAAGGTGGCACCCTCCACCTCCATGCTGAAAAGGAAATGAAAAGGTAAGAACCTTCGTCCCATAAGAAGTACATTACAACAGGGGATAGCAGCAAACTGTCCTGTGGTCTTATGTTCCTTGTAGATAGAGATAGGTCTCTCATAGAACCTCATGAGAGGATTTATTATTCCCTAGATCGCTTACTATGGTTATATCGGAGATAATTTTTCTTTAATTATATATGTTAGACCCTTCTTGAACACCACAGGTGCTAAAATTGATTGTTAAAAATAAAATGTGACTCTCCACTCTGGATCTGAAGAAAAGGATATTCACTTGTCTGCTCTGAGCTTCCTACATAAACATGTAATAGTTAGAAATTGTGGATATCCATACAAGAGGGCCTTCTTCTTGGAGGAGACCCACCTTTTGGAATAAAGCTTGCTCACCATTGTTGACGCTGAAAAAGCTTGATATCACCGGGGTAAGCGTGCCCTGCACTAAACCAACGGATCGAATAGGTACAAAGGCATCTACACCACTCCCCTACCCCTTGATCCATTAGCAGTACAGACAAGTATTACACATGATTTGTTTTTTTTTTATTCTGGATTATGGCAGGTGGGTAGAGGCAACCAAAACCGGGATGAATACAATCCATCCAACCAATTCTCATAGGATTAACACCATAAAATATAAAACTAAAATGGTGATGCGCAATAATTGCACCTTAAAATCTCCGTTTAGCTTGCAAGATTGTAGTTCATCCATTCATGCCTCTCCCAAATACACCAAATGCACATGACTCTCTCAAATACATGTGACTCTCCCGGGGTGGTACCTTCCATTATCTCTGTTTCTTTGTTTATTCGCGCCTTGAAGAAACATCCATTGCATTGCTTGCTATTTAAACGACTCCTCTTTCCCTTCTCAAACCCATAAACACTCTCTAGATCCCTTACCTATCTCCCGTCCAGCTCCAAGCACATATAGACACTGCCATCATGTACGAAACCATAAGAAGTTGTAGGCACCATGATGAGGCTTTGTACGAAAGATCTGGCCCTCATGGTCCTCCTTGTATTTCTTTCTTTGAGCTTAGGCCTTAGCATCCGCGACACGAGTAGCGACAAGCATTGGAGGTAGAATAAGGCGACACCCTCCACCGCCATGATGAAAGGAAAAGAAAAGGGAAGAATGGAGGTACATCCCACACAAAATACGGAAGAGGATAGAAGCAAACTTTCTATGGTCTTATGATACTTCATTTTATGGGATCTATGATCTTGGATCAGGCATAAGTGCAATGCCTGATGGTGTTTATGAATAAATCAAGGTGGGCATTACATATAAGGTGGAAACAATTGACATGTCTATCATCCTTGCAGCTATAGATAGGTCTCTAACAAAACCTTTATGTGTAGTGCCCAATGTGCAAGTCTTGATGGGAGGATTTATTTTACCTAGATCGCTTACCCATAGACCCTTCTTGGACACCGCAGGTACTAAAGTTGGTTGTAAAAAATAAAGTGCGACTCATCACTCGGGATCTGAAGAAAAGATTTTTCAATTTTCTGCTATGAGCTTCCTACATAAGTAGGCAATTGTTAGAAATTGTGGGCATCCATACAAGAGGAAATTCTTGTCGGAGGATACCTAACTTTTGGAATTGAGCTTGCTCACTATCTGACGTCAAAAATCTTGATAGATCTTATTTCCTCAACTAAAAGATTCGTCCAAGTGAGGAACATGAACGAGAGACGGATATGCGGGATCTCATGCTTATTACTATTGCGTTTCTGGGTAACCCTAGACAGTTGTAGATTTCTCGTGATCTTTCAAGTTTGTGGATTGCCTCAAGGTATTTGTAAGTATGCTAAGATCTCCTCAAGGTCTACTACTGGTGGAAGATATAATACTTGGTTTAGTGATCTCATGGAGAAGTCTATCCAAGAAATTGTTGTGGGCTTCTCTATTGGCATCGTCTCCAATGGATATTAATGTCCTCCCAAGGGCTTGAATTTCAGAATACATCATCATGTTGTTCTCTCCTTCCACTATGTCTTTCTCTATCATCTTTATTTGAGATTAGATTACTTCTAGCTTGTTCACTTGTATATCTTGCCTCCTAGTGTAATCTTTACATGCAAGATTGTTTAGATGTTGCATTTTAGAAAATACTATTTATGCGCATAAATCAATGAATTGGTTAAAATTCTATCTGCCAATTCGCCCCCTCTAGCCGACATATTTGTTCCTTAAAAAGCTTAGATTTAGATATCTTTTAGAAATGCTTTAGATCACCATCTGATATTTTCGGGAATACACTCTACAACCCATACAAATACACTATGCTTTATGTATCTGAGTGAAATAAACTAACTTGTGGATATTGATTTTTTATAAGATTCTAGTTTAATGCCAAGTTATCTAACACAAGCAAACAAATATATATTTTAGTTGAAAATACTATTTGGACTTTGGGCAAATATTCTGCAGCAATGTAAGTTAGAATATATGTAGCATGCCATTACATATTGTGATTTTGATGAAATGGTATATGGTCCATAATTTTGTATAATCAACATTTATATAATTAAAATTCTGAGTTAACATGACAAGTAATAAAAAAGTAAAAGTGTTTAGTGTAAATATGTCACACCCTAGATTTCTAAAAAACCTGGCGGTGCTACCACACTATCTAAATCACACCAACCATAGGAGAAATTATAAAATCGGGCAGCATCTCCATTGTTTAGAAGGACATTCACGAATCACGACATGATGTTTTCAAAAAAATTGTACAACAGAAGTATACCTATAGTACGAATACACCACTTAGCTCGAGCTATACCAAATTAAAAAATATTTACCAAAAGCTCACACTGAGATAATTCTGAACACAAATAGGCGATACTAGATAAGAAATTAACATGCTACAACTATGAGATAAATGTATGATTGTCCACTAGGCATTGTATAGAAATATGTAATTAAGTGATGTGATATATATGCTACACCCGTCTCTCGTGCATATGTCATTTACTTTATACCTGAAAATCAAATGAAAATGCAAGAGTGAATACAGAAATACTCAGCAAGTACAATTGGTACCATAAGAACAATGGCGAACAATTAACCATCGAAGGATATTGATAACCTTATGATAAACATGAATACTAAAACCAAACATCTGAATATGTTGCCCAGACTAGCCAATGAGCTAACAGTACTTGCCAAACTTAATTCGGAACTAGCCGCTCAAAACAGTCTCTCACCGACTAACACGAAAAGAATTACCATCGGACTAGCCCATAAGCAAACAATTCTCATCGAACTTTATCGGAGTAGCCGCTTAGAACAGTTTCTCACCAATTTAGCTCGAAAAATAGTAAGTGTGAATATGTTGAACATAAGTCAGGAGACAAAGGAAACACATTTGAATTGAACAATTGAATAACAGAACCTCGAAACCATATGAAAACAAGGAATCACACGGTCACACCATTGACAGTCATAGAAGAAACATGGGTTCGTCATCCACTTGTCGTAACCTCGATGATCAACCAAAGAATTAATATTGACATCGAAAATCGGCAAACCTGTGGAACAAACTGCTCTCAAAAATAGTATACCGGATAAACAATAGTACTATTAAATCCTACGCGCTAGTTGCTCTACCCTAAATTAACCATCAAGATGCTTCGGTATGAACAGACTAATAGTGGGCGACAGCAAACCGGGACTACTACCAGCGACTATGAACCCCATAGCTTGTGAGCGTGTACTGATTCCTAGATGAAACAATCATTGGGCACCATGACGTGCAAACAATACCATAGAAAGGCGCGCTCGGCTTCTTAAGCATGGTTGAAGGTGTCCATCCATGGAGGCTGCCGCGGCCACGTATTGGCATGGCCGCCGCTAGTGGGCGCCGTGGAAGCTGGTGTGTAGCGTCCCGGGAAAATCCTAAATAGAAAATTGCGTGTTATTTATTGTTCACATCATCATTGCATCAACATGCATATCTTATTTATATATTTTAACCTTAAATTATTTTGCTAAAAAACTATTTTTGTTTTACTAAAATATCCATATGGTTTTATTAAACTTGTCTCTCTTTTCTTACTTTCAAATAAAAGAAAATATTTTTATCCGATACGAGACCATGAATGGTTTCCTTATTTGCCTAAATAAAACTAGGCTAAAAACCCGTCTAAAATTTTAGCCTAAACTAGACCCATCTAATCCGCTTTGGACTAGATAAATAGTCCATTCCCCTTCTCCTTATCAAACCCTAGCCACAAAATCTATCCAAAAATCCCTGTCCCTTTTCCTCTCATCTTACTCCTTCCGCCGCCGTGCAGAGCATCTATTCATCTAGCCTTGGATTACGTGTGAGCAAGCAACATTACCACACACGCGTCTTCACCAAAATCCATCAAACGCCTCGACCCACTTTGCCTAGCTTCGTTGTGGTTGCCATGCTTTGGTCAATCGGGCCAGCTGCCCCGCGCGCCGCACCTCTGCTTCTGCGCGCGTGCACGTCCCCAGCAGCAGATGCGCATGGCCTCCAAATCCCGGCTTCCTACCTTGGGTTCTGAGCCGACCGACAGCCGGATACGCGCCGTCACCGCTTGATTCTTCGACAGACGAAGGGACGTGCGTGCACGGATGTCTCTTGTGCCTGACCGCGTCACTCCAATCGCCTCTGTGTCTCTGTATTTTTCTGATCGTACTTGTTCCATTTGCAGATCCTCCGGGAAATCATTTGATTTGCTTCCTTCGTCAGAGCGTCCATTCGCCGGCCAGATCTATCCACAAGATGTTCGACCAATTGTTTGCAAGAGTTTCGGTTCAGGCTTCAATTTCAACATGTTCGATTCCTTCCGTTGTTGACCAATTATACTTTATCAAGTTGCTTCGCCCATCATATTCTTTCCGGCGTTTGATGCCACCACCTCGAACAAGGTCTTCCCAGTTTCACTTCTTCGGATACTTCCATTAAGTCTCCTGCAACCTAATGGCCGTCTTGTCGTTCCTTCGATCCGAACTGTGAGGCACCGTTCTTAAGCTCTATTTTTAATAATGTTATATAACTCGTTGCATAAATTGTTTATACTCACATTCATATTGTCTGGTTTGGGGGCCTTTGCCGATTCATCTAAATTAAACATGGAGGCCATGTGCGGACGAATCTAGTCTAATATTAGCTCTATTTAATTTGTGCATCAAATCGGTGACATATTTTGCCTTGATAAGACAACATTTAAATTGTGGGGTATCCAAACAACATGAACCTATTAATTAATTGTCGGGACCCCGGTTCCGCTTAATATGGCCTAATTGCATCGCATCTTTGCCATGTCATCAATCATACATGCATCATGCCCGATCTTTTGCCGTAGTATAAAATAGTGCACCCGGTGTTTCTTCTAGTGCTTTGATTCTTCGCGGATTAGGCCAATGAGTTGATGCGAGTGTCGACCCGATCTTCGAATGAACCTTCGGCAATGTTTTCAGGCGAGCATTCTCCCCCTTTCTACCTATCTTACTTTTATAGTCTTTATTTCCTCCTGTTGATCTATTGCTGACTGTGTTGCGATGCTTTAGTTTCCATACCCGTGATATCCCTTCAGCCTTATATTGCCTTGGACACATCCTATTACCTGATGTTTGGTAGATAGTCGGACTTGCGCGTCGTAGTCGCTTGCTCAAGTGTTGTTGCGTGTCGTCCAGTACCACAGTCGTTGGAAGGCTGCCATATGCTTTATGTTGGAGATGATCATGGATTTAATTACTGTTTAATAACTAAAATTGAAGTACGTAAATAATGCAGAGGCACAGGTGGACAATAGATGTTATTTGATTTTTAACCGTCCACTTGTGTCCCGTAGGACCCCAAGTTCTTGACACCTGTTCCGAGATCGAGCGCTAACCACAGGTGGAGTGTGTGGGCACCCCCATCGATTAGTACCTGATTTCAAAGTACTGTACCGGGGGCCACAAAGTAGTTTGGGGCTCTATTACTATCCTGTACTAGCTAAATATCCGTGCGTTACTACGGTTCTACATATTTATCACAACATATATAGAATAAAATAATGCATTTAAATATTCACGTGTATGGAAAACATAACACCTAGTATAAGAATGATAGCACATTAAGATTTCACCTCACTTAAATTTTATTTCGTTAAAAAGGTCCAATTTTATTAACTTAAGGATCTAGCTAATTTCTACTTTTTGACACATCTTTAGATATTCTCATATAATTTGCGGAATGTTGTTTTTGGCGTCATTTACTCGGTACTTGAGCAAGTGTATTAATATTTTCTTCCTCTGCTCGTAACCATCCTACATGAAATTACTTATCATTACCATGAAAATATCACATGGGAATAGAATACTCACCATACAAATTGAATGAACCAAACCTTTTATATAATCATATAGAAAGGACGAATTGATGTGGTACTTCTTTCCTCTCATTTTATGATGCGTATAATTTTTTCACAAATTTCCCATTTTAAGATGCGTATTGTGGAGAGGAGCCGAAACAAGTGCGACGTGGACCCTTTTGCATCGACTACCAGCTGCATGCATTATTCACGGGTCAATCTTTCCATGTTCTTTCTTCCTCGTATTCTTTCCATCCCGTTCGACTCCTCTTCTTATTCTCCCTCTCACTCCTTGGTTTCTTGCTTCCTTGCTTTATTTATAATATTTTTCCAAGTTGGTTATAGTTTTATACTTATATTTGTTGCGATTAGAGCTATAAAATATTTCAGGGATTAGTACTCATATTTGTTGCGGTTATAGTAAGACAATTGTTGATTTCATCGTGACCATAGTAGATGATTGGGTCTAAAACATTTTCCTCCCATTTTTTGCCAATCATGTATCCTCCAATGCAGGATGATCGACCGAGGGGCTAACGGTGAAAATATCTCTTTGTATGCTTAGTTTTGCATTCTTGCGTGTTAGATTTTCCAATTAACCAATTCTAGCAATTAAAGCGGGCATGCATTGATAGGTTTCCTTTCAAGCGGACCCTCCTTCGTGAATTAATCTCTTTATTGCATGTAGATCGTGATTGTTACCAACGGTATAGAAAGGGAAAAGGTTGCAGTGGAGAGTAATTAGAGGAGCAACAAAGGAACTAAATAGCACTGCTTGCAAATTATGCCTTAATCCATGAAACATGCATATGTCGAATTTACTTACACATTAAATTTCCAAGATCTGATTACATGCGGTGTGATTACTTAGAAAATTATTGTTATTATTATCTCCTTTAATTGTGCATGCAATCTGGGATTTTTGTTTATGAGGTGATTTTTTTTAGATCTTTCCTTTTCGGTTGTGAAACCCGCGAGAGGTCGGATGTAAATCGGATGGTCTAGATGCCTTCAATGTTTGATGTCAAAGTGTCAAAGTGGACGTACCAACACCAACTTCTTTTTAATAGTAAAGACTTATGCCATGTTTTACTGCTTTATTTACTATTGCGCGTGGAGCGCCTGTACTGTTTTGTATCGCGACACGATTTCGCGGTATCGACAAGCCCAGTCACACTTTCGGGTTCCCAGTCGTTTACAGCCGTTCTCGCAAACCCTGGGTCCGTCTCGGAGACCGGCCGACTTCGTTACGGGTAGTTTAGTGGGGTGGCCCCCCATGTGCTTGCTTTGGGTCTGGGAAACGTCGTGTCCGAAACCCCGTCGACATACCGTTGGGTGTATGTTTTGTGATCTTGTACCTACCTGATCTGACAACAAGGGTGTAGGTGCGTGTGAAAACTTTGGTGCACCCCTGCAGGGTTAAATCTTTTCGAGAAGCCGTGTCCGCGGTTATGGACGACTTAAAGCAGAGTTCTCGATCATAGACAACTATAACTAAAGTTTACTGTTATAATTTGACTTGTATCCGTTATGACTAGTAATCAGCTTCACTACAATGGAATGGCTAAATCAAAGCACCAACAACTGCTGGGTTTGGGATATCTCATGCTGATTGCACCTGACTAGTAAGTGTCGCAACTACAACGGAATGGTTAACTAAAAATGCCCACTGCTTATTATATCAGGACGACTATCTATACCTGACTAGTAATCGCTGCAACGATAACTGAATAAATAAAACTGCCAACTGTGTGAGTTCCTCGGATGACTTCCTCGTTTGGTCTCGAGGGGGAAATACTAGGAGGGGTATGCTTGGTGATAGTTTCAGGTTGGCTCCGAATAGGTCTTTCTTATCCCTATCTGATAGCCGCCAGTTGTATTGAGTCTCTATAGGTTATTTAGTGCATGCTGCGCTGCCGCTTCAGTCCACCATACCTATGTAGGCGAGGACCGCCGAATTCTAGTCTCGCCATGTACTGGCCTCAGTACTGACCGCTCTCTTTTTCTTTTGCCCTTTATCGGCACCCCTTTTATTAAGCAGGTTCGATATCGACGTCGTTAGCAGGGTTATCCTTCCGGCTTGGCCTGGGCAGGGTTATGGACGTCATTGGTTATTCTTCAGGGCTCTTAGCCCCATTTGCATCTTGTCCGTAGTCAGACGCTGTATCATTTTCAAGTTGATTTGGAACTTTGTACGGTGTATCTGTATTCTTGACTCATTGAGTCGCTGTTGTATATATGTTTTGTGGGTTCCATCGAGGACTATTGTGTAATGATATTACTTCGTTTTCCACCCGCACGCAAGTGCCTGGTGGGCACCTTTGAATCGTTTCTATGCGGGTTTGGCGGGAAGTGCTAAAACTTGCATAGGACCGATTCCGAGGGTGTTACATGGTGGCACTTTGCTAGCGGCGGCGTAGAGGCACGCGAAAGCCAGGGCTTGTAGGGCGGTAGTACAAAGGTTGTTAGCGTCCACTTGGCTAGCCCAGTAATCGGCCCACGTTCTGGACGTTCATGCGCTCACAACCCAACAGTAAGAAGAGAACCAACTCCATCCCAAAAGCTCGGACTGGTGAGAGGAAGGAATCTTTCCCTTATAAGCTAGGTATGGCCTCCTCCTGTAGGCGAGGTGAGACTAAACCAAGCAGCCTCCACTAGTCAACAGGCCATAACATCCCATCTCCCTGAGAAGCCCCTCAGGAAAGCATGGCGATGCTGGCTCTGATAGCAGATTTTAGCGTCCACTTTCCTAGCCCAGTACTCGGCCCACGTTCTGGACGTTCATGCGCTCACAGCCCAACAATAAGAAAAGAGTCATCCCAAACATTACTCTTACTCCTATTTCTCAAAAAAAAAACTCTAACATTATCGAATATATTTTACTTGATGACACGATTTTGTTGGTCTCTCCAAACATGAAGAATAACACCGGTCCTCACATTCATTTTCAAGTTTGTGAGTGTATTTATCAATCACATAACTATATTATTCTGCAACCAACTCTCATCTGATTCCCAACAATTCTACTTGCCCCCATCTTATATGTTTGAGAAACTATTCCATCTTCTTACTAATTCAATGCCTAATATATTTACTCATCAACTCATTTTCTGCACGGGCATATGTACACAATTAAAAATTGATAAAATCACTATCATGATATATAGTTCGCTCAAAGAAATAAGTGGTTTCGAATGTCTTCACCAAGATCTCAAAGATCATAGATCTATCAAATGTATAGATTATTTAATTTGCTATTGCATTACAGTAATTTCTCTTATGAAATACTAATATTTTTAAGTCTTTTATTAAAGAACAAGTGGCGGAGGTTGCATGCATTGTTGAGACGCATGCTAATCATATTAAACTTTGAGTACTCTTTAATAGTTTTGCATAAATATTAAATATATCTCTAATATTTTTTTTGAGTAGGGGGGCATTGCCCCCTTGACCCTAAAAAATATTTGATACATTGAACAAGGGGCCTTTGATTTCATATTGCCCTAGGGCCCCAAAATTTATGGATCGGCTCTGAATGGCACCAACGAATGCCTCGGTGGATCTAAATCCGTATCGTCGCTTGATTCAGTTTGTGAGACATACCACGCACGTAGTTTTTGCAATCATTATGTGAGCTCACCAATAATAATGTACATCCAGCGGAACTGCAAAATTGATACTCCTCATCCAAATTAGTTGACTAGAATTTGTCATGATACGGATGAATCTACTCATGTCTAGATACAATCAAATCTAGACAAAACGAAGTCACTAATTTGGATCAAAGAGAGTACGCTAATCCTACTACTGCAAGTTCTTTTTTTTTTTAACTGGCGATCTACCTGCATTCAGGAACTCCTGCGTACCACTCGTGGAACCAGACCAAGATCCCCCACTGAATTAAATGGTGCGATGGATATTCGATGATCATTAATTGTCCAGGTGCCTCAACACTGAGCAGTACTACTGTACTACACTTAAAAGAGGTTCACGGGTTATCTCCACTACCCACAAACAAGATCATGCAAGCATGCCAAAATAATGTCCGTCCACACATGGTTAACAATGCTGAACTTTGTGGTCTCACATTCAGCTACGAAGAATACTCTGACAACAAGGAACTAACATCAAACATATGAGGACGGTGAAATCACCGGGGACATTGCGTCTCGCGCCAAACTATTTGCCAAATGAAACGAATAGATACAAAGTCCTTGATGAGTCCCGTGAGCCATCAGTACGGACAAGCTAATTACATGATCTGTTATACTTATTATTTTTTCATTCTGGATTATTGCAAGTGGGTAGAGGCAGCCAAAAACCCTGATGACAGCAACTCGTCCAGCCAATTCTCACGGGATGAACACCACAAAGGACAGGACACCACCCAAAGCTCAATGATAAAACAGTGCAAATAAACTATATGGAAGAGACGGCTTAAATTCTCTGTGCAGTTTGCAAGATCGGAGTTCATCCGTCCATGCCTCCCCTCACACGCATCGCATGCACGTGACTCGCTCAGGGTCAGGGTGGTACCTTCCATTTATCTCCGTTTCCTTGTTTGTTCCCGCCTTGAGGAAGAGACATCCATGGAGCTGGCTATTTAAGCCCCTCTCCATTCCCTCCTCAAAACCACACCATCTGTCAGTATATCCTCTGCCTATCAGAAGATAGACACCAAGTTGTAGACACAAAGATGAGGTTTGGCCCGAAAGGTCTCGGCGTCCTGCTCCTCCTTGTCTCGCTTGCTCTGGGCTCCGGCGTTAGCGTCTGCGACGCGAGAAGTGGCAAGCACTGGAGGCAAAAGACGGCGCCCTCAACCTCCATGTTCAGAAGGAAAGGAAAAGGGAAGAGCAGCGGTTCTTCCCACAGGCAGTATGGCAGAGGACACCAGCCGAGTCCAAGCACAGGTCCAGGTGTGCCCGCCAGCCCGAGCGGAAGCCCTGTCCAGGGCAAAGGGCAGCAGAGTCCACCGATGCCAACGCCATGTCCAGGTGGTGGAAATGACTATGCATCGCCGAGTCCGCCTCCACCTCTGCAGCCATCGCTGCCAACTCCACAAGCAGCACCTACGCCGCCACCTCCACAAGCTCCGCCTCCGACACCATCAGAAGAGACATCGCAGGACACGGTCTTCAACGTGCTTGCTTTTGGAGCAAAGGGTGATGGAGTGACAGATGACACTCAGGTAACCATCACTGCCCGTGTTCCCAAGTAATGAACATCTGTACCTGCACCATACATTCTAAGTTAAGAGTCTCATATTCTGTTCATTTTTTTTAGTTCCATTTTTTCGACATTAATGCAATGGTTGTGCAGAAGGCTTCCTCAAAGCATGCACAAATGAAAACCATCAGAGTGTATGCTTTGTATGTTAAGGACAAAGCTACTTATCATGCAATTTTCTAGTTAGTGTTCTGCAGGGACATGCTTGCCAAATGTAGATCTCTTAAAATAATATTCCACGTGATTGCCCAGCGATATTATTATTTTTATTAAGCTGTACATTTTGTTGGGATGTGGAATTTTACATGGCAAGACAAGCGCATATAATGCAACGAACCTAATTTGTCTTTATGTTTAGATTGTTGTTTTCTCACATGATTGGGCACACTCCAGAAAAGACATGCGTCTTTACACATCATGCTGGATAGTACTGCATTTACTTCGGGACCATGAGTAAAAGAAGGTACCATGTCAATGAAAGACTCACAGGAATACAAACTTTCTATCTTACTTGCTAGACTTTCTTATGTGCCAGAAAGAGCACACCTAACAACTGTATTCTTGTGATTCCCAGAAAACATGGCAATCCTCAAATTTAGTACACAGTTATTGACTCTCTTTGTCAGTTCTTGCAGTTTTTCTTCCTTTTGAAGAGAAGGAAACATTTAATTGTACTGTGTGTTCTTATTACCTAAGGGATTATCCTAAAATTTCCATCAACACCAACAAAGATTTCCAGAATAAAAAAAATGTTACTTTTTATCTTTTCATTTAGAAAATAAGTTATATCTTCCGCCAACGTGCTAACAATAACCAGTTAACCACATCATGTGGAGTGAACGATGCTATGGAGTGCACCTGAAATCTGAGCTTAATACAGTTGGGCTCACAAGCCATGCTATGACGGCACACTACTACAGTATCCTTTTCCAGAAAAGGTATGCACCTAATTGTTGTCTATATGTGCAGGCCTTTGAAGCAGCATGGGCAGCAGCGTGCAAGGTGGAGGCATCTATGGTTCTTGTACCATCTGAACTTGTGTTCGTTGTTGGCCCAATCTCATTTTCTGGGCCTAACTGTGAACCTAACATTCTATTTCAGGTAACACTACTCCTAATCCCAAAGTGTATGACAACACTATGGTCACCAGACAGAATAAGTCCTCCATTGCTCGACAGATATCAAGAACCATATACACTATAGATCAAAGCTTTATTCATAGATACATGGTTATTGTCTGATGCTCTTTGCTTACCTGCCTATACACATAAAAGTTTAAACTGAACCAAAGAATTCTATCTGGGGTTGTAACTAAAACTTGCTAAAGATTTTATACAATGGTCAAAAAGTGTTATACAGTTGTAACCAACATGTTCTACAATATGTCCAATCCATACTAGTATGAAACAACAACTGAATAAAGATAACCAAACTAGGGAATAAACTAAATAAAGATTGATGGTATTAAGTGATGTGTTCTTGTTATCCAGCTAGATGGAACTATTGCAGCTAAAA
Organism: Avena sativa; assembly: GCA_916181665.1. Taxonomy (NCBI): domain Eukaryota; kingdom Viridiplantae; phylum Streptophyta; class Magnoliopsida; order Poales; family Poaceae; genus Avena; species Avena sativa. Next base: position 379,162,347 of record OV702279.1, on the reverse strand, counting down.
CTGGTGCAAGGGCATGGGGCTCTGGTTTGCTTCAATGGCTTGAGTTCACAAAACTAAATGGAATAACAATACAAGGCAGTGGCATCATAAATGGTCGGGGGCAAGAATGGTGGACTTATTCAGATCACAATGATGACGATGACATGGACGCAGTAAGGACTGATCGTCTAACAAAATCCTTACTATAGTCAAAAGTAGAAACATTTAATTGCTTATTACATTGGTTACTTCTGACAGTACAGTGAGGAGCTGGAGAAGATGCCACAGATTAAACCAACGGTAAGCAGATTATTAAATGCGGCATGTGAACAGTTACAGTTTCATAGAAGAACAATTTTAACGGAGCATACATTGATTGCAGGCGCTGAGGTTTTACGGCAGTTCCAGTGTCAGAGTAACAGGCATCAGCATAGTCAACAGCTCCCAGTGTCATCTGAAGTTCGATAGCTGCCAAGCAGTCATGGTCCATAACCTAACCATCTCTTCCCCTGAGGATAGCCCCAACACTGACGGAATTCACCTGCAAAACTCCAAAGACGTCAACATTCACCACATTGACCTAGCATGTGGTAATGCTCCCCATAAAATTCGATTCAAGTAGTTCGCCAACCTATCCAACGTTCTTTTGCACTTGTGGACCACAATAACAATAATATCAATTCAGAATTCACCACCTAATTCCCTATGCAGATATAGGGAGGCAGAATAATCAGTATAGAGAAACACCAAAACTTATAACAATGAAATATTTACCTTGTGCAATGCAGGCGATGACTGTATTTCCATCCAGACAGGCTGCAGCGACATAAACATACACAACGTGAACTGCGGACCAGGCCATGGGATCAGCATCGGTAGCCTAGGAAGGTACAACACCAAAGCATGTGTCTCCAACATCACTGTAAGAGATGTCAAAATGTTCAGAACAATGACCGGTGTCAGAATCAAGACCTGGCAGGTAATCATTCATAAACGCGACAGCGATTCATCCAGCAAGGACCGCTATGCAATTATGCATGCATATGTGATATATCTAAGCACAGTGGGTTATCAATGCAGGGTGGCTCAGGGCTGGTTCAGAACATAAGATTCGCAAACATCCAGATGTCGGAGGTTCAGACACCCATCATGATAGACCAGTTCTACTGCGACAGGACGACTTGCACGAACCAAACCTCGGCGGTGGAGGTCTCGGGAGTGCAGTACGAGAACATCCGGGGCACTTTCACGATCAAGCCCGCCCACTTCGCGTGCAGCGACAGCTCCCCGTGCTCGGATATCACCCTGACCGGGATACAGCTGAGACCCCTTGTGGTGCCGCAGTACCACATGTGCAGCGCTTTCTGCTGGCAGGCCTTCGGGGAGCTGTACACGCCCGCCGTCCCTCCCATCCCATGCTTGCAGGTTGGCAAGCCGGCCGGGAACCGTGTGTTGTCAGACCATGATCTGTGCTGAAACTCCTAGAGTGATGCGGGGAACACCTACTCACCTAGTGATTCTTCGGACACCTTTCGCACAATCACTGCGTGGTGTGCAGACTGGATATATATACAGAGGATGTGGTTGGCACACTGGCATGTGTACATATTTAGTCAGTGTTTCTAGTGATGTATCCTGGATGCATGTGTATGTATGACAGTATGAGATAGTTAAAACGGGGGAAAGCATGAAGAATTATTGGTCTGATCTATGGTATTATGCAGAAAAAACTAACGGTGGCAGCATACAATCTTATCAGAACACATTAGATTAATCCCCACACTCCCCAGCTATCCTCATGCAACTTGTGTCGAAGGGGAGAACGAGCCAATAGTGTATAATCACAGGGAATGGGAAGAGGGGTGGAATTACCGCTCACCGGTTTCGAAGTAGCCGGCGGCGGAGGAGATGCCGGCGTTGCGCGGGACGTGGATCTCGTTTAGAAGAGGGGCTGTGAATGCGCGAAGGTGATACTAATCTGACCAAATCCATGTTCATCGCCCGCGCTGTCCTCTAACGCCGATAGAAGCACGGCGGTGCGGTGCGGCGCTCACCGCCCCGATCCCCGCCGGCCGCCGCGTCGGCTCCCTGCAAGCCGCTCGGCGAAATGCATAGGCGCGCGGAGGAAGCAGAGCAGACGACTGACGACTCTAACCCTCCATTTGCATGGGCCGCATTCTCTCGTTTCCCGTAACTCCTCGTGCCTTACTGGGCCAGACCTGAGCTGGATCCATACAGTGTCAAATTCTATGTACTTTCTTGCTTATATTAATTGATTTGGATTTGTCAAATTTTGGATAAACCTATATACTAAATAGTGTCTAGATTCATCTAAATTTTTATAAAATCAAGTCAATTATGGGTCGAAGGAAGTATCATATTTATACTTAATGCTCTCTAATTCTACTACCCAAAAAATCAAATGCCCACCGTTGTCCTTTTTTTTTGGATGTGCCTAGGAGGCTGGCGCCTGCCAATTTTAACAATCTGGCTGGCGTTCTAACGTATCACTGTGTCATTAGATTTTTCGGTTAGCGTCGACATCGCGAGTATGGCCTAGCGCGGGCGAGCCCAGCGCATGTACGTACTGCCATTGATCTCTCTAGCTCAATAAAAATACATGAATTTAAAATGTTTTATTGCTCAAACCGTTAATCTGATTAAAATTCCGTTTTCACCATTAGACTGGTCGCAACGAGATCTTCGAAACTAGATCCCATGTTGATATGTTTCGACAACTTTTTTCGGACCCAAAAGTTACCCACACTGTTGTATGTAAGTTACCCACCATATAACAAGTAAATAACCCACCCCTTTTGAAGAGCTGTGTGAATGAATTTTTTGCATGACAAAACTATCGCTGACATCTCCACGCCACCCACCCCAAACGACCGTCAGAGATCCGCCTGACCGCCACCACCCCGGCCGCCACCACCCCGCAGCAACACAGTGGAGGGGGAGAAGATGGACGCCACCGTCTCCTCGAGTTTTTGCTAACATAGGACAATGCTGACACCGCCGCCTCCTCACCTCATGAGCTTAGCCCGTCGGCGTCCTTGGCGGTGTCAGCGGCAGAGTAGGGAGGTGTGAGGGGGTCAAGGTTAGCACAGAGGGACTTCTAGGGGCGGCGCTCTTCTACCGCACGGGGGAGGGAGGGTTATAGGGAAGGGGCGGCTACAGTATTACATACCTCAGTATTTAAGACTTGTCCACATGAATATATTAGATAGCTATTCCATATGCTCTATTTATATACCGCAGTGTGTAAAAGTTATCCCCTGTTAACACTAAAGTTATCCAACTATTGACCCTAAACTTATCCATTCTAGTATAAGTTACCCTTGTGTTATTCCTAAAAGTTATCCATCTGTTAGTATTAAAGTTACCAGTATCTTAGCACTAAACTCACCCCATGTTATAGCAAAAGTAACACATACTAATATGTATAGGTTACCCACCTATAAGCACTAAAGTTATCCACACTTAGCACTAAAAGCTACCCATGTTAACACCAAACTCACACCCTTCTATAAGAAACAAGTGACCTACCTATTAACATTGAAGTCATCCATAAGCTATTCCATATGCTCTATTTACATACCGCAATATGTAAAAGTTACCCAACTACTGCCCTAAACTTATCCATTCTAGTATAAGTTACCCACATGTTATCCCTAAAAGTTATTCATTTGTTAGCACTAAAGTTATCCATATCTTAGCACTAAACTCACACCATGCTATAGCAAAAGTAACACATACTAATATGTATAGGTTACCCACTTATTAGCATTAAAGTTATCCACCCTTAGCATAAAAGCTACCCCAGTTAACACCAAATTCACGTCCTGTTATAAGAAACAAGTGACCCACCTATTAACATTAAAGTCATCCATAAGCTATTTTACATGCTCTATTTACATACCGCAGTATGTAAAAGTTACCCACCTGTTAACACTAAAGTTATCCAACTACTGGCCCTAAACTATACATTCTAGTATAAGTTACCCACGTGTTATTCCTAAAAGTTATCCATCTGTTAGCACTAAAGTTACCATATCTTAGCACTAAACTCACACCATGCTATAGCAAAAGTAACACATACTAATATTTATAGGTTACCCACATATTAACACTAAAGTTATCCACTTGTTAATATTAAAGTTATCCACATATTGACGTTGAACTTACCCCATGCTATATAACAAAAAAATGGTACATCCTAGTGTGTATTAGTTAACCATCTAGTAGTATTAAAGTTATCCATCTGTTAGCACTAAAGCTAACCGGACCGACGATTGCCAGGCCCGGAGGCCGCGCCGAAATATGGCACAGATCTCCTCTTCATTTCCCGGATAATGCTCGCGCAACAGCTCCGGCACCGGGAGATGACACAGAGGTTGGGAGGTAGAGCCGATGGCGACGCAAGCACGGGAGAAACTGGATCGAGCTGAGGGGCGAGGTTGGGAGGGAGCGTCGTTGACGGGCCTCGGCGACATAGGCGGGACGGGCGTCGGCGGCGCGGCCAGGGGTTGGGAGAGAGGAAGTGCATAGATGGGGTGCTCCGCCGAGGAAAGGAGTAAATCGTGGGTGTATCCAGCTGTGTACCACAGGAAGTGCTCACGGGAGTATACTTTCTGTATGAGCCATTCAATCCGAATCGGACACGCCGCCCTGTAAGATGTCTGTCCGAACGCCCGCCGCACAACAAGTACTAACGACACCAGTAGTTTCATATTACATGAAAAAATACATCACACGCTGCTTAAAAAAGAGGGTTATTTACCTGTTACTTTGTGGGTAACATACATATAACAGGATGGGTAACTTTTGGGTCTGAAAAATATGTTGTCGAAACATATCACTATGGGATCTAGTTTCGAAGATCTCGTCGCGATTCGTCCACCAGTGAAAACGGATTTTTAATCGGATAAATGGTTTAAGCTATAAAACTTTTTGAATTTAAACTTTTGTATTGAGCTGGCTACCGATTCGGACTGATTAGTACGCGCCTCGCTCGTACGTCTCGGGTGTTGCCTCGCTGCCGCTCGTGCCGCTCGCATGTCGAACCCGCCGAGAACAGCAAATTAGCAGGCGCCTGTTAAGTAGAAAAACCATTTTTTTTTGAACACAACTCCACAACCGTCACGCAGGGCCCCGCTTCAAATGGGGTAAAACAGTGTGGTCACTGCTGGTACTTAGCTCAATTTCGTATTAAATAATTTTTCACGCTATTTTTACAACCATTCCAAGCAGATCATGTGAATTTTTACAACCACAAAATCATTTCAATAAGCTTACACAAATTATGAAGAAGAAATCAAGCATGTGAAAGCTATGCCAACACATACATGTGTGAATTTTGGTAGAAAAACCTTGTAGCCTACGAGCTTTGGAACAATAACAAATTAAGTTACCATACAAGAGGGCAATAAATTTTTTTTTTTTGGCTTACACTAAGTGGTCGTGATCTTTTATGAAAATTCACATGGGCATTTTTTCATATATTTTACTTAAAATATGTTTTTTTTTGCCAAGTCACAATATCATAATTACACGAGTTTCATACGGTGAGGCGCGAGATGGATATTGGTTCAGGAATCTGCCCAGCAGGAGGCAGGTGTCGTCAGCCTAGAAATTGACGACGGAGACTTTGCTGACGAAATTTTATCGATCTATTAATTATCATTAATAGTCGTATAAAGAATTTTAAAAATAATAAAAATTATAAATAGATCATTGGACCATGACTACATACACTAGCACGGACCGAAGACGTGCCGCCGTCCTCACCCCTTCATCACCGAAACCGAACAAATCATGTCGTACTAGAGCTTATTGTAGTTGACGAACGAGAAGTTGTCATGCTAAGACACCAAAAGACGAACGCACAAGAACAACAACCATCGCCGAAGATGATAAACGTAGATCGAAAGAAACTGATCTCAAATTACACCAACAAATATGAAAACGAACGGATCTTATGAAATCCACCGGACACACAACTGCACACCAACTAACCCCTCCATCGATGTTAGACACACCCACAAAATAAGGATAGGATGGGAAGCACCCACAAAATAAGGATAGGATGGGAAGGAACTTATTTTTACTACTCCCTCAGACCCATATTAGTTGACTTGGATTTGTCAAAATTTGGATGAACCTATATACTAAACATTGACTAGATTTATCCAAATCTAGACAAATTTGAGTCAACTAATATGGATCGGAGGAAGTAACTTATTTTTACTTTAGGACGTAGCCTGCCTCAACATCCTTTTTAGCATATGAGCTTTGGAAAAATAACGAATTAAGTAACCGTACAACAGGGAAATAAAAAAAGTTTTTTTAGCTTACGCTAAGTGATCGTGATCTTTTACCAAAATTCACATGGGCATTTTTTTCATATATTTTTACTTAAAGTAATTTTTTTGCCAAGTTACAAATACCATAATCACACGAGTTTCATGCGGTGAGGCGCGAGATGGCTGAGGGTTCAGGAATCTGTCCAGGCGGCGGCAGACGTCGTCAGCCCGGAAATGGACGACGGAGACTTTGCCGGCAGAGAAATATTGTGCCGGAGAAGCTCTGGCGATCAGATCCTGTAGCAGCTCAGCACCGCCCAAGGGCAGGCAGATCGTCCTGGCCGTAGCGTAGATCACCTGTGCGGTTTGGATTGCAGATCCGGGCTCCGGTCTGAATCCTGATGGAACGGCGGAATCCTGGTCTCGTGCGCCATTTTCGTTCTACTCTAGGAGGATTTCTCTGTACAGATCATACCTATCTAAGCTCAGTTTTATTAACGCGGCAGAACTCTGTACAACACCACGCCATCTGTGAACTCTCACACCATCTTCCTCTCCGGTAGCTCGATCGTCACGAGCATCTGTTCATTTCTTCTAGTCGTACGCGACGGGGAGGTAGGCGTCGTGGGTGCATCGCCTCCGGGAGGACACCAGCCGCGCCAGCTTCCGGTTGCAGAGCTCGAACGACGGCACCGCGTCCCCGTGGGGCGGTGCCGTGGCTCTGGGACGGAGCCCCAGCTGCCGCTCCAGCTCCGCGAACTCCTCGGCGCGCCGCACGACGTGGTCGTAGCAGATGTACCGCCCGCCGGCGGTGCCGCTCATCGCCTCGTACACGCGGACGTGCGCCTCCGCCACCCGCTCCACGTCAGCCGTCGCCAGCAGGCCCTCCGCCAGCATAGCGTGCGCCCCTGACAGATGGAACGAAACAGCCAAAATGTTGTCAGTCAGTGCGGTGAGCAACTGCGGCTCGATGCAGAAGCCAGATGTACACTGAGCATATAGAGACCTTTGAGGTAGGCGATGGACGGGGTGGAGTTCCGTCTGAGGAAACCCGGCCCGGTCACCAGCGCCGGGCACACCGTCACGAGCTTCAGGTCCCTGCCCCGTGCCGCCCTCCACGCCGCCTTCTCCGCCATCGTCTTGCCCAGCGCAAACCACAGCTGAAAGAGCATTTTATCTGATCACGTCCTGAGACTTTGCAACAGAATGGAAAAGCTATTCTGCATGTTCAGGCTTCATCAGCAGAGAGCTCACCTTGTTCTCGCGGCAGAAAGTCTCGTCGCTCCAGCAGCTCTCGTCGACGGTGGTGGGGAACCGGCGGTGGTGAGGGCTGTTCTGCCTCCACACGCAGGCCAGCAGCGACGAGGTGAACACGCACTTCCTCACGGACTCTGTTCTTACGCACGCTTCCACCACCTGCTCTGCCGCTTTCGCCTCCAAAGTCGCCATGTGTTTCTGTTCAGATTAGCATCAGAAACGTTAAGCAAGCAAGGCAGCTCTGGAGTAAAGCCTAACATTCATAGAGGCTGTCTGTGAAGCCCAGACTACAAAATGTGATGTGAAAACAAGAGGTGTTCTATTCCAGATTTCCATTTCTTGGCAGAAGAAACGGGTTCTGGCATCCAGTGCAATTTACCCCAAAAAGGTGTGCTATTATAACACGGTCTTCTAAGGAAATATAATTACAGCACAATACTCGACTCAGTGGACTACATAGTAATCATGTCAACTACTATCTCTAGTAGGTGCAACTTCAACTAATGGATACTGCTCCATGCCATTTACAGCAGTGGACACGCTCTAAAGCTAATCAGCCAGTTGCAAACATGGTGCCTTTGGTTTTCTGAGTTTAGTGCTATGGTCCATGTTCACATGATGCGATTGTGAGTGCCCAACTAAAATGATATGCAGAGAACATGCTGTGTTCTACAATTGAATCTTTGAAAGGAATCATAAAATTGACAGCTCACCAAGAATTTTAAAAACAGAAGTGCAAAATATTCTACAAGACTAGTACTACTGGCCTTTGATCATAAAGTCCTCAACTTGTCATTGAAGACTGGAGGGCAGGAAACTGTATCAACACTGATGATCTACTGCAAAGTGAAGTCAACTTTCATCTGATATTCTGTACACAAAGTAATTTTCTTGGCCCATACTGCAAGCCCCACTATGATTAACTTTGCAAGAGCTACGTTTGGAACTTTCGGATAGCAAAAGTACTATGGATTTAGCAGAGAATGTCAAAAAAGACAAGACAGGACACTACCTAACCAACTCTTTGTTGACCCAAAAGCTGCTGAAGTAAAAGCATTGTGAGGTACTGCATCTGAGAAAGTGGACGCAGTGCTCAATTTTTTCATAATGTTCATCAACCAGATGAGCTTTCAATTACAGCTGAAAGAGCAATAGGATGCCTTTCATATTTGCGTTCAAATCAGCAGCACCCAAAGGAAAGGTAAAGGGTGTGTGGACTTCATATGCAGGATAAATGCTTTGCATGATAAGTAATCTACACTGCAGTTGGAAGTCATGTGGTATGGTACAATAAACCTAAAAGATGTTTCATCACACATTCTTTCTTAAGTGTATGTAAAACCAAGATAAACAATACAAAGAGTGGCAAAAACAATGCAGTGTGATTAATTACATCCATATCTATGTTGAGTCTGATAAAGCAATGGGTGGCAACATCAGGCATGTTCTAATAAAGGCTCAACAGCACAATCTGAGTGGATTTGGTAGTTCCACTTTAAAACACTTGCATACAAATATAACATATACTTAGGACCATTTTGGGGTTTGATGTGGACTATTACATCCAAACTATTTCCACCATTAATGTGCATATTTGGACTCAGTAGGCACCTACCACCCCTCTGTTTGTGGTAGGTATGCTTACAAAATGGCTAGATGATTACTTCTTATTGTAGCGGTCAATTCATATCATTTCTTGATGCTATGGTCAGATATAGTGCTACAGAAAAATGTGGAAAGAAACTGAACAAAAGGAACTCAAGCAATGACATCTGACAATTTAAGCACTCAAACTAGACAAAAGCTAATTTATTATTAGTTTTTGGTAGCCTCATGAAGATCATCAATCAATGGTTGTTGGCAGAATTCACATCAGAGATGCACACCCTGCCAACTAATCTTAATAATAAAGTAGATGCACAGAATATGGACGATGCAACTAAGGCCAATTCCCAGGGTAATTCAGGGTAAGCACCTCCACATATAGTTCACAATGTAAATGCCTATTTAAAATTTAAAAACTCATGTTATTGCATATTGTGATAGCACTGTCGTGAGTTGTCCTGGAACAGTACAAAATAGGTTGTCATTAACTAGCATAATTACTAGCGCAAGGTGTACAGATATTAGGTGTAAAATTCCATGTCCCTGTAATGACAGCTGATTGATTTAATATGATTGGTGTGTTATCTGTTAGCCGTGGCCATACCTCAGTAGTCATCTCTCGGTAATTTACATTTTAGTACACTGCCACCTTCTACTACCTAATCAATTAAATAATTAGTATGTCCTTATCTAGTTGACACCCTCCTATTCTATAATGTACACCTCTTGCCTACCTTGAAAGCCCAAGATAAAAGTTTTTGTGTCCAAAGTTGAGATGTAGGAGCAACAACACTATCAAAACAGCATCTCTCTTCTGCAGACAAACAAAATAAGCGGACGAACTTATCCGGCATACCTTTGCACGGATAAATTCTTTTATAATTCATGTTCGGGGACATATATGTACCTACTTAAGGAACATTACAGGTTGAGGAGCTCACCGTGTAGCCGGAGATGCCCCCTGGATCCACAAGTGATGAGGTATGGAACACACCAACACAGCCATTGAAAGCTCGGTGCAAGCTCTCAGGGTCCATGACATTTGCCATCACAGTCCAGACCCCATCCCTGCCATTCTCGCCGAACATTTCCATCTCCCGCAGCTTGTCCAAATCCTCTGCCACAGCAAAATAAATCACAACTAAGTTACAGGTTTCAATTTGGAAGTACGCCAGACTTTAATATTTCTGTTGCTACTTCAAGTTCAGCACACCTATTCTGTACTATCAGTGGGCCAGCATCGTAAGTAACACGTCAATCTTCAGAAAGAAACCACTCTTGACAGTGACTGCAAAGAGGCCTCCAAAGGATTGAACATTGCATTGAGAAAGATAATGTAGGATAAGCTATTCGTGACATTGTTGTGTGATGCAGAGTAAGGATAAGAACATACAAAGGTTATTTTCACAACTGCCCTTCTTCTGTTTTGAAAAAAGGCGCAAGTAGCATGCGCTGATGTTACACGCATTTGGATGAACATCAGAGAGCATGTGCCCACAGTTTCTCATCCCCCCTGATTAGGAAACTACGCCTTTTAAAACAGACAAGCTGCTGACGGACAAGGAATGACGCATCAGCCATCTTCAGGTATCTAATTAATTCTCCGACGGTCTATTCCAGGAGGTGGTAGGATAAGGTGATCCTATCAGTGACTATATACTAAATAAAAGAGAATCTTATCAGTAACACAATTCATATGTTCCTTAAATGTCCCGAATGAAGAGTCATACCCATCGGACGGACGACGACTGTAGTTAAAATTATCTTGTGCTGAAGTGTGTGAAATAGACTTATTAGGTAGGGTTAGCTGGTGTAATACACACCACTAAAAGCGAATATACCCGGTGCTGCCTCACCAACAGTCAACACATCACGGTACCGTAAAAACTGATGTTTTCTCGTGCTCGGTGCGTTGACTAAACTACCCTAATGACATAGGCCACACAAATGGAATGAGCAATTTAACATCCTTTTCTTATGCTTTTGCAGCGACCGATCACGGAAAAAGTACAAAACAGACGGCGAGGAAACCGGGACACCTCTTAAGCATGGCTTGGTACGCTCTTGCTTTCCAAAGCCAGCGAACTGACCGATTTGTTCCTAAGTGGTACGCAAAATTTCCTGGTGGTCCAAGAGAAATGCTGCACTGGTAAAATGTCAGCTACCGAAGGGGACTTGGCCACGCAAGTGTGTACCAAAATGTGAAGCTACACTCGGCTAGTTGTCCATCTGTCCAGCAGAGGAAACACCAACATTTGGACACATCAGTACTGGTGTCTGGTGACATAATTGAGCGGGAGAAATGGCACCCCGTGGTTTGTTCGTTTCCGTGAAAGAAGCTTGAGTTGTGATTATTTGACATCTTGTGGAATAAAAGAGAATCTAGAACACTCTGGAGGAGGAGTTTACTGAACGTGTGTGGGTGGTTGCGCTGCTAGCCAAATGAAATGCCGGTTCCTGAACCCGAGTGGACAAATCCTTAGCTGCAGTTCTGCACTTCCCACGCAAAGGTAAAAAATTCGATTGCAAGGTGGAGCTGAATTGTTCGACAATTTTTCTCCCGGAGAACGAAACCATACCGACCGTATATTACTAAATTGTTTAATTAATCCGGAGAAGAAGCACGTGTGATGTGAAACCACGCCGCATTGCGGAATTCGCCAACGCGCACAGCCGCAGCGCACACAGACAATTTTAAAAGAAACAACTGGGGAAGGGGAAGGTGGCCAACCCAGAGAGGCCTGCCGCAAAATCCAATGGCGAATTCTCCGTCTACTAAGCACGCATTTTAAATTCAAAGAAAAAGCGGTGGAGGAGTCAAAGGGGGACAACTGTACCTTGCGTCTCGAGGGCGAGGCGGACGGTGTAGCCGTGGCGGAGGAGGCGGTCGACGACGGCGAGGCCCAGGAAGGAGATCCCTCCCGTGACGCAGACGGTGCGTGGTTCGGCGGCGCCTTCCTCCGCGCCGGCCGCAATCTTGGCCGCCGCGGCGCCGCCGCCCGAGCTCCGCCAGGCGCCCGGGCCGGGGCCCAGCAGCAGCGCGGCCCGCATCTCCTCCACCTCCGCCTCCATGCTCTGCGTGCTCCGCAGCACCCCCATGGCCGCCTGTGCGTGCGCGCTGCCGGCGTTCCCGCGCGGGAATGAATGCGGCGTCTGGCTCGGCCCTGGCTTGGCGTCCCCGCCTGGGCTACGTGTGCGTGGAGTGGGGACTGGTGGATTGTGTGATGATGGGTGGGTGGGTTGGGGTAGGGGTGCGCCCTCGCTCGGCTCGGCGACGTGGATATATAAAACCACGGCGGGAGCCACGTCGGTTCTGGCGAAGGTTCGAACTCGTGGATGGATGCTGGGGCTGCCCTGCGTGGCTTGCTTCCGACGGCACGTACTGTCCAGTGCTTGGCTCGGCTTCTCGTGTCAATCGTGTCCTCCTGTTGTTCCCTTGTTTCTAAGTTTTTTTTTACACGATTGAAAAATACTAACAACCCTCCGAATCCAAATTAATGAAATTACATTTATCTAGATTCGGATACATCTAGCGCTAAAATATAAATAGACTCCGTCCATCAATTTGAATCAAGGGATTAGAGTATTTCTAAATCAACGTTACAAGACACATTGTATAATATATTGAGATTTATTTTTGAAACAAGGAATTTTTTTTGCCTCGATCTATTAATTAAGAAAGAAGATAATTGTCTAATTAATTTATAAAAAATCGGCGAAAACCAATACAACCGCAACAAAGCGAAGCACGCCCAAAACAAGAAAACCATTCAAAAAAATCCCGCAACATTCATTCGATGAGAACACCTCAACAAAAGGCAATGAGCAAGACCAGAGTCCCAGAACGACCCAAATTGAGAGGATAAACCACGAAACCGAAAATCGTCAAGCAGTTGTAGGCACCTTTCCTATGTCGCCACTCTTCTTGTCTCTGCACCTAAGTGACTTCTCCTTCCTAACCTTCTTGGTTTTTCCCTTGATTGTTGTCCCTGTTAGGAGGCAAGCAATCGCCCTTCCAGATCCAGGACTAGTAGCCTCCAACCCGTTGAACAAGTCATAGAGCTCTTTTGTGAAGAGATCATCGGGATTAAGTGTCAACGGTGGCGGAATGGGTGCAGAAACCACATCTGATTGCTTGGGATAGCACAAAGTCGTCGATAAGTCCACCTTGTGCTCCGTTGATAGAGGCAAAGAGGAGGTTGTGAAGTGGTTCTGTGGCAGAAAACAAAAAAAATCTACTACGAGAACGCACCAACCAAGATCTATCTATGCAGAAGTACATCAACGAGCGGGGATTGGTGTTTATACCTTTTAAGACCGGAAGCGGGATTACGTTCCCGCACAAACTTTGCTGATGAAGCCGAGCGTAGCAGACCTCAAGGTCTGGAAGGCTTCAAGCGTCGTTCCGGTGACATGACCTAATTCAAGAAGGTTGTTTCGAAGTAGTCGATGATGGTTTCGAGCTTCATCATAGTCATCCCAAGACGTTGGTTATGTCTAAGAGCTTTTGGAAATGTTTTGGAATATATATATAGGATTGAGGTACCGAGAGCATCTAAGAGAAACCAGAATCAAGACGGAGTGCCAAAAGGGATTCCGGTGGTCGGATTGGATAAGAGGGGGCAGTCCCACCCAAGGAGTGGCGCATGGGCCACCATGGCCCACCCATGGCCGACGCTCAGCCCTCCTAGGGCTGGCACATGGGCTTAGGGGTGCCACCTCGACTTTCCTAATCAGTGCATTGCATAAAAGAGGAAGGTATCCAATTAGATCTCTATTTATGGAAGGTATTGATTGTATCTTGTAAATATGGAATATATGGATATGAGTCATTATTTCCAAGATTACAATCATCTAAAAAGGGGAGGACATGATCTCCTAATTGGAGGAGATCAGGGCACCTGCCAAGGGAGGGTATTCCTCTCCTCCTTGGCCGTCGGCCATAGGGGAGGAACCCTAGGGCGCGCCACCCCTCCCCCTCCTCCTATATAAAGACCCCTAGGACCTCCTCCTAACACACACCACAACTCCTCCTTGAGTTCTCTCTCTAGTGCAACACCATAGTAGTTTCTTTAGAATGTTGCGGGACGTGCGTCGTTGGCGTCGAGCTTTGCACTGAGGAACGCTGACGGATCGGAGGACTGCACGCGTGCAATCCAAGGAGGTATCGTCCGTTCGATTCTAGCATGAAGTGGACATTCTCCTTGCGGCTGGAAGGGAAAGGGATACATCAAGCTACAGGGATCGACATGTTCGTCATCAACATCTACATCAACCGACGTCCTCTTCCGCATCAATGTCGGTATGAGTTTTAGATATGTTCTTGCTAGTGTCTTTATGGTTAGATCTCCGTTATTCGTGTAGAACAATTTTTTTTTATTTGCATGAACAAACCCCAACAACGCGGCGATGCTACCGGCAGCCGGGAGGGCGGCACTGTGGGCGGGGATCGGAGGAAGATGGTTTGAGTTCTGAGTTCAAAATTTGGCCAAACTTAAAATGCACCCGTTCACAAACCATATGTTCAAAGCAAACGGGGCTTTTCTAGACATTGCAACATAATACTTGCTAGTCCTAGTACTACTATATTTTTTTTTCAATTTTTCTTAGTCGTACGTAATGCAACATGCACGAGTTATGACCCGTCGTTACTCGTGCGTGGAAGTCACCACCGAAGCTGCGTCCATATGGCTTGGCGCATACGAAAAGAGACACCAAGTCACAGTTTTGAGTCCGCATGAATGGAATGTAGTGGAGCGGTCTCCTCTTATTCAGTTTTTCTCTCTGCCGCATGATTAATTTGTTCCAATAAAATCGCAACTAGATCGGGCACACCGGAAAGGATTAGGAATCTGCAGGTTTCTACTACTACCTCCGTCTCGGTTTATAAGACTTACGCGTATTTCTAGGTTGACAAATTAACCAACTTAGCATGAGGAACATAAGATAAAAACTATATTATTAGAAACTTTAAATGTTGTATTTTCTAATGATATAATTTTTATATTATATAATTCATAATATATAGCTCATGCGGACGACCTAGGTATACACGTAAGTCTTATAAGCTGGGATAGAGGGAGTACGAGGGAGGAGGAAGGATTAGGATTAGTACTCGATCGCTAGGTGTATAGCCAGTTAGGTCAGAAAGGGACACGACGCTTCCAAAAGCGATGGGCTTTAATTTCTCTTTTCGTCAATTATTAAATACTCCCGTCCCTCGATCGTATGAATGACTAATGACACAGTACTGATCCCCCGTGGTGCGGTGAAATTTTTACTAAGCTAGTAGTAGGACGCGATCGAGCTCGGGGCGGAGGACGGACCTCTCGCTGTTGACACGGCAGATTCGGCAGGTATACTACCACGATCAGCTGATTAAATGCAGCCACGATACTTCTGGTGATGGGCCACGTCCACACTCACACTCACCGCAGGGCAAATTAGGCCACTCGAGATCTAGCAATAGGAAAACGCAAACTCGAAACACCAAAATTTAAATCACCATAATATATGCTGCTCGACTCAGCTTGTTGTGTCACTCGTGCCCTTCATTTGTATATCTAACTGTTCTTCTTTTTGTCGATTTATTAAAAAAAACTGAAGTATTTCTAAATCAAAGATCATAAGGCACATGATCCAAATATCGAGATTCATGTGGTGTATAACATATACCAAGGCACGCACAGTGGTTGATGCGACAGTAGTCTTCTCTTATGCCATACTCCATATCATTCAGATACGACGACAAGAGATAGCATACGGTGGATTGTATCTCAGAGGATACGCGGCATTCCGGGGCTAGTTTCATTGGCTTTGAAGAGCAAGTTCTGGGTTCCGCTGGAAGTTAATAGCAAAGAACTACCAGTTTTTGGGCAAAATTCCGGAAATCTACCAGTTTACGTTTTCGCAGCAAAAATCTGCCACATTTTGCGTCTGTTTTCTCAAATCGCACTAAACCTGTCCTGATCCGAATTAACACGGAAACTGACAAGGCTGGCCCACCCGTCAGGCTGACGTGGCAGCGCAGGACTGTGTGCTGTCTGCCATTTTGCATGCAGGAATGGATTATAAATATAAGAAATGGATTCCTTGGATTTTTCTAATAAATTTAGGCATATTTATTTATATTATTTGGAGTTATATAGTTAAAGTTATGAATTTCCAAAGTTTTTGTATAATTAAAAAAATATTTTTTATATTTAAATTATATAAAATAATAAATAAAGTTTGTAAAAAAAGATTCAAACAATTCTAAGCACTTTTCGTATTTAAACTTTTTCTATTTGAATTCGTATTCAAAAGTTATGAAGGTTTTAATAGTGTCAGAGACTTCTGCGCAATTTTCTGTTAAAACTAGAAGACCTGCATGCAAAATGGCATTGGCTTTGAAGAGCAAGTTGTGGGTTCCGCTGGCCATTGCTTTGCTCCTCACATCAGCCATTCAAAGCCGATCCAACTTAACAGACCAGAAAAAGTGAGTAGTTTCAGCCTGAAACTTCATTTTTTATTCATAAACTAGATGCCCAAATAGGACGAAACTTTCCAAGAATGCACACCGTAGAACATGTGATTTACTGTATATTTTAATTTTTTTCTGGGAACTTTGGATATTGAGTTTAAAATTTGGTAGTCAAAACTTAAAATGGTGCGTATGCACAAACCAGATACGACGGAACTTGTTCAGAACACATAGTGCGCGCGACATGTAATTTATTTTTTCAATTTTCTTCCGCATATAATAATGCAATATATATACCCGAGGAGCAAAGTCACACCAAGTCTGTGCTGTTGTATGACTACTTGACGCATACGAAAAGACAAAACCAAGTCACGGTTTGAGTCGGCGGCCGCACAACATTTTTTCTTCCTTTTGGTTGGAAGCTTCTCTCTGCCGCACCGCATGATTGGTTTGTAGCAGGAATATCGCGACGACTTGACTGTTGCAGCATGGAAGTAGCACGTGATCGATATGCATGGTCGAGCATATATACGAACACACACTGTCTCGGAAAGGATTAGGAATCTGCATGCATGTTTCTACTACTAGGGAGGGAGGAAGGATTAGGAAAACGAACGCTAGGTGTAGCCAATTGGGTGGGAAAGGGACACGATGCTTCTAGTAAAAGGGATGGGTGCTTAATTCGTTAATTAATTTAAATACTTCGTCAGGTCAGGGCCATATATATCTCGCTAATCGCCCCGTTGGCCGTGGCACGCTCAAATTTAAGCCGGAACAGTTGCAGAGGGTCTGGGCAGGACGACGGACCTTTTGTTGCTGACTTGACACCCACTTTTGTTTCGGTGTTTCCCTCTTCTTCGAATTTTGACAAACAAAAACTCGATACCGATTCATTTTAAAGATTATATAAAACCCACCAAAGTCTGTATGATTCTCTTAGACGTATACTTGTACACGTATATTTATGTACATGTACATGCAGAGGTGAAAATTCTAGAGTTATATAGTAGCAGCAACAAAAATTTAAAATTTGTCATGCAAAGATGTAGATCGCGATAACGGGAGGTGTGTGCAGCCGGTGGAGGTATGGAGTATACCTAGTTCGACGGAGTACACTTATACGAAGATATACATGGCTTGGATGTATGGGTTTTGATGAGGTCAAAAGAAAACTAGCCCATTACTCTATAGATTAAGCGTGAGCAAAAGCGAGGCCATTCAGGCCATCTGCCGCATGCGGTACGGCGATCTGTCTCTGGTTTGTGGCCCCTCCCTGGTGCGCAGGCGCACATCTTCGAAGAGAAAAAACTCTAGGCACATACTGCTCGCTTTGGTTATTTCTCCCCGACAACCTCTCTCCCCAAAATCGCCGCGGTCTGGGCCGCCGGCTCCGGCCGCCTCTCCGTTTCTACCCGCTGTCGCTGCTGCGTTCCGCCCCAATACGTGGTCGCCGGTGTGGCTTCTGCTAGCCATCGGCATCGGCTTCTGCTACCTTTGGGCTGTTGGTTCCGCTTGTCGTTGGACGTGGAAGGGCCACGGATTTGTCGCGTGGGGGCTCCTGGATGGCGAAGGGCGCGGGCGCCGGGAGGAGGGCGGCGGTGCTCGCCTCAACCGGTGGCGGCGCGAGATCAAGTCGCGGTGGCTGTCCCTGGGAGCTGGCTACGAGGGAGGTCGGCTGGTCGGGAGAGGATGGAGCTGCGAGGGCTTGCCGCCTTGCCGGCCACCGGTTGGTTCCGCCGCGGCACGGGAGGCAGACATCCAGATCCAAGGTGAGCGACAAGCGAGCAGCAGCCTTCTTATCTGATCCGGCACACCGCAGACTTTCCTCCTCTTCCTGCAGGCCCCTCACTCATCCTCCGCGTGCAGGTGGCTATTGTCCGTCCCCAACCCGCCAAGTGTTTGCCGCCCATCATTGACCTCCGTTCTCGACGCCAATTTCGTCGACCACGTCCCTCCAAGAGCTTGATGAGATGAAGGCCGGCCGACCTCTTCCAGTCTTCCTTTCCGCCGTGAGCTACACCAATAATCTATCAGTTTTTCTCCCTTTCCTTTGTATCACTCTTTCATGTGCATTCTACATGTTTGGCAAAATGCCCACGAGTAATATAGCTGATGCTTGTCTATAATTGGTTACCAGAGCAATTGATTGTTGCGTTTTAGTCTATCAGCCAGGGTTTCCTCTCCGTCTGCTCATGCTGGGCATGTCCTGCTAGAGTTGATTCTGTCTGTCAGACCCAGCCACCACCGGCCGCCAGTCCCTCGGACTCCACTCCACACAACATCAAAAACTGCCGCTAGGCCCAGGTGAAACATTTTCTTTCTTTGAAAAGACCAGTAGCCTCAGTTTGTTCTGACATAGAACCATCTGATCGGTGAGGTTTCTTGGGCATCAACTTATACTTATATCTACAACGATGTTGTAGCACATGTATGCTGCAGAGGCTAGGAAACCAGACCACAAGGCTGCAAAGGCTAGGAAACCAGAGTTTTTAAACATCGGCACAAGTTGTCTTCCTGACATTTTTCCCTTGTTGAGAATACCCATGGTATGCTTTTACAGTGATTCTAATGAAATATCTGAAATGATGAATTTTTTCAAACTGATGAAAATAGCTATCGTCATGTGAAAATATTGTGAATATGTTATATAAACCGTACATGGTTTTGGAATGCTGATCACAACTAAAATATGCCATCAAGCGGACTTAGTCATTCGATGAATTTTCTTCCTTCAGGCAATGTTCACCTCTAACCATTATTTCCCATGTGATTTGAGCACATATCCAATAGATCATAATGACAAATACAGTGCTAAGCAGTTACGCCGATTCCTTAAAATTTGTTTCTGCATATTTAGGTTTTTTCTTCTATTGTAATCTGGAAAATATTAATTATTTACGGTTTGGCACGTAAGTGCATGGCATCCAAATGAGAATGTTATGGTGATATTTACTTTGAAATTGAGGTTTTTTCACACAATTTTGCCCATTTTAACTAATAATATCATGTACTATGTCGCACCGATTCAATGAAAAACTTTTTCATCCCAGGAATCGCTGCGGAGTTGCAGCCATGTATAGAACCGCATCAACATGTATAAATGGGGCCAACAAAAACAAAAAGGATATATTAACCTCCTTCATATCCCATGTGAACAGGATGTCCCGAAGCATATAAGTACGCGGTGGGAGAAAATAACTATTTTCTAACGCTATGAGTCGAACCAAGTTGTTTGTTCGCTTTTCTTGTCATGTGCCACGATTGCATTGCTTCACTATGTATAGAACCGGTTCAAGTGGCCCAATGTACCGCTTTCCTGCAACATAGTGGCTGGTCTAATAAGCATATGTTCTATTTCCACCGGTAGACATGACTCGATTAATATTTGGTTATCAAGCGACTTTGATTATGCAGTAATAGATGAAAAGAAAAAATGATTTTATGAAAACTCTTCTCCAGTGACATGTTATCTTTCAAAGTTCAATATGCTTGATGCTCTGCATGCCTGTTTTTATAGGTGTTTTCTTTCACAATGAGCTGAGTGAATGCTCTCTTTGTCTAAAGTCGTAATCTGGTCAGGTTGCTTCTATAGGTATAGTCAAGGGCTTGCATACTGTTTTTACATCGCACAGTGAAAATTGAGCATTATCTATTTGTAGGGTAAAAGCGATTACTGTCGTAGGATCTAAATGTTTAGCCAAGAAACCGTTTCCAAATTGCTGCACTATTAAGCATGTGTTTTGTTTGTAGAGGTGAGCTTCTAAGTTTTATGGTTGCTTCTGTTGAGATAGTCTCCTTTATGTACCATAATTTTACTCAAGTAAAAAAAGTAGGAGTCATGGGTACAGAATATTCAGTGCTGCCATTCTTTCAAAAAACACCCCTATATGTTTCTATACGTGGAACAATTTTTTTGTTGTCTTATTTTTTCCATTATGCAAGAGGATGAGGAATCTCATCATGCCGTCGTAGAAGAATTCTTCTCGGTGGCGGTCTTCCGGAAAGATCTCAACGATTTTTTTTTCAAGAAAATATTGGTGGACATATAAATTATGGTTTGTCAGGTTAAATTTTTGGGGATGAGTTGACAAAAATGGAGAGGGGAGGAGGAAATAATGGAGGTGAATACCCTGGAGGATGATAACACAGAAAAAGGACTAGGTTTGCCATGTGAACCTTTGAAACAAGGAGTACCACTTTCAGTGGTCGGGATGAGTCGACAAACGATTGATTGATTGAAATTATTCCGCTATCATTTTTGCTAAATTTATAGAGAAGCTTTCGGTTTGTTGGGGTTTTCCTAATCTTGGATATTCTATGTTTGTCATTACATGATTCAGTTTCTATTGTTTATTCTCATCTTTTTTCTTGGTAGGGGATCATGCATGACTTCACTGTACAAAGGTAAATATTGAGAATTCATGAATAATAGTAATTGGCTTCTTGGGTAGTAGTTACTAAAATACCAGTTTTTAAAGGTTTATTTTCATTTTTTAAGTTTAATGATTTTTGTTTAGCTTTAAGGATGCACGTGCACAATTCCATAAATAAAGCATCTTCTATTTATAGAGTATACTTAATATGATCACTCATCCTGTTTTGCATTTGTGCTATGTACGGGTGTCGTTTTCTGGAGAATAACTCACCCATCTACGAGTAGAAGTTAATGAATGGAACACTACTCATTTCTAAATTTTACTTAGAGTCTCTACTGGAAGCTAGAGTCTCCACTAGGGAAAGCATATGATTTCAGGTAAGAAATCTCATAAGTTGAGATTGTTAATTCTACATCTCACTTATAGGGTATTCATACTATCTTCACATATATTGTAATGAGGTCAAATTTCCCTGTTCAATTCTACACTTCATTGTCCTTCAGATTCTAACGAAAATGACAATTGTAATGCCTAAGTTGCATCTTAGTTACTGCCTCATCGGAGCACCAAGCCATGTTGGTTGTAGTGTATAGATGTCAATCGATCTATGATTGCATTTTTGTAGTGAATCGAAGTTAGAATTAAGTTACAGATTTGCACAAATGTTGATATGTAGCTGATTTTTCTGCAGATTCAGAAAGGTTATGCAAGCAAGAACATGTCATCACATATTTTTACTCGGAAGTTAAAAACTAAATTTCATATGTGGAGCTCATTTTTCTACAGATTGACTGACGCGAGACGAGCAAGGGCATGCCATCACAGGTGTAAGTCATAGTTGTTATACGTTAGGATCATTCTTTTTCTTGGTTTTATAGATTTTCATATGTGGATGTCATAAGTTCAGCCAAATATATCAGTATTTACTCTGACATGTCACTGTTGCTTAGGTATTTACATGTACTACACAAGATCTTGCAGATTATGTAGACCAAATCATCTGATTGGTAATGAAAACATACATGCCATTTGTATTTCCTCAATGAATTCTTTGTTTATTGGCATGCTGTTCTGAAATTCCCAATGGATTTCATTAGTTATGCTTGTATACGAATCTTATAATCCTACAAGACGTCTAGCTATGATGTTATTAAGAGATGTCAGTTTTAACATCATCCCCTTTATATGCTTTATAGTTAGTTTGTGAATTAAGAATTTGTACGAACTTCCTCTACTGTATGCCCGGCTTAGCTTGCTAACTGTGGCCCCTATAAGTGTACCTGATATCCTATGTCGATGTATTGTGGGCATGGTTGGTTGTATTGTGGTATTGTGTGCTTGCGCATGCATGAATGGACTAAAACAACATGCCAACAAACAGAGCTGCTAAAATGCCAGCCACACCAATAATCATGTCTAGACAATAGTTGTCACAGTATACAACACATTCAGGTCCTGGTCGACAGACCCACGCATACGTCTCATACATAGACTATGCCGACGACTTCTTTTATCTACGTGTGCCAAATAAAACACACATACGTACCTATGTTGTGCCGGAAGAACGCCATGTAGGCGGCGAGGCGAAGCTCGCCTATCGTCTAGTATAATTTAAGTTTGAGAGGGACACCCAAGCACACCTTGACACTAGTTTTGGCAGGTACAAGTACAACCAAGATCGGGTGAGGCCCGAGGTAGTCAGTATACGAGCAATGACAATCTATCAAAGGGAAGAACGGGACCATCTATGAGGAGGACTCTGATCTATCGTCATCACATGTTACTGTTACTGGTCGTCGTACGTGCTCGCAAAATCTACCGAGATCATTTTCTCGCTCTGCCGTCCGCGGTCCGCTAAGAAACTTCTGGGTCAATGGCTATAGCCGTCAATCTGACCAAGATATCCATGGTGGGTTTCGTTGGCCGACTGACTGACTGACGCTACGGCGCTGTTTTTAGCTGAGCTGGGACATGTCCTCTATGGTAGATCTTTAGAGACGTACTATTTATTTTTTAAAAATGGGCGTTTTATTACTCAAAGCAATGTTTACACCCGGTCTCTGCATAACTAGGATGCACACAGCCGAAAATCCTCACAAGTTATAACCAGAAGTAATCGAAAAATAAGAACAAACGTATAGATAACACAGTGGGTTGTGACTATGGTATTTTAATCGTAGGTCGCGCTGCCATCCATATCTAGAAAAAATATCCCGCGCCACGGCCTCCAAACGCCTACACCCTTCCGCAAAGAAGTCTCGGAACTCCATACGTTGAAGAATTGTCCATGGACATAGGATTGTCGTGGCTCGGAAGATAACCGGCAATTGAGAAGACATCATATTATTAAAAATCTTGTCATTCCTACATAGCCATAGCGACCAAATAATGGCAAGCGCTCCCACCCTAAAAACAGTCTCATATTTATCATCAATCTCATTCAACCAATTGCCAAAAATATTAGCAACCGATGAAGGGGGAGATAAACCAGAGGCCACTTGGGTGATTGATCATATAATACGAGCAAATTTACACTGGAAGAATAAGTGTCTAATTGTCTCATTATGATTACAGAAGACACATTGTTTGCTTCCTTGCCAATTCCTCTTAACAAGATTATCTTTTGTAAGAATTACCCCTTTTCGAAGATACCAAGCAAATTCTTTCGTTTTCAGGGGTATTTTTATTTTCCAAATTCTACTATTATCATCAACTGGAATATTTGGTTGGATCAAAGCTCTATAAAACGAATCAACAGAAAATTTACCATTATGCAATAGCTTTCAGTTAAATTCGTCCACACCCTCCGACAACTGTATCGTAGACAGTCTCAATAAGAGATCGTTCCATGATAGTAGTCTAGGACCTATAAGACTTCTGCGGAAATAGACATTAGGAGGATTAGATTCCATTACCCTGGAAAGTGTATCCCCCTTATGCCTAACTATCGAATATAGAGCAGGATATTGTTCTCTAAGGGGCATTTGGCCAAGCCATCTATCTTCCCAGAATCTAATCTGTGATCCATCCTTAATATTAAAAGAACCAAAGCATAGAAAATGTTTTTTGAATGCCATCAGTCCAGCCCAAAAGTGTGAGTCACCTGGCTTCCAGACCACTTGCGACAATGCTTTGGATCCAATATACTTCCTCCACAAAATGGTTTGCCAGACTCCTTCTGAGAGAAGTTTGAACAGCCATTTACCTAGGAGTGCAGTGTTCTTGACTTGCAAATCATCTATGCCAAGTCCACCATATTCCTTTGGTCGGCAAACCACAGTCCATTTGGCCAGTCGATATTTCTTTTTTACCTCATCCCCTTGCCAAAAGAATCTTGAACAGAAATAATCCACTTTCTTCAAGACCCCTTTAGGTATTTGAAAGAATGAAATCATATACAGTACCATATTAGTCAGTACTGAATTAATGATTACAAGTCTTCCACCAAGGGATAGTAGTTTTCCTTTCCAGCTATTAAGACGTTTTTGTAGTCTTTCCTTAACCCCTTTCCATTCAGCTATCGTGAGACGCCGATAATGTATCGGTATACCCAGATAGTTAATAGGAAAGAGCCCATGGCCACAACCAAATAACTCAGCATATAAATGTGCCTCATTTTTAGCTTCGCTAAAGCAATACAAGTCACTTTTATGGAAGTTGATTTTCAGTCCTGATAATTGCTCAAAAGCTGAAAGTATTAACTTCAGATTCTTAGCCTTCTCAAGATCATGCTCCATAAAAAGTATTGTATCGTCTGCATATTGAAGGATTGATAGTCCACCATCTACCAGATGTGGAACTAATCCCTCAATTTGGCCATCAGCCTTCGCTCTCTCAATAAGGATAGCCAATATATCTTCCACTATATTAAATAATATAGGCGAAAGTGGATCCCCTTGTCTTAATCCTTTGTTTGTTCGGAAGTATTTTCCTATGTCATCATTGACATTTATAGCAACACTACCCTCAGAAACAAAATACTGAATGAGATTGCGCCAATCCTGAGAAAAACCTTTCATACAGAGTGTTTGCTGAAGGAAAGACCAATTAACTTTATCATACGCCTTCTCAAAATCAATCTTGAACACTACTCCATTCAGTTTCTTGGAGTGTAGTTCATGGATTGTCTCATGCAGGATTACTACACCGTCTAAGATGTTTCTTCCTTGCATAAAAGCCGTTTGAGAAGGGCGCACTACATTATCAACTATTGAATTTAGCCTAATCGTTGCCACCTTTGTAAAGATTTTAAAACTTACATTAAGAAGGCAGATTGGGCTGTATTGTTGTATTCGCTCTGCATTAATAACTTTAGGAAGTAAAATAATGTTGCCAAAGTTCAGTCTAAAAATATCAAGCTGACCTTCATGCAAAACATGAAACAAGTGCATCAAATCCTCCTTAATAACTTCCCAGAATTTCTGATAAAATTCAGCTGGAAAGCCGTCAGGTCCTGGTGCTTTATTGTGTTCCATTTGAAAAACAGCTTTCTTAACCTCTTCCTCCGTATAAGGGGCGGTTAGAAACTTGTTTTCGTCAACAGCAACCTAGGGAATATCCTCCGTTAAGGATTCCTCCAGTGATATGGAGTTTTCTGGTGGTGCCCCACAATGATTTGTAATACTTTGTAATGTAAGATTTTAGCTGCTTCTGTCCCTCAATCATACCTTCATCCTAAACCAAAGAGTGAATAAGTTTCTTCTTATGCTTGCCATTGGCAATAGCATAGAAGTATCTTGTATTCATATCTCCTTCAAGGATGAATTTTGCTTTAGACCGTTGGTACCACTTGAGTTCTTCCTCGCGAAGGATTCTGGCAATTTCTACATTCGATTGCTTCTTAAGCTCAATCTCAGATGCAGTTAAAAGCCTTATTTCCGCAGAAGCCTCCAAATCATCAATAATAGATGAAAGACGTATTTTTCTTTTTTCAGGATACCGGCAGTATGTCTAGCCCAACCGCGAAGGAATTTACGAAGAGCTCACATTTTATTAGTCCACCGCTGTATAGGCATTTGACCAGCCACCGGTTTTGCCCACACGTCTTTCACTAAATCAAAAAAACCATCTCTTTCAATCCATCCAAGTTCAAACTTGAAGCTATGTTTGGATCTTTGTGATGGTGTTCCAACAGATAAAAGTAATGGAGCATGGTCCGATAAAGCCTCAATACGCTCTAGAGCCCGAACGATTACCAATGGGAACTTATCCTCCCACAGTGTATCCATAATTACTCTATCTAATTTCTCGTAAGTCGGCTCTGGGAGACTATTAGCCCAAGTGAACTGTCTCCCAATCATATTAACCTCTCTTAAATCCAGGCTATCTATGACAGCATTGAATAATAAAGGCCAATGTTCATCGAACCTGTCCCGACTTTTCTCATGAGGGAATCTTAGCAAGTTAAAGTCCCCTCCTATAAGAATAGGGTAAGGGTTATCCTTAGCTAGATTTACCAACTCACGCAGAAAGTCAGCCTTATAAACATCCTGAGATGTACTACTTATGTAGTTATGTGGATAAGAAATTCCGATGGAGATCCCAGCTTTCTTCTGCCGGCGACTTTACATAATTTCAACACTATACCGACCAAGTATCAGGAAGTAAAGAGAACTGGAAAAGGATTACGACTACTTGTGCACACCGTGGCTGTGTCACTAGACGATTTGTCTGGCCACCGCGTCCTGAGAGGCACATCACAGATCTACGAGAAAATTCCAAAAAACCATCACATTCAGTGTGAAATTCGAAGAACAACCAGTATTCGACGAAATTGCAAAAAACCACCGATTTTGTGTGAATTGGTTCCAATGTGCACTGATTGTTCGATTCAACCCAGTTAACACGATTTCTGACATCGGGCCCCACTGTCGGTGCTGACGTGGCAAGGTGTCCATGTAATCAAGGTCAAAAGTTAGACAGACCTAACTATTAGGGATCTTTTTGTAATTTTTTTGGAAGTGGGGGCCACTTGTCAGCTCCTTCTTCCCTCTCGCTGGGAATCCTCCTTGAAAGCTCCAAGCAGCAGCCGACGCCGGTGGAGGGAAGGCCGACCCCGGCGGAGGGGAGTCAGACGTCGTCGCAGGGGAGGCCGCGGGCTCCCCAGGCCCTCTCCCTTCCCGGCCGTCTCCCCGTCGTCGCCGCCGCCGGTGGAGGGGAGGCCAACGCCGCGAGCCCCGTCCTCGGCGGAGGGGAGGCCGACGCCGGCGGAGGGGAGGCAGACAGAGCCCCGTGGCGGCCACGCGCTCCCCAGGCCCCCTCCCTCCACTATCGTCTCCCCGTAGTCGCCGTTGTCGGTGGAGGGAAGGCCAACGCCGCGAGCCCCGTCGTCGGTGGAGGGGAGGCCGACGCCGGTCGCCTGCGGGATGGGTGGATGAGGCACGCGGAGCGCCTGCGGGACGGGCGGCTGAGGCACGCGTCCATGGCGGAGGACGAGGCCGTCGAGGACGAGCTCCTCACCACGACGGCCGATGCCTTGCTCCGTCGAGGAGATGGACGGCGGCAGGGTCCCCGAGGCCGACGTGGCCAGGGCGGCCAGAGCTGGGGACGCCGGCGGGGGCGGCCGGAGGAGGGGGCGCCAGCGATGGATGCCTCAGAGAGAGAGAGTATTTGGGGGAAAAGGAAAAAAGAAAAACAAATTTACTGACAAGTGGGTCCCACAAAAAAATTACAAAATAGCCCAAAGTAGATATGTCCAAGCCTCCCCTTGCCACGTTAGCACCGACAGTGGAGCCCGATGTCAGAAATCGTGTTAACCGGGCTGAATCGAACAATCAGTGCACATTGAAACCAATTCGCGCAAAATCGGTGGTTTTCTACAATTTCGTCGAATATTGGTTGTTCTACGAATTTCACACTAAAATGTGGTGGTTTTTTGGAATTTTCTCCGGATCTACTATTCCCTCCGCTAATGACTAGAGAAAGTCTTACATTTTGGAGCCGAGCAAGTAGTATTTGTAGGGTTTCGTAGCATGGAAAACAAAAAATTTCTATCGCATACAAACAAACAAGCCAAGATCTATCTACTAGATTGAAGCAACGAGTCGATGGAATAACTCACCCTCAAAGATTCCAAAGTGTTTAACGAGAGCGGATTCTCGTGGGTGATGTAGTCGTACTCTTCCCGATCTCAAGATCGCGTAGACGATCCTTCCGGCGCTGCGTTCCGGCAGCGCTCCCGCAGTCGGTCACACGTTCGGTACTCGACGAAGACCTTCCTCTCCCTTGTTCCAGCAGGCAGCGGAGGTTGTAGCACTCTCCTCGCGATTCCGGCAGCACAACGGCGTGGTACCAGAAGTAGAGGGGAGATCTCGCAGGGCTTCGCCTTAAGCCGGAGCGAGTATGGTGGAGTACGAGAGAGTCCCTCGACGATCTAGGGTTTAGACACGTCGAGGAGGAGGCTAGGCCAGCGGCTAGGGTTGCTAGGCGGCGGCGGCAGCAGGTGGCGGCGCCGGCGGCTTAGGGTTTGGAGGAGAGGATCTTGTGTGTCTAGGAGGGAGCCCTGCCCCTCCTTATATAGGTGGAGGGGCCGGCCGGCCAAGGGGAGGGAGAGGAGTCCCTCCCCAACTCGGCTTGGGTGGTGCGCCGGCGGTGGGGAGGAGGGACTCCTCCCCAACTCGGTTTCCTCCTCTTTTTCCACTTCCCAAAAATAGTCGTTTGACTTTCAAACTAGCCGTTTGACTTTTCAAACTAGGATTTGATTTAATCCTTTATTTTGTTCAGCGATGACACTTAGTACATGATGCAATCATACCAACTTGATATAACACATTCATGTACCCTTCCCCTCCGGAGTGTCGGACATTCCGGAACCTTCTAGGACATTCCCGATGAAAACACCGGAATCATTCTCCAACTCCGAAACGGGACTTTCCTTATATGAATCTTATTCTCCGGACCATTCCGGATCTCCTCGTGATATCCCGAATCCCATTCGAGACTCCGAACAACATTCGGACTCTTTCTCATCATTCCATAACTACTCAAACAACGTCGAATCCTTAAGTGTGTCTCCCTACGATTCGTGAATTATGCGGACATGATCGAGACACTTCTCCGATCAATAAGCAATAGAGGAATCTGGAAATTCATATGGCTCCCACATATTTCTACGATTACTTTGCGATCGAATGAACCACTTACATACGATACCAATTTCCCTTTGTCTCACGATAGTTTACTTATCCGAGGCTATGATCGTCGGTATCTCTGCATACCTAGTTCAACCTCGTTACCGATAAGTACTCTTTTCTCGTTCCCGTGATATGTGATCCCTTGTGAGCCAGTCACATGCTTGCAAGCTAATTGGATGACATTCCACCGAGAGGGCCCAGAGTATATCTATCCGT
The DNA here is from genome assembly GCA_916181665.1 of Avena sativa. Taxonomy (NCBI): domain Eukaryota; kingdom Viridiplantae; phylum Streptophyta; class Magnoliopsida; order Poales; family Poaceae; genus Avena; species Avena sativa. The sequence continues at coordinate 379,133,015 of OV702279.1, read as the reverse complement.
CATATGGATGGACAAATCCCACTCTTGATCCATGTGTTTCAACCAATACTTTCCGAACACTCAATGCCACCTTTATAGCCACCCAATTACGGTGTGGTGTTTGATGTCATCAAAGCATCCATCCGGTAAAGGTGATATGCATGATCTCATGGTCGAAGGAATTAGGTTACTATGTATCAGAAAGCATATAGCAATTGAACTATTGAAATGACTTGATCTTTATGCTACGCTTATCTATAGGAGTATGTCCACCATATCATTCTCCTAACGATATGATCTTCTGGTCAATAACATCTCAATGTTCATGATATGGAAACCACAATCATTTAATCAACCAACAAGCTAGTGAAGTATAGAGGCTATACTAGGGACTTCAATTTAAGTTTACAATTCACACAAGTATTAATGTTTCCTTGTTAATACTATTATAGCATGAATATAAACATTTATCATAAACACAAAGATATAATAATAACTATATTTATTATTGCCTCTAGGGCATATCTCCAACAGTCTCCCACTTGCACTAGAGTCATCTAATCTAGATTACATGGTAATATACCGAACACCCATGGCAGTTTGGTGTTGGTCATGTTTTGCCCTCGGGAGAGGTTTAGTCAACGGATCCGCCACATTCAGATCTGTGTGTACTTTGCAAATCTTTATATCCCCATCCTGGATATGTTCTCGAATAGCGTGAAAACGCAGCTTGATATGCTTCAGCTTCTTGTGTGACCTTGGTTCTTGCGCATTGGCTATGGCGCCCATGTTATCACAGTAGATAGACATTGGGTCCAGCGCACTTGGAACCACACCCAGCTCTGTAATGAACTCTTTCATCCATATCGCTTCTTGTGAAGCCTCCGAAGCAGCCATGTATTCCGATTCAGTTGAAGATCTCGCCACAACGCTTTGCTTTGCACTCCTCCAGCTAACTGCTGCACCATTCAAAATAAATACGTATCCGGATTGTGATTTAGAATCATCTAGATCGGTGTTCCAACTAGCATCGGTGTAACCATTAACAACGAGCTGTTCATCACCTCCATAAGAAAGAACCATATCCTTAGTTCTTCTCAAGTACTTAAGGATGTTTTTGACCGCTGTCCAATGATCCACTCCTGGATCACTTTGATATCTGCTAGTTAAACTAACAGCATATGCGATGTCGGGTCTAGTACATAGCATGGCATACATTAGAGATCCTATGGCTGAGGCATAGGGAGTCTTACTCATCCTTTCTCTATCTTCTGCTGATGTCGGACTTTGAGTTTTACTCAAGGTCGTATTGGGCAACATGGGCAAGAACCCTTTCTTTCTATCTTCCATTCCAAACCTATTTAGAACTTTGTCCAAATATGTACTTTGTGACAATGATATTTGGCGTTTCGATCTATCTCTATAAATCTTTATGCCTAATATGTAAGCTGCTTCGCCAAGATCTTTCATTGAAAAACTATTATTCAAATATTCCTTGACACTATTAAGAAGGTCTACATCATTCCCAATCAACAATATGTCATCTACATATAGTATTAAGAATGCTACAGAGCTCCCACTCACTTTCTTGTAAATACAAGCTTCTCCATAAGTTTGTATAAAACCAGAACTTTTGATCACCTTATCAAAACGTTGATTCCAACTTCGGGATGCTTGCTTCAATCCATAGATGGACCGTTGAAGTTTGCATACCTTGTTAGTGTAGGGGTTCGTAGCATGGAAAACAAAAAATTTCTATCGCATACAAACAAACAAGCCAAGATCTATCTACTAGATTGTAGCAACGAGTCGATGGAATAACTTACCCTCGAAGATTCCAAAGCGGTTAACGAGAGCAGATTCTCGTGGGTGATGTAGTCGTACTCTTTCCGATCTCAAGATCGCGTAGACGATCCTTCCGGCGCCACGTTCCGGCAGCGCTCCCGCAGTCGGTCACACGTTCGGTACTGGACGAAGACCTTCCTCTCCCTTGTTCCAGCAGGCAGCGGAGGTTGTAGCACTCTCCTCGCGATTCCGGCAGCACAACGGCGTGGTACCGGAAGTAGAGGGGAAATCCCGCAGGGCTTTGCCTTAAGCCGGTGCGAGTATGGTGGAGCTTATGAGAGAGGCTATTAGTGGTCTAGTAATTAGACACACCAATTAGAAGGCTCTAAACCAATTAGAAGGCTCTAAACCGCTAGCTAAAGCAATTAGAAGCTCTAAACCAAAACGGCTCTAAACCGGAGGTAGAAGATAGGAACTTGTGTGTTCTAGGAGGGAGCCCTGCCCCTCCTTTTATAGGTGGGGAGGCGCGGCCAGGGGAGGGGAGTCCCTCCCCAAGTCGGCCTTGGGCTGGGCGCCGGCTTGGAGGAGTGGGACTCCTCCTCCAAGTTGGTTCCAACTCCTCTTGCTTGTTTCCCACAGTTTCCTGTTTCCCACAGTTTCCTGTTTTAGCCGTTTGACTTTCAAACTAGCAATTTGACTTTCATGTTTTTGGAACAGCAAGAACACTTAGTACATGATGCAATCATTCAATGACACACTCATGTACCCTCCCCCCCCCGGAGTGCCGGACAATCCGGAACCTTCTAGAACATTCCCGATGAAAACACCGGAATCATTCCCGAACTCCGAAACGGGACTTTCCTTATATGAATCTTATTCTCCGGACCATTCCGGATCACCTCGTGATATCCCGGATCCCATCCGAGACTCCGAACAACATTCGGTCTCTTTCTCATAATACCATAACTACTCAAACAACGTCGAATCCTTAAGTGTGTCTCCCTACGGTTTGTGAATTATGCGGACATGATCGAGACACTTCTCCGAACAATAACCAATAGAGGAATCTGGATATTCATATGGCTCCCACATATTTCTACGATTACTTTGCGATCGAATGAACCACTTACATACGATACCAATTTCCCTTTGTCTCACGATATGTTACTTATCCGAGGTTATGATCGTCGGTATCTCTGCATACCTAGTTCAACCTCGTTACTGATAAGTACTCTTTTCTCGTTCCCGTGATATGTGATCCCTTGTGACCAAGTCACATGCTTGCAAGCCAATTGGATGACATTCCACCGAGAGGGCCCAGAGTATATCTATCCGTCATGTGGATGGACAAATCCCACTCTTGATCCATGTGTTTCAACCAATACTTTCCGAACACTTAATGCCACCTTTATAGCCACCCAGTTACGGTGTGGTGTTTGATGTCATCAAAGCATCCATCCGGTAAAGGTGATATGCATGATCTCATGGTCGAAGGAATTAGGTTACTATGTATCAGAAAGCATATAGCAATTTGAACTATTGAAATGACTTTGATCTTTATGCTACGCTTATCAATAGGAGTATGTCCACCATATCATTCTCCTAACGATATGATCTTGTTGTTGATAACATCTCAATGTTCATGATATGGAAACCACAATCATTTAATCAACCAACAAGCTAGTGAAGTATAGAGGCTATACTAGGGACTTCAATTTAAGTTTACAATTCACACAAGTATTAATGTTTCCTTGTTAATACTATTATAGCATGAATATAAACATTTATCATAAACACAAAGATATAATAATAACTATATTTATTATTGCCTCTAGGGCATATCTCCAACAGTCTCCCACTTGCACTAGAGTCATCTAATCTAGATTACATGGTAATATACCGAACACCCATGGCAGTTTGGTGTTGGTCATGTTTTGCCCTCGGGAGAGGTTTAGTCAACGGATACGCCACATTCAGATCTGTGTGTACTTTGCAAATCTTTATATCCCCATCCTGGATATGTTCTCGAATAGCGTGAAAACGCAGCTTGATATGCTTCAGCTTCTTGTGTGACCTTGGTTCTTGCGCATTGGCTATGGCGCCCATGTTATCACAGTAGATAGACATTGGGTCCAGCGCACTTGGAACCACACCCAGCTCTGTAATGAACTCTTTCATCCATATCGCTTCTTGTGAAGCCTCCGAAGCAGCCATGTATTCCGATTCAGTTGAAGATCTCGCCACAACGCTTTGCTTTGCACTCCTCCAGCTAACTGCTGCACCATTCAAAATAAATACGTATCCGGATTGTGATTTAGAATCATCTAGATCGGTGTTCCAACTAGCATCGGTGTAACCATTAACAACGAGCTGTTCATCACCTCCATAAGAAAGAACCATATCCTTAGTTCTTCTCAAGTACTTAAGGATGTTTTTGACCGCTGTCCAATGATCCACTCCTGGATCACTTTGATATCTGCTAGTTAAACTAACAGCATATGCGATGTCGGGTCTAGTACATAGCATGGCATACATTAGAGATCCTATGGCTGATGCATATGGAGTCTTACTCATCCTTTCTCTATCTTCTGCCGATGTCGGACTTTGAGTTTTACTCAAGGTCGTATTGGGCAACATGGGCAAGAACCCTTTCTTGCTTTCTTCCATTCCAAACCTCTTTAGAACTTTGTCCAAATATGTACTCTGTGACAATGATATTTGGCGTTTCGATCTATCTCTATAAATCTTTATGCCTAATATGTAAGCTGCTTCGCCAAGATCCTTCATTGAAAAACTATTATTCAAATATTCCTTGACACTATTTAGAAGGTCTACATCATTCCCAATCAACAATATGTCATCCACATACAGTATTAAGAATGCTACAGAGCTCCCACTCACTTTCTTGTAAATACAAGCTTCTCCATAAGTTTGTATAAAACCAAAACTTTTGATTACCTTATCAAAACGTTGATTCCAACTTCGGGATGCTTGCTTCAATCCATAGATGGACCGTTGAAGCTTGCATACCTTGTTAGCATCTTTAGGATCGACAAAACCTTTGGGTTGCATCATATACAACTCTTCATCAATGTCTCCATTGAGGAATGCTGTTTTGACATCCATCTGCCATATCTCATAATCATAATATGCAGCGATTGCTAACATAATCCTCACAGACTTTAGCTTCGCTACCGGTGAGAAAGTCTCATCGTAGTCAACTCCTTGAATTTGTCGAAACCCTTTTGCGACAAGTCGAGCTTTATAGACAGTAACATTACCATCAGCATCTGTTTTCTTCGTGAAAATCCATTTGTTCTCGACAGCCTTCCGGCCATCCGGTAAGTCCACCAAAGTCCATACTTGGTTTTCGTACATGGATCCAATCTCGGATTTCATGGCTTCTTGCCATTTATTGGAATCTGGGCTCATCATCGCTTCCTCATATGTCTCGGGGTCATCGGTGTTGTCCACCACCATGACATTCATAACGGAATCATACCAATCTGGAGTGGTACGAGTTCTCGTTGACCTCCGAGGCTCTGTAGTAACTTCAACCGAAGTTTCATGATCACCATAATTAGCTTCCTCTCTTATTGGTGCAGGCACCACAGGAACTTCTTCCGGTGCTGCGCTACTCGCAATTTCGAGAGAAGGTTCGACAACCTCGTCGAGTTCTACTTTCCTTCCAGTCACTTCTTTCGAGAGAAATTCCTTCTCTAGAAAGGATCCATTCTTGGCAACGAAGATTTTGCCTTCGGATCTATGATAGAAGGTATACCCAATAGTTTCCTTCGGGTATCCTATGAAGACGCATTTTTCCGCTTTGGGTTCAAGCTTGTCCGGCTGTAACTTCTTTACATAGGCTTCGCATCCCCAAACTTTAAGGAACGACAATCTAGGTTTCTTCCCAAACCATAATTCATACGGTGTCGTTTCAACGGATTTAGATGGTGCACTATTTAAAGTGAATGCGGTTGTTTCTAATGCATAACCCCAAAATGATAGCGGTAAATCTGTAAGTGACATCATAGAACGAACCATATCTAAGAGAGTTCGATTACGACGTTCGGACACACCATTACGCTGTGGTGTTCCCGGCGGTGTCAATTGTGAAAGTATTCCGCATTTCTTCAAATGCTCGCCAAACTCGTAACTTAGATATTCACCTCCACGATCAGAACGTAGAAATTTAATCTTCTTGTTACGTTGAATCTCTACCTCACTTTGAAATTCCTTAAACTTCTCGAAAGTTTCGGACTTATGTTTCATGAAATAGATATACCCATATCTACTCAAGTCATCCGTGAAGGTAAGAACATAACGATAACCACCGCGCGATGCTACACTCATTGGACCACACACATCGGTATGTATGATTTCCAATAAGTCCGTAGCTCGCTCCATCATACCAGAAAATGGAGTCTTAGTCATTTTACCCATCAGACATGCTTCACATCTTTCAAGTGATTCGAAATAAAGTGATTCAAGAAGTCCATCGGAATGGAGTTTCTTCATACGCTTCACTCCAATGTGACCAAGACGACAGTGCCACATATAGGTCGAGTTATCGCTCGATTTCAAACGTTTAGCCTCAATGTTATTAATATGTGTATTTCCACTATCGAGATTCAACAAGAATAGACCATCTATCAAAGGTGCATGTGCATAAAACATATTACTCATATAAATCGAACAACCATTATTCTCGGACTTAAACAAGTAACCGTCTCGCAATAAACAAGATCCCGATATAATGTTCATGCTTAACGCAGGCACCAAATAACAATTATTTATGTATAAAACTAATCCCGATGGTAGATGAAGGGGTAGCGTGCCGACCGCGATCACATCAACCTTTGATCCGTTTCCCACGCGCATCGTCACCTCGTTCTTCGCTAGCTTCCGTTTATTCTGTAGCACCTGTTTCGAGTTACAAATATGAGCAACCGAACCAGTATCAAATACCCAGGCACTACTACGAGTACTAGTGAGATACACATCAATAACATGTATATCAGATATACCTTTCTTCTTGATGTTGCCGTTCTTCAAATCCGCCAAGTACTTTGGGCAATTCCGCTTCCAGTGACCTTCTCCCTTGCAGTAAAAGCACTCAGTATCAGGCTTAGGTCCAGCCTTGGTCTTCTTCGTTGGCGTGGTAACTTTCTTACCACCCTTCTTGAAGTGTCCCTTCTGCTTAGACTTGCCTTTCTTGAATTTGGTGGTCTTATTGACCAAAAACACTTGGTGCTCTTTCTTGATCTCCACTTATGTAGATTTCAACATGGCAAAGAGTTCTGGCAACGTCTTGTTCATGTTTTGCATGTTGTAGTTCATCACAAAGTTCTTGTAACTTGGTGGTAGTGATTGGAGGATGCGGTAAATCCCCAAAGCATTAGGAATCACTATACCCAAGCTTTGAAGTTTGTTTGCGTGCCCAGACATTTTAAGCACATGCTCACTGACGGAGCTGCCCTCTTCCATCTTGCAGTTAAAGAACTTTTTGAAGCCTCATAGCTTTCAATTGCCGCATGAGTCTCAAAGATCAATTTGAGATCCTCGACAATATCATATGGGTCTGAATTCTCAAACCTTTTCTGAAGCTCCGATTCTAAACCATACAAGATAGCACACTGAACTATGGAGTACTGAGTCTTCTGAGTGAGGTAAACATTCTTTACTTCATCGGAAGCATCAGCTGCAGGTGGGTCACCCAGCGGTGCATCCAGCACATAGGTCAAATTACCAGCTGTGAGGACAATCCTCAAATTGCGGAACCAATCCGCGAAGTTGCTTCCATTGTTTTTCAACTTTTCTTTCTCTAGGAACGCATTAAAATTGATGGTAGGGGCTGCCATTGATCTACAACATATTTGCAATAGTTTAGACTAAGTTTATGACAAATTGAGTTCAAATTAATAATAAAATTAATCTAGGTGAACTCCCACTCAAAACAATATCCCTCACATTGTTTTAGTGATCACACGAACCAAATCCACCACATCAACACCGATCATCACGAGAGTTGATATAGTTTCAATGGCGAACAATCGACATGTTCATCATATCTACTATATGATTCATGCTTTACCTTTCGGTGATCCGTGTTCCGAGACCATGTCTGTACATGCTAGGATCGTCAAGATCAAACCTTAGTTTCCGCATGAGCAAATCTGGCTTGCTCACGTTGTATACACTTGCGGAATCTAACACACCCGATCATCACGTGGTGCTTCGAAACAACAAGCTTTAGCAACGGTGCTAACTAAGGGTGAACACTTTATGACTTGAAATTCATGTGCATGAGGGATCATCTTATAATGCTACCGTCGTCTACTAAGCAATACAAGATGCATAAAGGATTAACATCACATGCAATTCATAATATGTGATATGATATGGCCTTTCTTCTTTGTGCTTCCGATCTCCATCTTCTAGCACGAACATGATCTCCATCATCACCGGCATTGCATCAAGTTCAATGCCGCTTTTTCATGGTTGTCGTCCACCGGCTTCAACTATTACAACTACTTTGACTAGACACGCGGGTCGTAACAGAAATTAAAGACAACCATATGGCTCCTGCCCGTTGCCAACTTACAATAAGGAACATTGCATACATCAAATATAATCACAATCATGGCCATATCACATCACAGCACACCCCTGCAAAACAAAGTTAGACGCCTCTACTTTCTTTGCATATATTACGTGGTTTGGGGCTTTCAATAAGTGTCGTTCTAACTTACGAACATGAACCACAACATTGATACTAGTATTGTTAATCACCCGTTGTAAATTGAATCTTAACTATGCTAGGAGAAACAGGCACCCGCAAAGCCACTTATGCAATACAAGTTGCATGTCAAGCGTGGAGCAAGTCTCATGAACGATGTCATGTAAGGTTAGCCCGGGCCGCTTCATCCCAACATACCGCAAGATGCAAAGTACACAAGAAGCAATCGACAATAAAAGCATCAACGCCCACAATGACCATTGTGTTCTACTCGTGCAACAGATCTACATATAGACACAGCTCTGATACCACTGTAGGGTTTCGTAGCATGCAAAACAAAAATTTTCTATCGCATAAAAACAAACAAGCCAAGATCTATCTACTAGATTGAAGCAACGAGTCGATGGAATAACTCACCCTCGAAGATTCCAAAGTGTTTAACCAGAGCGGATTCTCGTGGGTGATGTAGTCGTACTCTTCCCGATCTCAAGATCGCATAGACGATCCTTCCGGCGCTGCGTTCCGGCAGCGCTTCCGCAGTCGGTCACACGTTCGGTACTCGACGAAGACCTTCCTCTCCCTTGTTCCAGCAGGCAGCGGAGGTTGTAGCACTCTCCTCGCGATTCCGGCAGCACAACGGCGTGGTACCGAAAGTTGAGGGGAGATCTCGCAGGGCTTCGCCTTAAGCCGGAGCGAGTATGGTGGAGTATGAGAGAGTCCCTCGACGATCTAGGGTTTAGACACGTCGAGGAGGAGGCTAGGCCGGCGACTAGGGTTGCTAGGCAGCGGCGGCAGCAGGTATTCGTGAAAACGTGTTTATTGGAGGCCAATTACAACTACCCCGGTATGTTCCTCAACAAACTTACCAAACATGATTTTCCGTATAATTCTTATCAACCGAATGGTTAGTAGTACCGGTTTCCTGTAAATTGTTCCCAAAACGAGTTTTTCTAAAACGAAGCGACAAAACTCTATATCCAAATAGCACATAAGGAAGGTTGCTCCACCACTTGTAAGAGCATAAGAAGGGAAGAGACGCCTGCCTCGCCACGACACACGCGTCGCGGGTTGAAGGAATGAGCCGTGCCAAGGATCGACCTATTCATTGTGTACCTGTACGGGTTAGTAGGCCTCTCAGACCTCGTTTTTTCGAGTCCTATACGAGAGAAGGGAGATACGTTTTTTGGGAAGCACTCATGCGCGACTACTGGCTTCATCATGGACTCCTTCACGGACATCGACAACATCTTCTAAAATGATGATTTCTTCCCTGACACCGACAACCTCTTCGATGACATGGTTGATCCCAACGCCAACGTCAACGCGAGAGGTTCATCTTCTGCGCCATATGCTATATTCCTCCATCTTGTTCAGAACTTCTGTCTTCTACTGCAAATTATGCTTCATATACTATGTGTAGCAATATGTTTAAAATTGTTGCTTACACTCTCTCTGTTAAATTCCATGATTAGTTTTATTATTAAAGGTTTTAGATTCCCATATGGCTAACTTCTTCTGGAATGATGAGGAGGGTAAGCATACAGTTCATTTAGATATTTGGCCCTCTGTTTGTATGAAGAAAGATTTTGGAGGTTTGGGGATTCCAAACCTACAAGATCTTAACTTATGCTTACTAGGTTCTTGGGTGAAGAGGTACATCCAGGGTGAAGGGGCTCTCTAGAGAAAGATTATAGATGCTAAATATAGAACAAAAAATCCCAACATTTTGTGTTGTCATGATGTGCACCCGTCCACTTTCTGGAAAGGTGTCATGTGGGCTTCTAAAGCAGTAGAAGCAGGATATAGGTGGCATGTGGGCGATGGTAAATCTGTTAAATTTTAGGAAGATGTTTGGTTTAGAAATTCTACTTTAGCTATGCAGTTTTGGGAGATATACTTAGTTTCCAACCAACATACCAAAACCATAGCTGATCTTTGGGATGAGACTTGCTTAGATGTGATTTTAGAAGAACTTTTACTGACCAGATCATGATCCAACGGCAGGAAATTCTAGGATTGCCAATCTGTTTCTCTGACAGATGAGGAGGATCAACTAATCTGGCAATATGAAACTAAAGGAGTGTATTCCTCTAGTTCTATGTACACTTTAGTGAATTTTAGAGGGATAACTCAAATTTACTTACTTGTTATTTGGACATTAAAAGTTCCCCCTAGAATTCAGTTTTTTCTCTGGCTTTTTTCTTTGATGAAGCATATGGCTAGAGGAATACCTAAACCCCTTGAGTGTAATCACTATAAGGAGATAGAATCTGTTCATCAACTTTTCTTTGATTGTGTAGTCTCCAGGATGATTTGGGCTGATGTCTAGGATATTTTTGGCATCCTAGTAACTAATTTTGAATCAATTGCTCTGAGATGGTTAGCTCATAAGAAACATTTAAATTTCAATGTAGTTTATGTTGCTGTTCTCTGGAGCATTTGGAATAATAGGAATAATTTAGTTTTTAATCATACTCCTTGGATTAACCTGAAGAAGGTATGGCGCCTAGTTCTCTCTTATCTAAGAAGTTGGAAGATACCATTCAAAGAGCTGGAAGAGGGGATGGTCATTCTGTTTATTGAAAGGATGGCAAACAGGCTGAAAAACCCACTGGAGCTCATGGCAAGCTGAATTGCACTGGGTTCGAATGGATCTCCACTTGGAAAACCATGGCATCATCGAGCTATGGGGGGCGTGCATATTTGGCATTCATCAAGGCTCATCCTAAGTCTGAAGACGAAGTCCATGTGGTGCTCTGATTAGTGGGTAGTCCAAAAAAGCCCGTCTCCTTCTTCTTTAACTGCTCTGGTGTAATGGTTTAGAGATTCAGTTTGGATTGTTTTTTTGTTTAATCTATGCTTCCACTTTCAGCTTTCGCCTGGTGGAATTCTCTAGTTTCTCTTTTAGTTGGTTGCCTGAGGGCTAGAGCCTTAAGTTCTGTAACTAAATCTGGGACTTGGTTTGTGGTTTCATTTCTTGGAATGGGACTGGGGAGAAAATCTATGTTGATCTAAAAAATGATTAGTTTTATTGCTATATTTCTAGTCATGTTTTATCTACTATTTTTATTTATTAAATTATGTGGTAAATTGCTCATTTTTCCAACTCAGACATCCTCCAGTCACATGTGCATACATCGTGCCCCGATATTCTGAGGTCTTTCAGAGGTGTCCATACTAGGATGAAATCGCCAAAGGGATAATTCACCAAAAAAAGTGGCCAAATGGATCATATGCTTGAGTCAAAAAATGGCCTTGGCAAATTTTAACATTTCAGAAAATACCAAACAAAATACATGGATATTGTCACTATGTACACTACGAGCTTACACCATTTTAATATGAAATGGCTTGTATTTTAGTCTCAACAAAAAGGCGAATTGGCCAAATTTTAGAACATTCGGAAGTTGCACTGTTCATGTTCCCAGATCAGCATTTTTTGCCGAAGATTGAATAAACAATTTCGTATTGAAAATTATATGTAGAATAAGTGATTGACTACATTCTGATGTTTCTTTAAACTTCCTTAAAGCTTTAAATTTATTTTTTCAAAGTTTTCAAAAATGTGCACCATGAAACTCGTGTGCCACTCGCACTCGCTCCCAAGAACAAGTAAAAGGATCTATTTCAGAAAGCTATAAGTTGTTTGTTGTATTCTCCGGCTCGTCTTATCCGTGGCATTCGTCCCTTAGGCGTCGACAGTCGTGTCATTTTATGTGTACATAACGGCATAGCTGGTGCAGTATCATGGGCGGGGATGTTTTTCAGCGGGAGTCGCTGACGTGAGGTCAGCTTTGAAGGATTGGAATGTGAATTCTTTGCTAGGGAGGAAGAATTAGAATTGGTCTTGACCAGCTCTAGGTGAGAAAGCGTCGAGATACTTATAAAGGGTTATTTTAATTAATCACTTTCTCGGTATGAGTAACAACTCACTAATCGTATCGTATGTAGTTTCTACAATTAAGTTCGAACATGAACTGATCGGAAAGTAGGAAACTAGCCAGGTGACATGGATATGTCCTACGGGTACCCGATGTTAGCATACCTGGTCCAGCCCGACGGAAGGCCCACTTGACGATCTACCAGGGTCCATGACGCCTATGACGTTTCGGCTGCTATGAAGCTCATATGGACACGGACTCCCAAACGCACAAGACAAGGAAATCTCAAGACTAGAATTTGAATACAACTTATAACCAACTCGTATCGGTACCCGAGACCTAGCTGCCCCATATATAAAGGATAGGAGGGTCAACGAGGAGGGCACGCTATGATACAATACGCTACACGACAATAGATCCAACTCACCTCATACACACCTCCACGCCAGATTGCATCTGCGCACCCCTGTAACCTTCGGTTCTGCCGTAATCAAGAGCAGTCAAGCAGGAGTAGGGTTTTCCCTCCGGGGGCCAGAACCTAGGTAAATCCCGTGTCCCTATGTTGCTTGTCTGTTAACCGTTTCGCAACTTTCAGCATTCCCATCTTCTCCAAAACCCAAGTCCATAACAATGGACATTGACGAGTCGAACCCACGTCACTAGGAGAATGGATCTCTCATTGTTGAGAGTAGACTTGGAGTATACTACCAAGATTAGTTGAAAGTAGCGGGTGGTGGGAAAAACTCAACGATAAACAAGCTACTTAGCGCATGAGAACAGAACCATGCATCATAATTAATATGTGTTTGATCTTCTTGGCATCCACAGATCCGACCAACGAAAACAATAATGTTGTCCCACCAATTTATGCCAAGATGTTTGATCATTCCATACATTTTATGAACAATTCTAAAACTGAGTGATGTATGAAGAGCAACCTGTCACGTCAGTGATCTGAAGGACTTTAAACCATAAAAGATTTAAACATTTAATCTATTTGGCTACATCTAGTTGTTCTTAATCTAATTGACCAAATCTAGTTGTCTGTTAAGATGAACTATACATGGAATATTTTTGTAAACGTATACATAATTTACTTGTTAAGGAGTTGGACTAAAAATGTAAAACAAGGTTATCTATTTATGCTAAACTTTTTTTCTTCCTCACCATTCATGTTGTCATTAAATGTATGATGTTTTTTATTGATCTACATCATTTGTTTTGACATATAACTTGCAAAATTAATGTTTTAAAGATACACTCTTGTATATTAGGAATTAGGTAAAAACATTATATCATTATAATATTTATGGTTACAATGCATATTTTAGTGCTTAACTACAAAAATCTCTCCATTTTGTAAAAATGTTTGATATCTAGTTTGGGATGTTTAAGAAATTCCTTGTTCCGATGGATTCCAATATAAATCTAGACAAACCATCATTGTTACATTATGCTTTTTATGTATGTTTTGCATAATTTTTCTTCTACAAATCTTGCCTTTTTGTTTTGGAGTGTAAGAGTCTAGAAAATAACTTGACGGAGGTTTCTAGATTACTTGGTTATCAAGTATAGATGAAACTTAAATGGCAATTCTAGAATGTATGAAGTTCCGGTCCTTGAAGCTGTGTTCTGCTCTCAGTTGGTTGGGAGCAGAATATTTAGCTAGGGGCACATGTGTGTTTTGGGACAGGCTGTCAATTTATCTATTTATTTCAAAGTTTAACTACATATTTTCTACATAATTTGATTACATAAACTAGCACTAAACCATTGCTAGAAAGAATTTTTTCACTGTGTAAGGTGTCTTTGAAAAGATTAAAAAAACAAAGTGCATATTTAGAAGGATTCAGAAGCCGTGCTAAAGGGCAGCTATACATTTTTCAGGAGGTCTAACATTTTGTTGGGAATCATATGGAACAGTTATGTAGGAAACAAATCTTGGAGGATTAAGTCATTTAATCATATGGGTTATGGACACAAAATTTATAAGCTTAAAGCCCTAAAAAAAATATTCCTTTAAACCAGATAGGTCTTCATGGGATAGATAGTTGTGCATTGTTGATGCATGGTTACGAAAAGAAGCATGTGTCAAGCGACTTTTCTTCAGTACGCCCTGTATATATTTATGTGGGATCCATGGTTTTTCGTTAAGATTTCGTCGGCACAACAGCGGGCAGAAGTACTCGTTTGGCCATCCTCGACGCTGTAGTCGGTCCGCGCATGCACCACAGCCTGTTCTGGAACAGCAGCCAGGCCAAGAGAGTGTTTATGCTTCGGGGGAGCCTAGCTAGGTGTGCCATACGGATGCGGCCATCGAACTGGATCATGTATGCAGATTTCGCCGAGTATTCGCCGTCAGTCAGCGGTCAGGATCCATTTGATGGGAGTCCGACGCCTCCTCCTGCAGGTGAATGTTTTGTCCCTGAATTTTGGCCCATATATGCTAGTAGCTGTGACGAATTCAGCGATCGATGAGGGCAGCTGGGTTTAGGTTGTGGCGCAAGTCAGACACCCAATATTGGTTGTTGGTGAGGGCTTGTGCCACCGATCTGTTCTTCCGTCCGTTTGGAGTGCTGCTGCCTGCTGGTATAGGTTTGGAAGGCCGAGCCGCCCCCACGATCTAGCGGGGAGCACAATTTGTTTCTTTGAAGAACCAGGTACTATATGCTTTAAGTTCGTAACAAGTAGCGCACGCACCGGCCGGCCATTAGTGTGTCGAGCTCCTAACAAGTACAGTACTCCGTACTAGCATAGCATGCATGATCAGCAAGCACACGGTTTTATATGCCGGACGCGCGATACCGATTTCTGAACGTTTTGTCTATCTTTCGGCAGACTATTTCAGTACTACGTCCTGCCTATAGGTTGTTTGCTTGCTGCGAGTTCTCAGTCAGGCCGCCGGGGGCCGGTATTTGTACGGCGAGGTTTTTAATGTGGGAATCGACTGCTCTAGCCATGCATTTAGGTGGGAAAGCGTCACGATTAATTCTTCTGAAAGGGATATATATGCCTAATTAATCAGTTGTCTTATTTTAAGTACGATCGACTAAGAACCCGCTAATTAATCACCCGTAGTACGATAATAAAGTTTAAACACGATCGAGCTACCTACCTCTCGCTGTTGAGAGTAGATTCGGCAGGTACTCTCTCGAAGATCGGTTGGAGGTGCAAGCTACTGGCGGTCTGGTACCGTGTGACCATATGCAATAGGATTCACATCGGCACGTGCAACTGTTAGGCCTTTCACAATGAGTACTTACCTTGTTTACATGTGCCATATACTCCCTCCGTTTAGAAATATAAGATGTTTTAGATTTGTGAATGAGATGTAGTGTCTAGATTCATTTGAATCTATACATTAAAAGATGTCTAGATACATTCTCTTCCCAAATCTAAAACATCTTATATTTCTAAACGGAGGAAGTATCATTTAATGAGTATATCTAAGATCGAATGGCTATAGATATTTGACTGCGAAATTAGCTAATTTTTTTCCAAAGGCGTATTAGCTGTATTAAACGGACCGCCATCGCTAGATCACGCAAGCACGAACGGCCTAGTGTAAAGGCCTTTCACAGGCCAGATACGACGGAACTTTTTCAGAACGCATAGTGCAATATGTAATTTATTTTTTCTACTTATTTTCTTTCGCATAATACAATACAACACACACGAGAGGAGCAAAGTCACACATACGAAAGGACAAACCAAGTCACGATTTGAGTCGGTGGCCGTGGTTTTCTCCGCACGAGATAATTTTCTTCCTTTAATTTGGAAGCTTTCTCTCTGCCGCATGTAGCAGGAATATCGCGATCTTTTTTTTCAGAACACCGTATCAGTTAGTTAGCCGGCCGATCGAGCTCTACCAGCTGTTTCCTGTGGGAATCGCCGGCCGCCTCATTGGAAGGGATTAGGAATCTGCGTGATTCTGTTTATGCTACTCCCTTCGTTTTAAAATTTAAAATGTTTTAGATTTGTAAAGAAAATAAATATAGACTTGCTTTAGTGTGTAGTTTCATTTCAAAGTTAAGTGAATTTATATACTAAAACAAGTCTAGATTCATTTTCTTCATAAACCTAAAACATCTTATATTTTAAAACGGAGAGAGTACTAGGGAGAGGAGGGGATTAGGATTAGAGTTCGCTACTAGGTGTAGCCAATTAGGCGGGAATGGGACACGATGCTTCTAGAAGGGCTGGGCTAAATTTGTGACTAATCATCCCGTGGTACGGTAAAGTTTAAGCCGGAACAGGGGGAAAAGGGCACCGGCCGGTACGGGGCAAGGACGCGAGCTCCGGGCGCGGTACGCCAAGATCATACTTTAAGTACACTCTCAAAAAAGCTTGAACTCAGACTATATATGCACGTCTGATCCTTAATTCCTTATCAGTGAGGGCAATCAGATACGAGTTCTTCGGATGGCATCCAAGGAGAACTTTTGGCACAATGGAGGAATCGGCTTAGCAAACTCAGATCAAAAGGAACACTAGTTCAAAAGGAATTACCAATTTCAAAAGGAACTACCAATTTCATGGCTCCAAGGGGGTCACTATTTCCAAACTCGGTCTAGGCTTTGCAATATATACATATGCCAATTATTCGCCAACGAAAACTGATCGAGCTCCTGGCAGATGGTCATTGTTTGTCTCTGCGCATTTTCCTTTTCCCCTTGTTGTTTCTAAAATTCATCCCCCTTTTTTACCTTTTTACTCAAACAGAGCTGCCACTTAGCAAACGAAGGAGCATGGAACTTTTATTCAATGTTAAGAAAATCGGTAATCGTTAGCTGCTCGGTTGGCTTGGAGTAGCGATTAATCTGAATTCGGACGATTAACTGATTTAATCGGTCGGCTATTAATCGGTGTAGCCTACAAAAATTAGGACCTAAAACACGTATGGATCCTCAGTCTTAAGCTCCCGAATGAGATCCTCAAGGCGCTCGCACTCTTGTATCTGAGGTCTGGTCGGCAACTACGGGAAACTGGTCAACAACGACAAGGAACTAGTTGGTGATGGCTGAAATCAAGTTCCTGGAGGCAGGGATCAAACAGGAGCTTCGCAAAACCTATTTCATTGGGGTGGGCTAGCGGATGGATGGGCGATACGTGTTGATAATTTTGCAACTTTTTTAACCAAGTGTAGTGGTTAATCGAGAACATACCTAGTAATCGCAGTGTCATACCTATTAATCAGGCTAAACAATTAACATAAAGGATTAGTGGTAATCAACGCGGTCAGGTCCCTAGTGGTGATTAATTGGCCTATTAATCGCTGGTTCGGCCTATTTTTTGAACAGTGTTTTTATTCCAAAATCTAACCCAAGCGATAAATCATGGAACTCTTCTGGGGAGTTGATCCTGATCGAGATATCCAAAATATTCTGTATATAAAGCGTGACGCAAGCGTTTTTTTTTCCACCGAGGAAAGAAACATATCATGACAGTGCTGCGAGAAGATTCAAAAAGAAAAGAAATTTGAAATGCATGCATGAGGAACAGGTCTTTGCAATTCGTGTCCTGGCTATTGGGCTGGCGGGCTGTTATATAGACTTGTTGTGGCTGTGGGAGTCTGAGTCGGAGTCGGTGGAGAAGAAGGGCGCACGCGGCACGAAGCATTCGATGTTGGGATCGAATCCGAGCCGATCCAGTTCCTCTTATCAAGATGTGTCAATCAGCAGCAAGCACTGCCGGCAGAGCCTTTAGAAGCGAAACGCGAAATCTACCTACCTCTAATAATCAGATCTGAGGAGGGCTTTTAGTACTAGTATAATCAGCTATTCCGGTCTGGTAGAGACCAGATCAGTTCAGTTGCCTCGGAGGCCAGCATGGGACATAAGGCCACTATGATGTACGTATTTGTGTCCGAAACAAAATCATGAGAGGCTCTTAGCACAGTATAAAATTATGGGTATACATATTAATATTAATATATGGAAATATGACAACTCAGTGAAATATATACAAAGATGACAGCCACACTGCTACAAGGAACTGGTACTACATGCACAAGTTGTGGTGCGGCTGAAACGAGGCTTCAAGGCCCAGATCTGACCGATGTTTCCGACAGTGAAGCTGCATTGTCTGACAAAATCTAGATGTCTCTTCCCCTTGATGGTCATGCGGCGGCGACATCTCAAGCTCAATGATTCCGGCAGGGACGTCCACCACCAGCACGGGCAGCTTACACAGTTGGCCAAAAGCCACTCTATATACATCAACAGAAGGTGCGATTGAAATTCTTCATTCACTCCGAAAAATCGCAACTCATGCTATTCTACACAGTCGACATTCATCATAAATCCCCCATAAAAAGCGCAAATCTTCTCCATTTTCGTTATTCAGAAAGAAAAACTTCACAGCTCTGCTCCCGGTCGAAACATCTACAAACATAACTGAAACCTGCATCAGCGAATGGCAAATCATTTACTTGATGAGGGATTGAAGCACAGAAAATATCATTTATATACTTCAGTCAAAGTTTTAATTAACAAATATAATGCAACATTCACATCTTTATGTCCTCATGGCCCCACCCCTCTGCAAGCAAACATGATCATCTTCACGACAGAGGGTTGCCAAATAGTATATCAAATTAGGTGCATTATTATAAGAGACTGCTACAAATAATCCAAGATAATCAAGACAAGTTATCTTGCAAAACCATTAACAAACTACTGCAGAGCAGCTAAATCATGTCCACCATACAACTTGATCCCTACTGTTCCAAATAATCAGAGAAAGGTGGAAAGATCAGTAGACCCGATCTTGTTACCTCTAGCTGTGGCTGAAACCAGTGCACACAAAATGAAAACCTGTAAAAGTATTCAAAGAATAAAATCAAATCAGGAGCATTTCTAAATAAATAAAGTACTTTCCAGACGATCTAATTTTGCCTGAATATAACAGTTCATTAAACCATCGAGCAGCTTTGCATAAAGAATTGCAAGATTTCATGGACAAGGGCACGTACAGAAATTAGAAAGCCTATGCCGCACCCATGGACTACAGAGCAGGAACAATAGCTCATGTGAATAATACAATACTCATATGTTGGTCTTTATAAGTTGGATCAAGATAGCGGTGAATTCAATCAAAATGGGTGCAAATATCGTAATTTTATTCAAAATGATATGGTATGATTTTGGATAAGTTTTACCAGTTAGATATATGTAATATATTGTCTTTCACAGATGTAGTTTCTATACTCTTCCACATGCAGGCAAATAAATTGTTAGTTATTTCAAGTTTGGGGTTCTCTTTACTGCTTGGTTTATATGTAAAACAAGCATATGAAACTAGCATAAACAGAAGAAGCATACACCAATAATTTAACTTACATTCAGATCCGGAACTTGTATCAGTTAGTCGGATATGGATTTTCTCTAGTGAAATGCCAAAAGTACTCAGTATCTTCAGAACTTTTTTAACTCTCTCATCAAACTCTTCACATTTGATTTCTACCATCTTAAGATGGTCAGATGCAAATGTCCCTTTCCACGGGTGGTAGTAACTTCCTTCTCTCACCATTAAAGAATCGAATACCTATAGCGAACAGAAATCATATTGAATCAATCAAATTTTGGAAGTTCATTTTGGTAACACACAACTATCCATGTACAAAATACATACCTCAAAAAGTTCAAGAGTGAGCTTCTCAAGATTTGGCGACTGTTGGATAAAAAGAATTACCGCACTCAAGTCATCATCCAAACACCAGTCATCGAGTACCAAAGTCTTTAACATCGGAAATGTAGGGCACCAACTTAAATCCCTTTGGAAAATTAACTACACAAAATGTAAAGGAGCGAGATCAAATAAGAAGCCTTCCGTTTCCTTTACAAACAGAACGAGACAAGCAAGTAATTGAAAAAGTATGTAGCGCGTCTATTTTTTTGGTCAAAGAAATATCTATATGTTCGCCATGGCGAAGGTGTTATTCTCAAATTAGTACGTTAGCGAAAATTAGCAAACAACAAAAGGGTCAGAGCAAGACGGAATTCCTGAAACAGTTTCAAGAAACATAGGCTATAAAAAAACTACGACTAGACTAATAATTTGATTGAATAAGATGATGGTTTATAGTTTGAGCTATACAAGCATGGCAGCTTTTGGGAGCATGAACAGTCTATATGCATATTAGTCATGGTATAGATCTACTCCGGATTAAAAAGTTGAATAGAAAGAACATTGAAAGTCAAGAGAGAAGGGGTAGCAAGCATATATACCGCGTACTCAAAGGGAGATGACAACTCCAAGTGTGTAGCTCGCGACAAGCCTTCGAAGAAGTAGCTCCTTCCGCGAGCAATAGCAAAGTCAATAGCAAAATGACAATCCTGACATGGACTGTAAGTATAACAGCCTCTTACACTCCTGAAACATTGATCCCCAGAATTCTCACCAAGCCTAACAATCCCTGTTTCCAAGGATGGTAAGCTTTCAAGCACTGGAAGTCTACCGAAACACTCGATCAACTCCAGGTGAACGAGACTTGGTAGCGAAATAGAATTGCGGTGTTCCTCGGGAAGTTCGCACCAAGTCATGCTCAGACGTTCCAAAGATGGAGCCGCCATGTTGTCATCAAGTGTAATGCAGTCTTTCATCTTGAGGTCAACGAGCACCGGACAGCCTGAGAAATCAAGAGTGGCGCGGGTGTAGTGGAGCTCTAGCCTCTGGATATGCTGGGAGTGTAGCGGCTCTGCAGGTTCGGTTAGGCTACGGGGAAAGTTTGTGGGTTGGGTGGGCGTGAAACAACAGCGTAGGAACTTAACATTGCAGTCTAGAGCTGATTGGAGGCTGTGTCGATACACATGCTGAGCAGACAAGATCCAGCCAAAATCGAACTTTGCCTCGTCGAGATCGAACTCGCATGACTCTAAGGGCGGGTGGGCGTGGCGGCGGAGGGAGAGCAGGCGGTCCACGAAGTGGTTGAACTTGTCGGCGCTCCTGAAGCCTCTGACAGCGGTGATGCGGAAGGCCGGGGCGGACGTCCAGACGTGGCGCCAGCGTTTGGCGAGCACGCACGTCCGCACCGCCTCGTGCGCTGGCAGGAACGAGACGATGATGGGAAGGACGTCGTCCATTGATGCCATTGACGGCGCTTCAGTGTTCTTGGGTTTCTTCACAGAGAGCATTCCGTCGAGCAGCTGGGGTGCGTCCATGGAGAAGGGCAGCTTGGACCTAAGACGATGGTGAGATAAGTGTGAGGCGGAGAGACGGGAGCGCGAGATGATGGAGAGGAAAGGAGGAGTCGGTTACCTGCGTCGCGCTTGATGTTCGCTCGCCGGAGAGTCGCGATGGGGTCCGTCGGAGAGAGGAGAGCACGACACGCGAGGGGAAGAAATGGGACAGTTGTGCGATGCGGAATTTGGATTTCTTGGCGACTTGACGATGCCAAATCAATAATGCACACCGCGCGGAAGCGCGCGAGGTCTGCGTGCTCGGTGATCATGTCGGCGATCCCGGAGACGAGATCGGCCGGCAGATCGGACCAGCTCATCGTGAGCATCCCTGTTTTTTTTTTTTAATCACTCCACCTTATTATTCATCAATGTGTTGGGACTTACAAACACACCATCAGGTGGAGCTTGGAACCAAGACCCCCTTCTTTTCAACTTTTTGGCCAGCTTCTCTTAGAAGCTACCCTCGACCAGCTTCTCTCAGAATCTCATCTGCCAAAATTGTTTATACATTTAAATTGACATTAAAACACTAGTTAAAAAATTTGAACGAATTTTAAAGATGAGATTCTGGAAGAAGCTGGTCGAGGATAGCTCCTGAAAGAAGCTGGCCAAGAAGCTGAAAAGCGAAGGGGCCCAAACATGCCTCCCTAGCGGGAGGTAAACAGAGCTCCTCGCTAGGCAGTGAGCATCTACGTTCGAACGCCTGTTCTCATGAACAAACTCTACCTTCTGAAAACTAATATTACCAGCCTTTATTTTTTTAACAATATGGCCATAGTGGCCTAAACCCTCTCCTTGCAAACATCTGATAACATTTTCGCAGTCGCTGGCCATTCTAAACTGCTGCAGTAGGAGATCCATCGCCACTGCCATTCCCTCTCTGTAAGCTAGAGCTTCCAAGGTCTATGGGTCTGTTATGCCCTTCAAGGCTACCAAGGAGGCGCCTAGAAAGACTCCATCATCTCCGCGAATCACTGCTGCGACAGAGCCTATTTCTGAATTCTTCGATATTGCAGCATCAACATTAATCTTGACCATACCTCTCGGCGGGGCAATCCACTTCGGAACTGGGGCGAGTGTCGGTCCTGCTCGCGCAGGAGCAGATTTTGTCAGTGCAAGGTCTGCCAAAAATCTGTCAACAAAGCTATTGGTTGATAGGGGACTTTGGAAAATCCCCTCATAGACTGCTTTCCGCTTCGCATGCCACAACGCCCAGAGTGTCACCACAACTCTGGCACTCTCATCAAACGACAATGCATTAAACATTGCCACAAGCCAACCTTTTGCACGTGGTTCCTGAATATTTGCGATCAATTCAGTTGTATCAGCCGGAGCCAAAGCCCACACACACCTTGCCATATTACACTCTATTAAGGAGTGCCTCCAAGAATCAGGTTCCCCGCAGATCCGACACGAATTCTGCGGCGCCATATGTCTATGATGTAGCAGATCGGCTGTCGGCAACGAGTGTCGAGCTAGCCTCCACAAGAAAACCTTTATCTTAGACGGTACTTTCATGTTCCATAGAGTTGACCAATTCTTTTCTGCGCTTTTAGCATCTGAAGTCCCCGCCTGTTCATCAAGCCAGGTTGTTCTTCGTGTCCGAGTGTTAATCAGCATATGGTACGCAGATCGGACAGAGAAAACTCCTCTCCTACCATAGTGCCAAGCCCAGAAGTCTTTCTGCCTCCTTGTGCTTAAAGGAATGTTTGCAATTATTTCAGCATCCATTGGTAAGAAGAAAGTCTGTACTTTTTGCATATCCCACGTCGCAGACTGCTGATCAATCAGTTTACATACTCTCTGCGGTGGTTCATCATCTGGTTGCAAGCACACTACAGGACGAAGAAGACCATCACGTGGCAACTAGTTTGTGTTCCAAATCTCTGTCTCTTCTCCTGTTCCAATTCTCTTAATAATACCTTGTTTAAGAACTTCTTTCCCATCAACAATAGCACGCCAAATACGCGATGGTGAAGAACCAACTTCAGCGGCCAGAAAATCAGTGTGAGGGAAATACACTGACTTGAGGATTCGAGCACTCAGAGCATTTGGTTCCTTCAAAATCCTCCACGCCTGGCGGGATAAAAGGGCCAAATTAAACAGCTCAAAATCTCAAAACCCCAAACCTCCCAGGTATTTAGGCATTGTCATATCATCCCATGCCACCCAACATGTCTTCTGTTTGCCATCTTTGCTGCCCCACCAAAAACTACGCAGCAACCCATTTAGATATTGACATAAACCCCTCGGAAGCCTGAAACAAGACATCGAGAATGTCGGGATGGCTTGTGCCACCGCCTTAATTAGCAATTCCTTCCCTGCTGCTGAAAGAAGCATCTCCAACCATCCTTGGACCTTCTTCCATACTCGATCTTTGAGGTACTTGAAAGCACCATTGACCGAGACTCCCACATCAGAAGGCATACCTAGGTACTTCTCACTTAGGGATACGTTATGAACATGAAGAATATCCATAAGAGCTTCCCTAATATTATTCTGAACACCTTTGGCGAAGTGAATCGAGGACTTATCCATATTCACTTGTTGTCCAGATGCGTTGCAATACAGCTGTAGCACTACATTCACCTCCATGGCACTCTCCCTATTCGCTTTGAAAAACAGCAGGCTGTCATCGGCAAAGAGTAAATGACTGACCATCGGGGCCGACGGTGCCACTTTAATACCTCTTAAGTTCGATGACTGACTCCTTGATTTTAACAGGCACGAAAGGCCCTCTGCTGCCAACAAAAAGAGATAGGGGGAGATTGGATCACCCTGGCGAATGCCCCTGGATGGCGTGAAGCTCTCGAGGGTATCCCCATTTAACAACACTGAGAAAGAGACAGTTGTAACAAGCCGCATCACCATCTCTACCCATAACCGATGAAAACCAAGTCGAATCATAATTGCTCGAAGGTAATCCCATTCAACTCGGTCGTAGGCTTTCCACATGTCAAGCTTCAGAACGCAACACCTCAAATATTTGCCCGTTTGCGCTTCATAAAATGCAAGCACTCAAAGGCGGTGATTATGTTGTCAGTGATCAACCGCCCCGGGACAAACGCTGATTGTTCTTCTGAAATTATCTCAGGAAGAACTACCTTAAGCCTATTGGCAGCAACCTTCGAAGCTATTTTGTATATCACGTTGCATAGGCTTATGGGTCTGAATTGACCCAGCTCCTCTGGGTTCGCTACCTTGGGAATCAACACGATAAATGTGTTGTTGATCAATGAAGGGTCATCTTCCCCTCTTAACACCCTCAAAACAACAGAGGTAACCTCAGCACCGCATAAATCCCAGTGACGCTGGAAGAAATGCGTAGGAAAACCATCCGGACCCGAGGCCTTTGTTGGATACATTTGGAACAAAGCTTCTTTGACCTCCCTCTCAGTAAAAGGCTTAACTAGTCCATCATTCATCTCGGGGGTAACTTTGCATGGCACCGTCTGCAAAACCGCCTCCATATTATTTGTTCCCTCCGACCTGTACAAATCCTTGTAAAACTCCGTGGTAACCTCCCCCGCCTTCTTAAGATCCTCAGTAACACTCCCATCCTCTCTCCTCAACCTGGAGATCTTGTTTTTATTCTTCCTTTGACTTTCCCGTAAATGAAAAAATTTAGTATTATTGTCGCTAATTTTTTTAAAATAATACATTTTTTTATTGAATTGCACAAATAATACATAAAACGGACAAATTGCAAATCTGTTGGTCGGTCGGCCGTTCGACAGACGACAGACTCGTTTCGTCCGTTCCTTCGTCCGTTCAACGGACGACACACAGCCTTCGTCCGTTGAACGGACGACACAGGCTGTGTGTCGTCCGTTGAACGGACGAAGGCAGTGTTTCGTCCGTTGAACGGACGAAGGCAGTGTTTCGTCTGTTGAACGACCGATTGACCAACAGATTTGCAATTTGCCCGTTTTATGTATTATTTGTGAAATTCAATAAAAAAATGTATTATTTAAAAAAAAATAGCGTTATTGTCTCCCGCTGTCAACCACTGAACTCTGGACCTCTGTTGCCACATGATCTCTTCCATGTGGTTGAGTTCTACAATACGGTCTGTTACCTTTATCTCCGCATGAGATGGGCTGAGTCTCAACGGATCTGATTGCATTCTTTCCAGCTCCTCTTTTAGCCTACGCAGCTCAAGGGTTACCTGGCCAAAAGTATTTCTACCCCAACCAGACAATTGTCCAGCCAACGAGGACATTTTACGTTGCAACTCCTGCAGAGTACATGCACTACCATCAGAATGCCATGACTGTTCCATCATAGGGGCAAAATCATCATGTGTCTCCCGCATAAGCTCGTATTTGAATTTTCCCTTAACCTGCCTCCCTCGACGTTGCTCCGGCTGCTGTGCCCATGTAAGTAGAATAGGTCCATGATCCAAGACTGTCGAGGTCATGTTCTGAACTCTCGCGAAAGGGAAACACGAGCACCATTCTGTAGTAGAGAGTGCACGGTCCAGTCGTACTCGACAATATGACCCCCCTGCCACTCTTTTTTCAAACGTCCAACTGCGCCCCTCGTAGCCTAAGTCCCGGAGACCGCATACATCAACCATCTCTCGGAAGCCGGCGATCTGTGCATTACTCCTCTCCTGCACCCCCACGTGTTCCGATCGGTGTAAAACTTCATTGAAGTCGCCCATGCACATCCACGGTAGTGCAGATGAGGACTTGATAAATTTCAGCATATCCCATGTTTTGAACCGCTGACTCGTTTGTGCCTCCCCATACACGCAAGTCAACCTCCATGGCTCTTGACCATTTTCAGAAATTATAGCATCAATATGGTATTGCGAGTACGGTAAAATCTCAACTTTTATTTCATTATTCCAATAAATACCAAGACCGCCACTGTGTCCTGAACTGCTTACAGCAAAAGCACGATCATACCCTAGCGTTCTGCTAAGTCCTTCCACCCTCGATTTGTGTACCTGAGTTTCTAGTACACAAAGGATGGTGGGGGTAACACGCCGCGCAAAATCTCGCAGCTCCTTCACTGTCACAGCGTTACCCAACCCGCGACAGTTAAAACTTGCACAACTCATTGGTCTCGGCGGTACTCCTCAGAGGAGCCCGCCTGCTTGTTCGGAGTCGTCTTGCCATTTGTTCCACTAGCTGCCCCCTTCCTTTGTCTCTTTAGTTCCTTCGGAGGGATGTACTGGGGCGGTGGTGGGGGTACCGCTCCAGTCTGCCCCTCCTTTCCTTGAGGCGCCACTAATAGAAGCTTCCGCTGTGCCGTAGGCCTCTCCTGACCACTGTCTTTCTCCTCGAGCACCGGCTTCAGAGGACTTGTAGCAGTGTCCTTCAGATCGTCGGCGGCAGCATGCTCTAGTCCTGCATCACCCGACGTGCGCTTACGAGATCCATTGCTATTCTGCTGTTTTCCTTGCTTCTCCTGCCAGACCTTCTCACTCCCGCGACCACCAACACCCTGATGTCCTCTGCCACCACCGGATTGACAGCCACGTCTAGCAGCTCGCCCTCCATGGTCCGACTGTCCACTGCTTCCCCTAGTTCCTTCCCGTTTTGCCCCAAAGCCACCTCTCACTCGTGGAGTTTCTGAGTGCCATGTATCCATCGTAGCAAGCATCCAGGTGCCATACAGAAGCTCGTCCTCTGTAAACTCACCTAAACCACACTCCAGCTCCCCATGTCCCATCAGACCACAGTGAGCACAAAACCTTGGAACTTTTTCAAACTTGACCTGCAGCGCCATATTTGGACATCCTTCCGGTGACACCGGTCTTATAGCTCCTATGCGACGTCTTTATGCGGAATTGGAAGGAACACGACATTGTTGAAAAGAATAGCTCGCATGCGACGGTTGTGAGGCAGCTAATGTAGGGGTTCGTAGCATGGAAAACAAAAATTTTCTATCGCATACAAACAAACAAGCCAAGATCTATCTACTAGATTGTAGCAACGAGTCGATGGAATAACTTACCCTCGAAGATTCCAAAGCGTTTAACGAGAGCGGATTCTCGTGGGTGATGTAGTCGTACTCTTCCCGATCTCAAGATCGTGTAGACGATCCTTCCGGCGCTGCGTTCCGGCAGCGCTCCCGCAGTCGGTCACACGTTCGGTACTCGACGAAGACCTTCCTCTCCCTTGTTCCAGCAGGCAGCGGAGGTTGTAGCACTCTCCTCGCGATTCCGGCAGCACAACGGCGTGGTACCGGAAGTAGAGGGGAGATCCCGCAGGGCTTCGCCTTAAGCCGGAGCGAGTATGGTGGATAATGAGAGAGGGCTATTAGTGGTCTAGAGATTAGACACACCAATTAGAAGGCTCTAAACCGCAGGCTAAAGCAATTAGAAGCTCTAAACCAAAACGGCTCTAAACCGGAGATTAGAGGTAGAAACTTTTGTGTCTAGAGGAGGAGGCCCTGCCCCTCCTTTTATAGGTGGGAGGCGCGGCCAGGGGAGGGGAGTCCCTCCCCAAGTCGGCCTTGGGTGGCGCGCCGGCTTGGGGAGGAGACTCCTCCCTCAAGTCGGTTCCCAACTCCTCTTGCTTGTTTCCCACAGTTTCTTGTTTTAGCCGTTTGACTTTCAAACTGGACATTTGACTTTTCTGTTTTAGGATTCAATTTAATCCTTTATTTGGGACAGCAAGAACACTTAGTACATGATGCAATCATTCCAATATGCAATGACACATTCATGTACCCCTCCCCCCTCCCGGAGTGCCGGACATTCCGGAACCTTCTAGAACATTCACCGGAATCATTTCCGAACTCCGAAACGGGACTTTCTTTATATGAATCTTATTCATCGGACCATTCCGGATCACCTCGTGATATCCCGGATCCCATCCGAGACTCCGAACAACATTCGGTCTCTTTCTCATAATACCATAACTACTCAAAACAACGTCGAATCCTTAAGTGTGTCTCCCTACGGTTCGTGAATTATGCGGACATGATCGAGACACTTCTCCGAACAATAACCAATAGAGGAATCTGGAAATTCATATGGCTCCCACATATTTCTACGATTACTTTGCGATCGAATGAACCACTTACATACGATACCAATTTCCCTTTGTCTCACGATATGTTACTTATCCGAGGTTATGATCGTCGGTATCTCTGCATACCTAGTTCAACCTCGTTACTGATAAGTACTCTTTTCTCGTTCCCGTGATATGTGATCCCTTGTGAGCCAGTCACATGCTTGCAAGCTAATTGGATGACATTTCACCGAGAGGGCCTAGAGAATATCTATCCGTCATATGGATGGACAAATCCCACTCTTGATCCATGTGTCTCAACCAATACTTTCCGAACACTCAATGCCACCTTTATAGCCACCCAGTTACGGTGTGGTGTTTGATGTCATCAAAGCATCCATCCGGTAAAGGTGATATGCATGATCTCATGGTCGAAGGAATTAGGTTACTATGTATCAGAAAGCATATAGCAATTGAACTATTGAAATGACTTGATCTTTATGCTACGCTTATCTATAGGAGTATGTCCACCATATCATTCTCCTAACGATATGATCTTGTTGTTGATAACATCTCAATGTTCATGATAGGGAAACCACAATCATTTATCAACCAACAAGCTAGTGAAGTATAGAGGCTATACTAGGGACTTCAAATTAAGTTTACAAATCACACAAGTATTAATGTTTCCCTGTTAATACTATTATAGCATGAATGTAAACATTTATCATAAACACAAAGATATAATAATAACTACATTTATTATTGCCTCTAGGGCATATCTCCAACAGTCTCCCACTTGCACTAGAGTCATCTAATCTAGATTACATGGTAATATACCGAACACCCATGGCAGTTTGGTGTTGGTCATGTTTTGCCCTCGGGAGAGGTTTAGTCAACGGATCCGCCACATTCAGATCTGTGTGTACTTTGCAAATCTTTATATCCCCATCCTGGATATGTTCTCGAATAGCGTGAAAACGTAGCTTGATATGCTTCAGCTTCTTGTGTGACCTTGGTTCTTGCGCATTGGCTATGGCGCCCATGTTATCACAGTAGATAGACATTGGGTCCAACGCACTAGGAACCACACCCAGCTCTGTAATGAACTCTTTCATCCATATCGCTTCTTGTGAAGCCTCCGAAGCAGCCATGTATTCCGATTCAGTTGAAGATCTCGCCACAACGCTTTGCTTTGCACTCCTCCAGCTAACTGCTGCACCATTCAAAATAAATACGTATCCAGATTGTGATTTAGAATCATCCGGATCGGTGTTCCAACTAGCATCGGTGTAACCATTAACAACGAGCTGTTCATCACCTCCATAAGAAAGAACCATATCCTTAGTTCTTCTCAAGTACTTAAGGATGTTTTTGACCGCTGTCCAATGATCCACTCCTGGATCACTTTGATATCTGCTAGTTAGACTAACAACATATGCAATGTCGGGTCTAGTACATAGCATGGCATACATTAGAGATCCTATGGCTGATGCATAGGGAGTCTTACTCATCCTTTCTCTATCTTCTGCCGATGTCGGACTTTGAGTTTTACTCAAGGTCGTATTGGGCAACATGGGCAAGAAACCTTTCTTGCTTTCTTCCATTCCAAACCTCTTTAGAACTTTGTCCAAATATGTACTCTGTGACAATGATATTTGGCGTTTCGATCTATCTCTATAAATCTTTATGCCTAATATGTAAGCTGCTTCGCCAAGATCCTTCATTGAAAAACTATTATTCAAATATTCTTTGACACTATTAAGAAGGTCTACATCATTCCCAATCAACAATATGTCATCCACATGTAGTATTAAGAATGCTACAGAGCTCCCACTCACTTTCTTGTAAATACAAGCTTCTCCATAAGTTTGTATAAAACCAAAACTTTTGATTACTTTATCAAAACGTTGATTCCAACTTCGGGATGCTTGCTTCAATCCATAGATGGACCGTTGAAGTTTGCATACCTTGTTAGCATCTTTAGGATCGACAAAACCTTTGGGTTGCATCATATACAACTCTTCATCAATATCTCCATTGAGGAATGCTGTTTTGACATCCATCTGCCATATCTCATAATCATAATATGCAGCGATTGCTAACATAATCCTCACAGACTTTAGCTTCGCTACCGGTGAGAAAGTCTCATCGTAGTCAACTCCTTGAATTTGTCGAAACCCTTTTGCGACAAGTCGAGCTTTATAGACAGTAACATTACCATCAGCATCTGTTTTCTTCTTGAAAATCCATTTGTTCTCGACAGCCTTCCGGCCATCCGGTAAGTCCACCAAAGTCCATACTTGGTTTTCGTACATGGATCCAATCTCGGATTTCATGGCTTCTTGCCATTTATTGGAATCTGGGCTCATCATCGCTTCCTCATATGTCTCGGGGTCATCGGTGTTGTCCACCAACATGACACTCATAACGGGATCATACCAATCTGGAGTGGTACGAGTTCTCGTTGACCTCCGAGGCTCTGTAGCAACTTCAACCGAAGTTTCATGATCACCATCATTAGCTCCCTCTCTAATTGGTGCAGGCACCACAGGAACTTCTTCCGGTGCTGCGCTACTCTCAATTTCGAGAGAAGGTTCGACAACCTCATCGAGTTCTACTTTCCTTCCAGTCACTTCTTTCGAGAGAAATTCCTTCTCTAGAAAGGATCCATTCTTGGCAACGAAGATTTTGCCTTCGGATCTATGATAGAAGGTATACCCAATAGTTTCCTTCGGGTATCCTATGAAGACGCATTTTTCCGCTTTGGGTTCAAGCTTGTCCGGCTGTAACTTCTTTACATAGGCTTCGCATCCCCAAACTTTAAGGAACGACAATTTAGGTTTCTTCCCAAACCATAATTCATACGGTGTCGTTTCAACGGATTTAGATGGTGCCCTATTTAAAGTGAATGCAGCTGTTTCTAATGCATAACCCCAAAATGATAGCGGTAAATCTGTAAGTGACATCATAGAACGAACCATATCTAAGAGAGTTCGATTACGACGTTCGGACACACCATTACGCTGTGGTGTTCCCGGCGGTGTCAATTGTGAAAGTATTTCACATTTCTTCAAATGCTCGCCAAACTCGTAACTTAGATATTCACCTCCACGATCAGAACGTAGAAATTTAATCTTCTTGTTACGTTGATTCTCTACCTCACTTTGAAACTCCTTAAACTTCTCAAAAGTTTCGGACTTATGTTTCATGAAATAGATATACCCATATCTACTCAAGTCATCCGTGAAGGTAAGAACATAACGATAACCACCGCGCGATGCTACACTCATTGGACCACACACATCGGTATGTATGATTTCCAATAAGTCCGTAGCTCGCTCCATCATACCAGAAAATGGAGTCTTAGTCATTTTACCCATCAGACATGCTTCGCATCTTTCAAGTGATTCAAAATCAAGTGATTCAAGAAGTCCATCGGAATGGAGTTTCTTCATACGCTTCACTCCAATGTGACCAAGACGACAGTGCCACATATAGGTCGAATTATCGCTTGATTTCAAACGTTTAGCCTCAATGCTGTTGATATGTGTATTTCCACTATCGAGATTCAATAAGAATAGACCATCTATCAAAGGTGCATGTGCGTAAAACATATTACTCATATAAATCGAACAACCATTATTCTCGGACTTAAACAAGTAACCGTCTCGCAATAAACAAGATCCCGATATAATGTTCATGCTCAACGCAGACACCAAATAACAATTATTTAAGTATAAAACTAATCCCGATGGTAGATGAAGGGGTAGCGTGCCGACCGCGATCACATCAACCTTTGATCCGTTTCCCACGCGCATCGTCACCTCGTTCTTCGCTAGCTTCCGTTTATTCTGCAGCACCTGTTTCGAGTTACAAATATGAGCAACCGAACCAGTATCAAATACCCAGGCACTACTACGAGTACTAGTGAGATACACATCAATAACATGTATATCCGATATACCTTTCTTCTTGATGTTGCCGTTCTTCAAATCCGCCAAGTACTTTGGGCAATTCCGCTTCCAGTGACCTTCTCCCTTGCAGTAAAAGCACTCAGTATCAGGCTTAGGTCCAGCCTTGGTCTTCTTCGCCGGCGTGGTAACTTTCTTACCACCCTTCTTGAAGTGTCCCTTTTGCTTAGACTTGCCTTTCTTGAATTTGGTGGTCTTATTGACCAACAACACTTGGTGCTCTTTCTTAATCTCCACTTCTGCAGATTTCAACATGGCAAAGAGTTCTGGCAACGTCTTGTTCATGTTCTGCATGTTGTAGTTCATCACAAAGTTCTTGTAACTTGGTGGTAGTGATTGGAGGACACGGTAAATCCCCAAAGCATTAGGAATCACAATACCCAAGCTTTGAAGTTTGTTTGCGTGCCCAGACATCTTAAGCACATGCTCACTGACGGAGCTGCCCTCTTCCATCTTGCAGTTAAAGAACTTTTCAGAAGCTTCATAACTTTCAATTGCCGCATGAGTCTCAAAAATCAATTTGAGATCCTCGACAATATCATATGGGTCTGAATCCTCAAACCTTTTCTGAAGCTCCGATTCCAAACCATACAAGATAGCACACTGAACTATGGAGTACTGATTCTTCCGAGCGAGGTAAACATTCTTTACTTCATCGGGAGCATCATCTGCAGGTGGGTCACCCAGCGGTGCATCCAGCACATAGGTCAAATTACCAGCTATGAGGACAATCCTCAAATTGCGGAACCAATCCGCGAAGTTGCTTCCATTGTTTTTCAACTTTTCTTTCTCTAGGAACGCATTAAAATTGATGGTAGGGGCTGCCATTGATCTACAACATATTTGCAATAGTTTAGACTAAGTTTATGACAAATTGTGTTCAAATTAATAATGAAATTAAACTAGGTGAACTCCCACTCAAAACAATATCCCTCACATTGTTTTAGTGATCACACGAACCAAATCCACCATATCAACACCGATCATCACGAGAGTTGACATAGTTTCAATGGCGAACAATCGACATGTTCATCATATCTACTATATGATTCATGCTTTACCTTTCGGTGATCCGTGTTCCGAGACCATGTCTGTACATGCTAGGCTCGTCAAGATCAAACCTTAGTTTCTGCATGAGCAAATCTGGCTTGCTCACGTTGTATACACTTGCAGAATCTAACACACCCGATCATCACGTGGTGCTTCGAAACAACAAGCTTTAGCAACGGTGCTAACTAAGGGTGAACACTTTATGACTTGAAATTGATGTGCATGAGGGATCATCTTATAATGCTACCGTCGTCTACTAAGCAATACAAGATGCATAAAGGATTAACATCACATGCAATTCATAATATGTGATATGATATGGCCTTTCTTCTTTGTGCTTCCGATCTCCATCTTCAAACACGAACATGATCTCTATCATCACCGGCATTGCATCAAGGTCAATGACGCTTCACCATGGTTGTCGTCCACCGGCTTCAACTATTACAACTACTTTGAATAGACACGCGGGTCTTAACATAAATTAAAGACAACCATATGGCTCCTGCCGGTTGCCAACTTACAATAAGGAACATTGCATACATCAAATATAATCACAATCATGGCCATATCACATCACTGCACACCCCTGCAAAACAAAGTTAGACGCCTCTACTTTCTTTGCATATTTTACGTGGTTTGGGGCTTTCAATAAGTGTCGTTCTAACTTACGAACAAAAACCACAACATTGATACTAGCATTGTTGATCACCCGTTGTAAATTGGATCTTAACTATGCTAGGAGAAACAGGCACCCGCAAAGCCACTTATGCAATACAAGTTGCATGTCAAGCGTGGAGCAAGTCTCATGAACGATGTCATGTAAGGTTAGCCCGGGCCGCTTCATCCCAACATACCGCAAGATGCAAAGTACACAAGAAGTAATCGACAATAAAAGCATCAACGCCCACAATGACCATTGTGTTCTACTCGTGCAACAGATCTACATATAGACACGGCTCTGATACCACTGTAGGGGTTCGTAGCATGGAAAACAAAAAATTTCTATCGCATACAAACAAACAAGCCAAGATCTATCTACTAGATTGTAGCAACGAGTCGATGGAATAACTTACCCTCGAAGATTCCAAAGCGTTTAACGAGAGCGGATTCTCGTGGGTGATGTAGTCGTACTCTTCCCGATCTCAAGATCGTGTAGACGATCCTTCCGGCGCTGCGTTCCGGCAGCGCTCCCGCAGTCGGTCACACGTTCGGTACTCGACGAAGACCTTCCTCTCCCTTGTTCCAGCAGGCAGCGGAGGTTGTAGCACTCTCCTCGCGATTCCGGCAGCACAACGGCGTGGTACCGGAAGTAGAGGGGAGATCCCGCAGGGCTTCGCCTTAAGCCGGAGCGAGTATGGTGGATAATGAGAGAGGGCTATTAGTGGTCTAGAGATTGGACACACCAATTAGAAGGCTCTAAACCGCAGGCTAAAGCAATTAGAAGCTCTAAACCAAAACGGCTCTAAACCGGAGATTAGAGGTAGAAACTTTTGTGTCTAGAGGAGGAGGCCCTGCCCCTCCTTTTATAGGTGGGAGGCGCGGCCAAGGGAGGGGAGTCCCTCCCCAAGTCGGCCTTGGGTGGCGCGCCGGCTTGGGGAGGAGACTCCTCCCTCAAGTCGGTTCCCAACTCCTCTTGCTTGTTTCCCACAGTTTCTTGTTTTAGCCGTTTGACTTTCAAACTGGACATTTGACTTTTCTGTTTTAGGATTCAATTTAATCCTTTATTTGGGACAGCAAGAACACTTAGTACATGATGCAATCATTCCAATATGCAATGACACATTCATGTACCCCTCCCCCCTCCCGGAGTGCCGGACATTCCGGAACCTTCTAGAACATTCACCGGAATCATTTCCGAACTCCGAAACGGGACTTTCTTTATATGAATCTTATTCACCGAACCATTCCGGATCACCTCGTGATATCCCGGATCCCATCCGAGACTTCGAACAACATTCGGTCTCTTTCTCATAATACCATAACTACTCAAAACAACGTCGAATCCTTAAGTGTGTCTCCCTATGGTTCGTGAATTATGCGGACATGATCGAGACACTTCTCCGAACAATAACCAATAGAGGAATCTGGAAATTCATATGGCTCCCACATATTTCTACGATTACTTTGCGATCGAATGAACCACTTACATACGATACCAATTTCCCTTTGTCTCACGATATGTTACTTATCCGAGGTTATGATCGTCGGTATCTCTGCATACCTAGTTCAACCTCGTTACTGATAAGTACTCTTTTCTCGTTCCCGTGATATGTGATCCCTTGTGAGCCAGTCACATGCTTGCAAGCTAATTGGATGACATTTCACCGAGAGGGCCCAGAGAATATCTATCCGTCATATGGATGGACAAATCCCACTCTTGATCCATGTGTCTCAACCAATACTTTCCGAACACTCAATGCCACCTTTATAGCCACCCAGTTACGGTGTGGTGTTTGATGTCATCAAAGCATCCATCCGGTAAAGGTGATATGCATGATCTCATGGTCGAAGGAATTAGGTTACTATGTATCAGAAAGCATATAGCAATTGAACTATTGAAATGACTTGATCTTTATGCTACGCTTATCTATAGGAGTATGTCCACCATATCATTCTCCTAACGATATGATCTTGTTGTTGATAACATCTCAATGTTCATGATAGGGAAACCACAATCATTTATCAACCAACAAGCTAGTGAAGTATAGAGGCTATACTAGGGACTTCAAATTAAGTTTACAAATCACACAAGTATTAATGTTTCCCTGTTAATACTATTATAGCATGAATGTAAACATTTATCATAAACACAAAGATATAATAATAACTACATTTATTATTGCCTCTAGGGCATATCTCCAACAGCTAATATCCCAGGGCCACACGGGCCATAAAATGGTCGTTAAGGACACATTTAACTTTGTTCCAAGATTAGGGTTAAGCCAAACTGGTTGGTTGGGACAGCCAGTCAAGCCAGTCAAACCAACCGCTTCCGACCGAGAGCGCGCGTCACACTGACTGTAGCTTCCCCGACGGCGGCGGACCTCACCCATCGTTCTCAGCGTCGGCGGCGGCACGACAATTAATTTAGGCAGCGACGCTTTCGTTCGACGGCAAAGGTGGTGAGTGCCATTTGAAATCTAATTCCTCTCCCATTCTTCTCAATTCGAGATCTGAGCATGCCCATTAATGCTAGAATATGGAGGCGAGGGTGTGCTGAACGGGGCGAGGAGGAACAATATAGAGCATGGAGAGGGGACTTCTACTCGGTATATCCCGTATCTCTGCACTTAATTTCTCTAAGGTTGAGCTCTTTGTTCGCTTCCGCTATCTCACAATGTCCGCCAAAAACAGGGAGACGATGTTGCGCGCCAAACCTTCGAATTTCGCATCAATTTCTTTCCCTCTAGGGCTGTTTTAGTTGATGACAGCACGCAGCTCATTGAGAGAGACACAGTTGTTAAATGGGAGGTGGAATTAGAACATGTTGATCCCCAAGAGCTAATAAACATGGGAGATGAGGCGGTGAGGAAAATGGTGGGAAAAAATGGGGATAGTGTGGTTTGGGGGCCAGAGCAAGAAGTTTCTTTGTTACGATTTGATGATTGCAAATGTGACTATGTTAGGGTTGAGACATGGGAACATATAGTTGATGAAATCGATGAGCGAAACGGTTGGACAAGCAAAACTATTCTGTTTTTAGCAGAGCTCATTGATATAAAACCTGATTCGAGGGTTGGATATGTGGCCTCGAAGCTGGCTGCTCAGATGGTCGAGGATGATTGGGCTGCATAAAGGCAAGTAATGCCTATACTTACTGAGTTGGAAGTGTTAACAGTGGAGGATGATGCTAATGCACAAGGGGATGCTGCAGATGCTAATGCACAAAGGATTGTAACTGTTGACTAGAATTCAGTTGAGATACATGACCGGACTGATTTGGTCATTGCACCAATAGATGACATTGAAACGACAAAGCTTTTTGGCATTCCTATAGATGACAGAGACAAGGATAAGAAGAGGGATGAAGCTGCAAATGATGGTGACAACCATTTAAGAGATGAAGAGGCAGATATAGATCTAGAGTTGTTGGAAAATGTTGCAGTTCATGTAGATGATGCACATGATGATGAGTTAGTAACAGTTTATGACAAAGAGGACCCAGTTATTGAAGTTGGGAGATTGTTTCCAAGCATGGATGAATTCAGGATGTGTTTCAGGACATATGCAGTCAAACGTGAGTTTGCTACCAAGACTATGTGGACTGATAAAAAG
The DNA here is from genome assembly GCA_916181665.1 of Avena sativa. Lineage (NCBI taxonomy): Eukaryota > Viridiplantae > Streptophyta > Magnoliopsida > Poales > Poaceae > Avena > Avena sativa. Next base: position 379,095,182 of record OV702279.1, on the reverse strand, counting down.
AAGTTCTATGCAAAATGCGTAGGTTATGATGGTGGTGCCAAGCCTTGCAAGTGGTATATATCTGCTAGACGCCAACCTGATGGAAGGACAATAAGAGTGAATCAAATTCCAAAACCTCATACTTGCATTACAAGTTCTCAAACAGTTACAAAGATGACATCACAATTATGGGTTGCAGAAAAGATCAAGCCCATTTTAGCCACAACACCAAACAACACTGCAAAGAGACTGAAAATAGACTTGGAAAAGCAGTACCCCATTAAGCTGAATTATACTACAGTTTGGAAGGCAAAGCAAAGGGCAATGAAAGAGCTATATGGTGATTGGGCAAATACCTTTCGAATGCTTTATAACTTCAAAGCAGAAGTAGAGAAGAGGTCACCTGGCAGTGTTGTGGAGATAGATACTGAGGTAACAGCTGATGGGAAAGTCTTCTTCTCTAAATTCTTCATGGCTTTAAAGCCTTACATCGATGGCTTCAAAGAAGGGTGCCGTCCATATTTGAGTATAGACTCATCTTTCTTGACTGGAAAGTGGAATGGTCAACTAGCAGCATGCAATGCTTTAGACGGACACAATTGGATGTTCCCTGTAGCTATTGGCATGTTTCATTTTGAGACAGAGGCATCATGGACATGGTTCATGATGCAGTTGAAAAGATGCATAGGGCCAGTCTCTCCATTGGCAGTGCACATAGATGCATGTAAAGGTTTAGAAAATGCAGTGAAGATTTTTTTCCCTCATGCTGAGCAGAGGGAGTGCTTCGGCCATATGTGGATGAATTTGATCAAAAAATTCAGAGGAGATGATTTTGGACGCATGTGGCCAGCAGCAAGATCTTACACCAGACAGACACATGCATATCACCTTGAGAAGATTAAGGCGGCATGCTCTGAGGAGGATAGGGTCAAGTTTTGTACATGGTTGGAAACCTACCATTCTCTTTTATGGTACAGGTCTGGTTTTAACACTGCCATCAAATGTGATCATATCAACAATAATTTGGCAGAAAGTTTCAACAACAAAGTGAAGGAGTTAAAAGACTTGCCTGTCCATGACATGGTTGACCAGATCAAGATCATGATCATGAGGTTGTGGGAATTGAGAAGAAGGCTTGGTGATGTTCTTCAAGGAGATAAGCTTCTTGATGTTGTGCAGCAGATGGTCAACAGGAGCAGAAATCTTGCACATTTGCGTGTTGAGAAATCCTCATTGTGGGGTGCTAAAGTCAAAGATACAAAGACTGGCAGGAGGCATGTTGTTGACACTCAATTGCATGAGTTCACATGCCTTGAGTGGCAACACACTGGGAAGCCTTGTGAGCATGCCATACTTTTCTTGGCCTCCAAACACAAGCTAAATATGCACCCATATTTGCATGAGTACTATTCTGTAGCAAAATTCAAGGCTGCATATGGAACACCAATTCCAGCACTTACAGATCAGTCTCAGTGGCCTGAAGTGGACATTCAGTTCTCCTTGTGTCCTCCTTTGATGAAAAGAAAGGCTGGCAGGCCCAAGCAGAGTAGATTCAAGGCTTGGTTTGAGAAAGGTGGGAGCAGCAAGAAGGGAAAAAAAGATGAAAAGAAAGATGCCAAGCCAAAAATGACCCAAAAGGTAACAAGAATAGATGCAAACTCTGGTGAAGAACTTGGACACCGAGCTGGCTCTACCAAGTGCAGATACACTGCTGAAAAGCCAAAGTATGTTCATCCAAAATCTATCCCATTTCTTGTTGATGATTTTTCTCCCCCAGCTAACTTGCTTGTTTTTGTCCACAACCCCCTCCTCGGCGGCGGCAACCTCCCCGACGACGGTCCCTCCTAAGAGTACTGGAAGGCGGCGGAGAAGCAGGAGGCGAAGGAGGAGGCAGCTTACGCCAAGTGGCAGGAGCGCAGACGGGCGGAGGAGGAACGACAGGAGGCCAATCGATGGGCCTACCAGGAGGATCAGCGGCGGCGGGAGCAGCGGGAGAGGCTGGCGGATTGGAATGCTGCGGCGGCTCGGAGGGCGGCGGCACCGGCACCGCCTCCAGTGCCGATGGAGTAGGGTAGCTAGGGTTAGGGTTTAGGGGCTAGCCTAGGGTTTAGGCGCCTAGTTGCCCTTCCCTTCTATATTATTGTACCCTTTTCTTTTTATTGTAATATTATCCCAATGTTATCGGGCTATCTAATATAAATGTTATCTAATATATTATCTATCCCGTGTTTTATTGTAATCTGTGTTTTATTGTATTGTCATTTGTCAAAACACCCAAAACAACAAGTGCATAAAACAAAAGACACAAAAACAAGTTGTCATATAATACTCGTGCAATATTTTATAAAATAAGTGAAATTATAAAAGCTCAAAAGGAAGAATAAGTTAACGTTATGATGGTTGATTATTTTCAAACAACACATGGTTCATTTTCAAACAAGACATTTACATATTTACATAAGTTAAAGGGGCGCCCAAGTTATGTTAGTTAAATGGATGCCCTTGGACTTCATTTATATATTTACTTTCGCAAAAAATAAAGATTGCGACCTGAGCACGAGTATCTGCAGATCCACACGTCCCTATTTAGATTGTAATGTGAGTACCATTTTTTTGCCCAATCTACATTTAGTTACTATTGGGCCTGGATAAGACCATTTTGCTTTGGCTAAGTTCTATTTGGGCCTGGCCTTTTTCAATCACTCCTCGTTAATTTTTTTTAACTTTTCAACCCCTCCCCCTCCCCTGCACACGGGCGCCCCCTGCACACTGATAAAACTGAAGGAACACTGACGAAACTGAAGGAACACTGATTTCGAAAACAGAGCAGCTCAAAATTAGCCCGAATTTGTGTTGCATTTTATTCAAGCCAAAGACATAGAATGAACACTGATTGCGCTGTCTAATGACTAACGATCAGGAGATAAACTAATCCGAGAGAAATTACACAAAAATAAAAAAAAACGGCCATCAGATTGTCCTGCTTCTTCAATTCCATAATTTGCCTTAGCTGCTTGTTCATCCTCTTCAGCTCGGCCTTCACTTCCGCATCCACCGTAGTACCAGCAGAAATGGGGTTGGCACGTCCCAATTGCTCCACCACGGACGGGTTTTCGAGCTCCCGGGATGCTACCTCCACCCCAATTCGCACGATGTACTCATCAAGCCACTCAAAATGCCCATATTTTGGCAGTTCCTAAAATCGCAGAGATGAACCCTAAATCCCAAATTCGATGAAATGCAAGAAATTTCGAAAGAAAAGCGAGAAATTGGCGCTCGGAACACTCAGATCTCACCTTTCCCGGCTCGGGCTTGCTCTCACACTTCACAAATTCCCGGCCAATGTTGCTGTTATTGTCGGTGGATGTGACAAGCCACTTCAGGGGCACGGTACGGGGGCAATCGGGGCACCTCCTCATCGGCACCGCACCATACCGAGGCCATGAGCGGTAGGAGGCTGAAGCAGAGCTCGACATCCCTCGCCGGCGTTGCCGCACTTGCTCGCTAGAGAAGAAAACGAAAGGGGATGAGATGCTGGAACGGTGGCGGGAGTGCTCGGGTGCGGGGACGGATCGGGGCCAACGGCTCTCTTCAACCACAGCGTGGGTCCCACGATATGAGGTGGACATCAGGTGAGTTCCGCCGTGACGTGGAGAGGTTGTGGGTCCTACTGTGCTCATCTGATTCGAATTCGTTGACGGTCTCGTGGGGTTAAGTGGAAGTGTCGCACGGGAGCTATTTGCCGCTTCAGAAGTGTCGCATGCGAGCTATTCTTTTCAACGATGTCGTGTTCCTTCCAATTCCATGTAAAGACGTCGCATAGGAGCTATAAGCCCGGCGACAACGTGACAAAACGCATCAAAGGCCTAGCTGCATCCAAATTAACTCTCGCACGGTGGAAATCTCCGCTGCCATTTGAGGCCACCCTCATCTCTACTTTTTCCACATCTCCTACCTTTGCCGCCAATTGTTTTAGGATATTTTCAGTGCGGAACAATGGCGGGATCCTGTGTATCTGTATCCAGACTTGCACACGATTGGGAACGGGGGGATTGGTCGATGCACCATCGTATTTTTCAATCATCAACGCACAGTCGCGGAAGAGCCACGACCCATCTTCCGTGATACGGTTCTAGTCCCCCAAACACGATGCCTGTAGCATGAAGAGATTCTTCCCGATTGGCCTAAAGGTAACATCGCGCGTCGTGTTCCATGAGGCGGACATCGTCCTCTTCAGCGATTCATCGCTGAAACTTTTCTCCGTCAGTACCTTCGCCACCGCCATCCACTTCACCTCTGGGAGAGCTCTCCGCTCCTCCTTGGCCAGGAACACTCCTTCCCGTTCAACCTCGCTCAGCTTGAGCTTCCGTAGCAGTTCCTCAACGTCATCACCCCCCTTCGATATGGAGGATTTTGCCGCCATCTCTCTCTCCAACCTGACTCTCAACCAACACCGATCTCCCCTGCTAGTGCTCCTCCCCACCCGCCAAGGCTGGACAGCTATACTCGATAGCCCCTTGGTCAGCCCGAATGGAGAGGAGGGAGCGACCGTGGAGGAGACGGAAACAAAAACAGACCTCGTCGGTGGATAATCGCCGCCGAGTCGCCTAACCCTAGTTTAGACTAGGTATTCGCTCGTGATCATCCATGTTGGCCGGCAACATTGAGGCTCATCGCAGAACTAAAAACACGGTTGACTTTCTCCTTGAGTCGTGGAGCCGAAATGTATTTGTGCTAACTTCTACAGCAACCCCCTCTACTTGTTACAAGAACGAAAAGAAATAGCAAAAAACGCTCGGTTCGTCCTGCCCGCTCCCGCGAGCGGCAGGCAAACCCTCCCCTCCGCCGTCGCCCGTGTCCTCCCCTCCTCCTCTCCCCTCCCTCGCCGTCATCGAAGGGTGTCGTCGTGCGAAGCCTGGGCGCTGGCGGCGGCAGGGCCGTTTCTCCCCCTCATAGGATGCTTCGGCGCGGCCTGAGGTAGCCGGGGGGGTCACCAGGCTGTGCGCGGGGCCTGGTGGTGCGGCTGTCCTCCGACGACGCGGTGGCTTCGCGGCGGTGGTGGCTGTGCTGCTGTGGACCTCGGCAGCGGTTGCTGCTGCGGCGCGGCGGCCCTCGGCGGCGGCGCGCTTGGGGCGGCGGAGGTCCAGCGACGATCGGGGGTGAGATGGCGTGGTGGTGCGGTGGTAGGCGGCGGGGCAGCGTTGCATAGCCGCAGCAGGCAGAGCTTGAGGTGGGTAGTGCCATGTCGGACGACTCTGTTTTGGCTGCTCTGCAGATCTTGGAGGGTAGGAAGAAAGAGACCCGTGGCATCCTCGGTCGTCCTGTTGCAGCGTGGTTGCAGACTTTACGGGCCCGTCGGGGCCCGGCCGGACCACCATGGTACTGGTATGCCTTCGTGGATGCTTTACGGACCCATTGGGTCCGGACGGATCTATGGAGGACCCGTGTGTTTGCGGCCGTGTCCGGTCGACTACCGCCTCTAGTGGTGGAGGAAGTTCCCTCCCGCACGGCCGCGGTACTGTGGGCTCTCTTTTATTACTACCTGTCCCACGATGTTGCAGACCTCGCGACGGCTTACTCGTTGAGACAATGATGGTGGATTCAGGACCGGTGTGGCGCAGGCTAGTGGGCGGTAAAGGTTGGTGGTGGCGAGGCCTCGCTCTCGCGGGTCTTCTGTGCAACGGCTCGTCCGGGGGTTGTGGATAGGGTTTTCGGGAGAAATCCTTGTCGGCTCGCTCGACTCCGACGTGATGCCGCCCGCGGGTGGCATCTTCCTTCCTGGAGGGTGTTGTGGCTACCCTCCATCCACTCCCTTCAGTGTGACGGGGAAACCCTAGGACCAATCTGGTCTAGTCAGCAGCGGTCGCGTTCCCTCTTGAGGGTGCTGCTTGGTGTCTTACAAGTCGGGGCTAGGAGCGTGGTGGGCATTCTTCGGCGAGCGCAGTGGTTGCGGTCTTGCTCGTCTTGTTGATCCGTCTCGGTCTCCATTCCTCTTTGTATTTCCTTTTTTTAGTTCGCGCGTGTGTGGGCGTATGTGTGATGCTGCCCTAGCATCGTGTATCGTGTTGTGTTTAGACGTTGTGTTGTCGGACCCAGCAGCGGTCTCACCTGTGTGCTTTATTTATAAAGCTAGGCGAAAAACTATTTCAAGAGACTTGTTACAAGAATGTTTTTAAGTCCTCCCGATTACCCACAACACGCCTTGTGATTCTGATTCATGCATATTTACAAGGGTATTTTTATATTCTCTCTCGTGATATACTCCTTCCGTTTTAAGGAATAAGACGAACACATATTTTAAAACAAAGTTTGACCGAATAAATAGAGCAACTAAAATTTGATTATATTATGTAAAATTACTATCGTTGGATTCGTATTGGAACATACTTTCCAATGATGCTAATTTATACCAACATTTTTTATATATTTAGATTAAATCTTGGACAAATAAAAACACGCAAAACGAGGACGTCTTATTTCTTGGGACCGAGGTAGTATTTACTATCCATTTCCTGCATCCATATATATATTTTTTCAAATAGTATCCATTCATATTCTTTAACATTACACATCGAACAAAAAAAATTACATGAACACTATTCTACACCGTATAGTTTCTCACTACACAGTCCCCCTCTAAGAGCATCTCTAGCAGATACCCTGTAATTTAGAGGAGTAAAAGGCCTTGTAACCTTTTTTTCGAAAAGGGCAGTAACCTCGGCTTCTGAATCGGTTGATGGACATAATCTTTTATTGAAAGTGCGACATCTTGATTATTACAAAATAGTTCAAATTCAAGGGTTGGTAAGAGTTGAAGCCTCATAACCTTTGACTCCTATGTTTGGTCCGTGAAAGAAAAAATGGTTCCTAGTTGATCTCCCAAACTTAACTCTCTAAAAAAATAGTGTTTGAAACAATTGTTATAATTCAGTGCATAAATGCAAAACATTCAAAATGCATACAAACCAATGGCATAGTCATACAAACAGATGGCATAGCCATACAAACCGATATCATAGTAATCATACAAACCGATAGCATAGTAATTCGTGGCGGAGCTAGGACAAGATCGATTGGGGTGGGGTGGGGGTAGAAAAGATGAATGTTTGGGGGGGAAATGACACAAGTTTTCTCATCCAGGTTTCTCAACTAAAATTTTCTTCAGAGATTCTGCCAAGTTTGGGGACGGGGGCTACACATAGCTCCGCCACTAATAGTAATCATACAAACCGATAGCATAGTCAATATGCATACATGCAGATAACATAGTCATACAAATAAATAGCATAAACCATAGTTTTCTAGTTTGCACTGGAATGCGTAACAAGAATGTACCACGTATTTAAGACTGATGCTAGTGATCTCGCTTCTCCACTTATATTAGACTTGGTTAACTCCACCCTCAGAGTGCAATGCCTTATCAAGAAGGCATTGATCATTCCATACGAAGTACAATGCATTATCCTCGTCCTCTAAACATGAAGAGTCTCTATTTTTGCACTTCATCATGGAACTACGAATTTTAAATGAAATCGGGTAAACAAAACATCTGCATATGATCCTCCTACCTCATTCACAAGAAGAAAAAAGGGCAAAACTACCTTGCTGTTGGCATTGTGTTGAACGCCATGGATGTGCCCTGGGGATGAGAAGGGGAGGATGTGTCCACCCTGCTGGTTTCGGCGCTCATATGATCATGACAGCTTGGACGGAAACCGTCTCAGTCTCATCCATCTTCGTCGATGCGCCAGACTCGGCGACGATCGATAGATAGAATAGCGACGGCTAGGGGCGGCGGCAACCCTAGGTCGCACGACATATGCAATGAATCGAACGGTGGCGACGGGGCTGCAAGATGACCAAAAGTCGACGGAAGGGCTCAGAGGAGGTCACCGGTTGGAGTTTTCAGCGACAAAATCGACATGCAGGCTCGATTCAGGCATTTCCAGCAACGTAACATCCGGTGAGCGAGTCAGAGTGGGGCAGGTGGTCGCGGGAGGCGATGCCAGCGAGGACGTGGTGCAGGCAGGAGGAGGGTGGAGTTTTACTCTAGAGAGGTCGAAGATTGTATATTTATGAGTCGGCGGGCGCGAGAAATATAATTCTTTTACTACATGCAAACTCGTTGTCTTACTACCAAGAATCAATACAGAGTTGGGGTTTCGGGTTTCCTTTCGATGACAAGACAGAGGGGGCTGAAGCGATGCTTGAAGGCCTAGATTTGGACGACGTCGCCGACGGTAAAGCTGCAGTCGGTGATGAAATCCATGTACCCCTCCCCTTTCAAGCTCGTGTCGCGGCCACTCTCCAACCGTGACATCTCCAGCTCGACGATTTCGGCGTGGACATCCACCACGAGTGGAGGGCGCCATCGCCACCGCGCGGCAGTCTTTGCCTCGCCATGCTAGAGAGGGATCCTGGATCGTCACAAGTGAAGAATGATCAGTAGCCGGAACAGGAGTGGCAACCACCACTAGAGTACACCGTCCGCCAGCAGTTTATCTAGAACCCAGCATGGTCGAGCGCACATCCTTCGAGGAGGTGCCGACGGTGTCGCTGGAGTTCACCTTGGCCTGGTCGAAGACCGAGATGAAGAGGGAGGAGGCGGACCGATAGCACAGGGCGTTAGAGCGTGTGTTGTGTGCTACCATGCGTTTGTTTTCTTCAATGTTTTGCAGATTTTTCTGTAAAATTCCACTAATCTAGTTATAATCATCAGCAGTAGTACAAAGAGTTCTAAAATAATAAAAATTATAAATAAATTATTAGACCATCTAGCAACGGCTACAAACAAACACCTTGTAAAAAAGTCGCTATATGACTGTTTGTTGTTGTAGTGAAAATCAGATTCTAAACATGACACCTTATTATGACGTGAAGAAGCACGTTGAAGAGGCTGGTGACACAAGTGGCATATATAGTACGGTTCACCAAAGCATGAGCACCAAGGGCAGCGGGCCGGCGACCAAGTGTGTCCAGAGGAAGAGAAAGACAACGGAGCAGGCATTATCTTCTTCCCCGATATCGAACATGTTTCCCTTCAAAACAACAAAAAACACTCAAAGGTGTGAAACATGGCACCGTAAGCATTTAATTACTATTTAAAGTGTGCAGTACTAAATAATTAAACCGGCATACTAGCTCAAATATACACCCAAATATTTCAGAGATGAAAATTGAAAAACAAAAAACACTTTTTTCCAAACAAAGTCCCCATCCTCATTATATATATAGTGCCAGAAAGCCCACACACACAAAGAATCGTTACCGAGTAGTACAGTACATACATGGTTAAAAGTTACAAACCTTCTTTTTGCGGGAAAAGAATTGCAAAGCCTCAAATACATATAAAAGCGACCATTAGTACGTACGTTTAGACCGCGACCCTGTATACTATGTAACTCTGCATATGCATAATAAGGTCTAGCAATAATGGCCAACTGTGCAGGCGGTCTGCCAGAGCGTCGCCACGAGCAGGATGACAGCCGCGACGAGCGAGATGATCTTCCAGGGGTTGCTGAAGTAGGTATGCCTTAGCTCGGCCCGCCATCTGTTCCATGGCTTCTTGCAGTGGGCGTACACGAGGCGACGCACGCGGGGGAGTCTGCTGGATTCGCCCATGACTAGACACCTGTTGAGGGTTTCGTTGAAGAGATCGGCCAGCTCCTTGTCGCTGCCCATCTCATGCTTGACGATCTCCTTGGATCTGAGCAACTCCACGTCCTTGGCCGTGTCGATGATGTCGTCCATGAAGTAGACGTACGCGGTCACGTCGTTGTGGGCGGCGGTGTGCAGCCGCTCGAACGCCATCAGGTTCAGCAGCATTACCGACTTGCTGCCGTAGAACTCGAGGCATGGCATGCTTAGCACGCCGCTGGCTTCCTCGTAGTGGACGTCCAGGAAGCTGTCCGTACCGCTCTTCCTCAAATGGATTCCAGCCTCGCGCATCTTCTCCGCACAGGACCCGTTGTCGTCCGTCCACTCGTCCTCCTCGGGCGTTATCTCGTCGTCACAGGCATACGTGTGATCTTCCGTCGACTCAAATGTGGACGGATTATATGTGAAGCTTGAGTGCAAAATGCCAAGGGGATGGAGCCCTTGCTGCTTGATGTGAATCTTGGCTGGACGGTCTAGAAGATCAAGGACTGATCTGTTGAGGTCTCGAGTGTTCTGCAGAAACCAATCGAGATATGGATTTAAAACACATACCTCTGCGAGAAAGATTTTCAAATAGCAGGAGTCGTATTTATTTTTTTTGGCTAAAAAACTAGATCTACTTGCAGCTTCTTTGGAAACCTTGAATTGCCATAAATAGCTCTAAGTGCTCGTTTGGAATTCATCATTTTATTTCATTTAGCAGAAATGAAATGAGACCACATTGTTGTCATTATTACATCTGTCCAATTTTAAATTCCAGCTGAAAATCATGTTTTGCAGCCGCACAAAATTATGAAATGAATTCTAGAAAAATAACTGGGTTAGGAACAAGAATTGAAAAGGAGAAGGTATATATGTTTGTGTGGTTGGATTAGATGCTAATTGTTTTTCCTGGTTAACCAGCTGTTAGATTGTACACCTTGGCATGTGGCTACTTTCTTGCAATACACATATTTACTTCTTTTTCAGTTTTTTAATGAAAGCTGGGGTTATCCCCTTTTTTGGGGGAAAGGAGTATATTCGTATGTTGTGGTACTGTTAAATTCGTAGTTCACCTCTCCCTTGTTCCCCTAACAATTATCGAAATAACACTAATACACAATTTTGGGGTTCAAAATAAGAAAACGATTAGAGATGCTCTTGAGTCTTAGAGCATGCACAATGCAAGATGCTTAGGATGGTGATTAGAAAAATAAAAATGCTTTAAAGCACCAGTGCTTATTTGTACTAGGTAGATGCCTAACTAGTTACCTCTTCTATAGAAATAATCATCAATGCTTAATAAAATGGTTGGTTCATTTTTGGAAGCACTCTTCTAAGCACCTCCACAGGGTTATTTGTAGATATCAAATATAAATCCATTTGTACAGTCATACCGACAATGTCTCATCGGTTCCTACTAGGTTTTTTTTTCCGTGTTTGTTCGCTTTAAACAAATTATCATAAAATGGTAATAATGAATGAACACAATTTGGTTGCAACAAGGCAAAATGTTGCCAAGGATAAGTTGCTTAAACGAGTTACATGAGAAATAACTGCAAGTGTTGAAGTATATATCAGTGTAGACTGAAGGTACGGTACCTATTATCGAGATTAATGAAATGCATATTGTCAAAATTCCCGAAACATCATAAATTAATACAAACCGGGTAACCATATTCTTGCAATGGCTTGTGTGAAAGATGTCTTTAAGTCTTGATGGTAACCATATTTTCACAGGTTTGGGGGAGAGGAGGAACACCAAAGCACACCTCTTCGTGCAATGGTTTGTGTGAAACAAGACTAAAGTCTTGAGGGTAACATATAGGAATCTTTAAATGGGAATGCATGAAATACAGTAATACGCACCTGGCACTTGTTAGGAGGCAGAACAGCTAGAATCGTCTCTATAAGGAGAAGAGGCAGCTGGTTCTCAATCAGGATGATGTCTTGGTAGATTCGTGGCCAAACATATAGGAAGCCATGCTTGCTAAAGACAGGGTCGTTGGAAGCGTAATCTTTCTCGCCTCTCACCTTTGGGAAAATTCCCTCATTCTCCTTCAACCTCATAATTTCGAGAAAGAAGCAGCCGTCCACGACCATCACCTCCACAAAGCGCTGTTTGATGTTCTCCGCCCCGCGCCATGGTTTTTGCAGCCTTAGGTCTTTGTACGCGCCCATCAGCTGCTCTGCCACCTTCCCCACGGCGTCGACAAACTCCTGTAACGGTTTTCCCGACCGTTTGACGAGGTGCAGCGTCGCCCGGCGTTTGTGATCCTCCATGGAGAGAGGTCACGTCGGCCATGGTGGAAGGGCCCCAGTGACACCAGTTCCGGGCTGTAGGCACCACGGTCGGTCGCCTTCTTCAACCACTCCGGCACCCTGTAGATGCATTGCCTCTTCCATTTGTTCTTCTCCGCCCCTGCATCGGTGTCGTGGAGCAGCTTTCCCATGTCCACCACCCAGCTCCTAGGGCTGCTGGACTTCGCCTCAGTGCTCACGATTGTTCCCGCCATTTGATTATCTTGGACTAAACGTGGTGTTCTAGTTTCGGAATGTGGCACTCAGTGAGTGAACTCCTCATCAATCTGCTGCACATTATAGAGAACCAGGAGGCAACATGTGTGTGTTGTAAAATATTACAAGCTCCATCCACTCGCCGATAAAGAACCTTTGGTACACGGGAACGGTACACCACGGGAATGTGAGCTGTAGGCATGTGCAAACTCGATCGTGGGAGCACCATGAATAGGCCAAAAGTTCTAAGTGAAAGGCTGACACACGTTTAAGGCTCTGCTGGTCGTATACGTCTCGTAATTGTTTTTATAAAACTCCATTCTGAGCATGTGTTATAAATTTAGGGCATGTTTAATTCAAAGGATTTACAAAGGAACTTTGTAGAATTCTTATCCATAGGATTTTTTCCTTTAGAGGCCATATGAATCAAAGGATTGAACCCTTCAAAATTCCTATGGATTCCTTTCCAACACTATAGGCCTCCTTTGATTCATAGGAAAGGATAACTAAAGGATTGGGAAACATAAAGGAATGGAATGCCCTGTCTAGTTGGTTCCTACGGTCAAAGGAATTCTCACAGGAAATTTTCCATGAGTTTGGAGCTCATGTTATTTTTCCTTTGAAAACACACTACCAAGTTCCTATAGGATTTGTTCCTATGGGTTTTAATCCCATGAATCAAACATGTTCGGTAGGAAAAAATCCCCAGGGAGTGAATCTTACAGAAATTCTAAGAAAATCCTTTGAATCAAAGGAGGCCTACAATCCTATAGGATTTCTAACAAGAGGTTAGACCACTTGGAAAATTTCCTTTGTGTCTATGACAACTATAACCATGTACTCAATCTACATACAAATTTCCTGCGTTTTCCTGTGGTGCAATCAAACGACTTCTGCAGCTAATTCCTGCGTTATTCATTTCTGTAGGATTTCACATATCATGATATACCATTCCAACGGTTTTCCTATTCCTATGCTTTTAAAATCCTTTGAATCAAACATGCCCTCATACTAGAAGGTAGGGCCACATATAGCGATCAATAAACTGATGGTAACAATATTAGACGCAGAAGGTTGTATCAGGAGTAAAACCGTTAGTTTGTTATAATCGTTTTACAAAGGTTCTTTGGATAGAGTATTATAAGAACCCAAGTGAAGGCCCGTCCCCCACCTCCTCTCCCCCGCCCCGCTGCCTCTCCTCGTCCCCCGCCTCCTCCTTCTCTTTCGCCGTCGCAAGAGGGCGCCGTCTGGGCGGTGCTCCTGCAGGTTCGGCGGCAGTGGCTCGGCTCTTCCCGTGCACAGGTGGTGCTGGCACGGGTGGAGGCAGAATGTGGCGGTGCGGCTTGGCCGGTGGCTAGTCCGGCGAGTGCCGGGCAGCGTGGAGAGGGGGGTGCCTCCCCTGGGGGCGAGGTGCTAGCCATTGCGATCGGCGGAGCTCTTGAGGCCTAGATTTGGGCCCTGCGGGCTAGATCTGGGTCTAAGGCGGGTTGGCTCGGTTCGGTTGCTCCTCTGGTGGCTCATGGAAGAAATTGACTTGGGGTGCTTTCGTCAGCGTCTCCCCTGCTGCAGTATGGCGGTGGGGCTTTGTGGGTACTCTCTGGGCCCGATCGGGCCCGATGTCGGGGTGGCAGTGACAATGACATGCCTGTTGCTGTGCGACAACGGGGATTTACGGGACCCTTCGGGACCCGGCCGTGCCAGGTTTGCCCCTGTGATGCATACGGTCGGCTACCGCCATTGGTGGTGGAGGTTGGTCCCTCGCGCGTGTTGATGCTCTGCCGCTCCCTATTGAGTCTGGTTTCCCTGACTGCTACATCTAGTCGGCAAGGGGTGTGTTGTTTTGGGGGTCGAGAGAAATCCATGTCGGCTCGTTTAGCACCGACGAGGTGACACGTATGGGTGTCGCTGTCCTTCCTGAAGGGTGTCGGGTGTATCCACTCTCCCTTCCCCTCCGCATATCGGGGGAAATCCTAGGCCTTGGTCGGGCAGCAGCGTCATCGTCGTCGCAGTCCTTCTTGAAGGTGTTGCTTGGTATGAGGCAATCGGAAGTGCTAGGTTTGTGGTGGAACTTTCCAGAGGACGCAACGGTTGCGGATCATCTTAGCTTTCATTGATCTGCCAGTGTTGGCGTTTGTTTCTCTTTCGTTTCTCTTTTTCTTTCTTTTTTGGGCTTGGTTGTGCTGTTTTCCCCATGTCGAACTCGCATGTATCGGTTGGTTTTTATATTAATATAGTGGGCCGAAAGCCTAATCCGAGGAAGGTTCTTTGGACAATGGGATTGAGGGAGCAGGAACCCTATGAAATTTTTATGGAATGGCCTAATCCATAGAAAGTTAGATCGATTTCTAGCATGTGGTTAGACGGCCAAGAAAAAATCCATATGTGTTTTGCATGCATTTCCTTTCTTTAATTTCCTCCAAACTTTCCATAGTGCACCCAAATGACAGCTTTGTAATTTTATTTATCAATACCGCGAAGGCTATTGTATTACATTCCACAAACACATGCACAAGTAGGATAACTCTTAAGCATAGTGTACTGAAATGTAAATTTAAGGTTGATAACAACATGTGTGTTAGCAACCTTCCTACTGCCACTACTGAGCTGGGCTTGGGCAGCTGGAAAGACATGGAGGCAGCGGGTACAGATATTGCTAGAAGGGATACGAACAATATTAAGGCCCAGTTATTTTGGAGCTTCTCCGAGAAGCCTTCCTTCCCCAGCTTCCTGGAGAAGCCAGTCTAAAAAAATTGTGAAACTTCTAAAATAGTTCAGTCTAGACAAATTTGAAAGCCTTGCAATTTTTTTGAACCGGCTTCCCCGGATAGGACAGCTTCTGGGAGAAGCCGCCAAAAGAACTGGGCTTAATGTGGCTTGGATCGGGACGGCTTCGGCCTCCTCTGATACTATCTTCTCCTTCCTCTAGCATCTCAACCCTCCATGGATGAACTCTTACTTCCTATGTAATTCAGAGTTGTAATCAAATCCTTGATCTAGTTGAATGAATATAGTAGTTGGTTGTTAACATTTTGTATCAGAGATAGGTTATATATAAAATGTTTCGCCTAAGCTCCACCTATTTTCATGCACTTTTTCGTAACATGTACTCCCTCCGTTCCATAATATAAGATGTTTTAGCTTGTGTTAAACGAATATATTTATATATCTAGATGCCTTTTAGGTGTAAGTTCACTCCGAACCTATACACTAAAAGATGTTTAGATTCATTCATTTTACAAAATCTAAAACATCTTATATTTTAGAACGGAGGAAGTACAATATAATATAGCCATCTTACATGTGTTACGGGTTTGGTAGACAAGTGTGCATGTGTACCTTTTATGGACAGAAAAATAAAAAATACTAAACAAGATTTAAAAATACGATATAAAGTATGCATGTAGGCGAATGTGAAGTTTGAAAATAAAATACAAAACTATGTAACTTGTGCAAAAAAGACATACTATCCAAGCAACACTATCATGCTTGGTTCAAAGAATTACAAAGTTCATTTTGTTTTTGTTTTTGTGTAGGCCACATACAATCATATTTTTCTCAAAAAATTTCACGAGTAAATTATCAAGGTAATATGTAGCTAATTTTTTTTAAATAATACATTTTTTTTATTGATTGTCACAAATAATACGCAAATTTGGCAAATTTCAGTTCTGTCGATCCTTCGTCGCTTGATCAGACGACAGCTGGGGTCGTCCGTTGAGGAGACGATTCCCGTGTGCTTTGGCTGCTCGCCAGACGAACAGGTCCATCGTCGGTTGAAGAGACGACAGGTTCTGTCGTCCGTTGAGGAGCCGACGCCCCAGTGCTCCCGCCGCTAAGTAATCTTCGCTAAATAATCGTCCGCTCCTCGGCAATCCTTCCCGCCGATTTTTCCCGCCGGTACTCCCCGCCAATTTTTCCCGCCGTTACTCCCCGCAAATTTTTTCCGCCAGTAATCCCCGCCCTTTGTTCCCGCCACTACTTCCCGCCCTCTTTTTCCCGCCACGACTTCCCGCCCTCTTTTTCCCGCCACGACTTCCCGCCCTTTTTTCCCGCCTATTCGGTTTGGTGCCTCTATAAATCCGGGCAACGGGATGTATCCTTTAACCCAGTTCATCTCTTCCTCCTCTTACTCTCTGATTTCCCTCTCTCCTTTTGCTCTCGCATTTTCCTCCACTCCTCTCCACTATGACCGACGCGTCTCCCTGGCCTGTAGATATGTCCATTGGGCTTTTCTTCATAGCCAGAACTGTTGAGATAGGCCATAAACCAGCCGACTGGGATACGTTGGTATCGAACCATGATGCTCTCGTTATACTTGGTAAGTCACTTCATCGAAGAGGGTGGAAACTGAAGACCCCAAATCAGGTACGAGCAGAGCTTCTCAGGATCAAGGCAAGGTGGGACAAGCTCACCTTCAAGAGTGAAGCTCGCATGATGGAGGTGGCTAATACACCTTGGTTCTGGATAGAAGATAGCGAAGATGAGGATGATATCTTCATGCCGCCACCGGTTGGAAGCAAGGCAAGAGCTGAGTGGGACAAGAGACAGGAGAAGAAGAAAGAGCAGGCCAAGAAGAGTCAAGCTGACATGACGGAGCAGGTTGTGGCACGTAGGGCCTGGATAGAAGAGAGCGAAGATGAGGATGATATCTTCATGCCGCCACCCGTTGGAAGCAAGGCAAGAGCTGAGTGGGACAAGAGGCAGGAGAAGAAGAAATCGCAGGCCAAGAAGAGCAAGTGCGAGGGATCGTCCAAGGGAAAGGGCGAGGCATCATCGAAGGGAAAGTGAAAGGCA
The DNA here is from genome assembly GCA_916181665.1 of Avena sativa. Taxonomy (NCBI): domain Eukaryota; kingdom Viridiplantae; phylum Streptophyta; class Magnoliopsida; order Poales; family Poaceae; genus Avena; species Avena sativa. The sequence continues at coordinate 379,078,256 of OV702279.1, read as the reverse complement.
TCATGCTAGGGATAGATAGGACTCATATTTATGTACCGCAAGTTATGTTGAACTATGTTGCAAGTTATGTTGAGTAGTTTGTCGAATAAAATCATGAAATAATAGAACGATGTCTCATACATAGATAGGTAAATGACTGATACATAAGTAGATATCACTGGTGTCGACGACGAGGTGGCGGAGGCCTCGGTGTACTCCATCCATATCTGTGGGGTGGAATCACATCACGGCGAGGTGCAGTTGACCCTTCACCTTGATCCTGTGTATTCTGTGTGGGGATAGGTGGTGGAGTACCTTGCTGATACTGACTAAACCAGTCTACCTGCTCGTGCTGTGTCTGCTGATGACGGTCGTCAGTACTGTCCCATGTAACGGAGTCTCCTGCTAGTGTACAAGAAATTAAGTACTGAACAATGACATACTGCATCTAATAATAGGGACATGGGCATGCACCCTTGCAGGACATCTAGCTTTCTCGCAAACCAATGTCAAATATTGTTGTGATGACACCTTCGTTTTCATGACCCGTTGCATGGACATTGACCACTCAACAATTGCTTCCCGCAGATGTCTCTTGCTAGGATATAATGCACCCAGAGAGATGCTGTTCGCGTGATAATGCCACGCCGAATCATGCCCATCGTTCACAGTCATTGCTGCTGTGTTGTCATTATTCCATGATGCCGGAATAGGTTGGCCGATCTCTTCTTGATCAGACTCGCCAGAATCATCAGCCGTATCACTATTGCCTTCTGAGTCTTCGGCTTCCATTTGATGCTGCAACAAACCATCATATATCTCTTCCTCATCAGCTTCGCCACTGAATATGTCTTCCCCTAATCCTTCACCACCGTCCTCTGATACATAACCATCACCCCCGGTGTGTGCATAGCTACTGTGACCTGATTCATATCCGCCGCCACCCTCTTGGCCCTGACTACTCTGGCTATGATCATAACTACCTCCAGCATGACCGGTTCGACTACTCTGGCCATGATCATAACTACCTCCAGCATGACCGGTCTGACTACTATGGTCATGATCATACCCAGCCTCTTTCACCACAGGTAACACTAAGAGACTGGGGTTAACTTCTCTTTTCTGGCAAGCTTGCACAAATTTGACCCATTTCTGTTGCGCTTCTATTGGCCTTAAATAAAAATTAGGGTTTTGCCTTGACTTAGTCCATAAAGCATGCACACCGACAGTATGGGTAGGAGGGAGCCCTAAACGAACACATAACCAATCCTTCAACTGAGTAACGGGCACTGTTTCAGGATTCTGAAGCACTTCATCCATAAATCTAAACTCGCTCAAATCAACTCCGTGCTGGTTCATTCTGACGGAACCAGGACCATACAAGAACCTAAACACTACATTATTTGACATGATTTTCGACCTAAAAAATACCAAAAATAGTCAAAAACAGGTACATTGACACATAATACTCTACAAATATCTTGCATCTAACAGACCCCATCAAACGCTACCTATGAACATACACACATGACTGCAATAAGCAAGAAATTAGGGTTTACCCTTGAAGCGTGCGAAGTCCTGCCGTGCAGCTGCCTCAGGTCAACGGATCAGCACCTCCACCATGCACCTTCCTCAAGTCCCAGCACCAGCCTCCACCATGGCCATTGCTCAACAAGAACACCACCAGATCCCTCCACCAAAACGCCTCAAATCACTACACCAGGCTATCCCATTAGTAGATCGGGACTCTACTAGCTTGCTAATGTGTTAGAGCAGCGAGTTTGGATAGAAATCTAGGCTACAAATCGGTGCAACGGCTGAGAAAATGAGAGGAGCTGGGAAGGAACAGCCGAGAGGAAAGAACAGCCGAGAGGAGCAAGCAGCTGGAAGCAGACGACGGGCGCGGGCGAGTTAATATAGGGGGGGAGCGTCGTCCCTTCAACGGACGAACCGCGGCGTCGTCCCTTCAACAGCCGACGCGGCTGACCCCCTGTCACCCGACAGCGCGCGTCGTCCCTTCAACCGACGACGGAGCCGACCCCTGGCAGCCGACATGCTGGTCGTCTTTGGAAGAAAAGAAGACAACCTTGTCGTCTTTTCAACAAAAGACGACATGTTGGTCGTCTCGTGAACAGACGAGGGCGCCGTTTCGTCCGTTCGACGGACAGATAGATTTCAAAATTTCCAGATTTGCGTATTATTTGTGAAAATTAATAAAAAAAATGTATTATTTAAAAAAAATTAGCTAATATGTATGCGCGTGATTTATTTCAAATTGTACTAAAAGTTTGAAATGGCATTTCTGAGAATTTTTGGAAATCGGGTATAAATAGACACAAGTTCACCTTGCTATTTTTGCATTTACATGCCGTTGATTTTTATATTTATTACCATTTAATTTGTGAACGCAAGCAAACCCAAAAAAAAAAAAATCAATTAACTGAAGTAACTGAATTCTTGTACAATGAAACAAACTTTGTTTCGGAATTCATGTGACGACTATACTTTGCATTTGCCGACACCACCGATCTGATTGCCTCCATATGCTGCGCACCGGTCAAAATATATGCATGCACCTCTGAGCTTTGTTTATTTTTGCCTCGTCAAAAGACCCATAGGCATCGTCTGAGTTTTATTTTGTTGTCTCCATGGTGCAAGCCCATCAAAAGACGTACTCTCTGAGATATATTTGTTTGCCTTAATGCATGGTGTGCACCTGTCAAAAGACATACATGCATCCACTTTTATTTGCTTATCTGTTCACTTGCTTGCATTCAGCTAAGGAAGAGCGAAACTAGGACTAGTGAAACACACCCCACGTGAGAAAATGAGTCGCTCTGTCAAGAACCCATCTAGGTTTCCGTGCCCCTCACCGGTCACGTTGTCGGTCCATCTCGTCTTCGGGCGCTATTTGAGACCTTGGAGGTACTGCGCACCAGTAGGAGGGCATTTGTTTTTCTTTTTCGAAGTTTTAGTGTCTTTTTTAAGATGGTGAGACGGTGGCGATATCCTAAAATCGAAAAAAGGTCCTGACCGTCCTATTCTCGCTCTGGTGGCGCGTAGACAATGGCGGACCCAGAAATTTCTAAAAGCCTGGACAGACATGTATATGATCCTAATTTTTTCAAAAAAGTTATATAAAAAAGATGGGATACAAGGCATGGCGCGGTCGGCAAGTCCGGGCGGCCGCCCGGGCTAGATGGATGGTGGATCCGCCTATGCGTGTAGAGTCGTGTGTCCGATAGATCTCCCGTGATCTGGTCGGTTTTCGTGTTTAGATCAGTCCCTTCTGATCTACATATGTCATTATTGGCGATGGTTGCTGCTCTGATGTGTTGGTCATTTAAAGTCTTAGCACGAAGACTTTCCGTCTATCTAATAGAACAACCTCTACTATGATAAGTTTTGTCCGGCTCCAGTGATGGAGGGGCAAGGACGGAGGCGCGTCTTCGAATCGCCCTTGTTTTTGTAGTCGTCACTAGATGGTCCATAGATCTATTTATAATCTTTATTACTCTTAGACCTTTTATACTGTTGTTGATGATTATTAATAACACGGTGGAATTTTTGCAAAAATAAAAAAGAAAGAGTGAATCTGGGTCATGGGAAGCGTTTTTGTTAACGTCTCTTTTGCAGATTTGTTTTCATGATGTCATCATGTTCCTTGCCTCCCATTTTATATGCTCCAGGAAATTCAGATAAGAAGGTAGCAGAATGCGGTTTCACACACAAACACATAGTTCGTTCTGGCTCATCACCCTAACTCAACCCCTCTTCACTGGTGGAAACGGGGCTATAGGTCCCGGTTGGTACAGGGGCTTTAGTCCCGGTTGCCCAACCGGGACGGGGCAATCGGTACTAAAGCTCTAACCTTTAGTTCCGGTTGCCCCACCAACCGGGACTAAAGGGTGCACACGTGGCAGCGGCAGAGGGCGAGGGGGGGTGGAGCATTAGTCCCGGTTCGTAACAGGAACCGGAACTAATAATCTTCTGCCGCGGCAGAGATTTGGCCCATTTCTCTGCCGCGGCAGAGAATTCATTTTGGCACACTTTGTTGCCGCGGCAGCATTTTCGCCACTTTTTGTGCCGCGGCAGAGAATTCATTTAGGTTGTTTTATTGTTTATTTAGTGATTTGCACTTATCAATGAAGGAACCTTATATTACATCATGAATATCATGACAATATTACATTGAATACACGGATCGAGTTCATGCACTACATACAAAAGTTGCTATTCGATGCTACCGGCCAATTCCTTCAAAGTTGCTATTTTTACAATCCCTATTGTCTATACACAGCCGAATAGTATTCCCCTTTTGGGTCTAGGACTTCTGTATCCAAGAATCCCGCCAATTCCTCCTGAATTGCTCGTACGCGATCCTTTGGCAGAAGACCGTCCCGTAGACGTTCGATCTGATTTAAAAAAGGAGTCAGCCTATATGAATGAAACTAAACACAATTTGATTGTAATTAAAAACTATAGAAATTGTTTACGTACATGGAGCTGCTCTAAATTTCTGCCCTTCTCATCGCACGTCTGCCGGATGAACTCGCAAACATAGTATCCACATAGATTGTTACCTGGTCCCTGCGTCAGGCACTTTACGAGAACAGAGTTCAATCAAAATAATAATTAAGCATGATAATAACTGTATCAAAACTAGAATCAAAGAGATGCGCGGATATAGCTAGTGGTGCTTACATCTAGTGGTTGAAATGTAAGCTCCTCTTTCCAAACACCCCTAGCCTTGTTGGTGAACCGTTTCCAAGCGCTGCCCGGCGTAGAAAACGAATAAAATAAGTTATTAAGTACTTGATATCATAAAATTCACGAACGTTGCCGATATAGTGTCGTAATGATTAGAATTACCGCTGAAGAAGTATTTGCATGTCCTTCCACGTCTCAAGGGGTTTATGTTTCGAGTCCATGACTAGTACACGCCCTTTGTCAAGTTGAATGATTAACAGAATATAGTGGAAGCTGCAAATGCATAACTAATCAATTATATACTTAACATCGAGTAAGCGAAACAGAAAGTGTATACAAGACAATAACACTCACTCGAAGTTGTAAGGAAATAGTATTTCCCTTTTGGTTTCTTGAAACCTTAACGCGTGTACTATATTATCCTCCGTATCCTGGGGGTTTATTTTGAGATTAGCTTCATGAACCCAATATGGGTCAATGAAGCCAATGTCATAGATTTGTCCTCTGCTGCATTCGAGAATCTTCATTCTGCATATTACAGTATGATTATATACATGCAATAAACAAAATAATATAGCTGGAGACTAAATTAATTACAGAATTAGTACTTACAGACAATAGGCACTGATGATCGATTTGTCCAAGGCGTCTTGATTGAATAATTTAAATAGTTCGTCAAATTCAATGGATATCATGTCATCCTTTTCTTTCCCATGATGCTTTTTTGTAACCCTCAGCACTATCCAGTTAGCCCCGGCCCTTGTGGCATGCATGTACCAGTTATGCAATCTTCGCATTTTTGTTGGAAGATTGTTTACCTCCTCAGGTTTGACGAGAGGTTTGCCGTACGGGTATCTGTATGCTACTTCACTCACGGGGAAGAACTCTAACTGGGATAAGTATTGGGCAATACTCATACCTTGAGCAGCGGCAGCTTCTCCGTATTGTGCAACTACCTCTGGATCATACTGCTCTTCGGCCCCATATTTGCTCGACCCCACATTGGTTTGAGAAATCACCTTGAGAGGGGCGCAAGTCTGTTTTGCTTGTTCTCCGAGTTGGGCAACAGATTTCTCGCTTGCATCAGTACTGCTCTTCGAGGCTTTTTGTGCCGCATGTGACTTGAGAATAGAACGCTCATAGTCTGATGACAGCTTTGGCTCGGGTTGATGAAGATTCTTTAGCATTTTCAACACTTTGGCTTTTTCTTCTTTGGTGCGGGGGAACTCTGGCTCTTTCGGCCGCCTCAGCTTAGCGAAAAACGCTGTTGTTTCCGCATCAACGATCGCCGCAGTCTCCTCTTCAGTACAGTCATAAGCTCTCTTGGGAGGAACCTTTGGTACTTTTGGAAGAGGCTCTTGTTTACGTTTCGGCGATCGCTTACCACGAGGAACAGTAGCGGTACGCTTACGCTTTTGACCCTTAGGCACCGGTGATAGCTCCCGCGGCGATGGCTGCGCCAGAGATTGGTGAGGCGACGGAGCCGGGTGAGGCGACTAAGACGGCTGCCGCGGCGGCGACGACCTCGCTGGAGACGGGTGAGGCGGCGGCGAAGATGGCCTTGGCGTGTGATTTCGAAGCACGATACATTCCTTCGGCCATAGAATGGTGACGTTTTTTGCGTCTCCCAGCACAGTCACATCCCCTTCACCTGCAGGGTAGTGAAGATCCAAAACTTCAAAGGTGGTCATGATTTCATCCACGCTGACAACAGCGTAGCCCTCTGGAACCGGACGACAATGGTAAGTTGGTGTGGGTCCAATTGGTAAGGCATAGCCGACCGCCACCTTCATTGATATGTTCACAACTTTGACATGTAGCTCGCAGTGTGTCATCTCTGTGATATCATCCACTGGGTAGCCAACAGGAGCCATCGTCGGTGCATCATCGTCATCGCCATTGTCATCACCCGGGACCTCGGTGGAAGCCACACTTCTTTTTTGATTATTCGATAGGCCGGTAGCATCGAATGCAGTGTGCTGCTGAGATGGGCCGGTAGTACTTTGCTCTTTAAGTGCGTTAATTTCATCTTGTTGTTGCTTTAATCGTTCTTCAGTTAAACGCATTCGCTCTTTCTGACTATTTGCTTCAACTTCCACCCTGTCCTTTCTCCTCTGACGGCTTCTATCAGGATATTTCTTCCTCTCTTCGGGAAACCCAGTCCTCCATGGTTGGGAGCCTCTTGTGCCTCGTGTTCGTCCGGCATGTTCCTTATTTCCAAGGGCGAGTGTGAGCTCATCATTTTCTCTATCGGGAATGAAGTCCCCATCTTTAACAGCCTTTACTGTTTTTCTCATCCTCTCGATTGGCAAGGGGTCTTCTTTATGTCGTATGTTATATATACACCTCCCTTCCGAGTCCAACGTGCCCCCATGCCCGTAAAACCAATTCCTTGCACGTTCTACCCAATCGTCTGTCTCTGGGGTGATCTTTTTAGCACGCAGTTCATTCTCAAGTTTCTCCCACTTAGGAATGCCAGCCCTGTAGCCACCTTGCCCCATAGTATGGTGATACTTCTTGTTAGCAGCATTCAGCTTATTCGTTTCAGACATTTTCTTAGCTTTTTCTGATTTCTTGTATTCCACAAACTCAGCCCAGAATGGTTTTATCTTCTCAAACTGAATATTTTTGAAATCGGGAGTCTTATTTTTCACGACATAGTCTAGGTGCAATCCTTTCTTCCAGTTGGTGAAACACTGGGCCATCTTCTTCAAAGCCCACTCCCTGACCTTAGCCTCCATGGCTCTCCCATGTTGTAAGGCTTCCTCAACTGGATCCTCCGCATTTGGATCCAGCTCTATCTTCGGTAGTTTGAAATTAACCATGAGCCTCTTCCACAGTAAATCTTTGGCGTGGTTAGGGACAAATAAACATGTTCCCTCTTCATCCGCATTAGCAGGCCTATTCCAAATCTAATGGTGATCGGGATTAAGTCCCTAACGATTACTCCGCATTGTGCCACAAATTTGGTTGCGACAACTTCGAGAGCTGTCGGTTTGCCGTCTTCAGCGACATCTTCGATCCTGAACCTCTCATGGTCTTGCAACTTTTTGGTTGGGCCTCGTCTGCTCTTTTCAGTAGATTCCTTCGATCCGTAGGGCTAAAAGAAGAAAGATCGTCATTACTATTTCTATATAGATAGCAGATGATTAATTAATGAATTGATTTATATTACATGCACCTCGCCGGAGCGGTCGTCTTCTCGATTACACAAGGCATCGCCTTCTCCCTCGCGGAAGGCAACACCTTCAACCTCAAACAAGTTGTCTATTCCGGTAAAAAGAGGATCACCCTCACCGGAGTTGTTCAGAAACGTTGATACGTCTAAATTATCTTCCCCACGGATCACACCTTGGATCAACTCTTCCTTTTCTTCGTCTCTGACGTGTGGGTCCATATTTTCTGCATAGGTGGAAAAATGAATAAGTCAAAGTGGCTAAAGGAGAAAGTTAAGGAGAAACCCTAATATATACATACACAATAATAAAAATGAAGAGAAACCCTAAACCCTAAACCTAGCTACAAAAAGGAAACCGTGTAGTAGATAGGTAACTCTAGCTAAAATCAACTAAAATCAATATTCCGGAGTTCCGAGGGGTGTAAAACCTAGTTCGGAGAAACCTCGGATGCATATGAGAGGGGAACATGAGTATAAGGCTACAAAACGGAAACTATCCAGCAGATAGGTAACACTAGATACTAACAAAATACCATATTGGAATCGATTTAAGAGGGTTCGGAATGCCCTGGCGAAGGCACATCGTCGAACCCACATGCACCTAAGGGGCATGCAATTTCATGGGAAGATCTACGCGCGACCGAGCCAGACCGAGCTTTCCTACGTCGAACACAATGGTTTTGACCGCGCGACCCCTTCGCCCATGTCTCGCCCACGCGTGAGAGAACAGGGGAACTCCCATCGGCGCCGCCTCCTCCCCCTCTCCTCACCTTCCTCGAGCAAATAGAGCTTCTGCATCTCTCTTGCCACAATACACCCGCCCCACGCGTCCCTGCGCGCCTCCCATGTCCTGCGGAACCGTCCACCGACATCCCCTTTTCTCGAGCCTTACAAACCCGACATGAGGGAGTATAAATCTATCATTGAGTAAATGTGATACTCCTATAGCAAACGAGGATAGTCCGATGATAAGGATGCGATTAGGGATGGCAATGGGGCCCCGAAACCTACAAACCCGATGGATACCCGCCTTAAATGGGGAGGGTTTGGTAAAAAGTTAGACCCTCCAAGTTTAATGGGGCGGGTATGGGGGTGGCAAACCCATACCCGCAGACCCGCTCTAAGCCTTAATCCTATCCCTAAGAGCATGTTTAACGCAGACGTTAAATAAAGCTGACGCTAGCTAGACTGATTTTACTTGTGGTTAGGCCTACATCCCGTCCGATCCGGGGATTTTCTCTAGCGTCGACGTACGAGGAAGCGTCGGTCGCTAGGACTACTTTTTTTCAGCGCACAGGAGTTTGATTAGCGCTCCTATCTGTTGCTAGCTACCCAAATTAGCGTTCCGTGCTGTGAGACGAGGCATTTAGTCCATAATCCAATTTTCTGACATTATTTTTTTAAACATAAGCGTCTGTACAAGAGCTTGTCGTAGTACATGCCCTAATAATCATATGACTAACCACACGTACGTCCACGCGGGCCATGCACGCAGACAACACACGTCGATCACCCGAAGCCGCCGCCCACCACCCGATCGAAGCCCACCAGCAGCAGCCGCCGCCCACCACACCCGAAGCCCACCATGCAGCCGCCGCCGCCCACCAGCAGCAGCAGCCGCCGCCCACCACACCCCCGTATTCGAAGCCCACCATGCAGCCGCCGCCGCCCACCAGCAGCAGCCGCCGCCGCCCACCACCAGCAGCAGCAGAGGGAGGGGGAGGACAGCAGCAGCCGCCGCCGCCCACCACCAGCAGCAGCCGCGCGCCGCCCACCACACCCGAAGCCCACCATGCAGCGCCGCCGCCGCCCACCAGCAGCAGCCGCCGCCGCCCACCACCAGCAGCAGCAGAGGGAGGGGGAGGACAGAGAGGCAGGGAGGGGCGTACCTGACGCGCGGCGGTGGGGGAAGGGCGCGGGTGGCACGGACGTCGTCGGCGGGAAGAGAGGGCGGCGGTCGTCGGGGCGGGAAGGAGACGCGCGGGAGGAGGAGGAGCCGCTACGGAGCGCGCGGCGATGGCGGCCGGAGGAGGAGCCGCTACGGGGAGCGCGCGGCGGTGGCGGCCGGAGGCGGAGGCGTTGACGACGACGGAGGGCACGGGCAGCCTGGCGGCATCGTCGAGAAGCAGAAGAAGAAGAGAAGTTATATAAAGGGGAGGGAGTATACGTCCCGGTTGGTGGCACCAACCGGGACTAAAAGGGCATACGTCTTGGTTGGAGCCACCAACCGGGACGTATACTCCAATTTTCAGCAGCCGAAGGGGCGCGCGCGCAGGGGGGTCTTTAGTCCCGGTTGGTGGCTCCAACCGGGACGTATTCCCCTGTTTTCAAAGTTTTTCAGTTATTTTCTCTCTGTTCCCGCCTTATTTTTTATTTTGGGGTTTAAATTTGTAATGTTTTTTAAATGATAATTACTTTGGAATTTAGAAAAACTTTAAACATAAAAAGTGTTTGAATTTGAATAACTAATTCGAAACCATTTTATTTTTTGAAAAATAATTAATGTAACCATTTAAACTATGAACCATTTAAAATTAATAATGAAATAACTTATATTTTTTAAATATTAATTTTGAATTTAGAAAAACTTTAAACATAAAAAGTGTATGGATTTGAATAAATAATCCAAAACCAATTTCTATTTTTAAAAAATAATTAATGTAACCACTTAAAATTAATAATGAAATAACTTATATTTTTTAAATATTTATTTGGAATTTAGAAAAACTTTAAACATAAAAAGTGTATGGATTTGAATAAATAATCCAAAACCATTTTCTATTTTAAAAAAATAATTAATGTAACCATTTAAAATTAAAAATGAATTAACTTATATTTTTTAAATATTAATTTGGAATTTAGAAAAACTTTAAACATAAAAAGTGTATGGATTTGAATAAATAATCCAAAACCATTTTCTATTTTTAAAAAAATAATTAATGTAACCATTTAAAATTAAAAATGAATTAACTTATATTTTTTAAATATTAATTTGGAATTTAGAAAAACTTTAAACATAAAAAGTGTTTGGATTTGAATAAATAATTCAAAACCATTTTCTATTTTTAAAAAATAATTAATGTAACCATTTAAAATATGAACCATTTACAATTAAAAATGAATTAACTTATAAGTAATTCAAAACCATTTTCTGTTTTTGTGAAGGATTTTCATTGTTCGGATTTTTTTTGAATTTATTATGCCCGTTTTGAATTATCTGAATTTCTAACTATGGTCGAACCGGTGTGCATGAAGATAGGGGACGAGCATCGTTAGAACTTGCATTGGATCTCTGAAGAACCACATATTGCGAGTCTAAAAATGATTTTTTCAAAAAATCACGGGCGATAGATCATGTACATGTAGTACAAACCGGACCCACTTCCTACCGATTCGGCAGACATTTGTCCTTTTTACCCGGGATGGACGAAAAGGTTTGAGATGTACCGGTTGGGAGATAGTCCATGTAAGGTGGTCTAGTATTTTAGGAAAATGGGACGGTAGCATTCTGAAACGGCATTTTGGTGGTTACTTCACAAAACGACCCGTTTTTTGCGCTCGGAAAATGGAAAAGGGCTTTTCCGTGCGACAAAAAGGAAAACTTCCTCCTGCAACATTGTTCTCCATACCAATGTCCACACACATGCATAATATGGGCACAACATCACAAACTATGCCGTGATTCAGCACATAACATCGGTCATTTGGACCGAAAGCCATGAAACCTCGAACATGATAGGTCATTTTGTGAAGGTTTTTTCGAAACATGATCAATATACCAAGTCTGGTATTTTTCCTTTCAACTATGTAACAAAATATGACACCACGCGAAGGATTTTCATTGTTCGGATTTTTTTTGAATTTATTATGCCCGTTTTGAATTATCTGAATTTCTAACTATGGACTACCACGCGAAGGATTTTCATTGTTCGGCAGACATTTAGTCCCGGATGTAGTCACAAACCGGGACTAAAAATATTTTCCGCGATTTCCCACCTCTTCCCGCCAAGTTTTCCCGCCCTTTCCTTTCTACTAGAGCTTTTAGTCCCGGATGTAGTCACTAACCGGGACTAAAGATATTTCCCGCCATTTCCCAAAGCTTCACGCCAAGTTTTCCCGCCCTTTCCCTCTATATTTAGGGTGATCGTGTCATGGCTATCCACACATCCACACCTTCCTCTCTTAGAACAATGGACAACGCCTACTGGGCCATTCTGACCCTCGAGGAGACCGAGGCGCTATGCGCCTCCAACTACCCTTGTCCGCCGGGCTACCGGCCGCCTGCCGGCTGGATGCTGAGTGCTGGAGGGGTTCCTGTCCCTCCTGTCCCTCAAGGTTCCGCACGCCAGGCGGCCATCAGAAACCACTTCTACCACGAGCTCACGCCGGAGCAGCGGATGGATCCCTAGTGGCATCCCGACAACTACGACACCTAGAATGCCTTCTTCGCTAATAGGCGGGAAAGGGAGCTCGCCAGGTACGAGGGTGATGGCCGCCACCGGTGAACCACATACTATCATCGGAGTGATGCGCTACATCGCCGGGGGAGACCATCCTCGCCTACGGTGCCCACGAGTCCACCCGCCACAGGCCCCACACTGTCCCGGCGGTAGCGGCATCGTCTTCCAGGAGACCCCTCTCCGGCCGCCGTGAATCCGAGGCTGGAATGGCCCCTGGTATATGCCATGGATGGGCTGAGGATCCCCGGAGTGGCAGGTGACGATGACGATGATGACGACGACGACGATGAAGACCCTGAAGCTGCGTACTATAGGACTAGGCATGATTATGACTAAAGGGGGCGGCTTTAGTCCTGAGTGTTAGCTAGTCCCGGTTTGTCCCGGTTTTTAATATTAATAAATGTCTTGAGTGTTACCTAATAAATAGAGGGAAATGCCTATATAAAGAGAGGGTTCATCTTTAGTCCCGGTTGGAGAAACCAACCGCGACTGAAGGGATTGCGGCAGAGTGGGCCAGGCAACACTAATAATAGGGGTGAGTGTCGACATTATGTCGTGCGGCTTGTACCTTGTCCCGGATGGTGTCACCAACCGGCACTAAAGATGAGCCTTTAGTCCCGGTTGGAGACACCAACCGGGACTAAAGATGAGTCAGCACTAATAATAGGGGTGAGTGTCGACATTATGCCGAGTTGCTTGTACTATAAATAGGCATCCTTGTGAGTCCAGTCCTCCAGCCAGTTTGAGGCATCTCCAAGATGGTTTTAGAGAGCAGGGACACCACTACGGACAGTTTCAGGGAGATGCCGACGGAGCCCAGTCCTCCAGCATCTCCGAGAAACTGGTCATAGAGGCACTCCCTAATATGTGAAATTAGTTAGCTCCGAGGCGTATTGATCTAGTTAGTGAAGTTACAAGCTGCAAGATGGTTTTTGAGAGCAGGGACACCACTGCGGTCAGTTTCAGGGAGATGCCGACGGAGCCCAGTCCTCCGGCATCTCCGAGAAACTGGTCATAGAGGCACTCCCTAATATGTGAAATTAGTTAGCTCCCAGGCGTATTGATCTAGTTAGAGAAGTTACAAGCTACAAGATGGTTTTCGAGAGAAGGGACACCACTACGACCAGTTTCAGGGAGATGCCGCCGGATCCCAGTACTCCGGCATCTCCAAGAAACTGGTCATAGAGGCACTCCCGGTCCAGCCACAAAACGGGACTAACACTCAAGACATTTATTAATATTAAAAACTGAGACTACAAAATCGGAACTAAAGGCCACAAACCGTGAAAGATATTACATATTATGAGCATGAACTTCTTGGCATATGTCATTCCTTATGACCGCTTCAGACGTAACCATGGAGCATCTTCTTTACTTAACAGAATGCTTGGGTCAGTTTTCACTGTGAAGGGCGGAATTTCATCAAACTTATTATAATCTTCTGACATGTCTGTCTTGTCCTCGATTCCCACGATGTTTCTTTTACCTGAAAGAACTATGTGACGCTTTGGCTCATCATATGATGTATTCGTTTGCATATTTTTTCTTTTTTTTCGGTCTGGAGGACATGTCCTTCACATAGAAAACCTGAGACACATCATTGGCTAGGACGAATGGTTCATCTCTATAACCAAGATTGTTGAGATCCACTGTTGTCATTCCGTACAACTGGTCTATCTTTACCCCTTCCCCATTCAGGTTGACCCATTTGCAGCGAAACAAAGGGACCTTAAAAGAGACTCCATAGTCTAGTTCCCATATCTCCTCTATGTAACCATAATATGTGTCCTTTTGTCCATTCTCGTCTATTGCATCAAAGCGGACACCACTATTTTGGTTGGTGCTCTTTTTATCTTGGGCGATCGTGTAGAATGTATTCCCATTTATTTCATACCCTTGGAAATTCAATACAGTAGAAGATGGTGACGCGGCCAACAAGTATAGCTGATCTCCAACAGTGGTGTCATTCAAGATATGTGTCCGCATCCAACCACCGAAAGACTTCATGTGTTCATCTGTAATCCATGATTCAGGCTTCCCCGGGTTTTTGGAGCGTACAATATTCTTGTGTTCCTCGATATACGGAGCTGCCAAGGTGGAATTATGTAGAACTGTGTAGTGTGCTTTAGTGAAAGAATCCCCGTCCCTACATATCATTGCTTTCTTTCCCAGCGTGCCTTTTCCACTTAGTCTTCCCTCATGCCGCGAGTCAGAAACACCAATCGGCTTAAGGTCAGGAATAAAGTCAACACAAAACTCAATGACCTCCTCTGTTCCATATCCCTTGGAGATGCTTCCTTCTGGTCTAGCACGGTTATGAACATATTTCTTTAATACTCCCATGAACCTCTCAAAGGGGAACATATTGTGCAGAAATACCGGACCGAGAATGGCAATCTCTTCCACTAGATGAACCAGGAGATGCGTCATAATATTGAAGAAGGATGGTGGGAACACCAATTCAAAACTAACAAGACATTGTACCACATCCTTCTGTAACCTTGGCAGAATATCTGGATTGATTACCTTCTGAGATATTGCATTGAGGAATGAACACAGCTTCACAATGGGTACTCGAACATTTTCCGGTAGAAGCCCCCTCAATGCAATCGGAAGCAACTGCGTCATAATCACGTGACAGTCATGAGACTTCAGGTTTTGGAACTTTTTCTCTGCCATATTTATTATCCCCTTTATATTAGATGAGAAGCCCGACGGCACCTTGATACTGTAAAGGACTTCAAAAAAGATTTCCTTCTCTGCTTTGGTAAGAGCATAGCTGGCACGACTTAAGTGACGCCCTTTATCCGTCTTGTTATGTGTATGCATGTTCTTTGGGTCTTTCATAATTTGTTGGTCCTCCCGTGCTTCAGGTGTATCTTTTGTCTTCCCATACACGCCTAGGAATCCTAGCAGATTCACGCAGAGATTCTTCGTCACGTGCATCACGTCGATTGAAGAGCGGACACGCAGGACTTTCCAATATGGCAGCTCCCAAAATATAGATTTCTTCTTCCACATGGGTGCGTGTCCTGTAGCGACGTCGTTCGGAACTGATTGACCGCCGGGACCCTTTCCAAAGATTACTTCTATGTCCTTGACCATACCAAATACATCATCACCAGCAGGGAGTTCAGGCTTCTTCCGGTGATCTGCCTCACCTTTGAAATGCTTGCCTTTCTTTCTGACGGGATGATTGGTCGGAAGAAATCGTCGATTCGCCAGGTACACAACCTTCTTGCATTTATGCAAATATGTACCTTCGGTCTTATCTAAACAGGCCAATCATTGATGGTTACGAATAACAACCCTCGTAGATCAAATGGCTCCTGTTTGTTCTCATCCCACGCACGTACACCTTGTTTGCCCCACAAATGTAAGAGTTCTTCAACTAATGGCCTAAGGTACACATCAATTTCGTTGCCCGGTTGCTTCGGGCCTTGGATGAGCACTGGCATCATAATAAACTTACGCTTCATGCACAACCAAGGAGGCAGGTTGTAGATACATAGAGTCACGGGCCAGGTGTTGTGACTGCAGCTCTGCTCCCCAAAAGGATTCATGCCATCCGTACTTAGACCAAACCATAAGTTCCTTGCGTCACCTGCAAAGTCTGGGAAGTCTCTCTCGATTTTTCTCCACTGTGACCCATCAGCAGGGTGTCTCAACTTCCCGTCTTTCTTACGGTCTTCTTTGTGCCATCGCAAGAACCTGGCATGCTCTTTGTTTCTGAACATGCGTTTCAACCTTGGTATTATAGGAGCATACCAGATAACCTTAGCAGGAACCCTCTTCCGGAGGGGCTCTCCCTCAGCATCACCAGGGTCATCTCGTCTGATCTTATACCGCAACGCATTGCATACCGGGCATTTATCTAAATTCTCATACTCCTTACCGCGGTAGAGGATGCAGTCATTAATGCATGCATGTATCTTTTGCACATCTAATCCAAGAGGACAGAGAGTCTTCTTTGCTTCGTAGGTACTCTCGGGAAGTTCGTTATGTTTTGGAAACTTCGGCTTCATTATTTTCAGCATCTTTTCAAATGAGGAGTCAGTTAGACCACACTCTGCCTTCCATCGCAACAATTCCAGTGTGGTACCGAGCTTTGTGCTGCCATCTTCACAATTTGGGTACAACAATTTCTTGTGATCTTCTAACATGCCCTCTAACTTCAACTTCTCATTTTCTGTTTCACAGTCTCGCTTTGCATCAGAAATGACCCTACCAAGTTCATCAGCCGGCTCATCTGATGCCCGTTCTTCACCTCTTTCCTCTCCATTGTCTTCCATTGCAGTATCACTATATTCAGGAAACATATGATGATAGTTGTTATCATCATCTTCTTCTTCACCATCTTCCATCATAACCCCTCTTTCCCCGTGCTTGGTCCAGCAATTATAGTTGGGCATGAAACCTTTCATAATCAGGTGGCCGCAAATGATTTTCGAGGAAGAGTACTCCTTGTTTTTCCGACATTGAACACATGGACAACGTATAAATCCATTCTCTTTGTTTGCCGTAGCCACATCGATAAATTTATCCATGCCTTTGATATACCCGGCTACGCGCCGGTCACCTTACATCCATTCCCGACCGTTCATCTGCATCATATAAGTAAGTTTTTCAAAAAACAGGACATCATAAATAGTGAAATAAGGAATTCACACCGACACATGAATTGTATCAATGACCTAGAAAAGATAAGATTGCTAACCTCGATCGAGGGAAATAAAGAGGAGAAAGCTCAAGTGCGTCTCGGACACCTTCTATATTTTTGTTCTATGAGAAATTCAACGGGATTATTCACTCAAACATTTCAACAAACACCTTCAATGCATGCATGAGAAAAAACTAGCACACCCCCTCACCCTTCCACCATTCGAAAAAACAGAGTGGAGGCAGAGGGGGCTGGGGCGTTGCATTTATAGAGGGCAGGGGGTCTTTAGTCCCGGTTGGAGCCAGCAACCGGGACTAAAGGTGCGTGCCACGCCACGTGGCTGTGGCCAAACCTTTAGTCCCGGTTGGTGGCTCCAACCCGGACGTATTCCCCCTTACCAACCGGGACGCATGCCCCCTGGCCCCGTGCCCGCTCCAACCGGGACGCGTGCCAGCATTAGTCCCGGTTGGTGGCACAACCGGGACAAATGCTCTGAGGGGTCGCGAACGGATAGCCCTTTTTCCACTAGTGCTTGTTCTTCCATCAGGAATCACGTCAAATTAATCTACTACTCTTCTTACTTCTTATTTTCTCTTTTCTTATAACCAAATCTATTGACACAGAAAAATAGTCCATTGATTTTTTGCACCTTCTTTTCTACATTGCACCATTCCATCCACATGCAAACAAAAATGTGTGGGTGTGTTCTTATCAAATAATCTTCAATTCATAATCGAGAGAACTCGCCCGATGGCTAGAATTTTGAAGGCGGCCAAAGGAGCGGAGCTGATGCAGGATATGCCTGGATATCCCCTCACACTATAGGAATAGACGGCTACGCCGACGGCCAAACGTCAGGGCTGTCGGCGTAGACCGTGACCAGGCCATCACCCAAGCAGCCGTCGGCATAGAATTGTCCTCCGCATAGAATATGCTACGCCGACAACTGCCCTCGGCATAGCTATTTTTTCCTTTTAGCTCATTAATCTTTGAAAAATCATAACTAAATAATTCTAATTCAAAAAAATACAAATAATATATCAAAAATTGCATAAAAATAAGATCTATCTACCTACACTCAAATATTACACATTTGTAAATAAAAATTAAGTAAAACATTATATATAGTTTCAAACGGGTATAAAAAATTTAAAAACGATCCAAACAATGTGAAACCTTCTCATGGTGTCATATTATGTGACATAGTTAGAAGGAAAATATCAAACTTGGTATATTGATTATGTTTCAAAAAAACCTTCACAAAATAACCTATCTCATTCGAGGTTTCCTGTCTTTTTAGTCAAATGACCAATGTTATGGCTAGAATTAAGACATAGTTTGTGATGATGTGTCCATATTATGTATACATGTGCATTATGGGATGGAAAACAATGTTACAGGAGGAGGTTTTCCCTTTCATCGCACCAAAAATCCATTTTTCATTTTCCGAGTGCAAAAAACGAGCGGTTTTGTGAAGCAACCATGAAATGGCTATTTCAAAATGCTACCACCACATTTAAAAAAAATACTAGACCACCTTACATGGACAATGTCCTGATAGGAGGATCTCAAACCTTTCCGTCCATCCCTAGTGAAAAGACAAATTCATGTCGAATCGGTATGAAGTAGGTCAGATATGAACTACAAGTACATGTTCTGATGCTCACGATTTTTTACAAAAAACATTTTTAGGTTCACAATATGCTATTTAATCAAAGATACATTTCAATTTTAGCGAGGTTCAGCCCAGAGCTAAGAATCTTCATACCCGGTGTTTGACAAAGTTTGACAATAGTTTCAAACGACATAAGAAATTCAAAAACGATCCAAATAATGCGAAACCTGAAGGGATTCGCAGCATAGTAAATCAAAATTTTCCTACGGATGCGAACAAGAAAGCCAATATCTAATCTAGGAGATGCAATCAATAAGAGAGATTGATGAGATCTTCATACCCTTGAAGAAATCACACAGCGGAAACGTGCAACAGAACGTGGTTGATGTAGTCGTACTATTCGTCTCCTCCTTGCGATCCGATCCGATCCTACGCCGCAAGTGGCGGCGCCTCCGAGAGATGCACACGTACGGTGCCGTGACGTCTCCTCGTTCCTGTAGGGATTCGTAGCATGGAAAACAAAAAAATTATATCGCATGAACACATACAAGCCAAGATCTATCTAGTAGATTGTAGCAACGAGTCGATAGAGTACTAACCCTCGAAGATCCAAAGCGGTTAACGAGAGCAGATTCTCGTGGATGATGTAGTCGTACACTTCCGATCTCAAGATCGCGTAGACGATCCTTCCGGCGCTATGTTCCGGCAGCGCTTCCGCAGTCGGTCACACGTTCGGTACTCAATGAAGATCTTCCTCTTCCTTGTTCTAGCAGGTAGTGGAGGTTGTAGCACTCTCCTCGCGATTCCGGCAGCACGACGACGTGGTGTCGGAAGTAGAGGGGAGATCTCGTAGAGCTTCGCCTTAAGCCGGAGTGAGTATGGTGGAGTATGAGAGAGGCCTTGGTGATCTAGGGTTTAGAGGGAACCAAGGGGAGAGCTTGGCCGGCGGCTAGGGTTTGGGGAAACCCTAACTCGCCGAGTTATAGGAGCCCTAGGCGGCGGCGACTTGGAGGAGGCCGGCGGCTAGGAGGCTAGGGTTTTTGGGTCTCGGGAGAGGGGGCGCCCTACCCCTCCTTATATAGGAGGGGAGAGGCGGTTTGGGGAGGAGAGAGTCCTCCTCCAACTCCTCCTCATGGCCGGCGGGTGGGAGGGAGTGGGATTTCCTTCCCAAGTAGGTTTCCTACTCTCCCTCCACCAAGCAAACTTGAGGATTGACTTTTTCAAATTGGCGTTTGACTTTCAAACTTCGATTTGATTTCGTCTCTTTATTTTGCCCAGCCAAGTGACCTAGTACATGATGCAACCATTCCACATTGTCATGACACATCCATGTACCCTTCCACTCCGGAGTGCTGGACCTTCCAGACCCTTCTAGAACATTCCTGGTGAAAACACCGGAATCATTCCCGAACTCCAAAACGGGACTTTCCTTATATGAATCTTATTCTCCGGACCATTCTGGATCTCCTCGTGATATCCCGGATCCCATCCGAGACTCCGAACAACATTCGGTCTCTTACTCATCATTCCATAACTACTCAACAACATCGAATCCTTAAGTGTGTCTCCCTACGGTTCGTGAATTATGCGGACATTACCGAGACACTTCTCCGATCAATAACCAATAGAGGAATCTGGAAATTCATATGGCTCCCACATATTTCTACGATTACTTTGCGATCGAATGAACCACTTACATACGATACCAATTTCCCTTTGTCTCACGATAGTTTACTTATCCGAGGTTTTGATCGTCGGTATCTCTGCATACCTAGTTCAACCTCGTTACCGATAAGTACTCTTTTCTCGTTCCCATGATATGTGATCCCTTGTGAGCCAGTCACATGCTTGAAAGCTAATTGGATGACATTCCACCGAGAGGGCCCAGAGTATATCTATCCATCATATGGATGGACAAATCCCACTCTTGATCCATGTGCCTCAACACATACTTTCCGAACACTCAATGACACCTTTATAGCCACCCAGTTACGGTGTGGTGTTTGATGTCATCAAAGCATCCTTCCGGTGATGGTGATTAGCATGATCTCATGGTCGAAGGAATTAGGTTACTATGTATCAGAAAGCTTATAGCAAATGAACTATATTAAATGACTTGATCCTTTATGCTACGCTTAACTATAGGAGTATGTCCATCACATCATTATCCTAATGATATGACCCTGTTGTTAATAACATCTCTATGTTCATGATCAGGAAACCATGATCATATATTAACCAACAAGCTAGTTTAACAAGAGGCTTTACTAGGGACTCTTTTATGTTTACAAATCACACAAGTATTAATGTTTCTGGTTAATACAATTATAGCATGGTATGTAAACATTTATCATAAGCATGAAGATACGATAATAACCACTTTATTATTGCCTCTTGGGCATATCTCCAACAGTCTCCCACTTGCACTAGAGTCAATAATCTAGTTTCAAATATTTGTGTATTCAACACCTATGGCTTTCTGGTGTTGTATGTACACGATTGCTAGTGGTCAACTGATCTCCGGATCTGACACTTCCAGGTCCGTGTGTAATTGCATGTCTTTGTGTCTCTACGCATCACTCATTCTCTAATGAGATGGCTTTGTATAAATTTGGTCCTTTGGTGAGACCTTTAGTTCTTTGGGGTTAAAACATGTTGATAATATTGTCGTATAATATATCTTCATAGTATTATCCTGTTGTGAACTACACCTAGTTTGATAACAAACTACTTGACACAAATGCCCTCTTTAGCTGCTATAATAGCAGTCATATACTTAGCCTTTTGTTGTAGTATCTGTCACAATGTCTTAACTTTGGAACTCATCCAAATCCATTATGGAACTTACTTTCCATTATATTGTGCCACCCTTAGTTTAGATTGAGATAAACTTTATTTGTACTTTGTGACAAAACAAGTATCAATGTAGTACTTTTACAATGAACTAACCATCTATTGGCCACTTCTACAAAATAATACTCTTAGTTCTTCCAAAAGATCATAAGAATATCCTTACTATCGTCCAATGATCATCTTATGAATCATTCTGGTATATTCTCATAACATTTAGAGCATAGGACATATCTGGATTTGTACATATCACAGTATGATCGATGTAAATACTCTTTGTGATTTCATACATCAAGTATCAATCTATACTTGAATCTTTGTTTCACTTACCAAGTGTCAACACACTTGAATATATCATCAATATTGAACTCATTCAATCCTTTATGTGCGACAAGAACCTTTCTTGTAGTTTCTATATTGAACTTTATTCAATATATCATCTATGTACTTTCGGCACAACCATATTAGTGTCTCAATCTATCTATATAGATATTGATGCAAAATATTTGGGTTTTGCCTAAATCTTTCATCGGGATGAAATTCTTAATATGTGTTAATAAAAGATACATCATTTCCAATCAACAATATGTCTTCCACATAATGTATTGGAAATATATCTTAGCGCTCCCACTTAATTTCTTGCAAATGCAAGCACCTTCATTGTCTCTGATGAATTTAAACTCTTTTAACAATTTCATCATGGTGAAGATTCCAACTCCGCGATGCTCACTTACTCATCAGTCCATAACTACTCAACAATATCGAATCCTTAAGTGCGTCTCCCTACGGTTCGTGAATTATGCAGACATGACCGAGACACTTCTCCGATCAATAACCAATAGAGGAATCTGGAAATTCATATGGCTCCCACATATTTCTACGATTACTTTGCGATCGAATGAACCACTTACATACGATACCAATTTCCCTTTGTCTCATGATAGTTTACTTATCCGAGGTTTTGATCGTCGGTATCTCTGCATACCTAGTTCAACCTCGTTACCGATAAGTACTCTTTTAACGTTCCCGTGATATGTGATCCCTTGTGAGCCAGTCACATGCTTGCAAGCTAATTGGATGACATTCCACCGAGAGGGCCCAGAGTATATCTATCCGTCATATGGATGGACAAATCCCACTCTTGATCCATGTGCCTCAACACATACTTTCCGAACACTCAATGCCACCTTTATAGCCACCCAGTTACGGTGTGGTGTTTGATGTCATCAAAGCATCCTTCCGGTGATGGTGATTAGCATGATCTCATGGTCGAAGGAATTAGGTTACTATGTATCATAAATCTTATAGCAAATGAACTATATTAAATGACTTGATCTTTATGCTACGTTTAACTATAGGAGTATGTCCATCACATCATTCTCCTAATGATATGACCCTGTTGTTAATAACATCTCTATGTTCATGATCAGGAAACCATGATCATATATTAACCAACAAGCTAGTTTAACAAGAGGCTTTACTAGGGACTCTTTTATGTTTACAAATCACACAAGTATTAATGTTTCTGGTTAATACAATTATAGCATGGTATGTAAACATTTGTCATAAGCATGAAGATACGATAATAACCACTTTATTATTGCCTCTTGGGTATATCTCCAACAGTTCCTTGGTCCAACAAGTATGGTGGAGAGATAGATTGGATCTGCAGCACGACGGCGTGGTGCTATGGTGGAGAGTTTCTGCGGCAGGGCTTCGCCTACGCGCAGTCGGGAGAGAGAGGGAGGTGGAGGGGCAGCAGGACGACGGCTAGGGTTGGAGGAGTAGGGGGAGGGGTGCGCCCCTTCCCACCTTATATAGGGGGCTGGCCGGCCCCCTTGGCCCCTCCTACAAGCCGTATGGCGGCGGCCCCAAGGGTTGGAGTGGGGGGCAAGTTTCCCCCCTCCTTCTAGAAGATCTCCCCTAGGGTTTCCCCTAGGCTGGCCGGCTGGGCCTTTGGGGCCTTGTGCCCCTGGCCCAATGCAGCCAGGGCACTTCCCCTTAGGCCCACGCAGGGCCCCGACAAGTGGGCCCACGTTGGTCCCACTCCGGAACCTTCTAGAACCTTCCGGTACAATACCGAATACTCCGAAACGATTCCGAAATCCAAAAACTGCTTTCCCTTATATGAATCCTATTCTCCGGACCATTCCGGAACCTCTTGTGATGTCCTGGATCTCATCCGAGACTCCGAACAAAAACTCATTAACCAATTATCCATTCTATCCTAGCGTCGAAGCACGTTAAGTGTGTGACCCTACGGGTTCGAGAATATGCAAACATGATCTTCTATCAATAATCAACAACAGGATCTGGAAACCCATATTGACTCCCACATATTCATCGATGATCATATCGGATGAACCACGATGCCAGGATTCACTTAATCCCATATATGTATTTCCTTCGTCACGCGATATTTTACTTGCCCGAGATTCGATCGTTGGTATCGACATACCTAGTTCAATCTCGTTCACAGCAAGTACTTTACTCGTTCCGTAATACGATATCACTTTGTGATTAACTCCTTAACCACGTGATTGCAAGCCGTGTTGATATCGATTACCGAGTGGGCCCGAAGTATATCTCTCCGACTCGGGAGGGACAAATTCCATCTCGATACATACAACCCAACAAGTACTTTCCGATCACCTGAGAGACACCTTTATGATCAACCTCACATAGGATGACGTTTGATGACCTCAAAGCTTTCTTCCGATACCAGGGAGTTGTATTATCTCATGGTCTAAGGAATACAATACTTGACATAGGAAAAAGCTTCGCAAAGATGAACACGATGACACGATCTAGTTGCTCTGCTTAATTTGGGTATGTCCATCATATCATTCTCCTAATGACATGATCTCATTATTAATCGACAACTCATGTCTATGGTTAGGAAACCTTAACCATCATTAATCAATGAGCTAGTCCATAGAGGCGTACTAGGGACACGGTGTTGTTTATAAACCACACAAGTATCAAAGTTTCCGCTTAATACAATTGTAGCATGGAATATAAACTTTATTATGAACAAGAATTATAATAATAACATCTTTATTATTGCCTCTAGGGCATAATTCCAACAGTCTCCCACTTGCACTAGAGTCAATAATCTAGTTTACATCTGGCAACAATCTAACACCCATGGCATTAAGGTGCTGATCATGTTTTGCTCGTGGAAGAGGTTTAGTCAACGGATCTGCGACATTCAGATCCGTATGTACTTTGCTAATCTTCAGATCTCCATCTGCTATATAATCTCGGATTATATGAAAACGGCGGTTGATGTGCTTGGTCTTTGGATGATATCTTGGTTCCTTAGCCAGTGCTATGGCACCAGTGTTGTCACACAATATCTCCAGTGGGTCCAAGGCACTTGGAACCACACCAAGCTCAGTGATGAAGTTCCTGATCCAAACTCCTTCACTTGACGCTTCTGAAGTAGCCATGTATTTCGCTTCTGTTGTAGATCCCGCGATCACGCTTTGCTTGCAGCTTCTCCAGCTCACAGATGCTCCATTAAAAATATAAACGTATCCTGTCTGAGATTTAGAATCATCCGGGTCGGTGTCGAAACTAGCGTCGACGTAACCTTTTACGACGAGCTGCTCATCACCTCCATAGACTAAGAACATTTCTTTAGTCCTATTTAAATACTTTAAGATGTTCTTTACGGCTGTCTAGTGTTCCACTCCTGGATCAAACTAAGAGCATTGGACACATCCGGTCTAGTACACAATATGACATACATGATAAAACCTATGGCCAAGGCATATGGCACTTTGCTCATAGTGTCTCTATCGTTTACCGTAGCTGGACACTGAGCCTTGCTCAATATCTTACCTGACAACATGGGCAATAAACCTTTCTTTGCTTTATCCATTCTGAACCTTTTCAGAACTTTGTCTAGGGTTTAATTTTTTTTTTTTGAATTTTGAATTTTTGCTTTATCCATTTTGAACCTTTTCAGAACCATTCTGAACCTGACAACAAATTTGAATTTTTTTAAATTTTTTTGTAACCGGCCGTTGGGCTATGCCGATGGCCGCTGTGCCGAGGGAAGTCGTCGACGCAGCCTACGCCGATGTATTTTTGGTACACCAAAGGCCTCCGGGTGCTCCGCCGAGGGAGATCTTCGCTGAGGGGATATGCCGAGGGCAGCCGTCGACGTAGCATACGCCGACGGTTTTTTGGCCTACGCCGATGGCCTTTAGCCCTCGGCGTATCACGCGCGTCATGTAGTGTCGCGGCCTCGCTGCACCTTAGGTTCTTGTAGTTGTATTCAGTAGTCTTTCCAGGTTGAGTTTCGTTTTCCCTAACATCGATATTCTCGTGGTGAACACGGTGCCGATCGAAATAAAATGCCATCTGCTTCTTTCTCTGCTATGACGACGATTTAGGCCATGTTGGATTAATCCACCTAGGAGTGGATTGGAGATGATTAGAAAGGATTTTGACTTGCATGGGATCTAATCTAGGTCAATCCACAGCCTGCACTTCCATTTTCATTGGCGGATCTGACATTATTTTTCTTCTTCTACCATAATGTTCAATTCATATGACCATTCTGCATTCTTCTTCAACATTGTGATGTCAAATACATTGGCACCTGCATATAGATCAAACATTTTCCTTGCCTTGTCCATGTTGTCAATTAACTCCATCCCCTCCTTGCCTTTCCCCTTTTCCCTCACATAGTACATGCTATCCATTATTCCATAACCATGACACTCTGTAAGGGCTAGCAAAGTCAGCACTGTCATATCAGATTCACCAAGTGTTCTTTCCAAATTATCTACACTACAGAAATGGAATCTGATCTCCCAGATGTCATCATCTAGACTACAAGAAATAAAAAAGCCAAATATTAATAACGGGGAATAAAATCTGTTCAGATCATTAACTAACAGTGTTGAACTGTGCACAGTACACTGACATTTTCTGAACTTAACTTTGAAACTATAAATCTATAGACATACACAATCAGTAGCTACACAAAGCTATAGTGCATACTAAAATCAATATCTAAAGAAGTATTTCTATAGCGAAATCTGTACCTACATAGATGGGGAGAGTGCAATATAGCTACAAAAATCGAAATAGGATGTAGAGAAAGAGGGGGCGGAATGAACTTACTCGACTGCCCCTATGGATGAAGCCCACCGATGGCTGGTCTTCGACGGGGAGGAGATAACATCACGCGCCAACGCAGCTAGCGACCTCGCCTCAGGTGTACGGTTCGCCGCCGACTGCAAAACGTCGCCCCTGTTTTGTCTGCCACGCATCGAGCCTGGCCCACGCCACCGCCTCACATTGATCCCAAGCCTCCGTCGTGCATCGACCCATCGCCGCCAGCGGAGTAATCTTCGGCGGCTCTTTTCCCACCGCCGTCGGGAGTCGCCACCGCCATCGCTGTCGGTTCGGATAGAGGGGGAAGGGAGACAGGAAGGTCGGGGTCGGGGACTAATGTCTAATTCTTAGGACCAACGTGGTAAGTGGTGGGTCCCACCGCTGCCGTTAATGGCCGTTTGCCACGTCAGCTCTGCATGTGGACCCGCTAGGTCAGAATCGTTATCAATTCGCGTTCATAGATGGTTTAGTATTATTTTGAGAGAACGGACTCCAAATTTGATAGATTTATGCTGGCAGAACGTAAAGTGGTACTAAACTAGGAATTTGACTCGTGATATGGTGGTTTTATGCTAACAACTCTTTAGGTTAAACACTAGGGGCCAACGCAATATATTTTCTACTTGGAGACCTCTTCCGATAGAGGAGGAGCTGAGCGAGGAGCTGTTTGGGGAAGGTTTCATATAGTTTTTATCTATATGAAGACCATTTTGAGCAACAATATAATATGAATTTTGTACCATGATCTGAACAGCTTCATCGGAGTTGCTGAGTCAAGGAGGTGGATCAATCTCTTGGTTATACTTTGTCGTCTTCAATAGAGACTAACTTTACAACTTGTGTGTGCAGTAGATTTCCTTGATGGAAAACTGTTGGGCTGGAGGATCTAGATTATAACCATTACACCATAAATTCATCAGCGTACAGCCTGAAGAATTGTTGTCGTCTGACACCAAAGTGAGGTAAAGTAGATAGACTTGGGAGTCCAGGGAAGAAATGAAGTTTGCTTTAGAGTCGAGCTAATGGCACCGATAGAAATGTTGGCTACACACAATAGTCTTGCGTGATCACGGGTAACTGACTGGTGGTGGTGCTCGGTCGATCAGTGCCAATGGGAAAATTCCATACTCAATGTTCGTACACACCTAATTAAACACAGGCAAATCTCGTTTGACATTTTGGAAAAAAAAGAGATAGGACAACTAGAGTGGGTGAATAGTAATTAACAAAAATATAGCAAAAAAGCAGATTGCAATTATTGTAGGTCGATGATCATAGTAGGAACCAAAGGATGAAGCACACAGAACAGGATGAGAAAAATAGTTCACGCTTCAACCAACAATAGTCTACTAGCTTATGAACGTTTTTTCCACGTTGTTGATCCCCTGTATCTTACGCGGGGATTCCTTGCTAGTCTCTCCTCGATGAGGTATCTAAAAGTGTAGTAGAACGGAGCCAGCACAAAATTTATTGCAGCCCAAGGCGAAATAGAGAAGGCACAGAATTCTTCAGGACATACAGATTATTAGTATTCAGGATTCTTCGTTTTCTTCAGGTTGCTTACATCGCCCCGGGTCCCTTGCAGCCTAAAAGGAACCAGGTGCCAGCACAAAATTTATTGCAGCCCAAGGCGAAAGCAGCAACACATTGGTCATAAGAGCAATCAAAGAAACGACATATCGATCGAGTAATAGAAGAGAAGCCACATGATTCTTCACGACATAGAGATTATTATTCAGATGGATGTTTGTATTATATGATGATCAGACAAGAGATCAATAGCGCACAGCCAGACAATCATTCATGGCCAAATAATAGTACTCCCCTTGAATTGGAGAATAAACAATGGAAATTTAGTTTTTAATAAAAGGAAAATTGTTGTGAGGAAATTCCAGAATTCCTTTCTTTCCTGGAGAAGAAGATCTCGGCCCCGCTGTTCCGTCGCGTCTACTTTGGCGGGTCGGTGAAGAAGCTGTTGATGCCGGGCATGATCTCGGACGACTTGCCGTCAATGAACCTCCTGAATGGGTGGCGGGAGTAGCGTCGTCCCTCGTCGTGGTTGTCGAGGATCCCGGCCGCCCTGTTCTCCTTGGTGACCCTGACTTCTGGGTTGGTGGTGATGTTGCGCACGAGCTGCATGACGCAGATCGAGACCGCGACGCCGGTCGCCGCGAAGATCGGGTACGCCTGCACACCAACCATGCAACCGGAGGGAGATCAGGAGAAGATCACCGCGAGATCACGATCGAGACAGACGCAATTAGGATACAGACGCGTCAGGGTCGATTCGACGGACGGTTTGCATAACGATCCTAACGAAATTACGCAACTAGATCTAGGTCGATGATCGGAAGGAAGAAACGTAACGAAAGGATCTAAGAGAAGAGGATGGGGTAGACGTTACCTCGGGGCGGAGCCATCTGGTCTTCCACGCGTTGGAGGCAGCCCCCGCCATTGCTGTTGCTTCTCCTCTTCCTCTTCCTCTTCCTACACGGGTCGTCGATCTACGAGCGATGCGAGAACTATCCTGGCTAGGAGGGGGACGGACTTTTATACAGGAGGAGTTGGAGAGAGGGGTGGGCGGCGCGTTTTGGGTGACGGTGGTGGGTAGGGTTCGAAAGGGGGGGAGGGAGTTTCCCTTTTTCTATAATATAATCGGGTTGCATGTGGTTGGCTGGGCTGGCACGATTCCTTCCTCCGGCCGGGATCTTTCACATGCCCAATTCCGATTCCAGAAAGGCGAAAAGCCAGCCAGCGTGCCGGCTACGCGCTGGGCGCTGGCGAAACGAGACTTGGCGACTTGGCAAAGGGCCGGGTCCAGGTTGTTTTGTTCTGTGAAACGTGAGGTCTCAATTGGACGCGTAGAGTGGGCCGTTCGTTCTGTGAACGCAAGTGGCGAGCTCGGACGGACGACCTTTGCGATGCTCACCAAGCCAGCCGCCAGGATCCCCTTTTTCAAATGGCACCGACAAAAGTTCTTATACTCTATATCCAGGATTAAATGACACATAGTATAACAATTCTCTGGGTTGGCTATCTCTAATTGGAACTAATTTGACTTTCACTAATTCTCTGATTGTCTTTTTCTCTGAAATTAAATGCTCATGTGTCTAAAAGGTGAGAAAGTTTTGGAATTGCATGATTTTCAATATGTGTCCTTTAATCCAAGATGGAGGAAGTAGATAGAGAACCAAAGTAGAAACTTCAACCTTAGGGCGAGTTCCCTAGAGCCGGGGATTGGTCTGGATTGTGGCCTAGTCTGGGTTTCTAGCCTGGTGATATAAATTTACCAGACCATGAAATTTGCTGTCTTCGCTTAACCTGAAAGACCGATAAAGTCAGTGCATACCACGTGTCGCATACACCCAGGGTGGTATGGGCCGGCCCAGTCAGGTCTTCTCATTCTCTTTTTTTCAATTTTTTCTCGATTTAAAGGTGTTCAAATTTAAAATTATTTTTAATTGAAAATGTTTGAATTTGAAAAACATCATATTCTAAATTTGTTTAGAATTCAAAAAATCTGATTTTTTAAAAAAAATGTTCAAATTTTGAGTTGTTCATTACTAGAAATGATCAAATTTTTCAAAAGGTTAGATATTAAAACCCATCCAAAATTTTAGAAATGTTTGGATTTAAAAAATAAATAGAAGAATCTGCATAATTCAAAAATATTTTGATTTTGGGGATATCACATTTTGAAGAAGCAAATGGAAACACAAAAGAAATAGCAGAAAAAATTAAAAGGAAAGTAAAAAACTCAAAAACACAAAAAAATAATGGTGGGTTGTGCGGCGCCCCGCACCGCCCCGCTTTGAGTGGTAGGAGAGCCCGCTTAACCCTTTTGAGGAAGGCTTAGCTTATCCGGTCCATCTTCCATTGAATCTGTCTGCAAAAAAAATTATCCCCACTAACCAAATGGTGTTTAGAGATTGGTCATTTGGTATCTATTTCATTTTTCTTCGATTGCCTTCAGAGAAAGTACAAGATTGTGGCATGTAAGAAGAAAAGCTCAAATATCTCAAATATTTACTTGTTTCTTTTAGACTTTATTTTGTGATCGATGCAGATAGGCTATGTATCTCTACCATGTACTACTCACTACTACATATATGCCATGGTATTAATTAAAAAAAGAGATTTTGGAGCATCTCAAGTCATGCCCCTCAAAAGGGCTATTGGATGTGCCAGACTGAAAACATGTGCGGTCGTGGCCCCATAAAAAGCATCATTATGTATGATGCGGCCCGATATTATGTGTGAAGGGGATTCACATAGAAAAACCAGGAAAATCGGTCTACAAAATCCCACCAAGAACACAATCCATTGAGAAAACACTAATATATCGGGTCTAGATCTAATCGGATAGACTTAGATCTAGATGAACTCACCAACACAACAGAATGTTTCTATAGCTACATAATGCAATCTCTAGGGACTGTTGGAATTTGTTGTTAGACTTTA
Organism: Avena sativa; assembly: GCA_916181665.1. Lineage (NCBI taxonomy): Eukaryota > Viridiplantae > Streptophyta > Magnoliopsida > Poales > Poaceae > Avena > Avena sativa. The sequence continues at coordinate 379,047,210 of OV702279.1, read as the reverse complement.
GGCCCATAGCCAATACAAATTCTGAAATTCTCATATGGCCATTCATGCATGGCATGAGGTGAAACTAAAGTTTAGACTCACATTTCTAATTAGGAGATAGTTGGAGTGGTTTATAAGGTAAGCTGCTCTGGCACTACTAAGTGAGTGAGAAGAGTTACCTCAAACAAAGTGAGTGATAAGAGAAGTAGCTTTCACGCACTCCTCCTCCTCTGCCGCCACCCACCTCACTAGTCACCATGCTACGCCTCACCTCATTAGGATGTGCTACGCATTGCATGAATGATCTGAGTCGGTCTCATATCCATGTGACTTGTACGTGGATGCCTCACACCTCTTACCCGACATGCACTATATAAACCCAGACGCAAACCCTAGTTGAGACACACATGTGATTACCTCCTTTTAGAACCTTGTGCCACCGCCATCTCATAGACATGTATGGGTGAGGGGTGATCATTTTTTGGAGAGCTCTCTAACACGACTACCAGGAGCATGATGTTGTCTGACGGCAACCTCAACATGGATGAAAACATCGATGTGAACAATGCAATAGTTGCTGAGTCTGCACCATATGTGACCTTGGTCTTTCTCTCTCAAATTTTGCTAGAGTTTATTGTTCTAGCGTTTGGACTAGATGTGATCGGTTTATCATGTATACATGTAATCAACTAATCTGTTAGACTACATGATTATTTTAATTACTATTTGTATGATCATGATTTATATATTTTTCATTCTAAAAATCATATTGCAGTTTGCTTATATTTTCATCAGGGATAACATCCAAGATGGCAATATCCTTCTTTATATTACATTGACCTGCGAGAAATAAGGCTATAATATGCATTGGTATTTTAGCTTTAATGATGTGGTTTTCAACAATAAATGATGTACAAATTTTAGATAGGTTATTTATTTGGCGACACATAGGATTCAACTATCAGCATTCCTTCTCCCGCGGGATCAATGAGAACCTTTGGTTACTAGATGTAGACGGCTCCTAATGGTCGCACATGATATCTACAGTAAGGCTGGTTGGTGGCATTAGACGATGACTTAGGATGGATACTTACTATATGTCTCTTTTATTTCGATGATTGATTTAGTCTCAACCCTCTATGATGCATGCTTCTGTTATACTGATACCTATGAACGTACTAAATTTGGTTGTGTGCATCACTTGATGTAGAGCCCGGGCAATACTCACCATTTCGAAAAAACAATTATAAGCCCAAATACATGAATCTCCTATCAGGGTAAACACAAGGGTCAAATCCACATATTCCCTATTATTTTGTATTTTGAGACATCTTCCAAAACTGGAGGTTGACAAGTGGTTCTTGGAGGGTGGTATGTACTTATCCAGTGGATGCATCTTCAAGCAAGTGTGAGCTTTCCATTGATTAAGCGTTGTTGGTCATGGTATGTTTAGTTGTCGTATTGGTGTTTGGAGAAGCAAGGTCTCTCTGTCTCTCTTATGGACATGGCTTCTCTTTCTGGCAATGGTGGTTCAGAGGTTTGCCTTGTTGTTATGCCCATTTGGTGCAAAGATGCTTTGGGCCTATGGTAGCTATATGTTGCTTGTAGCTAGGGTTTACATACATTCCATCCCGACTAAAACGTGTTTGTGTGGTTTTGTTCGTAAATTTCCATATAAACCAAGCTAAAATCTACTTTATTCATAGGAACTGTATGGGTTGATGACCCTTTGAGGAAGATTATATTTAGTATTTTTGTATAGGATCTCACATCGTTTTGAGCGTCACTATGATTTTCTATACCACAATTTGGAATGTTTCATCAGAGTTGGTGAGTTGGATCAATCTCGGCAGTGCGGCATGTTCTGTGCATGATGGGAGCTTGTAAAGGAGAAAGTCCGAGAGTCAGCGGCTGGCTAGAGGATACTACAAGAAAAGGATGCATATAGCTAAATATGCTTAAGTTAGTTCAATTATGTGGTATATTTCATGTAGTGGGTATAAAATTATGTTTATTAATCTAAACAGAAGCAAAAAAACATAATTCGCAAAAGTCTCACCTAGGTGTAATTTTAGACGTGTGTCCCGTTTTGGAAGAGATTACGGGTTCTAGATGCTTTTTGGAGGACTCTAATCCTTAAGGAATTTTCCTATGGCAGCCATTTAATTTGCAGGATTGCAATTCTCAGGAAACTTCTACGAAATCATTTGTACTACTATACAATGTTTTTGGAGTATTTTGAGTAAAATTTCCATCCACTCGGACCTATTTTTTATAACCCACATGTTTCCCGGGTTGTATCAAACATGATTATAAACTTTAAGGATTACATATAGCATGACACTATGAAGAAGGCCCTAATTTCCTACTTCTGCGCTTTTACGATACCGTGAATCAAAGAACGAGAAGGCCCTAATCTCCTGCTAGAAATCCTATGTTGGGTTCTGGATATCGTTTCTCTCTGTGACCGATCTAGCAAGCCTAGTTGATCAACGATCGTGCCTTTTCTTTCGCAAATCACCGATCGCAAAGAACGAAGGCTAATATAATTCATTATCTTGTGTGCAATAAATAGTCACGATCCGCATGCAAAACCCGCTCCATGTTTTTTCGGCTCTAAGCTGCTCTGGGCGATCGCCTCTTCTGGCTACCACGTACGGTCCTGTTAATGGAGAACAAGCATGTTCTTCAGTTCGGGATAATTAACCTGAATAAACATTGGCTGTCTGTGAGGCCTATTAGCTCAGCTGGTTAGAGCGTCGTGCTAATAACGCGAAGGTCACAGGTTCGAGACCTGCATGGGCCATCTTTTTTTTATTTTTTGAGTAGGGTGGCAGAGAGTGTTGCACGGGTTCAAGAGTGATATTGCACTTCACCAATTTAGGGTGAAAGCTGCGTTGGTTCAGCCCCTCCTTGATTGGATTGTAGCCTTTAGCTCCTAATTTTGTTCTCCGTGTGTAACTCTGTACATTTCTAACCCCTTAATGTATAAAGGAAGAAAGATATACGGTAGTTTTTTTTCCTACGGCTTCACAATTCAAAAAAATGTCGTTGCACATGGGAGTGTAGATAGTTGTTCAAAGATGCACATGAGTAGCTTCATGTCAACGACATTCTTTAAGGGTGAAAGCTGCGTTGGTTCAGCCCCTCCTTGATTGGATTGTAGCCTTTAGCTCCTAATTTTGTTCTCCGTGTGTAACTCTGTACATTTCTAACCCCTTAATGTATAAAGGAAGAAAGATATACGGTAGTTTTTTTTCCTACGGCTTCACAATTCAAAAAAATGTCGTTGCACATGGGAGTGTAGATAGTTGTTCAAAGATGCACATGAGTAGCTTCATGTCAACGACATTCTTTAAGTTTTGTCACTTAAACAATGTCATAGGCATATTCTAGGATTGCTACCCCTCCATAAACTAAATGTGGGTCAGGACCTCCTACTTGAACATCCTCATTTTCTCTTGCAGTCAAAATTTCCACCATAACTGCTACTATATTTAAAATCGTTGGATATGATGAATCTTGCTTCTTGCCTCAATCTGTTTCTAATATGGAAATAATGGCCTATATCGTCATTGATCCTTAGGCCCACACTACCTCCTTCAATAAACTGTGAAATCGAGTCACACCATTTGTGCGCTAACGACTTAGGGGAGGACATGTAGAAAGCTCGTGTTGTTTGTCCTTAAGGAGCCCCGCATGTGGAACAACTCATCGATATCAAGTGACAAATCAACAGTGACACTGTAGACCTATTCCTTGTGGGTTCCCGGTGCTTCCACGATTTATGCGGCGCCGCTCCCAAGGAAAAGTGGTTTCATTGGGTCCATGGCACTCTTGCACTGCATCAGTGACCTCGTTGGCGGCCGCATCCACATCGAGGACAAGGAGTTTAGTTCCTATTCCTCCTGGGCAACAAACAATTTGGTAGTGGGATTCTTGATCGATGGCATTGGTTTGTACACATAGTTCGGTACTCTTACCTGCCTATTGAGTGGTGGTACAACTAGTCCGTGCACTTAGTGGTTATCAAGTGGCCACTTATCCAACAATAACATATATATTCTTCATAACACAAATTAGCATATCTATATTATGTTCTCTCATGATTTGTGCAAGTTTAAGGTGAAGCTCTTCCCTAGGTCCATTTAAATATATTTTTAACTAATTCATGTGTACACAACTTTTTCATACAAGATTGTAACACTTGTTGACATCTCATGCTATTTCATCCAAAACTCAAACATAAAACGGCGGACAACACGTGCTCTAATATGAGCTCAACATTGGGCATCATCGCTTCTATCGGATTCGATAACTTAGGTCACCGAAGGGAAAAGGAACCTTCAACTCTTTGGGATGGAAACTCATGATATGTTCTTGACTAATCACATGCATACAATCTTCTTTTGAAGCGCATTGTGTTCGTTGGTTGGGACTCAAATCTAGCATGAAAATCCCTGCCCAACATGTTCCAACAAATGTCGACTCATGTGCATACTATCCTTATTTACCATGTCGTTTCCAAGAAATTACGAACTAGTCAAGATGTCCTTTTTTATATTTACCTAGCACTTCATATAACCTCCTTGTAAGTTGATATTATAGCTCTCATGATGGTTGGCATTTTCGTTAATAAAATATTGTGTGCATCCAAGAATGCACGCGGAAGGAAAGTTAATATTCCATAAAAAATAGTAAAACAGCAACGCCAAGTGAGCTACTTATAAACTCAAAGTGTCATCTATGAGGACAAGCTAAATATTTAAAGTACTTTTTACTGTGGCATAACTAATTTACCACGAAGTTTCTCTCTTCTTCTTCTTTCTACAGCTTTTATGAACAACTTACGTAAAGCTACTCACGCCAATGTTAACTATAGTTTTTTATAAATATTTTTTTTAGGTTTGTGTTATAAAGAGAGTGCTTTGATGGGCCGGCCCATCTGGACAACCGCAGGGGCGTACGCTATTAATAAACGCACATACAGACCGATAAATAGCACCTCCCGGATTTTGCATTTGCGCGCAAGGCTGAGCAGACCTTGATCTTGTAGCCTACGTGCCGCTACTTCACATAGCCCAGCTCAAGCAAGCCTCGCCTTTCGAGATTCCGCGTACCACCTCATGCCGCCGGAGTTGGCCACCAACGCTCGCGCCCGGCCACGTCTCCGGCCCAATGCCTCCTTTTCCACGCGCCGCGCTGCTTGCTACCGCTGGCCGGCCGTCCGCGCCGCTCCACCGTCAGCCGACGGACCGCGCGCCGCCGCTGTCCCACTCTGATGGACCCACAAGCCGACCGCCGTTGCCATCAAGCGGCGGCGCGGCGGCGCTTTGCGTCTGTCGATACGGTGCCCGCCGGTCATGATCGGAGTTTAATCAGAGAGGGAGAGGGAGAGGCCTGGGACTGGGAGCCGTACGTGTCTGCTCTTATAAGTTTAATCAGGGAGGGTGCAGGTTGCTTGCGCTGCCGCTTTCGTACGGTGAGAACGCCGGCCGTGGGAACGCATGTGGGATGCTGATCGATGGGTCGCTGTTCTGATCTCGAAACATGTCAGCAGCAACCGGATCGACCGACGCCGACGGTCTACGCGCGCGATCCACCAGATCGGTCCCCTGCCCTTGTACGACAATGCAGTTGTGGCGCGGAACAGATGTATACGTATGAGCTGAAATACTAGTAGTACCTGTGTACGTACTCAGGGTGAGACAAATCTAGTCTTTCTGTAGGTGCTCACATCGTATTGAATTCCCGTCCCATGATATATCCAACCAATCTCTTCCTATAATACCGCCGGTCGAGCTCGGGAAGGTGGTGGATCAAACGTCTTCTGTTTTCCTCTTCAATCGGAAGAGAAGACCATCCTGCAGTTTTTGTAGACCACTTCCATTGCTAAAATTTGGGTGAGACCGTGAGAGATCCTAGATTATAACCCTAAGTTAAGACCGGTGCTATCATTTTTTTTTACCATGAATGGAATCGTCACTACAACCTGAAAACGGTCGTTGAGACTTGGAGTCCAATTCAAGTCGCTTTAGAATTGAGCAGCACTCCAATCACACCAAATATTAAAGTCTCGCATGGTGGGGCCTATAGAATCATGCGGGTCGTTGATTAGTCCCTCCCACGTCCTCCGGCGGGTCACGCTGACGCACAATCACAGCTGAGATCGACTCGGTGCTTGTTCAGCAACTACACGTACTAATGACTATGGCGCGATAAATGTCTGTCACTAATACACATGTAGTAACATGTATTTCCCCGTCACTAGTAACATCATACTACTCACTAGTAATTAGTGACAGACACTTTGTCCATCACGAATGTGTTATTTGAACATGTCACCCATAGCCTATTCCACAATAGTTTTTCTTCGTGCTTGTGCTCATCGGTTCGTCCCATCAGCTCCTGACACATCGATGTTCCTTCTTTAGTGTTCTGAGGTGATTATGTATCCGTTGGTGTATGTTGATGACATTATTCCTGTCACCCCTTCGGTATATTTTGCTGATCATCTGCTTTCTGCTTTGAGTATGGACTTTGATGCTAAGGATTTGGGAAGACTATATATTGCTTTCTTGGTTTGGAGGTTGCCCACACTGATGCTAGTTTGACTCTCACCTAGCAAAAGTATTCATTGATCTCTTACAACGTGTCAGTATGCTGAAGTGCATGCCTACAACTACTCCTATGTATGGTATTGATTGGTTATCCTCTTTCTCACGTCTGATGCTGCTACCGAGTAGCGCAACATTGTTGGTGGAAACCATTATCTGATTATCACTCGTCCTGACATCTCCTATGCAGTCAATCGTGTCCGTCACTTTCTGCATGCTCCTAGGGATTCTCACATGTCAGCTCCCAAACGCATTTTGTGCTATGTCGGGCTCACCAACTCTTATGGCTTGCATCTTTAGCATGCGGCCTCTATTTTGCTCTTAGCTTTTTCTGGTACGGACTGGCTGGTAGTTTGGATGATCGGCGATCCACAGGAGAGGATATACGATGTTCTTTATTTGGTCCCAACTTGATCATATGGAATGCTTGTAAGCAAATGATAGTATCTCATAGTAGTATTGAAACTGAATACAAAGCAGTTGTCACTGCCACAACTAAACCTATTTGGATACAGTCCTTACTAAGTTGGGAGTATCCCACGATCAGTCTCTAATCCTTTGATGTGATAACATCAGTAACACGTACCTCTTATCCAATCTGGTAGTCCATGCCCGAAAGAAATTCATTGAAGTTGACTATCACTTTGTGAGGGAATGTACTGCACATAAGTTACTTCAGATAAAGTTTATCTCTTTCAAAGATCAGCTTGCTGGCATCTTCATGGAACCAATTGCCACTACCGCAATTTGAGGGATGATGTAGGCGCAATCTTAACCCACAATATATATTAACCTGCTAGATACCTCATAACGATGGTCAAGATTGACGGAGTATGTTAGGCTCACCTAGACGCTTAAGGAGTCATTTATTACTCCGTGCATGTAAGCACCGGTCGTCTAGCAGCCGTATTTTCCATTGATTTTCTAGGCATGCACCGGGCTGTTAGTTATGCGTCGATGCTATAAAAATGCCAGGAACAAAGGAAAACAACCGGTATTTTTTTCCTTAGCGCCCTGTTACGTTGCACATGGTCTTAGACTGTATACTTGTATAACATGTTTTCTAACCTGTATATTTGTACGCTGACACCTATCCTATATATACAAATTGAGAAGTCACACCGTGTGATCGGTGTTGAGCGAGCGATTCCCATCACATTTGTTTTTCTTACGCATTAACGGACCAGCTCATGGAAGCCTCGCCTTTGGAGATTCCGTGCACCACGTCGGCACGTCCTGCCATGCCACAGCTTGACAGCCCACCTGAGGTAGTTCGTACTTCGTGCCCTCGCTCAGCTTTTCCATGCGCTGCTTGCTGCCCCTTGCCGTCCACGCCGCTCCACCGGCAGCCCACGGACCGCGCGCCGCCGACCTCTGACCGACCGGCGCACGCCCCGGCCATTCCCATCACGCGGCGACGCGGCGTCGCTTTGCGTCCGTCGAGACGGTGCACGCCGGTCATGATCGGAGTTTAATCAGAGAGGGAGAGGGAGAGGCCTGGGACTGGGAGCCGTACGTGTCTTCTGTGTTTATTTCCTCTAGCTACGTTTTCTATGGCGAGGTGCACGTTGCTTATTGTGCTGCCGCTTTCGTATGGTGGGAACGTCGGCCGTGGGAACGCATGTGCGATGCTGATCGATGGGTCGCTGTTTTGATCCCGAAACATGTCAGCAGCAGCCGGATCGACCGACGCCGACGGTCTACGCGCGCGATCCACGAGATCGGTCCCCTTGTGCACTTGTACTGCGCTGTGAATCACTCATAGGAAAAACGCGGAACTTTTGTACTGTATGCATGCAGCAGATATGGAAGAGAACGTGTGCATCGAAAGTCATCGATCAACACGGCAAAACTCAAATTTTGAGCCTTTCACTCGCATGAGATAGTGACCATTATCTGCCCTATACTCTTTGAGAGATATCACAGCATAGCATGTGATTTATTTTGTAGATGCACAGTCATAACCCGCTGAAAATATCGATACTAATATATGAGCACTATGCGGTCATTTGTCAACAAGCTGGCTCTTCGTGAGTGACCGCACCTCCCATGTCGTCCACTCGGGCGATTTCAGAGGTCCCCCAAACCCTAGCCACCTCACACGCTCCCCCTGCCGCCACCGACGCACACATCTGTCAAAAGCAGAGGGCTTAGGAGCACCCCATCAATTGCTTGAGCAGGATAGGAATAGGGAGACGCGCGGCGGAGCTCAGCGGGTATTTGTATAGACACGGGAAAGAACTGGGCGACGACCCCGATTATTAGATGATGTTTTCCCGTCGGGCTCCCATTTCCTGACTTCCTCTTTTCTCCATGTTGCTCTGTGGCATCGGGAGCAGGGTGCTCGCGCGTCCACTATGGCGCTACGGGCAACAGGCTGGAGCAGGGAATCATATATACCGCAGCGGAATGGAGGAGGTCCCTAGGCCTATACGGACGACGCCGCATGTAGCACATAGATGTGGTGGAGCAGGGATCCTGTCGGCGGTGCTTGCGTCTCGCCAAGGGCGGCGGTCCATAGAGGAACTCTGGGTTGGGCGGGCTCAGCGCGGCAGCTGCCGTTGACGCCTGCTAGAGTAGGGGGCAACGGTGGTCTTGGCTCCACACGGTGCCATCCTGAATCGATGCTATGAAACTGACAAATGGGCCATGATAGTTTTACGGGATGCCCGCCATAAGTGGTTGGCTGCATCCCACCTATTTGGATGGATGAGCTCAACCAGTTTTATGAGAGGATAATCCTAGCATCTGGCTATCCCCGTCTCTTCCATCCTCCAAACCATATGAAGGGCATCGGCTAAAAAGTAGCTATCCCCTCACTATTAACGATGATGAATTGTTAATCTTAAACTTCTTATTCTGTCTGTTGTAGTACTGAGTGTTATGTGCAGGATAACCTCACCACTTGATAAATAGGTTACCACACGACTGGTTTGAGTTGCAACTACGCAGCGAGGAGTGTGTTTTCTCTTTAGTGGAACACTCCACTGGACTTATGCATGAAAATGTTTTTTTATGGACAAACAAAAAACTTCACAATGTGTGGCTAAACTGTTTTTATCCATCCAAGCCCCGAAAGTCTCGAAACAAAGCAGTCAACGATCGCGTTCGACCACGTCTTCACGGGAAATAAATCCTATAAAGATCGGGTCTATTTCTAGACAGTAATGCTACACCTACGGGCAGACGACGTTACGGAAGAGGTTACGCGCTGACGAGTCCTCGGACGTGGAGCCAACGTGGAACAGAAACTGCTCGCTCCATCGGAAATTTAGGAAACAAAAGATCGCACGCGAGCAGTTTGTGCGTAAATCCCCCATCTCCGCAAGCGACAAAGGGTATCGTTCTCGTCCGTAGCGGCGGCCGGCGGGGCAAGGTCTTGTCGCAGGCGTTGCCACGGCGAGGTCTTGGGCACACACGGCAGCGCGACGACCTCTTCGTCGCAGGCGGCGCGTCGGCGAGATCTTGATGGCAGCTGCGCGGCAGCGAGCTTCTTGATAGAGGCGGCCTTGCGTTGAGCTCTTGGTCAAGGCGGCGGCGTGGCCAGATTCTGCCATCGATGCTAGGAGGCGGTGCTCTCGCCATGAAAATAACGAGGACAACCTGAAGTCCTGAAGTGCCGTTCTATCTCTCGGTCAGCTGGACTCCGATGCGCTTCGGGAGGAGCAAAAAAACGGCCGGAGGCGTTCGGATCGATGTCCTGTACGACGGCGCACCAGCATCCGTACGGTAGTCATCCTAGGAAAGCTCGGCGTCCACATTGGCGAGCCACAGCAGCGGTGACACGGGCCACACGGCCCGCGCGGTGGCGTCCAAGTTGGCGATCGAGACGAGCAAGCTAGCCGGCGGCGCAGCTCCGGCAGCGTTCTCCATGGTACTCCCTCCGTTTGAAAATATAAGATGTTTTAAGTTTGTGAAGGAGATGTATCTAGACATCTTTTAGTGTCTAGATTCATTTGAACCTATACACTAAAAGATGTCTAGATACATCTCTTTCACAAACCTAAAACATCTTATATTTCTAAACGGAGGAAGTATGTCCATAATAATTTCGGCGCGGGCGTACACGCATGTGCCCCGTCCGCCCAGAAGTTTCCACGTTGGTTTCTATGTCAGTCCGTAATAGTTTTCCGTAAGTATTTTTTCGTAGGTGTAGCGTTACTGATTTCTAGACCCTCTTCTATATCTACCACGTGTCCGTCTTTTTAGTGTTACAGCTGGCCGTCTGGGCCGCCCCACACAGCTAGCCGACCGACCATCCGACCGGCGCACGCCACGGCCGTTACCATCACGCGACGGCGCGGCGTCGGTTAGCGTCCGTCGAGACGGTGCCGCCGGCCGAGTCATGATCGGAGTTTAATCATAGAGGACTGGGAGCCGTACGTGTGTCTGCTCATATACGTCTAATCAGAGAGCACTGGGTGCAGGTTGCCTGTGCTGCTGCCGCTTTCGTACGGGTGAGAACGCCGGCCGTGGGAACGCATGGTGCGATGCTGATCGATGGGTCGCTTTTTTTTTTTAACGGTCAACGGGTGGAACCCACCCGACAGGAAACTGCTATTAAAATATCTAGAGTACAAGGGAACCCAAAAGAACAGAAAAATTACACAGGGGTCCAAAAATAAGCACAAAGAACCTTGGGGAAAAACTTGAAAAGCAATCAAGTCCCCGGTCCTCTTCCTCCTCCAGAACCAAGAGCTCCGGCGTCGGCTGCAAACGGCGGCTCCAATGCCACTTGGAGACGGGAGCAGAAGAATTCCGACGGACGGAACAGAGTAGCGGCGGAGCGGCAGCCCTACTGCCATTCGGTCCGGCGCAAAGACGGGAAGAAGCCGCCACGATACACCGGAGAGGAGCTCCAAAGAAACCGCCGCCGCAGACTCCCCGACTGCACACTCGAAGCGACCACCCTGGGCACTGAAGCAGACAGGAGAGAAGCCCACCGCGACATGGACAACACCAGCGCCTGGACGAAAAGAAAAGGGAGACGCAGCCACTCGACCCCCCTCGCCACCACGGCCGGCCAGGAATCGGGCAAAACCACGTAGCCACCTCCACGCCCACCTCCCTCGCCACCAAGGCCGGCCAAGGAGAGCTAAGAGGCCACAGATCACACACCAAGCTCCAGCTCCTAGGCGCCTTATGAAAGGGCTTGCCACCAGTAGGACTCCGGCTTGGATCCACCATCGATCTAAGTGGAGGTCGACTGGGGCGAATCCTTGGCGCCGCGCCAACGCACCAAGAGGAGCCCCTGCCACCACCAGATCAAGCTGAGGAGGGCACTCTCTTCCAATCCCCCTCACCACCACGGCCGGCCGGGAGCGGGAGAGCAGAGCCACCACTAGCTTGAAGCGGAGCGGCGGGTCTTATTACGGAGATCTCGGATCCAGAGACGAGGTACACCAACTCCAGCCACCGGATCACGCCGCGCCCAATCTCCACCACCGGATGTGCCAAGCTCGACCCCCAGCTTCAGCACCCTACTCCACAACTACAGGCACAACGGCCGCAACCCTAGAACTACTCCGGCGCCTCCCCTCCGCCGCCTCCGGCCACCATGGCCGCCGGAGGGGCTCGGGATCGGCCCGGTCTCGCGAGATCTGGGGGGGTTACTGTAGCAGGCTCTTAGGGAGAGAGGAAAGAATAGGTTGCACTTAGCGCCGATCGATGGGTCGCTGTTCTGATCTCGAAACATGCATGTCAGCAGCAACCGGATCGACCGATACTGATGATGGTCTACGCGCGCGATCGACGTGATCGATCCCCCCCCCCCTGCCATGTACACTTACTGCTGTGAGTCACTGATCAAAGAAAACGCGGTTGCCGCGGAACAGATGTATACGTGCCCTCTCAGCGGGTATGGAAGAGAACGTGTGAGCACCGAAAGCACGACGCCACACGGGACAAAAGCCGGCCAAAATTGTTCTGCTATTTCTCAAGGCGAGACAAAGCTAGTTTTTCTATAGGGGCCTCACATCGATCGTATATCAAGATTAATCGTCAACTGGAATGTAGATATCAGTTATCATGCCGGCCATGATCTGAGCAAATCTCATTAGGTACGGTGAGTCGACGAAGTGGATTAATGTCTCTTTTTCTCTCTCGTTCAATAGAGACCATCCTATAGTTTTTGGTAGTAGTTTTTTTGTTTCTTTTTGTACTAGTAGTTTCTTTGTTTTTGACGTATACAACTTTTGTAGATTACTTTTTTTTTGCGAGTGAGTTTTTGTAGATTACTTCCATGGCTATACTTGTTTGGGTTAGAGATCCTGGATTACAACCCTAATTTAAGACCGGTACTAGCATTTTTACCATTAAAGCAATTGCCACTTCAACCTGAAAATAGTCGTTTTACAACATAGAGGTAAAGGAGACTTCGAGTCCTAAAAAGTACGATTTACACTGCAGCAGCACTAATCCACGCCAACTAAGTCTCGCATGGTGGGCCTAGACAACCATGCGGGTCGTTGATTAGTCTCTCCCGCGTCCACTGGCGGTCACGTCTTAGAGCTGCTCGATCGACTCGATGTTTGTTTAGCAACTAAATACTCGGAAAAAAAGTACTCCATGTTGTAAGGCAATGGAGACGGATCTCGTCCAGTCTACGTGTTTTACATATTTGATGTTAAAAGATTTAGATCAATTCAAAATTTCTATGGCAGCATCTTTGATTTTGGGACGCTGGTCCTTTGGAACACGTGCACGAAGACTTTTTGATTGTCATAAAAAATATATTTGTTAAGATTAAGCGTGACTCCGAAAATTCTATACAAACACGCGTGATTAGTTTCTATCGAAAATAGTACTACCTTTTAGTACAGCAACAACAAACTATAACACTGTTACAATTTTATACTAAACATTTTTACTTCGCCATATAATTCATCTTGAAAGGAACGTTGTTTCTATTTATCATCATTTGATATAGTATCGTCTTGTCTATTTTCATGTAAAACTAGCTTAACTAATGATTTAAATACGCGTATATGTACATTAATATACATATTTTTCAAAACATTCAAGTATTTATGGGTACACACATCATGTCATGATGCTAGTTTGATGTGTGTGTACGTTTTATATATCATAGTGTTTATTCAATGTCTAGAGATCTTGTAGGTTGTTTTTAGAGTGTATTAATATCTTGCGAATAACTTGGGCGAAGTTCCTAGAGTACATGACTAGCAAGTATATGTAGTTCTAGAATGTACTACAGTGCCTAGTTAGCCATCGATGCGCTGTCACTTAATTGCCCAAGCATGCATGTTTTAAAAACTCATGTAGCGGGCCGCTTACGTACTAGCCTTTGACACGATTTTGTGCATGAAAACGGAATCAACGGTACGACTTGATGGAAGAAAGGTGGTCGTTTCCAATTGCAACACCGAGGGAGAGAAAGGAGACTTGGAGTCCACGGGACGGGAGGACGTACGTCACGGCTTTTTCTTTAGACTCGAGCGGCGCTAATGCTCCACACAAGTCTTCGGCGGTGGGCCCATAGAATCATGCGGGTGGTTGATTAACCCTACGACTAATGAGGCCTAGCTAGCAGGCCAGAGAAGCCTAATTAAACTAACTATGCACTGTTGGATGCTTGTTGCCGCATTGGACAGCAATGCCACTCATGTGACTCTTTTGACATGGTCATATAAAACCTAAAACTTCATGCATTGTTCTCGGATGAATGCCCACCTTTTCGTAAGGAAGTTTTTATTCTGATCATTGTCAACGGGTAATTACCGAGTGTTTATGCTTATGGAATTACTATCAAACTCTTCTCCAAAAACCCCTTTTGCTAGACGCCCATAATTGGATCCTGGCCAATTCCATCCAAGCCTCGCATTGCGCATCACGTTCTCAAGGTCCGCATAAGCTCTGGTTCTTTATTTTTCCCTCTTTTTTGTGTTTATCATGTAAGTTCATCTTTGATCAATGGTTCTTTATCGATCTTGTTGCTTCTCTTTTCGGTTCTTTTGTCTGCCCACACCATTGATCATGTTTTCCATTGTATTCCATAATCAAAGTAGGACTATGAATAAATTGCATATTTTCACGTTCTCACTGTCCGCGTAAGCTCTGGTTCTTTATTTTTTCCTTTTTTGTGTGTTTATCATGTAAGCTCATCTTTATCAATGGCTCTTTCACTAGTAGAAAAAGAGGCTTCGGTTCGATTTAGAGTCTGACACTAGTCCCAATTTATTACCGGCCGGGACTAGTATGAGCACTAGTCCCGGTTCGTACCGTTTTTAGTGGCCAGGAGACCGAGAAAACTCTAGTCCCGGGTCATTTTGGACCTTTAGTCCCGGGTCGTGATACGGTCCGGGACTAAAGGTGTGCAGGCGCGGGAAACACCCTTTAGTCCCGGGCCATGATACAGCCCGGGACTAAAGGGGTGACCCTTTAGTCCCGGGATACGGTCTTGGACTAAAGGGGTGTGACCCGGGTAACTTAAAATTTCTATAACTTTTGCGTACGATGTCGAAAAAAATTTTGAGTTTGATTTTAATAGCCTTATTTGGATTACTCACATTTTTAGATTTTTAAAATTATAAATAATGGATTCCTCACATTTTTTTGATTCTTTTACATTTTTAAAATTTGAAAAGGGAAAAAAGTTATTTAACTTTTTATTATTTAGCAAGTTTTTATTCCATATTTTGATTCCTCACATTTTTCTGATAATAATGAATATATTATTTGTCGAATTTCGATTTACAGATTTAAAGATATTATTTATACCATATTAAATAAATAATGGCAAAAAATGAATAAAATATTATTTTATTTAGTTTTTTACTTTCATTATATTAAAATATTATTATGACTTATTTATTGTTGTTTACTAAGATGTATGGCATATTGATATGGGCTAATAGGATTGATACGATAGTGTTGACAACAAGGTACAAAAGGGCTTCGCGCAAGGACATCCGGATGGAACAGAGAAGTTAAGCGTGCTGAGGGTGGAGTAGTGCTAGGATGGGTGACCGAATGGGAAGTTTGACCACAAGTGTAATTTGACCTAAGATTAAATATACTTAGTGCTAAAAATATTCCAAGTGAGATGGTTACGAGTCAAATAATTCAAAAGTTTAAGAAAAAATTCGAAAAAAAATAATGAAATTGAAAAAAAAATCTTTAGTCCAGGGCCGTATTACGACTCGGGACTAAAGTTTCTTCATCCCCCTGCAGCAAAAAACGCCCATATGGTGGCCCTCTAGTCCCGGGGTGTAACAAACCGGAACTAGAAATGGGGGCCTTTAATCCCGATTTCGCAGTCTCGGGTGCAAAACCGGAACTAAAGGCCCTTACAAATCGGGACTATAGGCCCTTTTTCCACTAGTGTTTACTGATATTGTTGGTTCTCTTGTCGGGCCTTTTGGCCGCCCCCACCACTGATCATGTTTGCCATTGTATTCCAAAGTAGGACTCCGAATAGATTGCATATTTTCACGCAATTTATAGCTACCATACGGCCGGGTACATAGATGAGCCGGGTAGTTTGGATAAATAGCAGGTTGGAGGGCACCGTTACCATCACATGGCGGCGCGGCGGCGCTTAGCGTCCGTCGAGACGGTGCCGCCGGCCGGTCATGATCGGAGTTGAATCATAGAGGACCGGGAGCCGTACGTGTCTGCTCGTATATACGTTTAATCGGAGAGGTCTGGGTGCAGGTTTCTTGTGCGCTGCCGCTTTCGTACGGTGATAACGCCGGCCGGGGGAACGCATGTGGGATGCTGATCGATGGGTCGCTGTTCTGATCCCGAAACATGTCAGCAGCAACCGGATCGACCGATGCTGATGTTCTACGCGCGTGATCGACCAGATCGATCACCTTCTTGTACCACTTGTACAGCTGTGAGTCACTGATCAGGAGAATCTGTAATATACTGCCTCCTTTTGCAAATGAGTGTACTTTATAGCTTTTGCCTAAGTTAAACTTTTTAAAATTTGACTAACTTTATAGATAAATATAGCAATATATATTACATCTAATTTATATATTATAAAACTAGATTTGAAAACATATCTAGTGATACCAATTTAGTGTTATAATTATTGCTATATTTATCTATAAAATAACAAGACTAAAAATACATTTATTTGCGGACATATAGGAAGTATGTACTAGCTGAAATACCAGAGTACTTGTGTACTCAGAAGACATGGAAGAGAACATCCGCATCGATCGAAAGCACAACGTCATCACAGAAGGAAAAACTCTACTTCAGGGCGGACGCCACGCGGGCCAAAAGCCAGCCAAACATTCTTTTGCTATCTCTCAAGGTGAGACAAAACTAGTTTTTCTATAGGGGCTCATATAGATCATTTTCTATAGGGCCACTGTCAGGTACGGTGAGTCCACGAGGTGTATGAATGTCTTGATTATTCCCTCCCGCGTGTCCACCGACGGTCACGTCTCAGAGCTGCTCGACTCGCTGTTTGTTCAGCAACTAACTACTTAAAAAAAAAACTACTCCATGTTGTAAGGCCACTGGTCATGGATCTTGTTAAGCCTACATTTACATATTTGATGTGAGAAGATTCAGATAAATTCAAGGTTTTTGTAATAGCAACATCGATTTTCGAGAGTTGGTCCTTTGGAACATGTGCATGAAGACTCTTTGATTATCATAAAAAAAATGTATGATCAGCACTAGTAGTGGAGCAGCGACATCGGCGCATCGGGCGACTCACTCTGGCAGCGATAGTGGTCATTAGGTACTCAACTAACCTCGATGTTGTTCTTATGAACATCTATAATAGATATGGATCCTTCTACAAAAGGTATGACTTAGAACATCTCCAACAGATGATTCTATAAAAAGAATCGGTACTTAAAAAACTAGTACTCCCTCTGTTCCATAATAAGATTTAGTATAAAGTTGTATTAAATTGGCGACAATTAGGGCTCCTTTGATTTACAGAAAATACAAGGGAAAAGTAGAGGGTTAGGAAATTTTCCAGAGATAGTACTGTTCACTACTTTGATTCGTAGGAATGATGGAAGGGAAAAGCAAAGGATTTTTTTCCTTCAGATCTCAGTTTCAACGTAGAACGTACAGGAAAAGAAAATGAACTCGGTGCTTCAGTTCCTATGAACAAGGAACGAGGCTAGTTTTGCACCTGATATCCTTTTCTATTCCTATTCCTATGCTATTCCCGTGGAATCCATATCCTTTGAATAAAAAAAGGCCTTATTATAGATTGGAGGGGGCAATATTTATGACACCAGAGGCCAAAACCACTCTTGCTTCGATCCAATTTGGTGTTGTGATTTCTTTTGGGCAGCCCAAAATTTTGTCCATTCTTGCTACAAATTTGATGCACAAAACACCTGCACCAAAAGAAATCAACGCGGCGTGTGCGTTGAGCTAAAGGCTCTCCCTTGCATTTGGCCGGCGTGTGCATCTTGAGTCGAGTCACTCTTTATTGTAGTATTCAACATCTTTTTAAAGGTGGATTCAGGGATATTCTAAAAGGACTTTGAAGCACAGAAACTATTGAAGAACTCTGTAAGTCTCCATCTTCACTAGCACAACTTCTGAATCTTTGTCTTTATGCATTCAGGCACCTTTAGTGGTAATACTCGGTTTTGAGAGGATACATGGATGGGATATACACCTTTAGAACAACAATATACATCTTTATACAATATGGTGCAACGGGAAAATATTATTGTGGAACATGTTTTAGCTCAAGTACCACTAAGCATTGGTTTCAGGAGAGTACTTATTGGTAACAAGTGGACTTCTTAGTTACACACATGCCAACGACTTATGATGGTGTAGCTATCTGAGGATCAAGATAATTAAGTTTGTTTGAAACTTAACATACCCAGGGATGTTTTCAATAAATTCCATGTATGAGGATCTTTGGAAATTAAAAATCCCACGTTATATTGTCGTGTCATCGTAGTTGGGCGTGATACATCCTATCATCAACATCACTCTCATCTGAGATAATGGCAAAGCATGAGTTGGGTGTCTGCAAATAGAACACAAATGAGGCAAAGGTCTAGCTCGATTGTGGATGGTGATATGGTAGTGACCCCTCGCCGGCTTGGTGGTAATATCTATCCATTCACCAAAATAAGACGGGAAGTCGTATGCGTAGAGATAAATAGAGAAGGGACTTATATGAACTCCTGCCAATTTTCTCTCGAGATATTTTGGTGCTAGCAGGGGTAATAGGGAAGGATTAAATCCATGAGATCAAAGGATGGATGTGTCATCACAATTATCGCAACGTAGACCCTTTTTTAGTTGTAAAAACATTTCTTAACATTTCTGCATGTGTTGACTATAATTTTGATATAAATATTTTTTCATGGTCTAGCCTGTAAAGGATACATGTAGCCAAACATGTCTATATCTAGCTCAGTGCTAAATATTACATCGCTCTTTCCCAGAGAATCTAGCTTTCTCTATATATTTCTCATCCGACAACGAAAATTGCAATCTCACTTCATTCTAAGTATGCGGTGGCTACTAATTATCTAATTTTGTGAAATCCACTCTACAAACTATATTTGTTAAGATTAAGCATGACATCAGAAATTCTATACGAACACGCATGATTAGTTTCTATCGAAAATAGTACAACCTTTTAGTATGGCAGCAAAAAACTATAACACTGTTACAATTTTATACTAAACATTTTTAGTTCGCCATATAATTCATCTTGAAAGGTACATTGTTCCTATTTTATCATCATTCGATATATCATCTAGTCTATTTTCATGTAAAACTAGCTTAATTTATGATTTAAATACACGTATATGTACATTATTATACATATTTCTCGTAATATTCAAATATTTATGGGTACACGCATCATGCCATGATGCTAGTTTGATGTGTGTGTACGTTTTTCATATCATAGTGTTTATTCAATGTCTACAGATCTTGTAGGTTGTTTTTAGAGAGTAGTAATATATATATTGCGAATAACTTGGGCGAGGTTCTAGAGTACATAACTACTAGCAAGTATATGTAGTTCTCGAATGTAGTACAGTGCCTAGTAAGTCATCGATGCGCTCTCACTTAATTGCCCAAGCATGCATGTTTTAAAAACTCATGTAGCGGCCGCTTACCTTTGACACAATTTTGTGCATGAAAATGGAATCAACGGTACGACTTGAAGGAAGAAAGGTGGTCGTTTCCAATTCCAATACCGAGGGAGAGAAAGGAGACTTGGAGTCCACGGGACGGGAGGAGGACGTAAGGGCGCGTACAATGCGGTGACGTTAGCCTTCCCTTATACTCGCCACGTTGGATTTTTGCTTAGTTAGAGGCACTAGTGGAAACGAGGGCTTTTGTTGATCCCGAAAATGGGCTTTAACACCGGTTCTTCTACGAACCGGTGTTAAAGGGGGGGCCGTACCAGCGTGGCCTCTGCGGCATTAAAGGAGCCCCCCTTTTAACACCGGTTCGTGGCACGAACCGGTGTTAAAGGTCCCTGCACTAGTGGCCCGCGCACCCCCCTTTAACACCGGTTCGTGGCACGAACCGGTGTTAAAGGGGGGGGCTATATAAGACACCACCCCAGCCCACACACACCCCACTCTTCCATTCTTTCACATTTTGGAGCCTAGCAAGAGGGTGTGAAGAGTGCTAGTTTGTGTTTTTTTCATATGCACTAGAGGTGTTCGGTGAAATGCCCGAGAGCTCAAAATAAGCTTTCTTGTTGCTCTTTCCGTCTCGGTCGAGGTCGGCAACTATAGTTTCATGTGTCATTGATGTACTATATATATAAATGGTCATCTCCCTATTATTTTTTGATATATACTACATATTAATGCAGATGAATCGGCAATGGATGTACGGTGACCGCCGCACTTCCGAGTACATTACGGGCCTCCAAAATTTCATCGTTGTGGATAATGCAAACCGTGGTCACAATGGTTTTATGTGTTGTCCGTGTGTTCACTGTCAGAACAAGAAAGACTACTCAAATACCAGAACCATTCACGCCCACCTGCTTCGATCCGGTTTCATGCCCAGCTATAATTGTTGGACCAAGCACGGAGAAAAAGGGGTTGTGATGGAAGACAACGAAGAAGAAGAGGATGATGAAAACTATCATAATATGTATCCTGAATATGATGATAATGCAACGGAGGTAGATAATGAAGATCAAGAGGGAGCATATGGGCCCGCTGATGACGATCTTGGTCGGGCCATTACTGATGCAAAGGAAGAATGTGAAACTGAAAAGGAGAAGGAGAAGCTGGTGCAGATGTTAAAGGATCACAAAACATTGTTGTATCCAACTTGCGAAGATGGCCACAAAAAGCTAGGTGCCACACTGGATTTGCTGCAATGGAAGGCAGAGAATGGTGTGACTGACAGCGCATTTTCAAAGTTGTTGGTAAAAATGAAGAATCTTCTTCCAAGAAATAATGAGTTGCCTGACAGTACATACCAAGCAAAGAAGGTTGTCTGCCCTCTAGGATTAGACGTGCAGAAGATACATGCCTGCATTAATGACTGCATCCTCTACCGCGGTGAGAAGTACGAGAATTTGGATGCATGACCGGTATGCACTGCACTACGGTATAAGATCAGACGAGACGATCCTGGCGATGTTGAGGGCGAGGCCCCTAGGAAGAAGGTTCCCGCCAAGGTTATGTGGTATGCTCCTATAATACCACGGTTAAAACGTCTCTTCAGAAATAAAGAGCATGCCAAGTTGTTGCGATGGCACATGGAAGACCGTAAGAAAGACGCGATGTTGAGACACCCCGCTGATGGGTCACAGTGGATAAAAGTCGAGCGAGAGTACCCGAACTTCGCACGTGACGCAAGGAACTTAAGGTTTGGTCTAAGTACAGACGGCATGAATCCTTTTGGTGAGCAGAGCTGCAGTCACAGCACCTGGCCTGTGACCCTATGTATCTATAATCTTCCTCCTTGGTTGTGTATGAAGAGGAAGTTCATTATGATGCCAGTGCTCATCCAAGGCCCGAGGCAACCCGGCAACGACATTGATGTGTACCTAAGGCCATTAGTTGAAGAACTTTTACAGCTGTGGGCCAAACCAGGTGTACGTATGTGGGATGAGCACAAAGGGGAGCCATTTGACCTACGATCATTGCTTTTCGTAACCATCAATGATTGGCCTGCTCTTAGTAACATTTCAGGGCAGACAAACAAGGGATACAATGCATGCACACACTGTTTAGATGATACTGAAAGTGTATATTTGGATAAATGTAAGAAGGTTGTGTACCTAGGGTATCGCCGATTTCTTCCGAACCTGCATCCAGTAAGAAAGAAAGGCAAGCATTTCAAACGTCTGGCAGAACCCCGGAGGAAGCCTGTCCTCCGTACCGGTGATGAGGTATTTGGTATGGTCAAGGACCTAGAAGTAATCTTTGGAAAAGGTCCTGGCAGTCTATCTGTTCCGAATGACGATGCCGGACACGCGCCCATGTGGAAGAAGCAATCTATATTTTGGGACCTACCCTATTGGAAAGTCTTAGAGGTCCGCTCTTCAATCGACGTGATGCACGTGACGAAGAATGTTTGCGTGAACCTGCCAGGCTTTCTAGGAGTGTATGGGAAGACAAAAGATACACCGGAAGCACGAAAGGACCAGCAACGTCTGAAGGCCCCTGAAGAGCCTATGCATCCTGAGAACGAGAAGGGTAAACGATGCCACTTAACTCCTGCCAGCTACGCTCTTACCAAAGCAGAGAAGGAAATCTTTTTTGAATGTCTGAGCAGTATCAAGGTCCCGTCTGGCTTCTCGTCGAATATAAAGGGAATAATAAATATGGCAGAGAAAAAATTCCAAAACCTGAAGTCTCATGACTGCCACGTGATTATGACACAATTGCTTCCGATTGCATTGAGGGGGCTTCTACCTGAAAATGTTCGAGTACCCATTGTGAAGCTATGTGCATTCCTCAATGCAATATCTCAGAAGGTAATCGATCCAGAAAGCCTACCAGGGTTACAAACAGATGTGGCCCAATGTCTTGTCAGCTTTGAGTTGGTGTTCCCACCATCCTTCTTCAATATTATGACGCATCTCCTGGTTCACCTAGTAGAAGAGATTGCCATTCTCGGTCCTGTATTTCTACACAATATGTTCCCCTTTGAGAGGTACATGGGAGTCTTAAAGAAATATGTTCATAACCGTGCTAGGCCAGAAGGAAGCATCTCCAAGGGCTATGTAACAGAGGAGGTCATTGAGTTCTGTGTTGATTTTATTCCTGACCTTAAGGCGATTGGTGTTCCAGAATCACGACATGAGGGGAGACTGCGTGGAAAAGGCACCCTAGGATGTAAAACAATGATATGTAGGGACGGGCATTCTCTCAATCAAGCACACTACACGGTTTTACAAAGATCTATCTTGGTTGCCCCGTATATCAATGAACACAAGAATTTAATACGCCTCAAACACCCGGGGCAGTCTGATGAATGGATTATAAGTGAACACATGGCGAGTTTTGGCGGCTGGCTGCAAAGACTTCTCACGAATAACACCACTGTTGGGGATCAGCTGTACTTGTTGGCCAGGACACCGTCTTCGACTGTATGTACTTTCCAAGGGTACGAGATAAATGGGAATACATTTTACACGATAGGCCAAGATAAAAAGAGCACCAACCAAAACAGTGGTGTCCGCTTCGATGCAGCAGAAGACAATGGGCAAAAGACCACGTATTATGGGTTCATAGAGGAGATATGGGAACTTGATTATGGACCTAATTTTAAGGTCCCCTTGTTTCGATGCAAATGGGTCAAGCTAACAGGAGGAGGGGTTGAGGTAGACAAGAAGTACAGAATGACAACGGTGGATCTCAACAATCTTATGAAGAACTTAGACGAACCATTCGTCCTAGCCAATGATGTGGCTCAGGTTTTCTATGTGAAGGACATGTCCTCCAGACCAAAAAAAAGAAAAAATATGCAAACGAATACATCATATGATGAGCCAAAGCGTCACATAGTTCTTTCAGGGAAAAGAAACATCGTGGGAATCGAGGACAAGACAGACATGTCAGAAGATTATAATAAGTTTGATGAAATTCCGCCCTTCACAGTGAATACTGACCCAAGCATTCCGTTAAGTAAAGAAGATGCTCCATGGTTACGTCTGAAGCGATCATAAGGAAGGGCATATGCCAAGAAGTTCATGCTCATATTATGTAACTCTAGTTCATGTTTTTAATATTAATACATGTCTTGAGTGTTAGTCATGTTTTGTGGATGGACCGGGACTATGAGAAGAAGTTGTCCCGATTCGTACTTACCATTAAGATCTGATCTCCAAACGCGCGCGGTCACATATTAGGGAGTGCCTCTATGACCAGTTTCTTGGAGATGCCGGAGGACTAGGCTCCGTCGGCATCTCCCTGAAACTGGCCGTAGTGGTGTCCCTGCTCTCGAAAACCATCTTGCAGCTTTGTAACTTCTCTAACTAGATCAATACACCAGGGAGCTAACTAATTTCACATATTAGGGAGTGCCTCTATGACCAGTTTCTCGGAGATGCCGGAGGACTGGGCTCCGTCGGCATCTCCCTGAAACTGGCCGTAGTGGTGTCCCTGCCTCAAACTGGCTGGAGGACTGGACTCACAAGGATGTCTTTTTATAGTACAAGCAGCTCGACATAGTGTTGACACTTACAAAATAATGTCGACACTCACCCCTATTATTAGTCCCGGTTGGTGTCTCCAACCGGTACTAAAGGTTCATCTTTAGTCCCGGTTGGTGACACCATCCGGGACAAGGTACATGCCGCACGACATAATGTCGACATGCACTCACCCCTATTATTAGTGCTGACTTGTGTTTTGTCCCGGTTGGTGTCTCCAACCGGGACTAAAGGTTCATCCCGCCATTTTTTCCCGCCATTTTTCTTCCCGCCATTTTTCTTTCCGCCATTTTTCTTCCCGCCAGTTCTTCCCGCCATTTTTCTTCCCGCCATTTTTCTTCCCGCCAGTTCTTCCCTCCAGTTCTTCCCGCTAGTTCACTATATATATATGTAGGGGGTTGGCCTCCATTGTCATTGCACATCTCTAGACTCATATCTGCAACCTCATCACTCTTTCCCATGGCTTCCACCGTAGCACTAACCCCCAGGGAGGCGGAGGCGCTTTGCGCCTCAAACTACCCCTGCCCGCCAGGCTACTGTGTCCCCTTCGGCTGGATGCTGAGCGTCGGAGGCGTGCCGGTTCCTCCTATCCCTCTAGGTGTGGCACGCCGGATGGCCATCACGAACCACTACTACTTCGAGCTCACGCCGGAGCAGCGGAGGAATCCCAGATGGCATCCCGACTATTTCCCTACTTGGGAAGCCTTCTTCGTGGATCGGCATGAGAGGGCGCTCGCCAGGCACGAGGAGGACGGCCCACCTCCTCCTAACTTCAACGAGGCCGGCCGTCGGCTATGGTGGCGCGGTCGGACTCTCCAGAGCGTCATGGCCTATGACACTGCCGCCGACTCTAACCCCCGTCTGCGCTACCCTCAAGTCCAGCCCACGCGCTACCCTCAAGTCCAGCCCACGCGTACTCTCCAGAGGTTCAATTACGGCGACCCCGACGACGACAGCGATGACGGCGGCGGCGAGTACGACGACTACAGTGGCGAGTATTACAGGTGTAGGCAGGAGCATGACTGAATCACTCCAACATTCCGAAACAAGTTCGGCCGATTGTTACTTAATCTGGCCATGTATCTTAATTTTCAGTTCTTTTATGTATCTTAATTTTCAGTTCCAGTTCGGCCGATTGTTACTTAATCTGGCCATGTATCTTAATTTTCAGTTCTTTTATGTATCTTAATTTTCAGTTCTTTTATGTATCTTAATTTTCAGTTCCAGTTCGGCTTTATGTAACTGTCTCAAAATGACCTATCTCATTCGGGTCAAATGACCAATGTTATGGCTAGAATCAAGGCATAGTTTGCAAGAGGAGTTTTCCTTTTTATCGCACCAAAAAGGCATTTTCCATTTTCCGAGCATAAAAAACGGACGGTTTTGTGAAGCAACCACCAAATGGCTAATTCAAAAAACCACCAACACATTGATCAAAAAACAATGCAAGTTGAGAGAGTCTTGGTGAGATTCAAGTGTATACAAAAGATGCGACATTTAAATATCCAATCAATTCAAAAATGTTAATACAAAAGATGCGGCATTAAAATATGATTTGATCTAATAAAAATCATTTACATGAATGGATAGATATTATTTTTCTGAAAATTATGATATATTATTCATATTTTTCTGAGTTGAAATGAAAAAGATATGAATTTTCTAAATTCATATCATATTTTTTGAATTAAAAAAGCCCCTTTAATGCATGAAATAAGTGTTTTAATTATTTTAAAAAATTTCATGTAAAGTAAATATAAAATGATTTACATGAATGGATAGATATTATTTTTCTGAAAATTATGATATATTATTCATATTTTTCTGAGTTGAAATGAAAAAGATATGAATTTTCTAAATTCATATCATATTTTTTGAATTAAAAAAGCCCCTTTAATGCATGAAATAAATGCCCCCCCTTTAACACCGGTTCCAGGGGGGGCATTTATTTCGTTTCCCGCGCGCACCCACCCCCCCTTTAACACCGGTTCGTGGCAGGAACCGGTGTTAAAGGGGGGGCATTTATTTCGTTTCCCCCGCGCACCCACCCCCCCCCCCCCTTTAACACCGGTTCGTGGCAGGAACCGGTGTTAAAGGGGGGGGGGTAATAAATACACGCGCAAACGAATTCCTCCCTCCCCTTTAACACCGGTTCCTGCCACGAACCGGTGTTAAAGGGGGGGGTATTAAATGCGCCACTTCGCTCCTTTCTTCCCCCCAGAGCCAGATCGCGCCACCGCCGCCAGAGCCCGAACCCCTTGCCGTCGTCCTCGCCACCACCAAAGCCGACGACCGCCACCGCCTCGTCGTCCTCGCGCGCCACCGAAGCCGACGACCGCCACCCCTCGTCGTCCTCGCGCGCCACCGAAGCCGACGACCGCCACCGCCTCTGTCCGGCCGCCTCTGTCCGGCCGCCGTTGCAGCTGCCCGACGCCGACGCCGTGGTGAGCATGCTCTGTTTCCTCCCCTTCTCTGTTTCGTCGCCGACGCCCCCCTTCTCTGTTTCGTCGCCTTCTCCTCCCGCGGGCCCAGCGGGACGCTGCCCTTCGTGCTCAAGCCGGATATTGCCGCGCCTGGGGTAGAACAGCAGCAGCAGCAGCAGGCGAAGACGAAGAAGAGCAAGCGCGTGGGCGGGCGGGACGCGGTGACGGTGGAGCTGCGCATGGTGGGGTTCGGCAAGGAGGTGGTGCTGAAGCAGCGGCGGCGGATGCGGCGCAGGAGGCGCCTTGGCGAGGAGGAGAAGGCCGCCATCCTCCTCATGGCGCTCTCCTCCGGCGTCATCTACGCCTCCTGAGCCCCCCTCCCCATGCCTCCAGAAACCAAGATCGAAGGCGGAAACGGAAGATGGGCTCCTTTTTTCCCCCTGGTCGTATGCTTAGTTTTCCCGGCTAATTAGTTGGTTCGGTGATGATAATCGGCGAGTTAATAATGGATGGCGATGCAGTAGCTGTTCTTGTTCAGCTTTGTTCTTGCCCAAGTAGTAGTAGTCGTAGTAGGACTAGTAGTATGTTAGTGTGAAGTAGTGACATTGCAATGTGTAAGAAGAGCTTTGTGATCAACAATCTCATCATCCCTCAGTTGCTCCAGATCTTGTGCAAGAAAAGAATCCAACTTTTCTCATCGTCCATGCTTTGTGATGATCTTGTCCATGCTTCTTTGCACTCGGGATCTGTGGTTGCTGCACAGCTGCAGTGTTTATCCTTGAGGGAGTCCATCCCGAGCAGCGGCATGGCAGCCTGGCCGTTCTGTCCCACAGGCGGCTGGTGTGGGGAGTGCTGGAAATACTAGTCATGTCACCGTCCAGTGTTAGTAGCATTTCTTGAAAGGGAAAAGTCAGCACACACACACACTCTTGGCGCGAGCTCCTCGCTGCTCTCGACTCCACTCCACTCCACAGGGGGGATGCTGTAGCCCACCACTCACACTCATGACTACCCCTTCGGAGCGATTCCAGGGTGCCAAAGATGGGCGAGATGAACGTAGTGACATCGACCCCCGACGATCTAAACCTTGCACATGTGAATTAGAAGCATGTGGAGTAAAAATAAAATAGCTTATAGCAAAGATATTATAATAGGCCACGCCTAAACCCTAACTGACCACCTCACTCTCTTCCCCGTGCAGGAGCGTCTCGCCGCCACCGCTTCGGTGCTCATAGGCCACGCCTAAACGCCGACGCCGCCCGCCGCTAGCACCGCCGCCCGACGAGACCGCCGCATCCGCCCGACGAGCACCGCCGCCCGACGAGAACAACGTCACCCCACCGGTGAGCGCCACGTGTCTGCCACGTGTATGATTGCTGACTCATCCTGATTAAAACTTGTTTGCTCGATAAATTGTACTACATGCATAGATTAAAACTTGTATACAAATTGGACCTCTGACTCATTTGTGTATTTATTTGTGTATTTTGGTATGAATAATATGTATATTTGTGTATGAATCCAAGTCCACTTGAATGTTTACACTCTTACTCTAGATAATATTATTGTTTTAGAAACTATGGATCCACTTAGTAGAAACCTTGAAGAAGAAGAAATAATGGAGAACATTATTGATGAGGACACCTCACAATATCTGAACTTGGAGGGACATGACGACGACAGCTCAAGTACTAGTCATGGAGAAGATGAAGACTCCGGTGAACGCAATTTAATGGTTACAAAGTCCGGCGAGGTATATGCATTGATTAAGCCTCAGCTGACTTCCACCAACAATCTTCTTCTACATGTATTAATTAACGCTTCTTTCTTCTTTTAGCCCTCTGGATCGATCAGCCAGCAACCATCTTCTTCTACGAAAAAGAGCAAGCGAGGCGCGAGCCAGCGATTGAAAGATCGTGCAAAGTTCACGATCGAAGCAGTCCGTGTTGATGGCAGGCCGATGGAGCCCAAGAAGGCCGCAGACAAATTTGTACGTCAGGCTGGAGTTCTTGTTAGGGACCAAATCCCAATCATAATTGAAAATTGGAATAAGCCAAAGAAGGGCGATGGTACCTTTGTCGATGACAGATCCAAAGAAACGCTTTGGAATTCGTTGTTGGTAAATTTCACCCTTCCGCCAGAGGAGGATGAAAACAACCCGGTTATAAAGAAAAAGGTCAAAGAGTGGACTCTAAAGAAGATGACTGAGGCTTTCCGCAACTCGAAGATAAAATTGAACAAATTTGTCAAATCTGGCGAGACTCCAGATTTCGAAGACGCATATTATGCGAAGATAAGACCTCACTGGCCCGAATTTGAGACATATAAAAAAGTGGTATAGCTAAAAAGAGGTCAGAAACCAATACGCTTAATGCCCTGAAGAAGGAATATCACCAGAGGACGGGGTCAGGTGGCTACATATCTCAGAGGCCTAAGTGGGAGGAAGCTGAGAGGGCCCTGCGCGAGAGAGCGATCACACCCCAGACAGATGGGTGGGACCTACGTGCAAAGACTTGGTTCTACGGAATCGGGGCAAGGTTGGACCCAGAAACAGGATTGTGTATCTTCCCAACCATCCTTGCCAAACCCGTCACTGAACTCATCACGACATACGAGGAAACATCCGCCAGGACCTTCCATCCCGACAGAGAGAATGACCAGCTCACACGCGCCATCGGTAAAAAAGAACACCCTGGACATGCACGAGGCACAGGGGGTATGACATGGAAGGATGGGTTTGCCGACTAGAGCGACTCTTACAGATGGTGCAGCAGAAAAGAAAAAGAGCGTACAGAGCGGATGACACAGATAGAACATGCACTTGCGGCGCTGCAGACGCAAGTGAATGCACAACAGAGCCATCAAGCTACCGACCCATCTCAGCGGCACGAAGAGCCTGCATTGGAAGCTGCCCGCGGCCCAGACTCTGCGCGGAAAAGCAGTGTGGCTTCCACGGAGAACGTGCAGCCCACGCTTGAAATGACGGGTCCTCGATACCCCGTTGATGAGATCACGGAGAGCGAACACGCTGAGCTGCATGTGAGATTAATGGGCTTATCCATTAAGGTGGTTGTCGGCTATGCCTTACCTCCTGTAGCTGGTGGAACTTACCACTGCCGACCGATTCCAGATGGCTATGCTATTGTCGGGATGGATGGGGTTGTGAAGGAATATGAGGAAGCACAGCTTGACCATGCTACAGGTGAAGGGGAAACTCAACTCAAATTTGCAGTGAAAACAACCATTCTTTGGAAGAAGGAACACATTGTGCTTCCAAATTCGAGGTCACCGGCACCCCCGCCGTCTCCGCAGCGTCAGCAGTCTGAGCCGCTTCAGCTATCTCCTGCGCGGCAGCCATCTCCGGCCCGTCAGCCATCTCCTGCGCGGCAGCCATCTCTGGCCCGTCAGCCATCTCCTGCGCGGCAGCCATCTCCGGCCCGTCAGCCATCTCCTGCGCGGCAGCCATCTCCGGCCCGTCAGCCATCTCCGGTGCTTCAGCCATCTCCTCAGCGTAAGCGGAAGAGCACTGCCACGAGGAGCATCAGTAGCACTGCCACAAAGAAATCCGCAGGAAACCGTACGCCAAAGAGTTCAAAAAACTACGTCCCGCAGCCTTCCGCCAAGCCATTGCCGGTTTTACCGTGGAATCGCAGCGACGAGGAGACCAATAGGATCTCGGGAGAACAGGTCAAGAAATTCTTTGCACCTAGACAGGCCGAGCCAAAGGAGAAAATAGATCCGGCGGTGGTGGAGAAGTTTTACAAAAATCTTTTGAAACCTGAAACCCCACTTGTGCCGGACTACGAGCGCCAGATTTTGAAGGCGGATGCAAGGCGCCGTAGGGAGACTGAAAGTAGCAGTCGTGAGGCACCCCAGAAAACAGTTCCCATGCTCGGAGAGCAGGAAAACCAATCATGCGCCCCGCTCCAAATGTTTGACAAACGGGACGCTCCTCCCGTAGATGATTACGAGGCAGAGCTACAAAGAAAGGCCAATGAGATGGGGATGACTTACATTGCATACTTGAACGTCATGGGAGACAACTTGCCCAAATGCGATGTCAACCCCATACAGCCATGGAAGTATGGTAAGAATCTAGTCAAGAAAGAGGAGCTCAAGAATCTACCAACAAAGATGCGAAAATTTCACAAGTGGTACCTTCATTTCTGCAAGACGAGAAAAGAAGAATGGATCACGGCGCATATAAGAGATCAGATTTTCTTGTGCGGAGACGACGCGATCGACTTCAACATTCAAGACTTGCATTTTCTATTCAATCAGAAGGAACTCGACAAATCTGCCATCAGCCTTTATTGTGTGTAAGTACTATTTCTGTAATTTTTATCTCATCTCATTCACTTCATTAATTGCATGTATATATATATGCTCACCATATATGTATATACTATTATGCAGGAAAAAGGTTATGGAATGCATGAAAGGAGGCCCTTTTGACATTGGGTTCGTTGACCCAAATAGAGTTCATGAAGAAGTGGTAAGAGACAAACCCGGGCAAACAGAAGATTACTTGCTAAAGTCTTTACTGAGACAACAAACCAAAAGGGAAATACTATTGCCTTACAACTTCTCGTGAGTACTGTTACCCTCTCTCTTGTACACATTCTGTTTCGGCTTACTCGATGTTAAGTGTAACTGATGATGAGTGATGCGTGCGTAGGTTCCACTTTATTCTGCTAGTCATTCAACCCGACTCAGGAAAAGTCCTTGTCATGGACTTGTTACGAAAAGAAAAAGAGCTATGGGCAAACTTTAGAGAGATGCTCCAGAGGTAATTTCAATCATATTATCGCACTAGATCGGCAACTTTCGTGACAATAAGTAATTAATTACTCCTTTATCCATTTTCTTTGTCGGACAGGGTTTGGAAAATGTTCACAGGCAGGGCCGTGGGTGAATGGTCAGAAGAACTAAAATTTGTAGACCAAAATGTAAGTAATACTAGCTAGCTTCCAATTCCATTATATCATGCTTTATTGATTATTATTTTGATTGAACTCTCTATTCTCGTAAAGTGCTCGCATCAGGGATACGGCAATAACTTATGTGGGTACTATGTTTGCGAGTTCATTCGCAACACGATATGTGCGACGGGCCAAGCCGCACTAGAACAACTTAGAGTAAGTAAACAAAGTCCACAACATTATTTTATTACCATCAATTGTGTTGAGTTTTATTCTTATATATATATTGACGACCCATTCTTCATATATATTCAGATCGAACGGATGCGGGACCAACTCCTACCATTTGAACGCATACGAGCCATTCAAGAGGAATTGGCGGGGTTCATACTTGATGAGGTCGTCACGTCTGGCGGAGAACTCTTTAGATATCCACCAAAATGAACGATGACGATGTATGTGCCGATGACGATGTATGTGCCGATGACGATGTTTGTGTATAATAATAGTTGCTTAATTATTCATGTACTCGTATGTACCGATGACGATTTATGTGTATACCGCTCCCGATCGATTCCCCCTCGCTCCCCCCCTCCCCTCCCGCAGAAATACGCCCAGAACGGGGCAGAGGCAGAAGTCTGCCGCGGCAGAGATTTAGGCCGTTTTCCTGCCGCGGCAGAGTTGCAGCGGCAGGAAAACGGCCTAAATATCTGCCGCGGCAGAAGAACCTTTAACACCGGTTCCAGATACGAACCAGTGTTAAAGGGGGGGGGGGCTGAGGCCTGCGGCAGCCCCACGTGCGCCGCCCTTTAACACCGGTTCGTATAAGAACCGGTGTTAAAGGCCCCCCTCTAACACCGAACCCTCAACAGCGGTTGGGGAACCGCTGTTAGAGGGCCCTCCCAACCGGAGTTAAAGGGGGGGCTCTGCACTAGTGAGGAGAGAGAAACAAGAGAGAGAGGGTTGTCTTCCCTTAGCTAAGGGATGATCTCTTAGCAATAAGAGAAGACTATTTTTCTCCATTGTACCATATGCCTTCTCTTAGTCAACCAATTTTTTAATAAAAATAGTTAATTCTATTAATTGCTAGAGATAGCAATAAGAGATAATGCATTGTACAAGTTATATATTGTGTCTTTTCTAAATGATGTGGAGAGCTAAGAGAAGACATGTCTTCTCTAGCATTGTACATGCCCTAAGTCACCGCTTATCACAATTATCGAGCGGTGCTAAATGCTCCGCACAAGTCTTCGGCGGTGGGCCCGTAGAATCATGTCGGTCGTTGATTAACCCCATCCTGGTCACTGGCTGATCTTAGTGACCGACGGGTGCCTATCAGGGCCGGTCCTGATATTTCGGGGGCCCGGGGCGAAACTAAAATCTTGGGCCCCTTATATAACATAAAAAGAGGACAATTGGTCATGATAAGAGGTTTGTGACTAAGCATATACATGTTGTGGGTGAAAAGTAGTCCAAGTGTTTTATTATTTTTTCCATTTGCAGTGTTGAAGTTCAGTCGATGAACTAGAAGACGGATATCTCATCGAAGTTGTGCCGATTATATAAAACTAAAAAATAGACCACCTAATATAATCATAAAAGTGACCATTATATGTATTTTAGGACAAGTTATGTGTATTTTTGTAAGTTGAACTTGCATGAAAAAATAAAACTTGGGAATATTTGTGTATTTCAAACCATATGATTTCTTTAAGATCATATAAGTGCGGGCACGTAAAGAGGATAATAAAACTATAAAATGCTACAAGAAAATGGACCTATGTAGGTACCATATGGCTAAAGAAATCGACCGAGAAAAAACGGCTCCCTCTGTCTCGTATTAGATATCGGAGATTTGTCTAGATTTATATGTATTCGTCTACATAAATGTGAATCTAGACAATTCTGATGCACCTAATTCGAGGAAGAGAGTATATAACTTTTTTTCAATAAAGGGGGATTATAGAACATGCAGAGCATCCCTTATCTAACATAATTGGACTTTTATCTAAGCAGACTCATCGAAGAAAAATCAATGTTCCTTTTACATCTTACTCGTGATGTATTACATGGAACACAAATAAGCGTGGTGTATTTCATATTGCCAGCTATGAATCACAGCATGAGAAATAAACTACGTACACTTTCCTACTCCTGCAATCTAAGCTGATTGCCAGCTAGCGACAAATACCAAAACGAGAGCAAAGCTGATAGAGCAACGGTTAATTGATGAGTTCAAGTGCGCATCTAAGCTTGTTACCTCTGCTAGACTGCTACTTGGGGCCCCTTGATTTCACGGGCCCGGGGCAGCTGCCCCGTATGACCTGCCCCAGGACCGGGCCTGGTGCCTATGGTGCTCGATCGATTGACCCGCGCTCACGCAAAATCCCTGAACACTGTCGCCCCGCTTGTTCAACGACGGGTGCCTGTGCATGTTTTTATTCTGGTCAGTAGCAATTAGCAAAACTAATTATATAATGTTATTTCGCTCACTAAACTGATGCAAAATCATGTATGTAATGATTTATCTTTGTCTTTGTGATAAACAGATTTGACATATGAGTGTATGAGCTGCAGGAGATGGCAGCGAGGGTAGAGACCAAGCAGATGTTTATGGTTGATGTTTATGATTAGATTTGCAATATCATGGCTCCTGTTACTTTTGTTGAAGTTGAATTATGTTTCTGTGTTTGTCATGTACTCATGTATGAGACTCCTGTTGGACTAAGTGGTCAATTTGTGTTGTGAAACTTGTGTTGTAATGGTATTATTATGGTTATTGATACTTTATTTAACTTGTTAGACTATTTGGTTGATGTATTTGTGAAATCATGATCAAATCTTATATAAATTTGTGAATTCTTACAATTTTAGCAAAGGTCATGGCGATTTTTTTAATTTCATCGAGCTTTCGAGCCGGCTTGTCGAGCCTCAAGCCCGAATAGCAAGGTTTAGGTTTGGCTTGACCATCCTCCAAGCCGAGTCGAGCCCGAGCCGAGCCTTGTCGAGCCCGAAACGAGCCTCGAGCTGTATGTCCACCCCTACGCGCGAGTGCTAGAGTCTGTGTTCTTGTTGTTCTCTATCTTTGGCTGGCAACTATGCTTAGTTTCTTAGTTTGTGTTTAAATGGTTTCTAGCAATACTTCCTTGAGTCGCTGTTTTTCGTTCTCTTTCAAAACTATATAAGACTGGATTCGGGTTGGTTTCATGTTGAATGGAACCGGGGCTCCCCCCCTTTTGGGTCCCTTTTGATCTAAAAAAAATATATATACCAAGATTAATTATGCAACTAGAACGAAGATGTCAGTTACCATGCTGGTCATGATCTGAGCAATCTCATCAGGCACGGTGAGTCGACGAGGTGGATCAACGTCTTTTTTCTCTCGTTCAATAGAAATCATCCTACATCTTTTGTAGTAGTATAGTTTCTGTTTTGTTTTTGAGGTATACAGCTTTTGTACTAGATTACTTCCATGGCTATAATTTGGGTGAGAGATCCTGGATTACAACCCTAACATAAGACCGGTCCTAGCATTTTTACCATGACAGCATCGCCACTTCAACCTGAAAATGGTCGTTTTACAACATGAAGGTAAAGGAGACTTCGAGTCCAAAAATGTCCGATTTACACTGCAGTGGCACTAATCCACGCCAACTAAGTCTCGCATGATGGGCCTGCACAACCATGCGGGTCGTTGATTAGTCCCTTCCGCGTCCACTGGCGGTTATGTCTCAGAGCTGCTCGATCGACTCGCTGTTTGTTCAGTAATTAAATATTCGAAAAAAAGTACTTCATGTTGATGGCACTGGAGATGGATCCAGTCTACGTGTTTTACATATTTGATGTTAAAAGGTTTAAATCAATTCAAGATTTCTATGGCAGCAACTTCGATTTTCGGACGCTGGTTCTTTGGAAGACATGCACGAAGACTTCTTAATAGTCATAAAAAATATATTCGTTAAGATTAAGCGTGACACTAAAAATTCTATACAAATACGTGTGATTAGTTTCTATCAAAAATAGTAATACTTTTTAGTATGTCAACAGTAAAGTATAACGCTATTACAATTTTATACTAAATGTTTTTATTTCGCCATATAATTCATCTTGAAATGTACGTTGTTCCTATTTATTATCATTCAATATATCGTCTAGTCTATTTTCATGTAAAATTAGCTTAATTGATGATTTAAATACACGCATATGTACATTAATATACTATTTCTCATAATATTCAAGTATTTATGGGTACACACATCATGTCATGATGCTAGTTTGATGTGTGTGTACGTTTTTTATATCATAGTGTTTATTCAATGTCTAGAGATCTTGTAGATTGTTTTTAGAGTGTAATATCTGGCGAATAACTTGGGCGAAGTTCCTAGAGTACATAACTAGCAAGTATATGTAGTTCTAGAATGTACTACAGTGCCTCGTATAAGTCATCGATGATGCGCTGTCACTTAATTGCCTAAGCATGCATGTTTTAAAAACTCATGTAGCGGGCCGCTTAGGCTGGTCCTAGTGGTAGTATCATACTACTAGTATTATGCATATGATACTAGTGCATGATACTATATCTTTAGTGCATTGTATCATATAGTAGTATCATAGTAGTGGTATATTTATTGATTTGTAGAATCTCTATGTAAAATGTGTGTACAAGATTTACTTGCCATTATGATTTCTAGCTTTACGTGCTATGATATGGTATCTACCTATGATACACTAACAACCTCTCTCTTCATTAATTATGGCGCCACATCAGATTTTTGCCAAGTTGGCATGCATAATACATCTTATGATACTAGCACTAGGACCAGCCTTGCGTACTAGCCTTTGACACAATTTTTTCCAATTCCAACACCGAGGGAGAGAAAGGAGACTTGGAGTCCACGGGACGGGAGGACGTACGTCACGGCTTTTTCTTTAGACTCGAGCGGCGCTAAATGCTCCACACAAGTCTTTGGCGATGGGCCCGTAGAATTATGCCGGTCGTTGATTAACCCTACGACTAATGAGGCCCAGCTAGCAGGCCAGAGCAGCCTAATTAAACTAACTATTAACTATGCACTGTTGCATGCTTGTTGCCGCATTGGACAGCAATGCCACTCATGTGACTCTTCTTGACATGGTCATATAAAACCTAAAACTTCATACATTGTTCTCGGATGAATGCCCACCTTTTCGTAAGAAAGTTTTTATTCTGATCATTTTCAACGGGTAATTACCGAGTGTTTATGCTTATGTAATTACTATCAAACTCTTCTCCAAAAACCCCTTTTGCTAGACGCCCATAATTGGATCTTGGCCAATTCCATCCAAGCCTCGCATTGCGCATCACGTTCTCAAGGTCCGCATAAGCTCTGGTTCTTTATTTTTTCCTTTTTTGTGTGTTTGTCATGTAAGCTCATATCTTTGATCAATGGCTCTTTACTGATCTTGTTGGTTCTCTTGTCGGTTCTTTTGGCTGCCCCCACCATTGATCATGTTTTCCATTGTATTCCATAATCAAAGTAGGACTATGAATAAATTGCATATTTTCACACAATTTATAGCTACCATACGGGTACATAGATGAGCGGGGAAGTTTGGATAGATAGCAGGTTGGAGGGCGTGATGGGCGGCATTTCATCGAACAAGTTGCGGGGCGCAGGCATGCTACATGCGGGCACCACCGAGGGGTCTTGCTATTACACTAGGAACCACTTGCCACATGTGCAGCGTTCGGGTCAATGACAAGAACCTGCAACATGGTCGGGAAGGACTCACCGATCTCCACCGAGTCCTCGCGCGAGCTAGATAGCCGAGACGGTGATGGAGCGTGCCAAGAACATGTAGACGGCTATGTCAGCCGGGGTAGTTTGTTCGCGGATGAGCTAGAGCTCGTCAATCATGTCAGCGCATTGGTCAGCGCCTTCTCCTTTAGCATGGGCACATCATGGGTGGCGGCTTGGGTGGCGATGGATTTGGCCTAAACGATAACGACATGTTCTAGTGTCAAGGCCCTCTTTGGGCCACATGGGCAGCGTCCAGGCGACGTCTCTCTAGCTGGACCGCTTCTACATCCCCAACGCCCTCTTCTACGGTGTGAGATCCTTCTTCGTCTTCATCAAGACCGCAACATGAGCTATGCTAGGAGGCACGAACAGGGCCCAACCAGGAGGCATGGCGGGAGGGAAGGTGAAGAGGATGGCATGACGGCCATGGTTCGCTATGGCTTGGACGACGCGGGTAGCGGCTGGATGCGAGAGAGGGAAGTATGTGGTCAGTGGTCTGTGTGGCTGGCGGGAGGGCCTGGATCAGTGATGCTACATCTAGGGACAGTTTTCTACAGAGATAGAATTACGGAATGATGACCTGTAAACCAGCTATGGGATTAAGATTTCTTCTATAAGTCTAGCATTTTTCGTGGCCTTAAAGGTGACGATTTCCATGCATGATTATTAGAAAAGAATCGCATAAAGTTGTAGTAGTCAGACAGAGTAGTTAGTCCTAATGATTACAAGATCTGCCTGACTGTATTTCAGCCACGCAATTGGTCATACGTATTTGACTTACCTAAAGCCCTTAATTCCTACAGAAAAATGCATCGCTTCCCTTGAGAATCCTTCTAGAAACCAATGTACACACAACGTTACCTCAAAAGTTTTTGTGGCACGTGAACTCATGTAATCCGGTAAATTAAAAATAATTTAAAAAATCATACTTATAAGGTTTCTGAAAACAATTCAGTACTTTCTCGATGATATATCCTACATGCATATAAAATCGCAATATATAAATCTTTTTTATTATGGGCTACACAAAAATGACCAAGTTTGGTATTATTTTGGAGGTTTCAGAATGTGATATTCATATTCACAGTTTTGTTATTTTGTTTAGCGCAAGATACAAATTATTTTCAACTGGTAGTTTATATGTTTGTCGTATACAACATTGTCTAAATCCTGATTTATCTTTAGAATTTTTTTTGGAACTCAGAAAAATTATTTCGATTTTTTAGAGAAAAGGGGATCATCGTGCCCATGTGAACAAAATCACCACTCCCACGTTACATGCATAATATGGTGTACTATCTCCATTCCGTAAAATAAGGTGTATACATTTTTATAAAGTCAAATCGTTCCGAAGTTTGACCAAATCTAGAGAGAACTATGGTACTATAGACATATAATATGAAAACATAGGAGCGCGGATATATGGAGCTCGGGCTCCATATGTCCTGTTTTCAGAATCGTTTGCAAATATCAGTTTGGAGTTCCAAAAAAATTCTAAGTATATGAAAAAATACGCTCTATCCAACACACAAAGTCTCATCTCGAAATACCCAATATTTTTGGCTGTACAAAATTATTAAAATCGTACGTATGGAGTAGTGAACAATGCCAGATTTGAAACCACCAAAATCTGTCAGACTTTATCATTTTCTTTGAGCCCATAATACAAAGCATTTCGGTGTGAGACTTTGTGTATTTGGATAAAGTACATTATTATCTATATCTAGAAAAAATTTCATAATATTTTGATAGTTTGAAATCAAGTTTTCAAAATCCGAAAAATAAAGGACTCCATGTAGCTCGGGATCCAAATCGATTTTTTTTTTGGAAAACTTGATATGATATGGTAGGTGCTGATAAAGTTTTCTACTCCCTAAAATATCTTATATTTTGAAACGGAGGGAGTACAACCTTGGTCAAAATTTACATCGTCCGACTTATGAAAAAAATTATACGCCTCATTTTAGTAGTACTACCCAGAAGTTGAAGCTAAATCACATGAGACAGATATAAACTGAAGTAACCTGTTGAGAAATTCCTGTGTGTGCCCCCAAACTGAAGCTGACGTGAAGATTGGGTGGAGCAGAGTCCACCCTGCACCAAACTGGGCACCAACGCATCGCACGGAAAAGCAGCAGAGACAACATCCACATCCGGACTACAGAGGCCTTCTGGAAGGCGATCGCCGCCTGGAGGTCTCCACCCGGCCATTGAATTCAAACCTCCACCACCACCTTTATAAGCGCCGCTCTCCCATTGGCCTTCTTCTTCCACATCCCCCACCCACCCATGAACGAAGCTCCCTCTCCCCACGCAAGGTCCCTCCTGATTCTCTCCGTGCGCCGCACCACACCAGACTCAAACACGTCTCCCACTTGCACGGCCGGTGTAGCACCAGGAGCAACAGCAATGGAGGAGAGAATTCACCGGCGGCAGGAGCCGCGAGCCACCGCCGACCCCGCGCTCTCCTCGGGGGACGAGTCGACGGACGACGGGGAGTTCGAGTTCCCCTGCTTCGCCGCCGCGGACCACGGCTTCCCTGCGCTCGCCGATGACCTCTTCGCCGACGGCCGAATCAGGCCCGCCACCTTCTACCCGGTCTTCGGCCGCCGCCCCTCAGGAGCATCATCGGTAGAATTCGACGGCCTCGCCCCACCGGTGCCGGCGACAGAGCGGAGGAAGCGGGGGCAGCTCGGGCGGCTTTTCCTCGAGGAGTCCCGCGCGTGGAACAGCTCGTCTTCGAGCACCGGCTCGACCACGTCCACCTCGTCCACTGGCACGACCGACGACTACGACGGCGGCGGCATCGAGGGCGCGGCGCCGGAGAGCTACTGCGTGTGGGCGCCGGGCGCCACGGCGGCGCCCTCCTCGCCGCGCCCGCCGCTGCCCAGCAAGAGCGGCTCCACGGGGTCCATGGCGCGCTGGCGCCGCATCAGCGACCTGGTCGTGGGCCGCAGCCACAGCGACGGCAAGGAGAAGTTCCTCTTCCTCCCGGCCAACCCGCCCGTGCCGATCAACAAGAACCCCAGGCGGAAGGCGAACACGTCATCAGGCGGGGCCAAGAAGAAGACCGAGATCGGCATGGTGGCCGCCGCCCAGCGCGCAGCGCAGTACGGCGCCGCCAAGGCCGCCGGCGCGGGCGCCCCGCCACGGCGCACCTTCCTGCCGTACCGCGAGGAGCTGGTGGGGTTCTTCGCCAACGTCCACGGCATCAGCCGGAGCCACCCGCACCCCTACTGATCGACCGGCGGTGACCTACCACGACGACGACGACGGACGCCACGCCGGTCATCACCTCCAGACAAATATTCCATTCGTGTGTTCAAGCTTGGATTTTTGCGCGTGTGATCGGTGGATAGGTAGTACTAGTATGTGATTAGTCAAATACAGGTCATTGAAAATTAAGATTCTTGTGGAGTGTGAACAGTGTGAAACGTGGGCGGGAGCGCACCGGCCAGGCGGTGGACGTCGTCGTCGTCGCGCGGTCGCACCGGCCGGTCGGCCGGCGAGGTGTGTGTGTGTGAACGCCGACGTGTGGTGGCGAGTGGGAACACCTCATCTTTTCTCTCGAGGGAATTTCCTTGTTCCTAGTGCTAATAGTGGCCAATCAGTTCGTGACAGCGATCTCCTCCGATCCTGCTGAGTTTCCAATAGAGGAGTCGCGATCGCATCAGTAACGCTGTATGCCATCCGTTGAGTTGGGTCGATCGATGGATTAATTGCTTCGTGTGGTTGGAAGAGCCGGTGTAATCGATGGGCGAGAGAGACGAGTCGGCGATGCAGCTGTGAGTAATCGATGTGTGACGTACGTAACCACACACACATGAACTTCACCGGGAAAAAGACATGGCACCGCTTTACGGGAGCCAAACCAGGCAAAGCAAAGCGCCCACGGGTGGCCGGCGATCGACCGAGCGCGACGGCCGGCGACGTGTACACACGGTGGTGACCACTGATGGATGCGCGCGCCGCAACCACGCATGGCGGCGCCAATTGGCCGGACGACAGACGGCCGGATGATGGAATGATGCGGGCACCATACGCTGTGCAACCGACCGACCGACCGAGTGACCGACGCTAGCTACACCTAGTGCATCCGTTGGCCATTCCAATGTGGGTGCCCCTGCCGAGCTAGTGTTTGAAGCTTCCCTGACAATTTTCACAACAATTATAGCACCGATGATGGTACCTACACAAGTAGTAGTAGTACTAGTTAGCGATTTTGCGTGACTAACAAGGTGCTTCCAGGACAAGGGGACCTTTGCTTGCACCCTAAAAAGGCACGTGTACTAATAACTAGGAAGGGTTTAGTTTTAGTCAGCTCTCGGTATGTTTTGCTTCCATCCATAATAAATCCTAAAACATGACAGACCTACATACTTTTTTCCAAAACATGGGCGGATCAAAGGCCGGAGTGAATAAACAAAGTTTAATCCTAAAAACAAACAAAGTTAATCCTAACCATATATATACTTGGTCCTCGGTATGAAAATAAATTAGGGAACAAATAAAACGCGCGAAATGAAAAGCAATAACATTGCAATTCTTGTTAAGCGACAATAAAAAAATTTGTCAACACTAATCAAAGTTGAAAGATGATTATTGGGAATTTATAGAAAATATAAAAATAAATCATGAAAAAACCGAGAAATGGGTCCATGCACATTTTTGTCATTTATCTATTTATATTTCTCCTACAGGTTTTGATATTTCACAATTTATTTCAAAATTATTTTTTCATTTATAACAATTTGAGATGATTTATCTTTAAT
Organism: Avena sativa; assembly: GCA_916181665.1. Taxonomy (NCBI): domain Eukaryota; kingdom Viridiplantae; phylum Streptophyta; class Magnoliopsida; order Poales; family Poaceae; genus Avena; species Avena sativa. Next base: position 379,005,103 of record OV702279.1, on the reverse strand, counting down.
ATTGAAAAGTTTGCATTATTAACTATTTAATTATATTTTCTACTTTAGTAATATAAAATATTGATTCCATGTCTTCTTATTTCTTTTAGAAACTAGCAGCATGCCCGCGCGTTGCTGCAAAACAATATTACTAACAAGAGATAAAAATAGTCCCTTTGTTTCAAAATTGATGTCAAAGATTGGCTAAATTCGCATGTAACTATTTACTAAGATGTCAAAATGAGTAACACGTTTGTAATATGTTCATATACGATACGACCTAGATCGCCCGAGGCATTGGTCCTCTATTTCTCAATGGCTTTAATTTTGACTGAAAATAGGGGCAAAAAGGAAACATACGAACAAATCGGAGACCTTCACTCCCTTTTGATGCAAGGCATACCCATGGCCCTCTCGCCGGAATATCCGGTGAGCGGTGGCGGGTAACAATGTCGAAGTAGGTATTAAGGTTCCTTAGGAGTCGCAAGGTTAAAGTTCGGCCGCGTGTCGTGGTATGGCATCATGCCGAGAAGAAGTTTCTAGATCCTTTAGGCTGGATTTTGAACTGCCCCTTCCTTCTGTCCCTCGTGGTGGTACTCCGGCGGTCGGAGCCAAATGCAGCAGCAATCGAGGGGAAGGGCTTCTCCATCAGTAAAGCCGATGTGGTCATTGACCACCACTGATGCGGTGGAGGTGCAGATGTTGTGGTTCTCCTAGCCGGCCAGGGTGGCGAGGAGGAGATGTGCGACTGTCTACTGAAGGTTGCGTATGTTCCTCCCTTTTCTAGCCATGGAGGAAAGGGAGGGTGGATCGGAAGAGAACTATCCCCTTCATCAATCCTGTGGATCCCGGCCTCTCCTTTGAGGAAGGTTGTTTATCTGGTGCAGCAGTGCGGGTGGATGGCATTCTTGTTGTCTCTTCGAAGCCATCATGTGGTGGTAGTAAGAAGGCGGTGAGTCTACGTCGCCCGCTCGTGCTGCTCCTTTGGATGTGTTTCTTGATGTTCATCCACAGTGGTCCGATGACGGCGGCTTCCGCTAGGCCATTGCCTTTTTTGGTCGAAGGGCGACCTGCTTGTTCAACCTCCTGTGTGGAGGCTCTGTTCGGTGCCTCTCACCGGAGTCCCCTCATCTTTCTCATCTAGTGGTTTATCGCTGACGACGATGAAGCGGCCGACGATCGAGGCCCACCTGCGGTGGAGAAGACCAAGAAGAGATTGGACTTGATTGCGTTTTCGGTTTACTCTTTGAGGTATTTATTTTATTTTCCAGACCCTTTTCTCAAATTTTTGGTCTTCCGAGGCAAGAGAAGCAAAGTGCTTGAGCGTAAATTTGTGTCCACCTTTAATTAATGGCAACTTCTATGCCTCTCGATGCCGTTTCTGTGTAAAAAAACATTGACACATAAAAAAATCAATAATAGGTTCAAAGTTTCATATAATTTAAATGAAATTTCTTTTATTTTGGTAGGTTTGCTAAAATTTGGATCATTCAAATTGATAAAAATTAAGATACTTTGTAAACAACATCAGCTAGCATTTGTAAACAGCATCAGCTAGCTAGCAGCAAACATCCTAGCAGGGGACCCCCTAGCAGCAAAGAAGCATCGCGGTGGAGCTCGGTGCACATATCGCGACATGGCTGCGGCCATGACCAGCAATAGGAGTTCGCGTAGGACCAGCCAGCACGTGTGGGGGCAGTGGTTGAGGCCGCGCCGGCGGGAGATGGATGGGCTTGTCGGACCGCGGTCGCCAGAGATTGAAGGGCTCGCCTTAGATGCTTCCGGGCCGTGCTGCTCGGTGGAGCAGCGTGGGGAGAAGGGCCGAGCCTGGCACTGACGCACGGATTCCTCCACTTTATCTCTTGGTTGATAAACAATGGATATTGCTTGCGGCGTGTGGATGCGGGACAACTTTTTTGATTTATTGGTGGTATAGGCGTATTAATTATGTCGGTGGGAGGGTAAACCGGTCAAAAAAGGTATTGGACCAGGAGAAACACTTCGTGATTTATTATTAGGTATAGATATTAGATCTCTAAATTATCATTTTAACATGTCAATTTTAATGACTTTATTAGTCATCGAAAGAATTACACTCACAGATTTCTCTGATAATTACATCATAAATTTTTAGGGTCAAACGGCAAGTTAATTTTTTGTGGTCTAACCGCAAGTTATGACCTTTTTGTACTAATTTATTTTACTTTGTCATAACTCTTTGCAATGTATATTATTCTTACTCATCAAAATCCATCAAGAAATGAGCTAGGCTATGGAGTGGATGTTCAAGGCCTTGGAGACAGTGAATTCTGATTCTTATTATTTAAAAAAGACCCTTTGTTGCCATCTCCCCTACTTCGTTCTGTTTTGAAAATAAAACCCTTCCATATTCTATAAAATTACTACTCGTTAGAACAAGATAGCAAATTTAATTATTTAAAGATGCTCCCTCAAAACATCATGTACAAATGCATTGTCTAGCATATATATATATATATATATATATATATATATATATATATTTGTCATTACATTCTATTTTTTATATATACAATGCATGGTCTAGCGCATAATTCGTAGAAAAATATATTTAGTTTGGGATGCTTAAGATATTAGATATGGTTCATTCAATGTAAATCTATGAAAATATTTACTATCACATTGAATACTTGTATGCATTGTTTCCATACTATTTTTAAATATCTACATATTAGGTAGATTGGTTTATATTTAAATAATACAGAAAATAAATTGGCGAGGTTTCTAGAGTACATTACAATGAAGTTCAAATGAAAATAAGTAGGTAACTCTACAAGTATGTACGAAGAGCCAACTATTAGTTATTTCCTGAATCCTGACTTACACTCTCAACCGGTTAGGAGAGGTATAGTTATCTAGCCACACATGGGTGCTTTGGTATACATTCTAAACGATCAATTCATTTTAAATTTTAATTACATATATTTTCTAAAAGGTGTATGTATGGGGATTTCTTTAGAAAAACTCCGAGCAAATTGTATGGGGATATTTAGAAGGATCTAGAAGGCACGCAAACAGTTTGATAGAGGATGAAAACCAGAGGATGGGCGCACCGCCCATGAGGCACACATGCCCCATGTTTTTGCCTTCCATATCCTTTGGGCCAAAGGTTTCGTCATACTATAGGATCTATGTCTAGTTTACCAATTGGATTTTATGTTTTATAAGGTGAACCTTGTTAGCCAATAATAGGGCCATGGAAGACAGTTTATACTTCCTTAGTCCTTACTGCATTTCGGAGTTCTTGCCACCTTTTTCTTCAATTGCTGACTTTTTCTAGGGAGTTACTCATGCGTATGTCTGCCTATAATTTGAGGTGATATTCTTTGAGGTGTTGTTCGCAAACTTTAGTAGCATGCTTCATTAAGTATTAGTGGTGCCAAAACATGCCACAAAGAGGATTATAACAAACGTAATTACACAATAGCAAAAATAAAACCCTATAATCAATCAAAGTTCATCTTGAATTCTGAATAAAGATTGATTCTATCATTGTTGGTTTATAGAAACGCCATATAAGCGCTCTTTTGGCAGCCAAACAAGACATTTTAGCTTGGAGTTTCAGATTTGACAATGAAATGATTACATCAATATCATTTTATTTTATTTCTGCCAAATGAAATGAAATGAAATAAAATAAAATGAACGGGTGGAAAAAAAGCTCGAGTTTCTACGTGTGGCAATCCATTCCAACATGAAAAGTTCTAGCAAGTGAATTGAAAGCATGGCAAGTGAAAGGAGGATCTTTGTTAAAATTCTTAGTGTTTATTCCACTTTATAAGAAATATTGTTTTTTCTATTTGTTATTTTTTAAAATTAGACTCTTTTAAACATTTCAAATACAAATCTTAATAAATTTGTTTTATGCTTAGTAAATTAATTACAACATGCCAACCACCACTTTCCGTCGGACAAACCGCTTTGAGTATTCGGCAAGGCTATAAATCCATCCAGTTTTCGAAATTGAGGGCGAACATGTTTGGTTTGATTGTAGGGGTATAGCTGCATTTTTCCGAAGCTGAGGGCGCAACGAAGCTCCTCGCATTGATTCGCTTAGGCCTCGTTCGTTTTCTCTGGAATGAAACCAGACGTGGTACCAATCCGGTGTTGGATTGGGTTAATCCCATACTATCACCAAATTCAAGTCGGGCTAATCCCCTGTTAACCCGTTCAAAACATACTCGTTCGTTTGAGCCGCTCTGGATCGATGAATCGTGGAAACTATTTGCATAGCTAGCTCTCTCGTGTCTGAAATCGTTCCACAGGCCGGTTGGCACTAAAAAATTTCCAGGCCAAGATAGTGTAAATGGACTGGATGGCCTGGGAAAAGAATAAAGTGCTGGAATAAACGAAGACATCAAGTTGGCTGGGCTGGAAAATTTTCTCCAAGGGCTGGGACGACGGGGATTTGGCTCCAATCCATGTTAATCCAACCCTTCTAGGGATTAAACGAACATTGCCTTATCTGGATCATCTTCCGTGGTTATTTTTTATTACCCCGATTCCTAAATGTAGTTTTGATATGGTATCTCAAATTTGTAGGGACATGTATGTCCCTGGACAGGCTCGATCCTTTAACCATTTCCGTCTGTGTTCAGGCCATGGCCGTGTGCTGTTCTTTTCAGTCGTGGATCTGGAGGGAAAAAGGACACGCACTCCCTCCGTTCGCAAATACGTGTACATCTAGTTTTTACCCAAGGTAAATATAACTAAATTTGACCAATTTTATAAAAAAATATAGAAACATATATTACATTAAATTGCCATATTATGAAACTAGATTTAAAAATAAATCTAATGGTAACAATTTAGTGTTATAAATGTTGGTACGTTGTCCTAAAAAGTTAGTTAAACATAGTAAAGTTTGACTTAAAACAAGCTTAGAAGTACAATTATTTGCGGACGGAGGGAGTACGGGAGGAGAGAAGGAAGCAGGCGTTGCGGTCGGTCTCCACGAGTCCACGTCCAATTAGCTAGCAAGGGGAATGGAACGGAATCCACATGTGCACATCATCCATCACCTGATTTTTCTGGGCGCCACTGCTGGCCGATCGGCGATCGCTCGCTGTAGTCGTCAACCCGCGTCAACCTGCTCGCCGGAATTTTCTTCAGTCAAAGTCAAGTGCCAGATAGATAGATAGCTAGCTGGTAATTCTTCAGTCAAAGTCAAGTGCCGAACAAAAAGAGTCGTTGTCAATCCGTCCAACATGTCGGGTGAGATTGATGAAATTTTGGCTTCTTAGTTAGGTTCTACGGAACGTAGCATGCGGCTTTGTATCTGTGTCTGAATTCTGAATGTATAGCTAGGTTAGGTTGGGATACTGGTCTAGGACTCGACTCGATGTGCTAGCTTTATAAACCCGAGAAAATGGTGACATGAACAGGAGCAGAAAACAATCCATCGTGGTGCAGCGCAGCAGGGTATCTCCAAGTAAACTCAGGTGCGTAGCTAGAATTGGTTAATGAAATTCCGTTACATGAGTTCCTCCATATAAGATGTTTAACCTTTTGTGAAAGAATGTAAATCGGAAATCTCTTTTGGCTCAAGGGTGCATTTGCACCCATTGTGAGAAAACATATTTTGAAATGTCAAAAAATTCAAAAAAATGTCTACATGTACATCAAACATCTTATATTTTAAATCAGAGGGAGTAGGCGTGTGTTGCAAGAATCTAGAATCCTATTACCATCTTCTATCCCTTTACATAGGCTACATTTTCTCATAAACGAAGAATCGACGAAGAAACCACCAACAAGTCTATAAAACTAAAAGTGCCATACATTTGCCTTTTTAGTCATTCCCTTGCCGAAAGATTTCTAGAGGTGTGAACACCACATCTAGTGTTAGATTATGCTTTTCTCTTTGTAGACGGAACAAATTTCACTACGAGTTTGTACATTCCAAATGGTGGATATTAATCTGTGAGCGCGGTTCCTTCCCAACTCAGTTTCTCAAACAGGTCACGGTTGCATCACTAATAAGAATACTATAGTGAGTTGGATAAAAGTATCAACAACTTTGTTTTCAGGTTACCGAGCCATGATGCAGTCGAGGATGATAGTTTGTACAACGCAAAAAAAAATGAGAAGGATGTGAACTGAGTAGAAATTAAGGATATAACAATGAAACCTCAAATTTCTTAATTTAATCGTCAAGTAGAGTTTTGTCCGTTGATGTACTACCGTATGGTCCGTGCAATAGGTGATCTAGAATGAAATGACTATAGTAAGTTTGGAAAAAATTCTATGATTTTGATTGGGACCAAAGTATGCAAACCAGAGTTTGTGGACTTATCGATTTGGTATGTTAGAATGCTAACTGAGTAAAAACATGAGGCATGCTATAGAGGGGCGAATATGATAATAGTTAAAAAACATTAGGAGGGAAACATTTTATCGATATGGAAATTATGCCTTTGGTTGTTGAACTTTAATTATTTGTGGGACAATGACAAGTTAAAATGTCATTACATATTTATACTAATTATTTTACTTTGTCATAATTCTCTTCCTAAGCTATGTTATTCGTATTGATACAAATCCTTCCATATATGGTCATGTGGATTATCAATAGATATAATTAGCAGAATTAATGACTTGAAGAAACTCATCTACATTAAGATACATATTTTTCCTAACATTCAATTATATATGGTTAAATTTGCATTTACTAGCTATTAATTGAAACTATACATGTGAAAATAATAGTTTCAAATGTTTAAGATACTCTCTTGATATGGTGTGTTTACTGAAAGTCTCGGAAAACTATTTTTATCACATTACGATTGTATGTATTTTTGTACTTCTCTTAAATATCTACAAAACTTGAAAAAAATAGTGTAAGAATCGAACGAATAGCTTTAGATGGGGTGGGGGTGCGGGGGGATTCTAGAGAACAATAAGTATCAATTTTAGTTGAAACAAAATAGCTAGCTCTAGAATGTATGAAGTGGTAATTATTAGTTCTTCTTGAATCCCGCCATATGCTCTCGCTTGGTCAGTAGTGTAATGGTTCACTAGCAACACGATTGTGTTTTCTGATATGTTGTACACATATCGTATCATTTTAAAGTACATTTACATATTTTTTGTAAGTTGCTAGTTTTGTAGAAATTTCTTCAAAAAATACAGATGTACGAAAATACGTAGAAAATACTCAGAAGCATATGTAAGAAACATGCGATAAAGTTGGTCTAGAATACGTGCAAGTTGCTATGCACACTCCGCCTTTGATTGTTGGTAGGTTAGTTAGGATCACTTCACCTCCTGTTTTGTTACTGCCCCGGTCCATATCTTCTTTGCATGATCATATCCCGATTCTTGATTTGATGTGTTTACGACTATTATTTGCTTGATTTATGTGTTAACACACAAGTATTTTTTTCTGCGGGTACCCATTTATCTACTGGATGACGGTTATAAGAAAAAATATACCTATTGACATGTATGGGTACGGGTGATGGGTGAGGTCGTAGGGGACGGGTATGGATATGGGGTGGCTTCACCCGTACACATACCCTGCGGGTACCATCCCTAATTATGATAGTTTTGAATGAAAACGTATGCTCTATAAGTTGAGATTTTTGTTAGATGATGACATGACCTTCAATGCAACGTACACACACAAGCGACCTTTTTCTGCCAAAGTTATGGCTTGGTTATACTAGTACGCTTATTCAGAAACATTTGAGTTTTAAATGTTTTTACTAGATCAAATTGGTTATGTAGTATATTTAGCCAATATCTCTGGCATCTCACCAACACACGACATCTACAGGTCAATATCCCTGGCAAGTGGCAACCCCACACATACAAAATTTGATTCAACGCGCCGCTGAACCAGCCCCGCCATAGTGCCAGGCAGCCACATACCATGTCCTAGCGCGCTGGATCCGCCCCGCATCCTCAGCCATGCGTGCGAGAGGACGCCGGCCAGGCTTTGCCCGGCCGCTCCCTCTGGTGGTAGCAGAGGAGAGGAGGAAGGTGGATGAAGGGCTTGTGGCGACGTGATTAGGGTTCCTTGGCCGCCGCCACGTGAGGGGACAGGAGGGAGGACTTTTCTTATCGTTGGTCCTAAATTAACGACTGGTGGTGAAGATTGGGATTCGAACCACCAGCCAGGTGTGAACGCCGACGTGTGGTGGTGAGTGAGAACACCTATTTTTCATCTCATTTTTACATATTCCTTTCGCAGGGGAAAATGCGTCTGCTTTCGAGTTTGTAAATTCGTAACAGTGGCCAATCAATCCGTGACAACGATATCTTCCTGCCCGGTATCCAAAAAGGGTCACGATTGCATCATCAACATTGTACACCACATCCTCTGAGTTTGCTGGATCGATCGATCGATTAATTGCTTTGTGTGGTTGGACGGCCAGTGCTATCGACGGGCGACTCGAGGTCGACGATCGATCCAGCAGCTAGCTTGGGGTTCACTGCCTCGACGTAACGCGACCAGCGAGCGCGACCGCGACCTGTAGACTGTAGTGTATGTACGTACACACGGCGGCGACTGACGGATCGCCGGCGGGCCGTCGCCGTGCCGCCCCACAAGCACGCACCCACGGGCGCGAGCGCGAGCGGCGCTAAGTGGCCGGGCGGACGATGGCCTAATCGATGGAATGAAATGGGCACCGTACGTCTACCGACCGAAGCTAGCTAGTTCTAGTTCATCGGTTGATTTCTAACGATGGCTCCTGCCTGCCACTGCTAACGAAGCGAAGCTTTCCTGTCAATTTTCGCTACAATCATAGAACTGATGAGTGATGATGATGATACGTAGACATGCATCTAGCCAGCCATTTTGACAAGTGCTTCAAGGACAGCGAAAAGCACGTGCACTAATAACTAGGGATACTGTACTTTTGGTCAGCCATATGTTTGGTCCATATGTAAACTCTAAAACCAAACAATGTTAATCCGCAACCTGGAAACAAAAATAACTTGGTCCCCTACTTGAAAAGAATAGGAAAAATATTTCCATAAGCTTATCCCCGCCCGAGTTTATCCCCACCGGAATCAATAAGCTGGAATCCACAAGTTTAAGCTAGAAATAAGTAACCCTTGAAGCAATTTGACGACATGCGAGCGATTTCATACCAGGCAGCTCATTCAACAAAAATAAACTAGGAAACGAATAGTAAATCATGGAAGATGATAAACAATGCCATGAAATTCCACTTAAGAGATAATGAGAATTCATAAAAAAATGATAATGATTATAGTCATTCAAAATATTAAAAATAATATTAATGAAAAAATAAAAAAATATATAATATAGATATCATGTCCTTTCTGCATCCCTATTTTATCTAAAAGTTTTCACATTCTGCCCTATTTTCTATAAACGGAAATAAAAACAACAATGCCTCGAATCAGATAATATCAAGCTCTTTTATGGGCCAATCATGAGTTAAAACGGCATCACAAATTAATACTAATCATTTTTTACTTTGTCATATATTTTTCTAAATTATGTTATTCTTATTGGTCAAAATATTTTGATATACCTGTCATTTTACTATTTGTAGACAAAAAACTAGAAGAACTAAGCATTATAAGATACATAGATAGGTTAATATACATATTTGTCATAGTAGTTTACTATTTATGGTCATATATGTATTATATAGCGCCAAACTAGAACCAGACGTTTTGGAGAAAAAAATATTTAGCTCGGGATGCTTAAGATACTTGCTTGACATGTTGTATTCCAATATTAATATAGGAAAATTCTTATTCCAACTTTGCGCATTTGTATGTAAAGTTTCAATGATATTCTTATTTATGTAAAGAACTTGGTAGATTGTTTCACAGTGTAAGTATCAAAAAAAATTCATGCAGTTTCTAGAGTACAATACTATCAAATTTACATGAAACAAATTAAATAGGTAACTCTAGAATGTATGAAGTGTCAAGTATTACTTATTTCTCATATCATATCTTATGCTTTCACTTGGTTTGAGTCAAATGGTAAGCTAGTGGCACACATGTGATTTGTGATACATTTTAAACACATGTATTCATGTTCAAGTTTAATTATATATTTTATGTAAGGTGTCTGTTATATATACAAAAATTCAAAACATAAAAATCGAATGAAATCATACTGAAATGTTTGGAAGATCCATAACACACTCAAAAGAGTTTGTTTGAGGATGGTATTGATGGCGTTTAAATCTTATCTTAAGTCAAGAAATTGAACAAATACCTTGCTAGCGTTGCTACTAATGACTAATTACTGCAAAGAAGTGCAAATCCTTCTATTCATTTGTGATGTGTAGAAAATCATACTTTTAGGGAGAGATCAGTAGCAATCAGGAGTAAACGTGTTTGTCAGTAACAAGAGCGAACTAGGTATGATGATATCAGAGATCAAGTTCTGGACAAACCAGGTATCGTAGTGCAAATGAAATGAGACTTAACGGTAAAAGGTTCAAACGATCAGTCAATTCATGGAATTTGAAGGGGCCATCATGAATTTTCATACACCGCTATTGTCATTGATCTGAGAGATGTCTCGATCATGTCTGAGAATTTCCGAACCATAAGGGTGTCACGCTTAAGGGTAGAGACGATGAAGGTTGATCCGCGATCGTAAGAGAAAAAGGAAGAAGAGAGAACCAGAAATGTTCTAGAGAGATGCCAAGTGTGGAACTTATTCAAAAAGAGTTTTCAATAGAGAGAATTAAATAATAGGTATTTAATATCTAATTAATAAAATTAATTATTAAATATATTTATTTAATAAATAAAAATTGGGCAAAGCCACCTACATGGGCCTTCTCCAGAGGGGAGAGGGTCCAAGAGGGGCAGTCGGATCTAGAGGGTGAAGGGCGTGCATGGTGGGGAGGCTCCCATCGCCGCCGGCCGGCCCTAGTGGGCTAGGCGCGCGGGTGGGGGCCCACCCCCACCGCCCGATGCCACCACTCCCACCTCCTTCCAATGTCTAGTCTCATCCTGGGACTTGGAGGGTGGGATGTCCCCACTTCCTCTATATAATGGGGAGGAGACCTCCTCCATTCCCCATCCCATCATTTGGCTCTCTCTCTTCCTCTCGTGTGTGTTCCCTTGTTTGGAGCGTACGCTACGAGGTAGAGTCTTCTCCACCATACGCACGCTGTTGTATAATTGGAATCGGTTCGGATCTTCTTCTTTCGCTGCCTTGCTGGATCGGTCCTGAGAGACGTCTTTTACACCGAACGTGTGTAAAACTTCAGACGCACCGCCACTTGTGGTGTTGGACGCTTGAAACCTTCTAGACCCTGAGGTATGCTACGCTTCGGCTTCATCAGCAATGTTTGTGCGGGAACGTAATCCCGCTACAGGTATTTAAAGGTATAACACTAGAGGAAAAAGGGCCATCCGTTCGCCACCCCTGGGAGCATTAGTCCCGGTTGCGCCACCAACCGGGACTAATGCTGGCACGCGTCCCGGTTGGAGCGGGCACGGGGCCAGGGGGCATGGGTCCCGGTTGGTAAGGGGGCATGCGTCCCGGTTGGAGCCACCAACCGGGACTAAAGGTTTGGCCACAGCCACGTGGCGTGGCACGCACCTTTAGTCCCGGTTGCTGGCTCCAACCGGGACTAAAGACCCCTTGCCCTCTATAAATGCAACGCCCCAGCCCCCTCTGCCTCCACTCTATTTTTTCGAATGGTGTAAGGTGTGAGGGTGTGTGCTAGTTTTTTCTCATGCATGCATTGAAGGTGTTTGTTGAAATGTTTGAGTGAAAAATCCAGTTGAATTTCTCATAGAACAAAAATATAGAAGGTGTCCGAGACGCACTTGAGCTTTCTCCTCTTTATTTCCCTCGATCGAGGTTAGCAATCCTATCTTTTCTAGGTCATTGATACAATTCATGTGTCGGTGTGAATTCCTTATTTCACTATTTATGATGTCCTGTTTTTTGATAAACTTACTTATATGATGCAGATGAACGGTCGGGAATGGATGTACGGTGACCGGCGGGTAGCCGGGTATATCAAAGGCGTGGATAAATTTATCGATGTGGCTACGGCAAACAAAGAGAATGGATTTATACGTTGTCCATGTGTTCAATGTCGGAACAACAAGGAGTACTCTTCCTCGAAAATCATTCGCGGCCACCTGATTATGAAAGGTTTCATGCCCAACTATAATTGCTGGACCAAGCACGGGGAAAGAGGGGTTATGATGGAAGATGGTGAAGAAGAAGATGATGATAACAACTATCATCATATGTTTCCTGAATACGGTGATACTGCTATGGAAGACAATGGAGAGGAAAAAGGTGAAGAACGGGCATCAGATGAGCCGGCTGATGAACTTGGTAGGGTCATTTCTGATGCAAAGCGAGACTGTGAAACAGAAAATGAGAAGTTGAAGTTAGAGGGCATGTTAGAAGATCACAAGAAATTGTTGTACCCAAATTGTGAAGATGGCAGCACAAAGCTCGGTACCACACTGGAATTGTTGCGATGGAAGGCAGAGTGTGGTCTAACTGACTCCTCATTTGAAAAGATGCTGAAAATAATGAAGCCGAAGTTTCCAAAACATAACGAACTTCCCGAGAGTACCTACGAAGCAAAGAAGACTCTCTGTCCTCTGGGATTAGATGTGCAAAAGATGCATGCATGCATTAATGACTGCATCCTCTACCGCGGTAAGGAGTATGAGAATTTAGATAAATGCCCGGTATGCAACGCGTTGCGGTATAAGATCAGACGAGATGACCCTGGTGATGTTGAGGGAGAGCCCCTCCGGAAGAGGGTTCCTGCTAAGGTTATGTGGTATGCTCCTATAATACCAAGGTTGAAACGCATGTTCAGAAACAAAGAGCATGCCAGGTTGTTGCGATGGCACAAAAAAGACCGTAAGAAAGACGGGGAGTTGAGACACCCTGCTGATGGGTCACAGTGGAGAAAAATCGAGAGAGACTTCCCAGACTTTGCAGGTGACGCAAGGAACTTATGGTTTGGTCTAAGTACGGATGGCATGAATCCTTTTGGGGAGCAGAGCTACAGTCACAGCACCTGGCCCGTGACTCTATGTATCTACAACCTGCCTCCTTGGTTGTGCATGAAGCGTAAGTTCATTATGATGCCAGTGCTCATCCAAGGCCCGAAGCAACCGGGCAACGACATTGATGTGTACCTTAGGCCATTAGTTGAAGAACTCTTACAGTTGTGGGGCAAACCAGGTGTACGTGCGTGGGATGAGAACAAACAGGAGCCATTTAATCTACGAGGGTTGTTATTCGTAACCATCAATGATTGGTCTGCTCTTAGTAACCTTTCAGGACAGACAAACAAAGGATATAAGGCATGCACCCACTGTTTAGATAAGACCGAAGGTACATATTTGCATAAATGCAAGAAGGTTGTGTACCTAGCGAATCGACGATTTCTTCTGACCAATCATCCCGTAAGAAAGAAAGGCAAGCATTTTAAAGGTGAGGCAGATCACCGGAAGAAGCCTGAACTCCCTGCTGGTGATGATGTATTTGGTATGGTCAAGGACATAGAAGTAATCTTTGGAAAGGGTCCCGGCGGTCAATCAGTTCCGAACGACGTTGCTACAGGACACGCACCCATGTGGAAGAAGAAATATTGTACGCTACAGGAACACAAGAATATTGTACGCTCCAAAAACCCGGGGAAGCCTGAATCATGGATTACATATGAACACATGAAGTCTTTCGGTGGTTGGATGCGGACACATCTCTTGAATGACACCACTGTTGGAGATCAGCTATACTTGTTGGCCGCGTCACCATCTTCTACTGTATTGAATTTCCAAGGGTACGAAATAAATGGGAATCATCTTCTACTGTATTGAATTTCCAAGGGTACGAAATAAATGGGAATACATTCTACACGATCGCCCAAGATAAAAAGAGCACCAACCAAAATAGTGGTGTCCGCTTTGATGCAATAGACGAGAATGGACAAAAGGACACATATTATGGTTACATAGAGGAGATATGGGAACTAGACTATGGAGTCTCTTTTAAGGTCCCTTTGTTTCGCTGCAAATGGGTCAACCTGAATGGGGAAGGGGTAAAGATAGACCAGTTGTACGGAATGACAACAGTGGATCTCAACAATCTTGGTTATAGAGATGAACCATTCGTCCTAGCCAATGATGTGTCTCAGGTTTTCTATGTGAAGGACATGTCCTCCAAACCGAAAAAAAGAAAAAATATGCAAACGAATACATCATATGATGAGCCAAAGCGTCACATAGTTCTTTCAGGGAAAAGAAACATCGTGGGAATCGAGGACAAGACAGACATGTCAGAAGATTATAATAAGTTTGATGAAATTCCGCCCTTCACAGTGAAAACTGACCCAAGCATTCCGTTAAGTAAAGAAGATGCTCCATGGTTACGTCTGAAGCGGTCATAAGGAATGACATATGCCAAGAAGTTCATGCTCATATTATGTAACTCTAGTTCATGTCTTTCGCGGTTTGTGGCTTGACCGAAGGATATCTTTCGCGGTTTGTGGCCTTTAGTCCCGGTTTTGTAGTCTCAGTTTTTAATATTAATAAATGTCTTGAGTGTTAGTCCCATTTTGTGGCTGGAGCGGGAGTGCCTCTATGACCAGTTTCTCGGAGATGCCGGAGGACTGGGCTCCGTCGGCATCTCCCTGAAACTGGTCGCAGTGGTGTCCCTGCTCTCGAAAACCATCTTGCAGCTTGTAACTTCACTAACTAGATCAATACGCCTCGGAGCTAACTAATTTCACATATTAGGGAGTGCCTCTATGACCAGTTTCTCGGAGATGCCGGAGGACTGGGCTCCGTCGGCATCTCCCTGAAACTGGCCGCAGTGGTGTCCCTGCTCTCGAAAACCATCTTGCAGCTTGTAACTTCACTAACTAGATCAATACGCCTAGGAGCTAACTAATTTCACATATTAGGGAGTGCCTCTATGACCAGTTTCTCGGAGATGCCGGAGGACTGGGCTCCGTCGGCATCTCCCTGAAACTGGCCGCAGTGGTGTCCCTGCTCTCGAAAACCATCTTGGAGATGCCTCAAACTGGCTGGAGGACTGGACTCACAAGGATGCATATTTATAGTACAAGCAGCTCGGCATAATGTCGACACTCACGACATAATGTCGACACTCACCCCTATTATTAGTGCTGACTCATCTTTAGTCCTGGTTGGTGTCTCCAACCGGGACTAAAGGTTCATCTTTAGTCCCGGTTGGTGACACCATCCGGGACAAGGTACAAGCCGCACGACATAATGTCGACACTCACCCCTATTATTAGTGTTGTCTGGACCACTCTGCCGCAATCCCTTTAGTCCCGGTTTGTGACTACATCCGGGACTAAATGTGTGCCGAACAATGATCATGTTTCGCAAAATACCAGACTTGGTATATTGATCATGTTTCGAAAAAACCTTCACAAAATGACCTATCATGTTCGAGGTTTCATGGCTTTCGGTCCAAATGACCGATGTTATGTGCTGAATCACGGCATAGTTTGTGATGTTGTGCCCATATTATGCATGTGTGTGGACATTGGTATGTAGAACAATGTTGCAGGAGGAAGTTTTCCTTTTTGTCGCACGGAAAATCCCTTTTCCATTTTCCGAGCGCAAAAAACGGGTCGTTTTGTGAAGTAACCACCAAAATGCCGTTTCAGAATGCTACCGTCCTATTTTCCTAAAATACTAGACCACCTTACATGGACTATATCCCAACCGGTACATCTCAAACCTTTTCGTCCATCCCGGGTAAAAAGGACAAATGTCTGCCGAATCGGCAGGAAGTGGGTCCGGTTTGTACTACAGGTACATGATCTATCGCCCGTGATTTTTTGAAAAAATCATTTTTAGACTCGCAATATGTGGTTTCTTCAGAGATCCAATGCAAGTTCTAACGATGCCCGTCCCCTATGTTCATGCACACCGGTTCGACCATAGTTAGAAATTCAGATAATTCAAAACGGGCATAATAAATTCAAAAGAAACCCGAACAATGAAAATCCTTCGCATGGTGTCATATTATGTTACATAGTTGAAAGGAAAAATACCAGACTTGGTATATTGATCATGTTTCGAAAAAACCTTCACAAAATGACCTATCATGTTCGAGGTTTCATGGCTTTCGGTCCAAATGACCGATGTTATGTGCTGAATCACGGCATAGTTTGTGATGTTGTGCCCATATTATGCATGTGTGTGGACATTGGTATGTATAACAATGTTGCAGGAGGAAGTTTTCCTTTTTGTCGCACGGAAAATCCCTTTTCCATTTTCCGAGCGCAAAAAACGGGTCGTTTTGTAAAGTAACCACCAAAATGCCGTTTCAGAATGCTACCGTCCTATTTTCCTAAAATACTAGACCACCTTACATGGACTATATCCCAACCGGTACATCTCAAACCTTTTCGTCCATCCCGGGTAAAAAGGACAAATGTCTGTCGAATCGGCAGGAAATGGGTCCGGTTTGTACTACAGGTACATGATCTATCGCCCGTGATTTTTTGAAAAAATCATTTTTAGACTCGCAATATGTGTTTTCTTCAGAGATCCAATGCAAGTTCTAACGATGCCCGTCCCCTATGTTCATGCACACCGGTTCGACCATAGTTAGAAATTCAGATAATTCAAAACGGGCATAATAAATTCAAAAGAAACCCGAACAATGAAAATCCTTCGCGTGGTGTCATATTATGTTACATAGTTGAAAGGAAAAATACCAGACTTGGTATATTGATCATGTTTTGAAAAAACCTTCACAAAATGACCTATCATGTTCGAGGTTTCATGACTTTCGGTCCAAATGACCGATGTTATGTGCTGAATCACGACATAGTTTGTGATGTTGTGCCCATATTATGCATGTGTGTGGACATTGGTATGTAGAACAATGTTGCAGGAGGAAGTTTTCCTTTTTGTCGCACGGAAAATCCCTTTTCCATTTTCCGAGCGCAAAAAACGGGTCGTTTTGTGAAGTAACCACCAAAATGCCATTTCAGAATGCTACCGTCCTATTTTCCTAAAATACTAGACCACCTTACATGGACTATATCCCAACCGGTACATCTCAAACCTTTTCGTCCATCCTGGGTAAAAAGGACAAATGTCTGCCGAATCGGCAGGAAGTGGGTCCGGTTTGTACTACAGGTACATGATCTATCGCCCGTGATTTTTTGAAAAAATCATTTTTAGACTCGCAATATGTGGTTTCTTCAGAGATCCAATGCAAGTTCTAACGATGCCCGTCCCCTATGTTCATGCACACCGGTTCGACCATAGTTAGAAATTCAAATAATTCAAAACGGGCATAATAAATTCAAAAGAAACCCGAACAATGAAAATCCTTCGCGTGGTGTCATATTATGTTACATAGCTGAAAGGAAAAATACCAGACTTGGTATATTGATCATGTTTCGAAAAAACCTTCACAAAATGACCTATCATGTTCGAGGTTTCATGGCTTTCGGTCCAAATGACCGATGTTATGTGCTGAATCACGGCATAGTTTGTGATGTTGTGCCCATATTATGCATGTGTGTGGACATTGGTATGTAGAACAATGTTGCAGGAGGAAGTTTTCCTTTTTGTCGCACGGAAAATCCCTTTTCCATTTTCCGAGCGCAAAAAACGGGTCGTTTTGTGAAGTAACCACCAAAATGCCGTTTCAGAATGCTACCGTCCTATTTTCCTAAAATACTAGACCACCTTACATGGACTATATCCCAACTGGTACATCTCAAACCTTTTCGTCCATCCCGGGTAAAAAGGACAAATGTCTGCCGAATCGGTAGGAAGTGGGTCCGGTTTGTACTACAGGTACATGATCTATCGCCCGTGATTTTTTGAAAAAATCATTTTTAGACTCGCAATATGTGGTTTCTTCAGAGATCCAATGCAAGTTCTAACGATGCCCGTCCCCTATGTTCATGCACACCGGTTCGACCATAGTTAGAAATTCAGATAATTCAAAACGGGCATAATAAATTCAAAAGAAACCCGAACAATGAAAATCCTTCGCGTGGTGTCATATTATGTTACATAGTTGAAAGGAAAAATACCAGACTTGGTATATTGATCATGTTTCGAAAAAACCTTCACAAAATGACCTGTCATGTTCGAGGTTTCATGGCTTTCGGTCCAAATGACCGATGTTATGTGCTGAATCACGGCATAGTTTGTGATGTTGTGCCCATATTATGCATGTGTGTGGACATTGGTATGTAGAACAATGTTGCAGGAGGAAGTTTTCCTTTTTGTCGCATGGAAAATCCCTTTTCCATTTTCCGAGCGCAAAAAACGGGTCGTTTTGTGAAGTAACCACCAAAATGCCGTTTCAGAATGCTACCGTCCTATTTTCCTAAAATACTAGACCACCTTACATGGACTATATCCCAACCGGTACATTAATTATTTTTTAAAAATAGAATATATTTTTGAATTATTTATTCAAATCCATACACTTCTTATATTTAAAGTTTTTCTAAATTCCAAATTAATATTCAAAAATATAAGTTAATTCATTTTAAAAGGTTACATTAATTATTTTTTAAAAATAGAATATGTTTTTGAAATATTTATTCAAATCCATACACTTCTTATATTTAAAGTTTTTCTAAATTCCAAATTAATATTCAAAAATATAAGTTAATTCATTTTAAAAGGTTACATTAATTATTTTTTAAAAATAGAATATGTTTTTGAATTATTTATTCAAATCCATACACTTCTTATATTTAAAGTTTTTCTAAATTCCAAATTGATATTAAAAAAATATAAGTTAATTCATTTTTAATTGTAAATGGTTCATATTTTAAATGGTTACATTAATTATTTTTCAAAACAGAAAATGGTTTCGAATTATTTATTCAAATCCAAACACTTTTTATGTTTAAAGTTTTTCTAAATTCCAAATTAATTATCATTTAAAAAACATTACAAATTTAAACCCCAAAATAAAAAATAAGGCGGGAACAGAGAGAAAATAACTGAAAAAATTTGAAAACAGGGGAATACGTCCCGGTTGGAGCCACCAACCGGGACGGAAGAGCCCCCTGCGCGCGCGCCCCTTCACCTGCTGAAAATTGGACTATAGGTCCCGGTTGGTGGCTCCAACCGGGACGTATGCACCTTTAGTCCCGGTTGGAGCCACGAACCGGGACTAAAGGCCCTTTAGTTATAACCGTGCCTCCTCTTCTTCTTCCCTTCCCCAATCACTTCTCTGCCTCTGCCCGCGCCCTCGCCGACGACGACGCCGCCAGGTTGCCCCCGCCACCGCTGCCAGGCTGCCCCCGCCACCGCCGCGTGCTCCCCGTAGCGGCTCCGTCGTCAACGCCTCCGCCTCCGGCCGCCGCCCGCGTCTCTTCCCGCGCGCCGACGACCGCGCCGCCCGCGCGTCTCCTTCCCCCGATGACCGCCGGCCGCGCCCGCGTCTCTGCTTCCCGTCGACGACGCGCCCACCGCCGCGCGTCTCCTTCCCCCACCGCCGCGCGTCAGGTACGGCGCCGCCCCTCCCTGCCTCTCTGTCCTCCCCCTCCCTCTGCTGCTGGTGGCAAAACAGAGCACCCGAATTAGATTGATTTTTTTTTGAACGGATTACGGGTGCAGAGCACCCGAAATATATTGCTGCAATAATGTCGCTGGAGTACAGGAGGCCTAAGAAATAAAAATTACACAGAGGCCCAGAAAATAAGCACCGAGGACCCTAAAAGAAACTTGAAAAAGCAATCAAGTCCACCATCTTCTTCCTCCTCCAGATCGACGAAGAAGCTCCAGTATCGGCCCGCACCTTGCCACAGGGGACGACCGACACACAGGGCGAAGCAGCGAAGGAGCGGCAGCCCTACTGCCCTTGAGTCCGACGTGTTGACGAAGCATCAGCCGCCAAGAAGCCGCCGAAGAGAAGCTCCCGGATCGAAACCGCCACGACAGGAAGCCAACACCTACACACCACAAGCCACCACCATGGTCGCTTGGTTCCGGAGTTCCTTGAGTTAGGGTTTGCGCCCCTCGGAACCCCGATTAACTTGTCGAGCATGCTTTAGGGTTACATTCCAATGCACATTAACTTGTCGTATCATCATCATTGCTTGAGCATTGCATCGATTCCATGTGTTGATTGTTTCCCTTTCTTTCCGGTGATTTGGTTCTTCTCGGTAGAATACGATATCGAGATCGAGATCGAAGACCGAGATCAAGACCATAGATAGATCTAATTAAATCACAAGTTTAATTAGAACACCCTAGTAACCCTAACAGGTGATTCCGGAGTTCCTTGAGTTAGGGTTTGCGCCCCTCGGAACCCCGATTAACTTGTCGAGAATGCTTTAGGGTTGCATTCCAATGCACATTAACTTGTCGTATCATCATCATTGCTTGAGCATTGCATCGATGCCATGTGTTGATTGTTTCCCTTTCTTTCCGGTGATTTGGTTCTTCTCGATAGAATACGATATCGAGATTGAGATTGAAGACCGAGATCAAGACCATAGATAGATCGAAGACCTTTTGTAGCCTTATACTCATGTTCCCCTCTCATAGCCTTAGGGTTTAGGGTTTCTCTTCATTTTTATTATTGTGTATGTATATATTAGGGTTTCACCTTCGATCCGGAAAATATTCGTTAGCCGCTTTGACTTATTCGTAACTTTCTCCTTTAGCCGCTTTGACTTATTCGTTTTTCCACCTATGCAGAAAATATGGACCCACACGTCAGAGACGAAGAAAAGGAAGAGTTGATCCAAGGTGTGATCCGTGGGGAAGATAATTTAGACGTATCAACGTTTCTGAACAACTCCGGTGAGGGTGATCCTCTTTTTACCGGAGTAGACAACTTGTTTGAGGTTGAAGGTGTTGCCTTCCGCGAGGGAGAAGGCGATGCCTTGTGTAATCGAGAAGACGACCGCTCCGGCGAGGTGCATGTAATATAAATCAATTCATTAATTAATCATCTGCTATCTATATAGAAATAGTAACGGCGATCTTTCTTCTTTTAGCCCTCCGGATCGAAGGAATCTACTGAAAAGAGCAGACGAGGCCCAACCAAAAAGTTGCAAGACCATGAGAGGTTTAGGATCGAAGATGTCGCTGAAGACGGCAGACCGACAGCTCCCGAAGTTGTCGCAACCAAATTTGTGGCACAATGCGGAGTAATCGTTAGGGACTTAATCCCGATCACCATTAGAAATTGGAATAGGCCTGCTAAAGCGGATGAAGAGGGAACATGTTTATTTGTCCCTAACCACGCCAAAGATTTACTGTGGAAGAGGCTCATGGTTAATTTCAAACTACCGAAGATAGAGCTGGATCCAAATGCGGAGGATCCAGTTGAGGACGCCTTACAACATGGGAGAGCCATGGAGGCTAAGGTCAGGGAGTGGGCTTTGAAGAAGATGGCCCAGTGTTTCACCAACTGGAAGAAAAGATTGCACCTTGACTATGTCGTGAAAGAGAAGACTCCCGATTTCAAGAATATTCAGTTTGAGAAGATAAAACCATTCTGGGATGAGTTTGTGGAATACAAGAAATCAGAAAAAGCTAAGAAAATGTCTGAAACAAATAAGGTGAATGCTGCTAAGAAGAAGTATCACCATACTATGGGGCAAGGTGGCTACAAGGTTGGCATTCCTAAGTGGGAGAAACTTGAGCAGGAACTGCGTGATAAAAATATCACCCCAGAGACAGACGATTGGGTAGAACGTGCAAGGAATTGGTTTTACGGGCATGGGGGCACGTTGGACTCGGAAGGGAGGTGTATATATAACATACGACATAAAGAAGACCCCTTGCCAATCGAGAGGATGAGAAAAGCAGTAAAGGCTGTTAAAGATGGGGACTTCATTCCCGATAGAGAGAATGATGAGCTCACACTCGCCCTTGGAAATAAGGAACATGATGGACGAACACGAGGCACAATAGGCTCCCAATCATGGAGGACTGGGTTTCCCGAAGAGAGGAAGAAATATCCTGATAGAAGCCGTCAGAGGAGTAAGGACAGGGCGGCAGTTGAAGCAGAAAGTCAGAAAGAGCGAATGCGTTTAATTGAAGAACGATTAAAGCAACAACAAGATGAAATTAACTCACTTAAAGAGCAAAGTACTACCGGCCCATCTCAGCAGCACACTGCATTCGATGCTACCGGCCTATCGAATAATCGAAAAAGCAGTGTGGCTTCCACCGAGGTCCCGGGTGATGACAATGGCGATGCCGATGATGCACCGACGATGGCTCCTGTTGGCTACCCAGTGGATGATATCACAGAGATGACACACTGCGAGCTACATGTCAAAGTTGTGAACATATCAATGAAGTTGGCGGTCGGCTATGCCTTACCAATTGGACCCACACCAACTTACCACAGTCGTCCGGTTCCAGAGGGCTACGCTGTTGTCGGCGTGGATGAAATCATGCCCACCTTTGAGGTTTTGGATCTTCACTACCCTGCTGGTGAAGGGGATGTGACTATGCTGGGTGACGCAAAAAACGTCACCATTCTATGGCCGAAGGATTGTATCGTGCTTCGAAATCACACGCCAAGGCCATCTTCGCCGCCGCCTCACCCGTCTCCAGCGAGGTCGTCGCCGCCGCGGCAGCCGTCTTCGTCGCCTCACCCGGCTCCGTCGCCTCACCCGTCTCCGGTGCAGCCATCGCCGCGGGAGCCATCGCCGGCGCCTCAGGATAAAAAGCGTAAGCGTACCGCTACTGTGCGTCGTAAGCGATCGCCGAAACGTAAACAAGAGCCTCTTCCAAAAGTACCAACGGTTCCTCCCAAGAGAGCTTATGACTGTACTGAAGAGGAGACTGCGGCGATCGTTGATGCGGAAACGACAGCGTTTTTCGCTAAGCTGAGGCGGCCGAAAGAGCCAGAGTTCCCCAGCACCAAAGAAGAAAAAGCCAAAGTGTTGAAAATGCTAAAGACTTTTCATCAACCCGAGCCAAAGCTGTCATCAGACTATGAGCGTTCTATTCTCAAGTCACATGCGGCACAAAAAGCCTCGAAGAGCAGTACTGATGCAAGCGAGAAATCTGTTGCCCAGCTCGGAGAACAAGCAAAACAGACTTGCGCCCCTCTCAAGGTGATTTCTCAAACCAATGTGGGGTCGAGCAAATATGGGGCCGAAGAGCAGTATGATCCAGAGGTAGTTGCACAATACGGAGAAGCTGCCGCTGCTCAAGGTATGAGTATTGCCCAGTACTTATCCCAGTTAGAGTTCTTCCCCGTGAGTGAAGTAGCATACCAATACCAGTACGGAAAACCTCTCGTCAAACCTGAGGAGGTAAACAATCTTTCAACAAAAATGCGAAGATTGCATAACTGGTACATGCATGCCACAAGTGCCGGGGCTAACTGGATAGTGCTGAGGGTTACAAAAAAGCATCATGGGAAAGATAAGGATGACATGATATCCATTGAATTTGATGAACTATTTCAATTATTCAATCAAGACGCCTTGGACAAATCGATCATGAGTGCCTATTGTCTGTAAGTACTAATTCTGTAATTAATTTAGTCTCCATCTATATTATTTTGTTTATTGCATGTATATAATCATACTTTAATATGCAGAATGAAGATTCTCGAATGCAGCAGAGGACAAATCTATGACATTGGCTTCATTGACCCATATTGGGTTCATGAAGCTAATCTCAAAATAAGCCCCCAGGATACGGAGGATAATATAGTACACGCGTTAAGGTTTCAAGAAACCAAAAGGGAAATACTATTTCCTTACAACTTCCAGTGAGTGTTATTGTCTTGTATACACTTTCTATTTCGCTTACTCGATGTTAAGTATATAATTGATAAGTTCTGCATTCGCAGGTACCACTATATTCTGTTAATCATTCAACTTGACAAAGGGAGTGTACTAGTCATGGACTCGAAACATAAACCCCTTGAGACGTGGAAGGACATGCAGATACTTCTCCAGCGGTAATTCTAATCATTACGACACTATATCGGCAACGTTCGTGAATTTTATGATATCAAGTACTTAATAACTTATTTTATTCGTTTTCTACGCCGGGCAGCGCTTGGAAACGGTTCACCAAGAAGGCTAGGGGTGTTTGGAAAGAGGAGCTTACATTTCAACCACTAGATGTAAGCACCACTAGCTATATCCGCGCATCTCTGTGATTCTAGTTTTGATACAGTTATTATCATGCTTGATTATTATTTTGATTGAACTCTGTTGTCGTAAAGTGCCTGACGCAGGGACCAGGTAACAATCTATGTGGATACTATGTATGCGAGTTCATCCGGCAGACGTGCGATGAGAAGGGCAGAAATTTAGAGCAACTCCACGTATGTAAACAATTTCTATAGTTTTTAATTACAATCAAATTGTGTTTAGTTTCATATTCATATAGTCTGACTCCTTTTTTAAATCAGATCGAACGTCTACGGGACGGTCTTCTGCCAAAGGATCGCATACGAGCAATACAGGAGGAATTGGCGGGATTCTTGGATGCAGAAGTCCTAGACCCAAAAGGAGAATACTATTCGGCTGTGTATAGACAATAGGGATTGTAAAAATAGCAACTTTCAAGGAATTGGCCGGTAGCATCGAATAGCAACTTTTGTATGTAGTGCATGAACTCGATCCGTGTATTGAATGTAAAATGTTGTCATGATGATCTTGTGTAATATAAGGTTCCTTCATTGATAAGTGCAAAACACTAAATAAACAATAAAACAACTTAAATGAATTCTCTGCCGCGGCACAAAAAGTGGCGAAAATGCTGCCGCGGCAACAAAATGTGCCAAAATGAATTCTCTGCCGCGGCAGAGAAATGGGCCAAATCTCTGCCGCGGCAGCAGGTTATTAGTCCCGGTTCGTGTTACGAACCGGGACAAATGCTCCACCCCCCCTCGCGCTCTGATGCCGCCACGTGTGCCCCCCATTTGTCCCGGTTGGTGGGGCAACCGGGACTAAAGGTTAGAGCTTTAGTCCCGATTGCCCCGTCCCGGTTGGGCAACCGGGACTAATGGCCCTTACCAACCGGGACGCATGGGGCGTTCTCTACCAGTGTAAATACCGTATCCCGCTCATTAATATACTTCTGCATAGATAGATCTTGGCTGGTGCGTTCTCGTAGTAAGAAATTTTTTGTTTTCTGCACGAAACCCCTTCATTGCGCACCCTATACAAGCATACCACCGGAGTGTTGCCTTCCATAGACCTTAGACCAATTTAAGTACACTATCGCTATGTATGGCCGAGCATGTTTTTTTTTGGCAAACTTAAGTACCCTATTCACTAAGGATAAATGGGTGCAAGCATGTCCCTAAGCATAAAGAAAACTATAAGACAAAACAAAGTTTATCCTCAATTCTCAATACCAGATAAAGCTGGTCTTTGGCCAGTTTGTACAAATGACAAGAAATTATACATGTGGAAACACATTCAGAAAAGAAAAGAAAAGTAGCAAAATGAAAATACTATATTTTCGGTTTTTGTTAAAATATTTTTTTAATACGCTGGTATTAATTTCATTTGTAGACGTCTTTCAATTTATTAAATTCAAATTTGAATATTTCTCTTGGCTTGATATTGTCTATAAAGAATGCTCCTTTTTTAGATGACCCATTGTGCCCATGCCAGTAGCCTAGAAAGTATCCCTCGTACCGAGCCTAAACCGTGCTAGATTCTGCTTTGTTACTACCCTCAACATCAACTATCGTGCTAGAGCCTTGAGCATTATACAAGGAAGTGCCGTAGGAGTAACCCATTACCTTCTGGATAGAATTATCACAACATGAGCATTCTTATTAGCGAGAATTATTGTAGTAGGATAGTGACTAGGAGGATTCAAAAGGCATTATGGAATTTAGATTTCCCAGGTTTAGCCAAGGCTTAGTTCAGCACCCCACTACTCACTATCGTATTTGGTTTGGTATTTCCAAGCACACATAATTTCTAAATTCATGATGATATTACTAAGGAATGTCTTTATCAAAAAAGAAATTCTTCTCACTTTGGGCAGTTAGCAATAATCTTTCTATGGACGTCCGGAATCTGCTTCATGTAGCTTGGCAAGGAAATCCAGAATCTTTGGATACATGACTTTTATACATAAGACCTATTGCTCGTGCCATTTGGGATCCTCATTTTGGTCAATCCGATGTGAAACCTTTTACTCGATGAGCTGGCTGCTAGCCATAATATTGTTGTCTTCTTCTTTTCCTAACCTTATCTTAGCCTTAGGCGCCTCTTGGAAACTTCATGAATCTGAAACAGTTTTCTCTCCTGGTAGTAACCATTACTTTAACTAGAACTCAACATTATAGGACCGAGTCTTCTTTAGTAGTAGGTGTCTGAGTTTTTCCGCTTTCTCTGATCTCCGCCACTTCATCCGTTGTGTCCCGTAATGTCATAGCTTTCAGGGTTGGGTTCCGATAGAACTCTATCCATAGAGACCTCCTCCCTTTGCTCGTATATAGAACTTAGAAGAGTGACTTTTCTATTCGTCCCGAATTAAATTTACCTTGGGTTCTTTGTCTTAAGTAGATAGAACACAATGAAGTTCAAGAGGATAAACTTGATTTTTCATCAAGGGAAAAGATTTAGGTGAGTGAAAACTAATAAATTAGGCCAACTTTTGCAGCCTATCCTTAATGTAAAAATAGAAAGGTGGAAATATATAAGAAGAAAGCCCATTTTGGAAGATAAGACAAACTCTTCGGTTAAAATATATAGCATAATGAATCCTCCTTATTTTGTATAGAATATAGAGGACAAATTAAATGTATGCATTTTGAATTTCTTCATGGTCTATGGTTACGATTCTACCAGATATGATTTTCTGATTATGTATGAAATCAATTTTACGATATAGGCATTTGTGATCTTCACCTCTATGCCTTGCGTTAACGGTTCTTCTAAAATGACAACCTTTACCACAACAGTGCAGTCCATGGATCAAGTTATTTCATCAATTTTATTGGTAAACGACTACACGCGGCCGACGACTACACCGATTGATCGATCACCGGATTTCTATCGGTCAATCGGTGTAGTTGTTGGCCGCGTCAACATGATGTCAGGTCTCGATTCGACGTAAGCTAGCCCACACGGAACATGTCTAAAAGGAAAACAATTAGCTGGCACATATAAACAAAAGTTAGACGGCATATGCAAGTTCAAACTGAAAGTGTGAGAGATTACTAGTAGAATCTAGATATGTAGATATGGTTTGGTGTCGTTGATATGATAATCATACCAGGGTCGAAGCTGCCGTTGTATCTTCAGTTGCACCGGGAGGGTGCCGTGTTGGTTCTGTACTGCTTTCCTTCTTGTTAGGGTGCTATATATTCCTGTATTCTGTTTGTGCTTGTATTTGTTGTTGTACCTGTTCGTGATGATGTTTTGGCCATCCCATAGCTAGCTAGGAGTTACCTAATTAGTTGGCCCTATGGTCATGATTGACCAATAGGCCGCGACCCACAATACATGGACTTTTCAATTCAAGGACTATAACAGTCTAACAACGTACGTGCCAATAGACCAGCTAGTGCCCTCAATGTTTCGAGGTCTCAGC
The DNA here is from genome assembly GCA_916181665.1 of Avena sativa. Taxonomy (NCBI): domain Eukaryota; kingdom Viridiplantae; phylum Streptophyta; class Magnoliopsida; order Poales; family Poaceae; genus Avena; species Avena sativa. The sequence continues at coordinate 378,977,575 of OV702279.1, read as the reverse complement.
CACTAGATATATACGAATCTAAATAAATTTAAGATCATTAATATTGACTGGAGAGAGAGTAGTAGAATCGATTTGGTGCCGTTGACATGATAATTAGACCACAGGGCAAAAGTAGGCTAGCTGTTTTTTTTTACAATCAATACCACATTATATTCATAGTAACAAATAGTACATGATACATTGGCAAAAAAAATAGTACATGATAGAGAACTAGAGATACATAAACTGACTCTATCAATTAAAAAATAAAGTCTAAACAAAACTAGCAAATCTTTGAGATCTTCAATCTCTTTCTTCTTTGAAGACGTAATCTTACACTTTTCTAAAGGCAACCGAACACTAATAGACATCAAACCATAACTAGTTGTTCGTGATGAAGTTTTGGCTGTCCTAGCTAATTACTTAACTAGATTATACTCCGCGCGTTGCTGCGGAAGTTTGTTATGATTTTCTTAGTAGCACAATTTATCAAATTATTAATATTTTGAATCAATTATCTGACAAATTACATACATACACATGTATTGCAAGTAAACTTGTTTGTGGTATAAATACACATGATATGTATATATACTACAATAGTTTTAGCCTGAACAATCCTTTTAGTAGGATCTGTTTGACCTTGTTGGTAGTGCTGCCTTCGGCGGTTAGTACCACCTGGATATCTGGTGTCACATTTTTCATACTGCAATGAATCCGCTGAATGAGAATTGATGACCACATATTGGTTTAACGTTGTCTTGAAGCAAGGGCTCACGTTTGAAGTTCAAAAGACCGGTTCTCTTGTATTGCTAGGATTGGTATCAGGGATAGACTCAATTAAATATCTGCTCCATTCATGTACGGAGTAATCCAGATTTCCACCATACAGTAGCATCCTCCTTGACCGAAAAGTAGATCAATATTAAATGAAAAATACATGAGAATGTATTGGACAGCAGGTGCACTTCCTGCAATATGAGTAAATTCATACCCATTAAATCAAATTACAATGACCAGCAGGTGCACTTCCTGCAATATTACAAAATTGAACCATCCAATGATATGAAGCCAATCAAAGAAAACAAAATCCATGGACATATTTGATTCGAAGAAAAATAGGCAGGGGAGAGCTTTCCTTCTAGTGGGCGGTAGAAGTGCTCCTCCCATGCATCTGCCATTCATGAAGCCTAGGCGGCCACACGAAGCAACCAATTGAGGAACACAAATCTGCAGCACGTACAACTCGATTGAGGAAGCAATTTCAGCAGGGATGAGCCGACGAAGAGTATGGCTGCATTGTCCTTGTGATGATGTTGGGACTTGAGAGTAGAGGGAAGGGAGAGCGCGGCGGAACCATGAGATAGTGTAGCTGCTTTGAACGACAGATGGAAATAATTTAAAGGGGAAATATCTGCGTGAAATACTCGTATTCCATCGGTTTCCTCTGTGGTTAATTTATCGCCAAGATCGTGGGGTAGAGGAAGGAATTGATGGTGAAGAGGAAACCTGAAGCGTCGATGTGAGATTTATTTATCCGCTGGAGGAATTGCTCCAGAAAAAAAACAGCGTGACCTCTTCAGAATAAGGAAGATGAAGGAGTGGGCTCCTGGGCTACACGCTATGAAGAAGTTTTTCTTTCAACGACCCAAAAACTAAATTGAAGCAGGAAGGTGGCGTGGGCAGACAACTAATCTGAAACTGATGAAGTGATGTGACATGCATGTGGAGAGAAATCATGTAGTGGAGAGTTCCTATTTAGATATAGAAGATTAGTCGGCCGTATGATCATGATTGACCGATATAACACATTGACGTTTCAAGGACTATACTATGGACTAACAGTCTAACAACGTACTCCCTCCGTTTAGAAATATAAGATGTTTTAGGTTTATGAATGAAACATATCTAGACATCTTTTAGTGTGTGTCTAGATACATCTCTTTTATAAATCTAAAACATCTTATATTTCTAAACGGAGGGAGGGAGTACGTGTCACTAGACTAGCTAGTACCGTCTCTTCCTGTTGATGGCGACGAGTCAAACGCAGCTTCTACGATGTGCAGGACGACTCACATCTTCCGCTCTGAATGATCAAATCCTGTCCGCCCAGATACACAGCTAGCTCGACCTGATATTCGTCAGAGTCAAAGTGCCTAACCAAAAAAGTGGCTGTCAATCCATGCATCCAATATGTCGGGTGAGATTGATGAAATTTCGGCTTCTTGTTAGGCGTTGCAGCGTGCAGATTTCTATCAGTATATCTGTATCTGAATCATATAGCTAGATTAGCTAGGTTGGGTGGCTCGTCGATTAGCTAGGTTTGGGTGACTCGTCGTGGCCTATTTTCAGTATATCTGTATCTGAATCATATCGATCAGGGCCTCTGAAAACTCAGGGTTATATACCGTTTTTCTTCTTCTTTTGGGGCAAAGCATGTCACCGGTGGAGACAGGTGACTCACATTGTGCGTCCGTGCACAGACGAAACTTTTGACCAGGATGCTATGTAATAAACTTAAAACGGATGAAAACGTTTCCCCGTAACGGGCAGAGAATTCACCAACATGTCCGTAAATATAAAAGTGTCCAGTATATATTGCCTTTGCCTTTCCCTTTCCCTTTCCCACGGATTTTCAGAGGTGTGAACGCCACATGTGGTGGCTATGGGGACACATGCATCTTTTTCATCATTATCTTATTTTTGTACAGGGAAAGAAATGTCACTACTACGAGTTTGTACATCGATCCCTAAATGTGTACATCTATTCGTGACAGCGATTTCTTCTTCGCTGCTCAGTTTCGTAAACAGGCCACGATTGCATCAGTAATAAGTAAGAGCGCGCACGCACACACGAACACGCACGATGTACCGAGTCAGATGGATGAATTAACCGCGCTGTTATCATGAAGAAAGTGTGGGATAAGCAGGAAGGGTATGCATAACAAATGAAACCTGAAATTTCATTCATTCATCGGTGGTAGAGTTGCCTCAAATTTGTGGTGACGCGGAAGGCTAGTATAGTTTCTACCGGCAGTGAGTCTAGAATAAATTGACAGTCACGTTAATTAAGTTCAGAAAAAATTGACAGTCATATTTTAGTTTGGACCTAAATGGAGGGGAAAAAATCAAAGATATAAAAGCATATAGTTAATAACTGCGTGGTCAGAAATGCATTTTGGAGACCTAGAAAGACCAAGTCCAAATATTTTCTCTCACTAACTATAGAAGTAGCCAAACTTGAACTTAGAGCCAGCCCCGATTCGGGGTGTCCGTGCAGCAACCAAATCGGAACCTCATCCTAAACTTACTCCAGAATAGGAGGCATGTTATTTGGGGGAGAATATGGTAATAATTCAGAAAAACTAGAAAAACTGGAAAAATGATTCATCAAGACAAAAAAAAGTATACCATGCCATTGGGGCTCAATTTGCATGATTGTCAGATTATATGTACGAACTAGAATTAGAGACATGAATGCAAAAAAAATGATGAAAAGTGCAAACTATGCAGCAAGCAAATAATACTAATCCAAAATTTTGAGAATGGTTATATCACTGCATGCATTCATTAACGATCTAGTCTATAACCTTAAACATGATCTCTAAAACTTTGATGCATCATGAAGACCACATATGTATATCTATTTTCGTAATTCTATCATCAGGGTGGGGTAGTGCAAAAACAATTGTCAGACAATGTGTATAGTACCAAAGAATTGGGACAAATTTAAAAACATGACTGCAAAGTGATTTTCATCCACATGGTTCAAGGACATGTCGAAAATTCAGTTGGATTGGTGTGTGTGTGGAGACAAGGTGATCACGCACGCACACACGCATTTTTCTGTGCGTGTGGCAAAAGAAGAGGATCAGAGGTGTGTACCTTGATCAGGAAGTCCAGCCATGGCCTCCCACTTACTTGACCTAAAACTAATTGAGATGTAAGTGAGAGAGAGAGAGAGAGAGAGAGAGAGAGACCGTGTATACTTCTCAAACCCTAGAACCCCTTTATATAGCACCTGCACTAGAGGAAACCACACCAATGGATGGACGGTCAGGATGCTCCTGATCAGGGCATCCAATGGTTGTTAATTAAACAGCCTCTAAGAGACATTATTTAGACTTGTTTGATCACAAATTCTGCAGATCACTTATACATCCAATACAAGGAAGTAAGAAATGAAACATAGGTCAATGCTCTGGCGAACTTGGTGATTTTGACATGGACATGGTGTCCACATCATGGAAGAGTTGAAGTGAAAAAAATAAAGCAAGCATCCCATGGTGGACGCACCAGCTTCCTTGCATCCTACGCCATGAAAATTGCTCGTTTGTCAATTTACTCGTGCGTTATGCAACGTGGCCTTTTTGATCGGTCGATTGATCATCTTTCTCTAGTGAGTTGTGAAAGCGATCAATCAAGCAACCATTTTGTAACTGACGTTTGTGTGCAAGATCGAGCTTAGTTGATTTTGATTGGCCCCTTGTGCAGAAAGCTGAGTTTTGTCGAGGAGTATTATCTTGGCCAGCAAGTTCGTACGTGTCTTATATTTTTTTTTTTGCAAAGGTGGATCATATTGCATTAACCAAGATTCTTACAAAAAAGCCCTGAAACAAAAAAAATACAACAAGGTCCTTCAACACTCCAGCATCGTCCTCGTCGCACAGTACGCTGCGCCGGCGAAACCCGCCGCCACTCCACTCATTGCCTGGACTGGGAGGAACCCCCGAGCGGCCGGGAAGTCGACGCTCCTCAGCACCTGAGCGCCTCCATCCTGCACCACGCACGACGACGCTGTCTTGGTCAATAGCAACACCACCACCTAGATCTTCGACGACCGGCTCCACGATCTCTCAGACTTGTCTTATATTGACCAACGAGGCAGAGTTTTTTCAAGGTGTAGGGAGAGCTCGTGCCATTCACCTTGGTCCCCACTCCAAGCCAGCACAAACAATTGTTGCGACATCAGGAGATGCTATATAAAACCCTTGCAGCAACAACTCATCGGTACAAGAAACAACAGTGCTAATTAGACCAAACGTGAAAGGTAAAGAGGTTTAGGCCACACCACGAGCTCACTCATAGTTTTGAGAAGGGGATAGCCATTGTCTCTGTATATATGATACAAATCTAGTTCGCTCATGAGAAGCGGTAAGAAATCCGGTTCTGGTTTCTGGTCGGTGGTGATGTCTTGGTTTGTGTGCTTTCGCTTACCCAAGGAGGCGAACACTGGCTATCAGGTCCGGGGAACGTACGATGCAGCCGGCGAGATGGTCGCAGCAGCAAACACTTCTCTGGTGCTCACAAGATAAACTTCGGCTAATATGGTTGTACATAGATGCATGGGTATCTTCTATAAGCAAGTGTAAATTAGCTGTCTAAACTATATTTCAAGCCTTGGGATCAATGATGTATGTTGGGACCAAATAATTGTTGTTATGTGAGTAAAATGTTGGTGAATTAGTTTGGTCCTTCTTTGTCCGACTAATTGTTCATTTCAATAGAAGAATGTCGCGAAGCAACGGGGGTAAATAGATAATTGCTCTACTCTACTCCCAGGCTACTGTTTTGTACATAGTCATGCTCTTCAAAACACAACCAGTAATTTATGCTACTCCCTCCTACCCAAATTAGTTGACTTGGTTTTGTCTAGATTCGAATGTATCTAACACTAAAACAAGTCTAGATACATCCGAATTTAGATAAATTTGAGTCAAGTAATTTGGGTCAGAGTGAGTACAATATGTAGAACCTGGGTAGAGGTACACTTACAAATTTTAGTTTTTGAGAAAATCCACGCAAACCAATTTCATGTTTAATGTAAACACGCATAAAACCTTAATAATAATTAATATTTCAAATGTTTGTCTCAAACTATGGTTCAATGACTATAAGGCAATGTGAACGTGTATTTCAAACTGTTATGGCTCCTTAATTGACTAATGTGTCATGCCCATGTGTTGTCTCATCTTGTTGCTACGTGTCATCTATCATGCATCATGGCCCAAAAATTGTTGCTATGGGGACGTGGAAGAGGCAATCAAGCACTTTTATTCTGGATTGCATATCTGCAAGGTTCTTAGGCCTTTCACAATGGGGTATCTCTAAGCTCGTTATCCTAGGTAGTGGTGTATCTTAAGAAACAACTAGTACAATGGATTGTATCTTAAGAGTTGTATCTACATTTAATAATTTTGGGTACATGCATGCATTTGATTGGGCTAACTATGTATTTTGCCTATAATACCGTGCAAGGCTTGTAGCTAAGCTAAGATACAACCTCACCTTCTCTCTTCATTAAGTATAGTGTCACATAAGCAATTTGCCTATAATACCGTGCTAAGAAACACCCATTGAAAAATGCCTTAGGCCTTTCACAATGGGGGTTTCTTAGCTCCATATCCTAGGCACTTTGCTTATGTGGCACTATAGTTAACGAGGCAAGATAGTGAGGTTGTATCTTAGCTAAGAAACACCACTTGCACGGAATCATAGGCAAAAAACATTGTTAGACAAGTCATATGCATGCATGACCTTTAAATCATTAAATGTAGAGACTCCACTTAAGAAACAATGCATTGTACTAGTTGTTTCTTATGTTTTAATTGTTCATATGAAAACGTGCTAAGATACAGCCCATTGTGAAAGGCCTTAGTACTTGCATCTTTTAATATCGCCAACAAGTATCTCTAATATGTTTGGAAACTGGTTACACCTTAAAGATCGAATCTGAGTGAGATGTTCGCTTTATATTGAGCTATTTGGAATGTTTTTATGATCTTGTTTTAAATGGAAAAAAAGAGTTTCTCCTACAAGGCTACAAGTTATTGGTATAGCTACCCATTGGATTTGTATATGGTGTCCACTTCAGCATGTGGATGCGTGTGATTCTCTTTATAGGTACAACCACTGAGATCGCAGCCCAAGCTTATTTCAGGTGTTTTGTTGGTACTCTAATGATGAGATTAGTGATGCTCAATGTTTTATGAAATCCTTACTATTTTTTTTGAGCAACCAGCAGGAGCACTGCCTTTTCTATTAGAAGAAGAGAATTGGCTGGTTTGAAAGGGAAACTGATCGAAACCCGATACAGACATATAACACACGAGTCTGATTAAAAGGGGAACCAGACCAAAAAAATAATACCCCAAGCAGCACAGTTTTTAGGAAAAACCGGCAAAACCAAGACGAGACCACACGACCTAGGTCGACTAGGTCCGGAGCACCATCAATAGACACCTGCACAACGGCATCAGAACCGCCACGCAGCCAACCACACCGGTCCCGAGACCGCGCGCCCTCCTGTCCAGCGAAGCAACAACAAAACAAAGCAAGCCTAAGCACCTGGCGGAACACCAAACCTCCTAAGGCATCGCCCCCAAGAGGAAAACGACGGCAGCGCCGCCGCCACCACCTCTTGCCGCAAGAAACCCACCTGGGCACTTCATCCCATTGTGCCCCTTGCCACACCCACTGTCCGGGGCCGCTGCCCCGACGTCCACTCCGCAGACAACCGAAATCCTTACTATTACTTGAGAGATTTTTGTGTTAAAGATGTTTGCGTGGACATTGGGAACTCTCTCTCTCTCTCTCTCTCTCTCTCTCTCTCTCTCTCTCTCTCTCTCTCTCTCCACGATTGCCTTTGTGCATCATCCCCCCCCCCCCATCAATGTCACCACGGTCACCTGCACCACTCGACAATTGTGCTTGAGGTGGACACATGGAAGGTGTTGTGTCAGAATTGCCAAAACGCAAATCCCGTTGTTATGTTTTAATTCAAATTTCAAAACTTAATTGTTCATTTTTTTAATTTATGTGGTCGAAATGTAAGAGTTTGAATTGTTATGTTGTACAATTTGATCTAACGTAGAGGGTACAGATGGAATAGAAGAGAAATAGGAAAAATAAAAAGAAACTAGACATTGAGGGTGGATTGTTGGTAGTTTGCCAAATTAAGAATCCCAAAAGTGCATCACTATTAAATGGAGCAGCCCAATATACAAGGGGGTGGAAGTGTTTTTTTTTGCGGGGGAATTGTTGATATAGTCTCTGATACTCACTTGGCGATAAAAACAACAATTACTGGTCCCGCCAGAACATTAATAACCGTGCAGCTCAGAATATAGTTTAGACTATATATACAAGGTATTACTACACTCGGGCCGAAAAAACACACTGTTATGCTACGTACAACCTTATAACTGTCATGCTATATATGTGCAACCTTATCAACCAAAGTGTATCTTGTGAGCACCGGAGAAGTGTTTGGCCGCTGCGACCATCCTGCCCGCCGGACCACGGACCACGAAAGCGCACAAACCATGATGCAATCGTCCGAACGGAAATGCTTGCCGTCTCCCATGAGCAAACTAGAAATGTGACTAGACCTCTCTAGTCTCTACTCTCTATGTATGTTCTCTGTGGTACTACCGTTTTCTTGTACCGGCGAGCTGCTGCAGCCACACTTTATATACTCCCTCTGATCCATATTAGTTGACTCAAATTTATCTATATTCGGATGTATCTAGCACTAAACCATGTCTAGTACATACGAATCTAGCCAAATCCAAATCAACTAATATGGGTCGAAGGGGTTAGTATATATTGGGACGTAGTAATAACTGCTGACCGGTTCTGCTGTCTTTCTTGACGACCAAGGTGTGTGGCCACGTTTCATAATTCTTGAGGAAACAACGCAGGAATTTTCCAAGTGTATGAAGCATCAAGGCAGGCCTGGTGCAGCCAGCATGCATGGTGTTGACTCTTCCAAGATGCATGAACCATGTCCATATCAAAGTCACGTAATGGCGCCGATATTGACCGGTGTTCTTCTGTTTCTTGTCAATAGCCGCCAAAAGGCATGTCGATGTTCTTTTTTTTTTTGAAACGAGAAAGGCATGCCGATGTTCCAAGTTAATATATTTTACACGTTGATATTTTTTTTAACTTGGAACACTCGATTCCATTGAATAATTAGCTCAGCAGACGCGTGCTGGCCAACGGGACACGTACAACACTTGGCAAAGACACCAGCCAAAACGACCTGGAATCTTGGCGACTCACACAATCAACTGAGCTGAGTTGATTGACCCTTGTGCACAAAACTGGGTTTTGTCCAGGAGTATTATCTTGGCAAGCAAGTTCATACGTGTCTTATGTTGACCAACGAGGCAGAGTTTTGTCAAGGTGTAGGGAGAGCTCACGCTATTTACCTTGGTCGCCAAGCCAGCAGAAACTATTGTTATTGCATCACAATGTGCTATATATAAAGATTGCGGCAGCAACTCATCTGCACAAGAAACACTAGAGTACTGATGAGACCAAACGTGAAGGCTAACTAGAGAGGTTTAGCCACACCACTAGGCACTAATTCGCTCATAGTTTCTGAAGTGGGATTAGATAACCATTATTGTCTCTGCATCCATTGATTCATACACTAGTTCGCTCATGGGGAACGGTAAGAAATCCGGTTCTGATTTCTGCTCGGTGGTGAAGTCTTGGTTTCTGTGCTTTCGCTCACCCAAGGAGGCGAACAACTCTGGCTACCGGGTCCAGAGACCATATGATCCAGCCGGCGAGATGGTTGCGCCAGGCAAACACTTCTCTAGTGCTCACAAGATAAACTTTGGCTAGCTAATAAAGTTGTACATAACTGCATAGTTATCTTTATGGCTGAATGTAAATTATAGTTGTATATAAACTATATTTTAAGCTTCACAGTCAATGGTGTCTGCTGTGACCAATAATTTTTGTTGTTATTGTGAGAAAAATGTTTAACAAGTTTGGTCCTTTAAGTTCGACTAATTGTTCATTTCAAAAGAAGAGTGTTATGAATTAACGGTGCCAAATAGACAATTGCTCTACTCTACTCTACTCCCACAAGTTCCATAAAAGCTAATGTTTTAGACATAGCCATGCTCTTGAAAAACAAGCCTTTAACAACTAATTTGTGCTACAGTATACAGAACCGAGTAGAAGTATACATCATGAATGTACTTTTTGAGAAAATTCGCACAAACTAATTTCATGTATATAATGTAAATACGCGTAAAATCTTGAAAACAATTAAGATTTCACATGGTTGCCTCAAATTATGGTTGAGATTAGTGACACATGAGTGTTTTATGTAATCCTTATTGTTTCTTGAGATTTTTTCTTATGTGGAATGCATGAATTCAAAACTCGGTAATAAAGATGATTGTGCGCGCCAAAATCAGTGTACAGATCGGCGCATTCCCTTTTGACAAAACAACAGTCATCTTGATCCTCGTTTGCTCAGCTATTGTTTTCATATTGGTTAAGAGGGAAGCGCGTTGGTCATTTGGGATCTTAGCACAACGACTTTCGATCAGTTTACTGTAACAAGCTCTACTACGACAAGTTTTGCCCGGCTCCGGTGATGGAGGGGCGAGGATGGCGGCGCGCCTTCGGCTCGTTCTAGTGTCCGTAGACATCACTAAGTGGTCCAATGATCTATTTGTAATCTTTATTACTTTTAGTCTTCTTTATACCCTTCTTGACAATTATTAATATATTAGTTGAATTTTGCAAAACGAAAAAGTGAAGTTGAATGAAGAGTCTAAAAGGAGCATCACGATTACAGGTTCAGCCCAAATATAGGGGTGGAAAAATTGATACCCTCTGTTACTCGGTGATAACAACAACAATTAATGGTCCCAAAAGAATACCGTTAACCAAGGCGCTATGTACAAACCTTGTTAGCCGAAGTGTGTAGTTTGGACTATACTAGTATATACTACTGTACAAGGTACTACACTGCCCTCGAGCTGAGAACACACACGGTCAAGCTATGCAGCGACCATGTTAGCCAAAGTGTATCGTGTGAGCGCTGGAGAAGTGTTTGGCCGCTGCGACCATCCCGCCGGACGGACCAGGGTAGCTGGTGTTCGTCGTCTTCTTCGGCGAGTGAAAGCGCGCAAACCACGATGCCATTGCTGACCGGAAACCAGAACCTGAATGCTTGCCGTCTCCCATGAGCAAACTAAAAGATGCGACTGCCTGACCTCTCTCAAGTCTCTGCGTATATATGTTCTCTATTTCTTGTACCGACGCACTAGTGGAAACGAGGGCTTTTGTTGATCCCGAAAATGGGCTTTAACACCGGTTCTTCTACGAACCGGTGTTAAAGGGGGGACCGTACCAGCGTGGCCTCTGCGGCATTAAAGGAGCCCCCCTTTAACACCGGTTCGTGGCACGAACCGGTGTTAAAGGTCCCTGCACCAGTGGCCCGCGCACCCCCCCCCCCTTTAACACCGGTTCGTGGCATGAACCGGTGTTAAAGGGGGGGGGGGGGGCTATATAAGACACCACCCCAGCCCACACACACCCCACTCTTCCATTCTTTCACATTTTGGAGCCTAGCAAGAGGGTGTGAAGAGTGCTAGTTTGTGTTTTTTTCATATGCACTAGAGGTGTTCGGTGAAATGCCCGAGAGCTCAAAATAAGCTTTCTTGTTACTCTTTCCGTCTCGGTCGAGGTCGGCAACTATAGTTTCATGTGTCATTGATGTACTATATATATAAATGGTCATCTCCCTATTATTTTTTGATATATACTACATATTAATGCAGATGAATCGGCAATGGATGTACGGTGACCGCCGCACTTCCGAGTACATTACGGGCCTCCAAAATTTCATCGTTGTGGCTAATGCAAACCGTGGTCACAATGGTTTTATGTGCTGTCCGTGTGTTCACTGTCAGAACAAGAAAGACTACTCAAATACCAGAACCATTCACGCCCACCTGCTTCGATCTGGTTTCATGCCCAGCTATAATTGTTGGACCAAGCACGGAGAAAAAGGGGTTGTGATGGAAGACAACGAAGAAGAAGAGGATGATGAAAACTATCATAATATGTATCCTAAATATGATGATAATGCAACGGAGGTAGATAATGAAGATCAAGAGGGAGCAGATGGGCCCGCTGATGACGATCTTGGTCGGGCCATTACTGATGCAAAGGAAGAATGTGAAACTGAAAAGGAGAAGGAGAAGCTGGAGCAGATGTTAAAGGATCACAAAACATTGTTGTATCCAACTTGCGAAGATGGCCACAAAAAGCTAGGTGCCACACTGGATTTGCTGCAATGGAAGGCAGAGAATGGTGTGACTGACAGCGCATTTTCAAAGTTGTTGGTAAAAATGAAGAATCTTCTTCCAAGAAATAATGAGTTGCCTGACAGTACATACCAAACAAAGAAGGTTGTCTGCCCTCTAGGATTAGACGTGCAGAAGATACATGCCTGCATTAATGACTGCATCCTCTACCGCGGTGAGAAGTACGAGAATTTGGATGCATGCCCGGTATGCACTGCACTGCGGTATAAGATCAGACGAGACGATCCTGGCGATGTTGAGGGCGAGGCCCCTAGGAAGAAGGTTCCCGCCAAGGTTATGTGGTATGCTCCTATAATACCACGGTTAAAACGTCTCTTCAGAAATAAAGAGCATGCCAAGTTGTTGCGATGGCACATGGAAGACCGTAAGAAAGACGCGATGTTGAGACACCCCGCTGATGGGTCACAGTGGAGAAAAGTCGAGCGAGAGTACCCGGACTTTGCACGTGACGCAAGGAACTTAAGGTTTGGTCTAAGTACAGACGGCATGAATCCTTTTGGTGAGCAGAGCTGCAGTCACAGCACCTGGCCTGTGACCCTATGTATCTATAACCTTCCTCCTTGGTTGTGTATGAAGAGGAAGTTCATTATGATGCCAGTGCTCATCCAAGGCCCGAGGCAACCCGGCAACGACATTGATGTGTACCTAAGGCCATTAGTTGAAGAACTTTTACAGCTGTGGGCCAAACCAGGTGTACGTATGTGGGATGAGCACAAAGGGGAGCCATTTGACCTACGAGCATTGCTTTTCGTAACCATCAATGATTGGCCTGCTCTTAGTAACATTTCAGGGCAGACAAACAAGGGATACAATGCATGCACACACTGTTTAGTTGATACTGCACTGAGGCCTGCGGCAGCCCCACGTGCGCCACCCTTTAACACCGGTTCGTATAAGAACCGGTGTTAAAGGGGCCCCCCCTCTAACACAGAACCCTCAACAGCGGTTGTGGAACCGTTGTTAGAGGGCCCTCCCAACCGGAGTTAAAGGGGGGGCTCTGCACTAGTGACGAGCTGCTGCTGCAGCAAGCCTTTATATAGTACTGCGATCGTAGTAATGACTGTTCTTTTGTTTTTGCTGGCTTGCTTGACGACCAAGGTGAACGGCCGGCCACGTTTCATAATTTCTGAGGAAACAACGCAGCAATTTTCCAAGTGTAAGATGCAAGGCAGGCTTGGTGTGTGTTGACTCTTCAGGGAAGCAGGAATTTTCTGCGGTCTGTGTTGACTGGTACTGCTTTATACTAAAAGTAATATAAGGGTGTTTTTAGAGACATTAGGTTGATCCACATCATCTATATTATTTAACGGAATTGCTAATTCTCAGGCGCCTGAGAATTAGTTAAATCTCAGCCACCTAATACACTGTCAGATATTTTGCTTTATGATTAGTGCAAACTAGCTTGTTTTTCCTGTTGGGTTCTCGCGCGCACGCGTTGCCTTTGCGCTGTGTCCGCGCGCCTGCCTCGTACACAACGCACCTGTCTCGTTTATGTCCCTGTGTCTGTCACGTGCGCGTTTCATTTATACGTGTTTTAGTAGGCTCTTTTATATGAGCTGTTTTTCTGTGGACCGGTCACCTATCGGTTGTTTTCTTCTTGTTTCTTTTTTGTGGTTGTTTTTCTTGCCGGTATTTATTTTGTATGCTTTTCTTCAGATGAAATTTTAAGATTATGTTAATTGTTTGAGTAATCAAGTTTCATTTGAGTTTTAATTTTTCTTTGTTGGTTGTATTTTTTTCTTGTTTTTTCCTCTCCAAATTATATAATTGTCGTTTGTTTTACTGCTAGGACAGACTGTAAATTTTTTACTAGACTGATCTAACTTTGTATTAGTAACATGTACTTCCTTTGCTTTTATAATATCTTATAATATAAGATGTTTTTAGCTTTTTAAATGTATAGATTTAAAGTGAACCTACACATTCAAATTGGTCTAGACACACTTTGCGAATTGCCATTTTCATCGTAGATACTTTTTCTTAATTTTTATTGGGCATTTTTCCTTTTCGCCAAGCCAGCTATATCTTGATTGTTCCTTTTTTAAAGCCAGATGCAATATTTTTTTTTTGTTGAAAGAGAGCTGAGCTCTGCTGGGGTGGCATTTGCAACTTTCTTGTAACCGAGAACCCGTCGGGAGGGGGGCATTCCACCGCCGAGGGGCCATTCACAACTTGATTGCAACTTGGGGGCTCCATCGATTCGCAGCTTGATTGTAACTAAGCTCCGGCGGGGGAAACTTGCAACTTGGTTGAAACAGGGGGAAGGGGTGAGGGCCCATCGGTTGCAACCGGGGGGTGAGCTCCACTGGGTCCCAGTTGCAACTTGCTTGTAACTGAGCTCCGTCAGGGGCCATTTGCTTATAACCGAGCTGAAAGGAATATGCCCTGAGAGGCAATAATAAAGTGTTTATTATGTGTATTCCAAGTATATGATAGATGTTTATTTTGCATGCTATAATTGTATTAATACGGAAACGTTAATACATGTGTGTTTAATAAACAAACAAAAAGTTCCTAGTTATGCCTCTCTCATAAACTAGCTCGTTGATTAACAAGATGATCAAGGTTTCCTGATCATGGACATTGGATGTTGTTAATAACGGGATCACAACATTAGTGTAATGGTGTGATGAACATTCATCCCAAGTATAGCATTACGATCAAAGTCATTGAGTTTATATTGCTATAACAACTTACGAAGTGATCCTAATCCTTAGACCATGAGATCATGTCAATCACTAACACCGGAAGAGTTTCTTGATAACATCAAACGTCACACCGTAACAGGGTGATTATAAAGGTGGATTCGGAACTAATAAAGTGTTATGTTGAGGCTCATGGATCGAGAGTGGAATTTGTTCATCCCGATGACGGATATATATACTCTGGGCCCTCTCGGTGATATCACATTGATTAGCTTGCAAGCAAGTGATTTGATCACTAGAATGTTATATCACATGAACGAGAAAAGAGTGCATGTCGGTAACGAGATCAAACTAGGTATGGAGATACCGATGATCGAATCTCGGACATGTAATATATCATAAAACAAAGGGATTAAGATACTAGCGTAAAAGGTTCCGACGATCACAAGAAAGTCATCGTTGAATGTGTGGGAGTCAGTATGGGTCTCCAGATCCCGCTTCTGATTATTGATCCGAGAGGGGTCTCGATCATGTCCGCATTATTCACGAACCATAGGGTGACACACTTAAGAGACACCGACATCCAATTGGAGCAAATGTTTCATGCCAAAAGAATGAACAAGCGCAGGAATTTATTTCACTAGATACCGAAACAGGTTTTCGGGTGAAATTGCATAAAGTGGTTATGCATGTGAAATAGAATTCTAGCAAGGGGTTATTTGTGAATGTTTGTCATTAAAGTAATTGACAAAATTCTGAATAAAATAAAAGAGTTTTATTTAATGAGAGTTTGCATTAAATTTGGTGGAAATTTAATGGGAATTTGAGTGGACTTTTGAGTGGAGGGAATTTAAAGGAGATTTGTGAGTGGAGTGTCCACCCACATGAAGAGGGGAGGGCAAGGGGGCAGCCCCCATGCGCCGGCCACCCCCTTGGGGTCCGTCCCCTCCTCCTATAAAAGGAGCCCCCCTCCTCACTTGTCTCTCACACCTCCTCGTGAAGGATCTCTCTCCCCCTCTAGAATTTATCCCCCATGGTCTCGGACTAGCGAGATACATGTTCCCGGTGGCTATTCGGCAAGAAAGAGTTGTGCTTCCGCTGCATCGCTGGAGCGAGGAGGCGGAGGTTGCTCGGTGCCTCGAACGTGTGTGCGAGCACGGATGCGCTGCTGATTTGCGGCGCTAGGACTTCCTCTCGATCTTGAGATCGGCAAGAGATCGTCTACATCAACCACGAGTTGAACTCGTTAAGCTTTGTCGGTCTTCAATGGTATGTTCTCTACGGATATACATCCGCCCGTTGTTTGTATCTAGTAGATAGATCTTGGTATATAGTTCACATCGTAGGAAAATATTTGTTTTCTATGCTGCGAACCCAACGGTGGTATCAGAGCCGGATCTATGCGTAGATACTTTACACGGGTAGTACACATATGAGTATGTGGGCGATGATAATCATGTTGTTGCTCCTTTGTTGTAATTTTGGATATTGGTGGCATAGTGGGATGAAGCGGCCCGGACAAACTTTACATGTCCTCGCACATGAGACCTGTTCCACGCTTGACATGCAACTAGTTTGCATAAGTGGCTAGCGGGTGTCTGTCTCTCCTACTATAGTCAATATCTATTTTGCAAGCGAGTTGTCAACAATTTGATTATCCTCGTTGTGGTTCATGTTCGTAGGTAAGAACGGTTCTATCTCGAAAGCCCTAAGCCACGTAAAACTTACAATGGATAAATTAGAGGCGTCTAGTTTAGATTGTTGCTGGGCTAGTGTTATGATATGGTAGTGTTGTAAGTGGAAGTATGAGATGATACTCTTACAACACACATAGCGTGTAAAATCCATAGACCTTGGATTTACACATATAGGTATGATAGTGATCATACCACGATGCACATGATAGAGATCATCTGCGGGAACCATAATTTCACTAATAAACATATGATGTTTGATAGCATCTTATATTGCTTGTTTAGCGCTTTGTTAGCATAATAAGATGATCCCTCATTTAAATATCAAGATAAGAATGTGTTCTTCCTTTAGTATGCACCGATTATGTTTTCGTCGCTCCAAGACATCACGTGATGATCGGGTGTTCTTGGATCCACGACCATATTTTGGGTGTAAAACAGTTACACACGCGAATACTAAGGTTCTAACTTGGCGAGCCTAGCATGTACAGACATGGCCTCGGAACACGGACCGAAAGGTTAAGCATGAGTCATATAGTTGATATGATGCCCATTTGATGCTCGCCTTTGAAGCTATACCGACTCACGTGATGATCGGACTTGGTATAGTGGATTTGGTTCATGTAATCACCAAAAAGGCACGAGGGATGTCGTTTTTGAGTGGGAGTTCATTCATAATATGGATTATTTGAACTCAATCTATCATACACTTAGTCTAAACTTTACAAATTCTGTTGTACATGGCACCACCTGCTTTTAATTTCAATGTGTTCATGGAGAAAGAGAAACTAGCAACGAACAGTAGCAACTTTACCGAATGGGCCATGAATTTGAGGATTCTCCTCTCTGCTGCACAAAAGCAATATGTGCTAGAAGCGCCGTTAGGCCCCCCACCTTTAGATGATGCCCCTGATGAGGAGAAGAATGTCTATCGGACTCGTCAGGAGGACCACAACTTAGTTCATTGCGGCATATTGTATGGGCTAGAGCCGGAACTTCAAAAGCGTTTCGAAAACGGCAATGCATTTGATACAATGGGTGAGTTGAAAATGATTTTCGACACACATGCTGTTGTAGAGAGCTACAACGCTTCAGAAAAGTTCTTTAGCTGCATGATGGAAGAGCACAGCTCCGTTAGTGAGCATGTACTCAAGATGTCGGGTTACGCCGATAAGCTTGTGTCCTTGGGAATATCGATTCCCATTGACTTAGGCATCCATCGTGTTCTGCAGTCTCTGCCACCTAGCTATAAGAGCTTCGTGATGAACTATAATATGCAAGGCATGAAGAAGTCTCTCCCCGAGCTTCTGTCAATGCTTAAAACTGCAGAAGTGGAGATCAAAAAGGAACATCAAGTGTTGATGATCAATAGGAACACTGGTTTCAAGAAAGACAAGAAGGGAAAACGGAAGGGAAGTAAGGGCGGCAAGCCTGTTGCCGCGCCTGAAAAGAAACCCCGAGTTGGACCTAAGTCTGATTCCGAGTGCTACTATTGTAAGGGGACTGGCCACTGGAAGCGCAACTGCCCCAAGTATCTGGCAAACAAGAAGGCCGGCAAGGCAAAAAAAGGTATATATGATATACATGTTATTGATGTGTACTTGACTAGTGCTCGCAGTAGCACCTGGGTATTTGATACCGGTTCAGTTGCTAATATTTGTAACTCGAATCAGGGGCTGCGGAACACGCGACCGCTAGCAAGGGGTGAGGTCAAGATGCGTGTCGGCAATGGATCAAGCGTTGATGTGATCGCCGTCGGAACGCTGCCTCTCCATTTGCCGTCGGGATTAGTTATAAACTTGAATAAATGTTATCTGGTGCCTGCACTGAGCATGAACATTGTATCAGGATCGTGTTTGATGCGAAGTGGTTATTCATTTAAATCCGAGAACAATGGTTGTTCCATTTATATGAATGAAATCTTTTATGGTCATGCACCGATGATGAATGGTTTATTTCTATTAGATCTCGATGATAATGTTACACATATTCATAATGTTGATGCTAAAAGGATTAAACTTAATGATGATATATCCGCATATATGTGGCACTGCCGTCTAGGTCATATTGGCGTTAAACGCATGAAGAAGCTCCATTCAGATGGACTTTTGGAATCACTTGATTATGAATCATTTGATACATCTGAGCCATGCCTTATGGGCAAGATGACTAGAACGCCATTTTCCGGTTCAATGGAACGGGCGACAGATTTATTGGAAATCATACATTCTGATGTATGTGGTCCAATGAGTGTGTCGGCGCGAGGTGGATATCGTTATTTTGTTACTTTCACGGATGATTTGAGTAGATACGGTTATATCTACTTGATGAAACACAAGTCTGAAACCTTTGAAAAGTTCAAGGAATTTCAGAATGAAGTGGAAAATCATCGTAATAGAAAGATCAAATTTCTACGGTCCGACCGTGGAGGTGAGTATCTAAGTTACGAGTTTAGCACTCACATGAAAGAGTGTGGAATTGTTTCACAACTCACAACTTCCGGAACACCACAGCGAAATGGTGTGTCGGAACGTCGTAATCGTACTTTATTAGATATGGTTCGATCTATGATGTCTTTGACGGACTTGCCGTTGTTATTTTGGGGTTATGCACTAGAAACTTCTGCATTCACTTTAAATCGGGCACCATCTAAATCCGTTGAAAAGACACCGTATGAATTGTGGTTTGGAAACAAACCTAAGCTGTCATTTCTTAAAGTTTGGGGATGCGATGTTTATGTGAAGAAACTTCAACCGGATAAACTCGAACCCAAAGCGGAAAAATGCGTCTTCATAGGATACCCTAAAGAAACTATTGGGTATTCCTTCTATCACAGATCCGAGGGCAAGGTTTTTGTTGCCAAGAATGGATCCTTTCTAGAGAAAGAGTTTCTCGTGAAAGGTGTGAGTAGTCGGAAGGTAGAACTCGAAGAGGTTGTGGAACCTTCTCTTCAAAGTATGGCGAGTAGCGCAGCGCCGGAAGTTGTTCCGGAGTTGGCTCCACCTGTTGAAGAGGGAACTAATGATAATGATCATGAAACTCCGAAAGAGAGTACTACCGAACCTCGCAGGTCAAACAGGACGCGTGCAGCTCCCGAGCTGTACGGAAATCCTGTCATGAATTTCATGGTTGATGAAAATGATGACCCTGCGACGTATGAAGAAGCGATGATGAGCCCGGATTCCAACAAATGGTTAGAAGCCATGAAATCCGAGATGGAATCCATGTATGAAAATCAAGTTTGGAACTTGGTGGAATTACCTCACGACCGAAAGGCCGTGGAGAACAAATGGATTTTCAAAAGGAAAACTGATGCTGATGGTAATGTGACCGTCTATAAAGCTCGACTTGTCGCAAAGGGGTTTCGACAAATTCAAGGAGTTGACTACGATGAGACTTTCTCTCCCGTAGCGATGCTAAAGTCAGTTAGGATTATGTTAGCAATTGCTGCATATTTCGATTATGAGATATGGCAGATGGATGTCAAAACCGCGTTTCTCAATGGTAATATTGAAGAAGAGTTGTATATGATACAACCAAAGGGTTTTGTTGATCCTAAGGATGCTAACAAGGTGTGCAAGCTTCAGCGATCCATCTATGGATTGAAGCAAGCATCACGAAGTTGGAATCTCCGCTTTGATGAGGTGATCAAAGAGTTTGGATTTGTCCAAACTTATGGAGAAGCTTGTATTTACAAGAAAGTGAGTGGGAGCAATGTGGCATTTCTGATATTATATGTGGATGACATATTATTGATCGGAAATGATATAGATCTTTTAAACAGTGTTAAAAGTTATCTAAACAGCAAATTTTCAATGAAGGACCTAGGTGAAGCGTCATACATATTAGGCATAAAGATCTATAGAGATAGATCTAGGCGCCTAATAGGGCTATCGCAAAGTACATACCTTGATAAGATTTTAAAGAAGTTTAAAATGGACGGAAGTAAGAAGGGGTTCTTACCTATGTTGCAAGGCAAGACATTGAGTAAGACTCAAAGTCCGGCTTCGGCGGAAGAAAGAGAGATAATGGACAAAGTCCCCTATGCTTCAGCCATAGGCTCTATAATGTACGCCATGCTATGTACAAGACCGGATGTGGCACATGCTATTAGTTTGACTAGTAGGTACCAATCGGATCCAGGTTCGAAACACTGGATAGCGCTCAAGAATATCCTTAAGTACTTACGAAGAACTAAGGATATGTTTCTTGTATACGGAGGTGAAGAAGAGCTCGTCGCTAAGTGTTATGTCGACGCTAGCTTTGACACCGATCCGGATGACTCTAAGTCTCAATCCGGATACGTATTTCTCATGAATGGCGGAGCGGTTAGTTGGAGGAGCTCCAAACAACCTGTGGTAGCGGGATCAACAACGGAGGCCGAATATGTTGCTGCTTCGGAAGCGGCTCAGGAAGCAGTTTGGATGAAGGAGCTCATATCCGAACTAGGAGTGGTGGAAAACGCGTTGGACCCAATTGTGATCTATTGTGACAACAATGGTGCCATTGCCAATGCCAAAGAGCCAAGGTCTCACAAGCATTCCAAGCATATTAAGCGCCGGTTTCACTCCATCCGCGAGCATATCAAGGATGGAGATATAAAGATTTGTAAAGTACATACGGATCTCAATGTAGCAGATCCGTTGACTAAAACTCTCCCTAGAGCAAAACATGATCAACACCAGAACTCAATGGGTGTTAGATTTATCACTATGTAACTAGATTATTGTCTCTAGTGCAAGTGGGAGACTGCAGGGAATATGCCCTGAGAGGCAATAATAAAGTGTTTATTATGTGTATTCCAAGTATATGATAGATGTTTATTTTGCATGCTATAATTGTATTAATACAGAAACGTTAATACATGTGTGTTTAATAAACAAACAGAAAGTTCCTAGTTATGCCTCTCTCATAAACTAGCTCATTGATTAACAAGATGATCAAGGTTTCCTGATCATGGACATTGGATGTTGTTAATAACGGGATCACAACATTAGTGTAATGGTGTGATGAACATTCATCCGAAGTATAACATTACGATCAAAGTCATTGAGTTTATATTGCTATAACAACTTACGAAGTGATCCTAATCCTTAGACCATGAGATCATGTCAATCACTAACACCGGAAGAGTTTCTTGATAACATCAAACGTCACACCATAACAGGGTGATTATAAAGATGGATTTAGAACTAATAAAGTGTTATGTTCAGGCTCATGGATCGAGAGTGGAATTTGTTCATCCCGATGACGGATAGATATACTCTTGGCCCTCTCGGTGATATCACATTGATTAGCTTGCAAGCAAGTGATTTGATCACTAGAATGTTATATCACAGGAATGAGAAAAGAGTGCATGTCGGTAACGAGATCAAACTAGGTATGGAGATACCGATGATCGAATCTCGGACATGTAATATATCGTGAAACAAAGGGATTAAGATACTAGCGTAAAAGGTTCCGACAATCACAAGAAAGTCATCGTTGAATGTGTGGGAGTCAGTATGGGTCTCCAGATCCCGCTTCTGATTATTGATCCGAGAGGGGTCTCGATCATGTCCGCATTATTCACGAACCGTAGGGTGACACACTTAAGAGACACCGACATCCAATTGGAGCAAATGTTTCATGCCGAAAGAATGAACAAGCGCAGGAATTTATTTCACTAGATACCGAAACAGGTTTTCGGGTGAAATTGCATAAAGTGGTTATGCATGTGAAATAGAATTCTAGCAAGGGGTTATTTGTGAATGTTTGTCATTAAAGTAATTGACAAAATTCTGAATAAAATAAAAGAGTTTTATTTAATGAGAGTTTGCATTAAATTTGGTGGAAATTTAATGGGAATTTGAGTGGACTTTTGAGTGGAGGGAATTTAAAGGAGATTTGTGAGTGGAGTGTCCAACCACATGAAGAGGGGAGGGCAAGGGGGCAGCCCCCATGCGCCGGCCACCCCCTTGGGGTTCCCCCCTCCTCCTATAAAAGGAGCCCCCCTCCTCACTTGTCTCTCACACCTCCTCGTGAAGGATCTCTCTCCCCTTCTAGAATTTATCCCCCATGGTCTCGGACTAGCGAGATACATGTTCCCGGTGGCTATTCGGCAAGAAAGAGTTGTGCTTCCGCTGCATCGCTGGAGCGAGGAGGCGGAGGTTGCTCGGTGCCTCGAACGTGTGTGCGAGCACGGATGCGCTGCTGATTTGCGGCGCTAGGACTTCCTCTCGATCTTGAGATCGGCAAGAGATCGTCTACATCAACCACGAGTTGAACTCGTTAAGCTTTGTCGGTCTTCAAGGGTATGTTCTCTACGGATATACATCCGCCCGTTGTTTGTATCTAGTAGATAGATCTTGGTATATAGTTCACATCGTAGGAAAATTTTTGTTTTCTATGCTGCGAACCCAACACGAGCACCCGTCAGGAGGGGGCATTTGTAACTTGTTTGTAATTGGGCCCCGTCGGGTCCTAGTTGCAACTTGATTGTAACCGACCTCCCATCGATTCCCCGCCGAGGAGCCAATTGCAACTTGATTGCAACTAATAACCCATCGGGAGAGGGGCATTTGCATGCAAATCGCTTGTAATTTGAGCTCCCGCTGAGGGTCAGTTGCAACTTGATTGTGACCGAGGGTCCTAGTTGCAACTTGCTTGTAACTGAGTTCCATTGGAGGCCATTTGCAACTTGTTTGTAATTGGGCCCCGCCGGTCCTAGTTGCAACTTGATTGTAACTGACCTCCCGTCGGTTCCCCGCCGAGGGGCCAGTTGCAACTTGATTGCAACTAAGAACCCGTCGGGGGAGGGGCATTTGCATGCAACTCGCTTGTAATTTGAGCTCCCGCCGAGGGTCAGTTGCAACTTGATTGCGACCGAGGGTCCTAGTTGCAACTTTCTTGTAACTGAGCTCCGTTGGGGGCCATTTGCAACTTGTTTGTAACTGAGAACCCATCAGGATGGGGGCATTTGCAACCTTTATCTTGTAATTGAGCTCTCGCCGCGGGGCAGTTGCTCCCAAGGGCCAGTTTCAACTTGCTTGTAACCGAGCACCCGTCGGGAGGGGGCATTTGCATCTTGCTTATAATTGGGCCCCCGTCGTGTCCCAGTTGCAAATTGATTGTAACTGGCCTACTGTCGGTTCCCCGCCGGGGGCCCAGTTGCAACTTGATTGCAACTGAGAACCCGTCAGGGGGAGGGGCATTTTGGAACTTGCCTGTAATTTGAGCCCACGTCGGGTCCCAGTTGCAACTTGATTGTAACTAACCTCCCGTCGGTTCCCCGCCGAGGGGCCAGTTGCAACTTGATTGCAACTAAGAACCCGTCGGGGGAGGGGCATTTGCATGCAACTCGCTTGTAATTTGAGCTCCTGCCGAGGGTCAGTTGCAACTTGATTGCGACCGAGGGTCCTAGTTGCAACTTTCTTGTAACTGAGCTCCGTTGGGGGCCATTTGCAACTTGTTTGTAACTGAGAACCCATCAGGATGGGGGCATTTGCAACCTTTATCTTGTAATTGAGCTCTCGCCGCGGGGCAGTTGCTCCCAAGGGCCAGTTTCAACTTGCTTGTAACCGAGCACCCGTCGGGAGGGGGCATTTGCATCTTGCTTATAATTGGGCCCCTGTCGTGTCCCAGTTGCAAATTGATTGTAACTGGCCTACTGTCGGTTCCCCGCCGGGGGCCCAGTTGCAACTTGATTGCAACTGAGAACCAGTCGGGGGGAGGGGCATTTTGGAACTTGCCTGTAATTTGAGCCCACGTCGGGTCCCAGTTGCAACTTGATTGTAACTGACCTCCCGTCGGTTCCCCGCCGAGGGGCCAGTTGCAACTTGATTGCAACTGAGAACCCGTCGGGGGAGGGGCATTTGCAACTTGTTTGTAATTGGGCCCCCGTCGGGTCCCAGTTGCAACTTGATTATAACTGACCTACTATCAGTTCCCCGCCGAGGGGCCAGTTGCAACTTACTTGTAACTGAGCAACCGTCAGGAGGAGGGCATTTCCAACCTTTTGCTTGTAATTGAGACCCCGTCGTGTCCTAGTTGCAACTTGATTATAACTGACCTCCTGTCGGTTACCCGCCGAGGGGCCAGTTGCAACTTGATTGCAACTAAGAACCCGTCCGGGAGAGGCATTTGCAACTTGTTTGTAGTTTGAGTCCTTGTCGAGGGTCAGTTGCAACTTGATTGTAACTGACCTACTATCGGTGCCCAGCCGAGGGACCAGTTTCAACTTGCTTGTAATTGAGCACCCGTTAGGAGGAGGACATTTGAAACTTTTTGCTTGTAATTGATCTCCCGTCGTGTCCCAGTTGCAACTTGATTTTAACTGACCTCCCGTTGGTTGCCCGTCAAGGGGCGAGTTACAACTTGATTGCAAATGAGAACCCATAGAGGGGGGCATTTTGCAACTTGTTTGTAATTGGGCCCCCGTCGGGTCCCAGTTGCAACTTGATTGTAACTGACCTCCTGTCAGTTCCACGCCGAGGGTCCAGTTGCAACTTGATTGCAATTGAGAACCCGTCAGAAGGAGGTCATTTGCAACCATTTGCTTGTAATTGAGTCCCCCGTGTCCCAGTTGCAACTTGATTGTAACTGACCTCCCGTCGGTTCCCCGTCGAGAGGCCAGTTTCAACTTGCTTGTAATTGAGCACCCGTTGGAAGGGGGAATTTGTAACTTTTTGCTTGTAATTGGGTCCCCGTCGGGTCCCAGTTGCAACTTAATTGTAACTGACCTCCCGTCGGTTCCCCGCCGAGGGGCCAGTTGCAACTTGATTGCAACTGAGAATCCATCGGGGAGGGCATTTGCAACTTTTTTTGCTTATAATTGAGCCCCCGCAGTGTCCCAGTTCAACACATAACTTTTTGATGCAACTATTATGTGTGGGACCAAAATGTCAGTGGTCTTTTAGACACCTAGGATATTGGGTGCTAGCTAGCCGAAGAGATAATGTACATGCATATTTCGAAATTGCGGTCCTAGCAGATAGAAATGGAGACAACGAACGCACAAAGGGGAAGACGGAAGCGAAAGGAGAAAGACTCCTCGATGGGTGCAGTAGCGGTGACCGCAATGGGCGCACCCATGGCAATGGAGACGGCCTCGCAGGCGGTGACCAAGACACGCGTGCGGACGGCGACCAGTGAGGGCGCACTTGCGGCTACCATAGAGGGAGCTTGGGAGGCGAGCGCGGCGGGCGTGCAGGCGGCGACAACGACTACACTCTCCTCGAAGATCCTGCCCGTCGGCGAGCAAAGCCCCATCCCCTGGTACTTTTTCACTTGAATCCCCCTAATCTTACATTTCCTCACACTGGCGCTACCATTATCGAGCTCGCCTCGGTTTTAATTGCAAAATTAAACTAGATTTTTAGGCTCTTAGTGTGGATCATGCAATTGATTGCGTATTGTTCATGTTATGTGAGACATTTGTCCGGAATTTTGGGTGATAGCGGGTGATTACAGTCAACGATTTTGAGAATATCAATTTGTATTGTCTTTTCTAAATTGCCTTTTCTAACTTAAATCAATTTGCATTTTTTCTGCAACTAAGCCTTCAAAAAAATTCTTGCACAAATATTTAACATGATTTTACAAATAATCCAGGAGAAATAAAGATATTTTTATGTATTAATTA
Organism: Avena sativa; assembly: GCA_916181665.1. NCBI lineage: Eukaryota > Viridiplantae > Streptophyta > Magnoliopsida > Poales > Poaceae > Avena > Avena sativa. The sequence continues at coordinate 378,951,492 of OV702279.1, read as the reverse complement.
TATTTTAACATAGAGAGAAAACTTTTACGTTGAGACCATTTTTTGCACCGTTACGTGTCCATTTTGCACCGTTTCAAAATTGAAGTGGGAGGAGAGAGAGGGACGGATACATAGAGGAAAAAAAAAGAACACGGAACTGCTCCTGCCGACTGTAGCGATGGAATTGGGCTGAAATTCTCAGGGTGACATCAGGTGAGTTAAATCTCAGTTGCCTGAGATGTAGGCACACCTATTATTTAAACCATTAGATGTATAACTAATGGATATGATTTAATTAAAGTTTTGTGTTACGTAACAGGTTAGACGTGACAGCCGAAGTCCACCTTAAATTAAATTAAAGAAGCTGTTCCGAAGCAATGTCAATAAAAAAAACTCACGCAGAGGTATGGGTCCGTACGTATCCATCTGCCTGGTATAAGAAAAGGGTAATCAGATCCGATCAACCCATTATTGATCAACTTCCTTAGTATGTGCATAAGCTAGCTAGCTTTGGTATTCCACCTAAGAGCATAACTACATAAGAAAAAGGATGCTGTTAATAAAAGAGTTGATCGATTAGCGAGTTTGGTCGATAAGCCAGTTTAGCAACACATCATAATAGGTAGCAAGCTTATTAAATGATCAACACGTGTTTCAAAATGTTGTATACTTTTGTAGACTTAGCATACCAAAGCATATACTCCCTCCATCTCGAAATATATGTCTCGGATTTGTCAAATTTTAAATGAATCTCGATACTATTTAGTATATATATAGAGATTAATCTAAAATTTGACAAAGTTGTGACATCTATTTTGAGATAGGGAGTACTATATATAGAAAAGGAGGTAGTAGATAAAAAATACCAAAAAAACTTATGTGAGATGATAAGAAAACTTCAAAACAGATTGATATACGATCAGATATTGCCTACGGCATAGTACCAGTTCTATTGAAAAACTGGCAACAAAAAATATGGGAAGCTCTAAAATTACACTGATTTATACGTACATAAATACATATATATCATCGAATAATAATAAAATTTAAAATATAGTTTGTACAAGTTATGTTAACCTCGCATGCTTTGAAAAATGCGAGTGACTTCGGAGAGTAGGACCTAAGTCGTCACATGCATGGTGATTTCAGAGGTATAATTCTCGCAAGAAAACATTTTGTCCAACCACTCTACCTCCAAATCATTAAACTTTGACGATACAAAAAAATCAAAAGTACAAGCCATGAGAACAAGTGCTTTCATGAACTACCGCACAATAAACGTTGCTCCATAAAAAATACTAATAATTAAACAAATCCAATAAAGTTTTATTTTAAACCACACCATATCAACCATGAAGACATTGTTGCAAAAAAAAAGGAACTAGCATATCATACATAAAATACTTCGCTCACCTAGATGACACTCTATTCTAATAGCACAATGTGAGGAGGAAGAAGTGTCCTTACAGGAATCTATTATAAGTTTTTGTTGTAACTTCAACGGGATAGACCTAGATGACAGTCTATTTTATAGCACAATGTGAAGAGAATGACATTCTAGAGATTCTTAGACATACAAAATACATATGGTCACTAATATGGTGTTATATATATATAACACCATATTAGTGACCATATTAGTGACACCATATTAGTGACACCATATGTATATATATATACATGTATATATATATGTATATATATATATGTATAAACGGCATTATAAATAACCATTCATAAACAAAGTAAAAAATAACACTTTTTCTACGAAAATAGTATTTTTTTATAGCTGAATGTTTATGATGCTTATTCAGCCATAATAATTCTATTTCATGATGCGAACAACAGAGGTGGGATGAACAAACTTAAGATGATGCCCTCGCATTTGCGAGGGCCATCATGCTAGTATAGTTACTAAAAACAAAAAGAGTTCGACATGACATTTGATAGTTACTTACAAGAAGGAAACAAGACATCGGTCAAAACTCGGCGCAATAATTGGTGATTTTGACATGGAGATGGTCCCTGCATCCTGGAAGAGACAGAGTCAAAGTCACCAACATGCTGCGCTGTTTCCTCAGGAATTATGCAACGTGGTCATTTTTCTTCGCCACGGCCCATATACCTTGGTTGCCGGTACTCCATCCATCACGATTGCTATATAAAGCCTTTGTGGCAGCAACTCAACGGTACATTGAAACATTATCACTAAAGAGACCTAACGGAAAGACTAGCGAGATTTAGTTACATTACCTGTTCTCTCATGGCAGACGGCAACAAATCGGGCTCTAGTTTCCGCTCCGTGGTGGCATCTTGGTTTGTGTTCTTTCGCTCAGCGAAGGCAGCGAACACCAGCTACCAGGGTACGGCAGGCGGGATGGTGGCGGAGGCCAGCCACTTCTTTAGCGCTCACAAGATATACTTGGGCTGATATGGTTGTACATTGTATAATTGTGTGTGTTCTTAGCCATATTGTGGTAGCACCTTGTATAGTCTAAATTATATTTCAAGCCTCACAACTGCCCATCTCAATACCGGTTGATGCATGCAGCCCATTATTATAAGGCACATCCTTATAACTTTTCTGGGTCAAGGAATTAATCAGTACTTTGATAGATTGTTTATAGTCCATTCCTTATAATTTTCTCTCTTCTTTCCTTCCCTTTGTGATTTTAATCTTCATATTAAACTCCATAATTGTTCAAACTTCTTTATTTCTACCCCCACACAATTCAACAATATTAAAATCCATAATTTTCAAATTCAAATGAATTTTTTAATAAGTTCACGAAATGGTCCACAGAAAACATGAAGATACACGATGAAACATCAAGAAACTACTGCCCATCTCAATGATCATCCTTAATTTGATCACAAAAATTGCCAAAACAAATGGTGCAAAGAAACCTTGCCGGAATACTTGAACTCCTTGTTTGCTCGCCTATTTACGAAGAGAGGGGCACCCTGGGGCCATCGCTTCTCCCGTGATTTTTTTTAGAAATACCCCTATGGGAGGACCACACGCCAAAGCCGACAGCCGAGTGAAGTTCTCCGTAGTTGGCAAGGAGACGAACAACAACAGCGTGGTGGGAGCTAGGTCTGATGTGGGAGGAGCTCACCGTGGCATTGTATACGCGTCCTATGAGGTTAGGAGGATCTTGTGGAAAATTTACAAACATAACCTAACAAATATACCTTATGGCAAGTTTGAAGAACAACTTCTGGGTATCCACATCAACTCTGGTTGTTAGGTGGAGGAGACAATGAAACATGGAGTAGGTGATTGTGGAGACACAGAGAGCCTGAGCTCCGACATAGAGATCCTCCTGCTAAGCTTCAACACGCGCAGAGAGAAGGAGAGACAGATAGACATACCAAATGACAAACAAACAAATAAACAAAGAGAGAAAGGAGCGGTATGGGAGTTGTCAATGAGAGGCAATTGAGCTGTGTGGTAGAGCAGGAAGCATGGGAGGCCCATATAGGAGGCACCACAACGAAGGTGTGGCCGGCTGTGGTGACTCGCTAGAGGAGGATGAAACCTCTCCATGCCAAATTGAATAGGGGACAACCCTAGAAGGCTCCGGGAGCACAAGCAATACTCCCTTGAGAGCATCCAAGCACGAGACAAGCTCCACCGATACAACCTAGATCATCATCTCCAAGGTCCTCAGACACCACAAAGCCTCGCCTTAACTTAATTGCTCTTACGGCAAAAATCATCCAATTGATAAAGGCCACCTCCAGCCGCCCACCCATGGCATGCCCGTCGAGGCCTGCATGATTTGGGGCACCGTGGATTTCATATTTGGCAATGCCAAGAGAGTCTTCCAAAATTGTATCATCTAGGCTCGCAAGGTCTGTGACTTTGCAAGCACAACATCATCACCACCCAGGGTTAATCAACTTGGATGCACATTATGGTAGTGTATCCTGGAAGAGACAGAGTCAAAGTCACCAACATGCTGCGCTGTTTCCTTAGGAATTATGCAACGTGGTCATTTTTCTTCGCCACGGCCCATCTACCTTGGTTGCCGGTACTCCATCCATCATGATTGCTATATAAAGCAGCCTTGTGGCAGCAACTCATCGGTACAATGAAACATTGTCACTAAAGAGACCTAACGTAAAGACTAACGAGGTTTAGTTACATTACCTGTTCTCTCATGGAAGACGGCAACAAATCGGGCTCTGGTTTTCACTCGGTGGTGGCGTCTTGGTTTGTGTTCTTTCGCTCATCGAAGGCGGCGAACACCAGATACAGGGGTATGGCTGGCAGCATGGTGGCGGCGGCCAGACACTTCTCCAGCGCTCGCAAGATACACTTGGGCTAATATGGTTGCACATTGTATAATTGTGTGCGTTCTCAGTCATATTCTGGTAGCACCTTGTATAGTCTAAATTGTATTTCAAGCCTCACAACTCTAGCAGGTTGCTTACGAATCTATTCCTTATAGTTGTATATTTTTCTCGAAGGGAGAACATAGTCCCGGCATCTGCATCGATTGATGCATGGAGCCCATTATTATAAGGGGCATCCTTATAACTTTTCTGGGTCAAGGAATTAATCAGTACTTTGATAGATTATTTATAGTCCATTCCTTATAATTTTCTCTTTTCTTTCCTTACCTTTGTGATTTTAATCTTCATATTAAACTCCATACTTGTTCAAACTTCTTCCTTTCTCCCCCCCTCACACACAATTCACAATATTAAAATCCATAATTTTCAAATTCAAAGGAATTTTTTAAGAAGTTCATGAAATGGTCCACATAAAACATGAATATACACGATGAAACATCAAGAATCTACTGCCTATCTCAATGATCATCGTCAATTTTATCACAAAAATTGCCAAAACAAATGATGCAAAGAAACTTTGCAGGTGAACACCTTGTTCGCACACCTAGTTACGAAGCGAGGGGCACCCTAGGGCCATGGCTGCCCCTTGGAATTTTTTATGAAATACTCCGTATAATATGTGGATTTGGTCCCTAAATTTGTTAAAATTTACCAATATGGCCCCCTCTTAGCTATATGATGCTCAATTGACCCTCCTTGTAGTATATTGATGGCTCAGCCGCTCAGGCCCTATGCGCGTTAATCACTGCCGGTCTTTTATTGTCTAAAACGCTAGCGCATGATCATAGGAGAGATACGTGGGTTTCTTGACCTTCCCCTACGCGTCGCCAACAACTCCAGACCACGCTAGAGCCAACAGCCGAGCGAAGTTCTCCGCACTTGGCAAGGAGACGAACAACAGCATTGCGGCGGGAGCTGGGACTGCTATGGGAGGATCTCACCGTGGCATTGTATACATGTCCTATGAGGCTAGGAGGATCTTGTGGACAATTTACAAACATAACATCAGAAATTTACCTTGTGTCAAGTTTGAAGAACAACTTCTAGGTATCCACATCAACTCTGGTTTTTAGGTAGAGGAGACAATGAAACATGGAGTAGGTGACTGTGGAGACATGGAGAGCCTGAGCTCTGACGTGGAGCTCCTCCTGCTAAGCTTCAACATGCGCCATAGAGAAGAAGAGACAAAGAGACATACCAAATGACAAACAAACAAATAAACAAAGATAGAGAGGAGCGGTATGGGAGTTGTCAATGAGAGGAAATTGAGTTGCTGGGTAGAACAGGCAACATGGGAGGCCCATATAGGAGGTACCACAACAAGGTGTGGCCGACTGCCGTGACTCGCTAGAGGAGGATGAAACCTCATCATGCCAAATTGAATAGGGGACAACCCTAGAAGGCTCCAAAAGCACAAGAAACACTCCCTTGAGAGCCTCCAAGCATGATACAAGCTCCACTGATACAACCTAGATCATCATCTCCAAGGTCCTCGGACACCACAAAGCCACGCCTTAACTTAACTGCGCCTACTGCAAAAATCATCCAATTGATAAAAGTCCGCCTCCAGCCGCCCATCCATGGCATGCCCCACGTGGCCTGCATGATATGGGGTACCATTGATTTCATATTTGGAGATGCCAAGAGAGTCTTCCAAAACTGTATCATCTAGGCTAGCAAGGTATGTGACTTTGCAAGCACAACATCACCACCACCTAGGGTTAATCAACTTGGATGCACATTATGGTAGTGCTCCCAGTTTGGATGGGTTCAAATTCTTCGTGATATTTGATCTTTTCACATAGATAAATTCTAAAAGTTTATAGCCTTCAACTTGAGGAGAGCTTCTCGAAAGTAGGTTGTTTTTGGCACGTGTCAGGATGCGTCCCCCTCCCTATATATCCTTTATGTAAGTTGGAAGATAATGAAGGATTGGTAGAGAGAGGGGGCCTTTGCCCCCCTCCTCACGGAACATGACTATATTTATGTAATTAAGAATGCACCATTGATACACAAATATTATATGTAAGTATACAGTAAACCATATGGAAAAATCGCAAGAATGCGTATAGCTAGACAAAGTAATGTATACAACGAGAATGGGTCTCTCGAGGATTTCATTTTCGAGTGTATAACAAGGTTTTGAAAATGATAAATGTTTGTCTATGTTCTTGTCCATTTCAGGAGTATGAGACATGCGCTAAAAATGGTGACTGCATTACAAAAGATGTTTTTTTAAAGGTCAATGGGGGGAGAGGTTCCCCATCTGAGTTTTCATATATGAATATGAGTTGACCCGTAGGGCCAGAGGGTTACAAGGGAAAAAGGGGAGATTACATGATCAATTGACAAGGCCTTTACTACCAAGCCAGATAGCAGCATCAATGTTAATCTCCGAGGGGAGGCGATCCCTCCACGTGTGGGCATCTTCTCTGCAGGCATGAAGAAGACTGGGCAGGCAGGGAGATTGGCCACGGAAGACCACAACATTTTTGTTCTTCCAAAGGTTCCAGCAGCATAGGAGAAGGTACGTCGACTCGGTGGTGACAGGTATGGCGGAGCATCCGCGGTATGAGTGGAGGTCACGAACGTCAGGCTAGGGTGGAAAATGACAGTGAGCAGACTCCCAAAACCTCCGAGCAAACGAGCAGCCAAAAATAATGTGGGTGGCAGTTTCTGAGGGTGAGCTGCATATGGGGAAATGTCTTCCTCAGGTGTGATGATTTGTTTTGTAGCCAGGGCATTTTGAGACTGGATTCTCGACCTAGAAAGGAGCCAACCAAAGAACTGCACTTTGGAGGGAGCGAAGTTTTTCCAGACGAAATTCCGATAAGGGACATCCACACCTCCCCAAGAGGAAAGCTTGTATAGGGCGGCAGTGTCGAGCGATCCATCAGGTTTAGCGTAGTGGGTCAGAACTCTTTTGTCAGGGGCATTCAAGAGAGAGTGGTTTTCCATCAGTTCTAGGAGAAGAGGGAGATGGAACTGCCCAGTGCCGTTGAGCCGATGAACAAGTTGTGACGTATCCCCTTGGAGAACACAGTGTGAACCGAGACATTGGGACCAGTGGAGTGAGAGAACACTTTGGAGAATAGAGCTCGTTTGTCGCCCAACAGTCTAGCCAGAAGGTATTGCGCCGCCCGTTCCTAACGAGGCAGCGCGACAAGCAGCGGCAGCATGGCGACGAGGCCTTCAAGGTGGCGGCTGGCGGAGATCTTGTTGTCCATAGCAGACCAAACCCAAGCAGCCCATGGAGCATCGGGCGTAGAGTGTAGGCGGTGAAGCAGCTTCATCTGCAGACAGGTATTCTTGGTGTCCAGGTCCTTGAGCCCAAGCTCCCCTTCTTGCTTAGTTCGGCAGATAGCAGACCATGCGACGAGGCAGCATGCAGCAGACGCGCGCTCTCTAGCGTTCCAAAGGAAATCCCAATGGAGAGCATCAATTGCCTGGAACAGGGAAAGGGGGATGTCCAGAGCGCCCATGGAATAGGTCGGCAGTGCGTCTAGACCTGCGTTCAGCAAAACCAGTCGTCCAGTAGAGGACAGGAGCAGAGTCGTCCAGCCAGACAAGTACTTATCGACCTTAGCAATTAAGGGAGCAAAATCTTGGAGCCTCAACTTGTGAGTAGAGAGAGGCCATCCGAGGTAAGTCTGGGGAAAACCTTCGACATGACAGTTGAGGGGCGGCGGTGATCAGTGATGATGGGCGTGTTGTCAACGCCTCGTTGGGAGATCCCAAGAGCAAGGTGTGATGAGCACAGCAACAAGTTTCCCCTTAGTAAGAAACCAAGGTTATCAAACCAATAGGAGGAAGGAAACAACTCAAAGGTGTTGCTATCAACTTGGAGACCTGCACAACACAAACTCAAGACTTTGCTCCAATGAACAGTGAGGTTGTCAATCTCACCGGTTCTTTGTAATAAAGAATTAATTGTATGGTGTGGAAGGTAATAGTGGTTTGCAACAAGTAAACAGTAACAGTGGAAGATGTATCAATGGTAAATATTGGACCGGGGTCCATAGTTCACTAGAGGTGTTCTCCTTAGATAAACAAACATGGCATGCTGGGTAAACAAATTACAGCAGGGCAATTGACAGGACTGAGCAAGGCATAACAATGCAATACTAGACATTCATGATCCTATGAGATTCGATTGGACAATACAACAAGATACATAGAACGCCATCCAACTGCGTCTATGACTAGAAATCCACCTTCGGGTTATCATCCGAACCCCCTCCAGTATTAAGTTGCAAACAAGAAATAACTGCTTTAAGCAAAGTGTGTAAGGTAAACAATCCACTTGTTCCATGAACAACAGACCGTTGTTTTCTCCCTAATGGCAACAACATCTACAACCTTAGAGATTCCTGTCACTTCCCTTAGATTAAATAGAGTCATGAACCCACTATCGAGCATAAATACCCCCTCTTGGAGTCACTAGCATCTACTTGGCCAAGATAGCTACTAGAAACGGAGAGCGTGCAAGATCACAAACAACACAGACATGATAGAATCAATAAGACAAAACCATTAATCAATCTGACATAGTAATCTCAATATCCATCGGATCCCCACAAACACAACATGCATGATTAGAAAAAAAATGAGATCTTGATCATGAACGGAGCTCACAAGATCTAAACATGATAGCACAAAGTAGGAGATACAACCATGTAGCTACTACATGGACCCGTAGTCCAAGGTGGAACTACTCACGCTTCATACCGGAGGCTGGCATGATGAAGAAGAAGGCCTGTGGGATGATCTCCCCTCCGGCAGGGTGCCGGGAAGAGCTTCAGATCCTCTCCGATCTAGGGACGATGGTGATGGCGGCTATAGACGGTTTCATGGAATATTGATCGGGTGCTTAGGGTTTAGGCATCGGGGGGTCTTTATAGGCGAAGAGGCAAGAAAGGGGGATCGCCAGGGTGGCTACACCCCCCAGGCGCGAGGTCCGACCACCCGCGCGGCCATGGGTGTGGCCCCTGGTGACTCTTTTCTATCTCGTATTCCGGATTCGTGTTCCCCACAGTAAAATATTGACTTTGGCTTTTGTCCCGTCCAATTCCGAGAATATTGATTTTCTGCCTTTCTGGAACCAAAAACAGAAGAAAACAGGTAACTGGCAGTGTGGCAACTTGTTAATAGGTTAGTACCATAAAACATATAAGAACACCTCAAAGTGTAGACAAAGCAAAGCAAAGTAGATACTAAACAAGCATGGAACATCAAAAATTATAGATACGTTTCCGACGTATCAAGCATCCCCAAGCTTAACTCCTGCACGTCCTCGAGTAGGTAAGTGATAAAAAGAATGATTTTTGAGGTGACATGCACCATCAAAATCAAGATCAAACCATTTGCAAGCATTGAAAGCTGGGATCAAAGAACTCTAAACATGAGCATGAAAGATGGAGTTCTAACAGTAAGACAAAGTAACTATGCATGCAACATGAAAGGCTACAAACAAAGATCATGAATAACATGCATTGAAAAACGTTTGTTTGTTTCACATACAGAAAACATGGCATAGTGGCATTCAACTTGTCCCTCATGGAGTAGAAAATAGATGCATAGGACACCTTCAAAGTTTATAAGAGTACCTAGATACAAATAGCACAAGAACAAGTAATATCAACAATATGCATCAATCAATAAGTTTTGGGACAATGCACATAGAACTAAGAATGGTAACTATGCTCTCTTAACTGGTGCCTAAAGGTAGAGGGTGAGACTCAATATAAATGGTGGAAGAAAGTCCCTTCATAAAGGTAAGCTTCCAAAAATTATGGTACTTGTTAGCTTTGATCTCTCATTTCCCCTATCATAAGCATCTTGAAGTGATTAAGGTTAAAGTGAACAAACTATGGAGTATATGCTAGAAAAAGTATAAGTTGGCAATCTCATGTCCCTTGAATACGAGGGCCGCTCCTCATGCTACTCAACTTTAGTCACCTGTAAGTTCTTGTCATAGTAAGTACATGTGTATCATAGAGAACTGCCAACGGGGTACCCCTTGCACATGATATAGGAGCTATCCCATAATAAAAATGACAAGGCAAGCAGACAATGAGCATCTCAGCAATCTTCTTATTTACCATGGGAATATGGTTCCTTTTTCTCTCTTTCCTCTTTCCAATGTGTCTCTTTTTTTATAAGAATAAAGCTTCATAGATGTCATTATGGTGATGCTGCAAGTTTCCACCATGATTAGGCATGGCTTAGGATAGCGGCCCAGGCGTTTCTCTAACACACATACATAACTCCATGGACTTACAAGCTCCCTCTTTATTTCACACCGGCGACATCCATAGACAAAAGAGTATGATATCAACTGTGTACAAAGTATAAGTGCAATGTTGAAAGCGTTCCCTGTGACAGCACGGTTCTGCTAAGTCCAATGTATAAGTGCAAACATATACAACACATATGACACAATGGTTCAAGTTTATTAGGGGCAAGAAAAATAAAGTGTGTCTTCAATTTTGTGAGAGCTTTAGTCACTAAGTTTTCTCATAACAAAATACTTTTTAATTGAAAGATAGATGAAATCAAGAATATACTTGGAATGGTGTAACACACCATGCATAGGAATTTATTGTGGACACTTTGGAATAAATTGGTTTCTTGGGAATTGGATGCATGAGTAGAGCTTAGTCATACACGTAGAGGCTAGCAAAAGACTAGGAGCGACCAACTAAGAGAACAATAATGGCCATAATCATGCAGAGCGATGAAAAATTACTAATCAAAGCATAAAGAGGTACTACAAGTCAAGGACTAAATGATCATAGAGGCTATGGTGACTTGTTCATAGTCATAACATGGTGTGAGCATGTCCCAAGTCAACCCAAACAAAGCATCAAAGGAGAATACCACAATAATATGCTTTTGTATGCTAAAACAACGCATGATTCCTTCAAGGCACACTAAGCAATCCCAATTGTTTGGAACAAGTCATGCTATAGCAATAATCACTAAGCATAAGGTCAAAACAACATCTGACATGCTAAAGTCTAAGTCACAGTCAAAGCAAGATCCTCTTGTACTACTCAAGTAAGAACTTTCTATTCCTTTCCAACACCAATCAACTTATTTGAAACAACACAGCGAGAACAGGGGTCCAAACTACTTTATTCAAGCAAACTAAGCAAACCAAACAAAAACTAAGATGCTCCAAGAACAACACAACTGAAAGTGAAATGGACGCCGCCAAGAGGGGGTGAATAGGCTTTTAAAATTATTACGGTTTAGGCTCAAGTAAATGCAGAATAAAACTAACGTTTAATTTATTGAGCACAAAACCTAGCCACTAAGTTCACCTAAGTGCACCAACAACCTATGCTAAGCAATACAAGCAACAAGGTGATAGCAAGATATAAATACTTCAAGCACGATGGCTATCACAATGTAAAGTGCATAAGTAAAGGGCTCGGTTGAGAGATAACCGATGGATGCGGAGACGAAGATTTGTTTCCCGAAGTTCACTTCCAAAGAAGCTGCATCTCCGTTGGAGAGGTGCGATGGAGAAATGCTCTCCGAACGCCACAAATGGATCACCTCGAGGTGTGGTGGCTCGATGCTCACCCAACGCCACACAAGGACTCACCCCGGATGCGGAAGCACGCAACTCACCGATGCCACAAAAGGCTCACCTTATTCTCCCGAGTGCGCACCACAAAAGGCGGGCATTCACTCCACTATGGGACTCTTGAGGGCGGTCACCGAACCCGTACAAGATTGGGGATATCTCCACAACTCAATTGGAGGCTCCCAACAACAAAGCCACAAAAGGCTACAACGCCACAAAAGGCTACAAGACCACAAAAGGTCAACAATACCACAAAAGGTCAACAACCCAACCACACAACCGTCTAGGGTTCCAAGAACCCAAGAGAAACAAGCCCACAAGCTTGAACTCACCGAATCTCCGAGGAGAATTAAAACATATGCACCAAATGCAAGGGCAAGTCCTTCTCTCCCAAATTCCAACAAAGCTACAAAAGCTATTGGGGGAATAAGGGAGGAAGAACACAAGAGGAGAACACGAAACTCTCCAAGATCTAGATCCCAATGATTCCTTCACAAAGAAGGGATTTGACTTGGGGGGATTGTAGATCTAGATCTCCTCTCACTTTTCCCTCAAAAAGATGTAAGAATCATGGGAGGGAGAGGGAGTAAGAGAGCTCACATAGGTCAACAATGGTGGGCAAAAACAAGCTCAAAAGATGGGGAACCATTGGGGAAGAAGCCCCCCTTAAATAGGACAAGGAAAAACTGACCGTTTGGGCCAGATTCGCGCACCACCGGAACTTTCGGCCCCCCACCGGAAATTCCGGCAGATAGAAACACAAGTTACTGAACCTGACCGGAACTTGGGCCGAAACTTCCGCTCAAGCAAAAACGCAGGATAGCATTGCACGAAAACTTCAATAACTTTTGATTCCGGACTCCGTTTTTGATGATCTTAGACTCGTTTTGGAGAGAACGAAAAGCTATATAATATTATGCAAAGAAACATCATAGTCCAGCATGGAAGGATAAAACCAAATTGAGAAAGGTATGACCTCTCTAGAAGCGATAAACCGGTAAAACCTCCAAAACCCAAAACACAAGAAGTTGAGCTTAGAAACTCCGATTGGAATGAAACCAATTTTGTTGGGAAGATAAAACCAAGAGAATCCAACAAAATTTTAAATATTGGATACCACCAAGGTAGAAAATATCAAGTCTATATATATGAAGTATCCCCCAAGGTGTGGAGCCGGAAAACTCGCATGATCAAAAACCGCAATAAGAAATGCAAGGGAAATCCTTGGACGATGAACTAGAGCTTGTTATGATGATGACCACAAGATCTAGATCCTCTCATGGAAAAGAACCAAATAACAACCAAGAAAGATGATGCTATGAATGCAAAGGTTTGAGATCTATCCGAACGATGCAATCGAGACACCCGCTTGAGAGCCCCTCTTTATAGTACGGCTATCTATCCTAAACCCGGTCTCCCAACTAACAACACGAGACCGGCAAAAGAGAAGCCCTATCAAGAACATACCTTTGCCTTGAGCATCCCACTTGAACTTGATGTAGACCGTCTTGTTCTTCTATAGTGGCAACACCTTTCTTGTTTGCTCTTGCTTGATGAAGATGAAGACTTGCAAATTGCGCCCGCATACTCCATGGGGAAACCTCTTCTTTGAACTTGTCTTCATCACCCCATGATCATGAGGATGGCAAGCTTCAAGCATGATATCTTCTAGAGATGGCACATCTTGAGCTTGCCCTTCTTCATCCCTTCTTGAGGTTGATCCATCTTGATGCAAATCTTGGCACTTGTCTTGATCAACCTTCAAGCTCATTCTTTCTTCATGATTCCAATGGCACAAAGCCCTTGGACATTTATTCAACTCTCAACCTTGAGACCAACACATGGCCCAAGCGACGCCAATGGACAAACCTACAAGTGAAACTCAATTTACACATTAGTCCATAGAGATTGTCATTAATTACCAAAAGCACACATGGGGGCATACATGCCCTTTCAATCTTCCCCATTTTTGTAATTTATGACAATCCCTTAGCGAGGGTTTAAATATAACAATTAACAACCAAAGCGGTTGCCCCAACATCAAATACTACCCAAGTATGTGATGTTGGTACAACCACAATATATAGAGCAAACTCCCCCACAATCTATGCATGTGTGATGAACTTGAATTTCATTGCATAGATTGCCAACCGTTACCGTTGGTTGAGTTTCCTCTATATATTCAACATGCAAGGCAACCACAAAGATGCAAGAGCATGAGAGGCAAATGCTCAAGAATACACTCAAAGCAAAGGCCAACTTCCTTGAGTTTCCTCTATATATTCAACATGCAAGGCAACCAGAAAGATGCAATAGCATGAGAGGAAAATGCTCAAGAACACACTCAAAGCAAAGGCCAACTTCCCTTAAACCCTCCAAAACTTCTCCCCCATTGGCATCGATTGCCAAAATGGGTGAAAAGTTCTAGACGGCCAATATAGTGAGAATTCCTCCAATGGTGTGCATATGCACAAGTCAAATGATGAGAAATTTGGAGGAAGTAAAACTATATTGAGGACCCAAAGAAAGAAAAAAAATGAAAGAAAGAGAAATAAGCTTCAACAAATGAAGCGAGCAATCAAAAGATCCAAACGAAACAATTGAAACACAAACAAATGATGTCAAAAGGAAGCAACAACCAAGAGTGTTTAAATGAGAATAGAGAAGCTCCCCAAAATTTGTGCAAAGTTTAGAATACTTGTATTGAATACAATATGCACAAATATGGAATCCTTGCTCCCCCATAAGCATTTAAACTACAATAAATGATAAATAAGGAGATTGTGCACTATTAAATGAATTAGAGAAGCTCCCCAAAGATTGTGCACCAATTATAGTAATTGTATTTGGAAACGACGTGCACAACCATGGAATCCTCACTCCTCCAAACTCATTTAACAATGCACATAAAATACAATAATTTGGAAGCCACCAAAGAATCAAAATGAAGTAAGAGGTGATTTCCAAGAAATGCAAAAGCAACCAAATATTGATCTTCTCTTGTGTGTATAAATTTCTAGGTGGAAAATATCACAAAGACATATGGCCACAAAGAAATATGCACAAACAAGATAGATACTCAAGAAAGCACATTGAAAGGCAAAGAGGAAGTCATAGAATATACCAA
Organism: Avena sativa; assembly: GCA_916181665.1. Classification (NCBI taxonomy): domain Eukaryota; kingdom Viridiplantae; phylum Streptophyta; class Magnoliopsida; order Poales; family Poaceae; genus Avena; species Avena sativa. The sequence goes on along the minus strand of OV702279.1, from coordinate 378,936,430 downwards.
GAAGATTTTTTGCTTGAAAGCATGCCCAAGGGCTCAAATATATCTTATTGTACATCGATGAGCTTCAAACACCAACATATTCCATATATAACAACTATTACCAAGGGAAGAAGGGTATAGAAGGAATATATGGAGAAAGGCAACAAGTATCACAAGATAGGAATCAACTTTGCAAAAATACTCAATTGCACATGAGAGATATTGAGGAAATGATATACAACAAAATTGCTAGATTGACATATTTGGGATAGGTGAATCATGAGCATGATTTAGTATAGTCCCCATTATATGCATTCATCTCAACATACACACATTTGCAATAGAGAGAACTTCTTTAAAGCCAAAGCAAGAAATCCAACATATGCAAGTACACAAATTCATGCCAACAATCAACCTACAAAAGGTTGGGAACAAGATAAGTATGCATGCGAGAGATACTTGTTACCGAGATATAATTGGTAGGACGAAAAAGATGTGAATTCGTTGATCATCGTAGCTTGCATCCAATTGACATGTAGACGCCACTCCTTCCTTGTTCAAGATACAAGCACCCAATATATATCTCCAATGTACCTAAAACACAATTAAGTACACTATGGTCCCCAAACAAATTGGGTCCAAAGTAGTTAGTGCAACTACAATACATAGGAGAATCTCCACACAAATATGTGCATATTGATATGAAATTCAATTTCATGCACATCTTAGCCCATTAGGATTTGGTGGAGTTTACCTTATATATTGGATCAAAGAAAGCAAGCACGTCATAATATATACATGAAGAAAATATGCATGCATAATACTTTCAAGAACCAAAAGGAGATAAAATTTGAACAAAAATACCAAGTAAACTAATAAGACACACACAAGAGTGTGACTCAACAAAAGGTGTCCAAATTGTATCAAAGAGCCAAATCAACACATGAAAGAACACAAGTTCAACAAATGAACTAGAAATAGCCAAAGAAAAAAAGGTAAGAAAAATACCAAGGCTCAAGGATTTATCTCATCCTAAAAGATCAACACAAGTAAAAGCAATGAGATAAAACCAACTCCCAAAGAGAGAAAGGTTCCAAAAACCAAAACAAACTCTTCACACTTTTCATGATGGCACAAAAAGTATCAACACAAAAAGGATCGAGCTTCCAAGCAAAAAAATGGATCAAATCAAGAAGCATAAAACAATGTTCTAGATAATATAGGAGAGCTCCCCCCATAAGTAGAGCATTATATATAATTTTTCCTTTGAATGCAAAATGGCCACAAATGAGATCATCACTACTACCTAGACTAAATAAAACACAAGGGGATACAAATAACATAAGAAGATCCACAAGAGGCAAGGAAAGCTTGGGAGAAAATAGAAAAACATTTTCTTGGCCAAAGATAAGGCAATTAGAAAAGGCCAAAATGAATATGATCAATGAATTCTACCATATGTCAAGTACTAATTGTGCAAGGACAAGAAGTAACATGGATAATTTTCCCGAGGTAGTTTGCAAGGATATTCGAGATCATATTCACACAAAGAAGCATATAATAAGATAGGAATTAAGCTTGATGCTTCGAAAGAGATTCTTGATTGCTTCAAATAGTCACACAATCACTAGTGATTGGATTAAATAGAAGCAAGTGGTTCCCATGAGGATATATAGATCCAAATATGAGGAAACACATACCAAGAATCACTCTCACACACACAAGATCCAAGAGATGAGCAATAAAACATCCAAGCAAATTGGAACTTGTATGAGCAAATGTGCCACATAGGAACTAGATAATTCTCAATATAAAATCTAAGTGGCACAACCTCAAATGTCCACATTTTCTAGGTTAGTAATATGCACAAAGCACATGACTCCCCCATAATGTGATAAACAAAGAAATCTCAACAAGAGGAAAAAGATCATACTAGAGAGGGTTAATGGACATTATAAAACTTAAGTTTATCACGAGAAAGACATACCACATAGAGACTAGATAATCAGGCAATAAAACTACTAAGTAGTTTTCCTCATGTACACACATTTTAGGATTGTGGAATGCCCAAGCATGACACTCCCCTAAAACGGAATAGTCCATTAAACCCTCACAAGAGCCAAATAAGATATCTACTAGAAACAATAAAGGCTCCAAACCAAGAAACACAAATACATGGTGTGCCAACCAACATACACAAATATACATCATAGGTCAATATAAGTAAGTGGGAAGCACAACATGTACAAACACATGCAAGGTACAAAACCAACACATGCACAAGGGAGCAAGTAACTATAATGTAAAGGAGTTTAGCACAAGTTACCGGAAGGAGGAACATTGGATAAGGGATATAAGCATGATAACCAATGACTTGACTTTGATAACAAGAGAATTATGAAGGTCCCTCAATTCTTCATAATGTAGCCAAGTCACCAATGCCCTCCAAAAACACCTATTGATCAAGTTTTAGCTTGTTGGTCCCCAACCAAGTTGGGTCCTAAGAAGTTAGTCACAATAGGCTTGGCTACCCAAATGGTTCTTTTCTTGACACCACTTTGGGCACCAACAAATTTGGCAAACACATTGCCACCTTCATCCTTACGAAGAGAATAAGCATCATCAATCAAGATAGGATGGGATGAGGAGATACCCATGGTGCATGAGGAAGAAAGGTTCCCCTTCTCATGGCATATGTAGCAAGTTCTTCTCTTACCATCTTTCTTCTTGGGACGAGCTGCACCATGAAGAAGAGCTTGAGGCTTCTTGGGAAGTGGCCCATCTTGAGCTTGTGGAGGAGCTTGAGGCCGCTTCCCTCGTTGCTTCTCACTAAGAGGCTTATTCTTCAATGGGCAATCCCTACAATTTTGGCCGGATTCTTCACTTGTCCTTGGCCCTTCTTATTGTTGCCCTTGTGCTTCAACACGTTAGTGGGCTTGTTCTTGATGTTGGAGTTGAATCCAAGCCCACTCTTGTCACTTGGGGGGCGTAGCACACTCATCATGTTCTTGAGTGTGGTATTACCTTCATGACACCTTTTCAAGTCATTATTCAAAGAAGTGACTTGAGCCTTGAGCTCCTTGACTTCCTCTACATGGTTAGTATCAACAACAATACTAGAGGAAGTAGAAACTTCATTGTTAGAGCAACAAGGCAAAGGATGCAATTCATCACAAGCTTTAGCATGGTTGTGAGAGGATGAATTGCAAGGACTAGCACATGGCAATATAACATTGGGAGTAGATATAGTGCTAATGTCCACATGAGACCCACTAGATGTTACCTTTGACACACTGGCCTCATGAGCTAACCTTAGCCTACCATGGGAGACTAGAAGATCCTCATGCGAGCTTGAGAGCTTGGCATGACTTTCTTCTAATTTCCCATAGTTGCTAGTTAGCAAAGCAAGTTGAGCCTTTAGCTCAACATTCTCCTTCAAGATTGATGCTTCACAAGAAATAGAGTTAGTAGCACAAGCATCATAATTTAATGCAAGAGGTGAGGGCAATTTGGAAAGCTCTTTAGAATAAGAAGCTTTAAGTTGCTCATGTGACTCTGTGAGTTTGATGAGCTCACCCTTGATGACCCTAGAGCCATTGTTGAGATGCTCAAAATCCTCAAGGAGTTTAGCATAAGCAACTTCAAGTTCATTATTTTTAATTTGAAGGGAATGTGCCACCTCAAGATCTCTATCGTGAGATTTCTTCACTTTGGATAGCTCTAGAGCAAAGGTCTCCTCAAGAGATTCCTTAGTGGTTTGTTCCTCTTCAAGAGCTTCATTTAGGTTGGCAATGTCATTAGCATACTCACGCTCAAGACTACCAATTTTATCTATTGTGTCCTCATGCTCATATACTAGTTGCCTACTTTCAATAGCACAAGTCAAGATTTTGATGAAAGTAGAGCAAGCATTTTTATTAGGATGAAGAGCACGAAGGACTAGCCCCCCCCTTCTATTTTCAAGAAGCAACATCATCATCTACTTCTACATGGTCAACATTCACATAATCATGATATATATTGGAATCCAAAGGAGAGGTTACCTTTGAACCCTTATCCATGAGGCACAAGTGAACATTAGAAGAAGATGATGATGAGTGAACACATGAAGCTCTAATGGCAACCTTGCCTTGGCCCACACATTCTAGTGACAACTCACATGTTGGTGTAGTGGAAGAAGATGAGAACTCATCGCGGCCGGAGGTGGAGGGAACACAATCATCCTCATTAACCTTGGACACATCATATTTTGCTTGAATCTTGGTCCATATATCATGAGCGTTCCGGAAAGGCATGATTGAGGAAAGAACTGCAAATCTCACAGCATTAACAAGCACATTAGATGCTTGAGCTTCGAGATAAGAGTTTGTCTCCTCCTCCAAAGATAGATTTTGGGGATCCTTAGGGGGAGACAAGCCCATATCTAGAATTCTCTCAATATTTGGGTCAATGGACCGGAAATGACTAAGCATGCAAGTACGCCAAACATCATAATGTGTGCCAACAAAAGTAAATGTGTGAGAGTGCACTAAACCCCTAGGAGAAATATTTACTCTCGAGGCGGTGAAGCCTAAAAGCGAGAGACCTCGCTCTGATACCAATTGAAAGTGCAATGGATGTCGCCTATAGGGGGTGAATAGGCTTTTAAAATTATTACAGTTTAGGATCAAGTAAATGCGGAATAAAACTAACGTTTAATTTATTGAGCACAAAACCTAGCCACTAAGTTCACCTAAGTGCACCAACTACCTATGCTAAGCAATACAAGCAACAAGATGATAGCAAGATATAAATACTTCAAGCACGATGGCTATCACAATGTAAAGTGCATAAGTAAAGGGCTCGGTTGAGAGATAACCAATGGACGTGGAGACGAAGATTTGTTTCCCGAAGTTCACTTCCAAAGAAGCAACGTCTCCATTGGAGAGGTGTGATGGCGCAATGCTCTCCGAACGCCACAAATGGCTCACCTCAAGGTGTGGTGGCTCGATGCTCACCCAACGCCACACAAGGCCTCACCCCGGATGCGGAAGCATGCAACTCACTGACGCCACAAAAGGCTCACCTTATTCTCCCGAGTGCGCACCACAAAAGGCAGGCATTCGCTCCACTATGGGACTCTTGAGGGCGGTCACCGAACCCGTACAAGATTGGGGCTATCTCCACAACTCAATTGGAGGCTCCCAACAACAAAGCCCAAAAGGCTACAATGCCACAAAAGGCTACAAAGACCACAAAATGTCAACAAGACCACAAAAGGTCAACAACCCAACCACACAACCGTCTAGGGTTCCAAGAACCCAAGAGAAACAAGCCCACAAGCTTGAACTCACCGAATCTCTGAGGAGAATTCAAACCTATGCACCAAATGCAAGGGCAAGTCCTTCTCTCCCAAATTCCAACAAAGCTACAAAAGCTATTGGAGGAATAAGGGAGGAAGAACACAAGAGGAGAACACAAAACTCTCCAAGATCTAGATCCCAATGATTCCTTCACAAAGAAGGGATTTGACTTGGGGGGTTGTACATCTAGATCTCCTCTCACTTTTCCCTCAAAAAGATGTAAGAATCATGGGAGGGAGAGGGAGTAAGAGATCTCAAATAGGTCAACAATGGTGGGCAAAAACGAGCTCAAAAGATGGGGAACCATTGGGGAAGAAGCCCCCCTTAAATAGGACAAGGAAAAACCGATCGTTTGGGCCAGCTTCGCGCACCACCGGAACTTCCGGCCCCACACCGGAACTTCCGGCAAATAGAAAAACAAGTTATTGAACCTGACCGGAACTTGGGCCGGAACTTCCGCTCAAGCAAAAACGCAGGATAGCATTGGACGAAAACTTCAATAACTTTTGATTACGGACTCCGTTTTTGATGATCTTAGACTCGTTTTGAAGAGAACAAAAAGCTAATGCTTTCTCCGGAAGTTTGAGTGAATATTAACTTAATGATAAATAAGTATGAAATATTTTAAAATGTTTCAAAGACTTTCAAGATGAAGTGGAAAATCATTGTAACAAGAAAATAAATGATTTATGATTTTATCATAAAGGGATTTATTTGAGTTACAAGTGTAACAAGAAAAATAAACGAGTTATGATTTATCATAAAGGGATTTATTTGAGTTGCAATTTTAGAAAAACACCTAGATTTACATCTCCCGAAACACCATAGGAGTATGGAGTGTTTGAGATTTGTAATAAAACCTCGTTTGACATGGTTGGATCAAAGGTGTTATTTATAAAACTATCATTGTGTTTTAAAAGATTAAAGCTTTAGAGACTACCGCTTTTACACTGAAAAGAGATCCATCTTGATCCGTTGAAATGACGCCATATGAGTTATGGTTTGGGGTAAAACCCAAGTTGTCATTTCTTAAATTTTGGTATGCTAAACATAAGTAAGATGTTTACAACCAAAGTCGGATGAGCATGTCTTTGTAGGTTATTGCGAATAACAATTGAGTATTCCTCCATAACACCAAGGACAAAAGGGTTTGCCGCTTGAAACGTGAAGTTTTCTTGAAAAAGAAGTTTTTCATAAAAGGTTAAGTGGGAGGACAATAGAACTTTAATAAGGTTAACGAACCTTAGATATATGTGCTGAGTTGCGCAGCGCCGGAAAATGTTCCAGAGGCAGCTAGAATGCTCATGGATCACGTGCCTCAAAGGTTGCGGTCACGGAGGTCTAAAGTTCCTATTGAACCAAGTAGGTCGGATAAACAATCAAATGTTGAGATTTGAGAGTAAATCGTTATTATTTGACAATGATGAACCGACTACATGCAAAGAAATGATGATGGGCCCTGACTCTGTCAAATGGCTTGAAGCCATAAAATCTGTGATAGTTCCATACAAGAGAAATCAAGTTTTGAACTTGGAAGACCCTCCAGAAAGGTGTAAAAACCTATCGGTCGTATTTGGATCTATAAAGAAACAGGCATGGATGTTTCACATCTATGAAATAGTCGACATGTCGGTAAATTTTTACGACAATGTTCAAAGAGTTGACTATGACAAGATTTAATCTTTCATAGCGATATTTATGTCTAGACGGATTAAAGTAGCAATCACTACATATAATTTGGTATATGGTAGATGAATAAACAAACCAAAGTTCTTCTAATAGAATGGTTACCTAGGACGTGTACATGACACGGTCCAAAGGGTTTTGTTAATTAAAAGGATGCTAAAAGGGCATGCAAACTTCAATGGTTGAAGTAAGCATCGCGAGTTGGAATCTTCACCGTGATGAAAAGGATTTTTCATTAGGAGACGATGAAGATGCTTGCATTTGCAAGAAATTAAGTGGGAGTGCTGAGACATATTTCTAATACATTATGTGGAGGACATCTTGTTGATTAGAAATGATGTAATTTTTATTGAGAAAGGTTAAGAATTTCATTTCGATGAACGACTTAGGCAAAACCCGAATATTTAGCACGAATGTCTATAGTGGATAGACTGTGACGCTAATATGGTTGTGCAAAACGTACATATATGAGATATTGAAGGATTTTAATATAGAAACGACAAGAAAAGGTTTTTGTCGCATGGAAAGGAATTGAATCAAGATTCAAGTGTATCGACACTTGATAAGTGAAACAAGATTCACTTGATGAGTGAAATCACGAGAATGTTTTGATCAATCATACCATGGTATGTACACATCCAGATATGTCCTATGCTCTAAGTGTTATGAGCATATACCAGAATGAATCATAAAATGATCATTAGACGATAGTAAGGATATTCTTATGATCTTTTGGAAGAACTAAGAATATATTTGTGTAGAGGTGACAAACAATTACAAATATTTCATTGTAAAGCGTTACATTGATATTAGTTTTGTCACAAGATAAAAATTAAGTTTATCTCAATTTAAACTATGGGTGGCACAATGAAATGGAAAGAAATTTTCCATGATGGATTTGGATGAATTCCAAAGTTAAGTCATTGTGACGAATACTACAACAAAAGGCTAAGTATATGACTGCTATAGTAGCAACAAAGGAGGGAATTTGTGTCAAGTAGTTTGTTATCAAACTAAGAAGTGGTTCGCAACGGGCTAACACTAAAGATATATTGTACGATAATATTATCGACATGGTTTAACCCCAAGGAACTAAAGGTCTCACCAAAAGACCAAATTTATACAATGCCATCTCATTGGAGAATGAGTGATGCGTGGATACGCAAATACATGTAAATACACACGGACCTGAAGCGTCAGATACGTAGATTATGTTAACTACTTGCAATTGCGTATATGGAACACCAGAAAGCCATAGATGTTCAATACGCAAAGTTTCTAAACTAGATTATTGTCTCTAGTGCAAGTGGGAGACTGAAGGGAATATGCCCGAGAGGCAATAATAAAGTGGTTATTATCGTATTCCTTATTTATGATAAATGTTTATTTTGTATGCTATAATTGTATTAATACGGAAACGTTAATACATGTGTGTTTAATAAACAAAAAGGAAGTTCCTAGTTATGGCTCTCTTATAAACTAGCTCGTTGATTAACAAGATGATCAAAGATTTCCTGATCATGGACATTGGATGTTGTTAATAACGAGGTCACAACATTAGTGTAATGTTGTGATGAACATTCATCCAAAGTATAGCATTACGATCAAAGTCATTGAGTTTATATTGCTATAACAACTTACGAAGTGATCCTAATCCTTAGACCATGAGATCACGTTAATCAATAACACCGGAAGATTTTCTTGATGACATCAAACGTCACACCGTAACTGGGTGATTATAAAGATGGCTTCAGAACTACTAAAGTGTTATGTTGAGGCTCATGGATCGATAGTGGAATTTGTTCATCCCGGTGACGGATAGATATGCTCTGGGCCCTCTCGGTGATATCACATTGATTAGCTTGCAAGGAATTGATTTGATCACTAGAATGTTATATCACATGAACGAGAAAAGAGTGCATGTCAGTAACGAGATCAAACTAGGTATGGAGATACCGATGATCGAATCACGGACATGTAATATATCGTGAAACAAAGGGATTAAGATACTAGCGTAAAAGATTCTGACGATCACAGGAAAGTCATCGTTGAATGTGTGGGAGTCAGTATGGATCTCTAGGTCCTGCTTCTGATTATTGATCATAGAGGGGTATCGATCATGTCTGCATTATTCGCGAACCGTAGGGTGGAATACTTAAGGGACACTGAAATCCAATTGGAGCAAAAGTTTCATGCGGGAAAGAATAACAAGCGCGGGAATTTATTTCACTAGACACTAAAACTATTTCGGTTGAAATTGCTGAAACTGGTTCTGCATGTGAAATTGAATACTAGCAAGGGGTTTTATGTGAATGTTTGTTAATTAAAGTAATTAACAAAATTCTGAATAAATAAATAAATATTTTTATTTAAATGAGAGCTTGTATTAAATTTGGTGGAAATTTAATGCATGTGAGTGGATTTTTGAGTGGAGGCTCTTTTATGGGAGTGGAGGCTTTTCATTTTGGGTGAGAGATCCACCCACATGAATATGGAAGAGGTGGGGGCAGCCACCATGGCTGGCGCCATGCCCCTTGGGGTGCCCCCCTCTCCCTATAAAAGGCTCCCCTCTCCTCCTCTCAAAGTACACCTCCTCGTGAAGGATCTCTCTCCCCCTCTAGAATTTATCCCCATGGTATCATACTAGCGATATACATGTTCCCGGTGGCTATTCGGCAAGAAAGGGTTGTGCTTCCGTTGCATCGCTGGAGTGAGGAGGCTGAGGTTGCTCTGTGTCTTTTACGTGTGTGCGAGCACGGATGCGCTACTGTTTTGCGGGGCGCTAGGACTTCCTCTCGATCTTGAGATCGACAAGAGATCGTCTACATCAACCACGAGTTTGGACTCGTTAAGATTTGTCGGTCTTCAAGGGTATGTTCTCTACGGATGTATATCCGCCCGTTGTTTGTATCTAGTAGATAGATCTTGGTACATAGTTGTTCCCATCATAGGAATTTTTTGTTTTTTATGCTGCGAACCCTACAAATAGATGCATGCGACACCTTCAAAGTTCACAAGGGTGACTAGAAACAAGTAGCATAAGAACAAGTAATATCACAATATGCATCAATCAATAAGTTTTGGGACACTTCACACAGAATAACAACTATGCTCTATTAAAGGTGCCTAAAGGTAGAAGGTGCATAATAGTGGAAGAAAGACCCTTTGTAAAGGGAAGCACAAGACGGAGGGGCGCCATGAGGTGGCCACACACCCCAGGCGCGGCCAAGCCTGGCCTGCGCTTGGGCAGGGTATGGGCCCCTCGGGCACCCCTGCCTCGCCTCCTTGCCTATAAGAAGCCCCCGATGCAGAAACCCTAGGCACCTGATCAAAACTCCATGAAACCGTCTGTAGCCGCCGCCACCATCGTACCTAGATCGGGGGGATCTAAATTTCTTCCCGGCACCCTGGCGGAGGGGAGATCATCCCGGAGGCCTTCTTCTCCGGTATGATGTGTGAGTAGTTCCACCTTGGATTATGGGTCCATGTAGTAGCTAGATGGTTGTATCTCCTTCTTGTGCTTTCATGTATAGATCTTGTGAGCTCCGTTCATGATCAAGATATAATCTATTTGTAATCATGAATGTTGTGTTTGCGGGGATCCGATGGATAGAGATTACTATGTCAGATTGATTAATGGTTTTGTCTTTATGATTCTATCAAGTCTGTGTTGTTTGTGATCTTGCATTCTCTCCGTTGTTAGTAGCTATCTTGGCCAAGAGTTGCTAGTGACTCCAAGAGGGGGTATTTATGCTCGATAGTGGGTGCATGCCTCTAGTTTCCAAGGGAAGTGACAGAAATCTCTTTGGTTGTACATGTGTTGTTGCCACTAGGGAGAAAACAACGGTCTCTTGTTCATGGAACAAGTGGATTGTTTACCTTACACACTTTGCTTAAAACAGTTGTCTGTTGCTTGCAACTTAATACTAGAGGGGGTTTAGATGATAACCTGAAGGTGAACTTCTAGTCATAGATGCATTTGGATGGCGGTCTATGTATCTTGTTGTATTGACCAATCGAATCTCGTAGGATCTTTTTGTCTAGTATTGCATTGTTATGCCTAGCTCAGTTCCTGTCAATTGTCCTGCTGTAATTTGTTTACCCTTCATGCCATGTTGTTATGTAATGAGAGCACCTCTAGTGAACTATGGACCCTAGTCCAATCTTTACCATTGATACATCTTTCCCTGTTACTTGTTTACTTGTTGCAAACCATCATCATCTTACACACCATACGTTTAATCCTTTGTTACAGCAAACCGGTGAGCTTGACAACCTCACTATTTCGTTGGGGCAAAGTCTTGAGTTTGTGTTGTGCAGGTTTCCACGTTGCTTGCAACACCTGTGTGACGTTTCCTTCCTTCTACTGGTTCGATAACCTCGGTTTCTTACTGAGAAAAAACTTGATATTGTGCTGCTTCACACCTTGCTCTTGGGGTTTCCAACAAAGCGCTCCTACATCAACTCAGCGCTGCATAAAGCTTTTCTGGCGTCGTTGCCGGGGAGGCTAAGGACGTCTTCACAAGGGGAGTCATCCACTTCCTTTCTCTTTACTTTGTTTTTAGTTTGCTTAGTTTCTTTTTCTTGGTTTTGTTTGCCTCTTGTTTTCAAAAACTACAAAAAAAATAGTCTAGTTTGGTTTGCTTTGTTTATTCAAAAACACAAAAAATTAGTTCCTGCTCTAGCTGTTGCTGCTGTTTTTGGCTTGCCCACCTTTGCCAAAATGAACTCTGCTGAGAACACCAAGTTGTGTGACTTCACTAGCACCAACAACAATGATTTCCTTAGCACTCATATTGCTCCACCTTCTCCTGATGCTACCTTTTATGAAATTAAGCCTGCTTTGTTGAATCTTGTGATGAGAGAGCAATTTTTTGGTGTTAGTTCTGATGATGTTGTTGCCCATATCAATAGCTTTGTTGAACTTTGTGAGATGCATAAGTATAAGGATGTAGATGGAGATATTATTAAGGTCAAGCTTTTTCCTTTATCCTTGAGAGGGAAAGCCAAACAATGGTTGCTATCTTTGCCTAAAAATAGTATTGATTCTTGGACTAAGTGCAAAGATGCTTTTATTGGAAAGTACTACCCTCCTGCTAAGATTATATCTATGAGAAGTGACATTATGAAATGTAAACAACTTGATAATGAACATGTTGCTCAAGCTCGGTAAAGAATGAAATCTTTGGTTAAGAGTTGTCCCACTAATGGACTCACTGCTTGGATGATTATCCAGACTTTTTATGTAGGTTTGAACTTCTGTTCAAGAAACCAGCTGGATTCAGCTACCGGGGGCACCTTTATGGGCATCACTTTGGGTGCTACAACAAGACTCCTTGATAATATGATGGTTAACTACTTTGAATGGCACACTGAATGAGCTCCACATGGTAAGAAGGTAAATTCTATTGAAGAAACCTCCTCTTTGAGTGATAAGATTGATATTATTATGGCTATGCTTGTTAATGGGAAAGCTCCTTTAGATCCTAATCATGTTCCCTTAGCCTCTTTGGTTGCTCAAGAAGAGCAATTTGATGTGAACTTCATTAGAAACAACAATTTCAACAACAATGCTTATAGGAGTAATTTTGGTGGTAACAACTATAGGCCTTATCCTCCTAATAATGGCAATTTCTATGGAAACTCTTAAAACAACGCTAGAAGTGCCCCCTCTGAACTTGAAGTCACGCTCAAATATTTTATTAGTAAACAAACCATTTTCAACAAGACTATAGAGGAAAAGATTTTGAGTGCTGAGAAAAACATATCCTCTTCGTCTGAAGCACAATCCTCCTTGATTAATAAAATGGCTGCTAAACATGAAACCATGGAAAGTACCTTTGCTGCCACTCATGCCATACAAGTTACTATTGATGAAAATGTTAGACTGTTAGCTCAACTTCATGCTAAGTGGGAAAGGGAAGCTGAAATTGATCGAAACAATAGTGTGTGCACCATCACCACCAAACCACAAAAAGTCCCTATTCCTCCTCCTACTATGCCTAAGCCTAATGAGTCTACTACTAGTGATACTAAGTTTGATTTTGATATAGATGGTTGCAATATTTCTGAAGTGATTATGTTCCTACAAAATCTTGTTAGAAGTCCTGATGCTAGTGATATGCATGTTGCTTTCACCAAACACATTACAGATGCTCTTGTTAAGATAAAGGAAGAGAAGTTAAAACACAAAGCTTCTATTCCTAGGAAAGTAGAAGATAGTTGGGAACCCATTATTAATATGCAAGTGAATGACTTTGATCTCAAAGCTTCATGTGATCTTGGTTCTAGTGTCTCTATTATGCCTAGGAAGATTTATGAAATGCTTGATTTGCCACCTTTGGAAGATTGTTATTTGGATGTCCCACTCAATGATAATGCTAAAAAGAAACTCATGGGTAGTTTTAATTATGATCTCATCATGGTTAACAATGCTTATGTCCCTGTTGATTTCTATGTTTTGGATGTTGAATACAATGCTTCTTGTCCTATTACTTTGGGAAGACCTTTTCTTAGAACTGTTGGTGCCATCATTGATATGAAAGAAGGAACCATTAAATATAATTTTCCATTCAAGAAAGGTATTGAACACTTCCCTATGAGGAGAGAGAGGTTTCTTTTTGCTCCTTTTTGAAAGCAAGGTTTGATGTTAATGCTTCTTCATTTGAAAATACTTGATTTTTCTTGCTTCTTGTGCCTAACTTAAAGGCGTTAAAGAAAAGTACTTGTTGGGAGATAACCCAAGACTTTCCTTGAGTCTTGGAAGTTATTAATTCATTAATGACCTCTCCTTATCCTTTTTGTTTGCTTTTTGTGCCAAGAATGACCTCTAATGAGAGGGAAGTAAGATTTGGGGAGTTGCTGTCCCAAAACAGATTTCTTTTCTCCACCATAAAAATTCGTGAGGAGTCTCTGTAAGTCTTACTGAGATGAAAATTTTCTAATAAATCTCCCAGTATGTTAGCTAACTTTCGTTAGTTCAACACTTTTTGATTTGAGCAACAGAAAATTTTCGAAAAAATCGGTTTCTACCTGCTGGTCTGTTTTGACAGATTTCTGCCATTATTTGCATTTGCTTCTTATTGATTCCTTTTTGAGTTATCTTTTGGGGAATTGAGCTTTTTGAAAGATTTGATACAGTACCTTGTGTTTTTAGTGAAAATTCTTGCTGTTCCAAAGCTTTTCCTAAAGGTCAGTTATCTTTTGAATACACTAATGTTGCTAATGAAGATTGTGTGAAGTTTTGTATGAAGGAAAAATTTCAGATGTAGAGAGAGAATGATGTAATGAGATGAAGAATGGACAAAAGCTCAAGCTTGGGGATGCCACCATGGTGTCACCCCAAGAAATATCTAAGTGGTACAAGCGTCAAAGCTTGGGGATGCCCAAGGCATCCCCTTCTTCATCAATAAAAAGCTTAGGTCTGTCTAGACACTTCGTTTTTATTGTTTCATGCACAGTTGTATTGTTCTTGGAGAGTCTTAGTTTTTGTTTGCTTTGCTTAGTTTGTTTAGTTTGATAGAATAAAGTAGTTGGACCCCCGTTCTTGTTGTGTTGTTTCAAATAAGTCAATTGGTGTTGGAAAAGAGTAGGAAGTTCCTGCTTGAAAGTGCAAGAGGAGCTTGCATTGACTGTGACTTAGACTGTAGCTTGACATGCTAGGTGTTGTTTTGACCTTATGCTTAGTGATTATTGTTGTAGAATGTCTTGTTCCAAAATATTGGGATTGCTTAGTGTGCCTTAAAGAAATTATGCGTTGTTTTAGAAAAGCATAGTATTTTGGTTTTCTCCTTTGATGTTTTGTTTGGGTTGAATTGGCACATGCTCGCACCATGTTATGACTATGAACAAGTCACCATAGCCTCTATGATCATTTATTCCTTGACTTTTAGTACCACTCTATGCTTTGATTAGTAATGTTTTGTCGCTCTGCGTGATTATGGCCATTATTGCTCTCTTAGTTGGTTGCTCCCAGTCTTTTGCTAGCCTCCACTTGTATGAGTAAGCTCTACTCATGCTTCCAACTCCCAAGAAACCAAGTTATTCCAAAGTGTCCACTATAAAATCCTATGCATGGTGTGTTACACCATTCCAAGTATATTGTTGGGGATATGCTATATGGGTATCCTTATAGCATGTCTCTTATCCGGCTAATCCGGGTGGCCCACAGATGGTAGCATGGCCTATGGCCTGCTGGGCGGCCCAGTTAGATGGATCCAGAAGGGAGGCCTATGCCGGATAAAGGAAGGCTATGGTGGAGTCACCAACGTACCCGGAGCCTTGGAGTACAAGATACACAAGACTAGTAATAGAAAGTGTAGGACTCTATAACCTGTCCGGCTAGGACTTTTCCCTGTAACCCTAAGACCTGGCGACTATATAAGTCGGGCCTATGGGAGCCTTTAGGGCATGATCATAGAAAACTTCATACACCCTCGCACAGCGAACCTATCTCTATAACTCGGCGTATTGCCCTTATAGTGATTTATAGCAGGAGTAGGATTCCGCCACCGTTGTGGGATCTGAACCTGGGTAAGCTGTGTTACCTCGTACCCGTCAACCGTCCGCCTTACCCCACGTCTCTAAACACGCACTGTGAGGACCCCTCCATGGCGTACTCGTCGGCAATACCACGACAGTTGGCGCCCACCAGGGGCAAGAGGCGCTTCAGGCTCTTCAGCGGGCGAGGACCAAGATCTTCGGGGGAATCGGCGAAACCGTAGCCATCGGTCGCGTTCTCTTCTCCGGAAATGTTCCGATCGTCCCTCCTGACGAGTTCTGGATCCCGGTGAAGACGAACCCTACGCGGTGTTTGATCGTTCCTATCGGAGACATCCACCTCTTCATCGGCGAAACCGACTCGGGAACTAGTTCCCTGGGAGTCGGAGGAGCATCAAGACCCGCACGGACCGCCTATGGGCTGGATACGCTCGCGGAAGGATCGATGTCGGATCTCTCTTCAGAGTTTGCCGACAAAGATCGGAAAGCACCAAGGCCCGCACGGACCGCCTACGGGCCGGATACGTTTGCGAAAGGATCGATTTCGGATCTCTCCTTAGTGTTTGCCGGCAAAGATCGGAAAAATCCAAGGCCCACCCAAACCGCCCATGTGCAGGATATAAAGGTGGAAGATCACTGCAAATCTGCTGGCTTCATCCGTACGTCTGGACAATAGAGATCCAAGTTTGTCGGCGTGGTTACCATCTTCGATCTGGCGCGCTGCGTTCAGAGAGAGGGAGAAAACCCCCGTGATTACCTGGCCAGGTGGCTCCGTATACGAGCCGATCTAGCCCACTACCCCAATGAGGATGATATCTATCACTTTGTGGAAGGACTGGACCATGGCACGCTTCTCTGACATTCTCTAAGACGGCAGCAGGCGTCAGGACGCCGTACCTTCGAAGGCATGGCCGAAGCTGTAGGGTTCGCAGCATAGAAAACAAAAAATTTCCTACGATGTGAACTATATACCAAGATCTATCTACTAGATACAAACAACGGGCGGATGTATATCCGTAGAGAACATACCCTTGAAGACCGACAAAGCTTAACGAGTTCAACTCGTGGTTGATGTAGACGATCTCTTGCCGATCTCAAGATCGAGAGGAAGTCCTAGCGCCGCAAATCAGCAGCGCATCCGTGATCGCACACACGTTCGAGGCACCGAGCAACCTCCGCCTCCTCGCTCCAGCGATGCAGCGGAAGCACAACTCTTTCTTGCCGAATAGCCACCGGGAACATGTATCTTGCTAGTCCGAGACCATGGGGGATAAATTCTAGAGGGGGAGAGAGATCCTTCACGAGGAGGTGTAAGAGACAAGTGATGAGGGGGGGCTCCTTTTATAGGAGGAGGGGGAGCACCCAAGGGGGTGGCCGCCGGCCATGGGGGATGCCCCCTCCCCTCCTTCATTCATGTGGGTGGACACTCCACTCACAAAATGCCCTTTAAATTCCCTCCACTCAAAAGTCCACTCAAATTCCCATTAAATTTCCACCAAATTTAATGCAAACTCTCATTAAATAAAACTCTTTTATTTTATTCAGAATTTTGTCAATTACTTTAATGACAAACATTCACAAATAACTCCTTGCTAGAATTCTAGTTCACATGCATAACCACTTTATGCAATTTCACCCGAAAACCTGTTTCGGTATCTAGTGAAATAAATTCCTGCGCTTGTTCATTCTTTCGGCATGAAACATTTGCTCCAATTGGATGTCGGTGTCTCTTAAGTGTGTCACCCTACGGTTCGTGAATAATGCGGACATGATCGAGACCCCTCTCGGATCAATAATCAGAAGCGGGATCTGGAGACCCATACTGACTCCCACACATTCAACGATAACTTTCTTGTGATCGTCGGAACCTTTTACGCTAGTATCTTAATCCCTTTGTTTCACGATATATTACATGTCCGAGATTCGATCATCGGTATCTCCATACCTAGTTTGATCTCGTTACCGACATGCACTCTTTTCTCGTTCCTGTGATATAACATTCTAGTGATCAAATCACTTGCTTGCAAGCTAATCAATGTGATATCACCGAGAGGGCCCAGAGTATATCTATCCGTCATCGGGATGAACAAATTCCACTCTCGATCCATGAGCCTCAACATAACACTTTATTAGTTCTGAATCCATCTTTATAATCACCCTGTTACGGTGTGACGTTTGATGTTATCAAGAAACTCTTCCGGTGTTAGTGATTGACATGATCTCATGGTCTAAGGATTAGGATCACTTCGTAAGTTGTTATAGCAATATAAACTCAATGACTTTGATCGTAATGCTATACTTCGGATGAATGTTCATCACACCATTACACTAATGTTGTGATCCTGTTATTAACAACATCCAATGTCCATGATCAGGAAACCTTGATCATCTTGTTAATCAACGAGCTAGTTTATGAGAGAGGCATAACTAGGAACTTTCTGTTTGTTTATTAAACACACATGTATTAACATTTCCGTATTAATACAATTATAGCATGCAAAATAAACATCTATCATATACTTGGAATACACATAATAAACACTTTATTATTGCCTCTCAGGGCATATTCCCTTCAGTCTCCCACTTGCACTAGAGACAATAATCTAGTTACATAGTGATAAATCTAACACCCATTGAGTTCTGGTGTTGATCATGTTTTGCTCTAGGGAGAGTTTTAGTCAACGGATCTGCTACATTGAGATCCGTATGTACTTTACAAATCTTTATATCTCCATCCTTGACATGCTCGCGGATGGAGTGAAACCGGCGCTTAATATGCTTGGAATGCTTGTGAGACCTTGGCTCTTTGGCATTGGCAATGGCACCATTGTTGTCACAATAGATCACCATTGGGTCCAACGCGTTTGCCACCACTCCTAGTTTGGATATGAACTCCTTCATCCAAACTGCTTCCTGAGCCGCTTCTGAAGCAGCAACATATTTGGCCTCCGTTGTTGATCCCGCTACCACAGGTTGTTTGGAGCTCCTCCAACTAACCGCTCCGCCATTCATGAGAAATACGTATCCGGATTGAGACTTAGAGTCATCCGGATCGGTGTCAAAGCTAGCATCGACATAACACTTAGCGACGAGCTCTTCTTCACCTCCGTATACAAGAAACATATCCTTAGTTCTTCATAAGTACTTAAGGATATTCTTGACCACTATCCAGTGTTCCGAACCTGGATCCGATTGGTACCTACTAGTCAAACTAATAGCATGTGCCACATCCGGTCTTGTACATAGCATGGCGTACATTATAGAGCCTATGGCTGAAGCATAGGGGACTTTGTCCATTATCTCTCTTTCTTCCGCCGAAGCCGGACTTTGAGTCTTACTCAATGTCTTGCCTTGCAACATAGGTAAGAACCCCTTCTTACTTCCATCCATTTTAAACTTCTTTAAAATCTTATCAAGGTATGTACTTTGCGATAGCCCTATTAGGCGCCTAGATCTATCTCTATAGATCTTTATGCCTAATATGTATGACGCTTCACCTAGGTCCTTCATTGAAAATTTGCTGTTTAGATAACTTTTAACACTGTTTAAAAGATCTATATCATTTCCGATCAATAATATGTCATCCACATATAATATCAGAAATGCCACATTGCTCCCACTCACTTTCTTGTAAATACAAGCTTCTCCATAAGTTTGGACAAATCCAAACTCTTTGATCACCTCATCAAAGCGGAGATTCCAACTTCGTGATGCTTGCTTCAATCCATAGATGGATCGCTGAATCTTGCACACCTTGTTAGCATCCTTAGGATCGACAAAACCCTTTGGTTGTATCATATACAACTCTTCTTCAATATTACCATTGAGAAACGCGGTTTTGACATCCATCTGCCATATCTCATAATCGAAATATGCAGCAATTGCTAACATAATCCTAACTGACTTTAGCATCGCTACGGGAGAGAAAGTCTCATCGTAGTCAACTCCTTGAATTTGTCGAAACCCCTTTGCGACAAGTCGAGCTTTATAGACGGTCACATTACCATCAGCATCAGTTTTCCTTTTGAAAATCCATTTGTTCTCCACGGCCTTTCGGTCGTGAGGTAATTCCACCAAGTTCCAAACTTGATTTTCATACATGGATTCCATCTCGGATTTCATGGCTTCTAACCATTTGTTGGAATCCGGGATCATCATCGCTTCTTCATACGTCGCAGGGTCATCATTTTCATCAACCATGAAATTCATGACAGGATTTCTGTACAGCTCGGGAGCTGCACGCGTCCTGTTTGACCTGCGAGGTTCGGTAGTACTCTCTTTCGGAGTTTCATGATCATTATCATTAGTTCCCTCTTCAACAGGTGGAGCCAACTCCGGAACAACTTCCGGCGCTGCGCTACTCGCCATACTTTGAAGAGAAGGTTCCACAACCTCTTCGAGTTCTACCTTCCGACTACTCACACCTTTCGTGAGAAACTCTTTCTCTAGAAAGGATCCATTCTTGGCAAAAAAAACCTTGCCCTCGGATCTGTGATAGAAGGAATACCCAATAGTTTCTTTAGGGTATCCTATGAAGACGCATTTTTCCGCTTTGGGTTCGAGTTTATCCGGTTGAAGTTTCTTCACATAAACATCGCATCCCCAAACTTTAAGAAATGACAGCTTAGGTTTGTTTCCAAACCACAATTCATACGGTGTCTTTTCAACGGATTTAGATGGTGCCCGATTTAAAGTGAATGCAGAAGTTTTTAGTGCATAACCCCAAAATGACAACGGCAAGTCCGTCAGAGACATCATAGATCGAACCATATCTAATAAAGTACGATTACGACGTTCCGACACACCATTTCGCTGTGGTGTTCCAGAAGTTGTGAGTTGTGAAACAATTCCACACTCTTTCATGTGAGTGCTAAACTCGTAACTTAGATACTCACCTCCACGGTCGGACCGTAGAAATTTGATCTTTCTATTACGATGATTTTCCACTTCATTCTGAAATTCCTTGAACTTTTCAAAGGTTTCAGACTTGTGTTTCATCAAGTAGATATAACCGTATCTACTCAAATCATCCGTGAAAGTAACAAAATAACGATATCCACCTCGCGCCGACACACTCATTGGACCACATACATCAGAATGTATGATTTCCAATAAATCTGTCGCCCGTTCCATTGAACCGGAAAATGGCGTTCTAGTCATCTTGCCCATAAGGCATGGCTCAGATGTATCAAATGATTCATAATCAAGTGATTCCAAAAGTCCATCCGAATGGAGCTTCTTCATGCGTTTAACGCCAATATGACCTAGACGGCAGTGCCACATATATGCGGATATATCATCATTAAGTTTAATCCTTTTAGCATCAACATTATGAATATGTGTAACATTATCATCGAGATCTAATAGAAATAAACCATTCATCATCGGTGCATGACCATAAAAGATTTCATTCATATAAATGGAACAACCATTGTTCTCGGATTTAAATGAATAACCACTTCGCATCAAACACGATCCAGATACAATGTTCATGCTCAGTGCAGGCACCAGATAACATTTATTCAAGTTTATAACTAATCCCGACGGCAAATGGAGAGGCAGCGTTCCGACGGCGATCACATCAACGCTTGATCCATTGCCGACACGCATCTTGACCTCACCCCTTGCTAGCGGTCGCTTGTTCCGCAGCCCCTGATTCGAGTTACAAATATTAGCAACTGAACCGGTATCAAATACCCAGGTGCTACTGCGATCACTAGTCAAGTACACATCAATAACATGTATATCATATATACCTTTGTTTGCCTTGCCGGCCTTCTTGTCTGCCAGATACTTGGGGCAGTTGCGCTTCCAGTGGCCAGTCCCCTTACAATAGTAGCACTCGGAATCAGACTTAGGTCCAACTCGGGGTTTCTTTTCAGGCGCGGCAACAGGCTTGCCGCCCTTACTTCCCTTCCGTTTTCCCTTCTTGTCTTTCTTGAAACCAGTGTTCCTATTGATCATCAACACTTGATGTTCCTTTTTGATCTCCACTTCTGCAGTTTTAAGCATTGACAGAAGCTCGGGGAGAGACTTCTTCATGCCTTGCATATTATAGTTCATCACGAAGCTCTTATAGCTAGGTGGCAGAGACTGCAGAACACGATGGATGCCTAAGTCAATGGGAATCGATATTCCCAAGGACACAAGCTTATCGGCGTAACCCGACATCTTGAGTACATGCTCACTAACGGAGCTGTGCTCTTCCATCATGCAGCTAAAGAACTTTTCTGAAGCGTTGTAGCTCTCTAAAGCAGCATGTGTGTCGAAAATCATTTTCAACTCACCCATTGTATCAAATGCATTGTCGTTTTCGAAACGCTTTCGAAGTTCCGGCTCTAGCCCATACAATATGCCGCAATGAACTAAGTTGTGGTCCTCCTGACGAGTCTGATAGACATTCTTCTCCTTGTCAGGGGCATCATCTAAAGGTGGGGGGCCTAACGGCGCTTCTAGCACATATTGCTTTTGTGCAGCAGAGAGGAGAATCCTCAAATTCATGGCCCATTCGGTAAAGTTGCTACCGTTCGTTGCTAGTTTCTCTTTCTCCATGAACACACTGAAATTAAAAGCAGGTGGTGCCATGTACAACAGAATTTGTAAAGTTTAGACTAAGTGTATGATAGATTGAGTTCAAATAATCCATATTATGAATGAACTCCCACTCAAAAACGACATCCCTCGTGCCTTTTTGGTGATTACATGAACCAAATCCACTATACCAAGTCCGATCATCACGTGAGTCGGTATAGCTTCAAAGGCGAGCATCAAATGGGCATCATATCAACTATATGACTCATGCTTAACCTTTCGGTCCGTGTTCCGAGGCCATGTTTGTACATGCTAGGCTCGCCAAGTTAGAACCTTAGTATTCGCGTGTGTAACTGTTTTACACCCGAAATATGGTCGTGGATCCAAGAACACCCGATCATCACGTGATGTCTTGGAGCGACGAAAACATAATCGGTGCATACTAAAGGAAGAACACATTCTTATCTTGATATTTAAATGAGGGATCATCTTATTATGCTAACAAAGCGCTAAACAAGCAATATAAGATGCTATCAAACATCATATGTTTATTAGTGAAATTATATGGTTCCCGCAGATGATCTCTATCATGTGCATCGTGGTATGATCACTATCATACCTATATGTGTAAATCCAAGGTCTATGGATTTTACACGCTATGTGTGTTGTAAGAGTATCATCTCATACTTCTACTTACAACACTACCATATCATAACACTAGCCCAGCAACAATCTAAACTAGACGCCTCTAATTTATCCATTGCAAGTTTTACGTGGCATAGGGCTTTCGAGATAGAACCGTTCTTACCTACGAACATGAACCACAACGAGGATAATGAAATTGTTGACAACTCGCTTGCAAAATAGATATTGACTATAGTAGGAGAGACAGACACCCGCTAGCCACTTATGCAAACTAGTTGCATGTCAAGCGTGGAACAGGTCTCATGTGCGAGGACATGTAAAGTTTGTCCGGGACGCTTCATCCCACTATGCCACCAATATCCAAAATTACAACAAAGGAGCAACAACATGATCATCATCGCCCACATACTCATATGTGTACTACCCGTGTAAAGTATCTACGCATAGATCCGGCTCTGATACCACTGTAGGGTTCGCAGCAAAGAAAACAAAAATTTTCCTACGATGTGAACTATATACCAAGATCTATCTACTAGATACAAACAACGGGCGGATGTATATCCGTAGAGAACATACCCTTGAAGACCGACAAAGCTTAACGAGTTCAACTCGTGGTTGATGTAGACGATCTCTTGCCGATCTCAAGATCGAGAGGAAGTCCTAGCGCCGCAAATCAGCAGTGCATCCGTGCTCGCACACACGTTCGAGGCACCGAGCAACCTCCGCCTCCTTGCTCCAGCGATGCAGCGGAAGCACAACTCTTTCTTGCCGAATAGCCACCGGGAACATGTATCTCGCTAGTCCGAGACCATGGGGGATAAATTCTAGAGGGGGAGAGAGATCCTTCACGAGGAGGTGTAAGAGACAAGTGAGGAGGGGGGCTCCTTTTATAGGAGGAGGGGGGGCACCCAAGGGGGTGGCCGCCGGCCATGGGGGCTGCCCCCTCCCCTCCTTCATTCATGTGGGTGGACACTCCACTCACAAAATGCCCTTTAAATTCCCTCCACTCAAAAGTCCACTCAAATTCCCATTAAATTTCCACCAAATTTAATGCAAACTCTCATTAAATAAAACTCTTTTATTTTATTCAGAATTTTGTCAATTACTTTAATGACAACCATTCACAAATAACCGCTTGCTAGAATTATATTTCACATGCATAACCACTTTATGCAATTTCACCCGAAAACCTGTTTCGGTATCTAGTGAAATAAATTCCTGCGCTTGTTCATTCTTTCGGCATGAAACATTTGCTCCAATTGGATGTCGGTTTATCTTAAGTGTGTCACCCTACGGTTCGTGAATAATGCGTACATGATCGAGACCCCTCTCGGATCAATAATCAGAAGCGGGATCTGGAGACCCATACTAACTCCCACACATTCAACGATGACTTTCTTGTGATCGTCGGAACCTTTTACGCTAGTATCTTAATCCCTTTGTTTCACGATATATTACATGTCCGAGATTCGATCATCGGTATCTCCATACCTAGTTTGATCTCGTTACCGACATGCACTCTTTTCTCGTTCCTGTGATATAACATTCTAGTGATCAAATCACTTGCTTGCAAGCTAATCAATGTGATATCACCGAGAGGGCCCAGAGTATATCTATCCGTCATCGGGATGAACAAATTCCACTCTCGATCCATGAGCCTCAACATAAAACTTTATTAGTTCTGAATCCATCTTTATAATCACCCTGTTACGGTGTGACGTTTGATGTTATCAAGAAACTCTTCCGGTGTTAGTGATTGACATGATCTCATGGTCTAAGGATTAGGATCACTTCGTAAGTTGTTATAGCAATATAAACTCAATGACTTTGATCGTAATGCTATACTTCGGATGAATGTTCATCACACCATTACACTAATGTTGTGATCCCGTTATTAACAACATCCAATGTCCATGATCAGGAAACCTTGATCATCTTGTTAATCAACGAGCTAGTTTATGAGAGAGGCATAACTAGGAACTTTCTGTTTGTTTATTAAACACACATGTATTAACGTTTCCGTATTAATACAATTATAGCATGCAAAATAAACATCTATCATATACTTGGAATACACATAATAAACACTTTATTATTGCCTCTCAGGGCATATTCCCTTCAGAAGTGGCAGCTCAGACAGCGCTTGCGCTCATTGACGGAGCCCCTCCGATTCAGCCACCGCCACCACCGCCTCCGTCCACCATCGTCGCAGCAGCACCACCACCTCCAGTCATCGTCGAGGCCGTTGCACCTCCACCGCCCATCATCGAGGAAGTCCTGGCACCCTCCGACTCTGTCATTGACGCTCTTTATGCTGATTTCAGTGCAGATTCAGAGAAGATAGACTTCAGTCCAGAAGAGCTAGACTCCACTATGCAGGAGATGGAAGAGGAGTACTCGCGCAACGAGCAAGCCAACAACACCGTCACATCCCGAGGGGTGTTCGTCACCATTGGGACGGCGATGGATGAAGATCAACCCGGACAGGCTCTGCCTACAGTGCTGGACAAGGGGAAGGGGCCACTTATTGCTACTGACGTCGATCGCACAAAGGTCATGCCTCCTCCGCCTAAACCAGTGCAGCAGCCGCGGGAACTCGGCACCAGCCCGAGCAACAATAAAACCGCAAACTTGCCGCCTCCAGCATCTATGTCGGTAGCAGCCCATGTTACTCCAGCTGATAGAGTGATGTACGTCAATCTCCTTGTCGAGCCACTAACCTTTGCTCATATCCGGAACGTGACCCAGCTTGACGAGAAGCGCCAACAGTTGTTGGAGGAAGCACAGGCCATCGCGGAGCAAGGCGCTAAACTAGATCGAGATCTGGTCAACGCGCAGAAGTCCATAGAGAAAGCTAGAGCAATGGAGGCCGAGTACAAGACTTTGCTACAACAGCAGAAGGCTAAGAAAGCTCCAGCTCGCATCATCAACGATCCTGGTGTACGCGCAACCTAGGATGGGATCCCTCGAAGCCGGCACAGGCCAAGCCATACATTGACAGTGAAGGCAAGCAGGTGATGCCCACCCCACTCCTTAACCTCGCCGTCGCCAAGACCCTTTTGGAGCAGGATAGATCGCCTGAGGCAGTAGAACAGGTCTATGACCTAGTGGCCAAGGCAGTGAAGCAGCAGGAAAATGCCACCTCTCAGAGGCTTGAGTCTGACCCAGCGCTCTGCCGATCTAGCCAGTACAAGCCGCCAAGGGACAGATCTCCTCTTGATGTCGGGTCCCAGACGGGTTCATCAGAACGAAGACGGAGGGATGCGCGCAACAGGAAGGATGCTATCCTCGTATCCTCCAACCACGGAGAAAAGGCCCGACCTCATCGCCCATCCCCACCGCCCCGATCCCCCGACATCACGAAGACTACAAAACTCACCATCGTGCGGATATGCCCCCACCAAAGCAGTGCGACATCGTCATCCGCAACAACGCGGAGCAGACCCGTCATGACGGAGAGCGCAACCAAGGACACAAGAGCAGGTCACGCCATGACCCTCCACGTCCGACAAGCAACCATGACAGGCGTGAGGCGTCGCAGGAGGGTAACAGCAAGAAAGCTAACCCACCGCCACCTCCGCCTCCGTCACTACCAAGCAGTCACCATGGCGGAAGAGGCTCGCGTCATTCATGCAGCCCATCCCCTGTTGAAAAAAAGAAGAACCCGGAGCCGTACGATGCACGTTCACGGATCGAGAAGATCCACGAGGCCCGGGAAGGACCATACCTGGGACCACGTTGTTTTGGTCCTGCAATAAGGTCTGCAACTTACCCCAAAGGTTTCCGGATTGACAAGACCATCAAGCCCTATGACGGCACCGCCAAGCCAGCCACATGGTTGCAGGACTATGGCAACGCGGTGGAGATTGTCGGAGGCAACCCCAACATCGTCGTCAAGTACCTCCCGTTAATGTTGGCAGGCACGGCCCGTCAATGGATCGACGACTTGCCGGAGAAATCTATCTACAACTGGCTGGACATGCAAGAAGCGTTCACCAAGAACTTTGAGGGTACATACAAGCGTCCCTGCACTGTGGGCGATCTGCAGCGGTGCGTGCAAGAAAAAGACGAGACATCTCGTGCCTACCTCTCCCGATGGCTGGATATGAAGAATTCCTGCGCAGGAGTGCACGCTCAGACCGCCATGGCCGCCTTCATCGATGGGTTGGAAAGGGGCACGCTGCTCTGACATAAGCTGCAGCGCTTGCATGACAATCACCAGCTTGACTTGAATCAGATGATTCAGTTGGCTAGTGAGTTCGCAGCTGCCGACGACGATGCTCATGGCTCTTTGCCGGCAACGGCCATTCCAACTCAAGCTCGGAGGAACAGCAGTACAAAGCGGAAAACCGCTCCAAAAGAAAAGAAATCTACCGACATGGTCGCTATGACTTTTGCAGGACGAGGAGAAGGCGGACAACGTGGCCGAGGAAGGGGAGCTGGTCATGGGCAGCAACGAGGAAGTGAAACCACCTCGGCGCCGCTCCGTGTTCCCCAAACCTACGAAGAGTACCGTGATATGCCATGCCTCATACACCTTGATGCCAACGGCAAGGCCACCCATACCAATCGACACTACAAGTTCGTCAACGACCTCAAGGAAGACCCGGAGTCCGGCTACAAGCGAAGTCCGAAGAACAGACCACGAGGCAAGGGCAAAGGGAAGAAGAAGGAGGAGGAGTCTAAGGATTCAAGTGACATGGACGAAGACGTTGACCCCAAGCACGCTTCCAAGAGCGACGACAAGGGCAAGAACCCCTTCGCAAAGAAGGCTCCAGTCTACCACACTTTCCTTGGCACCCCCACTGTCCGGCAACAGAAGACCTCTCTGAGGATCCTGATGGCCACTCTCCCCCAGTCCCCCAGTACCTGCGCTGGTCGGAGGTTCCAATAACTTGGGACAGGACGGACCACCCAGACCTTGTGCCAATGGAGAACCAGTACGCCATGGTCATCAACCCCTTGATTGACGGCATGGAGTTCACCAAGTGTATGGTGGATAGTGGAAGCAGCATCAACATCATGTACCTGGATACACTGCATAAGATGAACTTGACGGAGGCAAACCTAAGGCGGACCAACACCATCTTCCACGGCGTAGTTCCTGGTCGGGAGGCTCGGTCCCTTGGGTGCATTACACTTCAGGTTGCCTTTGGCGATGTTAATAATTACCGCCAAGAGCGCATGACCTTCGAGGTGGTCCCCTTCAAGAGCGTGTACCACGTCATATTCGGCCACGACATATTCCACACGTTCATGGCCAAGCCATGCTTTGTCTACAACAAACTCAAGATACCCGGACCAAACGGTGTCATCACCGTATCCGGAAGCTTTACCAAGGCAAGGGACTGCGAGATCAATGAAGCAGCCGTTGCAGAAGCTGTCCTCTACAGCGAAGAATTCAAAGAGATCCAGAGCAAGGTCAATGACTCAGAGATGCCCGCGTCGAAGAAGCAGATCTCCGACTCCGCTCCTGTGTTCAAGGCCACCATCGAGACCAAGCCGGTGGAACTTGTGGTAGGCGCTGCCTCCAAGACCGTTGCCATTGGGACGAACCTGGATCCCAAATAGGAAAGCGCGCTCATCTAGTTCCTCCGTGAGAATAGGGACATCTTTTCCTGGCAACCTGCCAACATGAAAGGTGTACCTAGGGAACTTGCCGAGCACACCTTAAACATTGATCCAAAATGCAAACCAGTGAAACAACCTCTACGACGCTTTGGAGATGAGAAGAGACGCACCATTGGCAAAGAGATAGCTAGGTTACTTAAGGCTAGATTTATCCGAGAAGTCCTTCACACCCAATGGGTGGTCAATCCTGTACTTGTCCCCAAAAAGGGAACCAATGAATTAATAATGTGCGTTGATTACACCGGCTTGAACAAAGCATGTCCCAAAGATCCGTTTTATTTGCCTCGCATTGACCAAGTCATTGACTCGACGGCTGGCTCGGAGCTTTTGTGTTTTCTCAATGCATACTCAGGATACCACCAGATCAAGATGAGGAAGTCGGACCAATTGGCCAATTCGTTCACTACCCCATACGGCACGTTTTGCTATGTCACAATGCCCTTTGGGATAAAAAACACAGGTGCTACCTACCAGCGGACAATGCAACGTTGCCTTCACGACCAAATTGGTCAGAACGTTCACGCCTATGTGGACGATATCGCGGTGATGTCTAAAAAGTCAAACGACTTAATCTCCGACTTAAAAGAAACCTTTGATAATCTCCGGAAATACAACATGATGCTCAACCCTAAGAAGTGCGTCTTCGGGGTTCCAGCCGGCAAATTGTTGGGCTTCATCGTTTCCCAACGTTGAATCGAGATCAACCCAGAGAAAATCAAGGCCATCTTAAACATAAACCGTCCGACATGCCTAAAGGACATTCAACGACTAACATGTTGTGTTGCAGTAGTTAGTCGGTTTGTCAACCGACTTGGAGAGAAGGCCCTGCCGCTGTACAAGTTGGTGAAGAAGGTGGAGAAATTCACTTGGACGGACGAAGCAGATGCAGCATTGAAGCAGCTCAAGGAAATTCTTTCCTCAGCACCCATCCTTGCAGCACCCGAGCCTAGAGAGCCCCTATTAATTTACATGGCGGCAACCAACCGGGTTATCAACATCGTCGTCATGGTAGAGCAGACAGAACCAGGCTATGAGCACGGAGTTCAACGACCAGTTTACTATGTGAGCGAGGTCTTGACGGAGTCCAAGCAGCGTTACCCGCACTATCAAAAGATAGCTTATGGAGTATTCCTTGCTTCTCGGAAGCTGAGGCATTACTTTCAGGAGCACCCAATTACAGTGGTGAGCAAGACTCCACTGTCCGACATTATCAATAACAGCGACGCTACAGGAAAGGTCGCGAAGTGGGGCATTGAACTTGCCGCCTTCGAGATCACCTACAAGAGACGCGACGCTATCAAGTCACAAGCCTTGGCGGATTTTGTTACAGATTGGACGGAGGCGCCAGATGTTACTCCGTTGCCGGAACTAGAGTATTGGGTGATGCACTTTGATGGATCAAAGCTGCTCAACGGCTCGGGGGCTGGTGTATTGCTACAGTCACCAACAGGAGACAAGCTACACTACGTTCTACAGATCCACTTCGAGGCTACAAACAACATGGCGGAGTATGAAGCACTCATTCACGGACTACGTGTATCCAAGGATATTGGCATCAAGCGCATAGTTTGCTGTGGAGATTCCGACTTGGTTGCCCAGCAGGTGGCTGGCACCTGGAATGCGCGGAACCCTATGATGGTGGCATATCGAGACGAAGAGGACGAGTAGCCAAGAGCTTCTTGGGCTACGAAGTTAAGTATATACCTAGGGAATAAAACGAGGCAGCTGATCTGCTGTCTAAGCTTGGATCAGGGCGCAAGCGAATTCCGCCAGGAGTTTTCCTAGAGCACCTGCGCACACCATCCGTGAAGGGGGCCGACATCGACAACCCGGATAGAGCTGACTCCTTTGTCAACATGGTGACTAAGGTCCCTCCGGCTTGGACAAAACCGTTCATGGAATATCTCGAACACGGAACTTTGCCCGACGACGAAGTCGAAAGACGACAAATAGTACGACGAGCAAAGGGTTATACCATAATCAATGGGCAACTCTATAAAAGGAGCACTACTGGTGTATACCTAAAGTGTGTTTCCCAGCTAGAAGGTATGGAAATCCTGCGCGAAATCCATCTCAGAGATTACGGGCATCACGCCGCTCCTCGATCGTTGGTCGCGAAAGCCTTCCGGCAAGGATTCTACTGGCTAACCGTGAAGGCGGACGCCGACAAGCTGGTTGAGACATGCATGGGATGTCAGTATTATGCCCGACAACCACATGTTCCTGCTGAAGAATTGCGAACAATACCAATAACTTGGCCGTTTGCAGTCTGGGGGCTGGACATGGTGGGACCATTGCAGACGGCACCTTGTGGGTTTACGCATTTGCTTGTAGAAGTTGACAAATTCACCAAATGGATAGAAGCTAAACCCATTAGAAAGCTTGATGGGGCAACTGCCCTCAGGTTTGTCCGGGATCTAGTGGTGAGATTTGGTCTCCCACATAGCATTATCACCGACAACGGAAGCAACTTGTCACTCGGAGAAGTGGAGGCTTATTGCTGGACGAAAGGCATCCGACTTGACCTTGCATCTGTGGCACACCCACAATCCAATGGTCAGGTTGAGAGAGCCAATGAATTAATTCTGCAGGGAATCAAGCCACGTCTTGAGGCACCGCTACATAGAGCAGCTGGAGCCTGGGCGGAAGAATTGCCATCTGTGCTGTGGAGTTTACAAACTACACCAAACAGATCCACCGGCTACACCCCTTACTTCATGGTATATTGAGCAGAAGCCATCTTGCCTTACGACATCCTCCATGATGCACCAAGAGTTGCCGGCTACGACGAGGATGACACTAAAGAATCCAGACGCCTAGATGTGGACCTTCTCGAGGAGGAGCGCGTTTTGGCATGCCAAAGATCCGCCATCTACCAGCAGAAGCTACGCAGCTACCATAGTCGCCGCGTTCGGCATCGCTCATTTAAAGAGGGGGATTTGGTGCTCCAACTTAAGCAGAAGAAGTCACACAAATTATCCCCGCCATGGGAAGGACCGTTCATCATAAGCAAGGCGCTGCTCAATGGGTCTTACTATCTTGTTGACAATCGTGAACTAAAGGATAGACCCAACGAGGATCATAAGTGTAAGCGATGTGACCCGGATGATGACTACCCGGAGCTTGATCGGCCATGGAACATAGCACAGCTACGTCATTTTTACACTTAGCATTTTTTATCTAAATTGTATATCTCTTATATGATCAATGAAATAAATCTCTCTGGTTCACTCATATTTCTGAGTCTTTTACCTCCTTTAGTGTTCATTTTTGGATCATGTAAAACCTTTATGCACAAGTATTGCGTTTGCACTTGTGAAAATTCCGCCTACGGACGCTAGCTTAAGTTTTCTGGTCTACACGTTCTTTGTTGTTTTTATGTGGATTCTGGAGTAGTGACTTTTGGCACTTATTGTCGGCGATTTTGTGCTCAGGTTATTGACGGTGCCATTGGGCATCATCACCTAAGCGCATGGTTCCGACAACGAGTCTTTCGACTCACGAAAAGTCAAGCATAAGAATCAAAGTAATGGATAAGCCAGCACTTGCTAAAAAATATGTACATGCTGGAAATTAGTTCTTAAGTAGCAGGACATAACAACCATTGTTTTCCGCCTTAAGTTATATCACCAAGTTTTTTCCGCGCATACACCAAAGGTGAAACAAATATTACAAAGTTGTTTTTTCATTCCTTTGGCGCAGGAGACTTGGAAGCAGCATCGTCACCAGCCGAAGAATCACCCTCAACGTCGAAACTATGGTGAGACTCGGAGGAATATTGGTTGACGCTGTCGATGCTGTTCATGGGCACGAAGACGTCGATGTCCACCAACTCGGCAACTATGGTGTCATAACCCGCGAGTGATGACAAGATGGCTTCATGATCAATCTTTTTGTCGTCATCGTCGACATCGGGGATACCAAAGATCACCGTGTCGATGTCGGCACCTTCGTAGTGTGCCTTCACCATTGACAGCATCATCCTTGCGCCAGCCCGTGCACATGAAGCTTTCCAGCTTGTGACACGCTCAGGGGCTCGACGCAGAATCTCCGAGTACTTCGCCACGGAGTCCGAGGCCTTGATGTATATCTGGAGGGGCTTGGCAATCTCTTTGGCCTGGGTGATGGCGGTGTTAATGAAGTTGCCGGCAAGAACCATGCATTCCTTGTCCGAAGGAGGCGAGCGGGTTAAACCCATAGGAGCTGCAAATTCCGACAAGGAGCGCATAAGTGCAATAAATTCAAGGTATCCAGACTACAGAAATACAAGGCGGAGGAAACTTACTGAAGATGTTGGCCTTAGCCTGCCAGAGGGTGTTCGCCAGGGATTCTTTCTCTTGTTGGAGGAGCTTAAACGCCTCGCTGTGGCGTTGGTTTTGCTCATCAGCAGCTTGCTTCTGATCTTTTAAGATCGCAAGCTCCTCCTTCAAGCGATTGATTTTTGCGGAGGCGGAGTCCTGCAGGGCCTTCATGGAATCCTCATGCATTTTCAGCATTTCCTTCCTCTCCTCCTTAAGGATCTTGTTCTCGCTGTCCAGCTGCTGGATGTGCTTGGACTGCTCGACAATGTCCTTGGCCTTGGCGACATGTTCTGCAATTCGGAGAAAACAAAGTACACAGTGAGTACTCGGAGAATGAAGGCACAGAAACAAGACGGAATGCGCAAAAAGAAAACAGACTCTTGTTTTTGATGATTTGTTCCTTCAAGAAGGCATTTTTGCCCTTTTCAGCTTCAAGATCTGCACGCATCTTCTGGTACTTATCATTGGCCATGCCCCTCCGAGAATTCTCGTTCTGTGGAAAAAAGAAAAAAGTTAAACCGTTGTTTAGTCTTCTTGGAGCATCTAGTCGGAAATTTTCCACCTAGACGCTCGGGGGCTACAGCGAGATTTTTTTACTTAGCAATATGCTTAGCTTTCCTTTAAGCATCTAGTCAGAACTAATTCAGTTCTCGATTAGAAGCTTGGGGGCTATAGTATAAAGTTTTTAACTCGGAATCTGCTTAGCTTTTCTTTAAGCATCTAGTCGGAACTAATTCAGTCACAACTAGAGGCTTGGGGGCTACAGTATTGAAAATTATAAACACTGCGTATGCTACTCTTAAAGCATCTAGTCGGAATAGTTCATTCCATCTAAATGCTTGGGGGATACAGTGAGAGTTTTTCTAACTTAGTCACTCTTGGAGCATATAGATGCAAAACCTATGGTTTTCCGTCTACATCCTCGGGGGATACAGTGGGATACTCATATGAAATGCAAAAGGCAAAGTAAAACTTACAAGTGCAATGATCTTGAGGTTTGTAGCGCTCTCGGCTAGCAGCTTGCCAAAGGAGATGCTATTTCCTTGCAAGATGTCCGCTTGTCGGAGAAGCTCCTCAAGACCGCACGTCGGAGATGTCGGTACTCCTCCAGGAACCAGAGTTGTGTTACTCGGCATGAGCGCCGGGTAGACTATCTTTGGGAACTCAAAGGGTTTTGGGGGAGCAAGGGCGCCGCCTTCGGCAGAAGTACCAGCTTCCACCACCGCCTTGCCGCCACCGATGGCATCCTTAGCCGGAGCTTCAGCCATTTGTTGAGCGGTGCTCTCCTGTGTCGCCTGCTCGCCGACAATAGCGAGTTCGGTAGAGGCGCCAGAATCCACTTCCATGACGGAAGGGCCTGGTGCCTCCTTAGCTTGTGAGCTTGTCGGAGCAGACGAAGGCTTGACGACAGGGGTAGCAGGAGCGATGGCGGGGGAGGCGTCGCGATGCAGCATGTCCTTGATATTTCGAGAAACCCCCAAAGTTTTGGAGGTCTTCTTGAGGATGGTCGTGGCTTTCTTCCTGAGACGTGCAAAATGCATAAGTACAGGAACAAGACAGACAAATAGACAATGTCGGAGAATGAGAAGCTTACACTAGGGGGGTGCTTTGGCAAAAATCCCGGTGGCTCTTCTCTTTTCCGCCTCCAGGGCGGTGGTAGTCTTTTTGGAGGCTCCACCCTCTGTCTTCTTCTTCTTGCCTCTGTTGGCAGCGTCAGGCGTGGAGCTCTTCCGCTTTCGCACCAACGGGACATCGTCGTCGGACACGACCGTGACTTCCTTCATCTTTGGATCGTAGATTTGGGCAGCCAGGTTGCCCTCATCTAGATCGCTAAGCTGTTAAGTAAGAAATCACCGTGTTAGATAAGATGGTAGTGGCAAGACGGAAAAACTGGAGCATATGTCGTATACGGAAAATAAATACCTACCTTTGGGAACTTGCCATCTACGAACATGTCGTAGGTGATGGTGAAGCCACGCTTCTTATCCTTCACCTTGACGATGTCCTTAAGGCGGAGCTTGACGGAGTCGCTCGAGAAGTTATCCACGGAGATGCGGAGGCTATCCCTTCTGCCGCTAGTATACTCGTGCATATACTTCGCGCGGTGTCCACAGAGGTTGGATTCGCCTGATGAACCATTCGCCTGATGAACCAGCACATGGCTAGGTCCAAGCCGGTCAAACCCGTCTCTACAAACCATTCGATCTGCCTTATAGCGCGAGAAGCGTCGAGGTCGGAGGGAAGGGAGGCTTGGGATCTCCACATGGAAACTTCAGCGGCGGCTCCATCCACGAAGTCTGGGTACGTTACTTCTCGGCCCGCCAGAGGAATGTCGGGGCCGTAAAAGTATGTCCGTTGCCAATTCTTGCAGGACTCGTGGCCGACGATGTCGGGGAACCGCCGGCCAGGTCGAATCTTGAAGCTTATGGTGCCGCAGTTCCTGAGCTCCTCCTTACTATGTCCGTCTTCACGTTTGATGGTGAAGAAGTACACAAAAAGGTCTAACCTAGGCCTTATCCCTAAGTATCCCTCGCAAAGTGCCTCGAAGTTGATAAGTACTAGGATACTATTGGGGGAAAGGTTATGGGGCTAGACCTTATAGTGGTTTAAGACGGATAGGAAGAAGTGGGAGATGGGCAGGGAAACGCCGCGTACCAACTGAGCTTTGAGGTACACCTTTTCTCCGGCTTGGGGAGAAGGTGTCACCTCGCCGGTCGGCGCCGCCCGCCAGGCGAGCCCCTCCATCGCGGGGAGGTAGCCTTCAGCGACCATCTCTTGGATGTCGCGGTCGGTGATGTCCGAGCCGCGCCAGTCGCCCTTGTGCGAGTCTGGATCCTCCTCCAGTGGCTCTAGTGCCGCCAAATTTGGGTCGCCGCCGGTGGATTCGATCACCGCCGATGCGGGGATGACCAAACCCTCTGGGGGCACGACGACGGAGCTCGCCGGCTTCGCCGCGGCTTCGCTCGACGCCGACATCGATGGGATAGTGCTGCTGCTAGCCATGGAGTCAAGGTTGGGTGCGACTAGTGCAAATGGGAGCTAGGGTTTTTTCGAGGTTTCTCGTGAAGAGCTCGAGGAGACGCGCGGCTGGAGGAAGAAGATGACGCGAGAAGAATGAGGTAAAAAGTGGAAATTTCCCCACGGTTACTATTTATCATCCTCGGCGTCAAGATTCGTGCAGCTTGATCGGACGGTTGCCGCGTAGACGACGTGTTCGCGAACGTGTGCGGAAATTTCGCCACGTCTCCAACCGTCGCCGCCAACGGTTCGTATCGCTCGCGTGGGAAAATCGGATATGATTATGTTCTCTGCATGTGTGAGTTACGAGGCGTCGCTGACCTAAGCCTACGTCGTCCTAGCTGACATGGGTATATGAGCCATCATATCGAAGATTCCGACATAGACGGATTCAATCCGACTACGGAAGAGTACGATGGAAGATTCAACATTTCTCCGACTTACAAAGTTAAAGACGGAGAAAGCCTTGCAGGGTTCTTTGGGAGGACTACAAGATGTTGCTTGACGATTTGCCGACATCCATCTAGACGGAGCATTCCACGTGAAGATCTCGGAGTTCTCCGGGGGCTACTGTTGGGGATATGCTATATGGGTATCCTTATAGCATTCTCTTATCCGGCTAACCCGGGTGGCCCACAGATGGTAGCATGGCCTA
Source organism: Avena sativa (assembly GCA_916181665.1). Lineage (NCBI taxonomy): Eukaryota > Viridiplantae > Streptophyta > Magnoliopsida > Poales > Poaceae > Avena > Avena sativa. The sequence continues at coordinate 378,900,143 of OV702279.1, read as the reverse complement.
TGGCCTGCTGGGCGGCCCAGTTAGATGGATCCAGAAGGGAGGCCCATGCCGGCTAAAGGAAGGCTACGATGGAGTCACCAACGTACCCGGAGCCTTGGAGTACAAGATACACAAGACTAGTAATAGACAGTGTAGGACTCTGTAACCTGTCCGGCTAGGACTTTTCCCTGTAACCCTAGGACCTAGCGACTATATAAGTCGGGCCTATGGGAGCCTTTAGGGCACGATCATAGACAACTTCATACACCCTCGCACAGCGAACCTATCTCTGTAACTCGGCGTATTGCCCTTATAGTGATTTATAGCAGGAGTAGGATTCCGCCACCGTTGTGGGATCTGAACCTGGGTAAGCTGTGAACCTCGTACCCGTCAACCGTCCGCCTTACCCCACATCTCTAAACACGCACTGTGAGGACCCCTCCATGGCGTACTCGTCGGCAATACCACGACATATATTCTTGTTTTCAGCTATATTCCAATTAAAAAAGTATTTTGTTATGTGAAAACTTAGTGATAAAAGCCCTCAAAAACTTGATGGCACCCTTTATATTCTTTGCCCCTAATAAACTTGAACCATTGTGTCGTCTATGTTGTATATGCTTGCACTTATACGTTGGAATTAGCAGAACCATGCTGTCATAGGGAACGTTTTCAATATTGCACTTGTACTTTGTACTCAGTTGATATCATGCTCTTTTGTCTATGGATGTCACCGGTGTGAAATAAAGAGGGAGCTTGTAAGTCTATGGAGTTATGTATTTTGTCTTAGAGAAACACCTGGGCCGCTAGCCTAAGCCATGCCTAATCATGGTGGAAACTTGCAGCATCACCATAGTGAGCTATCTATGAAGCATCCTCAATAAAAAGCTATGCACATAGTAAATAAAAAGATCGTTGAGATGCTCATTGTCTGCTTTCCTTGTCATTTTGGTTATGGGATAGCTCATGTACCATGTGCAAGGGGTACCCCGTTGGCGGTTCTCTACGATACGCATGTACTTACTATGACAAGAACTTACAAGTGACTGAAGTTGAGTAGCATGAGGCATGGCCCTCGTATTAAAGGGACATGATATTGCCAGCTTATACATTGACAAGCATATACTCCATAGTTTGTTCACTTTAACCTTAATCACTTCCAGATTCTTATGATAGGGGCAATGAGGGCTAAAAGGTAACAAGTGCCATAATTTTTGGAAGCTCTTTTTGAAACTTGAAATCCCTGCTTCCCTTTATGAAGGGCCTTTCTTCCACTATTATGTTGAGTCTCCACCTTCTACCTTTAGGCACCATTAAGAGAGCATAGTTGTCATTCTTAGTTCTATGTGTAGTGTCCCAAAACTTATTGATTGATGCATATTGTGATATTACTTTTTCTTATGCTATTAGTTTCTAGTCACTCTTATGAATTGTGAAGGTGTCCTATGCATCTATTTGCTACTCTATGAGGGACAAGCTGATTGCCACTATGCCATGTTTTCTGTATGTGAAACAAACACACATTTTTCAATGCATGTTATTCATGATCTTTGTTTGTAGCCTTTCATGTTGCATGCATAGTTACTTTGTATTATCGTTAGAACTCCATCTTTCATGCGGATGTTTAGAGTTCTTTGATCCCAGCTTTTAATGCTTGCAAATGGTTTGATCTTTACTGTGAAGGTGCATGTCACCTAAAAAATTATTCTTTTATCACTTACCTACTCGAGGACGAGCAGGAGTTAAGATTGGGGATGCTTGATACGTCGTAAACGTATCTATAATTTCTGATGTTCCATGCTTGTTTAGTATCTACTTTGTTTTGCTTTGTCTACACTTTGAGGTGTTTTTATATCTTTTCTGGAACTAACCTATTAACAAGTTGCCACACTACCAGTTGCCAGTTTTCTTCTGTTTTTGGTTTCAGAAAGGCAGAAAATCAATATTCTCGGAATTGGACGGGACAAAAGCCAAACTCAATATTTTACCGTGGGCGACACGAATCCAAAAGACGAGACGGAGGGGCGCCACAGGGTGCCCACACCCCCCAGGCGCGTCCAAGCCTGGCCCGCGCCTAGGCAGGGTGTGGGCCCCCCGGGCACCCCCCTGCCATGCCTCCTCGCCTATAAGAAGCTCCCAATGCAGAAACCCTAGGCACCCGATCAAAACTCCACGAAACCGTTTGTAGCCGACGCCATCGTCGTCCCTAGACCGGGGGGATCTGAAGTTCTTCCCGGTACCCTGTTGGAGGGGAGATCATCTCGGAGGCCTTCTTCTCCGGTATGATGCGTGAGTAGTTCCACCTTGGACTATGGGTCCATGTAGTAGCTAGATGGTTGTATCTCCACCTTGTGCTTTCATGTATAGATCTTGTGAGCTCCGTTCATGATCAAGATCTAATCTATTTGTAATCATGCATGTTGTGTTTGCGGGGATCCGATGGATATTGAGATTACTATGTCAGATTGAATAATGGTTTTGTCTTTATGATTCTATCATGTCCGTGTTGTTTGTGATCTTGCATGCTCTCTGTTGTTAGTAGCTATCTTGGCCAAGTAGTTGCTAGTGACTCCAAGAGGGGGTATTTATGCTCGATAGTGGGTGCATGCCTCTAGTTTCCAAGGGAAGTGATAGAAATCTCTTCGGTTGTAGATGTGTTGTTGCCACTAGGGAGAAAACAACGGTCTCTTGTTCATGGAACAAGTGGATTGTTTACCTTACACACTTTGCTTAAAGCAGTTGTCTGTTGCTTGCAACTTAATAATGGAGGGGGTTCGGATGATAACCTGAAGGTCGACTTCTAGTCATAGATGCAGTTGGATGGCGGTCTATGTATCTTGTTGTATTTCCCAATCGAATCTCATAGGATATTTTTGTCTAGTATTGCATTGTTATGCCTAGCTCAGTTCCTGTCAGTTGCCCTGCTGTAATTTGTTTACCCTTCATGCCATGTTGTTTATATAAGAAGAGCACCTCTAGTGAACTATGGACCCCAGTCCAATCTTTACCCTTGATACATCTTTAACTATTACTTGTTTACTTGTTGCAAACCATCATCATCTTCAACACCATACGTTTAATCCTTTGTTACAGCAAACCGGTGAGCTTGACAACCTCACTGTTTTTTGGGGGCAAAGTCTTGAGTTTGTGTTGTGCAGGTTTCCACGTTGCTTGCAACACCTGTGTGACGTTTCCTTCCTCCTACTGGTTCGATAACCTCGGTTTCTTACTGAGGGAAAACTTGCTGCTGTGCTGCTTCACACCTTGCTCTTGGGGTTTCCAACTAAGCGATCCTACATCAACGAAGCGTTGCATCAGATGTATCAATGGTAAAGATTGGACCGGGGTCCATAGTTCACCCGAGGTGTTCTCCTTAGATAAACAAACATGGCATGCTGGGTAAACAAATTACAGCAGGGCAATTGACAGGACTGAGCAAAGTACAACAATGCAATAGTAGACATTCATGATCCTATGAGATTCGATTGGGCAATACAACAAGATACATAGACCGCCATCCAACTGCATCTATGACTAGAAATCCACCTTCAGGTTATCATCTGAACCCCATCCAGTATTAAGTTGCAAGCAACAGATAACTGCTTTAAGCAAAGTGTGTAAGGTAAACAATCCACTTGTTCCATGAACAAGAGACCGTTGTTTTCTCCCTAGTGGAACAACACATCTACAACCGAAGAGATTTCTGTCACTTTTCTTAGATTAAATAGAGGCATGAACCCACTATCGAGCATAAATACCCCCTCTTGGAGTCACTAGCATCTACTTGGCCAAGATAACTACTAGAAACGGAGAACATGCATGATCACAAACAACACAGACATGATAGAATCAATAGGACAAAACCATTAATCAATCTGACAGTAATCTCAATATCCATCGGATCCCCGCAAACACAACATGCATGATTACAAATAGATGAGATATTGATCATGAACGGAGCTCACAAGACCTAAACATGATAGCACAGAGTAGAAGATACAACCATCTAGCTACTACATGACCTGTGTTCCAAGGTGGAACTACTCACGCTTCATACCGGAGGCTGGCATGATGAAGAAGAAGGCCTCTGGGTTGATCTCCCCTCCAGCAAGGTGCCGGGAAGAGCTTCAGATCCCCCCGATGTAGGGACGATGGTGGCGGCGGCTACAGACGGTTTCGTGGAATATTGATCGGGTGCTTAGGGTTTAGACATCGGGGTGTCTTTATAGGCGAAGAGGCGAGGCAGGGGGTCGCCAGGGCGGCTGCACCCCCCAGGCGCGGGGTAGGCCCACCCGCGTGGCCAGGGGTGTGGCCCCCTGGTGACTCTCCCCCGTCTCGTATTCCGGCTTCGTGTTCCCCACGGTAAAATATTGACTTTGGCTTTTGTTCCATCTAATTCCAAGAATATTGATTTTCTGCCTTTCTGGAACCAAAAACAGAAGAAAATAGGCAACTGGCACTGTGGCATCTTGTTAATAGGTTAGTACCAAAAAATATATAAAAACACCTCAAAGTGTAGACAAAGCAAAGCAAAGTAAATACTAAACAAGCATGGAACATCAAAAATTATAGACGCGTTTCCGACGTATCAATCAGCAGCAGTTCAAAATGTAGGACATGCATTGGCACAAGGGTGCTCTTCTGAAAGTTGACTACAAGGCCAGTAGCTTGGGCAAATTGATCAAGGATCTCCTTGGCGATGAGCATCATTCTCGCTTGCTTGTAAAATGATCAAGGTGTCATTAGCATACTGGAGCATTTGACATGGGGCACCATAATAGAGAGGGTGAGCTAGCAGAGGATCATGCCTGATCATCTGTTGGAGCACATCGGCAACAAGGAGGAATAAATATGGGGAGAGCGGATCTCCCTGTCGGAGCCCCCTTTTACAGTCAATCCAGGGGCCCGGGATGCTGTTCAGTAGAATCGCCGACCTGGAGGAGGCTAGGATCATATCCATCAAATCACACCAAACCTGAGGGAAGCCCCGAGCGATCATGACAGTGCGCAGGCTCTGGCAGTTGATAGAATCAAAGGCCTTGAAGAAATCCAGCTTAAAACAAAAGATGGAGCCTTCTTTTTAAAGCAGCATTAGACAAGCTCCGTGGCGGAAAAAAATTCTCAGCAATGCTACGACCAAATAGAAAACCTGACTGGTTCTCGTCAACCAGATTTCCAATTTGGCATTGGAGCCTAGAAGTTAGGGTTTTGCAGACAGCCTTGATCGAGCAATTCTGAAGCAAGACCGGGCGGAAAGAGCTAGGGGCCAGGATACCTTCCGCCTTGGGTAGCAACACGATATGTGCTCGGTGATCGCACCCAGATTAGTATGGCGTTTGTGAATAGCATTGAATAGGCGCAGCATCGAGGGGGCAACGGTTGGCCACGCCGCCCTGTATAAAGATGGCCCAAGCACATCTGGTCCTAGCGCACTTGTGTGGTCCATAGCAAAAACCGCCGCCTTGATTTCAGCCTGCTCAAAAGGGGCGACCAGGGCCAGCCCATCCACCACACGGGCCGAGCGATATAGGCAGTGTAGGTCAAAACCCTAGCTTACCGGCCGCTCACGGCCCAAGAGGTTGACATAGAATCCGTGGAGGGCAGCCTTCTTGTCCTGGTGCGAGACGACAACAATGCCATCGACGTCCAGCGCCTTGATCTGGTTCCGGCGAAAGCGCAGGGAGGCGCGGGCATGGAAGAAGCGAGTATTGGTGTCTCCCTCCTGGATCAACCTGACCTTTGCCCTTTGCTTCCAGTGTGCGGCAGCCTTGCAGACCGATGCAGAAAGCCTCTCCCGTGCAGCAGCCCGCAGCAGCAGTTCAACACCTGAAAGTGATCGGTGTTCTTCCACGAAATCCAACATGTTAATAAGGTAGCGACAATTGTTATCGAACGTGGGGACATACCGGTGCTTTTTCCACCAGATTTTGGCAGCAAAACGGAAGCGCTTGATGCTCGCGGCGATATGGAGGGCGGCGTCCAAGACAGGCCTCAGAGGATGTGACACAAGTCCTTCAATATAGAATTAATCATCATGAATATAACAGATACGTGGTAAGTATCGAGAGTTTTATAAATTTCAAATTTTTAAATACATATAATAAACTTTGTTGTAACTAAGTATTCGTCTCTCATGTGGCATGTTTCATACTATTTCCCCAATCAGTTAAACAACACTATTGTTGGGAACTATATATTGATCTTGTATCTAGAGACATGTCCGGTACCATACAACAATTGTAGGAAGAAACATATCAGTTCCGGTGGCTAGGACGATTTTGTTCTCCGGTACAACATAAAACCTGGAAAAATCAAACGTGCATTTTTAACCCTGATACGGATGCAGGGAGCAGGTTGCTACAACTATTCCATGAACTACTACTCTTTTTTTTTATTCCACGAACTACTCCTCTTATTATACTGTACTAATAAAACAAAACCGCAAACAATCTGGAATCTCATCATATCTATATATATATAGTTAGCCACAACGATGGAAGATATTCCTCAGGAAGTAGTTTACACCGAGGACCTTGTACTTAACTACGAATAAAAAATGTTTGTTCAAGAGATTTTCTTATGTCAAACTAGGAGGGTTGCATCCCTTCCTTTGTCCACCGTTTCAGAAATACAGTGTTAGAATGGTAAGTCGAAATGATCACAGTAGCACGGTCTTTTTGTTGTCAATCTTGTGAAATGGGCTAATAATGACAACTCCTCGTCTTTTCAGAAAGTATACATCGAGTCCCAGCTGGCTACAACATAGAAGTGAAGATAAGATACGGGTGGCCCGGCCAAGGAGGTTCTTATTGAATATGACCCGAATCATACGTACCTACTGCACTACACATGAAGTTCTAACGGAGGACTCTGATGTGCCAATCGTGTTAGACGTAGCATATATACAACTTTATTTTGTGTCTGTTAAAAAAAAAGTTGTTTATCCCTTTATATAGTTCTAGATAGTCATAGATAGATTGAAAGAGAGTTCCACCATATTGATAGCACGTAAAGGGTTTGTCCTCTCGTGTATTGTAATATTCCTCCCAACCTGTAAGGATTTTCACGTAAAAATTTATATTTATATTTCTTGTTTGATCTACTTTTACTGTACGATATTATGTAATTTCTAACTTCTGAGTGAAGCCGCCGGCACTCTCCCGTGTATGTGTGCTCACGTGCTCTAATTCACCTCTAGAAATGCACCTTCCGTGGTCGAATACAGCTCTGAATTGATGAAAGTTCAGATAGCCAAGTAAATGCCATTGCATTCATAGAGCATCTATAACCCCTCCTCTTAATGTTAGAGCCGAATTCGGTGCACTGTTCACCGATTCCTATATTTTTGCTCCTCTAAACTCCGGCCGCCGGATTCGATTCCCTTTATTTGAACTTCTAAATTTAAACTTCGGCTAGACACTTGATCAAACACATTGCAATAAAACGAAAACACATCAAAATCAAACTAAACCACTTAGTTCATACACACATTGCATAGTTAATACATAGATTCTAACCCTAGGATGGTCGCCGGCGTCGGTGACCATCACAGAAACCCTAGCTTAGTCGCCGAGCATCGGTGGCCGGCGTCGGTGTCCACCTACTTGCCAAGGCTATCGAGCCACGCGTCGAAGCTGTCGGTGGAGTCGACGTCGCTGTCTCCAAGGTCGATGACCTCCTGCATTGGTGCCGAGGAAGACGCAACCGCCGTCACGGAGGAAGAATGTCCTGCCCGCTGAGGAGGAAGAGGCGAGGCCACGACGTGCGGCGTACTCCTCATATCGCGTGGCCTCTGCAGCGACGCGATCGGGATTCTAGCGCCGGAGCTCCGCCATGTACCGCTCGCCGGCGGCTTCGGCCTCGATCCGCTCCCACGCCTCTCGGTCCTCCCGAGCAATGCGCATGGCGCGACCGCGACTGGGAGGCTAGAAGAGCTCCGGGACCTCGCCAGGCTGACCTAGGGGGAAGTTGAGAGGGCCGCAATCGCTGTCGTGGAGCTCGACATTCTTGATGCCGTGCGCCCACACCGCCTGCCGCATCGATTGGAAGGTTCCAATCCAGTGGCGACGGCCGGTGTCGCGGTCGGTGATTTTTCGGCGACCCAGGTCCCCACTGCCACTACCGCATGTCGTAGTAATGGCTTGTCGGCGGCAGTGGGAGGCCGGGTGACCTCGATCTTCAGCCACGGGGCGCGTCGCGGCCCCGAACGGCGCTACGCATTGGCGGTGGCGACCTGTGGCTCGATCCGGCCATCTCCGGCGGGTTTGGGTGGAAGGACAAGCAGTGGGGAGCAGGACGGCGGCGGCGGCGGAGAAGAGCGATGGACTTTTTCGCATCAGCCGCGAGGAGGAGCAAATACAAGAGAGAGGATCGAATTTTTTGGGGCCGGATTCCTATATTTGCTCCTCTAAAGCATTTCAGGGTTCGGTTAGATGCTACTTCAACCGCTAAATGAGCAAATTTGCTCATCCGACCGCGGAAAGAGGATGGATTAAAGATGCTCTTAGTGCAGTATTGGAATTCCCAAATACTTGCGCCCCTTCTACACGGGAGAAATGGGAAGGGAAGATTTCAAAATTGTAACATCATACCGGATGCGGTGCAATTTGCACAGTTGACTTGTACAATCAAAAGTTGACTTGTATAATCAAAATATCCAACCCAGCCCCTAAAAAAAGAAAGGCGGCGGCGGCTAGAGTGAATCTACTTTGTCTTTGCCGTCTACGTCTAGGAATCGACGAGTCCCCGCCTTCTCTGCTTGTTGCTCCAAGGACGAGAGGGGGTGGGGACCTCGGACCTATGCTCGGTATTGTAGAAGGTCCCTAAAGTTAGAGTTTGGTCAATCGGCATCGACGCTATGGTGGCTATGTCGGCGTTAAGCGGGACAAAAATAAGGTATACCCGTCTCCTCTTTCACCTCGTCTACGACGATCTTGCCGCTGACGTTGAGGAGGGCGGGTATTCGTTTGGTCACCGCTTTTATAGAGTGGTGGATCTCGCCCAGTCTACGTATATTCTAGGTTTGGTGTTACAAGTTTCAGATCAATTAAAGGGTTCAATGGCGACTACTTCAATTCTAGGGCGTTGGTCCTTAAGGTCACGTGCATAGTTGACTTGTGAACATGGACAGCACGATCGCTCAGCTTTGTTTTCCTCTGCCCGGCTCGGCCTCCGGTCCCGTTGCTCTCATTTCCATCCTTCCGTTGACCATCACCCAAGAACTGCTGCTGCTTCTACCGAATCTGATCTGATGGAGGCGACGGAAGACGCTTTCCTGGTGGCTGCGATTGGTTGGCTGGTGCAGACCATCCTGGCAAGCCTCCAAGCGAACAAGCTGGAATCGTGGGTTCCCGAAGCTGGGCTGGCCGAGAAAATCGGTGAGTTGAGGCGCGAGGTGAAGAAAGTCGGGACTGTCGTTGCGGATGTGAAGGGGACAGCAATCGGAGACACACCGCTGGCCCGGTCTCTGGCTCGTCTGAAAGAGCTCCTCTACGACGCCGATGATGCACTCGACGAGCTCGATTACAACAGGCTCCGACAGCAGGTGCAAGGAGGTAAACGCACGCCCATCATCTCCTGATGTCTTGTGCCGGATGTTGTGTTCATCAGTTTTCATGCCTTTTCGATGTCTCCGCTCTTATGTTCTGAAACTCCAGCTGCAGTTTTTTTTTTTGCGAAAAAAATAAATTTTCGCAAAAAAAAAAACTGCAGCTGGAGTTTCAGAAGATAAGAGCGGAGACATCGAAAAGGCGTGAAAACTGCAGATTAACTGTCCCAGATTTCCTTTCCTTCCTCCGGTAGAAATGTGGTTTTTTAGGGTTATATCTTTTATTATTACTTCGTCGGATTTTACAACGAAATTGCTCAAGATTCAAAATTATACCAGGTTTTACCAGAAAGTTCAAATTTTCGTACCACTCTTACTACCAAAAGTTTGTAAATTGGGGGAACATAATGACCACAATAGAAAAACATAGGTACTCCATGCCAGATGTGGTACAACAAGGCTATGGTTCAAATTTGAGGGTAAAATTATTATCACAAGTGACAATTACTCGCAATACAGTAGTGGGAGTAATTCCAAAGGTGGAAGTAGCTATCAAATGAATAACAATCATATGTCACATTTTAACCATAAGCACATTAAACTCACGCTCATGCTCCCTTTTGGTCAATGTTTTCTTGTGATATAGATAACTGGCATGAACCTGAAGGTATGCATGGAGCAACACTAGTAGACAAGAGATCAAGGGCCAATGATGATATACCGAGTAGCAGTGTTGGCCGGATACGGTCGAAGGCATGGGATAATTTTCATATTATCACCGATGAAGCGGGAAAGCCTCTGAAAGCCAAGTGTAATTATTGTGACGTAGAGCTTAAGTGCGGAACTATCAACGGGACATCAGTATTGCGCAACCATGTGAGAAGTAAATCTTGCAAGAAGAAACAAGAAGCAACTGACGGGCCGACAGATCCTTCATTTTTAGGGTATGACTTGCGATTTATATTACATGTATTTCCAGGGCTCAGTATAGTAAAGAATTACCTCACATTACGAATTTGATTTTTACAAGTCCTCAATATGCATCTTCATAAGATCCCATTATGGTTCTTATTATAGCCATTCCATAATATTTTTCTTATTACAGGACCGGTGATGCTACAGAAAATTCTACGTCCGCTGCAGTCGGTATTTCACCCAGCAGAAAAAGAATGAGAGATGGGGACTTAGCACAAATCACCAAAGCTAACACAAAACATTGGAACACGGCTGAAATTTCTAGTAGGATACAGAAAATAATTTCTGAGTTAAAGGAAATTGGACAGGCTGTGAGTGACCTTATGAAGCCATATCAACCACATTCTGTTGAAAGTTCAAACCATTTTCAGAATACAACCTCAGAGACATGCCTAAGAACATCAAGTAATGGTCAAATGAAAGTATATGGTCGACTTGCAGAGAAGAACTCCATCATTAAGCTGATGAAAGAAGGCAAATCTGAAGGTGTCACTGTCCTGCCTATTGTAGGTATTGGAGGTGTTGGTAAAACAGCCCTTGCTCAATATGTATTCAGTGATCCTGTTGTGCAAAGTCAGTTTGAGCACATGATATGGGTTTCCGTGTCTAAAAACCTGGATGAAACAGAACTCTGCACAAAAATATTAGATTTATTTCCTCAAGAAACACATAATGGACTATACAGCTTTAGCACGCCTCAGCAAGTCCTGAAGAATCAGATGAAATCAAAGAGTATTTTACTTGTTTTAGACGATTTATGTTATGATATGAACGATTGCCAATGGATCCAATTGTTGGATACTCTGAAGTCCAGCAATTCAAATGGCAGTGTGATTCTTGTGACAAATAGAAAACTATCTGTTGCAAAAAAGATCGGAACAACAGAACCAATTAAGTTAAGTTCTCTGAAGAGTGATGATTTCTGGTTATTGTTCAAAGCATGTTCTTTTGGTGAAGAAAACTACGAAGGGCACAGAAGTCTAAGCATCATTGGGCATCAAATAGCAAAGAAGTTGAAGGGAAACCCATTAGCAGCAGTAACTGCAGGGGGGCTCTTAAGAGATCATCTTACCATTGAGCATTGGACGGACATTCTGAAGAATGAAGATTGGAAATCATTGGGACTCAGTGGAGGCATCATGCCTGCTTTGAAGCTTACCTATGATCAGGTGCCATACCATCTACATCAATGCTTCTCGTACTGTTCCATATTCCCGGAAAATTACCAGTTTCTTGGTAGTGAGTTGGTCAATATTTGGATTTCACAAGGATTTGTCAGAGCTGGTGATTCCAGTAAGAGATTGGAGGAGATAGGAATGGACTATCTAGCTGAAATGGTGAATATGGGCTACTTTCAGCAAACTGAAAAGGAGGTATTCTCTCAAGGTATTCAAGCTTGCTACGTTATATGCGGTCTTATGCATGATTTTGCGAGGATAAGTTCAAGAAACGAGTGCGCAACCTTAGATAGTCTACAGAGCAATGAGCTTATGCCCAGACTTCCCAGTATACGCCATTTGTCAGTGGTATCTGACTTTGAACATAGCACAGATCAGAATGGGAACATACTTTGGAATGAAAAGTTTGAGGTGAAATTGATCAGTGTACTTGCATCATTGAAGAAATTAAGGACATTGGTGCTCATTGGGCAATATGATAAATTCTTTCTTGAATCCTTCAAAAAAATTATTCAAAAAGCAGAGAAATTACATTTGCTGCAGATTTCTTCAAAATATGCCGATTTAGTATCTTCCCTGTGCGTGCTGGTAAATCCTACCCATCTTCGATATTTGAAACTTGAGGCTGATGAGGGGGCAGGGGCTTCGTTTCATGGTTTGAGCACGTTTTTCCATCTTCAATTATTAGATATTGATCCATATACTGATCTTATTATACCTCATGGTATCTATAATCTTGTTAGTCTGCGGCATCTTGCTGTGGAAGAGGGAATACACGCTTCCTTTTATAGCATTGGTAAAATGACATCTCTTCAGGAGCTACGGAATTTTATTGTTCAAAATTCTAGCGGAAGTGACATAGCACAACTTCAATCTATGAACCAGCTTGTGCAACTTGGTGTGTCTCAACTTGAAAATGTTACAACTAGAGATGAGGCTTGTGGGGCAAAACTGAGAGACAAACGCCACTTAGAAATGTTGCGCTTTGCATGGACACACACAGTTTCACAAGATAAATATGACAGCTATCTCAGCTCTGAACAATATCTGAATATAGTAGATATAAACGAGGAGCTCTCGCCAGCGAATGATTGTGGTCCAAGTTATAGACCTTCTATGGATACAGCAAAAGAGGTGCTTGAGGGTCTTGAACCACATATGGACCTAAAGCATCTACAGATATCTGGTTACACCGGGACCGTTGCCCCAGCTTGGCTTGCCAGCAATATCGCGCATACCTCTTTGCAGACACTTCATCTAGAGTATTGTGCAGAATTGCAGATACTTCCATCCTTAGAAGGTCTTCCTTTTCTCTCAAAGTTGAAGTTGAAAAACATGCAGAAAGTAATAGAAGCAGTGGTTCCTCCATTGGAGGAGCTGATTTTAATTGGCATGCCAATGTTGCAGAGATGTTCCTCCAATTCAACGAGGGAACTGAACCGTAGTTTAAGGATACTGAAAATCAAGAGATGCCATGCACTAAAGGTGTTTGATATAATTGAGAATGACCCTGCATTAGAAATTCAGCAGAAGTCATTTTTTCCTTGCCTTAGGAAACTCATTATCTGTGATTGTCCACTTTTGAAGGTGCATACCCCTTTACCACCTTCAACCACCATATCTGCATTGTTCATCAGTGGAGTTTCAACACTTCCAGCCATGGAGGGATCAGTTAGCGACACATTAACAATTGGTACATATGATGATGATTTTGACAAGGTTTGTGATGAGATGGTGACACTGGATGACAGAATACTGGCATTCCACCATCTGAGGGGCCTCAAAACGATGAGAATACAACGGTGCCCAAATCTAGAGTCTATTTCATTGAATGGATTAAGGGAACTCGTCTCTTTAGAGAGTTTGGAAATAAATAATTGTGAAAGGGTTTTCTCTTCAGAAGTTCTGTTAGATCATGCATGTGAAGGGCTGACAAGAGCAAGTCGCCATGTTTTCCCATCTCTTCTACGGCTTTCTATTGTTTCGTGTGGAATATCGGGGAGGCAGGTGTCTATGATGCTGCGACATGCCCCGGTCCTAGAGGAGTTGGTTTTATCGCACTGCCCCCAGTTTACACAGTTATCAATAGAAGAGGGAAAAAACGATGAACCAAGCCTCTTCTCAGCCACACAAACTTCGTCATCAGTATATCATGATGCTGCAATGACAAGGTCAGATATAGTTGGACTCTTGCGTATCCCGTTAAATCTTATCTCATCTATGAAGAAGATACTCATTATTCGATGCCCTAGTTTCACATTTAATGGGAGAAATGATGGATTTGCTGGGTTGACATCCCTTGAGAAGCTGGAAATTTGGGGAGGCCCCAATCAAATATTTACCAACAACAATGAAGGCAATGCTGGATTGCCCACCCATGAGGATCTCGAAAGTTGGGATTTTGCCGAGCTGCTCTCATGTTTGTTTGATGAAAATGGAAATAATGGCAAGTCAAATGGAAGATTGCTCCTCCCTCCATCACTTGGAGAGCTTCACATAAGCAACTATTCTTCAGAAATGCTCCAGCTCTGCTTTCCAAGTGATGAGTTAAACTACCTAAAAATATTAAGAGTGACTGAAAGCCCAAGTTTTAAATCTCTGCAATTGCATTCGTGCACAACACTGGAAAAGTTGAATATTTCGAACTGCAAGTCACTTACTTTGGAGAGCTTGCAATCCCTTGGCAGTCTCAGGTATTTGAAAGTGGAGATGTCTCCCAGCTTAGCCCCATGTTTGGAGTGTTTGTCAGGGCAGCATCACCAGCTACTTCCTCGGCTGGAAAACCTTGAGATCGATGACCCATTTGTCCTAACAACATCATTCTGTAAGCACCTCACCTCCCTTCAGCGCCTAGAACTTGTGGAGAGCAAAGAAAAATCACTTAGCAGACTAACAGAGGAGCAAGAGAGATCGCTTCTGTTCTTAACGTCCTTACAAGAGCTCCAATTCCGGTATTGCAAGAATCTCGTAGCTCTTCCGAGGGGTTTGCACAGCCTTCCTTCCCTCAAAAGGCTGCACATATTGAATTGTGGGTCTTTATTAAGTCTGCCAGAAAAGGGCCTCCCGCATTCGCTAGAAGAACTGAAGATCGGTAACTTCTACGGTTGCAGCCAGCAGCTAATTGAACAATGCAAGATGCGAGCAACAAGAAAGCTAAAGGTCAAGATTGGTCTGCACTACATAAACTGATGAGCCTTGTCAGGCAAACATTTCTACCAGCATAACACATCTCGCGAAGCTGCTTATAGGGCACGCTTCTAGCATTGCCATGTTATCTTGAGACTTGATTTTTTGCTCATTGAAAAATAAGCAGTTTCTTTTCAGACATCAAAATTGCTTTGCGCGTACTTGTTGAGGGACAATCTTCCGAACTAGTACAAGAATCGTGAGCTTACAAGTCTTGTCCATTTCTGTTCTGTAAATTGAGCATTCCGGCGAGGAATGAGGCCTTTTTGGCTCCAACGCTGTGCCCTGACCAAATATATAGAAAAGCATACCAACACCTAGAAAAAAAATCAATATTATTTTGAACCATCCTGAAATATACTTTCGTAATGTATGCATTTAGTTAATATAAATGTTGATGTTTTGCTACTCCCTCTGTTCCAAAATGTAAGCTTTTTTTACCAGTTCAGTTCGAACTACTAGAAAGGTTTATATTATCGAATGGAGATAGTATATGATTGGTTAAACTTTTCAAAATATAAACATCTAACCAAAGCTAATATGGGGAGTAATATGTACAAGGGAGTCAGAAATAAAACACCGCTCAATGCTCTAGAGAAATTGTTGATTTTGACATGGACATGGTTTCCACGTCCTGGAAGAGCTGAAGTGAAGAAAAAACAAAGCAACTGCCTTGCATCCTACGCCATGAAAATTGCTTTTTTTTTTCAATTTCCTCATGCATGCGTTATGCAACATGGCCTTTTGATCGGTCGATTGATCAAATTTCTCTAGTGAGTTGTGAAAGCGATCAATCAAGCCATTGGCGGAGCTACATGGGGACATGGGTGTACAAATATACATCCATTATTTTTTCCACACGACTTTTATACCTTTTTTTGAAAATGGGTGCTTTATTACTTAACAGTGTGGGCCTCTGCATAGTTAGGATGCACACAGTCGATCAACCACACAGTCTCGGACGAAAGCAATAAAAATGGTACTACAAAATAATGTAAATCAAAAACACGGTTCTCAAACTAGCTAAGGAAGATCTATCTGCAGCGCTTGCTGTCATCCATGCCGGGAGAAGAAATCTCGCGCCGTATCCTTCAACCGCCTACAGCCATCCACAAACAAGTCGCGGAACTCCATACGTTGTAGAGAAGTCCATGATCGGAGGATCGCCGTGGCTCGATAGATAACCTGCAAGGGAGAACATACAACGTTATTAAAAATCTTATCATTTCTACATAGCCAAAGCGACCAAATAATGGCAAGCGCTCTCACCCTAAATTAAGTCTCATATTTATCCTCAATTCCATTTATCCAGTTGCCAAATACATTGACTACCGAACGAGGAGGAGATAAACCAGAGGCTATTTGGATGATTGACCATATAGCACGAGAAAATTTACAATGGAAGAATAAATGTCGTATTGTCTCATTTTGGTAACAAAATACGCATTCAGTGCTACCATGCCAATTCCTCCTAACAAGATTATCTTTTATGAGAATCATCCCTTTACGGAGATACCAAGCGAATATCTTCGTTTTAAGGGGTATCCTCATCTTCCAAATTTTACTATTATCATCGACTGGAATATTAGGTTGGATCAAAGCTCTATAAAATGAATCAACAGAAAATTTACCACTATGTAGTAATTTCCATTTGAATTCGTCCATGCCCTCAGAAAGCTGTATCCTAGATAATCTTACTAAAAGATTATTCCAAGACACTAGTCTAGGACCTAAGAGGCTTCTTCTGAAAGACAAATTAGGAGGATTGGTTTCCATTACCTCACCCCATTCTTCCATTCTTTCACATTTTGGAGCCTAGCAAGAGGGTGTGAAGAGTGCTAGTTTTTTTTTCATATGCACAAGAGGTGTTTGGTGAAATGCCCGAGAGCTCAAAATAAGTTTTCTTGTTGCTCTTTCCGTCTCGGTCGAGGTCGGCAACTATCCTTTCATGTGTCATTGATGTACTATATATATAAATAGTCATCTCCCTATTATTTTTTGATATATACTACATATTAATGCAGATGAACCGGCAATGGATGTACGGTGACCGCCGCACTTCCGAGTACATTACGGGCCTCCAAAATTTCATCGTTGTGGCTAATGCAAACCGTGGTCACAATGGTTTTATGTGATGTCCGTGTGTTCACTGTCAGAACAAGAAAGACTACTCAAATACCAGAACCATTCACGCCCACCTGCTTCGATCCGGTTTCATGCCCAGCTATAATTGTTGGACCAAGCATGGAGAAAAAGGGGTTGTGATGGAAGACAACGAAGAAGAAGAGGATGATGACAACTATCATAATATGTATCCTGAATATGATGATAATGCAACGGGGGTAGATAATGAAGATCAAGAGGGAGCAGATGGGCCCGCTGATGACGATCTTGGTCAGGCCATTACTAATGCAAAGGAAGAATGTGAAACTGAAAAGAAGAAGGAGAAGCTGGAGCAGATGTTAAAGGATCACAAAACATTGTTGTATCCAACTTGCGAAGATGGCCACAAAAAGCTAGGTGCCACACTGGATTTGCTGCAATGGAAGGCAGAGAATGGTGTGACTGACAGCGCATTTTCAAAGTTGTTGGTAAAAATGAAGAATCTTCTTCCAAGAAATAATGAGTTGTCTGACAGTACATACCAAGCAAAGAAGGTTGTCTGCCCTCTAGGATTAGACGTGCAGAAGATACATGCCTGCATTAATGACTGTATCCTCTACCGCGGTGAGAAGTACGAGAATTTGGATGCATGCCCGTATGCACTGCACTGCGGTATAAGATCAGACAAGACGATCCTAGCGATGTTGAGGGCGAGGCCCCTAGGAATAAGGTTCCCGCCAAGGTTATGTGGTATGCTCCTATAATACCACGGTTAAAACGTCTCTTCAGAAATAAAGAGCATGCCAAGTTGTTGCGATGGCACATGGAAGACCGTAAGAAAGATGCGATGTTGAGACACCCCGCTGATGGGTCACAGTGGAGAAAAGTCGAGCGAGAGTACCCGGACTTCGCATGTGACGCAAGGAACTTAAGGTTTGGTCTAAGTACAGACGGCATGAATCCTTTTGGTGAGCAGAGTTGCAGTCACAGCACCTGTCATGTGACCCTATGTATCTATAACCTTCCTCCTTGGTTGTGTATGAAGAGGAAGTTCATTATGATGCCAGTGCTCATCCAAGGCCCGAGGCAACCCGGCAACGACATTGATGTGTACCTAAGGCCATTAGTTGAAGAACTTTTACAGCTGTGGGCCAAACCAGGTGTACGTATGTGGGATGAGCAGAAAGGGGAGCCATTTGACCTACGAGCATTGCTTTTCGTAACCATCAATGATTGTCCTGCTCTTAGTAACATTTCAGGGCAAACAAACAAGGGATACAATGCATGCACACACTGTTTAGATGATACTGAAAGTGTATATTTGGATAAATGTAAGAAGGTTGTGTACCTCGGGTATCGCCGATTTCTTCCGAACCTGCATCCAGTAAGAAAGAAAGGCAAGCATTTCAAACGTCTGGCAGAACCCCGGAGGAAGCCTGTCCTCCGTACCGGTGAGGAGGTATTTGGTATGGTCAAGGACCTAGAAGTAATCTTTGGAAAAGGTACTGGCAGTCTATCTGTTCCGAATGACGATGCCGGACACGCGCCCATGTGGAAGAAGCAATCTATATTTTGGGACCTACCCTATTGGAAAGTCTTAGAGGTCCGCTCTTCAATCGACATGATGCACGTGACGAAGAATGTTTGGGTGAACCTGCTAGGCTTTCTAGGAGTGTATGGGAAGAAAAAAGATACACCGGAAGCACGGCAGGACCAGCAACGTCTGAAGGCCCCTGAAGAGCCTATGCATCATGAGAACGAGAAGGGTAAATGATGCCACTTAACTCCAGCCAGCTACGCTCTTACCAAAGCAGAGAAGGACATATTTTTTGAATGTCTGAGCAGTATCAAGGTCCCGTCTGGCTTCTCGTCGAATATAAAGGGAATAATAAATATGGCAGAGAAAAAATTCCAAAACCTGAAGTCTCATGACTTCCACCTGATTATGACACAATTGCTTCCGATTGCATTGAGGGGGCTTCTACCTGAAAATGTTCGAGTACCCATTGTGAAGCTATGTGCATTCCTCAATGCAATATCTCAGAAGGTAATCGATCCAGAAAGCCTACCAGGGTTACAAACAGATGTGGCCCAATGTCTTGTCAGCTTTGAGTTGGTGTTCCCACCATCCTTCTTCAATATTATGACGCATCTCCTGGTTCACCTAGTAGAAGAGATTGCCATTCTCGGTCCTGTATTTCTACACAATATGTTCCCCTTTGAGAGGTACATGGGAGTCTTAAAGAAATATGTTCATAACCGTGCTAGGCCAGAAGGAAGCATCTCCAAGGGCTATGTAACAGAGGAGGTCATTGAGTTCTGTGTTGATTTTATTCCTGACCTTAAGGCGATTGGTGTTCCAGAATTACGACATGAGGGGAGACTGCGTGGAAAAGGCACCCTAGGATGTAAAGCAATGATATGTAGGGACGGGCATTCTCTCAATCAAGCACACTACACGGTTTTACAAAGATCTATCTTGGTTGCCCCGTATATCAATGAACACAAGAATTTAATATGCCTCAAACACCCGGGGCAGTCTGATGAATGGATTATAAGTGAACACATGGCGAGTTTTGGCGGCTGGCTGCAAAGACTTCTCACGAATAACACCACTGTTGGGGATCAGCTGTACTTGTTGGCCAGGACACCATCTTCGACTGTATGTACTTTCCAAGGGTACGAGATAAATGGGAATACATTTTACACGATAGGCCAAGATAAAAAGAGCACCAACCAAAATAGTGGTGTCAGCTTCGATGCAGCAGAAGACAATGGGCAGAAGACCACGTGTTATGGGTTCATAGAGGAGATATGGGAACTTGACTATGGACCTAATTTTAAGGTCCCCTTGTTTCGATGCAAATGGGTCAAGCTAACAGGAGGAGGGGTTGAGGTAGACAAGAAGTACGGAATGACAACGGTGGATCTCAACAATCTTATGAAGGTAGACAAGAACTTAGATGAACCATTCGTCCTAGCCAATGATGTGGCTCAGGTTTTCTATGTGAAGGACATGTCCTCCAGACCAAAAAAAAATATGCAAACGAATACATCATATGATGAGCCAAAGCGTCACATAGTTCTTTCAGGGAAAAGAAACATCGTGGGAATCGAGGACAAGACAGACATGTCAGAAGATTATAATAAGTTTGATGAAATTCCGCCCTTCACAGTGAAAACTGACCCAAGCATTCCGTTAAGTAAAGAAGATGCTCCATGGTTACGTCTGAAGCGATCATAAGGAAGGACATATGCCAAGAAGTTCATGCTCATATTATGTAACTCTAGTTCATGTTTTTAATATTAATACATGTCTTGAGTGTTAGTCATGTTTTGTGGATGGACCGGGACTATGAGAAGAAGTTGTCCCGATTCGTACTTACCATTAAGATCTGATCTCCAAACGCGCGCGGTCACATATTAGGGAGTGCCTCTATGACCAGTTTCTTGGAGATGCCGGAGGACTAGGCTCCGTCGGCATCTCCCTGAAACTGGCCGTAGTGGTGTCCCTGCTCTCGAAAACCATCTTGCAGCTTTGTAACTTCTCTAACTAGATCAATACACCTGGGAGCTAACTAATTTCACATATTAGGGAGTGCCTCTATGACCAGTTTCTCGGAGATGCCGGAGGACTGGGCTCCGTCGGCATCTCCCTGAAACTGGCCGTAGTGGTGTCCCTGCTCTCGAAAGGAGGTAAGGCATAGCCTCAAACTGGCTGGAGGACTGGACTCACAAGGATACCTATTTATAGTACAAGCAGCTTGACATAGTGTCGACACTTACGAAATAATGTCGACACTCACCCCTATTATTAGTGCTGACTCGTGTTTTGTCCCGGTTGGTGTCTCCAACCGGGACTAAAGGTTCATCTTTAGTCCCGGTTGGTGTCTCATCTTTAGTCCCGGTTGGTGACACCATCCGGGACAAGGTACACGCCGCACGACATAATGTCGACACTCACCCCTATTATTAGTGTTGACTCGTGTTTTGTCCCGGTTGGTGTCTCCAACCGGGACTAAAGGTTCATCCCGCCATTTTTTCCCGCCATTTTTCTTCCCGCCAGTTCTTCTTCCCGCCATTTTTCTTCCCGCCATTTTTCTTCCCGCCAGTTCTTCCCTCCAGTTCTTTCCCATGGCTTCCACCGTATATATATGTAGGGTTGGCCTCCATT
Source organism: Avena sativa (assembly GCA_916181665.1). Lineage (NCBI taxonomy): Eukaryota > Viridiplantae > Streptophyta > Magnoliopsida > Poales > Poaceae > Avena > Avena sativa. Next base: position 378,879,001 of record OV702279.1, on the reverse strand, counting down.
GTCATTGCACATCTCTAGACTCATATCGGCAACCTCATCACTCTTTCCCATGGCTTCCACCGTAGCACTAACCCCCAGGGAGGTGGAGGCGCTTTGCGCCTCGAACTACCCCTGCCCGTCGGGCTACTGTGTCCCCGTCGGCTGGATGCTGAGCGTCGGAGGCGTGCCGGTTCCTCCTGTCCCTGTAGGTGTGGCGCGCCGGATGGCCATCACGAACCACTACTACTTCGAGCTCACGCCAGAGCAGCGGAGGAATCCCAGATGGCATCCTGACTATTTCCCTACTTGAGAAGCCTTCTTCGTGGATCGGCGTGAGAGGGCGCTCGCCAGGCACGAGGAGGAAGGCCCAGCTCCTCCTAACTTCAACGAGGCCGGCCTTCGGCTATGGTGGCACGGTCGGACTCTCCAGAGCGTCATGGCCTATGACACTGCCACCGACTCTAACCCCCGTCTGCGCTACCCTCAAGTCCAGCCCACGCGTACTCTCCAGAGGTTCAATTACGGCGACCCCGACGATGACAGTGATGACGGCGGCGGCGAGTATGACGACTACATTGGCGAGTATTACAGGTGTAGGCAGGAGCATGACTGAATCACTACAACATTCCGAAACAATTTCGGCCGATTGTTACTTAATCTGGCCATGTATCTTAATTTTCAGTTCTTTTATGTATCTTAATTTTTAGTTCCAATTCGGCTTATGTAACTTACTATTAGTTGCATTCTCATTCGAGGTTGACAATATGCTATTTTATCAAAAAAACAATGCAAGTTGAGCGAGGCTTGGCCCCGAGCTAAGAATCATCATGCCCGTTGTTCGACAAAGTTTGTCGATAGTTTAAAACGGGGATAAAAAAAATAAAAAAAGATCGAAACAGTGCGAAACATTCGCGTGGTGCTATATTATGTGACATAGTTAGAAGGAAAAATCTCAAACTTGGTATATTGATTATGTCTCGAAAAAACCTTCACAAAATGACCTATCTCATTCGAGGTTTCTTGGCTTTCGGGTCAAATGACCAATGTTATGGCTAGAATCAAGGCATAGTTTGTGATAATATGGCCATATTGTGCATACATGTGCATCATGGCATGGCAAACAATGTTGCAAGAGGAAGTTTTCCTTTTTATCGCACCAAAAAGGCATTTTCCATTTTCCGAGCATAAAAAACGGACGGTTTTGTGAAGCAACCACCAAATGGCTAATTCAAAAAACCACCAACACATTTTAAAAAATACTAGACCACCTTATATGCACAATGTACCAACAGGGGGATCTGAAATCTTTCCGTCCACCTCTGGTGAAAAAGACAAATTCCTACCGAATCGGCAGGAAGTGGGTCAGATATGAACTACAGGTACATGATACGATGCTCATGATTTTTTACAAAAATCATTTTTAGGTTCACAATATGCTATTTTATCAAAAAAACAATGCAGGTTGAGCGAGGCTTGGTGAGATTCAAGTGTATACAAAAGATGCGACATTTAAATATCCAATCAATTCAAAAATGTTAATACAAAAGATGCGGCATTACAATATGATTTGATCTAATAAAATAGGGTTAGATTTATTTTTAGATGCTTAATATTTCTTATGTTCAAAGTTTTAGGATTTAATAATTTATTTTTGTTTGAATTGAATAATCAAATTTATATGTAAGTGTTTTAATTATTTTGAAAATTTTCATGTAAAGTAAATATAAAATGATTTACATGAATGGATAGATATTATTTTTCTGAAAATTATGATATATTATTCATATTTTTCTGAGTTGAAATGAAAAAGATATGAATTTTCTAAATTCATATCATATTTTTTGAATTAAAAATGCCCCTTTAATGCATGAAATAAATGCCCCCCCTTTAACACCGGTTCCAGACACGAACCGGTGTTAAAGGGGGGGCGCATTTATTTCGTTTCCCGCGCGCACCACCCCCCCCCCCCTTTAACACCGGTTCCATCCTGGAACCGGTGTTAAAGGGGGGGTGTAATAAATGCGCACGGGAAACGGAATCCCCCCCCCTTTAACACCGGTTCCAGCCACGAACCGGTGTTAAAGGGGGGGTATTAAATTCGCCTTCCCCTTCCTTTCTTCCCCCAGAGCCAGATCGAACCGCCACCGTACCGCCACTGCGCGCGCGCCATCGGAGCAGAGAGAAGCGTCGCCACCGCCCATCGGAGCAGAGAGAAGCCACCGCCCTTGGAGTGAGGGAGGAATCGTCGTCCCTGTCACCCACCTCTCTCACCGCCACGAATCTCGCCGCCGCCGCCTCCATTGTCGAGCTTCGGAGCTCGAGGTACTCGACGAGGCAGTCGCCCCCGCCCCCGACCTCTCCCTCTCACTTGACCGCATCGCCCTGACCACCTCTTCCCCGTGCAGGGGCAGCCGACCGCGCCCAATTCCTCGCCGGAGCACCGCCGATGCCGCCCGTCTCCAGCTGTCTGCCTCTGTCGCCCGAGGAAGCAATCCACCGCGCCGAGGCCACCAACCTTCTCGCCTAAGTACCCCGCCTCTCGTAGTCCACCTCGACATCGCAGGAGGCCGCCGCATCCGCCACTAGCACCGCCGCCCGACGAGCCCGCCGCCTCCACGTCACCCCACCGGTGAGTCTCGCCTCGGACGCCCTGCACCGTCCGATCAAGATCCGACGGCCACCATCTGTCCCCAGGTCGAAAGGGTACCAGCGAACCAGAATGCGCCACCTGTCTGCCACGTCAGCGATGACACAGCGCCAGTCAACGTTGACTCTCCTGAAAAATAGAAGAAAAGATAAAAATTGCAGAAAATTGTATAATCTTGCAAAAATCATATAAAAAGATTCGTAGATCCAAAAATAGCAAATTATATATCAATGAATTCAGAAAATTGAGTAGATTATTAATATCAAGTTGGATTTAACTTTTACAGTACGTGTTTACTGTAATAATTTAATTAGTTTTAATGGTCTTTTAGGTTAATAAATTCATAGTAAAATATCTACTGGTCCAACAATCACAAATAATATACCTATGGATTCACAATTGTGTGTAGATCATCAATATGCAAATGGTTAAGCCAAATAATATAAGGTTTTTCAGCATTAAATAAATGGTATAATGGCTTATTTAGAGTAATAAATTCATAAGAAAATAAATAATGTTCAGAAAATTACAAATAATATGTCCCTGGAATCACAACCCCGTGGGGATTATATATCTGATTTTAGTTTGATTTTTAGACAACAGAAACTATTTAAATGATTTAAAACCCATTAAACACTATTTAAATCATAAGAAAAGATTTGTAACTCTGATTAGGGTGAATCCAACGCCTACTGGTTGGTATTAATGTCCTCTATCCATAACAAATACTCCATTGCATTAATTGGCCTCTTGCATGCATCATATACTTCAGTATTGTTTAGAGAACTAAAGTAACAACCATTGTGACTTATTAAATTGCCATGCATGCATTTGTTGCATTTGTTTGATCTCTATGTGCTATTGTTTATATTGTATGAAATTGTTTGCTCGATAGATTGCGAGGAGTGCAACGTGTGTGATTGCTGACTCATCTTGATTAAAACTTGTTTGCTCGATAAATTGTACTACATGCATAGATTAAAACTTGTATACAAATTGGACCTCTGACTCATCCTGATTAGGGTTTCGACCCCTCGGAACTCGTTTAAAATGATCAAGCATCCTTAGGGTTTTAATTTCATTTGTGTATTTATTTGTGTATTTTTGTATGAATAATATGTATATTTTTGTATGAATCCAAGTCCACTTGAATGTTTACACTCTTACTCTAGATAATATTATTGTTTTAGAAACTATGGATCCACTTAGTAGAAACCTTGAAGAAGAAGAAATAATGGAGAACATTATTGATGAGGACACCTCACAATATCTGAACTTGGAGGGACATGATGACGATAGCTCAAGTACTAGTCATGGAGAAGATGAAGACTCCGGTGAACGCAATTTAGTGGTTACAAAGTCCGGTGAGGTATATGCATTGATTAAGCCTCTGCTGACTTCCACCAACAATCTTCTTCTACATGTATTAATTAACGCTTCTTTCTTCTTTTAGCCCTCGGGATCGACCAGCCATCAACCATCTTCTTCTACGAAAAATAGCAAGCGAGGCGCGAGCCAGCGGTTGAAAGTTCGTGCAAAGTTCACGATCGAAGCAGTCCGTGTTGATGGCAGGCCGATGGAGCCCAAGAAGGCCGCAGACAAATTTGTACGTCAGGCTGGAGTTCTTGTTAGGGACCAAATCCCAATCATAATTGAAAATTGGAATAAGCCAAAGAAGGGCGACGGTACCTTTGTCGATGACAGATCCAAAAAAACGCTTTGGAATTCGTTGTTGGTAAATTTCACCCTTCCGCCAGAGGAGGATGAAAACAACCCGGTTATAAAGGAAAAGGTCAAAGAGTGGACTCTAAAAAAGATGGCTGACGCTTTCCGCAACTGGAAGACAAAATTGAACAAATTTGTCAAATCTGGCGAGACTCCAAATTTTGAAGACGCATATTATGCGAAGATAAGACCTCACTGGCCCGAATTTGAGACATATAAAAAAAGTGCTATAGCTAAAAAGAGGTCAAAAACCAATACGCTTAATGCCCTGAAGAAGGAATATCACTAGAGGACGGGGTCAGGTGGCTACATATCTCAGAGGCCTAAGTGGGAGGAAGCTGAGAAGGCCCTGCGCGCTAGAGGGATCACACCCCAGACAGATGGGTGGGACCTACGTGCAAAGACTTGGTTCTATGGAATCGGGGCTAGGTTGGACCCAGAAACATGATTGTGTATCTTCCCAACCCTCCTTGCCAAACCCGTCACTGAACTCATCACGGCATACGAGGAAACATCCGCCAGGACCTTCCATCCCGACAGAGAGAATGACCAGCTCACACGCGCCATCGGTAAAAAAAACACCCTGGACATGCACGAGGCACAGGGGGTATGACGTGGAAGGATGGGTTTGCCGACTGGAGCGACTCTTACAGATGGCGCGGCAGAAAAGAAAAAGAGCATACAGAGCGGATGACACAGATAGAACATGCACTTGCGGCGCTGCAGGTGCAAGTGAATACACAACAGAGCCATCAAGATACCGGCCCATCTCAGCGGCACGAAGAGCCTGCATTGGAAGCTGCCGGCGGCCCAGACTCTGCGCTGAAAAGTGGCTTCCACGGAGAACGTGCAGCCCACGCTTGAAATGGCGGGTCCTTGATACCCCGTGGATGAGATCACGGAGAGCGAACACGCTGAGCTGCATGTGAGATTAATGGGCTTATCCATTAAGGTGGCTGTCGGCTATGCCTTACCTCCTATAGCTGGTGGAACTTACCACTGCCGACCGATTCCAGATGGCTATGCTATTGTAGGGGTGGATGAGGTTGTGAAGGAATATGAGGAAGCACAGCTTGACTATGCTACAGGTGAAGGGGAAACTCAACTCAAATTTGCAGTGAAAACAACCATTCTTTGGAAGAAGGAACACATTGTGCTTCCAAATTGGAGGTCACTGGCACCCCCGCCGTCTCCGCAGCGTCAGCACTCTGAGCCGCTTCAGCTATCTCCTGCGCGGCAGCCATCTCCTGTGCGGCAGCCATCTCCGGCGCTTCAGCCATCTCCTGCGCGGCAGCCATGTCCGGCCCGTCAGCCATCTCCGGTGCTTCAGCCATCTCCTCAGCGTAAGCGGAAGAGCACTGCCACGAAGAGCATCAGTAGCACTGCCACAAAGAAATCTGCAGGAAACCGTACGCCAAAGAGTTCAAAAAACTACGTCCCACAGCCTTCCGCCAAGCCATTGCCGGTTTTACCATGGAATCGCAGCGACGAGGAGACCAATAGGATCTCGGAAGAACAGGTCAAAAAAATTCTTTGCACCTAGACGGGCCGAGCCAAAGGAGAAAATAGATTCGGCGGTGGTGGAGAAGTTTTACAAAAATCTTTTGAAACCTGAAACCCCACTTGTGCCGGACTACGAGCGCCAGATTTTGAAGGCGGATGCAAGGCGCCGTAGGGAGACTGAAAGTAGCAGTCGTGAGGCACTCCAGAAAACAGTTCCCATGCTCGGAGAGCAGGAAAACCAATCATGCGCCCCGCTCCAAATGTTCTACACACGGGACGCTCCTCCCGTAAATGATTACGAGGCAGAGCTACAAAGAAAGGCCAATGAGATGGGGATGACTTACATTGCATACTTGAACGTCATGGGAGACAACTTGCCCAAATGCGATGCCAACCCCATACAGCCATGGAAGTATGGGAAGAATCTCGTCAAGAAAGAGGAGCTCAAGAATCTACCAACAAAGATGCGAAAATTGCACAAGTGGTACCTTGATTTCTGCAAGACGAGAAAGGTAGAATGGATCACGGCGCATATAAGAGATGAGATTTTCTTCTGCGGAGACGACGCAATCGACTTCAACATTCAAGACTTGAATTTTCTATTCAATCAGAAGGAACTCGACAAAGCTGCCATCAGCCTTTATTGTGCGTAAGTACTATTTCTGTAATTTATATCTCATCTCATTCACTTCATTAATTTCATGTATATATATATGATCACCATATATGTATATACTATTATGCAGGAAAAAGGTTATGGAATGCAGGAAAGGAGGCCCTTTTGACATTGGGTTCGTTGACCCAAATAGAGTTCATGAAGAAGTGGTAAAAACCAAATCCGGGCAAACAGAAGATTACTTGCTAACGTATTTACTGAGACAACAAACCAAAAGGGAAATACTATTGCCTTACAACTTCTCGTGAGTACTGTTACCCTCTCTCTTGTACACATTCTATTTCAGCTTACTCGATGTTAAGTGTAACTGATGATGAGTTATGCGTGCGTAGGTTCCACTTTATTCTGCTAGTTATTCAACCCGACTCACGAAAAGTCCTTGTCATGGACTCGTTACGAAAAGAAAAAGAGATATGGGCAGACTTTAGAGAGATGCTCCAGAGGTAATTTCAATCATATTATCGCACTAGATCGGCAACTTTCGTGACAACAAGTAATTAATTACTCCTTTATCCATTTTCTTTGCCGGACAGGGTTTGGAAAAGGTTCACGGGCAGGGCCGTGGGTGAATGGTCAGAAGAACTAAAATTTGTAGACCAAAATGTAAGTAATACTAGCTAGCTTCCAATTCCATTATATCATGCTTTATTGATTATTATTTTGATTGAACTCTCTATTCTCGTAAAGTGCGCGCATCAGGGACACGGCAATAACTTATGTGGGTACTATGTTTGCGAGTTCATTCGCAACACGATATGTGCGACGGGCCAAGCCGCACTAGAACAACTTAGAGTAAGTAAACAAAGTCCACAACATTATTTTATTACCATCAATTGTGTTGAGTTTTATTCTTATATATATATTGACGGCCCATTCTTCATATATATTCAGATCGAACGGATGCGGGACCAACTCCTACCATTTGAACGCATACGAGCCATTCAAGAGGAATTGGCGGGTTTCATACTTGATGAGGTCGTCACGCCTGGCGGAGAACTCTTTAGATATCCACCAAAATGAACGATGTATGTGCCGATGATGATGTATGTGCCGATGACGATGTATGTGTCGATGACGATGTTTGTGTATAATAATAGTTGCTTAATTATTCATGTACTCGTATGTACCGATGACGATTTATGTGTATACCGCTCCCGATCGATTCCCCCTCGCTCCCCCCCTCCCGCAGAAATACGCCCAGAACGGGGCAGAGGCAGAATTCTACCGTGGCAGAGATTTAGGCCGTCGGCCTAAATCTCTACCGCGGCAGAAGAACCTTTAACACCGGTTCCAGCCCCGAACCGGTGTTAAAGGGGCCCCCCCTCTAACACCGAACCCTCAACAGCGGTTGAGGAACCGCTGTTAGAGGGCCCTCCCAACCGGAGTTAAAGGGGGGGCTCTGCACTAGTGCAGCAGCAGCAGCAGCTCATCGGGACAAGAAACAACAGTGCTAATCAGACCAAACGTGAAGGTTAAAGAGGTTTAGGCCACACCACTAGCTCACTGATAGTTTCGAGAAGGGGATAACCATTGTCTCTGCATAGATTGATACATACATAGTTCGCTCATGGGAAGCGGCAAAAAATCCGGTTCTGGTTTCTGGTCGGTGGCGATGTCTTGGTTTGTGTGCTTTCGCTCAACGAAGGAGGCAAACGCTGGCTATCAGGTCCGGGGCACGTATGATCCAGCCGACGAGATGGTCGTAGCGGGCAAACACTTCTCTAGTGCTCACAAGATAAACTTCGGCTAATATGGTTGTACATAGATGCATGGGTATCTTTTATGATCTAGTGCCCGTTCAAAAGACCGAGAGAGGTTCGGAATATAGGTGTTGGTTGAAAAACGTCAGGCTCCTGGGTCGTCCCCCACGCGGGTGACCAGGAGCCAAACCCTAGCTGCCGCACCCGACCCCCACCTCCTCCTTCCCTCCCGTCGCCGCCGCCGGCGCTCGCCGCCGGGCAAAGCCTGTGCGGTGCTGACGGCGGCGGTATTCCCTGGTTCGTCCTGGATCGGCGGGCGGCGCGGGTCGGCCACTTTCGGCGGCGGCGGACTGCAGCTCTGAGCCAGGCCTTCCCGGCACGGCGGGCCGGCGCGCCGCGGCCGTGGTGGCTCAGAGGTCTGGAGGCGGCGGGGCATGGCACCGGGGATGGGCTCCTCGCGAGGAGGACGACCTTGGTGACGGTGGCCTCTTCGGGTGATCCTCTGCCAGCGACGACCGGGCCCTTGGCGCCCCCTACTCCGGGACCGGGACAGAGGACGGCGGATTCGTCCGCCAGAGACGAGGGCAGAGGGTGGAGCTGGCCTGGAGACTGCAGGGCCTGCCTCGTCCCAGATCTAGGCCCACCTGGGCCCGATCTGGGTTGGCGGGCCTAGCGGCCTTTGCGGGTTTCAAGGGTTAGCAGCGGGTCTGGGAGCCCACCCCCTGACCATGGTATGGTCGGGGTGCTAGATCGAAGTCGGTATGGCCTAGAACTGGCGTCCACCTAGTAGTTCCCGTCATTGGGGGTTGCGGAGTTAACTTGCCATCATGGACCGCTCGTTGAATCCCCGTCCTAGTGCTGGTGGATTGTCCTTGTCTCCTCTGGCTCGTTTTGGTGTAGGTGTCGTCGGGCGTGGTCTTGTCAAAGGCGAGATCTTGGACGCCGGGGCGGCGGTCCCGGAAGGTGGGGTGCATGGATGGTCCTTCGGTGGAGGCGGCTCCGGGAGGTGTCTTGCTACGGTGGTTCTCTGACCGACGATGGTTCGGCAGGCCCGGGTGAGCTCGATGGCGTCGGTGCTGCTGCTTGGTGGCCGGGACTTGCCGTGGTGGCGGATCCCTTGGTGGACGAAGGAGTAGGGTCTGGGGCGGCGGTTGGCGTGTTCAGTGGCACCCTTGCTACAGTGCGGCGGGACTTCACGAGCCTTCGCGGGCTCGTCCGGGCCAGAGGGTCTGGTGTGTCTTGATGCTGCATCCGGTCGGCTACCACCTGCCGGTGGTGGAGGTTGTTCCCTCCCGCGTGCTGTTGGCAGGCCGACCTCGCAATAGTCTCCCCTCTCTCATTCTATCAGCTTCGCTTCGTGGTTCATGGTGTGACGGCGGTGGCGAACCCACGACCTGGATGGCGCGTGTTCGTGGGCGACGTGATTGGTGGAGCTTTTCAAAGTGCTCGGGAGTGTGGTTCTGGAGGGGTCGGGAGAAATCCTTGTCTGTTGACTCCGGCACGGTGACGCATACGGGTATCACCTTTGAAAGGATACGGATGTCGCCTAGAGATGGGTGAATAGGCGATTAAAACTTTTCCTAGAGTGGCTCAACAAAGGCGGAATAAAACTAGTGTTTACTTTGTTAAGCACAACCTAGAACAACTAAGGTTCACCTATGTGCACCAACAACTTATGCTAAGCAATACAAGCAACAAAGTGATAGCAAGATATATATTACTTCAAGCACGAAGGCTATCACAATGTAAAGTGCATAAGTAAAGAGCACGGGTATAGAGATAACCGAGGCACGCGGGGACACCGATATTTTACCGAGTTCCTCCCAACATGGAGTACGTCTCGTTTGGAGAGGGGGTGGTATCAAACCACCAACGCCACAAAATGCCTCCCTTATTCTCCGATGAATCTCACCCCAATGGGATCGATCCATGCTTCCACTATCGGTGCACTTGTCGGTGGCAACTGGAACCTCTCACAAGGTTGGGGCACTTCTTCACAACTTAATTGGAGGCTCCCAACAAATGCCACAAAAGGCCACAATGCCACCAAGGCCACAAACCGTCTAGGGTTCCAAAAACCCAAGAGGGACAAGCTCCAATGAGCAATTCAAACCAAATCCTCCGAGGAGAACTCAAACCGATGCACCAAATGCAAATGGCATGAACACCACAAAGATGCTCAAATCCATCACTCTCAAGTTCCAACAAAGCTACTAAAGCTATTGGGGTAACAAGAGAGGAGGAACCAAAGAGAGACACAAAATCCCCCAAAATCTAGATCCCCAAAGATACACTCACAAAGAGATATTTTGGTTGGGTCAAAACTTAGATCTAGATCTCCTCCAACTATCCCTCAAATATATGCAAGAATCAAGGGAGGAGTGAGTAGAAATCAAGCTCAAAGAGTAAGGCAAATGGGGGCAAAGCTTAGACAAAAGGAGAAGGAAGAAGCAACCCTAAATAAAAATGGACAAAAGACTTATATAGGACTAGACAAAATATGGCCGTTGGGGTATTTTTCTGGACGGTCCGGGATGCCGGTACTACCGGTCCCAATGAACCAGACAGCAGCGAGCGAGCCAGAGAGAGAAAGCAGCAGCAGCAGGGCAGTGCATGCAGCAGTAGACAGCAGCTGCAGCGGCTGCAGTGCAGCGCAGCAGCTGGCCAATGCGCGCAGCAGCAGCGCATGCGCAGCATGGGGCCAGCAAGCAGTGCAGCGCAGCGAGCCAGGCAGAGGCGCGGGCGGCCACACGGGACAACGCCGGACAGCGCGCGCGAGGGTGGGGCCTGCAGGGCGACCGCGGCGCGCGGGATCCAGGGCGGGTCAACGCGTGCAAGCCAGCGAGCGGTAGCAGGGTCTGGATCTGAATCTGGAAAAGAAACTGGGCCGTCCGGTACTACCGGCCCACCCGGGCGGTACTACCGGGCCGGCCGGTAGTACCGGGAAAAGGTACCTAGCCAGGCAGAAAGAAAACGAGCTGATTTTAGATCCGGGCTGTAGTACCGGCCCGTCCGGGCGGTAATACCGCTTGGCCCAGAAAACAGATAGACAGACAAATATTTAAACGGCAATAACTTTTGACTGGAAGCTCCGATTGATCCGATTCAAATTGCGTTGGATAGAGGGCGACAAGGGTTTCCCAATAAAAATTGTAAATATTGATTATCACCAAGTGAGAAAGTATCAAGTAGAATAATGTGATATACCTCACTTGGTGAGAAACCGAAAAGCCGCATAAATCAAAATCGCAACAAGATACAAATGGGAGATCCGATTTTGATAAACAAGAGCTTGTTATGGAGATTACCACAAGATCTATATCCTCACATGGATAAGACCAAATAACAACCAAAAACGATGATGCAAGTATGCAAAGGTTTGAGCTCTCTCCGAACGATTTGACCGAATTACTCATACAAGAGCCCCTCTTGATAGTACGGTTATCTATCCTAAACCCGGTCTCCTACACACAACAAGAGACCGGCAAAAGGGAAAACCTATCAAGAATATACCTTTGCCTTGAGCATTCCACTTGAGCTCGATGTAGACGGTCTTTGCCCTTCTCAAGATGGATCGCCTTTCTTAATTCCTCATCATCGACCTCGCATATTGAGCTTGCACAACATATCTTCTTTGCATTTCGTCGACCTTGAAGCCAACACATGCTCCAAGCGATGCCAATGGACAAATCCTACAAGTATAACTTAATACACACATTAGTCCATAAAGATTATCATTAATTACCAAAACCACACATGGGGGCCCAACATGTTCTTTCAACCTTCCTTCTTGAAGGGTGTCGAGGGCATCCCTCTACCACCCCCCACTGCATACCGGGGGAAACCCCAGGCCCCGGCCGGACAGCAGTTTCATCGTCATCACTCCCCTTCTTGGAGGTGCTGTCTTGGTACGCAGATGCTTTGGACTACGGGACATATGGTGGTACTTCTTTGGTGGGCGCAACGGTCGCGAGTTGTTTCCGTTTTCGGCACACCGCTGTTCTCGGCTTTCTTTTTCTCTTTTTTCTTCTTGTTTTTAGTCTTAGGCTTGGGTTCTCCCCAACCTCGTGCTTCATGTTGTGTATCATCCTTTGAGCGTTGTGCTGCCTGGCCCAGCAGTGGTCTCACCTGTGTGCTTTATTTATAAAGCGGGGGCGAAAGCCTATTTCGAGAGATGGGTATCTTTTATGACCAAGTATAAATTATAGTTGTCTAAACTATATTTCAAGCTTTGGGGTTAATGATGTCCATTGGGACCAATAATTGTTACGTGAGTAAAATGTTGATGAATAAGTTTGGTCCTTCTTAGCCCGACTAATTATTCATTTCAATAGAAGAATGTCCCAAAGCAACAGGGTAAGCAGATAATTGCTCTATTCACTACAGGACTGCATGAATACGCCGACGGCCGGTCGCTACGCCGACGGCCAAACGTCAGGGCCGTCGGCGTAGACCGCGACCAGGCCAGCCCCGCCAAGCAGCCGTTGGTGTAGAATTTCCCTCAGCGTATCCTATGCTACGTCGACGTCTTCCCTCGGCGTAGCCTACGCCGACGACTGCCCTTGGCGTAGCTATTTTTCCTTTTACCTCGTTAAACTTTGAAAAATCATAACTAAATGATTCTAATTCGAAAAAATATAATATATCAAAATTTGCAAAGATCTATCTATCTACGTTAAAATATTACACATTTATAAATAAAAATTAAGTGAAACATAAAATATTATATATAGTTTAAAACGGACATAAAAAATTCAAAAACGACCAAAATAATGCGAAACCTTCGCGTGGTGTCATATTATGTGACATGGTTAGAAGGAAAACTATCAAACTTGGTATATTGATTATGTCTCAAAAAATCTTCACAAAAATGACATATCTCATTCGAGGTTTCTTGGCTTTCAGGTCAAATGACCAATGTTATGGCTAGAATCAAGACATAGTTTGTAATAATGTACCCATATTGTGCATACATGTGCAACATGGGACGACGAACAATGTTGCAGGAGGAAGTTTTCCTTTTCTTCGCATGGAAAAGCCATTTTCCATTTTCTAAGCAAAAAATAGACGGTTTTGTGAAGAAACCACCAAATGGATAATTCAAAATGCTACCACCATATTTTACAAAAATACTATACCACCTTATATGTATAATGTCCAAATAGGGGATCTGAACCTTTTCGTCCACCACTGGTCAAAAAGACAAATTCCTGCTGAATCGCTAGGAAGTGAGTCAGATATGAACTACAGGTACATGATCTGATGCTCATATTTTTTACAAAAATCATTTTTAGGTTTATAATATGCTATTTTATCAAAGATACAATGCAAGTTTAGCGAGGCTTGGCCCCGAGCTAAGAATCTTCATACCCGTCGTTCGACAAAGTTTGACGATAGTTTAAAACAGGCATAAAAAATTCAAAAACGATCGAAACAATGCAAAACCTTTGCGTGGTGTCATATTATGTGACATAGTTGGAAGGAAAAATATCAAACTTAGTATATTGATTATGTCTCAAAAAACCTTCACAAAATGACCTATCTTATTCGAGGTTTCTTGGCTTTCGGTTCAAATGACCAATGTTATGGCTAGAATCAAGGGATAGTATATGATAATGTGCCCATATTGTGCATATATGTTCATCATGGGATGCCGAACAATATTGTAGGAGGAATTTTTCCTTTTCGTCGCACCAAAAATCCATTTTCCGAGTGCAAAAAAGGGGAATTTTGTGAAGAAACCACCAAATAGCTAATTCAAAAACGGGGAGTTTGTGATAAGTTGATATGGATATCATATTTAAATTCCTTTCATGTTTTTGATCAATTTAAACATATTATTTATCGAATTCTGATTACGGATTTATAGATATTAATTATTCCATATTAAATAGAAAAATACAAAAAAGTAAAATTATTATATTTTTATTTGAATTCAATAGTATTTTTATTTGAATCATTAATATTTTTACTTATTCATTGTTGTTTACTTAAATAAGTGTTTATAGTTTCAAAAAATAAAAACATGTGACATAATGATATAAGAGTTAATAGGATTGATATCATAATATTAACACCTAGGTACAAATTGCTTCGCGAAAACTGATTCGGAAGGAATTGAGAAGTTAAGCATGGTAGAGCTGGAGCAGTTTTAGGATGGATGACCAAGCGGAAAGTTTGATAAATACTGCAATTTAATCAAAGATTAAATGTAACTGGTGTTAAAAATGTTCCACGTGAGAGATTAACGATTCAAACAATTCAAAGATTTAAAAAAGTTAAGAAAAAATTCAAAAAAAATTGTTTTTATTTTTATTTTTTTACAACCTGTCGTTATTATGCCGAGGGCAAAGCCGTCGGCGTATGCTACGCCGATGGCTAGAGCTACGCCAACGGGCAAAGTGCCTCCGCCGAGGGAGGTCTTTGCCGAGGATGCTATGCCGATGACGGGGATCGAGGCTACGCCGACGGCTTTTGGCCCTCAGCGTAGCATGCCGTTCCTGTAGTGATTCTACTCCCACAAGTTCCATAAAGGCTACTGTTTTGGACATAGTCATGCTCTTCAAAAGATACATTTGACCAGTAATTTATGTTACAATATGTAGAACCGGGTAGAGGTACACGTCACAAAGTGTATGTTGTGCAACCTTATCACTGTCATGCTATGTGCAACCTTATCAACCAAAGTGTATGTTGTGAACGCGGAGAAGTGTTTGGCCGCTGCGACCATTCCGCCGGCCGGACCACGGTAGCGAAAGCGAAAGCGCGCAAACCACGATGCCATTACTGACCGGAAATCAGAACTGGAATGCTTGCCGTCTCCCATGAGCAAACTACAAATGTGACTAGACCTCTTTACTCTCTATATGTATGTTCTCTGTGGTACTAACTGTTTTCTTGTACCGTCTCCCATGAGCAAACTAGCAACGCTTTATATAGTATATATTGCGACCTACTCCAGTAATAACTGCTGACCGCTTCTGCTGTCTTTCTTGACGACCAAGGTGTATGGCCACGTTTCATAATTCTTGAGGAAACAACGCAGCAATTTTCCAAGTGTATGAGGCATCAAGGCAGGCCTGGTGCAGCCAGCATGCATGGTGTTGACTCTTCCAAGATGCAGAAACCATGTCCATGTCAAAGTCACGAATGATGCCAATATTGACCGGTGTTCTTCTGTTTCTTGTCAATAGCCGCCAAAAGGCATGTCGATATTCTAAGTTAAATTTCCCCAAGTTTGACAGGTTTTATAGAACGTCAAACCAATTTCGTTGTATGAAAATATAATTTGTATGATGAATCTTATGAAACTAAATTGTGGTTTACATGTTGATATATTTTTTAATAAACCTGGTCAAGCTTGAAAAAATTTAACCGGCGCTTACACTGAAGTTTGAATGCATGATTGAACTTAATTTTTTTTTTGACTTGAAACACTCGACTCCATTGCATAACTAGCTCAGTAGACGTGCTGGCCAACGGGACTACTACAGCATTTGGCAAAGACTCCAGCCAAAACGACCTTGAATTGGCGACTCACACGGTCACAGCATCGATTGAGCTGAGTTGATTGGCCCTTGTGCACAAATCTGAGTTATTCCAGGAGTATTACCTTGCCCAGCAAGTTCGTATGTGTTTTATGTTGACCAACGAGGCGGAGTTTTTTACCTTGGTCGCCAAGCCAGCATAAACAATTGTTATTACATCGCAATGTGCTATATAAAGATTGCGGCAGCAACTCATCTGCACAAGAAACAATAGTGTACTGATAAGACCTAGCTAGCGAGGTTTAGCCACACCACTAGTTTGCTCATAGTTTCTCAGGTGGGATTAGATTACCATTGTCCCTTCATCCATTGATTCATACTAGTTTGCAGATGAGTTGACCAACGAGGCACTACAGGAATGGGAAGCTACGCCGACGGTCGGTCGCTACGCAGACGGCCAAACGTCGGGGCCGTCGGCGTAGCCATCGTCCAGGCCAGCCCCGCCAAGCAGCCGTCGGCGTAAAATTGTCCTCGGCATATTCTATGCTACGCCGACGGCTGCCCTCGGCGTAGCATACGCCGACGGCTGCCCTCGGCGTAGCTATTTTTTATTTTATCTCATTAAACTTTGAAAACTCATAACTAAATCATTCTAATTCGGAAAAATACAAATAATATATCAAAATTTGCAGAAAAATAAGACCTATCTATCTACACTCAAATATTACACATTTATAAATAAAAATTAAGTAAAACATAAAACATTATATATAGTTTAAAACGGGCATAAAAAATTCAAAAACGATCGAAACAATGCGAAACCTTCGCGTGGTGTCATATTATGTGCCATAGTTATAAGGAAAAATAGCAAACTTGATATATTGATTATGTCTCAAAAAAACCTTCACAAATGACCTATCTCATTCGAGGTTTCCTGGCTTTCGGGTCAAATGCCCAATGTTATGGCTAGAATCAAGGTATAGTTTGTGATAATGTGCCCATATTATGCATACACATGCATCATGGGATGGCGAACAATGTTGCAGGAGGAAGTTTTCCTTTTCGTCGCACCAAAAAGCCATTTTCTATTTTTCGAGCATAAAAAACGGACGGTTTTGTGAAGCAACCACCAAATGGCTAATTCAAAATACTACCACCACATTTTACAAAAATACTATACCACCTTATATGGACAATGTCCCAACAGGGGGATCCGAAACCTTTCCGTCCACCTTTGGTGAAAAAGACAAATTCCTGCCGAATCGGTAGGAAGTGGGTCAGATATGAACTACAGGTACATGATCCGATGCTCATGTTTTTTTACAAAAATCATTTTTAGGTTCACAATATGCTATTTTATCAAAGATCCAATGAAAGTTTAGCGAGGCTCGGCCCCGAGCTAAGAATCTTTATGTCCGCTGTTCGACAAAGTTTGACGATAGTTTAAAACGGGCATAAAAAATTCAAAAACGATCGAAACAATGCGAAACCTTCACGTGGTGTCATATTATGTGACATAGTTATAAGGAAAAATAGCAAACTTGATATATTGATTATGTCTCAAAAAAACCTTCACAAAATGACCTATCTCATTCGAGGTTTCTTGGCTTTCGGGTCAAATGACCAATGTTATGGCTAGAATCAAGGCATAGTTTGTGATAATGTGCCTACATTATGTATACACATGCATCATGGGATGGCGAACAATGTTGCAGGAGGAAGTTTTCCTTTTCGTCGCACCAAAAAGCCATTTTCTATTTTTCGAGCATAAAAAACGGACGGTTTTGTGAAGCAACCACCAAATGGCTAATTCAAAATACTACCACCACATTTTACAAAAATACTATACCATCTTATATGGACAATGTACCAACAGGGGGATACTAAACCTTTCTTTCCACCTTTGGTGAAAAAGACAAATTCCTGCCGAATCGGTAGGAAGTGGGTTAGACATGAACTACAGGTACATGATCCGATGCTCATGTTTTTTTACAAAAATAATTTTTAGGTTCACAATATGCTATTTTATCAAAGATCCAATGAAAGTTTAGCGAGACTCGGCCCCGAGCTAAGAATCTTTATGTCCGTCGTTCGACAAAGTTTGACGATAGTTTAAAACGGGCATAAAAAATTCAAAAACGATCGAAACAATGCGAAACCTTCGCGTGGTGTCATATTATGTGACATAGTTATAAGGAAAAATAGCAAACTTGATATATTGATTATGTCTCAAAAAAACCTTTACAAATGACCTATCTCATTCGAGGTTTCCTGGCTTTCGGGTCAAATGCCCAATGTTATGGCTAGAATCAAGGCATAGTTTGTGATAATGTGCCCATATTATGCATACACATGCATCATGGGATGGCGAACAATGTTGCAGGAGGAAGTTTTCCTTTTCGTCGCACCAAAAATCCATTTTCTATTTTTCGAGCATAAAAAATGGACGGTTTTGTGAAGCAACCACCAAATGGCTAATTCAAAATACTACCACCACATTTTACAAAAATACTATACCACCTTATATGGACAATGTCCCAACAGGAGGATCCGAAACCTTTCCGTCCACCTTTGGTGAAAAAGACAAATTCCTGCCGAATCGGCAGGAAGTGGGTCAGATATAATCTACAGGTACATAATCCGATGCTCATGTTTTTTTACAAAAATCATTTTTAGGTTCACAATATACTATTTTATCAAATATCCAATGCAAGTTTTCCTTTTCATCGCACCAAAAAAGGCATTTTCTATTATCCGAGCGCAAAAAGGGGATTTTCTAAAGCAACCACCAAATAGCTAATTCAAAAAAGGAGGGTTTGTGATTAGTTGATATGGATATCATATTTGGATTCCTCTCATTTTTCTGATCAATTTAGACATATTATTTGTTGAATTTCTATTTACAGATTTAAAGATATTAATTATTCTATATTAAATAGAAAAATACAAAAAAATAAAATTATTATATTTTTATTTGAATTCAATAATATTTTTACTTATTCATTAATATTTACTTAAATAATTGTTTGTAATTTTAAAAAATACAAACATGTGACATGATGATATAAGAGTTAATAGGATTGATATCATAGTATTGACACCAATGTATGAATTACTTTGCGGAAACGGATTCTGAAGGAACGAGGAAGTTAAGCGTGTTGAAGCTGGAGTAGTATTAGGATGAGTGGCCTGCTGGAAAGTTTGACTAAGACTGGAATTTAATTAAATATTAAGTATAATTAGTGTTAAAAATGTTCAAAGTAGGAGATTAACAAGTGAAACAATTCAAAGAATAAAAAAATTGAGAAAAAAATTATTTTTTTTTCAAAAAAAATGTTTCTGCAACCGGCCGACAGGCTATGCCGACGGCCGCTACGCTGACGGCATTTCGATACGCCGACGGCTTGAGTGTGCTCCGCCGAGGGAGATCTTTGCCGAGGAGGGTACGCCGAGGGCAGCCCTCGGCGTACCATACGCCGAGGGTATTTTGGCTTACGCCGACGGCCTTTTGCCCTCGGCGTAGCGCGCGCGTCCCGTAGTGAGGCGGAGTTTTTTCTCAAGGTGTAAGGAGAGAGCTCGCGCTGTTTACCTTGGTCGCCAAGCCAGCATAAACAATTGTTATTACATCGCAATGTGCTATATAAAGATTGCGGCAGCAACTCATCTGCACAAGAAACAATAGTGTACTGATAAGACCTAGCTAGCGAGGTTTAGCCACACCACTAGTTCGCTCTTAGTTTCTGAAGTTGGACTAGATTACCATTGTCCCTTCATCCATTGATTCATACTAGTTCGCTCATGGGAAGCGGTAAGAAATCCGGTTCTGGTTTCTGGTCGGTGGTAAAGTCTTGGTTTGTGTGCTTTCGCTCACACAAGGAGGCAAACCCTGGCTACCGGGTCCGGAGATCGTATGATCCAGCCAGCGAGATGGTTGCGGCAGGCAAACACTTCTCTAGTGCTCACAAGATAAACTTTGGCTGATACGGTTGTACATAGCTGCATGGTTATCTTTTATCGCCCAATGTAAATTATAGTTGTATAAACTATATATGTTTTAAGCCTCGCAGTCAATGGTGTCTGTCAGGATCAATAATTTGGTTGTTAGTGTGAGCAAAATGTTTAACAAGTTTGGTCCTTTAAGTTCTGCTAATTTTTCATTTCAAAAGAAGAGTGTTATGAATTAACGGTGCCAAATAGACAATTGCTCTACTCTACTCTACCCCCACAAGTTCCATAAAAGCTACTGTTTTAGACATAGCCATGTTCTTGAAAAACAAGCCTTTAACAACTAATTTATGCTACAATATACAGAACCGAGTAGAAGTATACATCATGAATGTACTTTTTAAGAAAATTTGCACAAACCAATTTCATGTATATAATGTAAATACGCGTAAAATCTTGAAAACAATTAAGATTTCAGATGGTTGCCTCGGATTATGGTTGAGATTAGTGACACATGAGTGTTTTATGTAATCCTTATTGTTTCTTGAGATTTTTTCTTATGTGGAATGTATGAATTCAAAACTCGGTAATAAAGATGATTGTGCGCGCCAAAATCAGTGTACAGATCGGCGCATTCCCTTTTGACAAAAAAAAACAGTCATCTTGATCCTCGTTTGGTCAGCTATTGTTTTCATATTGGTTAAGAGGGAAGTGTGTTGGTCATTTGGGATCTTAGCACAACGACTTTTCATCAGTCTACTGTAACAAGCTCTACTACGACAAGTTTTGCCCGGCTCCGGTGATGGAGGGGCGAGGATGGCGGCGCGCCTTCGGCTCGTTCTAGTGGCCGTAGACATCACTAAGTGGTCCAATGATCTATTTGTAATCTTTATTACTTTTAGTCTTCTTTATACCCTTCTTGACAATTATTAATATATTAGTTGAATTTTGCAAAATGAAAAAGTGAAGTTGAATGAAGAGTCTGAAAGGAGCATCACTGTTACAGGTTCAGCCCAAATATAGGGGTGGAAAAATTGATACCCTATGTTACTCGGTGATAACAACAACAATTAATGGTCCCAAAAGAATACCGTTAACCAAGGCGCTATGTACAAACCTTGTTAGCCGAAGTGTGTAGTTTGGACTATACTAGTATATACTACAAGGTACTACACTGCCCTCGAGCTGAGAACACACACGGTCAAGCTATGCAGCGACCATGTTAGCCAAAGTGTATCGTGTGAGCGCTGGAGAAGTGTTTGGCCGCTGCGACCATCCCGCCGGACGGACCAGGGTAACTGGTGTTCGTCGTCTTCTTCGGCGAGTGAAAGCGCGCAAACCACGATGCCATTGCTGACCGGAAACCAGAACCTGAATGCTTGCCGTCTCCCATGAGCAAACTAGAAGATGCGACTGCCTGACCTCTCTCAAGTCTCTGCGTATATATGTTCTCTATTTCTTGTACCGACGAGCTGCTGCTGCAGCAAGGCTTTATATAGTACTGCGATCGTAGTAATGACTGTTCTTTTGCTTTTGCTGGCTTGCTTGACGACCAAGGTGAACGGCCGGCCACGTTTCATAATTTCTGAGGAAACAACGCAGCAATTTTCCATGTGTAAGATGCAAGGCAGGCTTGGTGTGTGTTGACTCTTCAGGGAAGCAGGAATTTTCTGCGGTCTGTGTTGACTGGTGCTGCTTTCTGCTTGTGAATATAGTTACTAAAAGCAAAAAGAGTTCGACATGACATTTGATAGTTACTTACAAGAAGGAAACAAGACACCGGTCAAAACTCGGCGCAATAATTGGTGATTTTGACATGGACATGGTCCCTGCATCCTGGAAGAGACAGAGTCAAAGTCACCAACATGCTGCGCTGTTTCCTCAGGAATTATGCAACGTGGTCATTTTCCTTCGCCACGGCCTATCTACCTTGGTTGCCGGTACTCCTTCCATCACAATTGCTATATAAAGACTTGTGGCAGCAACTCATTGGTACATTGAAACATTATCACTAAAGAGGGAACTAACGGAAAGACTAGCGAGGTTTTCTCTCATGGCAGACGGCGAGAATTCGGGCTCCTTTTTCCGCTCGGTGGTGGCGTCTTGGTTTGTGTCCTTTCGCTCGTCGAAGGCGGCGAACACCAGCTACAGGGGTACGGCCGGCAAGATGGTCAAAGCGGCCAAACACTTCTCCAGCGCTCACAGGATACACTTGGGCTGATATGGTTGCACATTGCATGATTGTGTGTATTTTCAGCACAGAGTGTAGGAGTACCTTGTATAGTCCAAATTATATTTCAAGCCTCAGAGAGCAACTCTGGCAGATTGCTTACGAATCTATTTCTTATAGTTGTATATTTTTCTCGGAGGGAGAACATAGTCCCGGCATCTACACCGGTTGATGCATGCAGCCCATTATTATAAGGCACATCCTTATAACTTTGCTGGGTCAAGGAATTGATCAATACTTTGATAGATTATTTAGTCCATTCCATATAATTTTCTCTCTTCTTTCATTCCCTTTGTGATTTTAAACTCCATAATTGTTCAAACTTCTTTCTTTCTACCCCCACACAATTCAACAATATTAAAATCCATAATTTTCAAATTCAAATGAATTTTTTAAATAGTTCACGAAATGTTCCACATAAAACATGAAGATACACGATGAAACATCAAGAAACTACTGCCCATCTCAATGATCATCCTCAATTTGATCACAAAAATTGCCAAAACAAATGGTGCAAAGAAACCTTGCAGGAATACTTGAACACCGTGTTCGCTCGCCTATTTACAAAGAGAGGGGCACCCTGGGGCCATGGCTTACCCCGTGGATTTTTTTATGAAATACCCCTATGGGAGAACCACACGCTAGAGCCAGCAGCCGAGCGAAGTTCTCCGTAGTTGGCAAGGAGACGAACAACAACAACAACAACAACAACAACAACAACGTGGCGGGAGCTGGGTCTGCTGTGGGAGGAGATCACCGTGGCATTATATACGCGTCCTATGAGGTTAGGAGGATCTTGTGGAAAATTTACAAACATCCTAACAAATATAACTTATGGAAAGTTTGAAGAATAACTTCTAGGTATCCACATCAACTCTGGTTGTTAGGTGGAGGAGACAATGAAACATGGAGTAGGTGACCGTGGAGACACAAAGAGCCTGAGCTCCGACGTGGAGATCCTCCTGCTAAGCTTCAACACGCACAGAGAGAAGGAGAGACAGATAGACATACCAAATGACAAACAAACAAATAAACAGAGAGAGAGGAGTGGTATGGGAGTTGTCAATGAGAGGCAATTGAGTTGTGTGGTAGAGCATGAAGCATGGGAGGCCCATATAGGAGGCACCACAACAAAGGTGTGGCCGGCTGTGGTGACTCGCTAGAGGAGGATGAAACCTCTCCATGCCAAATTGAATAGGGGACAACCCTAGAAGGCTCCGGGAGCACAAGCAATACTCCCTTGAGAGCCTCCAAGCACGAGATAAGCTCCACTAATACAACCTAGATCATCATCTCCTAGGTCCTCAGACACCACAAAGTCTCGTCTTAACTTAATTGCACCTACGGCAAAAATCATCCAATTGATAAAAGCCACCTCCAGCCTGTTGGAGATATGCCCAAGAGGCAATAATAAAGTGGTTATTATCATATCTTCATACTTATGATAAATGTTTACATACCATGCTATAATTGTATTAACAGGAAACATTAATACTTGTGTGATTTGTAAACATAAAAGAGTCCCTAGTAAAGCCTCTTGTTAAACTAGCTTGTTGGTTAATATATGATCATGGTTTCCTGATCATGAACATAGAGATGTTATTAACAACAGGATCATATCATTAGGAGAATGATGTGATGGACATGATTCTATAGTAAGCGTAGCATAAAGATCAAGTCATTTAATATAGTTCATTTGCTATAAGCTTTCTGATACATAGTAACCTAATTCCTTCGACCATGAGATCATGTTAATCACCATCACCAGAAGGATGCTTTGATGACATCAAACACCACACCGTAACTGGGTGGCTATAAAGGTGGCATTGAGTGTTCGGAAAGTATGTGTTGAGGCACATGGATCAAGAGTGGGATTTGTCCATCCATATGACGGATAGATATACTCTGGACCCTCTCGGTGGAATGTCATCCAATTAGCTTGCAAGCATGTGACTGGCTCACAAGGGATCACATACCACGGGAACGAGAAAAGAGTACTTATCGGTAACGAGGTTGAACTAGGTATGCAGAGATACCGACGATCAAAACCTCGGATAAGTAAACTATCGTGAGACAAAGGGAAATTGGTATCGTATGTAAGTGGTTCATTCGATCGCAAAGTAATCGTAGAAATATGTGGGAGCCATATGAATTTCCAGATTCCTCCATTGGTTATTGTTCGGAGAAGTGTCTCGATCATGTCCGCATAATTCACGAACCGTAGGGAGACACACTTAAGGATTCGATGTTGTTGAGTAGTTATGGAATGATGAGTAAAAGACCGAATGTTGTTCGGAGTCTCGGATGGGATCCGGGATATCACGAGGAGATCCGGAATGGTCCGGAGAATAAGATTCATATAAGGAAAGTCCTGTTTCGGAGTTGGGGAATGATTCTGGTGTTTTCATCGGGAATGTTCTAGAAGGTTCCGGAATGTCCGGCACTCCGGAGGGGAAGGGTACATGAATGTGTTATATCAAGTTGGTATGATTGCATTATGTACTTGGTGTCATCGCTGTACCAAATAGAGGGTTTATTCAAATCCTAGTTTGAAAAGTCAAACGGCTAGTTTGAAAGTCAAACGGCTAGTTTTGGGAAAGAGGAGAAGGAGGTTTGAAACCGACTTGGGGGAGGAGTTCCTCCTCCCACCGCCGGCCCACCTTGGGTCCGAGTTGGGGAGGGACTCCCCTCCCCAGGCGCACCTCCCTCCACCTATAAGAGGAGGGGCAGGGCTCCCCTCCTAGACACACAAGTTGCCTCCCTCTAAACCTAAACCCTAGCCATAGCCTAGGGATTTCTCCCAAGCCGCCGAGTTAGAGCTTCTAATTGCCCTAGCCGCTGGTTTAGCCCCTTCTAATTAGTGTGTCTAAACCCTAGATCACCAAGGCTCTCTCATAGTCCACCATACTCGCTCCGGCTTAAGGCGAAGCCCTACGAGATCTCCCCTCTACTTCCGGTACCACGCCATCGTGTTGCCGGAATCGCGAGGAGAGTGCTACAACCTCCGCTGCATGCTGGAACAAGGGAGAGGAAGGTCTTCGTCGAGTACCGAACGTGTGACCGACTGCGGAAGCGTTGCCGGAACGCAGCGCCGGAAGGATCGTCTGCGCGATCTTGAGATCGGGAGTGTACGACTACATCATCCACGAGAATCTGCTCTCGTTAACCGCTTTGGAATCTTCAAGGGTGAGTTCCTCTATCGACTCGTTGCTACAATCTAGTAGATAGACCTTGGCTTGTTTGTTTGCATGCGGTAGAAAATTTTGTTTTCCATGCTACGAACCCCTACAGTGGTATCAGAGCCGTGTCTATATGTAGATCTGTTGCACGAGTAGAACACAATGGTCATTGTGGGCGTTGATGCTTTTATTGTCGATTGCTTCTTGTGTACTTTGCATCGTGCGGTATGTTGGGATGAAGCGGCCCGGGCTAACCTTACATGACATCGTTCATGAGACTTTCTCCACGCTTGACATGCAACTAGTATTGCATAAGTGGCTTTGCGGGTGCCTGTTTCTCCTAGCATAGTTAAGATCCAATTTACAACGGGTGATTAACAATACTAGTATCAATGTTGTGGTTCTTGTTCGTAAGTTAGAACGACACTTATTGAAAGCCCCAAACCACGTAAAATATGCAAAGAAAGTAGAGGCGTCTAACTTTGTTTTGCAGGGGTGTGCAGTGATGTGATATGGCCATGATTGTGATTATATATGATGTATGCAATGTTCCTTATTGTAAGTCGGCAACCGGCAGGAGCCATATGGTTGTCTTTAATTTTTGTTAAGACCCGCGTGTCTATTCAAAGTAGTTGTAATAGTTGAAGCCGGTGGACGATAACCATGGAGAAGCATCATTGACCTTGATGCAATGTCGGTGATGATGGAGATCATGTTCGTGCTAGAAGATGGAGATCGGAAGCACAAAGAAGAAAGGCCATATCATATCACATATTATGAATTGCATGTGATGTTAATCCTTTATGCATCTTGTATTGCTTAGTAGACGACGGTAGCATTATAAGATGATCCCTCATGCACATGAATTTCAAGTCATAAAGTGTTCACCCTTAGTTAGCACCGTTGCTAAAGCTTGTTGTTTCGAAGCACCACGTGATGATCGGGTGTGTTAGATTCCGCAAGTGTATACAACGTGGGCAAGCCAGATTTGCTCATGCGGAAGCTAAGGTTTGATCTTGACGAGCCTAGCATGTACAGACATGGTCTCAGGAACACGGATCACCGAAAGGTAAAGCATGAGTCATATAGTAGATATGATGAACATGTTGATTGTTCGCCATTGAAGCTACATCAACTCTCGTGATGATCGGTTTTGATGTGGTGGATTTGGTTTGTGTGATCACTAAAACAATGTGAGGGATATTGTTTTGAGTGGGAGTTCAACGGCAATATGATTAAAAGTTGAACACTATTTATCATAAATTAAATCAAAGTGAATTTGCATAGTTGTTGTAGTCATTGGCATCCGTTTACCACCTTGCGCTTAGTTATAATTGAGATGATAGAACTATAGAATTCTGGTTAGTTACTTTACGAACTGGTATCGTATTGTTTTGAAGTGTTAATCTAAAGTTTAAAAGTCCTATTGCAAACTTTCAGTAAAGTTTCCGGTTACTCCATGAAGTTTAATAATTGGTATTAAAACAAGAGTGACAATTCCAAGTGTTAGTGTATAAGTATCATGTTTGTCTCCATGATTCTTGATATTCAAAGGATTGTCTTAATATCAAGGTTATCTAGGATCTGAAAGAGTTGTTTCAGAAACCATGATGTGTGGAAGATATTGTGATATCTGAAACGAAGTTTTGGTTGCAACATGACAGAGTATAATATGGCAAAAGTCATGTTCTCATATTTGATGAGAATTTGCAAAGAGTTGGAGACACTAGTTGTCCTAATCCACCAAAAGGTTTTGGATAGCAACATTATACTCACGATTCATCTTTATAAGCTAAAAGTAGCTTGATCGTGGATAATTCCATGATAAGGGTGAATATTTGATGTAGGTAAAATATTTACCACACCAAGAGATTACTAAAGAAAGGAATTTGAAAGAACACCAAACATTTGATGATGGTGATCTACTTCAAAGTGCAAGTCCAAAGACATTGGTATTTAATTATACACGCTTTGGATTATGTGTCATATGTATGACTCCACTATTGATGTTGATAGATTCTTTCAAACAGAAAAGGAAATACTGAAAGAGAATCTTATAAATATATGGCAGAAAAGAAAGACTAGAATTGTTCAGTTTAAGTATATAGATGATATACATGTTATGGCTATATTCTTTGCTTATTAAACAATGTGGTTCTTAAGTATTTGATACTGAATTTGTTGGTGTGAATCGTCATATGAAACAACAAATTCATGAACTACAATGGCCTAAGTAACTAGCAAAAGAATATGTGATGATGTTCATTAAGAACAAATAAAGGGTTATTGTGTTGCTCGTTAAACATCAAAGTTTGCCTTCAAGATTTGTTTTATCAGGTATTATGAGAACAAAAGGGTTGTTCAAATAATTGCCGTAATCCATAAAAGATGGATGATTCACAAATCTCGTTGGAGAAATCATATCCATAAAACTAGTGCTAAAAATGTCGAAAGACAAATTATTTGAAAGATCGCTTAGGAAGTGACATCGCCGTTTAAATTATATTGGAAAGAAAACATGAAGAAACTCCATGTGGATGGAATTTTGGAGTCTTTTGATTTTTGATCACATGACGCTTGTGAAACTTTCCCAGAGATAATTAAAACTTCGTTCGTAGGCCAAAAGGGAACGAATGACTAGCTTATTGGAACTTGTACATATTGTTGTACGAAGTCCATTATGTGTAGTCAAGAGCGATGGATTTCAACTTCATATGCTTTCTCCGAAAATTTGAGTGAATATATGAATATTTACTTAATAAGGATGAAGTATGAAACATTTGAAAAGTTCAAAGACTTTCAAGATGAAGTGCAAAATCATTGTAACAAGAATATAAATAGTTTATGATAAAGATCATAAAGGAAGATATTTGAGTTACAAAGTTTAGCATAATACCTAAGATTTATGGAATCGTTCCGTGGATTTGCATTTCCCGAAACACTATAAGAGTATGGAGCATTCGAGATATGTAATTAAACCTTGTTTGACATGGTAAGATCAAAGGTATAATTCATAAAACTGCCATTATATTTTAAAGATTAAAAGCTTTAGAGACTACCATTTTTCCACTGAAAAGAGCTCCATCATAATCCGTTGAAATGACACCATAAAAGGTTATGGTTTGGGATAAAACCCAAGTAGTCCTTTCTTAAAACATTGGTATGCTATGCATAAGAAAGATGTGTGCAACCAAAGTCGGATGAACCTGTCTTTGTATAACTGTTAAGTATTCCTCCATAAACACCGGAGACAAAAGTGTTTGTTGCTTAGAACGTCAAGTTTCTTTGAGAAGGAATTTTTCGTGAAAAGTTAAGTAGGAGGACAATAGAACTTTGATAAGGTTAAAATAACCTTAGCTATATGTGCGAAGTTGCGCAACGCCGAAAAGTGTTCCGGAGGTAGCAACAATGCTCATGGCTCACGTACCTCAAAGGTTGTGGTCACGGAGATCCAAGTTCCTATTGAAACAAGTAGGTCGGATGAACAATCGAATACCAAGATTTGAGAGTTAAATCATTATTTGACAATGATGATCCGACTACATGCAAAGAAGCGATGATGAGCCCTGACTCCGTCAAATGGCTTGAAGCCATACAATCCGTGATAGTTCCATACACGAGAAATCAAGTTTTGAACTTGAAGGACCCTCGAGAAAGGTGTAAGACCTTACAGTCATGTTTGGATCTATAAAGAAATAGACATGGATGTTTTACATCTATGAAATAGTCAACATGTTGGGAAAAAGTTCACAACAATGTTCAAAGGTTGACTATGATAAGATTTGATCTTTCATAGTGATATTTAGTCTAGACGGATTAGTGTAGCAACCACTACATATAATTTTGTTATATGGTAGTTGAATAAACAAAACAAGTTCTTCTAATAGAATTGTTACCTAGGACATGTGAATAACATGGTCCATAGGGGTTTTTTAATTCAAAGGATGCTAAAAGCATATGCAAACTTCAATGGTTGAAGTAAGCATCGCGGAGTTGGAATCTTCACTATGATGAAAATGTTAAAAGAGTTTAAATTCATCAGAGATGATGAAGATGCTTGCATTTGCAAGAAATTAAGTGGGAGCGCTAAGACATGTTTCTAATACATTATGTGGAAGACATATTGTTGATTGGAAATAATGTATCTTTTATTAACACAGGATAAGAATTTCATCTTGATGAAAGACTTAGGCAAAACCCAAATATTTGGCATGAATAGACGCTAATATGGTTGTGCCAGAAGTACATAGACGAGATATTGAATGAGTTCAATATAGAAACTACAAGAAAGTTTCTTGTCGCACAGAAAGGATTGAATGAATTCAATATTGATGATATATTCAAATGTATTGACATTTGGTAAGTGAAACAAGATTCAAGTATAGATTGATACTTGATCACAAAGAGTATTTATATCAATCATACTGTGATATGTACAAATCCAGATATGTCCTATGCTCTAAATGTTGTGAGCATATACCAGAATGATTCATAAGATGATCATTGGACAATAGTAAGAATATTCTTATGATCTTTTGGAAGAACTAAGAGTATATTATTTGTAGAAGTGACAAATAGATGGTTAGTTCATTGTAAAAGTACTACATTGATACTAGTTTTGTCACAAAGTACAAATTAAGTTTATCTCAATCTAAACCAAGGGTGGCACAATATAATGGAAAGTGAGTTCCATAATGGATTTGGATGAGTTCCAAAGTTAAAGACATTGTGACAGATACTACAACAAAAGGCTAAGTGTATGACTGCTATTTTAGCAGCAAAAGAGGGCATTTGTGTCAAGTAGTTTGTTATCAAACTAGGTGTAGTTCACAGTGGGATAATACTATGAAGATATATTGTACGACAATATTATCAACATGTTTTAACCCCAAAGAACTAAAGGTCACACCAAAGGACCAAATTTGTACGAAGCCATCTCATTAGAGAATGAGTGATGCGTAGAGACGCAAAGACATGCAATTACACACGGACCTGGAAGTGTCAGATCCGGAGATCAGTTGACCACTAGCGAACGTGTACTTACAACACCGGAAAGCCATAGTGTTGAATACACAAAGGTTTGAAACTAGATTATTGACTCTAGTGCAAGTGGGAGACTGTTGGAGATATGCCCAAGAGGCAATAATAAAGTGGTTATTATCATATCTTCATACTTATGATAAATGTTTACATACCATGCTATAATTGTATTAACAGGAAACATTAATACTTGTGTGATTTGTAAACATAAAAGAGTCCCTAGTAAAGCCTCTTGTTAAACTAGCTTGTTGGTTAATATATGATCATGGTTTCCTGATCATGAACATAGAGATGTTATTAACAATAGGGTCATATCATTAGGAGAATGATGTGATGGACATACTTCTATAGTAAGCGTAGCATAAAGATCAAGTCATTTAATATAGTTCATTTGCTATAAGCTTTCTGATACATAGTAACCTAATTCCTTCGACCATGAGATCATGTTAATCACCATCACCAGAAGGATGCTTTGATGACATCAAACACCACACCGTAACTAGGTGGCTATAAAGGTGGCATTGAGTGTTCGGAAAGTATGTGTTGAGGCACATGGATCAAGAGTGGGATTTGTCCATCCATATGACGGATAGATATACTCTGGGCCCTCTCGGTGGAATGTCATCCAATTAGCTTGCAAGCATGTGACTGGCTCACAAGGGATCACATACCACGGGAACGAGAAAAGAGTACTTATCGGTAACGAGGTTGAACTAGGTATGCAGAGATACCGACGATCAAAACCTCGGATAAGTAAACTATCGTGAGACAAAGGGAAATTGGTATCGCATGTAAGTGGTTCATTCGATCGCAAAGTAATCGTAGAAATATATGGGAGCCATATGAATTTCCAGATTCCTCTATTGGTTATTGTTCGGAGAAGTGTCTCGATCATGTCCGCATAATTCACAAACCGTAGGGAGACACACTTAAGGATTCGATGTTGTTGAGTAGTTATGGAATGATGAGTAAGAGACCGAATGTTGTTCGGAGTCTCGGATGGGATCCGGGATATCACGAGGAGATCCGGAATGGTCCGGAGAATAAGATTCATATAAGGAAAGTCCTGTTTCGGAGTTGGGGAATGATTCCGGTGTTTTCATCGGGAATGTTCTAGAAGGTTCCGGAATGTCCGGCACTCCGAATGGGAAGGGTACATGAATGTGTTATATCAAGTTGGTATGATTGCATTATGTACTTGGTGTCATCGCTATACCAAATAGAGGGTTTATTCAAATCCTAGTTTGAAAAGTCAAACGGCTAGTTTGAAAGTCAAACGGCTAGTTTTGGGAAAGAGGAGAAGGAGGTTTGAAACCGACTTGGGGGAGGAGTTCCTCCTCCCACCGCCGGCCCACCTTGGGTCCGAGTTGGGGAGGGACTCCCCTCCCCAGGCGCGCCTCCCTCCACCTATAAGAGGAGGGGCAGGGCTCCCCTCCTAGACACACAAGTTGCCTTCCTCTAAACCTAAACCCTAGCCACAGCCTAGGGATTTCTCCCAAGCCGCCGAGTTAGAGCTTCTAATTGCCCTAGCCGCTGGTTTAGCCCCTTCTAATTGGTGTGTCTAAACCCTAGATCACCAAGGCTCTCTCATAGTCCACCATACTCGCTCCGGCTTAAGGCGAAGCCCTGCGAGATCTCCCCTCTACTTCCGGTACCACGCCGTCGTGTTGCCGGAATCGCGAGGAGAGTGCTACAACCTCCGCTGCCTGCTGGAACAAGGGAGAGGAAGGTCTTCGTCGAGTACCGAACGTGTGACCGACTGCGGAAGCGCTGCCGAAACGCAGCGCCGTAAGGATCGTCTGCGCGATCTTGAGATCGGGAGTGTACGACTACATCATCCACGAGAATCTGCTCTCGTTAACCGCTTTGGAATCTTCGAGGGTGAGTTCCTCTATCGACTCGTTGCTACAATCTAGTAGATAGATATTGGCTTGTTTGTTTGCATGCGGTAGAAAATTTTGTTTTCCATGCTACGAACCCCTACACAGCCGCCCACTCATGGCACGCCCGACGAGGCCTGCATGATTTGGGGTACCATAGATTTCATATTTGACGATGCCAAGAGAGTCTTCCAAAACTGTATCATCTAGGCTCGCAAGGTCTATGACTTTGCAAGCACAACATCATCACCACCCAGGGTTAATCAACTCGGATGCATATTATGGTAGTTCTCCCAGTTTGTATGGGTTCAAATTCTTCGTGATATTTGATCTGTTCACATAGACAAATTCTAAAAGTGTGTATCCTTCAACTTGAGGAGAGCTACGTAAGCAGGTTCTTTTCGGCACGTGACAGGATGCATCCTCCTCCCTATCCTTTATGTAAGTTGGAAGATAATGAAGGATTGTTAGAGAGAGGGGGGCCTTTGCCTCCCTCCCCACGAAACATGATTATTTTTATGTAATTAAGAATGCACCACTGATACACAAATCTTATATGTAAGTATATAGTAAACCATATGGAAAATCATATGAATCGTATAGCTAGACAAAGTAATGTATAAAATGAGATCGGACTCGTGTACACCACCTGCTGGCACCTGTGCCACCGTCGCCGCCGCTTGCCGGTCACGCCAGCCAACAACACTACAGTCAAAGAAGAATGGGCGTCTGCTGCCGCTGCGCTCCAGATCTCGGCGGAGGATGATCCGCCGCCGCTGGGGCTTCGGCGTTCCGGCAGCGGCGGGAAGAGGGGCAGGTCGTGGGGTGGTCTAGGCGAGGGAAGGCGGCGGCTGCCCGGGCGGCCTGGTATGGCCGTACGGGGCTAGAAGAGGCGGAATGTATGAATTAAAAACTTGGTAATAAAGATGATTTTGTGCGTCAAAATCAATGTACGGGCCACTTATTGTTTTCATATTGATTAAGAGGGAAGTTGAATGAAGAGTCCGAAAAAAGCATCACTATTACAGGTTCATCCCAAATATAGGGGGTGGAAATATTGATAGCCTCTGTTAGAGCATGTCTAACAGGCCCTGTATATTTTCGCCCCTTAAAACGCGAGTAGAGGGCCCTGTATTCACTTTTCGCCGGCCGAAAATTTGGACGAGCTAGCAGAACCTGTATCCCCACCCCGTAACGGGGTGGGGATACGGGTTCTGCTAGCTCGTCCGAGTTTTTGACCCCTCAAAACAGGGTTTTAGACAATAATTTGCACAACAATTTTAGATCAAACATAGCACATTCAAAATATGTGATGCATAATTCATAGTTTTAACATCACAACGCGATCATAGGCAATGTTCAAGCCACGGAAGTTCCCAAATGTGATCAACCATCAACGAGTTCATCGCCAGCGGCGCCACCACTCGCCGGAGACTCACCTTGAGCACTTGCAGCACGAGCTTCACGCGCAGCCTTCTTCCTCGCCATGATGTCCGCCTTGGTCTCCTTCCACCACGCCAGCTGATCCTCATCCATGCCGTCGGTGCGCATCATCATGATATCCCTCTCCTCGGCCAAGAGCTCCTTCATGGCCTTGGCTTCTTTGAGTGTGATCATCCTCAAGTCAAGCTCGGCCTTCAACTTGGCATCTTCCCACCTTGCTTCCACCTTGGCAAGCATGACCTCCTTCTTCTTCTCGGTGATGAGGAGCTTGGTCTCCAATGTCTTCATCGTCAATGCCTCCTTGGACTTCATGAGTTGATCCAATGTCTTGCGGAGGATCCATGGCAGCGGGATCCGGCCGCGACGTTGCCGGGAAGGGCGGGGCGGAGGAGATCGAGCGGCGGCGGCGGCGGTTGGGTTTCGCTGAAACCGTTCGCGCGCAATGCAGGGGAGGATACTGGTTTGGCCCTCTATTCCCGCTCCCACCCCGCACAAGTAGGGGGCGAAGGCCCGCCCCATAATCGAAAACAACAAAAATCGGAGCAGGGGCCGTTTTTACGGGGCCTACTAGACGGCCGGGTGGAGCTCAAACCCGTATTCCGGCGGGTTATTATATGGGTTTGGCCCTTTTAAGGGGTCTGTAGACATGCTCTTACTCGGTGATAACAACAACAATTAATGGTCCCAAAAGAACACAGCTGACCAAGGCGCCATGTACAAACCATGTTAGCCGAAGTGTGTCTAGTTTAGACTATATATACAAGGTACTACTGCCCTCGAGCTAAGAGCACACACGGTCAAGCTATGTAGGGACAATGTTAGCCAAAGTGTATCTTGTGAGCGTTGGAGAAGTGTTTGGCCGCTGCGACCATCCCGCCGGACGGACCAGGGTAGCTGGTGTTCATCGTCTTCTTCAGCGAGTGAAAGCGCGCAAACCACGTTGCCATTACTGACCGGAAACCAGAACCAGAATGCTTGCCGTCTCCGATGACTGCCTGCCTGGACCTCTCTCAAGTCTCTACGGTATATGTTCTCTAGTATATGTGGTAGTACTGCTATTTTCTTGTACCGACGAGCTGCTGAAGCATGGTTTTATATATATAGTATACTGCGACGTACTAGTAATAATGACAGTTCTTTTGTTTTTGCTGGCTTTCTTGGTGACCAAGGGTGAACGACCACGTTTCATAATTACTGAGGAAACAACGCAGCAATTTTCTAAGTGTAAGATGCAAGGCAGGCTTGGTGTGTGTTGACTCTTGCAATTGTTTGTGTTGACTGGTGCTTTCTGCTTGTTACTAAAAACAAAAAGAGTTCGACATGACCTTTGATAGTTAGTTACAAGAAACAAAACACCAGTCAAAAGTTGGCGCAAATGGTGATTTTGACACAGAAATGCAACTCTAGCATGCATGTTAGGTCCCGTGCATGCTAGAGACGTCCATATGCTTTTTTGTTTTGAGATTTGCACAAAAAAGAATCTTTTGCATGCACATAGTACAACATCTATGACACTCTCTCTCACACTTTTTTAACTCTCAATACTAGATTTAAAAGAGTCATATAATTTGAAATAATTATCTGATTAAAAATCTTTTTGAACCAACGTATTTATTTTTATTAAATCTTTTAAACAAGCCCAAAATTAATAAAATTGAAAATTTAAATTTCGAAACATAATGAAATGTCATGATTCACAATGAAACATATTGTATTATTGGTTTCTTGTTTTTCTTTAATATATTTTATTTTTTTAACTCGAAGGATTTTGTCAACTATTTTCTAATTATGATGGAAAAAGTTTGAAACATAAAGAAAGAGACAGTTTTAGCAATAAAAAACCACCAAGTTTCATATAATTTTTTTTTGTTTTATCAATTTCAAAAATCGATTTTTAAATATTGTCAAAATATAGTTAATATTAGTCTTATTTTGAAGCTCTTTCCGTTAAAAATCCAGATGTGCAAACGGTTTTTAAAGTGAACTTATAATTAAAAATCTATAAGTGTTTTAAATTATACCACAATATGAAAGAAAATAGGCTAATTTACTTAAAGGTTGAATGCAACAGAGGAGAGAGAGGGTGGGGCCACCACGCCAGAATCGCCGTTTTGGATTTTGACATGGACATGCTCCCTGCATCCTGGAAACCCGCGGTGACTTCGTTAATCTCAAGACCCGCCGACTCAGTCTCTCGAAGGTGCTCATAGGAATAAGGTGTATGTGTGTGTATTCATACGGGTGAGTATATATACGCATGAAAGCGTTTGTGTTTATACTGTGTTTCTAAAAAAAGTCACCAGCATGCTGGACTCACCAGCTGCATGGATCCTACGCTTGGCAAATTACCAGTTGCGTTGTTTCCTTAGGAAGTATGCAACGTGGTCTTTTGATTGATCGATCGACTGGTCATTTTTCTTCGCTACGGCCCATCTACCTTGGTTGCCGGTACTCCTTCCATCACGATTGCTATATAAATACTTGTGGAAGCAACTCATCGGTACAATTAAACATTATCACTAATAAAGAGACCAAAGGCAAATACTAGCGAGGTTTAGCTACATTACCTGTTCTCTCATGGCAGAAGGCAACAAATCAGGTTCTGGTTTCCCCTCGGTGCTGGCATCTTGGTTTGTGTTCTTTCGCTCGTCGAAGGCGGTGAACACCAGCTACAGGGGTACGGACGGCGAGATGGTCGGAGTGGCCAAACACTTCTCCAGCGTTCACATGATACACTTGGGCTGATATGGTTGCACATTGCATGATTGTGTGTGTTTTCAGCACAGAGTGTAGGAGTACCTTAGACCATGTACTATGTAGGTTCGGTTCAAAGAAAAACATGTCAGATTTTGGGATCACTCTCATTTAGCTTCTATGTTGGCATCGGTTCTTCTGTTTGGGACACGAATAAAAAAATACATGCATGCATCTAGTTTTAGTGATTCACAGCCATCTCTCACCACTCTTTTCTCTATGACATGTGGACCAACCTTGCATGTAGATTCCTTTGAACTGGATCAACAACATGGTTCGCTTTTCTCTCTGACACCCATGAATCGGCTTCCCACTATGTATCGAACCGATTCAATGAGCCCATTGAACCGCTTTAAGCTCACATAGTGTATGGTCTTATATTTCAAGCCTCACATAGCAACTCTGACAGATTGCTTACGAATCTATTCCTTATAATAGTTATATATTTTTCTTGAAGGGAGAACATAGTCCCGTCATCTGCGTCAGATTGATGCATGCATCCCATTATTATAAGGGAGATCCTTATACCTTTTCTGGGTCAAGGAATTAATCAGTAATTTGATAGATTATTTAGTCCTTTTCTTATAATGTTCTCTCTTCTTTCCTTCCCAATCTTCATATCAAACTCTATAATTGTTCAAACTTCTTTCTTTCTACCCCCACACTATTCAACAATATTAAAATCCATAATTTTCAAATTCAAATGAATTTTTTAAGAAGTTCATGAAATGGTACACATAAAACATGAAGATACATGATGAAACATCAAGAAACTACTACCCGTCTCAATGATCATCCTCAATTTGATCACAAAAATTGCCAAAAAAATGGTGCAAAGAAACCTTGCAGGAATACTTGAACACCTTGTTCACACACCTAGTTACAAAGCGAGGGGCACCGTGGGTCCATGGCTACCCCCTGGAATTTTTTATGAAATAACCCGTATAATATGTGTATTTGGTCCCTAAATTTGTTAAAATTTACCGATATGGCCCCTCTTAGTTATATGATGCTCAATTGGCCCTCCTTGTAGAATATTGATGGCTCCGGCCCTATGCGCGTCAATCACCGCCTGTCTTTTATTATCTAAAACGCCAGAGCATGCTCGCCGGAGAGATAGGTGGGTTGTTTGACCTTTCCCTACGCGGCGCCAGCAACGCCACACCATGCCAACGCCAACATCCGAGCAAAGTTCTCCACAGTTGGCAAGGAGATGAACAATAGCAGCGCAGAGGGAGCTGGGTCTGTTGTGGGAGGATCTCACTGTGGCATTGTATACGCGTCCTATGAGGTTAGGAGGATCTTGTGGAAAATTTACAAACATAACAAATTTACCTTGTGGCAAGTTTGAAACAACTTCTGGGTATCCACATCAACTCTGGTTGTTAGGTGGAGGAGACAATGAAACGTGGAGTAGGTGACTGTGGAGACATGGAGAGCCCGAGCTTCGACGTGGAGCTCCTCCTGCTAAGCTTCAACATGCGCGGAGAGAAGGAGAGCCAGGCAGACATACCAAATGACAAACAAACAAACAAACAAACAAACAAACAAATAAACAAAGAGAGAGAGGAGCGGTATGGGATTTGTCAATGAGAGGCAATTGAGATGCGGGGTAGAGTAGGCAACATGGGAGGCTCATATAGGAGGCACCACAACGAAGGTGTAGCCCGTTGCGGTGACTCGCTAGAGGAGGATGAAACCTCATCATGCCAAATTGAATAGGGGACAACCCTAGAAGGCTCCAGGAGCACAAGCAACACTCCCTTGAGAGCCTCCAAGCATGAGACAAGCTCCACTGATACAACCAAGATCATCATCTCCAAGGTCCTCGGACACCACAAAGCCTCGCCTTAACTAATTGCACCTATGGAAGAAATCATCCAATTGATAAAAGCCACCTCCAGCCGCCCACCCATGGCACGCCTCACGGGGCCTGCACGATATGGGGTACAGTCGATTTTGTATTTGGCGATGCCAAGAGAGTCTTCCAAAACTGTATCATCTAGGCTCGCAAGGTCTGTAACTTTGCAAGCACAACATCATCACCACCCAGGGTTAATCAACTTGGATGCACATTATGGTAGTGCTCCCAGTTTGGATGGGTTTAAATTCTTCGTGATATTTGATCTTTTCACATAGACAAATTCTAAAAGTTTGTAGTCTTCAACTTGAGGAGAGCTACGTAAGCAGGTTGTTTTTGGAAGGTGTCAGGATGCGTCCTCCTCCCTATCCTTTATGTAAGTTGGAAGATAATGGAGGATTGGTAGAGAGAGGGGGGCCTTTGCCCCCCTCCCCACGAAACATGATTATTTTTGTGTAATTAAGAATGCACCATTGATACATAAATCCTATATGTAAGTATATATAGTAATCCATATGGGAAAAATCACAAGAGTCGGATAGCTAGACAAAGTAATATATATACAACGAGATCTATGGCCAAATGGGTCTCTCGAGGATTTCGTTTCTCGAGTGTATAACAAGGTTTCGAAAATGATAAATGTTTGTCTATGTTCTCGTCCATTTCAGGAGTATGAGACATGCGCTAAAAATGGTGACTACATTACAAAAGATGTGCACAAGTCCTTCGGTATAGAATTAATCATCATGAATATAACAGATACGTGGTAAGTATCTAGAGTTTCATAAATTTCAATTTTTTAATACATTTAATAAACTCTGTTAGTAACTAAGTATTCGTCGTCTCATGCGGCAAGTTTCATGCCATTTCCCTAGTCAGTTAAACAACACTATTGTTGGGAACTAATATCGATCTTGTATCTAGAGACAATGTCCGATACCATACAACAATTGTGAGGAGGAAACATATCAGTTCCATTCAGGGTGGGTAGGAGGATTTTGTTCTCCGGTACAACGTAAAACTAGGAGAAACCAAACGTGCATTTTTCAGACAAGGTTGATCACCCTGATACGGATGCAGGGAGCGGGTTGTTACAACTAGTATTCCATGAACTATTCCTATGATTATATTGTACTAATAAAACAAAACCGCAAACAATCTAGAATCTCATCATATCTATATAGTTAGCCGCAACGATGGAAGATATTCCTCGTGAAGATGTGCAAGTAATGCTAGAGGGTACACCGAGGACCTTTGTACTCAGCTACGACTAAAAAATGTTTACTCATAAGACTTACTTAGGTTAAACTACGAGGGTTGCATCGCTTCCTTTGTCCACCGTTTCGGAAATAGACAGTGTTAGACTGGCAAGTCGAAATGATCACATTAGCACGGTCTTTTTGTTGTCTATCTTTTCAGAAAGTACCACAAGTCCCAGTTGGCTACAAAATAGAAGTGAAGATATGATACATGTGGAAGGAGTTTGTAGAAAGATTATCTGCTGCGGTATCAGAAATTGTGGCCATCCAGTTCTGTTACTTGGATGGCAAACTAACCATGCTCCGCAGTGTTCTATAGATCCATGGCATACTTTTATTTGTGCTTTGCTACAACATGCCACTTGATCACGTTTTCGTACAGTAGTTGTTTCTGTCTCGCTTGGCTTCGCGCGCCGTCATCCATGGTACCTGCATATTCTTCTGCGATGGTATTTGACCTTTGTGATGGACTCAGCTAACCTTTGCATGCATCGTGTTACACTATCTAAGCTATTCTACCTTTGTCTTGGTTTTCAGTTAAACTATGTGCTACTACTCCCTAGTGTGCCGACAAAAAGGTACTGGAAGGAAACCCAGGCTGGGGTTCGATGTGCACTCTCCCTTGTATGTGTGGTGTGCTCACGTTCTCTAATTCACCACTAGAAATGCACCTTCCGTGGTCGAATACAGCTCTGTATTGATCAAAGTTCGGAGAGCCAAGTAAATGACATTGCATTCTTAGTGCCGACACAGATAAACAAAAGGTTATACTCCACATGATTGCAAACATTCCATGTGGGGTACCAAGATGGTAGAATTTTGGCTTGCTAGATAGATTTTGCTGCAAGGAAAATGCACAGGATTGCGAACAATGGTAGAAGATAAACTAGGTTACAAAAATCTGCATTGACGGATCGATCCTCCAGTTTGGGTTCAATATGCACAGGTAGCACAAGTTCAGGACAGGAAAACCTAGAGACTCATGTCAATGGCGATCCACATGGAGCTGATTTCAGCAAGAAAATGCATGCAGCCCTAACTAGCATTGTGCCAACCGCTTTCAGCAGGTTGCTGCTGCTCGCAAGGTATAAGCCGAGAATCTTACAACATTCAAACAGAAGCTACATCTTCTCATAAATTAAGAAATGGGCAACAAACTGTCGGTAAAATGCCCGGTATATATTCACTTTCTAGCCTTTCACTTGAAACAGTTTCCCCCAAGATTAATCATAGCCCAGATTTTTGGAGCTTCTTTGTGTGCAGGGGGAGTTCTCCTCGGAGATTCATGTAATAGACAACAAGCCACCAAAATGAAGCATCGGAATACCACCCAGCTCTTTGCTCCATCACCTGCGAGAAAAACAATGTTAGCGCTACAAGTTTTTATGCAGCCAAAACAATTAACACAATCATCCATCGTAACATCATACTGCAGGGCTAGAACAACGCAAAGATAATAGTGATAGCAAATATAGATAAGAAAGCAAATAGGATTAACTTTGACAAAATGTTAGCCCAAAGATTGTTCACGTATACTCTGGGCTATCACAGTCAGCTTGAGGTACCATATTAGCAAAACCTATAAGAGCTATCAGGAAGTAGTTTACAAGACAATCTACTCAATAAGAAAGAGCTAGAATAAAGACCACCACGATTACATAGCCCTGAGATAACGCCGTAAGTGCAAAAGTTACAAAATAAAGGAAACTTGAAAGGGCAATCAGCAAATAGCATCCATGTTTAGGGTGATGGGAGTTATAGGTTCATGTCCGAGCAGATTGAACACATAAGTGACCACATCAGCCCACTACATACTAGCCATTGGTATGACTAAGCCTTAGAAGTTAAACCAAATATAAGAATAATTATGATAATACATAGCACATAATGTGAAAATCGTATAGACTCGTATAAAACATATTTACTTATGCGCGGGATAAAATAATGGACAAGGTAGACAGTAGCTTAACAAGCCCAGCACATCTGCCATGACAAGATTCTCATATGAATCAGTATATTCTAATTTATTGACCATTTAAGTTAATAATTATTGGCTACCGCCAAC
Source organism: Avena sativa (assembly GCA_916181665.1). Taxonomy (NCBI): domain Eukaryota; kingdom Viridiplantae; phylum Streptophyta; class Magnoliopsida; order Poales; family Poaceae; genus Avena; species Avena sativa. Next base: position 378,837,628 of record OV702279.1, on the reverse strand, counting down.
AACTGTTGTAGACTTGTCGTCGGCATGTAAGCCTAATAACCCGTACTTTACCGATATAGGAAATCAGGACCTTCATCAATAACAAAAGCAGGTGTGAACTAATCTGCTACAAAATCTACACCCAAAGATGTAACATATCATCCAGCAGCTCAATTTACACACTGTACTTCCGTAATATTCCTTGTTAGTTGTTACGTCACAAACATTTTGCTTGAAACTAATTTGTGATAGATGCCCTACCTACTGAGATTCCATGTTTTGTTTGCGAACAATGTACAGTGACTTTTCATGTTAGCTGATACAAACTGCTTACAAGCATTAGAGAAAACATATTTTCCTAGTACTAAATAAATAAATGAAGGCACATAATAAAATTCCCTTGGTTTGAATTTGCATATTATTACACGCTCTTAAATAGACTCTATGTGGCACATAATAACTGCTCATTAGATTAGACTCCAAATTAGAAATTCAGCTTCTAAAATTATTCATGCTGCTACAGCACCTCCAAGCGAAACTAGAAATTACAGGGAACCAGTTGGTTACCACCAGTTTTTAAGAGCTTGCATATAACCTGAGTGACCAATTGCTATGCTAATCATGAGCTTATGCCATACATAATCCTGCCAGCTATTCTGCTGGCATCAATGATTTCCTTCAAACAATCATACTATTTGACAGGTAAGTGACATAATGACTTTCTTTGTATAACATGCAAACTAAATAAATACAAATTTTATTTAAACATTTCCATGAACCGTAAACTCATATCCAACAAAAAGTGCATCATACCTCATTGTGGAACATATGACTCTGTAAAGACAGCTTTCCTTGTGGAATCATTTTCAGGAAGGCGCTCAACATTTGATGATAAAGGTGGACTAGAAGATGGTGCCTTGAAAATCTCAGTAGGAAATGCCTTTGAACTTTCTGCAGTTGGAATGGATTCACTATGAGGAATGAATGCTGTACCAGATGTGACAGTGGATGAGATTTTCCCAACAGGTCTTGGGGACTCGGCTGCTCCGACAATACTTGAAGTTTTCTGAAATCTCGATTGGTTATTTGAGCCAGGAGAAGCCGTCAACCACATAAATCGTAGCAAATGCCCTTTACAAGATTTGCCAGTAATAAATGCTTTCTCAGCAGATTGCCGCGTTGTGTACGTTACACAAGCCGAGCAACTCAGAGAAGGCAAGGTTGTATCATGGTTGTGGGCTTCAGTGTCTTCTAAAACAACAGATGAGAGCTCCCCAAATGCTGTGAAATGATCTTTCAAGATAGATTCCTGTAAACAAAGTATTAAACGACATCAGAAGTTTGAATATGAAAAGACAAGTTACATTATGTACAGATTGTTAAGGCATTGGTTTTACAGATGCAAAGCTGAGTAAGCATTATCAACTCCACATGCCACTAAGTGTTTCATCTCTACTCTCAAGCCTTTAACTTCTCAGTTAACAACAATACATATGAAATACAGTTAACAGTTACATACCATTATATGCATGCAAAATCTAACAAGAAAATTAGAAAAACTATGACTATGAGATTACAAATTTATACAACAGAAACATGGTCCCATAACTATTTCCCATACCATATAGCCATGCTAATTGCAGTACGTTTTAAAGTGTGGCTATACAAATATAGCTGTAACACCATATAGCTTAAGTACACCAGATTATCAGACCCTACATATAATATTGGATCTTGCAGACATTTCTCTGAAGTCAGAAGCAACAAATGGCAATGCATGGGCATTTTTTATTTGAGCCCAAGCATGCCTACAAAACATTCATCTGGCCAATGTTAGCAAGAAAAATCAACTAGAAATCTAGAATGGACAGAGCCATTGGCATGCCAAAAAAAACTGGCAACCATCCAAATAAAAAACCAAAAAATTGGTCATGGGCCAAAATACTGGTGGGCAGATTTGGGCCACCAACCACCATCCAAACAATACCGTGTCACTGTTACCAAAGATTCTCTTAGTGACAAGTACTGCCTCTGTCCAACTATATAAGATGTTTTGGCACGCTTGTTTATCTTGCCAAAACATCTTATGGGATGGAGGGAGTAACATCATAAAACTGGAACCAAAATGTCAAATGTATTACACACCAAAATAGCTACTTCTATTAAGCATCGTTGTAAAGCGGATGTGTACGAGGTCTAGCCACAGAACAATAAGTAATATAATACTCCAATCTCAAGCACAGATATAATGTTTAAAATGACGTGAGCTAAAATCATAGGATCTTGCATACACCCTTCAAAAGCAACAAATGTCAATGTAGACAATACACCAAGCATCCATCAATGAATAGTGTTGCAATGCATTATGCACGCACAGTATTGTAATGAAAGTGGAGCCCAAATGACAATAAATACACTAGCACAGTGGAATAGAAGCTATCTATACCAAATATGTTTCTTGTAGTGTGGATGTGTTGGATTAGTTAGAGAATAATAGTAGTGATCTTAAACACAGATATCATTATCAACAGAAAATGTAATTAAACGCTGGAACTGCTACAGTAAGATCCACTATTGTGTTCCTGAATAAAGACCGGAACACAGTACAGTAAAAACAACTTCCTTGAGCCATATTTTCAAGATAGAAGGTGCTTGTGAGACCCAAACGATCTTATCTCGATACCTAGGGAGGGTCCCGATGCAAAGGATAACATCAGAACAGTGCAAGAGTAGCTTCCACTAATGGTAAAAGCAATAGCGGGTATCCCGTATATACATAAATTTCAGTGTTTGGTCTCTATTGTGAAAGGAAAACATAGAACTGTACTTATAAGCATGATGACCCCTTTTAGTGTGTTAAGAATATTAACGACAGAAGGGAGGAGGTTATGTAGTCGACTTACATTTGCAATTTCAGGTGGCAAAGGAGGAAGGATTCTAAACGACGTGGTACGGTTGTCAAGCTTAAACCTATTCTGCGGTGGTGCTAACAGAGGAGATGTCTGCTTCACAGCTACAGCTGGTTTCTGTGTGGATATTGGAGCATATTTTGGGGAAGATGAAGCCAACTCCCCAGAATTTTTCTTTTCCAGTGTACTAGCAACCTCTTGCAGCCCGTCTGTACCAGTGTTCATGGACCTTATATCTCCCACTTTCCCCGCAACATTTGGCCCAACTTCTTTTCCACTAGCCCCTGACTGTTTTACTAGATTTCCTGAACTTTTCTGCAGCAGTAAAAACAAGTACTTAATGAAAAATTGGTTCAACTAAGTTATATAATTAACAAAGAATAAATTATAAGTATTGTCAAGGAAAATAGTAAGTACCTGTTTCACATATTTCTCTAACTGCTGGCGTAACTCAGCACGCTTCTGAGCTAACATATCTTGTTTTTTACGGAGTTCTTCCATGAGTTCCAGACTTTCTTGCCTTTTGGGAGCAGGATGTATTGATGTTATACTGTTTGCAGGCAACGTTTTAGGACCTGTACCAGGGCCTGATGCAGAAGATCCAGAACTGGCCCTTGGAGTTGTGGATTGAAGATCCTTCCCTCTGTTGGATGATGATGGCTGAGGTAGGGCAGAATTTATCAGCGCGGGTTTTGCAGAGATTCTACCCTCTCCCTCCTCAGTAATCCTGTCTCTGTTAGCCCACCATAGCTTTATAAAACGGTTGCCCATCACAGCGTCTGGAGCTTTTAGGGCAGCTTCTGCTTCTTCCCTTTTAGAGAACTGGACAAAAGCTTTCTCACTGTTAGCTGGAACATAGATATCTATTACTTGACCAAATTTTTGGAAGTGCGAAAGAAGGGCCTCCCATCTATTGCTTTCCTGTGGAATGCCATTTACATAAAGTGTGCGAGATGCTTTGTGAGGAGCTCTATTACTTTGCCGGCCCACATCTCCAAGCATTCTTGAATTGGATTGACCATTAGTATCCTTAGTAGAAGCAGGCTTTAACTGGATGCTGCTAGGAGCCGTATCATCATAGTAGTCACTTCTTTGGTTTCCAGCGGCACTTGTCGAAGTAGTATTAGCTGTTTTACCAGATCCTGATTTTCTCTTTGATGCTATTCTCCCCCAAACAGAAGACTTCGAATTCTGTGAACCATCTGCTACAAAACCCTGGTTTGGATGCTCCCACCCGGCTTCATAGCTTGAGGTTTCAGCATTCCATACTCCATCATTAGCATGTGCAAAACCAGCAGAAGATGCTTCAGTCTGTTCATTGTTCCACAGAGGCTGATCAGGATCATATACATCAGCATTAGCAACAGCTGAAGCAGTGCTTCCATTTAGCTTTAATGCATCATCTGCCACACCAGATTTGACATCTTTTGCAGGAACACCTTTATTTCCTCCTAGGTTTGTTAAGTTAACATGAGCAGTTCCGGCCTCACTTTGGTTTCCCTGGCCTGGAGCATTTGGAACTGAGACTGGAAGATTAAACTGTGATAGACTCTGCAAAGTGTTTAAGAAACTACTCTGTTAATTGAGCATCAATATTTTGACCTAAGCACAAAAAACTAACTAGCAGTACTTAACAACAAAAACATTGCCTCATATTAAACAACACGGTATAACGAAGTTTTTTAGAAAGAACAGCATAAGTTAACAAAGTCAAATACAACCAGAAAAAAACTCCAAGTAATGCTACAGTTACATCGTAATAAGATTTAAAATCCTCCAAGAGTTGACAGTACCCATACTTGTGCGCAGGAGCCTTGCCTGTCACATCGTAGTGAGATTTAAAATCTCCAAGTAATGCTACAGATACATCGTAGTGAGATTGCATAAGAACAGTACAAACAAAGTTAATAATGTAGAGAGCTAGATAAAGTTAAATAACAACCAGAACAGAAAATTCTGCAGTACAGAAAACAGTTAAGGCAAGCAAGAGTCACATCATAGTGGAGTCTGAATCAGGCGCTTGCTGACATTACTCAATTAGGATGTTGGACAGGGTATTGTGATGAACGTTAATTGCAACTCAGGTTAACAATGATAACAGCACTTAGAGAACACCTTTCAAGGCTACTTGTTATCGGCACAAAGTGGTAGTGGTCCTTGTGACAAAGAAAATTGGAAGTAACAGATCATCATATTTGAATGCTGCAATTGAGCATTCCAATCACTTAAAAGGACATCACTAAAGTGCAGGAAAATGCAGAATATTATTTGATTCAAGAAACAGACTGACCTGCATATCTTCGACAACGATTCTATTTACTCCATGCTCCATGGGGCACATATCCCCTCTCAAGCAAAATCCACGCTCCTCAAAGTCTCTACAACGTTGACGAGGCATGCCAAGATCAATTAAAGGAGACATTGCAGGCTGAATAGGGCCCTGCATTCCATGTGGGTGAATTGGATCCAGCATTCCATTAGGCATTCCAGGCATAAATCCATATGGACCCCATGAACCATTTTGAGCACTACCGCTACTCGGCATTGGAGCGCCCATAAATAAGCTAGGATGTGGAGGCGGTCCTTGTGAGGCCATGTGTGATGCAAAATCCATCATGTCAAGTGTGTTAAATCTTGGGTCATGCTGAGTCCAGGGTGCACCATTCCGTCCTCTTCCCCGTGTCATAGGAGGGCGAGTGGGAGCAGAGGCTGAATGGAAAGATTGGTTCATTCTACCTCCCCGACTGTGAGCTCCTGGTCCAGGGCGCCTCTTAAATCTTGGTATGAAGTCCTTCTGTGCTTCCCCACGTGAATCAGCTCCCCCAAAAGGCTGTCCATTACCAGAAATCCTGGGCCTTCTTTTCAAAGGCCTCCCTGCAGCTTGCTCCTCAGTACTCTCATCAAAAGATTGAGGCCTAGCCTCTTTTCTTCGGTGCTTGTGATTACGATCATCGTCGTCGTCGTCACTAATTTCAAAGTTTTCAGTATCTGTAGCAGCTTCAGAATCTGTGGAATTGCTTTCTTCCTTTGGTGAAGAAACTTCTATTTTGTCAGCATCCAATCCTGGAGCTGTAGACTCTTTGTGCATCTTCAAGATTAGCGAATCCGCAGCAAAGGCAACTTTGCAACTAGATTTTATCCATTGCCCTGATCATCTTCAAGAAACACAAAGTTTAGAACATTTCTACTATAAAGACATGAGGCAGAAGAACATAAAACGAAGATGACCGATATTACATGAATGTAATAAAAGGAGTTCAGAATGTCGCCTGGTGAACAATAAAATATAGTGCTCGAATAACAGGAAGAGTGGCAACACATTGCCCTGTCCCCCTTTCAAATATCAACGAACTAAAAAAGGCTATAGGACTCGACAATTCAAAGCTCACTTCGACTTCGACTAATAGGAAATTTATGGCCTAGTCCATGGAGCAAGGAACATACTTACGGAATGTGAAACATATTTTATTTTACATCTATTCCTACTTCTTTTTCTCTCATGTCGTACTACAATCTAGCAGTAAAACAGTGGAAAAGTTGGATTAAACTTTCCTAATTCTGATCATCAGTATATTTGTAGGTATCTAGATTAGCACTATCAAAATGAAAAGCTCACATCTAGCCAAAAAATGACCTCATATTTTTCATTTAAAAATAGAAATATGATGGTATGACACACTATCGTAAATGAGACTAGGGTAGGAAAAGCTGAAAAATACAGCACAGAAGGCAATGTATTTGACAACAGAAACAGCAATATACTTTGATGTTATCGTCTTGATTATGTTATTCTTAGAATCCCAGTTCAATTTCAGTCCAATGGATACCAAATACCATCCAAAAAAGAACGATACCATATTACAAGGTAATATAAAGCTTACGGTGAAGCAGGTGATGTGCACGCAGTGGTCAATCACTTCTGTTTCAAGAATGATTGCACACCATTAAAACATGAAGTGGCAACAGCCCACAACACGCTGGACATCTTCACAAGATGGCGACGAACAAACAGACCTGGGTGAGCCTAGACATGGATTTGGCATACTAAAATGGAACATACACATAGCATTTCTTCATCACGGAGGATAACTAAAAGCTCGTAATCCCATACTACGTTCACAGCGGGTGCACAGACGAACAAACCTCAGGGCAGTATGGCCAAGAAATGGGAAATTCGCAACACATAGCTAACAGCCTTAGGCAGGGGCGGATCTAGATGGCGTGCCGGGTGTACACCGGCATGCCCAGAAATTGCGAAGGTCCCCCCCTGGTGGGATTTAACTAAGAGAATCGCTCGGTGGATGAAAACAACCTAGCTCGTACCTCAAAGCCAATGGCCGAAGACCGAGGCGAGTTGGAGACGGCGTCACCGCGATGACCCGGTGAGGACGAACGGGAATCGGCGACGACGCGGGTGAGAGGCCGGAGGCGGGGGTGTGTGTGTGTAGGGTGGAGGGGGGCGTGGCGTGGGGTGGGGTGGGGGTGGGCGTGGGGGCAGGGTGGAGGCGTCGGCGGTGAAACCAAGGTATGGGCAGAGTGGCGGCTGTGGGACGGCGATGGTGGCGATGGTGGCGGCGACGGCGACGAGGCGGCTCCGATCTTCGGGAAGAGGGATTGCGTTGGTAGGTCAGGACTCGAAAAAGGGAGAGGAAAGAATGGTGTACGGGGAAGAGGAGTGGAGTTTTTGGGGTATGGATAATTTTCCTCTTGAGCAAAATACCAAACAAGAAACCCTAGTTTATTACAAATCTTTAATACTCCTAATCTTTAACACTAGTTTAATATTTGATATGAAAAAATCATTACATAACCCTAGTTTTTGGGCAAGATGTAACACGACCTAAATTCTCTCTTTGGTCAAATTAATCCCAAAAACTTTTTTTCTCGGATTCAGGTTGGGGCAACAAAGAGAGTCGGTGGTGAGCCGACACTCCTGAGGAAGTTGGCGGGAAGCCCGACGAGACAGACGTGGCCGGTAGGGATATCCAAAGACTCGGGAAGAAAATATAGGGCTATGCGCGTGGGTGTAGATTTGGTTCCACTCGAGATGGGAAGATATAAATGATACTGTTTAGCACGAGTAGTTCAATTTGACATGAAGCGGATTTTGCCTTGGATGACTCGTTTGGGAGCATTCATGTGGACCATGCTTACTAGTTTTGTGATTAGTTCGATGAAAAGGAGAATCTAGATTAAGTCGTATGTCTTTTCTTGAAAACTATGGTTGTGGTAAAATCTCCAGAAGCGGGGTTCCAGTGATGAATCAACAGAGATTAGGGTTTCATAATATCTACCCTTTATTTTTTCGCGAAATGATTTCAGGCGTGCATAGTTTTAAGGAAACTTCATAGCACCAACTTAGGGTTGTGTTTGACATTTTATTGGATTACCCTTGCTTTTAATTGATGACTTCAATGTTGTTGAGAGCATTGTTTGATTGAGTCCAAAAAGGTATGTGGAATTGGTTTGGGGTAGGGCGTGGGGCCGGATTGAGGCGCCGATAGTGAAGCCAAGGTATGGACTATACGATGACATGGTATTTTTGATCCCCATAAGGAGGGGGACTCGTGAGAAGGAAGATGAAATAAAAGGCGTGGAGAAGAGTAGTGAAGTTAGGGCTCTAGATATTTTGACTCTTGTTTAAGCAAATATGAGACTCATCAAATTTTGGAACACATTTTTATTTTTTGGATTTTTTTTCATGATCCTATTTTATAGAAAATGAGGTGGCTCTGATCTCCATAATGAGGTATTGTGTTGGTCATCAGAACTCGGGAGAAGGAAGATGAAATAAAGGTGCAGAGAAGAGTAGTGAAGTTTTGGTTGGGATATCCTGCCTCTTAATTAAGAAGATACCGAGACTCCTCAGACTTTGGAGGACTAGTTATACGTAGTTTTTTTTTTGAAAATTATTACATGATCCTAGTTTATAGAATAAATTCTACTACACTACCCAAGTTTTGTTATATTGTGATCCAAATTCAAGTATTGGTGTACTGAAGAAAGGCTAACTTCGGACGAAGCGGAGCGAGACCCGTCGCCGAGAGGCTTGGGCCGAAGCATGTGAAGAGGCTGTTTGGCTAAAAGGTCTGTTTACTGAGTTTTGTGGAGATGATTCTTGCATTAAGTTATTTTGTGACAATCAAAGTGCAATTTATCTCACTAAAGATCAGATGTTCCATGAGAGGACAAAGCACATTGATATTAAGTACCACTATATTCGCGACGTGGTTGCACGAGGTAAACTACAGGTATGCAAGATTAGTACTCATGATAATCCTGCTGATATGATGACAAAGCATGTTCATGTTGCTAAGTTTGAGCTTTGCTCAAGCTTAGTTGGTATAACTGTTTAGCCCAAGAGGTTGTTTGGCGTCAGCAAGTGTTTCTTTGTTAATTCAGGTGATTGTTGAAGTTCATGCTACAAGGAATTTGTCTCAAGGTGGATTTTGTTATTGTGATCCAAATTCAAGTATTGTGTACTGAAGAAAGGCTAACTTCGGACGGAACGGAGCAAGGCCCATGGATCATTGCCACCGTCTATATATACATCCTGTAAGCCGCCGGCTAGGGTTTATCGCATCTTTGATAATCCACGGCATTTGTAAACACCCACCAAAAATAGTGAAGAGTTCGCTGGCTGGCGCCCGTGGTTTTCCCCCTTCGTGTTTGAGGGGTTTTCCACCTTAAATCTCGTGTCCCTCTGTCGTGTTTACTTATCGTTCTTCGTTATTGTGCATCTCGTAATATAACAAGTGGTATCAAAGCCCGTGTTTTGATCTAGGGTTTGTGAGATGTCGTCATTGAAGTTCGATCTACCGCAGTTGGACATCACCACGAGATTCCTCTGTGGCAAGTGAAGATGAGGGCGATTCTCGCCCAAACTTCAGATCTGGATGAAGCGATCGATGCGTTCGGCGAGAAACCGAAGGAAACTTGGACTAACGTGGAGAAACGGAAAGACCGTAAGGCTTTATCGTTGATTCAACTCCATCTGTCCAATAACATTTTGTAGGAAGTGCTGCAGGAGAAAACCACCGCCGAGTTATGGGACAAACTAGAGGAGATCTATTTGTCCAAGGATCTCACGGGCAGGTTGCACGTGTAGATGAAGTTGTTCTCACACAAGATGCAAGAGGAAGGCTCGGTACTGAATCACCTATCCTCCTGGAAAGAGATCATTTCTGATTTGCAGTCTATAGAAGTTAAGTATGAGGATGAGGATTTAGGTCTTCTTATTTTATGCTCGCTGCCTAATTCTTTCAGTAATTTCCGTGACACCATATTATTGAGCCGTGACAAACTAACTCTTGCGGAAGTCTATGAGGCTCTCCAGCAAAGGGAGAAGATGAAATTAATGGTGCAGGCAGAAAGTTCGTCCTCCAAGGCGGAGGCGTTAGAGGTCCGAGGCAGGCCTGAGCATCAAGATAACTACCACCACAACAACAACAGAGATAAGAGTAGGACCGACAGAGGTCGCTCAAATTCCAAGGGACGTGACAAGTTCTGCAGGTATTGTAAGAAATCCAACCACATAATTGATGAATGTTGGAAGTTGCAGAACAAGGAGAAAAGAAACGGAACTTACCAACCGAAAAATAATGAAGGTAATGGTAAGGTTGCCTCGGGTAAAGGTGAGGCTGCTGCTGTTGTTGCTGGTTCTAATAGTTCTGATGGTGAATGCTTAGTTGTTCTTGCTGCATGTGTTTTCACGTGATGATGAATGGATTCTTGATACTGCATGTTCGTTTCATATTTGCTGTAACAAGGATTGGTTCAGTTCTTATGAGTCTGTGCAGACTGGAGATTTTGTGAGTGTGGGAAATGATTGTTGGTGTTGGTTCTGTCCGGCTCAAGACCCATGATGGGATGGCACGCACGTTGACTGGAGTGAAACACATACCCTCCATGGCGAGGAATTTGATCTCTCTCAGTACCCTGGATTGTGACGGGTACAAGTACAAAGGTGGGGACAGACGTCTGAAGGTATCATCAGGTTCTCTCATTGTTATGATTGGTGATATGAATTCTGCAAAATTATATGTCCTTAGAGGTAGCACTTTGTCTGGTATTGTTGCTGCTGTTAGTTCTGATGCTAGTAAGACTAACCTTTGGCATAAGCGTCTTGGACATATGAGTGAGTTTGGCATGGCAGAATTGGCGAAGAGAGAGCTGATTGATGGTTGCGACTTGAGTAAGTTTTAGTTATGTGAGCACTGCATTTTTTGGTAAGCATAAAAGAGTTAAATTCAATGCTTCCGTTCATACCACCAAAGGGATTTTAGATTATGTGCATATGCTGATGTTTGGGGTCCGTCCCGTAGAACTTCCAATGGTGGTTCTAATTACATGCTTACTATTATTGATGATTACTCAAGGAAAGTGTGGCCATATTTTTTAAAACATAAATCTGATGTTTTTGCTGCTTTTAAGAAGTGGAAAGTTATGGTAGAAACACAAACTGAAAGGAAGGTTAAGATACTTCGTACTGATAATGGTATGGAATTTTGTTCAAATGAATTTGATGAGTTTTGCAGCAATGATGGCATGGTAAGACATCACACCATCCCATGCACCCCTCAGCAGAATGGCGTGGCTGAACGCATGAACATGACCATTATTTCGAGGGCTCGTTGCATGTTGTCTAATGCAAAGATGCATAGGCGTTTTTGGGCTGAAGCAACCTCCACCGCATGCTATCTCATCAACTGGTCACCTTCTGTTCCACTTGATAAGAAAACTCCCATTGAGATATGGTCTAGTTCACCAGCTGATTATTCTGAGTTGAGAGTTTTTGGTTGCACTGCTTATGCTCACGTTGATAATGGAAAGTTAGAGCCAAGGGCTATTAAGTGCATATTCTTTGGTTATGGTTCAGGAGTTAAAGCTTATAAATTATGAAATCCTGAAACCAAGAAAGTTTTGTTGAGCAGAAATGTCATTTTTAATGAGGCGGTTATGTTTTATGATAGTCCGTGTACCAATATTTCTGATGCTATTGATTCTCCTAATGTTTCTGATGATAAGCAACAGAGAATTGGCGCGCAGGTGGAGCACGCAAAGGAGAACGAAAATGTGGTTCCTGTAACCAATAATGATGATGTTTATGTTCCACCCTCACCGCCTAATATTCAGCAGCCATCACGGTCTATTGCAGCTGGCCATCCTAGGAGAAATATTGCACCTCCTAATCGTTTAATTGAAGAGTGTGATATTGTTCATTATGCTTTGAGTTGTGCTGAACAGGTGGAGCATGATGTTGAACCAGCTATGTACACTGAAGCCATTGCTTCGGTTGACAAGGAAAAGTGGCTAGGTGCGATGCAAGAAGAGATGCAATCGCTTGAGAAAAATGGCACATGGGATGTTGTGCGCTTGCCTAAACAAAAGAAGGATATCTGCTGCAAGTGGATATTTAAAAGAAAGGAAGGTTTGTCTTATAATGAACCTCCAAGGTTTAAGGAAAGGTTAGTAGCAAAAGGTTTCAGTCAGATTCCAGGTGTTGATTATAATGATATATTCTCCCCAGTTGTGAAGCATACTTCTATTCGTGCTTTCTTTGGTATTGTTGCTATGCATGATCTTGAGCTTGAGCATCTAGATGTTAAGACTACTTTTCTGCATGGCGAGTTTGAGGAGGAGATACACATGGACCAGCCTGAAGGCTTCATTGTGCCTGGTAAGGAGGACCTTGTTTGCAAGTTGAAGAGATCCCTTTATGGACTGAAACAGTCGCCACGACAATGGTATAAAAGGTTTGATTCATTTATGCTAGCACATGGTTTTAATAGGTCTCAGTATGATAGCTGTGTGTACATGAAGTTTGTTAATGGATCACCTATTTATTTGCTGCTATATGTTGATGATATGTTAATTGTTGCCAAGAGAACGAAAGAGATCACTACTTTAAAGGCTCAATTAAGTAGTGAGTTTGAGATAAAGGATCTTGGTCCTACTAAGAAAATACTAGGCATGGAAATTAAGAGAGACATAAAGTCTAGTTTGCTTTTTCTTAGTTAAGAAAAAATACATTGAGAAAGTTCTTTATCGTTTTAATATGCATGATGAAAATTCTGTTAGTACACCTATTGCTTCTCACTTCAAGTTGTTAGCTTTGCAATGTCCTACTTCTGATGATGATATTGAGTACATGTCACGAGTTTCTTATTCTAGTGCTGTTGGTTTCTTGATGTATGCCATGGTTTGTTCCCGGCCTGATCTGTCACATGCTATGAATTTGGTCAGTCGATACATGGCTAATCCTGGTAAAGAACATTGGAATGCTGTTCAGTGGATTTTCAGGTACCTTCGTAGCACATCTAAAGCTTGCTTGAAGTTTGGCAGGACTGGTGGGGGACTCGTAGACTATGTGGATTCAGATTATGCTGCCGATTTGGATAAGAGAAGGTCCCTCACAGGTTATGTGTTTACCGTTGGTGGATGTGCTGTTAGCTGGAAGGCTATTTTGCAGGATGTTTCAGCACAATCTACAACTGAGGCTGAGTACATGGCTATCCATAAAGCATGTAAAGAGGCTGTTTGGCTGAAAGGTCTGTTTCCTGAGCTTTGTGGAGATGATTTTTGCATTAAGTTATTTTGTGACAGTCAAAGTGCAATTTATCTCACTAAAGATCAGATGTTCCATGAGAGGGCAAAGCACATTGATATTAAGTACCACTATATTCGCGACGTGGTTGCACGAGGTAAACTACATGTATGCAAGATTAGTAATCATGATAATCCTGCTGATATGATGACAAAGCATGTTTCTGTTGCTAAGTTTGAGCTTTGCTCAAGCTTAGTTGGTATAACTGTTTAGCCCAAGAGGCTGTTTGGCGCCAGCAAGTGTTTCTTTGTTGATTCAGGTGATTGTTGAAGTTCATGCTACAAGGAATTTGTCTCAAGGTAGAGTTTGTTATATTGTGATCTAAATTCAAGTATTGGTGTACTGAAGAAAGACTAACTTCGGACGGAGCGGAGCAAGGCCCGTGGATCGTTGACACGTCTATATATACATCCTGTAAGCCGCCGACTAGGGTTTATCGCATCTTTTATAACCCACCGCGTTTGTAAACACCCACCGAAAATAGTGAAGAGTTTGCTGGCTGACGCCCGTGTTTTTTCCCCTTCGTGTTGGAGGGGTTTTCCACGTTAAATCTCGTGTCCCTCTGTCGTGTTTACTTATCGTTCTTCGTTATTGTGCATCTCGTAATATAACAAGTTCCCTCTTTCATAAAGCAAATTTCAAAAATATTCTCTTCTGCATGTATATTAGTCAAAAAACATACAATTATGGTCATAGGAAAACCCATGAGGAATTGGGTTAGGATAACAACAAGAGTAAGTGGAGAGTTGGAGCTCGTGAGGAAATTCGCTGGATAGGCTAGCTGGAGGGACAAGGCGATAGAATGTCAATGAACCATGAAGCGGTGTATAAGAAGATTTTTTTAGATAAATGTTATGATGGCAATAATATATTGGTAACAAGAAGCACCATTTAGGGAGGTGGGAAGAGGTGTGTCAACCTAAGAATCAAGGTGGACTAGGGGTAGTTAATGAAGGAGATATGCCCTAGAGGCAAATAATATAGTGTTTTATTTGATGTATCTGTTGTATGTTTATAATATGTTTCATGCCGTACTATAACTGTGTTAATACGAAACATTAATTGGAATGTAAACAAACAATGTCTCTACTTACCTCTAGCGAACTAGCTCATTGGTCAACCGGATGATCTAGGGTTTTGAGATCATGGGCATTTATGCCAATTGACAATAAGGTTATATCATAATATGATTTAGTTAAAACATTCAACATTGCTGATAACATAGAAACCTCACAACCTAATCCTTTGACTGTGAGATAATAAATAATTATTGTTACTGGAGGGAGCCTTGATGGTATCAAGTATCAAGATGTAAAAGGGTGATCAAAATGGTATCACTCAGGTTTTCCAAAGGGATGTGTTGAGGAGTATGTATCAAGACCAGGATTTGCCAATCCAAGTAACGGATAGATACACGTGACCAACTCGGTGAGACGTTGCATTAACAAAGCTTGCAAGCATACGACTAGGCCATGGAATGAAAGGACACAAGAACGAGTAAACGAGTTCATCAGTAATGAGATCGAACTAGGTATGGAGATACCGAAGATCAAATCACGAATGAAATAGGTATCGAGTGGCAAAGGGAGACGGGGATCATTATGGGAATCTAGGTCCCGCTGGTGATCATTGATACGAGAGGTGTCTCGGTCATGTCTGGATTGTTTCCGAACCAAAGGGTGAAACTTAAGGATAGGTACGCATAGGGATTAATCCGGAACCGCAGGAGAAATGAAAGAGAAAGACCAGAAAAGTTCCGTGTTAAACACGATGTTGATCGGAGGGGTCCAGAAGGAGTTCCGGAGTGAAAGATACAATAATATATGTGTTTTATATTAATTAATTGAATTGATAATAAAATATTTTATTTTATTTTATTTTTAAAGATATCCCATGCCTAATAGGTCTCACCCGAAGGGGAGGCCCAAGACGGCAAGGCGCATGGGAGGAGGGGCTAGCTAGCCTAGCCCTAGTGGGCTCCCTGCCCAGGGCGTACCTAGGGCTGGCGGCTCCCTTTGGTGTCCCACACCGCTTGCCCCTTGGGAGTTGGCCCTCCCTCCTACTATAAATAAAGTGGCACCCCTTCCGTTTGAGGCATCCCATTCTCTCTCCTCTCTCTCTCATTTTCCTTAGAGTTTTCTATGTAAGATTGGAGAGAATTTTGAGGGACTTGGTTTCTCCACCTCCGCACTACCGCCGTGCGCTATTCGGTCTGCCATCTTTCTTCTTCAGTTACTCGGCTGGATCGGAGTCCGGTAGACATCGCTTACACCGGACGTGTGTAGAACTTCGGAGGCGCCACACTTGGGGCGCTAGAAGCTCGGCGTTAGGAGCTAGGAGATGTTTGTCTTCATCAACATATGCCCTACACGCGTAAGGCATACCACGGTCTTCAAGGGTATGAATATTGGTTCCCTCTCCGTTACTTATGTCAACATAGAATAGATCTTGGTTATTGTCTTCGAGTAGTTAGAAATTTTTTGTTTTCTGCTACGGAACCCTTCAGTTAATTTATCAATTATGACTATTTTTTGTTAACTAGGTTGTGGAAACTATAAATGATAAGGATGTGTGGATTTCATATAAGAGAAGGTCGAGGGACCAAGGTTGCTATAGTGTTAATTAGTGAACAGGAAGGTCTTTCACAAGCGCCAACAGTGGGGGCGATGGTGCTCTTTCTTGAATGATGGTGTGGTAGTTGTAAAAGAATTGTTTTAAGAGACTGGCAAAATCTGAAGAGAAACTTCTAGCTACTTTTGTTGTAGTTTAAACAAGGTTTGAAGAATTTTTACTTCAAGCCTTAAGTAATCCATGAGGCTCAACCATCGGTGTCGAGGCGCTTCCAGGCAATCAATAAGCGAGAACAAATATAGCTCATACCAACACTCTTGAGTTCGGTTACTTAAGTACAAATGTTCGAGTAGGGCTTGCAACAATTGTCGGTTCTCTCTTTTGCTTTGTAAGTTAGTTCCTAAGAAAGTAATGTTGTTTCTGAGTGCCTTTCAATGTGGAACCATAGTAGGTTTGGCTATGTTTTTCTATTCTTTTCCAGATTGTTTTGGAAGATGAGACTACCACTTATGTATAATACTCTTTACAATTATTAGTTAAATGAAATTTGGGGAGGAGGTTCACTCGCTTAATCGAGAGAAAACTGAACCAGGAAGCCAACTTAAGGTTCTACACGCCGGTGACCATCCAATTCCCCTCGGCTTAGTTCAAATGGTTGAATGGGAGTGGATTTTGGCTTGGACAACTTTTGTGGGAGCAGTCATGTGGGCCATGCCTTCTAGCTAGTTCGATGGCAAGGAGATTTTTTATTGTGTCATATATACATCTTGCAGTGAAAACTATGATTACATGGTAAAATATCCGAAAGATAGGGTTTTGCATGATGAGTGTCCAAAGAATAGGTTTCCTCCATAATTACTCTTTCTTTTTCTATATAAATAGTTCTAAGTGATAGTTGTTTCAAGGAACTTGAGAGCACCAAATTACATTGTGTTTGGCATTGCACTACATACCCTTATTGCCGTTTGACCATTTTTCTTGTCGTCGTGAGATTTTCTATCGGGGCCAAAGTTGGTGTGAAAATTGGTTGGGGCAATAAGAGGAGTCGATGGTGGGCCGATGCTCGTGGGGAAGAGACGCATGGTAGGCCATCAGCATGAGCATGGCATGTGGTAAAGCTCGCGACGCGGACCCAACCAACATAGGGTTCTCTCTCTGTGTGTGTATGTGTGTGTGTGTGTGTGTGTGTGTGGATATGGTTCCACCCGAGATGAGAAGATGGTCGATGTGACGCTGGAGTACGCACTAATTAGGTGCCTTCGTAAATTGGTCAAAAAAGCTGTTGACCTTGATGATATCCCTCTAATCACTCAATTCAAAAATTCTTATATAGTTAACACACCAATTAAAAGTGCATGGGAAATAATCATAAAGAAAACAATGTGGTGAAATTTACGTATTGTTCGTGTCTTTTTCTCGCATAGTCATGAGTGAGCTCATTTCCAGAAGCAGAGAGACATGCACACGTGCACTTGTGGACATAAACGAATGTTTCTCAAAATCACACATGATTTTAGCCCGATTAACAGCAGCGACGGTCTACAACATGTAATCGCTGTGGTAAGCCATAGGTTGTTGAGTTTTACTGTTTTTTATTTGCGAAAATCACTAAGTTCCTAATTAATGGATTCGTAACCCCACAAACTCCACACTCCACCAGAGAAGCGATGATTTTTTTAAAAGTAAATTTGGAGTGCAACGAATAAATTTACAGTGGGGTGTGGAAGGACAAACATCTCTGTAACAAAATTGAGACACCAAGGTGGCGAGGTCCCTCAGAAAAACAAAATTGAGACAACAAGAGGATAGCTACTTTGAAACAAAGGTATTACTACCGTACTATTTTGCCTCTTCCATTTTTTACTTTTGTCCTCCCTTTTTATATATCTTCTCTGGTAGAAACTACCATTTTTTCCTCCATCTGATAACCACAATAGCCAGTTGTGCTTTTCTCTTTGGATTATTAGAAGACAAACACATGCTGTAACACTCCATCAGCAGCAACACACGCACACATCACACATCACGACGAGTATGCTCGTGAATCAAATGCCAAAAGCGAAGGATGTAGGGTTCAGACATTGACGGCAAGAACAATGGTACATATTTTATTTTAGTTTGTATATGATTGAATAACAAGTACATATTGTAGGTGCACATTCCCAGCAAAGATCCAATCCCAAGTATGCTGACCCCTAAACTCAAGTAGTTTCTGATAGTTCAGAAAGACCATGAACTGATGTGGTACTAGAATCTGAAGCCTGCTTTTGGGCTCATCATCTCTGATCTCGCCTCATCATGTAGGGTGCTTTCGAAGTTACTGCTCCGGTGGGGCTGCGTCATCATCCGCAGGAGCTTCAGAGCCCATAGCTGGCTCTGCTATCAGCAGCGCATCACCGTGATCGGAGTTGTTGTTTGATTCCATGCTGTGGTTGGTCCTATCGGTTTGAGCTCCTGATGTTGGTTCGCTGGAATCGCTTGGGTGAGCTTTCAGATCCAAGCCGGAGCTTTCTTGACATTGCTTTTCCCATGGCTGTTCAACAGCGACATAAATGTGAGCCAACCATAGTTGTCAAACACGCCTGATGGACATCATAGAGAAACTCTAAAATTTGTTACTATGTACATACGCATGTTCTCTCCAAGACAGTGAGGCTAAAAGAAAAGAAAATCCATACTGTGAAACGTTTGGTTAGCCAGTAATTTCAGGTCCAAACCTTGGGCTTTGGTGCCATACGGGGTTCCGAGATTGGTTGATCAGGGTTTGGAGGCTCATCGTTAATATCCTACAGTACATGATAAAAAAATAGGGTTATAGAGTCCTATTGTTGCAGCACTAATAGGAGACAGATAGAATTAATGACTACTTGGATATCATCTGGCCGCTCTCCCCTTTGTATCATTTCCATGACCTGTCAAGTCCAATATGACAGTTCAGAGCCAACTTTTGCTTCAGTATCAAAACTCAACTCAGTATATATTTTTCTCGTACTTAGCACACTACATTAACAAAGTACAAAATTATTCAGAATGAACTAAGTGCTCATGCTAGCATGAGTATGTGACAGAAAAGGGCGAAGCTCAAGATAGTGAACCTCCATATATGTTTTTGGGTGGCGGGGCACCACAGGGTTCACAGTTTCAGGGTTAGGAGTCCCTGTAAAAGTAATGTAGGAATGTAAAAAAAGTTAAACCAAGAAAAACAGTCAATATTGTAATTATAATCTCAGAAGGGCTGCACTGGAAAACCTGAACCATCCACACACTCTGAGCTGATTTTAGCTTCCTGCTGCAGTGAAGGAAAACAGCTAGTTTGAAATCTGAACATAAACACCAGCAATGCCAGACCAAGAATTGGCTGGGAACTTATATGAAATACTACTAGTTGTGAATTTTAGCTGACCTGAGTAACTCTGCAAGAATGGTCAGATACCCCTGAAAAATACAGGAAAACACAAGGCAATGCAATTAGACATGCCTTGATTAAACCATTTAGATCAGCGTTGAACATACAACTGAAAGGGAAAGTCGATTGGGATTCGCCATTTACATATACAGAACAGCAAGCAACAATCATGCATGATCCAAGACAGCATCAATTTGCAGTTAAATACGAATGCCTTCTTAAAATCGCATACCTTGAGATTTACACGTATCTGAACTTGTAGAATCTGAAGGTGGGCTCTGCAAAATACGAAAACCAAATTAATAAAAGAGAACAAGTTGAGAATAACCAGGGACCTACCCTCAAAACTGAAGTCAAGTATTAGATAGTGAAAAAATAAAACTCACTAGTAGACGTCTAAAAGCTTCTTCAATTTCGTCCACAGTGAGCCCTTTATTTTCCAGGAAAGAACGCCTCTGGACATCAGAAGAGGCGACAACTTTCGGGTGTTTCAGAAAACTGACAGCGCTCTGAACCAGTTCCTCCCTCATCGGTTCAGAGGTCGCACTGGCTAGTTCTCCTTTCATTGCTTCCTGCTCCTTCGTGCCTCTCGGAGCACCATGAATAGCACCTGAACTATCTACAGGGAAGGCGAATTAAGGAATAGACTCAGTTTTGACTTCATCATGAAATAGGGCAATGACTCACATACCGGTAACAGCGAAACATACTGGATAACCGAACAGTGCAGTCATTTTGGTGTATTAGTACTGAGGAGGTATCTGCGCATTAAAGGGCTAATAACCTAAATTAATGTGATATGTTGTGCCTTGAGTGGCGATTCAACTTGGAGATGTCTGAACTACTCCTAGCAAAACTCATGGTTCAAAAGAATTACATCAATCAGATCAATGCACACTGGATTCAGGCCAGCAGGAGCAGGGGGACAATGCCCTGATGGCAGTGAGTCTGCTACAACTATCTAGTTCCACAGCTTCTCTATCACCACAGCAACAGAAACTCTAAATTTCACTACTACATAAATTGGAACTTAACAAGCTATCTCATTAAGGAACCAGTGCCGAACTGTGGATCGATCTGCTTGCTCTGCCGTAACCCTAGAACTAGCAGTAGCACCATCAGCAGTTGGCAACGGAGCCAGGAGAGAGATTGGGAGAGAGAGGGAGGGAAGGCGTTCACCGCGAACCGAACCTGGATAAGTCGCCTCGTCGGCGAGGTGCGACGCCGGCGAATCCGCCATTAATCCTTCTCTGGGATAAGACCGGGAGAAGAGGAAGCAAGATGAACTAGCCAGGACAGGAGGTGGACTGAAGTGGACTACTGCTGACATGCGGGTCCCGCAACAAGTCTTGGGCCGGGCTCTACTGTACTGGGGTTTCTTCCATTTCCATTTACTAATCCTCATGATTTTTGAAAATGTTCATGATTTTTCAAAAGATATTCATGTTATTCTAAAATATTCTTGCCTTTTTTAAAAAATTCATGAATTTTTTGAAATTTTTTAAACTACCTAGTTGTATAGATTTGTAAGTAGCGCTGAAAACAATGACCTATCTAAAAACCAATAAAACCTCGCAGATGGACCGACCCATATCGATATCCTAAGGGTGGCACGATTTCCAGGCGTTGCATGGAGCGGGCAATAGCACCTCCCGAAAAAAAAAATTCATCACTCAATAGGATGTGTATCTAGGATATCGCAGACATATTGATAGATCATAACTAAACCGGCCCACATAAGGTTCCCTTATGCTAGTTTTGGGAATGTTCTAGAGGATTTCGAGTTCTTTTTTGGCAGGGTTATTCTGCTACGGATTTTAACTAGTTTTTGTTTCGTTTTTTCTTAATCTTTTTCTTTTTTTCATATTTATTAAATGTTTTAGATATTTGAAAATGTTTAAGTTTTAAAAAAACTGATTTTAGAAATGTTCATATTCTGACATGGTTATACCCTACGGGTACGTGATCTTAGCATACCTGGTTCAGCCCAAGGAAGGCCCACGGCAGATGTACGTCGGTCCATAAAGATTTTCGGATGGCCAAGGCCCATGACGCCTTCGGATCCTTGGAGAGCAAGACTAGCGCAGATAGGAAATTCAAAGGGGTAAAACCCTAGAATTTGTAACCGACTAGGTCTATGCCCGGGACCTGCCTGAGTCTATATAAAGGCTAGGAGGGCACGGCCTAGATCTCTCTCTCATACTTTCGCATACACACCTCCACGCCAGATTGCATCTGCGCACCCTGTAACTTTCGGTTCCGCCGTAATCAAGCGCAGACAAGCAGGAGTAGGGTTTTCCCTCCGGGGGCCTGAACCTGGGTAAACCTTGTGTCCTCGTGTTGCTTGTTTGCTAACCGTTCCACGATCTCCAGCATCCCCATCTTCTCTAAAACCTAAGTCCATAACAATGGGCATTGATGAGATCAAACCTCGTCAATTGGCGCCGTCTGTGGGAACAGGGGACGCTGATTGTGCGGTCGTGACGGTCCCAGCCCGATCGATCTACAACTCTGCGGCGACGGAGAGTCACCTCCTCTTCGGCGCTTTCGACTTCACCGCCCACTCACCGGCCACCATGAAGGACTTCGAGCCCGTAGGCGACGGACTCGAAATCTTGTTTGGGAGCTTCTGCTTCCAGGTGGGGCAAACTGGCACTCTCCGCCTCCCTGAGCGGGTGCCCCTACCAAAAATCAGGCCCGCTTCATGGACCCCACACCCCGTGCTACGCACAACATCATCAACAGATGATTCCTACGGCAGCAGCAGCTGCAACTCCGATCTGTGCGATCCGCCATCGGATGCAGGGATCTACGGTTCCGGATGACACCACTTCGACTGCGTCCAAGCAATGATACGTTGGAGCTCACACATAATATCTTCACCTATATGAGCTCCTCCAAACATCACCACTCCGACTGCGTCCATGGCACCACCTCCTACTCACCTCGCCATCATCGATGCCAAGGCCTAGCATCAGCGAAATCCCTAGCAGGCCGCCAGCAATGGAGATGGAGGCTCGCGGTCGTTGCTCAAGGAAGCGGAAATCAAATAGAGTCAACCCGAATGAGGAGACAATGGTGGTGACTACAAAGGGGCACGAGACGGAACTTGTGATGACCCATAAGTATAGAGGATCGCAACAGTCTTCGCGGATAGAATTACCTAATTTATATATTGATTCGGCACAAGGGGAGTCAAAGAATACTTGCAAGCCTTAACAACTGAGTTGTCAATTCAACTGCACCTAGAAATAGTTCTTGATCACACAAGTTTATCAGTAGCAACAACTTGTAGTAACAACAACAGCAGTGAAACAGGAGCAATAGTAACATTAACAGCAAACAGTAGGATATGAGTGCGGTAGGCATAGGGATAGATGGACGAGTCTAAACATGTAACTTTAAGATCTAGGGCATTGCAGATAAATAAGAACAAGCATCCAAGTACTAAACAATCATAGGCATGTGCTCCATATATAGTCATGCGTTCTCGCAATGAGAACTTGCACAACATCTTCTGTCCAGCCAGCCCGTGGTAGCGGGGCCACTAGGGAACTACTGGCAATTAAGGTGCTCTTTTTAATAGAGCACCAGAGCAAAGAATTAACACTCCATGAACACATGTGATCCTCACACCACAGCCATCCCCTCCGGTTGTCCCAATTTCTGTCACTTCGGGCCTTTGAATCCGGACAATGATATGTGTACACAACTTGCAGATAAGATCACAAACAATACTATCATAATGATTCAATAATAAGTTCAGATCTGAGATCATGGCACTCGGTCCCTAGTGACAAGCATTAAGCACAACAAGTTGCAACAAAGTCAAATAGCACCAAAAGAGATACTAGGCATTATGCCCTGATGACTCCTTGGTGGCGTCAGAGAACTTGGTGCTTGAAGGGAGTCTGTTGGGAACCCCAAGAGCAAGGTGTGAAGCAGCACAACAACAAGTTTTCCCTCAGTAAGAAATCGAGGTTATCGAACCAGTAGGAGGAAGGAAACGTCACACAGGTGTTGTAAGCAACGCGGAGACCTGCACAACACAAACTCAAGACTTTGCCCAACTCAAGATGGCAACGGGGCCGGGGATTGCCGGGGATGACTCCACCGTACCCGCCCCGATCCCCGCGAGTATCCATCCCCACAAATCCCCGTTAGCTTATCGGGGGAGAAACGGCCCCCGTCCCCATCAACATCGGGTACCCGACCCCCGTCGGGTCTCCACTGGGATCTCCCACCGATGCCCAAGTAGCAAATGTGGATGCAGGGCGGCGGCGGTGATGACTTGATGCGGGGCAGCGTCGCTGATGACCTGATGCGCGGTGGCGTCGGTGACTAGCCGATGTGAGCTGGGGCTGTGGGCGCGAATTCGCTAGTGCTCCACCTTCCCTGCTGATGAGCTCACTTGCAGGCGGACGCCGCCCACCGACGGCGCCATGGCCGTGACCCCCATCTTCTTCCTGCTCCGCGTCGCCGCCACTGCCGCCTCCCCCGCGGTCATCTTCGTTCGTGCTCCCATGCGATGGGCCCCCGATGCTTTGTCCGTGCGCGCATGCGGAAAGTGAGAGCAGCGGCTGGGTGAGGGGAACGAGAGATGGAGTGGGGGTTACGGGGTTCTTTTTTTGCCTAATATTGAATATATATTCGACTGACAGGTGGGGTCCTAGGTATCCATGGAGTACCCATGGAGGGAATCTGCCCCCCATCCCCGCCCCGCCACCCTATCGGTACCCGCCCCGCTAGCCCCATGGATGCAATTTGTCCCCCATCCCCAGTTCTTAGCGGGTATATCCCCACGGATACCCGCCTCCATGGATAAAATTGCCATCTTGAGCCCCAACTAGACAGTGAGGTTGTCAAGCTCACCGATTTGCTGTAATAAAGGATTAAACATATGGTGCGGAAGGTAATGGTTTGCATCAAGTAAACAAGTAACAGTGGAAGATGTATCAATGGTAAAGATTGGACCGGGGTCCATAGTTTAGTAGAAGTGCTCTACTTAGATAAACAACATGGCATAAAGGGCAAACAAATTATAGCAGGGCCATTGACAGGAACTAAGCTAGACATAACAATGCAATTACTAGTTAGAAAGATCCTATGAGATTCGATTGGGCAATACAACAAGATACATAGACTGCCATCCAACTACATCTATGACTAGAAGTCCACCTTCAGGTTATCATCCGAACCCCCTCCAGTATTAAGTTGCAAGCAACAGACAACTTCTTTAAGCAAAGTGTGTAAGGTAAACAGTCCACATGTTCCATGAACAAGAGACCGTTGTTTTCTCCCTAGTAGCAACAACACATCTATAACCGAAGGGATTTCTGTCACTTCCCTTGGAAACTAGAGGCATGGACCCACTATCGAGCATAAATACCCCCTCTTAGAGTCACTAGCAACTACTCGGCCAAGATAGCTACTAACAACGGAGAGCATGCAAGATCACAAACAACACAGACATGATAGAATCATAAAGACAACCATTAATCAAAGCAACATAATAATGTCAATATCCATCGGATCCCCGCAAACACAACATGCATTGTTACAAATTGATTAGATCTTGATCATGAACGGAGCTCACAAGATCTATACATGAACGCACAAGGAGGAGATACAACCATCTAGCTACTACATGGACCCATAGTCCAAGGTGGAACTACTCACGCATCATACCAGAGAGAAGGCCTCCAGGATGATCTCCCCTCCGGCAGGGTGTCGGGAAGAACTTCAGATCCCCCCGATCTAGGGACGATGGTGGCGGCGGCTACAGAAGGTTTCATAGAATATTGATCGGGTATTGAGGGTTTCTGCATTAGGGGCTTATTATAGGCGAAGGGGGAGGCCGAGGCGGTGGCTAGGGGCCCCACACCCTGCCTAGGCACGGGGCAGGGCCCACCCGCACCTAGGGGGTGTGGCTGCCCTGGCACGCCTCTCCGTATCCCCTCTAGACTTCTTGTTTCCCACAGAAAGTTATTGACTTTGACGTTTGTCCCGTTCAATTCCGGGAATATTTCCTTACTAGCTTTTCTGGAACCAAAAACAGCAGAAAACATGCAACTATTACTGTGGCAACTTGTTAATAGGTTAGTACCAGAAAACATGTAAAAACACCTCAAAGTATAGACAAAGCAAAGCAAAGTAGATACTAAACACGCATGGAGCATAAAAAATTATAGATACGTTTCCGACATATCATGCCCTAACAATCTTATTTGATTACATGATAGAACTCATCCAATCCCTACCATCCCCATAGCCTACAGCAGGGTATTACTCACTCATGGATGAGAGAAACATTGATGCTTGATGGAGAAGCGTTGGTGATGACGATGGCGATGATCCTCTCCAAATTCCCCGTCCCGACAGGGTGCCAGAATGGAGTTTTTGGATCCGAATCTTGGTTTCTGGTGGTGGCGGCACAGCTGAACTCTTTCTAGAAAAACGTCGACCCCCCTCGGTTTTTAGGTCAAGGGGTAACTTATAGGCAAAGAGGAAGCCCGAGGGGGTGCCTGGGGTGGCCGCACCCCCTAGGCACGGGCTGGGCCCACCCGCGCCTGACAGGGGTGTGGGCCCCCCAGGCCTCCACTCCGTCTCGTACTCTGGCTCCGTGGATCTTCTGGTGAAATAGGATTTTTGGCATATTTTCCGGGATTTTTCCTGATAGTTGATTTTCTGCACAAAAACTAGACACCAAAGTAATTCTGCTGAAAACAACGTTAGTCCATGTTAGTTGTATTCAAATCACACAAGTTTAGAGGAGAAACAATAGCAAAAGTGTTCGGGAAAGTAGATACGTTTTGGACGTATCAACTTGCAAATGAGGAACAAGAGTTGTTGCTCCCTATAGCGTACGAGCCCTTCGTGAACAACCGCAACAACCACCTCCTTGACGGTGTCATCAGCGACATCATCTCGCTTCTGCCTTCCAAGAAAGGAGCCCGCATGTCCAAGAAGAGGAAATCGACAGGATTTGACTCACTCGAGGCGACAAAGTTGGTGTCGACTACTATAGAGGAATATGAGTCGGAACCTGCGGTAGAGGACCATGAGCCGCCGCTCCCATTAGTGGATGCGGGCGCTGCAAACAACCACACCTCCCCTCCCGGTGGTGCCACCTCTGGCACTCCGTCCCTCTCAACCTCGATGAGCTCTACCAAGACAGGACACCCTTCGTGATGCCATGTCGTCCATCCTCTCTGCCCACCTGGGCCCGAGTTGCCGCTTCTGCGCCCCTCATGTACCACCTCCACGGCGACCGAGCCGCCACCGTCGATGCTTGGCTCGCGTCGTCTGGCCTATGCAACCTCTAGGTGATTGAGCTCCACAACTTCCAACCTGGGGTACCATAGAGGGACCATCCATAGCATGGGGCACATGGAGCGACCGCCGTAGGTCCAACGTCAGGGGCCCCGAACCATGTACTGCATTTCGGGGGTGGTAGGCTGTAACACCCTCAGAATCGGACCTATGCAAATTTCAGCGATTCCCGCCAAACTCGCATAGAAACGATTCAAAGGTGCCCACCAGGCACTTTCGTGCGGGTGGAAAACGAAGTAATAACATTACACAACAGTCCTCGATGGGACCCACAGAACAGATATATATACAGCCGCGACTCAAAGAGTCAAGAATACAGATATAATATACAAAGATCCAAATCACCTTGAAATTGATAGAGCGTCCGACTACGGACAAGATGCAAATGGGGCTAAGAGCCCTGAAGAATAACCAATGGCGTCCATAACCCTGCCCAGGCCAAGCCGGAAGGGTAACCCTGCTAACGACGTCGGTCTCAAAACCTGCTTAAACAAAAGGGGTGCCGACAAAGGGCAAAGGAAAAAGAGGAGCGTCAGTACTGAGGCCAGTACACGGCGAGACTAGAATTCGGCGGTCCTCGCCTACACAGGTATGGTGGACTGAGCGGCAGCGGTAGCATGCACTAAACAACCTACAGAGACTCGATACAACTGGCGGTTATCAGAGAGGGATAAGAAAGACCTATTCGGAACCAACCTGATGCTAACACCAAACAAACCCATCCTGGTGTTTCCCCCTCGAGACCAAACGAGGAAGTCAACCGAGGAACTCACACGGTTGGCAGTTTTATTTATTCAGTTTTCGTTGCAGCAATTTCTAGTCAGGTATAGATAATCGTCCTGATATAATAAGCAGTGGGCATTTTTAGTTAACCATTCCGTTGTAGTTGCAACACTTACTAGTCAGATGCAATTAGCATGAGATATCCCAAAACCCAGCAGTTGTTGGTACTTTTATTTAGCCATTCCGTTGTAGTTGCAATACTTACTAGTCAGGTACAATGGTCGCAAGCGACTATCCAAACAAGCAATTGTGGGCAGTATTATTTAGCCATTCCATTATAGTGAAGCTGATTACTAGTCATTATAAAGTCAAATTTGTAGCACTACTTTAGTTATAGTTGTCTATGATCGAGATACTGTGCTCCAAGTCGTCCATAACCGCGGACACGGCTTTCAGAAAGTTTTAACCCGGCCGGGGTGCACCGATAGCAACACACACACGATCAACCTCGGAAAAACCAAATCAAAACCCAACGAGGCTTTCACGACAAAGCAATCACAGGATTCAGAAATATTTCAGGGGGCCACCCCATTGAGTAGACCCGCAACGAAGCTAGCTGACTCCGAGACGGACTCAAGGTTTGCGACAATGGCTGTAAACGACTGGAAACCCGAAAACTCGGGGTGTCGATACCGCGAAAACACTCCGCTTACCTAAACATTACAGTGTGCTATCCATCGCACAATCGTAAATAAAGCAGTAGCATGGCATAAGTACAGGATCGTAAATAAAACCTCAAACTAGTTTGTGGCCCCAAGAAATAAGACTGAATCAAGCTCTGGCTAAGGGGGGCCCATACTCCCCGTATGTGGATAGCGCGAATATTCAAGGAACAGGTATCAAGTACTCGGGGTCCTACGGGACACAAGTGGGCGGTCGGAAACCAAATATTATCTATCACCCACCGATGCCTCTGCTTACTTACTTCAATTTTAGTTGTTAAACAGGAATTAAAGTGAACGATAAGTAAAACCATGCTCATCTCCAACATCAACATGCGGCCATACACCAACAACTGTGGCACTTGACGACACGCAACAGCACTTGAGCAAGCGACTACGACGCGCAAGTCCAACTATCTACCAAACAACAGGTAATAGGATGTGTCCAAGGCAATATAAGGCTGCAAGGGATATCACGGTACGAAAACTAGAGCATCGCGACACAGATAGCAATAGATCAACAGGAGGGAATAAATACTATAAAAGTAAGATAGGTAGAAAGGGGGAGATGCTCGCCTGAAAATCATTGCCGAAGGGTTCATCCGAAGATCGGGCGAAGCTCACATCAGCTCAACGGCCTTATCCGTGAAGAACCAAAACACTAGAATAAACACCGGATGACATATTTAATGCTACGGCAAAAGATCGGGCATGATGCATGTATGATGCATGACATGGTAAATATGCGGTGCAATTAGGCCATATTAAGCGGAACCGGGGTCCTGACAATTAATTAGGTGGTTCACGTTGTTTAGATACCCCGCAATTTAAATGTTGTTTGAACAAGGCAAAATATAGCACCGGTTCGATATACCAATTTAAATGAGGCCAATATGAGACTAGATTTGCCCGCATATGGGCCCCATATCTAATTATTAGGTGAATCGGCATAATGCCCCCAAACCACAGACAAGCATGCATGCATGAACAATTTAATATGCATCAGATATATCATTCATAAAATAAGGTCTCGGGTTTGGGTTCACACATTAGAGGGTCTCGACGAACTTGGGGCTCCGGGGTTCGGGGTCGGTCTCGGGGTCCGGATCTGGGGTTCGGGGTTCGACGGGAACGTTCTCGGATAACGGAGGTGGATCTTGGCGTTCCGGGAAGCCGGACTTGGTTCGGTGTCGGGGGCGCATCGGATCTTCCGGGTCGGTGTCGTTCTTATTGTCGCGAAGATCTTGTCGGGTCCGCGCTTCGAATTCCGTGAGGCGATCTTGCCGTTCCGTGTAGGCGTTCTCGAGGTCGATGGCGAACTTGTCCGGTACCGGGGTTTCGGTTGTCGGTGTCGGACTTGGCGTTCCTTTTCGGTTCGGGTGTTGGCGTCCGAGGCAGTACTTGGCGTCCGAGGGTTTCTCCACGTCCGTGGTGCGTCCGTGATGTAGATCTTGTGATACCGGCGTCATCGGGTCCCACCTCGCGCATAGGTCGACGAAGCCCGTAACGATGCAGATCTTGGTTTACGGCTTTGAGGAGTTCTTGTCGGTGTCGATCTTGGGGTTCTCGCCTCAACCATCGATGGCATACTTGGATCAGCGCCTCAGTACATCGGGATTATCTGGGTCACTGATAGAACTTGACAAACTTCCGATAGCTTCTATCATCTGTAACAACCGTCCTTGCCACAAGTGGCCGTCACACATGGCCAAGGCCGGAGCAACGTGGCGGTTGAGGCCCGCGAGGAGGGCCCCAGGAAGCGGACAGTAGAGGCTCCCGGCGGGGTCGGCTCACCGCAGGAGACGGCACTCGCGTGGAGGAGACGGGGAGCACGGCGGCAGCGCTGACGGCTGGAGGCAGAGGCGCTGCAGGGGAATCGGCGGCGGGCCCTGCGAGCTTGGCCGGGAGGCGCCGGGGAGAGGCCGTCGGAGGGGCGGCGAGCAGAGGCCTGCAGACGGGGGCGGCGCTCCAGGGTCGCGTCCACGGGGAGGCGTGACGGAGGGTGGCGGCACGGAGGCGGGACGGGCTCGCCGGAGATGGAAGGTGAGGCGCGGAGAGGGAGGATGGCACGCCGGGGCGAGGGCGGCCGCGGTCGGCGCGGGGAGCACCGCGGTGGCCGGCGGTTGCCTGACGGGAGCGGAGGCGGAGGAGGAGGGCTCGGGGCCGAGCGCGGGGTGGACGGGGCTGGCGCGAGGCGGAGTGCACGTGGGGGGGGACGCCTGGCGCAGAGGAGAGCCGAGGCGGACGCGGCCGGAGGAGGCGGAGGAGAGGAAGGGGTGGCGCGCCGGTGGGAGGAGAGCGGGGCTGACGTGCGGGAGAGGGGCCGACGCGGGGAGGGCCGGGCTGTGAGGTGTGGCGGCAGCACGGGGAGGATAGGGAGGCTCGGGGGAGAGAAGGGGCTCTCGGGGGGAGGCGCGGGACAGGGAGCAGGTGGGCCAGAGGCGGGGCCAGGCTCTGCCTGCTGGGGCCAGACGCGGGACACGGGGTGAAGGAGTGGGTGGCGCGTGTGTGTGTTGTGTGGTGGGTGGGGAGGCGTGTGAGGAGGGAGAGAGAGGAGAGAGAGAGGGGAAAGGAGAGGGGTGAGTTGGCAGCATAAGAGTGGTGGGGAGGGGGAAGAGAGGTGAGGTGGCGACATAGGATAGGTTGGGGTGAGGTGGAGGGGTTGTGGGTAGACTAGGTTGGGTAGACTAGGGATTGGGTGGGAATAGATTTAGGTTTTAGGTGGACCGAATTGTAGGTAGTCTGGACCGATTGAGCCTCTGGCCTGACCGGTCGGACTGCCTCTCCGGACAAAATATTTTTATTGTTTTAATTTTGTTTATAAAACATTTTTGCAAATACTTTTTAGACAAATAAAAGATCTGAACAGACCGATGTTTTAATTTGAAATAAGACGGGGGCTATTTATAAAACAAAACTAGGCGTTTCGAAATAGTTTCAGACAAACAATGCATTATGATGGCGATGCAATGCACAAAAACAACGCGATTTTCTAGTAGTGGTTTTGCGGGATGCCACAATTCGACACCACTAACACTGGATCTCGCCCTCGAGATCCGCCTCATGGTACCGGAAAGAAGGTCGGTGATCTGCGTCTTCTCGCTTCGTGTAGATCCTCGCGACACCACTAACAAGAGGTCGCTATCCGTGATCGTCGGGAGAGCACTCCGGGAACAAAAAGGTCGAAGGTAGAGGTATCAACAATTAAAGCCACCTCTAGCTTCCGTGGACGGAGTAAAATCGCTGGATCCACTGATTCGGTGTACAAGAGCGAATGATAAGAGTAGTCGGATGGTGATCAGTCCATCGCGCACCCAAACCATTACTCTGCACAAGAATAGGCGGATTATGCAACCAACTCTCGGAATTCAGACTGAAGATCTCGACAATGAGGTTCGGAAGCAAAGGGGTGATGCAGACTCTGCATCGGATCTGGCGTAGATGATGTCGTCGCGTCGAAAAACACCGGAAGGCACAAACAAGGAACAAAGAATGGCACCACAGTAGACGGATTCCTCAGTCAGCATGAACACCGGATGGTAGAACACCGTTATCAAAGGAGGAAGCGAAACCCTGAAGGTACGACGGAAAACCCAACCACGAGAAATCCTGGACTAGCAGAAGGAAAGAGAGTGGATTCAAAACACGCGGAGGTAAGAGGAGAATAGCAGAGGGGTAAGAAGTAAAATCAGACCTAATCAGAACTATCCAACCGATTTTTCAAAAATAGTTTTGACACTCTACTTCGGCCGTTAGCTAGGTTATCCTACAGGCTGGACTTGTGGGGTATCGCAACTGCTGAGCTCTGATACCACTCTGTAACACCCTCAGAATCGGACCTATGCAAATTTCAGCGATTCCCGCCAAACTCGCATAGAAACGATTCAAAGGTGCCCACCAGGCACTTTCGTGCGGGTGGAAAACGAAGTAATAACATTACACAACAGTCCTCGATGGGACCCACAGAACAGATATATATACAGCCGCGACTCAAAGAGTCAAGAATACAGATATAATATACAAAGATCCAAATCACCTTGAAATTGATAGAGCGTCCGACTACGGACAAGATGCAAATGGGGCTAAGAGCCCTGAAGAATAACCAATGGCGTCCATAACCCTGCCCAGGCCAAGCCGGAAGGGTAACCCTGCTAACGACGTCGGTCTCAAAACCTGCTTAAACAAAAGGGGTGCCGACAAAGGGCAAAGGAAAAAGAGGAGCGTCAGTACTGAGGCCAGTACACGGCGAGACTAGAATTCGGCGGTCCTCGCCTACACAGGTATGGTGGACTGAGCGGCAGCGGCAGCATGCACTAAACAACCTACAGAGACTCGATACAACTGGCGGTTATCAGAGAGGGATAAGAAAGACCTATTCGGAACCAACCTGATGCTAACACCAAACAAACCCATCCTGGTGTTTCCCCCTCGAGACCAAACGAGGAAGTCAACCGAGGAACTCACACGGTTGGCAGTTTTATTTATTCAGTTTTCGTTGCAGCAATTACTAGTCAGGTATAGATAATCGTCCTGATATAATAAGCAGTGGGCATTTTTAGTTAACCATTCCGTTGTAGTTGCAACACTTACTAGTCAGATGCAATTAGCATGAGATATCCCAAAACCCAGCAGTTGTTGGTACTTTTATTTAGCCATTCCGTTGTAGTTGCAATACTTACTAGTCAGGTACAATGGTCGCAAGCGACTATCCAAACAAGCAATTGTGGGCAGTATTATTTAGCCATTCCATTATAGTGAAGCTGATTACTAGTCATTATAAAGTCAAATTTGTAGCACTACTTTAGTTATAGTTGTCTATGATCGAGATACTGTGCTCCAAGTCGTCCATAACCGCGGACACGGCTTTCAGAAAGTTTTAACCCGGCCGGGGTGCACCGATAGCAACACACACACGATCAACCTCGGAAAAACCAAATCAAAACCCAACGAGGCTTTCACGACAAAGCAATCACAGGATTCAGAAATATTTCAGGGGACCACCCCATTGAGTAGACCCGCAATGAAGCTAGCTGACTCCGAGACGGACTCAAGGTTTGCGACAATGGCTGTAAACGACTGGAAACCCGAAAACTCGGGGTGTCGATACCGCGAAAACACTCCGCTTACCTAAACATTACAGTGTGCTATCCATCGCACAATCATAAATAAAGCAGTAGCATGGCATAAGTACAGGATCGTAAATAAAACCTCAAACTAGTTTGTGGCCCCAAGAAATAAGACTGAATCAAGCTCTGGCTAAGGGGGGCCCATACTCCCCGTATGTGGATAGCGCGAATATTCAAGGAACATGTATCAAGTACTCGGGGTCCTACGGGACACAAGTGGGCGGTCGGAAACCAAATATTATCTATCACCCACCGATGCCTCTGCTTACTTACTTCAACAGGAATTAAAGTGAACGATAAGTAAAACCATGCTCATCTCCAACATCAACATGCGGCCATACACCAACAACTGTGGCACTTGACGACACGCAACAGCACTTGAGCAAGCGACTACGACGCGCAAGTCCAACTATCTACCAAACAACAGGTAATAGGATGTGTCCAAGGCAATATAAGGCTGCAAGGGATATCACGGTACGAAAACTAGAGCATCGCGACACAGATAGAAATAGATCAACAGGAGGGAATAAATACTATAAAAGTAAGATAGGTAGAAAGGGGGAGATGCTCGCCTGAAAAGCATTGCCGAAGGGTTCATCCGAAGATCGGGCGAAGCTCACATCAGCTCAACGGCCTTATCCGTGAAGAACCAAAACACTAGAATAAACACCGGATGACATATTTAATGCTACGGCAAAAGATCGGGCATGATGCATGTATGATGCATGACATGGTAAATATGCGGTGCAATTAGGCCATATTAAGCGGAACCGGGGTCCTGACAATTAATTAGGTGGTTCACGTTGTTTAGATACCCCGCAATTTAAATGTTGTTTGAACAAGGCAAAATATAGCACCGGTTCGATATACCAATTTAAATGAGGCCAATATGAGACTAGATTTGCCCGCATATGGGCCCCATATCTAATTATTAGGTGAATCGGCATAATGCCCCCAAACCACAGACAAGCATGCATGCATGAACAATTTAATATGCATCAGATATATCATTCATAAAATAAGGTCTCGGGTTTGGGTTCACACATTAGAGGGTCTCGACGAACTTGGGGCTCCGGGGTTCGGGGTCGGTCTCGGGGTCCGGATCTGGGGTTCGGGGTTCGACGGGAACGTTCTCGGATAACGGAGGTGGATCTTGGCGTTCCGGGAAGCCGGACTTGGTTCGGTGTCGGGGGCGCATCGGATCTTCCGGGTCGGTGTCGTTCTTATTGTCGCGAAGATCTTGTCGGGTCCGCGCTTTGGATTCCGTGAGGCGATCTTGTCGTTCCGTGTAGGCGTTCTCGAGGTCGATGGCGAACTTGTCCGGTACCGGGGTTTCGGTTGTCGGTGTCGGACTTGGCGTTCCTTTTCGGTTCGGGTGTTGGCGTCCGAGGCAGTACTTGGCGTCCGAGGGTTTCTCCGCGTCCGTGGTGCGTCCGTGATGTAGATCTTGTGATACCGGCGTCATCGGGTCCCACCTCGCGCATAGGTCAACGAAGCCCGTAACGATGCAGATCTTGGTTTACGGCTTTGAGGAGTTCTTGTCGGTGTCGATCTTGGGGTTCTCGCCTCAACCATCGATGGCATACTTGGATCAGCGCCTCAGTACATCGGGATTATCTGGGTCACTGATAGAACTTGACAAACTTCCGATAGCTTCTATCATCTGTAACAACCGTCCTTGCCACAAGTGGCCGTCACACATGGCCAAGGCCGGAGCAGCGTGGCGGTTGAGGCCCGCGAGGAGGGCCCCAGGAAGCGGACAGCAGAGGCTCCCGGCGGGGTCGGCTCACCGCAGGAGACGGCACTCGCGTGGAGGAGACAGGGAGCACGGCGGCGGCGCTGACGGCTGGAGGCAGAGGCGCTGCAGGGGAATCGGCGGCGGGCCCTGCGAGCTTGGCCGGGAGGCGCCGGGGAGAGGCCGTCGGAGGGGCGGCGAGCAGAGGCCTGCAGACGGGGGCGGCGCTCCAGGGTCGCGTCCACGGGGAGGCATGACGGAGGGTGGCGGCACGGAGGCGGGGCGGGCTCGCCGGAGATGGAAGGTGAGGCGCGGAGAGGGAGGATGGCGCGCCGGGGCGAGGGCGGCCGCGGTCGGCGCGGGGAGCACCGCGGTGGCCGGCGGTTGCCTGACGGGAGCGGAGGCGGAGGAGGAGGGCTCGGGGCCGAGCGCGGGGTGGACGGGGCTGGCGCGAGGCGGAGGGCACGTGGGGGGGGGACGCCTGGCGCGGAGGAGAGCCGAGGCGGACACGGCCGGAGGAGGCGGAGGAGAGGGAGGGGTGGCGCGCCGGTGGGAGGAGAGCGGGGCTGACGTGCGGGAGAGGGGCCGACGCGGGGAGGGCCGGGCTGTGAGGTGCGGCGGCAGCACGGGGAGGACAGGGAGGCTCGGGGGAGAGAAGGGGCTCTCAGGGGGAGGCGCGGGACAGGGAGCAGGTGGGCCAGAGGCGGGGCCAGGCTCTGCCTGCTGGGGCCAGACGCGGGACAGGGGGTGAAGGAGTGGGTGGCGCGTGTGTGTGTTGTGTGGTGGGTGGGGAGGCGTGTGAGGAGGGAGAGAGAGGAGAGAGAGAGGGGAAAGGAGAGGGGTGAGTTGGCAGCATAAGAGTGGTGGGGAGGGGGAAGAGAGGTGAGGTGGCGACATAGGATAGGTTGGGGTGAGGTGGAGGGGTTGTGGGTAGACTAGGTTGGGTAGACTAGGGATTGGGTGGGAATAGATTTAGGTTTTAGGTGGACCGAATTGTAGGTAGTCTGGACCGATTGAGCCTCTGGCCTGACCGGTCGGACTGCCTCTCCGGACAAAATATTTTTATTGTTTTAATTTTGTTTATAAAACATTTTTGCAAATACTTTTTAGACAAATAAAAGATCTGAACAGACCGATGTTTTAATTTGAAATAAGACGGGGGCTATTTAGAAAACAAAACTAGGCGTTTCGAAATAGTTTCAGACAAACAATGCATTATGATGACAATGCAATGCACAAAAACAACGCGATTTTCTAGTAGTGGTTTTGCGGGATGCCACATAGGCTAGTGTTTATCTTTCTCCAGTCAGTCCAATTCCAATTGTTTATATTTAATTATTCAACTCAACTAACCCTACTTTGGGAGATGACGTGTATTTTTACTTCTTAATACTATTTAAATAGCACACATAGAACCTACGAAATAAGTTCACTATTCCTTTTTATTCTTGACTTGGAAGTATTTCCCGAAATTTTAACTATCTAAGTGAATATCATAAGTTTCAAGTGACAGACAAACAGAAGAGTTTGTATAAACATCTAAAAATAATAATTAAAAAAATCAAAATGATTTAGCCTTTTGTGCTCATTTTGAGATTTTTGCACGGGCCATTGATGTCATTGATAGTAATATCTCTTATGAAATTTCACAACGCTACGTTTCTACCCAATATCTAGACACGTGATATTTTTTACTTACTTTTTAAAAGTATGTTTATATATACTCATATATTATTATTATGTTAATTCATTATCTTAAACTTCAAATTTGAGTAGTTTCTCTATTTTTTTGAGAACTCATTTTATAATAGCGTTGTAGTTTTTAAATTCTATCTCTGATACCTAAGGACTTTTAAAATTCTAGAAGCTTTAGGACCGTGAGAATTTTCCGAAAGTATATAGATAACTGAAGCATGGTTTAAAATTTTGATGAGAGAACTGTAAGATATATTATAGTCAATACGGTAGAACCACCCCTAGTTACACTATTTCTTAGAGCGTCTATTTTAAAGATCTCTATCTTGATATTTAATGATACTAAAATATGTACATTGACACACATACAAATAAACAAACACTCATTCGTCTACTACATAATTTATTCCACCGTGGATAATTAATTCAAAGAGAAATTTTATTACAACATAGAATATAAATTTAGCACAAGCAACCTATCGATTCATACATTACTACTTAATAACAAAAAATATTATAATTAATTTTCACAAACATTGTTATATGGTTAATTGTGTCATCTAACTAAATAAAATTGGATTTATAATGCTAAAGTAGGATACATAAGTTGGAATAAGTATACTAATTTAGTATAAATCATATTTATTTTTGTTTGCCCTAGCCCAACTTTTGTTTGGACCGGCCCTACTTGCCTTCACAGGCCTTCTTACCTGCATTTCTATGTGCCGATAAATCACATATTTCTACCACTTATAGATGACCTAATGTTGTATTTCATGTTCATGAAGGGATTGCATGTTGATAGCCTAACATCAGATGTGTGAACCATCAAGATTTTAGTTGTTGATATGCGTGCTCTTAGGCTAGATACTATTATCAACTTGATGAGGTGCTTTCCATGCTTGAAAGGCTATACATTAAGGTGATGGTTGTTTTGTGATGGATTATAGTACTCAGTACTTGTTTGATCTACTTACTATTTTGAAGTGGTTGGTTTTCTAAATTCTCCATTTTATTTTTCAGTTTGGTGGACCAGGGAAAGCCAACTCATGAAAACAGAAACACCAAGATCTTCTAATTTTTTTTTTGACATCCGTATGAAGAAAATTAGTTGGCGATATTTTTGGGGCAGCAAGTTACACGTTGACTTTGCCACGTTCTTTGTGCTAAACACCAGGTGCTGGAGTTAATGACTCTTGAGGTCTACTCTCACCATTACAATGATGAGGAGTATTTTGCAAAACAACATAAGAATCTTCGGCTGGACAGTGATGACCCACAAGTATAGGGGATTGTAACAGTCTTCACGGGTAGTATTACCCAATTTATTGATTCGACACAAGGGGAGCCAAAGAATACTTGCAAGCTTAACAACTGAGTTGTCAATTTAGCTGCACCTAGAAATAGTTCTTGCTCACATAAGTTTATCAATAGCAATAGTTTGATACTAGCAACAGCAAAGCAACAGCGGCAGCAAAACAGGAGCAATAGTAACAGTAGTAGCAAACAGTAGGATTCGAGCGCGGTAGGCATATGGATGGATGGACGGGCGTTGCATGGATGAGTCTAAGCATGTAACTTCAAGACCTAGGGCATTGCAGATAAATAAGAATAAGCATCCAAGTACTAAACAATATAGGCATGTGCTCCATATATAGTCATACGTGCTCGCAGTGAAAACTTGCACAACATCTTCTGTCCAGCCAGCCCGTGGCAGCGGGGCCTCTAGTGAAATACTGGCAATTAAGATGCTCCTTTTAATAGAGCACTGGAGCAAAGCATTAACACTCCGTGAATACATGTAATCCTCACACCACAGCCATCCCCTCCGGTTGTCCCAATTTCTGTCACTTCGGGGCCTTTGGATCCGGACAATGATATGTGTACACAACTTGCAGATAAGATCACAAACAATACTATCATAATGATTCAATAATAAGTTTAGATATGAGATCATGGCACTCGGGCCCTAGTGACAAGCATTAAGCACAACAAGATACAACAAAGTCAAATAGCACTAATAAAGTTACTAGGCACTATGCTCTAACAATCTTATTCAATTACATGATAGAACTCATCCAATCCCTACCATACCCATAGCCTACAGCGGGGGATTACTCACTCATGGATGAGGGAAACATTGATGGTTGATGGAGAGGTGATACGTTCAAAACGTATCTACTTTTTCGAACACTTTGCTATTGTTTCTTCTCTAAACTTATGTGATTTGGATACAACTAACACAGACTGACGCTGCTTTTAGCAGAATTACCTTGGTGTCTTGTTTTTGTGCAGAAAATGAACTATGAGGAAAAAAAATCCCAGAAAATATGCCAAAAATTATATTTCACTAGAAGATCCACGGAGCCAGAAGACGAGACGGAGAGGAGGCCTGGGGGGCCCACACCCACCCCAGGCGCTGGCCCACCACTGGCTACGCCTGGAGGGGGTGCAGCCACCCCAGGCACCCCTCGGCCTCCCTCTGCGCCTATAAGTTGCCTTTCGACCTAAAAACGGGAGGGGGGTTCGATAGTTTTCCAGAAAGAGTTCCGCTCCGCCGCCGCCACCAGAAACCAAGATTCTGATCCAGAAACTCCATTCTGGCACCCTGCTGGGACGGGGAATTTGGAGAGGATCATCGCCATCGTCATCACCAACGCATCTCCATCAACCACCGATGTTTCCCTCATCCATGAGTGAATAATCCTCCGTTGTAGGTTTGGGGATGGTAGGGATTGGATGAGTTGTTGGAGATATGCCCAAGAGGCAATAATAAAGTGGTTATTATCATATCTTCATGCTTATGATAAATTTTTACATACCATGCTATAATTGTATTAACCAGAAACATTAATACTTGTGTGATTTGTAAACATAAAAGAGTCCCTAGTAAAGCCTCTTGTTAAACTAGCTTGTTGGTTAATATATGATCATGGTTTCCTGATCATGAACATAGAGATGTTATTAACAACAGGGTCATATCATTAGGAGAATGATGTGATGGACATACTCCTATAGTTAAGCGTAGCATAAAGATCAAGTCATTTAATATAGTTCACTTGCTATAAGCTTCCTGATACATAGTAACCTAATTCCTTCGACCATGAGATCATGCTAATCACCATCACTGGAAGGATGCTTTGATGACATCAAACACCACACCGTAACTGGGTGGCTATAAAGGTGGCATTCAGTGTTTGGAAAGTATGTGTTGAGGCACATGGATCAAGATTGGGATTTTCCATCCATATGACAGATAGATATACTCTGGGCCCTCTCGGTGGAATGTCATCCAATTATCTTGCAATCATGTGACTGGCTCACAAGGGATCACATATCACGAGAACGAGAAAAGAGTACTTATTGGTAACGAGGTTGGACTTGGTATGCAGAAATACCGACGATCAAACCTCGGATAAGTAAAGTATCGTGAGACAAAGGGAAATTGGTATCGTATGTAAATGGTTCATTCGATCACAAAGTAATCGTAGAAATATGTGGGAGCCATATGAATTTCAAGATTCCTTTATTGGTTATTGATCGGAGAAGAGTCTCGATCATGTCTGCATAATTCACGAACCGTAGGGAGACACACTTAAGGATTCGATGTTGTTTAGTAGATATGGAATGTGAGTAAAGAGATCGAATGTTGTTCAGAGTCTCGGATGGGATCCGGGATATCACGAGGAGATCCAGAATGGTCCGGAGAATAAGATTCATATAAGGAAAGTCCAATTTCGGAGTTCGGGAATGATTCCGGTGTTTTCACCAGAATGTTCTAGAAGGGTCTAGAAGGTTCACCGATCCGGAAGGGGAAGGGTACATGGATGTGTCATTACAAAGTGTAATGGTTGCATAATGTCCTAGGTCACTTGGATGGACACTTGGAAGAGAGAAATCAAACTCTAATTTGAAAGTCAAAAAGGCAGTTTGAAAAAGTCAAATCCCAACATGGTTTCCGAGTTAGGGAGGGTTTCTGAGTTAGGGAGGGTTTCCACCTGGGTTGGTAACACCCTTGGACGCCCCCCACCTATATAAGGAGGGGTAGGGGCGCACCCCAAGGTATCCCCCTTGCCCTAGGCGCCCAAGAAAACCCTAGGTTGGCCGCCGCCCCCTCTCTAGTTGAGACAAATCTAGATCTCCTCTAAACCGCTACCGACTAGCTAAACTCTAGTTGCTAGCTACCTCTAAACCTCGGCCCTCTAAACCCTAGATCGTCGGGGCTCCCTCTACTCCACCATACTCGCTCTGGCTTAGGCGAAGCCCTGCGGGATCTCCCCTCTAGTTCCGACACCATGACGTCGTGCTGCCGGAATCGCGAGGAGAGAGCTACAACCTCCGCTGCCTGCTGGAACAAGGGAGAGGAAGGTCTTCATCGAGTACCGTACGTGTGACCGACTGCGGTAGCGCTGCCGGAACGCGGCGCCGGAAGGATCGTCTACGCGATCTTGAGATCAGCAAGTGAACGACTACATCACCCACGAGAATCTGCTCTCGTTAACCGCGTTGGATCTTTGAGGGTTAGTACTTTATCAACTTGTTGCACCGATCTAGTAGATAGATCTTGGCT
Source organism: Avena sativa (assembly GCA_916181665.1). Taxonomy (NCBI): domain Eukaryota; kingdom Viridiplantae; phylum Streptophyta; class Magnoliopsida; order Poales; family Poaceae; genus Avena; species Avena sativa. The sequence continues at coordinate 378,796,254 of OV702279.1, read as the reverse complement.
TGATCATAGATTTGATCTTGATTGTGTGTTCATGCAGTAGATTTTTTTTGTTTTCCATGCTACGAACCCCTACAGTGGTATCAGAGCCGTGTCTATTTGTAGATTTGTTGCACGAGTAGAACACAATGGTCATTATGGGCGTTGATGCTTTTATTGTCATCTTGTGTAATTTGCATCTTGCGGGATGGTGGGATGAAGCGGCCCGGGCTAACCTTACATGACATCGTTCATGAGACTTGATCCACGCTTGGCATGCAACTTGTATTGCATAAGTGGATTTGCGGGTGCCTGTTTCTCCCAACATAGTGAAGATTCAATTTACAACGGGTGATTGACAATACTAGTATCAACGTTGTGGTTATTGTTCGTAAGTTAGATCGACACTTTTTGAAAGCCCCAAACCACGTAAAACATGCAAAGAAAATTAGAGGTGTCAAACTTTGTTTTGCAGGGGTGTGTTGTGATGTGATATGCCCATGATTGTGATTATATATGATGTATGCAATGTTCCTTATTGTAAGTCGGCAACCGGCAGGAGCCATATGGTTGTCTTTTAAATTCCGTTAAGGCCTGCGTGTTTATTCAAAGTAGTTGTAATAGTTGATGCTGGTGGACGACAACCATGAAGCGACGCCATTGACCTTGACGCCATACCGGTGATGATGGAGATCATGTTCGTGCTTGAAGATGGAGATCGGAAGCACAAGAATATAGGCCATATCATATCACATATTATGAATTGCATGTGATGTTAATCCTTTTATGTATCTTGTATTGCTTAGTTTTCGACGGTAGCATTATAAGATGATCCCTCTCACAAAATATCAAGTTATAGAGTGTTTGTCCTTAGTAGGCACCGTTGCCAAAGCTCGTTGTTTCGAAGCACCACGTGATGATCGGGTGTGTTAGATTCTTCGAGTGTATACAATGGGAGCAAGCCATATTTGCTCACGCGAAAGCTAAGGTTTGATCTTGACGAGCCTAGCATGTACAGATATGGTCTCGGAACACAGAATACCGAAAGGTAAAGCATGATTCATATAGATGATATGATGAACATGATGATTGTTCGCCTTTGAAACTATATCATGTCACGTGATGATCGGACTTGGTGTAGTGAATTTGGTTCGTGTGATCACTAAACCAATGTGAGGGATATTGTTTTGAGTGAGAGTTCAACAGCAATATGATTAAAAGTTGAACACTATTTATCATAATTTAGATCAAAGTGAATTTGCATAGCTGTTGTAGTCATTGGCATCCGTTTACCACCTTGCGCTTAGTTATAATTGAGATAATAGAACTATAGAATTATGGATAGTTACTTTACGAACTGGTATCGTATTGTTTTGATGTGTTAATCTAAATTTTAAAAGTCCTATTGCAAATTTTCAGTAAGTTCTGGTTACTCCGTGAAATTTAATAACTGGTAATAAATCAAGAGTAACAATTCCAGTGTTAGTATATAAGTATCATATTTATCTCCATGATTCTTGATATTCAAAAGATTGTTTTAATATCAAGGTTATCGGGGAGCTGGAAGAATTGTTTCAGAAACCATCATGTGTGAAAGATATTATGATATCTAAAACAAAGTTTTGGTTATAACATGATAGAGTATAATATAGAAAAAGTCATGTTCTCATATTTGATGAGAATTTGGAAAAGGTTGGAGACGCTTGTCGTCCTAATCCTCCAAAAGGTTTTGGAGAGCAACATTATACTCACGATTCATCGTTATAAGCTAAGAGTAGCTTGATCATGAATAGTTCCATGAGAAGGGTGAATATTTGATAAAGATTAAATGTTTACTACACTAAAAGATTACTAAAGAATGGAATTTGAAAGAACACCAAACATTTGATGATGGTGATCTACTTCAAAGTGCAAGTCCAAAGACATTGGTATTTAACTATACATGTTTTGGACTATGTGTCATAAGTATGGTGCCACTGTTGATGTTGATAGATTCTTTTGAAAGGATAAAGAAATACTGAAAGAGAAATCTAAGAAATATTTGGCAGAAGAGAAAAGACTAGAATTGTTCAGCTTAGGTATATAGAGGATATACATGTTATGGCTGTATTCTTTGCTTATTAAACAATATAGTTCTTGAGTATTGGATACTGAATTTGTTGATGTGAATCGTCATACAAAACAACACAATTCATGAACTACAATGGCCTAAAGTAACTAGCAAAAGAATATGTGATGATGCTCATCGAGAACAAATAAAGGGTTATTGTGTTGCTCGTTGAAATCAAAACTTACCTTCAAGATTTGTTTTCAATAATTTTTATTTTTATCAGGTATTATGGGAACAAAAAGGTTGTTCAAATAATTTTCGTAATCCATAAAATATGGATGATTTACAAATCTCGTTGGAGAAATCACATCCATAAAACTAGTGCTAAAAATGTAGAAAGACAAATTGGTTGAAAGATCACTTAGGAAATGACATCGCCGTTTAAATTATATTGGAAAGAAAGCATGAAGAAACTCCATGTGGATGGAATTTTGGAGTCTTTTGATTTTTGATCAAATGACGCTTGCGAAACTTTCCTAGGGACAATTAAAACTCCGTTCATAGGCCAAAAGTGAACGAGTGACTAGCTTATTGGAAATTGTACATATAGATGTATAAAGCCCATTATGTGTAGTCAAGAGCGATGGATTTCAACTTCATATGCTTTCTCCGAAAATTTGAGTGAATATATGAATATTTACTTAATGCGGATGAAGTGTGAAACATTTGAAAAGTTCGAAGACTTTCAAGATGAAGTGCAAAATCAATGTAACAAAAAAATAAAAGAATTTATGATAGGATCATAAAGGGAGATATTTGAATTACAATTTTAGCATAACACCTAAGATTTGAGGAATCGTTCCATGGATTTGCGTTTCCCGAAACACCATATGAGTATGGAATAATCGAGATATGCAATGAAACTTTGTTTGACATGGTAAGATCAAAGGTGTAATTCATAAAACTGCCATTATATTTTAAAGATTAAAAGCTTTAGAGATTACCACTTTTTTGCTGAAAAGATCTCCATCATGATCCATTGAAATGACACCAAATAAAGTTATGGTTTGGGATAAAACCCATGTTGTCCTTTCTTAAACATTGGTATGCTATGCAGAAGAAAGATGTTTGCAACCAAAATTGGATGAACATATCTTTGTATGTTATTTTGAATAATCGTTGAGTATTCCTCCATAGCACCAAAGACAAAAATGTTTGTCGCTTAGAACGTTAAGTTTCTTTGAGAAAGGAATTTTCCGTGAAAAGTTAAGTGGGAGGACAATAGAACTTTGATAAGGTTAAAAGAACCTTAGCTATATGTGCAAAGTTGCACAGCACCAAAAAGTGTTCTGGAGGTAGCAACAATGCTCATGGCTCACGTGCCTCAAAGGTTGTGGTCACGGAGGTCTAAGTTCCTATTGAACCAAGTAGGTCGGGTAAACAATCAAATACCAAGATTTGAGAGTTAAGTCATTATTTGACAATAATGATCCAACTACATGCAAAGAAGCGATGATGGGCCCTGACTCTGTCAAATGGTTTGAAGCCATAAAATCCATGATAGTTCCATATACGAGAGATCAAGCTTTGAACTTGAAAGACCCTCTGAAAAGGTGCAAGACCTTACAGTCATATTTGGATCTATAAAGAAATAGACATGGATGTTTCACATCTATGAAATTATCGACATGTCGGGAAAGAGTTCACGATAATGTTCAAAGAGTTGACTATGACAAGTTCTGATCTTTCATTAAGCGATATTTAGGCTAGACGGATTAATGTAGCGACCACTACATATAATTTTGTTATGTGGTAGTTGAATAAACAAAACAAGTTCTTCTAATATAATGGTTACCTAGGACGTGTGCATGACACGGTCCAAAGGGTTTTGTTAATTCAAAGGATGCTAAAAGCATATGCAAACTTCAATGGTTGAAGTAAGCATCGCGGAGTTGGAATCTTCACTATGATGAAAATGTTAAAAGAGTTTAATTTCATTGGAGACGATGAAGATGCTTGCATTTGCAAGAAATTAAGTGGGAGCGCTAAGACATGTTTCTAATACATTATGTGGAAGACATATTGTTGATTGGAAATTATGTATCTTTTTATTGACACAGGTTAAGTATTTCATCTCGATGAAAGGCTTAGGCAGAACCCGAATATTTGGCATCGATGTCTATATGGATAAATTGAGACGCTAATATGGTTGTGCCAGAAGTACATAGATGAGATATTGAATGAGTTCAATATAGAAACTATAAGAAAGGTTCTTGTTGCACAGGAAGGATTGAATAAAGATTCAAGTATTTTTGATACTTGATATATAAAATCACAAAGAGTACTTTATCAATCATGATGTGATGTGTACAAATCCGGATATGTCCTATGCTCTAAATGTTATGAGCATATACCAGAATGATTCATAAGATGATTATTGGATGATAGTAAAGATATTCTTATGATCTTTTATATGAACTAAGAATATATTATTTTGTAGAAGTGACAAATAGATGGTTAGTTCATTGTAAAAGTATTATATTGATACTAGTTTTGTCACAAAGTACAAATTAAGTTTATCTCTATCTAAACTAAGGGTGGCACAATATGATGGAAAGTAAGTTCCATAATGGATTTGGATGAGTTCCAAAGTTAAGACACTGTGACAGATACTACAACAAAAGGCTAAGTATATGACTGCTATAATAGCAGCAAAAGAGGGCATTTGTGTCAAGTAGTTTGTTATCAAACTAGGTGTGGTTCATAGCGGGATAGTACTATGAGGTATATTGTACGACAATATTATCAACATGTTTTAACCCAAGGAACTAAAGGTCTCACCAAAGGACCAAATTTATACAAATACATCTCATTAGAGAATGAGTGATGCGTAGAGACGCAAAGACATACAATTACACACAGACCTGAAAGTGTCGGATCCGAAGATCAGTTGACCACTAGCAATCGTGTAAATACAACACCGGAAAGCCATAGGTGTTGAATGCACAAAGGTTTGAAACTAGATTATTGACTCTAGTGCAAGTGGGAGACTGTTGGAGATATGCCCAAGAGGCAATAATAAAGTGGTTATTATCATATCTTCATGCTTATGATAAATGTTTACATACCATGCTATAATTGTATTAACCGGAAACATTAATACTTCGACCATGAGATCATGCTAATCACCATCACTGGAAGGATGCTTTGATGACATCAAACACCACACCGTAACTGGGTGGCTATAAAGGTGGCATTCAGTGTTTGGAAAGTATGTGTTGAGGCACATGGATCAAGATTGGGATTTTCCATCCATATGACAGATAGATATACTCTGGGCCCTCTCGGTGGAATGTCATCCAATTATCTTGCAATCATGTGACTGGCTCACAAGGGATCACATATCACGAGAACGAGAAAAGAGTACTTATTGGTAACGAGGTTGGACTTGGTATGCAGAAATACCGACGATCAAACCTCGGATAAGTAAAGTATCGTGAGACAAAGGGAAATTGGTATCGTATGTAAATGGTTCATTCGATCACAAAGTAATCGTAGAAATATGTGGGAGCCATATGAATTTCAAGATTCCTTTATTGGTTATTGATCGGAGAAGAGTCTCGATCATGTCTGCATAATTCACGAACCGTAGGGAGACACACTTAAGTATTCGATGTTGTTTAGTAGATATGGAATGTGATTAAAGAGACCGAATGTTGTTCGGAGTCTCGTATGGGATCCAGAATATCCTGAGGAGATATGGAATGGTCCGGAGAATAAGATTCATATAAGGAAAGTACAATTTCGGAGTTCGGGAATGATTCCGGTGTTTTCACCAGAATGTTCTAGAAGGGTCTAGAAGGTTCACCGATCTGGAAGGGGAAGGGTACATGGATGTGTCATGGCAAAGTGTAATTGTTGCATCATGTCCTAGGTCACTTGGCTAGACACTTGGAAGAGAGAAATCAAACTCTAATTTGAAAGTCAAAAAGGCAGTTTGAAAAAGTCAAATCCCAACATGGTTTCCGAGTTAGGGAGGGTTTCTGAGTTAGGGAGGGTTTCCACCTGGGTTGGGAACACCCTTGGACGCCCCCACCTATATAAGGAGGGGTAGGGGCTCACCCCAAGGTATCCCGCTTGCCCTATGCGCCCAAGAAAACCCTAGGTTGGCCGCCGCCCCCTCTCTAGTTGCGACCAATCTAGATCTCCTCTAAACCGCTACCAACTAGCTAAACTCTAGTTGCTAGCTACCTCTAAACCTCGGCCCTCTAAACCCTAGATCGCCGGGGCTCCCTCTACTCCACCATACTCGCTCTGGCTTAGGCGAAGCCCTGCGGGATCTCCCCTCTACTTCCGACACCACGCCGTCGTGCTGCCGAAATCGCGAGGAGAGACCTACAACCTCTGTTGCCTGCTGGAACAAGGGAGAGGAAGGTCTTCATAGAGTACCGTACGTGTGACCGACTGCTGGAGTGCTGCCGGAACGCGGCGCCGGAAGGATCATCTACGCGATCGTGAGATCGACAAGTGAATGACTACATCACCCATGAGAATCTGCGCTCATTAACCGCTTTGGATCTTCGAGGGTTAGTACTCTATCAACTTGTTGCACCGATCTAGTAGATAGATCTTGGCTTGATCATAGATTAGATCTTGATTGTGTGTTCATGCGGTAGAAATTTTTTGTTTTCCATGCTACAAACCCCTACATTAGTTCTATCATGTAATCGAATAAGATCTGTTAGGGCATGGTGCCTAGTATCTCTATTAGTGCTATTTGACTTTGTTGCAACTTGTTATGCTTAATGCTTGTCACTAGGGCCCGAGTGCCATGATCTCAGATCTGAACTTATTATTGAATCATTATGATAGTATTGTTTGTGATCTTATCTGCAAGTTGTGTAAACATATCATTGTCCGGATCCAAAGGCCCCAAAGTGACAATAATTGGGATAACCGGAGGGGATGGCTGTGGTGTGAGGATCACATGTGTTCACGGAGTGTTAATGCTTTGCTCCGGTGCTCTATTAAAAGGAGCACCTTAATTGCCAGTAGTTCCCTAGAGGCCACGCTGCCACGGGCTGGCTAGACATAAGATGTTGTGCAAGTTCTCATTGCGAGCACGTATGGCTATATTTGGAGCACATGCCTAGGACTGTTTAGTACTTGGATGCTTGTTATTATTTATCTGCAATGCCCTAGATCTTGAAGTTACATGTTTAGACTTGTCCATGCAACACATGTCCATCCATACCTATGCCTACCACACTCGAATCCTACTGTTACCGTTATTGTTAATATTGCTCATGTTTCACTGTTACTGTTGCTGTTGCTACTGATAAACTTCTATGAGCAAGAACTATTTCCAGGTGCAGTTGAACTGACAACTCAGTTGCTAAGGCTTGCAAGTATTCTTTGGCTCTCCTTGTGTCGAATCAATAAATTGGGTAATACTACTAGCGAAGACTATTGCGATCCCCTATACTTGTAGGTCATCAAGACTATTTTCTGGCGCCGTTGCCGGGGAGCATAGCTTTATTTGTAAGTTCACTTGGATCTATTATTGTTCACTGATACTCCTTTCATCATGGGGAAGTATCGTGATGGAAAGTTCCTTATTTTACCATCCACTACAAGAAGAAGTACATTTCTAAACACCTCTGCTGCTCTTGATTCACCGTCTGTTATAAGTAAGCTTGTTACACACATTGCTACTACTGCTGAGTCTGAAACTGCTTTTGATACTCATGATGTTACTTCTACTGTGCTTGATGCGAGTGGTTCATTAGGTCCTTTTCTAGATGCTACTATGGCTAGTCTAGGAAATACCGAAACTCCTAGTGAAGACACTGTTACACCTGTTAGCTCACCTGAGGTTAGTGAGAGCTATGATATTAATGATGGTTACACTGAGTTCACTCATGATTTTGTTGAAAAGTGCCGAAACACACATGGTACTAGTGCTATTAAGAGTATCCTTGCTAGACGTACTATCGTGCCTAAGTTTTCCTCTGATCCTAAGTTTGCCACTTTTCCCATAGATATTAAAGATGAAGACTATGATTTCTCTCTTGATTTATCTTATTTATATATTGTTGAGAAATAACCTTTTTGTGGGACTGAAAATGAGAGTGTTGTGGCTCATATGAATGAGCTTTCTACTATGAGTGCTTTATTCTCTGATGATTTTAAGATGCGTAAGTACTTTGTTACTAAGATCTTCCCCTTTTCACTAAAAGGAGAAGCTAGGGCTTGGTTTAATAGATTACCTCCTGGTTCCATTGATAGCCCTGATTGCTTGATTGCTTCTTTCTTTCAGAAATATTTTCCTCCTAGTGCTAGACATGCTGCTTTGCAGAAACTTTTTGATTTTAAACAGGGGGAAGAAGAGAAATTGCCTGAGTCATGGACAAGGTTCTGTGCTTTATTCATGCACATCCTGGATGTCCATTACCTAAGAAGGAGCTTCTTGATATTTATTATAATGGACTAACTGATGATTATAGGACCTACCTAGATAGCTTTGCTGATTGTGTTTTCAGGAAAAGGACTCCTACAGATGCTGAAGAATTAATGGCTAAGATAATCAAGAATTATGATGATTGGACTTCAACTGAGCTGAATGCACCTGAGCCTATTACTCCTGAACCAGTTGTTCCTGAACCAATTCCAGCACCAACAACAAAGAAGAGGGGAGTTATTGCATTAAATGATGAAGTGATGAAGGAAGCTAAGAAGTGTCTAAAGGAGAAAGGTATTAGAGCTGAAGATGTGAAGAATCTACCTCCCATAGAAGAATTATGTAAGCCAATTCCCCACTCATCTACTATTGAGGTACACTCTCTCCAACACTTTGATGAAGGTGATATTCCTTATGGTAAGCCTCCTGATCAATGTTTAGAGGAACTTGACACATTTATTGTTAAGCAAGGGTATTTTAATAAACAAGTTCAGAATCATTTATTGGAAAAATCTAGAGCTATCCATGAGTTGAAAGATATTGTGGAAAGAACTTCTAATGATATTAAAAAAAATTGTAAACACTTTCAAATGGTTCAAACTCAACTTGATCAACTTGTTAAGGTGCAAAAGGATATGCTAGTTAATGCTTCAGGAGATAAACATGCTTATGGAATTAGAACTAGGAGTGGTATAGCTACTCAAGATCCTTTATATCCTGAAGGACAACTATTGGGGATATGCTATACGGGTATACCTATAGCATGTCTCTTATCCGGCTAACCTGGGTGGCCCACAGTTGGTAGCATGGCCTATGGCCTGCTGGGCGGACAATTTAGATGGATCCATAAGGGAGGCCCATGCCGGATAAAGGAAGGCTACGGTTGGAGTCACCGACGTACCCGGAGCCTTGGAGTATAAGACACGCAAGACTAGTAATAGACGGTGTAGGACTCTGTAACCTGTCCGGCTAGGACTTTTCCCTATAACCCTAGGACCTGGCGACTATATAAGTCGGGCCTATGGGAGCCTTTAGGGCACAAGTCATATCGATTCATACAACCTCACACAGTGAATCTATCTCTGTAACTCGGCGTATTGCCCTTATAGTGATTTATAGCAGGAGTAGGATTCCGCCACCATCGTGGGATCTGAACCTGGGTAAGCTGTGTTACCTCATACCCGTCAACCGTCCGCCTTCCCCCACGTCTCTAAACATGCAATGTGAGTAACCCTCCATGGCGTACTCGTCGGCAATACCACGACAGTTGGCGCCCATCGTGGGGCAAGAGGCGCTTTAGGCTCTTCAGCGGGCGAAGACCAAGATCTTTGCGGGAATCTTCAAAACCGTAGCCATCAGTCATGTTCTCTTCTCCGGCAATGTTCTGATCGTCCCTCCTGACGAGTTCTGGATCCCGACGAAGACGAACCCTATGCAGTGTTCGATCGTTCCTGTCGGAGACATCCACCTCTTCATTGGCGAAATCGACTCGGGCACTAGTTCCCTGGGAGTCGGAGGAGCATCAAGGCGTGCACGGACCACCTACGGGCAGGATACTTTGTGGAAGGATCGATGTCGGATCTCTCTTCGGAGTTTGCCGGCAAAGATCGGAAAAACCCAAGGCCTGCACGGACCGCCTACGGGCAGGATACGTTCGTGGAAGGATCGATGTCAGATCTCTCTTCGGAGTTTGCCGGCAAAGATCGAAAAAATTCAAGGCCCACCCAAACTGCCCCTGTGCAGGATATAAAGGTGGAAGATCGCTGCAAGTCCGCGGGCTTCGCCCGTGCGTCGGGACAGCAGAGATCCAAGTTCGTCGGCGTGGTTACCATCTTTGACCTGGCGCGTTGCATTCAGAGAGAGGGCGAAAACCCCCGCGATTACCTGGCCAGGTGGCTCTGTGTACGAACCGATCTGGCCCACTACCCCGATGATAACACTATGTATCACTTTGTGGAAGGACTAGATCATGGCACGCTTCTCTAACATTCTATGAGACGACAGCAAGCAGCAGGTCTCCTTACCTTCGAAGGCATGGTGAACACCGTCAACAGCTACGTGGAGGCTGACGCAGCAGCTCAGACAGCGCTCTCGCTCGCTGACGGAGCCCCTCCGATCCAGCCATCGCCACCACCGCCTCCGGCCGCCATCGTCGCAGCAGCGCCGCCACCTCCAGTCATCGTTGCTGCCGTTGCACCTCCACCGCCCGTCATCGAGGAAGTCCTGGCACCCTCCGACTCTGTTATTGACGCGCTTTATGCTGACTTAAGTTCAGATTTAGAGGAGATAGATTTCAGCCCAGAAGAGCTAGACTCCGCCATGCAAGAGATGGAGGAGGAGTACGCGCGCGACGAGCAAGCCAACAACATCGTCGTATCTCGAGAGGTGTTCGTCCCCATTGGGACGGCGATGAATGATGATCAACCCGGACAAGATCCGCCTACAGCGCTGGACAAGGGGAAAGGGCCACTTATTGCTGCCGACGATGATCGTGCAAAGGTCATGCCTCCTCAGCCTAACCCAGTGCAGCAGCCGCAGGAACTCGACACCGGCCCGAGCAACAACAACACCGCAAACTTGCCGCCTCCGGCATCTACGTCTGCTGCAGCCCAAGTTACTCCAGCTGATAGAGTGATGTACGTCAACCTCCTTGTTGAGCCACTGACCGTAGCTCATATCCGGAACATGACTCAGCTTGACGAGAAGCGCCAGCAGCTGCTGGAGGAAGCGCATGCCATCACGGAGAAAGGCGCTAAGCTAGATCGATATCTGGTCAACGCACAGAAGTTCATAGAGAAAGCTAGAGCAATGGAGGCCGAGTACAAGACTTTGCTACAGCAGCAGAAGGACAAGAAAGCTCTGGCTCGCTTCATCAACGATCCTGGTGTACGGCGAAACCTAGGATGGGCTCCCTCGAAGACGGCACATGCTAAGCCATACATTGATAGTGAAGGCAAGCAGGTGATGCCCACCCCGCTCCTTAACCTCGCCGTCGCCAAGACCCTTCTGGAGCAGGATAGATCGCCCGAGGTAGTGGAACAGGTCTATGACCTAGTGGCCAAGGCGGTGAAGCAGCAGGAAAAGGCCACCTCTCAGAGGCTTAAGTCTGACCTAGCGCTTTGCCAGTCTAGCCAGAATAAGCTGCCAAGGGACAGGTCTCCTCTTGATATCGGGTCCCAGACGGGTTCATCAGAACAAAGACGGAGGGATGCGCGCAACAGGAAGGATGCCATCCCCATATCCTCCAACCACGGAGAAAAGGCCTGACCTTGTCGCCCATCGCCACCGCCCCGGTCCCCCTGACATCGCGAAGACCACAAGGCTCACCATCATACGGATATGCCCCCACCAAAGCAGTGCGTCATTTTCATCCTCTACAACACGGAGCAGACCCATCATGACAGAGAGCGCAACCAAGGACACAGGAGCAGGTCACACCATGACCCTCCGTGTCCGACAAGCAACCGTGATAGGCGTGAGGCGTCATAGGAGGGTAACAGCAAAAAGGCTAACCCACCGCCACCTCCGCCTCCGTCACCACCAAGCAGTCACCATGGTGGAGGAGGCCCGCGTCGTTCACGCAACCCATCCCCTGTTGACAATAAGAAGAAGAACCCGGAGCCATACGATGCACGTTCGCGGATCGATAAGATCCACGAGGCTCGGGAAGGACCATACCTGGGACCACGTTGCTTTGGACCTGCAATACGGTCCGCAACTTACCCCAAAGGTTTCCGGATTGACAAGACCATCAAGCCCTATGACGGCACCGCCAAGCCAGCCACATGGTTGCAGGACTACGACAACGCGGTGGAGATTGCCGGAGGCAACCCCAACGTCGCCGTCAAGTACCTCCCGTTAATGTTGGTGGGCACGACCCGTCAATGGATCGACGACTTGCCGGAGAAATCTATCTACAATTGGTTGGACATGCAAGAAGCATTCACCAAAAACTTTGAGGGTACATACAAGCGTCCCTGCACTGTTTGCGATCTACAATGGTGCGTGCAAGAGAAAGACGAGACATCTCGCGCCTACCTCTCCCGCTGGCTGGACATGAAGAATTCCTGCGCAGGAGTGAATGCTCAGACCGCCATGGCCGCCTTCATTGATGGGTTGGAAAGGGGCACGTTGCTCCGACATAAGCTGAAGCGCTTGCATGACAATCACCAGCTTGACTTAAATCAGATGATCCAGTTGGCAAGTGAGTTCGCAGCTGCCGACGGCGATGCTCGCGGCTCTTTGCCAGCAACGGCCGTTCCAACTCAAGCTCGGAGGAATAACAGTACAAAGAGGAAAACCGCTCCAGAAGAAAATCAATCTACCGACATGGTCGCTATGACTTTTGCAGGACGAGGTGATGGCGGACAACGTGGCCGAGGAAGGGGAGCTGGCCGTGGGCAGCAACGAGGAAGTGAAACTACCTCGGCGCCGCTCCGTGTTCCCCAAACCTACGAGGAGTACCGCGATATGCCGTGCCTCGTACACCTCGATGTCAACGGTAAGGCCACCCATACCAATCGGCATTGCAAGTTCGTCAACGACCTCAAGGAAGACCCGGTGTCCAGCTACAAGCGAAGTCGGAAGAACAGACCGTGAGGTAAGGGCAAGGGGAAGAAGAAGGAGGAGGAGTCCAAGGATTCAAGTGACATGGACAAGGGCGTTGACCCCAAACACGCCGCCAAGAGAGATGACAAGGGAAAGAACCCCTTCGCAAAAAAGGCACTAGTCTACCACACTTTCCTTGGCACTCCCACCGTCCGACAACAGAAGACCTCTCTGAGGATCCTGATGGCTACCCTACCCCCAGTTCCCCAGTACCTGCGCTGGTCGGAGGTTCCAATAACTTGGGACAGGACGGACCACCCAGACCTTATCCCTACGGAGAACCAGTACGCCATGGTCATCAACCCCTTGATTGACGGCATGGAGTTCACCAAGTGTATGGTGGATAGTGGAAGCAGCATCAACATCTTGTACGTGGATACACTGCAGAAGATGAACTTGACGGAGGCAAACCTAAGGCGGACCAACACCATCTTCCACGGTGTAGTTCCTAGTCGGGAGGCTCGGTCCCTTGGGTGCATTACACTTCAGGTTGCCTTTGGCGATGTTAACAATTACCGCCAAGAACGCATGACCTTCGAGGTGGTCCCCTTCAAGAGCGTGTACCACGTCATATTCGGCCGCGACATATTCCACACTTTCATGGCCAAGCCATGCTTCGTCTACAACAAACTCAAGATACCCGGACCAAACGGTGTCATCACCGTATCTGGAAGCTTTACCAAGGCAAGGGACTGCGAGATCAATAAAGCAGCCGTTGCGGAAGCTGTCCTCTACAACGAAGAATTCAAAGAGATCCAGAGCAAGGTCGATGACTTAGAGATGCCCGCGTCAAAGAAGCAGATCTCCGACTCCGCTCCTGCATTCAAGGCCGCCATCGAGACCAAGCCGGTGGAACTTGTGGTAGGCGATGCCTCCAAGGTCACCGCCATTGGGACGAACCTGGATCCCAAATAGGAAAGCGCGCTCGTCGAGTTCCTCCATGAGAATAGGGACATCTTTGCCTGGCAACCTGCCGACATGAAAGGTGTACCTAGGGAACTCGCCGAGCACAGCTTAAACATTGATCCATAATCCAAACCAGTGAAACAACCTCTATGACGCTTTGGAGATGAGAAGAGACGCGCCATTGGCAAAGAGATAGCCAGGTTACTTAAGGCTAGATTTATCCGAGAAGTCCTTCACACCCAATGGGTGGCCAATCCTGTACTTGTCCCCAAAAAAGGAACCAATGAATTAAGAATGTGCGTTGATTACACCGGCTTGAACAAAGCATGTCCCAAAGATCCATTTGCTTTGCCTTGCATTGACCAAGTCATTGACTCGACGACTGGGTTGGAACTTTTGTGTTTTCTCGATGCATACTCAGGATACCACCAGATCAAGATGAGGAAGTCGGACCAACTGGCCACTTCATTCACTACCCCATACGACACGTTTTGCTATGTTACGATGCCCTTCGGGCTGAAAAACGCGGGTGCTACGTACTAGCGGACAATGCAACATTGCCTTCACGACCAAATTGGTCAGAACGTTCACGCCTATGTGGAAGACATTGTGGTGATGTATAAAAAGTCAAATGACTTAATCTCCGACTTGAAAGAAACCTTTGATAATCTCCGGAAATACAACATGATGCTTAACCCTAAGAAGTGTGTCTTCGGGGTTCCAGCAGGCAAATTGTTGGGATTCATTGTTTCCCAGCGCGGAATCGAGGTCAACCCGAAGAAAATCAAGGCCATCTTAAACATAAACCGTCCGACATGCCTAAAGGACATTCAACGACTAACAAGTTGTGTTGCAGCAGTTAGTCGGTTCGTCAGCCGACTTTGAGAGAAGGCTCTGCCGCTGTACAAGTTGCTAAAGAAGGCGGACAAATTCACGTGGACGGACGAAACAGATGCAACATTGAAGCATCTCAAGGAAACTCTTTCCTTAGCGCCCATCCTTGTAGCACCCGATCCTGGAGAGCCCCTGTTAATATACATGGCGGCAACCAACCGGGTAATCAACATCGTCGTCGTGGTAGAGCGGAAGGAACCTAGCTATGAGCACGGAGTTCAACAACCATTTTACTATGTAAGCGAGGTCTTGACGGAGTCCAAGCAGCGTTACCCGCACAGGAAGCTGAGGCATTACTTTCAGGAGCACCCAATCACAGTGGTGAGCAAAACTCCACTGTCCGACATAATCAACAACAGCGACGCTACATGAAGGGTCGCGAAGTGGGGCATTGAACTTGCCGCCTTCGAGATCACCTACAAGAGACGCGACGCTATCAAGTCACAAGACTTGGCGGATTTTGTTGCAGATTGGATGGAGATGCCAGATGCTACTCCGTTGCCGGAACCAGAGTACTGGGTGATGCACTTTGACGGATCAAAGCTGCTCAACGGCTCGGGGGCTGGTGTATTGCTACAGTCACCAACAGGAGTCAAGCTACACTATGTTCTGCAGATCCACTTCGAGGCTACAAACAATATGACGGAGTATGAAGCACTCATTCACGGACTACGTGTAGCCAAGGATATTGGCATAAAGCGCATAGTTTGCTGTGGAGATTCTGACTTGGTTGCCCAGCAGGTGGCTGGCACCTGGAATGCGCGGAACCCTATGATGGCGGCATATCGAGACGAAGTGGACGAGATAGCCAAGAGCTTCTTGGGCTACGAAGTCAAGTATGTGCCTAGGGAGCAAAATGAGGCGGCTGATCTGTTGTCTAAGCTTGGATCAGGGCGCAAGCAAATTCCACCAGGAGTTTTCCTAGAGCATCTGCGCACACCATCCGTGAAGGGAGCCGACATCGACAACCCGGATAGGGCTGACTCTTCGTCAACATGGTGACCAAGGTCCCTCCGGCTTGGACAAAACCGTTCATGGAATATCTCGAACACGGAACTTTGTCTGACGACGAGGTCGAAAGACGGCAAATAGTACGACGAGCAAAGGGTTATACCATAATCAATGGGCAACTCTACAAAAGGAGCACTACTGGTGTATACCTAAAGTGTGTTTCCCAGCTAGAAGGTATGGAAATCCTACGCGAAATCCATCTCGGAGATTGCGGGCATCACGCCGCTTCTCGATCATTGGTCATGAAAGCCTTCCAGCAAGGATTCTACTGGCTGACCGCGAAGGCGGACGCCGACAAGCTGGTTGAGACATGCATGGGATGTCAGTATTATGCCCGACAACCACATGTTCCTGCTGAAGAATTGCAAACAATACCAATAACTTGGTCGTTTGCAGTCTGGGGGCTAGACATGGTGGGACCGTTACAAACGACACCATGTGGATTTACACATCTGCTTGTAGCAGTTGATAAATTCACTAAATGGATAGAAGCTAAACCCATTAGAAAGCTCGATGGGGCAACTGCCCTCAGGTTTGTCCGGGATCTAGTGGTGAGATTTGGTCTCCCACATAGCATTATCACCGACAACGACAGCAATTTGTCACTCAGAGAAGTGGAAGCTTATTGTTGGGAGAAAGGCATCCGAGATGGTGTCCGCCAAGGATTCTTTCTCTTGTTGGAGGAGCTTATACGCCTCGAGATGGCGTTGATTCTGCTCATCGGCAGGTTGCTTTTGATCTTTTAAGATCGCAATCTCCTCCTTCAAGCGATTGATTTCCTCGGTAGCGGAGTCCTGCAGGACCTTCATTGACTCCTCATGCATTTTCAGCATGTCCTTCCTCTCCTCCTTAAGGATCTTGTTTTCGCTATCCAGCTGCTGAATGTGCTTGGATTGCTCGACAATGTCCTTGGCCTTGGCAACATATTCTACAAGTCGGATAAATCAAATTATACAGTGAGTACTCGGAGAATATGAGCACAAAACCAAGACGAAATGCGAAAAAAGAAAACAGATGCTTGTTCTTGATGATTTGTTCCTTCAAGTAGGCAGTTTTACCCTTTTCAGCTTCAAGGTCTGCGCGCATCTTCTGATACTTGTCATTGGCCATGCCCCTCCGAGCAGTCTCGTTCTGTGGGAAAAAGGTCAAAGTTAAAACGTTGTTTGGTCTGTTTGGAGCATCTAGCCGGAAATTTTCCACCTAGACGCTCGGGGGCTACAGCGAGATTTTTTTGACTTAGCAATATGCTTAGATTTTCTTTAAGCATCTAGTCGGAACTAATTCAGTTACAACTAGAAGCTTGGGGGCTACAGTGTAAAGTTTTTAACTCAGATATATGCTTAGCTTTCCTTTAAAGCATCTAGTCGGAACTAATTCAGTTACAAGTAGAGGCTTGGGGGCTACAGTATTAAAATTTATAAACACTGCGTATGCTACTCTTAAAGCATCTAGTCAGAATAATTTATTCCATCTAAATGCTTGGGGGCTACAGTGAGAAGTTTTCTAGCTTAGTAACTCTTAGAGCATCTAGACGTAAAGACCTATGGTTTTCCGTCTACATCCTCGGGGGCTACAGTGGGATACTCATATGAAATGCAGAAGGCAAAGAAAACTTACAAGTGCAGTGATCTTGAGGTTTGTAGCACTCTCGGCCAGCAGCTTGCCAAAGGATATGTTGTTTCCTCGCAAGATATCTGCTTGTTGGAGGAGCTCCTCAAGACCGCACGTCGGAGATATCGGTGCTGCACCAGGAACCAGAGTTGTGCTACTCAGCGTAAGTGCCGGGTAGACTATCTTCGGGAACTGAAAAGGTTTCTGGGGAGCAAGGGCGCCGCCTTCGGCAGAAGTACCAGCTTCCACTACCGCCTTGCTGCCACCGATGGCATCCTTAGCCGGAGCTTCAGCCATTTGGTGGGCGGTACTCTCCTGCGTCGCCTGCTTGCCGACAATAGCGACCTCGACAGAGGCACCTGAGTCCACTTCCATGGCGGAAGGACCAGATGCCTCCTTAGCTTGTGAGCTTGTCGGGGTAGACGAGGGCTTGACGGAGGGAGTGGTAGGGGCGATGGCTGGAGATGCATCGCGATGCAGCATATCCTTGATGGTTTTAGAAGCCCCTGATGTTTTGGAGGTCTTCTTGAGGCTGGTCGTGGCTTTCTTCCTGAAACGTGCAAAATGCATAAGTACAGGAGCAAGACAGATAAATAGACAATGTCAGAAAGAAAGAAACTTACACAAGTGGGGGTGCTTTGGCAAAGGGGATCTCGGTAACTTTTCTCTTTTCCGCCTCCAGGGCGGCGCTAGTCTTCTTGGAGGCTCCACCCTCCGTCTTCTTCTTCTTGCCTCCGTCGGCAGCATCAGAGGTGGAGCTCTTCCGCTTTCGCGCCAACAGAGCATCGTCGTCGGACACGACTGTGACTTCCTTCATCTTTGGATCATAGATTTTGGCAACCATGTCCTCCTCTAGATCGCTAAGATGTCAAGTGTGAAGTCACCGTGTTAGACGAGATGACATTTGCAAGACGGAAGAACTGGAGTATATGTCATACACGGAAAATAAATAACTACCTTTGGGCACTTGCCGTCTACGAACATGTCGTAGGTGATGGTGAAGCCATGCTTCTTGTCCTTCACCTTGACGATGTCCTTAAGGCGGAGCTTGACGGAGTCACTCGAGAAGTTGTCCATGGAGATGCGAAGGCTATCCCTTCTATCGCTGGTATACTCGTGCATGAGCTTCGCGCGGTGCTGCAGAGGTTGGATTCGCCTGATGAACCAGCATATGGCTAGGTCCAAGCTGGTCAAACCCGTCTCCACGAACCATTCTATCCGCCTTATGGCGCAGGAAGCATCGAGGTCGGAGGGAAGGGAGGCCTGGGATCTCCATGACGAGGCTTCACCGGCGGCTCCATCAACAAAGTCCGGGTACGTTACTTGTCGGCCAGCCAGAGGGATATCCGGGCCGTAGAAGTATGTCCGCTGCCAGTTTTTGCAGGACTCGTGGCCGACGATGTCAGGGAACCGCCGGCCAGGACGGATCTTGAAGCTTATGGTGCCGCAATTCCTAAGTTCTTACTTGCTAGCTCCGGCTTCACGTTTGATGGTGAAGAAGTACACAAAAAGGTCTAGCCTAGGCTTTATCCCTAAGTAACCCTCGCAGAGCGCCGCGTAGTTGCTAAGCGCTAAGATACTGTTGGGAGAAAGGTTCTGGGGCTGGACTCTGTAATGGTTTAAGATGGAGAGGAAGAAGTTGGAGATGGGCAGGGAGACGCCGCATACCAGTTGGGCTTTGATGTACACCTTTTCTCCGGCTTGGGGAGAAGGTGTCACCTAGCCGGCCGGCACCGCCCACCAGGCGAGCCCCTCCGTCGCAGGAAGGTAACCTTCGGCAATCATCTCTTGGATATCACGGTCGGTGATATCTGAGCCGCGCCAGTCACCCTTGTGCGAGTCTGGCTCCTCCTCCAATGGCTCTAGCGCCGCCAGATTAAGGTCACCACCGGTGGACTCGATAACCGCTGATGCGGGGATGACTAGGCCCTCTGGAGGAATGACAATGGAGCTCGCCGGCTTCGCCGCGGTTTCGCTCGATGCCGCCATGGAGGGAGAGGTGCTGCTGCTGGCCATGGAGTGAGGATGGATGTGACTGGTGCAGATTGGAAGCTAGGGTTTTCTCGCGAGTTGGAAGCGGAGAGATCGAAGGGGCGCGCACTGTAGGAAGAAGATGATGCGAGGAGAATGAGGTAAAAAGTGGAAATTTCCCCACGGTTACTATTTATCATCCTCGGCGTCAAGATTCGTGCAGCTTAATCGGACGGTTACCGCGTAGATGATGTGTTCGCGGACGTGCGCGGAAATTTCGCCACGTCTCCAACCGTCGCCGCCAACGGTTCGTATCGCTCGCACGGGAAAATCGGATATGATTGTGTTCTCTGCATGTGTGAGTTACGAGGCGTAGCTGACCTAAGCCTACGTCGTCCTAGCTGACATGGGTAGATGAGCCATCACATCGAAGATTCCGACATAGACGGATTCAATCCTACTACGGAAGATTACAATGTAAGATTCAGCATTTCTCTGGCTTACAAGTTGAAGACGGAGAAAACTTTGCAGGGTTCTTTGGGAGGACTACAAGATATTGCTTGACGATTTGCCGACATCCAACTAGACAGAGCATTTATCTGAAGAGGCAAGACGGCGCAAGATCTCGGAGTTCTCCGGGGGCTACTGTTGGGGATATGCTATATGGGTATCCTCATAGCATGTCACTTATCCGGATAACCCGGGTGGCCCACAGTCGGTAGCACGGCCTATGGCCTGCTGGGCGGCCCAGTTAGATGGATCCAGAAGGGAGGCCCATGCCGGATAAAGGAAGGCTACAGTGGAGTCACCAGCGTACCCGAAGCCTTGGAGTTCAAGATACACAAGACTATTAATAGACGGTGTAGGACTCTGTGACCTGTCCGGCTAGGACTTTTCCCTGTAACCCTAGGACCTGGCGACTATATAAGTCGGGCCTATGGGAGCCTTTAGGGCACGTTCATAGACAATCATAGACAACCTCGCACAGCGAACCTATCTCTGTAACTCGGCGTATTGCCCTTATAGTGATTTATAGCAGGAGTAGGATTCCGCCACCGTTGTGAGATCTGAACCTGGGTAAGCTGTGTTACCTCGTACCCGTCAACCGTGAGGCATAGGGATGGATGGACGGGCGTACTGTGAGGACCCCTCCGTGGCGTACTCGTCGGCAATACCACGACAGGTTTTTCGAGAGTTTTTGCGGAGAGCTCGAGGAGGCACGCGCTGGAGGAAGAAGACGATGCGAGGAGAATGAGGTAAAATGTGAAAATTCCACCGCAGTTACTATTTATCATCTCCAGCGTCGAGATTCGTGTAGCTTGATTGGATGGTTGCCACGTAGACAACGTGTTCGTGAACGTGTGCGGAAATTTCGCCACGTCTCCAACCGTCGCCGCCAATGGTTCGTATCGCTCGCGGGGAAAATCAGACATGATTGCGTTCTCTGCATGTGTGAGTTACGAGGCGTCGCTGACCTAAGCCTACGTCGCCCTAGCTGACATAGGCAGATGAGCCATCACATCGAAGATTCCGGCATGGATGGATCCAGTATGGCTACGGAAGAGTACGATGGAAGATTCAGCATTTCTCCGACTTACAAGTTGAAGACGGATAAAACCTTGCACGGTTCTTTGGGAGGACTACAAGATATTGCTTGAGGATTTGCCGACATACATCTATACGGAGCATTCCACGTGAAGAGGCAAGACGACGCAAGATCTCGGAGTTCTCCGGGGGTTACTGTTGGGGATATGCTATACGGGTATCCCTATAGCATGTCTCTTATCCGGCTAACCCGGGTGGCCCACAGTGGTAGCATGGCCTATGGCCTGCTGGGCGGCCCAGTTAGTTGGATCCAGAAGGGAGGCCCATGCCAGATAAAGGAAGGCTACGGTTGGAGTCACCGACGTACCCGGAGCCTTGGAGTACAGGACACGCAAGACTAGTAATAGACGGTGTAGGATTCTATAACCTGTTCGGCTAGGACTTTTCCCTGTAACCCTAGGACCTGAAGACTATACAAGTCGGGCCTATGGGAGCCTTTAGGTCACAAGTCATATCGATTCATACAACCTCGCACAGCGAACCTATCTCTGTAACTCGACGTATTTCCCTTATAGTGATTTATAGCAGGAGTAGGATTCCGCCACCGTCGTGGGATCTGAACCTGGGTAAGCTGTGTTACCTCATACCCGTCAACCGCCCGCCTTCCCCCACGTATCTAAACACGCACTATGAGGACCCCTCCATGGCGTACTCGTCGGCAATACCATGACAACACCCTAAAAGAATAGAGAAGGATTCCCAACAAGGTGAAGATAGTGGTAGTCCTCGTAAGAGGAAGAAAAAGAAACATAAGATAGTTGAGGAACCACTTGAACCTGCTGGAGATCCTAATAGTATATCTGTTTCTGATGCTGAAACTGAGAGTGGTAATGATAAAAATGAGTCTCCTGATAAGGAGGAAGGTGAGTAAGAACCTGAGAAGCACACTAAGAACACTAGGTACACAAAGGGAGATTTTATTGCTAATAAACATGGTAAAGAGAGAGAACTTTGGGTGCAGAAACCTATGCCTTTTCCAGGTAAGAAACACAAGTCAAAGGAGGAGGAACACTACAACAAGTTTTGTGAGTGGATGAAACCTTTATTCTTCCAAATTCCTTTGACTGATGCTATTAAGTTGCCTCCTTATTCAAAGTATATGAAGGATATTGTCTCTAATAAAAGGAAGATTTCTAATGAGTATATTTCTACTCTACTTGCTAATTATTCCTTCAATGATAAGGTTCCAAAGAAACTTGGTGATCCAGGTATACCAACTATTCCTTGCTCTATTAAGAATAATTATGTTAGAACTGCTTTATGTGATTTGGGAGTTGGAGTTAGTGTTATGCCTTTTTCTCTCTATAAGAGACTCCAGCTGGAAAAGTTGATACCAACTGATATTTCTTTGCGAATGGTTGATAAGTCAACTACTATTCCTGTTGGTATATGTGAGGATGTTCCTGTTCAAGTTGCTCATAATTGCATGGTCTTAACTGATTTTGTTGTGCTTGAAATGCCTGAAGATGATAATATGTCTATTATTCTTGGGAGACCTTTTCTTAATACTGCATGTGCTGTCATTAATTGTAATCAAGGAAAAGTAACATTCAATATTAATGACAAAGAGCACACTGTCTATTTCCCCAAGAAGGTTGTTAAGAGCTATCGCCTGAATTCCATTAAAAATATTGAGAGCATCAAGGTTGGAGAAATATATTGTCCCATTCCACAAGAAAATTTTGAAACTATTATGATTGGGACCATTGCTATCAAGTATGAGGTAACATAATCACCTTGTGGAATGCAAAGTTTTGCTTCATATAAGATTGTTTTGGTAACAATACTTGCAACCTTGTTAACAAATGGATTTTAATGAACAAAATAATGTTTCCACTATGGTTATACTTGCTTTCTTTTAATTTTCTCCTTTCTAGTCTTTGCTTTAGCTTTAGTTTTGCTAGTTGATTGCTTGTTTGAGTTTCTTAGAGCTCCTGTAGTTTGGCTTTTGGTTTGCTTTTGCTTCTTCTGAAAAAACTGTTTCTACGAGAAAATCAATTTTCATACCCTGAAAATTGGCCAAAAATAAAGTTTCGCGAAAAATCCCAGAAAATTCAAAATAAATTTTTCCTCAAAAAAAGGGGCAGAGAGGCACCTAAAGTGACCTAGGGTGCCACCCCAGGCCACCACACCTATGGTAGGCGTGGCCTACCAGGTGGCGGCGCCTGAGGAGGGGGGGGGGTCTGGCCCACCTGGGCCCCTCCAGGCTGCCTCCTCAAAGCCATCTTCTTTCTCTCTCCCAAAAAACACCAGAAAACTTGCTCAAGCTCGTGTTCTTGTTGTTCTTGCTCGTGATTTTCAATCTCCTTGTTCAGCCCATCTCAAGTGCTGATTTTTGGAGGGATTGTTCCTTGGTATGTGCCTCCTCCACTTGTCCAATTAGATTTGTGATTGGTAGATTGTATCTTGAGTATTTTGCTGCTATAGGTGTCAGGTTGTTTGAGCTTGCATGCTTGTTCTATGCTTATAAACTTTGTTTTGATGCATGTGTAGTCCTCTAGCAAGTTCCTATAGTAGTTGCTCATCATTTATCAACTTAGAAATCACTTGGTTTGATGGTTGCTTAAAATTTCAAAAAGTGAAGTCATGGACACCACACATTTGGTGATATATTTGAGAGTGATGCACCTAGAAGGGCAAGGCTTCCAAGGTCATCTACCAGTACTAGACTCTCATACAATGAGGATCTCATCACTCCGCGATTTGGTGACGAGGGAGATGAAGGGGATGCACCCCTCCACCTTTCCTTGCCAAACTTTCTTGCGAGTTGCTGGGATTCTTAACGATTTTATGACTTTGATTCAGAGGGATGGACTAACAAGTTTCATGCAGGATGAGAGCACACAATATGCTTTGCTCACTAAAACATTTGTGGAGAGTTTCTCATTTACTAATAGTGTGTTCAAGCCTGCTATGTCTTTCAAAATTTATGGCAGAGCTTATTCTATGACTTTGAAGCAATTTTGCAAGGCCCTGGGACTTGGTACAACTGGGTCATCAAAGAAGATTCCAGCTCTTCCCGCTGATTTGTTGGAGCTTTACCGAGGAATAACAAATGATGATGACCGCAGAGCTCAACGAGGAAAGATAAAGAATATTCAACTCCCAGCCAGCAGGTACTTTGCCTACTATCTTGCCACCAGTGTTCTTGGTAGGGAGAACACAAGTAATATTTCCAACTATCAATTGGCCTTCTTAGCTACTGCGCTCAATAGTGAGGATAAGTATAATCTTGGTTCTCTCATTGCTCGTCGTTTAGCTGCTAAGGGACCCATTTATGGGGGAATTATTGCTACTCGTGTTGCTGCTGCCTTGAACATTACTGTTGATCCACATGATACAGTTTTGGCTCCTCAGAGGCTTGATCTTGCTGCCATGAAGGCGCACCACTTTGTCACCACTAGCTCTACTCTTGAGAACTTGGTTTATAGAATGTTGTTTACTGACGGGGAAGAGAGAGAGAGAGAGAGAGAGATCCCTCTACCCCAAACCACTTTGTTCAGTATTTCTCAGGGACCTTGGTCATGCTCGAAGGCGGAGATGGATGACAAGATGCACTCTCTTAACTTCCACAGGCACTATCAGGAGGAAGCACCATCATACGACCCCCCTGCGTATTACACAGGGGAGGCCTCGAGCTCATACCAGGACGAGGGAGCTTCCTCGACATACTACGGAGGTTCATCCTCTTGGACACCATGGGATTGATCCCCACTTAGGCCAAAAGCCTAAGCTTGGGGGGAGGTACACCGACATCACACTCATATATATATCATGTTAGGTCGGTTCTTTGTACATCCATTGTTTTTGCTTTCTTTTTGGTTTTTGTTGCTTCTTTCTAAAAACCCAAAAATACCAAAAATATTTTCGTTGTTTCTTTTGGTTTGTTTCTTTGTTTCTTTGCTTTGGTTTTCCTTAAAAGAAAAAATCCAAAAAGATTTTGCTTTGTTTGGTTTGCTTTGTTTTTGTTTGGTTTTTCTCTGTTTGCTTGTTTCTAAAAATTCGAAAACACCAAAAATATGTGGTGTTCTTATTTGGTTGTGTGAGTTCTTTGCAGGGTTCAGCCGTCCACAGTGGATTTTGGTTTCACGTTAATTATTCAAATCACACAAGTGAAGGGCAATAATGAAGATTAAGACAACTCGATATGTGGTAAGAGGCTGGTAATGAACCCTATTTGTTTCATTCTTGTACATATACTCTTCATTGTGAGCATGCTTAGCCTGTTTGTGTAAGGTGTATGTCATTATGGATGCTTAGTAGTTCTTGCTTGTCTATGATTAGCTCCATCTTGCTAATAGTTTGTAGCATGTCATATGAATGTTTGCTTGCATTGTTTTATTCATACTTTGGTATGATATTGTGGTATCCTCCTCTGACTGTTCATGTGAATCAAATTGGCACATGCTCACGCATGCATATGACTAATCAATAGTCAGTAAGCCTCGATGATTTATTTTGCCTCAGAGTTCTTGTATCACTTTCATGCCATAATTAGTCCTGCTTTGTTGCAAGCATGATTATGACAGCTATTGCTCTCTCTCGTTTGTCGCTCTCTCTCTATTGCTAGCCTTCACTTGCACCGAGTATGTGCTCTACCTGTGCTTCCAGCTCCCCAAAACCAATATTGCCAGCTGTGTAAATCATACCTACCTATTAGCATCATTTGCTACTTCAGTGCATATTTTATATATGCCGTGTTTTCTTCCAAAATAAAGTGTTTGTCTATTTTGAGGAAGTTAGTTAGTAAAGCTCTCACGAACTTGATGGCACACTTTATTCTTTGCGCTTAATAATTCTGAACCATCGTTACCTGTCCATGAAAGTTATATGCTTGCTAATTATATGTTGGCAGTCAGCAGAACCGTGTAGTCACGGGGAATGCTTTCAACACTTTTTGGATATCTCATCCAGTTGATTCCTTGCTCTTTTGTTTACGGATGTCGACGATGTGAAATAAAAGGGGAGGTTGTGAGTTCATGGAGTTTATACATTGTGTTAGATAAATGCCTGGGCCGCTAGCCTAAGCCATGCCTAATCATGGTGGAAACTTGCAGCATCACCATAATGAGCATCTATGAAGCATCCTCAATAAAAAGCTATGCATATGGTAAATAAAAAGATTGCTAAGATGCTTATTGTCTGCTTGCCTTGTCATTTTGGTTATGGGAAAGCTCATGTACCATGTGCAAGGGGTACCCCGTTGGCGGTTCTCGATGATATGCATGTATTTACAATGACAAGAACTTTCAGGTGACCAAAGTTGAGTAGCATGCGGAGCGACCCTCGTACTCAAGGGACTTGTGATTTCCAGTCTATGGTCTGTCAAGCATATGATTCAGAGTGGACCTCACTTTCACCTTAACCACATGAAGATGCCTATGATAGGGCAATGAGAGCTCAAAACTAATGAGTACCTTCCTTTCAGCATTTGGAAGCCTTTCAAACCTTCACAAAACCGTTTTCACAACTTTGTTGAGTCACCACTTATTCTATGAGCACCTTCTTGAGAGCATAGTTGTCATTCTTGTGTTTGTTCCAAAACTTGGTTAATTATGTCATGACTTTGATGCTTGTATCTTTGATGTCTTTACTTCTAGTCTTCATGTGAACTTCAGAGGTGCCTTGGCATTTATATTGTGCTCTTCAAACAAAGTGTAGGGGTCCCAACCTTAGATAAGATTGATCCCTCCTGTGTTTTACAATGCTAGTCCCTGGATCAATAGCTAGCATCCACAGTAAGATGTAATATCAAGAAACAAAGGTCATAATATAACTTTATAACCAGGAATAACATAATTTTATTACATCAAACATAGCTCATTAGGCTATTACATTACATTGCAGCGGAATAAATATAGTCATGGGTCCTTCATCTTCAAAGTGCCACAGGCAGATGTTGGTTGTAGACTTTGTAATCCTAATCAAACAATCTTCACTAAAAACAATCAAACCTGCAACATACAAGTTACAGCCACAAAGGTCAATACATTTGAATTGTATTGGCAAGTGATACTATATTTGTATAGTGGAGTCTATCATCTATATGCATTTGGCTAAGTGGAGTTGAGGCTTGCATTGCTCAAAATAGATTTTTCCTATCATTTTGAGAATACTAAGTTTTTGTTTGACAAAATCATTTTCCTCCATCAAAGATTTCAAGATCCTTGTACCAAGCCATCTCTCCATCAATGATTTAAGAATTCAAACAACCCTTGTTCAAACCACAAGTTTTAATTTAGAAATTTGAATGATGAGATTCTTGATTGCTTCCATGTCTTGATGCTCAAATTGTCCTTTACCAGGGACATGGCTAAGTACTTAGATTTTACACTCTGCAGAGGTGGTGCACTTTCCCCACAAGACTTGGTTTCCCAAGACAAGATCTTTCAGAAGCCTTCCCTTAAACCAAAATGGACGCGTTCCAACCTATCAAACACTACCACCCACTGTCCATATGGCTAAGTTCTTGCAACCTATATGATCATGGCAGAGCCCATATTGCCAAGTGGTTGCACTTGAAGCTTCTCAACATTTGACATCTCAAATCTCTTTGTTTCCTGGGTGGCATACCACAAGTGAGATACACAATCCAAGCCTGTGGCATTGTGAACCACTCAACATAACCCAATCCTTCCATTCCACCCAGGTGATTCATTAACTTAGTTGTTTTATTAAACAAAACATAAGTCCTTTAGACTTAGAATATTTTCCATAGTGTGAATATATATTCCACCCATGTTTTCTATTAGCTAGGCTAAGCTTGGTAGTAGTAGGAATCTCTAACTTAGGAAAATCCTACTAAGGATTCATCTACTAGGCTTTCCTATAGCAAGATCTATACTTAGCAAAATTTATGCAAGTTTTACTTAGCAAAATCACTAATGCATAATAAAAGTATTGGGATAGAAAGTATGAAGCATCACTTGCCTTTTTGGTAGAGTATAGGTTCACTTCTTGATCTTTGCAACAATCACACTCTTCAAGTCACTACAAATCAATCAAGCAAGGCACAAACTCAATCTACCAATCAAGCAAAACAACACACATAAATAACAAAGTCAAAGAAATGCATGCAAGCATGCCAAACTTTGTTTTGTTTGAAAAGTGGTTCCTATTGGGTCATAGACATTTGGGTACATTTAATGGTCATTTCCTAAAGTGGCCAAGTAATTTGCAAAAGGTTTCCCTTTAAAACCATTTTCAAAACAAAGTGTTATTTTATGTGGTGTAGAAATATTTTTAGTAAGGCATTAGCCTATAGGGTTCACCAAATGAGTTGCTATTGCAAAACTTGGTGTTTTGGGTCAGTAGGGTTGGTCTAAACCATTTTTCTCCAAAGTTCTTTACTCATAAACATTTCCATAAACAATCCATTATTTTTATTTGGCTAGAAATTGGCTAAGTCAAATAATTCAACCTAAATTTCACCAAAATCATTTTTAACACCAAAGGTTGGTTCCTAAGGTCAGTAAGGTCACAACAAACTAATTGGCAAAGGTTTTAATTCAAAAATCATTTTTAAACAATTTTTATACTCTACACAAGCATACAAATGTTTCTGCAAATTCAAACAAGCTAACAGATACTATTTTCCAAACTAAGGGCATGGTTGGCTAGGGCTTGTTCTCCTGAATCCATTGATATAAAATTTTTCAAATTTGGACGTGTGGATCCAAAGATATAAGGGTTTGAAGTTTGCAAAAGTTTCTGTTTTCAAATTCTGTTTTAAAACATCTCTGGCCACGTGTCTATATCTTATTGGCTCATAACGGTTCGGTAGGATCGCGTGATGTGGACCGCAGGATTTAAGTGGGAGTGTGCGGTGCAGATCAAACGTAACGGTTCAGTTTAAATGATCTATCGTGTGCATAGGATCGTGATCTAACGGCTCACATCGTATCGGCCAGGAACTGGCGGCGCTGCGGTGGCTACCGGCGGCGGAGCGGCCTGGCGGTGACGTTGCCGGTGATGCAGGAAGCGGGAGAGGAAAAGGGAATGCTCACCGAGTTCGTGAGGTGACGCTGATGCTCAACTCGCTTACGGTTTGTCAGGGGGTGCACTGGTCTTGGCAGGATTTCTTGCCGGAGTTGCTGCGGGCGGCGGTGCTCTCGGGTTGCTGCCGAGGACGATGCTGCAGATCTCCAGGAGGTAAACAAAACACATAGTCAGGAGCGCAAGGACACGGCGAAGGTGTGTGCGTGAACGAGAAGGCGCGGGGCGGTCTGGTTCACCTGGAAGACGTCGCCGGAGAAGAAACAGACACGGCGGCGCTCTGTGCTTGACGGTGGCGAGGATTGGGGGCGCCCTAATACAAACGGGAAGTGCCGTTATGTTCGTATGAGCTTGGAGATCATCATCGTGTTCTCGGGGAGGAGAGGGGTGACCGGAATCTACCTGCGGAGCTCGTCGGAGAAAGATGCAGACGGTGGTGACGGTGGTCGAGGTGGTTGCCAACGCTTGGGGTCGCTCGGGGGCAAGCTGGTGCTATGGGGATGATCGCCAGGAGGTGTGGATCACGAGAGCATGGTCGAGGAGGCAAGGGGCGACGAGGCTTCGTCTGAATTGCTCGAGGAGGGTCGTCGGAGTAGCAGCAGTACAGAGGGAAATTGGGGCGGCCTAGAGGCAGAGGGGAGGCGGTGTCTGAGGAAAAACGGAGGAGAGAGCGGGGCGATTAAAAGGGCGTGGTCGCGGCGAGGTTTAATGCACGGATTAACGCTGATTGATGGAGCTATCAACGGAAAGAAACGGCAGCGAGGTGAGGGGAGAAGGGGTCGCGCGGGGAAGAAGGAGAACAGTGGAAAGGGGGTCCAGCGGTCAGTGGGAATAGAAGAGTGGAGGAGGTCCACTTGTCAGCCTCAGTGCAGGTTTCTTTTGCGGTGTAGAAAAACGGTTCGGGAGAGGAGGTGGGCTGGATGGGCTGGAGCTGGGCCAGATGGTTGGGCTGCTCGTTTTGTTCTATTTTTTTTCTGTCTAATCCTTTTTCTTTATCCATTTCTATTTCCTGATTTGTTTATTTCAAACAATTATTCAAGCATTCAACTAATTCAACAATTCAAACAATCATTAAACTTTGCATTGTGTTTTTGGTTCTGTTCATCAACAAAGTCTAAAGTCCAAAATAAAATAATATTTTTATTTATTTTAAGACTCATTTCTTGATTAAATAAAATGGATCTTTTAGTTATTTAATAGATTAGGGTCTGTTTTATTTAATAAAATCTTCATTTAAAATCCAAAATGTTTTCAAAACCAAATCAGTAGGTTTTATTTGGAAGTAAGGAATACTTGGAAACTTGTTTAAAATTAAATATCATTTTATTTTGGAGTCCATTATTAAATAAACACAATAGACCTTCTTATTAAAATAGAATTTGTTTTATTGAGTTATTTATTTTTGAAATCTAAAATAAAGTCAAAACACTTTAGTAGGTTTTATTAGAGAATATAAATTACTTGGGAAACCTATTTAAAATAATTTATTAAGTTTTGATGTTTTAATTAAAATGGTGAAACCTTTTATTTTAAAAGAGCTTGGATATTAATTCCTTATTATTTTATTTAAGCAAAACTTTATTATTTTTAAATAACCTTTGCTACTTTAATTAAAATAAATGTTTTTAAATCTCAAATCTTGGCCAAGGATTAATTTGGCTTTATAACAAAAATCTTTATCTATAAAACTTTTATTTTAATTAAAAACCAAATCCTTTTATTTTAATGATCAAAAATAGTATTTCCAAAATATTTTGTTTTCCTTTATTTTAAAATGTTTATCTTTTTAAATCCCTTTAGGACTTAATTTGATTCAAATGGGTTTGAGGTTCCATTTAAATTCAGAAAGTTTCTTCTGGCTCTGAAAATCAAACAAAGTTTTATTTTTATTAATTTATTTTCACATTACAAGATTTGGAAAATCTTGGGATGTGACACAAAGGCAAGCGAGATACCACTCTATCATACCTTATTATGAGCATTGCAATGTTGCTCATGTTTATGTTTCATGCTACTTATTATTATTGAGTTGGTTTCTCTTTATAGCTTGCAATGACTATCGAGTACGGTAGGCATAGGGATGGATGGACGGGCGTTGCATGGACAAGTCTAAACATCTAACTTCAAGATCTAGGGCATTGCAGATAAATAATAACAAGCATCCAAGTACTAAACAGTCCTAGGCATGTGCTCCAAATATAGTCATACGTGCTCGCAATGAGAACTTCCACAACATCTTCTGTCCAGCCAGCCCGTGGCAGCGGGGCCTCTAGGGAACTACTGGCAATTAAGGTGCTCCTTTTAATAGAGCACCGGAGAAAAGCATTAACACTCCGTGAACACATGTGATCCTCACACCACAGCCATCCCCTCCCGTTGTCCCAATTATTGTTACTTTGGGGCCTTTGGACCCAGACAATGATATGTGTACACAACTTGCAGATAAGATCACAAACAATAATATCATAATGATACAATAATAAGTTCAGATCCGAGATCATGGCACTCGGGCCCTAGTGACAAGCATTAAGCACAACAAGTTGCAACAAAGTCAAATAACACTAATAGAGATACTAGGCACTATGCCCTGACAGATCTTATTCGATTACATGATAGAACTCATCCAATCCCTACCATCCCCAAGCCTACAACGGGGTATTACTCACTCATGGATGAGGGAAACATGAGTGGTTGATGGAGATGCATTGGTGATGACGATGGCGATGATCCTCTCCAAATTCCCCGTCCCGGCAGGGTGCCAGAACGGAGTTTCTGGATTCGAATCTTGGTTTCTAGTGGCGGCGGCGGAGCAGATATCTTTCTGGAAAACTATCAAACCCACATCCCAGTTTTTAGGTCGAAAGGCAACTTATAGGCGCAGTGGGAGGCCGAGGAGGTGCCTGGGGTGGCCGCACCCCCTCCAGGCGTGGTATCAGGTGGGCCCGCGCCTGGGGTGGGTCTGGGCCCCCCAGGCCTCCCCTCAGTCTCTTATTCTGGCTCCGTGGATCTTCTAGTGAAATATAATTTTTTGGCATATTTTCCAGCATTTTTCCTGATAGTTCATTTACTGGAAAAGTGTTTGAGAAAGTAGATACGTTTTGAATGTATCAACTCCCCCAAGCTTAGCTTATTGCTTGTCCTCAAGCAATTCAGTTGAAAACTAAGTGCGATAAAAGAACTTTCACGAACACTTTGCTTCATATGATGTAAATATTCTCAGCACAGGAGTAGATGCTTAGAAAATTCATAATAAAGAGTATGCAACTAAGTCTACTCAATAGTCATTGCAAGCTATGAAGAGAAACCAACTAAATAATAATAAGTAGCATGAAACATAAACATAAGCAACATTGCAATGCTCATAATAAGGTATGTTAGAGTGGTATCTCGCTTGCCTTTTTTTGAAGAGCACAATATAAATGCCAAGGCATCTCTGAAGTTCACATGAAGACTAGAGATAAAGATATCAGAGATACAAGCATCAAATCATGACATAGTTAACCATGTTTTGGAACAAACACAACAATCACAACTATGCTCTCAAGAAGGTGCTCATAGAATAAGTGGTGACTCAACAAGGTTGTGAAAACGGTTTCGAAAGGTTTGAAAGGCTTCCCAACGCTGAAAGGAAAGTACTCATTAGCTTTGAGCTCTCATTGCCCCTATCATAGGCATCTTCATGTGGTTAAGGTGAAAGTGATGTCCACTCTGAATCATATGCTTGACAGACCATAGACTGGAAATCCCAAGTCCCTTGAGTACGAGGGTCGCTCCGCATGCTACTCAACTTTGGTCACCTAAAAGTTCTTGTCATTGTAAATACATGCATATCATCGAGAACCGCCAACAGGGTACCCCTTTCACATGGTGCAAGAGCTTTCCCATAACCAAAATGACAAGGCAAGCAGACAATGAACATCTCAGTAATCTTTTTATTTACCATATGCATAGCTTTTTATTGAGGATGCTTCATAGATGCTCATTATAGTGATGCTGCAAGTTTCCACCATGATTAGGCATGGCTTAGGCTAGCGGCCCAGGCGTTTCTCTAACACAATGTATAAACTCCATGAACTCACAACCTCCCCTTTTATTTCACATCGTCGACATCCGTAAACAAAAGAGCAAGGAATCAACTGGATGAGATATCTAAAAAGTGTTGAAAGCGTTCCCCGTGACAGCACGGTTCTGCTGACTCCCAGTATATAATTAGCAAGCATATAACTTTCATGGACTAGTCACAATGGTTCAGAATTATTAAGCGCAAGGAATAAAGTGTGCCATCAAGTTCGTGAGAACTTTACTAACTAACTTTCTCAAAATAGACAAACATTTTATTTTGGAAGAAAACACGGCATATATACAGTATGCACCAAAGTAGCAAATGATGCTAATAGGTAGGTATGGTGGACACAGCTGGCAATATTGGTTTTGGGGAGTTGGAAGCACAAGTAGAGCGCATACTCAGTGCAAGTGAAGGCTAGAAATAGAGAGAGAGCGACAAACGAGAGAGCAATAGCTGTCATAATCATGCTTGCAACAAAACAAGACTAACTTTGGCATGAAAGTGATACAAGAACTCTGAGGCAAAATAAATCATCGAGGCTTACTGACTATTGATTAGTCATATGCATGCGTGAGCATGTGCCAAGTCGATTTACATGAACAGTCAGAGGAGGATACCACAATATCATACCAAAGTATGAATAAAACAATGCAAACAAACATTCATATGACATGCTATAGACTATTAGCAAGCTGGAGCTAATCATAGACAAGCAAGAACTCTAAGCATCCATAATGACATACACCTTACACAAACAGGCTAAGCATGCTCACAATGATGAGTATATGTACAAAAATGAAACAAATAGAGTTCGTTACCAGCCTCTTACCACACCTCGAGTTGTATTAATCTTCATTATTGCCCTTCACTTGTGTGACTTGAATAATTAACATGAAACCAAATCCACTGAGGATGGCTGAACCCTGCAAAGAACTCACAAAACCAAAGAAGAACAACAAATATTTTTGGTGTTTTCGATTTTTTCAGAAACAAGCAAACAAAGCAAAAGAAAACCAAAACAAAGTGTCTAGAAAGACCTGAGATTTTTATTGATGAAGAAGGGGATGCCTTGGGCACCCCCAAGCTTTGATGCTTGTAACTCTTGTATATTTCTTGGGGTGACACCGGGGTGGCATCCCCAAGCTTGAGCTTTTGTCCATTCTTCATCTCATTGCATCATTCTCTCTCTACACCTGAAATTTTTCCTTCATACAAAACTTCACACAATCTTCATTAGCAACATTAGTTTATTCAAAAGATATTAGACCTCTGGCAAAGCTTTGGAACAGCAAGACTTTTCACTAAAAACACAAGCTACTATAATAACTCCTTCAAAAAGCTCAATTCACCTAAACAGAACTCAAAAAGGAATCAATAAGAAGCAAATGCAAATAATGGCAGAAATCTGTCAAAACAGACCAGCAGGTAGAGACTATTTTTTTTAATCTTCTGTTGCTCAAATCAAAAAGTGTGAACTAAAGAAAGTTAGCTAACATACTAGAGGATTTATTCGTAAATTTTCAGCTCAATCCGACTTACAGAGACTGCTCACGAATTTTTATGGTGGAGGACAGAAATCTGTTTCGGGATAGCAACTCCCCAAATCTTACTTCGCTCTCACTAGAGGTCATTCTTGGCACAAAAAGCAAACAAAAAGGGATAAGGAGAGGTCATTTCTGAAGTAATAACTTCCAATACTCAAGGAAACTCTTGGGTTATCTCCCAGCAAGTACTTTTCTTTAATGCCTTTAAGTTAGGCATGACGAAGAGCAAAGATTGGAAAGGAGAAAAAGAAAAGTGAGTATAATCACAGTGAAAGCATTATTTTGTTCATTAAAATCCTTTTGTTAACAAGGTTGATCAAGACTTGTTACCAAAACAATCTTATATGAAACAAAACTTTGCATTCCACAAGGTGATTATGTTACCTCATACTTGATAGCAATGGTCCCAATCATAATAGTTTCAAAAATTTCTTGTGGAATGGGACAATATATTTCTCCAACCTTGATGCCCTCAATATTTTCAATGGAATTCAGGCAATAGCTCTTAACAACCTTCTTGGGGAAATAGACAGTGTGCTCTTTGTCATTAATATTGAATGTTACTTTTCCTTGATTGCAATTGATGACAGCACCTGCAGTATTAAGAAAAGGTCTCCCAAGAATAATAGACATATTATCATCTTCAGGCATTTCAAGCACAACAAAATCAGTTAAGACCATGCAATTATGAACAACTTGAACATGAACATCCTCACATATACCAACAAGAATCGTAGTTGACTTATCAGCCATTTGCAAAAAAATATCAGTTGGTATCAACTTTTCTAGCTGGAGTCTCTTATAGAGAGAAAAAGACATAACACTAACTCCAGCTCCCAAATCAGATAAAGCAGTTCTAACATAATTATTCTTAATAGAGC
Organism: Avena sativa; assembly: GCA_916181665.1. Lineage (NCBI taxonomy): Eukaryota > Viridiplantae > Streptophyta > Magnoliopsida > Poales > Poaceae > Avena > Avena sativa. The sequence continues at coordinate 378,760,676 of OV702279.1, read as the reverse complement.
AAGGAATAGTTGGTATACCTAGATCACCAAGTTTCTTTGGAACCTTACCATTAAAGGAATAATTAGCAAGTAGAGTAGAAATCATCTCATTAGGAATCTTCCTTTTATTAGAGACAATATCCTTCATATACTTTGAATAGGGAGGCAACTTAATAGCATCGGTCAAAGGAATTTGCAAGAATAAAGGTTTCATCCACTCACAAAACTTGTTGTAGTGTTCCTACTCCTTTGACCTGTGTTTCTTACGTGGAAAAGGCATAGGTTTCTGCACCCAAGGTTCTCTATCTTTACCATGTTTATTAGCAATAAAATCTTCCTTTGTATACCTAGTGTTCTTAATGTGCTTCTCAGGTTCTTCCTCACCTTCCTCCTTACCAGGAGACTCATTTTTATCATTACCACTCTCAGTTTCAGCATCAGAGACAGATATACTATTAGGATCTACAGCAGGTTCAAGTGGTTCCTCAACTATCTTATGTTTCTTTTTCTTTCCCTTACGAGGACTACCACTGTCTTCACCTTGTTGGGAATCCTGCTCAATTCTTTTAGGGTGTCCTTCAGGATATAAAGGATCTTGAGTAGTTATACTACTCCTAGTTCTAATTCCATAAGCATGTTTATCTCCTGAAGCATTAACTAGCATATCCTTTTGTACCTTAGCAAGTTGATCAAGTTGGGTTTGAACCATTTGAAAGTGTTTACAAAGCATTTTAATATCATTAGAAGTTCTTTCCACAATATCTTTCAACTCATGGATAGCTCTAGATTTTTCCAATAAATGATTCTGAACTTGTTTATTAAAATACCCTTGCTTAACAATAAAAGTGTCAAGTTCCTCTAAACATTGATCAGGAGGCTTACCATAAGGAATATCACCTTCATCAAAGTGTTAGAGAGAGTATACCTTAATAGTGTATGAGTGGGGAATTGGCTTACATAATTCTTCTATAGGAGGTAGATTCTTCACATCTTCAGCTCTAATACCTTTCTCCTTTAGACACTTCTTAGCTTCCTTCATCACTTCATCATTTAATGCAATAACTCCCCTCTTCTTTTTTGTTGGTGTTGGAACTGGTTCAGGAGTAATAGGCTCAGGTGTATTCAGCTCAATTGAAGTCCAATCATCATAATTCTTGCTTATCTTAGTCATTAATTCTTCAGCATCTATAGGAGTCCTTTTCCTGAAAACACAATCAACAAAGCTATCTAGGTAGGTCCTAGAATCATCAGTTAGTCCATTATAGTAAATATAAAGAAGCTCATTCTTAGGTAATGGACATCCATGATGTGCATGAATCAAGGCCCAGAACCTTTTCCATGACTCATGCAATTTCTCTTCTTCTCCTTGTTTAAAATCAAAAAGTCTCTGCAAAGCAGCATGTCTAGCACTGGGAGGAAAATATTTCTGGAAGAAAGAAGCAATCAAGCAATCAGGGCTATCAATGGAACCAGGAGGTAATCTATTAAACCAAGCCCTAGCTTCTCCTTTTAGTGAAAAAGGGAAGATCTTAGCGGCAAACTTGCGCAGCTTAAAATCATCAGAGAATAAAGCACTCATAGTAGAAAGCGCATTCATATGAGCCACATCACTCTCATTTTCAGTCCCACAAAAAAGGTTCTTTCTCAACAATACCTAAATAAGACAAATCAAGAGAGAAATCATAATCTTCATCTTTAATATATATGGGAGAAGCGGCAAACTTAGGATTAGAGGACAAATTAGGCATAATAGTATGTCTAGCAAGGAGACTCTTAATAGCACTAGTACCATGTGTGTTTCGGCACTCTTCAAAAAAATCATCAGTGAACTCAATGTAACCATCATTAATATCATAACTCTCACTAGCCTCGGGTGAGCTAATAGGTGTAATAGTGTCTTCACTAGGAGTTTCGGTATTTCCTAGACTAGCCATAGTAGCATCTAGAAAAGGACCTAATGAACCACTCGCATCAAGCACAGTAGAAGTAACATCATGAGCATCAAAAGCAGTTTCAGACTCAACAATAGTAGCAGTGTGTGTAGCATGAGAATGTGGTGGTGGTCTGACAATCTTACTAATAACAGACGGTGAATCAAGAGTAGCAGAGGTGTTTAGGATAGTACCTCTTTTTGTAGTGGATGGTAAATTAGGGAAATTTCCATCACGAGACTTCCCCATGATGAAAAGAGTAGCAATGAACAATAATAGATCCAAGTGAACTTACAAATAAAGCTATGCTCCCCGGCAACGGCGCCAGAAAATAGTCTTAATGACCCACAAGTATAGGGGATCGCAACAGTTTTCACGGGTAGTATTACCCAATTTATTGAGTTGACACAAGGGGAGCCAAAGAATACTTGCAAGCCTTAACAACTGAGTTGTTAGTTCAGCTGCACCTGGAAATAGTTCTTGCTCACAGAACTTTATCAGTAGCAATAGTTTGGTAGTAGAAACAGCAACAACAACAGTGAAATATGAGCAATAGTAACAGTATCGGTAACAGTAGGATTCGAGTGCAGTAGGCATAGGGATGGATGGAATGGCGTTGCATGGACGAGTCTAAACATGTAACTTCAAGATCTAGGGCATTGCAGATAAATAATAATAAGCATCCAAGTGCTAAACACTCCTAGGCATGAGCTCCAAATATAGTCATACATGCTCGGAATGAGAACTTACACAACATCTTCTGTCCAGCCAGCCCGTGGCAGCGGGGCCTCTAAGGAACTACTGGCAATTAAGGTGCTCCTTTTAATAGAGCACCGGAGCAAAGCATTAACACTCTATGAACACATGTGATCCTCACACCACAACCATCCCCTCCGGTTGTACCAATTATTGTCACTGTGACTCCACCAAAATACTTATCCTATTTAGCACCTGCATTATGGTTAATGATCATAGATATATAAGCTATATCTCTTGTATTTTTAGTCTTGGGCTATATGTTAATTTTATGGTTAGTGTGCAGCAGCTAATCTTTATTTTTCTGAACCGAAGTGCCCCTTTTTCGAATGGAGGTACTGTAGTAACCACATTATTTTTAATTACTTTTTAAAAGTATGTTTATATATACTCATATATTATTATTCTGTTAATTCATTATCTTAAACTTCAAATTTGAGTAGTTTCTCTATTTTTTTGAAAACTCATTTTATAATGGCGTTGTAATTTTTAAATTTTGCCTCTGATACCTAAGGATTTTTAAAATTCTAGAATATTTAGGATTGTGAGAATTCCGAAAGTATATAGATAACCGAAGCATGGTTTAAACTTTTGGTAAGAGAATTGTAAGATATATTATAGTCAATACGATAGAACCACCCCTAGTTACGCTATTTCTTAGAGCGTTTGTTTTAAAGATCTGTATCTTGATATTTAATGATACTAAAATATGTACATCAACACACATAAAAATAAACAAACGCTTATTCATCTACTACATAATTTATGCCACCGTGGATAATTAATTCAAAGAGAAATTTTATACAACATAGAATATAAATTTATCACAATCAACTTATTGATTAATACATTACTACTTAATATCGAAAATATTATAATTAATTTTCACAAACATTGTTATATGGTTAATTATGTCATCTAAGTAAATAAAATTGGACTTATTAATGCTAAATTAGGATACATAAGTTGGAATAAGTATAATAATTTAGTATAAAACATATTTATTTTTGTTTGCCCTAGCCCAACTTTTGTTTGGACCAGCCCTCGCCTCCCGTCGCCACCTCTGGCACTCCGTCCCTCTCAAAATCGATGAGGAGATCGAGCTCTGCAGCTTCTTACCTGGGTTACCATACCAATTTACAAAAACTATGCCCTCCACAGCAGCTGCATTTCGCTTCGCAGAAACTTTCTGCATAGCAATTATTGTAGACTGCAAAATCCCTGACCTCAGAGATCAACCAATATCCTTCCCTAGGCTGAAGAAACTGCAACTTGAATGGGTTACCATCTTAGAGTCTTGATGCACAACATGGTCGTTGGTTGCTATTCATTGCAGTTCTTGCTAATTGCATATTGTAGTGGGTTCTCTCATCTCTAGATCGACTCCAATACTATTATAAGAATCTGTGTCAAATATGGTTCACCTCCTCAGAAAGGGCTCATGTTTCATGAACTCAGGATTGGTAATGCCCCTTGTTTGAAGATGCTGCTCCAACTTGGTTCAATGAAGAATTCTACAATCTCCATACCTAAACTGCAGATGTTAGGTTGCCTTTCCTCTTGCGGCAGACTTAGGATGGACTCTACAATTATTGAGGTAGCCGTGGCATTCCTATTTTCCTTCATGTGCATTTCTGTTTTTTATTGAATTACTTGTTATCTCCAATTAAGATGGTATAATTAATGTTGTCTTCCATATGTCCAAGGGATTGTATGTTGATAACCTATGTGTCCTCAAGAATTCCCATGTGTCCTCAAGAATGTTTGGTCCTTATAAGTATTTCCACCGGCTTGTCCTTTGCTAAGAAAGGATTGGGCCACTTGCTCCATTTGTTCGTTACTCTTGTTACTTGTTCCTTGTTTTGTTGCCTTGTCAGAAAACTACCAAAAATCCGTTTGCTAAGTATTCACAGGGATTTCCTGCTCCATACCACTGTTCAGCACCTTCTACTCCTTGTTGGGATCGACACTCCTATTTATCAAAAGTACTACGATACACCCCTATACTTATGGGTCATCAGGCTGGGAGTTAGCAGAACCGTGCTGTCACGGGGAACGCTTTCAACACTGATGGAAATATATCCAGTTGATATCATGCTCTTTTGTTTGCGGATGTCGTCGGTATGAAATAAAAGGGGAGCTTGTGAGTTCATGGAGTTATATATATGTGTTAGAGAAACGCATGGGCCGCTAGCCTAAGCCATGCCTAATCATGGTGGAAACTTGCAGCATAAACATAATGAGCAATCTGTGAAGCATTCTCAATAAAACCTATGCAAATAGAAAATAAAAAGATCGGTGAGATGCTCATTGTCTGCTTGCCTTGTCATTTTGATCACGGGATAGCTCCTGTATCATGTGCAAGGGGTACCCTGTTGACGGTTCTCTATGATATGCATGTATATACGATGACAAGAACTTACAGGTAACTAAAGTTGAGTAGCATGAGGAGCGGCCCTCATACTCAAGGGACATGAGATTTCCAGTTTATGGCCTGTCAAGCATATAACTCATATTGGACCTCGCTTTCACCTTAACCATTTAAAGATGCCTATGATCGGGGCAATGAGAGCTCAAAGCTAATGAGTACCTTACTTTCAGCAGTTGGAAGATTTTCAAACTTTTCAAAACCTTTTTCACTTCCTTGTTGAGTCACCACTTATTCTATGAGCACCTTCTTGAGAGCATAGTTTTCATTCTTAGTATAATGTAATTGTCTCAAAACTTGGTTAATTATGTCATGACTTTGATGCTTGTATCTCTGATTTTTTACTTCTAGTCTTCACTTGAACTTCAGAGGTTCCTTGGCATTTATTTTGTGCTCTACAAACAAAGTCAGGCGAGATACCACTCTATCATACCTTATTATGAGCATTGCAATGTTGCTTATGTTTATGTTTCATGCTACTTAATATTATTGAGTTGGAATCTCTTCATAGCTTGCAATGACTATTGAGTAGACTTAGTTGCATACTCCTTATTATGAATGGTCTAAGTATCTACTCCTGTGCTGAGAATATATACATCATATGAAGCAAATGTGTTCGTGAAAGTTCTTTTATCGCACTCAGTTTTCAATTGAATTGCTTGAGGACAAGCAATAAGCTAAGCTTGGAGGGAGTTGATACGTCCAAAATGTATCTACTTTCCCGAACACTTTTGCTATTGTTTCTTCTCTAAACTTGTGTAATTTGGATACAACTAACACGGACTAACGCTGTTTTCAGCAAAATTACCTTGGTGTCTAGTTTTTGTGAAGAAAATCAACTATCAGGAAAAATCCCAGAAAATATGCCAAAAATCCTATTTCACCAGAAGACTCACGGAGCCAGAATACGAGACGGAGTGGAAGCCTAAGGGGCTCACACCCCCTGCCGCGCGGGTGGGTCCAGGCCACGCCTGGAGGGGGTGTGGCTAACCTAGGCACCCCCTCGGCCTCCCTCTTCGCCTATAAGTTGCCTCTTGACTTTAAAAACCAAGGGAGGTTCGACGTTTTTCCAAAAAGAGTTCCGCTGCGCCGCCACCACCAGAAACCGCGATTCGGAACCAGAAACTCCGTTCTGGCACCCTGCCGGGACGGGGAATTTGGAGAGGATCATCACCATCATCATCAACAACGCCTCTCCATCAACCATCCATGTTTCCCTCATCCATGAGTGAGTAATCCCCCGCTGTAAGCTATGGGGATGGTAGGGATTAGATGAGTTATATCATGTAATCGAATAAGATTGTCAGGGCATGGTGCCTAGTATCTCTATTAGTGATTTTTGACTTTATTGCAACTTGTTTTGCTTAATGCTTGTCACTAGGGCCCGAGTGCCATGATTTCAGATATGAACTTATTATTGATTCATGATGATAGTATTGTTTGTGATCTTATCTACATGTTGTGTATACATATCATTGTCCGGATCCGAAGGCCCCGAAGTGACAGAAATTGGGATAACCTGAGGGGATGGCTGTGATGTGAGGATCACATGTGTTCACGGAGTGTTAATGCTTTGCTCCGGTGCTTTATTAAAAGGAGCACCTTAATTGCCAGTAGTTCCCTTGAGGCCATGCTGCAATGGGCTGGCAGGACAAAAGATGTTGTGCAAGTTCTGTTGGGAATATGCCCTAGAGGCAATCATGTATGATGAGATTTCCCATTGTATTCATAAAGATATAAAGTTGTCCTTGTATAGACATCTAATGTGTATCATTGAATATGTGATTCGGTTGTGGAACTATGCATTCATGTTGTTTGTACTAAATGTCCTTGGTCATTGAGGTTGTGCTGGACACACAACTTAGACCAATGTGAAAGTCGGCTTGATGACTCGGTTCCACTTGTCATGGGCATGGAGATGTCATTCCGACTTACACAGATTCATCTAAAGAGTTTAGCGAGTCGGATTGACCCATATTGAGGTACAACGAACAAGTTGTCATTTGTATATCTCAATCAATGTAATCCTTAGACCTGAGGTTATTGCATAATCCGATTTGAGGATCACCGACTTAGGTTCTGTCAAACGCTGATCCGTAACTGGGCAGTAATAAAGGAAGAGTTCGGGTTGACTGAGAATCAAGCCGTGTGATGTGAATAACCAAGACGGGATTTTGCCCCTCCACTTGGAGAGATATTCTCTGGGCCCTCTCGGATGATATGATTCGGAAAGCATGGCCATGCACGACTCGGTTAAGTGTTAACCGAGGTGATCGACTAAGAGTTAGTCGAGTGAATCACTTATCTCGGATCGAGAAGAGAGTCGGACTATTTAAGGGATGACAAATATCCGCCTATAGTCTGACAAGGTATATCGTGAGGCAAAAGGGACTCGGACGTAAATCGCATTGGAAAGGCAAGTCTTCATGACTCTTTGGTACTTGGGAGTCGGCATTGTTCTACTAGGAGCCGCTATCGGCTGATTGATTGAGAGTCGGACTCCAATCGTGTCCAAGTAGCCATGAGCCTGCGGGGTCACACACTTAAGAGCGGGAGCAAGTTCGGATTGGATCTGAACCGGTAATCTAGTTGGATTGGACCTAAGACGGATTAGGACTGAGTTAGTGAGTTGGGATCACGGTGACTAGTGTTATATGGGCTTTAGTGAATGGGCCACGAGAGTGGAGCCCACATTCACTCCCTATATATAGTGGAGCATCGTAACCTAGAAGGGTTAATTGTTGTTTGGTTAGGTCATTCCATGTGTTGGAAACCCTAGCTCCACATCAGTCCTACCGTCGTAACGAATCTATCAGTTCGCCGCCGGTGCTCCTCCTTTCACGTGTGGATACCAGCAGAGGTGTTGTACGATCAACACCAGGACGATCGGATCACAAAGGACTGCACTGCATCAACTCGTGCGCTTCATCAGTAATCCGCAACTGCGTGTCTAGTGTTAAACCTCATGGCCTTCTACCTCGGATAGATCTTGGGATCACAACGTTAGAGGAAAAAGTTTTGTTTTATCTCTGCGTGGCCCAACAGTGGTATCAGAGCGATAGCTTCTGGTTTTAGGCTCGATATCTCACATATGTGATGCGATTGGCTGTAGATGAGATCTATGTGTTGTTTTGGTGGTCGATCTATGAGATAGATCAGTTTTGTACGAGGTTGATTGGATCAACTGTACTCGGTGAATGGTAGATCTGATTTCCGTGATTATACTGCTGAGGTCGTGGAACGACATACCCCTACTGGTCGGCTTCCGCCATCGGGGTAGACTGTGACACGTAAATCCAGAGGTGGTGATCGAAGATCAAAAAGTTTGATCGAATCAGAACCATGGTCGGAATCCATGTCCGGATCATAGATGAGATCTACGTTAGCGGGACCGCCGGCTTCGCCCTGTCATAGCGCCTTAGATGCCGTTGCGAGTTTCACAACGCCGGTAGATATTGTATCTATGCATAACTTGTTTTTACAGGATGTTGTGAATGGTATGGTTCATGTGCATGTGATGTATGTGTGTAATCCATACGTGATCTGCGAATCACGGTTTTTGTCAGCCGACTGGAGCCTAGGTGCTGTCATTTTATTGTATAACGACCTACGTGTCGGATTCTCTATGTAATTTACTTTACTAAGCTAGTGTAGTTGTTTGGAGAATCCAGGTGACATGCAAGGCGATGTACATGTCGACGACATGGAGTAAGACGACAAGTGACAAGAGTTGGGACGAGTCAGATTACAGGCTTTGTGGAGATGGAGATCGCCATGAAGGGAGCCATACCATTTCACATTATAATTGCATTATTTTGTGTTATTGTTATGTCTCTGTTTTACCTCTATTAGATAGTCGGTAAAATTTAATCCCTCAAAGAAGGTCTAGTCGGATTTCCCCGCCAGTGTTTGCACCATCACAAGTCGGACATTTTTGGTAGTGGGCTCATAAAATTGAGGTGCTGCCAATTCTTTCTGACTAGGTGGGTTCGAGTCGGACTCTTACTGCGGAAACACTCGGTAAGTTAGATGGGTATATCACAACGGTTGTGGGGCTCGGAGAAAAGTCGGATGGGAGCCAGGGCATGTGATGCCACCCGTCCAACAGGAGTCGTATGAGATGCGATTGACAAGGAGTTGTCTACCTAGATCACTTGGCGGCTAGCGTTGATGCTAAAGCTCACTAGCTGACTTGCTTATTTAGGGTCCTGAATCACTAAGCAACCATCGGAGGGGTGTTGGTTCTAGTGGGAGCATAAAATATTAAAATGTTTAATATGCTTGCTCTTTTATGAATACATGTCTTAAGTGTTTTGCATATTTTCTGTTGTAGATCATGGCACCAAGTAGCAGTCACTCTCAGATATCCGGTTTTGCGTTGAGAACCATTCTTGAGAAAGATAAACCGAACGACACTAATTTTACCAACTGGTATCGAAATCTGAGATTTGTTCTCAAACAATAAAAAGAAGGACCATGTCCTAGACAACCCACTTTCAGATGAGCCGAATGAGAATGCGACTATCGCTGCCACCAATGCCTACCGTCGGGCTAAGGATGAGTCCATGGATATTAGCTGTCTATGCTTGCTCACATGGAACCGGACTTGCAAAAGCAGTTCGAGCATGTTGAGGCCTACGATATGATCGAAAGCCTCAAAAGTATGTTCCAGGCTCAGGCGAAGACTGAGAGGTATCAAGTCTCTCAGGCTTTGCTGAGTTGCAAGCTTAAGGATGATGATCCACTGAGTCCGCATGTGATCAAAATGGTTGGTTATGTGCAGTCTCTGGAGAGGCTTGGCTACCCCATTAGCGAAGAGTTCGCTACGTATATAATTCTGAACTCTCTTCCTAGTGCATATGGGCAGTTCATTTCGAACTACCACATGCATGGTATGGATAATAATCTCACTGAATTGCATGGGATGCTCAAGCAGGCAGAGGCGGATCTCAAGAAGGGCGCCAATCAAGTGTTGATGGTGCAGAATAAGGCTAAGTTCAAGAAGAGTTCTTGGACTAAGAAGAAGGCTAAGTTAGGAGGAAAGCGGGCTTAGGACCCGGTCCCAAGCGCTTCCTCGGGGACTAAGCCATCTCCTTCAGCCGGATCCACTTGCTTCTACTACAAGGCGGATGGCCACTCGAAGAGGAACTGCAGCAAGTATTTGGCCGACAAAGCCAAGAGTGGAGGTATGACTTCCGACTCAGGTACACTTGTTTGCAATGTTATAGACATATACCTTGCTGATGCACCTAATAGTTCTTGGGTATATGATACCGGATCAGTTATTCACATCTGCAACTCGTTGCAGGGACTGGTAAGAACTAGGAGCGTAGCAAGAGGCGAGGTTGATATTCGAGTGGGCAACAAAGCAAGATTTGCTGCGTTGGAAGTCGGCACGATGCAACTTCATTTACCTTCCGGATTCATTATGGAACTGTAATTTTTATTATGTTCCAATGCTCAATCGAAACATTATTTCTGCTTCATGTTTGATGAGGCAAGGCTATGAGTCGAATATCAAGAATAATGGTTGTTCTTTATATTTGAATGATATGTTTCACGGCTTTGCACCCGTCCAGGACGGGTTATTTATTTTGAATCTTGATGGTGAGTCGGTTTATAACATAAATGTTAAAAGGTTGAAACCTAATGATCTGAATATGAATTACTTTTGGCACTGTCGGCTTGGTCATATAAGTTGGAAACGCATGAAGAAGCTCCATGATGATGGACTCCTAACTTCGTTCGACTTGGAGTCATTCGAGACATGCGAATCTTGCCTACTCGGCAAAATGACCAAGACACCTTTTGCAAAGAGTTGTGAAAGGGCGTCCGACTTGTTGGGACTAGTACATAGTGATGTATGTGGACCAATGAGCACGACAGCCAGAGGTGGTTATGAGTACTTCATTACCTTCACTGATGATTTGAGTAGGTATGGATATATCTACTTAATGAAACATAAGTCAGGAGCATTTGAAAAGCTCAAAGAATTCCAAAATGAAGCACAGAATCAACTCGGCAAGAAAATAAAGTTTCTTCGGTCGGACCGAGGAGGCGAGTACATGAGCCATGAGTTTGATGACCATCTGAAAATTTGTGGAATAGTTCCTCAACTTACTCCGCTAGGAACGCCGCAAAGGAACGGTGTTTCAGAAAGGCGAAATCGGACCTTGTTGGACATGGTACGATCAATGATGAGTCAGACAGATCTGCCTTTATCATTTTGGGGTTATTGTCTAGAAACAACGGTGAACACACTAAACAGAGTACCATCAAAATCGGTAGAGAAGACACCGCATGAGATGTGGACAGGCAAAAAGCCGAGTTTGTCTTTCCTTAAGATTTGGGGTTGTGAAGCATTTGTCAAGCGACTTCAGTCGGACAAGTTTACGGCCAAGTCGGATAAGTGTATTTTCGTGGGGTATCCGAGGGAAACCTTGGGTTACTACTTCTACAACCGAGAAGAGGGCAAAGTGTTTATCGCTCGGAACGGTGTCTTCCTTGAGAAAGAGTTTCTCAGTCGGGGAGTAAGTGGGAGCACGGTGCAGCTCGAAGAAATTCGAGAGGAACCGGCTAGTAGCAAGTCGGAAAAAACCTTGGAGGTTGAGACGGTCGTGGTAGCTGAGCCGGCGGCAACACCTGTACTACGAAGATCGGCGAGATTACGAAGTGTTCGTGATGTATTACTGTTAGACAGTGATGAGCCGGCAAATTATTCGGAAGTGATGGTGGGATATGATTCCGAGTCATGGCTTGGAGCCATGAGATCCGAGTTAAAGTCTATGGATGAAAATCAAGTTTGGAACTTGGTTGATCTGCCAGACGGTGCAAGACCCGTCGAGTGCAAATGGGTCTTTAAGAAGAAAACTAATATGGATGGAAATGTTTCCGTCTATAAAGCACGTCTTGTCGCGAAGGGGTTCCGACAAGTTCAAGGAGTTAATTACGACGATACTTTTTCGCCCGTAGCGATGCTTAAATCAATTCGGATCATGTTAGCAATAGCAGCCTATTTCTACTATGAGATTTGGCAGATGGATATCAAAACGGCTTTCCTTAACATAAATTTAACCGAGGACTTGTATATGATACAGACCGAGGGTTTTGTCGATCCGGATAATGCTGAAAAAGTACGTAAACTTCAGAAATCCATTTATGGGTTGAAGCAAGCATCTCGGAGTTGGAATATTCGCTTTGATGAGGTAGTCAAATCGTTTGGCTTCATCAAGAGTGATAATGATTCTTGTTTATACAAGAAGTTTAGTGGGAGCAAAGTAAACTTTCTAATCTTATATGTAGATGACTGTAAGGTTCCCAACCTTTAATAAGGTAGAGATCCCTGTGTTTACAATGCTAGTCCCTGGATCAATAGCTAGCATCCACAGTTAAGATGTAATATCAAGAAACAAAGGTCATAATACAACTTTATAACCAGGAATAAAAATAATTTATTACATGTTACATAGCTCATTTGGCTATCACATTACAATGCAGCAGCATATAACAATAGCATGGGGTCCTTCATCTTCAAAGTGCCACAGGCAAACATGTTGGTTGTAGACTTGTAATCCTATTTCAACACACTTAACTAATTTCAAACAAACCTGCAACATAACAAGTGACAGCCACAAGGGTCAATACATTTGAATTGTATTGGCAAGTGATACTATGGTAGGATAGTGGTAACTATCATCTATATGCATTTGGCTAAGTGGAGCTTAGGCTTGCTTTGCTCAAAATAGTTCTTCCTTATCATTTGAAAAACACTAAGTTTTTGCTTGACAAAATCACCCAAGGCATCTCCCAATAGAAATTGGTGATCCTTCAACCCTTGTTCAACCAAGAGATTTTAACTTAGAAATTGGGATGAGGAGATTCTTGATAGCTTCCATGTCTTGATGCTCAAATTGTCCTTTTCCAAGGACATGGCTAAGTACTTAGATTTTTCACTCTGCATAGGTGGTGCACTTTCCCCACAAGACTTGGTTTCACCAAGACAAGATCTTTCAGAAGCCTTCCCTTAGACCAGAATGGACGCGTTCCAACCTATCATTCCCCTACCACCAACTGTCCATTTGGCTAAGTTATTGCAACCTATATGATCCAGGCAGAGCCCATAATGCCAAGTGGCTGCACTTGAAGCTTCTCAACATTTGACATCTCAAATCTCTTTGTTCCTGGGTGGCCATCCACAAGTGAGATACCAAGTTTTCCCCAGTATACTGGACTTGGTGATGCCCAAGTTTTCCCCAGCATACTGGACTTGCATAACCACTCAACACAAACCATTCTTTCCATTCCACCTAGGTGATTCATTCACTTAGTTGTTTTATTAAACAAAACACAAGTCCTTGACTTAGAAATATTCCATAGTATGAATATATATTCCACCCTTGTTTTCTGCTAGCTAAGCTAAGCATGATAGTAGTATGAATCTTAACTTAGGAGATTCTACTAAGGTTTCATCTACTAGGATTTCCCATGGCATAGTTTACACTTAGCAAAATTCCATGCAAGTCCTACTTAGAAATATCACTAATGCATAGTGAAACTAATGGGACAAAAAGTATGAAGCATCACTTGCCTTTTTGGTAGAGAATATAAGTTCACTCCTTGATCTTGCAATATTCACACTCTTCAAATGTCACTACAATTCAATCAAGCAAGCAATATTTCAATCTACCATTCAAGCAACATCACGTAAAATAATAGAAACAAAACAATGCATGTAAGCATGTCAAACTTTTTTTATTTACAAAAGTGGTTTATAATAGGTTATAAACATTCTAAAACACTTATTGTTCATTTTATAAAGTGGCAAAACTATTTGCAAAAGATTTTTACCTATAAACCATTTTTAAACCAAAGCATTATTTTATGTGGTTGAGAAATGCTTTTAATAAGGTAACAATCTATAGGGTTCATAAAAATATATTTTTAAATCATAAAACCTTGTGTTTAGGGCCAGAGAGTTTAAATCAAAACATTTCCCAAAGGTTTTTCTCCAAAAGCATTTTTAATAAATAAACATTATTTTTATGTAACTAGAATTGCTTTAAATCAAAGTTTTACTCTTTAGCTTTACCAAATACATTTTCAAATCCATGAGTTGGTTTCTAAGGTTAGTAGGTTCAAAACAAACCATTTGCCAAAGATTTTATCCCCAAAATAATTTTAGAATGAATTTAATATGCTAAACATGCCTACACAAGTTTCTGTAAAAACAATCATTTTATTAGAAGCAATTCACTAAACAAAGGGCATGGTCAGAAATCACTTGTCTTGCTGATTATATTGATATAAAATTTGCAAAATTTGGACGTGTGGTTTGAAAGTTATGAATTTTTCAAATTGGAACATCAAATAGATCAAATCCTGGTTTTTATAAACAGGCAGGGCCACGTGGAGCAATTTCATTGGGCGGTACCGCTTCGGTTGGATCGACCTTCCTGGGTCGTCAGATCTAATTGACTATGCACGGTACAGATCAAAGGATACCCCTTCGATTAAGATTCTATCGCAACCATCTAATTAAGATCCTACGGTCCTTATCGCTTTGACCATTAAGCAGCGGCGCTGGCGGCGGCGTGTGGCGGCGCTGGCTCTGGCTACGGCGTTGCTGGCGATGCAGGAAGCGAGAGAGGGTGGGGAGAAGCTCACCAGGTTCGCTGTGGCACAGGGATGCCCAACCTGCTCGCGTTGGTCGAAGGGGCGCACGGGGTTGATGATAATTGCTCGTCGGAGTTGCGTCTGACGACGGCTTCTCCGTTCATCATCGCTGGCGAGAGCTACAGGTCACGAGAAGACGCGCGAAGAGTGTCATTAGATGCGGAAGAGTTTGGCGACCATGCGTGCGTCATCAGGAGAGGGAGGGGAGCACGGAACTTACGGGGAGAGGTCGACGGAGTTGGAGACAGACGGCAGCGTGTTCAGTCGAAGGTGTTGCCGATGATGGGGGGCACGCACGAGCGAGCTGAGGCCACTGGGAGGTTCAGGGAGTGATGGGGGTCATGCTTGTGTGGTCGAGAGAGCGAGGGGCGACGTGGAGCTGCCGGAATTGACGTCGGAGTCCGACGGAGGCTGCAGCGGTACAAACAGAAATGGGGACGGCCTGGGGGCAGGGAGTAGGTGGTTTCTGGGGGAAACGGAGAGGAGGGAGAGGCGGTTAAGAAGGCGTGGTCAGGGGGTGATTAAATGGCGTCGTTACTGTGAATTCAATCGAAGAAACGGCGACAGACAGCCGGGGAGGTGGGCGAGGTCTTCGCGCGGGTGAGGGAGACGATGACCTGGCGGTGGGGTCTGGGCGTCAGCGAAAAGGAGAGAGGAAGGGTGGGTCCGGGCATTCAGCGACCGAGTGGGTTCGATCCGCGGTGAGAAAAATGTTTCAGGGGAGGGGGTGTGTGGTGGGCTGTTGGGCCAGATGGGTCTTGCTGGGCTGGGTCGACCTTGTTCATTTTTTTTGTTCTGTTTCTTTTTCTTTTTCCATTTCTTTTATTCTGTTTTGATTTTGATTAAACAATTCAAACACTCATTTGAATTCAAACCTTTTCCAAATTTTGTGAATAATCAAACAATGATTAGTAATACATTCTGAAGTCATAATTGGAATAAATCTTTTATTCTTTTTAGGGTCTTTTAATTATTTAAAACAAGCCTTTGCTTTAAAATCAAATAAGATCAAATACATTTTTTAATCCTTATTTAAATTTCATTTTTCCACAAAATCTTTTTAGTAAGTTCTTATTCAATTATAAGGATGTCAAAATAATTCACTTTGAATTATTTGGAATAATTTTAATATGATTTATTAATCATTTTAAATTGGGTACTTGTCTTTATTCCAATTAAATATAGTTTTAATTCCATAAATTTTATTTGGAAATTTATTTGATCCTATTTAAGTTAATTAAACAACTTTTATTCCACTTGGGTATATTCCAAATATCATTTTCCCATGATTTAATTAATCATTTCTTATTAGGGATTTTGTCTTTATTCAATTTGATTAATGCCATTTTATTTTATTTTGGAAAATTCTTTATCACTTTATTTTATTTGTATTTGGATTATATTTATTCCATTTGCTTATGGATTAGGCCAAGATTTAA
The DNA here is from genome assembly GCA_916181665.1 of Avena sativa. Classification (NCBI taxonomy): domain Eukaryota; kingdom Viridiplantae; phylum Streptophyta; class Magnoliopsida; order Poales; family Poaceae; genus Avena; species Avena sativa. The sequence goes on along the minus strand of OV702279.1, from coordinate 378,744,471 downwards.
TTTGGTCTTTAAATATTCCTTATTTAATATTTCTTTCTTTATCTTATAAAATCCATATCTTTTTATTTATAGATCCAAACTTGGTGATTCCAATTTGTAAAATCTTATTTAGTATTTATTTATCCTTTTAGGTATTTTTAGGTTTATTTTCTCACCATTTGGTATGGATTTTTAGATAAGTGCTTTAATAGCCTTGGAAATTACTTTTCCTTATCTTATTAAATTCATAAGATTTTATTCATGGCTCCAAAGTAAGTGAATCCAATTCCTATGGTTTTATATTTTTAATAATCATTCTTGATCAATTTGAAATGTTTGTTTGACCAATTTTTATATGGATCAAATCCATAGGCTTGGAGATAACTTGGAAATGATTTTCTTCCATTAGGGTTTTAGGGTTTTGGTTTATTCTCCAAGTGTTTAAATTTCAAAATGCATCTTATGAGGAATACATTCCACTTGATTTGAATTTAGTTAGATTCAAACATTAACCAAAGTTTGTTCCAGATGGGATTTTTAGTTTCCAATTAGAAACAAAAGTTTCTTTTCACCCTAATTTTCAACAATTATTTATTTTGTTTATTTATTTTTCACATTACAAGATTTGGAAAATCTTGGGATGTGACAATGACATATTACTGATTGGAAATGATGTACAGATATTGCAAGAAACCAAGGAATCATTGGAAAGGAGTTTCTCAATGAAAGACTTGGGTGAGGCAACATATATTCTCGGAATCCGGATCTATAGAGATAGATCAAGAAGGCTCATTGGATTGAGTCAGAGTACTTATTTGGACAAAGTGTTGAAGAAGTTCAACATGGAATCGTCTAAGAAGGGTTTTTACCGATGTCCCATGGTGTAAAACTTAGCAAGACTCAGTGTCCTTTGACAACTGATGAGCGAAGTCGGATGAGTGTGATTCCATATGCTTATGCAGTTGGATCCATCACGTACGCCATGATTTGTACTAGGCCAGATATTTCCTATGCTCTAAGTGTTGTGAGCAGATACCAGGCTGATCCTGGAGAAATCCACTAGACAACGGCTAAAAATATCCTAAAGTACTTGAGAAGGACTAAGGATATGTTTTTGGTTTATGGTGGTGAAGATGAACTTAGTGTAAAGGGTTATACGGATGCGAGTTATCTTACCGACTTTGATGATTCTCGTTCGCAATTCGGATACGTGTTTATTATAAATAGAGGTGCTGTGAGATGGAAGAGTTCCAAGCAAGAGACTGCGTCTGCATATACAACAGAGGCTGAGTATATTGTCGCCTCGGAGGCAGCAAAGGAAGCTGTTTGGATGAGGAATTTCCTCATGGATGTTGGTGTCGTTCATGGCTTGTCCAATCCGTTAGACATGTATTGTGACAACCATGGTGCTATTACACAAGCCAAGTAACCTAGACAACACCAGAAGAACAAGAACATACTCATGCAGTACCACCTGATTCGCCAGTTCGTGGATCAAGGTGATATCAAGTTATGCAAGGTACACACGGATGCAAATATTGCGGATCCGTTGACAAAGCCGTTACCACAGCAAAAGCATGAGGCACACCTGAGAGCCATGGGCATTAGATGCTTACACATGTGATGTCAGAAGATTGACTCTAGTGCAAGTGGGAGACTGTTGGGAATATGCCCTAGAGGCAATCATGTATGATGAGATTTCCCATTGTATTCATAAAGATATAAAGTTGTCCTTGTATAAACATCTGACGTGTATCATTGAATATGTGATTCGGTTGTGGAACTATGCATTCATGTTTTTTGTACTAAATGTCCTTGGTCATTGAGGTTGTGATGGACACACAACTTAGACCAATGTGAAAGTCGGCTTGATGACTCGGTTCCACTTGTCATGTGCATGGAGATGCCATTCCGACTTACACAGATTCAGCTAAAGAGTTTAGCGAGTCGGATTGACCCATATTGAGGTACAACGAACAAGTTGTCATTTGTATATCTCAATCAATGTAATCCTTAGACCTGAGGTTATTGCATAACACGAGTTGAGGATCACCGACTTAGGTTCTGTCAAACGCTGATCCGTAACTGGGTAGTAATAAAGCCAGAGTTTGGGTCGACTGAGAATCTGTAGGGTTCGCAGCATAGAAAACAAAAAATTTCCTACGATGTGAACTAAATACCAAGATCTATTTACTAGATACAAACAACGGGCGGATGTATATCCGTAGAGAACATACCCTTGAAGACCGACAAAGCTTAACGAGTTCAACTCGTGGTTGATGTAGACGATCTCTTGCCGATCTCAAGATCGAGAGGAAGTCCTAGCGCCGCAAATCAGCAGCGCATCCGTGCTCGCACACACGTTCGAGGCACCGAGCAACCTCCGCCTCCTCGCTCCAGCGATGCAGCGGAAGCACAACTCTTTCTTGCCGAATAGCCACCGGGAACATGTATCTCGCTAGTCCGAGACCATGGGGGATAAATTCTAGAGGGGGAGAGAGATCCTTCACGAGGAGGTGTGTGAGACAAGTGAGGAGGGGGGCTCCTTTTATAGGAGGAGGGGGGCACCCAAGGGGGTGGCCGACGGCCATGGGGCTGCCCCTCCCCTCCTTCATTCATGTGGGTGGACACTCCACTCACAAAATGCCCTTTAAATTCCCTCCACTCAAAAGTCCACTCAAATTCCCATTAAATTTCCACCAAATTTAATGCAAACTCTCATTAAATAAAACTCTTTTATTTTATTCAGAATTTTGTCAATTACTTTAATGACAAACATTCACAAATAACCCCTTGCTAGAATTCTATTTCACATGCATAACCACTTTATGCAATTTCACCCGAAAACCTGTTTCGGTATCTAGTGAAATAAATTCCCGCGCTTGTTCATTCTTTCGGCATGAAACATTTGCTCCAATTGGATGTCGGTGTCTCTTAAGTGTGTCACCCTATGGTTCGTGAATAATGCGGACATGATCGATACCCCTCTCGGATCAATAATCAGAAGCGGGATCTGGAGACCCATACTGACTCCCACACATTCAACGATGACTTTCTTGTGATCGTCGGAACCTTTTATGCTAGTATCTTAATCCCTTTGTTTCACGATATATTACATGTCCGAGATTCGATCATCGGTATCTCCATACCTAGTTTGATCTCGTCACCGACATGCACTCTTTTCTCGTTCCTGTGATATAACATTCTAGTGATCAAATCACTTGCTTGCAAGCTAATCAATGTGATATCACCGAGAGGGCCCAGAGTATATCTATCCGTCATCGGGATGAACAAATTCCACTCTCGATCCATGAGCCTCAACATAACACTTTATTAGTTTTGAATCCATCTTTATAATCACCCTGTTACGGTGTGACGTTTGATGTTATCAAGAAACTCTTCCAGTGTTAGTGATTGACATGATCTCATGGTCTAAGGATTAGGATCACTTCGTAAGTTGTTATAGCAATATAAACTCAATGACTTTGATCGTAATGCTATACTTCGGATGAATGTTCATCACACCATTACACTATTGTTGTGATCCCGTTATTAACAACATCCAATGTCCATGATCAGGAAACCTTGATCATCTTGTTAATCAATAAGCTAGTTTATGAGAGAGGCATAATTAGGAACTTTCTGTTTGTTTATTAAACACACATGTATTAACGTTTCCGTATTAATACAATTATAGCATGCAGAATAAACATCTATCATATACTTGGAATACACATAATAAACACTTTATTATTGCCTCTCAGGGCATATTCCCTTCAGTCTCCCACTTGCACTAGAGACAATAATCTAGTTACATAGTGATAAATCTAACACCCATTGAGTTCTGGTGTTGATCATGTTTTGCTCTAGGGAGAGTTTTAGTCAACGGATCTGCTACATTGAGATCCGTATGTACTTTACAAATCTTTATATCTCCATCCTTGACATGCTCGCGGATGGAGTGAAACCGGCGCTTAATATGCTTGGAATGCTTGTGAGACCTTGGCTCTTTGGCATTGGCAATGGCACCATTGTTGTCACAATAGATCACCATTGGTCCAACGCGTTTTCCACCACTCCTAGTTCGGATATGAACTCCCTCATCCAAACTGCTTCCTGAGCCGCTTCTGAAGCAGCAACATATTCGGCCTCCGTTGTTGATCCCGCTACCACAGGTTGTTTGGAGCTCCTCCAACTAACCGCTCCGCCATTCATGAGAAATACGTATCCGGATTGAGACTTAGAGTCATCCGGATCGGTGTCAAAGCTAGCGTCGACATAACACTTAGCGACGAGCTCTTCTTCACCTCCGTATACAAGAAACATATCCTTAGTTCTTCGTAAGTACTTAAGGATATTCTTGACCGTTATCCAGTGTTCCGAACCTGGATCCGATTGGTACCTACTAGTCAAACTAATAGCATGTGCCACATCCGGTCTTGTACATAGCATGGCGTACATTATAGAGCCTATGGCTGAAGCATAGGGGACTTTGTCCATTATCTCTCTTTCTTCCGCCGAAGCCGGACTTTGAGTCTTACTCAATGTCTTGCCTTGCAACATAGGTAAGAACCCCTTCTTACTTCCATCCATTTTAAACTTCTTTAAAATCTTATCAAGGTATGTACTTTGCGATAGCCCTATTAGACGCCTAGATCTATCTCTATAGATCTTTATGCCTAATATGTATGACGCTTCACCTAGGTCCTTCATTGAAAATTTGCTGTTTAGATAACTTTTAACACTGTTTAAAAGATCTATATCATTTCCGATCAATAATATGTCATCCACATATCATATCAGAAATGCCACATTGCTCCCACTCACTTTCTTGTAAATACAAGCTTCTCCATAAGTTTGGACAAATCCAAACTCTTTGATCACCTCATCAAAGCGGAGATTCCAACTTCGTGATGCTTGCTTCAATCCATAGATGGATCGCTGAAGCTTGCACACCTTGTTAGCATCCTTAGGATCGACAAAACCCTTTGGTTGTATCATATACAACTCTTCTTCAATATTACCATTGAGAAACGCGGTTTTGACATCCATCTGCCATATCTCATAATCGAAATATGCAGCAATTGCTAACATAATCCTAACTGACTTTAGCATCGCTACGGGAGAGAAAGTCTCATCGTAGTCAACTCCTTGAATTTGTCGAAACCCCTTTGCGACAAGTCGAGCTTTATAGACGGTCACATTACCATCAGCATCAGTTTTCCTTTTGAAAATCCATTTGTTCTCCACGGCCTTTCGGTCGTGAGGTAATTCCACCAAGTTCCAAACTTGATTTTCATACATGGATTCCATCTCGGATTTCATGGCTTCTAACCATTTGTTGGAATCCGGGCTCATCATCGCTTCTTCATACGTCGCAGGGTCATCATTTTCATCAACCATGAAATTCATGACATGATTTCCGTACAGCTCGGGAGCTGCACGCGTCCTGTTTGACCTGCGAGGTTCGGTAGTACTCTCTTTCGGAGTTTCATGATCATTATCATTAGTTCCCTCTTCAACAGGTGGAGCCAACTCCGGAACAACTTCCGGCGCTGCGCTACTCGCCATACTTTGAAGAGAAGGTTGCACAACCTCTTCGAGTTCTACCTTCCGACTACTCACACCTTTCGCGAGAAACTCTTTCTCTAGAAAGGATCCATTCTTGGCAACAAAAACCTTGCCCTCGGATCTGTGATAGAAGGAATACCCAATAGTTTCTTTAGGGTATCCTATGAAGATGCATTTTTCCGCTTTGGGTTCGAGTTTATCCGGTTGAAGTTTCTTCACATAAACATCGCATCCCCAAACTTTAAAAAATGACAGCTTAGGTTTGTTTCCAAACCACAATTCATACGGTGTCTTTTCAACGGATTTAGATGGTGCCCGATTTAAAGTGAATGCAGCAGTTTCTAGTGCATAACCCCAAAATGACAACGGCAAGTCCGTCAGAGACATCATAGATCGAACCATATCTAATAAAGTACGATTACGACATTCCGACACACCATTTCGCTGTGGTGTTCCGGCAGGTGTGAGTTGTGAAACAATTCCACACTCTTTCATGTGAGTGCTAAACTCGTAACTTAGATACTCACCTCCACGGTCGGACCGTAGAAATTTGATCTTTCTATTACGATGATTTTCCACTTCATTCTGAAATTCCTTGAACTTTTCAAAGGTTTCAGACTTGTGTTTCATCAAGTAGATATAACCGTATATACTCAAATCATCCATGAAAGTAACAAAATAACGATATCCACCTCGCGCCGACACACTCATTGGACCACATACATGAGAATGTATGATTTCCAATAAATCTATCGCCCGTTCCATTGAACCGGAAAACGGCGTTCTAGTCATCTTGCCCATAAGGCATGGCTCACATGTATCAAATGATTCATAATCAAGTGATTCCAAAAGTCCATCCGAATGGAGCTTCTTCATGCGTTTAACGCCAATATGACCTAGACGGCAGTGCCACATATATGCGGATATATCATCGTTAAGTTTAATCCTTTTAGCATCAACATTATGAATATGTGTAACATTATCATCGAGATCTAATAGAAATAAAACATTCATCATCGGTGCATGACCATAAAAGATTTCATTCATATAAATGGAATAACCATTGTTCTCAGATTTAAATGAATAACCACTTCGCATCAAACACGATCCAGATACAATGTTCATGCTCAGTGCAGGCACCAGATAACATTTATTCAAGTTTATAACTAATCCCGACGGCAAGTGGAGAGGCAGCGTTCCGACGGCGATCACATCAACGCTTGATCCATTGCCGACACGCATCTTGACCTCACCCCTTGCTAGCGGTCGCTTGTTCCGCAGCCCCTGATTCGAGTTACAAATATTAGCAACTGAACCGGTATCAAATACCCAGGTGCTAGTGCGAGCACTAGTCAAGTACACATCAATAACATGTATATCATATATACCTTTGTTTGCCTTGCCGGCCTTCTTGTCTGCCAGATACTTGGGGCCGTTGCGCTTCCAGTGGCCAGTCCCCTTACAATAGTAGCACTCGGAATCAGACTTAGGTCCAACTCGGGGTTTCTTTTCAGGCGCGGCAACCGGCTTGCCGCCCTTACTTCCCTTCCGTTTTCCCTTCTTGTCTTTCTTGAAACCAGTGTTCCTATTGATCATCAACACTTGATGTTCCTTTTTTATCTCCACTTCTGCAGTTTTAAGCATTGACAGAAGCTCGGGGAGAGACTTCTTCATGCCTTGCATATTATAGTTCATCACGAAGCTCTTATAGCTAGGTGGCAGAGACTGCAGAACACGATGGATGCCTAAGTCAATGGGAATCGATATTCCCAAGGACACAAGCTTATCGGCGTAACCCGACATCTTGAGTACATGCTCACTAACGGAGCTGTGCTCTTCCATCATGCAGCTAAAGAACTTTTCTGAAGCGTTGTAGCTCTCTACAGCAGCATGTGTGTCGAAAATCATTTTCAACTCACCCATTGTATCAAATGCATTGCCGTTTTCGAAACGCTTTCGAAGTTCCGGCTCTAGCCCATACAATATGCCGCAATGAACTAAGTTGTGGTCCTCCTGACGAGTCTGATAGACATTATTCTCCTCGTCAGGGGCATCATCAAAAGGTGGGGGGCCTAACGGCGCTTCTAGCACATATTGCTTTTGTGCAGCAGAGAGGAGAATCCTCAAATTCATGGCCCATTCGGTAAAGTTGCTACCGTTCGTTGCTAGTTTCTCTTTCTCCATGAACACATTGAAATTAAAAGCAGGTGGTGCCATCTACAACAGAATTTGTAAAGTTTAGACTAAGTGTATGATAGATTGAGTTCAACTAATCTATATTACGAATGAACTCCCACTCAAAAACGACATCCCTCGTGCCTTTTTGGTGATTACATGAACCAAATCCACTACACCAAGTCCGATCATCACGTGAGTCGGTATAGCTTCAAAGGCGAGCATCAAATGGGCATCATATCAACTATATGACTCATGCTTAACCTTTCGGTCCGTGTTCCGAGGCCATGTCTGTACATGCTAGGCTCGCCAAGTTAGAACCTTAGTATTCGCGTGTGTAACTGTTTTACACCCGAAATATGGTCGTGGATCCAAGAACACCCGATCATCACGTGATGTCTTGGAGCGACGAAAACATAATCGGTGCATACTAAAGGAAGAACACATTCTTATCTTGATATTTAAATGAGGGATCATCTTATTATGCTAACAATGTGCTAAACAAGCAATATAAGATGCTATCAAACATCATATGTTTATTAGTGAAATTATATGGTTCCCGCAGATGATCTCTATCATGTGCATCGTGGTATGATCACTATCATACCTATATGTGTAAATCCAAGGTCTATGGATTTTACACGCTATGTGTGTTGTAAGAGTATCATCTCATACTTCTACTTACAACACTACCATATCATAACACTAGCCCAGCAACAATCTAAACTAGACACCTCTAATTTATCCATTGCAAGTTTTACGTGGCTTAAGGCTTTCGAGATAGAACCGTTCTTACCTACGAACATGAACCACAACGAGGATAATCAAATTGTTGACAACTCGCTTGCAAAATAGATATTGAATATAGTAGGAGAGACAGACACCCGCTAGCCACTTATGCAAACTAGTTGCATGTCAAGCGTGGAACAGGTCTCATGTGCGAGGACATGTAAAGTTTGTCCGGGCCGCTTCATACCACTATGCCACCAATATCCAAAATTACAACAAAGGAGCAACAACATGATCATCATCGCCCACATACTCATATGTGTACTACCCATGTAAAGTATCTACGCATAGATCCGGCTCTGATACCACTGTAGGGTTCGCAGCATAGAAAACAAATTTTTTCCTACGATGTGAACTAAATACCAAGATCTATTTACTAGATACAAACAACGGGCGGATGTATATCCGTAGAGAACATACCCTTGAAGACCGACAAAGCTTAACGAGTTCAACTCGTGGTTGATGTAGACGATCTCTTGCCGATCTCAAGATCGAGAGGAAGTCCTAGCGCCGCAAATCAGCAGCGCATCCGTGCTCGCACACACGTTCGAGGCACCGAGCAACCTCCGCCTCCTCGCTCCAGCGATGCAGCGGAAGCACAACTCTTTCTTGCCGAATAGCCACCGAGAACATGTATCTCGCTAGTCCGAGACCATGGGGGATAAATTCTAGAGGGGGAGAGAGATCCTTCACGAGGAGGTGTGTGAGACAAGTGAGGAGGGGGGGCTCCTTTTATAGGAGGAGGGGGGCACCCAAGAAGGTGGGCTGCCCCCTCCCCTCCTTCATTCATGTGGGTGGACACTCCACTCACAAAATGCCCTTTAAATTCCCTCCACTCAAAAGTCCACTCAAATTCCCATTAAATTTCCACCAAATTTAATGCAAACTCTCATTAAATAAAACTCTTTTATTTTATTCAGAATTTTGTCAATTACTTTAATGACAAACATTCACAAATAACCCCTTGCTAGAATTCTATTTCACATGCATAACCACTTTATGCAATTTCACCCGAAAACCTGTTTCGGTATCTAGTGAAATAAATCCCTACGCTTGTTCATTCTTTCGGCATGAAACATTTGCTCCAATTGGATGTCGGTGTCTCTTAAGTGTGTCACCCTACGGTTCGTGAATAATGCGGACATGATCGAGACCCCTCTCGGATCAATAATCAGAAGCGGGATCTGGAGACCCATACTGACTCCCACACATTCAACGATGACTTTCTTGTGATCGTCAGAACCTTTTACGCTAGTATCTTAATCCCTTTGTTTCACGATATATTACATGTCCGAGATTCGATCATCGGTATCTCCATACCTAGTTTGATCTCGTTACCGACATGTACTCTTTTCTCGTTCCTGTGATATAACATTCTAGTGATCAAATCACTTGCTTGCAAGCTAATCAATGTGATATCACCGAGAGGGCCCAGAGTATATCTATCCGTCATCGGGATGAACAAATTCCACTCTCGATCCATGAGCCTCAACATAACACTTTATTAGTTCTGAATCCATCTTTATAATCACCCTGTTACGGTGTGACGTTTGATGTTATCAAGAAACTCTTCCGGTGTTAGTGATTACATGATCTCATGGTCTAAGGATTAGGATCACTTCGTAAGTTGTTATAGCAATATAAACTCAATGAATTTGATCGTAATGCTATACTTCGGATGAATGTTCATCACACCATTACACTAATGTTGTGATCCCGTTATTAACAACATCCAATGTCCATGATCAGGAAACCTTGATCATCTTGTTAATCAACGAGCTAGTTTATGAGAGAGGCATAACTAGGAACTTTCTGTTTGTTTATTAAACACACATGTATTAACGTTTCCGTATTAATACAATTATAGCATGCAAAATAAACATCTATCATATACTTGGAATACACATAATAAACACTTTATTATTGCCTCTCAGGGCATATTCCCTTCAGAATCAAGTTGTGTGATGTGAATAACCAAGACGGGATTTTTTCCCTCCACTTGGAGATATATTATCTAGGCCCTCTCGGATGATATGATTCAGAAAGCATGGCCATGCACGACTCGGTTAAGTGTTAACCGAGGCGATCGACTAAGACTTAGTCGAGTGAATCACTTATCTCGGATCGAGAAGAGAGTCAGACTATTTAAGGGATGGCAAATATTCGCCTATATTCTGACAAGGTATATCATGAGGCAAAAGGGACTCGGACTTAAGTCGCATTGGAAAGGCAAGTCGTCATGACTCTTTGGTACTTGGGAGTCGGCACGTTCTGCTAGGAGCCGCTACCGACTGGTCGATTGAGAGTTGGACTCTAATTGTGTCCAAGTAACCATGAGCCTGCGGGGTCACACACTTAAGAGTGGGAGCAAGTTGGGATTGGATCTGAATCGGTAATCTGGTTGGGTTGGACCTAAGCCGGATTAGGACTGAGTTAGTGAGTTGGACTCACTGTGACTAGTGTTATATGGGCTTTAGTGAATGGGCCACGAGAGTGGAGCCCACGTTCACTCCCTATATATATAGTGGAGCACCGTAACCCAGAAGGGTTAATCGTTGTTTGGTTAGGTCATTCCATGTGTTGGAAACCCTAGCTCCACAGCAGTCCTACCGTCGTAACGAACCTAGCAGTTCGCCGCCGGTGCTCCTCCTTGCACGTGTGGATACCAGCAGAGGTGTTGTACGATCAACACTAGGACGATCGGATCGCAAAGGACTACACTGCATCAACTGACGCGCTTCATCAGTAATACGCAACCGCGCGTCTAGTGGTAAACCTCGTGGCCTTCTACCTCGGCTAGATCTTGGGATCACCACGTTAGAGGAAAAAGTTTTGTTTTATCTCTGTGTGGCCCAACAAGTTCTCATTGCGAGCACGCATGACTATATATGGAGCACATGCCTATGATTATTTAGTACTTGGATGCTTTATCTTATTTATCTGTAATTTCCCTAGATCTTGAAGTTACATGTTTAGTCTCATCCATGCAACGCCCGTCCATCCATACATTTGCCTACCGCGCTCATATCCTACTGTTTGCTACTACTATTACTATTGTTCCTGTTTTCTGCTGCTGTTACTTTGCTATTGCTACTACAAAATTGTTGCTACTAATAAACTTCTGTGAGCAAGAACTATTTCCAGGTGCAGCTGAATTGACAACTCAGTTGTTAAGGCTTGCAAGTATTCTTTGTCTCTCCTTGTGTCGAATCAATAAATTGGGTAATACTACCCTCGAAGACTGTTGCGATCCCCTATACTTGTGGGTCATCAAGATGCTCATTGTCTGTTGCCTTGTAATTTTGATATGGGATAGCTCCTGTGTCATGGGGCAAGGGGTACCCCGTTGGCGGTTCTCTATGATACACATATACTTACAATGACAAGAACTTGCTTGTGACCAAACTTGAGTAGCATGAGGTTCGATACTCGTACGCAAGGGGCATGTGATTTTGAACTTATAACTTATCAAGCATATACTCATATTTGTGTCACTTTAACCTTAATCACTTCAATATTCCAATGATAGGGGCAATGAGAGCTCAAAGCTAATAAGTACAATAATTTTTGGAAGCTCTTTATGAAATTTGAAATTCCTACTTCCCTCTGTGAATGGCCTTTATTTTTACTTTTTTGTTGAGTCTCCATCTTCTATCTTTATGCGCCAATTAAGAGAGCATATATGTCATTCTTAGTTCAATGAGCATTATCCCAAAACTTATTGATTGATTCATAATTATATTATTGCTTGTTCTTAAATTATTTGTATCTAGTCACCCTTATGAACTTTGAAGGTGTCTTATGCATTCATGTTTTGCTATTCCATGAAGGACAAGCTGAATACCACTCTTGCTATGTTATCTATATGTGAAACAAACAAATGTCTTTCAACGCATTGTTATTCATGATCTTTTGTTTGTACCTTTTCATGTTATAACTTAGTTGCTTTGTCTTATTGTTAGAACTATATCTTTCATGCTTATGTTAGAGTACTATGACCCAGCTATCAATTCTTTACAACACCTTTATCAAGATTGTTATGGTGCATGTCACCTCAAAAATTATTCTTCTTTATCTCTTACCTACTCGAGGACGAGCAGGAGTTAAGCTTGGGGATGCTTGATACGGCATAAACGTATCTATAATTTTTGATGCTCCATGCTTGTTTTGTACCAACTATCTTATGTTTTGTCTACACTTTGAGGTATTTTTATACATTTTCTATAACCAACCTATTGACAAGATGCCGCAATGTCAGTTGCCTGTTTTCTGCTATTTTTGGTTTCAGAAAATCTAGTAAAGAAATATTCTCGGAATTGGACAAAACAAAAGCCGAAGTTCCTATTTTTCCAGACGCAACACGGAGCCCGAAGGAGAGACGAAGTGGAGCCACGAGGCGGCCACACCTAGGGCCGGCGCGGGTCCACCCTAGGTCGTGCCGCCCTATGGTGTGCCCCCCTCGGGAATCCACCGACCTTGACCCTTCGCCTATATAAACACCCCTGAGGCAGAAACCCTAAAAACCCGATCAGAAATCTACGAATTTTTTTGTAGCCGCCGCCACCATCGTCCCTAGATCAGGGGGGATCCGAAGCACTTCCTGGCACCCTGCCAGAGAGGGGATATCACCCTGGAGGCCTTCTTCATCACCATGACAGCCTCCGAAGTGATGCGTGAGTAGTTCATCTTGGACTATGGGTCCATAGCAGTAGCTATATGGTAGTTTCTCCTCCTTTGTGCTATCATGTTTAGAACTTGTGAGCTCCGTTCATGATCAATATCATCTATTTGTAATCCTACATGTTTGGTTTGTTGGGATCCGATGGATATTGAGTACTACGTCAAGATTGATTATTGATTCTATCATGTCTATGTTATTTGTCATCTTGCATGCTCTTCGTTGCTAGTAGATGATTTGGCCAAATAGATGCATGTAACTCCAAGAGAGAGTATTTATGCTCGATAGTAGGTTCATACCTCTAGTAAACTTGGGAAGTGATAGAAATCTCTAAGGTTGTAGATGTGTTGTTGCTACTAGGGAGAAAACAACAATTATTTGTCCAAGGGAAATTGTATTGTTTACTTTACATACTTTGCTTAATACAATTATCTGTTGCTAGCAACTTAATACTAGAAGGGGTTCGGATGATAACCTCAAGGTGGATTATTAGTCATAGTTGTAGTTGGATTACAGTTTATGTATTATGTTGTAATGCCCAAACGAATCTCGTAGAAATCATCATGATATATACATGCATAAGTTATGCATTCTCAATCTTTCAATTGCCCAACTGTAATTTGTTCACCCCAACATGCTATGAGAAACACCTCGAGTGAATTGTGGACCCCGGTCCATTCCTTCCATTGATATTCCATCTACTATTTATTGTTTACTTTCTACAATTACCATAAGCAATTACTATCTTCCACACTATATGTTTAATCCTTTGTTTTCAGCAAACCGGTGAGATTGACAACCTCACTGTAAGTTGGGGCAAAATATTATGATTGTGTTGTGCAGGTTCCAAGTTGCTAGCAACACCTTGGGAGTTATTGTCGTGGTGGTGGCACGACAGATGCCATGGGTAGGCTTAAGTTGGGGGCCGAATGGGTGCTTGTGGTCACCGGGGAGGGAGTGCACGGTCGATCCATGCACGAAGAACAAGAAGAACTCTCCACACTTAGCGATTTGATTGATACCCGAGGATTACAAGTGCTCCTTGAGCTGTATGAACTTGTGCACTGCGCACCAATTCCCTACTTGGTCCAACCTCTCTCTACTACTGCTATGCCTCTCCTTATATAGGCAGCACTTGTTAGCTTATACCCCTTTGGGTTCTAGGGTTTACTGTTTGGATCTTGGTCCCTAAGCCCAATGGCCCAGTCCACAAAGTTTGACAGCTAACGGTCTTCTGGTACGTCGCCTCCTCTTCCTTTTGGCGGCATGCAGTAACTTTGTACGTCAGCCCTTGCTTTGGGCGTCACCCGGCTCCTTTCATGTCACCCTGCATCGCCATTCTCTTTTGACCATGCTTTACCATGGTCCCTCCTAAACCTTACTCGAAAAGGTGCCACGCGTCCTACTCGTTGGTTCCTGCAAGAATAACAACTTTGTCTTATGCAGGCCGACATAGTTTATATGTCGGCCGCACACGCTTCTCTTACCCGACCACTCTTACCCGGCCTGGTTCTTTCTTTACTCGGATCTAGCCAAGTTGTGCTATGTTTCACCTCTCGTGACCCTACCGGGGGTTATCCCCCCGACATTAGTACCCGAAGCTGGTGAGGTCTAGCAGTTCAAGTTGTTAGGCGTCTCCAGGTTCCTCTTATGTGATTGGAGCTTAGTTTTTGTCTTTATTCGTCGCAATCTTGCACCTTGCCGAGTCTGTCTGAAAATTTTTGGATCCCCTCTTTGACTTCCTGGCTCGTCTTTGCCTCGAGCCGAGTCACTTTGGCCAATTCCGGGTTGTTTTCGGCATGCTTTAGTCACTGACAGCTGGTAATCATGATTACTTGCCTCAAATTTTGTTCCAAGCTCTGGCGGCATAGTGATGGCTGCGTAGTTATTCCCCATCACTGTGGCAGTCCCATCGGCCTGCGCCCCTTGTCCTTCCTTTCATGACGTGGCACGGGATTTTTCGTGTATATCTGGCTACGTGGCGCCCGCTGATTGGCTTACCCGGCCTGGTACACGGCCACACGCTGGCCGCACAGCGCAGATGGATCCCACGACCGGGGTTTTTACTGCCCTTAAGTAGGGGTTGGGGGTTTCCACTTCCCCCACGCCCGTTCAGTTTTCCCTTGCCTCTTCTTCTTCCTTGCGCCTGCGAGATCAAACCGCCCCCTTTGCAGTTTCTTCTTCTTCTTGTTCTTGCCCTGCAATTGCTCCACCTCTCTTTCCATTCCACCATGGGTCCGCGCTTTTCCAAGCCACTCCCAACGGCGGAGGAGATCGAATCTGCGAGAGTCATGCACACTCGCGACGGTGCTGATGGCGCTGAGGAGCAGGAAGTTCCCGCCGGCGAGCGCGGCGGCTGGGAAGGCTCGGAGGTCTCCACAGAGGAGGTGGAATGGATCCGCTCCACCAGACGCATTCCGCTGCAAGTGGATTGCCGTCTCCCCGCCGGTGAGATCTCTCCTAAGCCCGATGCTAACGAGCGGGTAGTTTTCCTTTCTCACTTTGAGCGCGGTTTTGCTCTTCCAGTGGGCACCTTCTTCTCCTTGTTTCTTTCCACCTTCCATCTGCAAACCCATCATCTCCCTGCCAACGCCATTGGCTCTCTTTCTTGCTTTATTTCTGCTTGCGAGGCTTACCTCGGGATTTGGCCTATAGTTCTTCTGTGGGCCAAATATTTTAGCTTTAAGGTTCAAGTTGTACCTCAGCCTGGTGCTCCTCGATCCGAGAAGAGGCCGACCCGGTGCGGTGCTGCCAGTATCACGCCCAGGAGAGACTCCATCTTTCCTCGGGTTACTGGTATTGATTCCTGCAAGAAAAGGCATAGGACTTTCTTCTATGTCAAAAACAGCGGGTCCACCGATAACATCCGGCTCCCCCTTTTCTCGGACGAGGTCCCGAACAAGAAGTTCTGGCAGCTTGACCTGCGCGACCAAGACGCTGCGGTGAACGAAGCCAATGTGATCTTGGAAAGGTTGCTGTCGCCGGATGAGCATTTTCATCTTGCCGAGAGAGACCTCATGTGCACCTTCATCTCACGCCGGGTCAGCCCCATCCAAGCTAGGAGCCATAAGATGTGCTTCATGAGTGGCTCCCATGACCCCACTCGGCACTCTACCAAGGAGCTCTCCCATGACTCCATTGCTCGCCGAGTAAGCTCCATCTTTAAATTGAACTTGGCGGACGATTGGGCTTGGAGCTGTCCTCCGTTTAGCCGGGTCAAGCCTGTCCCCTGGGTGATTTTTCCGAGTTGTTTTCCTTGCCGAGTCAGCTTTAGCTCTTTTGCCACTCTCAATCTAGTTTTCATTACTCATTCTGTTTGTCTTTCGCAGAACCTCGTTCACCAGGTTGATGACAGTACTGTCCCTCCCTGCGGCTATAATGGGGATCGCTCCGACTCCGATGAAGTCGAGTATGACCTAGAGTGCTTCATGCCCATCCCGCATGCTGCGGCTGCTTCAGCTTCGGGTAAGAGTCGATCTCGCAATCCCTTACAAGATTGGTCCGACGATGATGAGGATGATGATTGTACGCTTTTGGCGGTACATGCCTTGTGACCTTAGTCTCCCAACTTATCCGAGTAAGCTTGTTATTTACTTATGCAGCTGGCCAGGTACATGACACTCCTCCTCTCGACGTGGGTGGAGTCGGCAAGATCCCCGTCGCCAAGCCGAAGCGACGCGGTGCCTCCTTCAGCACTCAGCCGGCTAAGAAGAGCAAGCCCACTCCAGCAGCTCCTGCTGCCTCTGTTGCTGCCATGCTGGCTGAGACTCGTTAAGCCGCAGGGCGCCGAGTCACACGCCGAGTCACCCGTGACCCGGTCGTCACCGGGTAAGTTTTTATACTTTGTTTTCATTATTCTCTCTTTTTCGTCACTATTGTTCTCTTATACCTGTCTTGTTGTTCTTAGCGCCGCACCTTTGTCGGCGAACCAGGCTGCTTCTAGCATTGCCTCGCCGCTAAGGCCTGCGCCTCCTCCGGCTGTTTCGACGGCGCCGAATCTCGTCCGGGTCGAGGCTCCCACTGTTGAGGCTCATGATTCTCAGTGTCAGTCAGACCCGGTGGATCACTCGGCTAGCGCCCATGGTGCTGGCCGGGAACAATTTTCTGATCTTGGTGCCAGTGACTCTGGCGCCGAGAAACCTTCTGCCACCAGTTCCTCTGGCATCAGCTCTCAAGCTGGTGCGAATGAATAACTTCCTGATCTTGGAGCCAGCAAAACTGCTGAGCCCAGTCAGCCGGCTCCACTTTCTTCTCCAAATCCTCCTACTCACTCTCCTATTCTTTCAAAGGGCCAGACCCAGCCCAAGGCATCTGGCTCTGCTCGCCCCTTATCCGGCAAGTCCACCTCCACCAAGCAGACAAAGTTGGTTTGCGCTCCTGGTTCTGCTCCTCAGATCTGGCCTCCGACGTTGGCAACAATTCTTGCTTCAACGGGCAAGGCGGGCGAGTCCGCGGCTGCCGGGTCAGGTGATAGCTCTAAGGCTGTTGCCCTTCATACCAGTGCTGCAGCGACCCGTGCCAACGTGGGAACTACCCAGAAAACGGGTCAAGTTCTCACCTGGATGCTCAGCGGGAAAAGCCTTGGTTCGGCTGAACCTTATGCTTTGGCATGGAATGCAGCTGGCGAGCAAGAGGTCAGCATGCGCGGTGGCAAGAAGCTAGTGCTGGGCCCCAAGGCCGTCTCTGACATGACTCAGCAGGCCATCACCTTAATGGCCCGCGCCGACGAAGTGAATGAGGTAAAGTAACTTCTTACTCTTTTGTATTGTTGAGTATTCCTTTTATACATATCACCTAGTCCCCGAGGTTATTGCCGAGTGAGGAACTTACTCGGCCGTAAGCTCTCGATAATCGCTTAGTCTTTAAACTTCCACACCAAGCCTTGAATGCTAGAGTTTCGATCCCTAGCCCTCGAGGTTACTGTCGAGTAAGGAATCTACTCGGCTGTGATCTCTTAAGCTTTTTTTATTTCCTTATACCAGACTCAAATGTTAGATCTTCGATCCCTAGCCCTCGAGGTTACTGTCGAGTAAGGAACTTACTCGGCTGTAACCTCTTAGACAAGAGTCACTTTTTATTCAGCAGGCTGCTTGACTTGTCCTTTCCTTACTGTTTGTTTGCTTTGTCCAGCTCACACATAACGAGCGCACCAAGGTGCACCAAGCTCTAGTTTTGGCGCATCGCAAGCTCGAACTTGCGTATGAGAAACTGTAGACTGACACCCAAGGCCAAGGTAATGCGCTTATTCGTCCTCTCTTTATTCGGCGTATTTTTCTTTGGTTCATTTTCTCAATCTTTTCTCGCTCTTCTCTCACAACCTCTGCTCAGTCCACCATCGAGGCTCTTCACTCGCAGATCAGCGAGGCCGAGAATAAGTTTCTTGCCTCATTAATCTGATAGATGAAGGTTTTTGTTGGTGCTGACAAGTAGTTTGTTCCGAATAAGCAGAGAAGCACCAAGCCGAACTCCAGAAGGAGCAAGACGAGGTGACTCGGCTGAAGAAGCTGATGGCCGAGACGGAGCAGAAGCACTTGGCCGAGGTGAAATGGCTGAAGGAGGAGCTTGCCGAGAAGAATGAGCAGCAGGCCGCCCGCGCCGAGAAGACCAAGAGGATACTCGACAAGGCCGAGTCATCGATTGAGTCGGCAAACCTGAACCTTGACGCCCTCCAAGCCAAGGCCAAAATTTGGCACAACAAGCTCGTCGCTGTCAAATTCTTTCTCGGTAATGAGTTCTTACTCTTCTTGCACTGTATAGGTCGCTCTGGACTCCTACCATTTACTTCTATTATTTTGCTAACTTTCTTTCACTTGCAGAGAATTTTCCTGAGGCCAACATGTTTGCCATCCGAGCCATGAAGAAAGGGAGGGCCGAATCTGGTGCTCCGGCTGATGGCGAGGTGTCCATGGAGGAGCTTCTCGAAGAGGTGTCAGAACGGGTCAGGACTCTCAAGTCTTGCGGTATGGACCTGCTCAATTCGTCTATCCATGTGTTTCGCATGCTCTGGCCGGATGAAGATGCACCTGAACTCATCGAGCCACTTGCTAGAGACTGCTCCTCACCGAGGATCGGCTGGATCAGTGGCGTGAGTCGGCCGGCCGAGCTGCAGTGGACAAGGCTCTCTCCTTCGTGCTTTCATGGTACGAGGACATCAATCTTGATGTTCTTGCTCGCATCAGAGGAGATGGCAAATGGCTGAATGACCCGGAGCTGATCAAGAAACGCCAGGAGTGAGCTTACGCCTTGATCGAGTACACCATGGTGCACGCTTGGTGCGACGGGCCTAGCTTTCTTAACCTCGACGACCCGCTTGTCGAAGTTGCTGGTGAAGAGGGTGCTGACAGTGAAGCAACCGAGTTAGATGGTCCGGATGACCCGGACATTGACGCCCCTGACTCGGCAGATGCTCCAAGCGACGCTCCTAGCTCCAAGGGTGCCCCTCCGAGTCTTGTTGCTTCTTAGGCGAACAAAACTTGAACTTTTTATTAGATCCCCGGTATGCCGGGTACAAATGTAATGTACATTGCTCTATAAGTTTGATTATGCGCCTTTTGATAAGGCTTTATATATTGTCGTTATGTTCTGAGTGTGAATCATTCAAGGGCAAGTCCCCGAGTCTCATTTTACCGTTTCACCATTCCTTGACTTTGGCCCCTGTCTACCTTTTTTGGGTGTTCGACATTAGAGTATCAAAGTACTAAGGATATAGTTAGCGGATATGAAACTTGGATCACTTGGCCGAGATTACTCAACGCGCAGTATAACATGACCTGCAGTGGGTTAGGCAAAGACATAAAGCCGACCTGCGTTCCTCCTTTGTACTTATCCGGCGTTCGTGTTTACCCGTCATACATCCTTTCCTCTTGCTTGCCATGAAGCCGTGTTTTCGGACAACAGCATAGTCGAAGAGTTGATTTTTTCCGAGTAAACACTACTTGTTCCGAGATAAGTTTTGTGCGTCACGCCAGCCGACATAAAATAACTGAGAAAGAAAACATAAGGGGTAGTCCCCGAGTCAGTTTTTCGAGTCATACCATTTTATTATCAGCACATAGCCAGCACACACGCCTGACGTATGAGAGTTCGAGTGATACATGCATTGCTTCTCCTAGGTATAGAATGGACGAAGTAGCGCCACATTCCATGGCCTTTTGGTCTCATCTCCTGACCTATCCGCCTTGTTCTTTTGCGCTTAGCGAGCATCTATGAGATAATATGAATCATTGTGCAATGCTTTGCTTACAATGAACGGACCTTCCCATGGGGGTGATAATTTATGCATTCCGGCTGTGCGCTACACCAGCCTTAGCACCATATCCCCTTCTCGAAAAACACGAGGTTGCACTTTCCGGCTATGGTAGTGTCGGAGATTCTGTTGATATATAGCGGATCTAGATAATGCCAGTTCCCTTTCTTCTTCGAGTAGGTCTACTCCATCTTCTCGGGCATCTTTTACCTCGGCTTCCGAGTATTGCCTTATCCTTGGCGAGTCATACTCTATGTCGGTAGGCAAAACTGCTTCTACCCCATACATGAGTAAAAATGGCGTATAGCCTGTTGATCGATTCAGAGTTGTTCTTAGGCTCCATAACACTAAGGGCAGTTCCTCTATCCAACAACCAAGTGACCTCTAGAGTGGTTCCATTAAGCGGGGTTTTATCCCTGACAGAACTAAGCCATTAGCCTGTTCCACTTGTCCATTTGATTCCGGATGGGCGACTGATGCCACATCGAGTCTTATTCGGTGTTTCCCGCAGAAACGAGCAAAAGCTCCTTCAGCAAAGTTTGTGCCATTATCAGTGATTACACTGTGTGGGTAACCATATCTTAGGATTATATCCTTTAAGAATGAGACAGCTGTTTTACCATCCAATTTTTTTTGATTGGTTTCACTTCTATCCACTTGGTGAACTTATCAATCATTACCAGAATATGAGTCATACCTCCCCTTGCTGGTTTGAATGGTCCTACCATATCTAGGCACCACACTGCAAAAGGCCAAGTGATTGGTATAGTCTTTAATTCAGACGCTAGTAGATGTGACTTGGATGCATAGTGTTGACAACCACTGCATTTTCCGACTAACTGTTGCGCCTGTGCCAGTGCGCTTGGCCAAAAAAATCCATGTCGGAATGCCTTGGCCACCAATGCTCTTGATAATGCATGGTGCCCACATTCCCCTTGATGAATATCCAACAAGATCTCTTGGCCTTTCTCTGAGCTGATACAACACTGCAGTACGCTCGTCACACTTTGCTTGTATAGTTCCTTGTTGATTGTGGTGTACGCTTTTGCTCTTCTTGTTGTTTGCCTTGCCAATGTTTCATCATCCGCCAAGGTCCCATTTTTTAAGTAGTCAAATATTGGTTGTGCCCATGTTGGTATCAGTGGTTCCGGGTTTGCTTCAGCATCAATATCCATTGGCTCTGCAGACATATGCTCTACCGACATGACCTGAGGAGTCCCCAAGTGTGATTCGGCAGGCCCTGAGTTGAGCGGATCAGTCCCCGAGTGACTCGAACCTGCCCTTGAGTCGATATCCATTGGTACCACGTCTGACTCCTGATTCGCTGGGGTAACCCTGATCGAGTCGAATTCTGGTGACGGCTTGATCGATGGTTTCCTGAGGTGCTCCAGCGCTACTCCTGGTGGTATTGCTTGCCGATATGACCCTAGTTTGGACAGTACATCTGCTGCTTCATTTTCTACTCTAGGAACATGATGAAATTCACACCGGTCAAAGTATCCCAAAATTTGTTGCACATGGAAACGATATAATGCCATGTTTGCGTCCAGTGCATCCCAATGTCCAGACACTTGCTGAATCGCCAAAACACATGATCCTTTTGATGTCAATCTCTTTGGCCACTTTGATTCCATGGACAAGTGCTTCATACTTGGCAACGTTGTTGGAAGCAGCAAAATGAATCTACAATACATACCTGAGTTGATCCCTTTTTGGAGATGTGAGCACTATACCGGCGCCCAGACCCATTTTTGTCTTGGACCCGTCAAAATGCATTTTCTAGTAGTTCGGATCTAGCAGCGGTGGTTCGTACTGCATTTCCATCCAGTCTACAAAGAAATCTGCAACAGCCTGAGATTTGATTGCATCTCGCCTATCGTATTGTGGAGTATATGGTGCCAGTTCTATGGCCCATTTTGCGACTCGGCCGCTGGAATCTTTGCTGCCCAATATATCCGAGATAGGTGCCTCGCATATTACCCGGATTGGGTGCTCTTGAAAATAATGTTTCATCTTCTTTGCTTCCATATATACCCCGTATGTCATCTTTTGATAATGCATGTAATTCTGTTTCGAGACAGAGAGCACTTCGCTCAAGTAATAAAATGGTCTTTGGACTGATTTGCCCCCTTCTTCACGTTCAACCGCTATCACTGCACTTACTACTTTGTTGGTTGCAGCGACATAGAGCAACATTGGCTCTTTGGATAGTGGTGATGCTAGTATTGGTGCTATTGCCAACATTTTCTTTAATTCATGGAAAGCGCTATCAGCTTGCTGTGTCCATGTGAATTTGTCTGATTTCTTCATCAGTTGATATAGTGGTAGAGCTTTTTCACCTAGCCGACTAACAAACCTGCTCAACGAGGCCAGGAATCCAGTAAACTCCTGGACATTGTTGAGGGTTTTTGGCAATTCCATTCTTTCGATGGCCCTAATTTTTGTCGGGTTAGCTTCAGTTCCTCGGCTGGATACCAGGAATCCGAGTAAATTGCTAGCCGGGACACCAAATGTGCATTTTTCCGGGTTAAGTTTCATCCGGAATCTTCTCAAGTTTGTGAATGTTTGACGCAAGTCCTCAATTAGAGTATGACTTTGTTTGGTTTTTATTACCACGTCATCGACGTATACTTGAAAGTTTTTGTCCAATTGATCTTGCAAGCATTTTTGCATGCATCTTTGATATGTTGCCCCTGCATTTATCAACCCAAATGGCATGGTACGATAGCAATAAGCCCCGTACGGGGTGATAAAAGCTATCTTTATTTGATCATCCGGATTCAGTGGTATCTGATGGAATCCAGAATACGCATCCACAAACGACAACAACTCACACCCAACAGTAGAATCTATGACTTGGTCGATCCGTGGCAGGGGAAATGGATCTTTTGGACACGCCTTATTGAGGTTCGTGTAATCAATACACATGCGCCATACCACTGCCACGTTCGGGTCATCTTTTTTCTTCTCGACCAAGACTGATTTGACAGCTAATCCGGGTGCAGTACTTCCATGATGAATCCAGCTGCTAAGAGTCTGGCAATCTTGGCAACTATTACTTTCCTCCTATCTTCGGCGAAGCGGCGGAGGGGTTGCTTCACCGGCTTGGCATCTGGTCTTACATGAAGAGAGTGCTCAGCCAGCTCCCTCGGAACTCCTTGCAGATCCTGAGTGGACCATGCAAAGATATCCCGATTCTCACGGAGGAAGCTCATGAGCTCGCTTTCCTATTTGTCCGTGAGGCCAGCCCCAATGGTAACTGTGCGCTCTGGGAAAGTCTCATCCACTTGTACCTTCTTGGTTTCTTTGGTAGCTTGAAATGACACACTGCCATGCGGGTTGGTGAGTGTCGGCATGGACATTTGTGCTGCTTTGGCCAATGTTGCCACATCCAACATTTGATGCTTTTCTTGTGCTATGACGAGTTACTCGGCCAGTGAAGATCCGGTTGAGGCACAAACAATGGATCTTTTGTAGTCCCCTTCAACTGTAATCACCCCACATGGGCCTGGCAGCTTCATCTTTAAGTAGGCAATGTGGGGAGTAGCCATGAACCTTGCCATAGCCGGCCTGCTGAGTAAGGCGTGATATGAGTTGACCAAATCCACTACCTCAAACTCTATGGCTTCAGTGTGACAGTTCTCCCTGTTGCCGAATAAAACATCGACCCAGATCTTGCCAATTGGCTCACAGGACAGTCCCGGCACAATACCGTGGAAAGTGGTCTTAGTCGGCTCCAGCATGTTCATGGAAATGCCTAACTTGAGCATAGTATCCGTGTACATGATGTTTATACTACTTCCATCATCGATCAGACTTTAGAAAACTTAACATTGATATCTGGGCCCATGAACGTTGGATCCAAAACTAGAGCATATCCTCCTGGGGTTGGCATGATCTTGGGGTGATCTTTTATGCTCCAAGTTATCTCTTGCTCAGACCAATGCATGTACTTGGGAATTGCTGGCATTGTGGCATTCACCTCCATCATGCGTCGCTGCTGGCTCTTTTTGTCATTCGGCTCTGTGACAAAGATAACATAGCTCTGGTGATGTTCTCTGTTCTCATTTCTGGTTTCGTGGCCGACATGAGCATCATCACCTCTTGGATTGTGCACCTAGTGCACAACTTCTCTTCTTTCTTGATTATGATACCTCGGCTGCCTGTTTTCGTATCTGTTATCTGTTCCCACTGTTTGAGCGTTTCCTCCTGTAAGTGGTGGAGGGGGAGGTGGTGGAAGCTGCTTATTCGGCGAATCCACTCTATCTCCTTTTTGAAACCAAGTGCATTGCCTTGTTGTGTGATTGGCCGGTTTACTCGGACTAGGCGTGTGAAACTTACACGGCTGGTCCAGCATCATCTCATATGTATATTTCTGTCGGTCCTGATATTGCTTCCTTTGTTCGTATGGCTTTTTGCCATCATTCTTTGGCACCCATTGTTGTTGTCCACTTGTCCTTTGGCGTTGGCTACTTCCAGCATCCGGATGATCCTGACTTACGGCCGCAACCTGAGTCAAACCTTATCTATAGTCTGGACTTTCGTCTCTTCTCTTGCTTCTGTATTCGGATCTTTCCGGGCGTTTTTGCGACCTGGCAGCATCATAGATCTGAGTCTCAGTCATCCCATCTGCCGACATAAGCAGCGGCTGAGTCGGATCTCCTAACGCATAGGAATCAGCAATTCTTACTGTTTCTGCCAGGCTTGCCGGCGTATCCCTATGTAACCTTTGCCACAGCACACTCCCATGTCTGCATCCTTGTGCAAACCAAGCGATTGCCTGTGACTCAATTACCCCTTCATAGGAGTTGCGCATCATGCTCCACCTCGTGAGGAACTCCCTGTTTGTTTCATTCGGTCTTTGCTTGCACATCGCCAGTTGTTGTGGGCGATTTGGCCTCTTGTAAGTGCTCATGAAATTGCTCACAAAAGCATCTTGAAAATCGATCCAGATGTTAATGCTTCCGGGTGGCAAATTGTTTAGCCATACCCGAGCTGGTCCTTCCAGCATTTGCGGTACATAACGTACTGCCCATCTCAAATTTCCCTGCGCGGTCTTCATAGCAGTTCCATAGTCTACTAGCCAGTCCTCCGACTTTGTACTTCCATCATACGTTTTTGTTCCTCTGGCCAGCTGGAAATTTGGCACCGATGGCTCCTTCATGATCCTCGGGCCAAAGCATGGTGGACCCTGCGGACCTTGCGATTCGATCAGCTCTGCCATCTTTATTCGATCAAGCTTCAGCCTCGCATCATCCAGCTGAAGGTTCCTACCTCCGAGTCTTGCTCCCATTTCTTGATATGTGTGATCCGGCAATTCATATCCGTCATTCACCATAGCCGAGTAACCATCATTGTACTTATTTGCATTCGGGTCAGCAAGCTGTTGAGCTGCCTTTCCCGCGCTTTGCTGTCTTCTTTCGGGTTGGGCTGGTGCATTATTCGGCACTGGATTTCCTCCTCCTGCCGAGTGAGTTCCACGCCTAGCTTGGGGCGCAAAATTCTGCCCTTCGTTGTTGTTTCTTTGCCCTGCTTGCCTTTCTCGACATGCATTCTCCTGGTTTTCATTTCATTGGGCATTATTCCTTCTTGCCCCCTGCGCATGTGCCGGGTTTCCTTGAGCCATTGCCTGATCATAGGTGACCATCTGCTTGTTTCTTCCAGAATCCACACTTTTTTCTTTCCTCGGTCTGGGCACCGCTCCGGGTGAGGATGCCATCTGCCCTGCCGATCTTGCCGGGACAGGAGTCGCCGAGTGAACCAGCTGTGACCTTCCTGCAATACCCGGATTTGCTCTGTAATACGCTTCATTCAGCATGCTAGCTGCTCTTACTAATTCATTGACTCGTTCTTGCTGTCTTTTCTTTGCTTCTCCCTCTAAATGGGGTAATTCTGACATTGCTGCTTCTACTGCTCGCAGATTAGCTGCTACTGTGTTATATGTTGGCCGCATAGCTATTTCGCTGCTGTTTTCTGGCGTTATTTTTTACGTCGCATCTGCCAGCTCTTCATTGAGGTTTCTTCCTCTCAATCTCGTCGCATCAAGCCGGGTCTTTGCGTCCTTGACCCAATTTGCCGAGTTGAGCTCTCGGACCGTGATATCCATATCCTGCTGTAACTGCGCTAATTCCTTTGCTTTCTCCAGAACTTTTATCCTGGCCTCCTCCAACTCGGCTTGCACACGTGCCGGGTCAGTTGCCTGCACTACTAGCTCTGCCAACTTGTCTATCGCTTCCTGCAGCTCCTTAGCCCTTTTACTCCTAGCTATGTTTTCTGGTGTTTCCAATGGTGCCTTTGCTGTTCTCGCAGCCCTTGGTGTCTCCTCATGATTTCCTCCCTCAACATTCTCATTCACTACTGGAACTATCGGCGGAGCCGCGGGGTTCAGGGCTGTCATCATTACCTCCATGGAGACGAGTTGGTGAAGCTTACCACTGACAACAATCGCTGGTGGATCCGGCGCCAGGACGACACGCTCTGGATATGCGTGCTCCACGCGCACCGCGACGTAGACCTGGTGCTCGCCGAACTTGATGAAGCGACCGCCCCTAGGGAATGGCTTGGTCCCGAAGCAGCCCGCATTGTCGCTGACGAAGTTGAGCGCTCCAAACCTCTCGATGAGGCTGGAGTAGACGTGCTCGCCGGTCTTGGCGATGATGTTGCCCGTCTGGATGAAGACTCCATCAAGCACCTGCTTCTGCCCCACGGTGGGCGCCAACTGTCGTGGTGGTGGCACGGCAGATGCCATGGGTAGGCTTAAGTTGGGGGCCGAATGGGTGCTTGTGGTCACAGGGGACGGAGTGCACGGTCGAGCCATGCACGAAGAACAAGAAAAACTCTCCACACTTAGCGATTTGATTGATACTCGAGGATTACAAGTGCTCCTTGAGCTGTATGAACTTGTGCACTGCGCACCAATTCCCTACTTGGTCCAACCTCTCTCTACTACTGCTATGCCTCTCCTTATGTAGGCAGCGCTTGTTAGCTTATACCCCTTTGGGTTCTAGGGTTTACTGTTTGGATCTTGGTCCCTATAATGTGGGCCGGGTCATGGGCTTGGCCTAAGCCCAATGGCCCAGTCCACAAAGTTTGACAGCTAACGGTCTTCTGGTACGTCGCCTCCTTTTCCTTTTGGCGTCATGCAGTAACTTTGTACGTCAGCCCTTGCTTTGGGCGTCACTCGGCTCCTTTCGTGTCACCCGGCGTCGCCCTTCTCTTTTGACCATGCTTTACCATGGTCCCTCCTGAACCTTACACGGAAAGGTGCCACGCGTCCTATCCGACTCGGCCCTTCCTCAGTAGACTCGGCTCGTTGGTTCCTGCAAGAATAACAACTTTGTCTTATGCGGGCCGATATAGTTTATATGTCGGCCGCACACGCTTCTCTTACCCGGCCGTTCTTACTCGGCCTGGTTCTTTCTTTACTCGGAGCTAGCCAAGTTGTGATATGTTTCACCTCTCGTGACCCTACCGGGGGTTATCCCCCGACAGTTATTTACTTTCTCCTACTGGTTCGATAATCTTGGTTTCATAACTGAGGGAAACTTGCTGTTATGCTTATCATACCTTCCTCTTAGGGTTCCCTACGAGCTCTACATCATTCGAGCCATCACTCGTCCAGCCATGGGCTCCGGCGATGTGCATAGTAGATCAGTCGGTCTAGATACACGTATTTCAGAAAAAGGCTAAAATATCTTATATTTTAAAATAGAGTGAGTATTGTTTTCCTAGGATTATCTTTGTTGTTATTGCGTTCATTACACAGTAAAAACATATATGTTTCTAATTTCCTTGTTTATTAAGTTTAATTCTTTTAGAAACAAACAATTACCTATAAATATTACTCCCTCGACTCATATTACTTTACTTGGATTTGTCAAAATTTGGATGAACCTATATACTAAATGGTGTCTAGATTCATCCAAATCTAGACAAATTTGAGTCAACTAATATGGGTTGAAGGGAGTAGTTTATACTTTCTCATTATTATCGTACTGCCACGTATTGCAGAGTTATGTTTCTAAAAAAGTGGAATAAAATTGTCTAGGATCTATGATTAATGTTCCGTGTATTAAAAAAGGCTTCGGTTGTAGCAACAAAAATGTTCATGCCTTACAAAATTGTTCATATTTAAAAAAAAGTTCATGTATATTCAAAAGTATGCTCATGTTTGAAATAAAATGTACATAAGTTCCAAAAATGTTCATGAGGTTGCGGTATTGTTCACCATCTTGTCTTCAGAACATGTTCCGGTAGTCTTCGCGAGGGTGAAAATAAATTTCATATATGAAAAAAATGTGTAGGGTTAAAAGGTGTTTAGACCGTTTTAAAATAAGTTCGTATGAGAGAAAAATTTCTCATACATACTACGAATGTCAATGGCATTGGCTGAGAGGATGCGTCGTCATGTCACGCATCCTCTCCGCCCATCTGGGCCCGGCCCGTCGCTTCTGTGCCCCTGTCTACCACCTCCACGGCGACCGAGCTGCCACTGCTGATGCCTGGCTCGCATCTCTCGTCCTCTGCAACCTTGAGGAGATCGAGCTCTGCAGCTTCTTACGTGGGTTACCATACCAATTTACAAAAACTATACCCTCCGCAGCAGCTGCATTTTGCTTCTCAGAAACTTTGTGCGTAGCAGTTATTGTAGACTGCAAAATCCCTGACCTCAGAGATCAACCAATATCCTTCCCTAGGCTGAAGAAACTGCAACTTGAATGGGTTACCATCTTAGAGTCTTGATGCACAAAATGGCCGTCGGTTGCTATTCATTGTAGTTCTTTCTAATTGCATATTGTAGTGAGTTCTCTCATCTCTAGATCGACTCCAATACTATTATAAGCATCTGTGTCAAATGTGGTTCACCTCCTTAGAAAGGGCTCAGGTTTCATGAACTCAGGATTGGTAATGCCCCTTGTTTGAAGATGCTGCTCCAACTTGGTTCAATGAAGAATTCTGCAATCTCCATACCTAAACTGCAGACGTTAGGTTGCCTTTCCTCTTGCGGCAGACTTAGGCTGGACTCCACAATTATTGAGGTAGCCGTGGCATTCCTATTTTCCTTCATGTGCATTTCTGTTTTTTTATTGAATTACTTGTTATCTCCAATTAAGATGGTATAATTAATGTTGTCTTCCATATGTCCAAGGGATTGTATGTTGATAACCTAAATTCAATGCCAACTATCAAGATTTTGGATATTGATTTGAATGCTCATAATCTGGATGCTACTATTGAGTTGATCAGGTGTTTTACTTGCTTGGAAAGGCTATACATTGAGGTGAAAATTATCTTGTGATGCTTCATAGTATTCAATGCTTCTTTGATCTACTTTCTGAAATGGTTGGTTATGAATTCTCTTCTTCCCTTTTCAGTCTTCTGGACCAGCGGAAGCCAAGCCATGGAGCCATAAACGCCGAGATTTTCTATTATATTTTGACATCTGTCTAAAGAAAATTTCTTGGCGATCTTTTCAGGGCATCAAATCAGATGTTGAATTTGCCAAGTTCTTTGTGCTAAACGCCAAGGTGCTCGAGTCAATGACTTTTAATGTTGATTCTGATAATTCTTTGGATGAGGAATATATTGCAGAACAAGGTGACTTACTCCAGCTGGAGAGCGGGGCCTCAAGAAATGCTCAGTTCCTTTTTACATCAATTAGCTCCCATCACTGCATTACAGATTTTGATGTCCATGATTTGGAGAATTCTGATCCGTTCGGTTATCTATAGATTTCTGAGTCCTTTGTTCCATAGTGAGGTATGCTGCACTTTTTCTTGGAAATCATATTTACTTGTTTTTCTTTTTATTCAAAGAAAGTCAGTATGTCACTTACTATCAAATAGTCTGATTGTTTGAAGGAAGTCATTATACTGATAGTCAGTAGAATAGCTGGCAGGATTATGTACATAGCAACCGGTCAGTAGAATAGCTCATAGCATAGCAACCGGTCACTTAGGTTATATGCAAGGTCTTCAAAACCGGTGGCACCAACCAGCTCCCTATAATTTCTAGTTTCGCCTAGAGGGACTGTAGCAGCAAGAATAATTTTAGAAGCTGAATTTCTAGTTGGAGTCTCATTAATGAACATTTGTTATGTGCCGCATTGAGTCTATTTCAGATTATGTGTATTAATAATTTAATATGCAAATTGAAACCAACTAAGGGAAATTTGGCTCTGCCAAGGACTGATTGCTGGCTGTCATCATTTATTTATTTATTATGGTAATATGTTTTCTCTAATGCTTGAGGCAGCTATCTTGAAATATCAATACCCATCTCATTAGGTAGGACATTTATCAAGAAGTAGTTTCAAGCAAAATGTTTATGAAGTAACAACTAACAAGGAACAGTACGGAAATGTTTCATCTTTGGTTGTAGGTATATGTAGCAGATTAGTTCACACCTGCTTTTTATTATTAATTGTCCCGATTTATTGTACTGGTAAAGTAGGTTAGGCTTGCATACCGACGACTAGTTTACTACAAGTCTACAATAGTTCTTGGCAGTAGCCAACGGTTACTAACTTAAATGGTCACTATATCAGAATATACTGATTCATGTGAGAATTTGTTCATGGTAGATGTACTTGAGTTTGATAAGCTATTTTTTACCTTGTCCATTCTCTTTATCTTATACATAAACAAATTTATTCTTTATTAATATAGATGATTTTTACATTATGTGGTACGTACTGTTATAATTCTTTGGGTTTAACGGCTAAGGCTTTAGGTATACCAATGGCTAGTAGATAGTGGGTTGATGGGGTCACTTGGGTCTTGGCTGTGGCAAATAGATCGCACTCAAGCTCCTCAGACGTGTTAACACAGCCTTCCTTGGATAGCTTATGAGGTACCAGACTGTATTGTGTCCGCCCTTTCTGTACACATCAATTATTAGATAGAGCAGATATTTTCACGCATACAGAGAAAAAACTCCTCAAACACTACAGGAGAAGCTCGGTATGCCGAGGGCATATTGCCGTCGGCGTAGCCAGGAAAACCCTCGGCGTACGCTACGCCGACGGCTGCCCTCGGCGTACCGTCCTTGGCGGACCTCTCCCTCGGCGGAGCAGGCGCGGCCGTCGGCGTAGGACAAGACCGTCGGCGTAGGTCAACGTCGACGGCCTGACGGCGCCCGTCGGCGTAGAGACCGTCGGCGAACGTCGACCGCGCCGTCACACGGCCAGTTAACGGCGCGTCGGCTACGCCGACGGCCTCACCCTCGGCGTACTAAGCCACGTGGAGGCTGGTGGGCGGCCTGGCGCAGCAGCTACGCCGACGGCCTCCCCCTCGGCGTACGCCTGCCACGTGGAGGCAGCGCAGCGGCCTGGCGCAGCTGCTACGCCGACGGCCTCCCCCTCGGCGTACTCCTGCCACGTGGAGGCAGCACAGCGGCCTGGCAGCAGCTGCTGGCCCTACGCCGAGGGCCTTGCCGTCGGCGTAGCCTTGACCATTTGGTCACGCTTACCTCCTACGCCGAGGGCAAGGCCGTCGGCGTATCAAATGCACAGTTTTTTTTTTGAATTTTTTTCCAGCAGCAGCAGCACTCACAGCAGCCATACATCCATACATCATCATCCATACATCCATACATCATCCATACATCCATGCAATATATATTCCACACCAATTGAAACAAGATCACATATGCCATACATGTATCAACATCAGTCATACAAGATCATCCATACATTAGTCATACAAGATCATCGACATCATCACACATGCCTACAACTCTGGAGGAGAGGGGGTGTACCCAAGATCTCCCCTGGTGAAAAGTGGCGACCTCTGCCGAGGGTTGCGTCCAGTAGAAGTAGCAGAAGAGCCACCTGGCGAGGGAGTAGGGGAAGTGTGAAGCTCGGGAGAACCACCTGCAGAATGGCCAGGAGATGGACCATCGTCATGAAGCGGTGTGATCTGACGCCCATCCGGCGAGGCGTGGCCAAAGTGCCGGTTCCCAGAAGCTCCCGTTCCCTACATGTTGCCTACATGTTAGCAACTTGCGAGGCAAAGTAAAGCGATAACCAGTGGGTTCGCAAAGAACTTACCGGTGTCGATGCGTAGTAGGTCCTAGCGAAGCTTTCCTTCGATTGCCAAAATGGCATCGGACCTGGCATGGGAGGCACGGGCCCTAAATCTCTATTCTGGACAGTTTGAATATTCACCATCATGGCCTGCAAGATAGTTTAGAAGTCAGGCCGTAGTACAACAAACGGGGGGAAGTGGGACTTGTATCTTTTGCAAAAAATAAAGGTTCGGACTTACATTTACGTATTGCATGTAGATCGCATTCGCCTCCTGATGCTGCCGAAAGGCCACCTGATATTCCTCATAAGCGGCATCGTAGACCGCGTCTAACTCAGGCTACAATTTCAAATACAAGGAATCTCGTCAGCGGTTAGCCATGCAGGAACAAAAGTCATAAAGATGATGAAAACGAGAAAAACTTACATCCTCGGCGGAGCGACGAGGCTGGCCACGAGGCGGGATAGGGGGGCCGTCGGCGGGGTAGGTAGCCTTGAGACGGCTGAAGCTCGTGCTGAGGGTAGGCTTGACCTTCTTATTCAGAATCTTGAGGCGTCCATGCTGCAATCCGTGCCCCGACAGGACCAACGACTCCTCGTCGATCTCCGCGTGAATGGGGTCATCCACATGGGGGTGACGAGCCTTCACCATCGTGCTGTAGTTCCCCAAGTCGTTCTGGGCAGTGCCGAAGTACACGGGCAACGAGGGTTGAGGCTCCGAGTAATTGGGCTTCTTTCGCCGCATCATCTCATAGACGGCGACGTCATGAATCACCTCCCCGGGTTGTGCCTCGGCCACCTGTATCGCGAAAAGAAAATATTATGCATATGAAGTACAAACATAAGCAGAAATTCATGCAGGTCGTTCCATGTATATACGTACCACCTTCCCCTTGAAGCGGTCAAAGTTGCGGTTTCCCGCGCAGTGCGTTCCACCATCGCCTCGGTTATCCGCGTTCCGCCTCGACAAGGCTGCAAACTCCTCGTCTTCTCTGAGCCACCTCGTCCTAACCAGCTCCTCCCATGCGAGTCGATGCGGCTCGGCCCAATCGGGGATAACCTGAAAATGCAATACTCAACTCCAGACAATGCAATGGCAACTTAGAAGCAATGTAGAATCTCATTGACATTTTACTCACCGACATGTACTCTTCTGGCGTCATCGAGTACTCAGGATTAGGGTTCCTACCGACAATGTCTTCCTTCCTGACCCTCGCACCCCTGTCAGCCCAGAAGTGGCTAGCGGCCGTGACCTTCTGGTTGTACCACACCTGGGGGGTCAACTTCACACAAGCCCCAAGCAAAGTCCTCTGCGCCTTCTCCTGGTCCTCCTCGGCCACACGGTAAAAGCACTTCAATCATGCATAAGAGTCATGAGTTAGCACGGTGGGGTCATCAAGTATGAACATAACTCGAGAAATATGCCTTACCCAAAACTTGGTGATGACAGCATCAGCAGCTATTGGAAAGCCCGGGACACGGGTAGTCTGGTAGTCCGCCCAAGTGGTAGCTAGCTTCCTGTCACCCTCATGGGTAATGTGATAGCCCGGCCAGAACTTCCTAATCAGAGCTCCAACAAGGCTGTTAGGAAGGCGAGGCTTCGTCCCCGGAGGAAATGTCTAATTGCTGCACAATAATAAACATTAGTACACAATAATTATTTATGACCAACATGAAATAAAATGTTTTAAATTGCCAAATTAGTACACTTACTCAAGGCCATCTGGAATAATAAGGGCTTTCGCCTCCTGAGTCCTAGGCTCAAACTTCTCGTCAGGGACTCCCGATTCCCCACGATTCCGCAATTTCTTCGGCCCCACCAACTCGCGGCTAGTGTCCGCCTCCGTATCGGTCCCCGCCTCCCTCTCGGTCCTCGCCTCCCTCTCAGACTCTGCCTCCCTCTCGGACTCTGCCTCCCTCTCGGCCCTGAAAGGCTGCTCTGTCAGGAACAACTCAGGAGCCACGTCGCCAGAAGCAGAGGGTGATGGGTCAAAGTCCACGCCTCCTCCCGTGGCACCTCGTCCTCGTCCTCCTCGACCTCGGCCTCGACCCCGTCCTCCGCCAGCAGGAGCAAGATCGGGGTAACGCGGATTGGGATTTGGCTGTCTCCCACTCCGTGTAGCACTTTTCTTGCGCTGCTTCAGCGCATTAAGCAAGGACGAACTGGTTGCCTTGCCGCTGCTCATATTGTTCAATCACCTGCATTAAGTAAGAGAAAACAGTTAAGCACAAAGACATAATAAAATGTATACACAAAGAATAAAGGCATAATGCAATTAAGAAAACAGTTAAGCACAAAGACAAAATAAAATGCATTAAAAAATAAATACTCACTATCATTTTCATTCTCATTCTCATTCTCATTCTCACTATCACTATCTTTTGAGTAGAAATCTGGATTCTCATCGAAGGGTGTAGGCTCATCATCGTTGTCATTCTCGGTATGGAGCTTCTCGAGCATACTTATGTCATGTAGATTCACCACTGACTCACCCCGAGTTTCTACATCATTCCCAAGGTCCTCAAGATCAACCGGTTCTAAATCAAAGTGTCCGAAGTCCTCTTGCTCTTGATAGAAAATCCCCTCGTACGTTAAAGGGTTAATGTTGTTGTAATCGTCCTCGGAGGGAATCGGTAGGTTACCATGTGGCGATACCTGGAACACGACTTCCCAGCCCTGGAGTTCCGCTTTCTGGCATGGGTAGGGCAAATAATAAACTTGGTTGGCTTGGTGAGCAACAACAAAGACGTCGGCTCCGCTATAGGTGGTTGAAGGCCTAACTTCAACTAACCCAATGGAAGGGGTACTTCTCAGTCCACCCCTTGGGTCAAACCAGTGGCACTTGAACACAACAAGATTGAGTTCGACATTCGTACGATTGAAGGTCAGCTCGTATACATTCTCTAACCTTCCGTAGTAATCAAGGGAATCGGCTCCTTTGGTGAACACCCCAGTATTTACCGTTTTTGCATTCGGTCGCCCTTTCTGGTGCGTCTCTGTATGGAAGCGAAACCCATTCACATCATACTTCTCATACTTCATGACGACACTGTTACAACCTTGGGAAACACATTTCAGCTCATCTGACATCTCAACGTTGGGATCAGCTCCCTACAGGTACAAGAGGAATTTGTTGCGTTCAGTAGTTACGTGGAATAAGAGCGACAAGTCACATATTGCAAGGTAAGAGGGACAGGTTAGAAATTACTTTTTCCATAAACCAGGACACAAAGTTTTTTTATTTCCGGGAGCACCCTCTTTCAGTAGAGTGTCCAACTCCATGGGAGAGGGATCAGTCGGTCCCGGCCACTGTTCATCCGTGAAATTGCTAAGAAGGAGAAAATAAGCATTATACGGAGACCGAGTTACTAGTTGCATAGAGAAATAGGGTGTTCACCATTTTACCTAATGAAATCGACCACTTCCTTCATGTTCATAAGCACATAGAGCATTATGCAATCCTTCTCTTCCTTCGGCAACCTATATTTTAGTCCTTTACCGGCCTTGCCACCGGGAAATTGGAATAGTTCGAGATTGGGGTCATTCTTGGGCAGGTCGACATTGTAACGAGAGACCGGGTTATGCATAGTGGGAACATCATCGGGCCAGTAGGTTGTCACGGCGTCTGCCATCTCCCGAAGGCATGTTGCTTCAGCTATGCATGCTTCAATCTTGGCTTTGTTTCCAGTTATCTTTCGAATATACTTAAACTCTCTCTCAATACAAAATTGCCAACGAAATTGCACCGGCCCCCCCAATAGTGCCTCGTTTGCGAGGTGCACAATGAGATGTGCCATCGGAGTAAAGAAGCCTGGCAGAAAGATCATCTCCAAATTGCATAGCAACTCCGGCACCTGAACTTGCAGCTTCTCAATCACCAGAGGACATATCTGCTTAGCACAGAGGGTGCGGAAGAAATGGCTCAACTCCGCAAGCACTCGCCATACTTTTTCGGGGAGATACCCTCGAACCATCACCGGCATCAGCCGCTCAATCCATATATGATAGTCGTGACTCTTGAGCCCGTTGACTTGTCCCGTCAAAAGATTGACTCCCTTACTTATATTCGAACAATAACCGTCAGGAAACATCACGACGTATTTGAGCCACCTAAATGACTCCTTCTTTTGGACATTATCAAGGCAGTAGTAGGCATGCGGCTTGACCAATTCTTTCGACGGACAGTAGGAGGCTGCATGTGTAATCTCTTCCTATCACAAAGCTTCTCAACATCAACTCTAGCCTTGACATTATCCTTTGACTTCCCAGGAATGTTCAGGACTGTGTGAAAAAGGGACTCCCCGACATTCTTTTCGGTGTGCATCACATCGATGTTATGGGGAAGTTCGAGGTCCTTGTAATACACGAGATTCGTTAAGGCTGCCACGTGAGTCCAATTATGCGTTACACCATATCCCGCAAATTGATGGCCAGTTCCCGGCACCGCGGGCACGAGAGCACGTATCTCGGCATCAACAACTACACCCTCGAGCTTTGGTACCTCTTTTACTTCATGCACAACTTTGCCCTTCTTGAAGTTCTTTCTATCTTCTCTGAACGAATGATTTCTTTTGAGGTACTGTCGATTCGTGTCAAACGCAACATATTTGCGACCCGACTTTAGCCAAAGGAAATCAAGTCGGTGCCTGCACACTGGGCATGGCCACTTACCAGCTGTACACCATCCGCACGTTAGGGCGTACCCGGGCATGTCATGCATAGTATATTGTAACCAAACTTTCATCAAAAAGTTTCTCTTTGATGCTCGGTCGTATGTCAACGTCCCGTGTATCCAAGAGTGGTTCAAATCATCCACAATCGGCTGCATGTAGACACTCAAGTTCTTCCCCGGATACTCAGGTCCTGGAATTATCAGCGACAAAAACATGGTCTTCCGTTGCATTAATACTCCGGGAGGGAGATTGAGCGGAATAACATACACCGGCCAGCAGCTGTACGAGGCCGTCGACATACCATATGGGTTGAAGCCATCTGTTGCTATCGCAATTCTAACATTCCGAGCCTCTCCTGCCCACCGGGGGTATTTGTCATCGAAGTTCTTCCATGCCTTACCATCAGATGGATGTCCCATCTTCTTTCGTCCGTGCCCGTCCTCGTATCTTTTCCCCTTCTTGTGCCACGTCATCTGTTTGGCAGTCTCCTCGCTCAAGTAAAGCCGCTGGATTCTTTTTATGAATGAGAGATACCGAAGTATCTTCTTAGTGACCTTCGACTGCCTCACCTGACCATCCTTCCCCTTTATCTCTTCATATCTAGAGGCCTTACAAATGGAGCAGTACTTGTCACCCTCAAACTGTTTCCAAAACAAAAGGCAGCCTTTTGTACAACAATCTATCTTTTCATAATCCATGTTGAGCTCCTTCATGAGTTTCTTCGTTTCGTGAAAGGTTTTAGGCAGACAATGCCCTTCGGGCAACATGTTACCACATGTTCTCAGATTAGCTTCAAAGTGAGAACGGGTGGCGGAGTACTGGCACTTGTCGGCTAGACACTGAGAGATGGCATCGAGCTGAGAAATCTTTGCACCCTCGTACAGAGGCCTCTTAGCCGCGGCCATCATATCAAGGAAGGCCTTCGCGGTTGGCTCCGGTTCCTCCGGTTCTAACGGTTCCTCCGGTTCTGGTGATTCCTCCCGTGGAGGTGGCGAATTCGGCTGGTCGGCATCGATAAGATCATCTAGCATGTTTCTAATCCCATCGTGCTCATTGCCATTGAGCCGCTGACGCATCACCTCACCTCTGTCACGTTCGTACCGAGCAAAGTCGACTTGCGTGACATAGTTAGACATTGCAACACCCTCAGAATCGGACCTATGCAAGTTTAGCGAAACCCGCCAAACCCGCATAGAAACGATTCGAAGGTGCCCACCAGGCACTTGCGTGCGGGTGGAAAACGAAGTAATAACATTACACAACAGTCCTCGATGGAACCCACAGAACAGATATATACAACAGCGACTCAAAGAGTCAAGAATACAGATATAATATACAAAGATCCAAATCACCTTGAAAATGATAGAGCGTCCGACTACGGACAAGATGCAAATGGGGCTAAGAGCCCTGAAGAATAACCAATGGCGTCCATAACCCTGCCCAGGCCAAGCCGGAAGGGTAACCCTGCTAACGACGTCGATCTCAAAACCTGCTCAAAACAAAAGGGGTGCCGACAAAGGGCAAAGGAAAAAGAGGAGCGTCAGTACTGAGGCCAGTACACGGCGAGACTAGAATTCGGCGGTCCTCGCCTACATAGGTATGGTGGACTGAGCGGCAGCGGCAGCATGCACTAAACAACCTATAGAGACTCGATAAAACTGGCGACTATCAGAGAGGGGTAAGAAAGACCTATCCGGAACCAGCCTGATACTAACACCAAACAATCCCATCCTGGTATTCCCCCTCGAGACCAAACGAGGAAGGCAACCGAGGAACTCACACAGTTGGCAGTTTTATTTGTTCAGTTATCGTTGCAGCAATTACTAGTCAGATAGAGATAGTCGTCCTGATAAAATAAGCAGTGAGCACTTTTATTTAATCATTCCGTTATAGTGGCAACACTTACTAGTCAGATACAATTAGCATGAGATAACCCGAAAACCCAGCAGTTGTTGGTACTTTTACTTAGCCCTTCCGTTGTAGTGAAGCTGATTACTAGTCATATCGGATACAAGTCAATTTATAACAATAAACTTTAGTTATAGTTGTCTATGATCAAGCACTGTGCTCCAAGTCGTCCATAACCGCGGACACGGCTTCTCGAAAAGATTAAACCTTGCAGGGGTGCACCAAAGTATCCACACGCACCTCGACCCTTTTTGCCAGATCAGTTAACATACACCCATCGGTATGTCGGCGGGGCCTAAGTCATGACGTTTCCCAGACCCAAAGCAAGCACGGGGGGCCACCCCACTAAGTACACCCGCAACAAAGTCGGCCGGTCTCCGAGACGGACTCAGGGTTTGCGACAATGGCTGTAAACGACAGCAAATCCCCAAACGGGGACTGTCGATACCGCGAAAACATTCCGCTTCCAAAACAGTACAGTGTGCAGTACCTCGCACAATCGTAATAAAACAGTAAACATGGCATAAGTACAGGATCATAAATAAAACCTCAAACTAGTTTGTGGCCCCCAGTACAATACTTTGAAATCAGGTACTAAATCGATGGGGGGCCCATATCTCCCCACATGTGGTTAGCGCGCTCGATCTTGGAACAGGTGTCAAGAACTCGGGGTCCTACGGGACACAAGTGGGCGGTCGGAAACCAAATCTCACCTATCACCCACCGATGCCTCTGCTTAATTCAATTTTAGTTATTAAACAGGAATTAAAGTGAACGAAAAGTAAAGCCATGATCATCTCCAACATCAACATGCGGCAATACATCAGCAACTGTGGCACTGGACGACACGCAACATCACTTGAGCAAGCGACTACGACGCGCAAGTCCGACTATCTACCAAACAACAGGCAATAGGATGTGTCCAAGGCAAATATACGGCTGCACGGTATATCAAAGGTACGGAAACTAAAGCATCGCAAAACGGATAGCAGTAGATCAACAGGAGGGAAATAAATACTATAAAAGTAAGATAGGTAGAAAGAGGGAGATGCTCGCCTGAAAACATTGTCGAAGGGTTCAACCGAAGATCGGGGCGAAGCTCACATCAACTCATCGGCCTTATCCGCGAAGAAGCAAAACGCTAGAATAAACACCGGATGCAATATTTAATACAACGGCAGAAGATCGGCATGATGCATGTATGATGCATGGCATGGCAAGGGTGCAATGCGATTAGGTCATATTAAGCGGAACCGGGGGTCCCGACAATTAATTAAACGGTTCAGGTTATTTATCTACCCCGCAAATTAAATGTTGTCTTAACATAGCAAGGTATGGTACCTGTTCGATGCACAAATTTAAATGAGGCCAATATGAGACTAGATTTGCCCGCATATGGCCCCATGTTTAATTATTAGGTGAATCGGCATAGGGCCCCCAAACCACAGACAAATATGCATGCGAGATGAATGATTCACATGCAACAGGTTTTATATTAAGCATTTATAAAATAGGGCTCGGGAAAAAGGGGCACACATTGAGGGGCTCGACGATCTTGGGGTTCCGGGTTTGGGGTCGGTCTCAGGGTCCAGGGTTCGGGGTTCGACGGAACGTTCTCGGCGGTCGGAAGTAGTTCTTGGCGTTCGTGAGCGGTCTCGTGGCAATCTTGGCATCCGGGATGAAGTGCTTGTTGTTCCGGTGGCGATCTTGGCGCTCCGTGTCGAAGGCATCGGGGTGCCGTGCTTGACGTTCTTGGCATCCGGGTTCTCGGCCATCGCATCCGGGAAGGAGATCATGGCTCGGGGTTGCGGATCCGCGAGATCGGGGCCTTCGGATCCGTGATGTGGCCTTGGCGGTCCCGAAGATCTTGGAGAGGTGGAACTCAATGTTTATCGACGAGCATGGAATCGGTTGGCTCTCCACCTGGGAAACGTCTCGCAGCTAGCAGGGTTGATGTGGGTGCAGCGACCATCGGCGCCCAACTTGGGCCGGCTCGTGCGGTACGTGGCAGGACAGGGCGAGCTCCGGGTGCTCTGGCAGGAGGCTGCCGCGGCGGTCCCACGACGAGCTCCGCTGGTCCGCTCGGGGACAGAGGAGGTCGGCGAGGCGTCGTCGACAACGGCCGCTGCCGGGGTAGCAGGGAGCGGAGACGGGGCGACGGGGGGACGCGCGGAGACGGGGCGACGGGGGGACGCGGAGACGGGGACCGGCGAGGCAGGGCGGCGGTGGAGCGAGGCAGGGGAGGACCGGAGGGGCGCGGGCGGCCGGAGAGGTGGGGCTGCGCGGGCTCTGCCGGAGGAGGACCGGACGGGGCGAGCTCGGGGAGGAGGCGGTGCAGAGCCGGCGGGGCTTGAGGGCGGGCGGCGAGCGCGGGTCCGGCGAGCGGGCGGAGGACGAGGCCGGCGGCGTCGCGGGTCGGGGGGTCCTGGGCGAGCGCGGTGGGGCTGCTCGAGCGTGCGCCGGCGGGCACGCGAGCAGGACGGGGAGGGACGCGGCTCGGAGGCGGGGCGGGCGCGCCGGCGGGCGGCGGCTCGCAGGCGGACGCCGGTGAGCGCGGAGGGCGGTTGGTGGAGAGGCGGCGGCCTGGGGGGCACTGGGCGGCGCCGGAGACGGGTCCTGGCGGGGCCGGGGCCAGGAGAGCACGGTGGTTGAGGGAGCGGGTCTTGGGGAGCTCGCGGTGAGGAGGAAGAAAGCAGAAGAGGGAGGCCGGGGACAGGGGCCAGGGGTGGGCCCAGGGTGTGTCGGTGGGGTGGGGGTTGAGGCAGGTGGGCGGGCGATGTGGGCTGGGCATTGCGTGCGCGCGCTGTGTGCGTGTGTCGTGTGTG
The DNA here is from genome assembly GCA_916181665.1 of Avena sativa. Taxonomy (NCBI): domain Eukaryota; kingdom Viridiplantae; phylum Streptophyta; class Magnoliopsida; order Poales; family Poaceae; genus Avena; species Avena sativa. Next base: position 378,702,601 of record OV702279.1, on the reverse strand, counting down.
TTGGGTTGGGGAGAGAGAGGAGAGAGAGAGGGGAGATTAGGTGGCAGGATAGGATTGGTTGAGGGGAGGGAGAGGGTGAGGTGGCATCTGCTGATTGGCCAGGGTGATGTGGCCAAAGGGGTGTGGGTAGGTTAGCTGGTAGCCTTAGGATTTGTCTGGTGGACCGATTGTAAAATCCGGGGGGTGGTCGTTCGGGTCGAAACGGCCCGTTCGACTGCCCCCGCTAAAACAATTAAACTTTTTATTTGTTTTAAACGGGCCGTATGCAAACCGATAGCGGCCAAAATAATTAATCCGGAGAACCGGGCTTTGCGTTTGAATAAAGATGGGGCGTTTTAGAAACAAAACGGGCTTGCGGAAAATAGTTTTATGCAAACAATGCATGATGATGAGATGCAATGCACAAATTCAACGCAATTTTCTAGTAGTGGTTTTGCGGGATGCCACAATTCGACACCACTAACAAGGGATCTCGCCCTCGAGATCCGCCTCATGGTACCGGAAGGAAGGTCGGCGATCTGCGTCTTCTCGCTTCGTGTAGATCTTCGCGACACCACTAACAAGAGGTCGTTGTCCGTGATTGTCGAGAGAGCACTCCGGAAACAAAAAGGTCGAAGGTAGAGGTATCAGCAAATTAAGCCACCTCTAGCTTCCGTGGAAGGAGTAAAATTGCATCGATCCACCATTCAATGTACATAAGCGAATGATAAGAGTAGTGGTATGGTCGCGACTCTATCCCGCACTCAAAGCATTACTCTGTACACGAACAGATAGATTATGCAACCAACCCTCAGGATTCAGACTGAAGATCTCGACAATCGAGGTTTGGAACAAAGGAGTGATGCAGACTCTGCATCGGTTCTGGTGTAGCTGATGTCGTCGTGTCGGAAAACACCGAAAGGCACAAACAAGGAACAAAGAATGGTATCACAGATGAAGGATTCCTCAGGCAGCATGAACACCGGACGTAGCATCACCGTGACCAAAAGAGGAAGCGAAACCCTGAAGGTACGACGGAAACCCAACCACGAGAATTCCTGGACTCGAAGAAAGAGACGAGAGCGGATTCAAAACACGTAGAGGTAAGAGGAGAACAGCAGAGGGGTAAGGAATAAAATCAGACCTAATCAGAACTATCCAAACGTTTTTCAAAAATAGTTTTGACACTCTACTTCGGCCGTTAGCTAGGTTATCCTACAGGCTGGACTTGTGGGGTATCGCAACTGCTGAGCTCTGATACCACTCTGCAACACCCTCAGAATCGGACCTATGCAAGTTTTAGCGAAACCCGCCAAACCCGCATAGAAACGATTCGAAGGTGCCCACCAGGCACTTGCGTGCGGGTGGAAAACGAAGTAATAACATTACACAACAGTCCTCGATGGAACCCACAGAACAGATATATACAACAGCGACTCAAAGAGTCAAGAATACAGATATAATATACAAAGATCCAAATCACCTTGAAAATGATAGAGCGTCCGACTACGGACAAGATGCAAATGGGGCTAAGAGCCCTGAAGAATAACCAATGGTGTCCATAACCCTGCCCAGGCCAAGCCGGAAGGGTAACCCTGCTAACGACGTCGATCTCAAAACCTGCTCAAAACAAAAGGGGTGCCGACAAAGGGCAAAGGAAAAAGAGGAGCGTCAGTACTGAGGCCAGTACACGGCGAGACTAGAATTCGGCGGTCCTCGCCTACATAGGTATGGTGGACTGAGCGGCAGCATGCACTAAACAACCTATAGAGACTCGATAAAACTGGCGACTATCAGAGAGGGGTAAGAAAGACCTATCCGGAACCAGCCTGATACTAACACCAAACAATCCCATCCTGGTATTCCCCCTCGAGACCAAACGAGGAAGGCAACCGAGGAACTCACACAGTTGGCAGTTTTATTTGTTCAGTTATCGTTGCAGCAATTACTAGTCAGATAGAGATAGTCGTCCTGATAAAATAAGCAGTGAGCACTTTTATTTAATCATTCCGTTATAGTGGCAACACTTACTAGTCAGATACAATTAGCATGAGATAACCCGAAAACCCAGCAGTTGTTGGTACTTTTACTTAGCCCTTCCGTTGTAGTGAAGCTGATTACTAGTCATATCGGATACAAGTCAATTTATAGCAATAAACTTTAGTTATAGTTGTCTATGATCAAGCACTGTGCTCCAAGTCGTCCATAACCGCGGACACGGCTTCTCGAAAAGATTAAACCTTGCAGGGGTGCACCAAAGTATCCACACGCACCTCGACCCTTTTTGCCAGATCAGTTAACATACACCCATCGGTATGTCGGCGGGGCCTAAGTCATGACGTTTCCCAGACCCAAAGCAAGCACGGGGGGCCACCCCACTAAGTACACCCGCAACGAAGTCGGCCGGTCTCCGAGACGGACTCAGGGTTTGCGACAATGGCTGTAAACGACAGCAAATCCCCAAACGGGGACTGTCGATACCGCGAAAACATTCCGCTTCCAAAACAGTACAGTGTGCAGTACCTCGCACAATCGTAATAAAGCAGTAAACATGGCATAAGTACAGGATCGTAAATAAAACCTCAAACTAGTTTGTGGCCCCCAGTACAATACTTTGAAATCAGGTACTAAATCGATGGGGGGCCCATATCTCCCCACATGTGGTTAGCGCGCTCGATCTCGGAACAGGTGTCAAGAACTCGGGGTCCTACGGGACACAAGTGGGCGGTCGGAAACCAAATCTCACCTATCACCCACCGATGCCTCTGCTTAATTCAATTTTAGTTATTAAACAGGAATTAAAGTGAACGAAAAGTAAAGCCATGATCATCTCCAACATCAACATGCGGCAATACATCAGCAACTGTGGCACTGGACGACACGCAACATCACTTGAGCAAGCGACTACGACGCGCAAGTCCGACTATCTACCAAACAACAGGCAATAGGATGTGTCCAAGGCAAATATACGGCTGCACGGTATATCAAAGGTACGGAAACTAAAGCATCGCAAAACGGATAGCAGTAGATCAACAGGAGGGAAATAAATACTATAAAAGTAAGATAGGTAGAAAGAGGGAGATGCTCGCCTGAAAACATTGTCGAAGGGTTCAACCGAAGATCGGGGCGAAGCTCACATCAACTCATCGGCCTTATCCGCGAAGAAGCAAAACGCTAGAATAAACACCGGATGCAATATTTAATACAACGGCAGAAGATCGGCATGATGCATGTATGATGCATGGCATGGCAAGGGTGCAATGCGATTAGGTCATATTAAGCGGAACCCGGGGTCCCGACAATTAATTAAACGGTTCAGGTTATTTATCTACCCCGCAAATTAAATGTTGTCTTAACATGGCAAGGTATGGTACCTGTTCGATGCACAAATTTAAATGAGGCCAATATGAGACTAGATTTGCCCGCATATGGCCCCATATTTAATTATTAGGTGAATCGGCATAGGGCCCCCAAACCACAGACAAATATGCATGCGAGATGAATGATTCACATGCAACAGGTTTTATATTAAGCATTTATAAAATAGGGCTCGGGAAAAAGGGGCACCCATTGAGGGGCTCGACGATCTTGGGGTTCCGGGTTCGGGGTCGGTCTCAGGGTCCAGGGTTCGGGGTTCGACGGAACGTTCTCGGCGGTCGTAAGTAGTTCTTGGCGTTCGTGAGCGGTCTCGTGGCAATCTTGGCGTCCGGGATGAAGTGCTTGTTGTTCCGGTGGCGATCTTGGCGCTCCGTGTCGAAGGCATCGGGGTGCCGTGCTTGACGTTCTTGGCATCCGGGTTCTCGGCCATCGCATCCGGGAAGGAGATCATGGCTCGGGGTTGCGGATCCGCGAGATCGGGGCCTTCGGATCCGTGATGTGGCCTTGGCGGTCCCGAAGATCTTGGAGAGGTGGAACTCAACGTTTATCGACGAGCATGGAATCGGTTGGCTCTCCACCTGGGAAACGTCTCGCAGCTAGCAGGGTTGATGTGGGTGCAGCGACCATCGGCGCCCAACTTGGGCCGGCTCGTGCGGTACGTGGCAGGACAGGGCAAGCTCCGGGTCCTCTGGCAGGAGGCTGCCGCGGCGGTCCCACGATGAGCTCCGCTGGTCCGCTCGGGGACAGAGGAGGTCGGCGAGGCGTCGTCGACAATGGCCGCTGCCGGGGTAGCAGGGAGCGGAGACGGGGCGACGGGGGGACGCGGAGACGGGGACCGGCGAGGCAGGGCGGCGGTGGAGCGAGGCAGGGGAGGACCGGAGGGGCGCGGGCGGCCGGAGAGGTGGGGCTGCGCGGGCTCTGCCGGAGGAGGACCGGACGGGGCGAGCTCGGGGAGGAGGCGGTGCAGAGCCGGCGGGGCTTGAGGGCAGGCGGCGAGCGCGGGTCCGGCGAGCGGGCGGAGGACGAGGCCGGCGGCGTCGCGGGTCGGGGGGTCCTGGGCGAGCGCGGTGGGGCTGCTCGAGCGGGCGCCGGCGGGCACGCGAGCAGGACGGGGAGGGACGCGGCTCGGAGGCGGGGCGGGCGCGCCGGCGGGCGGCGGCTCGCAGGCGGACGCCAGTGAGCGCGGAGGGCGGTTGGTGGAGAGGCGGCGGCCTGGGGGGCACTGGGCGGCGCCGGAGACGGGTCCTGGCGGGGCCGGGGCCAGGAGAGCACGGTGGTTGAGGGAGCGGGTCTTGGGGAGCTCGCGGTGAGGAGGAAGAAAGCAGAAGAGGGAGGCCGGGGACAGGGGCCAGGGGTGGGCCCAGGGTGTGTCGGTGGGGTGGGGGTTGAGGCAGGTGGGCGGGCGACGTGGGCTGGGCATTGCGTGCGCACGCTGTGTGCGTGTGTCGTGTGTGTTGGGTTGGGGAGAGAGAGGAGAGAGAGAGAGGGGGAGATTAGGTGGCAGGATAGGATTGGTTGAGGGGAGGGAGAGGGTGAGGTGGCATCTGCTGATTGGCCAGGGTGATGTGGCCAAAGGGGTGTGGGTAGGTTAGCTGGTAGCCTTAGGATTTGTCTGGTGGACCGATTGTAAAATCCTGGGGGTGGTCGTTCGGGTCGAAACGGCCCGTTCGACTGCCCCCGCTAAAACAATTAAACTTTTTATTTGTTTTAAACGGGCCGTATGCAAATCGATAGCGGCCAAAATAATTAATCCGGAGAACCGGGCTTTGCGTTTGAATAAAGATGGGGCGTTTTAGAAACAAAACGGGCTTGCGGAAAATAGTTTTATGCAAACAATGCATGATGATGATATGCAATGCACAAATTCAACGCGATTTTCTAGTAGTGGTTTTGCGGGATGCCACAGACATGTACCCATATTGCAGAAGGTGTTTGTACATGTCATCCATTCCCTGACGATGACGCTTAGTGCAATGAGCGCAGGGACAAAGTGCCCGAACCATTGCCTTCGAACCACGCGCTAACTCATTCACTAACAAATGAGTGTTCCGTACCCAATCGTCTGTTTTATTAGTCGCACTAATACGGCCACTGTACATCCACCCATTATCAGCCATCCTCTTCTGCTTTGTTGGGAGACAAACAACAAATATAAAATTTTATATCAAACAGGAGATTAAATGCTTCATATTTTTACGCATTCATCAACCTACATGTCCAATAGGAAAAGAGGGTCCTAACCTGCCGCCGGATCCATAGATTGGGTAAGTTCTCCCTGGTTCTACCCCGATCCAAGCAGAATTTTGGCAGCACCTCCCCGCTGCTCTCCCGATACACGTCTCGACAAAAAGCCAAGAGGATGTGCATCCGGAGAACAACGAGGAGGCGCCACCGAAATCCTGTCTCGAATCGAGGTAGAGCCAGGGAGAACCAAACCCAACTACGAATCCGCCGACTGCCCGATAAAAGCCATAAGCGTTACGGTCCAAAATATGCGAGACCACTAATGCATATTAAGTCGCGTAACGCTTACGGTCGGGATGACGCCTAGGTGACGCGACATACTTGGTGATCTAGACACGAAAATAAACCTAGGTACAAGAGAGGCGAACGGATTCTCACCCTCGAAGCGTGATCAAATCGTCGAAGATGATCCGAGACCCCGCCGTCGAAACACTCCCCCGCTCACCCTCCGGTAACTGCAAAAAACATGAGAAGATGGTTAAATATCCAACAAATGCCATTATTGTCTAATCTACAATATACAATGCACATATGCACCTAAATAAATATAACTAAGTACATCTAACAATACACCTAAATAAATATAACTAAGTACATCTAACAATACACCTAAATAAATATAACTAAGTACATCTAACAATACACCTAAAATTAACTACATCTAACAATACTAACAATACACCTAAATAAATATAACTAACTACATCTAACAATACACCTAAAATTAACTAAATTACCAATACTAACCTAATGGGGGAGGGTGTGCTCGGTCGAGGGGTCGGCAGTGGGGGAGGGGCGGGGCAGTGGGGGAGGCGACGGGGCAGTGGGGGCAGTGGGGGAGGCGACGGGGCAGTGGGGGAGGCGACGGGGCAGTGGGGGTGGCGGTGGGGCAGTGGGGGCAGTGGGGGAGGGGTGGGGGCAGTGGGGGCAGTGGGGGAGGGGCGGGGCAGTGGGGGTGGCGGCGGGGCAGTGGGGGAGGGAGGGTTGCTGGCGGCGGTGGCTTGGGGGAGGGAGAGAGTGCTTGCGGCGGCTCGGGGAGGCTGACGGGGCGGCGGCTCGGGGAGGCAGCGGCGGCGGCCCGAGGAGGCTGAGGGGGCGGCGGCTCGGGGAGGCTGAGGGGGGGCGGCGGCTGGCGGCGGCGGCTCGGGGAGGCTGAGGGGGGGCGGCGGCTGGCTGGCGGCGGCGGGGTCAGGGGCGGGCGCGCGTGAGGTTGGGGATGGGATTGGGCAGGGAGTGGGCGAGTGGCCGGGTGGGCCGCTCGGGCAGCACATAACGGATAGTGCTACGCCGAGGGCCAGGCGTACGCCGAGGGCTGCCCTCGGCGTAGCTATTTTTTTAATTTTTGTTATTAATAAAAAATTATACAAAAACATTATTAATATAACAAATGAATAAACAATAGAAGAAACAATAATATATTATTTTGTGTATACTATTATAGAAGAAACAATTGATGTTTACTAATATCCATGATTTTACTAAGTGTTAACGCATGTCCACAAAGAGGGTCACACTCGGATCGTCTACCCCCCTAGATGTTCCTCTGACAGGGGTAGCCCGGCGTAGCTCTCTCTTGTTTTGTGTTTGTTTAGGTCATAGGGTGGTGTAAAACCATGTTGGTTCACAAGTTGGGGCACTATCCTACCCGGTTTCACCTCGACGGGGAGATTCCCCCCTCATACGGGTCCGGAACCTTCGCCTCTAGGTTAGAGCGCATGCATGCGAGGGGGGACACATGCAAGCACCTATATATACCAACCTCTCACCACACCCACACACACATATGCTAGGGGGCACATGCAAGTTTTCATCTCATTCCAATGTTCTCGTGGTCTTCCTCCGGCGAAACCCTAATCTCTGTGCACACTCGGATCGTCTACCCCCCTAGACGTTCCTCTGACAGGGGTAGCCCGGCGTAGCTCTCTCTTGTTTTGTGTTTTTTTAGGTCATAGGGTGATGTCAAACCATGTTGGTTCACAAGTTGGGGCACTATCCTACCCGGTTTCACCTCGACGGGGAGATTCCACCCTCATACGGGTCCGGAACCTTCGCCTCTAGGTTAGAGCGCATGCATGCGAGGGGGGACACATGCAAGCACCTATATATACCAACCTCTCACCACACCCACACACACATATGCTAGGGGGCACATGCAAGTTTTCATCTCATTCCAATGTTCTCGTGGTCTTCCTCCGGCGAAACCCTGATCTCTGTGCACACTCGGATCGTCTACCCCCCTAGACGTTCCTCTGACAGGGGTAGCCCGGCGTATCTCTCTCTTGTTTTGTGTTTGTTTATGTCATAGGGTGATGTCAAACCATGTTGGTTCACAAGTTGGGGCACTATCCTACCCGGTTTCACCTCGACGGGGAGATTCCACCCTCATACGGGTCCGGAACCTTCGCCTCTAGGTTAGAGCGCATGCATGCGAGGGGGGACACATGCAAGCACCTATATATACCAACCTCTCACCACACCCACACACACATATGCTAGGGGGCACATGCAAGTTTTCATCTCATTCCAATGTTCTCGTGGTCTTCCTCCGGCGAAACCCTGATCTCTGTGCACACTCGGATCGTCTACCCCCCTAGACGTTCCTCTGACAGGGGTAGCCCGGCGTATCTCTCTCTTGTTTTGTGTTTGTTTATGTCATAGGGTGATGTCAAACCATGTTGGTTCACAAGTTGGGGCACTATCCTACCCGGTTTCACCTCGACGGGGAGATTCCACCCTCATACAGGTCCGGAACCTTCGCCTCTAGGTTAGAGCGCATGCATGCGAGGGGGGACACATGCAAGCACCTATATATACCAACCTCTCACCACACCCACACACACATATGCTAGGGGGCACATGCAAGTTTTCATCTCATTCCAATGTTCTCGTGGTCTTCCTCCGGCGAAACCCTGATCTCTGTGCACACTCGGATCGTCTACCCCCCTAGACATTCCTCTGACAGGGGTAGCCCGGCGTAGCTCTCTCTTGTTTTGTGTTTGTTTAGGTCATAGGGTGATGTCAAACCATGTTGGTTCACAAGTTGGGGCACTATCCTACCCGGTTTCACCTTGACGGGGAGATTCCACCCTCATACGGGTACGGAACCTTCGCCTCTAGGTTAGAGCGCATGCATGCGAGGGGGGACACATGCAAGCACCTATATATACCAACCTCTCACCACACCCACACACACATATGCTAGGGGGCACATGCAAGTTTTCATCTCATTCCAATGTTCTCGTGGTCTTCCTCCGGCGAAACCCTGATCTCTGTGCACACTCGGATCGTCTACCCCCCTAGACGTTCCTCTGACAGGGGTAGCCCGGCGTAGATCTCTCTTGTTTTGTGTTTGTTTAGGTCATACGGTGATGTCAAACCATGTTGGTTCACAAGTTGGGGCACTATCCTACCCGGTTTCACCTCGACGGGGAGATTCCACCCTCATACGGGTACGGAACCTTCGCCTCTAGGTTAGAGCGCATGCATGCGAGGGGGGACACATGCAAGAACCTATATATACCAACCTCTCACCACACCCACACACACACACATATGCTAGGGGCACATGCAAGTTTTCATCTCATTCCAATGTTCTCGTGGTCTTCCTCCGGCGAAACCCTGATCTCTGTGCACACTCGGATCGTCTACCCCCTAGACGTTCCTCTGACAGGGGTAGCCCGGCGTAGCTCTCTCTTGTTTTGTGTTTGTTTAGGTCATAGGGTGATGTCAAACCATGTTGGTTCACAAGTTGGGGCACTATCCTACCCGGTTTCACCTCGACGGGGAGATTCCACCCTTATACGGGTACGGAACCTTCGCCTCTAGGTTAGAGCGCATGCATGCGAGGGGGGACACATGCAAGCACTTATATATACCAACCTCTCACCACACCCACACACACACACATATGCTAGGGGCACATGCAAGTTTTCATCTCATTCCAATGTTCTCGTGGTCTTCCTCCGGCGAAACCCTGATCTCTGTGCACACTCGGATCGTCTACCCCCCTAGACGTTCCTCTGACAGGGGTAGCCCGGCGTAGCTCTCTCTTGTTTTGTGTTTGTTTAGGTCATAGGGTGATGTCAAACCATGTTGGTTCACAAGTTGGGGCACTATCCTACCCGGTTTCACCTCGACGGGGAGATTCCACCCTTATACGGGTACGGAACCTTCGCCTCTAGGTTAGAGCGCATGCATGCGAGGGGGGACACATGCAAGCACCTATATATACCAACCTCTCACCACACCCACACACACACACATATGCTAGGGGCACATGCAAGTTTTCATCTCATTCCAATGTTCTCGTGGTCTTCCTCCGGCGAAACCCTGATCTCTATGCACACTCGGATCGTCTACCCCCCTAGACGTTCCTCTGACAGGGGTAGCCCGGCGTAGCTCTCTCTTGTTTTGTGTTTGTTTAGGTCATAGGGTGATGTCAAACCATGTTGGTTCACAAGTGGGGGCACTATCCTACCCGGTTTCACCTCGACGGGGAGATTCCACCCTTATACGGGTACGGAACCTTCGCCTCTAGGTTAGAGCGCATGCATGCGAGGGGGGACACATGCAAGCACCTATATATACCAACCTCTCACCACACCCACACACACACACACACACACATTCTAGGGGCACATGCAAGTTTTCATCTCATTCAAATGTTCTCGTGGTCTTCCTCCGGCGAAACCCTGATCTCTGTGCACACTCGGATCGTCTACCCCCCTAGACGTTCCTCTGACAGGGGTAGCCCGGCGTAGCTCTCTCTTATTTTGTGTTTGTTTAGGTCATAGGGTGATGTCAAACCATGTTGGTTCACAAGTTGGGGCACTATCCTACCCGGTTTCACCTCGACGGGGAGATTCCACCCTTATACGGGTACGAAACCTTCGCCTCTAGGTTAGAGCGCATGCATGCGAGGGGGGACACATGCAAGCACCTATATATACCAACCTCTCACCACACCCACACACACACACATATGCTAGGGGCACATGCAAGTTTTCATCTCATTCCAATGTTCTCGTGGTCTTCCTCCGGCGAAACCCTGATCTCTGTGCACACTCGGATCGTCTACCCCCCTAGACGTTCCTCTGACAGGGGTAGCCCGGCGTAGCTCTCTCTTGTTTTGTGTTTGTTTAGGTCATAGGGTGATGTCAAACCATGTTGGTTCACAAGTTGGGGCACTATCCTACCCGGTTTCACCTCGACGGGGAGATTCCACCCTTATACGGGTACGGAACCTTTGCCTCTAGGTTAGAGCGCATGCATGCGAGGGGGGACACATGGAAGCACCTATATATACCAACCTCTCACCACACCCACACACACACATATGCTAGGGGCACATGCAAGTTTTCATCTCATTCCAATGTTCTCGTGGTCTTCCTCCGGCGAAACCCTGATCTCTGTGCACACTCGGATCGTCTACCCCCCTAGACGTTCCTCTGACAGGGGTAGCCCGGCGTAGCTCTCTCTTGTTTTGTGTTTGTTTAGGTCATAGGGTGATGTCAAACCATGTTGGTTCACAAGTTGGGGCACTATCCTACCCGGTTTCACCTCGACGGGGAGATTCCACCCTTATACGGGTACGGAACCTTCGCCTCTAGGTTAGAGCGCATGCATGCGAGGGGGGACACATGCAAGCACCTATATATACCAACCTCTCACCACACCCACACACACACATATGCTAGGGGCACATGCAAGTTTTCATCTCATTCCAATGTTCTCGTGGTCTTCCTCCGGCGAAACCCTGATCTCTGTGCACACTCGGATCGTCTACCCCCCTAGACGTTCCTCTGACAGGGGTAGCCCGGCGTAGCTCTCTCTTGTTTTGTGTTTGTTTAGGTCATAGGGTGATGTCAAACCATGTTGGTTCACAAGTTGGGGCACTATCCTACCCGGTTTCACCTCGACGGGGAGATTCCACCCTTATACGGGTACGGAACCTTCGCCTCTAGGTTAGAGCGCATGCATGCGAGGGGGGACACATGCAAGCACCTATATATACCAACCTCTCACCACACCCACACACACACACATATGCTAGGGGCACACGCAAGTTTTCATCTCATTCCAATGTTCTCGTGGTCTTCCTCCGGCGAAACCCTGATCTCTGTGCACACTCGGATCGTCTACCCCCCTAGGACGTTCCTCTGACAGGGGTAGCCCGGCGTAGCTCTCTCTTGTTTTGTGTTTGTTTAGGTCATAGGGTGATGTCAAACCATGTTGGTTCACAAGTTGGGGCACTATCCTACCCGGTTTCACCTCGACGGGGAGATTCCACCCTTATACGGGTACGGAACCTTCGCCTCTAGGTTAGAGCGCATGCATGCGAGGAGGGACACATGCAAGCTGTAGGGGTTCGTAGCATGGAAAACAAAAATTTTCTATCGCATACAAACAAACAAGCCAAGATCTATCTACTAGATTGTAGCAACGAGTCGATGGAATAACTTACCCTCGAAGATTCCAAAGTGTTTAACGAGAGCGGATTCTCGTGGGTGATGTAGTCGTACTCTTCCCGATCTCAAGATCGTGTAGACGATCCTTCCGGCGCTGCGTTCCGGCAGCGCTCCCGCAGTCGGTCACACGTTCGGTACTCGACGAAGACCTTCCTCTCCCTTGTTCCAGCAGGCAGCGGAGGTTGTAGCACTCTCCTCGCGATTCCGGCAGCACAACGGCGTGGTACCGGAAGTAGAGGGGAGATCCCGCAGGGCTTCGCCTTAAGCCGGAGCGAGTATGGTGGAATTATGAGAGAGGGCTATTAGTGGTCTAAAGATTATACACACCAATTAGAAGGCTCTAAACCGCAGGCTAAAGCAATTAGAAGCTCTAAACCAAAACGGCTCTAAACCGGAGATTAGAGGTAGAAACTTGTGTGTCTCAAGGAGGAGGCCCTGCCCCTCCTTTTATAGGTGGAGGGGCTAGGCGCGCCAGGGAGGGAGGGGAGTCCCTCCCCAACTCGGCCTAGGGCTGGCCGCCGGCTTGGAGGAGAGGAACTCCTCCTCCAAGTTGGTTTCAACCTCCTCTTGCTTGTTTCCCACAGTTTCTTGTTTTAGCCGTTTGACTTTCAAACTGGACATTTGACTTTTCTGTTTTAGGATTCAATTTAATCCTTTATTTGGAACAGCAAGAACACTTAGTACATGATGCAATCATTCCAATATGTAATGACACATTCATGTACCCCTCCCCTCCCGGAGTGCCGGACATTCCGGAACCTTCTAGAACATTCACCGGAATCAATTCCGAACTCCGAAACGGGACTTTCCTTATATGAATCTTATTCTCCGGACCATTCCGGATCACCTCGTGATATCCCGGATCCCATCCGAGACTCCGAACAACATTCGGTCTCTTTCTCATAATACCATAACTACTCAAAACAACGTCGAATCCTTAAGTGTGTCTCCCTACGGTTCGTGAATTATGCGGACATGATCGAGACACTTCTCCGAACAATAACCAATAGAGGAATCTGGAAATTCATATGGCTCCCACATATTTCTACGATTACTTTGCGATCGAATGAACCACTTACATACGATACCAATTTCCCTTTGTCTCACGATATGTTACTTATCCGAGGTTATGATCGTCGGTATCTCTGCATACCTAGTTCAACCTCGTTACTGATAAGTACTATTTTCTCGTTCCCGTGATATGTGATCCCATGTGAGCCAGTCACATGCTTGCAAGCTAATTGGATGACATTTCACCGAGAGGGCCCAGAGAATATCTATCCGTCATATGGATGGACAAATCCCACTCTTGATCCATGTGTCTCAACCAATACTTTCCGAACACTCAATGCCACCTTTATAGCCACCCAGTTACGGTGTGGTGTTTGATGTCATCAAAGCATCCATCCGGCAAAGGTGATATGCATGATCTCATGGTCGAAGGAATTAGGTTACTATGTATCATAAAGCATATAGCAATTGAACTATTGAAATGACTTGATCTTTATGCTACGCTTATCTATAGGAGTATGTCCACCATATCATTCTCCTAATGATATGATCTTGTTGTTGATAACATCTCAATGTTCATGATAGGGAAACCACAATCATTTATCAACCAACAAGCTAGTGAAGTATAGAGGCTATACTAGGGACTTCAAATTAAGTTTACAAATCACACAAGTATTAATGTTTCCCTGTTAATACTATTATAGCATGAATGTAAACATTTATCATAAACACAAAGATATAATAATAACTACATTTATTATTGCCTCTAGGGCATATCTCCAACAGTCTCCCACTTGCACTAGAGTCATCTAATCTAGATTACATGGTAATATACCGAACACCCATGGCAGTTTGGTGTTGGTCATGTTTTGCCCTCGGGAGAGGTTTAGTCAACGGATCCGCCACATTCAGATCTGTGTGTACTTTGCAAATCTTTATATCCCATCCTGGATATGTTCTCGAATAGCGTGAAAATGTAGCTTGATATGCTTCAGCTTCTTGTGTGACCTTGGTTCTTGCGCATTGGCTATGGCGCCCATGTTATCACAGTAGATAGACATTGGGTCCAGCGCACTAGGAACCACACCCAGCTCTGTAATGAACTCTTTCATCCATATCGCTTCTTGAGAAGCCTCCGAAGCAGCCATGTATTCCGATTCAGTTGAAGATCTCGCCACAACGCTTTGCTTTGCACTCCTCCAGCTAACTGCTGCACCATTCAAAATAAATACGTATCCAGATTGTGATTTAGAATCATCCGGATCGGTGTTCCAACTAGCATCGGTGTAACCATTAACAACGAGCTGTTCATCACCTCCATAAGAAAGAACCATATCCTTAGTTCTTCTCAAGTACTTAAGGATGTTTTTGACCGTTGTCCAATGATCCACTCCTGGATCACTTTGATATCTGCTAGTTAGACTAACAGCATATGCGATGTCGGGTCTAGTACATAGCATGGCATACATTAGAGATCCTATGGCTGATGCATAGGGAGTCTTACTCATCCTTTCTCTATCTTCTGCCGATGTCGGACTTTGAGTTTTACTCAAGGTCGTATTGGGCAACATGGGCAAGAACCCTTTCTTGCTTTCTTCCATTCCAAACCTCTTCAGAACTTTGTCCAAATATGTACTCTGTGACAATGATATTTGGTGTTTCGATCTATCTCTATAAATCTTTATGCCTAATATGTAAGCTGCTTCGCCAAGATCCTTCATTGAAAAACTATTATTCAAATATTCTTTGACACTATTAAGAAGGTCTACATCATTCCCAATCAACAATATGTCATCCACATATAGTATTAAGAATGCTACAGAGCTCCCACTCACTTTCTTGTAAATACAAGCTTCTCCATAAGTTTGTATAAAACCAAAACTTTTGATTACCTTATCAAAACGTTGATTCCAACTTCGGGATGCTTGCTTCAATCCATAGATGGACCGTTGAAGTTTGCATACCTTGTTAGCATCTTTAGGATCGACAAAACCTTTGGGTTGCATCATATACAACTCTTCATCAATATCTCCATTGAGGAATGCTGTTTTGACATCCATCTGCCATATCTCATAATCATAATATGCAGCGATTGCTAACATAATCCTCACAGACTTTAGCTTCGCTACCGGTGAGAAAGTCTCATCGTAGTCAACTCCTTGAATTTGTCGAAACCCTTTTGCGACAAGTCGAGCTTTATAGACAGTAACATTACCATCAGCATCTGTTTTCTTCTTGAAAATCCATTTGTTCTCGACAGCCTTTCGGCCATCCGGTAAGTCCACCAAAGTCCATACTTGGTTTTCGTACATGGATCCAATCTCGGATTTCATGGCTTCTTGCCATTTATTGGAATCTGGGCTCATCATCGCTTCCTCATATGTCTCGGGGTCATCGGTGTTGTCCACCAACATGACACTCATAACGGGATCATACCAATCTGGAGTGGTACGAGTTCTCGTTGACCTCCGAGGCTCTGTAGCAACTTCAACCGAAGTTTCATGATCACCATCATTAGCTCCCTCTCTAATTGGTGCAGGCACCACAGGAACTTCTTCTGGTGCTGCGCTACTCGCAATTTCGAGAGAAGGTTCGACAACCTCGTCGAGTTCTACTTTCCTTCCAGTCACTTCTTTCGAGAGAAATTCCTTCTCTAGAAAGGATCCATTCTTGGCAACGAAGATTTTGCCTTCGGATCTATGATAGAAGGTATACCCAATAGTTTCCTTCGGGTATCCTATGAAGACGCATTTTTCTGTTTTGGGTTCAAGCTTGTCCGGCTGTAACTTCTTTACATAGGCTTCGCATCCCCAAACTTTAAGGAACGACAATTTAGGTTTCTTCCCAAACCATAATTCATACGGTGTCGTTTCAACGGATTTAGATGGTGCCCTATTTAAAGTGAATGCGGCTGTTTCTAATGCATAACCCCAAAATGATAGCGGTAAATCTGTAAGTGACATCATAGAACGAACCATATCTAAGAGAGTTCGATTACGACGTTCGGACACACCATTACGCTGTGGTGTTCCCGGCGGTGTCAATTGTGAAAGTATTCCGCATTTCTTCAAATGCTCGCCAAACTCGTAACTTAGATATTCACCTCCACGATCAGAACGTAGAAATTTAATCTTCTTGTTACGTTGATTCTCTACCTCACTTTGAAACTCCTTAAACTTCTCGAAAGTTTCGGACTTATGTTTCATGAAATAGATATACCCATATCTACTCAAGTCATCCGTGAAGGTAAGAACATAACGATAACCACCGCGCGATGCTACACTCATTGGGCCACACACATCGGTATGTATGATTTCCAACAATTCCGTAGCTCGCTCCATCATACCAGAAAATGGAGTCTTAGTCATTTTTCCCATCAGACATGCTTCGCATCTTTCAAGTGATTCAAAATCAAGTGATTCAAGAAGTCCATCGGAATGGAGTTTCTTCATACGCTACACTCCAATGTGACCAAGACGACAGTGCCACATATAGGTCGAATTATCGCTTGATTTCAAACGTTTAGCCTCAATGTTGTTGATATGTGTATTTCCACTATCGAGATTCAATAAGAATAGACCATCTATCAAAGGTGCATGTGCGTAAAACATATTACTCATATAAATCGAACAACCATTATTCTCGGACTTAAATAAGTAACCGTCTCGCAATAAACAAGATCCCGATATAATGTTCATGCTCAACGCAGGCACCAAATAACAATTATTTAAGTACAAAACTAATCCCGATGGTAGATGAAGGGGTAGCGTGCCGACCGCGATCACATCAACCTTTGATCCGTTTCCCACGCGCATCGTCACCTCGTTTTTCGCTAGCTTCCGTTTATTCTGCAGCACCTGTTTCGAGTTACAAATATGAGCAACCGAACCAGTATCAAATACCCAGGCACTACTACGAGTACTAGTGAGATACACATCAATAACATGTATATCAGATATACCTTTCTTCTTGATGTTGCCGTTCTTCAAATCCGCCAAGTACTTTGGGCAATTCCGCTTCCAGTGACCTTCTCCCTTGCAGTAAAAGCACTCAGTATCAGGCTTAGGTCCAGCCTTGGTCTTCTTCGCCGGCGTGGTAACTTTCTTACCACCCTTCTTGAAGTGTCCCTTTTGCTTAGACTTGCCTTTCTTGAATTTGGTGGTCTTATTGACCAACAACACTTGGTGCTCTTTCTTAATCTCCACTTCTGCAGATTTTAACATGGCAAAGAGTTCTGGCAACGTCTTGTTCATGTTCTGCATGTTGTAGTTCATCACAAAGTTCTTGTAACTTGGTGGTAGTGATTGGAGGACACGGTAAATCCCCAAAGCATTAGGAATCACAATACCCAAGCGTTGAAGTTTGTTTGCGTGCCCAGACATCTTAAGCATATGCTCACTGACGGAGCTGCCCTCTTCCATCTTGCAGTTAAAGAACTTTTCAGAAGCCTCATAACTTTCAATTGCCGCATGAGTCTCAAAAATCAATTTGAGATCCTCGACAATATCATATGGGTCTGAATCCTCAAACCTTTTCTGAAGCTCCGATTCCAAACCATACAAGATAGCACACTGAACTATGGAGTACTGACTCTTCCGAGCGAGGTAAACATTCTTTACTTCATCGGGAGCATCATCTGCAGGTGGGTCACCCAGCGGTGCATCCAGCACATAGGTCAAATTACCAGCTGTGAGGACAATCCTCAAATTGCGGAACCAATCCGCGAAGTTGCTTCCATTGTTTTTCAACTTTTCTTTCTCTAGGAACGCATTAAAATTGATGGTAGGGGCTGCCATTGATCTACAACATATTTGCAATAGTTTAGACTAAGTTTATGACAAATTGAGTTCAAATTAATAATGAAATTAAACTAGGTGAACTCCCACTCAAAACAATATCCCTCACATTTTTTTAGTGATCACACGAACCAAATCCACCATATCAACACCGATCATCACGAGAGTTGACATAGTTTCAATGGCGAACAATCGACATGTTCATCATATCTACTATATGATTCATGCTTTACCTTTCGGTGATCCGTGTTCCGAGACCATGTCTGTACATGCTAGGCTCGTCAAGATCAAACCTTAGTTTCCGCATGAGCAGATTTGGCTTGCTCACGTTGTATACACTTGCAGAATTTAACACACCCGATCATCACGTGGTGCTTCGAAACAACAAGCTTTAGCAACGGTGCTAACTAAGGGTGAACACTTTATGACTTGAAATTGATGTGCATGAGGGATCATCTTATAATGCTACCGTCGTCTACTAAGCAATACAAGATGCATAAAGGATTAACATCACATGCAATTCAATATATATGTGATATGATATGGCCTTTCTTCTTTGTGCTTCCGATCTCCATCTTCAAGCACGAACATGATCTCCATCATCACCGGCATTGCATCAAGGTCAATGACGCTTCTCCATGGTTGTCGTCCACCGGCTTCAACTATTACAACTACTTTGAATAGACACGCGGGTCTTAACATAAATTAAAGACAACCATATGGCTCCTGCCGGTTGCCAACTTACAATAAGGAACATTGCATACATCAAATATAATCACAATCATGGCCATATCACATCACTACACACCCCTGCAAAACAAAGTTAGACGCCTCTACTTTCTTTGCATATTTTACATGGTTTGGGGCTTTCAATAAGTGTCGTTCTAACTTACGAACAAGAACCACAACATTGATACTAGCATTGTTGATCACCCGTTGTAAATTGTATCTTAACTATGCTAGGAGAAACAGGCACCCGCAAAGCCACTTATGCAATACAAGTTGCATGTCAAGCGTGGAGCAAGTCTCATGAACGATGTCATGTAAGGTTAGCCCGGGCCGCTTCATCCCAACATACCGCAAGATGCAAAGTACACAAGAAGTAATCGACAATAAAAGCATCAACGCCCACAATGACCATTGTGTTCTACTCGTGCAACAGATCTACATATAGACACGGCTCTGATACCACTGTAGGGGTTCGTAGCATGGAAAACAAAAAATTTCTATCGCATACAAACAAACAAGCCAAGATCTATCTACTAGATTGTAGCAACGAGTCGATGGAATAACTTACCCTCGAAGATTCCAAAGTGTTTAACGAGAGCGGATTCTCGTGGGTGATGTAGTCGTACTCTTCCCGATCTCAAGATCGTGTAGACGATCCTTCCGACGCTGCGTTCCGGCAGCGCTCCCGCAGTCGGTCACACGTTCGGTACTCAACGAAGACCTTCCTCTCCCTTGTTCCAGCAGGCAGCGGAGGTTGTAGCACTCTCCTCGCGATTCCGGCAGCACAACGGCGTGGTACCGGAAGTAGAGGGGAGATCCCGCAGGGCTTCGCCTTAAGCCGGAGCGAGTATGGTGGAATTATGAGAGAGGGCTATTAGTGGTCTAAAGATTAGACACACCAATTAGAAGGCTCTAAACCGCAGGCTAAAGCAATTAGAAGCTCTAAACCAAAACGGCTCTAAACCGGAGATTAGAGGTAGAAACGTGTGTGTCTCAAGGAGGAGGCCCTGCCCCTCCTTTTATAGGTGGAGGGGCTAGGCGCGCCAGGGAGGGAGGGGAGTCCCTCCCCAACTCGGCCTAGGGCTGGCCGCCGGCTTGGAGGAGAGGAACTCCTCCTCCAAGTTGGTTTCAACCTCCTCTTGCTTGTTTCCCACAGTTTCTTGTTTTAGCCGTTTGACTTTCAAACTGGACATTTGACTTTTCTGTTTTAGGATTCAATTTAATCCTTTATTTGGAACAGCAAGAACACTTAGTACATGATGCAATCATTCCAATATGTAATGACACATTCATGTACCCCTCCCCTCCCGGAGTGCCGGACATTCCGGAACCTTCTAGAACATTCACCGGAATAAATTCCGAACTCCGAAACGGGACTTTCCTTATATGAATCTTATTCTCCGGACCATTCCAGATCACCTCGTGATATCCCGGATCCCATCCGAGACTCCAAACAACATTTGGTCTCTTTCTCATAATACCATAACTACTCAAAACAACGTCGAATCCTTAAGTGTGTCTCCCTACGGTTCGTGAATTATGCGGACATGATCGAGACACTTCTCCGAACAATAACCAATAGAGGAATCTGGAAATTCATATGGCTCCCACATATTTCTATGATTACTTTGCGATCGAATGAACCACTTACATACGATACCAATTTCCCTTTGTCTCACGATATGTTACTTATCCGAGGTTATGATCGTCGGTATCTCTGCATACCTAGTTCAACCTCGTTACTGATAAGTACTCTTTTCTCGTTCCCGTGATATGTGATCCCTTGTGAGCCAGTCACATGCTTGCAAGCTAATTGGATGACATTTCACCGAGAGGGCCCAGAGAATATCTATCCGTCATATGGATGGACAAATCCCACTCTTGATCCATGTGTCTCAACCAATACTTTCCGAACACTCAATGCCACCTTTATAGCCACCCAGTTACGGTGTGGTGTCTGATGTCATCAAAGCATCCATCCGGCAAAGGTGATATGCATGATCTCATGGTCGAAGGAATTAGGTTACTATGTATCAGAAAGCATATAGCAATTGAACTATTGAAATGACTTGATCTTTATGCTACGCTTATCTATAGGAGTATGTCCACCATATCATTCTCCTAATGATATGATCTTGTTGTTGATAACATCTCAATGTTCATGATAGGGAAACCACAATCATTTATCAACCAACAAGCTAGTGAAGTATAGAGGCTATACTAGGGACTTCAAATTAAGTTTACAAATCACACAAGTATTAATGTTTCCCTGTTAATACTATTATAGCATGAATGTAAACATTTATCATAAACACAAAGATATAATAATAACTACATTTATTATTGCCTCTAGGGCATATCTCCAACACAAGCACCTATATATACCAACCTCTCACCACACCCACACACACACATATGCTAGGGGCACATGCAAGTTTTCATCTCATTCCAATGTTCTCGTGGTCTTCCTCCGGCAAAACCCTGATCTCTGTGCACACTCGGATCGTCTACCCCCCTAGACGTTCCTCTGACAGGGGTAGCCCGGCGTAGCTCTCTCTTGTTTTGTGTTTGTTTAGGTCATAGGGTGATGTCAAACCATGTTGGTTCACAAGTTGGGGCACTATCCTACCCGGTTTCACCTCGACGAGGAGATTCCACCCTTATACGGGTACGGAACCTTCGCCTCTAGGTTAGAGCGCATGCATGCGAGGGGGGACACATGCAAGCACCTATATATACCAACCTCTCACCACACCCCCACACACACATATGCTAGGGGCACATGCAAGTTTTCATCTCATTCCAATGTTCTCGTGGTCTTCCTCCGGCGAAACCCTGATCTCTGTGCACACTCGGATCGTCTACCCCCCTAGACGTTCCTCTGACAGGGGTAGCCCAGCGTAGCTCTCTCTTGTTTTGTATTTGTTTAGGTCATAGGGTGATGTCAAACCATGTTGGTTCACAAGTTGGGGCACTATCCTACCCGGTTTCACCTCGACGGGGAGATTCCACCCTCATACGGGTACGGAACCTTCGCCTCTAGGTTAGAGCGCATGCACGCGAGGGGGGACACATGCAAGCACTTCATGTGGTCGTGGTGAGTGCTATTGAGAACCACATGCGATAATAACACTTACAAACATATAGAAATTTCTCGGGGTGTGAGAAGATTCGCAACGACATTTCATGTGGACGTGTAGACTGCTATTCAGAGGGTACGAAATTATCCAATTAATAAAAAAATATATAAATAATTGATGCAAATACAAAATATATGAAAAATAGAAAAGGCTACGCCGAGGGTGACCGTCGGCGTACATTGCTGGTACGCCGAGGGTGGCCGTCGGCGTATGCTATGCCGAGGGTCGCCGTCGGCCTAACCGACGGCACCGTTAGCGCGTCGTCCGTGCTGCCCGGCATGTGCCACGCGTCCGCTTGCTACGCCGAGGGCCGCCGCTACGCCGAGGGTGACCGTCGGTGTAGTGTATACTACGCCGACGGCTTGGCTACGCCGAGGGCTGGCCAGTTGGGCTGGCCTGGTGCGGTGCTACGCCGACGGCCCCGACGTTTGGCCGTCGGCATAGCTCACGGCCGTCGGCGCATCTGGCCATTCCTGTAATGAAACGTGAACTTATAATATCTATCATCCTAAACATGGACCGTATTGTTGATTAGCCTTGCTTGTTTCGCTTCACCACCATATAGTTTTTATGGTCACGTTGTTGTCTTGGGGCTATGTAGTCCTTATGGTCACTAAGCATATTGTCTTGGAAACTATTACATGGCTCTTACAGGTCTGCTAATATGTTACCAACGGTGAGTCTAATTTGATAGTCTTGTGTGTGTTTTAGCCCCGTGATATAATACTATGATGGATGTCTGCAAACTTTTTTCGCTGTTTAAAGCTTGTAACACTAATCAATATCGTTTTTCTCATAGGTGCTGGAGCCTGGAGCCAGGAGTTAGTTGTATTCTGCTGCGCATTTATCACTAGAATGTGGATAAAAATTGTCCTGAACACACGTCTCAAGAGTTATCCTGTAAAGAAGTTCCAAAAAACTAACTAACTGGGGGATGGTTAATCCTAGGAAAAAATGTTCTACTCTGTAAGTGAAAGGCATGAAAATAAATGTATACAATCGAATCTAGACAAATTCAAGACAACTAATTTGCGTCGGAGAGAGTACTATTTTAATCTTTGGTATTATATGACTCAAGTGTTTAACAAATATTTATAAACCTCTCGGACTTGTGGTTAGATGTTAATATTTAATATTTTGCAAGTGCAAAACGCACATATGTCTACGTGCATATATACTCCCTCCATTCAGAAATATAAGACGTTTTAGCTTTGTGAATCGAATGTATCTAGACATCTATTAGTGTATATATTCGTAAAGTTTTGAAATAAACCTATACACTAAAATGCGTATAGACAAAGCTAAAATGTCTTATATTTCGAAATGGAGAGAGTATTACTCTTAGGGGCCTTGCTGTTAACTCGGCCTAGGCCCCGTAAAATATAGAGCCGGCCCTGTGCACCACAACTCTGCCACCGCCGGAATCCCCACCATACATCACCGCTGGAGTCAACTGAGACGCGCGTCTCCGGATTCCGCCACCGAATCGAGCCGTCCGCCGCTGAATCGAGCCGGCCGTCGCCGCTGGAGTCAACCGCGACACTGGATGCTACCACAAGACCCCAGCAGAGCTCCTTTGGTTCAGCTGCCACCGGAAGGTATCCGCACGTCTATATTTAGCAGGTGCTAGCTCGAAGGTCTGATTTCCTTCCTGCCTGGTTGATGTTTGTTGATTTCTGAATCCCTTCTTTGCCTTGAACGTATATAAATGTCAATGCACCGCTTAGCTGAATCTTCAGGAATAACAATATGTTGGGTTGGTATCAGTGCACTGCATTTTATTTCCAATTTCAGGCCAGATGCTTATTTGTGATTGCGCAAAATATGTTATGATACTTGCTGGCCTGTTTGGGTCAGTTTCATGGTATGGTGTAGTTTATGAAATAGGTCGGATTCAGCAATGTATCAAAGGATAAATTGATTAGTTCCTAACTATGATCAGTTGGTTCACGTGCTTAGATTAAATCGCGTAGATGTTTAATTTGTGCCATGTGTTGCAGGAAGCCAAGAATTATGGTTTACAGTCCCGTGAGCTTACTAAATGTTTCTGCAAGCTTTAGGAAATTAGATAAATTTATTCTTGCAACAGTATTCATTGTTAAAGCATTTCATTAGGTTTTATCTCAACTCTAGCCACTCTTATTGTACGAGTAATATGTCTTCATCCAAATGAGATTAAATCCATGCAGAGTTGAATTGTGAAGATATATGTGTGTTTACATGATCCAAATATAGCACTTGATGGGATGGTAGTAGTGCTGGAACTGCAGATGTTTCGTTGAAAGGGGCGGCATCAGGAAACTAGGAGCTCATGGAGGCGGGGACACGCGCGAGTGGGCACCAGGGAGCATGGCCGGCGGTGATTGGAGGGCCAGAAAATCCGGTACGGGTCTCTCCGGAGCGCTGGATGGCTGGACTTTTGCAGTTGAATGTATTTGGGGATGGTTGGGGGTATTATTGGTACTGACAGCAGTTTGTGCCCTCTTTCCGCAAGGTGTGAAGCTGCTGCTATTTGGTAGCTTTGGCCTTTGGATGATACAACACATGGAGCCATGAAGTAAGAATAGAGAAGAAAAGAGAACGCTGGCTAGAGAAAAATAATACATGATACAACACATGGAGCCATGAAGCCATGGAGAGGATAAGAGCATATATGTGTTGTTCAGGAGAAATTGGTAATATTTGTTTAAATGCTCCATTGCACGGTGCTGATTCAAAATTTGTCTAATTTAGATTTCTTGAGGTTATAGGTTGTCCTGTCAAAAAAATCTCTTTACTTACTGTTTTAAATTCATCACGTTGTCACTACTTTCATACTTCCACAGTTTCGCAAGCATTTTTCTTCTCTGATGCACAACTTGCTTTGACCTCTCTCCAATCCAGCTTACTCCTTGCATTTTACCAGCTCATTATTGCTTTCACAAGCAAATCGTTTACACATTGCCGAGGGTAACAATCTGATGACAATGTTGGTCAGACCATACCGAGCAAGTAGCACGACTGAACAAATAATACAAATGATTTAGGATGCACTCTCTAATGTATGTCCATGGAAGCATATTTTCCGTTCAGAGGAATAAATCCCAAAATATGTTGATGAAAACATATTTTCTATTTGACTGGAGCACTTTTTATTGCTTTGGAAGCACAGTCCGAAATTGTTAGAATTCATGGCTGAATAAAGAGTCTTGCAAAAGTCATTCAACACGATGTTTCAGGATACTTGTTCGAAGAACAGATGCTTCCGGATATAATTTTGGAGGATATCTGGTGACATTTCAATACGTTGGTAGGCAAATAAAATAACATGCCATTTTTTGGAGTCGCAGACATCCCTATTTTCAGGTTTGACATTTTGGTGGGAGCATGTTTTTTTTTTACCATTTTGTACATTGTCCACAAAATATATTTCACATTATAGATTTCTTCTTCCGGAGATAGGGAGTACAATTCTACCTTTGCAGAAGGGGCAATAAAATCCACTAGAGCAAATACTGAAAACTCTCTAGGTATTGTGGATTGTTTCAGTATACTAAAAACCGCCCAACTGCAGTACCTGTTGTTTTCAGTATATTGAGAAAATAGTCCATTATTGCGAGAAAATCATCGCCGTTGTTGTGTGGCCGGAGTTTTTTCCTCGTCCGTCGTCATCTTCGTCCTCTTTGATGTCCCACTGGTCCATTCTAATCAACGTCAGAGATCGACTTAGGGGTTCGCTCTTGCCATTTTGCCACCTCATTATATTCCTGAACTTGTGCCTAGAACATTTTGCAAAATGTGCTTGAACAATATATGATCAGTAAGGACACCCAATCACAATAAAAATATTGTTTTTATTATCCTGATTTACTTTTATGTGGCAATTTTTTCTTGTTTGCATGATTTTTTCATGTATATTATGTTTAGATGGAGGCAAGAAAAATTTTAGAAGCCGTAGCAACGCATTGGGCATTCAGCTAGTTACCTATAAATATTACTCCCTCCGACTCATATTATTTAACTTGGATTTGTCAAAATTTGGATAAACCTATATACGAAATGGTGTCTAGATTCATCTAAATCTAGACAAATTTGAGCCAACTAATATGGATCGGAGGAAGTAGTTTATACTTTCTCATTACTATCGTACTGCCGTATTGCAGAGTTATGTTTCCAAAAAAATGTGGAATAAAATTGTCTAGGACCTATGATTAATGTTCCGTGTATTAAAAAAGGCTTCGGTTGTAGCAACAAAAATGTTCATGCCTTACAAAATTGTTCCTATTTAAAAAAAAGTTCATGTATATTCAAAAGTATGCTCATGTTTGAAATAAAATGTACATAAGTTCCAAATAAAAATGTTCATGAGGTTGCGGTATTGTTCACCATCTTGTCTCCAGAACATGTGGTAGTCTTCCCGAGGGTGAAAATAAATTTCATATAAGAAAAAATGTGTAGGGTTAAAAGGTGTTTAGACCGTCTTAAAATAAGTTCGTATGAGAGAAAAATTTCTCATACATATTACGAGTGTCAATGGCATTGGCCGATGGGGCTTTTTTGCCAATGAAGAGCATCAAATCCAAATTGTGTAACAAGCACAAGAATAAATATTTGAAAGTTTTGTGAACTTGTATTGTATCGTACTCCCTCCGTTTTAAAATATAAGATATTTTAAGTTTGTGAAGCAAATATATCTAGACTTCTTTTAGTATATAAGTTCACTCAGATTTAGAGTGAGTCTATGCACTAAAAGAAGTCTATTTAAATTTTCTTTACAAACCTAAAACATATTATATTTTGAAACGGATGGAGTATTTGTTTTTTGAGTGAATTCCATTTTTTACCCCTTACTTGTGCATTTGTGACACTAATTACCCTATATGATCGACGACGACGTCCTCCGATCTTGATATATTTTATGGCGGCACATCATTCTAACATGTCAGTCTTATCCAAGAACAAGTGTTGAATGCTAAAACATGACAAAATTATGCTTAGAATTTTCTTAAATAGGACATTTGGTACAACTTCTACTAAATGGGGTAATTAGTGACTCAAATACACAAATAGAGGGTAAAAAATAGAATTCAATCTTGTTTTTTTTTTGTATTAGAACTATTTTAAAAACAATATTTGCTCTATATGATACTTATTTGTTTGAGAAAAAATTCCGTTATGTTGTGGTGCGCCCAGGCTTTGATAAATTCCTGGATCCTCTAAACCGCGATCAACTCTTGTCTATTGGTGATCATGGGCGAGAGGGAGGGGAGTCACCAATAATGCCATGTTTACGGACATTTTGTTACAGGAGGACTCTTACGGACTTACGTGGCCTACAACCGTGCATCGGACCAGCGGAAGCCAAGCCATGGAGCCATAAACGCCGAGATTTTCTATTATCTTTTGGCATCTGTCTAAAGAAAATATCTAATCTTATCATGGAATCAAATCAGATGTTGAATTTGCCAAGTTCTTTGTGCTAAACGCCAAGGTGCTCGAGTCAATGAATTCTAATAATTCTTTGGATGAGGAATATATTGCAGAACAAGGTGACTTACTCCAGCCGGAGAGCAGGCCTCAAGAAATGCTCAGTTCCTTTTTACATCAAGTAGCTCCCATCGCTGCATTATAGATTTTGATGTCCATTATTTGGAGAATTCTGATCCGTTCGGTTATCTGTAGATTTATGAGTCCTTTGTTCCATAGTGAGGTTTGCTGCACTTTTTCTTGGAAATGATATTTACTTATTTTTATTCTTATTCAAAAAAATTCAGTATGTCACTTACTATCAAAAAAATTCAGTATGTCACTTACTACCAAAATTAGTTCGCCGTCATTGTCCACTAGATGGTAGCGCTGGGATGCCTGAAAGAAATTTTCATCCACCTTGGCCTGTAGCCGTGCATCGTGTGCTGAATTGTCGGAGCAACTGTTCCAATCTATGCAAATTACTTGGTGTCATGTTGTGTCCGTAAGTTTATTCCGTAGAATCCTTCCGTAAGTGTAGCATTGCCAGGGGAGTCACTGCTGAACATGGCAAGACCGTCGTGGTGGATGAGAGTGGGGAAGGCCCGAGGCATCGCGGGCTGGTGCTGTGGCATGGGAGTATTCAGATCAGTGTCTAGGGTAGAAGAGAGGGAGGGCATGGTCAGTGATGTTGCCGGAGAAGAAGAGTTGGGGTCGGCCACAGGGATAGGCTCCGATACCAAGCAGAATTGCGATCAACTCTTGTCTATTGGATTCAGTAGCATCGAGTACAAATACATGAGAGGTAATCATGGGCGGACTATGCCGTACGTGTAGTTGCCGATCCTAACGGTCAGGGGCCAGCTTTAGAATAGGACAAAATGTACGGTTACAATGAAATAACGTTACAACACATACATGAGAATAGTCTAAAATACTCTGAACCGCGCAGACGAGGCGCGGTTGTAGTTGTGTCAACAACCTGGACTTACCGCGGGAACCACAACATCCTCTGAACCACAGACGTAGCGTGATAAATAGTCTAAAATACTGCCTTGATGATCGAAGAAGTCAGGTTTGGTTAAACTGCCTTGCCATAGATCATAGGCGTGAATTACTGGCTGGCGGTCTTCCCCCACCACACATTCTTCGTGACACTCGTATACATAGTCAGCACTGATAGACGAGGATAGATCGGCCTGGACTGATAGGGCGCGGCGATGCCTCCAATCGTGGCAGACGAACAAGGCTCGGCCATGTAGCCCGAGCATGGGCACCATCTTGCCTGCGTCCAGATCCACGAAGTACACCTCGTATTTCTTAGGATTGGTTGGAACATAGTTTCGGCGCACCAAAATTAGTTCGCCGCCATTGTCCACTAGATGGTAGCGCTGGGATGCCTGAAAGAAATTTTCATCCACCTTGGCCTGCAGCCGTGCATCGTGTGCTGAATTGTCGGAGCAACTGTTCCAATCTATGCAAATTACTTGGTGTCATGTTGTGTCCGTAAGTTTATTCCGTAGAATCCTTCCGTAAGTGTAGCATTGCCAGGGGAGTCACTGCTGAACATGGCAAGACCGTCGTGGTGGACGAGCGAGGCATCGCGGGCTGGTGCTGTGGCATGGGAGTATTCGGATCAGTGTCTAGGGTAGAAGAGAGGGAGGGCATGGTCAGTGTTGTTGCCGGAGAAGAAGAGTTGGGGTCGGCCACAGGGATAGGCTCCGATACCAAGCAGAATTGCGATCAACTCTTGTCTATTGGATTCAGTAGCATCGAGTACAAATACATGAGAGGTAATCATGGGCGGACTATGTCGTGCGTGTAGTTGCCGATCCTAACGATCAGGGGCCAGCTTTAGAATAGGACAAAATGTACGGTTACAATGAAATAACGTTACAACACATACATGAGAATAGTCTAAAATACACTGAACCGCGCAGACGTAGCGCGGTTGTAGTTGTGTCAACAACCTGGACTTACCGCGGGAACCACAACATCCTCTGAACCACAGACATTGCGTGATAAATAGTCTAAAATACTGCCTTGATGATCGAAGAAGTCAGGTTTGGTTAAACTGCCTTGCCATAGATCGTAGGCGTGAATTACTGGCTGGCGGTCTTCCCCCACCACACATTCTCCGTGACACTCGTATACATAGTCAGCACTGATAGACGAGGATAGATCGGCCTGGACTGATAGGGCGCGGCGATGCCTCCAATCGTGGCTGACGAACAAGGCTCGGCCATGTAGCCCGAGCATGGGCACCATCTTGCCCGCGTCCAGATCCACGAAGTACACCTCGTATTTCTTAGGATTGGTTGGAACATAGTTTCGGCGCACCAAAATTACTTCGCCGCCATTGTCCACTAGATGGTAGCGCTGGGATGCCTGAAAGAAATTTTCATCCACCTTGGCCTGCAGCCGTGCATCGTGTGCTGATTTGTCGGATCAACTGTTCCAATCTATGCAAATTACTTGGTGTCATGTTGTGTCCGTAAGTTTATTCCGTAGAATCCTTCCGTAAGTGTAGCATTGCCAGGGGAGTCACTGCTGAACATGGCAAGACCGTCGTGGTGGACGAGAGTGGGGAAGGCCCGAGGCATCGCGGGCTGGTGCTGTGGCATGGGAGTATTCGGATCAGTGTCTAGGGTAGAAGAGAGGGAGGGCATGGTCAGTGCTGTTGTCGGAGAAGAAGAGTTGGGGTCGGCCACAGGGATAGGCTCCGATACCAAGCAGAATTGCGATCAACTCTTGTCTATTGGATTCAGTAGCATCGAGTACAAATACATGAGAGGTAATCATGGGCGGACTATGTCGTACGTGTAGTTGCCGATCCTAACGATCAGGGGCCAGCTTTAGAATAGGACAAAATGTACGGTTACAATGAAATAACGTTACAACACATACATGAGAATAGTCTAAAATACTCTGAACCGCGCAGACGTAGCGCGGTTGTAGTTGTGTCAACAACCTGGACTTACCGCGGGAACCACAACATCCTCTGAACCACAGACGTAGCGTGATAAATAGTCTAAAATACTGCCTTGATGATCGAAGAAGTCAGGTTTGGTTAAACTGCCTTGCCATAGATCGTAGGCGTGAATTACTGGCTGGCGGTCTTCCCCCACCACACATTCTTCGTGACACTCGTATACATAGTCAGCACTGATAGACGAGGATAGATCGGCCTGGACTGATAGGGCGCGGCGATGCCTCCAATCGTGGCAGACGAACAAGGCTCGGCCATGTAGCCCGAGCATGGGCACCATCTTGCCCGCGTCCAGATCCACGAAGTACACCTCGTATTTCTTAGGATTGGTTGGAACATAGTTTCGACGCACCAAAATTAGTTCGCCGCCATTGTCCACTAGATGGTAGCGCTGGGATGCCTGAAAGAAATTTTCATCCACCTTGGCCTGCAGCCGTGCATCGTGTGCTGAATTGTCGGAGCAACTGTTCCAATCTATGCAAATTACTTGGTGTCATGTTGTGTCCGTAAGTTTATTCCGTAGAATCCTTTCGTAAGTGTAGCATTGCCAGGGGAGTCACTGCTGAACATGGCAAGACCGTCGTGGTGGACGAGAGTGGGGAAGGCCCGAGGCATCGCGGGCTGGTGCTGTGGCATGGGAGTATTCGGATCAGTGTCTAGGGTAGAAGAGAGGGAGGGCATAGTCAGTGCTGTTGCCGGAGAAGAAGAGTTGGGGTCGGCCACAGGGATAGGCTCCGATACCAAGCAGAATTGCGATCAACTCTTGTCTATTGGATTCAGTAGCATCGAGTACAAATACATGAGAGGTAATCATGGGCGGACTATGCCGTTAGTGTAGTTGCCGATCCTAACGATCAAGGGCCAGCTTTAGAATAGGACAAAATGTACGGTTACAATGAAATCACGTAACAACACATACATGAGAATAGTCTAAAATACTCTGAACCGCGCAGACGTAGCGCGGTTGTAGTTGTGTCAACAACCTGGACTTACCGCGGGAACCACAACATCCTCTGAACCACAGACGTAGCGTGATAAATAGTCTAAAATACTGCCTTGATGATCGAAGAAGTCAGGTTTGGTTAAACTGCCTTGCCATAGATCGTAGGCGTGAATTACTGGCTGGCGGTCTTCCCCCACCACACATTCTCCGTGACACTCGTATACATAGTCAGCACTGATAGACGAGGATAGATCGGCCTGGACTGATAGGGCGCGACGATGCCTCCAATCGTGGCAGACGAACAAGGCTCGGCCATGTAGCCCGAGCATGGGCACCATCTTGCCCGCGTCCAGATCCACGAAGTACACCTCGTATTTCTTAGGATTGGTTGGAACATAGTTTCGGCGCACCAAAATTAGTTCGCCGCCATTGTCCACTAGATGGTAGCGCTGGGATGCCTGAAAGAAATTTTCATCCACCTTGGCCTGCAGCCGTGCATCGTGTGCTGAATTGTCGGAGCAACTGTTCCAATCTATGCAAATTACTTGGTGTCATGTTGTGTCCGTAAGTTTATTCCGTAGAATCCTTCCGTAAGTGTAGCATTGCCAGGGGAGTCACTGCTGAACATGGCAAGACCGTCGTGGTGGACGAGAGTGGGGAAGGCCCGAGGCATCGCGGGCTGGTGCTGTGGCATGGGAGTATTCAGATCAGTGTCTAGGGTAGAAGAGAGGGAGGGCATGGTCAGTGCTGTTGTCGGAGAAGAAGAGTTGGGGTCGGCCACAGGGATAGGCTCCGATACCAAGCAGAATTGCGATAAACTCTTGTCTATTGGATTCAGTAGCATCGAGTACAAATACATGAGAGGTAATCATGGGCGGACTATGCCGTACGTGTAGTTGCCGATCCTAACGATCAGGGGCCAGCTTTAGAATAGGACAAAATGTACGGTTACAATGAAATAACGTTACAACACATACATGAGAATAGTCTAAAATACTCTGAACCGCGCAGACGTAGCGCGGTTGTAGTTGTGTCAACAACCTGGACTTACCGCGGGAACCACAACATCCTCTGAACCATAGACGTAGCGTGATGAATAGTCTAAAATACTGCCTTGATGATCGAAGAAGTCAGGTTTGGTTAAACTGCCTTGCCATAGATCATAGATCGTAGGCGTGAATTACTGACTGGCGGTCTTCCCCCACCACACATTCTTCGTGACACTCGTATACATAGTCAGCACTGATAGACGAGGATAGATCGGCCTGGACTGATAGGGCGCGGCGATGCCTCCAATCGTGGCAGACGAACAAGGCTCGGCCATGTAGCCCGAGCATGGGCACAATCTTGCCCGCGTCCAGATCCACGAAGTACACCTCGTATTTCTTAGGATTGGTTGGAACGTAGTTTCGGCGCACCAAAATTAGTTCGCCGCCATTGTCCACTAGATGGTAGCGCTGGGATGCCTGAAAGAAATTTTCATCCACCTTGGCCTGCAGCCGTGCATCGTGTGCTGAATTGTCGGAGCAACTGTTCCAATCTATGCAAATTACTTGGTGTCATGTTGTGTCCGTAAGTTTATTCCGTAGAATCCTTTCGTAAGTGTAGCATTGCCAGGGGAGTCACTGCTGAACATGGCAAGACCGTCGTGGTGGACGAGAGTGGGGAAGGCCCGAGGCATCGCGGGCTGGTGCTGTGGCATGGGAGTATTCGGATCAGTGTCTAGGGTAGAAGAGAGGGAGGGCATAGTCAGTGCTGTTGCCGGAGAAGAAGAGTTGGGGTCGGCCACAGGGATAGGCTCCGATACCAAGCAGAATTGCGATCAACTCTTGTCTATTGGATTCAGTAGCATCGAGTACAAATACATGAGAGGTAATCATGGGCGGACTATGCCGTACGTGTAGTTGCCGATCCTAACGATCAGGGGCCAGCTTTAGAATAGGACAAAATGTACGGTTACAATGAAATAACGTAACAACACATACATGAGAATAGTCTAAAATACTCTGAACCGCGCAGACGTAGCGCGGTTGTAGTTGTGTCAACAACCTGGACTTACCGCGGGAACCACAACATCCTCT
Organism: Avena sativa; assembly: GCA_916181665.1. Taxonomy (NCBI): domain Eukaryota; kingdom Viridiplantae; phylum Streptophyta; class Magnoliopsida; order Poales; family Poaceae; genus Avena; species Avena sativa. Next base: position 378,669,399 of record OV702279.1, on the reverse strand, counting down.
GAACCACAGACATAGCGTGATAAATAGTCTAAAATACTGCCTTGATGATCGAAGAAGTCAGGTTTGGTTAAACTGCCTTGCCATAGATCGTAGGCGTGAATTACTGGCTGGCGGTCTTCCCCCACCACACATTCTTCGTGACACTCGTATACATAGTCAGCACTGATAGACGAGGATAGATCGGCCTGGACTGATAGGGCGCGGCGATGCCTCCAATCGTGGCAGATGAACAAGGCTCGGCCATGTAGCCCGAGCATGGGCACCATCTTGCCCGCGTCCAGATCCACGAAGTACACCTCGTATTTCTTAGGATTGGTTGGAACTTTGTTTCGGCGCACCAAAATTAGTTCGCCGCCATTGTCCACTAGATGGTAGCGCTAGGATGCCTGAAAGAAATTTTCATCCACCTTGGCCTGCAGCCGTGCATCGTGTGCTGAATTGTCGGAGCAACTGTTCCAATCTATGCAAATTACTTGGTGTCATGTTGTGTCCGTAAGTTTATTCCGTAGAATCCTTCCGTAAGTGTAGCATTGCCAGGGGAGTCACTGCTGAACATGGCAAGACCGTCGTGGTGGACGAGAGTGGGGAAGGCCCGAGGCATCGCGGGCTGGTGCTGTGGCATGGGAGTATTCGGATCAGTGTCTAGGGTAGAAGAGAGGGAGGGCATAGTCAGTGCTGTTGCCGGAGAAGAAGAGTTGGGGTCGGCCACAGGGATAGGCTCCGATACCAAGCAGAATTGCGATCAACTCTTGTCTATTGGATTCAGTAGCATCGAGTACAAATACATGAGAGGTAATCATGGGCGGACTATGCCGTACGTGTAGTTGCCGATCCTAACGATCAGGGACCAGCTTTAGAATAGGACAAAATGTACGGTTACAATGAAATAACGTTACAACACATACATGAGAATAGTCTAAAATACTCTGAACCGCGCAGACGTAGCGCGGTTGTAGTTGTGTCAACAACCTGGACTTACCGCGGGAACCACAACATCCTCTGAACCACAGACGTAGCGTGATAAATAGTCTAAAATACTGCCTTGATGATCGAAGAAGTCAGGTTTGGTTAAACTGCCTTGCCATAGATCGTAGGCGTGAATTACTTGCTGGCGGTCTTCCCCCACCACACATTCTTCGTGACACTCGTATACATAGTCAGCACTGATAGACGAGGATAGATCGGCCTGGACTGATAGGGCGCGGCGATGCCTCCAATCGTGGCAGACGAACAAGGCTCGGCCATGTAGCCCGAGCATGGGCACCATCTTGCCCGCGTCCAGATCCACGAAGTACACCTCGTATTTCTTAGGATTGGTTGGAACATAGTTTCGGCGCACCAAAATTAGTTCGCCGCCATTGTCCACTAGATGGTAGCGCTGGGATGCCTGAAAGAAATTTTCATCCACCTTGGCCTGCAGCCGTGCATCGTGTGCTGAATTGTCGGAGCAACTGTTCCAATCTATGCAAATTACTTGGTGTCATGTTGTGTCCGTAAGTTTATTCCGTAGAATCCTTCCGTAAGTGTAGCATTGCCAGGGGAGTCACTGCTGAACATGGAAAGACCGTCGTGGTGGACGAGAGTGGGGAAGGCCCGAGGCATCGCGGGCTGGTGCTGTGGCATGGGAGTATTCGGATCAGTGTCTAGGGTAGAAGAGAGGGAGGGCATGGTCAGTGATGTTGCCGGAGAAGAAGAGTTGGGGTCGGCCACAGGGATAGGCTCCGATACCAAGCAGAATTGCGATCAACTCTTGTCTATTGGATTCAGTAGCATCGAGTACAAATACATGAGAGGTAATCATGGGCGGACTATGCCGTACGTGTAGTTGCCGATCCTAACGGTCAGGGGCCAGCTTTAGAATAGGACAAAATGTACGGTTACAATGAAATAACGTTACAACACATACATGAGTATAGTCTAAAATACTCTGAACCGCGCAGACGTAGCGCGGTTGTAGTTGTGTCAACAACCTGGACTTACCGCGGGAACCACAACATCCTCTGAACCACAGATGTAGCGTGATAAATAGTCTAAAATACTGCCTTGATGATCGAAGAAGTCAGGTTTGGTTAAACTGCCTTGCCATAGATCGTAGGCGTGAATTACTGGCTGGCGGTCTTCCCCCACCACACATTCTTCATGACACTCGTATACATAGTCAGCACTGATAGACGAGGATAGATCGGCCTGGACTGATAGGGCGCGGCGATGCCTCCAATCGTGGCAGACGAACAAGGCTCGGCCATGTAGCCCGAGCATGGGCACCATCTTGCCCGCGTCCAGATCCACGAAGTACACCTCGTATTTCTTAGGATTGGTTGGAACATAGTTTCGGCGCACCAAAATTAGTTCGCCGCCATTGTCCACTAGATGGTAGCGCTGGGATGCCTGAAAGAAATTTTCATCCACCTTGGCCTGCAGCCGTGCATCATGTGCTGAATTGTCGGAGCAACTGTTCCAATCTATGCAAATTACTTGGTGTCATGTTGTGTCCGTAAGTTTATTCCGTAGAATCCTTCCGTAAGTGTAGCATTGCCAGGGGAGTCACTGCTGAACATGGCAAGACCGTCGTGGTGGACGAGAGTGGGGGAGGCCCGAGGCATCGCGGGCTGGTGCTATGGCATGGGAGTATTCGGATCAGTGTCTAGGGTAGAAGAGAGGGAGGGCATAGTCAGTGCTGTTGCCGGAGAAGAAGAGTTGGGGTCGGCCATGGGAGGGATAAGCGCGAGGCTCCGATACCAAGCAGAATTGCGATCAACTCTTGTCTATTGGATTCAGTAGCATCGAGTACAAATACATGAGAGGTAATCATGGGCGGACTCTGACGTACGTGTAGTTGCGATCCTAACGATCAGAGACCAGCTTTAGAATAGGACAAAACGTACGGTTACAGAGAAATAACATTACAACACATGCACGAGAATATATCATGTCAACAACCTGGACTTACCGCGGCCGGGAACCACACCATTCTCTGAACCACAGACGTAGCGCGATAAATAGTCTAAAATACTGCCTTGATAATCAAAGAAATCAGGTTTGGTCAAACTGCCCTGCCATAGATCGTAGGCATGAATTACTGGCCGGCGGTCTTCCCCCACCACACATTCTTCGTGACACTCGTATACATAGTCAGCACTGATAGATGAGGACAGATCGGCATGCACCGATAGGGCACGGCGATGCCTCCAATCGTGGCAGACGAACAAGGCTCGGCCATGTAGTCCGAGCATAGGCACCATCTTTCCTTTGTCCAGATCCATAAAGTACACCTCGTACTTGTTAGGATTGGTTGGAACATAGTTGCGGCGCACCAAAATCAGTTCGCCGCCATTGTCCACTAGATGGTAGCGCTGTGATGCCCGAAAGAAATTTTCATCCACCTTGACCGCCACCTCCAACCGCGGCTGCTGGCCAGCGCCGCCGGTGAGGTCCACTACCATGAGTCCCTTCTCGGTGAAGCAATAGAAGCGATTCTCAAACGACAAGGTTGAGTATGTGCAATAGCCGAAATGTGTAGAGCGGCTCCACCGCTCATCAGCATTGGGTTTGGCGACGGCTAGCTCAAAAAGGTCATAGTGCAGCGCTAGCGTTGAGCTGTTGGCGAGGCCGGCGTGGAATGTACTACGTGATTCTATAAATTCCTTTATCCGAGCGGGCGACCACGGGCTCTTGATCGATGCGGCGTTGGGGAGGGCCGTGAGGTGCCGAGTGAGCGGGTTGAGGAGGCGGACATCGCCGGTGGTGTTCTTTTGGCACAGGAGGATGAGGCCATCGGGGGTGTGGCCGACGAACACGAACTGGTCCCGGAGCTCCGGGATGTCCACCCGTATGCGCTCCCCGCTCGAGACGTTAAGGAAGTCGCGGCGTTGGAGCTGGGTGGCAAAGACCTCGGGGAGCATTATCCAGCGGCGAGGGTGGAACCGGCGGTCCAGGATGTCGTGCGCGTGCGGGGACGAGGTGGATCGCCGCCACGAGACGCACACTGCCCGGAAGCGCAGGTAGGTAGCGACGTCGTCCGCGAGGGCGCGCTCGGCGATCAGGCCGGCTGGTCCGTCCGTGAGGTTGGCCCAGTCCCTCCTGCAAGAGCCACGACGAATGATCTTCTCGTGTCAGACGGACGTACGGACGCGACATCATATATCCATGGGAGAGCGATGAATCGGAGAAAGGTGGAAACAGAAAATTACCAGGTGCCGTAGAGGAGCGCGTCCGCCGCCGGGTCGGCGAGCTCAGTGCGTGCGCGCTCTGCACGGCGGCGGCGCGTTCTGCTGCTGTCAGGCGCCGCCATGTTGCTGCTGCTGCAAGGAGGAGGATTTGGGGTTGGGTAGGGCTGCAGGTGTTTGCGCAGGATTCGATCGGCATAATACTAATATGGTGATGGGCTGTGCCCTTAATTATTGGGTACGGAAACGAGTCCTTGAAGAACTCTAGTCCGATTGAAGCCCAACCGATCGAGCCAGTTCTGCTGTGGAAAAAAAGTTTCCGTACCCTAAAAAAAAGTGCGACGTGTTGCCGGCCGATTGTTGGCAAAGGGACGCTGTGGCTTTGGATCTCGGTTACTACTGTCATGATCTCGTTATGATCCATCTCTGTCAACCTGAAGAGTGAAGACCCGACCAAGACCACATCATCTCTGGTTTAGTAAAGGTTGTGACAACTTTTACCCTCCCACTAATATTTTGTAGCGATTCAATAGGTAGGTAGCAGCAGCCCAGGTAGAGGCCGTAAACTGTTTTTGTTCTCACACATATATACGAGACAGATTGTTTTTCTTCCCACACATGGGAATATTGTAAGCTATCTGACTAGGAACCGGACTAGGTGATTGAAACCAAGACTCTTATGAATTATTTGCCGACTGACTTGCGTTTTCATATTTCAGGTAGTACTAGTTTTGTTGAATAACTTATGCTTACAAACTATACGAAGGTTTCAAAATTTACTGACTCCCTTTTCCTACTCCAAATGCTGGACGAGCTTCCTTAGGTCCAGCTCTAGTTTTGCACATTACCAAGGTCAAAATCCAAAACTTCAAGTACCTATACTTGCTTTGTTAGGAATTACGTTGCATTTTTGGTTTGGTCAAAGTCATTTTTTTTAAAGTTCAACCAAACATATTCAACAAAATACTAATACTAATATTTATAATATCAGTTGCATATAATACAAAAATATGTGGTGACGATAATTATATCTATTATATATTTTAAATGCCAATATATATTTTTATATACATAGTCAATGCTTATAAAATTCAATTTTAAGTAAACCCAAAATGCAGGGTCATTGTTGTACATAGGGAGTATGTGTTTCCAAATATCCACCACGCAAGAACGAAACTAACCTACGTGGCACAATACATTTGCCTAACAGTCAGAACCTACCTACCTTTCACTCACACTCGCCTCTATTTGGAGCCCTAGTCATCGCTAAGCGTAGAGACACCTAGGGTTGATCCAAGATCGTAAGAGAAATAAAGAGAGAACCAAAATCGTTTCAGGGGAAAACCAGAGTTGTTCGGAGGGGTTTGAAAGGTGTTTTGAATCTAAAGGAATTAATTAATATGTATTTATTAATAATTATATGAATTAATGAATAAATATATTTTTATTTAATTAAATGGGGCAGCCCACCTTCATAGGGGCTAGCCGCCCCAAAGGAGCATGGCGCACGGGGTAGGGCCCATCCCCACTGCCGACCGAACATGGTGGGCCATGGCGAGCGGGTGGGGCCCATCCCCACTGCAGGCGGCAGCCCCCCTCCTCCCTCTTGTTTAGTCCCACCCCGGGACTTTGAGAGAGGGAGTGATCCTCCTTCCCCTATATAAGAAGGAGAGATCCCTCTCCCCAAAATCATCCATTGCCTTTTGCCTTCTCCTCTCTCCCTCTCGTATGTGTTACCACAGTTTGAAACATGCGCTACGAGGTAGAGTTTTCTCCACCATACACACACCATCGTGCAATTGGAGTTGGTCCGGATCTTCTTCTTCCACAGATTTGCTAGACCAGATCCCGAGAGAGGTCTCTACACCGCCAGTTGTGGTGCTAGACTTCGGAGGCACCGCTAGTTGTGGTGATAGACTCTTGGACACCTACATGACCTTGAGGTCGACGACGCCACACGGCTAAATCGACAACATTTGAACGGGAACATAATCCTGCTTTCGGTCCTTAAAGGTATGAACACCGAATCTCTCTCATTACTTTACATCGACATAGATAGATCTTGGCTAGTTCTCGTCATTAGGAAATTTTTGTTTTCTACCACGGAACCCCTTCATGTGCTTGTCGTGAGGGCGAGAGGAGGACACATCCTCAAACATGGACCAATCAACACGGCCTTGGCTCCAATATTTGTAGGATCTACTATGTTTCATGTATCTGTCTTCGTGATGCGTCATGCTTTGATATTGCGATCGGGGTAGTATATATAATCATTTTTAGATCAAGATGAATTCATGGATATCATCGACGACAATGGAGTAGCGAGGCCCGAGGTGGGCCTCACCACGCGGCTAGGGTGAGGTCCAAGTGCTCCAGGCCTTCCTCTTTCATAAAAACTTGCATGGAAAAAATTCTAGGTCTTTTTTGAGTTCACGAAGGTTCCTAAAAATCAAAAATACGCAAAACAGGATTTCCTGTCTATAAAGTTATAATATGAATAAAAAGAGATCTTTTAGAAAAATCCAAAAATCATTCTAACACATGATTATAACCACATATATGAATCAATCATGATGGAATTTTATGAAACAACAAAATAAAAATATCATATATGCATTTTACATGCATCACCTTCCTCCTAAGATTTTTTGCATGAGCCGAGTTGAGCTAAGCATCCTAACTCGACTCGTTTTCCGTCCTAGTCATCACTAGGTGGTTCAAGAATCTATTTATAATTTTTATTGCTTTTGAAATTCTTTATAGAGACACAAGGATCAAATTTATCGTCCGTAATTATAGAGCCAAGAAAATCGGAAGTTTAATTTCTCCTGCAAAACAAACAATTGACACGGGTCTTCCGAGTGATGATTAGCTAAAACATGCACTGCCACATTGGCTTCCCTAGGACATCCATCTCTAATTATCTATATATGAACATTAAAAAGGCAAGAAGACACCATATCATCACCATATTTTCCTAGATTCGGGCCTGATCGACACAAAAGGTTAGACCTCTCACATGGCGGTTCTACTACTACTACTCACCATGTTTCTCCTTCACGGTTTGCAGGGCGCCTAATCAAATTTGGGTGTTTTTCCAAAACTACAATGTTCCTAGGCGTATAAGAATTAATTGTTAATTAATGTGACACCTTTTCTCCCAACTTCCTATGCATGCAACAGTCTCCCACCAATGCATGCGTCTTAACCGCTCACTAATAGGCCTAATTTTTAGTCAATACGTTCATGCCTAGATCCGTAAGATTTTTGTAGAGCGTCCTGCGAACCGTAAACTAGGAGTACTTTAGCATCAAGAGCCCAATCAACGCATCCGCCAGTTCCGGCCCAGCCGCGGTAGCCACCTCATCCAACGTCATCATCTGACGCGGCACAGCCTTCTTGTTACCAGCAGGCCGGTTACGCACGTCTGCAATCTTCTTCTTCTTCTCTTCTCGCGCCGCCTTGGCCGATGATGATGCCTGCAGCCTTTTGTTGGTCTCATGTACCGGCGGCGGCGGCGGGGGAGGACGCTCCATGTCTTCCTCGTCGGCGGCGCCGGCCACGTAAGGTAGGAAGAGCAGGCCGAGGGCGCCGTCCGGATGAGGCTCTAGTCCATCGAGGACCGGCTGCATGTGTTTGTCTTTGTCCTTTAGCAGGGGCTGAGCGGGCAGCCTCCGGGAGCGGAACGCCCAGAGCTCGACGTCGACGCGGCGACTCTCCCCCAAGACCGCGGCACGCAGCCCGTTGGCCACCACGAAGGCGTTCCACTTGCCGATGAGGCGGTACCCGCCGTTGGAGCCGAGGTACCTGAGCTTGACCTCGAACTGCCTGCCATGGCCGTCCAAGGCGCGGACGCGTAGCCCATCCTCGCACTCGTTCACGTAGCACGTCTCCCTGGTGCTCCGGGCGATGAGGGCGGTGATGGGGTGGGTGTGGCGGAACTCGGGCTTGCAGGAGAAGACAGCCGGCTCTGGTTCTTGCACACGTCGCTCTTCTCGAGGGTCTTCATGTCGACGAAGTGCGGCGGAGCCGTGGGCACGAGCTTGTCCAGACTCTGGGTCAGCTCCCCGCCGAACGGGACGGCTTCCCGTGCCGACGACCGCTTGTCTCTGTTCCTCCTAGTTTTCTTCTTCTTGGATCGCGCCGCCACCATCTCCATGGTCCCGTTGCACGCGGCGGGCAGATCATCAGCAGCATGAGCGGCCGTGTCGTGCCGGTGGGTTCGAACTGTAATTTCCCCGTAGGCGCTGCTGCCGGTGGGACCGCTCCGTCCGGTATCGACCTGTCTCTTCTTGGGCCGTGGAATCACCAACGAAGAATCGTCGGCACCGCTGCTACTACTGGCCCTCTTCTTCAGCGGGAAGAGCGATTTCTCCATGATTGGCGCCTGCCGGCGCGAGGACGTGTCGACGGCGATGCTCCGATCTCTAGGATCCGCCGGGATTGGCTTCGACTGCACGGCAACACCCATGGCTTCGTGCTCGTGTCGGAAGCCCGACGAGAACGGATCTCTTGGGGGAGGCGCCATTTTGGAAATACCTAGAAGATCTTTGGGGGAAAGATTTGCTGCCCATGGGTTGCCCCGAGGGCAAGTAAATATTGGCGAGACATGGATCGGGATTACAACTCCGCTTCATCTCAGAGTTTAGACGCGGACTGGGAGTCCGTGTGCGATATACTAACTGAAGTATAGTCGGTTCTTTCTGGTGAATCGCGGCAATGGACGGGTCCAAGGCCCGTATGCTTCCAGAGTTCTGGGGCCTCACTACACGGGCCCAAAAAATAATCTCAACCCTTTTTTTTTTCCAGGGTCAGTTAGCCAGACGTACACTTCCATGCAAAGGCTTCAAAGTTCAAAACGCATGCATGTTTTGCAGCTTACTACAACAGCTTCCATCAACGATCGATTGCGTCTCTTCTTGCAATATTTGGATCGTTGGTGAGGATGTCAGACACGCCGCCGGTAGCATCTAACGTTTGCGCCCCAGGGTCTAAGTCCAGAGCTGTCGGCTCATTCGCCGGAGCCTTGAGGGCTTGGGCGTATCGCATTTTTCATGTCTCATCTCACGTGGGGTGGCTACGTCATCAACCCAGCATCGATCGTCTCCAATGACATTGTGAGTGAATGGTGAATCATGCCAGAGGCAGCCGATGCAGATGGGGTGGTGTGGCCCTCTTTCCCGGCCTAGGGTTACGTCATCGGTTGTTCTAGAGCAATTCATGCCTTTGAAGGAAACGACGCGACACACGACTTTTGATCGGCCGTGGATATGGAGGTGTGGCTGTTGTCGGGTGCCTAGATGGTGCACCACGAGATCACAGATCACGCGATCGGCATGGAAATGGGGATCGTTTGAAATTCTATGCTACTATCGGATGGGCCCCAATTGCATTTCTACCTAGGATGACCAACTCCTCGGGCCTATCTAGGACAGCAATTGCCTGCGCTTTGGTGACACCGTGTTGATGTGCCCGATATGGTTTAAGCACACGCCATACTCATATCGCCGTATGTCTCCACCATTGCGGCTTAAGTTTTGTCGTCACCCATCTCCACCGTCTCGCGCTACAAGAATTGTGGTTTATTTTGAGCCTCCATATTAGTCACTAGATGGTCATTGCTCTCTATTTATGACCTTTTTTGACCAAAACAGATTGTAAAAGGCTAAGAGTCACTAGCGGACAATAAACAACTTTTCTATGAATTTATCATAGACTATTATGACCAATACAAATGGTCATAGGTTCTATGACAAAAAAATTGGTCACTGGCTATCTGGTCTTTTGATGACGCCAACTCTATGCGTACCAACTCATTAGGACTCGAAGTGAAGAGTGTTATAGCAAGTTTGTTTTTCCAAGAAGGGTGACTTGAGGGTTTATATCGAGCTCTCAAGGATCTGAGAAAATTGATTTTTCTAGCCTCTTCTAGCAATTGAAAAACGAAGTTTTTGTCGCGTGCCCCCAACTCCACCATGTGGTTGTCAAGCGCAAGGCTTTGTATTAGAATTGTAAACTTAAATAAAATATTAAATAAATAAATTAATTAATCTATAACTAAAATAGAAAGTGAAAATAGTAAAGTAAAGTGTTTTTGTATTTTCAATTTTAATTGTTGCAAAAAATGTAAAGGAAGGTGTTTCTTATTTTTAGAAATGGACCGGGGGTTCATGGGTTCACTTGTCTACTTCTCTCATAAATCATGATGGAGATAAAACAACTCACAGATGACATAAATATTGTTAAAACTTCCATATAGTGTTTGATTAGCACTCATATGGGCATAACATCCTATTATAAATATGATGCACTACATCTCACTTACACTCCTATAGAAAGGGAAAACTTCATGCAATCTAGATATAAGAACAAATAGATTATAACCTTAGCTACTTTGACATGATATGTGAATGACAAATATGCAACCCTGAGCAAACAAGATCATCTTTATTGTCACTAGATGGTTATAACACATGCCTTTACTTTCTCCCTTTTGAGGTAACAAAAAAGGTAAAACCATGGTAGATCTCGAATTTTCTGTCACTATTCAATCAGTACCACCATGCTACTCCGTATAATGCACATGTTCCCTCACACATGCCCTTGCATATAAATATTATCAGAACAAGCACTTGCGAACATGGTAATAATATGCCTCTATCAATACATCAAACACATAATATAATTTGCAATCTCATATATCATATCGTTAGACAAAGATCCACCACATAGGAATTACATATATGATCATAATCATGCAATAAAATGTTGGGTTTACATAGGTAATTTAAAATTTTCTAAAACTACGAACACGCCAATATCATCTATGCAAGTACACGAGAGTTTGGATCTAGATGCTCACCAATGTTACAGCGGAAGTTCGTATGCTTGACAAAGAGTTGGTGTAGTGCTTCGACGTTGGATCAAAGACTTGATCCCTCCAACAGTATCCACACGTATGGTGACTTCATTCCCGCGGAGCTTCACTGTCCAGGGGTTGGCAGCGCAGGTGTAGCGGAACTTGGCACGTATCTGGAGACTGGAAAACTTCAGAGGGAGGGAGGGTTGTGGCACCTCAAGGATGGGATTAGGAGAGGCTATCCCTTCCTCCACCTTATATAGTAGGAGGGGATAGGGGCTGGCGCGCCAGGGTTCGTCCTTGGCCGCCTCCCCCAAATCCTCCTGGATCTCCATTTTGCTTAATATCACCCACTTTCGATCCATAAATAGAAGATATGGTATCTTTTCATAATTGATAAATCATTCTCTACTTGGAATAAGATATATGATGTCTTACACAATGATTTATATCTAATAAGAAAGATATTTTCCATAAACAGGTCATACCATTTTAGGGAAGTGGCATGCATGCATGGGGAAGCCATGTGCCACCCTAGGATGGCCATGCCGCCCCATGCGCCACACAGGGTGGCCATGCATGCCCCATGCGCCACCCTAGGTTGATCATGGATCTCGGCATCGATTTTCTTCCGAAACACCTCTGTGACTTCGGAACTTTTTCAGTTTTCTCCTAGGATTTCTCCCGATGATCCAGAACCATTTCAGAACATGTCTCACATCTACATACTCTTCAGAATAAAGTCCCTTAAGCAAGTGATCCCTCAGATTTAGTATTACGTGGAAATGACCGTGGAACACTTTCCGAATAATATTGACTCCCATATAAACACCAAGTAATCGAGCGAACTTGTTGATGCAATGTACTATATTTTGCATCATGATACATTACAAACCCTAGGCAAGATAATGTGGTATTCTCATAATACCATTTAAACCTCATTACCGGTTTGACTTCTTCTCTCGTTCACATATTCCAGTATCTAGTGATCATATCACCCTATATTTGGCCAGACTATAGGTGATACTGTAATATCGAGATGGTCCCAAGAGTATGTCTCCATCATCGAAGTTGCGAATCCCACTATCGGACTATCTTATGCTCATACATACGTTTCAAACATATGTGACCGACCACCGTTATGATCACCCGGTGAAAGGTAACGTTGGGTGATGATCAACACATATCTTCTAGTAAGATGGACAATTGATATCCTCATGGTCAAAGGACAAAGTGACACAACAACAATAACGATATACCAACAATAACAAAATGATGATTATCTTAAAGTAGATCATTTGGCTTGGGTTAGTTCAGCATCCTTGTGTAGTCGATAATATTCTCTTATTGTCAAATGGTACAAACATACCATGATCATATCAGGAAATACGATCCTCCTTTGACAATAAGCTAGTCATGCCCTCAAGACTAGGAACACTTGGTGTTTATCATTTTACACGTGCTTTTGAGATTCACCTTTGATTCTCATAATCAAGACACATACATAGTTGTAGCATAAAGAATAAACTCTAATCATGAACAAAAAGGAATATCAAATAATTATATATTATCTGAGTCTAGGGCATACGTTCCTATCAAGAAGCTCATATGGTTCTAAACAATGATAGAGAGAGAGAGAGAGAGAGAGAGAGAGAGAGAGAGAGAGATTCTGCCACAAACCCATATCTAGAGGTTGACTACTCCCTCTTCATCATGGAGGCGATGATGATGATGTTGGAGAGGATGGAGATGCAACCACTGATGGTTCTTGCGACGTTTTCCTCTCCATTCTTCGCTAGTTCTACCTCTGTTTCTGTGTTTTCACTCCGCCTCCTCTAAGATCGCAACATGGACTTTATTTAATAGGTGTTTTTAGGTCAAAATATGGACCCTGAGATCAAAACGGATGGCTGCGGACACACGAGGAGGAGAACCCCTAGGTGGCGTGGTCATGGGCCTTATCCTGAGAGCTGCCACGCAACACAAGACAACCTCGTGCCCGATGCCTTATCCTGATACAAATTATATTCAAGAGTGTGATTTTTTCTGGTAAACTGAATATCATGAAGGTCAATTTGGAGATAGATTAAGGTGGCCAAGATTTGGAACCAAAGATAATTCGAAGATAAATTGTTCTTGTTGTATGATCACCAAAATTGTATAAGCTGTAAGTGAACATCCGTATTTTACATATCAGTAGTACCCCAAGATGTTGTACGCAAGTGCTGCAAAAGGAGGAGAAAAAGAAGAAAATAACACTGCAACTCTTGGAGCAAGCATTCATCAAGCAATCAAATGAACAAGCAAGCATTCTATATATCATAGAGGGAGAGACAAATCATATTATGGTGGAACCCTATGACATTTTGTTCCCTTGATCGTTTTGTTCTTTACATACCCCAAAGCTCACCTTGTCCTAATATGGTACTCCGGAGTATATAAAATGTTGGAGTTTGTATTATGTTGGAAGGACATTTAAACATGCTGTCATGTTGTTAGGTCTGTTGAAACCGACTTGTGTTGTTATGAAAAAGTGCAGAGCCCCGTGTTGCTTATCTGAACATCAAAGGTGGTGTTCATCTATCAAGTCGGTTTATGAAGCGGAGTGAATTGAAGGTGCTCTTCCTGATCAAGGTACTAACAGTACTACTGTAGTCACTGGTTTGGTGTAAACATGTACTCCTATTACTTTTTTTTCCTTTGCACGGTGGCAAGAATCGTGTGGAAACTAGTTAGTCGCATATTCTGGATGATGCCGTGTGATTTCTCAAGTTTAAATCGCTTCAGCGGGAACACCAAAAGGTGGCTTTTCAACTTGGAAGCAAGGATTTATTGTCGTTTCGATTGTAAAATGGTCGTGATGTTGACATGACTTGATCAAGCCTGCTATTGGCTGTGCCGCCGCCTGTTTTCTGACACTTTTTTGTTTTTGGAAGATGAACAAAGTTACTGAGAGCTGCCAACACAGGGCTGCCTCCTGACCTAACCTACCCCTTCTAGCAGAGTACGAGATGGATTCACAGCGTTTGATTCGTCTGTCTGGAAACGAAGATCCTGAAGATCTGAGTTTGGTCGCCATTTACTGCTATTCTCACAAGTTTGCTGCAGTTCATTTAACTGCATAATTTGTTGCTGTGCTGATTTCAATGCGGAAGATGCATGTTTATTGCATTTTCTAAGTACGTGATCATAAGAAATGGGAGCAAGACGAGAATCACCAGATAACAGCAGCAAATTGGAGTACTCCCTCCGTCCCCAAATAAGTGTACATCTAGCATTTCAAATTTATCCCAAAAAGTGTACATCTACAATACCAAGACACTACATAAATGCAATTAGCTCCTCGTAATTATTCCCCCGTCTCATCCTCCAATCTCTATTCTTGTCCTCCATATCATCCACCAATCATCACTATTCTCCTTTCTTTATACTTGGATAAAGCCTCATAAAAGAAGAGAGAAAACTAATTTGTCTAGTATTGCTAGATATACACTTATTTGGGGAGCCAAAACCAATTAAATTAAATCTGGGAGAAATTGTGAGAGACGAAGCGACAGGGGAGAAGGAAGCGGCCGGCCACTAATAGTGGACCGGGCTTTATAGTACTGCTGGGCTTAGAAATTAGAATACAACATTCCGTCGCTACGGCTCCCTACGTTCTTCCCCCAAATCCAAACCTCCGCCGCGCTCCTCTGCTCGGCTCCGGCGAAGGCAGCCTGACCTGGGCTAGCTCCCCTCCCCCGTGAAAATCCCAGCCTCCTCCTCCTCGCAGGGTAAACAGGCCGCTGCCGCCCATAGAGATGGAGACTAGGTCGAGGAGGAGGAAGCTAGCGGCAGTCCAGGCGCCTGCGCCGGCTGCTGCAGAGGCGCCCAAATCGGCAGTGGAGGACCAGGATCCTTCGCTGGACGGAGCGGATGGAGGCGCCGGAGACCGCATCAGCCAACTCCCCGACGGCGTCCTCGGGGACATAATCTCGCTCCTCCCCACCAAGGAAGGCGCCCGCACCCAGATCCTCGCATCCCGGTGGCGCCACCAATGGCGCTCGGCCCCTCTCAACCTCGACCACCTCTGGCTCTGCCGAGACCGGAACCACCTCGACGCCGTCGTCTCGCGCATCCTCGCCGCCCACCGGGGCCCGGGCCGCCGCTTCTCCGTCCCCGTCTACCACCTCGTCGGCGACCGGGCCGCCACCGCCGACGCCTGGCTCCGATCCCCCGCCCTCGACGACCTCCAGGAGCTTGACCTCTGCAGCTTCAGCGGGAGGTTACCCTTCCCACCATTAGTGCAGCAGCCGCCGCCGGCAGCCGCTTTCCGCTTCTCTGAAACCCTCCGTGTCGCCACAATAGGAGAGTGCCACCTCCCCGATACCACCGCCCAGCTGCTTCATTTCCCGAAGCTTAAGAAGCTGGAGCTTGAAGGTGTCCACATCTCCGAATCCTCGCTGCACACCATCATCGCCGCTTGCCCAGCTTTGGAGTGTTTGCTAGTTCAGTCTAGCTTTGGCTTTTACTGTCTCCGAATCAACTCCATTAGCCTTAGAAGCATAGGGGGCAGATTCGACAAACTCATCATCGAGAACGCCCCTTGTCTCCGGCGGCTGCTCCAACTTGGTTCAAGGCACTGGCACCCGCATATATCGGTCATCTCCGCACCTAAACTGGAGACCTTAGGTTGCCTCTCTTCTAATTACTGTGACATACTCGCGTTTGACTCGACGGTTATTCAGGTAGCCGTGGTGGCTGTTCCTACTTGCCGTCTTCTTACCTGCATTTTCTATGTACATATATTATCTGCACTCGTATAATATGGCCTAATGTTTGTCTCCCATGCTTCATGAAGGGATTGCGAGTTAAGAGCCTAACCATGGTGGTGCGCACGGTCAAGATTTTAGCAGTTGATATGGATGCTCTCAGTATGGATGTTGTTATTGACTTGATGCGATGCTTTCCGTGCTTGGAGAAGTTCTACATTGAGGTGACAATTATAGTGTGGTAGTATTCGGTGCTCCTTTGATCTACGTACTGTTTTGAAATGTCTGGTTTTAAGTTGTCTCTATTTCCCCCTTTTCAGTCTGTTGGACTAGGGAAAACCAACCCATGGCGATGTAAACACAAAAGTCTTACAAGTTCTCTTGACATCCGTCTCAAGACAATTGTTTGTCGGTATTACCGGGGTATCAAGTCACATGTTGACTTTGCCACGTTCTTTATACTAAACGCAGGAGCGCTAGAGTTAATGACTCTCCATGTTAACCAAGAAGATTACAATGAGGAGTTCTTTGGACGACAACGCAAGAAGCTTCAGCTTGATAGCAGGGCCTCGAGAGGTGCTCAGTTTCATTTTGCACCAAATGACCCTCATCGCTACGACATTGATTTTTGTCTCCATGATTTGGATCTAGCTGATCCTTTTGAAAGGAAAGATCCTGGTGAATTCCATTCTTTGCTATAACTAAGCTACTTCTCCCTTTTGTAGTTTTCTTAGGGTGAACTATCTTATGGCATGTATAAACAAGATAGTCATGTTGTTAGCTCTGTCAAAACCAACGTGAGCTGATGTGCACTTATTTGATGAGAAAGTGCAGAGTTGTGTTGCTTCTGAACATCAAATGTGATGTTTATCTATGAGCTGTTTGACAAAGCCATGTGAATTGTCTCCATGATTTGGATCTAGTTGATCCTTTTGAAAGGAAAGATCCTGGTGAATTCCATGCTTTGCTATAACTAAGCTACTTCTCCCTTTTGTAGTTTTCTTAGGGTGAACTATCTTGGGACCTTATGGCATGTATAAACAAGATATTCATGCTGTTAGCTCTGTCAAAACCAACGTGAGCTGATGTGCTTATTTGATGAGAAAGTACAGAGTTGTGTGGTGTTTATCTGTGAGCTGTTTGGCAAAGCCATGTGAATTGATGTTGTTCTCCCAGATCAAGATCCTACTATGTCTTACCTTCATTTTCTTTGGCTTGGCCAGTGGCAAGATCTGTGTTGAATTTAGTTTGCTGCCATTCAAATGTGGTTTTTATCCGCTGAGTCGTTTGATGAAGCGGTGCGAAATGATGGTGCTCTCTCGGATCAAGGTACTACTATGGTCATTGCTTAGGTGTAAACAAGTTTTACCAGCCATTTTTTTCCGTTGCCCAGATTTTTGTGGAACGTTGTTGCACATTTGGAGTGTCTCTTGTTTGCATCAGGTATTATTTGGAGTGCAGATCCATCACTGCAGTCGGAACAAAAACATCTTAAATGGTCCTGCTATTGAACTGCTTTGATTAAGCCTGGTGTTGTGCCCCGGTCTGCTTACGTTTTTTTTTTGTTCTGCCAGCCTTCTACCGATACAAGGTAGATGCCTGACCTATGCCCTCTACTGATACAGGATGGATGCAGGCGTCTGATTGTCTGTTAGGAAGTGAACATCCTGAAGATGGTTTGACAAATGTGATGTTTATCGGCTGAGTCGTCTGATGAAGCAGTGCGGAACGATGATGCTTTCTCAGATCTTGGTAGTACTATGCTCATTGCTTTGTTGTAAACAAGTTTTACCAGTCATTTTTCCTTACCCAGATTTTTTTGGAATGGTTGCACATTTGGGATGTCTCTTGTTTGCATCAACTATTATTTGGGGTGCATCCATCACTTCAGACTGAACAAAAACATCTTAAATGGTCCTGATATTGAACTGCTTTGATCAAGATTGGTGCGGCCGGTCTGCTGACTTTTTTTTGTTCTGGAAGCTCGAGGAAGTTGTTGAGAGCTGCCAGCACATGGCAGCCTTCTACTGATATAAGATAGATGCCTGACTTATGCCTTCATAATATGTGGTGCAAATTTTGAGCAAGATTGGTGCAAATTTTCAGTCCTCCAAATTCTATCCCATATTTTCTTTTTTGTTAAGACCACATAATAAAAGGAACTCCCATTTCGGATTGATATTTTGTATGTCGTTAATTTTTTTAAAAAACTTGAAGATGTTTATAAATTTTGAAAAAATTGGGCTTCATGTGCCCAAGTTTCCATTTGCAAAGGGTGCACAATTTTATCTCAAGTTGTCTCGGCTGTGGGTGTTTTGAATCCGGGCTCCTGTCTTTAGGAAAATTTGAAGAGGCTAACTAGTTTATGGTGTTTTATGCAAGTACATGTTTTTTTGAGAGAACATGGCATTTTATTAATCAAATAACATCATTACAAAGAGTTTTCCAGATGCATTCCGGGAAAAGTTCCTAACAGCATAAGAAACAAAGTGCTCAGCCGAACGAGCCAGAATATGTGCCGATTCATTACTACTAGAATGAACAATCGAGAACACAGTGAAGCCTGAACGAAGAAGCTTGATCTCCTGGCATACCACTCATACGATGCTGTCGTCCTCCACATGCGACTTCAATCGCTGGGTCGCAGGACCAGAGACAGGCAGTCGGAAACCACCATTGCCTTGTTGAGACCCTCCTCTCCAGATAGGGGTCGCAGGACCAGAGACAGGCAGTCGGAAACCACCATTGCCTTGTTGAGACCCTCCTCTCCAGATAGGGCAACCGCGAGGCGTAGAGCCAACGCTTCAGCTAGTTCAGGCATCACGACCTCATTCTGAAGCTCGCTGCAAGCAGCCAAGCATGCACCAGTATGGTCTCGGATCACGACGCCAATCCCCATCCGTCGAGAGAGCGTGAAAATTGCAGCATCAACATTAATAAGCATTGTACCTTCATGCGGCGGAGACCATCGAGATGATGAAGGAATGGTATCACGCCTAGTAGAAGGATTTGGAGCGAAAAGATGCTGCTCAATCATATCAACATAAGCCATGATTTGTTCAGCAATGCTGCTCAATCATATCAACATAAGCCTTGATTTGTTCAGCAATGCAGTGTGGATGTTTCAACAATTCCCCATTATATATGCACTCCATTGCGAGCAAGTACATGTTGGTGAAGAAGGAAGTTTGAAGAGGTCTACTTCCAGAGCAGCAAGCCTGACCGCGTCGAGCTGGTGTTCAAGATGTACAGAACAACGGCGCTGGGCCAGAAACTTGAGATGAAGACTACTATATAAAGTCGACGTACAGAAACCCTAAACCCAGGGATCTCCATATTTGTCCCTATCGTCACCTCCATCACCAGAAATACCCTCATCAAAGCAAATGCGGATGTCAGCGGCAGGATGATGCGGCTTAAATGCGTCCGTCAACAGGGCCCCCGCAGCTCTGTTGTGCTGTTTCAAACTAGCAGCACACGCATCTGGTAGCCAGACAGAGCCGTAGGGATCGTACTCCTCGAAGTAGGGATTGTCCGCGCATGCCACACTTAACCAGATATATTTAAGGATGCCTGCAGGCAAGTGCCGGATCCCAACCGGTAGGGATCGGGCATCTATGCCGTAAGGGAACCATATTTGCAGTCTCTCTAGCTTGGGCATAGCCCCTGCTCGAAAGGTCAGTTTCACGTATTTGCAGAAGCAAGTCAGGTGCTTCAGTGCTCTGAATGCGCCCCCGCCAGGGATGACTACGCTTTCTCGCTTCTCTGCTACGCGTGTATTAATAAGCAATTTGAAGCAGGAGAGTGAAGGCAGCCCTGCAACAATGCTCACACAATCAGCCACCTCCCTCACCATGATAATGAACTTGTAGAGATGGTGGAGCTGACCAATCCACTTGGGGCACCTTTCAAACTTGCAGCCCCGCAGATCAAGCTCCCCAATACAAGAACCTCGAGGGAATAGTGTCCTGCTGCCCCAGCCTGGGACTTCTACTTCACGTCCTTCAAAACGAAGGACCCTGAGGCTGGTGGAAAGCCTGCAGATGGAGGAGTGCAAGGCATCCACACGCGGCCTATCGAGCCCACCCAATAAGATATGAAGTATTCTCAACTTGGTCAGCTTGCTGATGCCCTTGATATTCTGCACCGAGCTTTCAGACATACTCATACTTACACCTTCTAGGGTGCGCATGGATTTCAACCTCTCGATCCCGTCAGGCAACGCTATACCAGTTTTCCCAAAATGTCTCGTCGAGCTAAGATGTGATAACCAGGGCAAACTAACAAGATCTGACGGACAATTTTTCAGCATGACTCCTTCTAGATCTATTGTCTCCAATTGCTGTAGCTCCCCGATTTTATTAGGTAGCTTCAGCTCATATCCAGTTCGATAAACAGATGTAACCTTTAAATACCTTAAGAGAAATAACCCACTGATACCGGTGAGGTCTAGGCCCTCATTGGAATAATCCCTAAGTTCAAGATGTAGAACTCGGACATACTTGAACTGAAGAAAACAAAGCACATCTGACCTTCGGTAAAGTAAGACTGACCGAACATGTGAGAGTGACCCTTTGTTGATTGGTTCCAAGACTCTCATATCCTTTTTGCCATCATACTGGACCGAGACTCGATGGATCTGTCCAGATGCCCCTGTCTCATTTTTCGAAACATCAATTACATGAATAAAATTCTCTTTACTTGACTTGGATCTCATAAGATCCAGAACTATACCATGTACTCTGCAAGACAACACTTCATTGCTGTAGTCATCTAACTTCCCAGGTTGGATCATACACATGCTGACGAGCTCTTTGAAGTACTTTTCTGCAACATCCTCTGCGTCCAGCCCACTGTTTTTACTCACGTGCACGAACCCTTCGGCTACCCATTTTTTCAACAAATCATCTTTATCTATCTCGCGATCCTCTGGATACATACAAACATAAAGCATACAGGTTTTAAGATGATCAGGAAGATGTATGTAGCTAAGATCCAATATTTGCTTCATCTTTTCATGATCATCACCTTCAGTCATAGCACCCAAAGTTTTTTTTACATAATCCCAGGTTGACTCTGGTTCACCAGCTAGAAGGCTTGCTATGCTATTAATAGCAAGTGGCATACCATCACATTTTTTCAGAATATCAGTTGAAATCCCTTTCTGTGCATCAGGGCAATCTTTTCCGGGACCAAATATTCTTCGAAGAAATAGTCTTCTTGAGTCTTCTACACTTAGTGGTTTCATCCAATAAATATATTTGCTTTCAACTTTGCAACAGTCACGAGCAACACGTTCGATCCTTGTTGTTGTTATCACTATGCTGCCATGGTTGTTTTTGGGAAAAGCAGACTTAATAAGATTCCATGAGGATGAATCCCATACATCATCAATTACTATGAAGTATCTGCAAGAATACCACAGGTAAGAAACAAACTGGTAGTGGAATAAGCACACGCAGAGAGAACTATTTGCCATCCTTATGTCAATAATAAGTTATTTTGCACATAGAGTATTTTTACATCATTTGTTTTTTAATGGTATTCAAATATTGACTGATGTTACTGTATAATATAGCAATAAAATTGTAAAAATAACTGAGAAACTAAAGTTGAACACAGCTATATAATTTTTTTATGACATTCTGGAATGTTGCAATTTTCCAATGCTTTGGCTCGCAATTCGCAACTAATATGCTGATGTTTATGATGTTTGTAATAACTTGTTTTTGTCCCAAGGTGCAAAACAGTGCTGCACAAACCATGAAGGGACTGCCATCAGGGAATCAAAACATTCATTTAATTTTGTATACACCCCAAGCAAAAACAGTAAGTTTTTTTTGGCGAAATGCAAAAACAGTAAGTTAGGGTGTAGGGTTGTGTTTGCTAGTTTAAAGGGGTGTGGATTAGTGGATGCCACAATACAAGCAAAGTAGGACAAAGTAGATGAACATGCTGGGTAATCAGGAAAATATTGAATTTGCATTCTTCAACATAATGAAGGTTGCTTACGTACTCTCATCACGATGGACTGGTGTGCGTGTGGTGCGTGTGTGGGTGGGGGTGATGAGTACCTCTTATCCTCGAGCAATTTTCGGAGTTCGTTGATGAGCTGCTGCGCATCTAAGTAGTCCAATTTCGCTGCATTATATTCTTGACTTTGACAATCAATGATAATGTTCTTCAAAACTATCTTCACATCAGGATTCTGACCCACCGAAACAAAAGCTTTAGGATGGTAATGTGCTTTAAGCTTGACATACACTGCCTTGGCAAGTGTGGTCTTGCCCAACCCTCCCAATCCGACGATGGAGACCGTCTTGAGCTTTGAGATATTGTCGTCCTCCTTAAATAGCCTTGTTAGCTCATCTCTTGGCGCTTCGATGCCAATGAGTTGTTCATTATCTTCATATATACCTGAAACCTGAATGTCTACAGTAGTTGCATTAGCTACAACATTGTTGACATCAAAGTTGTACTTCTTTCCCCTGCTGGCTACAGCCTGAACTTTGTTCTTGATGTCTCTGATCACATCACCAATCTGATGGCAATGTTCTTTAAGTTTGTCATACACTACCTTGGCAAGTGTGGTCTTGCCCAATCCGACACTAGAGACCGCCTTGATCTTTGAGATATCGCTGTCCTCCTTAAATAGCTTTATTAGCTCATCTCTTGGCGCTTCGATGCCAACGAGATGTTCATTATCTTCGTATATAGCTGAAATCCGAATGTCTTGGGTAGTTGCATTAGCTACAACATTGTTGGCATCAAAGCTGTACTCCTTTCCCCTGTTGGCTACAGCCTGAACTTTGTCCTTGATGTCTCTGATCACATCACCAATCTGATAGCGAGTCCTCATGCTATCCTCCAAGAAGTTTAGACTCTCATGTGTGAGCTCCTTGAAGTCACTCCTATCGGAGTCATGTTCGACGTGCACCAGGAAGCCGTCGACTATATCCTCTATGTGATACGACATGTCCCTGACCTCATCAACCCAAATCCTGACCCCGTTAAGATTTTTCAAGTTGCGGAGATCTTGGTGCATCGTCATCAGATCTTGTGAGAAAGACTCGATATCTCTCTTCATGCTCGTCTCGAGATTGTAGTCCTCCTTGACGAGCTTGCCAAGCTTGTCGAGCAGGCTGCCCATAGCCCCCCTTGCGAAATCCACGGCCCGGTCACTCTCTTTCCCTAGGTATGTCATGTTTGTAAGGGAATGGCGTGAAAAGCTTTGTGGCGGGTAGAAATCACACTGCTTTGTTTGCTCGATACACTGTCCTTGCACGCTTGAATTGATGTCCTTGTATGCGGAATAATGAGGTACTTAGAAAAGATGAAATCGCATATACAGACACATTAATTAAGACGGAGTCACAGTTTAATCACCTTGGGGACTTCCTCAGCTGGCATGTCGGTGTCTTCTCTACTCCTGAAAATTTTCAGGGACTTTACAGGGTCATGTACAGCCATTAAGTCCACTTCATCAACAGCTTTACCGGCCTCTTCGTCCCCCATTCTAGAGGTACATGGTGTTATTCAGAACTAGAGCATGGAAAAAAAATATGAGCTAGTTTTGCTCGAGACAGACAGAAGAGGCTTGCCGAAAATGCGTACCTGAGGCTGCAGGCAGGAGAATTAGCCCTATATGTAGCAGTCTGGGAAGCCCAAACTGGAACTGCACGGAGCGATTTTGGCACATATGAGAAGATGAAAAGATGGTAACTCTGAGAATATTGAAGCACAATCAAGACCGATCTAGATAGGTTCCCACCACCAACGGCGAGCAAAATCGGTTCTAAGAAGCTCCAAGACCGATCCAAGATTTAATCGAAGAAGACAAAGAAAAGGAAAAGGGCAAACCTTGCAGAAGCAGAAGGATTGATGCAGAATGAGCTTGGTTGACTCCAGTGCGTGTTGAGCGGCAAGGACGTTTAGGAGGCCCTGCTCGCCTCGGCGATGGTGGCGGGCAAATCGGAAAAGATTCGATCCAGCACAGCGAACGGCGACCCGATCTGGATAGCACGAATTGGGGGAATGAAAGTGAAGAGAATTGAGGTCAGAGGAGCAGGTGGGATGAGGACAGAGAAGGAAGGTCAGAGCTGTCAACTGACCAATTCAACATTTTCTGCATTGCAAAGAGACCAACTTGAGTTAAGCTAAACTATTCTGGCCTAGCTGAAAACTAATACAGTACTACTCTCTGTTTCAAAATATAAGATGTTTTAGTTTTATAAAATAAATGTATCTAGACTTATTTTAGTGTTTAGATTCACTTTAAACATGAGTGAACCTATGTATCTTCATAAATTTAAAATATCTTATATTTTAGGAAGTAGTATACACATATTCTAACGCCCCTTCAAACTCAAGGTCGATCAGAAACTTTGATTTTGAGAACATTAAGCTTAGACGCGATTTGTTAAAACGCCGCGTGATAAAAAAATGCCCATTTAGCCTGCAAGCACGTGTTCGAGATCTCTTCAGCAGAAGCGTGCGCACTCAAAAAACTTTGTCACGCGTGCTATATTTGCAGCTCTAGTTTCAGTGCGCGCACCAATCGCCGCTGAAACTTCGCATCTTTTCCTCCTTCTTCCTCGTCGTCCGCCGCCCCGTCACCCGTCCAGCGCCCTCCATCGCGCCACTTCCGTCGCCGGCGAGATGACGCAACGCCACCACGGTTCCTCTAGCTAACCCGGGGTGCGCGCCTTGTCAGGAAAGTGGAGCGGTGCCACCTATTCGTCACTGAGGAGGACGAGCGCGCACGACAAGAGTGGAAGAACACCTTCCCAAAGGACGTCGTCACCGAGGAGCGGTTGTAAATGGACAGGAAGGTGGAGTGGGCCGATCGGGCGGCGAGGAGGGTCGATAAGGCCAGGAACAGGGCCTTCATCCTCGCGCAGGAAGCCGGTCCATCGACGAGCGGCGATGATGATGAGTGTTGGCTCGACCTCTTCTCGTCGACCGAAGTTGAGAGCTCAACAGACGAGGAGGAGGAGGAGGAGGAGGAGGACTAGTTCTAGTTTGCTAGTTTTATCGTTTGCTAGTAGTTCTAGTAGTTTAGATCTATCATTGTATTTTAAACTATGTTTATCGTTGAATGAACTTTATTTTCAGTCTATTTTTCTATTTTGTTTGATCTTTCTTTGATGCATTTTGGTAGAAAAATGTGTTTCCGGCGTTGTATTTTTGCGCGTCTGAGGAACCGCGTGTTGCAACACGCTGCATTTTAGCGCGCTTGGTGAAGTGGCGGCTAGCAACGCGCACGAAAAGTGCAAAACCAGCACTGTAAAAGATTTTTAGTGCGACGCACGTCTGCTGGAGATGCCCTTATGTTGCCCTCTAGTTTGGAGCGGAGATTTAGTGCACATGGACACCAGGACTCACTTTGTTTTGAAAAAATAAAAATAGTACATAAGTTACCACCAGTAGTAGTTTAACCCTAGACAAAGCCCAAACACCAAAGTCTAATAAACATAAGAAATTATTCTACGTAAGAACTCACAGTAAAAAATCATTTACCTCAAACCAATTGATTTTTTTTAAAGAACCAAATAAAAATAACTTAATGACACTTGTCATCGGGTTATTATGAAACTCTAAGTAAACAATCTTGAACAACAATAATAAGCTAGCTAAAGTAAAACAAAGGTTAATAAACCAAAGATTAATTTCATAATAATAAATCACAAAATCTAGTGCCACTTGGCACTGTCTAAATTGAGCATCGATACGATAAGATAAAAAAAATCCAATTGGCAATGTCCAAGTTAGCACCAAGACAAAATTATCCACTTGGCATTTCCAAAATAAGCTAAAGAACAAAATCTGTCATGCCAGGTTTGGCATACACTAGATGCAATGAACTTGCATATGAGGGATAGTTTCACTGACTCCAAGCATCTCACACATCATTGCATGTCAGTGAGGTATTAGTGCCAAAGAACTCAGGTGCCACTACAAATAGCTCAGTCATTCAGCCCTAAGTCTCACACCTTACATCCTAGCTAAGACTAGAAACACACGCTAGTATAGTTAGAGAGAGATTTGAGAGCAAGGAAAGCTCAAGGAGGAGAAGGCAAGGAAGAAGAACACCAACATCAAGGAAGAAGAAGGATGCTCTTGAAAGGTTTATAGCTATATTATTAGAACTAGAAGAAGAATATAGTAGGATTAATGAGAAATGATCCAAGGGATCATCTCAATTAGATTTTGGTGCATAGTACCAATAGAGCATGCTTAGCATGAATCCTATTGCTGGGAAGCAAGCACAAGCACTTAATCATGCTAAACCATCTGAGCACGCTCACTTTAAGAGGCACCACGGATAAATAAAGTATGACCAGCACATGTACACAACCCAAAACTTTAGAAGCCAATCCTATGAAAGAAATTAGCAGCCATTTATCTAACTTTTCTTCCAAATCGAATATATTAATATGTATGAGAAGAGAATGTAGACACATACAAGTTGCCATTAAATAACAAATATAGACATATGCAAGTGACAAGTGCAGTAATTGAACAAACAACATAGTTGATAACACAAAGATATAATAAGAAGTGATCCATAATCACAACATTGACCTAACAAACACTTATAGTAATAAAATCTATCTTAAATATGAAGCTTTGGAATCAAATCATCATTCTAGATAATCTTAGACAATTCTAAGCATCAATGCTTAAACACAAATATCTAGAAACTATCTTGCTAATCTAGTACTGAAGCAAAGCTTTAGTGAACAATTAAAACTAATTAAGTAACATAATAGAGAAGACGCCAACATGTATAAAACAATTAGTACTTTAACAACATAAGATTAGCATCAGTAATAAGAACAAGTACTTAACAACTTCAGTTTCACTAGTACCAAGCTAAATAATCCTAAGAACAACAGTAGTAAACTCTTAACATCTTTATTTGATGAAACTGAATGTTAACACCTAAATTGATAGAAAAATTCAGTTGACAACCTAAACTAAAAACTAATCACACTAAAAGTATTAGAACAACAACTTGATAGCCAAGAACACCATAGAACGATATGGAACCTTTTAAAAGCCTAGAACATGACCAAATCATGCTAGGCAGTAAATACAAAGCCTAGTTCTTTAGAGAATCGTAGCAAATAAAAGAGAGTAGAACATAGAGAAAGATGGATAAGATAAAGGTATGTGCATGTTTAGAGTGTCATGGTAGGAAGCTAAGCACAACCACACGGTCGTAGTCATAGACGATGACCACTGAAGCAACAACGACACAGGGAGGACCCCAAAGGGGCATCTCAACCTATGCCAGGACACGCGAGTGGCAGGGTGGTTTCGAAGGTGTATTCCAATGCCAGAGAAGTGCCGAAAAACTACCGATGCACGGCGGGAACGCTGACATTAGAAACCGTAGGGTTAGAGTTGAGCATCGCGAGAGGTGAGATCGGGTAGCAAATATAGTTGGGTATGGAAGGGCGACAAGAGAGGAGCTGACTAAGAGTAAGCATGACAACAGAGACGATTGAAGCCTACCACAATTTTCGGGTCAATGCCGGTGGCGACGCGGGTCGCAAGAGCGCGAGTGAGAGAGAGTGGGGTGAGGAAGAGTGTGGGGCGGTTTGGGCTGAACCGACCAGTTCGGTTGGGTTAGACCTAGATGGTCTGGCCCAAGGGCATTTTAGTCTTTTCATAAGTCCATAAAAAGTCAATAAAATTCAAATATTTACAACATTTAAAATAATAACCAAACTCAAATAATAATAAAAGTCCATAAACATTGTCTAAACAACATTTAAAATAATAACCTTGAATGAATCATTAAAAGAAGAATCAAAGTAAAACTCAAATGAAACAATTCTTTTATCAGTAACTAAAAATAAAATTAATACAAAATAATTCTAAAGCGAAACTCATAAAGAGAAGATATGAAAATTTTAAAGTGAAATTCATATAAAAGATATGAACATTCTAAAGTGAAATTCATGTAAAAGAGTTATGCGACGCATCATGCATTGGTGATATTACGCATGTGGGGCTTGGATGTGAGCTGAACCAAGCCGAGTCTTGCTCTAGTTCACTGGTTTGTCAAGGCTAACAATGATGCTCGGCTGGGGCTTCCCAAAAACTCAGGATGGCTCACGGGCCAAATGCAGCATGTCAGTTCCATGTAAAAATAGAACTATTTATAGAGCGTTACAGATTCATCCATTTCTAATATATATAGTAAAAATTCCGGATCCAAACCCCGCCCAAATTATGGAGCAACCTACATTTAATTTTGTTTGCCTGTTACGTTGCTTTCAATTCTTCGACTATGGAGGAAAGTTGAGCACTTTTTTTTCTCGCAAAAAGGCAAAAGCTTTGCGCCTTTAGCAGCAAGAGTTGCTCACAAGAGACAAGAGCAAGCCAAATTGGCTTGGTATATCTGAGAAACATGATGGGGTATGGCGCATTCTGCGGGATGACGGGGGGCTTTGGCTTCAGCTTATCAAGGCTAAATACCTCCGGGGTCGGCCCCTCTTGGCTTGCGAGCGTCGGGAGGGGTCGCAGTTCTGGAGGTCGATCCAGGACATTAAGCACTACATTGGCCAGGGCATTGCCTTCGTGGCCGGCAATGGCAGGGGATCCCGCTTCTAGATCGATGCCTGGCTTCTCCCTGTCCCCCTGGGAGTGCAGTTCCCCGCCATGTTTTCCATCTCCGCATCCCCTTCTTCGCTTGTGGCTGAGAATTTCCGGGTGGATCAGTGGGACTTGCTCTTCCGCCGCACCTTTAACGAGGTGGAGGTGGGGGAGTTTCAAGCCCTGTTGGAATCCCTTCTGGCCTCTCTCTTCGAGGAGCAGGACGTAGCCTCCTGGCAACTCCTTCCTTTTGGGGAGTTCTCAGTGGGCTCGGCCTATAGGGCCCTGTTTCAGGGCCCTGAGCTGCGGTGGGCGGCCCCCCTTTGGAAGGCTCCCCTCCCCCTTAGTATTCGGATCTTTGTTTGGCAGCTCCTCCGTGACCGCCTTCCCTCGGGAACGGAGGTCGCCAAACGTAATGGCCCTGGCGATGGCCGTTGTCCCCTATGTGGGACCCCGGAGACGTGCGCCCATATTATGTTTTCTTGCTCGGCGGCGCAGTTTTTGTGGAGTTTTATTCGTGAGGCTCTGGGTCCGGCGTGGCAGGCACAGGAACTGGGGGAGTTCCTGCAGTCCCAGGCCACCAGGACCGGCGGAGGTCGCCGGCTCTTTTGGCTCCTCTTTGCGGCTTTGTCGTGGACCCTTTGGAATGTGCACAATAAGATGGTGATTGAACGTGTGTTTTCCACCCGGGCAACTGACTCTATTTTCGCTTTGCTTGCCTTCTTACAGCAGTGGTCCCCCTTGGTGCGGCAGCGTGACCAGCTGGCTTTCGAGGCCTCCCTTTAGGCGCTAAGGACGGCGGCGTCCCCCTTCTCGGCGCCGACGACCCCCCCCCCCTCTTCGCCGCCTCCTGCGTCGTCCTGAGGGCCCCTACCGTGTCACCTTCTTTTGCTTTTTCTCCTTAGGCAGTGATGTGCTGTGGCCCCAGCGATGTGTGACCTGTTTTTTCTTTCCTTTTGGCCTCGGCCATGGTGGTTGTATGTCCGTTTGTGTACTTGGGATATATATATATATATATATATATATATATATATATATATATATATATATATATATATATAGAAACCCTGTTCAGCACCCAGGGTGCAGAAAAGTTATTTTGCACCCAACATAATTTTACGCTGTTAGACTAAAACGTTATGTTTTGTATACGAATAATTATGTTCATATAATCACCACAACCAAAAAAATTGACACAAAAATAATTTTTTTGAGTCATTATAGTGTAAAAAACACCAAAAATATGTCTTTTACGTCGAATTTTTTTACGGTATGTAAACAGAAAAAATTATGTCATTTCTAAATTTTCTTATTTTCTTCTCGACTTACGAAGTAAGACAAAATTTACGTGACGTAAAAATAATATACGGTTCTAAAGATAGAGGGTGGGTGTAGAATAATAACTATTCTACACCCTGGGTGTCAAATATATAGGGTGGCGCTATTTGACACCCAGGGTGTAGAATAGTTATTCTACACCCAAGTCGAGAAGAAAATAAGAAAATTTAGAAATGACATAATTTTTTTTGTTTACATGCCGTATAAAATTACAATGTAAAATACGTATTTTTGGTGTTTTTTACACTATAATGACTCATAAACTTTATTTTTATGTCAAAATTTTTGGTTGTGGTGAATATATGAACATAATAATTCATATACAGAACATAATTTTTTTAATTTAACAACGTAAAAATATGTTAGGTGCAAAATAAGTATTCGGCACCCTGGGTGCTGAATAGAGTTTCTATATATATATATATATAGCTCACCTTTTTTTAGATCACAACCCACACGACATCGCCCCTAAATATAGAGTTGCCATAGTTTAAAATGTATAGTCGATGCTAGGAATATATACAGCGCGAGTAAATTGAACGTTCCCACAAACTAAACATAATATATATTTTTTTTCGATAGTTCTAACACCGGTGCTAGGGGGTCATATTTCCCTGAATCGATGTCTTCTCCCAACAAGCAAGCTTCTTCCCATTTTTCTGGGATACATTAGAGTTCGGTTCTTTCTTTGTGTCAGCGCACGTGTAACTGCATTCAATTAAGATTCACAAACAAAGTAGTATTAGCACATTAGCACTAATGAAAACTTAGTTATGCTTATCAGAAACAAAAGAATAGCTTGTAGTTTGTCATACCACATAGCGATGGAAACAATGGTGTTGTCCTATGATTGGAGATGAGTGTCAGAATCTGGGTTTCTTAGATCGTCCACATGAATTCCAAATCCATATGCCGTTGTACCCTTGGAATGATCATTTACAGCTGCAAATAGGAAATACAGTTGTGGCAGTCATCAGTGACACTGAGCAGTTATTACAATGTCATTTTAGTAAAACATAATAATATATTTTTATTATCATCATTATTTATAAGAGTACTGTTAATATTACAGTAATATATCTTACTTTGGTCTACTACACTATAGTGCAGCAATATGCATTTCCACTTGTCAACTCAGAAGGTCCCATGAATACACAATAGATTGAATTGTAGCACATTGGCATAATCTAAACAATATGATATGAAAGCCTTTCTTTTTTCATTTGATTATAAATACAAAGTGTTGTTATTGCAGACACTAATATATAGCAAGATGAGGTTTCCAAACCTGTGACACTAAATGTAAACAATGGCTTCCACCAAGACTTGAATGCCAAAGCGACAGAAGATTTTGACGGACCAAACTTCCCCTATATTAAGAAAAGAGACATTATATATCAGAAATAATACATAAATATGTCACTGTGGGTCATAGTCACTCCATGGTGATGGCTTCAGCAAATTAAGGTATGTTTGGTAGAGAACTAGAAACTAACTATCCAAAGAACTTTGCAATGATTCCAAGAAAGTATTTCAGATCCTGCATGATTTAGATAGAACCCTCGTGGTCCAGACATGGACTAAGCCGTCAAGACGGAAAAGGAAGTGCACATGTTCCATTCTTTACCAAGATACACTAGAGACATATTAACAAACATGCGTAACAGACCTTAAAAAGAAAGTTCTTATTAGCCTGCCAGTTTGCAGCTATCTGAAGCGAGGAATTGTCGGCTTCGTCGGTTGGTTTGTCCTTACCCACACTAAAAATCATATAAAAGTTAAGTATTGTCAACTGAATTGATGAAAAACTGAAAAATATGACTTCACTTGAAGCTTACCTTGTGGCTAGTTCAAGTCCAAAATCAATATAGTTTGTGATTTTGGTATCCTCTTCAGCATCGTCAAACCATCTTACCTAATGTACACAAAGGCGCAGATTTAATCAAATCTCAAAAATGTGTGGGTCACAATGAGATGTCTAAATACAAGAATTTCATACTTGCACTCTGGATATCGCATGAACCTAAATTATTTTCTGCTAATTGCAGCTATGTTATTTCCTAGTTGATTATGACATCCCCTAATAACAATATTATTGTGCATTGTTTAACATTTGTGCATGTCTACTAACATGCCACATACCATATGTTTAGAAAACGTAATTATCTATATTCAAATATAGCGCACGTGTTCACTATTGAACACTTTCTCAAAGAATAGAAACTTGAGATACCATATTAGAATAATTTTATTTATATTTAATTAAGTATATAAATGGCGCACTCCACCACTAATATGCACTTTCAGTGCACTTCCTGGCACTTACATATCCTACTAGACAAAAGGACGACAATAACCAGGCACAAACACAATGATAAAGTAAAAGTGGTATAAACTACTAGGAGAAGTTAGATTTTAACAAGACAAATAAGCCAATCCCTAACAAACTGCTATAGTAAATCGATGAGGAGAATATACTGGAAATACGTTTATTCTAAAAAATATATTAGTTACAGTAGGTCCAAATGGGAGGCAAGTCCTTGTGATCATGACGAAACAGAACCGCATGCCCTTCTTTGTCAAAAGATAAAACATGATTACAAAACTGAACAATGTCAAAAATAAAAGAGAACTCTCCTCACCTTCCTTTGGACAACTTGGTGCTGATAGAATGATGCGACTAGCTGCACATCAAGGAACTCTTATAAAATTCAACAACTATCATGTTGCACGGATTCGATAAAGGTAAGAAATTAAGTTTCACTTGGTAACAATGTTTTAGAAACGATGATCTTGGTACAAAAAAAAGTTGCTTACCGCTCCTATACAAAAATAACAGAAAGAAAAAATACATAGAAGGCATATTACACCGTGATTGATAATCGAAAACTTGATTTCTAACTGTAAATTCAATAACTATACAAAGAACTCGTACAAAAGCAGCAGACTTTCTAGCACAATTCTCCATGGTGGTACTCACGTATTTACAATGGTTAAACACATACTTGATATAAAGTGAACAATAACATAACATTATATGTTGAATAGGAATTAAACTAAAACCATTTCTAGATGAATAAATGTGAATCTCTTCACACAACAAATATCCAGAAGCACCAGTACTACGTGTGTATATAATCTTCTCAAAAGATCGTTGCAAAGTAACAAAAAGTGTGAAATTGCATAACAAGGAACAATTATATCGAACCTGTTTACTTCTAAGAAGCTCCAGAGAACAGTTGAATGAAGGGCTGAGTGTGCTAGCTGGTCCCATGCCATAACTGATTGTATAATCCCAATTCTTGAAGTCCTCAAAAGGAAAAGGATGCTTGCTTTCACCTGTTGGAGTACCTAAAATTTATACATGAAAAAGAGCACAGAAAAGGCTCTGAAATTGATACATGACAAAAACAACAGAGAGCTTGTAAAATGTAAATAAAGCTGAGATTAATATTTAATTATCCAGATGTAGAAGCCAGCATATGAATGCTAATTCATATTGCAAAATTCATAAAAAAGGGAATGTTAAAGAAACAATTGAATTCAATAGAATAAAAAAATTGGAAACTAATTTTTTCCACATATTGAATACTAGAGATAATCTGTACCCTGCTACCAAAATCTAACAACTTCACAATTTTTACATTAACTGGTGCATACTTTATGCAGTTGCTAATTATTTGTATTCCTTTAACGCCTAGAAATTCATATTAAGCTTCATATAACCTATTATATATGTTTTTTAGCGAATGTGGGTGGTCTGGTTGATCTAAACCAAATGGCTGAGAGTAAAACTGGATGATGAGATGTTATCTTGCTTATCTTTTTTGAACATGGATATGGTCATTACCATGGTAACTAAAACAATGATGCAGTCTCTCGAAATTATAGAGCGGCACTGAATACAAAAACGGATTCTGAAATGTACGTTGAGAAAATAAGAGAATATGGGGTAGCTCAATTTTTATGGGTAATTGGGTATAAAAGAAAAAGGAAATTGTGATGATAAGAAGGTTCAGTAACACTCACTAAGTGGCTTGTATTGTGCCCCTGCACTTAAACCCCCTAATCTTCCAACCAGCCATGCACCATAGGGTACTACAGAGGGTGCCTCATTGGCTGCTGCAAAGAAATAGAATAAGATCAATACCAATAATATGATTCGATATAAGAAAAATATTTTAATTCTTCAAGAAGTTCCAAGTATAATTATGAGTAACCACTTACAGAGAAGTGGCAGAAACGATGCCCCAAATGATAGATTCTGGGAGCCATATCTCAAACCGACAACGCCATTTTCTTCTAAACTTGCGCTGCAAAAAGGAAAATCTTATCTTACACAAATGGTTCGGATTCATATTTAGAATAAATAGCAGGCATATCTTCTACTAGTGTATAGTACAAGTGTTCATTAATTCTATCAAATAACCTAGTGAAAAGATGTGTAACAACTACATGCATGGTACGCAGCTGCAAAAATGACATTACAATCTACCTGTTCTCCAGAGGCAAAGGTAGTGCCGCAAAGGCACCAACGCCGTACTTAGGAGAGTAAATGCTTGACCTGAGCTTCAAAGTGCTGTACACACAAATTAGAAGAAAAATCAGGACTGTTTATGCACCTAGGTCATAAAATTGAAATCGTAGGCCATCAAACAATAAAGAGCTTGCGGTTTTGAGGTCGATGCAAGAACATCCACGAAAGTATCTGGATTATCCAAACCACTGCAAAATCCCAGCCAAAGTCATTTTGTGTTCAGAAGAGTTCAGTTTACAAGGATGTCATAAGAAGTATAGCATATGGAACTTTAATAAACTAGCAATAACCACCTCTGCCATCGAAGCTGAGCCTCCCCACAAGTTGGTGCAACCTAGTGAAATTCAGTTAAGGAAACAATGTACTGCTACTATTTCTTGCAATATAATAATCAAGGAAAAATAAGGGACAAAATCCTGGAGATAGATCAGCCATATGTACACCAGGAAACGTTGGTGATCACAACAGAAACAATAGAGAAGCTGTGGTTGACTGGATACAGTTGCGGTCAGATCGACGTGAGGATCTTCTAGCATCTTGAGCATGAACCCAGCCTTCACGCTCCCGACTTGACTGAAGTAGTCGTCGAACAGACCACGCAGCGACGGCTTCCCGAACCATAGCTCGTACCCTGGCTCCAGCATCCTGCATGCTCAAAACCGCACGCGAACAATCAGTGGGTGATACACGCCTAACACGATTCATATATTAATTAATTTTTTGAAATCAATCCGTAGATTTGACTAGCAATGCAGCTAGCGCTGCGATTCAGACGAGCTTTTGTCATAGGGCGGAGTGGCGGAGGGGCACCTGGTGCGGGCGGCGCTGGCGGGGGGGTCGAAGAGGGGTGGCACCTGCACCGGCTCCGGCTCCGGCTCCGGTTCAGGTTCCGGCTTCCGCCGCGGCTCCGGCGCTCGCACCGGCTTGCTCCGGGAACTCCCCATTAGTACGCGCCCGATCGACCTGCTCCTCTCTCCGATCAAACCCAGTCCGCCGGCCGCCGCCCCTCGCTCCAATATCGCAGCTGGATCGGCGAATCACGGGAAGTACTAGGAAACCTGCTGGTTTTCCCCTTCGCGGTTTTTTATCTACTTTCCCCCTCTTTTCTTTCTTGCAAAATAAGACTACAGTTGTGGGCCGGCCGGGTGGCTAGGCTCGGCCCACTTGGTCGCTTTCGCTCGTTGAGAACTCTGAACTGAATCGGCTATTCTCGTGTCGACACTTCTTCAATTCAGACATTGCAGTATTTGTCCCTCAGAAAAACAGAAAAAGACATTGCAGTATTTGTGATGCATTTGTGATGCGATACTGAATCATTTCGCAAAAAATAAAAGTTGCAAAAAGTTCCCAGATGCTGCTCTGCAGCCAAACTGAATTTTGGTTTTCTAGCCTCAAGTGATGGATCTACAATCAAAATTGTTGTGTAAAATTTCGCACAGACATTCAAATGCGCAACTGGGCCACACAATTATCGCCATTGGACAAGAAGAATAACAGAATATAATAGATAAATTCATCTTACACCACAAACAAAGACACGCCTAGTATACATACATTATGTAAGCAAATAACCTCAGTGTGACAGACCAACAAGATTAGAAACATAACATAATCTGGGCATCCAAAGGTAGCGTCCATGTCTCCCTCATAGCTTCCCAAAGCATGAAAGGTATCTTCCTCCTCTCTTCCACATATTTGGCATAATGCGGTCTTTGTAATCCCTCTTGTGAACATGTTCGATAGCGTAGCGAGGGCATTACTAGCCAGTCAGGTCGTGCACTTGTCGCCCGTCGGTCCTGGGATTGCATGATCAATTGTAGGCACAGGTTGTAAGCGCTCTTGACTGTGAACATTCCTTGCTTGTATGGGAACCAGGCGACAAAGTCATCTTCATTTCTCGTCGAGGGCTGGACCTTCTGGATTTCCGTGATGTCATCAATGGAGAAGTATTGTTGCAGGCGTTGCAAATTCTAGGTGCCATCCGGCTGAAGGAAATCCGCGACCCACCTGTATCGACACCGTCCCTGAGGCGTTCGAGGCAAGTGGTTCGAGTCTCTTGGGGATCCAGGGGTCACGCCAAGCTTGAACTTTAGTGTCGTTACCAATTTGCCGAATCACCCCCTTTTTCAGTAATTCTAGGCCGTGCTCGATCGCATGCCAGGTTGAGGATCCATTCCCTGAGAAAACAGTGTCAATAAGAATCCGTTAGGATAGTACTTAGCTTTTAGAACTTGAGCACACAATGTATCTGGGTACTACAGCAAGCACCATGCTTGACGGGCCAATAGGGCTTGATTGAACAATCACATGTCAGGAAGCCATGCCACCGGAGTTCTTAGGACGCAACATAAAGTCCATGCGCACAAGATCATGTGTGGCTAGGGATTTCTAGATCATGTCCGGCTAGGGTCGTCCAAGATGTTGCCCATGGAGATCTAGGGTTCATTCTATGTTGGTCTATGTGGACACGAGTTGGTGGTGGTGGGGGGTAGGGAGTAAGGTAGTGGGGACTAGAAATGAGATTAGTTGCTAGGTTTCCTCTATTATATAGAGAGTGGGGAGGCTGGTCCTTTTGGGCAAGTGCGACAGAGGCTTCAACTTTAGGCCCGTGTTTGCTGGAAGGCCCCATAAAGGAAATGTTTTTTTGTTTGATGCGCAACAATCGAACATCCACATTTTATGCTCCCGATCAAATTATAAAGTCATGTTTTTATTGTGAGAGAGGAAAAAATACCAGCGTCCAGCGGTTGCGCGAATGATAGGACACACATCTCAGCGAGACATGCCTGGCTAGCCGGCGGAAGGTCTTTCACTGGTCACCCACAATTAACGGCACGAGCATTGGACAACGTAAGTCAAATGCCTGTGTTGGCCAAGCGCAACAATAAATACCACCGCTCTTGTGCACCATCTAATACAACACAAATATCTGCCGGTATTGTGTGTGTCACGGCGTATATGTGGCCACTGCGACCAAATGGTGCCGCGGTTTCTCATCCGCCAGCTAACCAACTTTTGCTGGTAATTTTTTGCTTGTGTCGCTCAAAAAAGTGCCAGGACACTAGTAGAAAACAGGCCTCTCGTCCAGGCCATTAGTCCCGGCTGTGGCTAGGGCCGGGACTAATGGCCCTGGCCGGACGGTCCGAGCCACCCAGAACCATATGTCCCGGCCCGTTAGACCCCATTAGTCCCGGTATGAGGCTCAAACCAGGATTAAAGGGCCCTGGCCCTGCCGCTCGTTGGGGGCACCCCCTTTAGTCCTGATTTGTATCTTCAACCGGGACTAGTGGTCTGGCCCTATATATACGCACAGCCCCTCCCCCTCTCAACTATTTTTTCCTGGTGTTGAGAGTTTTGTTGTGTTATTTTTTTTCTTGTGCATACATATGCACTAGAGGTGTTTGGTGAAATGTCCATTAGAGCGATGCAAGTTTAGGTCACACAAGACAGACATGATATGAGGTGTCTGAGCCACACTTAAGTTTTCTCATCTTTGTTTCCAAGTGTGATAAAAGGTTAGCAACTATTTTCTCGTTAAGACCGTCATCCGGTATTAATTTTAGCATAGTGATTGCGTTTGACATATATTTGTATGATACAGATGAGCCATCCATGGATGTACGGTGACCGATGCTCTGCCGCTTTCAGAGAAGACGTGCGTTCTTTTTGATTTATGGCCGAGGAGAACAAGCGGCGAGATGGTTTTATGTGTTGTCCATGTGTTGACTGTAGGAATGAGAAGGCTCACACTTCCGCAAGAGTCATTCAGAGCCACCTGCTTCGGTCTAGTTTTATGTTCGGCTATAATGTTTGGACCAAACACGGAGAAAGAGGGGTTGTGATGGAAGACGGCGATGAAGAAGATAACGATGATGACAACTACCGATCTATGTTCCCTGAATACGCTGATACCGCAATGGAAGACAATGAAGAAGAAGGAGGTGAAGAACGGGAACCAGACCGGCCCACTGATGATCTTGGTCGGGTCATTTCTGATGCAAAGCGAGACTGCGACACGGAAAAGGAGAGGTTGCAGTTTGAGCAGATGTTACATGACCACAACAAATTGTTTTTTTAGGTTAAACCACAACAAATTGTTGTACCCAACTTGTGAAGATGGCCAGAAGAAGCTGGGTAGCACACTAGAATTGCTGAAGTGGAAGGCAGAGACCGGTGTGACTGACTTGGAATTTGATAAGTTGATGGTACTCATGAAGAGGTTGCTTCCAAGAAATAATGAATTGCCCGCCGGTACATACGGAGCAAAGAAGCTCGTCTGCCTCTAGGATTAGATGTGCAGAAGATACATGCGTGCCTTAATGACTGCATCCTCTACCGCGGTGAGAAGTACGAGAATTTGGATAAATGCCCAGTATGCACTGCATTGCGGTATAAGATCAGAAAAGATGACCCTGGTGATGTTGATGGCGAGCCACCCAGGAAGAGGGTTCCTGCCAAGGTGATGTGGTATGCTCCTATAATACCACGATTGAAATGTTTGTTCAGAAACAAAGAGCATGCCAAGTTGTTGCAATGGCACATGGAAGAACGTAAGAAAGACGGGATGTTGAGGCACCCCGCTGATGGTCGACAGTGGAGAAAAATCGAGAGAGACTTCCCGGACTTTGCTGGTGAAGCAAGAAACTTATGGTTTGGTCTAAGTACAGATGACATGAATCCTTTTGGGGAGCAGAGCTGCAGTCACATCACCTGGCCCATCACTCTATGTATCTACAACCTTCCTCCTTGGTTGTGCATGAAGCGGAGGTTCATTGTGATGCCAGTGGTCATCCAAGGCCTAAAGCAACCCGACAACGACATTGATGTGTACCTAAGGCCATTAGTTGATGAACTTTTACAGTTGTGGGACGAACCAGGTTTACGTGTGTGGGATGAGCACAAACAGGAGCCATTCGACCTACGAGCGTTGCTGTTCATAACCATCAATGATTGGTCTGCTCTTAATAACATCTTAGGACAGACGAACAAGGTATATAATGCATGCACACACTGTTTAGATGAGACTGAAAGTATATATCTGGATAAATCTAGGAAGAATGTGTACCCGTACAATCGTCATTTTCTTCCGCCCAGACACCCTTAAGGAAAAAAGGCAAGCATTTTGATGGCGAGGCAGATCACCGGAAGAAGCCTGCCCCCCGTACTGGTGCTGATGTATTTGGTATGGTCAAGGATTTAAATGTAATATTTGGAAAGGGTCCCGGAGGACAACCTATTCCGAAAGACGCCGACGGACGCGCACCCATGTGGAAGAAGAAATCTATATTTTGGGAGCTACCCTATTGGGAAGTCCATGAGGTCCGCTCTACAATCAACGTGATGCACCTGACGAAGAATCTTTGCGTGAATATTCTAGGCTTCTTAGGCTTGTATGGGAAGTCAAAAGATACACCGGAAACATGGGAGGACCAGCAACGTCATAAAGGACGAGACGGCAAGCATCCAGGGCAGTTTCAAGGGCCTGCCAGCTACGCTCTTACCAAGGAAGAGAAGGAAATCTTTTTTGAAGTCCTTTTTAGTATCAAGGTCCCATATGGCTTCTCGTCTAACATAAAGGGAATAGTAAATATGAAAGAGAAAAAAATTCAAAACCTAAAGTCCCATGACTGCCACGTGCTTATGACACAATTGCTTTTGGTTGCATTGAGAGGGATTCTACCAGAAAATGTTCGGCTGGCCATTGTGAAGGTATGTGCATTCCTCAATGCAATTTCTCAGAAGGTAATTGATCCAGAAAGTCTATCAGGGTTACAGATTGATGTGGTCTAATGTCTGGTCAGCTTCGAGTTGTTGTACCCTCCATCTTTCTTCAATATTATGGCGCACCTCCTAGTTCACCTAGTCGAAGAGATTAGAATTCTCGGTCCTGTGTTTCTACACAATATGTTCCCCTTCGAAAGGTTCATGGGAGTCTTAAAGAAATATGTTCATAACCGTGCTAAGCCAGAAGGAAGCATCTCCAAGGGCTATGGAACGGAGGAGGTCATTGAGTTTTGTGTTGACTTTCTTCCTGACCTTAAGCTGATTGGTGTTCCTGAATCTCGGTATGAGGGGAGGCTGACTGGAAAAGGCACACTAGGAAGGAAAACAATGGTATGTATGGACAGGGATTCTTTCAATAAATCACACTACACGGTTCTACACAATTCCACCTTGGTGGCTCTGTATATCGAGAAACACAAGATTATTGTACGCTCAGAAAACTCGGGGATGCC
Source organism: Avena sativa (assembly GCA_916181665.1). Classification (NCBI taxonomy): domain Eukaryota; kingdom Viridiplantae; phylum Streptophyta; class Magnoliopsida; order Poales; family Poaceae; genus Avena; species Avena sativa. The sequence continues at coordinate 378,628,906 of OV702279.1, read as the reverse complement.
TGACTCCTCGATTAAAGTGGAACACGAGGACACTTTCGGCAGTTGGTTGCAGAAGCATCTCATGAATAACAACACGGTTGAAGATCAGTTGTACTTGTTGGAACAGTTACCATCTTCGACTATATGTACTTTCCAAGGGTACGAGATAAATGGTAATACATTTTACATGATCGCCCAAGATAAAAAGAGCACCAACCAAAACAGTAGTGTACGCTTTGATGCAACAGATGACAATGGGTAGAAGTACACATATTATGGGTACATAGAGGAGATATGGGAACTTTAGTATGGACCTACTTTTAAGGTCCATTTGTTTCGGTGCAAATGGATCAAGATGACAGGAGGAGGGGTACATGTAGACGAAAAGTATGGCATGACAACAGTGGATCTCAACAATCTTGCGTACATGGACGAACCATTCGTCCTAGCCAACGATGTGGCTCGGATTTTCTATGTGAAGGACATGTCTACAAAACCGAGAAAAGGAAATCAGCAAAAGAATACATCGTCCGATGAGCCAAAGCGCCACATAGTCCGTTCAGGGAAAAGAAACATCGTGGGAGTGGATGACAAGATAGATATGTCAGAAGATTATAATAAGTTTAATGAAATCCCGCCCTTCAAAATGAAAACTGACCCAAGCCTCCTGTTAAATGATGAAGATTCTCCATGGCTACGGCGCATAAGAAAACAACACTAGATAGGGATGTTGGTGTAATATATTAAACCTTTTATGTAATCATATTGTTAAATGATGAAGATTCTCCATGGCCATGACAGCCGCACTATAAATAGAGGGAAAGGGCAGGGCAGGCTGGGCCAGGCAACACCCATAATAGGGGTTGAACCTTTAGTCCCGGTTGGAGAAACCAACCGCGACTGAAGGGATTGCGGCAGGCTGGGCCAGGCAGCACCAATAATAGGGGTTGAACCTTTAGTCTCGGTTGGAGAAACCAACCGCGACTGAAGGGATTGCGGCAGGCTGGGCCAGGTAGCACTAATAATAGGGGTTGAACCTTTAGTCCCCATTGGAGACAGCAACCGGGACAAAACACGAGTGAGCACTAATAATAGGGGTGAGTGTCGATATTATGTCATGAGTGTTGACACTATGCTGAGCTGCTTGTACTATAAATAAGCCAGTCCTCCAGCCAGTTTGAGGCATCTCCAAGATCGATGGTTTTCGAGAGCAGGGACACCACTACGGCCAGTTTCAGGGAGATGCCGCCGGAGCCCAGTCCTCCGGCATCTCCAAGAAACTGGTCATAGAGGCACTCCCTAATATGTGAAATTAGGTTAGCTCCTAGGCATATTGATCTAGTTAGAGAAGTTACAAGCTGCAAGATGGTCTTCGAGAGCAGGGACACTACTACGGCCAGTTTTAGGGAGATGTCGCTGGAGCCCAGTCCTCCGGCATCTCCAAGAAACTGGTCATAGAGGCACTCCCTAATATGTGACCGCACGTGTTTAGAGATCAGATCTTCATGGTAAGTACGAATCGGGACAACATCTTCATAGTTTGGGAAAGTCGTAGTACGAAACGGAACTAAAGGTCCCCCTTTAGTCCCGGTCCAACCATAAAACGAGACTAACACTCATTTATTAATGTTTAAAAACCGAGACTACGGAATCGGGACTAAAGGCCCCCTTTAGTCCTGGTCCAGCCACAAACCGGGACTAACACTCAATACATTTATTAATATTAAAAACCGGGACTAGCTAACACTCAGGACTAAAGCCGCCCCTTTAGTCATAATCATGCCTAGTCCTATAGTACACAGCTTCAGGGTCTTCTTCGTCATCGTCATCATCATTGTCATCGTCACTTGCCACTCCGGGGATCCTGAGCCCAGCCATGGCATATACCGGGGGCACCTGCCACTCCGGCCTCGGATTCACGGCGGGCGGGTGGACTTGTGGGCACCGCAGGCGAGGATGGTCTCCCCCGGTGATGTAGCGCATCACACCTATGATAGTATGGTTCGCCCACCACAGACGACGGCCGGCTTCGTTGTGGTTCACCGGGGGCAGGCCATCACCATCGTACCTGGCGAGCTCCCTTTCCTGCCGGTTAGCGAACAAGGAATTCCAGGTGTCGTAGTTGTCGGGATCCCACTAGGTATCCATCCGCTGCTCCGACGTGATCTCGTGGTAGAAGTGGTTCGTGATGGCCGCCTGTCGGGCGGAGCCTTGAGGCATGGAAGGGACAGGAACACCTCTAGCACTTAGCATCCATCCGGCGGGCAGCCGGTAGCCTAGTGGTCAAGGGTAGCTTGAGGCGCACAGCGCCTCCGTCTCCTCGAGGGTTAGAATGGCCCAGTAGGCGTTGTCCATTTATGTGAGAGAGGAAGGTGTGGATGTGTGCATAACCATGGCGCGGTCGGCCTATATATAGATGTAAAGGGTGGGAAAACATGGCGGGATGCGGTGGGAAATAGCGGGAAATATCTTTAGTCCCTGTCAGTGGCTATAACCGGGACTAAAAGCTCGGTTCAGAGGAAAGGGCGGAAAAACTTGGCGGGAAGCGGTGAGAAATGGCGGGAAAAATCTTTAGTCCCTGTTAGTGAATACAATCAGGACTAAAGCTTATTCAGAAAATGGATTTGGATTAATTATTCAAATTCAATAACTTTTCATGTTGAAAGTTTAGTGAGATTAAAAAATATGCAAAAAAAATAGTTAATGCATTTTTAAATTAATAATGGCAAAATGGTTAATAATTTGACTATTTAAAATAATTATTTGATAAAACAAAAATGGATTTGGATTATTTATTCAAATTCAAGAACTTTTCATGTTGAAAGTTTAGTGAGATTCAAAAATATGCAAAAAATAATAGTTAATGCATTTTTAAATTGATAATGGCAAAATGGTTAAAAATTTGACTATTTAAAATAATTATTTTATAAAATAGAAAATGGATTTGGATTAATTATTCAAATTCAAGAACTTTTCATGTTGAAAGTTATGTCAAATTCAAAAATATGCAAAAAAAAATAATAGTTAATGCATTTTTAATTGATAATGGCAAAATGGTTAATAATTTGACTATTTAAAATAATTATTTGATAAAACAGAAAATGGATTTGGATTAATTATTCAAATTCAAGAACTTTTGATGTTGAAAGTTTTGTCAAATTCACAAGTATGCAAAAAAGTAAATTTTAAAAGTTTTAAATAATATTTTTGAAAAATTGAAAAAAAAAGCACACGCGCGCTGGGTTTTTTGGCCCAGCACGCAAATTTGGGCCTTTAGTCCCGACCCAGTTTACCAGCCGGGACTAAAGGTCTGTCCCCAGCGCGCGAAAAACGAAACGCCCCCTCTAGTCCCGGTCTCTGGCACCAGCCGGGACTAGAGACCCCCCTTTAGTTCCGGCTGGTGCCATGCACCGAGACTAAAGGGGGTATAAATTGAGGCCTTCTCCCCCGGTGCATTCCACGCACCGGGAGAAGTGGAGGCCAGAGAGACGACGAAGCGCCACCAACTCCGACGAACCTCCACGCCCGCCGCGCCTCCCTCTCTCCGCCGGCCGCCGCGCCACCGTCAAGCCCGCCGCGCCCCGCGCGCCCGCCCCCTAGCTCGGCGGCCGCGCATCGCGCCACCGCCGCCAACTCCGACGAAGCGTCGGCCGCGAGGCTGCCCGCCGCCAACTCCCATGCCCGTGCGTGCCGCCAGCGCCAGCGTCGGTGAGTGTTAGTTAGGGTTAGGATTAGTACTTAGGATTTTTTAGTTTAGTATTATAGTTTAGGATTTTTGAGTTTAATGTATAGTTTAGGATTATATTTTAGGATTATAGTTTAGTGTATAGTTTAGGATTTTTTAGTTTAATGTATAGTTTAGGATTATAGTTTAGTGTATAGTTTAGGATTATAGTTTAGGATTTTTTAATTTAATGTATAGTTTAGGATTATAGTTTAATATTGTAAGTTATGTTTATTATAGGTTTTTTATTGTAATATAATAGTGTAATATAGTATTTTTATTGTAATACCCTCTTTGTAACCGGAGTTAGAGTTAGGGTTAGGGTGTTGGTGCTCGGTGGTGACCGGAGTTAGGGTTAGGGTGGTGGTTCTTGCGGGAAGTTGCTTAGTCGCTCGCCTCTCCCGCGGCGACCATCACCGGCCACCGCCACCGCACCTCCGGTTTAGGGTTCAGGGTCGTGACCGGAGTTAGGGTGGTGGTTTTCGCGGGAAGCCGCTTAGTCGCCCGCCTCTCCCGCGACCACCATCACCGGCCACCGCCCACCGCACCTCCGGGTTTAGGTTTTATTTTGTTAAGTTCAAATAAATATTGTGTGCATTTTGCAGGAACTATGGATCCACCTAGTACCCCAGTCCGCAGAGACCTAGATTTAGAACACTTGCTCGAGGATATGATTCACGATGCCGATGAGGGATCTCCCTCGAGGTATCTGAACTCATCCGGTGAGGGAGAGGAGACCAACATACAAGAGGAAGAAGCCCATGGACGTGTCGACGAGGTATATATATATGATGTCCGATGATCGTCACTAGATGTACCTAGTTGTATATATATAATGTTAACGAATGTTTCTTCTCTTAGGCCTCTACATTGAGCAAGAAAACCAAGCGCGGCCCAGCCAAAAAGTTGCCCCTGGATACTGTTTATGAAATTACAGAGGTTTCAGGAGACGGCGAACCATTAGAACCAAAGAAAACAAAATACTATCTGTACAACAATGCGGAGTTGTGGCTAGAGATCGCACCCCGATCACTGTTCGGGAGTGGAATAAGCCCAAAGAGGGGGAATGGAGTGATGTGTATATCAACGATAGGTTCAAAGATGAACTTTTAATGACCTAATGGGACATTTCAAGCTGCCAGAATGTGACACTGAGGACGAGATTGCTGAAATGAGAAAGAAAGTCAAGCAGTTCACACTAAAGAAGATGGTCGAACTATTCAAGAACTGGAAGAAGTCATTATGGCAACAATATCAGAAGGACAAGAAAACCCCATTATTCGAAGGCTATCTAGCGAAGCAGCAGCCTTACTGGGATGCATTTGTGCTGTATAGGAGGTCAGGAGTTGCAGAGGAAAAGTCAGAAAAAAACAAGATAAATGCTGCGAAGAAGAAATATCACCATAACTTGGGGCTAGGGGGCTACGCGGCTACCATGCCTAAGTGGGATGCAAAAGAGAAAGAGCTTCATAATAAAGGGATCATTCCAGAACCAATTAGCGAAGAATGGGATTTGAGGGCAAGAAATTGGTTCCTTGGGCATGGGAGTACATATGAAGAACTTACAGGGGACCTTGTTTGCAGTGACGGGATAAAGGTACCCAGGACTGCATGGCTAAAAGTGGTCAAAGATATTAAAGATGGAATAAAACAGTTTCATCCCGATAGAGAGAATGACTTGCTGACCTTGGTCCTCGGGAATCGCGAACATACAGGACGAGTCCGAGGCCTTGACGGGAGTCTCACGTGGGAGACTGGGTTTCCTAAGGACCAAGGTACCTATAGAAGCCGAGCAAGATCAAAGCAACGACGGGAGGAGGAGGAGGCAGACAAGTTCAAGCAGCTGCTAGGAAGACTTGACAAGCAACAGCAGCAGATCGACGAACTTAGAGGAATAGCGCGCTTGCAACAAGATCCTCCACTCGATATTACCGCCAACCCATCTCAACGGAGAAGCAGCGTCGCTGAATCGGAGGTCCCGTCTAACGATGCATCCTATACTAGAGATGGCGGTCCTGGCTACCCCGTGGATGGAATTAAGGAGAAGATACCTTGTGAGCTCCATAAAAAATTTAAGAACGTATCTGTGAAGGTGGCGGTCGGATCGGCTTTGCCTTGTCTGCCTGACGCACGTTGGCATGGCCGTGAGATTCCACCTGGCTATGCTAAAGTCGAGGTGGATCAAATCGTAAAGGAGTGGGAGTCAATGGAGCTTGACATCCCTGGACCTGAAGGTGAGATCACACTGGGAGAAGTACTTCGTGGGATCATTCTCTGGGAAAAGAACAACATACGGTTTCCAGGCTCAGCTCCAAGGATAACACTACCGCCTTTGAGTCGTCGCAGGTCTCCTTCACCTCCACCTCCACCTACATGACCTCCAAGAAGCCCACCCCATGATGACTACGACCACCACATCCCGAGTCCATCTCGATCTCCGCCGCAGGCTCAGCAGTCTTCGCTGCCCGCTAAGGACAATAAGCGGAAGCGTGCTCCGTCAGTGAGTACTAAAGGACGCGGCAGCCCAAAACGGAAAATGTCGCCCCTACCAACAGTGTCTCATCAGAATCTTCCCATCAGACCTTACAATCGTACTGATGCGGAATCTACATCGATATCAAAGGCCTAAGTGGCGGCGCATTTTGAGAAGAAGAAACCCGTGTTGGAGATATGCCCAAGAGGCAATAATAAAGTGGTTATTATCATATCTTCATACTTATGATAAATATTTACATACCATGCTATAATTGTATTAACCGGAAACATTAATACTTGTGTGATTTGTAAACGTAAAAGAGTCCCTAGTAAAGCCTCTTGTTAAACTAGCTTGTTGGTTAATATATGATCATGGTTTCCTGATCATGAACATAGAGATGTTATTAAACAACAGGGTCATATCATTAGGAGAATGATGTGATGGACATACTCCTATAGTTAAAGCGTAGCATAAAGATCAAGTCATTTAAATAGTTCATTTGCTATAAGCTTTCTGATACATAGTAACCTAATTCCTTCGACCATGAGATCATGCTTATCACCATCACCGGAAGGATGCTTTGATGACATCAAACACCACACCGTAACTGGGTGGCTATAAAGGTGGCATTGAGTGTTCGGAAAGTATGGGTTGAAACACATGGATACAGAGTGGGATTTGTCCATCCATATGACGGATAGATATACTCTGGGCCCTCTCGGTGGAATGTCATCCAATTAGCTTGCAAGCATGTGACTGGCTCACAAGGGATCACATATCACGGGAACGAGAAAAGAGTACTTATCGGTAACAAGGTTGAACTAGGTATGCAGAGATACCGACGATCAAAACCTCGGATAAGTAAACTATCATGAGACAAAGGGAAATTGGTATCGTATGTAAGTGGTTTATTCGATCGCAAAGTAATCATAGAAATATGTGGGAGCCATATGAATTTACAGATTATTCTATTGGTTATTGATCGGAGAAGTTTCTCGGTCATGTCCGCATAATTCACGAACCGTAGGGAGACACACTTAAGGATTCGATGTTGTTGAGTAGTTATGGAATGATGAGTAAGAGACTGAATGTTCTTCGGAGTCTCGGATGGGATCCGGGATATCACGAGGAGATCCGGAATGGTCCGGAGAATAAGATTCATATAAGGAAAGTCCTGTTTCGGGGTTGGAGAATGGTTCCGGTGTTTTCATCGGGAATGTTCTAGAAGGTTCCGGAATGTCCGACACTCCGGAGGGGAAGGGTACATGAATGTGTCATAGCAAGTTGGAATGGTTGCATCATGTACTAGGTGTCATAGCTGAGCAAAATAAAGGGATAAATCAAATCCTAGTTTGAAAAGTCAAACGCCAATTTGAAAAATCAAACGGCAAGTTTGCTTGGTGGAGGGAGAGTAGGAAACCTACTTGGGGAGGAAGTCCCACTCCCTCCACCCGCCGGCCAAGGAGGAGGAGTTGGAGGAGGACTCCCTCCTCCTAGGCGCCTCCCTCCCACCTATAAAAGAAGGGGCAGGGGTGCCCCTCTTCCACACACCTCAAACTCTATCTTTGGCACCTCCACCTCCAAGTGCAGCCGCCGCCGCCTAAGGTTTCCCCTCCAACTCGGCAAGTTGGGGCTCTCCCCAAGCCCTAGCCGCCGGCCAAGCTTCCTCCCTTGGTGCCTCTAAACCCTAGATCGCCAAGGCCTCTCTCATAGTCCACCATACTCGCTCCGGCTTAAGGCGAAACCCTGCGAGATCTCCCCTCTACTTCCGGTACCACGCCATCGTGCTGCCGGAATCACGAGGAGAGTGCTACAACCTCCGCTGCCTGCTGGAACAAGGGAGATGAAGGTCTTCATCGAGTACCGAACGTGTGACCGACTACGGAAGCGCTACCGGAACGCAGCGCCGGAAGGATCGTCTACGCGATCTTGAGATCGGCAAGTGTACGACTACATCACCCACGAGAATCTGCTCTCGTTAACCGCTTTGGATCTTCAAAGGTTAGTATTCTATCGACTCGTTGCTACAATCGAGTAGATAGATCTTGGCTTGATCATAGATTAGATCTTGATTGTGTGTTCATGCGGTAGAAATTTTTTATTATGAGAACAAAAGGGTTGTTCAAATAATTTCCGTAATCCATAAAAGATGGATGATTCACAAATCTCGTTGGAAAATCACATCCATAAAACTAGTGCTAAAAATGTCGAAAGACAAATTGATTGAAAGATCACTTAGGAAGTGGCATCGCCGTTTGAATTATATTGGAAAGAAAACATGAAGAAACTCCATGTGGATGGGACTTTGGAGTCTTTTGATTTTTGTTCAAATGACGCTTGTGAAACTTTCCTAGAGATAATTAAAACTTCGTTCATAGGCCAAAAAGGAAACGAATGACTAGCTTATTGGAACTTGTACATATTGTTGTACGAAGTCCATTATATGTAGTCAAGAGCGATGGATTTCAACTTCATATGCTTTCTCCGAAAATTTGAGTGAATATATGAATATTTACTTAATAAGGATGAAGTATGAAACATTTGAAAAGTTCAAAGACTTTCAAGATGAAGTGCAAAATCATTGTAACAAGAATATAAATAGTTTATGATAAGATCATAAAGGAAGATATGTGAGTTACAAGTTTAGCATGATACCCAAGATTTAAGGAATCGTTCCGTGGATTTTCATTTCCCGAAACACCATAAGAGTATGGAGCGTTCGAGATATGTAATTAAACCTTGTTTGACATGGTAAGATCAAAGGTGTAATGCATAAAACTGCCATTATATTTTAAAGATTAAAAGCTTGAGAGACTACCGTTTTTCCACTGAAAAGAGCTTCATCATAATCCATTGAAATGACACCATATAAAGTTATGGTTTGGGATAAAACCCAAGTAGTCCTTTCTTAAACATTGGTATGCTATGCATAAGAAAGATGTTTACAACCGAAGTCGGATGAACCTGTCTTTGTATGTTATTTCCAATAACTGTTCCTCCACAACATCGGAGACAAAAGTGTTTGTCGCTTAGAACGTCAAGTTTCTTTGAGAAGGAATTTTCTGTGAAAAGTTAAGTGGGAGGACAATAGAACTTTGATGAGGTTAAAAGAACCTTAGCTATGTGTGCAAAGTTGCGCAGCGCCGAAAAGTGTTCCGGAGGCAGCAACAATGCTCATGGATCACGTGCCTCAAAGGTTGCGGTCACAGAGGTCTAAGTTCCTATTGAAACAAGTAGGTCGGGTAAACAATCAAATACCAAGATTTGAGAGTTAAAATCATTATTTGACAATAATGATCCGGCTACATGCAAAGAAGCGATGAAGAGCCCTGACTCCGTCAAATGGCTTGAAGCCATAAAATCCGTGATAGTTCCATACACGAGAAATCAAGTTTTGAACTTGAAGGACCCTCGAGAAAGGTGTAAGACCTTACAGTTGTGTTTGGATCTGTAAAATAGACATGGATGTTTCACATCTATAAAATAGTCGACATGTTGGGAAAGAGTTCACAACAATGTTCAAAGGTTGACTATGACAAGATTTGATCTTTCATAGCGATATTTTGTCTAGACGGATTAATGTAGCAACCACTACATATAATTTTGTTATGTGGTAGTTGAATAAACAAAACAAGTTCTTCTAATAGAATTGTTACCTAGGACATGTGCATAACACGGTCCATAGGTTTTTGTTAATTCAAAGGATGCTAAAAGCATATGCAAACTTCAATGGTTGAAGTGAGCATCGCGGAGTTGGAATCTTCACTATGATGAAACTATTAAAAGAGTTTAATTTCATCAGAGAAAATGAAAATGCTTGCATTTGCAAGAAATTAAGTGGGAGCGCTAAGACATGTTTCTAATACATTATGTGGAAGACATATTGTTGATTAGAAATGATGTATCTTTTATTAACACATATTAAGAATTTCATCCCGATGAAAGACTTAGGCAAAACCCAAATATTTGGCATCAATAGACGCTAATATGGTTGTGCCGAAAGTACATAGATGATGTATTGAATGAGTTCAATATAGAAACTGCAAGAAAGGTTCTTGTCGCACAGAAAGGATTGAATGAGTTCAATATTGATGATATATTCAAGTGTATTGACACTTGGTAAGTGAAACAAATATTCAAGTATAGATTGATACTTTATGTATGAAATCACAAAGAGTATTTATATCAATCATACCGTGATATGTACAAATCCAGATATGTCCTATGCTCTAAATGTTATGAGCATATACCAGAATAATTCATAAGATGATCATTGGACGATAGTAAGGATATTCTTATGATCTTTTGGAAGAACTAAGAGTATATTATTTTGTAGAAGTGGCAAATAGATTGTTAGTTCATTGTAAAAGTATTACATTGATACTAGTTTTGTCACAAAGTACAAATTAAGTTTATCTCAATCTACACTAAGGGTGGTACAATATAATGGAAAGTAAGTTCCATAATGGATTTGGATGAGTTCCAAAGTTAAGACATTGTGACAGATACTACAACAAAAGGCTAAGTATATGACTGCTATAATAGCAGCTAAAGAGGGCATTTGTGTCAAGTAGTTTGTTATCAAACTAGGTGTAGTTCACAGCGGGATAATACTATGAAGATATATTGTACGACAATATTATCAACATGTTTTAACCCCAAAGAACTAAAGGTCTCACCAAAGGACCAAAATTATACAAAGCCATCTCATTAGAGAATGAGTGTTGCGTAGAGACGCAAAGACATGCAATTACACACGGACCTGGAAGTGTCAAATCCGGAGATCAGTTGACCACTAGCAATCGTGTACATACGACACCAGAAAGCCATAGGTGTTGAATACACAAAGGTTTGAAACTAGATTATTGACTCTAGTGCAAGTGGGAGACTGTTGGAGATATGCCCAAGAGGCAATAATAAAGTGGTTATTATCATATCTTCATACTTATGATAAATGTTTACATACCATGCTATAATTGTATTAAACAGAAACATTAATACTTGTGTGATTTGTAGACGTAAAAGAGTCCCTAGTAAAGCATCTTGTTAAACTAGCTTGTTGGTTAATATATGATCATGGTTTCTTGATCATGAACATAGAGATGTTATTAAACAACAGGGTCATATCATTAGGAGAATGATGTGATGGACATACTCCTATAGTTAAAGCGTAGCATAAAGATCAAGTCATTTAAATAGTTCATTTGCTATAAGCTTTCTGATACATAGTAACCTAATTACTTCGACCATGAGATCATGCTTATCACCATCACCGGAAGGATGCTTTGATGACATCAAACACCACACCGTAACTGGGTGGCTATAAAGGTGGCATTGAGTGTTCGGAAAGTATGGGTTGAAACACATGGATACAGAGTGGGATTTGTCCATCCATATGACGGATAGATATACTCTGGGCCCTCTCAGTGGAATGTCATCCAATTAGCTTGCAAGCATGTGACTGGCTCACAAGGGATCACATATCACAGGAACGAGAAAATAGTACTTATCGGTAACAAGGTTGAACTAGGTATGCAGAGATACCGACGATCAAAACCTCGGATAAGTAAACTATCGTGAGACAAAAGGAAATTGGTATCTTATGTAAGTGGTTCATTCGATCGCAAAGTAATCGTAGAAATATGTGGGAGCCATATGAATTTCCAGATTCCTCTATTGGTTATTGATCGAAGAAGTGTCTCGGTCATGTCCGCATAATTCACGAACCGTAGGGAGACACACTTAAAGATTCGATGTTGTTGAGTAGTTATGGAATGATGAGTAAGAGACCGAATGTTGTTCGGAGTCTCGGATGGGATCCGGGATATCACGAGGAGATCCGGAATGGTCCGGAGAATAAGATTCATATAAGGAAAGTCCTGTTTCGGGGTTGGAGAATGGTTCCGGTGTTTTCATCGGGAATGTTCTAGAAGGTTCCGGAATGTCCGGCACTCCGGAGGGGAAGGGTACATGAATGTGTCATAACAAGTTGGAATGGTTGCATCATGTACTAGGTGTCATCGCTGAGCAAAATAAAGGGATAAATCAAATCCTAGTTTGAAAAGTCAAACGCCAATTTGAAAAATCAAACGGCAAGTTTGCTTGGTGGAGGGAGAGTAGGAAACCTACTTGGGGAGGAAGTCCCACTCCCTCCACCCGCCGGCCAAGGAGGAGGAGTTGGAGGAGGACTCCCTCCTCCTAGGAGCCTCCCTCCCACCTATAAAAGAAGGGGCAGGGGTGCCCCTCTTCCACACACCTCAAACTCTAGCTTTGGCGCCTCCACCTCCAAGTGCAGCCGCCGCCGCCTAAGGTTTCCCCTCCAACTCGGCAAGTTGGGGCTCTCCCCAAGCCCTAGCCGCCGGCCAAGCTTCCTCCCTTGGTGCCTCTAAACCCTAGATCGCCAAGGCCTCTCTCATAGTCCACCATACTCGCTCCGGCTTAAGGCGAAACCCTGCGAGATCTCCCCTCTACTTCCGGTACCACGCCGTCGTGCTGCCGGAATCACGAGGAGAGTGCTACAACCTCCGCTTCCTGCTGGAACAAGGGAGATGAAGGTCTTCATCGAGTACCGAACGTGTGACCGACTACGGAAGCGCTACCGGAACGCAGCGCCGGAAGGATCGTCTACGCGATCTTGAGATCGGCAAGTGTACGACTACATCACCCACGAGAATCTGCTCTCGTTAACCGCTTTGGATCTTCAAAGGTTAGTATTCTATCGACTCGTTGCTACAATCGAGTAGATAGATCTTGGCTTGATCATAGATTAGATCTTGATTGTGTGTTCATGCGGTAGAAATTTTTTGTTTTCCATGCTACGAACCCCTACAACCCGAGCCCGCTCCAGTATACACCGAGAAGCAAAAGGCATATGCACTTGATTTTCTGAACACACCATCGCAATATGAGTTGCACCATAAGCCAGATGACTATCTACTCACACTTTAGAAAGAAGTGGCAAAGAGCAAATCAAGTAAATCAAGCAAATCAAGTGCAAGCGATAAAAAATCAGCAAGCACAGGTGCAAGCGGGATCAAAAATGCAATCAGTAAAATATTAGACGTTCCTCTTCCCGGACAACAGGCAAAACAAACGATCGCACCCCTCAAGGTGGTTTCACAAAACGTTCCACTCCTCGCACAACAGCCACTTGATATGTCAATAGCTACGGAGTTGGCGTCCAGCATGGAAATTACACTTGATGAACTATTAGGCCCCCAACTCGACCATCTACCCAAGATGCCACTAGCACCTAAATATGTCGCAGGTGAGGATTTGGTCAGCAAAGAGAGGCGGAGAGAACTACCAACACAAATGCAGAATCTCCATCAATGGTACTCGACGGTCATAAAGCAGGGGAGAATATTTATCGTAGCCAATGTCCCACGTGAGTACTACTTCAGACCCGAAGAGGTCCATATTGAGTTTCCAGAACTGTTCCAGTTATACCATCTCGATGCCCTGGACAAATCCATCCTCAACTGCTATTGTGTATAAGTTGTTAAATTCATTGTCTACATGTTCGGTTTTTCAGTTGTTCAGTTCAGAACATGTAATTATCCTTATTATGAAGAATGAAGATGCTGGAATATAAAAGAAAAAGAATCTATAATATCGGGTTCATTGACCCAGATAAAGTGCATATAGCCACGCTAAGGGATAACCCCGAGGAGACGGAGGAAAACATTCTAAGCTTTCTACTGGAGCAAAATTCTCTGACCACATACTGTTTCCTTACAATTTCAGGTGAGGGTCTTACTCTGTTGTACACATTCACTTTTGATTAGTCGATGCTAATAAGTGTAACTGATGTATATATAAATGTTTGCAGCTTTCACTGGGTTCTGCTAGACATTCAACTTGATAAGGGAAGAGTTGATGTCATGGACCCATCAAAGAGAAACCTGGAAGATTTCCGCAGCATGCAGGACATGCTCCAGAAGTAAGTTTCGCGCTATATCGGTATCTTTCGTTGATTTCCTGAGATATCAGATAATGAATAACTCATTCATTCATTTCTTTGTCGGGCAGGGTTTGGATCCGGTCAAGCGCGAGGTTACGGGTGTATTTAGTGAGAATCTGATGTTTAAGGCGGTCTTGTTAACTAGCACGTGATATGTCCACGCATCTCTTTACTTCTAGTTTCAATACAATAATGATGCTCTAGATTATTATTTTGATTGAATTCTATTCTCGTAAAGTGCGCGAGGCAGCCACGGGATCAAATCTATGTGAATTCTACGTTTGCGAGTTCATTCGCACGTTTACCACCGAACACAACGATTATAGAGTCGACGTAAGCAATGCATTCACACCATCATTTTATTGCTGTCATCTTTTGTTATCAGAATTGATACATATTGATCTCCTTTTTCTTATATATAGTTCGAGAAAATGCGGGATCAACTACTACCAGAGCAACGCGTACTAGCAATTGCGGAGGAGAATTTAGACAATGCCGGAGAATTTAGTGTGAATAGGCGCTACTGATCTCCATGTAATCGAACTATTTTGTGCTCTAGTCCCGGTATTCTGTGATCTCCATATAACTATGTAAATTGTATATATTTGTATGCTCGATTTTATAATACAAGTTATCTTATATATGTGCAAGAACGTGTACGATATGTGGTGACGTACAAATATTCAAAAACCATTTTAAAATGAAAAATAAATAAATAAAACAATACAAAATGAATTCTCTGCCGCGGCAGAGAAAAGGCACAAAATGCTGCCACGGCAGAGGAATCACTAGTCCAAGGTAATGCTCTGCTGCGGCAGAGAAAAGGCGTAAAATGCTGCCGCAGCAGAGACCCACTAGTCCCGATCTGTGGCACTAACCGGAGCTAGTGATGGTGCACCCTAAGCGCGCATGGACAGCCACGTGGGCACTGGGCCGGGACTAGTGTTGAGCCTCTAGTCCCGCTTGATTATCCCGGTTCAGAAACCGGGACTATAGACACTTACGGCCCGGGACTAGAGGCCCCGTCTCCACTAGTGGGAACATGGGGTATTTTTGTAGTATATGATGGTATCAAGATCCACCCCGTGAGTGGAGTTGGCATGGTCGTCCAAATCCCACAAGCATTGGTGACATTAAATGCTCAAAATGAAGGAAGGAACTTCAACTTAATCCATTATTGGCTCAAACTTCATCGAGCTACAAAGTGGATTGACCTTATTGCGTCTCTCAGACTCCAAGCCTAAAATGCCACCACTCACAGAAAGAAGAGAAGCAATGATGGAGCCACCATTGATCTTGATGAGCCAAATGAAACAATGCGAGGTTTGGGAGCATGCTTGTCCCGGCCCTAGGGAAAGAATCTAGCCATCCAAATGAAACAATGCGAGGTTTGGGAGCATGCTTGGCCCGGCCCTAGGGAAAGAATCTAGCCAAGAAATACTTGAAGAGTGAGGTGTCCAGCATTGCATTATAAGAAGCATTAAAAGAAATGATCTCCGCGAAAGAGAACTTTAGTGTAAAAAGAGGAGAGGTTCGAGGATTCAAAAAAGATGAGCACTTCAAGAGCTTCATGGATACTATTCAAGAGAAGTACGGAGCCGATGTCACCCCAACTGCCGAGAAGCTTCGTCAAGATGCGGAAATGGAGGACAAAAGGGAACACGTGGGGTTCTAGTCTTTCATCATATCTATGATTGATGGAAAATTCTACTTAGAAGCCGCCGCACGCGAGTCGCTACCATGCGACATCCGTTCCGATCGTCCGATTTTATTTTAACGCGTTAGATCTTTTGCTACAGCATCGTGCTTTTTTCTGCGACGCCACAGTGAGGCTGTCAAGTGCAGGAAATCTCTGTCTCGTACAGCACACGGTCGCTACAATAAGGCAGCGAAATAGTGCACGCTGCTGCGTCACCGACAGGTTGGCCTAGTAGCTATAGTTTGCATGCATAGCTTTTTGAGAAGACAAGTAGTACTAATTTCCATGCGATTTTAGTTAAGAATATTTGACGGTACCAAATTTTGCTTTAGCATGCCAATTTTACACTACTAAGTACTAATACTACCTAGTAAAGTGACAAAAAACAACTAAAAAACCTTTAGGCTTTATTCGTTTTATACATTTGCTGGCATAAAGCCTAAAATTGTATAAACCAACCACATAGGTGCAAAAGAATCTGACAATTTATACTCAAAATCCTAATAGGTGTATAAATCAATCCGGTAACTGTGTTTAGTAATCTGGCAATTGCTCTCGTAAAACATGATAGGTGTATCAAATTAACCTAGTAGATTTGCTTAGTAATCCGGTAGTTGCTCTAGTAAATTCTAATAGGTGTATCAAATCAACCTGATAGCTACGTTTAAGTAATCAGGTAATTGCTCTCGTAAAACCTAGCGGGTGTATCAAATTAACCTGATAGCTGTGTTTAATAATCTAGTGGTTGCTCTTGTAAAACCCGATAGACGTTTGCATTAAACTATCTAGTATACTCATGACACCCGACGTTTGTTGATAATTTTGGTACTCCCTTCAACTCATATTAGTTGGATTAGATTCATCTAGATAAAAATATATTTAATTAAGTTTTAGTGCTAGATATATTAATATCTAATATAAATTTAAGTCATCTAATATGAATGAAAGGGAGTACTAGTAAATATATTATACCTGGCAGCCTACTAGTACTACTATCTAGTCATCTCATCTAGGAATGTCACTAGAAATTGTACTAGTACTTCTTCTACCTAGCACTTTAGATTTGAGAGGTACGGTCGGAGATGCCCTTCGCATACAGCTTTTTAGACGTTTGCTTGTCAGGGGCTGGTCAAATATTGGTCAGCTGAATCGCGCGAGCCAAGTAAAAAGGGAATGAGTAATCTGCGGGTAGACGAGTTTTTCGGGTTTGACTATAGCCGCCGCACCAGAAGACTAATATGCGGCGCCGCGCTATAGTCTTGTCCATGATTAATTATATATTACCCATCCGAGATTGTGTGCTCCGGGCAAACTATTCCCTCCTATCCAAATTGTTAACCTCAACTTTGTCTATATTTGCATGCACCTAGTCTAAATAGTATTTTTGGCGAGAAACTGATTTGTATTAACTGCAGATCTTACATATCAGTCTAGAACAAAGATGTAAATTACAAGAAAGTCCTTCTGGACCTCGACGCCATGGACAACGAACAAGACACTGCGATCGGCGCGCCGCCGCACCACCTCCCCTCTGGCCTTGGAACAGGAGGCTCCCTCGTACGGACGGGAAGTCGACGCTCCTCAGATCCGAAGATCCTCCACCTTGCGCCATCGCCAGCATCGAAGCAGCAAACAACATCAGCTCGATTCTTCAACCGCGCCAGATCCGCCACTACTCGACATCCAGCTCGGGGAAACTCGCACCGCAACTCCGAGGATCTGCGGCCGAGAGACGAGCGCGCGGCCGGCGACAATGCCCCGCGGAACATCACCACCGAAGGCGAAGACCGCTGCCCCAAAACTCCACTCCGGCCGCGCCGCCATCTTCCCGACACCGCCGGCTGGTACCTGCACAAACCTACACAACAAAACGAAGAGAAACGAGGCTCCCCCGCCCTCCTGCCGCCGGAGCGGCTGGCGGAGGACGAGGGACCCAGCGATTTGTCGGGGATTGAGGTGGCTTGGCCGGTGGTTCGAGAAATCGCGAGATCTCAGATCTGTTAGGCCACCTAGTCTAAATAGTTAGATAAGTATGAATCTAAACAAATCTGAGATTATTAATATGTACCGGAGTGTGAGTATACGTATACACATGTGACACAGTGTGGATGATGAATTGCTTTTTGAGTACGAGAGGCACATGCACAAACTTTTTTTTCTGCAACACTCAGATCACGCCTTGCACTTAGAGCCACGTTTTTTTTTTTTGGAGGAATTGCACTTAGAGCCACGTGTGCTCTGCTTCTCGTCTGCTTTTTTTTCCTTCATGAAGTGTAAACCACTCGTGGACCGTGGGAGTAATATTATCCGTTTTTCCTACCCGATCCAACAACAAGATATTGGCTTGTCGAAATCCCATCGAGTCGCTTGACGTAGCGCGCGGGCCGGCCCATCCTATGCACCGCAACGTTGCGCTTCCTCGCTCACATGAAGAAAAAAACACCCATGCTGCCCTTCAAATAGCAAGAGGCAACAGCTGGGCAGTGTAACGGGCTGTTCTTTCTTCATCTTCTTCCCCAAGTTGATCCTCTCTCCCCAACCCCGAACACAGATCACCTCTCCATCCGCCGCCGCCGCCGCCGTCGCGCGTCCCGATGGGCGCCCTGTTGAGCAGCCTCTGGAGCAAGGAGCCTCCGCCGCCGCCTCCGCCGATGGTGCTGGTGCCGCCGATCTTCGACTACCCGCCCATCGCCGCCCGCACCAGGTCCCCCCACTCCCCAACCCTCCCCTTCGTTCTCCCGCAAACCAAATCTGCTCCATGCCCTCTCGCCCAAGTACGCAGCAAGGACCGAGGGCAAGCCGCGCTTCGCACAATGCGATTCAGTGCCGAGGGTTTCTTAATCCTCGACTAATTGCTCGATTAGATTAGATGATCGTGATTAGCGACGCCCCCTTGTGAAATCGCGCCTCGTCGTTTCTCTATACTTAAGCTATTTCTTACCG
The DNA here is from genome assembly GCA_916181665.1 of Avena sativa. Lineage (NCBI taxonomy): Eukaryota > Viridiplantae > Streptophyta > Magnoliopsida > Poales > Poaceae > Avena > Avena sativa. The sequence goes on along the minus strand of OV702279.1, from coordinate 378,610,122 downwards.
TGTAATAAGCACATGCCGATTAATTGTAGCCAGTGTTCAGAAACAAAGTAATCGTAGCCCTTGGGTGTACTGTCCTGATTTTCAGCTTCAGATAGCTTTCTGTGTCGATGCCCATCCGTCAGAAACAGGGAACCGTAAAGCAAACTGGCCCTACACTGTGGTTTTCTACTGAAGAGGTTTTTTGTCTTGACCACGCAGGATGTCGGTGCCGGCATACGAGATGATGTTCGGAAAGCTCCCGCTGCGCAGTCTGTTTGAGGACTACTTCGATCAGGCGGGGAGCATGACCTCAAGGATTATGCTGAAGCCGCTGGAAGATCCTCACGTTGATCTGATCGCCAATGTATCCTCTGAAACATGAATCATCGTTGCCGCATTTTTTTATTCTGCTGCTGTATCAGGTTCTTTCAGTAGTACTACTACTGTCTTAGTTCGATGGGATATGAGCGAGGATCGGTGAATCTTCAACAGTTACATCCTGTAGCTGTTCTTTTATGTTACTTCATAGTAGTAATAGCATTTTTTTGCTCGGTCTGTCAGTTTCGATAATTTTTGGGTGTTACCTTTTGATGCAAACCAATCTCCACTGGGTAGCCTCATCTACACAATGCACAAGTAACAAATTTAAGATTGCCTACAGTGGTTGATATCACCTTGGTGCTAGAAAATTATTTCACTGATGCGCATGTTTATATGCCAACCCTTGTAGTTTTGACTCGTGTCAAGAGGTTTGATTCATGCGCAGTACATTTTGTGTGCTGACATCTAGTTTTTGCAAGAGAAGTCTTTGCATACCTTAATATCACTAGGTCTCTGCAGCTGCCGAAAAAGATAGTGGAACAGAAGTAAAAGGAGACGCTCTGTTTCGCTGGCAAAAGTAATCATTCCCATAATTTACCAGCGCTCTGTATTTATGCAATCTTTGTTATATTCTAACATAAGAAATGCTTTACTGTTCTTTAGAGATTTGTATGATCCCCATACCTTTGTGGACCTTCTTGCGTCGACTTCAGACCCGTACGTCTTTTCTTGCTGGAGGAATAATAAAATTACTGCATTAATTATTGCTTATTTTGATAATTGCATACATGATGATATTTTTGATCGTACTTTTATCCAGCATGTTGAAGCTGAGGTCATGTGCTTACTATGCTCCGTATCACGTTGGTGCATTTGGGATACTCCCTTTGCTAATGGGAAACAGGTAAACTATATATCTGTTGCACTTGCAAATCATGGAAGCCATTGTTACATAGCTTTCCACTAGTTCGTTTGTTGACCTTTGGAGAAATGTCCTAAATAGTATGTTAGATGTTTTCACCATCAATTTCAGTTGATATAGTTAGAAACCATCAGTGAGGAAGTTATGTTTTTCAGGGTGTCCTCTGAGGACAATGGTCTCCTGGGTCTAAGGTATGGTTCAGATAATCTATCATTTGGGGCGTCCTTTGTGCCAATGCCTGGTATGTCTCATTTGTACTTCTCATGTATTTTGTTGGGTTGTGTTTGAAGATTATACGTAACAAAATGCACTACCCATTTTAATCTGAATCCATATAGAGGACCAGTATTATTGCCAACTAATATGCTTTGAATTCAATCTTTGTAATGTTATTTTCAGTTCACTTTTACTTATAATATCTGCTGATATATTCTAATAAAAACAATAATACTTTCTGACATTACTTTTGTTTGCAGCATCTGGTGAGGTGCCATATGGAGCATGGTTGGTTGGGAGAAAAGGAAGTTTGACTGCAGGAGCACAATATAAGCCACTTAGTGAGTGTTAATCTCTGAAATTTAAACTTACTATCAGCGAAAAAACCTCAACAAATAAAGGTGGAGCAGTTCATCATCCTGTAATATTCCAACAACTTAGTAGAAGATAGAAGCTGGAACACAAAAGCAAAATAATGTATCTTCATAATATGTTGTTGAGTTAAATTTAAATTTGTTTGTAGTTTTGGGATTCTATTTCAAGTGGAACATAGGAGCATGGTAAACACTTGCAGCGCTAGGTTCTCATCTGGAGCACTCTTGTGTACAGATGCATGTATATTCCCTTTTAGATTGTCAAAAATTCTGATGATTTGCATTCGCTTCCTTTTGTTCACCACCAAAGGAAGCATGGGCCTTTTAGATCATGCTGTGTAGCATGTAGCTTCTTTTGTCACGAAATCACAAGAATTTTAGTACCTCACAATTCTGAAAATTTTCTGTTCATACTATTTTCTAACATTATTATCCTCTTATTCTAAATTTGACTGAAATGTAATTCGGTAATGGTACAATATGTATCTTCTTTTCTATCATTATTATCCTCTTCATGCATCTAGATAAGCAGACGTGGATATTCAGTTGTTTATTTGCACTTTTATGAGCTTTTTTTCATTGAGTTATAGTTAGTGCTCTTACGCTCATTATGCACGTAGGTGGAAACAAAAATCCTATGCCATATACAGACCCGAAGAACTGGAATTATGCAATCAGTTATGGTGTTGGCTCAACAAGCCCTCTCAGCCCTTCATTCATTTGTTCCCTAGAGCTTGCCAGAAATACACAGGTTTGTAGTTTTTGCTGCTTCTTTGATTGGAAAGTTAGCTTCAATTGCTAGGATAATTTTGTTAAGGTTATAAACAGAACTGTATGATCGAATGATGGATCCTTGCAATGGATGTGAATTTTAGAACTATTTACGTGTCTCTTTTTTAAATAATATCTCGATCACTGGAAACATTATCTGTTGATATGTTCATCTGAATATGTGTAGGCAACTGTGTGTTTACACACAGGAGTGCATACATGCATGAGTATATCTCCATGACACATCACCAAGTGGACAATGTTCACTTATTATAGTTACGAGTTTCACACAAGATATTTAGAGTTGGACTAGTATTTAAAAATGGAGGGAGTGCAACAGATGCTGCCTGAAAATACATGTTTATTTGTGAAAATAACTATTCTCACCAAGATATAAGAAAAATCATCAGTCGCATAGATATGTGTATGAAACAGTTGGTTTTATGCATATGTTTGTCTTCATTTCTTTATGTTAGGGAGCAGTGGTGTACTTCTACTAAAAAACATTAATACATTAAATAGCTATTGATTATGATAGTTCAAGACAACCTTAATATGTTCAACTATGTTTGCCTTCAATGAGCTGCATGGGTAATGAAATTTTGTTTTCCTCAATGTGCAGCTTACCGCGTCGTTCTATCAGCACCTGGTTGTGCAAAGAAGGGTAAGGACAGTTCTCTTAGTTTTATTATCTGTCTCTGACGAGATGGAAACTAATTTGATCATTAAGCCTTTTATGCTTTCTGTGGATCCTGGTAGCTTTCTGTGTTCTTTTGTACTATCTCAGTGCTGTGATAGCCAAAGATCAGACATATGCATATTAGTAAAACAAAAAACTGAGAATACTCTAAGAGTGCTTATGTTTTTAGTAAGAAGATACAATTACAAGCTCATAAGAAAAATATCCGTCCATGGTGCTTCTCTGCTGTTGCCAACACCAATGTTTCTTAGGTACACAACATGCATACAGTTATCAACAAATAAAGCAGCATCCCACACTAATGTCGATATTATCAGTCTAATAATTTCTGTTAGGGATAAAAATATGTCCAAGATTTCGTCTTAGCCATGAGTTTAAACGCCAACATGCTTTGACTGAAACTGAAGTTGTGTCAGTATGTCACGATGTATACCAATGACTCGTTATTACTTCACTTGAGGGAACTGTATATTTTGCACTCTTTTTTCCTATAGTTGTTTGCTCCTTATTTCCTGGTTTACCGTACCATGTTTTGGTGTTAATTTTAATCATGGTATCTAAGCTTGTTGAGAGTCTATTCTACTCGCATCTATCAGGTGAAAAATCCCTTTGAAGATGATCAGGTTGTTGGTATCACAAACTACATAGATTTGGGTCTTGAGTTGTCTGGAGGGTAAGCCTTACTACCTAAGAGGAAGAAACATTACTTTATTTCTTCATGAAATCAGCTGACCAACTCCATTTTCACACTATTAGGATTGATAAAGATAAACCAACAGAGGGCGCCAGCAACTCTCCGTTTCAGTTAGCTGCAAGCTGGCAAGCCAATAAGAACTTCATGTTGAAGGTTAAGTAGATCCATTCATCAGTTTGGCGGCCTTTAAGCGAGTCTTATATTAGCTTCATCTGTTTCTGACGGTGATTGCTCTGTTCTTCTCAATAGGGAAAGCTGGGTCCTTCCAAGTCATCCGTGGCTTTGGCATTCAAGTCATGGTGGAGACCATCCTTTGCACTTAGCGTCACAGGTGTGTACTGTGCAAGCCTGTCTTAATATATTTTGCATAAAAACAAAGCTAATAACTCATCTTTTCTAAAGCAGAACACTCAACAACCAAATCTACAGTCCATACACCACTGTTATATCTCCTGTTAATGTGTTCTGATGAACCAGATAAACTGAATCCATAATAAAACATCAAAAAGGGAAAGTAGTTCTAGGATCGCTGCAAATTACCGACAGGTGGACTTGATAGAAGTTTGAGTTGACGCTTGCTGTGGTTGCATTGATTTCTGTTTGCAGCTGTGAACGACCATTTGAAGGGGACAACGTCGTACGGTTTTGGAATCCGCGTCGATGATCTCAGGAGGGCCAGGTACTGTCTCTCTGATGGATCACGATTACTAACTATTCGAGCCTTCAGGTCAGCTAGTTATTTAGTAGCAATGTCGTGTCGGCTGCTGACAATTCTCTGCTTGATGAACTTGCAGTTACGAGAAGGCTGACGCGAACTACGTGATGCTGACTCCAAACAAGCAGCACCTGGCACCGGCCGTCATGTTTAAATACAGGGAGCGGCCCATGTTCCAGGAGGATGTGGATTCGGGCAACTTTGATCATCTGCCTGCCGAGTTGAAGCCCATTGGCAAGATAATCTAGCTGGTGTCTCTCAGGGCTCAGACCTGTCAGTCGTCTAAGGACATTTAAATTGTGGAAGTACATTTAGCATTTAGCAAGTTCATCTGAAAAGCCTTGTAGATTTCATACCGGTTTGAGATCCGCGAGAGCGCAGTATTTCTCTTTAGTCGTTCCCTTTAGTGTAGAAATTTTGTCTCTGAGAATGTTTGAGCAATTGCACTGGAGCTCGGTGCGTAAGGCAGTTTCATGGACTAGGAGGATGTAGGCAATCAACTTGTAGCGATCTTTGAACGTGTTGAACTAGTTTGTTTGTTTTTGCTTTCCTTCGTTGACATCGAACTAGCTTACAAGAGCACTTGGTCTTTGACTGCTTTGAACTACTGAACTAGGAATGTGACGTGTTTTTGCAGGTGTACATAACCATGGGATGGCACATAGGACAGTCAGGCCTTGTTTGGTTCATAGAAGAAAAAAATGTAGGAATATGATTATTTTTCACGCTGACACTTATTCAACCGTTTGGTTCAAAGGAATTGAGCAAAGAAAAAACACAGGATGATCATAGTTTAGAAAGGAAAACGCAGGAATTAATTATACAATTTAGTTGGACCTTTTTTTTTCAAATTCTCATGCACGTGGAACGAGACTGAGGTCTCTAGTGGCATAATACCATCCTGGATTTTACTTTCTCGTATAGTTTGGCTTTAATTTGACCATGTGTTTCTTAAATTCCTGTAAACCGAACAACCAAGTTTACATAATTCTTTGTTATTTAGTCGTTTGTTCGCACCTTCATTTCTATCCGATCCTGCAAACAAGATTGGCCTTCAATAATGTGGGCCAGTTATAAGCTAAAATAAGATGGCCATTCCACACTTCGTTCCTTTAGTTATAGATCCTTAGGGCATGGCCAATGCTACACGCTGGACTACTGCCTCAGCCCTCCACGTAGGTTCGGATGGTCCTAAACGGCTGACCGTATCGCTCGCAGAGCAAAGTAGAGCAAGTACAATAAGGTCCAGTCAGCAGGCTATAGTGTTTAAACTAGTATATTTTTGTTTAGTTGGATGAGAGAGAAGATGAGAAAGAATGGCAATGAGCTCTTAGTTAAGAGTCAGCTGTAGCACGTGCTCCTAGACACTATGTGAGAGTGTAAAGTGAGATATATATTAATAAAGTAGTATATTTTTATCTCTAACTATTGTATATGTTGGCTATTAGATTGACTCTAGATGACATGGACATGTCTTATAGCCGGCAGTTGGCTCTACTATGCCCTTGCTCGTAGTAGCCTGCAGAGGAGGCCGCCTCTTCCCAGCCAAAAGCAAGCCATGCATCATAAAGCAAGAGAAACCAACACATGCAAGGGGAGGAAAAAGCTAAAAAGGTTGACCCACGAGGTGCTGCCACCGTTGGAAGATTATGGCATCAAACAGCTGCTCCAAATATTTTTATTCATGGGGCAGGCGCATACCACTGGCTCCATAAATCATGCCCTTGATCTTATAAAAAGAATCGACTGTGCACATCGTTTAACGCGACCTAATCTCTGTCTTGCTAATTGTTTAGCAGTGCCCTCGGGACTGAACTGAGCTAACCAGCAGTGAGCAAGGGAAGCTGCACGTCGTGGATAGATACGGAGTACGTGCGTGTCAGCCTTGCGTGACGACACCACCGGCACAAGTCAAAAGAGGGATGCCGACAATCATCCACTGGGCCAGTCCCTCTCTCCTACACTTCCACGATTTTGACAACACGCCTCATGCATGTCACATGGAGGAAAGTCCCAAGTCCAACCCAGCGGCCGTAGTTCTTCTCAATGGGGACAAGGTACGCGGACAAACCGTGCTGGAGATCTAGCTACATTGTATATAATCGGTGGTGTCGGCCAAGGTTGTTCGCAGGAAAAATATCCAGAAACCCGTGGGCAGAGCTACTAGCTAGCATAGACCGATCGAGCTAACGGTGTACGTGCCCAATGCTAGAACACCCCCTAATGATTCGGCCCCTGGTATTGTACTGGTGCATGACCTAGCGCGTATGCCACCGCTAGGCCAGGCGCCGGGCTCTAGAACGCGTTCAATAAGCTGCGATACTAGTCACGGCGTTTATCTACTATTGTGGTGCCCCGCGAGTGGCAAGCGGTTGTGACGTTAAGTCTATTGCCGGATTTACAACTGATCAATCAAGTAGACGTGCTAAATCTAAGGTATGTCGATAACCTGGCAGCTAGTTCTTTTATTCTATGTATATATTACAGTATGTTAGTCTGGTTTTTTGTACTTCCTATGTATCAAATTAGTTGTCTTAACTTTGTTTAGATTCGTGTTTTATCTACTAACTAAAACACATATACGTACATGTTGATTTGGAAAAGGTCGAGACACTAATTTGGAAAAGGATTCTATTTTATCTCTAAAACCCTCCCTTAATCACGACGTAGTCAAGTTGTGAGTATGCTTAAGCTCCTCAAAAAAATTACGGGAGGTGGTTTTTTAAAACCATTAGCGACTTGATCCTTCGAATGAATAAAGCGAATCTCTAGTTGTTTGTTCAATACTAGTTCTCTGACGAACCTGAAATCTATCTCAATATGTTTGGATATTGCATGAAACACTGGATTGGCTGATAAATATCGTCACCTCCAAATTATCACAACAAACATGGTACTTGAGTCAATTTGACTCCAAGTCCTGTAAGAAACGGTTGAACCCATATTACCTTTGCTATAACATTGGCTACAAACTTATACCCTACTTCATGCAAGACCTAGATACTATGGCTTGTCTCTTCGCATTCCAAGAGATCAAAGTTTGATTCATAATACACAACAAAACCTCTAGTTGGGCGGCGGTCATCAACACAACCAACCTAGCTTGCATCTGAAAAAGTACTCACTAGTGTAGAACTAGATCTCATACATGCCAGTCCACAACTTTTTTTTTTGAACGGTTACGGGTGCAAACGCACCCGACAAGCTGCATTGAAATCAACGGTGTAGGTACAAATTACAGGAGCAACCCCAAAGAAAATAAAATTACAAAGCAGCCCTGCAATTTTACAAAGCGAACCCCGAAAAGGTCGCAGGAAACGCGATCAAGTCCAGCGGAGCACCTGCCCAACACCGATGAAGCCCACGACTGCGGCAAGCCGGAGCACCTGTCTAGTGTATGGTGGTAGGAGTATGTAAATATTGACAAACTTTGTTAACTGCATAAGAAATATCAGGCCTTGTGAGAGTTAAGTATTGTAATGGACCAATCATGCATATATATTTGGTACTGTTCCTAGGATCCAATAAATCTACCTCTCGTGCAGTTATCTTCTCAGAAGATGATGGTGGTGTAGGAACACCCGTAAAGTCTTTCATGCCAACTCGAGTAAGAACATCTTGAAAATATTTAGCTTGATTTAATAGTATGCCATTACATACCTTGTAAACTTCAATGTCCAAGAAATAATGGAGATCACTAGGATCCTTCAAGGCAAATTCTTTGCTTAAATCCTTCAGTAAAGCATCTGTGCAAGCTTGAGAAGAGCCAGCAACTATAATGTCATTCACATAAATAAGCATGTAGATTATAATATGGGGATTGTGATATACAAACAAGGATGCATCAGATTTAGAGGCAATAAACAAAACTCAACCAACTGAGAGCTCAATCGAGTACCATGCTTGAGGTGCTTGTTTCAGTCTATAAATTGCCTTACCAAGTTTGCAAACATAGTTCAGCTTCCCCCTATCTTCATAACCAAGTGACTGTCTCATATAGACCTCCTCTTTCAGAACACCATAAAGAAACACGTTATTGACATAGCTCTGATACCATGTAAAACGTCAATAGCGATCATGCAGACAAGGCTACTCAGATAGTTTCTGAGCCCTGTGCTACGTGTTTATATATACGCACATTGCGGTGCTTAGCGGTACATGGGAGAGTCAGACACCACCGTGTACCGATCGTGTAATACAAGGCAACACATAACATGTATGTCTAGGATTCTATTCTATCTCTAAAAACACATAGCAACATACATTGCATGTCTCTAATATTTTGTGTCGATTAAAATTTAATTGGCAAGGAACAAACCTACAAATAAAAAGATAACTCCTTCGGACCTGGCTATATATGGGCAAAATCTGAACATACATTACATGTTAATGCAAATGCGGGCATCAGAAGCTCGTAGATCTAGCATGTGTTATTGCAGGCACAAGCTCTCATATAAAGTACTAGGATTCTAATCGGTATCAATCTGAAAACAACTGGCACAGGAATATGGAAATTAAACATATGGACAAACTTTGTGTGAAATTTGGAAATGCCGGTGTGGTTGTGCTTAGCCAGCAGTCCACTCCACACTAACGAGCCACCTCCATGATTTGCAGATCACACGGCTTACAGCAACTTTAGCAGATCCACTAAATCGGCGACATGTAAAATCCGTATACAGGGCACTAAACTTGTGTTTTTCAGTTCGCGCTTGTCCATAGAGAATAGATACTCTACTATAAACCGCACTTCTTAAAAATTTGCACTCGCGGCAAAATTCAAAGACAAAACTGATCGTACAATGTTCAACGAAATTTAGTGCATGATTATACATATTCTGACACAATCAAAGCGTAAACACTAGTTAATCTATGTTTACAACACTGCTATAAACCCTTAATACCAAAAATTGCCCGTGTAACCACACTGTGCACATGGCGCGGCGGCGACGTGCTCTGTAGCCGTCAAAATCAAGAACCTCTTGTTTCACACGACGGCCTATGGGATCCCATAAAGTCCGGCGAGTTTGGACATGAGATTGTCTCTTCCTACTATAACGATCATGTATTCTTAATATTTGGTCATAAATGACCTATTACCTAGTAGTGCTAGAGTGCACATGTACCGGGGAGGAAGGGTAGAGGGCATTTGCCCTCCTCACCCCCTCGATGTTTCAATTTTCTGGTTGAGTTTGTATAACAAGACATATCTTTTATTGTGTTATCCATCAATCCTCTGTACAATATTTCTTTCTTTGTCAATGACTAGCTAAATGCCTCTACATTGCTACAAAACAATAAGCTTAGACACATCGATATTGATCAAAACTTAATTCAAAATTTTAAGTACATAACCGTGTGCAACTTATAACTTTAAAAACATCTACATCCCTGATCCTCTTCTCTATCATCAACAATCCAAACGAATAGGGCTAATGTTTACTCTGGCATCATCTGGTGATCTTCGTCGTCCTTTTGTGTCTTCCTACATGCATGGCCTCGCCTTGTGGTCGCAGTAGATGCACCATTGTGGTAGCCTGCCCACACGCAGAGCACCCTACAAAGGATACTTCTCGGCTACGCGAGGATGCGGGGTGGCCCACCCGACTGCCCCAACCCCGATTGAGAGGTTCCTAGGCATGATCGTGGCATCGATTTGGTGGATCTTTAGTCACTGGCGGGTTCTGGCGGCACGGTGGATTTGAGTGGCGGTGACGGGAGGGAGAAGGAAGAGAGGGTGAGGTGTCGACTGGTTTTTGCACCGTATCCAGCCTCGCAAACGGAACATATAGTGGCCACGCGGGCCAGTTTATGGTGGCCCTTATAATTTTTACGGTCCAGAGCTGGAATACGGGGTTTGTTCTGGCCTAAAAAACACGTCAAATTTGAAAAATCGCCAGACAAGGGCTTTTTAAGGGATGTTTTAGAGTTGTTGTTATCTCTCTTGTGATACATCGGTTTGCTAGTTAGATAGGTCAGCGGAAAGTCCTTTTTGGCCCGAGCTCCAGTACTTGCTGCTTATTAAAAAAAAAACTAGATTTATGAGTTTCAAAAAATCATAAAACAATATTCTAAAAGTTTCTAATGAAAAAGTGCTTTGTATTCCGTTCTACACAAAAATGAAAAAGTCTGACTTTTTTATGATTCGAAATCAGTACACTATAGATCTATAATTTTGTCATTTTTGTGTAATTAAAAATACACTTTATTTTGAATTGAGATTTTGCACGTTTGTGATACAAATTACAGGCTACATCCTGATTTATTTTTAGAATTTTTTGGAACTCAAAAAATTGTTTTTTTAAAGCGGATTGCTGGTGCCCATGTGCATGAAATCTCCACTCGGTAGGTTATCCGTTGATCCTTCTTCTTTTTTATTTTACCCCTTTAATGTCCCATTAAGCTATATTTACAAATTCCATTTAGTAAGAAGGTACTGTAATAGTTCTTTTTTTAGAGAAACAGAGTCCTGCTGCGGATTTTATTAGTTAATAAAGCACACTTACCTCGTCAATTAACAAAGAAGTAATAAAACTAGGTGGTTTCTCAAACGAAACATTCGGTTGAGTGCCACAAGCTTATGCTAACATATGAGCTATACAATTTGCCTCTCTAGGAACATGAACAAATTCAACCTTGGCAAAAGTAGTTGCCTTGATACAAATATCTTCGATAATAGGTGCCGCGGCTGTAGCTGTAAAACCTCTCCCGTACATAATTTCTACCATATCCATGCAATCAGATTGGACAATCAATTTATTTGCTCCTAGCTAATTTGCAAGATATAATCCATGCCTTATAGCAAGAGACTCCGTAGTTACAGCATCATAAACATATTGTACGGGGTCATTTGATGCAGCGAGGAAATTTCCCTTATCATCCCCGTCGATCCACTCCTTGTGTCGAGATCAAAAGCAGCATCTATATTCACTGAAATAAACCTCTCATGTGCCTTCGGCCACTTGCTCTCTCTCCCTTTTTTCTTGGGATCATTAGCACGTCGTTTGCAACTAGAGTCTGGATATTCATAGCTAACTGCTTAACAGGCTGTACAGTTTCTCCATGAACCAAATATACCATGCAGTTGTTATAAATACCTCACTTAATTCAGAACAAGGACTTTGTTGTGGCTGCCTGAACTTACACGATCCGATAATCAAGGATGGTGCTACCAGACCTATCAGTTGCACATGGTCCAAAGTCCCATTTTTATCAAGATTTCCGTAGCTCCTTGGCACGTAAACAAAGATACTGTCATAGTTCTAATTTCCTTGCATGACTGCTATATATATACAATACCAATGCGTAGAATTACTCTAACAAAAGCCCGTGGAAAAAAGAAAAAACAATTGAAATTTTTTTTTTGAGAAGATGACTGCATTCATCAGGTTTCTCGAGAGAGCTCGAGAAGAAAAAAGTTCCCCACCAAAAAGGCAGAAAAGCCCTAGAATAAAGTAAATAACAAACAGGTCCCTATAAGGCTTCTCTGCCACCGAATCCATGCCCGCATCCAAGCGCATCCACCACAGGACGCCGGAGAAGGACACGAGCCACCGTCTTCCCATGAAGCCAAGATCGCACCACTGCCAAACCTGGCTTTGTAAGTCAAAGGAGGACCTCACCGTGACCATAGCCGTTGGGGCGCGTCAATCGGGGCTTTCCCCATGCTTTATTGGCTCTAGAATCGGTGCCTCCAATCGAAGTCGATGAAGAAACACCGGATCCGCCGCCTCGAGCCACAAACCTTGCGTCAGGGCACAAGAACTCCTGAGCGCCGACGCGAGAAAACTCAACGCCGGCCACCAAGCTCCTGCATAAGATTGAACCAGGGTCAACAGTTCACTAGAGGTGTTCTCCTTAAGATAAACAACATGACATGTTGGGTAGACAAATTACAGCGTGGCAATTGACATGACTGAGCAAGGCATAACAATTCAATACTAGACATTCATGATCCTATGAGATTTGATTGGGCATACAACAATATACATACACCGCCATCCAACCGCATCTATGACTAGTAATTCATCTTCAGGTTATCATCCGAATCCCCTCCATTATTAAGTTGCAAGCAACGGATAACTGCTTTAAGCAAAGTGTGTAAAGTAAACAATACAATTGTTCCATGTATAAAAGATTTTTGTTTTCTTCCTAGTAGCAACAACACATCTACAACCTTAGAGATTTCTGTCACTTCCCCAGATTCAATAGAGGCATGAACTCACTATTGAGCATAAATACTCCCTCTTGGAGTCACTAGCATCTACTTGGCCAAGATAGCTACTAGAAACAAAGAGTATGCAAGATCTCAAACAACACAAACATGATAGAATCAATAAGATAGAATTATTAATCAATCTAATATAGTAATCTCAATATCCATCGGATCCCCACAAACACAACATGCATGATTACAAATAGATGATCTTGATCATAAACGGAGCTCACAAGATCTAAACATGATAGAACAAAGGAGGATAAACAACCATCTAGCTACTGTATGGACCCATAGTCCAAGGTGGAACTACTCACGCATCATACCGGAGGCTGGCATGGTGATGAAGAAGGCCTCCGGGATGATCTCTCCCCTCCGGCAGGGTGCCGGGAAGAGCTTCAGATTCCTCCCGATCTAGGGACGATGGTGGCGGCAGCTACTGACTGTTTCGTAGAGATCTGATCGGATACTTAGGGTTTAGGTATCGGGGGCTTCTTATAGGTGAAGGGGGAGGCCGAGGGGGTGCCCGAGGCGGTCGCACCTGGCCGTGCGGCCAGGTGGTGTGGCCCCCTCGAGGCCCTCCTCCATCTCATCTTCTGGCTCTGTGTTCCCCTCGGTGAAATATTGACTTTGGCCTTTGTCCCGTTCAATTCCGAGAATATTCATTTTCTGGCTTTTCTGGAACCAAAAACAACAGAAAACAGGCAACTGGCACTGCTGCATCTTATTAATAGGTTAGTCCAAGAAAACATATAAAAATACCTCAAAGTGTAGACAAATCAAAGAAAAATTGATACTAAATAAGCATGAAACATCAAAACTTATAGATACGTTTACGACGTATCAAGCGGTAGATTGCTTCCTGCGTCTACAGCTCTTCTTCGACTTGGGGGAGGCGGGCACAAAGGTACGCCTCGTCGGGATTAGCCCGCAATGCTTCGCGGAGCTCGTCACGCACCCCCATGAGCGCTACACGCCGTCAGTGCTCCAGCAGAAAGACGTGCTCCATCACCTCCCACGAAAATCGCTCGCCGTGGTCCTGTTGTAGTTGTAGTGAGAGCGTCGTGGCAACGGCGGGTATGACAACCACCACGGCCGCTCGGGCCCCTCTTCTCTGCCGATGTTGGGTTGCCACGGACCTCGTCGGGTTGACGCCGGTGGCCAGGAATGGTGTTTTTTGTGCTGTGGGTGGTGCGGGTCTGGGCAAAGATATCTCGGCGGCCTCCACTTTTTATGGTTGCGCCTGGACGAGGCGGGAAACGCCCAAAACTCGTGGGAAACAGCGGGAAAGAAAGGCGAGAGACGGCGTGGCGGCGGGAAGCCACTGGAAATACGTCGGTGTTGGCGATGGCCGAACGCGGACAAATGAGTCGCGGCGCTAGGCGCGGTCGGCTGGACAGGTCAGACCCCCTCTCCAAATTGACCGCGGCCCAACCCAAACAGATCATTTATGATGACCGGATGGGTCGGCCCGGTAAAGATACTCTAAGACTAGCCCCAATGGGGGTATCATAGGTGGTATCATGCATCACATGCATGCAAAATGCTTATGTGTCATAGCAATTAATGATGAAAAAGATTGTGTTGGTATCATAGGTAGATACGGTATCATAGCACATAAAACTAGAAAAAATAATTCCAAACAAATCTTGTCCATAATTTTACATTGAGATTCTATAAAACAATAAATACACCAAGACTATGATACTACTATATGATACTATGCATTGTGAAGATGATATCATATACTAGTATCATATTCATGATACTACTATATGATACTTTTCATTGTGACTAGTCTAAGATCATCACTTATGTCTTCGGTACAGAGAGAAAATTCCTTGTCCCTCTAGGCTAAACATAAAATTCTAGTACTAGTAATGTCACTCTTAGATATATCTACCCCCTCCAATCTAAATTATTTGTCATGGTTTCAGACAAACATGCTGTCTAAAATATGTTTAAATTTAACAAATCCTCAATATGTCGCGCGAGTACCACTATCGTTGTACTCTCTCTCTCTCTTCCAAATTATAAGATGTTTAAGCCTTTCTCTAAAATAAATATATCTAGGTCCTTTTATTGTGTAAATTCGGAGCAAAGCAAGTAGTACACTAAAAAAACAACATACATGTGTTTCTAAAAAAAAATTTATATATTTTGAAACAAAGGGAGTAGTTGCTTAGCAGTGATTGGAGCCACGTCACAATCCTTTCTTATGGAAATCGGGAACAGCACGCTGAACCAGTAGTTAACCAGGGAAGCTGCTCGTCGTACATACTAGTATTCTTCTCCTACTGACGGCTAGTGTCAGCTGCCTCGAGGTCGAGGTGATGACGAAACGTTCCGGCACAAGTCAAAGAGAGAGATGCCGATCCGCACTCTCCTACTACACTTGCACATTTTTTTACAACACATGTCGTCATGTCACATGGAGGAAAGACCAAAGTCCAAACGATCGCCGCGGTTTTCTCAATGAGGACAACGCCACGTACACGATATGTTTTTATTTACTTCTTTCCATCGTCCCTATATTTATCGTGTTTGTTTAGGGAAAAAAATGTGTGGCAATTGGGGCTGTCATTCTCTTCAGAAAAAAAGATAGTACTTCCCGGGTTATCGAAAGAAACGAAACGACACTCTGGGTCGTTGCGAGCGACGCGGACACTGGAGGGCCCACCCCACGCGTGTTCCTCTCCCTTGTCTTCTTCTTCGCTGCAGCGATGCAGCCGCTATTTATTTTCCTACCGGCCCTCTAGCTTCTGCTGCAGCTCTGGCCGCCGCCCGCCACCCGCCCTTGCAGCTCCGGCCGGCACACAAGCACACATGCACCGCCCATGGATGCAATGAGAGCCGTTGCCTCTGAATCATGCCGCCGCGGCCTCGAGGGCTCCCACCACCGCCAACTCCTCCAGGGAAACGAGCTCGCCGCACGTGCTCCAGCTGGGGCCGTCGACGACGACTGTCTCCCCATGAGGCCCCGTCTTCTCCACCGCTTCTTATAGCACCGCCCATCTCTGTAGCTTTGCTACATTCATTTGCTACCTACGATGACAATCGTTGCTACCTGTGGCATGCTGCGTCGGTACCTATAGCGAGTGGCCCCGCTACATACGGCGATCGAACATGCTACATACAGCTTCTGGTGTGCTACGTGCGCCGAGCGGCGCTGCTATAATGGCACAAACTTTTTGCTACTTATGTTTCTCGTTTTGCTAAAATAGTACAAGTGTAGCGGTGTCTGGCATGTCTCCGGCAAGGCGTTTTTTTCTACGGATGCTGAACTTTTTGCTACATTTGTTTATAGTTTTGCTACATTTGCGCAAGGTTTCTGCTACAATGTCTTCGAGGAAATCTTTCGACGAAGCTGGTTTTGGTACATTAGAATAATTTTTTTGCTACAAAGTGTCTGACAAGGTGGCTGGCAAAACTTTAGGAAACTCCGGCAAGATCTTTCTTTTTATTTTTTAATTAATGAGAGAATTAACCGCGATTAATCTCCCGGTAACTTTGGAAAGTAATCTCCCGGCAATATCACCATTTAACTCTGCCTCCTATCCCGTGCACCGGCCTCCCCCAGTCCCCTACTCCACGTACACAGACCATCATCACGCAGACGCAGGCGGGGCGAGAGAAATCCGGCGCCATCCGGTGAAACAAACAGATAAAATCAGGAGTAGTATCCCGCAGAATCAACACCAAATTACCTCCCCCCGCGTCCACGCGCCGCTGGGTCCCCCGCCGCGCGACACGACACCCCCCTCCCCTGCCCCTGCCTCGGCCCTCGCCATCCGGCGGCAGGCAGCCCCATGTGCTCACATGCTCGCCGATCCTCTTCCACCTTGCCACCCCCCCTCCACCTAGCCACCTAGCATAGCCGCGGCGGCAGCCACACACACACACACATCACACTCCGTTCTTGCTTCTGCTTCGCGCGCGAGACCCACTAGTGTTGTCAGTGAAGCGGGAAGCGGAGATGAAGGAGTCCGCCGGCGGCGTTGGCGAGGACGGGGCCGGGTTCGTGCGGGCGGACCAGATCGACCTCAAGACCCTGGACGAGCAGCTCGAGCGCCACCTTGTCCGCGCATGGACCATGGAGAAGCCGCCGCCGCCGCGCAAGGACCCGGACGGCGCGGGGGAGCACAAGCGGAGGGAGGACTGGGAGGCCGACCCAGCAAGGCTCCTCGTTAGCCAGGTCATCGCCCGCGGCACCTTCGGCACCGTCCACCGCGGCGTCTACGACGGCATCGACGTCGCCGGTACGTATTCTTACCCCCATTTCTCGCTCCCTAAACCCACTCCACCCCCACGAGTCCAGTCCAGTCCCGTTCACTGCCAGCGCGCACGCACACTCGCCACTCGGTGTCGTCTGGCCTAGCCTCGGCCACCGCCCGCACGCTGTTCGACGAATGGCCGCGCCGGTGCGGCGTCGCTGACTGGGCCGCCGGGTGCCGGCGCGCCGACCACGGCCCACCTGTGACCTGCATATCTGTCTTAGGCTGTACCTTTATTTGCCACTTTTAGCAAGTCGGGGGAGTTGATGGCGCTGCCCTCTTTCTGGTGGCGGCCGGCCCTCCCATGGGGTTCCCCGTGACATCACAGCTCGGATAGGATGTCTTTGTCAGTGCCCTCGGCATCGCTCATGTGAGCCTCGGTCGTTATCGTCCGCCTTATTATTCCTGTGATACCTTGGGAGGTGGGATCAGCTAAAGAGAACAGCCAGCGGTTTCTTTTCTTGGACACCACAAGTAGAGTTAGATTTTAGTGGGTTCAGCAGATGTGTCCACGTCTTGGTGGTATCAACTGATGCAGCCTAGAGGAGGCTTTTGTGTTTTTTTCTTGTCAGCAGATTGGGTTTATCCATGGATGGATGCGATTGCCTGACATGGCAACAGCATAAAAGTGAAATCTCTTTGTGCCGAATCGTCCATCTCACCTACCTACGCATGTCCTTATTATACAGTATACTTCTATTAGACGGGAAGCTTTTAAATTGGTGATCAAGTCGACAACCAGCTAAGAGTACAACTGTCAAATGTCGTTATACTTGAGCTCTGCATGCACGGTTTGTTTGCAGACATGCACACCCTCTTACTGAACGTCTTAGTCTCATGCAACCCAGCCTTGTCACAAGGCATTCCTATTTATGCAATCCTGGCACGGGTTGCAATCCCCAAGATGTTGTTTATGTGCATCGCTCAACACTACAACTGTTATTTTTAAACATGGGCGTGTTATGTTTCAGTGAAACTACTTAATTGGGGGGAGGATGGCCGGTCAGAGCAAGAAATAATGACAGTAAGAGCATCATTTTCACAAGAAGTCTCCGTCTGGCACAAGCTTGACCATCCAAATGTAACCAAGGTACTATTGGGCTTGACATGTTTTTTGGGTTTCCTTCAAATCTATTTGTTCCGTCTGCCATGATGTTATCCACTTCATTTTTTGTGTGATTGATATATACTGATTGAAGCTATACTCATCTCTGTCTTATTATGATAATTTTCAAGTATTAAACATGAAAAATTGCCATAACAATAGCATCGGTTTTCCTGTGCAGTTCATAGGGGCTATAATGGGTGCTACGGATCTGAATGTCCGGGCGTCAAATGGAAATATTGGCATGCCAAGTAACATCTGCTGTGTTATTGTGGAGTACCTAGCTGGAGGCACACTAAAACAATTTCTGATCAAGAACAGGAGAAGAAAGTTAGCTTTTAAAGTCGTGATCCAAATAGCTCTTGACCTTGCTAGGGGGTAAGTAGTTACTGCATCCTTGTCGGTCATGCAATCAAATATTAATTACCAGTTGCTTCCAAAGTTGTCACTGATTTGAGAAATAATACTGATCTCTAAATCTTTGATGATAGATTAAGCTATCTGCACTCTCAGAAGATTGTGCATCGTGATGTCAAGACTGAAAATATGCTTCTTGATAAAACAAGAACTTCAAAAATTGCGGATTTTGGTGTTGCTCGCCTCGAGGCTGCAAACCCCAGTGATATGACGGGCGAAACAGGCACCCTTGGTTACATGGCACCCGAGGTATCTTCCATTTCTTGGATGGCGATGTCCTCGTGTTCTGTCCTAATAGTTGCTCTTCTGTTCCCACTTTGTCGTTAATTATCTAATTCCAGCACAAACTGGCTAATACAATTCGACTTTTTCTCAACAAACAGTCCACCATGCATGTTATGTCTTATATCAGCATCTGATGTGCAGGTTCTCAACGGCAATCCTTACAACAGGAAATGCGATGTGTACAGCTACGGGATCTGCTTATGGGAGGTATACTGCTGCGATATGCCATATGCAGATTTGACCTTCTCAGAGGTCACATCTGCTGTCGTTCGTCAGGTACAAATCTGCAACTCTACCTACTTCTCTACCTTCCGATCTCTGAACTATTGGACACTTGACAGTGCAATGTCTGGTCTGCAGAACCTGAGGCCAGAGATCCCGCGCTGCTGTCCGAGCTCCTTCGCGAACGTGATGAAGCGCTGCTGGGATGCAAATCCCGACAAGCGGCCCGAGATGGCTGAGGTTGTGTCCTTACTGGAAGCGATCGACACGTCCAAGGGCGGGGGCATGATCCCCGTGGATCAGCCGAAAGGTCTCTGCTGCCTGTCATGGTTCAGACCGCACAGGGGCCCCTGAATCCTTTATGAATGGATCACTCATGCAGCGAGGTGGACTAGTGATCTTTCTGCGTACAGATTGAGCACTGGATCTCGCATAAGTTAATTGCATTTGGTTTAGTCTTAAGGTAAGCAAACTGTTTAATGGATTTAAGCTAGTGTGCCTGTGATCCTTGGGCCCCTTTGATGTAAATTCCTTTGTCTATCTCCTCTGTTCATCAATGAAAGAACTGGCAAGTTCATCTATGCTTTTCTGTGCTGATGTATCACCGTAATCTGCTAAACATAGTCTGCTCCGTAATGAAGGGACTTTTTTTTACCTGCCCCCCGTAGCAGTTTGCAGTGTGTTTGATTGCACTGCTACAGTAACCTCTTTTGAAAAGGCGAGGTTACCAAACAGAGTATAAGGCATCAGCAGTAGATCAGACTATGAAGTAGATCACATTACTAGTTCAACACATTGACGACACAAGTTCACTATAGGACATGACAGTACTAGAGTTCACCACACCATAGGACATGCAAGTACTAGAATTCACCACAATAAGCAATACTTAGTAACAACGACATTGCCTAAGAACAATATGCCAGCAGACAGAACTCACTCCTCATCGACGATCCTCTGAAATGTTTCTGGGTGCTGAGGGCAAATACTGGCCACCCTTGATTGAAGGAAGCTTTTCCATTGATAGCCTTGATCCTGATGTCCCATGTACAACCGGTCGTTGTCTTGAGGGTGACTTTGTCCGAAACATTATCCAAATAAGGCATGAATGCAACTGGAATATGAAGCAATCCCAAAAAAGGTGCCATCATCACCTTGCATAACTGAATTAGGGTCACTCCCTCATCCCGGTGGCAAACATTGGTCGGTGTTCCTTTTCTTTTCACCCACTTGTTGAAGCCCTTGTCAGAAACCTCTGCCAGTCCATCAATCTTCAAAGCCCACAAAGAGATATAAATGCATGCTTAGCAAGGAAAACAAAGAACAAAAATGCAAGGTAAAAGATCATCATGTAAGTGCAGAGTGTAGCCATTTAAACATGATCATGCATGAACAAGTTCCTCACTGACACAACACATAGCAGTTGGAAAAGATAGGTACATTGCCTCAGATACGCCAATGATGTAGTTCCCAAAACTTACTGCATGTGACAATGGACACACGGCAATTTTAGGGAAGGTGTGAGCGAACCAAGTAGCATGCACAAGCAATATGGTTTGTACAAAGAACTATGTTTGATTACATTGTGTGACATTATAAATATGGGCATAGAAAACAAAACAATGATAACAAACAATGTAGAAACACACAAATCATAGTGCCGCATATAAGGAACATAAGAATAGAACAAGCACACAGTTCTCAAGAGATGATCCCTTAGTATAGGGATCATGTCCAATTTTCTATCCCTTCAGGAAAAATACTAGGTACTAAAACTCATCTCTAAAAAATTACTGCATGTGATAGTGTCCCAACCATTGGTAGTTGGATGAAAGTACAAAAAATACCTCATATAGTGCATGTTTTGTAGTTCCAAATACTTACTACATGTGGCCACTGGCGGACCACACAACCAGACCGTGTCGTCTCGCGTACTCCTCCGGCCTTCCATGGCAGCATCGACAGCAGATCGCTAGGTTCTCCTCCAATCCTCTGGTTTGATCAATCGATTGGCCTCCATCCTTGCCTCCCTGATCCTCATCTTCAACCCCGTTCTTCTCCCCTCGATGTCTCGAACCGGCCTCCTCTCCAATCCCCTTATCCGTGTAGCAATTCCGCGCCGTTTACCTGCTACTGCTCCGCCCGGTGTGGCGGCGCCCTACTACGGCACTTCCACCGGCGAACGGACATGCCCAGGCGGCCAACAGCACCCAGGCGCTCATGTTAACGTAATACAGTCTAGTGTCCTACTGTATTTCTGAATCCACGTCTTTTATTTATTTCAGTACACTCCAGTGTTACTAATTTCAAATAAAACCGGAAATTGCTTCCAAATCCATATGAAGATGTAATTGCCGATTTCAAAGCTAAGAACAGGGTTTCTCTAGTATATATCTTATATTTGTTCTATGACTTGCCCTAATTTTTATGCTTATTAGCTATTTTCTATGGAGTTCGCCCCCTCTTGTGTTTCGTTCACGCTCCGCCACTGCATTTGGCAATGGACACAAACTATTTTTAGTAACGGAGTTAGTAAACCAAGTTGAATGCACAAGAAATATGCACACCACTGGGTTCAATAAACCCTCCCTAAAAGTGCATGCACTCAGTCTAATCATCGACAAATCTTCATCCACGAACTACCGATGGGTTCAATCATAGGCAGACTACGAATCTAATGTTAGACATTATCGAACTTCTCTTAAGAACACAACGCCAAGAAACATCCGACCAAAAATCTCAAGAACAAACAGAGCAATGGTTATCCCTAGACCAGTGGTTATCCCTATAGATCTACACCGCATGCCATCAAGAACCCTAGCCATAAACACGTAGGTGAAAATCTACCGATAAAGCGCCCACAAATGGCTCAAATAAAAGGGGGAGAGATTACTACCATTGCTGACTCGATGAAGCGCCCACAGTAGCAGCACACATGGCCGGCTGGAGAAGAGACAAACATTAAGGTCACTCAGATTTCCTACTCCGCCCTGTTAATATAACTTTATTACGGATCTAGTCTAGATTTAACAGTAGCAATAGAAACATCACCTTTGTAGATCAAGAACGGAGAAAGAGAGAGAAAGAGAGAGAACGGAGACGTGCTCTACCTGCTCCCTGGCTCGACAGACAAGAGCCAGAGGGAATGCCCGAACCGGCGCCGGAACTAGAACCTCCGTCGTTGGCCATGGGTGGAAAGGGGGTGAGTGTGGCGAGCGTGTGGCTAGAGTGGCGGCGGTGGAGCTTCCCGTCGGCGCAGCGCTAGCCTAGATCGGATTGGCTTGTAGGTGGGGCGGCTAGGGCACGGCTAACCTCGTAGGTCGTGCTGCCGGCTCCCCACCACTTTATATAGCGCTGGTGACAGGGGCCCACCGTCCTAGATAAGGATGGGCGCCCCCGATCAGGGCGCAGTTAGGGGGCGTGCTGGGCCGTTGGGCCCAATCACGTTGAGATCTATCCAACATTCTCCCCCTAGATCTCGACTTTAGTTTTAACCTTGTTCTTTACTTATTTCATCACAGAATGAGACATAGAGCATGTTTCATCGTCTCAGCTCAATTGCTGATAGAATCAGAAAGCCACTATATACCTTCATGTTCTGAAACAAATCCCGTTACTTTTGGGCCTCTATGGTCCAGGAATCATAGGCTTCCCGTTAAACCCATGCCGGCTATGTGTTCCTTGAACACATTGGGTGGTAAGCCTTTCGTTAGCGGATCCGCAAGCATATCCTTTGTCCTTATATGCTCGAGACTTATAGTTTGATCCTGGACTTTGTCCTTCACAACATAATACTTTATATCTATAGACTTTGAAGCATTACTCGACTTGTTGTTGTGAGCATAGAATACTGCGGGCTCATTGTCACAGTACATTTTTAGTGGCCTGCTGATGCAGTCAACCACTTTCAAGTCGGGTAAGAATTTCTTTAACCATAACGCCTGTCTCATGGCCTCATAACATGCTATAAATTCTGCATACATCGTAGATGATGCAACTATCGACTGTTTGACGCTTCTCCACGAAATAGCACCTCCTGCGAGAGTAAAGACATACCCTGTCGTGGACTTTCGGTCGTCTTTATCTCCCGCAAAATCTGCATCTGAATACCCTTTTATCTCTAGGGAATCAGATCTTCTGTATGTTAGCATGAGGCCTTTTGTGCCTTGCACATAGCGCAAAGCTTTCTTTACCATCTTCTAGTGCTCTATGCCTGGATTCTCTTGATATCTACCGAGTACCCCGGTGATAAATGCTAAGTCAGGGCGAGTGCACACTTGTGCGTACTGTAAGCTTCCACCAGCCGAAGCATATGGTACTGACTTCATTTGATCGATCTCATATTGATTCTTTGGACATTGGGATTTCCCAAAACTATCGCCCTTGACTATGGGAGCAGGTGTTGAATTACTCGCATGCATATTGTATTTCATTAAAATCTTTTCACAATATGCTTTCTGCGACAGTCCTAACACTCCATTCTTTCTGTCTCGGTGAATTTCTATGCCCAAAACATAAGATGCTTCACCAAGGTCTTTCATGTCAAAGTCTGATGACAAGAATTTCTTTGTTTCTAGTAGTAGACTAACATCACTGCTAGCAAGCAGAATGTCATCCACATATAGAAGTAGGAAAATATATTTCCCACTTTTGAACTTTGCATAAATGCAATTGTCCTCAACATTTTCTTTGAATCCAAATCTTTTAATGGTATCATTAAACTTTAAATACCACTGCCTAGAGGCTTGCTTTAACCCATAAATGGATTTCTTTAGGCGGCATCCCATATGTTCCTTCCCCTCCATGAAAAAACCCTTGGGTTGTTTCATGTAAACATTTTCTTCTAAATCTCCATTTAGAAATGCCGTCTTGACATCCATTTGATGTAACTCTAAATCAAAATGTGCAACTAGTGCCATGATGATTCTGAAGGAGTCCTTACATGAGACCGGAGAAAAAGTCTCATTGTAATCTACGCCTTCTCTTTGCGTAAAGCCTTTTGCCACGAGTCTAGCTTTGTACTTTTCTACATTCCCATTGGAGTCATACTTTGTTTTGTAGACCCACTTGCATCCTACTGTTTTGGCTCCTTTGGGAATTTCTTCTAAGTCCCAAACATTGTTGGAACTCATCGATTTCATTTCATCTTCCATTGCCTCCACCCACTTGGCTGAGTGAGGGCTACTCATGGCTTCTTCATATGAGGTAGGATCGCCCTCCATATGAACTACATTGTAAACTTTGTAGATGTCTTTGGAAATGGCTGGTCTTCGTTCTCTTTTAGACCGTCTGTGTTCATCAGACTCTTGCTCATTTCTTGCCTGGGGTTCAGGCACATTTACAGTAGGTGGCTGTTCTGGCTCCCTTTCGTGCTCAACAGTGGGTTCAGGTGGCTCCTGATGGACAGGTTCCGAACTTTTGCCCATTGTTGTCACGTGTAGAGTCACAACAGGTGCCGGCACCACAACCTCAGGGGTTGTAAACGGTGGCACAACAGGTAGCGAGAAAAATGGCTCCTGAATCATCGGATTAGGTGCATGCACCCTCTTCTCCTCAAGATCAATTTTCCTAGCTACCGTGCTCCCCCTCATCAATTCGTCCTCCAAGAAGACTGCATGTCTCGTTTCTACAAACTTTGTGTATCTGTCGGGACAGTAGAAACGATAGCCTTTGGACTTATCTGGATAGCCAATAAAATGGCAAGATACTGTTTTGGGGTCTAACTTTGCAATGTTTGGATTGAAAACTTTTGCCTCAGCTGGGCTCCCCCAGACCCTCAAGTGGTGCAGAGAGGGGACTCTGCCTGTCCACAATTCATACGGTGTTTTGGGCACCGATTTACTTGGTACTCTGTTGAGAATATGAATGGCGGTTTTAAGCGCCTCCATCCACAATCCCAATGGAAGGGTGGAATAGCTCATCATGCTGCGCACCATATCCATAAGGGTACGGTTGCGTCTTTCAGCTACTCCGTTTTGCTGAGGTTCGCCCGTCATAGAATACTGGGCGACTATTCCATTTTCTTGCAGGAACCGTGCAAAAGGTCCTGGTACTTGACCATATGGAGTATGCCGACCGTAGTACTCCCCCCCCACGATCAGACCGAACTATTTTGATTCTTTTATCGTGCTGATTTTCTACTTCAGCTTTGAAAATTTTAAATTTATCCAATGCTTCAGCTTTGATTGGATAAATATAACCATACCGGGAGTGATCATCCGTGAATGTTATGAATGAATCATAGCCATCCACACTTTTCACCGGAAACGGTCCACAAATATCCGTGTGGATTATTTCTAGTGTAGCTATGCTTCGGTTTGCACCCTTTTTAATTTGTTTAACATACTTTCCTTTAATGCAATCTATGCATTGTTCTATGTCGGAGAACTCTAACGGAAGAAGAATGTCATTTTTAACGAGGTTTTCTATTCTTCCCCTCGAAATATGGCCTAGTCTACAGTGCCATAGTTTCGATGAGTCAAGAGTTCGCTTTCTTTTCTTTTGTTCTTTGTTCGACAAGGAAACTTTTTCATTCACATCACACACAGAAAGAACTTTCTCATGTAGGGATAACAAATATAACTTATCAAATAATGTAGCAACACCCACACATTTGTCTTTCAACCAAATGGCACACTTGCCATTTCCAAAATAACATTCGTAAGAGTCTTTGTCCAAACAGGAAACACTTATTAAATTCCTATGTAATGAAGGAACGAAAAGCACATCTTTGAGCAAAAGCAAAGAGCCATCAGCCAGCTCCAGAGGGACGTCACCAATGGCCTCCACTTCTGCTTCTATTCCATTCGCCACTTCAATGTGTCTTTCTCTTTTTGGCGTGGTCCTTGTCGAATGGAACCCCTGTAAAGAGTTGGCAACATGAACAGTTGCTCCAGAATCAATCCACCAAGTGGATCTAGTAAACTTTTCATACAAAGATTCATTAACAAAAGAAACAATATCTTTACCATTTTTGGCCATGATGTACTTTAGCCAAATCGGGCAGTCTTTCTTGTAGTGGCCCGGCTTTTTACAGTGATGGCACTGATCCTTCTCCCCAGGGGTGGACTGGTGATGCTGGTACTGGTACTGCATTGGACCCTTGCCATGGGGCTTGGAGGGTGAGCCACCATGGTTGCCGCCTGTGAAGCCTCTCTTCCTGTTGTCCTTCACGAAGTTCAGAGAACCGCCGTGAAGGGCTTTCAGCCTTTCCTCTTCCTGGGAGCACATCCCAATGGTCTTTTCTATGTCCCACTTTTCAAGGGACATATTATAGTTTATTACAAAGTTTTCAAAAGGCTGTGGAAGTGAGGCCATCACAAGGTGCACCAAGAGTGCTGGCTTTAGCTCGAGGTCCTCATCCATGGGCTTGAGTTTCGTTGTCATGTTTGACATCCTCAAGATGTGCTCTCTTATTCCGTGGGGTCCTCCCGTATACTTTTCAGTAACCAGCTGCTTTAACAGCTGGGTCGCATACATCTTTGAAGAGCCAGTAAACTGGCTCTTTATCTTGGCGAGATACTCGCCCACGGTAGCACACTCTCCAATTGAGCCCACGATTGCGTTCTCAATTGTGTTCTTTACGAAGGCCAGACACTTCTTGTTGGCGTTCACCCATTTCTGGTTATCGATAGAGTAAGCCAGCTCCAATGGAGCATGGTCCCTCTTCCTTTTCTCAAAATCAGCACTTTCCTCAGCGGCTCCCCTGACAGGGTCAGCGGGCTTGACTGGTTGCTTGGTGTCAACCACCCAATCCACTTCGGCGCATACGAACGCCAAGTCAACTTTCTTCCTCCATTCGGAGTAGTTGTCCCCCCTAAGGAGCGGGATGTCCTTCAAACATGCCATGAGGTTGAGACCTCCTGAAAATCACAAAAGATGTGAGATCACCAAGTAAAACAACTGTATGCGTTAATTCAACGTTGGTATAAATTAAGCATGCAATCGTTTCGTGCTATTTAAAATTACATCACCGTTGGGCAGAAATAAATTTAAATGCGCCTTTAATACTTAATAGGAAAAAGATTATGGTCATGATTATTAATAACGTTGGTCAATTAATAGCATGAGGCATAATCACTTTAATCACATCTCTATGTCAAGATTCAATCAACTTTTATTGCATTTGGTACAATTTTAAACCATACATTTGCAACGTAAAATAACTATTTGCAGCGGAAACTCTCATAAAAAACTCATACTTTGCAGAAAAAATCTGCCTTTGTAACATTTTCTAGTCACAATATACTTAAAAGTAAAAGGACTAGAGAAAACTATGCAAAAATTTGCTTAAAACTAAGCAAAAACATTAATAAACAACTCTGTAAAAAAACAGAAAACTTTAAAGAAAATGCCCTACTGGGCCAAAATAGTGGCCAGCGCGCAGCAGCCCAACACCGGCCTGGCGGCGCCCGCGCCTGGCTGCCGCCCGCGGGCGTCTGGCTGAAGCCACCGCGGCCTAAGCGCCGGCCCAGCTGTCCGCTCCGCGTGGCCCGTCCGCGTCTGCCGCCGACCGCGTGGCCCGCGTGGCCCGTCCGCGTCTGCCGCCGACCGCGTGGCCCGCTTGGCCCGCTCCGCGTCGGCCACCGCCCGCGCCCGCACGATCTGAGCCGTTGAAGCCCAGAACCCTAGATCCTACGGTGGGGCGCGCTGTGCGGGGGTATAAAAACCCCCACAGCCGCCGACCCCCCAAACCCTAAGGCCACTCCCCCCAGCCCCCGTCCAGCTCCCGCGTGGCTACCGCGGCGGCCACCTCCTGCAGCTCCGTCGACCACGGCGGCGCCGCGTCCCTCGGGCCGGCAGCCCCGCGTCGGCGGCGCGTGCGCCACTCCCTCCCTGCGTCCCCGTCTGCGGCGGCGCCGCGTCTCCTCCGTGACTGCCCCGTGTCGACGGCGTGTGGGAGAGGTCGAGGCGTCTCCTCCGTGACTGCCCCGTGTCGACGGCGTGTGGGAGAGGTCGAGGCGTCTCCTCCGTGACTGCCCCGTGTCGACGGCGTGTGGGAGAGGTCGAGGCGTCTCCCCGTGTGCGTGTCCCTTGCCGGCGGCGGTGTGGTGGCGCGTGGGGAAGCCGGCGAGGTGGCTTCGGCCCCTCCCTCCTCCTCACGTCCCCACCCGTGGCGCGGTGGCGTGGCCCGCCGGGGGCCGAGGTGAGGCGGCCGCCTTCGTGCGTGCCCCTCCCTCCTCCTCTTCTCCGTGAGCCGTGCCCCCCCTGTCCTCCTTGCCGGCGGTGCGTCCACCCGAGGGTGGGCGCACCACCGTCAAGAGGGGCGGTGGTGGAGCCTTTGCTCCTTTTCCCCTTTTTTTGTTACTTGCTTGGTCCATGGTGGAACTGCGGCGGCGCCCCCCCACCTCGCTCCTTGCCGATGTGTGCATCCACCCGAGGGTGGGTGCACCGTCGTCAAGTGGCCGAGGTGTGGGGCGGAGACTTTCCCGGCGATGGCCGGAGTGGACCCCTTTTTTTGATTGCCTTTTCTTTGGGGATCTATGGGGTTAGGACTTGCATTCGAGATCTTTTGGGGCTTTAGATCTAGGGTTTTTCTTTGCCCCGAAGGGTGTGTTCTTCTTCTAGATGTCTCCACAATGGATGCCCATCTAGATCGAGAGGAACGGCGCGGCCATAAGGCAGGCGCACTTTGGATCTAAATCTTTCCTTTCACTTTCTACCAAAAAGCACTATAGAATCTAGCAACTAAAACCTTGCTCTGATACCAATGTTAATATAACTTTGTTACGGATCTAGTCTAGATTTAACAGTAGCAATAGAAACATCACCTTTGTAGATCAAGAACGGAGAAAGAGAGAGAAAGAGAGAGAACGGAGACGTGCTCTACCTGCTCCCTGGCTCGACAGACAAGAGCCAGAGGGAATGCCCGAACCGGCGCCGGAACTAGAACCTCCGTCGTTGGCCATGGGTGGAAAGGGGGTGAGTGTGGCGAGCGTGTGGCTAGAGTGGCGGCGGTGGAGCTTCCCGTCGGCGCAGCGCTAGCCTAGATCGGATTGGCTTGTAGGTGGGGCGGCTAGGGCACGGCTAACCTCGTAGGTCGTGCTGCCGGTTCCCCACCACTTTATATAGCGCTGGCGACAGGGGCCCACCGTCCTAGATAAGGATGGGCGCCCCCGATCAGGGCGCAGTTAGGGGGCGTGCTGGGCCGTTGGGCCCAGTCACGTTGAGATCTATCCAACACGCCCATGACCGCCGACATGAGTGGTTCCCGATAGATTCATCGCTGATAGAGGAACCATCTAGGAGGAGAGTGATAGAGTGGAGGGGGAGAAGAGTGGGCTGTAAGGGGATTTATGACTGTGTTCCAAAGGGGGTAGCGGGGGGTCATTTTTTCTCTCATCCGAGGCATGCTATAGGAAAATTGCCGATTCGTACGTTGTCACTAGAACTGCCTCTGGGCTACTTTAAGAATCACGCCAGCCACAATGCGAGGGTCCTACATGCATCCAAAAGGGCCGATTTGGTTGCCCACTAGTCTTCCCAAGGATAATGTAGCCTACCAAACATGTCATGGACGACCGTGGACCTCTTTCGCAGCTCCTCCCAAACTAGAGCCGACCAAACCAAAATATTGGCTAGCCCATAGTATTATTTGGTTGTTGTTTGGATCAATACCAAGATTCTAGCCCACCTAGGCAACCATCGTCATGCCCATTCTATTCCCGCCCTCACGGTGGCGATTTGTGGACGGGGAAATGCTTCGCTAGAAAAATTGGCAGCTCTACCGATGTGCTCATTTTGGTGGGTCTCATGGAGCATGTACAATGGTTGAGAAGATAAGTATTCTAGTAGCCTCAAACCCACCCAACCCTCACCCCATGCCAACCCCCCACGTTTTTATTGTCTTCTCTATCAATTAATGGGAACTAATTAAATTTTAGTAGGCCGAGGTACAATGGAGAAAATAGTGGATGAGGCATTTTTCTCCGAGGAACATATGCTCCTATTTTTAAATTGAATTTTAAACATATTTAAACATGCTCGAAAATTCCAAGGAAAAACGTGTCACACGTACATATCGATGTTCTTTATGTTCGTAAAGTCGTTTCACAGAAAACCGATATGTTTTCTATCGTGTGTAAAAAAGACAAAAATGATGCTAAAAATAGCTCTCTATGAGACATTTTTTTATCTTTTTTTACACATGACATAAAAATAACATTTTTCCACGAAACTTGTCCCGCGCACATAAATATCAAGATGCGCATGAAAAAATTTTGTTCGGGATTTTTTTACATTTTAAACTGTTTTTTCTCACAAGATCATATGCACCTAAGTTCAAAAGTGAATTTCCGGAAAATAGTCTTCTTTTATTATCTCTGATTGTATTTTCTAGCAATTAATGAGATACAATGGAGAAAATAATGTTTTGTTATTATCTAAGGGATTATCTCTTAGCTAAGGAAAGACAACCTTTTTTTTCTTAATCCTCTCTATCAACTAGGCAAAAATCTAACATGGCAACTCTAAGGAAAGCCTAACATCACCCTGTTTTTTTTTTGCGAAACTGATTTGTATTACTCAGAAAAGTCAGAAATTACAATCATCACGACATATGCTTAGTAGACCATCAGTGCCAGACCCAATCCATATCGTCATGAGAGAATTAGTTCTAACAAAGTTTGCATAAAATGACTACTAATATTCCGACTTCTCCTAACATGAGTAATACAAAACTGGCAGAACCTTCATCATGGTCTTGATCTCTTCTATCACTGTAGAATGAACCGAATGATCCATCTCTCTACTCTTCAAAACATTAACAATCTCCAAACAATCAACTTCAATAAGCAAAGGTTGAGTGCTCCAATGCAACACCAAGGATATAACTTCCGACAGTACTTTTAGTTCAGCCCCAAGTGCATCCCTACATGAGAACACCCAACAACACGACGATAAAATTAACTCTCCATAGTGATCTCAGAGAACTATTCCAACACCCGCGTCCCCATCATTATTAAAGGAGCCGTCGGTATTTAGTTTTAGCCAACCATCCGGCGGTAGAGTCCATCTTGCCGCCAAAATAGGGGTTTTGAAACTATGCACATGCTGCTCATCAAGGTCCAAGATAAATTTCCCTTTCACAATATCCTCAAACGAATGGTGTTTTATTTGCATAATAGACTTCAAGTATCTCATCAAGAAACGTCTTGAAACCTCCACTGGCGGTGGAGGACTTATCATGCACTATTTCATTGTGTATGTACCATATCCTCTAAAGAGTTGTCAAAACCTTGCTAACCATCATGCTAGGCAGATTGCTCAGAAAATTCAGGATCCACTCCGAACCTGTGTTGATGACGGATTCTAGCCCTGGTAGTTGCCACTTCTCCGCCATAAAGTCTCAAATGAGTCTCGCCATGTCACACTTGAAGAATGGGTGGAAATTATCCCTAGGTTCCACGCTGCATACAGGACAACAATCCGATGGTTCAAGATGCCGAATGAATTTGTTTCTTCAAGTTGGTATAACAGGAGGCAATACAATATTATGTTTAACTAACATATTTTTTCTTAACCTTTTCTAATCTATCTAACCATGCTTTCATTCGAGATAATGTATACACGAATAAGATGCTCCTTGATGTTATGATTCCATTCCCGCAATTGTTTTCTAGTTTCGTTGAGTGTTTGAAACTCTATTTCGTGTTCCTTTTTGGACTAATGTTTCCAAATTCGTTCCACATAATCGGCCATTTAAAATTTTCTTTAAGGGGAAGCTTATATTCAATATTTCACAGGAATGGGTAGCCATTGTGCGCGGAGATTCCTATGGGCTTTGGTGGTCCAACCTAATTTTTAAACTCCACTAAAAATACTTCATAGAGCTAAAAGCGAAAAGTGTCTTTGGATCCCGAGTTTCATTGCTCCCTTCATTAAATAAAATGGAAAATCATATTCATAACTTTCAAAAGAAGTCTAAAAAAGTTCTAGGCATAGTCAACAGTGTATCTTACAAGCATGAAAAATCGCAACATGAAATTCTCTATATTGCCGGCTACACAAAAATGGAAAAATCTGATAAACATTAGATATGTAAAACTATGTATAGTCAGATCCACACTCTTAGTATTTTTGTGTAGATCATAATAAAAATTATTTTAAATTTGTATTTTACACGTTTGTAGGATAAATCATTGGCTACATCCTAGAGTTTTTTTAGAATTTCCTGAAACTCAAACATATGATTTTCCATTTCTATTTAAAGCCAGGTTCGCTGGTGTCAATGTGCATCAAATCTTCTTCGAAATAGGCTTTTGTCCCGCTATATTAAAATAGCAATCACCGAGTACAACGATACAACTAAGGGGCCTCAGCACAGGCAAGCCCCCCCCCCCCCCCCCCCCCCAAAAAGAAAAAAGAAACACAAAAGAAAGCAATACCAACAACGACAGATCGTCTAAACAATGACAGTTCGCAACCGATGCGCCCTCCAAGGTAACCTACCACGATCTTAAGCCTCCGAAGCAACGCGTATCAAGCAACACCTTCAAGAAGGGATGCGGCGATGATGACGCTACTGCCCGGACTGACCAAGGTTTTCCCCCGTACGCGGAGGTCAGTGGGAACG
This sequence comes from Avena sativa, assembly GCA_916181665.1. NCBI lineage: Eukaryota > Viridiplantae > Streptophyta > Magnoliopsida > Poales > Poaceae > Avena > Avena sativa. The sequence continues at coordinate 378,577,339 of OV702279.1, read as the reverse complement.
CCCTTCAAGAAGGAGTGGCGGCACCTGCAGGCGTCACCTTGTCGGGTTCAGCAGACCCAAAAGGATTTCTCCCAACCCCCCAAAACCCACTACCCCACACGCTTCGTAGGCTTCCACCCATCCACGCCGCCCACGAACATGTGCCACCATGGTTTTGAAGCCACCATCGTCATCTCACTGTGAACCAATGCGGGGCCTCGAGGATGGAAAACTTGGAACAACATGTAAAGGGGGCGACAGTGTCACAGCCGGCGGGAGGGAACTGCCTCCACCGCTATCGCGGTAGCAGACCAAACGCGGTAACAAGGGCACATCAAGCCCGGAGGGCCCGACCGAGCCCAGATTGGGCCCGTGAATCCCCTGTTGTCGTGTTGCAGCAGGCCGGTTCAACGTCGTTGACCTCCAGAACCTATCATCCCGAGCCCACCTAAAGGAAGCAGCGCCACCCTAAAGATTGGTCGGCCCGCTTGGACCCATATGGGGCCCAAATGGGCCCAGATCTGGGCAGAGCGGGCACCGACGGCCATCTGCACGAGGAGCACTGTTTCGGCGCCAAGCAGCATTGCCGACCGCATCATCTTCCACCCATTGCCGGCTGGCCGCCTTGACGCCGCCGGACTCATCGTTGGCCGAAAGACACCACCGCTGGCCACCCTAACCCGACCCTAGGGCTGCAACACACGGGGAAAAGCAACGAGCGCCGCCGTCGCCGACACCACGGGCAGCACCGACGGCGGGGGGAGGGGGGCTAGAGGGAGGGGAGCTGGGTGCCGAAGGGAGAGGGGGGTTCTTTTTTTTCGTGTCGGGAGCGCGTTTGTTTTCACTTTCCTTAATGTGCACCAAATCTTCACTCAGCTAAAAGGCAATATTAACCTTATTCAGTTTGGGAGGGGTTGTGTGCCGGCGGGCGCTCATATATTCCGTGGTCAAAGGTTCCATCATGGATCCACCCACCCACTCACTATAGAATGAATAAACCTCAAAATTCTGATGAGACTGCTTTGTTAGCGGCGGGTGTTACCTAGGAGTATATTAGGTCGATACAGTGAGCGTTCACATCATTACACGCACGACCCACCCACCATAGGATGAATATATATATATATATAATTTTAATGAGAGTATTCTCTCCCCCCTCCTCCCCCTCTTCCTCTTCATTCCTTTGCAACCCAGCAAGCTACCTACATACCCCCGCAGTTCGTCCTGGTTAGTGTTTCATCTCTCTGTTGAATCCCGTTTTGCAGTTTGTAATATCGTGCGGTGCTTCCTCCTTTTCAAATTACTCCGCATATTAGCTACGTATCATTAAGAGCATGTTTGGTTTGACTCTGTAATTATCGCAAACGGAAATGGTATCGAAATACACTGGCAACGTAAACGGAATGGGTAAAACCGAATTTTGTTTGGTTCATCCCAGGAATGAAATTACAGAGTGCCATGGATCTTTTTTTTTTTGCGGGTAGAGGGCCATGGATCTTGGCTGCCGCAATTTTCCCTTGTTGCCTGGACGCCGGCTCGCTGCTACTCGCGTCTCTGCTGCGAGATGCTCCAGGCCCATGGCACGTCATCTCCCTGATCTGCTAGGAGGTGCCACATACCCATTGCGCCTCGTCCTCAGCTAGCCTTTCCGGCGTGCCGCTGGTTTCCGCCCGGCGGCGTTGACGACGGAGAACGGAGATGCGCTCGTCGTTCCGAGACGACGCACAGAATACAGATCCGACGCCATGAAGCTGGCAGCTCTCTGAGGTGAGAAAGTAGAGATGGAGGTAAGGGAGGAGCCGCTCCTGCTTGCTCCGCTGCCTGTTAGCACTAGTCTTGGTTAGCAGTAATCTAGAGTATGTGTCGAGTCTGTATCATAACCGGTTAGTAGCAAATCATATCCTAATAGTAGTATACGTGAGTTAGCTTCTACTCCCCTTTTTCAAAATATAAGATGCTATAGGTTCATGAAGAAAATAAATCTAGACTTCTTTTAATGTATAGATTTACCCTAGAGTTAAGTGAACCTACGTACTAAAACAAGTCTAGATACATTTGCTTTATATAGATAAAACATCTTATATTTTGAACGGAGGGAGTACCGTGTGGTAGTATGAGTTGGTGTTAGTTTAGGTCAAGTTGTCCTAGTTTGGTATGTCCGTGTTCTACTAGGATTGGTTTGGTTTAGAGTTTGGCCGTGTATTTATACATGAGCAGGTCGCGTGAGTTTTGTAACCATGAGAAGAGAAGAAATAAAGAAAACTCGAGGGCACGATACGTGCCCGTGGCCACAAGTGCCACAAGTTTTCTCGAGCGTGTTTGTTCGTCTAGTTTGATGTAGTCGATCTGTGGGCAAATTCCAACAACTGGTATCAGAGCGAGGTCAAAAGATTTGAAGCCACGCTTGCCCCGGGGAGGCGACCCTACTAGCGCCTCGGGGCGGGCAATCGGGTGGAGACGGCAGGCATGCTGTCATCGGTGAGGCGGCGGGAGATCGTCGTTTGGAGGAGCGACAAGGAAGAAGAAGGCGGGCGAGGTGTCGTCGGCAAGGTCGTGGATTGGATGATCGTTGATGAGTGCGCTGGTACCGGGGTACGGTGCTGGAGAATCTTGTCAAGATCGTTGTTCGGGAGAGTATGAGTCAATGAGTCATGGTCGTGTGGGTTAGCACATTGAGTCGGTGTTGTGTCTGTGAGTCGTTGTTGTGTCCAAGTGCTTGTCTCTGTGAGGATCCGTTGCAGTTGAAGCGAATGAAGGTTGAGGGACTGTCCATTATATGGACGAATACGCAATTTGCGTGCCTCGATCAGGTCGTCTATGTGTCTCGACGAGAGGATCAAGTTCAAGTGTGAAGGGTGCGGTAAACCAGTGAAGGAGAGTCTCTTCAATGAGGATCTGTCTCTACATGAGGCCGAAGTGGATGGTCTTGTCCACGCCAGGAGGTCGGCATGTATTGCGCTAGGGTGGACGGTGTGTTCCACGGGTGGTGCGATTCCACACGGTTGCTAGCATGGCTGGATAGTCCGGATCATGTTTGAGTTGTTCCGTAAATTCGCCAAGTCAAAATTGGGGAGAGCTAATTAGACTTATCGTGGTGCGAGACCTACACAAGACGCGGATCTACAACGAGTCAAGACCAGAAGAAGCACGGAAGACAAAAAGTCGTTGTTCAAGATTAGAGAGATTGTTAGCACTAATCTTGGTTAGCAGCAATCTAGAGTATGTTTCGAGTCTGTATCATAACCGGTTAGTAGCAAATCGTATCCTAGTAGTAGTATACGTGAGTTAGCTTCTAAGTATTAATTTGGCTCTGCCCGTGTGGTAGTATGAGTTGGTGTTAGTTTAGGTCAAGTTGTCCTAGTTTGGTATGTCCGTGTTCTACTAGGATTGGTTTGGTTTAGAGTTTGGCCGTGTATTATACATGAGCAGGTCGCGTGAGTTTTGTAACCGTGAGAAGAGAAGAAATAAAAAAAATTCGAGGGCACGATACGTGTCCGTGGCCACAAGTTTTCTCGAGCGTGTTTGTTCGTCTAGTTTAATGTAGTCGATCTGTGGACAAATTCCAATACTACCATCCCTGGGAGGGTAACGGATTACGTGGGGGGAGTGCCCGAAAACAGATTTGTGCAGCGATGTAATTCGATTACAGGACACCAAACAGAAACTATTAGAAACTAAAGTAATTAGATTCCATGGTTAACGGGTTATGTTACAGAACGTCGAACCAAACACGCTTTTGGTGTCACTAAATTGATATCCTAAGTTACTTGTTTGTGGTATAATTTTGCCTTGCAGACAACATATCAACTGTGTAATTGTCGGTCAAAGGCACATAACGGTGAGCCTAATTTTTACTCCCTTCGTTTTAAAATATAAGATGATATAGCTCTGTGAAGCAAATGTATCTAGACTAGTTTTAGTATGTAGGTTCGCTCAAGTTTAAAATGAATCTAGACACTAAAAAAGTCTAGATACATTTTTTTACAAACCTAAAACATCTTATATTTTAAAACGGAGGGAGTATACCTTATCGGTGTATGAAACGATCAACGCTGCCCAGCTGGGTCAAAATGACCGATCTGTTTTGAGTTTCATTATATTTATTTCAATGAAGCTATTACTAATTGAGATTTTTTATAGGTTCATGCTAGTTACGAACCAATATATGCACTTTATCTAAACAATCACCGCATTTGGTCTTATTTGAGAGAGTGGTTTTTATTATAGAAATGGATGATGATCAAGCACATGAACTGGATGCTCTGGAGGACATATTGAGAGATCCAAATAGAGAGCCGATGAAGCTATCTTATGGACTTCTGAAATATATAACAAAAAACTTCTCCAACGAAATTGGTCGTGGTGGGTTTGGAGTTGTGTACAAGGTATGGTATTTCTTGATGACCTTGCAAATGATTTCACATAATTTCTAGGTATGGTGAAATCCTAACATCTTGCGGAAAACAGGGAGATTTGGAAAACGGGGTAGTCGCTGTGAAGATGTCCAACGCCTATAATCTTACTGATAAGCAATTCATGGATGAGATCAAGTGTTTGAAAAGCGCAAACCACAAAAATATAGTAAGGTTTCTGGGCTACTGTGCAGATACACAAGAGGAAATTTTACCATTGGATGGAACATTTGTGATGGCAGGGCGGCGAAATAGATTGCTCTGTTTTGAGTACGTCCCTAATGGAAATATTCGACAATACCTTGAAAAAGGTATGTCAAGCTCACAATTATTTATATTCATTCACCGCAAAATAAGCATCTGCTAATGTTGATGTGATTCTTCTTGAGTATTGCTAATCCAAATATGAATTTTTGTAGATCACTAAACCGGACATTTGTTATATTTCCTCGCTATTTCTTACCTCCAAACAGACTTTACGCCTAACTTTATAAATAAAACAACAACCATCCAGAGTACACACAAGTCATAGACGCCAGGGCATCAAAAGAGAAAGAAAAAGAGAGTCCGCTGGGACCACGACACATTAGGCCCAATAAATAAAAAAGGAAAGGAGGGCGCCGGAAGGGTTCACTCTCTACGAGGCCACATAAGCACTAGCAGGCGCCGCGAAGCGTTGCGCCGACGCCCCGAGGGCCTGCAGGATGTCATCCACGCTCTCCCGGTCCCGCTGCCTAGAGAGGGGGTACCACTGCTGTAGGTAGGCAATCAAAGAAAACACAGAGTCAATTGCACGGCGAGAAAAGATCCTCTCAATCACTATCTTATTTCGAATATTCCATAAGGTCCAAGTAATGGCGCAAACACCAACCAGAAGAGGTGGCATCTTCTACCGGTACGGTTCGCCTATGTTTTTAGGAACTCACTGAGGTCATGGGCCTGCCAAGTAGGCCCCAACGCTTTTCGAATAAAGTTCCATAGAAACTGAGCGGCAGGACAAGTGAACATAATGTGGGTGCACGTCTCCGGCGTCCCACATAATGGACACAACCCATTGCCAGGACCATTGCGTTTCAACACCTCTACCCCCGAAGGAAGACGATCCCGTAGCAGCTGCCATAGGAAGATACACAGGCTCAGGGGTAGGGGAGACTTCCAAAGGTGTGTCGACCAAGGTATCTCTAGGCCCTAGAAGAGGGACCTATAAGCTGAACTAACTGAGAAGGCTCCCGAGGGAGACTAGCTCCAAGTTACCTTATCCCTCTCCTCTGAGAGGGTCAAGGGTAAGGAGCCCCGCAGCCTGGCTAAGTCATCCGCCTCAGCGTCATTAAAGGACCTACGGAATGGGATGTTCCAGTGGCCTTCAAGGGCAGCCTCGGCGACCAACATCATGGGGTCTACGCAGTTGGAAAACAGAGCCGAGAATTCCTGGTATAGGGGTGCGCCCTGTAACCAGGGATCAAGCCAAAACAGGATTTCCCGCCCATTACCCACCACGAAAAAAGAGCCCCGACGGATAAAGTGCTTAATGTATTGGATAGACCGCCAGAACTGAGACCCCTCCCGGTGCTCAGACGCTAGCAGGGGATGACCCCGAAGGTACTTCACCTTAATGAGTTGGAGCCAAAGGCCTCCATCATTTTGGAGAATCCGCTAGGCCCATTTCAGTAATAAGGCCACATTGAAGCGGCGAGAGTCTAGGACTCCTAGGCCCCCCAGAATTTTGGGGATACAAATATGTGCCCACTTCACCATGTGATACTTTTGGTGCCCGTCTCTAGCCACCCAAAAGAACCTAGACAACTCTTTCGCAAGCTCTGCATGGGTTCCCTCAGGGAGGAGATAAAGGCCCATCTAATACATGGTAAGGCTAGACAGGAAGGAGTTAATCAGGGTAGTTTTGCTTCCCTTGGACATGAGACGCGCGCGCCACGGTTCAGCTTTGGTCCGAACTTTCACAATCATGGGAGCAAGATCCCTAATTAGCACCCGGGAGTCGCGCATGGGCATGCCCAAGTATGTAATGGGAAAATCCGCAAGCCGGCAGTTCAGGCGGTCTGTGATGCGCCGCCTCTCGTCGTCGAGGAAAACCATGATCATAACCTCGCTCTTGTCGAAGTTAATCTTGAGTCCCGACAAGGACTCGAAGAAAAAGAGTAGAAACTTGAGGTTGATAATGTCAAGCTCTAACCCATGCACCATGATCATCGTATCATCTCCATACTAGAAGTGGGAGATTCCACCTCCAGGGATTAGATGCCCTACCACCCCCCCCCCCCCGAGATGTGGCCAGCGCTCTTGGCTTTGTCCAAGATCTCGGCCAAGGCATCCACCGCAGAGTTAAAGAGAAGGGGAGAAAGCTGGTCCCCTTGTCTAACTCCGCAGGAGGGTCGAAAGTATGGACCCACTTCCACATTAATGTTGATCCCTATGCTACCGCTCATGACGAATTGTGTAATCCAAGAAATCACCCTGTCATCAAGCCCTCGACACTCGAGGACTTGTCTAAGGAGTGCCCAATCCAATTTGTCGTAAGCCTTCTGAAATTATAACTTAAGGAAAACCTCTTTTTTATGGCGAACCTTCACCTCATGAATGATTTCATGCAGCGCAAGTACATCATCATGAATCAGGCGTCCCTTGAGAAAGGCAAACCGAAGCGGATGGGTCAGGCGTTCCATGACAGGCGCAAGGCAAATGGCACAGACCTTGGCGAAAATCCTCTGGATCACATTGATCATCGTGATTGGCCGGAATTGACGGATGTCCGTGGCCCCCACTATCTTGGGGATCACGGTAATCACTCCAAATTTTAGCCGCGACATGACAAGAGTCCTAATGTAGAACTCCGGAAACATCTGCATAATCAGAGGCTTAGCTGATCCTAAAAGGTCTGGAAGAAAACCACCGGGGAGCCCATCCGGACCAGGCGCCGAGTTGGTCTTCATAGCCTTGATTGCCCCAGCAACCTTAGAATGGATAAACGGGAGGGTCAGTTCCAAGTTCTCCTTCGCGGTCACCCTGGCCTCCTCAGGCCAGAAGTCCAAACATAGCGCCAACCCCGACCTGGGGGACGCCGAGAAGAGGTCCCGGTAGAATGAATAAATATGGGACGGGATCTATCCCCGATCCTCTAGAATAGAGTATGCGGCCCAGAGGCACGTGATCGAGTACTTCCTATGTGTCCCATTTGCAATGGCATGGAAGTAGGCCGTGTTTGATTCCCCCTGGATGGTCCAGTTCTAGCGGTCCTCTGCCTCCAAAATGCCTCCTCTCCCTTATAGATCTCCATAATGGAGGTCTCAAGGGAGTACCTACGGGACCATGCCTCAGGGGAGAGACCCACCAGGTCTGACTCCTGGTCCAAGGCCTGAATCTCCAGCAGAATGGCGTCTTTCTGGCCTCTAATAGCCGCACCAAGGTTCGCCCCAGCCCCGCATAAGTTGTCATGACATCAGGGCGCAATGGTGCCAGACATCAACAACACAATACATGCGGGGGGAGAGGCGGCAGCCTCCATCCACCTAGTCCGAACCGCCTCCGCTAACCCTTGCTGATTAAGCCAGGAGTTCTCGAAGTGAAAGCGATTCAGTCTAGGCAGGGACCCTCCACCCCAAGAGAGGAGGAGGGGGTATGGTCTAAACCAACCCTGGTGATCGCTCGTAGCGAACACAAGGGAAAGGCCACTTCCCATTCCACAGAGACAAAGACCCGGTAAAGAGCGATGCGAATCGGGTCTCGTTGGTTGTTGGTCCAAGTGAATCTAGCACTTACTCTAGTGATCTCTCCAAGGGCAAGTTCAACGATGGAGTCTTCGAACATGCGAATCCTATGGAAGTCCACGTTTGCCGAGCTCTTATCCTCGATGGAGGGAATGAGATTGAAATCCCCTGCCACGATGACCGGGGTATCCGTACGCTCCACCTTAGCCTTAAGCTCGAGCAAGAAATCTTGGGACCTCCTATGGTCCGCGGGGCCATAGACAATCACGACCTCCCATTTTAGGCGCGATTGCTTATGGGTGAGGGCCATGCTCTCGAAGAACTCCATGCAGTACATATCCTCTACCTCGAAAGTATCCTCCTTGACCCCAAGGAGCATGCCGCCCGAGTGGCCAGTAGCTGGGAGCCAGGTCTAGGAAAACTTGTGCCGAGATAGGCCCTCCAGCTCAACCGACAAGAAGTCCTGGCGAATCGTCTCCTGCAGTACCACAATATAAAAATATTCTTGGTGAATGCAATCCTTGATCTGACGGCGGTGTCCGTCGTGATCGAACCCCCGGATGTTCCAAATCAACGCCCGGACCACCCGGAGGAAGTTCATCTAAAAAATCACTCGGGGGTAGCCCCCTTACTGCGGGCAGAGCGGGCGCAGCCAGATGGTGCGGGACGATGGGGCCTCCCACGAGGTCTCCTCATGTGGAGGGGGTACTCATAGGATGCCCACTACTATCAGGATCGAGGGGTGGAGCCGTGCTGGACCCAGGTTCAGCTGACTCAGGTCCTGCCAGCATGAGGGCTTGTTCCTGCCATCTGGCCCTCGTACACCTCTTGAGCCTTGATGGTCGCGAGCTACTCTATCCTGGGACCCTTCTCTCTACGGAAAACAAGGCCGATGTATAAAGAGACCACACTCAGATGCTCCATGGAAACCTCCTCCAGCACCGTGAACCTAGAACCCGAAGGCAAACTCGAACTATCATGTGAGGAGGGAGGGCGAGCGGTACATGGGAACTCGTTGCGGGCTGTAACCCTCTGCGTAGCATGCTAAGCAACCGACGGCTCAGGCCCCGGCCCTAGCCCCCGCAATGCGCACGCTATGGCGGGACGGGGGAGGGGGAGGCTGGCGGGGCCCCTAGAGCGACGCACCCTGGGACCTGCCACATGGGTGGTGACATCGACCGTAGCATAACCTCCAGCGTCGAGGTCAGGTGTGTCAAGGGCGAGGGAGTAGCACACCACCCCCTGGGAGCAGAGAGAAGACTGGGTAAACACGTCCAGGCCCATGCTCCCCGAGGTATCCTCGGACGATGACCCTAGCTGGATGACGGGAAGAGAAACCTCCGCACCCTCCCCTAGAACAACACCCAAGAACAACTGGGACTTGTCGAAGTTGGTACCATACTGCGCGATGTCGAAGGCGATCGACACTTTCTGGGAAGGGCGAGCACAGCGCGAGACGTCGACCAAAACCATATTGGGCGAGGCACTCCTGGAGAGCGGCTGACGGTCAGGGAAGAAGGATCCCACACCCCTGGCCGCATGGCCAGACACCGGGAGGGAAGATCCCTCACCCCCGACCGACAGTCGAGCAGGCAGAACAGGTGCCTCTGGGGCCGGAGACTTGGTCGCCTCCGGGGACTCCTCACCAGACGAGTCCTCGTTCGACCCCCATCCCATCCCAGGGTCGTCATCCTAGGGAGGGGACGGAGAGGGGGAGCCTGACCCTGCAGGGGCAGGGAGGTCATCAAGCTCCATCGGCAGGTCCCAACCAGTGCGGTCGAAGAAAAAGCGTGGGATCAACACTGGGAACACGGAAGGATCCGGGCACAGGATGCGCAGCCGGATCACCCCATGTCCAGCGAGAGAGCGAGAATCCACCTCCAGAAACTTTCCCACTGTCTGGGCGATGAGGGAAATGATCCCCTCCCGTCTCGCCTCAGCAGGGACACCAGACAGGCGGAGCTAGATCTTAGATAGTGTGGCCGTAGAAACCTAGTCCGCAGACGACGGCCTGATCAGAACCTTCAGCAGGTGGATTGGCAGGGTGAAGGAGGCGCCGATGGCGCACATACGCAGCGTCTCTACAGACGGGAACGACGCTGCGAACTCCGTGGTCGAGACCTTCCGCACATGCCACTCATGGACCGGGAGAACCTCACACAACTCCTGGTGAATCAGCTCCTCCGTCACCTGCACCTGAAGCGGATGATACTATTCTAGAATCGTCACCATCACCAGGGTCTCAGGCACAGACATCTGAACACCCCCAGGTCGATGAAGTAAAATCCCCCATTCACCCCTGGCCATAGTACTCCAAGAACTCGCGACCGTGGCGGGGAGTGATCGAGGGGTCCATACCCCTGGAGACACCAGCTAGGGGGCGCTCACGCCTGACGCATCCGGAACCACCACAGGAACCTTCTTCTTCTTGGACTTCTTCTTCTTCTTCTGGGGCTCCAAGGGGCTCGCCCCAGCCTCCCCCGCTGCCCCCTAAGGAGGAGTGGGGGTAGGGCCTGGGCGGGAGCCCTGACCGGCTTGCTAGTCAGCCACGTCAGCACGGCCAGGCGCCCCGCGGTATCCCTGTAGGCAGACATTCTCCAATGCCAATCACATCATCCATGTGACTCATGCTCGATCTTTCGATCTCCATGTTCTGAAGCCATGTCTGCACATGCTAGGCTCGCCAACTCAAACTTGTGTGTATTGCAGTGTAACCTTTCTTACACCCACGTTGTATGCGAACATAGATATGTCTAGCCCCTGATTGTCACTGACGGCTTCATAACAAATAACTTTCTTGGTGGTGCACACACAAGGGGAATACTATCATTGGAATATCGAGGCCATGTCTGCACATGCTAGGCTCGCCAATTCAACATTGGTTTTAACAGGGATCGTCTTATCTATGCTACCGTTGAGTATATATAATACTAGCACACATAATAAGATGCAGAGTAGGTATCGACGTCATATGTATATTTGTGATATGATATGGTCCTTCTTGCGCCTTGATCTCCATTGAGCGCTTCAGCATGATCTTCATCATGCAATTGTCATGATCTCCATCGTGACACCGATTTTGCCGCCAAGTCCACAGTGCCACAGTAGGTTGTTCATCAAAATGATGAATATTACTACACAACTTGGTAACATAGAAGTAAACTACTTTACCTTCATAACACCATTACCATATCAAATCACATGCCCCTCTTGCAACATAAAGTTATATGCCTCTACTTCTATCTATAGCAAGTTTTACGTGGTTGTTAGGGATTTCACAATAGAACCGTTTCTAACCTACGAACTTTCCAAGCACATCATGGATCCATACAATTGCCTCTACTACACCCCTTTTGGGGCCCTCCTTTGTAGATTCTATATCAAATATTCTAAGAGAGACAGACACCCGCTAGCCACTTATACGGAACAAGTCGTATGTCGAGCATGGAACCAGTCTCGCGTAAAATTACGCGTAAGGTCGGTCTGGGCCGCTTCATCAAACAATCCCGCGATATAAACAAGTAAACATGGGAGGGTAACAACTATAGTATCAATGCCTGCACAACACATGTGCGTATTGGACGTACAACACTACTATGCATAGATCGGCTCTGATACCACTGAAGGGGTTCCAGGAAGAAAATAAAAAATTACTCCAACGGATCGCCCGGATGCCCAAGATATATCTACTAGTAATGCAATAATGACCGAAGGTTTCGGATACATACCCTTTTAGTCCAAAAGCGGTTAATATTCCGAGGGGAATGTGGTTGAAGTAGGCATGCTCGTAGCCGACCTCAAGGTCGCGAAGCTCCTCGCAGGTCACCCCTTGCTCCATCACCATGCGGCAGTCCGGTTCACGACATACAAAGTGCCTCAAGTGTTGCACCTCGTGACTTCGTACACATACGGTGTATGACGAGAACCTCTATCTCCTCGATCACACCGAGAGCGTGCAGAAGTATACCTCCGGCTTTATAATCCCCGCAGCGCAACGGCGTGCTGCAGATGCATCGTCTCTTGCGCGAACAACCCTGGATCATGCCAACGCGTGGAGACAACTAGAGATATTGGATAGGAGGAGGAAGATAGCTCCCAACTCATGGGATCAATCATATTGGTGTGTCCTCCAAAGGGGAGAGGGGACCTCTTTATATAGGGGGGAGGGGGCAGCCTTGCCCCTCCCCCAAGCCATCTAGGAGGCGGCCAAAGGGAGGAGGAGGCGGCGGCCAAGGGGGGAAGCCCTAGGGCTCCCCAAACCCTAAACCTAGCTGTCAGCCAGGGAGGGGGCAGTCCTAGGCGCAAAAACCTAGGCGCCAGGCCCTTCTCCCTTCCGGTTTCCCTCATGGGCCCTTTTTCCCTAGGGAAGTCGGCCCATTAGTGGAATAACCCTTCAAATTAGATTTTAATATCATATTTAATATGTAAATACATATTACCAAATCCGATTCGACCTAAAACACCTTTCGGTTCCCCTTCTATATCCTCCGAACAACTTCAGAACTTCCCGGAACAATTCCGGTCCTCTCACCGAAACTTTTCTGGTTTCCTTTCTTTCTCCGAACAACTTCAGATCTTTCTCCTCGGAACAATTCCGACTTTCTCTTTCTCTACTATGATTCGAACTTACGGATAATATCAAGCTCATCGCACCCTTAAGTGGATCCCCTCACGGCTCGGGAACGCTACAGACATGACCTAGACTCTCTTGCGTCGATGATCAACATCGGGACCGTGATGTCCATAATGACCCCTGTGCATTCTAGATTGACGATGTTGTTTGAACCGTAAACGTCGAGTCCATTTTCCTTTGTTTCTTCGATACTACGTGTCCGAGATCCGATCGTTAGGTATCTCCATACCTTGTTCAATCTCGTCACCGACAAGTACTGTTTACTTGTTACCGCGATATTACATCCTCGTGACCTAGTCACATGTTGCAACATTTATGGATGTAATCTCACCAAGTCGGTCTAACTGTATCTTACCCGTCACTGGGTGAACAAATCCTGCTCTTGACGTAATCTCTTCAACATGTTCCTCCAGATACCCAACATACACCTTTATAATCACCATTTTACTGAGTGACGCTTGATGCAATCAAAGTAGCCTCGGGAGACAGTCATTTGATATGGTCTCACGGTCTAAGGAGAAGGAGACTTAGTTTCTGACTATTGCAATGATGAACTTTGTGACTTTGATCATGTAGCAATCTTTGAGAAATGTCTATCACATCATTCACCAATGATATGATCTCGTTGTCAACCAACGCTATCACTTCATGATCAGGAAACCTTAATCATCATATTAGCCAACGAACTAGTAATAGAGGATAGTAGGCACTTATGTTTCATATCACACCCATATCAATGTTTCTACTTGATATGGTGATAGCACAACATGAAACTATTACGAACTTATTGGGATATGACAATAATAAACATTTTATTATTTTACTCTAGATCATATTCCCTTCAGTAGACAACCTGAATATAGACAGATTACAACAGTGAGTAAATTTATGCTTCAATTTGAACAACTGAATCTAGAAATATTAGAATGGTGACTTACCCAAGTGTTGAGATGGCTCTGGATGAGAAACGTGAGCAACTGACTCACGCCTTGACAACAACATTTATTGCCACAGAAGAAAATAACCATTTTGGTATTTTTATGCGGTGTCACCGGAATATAATCATGTATAAAACAATCTTACGTAAAAAATATGTGCAGTGTCACAAAATGCCAAAATAGTGACGAGTGGGTGTTTATGTAGCTTCATGAGTGATAATAACTTGATATCTCTATTATATGGAAATAAAGAGTATGGATACTTCTATGATAATTATGTTAACAAGATAATCAGACCTAAAAAGGGAAAAACATTATGTTCATGCAACAGTGCTCCTAAGTTGGTACACAACCACCACTGGTGTTTGTTCCCAGTCACTATAACATAAACCAAATTATGTGGACAGAGCAATTACGAGTAACCCTAAATATAAAAATAAATCTAAATAGAATAGTCATTAAAACCTATATATAAACACATATAAAAAAACTAAACACAACAATGGAAATATAACCTATCTTGATTAAAATCAATAACCCTAACTATATATATGAATAAACCCTAGTTCATTAGCATGACGGACGGTAACAAAAAGATGCGTACCTTCATGTCGGCGTTGGCCTCTACCACAAGGGTGATCAGGGTGATTTTGCCCCTTTGTTTTGTCCATATTTCCGATATCGTTGAGGCCTCTCTCGAAGAGAGCAACATAAAGGTGTCAAGAAAGATGAACAAAGCATATGGAAGAGCAATGAAAGTCAGATGCGTGCCCAACATCAGCATGATGCGCTCGATCCTAGCTGGAAACGCTTGATTCAGGCTAGATGCGCCCGACGCCGCCCGGAAACGACAACCCACATGCTTATTCTTCATGTCACCTATCAGGGCACCTCCTACCCAGCCTGACCAGATCTAGACGAACAAGAGAGGAGGATGAGGAGTCGCGCCATGCCTTGACAAGACAGATGCGCTCTCTCGCACACCTAGGATAAAGATGGAGGCCACGCCTCCAAAGTCCAAATCCAGATGTGGGGAGAGAATGAGAGGTATGGTTGGGGAGAGAATGAGAGGTATGGTTTTATCGGAGGGTTACATGGCATTAAATAGACGGGCCGAGCAAACAATTGATTCAACAGATACACTTCTGGAAAGGGCATATAGAAACAAGCATCAGCAACTTATTGTAATGTAGGCTAAACTTTCTTCTTGGCCGGCCCGTATCGAGAAGGCCACGTCGGACACCCACAATTGTATTTATCCATGGGCTGTAACACTGCCGTTTCCGATGGGGGATGTCCTTATCGTCGCTTTGTACTCTCTAGTAGTAATACAATAGCGGTAGAGAAGGGGAGGTCAAAAGCTACATATCGCTTGTGGTGTCGTGTCGTACACATGGCGAGCTCTCATCTCTTCGCATATTTTGATTAATTTGTGTGCGCAAAATTAACATGAACATGAATAAATAAGATATTGCATAGTATGAACGTACTTTCACTTACTTTTGCAGATAAATCTCATGGAGACCACTGGCCTACACGCTACCAAATGATTCGAGGAATTTGTCAGGGGTTGCAGTTTCTTCATGACAACCAAATTAATCATCGAGACCTAAAACTCGAAAATGTTATGTTGGATGCTGACATGGAGGCCAAAATTGCAGATTTTGGTTTGTCGAGATTCTTAGATCAAGGACAATCCAAAATAATTACACAAAACATATGTGGAACACTGTAAACTATGCTACATATTGGCATCTCTATTAGTTAAATTTGTGTTGTGCAAGGAGGCTTCAAAATAACTATTTAATCAATGATGCAGGCGATATATTGCACCGGAAATCATTGACAAAGGAGAAGTATCATTCAAATCGGACATATATGCTTTGGGCATCATTATTATAGAACTACTAACTGGGATCAACATGATAAGTCTTGATAATGTAAGCTGAATTCAAATTAACCTTCTAGTCAACTTTGTTAGATCATGTACTAGAATTTATTCATCCATAGGACATTGTTGCAACAAGAACTAGTTGGCCACATTTCCACCTCCCCCGTCAGATAGAAGTTTTTTGTTTATTTGCACGATCTTCATGATGCAACTTTGTGAACCTCTTCTTCCGATGAATATGTTAGTAAATGTTATAAAAAAGTTATATTCTGATTTCTGTTGACTAATTTGGTGATACCACTAGCATTTAACCAACTTGAGGTTTTAAATTAATTAGTGGTCAAAGGTAAAGAAGTTTGAATGTGTTAGCTTTGGCATGCATATTACTTGAATGTGTTAGCTTTGGCATGCATATTACTTCATGTCTAAACTTAAAATTTGCAGTGGGATGAATCATTAAGCTTACTGGAATGCCCACGAGTAGGGATATGCATCAAAGTAGCTCGAAATTGCATAGATGCAAAAAGAGATAGTAGACCGACCATACGTGAAGTAATTCGTGACCTAGACGAGCTGGAGAGCATGATTCCGAAGTCTTCCACGGACAAGGTATGTTTACCCTTTGATTTATATTAATGGTCTTAACTTTACATAGATTCGTATGTATCTACTCCCTTCGTTCTAAAATAGATGTCTTAGATTTGTTACAATTTTAATGAATCTAGACACTATTTAGTATATAGGTTCATCCAAATTTTAATAAATCTAAGACATCTATTTTAGGATGGAGTAGTTAAAATTTAGACTAGATTGCGTTCGTATCTACTCCCTCCGTTTGGAAATATACGATGTTTTAGTTTGTGAAGAAGATGTATCTAGACACATTTTAGTGTCTAGATTTATTTGAATCTAGATACATCTACTTTATAAACCTAAAACTAAACGGAGGGAGTAGATAAAATTGAGATCATTAAGAATTAGAACGAGTAGTTAATTCAATGGAAGGGTTCTCTCCACAACGATTTCCCTGTGCAAGTTCCATCAGTACAACGTTTTATATGCGATCAATAATCGACTACTTGACATACGGCAGTTCAGACACACGCATGTCTACCCCTGGGAGGCCGATCCCGCCAGGCTCGTCGTCCGGGGCGTCACCGCCGAGACCA
This sequence comes from Avena sativa, assembly GCA_916181665.1. NCBI lineage: Eukaryota > Viridiplantae > Streptophyta > Magnoliopsida > Poales > Poaceae > Avena > Avena sativa. Next base: position 378,560,595 of record OV702279.1, on the reverse strand, counting down.
CCTTGGGCACCTTCCACCGCGGCCTCTACGACGGCCTGGATGTCGCCGGTCAGTACTAACAACTACTCCCCTCCCCTGTTTACTGCAAGTACAAACGCACACGTACAGTAAATCAGCCAGCCGTGTGCCGGTTCGCGTGTCTGTGCTGTTCGACGAAATGGCCGTGCCGATGCGGCCACACTAACTGTGGTATGAGGTGCTGTATGCCGATCTGTCTGTCTGTCTTAAGCTGTTCCTTTATTTGTCTCTGCTCTCCATCCCCGAAGTTCTTAGTTCTAGCTATGGAAATGGAAAGCTTTTATTGTAACTGTTATTTTCTTAAATGTTTAGTGAAATTAATTGATTGGGGGGAGGGTGGTTTGAAGACACAAAAAGAAATAACAGAAGCAAGAACAGCTTTTTTACATGGAGTCTCCGTCTGGCACAAGCTTGAGCATCCAAATGTTACCAAGGTAACTCTTTGGCTCAACAAAAGTCATTTTCTTCCTCCAATTTATTTGGTTAATGTGTTTGGCCGCTTTGACATGCACCGTCCGATGCATTGATCGATATTATAAGAAATGGTGACAAACTCAAATGAATCACCAATGGTGTGATTTACTATAATTGATGATGCTTATTATCTAAATGACGTACATCAACTCAAAGGTGCCACTCTGAAATGGCAACAACCAAGGTGATCGAGCCAAGAGACTGAAAGCCAAGCATCAAACACCCTAGACGGCTACCCTAAAGCACCACTCTTCTTGCTTTTGTTTTGGATGATTTCTCCTGATGTCGGATCCTCCCTTTTTGCATTTTCCCCTGTTTGCCTTCGCCTTCAGCAGGCAACAACTTGTCTTGCCAAATCCAGGGCTAGCAGCTTCCAAGCTAGCGATGAAGTCGTAAAGCTTTCTAGGGAAGATAGCCCAGAGAACAGGTGCAAAAGCACCAGACGCAGCCACCTAAACACCCACAAAAAGGTGCGTGATGGAACCAGGGAAGTGAACACCAACATCGTCCAAACTCCCTTGCTCCACAAAGGCGAGAGGCTGACCGGGCTCTAGTGGTGGCAATGTGGACGGCAAAGCAACTCCACCTTCAGATCCACACGCAAGGGAACCTCTACGATGAGTATGCTGGCAATGTCGTGGATTTGGAAACATCACAACCGAGCCATTTTCGACAACGTGCAGCCTAGTCATCGCCAACTTGGTCAATACAGCCAAGGCCGAGGCCTGATTGTGGGCAAGCGCAGGGGCGACCGGCCTAGCTGCTCTACTGCTAGTGGTGCCTAGCACTTAGTGTGTAGCAATGTACCCTGGCATGTTGCCTCTGTAGGCTTTTAGATATAACTCCTTTTGGCTATCATTGCATCGGAACGGGTGATTTTGCGTTTTCTCGAGAGAACACAAACTATCTCTCTCTTATAAGCATCCTCATTTAGATCACTAATAAATTAAGAAGTTGTCAGTATTATCAGCCTTTGTTTTGTATAGTCCATTACTTGCAATATATCATGGTCACAGAAGGACAAGTGTTAAGCTTTAGTTAAAACGAATTGCTCACATGTATCATTGCCTTCACTTCTCACTTGTCTACTAAGTGGCATACTGATATGCACTGTAAATGCTATATCTGAATTGAAGCTATATATTTATCTCTGTATTATCAAGATAATTGATAAGGGAGTGCCCTCTTCCATATTAAACATGAAAAGTTGGCCTAACAATAGCTTAGATTTTTCTTTACAGTTTATAGGGGCTATAATGGGTGCTAGAGATTTGAATATCCAGACAGAAAATGGAAATATTGACATCCCAAGTAATGTATGTTGTGTCGTTATGGAGTACCTTGCTGGAGGGGTACTAGATAAATTTCTGTTCAAGAACAGGAGAAAGAAGTTAGCATTCAAAGTTGTGGTCCAGATAGCTCTTGGCCTTGCTAGGGGGTAAGAAGTTTATTACTGCATTCTCATCAGTCTTGTTATTCAAATTTTGACTCCCCGTAGCCTCCAAATTCTCACTGATTTGAGGAATACTGACCTTTAAATCTTTGATAGGCTAAGCTATCTTCACTCAAAGAAAATTGTGCACCGTGACGTGAGGACTGAGAATATACTTCTTGACAAAAGCGGTGTGAAAATTACGGAATTCTGTGTTGCTCGCATTGAGGCTGAAAATCCCAGCAGTATGACAGGCAAAACTGGCACCCTTGGCTACATGGCACCTGAGGTATCGTATCTTGGATGGTGACTGGTCTAATTGTGTTCTCATAGATTCCCTGTACTCCATTCCAACAAAAAGTAATTTAATACAACTTGACATTTTTGCATCATACACATCACTTCTCAAAACAGGCATACGCCCAGCTATATAAATATAGCAACCAGTTGAGACCGCTGCTGGGCCAGGCAGCACATCGCCCAAGAGAAAACAAAAAGAAAGCACAAAAGAAAAAGAAAAGAAAGCAAAGCCGAAAACTGCGGCTTGACGAAAACGAGGACGACCCGCAACTGTTGCGCCCTCCAACTAAGTACCACTGCAAGCCTAGCACTACGAAGTGCCACGCACCAAGCAACACCTCCAAGAAGGAAAGCGACGATGACGATGCTGCTGCCCGGACAGGTCCTAGGGTTTCCTCCGGTGCGCACCGGGAGGTGGAGAAGAGGTATACCCGACGCCCTTCAAGAAGGACGGAGGCGCCCACAGACGTCACCGCGTCGGTGTCAAGAAGACAAAGATTTCTCCCGACCCCTCAGAAAAAACACACTCCCGGACGCAATCGTAGTGCTCCACCAAGCTCGTCGCCCACCAGTGCACGCCACCACGGTCTTGCAGCCGCCACCGCCGTCCCACCGAGACCCGCGAAGTAAGGCCGGTAGGACAGAAAAGAGCAGGCTTCGGCAGGGTTGCCAGAACAACAATACGTGGGAGGGAACTACCTCCACCACCAGAAGGTGGTAGCCGACCGGATACAGCCGCAGGGCAAACCAGGCCCACCTGGCCTGGCCGAGCCCCCGAGAGCCCGTGAAGCCCCGCAGCCGCACTGCAGCAAGGGGACCGTCGTCCACATCAACCCCACACTAGCCCCTACTGACCCGTCCACCAGGGGAACAACTGCCACCGTCGAACCCTGCCGCCAAATGGCAGCACCGTCACCACCGCGCTCACCCGGGACTTCCGGACCACCATCGGTCTAAGAGGCACCATCTAGGCCCGCAAGGGCTCGGAGAGACGAGCGTGGCGGACACAGCCGCTCCGTGCTGCCCACGAGACCCCGCGAGCATGGAAAACAGGAGACCACCAGACCCAGACCCGCCTGGCCTAGCTCCAGAAACCCAGCTGCCGCGCAGCCCGGATGAAGCGCCTATGCTGGAGACCAAGGGGCCCGCCTGGCCCAGATCAGGCCTGACAAGGGCCACCGAGGGAGCACCCGCAGCACCTCCGTCTCCCTCCATGCCGGGGAGCCCGCCGCCACGCAGCCACCGGCGGGAGGCCTGCTGCCGCGCACCGCTCGCCGGAGAACGAGGGCCTCGGCCGGAGCCCGCACGGCCCAGATCGGGCCTGCAGAGTTCCCAGCCAGGAGCACCTCCTTCCTCACCCGACGCGCCGCGAGGCCACCAACCACCCCATGCCCTTGGAGCCTCCGCCATCGCCACGCCACGTCCTGCAGAACCCCGCGCGAGGCCGCCATGGAGCGTCGCCGCCAGAGAGGGTTCCCGCGCAACCCCTACCGCTGCCGGGAGAAGGGCGCCCGCCGCCGCTGGCCCTGCCCGGGCTTTGCCCGGCCGACGACGGCGGGGGGGGGGGGGGGGGGGGGGGGGGGAGGAGAGAAGGAGGTCGGGGGGAGAGGGGACGCGGTGGCGCTCGCCCCGTCGCCCGCGGGGGGCAAGACGAGACGAGCGGTTTTTTCCCAACTACAAGAAAGATATGCCTAGCTGAATCTCCTTTCTCCTCCTCCATCATACACATCACTTAACATGGTATATATGCCTACTACCGGCACCTGGTGTGCAGGTTCTCAACGGCAAACCTTACAACAGGAAATGCGACGTCTACAGCTATGGGATTTGTTTAGCAGAGGTATACTGCTGCGATATGCTATACCCAGATATGAGCTACTCAGAGTTGACACATGCTGTTGTTCGTCAGGTACAAATCTTGCAACTATGCGTTGCGTACATGTTATTTTCTGATCATTGCTTTAGGCACTTGATAATACATACTAGTAAAATATTTGATTTCCAGAACCTGAGGCCAGTGATACCACGCTGCTGTCCAAGCTCTTTGGCGAACATCATGAGGCGCTGCTGGGATGCGGACCCTGACAAGCGGCCTGAGATGGCGGAGGTGGTGTCCATGCTGGAGGCGATCGACACATCCAAGGGCGGGGGCATGATCCCTGAGGATCAAACAACAGGATGCCTCTCGTGCTTCCGGCAACGCATCGGCCCTTGATGGACGATGGATCATGCAAGCAGACGAGAGTGGTTTGGATTGGCCGGTAGATCCCGCATAAATCGATGGAAAAGTTATGAGTGAGCACCATGACATGTGCAAATCCGCATACCAGATTTCTCCTTTTGTTCCCTAGGTTTTAGCATGTTCGACCAAATCGTCGGGTCTACCGTGAACCCTGAGGCTTTGTTCGGTTAATCCCCTTCACTAGTGGATTGGAGTGGAATGGAGAGGATTGGGGTCAAATTTGGCTTAGATGGGATCCATTCTCCCTCAATCCAACGCCAATCCCGTTGAATTTTTTGTGAACCGAACAAGGCCTGAGTAAAGCTCGATGTTGTGAAAGATTGAGAACCGGATCTCCTAAGTCGGTTGCATTTCCTTTAATTTTACGGTCAGCAAACTGGTCGATGGATTTAAGCTAGTGATCCTCGGTAGTCCCTTTGTTGTAAATTTCTTTGTCTACCCCGGCCTTATGTTTAACAGTGGTAGAACCGGCTGGCTCGTCTATGTTTCTTCCTTGTGCTGATATCTCACCATGTTCTGCCAATAGCCTTCTCCAGCTGTCATAAGATCAGTGTTCTTGAGGCTTGACCTTTTTTCATGAGAATTAAGAAAAACTGCATTTCTATTATTATTTATAGTATACTCTCTCCAACCCATATTAGTTACTCACATTTGTTCTAGATACGGCACTAAATTTTGACGAGGTACATTTATATCTAGATAAATCTAAGTCAATTACATCTGTTTAGGATATATCTAGCATTAAAATTTAACTAGTTACATTCATATCTAGATAAATATAAGTCAACTGATATGGCTTCGGAGGAAGTATTTAGAACGAGAAAACTGCAGAGAGAAATCAAGGTGTTGTTCTGTCCATGATGTTGTTATTACTCGACGGTTTCATGCCTTCAAGAGTCGTAAACGGGTTTTGCCATGGCGTCCTTAGTATTTTAATGGTATGTGGTATGCTTCCTAGTGTGAATAAGTTTTTATAACTCTATAAGTTTGTACTTCTTACTCTCTTTTTAATTTTGTAGGTTCTATTTTGGGTGTCTCGACACACATTTGGATATATCAATCTATGTTTATGACTCCTTTTGTCTAGTGAGCTATTGTTATCATATTTAATCACATATTACGGCTATTCAAAACTATCATGAATATATGGTGTTTCAAGTTAGTACTTATGTTTGCAATATATATATATATATAAAATATTGTGTTGCGGTTCTCAATTTTTTACGTGTAGCTTACGGCCCGCCCCGGCTCCTATTTTTTCCTTGGCTCCGCCACCGGAGGTCGAGGACGATGAACCTGTGTCGTTCAGTTTAGCAAAGGTGTAATACCGTACTTCTGCAAAGCAGACCGCAAGCGCATCATCTTGCAGCTACCTAGTTTCCAGAGTACGGTGAAATTGGTATTGCAAGATGTGGAACTTCCAGTGGCAGCTAGCCTCGAGGTCAGTGTTGTCGGACAAGGGCACAGTGACCCTCGTGTCCACTTCGATGGTAAAATAACAGCTGGGACTAGTAAAAATTATAGGAAGCATGCGGTTCTATATGATAGTAGTGTGCCGTCTAGCAATGGCCCGTTGAGAGAAAATGGCTCTCTTGTGTTAAATCGTAATCTGGTAGCTATCAATGGGAATGTACGAGGCCCTGCACTTGAGGAAGATGAAAAACTGGTGTTGTATCTTTGTTTTCTTGATGCTGGTTGTGAGATTGAGGATGAGGACGAGGTAGAGCCAGAGGATGAAGATGACGAAGATGAAGATGATGATAACGATGATGAAGACGAAGGAGATGAAGAGGAAGATGGTGAAGAAGAAGATGGTGAAGAGGAAGTGGAGGAGGACCATAAGAATGTTGTCACTCTAAAATACCCTCTATGTGAGGCTGTTTGGGAGTACGGTAGCCCCAAACTGAAAGTGAAGGTCGATTGGACTGCCATTCTTGATATACTGATTTCTTCCAGAGACATGGTTGTCTTTCATATGGTTACTCGATTTGTTATGGATCGGGTATCCGCTTTGGGTGAGAGTGGTTGTACTTTCTGTTAGAAATAATGGGATAAATCATTAGATTCATGTGTGATTTCAGATTTTTCCTAAATCTCAAAGCACATGTACGTGGAAGCCCATATATGATTTGACCTAAGTTGGTGGTAGCTCACATGTGTGTGGCAAGAGCAGTAAGAGCTAAAGTTTAGTCCCACATGGAAAAGTTGAAGGAGAGTTGCGTCACCTTATAAGGTGGAGTGTTGCACCACTTTGTAAGTGACAATAAGGGAGCTACACGCGCGCTCCTCCTCCAACGCCGCACGCACGCTCGCTCGCCTCGTCGCGCGTGCAAGAATCTCGCTAAAATGTAGGGTTTTGCCATCCTCTCTGCTTGCGCCGCTGCCACCCGTAGTCTACTCCATCCCGCACACATCAGTATTACTAGTGCGTATACTCTGCTACTGTTCATATTGATCAATACATCTAGTATGTTAGAGGTTTAGTAGCCGTTGCTGTCATGATTTATATTCTGAAATTAATTGTGAAAATTATGTCTAATAATCCAACACTTTCTGCTGGTCGAACTCTGTTATTGGAGGGTATGTTGAAGAAGAGATGCGGTTGAACTCTGTTATTGGAAGGTATGTTGCAGAAGAGATGCGGCGCCGCACGTACCTGCCATATCCATGGACGCATTCGCTTCTCCAATGGAGCTGGCAGTTGTTCTTGGAGATGGATGGATGCTGCTTGTTCTGTCAGGCGGTTTGAGGGGAGGGTGGTGGCGATGCAGCGTCAAGAAGTACAAAAATTGCATAAAAAATATTGCTAGTAGCTATCTGTAGTTTCCTGCATGGATTTTGGGTGATGTAAACGGGCTTGTCTTGTTTATCTAGTGATGATAGTTAGAGGAAAACAATTAGTCTGGCTTGCTTCTCTGCTTGTTTTGTGAGAAAGAGACCTGATTAACTGAAAAATGTACAGTGACTGTATTTGTGCCTTGAGCCTGGTGCATCAGTTTGTGTAGCACCCCTTATTTCGCTGTTTCTGTCGATTGTTTGGCAAGTGTCCTCCTGAGAAAGTTTCAAGCTTTGTTGAACAGTAGCAGCAGGTTCTGCTGTTGGTTCTTCAATTATTGAAGTAGTTCTCAAGATTGTACTACTAGCAGATATCTGTATGCCCTTTTTCTTCAATAACGAGGTACAGGTACTATAGAAACTCCTAAGCATCTTCACTCGGCTTCACTCGGCTACCCAGTACGCTGATCCGGACGTCGAAAATAGGTTCGGACGCCGAAATTCGGTTCAGTCGCGTTTTCAAGAACCTCTTTTCGTCTGAATTTGGTCAAACTTTGGTCCAGGCTTCCCAGGCCGTATCCAGGATTTCGGAAACGCCCTGAAAACGCCGGACGCAGCGAAAACGGGCGTGGGCCAGCTCTCTTGGAGAGCCAACCCTATTCCCCCCTCCCACTCCACTCGCCCAGACTGTGGTGAAGAGCTCTCAGCGCCTCTGTCGCCATGACTTCGCCGGCGAAGCTCCTCCACGTCGAGACATGCCCACGCCTCTAGATATGCTTGCCGTACTCGCCGCCCATTCCGCCTCCGCTTCCGCCGCCCGATCTTTGCCGTAGCACTGCTTCGCTGCGAGCTCCCACCACCATGCCCGCCAAGTGTTCGGCATTTGGCCGGTTCGGCCATGGACTCCGACGACGAGCAGACACTCGCCGTACTGCTGGAGGAGCAGAACACCGATGCCGCCGAAGATGCAGAGCACATAGAGATCCTCGCCTCCCTCGCCCAATTGTACCTGCAGATGGCGAAGCCGAAGTGCGGTGGTTCGGCGCCGGGTCACCGGAAGTGCAAGGCGAGGCAAAGGATAGAGGGCTACTGCTTATTGTATGCCGGCTACTTCGCCGACGAGCCGCTCCACGGAGAGGCCGTGTTTCGGCGCCGTTTCAGGATGAGCGGGAAGCTCCTCCTCAAGATCGTGCATGTCATCCGGGAGTTCGACCCCTATTTCGTTTGCAAGAAGGACTGCACCGGCATGGTTAGGTTTTCTTCACTGCAGAAGTACACCGTGGCGATGAGGTTGCTTGCATATGGAGCGTCGGGTGACAGTGCCGATGACTATCTCCGCACGGCCGAGTCCACCGCCATCGATTGCTTGTACAGGTTCTGTAGGGCTGTAATTGCAGTGTTTGGAAAACAGTACTTGAGACCACCCACTGCTGAAGACACTGCTTGGATCCTCGCAGTCAATGAAAGTGGAGGATTTCCTGGTATGCTGGCATTGGCAGTGGAAGAACTGTCCATTTGCATGGCAGGAAATGTACAAAGGCCACAAAGAAGGTTGCATTGTGATACTCGAGGCAGTTGCTACACATGATCTTTGGATCTGACACTCCTTCTTTGGCATGGCAAGATCGAACAACGACATCAACGTCCTCAACTACTCAAATGTCTTTGCCAAGCTTGTTGAGGGTCATTGCTCCCCTATGGACTTTGAGATCAACAGGCACCACTACAACAAGGAATACTATCTTGCAGATGGCATCTATCCAAGATGACCAATATTTGTGAAGACTATCTCAAACACAATGCTCCCCAAGCATTCTTAGTTTGCCAAGAAACGAAAAGCTTGCAGGAAGGACGTGGAGCGGGCATTTGGTGTGCTCCAGCAGAGGTTTGCAGTTGTCCGGTTCCCTGCTATGACCTGGTCGAAAGATCATATATGGAAGTGACGTGTGGTCTTGCACAACATGGTCATTAAGGATAAGAGGAAGGATCCAGTGAGTTTGCTCGAGCAGAACGAGCATACTACAGACAGGGTCCTCTTGCTGAGTCTGATCATCAGGTGCCTCCAACCTAGGCTGCCTGCATCGCCATGCGTCAGGAGATCCGAGATCCGGCGGTGCATCAATAGATGCCGGATGATCTTGCTGAGCACATATGCATACGCAGAGGCAACACGTAGATGCCGAGCATGAACTGACTAAACTTGGCCGAAATATGTTGTATTTTACTGCAGGCCGAACTATGTTTATATTTACGCCGAACTATATTTAAAATTTCGCCGAACAATGATCGAATGTATGCCGAACTAGGTCAAAAAATGTTCTGTATTCATATTATGCTAAACTATGCCGAAATCTGAACGAATTTAAGTTGAATTTGGGCGAAAACGAGCGTCGCGGGAACTCGGCCCGAGAACGCGAGTGAAAAACTCGGCGTTCCCAGGCCAAAGACGTGTTTCGTCTGGCTAAAGTTTGATCCAGATTTCGACCTGGGTTCGCCCAACGAGTGGGGATGCTCTTAGGTTTGGTGACATGATTTGATTATTTCCTTGACCACTCATCAAAGAAGCTAAATAAGAGAAGCGCGAGGATTGGTTCGCTAGGCTTGCTTGGCCATGTCCTAGCCTGAAATGTAAGCAGAAAATGCTAGCAGTGTCCTTTTTTTTTTTGCTGCTTGTTCCTTTCCCGTGTCAGTAAGTCAACTATCAGGCCCTAGTGTAGTGTCTAATAATTATCTTTACTGCAATATACTCTTCCAATAATTATACAGTACTGTATGTACTGTACAAAGCTACAAATTTTAAAATGCTAATGAAACAATCTTAGCGGTGCTTTCTAAACGGAGCCAAAGCCTGGTCACTGCTGCTCTATGCAACATGGAGAACAACCTTCCAGCAAACACAAAATTCACTACTGTACGAATCTTCCAATCTCGTTTGCACGACATTGCCGAGCCTGCGGGCCCGCGCCGTGGGAGAGCGCCTCGAAGAGGGCCCTCCGGCTCCGCCATCGGTTCAGTCGGCGTGGCCACCAGCAGCTACTGTGCACCAACTCCGCCGTCAGCACCGTTGGACGTGCCGGGAAGGGGAGAGGCCGCGCGCGTGCTCCGGCCGTGGTGGCCGACCGGCAAGGGCACCACATGTCGCGCTTGGATTGATTGGGACTGATTTTGCACATACATGCAAGTATTGTTACCACCTGGTCCCATTTTACAACTACTCCGTATTGAACAAGCGGTGTATTTAGCTCTTTATTATTATTATTAAAAAAGAAACCAGCTCCCCAACATATCTAGTAGGATATGTGCGACAATAGATCGATCATCGTTACATGAGGACGATAGGTTGACTATATAGGTCTAAATTATCTATCCGATTTGTCCACGAATCTTTTTCTTTGTCATTTCTATACTACTTCCTCTGTTCGAGATTATAGGTCCTACGCGCATACCTAGGTTATTAATTTGACTAACAAAACATAACTTATATATTAAAAAAATTATACCATTAAAAAATATAACCTCTAAAGTTTTTAATAATATAATTTTTATGATATACTATTTATATTTTATTATTCAAATTGGCAACCTAGTTATCCGCGCGAGACTTATAATCTCAAACGGGGGAGTACAAGATAACAAGAAGTACATACTTGATTCAACAAACATCAGTTCAGAGATAAATATTGGAGCTTGCTTAAGAATGATTCAAGATTTTCTAACTAAAAAAGTTACTCAAGTGAAGAAAAACATGTCGCCGTAGAACATGCATTTTTTCCCGATAAAGGTGGATCATGCATTTTTTTTCCACCGGATTTGCTAGTTCTCATGCGTCTGAGAACTTCTTAGGTCTCAGTCACCGCTCTCGCCATTAGATTTACCTCACGATTCGTGCAACATAGGACTTCCACATGAGTTACAACTAGGTTGTAACTGAGAATAGTACAAATTATATAAGTTGCAATTAGGTTACGGCTAAGAATTAGGACAAATAATAGAATGATGTCAGCAACTTAGACATAAGCAGTTTTCAGGCGTTTGAGATCTAGACACTCCCTTTTTTCAGTTCAAACATAAAAAAATACTTATTTCTGAGATTTCATTTTGTTAATTAAGAAAGGATTTTTTTTTTTGGAGCAGGGGATCTGTCTTGTTGGTGCAGGACAAGACGATGTTTGGCGCTCACGTGGTTGAGACTCTCGCACGTGATATGATTCCTGCAGCTAGGGGCCCAAGACAAGACAATGTTGGCTCGTTGGTTAGGGTCGTACGTAGGGAACGAACGCGTATGTGGCGTGGGCCGGCACCGATCGGCCGCACCAGGAGTCGCGACCGTCCGCCGCGTTGCTACCCCTCCGGCTCTGGTCGGTTGGCGACGGCACACATGGACGGATGGAGCGTGCGTGGGCAAATGGAGTCTGCTCGGCGCGAAAGGCGGATCCCACAAGGCCACAACTAGCTAGTGCTGCTGCTACCAATACTACTATTTCTCATCTTTTAAATTCCAATATTGATTAGCTGATTAGCAAGAACGGGTACGTGATCACAGACGACATTTTCTTCCACGAATACGTCGATCGTGTTGACCAACAAATTAAAAAAAAATATATACTTACACATTCTTCATCCAACCAAGTTTTCCGTGTTACATCGATCGGTTTGATTGATTCCTAGTAATTAGCATGAAGATGGGTAATCGGAACCGAGATCGGCTCAGCAGGGGACGAGGAAGTTGAGCGCGGACCTGGCCATGACGCCCGTGAACTCGTCACCCCTCCCCGTCCGCGTCCGCATCGCTCATCATCCGCCTCAGCTCGTTGAAGGTGAGCAGCTGGCCGAGCCAGGCCATGGAGCGGGCCATCTAGGCGGCGGAGATGTAGCCGGAGGAGGCAAGCATCGGACGTCGGCAGGGCGAGGGAGAGCGACACGAGAGGGGAAGGGGGAAACACCCCAATTTCATTTCGGATAGGCTCCATGGTTGCCCATTTCACTTGTGTGCTTCGGTGTATCTAAGCCTGTGCAAACCCAGTTTAACTGATTTGACCAGTTTGGATTAGTTTAAAATTGTGTACTAAATCTAAAGTTTGAATTTTACTTATGAAGAAAAATAAACTAGATTATAGCTGCTCGGTTTGACCGGTTTCAATTTCTGCACAGGCTTAGGTGTACCTCTCCTGTCAAATTCATGAAACTGAAAACACGGTGAAGACCAAGATTGACCGACGGGTACATGGAAGCAAAAGTGCTCACCCTTCAAAATCTCATTTTCTTAGATAGTACCACCCAATTCAACAAACACCAATTCAAAGATAAATACTTGAGCGCATATAAATCCAACAAAGATTCAAATAATTTGTAATTAGATAGTTCAAATCCGAATTCGCAAATGTCCGAAATCATAAATTGGTGGTGACATTGTTAAGGTGGGGAAAAAATGACTCTTTTGAAAAGAATAACATCCCGCCGAGAAATAGGTATTTCTGTGATTCCGTTTATAGTGTATTAATTAAGAAAGGATCTGTCTTAGAGCAAAGACATGGGCGACTGGATGTGTACCTCGCACGTGACATGTGGTTCCCACGGTAGTGCTTCGTTCCCTTGGACGGCTGCGTGGAGATCGAAGTACACGTCCCGGACCCGGTGGCAACAGCTCGACCGGCCGCCGCGTTGCTACTCCTCCGGTCGGTTGGTGACGGCGCACATGGATGGATGCTGCTCGGCGCGATCGAATGGCGGATCTCGACTAAAATCCAAACTTGATTGGCAAGAACGGGTGGGTGATCACACACGACATTTTCTTCCACGAATTCGAATTCGTCGTGCTAAATAACTAGCACCGCACGGTAGCAGATTCAGACGTCAGAGTCGACAGAACGAGTCAAAACAGATCAATCGAAATTCAAAACTTTATACTACACATTCTTCATCGATCCGATAATTCCGCGAGTTTTCCGTGTTACGTCGATCGGTCCGATTGATTCCTAATTAGCGAGAAGACGAGTGGATCCTAATTAATCGGAACCCGGCAGGCCCGCCGGAGATAATGAGATCAGCAGGGGACGCCGAGGAAGTCGAGCGCGGACCGGGCCATGACGCCCGCGAACTCCCGGAAGCTGATGACGCCGTCCCCGTCCACGTCCGCGTCGCTCATCATCCGCCTCAGCTCGTCGAAGGTGAGCGGCTGGCCGAGGCGCGCCATGGAGCGCGCCAGCTCGGCGGCGGAGATGTAGCCGTTGCCGTCGCGGTCGAAGGCCTGGAACACCTCGAGCAGCTGCGCCTGGTCCACGAGGCGCGGCGCGTGGGCGGTCAGCACGGGCGCGATGGCGGCCGCCAGCTCGTCGAACTCCACGGTGCCACTGCCGTCCGCGTCGATGGCCAGGAGCAGCGCGCGGGACTCGTCCCCCGTCGGCCGCAGGCCCAGGGACCGGAGCAGGGCCGCAAGCTCCAGCTGGGTCAGGGACCCGTCGTTGTCCATGTCGAAGCGGACGAACAGCGCGCGCAGCTGCTTCAGCTGGCTGCCTCGGAGGGATGGAGCGGCCTTCGCACCGGTCGCCGCCGGCGATGGTGACAGTGATGGCTTCGTCATCGCCGCCCGCCGGTGGAGAGTCGCCCGGTGTAGATAGGTAGGATGGAGGATTGGATCTTGGACTTGTTCGGGGGAGACGGAGATGGTGGGTTTGCCTTGCGGAGACTTTGCTGTTATTTATGGAGGGGAGGAGAGATTACCGGCCGTGACGGAGGAAGACGCGTCGGGTGAGGTGCTGGGTAACTGCTGACTGACCTGACCGGGTCGGTGACTCGGTGGGTGCATGCACACGCATGTCAGGAAATGAAAGGGGTGGGTACGCCGTGCGCGTAAAAAACAGAAGGGTTCTTGGGTTTTCTTTTTCTTGCCTGCAACTTGTAGTAAGTTGTAACCTCTTTATTTTTATTTATAGACCTGCTTCTTTTAGATTTTTAGGTGCTTTTGGATTATTTTTTGACCTGCTTGAAACTTGAGGGTTGAAAGGGGGTGGGTGAGGTTTAGTTTGGTCGCGGTGGGTTAAAAAATAATTCCGATAAAAACAATATATTAATATCAAGAAAATATTAATTATAACCGGCCTTGCAACAACATAATTTAAAAAACTCCCTCAAAAAATAAAAAACATAATTTAAAAAACGGATGTCTAAGACACAAGGATGGGCAGCCAAAAGGAAAAAAAACAACTAGAAAAACCCGCCAAAGTGATCAATGGCTAGAAGCAGCAAGAAACAAACCACCACCGCCGATGACAACACCCGTACTTGCAAAGTGGTTCTCCAATAGCAATACCTCCAAAAAAGTAACAATGCTCAAGAATCATCGTTGTTCGGTCTAACCAACATAGTTGGATGTTGAGTGTTTTCACCCTGAAAAGAGTCACACTATCCAGACAATGCCTTCAACAACATTCAGTTAGAATCTCTCTATTGCCATGTAGAACCAATGAAGACCATACGTAAGATTTTTACTCTGTAAACTCATACTTTGTAATTAAAGAGCCCAAATAAGAAACGAAGGCATCATGTGTTGCCGCCTCCACTTGCCGGTTGCACTACTACATATCACTGGTCACCGGGTATACTTTGGTTTTGCACACAATTTTGACGTGGACATCACCATGCAAGCGACACCGTGCTCACACAACGTGTTGTGTAGCATCATCTTTACCTTATCCTCTGTGCACACACCCCGAGACAGTCGCTTGCACACGGGGTCCTTGCGCGGATGTCCCCACACGAATGAATAATCATGTATGCAAAACAAGTTGTACGGCTATTATTGTCTTTTCTTGCCACCACCACCAACATCACTTGGCAGCCTCATACTCGACATGGGCGTAATGATCTGCTTACCTTGAAACCACTTTCACGCATCCGCCTCCGGCAACTTCCACCGGTGGAAAAAGGGCCTACAGTCTCGAGCCGTAACTGGCTTTAGTCCCGGTTTTGGGCCCGGGACTACGAAAACGGGACTAGAGCCCCCCTCTAGCCCCGGCTCGCTACGGCCCGCGACTGATAACAGCCACGTGGCTGTTTCAGCGCCGCGGGGGGCGAAAACCTTCTAGTCCCGGGCCGTAACATCACTCGGGACTATAAGGTTTCCTGTCGCGGCAGAGAATTGTGTGTTTCTCTGCCGCGGCAGAGATTGTGTATTTCCTTTTTTTTGCCATTTTGTTCCTTTTTCGTTTCACTATAATTCAAACATATATTTCAGTATACATATTATACGCTACTACATACACACTACACGTCGATGCATTTATATAATTAATCGATCCCTTGCAAGCATACATATAATCAATCATATCAAAAGGAAGAAATGTTTTAAAATTACATGGTCATTGATGAATATATATATCATATCAGCTACATGGATATGACTAAGGCAAATTGAGTTCCACGTCATTCGCATAATGCTCTCCATGTACATCAAGGACTTCCTTCATCATAAAACCCGCCAGCTCCTCTTGAATTGCTCTTATGCGCTGATCTGGCTCTAGTTTCTCCCGCAAATCATAAATATAATGTGAATCAACTTTCCGCTTATTGGTCAACTCGCGGATGTACTCGCAGACGTAGTATCCACATAAATGAGTTCCCGGTGGCTATTGTAAACTCTTCACCATTTTATAAGTTAACTCCTCTTTGAATGGACCTGGTTTTCTATCTGAACCGTGTTTAACACCTGCTCGGCAAAGAAAATGAACAAAGGAGTTATTAGTTACTTGATATCAGGAAATGAATAAAAGAGGACGATATAATGCGATAATGATTGAAATTACTTATGGAGCATTGCTTTCATGTCGCTCCACTGCTCTTGGTCCCAACTTAATGAGTCGTGGACTTCAACTAGGGAGTTGTCAACTTGAATGTTTAGCAAGATCCAGTGGAATCTGCAAACGTTTACATAAGCATACATGCATAGCTCATATAGTAAGCAAAAATAAAATTTATACAAGATATAAACACTCACTTGAAGTTGTAAGGAAATAGTATTTCCTTAACAAAATAATTCTCGATTAAGAACCTGCATAGGTCTTCCTCCACGTCCTTGGGGTGATTCTTTAACGTATATTCATTAACGATATATGGGTCAATGAACCCAAGTCGTATCTTCTAGCTCTTTTGCATTCAAGCATCTTCATTCTGCAAAATATAATATCATCATACAAAAGGATATATAGTTAGGATAATATATTAAATGCAATGAACGAGCTGAGCTACAAACTTAATTATAGAAATAAATCACTTACAGACAGTAGCAACCAATGATAGATTTATCGAGGGCGCGCTGGTTATATAACTGAAACAGTTCGGTCATTTGAACCTGTATCGAGTATGGTTTGAAGTGATGCTCCTTTCTAACGTCGACCGGAAACCAATCTTTCTGATGCTTTTTTCTGCTTGCGACATGTACCATTCGTGCAGATTTCGCATATGTGTGGATAGACGCGCGAGCTCCTCATTACTGACTAGAGGCTCCCCTTGGACATACTGCCTTACTATCTGACCCACCGGCGTATCTTCATAGCCTAAATATTGACCAAGAGACATATTTGCTTCGGTAGCAAGTGCTTTGGCCTGCGATACAGTGATTCCCATAAGTGCAGCATTATTACGGGCTCTGGGGTCCATTATTTGCATGTCCATATCCATTTCAGCTCTGAAGGCCTTGTCGAGGTCTGAAATGACTTTGAGCGGGGCGACCGATTGATTCTTTTGTGCTCCGAGCTGGACAACTTGCTTTCCGCTTTTTGCACTTGTGATTTTTTTCTTCTGTGCTTACTTAATAATCTCCCGGTCATAGTCTGATTCCAGATTCATCGATATCTGGGATGGTTGCTCAAGAAAGGACTTAGTCCACTTTTTGGTTTTTTCATTATATACCGGCTTTGGCTCAAGCTTTTTGGGTGCAAAATGCGCCTTAACTTGGGCAGCCACATCCGCGTTAGTTTCCTCATCGGTCTTGTCATAAGGTCTCTTTCAAAGAGCCGACGGGGTGTCGACTATCTTCGCCGTTTGACCTTTCTTTGTTGTGGGGCACGGGGGACCGTAGAACTTCCGTTTCTTCGACGAGGTAGTAGTATTGCACGGAGGAGGAGGCGAAGATTAAGTATTGAGCGGGGGCGGAGATCGAGTTGATGTACTCCTGCTGCGGTGATCGTCAGCGGGGCGGGGTGGACTTGGAGTTTGGCGATAATCGGGTTGGGGTGGACTTGGAGGTTGACGATATTCGATGCGGGGTGGACTTGGATTCCTCGGAGTCGGTGGCCCTGGCGCCGAGCCTGGAAACTTGATGTACTTCTTATTCCATAGAATGATGTTGCGCTTGACATCTCCTAGTTTCGTAAGGCCTTCAGGCGTAGCGATTTCAATCTCTAGGTCCGCAAAATCCTCCACTATGTCATCCACCGTGACACAAGCATAGCCTGGTGGAATCGGAAGTGAATGGTGGAGTGCTCCAGGTAGACAAGGTAAAGCAGTGCCGATCGCCACCTCGAAGGACAGGTTGTTCATTGGCTGATGTATCTCACATTGTGCCATCTCTCTGACATCATCCACGGGGTAGTGAGGAGCCGGTGCATCATCCAGCAGTGCTTGATCATCAGTCCGGACCTCCGTGGAAGCCACGCTGCTTCTCCGCTGGCTAAGATCCAATGCAGGATCATCAGCCCCCGGGTGAGTTGACGACGGAGGCCTTTGGCTAATTTCATGCATGAGGTTCTTCAGATCAGCTAGGTCATGCTCTACCCTGGAGATCCGGTCTGCCTCCCGGTCCTTCTTTCTCTGACGGCTTTTGTAACTGGCATCGTACTGAGGAAACCCTTTCTTCCACGAGACACCGGCGCCTTTGCCTCGTGTTCGTCCTCCCTTTTCAGGATTCCCTAGGGCGCGTGTAAGCTCGTCGTTCTCTCTCTCGGGATGGAATAATCCCAATTGAGCATCGTTCATTGCTTGAATAAGGTCTTGGGAGGGTTTTAGAATTTTATCATAAAATAATGTCTTCCCTGTTTCTGGGTCCAAGGATCCCCCGTGCACGTACCACCAGTGCTTTGACCACTCGGGCCATCCATCTGTACCAGGAGTGATGCCTCTAGCCCTCATGTTCTTCTCCATAGTTTCCCACTTAGGGACGACACTCTTGTAGCCACTTGTCCCCATTTTATGATGGTATTTCTTGTTGGCAGCATTTAACGCGTTCTTTGTCGACTTTCCCATTGCTTTATCATATTGCTTGTACTGTACAAAATCGGACCACTGTTCTCTCAAATTCTTGTTTACTCCTTTGAAGTCTGGAGTTTTCTTTTTCGCGACATATTTCGCGTATAAACTTTTCTTGTGGTTCCGGTACAGTTCAGCCATCTTGCTCAGATCCCACTCCTTCACTTTCGCTCTATTTTCAAGCCCACCCGGCCTTGGGGTAATACCATCGACCTCAAATTCTTCATACTCTGGAGGTAGTATGAAATGCACTATGAGCTTCTGCCAAAGGTCATCTTTGGCATCATCGGTGACATAGCTAGATTCTTCACCGGGTTTCTTTGACTGATTCCAGTCTTGGATGGTGATTGGCAGGTTGTCCCTAACAAGTACCCTGCATTGATTTATAAACATCCTCCGGTGCTTCTCTGGAGCAATCGGTTCACCATCATCATCTATTTCTTAGATGGTGAACCTCTGATTACCATCCAACTTTTTTGTTCGGCCCTCGTTTCGTTCGAGCTGTCGATTGCTTCGATATGGTGGGATAAAAGAAGAAGAGAGAGTGATTAATATATATCTAGATCAGTTAATGAATAGAGGTAACACGAGACTTTATATATATATATATGTACCTCGTTGGATCTATCGAGGGGCCATCATTATTGTTGTTATTTGTTTGCCCTTCGTCCATCCAGTCTTCTCCTTGGTACATTAGGTTTTCCTATAGTCTATCACCGGATGGATTCAGATATGAGGATATCTTTTCCTCGAGCAAAATATCTTCACGGGTATTAATATTAAGAGTAATTTCACCTCTTATCATGCCCTGAAGAAAACCTTCACCGAAGCGACCAGGATCTTCGGATGGATCCATGACTTAATTATCTATAACAAAAAGAGAGTTAAAGAGGTTAGAAAAAACAATAACCCTAATAACTAAAACAAAAAAACAATAACCCAAATATTATTTGCGGTAAAACAATAATCTTAATAACTAAAACAAAAAAACCCAAATATAAAAAAACTATAACAAAAAATCCTAATAATCCTAACTATAAAAAACTATAGAAAAAACTATAACAAAAAAACCCTAATAATCCTAATTATAATAATCCTAACTATAAAAAAAACTATAACAAAAAACCCTAATAATCCTAATTATAATAATCCTATTTATAATAATCCTAACTATAAAAAACTATAGAAAAACTATAACAAAATAATTATAATTAATCCTAACACTCTAGCTAATTATAATTAAAATAGTTATAATTAATCCTAACTCTAGCTAGAAAAAACTATAACAAAATAATTATAATTAATCCTAACCCTAGCTAAAAATATAATCCTAATCCTAATAACAAAATTTTAATTCTAAATAACAAAAACTATAATCCTAACCCTAGCTAACTAATAATTACAAAAAAAAACTGCCGCCCGTACCCCTCCCTCGAGCACCGATCGACGCCGGCGGCAGCACATGACGGCGCGTGGCGAGGCGGCGACACGGCGAGGCGGCGCCGGCAAGGCGGCGAGGCGCGCGGCGCGCGACGGCACGAGGGAAGGCTAGCGGCGAGGCGGTGCGCGGTAGAGCGGCGGCACGCCAGAGCACGCACGGCGAAGCGGCACGGCGGCGGTTGACAGCACACCTCCCCTGCGTGTTCGTCATTGTCTATGCGCGCGTGCTTCGTCTTCGTCGAGGAATGCCAAGTGCTGGGCAGCATCTCCTGGCGCGCAGAATATATAGGGACACACCCTTTAGTCCCGCGCTAAGCCACCGCCCGCGACTAAAGGGTCTTTAGTCCCGGGCCGTGGCTTAACTCGCGACTAAAGACCCCCCATTTAGTCGCGGGTTAAGCCACGACCCGGGACTAAAGGGTTTTTTCGGCTGCTTCGGTTTCGCGCGCGCACGCACCCTTTAGTCTCGGATCCAGTCACGACCCGTGACTAATTATTTTTTTATAAAATTTCTTTTTTTAATTCAAATCAAATATAAAACTTTGGAAAATCATATCTTTTATTGTAAAAATCCAAATAAAACAAATAATGTGTCTATTATTATTAGAAAAATATAAAGAATCTTAATATAATATCCATTTATCTGTTTGCATTATTTATGAATTATTTCATTGTAAATTTCTTTTTTAATTCCAATCAAATATAAAACTTTGGAAAATCATATCTTTTATTGTAAAAATCTAAATAAAACAAATAATATGTCTATTATTATCAGAAAAATATAAATAATCTTAATATAATATCCATTTATTTGTTTGCATCATTTTTAAATTATTTCATTTGTAAATTTCTTTTTTTAATTCAAATAAAATATAAAACTTTGGAAAATCATATCTTTTATTGTAAAAATCCAAATAAAACAAATAATATGTCTATTATTATTAGAAAAAATATAAAGAATCTTAATATAATATCCATTTAGTCCCGGTTTGAATCTTAATATAATATCTATTTAGTCCCGGTTTGTAGTCATAAACCGGGACTAAAGATATTTCCCGCCATTTCCCAAAGCTTCACACCAAGTTTTCTCGCCCTTTCCCTATATATATAGGACGATCGCGCCATGGCTATCCACACATCCACACCTTCCTCTCTTAGAATAATGGACAACGCCTACTAGGCCATTCTGACCCTCGAGGAGACCGAGGCGCTGTGCGCCTCCAACTACCCTTGTCTGTCGGGCTACCGGCCGCCCGCCGGCTGGATGATGAGTGCTGGAGGGGTTCCTGTCCCTCCTGTCCCTCAAGGTTCCGCACGCCAGGCGGCCATCACGAACCACTTCAACCACGAGCTTACGCCGGAGCGGAGGATGGATCCCCAGTGGGATCCCGACAACTACGACACCTGGAATGTCTTCTTTGCTAATAGGCGGGAAAGGGAGCTCGCCAGGTACGAGGGTGATGGCCCGCCCCCGGTGAACGACAACGAAGCCGGCCGTCGTCTGTGGTGGGCAAACCATACTATCATCGGAGTGATGCGCTACATCGTCGGGGGAGACCATCCTCGCCTGCGGTGCCCACAAGTCCACCCGCCACAGAGCCACAAGAAGGCCCCACCCCCGCCCAGCGGTAGCGGCATCGTCTTCCAGGAGACCCCTCCCCCGCCCGCCGTGAATCCAAGGCCGAAATGGCCCCTGGTATATGCCATGGCTGGGTTGAGGATCCCCGGAGTGGCAGGTGACGATGACGTGATGATGACGATGACGAAGAAGACCCTGAAGCTGCATACTATAGGACTAGGCATGATTATGACTAAAGGGGGCGGCTTTAGTCCTGAGTGTTAGCTAGTCCCGGTCTGTCCCGGTTTTTAATATTAATAAATGTCTTGAGTGATACCT
The DNA here is from genome assembly GCA_916181665.1 of Avena sativa. Lineage (NCBI taxonomy): Eukaryota > Viridiplantae > Streptophyta > Magnoliopsida > Poales > Poaceae > Avena > Avena sativa. Next base: position 378,538,776 of record OV702279.1, on the reverse strand, counting down.
AAATATGAAGATGTTGTATTTAGAGGAAAAGGCCTATAAATTGAGCAGGCTGGATCGAGCTGTAGGGTTCGCAGCATAGAAAACAAAAAATTTCCTACGATGTGAACTATATACCAAGATCTATCTACTAGATACAAACAACGGGCGGATGTATATCCGTAGAGAACATACCCTTGAAGACCGACAAAGTTTAACGAGTTCAACTCGTGGTTGATGTAGACGATCTCTTGCCGATCTCAAGATCGAGAGGAAGTCCTAGCGCCGCAAATTAGCAGCGCATCCGTGCTCGCACACACGTTCGAGGCACCGAGCAACCTCCGCCTCCTCGCTCCAGCGATGCAGCGGAAGCACAACTCTTTCTTGCCGAATAGCCACCGGGAACATGTATCTCGCTAGTCCGAGACCATGGGGGATAAATTCTAGAGGGGGAGAGAGATCCTTCACGAGGAGGTGTGAGAGACAAGTGAGGAGGGGGGCTCCTTTTATAGGAGGAGGGGGGGAACCCCAAGGGGGTGGACGGTGCATGGGGCTGCCCCCTTGCCCTCCCCTCTTCATGTGGGTGGACACTCCACTCACAAATCTCCTTTAAATTCCCTCCACTCAAAACTCCACTCAAATTCCCATTAAATTTCCACCAAATTTAATGCAAACTCTCATTAAATAAAACTCTTTTATTTTATTCAGAATTTTGTCAATTACTTTAATGACAAACATTCACAAATAACCCCTTGCTAGAATTCTATTTCACATGCATAACCACTCTATGCAATTTCACCCGAAAACCTGTTTCGGTATCTAGTGAAATAAATTCCTGCGCTTGTTCATTCTTTCGGCATGAAACATTTGCTCCAATTGGATGTCGGTGTCTCTTAAGTGTGTCACCCTACGGTTCGTGAATAATGCGGACATGATCGAGACCCCTCTCGGATCAATAATCAATAGCGGGATCTGGAGACCCATACTGACTCCCACACATTCAACGATGACTTTCTTGTGATCGTCGGAACCTTTTACGCTAGTATCTTAATCCCTTTGTTTCACGATATATCACATGTCCGAGATTCGATCATCGGTATCTCCATACCTAGTTTGATCTCGTTACCGACATGCACTCTTTTCTCGTTCCTGTGATATAACATTCTAGTGATCAAATCACTTGCTTGCAAGCTAATCAATGTGATATCACCGAGAGGGCCCAGAGTATATCTATCCGTCATCGGGATGAACAAATTCCACTCTCGATCCATGAGCCTCAACATAACACTTTATTAGTTCTGAATCCATCTTTATAATCACCCTGTTACGGTGTGACGTTTGATGTTATCAAGAAACTCTTCCGGTGTTAGTGATTGACATGATCTCATGGTCTAAGGATTAGGATCACTTCGTAAGTTGTTATAGCAATATAAACTCAATGACTTTGATCGTAATGCTATACTTCGGATGAATGTTCATCACACCATTACACTAATGTTGTGATCCCGTTATTAACAATATCCAATGTCCATGATCAGGAAACCTTGATCATCTTGTTAATCAACGAGCTAGTTTATGAGAGAGGCATAACTAGGAACTTTCTGTTTGTTTATTAAACACACATGTATTAATGTTTCCGTATTAATACAATTATAGCATGCAAAATAAACATCTATCATATACTTGGAATACACATAATAAACACTTTATTATTGCCTCTCAGCGCATATTCCCTTCAGTCTCCCACTTGCACTAGAGACAATAATCTAGTTACATAGTGATGAATCTAACACCCATTGAGTTCTGGTGTTGATCATGTTTTGCTCTAGGGAGAGTTTTAGTCAACGGATCTGCTACATTGAGATCCGTATGTACTTTACAAATCTTTATATCTCCATCCTTGACATGCTCGCAGATGGAGTGAAACCGGCGCTTAATATGCTTGGAATGCTTGTGAGACCTTGGCTCTTTGGCATTGGCAATGGCACCATTGTTGTCACAATAGATCACCATTGGGTCCAACGCGTTTGCCACCACTCCTAGTTCTGATATGAACTCCTTCATCCAAACTGCTTCCTGAGCCGCTTCTGAAGCAGCAACATATTCGGCCTCCGTTGTTGATCCCGCTACCACAGGTTGTTTGGAGCTCCTCCAACTAACCGCTCCGCCATTCATGAGAAATACGTATCCGGATTGAGTCTTAGAGTCATCCGAATCGGTGTCAAAGCTAGCGTCGACATAACACTTAGCGACAAGCTCTTCTTCACCTCCGTATACAAGAAACATATCCTTAGTTCTTCGTAAGTACTTAAGGATATTCTTGACCGCTATCCAGTGTTCCGAACCTGGATCCGATTGGTACCTACTAGTCAAACTAATAGCATGTGCCACATCCGGTCTTGTACATAGCATGGCGTACATTATAGAGCCTATGGCTTAAGCATAGGGGATTTTGTCCATTATCTCTCTTTCTTCCGCCGAAGCCGGAGTTTGAGTCTTACTCAATGTCTTGCCTTGCAACATAGGTAAGAACCCCTTCTTACTTCCGTCCATTTTAAACTTCTTTAAAATCTTATCAAGGTATGTACTTTGCGATAGCCCTATTAGGCGCCTAGATCTATCTCTATGGATCTTTATGCCTAATATGTATGACGCTTCACCTAGGTCCTTCATTGAAAATTTGCTGTTTAGATAACTTTTAACACTGTTTAAAAGATCTATATCATTTCCGATCAATAATATGTCATCCACATATAATATCAGAAATGCCACATTGCTCCCACTCACTTTCTTGTAAATACAAGCTTCTCCATAAGTTTGGACAAATACAAACTCTTTGATCACCTCATCAAAGCGGAGATTCCAACTTCGTGATGCTTGCTTCAATCCATAGATGGATCGCTGAAGCTTGCACACCTTGTTAGCATCCTTAGGATCGACAAAACCCTTTGGTTGTATCATATACAACTCTTCTTCAATATTACCATTGAGAAACGCGGTTTTGACATCCATCTGCCATATCTCATAATCGAAATATGCAGCAATTGCTTACATAATCCTAACTGACTTTAGCATCGCTACGGGATAGAAAGTCTCATCGTAGTCAACTCCTTGAATTTGTCGAAACCCCTTTGCGACAAGTCGAGCTTTATAGACGGTCACATTACCATCAGCATCAGTTTTCCTTTTGAAAATCCATTTGTTCTCCACGGCCTTTCGGTCGTGAGGTAATTCCACCAAGTTCCAAACTTGATTTTCATACATGGATTCCATCTCGGATTTCATGGCTTCTAACCATTTGTTGGAATCCGGGCTCATCATCGCTTCTTCATACGTCGCAGGGTCATCATTTTCATCAACCATGAAATTCATGACAGGATTTCCGTACAGCTCGGGAGCTGCACGCGTCCTGTTTGACCTGCGAGGTTCGGTAGTACTCTCTTTCGGAGTTTCATGATCATTATCATTAGTTCCCTCTTCAACAGGTGGAGCCAACTCCGGAACAACTTCCGGCGCTGCGCTACTCGCCATACTTTGAAGAGAAGGTTCCACAACCTCTTCGAGTTCTACCTTCCGACTACTCACACCTTTCGCGAGAAACTCTTTCTCTAGAAAGGATCCATTCTTGGCAACAAAAACCTTGCCCTCGGATATGTGATAGAAGGAATACCCAATAGTTTCTTTAGGGTATCCTATGAAGACGCATTTTTCCGCTTTGGGTTCGAGTTTATCCGGTTGAAGTTTCTTCACATAAACATCGCATCCCCAAACTTTAAGAAATGACAGCTTAGGTTTGTTTCCAAACCACAATTCATACGGTGTCTTTTCAACGGATTTAGATGGTGCCCGATTTAAAGTGAATGCAGCAGTTTCTAGTGCATAACCCCAAAATGACAACGGCAAGTCCGTCAGAGACATCATAGATCGAACCATATCTAATAAAGTACGATTACGACGTTCCGACACACCATTTCGCTATGGTGTTCCGGCAGGTGTGAGTTGTGAAACAATTCCACACTCTTTCATGTGAGTGCTAAACTCGTAACTTAGATACTCACCTCCACGGTCAGACCGTAGAAATTTGATCTTTCTATTACGATGATTTTCCACTTCATTCTGAAATTCCTTGAACTTTTCAACGGTTTCAGACTTGTGTTTCATCAAGTAGATATAACCGTATCTACTCAAATCATCCGTGAAAGTAACAAAATAACGATATCCACCTCGCGCCGACACACTCATTGGACCACATACATCAGAATGTATGATTTCCAATAAATCTGTCGCCCGTTCCATTGAACCGGAAAACGGCGTTCTAGTCATCTTGACCATAAGGCATGGCTCACATGTATCAAATGATTCATAATCAAGTGATTCCAAAAGTCCATCCGAATGGAGCTTCTTCATGCGTTTAACGCCAATATGACCTAGACGGCAGTGCCACATATATGCGGATATATCATCATTAAGTTTAATCCTTTTAGCATCAACATTATGAATATGTGTAACATTATCATCGAGATCTAATAGAAATAAACCATTCATCATCGGTGCATGACCATAAAAGATTTCATTCATATAAATGGAACAACCATTGTTCTCGGATTTAAATGAATAACCACTTCGCATCAAACACGATCCAGATACAATGTTCATGCTCAGTGCAGGCACCAGATAACATTTATTCAAGTTTATAACTAATCCCGGCGGTAAGTGGAGAGGCAGCGTTCCGACGGCGATCACATCAACGCTTGATCCATTGCCGACATGCATCTTGACCTCACCCCTTGCTAGCGGTCGCTTGTTCCGCAGCCCCTGATTCGAGTTACAAATATTAGCAACTGAACCGGTATCAAATACCCAGGTGCTACTGCGAGCACTAGTCAAGTACACATCAATAACATGTATATCATATATACCTTTGTTTGCCTTGCCGGCCTTCTTGTCTGCCAGATACTTGGGGCAGTTGCGCTTCCAGTGGCCAGTCCCCTTACAATAGTAGCACTCGGAATCAGACTTAGGTCCAACTCGGGGTTTCTTTTCAGGCGCGGCAACAGGCTTGCCGCCCTTACTTCCCTTCCGTTTTCCCTTCTTGTCTTTCTTGAAACCAGTGTTCCTATTGATCATCAACACTTGATGTTCCTTTTTGATCTCCACTTCTGCAGTTTTAAGCATTGACAGAAGCTCGGGGAGAGACTTCTTCATGCCTTGCATATTATAGTTCATCACGAAGCTCTTATAGCTAGGTGGCAGAGACTGCAGAACACGATGGATGCCTAAGTCAATGGGAATCGATATTCCCAAGGACACAAGCTTATCGGCGTAACCCGACATCTTGAGTACATGCTCACTAACGGAGTTGTGCTCTTCCATCATGCAGCTAAAGAACTTTTTTGAAGCGTTGTAGCTCTCTACAGCAGCATGTGTGTCGAAAATCATTTTCAACTCACCCACTGTATCAAATGCATTGCCGTTTTCGAAACGCTTTCGAAGTTCCGGCTCTAGCCCATACAATATGCCGCAATGAACTAAGTTGTGGTCCTCCAGACGAGTCTGATAGACATTCTTCTCCTCGTCAGGGGCATCATCTAAAGGTGGGGGGCCTAACGGCGCTTCTAGCACATATTGCTTTTGTGCAGCAGAGAGGAGAATCCTCAAATTCATGGCCCATTCGGTAAAGTTGCTACCGTTCGTTGCTAGTTTCTCTTTCTCCATGAACACATTGAAATTAAAAGCAGGTGGTGCCATCTACAACAGAATTTGTAAAGTTTAGACTAAGTGTATGATAGATTGAGTTCAACTAATCGAATGAACTCCCACTCAAAAACGACATCCCTCGTGCCTTTTTGGTGATTACATGAACCAAATCCACTACACCAAGTCCGATCATCACGTGAGTCGGTATAGCTTCAAAGGCGAGCATCAAATGGGCATCATATCAACTATATGACTCATGCTTAACCTTTCGGTCCGTGTTCCGAGGCCATGTCTGTACATGCTAGGCTCGCCAAGTTAGAACCTTAGTATTCGCGTGTGTAACTGTTTTACACCCGAAATATGATCATGGATCCAAGAACACCCGATCATCACGTGATGTCTTGGAGCGACGAAAACATAATCGGTGCATACTAAAGGAAGAACACATTCTTATCTTGATATTTAAATGAGGGATCATCTTATTATGCTAACAAAGCGCTAAACAAGCAATATAAGATGCTATCAAACATCATATGTTTATTAGTGAAAGTATATGGTTCCCGCAGATGATCTCTATCATGTGCATCGTGGTATGATCACTATTATACCTATATGTGTAAATCCAAGGTCTATGGATTTTACACGCTATGTGTGTTTTAAGAGTATCATCTCATACTTCTACTTACAACACTACCATATCATAACACTAGCCCAGCAACAATCTAAACTAAACGCCTCTAATTTATCCATTGCAAGTTTTACGTGGCTTAGGGCTTTCGAGATAGAACCGTTCTTACCTACGAACATGAACCACAACGAGGATAATCAAATTGTTGACAACTCGCTTGCAAAATAGATATTGACTATAGTAGGAGAGACAGACACCCGCTAGCCACTTATGCAAACTAGTTGCATGTCAAGTGTGGAACAGGTCTCATGTGCGAGGACATGTAAAGTTTGTCCGGTCCGCTTCATCCCACTATGCCACCAATATCCAAAATTACAACAAAGGAGCAACAACATGATCATCATCGCCCACATACTCATATGTGTACTACCCATGTAAAGTATCTACGCATAGATCCGGCTCTGATACCACTGTAGGGTTCGCAGCATAGAAAACAAAAAATTTCCTACGATGTGAACTATATACCAAGATCTATCTACTAGATACAAACAACGGGCGGATGTATATCCGTAGAGAACATACCCTTGAAGACCGACAAATCTTAACGAGTTCAACTCGTGGTTGATGTAGACGATCTCTTGCCGATCTCAAGATCGAGAGGAAGTCCTAGCGCCGCAAATTAGCAGCGCATCCGTGCTCGCACACACGTTCGAGGCACCGAGCAACCTCCGCCTCCTCGCTCCAGCGATGCAGCGGAAGCACAACTCTTTCTTGCCGAATATCCACCGGGAACATGTATCTCGCTAGTCCGAGACCATGGGGGATAAATTCTAGAGGGGGAGAGAGATCCTTCACGAGGAGGTGTGAGAGACAAGTGAGGAGGGGGGCTCCTTTTATAGGAGGAGGGGGGAACCCCAAGGGGGTGGCCGGCGCATGGGGCTGCCCCCTTGCCCTCCCCTCTTCATGTGGGTGGACACTCCACTCACAAATCTCCTTTAAATTCCCTCCACTCAAAAGTCCACTCAAATTCCCATTAAATTTCCACCAAAGTTAATGCAAACTCTCATTAAATAAAACTCTTTTATTTTATTCAGAATTTTGTCAATTACTTTAATGACAAACATTCACAAATAACCCCTTGCTAGAATTCTATTTCACATGCATAACCACTCTATGCAATTTCACCCGAAAACCTGTTTCGGTATCTAGTGAAATAAATTCCTGCGCTTGTTCATTCTTTCGGCATGAAACATTTGCTACAATTGGATGTCGGTGTCTCTTAAGTCACCCTACGGTTCGTGAATAATGCGGACATGATCGAGACCCCTCTCGGATCAATAATCAGAAGCGGGATCTGGAGACCCATACTGACTCCCACACATTCAACGATGACTTTCTTGTGATCGTCGGAACCTTTTACGCTAGTATCTTAATCCCTTTGTTTCACGATATATCACATGTCCGAGATTCGATCATCGGTATCTCCATACCTAGTTTGATCTTGTTACCGACATGCACTCTTTTCTCGTTCCTGTGATATAACATTCTAGTGATCAAATCACTTGCTTGCAAGCTAATCAATGTGATATCACCGAGAGGGCCCAGAGTATATCTATCCGTCATCGGGATGAACAAATTCCACTCTCGATCCATGAGCCTCAACATAACACTTTATTAGTTCTGAATCCATCTTTATAATCACCCTGTTACGGTGTTGTGGCATCCCGCAAAACCACTACTAGAAAATCGCGTTGTTTTTGTGCATTGCATCATCATGACATCATGCATATTTTCAGCACTAAAGAACTTTGCTAAAAATCTTATCTTTATTTTTCTAAATTACCTTCCTCTTTATTTTAAATCAAAACTCTGGTGTTCCGGATAACTCGGTTTGCCTAAAAACTATTTACAAAAGACTATTTAAAATAAACTAAATAAATAAAACTTTCTATTTTGTCTGGGGAGGCAGACAACCGGCCAGGCCCAAAGGCCCAACCGGAGCCCACCTACAACCCAGAAAATAAAACCCTAGTCCCCACCTAGACAAACCCTAATCTAAACCTAACCCTAACCCCCCCCCTCTCCCTACCACCCGCCGCCACCCCCTGCACACACACACGCACATGCCCCTGTCGCACCCACACACGCCACGCACGCAGTGCACACACACACCGTTCCCCACACCAAACCCACCCGTCACGCCACACACCCCCCTCCTCTCCGCACGTCGCACAAGCACACATACACGCAGAAGCAGAGCATGCACGCACGCGATGGAGAGAACCCCACCACGTTCCCGACCCCACCCCGAACCACCGTCCTCCCCACGCGAGTCACGCCGCCATCCTCCACCTCCCCGCGGCCGGCCGCCCGCCGACGCCGCCACCGCATCCCCTTCTCCGGCCGGGCCACGCCGCCCCCACTCGAGCTCCGCCCTGCACCTCCTCCCACCTCGCCCCCTCCACCGCAGCTCCTCGCCGCGCCGCCAGGCCCCATCTCCTCCCGCCCGTCTCCGGCGGCCCGCCTCCTCCACCGCGTCTGCACGCCGCCCCGCCTTCGCCTTCGCTCCTCCATGCGCCGCCGCCGCGCGAGCTCACTGCTCCGGCTCTGTCCTCCACCGCCCAGCGCGCGGCCTCGCCCCCACATGCCCCGCCATCAGCCGCACCTTCCCGCCGGCGAGCCGCCTCCCGATCCCACGCGCGTCAGCGACCCCCGCCGGCCTCGCGTCCCCGCCTCCGCAAGCTCCCGCCGCCTCCGCCTGCGAGCTCTGGCCGCCCGCCGACGTCGCCAGGAGCACCCCGCCGCCAGGAGCTGCGCGTCCCCGCCGCCTGGGCGACCTCGCCGACCCCGCCCTTCTCCTCCTCCGGCGAGCCGCCACCGCCAGCGGGCCCCGAGCCGCCTCCACCCGCCGAGCCTGGACCCCAAGACCGGCACGCGCCCCTGCTCGTGTTGTCCTTGCCGTGAAGGATGCTCAAGAGGGCCAAGCTGACTTGTGTGTAGCATACTAGCACTCAAGTTTGACCAATCGGTTCCTAAATCCGACAAGATCTTCGCCTTGGAAAAACCCAAGACCGATCCCGAACCTGACGCCGCGCCAAGTCCTCCTACCTGGATCCGACGCCCCGAGTCTATCACGAGAAGGTGGAATGACAAGGCCCTCGACACGGGACCGTGATACCCCAAGGTCTTCTTCCCGGATCCGATCCCGAAGACCGATCCCGGCGCCCGAAGCCGAGAACCCGAACCCGTTGGAACATCAAGATATTCGCCACTCGAAGTGTTCCGCCAAGATCGCCATCGACAATGGGACCAAGACCGAACCCGGTGGCTTTTGCTGAACCATCAACAAGATCTACAATGGGACGCCATGACTGGGACCCCAGACCCGAAGACCACATGTGCGACAAGTACTCCTTCCCGGATGCGATGCTCGAGAACACGGACGGTAAGGACACCGACGCAGAACGCCAAGTTCTTCATCCCGGACGCCAAAACCGATCTGATACGCGGGCCCGACAAGATCGACACCAACCGGGGGGAATCCGATGCCCCGACGCCAGACCAAGTGCTTCCTCCCGGAACACCAAGATCTACTCCGCTATCCGAGAATGTTTCCGTCGGACCCTGAACCCCGAGACCCGACCCCGAACCCCTCGGAACCCCAAGTTCGTCGAGACCCCCACTAATGTGTGAACCCCTTCCCGAAACCCTATTTTATAACATAATACAACTTGTCGCATAATAAATGTTCATGCATGCATCCTTGTCTGTGGTTTGGGGGCCTTATGCCGATTCACCTTATAATTAAATATGGGGCCCATATGCGGGCAAATCTAGTCTCATATTGGCCTCATTTAAATTTGCATAGCGGACCGGTGCTATATTTTACCTTGTTCAAACAACATTTGAATTGCGGGGTAGCTAAACAACTTGAACCTATTAATTAATTGTCGGGATCCCGGTTCCGCTTAATATGATCTAATTGCATCGCTCCTTGCCATGCCATGCATCATACAAGCATCATGCCGATCTTCTGCCGTTGTATTAAATAGTGCATCCGGTGTTTATTCTAGTGTGTTGCTTCTTCGCGGATAAGGCCGTTGAGTTGATGCGAGTGCCGACCCGATCTTCGGTTGAACCTTCGGCAATGTTTTCAGGCGAGCATCTCCCCCTTTCTGCCCATCTTACTTTTATAGTATTTATTCCTTCCTGTTGATCTATTGCTATCTGTGTTGCGATGCTCTAGTTTCCGTACCCTGATATTCCGTGCAACCCTATATTGCCTTGGACACATCCTATTACCTGTTGTTTGGTAGATAGTTGGACTTGCGCGCCGTAGTCGCTTGCTCAAGTGCTGTTGTGTGTCGTCAAGTGCCACCGTTGTTGGAGTATTGCCGCAAGTTAATTGTTGGAGATGGTCATGGTTTTACTTATCGTTCACTTTAATTCCTGTTTAAACAACTAAAATTGAAGTAAGTAAGCAGAGGCATCGGTGGGTGATAGATAATATTTGGTTTCCGACCGCCCACTTGTGTCCCGTAGGACCCCGAGTACTTGATACCTGTTCCTTGATTTATCGCGCTATCCACATACGGGGAATTATGGCCCCCCCTTAGCCAGAGCTTGATTCAGTCTTATTTCTTGGGGCCACAAACTAGTTTGAGGTTTTATTTACGATCCTGTACTTATGCCATGCTTTCCTGCTTTATTTACGATTGTGCGAGGGGCACACTGTACTGTTTAGGATCGGGACACGTTTTCGCGGTGTCGACAAGCCCAGTTTTGGGTTCCCAGTCGTTCACAGCCGTCCACCCAAACCTCGGGTCCGTCTCGGAGCTAGCTTACTTCGTTGCGGGTGTACTCCAAGGGGTGGCCCCCTGAAATATTTCTGAATACTGTGATTGCTTTGTCGTGAAAGCCTCGTTGGGTTTTGATTTGGTTTTTCCGAGGTTGATCGTGTGTGTGTTGCTATTTGTGCACCCCGGCCGGGTTAAAACTTTCTGAAAGCCGTGTCCGCGGTTATGGACGACTTGGAGCACAGTATCTCGATCATAGACAACTATAATTAAAGTAGTGCTATAAACTTGACTTTATAATGACTAGTAATCAGCTTCACTATAACGGAATGGCTAAATAAAACTGCCCACAATTGCTTGTTTGGGTTGTCGCTTGCGACCATTGTACCTGACTAGTAAGTACTGCAACTACAACGGAATGGCTAAATAAAAGTACCAACAACTGCTGGGTTTTGGGTTATCTCATGCTATTTGTATCTGACTAGTAAGTGTTGCAACTATAACGGAAAGGTTAACTAAAAGTGCCCACTGCTTATTTTATCAGGATGATTATCTATAATTGACTAGTAATTGCTGCAACGATAACTGAATAGATAAAACTGCCAACTGTGTGAGTTCCTCGGTTGACTTCCTCGGGTGGCCTCGAGGGGGAAACACCAGGATGTGTTTGTTTGGTGGTAATGTCAGGTTGGTTCCGAATAGGTCTTTCTTATCCCTCTCTGATGCCGACAGTTGTATCGAGTCTCTATAGGTTGTTTAGTGCATGCTGCCGCTGCCACTTCAGTCCACCATACCTTTGTAGGCGAGGACCGCCGAATTCTAGTCTCGCCGTGTACTGGCCTCAGTACTGACGCTCCTCTTTTTCCTTTGCCCTTTGTCGGCACCCCTTTTGTTTAAGCAGGTTTTGAGATCGACGTCGTTAGCAGGGTTACCCTTCCGGCTTGGCCTGGGCAGGGTTATGGACGCCATTGGTTATTCTTCAGGGCTCTTAGCCCCATTTGCATCTTGTCCGTAGCTGGACGCTCTATCACTTTCAAGGTGATTTGGATCTTTGTATATTATATCTGTATTCTTGACTCTTTTAGTCGCTGATATTTATATCTGTTCTGTGGGTCCCATCGAGGACTGTTGTGTAATGTTATTACTTCGTTTTCCACCCGCACGAAAGTGCCTGGTGGGCACCTTTGAATCGTTTCTATGCGGGTTTGGCGGGAATCGCTAAAACTTGCATAGGTCTGATTATGAGGGTGTTACAGAGTGGTATCAGAGCTCAGCAGTTGCGATACCCCACAAGTCCAGCCTGTAGGATAACCTAGCTAACGGCCGAAGTAGAGTGTCAAAACTATTTTGCAAAATCGGTTGGATAGTTCTGATTAGGTCTGATTTTATTCCTTACCCCTCTTCTATTCTCCTCTCACCTCTGCGTGTTTTGAATCCGCTCTCTTCTCCCTCTTCGAGTCCAGGATTTCTCGCGGTTGGGTTCCGTCGTATCTTCAGGGTTTCGCTTCCTCCTTTGGTAACGGTGTTGCTACATCTGGTCTTCATGCTATCCGAGGAATCCTTCGTCTGATGGACTTCTCTTTGTTCCTTCTCGTGCCTTCCGGTGTTTTCAGACGCGACGACATCATCTACGCCAGATCCGATGCAGAGTCTGCGTCACTCCTTTGTTCCCGAACCTCGATTGTCGAGATCTTCAGTCTGATTCCGAGAATGGTTGCACGTTTTTCCACCGATTGTGCGGAGTAATAGTTTGGGTGCGTGATGGATTGGCCCCCATGCCGACTATCCCTTCTATTCGCTTTTGTACATTGAAGTGGATGAGAATGCATCGGTTCCCTCTTTCCATCGAAGCTAGAGGTGGCTTTATTTGTTGATACCTCTACCTTCGACCTTTTGTTCCCGGAGTGTTCTCCCGACGATCACGGACAACGACCTCTTGTTAGTGGTGTCGCGAGGATCTACACGAAGCGAGAAGATGCAGATCACCGACCTTCCTTCCGGTACCATGAGGCGGATCTCGAGGGCGAGATCCATTGTTAGTGGTGTCGAATTGTGGCATCCCGCAAAACCACTACTAGAAAATCGCGTTGTTTTTGTGCATTGCATCATCATGACATCATGCATATTTTCAGCACTAAAGAACTTTGCTAAAAATCTTATCTTTATTTTTCTAAATTACCTTCCTCTTTATTTTAAATCAAAACTCTGGTGTTCCGGATAAATCGGTTTGCCTAAAAACTATTTACAAAAGACTATTTAAAATAAACTAAATAAATAAAACTTTCTATTTTGTCTTGGGAGGCAGACAACCGGCCAGGCCCAAAGGCCCAACCGGAGCCCACCTACAACCCAGAAAATAAAACCCTAGTCCCCACCTAGACAAACCCTAATCTAAACCTAACCCTACCCCCCCCTCTCCCTACCACCCGCCGCCACCCCCCTGCACACACACACGCACATGCCCCTATCGCACCCACACACGCCACGCACGCAGTGCACACACACAGCGTTCCCCACACCAAACCCACCCGTCACGCCACACACCCCCCTCCTCTCCGCACGTCGCACAAGCACACATACACGCAGAAGCAGAGCACGCACGCACGCGATGGAGAGAACCCCACCATGTTCCCGACCCCACCCCGAACCACCGTCCTCGCCACGCGAGTCACGCCGCCATCCTCCACCTCCCCGCGGCCGGCCGCCCGCCGACGCCGCCACCGCATCCCCTTCTCCGGCCGGGCCACGCCGCCCCCACTCGAGCTCCGCCCTGCACCTCCTCCCACCTCTCCCCCTCCACCGCAGCTCCTCGCCACGCCGCCAGGCCCCATCTCCTCCCGCCCGTCTCCGGCGGCCCGCCTCCTCCACCGCGTCTGCACGCCGCCCCGCCTTCGCCTCCGCTCCTCCATGCGCCGCCGCCGCGCGAGCTCACTGCTCCGGCTCTGTCCTCCACCGCCCAGCGCGCGGCCTCGCCCCCACATGCCCCGCCACCGGCCGCACCTTCCCGCCGGCGAGCCGCCTCCCGGTCCCACGCGCGTCAGCGACCCCCGCCGGCCTCGCGTCCCCGCCTCCGCAATCTCCCGCCGCCTCCGCCTGCGAGCTCTGGCCGCCCGCCGACGTCGCCAGGAGCACCCCGCCACCAGGAGCTGCGCGTCCCCGCCGCCTGGGCGACCTCGCCGACCCCGCCCTTCTCCTCCTCCGGCGAGCCGCCACCGCCAGCGGGCCCCGAGCCGCCTCCACCCGCCGAGCCTGGACCCCAAGACCGGCACGCGCCCCTGCTCATGTTGTCCTTGCCGTGAAGGATGCTCAAGAGGGCCAAGCTGACTTGTGTGTAGCATACTAGCACTCAAGTTTGACCAATCGGTTCCTAAATCTGACAAGATCTTCGCCTTGGAAAAACCCAAGACCGATCCCGAACCTGACGCCGCGCCAAGTCCTCCTACCTGGATCCGACGCCCCGAGTCTATCACGAGAAGGTGGAATGACAAGGCCCTCGACACGGGACCGTGATACCCCAACGTCTTCTTCCCGGATCCGATCCCGAAGACCGATCCCGGCGCCCGAAGCCGAGAACCCGAACCCCTTGGAACATCAAGATCTTCGCCACTCGAAGTGTTCCGCCAAGATCGCCATCGACAATGGGACCAAGACCGAACCCGGTGGCTTTTGCTGAACCATCAACAAGATCTACAATGGGACGCCATGACTGGGACCCCGGACCCGAAGACCACATGTGCGACAAGTACTCCTTCCCGGATGCGATGCTCGAGAACACGGACGGTAAGGACACCGACGCAGAACGCCAAGTTCTTCATCCCGGACGCCAAAACCGATCTGATATGCGGGCCCAACAAGATCGACACCAACCGGGGCGAATCCGATGCCCCGACGCCAGACCAAGTGCTTCCTCCCGGAACGCCAAGATCTACTCCGCTATCCGAGAACGTTTCCGTCGGACCCTGAACCCCGAGACCCGACCCCGAACCCCTCGGAACCCCAAGTTCGTCGAGACCCCCCTAATGTGTGAACCCCTTCCCGAAACCCTATTTTATAACATAATACAACTTGTCGCATAATAAATGTTCATGCATGCATCCTTGTCTGTGGTTTGGGGGCCTTATGCCGATTCACCTTATAATTAAATATGGGCCCCATATGCGGGCAAATCTAGTCTCATATTGGCCTCATTTAAATTTGCATAGCGGACCGGTGCTATATTTTACCTTGTTCAAACAACATTTAAATTGCGGGGTAGCTAAACAACTTGAACCTATTAATTAATTGTCGGGATCCCGGTTCCGCTTAATATGATCTAATTGCATCGCTCCTTGCCATGCCATGCATCATACAAGCATCATGCCGATCTTCTGCCGTTGTATTAAATAGTGCATCCGGTGTTTATTCTAGTGTGTTGCTTCTTCGCGGATAAGGCCGTTGAGTTGATGCGAGTGCCGACCCGATCTTCGGTTGAACCTTCGGCAATGTTTTCAGGCGAGCATCTCCCCCTTTCTGCCCATCTTACTTTTATAGTATTTATTCCTTCCTGTTGATCTATTGCTATCTGTGTTGCGATGCTCTAGTTTTCGTACCCTGATATTCCGTGCAGCCCTATATTGCCTTGGACACATCCTATTACCTGTTGTTTGGTAGATAGTTGGACTTGCGCGCCGTAGTTGCTTGCTCAAGTGCTGTTGCGTGTCGTCAAGTGCCACCATTGTTGGAGTATTGCCGCAAGTTAATTGTTGGAGATGGTCATGGTTTTACTTATCGTTCACTTTAATTCCTATTTAAACAACTAAAATTGAAGTAAGTAAGCAGAGGCATCGGTGGGTGATAGATAATATTTGGTTTCCGACCGCCCACTTGTGTCCCGTAGGACCCCGAGTACTTGATACTTGTTCCTTGATTTATCGCGCTATCCACATACGGGGAATTATGGGCCCCCCTTAGCCAGAGCTTGATTCAGTCTTATTTCTTGGGGCCACAAACTAGTTTGAGGTTTTATTTATGATCCTGTACTTATGCCATGCTTTACTGCTTTATTTACGATTGTGCGAGGGGCACACTGTACTGTTTAGGACCGGGACACGTTTTCGCGGTGTCGACAAGCCCAGTTTTGGGTTCCCAGTCGTTCACAGCCGTCCACCCAAACCTCGGGTCCGTCTCGGAGCTAGCTTACTTCGTTGCGGGTGTACTCCAAGGGGTGGCCCCCTGAAATATTTCTGAATCCTGTGATTGCTTTGTCGTGAAAGCCTCGTTGGGTTTTGATTTGGTTTTGCCGAGGTTGATCGTGTGTGTGTTGCTATTTGTGCACCCCGGCCGGGTTAAAACTTTCTGAAAGCCGTGTCCGCGGTTATGGACGACTTGGAGCACAGTATCTCGATCATAGACAACTATAATTAAAGTAGTGCTATAAACTTGACTTTATAATGACTAGTAATCAGCTTCACTATAACGGAATGGCTAAATAAAACTGCCCACAATTGCTTGTTTGGGTTGTCGCTTGCGACCATTGTACCTGACTAGTAAGTACTGCAACTACAACGGAATGGCTAAATAAAAGTACCAACAACTGCTGGGTTTTGGGTTATCTCATGCTATTTGTATCTGACTAGTAAGTGTTGCAACTATAACGGAAAGGTTAACTAAAAGTGCCCACTGCTTATTTTATCAGGATGATTATCTATAATTGACTAGTAATTGCTGCAACGATAACTGAATAGATAAAACTGCCAACTGTGTGAGTTCCTTGGTTGACTTCCTCGGGTGGCCTCGAGGGGGAAACACCAGGATGGGTTTGTTTGGTGGTAATGTCAGGTTGGTTCCGAATAGGTCTTTCTTATCCCTCTCTGATCGCCGACAGTTGTATCGAGTCTCTATAGGTTGTTTAGTGCATGCTGCCGCTGCCGCTTCAGTCCACCATACCTTTGTAGGCGAGGACCGCCGAATTCTAGTCTCGCCGTGTACTGGCCTCAGTACTGACGCTCCTCTTTTTCCTTTGCCCTTTGTCGGCACCCCTTTTGTTTAAGGAGGTTTTGAGATCGACGTCGTTAGCAGGGTTACCCTTCCGGCTTGGCCTGGGCAGGGTTACGGACGCCATTGGTTATTCTTCAGGGCTCTTAGCCCCATTTGCATCTTGTCCGTAGCTGGACGCTCTATCACTTTCAAGGTGATTTGGATCTTTGTATATTATATCTGTATTCTTGACTCTTTTAGTCGCTGATGTTTATATCTGTTCTGTGGGTCCCATCGAGGACTATTGTGTAATGTTATTACTTGTTTTCCACCCGCACGAAAGTGCCTGGTAGGCACCTTTGAATCGTTTCTATGCGGGTCTGGCGGGAATCGCTAAAACTTGCATAGGTCCGATTCTGAGGGTGTTACAGGTGTGACGTTTGATGTTATCAAGAAACTCTTCCGGTGTTAGTGATTGACATGATCTCATGGTCTAAGGATTAGGATCACTTCGTAAGTTGTTATAGCAATATAAACTCAATGACTTTGATCGTAATGCTATACTTCGGATGAATGTTCATCACACCATTACACTAATGTTGTGATCCCGTTATTAACAACATCCAATGTCCATGATCAGGAAACCTTGATCATCTTGTTAATCAACGAGCTAGTTTATGAGAGAGGCATAACTAGGAACTTTCTGTTGGTTTATTAAACACACATGTATTAATGTTTCCGTATTAATACAATTATAGCATGCAAAATAAACATCTATCATATACTTGGAATACACATAATAAACACTTTATTATTGCCTCTCAGGGCATATTCCCTTCACGAGCAGCCTATAAATAGAGGCAAATGCCTATAAAGAGAGGGTTAATCTTTCGTCCCGGTTGGAGAAACCAACCGCGACTGAAGGGATTGCGGCAGACTGAGGAAGACCAATCGGCCTAAGTACCCTTTATATTATTGATTTCCTTCCTAGAGTACCATTTCCACTTAGTCTTCCCTCATACTGCGATTGAGGAAGACCAATCGGCCTAAGGTCAGGAACGAAGTCAACACAAAATTCAATGACCTCCTTTGTGCCATAGCCCTTAGAGATGCTTCCTTCTGGCCTAGCACGCTTACAAACATATCTCTTTAAGATTCCCACGAACCTCTCAAAGGGAAACATATTGTGTAGAAATACGGGACCGAGAATGGAAATCTCTTCGACTAGGTGAACAAGCAGGTGCGTCATAATATTGAAGAAGGATGGTGGGAACACCAACTCAAAACTGACAAGACATTGGACCACATCATTCTATAACCGTGGTAGATCTTCAGGATTGCTTATCTTTTGAGAGATTGCATTGAGAAATGCACATATCTTCACAATGGGTACTCGAAAATTATCTCGTAGAAGCCCCCTCAATGCAATCAGAAGCATTTGCATCATAATCGCGTGGCAGTCATGAGACTTTAGGTTTTGGAACTTTTTTTCTTCCATATTTATTATTCCCTTTATATTCGACAAGAAGCCAGACGGAACCTTAATACTGCTTAGCATTCAAAAAATATTTCCTTCTCTTGTTTGGTAAGAGCGTAGCTGGCATGACCTTGAAACCATTCTGGATGCAGGCCATCTGGGTCTTTCATACGTTGATGGTCCTTTCGTGCTTCCGGTGTATCTTTTGTCTTCCCATACACGCCCAAGAAGCCTAGCAGGTTCATGCAAAGATTCTTCGTCACATGCATCACATCGATTGCAGAGCGGACCTCTAAGAATTTCCAATATGGTAGCTCCCAAAATATAGATTTCTTCTTCCACATGGGTGTGTGTCCTTCAGCGTCCTTCGGAACAGATTTTCCACCAGGACCCTTTCCAAAGGTTACCATTTGATCCAAATCTTTGACCATATCAAATATATCAGCACCAGTACGCTCCTTAGGCTTCGTCTGGTGACATGCCAGACCGTTGAAATGCTTGCCTTTCTTTCTTAAGGGATGCTTGGCCAAAAGAAACCGACGATGCTCATTGTATACATTCTTCTTACAATGTTCCAAATATATACTTTCAATCTCATCTTAACAGTGTGTGCATGCATTGTATCGCTTGTTTGACTGTCCTGAAAGGTTACTAAGAGCAGGCCAATTGTTGATTGTTACGAAAAGCAATGCTCGGAGGTTAAATTCTTCCTGCTTGTGCTCATCCCACTCGCGTATCCCGGGTTCATTCCACAACTATAAAAGTTCTTCTACTAATGGCCTTAGGTACACATCAATGTCGTTGCCGGGTTGCTTCAGACCTTGGATCAACACTGGCATCATAATGAACTTCCGCTTCATGCACAACCAAGGAGGAAGGTTATAGATGCATAGAGTCACGGGCCAAGTGCTGTGACTGGAGCTCTGCTCCCCAAAGGGATTCATGCCATCTGTACTTAGACCAAACCTTAAACTCCTTGCGTCATCTACAAAGTCCGGGTACTTTCTATCGATTTTTCTCCATTGCGACCCATCAGCGGGGTGTCTCAACATCCCGCCTGACTTACGTTCCTCTTTATGCCATCGCAACAACTTGGAATGCTCTTTGTTTATGAATAAGCGTTTCAACCGTGGTATTATAGGAGCATACCACATCACCTTGGCAGGAACCCTCTTCCGGGGGGGGCTCGCCCTCAACGTCACCAGGGTCATCTCGTCTATGTAGGGTTTCGTAGCATGGAAAACAAAAAATTCTATCGCATACAAACAAACAAGCCAAGATCTATCTACTAGATTGTAGCAACGAGTCGATGGAATAACTTACCCTCGAAGATTCCAAAGTGTTTAACGAGAGCGGATTCTCGTGGGTGATGTAGTCGTACTCTTCCCGATCTCAAGATCGCGTAAACGATCCTTCCGGCGTTGCGTTCCGGCAGCGCTCCCGCAGTCGGTCACACGTTCGGTACTCGATGAAGACCTTCCTCTCCCTTGTTCTAGCAGGCAGCGGAGGTTGTAGCACTCTCCTCGCGATTCCGGCAGCACAATGGCGTGGTACCGGAAGTAGAGGGGAGATCTCGCAGGGCTTCGCCTTAAGCCGGAGCGAGTATGGTGGAGTATGAGAGAGCTCCTCAGCGATCTAGGTTTTAGACACACCAAGGAGGAGGGGCTAGAGCCGGCGGCTAGGGTTCCGGGGACCCCCAAGTCGGCGGCTAGGGCAAAACCCTAGGGGGGCGACGGCGGCTATGGTGGGCTGCAGCTTCTAGGGTTTGAGGTGAGGGACTTGTGTGTGTAGAGGAGGGAGCCCTGCCCCTCCTTATATAGGTGGAGGGGCCGGCGGCCAAGGGGAGGGAGGGGAGTCCCTTCCCAACTCGGCTTGGAGGGGGCGCCGCCGGTTGGAGGAGGGATTCCCTCCCAACTCGGTTTCCCACTTCCTCCTCTTTTCCTCTTTCCAATTTTAGCCGTTTGACTTTTCAAACTAGCTATTTGACTTTTCAAACTAGGATTTGAATTTAATACTTTATTTGGAACAGCAATGACACTTAGTACATGATGCAATCATTCCAACATGCAATGACACATTCATGTACCCCTTCCCCTCCGGAGTGCCGGACATTCCGGAACCTTCTAGAACATTCCCGATGAAAACACCGGAATCATTCCCGAACTCCGAAACGGGACTTTCCTTATATGAATCTTATTCTCCGGACCATTCCAGATCACCTCGTGATATCCCGGATCCCATCCGAGACTCCGAACAACATTCGGTCTCTTTCTCATACTACCATAACTACTCAAACAATGTCGAATCCTTAAGTGTGTCTCCCTACGGTTCGTGAATTATGCGGACATGATCGAGACACTTCTCCGAACAATAACCAATAGAGGAATCTGGAAATTCATATGGCTCCCACATATTTCTACGATTACTTTGTGATCGAATGAACCACTTACATACGATACCAATTTCCCTTTGTCTCACGATAGTTTACTTATCCGAGGTTATGATCGTCGGTATCTCTGCATACCTAGTTCAACCTCGTTACCGATAAGTACTCTTTTCTCGTTCCCGTGATATGTGATCCCTTGTGAGCCAGTCACATGCTTTCAAGCTAATTGGATGACATTCCACCGAGAGGGCCCAGAGTATATCTATCCGTCATATGGATGGACAAATCCCACTCTTGATCCATGTGTCTCAACCAATACTTTCCGAACACTCAATGCCACCTTTGTAGCCACCTAGTTACGGTGTGGTGTTTGATGTCATCAAAGCATCCATCCGGTAAAGGTGATATGCATGATCTCATGGTCGAAGGAATTAGGTTACTATGTATCAGAAAGCATATAGCAATTGAACTATTGAAATGACTTGATCTTTATGCTACGCTTATCTATAGGAGTATGTCCACCATATCATTCTCCTAACGATATGATCTTGTTGTTGATAACATCTCAATGTTCATGATAGGGAAACCACAATCATTTATCAACCAACAAGCTAGTGATGTATAGAGGCTATACTAGGGACTTCAAATTAAGTTTACAAATCACACAAGTATCAATGTTTCCTTGTTAATACTATTATAGCATGAATGTAAACATTTATCATAAACACAAAGATATAATAATAACCACATTTATTATTGCCTCTAGGGCATATCTCCAACAGTCTCCCACTTGCACTAGAGTCATCTAATCTAGATTACATGGTAATATACCGAACACCCATGGCAGTTTGGTGCTGGTCATGTTTTGCCCTCGGGAGAGGTTTAGTCAACGGATCCGCCACATTCAGATCTGTGTGTACTTTGCAAATCTTTATATCCCCATCTTGAATATGTTCTCGAATAGCGTGAAAACGTAGCTTGATATGCTTCAGCTTCTTGTGTGACCTTGGTTCTTGCGCATTGGCTATGGCGCCCATGTTATCACAGTAGATAGACGTTGGGTCCAGCGCACTAGGAACCACACCCAGCTCTGTAATGAACTCTTTCATCCATATCGCTTCTTGTGAAGCCTCCGAAGCAGCCATGTATTCCGATTCAGTTGAAGATCTCGCCACAACGCTTTGCTTTGCACTCCTCCAGCTAACTGCTGCACCATTCAAAATAAATACGTATCCAGATTGTGATTTAGAATCATCCGGATCGGTGTTCCAACTAGCATCGGTGTAACCATTAACAACGAGATGTTCATCACCTCCATAAGAAAGAACCATATCCTTAGTTCTTCTCAAGTACTTAAGGATGTTTTTGACCGCTGTCCAATGATCCACTCCTGGATCACTTTGATATCTGCTAGTTAAACTAACAGCATATGCCATGTCGGGTCTAGTACATAGCATGGCATACATTAGAGATCCTATGGCTGAGGCATAGGGAGTCTTACTCATCCTTTCTCTATCTTCTGCCGATGTCGGACTTTGAGTTTTACTCAAGGTCGTATTGGGCAACATGGGCAAGAACCCTTTCTTGCTATCTTCCATTCCAAACCTCTTCAGAACTTTGTCCAAATATGTACTCTGTGACAATGATATTTGGCGTTTCGATCTATCTCTATATATCTTTATGCCTAATATGTAAGCTGCTTCGCCAAGATCCTTCATTGAAAAACTATTATTCAAATATTCCTTGACACTATTAAGAAGGTCTACATCATTCCCAATCAACAATATGTCATCCACATATAGTATTAAGAATGCTACAGAGCTCCCACTCACTTTCTTGTAAATACAAGCTTCTCCATAAGTTTGTATAAAACCAAAACTTTTGATCACCTTATCAAAACGTTGATTCCAACTTCGGGATGCTTGCTTCAATCCATAGATGGACCGTTGAAGTTTGCATACCTTGTTAGCATCTTTAGGATCGATAAAACCTTTGGGTTGCATCATATACAACTCTTCATCAATGTCTCCATTGAGGAATGTTGTTTTGACATCCATCTGCCATATCTCATAATCATAATATGCAGCGATTGCTAACATAATCCTCACAGACTTTAGCTTCGCTACTGGTGAGAAAGTCTCATCGTAGTCAACTCCTTGAATTTGTCGAAACCCTTTTGCGACAAGTCGAGCTTTATAGACAGTAACATTACCATCAGCATCTGTTTTCTTCTTGAAAATCCATTTGTTCTCGACAGCCTTCCGGCCATCCGGTAAGTCCACCAAAGTCCATACTTGGTTTTCGTACATCGATCCAATCTCGGATTTCATGGCTTCTTGCCATTTATTGGAATCTGGGCTCATCATCGCTTCCTCATATGTCTCGGGGTCATCGGTGTTATCCACCAACATGACACTCATAACGGGGTCATACCAATCTGGAGTGGTACGAATTCTCGTTGAGCTCCGAGGCTCTGTAGCAACTTCAACCGAAGTTTCATGATCACCATCATTAGCTTCCTCTCTTATTGGTACAGACACCACAGGAACTTCTTCCGGTGCTGCGCTACTCGCAATTTCGAGAGAAGGTTCAACAACCTCGTCGAGTTCTACTTTCCTTCCAGTCACTTCTTTCGAGAGAAATTCCTTCTCTAGAAAGGATCCATTCTTGGCAACGAAGATTTTGCCTTCGGATCTATGATAGAAGGTATACCCAATAGTTTCCTTCGGGTATCCTATGAAGACGCATTTTTCCGCTTTGGGTTCTAGCTTGTCCGGTTGTAACTTCTTTACATAGGCTTCGCATCCCCAAACTTTAAGGAACGACAATCTAGGTTTCTTCCCAAACCATAATTCATATGGTGTCGTTTTAACGGATTTAGACGGTGCCCTATTTAAAGTGAATGCGGCTGTTTCTAATGCATAACCCCAAAATGATAGCGGTAAATCTGTAAGTGACATCATAGAACGAACCATATCTAAGAGAGTTCGATTACGACGTTCGGACACACAATTACGCTGTGGTGTTCCCGGCGGTGTAAATTGTGAAAGTATTCCGCATTTCTTCAAATGCTCGCCAAACTCGTAACTTAGATATTCACCTCCACGATCAGAACGCAGAAATTTAATCTTCTTCTTACGTTGATTCTCTACCTCACTTTGAAACACCTTAAACTTCTCGAAAGTTTCGGACTTATGTTTCATGAAATAGATATACCCATATCTACTCAAGTCATCCGTGAAGGTAAGAACATAACGATAACCACCGCGCGATGCTACACTCATTGGACCACATACATCAGTATGTATGATTTCCAATAAGTCTGTAGCTCGCTCCATCATACCAGAAAATGGAGTCTTAGTCATTTTTCCCATCAGACATGCTTCGCATCTTTCAAGTGATTTAAAATCAAGTGATTCAAGAAGTCCATCGGAATGGAGTTTCTCCATACGTTTCACTCCAATGTGACCAAGACGACAGTGCCACATATAGGTCGAATTATCGCTTGATTTCAAACGTTTAGCCTCAATGTTGTTGATATGTGTATTTCCACTATCGAGATTCAATAAGAATAGACCATCTATCAAAGGTGCATGTGCATAAAACATATTACTCATATAAATCGAACAACCATTGTTCTCGGACTTAAACAAGTAACCGTCTCGCAATAAACAAGATCCCGATATAATGTTGTAACACCCTCAGAATCGGCCCTATGCAAGTTTTAGCGAAAACCCGCCAAACCCGCATAGAAACGATTCGAAGGTGCCCACCAGGCACTTTCGTGCGGGTGGAAAACGAAGTAATAACATTACACAACAGTCCTCGATGGGACCCACAGAACAGATATATACAACAGCGACTCAAAGAGTCAAGAATACAGATATAATATACAAAGATCCAAATCACCTGGAAAACGATAGGGCGTCCGACTACGGACAAGATGCAAATAGGGCTAAGAGCCCTGAAGAATAACCAATGGCGTCCATAACCCTGCCTAGGCCAAGCCGGAAGGGTAACCCTGCTAACGACGTCGATCTCAAAACCTGCTTAAACAAAAGGGGTGCCGACAAAGGGCAAAGGAAAAAGAGGAGCGTCAGTACTGAGGCCAGTACACGGCGAGACTAGAATTCGGCGGTCCTCGCCTACATAGGTATGGTGGACTGAAGCGGCAGCGGCAGCATGCACTAAACAACCTATAGAGACTCGATACAACTGTCGACTATCAGAGGGGGTAAGAAAGACCTATTCGGAACCAACCTGATACTACCATCAGACAAACCCATCCTGGTGTTTCCCCCTCGAGACCAATCGAGGAAGTCAACCGAGGAACTCACACAGTTGGCAGTTTTAATTATTCAGTTATAGTTGCGGCACTTTACTAGTCAGGTTTAGATAATCATCCTGATAAAGTAAGCAGTGGGCACTTTTAGTTAACCATTCCGTTATAGTGGCAACACTTACTAGTCAGATTCAATTAGCATGAGATAACCCCGAAAACCCAGCAGTTGTTGGTACTTTTATTCAGCCATTCCGTTGTAGTTGCAATACTTACTAGTCAGGTACAATGGTCGCAAGCGACGCTCCAAACAAGCAATTGTGGGCAGTATTATTTAGCCATTCCATGATAGTGAAGCTGATTACTAGTCATTATAAAGTCAAGTTTAGAGCAATAAACTTTAGTTATGCTTGTCTATGGTCGAGATACTGTGCTCCAAGTCATCCATAACCGCGGACACGGCTTTCGGAAAGTTTTAACCCGGCCGGGGTGCACAAATAGCAACACACACTCGATCAACCTCGGAAAAACCAAATCAAAACCCAACGAGGCTTTCACGACAAAGCAATCACAGGATTCAGAATTATTTCAGGGGGCCACCCCATTAAGCTACCCGCAACGAAGTAAGCTAGCTCCGAGACGGACTCAAGGTCTGGGTATACGGCTGTGAACGACTGGGAACCCAAAACTGGGCTTGTCGACACCGCGGAATCGTGTCCCGATCCTAAACAGTACAGGTGCTATCTGTCGCACAATTTAAATAAAGCAGTAAAGCATGGCATAAGTACAGGATCGTAAATAAAACCTCAAACTAGTTTGTGGCCCCAAGAAATAAGACTGAATCAAGCTCTGGCTCAGGGGGGTCCCATATACCTCCCGGATGTGGATAGCGCGATAAATCAAGGAACAGGTATCAAGTACTCGGGGTCCTACGGGACACAAGTGGGCGTTCGGAAACCAAATATTTTCTATCACCCACCGATGCCTCTGCTTACTTCAATTTTAGTTGTTAAACAGGAATTAAAGTGAACGATAAGTAAAACCATGATCATCTCCAACATCAACATGCGGCCATACACCAACAACTGTGGCACTTGACGACACGCAACAGCAATTGAGCAAGCGACTACGACGCGCAAGTCTAGCTATCTACCAAACAACAGGTAATAGGATGTGTCCAAGGCAATATACGGCTGCAAGGAATATCAAGGGTACGGAAACTAGAGCATCGCAACACGGATATCAATAGATCAACAGGAGGGAATAAATACTATAAAAGTAAGATAGGTAGAAAGGGGGAGATGCTCGCCTGAAAACATTGTCGAAGGTTCAACCGAAGATCGGGGCGAAGCTCACATCGACTCAACGGCCTTATCCGCGAAGAAGCAAAACACTAGAAGAAACACCGGATGCACTATTTAATACAACGGCAGAAGATCGGGCATGATGCATGTATGCTGCATGGCATGGCAAGGTGCGATGCAATTAGGTCATATTAAGCGGAACCGGGGTCCCGACAATTAATTAGTTGGTTCATGTTGTTTAGATGCCCCGCAATTTAAATGTTGTTTAACAAGGCAGAATATATCACAGGTTCGCTACACAAGTTTAAATGAGGCCGATATGAGCCTAGATTTGCCCGCATATGGGCCCCATATTTAATTAAGGTGAATCGGCATAAGGCCCCCAAACCACATGATAAGATGCATGCGAGTATGACAATTAATATGCAACAAGTTATTATTACATTTATAAAATAGGGCTCGAGAAAAGGGGTCACACATTAGGGTTCGGCAGATCTTGGGGTTCCGGGGTTCCGGGGTTCCGGGGTCGGTCTCAGGGTCCAGGGTTCGACGGGTCGGTCTCGGCGGGAACGTTCTCGAACAACGGGCAGATCTTGGCGTTCCGGAAGGAGGTCTTGGTTCGGCGTCGGGGCGCATCTAATTCGCTCCGGTCGTTGTCGTCACGAAGATCTTGTCGGGCCCGTGCCATCGAGTCGGTCTTGGCATCTGACTGAAGTACTTGGCGTAGCCGAGATGAAGCGCTTATCGTTCCATGTGGCGGTCTTGGCGTCCGAGCGACGGTCTTGTCGCATCCGCGGTCTTCGGGTCGTGTCGTCCCACGGCGGAGATCTTGGGGTCCGGGATGAAGATCTTGTCGGATCCATGCCAAAGGCATTGACAAGACGGAACAAAAATCTCTGAGCCGGCGTCATCTCCTTAGGGTTCCTTCTGCGGTCGTTTGCGGTGAACTTGATTCGGCACCGCTGGCCAAGTGGTTGCAGAGAACATCCTCGCCACATAATTGTCGCGGCGTTGACACAACACACCTTCGTAGTGGTACCAAACAATCCCATATTCCTCAACATTCGCACTACATCGGGAAACCCTGCAACAGCGGTACTCATGCTTTCCTGGGGCTTGAACGCGGGCCTGTGAGGAAGGGCGGGCAGCAGGGCTGCACCAGCGGCGGAGGCCGCAGGGAGGGAGGTGGAGGAGAGCGGGCACGCGGGTGGTGGATGCAGAGGGAGCGAGGGCGCTCGCTGCGGTGGCGGAAGGCGCTGCAGCGGCGGTCGCCGACGAGGACGACGGGGCGGCCGGCTTGCAGGCGGAGGGGCGGATCGACGGCGAGCGGCGGGCGGAGGGAAGGAAGGGCCCTGGCGGCGGCGGGAGGCAGAGCGAGGTGGCCGGGGAGCGGGCGACGCGGGAGGCGCGGCTGCGGGCGGATCCGGGGAGGCGGGGTGGTGGAGAGACGCGCGGGAGGGTCGCCGGCGAGGGAGGTCGCGTCGTCGTCGGGAAGGGACGCCGGCGCGCAGACGAGGAGGCAGGCGGTCCGGCGACAGAGGCGAGGGGCGGGCGCCCGCGGACGGCCGGAGGGGGAAAGGGGGAGAGAGCGGAGGCGCTGCCCGCCGGCGAGGCAGAGAGCGGCGAGGTGGGGAGAGGAGGGACGGCGAGGTGGGGCGGTGGTGGAGAACGCGGTTGAGGGAGAGGAGGCGCGGGGGAAGAGAGAGACGTGCGGGAGGTTGGGGATGGGCCACGCGGGGTCGGCGTGCGTGTGTGCAGAGTGTGCGCTGGCGGGTGGGTCCCAGGGGGAGGCGGCCGGCGCGTGGGGTTATGGCGTGTGTGGGTTGGGCTGTGTGCTGGCTGAGTGTGGAGTGGGGGTGAGAGAGTGGCTAGGTGGAGGGCTAGGATAGGTTAAGGGGAAGGGCAGAGTGACGTGACGAGAGCCGATTGGGTGGGGTGAGGTGGAGGGGGTGTGGGTAGATTAGGTTGGGTAGCTGTAGGATTTAGAGGGGCTGATTAGGTGGACCGTTCTGGTTCTGGGGGTGGTCGTTCGGGTCGGGTCGGCCCGTTCGACTGCCCCCACTAAAATAATTTAATATTTTATTTATTTAAACAGAGTCCTTGCAAACCGATAGCAGACAAACAAAATATTCCGGAGACCCGAGGTTTGAATTTGAAAACAAGACGGGGCGTTTTAGAAAACAAAAACAGGCTTTGCGAAAATAGTTTTAAGCAAACAATGCATGATGATGACGATGCAATGCACAAATTCAACGCGATTTTCTAGTAGTGGTTTTGCGGGATGCCACAAATGTTCATGCTCAACGCAGGCACCAAATAACAATTATTTAAGTATAAAACTAATCCCGATGGTAGATGAAGGGGTAGCGTGCCGACCGCGATCACATCAACCTTTGATCCGTTTCCCACGCGCATCGTCACCTCGTTCTTCGCTAGCTTCCGTTTATTCTGCAGCACCTGTTTCGAGTTACAGATATGAGCAACCGAACCAGTATCAAATACCCAGGCACTACTACGAGTACTAGTGAGATACACATCAATAACATATATATCAGATATACCTTTCTTCTTGATGTTGCCGTTCTTCAGATCCGCCAAGTACTTTGGGCAATTCCGCTTCTAGTGACCTTCTCCCTTGCAGTAAAAGCACTCAGTTTCAGGCTTAGGTCCAGCCTTGGTCTTCTTCGCCGACGTGGTAACTTTCTTACCACCCTTCTTGAAGTGTCCCTTCTGCTTAGACTTGCCTTTCTTGAATTTGGTGGTCTTATTGACCAACAACACTTGGTGCTCTTTCTTGATCTCCACTTATGCAGACTTTAACATAGCAAACAGTTCTAGCAACTGCTTGTTCATGTTCTGCATGTTGTAGTTCATCACAAAGTTCTTGTAACTTGGTGGTAGTGATTGGAGGACACGGTAAATCCCCAAAGCATTAGGAATCACTATACCCAAGCTTTGAAGTTTGTTTGCGTGCCCAGACATCTTAAGCACATGCTCACTGACGGAGCTGCCCTCTTCCATCTTGCAGTTAAAGAACTTTTCAGAAGCCTCATAACTTTCAATTGCCGCATGAGTCTCAAAGATCAATTTGAGATCCTCGACAATATCATATGGGTCTGAATTCTCAAACCTTTTCTGAAGCTCCGATTCCAAACCATACAAGATAGCACACTGAACTATGGAGTACTAATTCTTCCGAGCGAGGTAAACATTCTTTACTTCATCGGAAGCATCAGCTGCAGGTGGGTCACCCAGCGGTGCATCCAGCATATAGGTCAAATTACCAGCTGTGAGGACAATCCTCAAATTGCGGAACCAATCCGCGAAGTTGCTTCCATTGTTTTTCAACTTTTCTTTCTCTAGGAACGCATTAAAATTGATGGTAGGGGCTTCCATTGATCTACAACATATTTGCAATAGTTTAGACTAAGTTTATGACAAATTGAGTTCAAATTAATAATAAAGTTAATCTAGGTGAACTCCCACTCAAAACAACATCCCTCACATTGTTTTAGTGATCACACGAACCAAATCCACTACATCAACACCGATCATCACGAGAGTTGATATAGTTTCAATGGCGAACAATCGTCATGTTCATCATATCTACTATATGATTCATGCTTTACCTTTCGGTGATCCCTGTTCCGAGACGATGTCTGTACATGCTAGGCTCGTCAAGATCAAACCTTAGTTTCCGCATGAGCAAATCTGGCTTGCTCACGTTGTATACACTTGCAGAATCTAACACACCCGATCATCACGTGGTGCTTCGAAACAACAAGCTTTAGCAACGGTGCTAAATAAGGGTGAACACTTTATGACTTGAAATTCATGTGCATGAGGGATCATCTTATAATGCTACCGTCGTCTACTAAGCAATACAAGATGCATAAAGGATTAACATCACATGCAATTCATAATATATGATATGATATGGCCTTTCTTCTTTGTGCTTCCGATCTCCATCTTCAAGCACGAACATGATCTCCATCATCACCGGCATTGCATCAAGGTCAATGACGCTTCTCCATGGTTGTCGTCCACCGGCTTCAACTATTACAACTACTTTGAATAGACACGCGGGTCTTAACATAATTTAAAGACAACCATATGTCTCCTGCCGGTTGCCAACTTACAATAAGGAACATTGCATACATCAAATATAATCACAATCATGGCCATATCACATCACTGCACACCCCTGCAAAACAAAGTTAGACGCCTCTACTTTCTTTGCATATTTTAAGTGGTTTTGGGGCTTTCGATAAGTGTCGTTCTAACTTACGAACAAGAACCACAACATTGATACTAGTATTGTTAATCACCCGTTGTAAATTAGATCTTAACTATGCTAGGAGAAACAGGCACCCGCAAAGCCACTTATGCAATACAAGTTGCATGTCAAGCGTGGAGCAAGTCTCATGAACGATGTCATGTAAGGTTAGCCCGGGCCGCTTCATCCCAACATACCACAAGATGCAAAGTACACAAGAAGCAATCGACAATAAAAGCATCAACGCCCACAATGATCATTGTGTTCTACTCGTGCAACAGATCTACATATAGACACGGCTCTGATACCACTGTAGGGTTTCGTAGCATGGAAAACAAAAAATTTCTATCGCATACAAACAAACACGCCAAGATCTATCTACTAGATTATAGCAACGAGTCGATGGAATAACTTACCCTCGAAGATTCCAAAGTGTTTAACGAGAGCGGATTCTCGTGGGTGATGTAGTCGTACTCTTCCCGATCTCAAGATCGCGTAGACGATCCTTCCGGTGCTGTGTTCCGACAGCGCTCCCGCAGTCGGTCACACGTTCGGTACTCGACGAAGACCTTCCTCTCCCTTGTTCCAGCAGGCAGCGGAGGTTGTAGCACTCTCCTCGCGATTCCGGCAGCACAACGGCGTGGTACCGGAAGTAGAGGGGAGATCTCGCAGGGCTTCGCCTTAAGCCGGAGCGAGTATGGTGGAGTATGAGAGAGCTCCTCGGCGATCTAGGTTTTAGACACACCAAGGAGGAGGGGCTAGAGCCGGCGGCTAGGGTTCCGGGGACCCCCAAGTCGGCGGCTAGGGCAAAACCCTAGGGGGGCGGCGGCGGCTATGGTAGGCTGCAGCTTCTAGGGTTTGAGGTGAGGGACTTGTGTGTGTAGAGGAGGGAGCCCTGCCCCTCCTTATATAGGTGGAGGGGCCGACGGCCAAGGGGAGGGAGGGGAGTCCCTCCCCAACTCGGCTTGGAGGGGGCGCCGCCGGTTGGAGGAGGGATTCCCTCCCAACTCGGTTTCCCACTTCCTCCTCTTTTCCTCTTTCCAATTTTAACCGTTTGACTTTTCAAACTAGCTATTTGACTTTTCAAACTAGGATTTGAATTTAATCCTTTATTTGGAACAGCGATGACACTTAGTACATGATGCAATCATTCCAACATGCAATGACACATTCATGTACCCCTTCCCCTCCGGAGTGCCAGACATTTCGGAACCTTCTAGAATGTAACACCCTCAGAATCGGACCTATGCAAGTTTTAGCGAAACCCGCCAAACCCGCATAGAAACGATTCAAAGGTGCCCACCAGGCACTTTCATGCGGGTGGAAAACGAAGTAATAACATTACACAACAGTCCTCGATGGGACCCACAGAACAGATATATATACAACACGACTCCATGAGTCAAGAATACAGATATAATATACAAAGATCCAAATCACCTTGAAAATGATAGAGCGTCCGACTACGGACAAGATGCAAATGGGGCTAAGAGCCCTGAAGAATAACCAATGGCGTCCATAACCCTGCCCAGGCCAAGACGGAAGGGTAACCCTGCTAACGACGTCGATCTCAAAACCTGCTTAAACAAAAGGGGTGCCGACAAA
This sequence comes from Avena sativa, assembly GCA_916181665.1. Classification (NCBI taxonomy): domain Eukaryota; kingdom Viridiplantae; phylum Streptophyta; class Magnoliopsida; order Poales; family Poaceae; genus Avena; species Avena sativa. The sequence continues at coordinate 378,506,397 of OV702279.1, read as the reverse complement.
GGGCAAAGGAAAAAGAGGAGCGTCAGTACTGAGGCCAGTACACGGCGAGACTAGAATTCGGCGGTCCTCGCCTACATAGGTATGGTGGACTGAGCGGCAGCGGCAGCATGCACTAAACAACCTATAGAGACTCGATACAACTGACGGTTATCAGAGAGGGGTGAGAAAGACCTATTCAGAACAACCTGATACTACCATCAAACAAACCCATCTTGGCGTTTCCCCCTCGAGACCAAACGAGGAAGTCAACCGAGGAACTCACACAGTTGGCAGTTTTATTTATTCAGTTATCGTTGCAGCAATTGCTAGTCAAGTTTAGATGATCATCCTGATAAAATAAGCAGTGGGCCGTTTTAGTTAACCATTCCGTTGTAGTTGCGACACTTACTAGTCAGATACGATTAGCATGAGATAACCCAAAACCCAGCAGTTGTTGGCACTTTTATTTAGCCATTCCGTTATAGTTGCAATACTTACTAGTAAAATACAATTGTCGCAAGCGACAAACCAAGCAAGCAATTGTTGGCAGTTTTATTTAGTCATTCCATCATAGTGAAGCTGATTACTAGTCATTATAAAGTCAAATTTATAGCACTACTTTAGTTATAGTTGTCTATGATCGAGATACTGTGCTCCAAGTCGTCCATAACCGCGGACACGGCTTTCAGAAAGTTTTACCCGGCCGGGGTGCACAAATAGCAACACACACACGATCAACCTCGGAAAAACCAAATCAAAATCCAACGAGGCTTTCACGACAAAGCAATCACAGGATTCAGAAATATTTCAGGGGGCCACCCCTTGGAGTACACCCGCAACGAAGTAAGCTATCTCCGAGACGGACCCGAGGTTTGGGTGGACGGCTGTGAACGACTAGGAACCCAAAACTGAGCTTGTCGACACCGCGAAAACGTGTCCCGATCCTAAACAGTACAGTGTGCTCCTCGCACAATCGTAAATAAAGCAGTAGCATGGCATAAGTACAGGATAGTAAATAAACCTCAAACTAGTTTGTGGCCCCAAGAAATAAGACTGAATCAAGCTCTGGCTAAGGGGGGCCCATAATTCCCCGTATGTGGATAGCGCGATAAATCAAGGAACAGGTATCAAGTACTCGGGGTCCTACGGGACACAAGTGGGCGGTCGGAAACCAAATATTATCTATCACCCACCGATGCCTCTGCTTACTTACTTCAATTTTAGTTGTTAAACAGGAATTAAAGTGAACGATAAGTAAAGCCATGATCATCTCCAACATCAAACATGTGGCAATACTCCAACAACTGTGGTACATGGCGACACGCAACATCACTTGAGCAAGCGACTACGACGCGCAAGTCCAACTATCTACCAAACAACAGGTAATAGGATGTGTCCAAGGCAATATAGGGTTGCACGGGATATCACGGGTACGGAAACTAGAGCATCGCAACACAGATAGCAATAGATCAACAGGAGGGAATAAATACTATAAAAGTAAGATAGGTAGAAAGGGGAAGATGCTCGCCTGAAAAGCATTGCCGAAGGTTCATCCGAAGATCGGGGCGAAGCTCACATCAACTCATCGGCCTTATCCGCGAAGAAGCAAAGCGCTAGAATAAACACCGGATGCACTATTTAATACTACGGCAAAAGATCGGGCATGATGCATGGATGATGCATGACATGGCAAAGGTGCAATGCAATTAGGCAATATTAAGCGGAACCGGGGGTCCCGACAATTAATTAAACGGTTCAAGTTATATAGAACCCCGCAATTTAAATGTTGTTTTATCAAGGCAAGATATGGTACCGGTTCGATGCACAAGTTTAAATGAGGCCGATATGAGACTAGAGATGCCCGCATATGGGCCCCATATTTAATTATTAGGTGAATCGGCATAATGCCCCCAAACCACAGACAAGTATGCATGCATGAATGATTTAATATGCAACAATTTATATAGTCGGCAATTTTATAAAATAGGGTTCTCGGATAAGGGTTCACACATTAGGGTTCTCGGCGAGCTTGGGGTTCTGGGGGTGCGGGGTTCGGTCTCAGGGTTCAGGGTTCGACGGAATCGTTCTCGGACAACTGAGGTAGATCTTGGCGTCCCGGGAAGCAGGACTTGGTTCGGCGTCGGGGCGTAGCGGGTCCGCCCTGGTCGGTGCCGATCTTGTCGTTGCGCAGATCTTGTCGGGTCCTCGAGTCGGGACGGTCTTGGCGTTCGAGGTGAAGTGCTTGTCGTTTGTATCGGCGGCCTTGGCGTCTGGAAAGAAGCACTTGTCGCATGTGCGGTCGCCGGGATCGGTCCTCGGGGATCGGTCTTCGAATCCGTGAAGATCTTGACGTGGCGTCGGGTACAGGAAGGAGTTCTTGTGGTTTCTGAGAAGGAGGACTTGACATTCTGCGACAGGGATCCTCGGGTTCAGTTCTTGTGGGTTCCAACTTGTAGCCCTTGACAGCCGTCTTCGTGGCCAACTGCATCTCCCCAGCACGCTATTGTGCCTCCTCCAGGACGTTCATCGAGCAACACCGAATGCCGAAACAAACATCGCGACCAGGGCAGCGAGCAGGTGGGCACCCATGCAGGAGGTAGGCGAGCTTCGAGCGAGAGCGGCACGGTGGTAGCTCCGGTCAGCCGAACGCGGCCGCGCGGACGACGGCGAGATGTGGCCAGCGGAGGTTGACGGGGCTGGCGCGGCGGCAGGGGCTACGCAGACCCGGCGACGGAGAAGGCGAGGCCGGCGGGGAGCTTGCGGGAGGAGAGGTAGCGGGGCCGGGCGGACGCTGGCGGCGGGGTCGGCCGACGGAGGAAGACGGGCGGCGGCGCCGGAGGAGCCCGGGTCCGGCGGGGCTCGAGGGAGACGCGGGCGAAGGCCGGCGGCTGGAGGCGCGGCTGAGCGGGGAGGCGCGCTCGGGGGAGCTCGGGGACGGCACGGTGGGGAAGGCGACGCCGGGGAGGAGGCTCTGGCGGAGGAGGAGCACGGCGGGCGCGGACTTGGCGGAGGGGACGCGGCACAGGGGGAGACCGAGGAGGAAGGGGTGGCCGCGGAGGGAGGTGACCGGCGGCCGGCGCACGAGGGCGGGGCGACCGGCGGCTGCTGGGGCAGTGGCGGCCGGAATCGGGGCGCGAAGGGCGTCCGCGGCGAGGCCGACGCGCAGCGGAGGGAAGGGGCGGCCTGGCGAGGCCTGCGGCGGCGGAGCTTGGCCGGAGGAGGGCCGCACGGTGGCGCCGGAGGAAGGAGGGGCGAGGGGTGGTGAAGGGGAAGGGTGGTCGCCAGGGCTGAGAGAGAGGGAGGAGGGAGACGCGCGGGGAGAGAGAGAGGGAGGTGGGGGAGAGCGGGTTGCGGGTGGGGCCGGGGCAGACGTGGGGGGCTGTGAGCTGGGTGGGGTCAGGCGCCAGGGGGTGGGCTCGGGGCTGGCGTGCGTGGTTGGTGTGTTTGGCAGGAGTGGGGGGAACCGGTCTAGGGTAGGTGGGACCCGCGGGCAGGTGGGAGAGGGAGGGAGAGTTGGGGTGAGGTGGCAGAGCACGGTTGGATGGGGGTTGGGGTAGGGTGATGTGGCAACCGGCGATTGGCTGGGGTGATGTGGAGGGTTTGGGGGTAGACTAGGACTAGGTAAGAAAAGACTTAGTGTGGGGTCTAAGCTGGACCGATTTTATTCCGGGGGTGGTCGTTCGGGTCGAATCGTCCCGTTCGACTGCCCCACTAAAAATAATTAAATATTTTCTTTATTTCAAACCGGGCTTTTGCAAACCGATAACAGTCAAAACAAAAATATTCCGGCGACCCGGGTTTTGCGTTTGAACAAAGACGGGGCGTTTAGAAAACGAAAACAGGTTTTTCCGAAAATAGTTTTATGCAAGCAAATGCAAGATGATGACGATGCTCAAATGCAATGTGGCATGATGACATGAGCATGCAGTCATGTAGATGCAATGCACAAAAACAACGCGATTTTCTAGTAGGGGTTTTGCGGGATGCCACAATTCGACACCACTAACAATGGATCTCGCCCTCGAGATCCGCCTCATGGTACCGGAAGGAAGGTCGGCGATCTGCGTCTTCTCGCTTCGTGTAGATCCTCGCGACACCACTAACAAGAGGTCATTGTCCGTGATCGTCGAGAGAGCACTCCGGGAACAAAAGGTCGAAGGTAGAGGTATCAACAAATAAAGCCACCTCTAGCTTCGATAGAAAGAGGGAACCGATGCATTCTCATCCACTTCAATGTACAAAAGCGAATAGAAGGGGTAGTCGGCATGGGGGCCAATCCATCACGCACCCAAACTATTACTCTTCACAATCAGTAGAAAAGCGTGCAACCATTCTCGGAATCAGACTGAAGATCTCGACAAGCGAGGTTCGGAAACAAAGGAGTGATGCAGACTCTGCATCGGATCTAGCGTAGATGATGTCGTCGCGTCGGAAAACACCGGAAAGCACAAACAAAGAACAAAGGATGGTACCACAGATAAAGGATCACTCAGATAGCATGAAGTCCGGATGGTAGAACACCGTTATCCAAGGAGGAAGTGAAACCCTGAAGGTACGACGGAACCCAACCGCGAGAAATCCTGGACTCGAAGAAAGAGACGAGAGCGGATTCAAAACACGTAGAGGTAAGAGGAGAATAGCAGAGGGGTAAGGAGTAAAAGCAGACCTAACCAGATCTATCCAACCGATTTTGCAAAATAGTTTTTGACACTCTACTTCGGCCGTTAGCTAGGTTATCCTACAGGCTGGACTTGTGGGGTATCGCAACTGCTGAGCTCTGATACCACTCTGTAACACCCTCAGAATTGGACCTATGCAAGTTTTAGCGAAACCCGCCAAACCCGCATAGAAACGATTCAAAGGTGCCCACCAGGCACTTTCGTGCGTGTGGAAAACGAAGTAATAACATTACACAACAGTCCTCGATGGGACCCACAGAACAGATATATATACAACACGACTCCATGAGTCAAGAATACAGATATAATATACAAAGATCCAAATCACCTTGAAAATGATAGAGCGTCCGACTACGGACAAGATGCAAATGGGGCTAAGAGCCCTAAAGAATAACCAATGGCGTCCATAACCCTGCCCAGGCCAAGCCGGAAGGGTAACCCTGCTAACGACGTCGATCTCAAAACCTTCTTAAACAAAAGGGGTGCCGACAAAGGGCAAAGGAAAAAGAGGAGCGTCGGTACTGAGGCCAGTACACGGCGAGACTAGAATTCGGCGGTCCTCGCCTACATAGGTATGGTGGACTGAGCGGCAGTGGCAGCATGCACTAAACAACCTATAGAGACTCGATGCAACTGACGGTTATCAGAGAGGGGTGAGAAAGACCTATTCGGAACAACCTGATACTACCATCAAACAAACCATCCTGGCGTTTCCCCCTCGAGACCAAACGAGGAAGTCAACCGAGGAACTCACACAGTTGGCAGTTTTATTTATTCAGTTATCGTTGCAGCAATTGCTAGTCAAGTTTAGATAATCATCCTGATAAAATAAGCAGTGGGTCGTTTTAGTTAACCATTCCGTTATAGTTGCGACACTTACTAGTCAGATACGATTAGCATGAGATAACCCAAAACCCAGCAGTTGTTGGCACTTTTATTTAGCCATTCCGTTATAGTTGCAATACTTACTAGTCAAATACAATTGTCGCAAGCGACAAACCAAGCAAGCAATTGTTGGCAGTTTTATTTAGTCATTCCATCATAGTGAAGCTGATTACTAGTCATTATAAAGTCAAATTTATAGCACTACTTTAGTTATAGTTGTCTATGATCGAGATACTGTGCTCCAAGTCGTCCATAACCGCGGACACGGCTTTCAGAAAGTTTTACCCGGCCGGGGTGCACAAATAGCAACACACACACGATCAACCTCGGAAAAACCAAATCAAAACCCAACGAGGCTTTCACGACAAAGCAATCACAGGATTCAGAAATATTTCAGGGGGCCACCCCTTGGAGTACACCCGCAACGAAGTAAGCTAGCTCCGAGACGGACCCGAGGTTTGGGTGGACGGCTGTGAACGACTGGGAACCCAAAACTGAGCTTGTCGACACCGCGAAAACGTGTCCCGATCCTAAACAGTACAGTGTGCTCCTCGCACAATCGTAAATAAAGCAGTAGCATGGCATAAGTACAGGATAGTAAATAAAACCTCAAACTAGTTTGTGGCCCCAAGAAATAAGACTGAATCAAGCTCTGGCTAAGGGGGGCCCATAATTCCCCGTATGTGGATAGCGCGATAAATAAAGGAACAGGTATCAAGTACTCGGGGTCCTACGGGACACAAGTGGGCGGTCGGAAACCAAATATTATCTATCACCCACCGATGCCTCTGCTTACTTACTTCAATTTTAGTTGTTAAACAGGAATTAAAGTGAACGATAAGTAAAGCCATGATCATCTCCAACATCAAACATGTGGCAATACTCCAACAACTATGGTACATGGCGACACGCAACATCACTTGAGCAAGCGACTACGACGCGCAAGTCCAACTATCTACCAAACAACAGGTAATAGGATGTGTCCAAGGCAATATAGGGCTGCACGGGATATCACGGGTACGGAAACTAGAGCATCGCAACACAGATAGCAATAGATCAACAGGAGGGAATAAATACTATAAAAGTAAGATAGGTAGAAAGGGGAAGATGCTCGCCTGAAAAGCATTGCCGAAGGTTCATCCGAAGATCGGGGCGAAGCTCACATCAACTCATCGGCCTTATCCGCGAAGAAGCAAAGCGCTAGAATAAACACCGGATGCACTATTTAATACTACGGCAAAAGATCGGGCATGATGCATGGATGATGCATGACATGGCAAAGGTGCAATGCAATTAGGCAATATTAAGCGGAACCGGGGGTCCCGACAATTAATTAAACGGTTCAAGTTATATAGAACCCCGCAATTTAAATGTTGTTTTATCAAGGCAAGATATGGTACCGGTTCGATGCACAAGTTTAAATGAGGCCGATATGAGACTAGAGATGCCCGCATATGGGCCCCATATTTAATTATTAGGTGAATCGGCATAATGCCCCCAAACCACAGACAAGTATGCATGCATGAATGATTTAATATGCAACAATTTATATAGTCGGAAATTTTATAAAATAGGGTTCTCGGATAAGGGTTCACACATTAGGGTTCTCGGCGAGCTTGGGGTTCCGGGGGTGCGGGGTTCGGTCTCAGGGTTCAGGGTTCGACGGAATCGTTCTCGGACAACTGAGGTAGATCTTGGCGTCCCGGGAAGCAGGACTTGGTTCGGCGTCGGGGCGTAGCGGGTCCGCCCTGGTCGGTGCCGATCTTGTCGTTGCGCAGATCTTGTCGGGTCCTCGAGTCGGGACGGTCTTGGCGTTCGAGGTGAAGTGCTTGTCGTTCGTATCGGCGGCCTTGGCGTCTGGAAAGAAGCACTTGTCGCATGTGCGGTCGCCGGGATCGGTCCTCGGGGATCGGTCTTCGAATCCGTGAAGATCTTGAAGTGGCGTCGGGTACAGGAAGGAGTTCTTGTGGTTTCTGAGAAGGAGGACTTGACATTCTGCGACAGGGATCCTCGGGTTTAGTTCTTGTGGGTTCCAACTTGTAGCCCTTGACAGCCGTCTTCGTGGCCAACTGCATCTCCCCAGCACGCTATTGTGCCTCCTCCAGGACGTTCATCGAGCAACACCGAATGCCGAAACAAACATCGCGACCAGGCCAGCGAGCAGGTGGGCACCCACGCAGGAGGTAGGCGAGCTTCGAGCGAGAGCGGCACGGTGGTAGCTCCGGTGAGCCGAACGCGACCGCGCGGACGACGGCGAGATGTGGCCAGCGGAGGTTGACGGGGCTGGCGCGGCGGCAGGGGCTACGCAGACCCGGCGACGGAGAAGGCGAGGCCGGCGGGGAGCTTGCGGGAGGAGAGGTAGCGGGGCCGGGCGGACGCTGGCGGCGGGGTCGGCCGACGGAGGAAGACGGGCGGCGGCGCCGGAGGAGCCCGGGTCCGGCGGGGCTCGAGGGAGACGCGGGGCGAAGGCCGGCGGCTGGAGGCGCGGCTGAGCGGGGAGGCGCGCTCGGGGGAGCTCGGGGACGGCACGGTGGGGAAGGCGATGCCGGGGAGGAGGCTCTGGCGGAGGAGGAGCACGGCGGGCGCGGACTTGGCGGCGGGGACGCGGCACAGGGGGAGACTGAGGAGGAAGGGGTGGCCGCGGAGGGAGGTGACCGGCGGCCGGCGCACGAGGGCGGGGCGACCGGCGGCTGCTGGGGCAGTGGCGGCCGGAATCAGGGCGCGAAGGGCGTCCGCGGCGAGGCCGACGCGCAGCGGAGGGAAGGGGCGGCCTGGCGAGGCCTGCGGCGGCGGAGCTTGGCCGGAGGAGGGCCGCGCGGTGGCGCCGGAGGAAGGAGGGGCGAGGGGTGGTGAAGGGGAAGGGTGGTCGCCAGGGCTGGGAGAGAGAGGGAGGAGGGAGACGCGCGGGGAGAGAGAGAGGGAGGTGGGGGAGAGCGGGTTGCGGGTGGGGCCGGGGCAGACGTGGGGGGCTGTGAGCTGGGTGGGGTCAGGCGCCAGGGGGTGGGCTCGGGGCTGGCGTGCGTGGTTGGTGTGTTTGGCAGGAGTGGGGGGAACCGGTCTGGGGTAGGTGGGACCCGCGGGCAGGTGGGAGAGGGAGGGAGAGTTGGGGTGAGGTGGCAGAGCACGGTTGGATGGGGGTTGGGGTAGGGTGATGTGGCAACCGGCGATTGGCTGGGGTGATGTGGAGGGTTTGGGGGTAGACTAGGACTAGGTAAGAAAAGACTTAGTGTGGGGTCTAAGCTGGACCGATTTTATTCCGGGGGTGGTCGTTCGGGTCGAAACGGCCCGTTCGACTGCCCCACTAAAAATAATTAAATATTTTCTTTATTTCAAACCGGGCTTTTGCAAACCGATAACAGTCAAAACAAAAATATTCCGGCGACCCGGGTTTTGCGTTTGAACAAAGACGGGGCGTTTAGAAAACGAAAACAGGTTTTTCCGAAAATAGTTTTATGCAAGCAAATGCAAGATGATGACGATGCTCAAATGCAATGTGGCATGATGACATGAGCATGCAGTCATGTAGATGCAATGCACAAAAACAACGCGATTTTCTAGTAGGGGTTTTGCGGGATGCCACATAGAACATTCCCGATGAAAACACCGGAATCATTCCCGAACTCCGAAACGGGACTTTCCTTATATGAATCTTATTCTCCGGACCATTCCGGATCACCTCGTGATATCCCGGATCCCATCCGAGACTCCGAACAACATTCGATCTCTTTCTCATACTACCATAACTACTCAAACAACGTCGAATCCTTAAGTGTGTCTCCCTACGGTTCGTGAATTATGCGGACATGATCGAGACACTTATCCGAACAATAACCAATAGAGGAATCTGGAAATTCATATGGCTCCCACATATTTCTACGATTACTTTGTGATCGAATGAACCACTTACATACGATACCAATTTCCCTTTGTCTCACGATAGTTTACTTATCCGAGGTTATGGTCGTCGGTATCTCTGCATACCTAGTTCAACCTCGTTACCGATAAGTACTCTTTTCTCGTTCCCGTGATATGTGATCCCTTGTGAGCCAGTCACATGCTTTCAAGCTAATTGGATGACATTCCACCGAGAGGGCCCAGAGTACATCTATCCGTCATATGGATGGACAAATCCCACTCTTGATCCATGTGTCTCAACCAATACTTTCCGAACACTCAATGCCACCTTTGTAGCCACCCAGTTACGGTGTGGTGTTTGATGTCATCAAAGCATCCAGCCGGTAAAGGTGATATGCATGATCTCATGGTCGAAGGAATTAGGTTACTATGTATCAGAAAGCATATAGCAATTGAACTATTGAAATGACTTGATCTTTATGCTACGCTTATCTATAGGAGTATGTCCACCATATCATTCTCCTAACGATATGATCTTGTTGTTAATAACATCTCAATGTTCATGATAGGTAAACCACAATCATTTATTAACCAACAAGCTAGTATTATAAAGAGGCTTTACTAGGGACTCTATTTTAGTTTACAAATCACACAAGTATTAATGTTTCCTTGTTAATACAATTATAGCATGAATGTAAACATTTATCATAAACACAAAGATATAATAATAACCATATTTATTATTGCCTCTAGGGCATATCTCCAACAGTCTAATCTTATACCGAAGTGAAGTGCATACCGGACATGCATCCAAATTCTCATACTCCTCACCACGGTAGAGGATGTAGTCATTAGGGCATGCATGTATCTTCTGAACCTCTAAACCTAGAGGGCAGACAACCTTCTTTGCTTCGTACGTACTGGCGGGCAATACGTTATCTTTTGGAAGCATATTCTTCATCATTTTCAGCAACTTTTCAAATGAGGAGTCAAATTAGGAGTCTTCACGAAGCAACAATGATCAAGTGTTACATTCAGGCGTGGGTGGAGCTTGAAGCGCTGTCATCAAGATCAAGCAGGATGCGCAAGGCAAAGGTATGGCCTTGCTAGGTTTTCCTTTTACCGGTCTCAAGGTGGTTGTTGGGAGACCGGGTTATATGATAGATAGACGCACTATCAAGAGGGGCTTTAGGTTGTGTAACTTGATCACATCGTCATAGGAAGCTCAATCCTTTGCATACTTTGCATCTTCCTATTTTGTTACTTCTTGGTGTTTCTCCATGTGAGGTTCTTTATCTTGTTGCTAGCTCTTCAACAAGCCCAAGTTCAACGAAAACGGAATTCGTATGCATATTCTATGGCGTTTTCGAGTTTGATGGTTTTATCGGTTTTATTTAGGGAGGCTTCTTACATTTATTCATTTGGTTTTATCCTCCTTTGTTGGGCTATGATGTTTCTCTGCACAATCTTGTAGATCTTGTTGTTCTCGTCAAAACAAGCCCAAGATCATCGAAATCGGAGTCCGGATGCAAAAGTTATTGCGTTTTTCGTGAAGCCTGTTTCATCTCGGTTGTGGATTCGGTTCAACCGGCTCCCAGACCGGGTGGTCCGGTGCCAGGACCGGAAAACCGGATCTGAAACTGGGATTTTCGGTTTTTCTATAACGAGTCTATCCGAGACTGTGTACTGACCCTAATTTCGGTTTTAAGTTCGGTTTTCTGGTCCAGGAACCGGACCGTCCGGTTCTGGAGCCGGTCCAACCGAACTTTCAACCGAGTTCGCACAGATTTCTTCCAACGGCCATATTTGCTTTCCACTATAAAGGGGGTTCTTCCCCCAACGTTTGAGGGTGTTCTTGACCATGAAATTGACCTCCATTGTTGAACCTCTTGAGCTTGCTTCCTCCCCCTTCCCTCCTATGATTCTTGCATCTTTTTGAGGGCTTTGGAAGAGGAGATCTAGATCTACAATCCCCACCAACAAATTCCTCCTCTAAGTGAGGGGAACCCATTGGATCTAGATCTTGGAGTCATTTGTTGGTTTCCACCATTGTTGTTCCTCTCTAATTCCTCCCTAGAACTTGTTGCTTTGGTGGGATTTGAGAGTGGAGGATTTGAGCACCCTTGGTGTTCTTGCTTTGCATTCTTGCATAAGTGTTGAGCTCTCCATTATGATTTGTTTGAGTAAGAGACCGTGAGCTTGTTACTCTTGGAGGGTAACCTCCTAGTTGGCTTGGCGGTTGGTGCCGCGGTGTTCTCTTCGTGGAAGATTGTGAAGAGACCCGGGCTTATCCTTCATGGAGCTTGTGAAGTGGTTGTGGAACTTGCCATTTCCGGAGTGGAGGAAAAGCTAGCCATAAGGAAATGGACTATTCCTTCGTGGGATAGACTAGGAGAAGAAGGCGAGCCTTTGTGGCGCGTGAGGAATCCTTCGTGGAACCTCACACCTCTCCAACGTGACGTAGCCCCCTTCCCAAAGTTGGTGAACACGGGAATACATCTTCGTCTCCGTGTGCCTCGGTTATCTCTATATCCGAGCTTACTTTCCTTGTGATAGCCATCGAGCTTGAAGTACTTATATCTTGCTTATCACTTGTGGTATATTTATCTTGTGCTATCTTACTTAGCTTAATTTGTTGTTGGTGCACTTAGTTGAACCTAGTGTAATTAGGTTTTGTGCTTGTAAAATAAACGTTAGTTTAATTCCGCATTCTATCAAGCCAAAACCGTAATAGTTTTGAAATTGCCTATTCACCCCCCTCTAGGCGACATCTCTATCCTTTCAAGCACACTCAGCCTTCCATCGCAGCAATTCCAGTGTGCTACCCAGCTTTTTCAGACCATTTTCGCAATTTGGGTACAACAACTTTTTGTGATCCTCTAACATGTGATTGAACTTCTCCCTATCCTTTTCAGTTTCACAATCTCTTCGTGCATCGGCAATGGTCCGACCAAGATCATCAGCGGGTTCATCATGTGTCTCTTCTTCATCCTCCCCCATGGAAGTATCTTCGTACTCAGGGAAACCATGATAGTTGTCATCCTCCTCCTCTTCTTCATTGTCTTCCATTATAAGCCCTCTCTCTCCGTGCTTGGTCCAACAATTATAACTAGGCATGAAGCCAGACTTCAACGGGTGGCTGTGAAGGGTTTTTGAGTCAGAGTAATCCTTCTGATTCCTACATCCATTACATGGACAGAATACAAAACCACTGTGCTTGTTTGCATCAGCAACACGGATGAATTCATGCACGCCATTAATGAACTCGCCAGAGCGTCGGTCAGTACCGTACATCCATTCCCGGACCATCTGCATTATAGTAAAAGTATATCAAAAACCATTACACAACATGATAAAATTATTGCAAGTTATATTGAGAGCTTCTAGAGCATTAATTTTGAATTTTGAAAAATTTACATGCACCAATTTGTGAATTGGAGAAAACAATCAACATGATAAATGTGGAGTTTTTTATTATTGTTCTATTAGTGAAAACCTCATTCCATTCTAAGCTCTGAAACTCTAAAATTACACATTTCAATTTTCAGTAACTATGTGCCTAATCAAAATTTGTTACACACACACACACACACACACACACACACACACACACATATATATATATATATATATATATATATATATCGACGCGGATTTGCTACTCACGGGCGTAGCTGCGCATAGGCAGAGCACCGTTGGATTTAGGGATCAAATGCATGCAACCTCTAGATGAAAGTGGGGTGGAACATGGATGAGCTAACTGTGTTAGTTTGTGCATGCATGCAAGAATTTAGGGTTTGGCATGGGTTCCAACTGAAGGGTTTCGCGGCATAGTAAATCAAAATTTTCTACGGATGCGAACAGAAGGAAAGCCAAGATCTAATCTAGGAGATGCAATCAACGAGAGAGATTGGATTAGATCTTCATACCCTTGAAGATTCGCACAGCGGAACGTTCGTCGGAACGTGGGTGATGTAGTTGTACTCGCTTCTCCTCCTCGCGATCCGATCCGATCTAGCACCACAAGTGGCGGTGCCTCCGTGAGATGCACACGTGCAGCACCTCGACGTCTCCTCCTTCCTCGGACCAGCAAGTATGGTGGAGAGATGGATTGGATCTACAACACGACGGCGTGGTGTATATGGTGGAGAATTTCTGCAGCAGGGCTTCGCCTACAAGCAGTCGGGAGGGAGAGAGGAAGGGCAGCAGGGCGGCTAGGGTTGGAGGGGAAGGTGTGGGGGGTTGGTGCGCCCCCACCCCTATTTATATAGAGGGGGGGCGCAGCCCTAGCCCCTCCCCCAAGCCCAAAGGATAAGGAGTGGGGGGCATGGACTCTCCCCTCTTCTAGAAACCCTATCTCTAGTTTAAACGATTTAAACTCTCTAGGATCGGCTGGGCCCTATGGGGCCTTGTGCCCTTGGCCCAATGCGGCCAGGACACTCCCTCATAGGCCCATGCCCCCTCCCGGAAGGTGGGGCCACGTTGGTCCCCTTCCGGAAGGTTCTAGAAGCTTTCGGTACAATACCGATTAACCCGGAACAATTCCGAACTCCAAAAACTGCACTGCCTTATATGAATCTTATTCTCCGGACCATTCTGGAACCTCTCGTGATGTCCCGGATCCCATCCGAGACTCCGAACAAAAATTCATAAACCAATTATCCAATCTATCCTAGCGTCGAGACACGTTAAGTGTGTGACCCTGCGGGTTCGAGAATATGCAGACATGATCTTCTATCAATAATCAACAGCAGGGTCTGGGCACCCATATTGACTCCCACACATTCATCGATGATCATATCGGATGAACCACGATGCCAGGATTCAATCAATCCCATATATATATTCCCTTCGTCTCGCGATATTTTACTTGCCCGAGATTCGATCGTCGGTACCGTCATACCTAGTTCAATCTCGTTCACAGCAAGTACTTTACTCGTTCCGTAATCCGATATCACTTTGTGATTAACTCCTTAACCACATGCTTGCAAGCGGTGTTGATATCGATTACCGAGTGGGCCCGAAGTATATCTCTCGACTTGGGAGGGACAAATTCCATCTCGATACATACAACCCAACAGATACTTTCCGATCACCTGAGAGACACCTTTATGATCACCCTCTCATAGGATGACGTTTGATGACCTCAAAGCTTTCTTCCGATACCAGGGAGTTGTATTATCTCATGGTCTAAGGAATACAATATTTGACATAGGAAAAGCTTCGCAAATATGAACACGATGAAACGATCTAATTGCTTCGCTTAGTTTGGGTATGTCCATCATATCATTCTCCCAATGATATGATCTCATTATCAATTGACAACTCATGTCTATGGTTAGGAAACCTTAACCATCATTGATCAATGAGCTAGTCCTTAGAGGCGTACCTGGGACACGGTGTTGTTCACAAACCACACAAGTATTAATGTTTCCGCTTAATACAATTCTAGCATGGAATATAAACTTTATCATGAACAAGAATTATAATAATAACATCTTTATTATTGCTTCTAGGGCATAATTCCAACAATTAACACACTGTTTTGGCTACAAAAATTTTAGCACCTAAAATGAGAAGGGATTGAGAACAAGGATTAAATAAGTTAGGGTTTCTCAGCATGTTGTCCGTTAGGGTTTGCCTCACCTAAACGAAATTAGATAAGCTTTGTTTTGCATGTTGCTCGTTAGGGTTTGCCTCATGCAACAATTAGACAAGCTTTGTTTTGCTAGGGCTTCATGCATGTAGTATATTAGGGTTAGAGTTTACCTCATGTTGTATATTAGGGTTTGCCTAACCAAAACGAAATTAGATAAGCTTTGTTTTGTTAGGGCTTCATGCATGTAGTATATTATGGTTTACCGTGTAGTATATTTGGTTTAGTGTTTACCGCATGTTGCTCGTTAGGGTTTGCCTCATGCAAACGAAATTAGATAAGGTTTGTTTTGCTAGAGCTTCATGCATGCATGCCAAATAAACACTAACGACGTTAGTTCTTAGACAAATCCTGGGTCTGGATACATGTGCTCCCTATATCAAAAGAGGATAGAATCAACGGTGAATAGGCTATGCGCAGCTATGCCCGTGTTTAGCAGGCTATTTCTCATATATATATATATATATATATATATATATATATATATATATATATATATATATATATATATATATATCAAAATCCTTCTAGCTACTTCTAGAGCATGCATGCATTGATCCATATCTCTAAACTTCTAGAGCATTATAGAGCTAAAGTAACAATAAGAGATGAAAGAATGAAGTTCTAACCTTTTAAAGATTTGGATTTAAGTGTTGCGAATTAAATATTGACAAATCTTGAGAAAAAAATAGCATGAACTCCCTTGCTTCTTTGAGAAAAATGACCACCATATGCTTTAGGGCAGCAGGACAGGAAGCAGAATATATAGTGGTGGACAACTAGTCCCGGACCGTTATACGACCCGGGACTAATAGTCCACGACAAGACCAGCTGACCTGCTTCAGGTCATTAGTCCCGGTTGACTACGGCCATTTCTAGCCGTTAGAGGTCTCACGGTCCGCGACTAGTGCTCTCACTAGTCGCCGGTGCCAGGCCAGGACTGCTGGTCTTGTTCACGTCGAACCGAAGATGGTTTTTCTAGTAGTGTCCATATCAATCACATCGGTTTGCTGTAATCGAAGCGGTTGGCTTGCAGAATCAACTAAAGTTTACATACGAACTTGTGTTTTCTTTTACACTCCCTCAGTCCAGAAATAAGTACTAACTTGGGTATTTTGCAGTTTGCCATCAAGTAATCATCATTAGTTACATTAATTAGGTTATCCTTCCGACAGAAGGAACACACCTACTCGCTTACATACCGTGTGCGTGACAGCTAACGACAGGGCAAGATTTTGAAGATACCGTGTGAGAAGCAAAGCTGGCTGGCAGCCTTGAACCGGGGCACCGTCTCTCATCTTTTGACCTCCCTCGATCTCCAGGAAAAAAAAAAAGATGGTCTAAGCGAGTAGTAGTAGCACACAGCGCGGCAGGCAGCCCACGGGAAGCCGTTACAGTGTCTAGCTCGGCACCAGCTCAACCGGCCGGGAAGGAAGATGCAGGGAATCTACCCTCCAGTTCCGGGCGCTTGGATCCAGAACTAACTACTTAGAAAATGTATTTGGCAGGTCGAGACTATCGGCGGCAGCAGAGAATCTTACAGCTGCCTTGCTCACATACTAAACAATAATTTTCTCCCCATTTGTTGAAAAAAAAGGCATAAACAAGAATTAGTTCTGAAAGCCAAGCAGCAGAGATGTTTCCTAAAGCTGATGCTGGAATATTTCCATGATCGTCCAGACTTTGATCTCGTGTAGGGTCCACCGACAGTGATCCTGGGGATGCATGGTGCTTGTGGTTGTGGATGAGATCGATCAGCGCAGCACCTCTCAGCGCGGTGACACTGAATCATCGAGTTTAGTGCAGGTCTGGGCAATCGGCACGGGCAGGAGGCATCAGATCAGAGTCGTTTTCCTTTCACTTTGACATTACCTCCCATTTTTTTACTGTAAAAAAAAATTGCCAGTTTATTTTTTCGATTCCTGCCAGGTCAATCCAACAATCATTAGTGGGCGGGCGGGCGAGGTGCTGTGCTTCCGTCGTGTGATCTTGTCAACGGTATGACGCTTTCGTCGACAGGAAAATTAGTACTACCAGATGATGATGACAGCGTCAGCGCAGATAAAGCAGCATCGACACAGGAACGAGCAGGTTCCCCTTCTTTCGCCGATAAAAAAGAAGGGGGGTTTGAGCAGTGATTAATCAGCGAGCAAGAAGTATCACACACGACCGATGCTCTGCCGCCTTTCTGAAACTGCAGGCGACTAACAAACATCGAACATTCAGGACATTCAGCTTCGCCGTAGAGGGTACCTACTGTCCAGCGACAGCGTTGCACGGGCCGCCGCAGGGCTCCAGGACATTCAGCTTCGCCGTAGAGGGGATCTTCCCCTGGATGTACGTTCTGATGGCCGAGAGCGTTTTGGGAGCCTCCTCGAACTTGCCTTCGTACATGGGCCGCATGACTATGCCAGATACCGAGACAAGATGCGTGCCATGGATGTCCAGCGTCAGGCTCTCCAACGACGACGCGGCCTTCTCCACGATGTAGCATGTCAGCTCCACCAGGCTCTTCGCGTAGCAGAAACCCAGGATCGTCATGCTCCTAAGGTTGCCATGCTGCTGCTGCTGCTGTCCTGGCATCTTCTGCCGCTGGCGCGCGGGGTCTTCCGACATCGTCTCGTGCCCTATGCATTTATGAGATACCTGAAGATGAAATGCTAGATCAATATAATTCAACCAATTCATTATTATTTTGTTGGTTCCACCATATAATGGCTAGATATATATACATTTGCAGTGACTTACGTTTAAGAAAATATTCTCCAAGGAAGGACAGCAATCAAGCAAAGAAGCCAGAGAAAAATAATCATAGGCTTCTGAAACACCCTGTCCGGTCAGTGAAAGGTTAAATTCTTTGAGGTGGACAAACTTGACCGGTAGCATCAGTGGACTGGCGGCTACCTGCGCAAACATGTCGAGGATTTGTTAACATACAATTTCCAGATTAAGCACAAACTAGTCCACAATCAACTAAACTTCTACAGAATACCTGGCACCAAGATTTTAGGTTGAGACTTTCGAGATCTGGAACATTGGAGAGGAGCCTCGAATCGGTATAACTCGCGATGTCTGGACTGTTTATGTATAACATCTTCAGTTTCACTGGTACTCCAAGTGACACTTTTGTTACCTTTTCTGTATCCAAGATGAAAACACTTAGATTTGGAGCTTTCATCTCTATCACATACAGCCTCTGGCACAAAAAAACCTTCAGGTAGCTAAGCCGCTGAAGCTGGCAGGGTATCTTCAGGCAATCTAACTTGTCACAAGAATTAAGTTCCAAGGACTCCAGAGCAAGACTGTTTGAAAGAATGCACCCTAACCTGTAACCTGTAATACGCACTTTAGAGAAGCGCAGCACTGCCAGGCTTCTGAAAGGACCAAGTTTGGCTGTCGGGCAGAAAACACAATGCTGTAGTTTAAGACACCGAACTGAGTTCGCGATCCTATCAGATAAAAGCCGGCATGGAAACTTGTATGTTGCCCTACCATGGAAGCCTAAGCTAATGGTTATTTCTTCAATCCCTGGGCTCATAGCAATCTCAAGCCAACTATCTAACTGAAGACGCAAAGCATTTTTATGATCGAGCAGTTCGAGTGTGAGTGTCTTCACATTAATGCCTGAGTGGTTTTCCAGAACGCCGTTGATTGTTCCGATGAGATCCATTCCACATCCATTGCTATCTGAACCCAGTATACTCTTGTTAGTAAAGTTGAGGTTGGGATGGGATCTCCAGGATTGTGAAAAGGCACGAGACACGCAGGCAGTACGAGCAGCATCTCGCAGTGGCATTAGGGAATGAATGTGACCCCAGATATCCTGCATTAACAATCATGTGACAGAAGTTCAGAATTCAGATTGAATGCAGATGTGTGTGTTTAGCCAATCCAACTGTTTGCAGCTGGCTCTTGGTTTTCTTGTAATTTGAGTTTGCTCTCTTCTATAAAGATAAGGCACGCCTTTGGCGTGCTCTCGAAAAAAAGATTGAATGCAGATGGTTACTTCGCTTGGGAATATAAAAAAATCAGCATAATCATATGGATGACGATGGACATTCAACCGAAGAGCGCATGACTCCACAAGGTGAGCTAATGCCTTAGCAGCAGCAGCAGCGGATCTACACCCCGGGCAACCCGGGCCATGGCCCGGGGTGTAGACAAAAGTTTCAGCTATATATTAGTAGAAATGCACTAATTTTTTCTAGGATTTAGCATAATTTCAATATATAATACGATCTTGGCCCTGGGTTTGGTGGAATTCTGGATCCGCCGCTGCTTAGCAGTATGAACAATATTTATAGTTGCATTAGGGCACCAAGGAGATATAAGTTTTTGTGCACTCCAGCACAAAATAGTGCTTTGTTGTGCAACAGGATGTCATAGATAAGCCAAAGTAGCAGAAATCAACATATGTCAATCTCCATTGGGTACAAATAGTACATCTGAATAGTGAAACTGATGGAAGTCCATGTAATAGAATAAAAAAGCTGGTGTAAAGATACATAAAACCTTGGAACTAAGGTGAAGAGAAAATATATTCAAGAAACTGTATAAAATCAATGTATTCAAGTTCTAGTGTTGTCTACCGTAACCCATCCAACTTTCCCAAAACTTCTCATAGTTTGCACCACAGGGAACTTTGATTGTTTCCATCCATTATCTGCTGACATGGCGTGAAAGTGCCATCTCAACATCAGGTCAACAGGAAAAGGGGGTAAAAGTGGATTGTGACACATAGTGACAACTTACAAGTCTAGACTCTAGAAGGCTAAGAAGTAAAACTGAAATATGGGAGGCTGGCTTTTGAGTGCTCCAATGCAATTTACTCTGAAACAGATATGTAGAATGTGCAATCTCAATCAATTACTGGTGCTGAAGTAAGGAAGTACAGTAACTAAAGGAATGCTCTAGTGAAAATGGTGAAGCCATTGTTTATAAAATAAATGCGGTCGGCAGCGTGGTTGGAACAAAATTAAGGAGAGGCAATGACGATTTTAGATTAATTGGGCTGTGGATAGGTGTAGAAACCATGCATTGTACCAGGACATATAGCATCTAAGAAGCCTACTACTTATCACGAAACCCGGGGCCTAAACTCATGACAAAAAAAATCTGCTGGAGTTAAAGCTGCAACATTTTAGTGACAAGCAAAGATAATAGCCTATTAGGACTGGATATGCTGAACGATATGTTATCTGTTCATAAATTATATTGGCAATATTGCACTTGCAATATAAACGAGCATTAGAGGATTTTTTACACCAAATTCTAGTAAAAGAAATCTAATTCAGAAAGTAAGAGGTCTCTCTCGCCTCTTACTTCATTTGGCGCATTTGGAAAGAGAGCAATAGGACTTATTTTACGGAAAATCGATGATCCTAGCCACAATTACTTCCTTGATAAGAACAACATCAGCCTCCTTCCCGAGGAGTATGGTGACTACATTTTTGTATGTGTGTGTGTGTGTGTGTGTGTACAGCCCAGCTGCAGACCGCGATTTGGGCATTCCTTTACTTGTGTTGTTCAGTTCCTGTTTTAGTCTAGGTTATTTTCAGTCTTTGTAACAATTTTGGTTCCCCCTTCTTAATGCACAGAGCTCCTGCTAGTTCCGTCAATATAATTATCGCCTTAGCAGAAAATTTGCCATACCTCTGGAAGGTGCATCTCTGAATATCTCGGTCGTTTAGCACCCGGAGAAACGTCACCATCTCTGATGACATCCTTCTTTCTTTTACCCACTGAAGACCTACGTCGACCTGAAACACAACCCACATGCTAAAGAATACTACAGAATTCAACAAAGGAAAACAACAACAATGAGCACAAGAACGGACAAATTAGAAACCAAGTATGTTTCAGTTATCCACCTTCTATTCAAGAATATATGAACTCAATTATTATCAATTCTTGACTGTGTCAATTGAATAGATGAGCTTCAATTGGCCATAGAATTATTTTGTGCAGAACAATGCGATCGCCCCAAAGAGCTTGCCTTCGATCTCATACCGGCTAAACACGGTGTATCTCAAATCATAGGGATTTCATGCTTATACCAGTGGATGTTGTAGGCTATTAGGATTATCTAATGACTGGACTTTTTTATACATCTTGATACCTCTTCTCAATTTTGTCTTTTTATAAGAAAACTTGTATTAGAACAAAAAGGAGCTCCGTTGGAACCCTAGCCTACTCAATCAAACAGAAAAAGAAAGATTTTTATGGTCAAACAACACTGGCCAGTCGGCGTAGAGCTATCTGAATTGAATCGAGTTTATAGCATAAAACCACCACTTTTCTACCTAAATTTTAAAAAACCATCAGTTTACGTTTGAACCGCAAAAAACCACCACCCTACTGCTGATTTTTTGCAATGTGCGCTAACCAGTCGATTGATACGAATTGACACCAGATCTGACAGATGGGGTCCACCAGCTTGGGACGGCCGTTAACAGACGTTAACGATATATAGCATAAAACCACCACTCTTCTGCTTCAATCACAAAAAACCACCACCTTTCGCTGAAATCGCAAAAAACACCACTCTACGGATTTTTTTTTGCAATGTGCACCAAACGCCGATTTCACACGAATTGACGCGTGGTCTGACAAGATGACCCCAACTTTGACGACGTGACACCGCGCGGGACGGCGCGCCGTCTGCCAGTTCGCACGCAGGTCCTCACGTTTTGAAAGAAAACTACGCAGGGGTCCCTCGCATTCACACATTTTAGTAATCCTGCAGTTTATTTTAAGAAGTCCATAACTTTTGAATTCAAATTCAAAAGGAAAAACTTTTAATACAAAACATGCTCAGAAATGTTTGAATAGTTTTAAAATTGGTTCACTATTTTATATAATTAAAATATGCAAGCAATTAAAATTGCTTTTATTAGTAATACAAACTTTGAAAAATCATAACTTTGATTGTATAACTCCAAATAATATAAATAATATGCCCAGATTTATTAGAAAAATCTAAGGAATCCATTTCTAGCATCCATCATACGTGAATCACATGTGTTTCTCTCTGATATGTTTATTATGAAACTCTGACGGTGACAAAACCACGTACGTTGTCGCCAGTGTTACGCTGCTCAACATGTTTGCGGTGAATCACATGTGTTTCTCTCTGAGAAGCATGTACAGCTCGCCTAGCAAGGCTCTATTCCTTCATTTTGATTCATTGTGCATGCATGTATGGGCCGAAAAGACATACATCCAATTTATGCGGCTCCAATGATTGTACAATACATTAACATGCAAGAATAAATAAAATGGCACATATTTATTATTACGTTTGTTTGTATAATCAAAATATCCGAGGGGAACATCAGTTATTCATGCATGATGGATGCCAGAAAGTGATTCCTTGTTTTTTCTAATAAATTTAGACATATTATTTATATTATTTGGAGTCATATAATAAAATTTATGAATTTCCAAAGTTTTCATTACTAAGAAAAGAAATTTTAATTAGTTGCATATTTTAATTATCCAAATTAGTGAACCAAGTTTGTATTCAAAATATTCAAATGTTTCTGAGGATGTTTCATATTAAAAAATCTATTTAAATTTGTATTCAAAATTTATGGACATTCGGCAAATAAACATAAGGTTTTGTGAAAAATCGTACGTGCCATGGGCCTCTACGTAATTTTCTATCAAAACTAGAGGACCTGCATGAAAATGGCCGACGACGCGCCGTCCGGCGGTGCCACGTCATTGGTGGGGTCGCCTTGTCAGACTCAGCGTCAATTCGTGTGGAATCGGTGTTTAGTGCACATTGCAAAAAAATTGCCATAGAGTGGTGTTTTTTGCGATTTCAACGAAAGGTGGTGGTTTTTTGTAATTGAAGCAGAAGAGTGGTGGTTTTATGCTATATGTCGTTAACGTCTGTTAACGGCCGTCCCAAGCTGGTGGGCCACATCTGTCAGATCCAGCATCAATTCGTGTCAATCGACTGGTTAGCGCACATTGCAAAAAATCAGCAGTAGGATGATGGTTTTTTGCGATTCAAACGTAAACTGGTGGTTTTTCAAAATTTAGGTAGAAAAGTGGTGGTTTTATGCTATAAACTCGAATTGAATCAGTATGCTCCCTTCGCCACACAGAAAAGGGAGAAGTAAACAGCATACACAGTAAAAACGAGATTTTTTAGTTGCATCGGAGCGTGAACGTGCAGTAGCAATATATTCCACAAGAAGAACGAAGACAGGGAGGGGCTTACCACGGGCTCGGATTTGGCGCCGCCGCCGCCGCGCCGACAGCGTGGACATGAGCGCGAGCATCCCCATTATAGCGAGAGGAAGAGTCCAGCTCTGTTTTCCCCTCCGACCTCGCTATCTCTCCTCCTCTGCAATTTACCTACGACTTATATGCCTACTTATTTGGGCCGAATAAGTCAGGAGATCTGGAGATTTCAAGTCGATCTGAATACGTACAAGTACAACAAGGCGCGAGGGGGTTGTGGAGAAAACACTGAACCACGCGTGAGCATCTCCTCGAGCTGCCACGACGACAGTATGCGTCGCCCACGCGTCAGGCAAGGCAATCCCGCCGCCGACGACCAACGACTCCGAGCACGATGAGCCTCGGCCATGGCCTCCACCGGCATGATGAGAGCACCAACCGACCATCTGAAGCAGCTCCCCACCCCTCCGCGGCAGCCAGCTGAAGCAACTCCGCGCCCTGTTTGCCTGCTCCGACCTGGGCGCCGACGGCAGTCTCACCCAGCTCGAGCTCGCCGCCCTCCCTGTTGAATAATTCTAGTAGCACTAGCTGTTTAGAGAACGGGACAGTAGGCTAGGGTCGCAGTTGGCGCATTCCAGCGATTGATTTTGATTCGTGTCAGGATGAATTTTCAAAATTCTCGCGCCATCCCCGTTGAGAGAATCTAGCCCTCCATCGCACGTGTCTTCTGCATCACCCATGAGAGAATCGAGAACCCGTTGTTTGGCTATCCCCACGCCTTCAATAGTGCTTTGTATTCCTCCTTGTTCTTGATGAGCATTCAGAAGGGGTGTTAGTCCGCCCTTTCCCTGCCGCCCCAAGCATGTGGTTGTCTTGTCAAGGGTTTTAAAGGGCTAGAACACGAAGATCTCCCGTGATTAGTTGTTGCTGCCATCTCGAGCTTAGTAAGAAACATGGCCACTGACATCCCCTTTCACTAGTAGAAACAAGGACTTCGATTCGGAGTAGATTCTGCCTCTAGTCCGCGCGCGCGCGCGGGGGGGGGGGGGGTACTAGCGTGAGCACTAGTCTCAATTTATTTCGGCTCCAATGGCTAGTAGGAAGTTCTAGTCTTAGGTTATTCCGGACCTCTAGTCCCAGTTCATAATACGACCCAGGACTAGAGGGCTCGCGCCAGTCAGTCCCACGTGCGAGAGCCTGTAGTTCAGGTTGGTATCACGGCTCGAGACTAGAGGTCAATCACTAGTCCTGGTTCGTAATATCAATCATGACTCTTGCTTTCTCTATATAATTCGGTTTCATCCGTGCCTGAGCCTATGGTTATTTTTTCTCCAAGCAAGCCGAGTTCATGTCAAAAAATTTCAAGATTTGTCAAGATTTCGTGGTAACCCCTATATCCAAGGTTTTAAAAGGTTAGCAACATCATCCTTTCATCCCTCATTGTTAGTGATCTATAAGTAGAGAGGGATTTCATGCTCTAGAAGTAGAGTGAATTTTAATTTTAGGCAAATTTTGATTAGGCAAAAAGTTACTAAAAACTAAAATGTGTAATTTTAGAGTTTCAGATCTCAGAATGGAATGAGGTTTTCACTGCTAGATCAATAATTAAAAAATCCACATTTTTTATGTTAATTGTTTTGTCCAATTCAAAAATTGGTGCATTAAAATTTTCAAAATTTAAATTTAATGCTCTAGAAGCTCACATTATAACTTGTATTAAATTGGTCACTAATCTTTATTCATGACATTGTGTAATGGTTTTTTATGTACTTATACAATAATGCATATGGTCCGGGAATAGATATACGGTATTGATCGACGCTCTGGCGGGTTTATTAATGGCGTGCATAAATTCCTTCGTGTGACTGATGCAAACAAGCGAAATGGTTTTGTATTCTGTCCATGTAGTGTCTGTAAGAATCTGAAGGATTAATCTGACTCAAAAATCCTTCACATCCACCTGTTGAAGTACGGTTTTATGCCCAACTATAATTGTTGGACCAAGCATGAAGAGAGAAGGGGTTTATAATGAAAAACAATAAAGAAGAAGAGGATGATAACAACTATCATGAGTTCCTTGAATACGGTGATACTTCCATGGGGAAATAAGAAGGGGAGATTGAAGAAGAGGCATATGATGAGTCCGCTGATAATTTTGGTCGGACCATTACTAATGCACGGAGAGACTGCGAAAATAAAATGAAAAAGAGAGAGAGAAGTTCGATCACATGTTAAAGGATCATGGCCACTGACGTCCCCTTTTAGCGATGACCTTTCTCCTGCTCTATCTACAAGTTTATCTTGAAAGCATGGGCTCGGAGTTTATTGGCATTTCCATGAAAACACTCCTTTTTACGTTTAGAGGGAAGCACACCATTGGTTACTAAAATCTTAATTAGTGGGTATTTAGTCACTGTTGGGGAGTTTGGTCACTGAACTCCCTGAATGCGTCAAAATGGTCACTCAACTCCAGTGGTGGACCTAGAAACTTTCGGAAGCCTAGGCGAACGAAGCTTAAGATGTGATTTTTTCACACAAAATCATTATAAATAAAAATGTATAAAATGCAAACTTCATGCCGTCAACAAGCCTACGGCTTCCCGAGCTGGAGGGACACTGTGTCCACCCATGCTCAACTGTAAATACACCGGGCAAAAGGGTGACAACATATATAAGTCGTGCTAAGGTGCTATATTGATAGGGCAGCCATTTTTGCGAAAAAGACCATCGTAGTTTATTGTTACAAGCACAAAACCTAAGTAGTAGACTTTCAACAAAATCTCTCGGGGCGAAGCGACAAGTTGACATGTATTTTTTTTGAAAGGCAAATAGAACAATATCAACAAGTTAGAATTTGTAGCATTTTGAGACCCTTTAATATTTAAATTATTATGTTCACAAAACACATTTCTAACATCAACATATGTGTAACATACTACAAAAGAAAAGAAACCATAATACTAAACCATTGATTTTCACACATCATAGACCCATTTCGTTAATCACTCCAAATTAGCTCTTCGGCGTTCTGCACCCGTGAAATGCAGAAGAACATCCTCATAGGTGTAATTCTCTGTGATCCCCATTTATGTGTTCACTAGCAAGCTATTGTCGAGAAACTCATACTTTATCTTATTGCACAACCTTGTTGTCTTGATAATTTTCAAAGTAGAAAATACACCTTAAGTGCTTGCTATAGAAACCGGAAGCACCACGGGTAAGTGACCTACCGGTGAGGCACCTCTACAGGATGCACTACGACTATTTACCCGTGGGGCACTACCTAGAAGTTTTCTAGTAGTGTCTATTGCTAAAGTCCATATGGTACAGGAAGTACATACTTCTTTAGAAAAAAATGGAAATTAATTTTAACTCATAGATGTAGACGCACCCATGCCCACAATACATATTTCAAAATGTCTAGAGATTCTAATAAAATATCCGGGCGTACATCCATACATTTTATGTTCGACACAAAGTTTCGACAAAAGAATGACTACTTTGTGGCATGTGTGAAAGGCAATTTTCGGTGCTCCAGAATAGTTTTTCACGAGAGATTTTTTGACTCTTTTTTACACAAAACACAAAAAAAACTTTTTCTACAAAAAGTGTGTATGGATCATAGATTGATCAGATAGATACCCGAATTCTCCTACTTCTTATATTTTAAAGTATGTTTAAAATTGTATTTTTCATAATAAGTGCATCTAGATCTATGCGATAAAACTGCATGTCCAAAAATATTCAGAAATCGTATCCCGCGTGGTACACGTGATAAGCTACCTCAAGCTAACTGACAAAAAAAAGTTCTGCAAGATGCGTTCCAATTCAAAATTCTGCAAGATGGGCCTCCATAAAGTCTCATTATTAGTCAAAGGCCCACCCAAATCAGTACGCTCACAGTGACTAGCTCAGATCCCCGCTCGGCCGCTCCGCCTCGACGACGGAGATGGACGCCGCCACCGCCGCCGACGCGCTCGCCGCGCTGGCGCCCTCCTGGAGCGCGGCGATGGTGCTGCTCTCCTACCTCGGGTACCTGTCCGCCGCGGGCGCTGTCCTCCCCGGCAAGCTCGTCGCCGGCGCCGTCCTCCCCGATTCCTCCCGCCTCCACTACCGCTGCAACGGTACCTTACCCTGAGCTCTCAAGCTGCAGGCATTGCTGCCCTCCGCCATCTGCTTAGCTGACCGACTGACGCGCGTACGCGTGGCCTGCAGGGCTACTCTCGCTGCTGCTGCTCCTGGGACTCTCCGCGCTCGGTGTTTACATGGGGTGGATGACTCCCACGGTGAGCTCGTGTTCAGCCTCTTTCTCTGTAGCTACCTATACTTCAGTTTCCTAGTTCCCGCTCAGGAGGTTTATAAAATTTCCGACGAGTTGACCGCCGTAATGTTTATTGTTAATTTGCTTGCAGGTCGTCGCTGACCTTGGACTCGAGCTGCTGTCGACGACCTTCATTTTTAGTGTTATTGTAGGTGCCACTTCCCTACCTCGAGAGTCGAGATCCTTCTGATCTGCAGCTTCTGTCACTTCTCCGCTCCTGGAAAATTATATCCCTGGATGGATTCACATCCGTTTTGTTTATCTTGGATCCTGTGGTTTTCTGAAATCAAACGGGGACAACAAAGGGAAGGCCTATACGATGGAGATCTGCAGACCATGGAGATGTTAGATGATGGCGTGCGGTCGTTTTATATTGGGAGCATCTGGTGCCTAGTCTTCGGAATATTCTGACCGATTGGTCCAGTGGTCTTATCGGGCAGAAAATTCCCTGACAGAGTAACCTGACCTAGTCTTTCATAGTGATTTGCCGTGTTAAGTCAGCATAACCTCGTGGTAGAATCAAGGTTGCACTAGTTGATATTCTGGACTCGAACTTCAAAGCCCTTCTCCACAGAACAGAGATACATAACTCCTCCCTAGCTAAAATTTAGAGTGTCGGACACCATGTCCGAACCAAACTGTTTGTTCATGTGTATGTCTAGTTTCTACTTCTTGCATACGCACTTTCAATTTAATTTAGTACAACCAAAATTAAGCAAAGGGTTCAGTCACCCTTGACTTGTCTAAATATCTGCAAGGCAATGAATTTAGACGGGAAACATGGATGGAATCTTGTCCCTTGTTCAGCCATTTGTACCGATTTGCGACAGTATTAAAATTTAACATGTAATATTTGGTGACGTCGGGTCACAGATGGAATAAATCAAATAACATTCTCTCAATTAACTGGTGTCTTGATTTTCATTTCAGGTCTCTTTCCTGCTTTATTTTACTGGGTTAAGGTCCCGCCATCAAAGTTCTTCGTTGAAACCACATGTTAGTGGGAGCTTCATAGAAGATTGGTACTTTCGAGAAACTTTTTTTGATCTAGTACCAAAATAAATACAGTTACTTGGCATTTGAGATTTGTCAAACAAACAGGCCTTTTCATTTTCGGTAGTTTCGAAAAGTAGCATCTGTATTCCACTCCTGTTTTCTTGTTTAATGATGTTAGATATCACTTTGTCTATTCCACTCCTGTTTTCTTGTTCAATGATGTTAGATATCACTTTGTCTAACAGGTGGTTGGGAGTGCAGCTTAATCCTCATTTTATGGGAGTTGACCTCAAGTATGTTGCAATATCTTCCTTGTTTTCTTACCTAATTTGTGATGCTTTCTGGGAAATTTGCAATGGTATATGATTTGTGTGAGAATTGAGTTATTCGTAGGTACTCCCATTTATTTGCTAATGGTCTTGCTGACCCGTTGATAAATTAACAGCAAGTTGCTACTTTCTGTTGTGCGATAGACTGGCTAGAAATGAGGAAATACTCTTGTTTCGAGCATTTGTTCTTAGAGGTTGTTGAGGTGTGATGAAAAGTCAAGCATTTCGATGTACTTTATCTAGAACTTAGAATATCTAAAAGATTGGTAATTCTTAAGATCTTCCGCCTTAAGTAAGTACATGCTACCTTATGTTCTTAGGTAGATACATGAATGCAAATGAAGATATATTACTGAAGGATAACTGGAAATGAAGTTCTATATGCTGCATACCTATTTTTCAGCTTTATTGTTCCTATTTTGTGGTGGAGATTAATGTGAATACAAGTTAATGTTGTATGTTAACTATATATTTTCGGTTTCAAAAGCATTCCCTGCATTTTTATCAATACAACAGTAAAACAACTATGAATTGGAGTAACTAGAGTCCCTATAATAAAAAAAATCCTGTTCATCTTGGTTGCAGGTTCTTCTTCGTGAGGGCTGGAATGATGGGATGGTTGCTTATCAACCTCTCTTTGTTTGCAAAGAGCTACCTAGCTGGCTCAGCTAACCGCTCAGTCATTCTTTACCAGTTCTTTTGTGCGGTATTGGACGCAGACATCTTATTTGATCATCACCTACTATATTATATGTGAAAGTAATTATGCTTCTTCATGCAGTGGTATATTATAGATTACTTCTTTCATGAAGAGTTCATGACCTCCACGTAAGTACACGCTGGCTCCTAGTATGAATAAAAGAATATCAATATAGTCTGTCTTTGTTATTGCCTATTGGATGAATTGGACTTTGGTGGCAAGGATGGAGCTTCATACTTGCATTATTTCCTTTCTTCATCTGATTCCCTTTACTAATATTTCCAGATGGGACATTATTGCGGAACGGTTGGGTTTCATGCTGGTGTTTGGTGATCTTGTTTTCATTCCTTTTACCTTCACTATTCAGGTAGACGTTTCCAAATTGATATATTCGAATTGCAAATATCTACTCATGCCGCTACTGGAAAATACTTCACTCCTAAATTTCACGTAGGTTGGCAAATGTGCCACTCACCGATTTTTTTTTGACTTGCTGTTGACCAGGGCTGGTGGCTTCTGAAAAACAAAGTGGAGCTGCCGCTTTTGGCTTGTGTTGCCAACTGCCTCACTTTCGTTATCGGGTACTCTTTTCTGTGTCCTCATGAACCCACTGTTGCATTACAAATGCTGTATAATATGCTTCTTGCTCTCTACTACTAGTAATATCTTTGACACAGCCTTACTGCGTTCTGCACACAGCTATATAGTGTTCAGAGGAGCCAACAAGCAGAAACATCTGTTCAAGAACAACCCTAAAGCTCTCATATGGGGTAAACCTCCCAAGGTTGTCGGGGGAAAGCTGCTGATATCTGGCTACTGGTACGCCACACGCATCACGTGGAACCTGTGCATGTTTTCTTTCTCTGTTTTCTTTCGGAAGAGTAGTTCTCTAGACACATTTCATTGCTGTCCTGAATGTGAAATAGCAAGTCTCCTCTTTGTCGTGTACAGGGGCATCGCAAGGCACTGCAACTACCTTGGAGACCTACTCCTCGCGCTTTCGTTCAGCCTGCCCTGTGGAGCCAGGTGAAGTGACACCCTTCTTCTTCCGACATAGTAGTAATAAAAAAGTACAATTACCTTGATCTAAATCGAAAGCATGAATAACATTTGATCGCTCCTGCTGCAGTTCCGCGATCCCGTACTTCTACCCGACGTACCTGCTGATCCTGCTGATATGGAGGGAGAGGAGGGACGAGGCGCGGTGCTCGGCCAAGTACAAGGACGTCTGGGCGGAGTACTGCAGGCTCGTGCCGTGGAGGATCCTGCCCTACGTGTACTGATGATGTTAGTTAATCGATCGGTCAGAAGGCGGCGGCGTCGCTGACCGAGCCATGTTGTATTTCTATTGTGAACTACTTATGTTCGTGTAGAACCCGTGATGTTTCTGTTGGTTTTTTGGTGTAGTAGTTTTGAACTGAAGCTGCGTCTCTTGGTGTAATGGAAGTACTGTTGAATTTTTGTGCTCGATGTGGTTTCTTGAGCCCAGATTACTTTCAGGTACATTTAGTGTGCATCCCTGTACTTTTTTTTCAAGATGTTCAGACTGAACTGTACAGTTTACACTTTTGCTTGGTTGTGAATATCGACGCGAGTGTTTTAGAGTAGACACGACACGAGTAGAGCTGCTGTTTGGATTGGATAGAAGCCCTTTTTGTTTTGCCTGCCGCCGTGAGTTTCGCATAGATCTACAGCAGCCTGTACCACACGGTCCCTCTCGCGGCCTGTACCGGATCTAATGGTGGCCATGTGATCCCAGTCAGTGGCTTGCCTCGTGGATATGTATACGAGATGCAGAGGAGCACAAGTACTAGTTAGTCTACTACGCAATTCAACTATAGATTCGAATGATTGAAAAAAATGTTTTAGAAAGATTATTCACTCCTCTACACGTCCGTTCAGAATTTTTTTTTCCATGTAAACTTTTTTCTACGAGCTCAAAACCCTTCGAGACGCCGTCCATTCCGTAAGTCCGATTCAGTTAGTTTTGGTCTCGAACCATTCCAAGGACCTCCCTAGTGCGTCTTGTGTACTCGTCATCAATCACTTAAGATATACTCCCTACGATTGAAAATATAAGATGTTTTAGTATCTAGACACCTTTTAGTGTGCATGTTCAAATGAATCTATATACTAAAAGATGTCTAGATATATTTTCTTCACAAACTCAAAACATCTTATATTTCTAAACGGAGGGAGTATTATATTATCCATGTTCACGATGAGACGATAATGTTCACGGATTGGCTATGGTGGTTCTAGACTGCCGGTGGATGGGAGCCGGTCGTGCACGCCTCACAAGTTTTAGCTAGTGATGTGTTCCTAAGCTTTGCCTCAGTGTGCTGCCATGACCTTTGCAGCGACGACCTCGGTGTGTTCGGGTACTAAAACTTGGAGACTTCAGATTTAGTGGTTCTCTTCGAGTACCGAGTCTTGATGTCCCACGTGAAAATCTTTTTTTCCTAAACCATGCAAGAGTATTAAATTAGAAGACGGAAAATCACCCAAGTGGCTAAAGTTTACAGAAAACGTCCACCACAGGGTCTAACTTACTCGATCTCATAGATCCCTATAGAATTCTGTGGAAAGCCGTATTCGATGAAAGTTGTATGTACGGCTTGGATGGAGATCTTTCCTATCTTTCGAGAAAGAGAAAGTCCACTAACCAATTTCACACACAAAAGATTTTTTATCTAAGGTCACCTTCATTGATTGTATCTAATAATGGTCTTTGTTGAAAGTATTGTTTGAAAAGATTAGATTTTCTCTAAGTTGAAAATATACTATCTTTGATTGGGCGTATGGCTTCATTTTCTCAAGATTTCTTCACCACGTGTGCGATCCTTATTACCGATGGTCAAATGACTTTTTTTTTTGCTCAAATGCTCAGCCATACGAGCAATCGTACTACCAAAAAACCCACGACTTTTCTTTGCAAGCAGTTCCTCACACGGCTCTTCATATGCGTTTTTCTACTCCAAAAAAAAAAGAGTCGCTCGAATGAACCAGCTCGGCTGCCCTTTTCCGCTTTCCACGCCGGCCACACGTCGCCCCGCTTTGCCTCCGGTCATCCGATGCCCGCACTGCCGCGGTCGCCGTCGCGTGCTCGCGACGCGCGCTCGTCCACCTCCTAAACTTAGGCGCACACTTTTCCCTCCTCCCCCACCACCCACCATGCCTCCGCCTCCGCCCCCACCTCCACCCACCAAGCGCAAGCGCGCAGACCAGGCTCCTCCCCACCTCGACGGCCGAATCGCGGAGCAGCAATGCAGCAGCCCACCACCCCGGTCTCCGGCCGCGCGGGCGCGGGCGCCGACGCGGAGCCTTTCACCCCGCGCGGCACCCCGCGCCTGCGCCGGCGCGACTCCTCGGCGCCCTCCACCCCGAGCGCGCGCGGCGGGGTCGGCCGGAGGCGGCCCACCACGTTCCGGGAGGACGTCGGCCACGCCGCCGCCGAGACCTACCTCGTCACGCGCCTCGCCTTCATCCTCCTCCGCTACCTCGGGTAATGCATCCGCTGCCAATCCTCTCTCTCCCGCTTCCTCCTAGCTGTCGCCCATCTCTCGCTGTTGTAACTTGTGACGGTGCTACTTCCTACGCGGTCGTAAAATTAGCGATCGAATTGGACTGTGATTGTTATTATGGCTCAATGTTGGAATCACACAATCGCGTTGATCCACACACACATAATAATTTGGTAATTTTGGAAAGACATACTTCTTATACACCGCCAATGCTTTCCCGATTCTGAACGATGGCCATGAACAGGACAACGGATAGGCATAAACAGACGCATTTTTTCCCCAAACATTTTTTTGTGTGTTGTGCTTTCTAATGGCCACGCATTGAGGTACTCGCTCATCCTTTATTGGAGATTTATGTGCAGGGAAATGGGAGAGACCCGTGTGAATTCCTAATTGATTTAATAACCTTCTATATATATGCTAATAGTTAGCATATATTAATGATCTTCGTTCTTGGGAACAAGTTCTGAGGCAGTGGCTTGATGCATTTTTCAATTGCTTCAGTGGGATGCCATGCCAACCTTTGCACTGTAAATTTTATTTATGTATCAAGCCTAACATGTTCTAGTTTACTACCTATTCACCAAAACATCTACGGAGTATTTTTAAACGGGCCAGGAGCTTTGCATTTTCATTGATTAAGGAGGACTAAACAAGGACTAGGCCAAAGGGAAAACAACAACCACCACCCAAACAACAGGAACTACATTACCGGAAACGAAACGACCCAAGACGTGGCAGCCCAAAAAGAGCGACTATTGCACTAGCCGGGCGAAGAAGTTCTTGGCTCCAGCGCAAAGCAGCGCTTTACCTTCCTCCTTAATTCTTGCGATCACATCTCTAGGCATGGAAGCTTTGTTGTCGAAGACTGGCGTTTCTTTCTTTCCAAATCTCCCAGCAGACCAAGATGACAGAACAATGACCTTTAGTTGACATACCAGGTCTTGTAGGGAAGTTAGCACACATTTGGAGGAAACCAAAACATCATAGTGCATATATGATTAGCTTCACCTTTTTGCATGGATCTTTCTCATACTTTCTTTTTTTCCAGGGTAGGTTATCGGTGGATATCTCAGCTTATTGCCCTCCTACTGTATGCGATGCTACTTATGCCCGGTTTCATAAGAGGTGTGTGAAGATCAAATTTACCTTCCGTCTCATTTTGTTATAGTTAGTTATTATGGACTCATATATGAAACATGGTGGTCACTTATTCTTGGCTCTTGCCAATAAGTGACTTTTAGCTTAATAAATTTAAGTACATTCTACACCATTGGTAGATGCAATTGAAGCGTGCTCATCATGTGTCTAACAAAATATATTTCACTCTTTTTGGGTTGCCAGTTGGGTATTATTATTTCTTCTCGAGTCAGGTTCTTAGAAGCGTAGTCTATGGAGACCAACCAAGAAATAGGTAAGTAGAGTTACATGCTGCAGAGACGAAAGACATCTGATTTTGAAGTGTTAGCATTACTGACGACCGTTGTATACAGGTTGGATCTGTACATACCCAAAGATCGCAGCAAATCCTGTCCAGTTGTGGCATTCGTTACTGGTGGAGCTTGGATCATTGGGT
The DNA here is from genome assembly GCA_916181665.1 of Avena sativa. Taxonomy (NCBI): domain Eukaryota; kingdom Viridiplantae; phylum Streptophyta; class Magnoliopsida; order Poales; family Poaceae; genus Avena; species Avena sativa. The sequence goes on along the minus strand of OV702279.1, from coordinate 378,471,704 downwards.
GAGTGATTTTTTTCTCAAGAAGTCTTCTCCCGTGACTTATGTTGTTGACTTGTTGATGATCACGCTTCTCTTTAGTTACAAGGCATGGGGTTCTCTTCTTGGAAGGCGGTTAGCAGAACGAGGTATTATGGTCGCTTGCATCGATTACAGGTATTTACCTTTTGATGACTTCTCTATTTGTTTTTCCCATGACTTAGTTTACTATTGAGTATTGATTACCTTTGTTTGCTTAATTGAATATTTGAATATGGCTTGTAGAAATTTCCCTCAAGGAACAATAAGTGACATGGTCAGTGATGCTTCTGAGGGAATTTCATTTATTTGTGAAAGTATTGCTACCTATGGAGGAGATCCTAACCAGTAAGTGATCCTTCAGTATTTTTTTATATGACAACACCCTACTATGAATGAGTTATAAAACATCACATGAACAACTGATTTTTAGATCTTCTTGAATGACTTTGCACTGCACCTGAAAGTCTGAACCTTTTGGGTTCAAATTTGCTGCTATGTTGATCTACAACACTATTGTCTGAACAACTTGGATGTTTGAAATGTCAGTTCAAAAAAAAACTTGGATGTTTGAAATTTATTCTGGTTATTTACTGAGATAAGAACATTAAATTTCATTTGTAGATGCATCACTGTACCTACATTCAGCTAGAGAGCTGTAGAAATACGGCTGCCTTTTCTAATCCAAATACTAAGTTATGAATGCTAGAAATTTATTGGACATTTCTTCATGAGCAATATGTTATTATGTCCCTAAAATAACGTTGGAAAAATCTAATTGGTAGAGAATTGATCTATGTTCATGTTCAGGATCTCTAATTCGTTATGCATAATTGTTGCCTGATTTGTGCCGTTTGCTGATATCATGGGAGTGATACTCATCTTTGTAGTGGGTGCTGAGGTGTACTTTGGCACTTCTATTACTACTTGTGGTTCGCCTAACTGTGTTAAGTGTTGATAGTGTAGATCCCATGCGGGATAGTTACAAAATAAACATAACTTTACAGCCTTCTTCTGCTTTTACTGACTTGCTGATCATCTCTTTGAGATTTGCAACTGCCCTGCTTTTGATCTTGTAACACACTTATTTACCACGACCTGCAGGATCTACTTGATGGGTCAATCAGCAGGAGCACATATCTCAGCATGCGCTCTATTGGATCAAGCAGTTAGAGAATCAAAAGGGGAAGAAATTTATTGGAGTGTTACTCAAATAAAAGCATATTTTGGTTTATCCGGAGGGTGAGTATTTAAATGCATTACCATCTAATTTTTATTCTAGGTCTGCTTGTTGAGTGTTCATAATCAACTATTATATTCTCAGCTTCTTCTAAGACCACTAGTACATGCGCTCACTGATCTGATACATACACTAAAGCTGTTATTATAATATGACTAGTCATTTAAGGAGAGGCCAAAGTCACCTATGTGGATTTGGGTGAAGATCCTTCTGTTGATATTGTTTAGCTTACATGATGCTTGGCTTACAAACACTAGAGTATGTGACTGGGGATCCACTTCTCCTTATTTTTGTGTGTTTTTCTTCAAAAGGTGTTATCTCATCAAGTATATTTTCCCTGGTAAATACAAGAACATGTGGTCACCTTGAAAACTCCTAAGAGCATCACTAGCAGGGCCCCTAAAAGGGCAACCCGTATTTGCGGTTTACAGGCCGCGGAAAACCTGTTTTACGGGCCAGAGGCGCGCCGGATAGGAGCAGCACCCGTAAACCCGACCCGTATTCTGTTTTACGGGTTGCGTTTACGGGTGCTGTTCCGTGCGTCCGCTGTACCGACCCGTAAAACAGGGTTTTGGGCAAAAGTTTAACTTTGGCAATGCAAAAGTACTTGGCAATGCAAATAAGCAAGCAAATTGATGAATAGTTCAAAGTTTCTACATCAATTCTCACAGCTACCACTTCAACCTAAAGTACCTGAACTAGTCACACGGAAGGGAGCATGGCGCATCAAGCATTGGGGTTGGCTCCGAGTTCATCGGTGACACATCCATTGCCACCACTTTGAGAAGAAGCCGTGACACCACCTTGAGGACCACCACCTTCACGAGCTAGCCTTCTCTCCATGATCTCCTTGGTGGTATCATTCCACCACTCCAATTGCATCTCATTCATATCCGGTGTTGCTAAATCAACCGAAAGGATATCGTTAGCCGAATCCTACTACAAATACACGATCACTGCCAAAGAAATAGAGTGGTCATACCTTGTAGTCCCGTCATCGAACACGTTCGGTGCATCGGTCGATGGAGGTGTGGGGAGAGGCGCAGTGACCGGCGGCGGAAGCCCGGCACGGTGCACCGGCCGTTTGGCCTTCGTGGCCCGGGGAGCAGACTTGGTAGCGGCTTTGGGCCCCTTCGGCCCCGTCGACTGCGACTTGGTGCGTGGTGGCTTCGGCTTCGGCGCCGGGGCAGGGACGGCGATAGGTTCACCGCCGGGACAACACTGGTGCCTGCCGTAGGTTGGGGAACCAAGTGCGAGCCGAAGCGCTTCTGCTTCTTGATGTGGGTGGTGGCAACCATCTCGGCGACCTCGGCGTTGGTTGGGAGACCTCCGCCTGCCGCGGGTGCCATGGTGACCACCGGCGGCGGCGCGAGGCCTCCAGCGGTCGGCGGGGTGGTGTTGAGGCTCATTCTGGAAGAATCGACAGCGGCGTCGCGGGAATCGACCGGCGCGAGCAGATCGGAGGCGGCGGCGGCTCAGGGGCGGGAATGGAGAAGCGCTGAAATTTCCTCCCGCGCAATCAGGTGGAGGGATGAGAGTTGTCCTACGGGTCGGGCCGCGAACCCCCACTAGTAGAGGTCGAGAGGCGTTTTTCGGCTCAACCCTTAAATTTTTTTATGGGCCCATAAATTGGCTCGCAGCCCATAAATTGGCGTTTATTTTTACGGTTTGCCCCCTTTAGGGGTCCTGCTAGTGATGCTCTAATGTGAACTGGCTATCATATGAGATTTGGCACATATATGAAACTATGTTTAATGAGAGATAGAATGATGTAGTAACCACTCTGTTCCAACTTATCTGAGATATATACCTAGTGATATCGATCACCCATGACATATATACTCATTTATTTTTGCAGATACAACATGCTAAATTTGATTGATCATTTTCATGAACGTGGTCTTTATCGTTCAATTTTTCTCAGGTAATAATATGATTGAACTTTGATCTAGAAGTGTCGTTCGTACTTTCCTTTAGCAAAGACTAATGTACAAGTACTCAGGAAATTATGAATCGTTATTTCAGCATAATGGAGGGAAGGAGATCATTGGCACAATTCTCTCCGGAAATTGTCACGAAGAAATTAAGTCCTGAAGAAATAGCTCTACTTCCTCAGATTGTACTATTTCATGGAACAGGAGATTACTCTATACCATCATCTGCTAGGTTTGACTAGTAACTTTCTGAAGGAGCTGATTTTGAATTCAGTGTTTTAGAGCTTAATTGACCTTTTGTTTTCCTTTTTTTTTCAAAAATATGAGATACTAAAATTCAATGTGCAAAAAAGTCGAAGGTAATGACCAGTTTATTCTGAAATATTATTTGCACATTTAAAAAATATAATGTAATCAGTATTGTAATCCAGAATGTGTGGTTTCACCATTTTATAAAAAGGCTTATTTGTAGTGCTTAGTACCATTTTTAATCACTCTGTTTCTGTTCAATTTAATCCTCTCTTGTTCCATTCTTTGAGCTCCCAAACCTACTTTATGTGTAGTGAAACTTACGTGGATGTCCTCAAAAAGGCTGGCGCTAAAGCTAAGTTACAATTGTACAAAGGAAAAACACATACAGATGTGTTTGTGCAGGTAAGTTATCCTGAGTATCCATCATACTTTGATGTTCTATGCTACAGTGAGCATAAAGATATATATTTGCAGACTGGATTTTTTTTGCGATCAGACTGGAAGTTATTTGTTCTCTAGAGTTAGAAAGGAACTTTGCATGGATCTTTTTGGCTTATATAAAGCCAACTATATCTGAAATATGCAGAAAATAAGCGCATGGCTCTTTTGGCTTAAATAAAGCCAACTATATCTGAAAGATGCAGAAAATAAGATAATTTTGTTTGAAGTCGTGACATAAAATTTCATTGTAGGATCCACTTAGGGGTGGCAAAGACCCACTGGTGGAAGACATCGTTTCTATCATCCATGCTGATAATCCAAATGCATGCGAGAAGTATGAGTCGTCGCCTATCCCTGAGCGCCTGGTGTCCGAGTGGCAAATACAGATAGCCCGTCAAATTAGCCCATTTTGAACAGGTTCTGGTTCTCTACATATACCGCTCAAAATAATATTTTGGTCGACCGTTGGTGCTTCTGTTTGTTTTCAGCATAATGTACTAATGATATATTTGTTTGTGTTAGGCATGCAGGTCCATGCTGTTGATTCATCCACTAGAACGCAAGCATCTAGGTTCATGTGTTCCAAACTTCCACTATGATGATGAGGTCCAGGAGATATTATAGTCTGATTAGAGCAAGCACCTTTCAGTTTCACAGCATGTTAGCAGGCAAGAAAGTATAGGTTGTAGGTAAATAGCAAACCACACTTTGTGAAGATAGATTCATATGATACCGAGTTTGTATAGCCAGAAAAATCCATTGAAATTTAGGTTTGTTGTTCTTGATAATTTGTGTCACAATTAGGAGGCACAAACTGATATCTAACCAAATTGTCACATACATGACTACATTTTATCAGATATTAGTTATTTTGCGCTTTTAGGTTTATGTGGCTCATATATACTTGTGAAATACTAGACTTTAAACTCATGATTGTTCTGTCCCCGCAAAAGAAATACTATGATAATTTTGCCAGATCAATCAGGTGCAGAGGAGCGTGTGTGTGTGTGCGCGGTTGCCAGGTTTCTAGTTTCAGCACTTGCCACATCCAACTGCATGGACCTTGTGAAGAAATGCTTTTCCACCATGTATGAATCCACCACCCATTGTGTTGAAGACCTTTGCAGACGTTGTTTATTGGTGCAGGGTGAAACATCACGATGCATTCTGAAACAAGAAATTGAAATTTGCTTACAAACAATAAATGGATTAACGACATTTCCTGGTGTTTTTTTCTATGCGTTAATGATTTTTTTTTCTAGCCATATCTACCGTTTGGATCACAATAAAACAATATATTGAAGTGCCAGAAATTAACAGAGAAATATCGATAAAACAGAGTATGAAATACAAAATTCTAGGCAACAATATATGCAAAATGATGCTGATATACTGATTTTCAAGGTGAGAACACCCAGGAGATAGATTTTTTTGTGAAAACCGTAAACCTTAGGGTATTTTGTTTCGAGAAGTAACCGGTGTAATTTTGGAATTCCCTATGAGCATATCTGCAAAATAGTGCCTAATTTGTTACTCAACGTCTTTGTTTAAAGTTTCAAAATTTCATGGGCCAGCATAATGGGATGGCCTATTCTATTTTTTCTTTTCCGGTGGAGCTTGTCTCGACCCCGAGCAGGCCGAGACCCGCTCGAAACAACCCAACATAGGTATGTGCGGCACATGTGCCTACCATGCTAGGTATTCTTGTGGCGGCAACGACTTTGGATATGGTAGTGTGCACTTCACGCTGCTCGCGGCGTTGGTGTGTCCATGCGCCACATTGGGTTGTCAGTGCAAGGGAGATGGAACCCTAGAGGGGGTGTGTGTCGCACGAAGAGGACGACACCGGCGACCTGCTTGTCGGAATCGAGAGATCTATAGCACAAATTTCGACAAGTTGTGATGCAGGACTTTCCATTGTATCCACGAAGGAAAAATTTGCAAAGTCTATAGCACAAATCTCCAAGCAACCAACGGCACCAATAGTGCCTAGTGCCAACTAATATGTGGCGTTGCATTTCTCAAGAAACTGGGACCAACTTACATGTGTCTTTCTTTTAAGAAATCACAAAAATTAGAAACCGCAAGGAGACAGATATTTTTTGCCAAATCTAACTAAACTGAAGAAATTCAACCAAATATAATCTCTGGACAAAACTATTTCGAAATCTGACCACTGAGATCGGCACCAAAGTTGTGCAGGTCGGCGCCAACACGTAGCAGCTCGGAGGCAGGCCAAAGAGGTCGGCGCCATGTGATATGACACCGAGGTGAGTTTGGCGCCGTTTCAATTGGCGCCGACCCCTTTGGCCAGCCTCCTAGCTGCTATGTGTTGGTGCCGATTTGTACTACTTCGACGCTGTTTTAAATGGCGCTGACCCCAGTGGTTAGATTTCGAATTAGTTTTGTACAGACGTCAGATTTGGTTGAAGTTTTATAAAAGGTTAGATTTGGCAAAAAAAAAAAAAAACTATCGCACCCCTGATGGGACACGTGCAACTGGAGACAGATGCAAAGAACCTGGTCAAGACGTTACAGGCCCACTCTTTGTTTGAACTGGCTAAGGGCCATCTCAAGTGGGACAACGCAAACCAGCGCCACATGCCCACATCCAGTCAGATTCCCATCTTGTCATCATCGATAATTTGGCGCGTGTTGGCCTTTTGGCCAATTCACACAAATTTACATGCCAAATTATCAAATTGGTAACCACATCAAGTGTAAAACATTTGTCATTGCCCTACAGGCGATCGCCAACAAGTGTCTAGTTCATCTCATATGTGCAAAATAGGGTTAATATCATACAATATGTCCAAAAAATGACAAGTTTTTCCCAAAACCGCTTCGTCCATTCCGTCGAACTGGCTGCATGTGGCATGTTGGCAGTAGTGATGCGTCATGAGCCTGCGCTAAGTCTCCGGGCATGGGAGTGCGGTTTAGACCGATGGGAAGCCCTTCTGACCCCGACGTCGACGGTCGTGGATCACCGAGGCGGGAGAGCATGCCACCGTTCCTCGTGTGGCCGCCCTGCGCAGGCGTGTGCGGGCCTGGCATCCTGGGTTGAACTGGAGGCTGGCCGCTCGGTGTTGAAGTGACGAAGTTGGTCGACAGCGCGCCCGCCATTGGCTGGCTAGGTAGAATCACGCAGGGCCGGACGCGGCGTTGATTGCCTCCTGCTTCAACATCATGATGGGCCGCGTCCTTGGCCAGCATGGTGGCGTTTGCCTTGGCCTGCGCTTGGATGTACATCTCGTTCTCTTTATGTCTCTCCTCTTCGAGTGCGTCAAGTGCCAAGCATTACCTCGTGGTGGCGGTACAACCTGCGCGCTTTTCAGAATCGATCTTTCCTCCGGCGTCATGTCCTTGGCCAGCTTCTTGGCGGGGCGATCGGCGGTAGGCTGAGCAGCGGCGGCGGCGGGATCCATTACTTTTGCTTCTGCTCCTGCCAGTCAAATTTTGGTGGGAGAGTTTTGGAGGGAGAATGGAGTGGCTTGTGCCATGGCGGGAGAGACCGCCAAAGAGGAGGAAAGGACACGAGAGGACGCGCGCGTTGTCCACCCCGACACACTAGTTCTCCAAATCTGGTGCGCCGATGCTTCGAATCGGACACGTCAGTTCGGATGCGGCGCACTGCTGGAGAGCACGCATCCGACGCCCACGGACGCGGCAGGAGTGTGTGCATTGTGACGCTAGAGATGGCCTAAGGCCTTTGTAGTATCTGTCCCGGTGACCAGCGGATATTGAGTCTTTAAGTTAATGGATTCTTAGGTTCCCACAAAAAAAGGACGCGCCTACCCGGCGGATGCCCTGAAAACGCGTGTTTCTGGCGGGCGTATCCGACACGAGATCCCGCGTTCCAACCGCGATCCCACGTCGCCCCACGCCCGCCCCTCCTACCCCGAACGCGTGATCAGGTCCAAAAAGGGGAAGCTGGCTTTTCCCACAAAATTTGGGACCATCTTCCTCTCCAAGAAAAAAACCAAACCCGTACGGAACCGAAATCCCCCCAGATCTAGTGCTATCCCCCTCCCCCGATTACTCACCTGTCCATGTCGCCTTCATCCTCTAGCCAAGAACACCATTGCAGATCCACCTTAACATCTTGATGCCCAGCGCCCTGCTCCTGAAAAGTAAAAAAGGAACACACAGGGAAAAACAGCAAGTACTTCTAAAATCAAACCTTCAATTCACCATGATTTTGGTAGCAATGTTTCTATATGGTTCTCAAGATGACAATATACTGCTGCACAATATGGATCTAAATGAAAAATAGGTCATCTATAACTACTCCTCAATTTTGCATATGATATATGTCCAATATTGTTCAAACTATAAGAAATCAATCATTCTAAGCTTCAATGACAGTATATGTTGATCCCTGCATTACAAACAACTAATTTAGGACAACTAACAACTAAATAGACATGATATCGTATTTATTGCTTCATCCTAAAATCTAACATGATGAATATTTTGGTTGAACAGCTCTGAAATCATGGATATCGACCTAAATACGGAACCATATCAAGAAATAGAAGAAGAGCATGCTGATGTTTCACACACAAATGCTATCGTGCAAGTTATAAACGAATATATGCAATCAACTTATCCAGATATTTAAACAAAAGTTATCCATGCTTATATGCAGAAGTTATCAACTAGCTAAAATAGAAGTTATCCATGCTTATATGCAGAAGTTATCCACTAGCTAAAACTACAGTTATCCATGCTTATATGCAGAAGTTATCAACTAGCTAAAACTATAGGTATCCATGCTTATATGCAGAAGTTATCAACTAGCTAAAACTACAGTTATCCATGCTTATATGCAGAAGTTATCAACTAGCTAAAACTACAGTATCCATGCTTACATGCAGAACTTATCAAATAGCTAAAACTACAGTTATCTATGCATATGAGCAGAAGTTATCCACTAGCTAAAACCGCAGCTATCCATGCTTACATGCAGAAAGTTATCCATGCTTATATGCAGAAGTTATCCACTAGCTAAAACTATAGTTATCCATGCTTACATGCAAAACTTATCAAATATCTAAAACTACAGTTATACATGCATATGGGTGATGCGGCTCAGATCACTGTAGAGCTTCGTTGGAAAACCCCAAGAGGAAGGTATGATGAGCACAACAGTAAGTCTTCCCTCGGTATGAAACCAAGGTTATCGAACCAGTAGGAGGAAGGAAACGACCCTAAGGTGTTTCTAACGACTTGGAACCTGCACAACACAAACTCAAGACTTTGCCCCAATGAACAGTGAGGTTGTCAATCTCACCGGTTTGCTAAAAACAAAGAATTAAACGTATGGTGTGGAAGGTAATGGTAGCTTGCAAAAAGTAAATAGTAACAGTGGAAGATGTATCAATGGTAAAGATTGGACCGGAGTCCACAGTTCACTAGAGGTGTTCTCCTTACGATAAACAACATAACATGCTAGGCAAACAAATTACAGCGGGGCAATTGACAGGACAAAGCAAGGCATAAAAATGCAATGCTAGACATTCATGGTCCTATGAGATTTGATTGGGCATTACAACAATATACATAGACCGTCATCCAACTGCATCTATGACTAGTAATCCACCTTCAGGTTATCATCCGAACCCCCTCCAGTATTAAGTTGCAAGCAACGGATAACTGCTTTAAGCAATGTGTGTAAAGTAAACAATACAATTGTTCCATGAATAAGAGATTGTTGTTTCCTCCCTAGTAGCAGCAGCACATCTACAACCTTAGAAATTTCTGTCACTTCCCTAGATTCAATAGAGGCATGAACCCACTATCGAGCATAAATACTCCCTCTTGGAGTCACTAGCATTTACTTGGCCAAGATAGCTACTAGAAACGGAGAGCATGCAAGATCTCAAACAACACAGACATGATAGAATCAACAATCAAGAAGACAAGATAGAATCATTAATCAATCTAACATAGTAATCTCAATATCCATCGGATCCTCGCAAACACAACATGCATGATTACAAATATATGATCTTAATCATGAACGGAGATCACAAGATCTAAACATGATAGTGAAGGGAATATGCCCTGATAGGCAATAATAAAGTGTTTATTATGTGTATTCCAAGTATATGATAGATGTTTATTTTGCATGCTATAATTGTATTGATACGGAAACGTTAATACATGTGTGTTTAATAAACAAACAGAAAGTTCCTAGTTATGCCTCTCTCATAAACTAGCTCGTTGATTAACAAGATGATCAAGGTTTCCTGATCATGGACATTGGATGTTGTTAATAACGGGATCACAACATTAGTGTAATGGTGTGATGAACATTCATCCGAAGTATAGCATTACGATCAAAGTCATTGAGTTTATATTGCTATAACAACTTACGAAGTGATTCTAATCCTTAGACCATGAGATCATGTCAATCACTAACACCGGAAGAGTTTCTTGATAACATCAAACGTCACACCGTAACAGGGTGATTATAAAGATGGATTCAGAACTAATAAAGTGTTATGTTGAGGCTCATGGATCGAGAGTGGAATTTGTTCATCCCGATGACGGATAGATATACTCTAGGCCCTCTCGGTGATATCACATTGATTAGCTTGCAAGCAAGTGATTTGATCACTAGATTGTTATATCACAGGAACGAGCAAAGAGTGCATGTCGGTAATGAGATAAAACTAGGTATGGAGATACCGATGATCGAATCTCGGACATGTAATATATCGTGAAACAAAGGGATTAAGATACTAGCGTAAAAGGTTCCGACGATCACAAGAAAGTCATCGTTGAATGTGTGGGAGTCAGTATGGGTCTCCAGATCCCGCTTCTGATTATTGATCCGAGAGGGGTCTCAATCATGTCCGCATTATTCATGAACCGTAGGGTGACACACTTAAGAGACACCGACATCCAATTGGAGCAAATGTTTCATGCCGAAAGAATGAACAAGCGCAGGAATTTATTTCACTAGATACCGAAACAGGTTTTCGGGTGAAATTGCATAAAGTGGTTATGCATGTGAAATAGAATTCTAGCAAGGGGTTATTTGTGAATGTTTGTCATTAAAGTAATTGACAAAATTCTGAATAAAATAAAAGAGTTTTATTTAATGAGAGTTTGCATTAAATTTGGTGAAAATTTAATGGGAATTTGAGTGGACTTTTGAGTGGAGGGATTTTAAAGGGCATTTTGTGAGTGGAGTGTCCACCCACATGAATGAAGGAGGGGAGGGGGCATCCCCCATGGCCGGCGGCCACCCCCTTGGGTGCCCCCCTCCTCCTATAAAAGGAGCCCCCCTCCTCACTTGTCTCACACACCTCCTCGTGAAGGATCTCTCTCCCCCTCTAGAATTTATCCCCCATGGTCTCGGACTAGCGAGATACATGTTCCCGGTGGCTATTCGGCAAGAAAGAGTTGTGCTTCCGCTGCATCGCTGGAGCGAGGAGGCGGAGGTTGCTCGGTGCCTCGAACGTGTGTGCGAGCACGGATGCGCTGCTGATTTGCGGCGCTAGGATTTCCTCTCGATCTTGAGATCGGCAAGAGATCGTCTACATCAACCACGAGTTGAACTCGTTAAGCTTTGTCGGTCTTCAAGGGTATGTTCTCTACGGATATACATCCGCCCGTTTTTTGTATCTAGTAGATAGATCTTGGTATATAGTTCACATCGTAGGAAAATTTTTGTTTTCTATGCTGCGAACCCTACAGTGGTATCAGAGCCGGATCTATGCGTAGATACTTTACACGGGTAGTACACATATGAGTATTTGAGCGATGATGATCATGTTGTTGCTCTTTTGTTGTAATTTTGGATATTGGTGGCATAGTGGGATGAAGCGGCCCGGACAAACTTTACATGTCCTCGCACATGAGACCTGTTCCACGCTTGACATGCAACTAGTTTGCATAAGTGGCTAGCGGGTGTCTGTCTCTCCTACTATAGTCAATATCTATTTTGCAAGCGAGTTGTCAACAATTTGATTATCCTCGTTGTGGTTCATGTTCGTAGGTAAGAACGGTTCTATCTCGAAAGCCCTAAGCCACGTAAAACTTGCAATGGATAAATTAGAGGCGTCTAGTTTAGATTGTTGCTGGGCTAGTGTTATGATATGGTAGTGTTGTAAGTAGAAGTATGAGATGATACTCTTACAACACACATAGCGTGTAAAATCCATAGACCTTGGATTTACACATATAGGTATGATAGTGATCATACCACGATGCACATGATAGAGATCATCTGCGGGAACCATATAATTTCACTAATAAACATATGATGTTTGATAGCATATTATATTGCTTGTTTAGCGCTTTGTTAGCATAATAAGATGATCCCTCATTTAAATATCAAGATAAGAATGTGTTCTTCCTTTAGTATGCACCGATTATGTTTTCGTCGCTCCAAGACATCACGTGATGATCGGGTGTTCTTGGATCCACGACCATCGGGTGTAAAACAGTTACACACGCGAATACTAAGGTTCTAACTTGGCGAGCCTAGCATGTACAGACATGGCCTCGGAACACGGACCGAAAGGTTAAGCATGAGTCATATAGTTGATATGATGCCCATTTGATGCTCGCCTTTGAAGATATACCGACTCACGTGATGATCGGACTTGGTGTAGTGGATTTGGTTCATGTAATCACCAAAAAGGCACGAGGGATGTCGTTTTTGAGTGGGAGTTCATTCGTAATATAGATTAGTTGAACTCAATCTATCATACACTTAGTCTAAACTTTACAAATTCTGTTGTAGATGGCACCACCTGCTTTTAATTTCAATGTGTTCATGGAGAAAGAGAAACTAGCAACGAACGGTAGCAACTTTACCGAATGGGCCATGAATTTGAGGATTCTCCTCTCTGCTGCACAAAAGCAATATGTGCTAGAAGCGCCGTTAGGCCCCCCACCTTTTGATGATGCCCCTGACGAGGAGAAGAATGTCTATCAGACTCGTCAGGAGGACCACAACTTAGTTCATTGGGGCATATTGTATGGGCTAGAGCCGGAACTTCAAAAGCGTTTCGAAAAAGGCAATGCATTTGATACAATGGGTGAGTTGAAAATGATTTTCGACACACATGCTGCTGTAGAGAGCTACAACGCTTCAGAAAAGTTCTTTAGCTGCATGATGGAAGAGCACAGCTCCGTTAATGAGCATGTACTCAAGATGTCGGGTTACGCCGATAAGCTTGTGTCCTTGGGAATATCGATTCCCATTGACTTAGGCATCCACCGTGTTCTGCAGTCTCTGCCACCTAGCTATAAGAGCTTCGTGATGAACTATAATATACAAGGCATGAAGAAGTCTCTCCCCGAGCTTCTATCAATGCTTAAAATTGCAGAAGTGGAGATCAAAAAGGAACATCAAGTGTTGATGATCAATAGGAACACTGGTTTCAAGAAAGACAAGAAGGGAAAACGGAAGGGAAGTAAGGGCGGCAAGCCTGTTGCCGCGCCTAAAAAGAAACCCCGAGTTGGACCTAAGTCTGATTCCGAGTGCTACTATTGTAAGGGGACTGGCCACTAGAAGCGCAACTGCCCCAAGTATCTGGCAGACAAGAAGGCCGGCAAGGCAAACAAAGGTATATATGATATACATGTTATTGATGTGTACTTGACTAGTGCTCGCAGTAGCACCTGGGTATTTGATACCGGTTCAGTTGCTAATATTTGTAACTCGAATCAGGGGCTGCGGAACAAGCGACCGCTAGCAAGGGGTGAGGTCAAGATGCGTGTCGGCAATGGATCAAGCGTTGATGTGATCGCCGTCGGAACGCTGCCTCTCCACTTACCATCGGGATTAGTTATAAACTTGAATAAATGTTATCTGGTGCCTGCACTGAGCATGAACATTGTATCTGGATCATGTTTGATGCGAAGTGGTTATTCATTTAAATCCGAGAACAATGGTTGTTCCATTTATATGAATGAAATCTTTTATGGTCATGCACCGATGATGAATGGTTTATTTCTATTAGATCTCGATGATAATGTTACACATATTCATAATGTTGATGCTAAAAGGATTAAACTTAATGATGATATATCCGCATATATGTGGCACTGCCGTCTAGGTCATATTGGCGTTAAACGCATGAAGAAGCTCCATTCGGATGGACTTTTGGAATCACTTGATTATGAATCATTTGATACATGTGAGCCATGCCTTATGGACAAGATGACTAGAACGCCGTTTTCCGGTTCAATGGAACGGGCGACAGATTTATTGGAAATCATACATTCTGATGTATGTGGTCCAATGAGTGTGTTGGCGCGAGGTGGATATCGTTATTTTGTTACTTTCACGGATGATTTGAGTAGATACGGTTATATCTACTTGATGAAACACAAGTCTGAAACCTTTGAAAAGTTCAAGGAATTTCAGAATGAAGTGGAAACTCATCGTAATAGAAAGATCAAATTTCTACGGTCCGACCGTGGAGGTGAGCATCTAAGTTACGAGTTTAGCACTCACATGAAAGAGTGTGGAATTGTTTCACAACTCACACCTGCCGGAACACCACAGCGAAATGGTGTGTCGGAACGTCGTAATCGTACTTTATTAGATATGGTTCGATCTATGATGTCTCTGACGGACTTGCCGTTGTCATTTTGGGGTTATGCACTAGAAACTGCTGCATTCACTTTAAATCGGGCACCATCTAAATCCGTTGAAAAGACACCGTATGAATTGTGGTTTGGAAACAAACCTAAGCTGTCATTTCTTAAAGTTTGGGGATGCGATGTTTATGTGAAGAAACTTCAACCGGATAAACTCAAACCCAAAGCGGAAAAATGCGTCTTCATAGGATACCCTAAAGAAACTATTGGGTATTCCTTCTATCATAGATCCGAGGGCAAGGTTTTTGTTGCCAAGAATGGATCCTTTCTAGAGAAAGAGTTTCTCGCGAAAGGTGTGAGTAGTCGGAAGGTAGAACTCGAAGAGGTTGTGGAACCTTCTCTTCAAAGTATGGCGAGTAGCGCAGCGCCGGAAGTTATTCCGGAGTTGGCTCCACCTGTTGAAGAGGGAACTAATGATAATGATCATGAAACTCCAAAAGAGAGTACTACCGAACCTCGCAGGTCAAACAGGACGCGTGCAGCTCCCGAGCTGTACGGAAATCCTGTCATGAATTTCATGGTTGATGAAAATGATGACCCTGCGACGTATGAAGAAGCGATGATGAGCCCGGATTCCAACAAATGGTTAGAAGCCATGAAATCCGAGATGGAATCCATGTATGAAAATCAAGTTTGGAACTTGGTGGAATTACCTCACGACCGAAAGGCCGTGGAGAACAAATGGATTTTCAAAAGGAAAACTGATGTTGATGGTAATGTGACCGTCTATAAAGCTCGACTTGTCGCAAAGGGGTTTCGACAAATTCAAGGAGTTGACTACGATGAGACTTTCTCTCCCGTAGCGATGCTAAAGTCAGTTAGGATTATGTTAGCAATTGCTGCATATTTCGATTATGAGATATGGCAGATGGATGTCAAAACCGCGTTTCTCAATGGTAATATTGAAGAAGAGTTGTATATGATACAACCAAAGGGTTTTGTCGATCCTAAGGATGCTAACAAGGTGTGCAAGCTTCAGCGATCCATCTATGGATTGAAGCAAGCATCACGAAGTTGGAATCTCTGCTTTGATGAGGTGATCAAAGAGTTTGGATTTGTCCAAACTTATGGAGAAGCTTGTATTTACAAGAAAGTGAGTGGGAGCAATGTGGCATTTCTGATATTATATGTGGATGACATATTATTGATCGGAAATGATATAGATCTTTTAAACAGTGTTAAAAGTTATCTAAACAGCAAATTTTCAATGAAGGACCTAGGTGAAGCGTCATACATATTAGGCATAAAGATCTATAGAGATAGATCTAGGCGCCTAATAGGGCTATCGCAAAGTATATACCTTGATAAGATTTTAAAGAAGTTTAAAATGGACGGAAGTAAGAAGGGGTTCTTACCTATGTTGCAAGGCAAGACATTGAGTAAGACTCAAAGTCCGGCTTCGGCGGAAGAAAGAGAGATAATGGACAAAGTCCCCTATGCTTCAGCCATAGGCTCTATAATGTACGCCATGCTATGTACAAGACCGGATGTGGCACATGCTATTAGTTTGACTAGTAGGTACCAATCGGATCCAGGTTCGGAACACTGGATAGCGGTCAAGAATATCCTTAAGTACTTACGAAGAACTAAGGATATGTTTCTTGTATACGGAGGTGAAGAAGAGCTCGTCGCTAAGTGTTATGTCGACGCTAGCTTTGACACCGATCCGGATGACTCTAAGTCTCAATCCGGATACGTATTTCTCATGAATGGCGGAGCGGTTAGTTGGAGGATGTGGCATCCCGCAAAACCACTACTAGAAAATCGCGTTGTTTTTGTGCATTGCATCATCTTGACCGCATGCTCATGTCATCATGCCACATTGCATTTGAGCATCGTCATCATCTTGCATTTGCTTGCATAAAACTAATTGCAGAAAAACCTATTTTTGTTTTCTAAAACGCCCCGTCTTTATTCAAACGCAAAGCCCGGTTCTCCGGAATATTTTTGTTTTGGCTCACCACGGGTTGCAAACGGTCCGTTTAAAACAAATAAAATATTAAATTATTTTTAGTGGGGGCAGTCGAACGGGCCGATTCGACCCGAACGACCACCCCCAGAAATTAAAACGGTCCACCTAATTCCTAAACCTACCAGTCCTATTCTACCCACCCCTCCTCCACCTCACCCCGGCCAATCCCCACCCGACACGTCACCTCTCCCCTCCCTCTAACCTATCCCACACCGCCACCTCACCCCCCAACTCTCTCTCCCTCCACCCTGGACTCCCACACCGACCCACCAGCCCTACCCACGCGGTCAACCCCCCTTTGACGCGCGGGACCCACCTAACCCACCAACCCCCACCAGCACACACCACAACACCCACACACGCATCACACGCACACACCGACACGCACCCAGGCCCACCGCCAGACCGCTCCCCTCCCCTGGCCCACCACCACCCCGTCGTCCCCATCCTCCCACCCCCGCTCCCCTGTTTCTCTCCCCGCCCCGAGCTCCTCTCCCTCCTCGCCGGAGCTCCCCTCGCCGCCGGCGCCCTCCATCGCTCCTCCGGCCACCGTCCGCCTCTCTCCTCTGCGGCCGCGTCCTCGCCTTCGACCAACCCTGGCACGCCCCGACCCCGGTCTCCCTTCCCCAGAGCGCCGCCTGCCTCGCCCTCCCTCCTTCCGCTCGCCGCCGGCCCTCCTCTGCGGCCGCGCCTCCGCCCAGGCCGCGACCGCCTCGCCCCTCTCGCCCTCGACCCGCCGCTCGAGCCGCCCACCTCCGCCCCATCCCCCTGCGCAGCACCGCCCGTCTGGCCCAAGCTCGCCGTCTCCCGTCGCCGGCGCAAGCCTCCCCGCCACGCCCATCCTCCTCTGCGACCGCCCTCCCCTTCGGTCATCACCGCCCGTCCGCCGGCTCCCTGCCCGAACTCGTCCCTGTCCAGCTGCAGCTACACAGACCCATTCCTTTGGCTCTTGCCTCTGCAGTAGCGTAACGGGCTTGTTGAGGTGCTGATGCCTGCCTCGCTCGCCCGTGCCGAGTTGAAATCTTGTGTGTTGTGAACGCTAGAGTTAGACCAAGGTGGGGTGCGTCCTGGGCTCAGATCCCTGCTCCGACGCTCTGCTACTCCTCTCTTTTGTTCTCGGGGACCAACAAGCGACGAACCATCGACAAGATCCGTGATCATGCTGCCAAGATCAGCACCGACAACAGAACTGTGGTACCCCAAGATCGCCTTCCCCGACCCAAAGGCGTCGAGATCCCGAGCCTCCGAAGACCGATCCGACAACGAACCCGCCGGTACCTCAAGATCTTCCTCGCGGCGTCCGAAGACCCGAACCCTATCGAATCCTCTCGGTGAACGCCAAGATCGCCTCACGGACGCCATGACCTCCTTCAAGGATCCGATGGCCGAGACCCTGAAGACCTATCTAGAGCGCCAAGGCCTTCGCATGGAGTCGGCAAGATCATCCGGACACACCAAGATCAACTGCGCGGGCCCGACAAGTTCGACACCGTCCAGGGCGAGACCGATGCGCCCCTGACACCGAACCAAGTACTCCTTTCCGGACGCCGAGCTTGCCGAGAACCCGGATGCGACAAGATCTGCCCCGTTGTTCGAGAACGTTCCGCCGAGACCGACCCGTCGAACCCTGAACCCTGAGACCGACCTCGAACCCCGGAACCCCAAGTTCGTCGAGACCCCCTAATGTGTGAACCCCTTCCCGAAAACCCTATTTTATAATACAATACAACTTGTTGCATATTAATTGTTCATGCATGCATATTGCCTGTGGTTTGGGGGTCTTATGCCAATTCACCTAATAATTAAATATGGGGCCCATATGCGGACAAATCTAGCCTTATATTGGCCTCATTTAAATTTTTGTAGCGAACCGGTGATAAATTCTGCCTTGTTAAACAACATTTAAATTGCGGGGTAGATAAATAACATGAACCACCTAATTAAGTGTCGGGACCCCGGTTCCACTTAATATTGACCTAATTGCATCGCATCTTTACCATGCCATACATCATACATGCATCATGCCGATCTTTTGCCGTAGTATTAAATAGCGCATCCGGTGTTTCTTCTAGTGCTTTGCTTCTTCGCGGATAAGGCCGTTGAGTTGATGCGAGAGTCGACCTGATCTTCGGTTGAACCTTCGACAATGTTTTCAGGCGAGCATCTCCCCCTTTCTTCCTATCTTACTTTTCTAGTATTTATTCCCTCCTGTTGATCTTTGCTATCTGTGTTGCGATGCTCTAGTTTTCGTACCCGTGATACCCCTTGCAGCCATATATAGCCTTGGACACATCCTATTACCTGTTGTTTGGTAGATAGTTGGACCCGCGTGTCGTAGTCGCTTGATCAAGTGTTTTTGCGTGTCGTCAAGTACCACAATTGTTGGAGAATTGCCGCATGTTGATGTTGGAGATGATCATGGCTTTACTTTTCGTTCACTTTAATTACTGTTTAACAACTAAAATTGAAGTAAGTAAGCAGAGGCATCGGTGGGTGATAGATAATGTTGGTTTCCGACCGCCCACTTGTGTCCCGTAGGACCCCGAGTTCTTGACACCTGTTCCGAGATCGAGCGCGCTAACCACAGGTGGGGAGATATGGGCCCCCCATTGATTATTACCTGATTTCAAAGTATTGTACTGGGGGCCACAAACTAGTTTGAGGTTTTATTTACTACCCTGTACTTATGCCATGCTTTACTGCTTTATTTACGTTTGTGCGAGGAGCACATTGTACTGTTTAGGATCGGGACACGTTTTCGCGGTGTCGACAGTCCCAGTTTTGGGATTTGCTGTCGTTCACAGCCGTCTACCCAAACCCTAAGTCCGTCTCGGAGACCGGCCGACTTCGTTGCGGGTTCGACTTGGTGGGGTGGCCCCCATGTACTTGCTTTGGGTCTGGGAACGTCGTGACTTAGGCCCCGCCGACATACCGATGGGTGTATGTTAACTGATCTGGCAAAAAGGGTCGAAGTGCCGGTGGATACTTTGGTGCACCCCTGCAGGGTTAAATCTTTTCGAGAAGCCGTGTCCGCGGTTATGGACGACTTGGAGCACAGTGCTTGATCATAGACAACTATAACTAAAGTTTACTGTTATAACTTGACTTGTATCCGATATGACTAGTAATCAGCTTCATCACAACGGAATGGCTAAATAAAAGTACCAACAACTGCTGGGTTTTGGGATATCTCATGCTATCGTATATTTGACTAGTAAGTGTCGCAACTACAACGGAATGGTTAACTAAAACGGCCCACTGCTTATTTTTATCAGGATGATTACCTATACCTGACTAGTAATTGCCGTAACGACAACCGAATAAATAAAACTGCCAACTGTGTGAGTTCCTCGGTTGACTTTCCTCGTTTGGTCTCGAGGGGAAATACCAGGATGGGATTGTTTGGTGTTAGTATCAGGTTGGATCCGGCTAGGTCATTCTTATCCCTCTCTGATAACCGCCAGTTGTATCGAGTCTCTATAGGTTGTTAAGTGCATGCTGCCGCTGCCGTTCAGTCCACCACACCTATGTAGGCGAGGACCGCCGAATTCTAGTCTCGCCGTGTACTGGCCTCAGTACTGACGCTCCTCTTTTTCCTTTGCCCTTTGTCGGCACCCCTTTTGTTTAAGCAGGTTTGAGATCGACGTCGTTAGCAGGGTTACCCTTCCGGCTTGGCCTGGGCAGGGTTATGGACGCCATTGGTTATTCTTCAGGGCTCTTAGCCCCATTTGCATCTTGTCCATAGTCGGATGCTCTATCATTTTCAAGGTGATTTGGATCTTTGTAAATTATATTTGTATTCTTGACTCTTTGAGTCGCCGTTATATATATCTGTTCTGTGGGTCCCATCGAGGACTGTTGTGTAATGTTATTACTTCGTTTTCCACCCGCACGCAAGTGCCTGGTGGGCACCTTCGAATCGTTTCTATGCGGGTTTGGCGGGTTTTGCTAAAACTTGCATAGGGCCGATTCTGAGGGTGTTACAGAGTGGTATCAGAGCTCAGCAGTTGCGATACCCCACAAGTCCAGCCTGTAGGATAACCTAGCTAACGGCCGAAGTAGAGTGTCAAAACTATTTTTGGAAAAATCGGTTGGATAGTTCTGATTAGGTCTGATTTTACTCCTTACCCCTCTGCTATTCTCCTCTTACCTCTACGCGTTTTGAATCCTCTCTCGTCTCTTTCTTCGAGTCCAGGAATTCTCGTGGATGGGTTTTCGTCGTACCTTCAGGGTTTCGCTTCCTTCTTTGATAACGGTGTTCTACCATCCGGTGTTCATGCTGCCTGAGTGATCCTTTATCGGTGGTACCATTCTTTGTTCCTTGTTTGTGCCTTCCGGTGTTTTCCGACGCGACGACATCCTCTACGCCAGATCCGATGCAGAGTCTGCATCACTCCTTTGTTTCCGAACCTCGCTTGTTGAGATCTTCAGTCTGAATTCTGAGAGTTGGTTGCATAATCTGTTATTCGTGTACATAGTAATGCTTTGAGTGCGGGATGGAGTCGCGACCATACCACTACTCTTATCATTTGCTCTGTATATTGAATAGTGGATCGATGCAATTTTACTCCTTCCATGGAAGTTAGTGGTGGCCTTACCTTTAACTTCGTCCGTTGTTTATCCGGAGTGTTCTCTTGACGAACAAGATCAACGACCTCGTTAGTGGTGTCGCGAGGAACTACACGAAGCGAGAAGACGCAGGTCGCCGACCTTCCTTCCCGGTACCATGAGGCGGATCTCGAGGGCGAGATCCATTGTTAGTGGTGTCGAGTTGTGGCATCCCGCAAAACCACTACTAGAAAATCGCGTTGTTTTTGTGCATTGCATCATCTTGACCGCATGCTCATGTCATCATGCCACATTGCATTTGAGCATCGTCATCATCTTGCATTTGCTTGCATAAAACTAATTGCAGAAAAACCTATTTTTGTTTTCTAAAACGCCCCGTCTTTATTCAAACGCAAAGCCCGGTTCTCCGGAATATTTTTGTTTTGGCTCACCACGGGTTGCAAACGGTCCGTTTAAAACAAATAAAATATTAAATTATTTTTAGTGGGGGCAGTCGAACGGGCCGATTCGACCCGAACGACCACCCCCAGGAATTAAAACGGTCCACCTAATTCCTAAACCTACCAGTCCTATTCTACCCACCCCTCCTCCACCTCACCCCGGCCAATCCCCACCCGACACGTCACCTCTCCCCTCCCTCTAACCTATCCCACACCGCCACCTCACCCCCCAACTCTCTCTCCCTCCACCCTGGACTCCCACACCGACCCACCAGCCCTACCCACGCGGTCAACCCCCCTTTGACGCGCGGGACCCACCTAACCCACCAACCCCCACCAGCACACACCACAACACCCACACACGCATCACACGCACACACCGACACGCACCCAGGCCCACCGCCAGACCGCTCCCCTCCCCTGGCCCACCACCACCCCGTCGTCCCCATCCTCCCACCCCCGCTCCCCTGTTTCTCTCCCCGCCCCGAGCTCCTCTCCCTCCTCGCCGGAGCTCCCCTCGCCGCCGGCGCCCTCCACCGCTCCTCCGGCCACCGTCCGCCTCTCTCCTCTGCGGCCGCGTCCTCGCCTTCGACCAACCCTGGCACGCCCCGACCCCGGTCTCCCTTCCCCAGAGCGCCGCCTGCCTCGCCCTCCCTCCTTCCGCTCGCCGCCGGCCCTCCTCTGCGGCCGCGCCTCCGCCCAGGCCGCGACCGCCTCGCCCCTCTCGCCCTCGACCCGCCGCTCGAGCCGCCCACCTCCGCCCCATCCCCCTGCGCAGCACCGCCCGTCTGCCGCGCCTCCCCAACCTCAGCCGCCTCCTCCCGCCGCGGCTCCGCGCGCCCCGCCGGCGACGCGCGACCCCCTCCGGCCCAAGCTCGCCGTCTCCCGTCGCCGGCGCAAGCCTCCCCGCCACGCCCATCCTCCTCTGCGACCGCCCTCCCCTTCGGTCATCACCGCCCGTCCGCCGGCTCCCTGCCCGAACTCGTCCCTGTCCAGCTGCAGCTACACAGACCCATTCCTTTGGCTCTTGCCTCTGCAGTAGCGTAACGGGCTTGTTGAGGTGCTGATGCCTGCCTCGCTCGCCCGTGCCGAGTTGAAATCTTGTGTGTTGTGAACGCTAGAGTTAGACCAAGGTGGGGTGCGTCCTGGGCTCAGATCCCTGCTCCGACGCTCTGCTACTCCTCTCTTTTGTTCTCGGGGACCAACAAGCGACGAACCATCGACAAGATCCGTGATCATGCTGCCAAGATCAGCACCGACAACAGAACCGTGGTACCCCAAGATCGCCTTCCCCGACCCAAAGGCGTCGAGATCCCGAGCCTCCGAAGACCGATCCGACAACGAACCCGCCGGTACCTCAAGATCTTCCTCGCGGCGTCCGAAGACCCGAACCCTATCGAATCCTCTCGGTGAACGCCAAGATCGCCTCACGGACGCCATGACCTCCTTCAAGGATCCGATGGCCGAGACCCTGAAGACCGATCTAGAGCGCCAAGGCCTTCGCATGGAGTCGGCAAGATCATCCGGACACACCAAGATCAACTGCGCGGGCCCGACAAGTTCGACACCGTCCAGGGCGAGACCGATACGCCCCTGACACCGAACCAAGTACTCCTTTCCGGACGCCGAGCTCGCCGAGAACCCGGATGCGACAAGATCTGCCCCGTTGTTCGAGAACGTTCCGCCGAGACCGACCCGTCGAACCCTGAACCCTGAGACCGACCTCGAACCCCGGAACCCCAAGTTCGTCGAGACCCCCTAATGTGTGAACCCCTTCCCGAAAACCCTATTTTATAATACAATACAACTTGTTGCATATTAATTGTTCATGCATGCATATTGCCTGTGGTTTGGGGGTCTTATGCCGATTCACCTAATAATTAAATATGGGGCCCATATGCGGACAAATCTAGCCTTATATTGGCCTCATTTAAATTTTTGTAGCGAACCGGTGATAAATTCTGCCTTGTTAAACAACATTTAAATTGCGGGGTAGATAAATAACATGAACCACCTAATTAAGTGTCGGGACCCCGGTTCCACTTAATATTGACCTAATTGCATCGCATCTTTACCATGCCATACATCATACATGCATCATGCCGATCTTTTGCCGTAGTATTAAATAGCGCATCCGGTGTTTCTTCTAGTGCTTTGCTTCTTCGCGGATAAGGCCGTTGAGTTGATGCGAGAGTCGACCTGATCTTCGGTTGAACCTTCGACAATGTTTTCAGGCGAGCATCTCCCCCTTTCTTCCTATCTTACTTTTCTAGTATTTATTCCCTCCTGTTGATCTTTGCTATCTGTGTTGCGATGCTCTAGTTTTCGTACCCGTGATACCCCTTGCAGCCATATATAGCCTTGGACACATCCTATTACCTGTTGTTTGGTAGATAGTTGGACCCGCGTGTCGTAGTCGCTTGATCAAGTGTTTTTGCGTGTCGTCAAGTACCACAATTGTTGGAGAATTGCCGCATGTTGATGTTGGAGATGATCATGGCTTTACTTTTCGTTCACTTTAATTACTGTTTAACAACTAAAATTGAAGTAAGTAAGCAGAGGCATCGGTGGGTGATAGATAATGTTGGTTTCCGACCGCCCACTTGTGTCCCGTAGGACCCCGAGTTCTTGACACCTGTTCCGAGATCGAGCGCGCTAACCACAGGTGGGGAGATATGGGCCCCCCATTGATTATTACCTGATTTCAAAGTATTGTACTGGGGGTCACAAACTAGTTTGAGGTTTTATTTACTACCCTGTACTTATGCCATGCTTTACTGCTTTATTTACGTTTGTGCGAGGAGCACACTGTACTGTTTAGGATCGGGACACGTTTTCGCGGTGTCGACAGTCCCAGTTTTGGGATTTGCTGTCGTTCACAGCCGTCTACCCAAACCCTAAGTCCGTCTCGGAGACCGGCCGACTTCGTTGCGGGTTCGACTTGGTGGGGTGGCCCCCATGTACTTGCTTTGGGTCTGGGAACGTCGTGACTTAGGCCCCGCCGACATACCGATGGGTGTATGTTAACTGATCTGGCAAAAAGGGTCGAAGTGCCGGTGGATACTTTGGTGCACCCCTGCAGGGTTAAATCTTTTCGAGAAGCCGTGTCCGCGGTTATGGACGACTTGGAGCACAGTGCTTGATCATAGACAACTATAACTAAAGTTTACTGTTATAACTTGACTTGTATCCGATATGACTAGTAATCAACTTCATCACAACGGAATGGCTAAATAAAAGTACCAACAACTGCTGGGTTTTGGGATATCTCATGCTATCGTATATTTGACTAGTAAGTGTCGCAACTACAACGGAATGGTTAACTAAAACGGCCCACTGCTTATTTTTATCAGGATGATTACCTATACCTGACTAGTAATTGCCGCAACGACAACCGAATAAATAAAACTGCCAACTGTGTGAGTTCCTCGGTTGACTTTCCTCGTTTGGTCTCGAGGGGAAATACCAGGATGGGATTGTTTGGTGTTAGTATCAGGTTGGATCCGGCTAGGTCATTCTTATCCCTCTCTGATAACCGCCAGTTGTATCGAGTCTCTATAGGTTGTTAAGTGCATGCTGCCGCTGCCGTTCAGTCCACCACACCTATGTAGGCGAGGACCGCCGAATTCTAGTCTCGCCGTGTACTGGCCTCAGTACTGACGCTCCTCTTTTTCCTTTGCCCTTTGTCGGCACCCCTTTTGTTTAAGCAGGTTTGAGATCGACGTCGTTAGCAGGGTTACCCTTCCGGCTTGGCCTGGGCAGGGTTATGGACGCCATTGGTTATTCTTCAGGGCTCTTAGCCCCATTTTCATCTTGTCCGTAGTCGGATGCTCTATCATTTTCAAGGTGATTTGGATCTTTGTAAATTATATTTGTATTCTTGACTCTTTGAGTCGCCGTTATATATATATCTGTTCTGTGGGTCCCATTGAGGACTGTTGTGTAATGTTATTACTTCGTTTTCCACCCGCACACAAGTTCCTGGTGGGCACCTTCGAATCGTTTCTATGCGGGTTTGGTGGGTTTCGCTAAAACTTGCATAGGGCCGATTCTGAGGGTGTTACAGAGGAGCTCCAAACAACCTGTGGTAGCGGGATCAACAACGGAGGCCGAATATGTTGCTGCTTCAGAAGCGGCTCAGGAAGCAGTTTGGATGAAGGAGTTCATATCCGAACTAGGAGTGGTGGCAAACGCGTTGGACCCAATGGTGATCTATTGTGACAACAATGGTGCCATTGCCAATGCCAAAGAGCCAAGGTCTCACAAGCATTCCAAGCATATTAAGCGCCGGTTTCACTCCATCCGCGAGCATATCAAGGATGGAGATATAAAGATTTGTAAAGTACATACGGATCTCAATGTAGCAGATCCGTTGACTAAAACTCTCCCTAGAGCAAAACATGATCAACACCAGAACTCAATGGGTGTTATATTTATCACTATGTAACTAGATTATTGTCTCTAGTGCAAGTGGGAGACTGAAGGGAATATGCCCTGAGAGGCAATAATAAAGTGTTTATTATGTGTATTCCAAGTATATGATAGATGTTTATTTTGCATGCTATAATTGTATTGATACGGAAACGTTAATACATGTGTGTTTAATAAACAAACAGAAAGTTCCTAGTTATGCCTCTCTCATAAACTAGCTCGTTGATTAACAAGATGATCAAGGTTTCCTGATCATGGACATTGGATGTTGTTAATAACGGGATCACAACATTAGTGTAATGGTGTGATGAACATTCATCCGAAGTATAGCATTACGATCAAATTCATTGAGTTTATATTGCTATAACAACTTACGAAGTGATCCTAATCCTTAGACCATGAGATCATGTCAATCACTAACACCGGAAGAGTTTCTTGATAACATCAAACGTCACACCGTAACAGGGTGATTATAAAGATGGATTCAGAACTAATAAAGTGTTATGTTGAGGCTCATGGATCGAGAGTGGAATTTGTTCATACCGATGACGGATAGATATACTCTGGGCCCTCTCGGTGATATCACATTGATTAGCTTGCAAGCAAGTGATTTGATCATTAGAATGTTATATCACAGGAACGATAAAAGAGTGCATGTCGGTAACGAGATCAAACTAGGTATGGAGATACCGATGATCGAATCTCGGACATGTAATATATCGTGAAACAAAGGGATTAAGATACTAGCGTAAAAGGTTCCGACGATCACAAGAAAGTCATCTTTGAATGTGTGGGAGTCAGTATGGGTCTCCAGATCCCGCTTCTGATTATTGATCCGAGAGGGGTCTCAATCATGTCCGCATTATTCACGAACCGTAGGGTGACACACTTAAGAGACACCGATATCCAATTGGAGCAAATGTTTCATGCCGAAAGAATGAACAAGCGCGGGAATTTATTTCACTAGATACCAAAACAGGTTTTCGGGTGAAATTGCATAAAGTGGTTATGCATGTGAAATAGAATTCTAGCAAGGGGTTATTTGTGAATGTTTGTCATTAAAGTAATTGACAAAATTCTGAATAAAATAAAATAGTTTTATTTAATGAGAGTTTGCATTAAATTTGGTGGAAATTTAATGGGAATTTGAGTGGACTTTTGAGTGGAGGGATTTTAAAGGGCATTTTGTGAGTGGAGTGTCCACCCACATGAATGAAGGAGGGGAGGGGGCAGCCCCCATGGCCGGCGGCCACCCCCTTGGGTGCCCCCCCTCCTCCTATAAAAGGAGCCCCCCTCCTCACTTGTCTCACACACCTCCTCGTGAAGGATCTCTCTCCCCCTCTAGAATTTATCCCCCATGGTCCCGGACTAGCGAGATACATGTTCCCGGTGGCTATTCGGCAAGAAAGAGTTGTGCTTCCGCTGCATCGCTGGAGCGAGGAGGCGGAGGTTGCTCGGTGCCTCGAACGTGTGTGCGAGCACGGATGCGCTGCTGATTTGCGGCGCTAGGACTTCCTCTCGATCTTGAGATCGGCAAGAGATCGTCTACATCAACCACGAGTTGAACTCGTTAAGCTTTGTCGGTCTTCAAGGGTATGTTCTCTACGGATATACATCCGCCCGTTGTTTGTATCTAGTAGATAGATCTTGGTATATAGTTCACATCGTAGGAAAATTTTTGTTTTCTATGCTGCGAACCCTACAGATAGCACAAAGGAGGAGAAACAACCATCTAGATACTGTATGGACCCATAGTCCAAGGTGGAACTACTCACGCATCATACCGGAGAGAAGGCCTCCAGGATGATCTCCCCTATGGCAGGGTGCCGGGAAGAACTTCATATCCCCTCCCCCCGATCTAGGGACGATGGTGGCGGCGGCTACAGACGGTTTCATGGATTTCTGATCGGATACCGAGAGTTTCTGTATCGGGGGATTCTTATAGGCGAAGGGGCGAGTCCGGGAGGCGACCAGGGTCGCTAAACCCTAGCCAGGCGCGGGTCCACCTGACCCCGTGCCTGGGGTGGGTCTGGCCCCCCTGGCCATCCCCTCCGGCTCTCCTCTGGACTTCTTGTTCCCCATGGAAAGTTATTGACTTTGTCCTTCGTCCCGTCCAATTCTGAGAATATTTCTTTACTAACTTTTCTGAAACCAAAAACAACAGAAAACAGGCATCTGGCACTGTTGCAACTTGTTAATAGGTTAGTACCAAAAAACATGTAAAAACACCTAAAAGTGTAGACAAGTAAAGCAAAGTAGATACTAAACAAGCATGGAGCATAAAAAATTATAGATACGTTTCTAACGTATCACTATGGTGTGGAAGGTAATGGTTTGCAGCAAGTAAACAAGTAACAGTGGAAGATGTGTCAATGGTAAAGATTGGACCGGGGTCCATAGTTCACTAGAGGTGCTCTCCTTAGATAAACAACATGGCATGAAGGGTAAACAAATTACAGCGAGGCAATTGACACGAACTGGGCAAGGCATAACAATGCAATTACTATCCAGAAAGATCCTATGAGGTTGATTGGGCAATACAACAATATACATAGACCGTAATCCAACTGCATTTATGACTAGAAGTCCACCTTCAGGTTATCATCCGACCCCCCTCCAGTATTAAGTTATAAGCAACAGACAACTGATTTAAGCAAAGTGTGTAAGGTAAACAGTTCACATGTTCCATGAACAAGAGACCGTTGTTTTCTCCCTAGTAGCAACAACACATCTACAGCCGGAGAGATTATTGTCACTTCCCTTGGAACTAGAGGCATGAACCCACTATCGAGCATAAATACTCCCTCTTGGAGTCACTAGCAACTACTTGGCCAAGATAACCACTAGCAACGGAGAGCATGCAAGATCACAAACAACACAGACATGATAGAATCATAAAGATAGAACCATTAATCAAACTAACATAATAATCTCAATGTCCATCGGATCCCCGCAAACACAACATGCATGATTACAAATAGATTGGATCTTGATCATGAACGGAGCTCACAAGATCTATACATGAAAGCACAAAGGAGGAGATACAACCATCTAGCTACTACATGGACCCATAGTCCAAGGTGGAACTACTCACGAATCATACCGGAGAGAAGGCCTCCGGGATGATCTCCCCTCCGGCAGGGTGCCAGGAAGAGCTTCAGATCCCCCCCCGATCTAGGGACGATGGTGGCGGCGGCTATAGATGGTTTTGTGGAATATTGATCGGGTTCTAAGAGTTTCCGCATCGGGGGCTTCTTATAGGCGAAGGGGGAGACCGAGGCGGCCGACAGGGCAGCCAAACCCTAGCCAGGCGCGGGTTAGGGCCCACCCGTGCCTTGGGGGGGGGGGGTCTGGCCCCTCTGGCCGGCCCCTCAGGCTCTCCTCTGGACTTCTTGTTCCTCACGGAAAGTTATTGACTTTGTCCTTCGTCCCATCCAATTCCGAGAATATTTCTTTACTAACTTTTCTGAAACCAAAAACAACAAAAACAGGCATCTGGCACTGTTGCAACTTGTTAATAGGTTAGTACCAGAAAACATCTAAAAAGCACCTCAAAGTGTAGACAAGTAAAGCAAAGTAGATACTAAACAAGCATGGAGCATCAAAAATTATAGATACGTTTCCAACATATCAGCATCCCCAAGCTTAACTCCTGCTCATCCTCGAGTAGGTAAGTGATAAAAAGAATAATTTTTTAGGTGACATGCACCCTCACAATAAAGATCCAACCATTTGCAAGCATTGAAAGCTGAGATCAAAGAACTCTAAACATGTGCATGCAAGAATGGAATTCTAACAATAGGACATAGTAACTATGCATGCAACATGGCAAGCTACAAACAAAGATCATGAATAACATGCATTGAAAAACCTTTGTTTGTTTCACATACAGAAAACATAGCATAGTGGCAATCAGCTTGTCCCTCATAGAGTAGCAATATAGATGCATAGGACACCTTCAAAGTTCACAAGGGTGACTAGAAACAAGTAGCACAAGAACAAGTAATAACACAATATGCATTAATTAATAATCTTTGGAACACTGCACACATAATGACAACTATGCTCTCTTAATGGTGCCTAAAGGTAGAAGGTGGAGACTCAATAATGATGTAAGAAAGGTCTTTTTGTAAAGGAAGCAGGGATTATAAGTTTCAAAAATAGCTTCCAAAAATTATGGTACTTATTAGCTTCCAACCCTCATTGCCCCTATCATAAGCATCTTGAAGTGGTTAAGGTTAAAGTGGCAAAGCTGGAGTATATGCTTGACAAAGTATAAGTTGGCAATCTCAAGTCCCTTAACTATGAGGGCTACACCTCATGGATACTCAACTTAGGGCCCAGGCAAGTTCTTGTCACTGTAAGTATTTGCATATCATTGAGAACCGCCAACGGGGTACCCCTTGCACATGGTACATGAGCTTTCCCATAACCAAAATGACAAGGCAAGCAGACAATGAGCATCTCAGCAATTCTTCTTATGTACCATGGGAATATGGTGCTTTTTTCTCTCTTTTCTCTTTTCTCAATGTGTCTAAATCTGGGAATGGTTCTTATTTAACCGGGTGCATTAGTTCGGTTTCTTCACGTGGGCTTGTTTGGTTTGGATTCTAATGGGAGGACTCTAAAACAATTTTGATTTAGTTCGGTTGTTCTAGAAACTGGTTTGGGTATGGTCAGGTATAGGTCCAATGGTTCTAGTTCTAAACAGGTTAAACCCGTGATTTCCAACCGATTATTTGCGTGGTTCCGACGCCAGTTACGTCCTCGTTCGGTTATTTGCGTGTCTGTGGCCGCCGCTACTACATCCTCTACCTACGTACCTCGCGTCCTTGGCCTGCGGCCGGGAATCTCCAACGACAGTGGCGACGAATGTGGATGGGCGCTCTTCTCTGGCCGCCACAGCTCCGGCGACCACGACGGTCTCGAAGCGTTTTCCTCTCACCTCCGCCAGGATGCCTTGCCCTCGACGGCCTGCTCCTTCTCGTGGGTCGTCGGTACCACCACGCCACCATCCTTCTACTTCTCCGGCGAGCACGTACTGTTCGAAGAGCCGATACGTGTGCGGACGAAGTGGTCGTTGCCACAACGATGGTGGACGCCATAGCCACACACACACACACGACATACTTGGCCAGGGCTAAACTGAATATATGTAGTTACTGACTTCTTGCAGCTGCCGGCGCACTTGTCCGTCGGCGCCCACCTCGTCTGGCCTGTGTGACTGCAGCTGTCGGCGCTCATGGCTACCTGCTGTTGTTCATGGCGCTCATGCCGACGCGCGCCGTGGTGAAGCCCAAGTAGTCGTCCGATCCGCTGCTGTTCCCGAATGGCAGCCTCAGCAGTGAACGGAACGCCCACCCTGCCGGAGCCGTCGAGCCCAGCTCAAATAGCCGTCGGAGCCTATGGTGAGGGAGCCAAACAAGAGCGTGGTCGTTGTTCATGGTGCTGCAGTGAACCCGAGCGGAGCACTCACATTCTCGCTGGACGAAGTGGTGCAGGATATCCCAGCAGTGCTCGATCTGTCCTAGGATCCTTAGGTGCCTTGTTGCTTTGTTACGTACGTCAACCCATTTGATCCATCAGTTCCAAACCCATTTTCCTAAACGGATTCAACCCACAGTTGTATAATTGGTTTAGTTCAGCCCAGGTGAGAAAACAAGCAGGTTTGGTTTTGGTTGGGCTCACTTAAATATGAAATGGGTTTAGTTGAGGTTCAGTTGTCAAGTTCGCTGGCGTGGGTTTGGTTGAGGTGTGGTTTAGTTCTCCAACCATTCTCACGTTTAAATGTGTCTCTTTTTTTATAAGAAGAATGTTTCATAGATGTCACTATGGTGATGCTACAAGTTTCCACCATGATTAGGCATGGCTTAGGCTAGCGGCCCAAGCGTTTCTCTAACACAGAATACAAACTCCATGGACTTACAAGTTCCCACTTCATTTCACACCGGTAACATCCATAGACAAAAGAGCATGATATCAACGGAGTACAAAAAATACAAGTGCAATGTTGAAAACGTTCCCCGTGACATCACGGTTCTGCTAATCCCAACTTATAAGTGCAAGCATATACAACAAAGTTGCCTCAATGGTTCAAATTTATTAGGGCAAAGAATATAATGTGCCATCAAGTTCGTGAGGGCTTTAATCACTAAGTTTCCACATAACAAAATAGTTTTTAATTGGAAGATAGTTGAAACAAGAATATACTTGGAATGGTGTACACACCATGCATAGGATTTTATAGTGGACACTTTGGGATAACTTGGTTTCTTGGGAGTTGGAAGCATGAGTAGAACTTACTCATACAAGTGGAGGCTATCAAAAGACTCGGAGCAACCAACTAAGAGAGCAATAATGGCCAAAATTATGCAATGCAACAAAGCAAACTAATCAAAGCAAAGGGTGGTACTACAAGTCAAGGACTAAATAATCATAGAGGCTAATGGTGACTTGTCATAGTCATAACATGGTGTAATCATGTGCCAAGTCAACCCAAGCAAAAACATCAAAGCAGAATACCACAATACTATGTTTTTGCATGCTAAAACAACGCATAATTTCTTCAAGGCACACTAAGCAATCCCAATTGTTTGGAACAAGACATGCTACAACAATAATCACTAAGCATGATGCTAAAACAACACCTAGCATGTCATGCTAAAGTCTAAGTCACGGTCAATGCAAGCTCCTCTTGAGCAAGAACTTACTACTCCTTTCCAAACACCAATCAAACTTATTTGCAAAACAACACAGAGAGAACGGGGGTACAAACTCATTTATTAAATCAAACTAAACAAACTAAGCAAAGCAAACGAAAACTGAGACGCTCCAAGAACAACACAACTGTGCATGAAACAATAAAAGTGAAGTGTCTAGACAGACCTGAGCTTTTTATTGATGAAGAAGGGGATGCCCAAGGCATCCCCAAGCTTTGACGCTTGTACCTCTTTGATATTTCTTGGGGTGACACCATGGTGGCATCCCCAAGCTTGAGCTTTTGTCCATTCTTCATCTCATTGCATCATTCTCTCTCTACACCTAAAATTTTTCCTTCATACAAAACTTCACACAATCTTCATTAGCAACATTAGCTTATTCAAAAGATATTAGACCACTGGCAAAGCTTTGGAACAGCAAGGCTTTTTACTTAAAACACAAGCTACTGAAGTAACTCCTTCAAATAAACTCAATTTACCTGAAGAGAGCTCAAAAAAGAATCAATAAGAAGCAAATGCAAATAATGGCAGAAATCTGTCAAAACAGACCAGGAGGTAGAAACGAATTTTTTCGAACATCTTCTGTTGCTCAAATCAAAAAGTGCTGAACTAATGAAAGTTAGCCAACATACTGCGGGATGTATTCGTAAATTTTGATCTCAATCCAAGTTAAAGAGCCTCCTCACGAATTTTTTTGGTGGAGGATAGAAATCTGTTTCGGGACAGCAACTCCCCAAATCTTACTTCCCTCTCATTAGAGGTCATTCTTGGCACAAAAAGCAAACAAAAAGGATAAGGAGAGTTTATTACCGAAGTAATAACTTCCAAGACTCAAGGAAACTCTTGGGTTATCTCCTAACAAGTACTTATGTTTAACGCCTTTAAGTTAGGCACAAGAAGCAAGAAGAATCAAGTATTTTCAAATGAAGAATTGCCCCTCTTGTTCCTTCTTTTCTTACCTTTCTTTTTCTTCTTAGGAAAGATATGATTGCTTACCGGGGTATTAAAGTGCATGATGCCTTCTCCCACGTCTATTACTGCCCCAAGGTGTTTCAGTAGAGATCTTCCAAGTGTGATCTGTCCTTTGCCTACACATTGAATAACAAGATAATCAGTAGACACCATTTTCCCTGAGATTTTTGTAAACACACCTTCAGCTATTCCAATGGGTAATATAGTGGCATTGTTGGTAAGAGATATTTCTTCTCCTCCTTCAGTAAGCCCCCAAAGACTCAAGGAATCAAAAATATCTTTGGGCATGAGACAAAATTCAGGCATGATATCACAGCGAGCATCAAAGAGTGTAGTGTTTATTGAGACTTTAATTGTGGGAAACCAATTTGAAGGCTCAGAATTTATGGGAACATAATCATGGTAAGCCCTAAGAGTGTGATAGCAACTATTCATGGCAGAAATACTGGTCTCAAGATGGTTCAACCTAGCAAAAATACTTATGAAAGAGGAATCAGACTTGCCAGGTGTATCATAGATCATGATTATTTTCTTATAGCATCATAAGCTTCATCCTCAATACAAAGCAAAAAATCTTTTTCAGCCACAGCATCCAAAGCATATCTATAACGAAGAGCAATCCCGTGGTAGAAACTATCAATAACCAAGCTAAGACTCATCTTAGGCCCAGTTTCCCTTTGTAAAGTAGAGATTCTAGACCAAGCTTCTTTGAAAAATCTCTTCATTTTTTTGTTTAAAAGTAAGATCTTTTCCATAGGTGTCACGGAGATTGGATCAAAAACAGACATGGTAGTAACTAAGGTCGGAACTAATTTTTTGTGTTTTCGAATAAAGAAAGCAAACCAAGCTAGACTAATTTTTGGGTTTTTTTTTGGAAAGAGGCAAACAAAACCAGGCAAAAGAAACAAAGAAAACTAAAAACAAAGTAAAGAGAAAGGAAGTGAAGGACTCCCCTAGTGAAGACGTCCTTAGCCTCCCCGGCAACGGCGCCAGAAATTAATTGATGCTACACTCAACAGGGAGGAAGAGTGCTTCATTGGAAACCCCAAGAGCAAGGTATGAAGAGTACAACGGCAAGATTTCCCTCAGTAGAACCCGAGGTTATCGAACCAGAAGGAGGAAGGAAACGTCACACAGGTGTTGGAAGCAACGTGGAGACCTGCACAACACAAACTCAAGACTCTGTCCCAACGAATCAGTGAGGTTGTCAAGCTCACCGGTTTGCTGTAACAAAGGATTAAATGTATGGTGTGGAAGGTAATGGTTTGCAGCAAGTAAACAAGTAACATTGGAAGATGTATCAATGGTAAAGATTGGACCGGGGTCCATAGTTCACTAGAGGTGCTCTCCTTAGGTAAACAACATGGCATGAAGGGTAAACAAATTATAGCGAGGCGATTGACAGGAACCGATCAAGGCATGACAATGCAATTACTAGCCAGAAAGATCCTATGAGGTTGATTGGGCAATACAACAATATACATAGAACGTAATCCAACTGCATCTATGACTCGAAGTCCACCTTCAGGTTATCATCCGAACCCCCTCCAGTATTAAGTTGCAAGCAACAGATAACTACTTTAAGCAAAGTGTGTAAGGTAAACAGTCCACATGTTCCATGAACAAGAGACCGTTGTTTTCTCCCTAGTAGAAACATCACATCTGCAACCAAAGAGATTATTGTCACTTCCCTTGGAAACAAGAGGCATGAACCCACTATCGAGCATAAATACTCCCTCTTGGAGTCACTAGCAACTACTTGGCCAAGATAACCACTAGCAACCGAGAGCATGCAAGATCACAAACAACATAGACATGATAGAATCATAAAGATAGAACCATTAATCAAACTAACATAATAATCTCAATATCCATCAGATCCCCGCAAACACAACATGCATGATTACAAATAGATTAGATCTTGATCATGAACGGAGCTCACAAGATCTATACATGAAAGCACAAAGGACTAGATACAACCATCTAGCTACTACATGGACCCATAGTCCAAGGTGGAACTACTCACGAATCATACCAGAGAGAAGGCCTCCGGGATGATCTCCCCTCCGGCAGTGTGCCGGGAAGAGCTTCAGATCCCCCCGATCTAGGGACGATGGTGGCGGCGGCTACAGACGGTTTCATGGAATATTGATCGGGTTCTGAGAGTTTCTGCATCGGGGGCTTCTTATAGGCGAAGGGGGAGACCGAGGCTGCTGCCAGGGCGGCCAAACCTGTAACATCCCAGCATTAGAGCTTAGAAATAAGCTGAACACAGATGTGTGCATTGCATTCATGCATAGAAAATCCGAATAATTTTTGCTCTTTTGAACAAAACTTGTTAAAGTGATTGAAGCTTCTCTCAACTTGATGGAATTGAAGTAGATCATCAAGTTGATTGCGATAAGTTTCAATATGACCTTTGCTAAAACCTTATTTTGGGTAAGGGAGATTTGATCTAAGGGTAGATCAAATGTAATAAAAAATAAACCATTACACCTTGACTAATGATTATAATTTGATCCTTAAGTGATCACATCCTAGTATTCATCACAATAACCCATGAATACCAAATTAAGAATATAACCCAAATCATAAGAGTATAATAACTAACTCTTGATCTTTTTTATCCTTATTTATTTCTACCATGTGGATCATGTTAATACTTAACCCTAACTCTTTAGTTGTATTGAGTAGCAAGGAAAGCAATTCAAGATCATTCACCATATATCTTCCTTTCCATATCAATCCTTATAGAATCCTATCTCGATATCTGTTGTTCATCAATGTTGAGTAATCAACTATTGATTCACCAATTCTTAATCTATCAATTCTGGATCTTTTAACTCTTATCCTTATCATAGCATTCATTTAAAGTCCTTTAGAAAAATAAGTAGGAAGATGTAGATGGTAATGCTAGTTATAAATATCATCCTTAGGATGGTAGTGTTGGAAGTGAATAAAATCAATATGATTATTGATGGAGTTAACTCACCGCTGAAATGATAGAAGGGTATCTGAGGTAAAGATTACAAGGATGATTATTGAAGATAGTTACCAGGAGTAATCCTATTGGACTAAGTAGTATAGTCCATGAATAACATACCCTAATCCACTAGAGATATTAAGAAGATAATTATAATACAACTGTAGTGTTGTATTGATGAAGCCTTGATTAGCCAACTAGAAACCTAAACTATAAAGGATTAGAGGATTATAATGATGGTGCTTTAGCCACCAAGATTGAATGCTCATATCATGTATAAGTGATATTGGTGGGTAGAACATGATTGAAACCTAGTATAGATATGTTATCCTAGGTCAGCCATGATAAGTCACCATGATATAATGTGAAGCTAAAATATGAGTTACTAGAGTAAAGTAAATATAAGATAGTATGATTAAGTTAAAGCTAGAGCAGCATGGAGTTATTGAAGTAGTCTTATTCCTCTTAAAAGAATAGTAAGCTTTTGAGGAAAGTAGTTTGATATATACATCTACTGGAGTAATATTAGTGGTGGATGATTAAGGAAGGGTATGAATAGAATTAAAAGTAACCATCTATTGGATGGGAGATTATCAGCAGTAGAGTAGTAGATATAACCAAGTCTGGATAGGTGAAGATTATGAAAAGCTTTAGTGTCAAGCTCATTGGATTTATAAATGGATTTAGAAGAATAAAAGGTGGATAGAATATTCTTGTGTAGCAAAGCTCATCATGTTAACACATGGTGATGGATATGGAGAAGTAGTATATCTAGGAAAGGAATTTCTTAATCAGAAGTCTAGAATTATGAATTATGGAAGATAGGAATTCTTAGTAAACACTAAACCCTAAATCTATAATCAAGCTTAACATCCAGCTCATTTGTTGGATAAATCATTTTATCTTCACAATGTTTAATAGGAATATTCCCCTATAGCAAATCATTTAAGCACATCTCTGTCATTTCCAAATATCATAACCATTTGTCCTTAGGAGTTATTTTTATCAATTCTTTTCTATAAGACATTCCAGATAATAACTTTCTATTTTAAAAGGTGATATCATTAAAGATCACAAACATAAAGACAATATGTTTAGCTATTAATATTTACTCATATCAACAAAAGAATATAAGTATAGTAAAAACCCTAAACCCTAGGGTAAGCATTTTCAATTCAAACCTTAACTCCTATATTAGTTATAATGAAATGTATACATGGCTATTTCCTAAAATTATGGGAATAATATTAACCATATTAATTCCCTAGAACTTTGTTTATCATACAAAAATAAAAGATCACCGCATAAAAATTTCTTTAATAATATAAGTCAATGAGAATCAAATTCCATAAGTTAAAAGTAATGCATTCTTTAATAAGTTTATGATTATAAGATAAATTAAAAATTCATAACAAAGGCCCTTACAAATACCAAAAGGAAAGATTTATATAAGAAAATAAAGAAATATAACATTATTTGATAAAAGCTCACAAAATGTTAGTAAGTATCTCTTAATAATGTTACAATTAATTAGCAAAGAAAGCCTATAAAGAAAATTCAAATCAAAGATGCAAATTCAAATCTAAAAACAAAACAGAATTTAAAAAAGGGAAAGAACCAGGAAAAAACAGAAGGAGATCAGATCTGGCCCATGGCCCAACTTCCTTCTCTTTATCCACTGCCCACGAGCAGCCCGTAGCAGCCCACCTCGGCCCAGTAACCAGCCCGGCTTATCTCCCTCTGTGACTGACAAGTGGGACACTGCGAGGGACTGCGGGTTAAGTTGAAAGAATCGCCAGGGGGTTTCAGCAAAAGCGACGTCCTCGTCTTCCTCCTCCAGCTGGAAGTAGCTCGCTGGATGCTGGCGATGCCGTCCGCCACCGCATCTGCGCCAAGATTAGCACTACCGACACCGGGGAAGGATAAGAACGCCATGGATCTCATTTCTCTCGTCCTCATCCCCATTTCCTTCCTTCCTCCAGGATTCCTCTTCTAGCCGAAACCCTAGCTCGTCGGAGCCACACATCGCCGTCGATAGAGTCCACCTCAGAGTCTATGGAGTGGTCGAGGAGAACCGCCATGTTCCCCTCTTCATCTTAGTAGAATCAATAGATCAAGTGGAGCTCAGGTGGGTGCAAATTTTATCATTCCTTTCCGTCGGGGTTCGTCGGAAAAGTCGCCTGTGTGCTTATCTCCGACCGCGTCGGTCCTCGTCGACCTATCTATCATCATCAGGGTGAGTTCCTGAACCCTCAAGTACCCCTAAATCGCATCATCTCGTTGTAAATAACCGTCACCCCTTATGCCACCATCGGCCACCGTCGGAGCTCGTCGGAGCCGAGGCTCCGATGACCATTTTCGAGCGGCGCCGCCACTCTAGGGTTCAGCACGTCGTGCTGATTCGAACTAGGCTAGTTTCTTTTGCTGGGGAGCCATAAATCGTCGTCGGCGACCACCAATTGACGGTGGTGGTTGTGCTGACGTCATGCCGACATCACCCTTGACCTAGTCCACCGTTTGACCGGTCCACTGCTTGCGTGGCATGTTAACGTGGTACTGACCCCACCAGTCAGTGACTGTGTCTAGGTTTAGCCTGGTATAAAAAGTTATTTTCTGTTTAGGAAATAAATAAATGATATAAACCCAAATTTAAATATTCCACAAATAAAATAAAATCATTAAATCTTATTAAATCAATAACTTTTGTTTTATAGTTCAGAAAAATATGTGTAATATATGAAAATGTTTTAAAAAATAAAATCTATCAATTAAAACTATTATCATACATTATTTTAATAGTTATTTAAATAATTATTATTTAATAAAGATTTTATAAGTAATGAAACTTTGATAATTCATATTTTAATAATGGTAAATATTAAAAATATAAATAAAATACTAAAAATCTTAGAAAAATAAGAACTATAATTTAAAACTATAATCATGCATTATTATTTCACGTAATTAAATATTTATTATTTATTAAGTATTTATAAAGTAATAATCTTATAAAAATCATATCTTATTATTTATAAATCATAAAAATAAATGTAATATACCAAAATGATCACCAAAATAATACCTACATGTTAAAAATATAATTTTCCACTGTTGAGTTAAATAAAAATTTAAATACTTTAATAACTTGAAGTTAAACTTATTTCCTTAATGAATAATTCATATAAGGGTAAATAAAAATTCCTAATAATTCTAAAAATTAGCCAATGGAATCTAAATAAATAATATTAGTCTTAAGTGTTGATATTATGAAGTCATAATGGTTCAAAACATTATAAATACAATTTTATTGAATTATCCTTAAACCATATGTGTAGTTTATTTTCTAAAAAGATCTTTAACAATTATAAAATCTTCAAGAATGATATTTTAATCAAATGCAACCTTTTACCATTGTTCCACTCACAACCTTATAATGCATTGAATCCAAAGATAATTCATGAGTAGTCACTAGTACTATTTACTTATCCACAAACTATAATCACACCTTTATAAGGAAATAAGTGATCTTGTTCCATTATAAAATTAAGAGACCGCTACTTAAATTTAAGAATAACCATTCTTAAGTAACTTCAAGGAAACATTACAAAGTACACAAGGTACAATTAGCATAAGCAATATACCTTAAAACCATCCATGTTTTTAAAGTTAACTTTAGTCTGCAATACTTTAAATACTATGCTAAAGACTTTGTAAGTATTTTATAGTTAACTTTGGTATGTTATAGTTAAGTCATAAAGCATCTCAAATCCAAACTATTCAAGCAAGCATAGGCAACCTTGACCACATTTGATTAACCACAAAGATTGTTGAGACCTTAGGAAAGGAATCTTTTCTTCAAAAGTTATTCGTTTTGCCACTTCAATCAACAAACCTTATAATAATATTTCCAACTCTTAACAAATTAAATTCAAGGACTATCATCATAATCAACAGATGACAATTAATCACAATCACATTATTTCAAACTTTACTTGCATACTTCAGAATGTAAACACTTCAGTTCTTTATAAGTGACAATACTTATAAAGTAAAATTTGAAGATAAACAATTATAGTGTAAACAATCTTGAGTAGCATTCTATATGTGTGTATCTTATTGCTGGTTAAATACATGTTGTTCACACACACTCACAAGCCTTAATAAGAAGCACAAGTGTGAAACTTAATCTAAAAGGGCAACACATTTCAAGGAAACCCTTTCCAGTATCCAAACCCTAGAACAACGTTATCCCCGGGATCCGCGTTTATAAAATGCATTACATTACTTATGCATAAAAGCATTCTGCGTCTTTAAACATTAGTCCTTACCGGACCAATGATGCTGATTTCAGATATTGGATCTTATATTGTCTTGAAGACCGTGAGTGCACAATCTTGCAATCACAAAAGGCAAGTTCACACTTGCTCATGTCCTTTGATTATTTTCTGTAAGTATTTTACAAATCCAGTGTTGTCATCACCTTCATTTGAAAAAGGTCAGAAAACACTATTTTCATAATAATATGATTATAGGTTATTTACCATGAGGTAATGACCTACTATGAAAGTTCTGGTGGTAAAGGAACATATTATCTAGGACTTAACAACCAATGTCGCCAGTGATTCTTGCGCCGTATATCACGCGTTAACCATGAGATTTGGAATGGGATGGAGAAGTCAGTTGTATCTTCTTCCTCTCGCATGTAGTCGGATGTGCAGGTCGTGGCTGTTATCACTCGTAGCATGCATATTAATTGGTAATTCGTAGAGGATATGCAGCATATGGGTGGGAACCCTCAACGTCCCATGATAGTTCTGGCATCTAACGGTCTGTACAAACCATTGCCGTAATTCAATATGTGGGCATGGTGTACATCAAGGAGGCATGCGGGGTCGCGAAGGGTGCAATGATTGGCTTGGATCATCTTCTGGGCCCCACATCATGGAATTGTGGACGGGAATAAGCTGCCCGATTGTGCAACAAAGAGTTGATCTCTCATGGGTAAAGTAATGCACCTCTGCAGAGTGTAAGAACTGTAACTTGTTACTCCCTGTTCCGGGAAGGAGCTGCGAACACGGCGGGAAAGGAACTCCATGAAAGTTCTGGTAAACCCGTGAAGGCTGACGGAAATAGTTTTCAGAATAAAAGCAACCTTTGAAGAAATGTTTATGAAAACTTGCATTTTCTACGACCTACGGTCTGTGGCTATAGATATAGTGCATCAAACACTCTTTGTCTAGTGAACTTGCTGAGTACGCTCGTACTCAACATATCTTCTTAACCCTTGCTAGATTCTGAAGCTATTAAGACGACATCTACATCAAGATATGCTCCAGGAGTCATCATCAAAACCTAAGCTCTTCAACAAAGACAAGAAAGTCAACATATACATCAACTCAAGTGAAGACAAAGTTACTGATTATATAGGAATATACTCTCTAGCCAAAGAACCTATTTATGTAGTGTATTGCAATAGCAGCAATACCAACCCCTTAGTAAAAATACTAGTCCTAATAGTATAATAGCTTTTGCGTTGTTTACCTTTGATTCTTCTTTATAAGAAGTTCTTTCTCTCTCTTTAACCTAGAGTGTTCTCTGGATCTTGTGTATAGAGTGAGTTGTAACATGTAGCCATGTATTGGACCTGCTGTGTTTCTGTTGTACCACTCCGAGGGATGTAATACTAGTGAACGGTGTTTTATTGGTGTTATGTCAACGACTATAGTGTACTACATCATGCAGTGGTATGCTGGTCATCGCAAAACCCTAGCCAGGCGTGGGCTAGGGCCCACCCGCACCTGGGAGGGGGGGTCTGGCCCCTCTGGCCGGCCCCTCGGGCTCTCTTATGGACTTCTTGTTCCTCACGGAAAGTTATTGACTTTGTCCTTCGTCCCGTCCAATTCCGAGAATATTTCTTTACTAACTTTTCTGAAACCAAAAACAGCAGAAAACAGGCATCTGACACTGTCGCAACTTGTTAATAGGTTAGTACCAGAAAACATGTAAAAAGCACCTCAAAGTGTAGACAAGTAAAGCAAAGTAGATACTAAACAAGCATGGAGCATCAAAAATTATAGATACGTTTCCAACGTATCACCATTCTGTGTGCAGTGTTCCAAAGCTTATTGATTGATGCATATTGTGATATTACTTGTTCTTGTACTACTTGTTTCTAGTCACCCTTGTGAACTTTGAAGGTGTCCTATGTCTCTATTTGCTACTCTATGAGGGACAAGCTGATTGCCATTATGCCATGTTTTTGTATGTGAAGCAAACAAACGTTTTTCAATGCATATTATTCATGATCTTTGTTTGTAGCTTGACATGTTGCTTGCATAGTTACTATGTCCTATTGTTAGAACTCCATATTTCATGCACATGTTTAGAGATCTTTGATCACAGCTTTCAATGCTTGCAAATGCTTTGATCTTTATTGTGAGGGTGCATGTCACCTCAAAAATTATTCTTTTTATCACTTACCCACTCGAGGACGAGCAGGAGTTAATCTTGGGGATGCTTGATACGTCGGAAACGTATCTATAATTTTTGATGCTCCATGCTTGTTTAGTATCTAATTTTCTTTGTTTTGTCTTCACTTTGATATATTTTTATACACTTTCTGGTACTAACCTATTAACAAGATGCCACAGTGCCAGTTTCATGTTTTGTTCTGTTTTTGATTCCAGAAAGGCAGAAAATCAATATTTTCGGAATTGGACGGGACAAAAGCCAAAGTTATTGTTTTTCCTAGACCAACATGGAACCACGAAGCAGATACAGAGTAGGGCACCAGGGTGGCCGCACCCCCCAGGCACGGGCAAGCCCTGGTGGCGCCTATAGGGGGCGTGGGCCCCCTGCCCTCCACCGACCTTGCCTCCTTCGCCTATAAGAAGCCCCCGGGGAGAAAACCCTAAATCATCCATCATACTTCCAGAAAAACCTCCATAGCGCCATCGCCACCGAAAGGGAGATTCGGGAGACAGAAAGTCTCTGTTTCGGCACTATGCCGGGACGAGGAAGTGCCCCCGGAGCCATCTCCATCGATCTCCATCGCCATCTTCATCACTGTTGCTGATTCCCATGATGGGGAGGGAGTAGTTCTTCCTCGAGGCTAAGGGCTCTACCGGTAGCTATGTGTTCATCTCTCTCTCTATGCATGATCTTGTTGTGGTCATGAGCTTTGTAATCAAGTAGATCTACCTTGATACTCAAGTGCTTCAATAGATCTCTGCTCTCCCCATGTGTGTGAAAGTGACAGCATGCACGCCATGGTGGCACTTAGGTTTGAGTCTACATAAATACTCTTTGTGCTTTAATAGATCTATGATTTTCCCCACATGTGTGAAAGTGACAGCGTGCATACCGTGTGTGGCACTTTGGCTAGATTGAATATTTGTTATGAGTTATATTTGGAGTTGGATGTCTCTATGAAATTGTGGTGTCTGTTGGAACCATCTAGAGCTCAAGGTGACAGTGTGGGTTTATCTAGATTGGGGAAGGCGGACTTTGAGGAGTGCTGTTATAGCCCTACCGATGATTAGAGAGTCCAACCGGAGAGTAGTATCATGAAGAGAGGATATTTATATGAGAGAGTGTTTACTAGTGAAAGTATGATCCCTAGGCCTTGTTTCTAAACATTGAAACACCGTTTGCTACCAGATCTGTTGCATGTTTGCTTGCTTTAGTCTTTACCTCACCGTCAAGCTGTTTTCTGGCACCATTACCACTTGTATTTCACTATCTCTTCGCCGAACTAGTGCACATATACACCTGACAAGTGTATTGGGTGTGTTGTGGACACAAGAGACTTCTTGTATCTTGATTGCAGGATTGCTTGAGAGGGAATACCTTTGACCACTTCCTCCCTGAGTTCGATAAACCTTGGGTAATCCACTTAAGGGAAACTTGTTGTTGTTCTACAAACCTCTGCACTTGGAGGCCCAACAACTATCAACAAGAATAGAAGTGCGTAGACATCGGCAATCAGCTTGTCCCTCATAGAGTAGCAAATAGATGCATAGGACAACTTCAAAGTTCAGAAGGGTGACTAGAAACAAATAGCACAAGAACAGATAATAACACAATATGCATCAATCAATAAGCTTTGGAACACTTCACACATAATGACAACTATGCTCTCTTAATGGTGCCTAAAGGTAGAAGGTGGAGACTCAATAGTGGTGGAAGAAAGACCTTTTATAAAGGAAGCAGGGATTTCAAGTTTCAAAAAGAGCTTCCAAAAATTATGGTAC
The DNA here is from genome assembly GCA_916181665.1 of Avena sativa. Lineage (NCBI taxonomy): Eukaryota > Viridiplantae > Streptophyta > Magnoliopsida > Poales > Poaceae > Avena > Avena sativa. The sequence continues at coordinate 378,426,861 of OV702279.1, read as the reverse complement.
TTGTTAGCTTTCAGCCCTCATTGCCCCTATGATAAGCATCTTGAAGTGATTAAGGTTAAAGTAAACAAAGATGGAGTATATGCTTGACGAAATATAAGTTGGCAATCTCAAGTCCCTTGAATACGAGGGCCACACCTCATGCTACTCAACTTTAGTCACCTATAAGTTCTTGTCATTGTAAGTATTTGCATATCATTGAGAACCGCCAACGGGGTACCCCTTGCACATGGTACATGAGCTATCCCATAACCAAAATGACAAGGCAAGCAGACAATGAGCATCTCATCAATCTTCTTATTTACCATGGGAATATGGTGCTTTTTTCCTCTCTTTCCTCTTTTCTAAATGTGTCTCTTTTTTATAAGAAGAGAGCTTCATAGATGTCACTATGGTGATACTGCAAGTTTCCACCATGATTAGGCATGACTTAGGCTAGCGGCCCAGGCGTTTCTCTAACATAGGATATAGACTCCATGGACTTACAAGTTCCCTCTTTATTTCACACCGGTGACATCCATAGACAAAAGAACATGATATCAACTGAGTACAAAGTACAAGTGCAATGTTGAAAACGTTCCCCGTGGCAGCACGGTTCTGCTAATTCCAATGTATAAGTGCAAGCATATACAACATAGATGACACAATGGTTCAAGTTTATTAGGGGCAAAGAATATAAAGTGTACCATCAAGTTTGTTAGGGCTTTAATCACTAAGTTTTCACATAAGAAAATAGTTTTTAATTGGAAGATAGCTGAAAACAAGAATATACTTGGAATGGTGTAACACACCATGCATAGGAGTTTATAGTGGACACTTTGGAATAACTTGGTTTCTTGGGAGTTGGAAGCATGAGTAGAGCTTAATCATACAAGTGGAGGCTAGCAAAAGACTGGGAACAACCAAATAAGAGAGCAATAATGACCATAATCATGTAGTGCAACAAAGCATTACTAATCAAAGCAAAGAGTGGTACTACAATTCAAGGACTAAATGATCATAGAGTCTATGGTGACTTGTTATAGTCATAACATGGTGTGAGCATGTGCCAAGTCAATCCAAGCAAAGCATCAAAGGAGAATACCACAATACTATGCTTTTGCATGCTAAAGCAACACATAATTTCTTCAAGGCACACTAAGCAATCCCAATTTTTTTAACAAGACATGCTACAACAATAATCACTAAGCATAAGGTCAAAATAACACCTAGCATGTCATGCTAAAGTCTAAGTCATAGTCAATGCAAGCTCCTCTTGCACTTACAAGCAAGAACTTACTACTCATTTCCAACACCAAGCAACTTATTTGCAAACAACACAGCAAGAACGGGGGTCCAAACTACTTTATTCAAGCAAACTAAACAACCTAAGAAAAGCAAATGAAAACTAAGACGCTCGAAAGCCAACACAACTATGCATGAAACAATAAAAACGAAGTGTCTAAACAGACCTGAGCTTTTTATTGATGAAGAAGGGGATGCCTTGGGCATCCCCAAGCTTTGATGCTTGTACCTCTTGGATATTTCTTGGGATGACACCATGGTGACATTCCCAAGCTTGAGCTTTTGTCCATTCTTCAAATCATTGCATCATTCTCTCTCTACACCTGAAATTTTTCCTTCATACAAAACTTCACACAATCTTCATTAGCAACATTAGTGTATTCAAAAGATATTAGACCTCTGGAAAAGCTTTGGAACAGCAAACATTTTCACTAAAGACAAAATCTACTGTAGTAAATCCTTCAAAAATCTCAATTCACCTAAAGAGAACTCAAAAAGGAATCAATAAGAAGAAAATGCAAATAATGGCAGAAATCTGTCAAAACAGACCAGCATGTAGAAAACGATTTTTTCGAACATCTTATGTTGCTCAAATCAAAAGGTGTTGAACTAACTAAAGTTAGCTAACATACTGGGGGATTTATTCGTAAAGTTTCAGCTCAAGCCGACTTACAGAGACTCCTCACGAATTTTTATGGTGGAGGACAGAAATCTGTTTCGGGACAGCAACTTCACAAATCTTACTTCCCTCTTATTAGAGGTCATTCTTGGCACAAAAAGCAAACAAAAAGGATAAGGAGAGGTAATTACTGAAATAATAACTTCCAAGACTCAAGTAAACTCTTGGGTTATCGCCCAACAAGTACTTTTCTTTAACGTCTTTAAGTTAGGCTTGATAGCTTGAGAAGATGCTCACATAAGAACTATGAGTTGAAGTAAAAGAGAGCATCAAGAAGCAAATTCAAAACACCTTTAAGTCTAACCCACTTCCTATGCATCGAAAACTTGTACATAAATAAATTCACAAAAACAAAGTGACAAGCATAGGAAGATAAAACAAGAGTAGTTTCAAAACTTTCAGCACATAAATAGGTGTTTCAGTACCATGAAAAATTCTACAATCATACTTTCCTCTCTCATAATAATTTTCAGTAGCATCATGAATAAACTCAACAATATAGCTATCACATAAAGCATGCTTTTCATGATCTAAAAACACATAATTTCTATCAAGCTCAAAAATAGTGGGATTGAAACCTTCATAGGTTTTATCCAAAGTAGATATTTCAAAAGGATCCACAGAAACATAACATTCATCCTCCTTTGATAAGCACGAGGGACAACCAAATAATGTAAGAGGTAAATAGTTACTCTCATTAGAAGGTAGACATGGGTAGATCTATTCTTCCTCCTTTTGTTCATCACTCTGCTCTTCTTTTTCATCTAATGAGCTTCCAGTTTCAACAATTTCTTCTTCCATAGGCTCCTGCAAGGCATTAGTCTCTTCCAGTTGTGGAAAGCACCTATTAAAATATTCAAGAATATAGCCATTTGCTTCCTTGTAATTGTCAAAGAAAAATTTAAGTATCTCGTAAACTTCATGTTCATAAGGTGCATCATCAGTATTTTCAAGCAAACTAGCAAGTTCAAATGCACCCTTGAAGGCAATAAATTCTTCAATTTGCTCCACATCATAAAAGTCATAATTTCCTTTAACATAAGAGGATATGGTAACATTATCATTATACTCACATTGAAAAGGAAGGTGTTTATACCTCCTGTAACAACAAGATTTATCAAAGCAACAAGTAACATTATAAGTAGAGCACACGTCTCTAGCAATAGTATTCAACTTATCAATTTGTTCCTATAAGCGTTTCCCTTTTTGTGACAAACGATGTTCCTTATAATAATACTTTTGTTCTTCCGTGAACCCACCTTGCCAATAAGAACTAGTTTCAAAGAAACCATCCATTGATAGAAAGCATGACCAAGCAAGGCAAGAACAGACCAGCAACTAGAGTAGAAACTAATTTTTTTGTGTTCTTGAATAAAGAAAGCAAACCAAACTAGACTATTTTTTTGGTTTTTTTTTGAAAAGAGGCAAACAAAACCAAGCAAAAGAAACAAAGCAAACTAAAAACAAAGTAAAGATAAAGGAAGTGAAGGACTCCCCTAGTGAAGACGTCCTTAGCCTCCCTAGCAACGGCGCCAGAAAAGCATGATGCAGCGCTGAGTTGATGTAGAAGCGCTTCGTTGGGAACCCCAAGAGCAAGGTGTGAAGCAGCACAACAACAAGTTTTCCCTCAGTAAGAAACTGAGGTTATCAAACCAGTAGGAGGAAGGAAACGTCACACACGTGTTGCAAGCAACGCGGAGACCTGCACAACACAAACTCAAGACTTTGCCCCAACAAATCAGTGAGGTTGTCAAGCTCACCGGTTTGCTGTAACAAAGGATTAAACGTATGGTGTGGAAGGTAATTGTGGTTTCTAGCAAGTAAACAAGTAATAGTGGAAGATGTATCAATGATAAAAATTAGACCGGGGTCCATACTTCACTAGAGGTGCTCTCCTTAGATAAATAACATGGCATGAAGGGTAAAAAAATTACAACAGGAAAATTGACAGGAACTAAGCAAGGCATAACAATGCAATTACTAGTCAGAAAGATCCTATGAGATTCGATTGTGCAATACAACAAGATACATAGACCGCCAGCCAACTGCATCTATGACTAGAAGTCCACCTTCAGGTTATCATCCGAACCCCCTCCAGTATTAAGTTGCAAGCAACAGACAACTGCTTTAAGCAAAGTGTGTAAGGTAAATAGTCCACATGTTCCATGAACAAGAGACCGTTGTTTTCTCCCTAGTAACAACAACACATCTACAACCAAAGAGATTATTGCCACTTCCCTTGGAAACTAGAGTCATGAATCCACTATCGAGCATAAATACCCCCTCTTGGAGTCACTAGCAACTACTTGGCCAAGATAGCTACTAACAACGGAGAACATGCAAGATCACAAACAACACAGACATGATAGAATCATAAAGACAAAACCATTAATCAAACCAAAATAATAATATCAATATCCATCGGATTCCCGCAAACACAACATGCATGATTACAAATAGATTAGATCTTGATCATGAACGGAGCTCACAAGATCTATACATGAAAGCACAAAGAGGAGATACAACCATCTAGCTACTACATGGACCCATAGTCCAAGGTGGAACTACTCACGCATCATACCGGAGAGAAGGCCTCCGGGATGATCTCCCCTCCGGCAGGGTGCCGGGAAGAACTTCATATCCCCCTGATCTAGGGACGACGGTGGCGGCGGCTACAGAAGGTTTCGTGGAGATTTGATCGGGTACTTAGGGTTTCTGCATCGGGGGCTTCTTATAGGTGAAGGGGGAGGCCGAGGTGGTGGCCAGGGGCGCCACAACCTGCCTAGGCACGGGGTAGGGCCCACCCGCGCCTAGGGGGCTGCGGCTGCCCTGGCACGCCTCTCCGTCTCCCCTTTGGACTTCTTGTTCTACACAGAAAGTTATTGACTTTGACGTTTGTCCCGTCCAATTCCGAGAATATTTCTTTACTAACTTTTCTAGAACCAAAAACAGCAGAAAACAGGCAACTGGCACTGTGGCAACTTGTTAATATATTAGTACCAAAAAACATGTAAAAAGTACCTCAAAGTGTAGACAAAGCAAAACAAAGTAGATACTAAACAAGCATGGAGCATCAAAAATTATAGATACGTTTCTGACGTATCAGAGACATATCGTTTTCATAGAAGAAGGGCCAAGAGGCCAATACATTACAACACGCTGGGGCACATGCGCCCTGAGCGCAACTCCACGCTGTTTAAAAAACAGCACACAAATCCTATATGACTACTCGCGGCATCTCCACTGGTCCACCTGCCCCAGACAGTCGCGGAGGAGCCCAGCGGCCTTCCAAAGCCCCGCCTCATCCTGGACTTTCCGAATAACCGTAGCCGCAGAGGGTATGGCTCCCTTAAAGATTACGTCATTTCAGTGCCACCAAAGCGACCTGCATACTAGGGAGATACCTGTCCAGAGGTCGCGCTCACGGCCTCTACCTCCACGCCTCCCCTGGAGCCAAGCCACGAGCCTCGTGTCCTGCTCCGGGATCCAGTGGCTCTTGCCCCACCAGCCTAGGCATGCAGCCCACACTTCTCGGGCCAGAATGCATCCCATCAGGAGGTGATCAATGGTCTCTCCGCCTTGGTCGCAGAACGGACATGTCGCTGGGTGCTAAAGCCCGTGCCTGCTAAGCCTGTCCGCTGTCCAGCATCTGTTCCTCACTGCAAGCCACAACGCTACTTTGCAACTTGCGGGGGCGCGCAAGGGCATAAGAGGTACCTTAAGGCATGTACTATGGAAGCCGTTTAGTTAGGTGCCTACGTAATAAAAAAGAGCACAAAATCTAAGGATTAGTTAAGCGTCATGGTTAGCAACGCTGGCCGTTTGTTGAGGCGCTACTGAGATTGGATAAGCTTCCGCTTGTGCAACGCGAGACGTTTTTCACGTGGAAATTGCTAGTAGGGACATAGCATGAAAATTGCTAGGGAGATAACACCTATCCAAACGCCGGGCACGCGGAAAATATAGATCTAGCGCTCGACAGTAGAATATGCGGCGATGTTTACGATAATTCTCGAATCGATCGGGAATTAGCCATCCTAGTGTCGCCCCTAAACTCGGTCGGAAAGGAAGGAGACGGTTATTTCTGACTTTTATGTTTTTAGATAGATTTTTATTTTTTCAATTAATTGGACCAACAAGTGAGACCAAGTACCACGCCATCTATTAAGTGAGTCCCACCAGTTAAATTCACTGTCAATTCGCTATCAATCCATGCCGTCGTGGCTTACTCCATCTGTATACAGATTCTATGTTGTACTTACTACTTTAGAACATTTTGATATCTGTTTTTTTGGCAAAATCTTTGATATTTCGGAACATGATTAAACCCATGCTGGATACCCCGATGCAGGCATGCAGCACGTGACCGGGTGCACCAGATATCCTCTTTGCTGAAGTTGCCCGTGGCAATCCCGTCCCCGCATACCACAACCTCACGTGGCACACCTCCAGCGCGTCCACGTACGTAACCTCGACGCGGTGCCCCACCCCCACCTCGCCTAGCCGCCGTCTTCTGTTCCCTCTCCCTCCCCTTCGGTCTCTGACTTTTTCCCCAAGCTCAACTCTCCGCCGATCTTGGGAGAGAGATGTCCTGGCGGTGGGCTCTCGCGCGGCGCGTCTCCACACTGCTGGGATCCGGCGCCGCCTCCGGCAGCGTTTCCCAGGCGCCGAGGCTCTTCTCCGCCTCTGGCGCCCTCCCGAGGAGGCTCCTTCCTCCGCCGCACCAGATACGGAACGAGGTCCCTCTCTCTCCCCTCCCATTTTCCTCCTGTCATCGGGGTTCCTCCTAGTCGCTTGTGGTCGTGCCTCTTTGTGTGCCCGCTGTTCTCTCGCTGTGATCGGTCGAGACAGCGCCGGAGCTGCCCGCAGCGTGTTTGCGTTTATGCGAGTAGCCTAGCGCCGCTGGGAGATCCTGTGGAGTCGTCTTCGTCGTTGCAAAGTGCCGGTCTACACACCAATTTAGTCTGTACCGATGTTTTTCATTTTTTTTTCTGATTTTATTCAGTAAGCCACCCGCCTGCGTAGTTTTGCATTGCAAATGGCAAAGAGAACTAGAAGAGGAATGGACAATTGGTATTGGTCGGCTAGTGGCGACCATGCCTTTTTGAACTGTAGAACTGATAAGCTTTCTGCCATGCTCATGTTTTCTCTACTTTGTGTGGATTAGTAGGCGGCGGGTTGCAGAGGAGCTACTTTCGTCAGCTCACGATGGCTACATGACGCCGCCCAATACCGGACTCGCCAAGATGATACAGTTTCGAGGGCCGAAGTAGGTGAACCCCTTACTTGTTCAGTGATTTGACTTCGTGCTGCTCGCTTGTTTTGTTAACGATGCTGATCTTTGCCGTTGTACCTGAAACCAATAGTTCCCAGCGTAATAAAGACACTGTGCATCGCTAATGGCGGATCACAACATTATCCTGCTACATGACATGCCACCTGAATGCATGATTATGAATTTCAGTGTGTGAAAACATGTCTAACAAATAAAACATAGGTATGTCAAATGGGCTGTTGCAGAACGGATTCATAGTTATTGCTAGATCCACACATTGTCTGCTACATGGGCCACTCCTTGTTTGGCTTGATTGACTGCTGGCATTTGATCATGCAGCGTTGGCATTCTTACATCTCTCATTTGTTTCTGGCATTTTTGCTGATACACTGTAGCATATGTGAATGGCTTCTTCTGACTGTCAATTGTCAATTGATAAATTGCTTGTTATGGTTAAAATATATTGAGCATGGGATGGAATTAAATTGTTCTGTGACAAGCCTAACAAGACAACCATGCATTATACTCTACATAAATATATGGAACTTGAATAAACTGTTTGATATTCCCATCACGTGGGAAACTTATACAAAAGCCGAAGAAAATTTAGGCGTAAGGCATAAGTTTGCCTCGGCTATGTGATGATGCTGTAGGGAAATAAAGGATAATGCTGATTAATTTTAATAATAAATAACCACTGAAAACCTCTTTTTTGTTATTCCATAGGAAAACTAGTTGTGGAAAGTGTAGTGAATTGCTATTCCCTTAAAAGTAAATATTCCTCTTGCTCTCAGGAACAACAGGATCCATTTGAGTTGGTTGCTGATGAGCTATCAGTTCTTGCAAATAGATTACGGTCCATGGTGGCTGCTGAGGTTAGTGAAGCATGAATCCTATTCCTATCAACTCTTTCTTGAGCTAGGCTCCTGGTGGCCCAGTGTTTGGATGTTCCGTTTATCTAGTTATTACCACATCGTGAGACGTACCGATTTAGCCCAAGTGTGCACTTTTTTTTGTCTTCTGCAGGTCCCTAAATTAGCATCAGCTGCTGAATATTTTTTCAAAATCGGAGCTGAGGGAAAAAGATTCCGACCTACGGTAACACATCAATATATTTATTTATTTAGGTCAATATTCCATTATTACATCATCATTTTACTCTCTGGTTGCTCAGTGATTTATTATATTGTCAGGTTTTGTTGTTGATGGCATCGGCTCTGAAAGTCCCAATATCAGAATCAACAGACAATGGAGTTTTCAGTATGTTGGCAAGTACGCTGCGCACGCGGCAGCAAAACATTGCTGAGATAACTGAAATGATCCATGTTAGTAACTTAGTATGACGGTTGACCTTCAGATCAGACCCATTATGGCGGTCTTTTAGTTTCTCAAGCTCGCATCTATTGCAGGTCGCAAGTCTATTGCATGATGATGTTCTGGATGATGCTGACACTAGGCGAGGTGTCACTTCGTTGAATTGCATTATGGGCAACAAGGTATTGCACCACACCGTTGCACATGCAGTAAACTAAGTGAATCAACCGGGAACTACATGTTACTTTAGTTGTTAGAACACAAAGAAAAGCTTGACCTTCCAAGAAAAAGCTCTGTACCACTAGGGGAAGCTTTTGCTGGGCATTATTATTTAAGATTTGTTTGCTTGGATACTACAATCGGAATTGTGTTGGCATCAGTATTTCTGAAATTCTTGTGTGTGCAGCTTTCTGTTCTGGCTGGTGACTTCCTCCTGTCTAGGGCATGCGTGGCACTTGCGGCTCTTGGGAATACGGAGGTACATATTCTGTATGTTCTTCTAAGGATGTGAAATTAAAGTGGTTATGCTTTATGCTGGTTGCTAGATTGGTATTTAGGCTTTTGACTCGTTCTTTCACCTATCTGGATCTCTAGACATTTACTTGTCCTGATAAGAAAACTACTTTCGATATATAAGGAGTTAAGTAAGCATCAATGTTTAACAAGTTTGTTCCTATTATTTGTAGTTTGCACTGGGCATGATCATTATTTCCTTTCAGAGCAATGTCCTTCTCCTTGCTAAGCTCATGTTGACTACTGATATCAATTGGTGGTCACTGTCCATTCACCTCCTTCCCCCCTGCTGATGTTAGCCCTTAGGTTTGTTGCAAACACTTGAGTGAAGTTGGGTAGCCTGATTTGTTTTATCATAGCAACCTATATTGGTTGGTGTTATTGTTATATATATGTTACAATACACGGGTATTTAGCTAGTTTTTTTTGTTGGACAAGCATTTAGCTAGTTAATATTAGGTTGCCAGTCTCTTTAGGGGCTCATGTTTCTTGTTTCCCCAGTCCAAGCCTATGCATCCTAGTGGATTATCACTCACAATATTGTCCTTGCCTATTTCCCGTTTCCTAGCTGAGCTCATATTGTAATTCTAGGTTGTCACGTATGGTTGCAGTACTGGCCTGCTCTCTTTCTTGCAAATCTTATATACATTACTCTGATTAATCAACCTAATTTATTTAGGTGGTATCTCTAATGGCAACTGCTGTGGAACATCTAGTCACTGGTGAAACTATGCAATTTTCGACAAGCAGAGAGCAACGGCGAAGGTTAATTATTTATCTCTTTTACAGTTCGAATTGTTCATCGCATCACATCCCACCTAAAACCAAGAGATGCAGGATAAAATGCTTGGACATATTTTCTTCTTTATTTACTCTGTATCCTCCATTTATTTCCATGCCATTATTTGTTTGTTCTGATATGATTCTGAAAATTGTGCAGTATGGAATACTACTTGCAGAAGACATACTACAAAACAGCATCATTGATATCAAATAGTTGCAAGTCTGTTGCTATTCTTACAGGGCACACTGCTGATGTTTCATTGCTTGCATATGAATATGGTCGAAACCTGGTTTGTAAAGCATCTTATTGTTTTCTATTTCTTATAACTACTTTCCTGCCTGTTGTAATCATGTAAACCTGGCAGCAACTTAATTTACCCTATATCATTACAGGGTCTAGCGTTCCAGTTGATCGATGATGTTCTCGATTTCACAGGCACATCTGCGTCACTTGGAAAGGGTTCATTATCTGATATTCGCCATGTAAAAACGGGCATTCCTCTTGTTCTTGTTATATTTTATTTGCAATGTCTATTACCTGAAATTGCTGTTTGCCATCCAAGGTTCCAACTACTTAGAATATTTGTTTGTCAGCCTTCATTGGCTGAAGCATAGACTGCTTCTTGTCTGACACTAAAACACGTGTTGCCATAATTGCATTAACCACCCTTGAACTTTCACCCTCATGCTTGGCAGATAGAGTACTTTTCACAAAGGAAGACTTGCATAATTGTGCCTTCTTTCAGCCTTCATTGTATCGCAATAAACTTCACATACTAGAACTGTATAAAATTTGTTACTTCTAATTTAGATAAAGATATTCTGAACCATATTGCTGTAAGAATAATTCTTTATGCGTTGTGGTAAAGCCAGTGAAAATTAGATGCAAAATCCAGCTAACAAAGAGCTTTTGTATCAAAATACTACTCCCTCCGATCCATAATAAGTGTCGCTGATTTAGTACAAAGTTATACTAAATTAAAGACACATATTACGGATCGGAGGGAATAACTAGTTTCTGTTTATGCTCACCTACTTTATGAATTGCCAGTATGTCCAGGCCACATTCTGCTGTTTCTCTGGTTACTCTCGGCCACACAGGTAGTGTATGTTTTTTTCATCTACATAATGGCATTCATGATGCAGGGAATCATTACTGCCCCGATGCTATATGCGATGGAAGAATTCCCACAACTACATGATGTAGTGGACCAGGGTTTTGATAATCCTGCAAATGTTGAGCTTGTGAGTAATTATTTTATATCAAGAATGGGTTTTCATTATTCACTCGTTCTACCTGTAGGGTAAAGACAGGCATTTACATCATTTGCAATATTACACCTCCAGGCAGATGCTCATTATGCTATTGATGCATAAAGGTCATGTTTGCTTACAGTAGAGCAGACACTTGTTCAAGTCAGAAGTATAGTTTTTTCAACAAAGATAAACCTTCATTATTTTCGAATTTGGTCATGCAACCAGCAGTTTGAATTGTGATAGCTAACATAGTTGTCACCATATGATTCATATCCACACTGTGTTGACCTGACTAACGGGCTACACTTCAAAATTACAGGCCCTCGACTACCTCCAGAAGAGCCGGGGAATCGAAAGAACAAAAGAGCTTGCGCAGGAACACGTTAACCTTGCGATCAAGGCCATAGAAGCTCTCCCAGATAGCGACGATGAAGATGTTCTCATTTCAAGGCGTGCTCTTATTAATATCACGCATAGAGTCATCACGAGGACAAAATAGAAGGTTTGTACACAGAATCACAGTGAAGATAAAGGCAGGACTCCGCCACAGGTGTAGACCCCACTTGGAAAATTTTGCACGCAATTGGTCATTGCATTCATTCCATTGCCCTAGGTTTGTGTAACATCGTTGCAACTTTATAGGATTACTGTTTGTGGTAATCATAGTGGGTTTAGTTACTGGTGGCTACACAATCTTTGTATTAGTATACAACCGATTGGCGATTGCAATGATCACCTGATCATAAGACTGTAACCATATATAAATATAAATGGAAGTATTTAACGTGTTATACGAGGGGAAAACAATCTTCTGCCTCTTGTTGAGAAAGCACAATATTGCATCTGTTAAATACTACTCCATTCGTCGTGAAATAAGTGACTTGGGTTTGTCTAGATTCAAATATATATAGACATGTTTCAGTATATAGATACAGGTGAATTTAGACAAACACAAGCCACTTATTTTGGGGCGGAGGGAGTACTATTAATTTGTGTTATCTCCGCCCTTCATTTCGAAAACTGAACCCTATTATCTCATTTTTTTTTTCATATTCTGCACTTACGCGAGGTACTGGAATGCGTCCTCATAAAAAGCCTCAGTTTGGTTAACCACTAGAAGATTCAGGCCGTATTTCTTTTTTCAATTTTCCCTGTTTGTTTTTTACTTTATTGGATTGGAATTCATGGGCATACCACAAGTTATTGAATACTTTTCAAATCCACGAACAATTTAAAATTCATGAATATTTCAAAATCCTGAACAATATTTCAAATACATAACATTTTTTCAAATTGGTAAAAATTTCTAAAATCCGTAACATTTTTTAAATCCATAAACATTCATTTGAATCATCATAGAACAAATTCTGAACGATGTGATTATTATCTTTGAACCCGTGAATTTTCAAACTGTACGAAACTTTTTTCAAGCGTTATCACGTGCTGTGTAAATTGGACCAAGTTATAGCTAGCAATCGAAGCCCTCGATTAAACTACTACTACTAATCTGTATTTAGTTTTACTGGTTTATTTGTCATTTGAGCGAGCCTACCCGGCCAATGTATTCAGAACTCAGATTATGTGCGTCGTCGGAGCTAGCGGTGCCTGTGCGGAGTGTCTCGTGTGTCTCTGCCAACCGTAGCACCACCTGCACTGCACCCACCCGCACAGGCACCGCTAGCTCCGACGACGCGACGCCGACGCTGCTGCTCTGTCCGGCGATGTCGCGTCGTCACCCGAACCCGACCTGCCATCGCCATGCCGATGCACCAGCAGCAGCCGGCTCTCAGTCGTGATGGGTTCGACCGTTCAGAAGCCAAACTCGAAGGTGAAAAAAAATGAACGAGACAGTTATCACTACGATTAACCTTGCAGACATTCAGAAAAAGTTGAATACTGACACCTCCACGTACGTCCTCCTCCAAATCCATCGATGCACTAATGCACCCCACGCCCGCTCGGTACACTCTGCTAGCTTTCATCAAGTACTAGTAGTTAAACTCTGAAACTCAAACGCGATAACTGTACGTCGTGAGCCGAATGACGCCCATTTTGCGAGCTTCGTTAGATTACCGTACGGTTAGGCAAAGCTACGTGCCCAATCCATGTGTGTATCGTATTTTAAGGACGATATGCTTTATTTGTTGGAGTCTTGGTTGCATCATTTCACTAGCACTAAGAGCATCTCCACTAGACTATCCAGGACGCCGGACGCCGAAAATAGATCCGGACACCGAAATTTCGCTCAGTTGCGCATCCAGAAACCTGTTTTCGTCTGGATTTGTGCCAACTTTGGTCCGGCCTATCCAGGCCATACCCAGGATCCTGGGTATGCCCTCGGAACGCCGCACGAAACGAATTCGGCGAGTGGACCCGCCTAGTCAGCATATATTCGCCCTTATTGATCCAAAGTTCACCCATATTCCCCCAAAGTTCGTCCATATTCGTCCATATTCGCCCAAAGTTCGCCCGTATAGACCATATTCGTCCAAAGTCGTCCATATAGACCATATTCGCCCAAAGTTCGCCGAAAATTCGGGCATATTCGCCCAAAGTTCGTCCGTATTGCCCATATTCGTCCAATTTTCGCCCAAAATTTGTCCATACAGACCAGATTCGCCCAAAATTCGGGCATATTCGCCCAAAGTTGGTCCGTATCGACCATATTCGTCCAAATTGCGCCCATATAGACCATATTCGCCCAAAGTTCGCCCAAAATTCGGGCATATTTGCTCAAAGTTCATTTGTATCGCTCATATTCGCCCAAAGTTCGCCCATATTCGCCCAAAGTTCGTCCATATCGACCATATTCGTCCAAAGTTCGCCCACCGCTTATATTCGGCAAGGTCTGCATTGATTTCAAAAGAATTGGAGACAGGCTATTTCACTAGTATATCAAAATGGGTACACCAGTTAGGTAAGTGGACAACAGTACAATTTAGATATATTTCAGATCTTAATACTCATACATGAGATTAGATCTAAGATGGGATTTGAAGGCAAGCTACAAGTTTGAACTTTATACAATCTAGAACGTTTCAAATAAGCGTGATAGCGGTGCACTCTAGAAATCTATGCCAAGTTATTCGAAAGATTCTTTCAGTCTCTACCTAGTTTTTTTTAGATATTTTAGCATACTATGAAAAATGATACAAAAAGGATAATGCAACAATACTAGTTTGTTTTGATTTATGGTGTAAATCCAGTAGAACAATATATTGTCTCAAACATCCAAACTACATAAAACAATTTTTGAGACAAAATACAAGTTTAGAACTAAATAATATTCATGTAATCGAAATATCATAGAAATGTATGAAAATATTTACCTTGTTCAATATACATGCGCAAGCTTACAATGTTAATTCTGCTAATTATACTTGGAAGCATACACTTAAGGAAGTATTCTAAATGATGTATGCCAATATAACAATAAACATACCTTTAACAAAGAGATAAGTTCGATAAAATAAAAAACTTTAGTATAAATAATCAAGAATGTTTTCATCCCACAGAAATATTAAGTTCTACTCCCTTTGATCCGAAATATAAGACGTTTAAGATATGCCCCGACCAGATGAAAACCGTACAAAATTATAACAATACCCCTAATTTGAATCGCAATCTCCCAGCGTTGTGTACTCGATCCGCTTACAGCATTGTAGTCCTCGGTCGGTTCCAACCTCCGGCCACAACCAACACCTCCTCCAAGCGGCCAGGATTACCTCCTCCCCAGCGATCCCCTAGCAGCTAGCAGCACCTCCTCCATGTCAAGCATCGCCAGCGAGTACTCACAAGATCATATCAGGATTTCCACGGCAACATCGCCATGTCAAGCACCCAGATCACCTGGCCGTGATCACCTAGCCAGGATCCGCCTCCATTAGGCACATGGGCGTGATATCCTCTGGGCAAGTACCCCGCCATGATCTCCGATCAAGAAACATGTGCATCTCCTACGGCCAAGCACGTCACTATGATCGTCATCGCCTCGCTCTGATTCCCCTCCGGCTCTGCAACATTTTCTTCACACATCAATAGGGTAGTCCGGGACCCCAATTGTATGACGCCTATAAACGAAGAATATGAAGTAATTCAAGAACAAGGACTCGATTATGAACATGTAATGGAAGAACATGGTGTTACATGTATGATGAACTATAAAGTGAACTGAATTTATACTACAATACATGGTGAACTGATTTATGCTAGACAGTGAACTGAATTTATACTACAATACTCCCTCCATTCCTTAGGATACGGCGTAAACTTTTTTTGAGTTTTTCCTCATAGAACAAGGCGCGAGAGATGGCAGGTGGGTTTCTATGGTTGTTCTCCCGGATCTGCCCTCACCTCGTTCTATGCACCATCACGCGTGGAATTAATACTAGGAAAAAATGGGGCGTAGCATACAGGGAAGTGGGCACTTTATTCTGGAATTTGTAGCGGCTACGAGAGAATCAAGGAGGAAGGTAGCGATTTATGAGGGCTAAATCTGGAAAGTAAAGTTGATGCATGGCTCTCGTTAATAGTTGTGCCCCTTTTTTTACGCCGTATCCTTAGAAACGGAGGGAGTATATGATGAACAAATATGGGCTAGTTGTAAGGTGAAGAGATGATGGATCCAAAAATCGCCATACTTCTCCGTGTTTAAAAACTGTTTTTCGTCAAACAATTGACATTAATATCTCTTAATTTGTCACTAATGACTAATTATTGTAAAGATATGCAAAACCTTGCTTTGATTTGTGTTGTGTAGGAAATTACGCTTTTAATACGAAATCTGGAGTGATAAATGAAGATCCAGATCCAACCAACTACTTTGGACGGATCCAACCAACTCATTGGTCAAGACAAACCAGACCCAACCTCTACCTAAGACCTAAACATATAAAAAATTCAAACAAAAAAAATGTGAAAAAGATACAATCTTAGTCACGTACGCATCTCATGTGCAAGAACTAGGCAAAAACCCAAAGTCATTGCTTTGATACCACTGCTGGGTCACATGCACAACCACACTGTAAAATAAAAAAATTCTCTAGCAAGACCCCCAAGAACCGACTAAGGAGGATGACCATAGATCTTTACCCTAGGCACAGAGTCGCGCAGATATGGAAGTCGTTCCAACACCACCCTTATGGCTACCGGTTACCAATAGCGAAAGGTGGACTCAAAATCAGTTAGTCCACAACCCGGTTCGAGTGACCTCTCAGGTCTAAGGATTCTATTGTGCTAGTCGCACATATGACGGCTTGGTCATGCTGACTAGCCCTTGGGTTGGTCTGGTTAACATAGCTCTTCCGTCTAGCTAATGTGAGCCAGGTAGTATCTCCATGCACATGACATGTAGAACATTATCATTTTCCGTCTTACATATTAGTCTCAGCGGTGAGAGTGTCTATCCCAACCTCAAACGACTAAAGACAAAATGCTAAGTACATGATTCCATAACTGTTCCATAATGTGACAACTACATCAACAATTTGGCTTACATACCATGACGGAAAGTGGAGCCTCTAGGGCACCATTTGGAATGGTGCCTCTCCTCTGGGTCCTGCGAGGTCGCCACCATGTGAGGGCATCGTGTCTCTCGGGACTACGAGCGGGAGGAAGTTGATGTTGCCGTGTAACATGTACGGACGGAGGCGATGCTCTTCCTCTGCTCGTTGTGTCCGCCGTCTTCAAACCCCGCTGTCATCGGGAGTCGCCTCCTCGGGTGCTGCCTCATGCAGCGACCCTCCACAGACGTCATGCGCGCGACGTGGGAGTGGGTAACCACTTTCGACGGTTCAATAGAATTTCTGAACAATGTGAAGAACATTTTTGTAAACCCGTGAACTTTCAAACTGTACGAACTTTTTTCAAGCATTCACACGTGTGTGCTGTGTGTATTTAATTGGACCAAGTTATTATTAGCAAACAATCGAAGCCCTATACTGCTTGTCATCTGATCCTACCCGGCCAACCTATATCTAGCCATCAGAATTCAGATCATGTACGTCAGCGAGCCAGAGCCACTCGTAGGGGCGTCTCGTGTCTCTGCCAACCGTGGCACCACCTGCACCCACCCACACAGCTAGGGGGACTTCTTTTCAGCTTCCTGGAGAAGCTTTCCTAGAATCTACCTTCCCTCAGCTTCTTCGAGAAGCTCGACTCCTAAATTTGTTTTGGCTTCTAAACTAGTATTGGAAAGACTAATTTGGAAGTCTAAACAAATTTCCAAAACGGGATTCTGGAAGAAGCTGAGAGAGGGCAGCTTTCTGGAGAAGCCCTCCTAGAAGCTGAAAAGAAGTGGGCCCTAGCTGCCTAGCTAGCTAGCTCCGGCGATGTCGCGTCGTCACCCGGACCCGACCTGCCATCGCCATGGCGATGCACCAGCAGCAGCCGGCTCTCAGTCGCTCGTCCCCCTCCCTGGTCAAAGCTGCAGCTCTCCCTCGCTCACTTTGCATGTGGGGCCCCGACCGGTCCCATGGTCGCCGATCCCGAGGGACAAGAAAGGAACAACTGCCCTGTCTGTCCTGAATGACCGTCTCCTCTTTTTTTTTCCTCTTCTACAATCTGCTGCCGTGTTGCATTCGACCGTTCAAAAGCCAAACTCAGGATTTCTTTAGATCACAACATTTTAAAACGCATGAACAGAGAGAACATAGAAATTTGACCATTGATCACCTCCTGATGGGTTGCGCCCTTGCTCGGAAAGTGTGGGCGGCTTCCCTACGCTGGTGGGGCAAAAGCCACTGGATGCCGGAATAGGATACGAGGCTTACTGCCTGGCTCCAGGAGAGAAAGGGCGGCAAGGGCCGGGAGCGCGACCGCTGGACCAGAATCTCTCTAGTATGTTGGACCCTTTGGCGCCATCGGAACGACGTTGTGTTCGAAAGGGCCACCCCCTCCGCGGGGGAGGCCATCCGGAAGATCTTCGCAGAGGCAGAGTTGTGGAGGACATCGGGGCTCTTCCGCGACTGTCTTGGGGATGTGGATAAATGGAGATGTCGCGAGTAGTTGCTAGAGTGTGAGTGCTATCGTTGTGACAACGTGGGGTTGCGCACTGGCCGGTTGTGCTCCGACGCGTTGTAATGCTTGGCCGCTTGGCCTTTTTTATATGAAAACGATACGTTTCTTAGAAGATATCTTATAAAAGACCCTTAAGTTGAAAAAAAACGTTGCACACTTTCAGAAAAGTTAAAAACTGATATCTCCGTGTCCTCCAAATCCATCGATGCACCCCACGGCCGCTCGGTACACTCTGCTAGCTTTCATCAAGTAGTTAAACTCTGAAACTCAAACCTGATAGCTAGCCTAGCTGTCATGAACCCAATAACGCCCATCTTGCGAGCTTCGTTAGATTACCGTACGGTTAGGCAAAGCTGCGTGCCCAATCCATGTGTGTATTGTATTTTAAGGAAGATATGCTTTATTTGCTGGCTCTTGGTTACATCATTTCACTAGCACTGGGAAAGATTCTTAGCTGCTAAAGTGGTTTTCGGCCATATGTCCATCATCCACCGTGAGAACAGAGTACTAGCTTAGCTCGATCCAACACAAAGAAGTGGAATCACAATTAAAGCCATGATGATGCACCCCGCACCAGAAAAAAACTGTCATGATGGACTTCTTTTTTGGCCAGGGCATTTTATTTTAAGAAAGACCATGTATATATTTTTGGACACACGCCCATATCTGTAATGTCTATGACTGCAGAGCTTCAAAATTGACTAGGTAACCACATGCGGCTTCACAGAAAATCATAGAGATATTATATGTCTATGCTGGTTAGGGATGTGTATCAATTGAAGATAAACTCTTGCTCGAATTTTTGAAGAAAAACTAAAAAATATGACTATGGAAGCTATGTTAGGCGGTCGACGACATACAGAGATTCTCCAGGGGATGTTCCGAATGTTAGCACAAATCTCTATTAGTAGTAAGTAATAGTTTATTTGCCAATGTTATCGTGTCCTAATAGGTTATCTAGTGCGTGTCCTAGTCTAAATAAGGTTTGTTAATTATGTAAGTACATGGCGTGAGTCATAGTCAAGCTAGGTGTGTTAGTCTGGATGCAAACCGAGTAGGTCTAGGTCCTTTGTATGGCTGTTCGTGTATATATACACGTCTAGTCTAAGAAGTTTGTAACCGTGAGAAAAGAAGAAATAAAGAAAATTCGAGGGCACGATACGTGCCCGTGGCCATAAGTTTTTTGGAGCATGCTTGTTTGTCTAGTTTGATGTAGTCAATCTATGGGCAAATTCCAACAATTGGTATCAGAGCGAGATCGTGGATTTGAAGTTGCGCTTGCCCCGGGAAGGCGACCCTACTAGCACCTCGGGGCGGGCGACCGGGTGGAGGCGAGCATGCCGTCATCGGTGAGGCGGCGAGCGATCATCGCTCAGAGGAGCGACAAGGAAGAAGAAGGCGGACGAGGAGTCCTTGGCAAGGTGGTGGATGGGGATGATCGTTGATGAGTGCGGTGGTACGGGGTGCGGTGCTGGAGAATCTTGTCAAGATCGTCGTCCGGGAGAGTATGAGTCAAGGAGTCATGGTCGTGCGGGTTAGCACATTGAGTCGGTGTCGTGTTTGTGAGTCATTGTCGTGTCCAAGTGTGTGTCTCTATGAGGATCCGTTGCAGCTGAAGCGAATGAAGGTTGAGGGACTGTTCATCATATGGACGAAGTCGCAATTTTCGTGCCTCGATCAGGTCGTCTATGTGTCTCGCCAAGAGGGTCAATCTCAAGTTTAAGGGGGCGGTAAACCAGTGAAGGTGAGTCTCTTCAATAAGGCCATGTCTCTACATGAGGCCGAAGTGGATGGTTTAGTCCACGCCAGGAGGTCGGCATGTATTGCGCTAGGGTGGACGGTGTGTTCCACGGGTGGTGCGATTTCACAAGGTTGCTAGCGTGGCTGGGTAGTCCAGATCATACTTGAGTTGGTCTGTAAGCCAAGTTAAAATTGGGGAGAGCCAATTAGACTTGTCGTTGTGCGAGACCTAGACAAGACGCGGATCTACAACGAGTCAAGATCAGAGGAGCATGGAAGACAAAGAGTCGTTGTTCAAGATTAGGAAGAGATTGTTAGCACTAATCTTGATTACTAGTAAGTAATAGTTTATTTGGCAATGTTGCCGTGTCCTAATAGGTTAGCTAGTGCGTGTTCTAGTCTAAATAAGGTTTGTTAATTAGGTAAGTACATGGCGTGAGTCCTAGTCAAGGTAGGTGTGTTAGTCTGGATGCAAACCGAGTAGGTTTAGGTTCTTTGTATGGCTGTTCGTGTATATATACACGTCTAGTCTAAGAAATTTGTAACCGTGAAAATAAGAAATAAAGAAAATTCGAGGGCACGATATGTGCCCGTGGCCATAAGTTTTTTCGAGCATGTTTGTTTGTCTAGTTTGATGTAGTCGATGCGTGGGCAAATTCCAACACTGAAACGTTAAATGATACTAAAGCCGACGAGTTAAATAAACTGACATGGCAAGCGTGACCGACATATTTGTGATATATGCATGTCATTTGTACTGTGATTTTTTCATTTCATTGTTCAGAATATTTGAGCTTTAACTTGAATTATTGTGTTTGAGTATGGTTGGAATCTATGAGTTTAAAATATTATAGTTTGAACATTATATTGAGGATATGTGGCAATAGATGAGAAGAAAGGAACTGGAGTTCAGAAATGGGGATGTTGTTTGCGTCGGTGCCATTATTTGGGACATCGAGAATGACAGATGCCCCCATCTGGCTTTTAGAGGCTATAAAATGGGGGCTATTGCTGAAGATATACTCTAATCTTCTATATCTAAATAGGAGTCCTCCACTACATGATTTTCCTGCCTTCTGGTGCCTCCACGTCACCCTTTATTCCATGCTCCGTAGGGACTCTGGTTGTTGCCTCCCTGTCCCGCGTTAAATGGGCTGGACGTACCAAAATGGGTTGGACGAGTCATGCCACACTGAGTGGCACACAAAAATCATTCATCCTATCAAAAAATGTATCGTCCACTGTTCGTCTTCCTGGTTGAAAGGGCATGTATGCTCCTATGTGTGGTTTTGGTAATTAATAACAATCTCTATGGACTAATGTGTAAATTGAGTTTCACTTGTAGATTTGTCCATTGGCATCGTTTGGGCCATGTGTTGGTCTCAAGGTTGGAAGATGAAGAAATGTCCAAGGGCTTTGTGCCCATTGGAATCATGAAGAAAGAAGGAGCTTGAAGGTCGATCAAGGCATGTGCAAAGAGTTGCATCAAGATGGATCAACGTCAAGAAAGGATGAAGAAGGACGAGCTCAAGATGCGCCATCTCTAGAAGATCTCATGCTTGAAGCTTGCCATCCTCGTGCTCATGGAATGATGAAGACAAGTTCAAAGAAGAGGTTTCCCCATGGAATATGGGGGAACATTTTGCAAGTCTTCATCAAGCAAGAGCAAACAAGAAAGGTGTTCCCACTATAGAAGGACAAGACGGTCTACATCAAGTTCAAGTGGGACGCTCAAGGCAAAGGTATGTTGATAGGGCTTCTCTTTTGCCGGTCTCGTGTTGTTAGTTGGAAGACCGGGTTTAGGATAGATAGTCGTACTATCAAGAGGGGCTCTCAAGCGGGTGACTCGTTTGCATCGTTCGGAGAGAGCTCAAACCTTTGCATTCATAGCATCATCTTTCTTTGTTGTTATTTGGTTCTTGTCCATGAGAGGATCTAGAGCTTGTGGTCACCATCATAACAAGCTCTAGCTCATCATCTAAGGATTTCACTTGCATATCTTATTGCGGTTTTTGATCTTGCGAGTTTTTCGGCTCCACACCTTGGGGGATAGTTCACATATATATTCATGATATTTTCTCCCGAGGTCCCCGGGGATGGGATCGTGTGCGACCTGCTGTGGTCGGATCCGGCCAAATACGACTTCCAGAAAGGGTGGGGGGAGCCGTGCGGGCGCAGGTCATTTGGCGCCGACGTGGTGGAGGTGTTCTGCGAGAGGCACGGGCTGGCCATGGTGTGCAGGGCGCACGAGATGAAGGAGGCCGGCTACGACGACCGCTTCGCCGGAGGGAAGCTCGTGACTGTGTTCTCCGCGCCCAACTACGTGGGCACGTGCGGCAACGACGGTGCCGTCATGGCCGTCGGCGACGATCTCGCCTGCTCCTTCCACGTCCTCAAGCCCACTCCGGCTGCGCAGGCCTCGGGCAGAGCGGGAGGGGAGGCTGCCCCGGGCCCTGGGAACCAAGGGGTCCCCGATTCCCAAACAGAGCCATTGCAGAAGGTCGTGAGTTCTCTCGTAGGATGGCAGGAGCGAGGACGAAGCCTTATGCGTCTTTCCTATTGGACTGGAACATGGGCCTTTCTCCTTTTGCTTGGGCTTCTTTTCCTTTTCCTTGGTTAGCTTTGAGCTTTTTTTTCCCTTTCATTTGCTATCAAAGGATTAATAAGCAAGGACGATGACATGATGAGTAGTTTACCTAGAAGGTGTGGAATCGAAATTAGTTGGATCAGGGTTCCAGCGAAGATTAGCAGGTTCAGGTTTTCAGGAGCTGTCAGCCTCCAGTTTGTACATGATTGTTTTTCATGCCGGTCCTTGATGTTTGTTGTAGTGCTAGCAAATGTACTTAGTCGATCTTGTGATGGCAATATGGAAACTGTGCTCTTACTTAACATGCAAAATTGTTCTCTAATAATATTTTTGACAATACTACGCGCGATCGGGGGATAATTTCCCAAAATCCACCGGGTCCTGTGCTGACAGTGTCCTAAAAAAGCCCTCAAATTCCGTTTTTTATAAACTTACTCGCTTTTGCTACAAATAGTCCCGTTTTTGCTACATGTAGCAGAAAACGGTTCGGCCTAGAAATAGAAAAACAGACCGAACCTCGCCAGAGATTTCGCCGGAGACTTCATCGACGACCGTGTAGCAAAAAGTTGTGCTAGTGTAGCATATCCGACCTCGCCGGTAGACCCCACTGAAGACCGTGTACCAAAATTATTACGCTATTGTAGCAAAAACGTAAAAGGATGGTAGCAAAAAAAGTCCTAATGTAGCAAAAAAAAGACCTCACCGGAGACATCGCCGGTGCCTATCATAGCAAAACTGACTTTACTAAGGACTTTCGTAAAAAATGTCATAGCAAATACTTTGTGCTATTGTAGCAAAAACATAGAAGAGAAATAGCAAAAACTTGCTACTATTGTAGCATCACCCTGTAGCAAAAATATCAAAACACATCCATTGTTCGGTAGCATCGCAACTCTTCATCAGTAGCAATGATAACCACTTCCAGCAGCATCGTCGCCCTGCTTGTGTAGCATCGTGTCGATCCACTGCAAAAAGATGACCATGGAGCAGGACAGCTCGTCGGAGCCTAGAGGTTACGACGGTGGACCTGGCAGTGCACGCGGCTGAGCTACTCTGTCGGAGCGAGGCCATGGCGGGGAGGCGTCCGTGTCGTCCTCTACGCCGGCACACGCAGCACGCGCGACAGGGCCGACCATGGCGGGCAGGTGGCAAGTGCCTGCTCCGGCGGCGCGGCCTAGTCCGGCGACGACTACAGCTGCCTGCTCTGATGGCTCGGATCTGGTGGCAGAAAGTGCGTTGCTCCGGTGGCGACGACAGCGGCTGCCTGCTCCGGTGGGCTGGCCGGCGGTGGCGGCGGCCTACTCCGATGAGCCGACTGGCGACGGCGGGTAGCTGCTCCGGTGTGCTCCAATGGATGGCAGCCGACGTGGTAGAAGCCGCTGGCGATGGCGGCGAAAAACTCAGTTGCGTGCGAGTTGTGTTCAAGCCGAAGAGATAAGGTAGGGGCTAAAAGGGCATGTATGCCCCCATGTGTGGTTTTGGTAATTAATGACAATCTCTATGGACTAATGTGTAAATTGAGTTTCACTTGTAGGTTTGTCCATTGGCATCGCTTGGGCCATGTGTTGGTCTCAAGGTTGGAATATGAAGAAATGTCCAAGGGCTTTGTGCCCATTGGAATCATGAAGAAAGAAGGAGCTTGAAGGTCGATCAAGGCATGTGCAAAGAGTTGCATCAAGATGGATCAACCTCAAGTAAGGATGAAGAAGGACGAGCTCAAGATGCGCCATCTCTAGAAGATCTCATGCTTGAAGCTTGCCATCCTCGTGCTCATGGAATGATGAAGACAAGTTCAAAGAAGAGGTTTCCCCATGGAGTATGGGGGAGCATTTTGCAAGTCTTCATCAAGCAAGAGCGAGCAAGAGCAAACAAGAAAGGTGTTCCCACTATAGAAGAACAAGACGGTCTACATCAAGTTCAAGTGGGACGCTCAAGGCAAAGGTATGTTGATAGGGCTTCTCTTTTGCCGGTCTCGTGTTGTTAGTTGGGAGACCGGGTTTAGGATAGATAGCCGTACTATCAAGAGGGGCTCTCAAGCGGGTGTCTCGTTTGCATCGTTCGGAGAGAGCTCAAACCTTTGCATTCATATCATCATCTTTCTTGGTTATTATTTGGTTCTTGTCCATGAGAGGATCTAGAGCTTGTGGTCACCATCATAACAAGCTCTAGCTCATCATCTAAGGATTTCACTTGCATATCTTATTGCGGTTTTTGATCTTGCGAGTTTTCCGGCTCCACACCTTGGGGGATAGATCACATATATATTCATGATATTTTGTTGGATTCTATTCATCGTTATATTTCCAACAAAATTGGTTTCATCCCGTTTGGAGTTTGGATGCAAAAGTTATTGCGTTTCTGGTTTTCTGGTTTCTGGAATTTCCCTGACCGGAAGTTCCGGCTTCCCACCGGAAGTTCCGCTAGGGCATCTTTGCCGCCGAAAGTTCCGGTGGAAGTTCCGGGTCTTCTTCCGCTCACGCTCAGTAACCTTATGTTTTGAAGCGTTCTATTTGCCGGAACTTTGTCGGAACTTGCTCGGAAGTTCACCGGAACTTCTGGTCTGTTTTGACCGGAACTTCCGGTTGCGCTTCTGGAGCGGGCGTCAACAGTCTGATGACCGTTGGAGCCAGGCTGGGCGGAACTTCCGCCCCAGAGCCAGAAGTTCCGGACATGTTTCGTTTTTTCAGTTTCTCGCTCCGCAGTTTTCGTCCGTTGGCTGGGTGCCACCGGAATTCCGGCCTCCCACCGGAAGTTCCGGCCAGGTGTCGCGAATGCCCATAACGGGCAGATCTGGGAGCCCTTTAAAAGGGGCTCCTCTTCCCCTTCGTGGGCACTAGCTTTTCTTCTTGGTTCTTGGCTTTCCCTCTCTCCTCCATTGTCAACCTTGAAGAAGCTTTCCCTCTCCCTTTCCCTTCCTATGATTATTGCATCTTTTTGAGGGATTTGAGAGAGGAGATCTAGATCTACAATCCCCCAAGTCAAATCCCTTCTTTGTGAAGGAATCATTGGGATCTAGATCGTGGAGAGTTTTGTGTTCTCCTCTTGTGTTCTTCTTCCCTTATTCCCCCAATAGCTTTTGTAGCTTTGTTGGAATTTGGGAGAGAAGGACTTGCCCTTGCATTTGGTGCATAGGTTTGAGTTCTACTCTTGTGTTCTTCCTTCCTTATTCCCCCAATAGCTTTTGTAGCTTTGTTGGAATTTGGGGGAGAAGGACTTGCCCTTGCATTTGGTGCATAGGTTTGAGTTCTCCTCGGAGATTCGACGAGTTCAAGCTTGTGAGCTTGTTTCTCTTGGGTTCCTTGGAACCCTAGACGGTTGTGTGGTTGTATTGTTGACCTTTTGTGGTCTTGTAGCCTTTTGTGGCGTTGTTGGCCTTTTGTGGCTTTGTTGTTGGGAGCCTCCAATTGAGTTGTGGAGTTAGCCCCAATCTTGTACGGGTTCGGTGACCGCCCTCAAGCGTCCCATAGTGGAGCAAGTGCCCGCCTTTTGTGGTGCGCACTTGGGAGAATAGGGTGAGCCTTTTGTGGCGTCGGTGAGTTGCGTGCTTCCGCATCCGGGGTGAGGCCTTGTGTGGCGTTGGGTGAGCATCGAGCCACCACACCTCGAGGTGAGCCATTTGTGGCGTTCGGAGAGCATTGCGCCATCGCACCTCTCCAACGGAGACGTAGCTTCTTTGGAAGTGAACTTCGGGAAACAAATCTTCGTCTTCGCGTCCATCGGTTATCTCTCAACCGAACCCTTTACTTATGCACTTTACATTGTGATAGCCATCGTGCTTGAAGTACTTATACCTTGATATCACCTTGTTGCTTGTATTGCTTAGCATAGGTTGTTGGTGCACCTAGGTGAACTTAGTGGCTAGGTTTTGTGCTCAATAAATTAAACGTTAGTTTTATTCCGCATTTACTTGAGCCTAAACCGTAATATTTTTAAAAAGCATATTCACCCCCCCTCTAGGCGACTTCCTTTGTACTTTCACTGGTAGTGTTCGCCCCCTGTTGCGACCTATGTGCCTCGATGACCCCAAGGGCCAAGTATGGCTGAGACCTAATGTCTTCTCGCCACAAATGCTCGTGGAACCGTCCGGATATATTAAGGCTTCCATTCATCAACCATCATTCCCAATGTAAATGCGTAAGAAACTGCTCGCGTCGCTGCTGCCTCCATGTATAAAAAGCTATATCCGTGTTACCATGGAGAACCACAGCGCTTGCAACCTCATCCTCTCGCAGCGGCCTCCACCAGCTCGCTCATGTCTGTCGATCTGGCAGGTTGCGCTTCTGCTTGAGTTTTGCCCACCCCCGATTTGTTTGTATTTTCACTGGATTGTGAAAGCCCACCCCGATTTGGATGGATTCTCATTGGATTGTCTGTGCTGCTCAATCAAGCACACACGGATTTAACTCGATTTCTATTGGATTTTGCCTACGGACCCTACGGATCGTTGGACAACATTAGCTGATTCCATTGGTACACAAACTCTCTTACTCTTAACTTTTAATTTGCATTGAATCAACACTTGCATCTTCTGTATTTCCTTATCCTGGTCCCCTCACATCTCCTCTGAAATTTATTTATAACATGGAATTTACTCCCCTAGGTGCATTTGTTAAAACAGGTCGACTTTGTGCGGTTTGAAAAAATGGACAACACTGAAACTTCTGAAAATCCTGGAGCCATGATGGTGGGCAATCAGTATCACACAGTTGTGGACGCCCTCTCTGTCAGTAACATCATGTGGTTACCCCTGACCCAAACCATTCTGCTTCTTCCGACGAGCAGCGCCGGCCTGGACAACTTAGGAATAGATGTTAGTTAGAAACAATATGCCCCATTAAATTTTCTATTACTTCACCGATGTACATATCAACTTATTTAACTGCAAACATTGCAGTGGTTTATTTTGGTCTGAAGAACCGATGCCATGTTCAAACTGTAACTATTTATCATATATAGTAGTTTCTGATTTATTTGCGTGTTACTTATTGGTCTTACAAGATGGGGACGAACATGGAGTGGCAGGCAAACAGGTAGTACTACTAACTCAAGCAAGCCTATCGATTTCTATTTCATAACTACTACCTTCATGTGCACTATTTCTATCGCATGCCATCGAGGCCAACAACATATATAATGAACATATGTACTTCCGCCAGCAACTCATCAGCAAATAGAAGCTAGCAAAGATATATAATGGGGCAATACAGAAACTCAAGGAGCAAAGTCAGACCCTCACGTGTGGACATCACAAGCATACTTGGATCTGATCATCCATTCTTCACAATTAAATACACCATGGAATTTTTTTTGTCACAGAAGGTCCGTTCAAAAGAAGATCTACAAAGACACTAAATAGTTATACATTCACTCATCGTGCACTCATAGCATGTAATTAAAAAATTATCAACTTCAAGTCATCAAATGCTCTCTTTAAGTTGAGTGTTCAAAGATCCCCATGAATTCTGAAACTATACATCACTCAAAATCCCGCCTCAACGCGCGGGGTTTCATCTAGTATACCAATATATGTCACCATCTATCCAAGATAGCACTAAGTTACATTGATTAGGGTAGTCGGCCATGTCTCTTTCTCTACAAGGCCCGGCCCATCAATCCAAAGAGTATGTGAATACGTGGTCAGTAGTACAGGTTCTATTCTAGGATTGCACAATTATAACTTTTGGAGCGATATATATGATTTTTGAAACTAGCTTGCAAAGAGAAGTCTATTTGGTTCCGCAAGGTCTGCATTGATTTTTTTTTAAAAATGTACACAGTTTAGGTAAGTGGACAACACTATAATTTAGATATATTTCAGGTCTTAATACTCATGCATGATATTAGATGGAAGATGGGATTTGAAGACAAGCTACAAGTTTGAACTTCATACAATCTAGAACGTTTCGAATAAGCATGATAGTGGTGCACTCTAGAAATCTATGCCAAGTTATTTGAAAGATTCTTTTAGTCTCTACCTAGTTTTCTAGATATTTTAGCATACTGCGAAAAATGATACAAAAAGGATAATGCAATAATACTAGTTTGCTTTGATTTATGGTGTAAATCCAGTAGAACAATATATTGTATCAAACATCCAAACTACATAAAACAATTTTTGAGACAAAATACAAGTTTTAGTTTAGAACTAAATAATATTCATGTAATCAAAATATCATAGAAATGTATGAAAATATTTACCTAGTTCAATATACATGCGCAAGCTTACAATGTTAATTCTGCTAATAATTCTTGGAAACATATACTCAAGGAAGCATTCTAAATGATGTATGTCAATATAACAATAAGCATACCTTTAACAAAGAGATAAGTTCGATAAAATAAAAAACTTTAGTATAAATAATCAAGAATGTTTTCACCCCATAGAAATATTAAGTTCTACTTCCTCCGATCTAAAATATAAGACGTTTAAGATATGTTCTGACCAGATGAAAACAAT
Source organism: Avena sativa (assembly GCA_916181665.1). Lineage (NCBI taxonomy): Eukaryota > Viridiplantae > Streptophyta > Magnoliopsida > Poales > Poaceae > Avena > Avena sativa. Next base: position 378,397,958 of record OV702279.1, on the reverse strand, counting down.
ACAAAATTGTAACAATACCCCTAATTTGAATCATGATCTACCAGCGTTGTCGTACTCGATCCGCTTCTAGCATCATTGGTCGGTTCCAACCTCTGGCCACAACCAGCACATCCTCCCAGCGGCCAGGAGAACCTCCTCCCCAGCGGTTCCCTATCAGCCAGCAACACCTCTTCCATGTGAGACACTCCGAGTGAGTACTCACAAGATCATCTCAGGATTGCCATGGCAACATCGTCATATCAAGCACTCAAATCACCTAGCCAGGATCCGCCTCCATTAGGCACATGGGCGTGATCTTCTCTGGGCAAGTACCTCACCATGGTCTCCGACCAAGAACATGTGCATTTCCTACGGCCAAGCACGTCGCTATGATCCTCATCGCCTTGCTGTGATTCCGCTCCGGCCCTGCAACATTTTGTTCACACATCAATATGGTAGTTCGGGATCCCAACTGTATGACACCTATAAACGAATAATATGAAGTAATTCAAGAACATGGACTCGATGATGAACATGTAATGGAAGAACATGGTGTTACATGTATGATGAACTATAAAGTAAAATGAATTTATACTACAATACATGATGAACTGATTTATCCTGGACATTGAACTGAATTTATACTACAATATATGATGCACAAATACAAGCTAGCTGCAAGGTGAAGAGTTAGTTGCACGACAATGGGTCGGCGAATTGCTTTACCTTGCTGTCTATGCTAGCGCCGTTTACTGGGTGATGCTCGATTTCCTCTTGGATTCTATGCCATTTTCTACAACCTTGTTGCATGACCCCCCAACAATTCGTCATGGCCTTCTCACCTGATCCATCTAGACCTCATTGAAGTATGGATCCATTAGGTTGCGCTCGTCGAACGCAATGTTGATATGCCTCCAATAGTTCTCCGAGTTTTGGTTCGTGCCAGTGATCACGTCAAGGATCACCGAATTTCATGCTTCGGTAAGGCACTCGTCTTCAAGGGTGGTCCACTTGCTGCAGGGCTCGGTCGATGGTGCCATCTTTGGCTTCCTATTCCTCTTGCCCTTGATCTTTGCTGGGGTTTTATCTTCCCTTTGTGTCTGGTCATTGCCGTCTTCTTCATCCGCCTGGCTATTGGAGAGATCCTGTGAGTCAAGGTAGTGCTCAACGTCAGTGCGGGACTGCTCTTGTGTGAAGAACAAGCCCGCGATGGCGGCAGAGCCAGAACCGATCATCTTAGCCATGTAGGAGTCGCCCGACATTCAGCTGAACACACTGCGTGCGTCAGTGTCGCCGAGCTAGATGGAGGAGCCAGCACCCTTGTTTTGGGCGAAGGCCAAGGGACCGCGATTCAACGTAGGTGACCCGGCGTACGTGGGAGATCTACCGTATGGAAGGTTGATGTCGATGTTGAAGCCGGGCGAACTGCGAGGTGCAGGGAAATGGGGGCCATGTTGGGGCTGAATCCGCCTAGCTGGTCACCTTCGAACTCGGGGGACACCGAGAACCTCGAGAGCGGCATCGACGAGCACAACGAGAAACTTGCCGGAGTTCCGACGCTGGCCTAGCTTTCCCACGGTAGGTCGTACTGCCCCGCATGGAGAGGTGGATGGCCCATGGCCGCTCGAGTAGTCGCCATATTGCATGAGCACAAGCGACTCCGCCTTGTCGTTGGCATCCTGCTTCTTCTTCGCCCTCACCCTCTGGTCCTCTGTTTCAGTTTTCCTTTGCCAACAATCCTTTGCCTAGGCTGCGTCGGTCCAGGCGTCCGACTTCAACTGAGGTGCTCTCGGTTTTGTCTGCTTTGGTTGCGTAGGATCTCTGGTGGTGGTGAATTTCTTGGTCGGCATGGCGGGCGGACCTCGCGGAATTGGCTGGAGCTATGGCCGATAGGTGGGGAATAGGGAGAAAATGGAGTGAAGGGGAAAATGAGGGAACTCTGCCTTTGTTCGCCGTTCGCCGACAGCTCCGACCCACCCGCTTTTTCGCTCCATTCGACATTCCTAGGGAATACATAGCGTATTGAGATTGGCCTGGGAATGCCGGATGAAAATTGGCTCAAATCCGATAAAAAGAGACATGTTAAAAACGCAAGTAGGTGAATTTCTGTCACTCGCATGAAAATACTGTTGGGAAGGCCCTCATGAAAATGGAAATGGAGGTACCCTAACACCTCCCTAGCTCCATTTCTTTACGCGAGTCGGCCCCTATAGCCATCTACCACCTGTTTCTGAAAACCTCTAGAAGCTCCGATTATTTACCTTGTTATTATGTGTTTTTTCGTTTTTGCATGTTCTTTTTTTCTTTTTCTTCCTTTTGAAATTCATGCGGTACTTCAAGTTTTTGAGTATTTTTTCAAATCCATGAAAAATTTAAATCCGTGAATATCTTCAAATTCACGAATGATTTTTCAAATTCATGATTTTATGAATCTGCGACATTTTTCCAATTCTTGACCATTTTTTAATTCATAAACAATTCGTAAAATTCATAAACATTTTTTGAACCTGGAAATATTATTTGAACGCGGCGGGGGCAACACTGCAATAGCGAGAAACGGAACCCCAGAATATCAAGTCTCCCCCGCCCACTCCCGTGACTAGGGTTAGCAGCCGCCACCAGGAGCTCCGCCCCGTCGCTGCTCCCTCCCCACCTCCCCTCCCTCCCAAGCACGCCTGGACCCCGCGTCGTCCCTTGGGGCCCTCGGGGGACCGAGACCCAAGCGCCGCGGGAGATCAAGAAGGAGCCCCCGGCCGCCGCTGCTGCTGTTGACGTCCGCGACTGCCATCGGCGTCTGCCATGGTGGCGGTGGACCCCCTGCCCCGAAGGTTATGGGGGGCTCCCGCGCATCCTTCGATTCCTCGGAGGCGGTGGTGCTTGTTGTCGAGGCGGCGGCCCCGGGCCTGGTTTGCAGTGGCGCTTCCTGTCGTTGCGGCTGGAGGTGGTCGGCGGTCTCAAGCGACTGCGTGGGCAGCGGTGAGGTTGGTGTTGGTGGTGGCGTCAGGGTGCGAGGCTGATGGTGGCGACGCTGCTGGGCGGGCCTGATTTGGGCCCGTGTTGGGTTCGGCGGGCCGTAACTGCTAGGTACCTGGCGTCTCGCCGGCGTAGGTAGGTTGGGGCGGCGGCCCTGGGGTCATGGTGGCGATGGGTGACGACAACCCAGCTTCTCCCCCGCGCGGCAGTCGCGTGGGGGCCACAGATTTTGGCCTCGTGCTAGGTTTTTCGGGGGTGGGGTGCCATGGGGGGCCACCATGGGTGGAAGTTGGGCTTGGGCGCGGCAGCCCTGGCCGGATTCTGCAGCTCTGCGGCAGAGGTGTGCCATGGAGATTGGACGGCGGCGCAGCGGCGCTTCTTTGGGTGGGCGACGTCGGTCCCGGCGTCTCGTGGTCGACGGCAGATCGTCATGAGGTGATGCTCTACTGCGCGTGGAGGCCGGAGCGGCGGCTCCAGATCGTTATGGTGGTGATGCTCTGCCTTGGCGAGGCATGGCTCCGTGGGCGTGGGCGTCGTCTCTTTCGCTGGTGATCTTGCTTGCCGGGCGGCATGGACTGTCTCCGCGATAGTCCATTGGAGGTGGTGGTCGGGGTCTTTGGAAAAAAGTCTAGCCCGACTTGGTCGGTGCCGATAGAGGCGGTGCTTGAGGGCACCATTCTCCCTATTGAGGGCGTTGTCATGGATCCCCAACTCCCCTCCGTCCACCACTCCGGGGTGAAAACCCAAATCTAGCTCTCCGGATTGGAAGATGGCGGCGTCTTTTGGACGTCGTTACCTCCTTGGAGGCGTTTTTTTTCGGAGTTTGCGGAGCCTTTCTTGGGATGCTAGTGTTGCCGGTTGATTCAATGTCTTCGGGCCTTGTCGGCGTGCGAGTACCGCTAGCGTGCTCCCCGTGGCCTGCCTCTCGCCATGAAGCCCGTGAGGCCTAGCCGTTCCTTTCGGCTCTGACTTCCTTTCCGGGGGCGTGGACCAGACTCTTCGTAGCGCCCGTTGTTGTCGTTGTGCTGGTGTCGTTCGGCGGTGCTTCAAACCTAGTCGTGCTAGGTCGTGTGGCCTCGTGTGGTTTTGCCGGTTTTGCCTTAAAACTATGCCGTTTAGTTTTTTTTAGTCTGGTTCCACTTTTAATCGGACCCGTGTGTATACGTTTGTTTGGGGTTTTGGCCGGTTTTTCTTTTAAACCGGTCAATTCTCTAATTCTACTCCCTCCGTTCCAAAATAGATGTCTCTGATTTGTCAAAATTTGGATGAATCTAGACACTATTTTCTATATAGATTCATCTAAATTTTAATAAATCTGAGACATCTATTTTGGGAGGTTGCTTAAAAAAAATATTATTTGAATGATGTGAACTGTTTTTTAAACCTATATGAACTCTTAAGCCGTACGAACTTTTTCAAGATTTCACATGTGTGTATTTAATTTTAATCAAGTTATAACCCGCAAAAAAAAGTTAGAACTAACAATCCAGGCACTAGATCAAACTATTAAGCTCTATTTAGTCTTGTTACCGTTGTATTTGTCATTTGAGCCTAAGCAGCGATGAGAGAATTCAGATCACGTTCGTCAGCAGCGGCAGAGCGCCAGAGCCAACGGCAGACCCGCGGCCACACTGGTAGCTAGCTCCGACGAGGCGAGGGGAGGCGAGGCTGCTGCTGTGTGCGGCGGTGTCGCGTCGTCACCCGGACCCGACCTGGCATTGCCATGCCGTTGCAGCAGCAGCAGCGGCGGCCGGCTCGGTCGTTCGTCCCGTCCCTGGTCAAAGCTGCACTGCGGCCCCTCCCCAGTCGATCCCAAGCGCGCCGATCCCGAGGCAGAGGAAAGAAACAACGGCCTCGTCCGGTCCATCCTCTGCCCTGTCTGTCCTACCGACTGACCGTCTCCTCTTTTTCTTCTTTTCTCTTCTGCGATCTGCCGCCGCATTGCGTTCGACCGTTCAAAAGCCAAACTGAAGGTGAAAAAACGAACGAGGCACTTGTCTACGATTTACCTTGCTCTCTTTCAGAGAAAAGCTGAATACTGAATTACTGATATAGTAGCAAGCTTCATGGCAGCCGCATTCGAACTTCATGCACCGATATATGATTGTTGGTCCCTTGACCCTTGGGTAAAGCTGCAATCCACATGTGTACGTATTTTAAGGAAGATATGCATGCTTTATCGTTGGCTCTTGGTTGCATCATTTCACTACCACCGAGAAAGATGCTTAGCATAGGTGCTAAAGTGGTTTTCGGCCATATGTCCAATTCACCGCGAGACGAACCGAGTATACTCCCTCCGTTTTTATTTACTTCGTGTTCTGAGATTAGTCAAAGTCAAATCTTTTGAAGTTTGACCAAGAATATAGCAAAAAATATTAATAACTATAATATCAAATATATATAATATGAAAATATACTTTATGATAATTCTTATACTATAAATTTTATATTATAAATGTTAATATTTTTGTCTAAATAATTGGTCAAACTTTATAAAATTTGACCTTGACTAAACCCAAATTGCGAAGTATTTGTGAACAGAGGGAGTACTAGCTTAATCGTATCCAACAACAACAGGTGGAATCACAATTAAAGCCATGATAGAATGGAGGCCCCGCCAGAAAGAGAAACTGTCATGATGGAGTACTTCTTTTTTTGCCGGGGCATTTTATTTTAAGACTGACCATATAATTTGGACACACGAATGCACGAACTTATGCAATGTCTACGACTACATAGCTTCGAAATTGACAAAGTCAACGCATGCATCTTCACGACAATCAGAGAGATATGTCGATGCTGGTTAGGGATGCTTATACAGTTGAAGGTAAACTCTCGTTAGATTTTGTCGAGAAAACTAAAACACGTGATTATGCGGCTGTGTTAGGAGGTCGATAACATAGCTAGATTCTCTAGGGTCTATTCCCGAAACGTTAAAATGACAGCGAAAGTCGACGAGTTTAATTTCAATGACATGACAAATGTGTCTGGCATATTTGTGGTAATTGCATGTTTATTGTACTGTGATTTTTCATTTCCATGTTCAGAGTTTTTGAACTTGAACTTGAATCATTTTGTTTGATTATATTGGGTTTGAGTATGGTTGAAATCTATGAGTTTGAAATGTTATTGTTCAATACTAGTGTAAACATAGATGATATGTACCAGTAGATTAGAAGAAAGAGGTAGGAGTTGAGAAATGGGGGTGTTTCTTGCGTTAGAGCCATCATTTGGGATATGAGAACAAGGCATGCACCCCAATAGCTTTTAGAGGATCTAAAATCGGGCTATTGATGGAGATACTCTAACATACCTATATATGTCACCCTCTATCGAAGCTACTCTAAGTTGCATCGATAAATGGATTTATCCATGGCTCTTTGTCTACAAGGTCTGGCCAATCAAAATCAAAGAGTGGGTGAATATGTGGTTGATAGTATAGGTTCTACAGTACGATTGCATAATTTTTGGAGCAATATATGATTTATGAATCCATCTTGCAAATACACAAGTCTACCTAATTGGGTTTGTTTCATGAGGACCACATTGATTTCAAGCGAGCTGTAGATAGGACATTTCATTGTATATAAATGGGTACACCGTGTAGGTAAGTGGACAACCCTACACCTTTGAGAAACCTGGCATCCTAATACTCATGCATGATAATAGATCAAATACGTGATTTGAAGACACGCTACTAGTTTGAAATTCATACAATCTAGAACGTTTTAAAAAGTTATTTTCTAGATTCTTCCAGTCTCTACCATGCTTTCTAGATATTTTAGCATACTATGAAAAAAGATACAAAAAAGGGATAATGCAACAATACTAGTTTGCTTAGATTTTGGTGTAAATGCATTCTAACAATATTTTGTCTCAAACATCCAAACTAGTTACAACAAAATTTGAGAAAAAATACAGTAACTTTAGAACTAAATAACATCCATGTAATCATTGTCTCAAAGATCCAAACTAGTTACAACAAAATTTGAGAAAAAATACAGTAACTTTAGAACTAAATAACATCCATGTAATCAAAATATCATAGAAGTTTATGAAAATATTTACCTAGTTCAATATACATGAGCAAGCTCACAATGTTAATTATGCTAATTATAACTCGAAACCTATATTCAAGATAGTATTCTAAATGGTGTATGTCAATATAACAATAACCATACCTTTAACAAAGAGATAAGTTCGACAAAGTAAAAAACTTAAGTATAAATAATCAAGAATGTTTTCATCCTACGTGAAAAAAACTATGTTTCAGTTTGTTTATTACACATAAAATGATTGGTATCAACATTCATATTGAACAATAATCAATTGAAGTATCTATTATTTATCAGGTGCAGAGTACAAGGCACCCTAGCCCACTGATGAGGTAACCGAGCGAGGCAATTTCTCGTGAGCGTGGACCCTGTCAGTGTAGATGCATAATGTCATAGTGGCTGCAGACTAGATCGTTTAATCTTGTTGCACATGTGGGATCTGTATAGGTGAGATAGTGGGAAGGTATATTGGTCAGAAATGCTTATAACTGAACTCTCGTTCAATTTGGTAAGATAAAACCTAAAAAAATGTGATTACACAACTATGTTATGTGATGGAGAGATGTAAATATTATTTAGGAGTTATTCTTAAAACGGCAAAAGATAGTCTAACTGAAATCAACCTCTTCATGTTGACCTCTCAACTCTGGTAGCTTACAATACATTTTTAGAATGGGGATGACCCGCAGAATACGTAACGATTACCAAATTACTTTTATAGGGTTTGGGACCGTATATTGGTACAAATAGTGCATATCAGTCTTTAGAGGTGAAAAAAATATTAATTTCTCCTTACCTAGATCGATGAGGCAACTGATGGCACACAATCATTGTATTCAAGTCGTTGTCCTTGGAGCATTGATGTTTTGAAAACTCTCAATATGTACTTCATGTACCTGTTGGATGGTCTGACTGTTCCAGGGAACAAGCACAGTGTTCGTCACAACGAAAGGACACCTGTGGTAGTCATTTTTTCTATGCTTTGGTACCATTTAGGTGGTTGTGTAGATTGTAAGAGTAAAAAATCGTCAACTCGCGTTAGCAGATCAACTTCCTTCTCAATATGACCGCAATGTGTGTGTTTTGTAATCTTGCAAGTCACTACTAGGAAAAACCCCATCTGTGGCGCATGGGTATTGCCCTTCTGTGACACATCTAAACTAAACTTCTATGGCGCATTTCAAAATGCGTCACAGAAGTCCTCAAACTTCCGTGACGCATATTGGCAATATGCGCCACAGAATTTTCTTTTCGAGTTTTAAAAAAAGGCGGTCTAGATCCCGTCCAAAATTTCAAATCGCAAACTTATGTGGCGCATATTGCGATATGCGCCACTGATTTTTTCGAATTTAAAAAGAAAGCAGCCTAGATCTGGCCGGAGTGGGAGGTGGGTGGTGTGTGGAGGAGGATCGCCGGAGTAGGAGGCCGCCGGTGTAGAAGGAGTAGGAGGAGGGGTCGCTGGAGTAGGAGGCCGCTGGTGTAGGTTGAGTAGGAGGAGGAGTCGTCGGTGGAGTAGGAGAAGGAGGAGGAGTCGTCGGTGGAGTAGGAGAAGGAGGAGGAGTATGAGGGGTCACCGGAGTAGGAGGAGGGGTCACCGGAGTAGGAGAAGGAGGCCGTCGGTGGAGGAGGGGTCACCGGAGTAGGAGGAGGAGTAGTAGGAGGCGGTGGAGGAGGTGTCGCCGGAGGTGGTGGAGGCCATGGCCGGAGAGTGGAGAGGAGGAGGAGAAGGGGATGAAGAGAAGAAGTGGAGGAAGAGAAGAAGAGGAGGAGAGAAGAAGTGGAGGAGAGGAGGAGAGAAGAAGTGGAGGAGAAGAGTAAAGGGGAGAAGTATAAAAGAGAGGGAGAGGGCGCCGCGGGAATTCAAAATTCCAATCCCAAGACTTCTGTGGCCCATATGGGAGTGCGCCACAGAAGTTTCTTCCCCTTTTTTATTTTTCTACAGGAAAATGATCTTTTGTCCATAACTTTTTACTATTTTCGAATTTTGAAAATCTAAAAAATCGCTAAACGACTAGAGGTGGTTGCGAGCGGATGCGAAATTTCGTTCTCGTCATTTTGGTATATTAAACTTTTTTTCCGATATCGTATGCAAAAGTTATGGCCGTTTTACCATGCCATGATCTTTTTTTTTGCAAAATACATTGAAATTCATGTTTTTCAATTTTTCCTACAACTATACCCCAAAATATAACTATATCTCAAAGGAAATTTTTTTTTATCATTTTTGTTTAATTTTTACAAAAGTTAAAAGGCGATCCAAGGGGATCAATTTTTCCTACTTGACTTCTATGGCGCATATATCTATATGCGCCACATAATCGTTACTTCTATGGCGCGGTCAACGAGATTTTGTGGTAGGGTTCACCTGGGCTTTCTGTGGCGCATATGGTGCCCAACCCCGGTGGCGGGTCCCGCCAAACTTCTGTGGCGCACCGTCCGTGTGCATGTGCCACAGAACAGTGAAAGGTTCTGTGGCGCATTTGCTGTAGTGGGGATACTGTTATTTTTTGTAGCGCTAGGCAACACATATGCGCTACATAAGTCTTATTTATCTATTGTTATTTTCCTAGTAGTGAGTCAGATTGTTACTGATGTAGTCTTGCATGAAGAAAATCTCGGTAATGTTGTCTAGTTTTTCTTTTAAAAAAGAAGAGAATCCTCGGGCTCGGTATCAACGGATGCACCAAACCGTTACGTTGCAGGGTTTATCATCACAAAACAAAGGGCGCGCCTATATCACAGGCGACTGAGATTCACCTGACGTCACGTTGAGAATTCCAGCTCAGTTCTTCGCTGCAGCCGGGAGGAGAAGTTTCGTGTCCTTCCTTTCCTCCGTGTCCATCGCTCTCTGCCTTCTCCCACGTTAGTTTTGAAACGGTGCAAAATGAACACAGACTAAAAACAGTGCATCGGTGTAAAAAATGGTGCTATACGTAAAAGTTTTCTCCGTGTTAAAATGTAATTAATACATAGAAATATCTTTATTTCTCCTGGATTATTTGCAAAAATCATGTTAAATATTTGTGTAACAATTTTTTTTGAAGTCTTAGTTGCAATAAAATTGTAAAATTGATTTAAGTTAGAAAAGGCAACTTAGAAAAGTCAATACAAATTGATATTCTCAAAATCCGCTATCACCCAAAATTCCGGACGACATAACATAAACAATGTGCAGCCAATTGCATGGTCCACACTAAGAGCCTACAAATCTAGATTGATTTTTCAATGAAAATCGAGGCGAGCTCAACAGCGTGAGTGTGGGGAAATGTAAGATTAGAGAGATTTGAGCGGAAAAGTATCAGGGATTGGGGCTTTGCTCGCCGGTGGTTGCAGGAGCTCCGAGGATTGTAGTCGTTGTCTTGACCCGCACGCCCGCCTCGCTCGCCTCCCAGGCTCCCTCTATGGTAGCCGCCAGTGCACGCTCACTGGTCTCCGCCCGTACGCGCTCCGCTTGCACACCCTTCGCCCGCGCGCGTGTCTCGGTCACCGCATGCAAGGCCATCGCGGTCGACACAGGCGCACCTGTTGCGATCACCGCTACCGCACCATCAAGGAGTCTTCCTCCTTTCTATTCCGTCTTTCCCTTTGTGCGTTCGTTGTCTCCATTTCTATCTCCTAGGACCACGATTTTAAAATATTCATGTACATTATCTCTCTAGCTAGCTAGCACCTAATATCATAGGTGTCTAAAAGACCACAGACATTTTGATCGTACACATAATATTTGCATAAAAAAGTTATGTGTTGAACACTGTCTAATTAAATATGAAAAAATGTGAAAAAAAAATCATTATATTATTTTAAAAAAGTTCATGAATGTTTATAACATAGACATCATCGAATAAAATTAACTATGATTTTTCCTTTTATTTAAACTATTATTGTATCCTTAGGACCCCTTTCTTGTTCACGTCTTTCTTGTCAAAAGTGAACATCAATATACACGACTCTTATTTTGCCACTTTGTATGACCAGAGTCTCACAAGACAACCGGAAAAACAATTCAAAAGTGCTTTAATTAGCAATCAACAAAACAAATCAGAAAACAAAAAACAAAAAAAGAAATGTCATCGGTTCAAAGCATACAAAAACAAATTGCATCTAGTTTCACATGGTTGGAATGCACTTGCATCTAATTGCAACTGGCCCCCTCAGTGGGACCCCAATTACAGGCAAGTTGCAATTGGGCCCTTGGCGGGCTCAGTTACAAGCAAATTGCAACTGGCGCGCCGACAGAGTCCCCCGGTTGCAATCAAGTTGCAACTGGCCCTCAGCGGGGGCTCAATTACAAGCAAGTTGTAATTGCCCATACCCTATCGATGGGTTCTCAGTTACAAGCAAGTTGCAACTGTCTCGCCGACGGGGTTCCTCGACAGGGCTCATGTACAAGCAAATTGCAACTGCCCCTCCTCCCCCGATGGGTGCTCAGTTACAAGAAAGTTGCAACTGCCCTCGTCCCCCGACGGGTGCTCAGTTACAAGAAAGTTGCAACTAGTTCGCCGATAGGGTCCCCCTCCTCTCTCGACGGGAGCTCAGTTACAAGGAAGTTGCAACTGACCCGTCGACGGGGTCCCCCGGTTGCAATCAAGTTGCCCTCGGCGAGGGCTCAATTGCAAGCAAGTGGCAATCCCCCACACACCGACGGGTGCTCAGTTACAAGCAAGTTGCAACTAGCTCACCGACGGTGTCCCCCCAGTTGTAATAAAGTTGCAAGTTGCCCTCAGTGTGACTTAATTACAAGCAAGATGCAAAACTACACTCCTCTCTCGACAGATGTTCAATTACAAGCAACTTGCTAACTGGCCGCCGATGGGGTCCCCTGGTTGCAATAAAGTTACAACTGCCCCCTCGGCGGGGGCCCCACTAACAAGCAAGTTGCAACCAGGCCCCCGGCAGGCTCAGTTACAAGCAAGTTGCAACTGCCCCTCCCCCCCAGGCGGGCTCAGTTACAAGCAAGTTGCAACTGCAGGCCAACGGGGGTTCTCTCGGTTGCAATCAAGTTGCAATTGGGCCCCTCGGCGGGTCCCCGATTACAAACAAGTTGCAAGTGGGGCCCTAGCGGGCATAGTTACAAGGAAGTTGCGACTGCCCCTCCCCAATGGGTGTTCAGTTACAAGCAAGTTGTAACTGCCCGCCAACGGGGGTCCCTTCAGTTGCAATTAAGTTGCAAATGGCCCCCTTGGCGGGTCCCTAGTTACAAGAAGGTTGCAACTGGGGCCCCGGCGAGCACAGTTACAAATAAGTTGCAACTGCCCCTCCCAACGGGTGCTTAATTACAAGCAAGTTGCAACTTACTGCCAGGTTGCAACTGCCCCCCAGGTTGCAATCAAGTTGCAAATGCCCCCTCGGCGGGTCCCCAGTTACAAGCAAGTTGCAACAGGTCTCCTGACGGGCTCAGTTACAAGTAAGCTGCAACTGCCCCTCCCCGACGGATGCTCAGTTATAAGCAATTTGCAACTTCCCGCCAACGGGGGTCTCCCAGGTTGCAATCAAGTTGCAATTGGCCCTCCTTGGCGGGTCCCCAGTTACAAGCAAGTGGCAACTGCCCCCCCCCCCCAGCGGGCCCAGTTATAAGGAAGTTGCAACTTCCCCTCTCAACGGGTGCTCAGTTAGAAGCAAGTTACAACTTCTTGCCAATGGGGGTCCTCCGGTTGCAATAAAGTTGCAATTGGCCCACTCGGCGGGTCCCCAGTTACAAGCAAGTTGCAACTGGACCCCCGGCAGACTCAGTTACAGGTATGTTATAATTAACTGCCGGCAAAATAAAACAACCACAAAAGAAAACAAAATATAGGAAAAAACACACAACCGTGTCCACTTCTCGTTCTCCCCGTTAAAATTGTGAATCGACTAGTGACAGCCGACAGAAAAACAACCTAGATTGATGATAGCCCACAAAAAACAACCCACAGAGAGACACAAAAACCAGCCCACAAACATAAAGGCAAAGCGCGAGCGAGCATGCGACACATCTCAGACAAAAATCAAAACATCACGGGGATACAGCCCAAAGAACAACCAAGACACCCTGGTTTGCACAGATTGTAAAGATTCGTAAAGCAAATGATCCAACGGTATATTAGGTGATTGAGACTTAACTAATTCTCAGTCGCCTAAGAATTAGTAAAACCAGTAAAAGATAATAAAACAAAAATAATAATCGTCACCATAATAAAACGACTACAAAAAATAAGTACAAACACAAAACCGGTTCAAAAACAACACATAAAAACCGGCTTAGAAAAAACAAATAAAACTGAGGAAAAAAAACCAAATGTCAGCTCACAGACCAGCCCCAATCAAACCGTCACGTGATCGAAGCCAGATTAAGGAAAAATATATTCAGCCAAAATAAACAGCCCACAAAAAAAGCCCGGGAAGAACCCACACAAAACAGACGCTGTGTTATCTCAGCTTGGAAACAGTCTCTGCTCAAAGAAAAAACCAGAAACCGTCCAGAAACTCCTGTTTGCACAAATCCCAAAGCATATAATCTGACGGTTAAATAGGTGACTGAGACTTAACTAATTCTCAGGCGCCTGAGAATTAGCAAAACCACAAAACAAAAACTAGGAAAGTTGTATATGATAGAACAAAAACTACGGAGCTGGCTTTTAGTTTTCTTACCAGTTTGTTCGTATCTTTCTCAAGAGAGCAACTAGTAACTTGAAAATTGAAACATCTTGAGGCCTGATGAGCGCGTCATCAACCACTCACATCTCATACTAAAACAAGTTTCCTCACAAGAAAACAACCTCTGAGGCCAATAAATCTCTCCTGCCACATCCTCTCTCTTGTCGCTCTCACTATGTTTTTTTCTTGTCGCTCTCTCCTCATCTGTCAATTATCCTACCGGCCTTAAACTTCTCCTGCCTGCCACTGCCTGCGTTCCTGTCTACCGTTTGCTCAGAAGAAAACAAGCTCCGGCAGGCCAAGAACCTCTCTCTTCTTCTTCTTCTTTTTGTTTGCTCAGTTCTGGTGGGCTCTGCCCTCCACCCACCCAGTACAAAACCACCAGAGCTAGCTGCAGCAGAGGCCACTACACACACACACAACACTCTCTGCCTAGCCGGTGAAGCAGAGCTCCGAGCTTGCTCCATTGCTGTGCTTGCTCCCAGCTCGAGGTAGAAGGAGAGATAGCACGGCGTCATCGCCATGAGAGACATCACGGTGAGGAACCCGCAGGACCCGATGTCGTTCTCGAGGAGGCACTTCAAGTGGCCGGTTCTCGGCAAGAGCAGCAGCAGCCGTGGCGCGGGAGCGGCCAGCGGGGACGAAGGGTACGTGAGGGCCTCGGAGGCCGAGGAGGAGGAGGATGACGAGGACGAGGGCGCCATGGCGTTCTCGTCGGCCTGCCCGTCCTTCCACTCCGAGGACTTCGTCTCCCCGCCCAAGAAGCCGTTGCCGGCCCAGGCAGAGCCGGCGCAGGGACAGGAGAAGCAGCAGAGTCAGAAGAGGAAGAAGGTCCGGACGGCGGTGGCGCGGCTGCGGTCCGCGCTGTCGGCGGCCGTGTCGGGCCGGCGCCGGCAGGTCGGGCTCGGCGCGCGGCTCACCGGCACGCTGTACGGCCACCGGCGCGGCCACGTGCACCTGGCGTTCCAGACGGACCCGCGCGCGTGCCCGGCGCTGCTGCTGGAGCTCGCCGCGCCCACCGCCGCGCTGGTGCGCGAGATGGCGTCGGGCCTCGTGCGCATCGCGCTCGAGTGCGAGCGCGCCAAGACAACCGCGACCGCCACCCCGACGACCGTCGGCGTGGGCGGCAGGAGGCTGCTGGAGGAGACGGTGTGGCGCGCGTACGTGAACGGGAAGAGCTGCGGGTACGCGGTGCGGCGGGAGTGCGGCGCTGCCGACTGGCGGGTGCTGCGCGCGCTGGAGCCGGTGTCGATGGGCGCCGGGGTGATCCCGGCGGCGAGCTGCGGCGGCGGCGAGGGCGACGTGATGTACATGCGCGCCAGGTTCGAGCGGGTGGTCGGGTCACGCGACTCGGAGGCCTTCTACATGATGAACCCCGACAGCAGGTCCAGCAACAGCGGCATCAATGGCGGCCCCGAGCTCAGCGTCTACCTCCTCAGAGTCTGATCGATCAGGCGAAGCCTGACGGATGGATGACGTCGTGCATCAACCAACGTTGGCCTGGTTCTGTCAAAAAAAAAAAAAAAACGTTGGCCTGGTCGAGTAGCGTTTCTTTTTCATGCTGACGTGCTGTGGAAACGGCTTTCCTACGTGGGGCGTTTACGTTTAGTGGAAACGTAAATAGGGATGGAAATACATTTCGTTGTTGTAGCAAGTTGGGAGCCATTGCTGTTGTCGGATTGTAATGACTCTCTAGATGAATAGTATGGACTCCGGTCAATGAACCAGAGTAGAAGAACCACCACCAGTAATCCTACTACGCATGTTGTACTTTCATCAATAAAATAGCATTCTCATCTTAGAATCATACTACTATACATTATGCATCAAATCTGTTTCAATATTTTGTAGTTGATTAACGAATAATTATTTTTAAATCGACGCCTAGAACCATTTGACCTGAAAATTAAGATTACAGAGTACATGAATGCCTTCTTGTCATTCAAAAAAAAAACTCAGAATCCATTATTGTACTCCTTTAGTTTTCTGCTGATCTTAGTTACAATTTCAAATTCAAACTTGGCATTGCCATATTTGCACTACTTGTGATTTCTGTCACCATGAAAAAACCTTGAAAAACTATATGTGCAAAAAAAAAACTACTCCATTCGTCTAGAAATAACTGACTTGAGTGACACACTTTAGTGTAAGATAAATTCAAATCTAGATAAACCCAAGTCAGTTATTTTTAAATAGAGGGAGTATGAAAAATATATATAGTCACCGACTTTACTTTTTTATTCAAACCAGGCATTGTGTCACGAGGTTTGCTTCTGTTCCCCTCCCCTCCCCCTAAAACTTAAGTTTGCGCATTGATCAATTTTTTTTGAGGCCGTAGAAACTCATATCCAGACCACATATACCTTCGTATAGATGTACTCGGTCGATCGGGCTGGATATACTCCACATTTACACCGGTTGTGGCCGTCATTACAATCTACGTCTTTGCAAGGCATATTTTGATTTTTGTTGTTGCCGCTGCTATATACATTCCGATTCCAGAAAGTGGCTACATTTCCGTAGCCTGTGTGATGTTTGTCACCGTGAGACGAAGTGCTACATCCTGTCCATATGATTGATCGTCATACAGAATGTAGCACAAATTAAAGGAAGTCAGGGTCTGCCTACCAACAAGTTTTCCCCCGTCTCAAAAGACTCGCATTTCACTACTTTGTTGTGGGGCCTCGAGTAGCATGGACGAGACTTTTCCTTTCTCTCACTCTCACTCTTTTGCCCCGGTCACTGTCCTCGTCCAATCGATTACCAATCACCTGCACCTGCTGCCTGCACATGCTCTAAATCATTGGGAAATTCTGCCGTGCATCCGCAAGAAAAAGAAAAGGAACGGAAGCTAAGCAATGGAATTCTTAACCATACGCGTCAGCGAGCGGCAGCATTTCAGTTTCCATGTTTGCACCATAACGGATGTATCTATCTGAAGACGCTGCGATCACGAGCGAAGACACCGAGCGCTGCATCGCCTCTGGAACGACAGCTATTCCATGAAGCCGTGGTGCTGCCTGCCGTGCTGGACGGAAGCTGCTGTGCTGGAGCGAGAACATGGTGCCGGTGCCGGTGCCGGACAGAGAGACGACGAGAGACGTGGTCCCTGCGGCTGTGCCTGAGGGACACCCGACACAGTACTACATTGCCTAGCAAGGCTAGGTGCCTACCCTACCCTACCCATGGCTGCCGCCCAGTCGCATTTTATTCGCCATCCCGAGGCGAGGATCGGAGGCAGCGAGCGAGCATGCGACGCAGAAATTGCCCATCACTCACTGTCGTGTCGTCCCGCATCCATCAGTCTGCCTGCAGTGGGCTGCTGCTGCTGCTACAAGGACAAGGCAGGCACCAGGCAGGTCGTCAGAATTTGGGGATCCCCAGGCAGGAGCCAGCCAGCGACAGTGAGCGCCAACGACGTACAGCACAAAACGACGCCATGGAAAGCAACGGAGCCTCCATCCATCGATCTGCGCGTATGGCCCATCCCATGATCTGAAGTTTTGTGCCGCCGGCGTCGCTAGATCGTGTGATTTGGGGCGCTGGAATCCCCATCATCACGTCCATCATCGAAATCGGGAGTGTGTTGGGTGGCGAGATGGCACTGTGAGTCTGAGCACGATGATCGTGGCGATGAAGAAAGCTAATGGTGGATTGGATTGGATTGGATTGGATTGTCTATACTGCTCTTTGCTGCACGGTCCTTGATGAAGAGGCATTCAGTGTACTACTCCCTCCGTTCCGAAATATAAGACATTTTAGCTTTGTGAAACAAATGTATCTAGACACCTTTTAGGGTATAGATTCACTCCAAACCTCTACGAACCTATACATTAAAAGACATCTAGATATATTTGATTCACAAAGCTAAAACGTCTTATATTTCCGAACAGAGGGAGTACATACGTACACATGAACATGTGCAGTATACTGGTGAGCGACGCGACTGTGACCGTACGTGTGAGGTCTCTGTCTCCCTCGCTCCACACCTCTTTCTTACAATCTTACTATTGCCATGTAAGAAGCCGGCATGCGATGCGACGTGTGAGCAATGTTTTAGAACAGCTAGCCTGCTGTATGAAATAGCTACGGCCTCCTCCAAATGGTATACACACGCTGTATCGTGATAGTAGCAAACTTGTGTCCATTTGCATTTTCAGTTGACGGGATTATACTGCTATAAGATTGGAGCACCAAATCTAGCTTGCAGATTATTTATTTATTTCCTCAGCACCTTTTCCAGTAATTAATCCAACCTACCGGATAGATAAACCGCTTAAGAAAATGAAATAGCTTGTGACACTCCTAACGAACATTGAAACCTAACCTTATTTCCCGGCACAGTCATCTTAAACTGCTCTGAACCTGACCGTACAGACCCCAAAACCTTCAACAATCAAGGCAGGGGAACCACTGGCATCAGTCGGGAATAGGAATTGAAGGACACCTTGGAGATGTAACTTTAAAAGATAGAAATACAAGGGGAAATAATGTAGCAACCTATAAAGAAACGGACTAAACATATAAAAAGGGCAAAAATAAGGGGAAATGCAGCGACCTACTTTAAGTGGTAGGTTTTTACGTAGTAGTAGAAACTTCAAATAGTCATAGGTTTGCCAAGATGGTAGACCTATATCATAATCCCAATGACCTAAGGGGTAGGTTTTTTACTACTACTACTAGAAGATTTTGGAGTTTGGCATGCTTGCTATACATCACAACGACAAAGTCTGATTATAAGCGTACTACCAACCTCGGCTCTCATAACACTATTACGTCGTGAGCCGTACTACCAACCTCAGCTTTGTTACCACTTATTACCATCGCGGGCTCACGGTTGATCTGCCGAGGACAAGCAATCACAGCAAGATAACAACACCGAGATTTGAGGTTAGGCGAACTCGCCTACCATCCGGGGCATGACTACGGACACTCCTTCTCTCTGATAGCACAACACCGGCTGCCCTTGGCGTCAGTTTCCCACGTGTGTCCACTACTATCAATTAGTCATGAGTCTGAATCCAATACTGCCCATATTATATAAGAGGCCTAGGCTACTATAAGAGTCTGAATAAGATTCTGAATCCAATACTGCCCATATTTTATCCACGCCTAATACAACGACATGTCAAAACGTAACCCAACTTGTACATAATATTCAACACAAACATAACACGACATCATTCTAGAACTCCTACATAAGCTCCTACTCAAACCTCATCTTCCGTCGTACAATTGTAGTCCATCCTCTCTCCGACAACCCATCCTCATTCACCTCCAGCGCGATCTGTACTGCCCCTCCAGGCGAACCCTCCTCCTTCGACAAGGCATCCGCCAAGCCTAGGCAGGAGAAGCAAGATCCACTAGAAGACGGGATCGAGTGTAGGTCTCGACGCAAGTGTAAGTTGGCGCCTCCGCGTCGCCATTCTAGGAGCGTGTTCCAAGGATATGTCACTACAAATTTTCATGTTATTTCATGTCAATGTGCGGGCACTTACAGCATCCCTAACCGATTCCCAAAACTTAGAGGAGTAAAACAGCTCCCAATCCTTAGAGGAGTAAAATAACTCCCTATCCTTATTTCATGTCAACGTGATTCCTAACCGATCACCTATAATTAAAGGAGTAGTAATTTTTTTGTCTAGAAATCAAACTATTGAAAGCCAATCACTTGGCATAGTTCAAATACAATGAAATAACATGTTTACGAATGAATAAAAATTAAGTTTACGAGCCAAATAATTCAAAGCCAAACACATGGAAGGGTTCAAATGCAACAAATGACGAGAATAATTCAAACACAACTAGGTAGCACTATGGAGGCGCTAGTGATTCTCGGCAAGACCATGTTGCAGCTGAACATGCACCTCCTTCTTCGTAGTGCGCTGATGTGTTTGGAGGAGTTGTTGTATCCTGTTTCCATCATGTGTTGTCTCTATAGGATCACCATTAGAGATGTATCGAAATTTCTCTGGCATGCTGCGCTCATCTTCAATGATCATGTTATGCAAGATAATGCAACATGTTATTATTTTCCAAAGCACCTTGGATTTCCAATACTCAACAGGGCCTTTAGTTATGCTAAAGCGCTTTTGAAGCACACCGAAAGCACACTCGACATCCTTCCTTGTGGACTCTTAAACCTTAAATAAGTGAGCCTTCTTATTGTTATTCACTAGCTGCTTCGGGATTATCTTCACAAACAAGGTAGTAACCTATGGTGTACTCATGGACATTGACTATAGTTGATAGGAGGAGCATCTCCGGCAACAATCCTAGATAAGAGAGGCAATCTAGGCAGGACATTAAAATCATTGTGATACCCATGCAATACAAAGAAGGCATGCCAAATCCATAGAACTGCCTCAAGGATAATTGTTGGATTGTTGCAATGGCCTTTGTACTAAAATTTTCATCCAACAAGACAATATTTCCATGTCTAGTGCATGCAATCTATTGATCCAAGCATCCCAGGACAATCTCTTTCTTCACTCTCACCCAAGAGCCTCTCGGTGTCATCATCATTGGGTTCCCTCAAATACTCCTCCCCAAAGATCATAATCACAACTTTATTGTATCTCCGGACAACCTCCAAGATTGTATCTTCGCTAATGTGAACATAGTTGTCAACGACATTCGCAGAACACTCATAAGCAAGCACTCGAACAACTGCAGGACACTTCGTCAATGGGATCGTTCTTACCTCACCGGATGCACTCCTTCGAAGCTTGAACCTATCATCATGCTTGTATTTTCAATGGTGAGAAAGAAGCTCTTGTGCATGTGGAATCGCCGGCAAAATTATTTCCCCAAATAGATGACATTTTCGTTGAGGTAGTCTCGCATGATCTTGGCGTGGTACCAGTTAGAGGAGTTAAACCGAAGTTTTTACTCTAACAGGTGTTAGGGGATCAATTAGAGATGCCCTTAGTTTGTATTAATTGATGTGTATACTCTTTCGAGATGCTCTTTCTATAGGAACAAAATGCAAAAATGTTGAAAAATGCATAAAGATAGTCACGTAATCAAGAAACATGTTTGTTATACAAAGCAAAAAAGGAAAAAAGTTTACATCCCCAAAATAAGATAAGAGCAGCATACAGCATATACAAAACTAAAATTTTACAAAAAAACATCATATGAAATATCGTATATGTTGTCTTAGCCTCATACTTCTTTTTGGTGTTTTCTACTTCGCCCACAGTTTCAAAAAGGACCACATAGAGTATGGTGATCCATAGGATGATAATGACTATGCATATCCGTTTTCGTGTGCTTTCTACATGATCTTTTCCTTCTAGAGGAGATTACTTTCGTCCTGAACATGTTCTGATGCATCAGACACATGATAACAAACTCAGGAACAAACCAAAGCTTAGTCCTAGACTCCTAGGATGCTAAAAAGAATATGAAATAGTACCAATCATCCATACCTGAGCTTTGATGTTATTCACCATCTCACATTGGCATCAACCAATACCGACAAGTCAAGGAAAATCTGCATTTTTCAGATACGAGGTGAAATGAGGCCCATGTTTCAAATTCCCAATTTTGGAACAATTCTTATCCATTTATTTATTACCTGTTGCAGCTCAAGGAGGTTCATCTCGTTCCCTTTCATAGTGGCATGCCTCTCTTGGATATCCTTGAGTGTATCGAGCACCTGCAAGTGCAAGAAGTCTAGGTTAAAACATGTGTTGCCATTGGTACTATATCTAGAAGTGGCAAAATAGTTCGCACCCTTCCGCGCCATTGGTCCTCAATAGCTCTTTGGTAAATTCGTTCGCTTTCCCCTGTTTCTATCAACTTGTCAATTGTCTGAAAATGGCATCATGTTAGGACATAGATACGAGGATTAGCTTACGGATCGTGGCTTCAAGTAAATGATAGATGGATATATTTTTACCCCTTCATCAGCACGCTCGCCAGTTACTGTTCATTGGAAATTTTTAGAGTGAAGGATCAACATAAGTTAGTTCAACTAAGTATAAAATGCCGCTGGTACCATGGTGAGAGTTAAGGACAACAAACCGTTGAAAACACGCCGCTCCACAACTTTCCTGTAGTCCATCTGAATTGCTTCTCTTAATGCCTGAAAATATATTTCATCGTAAAATGACATGCTCATTTACAAATGGCGTGTATGGTCTTTAGTACTATAAACTTCCATTTTGAAGCTCTTTTCATGCATTATCAGACTATAAATGTTGTACATCCCACAAGTACTAAAGGTGGTTCATGTTTAGTTTTTGTATTTTCAGTACAACACGGACTATATGCCTTTCCTTTAAAGACAATCATTCACGTACATTTTGTAGCAACAATTATGTTCCGTTTGGCAAATAGATTGTGTAGATGAGTTGATGAACTTTGTACCAGACGGCTCATCCTATAACGTTTTTTCTTCGGCGCCCGAACTCGGCCCATCTGCATCTCTACTAATAATACCGCTTGCCGACGCGAGTTCGGGTCCAAACCCGAACAGCTCCGTCACGGAAACCTTTATAGTCAAATCTTACTCTTTATCCATCAGTCTTTACTAATACTTTCAGAGTACCAAATGATACCTTTATAGTCACCATATTATGGTGTGATGTTTGATGCCATCTCAGCACTCCTCCAGAGTTAGTGAATGGCATGATCTCAGGGTCTGAGAATTAGGGTTACTTCATATGTGTTTGATATAGCAATGTAAATTTAATGAGTAGATTGTGTTGTTATACTTACTTTGGGTGGATGGTCATCACATTATTCTTCTAATAATATGATCCTATTAACAACATCCAATGTTCGTGATCAGAAAACCTTGATCATCGGTTATTCAACGAGCTAGTTAAATAAGAGGAATTACTAGGAAATCTTATTTATTTATTAGACACACATGTATTAACGTTTCGTGTTAATACAATTATAGTATAAAAATAAACATTTATCCATAAACATGGAATAAGATAATAACCATTTTATTATTGCCTCTCGGGCATATTGCCTACAAAATCCTCCATGGATAGAGAGTCAATCATTGCAAAAAGCCAATTCCGCGCCAATGGCTCCTTGTTCACGCATAGGTGTTCGGAAATCCCCTCATCTGCTATTGCCCAGACGCATATAGTTGCTGAACAACTCAATAGGGAATGCCTCCAAGAATCTGTTGCCCCATAGATCGAGCAAACGCTTGTCTCAGCCATATGGAGGTGGAAGCGAACATCACCCGTGTGCAATGATTGTTGTGCCAGACGCGATAAGAAAACCCTGATCTTGGAGGGTGTCTGGACATCCCAAAGGCGTTTCCAGGCCTTGCCCTCATCTACAGATCCGGATACAGCGGCATGGCCTTCCAACCCGTCTTCATGCCTCTTTTTTGTGAACCAAAAGACGATACACCGAGCGAACTGTCAGTATGCGCTAGCAAAGCCTGGAGAATTGATGTCCAAATGTGTAACACCCCGTCCACTGGGCCCGGGGGATGTCACTCCTGGTAGCTTAATAGGATATCTAGACTGGCCCCACAAACCAACACTAGTATTTTCTGCACACTTTTTTCTCACTCATGCGCACCCGGTTATCCACTTCCCGGTCGGTCACCCGTCCTAGAATTGCTCTAGGCCAAGCACGCTTAACCTTAGAGTTCTTTTTGAATGAACTTCCGAAAAAGAAGTTGCAACATGTTGGTATAAGTATCCTATCAAATCCTATTAAGCCACGTGCTTGGATCTCACAAAATGCTCCCTATCCCGCTGCCTAGCAAGAGGGTTCCACTGTTGAAGAAAAGCAAGAAATTTGAATATGAAGTCAGAAGCACGCCATTGGAACACTCTCTCGGTAACCATTTTGTTGAGAATATTCCATAAAGTCCAGGTCGCAAACACTAGCCAGAAGAGACGACGTCTCCAACCAGCATGGTTTTCCTAAGTCTCTAGGAACTCGTCAAGGCCTTGGGCCTGCCACATGACATGTGAACATTATGTGGGTTCCCGTGTCCAGTGTCTCACAGAGCGAACAGAGGCCATTGCCTAGCCCATGTTTGTTGTCCCCTATTTCTATCAGCCTGTCAATTGTCTGAAAAAATGGCACCATGTTAGGACATAGTTATGAGGATAAGCTCAGCCATAGTCAAGTCAATCATAGATGGATATATTTTAACCTTTTTATCAGCACGCTCATCGGTAACTGTTTATTGGAAATTTGCATAGTGAAGGGTCAACATAAGTTAGATCAACTGAAATGTAAAGGCCTGCTATTATGGTGAGAGTTTAGGGAAACAGACCGGTGAAAACTCGGCCCACCACAACTTCCATTTACTCTGTCTGGATTGCTTATCTTAGCGTCTGAAAATATATTTCAATGTAAATGACATTTTTTTCATACAATCCTTAACCTGAGGATTGGGTTCCACTATCATCGGATAACGGAACAGAAACAAGGTCACTGCCTCATGTTACAACCCAAGCACGATAACTACTCCCAGTTTTACTACCACCAGTCTCAACTAGAGCAAAAGAAAAGCTCATGCTCACCGCACACAACTAGTGTTTCCAACATGAATAAGCATTAAAAAAAGAAATCCCACGAGAGAACTCGACAAGCTGGGCAAGGAGGAAAAATTCCGCACAGGACCGGACCACCACATGATGCTTCTTTTCAGGGTTTTTTCTACTTTTTCCATGGTTTCAATGAGAGGACCACAGCGAGTATGATGATCAGAAGGATGATGATAATCGCTATGCATGTCCAATTCCGTGTGTTTTTCTGCAGGATCTTTGCCTTCTGGAGTTGGTCTGTTCCGACCTTAACATCTTCTGATGCACCTTTAACCTAGGTAGCAGAGACATGATCACAAAGTCAAGAACAAACAAGGAAATAAGAACTAGGATGCTAAACAAATACTCCCTCCGTTTCAAAATATAAGATGTTTTAGGTTTGTGAAGAAAATGTATCTAGACTATTTTTAGTGTGTAGATTCATTCCAAACTTGAGTGAATCTACATACTAAAAGTAATCTAGATACATTTGCTTCATAAATCTAAAACATCTTATATTTTGAAATAGAGGGAGTACTAAGAAATATAGTACTAATTCATCCCCACCTGCACTCTGATGTTGTCCACCACCTCACCTTGCTTCTCTACCAATAGAGATAAGTCGAGGAAAATCTGCATTTGACATATATCAGGTGACCTGATGCACAAGGTTTAAATCCCCAATTCTGCAAGAGTTCTCATCCATACTGACACTACCTGGTGAAGATCAAGGAGGTTCATCTCGATCTCTTTCAAAGTGTCGTGTCGCTCCTGGATCTCTTGCACTGTATCGAGCACATGCGAGTGCACACCAGTTCCCACCCTTCCATGCCCGTGTTCTTGGATAGCTCTTTGGAATAGTTTTTCGCTGTCCCCCTTTTGTATCAGCCTGTCAATTGTCTGGAGAAAAACAGCACTGTACGTGTTAGGAAAATAGATAAAAAGGATTAGGTTAGCATAGTTGTGGCTACAAGTAAATGGTAGATGGATATAATCTTACCTCTTCATCAGCATGCTCGCCAGTTACTATTCGTTGGAAATTTGCAGAGTGAAGGATAAGCATAAGTCAGCTCAACCAAAATGTAAAAGGGCGCTGGTACTGTGGTTAGAGTTAAGGGAAACCAACCGGTGTAAACGCGCCGCTCCACAACTTCCCTGTACTCCTTCCGGATTGTTTCTCTTAGTGTCTAAAAATATATTTCATTGCAATTCTCTTAGTGTCTGAAAATACATTTCATTGCAAAATCACATGCTCGTTTACAACTGGCATGTATGGCCTTATATAGGAGTATAAACTGCCATTTTCAAGTTCTTTTCATGCTTTATCAGACTATAAATGTTCGATAGCCCACAAGTATTCAAGGTGGTTTAGTTAGTTTCGACTTTTCGGTACAACGCAGACTATATATGCTTTTCATCTATCTAAGGACACAATCCTACTGGTACATTTTGTAGCAACAATTTCTGCATGTACGTAGATTGTGTGCTAGAGTTGATGAACTTTGTACCTGAAACTCCGAGATGGTGTTCTTCAACCTCATAGTCAATGCACTGCGACAAGATTACCAAATGGGTGATCATGTGAAAAAACAGAACATAAAGATGACTAGAATAACTAGAGGAGCATACTTCGTAGTCAAGGTTCGAGTTTGGTCCACACCCGATCCCTTGCCAAAGCCTGGTTTTCCCCTGTTTGCAAGATTCTTGTAAAAGGAAAAGGAGGAGTACTGTGCGATTATTATTTATAGCAAAGAAACAATACATCAAAGCTATAAGCAGTAGTGGAATGCCAGGAACATTGCAAATTAACTCACATCTTCATTCAGTTGCTGTAGTTTTGATTTTCCGAGTCGTGCAACCTTTGTCACTTCGTTGAAACCATTCTCCATGCGCATTTTGATCTCTGCAATTCAGAAACATAGAATGTACGTATAGGAAAAATAGAATCAGAGCAAGGGAAAAAAAATATTGCCCTCTCATTCTCATGTTTGAAGTCAACAGCTAAACTTGCATATGGTACCTTTCACAGCAGATGCCTTAGTGGCAACTTTCGATTCCTCGTTAAAGTTCTACATATTAAGTTAAGATTGGTGAGTTGGTGGCCATAATTGTTCAATTAATAATTTAATTTAAACATATTCACGGGAGGGGGGATAGCATTATTTAAAGAACAGCTTATTTCCATTCTTGTAGCGATGAAAGCTGCGTACACTCCAAATGAAAAGGAAAGTGCGCCTAATTGATAAGATACAATGTTTTCCGAGGAACCGATAACACTTTTTTTGAGGCATCTGATAACATATTATCATATAGGCATATGACAGTATGTGACACCTGAAAGTATATACATCCACATATTATATGGCAAAAATACTACTGAGGTTTGGCTGTCCGAACTCGTACAGAGATGAAAAGGAAAGTGTGCCTAATTGATAAGATACAATTTTTTCCGAGGAACTGGTAACATTTTTTTTGAGGCATATGATAACATATTACCATATAGGCATATGACAGTATGTGACACTTGAAAGTATATACATCCAGATATTATATGGCAAAAATACTACCGAGGTTTGGCCGTCCGAACTCCTACAGGAGACACTAATATCTGATGAACTTCAGTAAATTTAAAAGGAACTCCGATTTAGTACTGTTGCTCACCTGAAGATCTTTCAGTAGCTTTGCCAAAGTCTGAAGCAGCTTTCCAATCTCCCTGACCTGAACGTGGTGATAACACACATAATAAAATCATGTCTCAGTTATGCTCGCTTCAATAAATTGTACAATTGGCTATGTTCACACGGAAAGAGACTCGAAAATACAGCAGAAGAGAAGGGAGTAGTGGCACCTGCTCAAAGAAGCCGTCGAAACCAGGCTGCGCGGAGTCTTGCAAACCGAGCTCAATATCGACATCTCCCAGGGCCTGTTCCGCTCGGCTGATCTCAAAAGAATCCTGTTAAATTGGAGAATAAGAATATGACGTTACATAGACATATACTAGAAAAAATTTTGTACCAGAGCTCACGGTAGCATCTCAATCTCTACCCATGTCTGCAATAAAATAACCAGGAAAGAAGTACTCCCTCCGATCCATATTAATTAAATTTGATTTGTTAAAATTTGGATGAACCTATATATATTAAATAGTGTTTAGATTCATTCAAATTTAGACAAATTTGAGTCAATTAATATGGACCGGAGGGAGTACAAAAGTTTTTTAATTTTTTTGCAATCGATCCATGTAAGCAGAAAGAAGAGATTTTTTTTTTTTTGGATTATGAAACAATAGCTGATCACAAATTTGTGTTTTTTTTTTGGATTATGAAACAATAGCTGATCACAAGTGCTGCAAGTGCCATCGCGAGCCTGTATTGACCGCCCGTAGCAGCAGGTGCAGAATTTCAATGGACTGTTTGCAAAATTTCAAGGCGCCCTCCTTCTTTCTCTCTCTATACCCGTTGTCTCGCCAGAAAACAGACATGGCATCTCTTCTAGATGTGGACTACTCCTAGAAGATCGATCAAAGCACGAACTAATACTACCTAAGGTCACCAATACACAGCGACTCAAGGTTTCCAAAGGAAACAATCACCGGCAGACCAGACGAGCGGAGGAGGTTGTGCAGCAGGAAAAGCAACGACGACTAATAACAGAGGAAGATGACAGCAGGCAAGGAGATCTCATACCGAGAGGAGGTTGTGCATCCTGACGAGCGGCGTAGAGAGAGAGAGACGGCTAGGGCTAGAAGAGGTTCTTTCTTGGCGGCCGGCCGGCCGGAATATATAGATTGGTGGGACTAAGATTTTTATCGGTAATTTGGGGTTTTGAAAGGAAGGTTTCGCGCCGCGGAGCGGAGGAAAGGAAAGAAATAACGGATCGGAGCCCTGTCAAACTGTATTTTTTCGACAGACTGTTTTTCTGTCAGTAGTTTTAGTTACTAGCGTTTTAGTTTCAGTTAGCCTTGTAACGGTGAAGACCGGTTTTGTCAGGCTGCACGATTTCTCGTGGGATGGCGCGAGAAGTATGGATCGTGGAGATCGATCACGATCTCTAAACTCTGAATAAAAGGAGAGAAGAAATAGAAAAGTTTGTGACGTTTTACGCAGCTTAAAAATCCTTGTCTCTGTGTTGTGGTTGTCTCTAGTTCCTCTTCCAATTCATAGCAAGCTGAGAGAGATCCTAGCTAACACGTGGTATCAGAGCCATGTCAACCACACCACACGGGAAGGCGAAGGCGGCGACGGACGCAGCAGAGGCGGAGAAGGATAAGGGGATGCAAGGTGGCGTGACGGGCGGCTCGAGGCTGCCGACAACGCGTCGCACTTACGTGTCCCCGATCCGTCGCGGGCGCAGTCTGGCGAGGCGCGGCGGCAGAGAGGTGGTCGTACGTGAGTGGGTCGTGAGGGAGAGCGGCGCCTCTGCCCAATACCCGACGCTCACCCGCACCACCTACGCCGAGTGGGCCACAGTCATTCGCATCCAGCTGCAAGCCGCCCATCTCTGGGACGCGATCGAGTTCGGGGTCGATGATCCGCTCGACGATCACGCGGCGCTGTCCGCACTCCTCCGTGCGGTTCCGCCAGAGCTCGTGCGCACGCTAGCGGCGAAGGACAGCGCCAAGGGCGCGTGGGAGACTATCAAGACGATGCGCCTCGGGTGCGAGAGCATCCGCGAGGCGAAGGCGCAGACGTGCCATCGCGAGTACGAGAACCTCACGTTCAAACCAGGTGAGGGGATTGAGGAATTTGCAATTCGTCTAACGAATTTGCTCGGTGATCTCGAGCTCCTCGGCGACCCCATCGATGAGTACAAAGCGGTGCTCAACTTCCCCCGTTGTGTGTCACGCAAGTACATGCCCATGGCGATGGCAATCGAGCAGACCCAACTCCAAATGTAACTCATAACAAATATATATGTAGTCTAGCTTAAGTGCCACACACGGTGTGCACGCCGTCACTTTCACACACGTGGGGAAAAACATAGATCTATTAAAGCACAATGAGTATTTATGTAAACTCAAGCCTAAGTGCCATCATGACGTGCACGCTGTCACTTTCACTGTCACATTTCAAAATTTGGACCTATGAGGTATGACTATACTAAGTTAATTATTTCAAGAAAACTTGTTGTTTCCTTCAACTCATGAGTTAAGCTCATAAGTTGTTAAGTGAATAGTTGCTTGTTGAATTGCGTGATTGTTTGATTGAACTTGATTGTTTTTGGTGTGTGTTAGAACTTCTTTAGACCTATCTATCATTACGTATCCCTATCAAACCAACAGATGTCTCCCCGTCGTGCCAACCCCAACCAAAACAACAACAATAACGTCACTCCCGAGATGCAGCAGTTGATAAGTGTCTCAAGCTCAAATAATGCAGATGATGACGCGGTTTATGTAAGATCAGAACAACAATAACAACAACAACAATCAAAATAATCCTCCAGCACATGACATGCTCACCAGGTTTATGAAGCTAAGGCCTGCAAGGTTCTCTGGAACAACTGATCCAATGATAGCCAATGACTGGTTACGTTCGGTGAATAAGGACTTGGTGACTGTTGGCTGCACCGACGAGTAAAAAGTTAGGTTTGCAGCATTTTTGCTTGAAGGGCCAGCAGCAACTTGGTGGGACAACTTTCAGATCACCACTCCCCTTGAGGATGTGACTTGGGCTATTTTTGAGGATGGCTTCCGTACAGCTCACATCTCATCTGGAGTGATAAACTTGAAGAAAAAGGAGTTTCACAATCTGAAACAGCGTCACCTCAATGTAGCTGAGTACATTGAAGAATTCAACAATCTGGCACGCTATGCACCGGATGAAGTTGATACAGATGCTAAGAGGAAGGAGAAATTCCTTGAAGGACGTAATGATGAGTTGAACCTGCTGCAACTGTATGTTGCCTATGTCCCAACTTATCAATCACTTTGTGACAAAGCCACCATCTTGGAAAACAAGATGAATCAAGTTGAAAATAGAAATAGGAAGCATAAACGCAAGTATCACTCAGGATCATCACAAAAGAAGCATTCATTCAAAAAGAACAATGAAGATTCTGAACCACATCAGTATCACCACAACAACAATGGAAGTGATAATAGCGGGAATGATACTAACAATGGAGATGACCTTGGTCAGAACCAACATGACACTTTCAGGAAGAAAGACATTAGCCAGTTGCAGTGCTATAATTGTAAGGAACTTGGACACTATGCATCAGACTGTCCTGAGAAGAAAAAGAAAAAGGATGCTAGAAACTCCAATGGAAATGACTCAACTGTGACCCAGGAAGGACATGTGAACCATATTGACATGTATGGAACCCTTGAAGAAATAGAGGATGTGGATGTCAGGAATTAGTTAACTCCGAAGAGTCAAATAAGAATTCCTTGTCTGGATATCAAGTGTTGAACTCATAGTCAAGTGAACCATCAATGTAACCCTATAAGACTTTCTTTTAAGGGTGGTAGTACCCTAGTTGTCTTCAAGCCAACTTGTAACCCCTAGCCTTCCCAAATCGCGGGACGAGATTTCTTTAAAGGGTGGTATCCTGTCACATCCCAAAAATTTCCAAATTTTGAAATATGAAAAATAAATAAACAAAATAAATAATTGATGAAATTTAGGGGGAAAAGAAAACTTTTGTTTCCAAATAGAATCATCAAAGACCCATCTTGGACAAACTTTGAATGAAAAGGGATTTAAAAATATAAACAAAAATTAAATAAAGTTATAAAAGTTGGAATCACCATTTTTGGCTCTTTAAATAAAAAGATATGGATTTTATAAGCAAAGGAAGAAATAAATAAATAAATAAATAAGGACTATTTAAAAAAGCCAAATTAAATCTTGGCCAAACAATTGGAATAAAATATTTTTGTTTAATAAAAAGAGTAAAGGACTATTTAAATAAAATCATAAGGATTTATTAATATCCATTTTTATTTAAGTAAAGACATTTCCCAAATTTAAATGAACATTAAAACATATTAAAGTATTTTAAATTATAATTCAAAGTGAATTATTATTTTTAAATAAAACCTACTGAAAAGGTTTTGGAAAAATTTAGAATTCAAATAGAGTTTTAAAACATATTTAAATCTTATTTTGAAATAAAGACTAATGCCTATTTATTTTTAATAAATAATAAACCCTAAAAGATTAAATTAATTATTCTAAAATGGTCTTTGAAATATGTTAATAAACAGTATCAGAATATACACAAAGTTTGGTAAAGATTTGAATTCAAATGGGGTTTGAATTATTTGAAGAAAAATCAAAACAGAAATTCAAATAGAAAAAGAAAAAAGATTCTGTATAAAAAAAAGAATCGGAACCAGCCTAGAATCAGGCCCAGTCCAGCCCAACTCGCAGCCCATCTCCTTCCCCCTCTCGCGAATCGTTTTCCACTCAGAAACACACCCGCGAAGTCACTGATCGATGGACCCCATACCCAATCCCTCTCTCTCGTAGACAGCCAGGCCCCACGCTGTGAGTCATCTCTCCCACCCGCGTTGACCGTTTCCCCATCGCTCGTCGCCGTTCTGCCGCGATTCAATTCTCGTTAATTCGAGTTATTGGCTAGGTTAATTCCTCCAGAGACCACACACATTTAAACGCCTTCCTCCCCTCTTCCATTTCCCCCAAACATCGCCTCCTCTGTGCCACCGGGCTGTCCCAATTGGCCGCTGAAAACCTTCTGCTCCGACGAGCCTCTCCGGCGAAATCCGGTGTCGTCCGACCACCCCTTGCCTCCCAGTGCACACGAGCCTGCTCCCCATCTTCTGGTGCTTCTCCCTGTACCACTCGCTCGCTCGCGCGCGCTCCGAAACATCGGCAAGGACCACCTCTGAGCGCCGTCGTCGTCTGCCACTCCTCCGGTGAACTCCCCAGGTAGTTTCCGTCCACCCATGTCCCTATCGATGATGCTCCTGTGATCTCCGCACTCGACCACGTCTAACGCCACTTTTTTTGCCTTCTGGTAGCCTGTGACCTCGCCCCCGTAATCGCACAGAGGCACCTGGCATCGCCGCAAGCTCCGGCGAGCAATAGCCACTGCTCCAGTGCGTCCCTCGACGAACTGACCCCACCTTGAGCTTCACTGCAACCACACGAGCACGATAAGCGTCTCCGTTCCTTCCCGCGTGATCTAAATCGTCGGCAACCTCACCGTCTGAGCGTGCGCCGCCGTCAGCCGCCGCCAGTTCCTGGCAAGTGCGCTGTAGCCGTAGGATGCTTATCGTCTGACTAGGATTAGATTTAGACGAAGGGGTAAGTTGTCATCTGCACTGTGCGTTGTTAGTTAGATCTTACGGCCAGTGTTGATCTATCCGCACGAACTGGTACGCGCCAGTAAGAATATGCCACGTGGCCAGAGTTTGTTTTAAAACAATTTTTTTGATCTATTAGATATGTAAACTTGCAAAATTCATAACTTTTAATCCACACGTCTAAATTTTACAAATTTTATATCAATGGAATCGGCAGAACAAGTACTTTCCAACCATGCACTTTGTTTAATGAATTGCTTCTGGAAACTTAGTTTTTTTTTGCAGAAACTCGTGTAGGCATAATTTGAATATAAAAATTATTCTAGAAATATGTTTATGGTAAAATCTTTGGCAAATGGTTTTTTTTGAACCTACTGACCATGTAAACCAACTTGTGGAATTAAAAGTGTATTTTGTGAAGTTAAAGAATAAACCTTTGAATTAGAACATTTCTAGTCAAATAAAAATATTGTTTGTGTTAAAAATGATTATTGAGTAAAACCTTTGGAAAATGATTTGATTTAAACTCTCTAACCCTGACCGCCAAGTTTTGAGATTTAAAAACATATTTGATGAACCCTATAAAATTATTACTTTGCTAAAAGGCATTTCCAACAACATAAAATATCACTTTGGTATAATATTGATTTATGGGGTGAAACCTTTTTGCTAATGGATTAATATTAAACCCTTAAAACATAAACACTAACATTTGTGTTTAAAGAATATATTTGGCTAACCCTACAAATTATTACTTTGATTTAAACCATTTCTAGCAAAACAAAAATGACTTAAAGTGGCCATTTTCACCATCTTGAATTTAAAGGGTTTTACCACTTTTGTAAATGACCAATAGGAGCTTTAAAATGATTAAAGCCTAATAGAAACCAATTTTCCAAATAAAACCATCTTTTGCATGCTTGCATGCATTACTTGATTTTATTATTTTATGTGGTGAATTGTTTGAATGTTAGTTTGAATATTGCTTGCTTGATTGAATTGTAGTGAAGTTAGAAGAGTGTGATATTTGCAAGATCAAGGAGTGAACCAATATTCCCTACTAAAAAGGCAAGTGACACTACCATCCATGTCCTACTATTTTCATTACACTTAGTGGATTTTTGTAGCATGCATGATAGGACTACTATATTTCTATGCTATGCTATATCCTATTAGGATATCCTTATATCTTCCCTACTGAAAACATTGTAGTTGTAGTATGCGTAGCCCTGCTATATATTTGGGATGGGATACATGATATGATTATATGAAGTGTTGGAAAAATATATGTTTTATATAATAAAACAAGTACTCAATGAACCACCTGGGTGGAAAGAGGATACTCAAGTTTTGGACAAGGTGGCAACAAAGGGAACCATGTTTATATGGCTATCTTTTTGTATGTGCACTAGAAGAAAACCACCCAGTGACAAGGTTTGATCTCATCAATGCCCATTGTTTTGGACTTGGGTTTTGGAGAAGATGGGGATGCTGGAGATCGTGGAGCGGTTAGCAAACAAGCAACACGGGGACACAAGGTTTACCTAGGTTCAGGCCCCCGGAGGGAAAACCCTACTCCTGCTTGTCTGCTCTTGATTATGGCGGAACCGAAGGTTACAGGGGTGCGCAGATGCAATCTGGCGTGGAGGTGTGTATGCGAAAGTATGAGTCGAGAGATCTAGGTCGTGCCCTCCTGGCCTTTATATAGACTTAGGCAGGTCCCGGGCATAGACCTAGTCGGTTACAGGTTCTAGGGTTTTTACCCCTTTGAATTTCCTATCTACTCTAGTCTTGCTCTCCAAGGATCCGAAGGCGTCATGGGCCTTGGCCACCCGAAAGTCTTAATGGGCCGGCGTATATTTGCCGTGGGCCTTCCTTGGGCTGGACCAGGTATGCTGAGATCATGTTTCCCGCGGGGTATAACCATGTCAGTAGCCCCCGAGTGATCAGTCGAATCGTAGATTCGGCTGAGGACTCTTCAATCCTTCGGGTGCGACTATGTATTTCAATAGTTCATGTGTAGGGATTATTGATGCGTGTGCCTGACTCACCCGACGGATCAGGGTCAGTTAACTGTCTTAGGATGAAACAACATGATCTTCTTCAGGCTCGAGTCCCTCAACTCGAACCTGGAACATATGCTGGCGTAATTCAACTCAGGCCGCGGAGGACTTACAGGAGTGGAATTCCAGTGAATTTAATTGATGTACCCAACGCGTCCGTCGGGATTTTTCATCGCACATGTTAGCATGGGTTTTTACTAGCAGAGCGCAGTCGTATGCGTTGCCAGGCCATCAGACGATATCTGTAAGTCTTATCTTTGTGTCGTAGACACATCATCCGAATGTTTATCACCGCGGAGGTGTTTCGGGTGGTCAAGGAGAACGTTGCTCACTTAACGTTTGATTGGGGCAGAGTTGTCGAAAAGTTTTTGCATGTTGATCCGAAGGATCGCAGTCGAAGAATTCATAGGGTGCGCGGCCAGCGCTCCCTATGGGAGTAGCGCCCGAGTGTCTGTTTGAGTCGTATACTCGAGCGGAGACTTTAATTCAGACGTTGTTCAGTTGTAAGTTCGTAGGACACAAAAAAATTCGGATGACTAAATCCGTCCTCCCTATGGGAGTATCCCCCGAGTCCGTAGTGGAGTCGTAGACTCGACGGAGGACTCGAAGTAATAGCTCGCTTTTATTCATCTTTTGGGTGCGCGGCCAGCGCTCCTGATAGGAGTAGCCCCCGAGTATTTGATCGAATCATAGATTCAAGTGAGTACTCTTAGCTTTGAAGCCGAAGAAATTGTAGTTGTTGCTAGTGTAGCTTTTGATGACGTTAGTGCTGACGATCGATGACCTCAAGTGTCTGCTGCGCCAGAGATGACTTGACTGGACGAACATGGGTCCCACTGTCTGACCTTGAATTGACCGGTCACGCGCGGCGTGGAGATAATTACGGCGTCGCCTCGATTTCCACGCGTAGTGGACGGCGTGTTAGCGACGGTTCGTTGTGATGCTGACACGTGTATGGCCAGATCCTGCCGTTGGCGCTAGGTCTTCTCGATGGACGGCAGTCGTGCATTGTCTTCGTCTTTATAATCATTGGGGAAAACTTCGGTTTGTTTTCACCGCATCTATTCTTGCTTTCACTGTTTCCTTGTGTTCTGAGAGCTCTTGCTGCGCGCTGGAATATTCCTTCACATTTCCGTCTTCCATCCTGCGCTCTTGCCGCCGGCGCCGCCGTACCGCGATGGGGAAGCCGAAGAAGTCATCGTCTGCGGTTGGTACCAGCGCCGCTGGAGGGAAGAAAAGTGTCGCCGCTACCCATGTCACCGACAGTGGCTGGCGGCTATCGGAGACGCGGGAGAGTGATCTCCACAAGCTTCGCGAGCGGGGCCTGATCCCGCAGGATAGGGAGGCCATCAAACTCCCAGGCAATGAGGTAATCCCCCGTCCCCCTGCTGGGTTTCGGGTTATGTTCCTCGCCTTTGTCATTCTCGGATTTTCCTTCCCAGTCCACGACTTCCTTCGTGGACTGTTTTTTCTGTATGGTGTCCAATTGCACCATCTTTCCCCCAATTCTCTTCTTCACATTGCTTGTTTTATCACTTTCTGCGAGTGCTGGCTCGGTATTGAGCCGCACTTTGGCATCTTCCGGAAACTTTATTCCGTGAAGAGGCAATCTTGTTCGGATGGTGTTTATCCCATTGGGGGTTGCATCATCTCCCTAAAGCCCAATCTGCTTTTCTTTTCTTTTTCCATGTCCGAATCTGTCCAGTACTGGCGGAGGTGATGGTTTTATATCCGCGACTCCGTATTACCTGGGAAAGATTTTGGTCTTGTTCCTTTCGACCCCTCCCAAAAGATTGAGCCGAAAAGGTCTTGGAAAAACAAGATCTTGGATGGCGAGGTGGCGGAGATAGAGGCTCTCTATCGTCGGGTGGAGGATCTCCAGTTGATTCCGGAGAAGGAAGTGAACGGTGTGGATATCATCCGCACCTTTCTCGAAGGTCGGGTGCAGCCACTCCAGGCTAGGGCGCACCCAATGTTCCTTTATGCTGGCCGGCGTGATCCGACGAGGGTTTCGGCTGAGAAACTCTCCCAGAGAGATCTCGACAGGGCCCTTCGCTCGATGCTGAAGTTCAAGGCTGGATAGGATATCCCGGGGAAGGCGCTGACTCCTCCGTTTTCTTCTTCGCTTCCTGTTCCACAGGTGTAGATCCGTGCGCGTAGCGCTATTTTTCGACTGCATTGTTTTGTGTTTGTTTGCTAACAAATTGTTCTTCTCCTGTGTAGAGCTTGAAAGTGCCGGGTATGTCGCCTCCATTACCCAAAGTATATCCGGATGCTCCAGATAATGATGTGGTGGATTCCATGTCCGAGCTACCATCGGCGCGATCTCCGGCTGAAGATGACAACGAGTCAAGCGAGGACCACACGCGCAAACGATCGCGGAGCTCCAGCGAGTCTTCGGATGCTTCGACTCCTCCAACTCCTAGGAACCCTTCGTGTCTTGAGCGTCATAGTGACGGGCATGGAGGCTCTTCCTCTCCTATTCCTGCTCTTCCTGTGCGGGCTGTAGCGCCGCACCCGCAAGCAAAGCGGAAGAAGGAAGAAAAGAAGGAAGGGAAGAAGGAAGAGAAGAAAGAGGAGAAGAGGGTCCGAAGGACCCCTCCTGTCTTCAACCTGAGCGAGATTGACTCGTAAGTTTCCTCTACACTGCGTTTTCTTTACTGTTTACTTTGTTCTTGTACTAATTTGTTCATGTGCAGGCATTCTTCCAACGACTCCTCTAGCGATGGTGCTCGGGAGATTATGGGGGAGTCGAAAGTCGCGTCTCCTCCTCCTCAGACGGTGGCAACTTCTGAGGGCGCTGCTTCGAACCCTCCTCCGCAGGAGGTTCAGGTGGTTGCGCCTCAGAATTTTGCTAGCGGACCTTCGACGTCACCATTGGATCATGTAAGTCTCCTGCCATGGGGGGAGCCCCCGAGCGTTTGTAAAAGAGTTTTCTTGTTTTGTTGTTCGAGTCTCGGGGGGAGCCCCCGAGCGTTTTCGTGTATGTATTTTGCTTCTGTTCTTTTCTGTTGGGCGTAGCCCCCGAGTCCTTTTTCTGACTGGTAGGTCTTCTTCCTGCAGCCTTTTGTGCAGGATGCCAAGCAACTGGTGTAGGAGCACCTGGTGCTGGAGGCCAGCCTCAAACAGCTTCAAGGTACTGTTACGCCTTTGATGTTTGCTTCTTCGTGTATTCTTGTCCTGTTATCTGACACTTGTATTTTTTGGATGCAGAGGAGCATAACACCTCCCTTCGTGAGATTGATGCTCTCAAAAAGAGCCTTGGTCAAGCGGAGAAGAAGGTCGAGGTCGCCGCTGGTGCGAAGGAGCGTCTCGAGCTGGAGCTGGCTACTGCAGCTGAGGATAAGGAGCGCCTGCAGCAGGAGGCCACAGACCGCGAGGAGCAGCTTGCCACTGCTGCGACTGCGCGTGAAAGAGAGGTGGCTGACGAGCTCATGGCGGCTGCCAAGGCTGTTTCGGGTAAGTATCTTCACTTCCCTCTTTTGGTTGTGTTGTCTTTCTTCTTTGATGCTTTGTTCATTCCTTCTCTCTCTTTTGTTGTCTCAGATGTCGTGGGCATAGAGTTTGATCGCGGTGCTCTTGAGCACGGGAGTGCCCTAGATGATGCTACTGCAGCGGTCGAAGATCGCTGCAGCACCGTCGTCAGCTCACTCTCTAAGGCCAAGGAGGTCCTTGGCCGCTTCTACAAGGAGCTTGTCCCCAAAGGCGCGGCCCTTGATGATGTTGACGCCCTGGAGGAGGCACTGTCAGCCGAAGCGCCTGCGGCGTACAAGCGCAAGCAGAAGGGCATCGACGCATCTGTCGGGCTGGCGATGGCTTTGGCGGCTGGAGCAGAGCTGGACCTTCCCCAGATCACCTCCCGGATGCCGACGACTGTGGATGGATCCGAGGTAGCCTTCGCTACCTATTCTGCTCGCTGTAAGCGATATGGGCCAAAGCTGATTGATCTGCTGGCCGAGTACGCACTACGGCAGCAGGGGGAAGCCAAGGCGAGGCAGTCCGGCTCCGAGGCTACTCAGGGTGTCGCATCTTAGGTGTTGTAGCTATAGGATAGCTTTAGTTTTCTTTTGTTGTAATTATGTTGATGATCAAATCCTTGTGCCACATAGTGGCCTTTTATGCACTTAATGAATTCTGTTGAGATGTGTTCTCCACTGTCTGAGTGTTCATGTCTTTTGCCTTTCTGCTGCTCTAGGGTCCTTCGGGTGCTGATCCCGTTGACGCCTCGCCTGCCGCCCGGCTGCGGCCATCCTTGGATGATTCGTCGCAGCTTGCTTTCCTTCGAGACCGTGTTCATAGTCTCGAGAAGGAGTTGCTTGGGGTACGTGGCCATGCCGACGTTTGGAAGTCCAAGGCGGATCGCGGTTCGTCCAGAGAGGAGTACTTGATGGCAGAATTGCTTCGACTTTCTGAGCAGCTTTAGTGTAAGTTTTTTGAGCTGCTGCTCATTTCTTCGGATGCGTATGCTGGCCTTGCATCTTACTTTTGTGCGAGTATCGCAGGTGCTAACCTTGCTCCAAGGGACGAGAAAGAGCGTGTTGCTGTTCGGGTCAATTGTTTGACTCAACAGGACATGGAAGCTGGCGGGTTCTTCTGGATAGATCGCGACCGTGCCATGGCTCTGGCAACGGTGCAGGATCGCGTTCACCAAGTATCGCGGGTGCTTCGTCAAGTGCATACTTCACTCTCGTCGGTTCTGCATGTGGATGTTTCCCCTGGATGCTGTGCCACAAACCTGTCTGGTCTTCTGTCTAGATTTCAGAGCGTGACTCGTGTCCAGGAATTGGTGAGGCAGCAGGTCATCGCAGGGGTGAAGGCTGCGTTATCCCTTGTTAGGCTGCATCGTCCTGATGTAGATCTGTCTGTTGTAGCGGTTGGGCCACCTCTTCGGCCGGATGGTGGCGAGTGGGATATGCGTCCGCATTATGCGGCTGTAAGGCAGTATGCCGAGCAGGTCGTAGATTTGTTTGAGCAGCGTGCTCAAGTTATTCTTCAGAATAGGTAGTACCTGTAAAAGAGATAGATGTAAAATTTGTGTATTTCGACTGGGCATGTTGTGCCCTTTGTTATAAAGGTTTGTTTGAGCATGCAGTGCTTTTATTTGAGTACGTGTCCTTTTCGTTAGCCTGACGTTGTCAGCTACTCAGGTGTACACGTGTTATCCTCAGTCGATGAAATCGTGAGGTGGGGGGGGAGCCCCCAAGTGCGTTTGTAGCATAAAGTAAAGTTGCAAGTAGCGAACGAAATTTTGGGGCGAGACACAGCTTTATTTATATCGTAATGGAGCAAGTACATTGTTCGGCTGAATAGCCTTGGCTGAAAATCCTTATTGAAAGTAAAGGGGTAGGTAGCTAGGGGTAGAAACGTCGCAAGTGTGCGATGTTCCATGGGTTGGAGTATGCGACTCCAGACTCCACGTGCTTGAGGCGATAGGCGCCACCTGGGATGACTTCGGTGATGATGTAGGGCCCTTCCCATGGTGACTCGAATTTCTTCGGTCGCTCTTGCTTGAGTCACAAGACGAGGTCTCCTTCGACAAAGGACCTTGGGCGCAGCCGGCGGCTGTGGTAGTTGCGGAGACTCTGCTGGTACACCGATGATCGAGCTGCTGCTACGTCTCTTGCCTCGTCGAGTGTGTCGACGGCGTCTTTGAGTGCAGCCGTGGATTCGGCTTCGCTGTAAGCGACGACCCGGGGGGCCTGGTGGCGTACTTAGGCTGGTAGCACGGCTTCGGCTCCGTGCACCATGAAGAACGGCGTGTAGCCGGTGGAGCTGTTTGGCGTGGTGCGCAAACTCCATAGGACGGATGGTAGCTCTTCCGTCCAGGCTCCGGCCTTTCGTTCGAGTGGTCTCATGAGGCGCTTCTTGATGCCAGCGCCGATTAGGCCGTTGGCCTTTTCGACCTTCCCATTCGTTTGCGGGTGAGCCACTGAGGCGTATGTGATGTTGATCCCGAGGCCTTCGCAGAAGTCTTGGAATTCTTTGGAGATGAAGTTCGATCCATTGTCGGTGATGATGATGTGCGGTACGCCGAACCTGTAGACAATGGATTCAAAGAACTTGACGGCGGTCTTGCCCTTTTGGTTGGTGACCGGCATGGCTTCGACCCACTTGGTGAATTTGTCGACTGCGACCAGGAGGTAGACGTGCCCCCCTTTCGAGGACTTTGGCAGTTTGCCGATCATGTCGAGGCCCCATTGGGCAAAGGGCCAGGCTATAGGTATGGGTCTGAGCTCTGATCCGGGTGCGTGTGGTTTGTCGGCGAACCTTTGGCACCCGTTGCATCTTCGGACGATGTCCTTTGCATCGCTCATGGCCGTTGGCCAGTAGAATCCAACTCGTAGAGCTTTGGCGACAAGGGAGCGGCTGCCTGTGTGTTGGCTGCAGATGCCCTCGTGGATGTCTTGGAGGATGGTTTTCCCGTCATCGATGGTGACGCACCTTTGTAGTACACCCATAATATTGCGCTTGTACAGCTCGCCATTGATGATGGTGAAAGCTTTTGACCGACGAGATATGCGCCGGGCATCCGTCGGGCTGTCAGGCAGTTCTCCGTTTATCAAGAACTGGAGGTACGGTCGCGTCCAAGTTTCTTCGACTGCCATGACCTGCATCAGGTTGACCATAGCGACCTATGTGTCCAGTTTCTCGGGTCCTTCGTGTCCTTCGGGAAGCGTAGCCCCCGAGTGTTCTGCTTCTTCGGGTGATCCCTTGGGGAATTTCCGTTTGATGGATGGCTCGCAGATCTGTTCGAGGAACACACCTGGTGGCACCTTTGCGCAGGTGGAGCCGATGTTGGCGAGTCTGTTGGCTTCCTCGTTGCTTTCTCTTCCAACGTGCCGAAGCTCGCAGCCGTCGAATTCTCCTTCGAGTGCGTTGTAGAGTGCGCGGTACGCGATCATGTTTTCGGCGTGTGCGTCGCACTCGTTCATCGTCTGCTGGACGACAAGGTTGGAGTCACCGTAGATGACCAGGCGCATTGCGCCGCAGATCTTTGCCATCCTCATGCCGTGGATGAGGGCTTCGTATTTGGCCTCGTTGTTGGAAGCTCGAAATTTCATCCGGAGGACATACTTCATCTGGTCGCCCTACGGGGAGGTCAGTATGACCCCGGCTCCTGCTCCAGCTTCACGCTTTGAGCCGTCGAAGTGCATCGTCCCTGACTGCGATATCTGGGGTGTCTGGCAGCTGCAGCTCCATCAAGTGTACAAGGAAGTCCGGGAGGACTTGAGACTTGATTGCGAGTCGCTTCTCGTAGACGATGTCTAGGGGTGACAGCTCGATGCCCATAGGGCCACGCGTCCTGTGGCCTCTGGGTTGTTCAGGATGCTGTTCAGGGGTGCCTCATTGACGAACATCACCTGGTGCTCCTGGAAGTAATGGCTCAGCTGTCGAGCCGTCATGAACACGCCGTAGGCGAGTTTCTGGTAGTGAGGGTACCTCTGCTTTGTCGGTGTCAGTACCTCGCTGAGGTAGTAGATTGGGCGTTGGACCCCATGGGTCTTTCCTTCTTCGGGTCGTTCGACCACTAGCATGGTGCTGACCACCTGGTGTGTGGCTGCTATGTACATCAGCAGAGGCTCGCGCTCCTTTGGCGTGACCAAAACGGGCGAGGTGGAGAGTAGCCGTTTGAGGCTTTCGAACGCATCGTCTGCTTCGGGCGTCCACTCGAATTTATCTGCCTTGCGTAGCAGCTGGTAAAATGGCAGGGCCTTCTCGCCCATGCGGCTGATGAATCTGCTCAACGCCGTTATTCGTCCTATGAGCTGCTGGACACCCTTGATGTTTTTCGGCTTCTCCATTGCCATGATGGCCCTGATTTTCTTCGGGTTCGCCTCGATCCCTCGCTGAGAGATGAAGTACCCAAGTAGTTGGCCCGATGGGACGCTGAAGGCGCACTTTTCGGGGTTGAGCTTGATCCTGTAGCGATCGAGGTTATCGAACATCTCGCGGAGATCGTCGATGAGCGTTCTTGCCTCCCTGGTTTTGATGACTATGTCGTCGACATAGACTTGGACGTTGCGACCGATATGGTCCTTGAGACATGCCTGCATGCATCGCTGGTACGTGGCACCTGCGTTCTTTAGCCCGAAGGGCATTGTGTTGTAGCAGAACACTCCGAACGGTGTAATAAACACCGTTTTCTCTTCATCTTCGACCTTGAGTCGAATCTGGTTATAGCCTGAGTAGGCGTCGAGGAAGGAGAGTTTCTCACATCCTGCGGTCGAATCGATGATCTGGTCGATCCGAGGAATAGGGAAGTGGTCCTTTGGACAGTGCTTGTTCAGTGACGTGAAGTCCACGCACATCCGCAGGATATCCGTGTCCTTCTTGGGAACCATCACTGTATTTGCAAGCCACTCGATTTCTTTGATCTCCCTGATGAAGTCTGCGGCGAGTAGCCTGTTTATTTCCTTCCCGATGGCTTCGGCCCGTGGCTCAGATAGTCTCCGGATGGACTGCTTGACTGGCTTGGTGTCTGGAAAGACGTTGAGTGCGTGCTCGGCGAATTCCCTGGGAACTCCTGGCATGTCCGCAGGACACCAGGCGAAGATTTCCCAGCGCTCACGGAGGAATTCGAGGAGCGCGCTTTCCTATGCGGGGCTGAGGTCATTGGCGATCAACGTCGTCTTGGAGGCATCCATCGGATGGACCTGCACCTTCTTTGTGTTGACGGTGGAGTCGAAGGACATGTCAGGTGCGTTTTGTCGTGCGACTGGGGGTGCCCCATTGTCCGTCACCTCGCGGAGCCTTACGAGCTCCTCCAGCGTGCCGAATGATTGGGAGATTCTGTTGAAATCCCTGTCGCATTGGTCCGATCGGGTGAAGCTCCCGTGGATTGTGATGACGTCCTTTGGTCCTGGCATCTTGAGTAGCAGGTATGCGTAGTGTGGGACGGCCAAAAACCTTGTGAATGCTACACGCCCGAGGATGGCCTGGTATTGTGATGGCCAGTCCACCACTTCGAATTCGAGGCGCTCGAGTCGGAAGTTGTCCGGCTTGCCGAAGATGACGTCGAGCCATATTTTGCCCAGGGGGAATATGCCCTTTCCTGGGACGATGTCGTGGAACGTTGTGTCTGACTGTTCCAGGCTGCACTACGGGATCCGCATTGCTGCTAGAGTACTTGCGAACATCAGGTTGATGCTGCTGCCACCGTCCATGAAGACGCGGCTCATCTCGAAACCTCTGATCTGCGCCTCCAGCACCAGGGCAACATGACCTAGGTGAGGGATCTGGCAAGGGTGATCCGAACGACTGAACGTGATGCAGGACTCCGATCCGCTGAGGTACTCAGGGATGGCGGGTGGAGTTGCCATGGCCAGGTTGATCTGTCGGGTGATTTTCTTCTGCACCCTATTCGTGGGGCGCCCCTTCTGGATCATCAGTGCTCCTTTCGGCGGGGGATACCTGTTTCCAACGTTGTTCTGTGCTGGTGCGACTGGTTGGTTCGGGCCTCCTACAGATGGCGGTGGAGGAGCTCCATGCGCTATCTCACCTGGCACGGGTGCGTTCCCGAATCCAGGAAGTGGAGCCTGCTGCCTCATCTG
The DNA here is from genome assembly GCA_916181665.1 of Avena sativa. NCBI lineage: Eukaryota > Viridiplantae > Streptophyta > Magnoliopsida > Poales > Poaceae > Avena > Avena sativa. The sequence goes on along the minus strand of OV702279.1, from coordinate 378,353,912 downwards.
GACCATGCTTTCGCTGAGTTTCTGGAACTCGCGGCAGTCCTTGAGTATGTGGCTTGCCTTCTTCTTGCCATCCTGTTTGTCGATGTAGAAGTGGATGGTGCATGGACCCGAAAGTTTTTCGTATGCTGAGGGTCTGTTATCGCGGTCGTGGCGCTGCCACGACTGTGTTGGGCGCCCTCCATCGCGGAAGTTTCCTCCGCGGTATCCTCTGCTGTTGCGGGTGGCGTCGTTGCGGCGATCGGCGTAGCCGGCCGCGACCATGTCGGGTCCATCGCGATCGTCGTAGACGCGCGATCTTCTCTTGCTACGGCGCTCTCGTCGTCGGCCGTAGTCGTCCTCTTATTCCGATTGTGCTTGGTGGATGGAATCTTCGCCGTCAACCCACTTGTTGGCTATGTCCATGAGGTGGTCGAGTGTTTTGGGCTTGACGCGCCCAAGTTCCTCCTTGAAGTCTTGGCGCTTAACGCCGTCCCTGAAGGCGTCGATGCCCCTCTCTTCAGAGATGTGCGCTGCGGAGTTCTTGGTGTTGGACCAACGTAGTATGTACGAGCGAATGGATTAGCCCGTTCGTTGGGTGCAGGCTCGCAATTCCTCGATTGAGGCGGGCCTCTTGCTGGTGCCTTTGAAGTTTCTGATGAAGCTGTAAGCTAGCTCATCCCAACTTAGGATGGACCCTGAAGATAGGCTGCTAAGCCAGATCCGGGCTGCACCTGTCAGCTGCAGCTGGAGGCATTGCATGGCGGTTTCCTTGTTTCCACCGTGAAATTTGATGGATGAAAGGTGGTCGCTGAGCCATGCCTTTGGGTCCTGTGTGCCGTCGAACTTCGGAGTATCCGAAGGAAGCTTGAAATTTTGCGGCATCCTTGTTCGTCGAACGGATCTGCTGAAGCATCGGGCTCCGTAGAGTTCTCCTTCGTCTTCGTCCATCTCGGATTCAGATGAGCATGCGCGCTTTGTCGATTTTGCGCTGTGTGAGCGCGTCCCTAGCGTCGTAATCGCGGTTGCGGTGGCGCGAACTCTTGTTCCTTCGACGAAGGTCATGGTCTTCTTCTTCGGATGAAGGGGTGGGGCTGCGATCGAACCTGACTAGAGCTTTCTTCTTCGGCTCCGTAGGAGCTTCCTGGTGGAGCGCGGCTCCGATGAGTCCGAGTCCGGTAAGTGCGGACTTGTGCATGGCTCTTTTTGGGTCGCCCTCCGGTGGTGGGTGGGCCGCGAGGTATGTAGTGGCTGCCATGATCGCAGCCTGCAGCGTTTTCGGGATGACGTTGTCGTCGGCGTCCATCTCCATGAAGGATGAGTGGAGGGTTCGGGTCACCTCATGGCGCTCCTTGGGATCCATGTTCTCCATCCGAGAGCGGTGCTTGTTGCCTTGGTTGCCATTCGAGCTGGAGCCGATGCCCATGGCAGAGAGCGCGGCTCGTCGCGCGCTGGACTCTGAGGCTGCTTGCTTGCGTTTGTCAAGCACCTCCTGCATCTTGACATGCTTCTTGTGCTCCTCGATCAGGAGCAGATGGTAGGCCATCAGCAGATCCCGGGAGGAGTCTGCAGGCAGGACTATGTTGCCCGCCACAGCGTTGCGTTCCTGGGCCCATCCTTCTTTGCTAAGGCGGATGACATGGCCGTTGTTGTCCCCTTCGGGTGGGGGGGACTGGCTTCTTCTGTTCCCGTCGTTTCGATCTGGCGGGTTAGGTGTCGGGTTGGGCGGCGGGTTGGGTGTTTGCTTATCCGCGTCAGCCTGTATGACCACGGCGCATTGGTAGCGCTCGTAGATTGGTCCGTTGCTACCGCAGCTTTCAGATCCGGAATCGTAGGTCCCTTTATCCAATGGCGGATCGCACAGATCGGAGTTACAGCTGCTGCTGTCGTAGGAATCATCTGTTGATGATGTTGTGCGTAGCACAGGGTGTGGGGCCCATGAAGCGGGCCTGATTGATGGTAGGGGCACCCGCTCAGGGAGGCGGAGGGTGCCAGTTTGCCCCACCTGGAAGCAGAAGCTCCCGAACAGGATTTCGAGTCCGTCGCCTACGGGCTCGAAGTCCTTCATGGTGGCCAGTGAGTGGGCGGTGAAGTCGAAAGCGCCGAAGAGGAGGTGACTCTCCGTTGCCGCAGAGTTGTAGATCGATCGGGTTGGGACCGTCACGATCGCACAATCAGCGCCCCCAATTCCCACAGACGGCGCCAATTGACGAGGTTTGATCTCATCAATGCCCATTGTTATGGACTTGGGTTTTGGAGAATATGGGGATGCTGGAGATCGTGGAACGGTTAGCAAACAAGCAACACGGGGACACAAGGTTTACCCAGGTTCAGGACCCCGGAGGGAAAACCCTACTCCTGCTTGTCTGCTCTTGATTATGGTGGAACCGAAGGTTACAGGGGTGCGCAGATGCAATCTGGCGTGGAGGTGTGTATGCAAAAGTATGAGTCGAGAGATCTAGGTCGTGCCCTCCTGGCCTTTATATAGACTTAGGCAGGTCCCGGGCATAGACCTAGTCGGTTACAGGTTCTAGGGTTTTTACCCCTTTGAATTTCCTATCTACTCTAGTCTTGCTCTCCAAGGATCCGAAGGCGTCATGGGCCTTGGCCACCCGAAAGTCTTCATGGGCCGGCGTATATTTGTCGTGGGCCTTCCTTGGGCTGGACCAGGTATGCTGAGATCATGTACCTGCGGGGTATAACCATGTCACCCAGGGACTTAGAGATTGAACATGTTTCTCGTACAGTGGCTTCCGTGTACAGCCACATGCTAATTGGGCTCTGGCTTAGTCAACTACATAGTAGAAGACCCTTGCATTGGCATCTTCAGGTTAACTAGAATTGTGTATTGGAAATATATCCTTACATTGGTGCCTGGTAGACAAGCTAGCCTTGGTTAATGGGAGGACTTCTATGAAAAGACTTTGTCACGTTCTCGATCTGTCGGTACTCCATTTGGTGTGTACTTATCCAGCGGCCACTGGTGGCTTCAAGAAGAGATTGTGTCATGTGGGTAAAGTGTACAACTTCTGCAGAAGATCAAATTCTAAGTACTTAGCCGTGTCCCCGGTTACGGACAACTCTCAGCAACTAAGTCCTGAAGCTATGGAAGATCTCGACATTCCAATTTCTCTAAGTAAAACTTGATGGTGACAACAAGGGATTAGAAGCACTTGGAGTTTTCCAAGGAGTTCAGAAAGATTTGTCAAAAGATCAAAACTATTTTGAAATGATAGGATAAAACTATATTGCTTTCTGCAAATGAGCCTAAACCCTACTTAGCCAAATATGCATGTACTGATAGGATCCACTTATTTCTACATAATAGTGAAACTTGCCAATACAATTCAAATGTATTGACCCTTGTGGCTGCAACTTATTATGTTGCAGGTTTGTTTGATGTTAGTGAAGTGTGTTGAATAGGATTACAAGTCTACAAGCAACATGAATGCATGTGTCACTTTGAAGATGAAGGACCCCATGCTATAGTTATTTCTGCTGCATTGTAATGAGATAGCCAAATGAGCTATGTAAGATGTAATGAATTATTTTATTCCTGGTTATAAAGTTGTATTATGACCTTTATTTCTTGATATTACATCTTAACTGTGGATGCTAGCTATTGATCCAGGGACTAGCATTGTAAACACAGGGATCTCTACCTTATTAAAGGTTGGGACCTCTACATTCACACACATGGGGAGAGCAAAGATCTATTGAAGCACTTAAGTAGCAAGGTAGATCTACTTGATTACAAAGCTCATGACCACAACATGATCCCGCATAGAGAGATATGAACACAAAGCTACCGGTAGATCCCTTAGCCTCGAGGAAGAACCACTCCCTCCTCATCATGGGAATCAGCAACAGTGATGGAGATGGCGATGGAGATCGATGGATATGGCTCCGGGGGCACTTCCCCGTCCCGGTAGGGTGCCGGAACAGAGACGTTTTGTCCCCCGAATCTCCCTTTCGGTGGTGGCGGCGCTACGGAGGTTTTCGTGGATTTCTTCTGGATGATTTAGGGTTTTCTCCTCGGGATCTTTTTATAGGCGAAGGAGGCAAGGTCGATGGAGGGCCAGGGGGGCCACACCCCTTGTGGGCGCCACCAGGGATGGCCCGCGCCTAGGGGGTGAGGCCAACCTGGTGTCCTCCTCCACCTATGCTTCGTGGTTCCGTGTTGCTCCGGGAAAAATAGGAAGATTGGATTTTGTCCCTTCCAATTCCGAGAATATTGATTTTCTGCCTTTTTGGAACCAAAAACAGAAGAAAACAGGCAACTGGCACTGTGGCATCTTGTTAATAGGTGAGTCCAGAAAACATATAAAAATACCTAAAAGTAAAGACGAAGGAAAGCAAAGTAGATACTAAACAAGCATGGAGCATCAAAAATTATAGATACGTTTCCGACGTATCAAGGGCTTGGGATCTCCTTGTCGGGGATTCAGCGGCGGCCCCGTCGACAAAGTCCGGGTACGATGCTTCTCGGCCATTCAGAGGGATATCTGGGCCGTAGAAGTACGTCATTTGCCAGTTTTTGCAGGACTCGTGGCCTACAATGTCGAGGAACCGCCGGCCAGGCCGGATCTTGAAACTAATGGTTCCACAATTTCTGAGCTCATTCTTGCTCACTCCAGCTTCCCTCTTGACGGTGAAGAAATATATAAACAGATCTAACCTAGGCCTAATTCCTAGGTATCCCTCACAAAGTGCCGCGTAGTTGCTAAGCGCGAGGATGCTATTCGGAGAAAGGTTCTGAGGTTGAACCCGATAGTGGCTAAGGACCTCTATGAAGAAGTTGGAGATTGGGAGGGAGACGCCGCGTACCAGTTGGGCTTTGAAGTACACCTTTTCTCTGGCTTGGGGAGAATGGATGACCTCGTCGGCCGGCGCCGCCCGCCAGACCAGCCCCTCCGCCGTGGGAAGGTACCCTTTGGTGAGCATCTCCTTGAGATCGCTCTCGGTAATATCAGAGCCGCGCCACTCCCCCTTGTGGGAATTGCTCTCCTCCTCTAGCAGTTCCAGCCCCGCTGGAATATGGTCACAGCCGGTGGTTTCCACCACCGTGGTGCGTGGCCCCACCACGCCTTCTGGAGGCACGTGAATGGAGCCCGCCGGCTTGACCGCGGCACCGCTCATCGCCGTCAAGGAGGGGGTGGCGTTGCTGCTAGCCATTGGTGTGGGGAAGAAGGTGACTATGGGATTGGGGGAAAGCTAGGTTTTTTCCCTCGATGTGCGCGGAGAGCTCGAGGAGGCGTTTGCTGGAGGAAGAAGACGATGCGAGGAAGAATGCGGTGAAAGGATAAAAATTACCACGGTTATAATTTATAGTACTCAACATCAAGATTCGTGCAAGTTGATCGAACGGTTGCTGCGTGCACAGCGCGTGCGCGGAAATTTCGCCACGTTCCCACCGCCGCCGCCAACGTTTTGCATCCTTCGCGTGGTAAAAACAGCTATGATTGCGTTCCCTGCATGTGTGAGTTATAAGGCATTGCTGACCTATGGTCTACGACGCTCTACTGACATAGGCAGGTGAACCATCCCATCTGAAGATTCCGGCATGGACGAATCCTGTCCGGCTACGAGAAGAGTATGATGGAAGATTCAGCAGTTCTCCGACTTACATATTGAAGACGGGGAGCATTGCAGGGTTGTTGGGAGGACTACAAGATGTTGCTTGACGATTTGCTGACATTCATCTAGACGGAGCATTCAACCGGAAGAGGAAAGACGGCGCAAGATCTCAGAGTTCTCCGGGGGCTACTATTGGGGATATGCTAAATGGGTATCACCATAGCATGTCTCTAATCCGGATAACCCCGGTGGCCCACAGTTGGTAGCAAGGCCCATGGCCTGTTGGGCGGCCCAGTTAGATGGATCCAGAAGGGAGGCCCATCCCGGATAAAGGAAGTCTACGGAGGAGTCACCAGCATACCCAGAGCCTTGGAGTGCAAGACACGTTAGACTAGTTGTGTACCATGTAGGACTTTGTAACCTGTCCGGCTAGGACTTTGCCTGTAACTCAAGGATCTGGCGACTATATAAGTCGGACCTGCGGAATCCTTTAGGGCAACTCAATCAGACGATACAAATCATACCACGCACAGCGAACCAATCCCTGTAACTCGACGTATTGCCATTATAGTGATTTATAGCAGGAGTAGGATTCCGCCACCGTCGTGGGATCTAAACCTAGGTAAGTTGTGTTACCTCGTACCCGCCAACCTTCTGCCTTACCCCACGTCTCTAAACACGCTCTGTGAGGACCCCTCCATGGCGTACTCGTCGGCAATACCACGGCAATCGCATCCCCCGGGTCTTCAGGTGACGCTCATGACCTAGCGTGGGGGCCACCACGTTCGTTTCCCCAACCGTAGGTTATCTACTCGACGCAAATCTCGCCAGCACTCGATCTGCTGCTGCCGCCGCCATGAGCTAGTGCCATCGCTCACCGGCAAGATTCTCTATGCGCCACCGGGATCTCCACCACCGCCCACCGCCGTTGGCCTCCCATCTCCAACCACGACATGCACCGCCCCTGCCTGCTACCTCCATGAGAGCGTCCCACCGCCGGACCTCCGTGAAAGCACCCCATCACCGGCGGCCGCCTCCATGAGAGGCCGCACCATGTTGTTCCTCCCCCTCATCTCCCACCTTGTGAGCGTTCCACGCCGTCGGAGACACCTCCCTTGACCACACGCACACGTCCACGAGTTCGCCCGACGGTGGACGCTAACACACCGGCCATGTGCAGTGGTGCTGCCATGGGTAGGGATAGTGCGATGTGGTGTTGCAACCATGGACCATCGATGGAACGAGTTTACAGCAGTATAAACATTTTACTACTTTTGTTTTGTGGTTTCGCTAGAACAATGTAACATTTTTGCTACAATGTGTCTGGTGAGATTCTCGGATAAAGTTAAATTTGCTACAATAGTAGAATTTTTTTGCTATTTCTCTTCTATGTTTTTGCTACAATAGCACAAACCATTTGCTACGACATTTTCGATGAAAGTCCTCATCAAAGTCGGTTTTGCTACGGTAGGCACCGGTAATGTCTCCGGCGAGTTTGTTCTTTTTGCTACCACCATTTTGCGATTTTGCTACAATAGCGTAACATTTTTGATACACGGTCTCCGGTGATGTCTACCGGCGAAAGCCTCCGGCGAGTCTCCGGCAAGGTCGGATATGCTACATTAGCATAACTTTTTTTGCAACACGGCCGCCAGCGAGGTCTCCGGCGAAATTTTTGGCGATGTCCAGTCTGTTTTTCTATTTCTAGGTCGAACCAGTTTTCTATTACATATAGCAAAAGCGGGACTATTTGTAGTGAAAGCAGGTACGTTTATAGCAAAAACGGGATTTTGGAGCTTTTTTGGGACACGTGCAAGCAGGAGGACCCGTGGGATTTTGAGGAATTATTCCCTAGGGGACGCGTAGTACTACCCTAAATCATTACTACATTAGTACCTTTTAATTGGATGGTAAACTGATAAAAGTGATTAAAAATAAGACAAACATGTGCCAAAGCATCTTGAGGCAAAGAATTGCATTAATAAATTATTGAAACTTTTGGGGCGCTGATGATGCAGGTGGAGGTAGACAACATGAATTTTGGTAAAACAAAACTATGTTTCTGGTGGAAAGTTTACAAAAGAATTATGGAGAAAATAGACACCAATATGTGTGTAGGCTTTCTCCGATTCTCTTGTGTCAAGATTCTTAAGAGTCTAAGACAATTAACAAGAGGATTTTCATCAAATCTAACAATGTTTGCTCAAGATATGTATCTAGTAGCAACATATAATTTATATATTATAATAGATCTATCTATAAATGTTAAGTCAGTGGTGAACTATATAAGATAAAGTAACAAGATTATCAAAATTAAAAGTAAAACTAGTATATTAAATACGCTAAAACATAAATCTATTTGTACATCACAAAAAAATCTAGGATATTAAATGTGCGAATTGGCGTGCTGATGGCTCTTAGAAATCCAATTCCCCATCGAAAAAATGAACAACCCTATTATGACTCAACTCCTTGTGACAACGTTCCGCTCAGATGCAATCTAACCGGTTGCTCATGTCTATCAACATATCAAAGATGTTTACCAATAACAAGAAGTCTTTCACCCTAGTGTTACAACATTTGCTCAAGATGTGCATATTACAAATGAACGGTTTAGACACTTTGGAAGATAGGATAAAGTAACTAATGAGAATGGCGAATTGTATGAACTAACGATAAACTAATGAGTGTCGCAGAGTGGGCAGACTAGCCATGGTGGCGGCGGTCTGATGTATCCATTGGCCTTGATGGGCTTGTCGTCCGTTGTAGTATGTTGACTAGTACATGGGGAGGAGCCCTTGTTAAGCATGCCCGATGGGTCTCGCAATACAACCTCTTGGTCTCGCAGTTACTAATGGAACTCGGGGTTGGTTGATTAGGAAGAATAAGAGATTATACTATAGGATCACCATGTTTGGAATGAACGAAACAGAATAATGTGATGGGTGGGATAGTAAAGAAATCCATTGGAAGCAAATAGATCATGTAGTAATTTTAACAATAAAAGTTGCATTGGAGGCAATAAATCAATAGAGTGCCTTTAATTGGATTGTAAAAAAGAGGTAATTAAAATATGCATGTGTAAAATCATATTGAGGAATAATAACATCGCATTAACAAAAAAAAATTGTGGAGATGATGAGGCAGATGGACATAAATGTTTAGGGGACAGTTTCTCACAAATTGTGGAGAAAATAGGCACCAAGGGATGAGTTGAAGTGGAAGTTGAACATTGGTAGGAGAGTCGGCAGGTTTTACAACCACGTTTTTACCATGCATGGATCACAGTATGCATGTAGGCTTGTTCTATTGTCATGTATCAAGATTCTTAAAAATCTAGGACAATTAACGTAAAGATTTACATCAAATCTAACAACTAACCCAATTACCTATGCAACTCCTAGTGACAATGGTGCCCTCTGATTTTGTTATTAGTACTAGTGTTTACTTTGTTAAGCACAACCTAGAACAACTAAGGTTCACCTATGTGCACCAACAACTTATGCTAAGCAAAGCAAGCAACAATGTGATAGCAAGATATATATTACTTCAAGCACGAAGACTATCACAATGTAAAGTGCATAATGTAAAGTGCATAAGTAAAGAGCTCGGGTATAGAGATAACCGAGGCACGCGGGGACACCGTTATTTTACCGAGTTCCTCCCAACATGGAGTACGTCTTGTTTGGATAGGGGGTGGTATCAAACCACCAACGCCACAAAAGGCCTCCCTTATTCTCCGGTGAATCTCACCCCAACGGGATCGATCCACGCTTCCACTATCGGTGCACTTGTCAGTGGCAATCGGAACCTCTCACAAGGTTGGGAAACTTCTCCACAACTTAATTGGAGGCTCCCAACAAACGCCACAAAAGGCCTCAACAAATGCCACCAAGGCCACAATGCCACCAAGGCCACAAAACCGTCTAGGGTTCCAAGAACCCAAGAGGGACAAGCTCCAATGAGCAACTCAAACCAAATCCTCCGAGGAGAACTCAAACCGATGCACCAAATGCAAATGAAAAGAACACCACAAAGGTGCTCAAAACCCTCACTCTCAAGTTCCAACAAAGCTACTAAAGCTATTGGGGGAACAAGAGAGGAGGAATCAAAGAGAGACACAAAATTCCCCAAAATCTAGATCCCCAAAATCTAGACCCCCCGCGCGGGGGTGGGGGCGTGTGAGGGCTGGGCCTAGCAAGCAAGCAGCAGGTGGGCTGCGCGCAAGTGAGAAGCAGGGCAGGTCAGGCAAGGCAGCAGGCAGGTCAAACCTTACCTGGGCCGGCCGGTAGTACCGGACGGCCCAGAAAACATCTTATCTTTTTCTTTTTCAATCCGAATAACAACCAATATTCAAACCGCGATAACTTTTGATTGGTAGCTTCGATTGACCCGATTCCAATTGCGTTGGAAAGAGGACGACACAAGCTATCCTATGAAAAGTGAAAATATTGGTTATCACCAAGTGAGAAAGTATCAAGTATAATAATGTGAGATACCTCACTTGGTGAGAAACCGGAAAACCGCCAAAATTAAAATTGCAATAAGATACAAATGGAAGATTCGGTTTTGATGAACAAGAGCTTGTTATGGAGATTACCACAAGCTCTATATCCTCACATGGATGAGACCAAATAACAACCAAATATGATGATGCAAGTATGCAAAGGTTTGAGCTCTCTCCGAACGATGTGATCGAATTACTCATTCGAGAACCCCTCTTGATAGTACGGTTATCTATCCTGAACCCGAAATTCCACACACAACAAGAGACCGGCAAAAAGGGAAAACCTATCAAGATTATGCTTTTGCCTTGAGCAATCCACTTGAGCTCGATGTAGACGAACTTGACCTTCTCAAGATGGAACGCCTTTCTTGATTCCTCGTCATCGATTCATGATCACCGAGGATGGCAAGCATCAAACATGAGATCTTCTATATATGGCGCATTTTGAGTTTTCATAACACATCTTCTTCTCATTTCATCGACCTTGAAGCCACCACATGCTCCAAGCGATGCCAATAGACAAATTCTAGAAAATACTAGCTGAATGCCCGTGCGTTGCTACGAAAGATTACAAAACTAAGAATAAAAATCGACACATAAACATTTTATTTTGTGAATATTTTCTGAATGTCCATGCAAGTTGCGTGTGGATCAACTCAAATGTACGTTCATCTGAACATGCAATCTTAAAAGAGCTCACAGAAAAATCACCTTCAAATTAGCAAGATCAACTGCACCTAGTGCACCAAGACAATCTGCACAAACTAATAATTCCATCACCAGTCAGCGATGAATTGATCATTTGATTAGTACAATATGTGATTATCATTACAAACCTAATCTTAAACATATGAGCATCCTGAAACCTAAGTTGACCTGTTCAATAAACATATTTGCAATTTATTAGCAGAACAGAAGAGGAAAAGACCATAATGCTACATCAGACTCTGGAACATTACAAAATGATAATGCTAGCAGATGTAACGCCAAGCATTACCTAATTTTCACACAAACATGGTTTTGGATGCTGAGCTTGCCGGATGCATCTGGAGATTAAAAGTTAGGCACCACGAACCCAACATGACAATGTGAGGAAAGTATTCCTCGTGGGTTCAGGTTTGTTGCTCGTCAATGTCGTGTTGCGTTGACGCAAGCTGGGGCGGGTTCCGACGCAGATTTCATAAATTTACTTTATCGACTCTAGTCTTGTTTTCTTCGTCTGAAATTTTGCATAAGTTTTTTAGTTTTGAAAATTTGATGTGGTGTCATACTACCGATACAAAAATTGCATCGAGATCCTAATTTCATATGATTTTTACACGTAACTACAAAGAACTTTCAATTCCAGACTTGTATTATATTGTCTTATATTGTCGACTTGATACATTTGCCTCTGATATAAATAAAACGAATTATGTATAAATGTACAAAATAATACGAGCAAGTATTTTTCAATTTTGTCGGTCAAAGTAATTCTACATACAGGCAATGAGACAACACATAAAGCTAAATCTGTCCAGCATTTTAGTTTCTAGTCATTGTCCCTATTCTAATTGAGCATTTAGTGTATGGCCAAACAAAGTACAATAGCCTGAATTCATGTTTTATTTTTAAGAGGCTAAGCATCAGAAATAACTAATGTCATTTTCAGAAAGAAACCTGGTCAAAAAGAATTTTGATATTACCTATTTTATCCAGGCTACTAATTCTCTAATCCCTCCTCTCGCTGTATGTGTATCTGAAGCTGCAACTTCACTATCAAAGATATTGTTCTCACATGGTCTCCACCGGCGGCCATGTCGATATCCTCTATCACCACCTCTACAATGGGTATATACGTGGTACCAGGAAAGTTGCACCCACTACTTGATCCCAATCGCTAATACTTTGAATTTTATATTCACAGAGTCTAACCATGACCAACCTCCTGCTAAGCAACGCACACACACAAACCAAAACACCTCTGATTCAGAGCACTAACCTTGGTTGTTGTCCTGCTCGAAGAATAACATGGCTATATTGGGGCTAGATCTCCTTGATGTCAGAGGAACCGAGAACACTGGGAGCGCAAGAAGAGAATTTCGAGGGGTTATTTGTTTTACGCAAAAAAATTGGTTATCTAATATGGCACACTCAAATCGAATGCTGCGATGACCTGTATGTATGGTGTGCGGCCGTGACTGCAGCAGCGCCGCCTTGCCCTTGTACTACTTGGGTCGTGTCACCAGTTGCCACGGATGGCACTTACCATGGCCATTGATGTGGCTGACCACCAAGCGGAAGAGGATGGATCAGGCAGCAGATTAGGGAGCTGCAAGGAGCCGTGGGCGGGAATGAACCGCCGCCACGAATCCTGGCTGCTCGAGCTCCTAACACGGATCTAGGATCGGATTCCACGGCTGATCTTGCGCCCCGCCCGTCCGGCCGCCGCGTCAGGCGACGGGAAGAAGAATGTGTGCGGGACCTAACCCGGCGGCCAGAGCGAGGACGGAGGGCTGGCCTAGCTGCAAGGCGGAGTGGAGCCCGGCGGCCTGAGCGGGGACAGAGGGAAGGCCTAGCTGCGAGGCGGAGGGGATCGAGCACCGAAGGGATCGTTGTTTCTGATTCTGGCTTGCGGTGGCAGAACTTGGGTTCTCCTCGGTGTCACTCGGCGGTGGCAGGCATTGCAAATACCCAGAACGTGCAGGGGCAAAATCGTCCACAGAAAATCGGAACGAAAAAACTGACAAACCAACCTACCTCTGTGTAAATTAGTAGATAGATAAGCACCTTTTGTTGGTCTCGTGTTTTTTAACATATCAAAGGTGCTTTACTATTAACAAAGTACATCTAATGATGAAAATATTTTTACCAAAGTTTAGCAATACTGGCTCGAGAGGTACATATTACACATGAACCAAAGTGTGACAATATTTTACGTAATGAGATGGACAATCAACCAATGACAATGTAGCGGCGGGTTACATGAACTTAACAATAAAACCCACCAGCAAAATGCCAAATGCTACAGTTTTATGTTGTATAATTTTGTTCACGTTTTCTCTCGATAATTGTAAGCGTATATATGCAGAGTGTCATGGGTATGTGTCAACAACTCAACATCGTCCGAAAGATATAACATTAGAAAATACAGGGAAACACACCTCAATGTACACATACAGAAATATATATCATCGAAAATGCGTATAGGTCAAACTGCATCTCGCGGAGATGGTAACTGAAGTGCGTTTCAGGTACGTACGTGTACGTGTGTGTGTGTCAGACCACGACTTCGCGTGTGTGCCTCTCTCTCTCAAAAAAAAAAAGAGGTACGTACGTGTGCGCCAGCAAAGGGTATAGGTACGGGAGGATCGTAGTGTATCTATCATTCACGCCTCCAAATTTTGCACGTTGATTTTGGGCGAGATTTCAGATGATTCGGGTGAAGATCTGCAGCGATATCAGTGCCTGATTTCATTTTTGGATTGTGGAAGGAAGGAAATCCGCCATATATAAACGCCCGCAAGCCCGCCGCGCGGACACGTCTCATTTCCCCGCAACAGACGTACTCACTCTCCCAAGTCTCCATCGATTTAACTGCATGCAACCGACTCCAGATCCATCTGCGGCGCCGATCCACCTCCTTCCACTACTCCGGCGCGACCCCTCCGGCTCGGCGTCTGCGCCCCTGTGGATTATTCGGTCATCGTCGGACACGTCCGGCAGCCGGCCAGCGCCATGATATCGTGGCACGACCTGTACACGGTGCTGTCGCCCGTGGTGCCCCTCTACGTGGCCATGATCCTCGCCTACGGCTCCGTGCGTTGGTGGGGCGTCATCACCCCGGACCAGTGCGCCGGCATCAACCGCTTCGTCGCCGTCTTCGCCGTGCCCCTGCTCTCCTTCAAGGTCATCTCCGCCAGCAACCTCTACGCCATGGACGTCCGCTTCGTCGCCGCCGACACGCTCCAGAAGCTCCTCGTCCTCGCCGCGCTCGCCGTCTGGTCCCACCTCCCGCTCTCCTTCCCCCGCAACGGCGGGCCCGGCCTCGACTGGTCCGTCACGCTCTTCGCCTTCTCCACCCTCCCCAACACGCTCATCATGGGCATCCCGCTCCTCGTCGCCATGTACGGCACGCACGCCGGGGACCTCATGGTGCAGCTCGTCGTGCTCCAGTGCATCGTCTGGTACACGCTGCTCCTCTTCCTCTTCGAGTTCCGCGCCGCGCGGGCGCTCATCGCGGGAAGGTTCCCGGCCGAGGCCGTCGCCGCCGTCCGCGTCGACCCGGACGTCGTGTCGCTCGACGGCAGCCAGGCCGAGGCGCGCGCCGAGGTGGCGCCCGACGGGACCATGCGCGTCTCCGTCGTGCGCAGGTCCGCGGCGGCATCGCTCTCGCGCAGGTCGCTCCTCTCGCCGCGCCCGTCCAACCTCACCGGCGTCGAGATCTACTCGGTCAGCTCGTCGCGAAACCACACGCCCAGGGGATCCAGCTTCACGCACGGCGACTTCTCCGCCACCACGGGCGGCGGCGGCGGCGGACCTGCCAGCGCGGTGCCCCCGACGGTGCGCGTGTCCAGCTTCGGCGCGGCAGACCTGTTCTCGCTGCACTCGTCCAGGCAGCACACGCCGAGGCCGTCCGCCAGCTTCGACGACCACAGCGCGCCGCGGGGCAGATCGGCCGCTGCCGTGGCGCCCGTCGACGACCCCAGCGACCACCTGCACATGTTCCAGTGGTGCTCCGCCGGCTCCGGCTTGTCCGAGCTGAGCGGCCTCCCCGTGTTCCGCAGCGGCACCACCAGGGAGAGCGCCCGCCGCCTTGCCCCCTCCTCGGACGCGCCGTCCGTCGGCTCCGGCTCCTCCATACGGACGGGAGCGGCGGGCGGCGAGCGCGTCAAGTCTGACGCGGCCGGACAGGAGGCGCTGGCGACGCTGGAATCCGGCGGCACAACGGAGACGGATCAGGATCAGCCTTCCAAGGACGGCAGCGGCGGCGCGATGCCGCCGACGAGCGTGATGCTGCGGCTGATCCTGACCATGGTGTGGCGCCGGCTGATCCGGAACCCCAACACGTACGCCAGCGTCGTCGGCCTCACCTGGTCGCTCATCGCGTTCCGGTAACTGCATACATATCTCCGTCGATCCTCCTGAATCTCAATCAGCTCTCTGACTAGCCGAGAACTCTCTTGTGCTGCAGGTTCCACATCAGCATGCCGGCCATCGTGGCCAACTCCATCGCCATCCTCTCCGACGCGGGGCTGGGGATGGCCATGTTCAGCCTAGGACTGTTCATGGCGATGCAGCCCAAGATCATCGCCTGCGGCAAATCCGCAGCCGCGGCCACCATGGCCGTGCGCTTCCTCTTCGGTCCCGCGGTCATGGCCGTCGCCTCCGCCGCCGTCGGCCTCCGAGGCACGCTGCTGCGCATCGCCATTGTCCAGGTACGTATACGTGTCGATCTCCTGCCGGGCTGAGCGTGCCATTCTGGGCTCACGAGATCCCAAGACCAATCTCTAAGATTGTACTGTACGTTACAATGTTGCTACGTAGGCCGCTCTGCCACAGGGGATCGTGCCGTTCGTGTTCGCCAAGGAGTACAATCTCCATGCCGCCATTGTTTGCACCGGGTAAGCCATTATTCAAGAACTATCTGGAAATATTTTCACAACTAGTACAATAATAATGGCTCCAGCTATTATACAATTTAAATTTCGTTTCAAAAAAATTATTACTATTTCACTTATTTTCTTTCCACTGCACGCAGGGTCATATTCGGCATGCTAATAGCTCTTCCGATCGCCCTGGTCTACTACATAATTCTTGGGCTGCTATGAACGATGACTGAGTAGAACGATCTGTTCTTCACATGTCGATAGGAGATCAAATGTTCGTACATAATTCGTAGCTAGGGTTTTCATGTAAGATTGATTCAGAAAAACAGCTGCAGATCAATTCTATTATGGCTGAAAATGCATTGCTGAATCCGAATTCCGAATTCCGAATTCCTACCTTCACATATCCAATGGAATGTTTTGGCCAAGACCATTAGGAGTCAGAAGAAAAAAATCTCGGGCATGTATGGAACATAGAAGTTTCAGCATAAAACATGTTGTTCATGCAGAACCTGAAATAAACGCCAACGGTGTGGTTGGTTAGGAACTAGTCATGTAACGTCGATCAGTTTTCTTTTTCTTTTATAGGTCAAGTAGTACCACTGATGTGGTAAGCAAGAAAGAGAAACGAAAAACCTTAGTTTAATACAAATATGTACTCCAATGTTTCTTTTCTTTTTTGCAAACATACTCCAATGTTTCTTTTCTTATGATTATTGAACTTGTTCATTCCTGTGTATTCCCTCCGTCTTAAAATAGATGTCTTGGATTTGTCAAAATTTGTATGAATCTAGACACTATTTTATATATAGGTTCAACCAGATTTTGATAAATCTAAGACATCTATTTTAAGACAGAGAGAGTATATAAAATTATTCTGACCAAAAAGGGCTCGTCCTACAGGTAGCCCTTTATTTTATTTTTATTTTATTTTTGGACTTGGAACGTCTTTGGTCAGATAAATGAATGTGCACCTATTTTCAGTATATTATAACCCTACGATCTATATATTATTAGCAGAGAGATTCCGTTTATTTACATATTTTAAAATTCAAATGAGCAAAGAATCATTCTCATCTCACATTTTTCAGCAATAATTGCTTAATAACTTTATAACTTCATCTAGGACACACACACACAAAAAAAAATAGGACACTAGAGCAAACGGGGCCTGACGAGCCATTTTCATGATCTCCTGATCAGAGGACTCATCCCATCTGCTTGCAAGGATGAACCTAGGGTTTGCAAGGATCAACCTGGGATATCACGTCTTCCAATCGTTGCAAAGGTTAAGACATGCATCTTGGCAGCTGCTTGAGCTGAGATAACTGACAATGTTGAAGATTTGCATAATAACAGGAAATCTTGCAAAACAGGCCATACATTTTTAATGAATAGACGCAAAGAGCACCTCTAGGCAATCATTTGTATAAATAACAGAGGCGAAGATCTCTGATTGCCGAAGGTTTACAAGATCACAATAATAGCATATGAACCGAATAAAAGGGACAGGGTACTTCATATTGACAAAATTGTACAGGATCATGGTAGTTCCTCCAAGGGAAGGGTGAGGAACTATTCTGTTGGTTAGACATGGGTTCTTCTTGACAAAGTACAAAAACGAGTAGAAAAATTTACAGCACAACAAAGTTACATGACAGATTGTGGTCTTATTGTCTGTATAGAATCTTTGGCTTCGATTAAAGATCATTCTGATCTTGGGCACCTATAGACATGCTGTTGTACATAGTATATACTACGATCGCTTCTGTCACCTTCGAAAATCAGGTTTTCAGTTGAGCAATCTTCTGTGAGACGCCATCATCTTCATCCAAGTTCTCAGAATCATCCTGGAAAGTGCAGAATGGAGATTGCAGCGTCAACTAAAAAACTGCTCAAGTCAGATAGATATCTCAAAGTGATTATGTTCAAGTAAGATCATTAAGAAAACTAGTCCAATGGGAGAGTAGCCCCATGGAATTTGTAATCTTTATTTTCTTTGCATTTCTTTCTGTCTTTCTCTCTTTTGTTCGTCTTGTACAACTTTGTACCCTTTACTGCTTCTATAAGCAAATTATATAAAGCGCAAGCTGTTTTCGGTCAAAAAATACCGTAAAGAGATATAACGGAAAAAGGTTGTAAACAGCCTGCAAGTATGGAATTCAAATATACCAGCAATTTCAATAAGAAAAGAAAGCCAAACTTTCTCGCAAAAGAAAGGAAGGAAGAAACATAATGAAATATGATGAACTGAACTTACATCTTTATTTTTTATTTCACCTATACACTTGGAAGCACTCATGGTTTCACTCTTCACTAAGCTTCGGGCACTCATTTGAGGTTTGTTTATTCCATCTGTCACAGATGCATTTCCTGGCTTCTCACCTGCATTCAACTTGACTTGGTACTCACTATCTCCATGCTTATTGCCAATTGCTCTTTCCCTGAGACAAGATGAGAGAACTGTTAGTTACACAAACTTAAAAGGTTATCTATTCTATGATGACTAAAAATTTATATATGAACATCCAATCATGTAAAACATCAAATTCAATGGCCAAAACTATTTGGTTTTAAAATTCTGGCAACTTTCAATTTTCCAATAGGAAAACAAATTATGATACTTATGATAAAATCTTTATTCTGTTTACCCTTTGCATCACCTCAACGAGTAGAAAATATAACATGGAATACTGAATTCAAAACTACTGCATCTACGCATATTTTACATGCCTAATGAATTGAATATCACACCTAGTACAAAGAGAATCATCATTAGGAAAATCATATAAGGTTGTCAAAGGAAAAAAAATTGGTTAGAAAACAAATAATCTAGTGCATAAGTCTCCACATGCAATTCTACACACAGAAATATTGCCTTGGAAGTATAAATTTAAGTCTCAGTGACAGCATATTGCCTTGGCAAGGAAGCATTTTGTCGCAGCTGCGGACTGGATTTTTCACCCTTTGCACCACCTTCTTCCAGATGAGCAAACTGCCGCTTAAAGCGGTCCACCCCACTGTCAAGTGCCAACATACATGTACAAACATCAGAATTTGCGATATATCCTCAACCAATCATAATATAACTAGCATGATTCAGTGTATGCAACCAATCATAATATAACATGGAATAATATCCTCAACCAATCATAATATAACTAGCATGATTCAATACAAGTGAATCTTGTTTCTAAATAAAAACAGTGGTCTCACCTAGGGTACATGAAGCTCATCTGGTCTCCTCCACGTAGGTATTCTTGCAACATATGAGGATGGTACTCTAAAATCTAAAAACAAAAACTAACACCTATTAGTGAACTATAAAGAGTTGGAAGCAGCTCTACTGTATCTCGACAAAATAACTGAGCAATGGTACCTCTCTGTAAATTAATTCTCGGACATCATCTTTACCCAATTTTCTCTTCTCGAACTCAAACTCAAATTTTGAGATAGGTTCAGTTATGGGCTCACGGTCAGAATTTGCTAATCCAGTGAAGTATGGGTCCGTCAGGGCCTTGATGAACATTTTCATGTCTCAGTACTCGAATAGTAATTTACCCAACATTTTCAAAGATGTAATACATATCTCCTACATATCTAGGTGAAAATAAGTTGGTCTGAGCTATTCCTACCTCCTCAGCACTTGGCCGATCCTTAGGATCAAAAGCAAGAAGACGCTCAAGCAAATGGAGAGCCATAGGATCGATGTGTGGAAATTTTTTAGTTAAGGAAACTTTAGGCTTTTTCCTCATATTGCTCAGGTATCGTCGAGCTTTTTCATTCCGTATCTGCAACAGTTCAGTAAAAGTATGTAAAAGACATGGTTTAAGCATCATCCCCACAATTTACGTTTCTTTTTATATGAAAAATATATAAAAGATAGAAGGAGATTTGATATTGATGCTAGGTCGTACTGCTCAGTACTTACCATATTAAGGAAAATCAAAGTTTGAGAATATTGGCTGTGGATGCAAAAAGAAACTGGGAGAAATGGAATAAGAAAATAACGAATTCATAACAATGTACAGATTATCAGTGCAAGGTTATCGATTTTGCAGGAAGTTCGCACATTTGGAAAATATGTAACCATGTACACAATTTATCAATGCAAGGTTGCCGATTTTGCAGGAAATTCGCATATTTGGGAAAACATGAAAACAGAAGGTAACGCTTAGCATAAAAAATAAAAAATCACATATTTAGCAAAATATATACTCCTACTGCTGTCCTAGATTTCTGCTAACTAGTGCTGAGTTAGCATACCTTAGAGAGAGATTCTGCTGAAGGAGTGCCAAGTAGATCTGTCATGAGATCCAATTGATGCACAACATTCTTCCCTGGAAAGAGTGGCTTCCCTGTGAGCATTTCTGCAAATATACATCCTACGCTCCAAATATCAATTGCGGGGGTGTACTGCAAAATACAAAGGTAACATTCAGCTCCTTTTAGCATTTGCTAAACATGCACACACATGAATTCAGAACCAAGTACATCATCAAGTTCAAATTAGTGCCCAAGCCATGTCTCTACATTGAATATTATGATTGTATGAAAGAAAAGGAAAAAATAGCATAAGCAACATATTATTTAGATTTTACTGGAAGAAAAATTCTTTGAAGATTGGAATAACAACATAAAAATTACAAATCATGGCAGATTGAAACGACATTTCAGAACTGTACTGGCAGTCATGACAGGTTGCATACATGGAAATTAATCAACACATGTAACTGACAAAATCAACAACCAGTATTGCTCTATTATATCGAGACATATCATAGTAATATAACAACTTTGGAAGCAAATCTACAGTGTGGTCATTGTGTTTTTCTTTTCTACGAAATAGCCAGGGCATCGTTGTTGGTAGTATGAAGTTAGGATGAAAATTGCATCACCTTTGAGAAAAATGAGCCACACAATTCTGGAGCACGATACCATCTAGTTGCCACATAATCCTAGGACAAGGCATAAAAAATAATAAGAAACGAAGATTTGGATGCTCAAGATAAACACGATCTGCTCAACATTACTAAAATGGCTACCGTCCAGAATATGGCTGATGGAGCCCCGTCATTAAATGACACACGGGCAAGGCCAAAATCACAAATCTTCAGCTTACAGTCAGCATTCGCTAGAATATTCTTGGGCTTAAGATCCCGATGGAAAACATTCGCTGCAAAGCCATCACGTAAACAAACAATCAGTACAGTGACATCACATGGAAAATGCCCAATGGACCACTATAAATTTCCTTTGTGGAGTCTAACCACCTGTATGAATGTACTTCATTCCCCGGAGCAGCTGATACAAGAAGAACTGGTGGTGCTCTGGTGTGAGATCATCGTTTGCTTTAATTACCTGATGGAGATCCGACTCCATCAGCTCAAAGACTACATATATGTCCCTGAATTCCCTCCTTGAAGGCGGGAGCATAATGTGCCTGATCTGAACTATGTCCGGGCTACGCAGCAACCGGAGCAACTTGATCTCCCTAAGAATACGGGTGGCATCGGAGACATGATCAAAGACATCATTGATCTTCTTGATAGCCACACGCTCACCAGTCTGGGTGTCGACAGCAGCGGCCACAACACCATAACTCCCTTTGCCAATAACCTCACTGACCTGGTACCGGTTTAGTTCACCATACTCTGTGAAGAACTCGGCTTCCGTGGTCTGAAAAGGAAGAAGCAAACGCATACCATTAATTCAGAGCACTATATTGTGTTAACATACTGATTTACCAGCGATAAAATGCATGTATTGAGAAAAGAAAAGATAGAACATTTCTATTAATGATACAGATGGCCTTGCAAAAAAAAAGATATTGATGGCCTTACAAAAGATGATACTGATGGGCAAATAAGTCGGGGCTCAGAATCACAAGACATGAAGACTGCTGAAAAATTACTCATACAGGTTCTTGCTCCTGATGGGTTTGGACTAAACTAGGAAGTGGTTGAACATTGGTACAGCAAACCATGTTTTTCTCATATTATCTACGAAAGGTGGCAAACGCTGTACCATGGAATTCGTCCAAAAGCAACAACAAACAATAATGGCAAAGCAAAAGCATAACCTCTTGTAGCCTGTATCATGTTGGTCTTAGATGGGACAGGAACAGCAAAAGGTTGGTCTTAGGCAGGGGTCCCGTGATAATGTGTCCTAATTGCCGCACTTTATTAGGTTGTCACGGGTGTATTGATGTGTGGCACTGTTTGCACAAACTAATAATGCTAGTATATGACATTAACAATGATCCAAGAACTGGTTCGTGTAAGCCTTTGGATGCCGCATTGAACATCAACACATCAAAATCGGTACTTCCAACTAAGCAGATCCGCAAGAAAGCAAGCACAGGGGAATCCCTGACGCGCGCGCAGATCGGTCAGGCGGCAGTACAGGACGACAAACAAAGCTCAACCGAGAGAGATCGGTCGGGTGGGGAACCGCCATTGAATCAGCAGCCGCGCGAACGGATCCTGACATACATCGCCGCGGACGGAACATAAACGGCGGAAAGAGATTCCCCGCGGGAAGCGACCGAAGAACGCACCTTCTTGCCCGGATCCATGCGTGGCGGCTTGGTGCGCACGGGCGCGCGGGGCACTAGTACGCGCAGGCCGTCCTCCTTGTTCTTCTCCTCTAAGACAATGTAGTCCTCGGGGTCGGAGTCGGGTCCCCCGGCGACCTCCCACTCGACCTCGTGGTCTTGCTCCTCCTGCTGGTGCTGCGGGAGCGAGTGGGCGCGCAGGTCGCTGGCGGTGGTGGTTGTATTGGTCAGGTGGGAGGAGGAAGAGGATGAGGCTGAGGATGAGGAGACGCGGCGGGAGCGGTGGTGACGGAGCCAGCGGATGAGGGAGCGGGCGCGGGCGCCCATACACCGCTGCCTATTCCGCGGGCGGGGCTGCGCATTGGGCGCCGGGGGTGGCGGAGGGTTGCCCGGTCGCCGCGGGAGCTCGTCTAATCGCGGCGGGGCGAGGGAGGTAGGGGAGCAAGGGGGCGCGGCGCGCGGGGAGGGGAGGGTGGCGGTGGTTTGCGTGCGTGCGTGCCGGCAAGTGGGCAGTTGGGGGGATGGGTGGAACGTGGGGAGGCGGCGTTTGAATTGAGCGAGTCCTGTCCTGGCAACGACTCGGGAACACGTCGGAAACTGCCTTCTTTGTCTACTTGTTTCTCAACTTTATGCTCTTTTGAAATGTTCAATTATTCGTCGCCATTTATGCTTTGACACTTTGGCGCGGCTGCCAGGACAGGAAGGTTGATTTCATCTACTTTAAGACCGGCTGGATTAGTCTCTTAGACTCGATCTTTCTGAGGTACTTATAAAGGTAGAGTGTGTGGGTTTGTCGAGAGGTACTCGTTAAGACATATATGGCCACATGTACCGTTTGCTCCGGTTGTAATCTGACAATGGCGAGGGTGGTGTGGGCGTTCAAAGAAGTTGATATCACGCTGCCTCTTTTTGCTGATGAGACGGATCCGAAATTGTGGTTGTTCTCTCTGAGTAAGATACTAAGTCAGGAAAAGTTCATCAAGATCTTAGTTACCTTGTGGGCAATTAGGTGGCCTCATTGCAAACTTATTCATGAAGATAAATTTCAGTCTCCCCTTTTGTGACCAGTGTGGAGAGACCATCAATCATCTTTCATGGGTTGCGTCCTGGCCCGCGAAGTTTGGGTAGCCTGCCTGGGCTGGTGGAACAAGAGACACTGGATGCCGTAGCACATTTCCAAGTTTGTTGCTTGGCTGCAAGATAAGCGGGGTGGCAAGGGCCGCGAGCGCGATCTCTGGACAGAGATCGCTTTGGTTTGCTGGACGCTATGGCGTCACCAGAACGACGTGGTCTTCGAAGGGGGCCGCTCCTTCTTCTGGAGAGGTCATCTGTAGATCACCACGGAGGCAGACCTCTGGAGGACTGCTCAGCTTTTCCGCGACTGTCTAGGACGGATAGATAGGTGGAGATGCCGCGAGTAGTTGTTTAGGTTGTGTGTGTGCCGTCCTTATGATGGCGTGGATTTGCACCCTTAGCGTCTGTGCCACGGTGCATTGTAAATCTTGGCCATTTGGCCCTCCTTCTATGAAAACGATATGTCTTCCAGGAGGTATCCTTGAAAAAAATCAGTCTCCCCTGTCATCACATAGGCTCGGTACTAGGTATCTGCGGTGACCCAGCATACCACTTCATGTGTAGTACACTATAGTCGTTGACATGACATCCACAGAACACCGTTCCGTAAATATCACATCCCTCGGAGTGGTACAACAGAAACATTGGGGGTCCATATTATAAAAGTGTACACATTATTATTATTACAATACCGGAAGTTCAAGGCTTCCAAAAGATTCAAGTTACAAACCAAAATATAAATTGTTTTAGCGGAATTTAAAAGTAACAACTCCGACTAGCAGTTGAGCTTAACAGCTTATTCTATAGAGTTCATGCAGCTCGGCTCCGTTGGTTACTACTAACTAGGGATACTTAGTTGGACTCGTTATCATCGACACCATAGCGGATTTCGTAATCCACTCCTTCAACACCTCCGGACAGATCGGGTTCCTCGTAGAACACATCTTCTTGACACTCGGCTGCATACATTGGCACGTCTTCGGAATCCTCAGAGTCTAAGCAAGGGATCAAAGGAACGAATGAGTAATAGCGTTACCCAATAAGTTCATTATATGCAAGGTGGGAAGTTTGATGCTCTAACTACCACCTCGGATTATAAATCCTTGGCACTATGCAGTTTTTGTAAATCTTTCTTCAAAGATTGATTTTATTCTGAAAAACTATGACAATAGCCTTCACAGGTTGACCAAAACTTTCATGGAGTTCCTTTCCTTCCGTGTTCGTAGCACCTTCCCGGATCAGGGAGTAAAAAGTTACAGTTCTTACACTCTGCAGAGGTGCGTTACTTTACCCATGAGAGATCAACTCCTTGTTGCACAATTGGGCGTACTTTCCCGTCCATAATTCCATGATGTGGGGCCTAGTAGTTCGTCCAAGCCAATCACTGCCCCCTTCGCGATCCCGCATGCATCCTTGGTGTACACCATGCCCACATAATGAATTACGACAATGGTTTGTACAAACCGTTAGATGCCAGAACTATCGTGGGACGATGAGGGTTCCCACCCTATGATGCATATCCTCTACGAATTACCAATTAATATGCACGCTACGAGGATAACAGCCACGACCTGCACATCCGGCTTCATGCGAGACGAAGAAGATACAGCTGACGACTTCTCTGTCCCATTCCAAATCTCATGGCTAACGCGTAATATACGGCGCTAGAATCACTGATGTCAGGGGTTATTAAGTCCCTTCTTGATCATCGTTGTTGCAAATAGAACCCTAAGTTCTATTGCTCCATTATATCACCACTTAGGATGATATCTATGATTTATTTATTTGTGAAAATAATATTTTCTTTCTTTTATAGTAAATATGATAACACACAATTTGTAAATACTTTGATAAAGACTCTTCAAAGGACATGAGCAAGTGATGAACTTGCCTTGTGATGGCAAGGTAGTGAAGTCTGATGCTTGCACTGGACCTTGAGCTTCTAGTTCTACAAAAACATCATTATTGCCCGATAAGAACAATATTTAAAGAAGCAAAATGATTATGCAAAGTAATGTAATGCATCATTTTAACTTGATATGCATTCACCCCATTATTATAAAAATTTCTTTTTAAAAATAAAGGATTTATAAATATTAATTTTTTAATATTTATAACATATATTGAATTATTTTATTTTATTTCCCTTTTATTTGACCTTTATTGATTTAATAATTCTTTTAGGAATTATCAATTATACATTAAATATTGTTATTAAGTATTTATTTAGTATTTTTCAAAAATACTACAATATTAATATATAATGAAAGTGATTTTTATTTATTTTTATCATCTTTCAAAAAATTTGTAAAATTCTAGAAGGAATATATACATTACAAAATCCTTAATAAAGTTTGAATGTCTAAAATTTTATATCTTATTTTATTTGGATAGTGTAGATTATTGTGAATCCAAAAATATTTTATTTATAATTTTTTGGACTTTTATTTTATTTTCTAGAATTTTATTTAAGTCTAGGGGTATTTTGGTCTTTTCCTATTTATTAAAATAGGCTTTAAAAGATTTCTGGGCTGGCTTATTCTTATTGGGCCCTAGTGGTTAATCATAGACGAAATAACCACCCCGAAGGGTCTGGCCCAACTCAGCCATTCCTCACTGCCTCTCTCTCCCTCGAGCTCATCCTTTCCTTCTCTGACCCCGACCCCGTGGTCGGCGATGTCGCCGCCGTCGATTCCCGCCGTCATGGGCGGTTCTGGTTGCCGTTGTGGTGCAACAGGAGGTTGTCAACGACACTCGTCCTTCCTATCCAACTAGATTTGGGTATGGTGCTCTCCTGCGGCAGATCGATGCCGTCCCGAACCCTAGGGTTTGGGGGTTGGCGTGGATCCTGGTGCTACCGCCGCCGTCGTACGTCGTGGTGATTCTCCTCGCCTCTATGCGTGTTCATGGTCGTCGCCGTGGCACCGTATGGGTTGCAGCGCCCCCTCTGGGGTGCTCCCCGTGCCGCCATGGGTGTCGGCCCCTCTACTTCCTCTTCTAGTCTCCAGCGAGGACCTATGGTGAGTTCATTTCCTCTCCCCTGGTGCTCTCTGTGCTTGCTGATTCGATGCTAGATGCTGGCAGTGACCTCTCTAGTTACTGTCTTGTCCTGATTAAGATGAGTTATTCCATTTAGGGTTCTTATCATGTGATTGATCATGTACTGGATGAATTAGATCATGTCTAGATGGTTTGTAAGCATGCTAAATGGTTATTGGCCTGAGGCTTGTTGCTTGATATGAACTATGATGATTTTGGTGGCTTACTAGATGCTTTTATGCTTGGATTGCATATGATTAAGATGGTATAGTTGCTTTGGGAATCCATGCTTGGTACAGTCAGTGGCTTGATAACTTTCCACTGTCATTTCTTGGTTTCTGATCATGATTATAGTGTGATGAAATCACTGTCCTAGTACTGTTGGCTTAGAAATCAATATGTGGTTTGAGATTTATCATGATCTCAAACAGTGAAGATGAACATAGGAATATCCTATTTATGATTCATGTATTAACAGGAAAATTATTAGTAGATTGTTTTGTTGAACCTGTGATGATTGGATGTTTATCCTGATTCAAAATAAAACTGTTCTTATGACACCATCTTGGTATGGCACACAAGATTGATTCTTATTTATTGATTGGGTTGGTTTAAGCTTAAAACAAGCTTGGATTTATAAGATAAATAGAAGTGCTCTTCTCTGAATTCCCTAAGACCAATGATGTTGGTCTGAGGCTTAGGGGTTCAGATCTTATCTAGTTGATTCATATAGATAGTCCTGGTAGTGGTACCAGCTATTATTTCTTGAATCAAAGCTTGGATAAAAATGATAGTAAGCTTGATCATTATCTGGATCCAAAGGATTATTTTCTAAGGTGATACCTTTACTCTAGGGATGTGCCTAGAAATTAGATCTTAGCTATATTTATGCTTGAACTGTAATATATAGCTTGACAACCAGAGCCATGATGTTGTTCTGAGCTCTGGTTGGATCCTTGTTCTTTGTTGTTTGCAGAGTTTAAAATCTCTATGATGGATTCACCCCACTTGGGTGCTTTCTGAGAGTTTGTTCATAAAACAACGCATGCTTCTGTCTAGATAAGATGATTAGATCATGTGAGGGTTCTTTGATGCTCACCACAAAATATGATGACTGTGGAGTAAGTTGGTGATGATCTTGATCTGGTTTTGCTGGACTCCTGTGCTTTCTCTTGAGCTAGCCTACTCCTCCTAGCTCCTGGACTTGATCTTGCTATCCACCTGATCCTTCCCCCTCCTTATGCCACCATCTGTGAAAGTACAAAGGAAGTCGCCTAGAGGGGGGTGAATAGGCGTTTTAAAATATTACGGTTTAGACTCAAGTAAATGCGGAATAAAACTAACGTTTAATTTATTGAGCACAAAACCTAGCCACTAAGTTCACCTAAGTGCACCAACAACCTATGCTAAGCAATACAAGCAACAAGCAGGGCCGGTCCATACATATTCGGTGCCCTGGGGCGAGACAACAAAAAGGCCCCTTGTTGACAAACACAAATTTAAAATATATTGTATTTCAAAAGCAATCCAGTAGTAAATACATATCATAGATCGATGGTCTTCTAACTTTAAAACCCACTCTAAAAATTATTTCTTTGCAACGGCTGGAGAACTACATCAAAAGACCAATCTTGTAAGTTGCTCTTCTAAGTGGCATTGGCACAATTCATCTGCAAAACAAATAAAAGTTGGTCAAAATTGATTGCTACTTAATGCTTTGGTCCTACCACGAGATATAATGTTGATGCACAAGAAATTACATCAGTTTCTATCCTCTTCATCCTGCCAAATTCTTCACCGGAATAAACCTCTCCATAGCTTCCTACTGTACATCACACAATAATACTCATTAGTAAAGCACACGTATCACTTCTGTTTGTACTAGGATGATCAGATCTTGGAGAACTTACATTAATTTATGTCGTCACCAGTATGCACTGTTCTTCACTCCAGGTCTACACCCAAATAAAACTTCTCGAAAGTTTTCTACATAATGCACAAAACAAAGCAAACTTAGCACTTCATGATCTTTTTGTTCCTTGTAATACTTCCAGAAGCAAAGTCATCAACAATCGCGTCAACATTTATTTCATCCAACTTATCTTTCTCAATGCATAAAGTAGCAAGACCATTCAATCTTTCCTGTGACATTGATGATCTCAAATAGTTTTTCAATAACTTCAACTTTGAGAAACTATGTTCAGCTGATGCTACAGTAACTGGCACTGTAAATAAAATTCGATAAGCTATTAATATATTTGGAAAACACTGTATGTCTCTAACAAACTCAACAATCTCCATGGCACACATTGGCACATCAGATTCCGGTAAAGTCATTTGCAACATTCTTAATTCTGAAAAGAGATCATCCAATTCAACATCATTTCGAGAAAATGTTTCTACGAATTTAGCACAACATTTGCGTAATCCAATATCATTCAATAACTTTAAGTCTTTTGAGCTAAGTAAGAAGCCAAATATTTTCTTGAACACTTTAAGTTCTTCGAATCTTTTTCGCAGAGAGACTTTTGCAACATCTATAATAACTAAGAAATAATTTACTTCAAACGCCTTCTTAGCTAATAGAACTTCTTCATCCTGATCGGGTTCATCAAAATGTTTTTTCCTAGTTACTTTGCGTTTTATTGGAAACGATGGTTCTATTCCCATTTCAGATGCAAGTCCTTTCGCAATCTTCAAACTAGATGCAAATCCTTCATTTCTATAATTTTCAAAAAAAATCATTATTCCTTCTATTTGCCGCAAAGTAGAATCAACACACATGAATGCGGACTGCAGGTTCTTACTCACTGTGTTTCAGCAGCTAAAATGTCATGCCAAATGACCATGCCCAATAAAAACTTGAAACTACCGCATCAAATAAATTTTTCGCATCAGTCTTTAACTTGACATCATTATCACAAATTTTACCTAACTCGGACAAAGCTAACCTTAATTGTGGTGCTTGGAATCTAATAGCTTTAACACTTTTGATTCGACTCTCCCACCGTGTGTTAGATAATCCTTTCACGGCAAACTTGGAATATGGTCAAGTAACACTTTCCATCTTTTAGTGGAACTTGAAAATAAAACATACATGCACTTCACTATTCCAAAAAAAGAAAGAGTTTTACCACACGAACTCGCCATATCACACAAAGTGAGATTTAGACTATGACACGCACATGGCATATACAGGGCAGTTGGATTAATTTCAAGCAATCGTCTTTGTACCCATTGCTTGTTTCCTTTCATGTTCGAACCATTATCATAACCCTGGCCCCTCACATCATTAATATTCAGGCCATACGACTCTATAGCATCAAGAAGTACATTAAAAAGACCCAGACCAGATGTATCATCCACCTTCAAAAATTCCATAAAGAACTCCTCTATCTTAATTTTGTTATTGGACATGTTAACACATCTAATAATTAAAGTCATCTGCTCTTGATGACTAGCATCTGGTGTACAGTCAAGAATAATGGAAAAATATTTGGCCTCTTTAACAATTTTTAGGATAGAACTTGTAATACTAGAGGCTAATAAAGAAATTAACTCATTCTGAATTTTGTGGCTGAGATAATGATGATAAATTTCATCATTTTTGATTCGCCTAAGATGTTCTTGCATTACTGGATCAAATTCGGCAACCATCTCTACACATGCCAAGAAATTCCCATTGTTGTGTTGGTAAATTTTTTCACTAGATCCACGAAAAGCTAAGTTGCATTTAGCAAGAAACTTCACAATAGCTACTAGTCTTATTAGCACTTGTCTCATTCGTTCTTTCTCCTTAGAGATCATATGATGCAAATCCTTATCAATTGTTTTATTTTTGAATATTCTGACTCTAAACTCATTCCAAGTGTTCATGTTTCTAATATGCTCTACACCATTTTCGTGATCTCTAAGCCTCTCGCTAAGATGCTTCCAATCTCTCAATCCATTACCTGCTAAAGAACTCTTCTTGTTGTGGGATTTGAAAAGCTTACAACAAAAGCAATACACCTTGTCAACATATTTAGAGTAAACCAACCATTTTCTATCATGTATCTCCCCATTTTTCATTTTTCTACAATAGTAAGTTTGTGAAAAATGTCTAGACTTGCTATCTACTGGGAACTCAATATTCTCTTCTCTTACAGGCCCCTTTTCAACTAAATAATGCCTAGCTTTTTCATCCAAATTTTCCCAATGTCATGGATCAAGAATATCAATAGTCAAAGGTTGTTGTTCATCGATACTTGGAATTTCTGAATTTGGTGAATCGGCGGTTTTCATGTTGACTGACATTATTATCAACCTCGTTGGTATCATTAATATCATCTAAATTCTCAGTTTGCTGCTCTTCAACAGTTACTAGGGTCAATTGCAGGGAGTTTCTAGAAGAACTACTAGTTTTAAAAAAATTGTCAATTGAACCTCTCTAGGATTCTGCTAGTTCATCTCTCTGTTTCTTTCTCTTCCTTTTCTCACAACCAGACATACATTTTTTTGGAAGACATGGTACCAAAAAAATTGCAAAAAAGTCAATATAAGGAACGAAAGCACCTGGATATTATGAGCATATAGATAGATGTTGAATCCTCGTCCTGGACTCCTAGGAAGATCAAAGGACGGACGAAAACTCTTGGTCCAATCCAGGCCTGCTCACTCCCATCCCTTCTCTTCTTCTTCCCCTAATCTACTCAGCACTCTATCAGACTTCGAATCCAATGAAGCTGGAAGAACAGACCCTAGAAGAGTGGAATTAGGGATGTGGGTGTAGCAGTCAGTGAGAGAGCTAGGCTATTTAACAAAAAATCAACGGAGGAACAAGATTAGCGGAGGGAGGAATACGTACCATCTCTGATGCCTCCAACGTTTAGATTTGGGGAGGAGGCGTCGTTGGTCTCCAACTCTCCATTGATGGTTGTGGCAACGGGCGACCTCGGAATTGGAAGGCACGAACTGAGGCGACGCTGTTAATGCGATTGGAGAAATTTGGGGGAACGATGCGGTTAGTCCTGGAATTAATTGCAGTCAGAGAAATCGATCGTTTAGGGAGTAGATATTTTACGGAACCGATCCAAGCATGGTCTGCTATTACTAGCCACGTTGGTGGGCTTGGAATTTTTTTCTCTCCTGTGTACGTGTGAAATAACCTGCTCTAGTGTATTGAACTACTACTTGGGCCAGGGCCCCTACCTCCCAGGGCCCTTGGGCGGTCGCCCCTTTTCCCCCCCTTATGGGCCGGCCCTGGTAACAAGGTGATAGTAAGATATAAATACTTCAAGCACGATGGCTATCATAATGTAAAGTGCATAAGTAAAGGGCTTGGTTGAGAGATAACAGATGGACGCGGAGACGAAGATTTGTTTCCCGAAGTTCACTTCCAAAGAAGCTACATCTCCGTTGGAGAGGTGCGATGGTGCAATGCTCTCCGAACGCCACAAATGGCTCACCTCGAGGTGTGTTGGCTCGATGCTCACCCAACGCCACAACAAGGCCTCACCCCGGATGCGGAAGCACGCAACTCACCAACGCCACAAAAGCTCACCCTATTCTCCCGAGTGCGCACCACAAAAGGCGGGCACTCGCTCCACTATGGGACACTTGAGGGCGGTCACCGAACCCGTACAAGATTGGGGCTAACTCCATAACTCAATTGGAGGCTCCCAACAACAAAGCCACAAAAGGATACATTGCCACAAAAGGCCAACAACGCCACAAAAGGCTACAAGACCACAAAAGGTCAACAAGATCACAAAAGGTCAACAATCCAACCACACAACCGTCTAGGGTTCCAAGGAACCCAAGAGAAACAAGCCCACAAGCTTGAACTCGCCGAATCCCCGAGGAGAAGTCAAACCTATGCACCAAATGCAAGGGCAAGTCCTTCTCTCCCAAATTCCAACAAAGCTACAAAAGCTATTGGGGGAATAAGGGAGGAAGAACACAAGAGGAGAACACAAAACTCTCCAAGATCTAGATCCCAATGATTCCTTCACAAAGAAAGGATTTAGCTTGGGGGGATTGTAGATCTAGATCTCCTCTCTCAAATCCCTCAAAAAGATGCAAGAATCATAGGAAGGGAAAAGGGGGAGGGAAAGCTTCTTCAAGTATACCAATGGAAGAGAGAGAGAAAGCCAAGAACCAAGAATAGAGCTAGTGCCCACGAAGGGGAAGAGGAGACCCTTTTAAAGGGCTCCCAGATCTTCCCGTTATGGGCATTCGCGACTCCTGGCCGGAACTTCTGGTGGGAGGCCGGAAGTTCCGGTGGCACACAGCCAACGGTCAAAAACTGCAGAGCGAGAAACTGAAAAAGCGAATCCTGGTCGGAACTTCCGCCGGTTCACCGGAACTTCCGGTGGGAGCGAAACTTTCGGTGGAAGTTCCGACAGAAGTTCCGTCAAATAGACATATTCAAAACAGAAGGTTACTGAACGTGAGCGGAACAAGACCCGGAACTTCCACCGGAACTTTCGGCGGCAAAGATGCCCTAGCAGAACTTCCGGTGGTAATCCAGAACTTCCGATCAGGGAAAATCCAGAAACCAAAATACCAGAAACGCAATAACTTTTGCATCCGAACTCCAAATGGGATGAAACCAATTTTGTTGGAAAGATAACGACGAATAGAATCCCCCCAGGAAAGATAACGAAGAAATATTGGGTATCACCTTGGGAGAAAATATCATAAATATATATGTGAAGTATCCCCCAAGGTGTGGAGCCGGAAAACTCGCAAGATCAAAAACCGCAATAAGATATGCAAGTGAAATCCTTAGATGATGAGCTGGATCTTGTTATGATGGTGACCACAAGCTCTAGATCCTGTCATGGACAAGAACCAAATAACAACCAAGAAAGATGATGCTATGAATGCAAAGGTTTGAGCTCTCTCCGAACGATGCAGACGAGACACCCGCTTGAGAGCCCCTCTTGATAGCACGACTATCTATCCTAAACCCGGTCTCCGAACTAACAATACGAGACCGGCAAAAGAAAAGCCCTATCAAGGACATACCTTTGCCTTGAGCATCCCACTTGAACTTGATGTAGACCGTCTTGTTCTTCTATAGTGGGAACACCTTTCTTGGATGCTCTTGCTTGATGAAGATGAAGACTTGCAAATTGCTCCCCCATACTCCATGGGGAAACCTCTTCTTTGAACTTGTCTTCATCATTCCATGAGCACGAGGATGGCAAGCTTCAAGCATGATATCTTCTAGAGATGGCGCATCTTGAGCTCGCCCTTCTTCATCGCTACTTGAGGTTGATCCATCTTGATGCAACTCTTTGCACATGCCTTGATCGACCTTCAAGCTCCTTCTTTCTTCATGATTCCAATGGGCACAAAGCCCTTGCACATTTCTTCATCTTCCAACCTTGAGACCAACACATGGCCCAAGCGATGCCAATGGACAAACCTACAAGTGAAATTCAATTTACACATTAGTCCATAGAGATTGTCATTAATTACCAAAACCACACATGGGGGCATACATGCCCTTTCAATCTGTTTGGTTGATCTTTGGTGGTTTAGTTTGGTTGTTGTGCTTGTAAGCTGCTGTCTAAGCTGGCTGTTCTTGTGTGCAAGCAGTGGAGAGATGCACTAGTGCCTCTCCACGACTGTGCTGATGGTTTTGTGAGTTTGGGGCTGTGCTGTGAGGCTGACAGCACAACACATGCAGTTAGTTATGTGTCTTGCCTGTGTGCTTGCTGTGCACCTGTGGATATGCTTTGGACTTTGAAAGTTACTTTGCCCAGATTACTTTCACCTGGCTGGTGAACTTGCCCCTCTTGGCTGTCATTTGACTTCTGGCTTAGAATTTATGAAAGATGGATTCTTGCATATTGGTGAAAC
This sequence comes from Avena sativa, assembly GCA_916181665.1. Classification (NCBI taxonomy): domain Eukaryota; kingdom Viridiplantae; phylum Streptophyta; class Magnoliopsida; order Poales; family Poaceae; genus Avena; species Avena sativa. Next base: position 378,319,744 of record OV702279.1, on the reverse strand, counting down.
TTGCCCCTTTTATAATTTTCTCAATGATGAACTTGCTCAGTGCACTTCACTGATATGTCTGAGAGAAAAATCATACTAACACTAACCTTTTATTTTTCTATTTAGTTTCTGTTTTGTTTTGCAAGTACAGATTTAAAGTGAAGAATTTAGTTTAGGTGTAGTTATAGAATAGTCCAATGTAATCTTCTTTATATTTTTGTAATTTTCATTTTATTATTTTGTAATCTTCATTTTATTCTTTTGGAATAAAGATTATATTATTATCAATAAAGAATATTCTTATTCTTTATTTATTTGCTTTTGTGAAGTGTGTGGATGATTTCAGTGAGTTACAATTGTGTCACTTTTTTTATAAAATAAAGATATGAAATAAGTTTTCATATTCTTAATTGTTTTCTTAGATAAAATTTGAGTGATAATAATTAACTCCTAATTAAATCAAGATTCAAATTTTATCCCCAAATTCATTTGAATTATAATTCAAACACTCAAGTTTAAAATTCAAATTCATTTTCCAAAACACATCATTCCTCAAAGATCATCTCAAAGTTTATAGCAATCATCCTTTAAGACTAAACCTAATCACAAAGTAAGAAAGAAACCTTGATCACTTAAGGTTTTTATTTGGCGAAAAATTTATCCACATTTTCACAAATGAATGCATGCAACATTCCATATTCCTAAATCTACCCTTCGTTAGTTCCTAAATGTTGGGATGTTACAGACTTCCCCCCTTAAATTAAACTTCGTCCCGAAGTTTGCGGAGATGTACCTGAATAGTTCTGGATAGGCTTTCCTTAAATCCTCTTATTTCTCCCATGTGGCTTCCCTTTCAGGGTTATGTTCCCACTGTACCTTGCAATATTTGATTGCTCTGTTCCTTAATATTTTCCAGTTTTCTTCCAGAATCTTATAGGGCTTTTCAATATAGGTCAGGTCTGCTTGTAGCTCTATCTCCTGGTGTGTGATTGCATCATCTGGAACTTTCAAACATTTACGAAGTTGTGACACATGGAAAACATTAGCACTTGAGCCAATATTGATGGTAACTCTAAAGCATAAGCTATAGTTATGTTTTGACTCAGTATCTTGAATGGTTCGATGTATCTTGGACTCAATTTCCCTTTGACTCCGAATCTTTTCACCCCTTTCATTGGACTTACTTCCAAATAGACCATATCTCCCACTTCTGGATGCCATGATCTTCGACTTTGATCCGCATAACTTTTCTGCCTGCTCTGGGCTATTTTCAGTATATCTCTGATCTTGTTAATGATATCTTGTCTCTCCTTGATATAATCTGGCGCAAATTCTTTGTTGCTTCCAGGTTCATACCAACATATTGGTGATCTACACTTCCTCCCATACAGAACCTGATATGGAGCTGCCTTCAGACTACTCTGATAACTATTATTGTAAGAAAATTCTGCTAATGGTAGGTGATCTTCCCATGTTCCTCCAAAATCTAGTGCACAAGCTCTTAGCATGTCTTCTAGTATTTGATTTGTTCTTTAAGTTTGACCTCCTTTCTCCGGATGATATGGTGTGCTGAAATCTAAGTTTGAACCAAGTGCTTCATGCAATTGCTTCCAAAATGCTGAAGTAAACACTGATCCCCTGTTAGTTACGATCTTTTTGGGTACTCCATGCTTAATTACTATCTCTTTGACATATACTTCAACTAATTTCTCGGCATTATCCTTTTGATTCACCGGAATAAAATGTGCACTCTTAGTGAGTCTGTCCACAATTACCCATATCATATCCTTCCTTTTTGGTGTCATGGGCAATCCTGTGATGAAGTCCATACCTATTTCCTCCCATTTCCATTCAGGAATTTACAAGGGTTGTAATGGTCCTGCTGGACTTTGACGTTCAGCCTTCACCCTTTGGAAAGTATGGAATTCAGATACATATTTAGCAATATCTCTTTTCATGTTATTCCACCAGAATAGTTCTTTCAAATCCATATACATCTTAGTACTTCCTGGATGTATAGAATATGGTGTTTCATGTGCTTCTTTGAGTATGATTTTACGAATCTTAGACACATCTGGAACACATAGACGGTCTTGAAACCATAAAGACCCATAATCCCCAAGGAGAAAAATTGATTTTTGCCCTTGAGATATCCTCCGAATTTCCTCAGCAATAAAAAGATCTTCTGCTTGATGTCTAAAAATTTCTTGTTTAAGATCACTGTCCTACTCTGCAACTACCTGCATAGTAGCTAATCCTCCAAGAACCTCTATTCTGGTGAATTGAAGCTCTAATCTTTCCAAGTCCATTTGTAACTCTTTTGGTAGCTCCCTATTGCTAGGCTGAGTATCTGCACTGTTTCTGCTTAAAGCATCCGCTACAACATTTGCTTTCCCTGGAGTGTAGTTTATTGTTAAATCATAATCCTTGATTAGTTCCAACCAACGCTTCTGTCTCATATTCAATTCCTTTTGAGTGAAGAAATATTTGAGACTTTTATGGTCAGTGTATAACTCACATATGGCTCCATAAAGAAAATGCTTCCATCCTTTCAGCGCAAAAACTACTGCTGCTAACTCTAAATCATGAGTTGGATAGTTGACTTCATGTGGTTTCAGTTGTCTTGAACCATAAGCAATCACTTTCTTATCTTGCATTAATACACAAACCAAACCTTCTTTAGACGCATCACAGTATATGGTAAAGTCCTTCCCTGTTTCAGGAACTGCTAAGATTGGAGCTGTGGTTAATCTAGTCTTCAACTCTTGAAAACCTGCTTCACATTTCTCATCCCACTTGAACGGTGTATTCTTCCTTAATAATTTGGTCATTGGTCCGGCTATTTTGGAGAAACCCTCAATGAATCTCCAATAATAACCAGCCCTTCCTAAGAAACCTCAAATTTGCTTCACATTGGTCGGTGCAGTCCACTCTAGTACTGACTGAACTTTAGATGGATTCACAGCAATTCCATCCTTACTGATCACATGACCGAGGAATTCTACCTCATCCAGCCAAAATTCACACTTACTGAACTTAGCATAAAGTTTGTGTTCTCTTAAAGTCTGCAATGCTATTCTCAAATGATCAGCATGTTCTTCTTTATCCTTGGAATATATCAGAATATCATCAATAAAGACTATGACGAACTTGTCCAAATATGGCATGAAGATCCTTTTCATCAAATTCATGAATATTGCCGGTGCATTGGTCAAACCAAATGGTACTACTAGATACTCATGGTGTCCATATCTCGAGACAAATGCTGTTTTTGGAACATCTTCCGGTTTGATTTTTATTTGATGGTATCCAGATCTTAAATCGATCTTTAAAAATACTCTAGCTCCTTTCACTTGATCAAACAAATCTTGGTAAAAGGATACTTATTCTTGATAGTCACGTTGTTCATATTTCTATAATCTCCACACATTCTTCTTCCACCATCTCTCTTATCCATGAAGATTACTGGTGTTCCCCATGGGGATACACTTTCCTGAATAAATCCTTTTCTAGCTAACCCATCAATTTTCTCTTTGAGTTCTTTCAACTCTTTGGGTCCCATCTTATATGGTGCTTGAGCTATTGGTGTTGTACCAGGAATTAGGTCAATAGTGAATTCTATCTCCCGGTATGGTGGCATTCCCGGTAGCTCTGCTGGAAAGACATCTTGAAATTCATTTACTATAGGAATCTCTTCCAATTTGACCTCTTTCATTGAGTTCAACTGCAGATCCACCATGATATGACTGTGCTTATCTGCTTGGTAAACTATCCTTGCTCCACTTGGAGTTTTGATTGAGACAGTTTTCTCCTCACAATTTATCTGAGCTCCATGTTACATCATCCAATCCATCCCCAGCACTACTGCAATTCCCTTCAAAGGAATCACATAAAGGTCTGCGAAATATGTACAACCACAGATCGAGATAACCTGATCTTGTTTTATGTGGCGTACAATCACATTCCCTCCTGCCGTAACCACGGTCATAGGACTTTCTAACGTTGCCCTTCTAATCCCGAACTTATCACAAAATTCTTTAGAAATGAATGAAGTAGTTGCACCAGTATCAAATAGAACTTTGCCGGGATTGATAAGGATATTGAGCGTACCTATCACTGCATGCTCCAAATTATCCACCTCCTCGAGGGTTGCACAGTTCAGTTTCCCGGTAGGTCGGTTCCTCTTGCCATTGTTATTCTTGCCATTATTTCCTCCTTTATTGGGCTGTCCATTTTCTCCACTGGCTTGTCCTCCTCCCTTGGTAGGCCAAACTCCAGGTGGTTTGCTCAGACAATCTGGCTTGATATGCCCCTTCTGACCACAACCATAACAGATCACTACAGGCTTTTTGCATTCCCTCTGGAAATGCCCTGGAATTCCACAATTGTTACAAATAACATTCCTTCTCGGATTGGGTTGATTTCCACCGCTGCCCTTGTTATTGTTATTGTTGTTGTTCCCATAATTCCTATTCCGAGGTTTGAACTTCAGGTTGGGTTTAGGTTTGCTTGCCTGAATTCTCTTGGTTTCCCTCTTGGCTCTCTTCCTCCAGTCCTCTTGGAAATTCTTATAATCATCTTCAAAAGTAATAGCTGCATCAAACAACTGCTGATAAGTCTGCTTATTGGCTAACCTTAGCTGCATCTTCACAAATGGATTTAATCCATGCAGGAAACGCTTCTTCCGCTTCTCTTCAGTGTTGACATCCTCCTCAGCATAGCGAGATAGTTGACTAAAGTCCCGAATGTACTTTATAACACTAGTATATCCGTGCTGAAGCTCCTCAAATTCTCTCCGCTTCAACTCCATAACACTTTCCGGAACATGATTCACGAAACCTCTGCTTGAACTCTTCCCAGGTAAACTCCCTTCCTGGTGGTTGCATGGCCAACTGATTCTCCCACCATGATGCTGCAGGTCCAGTCAGAAGATGAGTTGCATACCTCAATTTCTCCTCATCATTGCAACCTACAGTCTTCAGCTTCCTTTTAGTATCTGCTAGCCAATCTTCTGCATCCATTGGTTCAGGAGCTGATGCAAAAGGTAACAGTCTTGCATTTTGGAAATCAGATAGACTCACGCCTCCACCTTCAGGTGCCCTCTAATTCGCTCGTCCCAGCAGCTCTTCCATGAACTTGTTCTGGTTTCTTGCATCATTTGCATGCATTGCATAAAGTTCTGCTCCATTAACGGCCTCATTGGTGGTGGTGGTAATGCTCCTTTATTTGATGCATCTGCATCAGCCTTCTCCTTGGCCTCTCGCTCCATCCGCTGCTGCTCAGTTTCCATTCCTACACCCGTATCCATGACCCTCTAGTCCTGCAACATAAAGCGAATACTCATAATTACATCATGCACATGTGTTCTGAGCTCGACTTTACGCACAGAACTAGTCACACAATGAAGATCCAAAGAAAATCCAAATGTGCATTTCACATATGATACATACTATCATAATAATACAAAGTCATTACAACATATACCATATAGGTATAATCACATAACTACTTTACTCATCTCACTATTTTATTTCTTGGAGTACAATACATGATACTAGATATCACTAACTAATTGCCTCCTTCTAGTAGTAACTACGCTCATCATACATGCCTGATGTCCAACCATGATGACTTGTTGTTCGTCGCACAATTTGTGGAACATATGGTCTTCCAGAAGGAACATACTTTGAATCTGAAGTGTCAGGACTTGAGTCATTACTCAACCTGAGCGCATTGACTCCCTCCAGCTCAGCTGAAAAGTCTTCAGAAACATATTCAACATTATCTCCGGCCTGTATCTCCTGAGCTTCATTTCTTGAATTGTCAACAGGATACGCAGATCCTGCTGCTTCCCAGGTGTTGTTTTGGGCAAGATAGTTAAACACTGGATAATGTATATTCCTTGGGTTTTGGGAAGATGTTGATGATGCAAACACTCTCTCCTCGGGATCTTCTTCTTCATCCTGATTATCTATTGACATGGTATTTCTACTACTATTATTAGGGTTCATCCTTGCAACCATCTAGCTAGATTGTCCAACATTCCTGTCGGAACCATCTGTGGACATCTGGTGTTCATGAGATCCATTATATGATCCCATTCTCCAACCATCCGAATTCTCAATAGGTAGTTCTGAGTCAGAACCATCCTCTGAGCCCTGTGGTACTGCATACCTCATATCCATAGTAGGATCATATATAGGTTTAGGTCTTGGTGAATAAGGATATGGTATAAAAGATTCAGGATCTATAGGTATATCCTTAAAGATAGGTGTTGCACTACTACTTGCTTCCTTCTCTAACTGGAATGCTAACTGCTTCCTTCTTTCCGGATTAGTTAGATCCTCTAACATATCATTTTCGACTTCAACAATCACTTGATGGGTCTTATAAAAAGACGCAACGAGTGTTCGATATCTATCCATAAACTTGGAAGCTAAATTAGGATGCTTCTTAACCAAAATAAGATGATCCGGTATAGGCTCCGAGTCTATAGAGTCATGAGGTATCATAGAGAATGTGCTACCTTCTAGCTCCTTGGTTTTCTGCTCCCGGATATTAGATATCGCCTCCACAACAACAACATGATATGCTGCTAAATGACTCCTACCTTCTCCTATTGGTAGATCGTGATATAATCCAAGCTTCTCTGGAAGTTGTATACTCACATGATACTTGGATAACATCCAGCCATCAAGGTAAGTGATAATGTTCACTGGAATTCTAGTTGGACAACTAAAGAGCTTTAAAAGTTGACGAAGTTGGTCTCTGAATGATGCTTGATAATCATCAAGAGTCTCCTCTTTCCTTACCAAAGTATGTTTTGGAAACTTTGGTGCCATAACTCTGTATACCAGAAAAATAATTTTGATTAGTATCCAATGATATATTGCATCATAACAAAGAATTATCGCACTAAAATATATAATGGAATATTCTCATTTGAATACCCATTATATTACTTTTAGAGAATTCTTTATCGTTGCTAACTTTCCTACAGGTAATACCCTTTACTAGGTTTCCAACCTAAGGTCAAAGCAATTTGCTCTGATACCAACTGCGGTGACCCAGCATACCACTGCATGTGTAGTACACTATAGTCGTTGACATGACATCCACAGAACACCGTTCCGTAAATATCACATCCCTCAGAGTGGTACAACAGAAACATTGCGGGTCCATATTACAAAAGTACACACATTATTATTATTATTGCAATACCGGAAGTTCAATACTTCCAAAAGATTCAACTTAAAAACCAGAATATAAAGTGTTTCAACGGAATTTAAAAGTTACAACTCCGACTAGGAGTTGAGCTCAACAGCTTATTCTATAGAGTTCATGCTGCTCGGCTCCGTTGGTTACTACTAACTAGGGATACTTAGTTGGACTCGATATCATCGATACCATAGCGGATTTCGTAATCCACTCCTTCAACACCTCCGGACAGATCGGGTTCCTCGTAGAACACATCTTCTTAACACTCGTCTTCATACATTGGCACGTCTTCGGAATCCTCAGAGTCTAAGCAAGGGATCAAAGGAAATAATGAGTAACAACGTTACCCAACAAGTTCATTATATGCAAGGTGGGAAGTTTGATGCTCTAACTACCACCTCGGATTATAAATCCTTGGCACTATGCAGTTTTTGTAAATCCTTCTTCAAAGATTGATTTTATTCTGAAAAACTATGACAATCAGCCTTCACAGGTTGACCAGAACTTTCATGGAGTTCCTTTCCTGCCGCGTTCGTAGCTCCTATCCGGACCAGGGAGTAACAAGTTACAGTTCTTATACTCTGCAGAGGTACGTTACTTTACCCATGAGAGATCAACTCCTTGTTTCACAACCGGGCGTACTTTCCCGTCCACAATTCCATGGTGTGGGGCCCAGTAGTTGGTCCAAGCCAATCACTGCCCCCTTCGCGAACCTGCATGCCTCCTTGGTGTACACCATGCCCACATAATGAATTACGACAATGGTTTCTACAAACCGTTAGATGCCAGAACTATCGTGGGGCGATGAGGGTTCCCACCCATATGCTGCATATCCTCTACGAATTACCAATTAATATGAACGCTAGGAGGATAACAGCCACGACCTGCACATCCGGCTTCATGCGAGAGGAAGAAGATACAGGTGACTTATCTGTCCCATTCCAAATCTCATGGCTAACGCGTAATATATGGCGCTAGAATCACTCATGTCAGGGGTTATTAAGTCCCTTATTGATCATCGTTGTTGCAAATAGAACCCTAAGTTCTATTGCTCCATTATATCACAACTTAGGATGATATCTATGATTTCTTTATTTGTGAAAATAATATTTTAGTAAATATGATAACACACAATTTGTAAATACTTTGATAAAGACTCTTCAAAGGACATGAGCAAGTGATGAACTTGCCTTGTGATGGCAAGGTAGTGAAGTCTGATGCTTGCACTGGACCTTGAGCTTCTAGTTCTACAAAAACAACATTATTGCCCGGTAAGGACAATATTTAAAGAAGCAAAATGATTATGCAAAGTAATGTAATGCATCATTTTAACTTGATATGCATTAACCCCATTATTATAAAAAGTTCTTTTTAATAATAAAGGATTTATAAATATTACTTTTTAATATTTATAACATATATTGAATTATTTTATTTTATTTCCCTTTTATTTGACCTTTATTGATTTAATAATTCTTTTAGGAATTATCAATTATACATTAAAAATTGTTATTAAGTATTTATTTAGTATTTTTTCAAAAATACTACAATATTAATATATAATGAAAGTGATTTTTATTTATTTTTATCATCTTTCAAAATTTTTGTAAAATTCCACAAGGAATATATACATTACAAAATCCTTAATAAAGTTTGAATGTCTAAAATTTTATATCTTATTTTATTTGGATAGTGTAGATTATTGTGAATCCAAAAATATTTTATTTATATTTTTTTGGACTTTTATTTTATTTTCTAGAATTTTAATTAAGTCTAGGGGTATTTTGGTCTTTTCTTTTTATTCAAATAGGATTTAAAAGATTTCTGGGCTGGCTTATTCTTATTGGGCCCTAGTGGCCCATTAGTCATAGACGAAATAACCACCCCGAAGGGTCTGGCCCAACTCAGCCCATTCCTCACTGCCTCTCTCTCCCTCGAGCTCATCCTTTCCTCCTCTAACCCCGACCCCGTGGCCGACGATGCCGCCGCCGTCGATTCTCGCCGTCGTGGGCGGTTCTAGTTGCCGTCGTGGTGCAACAGGAGGTTGTCTACGACGCTCGTCCTTCCTATCCAACTGGATTTGGGTATGGTGCTCTCCTGCGATGGATCGATGCCGTCCCGAACCCTAGGGTTTGGGGGTTGGCATGGATCCTGGTGCTGTCGTCGTCGTGCGTCATGGTGATGCTCCTCGCCTCTATGCGTGTTCATGGCCGCCGACGTGGCGCCGTATGGGTTGCAGCGCCCCCTCTGGGGTGCTCCCCGTGCCGCCATGGGCGTCGGCCCCTCTGCTTCCTCTTCTAGTCTCCTGCGAGGACCTATGGTGAGTTCATTTCCTCTCCCCTGGTGCTCTCTGTGCTTGCTGATTCGATGCTAGATGCTGGCAGTGAGCTCTCTGGTTACTGTCTTGTCCTGATTAAGATGAGTTATTCCATTTAGGGTTCTTATCATGTGATTTATCATGTACTGGATGAATTAGATCATGTATGGATGGTTTGTAAGCATGCTAAATGGTTATTGGCCTGAGGCTTGTTGCTTGATATGAACTATGATGATTTTGGTGGCTTACTAGATGCTTTTATGCTTGGATTGCATATGATTAAGATGGTTTAGTTGCTTTGGGAATCCATGCTTGGTATAGTCAGTGGCTTGATAACTCTCCAGTGTCATTTCTTGGTTTCTGATCATGATTATAGTGTGATGAAATCACTGTCCTAGTACTGTTGGCTTAGAAATCAATATGTGGTTTGAGATTATCATGATCTCAAACAGTGAAGATGAACATAGGAATATACTATTTATGATTCCTATATTAACAGGAAAATGATTAGTAGATTGTTTTGTTGAACCTATGATGATGGATGTTTATCCTGATTCAAAATAAAACTCTTCTTGTGACACCATCTTGGTATGGCACACAAGATTGATTCTTATTTATTGATTGGGTTGGTTTAAACTTAAAACAAGCTTGGATTTATAATATAAATAGAAGTGCTCTTCTCTGAATTCCCTAAGACCAATGATGTTGGTCTGAGGCTTAAGGGTTCAGATATTATCTAGTTGATTCATATAGATAGTCATGGTAGTGGTACCAGCTATTGTTTCTTGAATCAAAGCTTAGAGAAAAATGATAGTAAGCTTGATCATTATCTAGATCCAAAGGATTAGTTTCTAAGGTGCTACCTTTACTCTAGGGATGTGCCTAGAAATTAGATCTTAGCTATCTTTATGCTTGAACTGTAATATATAGCTTGACAACCAGAGCCATGATGTTGTTCTGAGCTCTGGTTGGATCCTTGTTCTTTGTTGTTTGCTTTTAGAGTTTAAAATCCTATGATAGATTCACCCCACTTGGGTTCTTTCTGAGAGTTTGTTCATAAAACAACACATGCTTCTGTCTAGATAAGATGATTAGATCATGTGAGGGTTTTATGATGCTCACCACAAAATCTGATGAGTGTGGAGTAAGTTGGTGATGATCTTGATCTGGTTTTGCTGGACTCCTGTGCTTGCTCTTGAGCTAGCCTGCTCCTCCTAGCTCATGGACTTGATCTTGATGTCCACCTGATCCTTCCCCCTCCTTATGTCACCATCTGTTTGGTTGATCTTTGGTGGTTTAGTTTGGTTGTTGTGCTTGTAAGCTGCTGTCTAAGCTGGCTGTTCTTGTGTGCAAGCAGTGGAGAGATGCACTAGTGCCTCTCCACGTCTGTGCTGATGGTTTTGTGAGTTTGGGGCTGTGCTGTGAGGCTGACAGCACAACACATGCAGTTAGTTGTGTGTCCTACGTGTGTGCTTGCTGTGCACCTGTGGATATGCTTTGGACTTTGAAAGTTACTTTGCCCAGATTACTTTCACCTGGCTAGTGAACTTGCCCCTCTTGGCTGTCATTTGACTTCTGGCTTAGAATTTATGAAAGATGGATTCTTGCATATTGGTGAAACTTGCCCCTTTTATAATTTTCTCAATGATGAACTTGCTCAGTGCACTTCACTGATATGTCTGAGAGAAAAATCATACTAACACTAACCTTTTATTTTTCTATTTTGTTTCTATTTTGTTTTGCAGGTACAGATTTAAAGTGAAGATTTTAGTTTAGGTGTAGTTATAGAATAGTCCAATGTAATCTTCTTTATATTTTTGTAATTTTCATTTTATTATTTTGTAATCTTCATTTTATTCTTTTGTAATAAAGATTATATTATTATCAATAAATAATATTCTTATTCTTTATTTATTTGCTTTTGTGAAGTGTGTGGATGATTTTAGTGAGTTACAATTGTGTAACTTTTTTTTATAAAATAAAGATATGATATAAGTTTTCATATTCTTAATTGTTTTCTTATATAAAATTTGAGTGATAATAATTAACTCCTAATTAAATCAAGATTCAAATCTTATCCCCAAATTCATTTGAATTATAATTCAAACACTCAAGTTTAAAATTCAAATTCATTTTCCAAAACACATCATTCCTCAAAGATCATCTCAAAGTTTATAGCAATCATCCTTTAAGACTAAACCTAATCTCAAAGTAAGAAAGAAACCTTGATCACTTAAGGTTTTTATTTGGCAAAAATTTTATCCATATTTTCACAGATGAATGCATGCAACATTCCATATTCCTAAATCTACCATTCGTTAGTTCCTAAATGATGGGATGTTATAGTATCTATCTGATCTACAGTTCGTGAGTAAGGAGCCAAAGGCGATACCGGGTAGGGCAACGAGTCAAAAACCAGTGTGGTCTTTTCCCCCTGCGGGTAAGGTCAAGATTAATGTTGACGAGGCCGTTACAAAGTCTGAAAATAAAGGTGCTTTCAGTGTGGTCTGTAGAGATGAGCAGGGTAAAATTTTGGGAGCCTTGGCTATCACAATCGATGGAGTCACCGACCCGGAGGTTTTGGAGGCCATGGCATGTGCAAAAGCATGGGGCTATTGATATGCAGCTATCCAATACACAAGTTTCATCTACTTATCTCAACGTGGTCAAGGAAATCAAGGGAGGGCAGCAGTGAGGACAATGATCATCATGGAGATCCTTGCCGGGAAGGAGGCATTCCAGGAGGTGGCGTTCATTCATAAACGGCGAGAGACAAATGGCAAGACATACATATTGCCTCGGACGACAACTTATTTGTCTGTTGATAGGCATATTTTGCTTGTAACCCCCACCCACCTAGAGTGGGTATCCATGTAAACATTGCTCTGAATAATTAATAAAGCCTGAGTCCATTCTACTAAAAAAGAAGCTCTACCCTTTTATTTGACCCCTAGATACTTCATTGTCTCATTGTACTTTTCCACCGAATATTGTTGTAGACACTAGAAGCAACTATTTAGATTGGATGGAACAATACTTTTCTTTTAACACGATATGACATACATTGTCCAAGCATGACTTTTGATCGTAGTTTCTTGTAATATGTTTTGATGGTATACGAGCACTTGTGAATACGAAAACAGTTGTATTAACATGATGGTGTATGTAAAGCTAGAGTTTAAGTCATCAAATACGCACTACATGGACAACAGAAGAGTGAAGCCAGTCATTTAGCTATCTCAAGTATAAATTTCCCAATATTTCCTTGATCATTTTATTAATAAATTTCCATAAAAAATGTTATATAACATGGAGTATTATTTATAAAAGCTAGAAAAAATAAGAATATGTTATATATGTTATTGTAAGAAAAAAAACACAGAGAGCAAACATAGTGTAGTATTTAGAACAATAAGTTATGATACAAAATAGTTACACTTGATAACTATTGTGCATCAACCATGGGTCATAAATCTCTATGCATACCAAAAAAGGCTTATTTCATGCAATTTCTCTACCATTTAACCATTTCGGTTTTTAAGTTTAGCAAGATAGCTATGGTTAATCTAACAACCAGAACAACTTAAGACTTGCTATGTGGGTCTTTCGAGTTAAAATTAACCATTTCATCTATTTATACCGAACCTTTTGACTTTTGTCATAATTAGTCTTCCTACTAGATATATAAAAATATATATATTATTCAATGCATTATCATAAATTTTAATTTTCAAGTTTCAAATAGTAGAAGTAACAATACAACCATGCTCATATATATAGAGAGAGTTTAATTCATTTGGTGTGCTAAACTAAAGTACTGCATTTATCGCAATATTTTGTTAGTTTAGTTTGAGGTGCTTAAGAATATTTTTTGTTGTAATGGACTCGCCAACATAGAATACTTTACAGATTAATGTATGCTTATTAATGTGTTATATTTGATTTAAATATATCCTTGATCATAGTATCCTTTAGTATCTACCAAATTTGTTATAACGTTGCAAGTGTATGAATCCAACAAGCTTTGAGTGCATTCCCTAAAAAAGAAGCTTTGAGTGCAAGAGTTTATGTGTAACTAAACAAAGATTGTAGAATGTATGAGTTGCCAACAATGATTTCATTTCTAGAATCCTCTTATTCTTGTTTTGTGAAAGGACCCTGGCATTAAAAGAAACATACAACTATACAAATCACCACAAGAAAAACTAAAATTACAATAAAATCCTTGAAATGCTCTTCATCTTCAACCTCCAGACCATGTCGATGGCGCACCGTCGCTGCCATTCCTCCCCGAGACGTCCTAATGTTGTTGGTTGCAAAAGAGAAGTCGCCGAACGGGTCTAAAACACCACATCTGTCCCGGAGACAGAGGAAGGAGTAAACGCCAATGAAACTCCTTGATGATCCGTAGATCCCCATAGCCAGAAGAAGTCCCGTTGATAGACACACCAATTTCCAAGATCCGAAGAGAATCAATAGACCCAACAACGCTAACTCTCATGAACCCTTCATTGATTCCAAATTAGACGCCCACGAGGTAGGAAGAGGCCGAAGAGACCTTATTCCAACAAGCCATCGTCGCCTTCGCCTCGCTGATGCAACTAGAGAGACAAAACCAAGAAAAAACAGACCTACAAAAAAGCAAATGATGAAGAGAACAAGTCCCCACTCCTCTATTTGCCGGTGTTATTGCCATACGGAGTGGAGGAGGGGGACCGGAAAGGCCAGGTGCACATTTATTTGTCAAAAATTACAGTGCTCTTTGGAGGAGGAGGACAGTTTAGCCATCTCCAATGTTATTCATTATCTCTTGTTGTCCATGCTCATTTATTTGTCAAAAATTACATTGTTCTTTACAGGAGGAGAGTAGTTTAGGCTACTCATAGTGGATAGTAACTTGTACTAATAAGATGCATATGTTATTAGTTTATGTTACTGCTTTCATAGTGGACAATAACATATGGATGATATCATACAAAGTATTATTTATTAGTCTATAGACACAATTGTCTTGAAATGTGTGACGTTACAGTAATATAGCTAGTTATCACAAACACATCTCTCCTTATTTAATGACATGTCATGTGATCTAAGTGTCTATGTGGCAATACATGAGGATGCATCTTACTACCTAAGTTATAGTCTTAACCATCAAATCTTGTGATGCTCTATGCTTGGAATTGACAATCATATTATTTGCGACATCATAAGCCTCGCCAGAGCTAAATCTCTTAGTAGTGTAATTCCACGAGAGTACTCCTTTTTGAGATCTTGGCTTTTTTACCAAGAGTTGGTTTGTAGACTCCTAAAAAACTTCTTTCTCTATCAATGAAAATGCAAATCTTTTGCTTTGTTTCAAAAAACATCATGAGCATTTAAGGATCACAATTTTTGTATGTTGCAATGTAGTTCGTTATATTTTGATATTTTTTACAGAAATAACTGACTTTGACTTTCTCAAATGCATCCACGGACTAGTATTATATGTCGGGCCAAATATTTTGAATGCTTAACCTTTACTCAATTGTGAGTTGTCACTTTGTGTTGCCGTAAATCATGTACCCTTGGATTAGGATGTTCATATTTTGAGCAGGCGCCCATTTCGCTGGCCTAGAATCGGGCCTGCTATCAAGTCTTGAGCCCACAATGGCGTTTTTTCTTCTTTCGGCCAAATGCCAGAAAATATACACACTGTTATCTCGCTTTCAACAGGTTATCACTAACTACTGGCCAGGCAAAAGAATAGTATCTCCCAGTACAGATGTACAGGCAAGCCTCCAGATTCATCAAACTCCCAACAAAGACACATAATTTCTGGTCAGTGCAATAGGTGAGATTTTGAAACACACCTCAGGTAAACCGGGGCATTTCGTTTCACGTATTTACGAGATAATCAGAACAATTTAGCACTATTGCTTTATATATATACATAAAAGAGAAACAATCCTGTGAGTGAGAGCCTCCTCACGACTCTTCTCGTCTCCCCTATCCACACATCACCGTCGCTCTGACCACGACTCCCCCTTCCTTCACGCCTCACCCAGACACAGCAGCCACCACCCGTTTCTGTGCACAGGAAACAACAGCCAACTCTCTTCCAAATCCACAAGCCAATTCCCAGCATCACAGAACAGCAAACGAGAAGCCCACCGAGATACACATGCTCTCCTCCTGGTCCTGGCACCATCAGCATATGAAATTTTTGTCAGTTGCTAACTAACAAGTATTTGGACACACACAAAACAGAGAGAAAAAGCTAGGGACTCCGCGTGCTACCTGAGCTTGTCTTCGCCGGGCCGAGGGATAAACATTTGCAGTGCCAGCATGGCAAGGATGAATAAGGCCAGCCACATGTTCCTCCAGTGGCATTCGTTGGCTCGTCTTGCAGGCTGAAGATATGGAGAAAGTTTAAGCCTCCTGTCCGTCTTGGCCATTCACACGTGCTCCTCCTCTTCCCAGCTCTGCCTTTTGCAAGTTCTCTGATGAGCAGAGCCAGACCTGCCTGTACGTCTCTGCCCTCCTGCTGGTTGAGGCCGGCACAGTGATGAGCGGACAGAGTCATGCTTGTGCGGTTGGGATTCGTGGTCATAGCAACCTTCGCCGCGTTCACTCTCAAAAGAGGGAAGGGACCTAATAAAGGTACGTACATACATCTCTCTGAAGGCCCCTTGTGCTCGTATGAATCTCTTCCTCATGCTTTCGTGCATCGCTTCTTTCAGGCAATGGCCAAGCGAACAAGAAGAAGGATAAGGCTCGGGATTCTGAACATGTAAGTATATCCTGTCCACCAGAACTTGCAGGTTCCAAAAACTCTGCTCTACTCACACTGTCCTGTGTGACTGCTTCAGGGGGAGAAAGAAGAAGAGGCGGAAGAGGTTAAGACGATCAGCGGCATAATCAACTCGGCCCCGTCGTTGGACGACGACGATGACGACGACATGTTCTCGGAGATCGTGAGCCTTCTGGGCGGGGAGGTCGACATCCCGATACCGAGCGACAGGTTCGACGTCAAGGAGCGGTCGCGGTACAACGCGCACATGGCAGGCAACGCCGCCGAGATGGAGAGGCTGCGCGGCCTGGTGCGCGAGCTGGAGGAGCGGGAGGTGAAGCTCGAGGGCGAGCTGCTCGAGTACTACGGCCTCAAGGAGCAGGAGACCGACGTCACCGAGCTGCAGAAGCAGCTCAAGATCAAGACCGTGGAGGTCGACATGCTCAACATCACCATCAACTCGCTGCAGGCGGAGAGGAAGAAGCTGCAGGAAGATGTTGTCCGCGGCGCGGCGGCCAAGAAAGAGCTCGAGGCGTCAAGGACAAGGATCAAGGAGCTGCAGCGCCAGATACAGATGGAGGCGAACCAGACCAAAGGACAGCTGATGCTGCTCAAGCAACAGGTGATGGGGCTCAAGGCCAAGGAGGAGGAGGTGGCCAAGAAGGACGCGGAGATCGAACAGAAGCTCAAGAAGCTCAAGAATTTGGAAGTGGAGGTCCTTGAGCTGAGGAGGAAGAACAAGGAGCTGCTCTATGAGAAGAGGGACCTCATGGTCAAGTTGGATGCAGCACAAGGGAAAATAACAGAGGTATAGTAGTACCTTATTTACTGTTACTCTGCGACATAATATTCAACCAAGCAGTCTTTTAGCCTAACCATTTGCATGGCCCTATACGATCCTAGTTTCTGTGGAAGACTAGCAGTGGTTCTGCTACATTTGTTGGATTTGTTTCTATCTGTACAGGCCTATCTTCTCATTTTGTCTCTAGTTCAAAATTAAGATTTTGCTTTTGTTCTCACTTGCAAAAGGTAGCACGAAACGATATGCTCTCTTTTATATTGCTTCTTTCCCCTAGAAACCAAACCAATCAATTAGTTGCATGACCAGGACTGCAAATGTTGACTTTCTCTTGCAGTTGATGGCATGAATTTTGCAGTAACATCCTCATATGTATAACAGCCTAGTATCAGGATAATTATAATTTTCATCCATGTTCAATAGACCATGCTGTGAGCAGAGGTGTTTTTCTATATTGACAGTTAGCCCTATATTTCAGACCCATATAACAGCTGTAGACTTCTATGAAGGAACAATACTACCTAGTAATTTTAAAGCCAATTATTAGATAGGTTTTCTTCATGATATGCTTTTTCAATAATGTACTAATGACATGTCATCGTCCTACAGAGTGATGTAGTTGCCCATGCAAGGGAGGAGATTAACAACCTGAGACATACCAATGAGGACCTCACAAAGCAAGTGGAAGGCCTACAAATGAATAGATTCAGTGAAGTAGAAGAGCTAGTGTACCTGCGTTGGGTCAATGCTTGTCTGAGATTTGAGCTCCGCAACTACCAGATACCATCGGGAAAAATGTCTGCCCGTGACCTGAACAGGACGCTTAGCCCGAAATCACAGGAGAGGGCCAAACAGCTAATGTTGGAATATGGATCTGAACGAGGTCAGGGTGACACTGACCTTGATAGTGCTCCTTCTTCTGCACCTTCTTCCCCCAGAAGCGAAGACTTTGACACCATGTCAATTGACAGTTCTTCCAGCAGATACAGCTTCCTAAGCAAAAGGCCGAACCTGATGCAAAAACTCAAGAAGTGGGGAAGGAGCAAGGATGACAGTAGCTATTTAGCATCTCCGACACGGTCCCTGACCAGTGGCTCTCCAAAGAGGAGCCAGAAACCAAAGGGTCCCTTGGAATCTCTGATGATCAGAAATGCAGGAGATGGTATCTCCATTACAACATTTGGAAAGAGGGAGCAAGATTCTGGTGAAATAGATGACGCTAATGTCACATCTTCATTCCAATTGATGTCAAAGAGTGTCGAAGGCTTTGCGGATGAGAAGTATCCCGCTTACAAAGACCGACATAAGCTTGCTACAGAACGGGAGAAGGCGATAAAAGAGAAGGCCGAGCAAGCTAGAGCACAAAGGTTTGGTGGTGGCTTTAGCTCAGCTCTAGCGCCCTCTCCAAGAGCTGCACTTCCCCCAAAACTTGCTCAAATAAAGGAGAAGAAGGTCCCTGCAATTAATGCTGAAGCCGGTGAGCAACCTAGTGATAACCAGAACAACCCCCTGGCGGTCACCCAGTTGAAGCTTGCCCAAATTGAGAAGAGAGCTCCAAGAGTCCCACGTCCACCTCCCACGGCATCGGCCGTTGCTTCAGGTGCTACCAACACTGCAGGCGGAGCTCCGCTGCCTCCACGCCCACCAGGTGGACCTCCTCCTCCTCCACCACCTCCTGGGAGACCTGGTGGTCCACCGCCTCCGCCGCCGCCTCCTGGTTCTCTATCCAAGAGCATTGCTGGTGGTGACAAGGTACACCGTGCTCCGGAGGTCGTGGAGTTCTATCAGAGTCTCATGAAACGCGAAGCTAAGAACACAACTTCTTTGGGATCAAAAACATCAAATGTTTCTGATAACAGAAGCAACATGATCGGAGAGATCGAGAACAGATCAACGTTCCTCTTAGCAGTAAGCATCTTCAGATGGCCCACTTTGCATAAATATCCTGCCAAATTCATGTCATCCATTATTAGTGCATCTCATTGTAACCGGTAGGTAAAATTTCAACATAAGAAATGACGAACATTGTCAAAAACTGAATGTTTCAGGTCAAAGCTGACGTGGAGACACAAGGAGATTTTGTCGAGTCTCTAGCAGGCGAGGTCCGAGCAGCAAGATTCGTGAATATTGATGATGTTGTTGCATTTGTACATTGGCTGGATGAGGAATTATCTTTCTTGGTAAGACCCCAGTATTTTTTCCACATTACGTATTGTGCACGTGATCTGCTACTAAAAAGATTCGTTAATCTTTTTTAGGTTGATGAGAGAGCAGTTCTAAAGCATTTTGATTGGCCAGAGAGCAAAACTGATGCATTAAGAGAGGCTGCTTTTGAGTATACTGATCTGCAAAAATTAGAAAACAAGGCTACATCCTTTGCCGATGATCCTAAAATTCCATGTGAGGAAGCTCTGAAGAAGATGTATTCGCTGCTTGAAAAGTAAGTATCTCCTCTGAGCTAGGTATTCTCCCAAATTACACAGTTCTTCAGGGTGAACAAAGAAATATTTCGAGATAGAACAGACAATATCTACTAAATTCCAGAATATTTGTGACAGCATCATTGTTTCAATGAACTAACAGTCCCGTGCTTATAACAGAGTGGAGCAGAGTGTTTATGCACTGCTTCGTACAAGAGACATGACCACCGCACGCTACAAGGAGTACGGAATACCAGTTGACTGGCTATCTGATTCAGGAAAAGTTGGCAAGGTGTGCATCTCTAGACTATAATAACTACTGTCGCTGAATTAGCAGCTTATGTTGACAGCCTCGCTTAGAAAAGAGCATACAGCTATTAATTCCTTATAAAGACGTAAGTTTCTACTCAGGAAATGCACGAAGATTTGAATCAAAACTTAATTTCATATGTTGGTTGTAGATCAAATTGGCGTCTGTTCAGCTGGCAAGGAAGTACATGGAGAGGGTTGCCTCAGAGCTCGACGCAATGCAAGGCACTGAGAAAGAGCACAACAGAGAGTTCTTGCTCCTCCAGGGTGTCAGATTCGCTTTCCGAGTTCATCAGGTAATAACAACAATCTAAAGTTTGTACATCAAAAGTACGAGTATTTGCAAGTAAACCGGAGTTTCTAAATGAAGAACTTACTGTTCTCTGCATTGTACAGTTTGCCGGAGGCTTTGACGCGGACAGCATGAAGGTTTTCGAAGAGCTGAGAAGCAAGATGAGCACGCAGACACCCGCTCCGCCGACATCTGAAACATGAGGCGGAGTCAGGGTTCCGTGCTTCTCTTTTTCCAAACTGTTTTTTTTTCAGAAAATACACGATTAGTTTGCTAGGTAAGCTGTACAAAACAGAACTGTAAATCCCAATCTTGTCTCTGTCAAGTTGTATATGTCAAGTCTACAGGTTGTGATTATATTTATATGTGTACCGGATTTTTTCCCAAGATTGTCTGTGAGGTTGCATTTTGTGACCTGGCAGTTTGTAAAGAGTGAACCACAGTCATGAGAGACCTTGTTTTTGCTACTCCTAATTTTGTAGTGACATGTTTACGGAATTACTGTACAGTAGAAATTTTTACTAGTCCAAATTTGAGTAGAGTGGAAATTTATGCTAACCAATTTGAATGTCCTGAAATCAGTTTGGCCATTATAAAACAGGAGGAAATTACAGTGAATGAAGCTAAAAAAAAGGGTTCTGTTACTTGGTTCAGTCGTCAGTGTAGTAGAAGAGCAGAGGCCCAACGGCCGGAGCGAGCCTGTAGTCTGCAGACAACGCGGCGGGAGCAGAATCCGAGTATGGTGTAGTCCTTGCTCTAAGTTGGAGAGGGGTAGGGCAGCCAGCGCGAGCGCGAGGAGGGGTGTTTCCGGCGCCGAGCTCCGCACCTGGATTCTGAAGGGAGAAGCGAGCACGTCAGTGGTGGCGGCTGCGCTCGGTTCGCCCCCGGCTACACGCCGGCCGGAGCCGCCTCGGCCCGCATCGACGATAAAAAACGAACTGTAGAAGCGAGAGGGTGGTTAGTCTGGTGCCGCCGCCGCCGGGAAGAGAACCTGGCCGGCGACAATGGGTTGCCGACGGCGGCGGCGGCGGCGGCGTGGAGCAGTTGACAGAGTCAGGAAATGGGCTTCATGTGCGTCTATGGAATTGGACAGCTACCATAAGGCCAGCGGCACTCCCACCAAACCAGCCCAGCCCAGCCCACCTCGGTAAGTCCCAGTACACGGCGACGGTGACGACGTCGCGCCATCAGAATTCCCCATCAGTTCCTTGACGGACGCTGCTTCCATCACTGGCGTGCGCTCCGACGACGAGTGTCGAGTGGAGCGGTGCTGCCATGACGACAGTAGTGATGGCTCTTGCCTATCCTCAGTTCCTCGCCGAAGCTCGGCCGCGCAACATCGGCGCGTACAGCGTGTGACTCATAGGCTTATCTCGTAGCACGCGTGCGTACGGTGCTGTTGGGCGCAGCGTCATGGTCATGGATCGATCGCTCGAGCACTAGCGCGAGCCTCACCGGAGCACGTCGACGCGTACCAACTACGGAGCATCACTGCTGCCGCTGGGAACAGCACAGCCGAGCCAGGACAAGGCATGCCGAGCCCACGCCTGCCGACTTGTCGCGCGCGGCCCGTGCCGGCTACGTCGCATGCATCGCCGTGTCACCCAGAGCCTCGAACCGTCGTCCTCATCGCACACGTGCCACCAAAGATGCCCACTAGACGCCACAGCATCTTCGGCACTCCCGCCGGTAAAACTAGAGAAAGGATCAGATCCGAAGAGCACGGTGAAAAAGACAGAGCAACTCTGGGCGCGCGCGCGCGCGTTCGGTCGTCCTCGCACACACGTCGCTCATGCACGGTCGGCGACCGCGCCACGCGGCCCCGCGCCCACGTCCCCCTCCTCGCCTTTAACTCCCGTCCCCGCCATTGCTCTCTCCCAGCTGCCACCACCATCCCGTCATCCTCCACTCCCCCGATCCACTCCCTCTAGGCTAGCTCCCCTCGGCCCCCACCATGACGGATCGGCACGGCGAGGGCGCGGGCCCGGCGGCGAGGTCGGGGTCACCTCAAATCGACCCCTCGACGCTCCTCCGGCGCGTGCAGGCCCACGCGCCGACCTCGACCCAGATCGTCGGCCTGCTCACCCTGCTCGTCGCCGGCGCGGTCCTGCTCCTGCTGGCCGGCCTCACCATCACGGGCGCCGTGGTGGCGCTCGTCTTCCTCGGCCCGCTCGCCCTCCTCACCAGCCCCATCTGGGTGCCCTTCGCGCTTGCCCTCTTCGTCGTCGGCTTCGCGGCGCTCTCCGCCGCCGGCTTCGCCGTCGCCGCGCTCGCCGCGGCCACCTGGGCGTACCGGTACCTCACGGGCCGCCACCCCGTGGGCGCCGACCAGGTGGACCGCGCCCGCAGCCGGATCGCCGACACCGCCAGCCACGTCAAGGACTACGCGCGCGAGTACGGCGGCTACCTCAATAACCGGGTCAAGGACGCCGCCCCCGGCGCCTAGGCAGGCAGGCGCCGATCCACACCGCCGGTCGAGCACGCACGTCGCAGCTAGTAGATCGTTGGCTACATGTTTGTTTTTCTCTTTGTTAGAAAAATCTGTATTTTTCTTCTTTCCTTCTTCTGTGTATTTCCCCCTGGTGTACTTCGTACGGTGTCTTCGATCTCCCGTCTTGTGCTTAGCACTACAGTAAGTAGTATTTTAGTTGGACGGATCATGTATAAGACGCACCGCGCAGGTTGAATTTGGTGGATGATATCGTCGGTTGGATGTGTTGTCCCACTATGAAGTTCTTGTCCATTTGTCCCGATTGCTCCAAGCCGATGATCATATACAATACAAACATGATGCTGTACTTCCTGCTACTTATTTTTAGGAACATTTCCATGTGTTAGAGCATCTCTAATGGGACACCCTTAAATAGGCAACCCTTTAATTATTATTAGAGATTCTCAACCTATGCACTAGGGGCATTCCGGCTCAGTGAGGGTTTTGTCTGGATACATTCATTTTACAAAGTTAAAATGTCTCTAAAATGTCTTATATTTTTCAATAGAGCTAAAATGTCATACTTTTGAACGGAGGAGAAAACTGTATGTAGAGCTAAAATGTCTTTACTTTTGAACAGAGGAGAAAAATGTATAGACTTTTTGAACGGAGGAGAAAAATGTATGTAGAGCTAAAATGTCTTATACTTTTGAACAGAGGAGAAAAATGTATATAGACTTTTTTTAGCGTGTAGATTCATTTCAAATCCAAATAAATATATTAAAAATAAAATAAGTCTAGATATATTTGCTTTACAAGTTAAAACATTTTATATGTTAAAATAGAATTTAAAACATTTTATATGTTAAAATAGAATTTAGTACGTAGATCCGCTCCAAACGTTTAAAAATATTTACTTTATAAAGCTAAGCTAAGACATTTTATATTTTAAACGGATTTTAATATGTAGATCCCCTCTAAATCCGAGTGAACCTACGTACTAAAAGAAATCTAAATAAATATAAAAAAGTTCAAATAAATATTTTGAAAGGGAGGGAGTAGAACTTGCTAGGGGACGTGAGGCGTGTCCGCGATTGGATCAAAGTCGGGCGGGTGAGTCTAGGGGATGTCAGGCGCGTTCACGGTTGGGGCTAGGGGATGTCAGACGCGTCCGCGATTGGACCAAAATCGGACGTGGAATAGATCACTCGCCGGAGCAAGGGGAGTAGTCGTCAAGGACGATCACTTGGTGCTGTGCTAGAGCCTTCCTCCAGGTGGAGCACCGCCGCGACAACCACCTCCCACTCCGTGCATTCGGCCATAGCCACCGCAGTGATGGTCGTCTCCATGTCCTCGCGCTCGCGATGGAGCTCCTCCACGAGATCCTCCTCCGAGGCGCGGATCATGTCCTCGCACTCGCGACAGAGCTCCTCCGTGAGATCCTCCTCCGAGACGCGGATGGCGTCGAGGAGCACGACAGAAGAGGAGATGATGCCCACGCGCATGAGACAACTCCGTGTGCCGGACATGGGACGACTCCGCATAGTCCGGCACGGGCGATGCGGACAGAGCGAGCGCTATAGGCTCGGGGAAGTCCGCGTAGAGGGAGAGCGAAGGCGGCGGCCGTAGACCACGGGTACTCCACTTCCGCGCCGCTTTGCCCAGATGGACCGGATGAGCCTCTCCTCTCCTCCTCCACCTGATCGGCGCACGGATGCAGCGATGGCCGAGCGGATGGCCGACTTCCACCCCCTCCTCCGCCGCTACGGCCACCCCTACCTGCATCCTTTGTGTAGGATGGCCATGCGGTCTTCTATTGCGTAGATCTGTGTGTGGCTTGGCCAGAATCGCTCGTCGGAGCAGTAGGAGTAGTACGATGGCGGCAGTGTACTAGGGTTTGCGAGCTACGGAGAAATAAGGGTTCCAACCCTTCTTCGCTCGCTCGCACTCTACTAATAGAGGTCATGATGGGCTATTCACAGGGTCCTTGAATTTGGGTTTGCCTCTTTTAAGGGTCCGATTAGAGATGCTCTTAGGATCTTGTTGGCCATCCATGTTTCGCATCCATCGATGCTCGCACCAACCTTTAGAACACAGGGTCTGGTCTAAAGGGCCACTACAAATGGACGTAGGCTCTCATTTTTAGCTAAATTTGGGTATGCTCCCCATTATTAGCTAAATCTGGTCCCGCTTTGCGGGGACGAGTGTCCGTGAGGACAGAGGCCGCCGCGTTTGATCCCCATTTCAGCTAAATTTGAGCCCGCTTTGCAGGGACGTAGACCCCCATGTCTGAAAGCGTCCTCCCCTCCTTGTTTTCGTCCCCGTGCGTCGGCGAGAGAGAGGGAGGAAACGGCGACGACTGGACCTTCTCAAATGGGCCACATCATTCCCATCGCTTTCCCCATGCACACGGTCCCCACTTTCCGCTAGAAGCTTGCACTTGACCCTAGCTAAACCTTGCACCATGGCGAAGGGTGGTGGCGACAAGGATTTGTTTGGCTTCCCCGGCCACAACGACCATGAGGCAGGGTCCACCCGCGACGGTTGTCGTTGTTTCTACGCGTCTCTGCCTCCATGTTCGGCATCAAGGCCACCACAACCCTACTCCATGTGTCGGGTCTACGTCGAGGTGGTGGTGGCGTGGAAGTTTTTGCCGAGCTGGGACAACCGCTGCCTTGGCAATATGTCCACATGCCCCACGAGTGGCATCTCAACCAGGAGCGCGTGTGGATGCCCACCATTCCATCGACCAGCCCACCTCCACGAGATCCTCCGGTGCTAGGCCTTCCTCCCATCGGATTTGTGGAGGGACCTCCCCTACGTCGTCGACTCGCTATTGTGGAAGCGGTGGTTTGAGGCCGATCACGACGCTTGGCAGCAATCTATTGAGGCCCACCTGGAGGGCCTTGACGACTACGACCGCGACAAGGAAAACGAGGCCTTTGTTTCGGTGGAGGACCCTCTGCCGCCACGCTGGCTGAAGACTACTCAGCCTTCGATCAGTAGTCGGAGGAGTGGGAGGGGTGGGCATTGCCCACCCTAGATCTCTGCCGACCAAAATGGTTGTAGTACCATGACGTGGCCATGCAGTACATGGACCCTCCAGCATAACTTTCGCTCGACGTCTGCTACATCAATGAGGAAGAGGTAGAGGACCCGTCGGAGGACTAATCGGCGAAGGACCATGAGATGACGAAGGAGGAGTAGCTCATCGCTATCATTGAGCTCATCTAGTAGAAGGAGGAGGAAGCCATTGAGGAGTCCGTGATGCAGGCAGCTACACCACCGGTGGCCCCTCCTGTTGCACCACTCTCGCCTCCACCGTCGGCCAAAGGAGCCTGGTCGCCACGGCAGGTCTTGTAATAGCCCAAAGAATAGGTCATAGAAAAGGGTAGAATGTAGAATTGTGCATGCTATTATGCTGCATATGCATGTGTCTAAAATTGTGGGGAAATTTCAAGATTTTTTTTGAAGTTACAAAAAGAGTGAAATGAACTCTAGTCTTGAGTTGTACTTAGATCAATACTAGGATTTGAATTAAAATTCAAAATGGAGCTTTTGTAGATTTCAAATTTTGGATGTAAATTGATTAACACAATTAAGTGAGTCCAAAGACTCATGTTACACAATACAAAAGAATTGATCAATGATACTATTTGAATTCAAAATTGAGTTTGAACTATTCAAACTTGAGTTCAAATTCAAACATATAAAATGAATAAAATTCAAAAAATATAAGAAAAAAATGAGAACTCATAGAAAGAAATATGTATTCATTAAAAAATGAGTACAAGGTTGTTTACAGGAATATACAGGAAAGGAAAACCTATTACAAAGTACAAAAGTAAAATAAAAACATAATGTACACTGGAAACAATACAAAAGAAAATTAGAAGAAAGTGAATGGCAACAACAATAATAGCAAGGATCAGTGTATTGAAAAGTAAACAAGAGCAACTGGAGCACACTGGATCATGATTAATTGATCACCTAGAAGTGACAGTAGCAACACTTACAAATAATGACAAGAGCCAAACCCAAAAGATAGATAATTGGACTGACACACATAATTAGGCAAGTAAGAAACAATAATGGGTAGAAAACCACCTCAAACCTTTGGATTCTTTCAAAGAACCAAATGTCATGATCATATGAACAATGACACTTCACAGCATCATGTTAACTTAAGCTCATAAGTAACAACAGGAAGATTTAGTTCACTGCACAAACTCACGAAGATAATACTAAGGAAAACTCCACTTTTCAGAATATAAAATAAGCAAAATAAATACCAATTTAGCCCTTAACCGACCTGGCTTATTAGGCATATGACATAAGTAAACTTAGACCACCGAATGCATTATATATGCACATTAAAACAACCTAGGTAGAAAATATAAGCAAGATAGTCACCTCTGCATGAAAGTGAGGTGTCAGCACCATATAGATCACCAGAGAGTATAAATAGATCCCCAAACCACCCCTATGCATTGCCTGCTATATCCCACCATTATAAGTAGTTCCTCATCATGCCTTAACCGACGGTTCTTTTTACCATGATCAATTCACTCTCTCTTGAATCTTCAACTTCCTTGGCGTTTCTAGATTGTTCTTTCTTGTGCAGGCAAACTGCAACCATTGCCAATTCCCCAAACCACCACTATGTGCAGCAATGTACCATCTGTCAACAAGCCAAGAGTGAACACACAAGGTTATTAGGCAAACTGCAACCATTGCCAATTCCACCTGAAGCATGGCATTCAGTGGGACTGGATTTCATAGAAGGGTTGCCTGTTTCTGGAAAGTTTGACACAATATTGGTGGTGGTGGACAAATTCACTAAATTTGGGCATTTTATTCCTCTGAAGCATCATTTTACTGCAGCAACAGTGGCTCAGTTATTTGTGGACCATGTTTACTGCTACCATAGTATGCCCAAGGTGCTAATTTTAGATAGAGACAAAGTGTTCATCAACAACTTTTGGCAACATCTCTTTCGGCTAGCTGACACCACAATGAACATGAGTTCATCTTATCACCCTCATACGGATGGTCAAACACAGAGACTCAATCAGTGTTTGGAGACATATTTGCGATGTTTGGTGCACGCGAATCCAAAACAGTGGGCGAAGTGGCTACCGCTGGCGCAGTACTGGTACAACACGACATTCCATTCAGCTTTGGGGAGGTCACCATTTTAGGTGCTATATGGCAGAAAGTCAAGACATTTTAGATTTTAGCAACCTGAAGCGACTGGGCATTCTGACCTGGACAGTTGGCTCAAGGAGCGGGCAGAGATAATGCCTGTGATCAGGCAGCACCTTGAGCGAGCCTAGCAATGCATGAAATATCAGGCAGATAAACAACGAATGGAAATGGAGTTTGCTATAGGCGATTGGGTGTATCTACGACTTCAACCATATGTCCAAACATCAGTGGCGCATCGTGCATGTCAGAAGTTAGGATTCAAATTTTTTGGACCATATCAAATCGTGGCCAAAGTGGGAAATGTTTCTTACAAGCTCACGTTGCCAGAAAAAGCGTGCATCCACCCGGTCATTCATGTCTCTCAACTGAAGAAAGCTATCCGACCAGGTGACTCCGTCACTCCTGATCTCCCTTCCGCTTTCATCGATGATTCTATTGC
Source organism: Avena sativa (assembly GCA_916181665.1). Taxonomy (NCBI): domain Eukaryota; kingdom Viridiplantae; phylum Streptophyta; class Magnoliopsida; order Poales; family Poaceae; genus Avena; species Avena sativa. The sequence goes on along the minus strand of OV702279.1, from coordinate 378,291,563 downwards.
AGTCCAACCAATCACCATCTGCGATGAGCGCCTTGTTCCGCGAGGAGGGAAGATGGTGCCACATGTGTTGCTTCAGTGGTCGGGATTGCCAGCTACCTATCAGTCATGAGAGTTAACCCACACCATTGTCGAGGCGTATCCACATGCACCAGCTTGGGGACAAGCTGGTACTCCAGGGGGGACTATCACGCCCTCGCAACTGGCGACGGCTATCAAGGTGCATAGAAGAAGGGATGCAAGACAGAAGATCAAGGCAGCCCACAAAGAGGTGCGAGGATGGCCCAAGAGCGGCTCATGAAGGGCCCAACGTGAGCATCAAGAGGTGGAAGTCTATATCGGGCGTGTCATGTAGTGTAGAAGGGCATTCAGAAAGTTGTAACTGAACCCTGACGGGACTCTCTCCTTCTCTCTTTCTCTCGCGACTTGGTTGCTGCTTCTCAATCTCGGCGTGACGCCGCGAAAACTTGTATTCACAATTATCCAATTGAGTGCTTGAGAGTCCAGATCTTCACATCCGCATTGGGGACACCTCTCCAAGATAGAACATATTAAGGCCCCGCATCGCATATGGTAGGTGTACTCCATTATAGGAACGGCATGCTACGCGAGCATACGCTGACGGCTGCCCTCGGCATAACCTCCTCGGCAAAGCTCTCCCTCGGCGGAAGCATTTTTGCCCGTTGGCGTAGCTCTAGCCGTTGGTGTATGCTATGCCGACGGCCTTGCCGTTAGCATATAACGGCATGTTGTTCAAAGTTTTTTGAAAAAAAAAATAATTTTTTTTCTCAAATTTTATAAATCTTTGCATTGTTTGAATCGTTAACCTCTCACCTAGAACATTTTTAACAGTAATTACATTTAATCTTTGATCAAATTGGGCAGTCTTTAACAAACTTTCAGCTTAGTCACCCATCCTAACACTACTCCAGCTCTAGCACGCTTAGCTTCTCAATTCCTTCCGAATCAGTTTCCACGAAGCAATTTGTATCTAGTTGTTAATACTATGATACCAATCCTATTAACTATTATATCATTATGTCACATGTTTTTATTTTTTGAAACTACAAACACTTAATTAAGTAAACAATAATGAATAAGTAAAAATATTACTGATTCAAATAAAAATACTATTGAATTCAAATAAAAATATAATAATTTTACTTTTTTGTATTTTTCTATTAAATATGGAATAATTAATATCTTTAAATCCTTAAATTGGAATTTGATAAATAATATGTATAAATTGATTAGAAAAATAAAAGGAATCTAAATATTATATACATATCAACTAATCACAAACCCCCCTTTTTTTAATTAGCTATTTGCTGGTTGCTTCAGAAAATCCCCTTTTTGCACTGAAAAATAAAAAATGGCTTTTTGGTGCGACGAAAAGGAAAACTTGAATTGGATCTTTGATAAAAAGGCATATTGTGAACCTAAAAATGATTTTTTTAAAAAACATGAGCATCAGATCATGTACCTGTAGTTCATATCTGACCCACTTTCTACCGATTTGGCAGGAATTTATCTTTTTCACCAGGGATGGACGGAAAGGTTTCGGATTCCCCTGTTGGGACATTGTCAATATAAGGTGGTCTAGTATTTTTGTAAAATATGGTGATAGCATTTTGAATTAGGCATTTGGTGGTTGCTTCACAAAACCGTCATATTTTGTGCTCGGAAAATAAAAAATGGTTTTTTGGTGCGACAAAGAAGAAAACTTCCTCCTGCAACATTGTTCGCCATCCCATTATACACATGTATGCATAATATGGGAACATTATCACAAACTATGCCTCGATTCTAGCCATAACATTGGTCATTTGACCCGAAAATTAAGGAACCTCGAATGAGATAGGTCATTTTGTGAAGGTTTTTTCAGGCATAATCAATATACCATGTTTGATATTTTTTCTTCTAACTATATCACATAATATGACACCATGCGAAGGTTTCGTATTGTTTTGATCGTTTTTGAATTTTTTATGTCCGTTTTAAACTATCGTCAAACTTTGTCGAACGACGAGCATGAATATTGTTAGCTCGGGGCCGAGCCTCGCTAAACTTGCATTGGATCTTTGATAAAATAGAATATTGTGAACCTAAAAATGATTTTTGTAAAAAACATGAGCATCGGATCATGTACCTGTAGTTCATATCTGACCCACTTCCTACCAATTCGGCAGAAATTTATCTTTTTCACCAGGGATGGACGGAAAGGTTTCGGATCCCCCTGCTGGGACATTGTCCATATAAGGTGGTCTAGTATTTTTTTTAAAATATGGTGTTAGCATTTTGAATTAGCCATTTGGTGGTTGCTTCACAAAACCGTCTGTTTTTGGTGCTCGAAAAATAAAAAATGACTTTTTGGTGCGACGAAAAGGAAAAATTCCTCCTGCAATATTGTTCGTCATCCCATGATTCACATTTATGCACAATATGAGCATATTATCACAAACTATGTCTCGATTCTAGCCATAACATTGGTCATTTGACCCGAAAGTTAAGAAACCTCGAATGAGACAGGTCATTTTGTGAAGGTTTTTTCAGACATAATTAATATACCAGGTTTGATATTTTTCCTTGTAACTATGTCACATAATATGACACCACGCGAAGGTTTCGCATTGTTTCGATCGTTTTTGAATTTTTTATGCATGTTTTAAGTTATCGCCAAACTTTGTCGAACGACGGACATGAAGATTCTTAGCTCGGGGCCGAGCCTCGCTAAACTTGCATTGAATCTTTGATAAACATTAGCATATTGTGAACCTAAAAATGATTTTTGTAAAAAAACATGAGCATCGAATCATGTACCTGTAGTTTAGATCTGACCCACTTTCTACCGATTCGGCAGGAATTTGTCCTTTTCACCAGGGGTAGACGGAAAGATTTCAGATACCCTTGGTGGGACATTGTTCATATAAGGTGGTCTAGTATTTTTGTAAAATATGGTGGTAGCATTTTGAATTATCCATTTGGTGGTTGCTTCACAAAACCGTCCATTTTTTTTGCTCGGAAAATGGAAAATGGCTTTTTGGTGCGACGAAAAGGAAAACTTCCTTCTGCAACATTGTTCGCCATCCAATGATGCACATTTATGCATAATATGGGCACATTATCACAAACTATGCCTTGATTCTAGCCATAACATTGGTCATTTGACCCGAAAGCCAACAAACCTCGAATAAGATAGGTCATTTTGTGAAGGTTTTTTGAGACATAATCAATATACCAAGTTTGATATTTTTCCTTTTAACTATGTCACATAATATGACACCATGTGAAGGTTTCACATTATTTTGATCTTTTTAAATGTTTTATGTCTGTTTTAAACTATATATAATGTTTTATGTTTCACTTAATTTTTATTTACAAATATGTAATATTTGAGTGTAGATATATAGATCTTATTTTTCTGCAAATGTTGATATATTATTTGTATTTTTCCGAATTAGGATGATTTAATTATGATTTTTAAAAGTTTAATGAGGTATAGCTACGCCGAAGACAGCCGTTGGCATATGCTACGCCGAGGGTAGCCGTCGACGGTCCCGATGTTTGGCCGTCGGCGTAGCGACCGGTCGTCGGCGTAGCTTCTTATTCCTGCAGTGCTTCGAGTACGGTTAAAACGATCCATCGAGGGTTAGGACAGACTAACCAGCCCGCAGGGCTTCTAGCCCTTTAGGAGAAAATAATAAAGACAAGTGTTGTTCATCCAAAAAGAAAAAAGAAAAAAAGTTAAGTTATGTTGTAACGTCTGATTTTCTGAGAACCAAGTAGCACGCATAAATTCACTGAATTCAACGGATACCATGTAGCACACATAAATTCATTGCTGTAGAGGTCTCATCTTCTACATAATAATGGACATCCAAGGGAGGGATCAGTCCTCTTTTGCTAATCCTATACTCTCATCAATATTGTAGTGGATTACATGGTATGCTAGATAATGGACGATTCCATTCTTCTAACAAAATCATACTTCTAGAAATTTTCTCATATTCAAGGATACATATTGTCCTTAAATCATTGACCTCAAAAGAGATTTTAACCACCGGCGGGTTTTAGGTACCCATTGCCATCCTGATCCAGTGGCCGGACGACGCCTTGCAGCTCCGGCATATGCATTGCCCGTACGCCTTGCGCCTCCAGTGCTGCTCGTGCGCGTAGTACGCCTTGCTGCTGGTGCATAACCTCCCATGCCTGCGCTGCCTCTGCTTGTACCCCTTGCGGCTCCAGGGCGTGCACCGCCGCCTGCGTACCTCGCGCCTTCAGTGCCCGCAACGCCTGCAGCACCTGAACCCCTTGCAGCTCTCGTCGGGCGTCCACCGCCTCCTCCGGTACCCGCCGCAGCCGCAGAGCCCGTGGCCTTAGCCGCACGATAGCCATAGCCGCCATAGCCATAGCCATAGCCATAGCCATAGCCGTTGGCCTTGGCCTTGGCCTGCGCGCAACGCGGGCATCCACTGCAGGCAGCGGCGGCCGGCGGCGCCTTCCGCTTGGACTCCTCCTCCTCGTCGTCAAGGAACTTGTCATACAGCGCGCGCTGCGCCGGGTCTTTGAGAACCTGCTCGATCAGTTCAAGACACGCACCGATCGGTCGAGAAAGCGTCACGACCAAAACACACACAAGCAGACAAGATCGATCGATAGATCTACTCCAATGCGCGCATGACTGGAGTGCTTACCTCGTAGGCGTCGCGCAAGTGCTTGAACCGCCTCTCCGCCTCCTTCTTGTGGTCGGCGTTCTTGTCCGGGTGCCACTTGAGCGCGCCCTTGTGGTAGGCCTTCCTGATGTCGCCGGGGGTGGCCGCCTTCGGCACACCCAGGACCTTGTAGTAGTCCGGCGCCATCATCATAGATTGGCCACCGTCCTTCTCCTTCCTCCTCGACTTCTGACGAACCCTGATCAATCGACCGCTTGGGTTTCTCCGTTCCTTGGTTAATATATAAGGGGGGAGGTGGAGGGGCATGCCCAAGGTCGAGAAAGATTTCCTTCCTTCCTTGTAGTATCGGAAATACGCCAAATATTTGCATGGCTCGTTTCCCTTTTTTTCTAGACGAGGCGAGTCGTAATGGAGAGGGAATGGTCGTATATATGGACGTTTTTTACTACTACCTTAATAATCGGTGCCCTGTATAAATTGACATGCAATTAGAACATTTGTAACAACTCAGGTTCCTTCCAAAGAATGGTAAGGAAAAAGGACCGCAGGTACGTACAGCCGAAGAAAGGTGCAACGTATCTTGCGGTAGGTCAACTTGTATATATATATATGTACGTGGAGAAGCCCGATCCAAGCCCATATCCAAACCCACATTTAAAATCTGGGTATACCCATGTATAAACATATGAATCAGGGTATGTGCATGTACTCTCTCCGTTTTAAAATATAAGATGTTTTAGGTTTGTAAATAAAATGTATCTAAACTTTTTTTTAGTGTATAGATTCAATGAGGTTTGGAGTGAACCTACACACTAAAACAAGCCTAGATACATTTTCTTTACAAAGCTAAAACATCTTATATTTGAAACGGAGGGAGTATATGTATACGATACGACGTCTTCAACATCTGTCCCGCATACAACCCTGAGCAGCCCAACCACGCACGATCCATCTCGCCGACACCGATCACCACAGCCGCCGGCCGACCGCATGATCAAGGCCGTCGGCGGCCATCCTTGCGACCGCTGCCGTCGGCATGTCTTTGTCTCCTTGGCTGGATCATCATCTCCTGTCATCGCCGGCAAGTCGGTTTTGATCTCATTTCCCGATCGTAGTGTCACAGGATCGCCATGTGGCAGTTGCGTGGCCGCACATGTCCCGCTATGCGGTATTGTGTCCGGCGAGAACTAAGTCGGCCTATTCAGCATTTGAATTTTTCTGCTACCACTTTCTTACAATTTTTTTACTTGATAAAGCCATTTTTATTATTTTTGTCCAAATTGCAATAAATTGTGTGAATTGAATATGAAATTATACTGTTCAATGTGTAGTATTTAGAAATTTGTTTGCCATCTGAAACATGATTGCATTAGTTCCTTATTTCTCGATGATTCACTGTTGGATGATCCTGTGTAGTTTTCAGAGAGATGGGAGACACTATCTCAACTTGGAATGACAATGATAACAAATAGACGAGCAATGATGATCCTATTTCAGAGAAGAGATCCAGATCCAAAACCTATGACAATGTATCTTCCGGGGACAACCATGTTGGTGGTCATAATAAGGGGCAGAATGATCCTCGGTGCCGTGGGGATTTCCCCCACCAGTCTCCTTATAAAAACGATCCCGGGTAGGCGTACTCAGAGAACATGAGTAAAATATGTTGATTATTTTTTAATGGAAAGCAATGAATGGAAGCAATGAAATGCCATCTTACATTCTTTGTTTTTAATTGTGTAGGTGCTAGCCAGTGGTCACGACAAGGATGAATATAATGGGTATTCAGACATGGAAGTTGGTTTTGTTGAAGATAGAGTCAAAGCACTACAAATGTACCGGGACCATTCGGTTATGTCCGATAGGAGAGGGGGAATGGCTTAACGGCGCCTCGCAAATGGAACTCACCTGCGGACCGGTCCGTTTTGACACACTCAGCCCAATTTGGGTTGGCTTTGCAGTGATGCGGACAACCCACGTGTCCATGCATTTCCGCCATTATCTTACCGGGGTCCTGATGGCAACAACTCCGTGTGTACCAACTCGTTGGAAATTTAAGTGCATAGTATTATAGCAAGCGGTTTTTTTTCACAAGGATGACTCGAGGGTTTATATCGAACTCTAGGGGAATTGGCTAGAGACTTCTCCTCTTTTGTTCTTCAAGCAACCTACAAAACAAAGTATTTTTCTTATGTCCCTAACTCCACCGTGTGGTTGTCAAGCACAAGGTTTCGTTTTAATAAAACTAAAATAAACTTGTAAATAAATAAATAAATATAAACAATCTATAACTTGACAAAAAAAGTAAAAAAATAAGGCAAAGCTCCTTTTCGGTTTTTTGTTGTATTTGCTAATAGTAAAAGTGTTTTTCTATTTTATGATTTAATTAATGAAGAAAATATAAAAGACAATAAAAGTGATGAAAAGTTGCTTCTTATAATAAAAAGTGGACAAAGGTTCATGGTTTCACTTGTCTATTCTCTCATAAGGTGTAATGAACATAAAACAATTCATAAGCAATATAATATTGATGAAACTTCACTATATGTATGATAAGCATTCATATAAGCACCACATACTACTTTAAAGATGATGCAACACATCTCACTTATACTCCTCTAGAAAGTAAAAACTTTATACAATCGAGAATTAAGAATAAAAAGAGTATATCCTTTGATACTTTGACATGATGTTTAAATAAAAATATGCTAACTTAAACAAACAAGATCATCTTGGCTGTCACTAGATGACATTATAACACATGCATTGACTTAATCCCTAGTGAGGTAACAAAAGAATGGTAAAAGCCATAGTGGATCTCAAATTTTGTTGTCACTATCCAATCATCACCACCATATTACTACAACTAATACACACGTTCCCTCCTCCCCAACACGCCCTCTCATACATGTTAGATAAAAACAAGTACTTAAGAACGGAGTATATAATATGAATCTACCAATACATCTTACACATAATAGAATCCCAATATCAAATATCAACTCTTAGAATAAAGATCCACCATATAGGAATTACATAGATGACCATAATCACGTTGGGAAGCTCATATTTGCAGAAGATATAAATATATCAAGCTACTGCCATAAACCCATAGTGTCCAGAGATGGACTACTCCCTCTGCATCATGGTGATGATGTTGGAGATATTGGAGAAGGTAGAGATCCCACCAACAGCGGCTCCGGTGGCATTTCCCCTCCAATCTTTGTCAGTTATGTCTCTGTTTTGATGTTTCTGTGTTCCTACGTCGCCTCCTTCAAGATCACCTCAGGGCATCTATAGGCATTTTTAGGTCAAGACTTCGATTCTAAGATGAAGATGGACGTCTGTGGAGGCTCGAGGAGGACGAGCCCTAGTGGTGCGGCCAACAAGGTGGGCCACGCCACTGGGCATTGTTTGGGCATCATGGCTCCCCTCACGAGGTTTTGGTGCTCCAGCTGCTTGGGATTGTCTTCGCGAAAAAGTAATCCTCGAAAAATCCCCGAGACATTTGACTTCGTTTTGATCCTTGAAAGATAAAAATACACAAAACATGATTTTCCTGTCCTGCAGAGTTATAACCAAAATAAAGGGGATCATTGGTAGGTCCCCATAAATCAATATAAAATATGAACATAAAATTATATAAGTTGCACATATGTGGGAAGCAAAATAGTGGGATACTCACCCGGCTAGTTGTGCATGCTCGTGCTACCATAGGATTAAAATACGATAGCATAATTTGATTGACAGATGTGATATAGAACCGTAAGAAGAACTAACAGATGTTGTATCAGGAGAACGATATTGGTTTCAGACATACGCATGCCATCCACACACACATAAGTCCTTCCCATGATGTGGTCCATCCACATACACGGGTCCTTCCCACGGTGTGGCCTTTTGCCATGATAACATGCCTTTGCATTTCATGCATGCTATAAGACAAGCCAATAACGCATGGCTTCTCATGAGCCAAGAACATACAATTTTTCCAAACTGAAATAGAGCGCGCTTTCATTTAGTGGGAGACGTGTTGACTACAGTGGCTTTGTTCTATGGACCCTAGTTCGCGGATCGCTCGTGCGTACTCGTTCATCCTGCACCATGTAGTTTTTTGGAGCTGTTCTTAGGTACTCACATTCACTCGGTACTCATATAGCACCATGTAGTTGTTGCACGGGAATGGAGAAAGAAAGCACGTGGAACGAACAACATGCTGCACACCACTAATTGAAAATTCACAAACACATGATCATTGTATCCTAGATACAAAAGGAACAACATGTTGCATGCCATTAGTTGGAAATCCACAAACACATGACCACGGTATCCAAAGTACAAACATAACAACAAAAGACAACATGTAAATCGCAGGATGTGTGAAACATTGCAAGATAGATGGATGGGAAAAGGATGCCATTAACGAAACAATGTCAGCAGATGACGAACCAGATATTGCAGGATCATTTGGTACCATAATCGGACGATCCAATTGTCATGCACAACTAGCATGGTGGGTATAAAATCCGCATTGTTATGTGAGAATATGTATCAGTAAATTACAAAGTTCATCTATGCATTTTACATGCATTAAGCCCCCTAACCAGTTACAAAAAATTTCATTAGTAGTTAAAATTATTAATACATTGACAACTAAACTAGACCTACATAGCACCACCTCGGCAGCCGCCCTGGCCATCCCCCCAATGCCGCCCTGGCTTCCTTTGCCAGCCATTCAAGATCGGCAGCTACATCATCGTCTAATCCTAGAGAGGGTCGCATGTTCCCTCGCCCTAGCCTCCTGCGCGACCATTGTGGCCACCTCTATTCATTGTGCCTTAGCTCGTTGTTATGAGTTGATCCCTTGCCACCGTTGCCGGGAGCTACAGGGCATGCACCTCCAAGACCTGCCGGAACATATAAACCTTGGCTTCTAGGTCTTCTTTGGATCTTTCCTCCTACTCGCGTCGATGTTGGGTTGCCAGAATATCCACAATGTGATCGAGCTCCTCCCTCTCAGATGACTCCTTGAGCACCGCTTCCTTGTACAACTCGAGCCATTTCGCCACGGCGAAGCGGGCATCCTACTCCGTCATCTCCTCCTCCTTTAGCTCACTGCAAACGCTTGAAAAATATAGGTCACCGGTTCCCTCGAATTCGAAGTTGTCCAACTCCTCTTCATCCAACCCCTCTCTATCCCGTCACCTCCTCGAGACCGTCGTCATCTGATGTCAGTGGGTGGGTAGGCGGAGCATGCGGAATGGCACAGTTCATTGAGCTCGGGTGGTGGGGAGACGGCGAGGCATGGCTAATGGTTGTATGTGTCGTGTGCCACACCCCAACGCAGGGCGGCGAGATCTTATAGGCGAAGTCCTCGGTGGGATGCGAGGGCTGGAAATGGTGCAAGCGGGTGGGCAACGACTCGGGAATGCAAGAAATGTTGTGGACAAGCGGGAAAAAGAAGGGATAGCAGCGGGGAGTGTCGCTATCAAGCGGGGAATATATTGTTGGAGATATCCCTAGAGGCAATAATAAATGTAGTTATTATTATATCTTTGTGTTTATGATAAATATTTACATTCATGCTATAATAGTATTAACAAGGAAACATTAATACTTGTGTGATTTGTAAACTAAATTAGAGTCCCTAGTAAAGCCTCTTTATAATACGAGCTTGTTGGTTAATAAATGATTGTGGTTTCCCTATCATGAACATTGAGATGTTATTAACAACAATATCATATCATTAGGAGAATGGTATGATGGACATACTCCTATAGATAAGCGTAGCATAAAGATCAAGTCATTTTAATAGTTCAATTGCTATATGCTTTCTGATACATAGTAACCTAATTCCTTTGACCATGAGATCATGCATATCACCATCACCGGAAGGATGCTTTGATGACATTAAACACCACACCGTAACTGGGTGGTTATAAAGGTGGCATTGAGTGTTCGGAAAGTATTTGTTGAGACACATGGATCAAGAGTGGGATTTGTCCATCCATATGACGGATAGATATACTCTGGGCCCTCTTGGTGGAATGTCATCCAATTGGCTTGCAAGCATGTGACTGGCTCACAAGGGATCACATATCACGGGAACAAGAAAAGAGTACTTATCAGTAACGAGGTTGAACTAGGTATGCAGAGATACCGACGATCAAAACCTCGGATAAGTAAACTATCGTGAGACAAAGGGAAATTGGTATCGTATGTAAGTGGTTCATTCGATCGCAAATTAATCGTAGAAATATGTGGGAACCATATGAATTTCCAGATTCCTCTATTGGTTATTGTTCGGAGAAGTGTCTCGATCATGTCCGCATAATTCACGAACCGTAGGGAGACACACTTAAGGATTCGATGTTGTTGAGTAGTTATGGATGATGAGTAAGAGACCGAATGTTGTTCAGAGTCTCGGATGGGATCCGGGATATCACGAGGAGATCCGGAATGGTCCGGAGAATAAGATTCATATAAGGAAAGTCTTGTTTCGGGGTTGGAGAATGGTTCCGGTGTTTTCATCGGGAATGTTCTAGAAGGTTCCGGAAGGTCCGACACTCCGGAGGGTAAGGGTACATGAATGTTTCATAACAAGTTGGAATGGTTGCATCATGTACTAGGTGTCATCGCTGAGCAAAATAAAAGGATAAATCAAATCCTAGTTTGAAAAGTCAAACGCCAATTTGAAAAGTCAAACGGCAAGTTTGCTTGGTGGAGGGAGAGTAGGAAACCTACTTGGGGAGGAGTTCCTCTCCCTCCACCGCCAGCCAAGGAGGCCGAGTTGGGGGAGGACTCCCCTCCCCTTGGATGCGCCCTCCCACCTATAAAAGGAGGGGCAGGGCTGCCCCTCTAGACCTACACCTCCACCACCCAAAACCCTAGACCTAGCCGCCGGCCCTCCTGCAGCCACCGCCGCCCTAGGGCAAACCCTAGGCGCCGACTTGGATATTTCCCCAAGCCCTAGCCGCCAGCCTAGCCCTCTCTCCTTGGTGTGTCTAAACCCTAGATCACCGAGGCCTCTCTCATAGTCCACCATACTCGCTCTAGCTTAAGGCGAAGCCCTGCGAGATCTCCCCTCTACTTCCGGTACCATGCCGTCGTGCTGCCGGAATCACGAGGAGAGTGCTACAACCTCCGCTGCCTGCTGGAACAAGGGAGAGGAAGGTCTTCATCGAGTACCGAACGTGTGACCGACTGCGGAAGCGCTGCCGGAACGCAGCGCCGGAAGGATCGTCTACACGATCTTGAGATCGGCAAGAGTACGACTACATCACCCACGAGAACCCGCTCTCGTTAAACACTTTGGAATCTTCGAGGGTGAGTTATTCCATCGACTCGTTGCTACAATCTAGTAGATAGATCTTGGCTTGTTTGTTTGTATGCGGTAGAATTTTTTTGTTTTCCATGCTACGAACCCCTACATATATATGGTGACTTGACACACCACTGCATGATGTAGTGTGCAAGTCATTGGAATAACACTCATAGAACACCATTTCACGAATATTACATCCAATATAGTGGTACAATAGAAACATCGCAGGTACAAGACCTTACTATAGTATTCATATCACCGATCTTTACAGAAGATCTTTGAAACTTGCATGACACAATCTGTTTGTCGGGTAATTCCTTTTCAATCAGAACTCCAAAAATAGCAACTAGTAGACTCGTCCAGTACCTTGAGGTCTATCCCTATAACTTTGGGCTGGCTATTACTTAAAAAAAGAATGTCCTAATGGAATGGTTCCTATTATGGGGAATTTGTTCCCATCTACGTTTTATTTGTTATCCATTGTGACTAATTTTAGTATATAACTTTATTATCTCCATTTTACTAGCTTCACCTTCTCGTTGGGGTCCTCCTGCGTCTCATAGTTCCATGTTTGTAGTCCTGTTATTATCTTCATAACCTAATCAAGGGGTGTGAGAATATAGATTGAGTACAAGTGTACTCATAAAGTTATACTAGGTGGTTGTTTGATGCATTATAAACAACCGTGGATAAGAATCCTAGGCTTATGTAAGTTTTCGAAAATGGATTTTTAGAAAAGGTAAGTTTCATTTAATAGAACTATGCCCCCACAATCTTCACGGGTTGTTAGAACTTTATGGAGTTCCTTTCCACACTATGATTGTAGTTTATTCTTGGAACACGGAGTAACATGTCACGTTTTATACACTCTTGAGGTGTGCGTTACTTTTTCCACAAGCGCCTTTAGCCCTGTTACACAACCGGGAATACATGCGCATGCAAATTCATGTTCATACTTTCTTGGTCTAAGGCCTAGTATAAAGACTCGCCAATCACAGGATTTCTCCACTTCACAATCCACCCATTGAAATAATCCGGTTAGGAACCACCGTTCAGTTGCACATAGTTCGTCATCCTGCTGCACAGGATGGGAAAGTTATGTGCTCCCACCCATTGTCATTCCTTGCAAGTTATACAATTGACCTAGTCATTTGAAGATATACGGAACAAAGCACATCCAACTAACTTACCCATTCCATACTAGTATTTCTGGTCAGTGATATCTATACGACACCTTGGAACGACTGACTATAGTTGTTGTTTAATCCTAAACTTTATTTACTCGGTCCCATGGAATCTTTTCCCATCATGGTTTTCATTGACCATCACATCTCAATCATTTCATTTATAAATAGTATTTTTCTTTTGAATATAGGTGATAATATAATACTTTTGAAAAGTAGTTATAAAGTAATCCAAAGGACATGCAAGAATGAACTTGCATCCTAATTGCAAGATTATGCAATCAACATTTCTTCGAGATGTCATAAGATCCAAATATAAGTTAGAGCATCATTGGTACGGTAAGGACTGATGTTTAAAGAATTGTCAATATGATATTTTGCATAAATTATGATATTTAATCATTCTACCCTGAAACTGACCCCATTTGTTTTTTTTCTAGCGTGTTAGTTTGGTTTTGGTATGGGCGATTTATTATATTTTTGGTTTAAGATCATGTTTACTTCACACACAAAGTAATTCTTGGTAATTTAAGTACATCACAAATGACTCAAGATCACATCACAACAATATAAGCATGGTTGGTTTTAGGTTGTAGCAACTACTTTTTAATAGTTTATTAGTACTTAATTTCATTTTATGTTATTTTACATCTTACAAATTTATTTGGTAAAGCACTTTGATAAATAGTATTATGACTTTATGGCTATGTGGGCATGATAAGAATGGTAGTGGTTTGATCAAGTATAAATCTATCTAGATACTAATGAGTTGCCAACAAGGCTTGTGTCAACTAGGTTATAGTTGAACAAGTAAGGTTATCTAACTAGAGTCGATATTGGATTCTGGTATAAAAGGTGTAGGTGTTACTCAAGAGTAATACTTGAGTTTTAGTTATCTTATTACAACCTATTGGTTCTAAGACATTAAGGTTTTAGTGTTTTGCTTCTAAGTATAAGAGGGGTATTCTATGGGTATCTCGATTAGCTCTAAGGTTCTTAAGTGAGGATTCTACTTTATGAATAATACATGTTTAGAGTTATGTAATCATCAACTCTCAAGCTGAATTGATGATGTTAAGCCTTGATTGTAAGTCTTTGGCCTGGTTATGGATTTGTAAGAAATACTATTCAATCAAGGAGAAGTATTTAAACTCCACTTATAAACTATGGCCATGATTTTAGGTATATCGTAGATGGGTTTTAAAGGTCAAGTATTAGAAGTTATCCTTTAAAAGGATAATTTTATTAAATTAAGTCAAAAGATTAAAAAATGATGTTTGCATGTAGAGACAACATGTATGTATGTGCATAATTTTTTGCGTGCCAAAACTCAAAACAATGTAGTTTAGAAAAAATAACAAAATCACAAACAAATAGTATGAAGAGACTGCCAAATTATAGACTTCTATGTAAGTTTCTAACTAGATAACTATGTAAGTTTGACATATGCTCCATTTGTTCTAAAATATAAGATATTTTAGTTTTTTCATAATCATATGTATCTAGATATATTTTAATATGTATGTTCACTTATTTTGCTTCAAACCTATACACTAAAAGACGTTAAATACATATATTTCAGAAAAAAAGACTTTTATGACGGAGAAAGTAGAAGTACACGTTCTTAAAATCCACTCTAGCACCGACAATAATCGAGAGTAGCATAGCCTAGCCTCAAATAGTCGCTCTGGAACCGGGCACCACATAGCCATTTTTTGAATATTTTTGAAATTATGATTACGAAGTGTCAAAAAAATCCATAAAAACTATCTTGACATAGAAAACTATGTGCACTACTAGCTTGAAAATGTTGAAGGTGAAATACCTCGTATTTTGGGCTAAAAAGATAAAATCGGACAAATTTTAGGAGATTCTAACTGTGTACTGTTCATGCAACCAGATCTGCACATCTGTCTTTTTTCTAAGGGGGAAGTATATGATATATTGTATTAAAAATTTGCACACAGGTATTAATAAATCATTGACTACACGCTGGTATTTCGTTTGTGATTTTTTTTAAAGCTTTAGGTATGAATGTTTCGAAATTTTCAGAAACGGGTCTTCCTTCGTCTGCGCGTGTGATTAACGACCATGACCATAATGGGCCTCCGGCTGTACTGTGGTTCATTTCAACAGGCCTGGTGGTTCCTTAGCGAGACTAGGCTGATTCAATAGCAGGCCTGGCTCGTCAGTGCTAAAAGGCCTTTTTGGCAAGGACACGGATACGGGATACTTGTGTAGTGGATTTTGGCCTATACGACCGTTAATATACTCCATACCGGTTTATTAAATTAACACGGAGTTTAAGAAAAAAGTTTGACCATATTTATTAATAAATCATGAGTTATATTTTACAATAATTATATCATTTGATAGATATTTAAAAATTATTTCCAATGATATAATTTTTGTGACATATGGTTCATATTTCGTTGGTCAAATTTGTAATCAAATATATTTTTTAGGCTGCGTGTTAGCCCAATAAATCGGTATGGAGGGAGTACGTATATTTGATTGCCTTGTAAATTAATGAACGTTTATGTCTGTTCTTTATCACGTCAATTCTTCATCATTGTCAGTCCTTTATCCGTCTTGTTTTTGGTTCAGGGTTTACATGTGTTCCAGTACACACGTACGCAGCAATGCGTGTCTTTGCATGATCGTCTCCTGGATCGGCGGTGTGTTGCTTTCTATCTGTTCCACTAAACGCAGCAGTTTGTTGTTCTCTCTGTTTCACCAAACGCAGGAGGAGTTCAGCATTTACGATTCAGAGTACAGTTCCAAATTCATTTACTCCCTCTGGGCCATATTAATTGACTCAAATTTATCTAGATTTGAATGAATCTAGACACTATTTAACACATAGGTTCGTCTAAATTTTGATAAATCAAAGTCAATTAATATGGGCCGGAGGGAGTATCTAAAGATTGCAGAAAAACAGAAAGTAGGATTTGATCGTCCAGGTTAAGCAGGGTGATCGTTGCTGTAGCTGAATCCGGCCCCTGCGTGGCCTTCTAGCACCATCTACATTTCATTTCAACAACGAAGAGCATCTCTCCCACATATGCATTAAAATAGAGCAGCACTTTTTGATTTTTAGACACCATTTTAGCAGTTTTAGCGACGACAGCATTTTCAGATGCACTACAATGCAACACGCTACACGCAGCAGCAGAATAGGGCGCACGCGATGGAAGTACAACTTCAATTTCATCACATATATAGAAAAAAGAAGATAAAACACACACAAATAAATCTACTATAAATAGTTTAATTATTATTACAACACAAACAAATAGTTCATCAACAATACGATAAATAGTTCATCAAGTAGCTCTCAAATAAACACACAAACATGCAAATAGTTCATCAAAAATGGCTTTGTTGGTCATTCTATGACCACCACTCCTCGATGAGATCTTTTTAAACTCTCTCCATATCTTTTCTAGCCTCTGATTTTGTATTATGGAAACCAAGTATTTTAACCTTGCATTTTGACAACTGGCTTCAGAAATGTGGACTACCTTGGATAGATGTCGTCGGCAAGGTAGTAGTTATAGTTGTATGTGCGGCCGTTTGCTACAAACTCCACCGTTGGACCTTCAACCATTGCTATCTGTGTCATCAGTGGTGACCGTTATAGGACATTCAGGTTATTACAAGAACCGGGCATCCCAAGAAAAGCATGCCAAATCCAAGTCTCATGATCGGCCATAGTTTTAAGGATTATAGTGGAATCCTTTTTGTAACTTTTGAATTATTCAATGCCATGCCACATGACAATTATTTCAAACAAAATAAACCCAACCAACATACCCAGTTAAACAGTAACCATCCTCAACTAACACTGCCTAGTCCTTCAAGTGGACCCATGACTCACGCCTGAGCTAAGCTCCTTCAGATAAGGTTAACTCACCCCCCCCTCTATATGTGACTTTGATACCCCTTTGAATGTCATGCTACTTCATGCAAACACACTTTATATACTCAGGTATGAATCCCAAGATCATCGCCAAGTTACAAAGGAAGATCGATAATAGGAGCATGGACCATCGACTGAAGGAACTAGAACATCTGCGTCAGAAATATCTGGCCTTGCTCACCTGGACTCGCGAAGCAAGTGGTGACAACTCACAATACCCTGAGTAGGAGACCGCCCGGAGACTACCCATAATTTTCAGCCCCGCAACACCAGACCGGAGTCTCCACGTAGAAGATACCAGAGATTCCGCCAAGATGACACCAGAGTCTCCGTCCTGGACTGCAACACACGTTGAAGCCCGTTGGGCTACATCCCATGTAATGCCCAAACTATGTTTTATACCTATTTTACCCCTATTTAAGTGGCTAGCTATATATACGCCCCCACTCCTATTGTAAATCCTAGACATAGATGATAAGACTAGAACCCTAAGATTGGATCTTCTTGTTGTGTCTCACATCCCTTCCAGGGGAGACTTTATGTACAAGACCTCAATATATTTATATCTTTGAGTTGTACAAAACCAAACCTTGTGTGATCGTGAGTTGGTGTTCAAGGCCCTTCTCGGTGTATTCTTCCCTCTTCGATTGGGATCCGAGAGAGCATGTTGCTCAACCTTTTCTTGCGACAATTCTATTGGACCGGTGGCCATCGGCGGGAGTAATTGGTCGTGTTTTGAATGTGTTCATTATGTTCTTCACGTGGTGTGAGTCCGTTTCGGCTGTCCTCCAATTCTTCCACCCAACTTCGCAGAGTTCCTACCACTAATCCATCAAGATCCGTCAACCCATGGGTTTCACCCGCATCTTTTAGCGAATCTATCCGAAGCACGAGAAGGGGCCAAAACTAGAATATACGGCCAGTTTCCTCCATTTCAGGTATGTGCCAAATATGCTAAAGAACTTGTAAACCAAGGAGCCACTACCCTGTAGTACTTCTATCCCTTTATTAATGACCCTCGATAACCACGTGCACCGTTCAAAAAAAAGATAACCACGTGCATAAATTTGTCTCGCCGCTTTATTGACCACCAAATCAAGTCATGATATATAGCCAAGATTCCAACAATCTCGAAAAGGGAAATATCCAACACCCCATTTGAAGGAAAGTTCATGGTAGGTTACGTCGTCACTGATCAAGGGACCCGCCTCTACTCAATCACACTACTGGTCAACGGTCATATTCTAGTACAAGCTTTAGAAAAAGTGAAGCAAGGGAATCTTGAAGCAGTTTACTCGCCCAAAAGCCGCCGCACACTTATTAGAACTTTTTCCGTTTCTTTCATAAGCTGTCCTATCCTAGTTTTTTAGAAAGCTGGTTTAAAATTTTTGCAAGATTTTTAAATTTATTTAGCTTTAACTATTTTGGAAGTCTCGCAATTTTTTTAGACCGCTTCTTTAAGAAGCTAGGCAGCAATCTGCCTATGTGACGTCGGTCAACTTAGTCAAACAGGTTTAGGGTTTAATTTAGACCGGGATTGAATAATTCAGGGTACAAACGATATGAAATTTTGACTTCAGAGTTCAAACTGCCGAACCTCTACGAGTTGAGGGTTTGAAATAGACTTTTTCAAAAAAAAAAAAACTAGGCCTTAATCCCGCTCGCGTTCAACGTACACGTGCATACGTGGTGCAATTTGTTACAGTATACTTATCGTACGTGATCGTGTGCAGCAATCTTTCTACCCGAACCGGTACAGAGTATAGAAAGTCAAGTCCTCGTTATACTTATCGTACGTGATCATGTGCAGCAATCTTACGTACAAACATCAATTTCCATTCAGCATTTTGAGCACCCGTACGTCGTGTTGCGTCTGCTTAAAGAATTGAAAACGAGCAAGCAAACTGACTCTGACTCGCGGTACTACCTTATTTTACTTATGGTATATGTGATTATTCCCAGCCCTATAGCCACGTACTACACACGTGTATTAAGCTGACCTGCCGCTTTTATTTGACCACCAAATAAAGTTATGTATGTCATCCAAGAACGAACTTTCGCGGTCGCTAGGGGATACATGGTCAATGGTCATATACAAGTTTAAAAAGTGAAGCAACGAAATCTTCAACGAATTTACTCGTCCAAACTAACACAGTAACACTAATTCCGATCGGCTGGGGTCAACACATATGCAGTTCGCTATGTCATATTCTTTGCTTGTAACTAGACTAGCCACGCATGCACGGGGGTCATAAATCGTCTCCTCTTAGGCAAATGAGGGAGCGAAACCTAATACACCCCCCCCACCCACCCACACCCCACCACACACACACACACACACACACCCTCTCTCGGCTACCGCCTCCTCCTCCTCCTCCTCTGCGGGGATAGGGTGGCCGTGACGGCCAAAGGCGTCGTGTCATGCCAGTACTCAGCGGTTGCAGATCTCCAGGAACGTGAGACCGTGGTCGAGGCAAGGAGGATTCACTATTCAACATGAGTATGTGGACAAGGAGAACCGGGAGCTGGAGGTTGCAGCGCGGGGGGGGGGGGGGGGGATGCGAAGGCATAAGACACGAGGGATAGCTGGAATGCCAAGATGGAGGAAGCCCTCGCGCGCCAGAGAGATGAGGATGAGGCCTCAAGAACCCGTTGGACGAATCGCGAGAGGCTCATTGTCGTCGTGCCGAGAGGGAGTGGCGCTAGGCAGAGGGGTGGAGGCGGGAATCTCGACGACACGCTTTGCCATAGAGAAGGGGCGCATCGACGCGGCCGACCCCTCGAGCCGACACCAAGGATGGCGAGGAGTAGACGCCCTCATCGTAGTTTTTTTTTTGTGAATTACTTGTATTACTCAAACTTCAGAAATTACAAAAGGTTTGCAAGTGTTAGCTAGACCTTCAGGGCGCCTGAAGCTAGCCACACTGCCGTACGTCTACTAGTTCTAGCATAATTTGCTAGAAAATGGCTACTAGTATTTTAAATCAATGCTACATCTATCAATGAATAAACAATCTAGCTATCTACATTATGTGTCATTGGCTTGTGGGCCCGACACACTGATGCACATGTTAGATAGATATGTCATGCTACGGGTTGTAAGGGGTGGCCATGGGGGATCACCATTGGTGCCACCGACGAATTTGCATCCCTTATTCCTTCCCTTGTTCCTGCCATAACCGCCATGGTGCGGGTTTGGGGTCGCTGGAGGGTGCCATGGCTGCCCACCGCCCGCCCTAGGAGGAGGTCCGCCACCAGCGGGACAAGAGGGTGTGGCCCTTGGTGACGAAGGCCTAGGCGGACGTGTTGGGGGGCGCCATTTTCATCTCCTAGAGGAGCAACATGTTGTGGAAATTGAGGAAGGTGGGAGACGGCTAGGGCGTCAATCGCCGACTTCTGTAGGTGGAGGTACTCGGAGATGGAGCAGTCCTCTTGCTTGATGTTGCGAAATTCATCAACGAGGTAAACCTCGCGGGTCCTCTTGTTTTCGTTGAAGAGGCTGTGGAATTTAGGCCAGAAATAGTCGGTCCGTGGGTCGGTCTGTTTGTGTCAGGACGACGCTGAGCCGGCTTTGGCTGACCTCTTGTCCGTGTGGAAAATATTGAAACCTAATATTTCGGTGTGTATTGATTTGACCCTCATGGGGAGTATATATAGACGTACACAGGGTAGGTGGAGACTTGGAGTACAAGTTGTAGAGTCTTAGTCTATCTCTAGTTGATACCCGTATACATATTCTAACATCCCCCCTCAGTCGGAACTGGAGTGAAGCGGACGCTTGCGACTGGATTTGAAGTCTTGCGCTTCCGTCGTCTTCACCTCCTTGTCATCATCACCTGCGTGGACATGATCATGAGTGGCACCTAGGGGCGGTGACTGCGTCCCCTTCCAGTGTCTCTCTTCCCTCCCGCAGTCACAGCGGGAGTGGCGTGGACGCAAGTGACGACGCGAACGCTGTTGACTGGAGTTCTTAAGTTGATGTAGACTTGTTCTTGATGTCGATGTCGAGGTAGCCGATCGTGATGTAGCCATGGTCGATGTAGGTGTGGTCGATGTCGTAGTCGTTGTAGTGGTGTGGCCGCCATTGCCGGAGGCGCAAAAAATTGCGCGGTTTTTGTTGTTGTTGACGAAGCTGCAGTTGTGGACGTTTTGCACCTTGTAGAGGTACCGTCGGGGGCGTCTCTTGGACGCGGTCATAAGTGAGACCACCGGTTTTGCCAGGACCGGAGGAACCCACCAAGCACACAAGGTTTTGCCAGAACCATATGCGCGGTCGTAGGGGCGTCACAATTGTGATGCCGGTTTGTTGTTGCAGTCGTCGGGGTCGTGAACGCGGCGATGCCGTCGTCGTGCCTTGTAGTTGTAGTGTCAGAGGGCGTCGTAGTTGTATGTACATCATGTGGACGGGTATAGAGGCGGCGGTGATGTGTCGAGGAAGATGTTGATGAAGACCACGTTGATGTAGACCTTGGCGATGATTTGTCGGTGATGTCGTAGTAGGCGTGTCGGCGATGATCGTCGCTCGAAGGCGTCCCTTGTGACGGCGATGATGTCTAAGCCTTGATGTCGGAGAAGTCGGCGACGTAGTGTCCCACGCCGGCCTGGCGTGTGGATGATGTTGATGTCGCTTCTCCGTAGATATGCTCGACGAAGATCTTGGCTTGTAGCCTTACGTAGTCATACAGCTTGATGTAGATGTTCGGGTCGATGTAGTCCGGCTTGATGCAGCGCAGATTGGTATAGCTCAATGTAGATGTCGTATTCCAAAGTTGATGAAGACCCACGGACCTGGACCCTCCCGGTGTCCAGTGGTGCGAGCCGAAGTAGCGAA
Organism: Avena sativa; assembly: GCA_916181665.1. Lineage (NCBI taxonomy): Eukaryota > Viridiplantae > Streptophyta > Magnoliopsida > Poales > Poaceae > Avena > Avena sativa. The sequence continues at coordinate 378,269,632 of OV702279.1, read as the reverse complement.
GATCTAGACGGCGGCGAGTCGTGGTTGTCGATGTATCCTGTAGTCGACGTAGCCATGCCGGCCGTCCCCGTGTCGGAGCTGCGAGCCGGCGGAGTGCATGTCCTCGCGTACAGAGTGTCGATGCAGATTTCCTCGAATCTGGTTCCACGTCACAGCATACGTGCATCTGCTAGCACAAATAAGATCTGCTGCTAGTGCATGCAATTATACCTTGTAGTTATGTGTACGCGTGAGTGGAGATGCGTGGCCGCCGTGTCCTGCTGCTTAGACAGGGGCGACATAGCCTCGAGCGTAGAGTCCTGCGCGGCCTTCGCCCCGTGAGCCGTGGCCGCTGGTGCAGCTGGCTCGACTGCTGTGCTCTCCGGTGATGTCCGTTCGGAACTGAAGTCGGCCGCCGGGACGACGACAAATTAGATCGGGCAGAGTTTCAATGAGATTGATCTTGCACAGATTTGCACCGGATGACTTGGATACTAGGGAATTTATTTGGCTAAACTCGATCTAATCTATGGATTGAAAAAGAAATTTGATCTAAGATCTAATCTAAGAACTGAAATTGATCTAAAGAACCGATCCGATCTTTAATCGAGACTGGGTGCCGCGCCCCCCAGGAGTAATCTCCCCGGAGGCTGCGTGTTGCGGAAGTGGTAGAAGAACTTAGGATCGGCGCCGTGAGGCTAACCGCTCTGATTCGGTGTGTATTGATTTGACCCTAATGGGGAGTATATATAGACGTACACAGGATAGGTGGAGATTTGGAGTACAAGTTGTAGAGTCTTAGTCTATCTCTAGTTATACCCGTATACATATTCTAACAGTCCGGTCAGACCAAAACGGACGGCCTCGATTCGTTTGGGTCGCGCTGGAACTGCCCTTAAAAAAATCATAATGAAACCGACATATCCACTGACCCTGATCATTCTCCCATGCATGCTTACGTGCGTGTGCTAAAACAACTTATAAACCGACGGGGCCACTGACCCTGAATCCCTGATCATTCTTCCATTGACTAAATTCCTGAGGATGATAGTATCCAAGACTTGGTACGGACGAACGTTGATGGTAGTAGTAGGACATGGATCCGTTCGAATGTCGACTCTGACCACTGGACCCACCAGCCAGCGCGCGGCACGACCTCGCTTAGCACACCCACCTCATCTGCCGGTCGCTGGTCAGTGGTCAAATACGACGACGAGCGTATTAAACGGCGAAGCAACGGAGCCTTGAACCAGTTTACTCATCCAAATCCGGCCGCCGGCCAGTAATCCCGGTCAGCGTCTAGACGTTCAACACAGACCTGCAGTTCGTTAGCCATGCACGGGAAGGTGGTGAACTGGTGAAGGTAAACGACGGCCGGCCGGGAACGACCCGATGGACCAGCCAGCAATAATGCACGCCTCCTGGCCACCAACCAACCGGCAGTGATCGGGAGACTCACCCGTGCCGTGCGTGGCGTCGGCCGTAGTAGTGCCATCGTCTGGCGAGGAAAGGAACGGCATCAAATGAAACCCCCACGATTTTTGTCACGTCACCAGCCATTCGTCGCCAGACGATAGAGCTAGCAGCCACCAACCACGGCCGTAGCTCTCCATAAAAGGCACGACGTGGCAGCGCCCCATTCCACACCAAACTCAATCCCCGTCCCCGATCGAGCTCCAAAGCAAAGCAAAGAAGAGACGAGCACCACCTGACCACCGAACTCGATCGATTTCCAAACGCCGACGCCGACGAGCGGCAGCTAGATAAGCAGGCGGTCATGGAGGTTGAGGCGTTCCCGATAGGGTTCACCAAGGGCATCCGCTCCCACTGGCGCCGGAGCAAGTACCAGCGCCTCGAGAACGGCGACGGCGGCACCAGGACTAAAACCACCCAGCGCCTCGGCGGCGGCGGAAGGCGTTCCGGAGGCGGGTGGCGCGTGCGGCTGCGCGGTCTGATCGTCCGCCGCGTGCGCGTGGTCCGCGCGGTCGTCTCCATGCCCGCGCGGCTGCTGTGCCGGCTGCGGGACGCGTACGTCGGCGGCATGCTCACCGTGTCCAGGAAGGCGGCGTGCATGGCGCTGCCCGACGGGACATGCGCCAGGCGGGTGCCAAGGCGGAAGTACCAGCAGAAACTGCTTCCGGGGCCAGCTGCGGTGACGCAGCAGGGCCCGTCGGAGTTCGAGAAGCGGCTGGTCATGGAGATCTACAAGTCCATCGTCGCCTCCAAGGAGCTCGCCACCATGCTACAATCCTCCGCCGCGCACCTGCCCGCCGCAAACGCGGCGGCATCGTCCACTTAGCTAGCAGCTGATGTAACTGCCTGTACACATACGTCGTGCCGATCTGAATCAAGGTTTTTCTTTAGCTGCCGGGCAACAAGTTCCTCTACTGAAATGGGCAACACATCACGAGCTTGAACAGAAACGCGCACCACCAGCTGATCTGGCGTCGTGCCATCTAGTAAATTTCAGCGGCGAGGCAGGGCACAACTTCCTCTTGGCAGTGGCGGCTATGTCGACGGACGACCTACTTCCTCGACAGAGCGGCGGCAGACAGCGAGGGAGCTGTGGAGGCAGAGGAGAACGACGACGACGGCGCATCAATCGCAGGCGTCCTGGTGGGGCTAACGCTGGAGCGCTCTACCTCTACGAGCCACGGCGCGGAGGGCCAGGAACTGGAAGAGGCCGGACTCGGGCCCAACGATGGCGGACTGCGGGAGGACGGAGATAAGAGGAAGACTACAGTTTGAAATTCGAATTTGAATGCCAAATTTGGAACGATTTGAATATGACTCTTTTTTTCTGCAAAACGGAATTTGAACTATGTCCTGCAACATCTATTTCCGAACGGGGTAAGTATGAATATCTCTATTTTCTGAGAGTGTAGTGAATTGGAAAAAACCACCACGATTGTGCGGTACACTTTTTTCACAATATGCAAAAATCCACCACAATTGGGTTGTTTGCTTGCAATGTGCGCCCATGCTTCGATTTAGTCGCATGAATAAGAATTCTGACAAGTGGGGTCCACTATCAGACTTACGCTGCAAATGAAACGGTTTTAGGAGTTAGAAGTTTAGAGGTTCAAAGTTTTGGAGCTATTTTTATTTTAAGGTGGGTCGCAATTGTCAACTTGTTCTTCTCCACATGCATCCACCTATAGGTAAAAATAGGCTCACTCGCCAAAGACGACCAAATCATGCATGTTGCCCCCGTCTGGTAGCATCCCCTTTTTGTCGCTAGGCCAGTACCTCGCCGGAGAGCGTTACACAACAGGGCGGCAGAGCATTTGGTTCATGTCATCGCCGCCATGCCCTGCGTTCCCGTGGCTGCCATCCTAGCCCAGCTCTAACTCTGAGAGTTTTTTCATTGTGCTTGCAGTCGCCCACTTGCTCTCTCAACCAAAAGAATAATCGATCTATAACGTTGCTTCCATCGTCATCTTCTAGAAATGCGGTGGGTGGAGCGACTGGGTTTGGCACCGAGCAAGCAACTGGGGAGCGGACGGCCAGGAGTTGGGGCTATGGGGAGCGACATGACCATGAGTTGGGGGCGGCGAGTAGAGGGGATCTTAGGTGGTGGTGAGGAGGCGTGAGCTGCACAGCCTTTGGAGCCGCCGGCGGTGAATGCAGTTGTGGTTTTTCCCCTTTTTTGAGAGAGATGAGCGCAAAAATCTTGAAAATTTATGAAAATTCACAATCTAGAATCTGTCCAAGATGTGTCTCGTTTCATCGTTGCCACAAAAGCCTGAGAGTGGTCCCACTCGTTAGAATTTGTCACTGAACCGAAGAATATTGCGGCTGTTTTTTGTAAATTCTGATAAATGCGATGGATTTTTGAGCTTACCGCAGTGATTTCTCACAATTTGGTCCTTAGAGCCAACATCATTGTTTTTTTTTAGGGAAACAGCAGGACGGAGGAGCTTTATTAATAATCAAATAATGGTTACATCCTTCAAAAGAGAGTTCAGCAAAAAGCCCGGGGATCATCGTCCCAAATACAAGGATTACTATTTGTGAAACCAAATTTAGCTAACTCATCAACTACTTTATTTGCTTCCCTCTTACAATGATTAAAAGAAACACTACAAATTATAGTGGCCAAATCTACGCATTCCGCAAAAATCATAGCTCCTTGACTCCACCATCGCTCGGCACATGAACATGCTTCAATTGTTTCAGACGAGTCGGATTCAGCGATGATACGATTACATCCAATTCTTGTAACAAGAACCAGACCCTCCCTCATAGCGATCGAGCCAGCAGCATTGTTGGACGTCATGAGAACATACAAGTCGTACATTGACCAGAGAAAACCGTAGAGAAGTGAAAAAATTAATCTAAAATGTCAACCTGATGGTGTTTGTTGCCTTGACCAGGAACCATGCATTCAGTTAGCACACGTCACTTAGTTCTCTAATCGCTTCACGCACACCAAAATGTGTACGTACTTACTGTTCTGCCCAAACGTCTGCTCTGTGCAAGAGAACAGTCAAGTCCTCAGTCCTGAACGTGATCATATCATATTTCTAAAACAGAGATCGTGTGTCGATTACCATTCAGCATTCTAATAAACACGTGTTCGCGTGTGCTTAAACAACTTGTAAACCTAAAAGCCACGTACTGGCGCGTGGCATCTTAGTTAACTATTACGTACTTGTACGGGATTCCTTGATTAAAGCCCACGACCACACGTGTATTATTTTGACCAACCCCTTTCTATGTGACCAACAAAACAAGTTATGATATGCTCACACATCCTCTTCGCCAAACTGCACACTTGGACGTTGCCCAGCTGCCTGGCACAAGCCTCCTTTGTTGAACCCATGGTCGAAGGCGACTCTGAGACGATGCCCCGGTCTCATCGCTGATGCCGCATAAGTCCTCGGCCACATGTGACTTTCGCTTACGCCCTGGTCCCCTTCAGCGACGCCCTATGCTCCTTCTCCATCTACCAGTGTTGGCGTCGTCCTGACACGGCTGTAATGTGCACACCGATGTGGGAGGCCACATGGCCCACATGGGCATGGGAGGCCGCGAGCGCACGACACAACATGGCGGCGGGAGCATTCGGTCCATGTTGCCGGCGTGCTCCGTGTTACGATGGCTGCAATCCTTGCCTAGCTCTAAGAGTCTATCTATTGTGCTTGTAGTCGCCCACTTGCTCTCTCAGCCAAAAAAATATCGACATGTATTCCCAAGACCACAAGAATCATTGCCTCCATCACCATCTTCTAGAAATCCGGCGCGTCTGGCGACTGTCTTCGGTACCGAGCAGGCAGCTAGGAGCGTTGGGGCGGTGTAGGGAGCGACGCCACCATGAGTTTTGGGGGCGGGGCATGGAGAGGATCTTAGGCGGTGGTGAGGAGTCGTGAGTTGCACGACTGTCGGTGGGGAAAACACAACATCCGCCGACGGTAAATGTAGCTGTAAGTTTTTTTTTCTTTTTTGAGAGAGATAAGTGCAAAAATCTTGAAAATTTACCAAAAAACCACAATCTAGAATATTTCCAAGATGTGTCTCATTTGACCACTCATGACTAAACTGAAGCATTAGCACACATTGCAAACAAGCGGCCCAATCGTGGTTGATTTTTGCAAATTTTGAGAAATACAATGGATTTTTGAACTTATCGTGGTGTTTTCTTACAATTTAGTCCTTAGAGCCAAATGCCTTGTTGGATGTGAGAAGGTACAAGTCGGACACAAGAGAAAACCGTAAAGAATTGAAACAAGATGATATGTGTCCATTTTTTTCTAGTTTTTTTATATGTTAATGAGATTTATTTTCCCTGAGATGGGTCTATCCTGCAGGATGATAGACCAGGTCTCATAGGATTTATTTCCGTCACAGACTTCCTGAAAACATCGGAACCAAGCAAGCAACCCCTCCTGGGGCATATGGCGCCGTGGAGCACCGTCATCTCATGCCTCCTCTGGATGATTTGGAAAACCAGGAACGAATGGTCTTTGACGCCGTTCGTCTCCCCCATTCGCCGATCCTTGAGCAAGTCGCTGAATATCTGTGGCTATGGCGTGCTCGGGTCCCTTCGCGTGTTAGCTATGAGAGTTTAGAACAGTGGTGCATCGCGCTCTTGTAATTCCTTTGAGCTGACGATCCTTTCCCCGTTTTGTATCCCCCCCCCCTCTCTCTCTCTCTCTCTCTCTGCCGTTAGAAAGAAGACCGAAACCCCGAGAAGGGAAGCCGTTGCCGGAAGTAAAATGTCAACCTGTTGACGTCTGTTGCGTTGACCTGGAACCATGCATTGAATAAGCTCGCGTCACTTAATTCTCTGATCGCTTCACTCACACCAAAATGTGTACTTATTACCGTTCTGCCCAAACTGTCAAGTCCTGACCGTGATCATGCCATACACCAAAGAGAACAGATGAGATCGTACGTCAATTACCATTCAGCATTCTAAACACGTGTTTCGTTGTTGCCTTAAACAACTTGTAAACCTACGAGCCACTTGTCTGTACGGGATTTCTTTATTAAAAGCCCACAACCACACGTGTGTATTATTTTGATCGGCCGTTTTTATTTGACCACCAAATGCAATTATCACATGCTATCCTATACTAGTACTTGAACTGATAGAACATTCGCGGTAGGGGACAGGTTCCATTCGACTCTGACCAGGCGATCCACCAGCCAGCGACATAGACCCCCTCTACTCCATCAGCATACCACCGTAACCTAGCTGCTGGTCAATGGTCGATTGGTCATGCATAGTACTCCGTATACTACAAGTTTTTAAAGTGAAGGAACGGAATCTTCAACAAGTTTGCTCGTCCGATCCAAAGTCCAAACTAGCAATAATTCCAGTCAGGCTGCGGTCAAGACGTATGTACTTCGTTTGTCTCGTTCTTGCTTGTAATTAACTTGATTATTAGTCCACTGATCATTCACTGTCAGGTGAAAGCAAACGAGATGGAAAGTGTGAGTAACGAGGAAAACGTTGCGACTAACATGTGGCGCCCATCTGCCGCGCCGCGCGGAAATATGGCGTAAAATTCAAACTAAGAAACTACGAGTACCTCCGTTCCACAATGTAAACTTTTTTAGCAAACTAAAATAGCTTGCTAAAGAGTCTTATATTATGAAACAAAGGTAATATCTAAGTTTAGATTTACGGAACACCTGACGCTGTGACTATTCAGAGCATCTCCATTTGTTGGGCGTTTCCATGCCGAAATCTAGACCAAAATATGGCTAGACGAAGCTCTTTTTGGCCTAGAAACGTCGAGCTTCCCATTCGCGTTCTCAGGACGAGTTCCCGTGACGCCCTTTTCCGTCCAAATTCGGCTCAACTTCGTCCAGATTTTGGCATAGTTCGCATAATATGAATACAAAATATTGTTCGGCCTAACTCGGCATACAGTCGACCATAATTCGGTGTAAATTTAAATATAGTTCTGCCTATAGTGAAAATAAAACATATTTTGGCCTAGTTCGGCCAGTTCATGCTCGGCATCTACGTGTTGCCCCTGCGTATCCATATGTGCTCAACCAAATCATCCTGCAGCTGTTGATGTACTGTCGGATCTCGAATCTCCTGGCGTATGGCGATGAAGGCAGCCCAAGTTGGAGGCACCTGATGATCATGCTCGACAAGAGCTCTGTAACACGCTCAGAATCGACCCTATGCAAGTTTTAGCGAAACCCGCCAAACCCGCATAGAAACGATTCGAAGGTGCCCACCAGGCACTTGCGTGCGGGTGGAAAACAAAGTAATAACATTACACAACAGTCCTCGATGGGACCCACAGAACAGATATATATAACAGCGACTCAATGAGTCAAGAATACAGATATAATATACAAAGATCCAAATCACCTGTAAAACGGTACAGCGTCCGGCTACGGACAAGATGCAAATGGGGCTAAGAGCCCTGAAGAATAACCAATGGCGTTCATAACCCTGCCCAGGCCAAGCCGGAAGGGTAACCCTGCTAACGGCGTCGATCTCAAAACCTGCTAAAACAAAAGGGGTGCCGGCAAAGGGCAAAGGAAAAAGAAGGAGCGTCAGTACTGAGGCCAGTACACGGCGAGGCTAGAATTCGGCGGTCCTCGCCTACATAGGTATGGTGGACTGAGCGGCAGCGGCAACATGCACTAAACAACCTATAGAGACTCGATACCACTGGCGACTATCAGAGAGGGGTAAGAAAGACCTATCCGGAACCAGCCTGATACTAACACCAAACAATCCCATCCTGGTATTCCCCCTCGAGACCAAACGAGGAAGGCAACCGAGGAACTCACACAGTTGGCAGTTTTACTTATTCGGTTATAGTTGCGGCACTTTACTAGTCAGGTTTAGATAATCATCCTGATAAAGTAAGCAGTGGGCACTTTTAGTTAACCATTCCGTTATAGTGGCAACACTTACTAGTCAGATACAATTAGCATGAGTTAACCCCAAAACCCAGCAGTTGTTGGTACTTTTACTTAGCCATTCCGTTATAGTGAAGCTGGTTACTAGTCATATCGGATACAAGTCAATTTATAACAATAAACTTTAGTTATAGTTGTCTATGATCAAGCACTGTGCTCCAAGTCGTCCATAACCGCGGACACGGCTTCTCGAAAAGATTAAACCCTGCAGGGGTGCACCAAAGTATCCACACGCACCTCGACCCTTTTTGCCAGATCAGTTAACATACACCCATCGGTATGTCGGCGGGGCCTAAGTCATGACGTTTCCCAGACCCAAAGCAAGCACGGGGGGCCACCCCACTAAGTACACCCGCAACGAAGTCGGCCGGTCTCCGAGACGGACTCAGGGTTTGCGACAATGGCTGTAAACGACAGCAAATCCCCAAACGGGGACTGTCGATACGGCGAAAACATTCCGCTTCCAAAACAGTACAGTGTGCAGTACCTCGCACAATCGTAATAAAGCAGTAAACATGGCATAAGTACAGGATAGTAATAAAGCCCCAAACTACTTGAGGCCCCCAGTACAATACTTTGAAATCAGGTACTAAATCGATGGGGGGCCCATATCTCCCCACATGTGGTTAGCGCGCTCGATCTCGGAACAGGTGTCAAGAACTCGGGGTCCTACGGGACACAAGTGGGCGGTCGGAAACCAAATCTTACCTATCACCCACCGATGCCTCTGCTTAATTCAATTTTAGTTATTAAACATGAATTAAAGTGAACGAAAAGTAAAGCCATGATCATCTCCAACATCAACATGCGGCAATTCTCCACAACTGTGGTACTTGACGACACGCAACAGCAATATAGCAAGCGACTACGACGCGCAAGTCCAACTACCTACCAAACATCAGGTAATAGGATGTGTCCAAGGCAATATAGGGCTGCAAGGGATATTACGGGCACGAAACTAGAGCATCGCAACACAGATAGCAAAAGATCAACAGGAGGGAATAAATACTAGAAAGTAAGATAGGTAGAAAGGGGAAGATGCTCGCCTGAAAACATTGTCGAAGGGTTCATCCGAAGATCGGGGCGAAGCTCACATCAACTCAACGGCCTTATCCGCGAAGAAGCAAAACACTAGAAGAAACACCGGATGCAATATTTAATACAACGGCAGAAGATCGGCATGCTTATGATATGATGCATGGCATGGCAAAGGTGCGATGCAATTAGGTCATATTAAGCGGAACCGGGGCCCCGACATTTAATTAGGTGGTTCAAGATATTTAGAAACCCCCGCAATTCAAATGTTGTTTTAACAAGGCAAGATAAGATACCGGTTCGCTACACAAGTTTAAATGAGGCCGATATGAGACTAGATTTACCCGCATATGGGCCCCATATTTAATTATGAGGTGAATCGGCATAAGGCCCCCAAACCACAGATATGCATGCGAGTATGACAATTCAATATGCAACAAGTTGTTATTATGTTATAAAATAGGGTTTCGGGAAGGGGTTCACACATTTAGGGTTCGGCGAACTTGGGTTTCCGGGGTTCGGGGTCCGACAGGGTCCAGGGTCCGGTCTCGGGGTCCAGGGTTCGACGGGATCGACGAGATTCGACGGAAGCGTTCTCGGACTCCGGGGTCGTTCTCGGTAGCAGGGCAGATCTTGTCGCATCGGGGTCTCGATGTCCGGGGAGCAGAACTTGGGTCGGTGTCGGGGCGCATCGGCTTCTTCCGGGTCGGTGCCGTTCTCGTCATCGCAAAGGTCTTGTCGGGTCCCCAAGTCGGGTCGGTCTTGGCTTCGGGGTGAAGAACTTGGTGTCCGGGCGGAGTGCTTGTCATATCCGTGAAGAAGAGCATGTCGGTCCACGGGGTTCGGCCTTCGGGGCGATCTTGGCGTCGGGTTCTCGACTTCGCATCCTCGGGGAAGTGCCTGTCGCACAATTGTCTTTGGGTCCAGGTAAAAGAGCTTGTCGTCCGGGGTTCTCTGGGTCCGATGAAGATCTTGGCGAGGGGAAACTTGGGGTTTGCGGGGTCCGATGACCGGTGTCGAACTTGTCGTCTCCACACCCAACACTTGGCACCACTTGGTACTACACAGGGACCTGCACGGGTGAAGGCGGTTGACATCGGCGACGACGGGGCTCGGGGGCGAGCGGCGACGGCGGGGGCTCGGGGCAGCGGGAGGAGGGGCCGGCGCGGGCGCGGCCTGGCGGAGCTCACCGGCGCGGGCTCGAGGCAGCGGGAGGAGGGGCCGGCGCGGGCGCGGCCTGGCGGAGCTCGCCGGCGCGGGCTCGGCGGCGGCGACGGACCGGCGGGGCCGCGCGGGGGCCGCAGGCGAGGAGGCGGTTGTGGGCGCCGGAGAGGGAGGGCTCGGGGTCGCCGGCGTCGGGGCTTGGCTAGCGCGGGTGGAGGCGGCTGGCTCGGGGCGTGGTGCTCACAGGTGGAGGAGATGGCCGCGGGCGCGGGCGGAGGGAGGTGCGACGGCGGCGACGCGGTGGAAGGCGAGCCGGGGCGGAGGAGACGAGAAGGAAGAGAGAGGAGAGAGCGGGGGCGCACGCGGGACAGGTGGGGTCCAGGGGGTGGGGGTTGTCGGTGGGGATCGGATGTGGGGATCGGTGTGCGTGCGTGTGTGGGTGTGGGCCTGGGGTGTGGACCGGCTGGGGTGAGGTGGGATGAGAGAGAGAGCTGAGAGAGAGGGGGTGGAGCAGGTGGCAGGGTGGGAGTGGTTAGAGGGAGGGGAGAGATTGACGTGGCACGATCTGAGTGGTTGAGGTGATGTGGAGGCTGGGTGTGGGTAGGTAGATTGGTAGATGTAGGATTTAGAAGGGCGGTTAGGTGGACCGATTTAAATTTCAGGGGTGGTCGTTCGGGTCATTCGGCCCGTTCGACTGCCCGACTAAAAATAATTATAATTTTTTATTCATTTCAAACAAGGCTTTTGCAAACCGATATCGGGCAAAACAAAATATTCCGGCGACCCGGATTTTGGCGTTTGAATAAGAGACGGGGCGTTTTAGAAACAAAACGGGCTTTGCGAAAATAGTTTTAGACAAACAACATATGATGATGACGATGCAATGCACAAATTCAACGCGATTTTCTAGTAGTGGTTTTGCGGGATGCCACAATTCGACACCACTAACAATGGATCTCGCCCTCGAGATCCGCCTCATGGTACCGGAAGGAAAGGTCGGCGATCTGCGTCTTCTCGCTTCGTGTAGATCTTCGCGACACCACTAACAAGAGGTCGTTGATCCCGTTCGTCAAGAGAACACTCCGGATAAACAAAGGACGAAGTTGAAGGTAAGGCCACCTCTAACTTCCATGGAAGGAGTAAATTGCATCGATCCACCATTCAATGTACATAAGAGAATGATAAGAGTAGTGGTATGGTCGCGACTCCATCCCGCACTCAAAGCATTACTCTGTACACGAACAGATAGATTATGCAACCAACCCTCAGGATTCAGACTGAAGATCTCGACAAACGAGGTTCGGATCAAGGGAGTGATGCAGACTCTGCATCGGAGCTGGCGTAGATGATGTCGTCGCGTCGGAAAACACCGGAAGGCACGAACAAAGAACAAAGAGAAGTCCACCCGACGAAGGATTCCTCGGATAGCACGAAGACCAGATGTGGCAACACCGTTATCATAGAAGGAAGCGAAACCCTGAAGGTACGACGGAAACCCAACCACGAGAATTCCTGGACTCGAAGAAAGAGACGAGAGCGGATTCAAACACGTAGAGGTAAGAGGGGAATAGCGGAGGGGTAAGGAGTAAAATCAGACCTAATCAGAACTATCCAACCGATTTTTTAAAAAATAGTTTTGACACTCTACTTCGGCCGTTAGCTAGGTTATCCTACAGGCTGGACTTGTGGGGTATCGCAACTGCTGAGCTCTGATACCACTCTGTAACACCCTCAGAATCGACCCTATGCAAGTTTTAGCGAAACCCGCCAAACCCGCATAGAAACGATTCGAAGGTGCCCACCAGGCACTTGCGTGCGGGTGGAAAACAAAGTAATAACATTACACAACAGTCCTCGATGGGACCCACAGAACAGATATATATAACAGCGACTCAATGAGTCAAGAATACAGATATAATATACAAAGATCCAAATCACCTGTAAAACGGTACAGCGTCCGGCTACGGACAAGATGCAAATGGGGCTAAGAGCCCTGAAGAATAACCAATGGCGTCCATAACCCTGCCCAGGCCAAGCCGGAAGGGTAACCCTGCTAACGGCGTCGATCTCAAAACCTGCTAAAACAAAAGGGGTGTCGGCAAAGGGCAAAGGAAAAAGAAGGAGCGTCAGTACTGAGGCCAGTACACGGCGAGGCTAGAATTCGGCGGTCCTCGCCTACATAGGTATGGTGGACTGAGCGGCAGCGGCAGCATGCACTAAACAACCTATAGAGACTCGATACCACTGGCGACTATCAGAGAGGGGTAAGAAAGACCTATCCGGAACCAGCCTGATACTAACACCAAACAATCCCATCCTGGTATTCCCCCTCGAGACCAAACGAGGAAGGCAACCGAGGAACTCACACAGTTGGCAGTTTTACTTATTCGGTTATAGTTGCGGCACTTTACTAGTCAGGTTTAGATAATCATCCTGATAAAGTAAGCAGTGGGCACTTTTAGTTAACCATTCCGTTATAGTGGCAACACTTACTAGTCAGATACAATTAGCATGAGTTAACCCCAAAACCCAGCAGTTGTTGGTACTTTTACTTAGCCATTCCGTTATAGTGAAGCTGGTTACTAGTCATATCGGATACAAGTCAATTTATAACAATAAACTTTAGTTATAGTTGTCTATGATCAAGCACTGTGCTCCAAGTCGTCCATAACCGCGGACACGGCTTCTCGAAAAGATTAAACCCTGCAGGGGTGCACCAAAGTATCCACACGCACCTCGACCCTTTTTGCCAGATCAGTTAACATACACCCATCGGTATGTCGGCGGGGCCTAAGTCATGACGTTTCCCAGACCCAAAGCAAGCACGGGGGGCCACCCCACTAAGTACACCCGCAACGAAGTCGGCCGGTCTCCGAGACGGACTCAGGGTTTGCGACAATGGCTGTAAACGACAGCAAATCCCCAAACGGGGATTGTCGATACGGCGAAAACATTCCGCTTCCAAAACAGTACAGTGTGCAGTACCTCGCACAATCGTAATAAAGCAGTAAACATGGCATAAGTACAGGATAGTAATAAAGCCCCAAACTACTTGTGGCCCCCAGTACAATACTTTGAAATCAGGTACTAAATCGATGGGGGGCCCATATCTCCCCACATGTGGTTAGCGCGCTCGATCTCGGAACAGGTGTCAAGAACTCGGGGTCCTACGGGACACAAGTGGGCGGTCGGAAACCAAATCTTACCTATCACCCACCGATGCCTCTGCTTAATTCAATTTTAGTTATTAAACATGAATTAAAGTGAACGAAAAGTAAAGCCATGATCATCTCCAACATCAACATGCGGCAATTCTCCACAACTGTGGTACTTGACGACACGCAACAGCAATATAGCAAGCGACTACGACGCGCAAGTCCAACTACCTACCAAACATCAGGTAATAGGATGTGTCCAAGGCAATATAGGGCTGCAAGGGATATTACGGGCACGAAACTAGAGCATCGCAACACAGATAGCAAAAGATCAACAGGAGGGAATAAATACTAGAAAGTAAGATAGGTAGAAAGGGGAAGATGCTCGCCTGAAAACATTGTCGAAGGGTTCATCCGAAGATCGGGGCGAAGCTCACATCAACTCAACGGCCTTATCCGCGAAGAAGCAAAACACTAGAAGAAACACCGGATGCAATATTTAATACAACGGCAGAAGATCGGCATGCTTATGATATGATGCATGGCATGGCAAAGGTGCGATGCAATTAGGTCATATTAAGCGGAACCGGGGCCCCGACATTTAATTAGGTGGTTCAAGATATTTAGAAACCCCCGCAATTCAAATGTTGTTTTAACAAGGCAAGATAAGATACCGGTTCGCTACACAAGTTTAAATGAGGCCGATATGAGACTAGATTTACCCGCATATGGGCCCCATATTTAATTATGAGGTGAATCGGCATAAGGCCCCCAAACCACAGATATGCATGCGAGTATGACAATTCAATATGCAACAAGTTGTTATTATGTTATAAAATAGGGTTTCGGGAAGGGGTTCACACATTTAGGGTTCGGCGAACTTGGGTTTCCGGGGTTCGGGGTCCGACAGGGTCCAGGGTCCGGTCTCGGGGTCCAGGGTTCGACGGGATCGACGAGATTCGACGGAAGCGTTCTCGGACTCCGGGGTCGTTCTCGGTAGCAGGGCAGATCTTGTCGCATCGGGGTCTCGATGTCCGGGGAGCAGAACTTGGGTCGGTGTCGGGGCGCATCGGCTTCTTCCGGGTCGGTGCCGTTCTCGTCATCGCAAAGGTCTTGTCGGGTCCCCAAGTCGGGTCGGTCTTGGCTTCGGGGTGAAGAACTTGGTGTCCGGGCGGAGTGCTTGTCATATCCGTGAAGAAGAGCATGTCGGTCCACGGGGTTCGGCCTTCGGGGCGATCTTGGCGTCGGGTTCTCGACTTCGCATCCTCGGGGAAGTGCCTGTCGCACAATTGTCTTCGGGTCCAGGTAAAAGAGCTTGTCGTCCGGGGTTCTCTGGGTCCGATGAAGATCTTGGCGAGGGGAAACTTGGGGTTTGCGGGGTCCGATGACCGGTGTCGAACTTGTCGTCTCCACACCCAACACTTGGCACCACTTGGTACTACACAGGGACCTGCACGGGTGAAGGCGGTTGACATCGGCGACGACGGGGCTCGGGGGCGAGCGGCGACGGCGGGGGCTCGGGGCAGCGGGAGGAGGGGCCGGCGCGGGCGCGGCCTGGCGGAGCTCACCGGCGCGGGCTCGAGGCAGCGGGAGGAGGGGCCGGCGCGGGCGCGGCCTGGCGGAGCTCGCCGGCGCGGGCTCGGCGGCGGCGACGGACCGGCGGGGCCGCGCGGGGGCCGCAGGCGAGGAGGCGGTTGTGGGCGCCGGAGAGGGAGGGCTCGGGGTCGCCGGCGTCGGGGCTTGGCTAGCGCGGGTGGAGGCGGCTGGCTCGGGGCGTGGTGCTCACAGGTGGAGGAGATGGCCGCGGGCGCGGGCGGAGGGAGGTGCGACGGCGGCGACGCGGTGGAAGGCGAGCCGGGGCGGAGGAGACGAGAAGGAAGAGAGAGGAGAGAGCGGGGGCGCACGCGGGACAGGTGGGGTCCAGGGGGTGGGGGTTGTCGGTGGGGATCGGATGTGGGGATCGGTGTGCGTGCGTGTGTGGGCCTGGGGTGTGGACCGGCTGGGGTGAGGTGGGATGAGAGAGAGAGCTGAGAGAGAGGGGGTGGAGCAGGTGGCAGGGTGGGAGTGGTTAGAGGGAGGGGAGAGGTTGACGTGGCACGATCTGAGTGGTTGAGGTGATGTGGAGGCTGGGTGTGGGTAGGTAGATTGGTAGATGTAGGATTTAGAAGGGTGGTTAGGTGGACCGATTTAAATTTCAGGGGTGGTCGTTCGGGTCATTCGGCCCGTTCGACTGCCCGACTAAAAATAATTATAATTTTTTATTTATTTCAAACAAGGCTTTTGCAAACCGATATCGGGCAAAACAAAATATTCCGGCGACCCGGATTTTGGCGTTTGAATAAGAGACGGGGCGTTTTAGAAACAAAACGGGCTTTGCGAAAATAGTTTTAGACAAACAACATATGATGATGACGATGCAATGCACAAATTCAACGCGATTTTCTAGTAGTGGTTTTGCGGGATGCCACAAGGTCCATGTCTGTAGTATGACTCATTCTGCTCGACCAAAGATGATGTGTAGCAACTGTCTCGAGTATTACAGTGCAACCTCCTTTGTGTCCTTTGAACATTCCCTGTCATGCAAATAGACAGTTCTTCCACCGCTAATGCTTTCAGTCTATGCTTCCAAGCATCCTAGGAAATCCTCTACTTTCATTGACGGCAAGGATCCGAGCGGTGTCTTCAGCAGTGGATGTTCTCAAGTACTGTTTCCGAAACACTTCAATCACTGCCCTGCAGAACCTATATAAGCAATCGATGGCGGTGGACTCGGCCATGCAGAGATAGTCATCGGCACTGCCACCCGGCGCTCCATATGCAAGCAACCTCATCGTCACTTTGCACTTCTGTAGTGAGAAAAACCCAACCCTGCCGGTGCAGTCATTATTGCATGATCTTAAGGAAGAGCTTCCAGCTCATCCTGAAATAGCGCTGAAACACGGCCTCTTCGTGGAGCGGCTCGTCGGCGAAGTAGTCGGTGTACAACATGCAGTAGCCCTCTTTCATTTGCCTCGCCTTTTATTTTCGACGACCCTTCACCAAACCTCCGCGCTTCGGCTTCGCCGTCTGCAGGTACAGATGGGCGAGGGAGGCGAGGATCTGCATGTGCTCTGCATCTTCGATGACAGCGGCGTTCTCCTCCTCCAGAAACACGGCGAGGATATCCTCGTCGGCGGAGTCCATGGCCGAACTGGCAAAACGCCGAACACTTTGCGGGCGAGGTGGTGGGAGCTACGACGAAGATTGGGCGGCGAAAGCGGCGGCGACTACGGCGAGCTTATCTAGAGGCGTGGGCATGTCTCGGCGTGGAGGAGCTCCGCCGGCGAAGCCATGGCGGCAGAGGCAGTTGGAGAGCTCTTCGCCGCAGATTGGGCAAGTGGTTGTGGGGAAATGGGGCTTTGTCGCCGACAGAGTTGGTCCATGCCCATTTTCGCTTCATCCGTCGTTTCCAGAGCGTTCCCGAGATGCTGGGAATGGCCTAGTAAGTCCGGACCAAAGTTCGCCCAAATCCGAACAAAACTGGGATCCTAGGGACACGACAGGACCGATTTTCGATGTCCGGATCTAAATTTTGTCCTGAAATCGGTGTCCTGAGAAGACGAGTGGAGATGCTCTCGGGAGACAGGAGACAATAGTAGAAGAGTACGTACTAGCAGAGTTGAGTTCATGGTTAACCGTGAAAGGCACTGACCGTGATCATTCTCCCATTGACCATATATTCCGTTGTAAATTAAACAAGCTCCTAATTAAAAGTTAGGATATACTATATGATAATCATATCCAAGACCTGGTACGGACGAACGTTCACTGTTGGCGATACGACGTTCCATGGTGGATCGTCTCTGGCCAGGAGATCACAAGCAGGCATCGGCACGAACGAACTAGCTGTTGGTCGTTGGTCAAAATACAAAGCTTATAAAACGGTGAAGCAACGGAATCTTGAACCAGTGTAACTAATTTTACTCTCGTCCAAATCTCTACACTTATTAATTCTGGTCAGCTTCTAGACGTTCAACACACACATCGTCTGCAGTTTGTTATGCTTAGCCATGCACGGGAATTGAATGTGGTGATTTGTGAATTCATGAAAACGACGGCCTGGTGACACACACCTGCAGCTGCAGCACCAAGTCACCAGCCAGCCAGCGCGATCGAGGCGAGTGATCGGGAGACACCGTGCGATTCAACGTGGCGAAAAGGCTTTGTCACGTCACTGCCGATGGATAGTACTGTACTGCATGCGAGCTACCATCGCCTAGCAGAGTAGGCACCAACCACCTAGCCAGTCGTAGCTAGCTCTCCCTCCATAAAAGACACGAGGCCGCACCACAGTTTCTTCCACCAAACTCAATCAATCCCCCCGATCCAGCAAGTGCGACCTCTCTACGCTCGCCAAAGCCGCACCTCGCTCGCCACCAAACTCGCTCGATTGTTTCCTTCTCCGGGAGCTACGCTACTACTAGCTAGCTGGTCATCCATGGAGGTGGAGGCGTTCCCGATAGGCTTCACCAAGGGCATCCGCTCCCACTGGCGCCGGAGCAAGTACCAGCGCCTCGAGAACGGCGACGGCGGCAGGTCGTCGACCCGAGGCAACACCCAGCGCCTCGGCGGCAGCGGCGCACGCCGCGGCTCCGGAGGCGGGTGGCGCGTGCGGCTGCGCGGTCTGATCGTCCGCCGGGTGCGCGTGGTCCGCGCGGTCGTCGCGGCGCCCGCGCGTCTCCTGTGCCGGCTGCGGGACGCGTACGTCGGCGGCATGCTCACGGTGGCCCAGAAGGCGGCGTGCTCCGCGCTGCCCGACGGGACGTGCGCCAAGCGGGTGCCGAGGCGGAAGCACCAGCAGAAGCTGCTTCCGGGGGTTGCGGCGGCGCAGCAGGGCCCGTCGGAGTTCGAGACGCGGCTGGTGATGGAGATCTACAAGTCCATCGTGGCGTCCAAGGAGCTCGCCACCATGCTCCAATCCTCCGCCGCGCACCTGCCCGCCGCATCCTCGACATAACTGTATCTAATTAATTAAGCATCCATTTTTTTATCGCCGTACGCACGCGTTGGTCTGAAGCGAGGTTTATTTCCAAGTTCGTTCGCTCGCTTCGCCTTAATTTCCTGCTACTGTGCTATCTTTCTCTGTTCGTGGCATGTAAATCTGTAAGAAGGAACGAAATCCCAAAGCTGTTCAAAGTTTCAAATGTTTCCACTTGCTCTGCATGTGTTACTGTCAAGGTAGTAACACTTTTCCATGACTGCGTTCATAGTAATAGCCATCTGAATCAGGCGTCGAAAGGTCCAACTCGAGGACGGACCATGTGTTTTGACTCGGGAAAAAAAAGCTTAATTTCCATCTCACGTGTTTGACAAAACAAGCACACAGAGTATACGTGGACTGGTGATACTCTTTAAATTGGAGATGGAATAAAATTAAATGCGTACGTATGCATCCATCTTTCACTGTCAACGCGCGCATGTGGCTGCATATATACGTGTACTGTATCGCTCATCTAGAAGCAGTATATTAGTAGTACGACACGACTCGTCGGCTCGGTTGAGACTTGAAACTCCTGGCCATGATGCATTGGTGCGTGTACCTGTAATTCGCCATACCTCACACGTCTGATTTTCAAATCCCACGGTTTTGGGAGATCGATAATACAGAGAGTATATACGAGATGTACAACGGTCCCATCGGTCCCTCACTGTCAACGCGTGCACGTGGCAGTACTCGTGTACCTACGTATCATTCCTCTAGCTAGCTAGAGGCTCTCTTGTTGAGTGCTGAGACTTGAAACAGTAAATTTTAAAAAACCATCACAGTTAGGGGAAAAGTAATAACCCTTCAAAAAAAATCCACCGAAAAACATGCATATTTTAGTGGGTATTTGTTACTCAAACCCCAATTGTGGTGGTTTTTTGTAATTTACTCTGACTTAAAACTCTCTTGTTATATTTTTGTTTTTAGCATCTCCTGTGTAAAAGAAACTTGAGTAAATTTTGTTCATCATTTTCCTTTGTTTTGGACCTATAGTGAACCATGTGTGTGGGCGGGCTCGCTTTGTTGACCACAAAGGTTCCCCAAAAACATAAAATACAAAGCTTTTGTTACCGGATGCATGTAGCACGACTGTTTTCGGTTTTCACCCAAGGCGCGAAGCTTCGTCGTCTACCGTTGGTACCATGGGACATGTCTCCATAGAGAGTTTTATGAATCTGAAAGAGATGGAGAAAATTATGATGACAACGATCAATGAGTGGTTTTGGCAGAACGGATTTGATTGTGGGATGAAGATAATGCGACACGGGTCTTATTGTGTGTCGGGTGTTCAGCGACTTGTAGCAGCAACCCTGTCAAGCAGGGGTGCCAACGCGGGTGGACTGCATCTTTGGTGGTGCCCATCGAGTATCCAACCATGATTTTCAGGGTGAAAACCAATGTCTGGCCTTCATTGGTTGTATATGACAATGGCCTTGCAGAAAACATCGTTTTGAAAACAAAAATTTTCTTCAGGGGTGAAAACCCAATATCTTCGATCGGGGCGACGATAGTGTTTGTGCATTGTTTGCTTTTTGGAGGCATTTCTTTTGGATAGTCTAGTTTATAGTACGTGTGTTGTACTCGGTGGTGGTTAGAGTGCTTCTGTTGCGAGTAGTTTACACCGCAGGGTCATTTTTATTTGTCTCTGGTTTATTTTGTTCTTGGTTGTGTGCATCTGTGATGTCTTTGGACGTCTTGTTCGTGCAGAAGCTGAATGTAATTGGTATCTTGCGATATTAATATATTTCATTTATTAAAAAAGCACGACTTTTTTTAAATAACTTTGTTTTTATATTCTTGAATAAATTTTGGCCATTTTCCAATGATTTACATGCATAGACCACACAAAGTTGTAGAGCTCGCACCGTTGCACGACAACCTTTTTTATACCGTATGTATCGTCTTATGTAGTAGCTGGACGTTTGAAGTCTCCGGCGGTTCTATCAGTCTCCACCTCACCATTTTGGAAATACCACAAGTCAAACTTCCAAAGCTTTGACGATCAATATGAAATTTAAAATTTTAAAATCATATATACATATTCATCTCCATAGACATGTTATTCAGCACCTAGGGTGCATAGTATGCTATTTTGCACTCAAGTTTAATTTATGTTTGGAATAGAAATAAGAGTGTGTGTGTGTGTATTGACCGACAATGAAAAAATGACATAAGAAACGCAATGTACACGTCATAACAACGTAGAAACCTTAAAAATGTGTGATTTACTCATAGTTTTGTATGTATCACGAAAAAAGTTTACATGTGCATATTGTCTTACATTCTTTTTTTACTGACGGGGTACGACAAAAATTATTTGACGTAAAATTCATGTACGATAACAAAGAAGTAGATAGCGATTCCACTCATCTCCAAATGTATTTTTTTCCAGCATTATGATTTTACTTGGCATGACACATATACAAGTACTAGGAAAAAGTAATAGTCAATAAACCTCGAAGACCTTGTCAATGTCCAAAACATAGCTTACTATTGAACTCAAATGACTAATGCTTACAGACAACTCATTTGACTTGAAATTTCCATCGTGAACCATGGATGGGCTTGAAGGTTTCCACTTAATGGAATTTATAACTGGACCGATGACTTGATGTTTTCTTTCATGCTTTTCCTTTCTCCCGGCACTCAACGTCTCAAGGCGAAGCCAGTACTCAATTTTATCCAGCGTGACAATTCATACTCTCCCTTGAACCGGAAATGGCCAGTCTAGCCTCACTGATTGAACTACTAGCAATATTTCTGTTATTCTTTTTTCGGTACCAAAGAATCTTTCCATTCTCATATGCAACGGAGTCAACCATGGCGGCTACGCACGTTGAACTCCGATCCATGGTCACCACCCCCATCGCTGTCAGAGTCTCACAGAGACACATCTGAGCTTGACCATCTGATCAGCTTCGCCCGAGACCGATCGAGAGGAGACACGATGGGCGCGGCGGAGCTGCCGAGGATCGACTTCACCGGCGTGGACGCGTCGGCGCCGGGGACGGGGCGGTGGGACGCGGTCCGCGCGCAGGTGACGGACGCGCTGGCCACCTTGGGCTGCTTCGACGCGCACTACCCTTCGCTCGCCCCGGCGCGCCGGGCGGCGCTCTTCCACGGCGCAGTGCGCCCGCTCTTCGCGCTGCCCACCGACACCAAGCGCCGTAACACCTACGGGCCCGGCAAGCCCTTCCACGGCTACCTCGGGGGCCTCCCGGGCCTCGACGCGTACGAGAGCCTCGCCATCGTCGACGGGCACAGGCCGGACGAACTCCACGCATTCGCCGAGCTCATGTTCCCCGGCGCCGACAACGACGCCTTCTGGTACGTAATATAAACAGCTCCCCCTTCAATTAATTAATCGGTATCTTTCTGCGCCGATCTGATGTATCGCCAAAGATTCGCCGCCGGAACGACGCCAGCGAGAGCGTCCATGGCACGGCGGCGCGGATGGCGGAGCTGGAGGGTGTGGTGCGGCGGATGGTCATGGAGGGGCTCGGGGTGTCCTCTGCCCAGAGAGAGCCCATGATGTGGCATCTGTTCCGGGTGTCAGAGTACGGGGCGCTGACCGGCGACGAGAAGCAGAGGGCGGTGAGGTACGGGTCGCACCAGGACACCAACTGGCTGAGCGTGGTGTGCCAGCACGAGGTGGACGGGCTGGAGATGCGGGCCCGGGACGGCCGCTGGGTCCTCGTCCAGCCGTCGCCGGAGTCGCTCGTCGTCATGGCCGGCAACGCTCTCCGGGTAAGAAACGAGCTGACTCTGGACTTTTTTTTTTCTGGTCGCCTTGGTTTGATTTGATTTGCTGCCGTGTGGCGCAGGCGTGGTCGAACGACCGCGTGCGCGCGCCGTTCCACCGGATCAGCGTGGGCGGGGTCGCCACGAGGTACTCCGCCATGCTCTTCTCCGTGCCCGCCGAGCCGACGATCCGGGCGGCCGACGAGCTCGTGGACGAGGCCGGCGGCCACCCTCGCCGCTTCAGGGAGTACGACTACGACGAGTTCGTTCGGTTCTGCGTCTCCGAGGAGGGAGGTCGGCACGACGACAAGCTCAAGGCGTACTGTGGGGTGTAGGCGGGGCGGGGCCAGTGAGGGGGGCGACAAGCACGAGCATCACCATTATCAAGTCCCGATTTCACCGTCGAAATTCGTGCTATGTAGTCTGGGATCAGCATAATAATGGATAAGTTTTCTCTTTGTCGCAACAGGACCCAACTGTCCACGATTGTTCCCTTTGCCACCTGATATTATGTCAGTGATGAGTGATGACACCTGAACTGAAGATTCAGAGTCCAGTTATCTGTCCATGGACCGTAAATGTGCTTGTGCGTGTGCGTGTGCGTGTGTGGCCTGGAGCCTGGAGGCCGCGAAGTGAGTACCATGGTCGTGTTATAAAATCACTGCCTTGTAGTAACATTTTCTTTTTCGAGGTTGAGCCTTGTAACAGCTGTCTCTCATCCTTTCTCTGAATTTCGCATCCCCTCTGCTCGCTCTTCTCACCCTCCTCCAATTCCCATATTCCTGTGATCTGATTCCTCAGGTCGTCACAATTTTGGTATAAAGAGCCTTAAATTTATCCCAATTTTTTTTTTTGCACCGCCAATCTGTTGCACTATTATTCTCTTGGCATTGATATGTTTGTATTTCTAGATGAAAGGTGCGAACTCACTTCGGTGAAGTAGCACAAAATCCCTAGCCTCGATCAGCTCGGAGCCTCGGACCGAGCCACGACGGGCGCCGGCAAAACCTCAGTTCGGACGCAACATGTGCTCACGGTCACGGCAATGGAGGAGTACGCACGACAAGTGAAGACGATGTTGGAGCAGATCCTCAAGCGCCTCAACGACCAGTCCGTTCTTAGCAACCAACGTCACGAGTAGGGTTGCAGAAGCACGATATGAGGTATCCCGCATAACTGCTACTCCCTCCGTTTAGAAATATAAGATGTTTTAGGTTTGTGAAGGAGACATATCTAGACACCTTTTAGTGTATAGGTTTAAATGAATCTAGACACTAAAAGTTGTCTAGATACATCTCATTCACAAACCTAAAACATCTTATATTTCTAAACGGAGGGAGTAGCTAGTTTAAAACTAGTCCGACGAATCCTTGTACGAAGACCTTATGAATGGACATCATAGATTTCCAAGAAAATATTTTATGGAATCTTAAAGCCCACTTAATGAAAAAATTTCATGGGGTTCCCTAATAGAATGCTTTTGCTAATAAAAGATAATCTGGCAAAAAGGAATTGAAATGAATGCAAAAAATTATTGTTTTTGTGATGCACAAGAAACCATTGAGCACTTTTTTGTCTTTTCCTTTTTGCACAATTTGTTTGGCCCATTGTTTTCTCCATTTACAATATTCCACCACCTACAAATATCACAACTATATTTACAAATTGGTTAAATGGATTTGGTAAGAAATAAAAATAAAATACGCATAGGTGTTTCTTTTTTATGTTAGTCTATTTGCAAGTGTAAATGCAATATCATTTCTAACTAGGCTGGAGTTTATTTTTTTTGCAGATTATATTTATGGCTTTGCATTGGATTCAACTTTGGGCTTTCCTTCTCCCAGTGGATCAACGAAAACTTATGATTATTGGATGCAATCAGCTCTTGACGGTCATACGTGATACCTACTGCAAGACTAGCTGGTGGAATAATACTAGATTGAGCGATGTCTAGCCTCTAAATGCCTTTTATCTTAGTTATTTTTTGATAGTTTGTTTGTGTATCAACCTCTATGATCCTTGAATTGTAATACTTTGCAGACAAACCAAGTAATAAAAGTTTATGTGCATCGATTGGACCAGATGTCAGGGTTTTTATCCCCCATTAAAAAAACAATTACATGGATATTAACACACACTATTCATGAGAGTCAAGCTCGATCTCTTTGAATAAAATCCATCCTTTCCATCTATCATCCTACGAGCATCTTTGGTACTACTACAATGAAGTGTCCCTTCACCTCCCCTATGTAGGTGATCCAGAGGGTTCATAACTACCCTCATTTGACTAGCCAACACTTTGATCCAACTCTACCCAAAAAAAATTGGTTCACCCAACAATACCCATTTATACGACCACGTCCTCCTTCTTCGAACCATTTGGTATGTATTGCCCCCTAATTATACATCATTCTTGGGTCTAGTTTTGATTGGACTTGGGCTTAGATGTAGTGGGTTCTTGGGCCTAAAAAGATGAAAAGAGGCAGAAAAAAGCTCTGTACTAGGCTCATGCCAGGGAAACAAAGCAAGGGCGACAACCATCAGCTGGCAACCCAAGATCTTGACATGAGGGGTGCAGAAACGAAAATGCAAGTCTACATACACGTGGGTGTCCCGGGCTTATCACATCCATCAATTCCCCTGGCTTCGTTTGAGATTCGTGCAATTTTTTTATAATAACCACCTTGACCTATTTCTATTTATTGTTAGCAAGTCCTTTTATATTCTACATAGTGCGCCTCCATTCTTTCCATATTTCTCAAATGGTACTAGCCTGAATGTACACTTCAGGAATCAGGAAGTATAGTTTTGACTCGGAATATGACAGTCGAGAGAATCAGAACATGTTCAGGGCTATGAGAATCAACATAATCGGGAAAATATCAGATAAATTCAACAATCAAGAAGATAACTGAATCAAAATCTGTGATACAAGGCACCGGCTTAATTCAGAATCATGCATCATTCAAAAGTAGAACAGGATTGGGGAGGACATTCACCGAACAAAAAAATTAACCAAATCCACAGAGGCGGAGCGGTGCTTCGTGATGCAGAGGGTCGCCAAGGAGGACCATGTTACGGCAGAGGAGCATGGATCCACGTCCACCACAGCCAGATCTGAGCGTGTTCGTGGTAGTCTGGTGGAGAAGACGAAGTGCACGGATGCATGGTCGTGGCCACCGGACGTGGAGACGACGCAGTGCAAGGAGCCATGGTTGTGGCTGCCGGAGGTGGAGACGTTGCAGTGCACGCATACCTGGCAGAGGCAGTGAATCCATGAAGAACCTCTTGGTCCATGGCTTCCTAAATGCCGGTGTTGGTCAACGTTGCTCCTTCAGGAGTTGCTACTCTAAGGTTGGAGGAGCACCAGATCCAAAGCCCAGCGTGGCAGGTTGGAGGCGGCGACGCCGAGTCTCGGGGGGATGGTGGAACCGTCGGTTGAAGAACGTGAGCCATGTCGCAACGGCGTTGGAGCATATGGGACCGTGGCGGTGGTAGAAACGATGGGACGAACCGGCAGAGGAGGATGAACTTGGGAAGATGGGGATAAGATGTACAGAGGATAAGGGAGAGAGCAAGA
This sequence comes from Avena sativa, assembly GCA_916181665.1. Classification (NCBI taxonomy): domain Eukaryota; kingdom Viridiplantae; phylum Streptophyta; class Magnoliopsida; order Poales; family Poaceae; genus Avena; species Avena sativa. Next base: position 378,243,558 of record OV702279.1, on the reverse strand, counting down.
GAAGATGGATTTGTCCACTTCGGTTTTCCATATAGGTGCGAACATGAACTTGTACAGGTTGCTCTTTGCGAATGAACAACACGAATCTCAAACAAGTTGCCTACAGTGAAGATAAGCCCAGAACGCCCACACCCTTATATAATCGCTGCGTTCGGGGCAGAAAGCTAGAAACAACACACTGAACACTTGCACACCCATCCTGAAGCTGATAGTCTCTTCATCCAACAACACTGAACACTTGTCGAACAATCACATATTCTAATAAAAAGGAGTCCAATAATTTGTATTTATAAGATATATTTGTTCATTCATTGGCTTCCTTTTCAAAGATCATCTTTCTCCCATGCATACATGTAGTTGAACAGATGAATTATGTAGAAGTCATGTTGTCCAAGTATCTAGATATAATACGGAATATTAGTTCTTCAAAATTTAAAGCATTAAGATATGCAATGTTGTTTACATTTAGAAGTATGTAGTCTTTTTTGGAGATATACTACTCCCTCCGTCCCAAAAAAGATATCACAAATTTGTCTAAATTACAAAAAAAAATCGATATCTATTTTAGACGGAGGGAGTACATTATATTGATATCTTGTTTTACATCATGTGTCTGTGGTGCTTCAAAGATTTTCCTGTAGTATGTAAGTCCCATCTACTAATACACCTTTGCTTGTAGAAAGCTCAATATTAGCTAGTTTGAGTACATGCCATTCTCCATGCACCCAAAACAAAATGAAAAGAGAGGCATTGATACTCCCATCACACGTGGAATCCACCAGGTCTTTGCTTCCTCTCAGGTGCAAAAATACAAATCCCAGACACACACAAAATGAAAATGTAAAAACCACTTGGGACTCACGGATTCATCATATGCACGGTTGCAAGTATCTTTACAGACCCCAACTTCACACTATAGCCCACCAAAGATTGCTGATTTGCTGTCAGCGAATTCAGATAAGGTTCAGCCAGAGAAAGCAAAACAAGAGCGGCAGCCATCATTCGGTAACGAGATCTTCATGCGCAGGATGCATAGAAATTAGCTGCACATCCATTATTCAGTCACTGATTATGAAACAATATACAAAGATCTTCAGTCATTGTCTGGCAGCTTCCTCAAAACTCATGTAAATATAACCAGCCATTGCAGTGCTAGACCGACAGACTGTAGTTGGGAACTAGAACAGCAAGGCCAAAGGACTGGCAAAAACAGAGCAATAGAAACAAATAATCAGATAATGTGGCATCTACCCTTGACATGTTCCTCAAAGTTCATAACTCATCGCTTCAGTCGTCCAGAAGCAATGCAACTGAATTGCTAAACTGACAGACTGCATTTGGGAACTGGAACAGCAAGCTCACAGAACCGAAGAAAACAAAGCAGTATAAACTAGAAATAGACAATATGGCATCTGTGCTTGACATGTTCCAAATCCAAAAACATTATAACCCATTGTCCAGAAACATTACTGCTCAAGTCTGAAGTCGCCTGCATACACTTTCTAAGAAGTACCCAAATAAGATGAGTGATGTACTCAAATAAGGGGCTCAGCTACACTACTAGTCCAATAGTTTCCTCTCAAAACGAAACTAAGAAACAAGATCATGTAATTGTAACCAATGGCTATGTGACAAACCATGTAACAAAAAACCCTGCCCAACATATGAATTCACCTATCTCGTGATCCAGAATCCCAGACCAAACACATAAGAATAGCTCAACTAGCTGTATTCACATTTTTGCCGCTTCTTCTGCATATAATTTTACCTCTCCCATTTTGGCACTGTACTTTTTTTTTTGGGTTTATTTTCTTCCGTGGCATTGTTAGAGGAGAGGGCAGGAAGAAATGGAGTGAAGGTAGTGTGATTGGCGGTCGGTCTCAAGCGCGGAGGAGGAGGGGGTGGTCGGCGGGGGTGATGGAGTGCCGGAAGTGGCAGCGGTGGCCATAGGGGCAGGGGCCGCCACCGATGATCATGCGGCAGACCTGGGTCTTGTAGCGCGGGTGGCGGATGATGGGGCGAAGCTCGGCAATGCCGTGAGCGAACTGGCACTGGTCGGCGTACGGGCACGCTCCGGTCTCGTCCCACTTGTTGCACAGCTCCGTCTTGAACATGCCCTGGTTGTACACCTCGAACTCCATCCCGCCCGTGGACGTCACCAACTGGGCCTTCTCCCGGCCGCGGCCCTTCTGCTCCTCCGGCTTCGTGCCGTCCACGCCCACGAACACGCGCTGCTGCTCTCGCATTGCATGGACATAGGCAAATGATCGAACAGGTGAGCGTCATGGAATGCAAAGGGACAGCACCGCGGGACTGTGTGGCAGTTGAGGAGGGGGTGGGCATTTTTCTCACCGATCCGACGTTCTCCGGCCTCGTCATGCGATGCTTGCCGTTGCCGCCGTTCCTGGCCATCGTCAGGTAGCCGGTGGAGCGGATGGAGATGCTCTTGGGCAGAACGGCGTGCTTCTCGGCCGGGGAGGCGGGACGCGCCGTAGGCAGCAGCACCGGACGAGCCCCCGGCATGGGCTGCATCTGGCCGAGGTGGAGGCGGCGGAGCTGCCCGGCCAGGGCGACGGCGGAGGCCCGGTTGCCGCCGAGCATGACGAAGCGGCCTGTGAGGTCCTTGTTGGCGACGCGGAGCTCGGCGTTCTGGAGGCGGAGCGCGGCGGCCTCGCGCGCGGTGTCGGCGAGCTGGGAGACGCAGAGCTCGTAGCGGTTGGCCGCATCCTGGTACTGGAGCGCGAGGCGTGCCATGCGCAGGCGGTGCTCCGTGGCCGCCGCCTTATGCGCATCGTCGACGCGGGAGCCGGAGGAGGAGGAGGGGGTGGAGAGGGAGGCGGCGCCGAGCGGGGACGCCCCGGGGCTCGGGGTGAAGAGGGTGTAGCCGCCACGTGGGGACGGCCTCGGGCTCGGGGTGCAGGGGCTGTAGCCGCCGTGGAAGAGGCCGTCGCCGCGCGGTGACACCCTGGGGCCGGGGATGACGGGGGTGTAGCCGCCGTAGAAGAGGGCGCCGCCGTTGGGGAGCAGCAGGCCTGGGGAGCAGAGGCGGTGATCAGCGAAGCCCAGCGGGCTGGGCCCGAACCCGAAGCCCACGGGGTGGGCCGGGCGGAGGAGAACTTCCTGCATGGCGGCGACTCGACTCCCTTGGCCTTGGATTCCCACTCCGCTCCGAGAAACAACGAGTCCCTGCAGCAACAATCGATCGAAATGTCACGAAAATTTCGAAGAAAAAAACCCTCATAAATCTCTACCGAATAGGAACTGCGACCAGCATTCGTAACCTCAAATCCAGCCCGCAACATAGGTCGGAAGTAAAACGCAAACCCATCAACTAATAATCCCCACGCACAAGTCGTGAAATTAAAATCGCCACCGGCCCAAGCACGGCACGAGGGACACCTATCAAACACTCGCAATGCATCCCGAAACGATCGGTCGAAACCCCAGGCAAGCAAACTAAATTAGTCGCCGAGCATTAACCGGGTTGGGGGAGGATCGGGGCGGATGAACTGCACCTGCTAGTCGATCGGCGCGGCCCGCCGGCGTGCGTGCCTGCCTGCTGCCGGAGGGAGGAGAGAGCGGCGCTGGATTCGGGACCGGTCGGCGCCGATTTGGGCGTGGAGAGTGGAGGACGGGGTGTGAGAGAGGGGGAGGTGGGTGACGCCGCTGGACCGGAAACGTGTCGGGTGCGCGTATATATGTCGCTGGGGCACGGCCGCGAGGCATGCGGAGCGAGGTTCGAGATGATTCGGTGGGGCCCGCGCGGCAGCCTCTCTCCGGAAACGGCGGAGGTGCGTAGTGTACTGTGTGCTGGACAGCTGTAACTAACCGTGCGCCATGCCTTGGCGCGCACGCTGATGGGCTCTCGCCTCTCTCGGGCATCGGGGTGGTGTTCGGGGGTTGGTACCTGCGGCGTGCCGCGTGCTCCTGCACGCCCGTACAACGATCAGTTACATGCTCCTCCCAACATCATGATGATGATGATCTTTTAAAGAAAAGAAGAGTTGTTCGTCTAATTTCGGAAACTGTCTTTGAAGTGTTCCTTTCGCCTTTTGATTTTTGAAATTTCAAATCTCACACTTTTATGTCTCTGAAAATTATGGCATTAAATATACAGAAAGATATATACTGTGGGACTGAAAAATAATTTTTTAATAAAAAGATATACTATTTTACTATTATTTATTGTCTGAATTTTTTTATTTTCCAAAATATAAAATATTTTTAACGGAATGTTTTTTGCGCACACTTCTCTTATATATATGCATATATATATTTAACGCCATAATTTTTAGAAGTACGAGGTTTTAAAATTTTCAAAAGTGAAGGCACAACCCCATATGCTGCAGCTCGCCCCGCTGCTAAGTGTTTCTTGTGTCCCGATCGTCGGCATCCATGTGCGCCTCTTCTTCCAACATGTCGTGCTAGCACTACCGCAGTCGCCTAGGACTGCATCCCCAACCTGAGGGCCACGCCTCCAAGCCCTTGCCTTTGTCGCCTTGCCTCGCGATAGTCAAGTCTGTCCTCTTCTAGCTCCAAGACACTCGATGACCGTCCTCCTATGTGTCTCATGCCGTGTGATCCCGATGGCACCTGAAGCTATCCCAAATAGTAGTTTATGGGGGAGCACATTGTGAGTCTTCACCAAACAACAATGATCAAGTGAAGTATTTCGGCTTAAGGGAAGCATAAAGCATCACCATCAAGATCAAGCGGGGTGTGCAAGGCAAAGGTATAGTTTTTCAAGGTTTTACTTTTACTGATCCCAAAATATTTGATGGGAGACCGAGTTATAGAATAGATACTCGCACTATCAAGATGAAATTTCGGTTGAGTAACTTGATCACATCATCATAGGGAGCTCAATCATTTGCATACTTTCCTTGTTTCTATTGTGTTCCTTCTTGGTGTTTATCTATGTGAAATTATTAAGCTTGTAGCTAGCTTTTCAACAAGTCCAAGTTTACCGAAAACATAATTTATATGCATCTTCTATTGTGTTTTCAAGTTTAGAGGTTTTATGGGTCCTTTCTTTAGGGAGGTTTCACGCCTCTCCCACGTTGGTATGTAATATATTTCTAATTATTGGGTTTATGAGCCTTCATTAGATTGAGGTTTCCTTAGTTTTTTAAAAAGCCCAAGTTTTTTTTAAATCGGAGTTCGGATGCAAAAGATATCACTTGTTTGGTAAGTGTAGTTTTCTACAAGTCGTGGATCCGGTCTAGCCGGACCTAGCATCGATTTTTGCTTTCACCGGTACGATTTATCTGTGTCAGCACCGGTGTACTGGCTCAAGGACCAATACAATCGGTTTGGTGACCAATTCTTTGCCAACACGAACTTACACCTACCGACTCCATTTCGGTATGTCATAGCCAAATCCATGGAAGTTGATGCATATTTTAAAATGTACCACAACTTGAATGGATGAGATGCATGTTTACCCTCCAAATAAATGTGAATACATCAACAACAACATCCTTGCAGAGACATTTAATGCATGGCTTAAGGATTACAAAGACTTGCTTGTTGATGAACTTGCTGACAAATCCTAAGAGATGATGGTGACACTTTTTTCAAAAGGAGAATAATTGGAATGAAATTACGTGGATAGATCATTCTGGATGTCATTTAGCAGATCTTCAATATGACAAGGGGTCTTCAACATTTGAAAGTTGGGAAGTCAAGGAATGGCAGTTATGTGGTAAAGGACACCAATCAACATAATCCAAGGCATGTTGTGAAGATAGACAAAAAGGAATGTACATGCTTGGAGTGGTAACACACCGAGAAGCCTTGTGACATGCACTCTGATTCTTAAATTGGTACAAAAACACTATTTAGGAAGACTGCTGACAACTACTTTTCGTTGAATAAGTTTTGGGTAGCTAATGCATGAAAAGTTAAGCCATTAAAAGATAGGTCTCAGTGACCTCATGTTGACATGGACTCTTATACGCAGGCTCTAATTGACAAGCCTACAAGTAGTGGAAGGCCTAGAAAATTAAAGTATAAGGGGTTCCTTGGGGGTGGATATGATTGGCTTAAGAGAAATAAAGAGCCAAAATGCTCGGGCTATCAGAACATGTTCTAATGATTCTCAGAATTAGGCCACAACTACATGTCCTTTGAATCCTCCGAACCAAGGTAATTCATTTATCTTATTTTTATTGTTTGCTATTTTCTTGTATACTAATTCTACCTTCACTTTTTAAGGATAAAAATGAATAAAAGAGCAAGAAGATATACAAGCGACAACGATGATACTCCCAATCCTCAAAATGTTGAAGGCACTCCTAAAAGGCAAATGATAACATTACCACAAGTCTTCAAGGCATCCCTAGTCCAATCGCAAGAAGGAGGTGCTTTTGCATTGGTGGATCAGGAGGTGTGCTGGCTACCTGCGTCAACCGTGAACACAATGGTAATCACCATTCCTCCAAGTCTTCAAGGCAACCATAGTCATATCACAACAAGAATATTGGCTATTTCTTTGGCCGATGAGGAGCCATCTGAAAGTGCAATGGATGTCACCTAGAGGGGGGTGAATAGGCTTTTAAAAATATTACGGTTAAGGCTCTAATAAATACGGAATAAAAACTAGCATTTAATTTATTGAGCATAAAAACTAACCACTAGGTTCAACTAAGTGCACCAACAAACTATGCTAAGCAAGACAAGCAACAAGGTGATAGCAAGATAAAATACTTTAAGCACAATGGCTATTATAATGTAAAATGCATAAGTAAAGGGCATGGTTGAGAGATAACCGATGGACGCGGAGACGATCATTTTTATCCTGAAGTTTACTTCCAAAGAAGCCGCGTCTCTGTTGGAGAGGTGCGACGATGCAATGCTCTCGGAACGACACAAGTGGCTCAACTTGAGGTGTGGTGGCTCGATGCTAACCCAACGCCACACAAGGCCTCACCCCAAGATGTGAAGGCACGCAACTCATCAATGCCACAACAGACTCACCCTATTCCCGTGTGAGCTCGCCACAAAGGCCTACTCACGATCCACTATGGTACACTTGAGGGTGGCCACCGAACCCGTACAAGTAGGGATGTAAATGGTACGGATAATTTCCACTCCGAATCCGCATCCGCGTCTGTTTTTAAGGATATGGATGCGAATGCGGATATCCGACGGATATGGTAGCGGATATGGTATTGATGATATCCGACAGATAAGGATAATCCGACATTTTATGCGTATTATCTGAGGTACTCAAATAGGATAATTCGATATATTTAGTATAACCACAATATCTAGATAATCTAGTTACTTTATCGGCTAGCTATACATGCTACATATGTTGGAGATATGCCCTAGAGGTAATAATAAAAATGATTATTATTATATCTTTGTATTTATGATAAATGTTTACATTCATGCTATAATAGTATTAACCAGAAATATTAATAATTGTGTGATTTGTAAACTAAATTAGAGTCCCTGGTAAAGCCTCTTTATAATACTAGCTTGTTTGTTAATAGATGATCGTGGTTTCTCGATCATGAACATTGAGATATTATTAACAACGAGATCACATCATTAGGAGAACGGTATGATGGACATACTCCTGTAGATAAGCGTAGCATAAAGATCAAGTCATTTCAATAGTTCATTTGCTATAAGCTTTCTGATACATAGTAACCTAATTCCTTCGACCTTGAGATCATGCTAATCACCATCCCCGGAAGGATGCTTTTATGACATCAAACACCACACCATAATTGGGTGGCTATAAAGGTGGCATTGAGTGTTCGGAAAGTATGTGTTGAGGCACATGGATCAAGAGTGGGATTTGTCCATCCATATGACGGATAGATATACTCTGGGCCCTCTCGATGGAATGTCATCCGATTAGCTTGCAAGCATGTGACTGACTCACAAGGGATCATATATCACGGGAACAAGAAAAGAGTACTTATCGATAACGAGGTTGAACTAGGTATGCAGATATACCGATGATCAAACCTCGAATAAGTAAACTATCGCGAGATAAAGGGAAATTAGTATCATATATAAGTGGTTCATTCGATCGCAAAGTAATCATAGAAATATGTGGGACCCGTATGAATTTCTAGATTCCTCTATTGGTTATTGATCGGAGAAGTGTCTCGGTCATGTCCGTATAATTCACAAACCGTAGGAAGACACACTTAAGGATTCGATATTGTTTAGTAGATATGGAATGTAAGTAGGGAAACCGAATGTTGTTTGGAGTCTCGGATAGGATCCGGGATATCACGAGGAGATCCAGAATGGTCCGGAGAATAAGATTCATATAAGTAAAGTCCGATTCCAGAGTTAGGAAAGATTCCGATGTTTTCATCGGAGAGGTTCTGGAAGGGTCTAGAAGGTTCACCGGACCGGAAGGGGAATGGTCCATGAATGTGTCGTGGTTAAGTGGAATGATTGAATCATGTCCAATGTCACTTTGGTTGGGCATTTGCGAGAGAGAAATAAAGCTCTAAATTGAAAGTCAAAAGGGAGGTTTGAAAAGTCAAACTGGAACAATAGTTTCCTAGTGGAAGAAGGAAAGAGTCCTTCCTTCTATCCAACTTGGGTTTGGGTATGGATTCAAACTCCCCTCTCCCAAGCCTCCCCCTCTCATAAATAGAGGGGAGGGCTGCCCCAAATAACACACAACCAAGCCCTCCCCACCCGTGCGCCGCCGCCGGCCCGTCAACGTTGCTCTAGTCGCCGCCGATACCTCCTCCTCCTCTCCGGCCTTCCAAACCTAGATCGCCGGAAACCGTAGATCCACCATAACTCGCACCGGCTTAGGCAAAGCCCTATAGGATCTTCCCTCTACTTCCGACACCACGCCGTCGTGCTGCCGGAATCGCGAGGGGAGAACTACAACCTCCGCTGCCTGCTGGAACAAGGGAGAGGAAGGTCTTCATCGAGTACCGAACGTGTGACCGACTGCGGGAGAGCTGCCGGAGCGCAGCGCCGGAAGGATCGTCTACGTGATCTTGAGATCGGCAAGTGTACGACTACATCACCCACGAGAATCTGCTCTCGTTAACCGCTTTGGAATCTTCGAGGGTGCGTACTCTAATCGACTCGTTGCTTCAATCTAGTAGATAGATCTTGACTTGTTTGTATGCATGCGATAGATTTTTTTTGTTTTCCATGCTACGAACCCCTACAGTGGTATCAGAGTCGTGTCTATATGTAGATTTGTTGCACGAGTAGAACATAATGGTCATTGTGGGCGTTGATGCTTTTGTTGTCGATTGCTTCTTGTGTACTTTGCATCTTGTGGGATGGTGGGATGAAGCGGCCCGGGCTAACCTTACATGACATCATTCATGAGACTTGCTCCACGCTTGACATGCAACCTGTATTGCATAAGTGGCGTTGCGGGTGCCTGTTTCTCCCAACATAGTGAAGATTCAATTTACAATAGGTAATTGACAATACTAGTATCAACGTTGTGGTTCTTGTTCATAAGTTAGAACGACACTTATTGGAAGCCCCAAACCACGTAAAATATGCAAAGAAAACTAGAGGCGTCTAACTTTGTTTTGCAGGGGTGTGCTGTGATGTGATATGGCCATGATTGTGATTATATATGATATATGCAATGTTTCTTATTATAAGTCGGCAACCGGCAGGAGCCATATGATTGTCTTTTAATTTCATTAAGACCTGCGTGTCTATTATTTAAAGTAGTTGTAATAGTTGATGCTAGTGGACGACAACCATGAAGCGGCACCATTGACCTTGACGCCATATCGGTGATGATGGAGATCATGTTCGTGCTTGAAGATGGAGATCGGAAGCACAAGAAGAAAGGCCATATCATATCACATATTTGAATTTCATGTGATGTTAATCCTTTTATGCATCTTGTATTGCTTAGTTCGCGACGGTATGATAAGATGATCCCTCTCACAAAATTTCAAGTTATAAAGTGTTCATCCTTAGTAAGCACCATTGCTAAAGCTCGTTGTTTCGAAGCACCACGTGATGATCGGGTGTGTTAGATTCTGCGAGTGTATACAACGGGAGCAAGCCATATTTTCTCAAGCGTAAGCTAAGGTTTGATCTTGACGAGCCTAGCATATATAGACATGGTCTCGGAACACGGATCACCGAAAGGTAAATCATGAGTCATATATTAGATATGATGAACATGTTGATTATTCGCCATTGAAGCTACATCAACTCTCGTGATGATCGATTTTGATGTGGTGGATTTGGTTCGTGTGATCACTAAAACAATGTGAGGGATATTGTTTTGAGTGGGAGTTCACCTAGATTAATTTAACTATTAATTAGAACTCAATTTGTCATAAACTTAGTCTAAACTATTGCAAATATGTTGTAGATCAATGGCGGACCCTACCATCAATTTTAATGCGTTCCTAGAGAAAGAAAAGTTGAAAAACAATGGAAGCAATTTCGTGGATTGGTTCCGCAACTTGAGGATTGTCCTCAATGCTGGTAATTTGACCTATGTGTTGGATGCACCGCTGGGTGACCCACCTGCAGCTGATGCTATCGATGAGGTAAAGAATATTTTCCTCGCTTGAAAGAATCAGCACTCCACAGTTCAATGTGCTATCTTGTATGGTTTGGAATCGGAGCTTTAGAAAAGGTTTGAGAACCATGACCCACATGATATTGTCCGTGAACTCAAAATGATATCTGAGGCTCACGCGACAGTTGAGAGTTATGAGGCTTCTGAAAAGTTCTTTAACTGCAAGATGGAAGAGGGCAGCTCCGTTAGTGAGCACGTGCTTAAGATGTCTGGGTACGCAAGCAAGCTTCAAAGCTTGGGTATAGTGATTCCTAATTCTTTGGGGATTCACTGTATCCTCCAATCACTACCACCAAGTTACAAAAACTTTGTGATGAACTACAATATGCAAAACATGGACAAGTCGTTGCCCGAACTCTTCTCCATGTTAAAGTTTGCGGAAGTGGAGATCAAGAAAGAGCACCAAGTGTTGATGGTCAATAAGACCACAAAATTCAAGAAGCAAGGCAAGTATAAGAAAAAGGGAAACTTCAAGAAGGGCGGTAAGAAAGTTACCGCGCCGACGAAGAAGACCAAGGCTGGGCCTAAGCCTGATACTGGGTGCTTTTACTGCAAGGAGAGGGTCATTGGAAGCGGAATTGCCCTAAGTACTTGGCGAATTTGAAGAATGGCAACATCAAGAAGAAAGGTATATCCGATATACATGTTATTGATGTGTATCTCACTAGTACTCGTAGTAGTGCATGGGTATTTGATATTGGTTCGGTTGATCATATTTGTAACTCAAAATAGGTGTTGCAGAACAGACGGAAGCTAGCAAAGAACGAGGTGACAATGCGCGCTGGAAATGGATCAAAGGTTGATGTGATCGCGGTCGGCACGCTACCTCTTCATCTACCATCGGGATTAGTTTTATACTTAAATAATTATTATTTGGTGCCTTCGTTGAGCATGAACATTATATCAGGATCATGTTTATTGCAAGACGGTTACTTGTTTAAGTCCGAGAATAATGGTTGTTCGATTTATATGAGTAATATGTTTTATGCACATGGTCTATTCTTGTTGAATCTCGATTGTAGAAATACACACATTAATAACATTAAAGCTAAACGTTTGAAATTGAGTGATAACTCGACCTATATGTGGCACTGTCGTCTTGGTCATATTGGAGTGAAGCGTATGAAGAAACTCCATTCCGATGGACTTCTTGGATCACTTGATTTCGAATCACTTGAAAGATGTGAAGCATGTCTAATGGGTAAAATGACTAAGACTCCATTTTCTGGTATGATGGAGCGAGCTACGGACTTATTGGAAATCATACATACCGATGTATGTGGCCCAATGAGTGTAGCATCGCGTGGTGGTTATCGTTATGTTCTTACCTTCACTGATGACTTGAGTAGATATGGGTATATCTATTTCATGAAACATAAGTCCGAAACTTTCGAAAAGTTTAAGGAATTTCAAAGTGAAGTAGAGAATCAACGTAACAAGAAGATCAAATTTCTACGATCTGATCGTGGAGGTGAATATATAAGTTACGAGTTTGGTGAGCATTTGAAGAAATGCAGAATACTTTCACAATTGACACCATCGGGAACACCACAACGTAATGGTGTGTCCGAACGTCGTAATCGAATACTCTTAGATATGGTTCGTTCTATGATGTCACTTATAGATTTACCGCTATCGTTTTGGGGTTATGCATTAGAAACAGTCACATTCACTTTAAATAGGGCACCATATAAATCCGTTGAAACGACACCGTATGAATTATGGTTTGGGAAGAAACCTAAATTGTCGTTCCTTAAAGTTTGGGGTTGTGAAGCTTATGTAAAGAAGTTATAGCCAGACAAGTTGAATCCAAAGCGGAAAAATGCGTCTTCATAGGATACCCGAAGGAAACTATTGGGTATACCTTCTATCATAGATTCGAGGGCAAAATCTTCATTGCCAAGAATGGATCCTTTCTAGAGAAGGAGTTTCTCTCGAAAGAAGTGACTGGAAGGAAAGTAGAACTCGACGAGGTTGTCGAACCTTCTCTCGAACTTGAGAGTAGCGCAACACCGGAAGTAGTTCCTGTGGCGCCTACACCAATGAGAGAGGAAGCTAATGATGTTGATCATGAAACTTCGGTTGAAGTAACTACGGAACCTCGCAGGTCAACGAGAAATCATACCACTCCTGATTGGTATGATCCCGTTATGTGTGTCATGTTGGTGGACAACACCGATGACCCTGCGACATATGAGGAAGCGATGATGAGCCCAGATTCCAATAAATGGCAAGAATCCATGAAATCCGAGATTGGATCCATGTACAAAAACCAAGTATGGACTTTGGTGGACTTACCGGATGGTCGGAAGGCTATCGAGAACAAATGGATTTTCAAGAAGAAAACAGATGCTGATGGTAATGTTACTGTCTATAAAGCTCGACTTGTCGCAAAAGGGTTTCGACAAATTCAAGGGGTTGACTACGATGAGACTTTCTCACCGGTAGCGAAGCTAAAGTCTGTGAGGATTTTATTAGCAATCGTTGCATATTATGATTATGAGATATGGCAGATGGATGTCAAAACGGCGTTCCTCAATGGAGACATTGATGAAGAGTTGTATATGGTACAACCCAAAGGTTTTTTCGATCCTAAAGATGCTAACAAGGTATGCAAACTTCAACGGTCTATTTATGGACAGAAACAAGCGTCTCGGAGTTGGAATCAACATTTTGATAAGGTGATCAAAAGTTTTGGTTTTATACAAACTTATGGAGAAGCTTGTATTTACAAGAAAGTGAGTGGGAGCTCTATAGCATTATTAATACTATATGTAGATGACATATTGTTGATTGGGAATGATGTAGACCTTCTTAATAGTGTCAAGGATTATTTGAATAATAGTTTTTCGATGAAAGATCTTAGCGAAGCAGCTTACATATTAGGCATAAATATTTATAGAGATAGATCGAGACGCCTAATATCATTGTCACAGAGTACATATTTGGACAAAGTTCTAAAGAGGTTTGGAATGGAAGATAGCAAGAAAGGGTTCTTGGCCATGTTGCCCAATACGACCTTGAGTAAAACTCAAAGTCCTGCAACGGCAGAAGATAGAGAAAGGTCGAGTAAGATTCCCTATGCCTCAGCCATAGGATCTCTTATGTATGCCATGCTATGTACTAGACCCGACATTGCATATGTTGTTAGTTTGACTAGCAGATATCAAAGTGATCCAGGAGTGAATCATTGAATAGCAGTCAAAAACATCCTTAAGTAATGGAGAAGAACTAAGGATATCGTTCTTTCTTATGGAGGTGATGAATAGCTCGTTGTTAATGGTTACACCGATGCTAGTTGGAACACCGATCTGGATGATTCTAAATCTCAGTCTGGATACATATTTACTTTGAATGGTGCGGCAGTTAGCTGGAGGAGTGTAAAGCAAAGCGTTATGGCGAGATATTCAACTGAATCGGAATACATAGCTGCTTCGAAGGCTTCACAAGAGGCAATATGGATTAAGGAGTTCATTACAAAGCTCGGTGTGGTTCCAATTGCGCTGTACCCAGTGTCTATCTATTGTGATAAAATGGGCGCCATAGTCAATGCGCAAGAACCAAGGTCACACAAGAAGCTGAAGCACATCAAGCTACGTTTTCACGCTATTCGAGAGCATGTCCAAGATGGTGACATAAATATTTGCAAAGTACATACAAATCTGAATGTGGCGGATCCGTTGACTAAACCTCTCCCGAGGGCAAAACATGACCAGCACCAAACCGCCATGGGTGTTCGTTATATTACCATGTAATCTAGATTAGTTGACTCTAGTGCAAGTGGGAGACTATTGGAGATATGCCCTAGAGGCAATAATAAAAATGTTTATTATTATATCTTTGTGTTTATGATAAATGTTTACATTCATGCTATAATAGTATTAACCAGAAACATTAATACTTGTGTGATTTGTAAAGTAAATTAGAGTCTCTGGTAAAACCTCTTTATAATACTAGCTTGTTGGTTAATAGATGATCGTGGTTTCTCGATCATGAACATTGAGATGTTATTAACAACGAGATCATATCATTAGGAGCATGGTATGATGGACATACTCCTGTAGATAAGCGTAGCATAAAGATCAAGTCATTTCAATAGTTCAATTGCTATAAGCTTTCTGATACATAGTAACCTAATTCCTTTGACCATGAGATCATGCTAATCACCATCACCGGAAGGATGCTTTGATGACATCAAACACCACACCGTAACTGGGTGGCTATAAAGGTGGCATTGAGTGTTCGGAAAGTATGTGTTAAGACACATGGATTAAGAGTGGGATTTGTCCATCCTGACAGATAGATATACTCTAGGCCCTCTCGGTGGAATTTCATCCAATTAGCTTGCAAGCATGTGACTGGCTCACAAGGGATCACATATCACGGGAACGAGAAAAGAGTACTTATCGGTAACGAGGTTGAACTAGGTATGCAGAGATACCGATGATCAAACCTCGGATAAGTAAACTATCACGAGACAAAGGGAAATTAGTATCGTATGTAAATGGTTCATTCGATCGCAAAGTAATCGTAGAAATATGTGGGAGCCATATGAATTTCCAGATTCCTCTATTGGTGATTGATCGGAGAAGTGTCTCGGTCATGTCCGCATAATTCACGAACCGTAGGGATACACACTTAAGGATTCGATGTTGTTTAGTAGATATGGAATGTAAGTAGGGAAACCGAATGTTGTTCGGAGTATCGGATAGGATCCAGGATATCACGAGGAGATCCGAAATGGTCCGGATAATAAGATTCATATAAGGAAAGTCCGATTCCGGAGTTCAGGAAAGATTCTGATGTTTTCATCGGAGAGGTTCTAGAAGGGTCTAGAAGGTTCACTGGACCGGAAGGGGAATGGTCCATGAATGTGTCATGGTTAAGTGGAATGATTGGATCATGTCTAATGTCACTTTGGTTGGGCATTTGCGAGAGAGAAATAAAGCTCTAAATTGAAAGTCAAAAGGGAGGTTTGAAAAGTCAAACTGGAACAATAGTTTCCTAGTAGAAGAAGGAAAGAGTCCTTCCTTCTATCCAACTTGGGTTTGGGTATGGATTCAAACTCCCCTCTCCCAAGCCTCCCTCCCTCTCATAAATAGAGGGGGAGGGCTACCCCAAAGAACACACAACCAAGCCCTCCCCACCAGTGTGCCGCCGCCGCCTCGCGCCGCCACCGGCCTGTCAATGTCGCCCTAGTCGTGGCTGATACCTCCTCCTCCTCTCCGGCCTTCTAAACCTAGATCGCCAAAACCCTAGATCCACCATAACTCGCACCGGCTTAGGCAAAGCCCTGCGGGATCTTCCCTCTACTTCCGACACCACGCCGTCGTGCTGCCGGAATCGCGAGGGGAGAACTACAACCTACGCTTCCTGCTGGAACAAGAGAGAGGAAGGTCTTCATCGAGTACCGAACATGTGACCGACTACGGAAGCGCTGCCGGAACGCAACGCCGAAAGGATCGTCTACGCGATCTTGAGATCGGCAAGTGTACGACTATATCACCCACGAGAATCTACTCTCGTTAACCGCTTTGGAATCTTCGAGGGTGAGTACTCTAATCGACTCGTTGCTTCAATCTAGTAGATAGATCTTGGCTTGTTTGTATGCATGCGGTAGAATTTTTTATTTTCCATGCTACGAACCCCTACAACATATGCATGTTATACTATGTCATTACCAATCTTGCACTTTTATACTGCTGATATCTAGTGTTGCATGCTTTCTTGTTATTTATTTTGCATAAAGTAAATAAATTTTTATTTTTCTATGTGTATTTATTCAATTATCCTTTTTCGATCTGAGTCCACTCCGAATCCGCTTCATATCCGCAATCCGATATAATCCGCATTCGAATCCGCATCCGGCTATTATCCGCTCCGATCCAAATCCGCCCAAAAAATATGGTAAAGGATACAGTAATAGTAATATCCGATCCGTTTACATCCCTACGTACAAGAAAGGGGCTATCTCCACAACTCAATTGGAGGCTCCCGACAATCACCACAAAGGCCTCTAGCTTGAGGAAACTCCACAACTCAATTGGAGGCCCCAGGGGTATCGCACCACAACCACACAATCGTCTAGGGTTCCAAGAACCTGAGAGTAACAAGACCACAAACTTGAACTCGCCGAATCTCCCAGGAGAACTCAAACTTATGCACCAAATGCAAGGACAAGTTCTTCACTCCCAAATTCCACCAAAGCTACAAAAGCTATTGGGGAATAAGAAAGGAAGAACACGAGAGGAGAATACAAAACTCTCCAAGATCTAGATCCCAAGGATTCCTTCACAAAGAAAGGATTTGGTTAGGTGGGGTTGTAGATCTAGACCTCCTCTCTCAAATCCCTCAAAGATATGCAAGAATCATGGGAGGGATAAGGTGAGAGGGCAAGCTTTGGGTGATCCCCGTCTTCCCCCAACTACGCGTCAAGCCGCCGGTCCTGCCTCCTCTGTTGGCCGCTCCAGCGATGGGAGGGGGTGGGGACCCCGGTGCTTCGCCTCTGATCTGTAGTTAGGGTTTGCCTACTATTTCCTTGGGGGCACTGCTTTTATGGAGGATATGGCATCACGTCGGAATAATTTGCCTATGCTTTTCCTCCATCTCGGCATCACTCCTTTAGGTGGCGTCGAGGGGTAGGTGGCCTGGTCATCTCTACAGTCTCAAGATCCGGTGAGATTCGTGTCTAGTGGTCAGCGGTAGGCACTCTCGCGGTTTGCGGTTGCGTTGGCTGCTATAGTCGTGTTTGGTGTCTTGCAGTTGGACACATGGATGATGGTAGGCGGCGATGTTTTTCTTCTTCAACTACATCGGATGAAGTTGACGACATCAGGATCTGGTGACCACATGGAAGATCCCCGGCCGACGTGCCACAGATTCTCGATCTTATCGCTTGCGATAGTCCGGTTCATCGGCTCGCAAAGCATCATTTTATGCGAAGGTGCTCTCCCAGATCTCGGTATGGTGGTTGTTCGCATCTTTTTCCAGCTCTACCATGGTGGCGGCAGAGGACGACGATGGATGACGTTCCGGCGAGACACAAGTTTCTCAAATGGTGGAATTGTAATTTTTCTTCTTGCGGAGTGCTTTGTGCAAAGTTGTGTGACACCCATGTTTGTCTCGTGTGGTGACCATATGTGTAATCTTTGTAAACAGATTATCTAAAGAAATATATGGTTACTTAAAAATATTATGAAACTATATTGTATTTATATACGCAAGGGATTACATGTCAAACATGAAAACCAATCATGACTATAGTACCATATATAAGATTGTTTACATCAGAAGATAAACCATCGGAGTTTTCCTCTCGCACGCCGCCATGAGAGAAAAGCGATCTTGCTCTTCTAGGGCTCCTCTTCTGATATCGGTCTCCAACGGCTCTCCTCCGCTGACGACCTCATCGTTATCAGTTGCAAGGGGAGTCGCCGGTTTCGTGCGTGCGGACTTGTGTAGCTCTAGGGTTAGGGCCTCTGTAGGTTATTTTTTATGGCCACTCGACGTTTTTGCTTTGGCGAAGGTGACAACGGTGCTGAATAAAAGTGTTCCATTTATTTCTCTCATGCGGTGTTGTACTCTGTGGTCAGCGATGGATCTAGGTGGTAGTTTGTTCAAGCGGGGATGGCATGGTGGCGACATCCTTGTGGTGGAGTTGTGTCCCTAGGCGCCATCATTGCGATGGCGCTCACTCCTGCATTGGAGCGGAGGTTGTGAGGTTGTTCAGGAGTGCATGCAGACAGTAGTCTGCGTTGGTGACAGCCGAAAGATGGTGAATCTTGTGCTAGGTTTCGTGGTTGAAGGATGATAGTTCTGGTTTTCTCCTCGGATGTCGTCGTGCGGGAGTCCTAGATTTGGAGTTCGATGGCACGTCTAGGGTGCTGCCCCGGCCTGAGTTTTTCAACGGCAGTGACATTGCTTTTGACAAGCTACTTTGGAGGTATGTAAAGCTGTTGATCAGCAATGGAGCCGTATCGAGCTCGGGTGATGAGGTAATATGTCTACTTTCCCTTGGGTGGTGCCTAAGGCGAGTGATGCGTTGGTATTTTCCTCGGAAGTTTCTTTGGTCTAGATTATAATTTTCCTTCTATCTAAGCGTTCTTTTGAAAAGGGCAGGGTTTTTCTATCGTTTCCGTTCTGTCAGATCGTTGTGTACATGGCCTGTAATTTGATCTTTATTCTATATAAACGAGACATTGTATTGCCTAAAAATTTATTCTATATAAACGAGACATTGTATTGCCTAAAAAAAACAGGAGATAAACTATGGGCAACTTGGACAAGACGATCCCAGGGACGGATCCAGGTTTTCAGCTTTGGATGTATAAAATTTAACTAACACAAAACATAAAGGTCAAGTGATAAAATAGGTAAAAGTATAATTTACATATTATAGGAAAATATATTAAGAGTTTCTTTTAGAAAAATATCTTAAAAAGTGATGGAGATTAAGAAAAAAAAATAGAGTTCTAACTATTTCACCACTTTGGTGCTACATGTCCTGTGTAGTTTTGTCAGTCCAATGCGTGGATCATCTTTTCATGATGATTGAGTCTACAAGGATTTTTATTTAAAATATATAAGGAATAAAGATCATAAGATCATCACAAATTTTGTTAATGAGAGAAATGTTCTTGAAAAAGATGTACAATGACTACTACCTAACATGCGTCTTGCAACTTAGGATGTACTTTCTTCATTCAGAAATAAGTATTCCAGATTTGTTCAGATATAAATATAACTACACACTAAAGCACGTTTAAATAAATACGTATCTAAATAAATCTACGATACTTATCTCCAAACATCAGGAGTAGTAAACTATATATATTTTTTACTTTATTTATGATTGGGGGAAAATAGTATATATTTTAAAGAAAACAAGCTACTACTATTGTACTATTCACTGTATCCGTACAAATATATAAGAGTTTTTCTGAAAGATTTGGGTGTACATCTGTAGACTGTACACCCATGCCCCATGCTAGATCCGTCCGATTCATGTCTTACAAAAACCATCATCACACGGCAAGCTGCACGTAGCAGCAGACTCGAGGAAGACGGAGAGGCATGAGCGCCGGCACCAGCGCGCCGGCCAGTAGCTAGCAGCGGAGTAGTAGCGGTCTTCATAGGCGAGCGGCGGCGGCCACATGCATCGAGCGGCAGCGCGGGCTCCGGCATGCAGGTAGCTAGCGCCTAGCGGTTCTTCGGCGCCATGACAGTCGTCGGGGATGACACTAGTGCAGAGCCCCCCCTTTAACTCCGGTTGGGAGGGCCCTCTAACAGCGGTTCCCCAACCGCTGTTGAGGGTTCGGTGTTAGAGGGAGGGCTTTAACACCGGTTCTTATACGAACCGGTGTTAAAGGGTGACGCACGTGGGGCTGCCGCAGGCCTTAGCCCCCCCCCCCCCTTTATCTGCCGCGACAGGAAAACGGTCTAAATCTCTGCCGCGGCAGACTTCGGCCTCTGCTCCGTTCTGGGAGTATTTCCGCGGGAGGGGGGGGGGGGGGAGCGAGGGGGAATCGATCGGGAGCGATATACACAAACATCGTCATCGGTACATACGAGTACATGAATAATTAAGCAACTATTATTATACACAAACATCGTCATCGGCACATACATCGTCATCGGCACATACATCGTCATCATTCATTTTGGTGGATATCTAAAGAGTTCTCCGCCAGGCGTGACGACCTCATCAAGTATGAACCCCGCCAATTCCTCTTGAATGGCTCGTATGCGTTCAAATGGTAGGAGTTGGTCCCGCATCCGTTCGATCTAAATATATATGAAGAATGGGCCGTCAATATATATATAAGAATAAAACTCAACACAATTGATGGTAATAAAATAATGTTGTGGACTTTGTTTACTTACTCTAAGTTGTTTTAGTGTGGCTTGGCCCGTCGCACATATCGTGTTGCGAATGAATTCGCAAACATAGTACCCACATAAGTTATTGTCGTGTCCCTGATGCGCGCACTTTACGAGAATAGAGAGTTCAATCAAAATAATAATCAATAAAGCATGATATAATGGAATTGGAAGCTAGCTAGTATTACTTACATTTTGGTCTACAAATTTTAGTTCTTCTGACCATTCACCCACGGCCCTGCCCGTGAACCTTTTCCAAACCCTGTCCGACAAAGAAAATGGATAAAGGAGTAATTAATTACTTATTGTCACGAAAGTTGCCGATCTAGTGCGATAATATGATTGAAATTATCTCTGGAGCATCTCTCTAAAGTTTGCCCATATCTCTTTTTCTTTTCGTAACGAGTCCATGACAAGGACTTTTCCTGAGTCGGGTTGAATGACTAGCAGAATAAAGTGGAACCTACGCACGCATAACTCATCATCAATTACACTTAACATCGAGTAAGCTGAAATAGAATGTGTACAAGAGAAAGAGAGAGGGTAACAGTACTCACGAGAAGTTGTAAGGCAATAGTATTTCCCTTTTGGTTTGTTGTCTCAGTAAAGACGTTAGCAAGTAATCTTCTGTTTGCCCGGGTTTGGTTTCTACCACTTCTTCATGAACTCTATTTGGGTCAACGAACCCAATGTCAAAAGGGCATCCTTTCCTGCATTCCATAACCTTTTTCCTGCATAATAGTATATACATATATGGTGAGCATATATATATATACATGCAATTAATAAAGTGAATGGGATGAGATATAAATTATAGAAATAGTACTTACACACAATAAAGGCTGATGGCAGCTTTGTCGAGTTCCTTCTGATTGAATAGAAAATGCAAGTCTTGAATGTTGAAGTCGATCGCGTCATCTCCGCAGAAGAAAATATCATCTCTTATATGCGCCGTGATCCATTCTACCTTTATCGTCTTGCAGAAATGAAGGTACCACTTGTGCAATTTTCGCATCTTTGTTGGTAGAGTCTTGAGCTCCTCTTTCTTGACGAGATTCTTCCCATACTTCCATGGCTGTATGGGGTTGGCATCGCATTTGGGCAAGTTGTCTCCCATGACGTTCAAGTATGCAATGTAAGTCATCCCCATTTCATTGGCCTTTCTTTGTAGCTCTGCCTCGTAATCATTTACGGGAGGAGCGTACCGTGTGTCGAACATTTGGAGCGGGGCACATGATTGGTTTTCCTGCTCTCCGAGCATGGGAACTGTTTTCTGGGGTGCCTCACGACTGCTACTTTCAGTCTCCCTACGGCGCCTTGCATCCGCCTTTAAAATCTGGCGCTCGTAGTCCGGCACAAGTGGGGTTTCAGGTTTCGAAAGATTATTGTAAAACTTCTCCACCACCGCCGGATCTATTTTCTCCTTTGGCTCGGTCCGTCTAGGTGCAAAGAATTTCTTGACCTGTTCTTCCGAGATCCTATTGGTCTCCTCGTCGCTGCGATTCCACGGTAAAAACGGCAATGGCTTGGCGGAAGGCTGCGGGACGTAGTTTTTTGAACTCTTTGGCGTACGGTTTCCTGCGGATTTCTTTGTGGCAGTGCTACTGATGCTCCTCGTGGCAGTGCTCTTCCGCTTACGCTGAGGAGATGGCTGAAGCACCGGAGATGGCTGACGGGTCAGAGATGGCTGCCGCGCAGGAGATGGCTGACGGGCCGGAGATGGCTGCCGCGCAGGAGATGGCTGCCGCGCCGGAGATGGCTGCCGCGCAGGAGATAGCTGAAGCGGCTCAGACTGCTGACGCTGCGGAGACGGTGGGGGTGCCAGTGACCTCCAATTTGGAAGCACAATGTGTTCCTTCTTCCAAAGAATGGTTGTTTTCACTGCAAATTTGAGTTGAGTTTCCCCTTCACCTGTAGCATGGTCAAGCTGTGCTTCCTCATATTCCTTCACAACCTCATCCACCCCGACAATAGCATAGCCATCTGGAATCGGTCGGCAGTGGTAAGTTCCACCAGCTACAGGAGGTAAGGCATAGCCGACAGCCACCTTAATGGATAAGCCCATTAATCTCACATGCAGCTCAGCGTGTTCGCTCTCCGTGATCTCATCCACGGGGTATCGAGGACCCGTCATTTCAAGCGTGGGCTGCACGTTCTCCGTGGAAGCCACACTGCTTTTCCGCGCAGAGTCTGGGCCGCGGGCAGCTTCCAATGCAGGCTCTTCGTGCCGCTGAGATGGTTCGGTAGCTTGATGGCTCTGTTGTGCATTCACTTGCGCCTGCAGCGCCGTAAGTGCATGTTCTATCTGTGTCATCCGCTTTGTACGCTCTTTTTCTTTTTTGCCGCGCCATCTGTAAGAGTCGCTCCAGTCGGCAAACCCATCCTTTCACGTCATACCCCCTGTGCCTCGTGCATGTCCAGGGTGTTCTTTTTTACCGATGGCGCGTGTGAGCTGGTCATTCTCTCTGTCGGGATGGAAGGTCCTGGCGGATGTTTCCTCGTATGCCGTGATGAGTTCAGTGCCGGGTTTGGCAAGGAGGGTTGGGAAGATACACAATCCTGTTTCTGGGTCCAACCTTGCCCCGATTCCGTAGAACCAAGTCTTTGCACGTAGGTCCCACCCATCTGTCTGGGGTGTGATCCCTCTCTCGCGCAGGGCCTTCTCAGCTTCCTCCCACTTAGGCCTCTGAGATATGTAGCCACCTGACCCCGTCCTCTGGTGATATTCCTTCTTCAGGGCATTAAGCATATTGGTTTCTGACCTCTTTTTAGCTATAGCACTTTTTTATATGTCTCAAATTCGGGCGAGTGAGGTCTTATCTTCGCATAATATGCGTCTTCGAAATTTGGAGTCTCGCCAGATTTGACAAATTTGTTCAATTTTGTCTTCCAGTTGCGGAAAGCGTCAGCCATCTTCTTTAGAGTCCACTCTTTGACCTTTTCCTTTATAACCGGGTTATTTTCATCCTCCTCTGGCGGAAGGGTGAAATTTACCAACAACAAATTTCAAAGCGTTTCTTTGGACCTGTCATCGACAAAGGTACCGTCGCCCTTCTTTGGCTCATTCCAATTTTCAATTATGATTGGGATTTGGTCCCTAACAAGAACTCCAGCCTAACGTACAAATTTGTCTGCGGCCTTCTTGGGCTCCATCGGCCTGCCATCAACACGGACTGCTTCGATCGTGAACTTTGCACGATCTTTCAACCGCTGGCTCGCGCCTCGCTTGCTCTTTTTCGTAGAAGAAGATGGTTGCTGGCTGGTCGATACGGAGGGCTAAAAGAAGAAAGAAGCGTTAATTTGTATACACGAAAGTCAGCAGAGGCTTAATCAATGCATATACCTCGCCGGACTTTGTAACCATTAAATTGCGTTCACCGGAGTCTTCATCTTCTCCATGACTAGTACTTGAGTTGTCGTCATCATGTCCCTCCAAGTTCAGATATTGTGAGGTGTCCTCATCAATAATGTTCTCCATTATTTCTTCTTCTTTAAGGTTTCTACTAAGTGGATCCATAGTTTCTAAAACAATAATATTATCTAGAGTAAGAGTGTAAACATTCAAGTGGACTTGGATTCATACACAAATATACATATTATTCATACCAAAATACACAAATAAATACACAAATGAGTCAGAGGTCCAATTTGTATACAACTTTTAATCTATGCATGTAGTACATACACGTGGCAGACACGTGGCGCTCACCGGTGGGGTGACGTTGGTCTCGTCGGGCGGCGGTGCTCGTCGGACGGATGCGGCGGTGCTAGCGGCGGGCTCGTCGGGCGGCGGGTGGCGTCGGCGTTTAGGCGTGGCCTATGAGCTCCGAAGCGGCGGCGGCGAGACGCTCCTGCACGGGGAAGAGAGCGAGGTGGTCAGTTAGGGTTTAGGCGTGGCCTATTATAATATCTTTGCTATAAGCTATTTTATTTTTACTCCACATGCTTCTAATTCACATGTGCAAGGATTAAGGCCTAGATCGTCGGGGTCGATGTCACTACGTTCATCTCGCCCATCTTTGGCACCCTGGAATCGTTCCGAGGGTCAATTGGCGATTATTTATTGGCGAACGGCACCGGCCAGCTCCAGATGCGCGCCGTGCAGGTCCACCTCGCCGCCCGCGAACCTGTCCGGGTCGAACCGCGCCATCGCCCCAGCTTACCGGGTCCCTCGATGGCCCACGCGTTCACGGCCACCCTCGTGCCCGCCGGCACATCGTAGCCGCCGACGCCGACAGCAGCAGCGTCGTGCCCGCGGCAGCAGCAGCGTCGCCGGGAGCAGCAGGAGGAGGAGGGCCAAGCGCGGGTGTACCGTGCCACCGTCACGGGGCTCGACGGTGGCCTGCTCTCAGCCGAACCGCGGGATCGGCGAGGTGTTGGAAGTCGTGGTCGTGGTCGCGACCACTGTGGCTGTGGTCGCCGTGGCCAACCCTAATTTCCCGCGCGCATTTATTGATGTGTAAGTAGGTGTAATGGCATATTTGGGATGTACATAGAGTTGCAGTGGCGTTTTTCAAAAGTTAAGAGTTGCAATGGCGTTTCTGAAATAGCTGGAAGTTGCAATGGCATCTATCTAATTAACCCATCAATGAAATATATGCATAAGAGAAATTGTGTTGAATTAAATGCAAATCCAAAACCCTAATTTCCCTCTTCCTTTGAAAGCAATTCAAATAGTTTTGAATTTTGAAATGTACAAAAAAAATAATGGAGCCCAAATGGATTAATAGGGCCCCTACAATATTTCAAAATATATCTATAAAGTTTTGTATTTGTGAATCATTCAAAACAGATCACAAAATGAAAATACAAACAAATAAGTAGAAAACATAAAAGGAAAATGTTTCTACAAGGAAAAAAACTGTTTTTAAACCTATCTGGGCCGCAGCCCAGCTTCTCTCCTTTCCTCCCGCGTCTCTCTGTCGCTCACGCGCGTCCCGCAGTGGCCCAACTGTCCCGTCACCGGCCCGGTACCCCTTCGTCCTCGTCGTCTTCGACGATGACGCGAAGCAGCCGCGTGCCCGCGCCGCCGCCGTTGATCGCCGTCTACCACCGCGATGCGCCCCGCCGCCCCCAGTTGAGGATAAGAACACAGCGCCGTGTCCGTCTCCTCCTCCCCAGCGCGGGATCGGCGAGGTGTTGGCAGTCGTGGTCGTGGTCGCGACCACTGTGGCTGTGGTCGCCGTGGCTAATGCCGTGGATGACATCGCCAACGCCGGGAGGAGCGGGGGAGGGCCGGCCGGGCGCGGCCGGAGCAGGCGCCGAACGAAGGAGGTGTTAGAGGGAGGGGAAGGATGCAAGGAAGAGAGGGTCGGGGGCGGCGAACCTCGAGCTCCGAGCGGCGGCGGCGAGACGGCGGGTCGGGGGCGGCGAGACGGCGGGTCGGGATCCGAAGCGGCGGCGGCGAGACGGCGGGTCGAGGGCGGCGCTTCTCTCTGTGTTCTCGATCGATCTGGCTCAGTGGGGGAAGAAAGGAAGGGGAGGAAGGTGAAATAAATACACCCCCCTTTAACACCGGTTCGTGGCTGGAACCGGTGTTAAAGGGGGGGGGGCGTTTCCCGCGCGCATTTATTACCCTCCTTTAACACCGGTTCTTGGCTGGAACCGATGTTAAAGGGGGGGGGGGCGTTTCCCGCGCGCATTTATTACCCCCCCCCCTTTAACACCGGTTCGTGGCTGGAATCGGTGTTAAGGGGGGGGGGTGCGCGGGGGGCTTTTTTAATTCAAAAAATATGATATGAATTTAGAAAATTCATATCTTTTTCATTTCAACTCAGAAAAATATGAATAATATATCATAATTTTCAAAAAAATAATATCTATCCATTCATGTAAATCATTTTATATTTACTTTACATGAAAATTTTCAAAATAATTAAAACACTTACATATAAATTTTGATTATTCAATTCAAACAAAAATAAATTGTTAAATCCTAAAACTTTGAACATAAGAAATATTAAGCATCTAAAAAATGATTTTTATTAAATCAAATCATATTTTAATGCCGCATCTTTTGTATTAACATTTTTGAATTGATTGGATATTTAAATGTCGCATCTTTTGTATACACTTGAATCTCACCAAGCCTCGCTCAACTTGCATTGTTTTTTTGATAAAATAGCATATTGTGAACCTAAAAATGATTTTTGTAAAAAATCATGAGCATCGTATCATGTACTTGTAGTTCATATGTGTTGGTGGTTTTTTGAATTAGCCATTTGGTGGTTGCTTCACAAAACCGTCCGTTTTTTATGCTCGGAAAATGGAAAATGCCTTTTTGGTGCGATAAAAAGGAAAACTTCCTCTTGCAACATTGTTTTCCATGCCATGATGCACATGTATGCACAATATGGCCATATTATCATAAACTATGTCTTGATTCTAGCCATAACATTGGTCATTTGACCCGAAAGCCAAGAAACCTCGAATGAGATAGGTCATTTTGAGACAGTTACATAAAGCCGAACTGGAACTGAAAATTAAGATACATAAAAGAACTAAAAATTAAGATACATGGCCAGATTAAGTAACAATCGGCCGAACTGGAACTGAAAATTAAGATACATAAAAGAACTGAAAATTAAGATACATGGCCAGATTAAGTAACAATCGGCCGAACTTGTTTCGGAATGTTGGAGTGATTCAGTCATGCTCCTGCCTACACCTGTAATACTCGCCACTGTAGTCGTCGTACTCGCCGCCGCCGTCATCGCTGTCGTCGTCGGGGTCGCCGTAATTGAACCTCTGGAGAGTACGCGTGGGCTGGACTTGAGGGTAGCGCGTGGGCTAGACTTGAGGGTAGCGCAGACGGGGGTTAGAGTCGGCGGCAGTGTCATAGGCCATGACGCTCTGGAGAGTCCGACCGCGCCACCATAGCCGACGGCCGGCCTCGTTGAAGTTAAGAGGAGGTGGGCCGTCCTCCTCGTGCCTGGCGAGCGCCCTCTCATGCTGATCCACGAAGAAGGCTTCCCAAGTAGGGAAATAGTCGGGATGCCATCTGGGATTCCTCCGCTGCTCCGGCGTGAGCTCGAAGTAGTAGTGGTTCATGATGGCCATCCGGCGCGCCACACCTAGAGGGACAGGAGGAACCGGCACGCCTCCGACGCTCAGCATCCAGCCGACGGGGACACAGTAGCCCGGCGGGCAGGGGTAGTTCGAGGCGCAAAGCGCCTTCGCCTCCCTGGGGGTTACTGCTACGGTGGAAGCCATGGGAAAGAGTGATGAGGTTGCAGATATGAGTCTAGAGATGTGCAATGACAATGGAGGCCAACCCCCTACATATATATATAGTGAACTAGCGGGAAGAACTGGAGGGAAGAACTGGCGGGAAGAAAAATGGCGGGAAGAAGATCTGGCGGGAAGAAAAATAGCGGGAAAAAATGGCGGGATGAACCTTTAGTCCTGGTTGGAGACACCAACCGGGACTAAAGATGAACCTTTAGTCCCGGTTGGAGACACCAACCGGGACAAAACACGAGTCAGCACTAATAATAGGGGTGAGTGTCGACATTATGTCGTGCGGCGTGTACCTTGTCCCGGTTGGAGACACCAACCGGGCTAAAGATGAACCTTTAGTCCCGGTTGGAGACACCAACCGGGACAAAACACGAGTCAGCACTAATAATAGGGGTGAGTGTCGACATTATGTCGTGCGGCGTGTACCTTGTCCCGGATGGTGTCACCAACCGGGACTAAAGATGAACCTTTAGTCCCGGTTGGAGACACCAACCGGGACTAAAGATGAACCTTTAGTCCCGGTTGGAGACACCATCCGGGACAAAACACGAGTCAGCACTAATAATAGGGGTGAGTGTCGACATTATTTCGTAAGTGTCAACACTATGTCGAGCTGCTTGTACTATAAATAGGCATCCTTGTGAGTCCAGTCCTCCAGCCAGTTTGAGGCAGGGACACCACTACGGCCAGTTTTAGGGAGATGCCGACGGAGCCCAGTCCTCCGGCATCTCCGAGAAACTGGTCATAGAGGCACTCCCTAATATGTGAAATTAGTTAGCTCCCAGGTGTATTGATCTAGTTAGAGAAGTTACAAAGCTGCAAGATGGTTTTCGAGAGCAGGGACACCACTACGGCCAGTTTCAGGGAGATGCCGATGGAGCCTAGTCCTCCGGCATCTCCAAGAAACTGGTCATAGAGGCACTCCCTAATATGTGACCGCGCGCGTTTGGAGATCAGATCTTAATGGTAAGTACGAATCGGGACAACTTCTTCTCATAGTCCCGGTCCATCCACAAAACATGACTAACACTCAAGACATGTATTAATATTAAAAACATGAACTAGAGTTACATAATATGAGCATGCACTTCTTGGCATATGTCCTTCCTTATGATCGCTTCAGACGTAACCATGGAGCATCTTCTTTACTTAACGGAATGCTTGGGTCAGTTTTCACTGTGAAGGGCGGAATTTCATCAAACTTATTATAATCTTCTGACATGTCTGTCTTGTCCTCGATTCCCACGATGTTTCTTTTCCCTGAAAGAACTATGTGACGCTTTGGCTCATCATATGATGTATTCGTTTGCATATTTTTTCTTTTTTTTGGTCTGGAGGACATGTCCTTCACATAGAAAACCTGAGCCACATCATTGGCTAGGACGAATGGTTCGTCTAAGTTCTTCATAAGATTATTGAGATCCACCGTTGTCATTCCGTACTTCTTGTCTACCTCAACCCCTCATCCTGTTAGCTTGACCCATTTGCATCGAAACAAGGGGACCTTAAAATTAGGTCCATAGTCAAGTTCCCATATCTCCTCTATGAACCCATAATACGTGGTCTTTTGCCCATTGTATTCTGCTGCATCGAAGCGGACACCACTGTTTTGGTTGGTGCTCTTTTTATCTTGGCCTATCGTGTAAAATGTATTCCCATTTATCTCGTACCCTTGGAAAGTACATACAGTCGAAGATGGTGTCCTGGCCAACAAGTACAGCTGATCCCCAACAGTGGTGTTATTCGTGAGAAGTCTTTGCAGCCAGCCGCCAAAACTCGCCATGTGTTCACTTATAATCCATTCATCAGACTGCCCCGGGTGTTTGAGGCGTATTAAATTCTTGTGTTCATTGATATACGGGGCAACCAAGATAGATCTTTGTAAAACCGTGTAGTGTGCTTGATTGAGAGAATGCCCGTCCCTACATATCATTGCTTTACATCCTAGGGTGCCTTTTCCACGCAGTCTCCCCTCATGTCGTGATTCTGGAACACCAATCGCCTTAATGTCAGGAATAAAATCAACACAGAACTCAATGACCTCCTCTGTTACATAGCCCTTGGAGATGCTTCCTTCTGGCCTAGCACGGTTATGAATATATTTCTTTAAGACTCCCATGTACCTCTCAAAGGGGAACATATTGTGTAGAAATACAGGACCGAGAATGGCAATCTCTTATACTAGGTGAACCAGGAGATGCGTCATAATATTGAAGAAGGATGGTGGGAACACCAACTCAAAGCTGACAAGACATTGGGCCACATCTGTTTGTAACCCTGGTAGGCTTTCTGGATCGATTACCTTCTGAGATATTGCATTGAGGAATGCACATAGCTTCACAATGGGTACTCGAACATTTTCAGGTAGAAGCCCCCTCAATGCAATCGGAAGAAATTGTGTCATAATCACGTGGCAGTCATGAGACTTCAGGTTTTGGAATTTTTTCTCTGCCATATTTATTATTCCCTTTATATTCGACGAGAAGCCAGACGGGACCTTGATACTGCTCAGACATTCAAAAAAGATTTCCTTCTCTGCTTTGGTAAGAGCGTAGCTGGCAGGAGTTAAGTGGCATCGTTTACCCTTCTCGTTCTCAGGATGCATAGGCTCTTCAGGGGCCTTCAGACGTTGCTGGTCCTGCCGTGCTTCCGGTGTATCTTTTGTCTTCCCATACACTCCTAGAAAGCCTAGCAGGTTCACGCAAACATTCTTCGTCACGTGCATCACGTTGATTGAAGAGCGGACCTCTAAGACTTTCCAATAGGGTAGGTCCCAAAATATAGATTGCTTCTTCCACATGGGCGCGTGTCCGGCATCGTCATTCGGAACAGATAGACTGCCAGGACCTTTTCCAAAGATTACTTCTAGGTCCTTGACCATACCAAATACCTCCTCACCGGTACGGAGGACAGGCTTCCTCCGGGGTTCTGCCAGACGTTTGAAATGCTTGCCTTTCTTTCTTACTGGATGTAGGTTCGGAAGAAATCGGCGATACCCTAGGTACACAACCTTCTTACATTTATCCAAATATACACTTTCAGTATCATCTAAACAGTGTGTGCATGCATTGTATCCCTTGTTTGTCTGCCCTGAAATGTTACTAAGAGCAGGCCAATCATTGATGGTTACGAAAAGCAATGCTCGTAGGTCAAATGGCTCCCCTTTGTGCTCATCCCACATACATACACCTGGTTTGGCCCACAACTGTAAAAGTTCTTCAACTAATGGCCTTAGGTACACATCAATGTCGTTGCCGGGTTGCCTCGGGCCTTGGATGAGCATTGGAATCATAATGAACTTCCTCTTCATACACAACCAAGGAGGAAGGTTATAGATACATAGGGTCACAGGCCAGGTGCTGTGACTGCAGCTCTGCTCACCAAAAGGATTCATGCCGTCTGTACTTAGACCAAACCTTAAGTTCCTTGCGTCACGTGCGAAGTCCGGGTACTCTCGCTCTACTTTTCTCCACTGTGACCCATCAGCGGGGTGTCTCAACATCGCGTCTTTCTTACGGTCTTCCATGTGCCATCGCAACAACTTGGCATGCTCTTTATTTCTGAAGAGACGTTTTAACCGTGGTATTATAGGAGCATACCACATAACCTTGGCGGGAACCTTCTTCCTAGGGGCCTCGCCCTCAACATCGCCAGGATCGTCTCGTCTGATCTTATACCGCAGTGCAGTGCATACCGGGCATGCATCCAAATTCTCGTACTTCTCACCGCGGTAGAGGATGCAGTCATTAATGCAGGCATGTATCTTCTGCATGTCTAATCCTAGAGGGCAGACAACCTTCTTTGCTTGGTATGTACTGTCGGGCAACTCATTATTTCTTGGAAAAAGATTCTTCATTTTTACCAACAACTTTGAAAATGCGCTGTCAGTCACACCATTCTCTGCCTTCCATTGCAGCAAATCTAGTGTGACACCTAGCTTTTTGTGGCCATCTTCGCAAGTTGGATACAACAATGTTTTGTGATCCTTTAACATCTGCTCCAGCTTCTCCTTCTCCTTTTCAGTTTCACATTCTTCCTTTGCATCAGTAATGGCCCGACCAAGATCGTCATCAGCGGGCCCATCTGCTCCCTCTTGATCTTCATTATCTACCTCCGTTGCATTATCATCATATTCAGGATACATATTATGATAGTTTTCATCATCCTCTTCTTCTTCGTTGTCTTCCATCACAACCCCTTTTTCTCCGTACTTGGTCCAACAATTATAGCTGGGCATGAAACCGGATCGAAGCAGGTGGGCGTGAATGGTTCTGGTATTTGAGTAGTCTTTCTTGTTCTGACAGTGAACACACGGACAGCACATAAAACCATTGTGACCACGGTTTGCATTAGCCACAACGATAAAATTTTGGAGGCCCGTAATGTACTCGGAAGTGCGGCGGTCACCGTACATCCATTGCCGATTCATCTGCAATTCTGCATTAATATGTAGTATATATCAAAAAATAATAGGGAGATGACCATTTATATATATAGTACATCAATGACACATGAAACTATAGTTGCCGACCTCGACCGAGACGGAAAGAGCAACAAGAAAGCTTATTTTGAGCTCTCGGGCATTTCACCGAACACCTCTAGTGCATATGAAAAAAACACAAACTAGCACTCTTCACACCCTCTTGCTAGGCTCCAAAATGTGAAAGAATGGAAGAGTGGGGTGTGTGTGTGGGCTGGGGTGGTGTCTTATATAGCCCCCCCTTTAACACCGGTTCATGCCACGAACCGGTGTTAAAGGGGGAGGTGCGCGGGCCACTGCTGCAGGGACCTTTAACACCGGTTCGTGGCACGAACCGGTGTCAAAGGGGGGGCTCCTTTTTTGCCGCAGGGGCCACGCTGGTACGCCCCCCCCCCCTTTAACACCGGTTCATAGAAGAACCGGTGTTAAAGCCCCTTTTCGGGATCAACAAAAGACCTCGTTTCCACTAGTGTGAAGACAGGGGCAATTCTGTCCTGGAGCTTTTCTCTAAATCCTAAAAGAAAAGAAAATAATTCAAAAGGCCAAATAATAAACTCTGGCAAAAAAGGAAGGTTAAACTAATTGAGGGAAAATCATAAAGGTACCGATTGTCAAGTAAATATGGACACAAAATAAATTTTCCACCGCCAAAACCCCCAATCTCCTCCACTTCTTCCATTCCAAGAATCACCACAACAAGGAGGCGGCGGCGGCGGCGACGGCGACGCGCATGCGTCATTGCTAGAATCGCCAGGGGTTTTGAGTGGTAGGGGATTTACGGGATTGGGTGGGTTCGGCGGGGGACGGGCGAGAGGTGAGCATGTACGCGAGGGACCCGTGGGTCGGGCCGCTGGAGATATGCCACGACGACTCGCCCACGGACGACGGCCGGATCCGGAACATGGACCTCGACCGGGCGGCGCTGCCGCGGACGCTCGACGAGACGCGGCAGGGCTGGCTGCTCGCGGCGCCTCGAGAACGCAAGAAGAAGAGGTACGTCGACCTCGGCTGCCTCCTCGTCAGCCGCAAGCTGTTCGTCTGGACCATCGGGGTGCTCCTCGCCGCGGCGGTGATCGCGGGGATCGGCACCGGGATCGCGGAGGTCATCCCGAAGCGCCAGAGAGCGGCCCCGCCGCCGGACAAGTACACCGTCGCGCTGCGCAAGGCGCTCATGTTCTTCAATGCCCAGAAATGTGGGTGCCCCTCCTCTGCCGCTATTTTTCTGCCTTTCGTTTGTGGGAAAGATTATGTTTTTCATTTTTCCGCGGTGCTGATTACGCGGATGTTTTGGTTTTGATTTGGGCTTAATTTTCGGTCGAGCTGTGCCAAATCGAAACAATCAAATTTTATATATCTGTTGTTCCTGGTTATTTTGTGGATGTAAATTCGTCATTTGGGTTGTCCTAAAACCTTCAGATCCATTCCGAAGAAACTAAAAACCATTTTCTGATCCATTTGTTCTGCAAACTTTGTGCAGCCGGAAAACTGCCTGAAGACAACAATATAACATGGCGCGGTGACTCGTGCTTGAAGGACGGCCAGTCATCCCTGCACGACCTCTCCGGTGGGTACTACGACGCCGGGGACGCTGTGAAGTTCAACTTCCCGGCTGCCTTCTCCATGACCCTTCTCAGCTGGAGCGTCATCGAGTACAGTGCTAAGTACGATGCTGCTGGGGAACTTGGCCATGTCCGTGACACCATCAAGTGGGGAGCAGACTACTTACTCAAGACCTTCAACTCCACCGCAGATACCATTGATGCATTGGTCGCACAGGTAAAAGCAAATACTCTTACAATCCGTTCGCTGCTTATGTGAATTTCGTTGATGACGAGTGATTTTTTTTTCCACGCAACCCACCCAGAAGGGGGGTCGAATTCCATTACTCAGCAGAATAACAGAATACACGATCCAGGTCCAAGTACCTCGCGACTGCAACAACCAGAACAAAATAGCCAGAAACTAGACTAGAAGTTTTTAAAACTACAAAGCGAAATGCCACCTAATGCTAGCAACATAATACTAACATGAAGGAAATCTGCGCCGAATGAGCCACTCTCAGGGTCGCCCATCATAAGAAACAAAAACAACATTGGAGAAAGGAGCTGTCACGCCAGATATCTATTCTAACCATCCTCCTTTTCATCATCAGGGACCCTTCCATCAGTGATCATCTTTGTTGAGTGACCACCAGCACCCACATCTGGAGCAGCATCGCCAGTCCTTCCTAGAGCAACTTCCATCAGAGGTCGAGCACCAGCACGCAAAGCATCACGATCTTCAGTAATATGAGCACCTGCCGAGTAATTCATGAACACAGTAGAATAGCAAATTAGTTCAGCAGGGGAATTAATCAATTTCCCATCAAAACAAGCTTTATTACGCATTTTCCAAATGGCCCAGCAAATGGCTGCAATCCCTGCAATCTCGACATTCCTGGAAACATGAAGATATCTGGGAAACCACCAGAAGAACTGGAAAAAAGAGGCAGGTCTATCCAGAGCACCAATGAATCTAGCAACAACACTCCACACATATCTAGCTGCAGGACATAGGAAGAACAGATGGTGAATATTCTCATTTGCATCACAAAATTGGCATCTTAATCATGTTGTCTTTAGATGCAATGGCATTATGCCATATCAACTAGAGCCAAATTTTAATCTTCAGCGGAATTCTAGCTTTCCACAAATGTCTGGAGGATCTGTCAGGTCCAGAACTGCACAAGAACTTGTACATTGATTTGACAGAAAAAATCCCATTCTTTGAAAATTTCCAGAAGGGTTTGTCCTCCTCAACAGAGAGATTAGTGTTGATAAAAAGGTTCACAATACCATTCATTTGCTCCTGTAACCCTGTTGTCAACCATCTTCTAAATGTAAATCTCCAACCTGATCTGGCTGCATCAGCAACTGAAAAATGTTGTTCATTGCAAAGATCAAAAAGTTCAGGGAATTTTTCTTTCAAAGGGCCATGGCCACACCATGCATCCCCCAGAAACTTGTTCTTTTACCATTACCAACCACCATTCTTATTTCAGTTGGTAACCTGGGACAGCCTTCAGCGTAGAACCTGCATTTTCAATTAACTACTTGTGAAACTCACTTTGCTATTGGATGCCTGAGAGTAAACAATGAATACTACTTATTATTTACTGTATGATTTCTTTTTTCCAAACTTCTTGAGCCATGTGACTCTTATGTAAATTTCGTTGACGGCGCAGGTGGGTAGTGCTGCAACGGCGCCCGGCTCCTCTCAGCCTAACGACCAGTATTGCTGGATGAGGCCAGAGGAAATCGACTACGCACGTCCAGTCGTCGAATGCCAGAGCTGTCCTGATCTTGCTGCTGAGATGGCCGCCGCATTGGCCGCAGCATCCATCGTGTTCAAGGATGACAGGGCTTACTCGCGCAAGCTGTTACATGGTGCTACCACTGTCTGGAACTTTGCAAGCGATAGAGCAGGTAGCACGAGTTATAGTCCACCCGGGTCGGATGCTGCCGAGTTCTACAATTCAACCCGCTATTACGACGAACTTCTGTGGGGTGGTTCGTGGATGTACCTCGCAACAGGCAATTCATCGTACCTCCACCGGGTTATAGATTCCAATCTTGCGAAGCAGGCTGGTGCATTCTCTGCTGGCAAGGACCATGGTGTGTTCAGCTGGGACAATAAGCTCCCTGGTGCACAGGTAAATATATTTAACTAGTATAGCTTGGTTTAATTTAATTCTACAGACACTTTCAACATACTCCCACCGTTTCATAATATAAGATGTTTTAGCTTTGTGAAGAAGATGTATCTAGACTACTTTTAGTGTGTAGGTTCATAGATGTTCACTCCGAACCTACACATTAAAATAAGTCTAGATACATTTCCTTCACAAAGTTAAAACATCTTATATTTTGAAACAGAGAGAGTATATATTTGGCTTTTGATTTATATGGTATCCTGTCAGTGTAGTCATGTTTTGTTCTTATTTCGAAGTTCTTATCCTTGAAATGGACAGCCTTCAGCATAGAACCTGCATTTTGGATTAGCTACTTGAGAAACTCACTTTGCTATTGGCAGACTCAGATGCATATGCTTGCAAGTAAACAATGAATAGTATTATTATTTACTGTTCTTCTGTCTGACATGATTTCTTTTTTCCAATCTGCTTGAGCCATGTGACAATCCAAGCAAATCATTATCCATTAGCTATACAGTAGATTTTCCAAGAGGTCTTGAACCTGAACTAGCAAACAAACACTTCCCAGCCTTTCGATAACTTCCATCGCTTCCTAATCATGAGTCTAGTGTAACGTACTACTACTAATATGGAGTCATATTCTTCTTAAACCTCCTTTGCCAGATCCCAGTTCTGAATAAAAGCACAATTCTGCATGCTTCAAATTATGTGTCAGGCCCATGCACCATGCTAGCATTGCTGTGTAAATCAAATGTAGGACTAGATGATGTGATGTACTCACATAAAAAGCTATTTTGGATAATTAAGTGAGTAGCACGACTTATCTTTACTTATTTTGAATTGTTCTGGCGTAACAGCTTCTTATGAGCCGGTTGTGGCTCTTCTTGAGTCCTGGGTATCCGTATGAAGATATGTTGAGGACGTTCCAATCTCAAACAAGCATTATCATGTGCTCTTACCTTCCCGTTTTTAAATCTTTCAACAGAACAAAAGGTATCGAGTTCCAACTTGCTAAATCACATTACTGCCTATTGATATCATGGAACAGTTTACAGATTTTTCTTGCTGCACAGGTGGTTTGATACAGATGAATCACGGGATGCCACAACCCCTCCAGTATGTCGCCAATGCTGCATTCCTTGCATCTGTGTACAGTGACTATCTTGAGGCTGCAGATACCCCAGGGTGGAATTGTGGGCCTGATTTCTACTCGGTTGATGTTCTTCGCAGTTTTGCAACGACCCAGGTTGGTTTCTAGCACTTGGATATCTTTTTTGTTTGGTATGGTGGTTGCAATGTGGACTTATGGTTATGATTTGTCAGATCGAGTACATCTTGGGCGAAAATCCTCTGAAGATGAGCTACGTGGTTGGGTACGGAGAGAATTTCCCTAAGCGAGTTCATCACCGGGGTGCCTCGATCCCGAAGAAAGGCGGTGAACGTGGCTGCACGGGAGGGTGGCGCTGGAGGGACAGCAAGGCGCCCAACCCCAACGTTATTGCTGGAGCTATGGTGGCTGGTCCGGATCGCCATGACGGCTTCAAAGATGTCCGGAAGAACCGCAACTACACCGAAGCAACCCTAGCGGGCAATGCTGGTCTAGTCGCCGCATTGGTAGCATTATCGGGCGACGACCATGGACTCGACAAGAACACCATGTTCTCTGCTGTTCCATCCATGTTCCCTTCACCCCCGCCACCTCCGGCACCATGGAAACCAGTATGAACCGGTGATTAGAACAGCTAAGAAGACTAGATAAATAATATTTTTAGTGTAGTATAATCACCATGACACATTAGTATATTGCTATGTAAGAAGAACTATGGCGTACGGTGTACGAAACATTATATTCTAAGGATGTGGAATGGATTTCATCAGAACAATCGACCACGTTCTGAAAAAACACTATGCAGATGCACCACTTCATTTCTGAATCTCCTATCCTGGCATTGGATTTTTTATGTGTTCATTTTCCTCCACTGCTCAGTCCCAATTTACACCTGTGTTCAGAGATATGCAGACACTTCAAACTATACTTTGTTAATTTCTCCTATCAAATTAGAAATACACAATTCTTTATTCTTTGTATGTTAAATCTTTAAAAGATAGATATAAAATGATGGTAGATTATACTTTTTTTAAAAATTCACATCCTGGAATGTAGCATCTCTGAATAGCAGATACAAAATGGTGTATGCTTACTGCTTACTGTACCTGTTGCTTATAAT
The DNA here is from genome assembly GCA_916181665.1 of Avena sativa. NCBI lineage: Eukaryota > Viridiplantae > Streptophyta > Magnoliopsida > Poales > Poaceae > Avena > Avena sativa. Next base: position 378,205,480 of record OV702279.1, on the reverse strand, counting down.
ATTCATGTGTACATGACCAAAGAGTTAAGTTAAAATGAATATTGATTTTATGGCAGGTGAGATGATTCCAGGTAGTGTGATGCTGATTGCACTGTCTGGAGGCCTACGGAAAGAAGGCATGTCCATCATATGAGGTCACACAAATTACTGTCGATGTTCACTTTCAGACATTGGTCTAACAAAGAGCGAGAAGGTGAAGATGCCATATAGGTCGTGCAGTTTGTTGCACCATATTTTCGTTCATTTCTATCTCATGGAGTACCACCAGGAGCAACCAATCATTGTAGTAGCTAGCGGTTCCTAAGATATCCCAGCAACTTCGGACAGTCGAAGGTAACTTTGTAACGAGAGTTTGAGTATCAGCAAGTTTGATCATCATCAGTTCATCACTTCTCAAAAAAAAAAATCAGGCTGCGTACCTAGATTATGGACCGTAGCTACTTCTGACAGTCCAAGTAGGAGTCTTACTTTGTTCAGCTACATCAATAAGATAATTATCTCTTCGATTTTGTATCACAGTGGCACATAGCTCTGTCTTTGCATTGTCGAAAAATTTACCGGGAAGGCAATATACTTCAGTGAAGACTGGGCTAAACATTTATAATGCATAAATTTCTGTTGGAAAGTGAAACAACCAGCTATATCAAAGCAAGGATACACAAAGATTCGGTGCTTAATACACCAATAATTTAAGTCAAGATACATGCGCCACGAGCCAGGATGCCAACTACTTGTTCCAGAATAAGAGGCACAAATAAGATCACATGTAGTACTCAAATCTTACCCAAACAAGATAACATATGTACTCAAATAAGAGGCTTAGTTACACTACTAATTCCATTAAAGGCCATCACAGCTTCAGCACCCCCACCTGGCCAAGGTGTGGGAGTCCTTCGTCCCCCAAAAGGTGAAGATCTTCGGCTGGCTCCTCTCCCTGAACAGACTTAATACGCGGGAGAATCTGTACAAGAAGACTATCATTGCCACCGCAACTTGTCCTAGATGCGACCACTCCTTGGAAAGTCGGAACCACCTCTTCTTCGTTTGCCCTCGCGCAATGGAGGTATGGAATACTCTCCACATTCAGCCGACCTTCCACGACTTCTCCGATTTATGGACCACTCCAACGCCTGCTGGCCTTGACTCCTCCATTTGGCCGTCTATCGCTCTCATCATCCTTTGGAAAATATGGGATGCCAGAAATAGCATGATCTTCAGACATATTGATCAACCCTCTTGTGTAACTATTTCTAAAACTGTGGATGACATCACTGTGTGGTCCCATCGTTGTAGGGATGAGGCTCAAAAAAGTCACGCCGGCTTGTGGCGTGACTACCTCTTGTCACGATGCTCGTGAAACCTGTTGCTGGTCTTTGAAGTAATATATTCAGGTGGGGATCCTCTCCCCCCGGTGATTGTTTAAAAAAAAAAAATTAAAGGCCATCGACATCTCAGCAGAAGAAATCGAAAGAAAACTTGTTACATTCCCCATCTCAGGTGAAGCCATGCAACAAGTGATCAGGTCCAATGAAAGCTACTGTTCAAGTGTTCAGGTTACCATAGCACGCGCAAAAGGAAAGAGCTAGCGACCATAGAGTACGGGACTGGGTCGGGAAGCACGGCCGAGGAGAAGCGCATCTTCGGGAGGACGTCCTCGTTGAAGCGGGAGAGCTCTTGTATGATCAGTTCGATGTTGCAGTCGCAGGACAGGACGTACGCCACCAGGCCGATGACCTCCAGCCTCCAGGTGGAACTCGATGAGCTTGGTCTGGATCTCGCCGCCGATCTTGAAGCGCCGACTTCCCTTTTGGGCCATAGCTCGCAGCTCCTTGTAGGCTTTGGCCTTGGCCTTGAAGACGCGCATGCGGGACTGCCTGGCTTTGCGGAGGATCTCCTTTTCCTTCTTCTTGGCGCTGCGTGGATGCAGGTGTTAGAGCATCTCAACTAGTTGGGCGGCCGAAATCGGAACTTTTTGGCTCCTGCGTTTGGCTAAAATTTAACAAATTTTGGACGAATAAGCGTTTTTGGGCGAATATGGGCGAACTTTGGCGAATATGGTCGATACGGACGAACTTTGGGCGATATGGACGAACTATGGGCGAACTTTGGGCGAGTATGGGCGATACAGACGAACTTTGAGCAAATATGCCCGAATTTTGGACGAACTTTAGGCAAATCTGTCTATATGGGCAAAATTTGGGCGAATATGGTCGATACAGACCAACTTTGGGCGAATATGCCCGAATTTTGGAAGAACTTTGGGTGAATCTGGTCTATATGGAAAATTTTGGGCGAAATTTAAACGAATATGGGCGATACGGACGAACTTTGGGCGAATATGCTCGAATTTTGGGCAAACTTTGGGCGAATATGGTCTACATGGACGAACTTTGGAATATGATCTATATGGGCGAACTTTGGGCGAATATGGGCGAACTTTGGATGAAGGGCGAATATATGCTGACTAGGCGGGTCCACTCGCTGAATTCGCTTCGTCCGGCGCTCCCAGGGCGTATCCAGGATCCTGGGTTCGGCCTGGGTAGGCCGGACCAAAACACGCCGAAATCCGGACGAAAACAGGTCTTTGGGTACGCGACTGGGCCAATTTTCGGCGTCCGGACCAAAATTTGGCGTCCGGACCGTCCTCCTGGGTAGGCGAGTGGAGATGCTCTTAGGCTGTCGTTGACCGGTGAGGCTACACGAAGTTTAGTCCTACCTCGCCTACGTGAGGAGGCCACACCCAGCTTTAGGGAGAGATTCCTTCCTCCCATCAGTCCGGTCTTTTGGGATGGAGTGGGCTCTCTTCTTATTGTTGGGCTGGGAGCGCATGAACGTCCAGAACGTGGGCTGAGTACTAGGCTAGTCAAGTGGACACTAACAGCAGGTCTTGCAGCTTCGCCTTGGTCTTGGCAGCCTCCAGGTCCAGGTACAGGTTGTCGTGGTCGGCGATGGCCGGAAGAGAATCGACCTTGCTCATGGTATTGACGATGTGCGTGTCGAGGGACGCCATCTTCAGCACGAGGATCTTCCCCTCCTCAGTCCTCGGGCATTTGACAGCGAAGGTCTTCAGGTCCGCAATTGCGGAGGTCATCTCCGGCATCTCGTAGACCTCGTACGATCCCATGAGGATGTAGGAGCTGACGGGAACCTTCATCCCTCCCCTGCACTCTGTGACAATCGCCTCCATCTCCTGGAGCGATGTCACGATCTCCACCCACGCCGGTGCCGTCGCCATCGCCCTGTCTCTTCTCTCCTCCCTCTCTCTCTCTCTCTCTCTCTCTCTCTCTCTCTCTCTCTCTCTCTCTCCTTCCCAGCGCACCGGAGGACACACATCGGCGATTGGCTATTTAATGACAATTCGCAACCGACGCAAAAAAAGAGGCTAGGATGCACGACGTGGCTGCTCTCCATTGGCTGAAAAGTGTGCTTTCTTGCTCTCATAGAAAATGTCCCTTTCAAGTTTCTTCGGCCGATAAATCATGTCCGTTGGATCGAGCGTGATCCATGTGCCTCTCGGTGATTGGCTGGTGTTTACTCATCGTTTCTAACAGAATACTAACTCGCACGTTAGCTAGCAGTTTTACCCGGCTATCTCAGACATTACCAACCGTTTTTAACCGATATTTCAGCTATCGTTTTGTAATTCAAAATCTCAGATATTAGGCAACATTATTTTATACTACCTCAGTTCTTTAATATGAGATGCTTTGCAGTTTAAATTAAAATGCTAAAACGTTTTATAATTAGAAACAGTGGGAGTAGTATTTTAAAAATAATTTGGTTTTTAAAAATACCACCGGCTTTAAGAAATGACCTTTTTGTATTTTGTTTTTTTATAAAAATTGCAGTATAGAAAAAATGTCTTGACCTATTTTTTCTAAAACGAAGATAGTATTTGTTACCAATGTGAATGTGTAGGCAAAGGAGAGATCACACTTGGAAGATCTCTACTGAAATACCTTGGGACAATAATAGATGTGAAAAAGGACATCATGCATTTTGCCCCTCCAGTAAGCAATCATATTTTCCCTAAAGAGAAGAAAAAAGGTAAGAAAGGAAAGAACAAGAGAGTTAATACCTCGTTTGAAAATACTTGATTCTTCTTGCTTCTCGTGCCTAACTTAAAGATGTTAAAGAAAAGTACTTGTTGGAAGATAACCTAAAAGTTTCCTTGAGTCTTGGAAGTTATTACTTCAGTAATGACCTCTCCTTATCCTTTTTATTTGCTTTTTTGTGCCAAGAATGACCTCTAATGAGAGGTAAGTAAGATTTGGACAATTGATGTTCCGAAACAGATTTCTGTCCTCCACCATAAAGATTCGTGAGGAGTCTCTGTAACTCGTATTGAGCTGAAAATTTATGAATAAATCCCCTAGTATGTTAGATAACCTTCGTCAGTTCAACACTTTTTGATTTGAGAAATAGAAGATTTTCGAAAAAAACGGTTTCTACCTGCTGGTCTGTTTTGACAGATTTCTGCCATTATTTGCATTTGCTTCTTATTGATTCTTTTTTTAGTTCTATTTTGGTGAATTGAGCTTTTTGAGAGAGTTGCTACAGTAGCTTGTGTTTTTAGTGAAAATTCTTGCTGTTCCAAAGATTTGCCTAAAGGTCTATTATCTTTTGATTACACTAATATTGCTAATAAAGATCGTGTGAAGTTTTGTATGAAAAAAAAATTAGGTGTAAAGAAAGAATGATGTAATGATATGAAGAATGGAAAAAAGCTTAAGCTTGGGGATGCCACCCCGGTGTCACCCCAAGAAATATCCAAGAGGTACAAGCGTCAAAGCTTGGGTATGCCCAAGGCATCCCCTTCTTCATCAATAAAAAACTCAAGTCTGTCTAGACACTTCGTTTTTATTGTTTCATGTACAAGTTTTGTTGTTCTTAGAGCGTCTTAATTTTCGTTTGGTTTGCTTAGTTGTTTAGTTTGCTTGAATAAAGTAGTTTGGACCCCGTTCTCGCTGTGTTGTTTTAAATAAGTTGCTTGGTGCTGGAAAGGAGTAGAAAGTTCCTGCTTGAAAGTGCAAGAGGAGTTTGCATTGACCGTGACTTAGACTTTAGCATGACATGCTTGGTATTGTTTTGAACTTATGCTTAGTGATTATTGTTGTAGCATGTATTGTTCCAAACAATTGGGATTGCTTAGTGTGCCTTGAAGAAATTATGCGTTGTTTTAGCATGCAAAAGCATAGTATTATGGTATTCTCCTTTGATGCTTTATTTGGGTTGATTTGGCACATGCTCACGCCATGTTATGACTATGAACAAGTCACCATAGCCTCTATGATCATTTAGTCCTTGACTTGTAGTACCATTCTATGCTTTGATTAGTAATGTTTTGTTGCTCTGCATGATTATGGCCATTATTGCTCTCTTAGTTGGTTGCTCCGAGTCTTTTTCTAGCCTCCACTTATATGAGTAAGCTCTACTCATGTTTCCAACTCCCAAGAAACCAAGTTATTCCAAAGTGTCCACTATAAATTCCTATGTATGGTGTGTTACACCATTCCAAGTATATTCTTGTTTTCAGCTATCTTCCAATTAAAAACTATTTTGTTATGTGAAAACTTAGTGATTAAAGCCCTCACGAACTTGATGGCACACTTTATATTATTTGCCCCTAATAAACTTGAACCATTGTGTCATCTATGTTGTATATGCTTGCACTTATACGTTGGGAATTAGCAGAACCATCCTGTCATGGGGAACGTTTTCAACATTGCACTTGTACTTTGTACGCAGTATCATGCTCTTTTGTCTATGGATGTCACCGGTGTGAAATAAAGGGGGAACTTGTAAGTCCATGGAGTATATATTTTGTGTTAGAGAAAACGCATGGGCCGCTAGCCTAAGCCATGCCTAATCATGGTGGAAACTTGCAGCATCACCATAGTGAGCTATCTATGAATCATCCTCAATAAAAATCTATGTATATAGTAAATAAAAAGATCGCTGAGATGCTCATTGTTTGCTTGCCTTGTCATTTTGGTTATGGGATAGCTCCTGTACCATGTGCAAGGGGTACCCCGTTGGCGGTTCTCTATGATACACATGTACTTACAATGACAAGAACTTACAAGTGACTGAAGTTCAGTAGCATGAGGTGTGGCCCTCGTATTCAAGGGACTTGAGATTGCCAACTTATACTTTATCAAGCATATGCTCCATAGTTTGTTCACATTAACCTTAACCACTTCAAGATGCTTATGATAGGGGCAATGAGGGCTGAAAGCTAACAAGTACCATAATTTTTGGAAGATCTTTTTGAAACTTGAAATCCCTACTTCCCTTTGTGAAGGGCCTTTCTTCCACCATTATTTGAGTCTCCACCTTTTACTTTTAGGCACCATTAAGAGAGCATAGTGGTGCTTGACGTGGGAGCACTTCGTTGGAAACCCCAAGAGCAAGGTGTGATGAGCACAGCAGCAAGTCTTCCCTCAGTAGAGACCGAGGTTATCGAACCAGAAGGAGGAAGGAAACGTCACACAGGTGTTGCAAGCAATGCGGAGACCTGCACAACAAAAACTCAAGACTTTGCCCCAACGAATGGTGAGGTTGTCAAGCTCACCGGTTTGCTGTAACAAAGGATTAAACGTATGGTGTGGAAGGTAATGGTTTGCAACAAGTAAACAAGTAACAGTGGAAGATGTATCAATGGTAAAGATTGGACTGGGTTCCATAGTTCACTAAAGGTGCTCTCCTTAGATAAACAACATGGCATGAAGGGTAAACAAATTACAGCGGGGCAATTGACAGGAACTGAGCAAGGCATAACAATGCAATTACTAGTCAGAAAGATCCTATGATATTCGATTGGGCAATATACATAGACCGCCATCCAACTGCATCTATGACTAGAAGTCCTCCTTCAGGTTATCATCCGAAACCCCTCTAGTATTAAGTTGCAAGCAACAGACAACTGCTTTAAGCAAAGTGTGTAAGGTAAACAATCCACATGTTCCATGAACAAGAGACTGTTGTTTTCTCCCTACTAGCAACAACACATCTACAACCGAAGAGATTTCTGTCACTTCCCTTGGAAACTAGAGGCATGAACCCACTATCGAGCTTAAATACTCCCTCTTGGAGTCACTAGCAACTACTTGGCCAAGATAGCTACTAACAACGGAGAGCATGCAAGATCACAAACAACACAGACATGATAGTATCATAAAGACAAAACCATTAATCAAAACAACATAATAATCTCAATATCCATCGGATCCCCGCAAACACAACATGCATGATTACAAATAGATTAGATCTTGATCATGAACGGAGTGTTGGAGATATGCCCTAGAGGCAATAATAAATATAGTTATTATTATATCTTTGTGTTTATGATAAATGTTTATATTCATGCTATAATAGTATTAACAAGGAAACATTAATACTTGTGTGAATTATAAACTTAAATTGAAGTCCCTAGTATAGCCTCTATACTTCACTAGCTTGTTGGTTGATTAAATGATTGTGGTTTCCATATCATGAACATTGAGATGTTATCAACAACAAGATCATATCGTTAGGAGAATGATATGGTGGACATACTCCTATAGATAAGCGTAGCATAAAGATCAAGTCATTTCAATAGTTCAATTGCTATATGCTTTCTGATACATAGTAACCTAATTCCTTCGACCATGAGATCATGCATATCACCTTTGCCGGATGGATGCTTTGATAACATCAAACACCACACCGTAACTGGGTGGCTATAAAGGTGGCATTAAGTGTTCGGAAAGTATTGGTTGAAACACATGGATCAAGAGTGGGATTTGTCCATCCACATGACAGATAGATATACTCTGGGCCCTCTCGGTGGAATGTCATCCAATTAGCTTGCAAGCATGTGACATGGTCACAAGGGATCACATATCACGGGAACGAGAAAAGAGTACTTATCGGTAACGAGGTTGAACTAGGTATGCAGAGATACCGACGATCATAACCTCGGATAAGTAACATATCGTGAGACAAAGGGAAATTGGCATCGTATGTAAGTGGTTCATTCGATCGCAAAGTAATCGTAGAAATATGTGGGAGCCATATGAATTTCCAGATTCCTCTATTGGTTATTGTTCGAAGAAGTGTCTCGATCATGTCCGCATAATTCACGAACCGTAGGGAGACACACTTAAGGATTCGACGTTGTTTGAGTAGTTATGGTATTATGAGAAAGAGACCGAATGTTGTTCGGAGTCTCGGATGGGATCCGGGATATCACGAGGTGATCCGGAATGGTCCGGAGAATAAGATTCATATAAGGAAAGTCCCGTTTCGGAGTTGGGGAATGGTTCCGGTGTTTTCATCGGGAACATTCTAGAAGGTCCCGGAATGTCCGGCACTCCGGAGGGGGAAGGGTACATGAATGTGTCATTGTAAGTTGGAATGATTGCATCATGTACTAGGTGTTCTTGCTGTCCAAAATAAAGGGTTTATTTAAATCCTAAATTGAAAAGTCAAACGGCTAGTTTGAAAGTCAAACGGCAATTTTGGGAAGTGGGAAGAGAGGAGGATTGGTGGAGGCCGAATTGGAGGAGGGTTCCTCCCTTAGCCGGCGCCCCACCAAGCCGACTTGGGGAGGGACTCTCCTCCCCTTGGCCGGCCAGCCCTCCCACCTATATAAGGAGGGGCAGGGCTCCCTCCTAGCACACACAAGTTCCTATCTTCTACCTCCGGTTTAGAGCCGTTTTGGTTTAGAGCTTCTAATTGCTTTAGCCAGCGGTTTAGAGCCTTCTAATTGGTTTAGAGCCCTCTAATTGGTGTGTCTAATTACTAGACCACTAATAGCCTCTCTCATAAGCTCCACCATACTCGCATCGGCTTAAGGCGAAGCCCTGCGGGATTTCCCCTCTACTTCCGGTACCACGCCGTTGTGCTGCCGGAATCGCGAGGAGAGTGCTACAACCTCCGCTGCCTGCTGGAACAAGGGAGAGGAAGGTCTTCGTCGAGTACCGAACGTGTGACCGACTGCGGGAGCGCTGCTGGAACGTGGCGCCAGAAGGATCGTCTACGCGATCTTGAGATCGGAAAGAGTACGACTACATCACCCACGAGAATCTGCTCTCGTTAAACACTTTGGAATCTTCGAGGGTGAGTTATTCCATCGACTCGTTGCTACAATCTAGTAGATAGATCTTGGCTTGTTTGTTTGTATGCGATAGAAAATTTTTGTTTTCCATGCTACGAACCCCTACAGTGGTATCAGAGCCGTGTCTATATGTAGATCTGTTGCACGAGTAGAACACAATGGTCATTGTGGGCGTTGATGCTTTTATTGTAGATTGCTTTTTGTGTACTTTGCATCTTGCGGTATGTTGGGATGAAGCGGCCCGGGCTAACCTTACATGACATCGTTCATGAGACTTGCTCCACGTTTGACATGCAACTTGTATTGCATAAGTGGCTTTGCGGGTGCCTGTTTCTCCTAGCATAGTTAAGATCCAATTTACAACGGGTAATCAACAATGCTAGTATCAATGTTGTGGTTCTTGTTCGTAAGTTAGAACGACACTTATTGAAAGCCCCAAACCACGTAAAATATGCAAAGAAAGTAGAGGCGTCTAACTTTGTTTTGCAGGGGTGTGCAGTGATGTGATATGGCCATGATTGTGATTATATTTGATGTATGCAATGTTCCTTATTGTAAGTTGGCAACCGGCAGGAGCCATATGGTTGTCTTTAATTTCTGTTAAGACCTGCGTGTCTATTCAAAATAGTTGTAATAGTTGAAGCTGGTGGACGACAACCATGAAGAAGCGTCATTGACCTTGATGCTATGCCGGTGATGATGGAGATCATGTTCGTGCTTGAAGATGGAGATCGGAAGCACAAAGAAGAAAGGCCATATCATATCACATATTATGAATTGCATGTGATGTTAATCCTTTATGCATCTTGTATTGCTTAGTGGACGACGGTAGCATTATAAGATGATCCCTCATGCACATAAATTTCAAGTTCTAAAGTGTTCACCCTTAGTATGCACCGTTGCCAAAGCTTGCTGCTTCAAAGCACCACGTGATGATCGGGTGTCTTTGATTCCGCGGGTGAATACAACGTAAGCAAGCCAGATTTGCTTATGCGGTAGCTAAGGTTTGATCTTGACGAGCCTAGCATGTACAGACATGGCCTCAGGAACACGGATCACCGAAAGGTAAAGCATGAATCATATAGTAGATATGATGAACATGTCGATTGTTCGCCATTGAAACTATATCAACTCTCGTGATGATCGGTGTTGATGTAGTGGATTTGGTTCATGTGATCACTAAAACAATGTGAGGGATGTTGTTTTGAGTGGGAGTTCACCTAGTTTAATTTCATTAATTAATTTGAACTCAATTTGTCATAAACTTAGTCTAAACTATTGCAAATATGTTGTAGATCAATGGCAGCCCCTACCATCAATTTTAATGCGTTCCTAGAGAAAGAAAAGTTGAAAAACAATGGAAGCAACTTCGCGGATTGGTTCCGCAATTTGAGGATTGTCCTCACAGCTGGTAATTTGACCTATGTGCTGGATGCACCGCTGGGTGACCCACCTGCAGCTGATGCTCCCGATGAAGTAAAGAATGTTTACCTCGCTCGGAAGAATCAGTACTCCATAGTTCAGTGTGCTATCTTGTATGGTTTAGAATCAGAGCTTCAGAAAAGGTTTGAGAACACAGACCCATATGATATTGTCGAGGATCTCAAATTAATTTTTGAGACTCATGCGGCAATTGAAAGTTATGAAGCTTCTGAAAAGTTCTTTAACTGCAAGATGGAAGAGGGCAGCTCCGTCAGTGAGCATGTGCTTAAGATGTCTGGGCACGCAAATAAACTTCAAAGCTTGGGTATAGTGATTCCTAATACTTTGGGGGTTTACCGCATCCTCCAATCACTACCACCAAGTTACAAGAACTTTGTGATGAACTACAACATGCAGAACATGAACAAAGAGTTGCCAGAACTATTTGCTATGTTAAAGTCTGCAGAAGTGGAGATCAAGAAAGAGCACCAAGTGTTGATGGTCAATAAGACCACCAAATTCAAGAAAGGCAAGTCTAAGCAGAAGGGACACTTCAAGAAGGGTGGTAAGAAAGTTGCCATGCCGACGAAGAAGACCAAGGCTGGACCCAAGCCTGATACTGAGTGCTTTTACTGCAAGGAAGAAGGTCACTGGAAGCGGAATTGCCCAAAGTACTTGGCGGATTTGAAGAACGGCAACATCAACAAGAAAGGTATATCTGATATACATGTTATTGATGTGTATCTCACTAGTATTCGTAGTAGTGCCTGGGTATTTGATACTGGTTCGGTTGCTCATATTTGTAACTCGAAACAGGAGCTGCAGAATAAACGGAAGCTAGCAAAGAACGAGGTGACGATGCGCGTGGGAAACGGATCAAAGGTTGATCGCGGTCGGCACGCTACCTCTTTATCTACCATCGGGATTAGTTTTGTACTTAAATAATTGTTATTTGGTGCCTGCGTTGAGCATGAACATTATATCGGGATCTTGTTTATTGCGAGATGGTTACTTGTTTAAATCCGAGAATAATGGTTGTTCGATTTATATGAGTAATATGTTTTATGCACATGCACCTTTGATAGATGGTCTATTCTTATTGAATCTCGATAGTAGAAATACACATATCAACAACATTGAGGCTAAACGTTTGAAATCAAGCGATAATTCAACCTATATGTGGCACTGTCGTCTTGGTCACATCGGAGTGAAACGTATGAAGAAACTCCATTCCGATGGACTTCTTGAATCACTTGATTTTGAATCACTTGAAAGATGCGAAGCATGTCTGATGGGTAAAATGACTAAGACTCCATTTTCTGGTATAATGGAGCGAGCTACGGACTTACTGGAAATCATACATACCGATGTGTGTGGTCCAATGAGTGTAGCATCGCGCGGTGGTTATCGTTATGTTCTTACCTTCACGGATGATTTGAGTAGATATGGGTATATCTATTTCATGAAACATAAGTCCGAAACTTTCGAGAAGTTTAAGGAGTTTCAAAGTGAGGTAGAGAATCAACGTAACAAGAAGATTAAATTTCTATGTTCTGATCGTGGAGGTGAATATCTAAGTTACGAGTTTGGCGAGCATTTGAAGAAATGCGGAATACTTTCACAATTGACACCGCCGGGAACACCACAGAGTAATGGTGTGTCTGAACGTCGTAATCGAACCCTCTTAGATATGGTTCGTTCTATGATGTCACTTACAGATTTACCGCTAACATTTTGGGGTTATGCATTAGAAACAGCCGCATTCACTTTAAATAGGGCACCATCTAAATCCGTTGAAACGACACCGTATGAATTATGGTTTGGGAAGAAACCTAAATTGTCGTTCCTTAAAGTTTGGGGATGCGAAGCCTATGTAAAGAAGTTACAGCCGGACAAGCTTGAACCCAAAGCGGAAAAATGCGTCTTCATAGGATACCCGAAGGAAACTATTGGGTATACCTTCTATCATAGATCCGAAGGCAAAATCTTCGTTGCCAAGAATGGATCCTTTCTAGAGAAGGAATTTCTCTCGAAAGAAGTGACTGGAAGGAAAGTAGAACTCGACGAGGTTGTCGAACCTTCTCTCGAAATTGCGAGTAGCGCAGCACCGGAAGAAGTTCCTGTGGTGCCTGCACCAATAAGAGAGGAAGCTAATGATGGTGATCATGAAACTTCGGTTGAAGTTACTACAGAGCCTCGAAGGTCAACGAGAACTCGTACCACTCCAGATTGGTATGATTCCGTTATGAATGTCATGTTGGTGGACAACACCGATGACCCTGAGACATATGAGGAAGCGATGATGAGCCCAGATTCCAATAAATGGCAAGAAGCCATGAAATCCGAGATTGGATCCATGTACGAAAACCAAGTATGGACTTTGGTGGACTTACCGGATGGCCGGAAGGCTGTCGAGAACAAATGGATTTTCAAGAAGAAAACAGATGCTGATGGTAATGTTACTGTCTATAAAGCTCGACTTGTCGCAAAAGGGTTTCGACAAATTCAAGGAGTTGACTACGATGAGACTTTCTCACCGGTAGCAAAGCTAAAGTCTGTGAGGATTATTTTAGCAATCGCTGCATATTATGATTATGAGATATGGCAGATGGATGTCAAAACAGCATTCCTCAATGGAGACATTGATGAAGAGTTGTATATGATGCAACCCAAAGGTTTTGTCGATCCTAAAGACGCTAACAAGGTATGCAAGCTTCAACGGTCCATCTATGGATTGAAGCAGGCATCCCGAAGTTGGAATCAACGTTTTGATAAGGTAATCAAAAGTTTTGGTTTTATACAAACTTATGGAGAAGCTTGTATTTACAAGAAAGTGAGTGGGAGCTCTGTAGCATTCTTAATACTGTATGTGGATGACATATTGTTGATTGGGAATGATGTAGACCTTCTTAATAGTGTCAAGGAATATTTGAATAATAGTTTTTCAATGAAGGATCTTGGCGAAGCAGCTTACATATTAGGCATAAAGATTTATAGAGATAGATCGAAACGCCAAATATCATTGTCACAAAGTACATATTTGGACAAAGTTCTAAAGAGGTTTGGAATGGAAGAAAGCAAGAAAGGGTTCTTGCCCATGTTGCCCAATACGACCTTGAGTAAAACTCAAAGTCCGACATCGGCAGAAGATAGAGAAAGGATGAGTAAGACTCCCTATGCATCAGCCATAGGATCTCTAATGTATGCCATGCTATGTACTAGACCCGACATTGCATATGCTGTTAGTTTAACTAGCAGATATCAAAGTGATCCAGGAGTGGATCATTGGACAGCGGTCAAAAACATCCTTAAGTACTTGAGAAGAACTAAGGATATGGTTCTTTCTTATGGAGGTGATGAACAGCTCGTTGTTAATGGTTACACCGATGCTAGTTGGAACACCGATCCAGATGATTCTAAATCACAATCTGGGTACGTATTTTTTTTGAATGGTGCAGCAGTTAGCTGGAGGAGTGCAAAGCAAAGCGTTGTGGCGAGATCTTCAACTGAATCGGAATACATGGCTGCTTCGGAGGCTTCACAAGAAGCGATATGGATGAAAGAGTTCATTACAGAGCTGGGTGTGGTTCCTAGTGCGCTGGACCCAATGTCTATCTACTGTGATAACATGGGCGCCATAGCCAATGCGCAAGAACCAAGGTCACACAAGAAGCTGAAGCACATCAAGCTGCGTTTTCACGCTATTCGAGAACATATCCAGGATGGGGATATAAAGATTTGCAAAGTACACACAGATCTGAATGTGGCGGATCCGTTGACTAAACCTCTCCCGAGGGCAAAACATGACCAACACCAAACTGCCATGGGTGTTCGGTGTATTACCATGTAATCTAGATTAGATGACTCTAGTGCAAGTGGGAGACTGTTGGAGATATGCCCTAGAGGCAATAATAAATATAGTTATTATTATATCTTTGTGTTTATGATAAATGTTTATATTCATGCTATAATAGTATTAACAAGGAAACATTAATACTTGTGTGAATTATAAACTTAAATTGAAGTCCCTAGTATAGCCTCTATACTTCACTAGCTTGTTGGTTGATTAAATGATTGTGGTTTCCATATCATGAACATTGAGATGTTATCAACAACAAGATCATATCGTTAGGAGAATGATATGGTGGACATACTCCTATAGATAAGCGTAGCATAAAGATCAAGTCATTTCAATAGTTCAATTGCTATATGCTTTCTGATACATAGTAACCTAATTCCTTCGACCATGAGATCATGCATATCACCTTTGCCGGATGGATGCTTTGATAACATCAAACACCACACCGTAACTGGGTGGCTATAAAGGTGGCATTAAGTGTTCGGAAAGTATTGGTTGAAACACATGGATCAAGAGTGGGATTTGTCCATCCACATGACGGATAGATATACTCTGGGCCCTCTCGGTGGAATGTCATCCAATTAGCTTGCAAGCATGTGACATGGTCACAAGGGATCACATATCACGGGAACGAGAAAAGAGTACTTATCGGTAACGAGGTTGAACTAGGTATGCAGAGATACCGACGATCATAACCTCGGATAAGTAACATATCGTGAGACAAAGGGAAATTGGCATCGTATGTAAGTGGTTCATTCGATCGCAAAGTAATCGTAGAAATATGTGGGAGCCATATGAATTTCCAGATTCCTCTATTGGTTATTGTTCGAAGAAGTGTCTCGATCATGTCCGCATAATTCACGAACCGTAGGGAGACACACTTAAGGATTCGACGTTGTTTGAGTAGTTATGGTATTATGAGAAAGAGACCGAATGTTGTTCGGAGTCTCGGATGGGATCCGGGATATCACGAGGTGATCCGGAATGGTCCGGAGAATAAGATTCATATAAGGAAAGTCCCGTTTCGGAGTTGGGGAATGGTTCCGGTGTTTTCATCGGGAACATTCTAGAAGGTCCCGGAATGTCCGGCACTCCGGAGGGGGAAGGGTACATGAATGTGTCATTGTAAGTTGGAATGATTGCATCATGTACTAGGTGTTCTTGCTGTCCAAAATAAAGGGTTTATTTAAATCCTAAATTGAAAAGTCAAACGGCTAGTTTGAAAGTCAAACGGCAATTTTGGGAAGTGGGAAGAGAGGAGGATTGGTGGAGGCCGAATTGGAGGAGGGTTCCTCCCTTGGCCGGCGCCCCACCAAGCCGACTTGGGGAGGGACTCTCCTCCCCTTGGCCGGCCAGCCCTCCCACCTATATAAGGAGGGGCAGGGCTCCCTCCTAGCACACACAAGTTCCTATCTTCTACCTCCGGTTTAGAGCCGTTTTGGTTTAGAGCTTCTAATTGCTTTAGCCAGCGGTTTAGAGCCTTCTAATTGGTTTAGAGCCCTCTAATTGGTGTGTCTAATTACTAGACCACTAATAGCCTCTCTCATAAGCTCCACCATACTCGCACCGGCTTAAGGCGAAGCCCTGCGGGATTTCCCCTCTACTTCCGGTACCACGCCGTTGTGCTGCCGGAATCGCGAGGAGAGTGCTACAACCTCCGCTGCCTGCTGGAACAAGGGAGAGGAAGGTCTTCGTCGAGTACCGAACGTGTGACCGACTGCGGGAGCGCTGCTGGAACGTGGCGCCAGAAGGATCGTCTACGCGATCTTGAGATCGGAAAGAGTACGACTACATCACCCACGAGAATCTGCTCTCGTTAAACACTTTGGAATCTTCGAGGGTGAGTTATTCCATCGACTCGTTGCTACAATCTAGTAGATAGATCTTGGCTTGTTTGTTTGTATGCGATAGAAAATTTTTGTTTTCCATGCTACGAACCCCTACACGGAGCTCACAAGATCTATACATGAAAGCACAAAGGAGGAGATACAACCATCTAGCTACTACATGGACCCATAGTCCAAGGTGGAGTCATCACTATGGTGATGCTGCAAGTTAACACCATGATTATGCATGGCTTAGGCTAGCGGCCTAGGCGTTTCTCTAACACAGGATACAAACTCCATGGACTTACAAGTTCCCTTTTTTATTTCACACCGGTGACATCCATAGACAAAAGAGCATGATATCAACTTAGTACAAAGTATAAGTGCAATGTTGAAAATGTTCCTCGTGACAGCACGGTTCTGCTATTTCCAACGTATAATTGCAAGCATATACAACAAATTTGACACAATGGTTCAAGTTTATTAGGGGCAATGAATATAAAGTGTGCCATCAAGTTTGTGAGGGCTTTAATCACTAAGTTTTCACATAACAAAATAGTTTTTAATTGAAAGATAGCTGGAAACAAGAATATACTTTGGAATGGTGTAACACACCATGCATAGGAATTTATAGTGGACACTGTGGAATAGCTTGGTTCTTGGGAGTTGGAATCATGAGTAGAGCTTACTCATACAAGTGGAGGCTAGCAAAAGACTGGGAGCAACCAACTAAGAGAGCAATAATGGTCATAATCATGCAGTGCAACAAAGCATTACTAATCAAAGCAAACAGTGGTACTACAAGTCAAGGACTAAATGATCATAGAGGCTAATGGTGAATTGTGAGAGTCATAACATGGTGTGAGCATGTGCCAAGTCAACCAAGCAAAGCATCAAAGGAGAATACCACAATACTATGCTTTTTGCATGCTAAAACAACGCATAATTTCTTCAAGGCACACTAAGAAATCCCAATTATTTGTAACAAGACATGCTACAACAATAATCATTAAGCATACGGTCAAAACAACACCTAGCATGTCATGCTAGAGTCTAAGTCACAGTCAATGCAAGCTCCTCTTGCACTTACAAGCAAGAACTTACTACTCCTTTCCAACACCAAGCAACTTATTTGCAAAACAACACAGAGAGAGCGGGGGGTCCAAACTACTTCAGAAAACTAAACAAACTAAGCAAAGCAAACGAAAACTAAGACGCTCCAAGAACAACACAACTATGCATGAAACAATAAAAACAAAGTGTCTAGACATACCTGCGCTTTTTATTGATGAAGAAGGGGATGCCTTGGGCATCCCCAAGCTTTTACGCTTGTACCTCTTGGATATTTCTTGGGGTGACACCATGGTGGCATCCCCAAGCTTGAGCTTTTGTCCATTCTTCATCTCATTGCATCATTCTCTCTCTACACCTGAATTTTTTCCTTCATACAAAACTTCACACAATCTTCATTAGCAACATTGGCTTATTCAAAAGATAGTAGACCTCTGGCAAAGCTTTGGAACAGCAAGGCTTTTCACTAAAAACACAAGCTACTGTAGTAACTCCTTCAAAAAGCTCAATTCACCTAAAGAGAACCCAAAAAAGGAATCTTTTTGGTGGAGGACAGAAATCTATTTCGGGACAGCAACTCCCCAAATCTTAATTCCCTCTCATTAGAGGTCATTCATGGCACAAAAAGCAAACAAAAAGGATAAGGAGAGGTCATTACTAAAGTAATAACTTCCAAGACTCAAGGAAACTCTTGGGTTATCTCCCAACAAGTACTTTTCTTTAACGCCTTTAAGTTAGGCACAAGAAGCAAGAAGAATCAAGTATTTTCAAATGAAGAAGCATTCACATCAAACCTTGCTTTCAAAGTAGGAGCAAAAAGCAACTTCTCTCTGATCTAGGGACGATGGTGGCGGCTACGGACTGTTTCATGGAGATCTGATAGGGTACTTAGAGTTTTGGCATCAGGGGCTTTTTATAGGCGAAGGGGAGACCGAGGTGATGCCCGAGGCGGCCGCACCCCCCAGGCGCAGGCTAAGCCTGGTCGCGCGGCCAGGGGTGTAGGATCTCGTGGCCCTCCTCCGTCTCATCTTCTGGATCCGTGTTCTACTCGGTGAAATATTGAGTTTGGCTTTTGTCTCGTCCAATTCCGAGAATATTCATTTTCTGACTTTTTTGGAACCAAAAACAGCAGAAAACAGGCAACTGGCACGGTGGCAACTTGTTAATAGGTTAGTCAACATGGTGAGCTATTGAAAGGTCTTTCAAGGTGAACTTAGGGATCAAAATGGTGAGCTAGAGCAAGGTGAAAACTATAGGAAGAACTAATTTTTGTGTTTTTGATAAGAAAAAGCAAACCAAACTAAACTATTTTTTTTGTAATTTTTGATAAAAAGAGGCAAACAAAACAAAGCAAAAGAAACTAAGCAAAACAAAAACAAAGAAAAGAGAAAGGTTGTGAAGGACTCTCCTTGTGAAGCCGTCCTTAGCCTCCCCGAAAACAGCGCCAGAAAACGTCTTGATGCGGCTCAAATCATTGTAGAGCTTCGTTGGGAAACCCCAAGAGGAAGGTATGATGAGTACATTAATAAGTTTTCTCTCAGTAAGAAACCAAGGTTATCGAACCAGTAGAAGGAAGGAAATGACTCAAAGGTGTTGCTAGCAACTTGGAAACCTGCACAACACAAACTCAATACTTTGCCCCAACAAATAGTGAGGTTGTCAATCTCACTGGTTTGCTGAAAACAAAGGATTAAACGTATGCTGTGGAAGGTAATGGTGGCTTGCAGAGAGTAAATAGTAACAGTGGAAGATGTATCAATGGTAAAGATTGGACCGGGGTCCACAGTTCACTAGAGGTGTTCTCCTTAAGATAAACAACATAACATGTTGGGTAAACAAATTACAGCGGGGCAATTAACAGGACTGAGCAAGGAAAAACAATGCAATACTGGACATTCATGATCCTATGAGACTTAGTTGGGCATTTCAACAATATACATAGACCGCCATCCAACTGCATCTATGACTAGTAATCCACCTTCAGGTTATCATTCGAACCCCCTCCACTGTTAAGTTGCAAGCAACGGATAACTGCTTTAAGCAAAGTGTGTAAAGTAAACAATACAAATGTTCCATGAACAAAAGATCGTTGTTTTCTCCCTAGTAGCAACAACACATCTACAACGTTAGAGATTTCTGTCACTTCCTCAAATTCAATAGAGGCATGAACCCACTATCGAGCATAAATACCCCCTCTTGGAGTCACTAGCATCTACTTGGCCAAGATAGCTACTAGAAACAGAGAGCATGCAATATCTCAAACAACACATACATGATAGTATCAATAAGATAAAACCATTAATCAGTCTGACATAGTAATCTCAATATCTATCGAATCCCCGCAAACACAATATGCATGATTACAAATAGATGATCTTGATCATGAACGGAGCTCACAAGATCTAGACATGGAAGCACAAAGGAGGATAAACAACCATCTAGCTACTGTATGGACCCATAGTCCAAGGTGGAACTACTTGCACAATATACCGGAGGCTGGCATGATGATGAAGAAGGCCTTCGGGAAGAGCTTCAGATCCCCCCGATCTAGGGACGATGGTGGCGGCGGCTACGGACTGTTTCATGGAGATCTGATTGGGTACTTAGGGTTTTGGCATCGGGGGCTTCTTATAGGCGAAGGGGGAGACCGAGGGGGTGCCCGAGGTGGCCGCACCCTCTCAGGCGCGGGCCAGGCCTGGCCATGCGGCCAGGGGGTGTGGGCCCGTCATGACCCTCCTCCGTCTCGTCTTCTGGCTCCGTGTTCTCCTCGGTGAAATATTGACTTTGGCTTTTGTCCCGTCCAATTCCAAGAATATTCATTTTCTGACTTTTCTGGAACCAAAAAATAGTAGAAAATAGGCAACATGTTAATAGGTTAGTCCCAGAAAGTGTATAAAAATACCTCAAAGTGTAGACAAAGCAAAGCAAAGTGGATACTAAATAAGCATGGAACATCAAAAATTATAGATAACGTTTACAACGTATCAATAGGCGGGGCAAGCACCCCAGGAAAGTAAGTTTTAAATGAATTGTGTCTTTTGAAATCCTAGGGGAATTCAAGCCCCTAGCAGGAAGAATGCTCTTATTGATCTTTTTAATAAAACCCATGCCCATTATGTTGGTTTCCAAGAGACAAAAAAGAGTCTATATCTACCAATTATTTGAATTCTTTAGTGAGCAATAGTATGTTGAGTGGAAAGATCTGCCTGTTGTTGGATCTGCTTGAGGCATAGTTGCAGGGGTGGACCTGGATTATTTTGATGTGATTAGTTGGCAAGTTAAAGATTTTTCAATTTTTGTTGTTAGGCTGGAGGCCAAAGATGCTGTAGTTAGGATTATCACTATTTATGGCTCTTCTTATGAGGAAAACAAGGAAGCCTTAATTTCTGAGTTGCGTAGTCTTTTTGTTAATTATAGTGGTCACAATATTATTGGTGGTGACTTTAATCTTGTTAGATTCCAAAGTGATAAGAGAAATGGTAACATTGACCACAAGTGGAGTGACAAGTTTAATGCCTGGATTGACATTTGGAGTCTGCTTGAAGTCAAGCTTAGTAATAGGAAATTTACTTGGGGGAGTAATAGAGATAATTTGATTATGTCCATTATTGACAGAGTTTTCTGTAATGTAGAATTCGATCAAATTTCCCCTTGCTTCTATTAGAGATTTGCCTAGGCTGGGTAGTGACCACACACCAATTCTATTGGAATCTGGCTGTGGGGTCAAACCCAAGCCTGCCACTTATAGATTTGAAAATTGGTGGCTGATGAGAGAGTATTTTAAAAGGCTTTCAACTAAAAACTGGTATAAACCAATTAAAGGTAAAGGTGCAGTTGATATTTGGCAAAATAAGACCAAGAGGTTTAGGTGTTGGTCTAAGGGGTGGAGTAGGAATATTGAATCTGAGCTCAGAAACCTTAAAAAAGATCTTATGGATGAATATGATTTGTTAGATGTCAAGTCGGAATCAACAGAGCTCTCCGCGGATGATCAAACAAGACTAAAACAAATCTACTCTGAAATGAATATGCTTTGGATAAAATAGGAGGTTAAAGCAAAGCAGATATCCAAGGATAGAGATATTAAAGAAGGGGATAGAAACACAACTTACTTTCATGCCATTTCTAATCAGAGAAGGAGCAAAATGCTAGTGCACTCTCTGGATAGGCCTGTGAAAGATGAGGATGACATGATGCATATATCCACCTCCTTCTATAAAGACCTATTCAAAAAAGAAGAATCCAATGGTTGTACTCTTTCTAAGGATTTCTTCTCTCCTTGTAAAAAAAGTTTCTGAAAAGCAAAATCAGTTGCTTGAGGCTCCCTTTATCGAGGAGGAAGTCAAACAAGCTTTGTTTTGCTCTTACTCAGATGGGCCCCTGGGTTCTCATGGTCTGTCTTTCCTTTTTTATCATTATTTCTAGGATGTGGTTAAGAAAGACGTTATGGCTATGTTTGATGACTTTTATTAGGGCAAATTAGACATATATAGGTTGAACTTTGCCATTTTTACTCTTATCCCAAAAGAGTCTGAAGCTAGTAGTATGAAAAAATTTCGCCCTATTAGCTTGCTTAACCGTGTCTTTAAGATTTTTACTGAAGTCCTTACTAACAGGTTTGCCTTGCTGATGAACACTCTTACTTCCTCTAAACAATCTTACTTTATTAAAGGGAGATTCATTTTGGAGAGTTTGGTCACTGCTCATGAGGTTATTCATTCTGTTTCTCATGGAAAAAGTCAAGGGCTAGTCCTCAAGTTAGACTATGGAAAAGCCTTTGATAAGGTAGATTTAAATTTCCTGCTAGACCTGCTAGCTAAGAGAGGTTTTAGTCCAAAAACTACTTCTTGGATTAAATCTATCACTCATGGGGGGTTGTAACACCCTCAGAATCGGCCCTATGCAAGTTTCGGCAATTTCCACAAAACCCGCATAGAAATGATTCAAAGGTGCCCACCAGGCACTTTCGTGCGGGTGAAAAACGAAGTAATACCATTACACAATAGTACACGATGGAACCCACAGAACAGATATATACAACAATGACTTAAAGAGTCAAGAAATACAGATATACAATACAAAGATCCAAATCACCTTTAAAACGATACAGCGTCCGAGTACGGACAAGATGCAAATTGAGCTAAGAGCCCTGAAGAATAACCAATGGCGTCCATAACCCTGCCCAGGCCAAGCCGGGAGGTTAACCCTGTTGAAATGGATCGTATGGGCACCTAGAGGGGGGTGTGAATAGGTTCTAACCAATTTTTAGTACCTTTTCAATTTTAGGCTTGACACAAAGTAAATTCTCTAGATATGTAACTACGAGAATTTCCCTATATGCAACCCTAGCTACTAAGCACGTAAAGAGAGGAGGGAAGGAAGCGTAATGGAGCACGCGGAGACACAGGGATTTGTTTTACCGCAGTTCCTTCCTTGTTAAGGGAAGTACATCTGCGTTGGAGGGGTGGGCGGTTCTAAGACCACCACGCCACAATAGGCCTCACCCTATTCTCCGATGGATCTCGCCACGAGAGGCCCGATCCACCTTCTTGTTGGAGATATGCCCTAGAGGCAATAATAAATATAGTTATTATTATATCTTTGTGTTTATGATAAATGTTTATATTCATGCTATAATAGTATTAACAAGGAAACATTAATACTTGTGTGAATTATAAACTTAAATTGAAGTCCCTAGTATAGCCTCTATACTTCACTAGCTTGTTGGTTGATTAAATGATTGTGGTTTCCATATCATGAACATTGAGATGTTATCAACAACAAGATCATATCGTTAGGAGAATGATATGGTGGACATACTCCTATAGATAAGCGTAGCATAAAGATCAAGTCATTTCAATAGTTCAATTGCTATATGCTTTCTGATACATAGTAACCTAATTCCTTCGACCATGAGATCATGCATATCACCTTTGCCGGATGGATGCTTTGATAACATCAAACACCACACCATAACTGGGTGGCTATAAAGGTGGCATTAAGTGTTCGGAAAGTATTGGTTGAAACACATGGATCAAGAGTGGGATTTGTCCATCCACATGACGGATAGATATACTCTGGGCCCTCTCGGTGGAATGTCATCCAATTAGCTTGCAAGCATGTGACATGGTCACAAGGGATCACATATCACGGGAACTAGAAAAGAGTACTTATCGGTAACGAGGTTGAACTAGGTATGCAGAGATACCGACGATCATAACCTCGGATAAGTAACATATCGTGAGACAAAGGGAAATTGGTATCGTATGTAAGTGGTTCATTCGATCGCAAAGTAATCGTAGAAATATGTGGGAGCCATATGAATTTCCAGATTCCTCTATTGGTTATTGTTCGAAGAAGTGTCTCGATCATGTCCGCATAATTCACGAACCGTAGGGAGACACACTTAAGGATTCGACGTTGTTTGAGTAGTTATGGTATTATGAGAAAGAGACCGAATGTTGTTCGGAGTCTCGGATGGGATCCGGGATATCACGAGGTGATCCGGAATGGTCCGGAGAATAAGATTCATATAAGGAAAGTCCCGTTTCGGAGTTGGGGAATGGTTCCGGCGTTTTCATCGGGAACATTCTAGAAGGTCCCGGAATGTCCGGCACTCCGGAGGGGGAATGGTACATGAATGTGTCATTGTAAGTTGGAATGATTGCATCATGTACTAGGTGTTCTTGCTGTCCAAAATAAAGGGTTTATTTAAATCCTAAATTGAAAAGTCAAACGGCTAGTTTGAAAGTCAAACGGCAATTTTGGGAAGTGGGAAGAGAGGAGGATTGGTGGAGGCCGAATTGGAGGAGGGTTCCTCCCTTGGCCGGCGCCCCACCAAGCCGACTTGGGGAGGGACTCTCCTCCCCTTGGCCGGCCAGCCCTCCCACCTATATAAGGAGGGGCAGGGCTCCCTCCTAGCACACACAAGTTCCTATCTTCTACCTCCGGTTTAGAGCCGTTTTGGTTTAGAGCTTCTAATTGCTTTAGCCAGCGGTTTAGAGCCTTCTAATTGGTTTAGAGCCCTCTAATTGGTGTGTCTAATTACTAGACCACTAATAGCCTCTCTCATAAGCTCCACCATACTCGCACCGGCTTAAGGCGAAGCCCTGCGGGATTTTCCCTCTACTTCCGGTACCACGCCGTTGTGCTGCCGGAATCGCGAGGAGAGTGCTACAACCTCCGCTGCCTGCTGGAACAAGGGAGAGGAAGGTCTTCGTCGAGTACCGAACGTGTGACCGACTGCGGGAGCGCTGCTGGAACGTGGCGCCAGAAGGATCATCTACGCGATCTTGAGATCGGAAAGAGTACGACTACATCACCCACGAGAATCTGCTCTCGTTAAACACTTTGGAATCTTCGAGGGTGAGTTATTCCATCGACTCGTTGCTACAATCTAGTAGATAGATCTTGGCTTGTTTGTTTGTATGCGATAGAAAATTTTGTTTTCCATGCTACGAACCCCTACAGTGGTATCAGAGCCGTGTCTATATGTAGATCTGTTGCACGAGTAGAACACAATGGTCATTGTGGGCGTTGATGCTTTTATTGTAGATTGCTTTTTGTGTACTTTGCATCTTGCGGTATGTTGGGATGAAGCGGCCCGGGCTAACCTTACATGACATCGTTCATGAGACTTGCTCCACGTTTGACATGCAACTTGTATTGCATAAGTGGCTTTGCGGGTGCCTGTTTCTCCTAGCATAGTTAAGATCCAATTTACAACGGGTAATCAACAATGCTAGTATCAATGTTGTGGTTCTTGTTCGTAAGTTAGAACGACACTTATTGAAAGCCCCAAACCACGTAAAATATGCAAAGAAAGTAGAGGCGTCTAACTTTGTTTTGCAGGGGTGTGCAGTGATGTGATATGGCCATGATTGTGATTATATTTGATGTATGCAATGTTCCTTATTGTAAGTTGGCAACCGGCAGGAGCCATATGGTTGTCTTTAATTTCTGTTAAGACCTGCGTGTCTATTCAAAATAGTTGTAATAGTTGAAGCTGGTGGACGACAACCATGAAGAAGCGTCATTGACCTTGATGCTATGCCGGTGATGATGGAGATCATGTTCGTGCTTGAAGATGGAGATCGGAAGCACAAAGAAGAAAGGCCATATCATATCACATATTATGAATTGCATGTGATGTTAATCCTTTATGCATCTTGTATTGCTTAGTGGACGACGGTAGCATTATAAGATGATCCCTCATGCACATAAATTTCAAGTTCTAAAGTGTTCACCCTTAGTATGCACCGTTGCCAAAGCTTGCTGCTTCAAAGCACCACGTGATGATCGGGTGTCTTTGATTCCGCGGGTGAATACAACGTAAGCAAGCCAGATTTGCTTATGCGGTAGCTAAGGTTTGATCTTGACGAGCCTAGCATGTACAGACATGGCCTCAGGAACACGGATCACCGAAAGGTAAAGCATGAATCATATAGTAGATATGATGAACATGTCGATTGTTCGCCATTGAAACTATATCAACTCTCGTGATGATCGGTGTTGATGTAGTGGATTTGGTTCATGTGATCACTAAAACAATGTGAGGGATGTTGTTTTGAGTGGGAGTTCACCTAGTTTAATTTCATTAATTAATTTGAACTCAATTTGTCATAAACTTAGTCTAAACTATTGCAAATATGTTGTAGATCAATGGCAGCCCCTACCATCAATTTTAATGCGTTCCTAGAGAAAGAAAAGTTGAAAAACAATGAAAGCAACTTCGCGGATTGGTTCCGCAATTTGAGGATTGTCCTCACAGCTGGTAATTTGACCTATGTGCTGGATGCACCGCTGGGTGACCCACCTGCAGCTGATGCTCCCGATGAAGTAAAGAATGTTTACCTCGCTCGGAAGAATCAGTACTCCATAGTTCAGTGTGCTATCTTGTATGGTTTAGAATCGGAGCTTCAGAAAAGGTTTGAGAATTCAGACCCATATGATATTGTCGAGGATCTCAAATTAATTTTTGAGACTCATGCGGCAATTGAAAGTTATGAAGCTTCTGAAAAGTTCTTTAACTGCAAGATGGAAGAGGGCAGCTCCGTCAGTGAGCATGTGCTTAAGATGTCTGGGCACGCAAATAAACTTCAAAGCTTGGGTATAGTGATTCCTAATACTTTGGGGGTTTACCGCATCCTCCAATCACTACCACCAAGTTACAAGAACTTTGTGATGAACTACAACATGCAGAACATGAACAAAGAGTTGCCAGAACTATTTGCTATGTTAAAGTCTGCAGAAGTGGAGATCAAGAAAGAGCACCAAGTGTTGATGGTCAATAAGACCACCAAATTCAAGAAAGGCAAGTCTAAGCAGAAGGGACACTTCAAGAAGGGTGGTAAGAAAGTTGCCATGCCGACGAAGAAGACCAAGGCTGGACCCAAGCCTGATACTGAGTGCTTTTACTGCAAGGAAGAAGGTCACTGGAAGCGGAATTGCCCAAAGTACTTGGCGGATTTGAAGAACGGCAACATCAACAAGAAAGGTATATCTGATATACATGTTATTGATGTGTATCTCACTAGTATTCGTAGTAGTGCCTGGGTATTTGATACTGGTTCGGTTGCTCATATTTGTAACTCGAAACAGGAGCTGCAGAATAAACGGAAGCTAGCAAAGAACGAGGTGACGATGCGCGTGGGAAACGGATCAAAGGTTGATGTGATCGCGGTCGGCACGCTACCTCTTTATCTACCATCGGGATTAGTTTTGTACTTAAATAATTGTTATTTGGTGCCTGCGTTGAGCATGAACATTATATCGGGATCTTGTTTATTGCGAGACGGTTACTTGTTTAAATCCGAGAATAATGGTTGTTCGATTTATATGAGTAATATGTTTTATGCACATGCACCTTTGATAGATGGTCTATTCTTATTGAATCTCGATAGTAGAAATACACATATCAACAACATTGAGGCTAAACGTTTGAAATCAAGCGATAATTCAACCTATATGTGGCACTGTCGTCTTGGTCACATCGGAGTGAAACGTATGAAGAAACTCCATTCCGATGGACTTCTTGAATCACTTGATTTTGAATCACTTGAAAGATGCGAAGCATGTCTGATGGGTAAAATGACTAAGACTCCATTTTCTGGTATAATGGAGCGAGCTACGGACTTACTGGAAATCATACATACCGATGTGTGTGGTCCAATGAGTGTAGCATCGCGCGGTGGTTATCGTTATGTTCTTACCTTCACGGATGATTTGAGTAGATATGGGTATATCTATTTCATGAAACATAAGTCCGAAACTTTCGAGAAGTTTAAGGAGTTTCAAAGTGAGGTAGAGAATCAACGTAACAAGAAGATTAAATTTCTACGTTCTGATCGTGGAGGTGAATATCTAAGTTACGAGTTTGGCGAGCATTTGAAGAAATGCGGAATACTTTCACAATTGACACCGCCGGGAACACCACAGCGTAATGGTGTGTCTGAACGTCGTAATCGAACCCTCTTAGATATGGTTCGTTCTATGATGTCACTTACAGATTTACCGCTAACATTTTGGGGTTATGCATTAGAAACAGCCGCATTCACTTTAAATAGGGCACCATCTAAATCCGTTGAAACGACACCGTATGAATTATGGTTTGGGAAGAAACCTAAATTGTCGTTCCTTAAAGTTTGGGGATGCGAAGCCTATGTAAAGAAGTTACAGCCGGACAAGCTTGAACCCAAAGCGGAAAAATGCGTCTTCATAGGATATCCGAAGGAAACTATTGGGTATACCTTCTATCATAGATCCGAAGGCAAAATCTTCGTTGCCAAGAATGGATCCTTTCTAGAGAAGGAATTTCTCTCGAAAGAAGTGACTGGAAGGAAAGTAGAACTCGACGAGGTTGTCGAACCTTCTCTCGAAATTGCGAGTAGCGCAGCACCGGAAGAAGTTCCTGTGGTGCCTGCACCAATAAGAGAGGAAGCTAATGATGGTGATCATGAAACTTCGGTTGAAGTTACTACAGAGCCTCGAAGGTCAACGAGAACTCGTACCACTCCAGATTGGTATGATTCCGTTATGAATGTCATGTTGGTGGACAACACCGATGACCCTGAGACATATGAGGAAGCGATGATGAGCCCAGATTCCAATAAATGGCAAGAAGCCATGAAATCCGAGATTGGATCCATGTACGAAAACCAAGTATGGACTTTGGTGGACTTACCGGATGGCCGGAAGGCTGTCGAGAACAAATGGATTTTCAAGAAGAAAACAGATGCTGATGGTAATGTTACTGTCTATAAAGCTCGACTTGTCGCAAAAGGGTTTCGACAAATTCAAGGAGTTGACTACGATGAGACTTTCTCACCGGTAGCGAAGCTAAAGTCTGTGAGGATTATGTTAGCAATCGCTGCATATTATGATTATGAGATATGGCAGATGGATGTCAAAACAGCATTCCTCAATGGAGACATTGATGAAGAGTTGTATATGATGCAACCCAAAGGTTTTGTCGATCCTAAAGACGCTAACAAGGTATGCAAGCTTCAACGGTCCATCTATGGATTGAAGCAGGCATCCCGAAGTTGGAATCAACGTTTTGATAAGGTAATCAAAAGTTTTGGTTTTATACAAACTTATGGAGAAGCTTGTATTTACAAGAAAGTGAGTGGGAGCTCTGTAGCATTCTTAATACTGTATGTGGATGACATATTGTTGATTGGGAATGATGTAGACCTTCTTAATAGTGTCAAGGAATATTTGAATAATAGTTTTTCAATGAAGGATCTTGGCGAAGCAGCTTACATATTAGGCATAAAGATTTTTAGAGATAGA
Organism: Avena sativa; assembly: GCA_916181665.1. Taxonomy (NCBI): domain Eukaryota; kingdom Viridiplantae; phylum Streptophyta; class Magnoliopsida; order Poales; family Poaceae; genus Avena; species Avena sativa. The sequence continues at coordinate 378,176,409 of OV702279.1, read as the reverse complement.
TCGAAACGCCAAATATCATTGTCACAAAGTACATATTTGGACAAAGTTCTAAAGAGGTTTGGAATGGAAGAAAGCAAGAAAGGGTTCTTGCCCATGTTGCCCAATACGACCTTGAGTAAAACTCAAAGTCCGACATCGGCAGAAGATAGATAAAGGATGAGTAAGACTCCCTATGCATCAGCCATAGGATCTCTAATGTATGCCATGCTATGTACTAGACCCGACATTGCATATGCTGTTAGTTTAACTAGCAGATATCAAAGTGATCCAGGAGTGGATCATTGGACAGCGGTCAAAAACATCCTTAAGTACTTGAGAAGAACTAAGGATATGGTTCTTTCTTATGGAGGTGATGAACAGCTCGTTGTTAATGGTTACACCGATGCTAGTTGGAACACCGATCCAGATGATTCTAAATCACAATCTGGGTACGTATTTATTTTGAATGGTGCAGCAGTTAGCTGGAGGAGTGCAAAGCAAAGCGTTGTGGCGAGATCTTCAACTGAATCGGAATACATGGCTGCTTCGGAGGCTTCACAAGAAGCGATATGGATGAAAGAGTTCATTACAGAGCTGGGTGTGGTTCCTAGTGCGCTGGACCCAATGTCTATCTACTGTGATAACATGGGCGCCATAGCCAATGCGCAAGAACCAAGGTCACACAAGAAGCTGAAGCACATCAAGCTGCGTTTTCACGCTATTCGAGAACATATCCAGGATGGGGATATAAAGATTTGCAAAGTACACACAGATCTGAATGTGGCGGATCCGTTGACTAAACCTCTCCCGAGGGCAAAACATGACCAACACCAAACTGCCATGGGTGTTCGGTGTATTACCATGTAATCTAGATTAGATGACTCTAGTGCAAGTGGGAGACTGTTGGAGATATGCCCTAGAGGCAATAATAAATATAGTTATTATTATATCTTTGTGTTTATGATAAATGTTTATATTCATGCTATAATAGTATTAACAAGGAAACATTAATACTTGTGTGAATTATAAACTTAAATTGAAGTCCCTAGTATAGCCTCTATACTTCACTAGCTTGTTGGTTGATTAAATGATTGTGGTTTCCATATCATGAACATTGAGATGTTATCAACAACAAGATCATATCGTTAGGAGAATGATATGGTGGACATACTCCTATAGATAAGCGTAGCATAAAGATCAAGTCATTTCAATAGTTCAATTGCTATATGCTTTCTGATACATAGTAACCTAATTCCTTCGACCATGAGATCATGCATATCACCTTTGCCGGATGGATGCTTTGATAACATCAAACACCACACCGTAACTGGGTGGCTATAAAGGTGGCATTAAGTGTTCGGAAAGTATTGGTTGAAACACATGGATCAAGAGTGGGATTTGTCCATCCACATGACGGATAGATATACTCTGGGCCCTCTCGGTGGAATGTCATCCAATTAGCTTGCAAGCATGTGACATGGTCACAAGGGATCACATATCACGGGAACGAGAAAAGAGTACTTATCGGTAACGAGGTTGAACTAGGTATGCAGAGATACCGACGATCATAACCTCGGATAAGTAACATATCGTGAGACAAAGGGAAATTGGTATCGTATGTAAGTGGTTCATTCGATCGCAAAGTAATCGTAGAAATATGTGGGAGCCATATGAATTTCCAGATTCCTCTATTGGTTATTGTTCGAAGAAGTGTCTCGATCATGTCCGCATAATTCACGAACCGTAGGGAGACACACTTAAGGATTCGACGTTGTTTGAGTAGTTATGGTATTATGAGAAAGAGACCGAATGTTGTTCGGAGTCTCGGATGGGATCCGGGATATCACGAGGTGATCCGGAATGGTCCGGAGAATAAGATTCATATAAGGAAAGTCCCGTTTCGGAGTTGGGGAATGGTTCCGGTGTTTTCATCGGGAACATTCTAGAAGGTCCCGGAATGTCCGGCACTCCGGAGGGGGAAGGGTACATGAATGTGTCATTGTAAGTTGGAATGATTGCATCATGTACTAGGTGTTCTTGCTGTCCAAAATAAAGGGTTTATTTAAATCCTAAATTGAAAAGTCAAACGGCTAGTTTGAAAGTCAAACGGCAATTTTGGGAAGTGGGAAGAGAGGAGGATTGGTGGAGGCCGAATTGGAGGAGGGTTCCTCCCTTGGCCGGCGCCCCACCAAGCCGACTTGGGGAGGGACTCTCCTCCCCTTGGCCGGCCAGCCCTCCCACCTATATAAGGAGGGGCAGGGCTCCCTCCTAGCACACACAAGTTCCTATCTTCTACCTCCGGTTTAGAGCCGTTTTGGTTTAGAGCTTCTAATTGCTTTAGCCAGCGGTTTAGAGCCTTCTAATTGGTTTAGAGCCCTCTAATTGGTGTGTCTAATTACTAGACCACTAATAGCCTCTCTCATAAGCTCCACCATACTCGCACCGGCTTAAGGCGAAGCCCTGCGGGATTTTCCCTCTACTTCCGGTACCACGCCGTTGTGCTGCCGGAATCGCGAGGAGAGTGCTACAACCTCCGCTGCCTGCTGGAACAAGGGAGAGGAAGGTCTTCGTCGAGTACCGAACGTGTGACCGACTGCGGGAGCGCTGCTGGAACGTGGCGCCAGAAGGATCATCTACGCGATCTTGAGATCGGAAAGAGTACGACTACATCACCCACGAGAATCTGCTCTCGTTAAACACTTTGGAATCTTCGAGGGTGAGTTATTCCATCGACTCGTTGCTACAATCTAGTAGATAGATCTTGGCTTGTTTGTTTGTATGCGATAGAAAATTTTGTTTTCCATGCTACGAACCCCTACACTTCTCCACTATTGGAACCCTTCGAGGCGGGAACCGATGCCTTTTACAACGCTACCGGGGCACACACCCACAACTGAATTGGGGGCTCTCGAGATGACAACAAGCTGTCACAAGAACAAGGTTTATCAATATAAACAAAACAAGGATCTAGTTATTTGCAAGAAATACTAGATCGGTGATTCTCTAAATGAATGGAGAGGATATGAAGCGCTTGATTGCTGATGACGAAGATCGAGTTCTCCTCCTTTGATTCCACAATGGAAGGGGCCTTTGGGTGGATCTCTCTTGGATGAAGGTTGCAGATCAGATCTTGACTTTTTCGAATAAACCAAGAGATATGGTAGGAGGGGAAGGCTGGCTTAAATACCCCCTGCCCAGATCTGGCCGTTGAACAACTTTGGGGGCGGATTATCCGCCCCTGAGAAAACTCCGTCCCAAGGGCGGATATTCCGGGAGAAAATCCGCCCCCTCTCTAGGGCTGGCGCCTGCGAAACTTGATGAAGATCTTGGGGGGGCAGATAATCCGACCCCCTCCTGGGACGGACTTTCCGGCTTGGCCGAAAAGTCCGCCCCTCTCTGGGGCTTGCGCCTTGGTCGTGAGCAAGAGGGGCGGACTATCCGCCCCACCTGAGGGGTGGATTATCCGGTGGGGCCAGAAAATCCGGCCGAAACTTCGCCCCCCTTCTAGGGCTTGCGCCTATTTGGGAAGAGGGAGGGGCGGATTATCCGCCCCCCAAATGCAGAATCCTTTTCCTTTGATCCCTAGAGAGAGCTGCAGCACTTCAACACACATTAAATAATCCTTGATATTGTTATCTAACACACAAAACACTAGGGGTTATAAAATGTTCTTTCACCTGCTAACGACGTCGATCTCAAAACCTGCTTAAACAAAAGGGGTGCCGACAAAGGGCAAAGAAAAAAAAGAGCGATCAGTATTGAGGATAGTACACGACGAGACTAGAATTCGGCGGTCCTCGCCTACATAGGTATGGTGGACCGAGGTGGCAGCGCAACATGCACTAAACAACCTATAGAGACTCAATACAACTGGCGACTATCAGATAGGGATAAGAAATACCTATTCGGATCCAACCTGATTATAACACCAAACATACCCATCCTGGTGTTTTCCCCTCGAGACCAAACAAGGAAGTCAACCGAGGAACTCACACAGTTGGCAGTTTTATTCAGTCCGTTATAGTTGCGGCAATTACTAGTCAGATATAGATAGCACGAGTCATCCTGATATTATAAACAATGGGCAGTTTTAGTTAACCATTCCGTTGTAGTTGCAATACTTACTAGTCAGATACATATAGCATGAGGCATCCCAAAACCGGCAGTTTTTGGTACTTTTATTTAGCCATTCCATTGTAGTGAAGCTGATTACTAGTTATTATAAAGTCAAATTTATAGCACTACTTTAGTTATAGTTGTTTATGATCGAGATATTGTGCTCCAAGTCGTCCATAACCGCGGACACGACTTTCAGAAAGTTTTACCCTGCAGGGGGGCACAAATAGCAACACACGCATGATCAACCTCGGAAAAAACCAAATGAAAACCCAACAAGGCATCACTACAGAGCAATTGCAAGATTCATATAATATTTCAGGGGGCCACCCCACTAAGCTACCCACGACGAAGTTGGCCGGCTTCGAGACGGATCCAGAGGTTTGTGTCGACGGCTGTAAACGACTGGGAACCCGAAAGTGTGACTGGGCTTGTCGATACCTCATAAACGTATCACAATTCCTAAATATTACAGGCGCTCCACACGCAATCGTAAATAAAGCAGTAAAGCATGGTATAAGTACATGATAGTAATAAAGCCCCAAACTAGTTTATGGCCCCAAGAAATAATATATGACTCAAGCTCTGTCTAGGGGGATTGATGGTCCCACATGCGAATAGTGCGAATATTCAAAGAACAGGTATCAAGTACTCGGGGTCCTACGGGACACAAGTGGACGGTTAAAAACCAAATAACATCTATTGCCCACCTGTGCCTCTGCATTATTTGCCTACTTTCAATTTTAGTTATTAAACGGTAATTAAAGCCATGATCATCTCCAACATTAACATGCGGCATTACTCCAAATCCTATGGAATATCGACGGCGCGACACATCACCTGCGCAAGCAACTACGACTCGCAAGGCCGACTATTTACCAAACAACAGATAATAGGATGTGTCCATGGCAATATAAGGGCTGCAGGGAAGTATAACGGGGTACGAAATCTATAGCATCGCAACACGGATAACAATAGATCAATAGGAGGAAATAAATACTATAACTGTAAAATAGGTAGAAAGGGGGAGAATGCTCGCCTGAAAACATTGCCGAAGGTTCATCCGAAGATCGGGTCGACACTCGCATCAACTCATCGGCCTACTCCGCGAAGAAGCAAAACACTAGTAAAAACAACGGATGCACTATTTAATACTACGGCAGAAGATCGGGCATAATGCATGTATGATGTATGACATGGAAAATATGCGATGCAACTAGGCAATATTAAGCGGAACCGGGGTCCCAACATTTAATTAGATGGTTCATGTTGTTTAGATACCCCGCAATTTAAATGTTGTCTTAACAAGGCAAAATTATATCATCGGTTCGCTACACAAATTTAAATGGGCCAATATAAACCTAGAAAAGCCCGCATATGATCTCCATATTTAATTATAAGGTGAAACGACATAATGCCCCCAAACCACAACATATGCATGCAAGCATGAACATTTATATGCAACATGTTGATATTGCATTTATAAAATAGGGCTCGGGAAAAGGGGTCACACATGGAGGTTTGGCGATCTTGTGGCTAGGAGGGGTTCGAGGCAGGGAGAAGACAGAGAGATAGCCGAGACCAACACAGGAATTAGATACCCAGTCACAGTAGCTCCCCCAAGGTCCTTGTCCGATTTCTAGTTCTAGTCCATATGGAGATCTTGAGCGGATACGCAACATCACTACGCTACCTCGACTGTGTACTCTATCAGCAGCAACCTGTCATCTCTCCAAGACGCAACTTAGCATCGAGAGAGCCCGCCTGCACGAAACACATGGACACTAAGCCAAACACGTTACATGCATGGTACGATGCTGGCTGGATGCCTGCGCGCAGAGCAGGAAGGAGACGGAGCACAGGAGCCTGGCGAAGCGGAGGATCTCGGGCGATCTTGGGGAGGATGCAGGCGAGGTAAGGCCGGTGACAGTGAACGTAGTCACGGCACCAGTAGGCGGCGGCCGGAGCTTGGAGGGCCCCTGCAAGAGGAGGCAAGGCGCGGTGCTGGTAGTGCACGCGGCCGGTGGCGGGAGCACGCTGTAGGGTTTCGTAGCATGGAAAACAAAAAATTTCTATCGCATACAAACAAACAAGCCAAGATCTATCTACTAGATTGTAGCAACGAGTCGATGGAATAACTTACCCTTGAAGATTCCAAAGTGTTTAACGAGAGCGGATTCTCGTGGGTGATGTAGTCGTACTCTTCCCAATCTCAAGATCGCGTAGACGATCCTTCCGGCGCTGCGTACCGGCAGCGCTCCCGCAGTCGGTCACACGTTCGGTACTCGACGAAGACCTTCCTCTCCCTTGTTCCAGCAGGCAGCGGAGGTTGTAGCACTCTCCTCGCGATTCCGGCAGCACAACGGCGTGGTACCGGAAGTAGAGGGGAGATCCCGCAGGGCTTCGCCTTAAGCCGGAGCGAGTATGGTGGAGTATGAGAGAGCTCTTCGGTGTTCTAGGGTTTAGACACACCAAGGAGGGGATGCTAGAGCCGGTGGCTAGGGTTCCGGGGACCCCCAAGTCGGCGGCTAGGGCAAAACCCTAAGGGGGCGGCGGCGGCTATGGTGGGCTGCAGCTTCTAGGGTTTGAGGTGAGGGACTTGTGTGCTCTAGGAGGGAGCCCTGCCCCTCCTTATATAGGTGGAGGGGCCGGCGGCCAAGGGGAGGGAGGGGAGTCCCTCCCCAACTCGGCTTGGAGGGGCACCGCCGGTTGGAGGAGGGATTCCCTCCCCAACTCGGTTTCCCACTTCTCTTTTCCTCATTCCAATTTTAGCCGTTTGACTTTTCAAACTAGATATTTGACTTTTCAAACTAGGATTTGAATTAATCCTTTATTTGGAACAGCGAGGACACTTAGTACATGATGCAATCTGTAACACCCTCAAAATCGGCCCTATGCAAGTTTCAGCGCTTCCCGCCAAACCCGCATAGAAACGATTCAAAGGTTCCCACCAAGCACTTGCGTGCGGGTGGAAAACGAAGTAATAACATTACACAACAGTCCTCGATGGGACCCACAGAACAGATATATATACAACACGACTCCATGAGTCAAGAATACAGATATACAGAACAAAGATCCAAATCACCTTTAAACGATAGAGCGTCCGACTACGGACAAGATGCAAAGGGGGCTAAGAGCCCTGAAGAATAACCAATGGCGTCCATAACCCTGCCCAGGCCAAGCCGGAAGGGTAACCCTGCTAAACGACGTCGATCTCAAAACCTGCTTAAACAAAAGGGGTGCCAGCAAAGGGCAAAGGAAAAAGAGAGAGCGGTCAGTACTGAGGCCAGTACACGGCGAGGCTAGAATTCGGCGGTCCTCGCCTACACAGGTATGGTGGACTGCAGCGGCAGCGCAGCATGCACTAAACAACCTATAGAGACTCGATATAACTGTCGGCTATCAGAGAGGGATAAGAAAGACCTATTCGGAACCAACCTGATGCTACCATCCGACAAACCCATCCTGGTGTTTCCCCCTCGAGTCCAAACGAGGAAGTCAACAGAGGAACTCACACAGTTGGCAGTTTTATTTATTCAGTTATCGTTGCAGCAATTACTAGTCAAGTATAGATAATCATCCTGATAAGATAAGCAGTGGACAGTTTTAGTTAACCGGACCGTTGTAGTTGCAACACTTACTAGTCAGATACAATTAGCATGAGATACCCCAAAACCCACCAGTTGTTGGTACTTTTATTTAGCCATTCCGTTATAGTTGCAATACTTACTAGTCAGATACAATGGTAGCAAGCGTCAACCCAAACAAGCAATTGTTGGCAATTTTATTTAGCCATTACATTATAGTGAAGCTGATTACTAGTCATTATAAAGTCAAATTTATAGCACTACTTTAGTTATAGTTGTCTATGATCGAGATACTGTGCTCCAAGTCGTCCATAACCGCGGACACGGCTTTCAGAAAGGTTTACCCTGCAGGGGTGCACAAATAGCAACACACACTTGATCAACCTCGGAAAAACCAAATCAAAACCCAACGAGGCCTTCACGACAAAGCAATCACCAGATTCAGAAATATTTCAGGGGGCCACCCCATTAAGTATACCCGCAACGAAGCTGGCCGGCTCCGAGACGGACTCAAGGTTTGTGGGGACGGCTGTAAACGACTGGGAACCCGAAAATGTGACTGGGCTTGTCGATACAGCGAAAACGTGTCACGATCCTAAACAGTACAGGTGCTCCTCGCACAATCGTAAATAAAGCATTAAAGCATGGCATAAGTACATGATAGTAAATAAAACCTCAAACTAGTTTGTGGCCCCAAGAAATAAGAATGAATCAAGCTCTGGCTCAGGGGGGTCCCATAATCCTCCCGGATGTGGATAGCGCAAATATTCAAGGAACAGGTATCAAGTACTCGGGGTCCTACGGGACACAAGTGGACGGTTAACAACCAAATAACATATATTGCCCACCTGTGCCTCTACATTTACCTACTTCAATTTTAGTTGTTAAACAGTAATTAAAGTTATGATCATCTCCAATAATAAACACACGGCAATACTCCAACAACTATGGTACTTGACGACACGCAACAGCACTTGAGCAAGCGACTACGACGCGCAGGTCCAACTATCTACCAAACAACAGGTAATAGGATGTGTCCAAGGCAATATAAGGCTGCAAGGGATATCACGTGTACGAAAACTAGAGCAACGCAACACAGATAGCAATAGATCAACAGGAGGGAAATAAATACTATAAAAGTAAGATAGGTAGAAAGGGGAGGTGCTCGCCTGAAAAACATTGTTGAAGGTTTATCCGAAAATCGGATCGACACTCGCATCATCTCAACGGCCTTATCCGCGAAGAAGCAAACACTAGAAGAAACACCGGATGCACTATTTAATACTATGACAGAAGATCGGGCATGATGCATGTATGATGAATGACATGGCAAAGGTGCAATGCAATTAGGCAATATTAAGTGGAACCGAAGTCCAGACAATTAAATAGGTGGTTCATGTTGTTTAGATACCCCGCAATTTTAAATGTTGTCTTAACAGGGCAAAATATAGTATCGGTTCGCTAGGCAAATTTAAATGGAGCCAATATTAGACTATAAAAGCCCGCATATGGCTTCATATTTAATTTAGGTGAATTGGCATAAGGCCCCCAAACCACACACATGTATGCGACATGAACAATTTAATATGCAACAATTTGATATTACATTTATAAAATAGGGCTCGAGAAAGGGTCACACATCTGGGTTCGGAAGGTCTTGGGCTCCGAGGGGTTCAGGGTCGGTCTCAGGGTCCGGATCTGGGGTTCGGTCTCGGCGGGATCGTTCTCGGATAACAGAGTAGATCTTGTCGCATCCGGGAAGCAGGACTTGGTTCGGCGTCAGGGGCGCATCGGATCCACCCTGGTCGGTGCCGATCTTGTCGTCACGAAGATCTTGTCGGGTCGTCGTATCGGGTCGGTCTTGGCGTTCGGGAAGAAGAACTTGGCATGCGACATCGTCGGCATCGGTGCGGAAAGGAGGTCTTGTCGTTCCGTGTCGGTGACCTTGGCATCCGGTTTCTCGGCGAACTTGGCGTCCGGGAATAAGTACTTGTCGCACCGGGGTCTCGGGAAAAACGGGTCCCACATCTCGGTCCGGAGATCTTGGTTCCGAGTGTTCGACGGGTATGGTCTCGAGCTTCGGACTCCGGGTCTCGGGGATTCGATCTTTGGATCCATGTGGACGATCTTGGTGTGCCGAGGTTCGAACTTCGGGGCCCCTGAAGGAGGTTTTGTTGATTCATGTAGAAGGTCATGACGTTCCGCGGGGATGAACTCCATGGGTCGATGTCTCGATACAATCTTCAAATGGACACACAAGGTTCCGTCGATGGCATCGGACAGTGTCACGCGGCTTCAGGTCACGCCATATTTGTCGCGAAGATCTTGTCAAGGCTCGGAGCTACAGGGAACACGCGGGAGCATCCCGACCGGCTCTTGAGCATCAGCACAGAAGCATGTGGCCGAGGCAGCGCCGATGCGGGGCTTGGGTCAGATGAGGCCTAGAAGAAAAAGGCCGATCGAGCGCTGGCGTTGAACAGCAGAGGGGCGACACCCACGTTGGAGTCACTCATGCGCGTGTATAGGCAAGGACGGCTCGAGCGGGAGGCTCGGGAACTCATGGCGCGCGACGGTGGCAGACGACAGAGTGGCGACCCGGCGAGGCAGGGCGCTGGCGGCCGAAGCAGGGAGGTTCAGGGTCGACGAGCAACGCCAAAAGAGAAGGGGCGCGACAGCAGAGGGGGTCGCGCGCCCCTGGCGGCGGCGGCGGCTGGCAGAGGCCAACGGAGAGACATGGTCGGTGAGGTCGCCAGCGCGCGTGAACACGCTCGACAGCGGGGAGCACTAGGGAAGCGAGGAGATCGAGCAGGGCGACGGGGATGGAGGAGCTGCGGAAGCGGTTGACAGGCGCTGGACGGGAGCTCCGGGCGGAGCACGACGGTGGTGAGGAGGCCAGGTGGCGGGGCGTCTGCCTGTAGGGGGGGCACGGAGGAGAACGGAAGGCGGCGGCCGTTGGTCGCTGTCCAGGCGGCGGCGGGGAGGGTTGGTGACGACACGGGCCGAGAGGCGGCGGCCGCAGGTGGTGTAGAGGCGATGGATGCGAGCGCGCGACGGCGGCAGCAGAGCTCGGTGCAGAACAGCCATGGCGGGGCGGCGACGGGAGACCAGAGAGTAGGTGAGGGCGACGGTTGTCGAGGATGGGTGAGGTCGGCGGGCTGAGCGGCCTCGTTGAAGGGGTAAGGGCGCAGGGGCCATGGCACTGGCGGAGAGAGGCCGCAACAGTGAAGGGACGGCGACGGCGCGCCTGCAGAGGAACCGGAAGGCGACGGCGGCAACAGAGAGCGAGCGCGAGGTGGCGGGGTCGAGCGGAAGGGGGGAAGGGGCTCCAGGCAGCGGAGGCGCTTGCTACGGGGCGAGAGGCTCGGAGAGAGGGCGCAGCGGCGGCGGGTGACGGCCGGGCTGGAGGTTGGGGACAAGGCAGGGAGGTGGGCGAGAGAGGGGATCATGAGCGGGTGGGGTCGGGCGAGTGGGGAGGTGGGGATCGAGGGGATCCCGTGTGGGGAGGGCGTGCGTGCGTGGTGTGTGGTGGGTGAGGGAGTAGGTGGTGGCTGGGGGTGATGTGGCAGGCTGGGAGTGGGTGGAGGAGAGATGAGAGATGAGGTGGCGAGAGGGGATTGGTCAGGGTGAGGTGGAGGGGGGGCTGGGTAGAATAGGTTGGGGTAGGAAAAAGGGTTTAGGCAGGAAAAGGTCTGGGTAATTTTGGGGGTGGCCGACTGGGTCGGATCGGCCCGGTACGGCTGCCCCTAAAAATAAAATAAGTATTTTATTATTTAAAACGGGGCGTTTGAAATCCGTTGGTAGACGAAACATAATAATCCGGAGACCCGGGTTTTTAATTTGAAATAAAGATGGGGTGTTTAGAAAACAAAACCAGGTTTTTCGAAAACAGTTTTAAACAAACACATGCAAGATGACATGACGATGCTCAAATGCAAGGTGGCATGATGACATGAGCAGGCGATCATGATGATGCAATGCACGAAAACAACGCGATTTTCTAGTAGTGGTTTTGCGGGGCGCCACAATTCGACACCACTAACAAAGGATCTCGCCCTCGAGATCGCCTCATGGTAGGGGGAAGAAGGCCGACGGTCTGAATCTTCTTGCTTCGTGTAGATCATCGCGACACCACTAACAGTGATCCCTTCTCCATCTTGAAATCGGCGACACCACCAACAAAGGTCGGTGCTCACGTTCGTTAAGAGAACACTCCGGAGAAACAAAGGACGAAGGTAGAGGTATCAAAAGATAAGGCCACCTCTAACTTCCATGAGAAGAGGAAAAGTTACATTGATCCACCAGTTCGATGTACAAGAGTGAACAGTAAGAGTCGGGTAGGGTGATCAGTCCATCCCGTACCCAAACTATCAACTCTATACATGAATAGGAAAATCAGGCAACTCAACTCTCGAAATTTAGAATGAAGATCTTCATAAGCGGTATTCGGAACAAAGGGATGATGCCAGCTCTGCATTGGATCTGATGTAGATGAGGTCATCACATCGGAAAACACCGGAAGATACCAAAGAAATTTTATGAAAATACATAACGATTAGGTTTCACAATGGTTCCATTGGCATGAACAACACATATTCAAGGTATACCCCAACTTCACCAATGCTCGTCCTTCTCATATGTTTTTCCACGACATGGATATCCAGCAAGGTACACATATAGATAAAGAGTTCAAGAACAAAAGATTGGATGAAGGGTACAACAGACAAGTTGCAGTTTTGATGATCGTAGCACCTCCATTATAAAAGGGATAAAGCGAAACCCTGAAGGTACGACGGAAACCCAACCGCGAGAAATCCTGGACTCGAAGAAAGATAAGAGAGTAGATTCAAAACACGCAGAGGTAAGAAGAGAATAGCAGAGGGGTAAGGAGAAAAATTAGACCTAATCAGAACTATCCAACCGATTTATCAAAATAGTTTTGACACTCTACTTCGGCCGTTAGCTAGGTTATCCGATAGGCTGGACTTGTGGGGTATCGCAACTGCTGAGCTCTGATACCACTCTGTAACACCCTCAAAATCGGCCCTATGCAAGTTTCAGCGCTTCCTGCCAAACCCGCATAGAAACGATTCAAAGGTGCCCACCAGGCACTTGCGTGCGGGTGGAAAACGAAGTAATAACATTACACAACAGTCCTCGATGGGACCCACAGAACAGATATATATACAACACGACTCCATGAGTCAAGAATACAGATATACAGAACAAAGATCCAAATCACCTTTAAACGATAGAGCGTCCGACTACGGACAAGATGCAAAGGGGGCTAAGAGCCCTGAAGAATAACCAATGGCGTCCATAACCCTGCCCAGGCCAAGCCGGAAGGGTAACCCTGCTAACGACGTCGATCTCAAAACCTGCTTAAACAAAAGGGGTGCCGGCAAAGGGCAAAGGAAAAAGAGAGAGCGGTCAGTACTGAGGCCGGTACACGGCGAGGCTAGAATTCGGCGGTCCTCGCCTACACAGGTATGGTGGACTGCAGCGGCAACGCAGCATGCACTAAACAACCTATAGAGACTCGATATAACTGTCGGCTATCAGAGAGGGATAAGAAAGACCTATTCGGAACCAACCTGATGCTACCATCCGACAAACCCATCCTGGTGTTTCCCCCTCGAGTCCAAACGAGGAAGTCAACCGAGGAACTCACACAGTTGGCAGTTTTATTTATTCAGTTATCGTTGCAGCAATTACTAGTCAAGTATAGATAATCATCCTGATAAGATAAGCAGTGGGCAGTTTTAGTTAACCGGTCCGTTGTAGTTGCAACACTTACTAGTCAGATACAATTAGCATGAGATACCCCAAAACCCAGCAGTTGTTGGTACTTTTATTTAGCCATTCCGTTATAGTTGCAATACTTACTAGTCAGATACAATGGTAGCAAGCGTCAACCCAAACAAGCAATTGTTGGCAATTTTATTTAGCCATTCCATTATAGTGAAGCTGATTACTAGTCATTATAAAGTCAAATTTATAGCACTACTGTGGCATCCCGCAAAAAACACTACTAGAAAATCGCGTTGTTTTTGTGCATTGCATCATCATGACCGCATGCTCATGTCATCATGCCACATTGCATTTGAGCATCGTCATCATCATGCATATTTGTTGCCTAAAACTATTTGCGCAAAGCCGGGTTTTGTTTTCTAAAACGCCCCATCTTCATTCAAACATGCAAATTCGGGACACCGGATTAATTTGTTTTGTCTGCTATCGGATCGCAGAAGCCGTGTTTTAAATAATTAAAATATTCAATTATTTTTAGTGGGGCAGTCGAACGGGCCGAATGACCCGAACGACCACCCCAGAAAAGTAAAACGGTCCACCCTTTAAATCCTACAGCTACCCACCTATCTACCCACACCCCCCTCCACATCACCCCACCCAATCCCCACCTGACACCTCACCTCTCTCCCTCTCCCCTCCTATCAGCTGCTGCCACCTAGACCCACCACTCACCCAGCCCCAACCAACTCAGACCACAGTCACCACACAGCCTGGCCCCACCCCCTTTTCCCTCTGTCCCATGCGCCCCATCCCCACCCCCTGGCCCGCTCCTTTCCCCTGGGCCCCACCTTCCCCAACACCCGCCCCCGCGCGCCGTTCCTCCCTCTCTCTCCCTGGCTCACCCCGCACGCCTCCTCCACCCCGCACGCCTCCCTCCTCTCCTCCTTCCTCCACCCCGGCGACCACACGCCGCCGGCGCCCCTCCCCTCACCCCGCCACCGCACGCTCCCCCACGCGCCTCCCCCGGTCCCTCTTCTCTCTCCGCGCCCTGCTCGCACCTCCCCTCTCTCCTCCGGCGACCGGCCCTCCCGGCGCGGCCCCCGCTCCCCACCTGCCCGCTCGACCGCCCCGCCCCTCTCCGCCTCGCTCGCCTCCGGCGCGCCACCCCCTCCGACCCCGCAAGCTCCTCCGCGCGGCCGACCCCGCCGCCTGCGGACGCCGCCCCAGCGCGCCGCCGCTCGCCAGGACCCCCGCGCGCCGGCTTCGGCCACCCCCCTTCTGCCTCCGACCGCCGCGCTCCGAGCTCGTCGCCGCCACGCCTCCGGTCTCCCGCCTCGCGACCTCGACCCTCTGCCCTCCCTCCTCCCGGCCAGCCTCGCAGAGCCACCGCCGCTTCCCCTGGCGCCGCCGTCGCCGGCGGGCCCGCCTCGCCGAGCTCCGCCGCGCCTCCTCTCGCCCTTCTCCGGCGGGCCCCTCTGCTAGCGCGCCCGTTCCGTCCCCGAGCAGCCCCGAGCACCGTCGGCCGCGCCCTCGCTTCCGCGCTCGCCGGTGACCACATCCGCGCCAAGGCCTCCCGCAGCACCCGAGGCGCCTGCCTCCTGTTCGAAGCAAGGCCCAACGCGGCAACGCTAGAAGCCTGCTTCTGCAGCAGCAGCAGCACCATCGTCGCCCTAAGCGCCCCTGTGACCCCAGACCCCCTCGACAAGATCCTCCTCGACCATTGAACGGGCACCAAGTTCTCCCCCGGAACCGTCAAGACCACCGTCACGGCCGACAAGATCTCCAGCATGGATAAGATGCCAGACCCCGAAGACCGATCCCGGCGACCCACATGCGACAAGACCTTCGCCCCGAATGCGGAATCGAGAACCCGAACGCCAAGAACGCCGAGGCGGATACGACAAGTACTTCCCCCGGATCCGAAGACCGCGAATACGACAAGAACGACACCAAACCAAGTCCTTCCCGGAGTCCGAGCACGATCCCGTCGGAACCCAGATCCATACCCTGGACCCTGAGACCGAACCCCGGAACCCCAAGACCGTCGAAAACCCCTAATGTGTGACCCTTACCCGAGAACCCTATTTTAAATTTGCCAACTTTATAAATTGTTGCATATTAATTGTTCATGCATGCATATTGTCATATGGTTTGGGGGCCTTACGCCGATTCACCCTTTAATTAAATATGGGGCCCATATGCGGGCAAATCTAGCCTTATATTGGCCTCATTTAAATTTGTGCACCAAACCTATACTATCTTTTGCCATGTTAAAACAACATTTAAATTGCGGGGGTTCTAAATAACTTGAACCATTTAACAAAACTGTCGGGACCCCGGTTCCGCTTAATATGACCTACTTGCATCGCACCCTTGCCATGACATACATCATACATGCATCATGCCGATCTTTTACCGTAGTATTAAATATTGCATCCGGTGTTTCTTCTAGTGTTTTGCTTCTTCGCAGATAAGGCCGTTGAGTTGATGCGAGTGTCGACCCGATCTTCGGTTGAACCTTCGACAATGTTTTCAGGCGAGCATCTCCCCCTTTCTACCTATCTTACTTTTATAGTATTTATTTCCCTCCTGTTGATCTATTGCTATCTGTGTTGCGATGCTCTAGTTTCGCACCCGTGATATCCCCTGCAGCCCTATATTGCCTTGGACACATCCTATTACCTGTTGTTTGGTAGATAGTTGGACTTGCGCGTCGTAGTCGCTTGCTCAAGTGCTGTTGCGTGCCGCCATGTACCACAGTTGTTGGAGTATTGCCACATGTTGGATGTTGGAGATGATCTCGGCTTTACTTTTCGTTCACTTTAATTCCTGTTTAACAACTAAAATTGAAGTAAGTAAGCAGAGGCATCGGTGGGTGATAGATAACATTTGGTTTCCGAACGCCCACTTGTGTCCCGTAGGACCCCGAGTACTTGATGCCTGTTCCTTGATTTATCGCGCTATCCACATCCGGGAGGTATATGGGACCCCCCTTAGCCAGAGCTTGATTCAGTCTTATTTCTTGGGGCCACAACTAGTTTGAGGTTTTATTTACTATCCTGTACCTATGCCATGCTTTACTGCTTTATTTACGATTGTGTGAGGAGCACACTGTACTGTTTTGGAAGCGGAGTGTTTTCGCGGTATCGACAGTCCCCGTTTGGGGATCTGCTGTCGTTTACAGCCACTGACGCAAACCTTGAGTCCGTCTCGGAGCTTGCTTACTTCGTTGCGGGTGTACTCCAAGGGGTGGCCCCCTGAAATATTTCTGAATCCTGTGATTGCTTTGTCGTGAAAGCCTCGTTGGGTTTTGATTTGGTTTTTCCGAGGTCGATCGTGTGTGTGTTGCTATTTGTGCACCCCGGCCGGGTTAAAACTTTCTGAAAGCCGTGTCCGCGGTTATGGACGACTTGGAGCACAGTATCTCGACCATAGACAAGCATAACTAAAGTTTATTGCTATAAATTTGACTTTATAATGACTAGTAATCAGCTCCACTATAATGGAATGGCTAATTAATACTGCCCACAATTGCTTGTTGGAGTGTCGCCTGCGACCATTGTACCTGACTAGTAAGTATTGCAACTACAACGGAATGGCTGAATAAAAGAACCAACAACTGCTGGGTTTTGGGGTTATCTCATGCTAATTGTACCTGACTAGTAAGTGCTGCCACTATAACGGAATGGATTAACTAAAATGGCCCACTGCTTATTTTATCAGGATGATTATCTATACCTGACTAGTAATTGCTGCAACGATAACTGAATAAACAAAACTGCCAACGGTGTGAGTTCCTCGGTTGACTTCCTCGATTGGTCTCGAGGGGGAAACGCCAGGATGGGTTTGTTTGATGGTAGCATCAGGTTGGTTCCGAATAGGTCTTTCTCATCCCTCTCTGATAATCGCCAGATGTATCGAGTCTCTATAGGTTGATTAGTGTATGCCGCCGCTGCCGCTCAGTCCACCATACCTATGTAGGCGAGGACCGCCGAATTCTAGTCTCGCCGTGTACTGGCCTCAGTACTGACGCTCCTCTTTTTCCTTTGCCCTTTGTCGGCACCCCTTTTGTTTAAGCAGGTTTTGGGATCGACGTCGATAGCAGGGTTACCCTTCCGGCTTGGCCTGGGCAGGGTTATGGACGCCATTGGTTATTCTTCAGGGCTCTTAGCCCCATTTGCATCTTGTCCGTAGTCGGACGCTCTATCATTTTAAGGTGATTTGGATCTTTGTATATTATATCTGTATTCTTGACTCTTTGAGTCGCTGTTATATATATCTGTTCTGTGGGTCCCATCGAAGACTGTTGTGTAATGTTATTACTTCGTTTTCCACCCGCACGAAAGTGCCTGGTGGGCACCTTTGAATCGTTTCTATGCGGGTTTGGCGGGTTTCGCTAAAACTTGCATAGGTCCGATTCTGAGGGTGTTACAACTACTTTAGTTATAGTTGTCTATGATCGAGATATTGTGCTCCAAGTCGTCCATAACCGCGGACACGGCTTTCAGAAAGTTTTACCCTGCAGGGGTGCACAAATAGCAACACACACTTGATCAACCTCGGAAAAACCAAATCACAACCCAACGAGGCCTTCACGACAAAGCAATCACCAGATTCAGAAATATTTCAGGGGGCCACCCCATTAAGTATACCCGCAACGAAGCTGGCCGGCTCCGAGACAGACTCAAGGTTTGTGGGGACGGCTGTAAACGACTGGGAACCCGAAAATGTGACTGGGCTTGTCGATACAGCGAAAACGTGTCACGATCCTAAACAGTACAGGTGCTCCTCGCACAATCGTAAATAAAGCAGTAAAGCATGACATAAGTACATGATAGTAAATAAAACCTCAAACTAGTTTGTGGCCCCAAGAAATAAGAATGAATCAAGCTCTGGCTCAGGGGGGTCCCATAATCCTCCCGGATGTGGATAGCGCGAATATTCAAGGAACAGGTATCAAGTACTCGGGTTCCTACGGGACACAAGTGGACGGTTAACAACCAAATAATATCTATTGCCCACATGTGCCTCTGCATTTACCTACTTCAATTTTAGTTGTTAAACAGTAATTAAAGTTATGATCATCTCCAACAATAAACACACGGCAATACTCCAACAACTATGGTACTTGACGACACGCAACAGCACTTGAGCAAGCGACTACGACGCGCAGGTCCAACTATCTACCAAACAACAGGTAATAGG
The DNA here is from genome assembly GCA_916181665.1 of Avena sativa. Lineage (NCBI taxonomy): Eukaryota > Viridiplantae > Streptophyta > Magnoliopsida > Poales > Poaceae > Avena > Avena sativa. The sequence goes on along the minus strand of OV702279.1, from coordinate 378,157,771 downwards.
ATGTGTCCAAGGCAATATAAGGCTGCAAGGGATATCACGTGTACGAAAACTAGAGCAACGCAACACAGATAGCAATAGATCAACAGGAGGGAAATAAATACTATAAAAGTAAGATAGGTAGAAAGGGGAGGTGCTCGCCTGAAAAACATTGTCGAAGGTTTATCCGAAAATCGGATCGACACTCGCATCATCTCAACGGCCTTATCCGCGAAGAAGCAAACACTAGAAGAAACACCGGATGCACTATTTAATACTATGACAGAAGATCGGGCATGATGCATGTATGATGAATGACATGGCAAAGGTGCAATGCAATTAGGCAATATTAAGTGGAACCGAAGTCCAGACAATTAAATAGGTGGTTCATGTTGTTTAGATACCCCGCAATTTTAAATGTTGTCTTAACAGGGCAAAATATAGTATCGGTTCGCTAGGCAAATTTAAATGGAGCCAATATTAGACTATAAAAGCCCGCATATGGCTTCATATTTAATTTAGGTGAATTGGCATAAGGCCCCCAAACCACACACATGTATGCGACATGAACAATTTAATATGCAACAATTTGATATTACATTTATAAAATAGGGCTCGAGAAAGGGTCACACATCTGGGTTCGGAAGGTCTTGGGCTCCGAGGGGTTCAGGGTCGGTCTCAGGGTCCGGATCTGGGGTTCGGTCTCGGCGGGATCGTTCTCGGATAACAGAGTAGATCTTGTCGCATCCGGGAAGCAGGACTTGGTTCGGCGTCAGGGGCGCATCGGATCCACCCTGGTCGGTGCCGATCTTGTCGTCACGAAGATCTTGTTGGGTCGTCGTATCGGGTCGGTCTTGGCGTTCGGGAAGAAGAACTTGGCGTGCGACGTCGTCGGCATCGGTGCGGAAAGGAGGTCTTGTCGTTCCGTGTCGGTGACCTTGGCATCCGGTTTCTCGGCGAACTTGGCGTCCGGGAAGGAGTACTTGTCGCACCGGGGTCTCGGGAAAAAGGGGACCCACATCTCGGTCTGGAGATCTTGGTTCCGAGTGTTCGACGGGTATGGTCTCGAGCTTCGGACTCCGGGTCTCGGGGATTCGATCTTTGGATCCATGTGGACGATCTTGGTGTGCCGAGCTTCGAACTTCGGGGCCCCTGAAGGAGGTTTTGTTGATTCATGTAGAAGGTCATGACGTTCCGCGGGGATGAAATCCATGGGTCGATGTCTCGATACAATCTTCAAATGGACACACAAGGTTCCGTCGATGGCATCGGACAGTGTCACGCGGCTTCAGGTCACGCCATATTTGTCGCGAAGATCTTGTCAAGGCTCGCAGCTACAGGGAACACGCGGGAGCATCCCGACCGGCTCTTGAGCATCAGCACAGAAGCATGTGGCCGAGGCAGCGCCGATGCGGGGCTTGGGTCAGTTGAGGCCTAGAAGAAAAAGGCCGATCGAGCACTGGCGTTGAACAGCAGAGGGGCGACACCCACGTTGGAGTCACTTATGCGCGTGTATAGGCAAGGACGGCTCGAGCGGGAGGCTCGGGAACTCATGGCGCGCGACGGTGGCAGACGACAGAGTGGCGACCCGGCGAGGCAGGGCGCTGGCGGCCGGAGCAGGGCGGTTCAGGGTCGACGAGCAACGCCAAAAGAGAAGGGGCGCGACAGCAGAGGGGGTCGCGCGCCCCTGGCGGCGGCGGCTGGCAGAGGCCAGCGGAGAGACATGGTCGGTGAGGTCGCCAGCGCGCGTGAACACGCTCGACAGCGGGGAGCGCTGGGGCAGCGAGGAGATCGAGCAGGGCGACGGGGATGGAGGAGCTGCGGAAGCGGTTGACAGGCGCTGGAGGGGAGCTCCGGGCGGAGCGCGACGGTGGTGAGGAGGCCAGGTGGCGGGGCGTCTGCCTGTAGGGGGGGCGCACGGAGGAGAACGGAAGGCGGCGGCCGTTGGTCGCTGTGCAGGCGGCGGCGGGGAGGGTTGGTGACGACGCGGGCCGGGAGGCGGCGGCCGCAGGTGGTGTAGAGGCGATGGATGCGAGCGCGCGACGGCGGCAGTAGAGCTCGGTGCAGAACAGCCATGGCGGGGTGGCGACGGGAGACCAGAGAGTAGGTGAGGGCGACGGTTGTCGAGGATGGGTGAGGTCGGCGGGCTGAGCGGCCTCGTTGAAGGGGTAAGGGCGCAGGGGCCATGGCACTGGCGGAGAGAGGCCGCAACAGTGAAGGGACGGCGACGGCGCGCCTGCAGAGGAACCGGAAGGCGACGACGACAGCAGAGAGCGAGCGTGAGGTGGCGGGGTCGAGCGGAAGTGGGGAAGGGGCTCCAGGCAGCGGAGGCGCTTGCTACGGGGCGAGAGGCTCGGAGAGAGGGCGCAGCGGCGGCAGGTGACGGCCGGGCTGGAGGTTGGGGACGAGGCAGGGAGGTGGGCGAGAGAGGGGATCGTGAGCGGGTGGGGTCGAGCGAGTGGGGAGGTGGGGATCGAGGGGATCCCGTGTGGGGAGGGCGTGCGTGCATGGTGTGTGGTGGGTGAGGGAGTAGGTGGTGGCTGGGGGTGATGTGGCAGGCTGGGAGTGGGTGGAGGAGAGATGAGAGATGAGGTGGCGAGAGGGGATTGGTCAGGGTGAGGTGGAGGGGGGGCTGGGTAGAATAGGTTGGGGTAGGAAAAAGGGTTTAGGCAGGAAAAGGTCTGGGTAATTTTGGGGGTGGCCGACTGGGTCGGATCGGCCCGGTACGGCTGCCCCTAAAAATAAAATAAGTATTTTATTATTTAAAACGGGGCGTTTGAAATCCGTTGGTAGACGAAACATAATAATCCGGAGACCCGGGTTTTTAATTTGAAATAAAGATGGGGTGTTTAGAAAACAAAACCAGGTTTTTCGAAAACAGTTTTGAACAAACACATGCAAGATGACATGACGATGCTCAAATGCAAGGTGGCATGATGACATGAGCAGGCAGTCATGATGATGCAATGCACGAAAACAACGCGATTTTCTAGTAGTGGTTTTGCGGGGCGCCACACAATCATACCAACTTGATACAACACATTCATGTACCCTTCCCCTCCGGAGTGCCGGACATTCCGGAACATTCTAGAACATTCCCGATGAAAACACTGGAATCATTCCCCAACTCCGAAACAGGACTTTTCTTATATGAATCTTAATCTCCGGACCATTCCGGATCACCTCGTGATATCCCGGATCCCATCCGAGACTCCGAACAACATTCGGTCTCTTTCTCATCATACCATAACTACTCAAACAACGTCGAATCCTTAAGTGTGTCTCCCTACGGTTCGTGAATTATGCGGACATGATCGAGACACTTCTCCGAACAATAACCAATAGAGGAATCTGGAAATTCATATGGCTCCCACATATTTCTACGATTACTTTGCGATCGAATGAACCACTTACATACGATACCAATTTCCCTTTGTCTCACGATAGTTTACTTATCCGAGGTTATGACCGTCGGTATCTCTGCATACCTAGTTCAACCTCATTACCGATAAGTACTCTTTTCTCGTTCCCGTGATATGTGATCCCTTGTGAGCCAGTCACATGCTTGCAAGCTAATTGGATGACATTCCACCGAGAGGGCCCAGAGTATATCTATCCGTCATATGGATGGACAAATCCCACTCTTGATCCATGTGTTTCAACCAATACTTTCCGAACACTCAATGCCACCTTTATAGCCACCCAGTTACGGTGTGGTGTTTGATGTCATCAAAGCATCCATCCGGCAAAGGTGATATGCATGATCTCATGGTCGAAGGAATTAGGTTACTATGTATCAGAAAGCATATAGCAATTGAACTATTAAAATGACTTGATCTTTATGCTACGCTTATCTATAGGAGTATGTCCACCATATCATTCTCCTAACGATATGATCTTGTTGTTGATAACATCTCAATGTTCATGATAGGGAAACCACAATCATTTATCAACCAACAAGCTAGTGATGTATAGAGGCTATACTAGGGACTTCAAATTAAGTTTACAAATCACACAAGTATCAATGTTTCCTTGTTAATACTATTATAGCATGAATGTAAACATTTATCATAAACACAGAGATATAATAATAACTACATTTATTATTGCCTCTAGGGCATATCTCCAACAATCTCCCACTTGCACTAGAGTCATCTAATCTAGATTACATGGTAATATACCGAACACCCATGGCAGTTTGGTGCTGGTCATGTTTTGCCCTCAGGAGAGGTTTAGTCAACGGATCCGCCACATTCAGATCTGTGTGTACTTTGCAAATCTTTATATCCCCATCCTGGATATGTTCTCGAATAGCGTGAAAACATAGCTTGATGTGCTTTAGCTTCTTGTGTGACCTTGGTTCTTGCGCATTGGCTATGGCGCCCATGTTATCACAGTAGATAGACATTGGGTCCAGCGCACTAGGAACCACACCCAGCTCTGTAATGAACTCTTTCATCCATATCGCTTCTTGTGAAGCCTCCGAAGCAGCCATGTATTCCGATTTAGTTGAAGATCTCGCCACAACGCTTTGCTTTGCACTCCTCCAGCTAACTGCTGCACCATTCAAAATAAATACGTATCCAGATTGTGATTTAGAATCATCCGGATCGGTGTTCCAACTAGCATCGGTGTAACCATTAACAATGAGCTGTTCATCACCTCCATAAGAAAGAACCATATCCTTAGTTCTTCTCAAGTACTTAAGGATGTTTTTGACCGCTGTCCAATGATCCACTCCTGGATCACTTTGATATCTGCTAGTCAAACTAACATCATATGCAATGTCGGGTCTAGTACATAGCATGGCATACATTAGAAATCCTATGGCTGAGGCATAGAGAGTCTTACTCATCCTTTCTATATCTTCTGCCGATGTCGGACTTTGAGTTTTACTCAAGGTCGTATTGGGCAACATGGGCAAGAACCCTTTCTTGCTATCTTCCATTCCAAACCTCTTTAGAACTTTGTCCAAATATGTACTCTGTGACAATGATATTTGGCGTTTCGATCTATCTCTATAAATCTTTATGCCTAATATGTAAGCTGCTTCGCCAAGATCCTTCATTGAAAAACTATTATTCAAATATTCCTTGACACTATTAAGAAGGTCTACATCATTCCCAATCAATAATATGTCATCCACATATAGTATTAAGAATGCTACAGAGCTCCCACTCACTTTATTGTAAATACAAGCTTCTCCATAAGTTTGTATAAAACCAAAACTTTTGATCACCTTATCAAAACGTTGATTCCAACTTCGGGATGCTTGCTTCAATCCATAGATGGACCGTTGAAGTTTGCATACCTTGTTAGCATCTTTAGGATCGACAAAACCTTTGGGTTGCATCATATACAACTCTTCATCAATGTCTCCATTGAGGAATGCTGTTTTGACATCCATCTGCCATATCTCATAATCATAATATGCAGCGATTGCTAACATAATCCTCACAGACTTTAGCTTCGCTACTGGTGAGAAAGTCTCATCGTAGTCAACTCCTTGAATTTGTCGAAACCCTTTTGCGACAAGTCGAGCTTTATAGACAGTAACATTACCATCAGCATCTGTTTTCTTCTTGAAGATCCATTTGTTCTCGACAGCCTTCCGGCCATCCGGTAAGTCCACCAAAGTCCATACTTGGTTTTCGTACATGGATCCAATCTCGGATTTCATGGCTTCTTGCCATTTATTGGAATCTGGGCTCATCATCGCTTCCTCATATGTCTCAGGGTCATCGGTGTTGTCCACCAACATGACACTCATAACGGGATCATACCAATCTGGAGTGGTACGAGTTCTCGTTGACCTCCGAGGCTCTGTAGCAACTTCAACCGAAGTTTCATGATCACCATCATTAGCTTCCTCTCTAATTGGTGCAGGCACCACAGGAACTTCTTCCGGTGCTGCGCTACTCGCAATTTCGAGAGAAGGTTCGACAACCTCGTCGAGTTCTACTTTCCTTCCAGTCACTTCTTTCGAGAGAAATTCCTTCTCTAGAAAGGATCCATTCTTGGCAACGAAGATTTTGCCTTCGGATCTATGATAGAAGGTATACCCAATAGTTTCCTTCGGGTATCCTATGAAGACGCATTTTTCCGCTTTGGGTTCAAGCTTGTCCGGCTGTAACTTCTTTACATAGGCTTCGCAACCCCAAACTTTAAGGAACGACAATCTAGGTTTCTTCCCAAACCATAATTCATACGGTGTCGTTTCAACGGATTTAGACGGTGCCCTATTTAAAGTGAATGCGGCTGTTTCTAATGCATAACCCCAAAATGATAGCGGTAAATCTGTAAGTGACATCATAGAACGAACCATGTCTAAGAGAGTTCGATTACGACGTTCGGACACACCATTACGCTGTGGTGTTCCCGGCGGTGTCAATTGTGAAAGTATTCCGCATTTCTTCAAATGCTCGCCAAACTCGTAACTTAGATATTCACCTCCACGATCAGAACGTAGAAATTTAATCTTCTTGTTACGTTGATTCTCTACCTCACTTTGAAACTCCTTAAACTTCTCGAAAGTCTCGGACTTATGTTTCATGAAATAGATATACCCATATCTACTCAAGTCATCCGTGAAGGTAAGAACATAACGATAACCACCGCGTGATGCTACACTCATTGGACCACATACATCGGTATGTATGATTTCCAATAAGTCTGTAGCTCGCTCCATCATACCATAAAATGGAGTCTTAGTCATTTTACCCATCAGACATGCTTCGCATCTATCAAGTGATTCGAAATCAAGTGATTCAAGAAGTCCATCGGAATGGAGTTTCTTCATACGCTTCACTCCAATGTGACCAAGACGACAGTGCCACATATAGGTCGAGTTATCGCTTGATTTCAACCGTTTAGCCTCAATGTTATTAATATGTGTATTTCCACTATCGAGATTCAATAAGAATAGACCATCTATCAAAGGTGCATGTGCATAAAACATATTACTCATATAAATCGAACAACCATTATTCTCTGACTTAAACAAGTAACCGTCTCGCAATAAACAAGATCCCGATATAATGTTCATGCTCAACGCAGGCACCAAATAACAATTATTTAAGTATAAAACTAATCCCGATGGTAGATGAAGGGGTAGCATGTCGACCGCGATCACATCAACCTTTGATCCGTTTCCCACGTGCATCGTCACCTCGTTCTTCGCTAGCTTCCGTTTATTCTGCAGCACCTGTTTCGAGTTACAAATATGAGCAACCGAACCAGTATCAAATACCCAGGCACTACTACGAGTACTAGTGAGATACACATCAATAACATGTATATCAGATATACCTTTCTTCTTGATGTTGCCGTTCTTCAAATCCGCCAAGTACTTTGGGCAATTCCGCTTCCAGTGACCTTCTCCTTTGCAGTAAAAGCACTCAGTATCAGGCTTAGGTCCAGCCTTGGTCTTCTTCGTCGGCGTGGTAACTTTCTTACCACCCTTCTTGAAGTGTCCCTTCTGCTTAGACTTGCCTTTCTTGAATTTGGTGGTCTTATTGACCAACAACACTTGGTGCTCTTTCTTGATCTCCACTTCTGCAGACTTTAACATAGCAAACAGTTCTGGCAACTGCTTGTTCATGTTCTGCATGTTGTAGTTCATCACAAAGTTCTTGTAACTTGGTGGTAGTGATTGGAGGACACGGTAAATCCCCAAAGCATTAGGAATCACTATACCCAAGCTTTGAAGTTTGTTTGCGTGCCTAGACATCTTAAGCACATGCTCACTGATGGAGCTGCCCTCTTCCATCTTGCAGTTAAAGAACTTTTCAGAAGCCTCATAACTTTCAATTGCCGCATGAGTCTCAAAGATCAATTTGATATCCTCGACAATATCATATGGGTCTGAATTCTCAAACCTTTTCTGAAGCTCCGATTCTAAACCATACAAGATGGCACACTGAACTATGGAGTACTGATTCTTCCGAGCGAGGTAAACATTCTTTACTTCATCGGAAGCATCAGCTGCAGGTGGGTCACCCAGCGGTGCATCCAGCACATAGGTCAAATTACCAGCTGTGAGGACAATCCTCAAATTGCGGAACCAATCCGCGAAGTTGCTTCCATTGTTTTTCAACTTTTCTTTCTCTAGGAACGCATTAAAATTGATGGTAGGGGCTGCCATTGATCTACAACATATTTGCAATAGTTTAGACTAAGTTTATGACAAATTGAGTTCAAATTAATAATAAAATTAAACTAGGTGAACTCCCACTCAAAACAATATCCCTCACATTGTTTTAGTGATCACACGAACCAAATCCACTACATCAACACCGATCATCACGAGAGTTGATATAGTTTCAATGGCGAACAATCGACATGTTCATCATATCTACTATATGATTCATGCTTTACCTTTCGGTGATCCGTGTTCCGAGACCATGTCTGTACATGCTAGGCTCGTCAAGATCAAACCTTAGTTTCCGCATGAGCAAATTTGGCTTGCTCACGTTGTATACACTTGCAGAATCTAACACACCCGATCATCACGTGGTGCTTCGAAACAACAAGCTTTAGCAACGGTGCTAACTAAGGGTGAACACTTTATGACTTGAAATTCATGTGCATGAGGGATCACCTTATAATGCTACCGTCGTCTACTAAGCAATACAAGATGCATAAAGGATTAACATCACATGCAATTCATAATATGTGATATGATATGGCCTTTCTTCTTTGTGCTTCCGATCTCCATCTTCAAGCACGAACATGATCTCCATCATCACCGGCATTGCATCAAGGTCAATGCCGCTTCTCCATGGTTGTCGTCCACCGGCTTCAACTATTACAACTACTTTGAATAGACACGCGGGTCTTAACATAAATTAAAGACAACCATATGTCTCCTGCCGGTTGCCAACTTACAATAAGGAACATTGCATACATCAAATATAATCACAATCATGGCCATATCACATCACTGCACACCCCTGCAAAACAAAGTTAGACGCCTCTACTTTCTTTGCATGTTTTACGTGGTTTGGGGCTTTCAATAAGTGTCGCTCTAACTTACGAACAAGAACCACAACATTGATACTAGTATTGTTAATCACCCGTTGTAAATTGGATCTTAACTATGCTAGGAGAAACAGGCACCCGCAAAGCCACTTATGCAATACAAGTTGCATGTCAAGCGTGGATCAAGTCTCATGAACGATGTCATGTAAGGTTAGCCCGGGCCACTTCATCCCAACATACCGCAAGATGCAAAGTACACAAGAAGCAATCGACAATAAAAGCATCAAAGCCCACAATGACCATTGTGTTCTACTCGTGCAACATATCTACATATAGACACGGCTCTGATACCACTGTAGGGTTTCGTAGCATGGAAAACAAAAATTTTCTATCGCATACAAACAAACAAGCCAAGATCTATCTACTAGATTGTAGCAACGAGTCGATGGAATAACTTACCCTCGAAGATTCCAAAGTGTTTAACGAGAGCGGATTCTCATGGGTGATGTAGTCGTACTCTTCCCGATCTCAAGATCGCGTAGACGATCCTTCCGGCGCTGCGTACCGGCAGCGCTCCCGCAGTCGGTCACACGTTCGGTACTCGACGAAGACCTTCCTCTCCCTTGTTCCAGCAGGCAGCGGAGGTTGTAGCACTCTCCTCGCGATTCCGGCAGCACAATGGCGTGGTACCGGAAGTAGAGGGGAGATCTCGCAGGGCTTCGCCTTAAGCCGGAGCGAGTATGGTGGAGTATGAGAGAGCTCCTCGGTGTTCTAGGGTTTAGACACACCAAGGAGGGGATGCTAGAGCCGGCGGCTAGGGTTCCGGGGACCCCCAAGTCGGCGGCTAGGGCAAAACCCTAAGGGGCGGCGGCTATGGTGGGCTGCAGCTTCTAGGGTTTGAGGTGAGGGACTTGTGTGCTCTAGGAGGGAGCCCTGCCCCTCCTTATATAGGTGGAGGGGCCGGCGGCCAAGGGGAGGGAGGGGAGTCCCTCCCCAACTCGGCTTGGAGGGGCGCCGCCGGTTGGAGGAGGGATTCCCTCCCCAACTCGGTTTCCCACTTCCTCCTCTTTTCCTCTTTCCAATTTTAGCCGTTTGACTTTTCAAACTAGCTATTTGACTTTTCAAACTAGGATTTGAATTAATCCTTTATTTGGAACAGCGAGGACACTTAGTACATGATGCAATCATACCAACTTGATACAACACATTCATGTACCCTTCCCCTCCGGAGTGCCGGACATTCCGGAACATTCTAGAACATTCCCGATGAAAACACCGGAATCATTCCCCAACTCCGAAACGGGACTTTTCTTATATGAATCTTAATCTCCGGACCATTCCGGATCACCTCGTGATATCCCGGATCCCATCCGAGACTCCGAACAACATTCGGTCTCTTTCTCATCATACCATAACTACTCAAACAACGTCGAATCCTTAAGTGTGTCTCCCTACGGTTCGTGAATTATGCGGACATGATCGAGACACTTCTCCGAACAATAACCAATAGAGGAATCTGGAAATTCATATGGCTCCCACATATTTCTACGATTACTTTGCGATCGAATGAACCACTTACATACGATACCAATTTCCCTTTGTCTCACGATAGTTTACTTATCCGAGGTTATGATCGTCGGTATCTCTGCATACCTAGTTCAACCTCATTACCGATAAGTACTCTTTTCTCGTTCCTGTGATATGTGATCCCTTGTGAGCCAGTCACATGCTTGCAAGCTAATTGGATGACATTCCACCGAGAGGGCCCAGAGTATATCTATCCGTCATATGGATGGACAAATCCCACTCTTGATCCATGTGTTTCAACCAATACTTTCCGAACACTCAATGCCACCTTTATAGCCACCCAGTTACGGTGTGGTGTTTGATGTCATCAAAGCATCCATCCGGCAAAGGTGATATGCATGATCTCATGGTCGAAGGAATTAGGTTACTATGTATCAGAAAGCATATAGCAATTGAACTATTAAAATGACTTGATCTTTATGCTACGCTTATCTATAGGAGTATATCCACCATATCATTCTCCTAACGATATGATCTTGTTGTTGATAACATCTCAATGTTTATGATAGGGAAACCACAATCATTTATCAACCAACAAGCTAGTGATGTATAGAGGCTATACTAGGGACTTCAAATTAAGTTTACAAATCACACAAGTATCAATGTTTCCTTGTTAATACTATTATAGCATGAATGTAAACATTTATCATAAACACAAAGATATAATAATAACTACATTTATTATTGCCTCTAGGGCATATCTCCAACACACGCGAGGTGGGGTGCGGACGGCGCGGGGAGGACGACCGCGAGGCGAGTGCGTGCAGGGGTGGACGCGGACGAGGCCGGTGGCGAGAGGGCGACGCGGCGGTTGCGCCTAGGGACGGAGGCCGGCGAGATCGCGCGAGCGAAGCTCCTGGCGGCGGCGTCACGGACAGAAGCGGGGAGGAGTAGGGTCAGGCGACGACGGGAGGAGCTCCATCGAGAAGGAAGCGGGGTGCTCGGGAGAGAGGCGGTCGACGGGATGGCGGCCGCGGGGAGGAGGAGAGATGGGCGGTGGCGCTGCGCTGGGAGGAAGCAGAGGGAGGCAGGGTCGGGTGCGGTTGCTCGCGAGCGGGAGGAGGTCCGCTGGCGGCGGGGTGGTTCCTGGCGAGCCAGGGAAAGGGAGGAGCGGAGTGGGTCCGAGCACTGTGGACGGGGTGGGGTCACAACCTCACAAGGGAGAGGGGCATGTCAAGGAAATGCGACGAGGGAAGGGTCCAAGCGGCAGGGGTGCGTGCGTTGTATGCTTGTGCGGTGAGTGCGGCGGCGAGGGTGGGAAGTGGTGATGAGGGACTAGGGCAGGAATATTAGGGTCAGGGTTATGGTTTGTTTTACTAGTGGGGTAGTAGTTGGATGGCCGCTGGGATTTTGGGCCTGGCGGCTGGCTGACTCCCCCACAACAAAATATTTATTTTATTTAGTTTTCTTTTTAAAAGATTTTAGCAATTATTTTTTAGGTAAATAAAATATTTGAAAAGACCGGTTTTTGTATTTGAAATAAAGGGAGGGGTATTTGTAAAAAAATAAAATAGGCTTTTAATGAAAAAAAATTCAAATGGTAAAATATGCATGATGTCATGATGGTGCACTGAGTTAAAGACATGCGATTTCTAGTAGTGGATTTACCCGGGGTGTTACAGGGGTCTATTAGTGTTAAGCTTAACAACACCAGTGGCAACTTCTTTGTTACTGGGAAATGGCTTAAATAGGGGGATCCTATTTCCCCTTTGCTTTTTAATTTGGCTATAGATGTGTTAACTAGGATGCTCATTAAAGCCTACAATGCTGATTTGATTAGAGGCCTTTGTTCTGATCTCTATCCTGGTGGTGTCATATGCCTGCAATATGCAGATGACACTATCTTATTTTCCGACAATAACCCCACTTATTCTACCAATCTCAAATGGGTTTTGACCTGCTTTGAACAAGTCTTTGGGATGAAAATCAACTACTCAAAGAGTGAGTTTATCCCTATAGGACTTGAGGAATCTGATATTACTACATACTCAAATATTTTGGGATGTACTGTTGGTGCTTCCCCATTAAATATTTTGGTATTCCTCTACACTTTGAGAAACTTAGGAGGGAGGATATTCAACCTCTAATAGATAAAATCCTTAAAAGGATTGCTCGCTCGAGAGGGAAGTTATTCTCTTATGTAGTCAGGCTAACACTTATTAAAACTTCCTTGGCAAGTATCCCCGTCTATCTGCTCTCCTTTTTCAAATTCCCAAAATGGGCTCTAGACTTAATCAATTCCTAGATGGCAAATTGTTTCGTGGAATGATTTTGAAGGGCACATGAAATTGCATCTAGCTAGTTGGAAACTAGTCTGTAAGAAAAAAGAATTTGGGGGCCTGGGGATCCTGACTTGGCTAATGGCCAATCTGTCCCTTATTGGCTTTTGGATCAAAAGATATTCCCAAGATGAGGGAAAAATCTGGAGGACCATTGTAGAAGCCAAGTGTGGTACCAAGAACCCAACATCTTCTGTAGCAAGCAAAATGGACTTTCTCAGTTTTGGAAAGGGGTTCTTTAGGTTGTTAATAGTATCAAGTTTGGTTACATGTGGCGGATTAGGGATGGGGCTCAAGTCAGGTTCTGGGAGGATACCTGGTTTGAAACCTCCCCTCTGTCTGTCCAATTCTTTGAAATTTATGTTATTTGCAATGAACATAACAAAACTTTCCAGCAAATTTGGGATGGTTTAACCCTCAAACTCACTTTTAGGAGGAATTTTAATAATGAGTTGTTGTCTCAATGGTTTGAATTAGAGGGGATTGCTTCTGGTATCGTATTTAATGCTAATACTGATGCTTTGATCTAGCAGTATGAGAGTAAAGAGATTTACTCCACTACTTCCCTGTATGCTATCATTAATTTTGGAGGGATAACTCCTATTTGTATACCTGCTGTTTGGCAATTACACGTACCTCCTAGAGTGCATATTTTTCTTTGGTTACTTGCTCACAACAAGTTAATGACTAGGGATAATCTGAAGAAGAGACACATGAATAAACCTGAAGACTGCATTTTCTATGCTGAGAATGAATCCATTAATCATCTCTTCTTCCAATGTTTAGTTGCTAGACAAGTTTGGGTCATCATTTCCAGTTTCTTTAACATTGATATTGGAAACAATTACATGTCTGTAGCTAAATTATGGATTTCCAATAAGAAAAATGCAGTTTTGAATTCAGTTTGTTCTGCTGCTCTCTGGTGTCTCTGAAAATTTAGGAATGAGATGATCTTTAATGGTCTTTCATGGATTAACTTGCATCAGGTCCTGAGGAAGATCCTAACTTCAATAAAACACTAGAGCCTGATTTTCAAGGAAAAAAATGATGGAGGGGGTGGACAGGTTCTGCGTCTACCTCTCCAAAATCCTGGATTCAAACTTTGCACTGATGAGTGGCTGAGCAGGGACTGATGACGTGAGAGGCCTCTAGGATCAACCTTCGTCTTCAGCTTCCAAGAGAACTGCGCTGCAGGGACCTAGGCGACGCCGACATCTACTTTGGAGGCAACTGCCTTCTCTTCCCCTCTCTAGTTCTCTCATCCGGTGTGGATGCACCCTTATAGCTTTGGGCGTTTCTTTGCCTTTAACTCTGTTGCTTTGCTCTGTTTTGTGAAGAGTAAACCGTACCAGTGGTCCTAATTCTTTGTCGGTATCTTCACTTTGGTCCTAAATCTTTGAAATTGCATATCCAGATCCTAAATCTTTTGTAAGTGATTCACCCGAGGTCCTATTTTTGCTCTGGTCGCTTTGACCTGTCTATGCGGCGCTTTGACCACTGCAGTAGGGTCCATAGAAGTACTAGATGGGCATACACATTTCCAAAAAGACCCCTAGTCCCCACGAACACGTGTCCGCTAAGGTTCCCGCAGCCGCCGCACGCCCGACCGTCTCCGTGCGCCGGCCGTCTCTGCTACACCCCTCCGCTTGGCCGCCTTCCCTTCCTCTGCCGTTGCTGCCTCGTCCTTGCTATAGGAGCTACGTCCCAGCTCGCTGCTGAACAACGACGCTCTTCTGATGCCACACCGACCGGCTCCGACCTCGCGCATGTATGTGAAGAATACAAACAACTACGAGTTCTGCCCTGTCTATGCATGCGTAGATACCCAATCCAGAACAAGCTTATCCCTAGTCAATTGGTGTCTTGGTGTCATTCTTCTAGTACTCAAGCATAGCTCCTATGCCATACTCCTTTCGTTCAGCTTTGGAGTACCTGTAACATGTTTGTGAAATGGCCAAAACGAGCAACGGCTGGAACCCACGTCCAGGTCAGGAGTACGTACGGTCGCAACACGCATGCCGACGAAGCACATGGAGGGCATGAGCAGGGCTCGACGCGCAGGCCTAAACGCTAGCGAGACACACGGCGGCCACGAGAAGGGCTGGAACAAGCACGCCTACACGCTACACACCAGCACGACGCGCACCATATAGCAACAGGACGCTCGGAAAATGCACATGCCGGCAAGGCGCACGTTGACGTCGGCCACGATCAGAGATACAACAAGCAGGCCAGGGATGTGCACGCGCGGAGCCGCAGACACAACAAGCAGAGGGGCGTAGCGGAGACTGCCGACGCACGGAGACGGCCGAAACCTTAGCGGACACGCGCATCGCGGGGACTAGGGGCCTTTTTAAAAATGTGTATGTACAGCTAGTACTTCTACTGGACCCTACTGCTGATCGTGGCAGTGGCCAAACGCTACATAGACGGGTCAAATTAAGACCGCCGGTGCGGTTTACTCTTTTGTGAACTCGTTTCAGTAGTTTTCTTTGTGAAAGACCTAAGTTTATTTTTAGGTTTCGTTGATGATTCAATACAACAGGGCACGGGTGTCCCTCTTGATTAAGAAAAGGTAAGACTTATTATACATGCTCTTGGAGATGTTAACGCCGGTGGCTGCGTCCCCGTGCAACGTGGGCGAGCTGCCTGAGCAGCAAGGACGGAACGCCTCGTCGGTGAGCTGCCTGAACAGCAAGGAGTTCGTCGCCTTAACTTTTCTCCTCTCGGCGGCGTCAGGGGGCGCGCCTTGTTGTATTCGAATCGAGTTGAAATTAGAGGGCCGGAATCTCCAGATTTCGTGATTTATTAGCCCCAAATAAGTAGACATAGAGGATTGGTAGGTAAATTGAAGAGGAGGAGAAGAGAGCGAGCTCGGAGGGGAAAACAGAGGTTGAGTCCTCCTCTGGCTATCATGGGGATGCTTGCGCTGACGCGGCTCATGTCCACGCAGTCGGAGCGGCGGCGGCGGCGTCGCCAGATCCGAGCCCGTGGTAAGCCCCGGCTTGTCTTAGTTCTGCTTGTGGAACATATTATTACTGCAGGTTCACGCTCTGATGCAACAACATTTAGGTTTGTTCTTCGACTAAAAATCTCTCTTTTTTTTAGTTTTCCTTCTTCTTTTTTTCTGTTTGACTAGGCTATGGTTCCAACGGGCCCCTTGTTGTTCTAACGTGAGTTTGCTTATAAAAAGACAAATTTCAGAAAAGATATCAAGATGTATAAAAATATCCAGTCGTCAGAAATTCTAATAGCCTACAACATCCACGGGAATAAAAACATAAAATCCGTACGATTTCGAAGATGAGCATCTGGAGGGATTGCATTGTTCTGCACAGTATAATTCTATGGCCAATTGCGTTCATTTATTATTCAATTGACACCATCAAGAATTAATTAACATTCTTGCATAGAAGTTGGAATAGCAGAAACCTAATTGGTTACTATGTGTTCTTTTGTTTGCTCCTAATTCTTGTCTTTCCTTTGCTGAAGTCTGTAGTATTCTTTATCATGCATGATGTGCTGCAGATCAATGTAGTTCTTCAGTGGCTAATAGAAAGAAGGAAGTCGGCAGAGATGAAGATGTTTCTCCGGGTGCTAAGCGATTGAGATCTTCAGGGATGGATCTTCCAGAGGTATGGGCATAGTTTCTTGCTGATGCAATAATTATATTGACGGAACTAGTAGGAGTTCTGTGCATTAAGAAGGGGGAACCAAAGTTACGAAGACTGAAAACAACCTAGAGGAAAACAGGAATAGAAAAACACAAGCAAATGAAATATGGAATCTGCAATCTTCAGCACACAATCAAAAAACGCCACACGCCTCTGGAAGGAGGGTGATGTTATTCTAATCAAGGAAGCAGTGGCCAGGATCATCGTTTTGCCGTAAAAGAAACCTCCTATAGCTATTAAGCTATTTCCAAATGTGCCAAACGATGTAAGAGGCGAGAGAGACCTCTTAGTTCCTTCCTGAATTAGATGTCCTTTTGAAGCTTTTGCTAGAATTTTATGTAAAAAAATCCTCTAATGCTGGAAGCCTCCCGGACTAATGGTAGAATTATATTGAAGTGTAACATTACTAATATAACTTATGAACAGATAGCATATCTTTCAGCATTTACAGTGCTACTAGAGGCTAGTATCTTTGCTTTGCATTAAACTGTTGAAGCTTGAACTCCAGCAGATATTTTCTGCCATGAGTTTAGATCCCAGGTATCGTCCTAAGTACTAGGCTTCATAGATTCTACATGTCCTGGTACAATGCATGGCATCTACACCTATCCAGGGCCCTTTGATTAAATAGCTTTATGTAGAATTTCTATACTAACTGAGCACTAAAATTACAGCCTAGTTAATCTAAAATCTTCATTGGCCCCTCCTTAATTTTGTTCCAAGCTCCATCACCAGCCCCATGATATTCCTATAGTTACTGTACTTCCTTATTCTAGCACCAATAATTGATTGAAATTGCACATTCTACACATCTGTTTTAGAGTAAATTGCATTGGAACACTCTAAAGCCAGCCTCCCCAATTTCAGTTTTACTTCTTAGCCATCTAAACCTGTCTGTTGTCACTGTGTGTTACCACCCACTTTTACCCCCTTCCATTTTCTGTTGACTTGATTTTGAGGTGGCACTTTCACGCCATGTTAGCAGATAATGGATGGAAACTATCAAAGTTCCCTGTGGAACTGCGGGAAGTTTGGGGGGCCTGGAAAAGTAACATCAAAGTTGGATGGTTAACATGGGTTCCTTTAGACAACACTAGAACTTTAGGGATCCCCAACGCAATTTAGTTTTGATTTTATACGGTCCGTTGAATATATTGTCTCTTCACCTTAGTTGCAAGGTTTTATGTCTCTTTATTCTATTGCATAGATTTCCATCTTTTTACTATTCAGATGTAGTATTTGTACCCTATATGGAGACACTGTATGTTCTGCTGCTTTAGCTTATCTAATGACATTATGTTGCACAACAAAGCACTATTTTGTGCACGAATGCACGGAAACTTATATGTAGCCTACCCCTACTTGCTTGGGACAAAAGGCTTTGTTGTTGTTTCCAACTGAAGTAACCATCTGTCTTGACAACCTGAATTCTGAACTTCTATCACATGATTATTCATGCAGGATATCTGGTGTCACATTCATTCCCTACTGCCACTGCGAGATGCTGCTCGTACTGCCTGCGTGTCTCGTGCCTTTTCACAATCCTGGAGATGTCATCCCAACCTCACCTTTAATAAGAGTATACTGGGCTCGAATACCAACGAATGTGGAACGGATTTCATCAGAATAATCAACCACGTTCTGAAAACACACTCGGGCACTAACGTCAAGACACTCACACTTGAACTGCCTTATTATAAAAATGCCTGGCGTCGTCGGCTAGATAGTTGTCTTCAGATCGCCATGAGTCCAGGGATTGAAGAAATAACCCTTAGCTTTGGATTCTTTGCTAAGGCAATATACAAGTTTCCATGCTGGCTTTTATCTGATAGAATCACAAACTCAGTTCGGTGTCTTAAACTACAGAATTGTGTTTTCTGCCCGACAGTTGGTCCTTTCAGAAGCCTGGCAGTGCTGCGCTTCTCTGCTGTGCGTATTACAGGTGACACGTTAGGGTGCCTTCTTTCAAACAGTCTTGCTCTGGAGTGGTTGGAACTTAATTCTTGTGACAAGTTAGATTGCCTGAAGATACCCTGTCAGCTTCAGCGGCTTAGCTACCTGAGGGTTTGTTTGTGCCAGAGGCTGTATGTGATAGAGATCAAAGCTCCAAATCTTCGTGTTTTCAACTTGGATACAGAAAAGGCGACAAAGCTGTCACTTGGAGTATCAGTGAAACTGAAGCTGTTATACATAAACAGTCCAGATCTCGCGAGTTATACCGATTTGAGGCTCCTCTCCAATGTGCCAGATCTTGAAAGTCTCAACCTAAAATCCTGGTGCCAGGTATTCTGTAGAAGTTTGGTTGATTATGGACTAGTCTGTGCAGTCATGCTTTGGAAAATGTAGTATGTTAACAAATCCTCCTCATGTTTGTGTAGGTAGCCAGTCCAGTAATGCTTCCAGTCAAGTTTCTCCACCTCAAAGAATTTAACCTTTCACTAAACGGACATGGTGTCTCAGAGGCCTATGATTATTTTTCTCTGTCTTGTTTGCTTGATTGCTGTCCTTCCTTGGAGAATATTTTCTTAAATGTAAGTCACTGCAAAGGTATAACTAGCCATATGGTGGAACCAATAATGAAGCGATTGTGGTATATACTGATCTATTTCATCTTCAGGTATCTCATAAATGCGTGGGGCATGAGGCGATGTCGGAAGATCCCACGCACACGAGGCAGATGCCAGGACAGCAGCAGCATAGCAATCTTAGGAGCGTGACGATCCTGGGTTTCTGTTACGCAAAGAGCCTAGTGGAGCTAACATGCTACATCGTCGAGAAGGCGGCGTCGTCGTTGGAGAGCCTGACGCTGGACATTCACGGCACGTGTCTTGTCACAGTATATGGCCTAGTCATTGGGCCAATGTACGAAGGTAAGTTCGAGGAGGCTCCTCGAACGCTTTCGGCCATCAGAACATACATTCAGGGGAAGATCCCCTCTACGGCGAAGCTGAATGTCCTGGAGCCCTGCGGCCCACGCAACACTGCTTGACATTAGGTGCTATTGTGATTTTCCAGTGTGTAACGAGGTATGTTAGACGAGGGCAGCGTGGTGGCTCCACAGAGCCCGGGTTTTCAAACTCCAAAAATCTGAATTTAAGGTTTTCAAAATGTTCTATAAAAAAAACAGGATGTAGACAACCATGAAATCTACCTATGTGTAAAATTTTATATCAAAATACTTTGTATTTTAGGCTCAGCAAAAATGACAAAATCAGTTTTTCGGTGAACAGTGTTAAACATTACACTAAGGTGGGTCCACGCAAAAAAAAATTTACACTAAAGTGTGGATTTCTTCTTTTTGTGTGATTTTTTCTTTTTGGTGAGCAAAAAATACCTATTATTTTGAGCTAAAAATCTACGCACTAGTATATTTCATGGTAGGCTACATCCAGGTATTCTTTTTTCCATATTTTTTTGAAAAAATTGAGTTCAATTTTTTGTAGTTTGCAAATGAAAAAACGCGGTCTCCGATTGGCTTATTCGTTCGCTATGTTGTCGTTGAGATTATCAGAATTTGTTGGATTATTATGTACTGCTACCATTAATTAAAAGTAAGCGTGGCTTTGATTATTAATTGAACGACCTGGTGCTGGCCTCTGAAATATCATCACGGACGGAATGACCAAGTCTGTATCTTTTGTGTGGTACGGTACAGGTCTATAGACTAGACTACAGTACTGTCCCAAGCCAGTTGAAGCGTACACGAACCGTGGTGTGTCAGGATCGTAGAAATGCCTGATGTTGATTGATTTAGGAGTATTTATTTTGTGGTGGCTGTTCACCAACTGTGTCCCGTTATCAACTCTTGAATACTGTGGTGGAACGAAGCAACGCCAGGTTCTCGTTCATAGAAACAGTGCAGGCATCAGGGTGAAGTTTCACTATAGTATACTCCCTCCGTTTAAAAATATAAGATGTTTTACGTTTGTGAAAAAGATATATCTAGACACCTTTTAGTGTCTAGATTCAATCTAAAACATCTTATATTTCCAAACAGAGAGAGATTACTGTACTTGTCGTGTGTGACATTTCTTGCAAATTACTACTAATCACTGGTAAATCCCTTTTGTTTATCATCAATGAAAGAACCTGCTCGTTCGTGCGTCGGTGCTTCCTGTGTTCTTGATGTCTCGCCATGATCTGCTAACAGTCTTTCTTCTTCCGCCTTCAGAAAAATTATTCTTCTAGACTAGACTAGAGGGTTCACTGTTGACAAAAACATAAGAAACCAGGTTTTCCATTGTTTGAAACGAAAACTATCAAGAGAAATTGTATGCTGTCTTGTGCTCTATGAAAACCTTCTCACCGTTGAAGATAGATGCACCCCCCCCCCCCCCCCCGGCCCCACAAAATAATGACTAATTGTTGAGTTTGACCTGGTAGAATTTTTTTTTAAAAAAAGGTAATCTTGCGGAACTTTAGAAATAGGCAGAAATATATCAAGTGAAAACTGTTAGTATTGTCTTGCTCGAGATCTAGTCGGTAGGGCTTGACTATGGGATTTGATCTTGCAAAGAGACAGAGAGATGCATACCATCGGCCTTAGGCGTCGAGGATGAGCACGCCATCGAGCTCGTCGGAGTGGCGGCGGCGGTCAGGGGTGATTCCCGCCGCTACAGCGCAAAACCGGATCGGTGGCTAGGGTCTAGGTTTTTCGGTGGGGTGAGTGGGCACGACGAACCTTGGCGTTCGTGCCCCCGACCCCCACCTCTATTTATTGCGCTGCGCGACGGGAGCCCACCAACGATTGTGACGTTGGGCGCCCTCGATCAGGGCGCGAGACTAAGGTTTGTTCGGGCCGTTGGGCCGAACGGAAGATCAACCTAACATTCTCCCCCTTGATCTCATCTTTCATTTAACTTATACTTTGATACCCATTTCATCACAGATAAATATATAGAGCATGTCTCGTCATAATGGTCAGTTACGCACCATCGATTCAACAGCCACTATACACCTCTCTATTTTGAAACAGATTCTTGTACTAGGCCCTTAATATCCAGGTATCATAGGCTTTCTCTTAAACCCATGCCGGCTAAGTATTCTCTAAACACACTGGTGGTAAGCCTTTTGTGAGCGGATTCGCGAGTATTTCTTTTGTACTTATATGCTCTAAACTTATGGTATGATCCTGGATTCTTTCTTTCACAACATAAAACTTAATGTTAATGTGTTTGGCAGCAACACTTGACTTATTGTTATGAGCATATAATACTGCTGGCTCATTGTCGCAATACATCTTGAGTGGTCTTTGAATGTTGTCTACCACTCTCATCCGGGTATAAACTTCTTTAACCAGTTTGCCTGCCCCGTGGCCTCATAACATGCTACATACTCAGCTACCATTGTGGACGATGTCGTGATGGTTTGTTTGGAGCTTTTCCACGATATAGCTCCACCTGCGAGAGTAAATACATATCCTGACGTGGATTTTCTTTCATCTACATCTCCCGCATAGTCTGCATCTGAATACCTTTCTATCTCAAGGGAATCAGTTCTTCTATATGTTAGCATGAGGCCTTTTGTTCCTTTTGCATAACGCAATGCCTTCTTCACCATTTTCCAGTGATCTATCCCTCGATTACTTTGGAACCTGCCAAGTACCCCGGTAACAAAAGCTAAGTCAGGGCGTGTACACACTTGAGCATACATCAAGCTTCCGACAGCAGAAGAATATGGAACCGCTTTCATTTGATCGATCTCATATTGGTTCTTGGGACACTGAAAGTTCCCAAATCTATCGCCCTTGACTATAGGAGTAGGCGTGGTATTACTCGCATGCATACTATACTTCTTCAGAATCTTCTCTAAGTATGCCTTCTGCGATAACCCTAAAACCCCCTTTTGTCTATCTCGGTGAATTTCAATTCCTAGAACGAATGAAGCTTCACCAAGATCTTTCATATCAAAGTTTGAGGACAAGAACTTCTTCGTCTCCAATAGTAGACTAACATCACTACTAGCGATTAGAATGTCATCCACATACAGGATAAGGAAAATGAATTTCCCATTCTTGAACTTTGCATATACGCAATTGTCCTCCTTATTCTCATCAAACCCAAACTTCCTTATTGTTTCATGGAACTTTAAGTACCATTACCTGGAGGCCTGTTTTAATCCATAAATGGACTTTCTCAGACGACATCCCATACGCTCTTTTCCTTCCACAACAAAACCCTTGGGCTGTGCATGTAAACATTTTCTTCCAAGTCTCCATTTAGGAATGCCGTCTTTACATCCATCTGATGCAATTCTAAATTGTAGTGTGCCACTAAAGCCATTATGATTCTAAAAGAATCCTTACTTGAGACCGGAGAAAATGTCTCATTGTAATCTATTCCTTCTCTTTGGGTGAAGCCCTTAGCAACAAGTCGTGCCTTATATCTTTCAATATTCCCTCTAGAGTCACATTTGGTTTTGTAGACCCATTTACAGCCTACCGTTTTGGCTCCTTTAGGAATTTCTTCTAAATCCTAGACTTTGTTGCTACTCATGGATTTCATCTCATCTTCCATGGCTTCAAGCCACTTTGATGAGTGAGGACTTTTAATGGCTTCTTCAAATGTGGTGGGATCACCCTCCATTTGAACTTCTTCACTGACATAGATCTCAAAATCGTTAGGAATAGCTAGCTTTCTAGTTCTTTGAGACCTTCTAAGGGTCTCGCCTTCTGACACATTCTCGGTGTGGGGCTGTTGCGGCTCTTCCTCATGTGTGGTAACAGGGTCTTCATTTTCATTCATTGTCACCACAGGAGAACCAACAACAGGTGTCACATCGACATTGTCCTGTATCGGTGCAGCAACAGGTATCGAGAAAAATGGTTCCTGAATCATCGGAGTGGGTGCATGCACCCGCTTCTCCTCAAGGTTGATTTCTCGGGATACCGTGCTCCCCCTGATCATCTGATCCTCTAGAAACACAGCGTGTCTCGTTTCTACAAACCTAGTAATTCTGTCTGAACAATAGAAACGATAACCTTTTGACTTGTCTGGATAGCCAATGAAATGGCAACTTACTGTCTTGGGATCTAACTTCCCAAGGCCTGGGTTGAAGAGCTTTGCCTCAGCTGGACAACCCCACACTCGCAAATAATTGAGTGAAGGTTCGCGACTAGTCCATAACTCATATGGTGTTTTAGACACCGATTTACTTGGAACTCGATTAAGTATGTGAATGGCGGTTTTTAACGCCTCCATCCACAAACCAATCGGTAAGGTGGAGTAACTTAACATGCTTATCACCATATCCATCAAGGTACGGTTTCGTCTTTCAGCTACTCCATTCTGCCGAGGCTCGCCCGGTGTTGAATACTGGGCGACTATACCATGTTCCTGTAGAAACCTTGCAAAAGGTCCCGAAACTTGGCCATATGGGGTATGCCGATCGTAATATTCGCCTCCACGGTCGGACCTTACTACTTTAATCTTTAAACTATGATGATTTTCTACTTTAGCCTTAAATATTTTAAATTTATCCAATGCTTCTGAACATTCTTTAATAGGATAAATGTAACCATAATGCGAATAATCATCCGTGAATGTTATGAAAGAGTAATAGCCATCCACAGATGTCACAGGAAACGGACCGCATATATCCGTATGAATTATTTCTAATACTCTTGTGCTTCTTTTGGCGCCTTTCTTTATGTTCTTTACAAACTTTTCTTTGATGCAATCGATGCATTGCTCTAAATTTGAAAATTCTAGAGGTGGAAGAATTGATTCTTTTACTAAGCGTTCTATTCTTCCCCTCGAAATATGGCCTAAACGATAGTGCCATAATTTTGATGAGACTTTATCAATTCTTTTCCTCTTACTCTTTCCATTCAGGGATGAGGAGGCATTCTCATTCTCAGCGCTTAATACATTCACATTTTCACAAAGTGATAACAAATAAAGCTTGTCCTGTCTGAAGGCAAGACCAACAATCTGATTATTAAACTTGATTTTACATTGTCCATCGCCAAAATGGCAAGCAAAATCACAATCGTCTAAGCGCGATACACTTATTAAGTTTCGATGCAAAGAGGGTACATAAAGCACATCTACTAATAAAAGTACAAAGCCATTCAACAACTCTAAAGGAAGATCTCCAATGGCTTCGACTTCAGCTTGAACGTCGTTTGCAACTTTAATACTTCATTCTCCTCTTTGCAGGGTCCTTCTCATACGGAATCCCTGTAATGAATTGGCAACATGAACAGGCGCACCTGAGTCAATCCACCAAGTAGATTTTGCATAACTTATAAATAAGAATTCATCAACAAAAGTAATTAAATCCTCACCATTCTTGCACAGATACTTCAGGAAAGCCACACAGTCACTCATGTAGTGGCCCTTCTGCTTGCACCACTTGCAGGTGTCCTTGTCCACTTCCTGTGCCTGGTGTTCAGGAGCCTTTCCATGCAGCCTAGAAGAAGAGGGATGCCCCTGAGGTTTCCCTTGGGGCTCGGAACCCTGAAAGTTCCTCTTCTTGGTTGGGCTCAGGTAGTTCATAGAATCACCAGACTGCCCCTTAAGCCTCTCTTCTTCCTGAACGCACATGGCCATCATCTTCTCAATGCCCCACTTTTCTGGCTATGCATTATAGTTCATAGCAAAGGCTTCAAACTGGTTTGGCAGTGAGGCAAAGATCAGATGAATGATGAACTCATCTGGAAGCTCCATGCCCATAGGCTTAAGCTTGGAAGACATGTTGCTCATTCGCAAGATGTGATCCCTAACACCACCACCAGTGTATCTTGTAGTAACAAGTTTCTTGATGAGAGAGCTTGCATAGGCCTTGGAGGACCCAGTAAACTGACTCTCTACCTTTTTCAGGTACTCACTGGTTGTGGTGCACTCTGGGATTGCTCCCCTTATAGCTTCCATGATGGAGCTCTTAATCACCATCAGGCACTTCCTATTGGACAAGTCCCACTTTGAACGCTCAAGGTCGTACTTCATTCTTATTGGTGTATGGTCACTCACCCTTTTCTTGAAGTCCTCTTCACTTTCTTTTTCACCCCTGACGGGGTCGACAGATTCTTTAGGACAAGTCTCAATCAGTGCCAAGTCGAGGTCAAGCAGAGCAAGCCCCATCTCAACCTTCTCCCGCCATGAGCCGTAGTTCCCTCCATTGAGAGGCTCAATAGCCAAGATGAAACTCATAGGATTGCCTGAAAGCAAAATATCATCAAAATGAGTTAATTCAACGTTGGTCAAATTAAAACATGAAACTTCTCCATATTAATACTACATCACCGTTGGGCAGAAATATAACTAATATGGATAAAACTTACTATTCATAGTGAAAATTTTACTAACAACGTTTGTCATCAAATAAAATAAGCACTATCAAAAATTAAAATCTTACTCTATTGCATTTAAGCAATTAATTCTTGCAGCGGAATATCATGGATAAAAAACATCAACTTTACTTCTTTACATAGTTTTTACTGTTACTTTATCACTTTTCTACACAAAACCTCGTTGGGCAATTTTGCTAAAAGAGAACAGTGAAAAAACTATGTATGAAAACAGTAAAAAAGCTTCTGTAAATAAAAAAGGACAAAACTGGGCGGCTCTTAGTGGCCCAGCGGCGGCCCAGCCGCCAGCCAGTGGCCCATGGGACGACGCCGCCCGCGTGACCTGGCCGCGGCCCAGCTGGCCCTTCAGCCCGGCCTGGCCGCCGCCCGCCCTGGCCGATCTGAGCCGTCTGATGGATCCAACGGCTGCCCGTGGTCCTCGACCGAATAAAAAGGCGACCTGTGAACCCTAACCCTAGCCCCCAAAACCATTCGTCCACTCGCCACTCTCTGTCCCGCGAGCGAGTTGAGGCGGCCGCGCCGCCCGATGCAGCATCGGCGGTGAGCCCCTCCCTCTCTTCTTTCCACCGCTCCCTCCTACCTCCCCTTGCTCCAGATGCAGAGAGAGAGAGCGACAGCAAGCGATCGATGGCGCCCCCTGGCCCTTTGCCGGCGCGCGCATTGACCCGACGGTGGGTGCGTTGCCGCCAAACGACCCAGGCGGTGGCTCCCTGTGCCGGCCCACGGTCGGCGACCCCCCTTTTGCTCTTTGATTTGTTCTGATCTTATTCTGCTTCGATTCGGGAGGAACTAGGGGAAAAGTGAATAGGGGAACACGGGATCTGGGGGGCTTTTCTTTGTTTCTTACTTCCCGAAATGATTTCGGTTGGATCTAGGGGTTAGGGTTTTAGATCTGATGGGGAGTTCTTCTTCCCGGCCTCGGCTTGCCGATGCGTCGGGATCGAGAGGAACAACGCGGCCTCGTGGCGGCGCTTCTAGAAACCCTAACGGGAGATCAACCTAACAAAAACGACTCTGATCTTATGCCGCCTGCTTGTGCTGATTGATTGCCCACACCTGCGCTCAATGATTTTGAGATCAAAAGATGAGTGTCATGGCCGCGGAGGAGTGGGGAGCTCCTTCAGCTGGTCGGTTGGTGCTCTCATCATGCCGGTGACGGCCATGGCCGAGGCTCGTCGTGCTCGGAGTCGGTGGTGGTCGGCAGCGGGATTGCCTTGCCTGACGCGTGGGCGACGCATGGTGTCACCGTGGCAGCTCGAGGAGATGCTCACGCGTGGTTCAGTGTTTTCTCCACAACAGCGTCGCGCCCTATTGTTGTATTCAAATCGAGTTGATATCTCCAGATCTCCTAACTTAGTCGGCCCAAATAAGTAGGCATATAAGTAGTACGTACAGTCACGTAAATTGAAGAGAAAAAGGATTGTTGGCTGCGGTGTGCCGCAATGAAATGGGCGAGTGGGAGCATCTTCGCTCACAGTCTGTGGCGCCTTCGGTCCTGCAACACTTGAAGCTATGGCGTGTCATGAAGCTCTCGCTCTAGCTTAAGATCTTAACCTGCAACATCTGTGTGGCGAGCGACTGTCTGGAAGTTATCAAGAACCTGCATCAACCTTACAGTGGGGTTTACGGTGCAGCGATTAGAGAGATCAAGGAGACTGCAAACTCCTTCAGAATAGAATGCGTGGTTCCGGATAATCCGCTTGGTTGCAAAAAAAATAGTTAGAAATGTGTATTATTCCGGCATGAACCCAGAAGCTCTAATGGTGAAGCTCACTGTCTTGCTCGAAGCTCTGTTAATTTAGGTGTTGGCCGTCGGGTATGGCTGTTACAGCCATCTGAAGGCTTATGTATTCCCACAAATATTTTAAGCAACGAATAAAGTGTTGTAAATATAGCATGCAATAGAATTAAAATAATTCCGAATTTGTGTGACAACAAAGATAGATCTAACAGAATTACACATGCGATTATGAACATGAAATCTAACATGGCACAACGGATCGACATGGATCTCAAACCTCCTTCTAGAACACGAAAGAGAGGATCACGAGATTAATTTCTTACAGCGATGCAGACAAACGTTGATGAAGATCGGTTGGGGAAGATGAAGCACACGGTCGATGCAGATGATGATGAAGAAGCAGCTGTGCGAAGCACTGCCCAGAAACTTTATCGCCCGGCTCCCTCGTGCGGGACGCCAAACGCCGGGGAAAGTCCGGAGACTACTGTTTTCCTTCCTCCGCGGCACGGCAGGGAAAGGATCGGCGAAGATCTGTGGCGGCTGCAGAAGAGAACGGAGTAGGGTTTCTGTGTATCTGGTGTCTTCTGTCGAGAGGGACGTCTTCCTCTTATAGACTCGAAAGGATAACCCTCACGCAGCACGTTCTGCCTATATTCCAGGATCCGCCCCTGGTGTATCTCCATCACGAGCGATCTCCTAACTTTACTCAACGGGAAATCTATCTTCGAGTCGTGCGTGAGATAGACGCGGGTGGATAAGATAAGTAAACTGCTCGGCAAAAGATTAAAAAGAGATGCAATTTAACAGGCCACAGTCGCACTCGCCTCGCCAAAGTCACAAGTAATTAAATGCGATATGCGAGCGAGCGCGCGTGTGCGCATGTGGTGTACACTTAGCATAGCTCTCTCTAATCTTTCCAACTAGTCTCACTGTGAGATGCCTTCTTATAAGCAGGTTAAAATCTTGCTCCCTTGGCAATGTGGGACTAAACTCCCACAGCCTCCACCCCTTGACTTCTCTCCAATTTCTAAAATTTGTATGGGCCCAATTCTTATAGAGACCCATTTATTTCAACATAAAGAGTAGTCGGTTCTATAAAAAAACGTAAATTGAAGAGGACGAGACGATAGCGAGGTCGGAGGGGAAAACAAAGCTGGACTCCACCTCGCGCTATAATGAGGATGCTGCTGGCGCTCATGTCCACGCTGTCGGAGCGGCGGCGGCGGCGGGGGCGCCAAATCCGAGCCCGTGGTACGCCCCTACCTGTCTTCGTTCTTCTTGTGGAACATATTGCTACTGCACGTTCACGCTCTGATGCAACTAAAAAAATCTTTCTTTTTCTTTACGGCAAAGGAGCAAACTGGCTCATCTATTCAATTGATTAATAATTCTATGGCCAATTGAAGCTCATCTATTCAATTGACACAATCAAGAATTAATAATAGTTGAGTCCGTATTCTTGAATAGAAGTTGGATAACTGAAACATGCTTGGTTTCTATTTGTGCATTCTAGTGCTCATTGTTGTTGTTTTCCTTTGTTGAAATCTGTAGTATCCTTTACCACGCGGGATGTGTTTTAGGGCGTTTTTTTAATAATACACTTTTTAAAATTATTTTTGAATGCATTGCACGGTTTTAGCTATCTACAAAATATGTAATCTCAGCCAAGCCAAATAGACCAATCGGCGTGGGCCAAGCCGACTGAGCTCCATTCGGCCAGAAGCCGACCAACTGCACGTCGGTGCGTGGGCCCGCGAGGCCGCGCCGGCCAAGTACTCCATTCAATCACGTCCAAGCCGAATGCCCATTCGGCCAGGAGCAAGCAGAGTGGATGACCTCCATTGGGGCATGAGCGGGACCTGACCATCCATTCGGCTTGCTCTTAACCGAATGGGCCATCCATTCGGCCTGTTCCTGACCGAATGGGCATTCGGCTTGGACATGATCGAATGGAGCACTTGGCCAACACGAGCCCCACGGCCCCATGTGCCGACGTGCAGTCGGCCAGCTCCAGACCGAATGAAGCTGAACTCCATTGGGTAATGAGCGGGAGCTGCCTGTGCCTGACCATCCATTCGGCTTGTTCCCGACCGAATGGGCCATCCATTCGGCCTACTCCTGATCGAATGGGCATTCGGCTTGGGCGTGACCGAATGGAGCACTTGGCCGACGCGGCCCCACGGCTCCACGTGTCGGCGTGCAGTCGGTCAGCTCCATACCGAATGGAGCTGACTCGGTTTGGCCCATGCCGATTGGTCCATTTGGCTTGGCCGAGGCCAACAAAGTGTTAGATTTGTAAATAACTAAAATCGTGCAATACATCTGCAAATGATTAAAAAAATGTATTATCACGTGTTTCAAAAGTCGATGTAGGTCTTCAGTTTGTAAAAGAAGGAAGGATGTCGACAAAGATGGTGATGTTTCTCCGAGTGCTAAACGGCTAAGATGTTTCTCCGAGTGCTTAACCTTTCGGTCCGTGTTTCGAGGCCATGTCTGTACATGCTAGGCTCGCCAATTAAGAACTTTAGTATTCGCGTGTGTAACTGTCTTACACCCGAGATATGGTCGTGGATCCAAGAACACCCGATCATCACGTGATGTCTTGGAGCGACGAAAACATAATCGGTGCATACTTAAGGAAGAACACATTCTTATCTTGATATTTAAATGAGGAATCATCTTATTATGCTAATAAAACGCCAAACAAGCAATATAAGATGCTATCAAACATCACATGTTTATAAGTGAAGTGATATGGTTCCCGCATATGATCTCTATCATGTGCACCGTGGTATGATCACTATCATACCTCTATGTGTAAGGCCAAGGTCTATGGAACTTACACGTTATGTGTGTTGTAAGAGTATCATCTTATACTTCTACTTACAACATCATCATATCATAACACTAGCCCAGCAACAATCTAAACTAGACGCCTCTAATTTATCCATTGCAAGTTTTACATGGCTTAGGGCTTTCAAAGATAGAACCGTTCTTACCTACGAACATGAACCACAACGAGGATAACCAAATTGTTGAAAACTCGTTGCAAATTAGATATTGACTATAGTAGGAGAGATAGACACCCGCTAGCCACTTATGCAAACTAGTTGCATGTCAAGCGTGAGACAGGTCTCATGTGCGAGGACATGTTAAGTTTGTCCGGGCCGCTTCATCCCACTATGCCACCAATATCCAAAATACAACTAAGAAGCAATAACATGATCATCATCGCCCACATACTCATATGTGTACTATCCGTGTAAATCATCTACGCATAGATCCGACTCTGATACCACTATAGGGTTCGTAGCATAGAAAACAAAAAATTTCCTACGATGAGAACAACTATGTACCAAGATCTATCTACTAGATACAAACAACGGGCGGATGTATATCCGTAGAGAACATACCCGTGAAGATCGACCAAGCTTAACGAGTCCAAACTCGTGGTTGATGTATATGATCTCTTTCCGATCTCAAGATTGAGAGGAAGTCCTTAGAACCGCAACTTAGCGGCGCATCCGTGCTTGCACACACGTCCGAGGCACCGAGCAACCCCCGCCTCCTCGCTCCAGCGATGCAGCGAAAGCACAACTCTTTCTTACCGAATAGCCACCGGGAATATGTATATCGCTAGTCTGAGACCATGGGGGATAAATTCTAGAGGGGAAGAGAGATCCTTCACGAGGAGGTGTGAGTGAGAAGTGAGGATGCCTTTTATAGGAGAGGGGGAACCCCAAGGGGGTGGCCAACGCATGGGGGCTGCCCCCTTGCCCTCCCCTCATTCATGTGGGTGGACACTCCACTCACAAAAATCCTTTCAATTCCCTCCACTCAAAATCCCACTCAAAATTGCTATTAAATTTCCACCAAATTTAATGCAAACTCTCATTAAATAAAACTCCTTTTATTTATTCAGAATTTTGTCAATTACTTTAACGACAAACATTCACATATAACCCCTTGCTAGAATTCCATTTCACATGCAAAAACACTTTCTGCAATTTCACCGAAAACCTGTTTCGGTATCTAGTGAAATAAATTCCTGCGCTTGTTATTCTTTCCGTCATGAAACTTTTGCTCCAATTGGATGTAGGTGTCTCTTAAGTGTGTCACCCTACGGTTCATAAATAATGTGGACATGTTAGAGACCCCTCTCGGATCAATAATCAGAAGCGGGATCTGGAGACCCATATTGACTCCCACACATTCAACGATGACTTTCTTGTGATCGTTGGAACCTTCTATGCTAGTATCTTAATCCTTTTGTTTCGTGATATATTATATGTCCAAGATTCGATCATCGGTATCTCCATACCTAGTTTGATCTTGTTACTGACATGCACTTTTTTCTCGTTCCCGTGATATAACATTCTAGTGATCAAATCACTTGCTTGTAAGCTAACCAATGTGATATCACCGAGAGGGCTCAGAGTATATCTATCCGTCATCGGGATGAACAAATTCCACTCTTGATCCTTGGGCCTCAACATAACACTTTATTAGTTCTAAACCCATATTTATAATCACCCTGTTACGGTGTGACGTTTGATATCAAGAAACTCTTCCGGTGTTAGTGATTGACATGATCTCATGGTCTAAGGATTAGGATCACTTCGTAAGTTGTTATAGCAATATAAACTCAATGACTTTGATAGTAATGCTATACTTCGGATGAATGTTCATCACACTACTACACTAATGTTGTGATCTCGTTATTAACAACATTCAATGTCTATGATCAGGAAACTGTGATCATCTTGTTAATCAATGAGCTAGTTTATGAGAGAGAGGCATAACTAGGAACTTTCTGTTTGTTTATTAAACACACATGTATTAATATTTCCGTATTAATACAATTATAGCATGCAAAATAAACATCTATCATATACTTGGAATACACATAATAAACACTTTATTATTGTCTCTCAGGGCATATTCCCTTCAGTGTGTCCCCATGATTGCATGTAGATGAATGTGTAGGTAAAAGGAGAATTTCTTGGCGGAGGATTGTCCCAGCATTAGGATGTAAAGAGGCAAAAGGAAAAACATTCTCATCGAACACAACATCACGAGAAACATAGACACGACCAGTGGAAAGGTCTAGACATTTAACACCTTTGTGGAGAGAATTGTAGCCTAAGAAAACACAGCGGGTGGATCTAAAGGTAAGTTTTCGTTTGTTGTAGGGACGAAGATTGGGCCAGCATGCACAGCCAAAACTCCTAAGAGAATCATAGTTTGGTTTTGAACCAAGAAGACGCTCAGCAGGGGTTTTAAAATCAATAACTTTGCTAGGAAGAAGGTTTATAAGAAAAGTGGCGGTAAGAAACGCTTCATCCCAAAATTTTAGAGGCATGGATGCATGCGCAAGCAAAGAGAGCCCAACTTCAACAATGTGACGATGTTTACACTCAGCAGAACCATTTTATTGGTGAGCATGAGGACAATAAACATGATGTGTGATGGCAAGTTTTTGGAAGAAACCATTGAGTTTTTCATATTCACCACCCCAATCAGATTGCATAGTAATTATCTTCCTATTGAACTTGCGTTCTACATAGGCTTGATAGTTAAAGAAAACTTGACAAACATCCGAACGTTTCTTAAGAAGATAAATCCAGGTAAATTTACTATAATCATCGATGAAACTCACATAGTATAAATATTTTCCAACAGAAGACGGTGCTGGACCCCATACATAAGAGAACACAAGCTCAAAAGGAACAGTGGACACACTGGTGGATACAGGGTATGGCAACTGGTGACTCTTAGCTAACTGACAAGAATCACAGACATAGGGATTTATTTCTGGAGTGTATGGAAGCTAAAATTTCCTAAGAACTTGCTGCACCACAAAGGAGGAGGGATGTCCTAAGCGGTGATGCCATGTGACAGACGTTGGCTTTATTGTGATAAAAGCTTGCTTGGAGGGCTCGGTGGAGAATGGTACTAGGGGATAGAGGCCTCCATAGCATGGTCCTTTAAACAGAATCCTTTGAGTGGCCTGATCCTTAATCAAAAAGAACCAAGGGTGAAATTCAATGTATACATGATTATCAAGAGTGAATTTATGAACTGACAACAGATTTTTTGTGGCATTAGGAATATGAAGAACATCATTTAAATGCAAAATTTCATGGGGAGTATGCAATAGAGAGTGACCAATATTACTTATAGCCATACCATTGCCATCAGCCATGTGCACACGGTCATTGCCCTTGTACTTGTCGTGAGTGGTAAGCTTGTTAAGCTGGTCGGTGATGTAGTCTGTGGCGTCGGAGTCAAAGTACCAATTGGTATCTACCCCATAGGATGCCACGTTTGCTCCTTTCTTGTTATGGCCGCGACGACCAGTATCATCATCATCAGAATCGTCCTTCTTGAATCGCCACCAGCAAGCAGAGGCGGGGTTCCCATGAATCTTGCATATTTGGCATGTAACGTCGACATACGAGGTGGGAGCACGGCCATGGACACGGCGACAACACTCACCACCACCATTGTCACGATGACGCTCATAACCTCCATCATCTCGACGGGCATCATCTCGACGGGCACGTGGGCGGCGATCTTCCCAGTGCTGGCCACCTTCATGATCATGGCGGCGGTCTTCCTAGCGTGCGCCATCATCGCGACGCTTGTCTTCCCAGCGTTGGCCACGACCGCGATCAGCGCGGTCAGGAGAACGACGGCGCTGATCACCACGATATAGGGAGCGCCCACGGCCACGACCAGCGTCCTGGCCACGGCGGGCAGCAACATTGACAGAGGAGGAGAACCCCGTGTTCTGACCAGTTTCGGACAGCATATCCTGGCGCATATCATGTGCAATTATTTGATCATAAACCTCATCAAGAGTGATATCATTATTACCATTGACAGCTGCAGCGACGTTGTTGTAGGAGACATCGAGACCGTTGACGATGTACCCGATCATCTCGTCTTCTGGAACGGTTTTTCCCGCTGCAGTGAGTTCAGAGGCAAACCCTTTCATCTTGACGAAGTAGGCTGGCGCAGTCAGGTCCAGCTTCTTGGTGCTACCGAGAGCACCACGCAGCTGGTTGATCTTGGAGCGAGAACTTGACCCACAGACTTTGGTGACGATGGCCCATACCGCGGTGGTCGACTCGACGCTGATGGTATGAGCAAGGATTTCCGGTGAAAGGGTTTGGAGGATCCACCCAAGCACCATGGAGTCCCGTGAAACCCACGACGCATAGTCGGGATTCGGGACCTTCGTCTTCTTTCCATCTGAATCCTCAGCCTCCAGATGTGTTGCCGGGGCAGCATCAGTGCCATCGAGAAGATCAAGCACGTGCGCACCACGGAGAGGGGGATACACCAGGGTTTTCCAGAACAGGAAGTTCGACCGGGTGAGCTTCTTGGAGGGAGGAGCCCCCAAGGCAGGGCCGGCCGATGACGATGTCGCCATTGCACCGAGGGGAAGGTTTTCCGATCACAAGATCATGGAGGGTTTTGTAGTTTCCGATCTGTAGATCGTGGGTGTTGGGTTTCTGATCAGAGATCGTGGAGGAGTTTGGGGTGTTTTCGATCGAAGAGATCGTGAGAAGAGGTTTTGGGTTTTCCGATCGAGAGGGATCGTAAGGCGTTTTTCTATGGTTTCCGATCGACGAGATCATGAGAGTTTTTGAGAGGTTCGTCAGCGGCTTAGGTCAGGAAAAAGGAAGGCTCTGATACCATGACAAATAATTAGGGCGGAACCGATGCCTCTCTCGAGGCTCAGGTTACATGTTATATAGGCAAGAACAGCCCTTGCGTGGCTTGTACAAGGGGCAAGACACGTGTGGTGTACTTCACCATAACCGCACCTTACCAAGGATATTACACATCTAGCAGACGTTCCAGTCTCAAGCAAGCATTATCATGTGCTCTTACCTTCCTGTTTTTAAATCTTTCAACAGAACAAAAGGTATCGAGTTCCAACTCGCTAAATCACATTACTGCCTATTTACTGATTTTTCTTGCTGCACAGGTGGTTTGATACAGCTGAATCACGGGATGCCACAACCCCTCCAGTATGTCGCCAATGCTGCATTCCTTGCATTTGTGTGCAGTGACTATCTTGAGGCTGCAGATACCCCTGGGTGGAATTGTGGGCCTGATTTCTACTCGGTTGATGTTCTTCGCAGTTTTGCAACGACCCAGGTTGGTTTATAGCACTTGGATATTTTTTTGTTTGGTATGTTGGTTGCAATGTGGACTTATGGTTATAGTTTTTCAGATCGAGTACATCTTGGGCGAAAATCCTCTGAAGATGATCTACATGCATGGTTGGGTACGGAGAGAATTACCCTAAGCAAGTTCATCACCGGGGTGCCTCGATCCCGAAGAAAGGCGGTGGATGTGGCTGCACAGGAGGATGGCTGATGCAGCCCGACCTACGGTCGTTACCACATGGTCTCCAACTTACGCCAAGTCGTCATGGACTCCAAAGATGAATCCGTTCCTCTATGCGAGCCCACTTCCTACCCTATTGAATGGTATGCTACTTCATACTCCGTCACATATGCATGATAGGTTCACACCGACAAGTACGGAGGCAAGGGAGGAAGCCCGGAACATCAAGCCCGACAAGACGGAGGCTTGGAAGAGGAGACGGAAGAAGCCACGGCTGAAACACCAGAGTCTCTGGCCTACACCGGAGTCTCCGGTCCTGCTACACCAGAGTCTCCGGTCCTGCGCACCGGAGTCTCCGGACCGACCCCAGCAACCGACCCGGGGACAGTCTGTATGCCCCTCCGGAGACGACACCGGAGATAGACCGGAGTCTCCGGCCCACCACACCAGAGTCTCCGGCCCACAAGATGGGCCTGCGCGCCGCCAGCTGGGCCTTCGGCCCATGTACCCCCTAGCTCGTCCAAACCCTAGTTTTATCCCCAAACTACCCCTGTTTATGTGGTTGGCCTATAAATAGAGCCCCCACCCCTTCATCTAGTTTTGCCTCATCCCCTTTACCAAGGGGACCGACTATCGTCACCAACCTCGATTGGACTTTGCATCACGCATCCATCGTTGAACAAGGCCTTGGAGTTCGGTGTCTCGTCTCCAAGTTGTCAAGACCCTCCCCAAGGTGTTATTCCCTCTCCGATGTGGATTTGAGGGAGCACGTTGACCGATCTTTCCTTGCGAGGATTCTATCGGACCGGTGGCCGCCGTTCGGGAGCAATAGGCCTTGTATCGTGTGAGTTTTGCGTGTGTTCATCGTGTTCTTCGCGAGGTGTGTGTTCGCTTCCGCTACCCTCTCCCTTTCCCCTCGCTTTCCCATCGATTTGACCACGAGATCCGTGAAGATCGGGCCACCCAAGAGGTTAACCCCTCCATCAGTGGCGCTGGAGGGACAGCAAGGAGCCCAACCCTAATGTTATTGCTGGAGCTATGGTGGCTGGTCCGGATCCCCATGACGGCTTCAAAGATGTCCGGAAGAACCGCAACTACACGGAAGCAACCCTCGCGGGCAATGCTGGTCTAGTCGTCGCATTGGTAGCATTATTGGGCGACGACCATGGACTTGACAAGAACACCATGTTCTCTGTTGTTCCATCCATGTTTCCTTCACCCCCGCCCCCTCCGGCACCATGGAAACCAGTATGAAACCGGTGCTTATTAGAACAGCGAAGAAGACTAGATAAATGCTGTTCTTAGTGTAGTATAATCACAATGTGACATATTAGTATATTGCTATGTAAGAAGAACTATGTCCTACGCTTGTACGAAACATTATATTCTAAAGGATGTGGAATGGATTTCATCAGAACAATCGACCACATTCTGAAAAAACACTAATGCATCAATGTCAAGACACCCATACTTTTTTTCACAAAAACGCAAAAAGCTTTGCGTTTGGATTCATTGATAGAAAAAGAGAGTTATATATAATATATACACAATCTTAGTAGAGCTGACATTCCGTACAACTCAATCCACTAGGTCTACTAGGCTGACAGCAATAGGGCACGAAGGCCAGTCGCGAGCCTCGCATTGAATTGTATCGAGAAGGGTACTCATGTTCGATGACGCGTTGTGAAATCCACCGGACCGTCAGCATATCAGCAAAGACGCCCCCTTACGCAAAGCACGAGGAGTGGATGACGAAGACTGCAACCACCAATGCACGAAGTCTCCTTCTCTATCCGATGGTGTGACCGTTGATCGAATTCAAGATAATACCTCATGCCAGATTGCCTTTGAGAAGGGACAG
Source organism: Avena sativa (assembly GCA_916181665.1). Lineage (NCBI taxonomy): Eukaryota > Viridiplantae > Streptophyta > Magnoliopsida > Poales > Poaceae > Avena > Avena sativa. Next base: position 378,120,000 of record OV702279.1, on the reverse strand, counting down.
CCTATCAATAAGTGAGTCATAGTCTCATCCGTCGTCTGATCATTTAAATGAACGGTAGAGAACATTCATGTGAATTTTTATTCCGGGCCGCACATTTTGTGTGATGTGTTGGACCAGATTTTTCCTGACGAGTGAATCTCTAATTTTATATACTTACACGTTTTTTGTTCGTTGTGATCCCGGACCTGGGCCCCGGTGCATCCGTGGAACTTACCTCGGATCAATTAAGCTTTACTGGCAGCCAGTGGGATGAGCTGTGCGGATGCGAATGAGAAAACTCTTGGTTGGAAGTTCTATCTTGGGTGTAGTTTTCCGTGGTTGCTTGCTCTGAGCTACAGTAGTTGGTTTTGGGCAAAAAACACAGAATTAACCTAATGACGAAAAGAAAACACAAAATAACCTGCTTTTTGAAAAATTTCATAATTTAATCTATTTTCTTGGCGCCTTACCAGAAGGCTCCATGGTCAGTAGGACGACGCCGTCCGAAACGGCGCCGTGGTGTCCATGATGCTCCAGTCAACGACACCATATATCGGTCCGACGTGACGGTCGTCGTGAGGCTCAGGCCCACCTCGATAGGATGGCTTCATGGTAGACGGCGCCATGCTATAAGCATGGCTCCTCGGCCGACGGCGCCATACCACTTTGCATTCAACCCAGCCATGCATGTATCACATTATCAGCCCCGTCTATATTAGTATATTCTAATCCTATTTCGGTGCATGCTCATCTATATATGGTGTTGTGACTACATGAAGGGAATGTATGGTTAGTCTAGAGATCCTATATATTTTTCTATAAATTTAACTTTATAGAAAAATATAGAAACATATATTACATCAAATTGACATATTATGAAACTAAATTTAAAAATAAATCTAATGGTATCAATTTAGTGTCATACATGTTGATACGTTGTCCTAAAAAGTTAGTCAAATATAATAAAATTTAACTTAAGACAAGGCTAGAAGTATACTTATTTGTGGACGGATGGAGTACGTACAGTAGTGCGAAACAAACTGCGTTTCAGAGAATATGTGCAAAATAGTACTGCTAGATCATGCATGGCTAAATTGAATGCAAAGTGGTATGGCGCCGTCGCCTGAGGAGCCATGCTTGATAGCATGGCGCCGTCTACCATAGAGCCATCCTATCGAGGTGGGCCTGAGCCTCACGACGACCGCCACGTCAGACCGATATATGACACCGTTGACTGGAGCGTCATGGGCACCATGGCGCCGTTTTGAACGGCGTCGTCCTACTGACCATGGAGCCATCTGGTAGGACGCCAAGAAAATAGGTTAGATTATGAAATCTTTTTTTAAAAACAGGTTATTTTGTGTTTTCTTTTCGTCATTAGGTTAATTCTGTGTTTTTTGCCTTGGTTTTGTCTCGGGAACAGTTTGTCTGTCATCATGTTTGAGGTTCTGAAGAGAGAGGTCGCTGGGCAGACATTGACACCTGGAACTCTGTACTCCCTCCATCTCATATTAGGTTGCGTATAATTTTGCGTGCTAGTTAAACTATATAAAAGTTTAATTAAGATTATATAAAATAATATAAATTTATATGATATAAAATTTATATAATATGAAAATATACACTAAGCCAATTCTAATAATATTATTTTTATATTTTATAAATTTATATTTGTATCAAACTATTTGGTCAAACATTGTAAAGTTTAACTTTGATAAAACCTTATACACAATGTAAATTGGGACGGAGGGAGTATTACCGGTTGTCCAGTTTCATGACGCAATGAATCTCTGGGCAATTTACCATGTAACGTTTGATATTCAACCTTTTTTTTGCATCACTTGGGTGCTCAACACTGTTCTCCCAACAAAAAACGACATTCCCCATTTCCCCCTCCTCGACAAATACATGAACTGAAGGAGCAAGGTCGCTGTCGTACTACACGGCAGGCAGGCAGCTCCGGCCCTGTACTCCACCCCAAGCCCGTTGTACTACTACTAACCTGAAGAAACTGCACCTGTACGGCTGTAGCTGTACGTTCATCAACGATTGATCTGCAGAATTTTCTGAATCTCACGATCTAAAAGAACTGAATTTTCTGAATCTGACGATTTCGCTGTCACGTGGAGCACTTGTTCTTCGTTTGCCTCCTACTTTTCGTAGAAAGCGACATGACGAGACATGGTAACAAAGGTAAATGTGGCCAATAGGCCGAATGATGATCAATTAACCAGCTCTTTTTCTGGAGCAAAGAATTGAGAAATAAACACAAGATGATCACAGATAAAACAATACTCCTACTAATGTTTGTCGTATGTACTTATCTAGTATCTACTCCCAGCTACTACTAATATGTGGGGAGAGGTTATTCGCTACGCTAATTCGCTACTTACAAGCTAGCTTAGTGGTCCACCTAACTGAATCACAGGGAGAAGCAGCCCATGCCGCCGGACCGCAGCGCCAGGAACGGCGCCACCGCGTCGGGCGACGCCGCGGGCGCAGGAGGAGCCTTGTCGGCCCCCGCGACGCCGTTGAACCTCCGGCGCGGCGCCGGCCGGGGCAGGTTCTCCGGCACCACGTTCTCCAGCGAGTTGGCGTGCCACGGCGGGCACTGACGCCGGTCGCTCCACCGCGCCGCCGCCTGCACGCGCACCAGCGCCGCCTCGTGCGGCGCGGCGCCGGCTGCTCCCCAGGACGACGCCATGGCCGCGCCGTCGACCGCGCCCGTCGCGCCGACGGCCACCACGCACGCCGCCGCGAGGCATGCCCGGCGCAGCATGGGGAGATGGCCGGCGGGGGCGGCGCCCGTGCCTTCCTTGGCCGTGGCCGGAGCCGGAGGCCTGAGCTGGTGGCAGCAGCTGATCGTCGCCATGGATGAGACCGGCATGCTCGATCCGGCAAATGAATTGTCTCACAGCCGATCCGGAAATGAGCTATTCTCCAGGGAGCTCGTTCGTCCAGAATCTCTCGAGTTTCTCGACACGAGAGCTTCGATCGGTTCCAAGTTTTATAGCCTTTCTTTTCCTCCGGGGAAATTGGGGAGGATGCTACAAGGGGGGATCGATCAGGTCCATCGATGTGCACTCGGACGGTGGATCTCAGCTGACGGAGCGCGCGCGGGGGAGCGTGGGAGAAGGGTATACGTGGTTAACTTGGCGTGTGGAACCACCTCGGCGGTGGCGTGCGAGAAAGATGGATGGAGGAGTTCGGCACGACGTCTGCCGGCGTGGGGCCCGGTCGTCGGTAAGATATTTGACGGTGCTGGCGTCCGTGGTTTTCGAAGACCGACGAACCCAGCTAAGTAGGCAGAGTAGCCGTGCGATTTAAACCTTGAATTCGTAGAGTGTCGGCGATTTAACCCCCGAAGTCGAAATCCCAGTCGTTGATATCCTGAACTCTTTGATCTCGGTCTAAATTAAACTCTAGACTTGTTTGACCAAATTGACCAAAGCCATGTGGACAAAGTTTTACAACAAAACCCTAGATAACTATCTATTCTAACTGCATGGTACCTAATTCTACCCAGCCCATGGAATTTTGATTAAACATTTTATCAAACAGGTTACATGCATCTCACGCCACACCAGCTCGCTGCATACATAGTTCACGATTTGGAAGCAAGAGCTACAGTGCACATCACTGTTGTAGTGAAAGCGCCCCGAGCAGCTAGTACAGCAGGATGCGTGGCTCCGCGCCAAGTAGAATACTGAATTATACATGATCTAGACAGAAATACAGTCTTAGAATCAGCAAAACATAAAATAAAAATTCAATCTGAATGAGATCGATCAAGTCAGTGTGTGCAGGTAGGGACCTAGAGATTGAAGACGACGAGGAAATGGGCGTTGGGATCCTTGCAGAGGCGCACGCCACGGAAGGCGGTGGTTACAGCGATATCGTCATAGGTGAGGACATGGTCGGCACGCGTGCGGGGGCAGATCCAGTCGACTTCGACGAGTGATGGCGCCTGGTCAACGTGGAGAGCTTCGTCGAAAAACCCCAAGATCAAGGTGTGATGCAGCACAGCAGCAAGTCTTCCTTCAGTAAGAAACCAAGGTTATCGAACCAGTAGAAGGAAAAAAACGTCTCAAAAGTGTTGCAAGCAACGTGGAAACCTGCAGAACACAAACCTAAGACTTTGCCCCAACGAACAGTGGGGTTGTCAATCTCACCGATTGTTGTAATAAAGGATTAATTATATGGTGTGGAACGTGATAATGGTTTGCAGCAAGTAAACAGTAACAATGAAAGATGTATCAATGATAAAGATTGCACCGGTGTTCATAGTTTACTAGAGGTGTTCTTCTTAGATAAACAAACATGGCATGATGGGTAAACAAATTACAGCAGGACAATTGACAGGACTGAGCAAGGCATAATAATGCAATACTAGACATAAAGATCCTATGAGATTCGATTGGGCAATACAACGATATACATAGACCGCCATCCAACTGCATCTATGACTAGAAGTCCACCTTTGGGTTATCATTCGAACGCCCTCCAGTATTAAGTTCCAAGCAACAGATAACTGCTTTAAGCAAAGTGTGTAAGGTAAACAATCCACTTGTTCCATTAACAAGAGACCGTTGTTTTCCCCTAGTGACAACAGTACATCTACAACCGTAGAGATTTCTATCACTTCCCTTGATTAAGTAGAGGCATGAACCCACTATCAAGCATAAATACCCCCTCTTAGAGTCACTAGCAACTACTTAGCCAAGATAGCTACTAACAACGGAGATCATGGAAGATCACAAACAACACAGACATGATAGAATCAATAAGACAAACCCATTAATCAATCTGACATAGTAATGTCAATATCCATCGGATCCCCACAAACACAACGTGCATGATTATAAATAGATGAGATCTTGATCATGAACGGAGCTCACAAGATCTAGACATGAAAGCACAAAGGAGGAGATACAACCATATAGCTACTACATGGACCCGTAGTCCAAGGTGGAACTAGTCACGCTTCATAACGGAGGCTGACATGATGAAGAAGAAGGCCTTCGAGATGATCTCCCCTCCGGCAGGGTGCCGGGAAGAGCTTCAGATCCCCCCTGATCTAGGGACGATGGTGGCGGCGGCTACAGACGGTTTCGTGGAATTTTTATTGGGTCCTTAGGGTTTAGGCATCGGGGGCTTCTTATAGGCGAAGAGGCGAGGCTGGGAGGCGGCCAGGAGGCCCACACCTGCCCAGCCGCGGGTCCACCCTAGGTCGCGCCTGGGGGGTGCAGGCGCCCCTCCGTCTCTCCTCTGGACTCCATGTTCTCCTCGGTGAAATATTAACTTTGATTTTGTCCCGTCCAATTCCGAGAATATTTCCTTACTAGCTTTTCTGGAACCAAAAACAACAGGCAACAGGCACTGTGGCAACTTGTTAATAGGTTAGTACCAGAAAACATATGAAAAGCACCTCAAAGTGTGGACAAAGCAAAGCAAAGTAGATACTAAACAAACATAGAATATAAAAAATTATAGATACGTTTCCGACGTATCAACGAGAAAGAGGAGTCAGTCCGGGGAGGACGGTGCCTTGGTCCGCCTGAAAGTACCCCACGCACAGGAGGAACATGTACCTCGCCAGATTCGTCTTGCTTCTGGGGCATCGCCGACGGCCATGGTTGGGCAGAGGATTCGGTGGGTCGGGTCGTGTTTAGGCAAGTCTCTCACCTCTCTAATGTTTTGAAAATTTCACAAATAAATCCAAAAGTTATTGTGGGTTAGAATTAGAAAAAAAAACTAATGGAAGAAGATGAATATGACATGCGGGTCCCGCTGTCAGTGAGAGTACCCTGTAATCCCGGTCGGGATCGTCGCTTCCTGGTGTGCCAAACAGGTTCAAGGTTGAATTTAGACCGGGATCGAAGAGTTCAGGGTACCAACGACCGGAATTTTTACTTCAGGGTTTAAATCGCCGACACCCTACGAATTCAGGGTTGAAAATAGACTTTTTTTTTCTTAATTGGAGGTCATGGATTCAAATTCCACCTTTATCATTTATTTTACCCTTTTACCTTTCACCTCTTGGTATCATAATTTTAGCCTTATCTTAAACGTTATCATAATTTTAGCAAAGCGTTGGCCTGCCGCTAACTTCGTATAACGATGTATAATACATCGACCTCTTTCCTCGTCATGGTCTTTCCTCCGTTGTCCCTGTGCAGGGGCTGGACGGCGGAGGAGAGGCTACGAGGATGAGAAAAGCTCGGCCAAGCAGAACATGGGGAAGTGGTAAAGGTGATTGGAGGATGACGAGAAGAAAGAGAAAAATGAGCTATCTTTGTGTCGTTGGACGTGTGATAAAAAGACGTGGAGAAACACAAGGCTATCAGAAAGTCATGCGGCGAGCTGGTAGTGCTAGGTTTTCACACATCGTGGCATGCTTGAGAGCTGTTTTTCTATGCTAACTGGACAGTGGCAAGGTCTCATCGCAAGGACCCATGAACTATGAGGACTTCGCATTTCCACCTCGGCTCATTACAGACCCCACCACCCAACGGGTGCGGAGCTCTCCCTCGCTCCAGATACCTCTCCACTAGCTAGCTCCAACTCACAACCTATGGTGGCAGGCCTAGGGCGGGCACACGGTCCACCGTCCAACGACGCGGGAAAGTAATAGAGGCGCCCTAAATGGATGCGGAGGGGGAGTCTCGTGCTCGGCCCCATGGTGGGCCCGTCTCATGGGGGATGTGGGCTCTGCCGTGATGTCGACGTGTTTCCTCCAGGGCTCCATCCGACGACCAGAAAGAATCAGGGATACGTGGATAGCAGAATGAGCCGAAACATTTGGTAGCTCTTATTTACTCCAATTTTAGGTGAATTTTATTCAAATTGTCCACTTTCATTTCAATCTCCGAAGATATTAAAACTAATCTAAATATGTATCTACAGCGAGATCAGTCCACCATTGCTGACACTCTCACCACCGCGCCGCCGGGGCCGCGGTGGTGAGTGCTAACCATCATTGTTGAATGAGACCCTTGCCTCTGTGTGATGTATGTGAAATGCATCTATGATATTCATCGTTTATTATACTATATTCCTTCATAATTGAATCATATAAGATGTTATAATCATGTTTTATAGTGATTTTGAGGATTTTTTTTCTAAAAGATCACTTTTATTTGTATTATAAGAAAACTCCTTTTGCGTATTTTTGACTTTTAGGGACCGCAAAATCAAAATGACCTGAGATTTTTTCTACACAACTTTTTTTTATCAAAACGAAGGCCTGGTGCACCAGGATCTCATGTAGATCTAGAAGAGGGACAAATGGGGCCCGCGATAAGGCCAGATGCCCTAGCCGCGTAATGGCTTCCCATTTCATCCTCATTGGTTCGGTACCATCGATTCTTTTTCCCACGAGTCCGTCTTGATCTAAAGCATCTAAAAAAGGTCCCGATTGCAAACCCCAAGCGTAGTGCACCACAGATACATACACATGAAACAGATGAGATCCTGTAAAGATTGGTGGGGGAAATGCCATCGAAACACCACCGGCTCGCATCTTCAACCTCTCCAACGACATCTCCATCATCACCATGATGAGGAAGAAGTAGTCCATCTCCGGACTATAGGTTTGTGGAAGTAGCTTGTTATATCTATATTTTGTGCAATCAATGTTCTAGTTCCATATGTGGTGCCCTACATGATTATGGTCATCTATATGTAATGGTTTTTATGATTTGAATATTTGAGAATGGAATTTTTAGATTGTGTTTCATGTATAAGTAGATGTATAGTATGTACCCCCACTCTTGATTACTTTGTTCTGATCAAACTTTTATGATGGGACATGAGAGGGGGAACATGCATTAGATGGAGTAACATGGTAATATGGGACTCAACAGTAATAAATTGTTTGGGTCCTGCTATGGTTTTTATCTTTATATTATTACCTCACTCATGATAAATGAATACAAGTGTTTTGTTGCCTAGTTTTTTTGATAAAGAGCATATATTAATATCACTAAGATACCACACTCAGCCTCCGCAACAATGCAATGCCTGCGTCCTTACGAATGCACACAACATAGAAAAGAGGATTACCAAAAAGAAAAGTCCTGCTACAACGATTAATTTCTTATAGCAGCGACACTAGCACCACCGGAACAACACCAGAAGTCCAACCTCTCCAGGAAAACAGTTCACAAACGTCGTCATCGTCCGATAAAAAATCATAGGTTTTCACCCTGGAGGAAGTCCTCTCTCATAAAACAATGCCTTGAATAAGGTCTAGGCACAACCAATTAAGGTCAGACCTTGGATTTTCATCCTGCAAGTTAAGACTATGAACTTTTTCCATGTTGTTGCCCCCACTTTTCGATGTCGTTGTTATAAGTCACAAATCACCAAGTCAATTCGTCACGCGAACATGACTTAAACTACCATTGACATTCTTCGCACGCCGATTTCACCATGAAACTAAAGACATGTTCCACGATGGCAACAGACTGCAGAGCTCCGTCTCGCTCTCTCTGAAATCAAACGGTCATAAAAAACAGGGTTGCACACGACCGAATTCCATATGATCTGGCAATCTCTAGGCATAATTCGCCCATGAGAGATCACCGGTAGAGCCTTCCAAAACATAACACTACGGCCAGATCAAAGAGGGCAAGCATCAAGTAGATCCTCATTTTGGCACGAGGAACACTAGAACCATCACATTTATTTTCAATGCAGATGAGCGGTCCTCCAAGCCACCATCCGCCATTCGCTGCCCAACGACGATGAATGAATGTTAAGACGCTCTCCACAGCGGAAGAAGCAGCACGCGCTGATGGATAGATGAGCAAAATCCCACCGTCATGGCAACATGTGCACCAATGAACCGAACAACTGCAGCACGTAGCAGACCTCCGCCCACACATCCAGATCAGCCCCGCATGGTCCGGAATGGACCCACGGGACCCAGATCGGGCCAGGACACGAGCGTCGGAGGCGCTGCGCCACAACATCGACGGGCTGGACGCCACACATCCTGTCAACCTCGTCCCGATGGTCCTCCGTGTCCATCGTCGGGTCCTCGACCTGCCGCCACCACCGCCGGTGCTGACGGTGGTAGCAGACTTGGACGCCACGAGCTGGTCTGCTTTTCTAGGGGATGATTGCCCTTTGCCGCCGCACAAGCGACCAAGAAGGAGAGGGGAGGGGTGGCGGTAAGCGACCAAGGAGGGGAGGGGAGGGTGGGTCAGAGGAGGAAGCTGCAGCCGCCTGGTTACATTCTTAAGTGACAATCTACTTGTGAATAGCTCTGGGCGTTCTGTTGCGTGGCACTGGCGGCGTGTCTATCGGGATCCATTTGCAGCAGATGTTCCAAGCTCAATCGGTTTCTGCTCAAGTGCCCGTGTCCGTTTAGGGGCCGGCCGATGGCTGCCTCTGAAGTGCTGATGCCACCCATTCTCGTGCTAAGTTAGAGTATCTCCACTTTTTTAGACCAAAATTCGGATCTATTTTGGACGGAACGAAACTCGTTTTCGGCCTGGAAACATTGAGTTTTTCACTCGCGTTCTTAGGCAGAGTTCTCGTATTTGGCTAAAATAACAAAATTCGGCAAACTTTGGGAGAATATATGCGGTTTTCATTAATTAAGGGCGAATACATATATATTACGCCGAATTCGTGTGAACACCCGAATTTAAACTGCATTTAGGCTAAATAATAACTAAAAAAACCTTAAAAAGGTCGTTGCCGATGCTGATGCCGACGCCTCTTCTATATGTCGAAGTCAGTGTAGAAGCTGGTGTAGCCGGGGTCGGCCTTGCGTCGTCATCGCCGTCGTCGTCGCTCGGCGGCTATTGTGGGCGGAAGATTCCTTGGCCTGGGTCGCCGCACCTCCATGGTTGGTAGGAGGGGCCGGCTTCCTCGTCATCGTCGAGGACGACGAGTGTCGCGCCCTGGTAGGCGAAGTCCCAGCATATCTTGGCCATTCAAACGGCTCCGGCTTCGCCTGGCGAAGGCGTAATCGGCCAGTGGGCAGCGGAGGAGCGCGGAACTCGTTGACGACGATGCCACGCCCCCTTGTCCGTGGCGGAGAGCGGATCGGCGTGTCCGACTCCCGCTTGACCGGCCGGAGCGGCCGCGACGTCGTCGGTGTGGACCCGGACGAGCGCGATGCCGAGGCTGGGGAGGAGGAGCTGAGGCTGGCCATCCTCCTTGGCAGCCAGTTGGCCGGGGAATGGCGCCTCGCCCTGGACGCCGGCGTGGGGGAGCGGGGGAGCCGAGGCGCGGGTTGTTGCCGGCGTGGATGTGCTGGAGGACGGCGGTGAGCGTCCGTTCGGGCACGCTCCACCACCACCATCGCGCCGCCGCATTGTTGTGCTTCGGCGGCGTGCCGGGCGGCCCTTCGTGGTGGGTGAGCTCTTGTCGGCAGCGATCGGCGAAGGACTCCTCCCAGAAGAGGAGGTTGTCGGGATCTTCGGCGAGGATCGAGGTTGTCCATGGCCGCGATGGCGGCCTGGATCTCGTCGCCGGTAGGCACCGGCGGGATGGGGATGCCGCCAGCACTAAGTTTCCACCCTGGCGGGTTCCGTGTGTTCGGCGGCGCCATGTAGCCGGTGTCGTGGAGCATGTGTGCCTCCCACGGCTGGAGCGTGCGCCGGCCGAAGCCGTGCGTCGCCACGGGATCGCCGGGAACCGCTCATCCGGTGCTCTCTTCTCGCTGGAGTAGGTGTTCACGGTGGAGGGGGAGCAGAGGAGTGGTGGGAGTGAGCGAAATGGAACGGCGAGGACGCCGACTTTTATAGGCCGAAGCTGGCGGCGAGGGCGGAAGGGGTGTAGCGGCGCCTGCGGAAAAAGGGGAAACGGCGGGAAGCTAATGACCGGCGGTCCGTCACGGGAGTCGATGCGGTGGTGGCGCGCCATTACGACGACGCGTGCCCGACGTATGGGCAGTTATTGACCGGCGGTCTTTCGGGTTTACGACCCTGGCGGATGACGACGACTTGGCTTTAGTAGCTGATTGGGCGGGTCCAAGCCTTTTTTTTTTCGGCGGATTCGTTTCGTCCGGCGCCCGAGGGCATTCCCGGCATCCTAGGAACAGCCTAGAAAGTTCGGACCAGAGTTATTCTAAATTCGAACGAAACTGGGATACTGAGAACACGGCTGAACCAATTTTCGGTGTGTGGACCCGGAAAAAACACGCTTTTGGAACTGCCTGCTGGCAACGAGATGCGATGGCTACTCTGATAGATCACCAGATCACCTGTAGATTTAGCACTAGCGTTCCCATTGATTGGGGTCCTTGAGGCAATGCACATCAAAATCAAGTAGATCGATCTCTCATCTCTCCACCTGGGGAGAACAGAATGCGCAAAAGGCCAAGCATTGCCAGAACTCCTCTAATTCAGATAGAAGACATCCTGATCTGAGAAGAAAAATGCAAGATGAACTGAACAGTACCTGTCCAAGAAGATGTGCAAATGGATCGAACAGTGCCTTTCCAAGGGCTGCAGTGCACAAAATCTACTTCGAATTGAACAAACAACTGTTTCATATATGGCACAAGACCAAGAACGACAAAATCTACTTCTAATTGAATAAACATCTCTTGAAGAATTTTGACAGGGGCACTTACTTTGTTGACTGACGAGATATCTGAATTTTGACCTGACGACTGCAACTTAACCTCGGATTATTAATTTAACTAGACTCGATAAATGAATCAATCAGATGTGTGGTGCTCCCACTCAACACCAACAAATGAATCGACTCAATTATTCAAATCGCGCTCTCGCGGCATGGCTATTCCCACGGGAGCAAGCTCGTCGTTGGCACTAACACCATCGGAACAATCAATTTCTTATAGCAGCGACATTAACACCATCGGAACAATACCAAAAGTCTAACCTCTCTAGGGAAATAGTGCACAAGCGCCGTCATCATCCGATCAAAAATCGTAGGTTTTCATACTGGAGAATGTCCTCTCTCACAAAATAATATCTTGAACAAGATCATTGCTAGGTACAACCAATTAAGGTCAGACCTTGGATTTTCGCCCTGCAAGGTAAGGCTGTGAAATTCGCCTGTGTTATTGCCCCCACTTTTCGATGTCACTGATACAAGTCACAAATCACCAAGCCTCCTCAGATCTAGGCTTCTATGACATTCTCCCCACACAGACTTTATCATGAAACTAAAGACATCTTCCGCAATGGCAACTGACTGCAGAGCTTCGTCTCGCTCCCTCTGAAATCAAACGGTCAGAAAAAACATGGTTATGCGTGACTGAATCCCATCCGATCCGGCAATATCTAGGCATAATTCATCCATAGGAGTTTACCGGCGAAGCCTTCTGAAAGTCAACACTACGTCCAGATCAAAGAGGGCAAGCATTAGATCCTCATCTTGGCACGAGAGGTACCCTAGGACTGCCGCATTTATTTTCAATGCAGACGAGCAGGCCCGCACGTCGCCATTCTCTGCCCAAAGACGACGAATCAAGTTTAAGACGCCTTCCACCGTGGAAGAAGCAGCACACGCTGATGGACAGATGAGCAAAAGCCCACCGTCATGGCAACATGTGCACCAAAGAACCGAACAACTGCAACACGCAGCAGACCGCCGCCCACACATACAGATCAGCCCCGCATGGCCTGGAACGGACCGTCAAGACCCAGATCGGGCCAGGACACGAGCGCCGGAGGCGCTAAGCCACAACATCGACCACACCGCCTGTAAGCCTCGTCCCGATGGTCCTCCGTGTCCGTCGTCGGGTCCTCCGCCGCCGTGCATCCCGTCGTTACGTCACCTCCACGCGGAGAGGCTCGAAAGGGAGCACCTCCTAGCCCCCCAACCATTTGGCGGCCGGTGCCGGCGGTGGCAGCGACCTTGGACGCCACGAGCTGGTCTGCTTTTCTAGGGAATGATTGCCCTCCGGCCTCCGGGGCCGCTGTCGCGCAAGCGACCTGGGAGGGGAGAGGAGGGAAGGGGAGGGGTGGCGGTGAGAGGAGGAAGCTGCAGCCGCCTGGTGGCATTCTTAAGTGACAATCTACTTTCCGTTGTGTGGCACCGGCGGCGTGTCTATCTCGATCATGGTTCGTTGGATCCATTGGCAGCGGATGTGCCGAGCTCAATCGGTTTCTGGTCAAGTTCTGTGTCCGTTTAGGGGGCGGCCGAAAGCTGCCGCTGAAGTGCTAATGCCACCCATTCTCGTGCTAAGTTGAGGGTGGTGACTCTGATGTGGGATCACCTGTAGATTTAGCACTAGCGTTCCCAATGGTTGGGGTTCTGGAGGCAATGCACATCAATATCAAGAATGGCCTGACACAAGTAGATCGATCTCTCATCTCTGTATCTGGGGAGAACAGAATGCAGAAAAGTGCCAGAACTCCTCTAATTCAGATAGAAGACATCCCTGATCCGAGAAGAAAAATGCAAGATGAACTGAACAGTACCTGTCCAACAGGAACACTGGGTACAAGAAGATGTGCAAATGGATCGAACAGTGCCTTTCCAAGGGCTGCAGTGCACAAAATCTACTTCGAATTGAACAAACAACTGTTTTATATATGGTAGTGCAAGACCAAGAACGACAACCAATGGAACATCTCTTGAAGAATTTTGACAGGGACACTTACTTTCTTAACTGATGAGATATCTGAATTTTGACCTGACGACGACTGCAACTTAACCTCGTATTATTAATTTAACTAGACTCGATGAATCAATCAATCAGATGCGTGGTGTGCTCCCACTCAACACCAACAAATGAATCGACTCAATTATTCAAATCGCGCGCTCACGGCATGGCTATTCCCCCGGGAGCATGCTCGTCGTTGGCTCTGCGCGCCACACAGACGCTGTGAACAGCGGCTGGTTGTCCCACACCAGCGTCAGGCAGCCGGCGAGCTCCTCCACATGGAAGCAGGCGCCCGAGAACGCGCGGACCAGCGAGGCCGCCCACCACGTCGCGCTCGGCCCGATTGGCACCTGGGCCAGCCCAGCCAGCCAGAGCCGGGCACGCCAGAGGTCGAGCGGCTCGTGGCGCTCCGCACGGCTGCTGCCCTCGCCGCACACGATGTCGAAGATCTCCCGCTGAAGGTACGCCTCCGCTCCGGCGCGGACGTGAGTGGGCAGCGCCTCCATGGAGTTGAACATGGCGCTGTAGTAGAAGAGAGCGTTGATGAACCGCTCCACGAGCGTCGGCTTGTTGTGGTACGCCTCCTGCTCGACGACCGTGAACACCCTGGGCTGCATGGCGGCGACAAGGCCAAGGACGGCGTCGATGGGCGACGAGAGGGAGGTCGACGCGGAGGCGTCCGGGTCCACCAGAAGGCGGTGGAGTTGGCAGATGGAGTTCACGGCCAGCGCCTCGCCTGGGACAAGCGGGAACATCCACGGCTGGAGCTCGTTGAGGGTGTCGACAGTCAGCCCGCAGAAGGAGAAGGGCACGTTCACGGCGAGCGCCGTCTCGGCGAGGCGGGTACCCACCTCGTGCAGCGCGTAGCGAGATCCGACGCCGGTGATGCGGAGGGACGGCGGGCCGCCGGGGCGGCAGGCGAGGGTCTGGATGAACGCCGGCCACTGCGCGCCCGTCATGATGGCGAGGTCGATGACATGCACGCGGTCGCAGCCTTCGAACGCCTCCAGGATGGCCTGGTTGGCCGTGAAGTGGGCGAACATGAGGTAGGGCCCCGCCTCGTAGAACTGTCGGTACAGCTCGCGGGCGTGGTCCGCCGACGAGGGGGCGTCGACAGCCCCGGCGCCAGAGTTGCTCGAGGACGCCGGGAAGAGTCGCTGGGCCAGCGCGGCGGCGAAGTGGCTCATGACGCGGCCGATCCCCTCGTCCGTCGAGACCGTCGTCTCAAGCGTCGCCCGGGCCTCGGCCAGGATGCCGGCGGCCGCCGCGTAGTCGCCCGCCTGGATGCAGATGGCGCACCAGACGAGGAGGTGTACCACCTGGATCGCGGAGTTCTCCTTTTCCTGGCGCCTCCTCGCGGCCTCGGTCTCCACGGGGTCCATACCTTGCTGCCAGGCGAAGGCGAAGGCGAAGGCGAACGAGGCTGAAGCTGGCTACCGTCCAGGCTTGCTCGCCTTTCGCACTGTATTTGTAGCGCGGGGAGAGGGAGCGTGGGATGCATTGGCGTCCGGAAGGAGCGGGCGCAAGGCACACCTTGGACTGAGCCGGGCTGGGCCGGGCTGGGTTTGGGCCTACGCCCGGCCAGATAATTTAGAGCATGGACAGGGTCTTAAAAACAGTTTTTTGTGTGTTGAAAATGTCACTTTAATTTATATTAAATAAGTAAAAAATCATTTACTCACAATGTTTCGGGCTTTTAGGTTTTTCATTTTGGTCTCGGATAGAAGATAGGACCCGAGCCCGGCCCGAGTCTAGCCTGACCTGACATCGCGAGTCGCCCATGCCCATTATAGTCCATATTTCAATGCACTAGCGAAGCGAATATTATCAATGCACTAGCGACGCGAATATTGTGAAATTAATGTTACATTTATATTTAATAAATTACTAAATATATTCTATATCGTAACGGTCAATTTAAAATTATGATTTATTTTAATCTTGAAATTAATCTCTCGAGAAACGGTCAATTCCAATTTTAAATATTAATGTCACATTTTATTTTCATAAATTACTAAAATAAATATCTACCGAATAGTCAGACAAAAAATAATAGTGCTACATTTTATTTATCATACATATTTAGTTAATATTCTTTTGAATGGTTTAAAATATTTATGTTCTTTATTAAATTTTCTTTCTAACAGGAGGGGGCGCAAATGGGTACCATTGCCCTAGGCACACCTCGGGCTCGGCCAGGCCGCGTTTGTGCCTACCGTTCAGACAGAAAATTTAAATAGAGTTTGGCTTGGGTTCTAAAAACAGTTTTTTTTGTGTTGAAATGGTAGTTTAATTTGAATGAAATGATTCAAAATTTTATTATTCTTATGTTGAATACAATGTCTTGGATTTATTGAGATTTAATCTTGAGGTCAGAGTATTTGCTCTGGTACCAGCTGCGGTGAATCAACATATCTCTTCATGTTGTAATACGCAAGTCCTTGATATAACGGTAATGAAACATCAATTTCACCATAATTACATACCTCGGGGTGGTAGAAGGGAAACATCACATATTCAAGGTATGGCTATAGATTGCAACTTAGTGTACTACAAAAGATTTTGAGAACCTCCTCACTACACTGAGGAAAGTTTCTTTACAAATGAAAACCAGAAAGAATAACTAGTATACAGCGTCCGGGAGGAGCGGGCGCAAGGCACACCTTGGACTGAGCCGGGCTGGGCCGGGCTGGGTTTGGGCCTACGCCTGGCCAGATAATTTAGAGCTTGGCTAGGGTCTTAAAAACACTTGTTTGTGTGTTGAAAATGTCACTTTAATTTATTTTAAATGAGTAAAAATATCATTTACTCACAATGTATCATGCTTTTAGGTTTTTCATATTGGTCTTGGATAGAAGATAGGACCCGAGCCCGGCCCGAGTCTAGCCCAACCCCGCTATCATGAGTTGCACATGCCCACTATAGTGCATATTTCAATGCACCAGCGACGCGAATATTGTGAAATTAATGTTACATTTATATTTAATAAATTACTAAATATATTCTATATCGTAACGGACAATTTAAAATTACGATTTATTTTAATTTCTGAAATTAATCTCTCGAGAACCGGTCAATTCCAAAATTAAATATTAATGTCACATTTTATTTTAATAAATTACTAAAATAAATATCTAACGAATAGTCGCCAGAAAATAAGAAACTAATGCTACATTTTATTTATCATACATATTTAGTTAATATTCTTTGAAATGATTTAAAATATTTATGTTCTTTATTTTCTTTCTAGGAGGAGCTGCCGCAAATGGGTGGTACCATTGCCCTAGGCACACCTCGGGCTGGGCAGGCCGCGTTTGGGGCTAAGTTGAGATAGAAAATTTAAATGGAGTTTGGCTCGGGTTCTAAAAACAGTTTTTTTTTTGCTGAAATGGTAGTTTAATTTGAATGAAATGAGCGAAAATTTTATTATTCTTATGTTGAATACAATGTATTGGCTTTATTGAGTTTTAATTCTAAGGTCAAACTATTTGCTCTGATACCAGCTGCGATGAACTAACATATCATTTTATGTTGTAATACGTAAGTCCTTGACATAACAGTAATAAAACATCAATTCACCATAATTACAACCCTCGGGATTGTAGAAGAGAAACATCACAGATTTAAGGTATGACTATAGATTGCAACTTAGTGCACTACAAAAGATCTTCAAAACCTCCTTAGTACACTGAGAAAAGTTTCTTTACAAAATAAAACGAGAAAGAGTAACTAGTAAATTATGTTACGACTAAGTCTACTTCTAATACTATTTGGCTTGTGATTACTGCTACATAGATGCCTATAGATATATGTTCTATTATCTATAAATTAATCTCCTTTCTATTCATGGGCTTCACTTTCACTAAAATTGATGTAGACGTCGACTTCATATATTTCATTAGATATCTTTAGCTCTATAAACTAGTTCTCCCCTAATGACATTATTGTTTGCTCCCGAATCTAGTAAGGATTAATAAGGTACGGTTAACTACGAGCGAACTCAGCAAATTTATGAAGTAGATATGTTTGCTGCACTATCTATAGGCATAGACCATAAGTGTTGAGAATAATATTTTATGAATAATCTTTTGTGAACTATTAATTGCTAAGCTGTGGAAGCATGCTAATATTATTCGGATGGTTCGAGTAAGGTACTATTCACAAACTTATTTATATGTATCATTTATGATCAACACATGATGCAACTGCCTCATTTATTTTATTGACTCAGCTTCATGAATATGAGGATCACAACCATTAAACTAAACTTTCTCGGGACAAGCAGGAGTCTAAGCTCCAGCGCGCCCGTCAGTGGGAAGCGCCTCTATGGAGTCGAACATGGCGCTGTAGTAGAAGAGAGCGTTGATGAACCGCTCCACGAGCGTCGGCTTGTTGTGGTACGCCTCCTTCTCGACGACCGTGAACACCCTGGGCTGCATGGCGGCGACAAGGCCAAGGACGGCGTCGATGGGCGACGGGAGGAAGGTCGACGCGGAGGCGTCCGGGTCCACCAGAAGGCGGTGGAGATGGCAGATGGAGTTCAAGGCTAGCGCCTCGCCTGGGACAAGCGGGAACATCCACGGCTGGAGCTCGTCGAGTGTGTCGACAGTCACCCCGCTGAAGGATAAGGGCACGTTCTCGGCGCGTGCGATCTCGGCGAGGCGGACGCCCACCTCGTGCAGTGCGTAGCGAGATCCGTCGGCGGAGGGCGGGGGGCCGACGCCGGTGATGCGTAGGGACGGCGGGCCGCCGGGGCGGCAGGAGAGGGTCCGGATGAGCGCCGGCCACTGCGCGCCCGTCATGATGGCGAGGTCGATGACATGCACACGGTCGCAGCCTTCGAACGCCTCCAGGATGGCCTAGCAAGGGTTAATAAGGTACGGTTGACTACGAGCGAACTCAGCAAATTTATTAAGTAGATATGTTTATTGCACTTTCTATAGCCATAGACCATAAGTCATAGGATAATGCGAGTTTTCATAAACATTTCTTAAAAATGTTGTTTTTATTATGAAAAACTATGTTCGTCAACCTTCACAGGTTTACTAGAACTTCATGGATCTCCCATATGAGGAGATGTTCGTCGTCCTGATGGAGGAGGAGACCGTCGTAGTCGCCGACGATGAAGAACACTTGAGGAACCCTCGCCTGCCTGGCCGGCCTGGACGCGCGGGATATAAAGTTGTGGCGCGGTGGCACAGCACCAGGCTGTCACAAGAGGAAGCTGAGGCAGCGTTTGTAGGGGCACTGCATGTTGTATGCGAACTACTTCGTCGGCGATCCATTGCACGACAAGACATTATTTTGGCACCATTTTTACAATGGATGGAAGAACTTCATTAAGATTATGCATGCCATCCGGGAGTTCGACACCTACGTCAAATGCAAAAAGAACTGCAGTGGCACGGTAGGATTTTCCTCAAACCAAGAGTGCACGATCGCTTTGAGGATGCTTGCTTATAGAGCTCCCGCTTATAGGATGCTTGTCATTGAGTGCATTTACAGTTTCAACAGGGTAGTGGTTGCAGTCTTTGGACCAACATACTTGAGGTCACCCAATGCCGAAGACATTGTTGTTTGTATTCTTTCTTGAGTGCATGTACAAACATCTTTTAATGCATTGTTATTCATGATTTTTGTTTGTATCATTTCTTGTTGCAGCATAGTTACTATGGCTTATTGTTAGAACTTTATCTTTCATGCTCATGTTTAGAGTACTTTGATCCCAACTTTCAATGCTATGCAAATGGTTTGATCTAGATTGTGATGGTGCATGTCCCCTAAAAAATTATTCTTTTTATCACTTACCTACTCAAAGACGAGCAGGAGTTAAGCTTGGGGATGTTTGATACGTCGTAAACGTATCTATAATTTTTGATGTTCCATGCTTATTTAATATCAACTTTGTTATGCTTTGTCTACACTTTGAGGTAATTTTATACATTTTCTGGAACTAATCTATTAACAAGATGTCGCAGTGTCAGTTGCATGTGTCAGTTGCCTATTTTTTGCTGTTTTTGGTTTCGGAAAGGCTAGTAAGAAATATTTTCGGAATTGGACGGGACAAAAGCCAAAGCCAATATTTCACCGAGGAGAACACAGAGACCGAAGGGAGACCGAAGGAGGTCCACGAGGCTGCCACACCCTAGGGTGGAGCGGGCCCCCCTAGGGCGCTCCGCCACCTGGTGTGGGCGCCTCGGGTCCCCCCTGCCTTGCCTCTTCGCCTATAAAAGCCCCCGATGTCAAAACCCTAAGTACCCGATCAGATCTACATGAAACAGTCCGTAGCCGCCGCCACCATCGTCCCTAGATCGGGAGGGATCTAAAGCTCTTCCCGGCACCCTGCCGGAGGGGAGAGATTCTTCATCACCTTGCCAGCCTCCGGTATGATGCGTGAGTAGTTCACCCTTAGACTATGGGTCCATACAGTAGCTAGATGGTTGTTTCTCCTTCTTTGTGTTATCATGTTTAGATCTTGTGAGCTCCGTTCATGATCAAGATCACCTATTTGTAATCATACATGTTGTGTTTGCGAGGATCCGATGGATATTGAGATATTATGTCATATTGATTATTGATTCTATCATGTCTTATTGATTATTGATTCTATCATGTCTGTGTTGTTTGAGATCTTGCATGCTCTCCGTTTCTAGTAGCTATCAGGGCCGGCTTTGGCCTATGGCGACCTTGGCAAAGGCCAAGGGCCCATAAATTTATAATTCTCTATGCTATATTACATTTCTGAAGAAAAAAACTCAGCCCAGCCGGCAACTAATCTCACTCCCGGTTACTAGCGAGAGAAACGAGCCACCACACCCAGATCGATCGATTCCCTCGCGATCGAGTATCGTCCAGCCGCTCCAGCGAAGGCCCCGTCCCGCCCCTTTAATCCCTGGCGGCACACGATTGATCTAGCTACAGCGACAGGACTACTTATGGGATACGTACGAGCTGTATTTTGATTCCAATTTCCCGATCGATCTCGTCTCCCCTGCCTGCCTACAATCCGCAGAATTTCCTAATCGGCCGTCAGTGGTGCGCCCGCCCGCCCTGGTACAATCTTCCGGCCTTAATCTTTAATTCTTTAGTCAACCGATTTAGAGAATTGTTAGGGTTCTATCTTTTACTTGTTATATGAACTTACTGAATCACAAAAAAAGTACTCTAAAAAGGTATTTTCCGGCGGCGAGTACTGTTGATGTCAACGAGGATACTCAAAGTCAAGAATCTAAGCCCGAAAAAATGATGATAATAATTCAAATGTTGATCAAACGAGGATAAAATTGATCTTGAGATTGTACTCAACGAGTTTGCATCCAGAAATGTCCAAAGAAGCTTTTTTCTGAAGCATTATTGTTAGTCGATACATTATTTCTTATTTGAGGTGATCAAACTAGCAGAAAATAGTACTTGATATACTCAGAGATTAAGAATGTCTAGTTGGATGTTAAGTTTTAATATTTTGCGACTGAAAGTATATACATATTTTTTTAGATGTGCCTACATATACATTAGCCTTAGGGGCCCATTTCATAACTTCGCACAAGGGCCCCATAAAATATAGAGCCGGCCCTGCTAGCTATCTTGGCCAAGTAGATGCTAGTGACTTCAAGAGGGAGTATTTATGTTCGATAGTGGGTTCATGCCTCTATTGAATCTAGGGAAGTGACAGAAATATCTAAGGTTATAGATGTGTTGTTGCTACTAGGGAGAAAACAACAATCTTTTGTTCATGGAACAATTGTATTGTTTACTTTACACACATTACTTAATGCAATTATCCGTTGTTTGCAACTTAATACTGGAGGGGGTTCGGACGATAACCTGAAGGTGGATTATTAGTCATAGATGCAGGTGGATGGCGGTCTATGTATATTGTTGTAATGCCCAATCAAATCTCATAGGAATCATGAATGTGTAGTATTTACATTGTTATGTCTTGCCCAGTTCCTATCAAGTGTTCCGCTGTAATTTGTTCACCTAGCATGTTATGTTATTTATCTTAAGGAGAACACCTCTAGTGAACTGTGAACCCCGGTCCAATCTTTACCATTGTTACATCATCTATTGTTACCATTTACTTTCTGCAAGCAATCATTACCTTCTATACTATACGTTTAATTCTTTGTTTTCAGCAAACTAGTGAGATTGACAATCTCACTTTAAGTTGGGACAAAGTCTTGAGTTTGTGTTGTGAAGGATTCCAAGTTGCTAGCAACACCTTGGAGTTGTTTCCTTGCTCCTACTGGTTCGATAACCTTGGTTTCATAACTGAGGGAAAATTCGCCGCAGCACTCATCATACCTTCCTCTTGGGGTCTCCCAACGAAACTCTACAACTGAGCCGCGTCAAGATATTTTCTGGCGTCGTTGCCGGGGAGTTTAAGGACAACTTTACAAGGGGAGTCTTTCACAACCACTCTCTTTACTTTGTTTTTGTTTTGCTTAGTTTCTTTTGCTTTGTTTTGCTTGCTTTTTTTTATAAAAAATTACAAAAATTCATTTGGTTTGCCTTTTCTTATAAAATACACAAAAAATAGTTCCTACTATAGTTGTTGGTTTGTTATTGCCTTGCTTTGTCACGCTTTCTATCAATGGTTGGTTTCTTTAAAACTAGTTCTTATTGGCAAGGTGGGTTCACGCAAGAACAAAAATATTATTATAAGGAACACCGCTTGTCACAAAAAGGGAAACACTTATGGGAACAAATTGATAAATTGAATACCATTGCTAGAAACGTGTGCTCTACTTATAATGTTACTTATTGCTGTGATAAATCTTGTTGCTGTAGGAGGTATAAAAACCTCCCTTTTCAATGTGAGTATAATAATAATGTTACCATATCTTCTTATGTTAAAGGAAATTATGATTTTTATGATGTGGAACAAATTGAAGAATTTATTGCTTGGAAGGGTGCATTTGAACTTGCTAGTTTGCTTGAAAATACTGATGATTCGCCTTATAAATATGAGGTTTATGATATACTTAAATTTTGCTTTGATAATTACAAAGAAGAAAATGGCTATATTCTTGAATATATTAATAGATGCTTTCCACAAATGGAAGAGACTAATGCCATGCAGGAGCCTATGGAAGAAGAAATTTTTGAAACTGGAAGATCATTAGATGAAAAATAGGAGGAGAGTGATGAACAAAAGGAGGAAGAATGGATTAGCTACCCATGGCTACCTTCTAATGAGAGTAACTCTTTATCCCTTACATTATTTGATTGTCCCCCATGCTTACCAAAGGAGGATGAATGTTATGTTCTTATGGATTCTTTTGAAATATCTACTATGGGTAAAACTTGTGATAATAATTATGCTCCTGTTATCTATGATAATCCATGCTATTTTGATAAATCTTATGATAATCCTTTATTTACGCCTAATTTCGAAATGCATGGTACTAAAGAGTTTTGCTTAGAAAATGTTTATGATAAATCTCTAGATGATGGTCCTATATTGGTTGATAATATTAATAGTACTAGTATTGAAAATGAGATTGGAGAGGTCTTTACTTTATCTTGGAACCCCATACCTCTTAAGAATGATCAGTCATCTTGTTATAAAATTGTTAAAAGTGGGTTTGAAGGTTTTAATCCCACTATTTTTGAGCTTGATAAAAATTATGTGTTTGTATATCATGAAAATCATACTTTATATGATAGTTATATTGTTGAGTTTATTCATGAGGCTACTGAATAATTTTTATGAGAGAGGAAAGTATGATTGTAGAAGTTTTCACGGTACTAAAACACCTCTCTATGTGCTGAAAGTTTTAAAGTTACTCTTGTTTTATCTTCCTATGCCTGTCACTTTGTTCTTTGTGAATTTATTTGCGTACAAGATTCCTATGCATAGGAAGTGGGTTAGACTTAAATGTGTTTTGAATTCTCTTCTTGATGCTCTCTTTTACTTCAATTCATATTTCTTATGTGAGCATCTTCTCAAACTATCATTCCTAACTTAAAGGAATTAAAGAAAAGTACTTCTTGGGAGATAACCCAATATTTTCTTGAGTCTTGGAAGTTATTACTTTTGTAATAACCTCTTATTATCCTTTTTGTTTGATTTTTTGTGCCAAGAATAACCTCTAATGAGAGAGAAGTATGATTTGAGGAAGTTGTTGTCCCGAAACAGATTTTTGTGCTTCACTGTAAAAATTTGTGAAAAATCTCTATATGTCGGATTAACCTGTAATTTTCTGAGTAAATCACCTAGGTTGTTATCTAACTTTAGTTAGTTCAACACTTTTCGATTTGAGCAACAGAAGGTCTTCTAACAAATCGGTTTTTACCTGCTGGTCTGTTTTGACAGATTTCTGTCATTATTTGTATTTGCCTCTTTATCGATTTGTTTTTGGGTTATCTTTGGTAAGTTGATACGTCGGAACGAATCTATAATTTTTGATGTTCTATGCTTGTTTACTATCCACTTTTCTATGTTTTGTCTACACTTTGAGGTATTTTTATACATTCTGTGGAACTAACCTATTGACAAGATGCCATAGTGCCAATTGCGTGTTTTCTGCTGTTTTTGGTTTCAGAAAGCTAAAAAATGAATATTCTCGAAATTGGATGGGATAGCCAAAGTTCATATTTTTTCCTGAACGATATGGAAAATCAAAGACGAGACGAAGGAGGACACCAGGGCGGCCACACCCTAGGTGGGCGCGGGGCCCACCCTGGCCATGCCCACAGGGGGTGTGGGCCCCCTATACCTCCACCGACCTTGCCTCCTTCGCCTATAAGAAGCCTCCGACCCAAAAACCCTAAATCATTGACCAAAAAGACACGAAAAGTTCCGCAGCACCGCCGCCACTGAGGGTAGATTCGGGGGATAGAAAGTCTCTGTTCTGGCACCCTGTCGGGATGGGGAAGTGCCCCCGGAGCCATCTTCTTCAATCTCCACCATAATCTCCATCGATCTACATCGCCATCTTCATCACCATTGCTGATTCCCATGATGAGGAGGGAGTAGTTCTTCCTCGAGGCTAAGGGCTCTACCGGTAGCTATGTTTTCATCTCTCTCTCTCTCTCTCTCTCTCTATGCATGATCTTGTTGTGATCATGAGATTTGTAATCAAGTAGATCTACCTTGCTACTCAAGTGCTTCAATAGATCTCTGCTCTCCCCATGTGTGTGAAAGTGACAGCGTGCATGCCATGGTGGCACTTAGGATAGAGTCTACATAAATACTCATCGTGCTTTAATAGATCTATGCTTTTCCCCACATGTGTGAAAGTGACAGCGTGCATGCCGTGTGTGGCACTTAAGCTAGGTTACATATATATTTTTTATGAGTTATATTTGGAGTTGGATGTCTCTATGAAATTGTGGTGTTCGTTGGAACCATCTAGCGCTCAAGGTGACAGTGTGGGGTTACCTAGATTAGGAAAGGCGGACTTTGAGGTGTGCTTTTGTAGCCTTACCATGGATTAGAGTGTCCAACCGGAGTGTAGTTAAGAGTAGTATCATGAAGAGAAGATATTTATATGAGAGAGTGTTCATTAGTGAAAGTATGATCCCTAGGCCTTGTTTCTAAACATTGAAACACCGTTCACAACTGGATCTGTTACATGTTTGCTTGCTTCCATCTTTTTGTCTTTAGTCTTTACCTCACTATCAAGCTATTTTCTGGCACCGTTACCACTTGTATTTCACTATCTCTTTGCCGAACTAGTGCACCTATACACCTGACAAGTGTATTGGGTGTGTTGGGGACACAAGAGACTTCGTGTATCTTGATTGCAGAGTTGCTTGAGAGGGATACCTTTGACCACTTCATATAAGGAAAGTCCAATTCCGGAATTCGGGAATGATTCCGATGATTTCATCGGTGAGGTTCTAAAAGGGTCTAGAAGGTTCACCGGACCGGAAGGGGAAGGGAACGTGAATGTGTAATGGATAAGTGGAATGATTGGATCATGTCCTAGGTCACTTGGTTGGGCATTAGCAAGAAAGAAATCAAGCTCCAAATTGAAAGTCAAAAGGCAAGTTTGAAAAGTCAAACTAGGACAATGTGTCCTGGTGGAGGAAGGAAAGAATCCTTCTTTCCCTCCACCACAAGCCAACAAGGAGAGGGAGTTGTGGAAGGATTCAAACTCCCCTCTTCCAGGCTGCCCTCCCTCTCATAAATAGAGGGGAAGGGGTGCTCCAAGGCCACACAACACCAGCCCCTCCCCACCTAGCCGCACCACCGCCACCCCAGCGCTGCCGCTAGCCGCCCCAGCGCTGCTGCCGCGCCGCCGCCGGCTCACCGTCGCTGCCCTAGCCTCCGCTGGCCACACCTCCTCCTCTCTGGCCCTCTAAACCCTAGATCGCCAAAAACCCTAGATCCACCATAACCTGCTCTGGCTTAGCCGAAGCCCTGCAGGATTTTCCCTCTACTTTCGACACCACGCCGTCGTGCTGCCAGAATCACGAGGGGAGAACTACAACCTCCGCTGCCCGCTGGAACAAGGGAGAGGAAGGTCTTTATCGAGTACCGAACATGAGACCGACGGCAGAAGCGCTGCCGGAACGCAGCGCCGGAAGGATTGTCTACGCGATCTTGAGATCGGCAAGTGCACGACTACATCACCCACGAGAATCTGCTCTCGTTAACCGCTTTGGAATCTTCGAGGGTGAGTATTCTAATCGACTCGTTGCTACAATCTAGTAGATAGATCTTGGCTTGTTTGTGTGCATGCGATAGAAATTTTTTGTTTTCCATGCTACGAACCCCTACATGCAGCACGTAGCAGACCTCCGCCCACACATCCAGATCAGCCCCGCATGGTCCGGAATGGACCCACGGGACCCAGATCGGGCCAGGACACGAGCATCGGAGGCGTTGCGCCACAACATCGACGGGCTGGCCGCCACACATCCTGTCAGCCTCGTCCTGATGGTCCTCCATGTCCATCGCCGGTTCCTCCACCCGCCGCCACCACCGCCGGTGCTGACGGTGGTAGCGGACTTGGACGCCACGAGCTGGTCTGATTTTCTAGGGGACGATTGCCCTTTGCCGCCGCATAAGCGACCAAGGAGGGGAGGGTGGCGGTCAGAGAAGGAAGTTGTAGCCGCCTGGTTACATTTTAAGTGACAATCTACTTGTGAATAGCTCTGGGCGTTCCATTGCGTGGCACTGGCGGGGTGTCTATCTCGATCATGGTTCGTGGGATCCATTTGCAGCGGATGTTCCAAGCTCAATCGGTTTCTGCTCAAGTGCCCGTGTCCGTTTAGGGGTCGGCCGATGGCTGCCTCTGAAGTGCTGATGCCACCCATTCTCGTGCTAAGTTAGAGCATCTCTACGTTTTCAGGCCAAAATTCTGACCTATTTTGGGCAGAACGAAACTCGTTTTCGGCCTAAAAACACCGAGTTTTTTACTCGCGTTCTCAGGCAGAGTTCTCGTATTTGGCTAAAATTTAATAAAATTCGGTAAACTCTGGGGGAATATAGGCAGTTTTCATTAATTAAGGGTGAATACATATATATTACATCAAATTCGTGCTAACACCCGAATTTAAACTGCTTTTAGGCTAAATAGTAACTAAAAGAACCTTAAAACGGCCGTCGCCGATGCTGATGCCGACGCCGCTTCTACATGCAGAAGTTGGTGTAGAAGATGGTGTAGCTGGGGTCGGCCTTGCCGTCGTCGCTCGGCGGCTGTTGTGGGCGGGAGCTGCCTTGGCCTGGGTCGCCGCACCTCCACGGCTGGTAGGAGGGGCCGGCTTCCTCGTCATCGTCGAGGACGACGAGTGATGCGCCCTGGTAGGCGAACTCCCAGCATATCCTGGCCATTCGAACGGCTCCGGCTTCGCCTGGCGAAGGCGTAATCGGCCAGTGGGCGGCAGAGGAGCGTGAAGCTCGTTGATGACGATGCCACGCGCCCTTGTCTGTGGCGGAGAGCGGACCGACGTGTCCCGCTCCCGCTTGACCGGCCGGAGCGGCGGCGACATCGTCGGCGTGGACCTAGACGAGCGCGATGCCGAGGCAGGAGAGGAGGAGCTGAGGCTGGCTATCCTCCTTGGCAGCCAGTTGGCCGGGGGATGGCGCCTCGCCCTGGACGCTGGCGTGGGGGAGCGGGGGAAGCCAAGGCGCGGGTTGTTGCCGGCGTGGATGTGCTAGAGGACGGCGGTGAGCGTCCGTCTGGGCACGCTCCACCACCGCCGTCGCGCCTCCGCATTGTTGCGCTTCGGCGACGTGCCGGGCGGCCCTTCGTGGTGGGCGAGCTCTTGTCGACGGCGGTCGGCGAAGAACTCCTCCCAGAAGAGGAGGTTGCCGGGATCTTCGGCGAGGTCGAGGTTGTCCATGGCCGCGATGGCGGCCTGGATCTCCTCGCTGTTAGGCACCAGCGGGATGGGGATGCCGCCAGCGCTGAGTTTCCACCCCGGCGGGTTCCGTGTGTCCGGCGGCTCATGTAGCCGGCGCCGTGGAGCATGTGTGCCTCCCACAGCCGAAGCCGTGCGTCGCCGCGGGATCGCCGGGAACCGCTCGCAGTGCTCTCTTCTCGTCGGAGTTGGTGTTCGCGGTGGAGGGGGAGCGGGGGAGTGGTGAGAGGGAGTGAAATGGACCGGCGAGGACGCCGGCTTTTATAGGCCGAAGCGGGCAGCGAGGACGGGAGGAGTGTAGCGGCGCCGACAGGAAAAGAGGAAACGGCGGGAAGTTAATGACCGGCGATCCGTCGCGGAAGTCGAGGCGGTGGTGGCGCCCCATTACGACGACACGTGGCCGATGTACGGGTAGTTATTGCCCGGCGGTCTTTCGCGTTTCCGATGCTGGAGGATGACGACGACTCGGTTTTAGTCGCTGATTGGGCGGGTCCACGCGCTGGCCTTTTTTTCAGCGGATTCGTTTCATCTGGCGTTCCCAGCATCCTGGGAACGGCCTGAAAAGTCCAGACCAAAGTTAGTCTAAATCGAGACGAAACTGGGATACTGAGAATGCGGCTGAGCCATTTTTCGACGTCTATACCCGAAAAAAAAACGTCTTTGGAACTGCCTGCTGGGTACGAGATGCGATGGCGACTCTGATAGATCACCAGATCACCTGTAGATTTAGCACTAGCGTTCCCATTGGTTGGGGTCCTTGAGGCAATGCACATCAAAATCACACAAGTAGATCGATATCTCATCTCTCCATCTGGGGAGAACAGAATGCGCAAAAGGCCAAGCATTGCCAGAACTCGTCCAATTCAGATAGAAGACATCCATGAACTGAGAAGAAAAATGCAAGATGAACTGAACAGTACTTGTCCAACAGGAACACTGGGTACAAGAAGATGCGCAGATGGATCGAACAGTGCCTTTCCAAGGGCTGCAGTACACAAAATCTACTTCGAATTGAACAAACAACTGTTTCATATATGGCACAAGACCAAGAACGACAACCAATGGAACATCTCTTGAAGAATTTTGACTGCGACACTTACTTTATTAACTCATGAGATATCTGAGGCCCTCGTTTGTTATTAAAATATTTTTAAAGTATTGAGAAAATACTTTAGTTTCTCAAAAAACTAAAGTATTAAATACTTTGAGATGTTTGGATCGAATAAATAATATGATTTTAAAACTGAAGTATTCTCTAAAACTATGGGGTTTTTTAAGTATTCGAGAAAGAGGTCAGACCCTCTTTTTTTAAAACTAATATTAGCAATGCACTAGTGACGCGAATATTGTGAAATTAATGTTACATTTATATTTAATAAATTACTAAATATATTCTATATCGTAACGGTCAATTTAAAATTATGATTTATTTTAATCTTGAAATTAATCTCTCGAGAAACGGTCAATTCCAATTTTAAATATTAATGTCACATTTTATTTTCATAAATTACTAAAATAAATATCTACCGAATAGTCAGACAAAAAATAATAGTGCTACATTTTATTTATCATACATATTTAGTTAATATTCTTTTGAATGGTTTAAAATATTTATGTTCTTTATTAAATTTTCTTTCTAACAGGAGGGGGCGCAAATGGGTACCATTGCCCTAGGCACACCTCGGGCTCGGCCAGGCCGCGTTTGTGCCTACCGTTTAGACAGAAAATTTAAATAGAGTTTGGCTTGGGTTCTAAAAACAGTTTTTTTGTGTTGAAATGGTAGTTTAATTTGAATGAAATGATTCAAAATTTTATTATTCTTATGTTGAATACAATGTCTTGGATTTATTGAGATTTAATCTTGAGGTCAAAGTATTTGCTCTGGTACCAGCTGCGGTGAATCAACATATCTCTTCATGTTGTAATACGCAAGTCCTTGATATAACGGTAATGAAACATCAATTTCACCATAATTACATACCTCGGGGTGGTAGAAGGGAAACATCACATATTCAAGGTATGGCTATAGATTGCAACTTAGTGTACTACAAAAGATTTTGAGAACCTCCTCACTACACTGAGGAAAGTTTCTTTACAAATGAAAACCAGAAAGAATAACTAGTATACAGCGTCCGGGAGGAGCGGGCGCAAGGCACACCTTGGACTGAGCCGGGCTGGGCCGGGCTGGGTTTGGGCCTACGCCTGGCCAGATAATTTAGAGCTTGGCTAGGGTCTTAAAAACACTTGTTTGTGTGTTGAAAATGTCACTTTAATTTATTTTAAATGAGTAAAAATATCATTTACTCACAATGTATCATGCTTTTAGGTTTTTCATATTGGTCTTGGATAGAAGATAGGACCCGAGCCCGGCCCGAGTCTAGCCCAACCCCGCTATCATGAGTTGCACATGCCCACTATAGTGCATATTTCAATGCACCAGCGACGCGAATATTGTGAAATTAATGTTACATTTATATTTAATAAATTACTAAATATATTCTATATCGTAACGGACAATTTAAAATTACGATTTATTTTAATTTCTGAAATTAATCTCTCGAGAACCGGTCAATTCCAAAATTAAATATTAATGTCACATTTTATTTTAATAAATTACTAAAATAAATATCTAACGAATAGTCGCCAGAAAATAAGAAACTAATGCTACATTTTATTTATCATACATATTTAGTTAATATTCTTTGAAATGATTTAAAATATTTATGTTCTTTATTTTCTTTCTAGGAGGAGCTGCCGCAAATGGGTGGTACCATTGCCCTAGGCACACCTCGGGCTGGGCAGGCCGCGTTTGGGGCTAAGTTGAGATAGAAAATTTAAATGGAGTTTGGCTCGGGTTCTAAAAACAGTTTTTTTTTTGCTGAAATGGTAGTTTAATTTGAATGAAATGAGCGAAAATTTTATTATTCTTATGTTGAATACAATGTATTGGCTTTATTGAGTTTTAATTCTAAGGTCAAACTATTTGCTCTGATACCAGCTGCGATGAACTAACATATCATTTTATGTTGTAATACGTAAGTCCTTGACATAACAGTAATAAAACATCAATTCACCATAATTACAACCCTCGGGATTGTAGAAGAGAAACATCACAGATTTAAGGTATGACTATAGATTGCAACTTAGTGCACTACAAAAGATCTTCAAAACCTCCTTAGTACACTGAGAAAAGTTTCTTTACAAAATAAAACGAGAAAGAGTAACTAGTAAATTATGTTACGACTAAGTCTACTTCTAATACTATTTGGCTTGTGATTACTGCTACATAGATGCCTATAGATATATGTTCTATTATCTATAAATTAATCTCCTTTCTATTCATGGGCTTCACTTTCACTAAAATTGATGTAGACGTCGACTTCATATATTTCATTAGATATCTTTAGCTCTATAAACTAGTTCTCCCCTAATGACATTATTGTTTGCTCCCGAATCTAGTAAGGATTAATAAGGTACGGTTAACTACGAGCGAACTCAGCAAATTTATGAAGTAGATATGTTTGCTGCACTATCTATAGGCATAGACCATAAGTGTTGAGAATAATATTTTATGAATAATCTTTTGTGAACTATTAATTGCTAAGCTGTGGAAGCATGCTAATATTATTCGGATGGTTCGAGTAAGGTACTATTCACAAACTTATTTATATGTATCATTTATGATCAACACATGATGCAACTGCCTCATTTATTTTATTGACTCAGCTTCATGAATATGAGGATCACAACCATTAAACTAAACTTTCTCGGGACAAGCAGGAGTCTAAGCTCCAGCGCGCCCGTCAGTGGGAAGCGCCTCTATGGAGTCGAACATGGCGCTGTAGTAGAAGAGAGCGTTGATGAACCGCTCCACGAGCGTCGGCTTGTTGTGGTACGCCTCCTTCTCGACGACCGTGAACACCCTGGGCTGCATGGCGGCGACAAGGCCAAGGACGGCGTCGATG
Organism: Avena sativa; assembly: GCA_916181665.1. Taxonomy (NCBI): domain Eukaryota; kingdom Viridiplantae; phylum Streptophyta; class Magnoliopsida; order Poales; family Poaceae; genus Avena; species Avena sativa. The sequence goes on along the minus strand of OV702279.1, from coordinate 378,088,143 downwards.
GGCGACGGGAGGAAGGTCGACGCGGAGGCGTCCGGGTCCACCAGAAGGCGGTGGAGATGGCAGATGGAGTTCAAGGCTAGCGCCTCGCCTGGGACAAGCGGGAACATCCACGGCTGGAGCTCGTCGAGTGTGTCGACAGTCACCCCGCTGAAGGATAAGGGCACGTTCTCGGCGCGCGCGATCTCGGCGAGGCGGACGCCCACCTCGTGCAGTGCGTAGCGAGATCCGTCGGCGGAGGGCGGGGGGCCGACGCCGGTGATGCGTAGGGACGGCGGGCCGCCGGGGCGGCAGGAGAGGGTCCGGATGAGCGCCGGCCACTGCGCGCCCGTCATGATGGCGAGGTCGATGACATGCACACGGTCGCAGCCTTCGAACGCCTCCAGGATGGCCTAGCAAGGGTTAATAAGGTACGGTTGACTACGAGCGAACTCAGCAAATTTATTAAGTAGATATGTTTATTGCACTTTCTATAGCCATAGACCATAAGTCATAGGATAATGCGAGTTTTCATAAACATTTCTTAAAAATGTTGTTTTTATTATGAAAAACTATGTTCGTCAACCTTCACAGGTTTACTAGAACTTCATGGATCTCCCATATGAGGAGATGTTCGTCGTCCTGATGGAGGAGGAGACCGTCGTAGTCGCCGACGATGAAGAACACTTGAGGAACCCTCGCCTGCCTGGGAACGGCCTGAAAAGTCCAGACCAAAGTTAGTCTAAATCGAGACGAAACTGGGATACTGAGAATGCGGCTGAGCCATTTTTCGACGTCTATACCCGAAAAAAAAACGTCTTTGGAACTGCCTGCTGGGTACGAGATGCGATGGCGACTCTGATAGATCACCAGATCACCTGTAGATTTAGCACTAGCGTTCCCATTGGTTGGGGTCCTTGAGGCAATGCACATCAAAATCACACAAGTAGATCGATATCTCATCTCTCCATCTGGGGAGAACAGAATGCGCAAAAGGCCAAGCATTGCCAGAACTCGTCCAATTCAGATAGAAGACATCCATGAACTGAGAAGAAAAATGCAAGATGAACTGAACAGTACTTGTCCAACAGGAACACTGGGTACAAGAAGATGCGCAGATGGATCGAACAGTGCCTTTCCAAGGGCTGCAGTACACAAAATCTACTTCGAATTGAACAAACAACTGTTTCATATATGGCACAAGACCAAGAACGACAACCAATGGAACATCTCTTGAAGAATTTTGACTGCGACACTTACTTTATTAACTCATGAGATATCTGAGGCCCTCGTTTGTTATTAAAATATTTTTAAAGTATTGAGAAAATACTTTAGTTTCTCAAAAAACTAAAGTATTAAATACTTTGAGATGTTTGGATCGAATAAATAATATGATTTTAAAACTGAAGTATTCTCTAAAACTATGGGGTTTTTTAAGTATTCGAGAAAGAGGTCAGACCCTCTTTTTTTAAAACTAAAAAAAAAAAGAAAAAACTAAAGTATTGGTTTGCTAGGCACTAAAATACTATGGTATCGACATACTTCAGTTTTGACAAAACTTTATTGCCAAACTAGGCCTGAATTTTGACCTGACGACTGCAATTTAACCTCGGATTATTAATTTAACTAGACTCGATAAATGAATCAATCAGATGTGTGGTGCTCCCACTCAACACCAACAAATGAATCGACTCAATTATTCAAATCGAGCTCTCGCGGCATGGCTATTCCCCCGGGAGCAAGCTCGTCGTTGCCAGCATGCTCGTCGTTGGCGCTGTGCGCCACACAGACGCTGTGAACAGCGGCTGGTTGTCCCACACGAGCGTCAGGCAGCCGGCGAGCTCCTCCACATGGAAGCAGGCGCCTGAGAACGCGCGGACCAGCGAGGCCGCCCACCACGTCGCGCTCGGCCCGATCGGCACCTGGGCCAGCCCAGCCAGCCAGAGCCGGGCACGCCAGAGGTCGAGCGGCTCGTGGCGCTCCGCACGGCTGCTGCCCTCGCCGCACACGATGTCGAAGATCTCCCGCTGAAGGTACGCCTCCGCTCCGGCGCGGACGTGAGTGGGCAGCGCCTCCATGGAGTTGAACATGGCGCTGTAGTAGAAGAGAGCGTTGATGAACCGCTCCACGAGCGTCGGCTTGTTGTGGTACGCCTCCTGCTCGACGACCGTGAACACCCTGGGCTGCATGGCGGCGACAAGGCCAAGGACGGCGTCGATGGGCGACGAGAGGGAGGTCGACGCGGAGGCGTCCGGGTCCACCAGAAGGCGGTGGAGTTGGCAGATGGAGTTCACGGCCAGCGCCTCGCCTGGGACAAGCGGGAACATCCACGGCTGGAGCTCGTTGAGGGTGTCGACAGTCAGCCCGCAGAAGGAGAAGGGCACGTTCACGGCGAGCGCCGTCTCGGCGAGGCGGGTACCCACCTCGTGCAGCGCGTAGCGAGATCCGACGCCGGTGATGCGGAGGGACGGCGGGCCGCCGGGGCGGCAGGCGAGGGTCTGGATGAACGCCGGCCACTGCGCGCCCGTCATGATGGCGAGGTCGATGACATGCACGCGGTCGCAGCCTTCGAACGCCTCCAGGATGGCCTGGTTGGCCGTGAAGTGGGCGAACATGAGGTAGGGCCCCGCCTCGTAGAACTGTCGGTACAGCTCGCGGGCGTGGTCCGCCGACGAGGGGGCGTCGACAGCCCCGGCGCCAGAGTTGCTCGAGGACGCCGGGAAGAGTCGCTGGGCCAGCGCGGCGGCGAAGTGGCTCATGACGCGGCCGATCCCCTCGTCCGTCGAGACCGTCGTCTCAAGCGTCGCCCGGGCCTCGGCCAGGATGCCGGCGGCCGCCGCGTAGTCGCCCGCCTGGATGCAGATGGCGCACCAGACGAGGAGGTGTACCACCTGGATCGCGGAGTTCTCCTTTTCCTGGCGCCTCCTCGCGGCCTCGGTCTCCACGGGGTCCATACCTTGCTGCCAGGCGAAGGCGAAGGCGAACGAGGCTGAAGCTGGCTACCGTCCAGGCTTGCTCGCCTTTCGCACTGTATTTGTAGCGCGGGGAGAGGGAGCGTGGGATGCATTGGCGTCCGGAAGGAGCGGGCGCAAGGCACACCTTGGACTGAGCCGGGCTGGGCCAGGCTGGGTTTGGGCCTACGCCCGGCCAGATAATTTAGAGCATGGACAGGGTCTTAAAAACAGTTTTTTGTGTGTTGAAAATGTCACTTTAATTTATATTAAATAAGTAAAAAATCATTTACTCACAATGTTTCGGGCTTTTAGGTTTTCCATTTTGGTCTCGGATAGAAGATAGGACCCGAGCCCGGCCCGAGTCTAGCCCGACCTGACATCGCGAGTCGCACATGCCCATTATAGTCCATATTTCAATGCACTAGCGAAGCGAATATTAGCAATGCACTAGCGACGCGAATATTGTGAAATTAATGTTACATTTATATTTAATAAATTACTAAATATATTCTATATCACAACAGACAATTTAAAATTACGATTTATTTTAATTCTTGAAATTAATATCTCGAGAAACGGTCAATTCCTATTTTAAATATTAATGTCACATTTTATTTTAATAAATTATTAAAATAAATATCTACCGAATAGTCGACAAAAAATAATAGTGCTACATTTTATTTATCATACATATTTAGTTAATATTCTTTCGAATGATTTAAAATATTTATGTTCTTTATTAAATTTTCTTTCTAAGAGGAGGGGGCGCAAATGGGGTACCATTGTCCTAGGCACACCTCGGGCTGGGCCAGGCCGCGTTTGTGCCTATGTTCAGACAGAAAATTTAAATAGAGTTTGGCTTGGGTTCTAAAAACAGTTTTTTGTGTTGTAATGGTAGTTTAATTTGAATGAAATGAGTGAAAATTTTATTATTCTTATGTTGAATACAATGTCTTGGATTTATTGAGATTTAATCTTGAGGTCAGAGTATTTGCTCTGGTACCAGCTGCGGTGAACCAACATATCTCTTCGTGTTGTAATACGCAAGTCCTTGATATAACGGTATGAAACATCAATTTCACCATAATTACATACCTCGGGGTGGTAAAAGAGAAACATCGCATATTCAAGGTATGACTATAGATTGCAACTTAGTGTACTACAAAAGATCTTAAGAACCTCCTCACTACACTGAGGAAAGTTTCTTTACAAAAGAAAACGAGAAAGAATAACTAGTATACTATTTTACGACTAAGTCTATTTTTAATACTATTTGGCTTGTGATTTCTGCGACGTTGATGCCTATAGATATATGTTCTACTTCATCCGTTCCAAAATAGATGTCTTAGATTTGTTAAAATTTGGATGAACCTTGAATAGTGTCTAGATTTATTTAATTTTTAACAAATCTGAGACATCTATTTTGGGATCGAAGGGAGTATTACCTATAAATTAATCTTATTTCTATTTGTGGGCTTCACTTTCACTAAAATTGATGTAGACGTCGACTTCATTTATTCCACTAGATTACCTTTAGCTCTACAAAGTAGTTTTCCCTGATGACATCATTGTTTGCTTCAGAATCTAGCAAGGATTAATAAGGTACGGTTGACCACGAGCGAACTTAACAAATTTATTAAGTAGATATGTTTGATGCGCTATCTATAACCATAGACCATAAGAGGCTAATGCAAGTTTTCATAAACATTTCTTTAAAATATTGTTTTTATTCTGAAAAACTATGTTCACCAACCTTCACAGGTTTATTAGAACTTCATGGAGTTCCCATATGAGAAGATGTTCGCTGTCCCGATGGAGGAGGAAACCATCGTAGCCACCAACGATGAAGAACACTTGAAGATCCTCGCCTGCCTGGCCAGCTTGTACGCGCGGGATATAAAGTTATGGTGCGGTGGCACGGCACCAAGCCGTCGCAAGAGCAAGCCAGGGCAGCGTCTAGAGGGGCACTACATGTTGTACGCGAACTACTTCGTCAACGATCCATTGCACGGCGAGACGATATTTTGGTGCCATTTTCACGATGGATGGAAGCACTTCATAAAGAGTGTGCATGTCATCCGGGAGTTCGACACCTACGTCAAATGTAAGAAGAACCGCACCGACACGGTAGGATTTTCCTTAAACCAAAAGTGCATGATCGCTTTGAGGATGCTTGCATATGGAGCTCCTACTGATACACAAGATGACTATCTACGCATGACTGAGTCCACCGCCATTGAGTGCATGTACAACTTCTACATGGCAGTGGTTGCAGTGTTTGGACCAACATACTTGAGCTCACCCAATGCCGATGACACTTCTTGGATCCTAGCAATGAATTAAGTTAGAGGATTTGCTGGGATGCTTAGAATCATCGACCGCATGCATTGGGCATGGAATAACTTTCCATTTGCTTGGCATGAAATGTACAAATGCTACAAAGAAGCTTCAAGTGTGATTCTTGAGGTAGTGGCTACATATGATCTTTGGATTTGGCATTCCGTTTTAGGAATGATAGGATCTCATAACGACATCAACATCCTGCAGTGCTCAAATGTCTTTGCCAAGCTTGTTGAAGGCCATGCTCCCACGGTGAAGTATGTGATCAATGGGCACCACTATAACAAGGGATATTACCTGGAACATGACATCTATCCAAGATGGTCAACATTTATGAAGACTATCTCAAATCCTGTTGTGGGCAAGAAATACAACTTTGCCAAGGACCAAGAAGCTTGCTTGAAGAATGTCGAGCGGATGTTTGGTGTGCTCCAAGCCCGATTTGTTGTTGTCCGGTATCTTGCTTTGACATGGTCAAAAGATCAGATGTGGGAGGTGATGAATGCATGTGTCATCTTTGATGAAAATATGCCCTAGAGGCAATAATAAATGTATTATTATTATTCATATATTTGTTTCATAATTATGTTTATTGTTTATGCTATAATTGTATTGGTTTCGAATAAAGTGTATTTGGAGAAAAACTCTAATACATGTGTGGAATAATAAACACCAACCTGACATCCATGGTCTTATCTCTGAGACTAGTTCATGTATCAATGATAGTCACGGTTTCCTGACTATGGGAAAGACGACAAAGTGTTGTGGAGTTGCCACTGATATATTGATATTGGAGTTGTTAGGAGAACAACGTAATGGATATACCTAATATGATATACTGTAAGATATATGTTCTATTATTTATGAATTGTGCATGCCATCCGGGAGTTTGACACCTATGTCAAATGCAAGAAGAACTGCACCGGCATGATAGAATTTTTCTCAAACCAAAAGTGCATGACCGCTTTGAGGATGCTTGCATATAGATCTCCCGTTGATACACAAGATGACTATCTACGTATGGTCGAGTCCACTGTCATTGAGTGCATGTACAACTTCTACATGGCAGTGGTTGTAGTGTTTGGACCAACATACTTGAGCTCATCCAATGCCGGAGACACTGCTTGGATCCTAGCAATGAATGAAGTCATAGGATTTCTTAGGATTCTTAAAAGCATCGACCGCATGCATTGGGCATGGAATAACTTCCCATTTGCTTGGCATGGAATAACTTCCCAATGCTTTGTGTGATTTAGGTGCAGGAGTTAGTGTAATGTCTTTTTCCGTCTATAAAAGATTAGGATCATGGAGAGTGATGATGAGGCGTTGGTGAAGGAGGAGACGCAGCTGGAGGCGATTCCGGCAGTTGTTCCCCCTCCAATCTTCCTCCGGGCGACAGCCTGCTGGCTCTCTGTTACTTGATTTTCGATCTCCACCTCTCTGTATGTATGTGTAAAGGAAAGGAAATGAGAAGTCCTACTAGGACTTGGAGTCTTACTTCTACTCTCTCTCTAGATGAGAGACTAGCCACACATATCACTAGTAGAAAAAAGGCTATCCGTTCGTGCCTCCTAACAGCATTAGTCCCGGTTCCGCCACGAACCGGAACTAATGCTGGTACGCGTCCCGGTTCGAGAGGGCACGGGGCCCGGAGGCATGCATCCCGGTTGGTAGGGGGGCATACGTCCCGGTTTGTAACACAAACCGAGACTAAAGGTTGGGCGTCAGCCACGTGGCGTGGCACACACCTTTAGTCCCGGTTTGTGTTACAAACCGGGACGTATGCTACCGCCCTCTATAAATGCAACGCCCCAGCCCTCTGCCTCCACTATGTTTTTTCTTGGTGGAAGGTGTGAGGGGTGTGCTAGTTTTTTCCCCTATGCATGCATTCAAGGTGTTTGATGAAATGTTTGAGTGAATGATCCCGTTCAATTTCTCATAGAACAAAACTATAGAAGGTGTCCGAGACGCACTTGAGCTTTCTCCTCTTTATTTTCCTCGATCGAGGTTAGCAATCTTATCTTTTCTCTGTCATTGATACAATGCATGTGTCGATATGAATTGGTCATTTCACTATTTATGATGTCCTGTTTTTGATAAACTTACTTATATGATGCAGATGAACGGTCGGGAATGGATGTACGGTGACCGGCGTGTACCCGGGTATATGAAAGGCGTGGATAAATTTATTGATGTGGCTACGGCAAACAAAGAGAATGGTTTTATACGTTGTCCATGTGTTCAATGTTGGAACAACAAGGAGTACTCTTCCTCGAAAATCATTCGCGGCCACCTGATTATGAAAGGTTTCATGCCCAACTATAATTGCTGGACCAAGCACGGGGAAAGAGGGGTTATGATGGAAGATGGTGAAGAAGAAGATGATGATAACAACTATCATCATATGTTTCCTGAATACAGTGATACTGCAATGGAAGACAATGGAGAGGAAGGAGGTGAAGAACGAGCATCAGATGAGCCGACTGATGAACTTGGTAGGGTCATTTCTGATGCAAAGCGAGACTGTGAAACAGAAAATGAGAAGTTGAAGTTAGAGGGCATGTTAGAAGATCACAAGAAATTGTTGTACCCAAATTGTGAAGATGGCAGCACAAAGCTCGGTACCACACTGGAATTGTTGCGATGGAAGGCAGAGTGTGGTCTAACTGACTCCTCATTTGAAAAGATGCTGAAAATAATGAAGCCGAAGTTTCCAAAACATAACGAACTTCCCGAGAGTACCTACGAAGCAAAGAAGACTCTCTGCCCTCTAGGATTAGATGTGCAAAAGATACATGCATGCATTAATGACTGCATCCTCTATCGCGGTAAGGAGTATGAGAATTTAGATAAATGCCCGGTATGCAACGCATTGCGGTATAAGATCAGACGAGATGACCCTGGTGATGTTGAGGGAGAGCCCCTCCGGAAGAGGGTTCCTGCTAAGGTTATGTGGTATGCTCCTATAATACCAAGGTTGAAACGCATGTTCAGAAACAAAGAGCATGCCAGGTTTTTGCGGTGGCACAAAGAAGACCGTAATAAAGATGGGAAGTTGAGACACCCTGCTGATGGGTCACAGTGGAGAAAAATCGAGAGAGACTTCCCAGACTTTGCAGGTGACGCAAGGAACTTATGGTTTGGTCTAAGTACGGATGGCATGAATCCTTTTGGGGAGCATAGCTGCAGTCACAACACCTGGCCCGTGACTCTATGTATCTACAACCTGCCTCCTTGGTTGTGCATGAAGCGTAAGTTCATTATGATTTCAGTACTCATCCAAGGCCCGAAGCAACCGGGCAACGACATTGATGTGTACCTTAGGCTATTAGTTGAAGAACTCTTACAGTTATGAGTCAAACCAGGTGTACGTGCGTGGGATGAGAACAAACAGGAGCCATTTGATCTACGAGGGTTGCTATTCGTAACCATCAATGATTGGCCTGCTCTTAGTAACCTTTCAGGACAGACAAACAAGGGATATAAGGCATGCACACACTGTTTAGATAAGACTGAAGGTACATATTTGCATAAATGCAAGAAGGTTGTGTACCTGGCGAATCGACGATTTCTTCCGACCAATCATCCCATAAGAAAGAAAGGCAAGCATTTCAAAGGTGAGGCAGATCATCGGAAGAAGCCTGAACTCCCTGCTAGTGATGATGTATTTGGTATGGTCAAGGACATAGAAGTAATCTTTGTAAAGGGTCCCGGAGGTCAATCAGTTCCGAACGACGTCGCTACAGGACACGCACCCATGTGGAAGAAGAAATCTATATTTTGGGAGCTGCCATATTGGAAAGTCCTGCGTGTCCTCTCTTCAATCGACGTGATGCACGTGACGAAGAATCTTTGCGTGAATCTGCTAGGATTCCTAGGCGTGTATAGGAAGACAAAAGATACACCAGAAGCACGGGAGGACCAACAAATTATAAAGACCCAAAGAACATGCATACACAGAAAAAGACGGATAAAGGGCGTCACTTAAGTCGTGCCAGCTATGCTCTTACCAAAGCAGAGAAGGAAATCTTTTTTGAAGTCCTTTACAGTATCAAGGTGCCGTTTGGCTTCTCATCTAATATAAAGGGGATAATAAATATGGCAGAGAAAAAGTTCCAAAACCTGAAGTCTCATGACTGTCACGTGATTATGATGCAGTTGCTTCCGATTGCATTGAGGGGGCTTCTACCGGAAAGTGTTCGAGTACCCATTGTGAAGCTGTGTGCATTCCTCAATGCAATATCTCAAAAGGTAATCAATCCAGATATTCTGCCAAGGTTACAGAAGGATGTGGTACAATGTCTTGTTAGTTTTGAGTTGGTGTTCCCACCATCCTTCTTCAATATTATGACGCATCTCCTGGTTCACCTAGTGGAAGAGATTGCCATTCTCGGTCCGGTATTTCTGCACAATATGTTCCCCTTTGAGAGGTTCATGGGAGTCTTAAATAAATATGTTCATAACCGTGCTAGACCAAAAGGAAGCATCTCCAAGGGATATGGAACAGAGGAGGTCATTGAGTTTTGTGTTGACTTTATTCCTGACCTTAAGCCGATTGGTGTTTCTGACTCGCGGCATGAGGGAAGACTAAGTGGAAAAGGCACGCTGGGAAAGAAAGCAATGATATGTAGGGACGGGGATTCTTTCACTAAAGCACACTACACAGTTCTACATAATTCCACCTTGGCAGCTCCGTATATCGAGGAACACAAGAATATTGTATGCTCCAAAAACCCGGGGAAGCCTGAATCATGGATTACAGATGAACACATGAAGTCTTTCGGTGGTTGGATGCGGAAACATCTCTTGAATGACACCACTGTTGGAGATCAGCTATACTTGTTGGCCGCGTCACCATCTTCTACTGTATTGAATTTCCAAGGGTACGAAATAAATGGGAATACATTCTACACGATCGCCCAAGATAAAAAGAGCACCAACCACAATAGTGGTGTCCGCTTTGATGCAATAGACGAGAATGGACAAAAGGACACATACTATGGTTACATAGAGGAGATATCGGAACTAGACTATGGAGTCTCTTTTAAGGTCCCTTTGTTTTGCTGCAAATGGGTCAACCTGAATGGGGAAGGCGTAAAGATAGACCAGTTGTACGGAATGACAACAGTGGATCTCAACAATCTTGGTTATAGAGATGAACCATTCGTCCTAGCCAATGATGTTTCTCAGGTTTTCTATGTGAAGGACATGTCCTCCAGACCGAAAAAAAGAAAAAATATGCAAACGAATACATCATATGATGAGCCAAAGCGTCACATAGTTCTTTCAGGGAAAAGAAACATCGTGGGAATCGAGGACAAGACAGACATGTCAGAAGATTATAATAAGTTTGATGAAATTCCGCCCTGCACAGTGAAAACTGACCCAAGCATTCCGTTAAGTAAAGAAGATGCTCCATGGTTACGTCTGAAGCGATCATAAGGAAGGACATATGCCAAGAAGTTCATGCTCATATTATGTAACTATAGTTCATGTCTTTCGCGGTTTGTGGCTTTACCGAAGGATATCTTTCGGGGTTTGTGGCTTGACCGGGACTATATATAGGGGGGCCTTTAGTTCCGGTTTTGTAGTCTCAGTTTTTAATATTAATAAATGTCTTGAGTGTTAGTCCCATTTTGTGGCTGGACCGGGACTATGAAGAAGTTGTCCCGGTTCGTACTTACCATTAATATCCGATCTCCAAACGCGCGCGGTCACATATTAGGGAATGCCTCTATGACCAGTTTCTTGGAGATGCCGGAGGACTGGGATCCGGGGGCATCTACCTGAAGCTGGTCGTAGTGGTGTCCCTGCTCTCTAAAACCATCTTGCAGCTTGTAACTTCTCTAACTAGATTAATACACCTTGGAGCTAACTAATTTCACATAATAGGGAGTGCCTCTATGACCAGTTTCTTGGAGATGCCGGAGGTCTAGGATCCGGTGGCATCTCCCTGAAACTGGTCGTAGTGGTGTCCCTGCTCTCGAAAACAATATTGGAGATGCCTCAATCTGGCTGGAGGACTGGACTAACAAGGATGCCTATTTATAGTATAAGCAGCTTGGCATAGTGCCGACACTTACAAAATAATGTCGACACTCACCCCTATTATTAGTGCTGACTCGTGTTTTGTCGTCTCCAATCGGGACTAAAGGTTCATCTTTAGTCTCGGTTGGTGACACCATCCGGGACAAGGTACACGCCGCACGACATAATGTCGACACTCACTCCTATCATTAGTGTTGCCTGGCCCAGCCTGCCGAAATCCCTCCAACCGGGACTAAACCTTTAGTATATTAAAAATCCGAACAATGAAAATCCTTCGCGTGGTGTCATATTATGTGACATAGTTGAAAGGAAAAATACCAGACTTGGCATATTATGTGGCATAGTTTGTGATGCTGTGCCCATATTATGCATGCATGTGCACATTGGTATGGAGAACAATGTTGCAGGAGGAAGTTTTCCTTTTTGTCGCACGGAAAAGCCCTTTTCCATTTTTCGAGCACAAAAAACGGGTCGTTTTGTGAAGTAATCACCAAAATGCTGTTTCAGAATGCTACCGTCCCATTTTACTAAAATACTAGACCACCTTACATGGACTATCTCCCAACCGGGACATCTCAAACCTTTTCGTCCATCCCGGGTAAAAAGGACAGATGTCTGCCGAATCGGTAGGAAGTGGGTCCGGTTTGTACTACAAGTACATAATCTATTGCCCGTGATTTTTTGAAAAAATCATTTTTAGACTCGCAATATGTGGTTTCTTCAGAGATCCAATGCAAGTTCTAACGATGATCGTCCCCTATCTTCATGCACGCCGGTTCGACCATAGTTAGAAATTCAGAAAATTCAAAACGGGCATAATAAATTCAAAAAAAATCCGAACAATGAAAATCCTTCGCGTGGTGTCATATTATGTGACATAGTTGAAAGGAAAAATACCATACTTGGTATATTGATCATGTCTCGAAAAAACCTTCACAAAATGACCTATCATGTTTGAGGTTTCATGGCTTTCGGTCCAAATGACCGATGTTATGTGCTGAATCACGGCATAGTTTGTGATGTTGAGCCCATATTATGCATGCATGTGGACATTGGTATGGAGAACAATGCTACAGGAGGAAGTTTTCCTTTTTGTCGCACGGAAAAGCCCTTTTTCCATTTTCCGAGCGCAAAAAACGGGTCCTTTTGTGAAGTAACCACCAAAATGCTGTTTCAGAATGCTACCGTCCCATTTTCCTAAAATACTAGACCACCTTACATGGACTATCTCCCAACCGGGACATCTCAAACCTTTTCGTCCATCCCGGGTAAAAAGGACAAATGTCTCCCGAATCGGTAGGAAGTGGGTCCGGTTTGTACTACAGGTACATGATCTATCGCCCGTGATTTTTTGAAAAAATCATTTTTAGACTCGCAATATGTGGTTTCTTCAGAGATACAATGCAAGTTCTAACGATGCTCGTCCCCTATCTTCATGCACGCCGGTTCGACCATAGTCAGAAATTCAGAAAATTTAAAACAGGCATAATAAATTCAAAAAAAATCCGAACAATGAAAATCCTTCGGGTGGTTTCATATTATGTGACATAGTTGAAAGGAAAAATACCAGACTTGGTATATTGATCATGTCTCGAAAAAACCTTCACAAAATGACCTATCATGTTCGAGGTTTCATGGCTTTCGGTCCAAATGACCGATGTTATTTGCTGAATCACGGCATAGTTTGTGATGCTGTGCCCATATTATGAATGCAGGTGTACATTGGTATGGAGAACAATGTTGCAGGAGGAAGTTTTCCTTTTTGTCGCACGGAAAAGCCCTTTTCCATTTTCCGAGTGCAAAAAAGGGTCGTTTTGTGAAGTAACCACCAAAATGCTGTTTCAGAATGCTACCGTCCCATTTTCCTAAAATACTAGACCACCTTACATGGACTATCTCCCAACTGGGATATCTCAAACCTTTTCGTCCATCCCGGGTAAAAAGGACAAATGTCTGCCGAATCGGCACGAAGTGGGTCCGGTTTGTACTACAGGTACATGATCTATCGCCCCTGATTTTTTGAAAAAAATCATTTTTTAGACTTGCAATATGTGGTTTCAGATATCCAATGCAAGTTCGAACGATGCTTGTCCCCTATCTTCATGCACGACGGTTCGACCATAGTTAGAAATTCAGAAAATTCAAAACGGGCATAATAAATTCATAAAAAATCCGAACAATGAAAATCCTTCGCGAGGTGTCATATTATGTGACATAGTTGACAGAAAAAATACCGGACTTGGTATATTGATCATGTCTCGAAAAAACCTTCACAAAATGACCTATCATGTTCGAGGTTTGATGGCTTTCGGTCCAAATGACCGATGTTATGTGCTGAATCACTGCATAGTTTGTGATGTTGTGCCTATATTATGCATGCATGTGGACATTGGTATGGAGAACAATGTTTCAGGAGGAAGTTTTCCTTTTTGTCGCACGTAAAATCCCTTTTCCATTTTCCGAGGGCAAAAAACGGGTCATTTTGTGAAGTAACCACCAAAATGCTGTTTCAGAATGCTACCGTCCCATTTTCCTAAAATACTAGACCACCTTACATGGACTATCTCCCAACCGGGACATCTCAAACCTTTTCGTCCATCCCGGGTAAAAAGGACAAATGTCTGCCGAATCGGTAGGAAGTGGGTCCGGTTTGTACTACAGATACATGATCTATCGCCCGTGATTTTTTTAAAAAAAATCATTTTTAGACTCGCAATATGTGGTTTCTTAAGAGATTCAATCCAAGTTCTAACGATGCTCGTCCCCTATCTTCATGCACGCCGGTTCGACCATAGTTAGAAATTCAGAAAATTCAAAACGGGCATAATAAATTAAAAAAAATCCGAACAATGAAAATCCTTCGCGTGGTGTCATATTATGTGACATAGTTGAAAGGGAAAATACCAAACTTGGTATATTGATCATGTCTCGAAAAAACCTTCACAAAATGACCTATCATGTTTGAGGTTTCATGGATTTCTGTCCAAATGACCGATGTTATGTGCTGAATCACGGCATAGTTTGTGATGTTGTGCCCATATTATGCATGCATGTGGACATTGGTATGGAGAACAATGCTACAGGAGGAAGTTTTCCTTTTTGTCGCACGGAAAAGCCCTTTTTCCATTTTCCGAGCGCAAAAAACGGGTCGTTTTGTGAAGTAACCACCAAAATGCTGTTTCAGAATGCTACCGTCCCATTTTCCTAAAATACTAGACCACCTTACATGGACTATCTCCCAACTGGGATATCTCAAACCTTTTCGTCCATCCCGGGTAAAAAGGACAAATGTCTGCCGAATCGGTAGGAAGTGAGTCCGGTTTGTACTACAGGTACATGATCTATCGCCCGTGATTTTTTGAAAAAAAATCATTTTTAGACTCGCAATATGTGGTTCTTCAGAAATTCAATGCAAGTTCTAAATGAGCCATTTTTCTTCCCGCCATTTCTTCCCGCCAATTTTCTTCCCGCCATTTTTCTTCCTGCCAGTTTTCCCGCCAGTTCTTCCCTCCAGTTATCTTCCTGCCATTTCTCACTATATATATAGGGTTCGCCTCGATTGTCATTGCACATCTCTAGACTCATATCTGCAACCTCATCACTCTTTCCCATGACTTCCACCTTAGCACTAACTCCCAGGGAGGCGGAGGCGCTTTGCGCCTCGAACTACCCCTGCCTGCCGGGCTACTGTGTCCCCGTCGGATGGATGCTGAGCGTCGGAGGCATGCCGGTTCCTCCTGTCCCTCTAGGTGTGGCGCGTCGGATGGCCATCACGAACCACTACTACTTTGAGCTCACGCCGGAGCAGCGGAGGAATCCCAGATGGCATCCCAACTATTTCCCGACTTGGGAAGCCTTCTTCGTGGATCGGCGTGAGAGGGCGCTCGCTAGGCACGAGGACGACGACCCACCTCCTCCAAATTTCAACGAGGCCGGCCGTTAGTTGTGGTGGCGCGGTCGTACTCTCCAGAGCGTCATGGCCTACGACACGGCCGCCGACTCTAGCCGCCGCATGCGCTACCCTCAAGTCCATCCCACTCGTACTCAGCCTTCAAGGTTCAACTACGGCGACCCCGACGACGACAGCGAGGAAGGCCGCCGCGAGTACAACGACTATAGTGGCGAGTATTACAGGTGTAGGCAGGAGCATGACTGAATCACTCCAACATTGCAAAACAAGTTCGGCCGATTGTGGCTTAATCTGGCCATGTATCTTAATTTTCAGTTTTTCTATGTAACTTTGTGTTAGTTGCGTTATGTACTTTAATTCCAGTTCTATCCTAATAAAATTTTCTTTCCGCCCATAATTTCCCGTCCTTTTTTTCTCGCCCATTAATATATAAAAAATATAAGTTAATTCAAATCCAAATTAAAAACAGAAAATGGTTTTGAATTAGTTATTCAAATCCAAACACTATTTATGTTTAAAGTTTTTCTAAATTCCAAATTAATATTCAAAAAATATAAGTTAATTCATTTTTAATTTTCAATGGTTCATAGTTTAAATGGTTACATTAATTATTTTTTAAAAATAGAAAATGGTTTTGAATTATTTATTCAAATCCAAACACTTTTTATGTTTAAAGTTTTTCTAAATTCCAAATTAATATTCAAAAAATATAAGTTAATTCATTTTTAATTTTAAATGGTTCATAGTTTAAATGGTTACATTAATTATTTTTTAAAAATAGAAAATGGTTTTGAATTAGTTATGCAAATCCAAACACTTTTTATGTTTAAAGTTTTTCTAAATTCCAAATTAATATTCAAAAAATATATGTTAATTCATTTTTAATTTTAAATGGTTCATAGTTTAAATAGTTACATTAATTATTTTTAAAAACAGAAAATGGTTTTGAATTATTTATTCAAATCCAAACACTTTTTATGTTTAAAGTTTTTCTAAATTCCAAATTAATATTCAAAAAATATAAGTTAATTCATTTTTTATTTTAAATGGTTCATAGTTTAAATGGTCACATTAATTATTTTTTAAAAATAGAAAATGGTTTTGAATTAGTTATTCAAATCCAAACACTTTTTATGTTTAAAGTTTTTCTAAATTCCAAATTAATATTCAGAAAGTATAAGTTAATTCATTTTTAATTTTAAATGGTTCATAGTTTAAATGGTTACATTAATTATTTTTAAAAATAGAAAATGGTTTTCAATTAGTTATTCAAATCCAAACACTTTTTATGTTTAAAGTTTTTCTAAATTCCAAATTAATATTCAAAAAATATAAGTTAATTCATTTTTAATTTTAAATGGTTCATAGTTTAAATGGTTACATTAATTATTTTTTAAAAATAGAAAATGGTTTTGAATTAGTTATTCAAATCCAAGCACTTTTTATGTTTAAAGTTTCTCTAAATTCCAAATTAATATTCAAAAAATATAAGTTAATTCATTTTTAATTTTAAATGGTTCAAAGTTTAAATGGTTACATTAATTATTTTTTAAAAATAGAAAATGGTTTTGAATTAGTTATTCAAATCCAAACACTTTTTATGTTTAAAGTTTTTCTAAATTCCAAATTAATATTCAAAAAATATAAGTTAATTCATTTTTAATTTTAAATGTTTCATAGTTTAAATGGTTACATTAATTATTTTTAAAAACAAAAAATGGTTTTGCATTAGTTATTCAAATCCAAACACTTTTTATGTTTAAAGTTTTTCTAAATTCCACATTAATATTCAAAAAATATAAGTCAATTCATTTTTAATTTTAAATGGTTCATAGTTTAAATGGTTACATTAATTATTTTTAAAAATAGAAAATGGTTTTGAATTAGTTATTCAAATCCAAACACTTTTTATGTTTAAAGTTTTTCTAAATTCCAAATTAATATTCAAAAAATATAAGTCAATTCATTTTTAATTTTAAATGGTTCATAGTTTAAATGGTTAAATTAATTATTTTTAAAAATAGAAAATGGTTTTGAATTAGTTATTCAAATTCAAACACTTTTTATGTTTAAAGGTTTTCTAAATTCCAAATTAATATTCAAAAAATATAAGTTAATTCATTTTTAATTTTAAATGGTTCATAGTTTAAATGGTTACATTAATTATTTTTAAAAATTAGAAAATGGTTTTTAAGTAGTTATTCAAATTCAAACACTTTTTATGTTTAAAGTTTTTCTAAATTCTAAATTAATATTCAAAAAATATAAGTTAATTCATTTTTAATTTTAAATGGTTCATAGTTTAAATGGTTACATTAATTATTTTTTAAAAAAAGAAAATGGTTTTGAATTAGTTATTCAAATTCAAACACTTTTTATGTTTAAAGTTTTTCTAAATTCCAAAGTAATTATCATTTAAAAAATTACAAATTTAAACCCCAAAATAAAAAATAAGGCGGGAAGACAGAGAAAATTCCTGATTTTTTTTAAAAACAGGGTCATATGTCCCGGTTGGAGCCACCAACCGGGACTAAAGACCCTGCGCGCGCCAACCCTTGGTCTATTGAAATACGTCCCGGTTGGTGGCTCCAACCGGGACGTATGACCCTTTAGTCCCGGTTGGATCCACCAACCGGGACAAAAGGTTCTTCTTCCACATCTCACTTCTCTGCAACCTGACGCGCCGCACAGGTACAGCAGGGGAGACGCCGCCGCCCCGATCCCCCGAACGCCGGCAGGCTGCCCGCCGTCGTCGTCAGCGCCGCCGCCTGCGCCCGTGGAGCCGCGCGTCACGAACCGCTGCCGCCCGTCCCCGCGCCGGAGAGGAGCTCCGCGCTGCCTACGCCCGGCCGCGCCGCGCCTCCTACGCCCATCCCTGCGCCGTGTCGTCCACGCGTCGGCCGTCCCCGCGCCGCGCCGCCCACACCGTCCCGTCCCCGCCACCTCCATGCCGCCCCCATCGTCGGGAAGCTCACTGTTTGTGAGCTCCACTTTTAATTTCTCTGTTTTTCTTTTTTTTTAGTTATTTCTCGATACACTTGCAAAATATCCCGAGAAAGTATATAATCTTTGGATTTTAATATTCTTGGCAGGATTACGTATACAAAATGTTAGCTCACATGTACAATGTCCCGCATTTTGACTGTTATTTAGCAATCAAATTTAGAGACATCAAAATTAATACTCCCTCGGTTCCGAATGAGATGTCGCAGATTTGTTTAGATTCACATGTATCTTACCCTAAAACATGTCTACATATATACGAATCTAGCCAAATTTGTGATGAGTAATTCGGGGCGGATGGAGTACATGAGTTCCAGCAATATGCATGATAAAATTTACTAAAATAGTTTTGTCCGTTGGAGTACAATGATGCATTTAGTTTTGTATTGAAAAATAATTCTTCGGTGTGTAATGATTTTTTGATAGTTAATTTATTCAAACCATTATCATTAATTATGTATCCACGCTTGCTCTCCTTATTTTTGTATATTTTCAGAAAATGACTTAAATCTTATAAAATCAATAACTTATTAATTATAAGTCAGAAAAATATGAATAATATATCAAAATGTTTAGAAAATTGAGACCTACCTATCTAAGCTATCATCATACATTGTCAAGCAACTTAAAAACCCTATCTTAGATAAGGAATCATCAATACCCCTTAGGTGCATGTCGGTTCGACGATATGCCTTCGCGAGGGCATTTCGAACCCTCTTAAATCGATTTCAATATGGTATTTTGTTAGTATCTAGTATTACCTATCTGCTGGATAGTTTCCCTTTTGTAGCCTTATACTCATGTTGCCCTCTCATATGCATCCGAGGTTTCTCCGAACTAGGCTTTACACCCCTCGGAACTCTGGAATATTGATTTTAGTTCATTTTAGCTAGAGTTACCTATCTACTACACAATTTTGTTTTTGTAGCTAGGTTTAGGGTTCCTCTTTATTTTTATTATTGTGTATGTATATATTAGGGTTTCTCCGAATTAGGGTTTATATCTCTCAAAACCCTACCTAGCATTCTAACTTAGCCGCTTTGACTTATCCGTTTTTCCACCTATGCAGAAAATATGGACCCACACGACAGAGACAAAGAAAAGGAAGAGTTGATCCAAGGTGTGATCCGTGGGGAAGAAAATTTAGATGTATCGATGTTTCTGAACAACTCCGGTGAGGGTGATCCTATTTTTGCCGGAATAGACGACTTGTTTGAGGTTGAAGGTGATACCTTCCGCGAGGGACAAGGCGATGCCTTGTGTAATCGAGAAGACGACCGCTTCGGCGAGGTTCGTGAAATATAATTAATTAATTAATTAATTAATCATCTGCTATCTATATAAAAATAGTAACGACGATCTTTCTTCTTTTAGCCCTCCGGATCGAAGGAATCTACTGAAAAGAGCAGACGAGGCCCAACCAAAAAGTTGCAAGACCATGAGAGGTTCAGGATCGAAGATGTCGCTGAAGACGGCAAACCGACGGCTCCCGAAGTTGTCGCAAACAAATTTGTGGCACAATGCGGAGTAATCGTTAGGGACTTAATCCCGATCACCATTAGAAATTGGAATAGGCCTGCTAATGCGGATGAAGAGGGAACATGTTTATTTGTCCCTAACCACACCAAAGATTTACTGTGGAAGAGGCTCATGGTTAATTTCAAACTACCGAAGATAGAGCTGGATCCAAATGCGGAGGATCCAGTTGAGGACGTCTTACAACATGGGAGAGCCATGGAGGCTAAGGTCAGGGAGTGGGCTTTGAAGAAGATGGCCTAGTGTTTCGCCAACTGGAAGAAAAGATTGCACCTTGACTATGTCGTGAAAGAGAAGACTCCCGATTTCAAGAATATTCAGTTTGAGAAGATAAAACCATTCTGGGCTGAGTTTGTGGAATACAAGACATCAGAAAAAGCTAAGAAAATGTCTGCAACGAATAAGCTGAATGCTGCTAACAAGAAGTATCACCATACTATGGGGCAAGGTGGCTACAGGGCTGGCATTCCTAAGTGGGAGAAACTTGAGAATGAACTGCGTGCTAAAAAGATCACCCCAGAGACAGACGATTGGGTAGAACGTGCAAGGAATTGGTTTTACGGGCATGGGGGCACGTTGGACTCGGAAGGGAGGTGTATATATAACATACGACATAAAGAAGACCCCTTGCCAATCGAGAGGATGAGAAAAGCAGTAAAGGCTGTTAAAGATGGGGACTTCATTCCCGATAGAGAGAATGATCAGCTCACACTCACCCTTGGAAATAAGGAACATGATGGACGAACACGAGGCACAAGCGGCTCCAAACCATGGAGGACTGGGTTTCCCGAAGAGAGGAAGAAATATCCTGATAGAAGTCGTCAGAGGAGAAAGGACAAGGCGGAAGTTGAAGCAGATATTCAGAAAGAGCGAATGCGTATAATTGAAGAACGAATAAAGCAACAACAAGATGAAATTAACGCACTTAAAGAGAAAAGTACTACCGGCCCATCTCAGCAGCACACTGCATGCGATGCTACCGGCCTATCGAATAATCAAAAAAGC
Organism: Avena sativa; assembly: GCA_916181665.1. Taxonomy (NCBI): domain Eukaryota; kingdom Viridiplantae; phylum Streptophyta; class Magnoliopsida; order Poales; family Poaceae; genus Avena; species Avena sativa. The sequence goes on along the minus strand of OV702279.1, from coordinate 378,067,371 downwards.
AATGTGGCTTCCACCGAGGTCCCGGGTGATGACAATGACGATGGTGCACCGACGATGGCTCCTGTTGGCTACCCAGTGGATGATATCATACAGATGACACACTGCGAGCTACATGTCAAAGTTGTGAACATATCAATGAAGGTGGCGGTCGGCTATGCCTTACCAATTGGACCCACACCAACTTACCACTGTCGTCTGGTTCCACAGGGCTACGCTGTTGTAGGGGTGGATGAAATCATGCCCACCTTTGAAGTTTTGAAGCTTGACTACCCTGCAGGTGAAGGGGATGTGACTGAACTGGGAGACGCAACAAACGTCACCATTCTATGGCCAAAGGAATGTATCGTGCTTCGAAATCACACGGCAAGGCCATCTTCGCTGCCGCCTCACCCGTCTCCAGCGAGGTCGTCGCTGCCGTGGCAGCCGTCTTCGTCGCCTCACCCGGCTCCGTCGCCTCACCAATCTCCAGCGCAGCCATCGCCGCAGGAGCCATCGTCGGCGCCTCAGGATAAAAAGCGTAAGCGTACCGCTACTCTGCGTCGTGGTAAGCGATCGTCGAAACATAAACAAGAGCCTCTTCCAAAAGTACCAAAGGTTCCTCCCAAGAGAGCTTATGACTATACTGAAGAGGAGACTACGGCGATCGTTGATGCGGAAACGACAGCGTTTTTCGCTAAGCTGAGGCGGCCGAAAGAGCCAGAGTTCCCCAGCACCAAAGAAGAAAAAGCCAGAGTGTTGAAAATGCTAAAGACTCTTCATCAACCCAAGCCAAAGCTGTCATCAGACTATGAGCGTTCTATTCTCAAGTCACATGTGGCACAACAAGCCTCGAAGAGCAGTACTGATGCAAGCGAGAAATCTGTTGCCCAGCTCGGAGAACAAGCAAAACAGTCTTGCGCCCCTCTCAAGGTGATTTCCCATACCAATGTGGGGTCGAGCAAATATGGGGCCAAAGAGCAGTATGATCCAGAGGTAGTTGCACAATACGGAGAAGCTGCCGCTTCTCAAGGTATGAGTATAGCCCAGTACTTATCCCAGTTAGAGTACTTCCCCGTGAGTGAAGTATCATACAAATACCAGTACGGCAAACCTCTCGTCAAACCTAAGGAGGTAATTAATCTTCCAACAAAAATGCAAAGATTGCATAACTGGTACATGCATGCCACAAAGGCCGGGGCTAACTGGATAGTGCTGAAGGTTACAAAAAAGCATTATGGGAAAGAAATATATGACATGATATCCATTGAATTTGATGAACTATTTCAATTATTCAATCAAGATGCCTTGGATAAATCGATCATCAGTGCCTATTGTCTGTAAATACTAATTCTGTAATTAATTTAGTCTCCAGCTATCTCACCTTGTTTATTGCATGTATATAATCATACTGTAATATGCAGAATGAAGATTCTCGAATGCAGCAGAGGACAAATCTATGACATTGGCTTCATTGACCCATATTGGGTTCATCAAGCTAATCTCAAAACAAGCCCCCAGGATACGGAGGATAATATAGTACACGCGTTAAGGTTTTAAGAAACCAGAAGGGAAATACTTTTTCCTTACAACTTCGAGTGAGTGTCATTGTCTTGTATACATTTTCTATTTTGCTTACTCGATGTTAAGTATATAATTGATTAGTTATGCATTCGCAGCTTCCACTATATTCTGTTAATCATTCAACTTGACAAAGGGCGTGTACTAGTCATGGACTCGAAACATAAACCCCTTGAGCAGTGGAAGGACATGCAGATGCTTCTCTAGCGGTAATTCTAATCATTACGACACTATATCGGCAACGTTCGTGAATTTTATGATATCAAGTAATTAATAACTTATTTTATTCATTTTCTTCGCCGGGCAGCGCTTGGAAACGGTTCACCAACAAGGCTAGGGGTGTTTGGAAAGCGAAGCTTACATTTGAAGCACTAGATGTAAGCACCACTAGCTATATCCGCGCATCTCTTTGATTCTAGTTTTGATACAGTTATTATCATGCTTGATTATTATTTTGATTGAACTATGTTCTCGTAAAGTGCCTGACGCAGGAACCAGGTAACAATCTATGTGGATACTATGTTTGCAAGTTCATCCGGCAGACGTGCGATGAGAAGTGCAGAAATTTAGAGCAACTCCACGTACGTAAACAATTTCTATAGTTTTTAATTACAATCAAATTGTGTTTAGTTTCATTGATATAGGCTGACTCCTTTTTTAAATCAGATCAAACGTCTACGGGACGGTCTTCTGCCAAAGGATCGCGTACGAGCAATTCAGGAGCAATTGGCGGGATTCTTGGATGCAGAAGTCCTAAACCCAAAAGGAGAATACTATTTGGCTGTGTATAAACAATAGGGATTGTAGAAAGAGCAACTTTTGTATGTAGTGCATGAACTCGATCCGTGTATCGAATGTAATATTGTCATGATGATCTTATGTAATATAATGGTTCCTTCATTGATGAGTGCAAAACACTAAATAAACAATAAAACAATATAAATGAATTCTCTGCCGCGGCACAAAAAGTGGCCAAAATGCTGCCGCGGCAACAAAAGTTGTCAAAATGAATTCTCTGCCGCGGCAGAGAAATGTGTCAAATCTCTGCCGCGGCAGAAGGTTATTTGTCCCAGTTCGTGCGAACCGGGACGGTTGCTCCTCCCCCTCGCACGGAGCAGCGGCCACGTGTACGCTCTTTTGTCCCGGTTGGTGGGACAACCGGGACTAAAGGTTGGGGCTTTAGTCCCGATTGCCCCGTCCCGGTTGGGGAACTGGGACTAAAGGCCCTTACCAACCGAGACATATGGGCCGTTGTACTAGTGTATATATGCGGTTCTAGTGTTCATCTAGATGGCTTACTGGTTCTAGCTGATTCCTAATTACTACTGGATGTTGGCTAGTGGTTGATAATTCATACATTCTAGCCGTGTAGCACAAAGTACCAAAATAATAATAAAAATAGGATTTTCTATTCTTGCATTTTTAATAATTTTAAAAAATAGATTTTATTTAGCAAAGCACTAGCCGCGAGCGCACGTGCAATATAACAGTATACTTCATGTAGTACTACTAACTAGAACGGGACAAAAGGCTTCTCTTATAAGTTGGTATCTACCTTCTTGATTTAGCCATGTGGGACTAAACATTGGAGTGGCACACACATATGGCATATGCTATGCCAGTTATTGTTTTGGGTTTTGTCTTATTTGGCAGGTCGGCAGGAGCCAAATAAATTGCCTTGTGTATGAAATTAGGATACTTGCTGGATCTAGATGGAGACAAGCCTCTTCTGTGATGACTAACCTAGATGGAGATAAAACTCGATCCTTAAGTTTTCATGCACACGATAGCTTTATATGTGTACTAGTGTCCCTTGGGTTGGTTTGCTCCTACACACATGTTCAGACAATGTTGGAATGATCCGTAAGCATCTCTGAAGCTTTAATCAAGCAGTCCAAACAATATTCTACTCACTTCATACCGGTTTAAAGGACCATCACGTAGTCCAATAAAAAAAATTGTCACAAGTTTAATCAACAAAATATGAATTATAATTTTTAAAAATTATACCATTGTATTCATATTCAAAATATCTTTTCAATGGTATAATTTTTGTGACATACAGTTCATGTTTCGTTGGTTAAATATATGATCAAACTTTTTTTAGACTACGTGATGGCCATTTAAACCGGTATAAAGGGAGTACTAGAAGTTCTAGCCGCGGTCCCCACCGTGGTAGAGCCATGTCATGAGCATGCAAAGCTAGTCATGCATATATCAAGACTCTAACCTACAATACGGCATTTTTTTTTGCCAAATCTAACCTTTTGGCGAAACTAATTCCACGTCTGACCCCTCCACGAAACTAATTCGAAATCTGACCTCACCTCAGCGCCATATCAAATGGCGCCGACCCCTCTGGCCTGCTCCCTGGCTGCTGCGACTTGGCGTCAAACTGTACAACTTCAGCGCCATTTAAAATGGCGCCGACCCCAGGGGTCAGATTCGAATTAGTTTCGTGGAGGGATCAGACTCGGTTGAAGTTACCAGATTTGAGCAGATTTGGCAAAAAATACTATATATATACTCCATGTTGCTCCATTTCCTTTTTTGTGTCGACCGAGGCTAGTAATTTGGCTTCCTCGGTACAAAATCACGTCAAACATCGCCACCACCGTCATAGACTATCTTTATGCTAGCAAGCGGTTATGAGGATATGCAAGTTGCCTTTATGAAGGATCATCTATAGTGTTGGAATGATCACGTGGACATCTATAAAAATTCCTTGTGCTTGTAAATATTTTTTGCGGGTGTGCTTGTGAATATTGATATCATATAAACTTAATCTTATTGTTAAAACATACACAAAGTACAACACTTATTGTGGCATCATGCCCATGCTAAACACTATCGCTAGCATCACTATCACGAACAAGTCGAAGTTAAATCTCAGGTGTACTATGATGTCTAGGCCTCCAATGGTGACTCGTGGAAGCGTCATATGAACGTGTGTGTATCATTAAGGATGACGTATGGCATGCGTGACTAGCAACCTAGCGGAAGCCCACCATCTGTGCATGTAGCTTGTTATATAGTTTCACATGCAAGAATAACTAAAGCTACCACAATACAATATAGCGTGCACCTGAGTGTGGTGATATATACATGCGTGATATATACATGCGCGTGGAGTTTTCAACTTGTCCTTCTCTAGGAATGAGCTAAGGTTGACGGTGGGTGGGCGAGACATCTACAATCGATTTGCAAAAAGTTTAGACCATGTTCATAATATATCGAGCTCAAGTTTTAAGTTTTGTTCTTAACCTTAAATTAGCAGGGCTCCCACTCAAAAAAAAAGCATCCCTCTATTTTAGTGATCACATGATCCCATTTCACTATATCATCCCCCAATCGTCATGGACGATGACATAGCTTCAAAGGCAGACATTCTGAATGTCAATCACATCCCCATGTGATTCATGCTCGACCTTTTGGTCTCTTGTGTTCTGAGGCCATGTCTGTACATGCTAGGGTCGCCAACTCAAACTTATGTGTATTGTCGTGTAACCTTTCTTACACCCACTATATGCGAACGTAAGTATGTCTGACACCCCATCGTAATGGTGTCGGCTCACATCTCCAACCTCTCCAACATCGTCATGATGAAGATGGAGTAGTCCACCCCCGCACTGTGCATTTGTGAAAGTAGCTTGTTCTCTCTCTCATGCTACAGTATTTTAGTGCTATATGAACTTATCTACATGATTATGGCCATCTATATGTAATTCTTTTGTGGTGGATCTTTGGTTTTTATGATCTGAATATCTGAGATTGAAATTTTCAGATTGTGTTTGACGCATAAGTAGATGTATATTATGTACCCCGTTCTTGATTACCTAGTTTTGGACAAACTTGTATGATGGGACATGAGTGTTGGATTACTGTTTATTATGGTAGCATAGGATAGATATATGATACGTTTCCATAAAGTCCGAACTTGACTTATTCTCCAAGATGATATAGCCACCTATATATACTCGCCCAACATGACCTCTCTAGGACACCACTGGTTTCGCCACCTTCTACGTGTCCGTCCAGTACGTCTTTGTCGCTAGCGTCATCGTCTCGTCCTCGACTACATCACATGCTCATCTACTCCGACAACCGTGGTGCATCGATACCTCTTCCTCTTTTCCACTTTGTACTTTGCAACCGTTTGGAGGCCTCCTCTGCTAGTCTCTTTGACATGGCACAAGTTCATGGTCCCTGCCCTCGCACAACCGGTATTGGCAACACTGGTTCATGCCTTCGTCCTCGACGTGTCCTTGAGTTGCATCGACAACGTCTTCTTCGACATCGACTACCTCCTCTACGACTTCCTCGATCGTGTCACCGACGAGTTCTTATTTGCTTACTCGGTTTTAGTACAACCGGAGTATGCCCTCGTTCCCGACATGCGCCTGGTTCTAGGAAAACTATGGTTGCACCTCGTCCTCGACGGCTTAGACTGCATCGTCTCTGGCATCAACATCCTCGATAACTACCTCTAAGCATCTTCGTCATTCTCCTCGCGTACTATACGCATGCGGCTTCATGTGTGGCTACCTCGACACCGGCACCCGACCATGACATCTACCACGACAACCCCTTGCACAACTACCTAGACCAAGGTTGCAACGCTCACCGCGTCAATGCTTCCTCAACATTAGGCACAAACCACTACCACCTCGCTTGAACCTCATCAGCTTCCTATATAGTCCAAGCTACCGCGACGTGACATCATCCACGACGTTCCCGCTCATACTGCGAGGAGATGTCAACCCACTATTTCTATTTCGGTTTCTCTCCTGTCTAACCGTTCACAAAGTTCTAGCTGTTCAACATGCTAATGCTACGACTGCGGGATGTTAGCTCACTACTACTAAGAAAAACTATGACGGCACCTCGTACTATTATTCTCTAGTGACAATCTACAAATAAATAGCTCCGGGCGATTCCGTTGTCGTGGCAGTGGTGGCGTGTCTATCTCGATCATGGCGCGTGGGATCCATTGGCAGCAGATATTCCGAGCTCGGTCGGTTTCTGGTCAAGTGCCTGTGTCGATTAGGGGGGCGGCCGATGGCTGCCGCTGAAGTGTTGATGCCACCCATTCTCATGCTAAGTTAAGGATCGTGACTCTGATGTGGGATCACCTGCAAATTTAGCAATAAAGTTCCGCACTGATTGGCTGGGGTCCTTGAGGCAATGCACATTAAAATCAAGCATGATCTGACACAAGTAGATCGATCTCTCATCTCTCCACCTGGGGAGAACAGAATGCGCAAAAGGCCGGGCATTGCCAGAACTCCTCCAATTCAGATAGAAGACATCCCTGATCTGACAAGAAAAATGCAAGACGAACTGAACAGTACTTGTCCAACAGGAACACACTGGGTACAAGAAGATGTGCAGATGGATCGAATAGTTCCTTCCCAAGGGCCGCAGTACACAAAATCTACTCAATTATATGGTACAAGAATGACAACCAATCGAACATCTCTTGAAGAATTTTGACAGGGACACTAACTTTATTAACTGATGAGGTATCTGAATTTCATGTCATTTTGACCTGACGACTGCAACAACTTAACCTCGGACCAATTTGAATCGACTCAATTATTCAAATCGCGCTCTCACGGCATGGCTATTCCCACGGGAGCAAGATCGTCGTTGCCAGAATGCTCGTCGTTGGCGCTGCGCGCCACACGGACGCTGTGAACAGCGGCTGGTTGTCCCACACGAGCGTCAGGCAGCCGGCGAGCTCCTCCACATGGAAGAAGGCGCCTGAGAACGCGCGGACCAGCGAGGCCGCCCACCACGTCGCGCTCGGCCCGATCGGCACCTGGGCCAGCCCAGCGAGCCAGAGCCGAGCACACCAGAGGTCGTGCGGCTCGTGGCGCTCCGCACGGCTGCTGCCCTCGCCGCACACGATGTCGAAGATCTCCCGCTCAAGGTACGCCTCCGCTCCGGCGCGCCCGTCAGTGGCTATAGTAGAAGAGAGCGTTGATGAACCGCTCCACGAGCGTTGGCTTGTTGTGGTACGCCTCCTGCTCGACGACCGTGAACACCCTGGGCTGCATGGCGGCGACAAGGCCAAGGACGGCGTCGATGGGCGACGGGAGCGAGGTCGACGCGGAGGCGTCCGGGTCCACCAGAAGGCGGTGGAGATGGAAGATGGAGTTCACGGCCAGCGCCTCGCCTGGGACAAGCGGGAACATCCACGGCTGGAGCTCGTCGAGGGTGTCGACACTCACCCCGCAGAAGGAGAAGGGCACGTTCACGGCGAGCGCGATCTCGGCGAGGCGGGTACCCACCTCGTGCAGCGCGTAGCGAGATTCGACGCCGGTGATGCGGAGGGACGGCGGGCCGCCGGGGCGGCAGGCGAGGGTCTGGATGAACGCCGGCCACTGCGCGCCCGTCATGATGGCGAGGTCGATGACATGCACGCGGTCGCAGCCTTCGAACGCCTCCAGGATGGCCTGGTTGGCCGTGAAGTGGGCGAACATGAGGTAGGGCCCCGCCTCGTAGAACTGTCGGTACAGCTCGCGGGCGTGGTCCGCCGACGAGGCGGCGTCGACGGCCGCGGCGCCAGAGTTGCTCGAGGACGCCGGGAAGAGTATCTGGGCCAGCGCGGCGGCGAAGTGGCTCATGACGCGGCCGATCCCCTCGTCCGTCGAGACCGTCGTCGCAAGCGTCGCCCGGGCCTCGGCCAGGATGCCGGCGGCCGCCGCGTAGTCGCCCGCCTGGATGCAGATGGCGCACCAGACGAGGAGGTGTACCACCTGGATCGCGGAGTTCTCCTTTTCCTGGCGCCTCCTCGCGGCCTCGGTCTCCACGGGGTCCATACCTTGCTGCCAGGCGAAGGCGAAGGCGAAGGCGAACAAGGTTGAAGCTGGCTACCGTCCTGGCTTGCTCGCCTTTCGCACTGTATTTGTAGCGCGAGGAGAGGGGGAGCGGGCGCAAGGCACACCTTGAACTGGGTCGGGCTGGGCCGGGCTGGGCTTCGGCTTAGGCCTGACCAGATAATTTAGAGCCTGGCTTAGGGTCTTAAAAACAGTTTTTGTGTGTTGAAAATGTCACTTTAATTTATATTAAATGAGTAAAAAATCATTTACTCACAATGTATCGGGCTTTCAGGTTTTTCATATTGGTCTTGGATAGAAGATAGGACCCGAGCCCGGCCCGAGTCTAGCCCGACCCCGCCATCGTGAGTTGCACATGCCCGCTATAGTCCATATTTCAATACACTAGCGACGCGAATATTGTGAAATTAATGTTACATTTATATTTAATAAATTACTAAATATATTCTATATCGCAACAGACAATTTAAAATTACGATTTATTTTAATTTCTAACATTAATATCTCGAGAAACGGTCAATTCCAAAATTAAATATTAATGTCACATTTTATTTTAGCAAATTACTAAATTAAATCTCTACCGAATATTCGACAGAAAATAAAAAGTTAATGCTACATTTTATTTATCATACATATTTAGTTAATATTCTTTAAAATTATTTAAAATATTTATGTTCTTTATTAAATTTTCTTTCTAGTAGGAGTGGCCGCAAATGGGTGGTACCATTTCCCTAGGTACACCTCGGGCTGGGGTAGGCCGCGCTTGGGCCTACGTTCGTATAGAAAATTTCAATAGAGTTTGTCTTGGGTTCTAAAAACATTTTTTTTGTGCTGAAACGGTAGTTTAATTTGAATAAAATGAGTCAAAATTTTATTATTCTTATGTTGAATACAATGTCTTGGCTTTATTAAGTTTTAATCCTAAGGTCAAAGAATTTGCTCTGATACCGTCATGCTAAACCAACATAACACTTCAGTCTCCTTTGATTCATAGGGTAGGAAACTCAAAGGAATAGGAAATGCAAAGGATTGGAGTGCCATGTCTAATTGGATCCTATGGATAAAGGAATCCGATGCATGGATGTTTGATTGTCGCAAAGGATTTTTACCATAAGGTCTGACCTCATGCAAAGTTTCCTAGAGAAATAAACTATGAAATTCCTACGGAAACTAATCCTATAGGATGCAATCCCCTGAATCAAATGGCGCTAATAGGAATAATTCCTCAGGGTATGAATCCTATATCAATCCTAAGGAAATCGTAAGAATCAAAGGAGGCCTTCATGTTGTAATACGCAAGTCCTTGACATAACAGTAATAAAACATCAATTTCACCATAATTATATCCCTCGGCGTGGTAGAAAAGAAACATCATAGATTCATGTAAAATGCATATATGAACTTTGCACTTTGTTAACATGTTTAACCACAAATTTGAATCATATATAATGTTATATCCATGTTTTACATTGATTTATGGGGATTTACCAATGATCCCCCTTATTTTGGTTATAACCCTGCAGGGCAGAAAACCCCTTTTTTATGTTTTTGATGTTTCGGGACCTACACGAAGTCAAAAAGATCTCATCTTCTGGGAACACTATTTTTTATCCACGAGAACCACCTGAGACACGAAGAAACACCCAAACTGGGCTCCGAAGGGCAAAAGAGCCCATAGGGCGCGCCAGCACAGGGGGCGCGCCCTCCTACCTCTTTTCGCCCTCGGCCGTCCAATTCGCTTCAATCTTTTGCCCGTGGAGTTATTTTAACCTAAAAACCACTATATAAGGACCGCTCAGGGCGTGCTCGACAGAGAAGACACCAAAGACGAAAACACCACCAAGTAGAGTCAGATTCATCCAAGATTGGAGGGGGAAACTCCGCCGGAGCCACTTCCGAAGGGATCTCCATCTCCACCAACGTCTCCAAAATCATCACCATGATGAAGAGGTAGTAGTCCACCTCTGGACTATGGGTTTGTGGCAGTAGCTTGATCTATTTCTATCTTGTTCTTCATAGATCTACTAGTACCATATGAGCTGCCCAACATGATTATGATCATATATGTAATTCCTATGTGGTGGATCTTTATTCTATGATTTGATCTATGAGATTGGAACCTATTTTGTGTAAGATGTATTGATAGATGCATATGATCTACCCTGATCTAAATTACTTGTTTTGATCCAACTTGTATGCAAGATCTTCTATGGGAAGAAGTGTGATTAGATTGAGTAGCATGGTGGTAGAGATTGATTTGTGACAACTATATTCAACATCTACTTTGGTTTTTACCTTTCATTTGCTGCCTCACTAGGGATAAAGTGAAATCATGTGCTATAATTATCATGTGACAGTGTGATAATCTTGTTAGATCAAGATAGCATATTTGTATTTCAAACATCATGTCATATTACTTAAGGCTATACTCCGATCTATTTCTTAATTCAAGATTGCATGGAGTGTTGGGGATATATTTTCCGGGTATACCCACAGGACTCGCTGACCAGGGTGGCCCACCAATGGGTTAGAGCTTTGCTTCACGGGCGGCCCAGTCAGAGAAAGAGGAGGAGCCAGTTCCGGCTACGACAAGGCCCAGAAGAGTTACCGACTTAGGCATGTAGTATTACTTGTAGTCCAAGCTATACGTAGTTACCGACTCTGTAACGTAGTCGGATATCTATCTCCCTGTAACCCTAGGCCCCGGTGACTATAAACCGGCCCTATGGGAGCCTTTAGGGCAATAACCAATACAACAACCACAAGCAACTCGCACTGGCGAACCTCTCTTGTAATCCATTGTAACATCCGGCTTACGCCGATATATTACTGTGTTGCTAGCAGGAGTAGGATCCGATCACCGCAGTCGGATTTGAACCTGGGTAAACTTGTGCTCACCGCTCCTGTAACATCCGACGTTTCACACCCCATCTTTCCAACGCCACTAGGACCCCCTATGGCGTACTTGTCGACAATCCGACGACAGTTGGTGCCCACCGTAGGGCTAGTGACCTTTGGAGCATCGTTCCAGGCGGAATCTGCGCGAGCAGGAATCAACGAAACAATCACCATGGGTCGCGTGGTCTGCGCTAGTGATATCCCTCTCATCCTCCTAGATGATATACTTGGATTTCGGCTTCAAATCCCGTGACGACCGACACAATCATGTCAATCGGCCAGATCAATATTTATCTCGGTTTTGCTGAACCCGCCCAACCCACCCTAGAGGTGATGACCATGGCGAAAGAAAAATCCGGATCTACTTTGTCCGCAGAGGCGGAAGAGTTCAAGGTCTCGAAGAAAATCAAACCCGCCCAACCCACTCCTAAAGTGGAAGAAGAGGTGGAAGATGAAGTCAGATCCGATCTCTCCAGCGAGATCGAATATACAGACGAGGAGTACATCCGCTATGGATCCAGATTTGCTAACGTTGAAGCGGAAACCAAGTTATACAAGTATCTCAAGAACATGAATAAGAAGAAGCATTGTTTCGTGTACCACATAAGCACTGGACCCGACTCTGTCGATGCTGGAGCTGGTAGCGACTCGGTCCTAGACGCAATCGAAGAAAACTCTGACTTACCGGGCTCCCCAACGGAGTCAATCACGTCGCAGGAACTTCGAGACTTCGACAAGGAGATAGAGGAGTACGAGCAACAGCACATCTCCAGACAAACGCCAGGTGAGCCGGAAACTCCTCCTAGTCCATATGATAGCATGGATGAAAGCTACACCTCGCAGGATGACATGGACACCGGAGATTCCTCCGAGGTCTACAAGCCAACCATGACGGAAAGTACTGACAGAAGCTTATCCCCCGGTACCAGACCAAAAGCCGTATTTGCCACCGGTATGCACGTTAAGGCTACTGGGTGGTCAAAGAAGAAGAATAAGAAGAAGAACAAGAATCTGACACCGACAGGGCTGGATGTCGAGGAAACCAACGAAGAAAAAGTTGATGAATAGATCGAGATGGAGAATTAGGACGGAGATCCGATTAATCCCACCCCAATCGATCCTCCTGTGGATGGACACGTTTTCACCAAGGGTGCACGCGAAATCTACAGAGATGCTCTCTGTAACACCCTCAGAATCGGCCCTATGCAAGTTTCAGCGCTTCCCGCCCAAAACCCGCATAGAAACGATTCAAAGGTGCCCACCAGGCACTTGCGTGCGGGTGGAAAACGAAGTAATACCATTACACAATAGTCCTCGATGGAACCCACAAAACATATATATATACAACAGCGACTCAAAGAGTCAAGAATACAGATATACAATACAAAGATCCAAATCACCTTTAAAACGATATAGCGTCCGAGTACGAACAAGATGCAAATTGAGCTAAGAGCCCTGAAGAATAACCAATGGCGTCCATAACCCTGCCCAGGCCAAGCCGGAAGGGTAACCCTGCTAACGACGTCGATCTCAAAACCTGCTTAAACAAAAGGGGTGCCGACAAAGGGCAAAGGAAAAAGAGAGAGCGGTCAGTACTGAGGCCAGTACAGGGCGAGACTAGAATTCGGCGGTCCTCGCCTACATAGGTATGGTGGACTGAAGCGGCAGCGCAGCATGCACTAAACAACCTATAGAGACTCGATATAACTGTCGGCTATCAGAGAGGGATAAGAAAGACCTATCCGGAACCAAACTGATACTACCACCAAACATACCCATCCTGGTGTTTCCCCCTCGAGTCCAAACGAGGAAGTCAATCGAGGAACTCACACCGTTGGCAGTTTTATTTATTCAGTTATCGTTGCGTCAATTACTAGTCAGGTATAGATAGTCATCCTGATATAATAAGCAGTGGGCACTTTTAGTTAACCATTCCGTTGTAGTTGCAACACTTACTAGTCAGATACAATTAGCATGAGATATCCCAAACCCAGCAGTTGTTGGTACTTTTATTTAGCCATTCCGTTGTAGTGAAGTTGATTACTAGTCATATCGGATACAGTCAAATTATAGCAGTAAACTTTAGTTATAGTTGTCTATGATCGAGAATTGTGCTCCAAGTCGTCCATAACCGCGGACACGGCTTTTCGAAAAGATTTAACCCTGCAGGGGTGCACCAAAGTATCCACACGCACTTCGACCCTTTTTGCTAGATCAGTTAACATACACCCATCGGTATGTCGGCGGGGCCTAAGTCATGACGTTTCCCAAACCCAAAGCAAGTACATGGGGGCCACCCCACTAAGCTACCCGCAACGAAGTCGGACGGTCTCCGAGACGGACTCAGGGTTTGCGTCAATGGCTGTAAACGACTGGGAACCCGAAAATGAGACTGGGCTTGTCGATACCGCGAAAACACTCCGCTTACCTAAACAGTACAGGTGCAGTACTTCGCACAATTTAAATTAAGCAGTAAAGCATGGCATAAGTACATGATAGTAATAAAGCCCCAAACTACTTGTGGCCCCCAGTACAATACTTGGAATCAGGTACTAAATCGATGGGGGTGCCCATACACCCCACCTGTGGTTAGCGCGCTCGATCTCGGAACAGGTGTCAAGAACTCGGGGTCCTACGGGACACCAGTGAGCGGTTAAAATCCAAATATTGTCTATTACCCACCGGTGCCTCTGCATTTACCTACTTCAATTTTAGTTATTAAACAGTAATTAAAGTAAACGATAATTAAAGCCATGATCATCTCCAACCTTAAACATACGGCAATACTCCAACAACTGTGGTACTTGACGACACGCAACAACACTTGAGCAAGCGACTACGACGCGCAGGTCCAACTATCTACCAAACAACAGGTAATAGGATGTGTCCAAGGCAATATAAGGCTGCAAGGGATATCACGGGTACGAAAACTAGAGCAACGCAACATAGATAGCAATAGATCAACAGGAGGGAATAAATACTATAAAAGTAAGATAGGTAGAAAGGGGGAGGTGCTCACCTGAAAACATTGCCGAAGGTTCATCCGAAGGTCGGGTCGACACTCGCATCAACTCATCGGCCTAATCCGTGAAGAAGCAAAGCACTAGAAGAAACACCGGTTGGACTATTTAATACTACGGTAGAAAATCGGGCATGATGCATGTATGATGTATGACATGGCAAAGGTGCGATGAATTTAGGTCATATTAAGCGGAACCGGGGGTCCCGACAATTAAATATATGGTTCTAGTTGTTTAGATACCCCGCATTTTAAATGTGGTATTAACATGGCAAAACATAGCATCGGTTCGCTACACAGATTTAAATGGAGACAAACTAAGACTAGAATAGCCCGCATATGGTCTCCATATTTAATTATATGGTGAATCGGCATAAGGCCCCCAAACCACATGAATATGTATGCAAGCATGACAATTGAATATGCACAAGTTAAATATCATTTATAAAATATGGGTCACAGAAAAGAGGGTCACACATTGGGGCGAAGGTCTTGGTTCGGGGGTGTTCGGGTTCGGGTCTCGAACTCTGGGATCGGTCCATGTAGGAGTACTTGATGTTCCGTGATGGAGTTCTTGTCTATGATTCTTCGGGCACCTTCGGCTCGATACGGTCTTCGATCGCACTTATAATCGGTGCGGGGATTTTGATAGCATCAAAGGAATCTAGACGGAGGTCTTGGGCAAAGCCTCGATACAAACAACACACAAGAACCAAAGCATACCCGCATGGTCACTGATGTGTCACCTGGCCTCCAAGCGGGCGTGCGTGGCTGCGATGTTGCAGAAGAAAAAGGAAAACCGGCACGCTCCAGCTCGCAGGGAGGCGATGGAGAGGGAGATGCTCGGCCGACAGGGGACGCACTGGGCGCATGGCAGAACGCATGCGGTACGGACGAGCGGCGACTTCCGGCAACAGCGGGGCCTAGACAAGGAAGAGGAGGCGGACGGCGAAGCCGCACGCTAGGGACGACCGACGGCGAGCAGCTGTGGCCGGTGGCGGCTCCACGGGGGGGAGGCGCTAGGGGAGGAAGGCGATGGCGGCAGGCCGAACGCGGCGAGGAGGAGCGCGGGTCGCGGGACTCGCGCCGGCGGACATGGGGAGGACGCAGAGAGGGCCGAGGCGAGGGCCGCGGGAGAGGGTGGAGGCCGACGAGGACGCCCCGGTGCCGGCGGCGATGCCGCTTGATGGGGAGGCAGGCTCGCATGGCGGCGGAGGACGCGGCCGGGGAGATGATGGAGCCTGGCGGCGGGGTGGATCTCGGGGCATGTGGGCCGGCGGCGGCGGAGGGCATGGCGATGTCGACGGCAGGGTCACGCGACCGGGGCCGGCGCTGGAGGGCGGCGGGCGGCGGCGGTAGGTGGGGATTCGGTGCGGGCCGGGGCTGGTGTGCTGTTGGTCGGTGGGGTGGGGGGTGAGGCGCGTGGGGCGTGCGTGTGTGGCGTGGGTGTGCGTGTGAGGAGCGGCCCAGGTGGTGGGCCAGGTGAGGAGGTGGCAGGCGGTGAGAGAGAGAGAGAGAGAAAGAGAGAGAGGCGGCAGGGCAGGAGGGAAAAGGTGGGGAGTGGGGCAGGCGGCTGAGGTGGCGCGCTGGGATTGGGTGGGGGGAAGGGAGTGGTGAGGTGGCGGGTGGTGATTGGCCGGGGTGAGGTGGAGGGGTTGGGTAGGATAGAGCTAGGTAGGAAAAGGGTTTAGATAGACTGGTTTTTGCACTGGGGTGGCCGACTGGGTCGGATCGGCCCGGTACGGCTGCCCCCTAAAAATAAACTAAATATCTTATTATTTAAAACGGGGCTTTTGAAAACCGTTGGCAGACAAAACAAAATATTCCGGAGACCCGGGTTTTAATTTGAAATCAAGACGGGGCGTTTAGAAAACAAAAAAAGGCTTTTCGAAAATAGTTTTATGCAAACAAATGCAAGATGACATGACGATGCTCAAATGCAATGTGGCATGATGACACGAGCATGCGGTCATGATGATGCAATGCACAGAAACAACGCGATTTTCTAGTAGTGGTTTTGCGGGGCGCCACACTCTCACAATTCCAATCCCAGCGGCTTTGGATCTTACACCGGAGGCGCTGGAGAAAAGGGATGAGGGCCTGGAAAAGCACCGTTTGTTTCTACTTGAAGACGCCGCACGCCTCGTCGAGATGAGACAACAGTTAGACCGTGATCTTGCCAGATACCAGTCAGATTTCAAGCGACATCCAAACAAAACGAGGGGACGTCCATTCTTGCAAACAAGAAACCAGATATCCACAAAGATCTATTCGACATAAAAGATGGAGAGAAGATCCAAGTCTACAGCATGCCGGTGGAAAACACTGCTGTAGCTCGAGCCATCCTCACCAACAATCCGTCTCCACAGCAGGTCCAGCAATGCGTTGCATTGCTGGACAAAGGATTAAAGCAGCAGAAGATGGCCGCGTCATTTAGTGGCAAGCTGGCCTCAAAATCCGAGTTTTGCCACACTGGCGCTGACCAAATCGCTGATGTAAAGTTCCACAGGGATACGGCTCAGCGCTATCGTCCCCATGGAGAATAAGAGAATTCCAGGACTGACTCCAACAGCCACTCTCGTCGGCCGGCAAGTGACTGGGCAAGAGTTACTCCGGCTGCGGCAGAAGATGCCATTAGGGAAATGGTTCCTCATCAGGACCATCGTCGGCAAAATAATCGCTATAGAAAAGACCCGGAAACACGCCGCCAGCGCGAGGAGCAAGATCGGCTAAGGTTGCCGTCACCAAGCCATCCGGCTAGCAACGCCGGACAAAGAGATGATCCAGATCATCTTGAATCTAGTAGAGACGATGCCCGAAGAAATAGGCATCGGAGTCAGAAAATGAGGCTCCACCGCCACCACCAAGAAGTCTAGCCAGAAATAATCCACCAGGTCCACCATCGCCTCCTAGCAGCGACCATGAAGGATCACGTAGTAGCCACGGAAACCGCAGGGGCGGAGGCAGCAATGGTGAGAGAAGAAGCAGAAATCCGACTCCACCGCGCAGAAGCCGTGAGCCTCCAAGGTGCAGATCTTTCTCGCCAAACGACGCTCGCCATCGCATCGAATAAAATATATAAGCGCGGCGGTACGAGGAAGAAGATGTGTATGTGGGACCTAAGTGTTGGTCCACGTATACGTCAGACAAAATTTCGGTTGACTTTGGCATCGCCAAGCACATTCAGCCCTATGACAACGCAGCTCGGCCAAATACTTGGCTCTAGGATTTTTTCTAGGCTTGCTGCATCACCAAAGTAGGAAACAACCTGGTTGCAGTCCATTATCTCCCACTGATGTTGAGGAAGACGGATCGTCATGGCTCAATGAACTGCTAGAGAATTCAATTCATAACTGGTATGATATGAAAAGTGCGTTCTTTTCAAACTTCGAGGGAATATACAGGAGGCCCTGCACAGACGGTGACTTGCAGTGTTGCACCCAAAGATCCGGAGAAACTTGCTGGGATTACCTCGCACGATGGATCGATATAAAGAACTCTTGCGAAGGAGTAAATGAGCAAACCGCGATAGAAGCTTTTATTGCAGGACTTCCGGTCGAACTTTTACGTCACAGGCTGAAGCATGACCAATAATCCCTATGTCCACCACTTGGATAGTAACGGAAGATCTACCCATACAAATGCCGAGTGTCATTTCAATGATGACATCAAGAAAGACGAATCCGATGGCTATAGAGCCAAGCGACGAAAAGGAAAGAAAAATTCCGAGAAAGGAAAGGAGCCCAAGGAAGATTCCGACACGGAAGAGGCGGAAGCTACCGCAGAACCCAAGCCGGATGGAAAGAAGACTTTTCTGACTAAGAAAGTCGCATACGTCTGCTTCCCTGGATCCCAACCAGCTAAGGACAAAATGGCAGTTATTCGTGAGCTTAATACCATGGTTCCGGCTGTCCCCCAATTCCTGGATTGGTCAGAGGTGACTATCACCTTTGACCGTTCAGATCATCCGAGGAAAACACATCGTCGAGGCAAGTACCCTCTGGTCGTCAATCATCTTATTGATGGCTATGAGTTCTCAAAAACACTCATGGACGGTGGGAGCAGTATCAATATCCTCTACATCGAGACACTCCACCGCATGAAGCTACACGAGAGCCAGTTGAGTTACAGCAGTGTAACTTTCCATGGCATTGTACCAGGAAGACAGGCAAATTATCTAGGTGAGATTACTCTGGACGTGACATTCGGAACCCGAGAAAATTACCGGACCGAGCCACTCTCCTTTGAGGTGGTACCATTCAAAAGTGCTTACCACGCCATCTTCGGGTGTCCGGCTTACTGGGCGTTTATGGACCGTCCTTGTTACATCTACAACATGATTAAACTTTCAGGTCCAAATGGTGTAATCACCATACGAGGAAATCCGAGGAAGGCGCGAGAGTGTGACGAAGGATATTCTGCCTTCATCGAAGCCGTGCTGCACGCCTAGGAGTACCAGGAGATCAAGAAAACCATCAATCTGTCCGAGATGCCCGCTACGAAGAACGAGGTGCTGAAGCTAAGTTTGCAGTTCAAGGCGTCAGAAGAGACGAAGAAGACGTCATTGAAGGAAGATGATCCCTCAAAGACGACGAACATAGGGGCAGGCCTAGGCCACGCATAGAAAAGCGCGCTCGTCAAGTTCCTCAAAGCTAATAGTGATATCTTCGCATGGAAGCCATCTGACATGACCGGAGTACCTAGGAAACTTGCCGAACACTCTCTTAATGTGTACCAAGACGCTAAACCCGTTAAACAGTCCTTACGATGGTTTGGTGATGAAAACCGCAAAGCAATATCCAAGGAATTAGCCCGCTTAGAGCTAGCGGATTTCATAAAGAGGTCATCCATACAGATTGGATGGAAAATCATGTACTCGTCCCTAAAAAGGACACCATTGATTTAAGGATATGTGTTGATTATACCGCTTTGAACAAGGCATGCCCAAAAGATTCGTTTCCTTTGCCAAGAATCGATCAAGTTATCGACTCAACGGCAGGGTCGAAACTACTCTATTTTCTCGACGCATATTCTGGATATCACCAAATACCGATGAAAAAGTCGGATAAAATCAAGACGTCTTTCGTCACTCCTTTCGGAACCTTCTGCTACAAAACTATGCCTTTGGCTTAAAGATTGCAGGAGCAACATATCAACGTATCATGCAATGTTGTCTCAACGACCAAACCAGATGCACCATCCACGTATACGTAGACGACATAGCATTTATGTCCAAAAAGAAGGAAACTTTAATTTCCGACTTGGATGAAACGTTTGCTAGTCTACAAAAATTCAACATGATGCTAAATCCAAAGAAGTGTTTCTTTGGAATTCCAGCCGGAAAATTATTAGGTTTCATCGTGTCTGAGCGAGGCATCGAGGTGAACCGGGACAAAATCAAGGCTATCTTAAACATTACCAGGCCAACTCGCCTGAAGGACGTACAACGTCTCACTGGTTGCATTGCAGCGGTGAGTCGGTTCGTCAGCTGGCGCGGTGAAAGAGCCGCACCTTTATACAAACTCTTGAAGAAAACCGACAAGTTTGTTTGGACTCCAGAAGCCGAAAATGCCCTGCAAAGTTTGAAAGATCTACTTTCAAATCCGCCAGTTCTCGCAGCGCCAGAACCTCAGGAACCTATGTTACTCTACATTGCAGCGACCAATAAGGTTATAAGGGTGGTAACAGTAGTTGAGCGCGAGGAAGAAGGCCACGAGCATAAGGTGCAGCGGCCAACTTATTATCTAAGTGAGGTTCTGACAGAATCAAAACAATGGTATCCACATCATCAGAAGCTATCCTATAGAGTGTTCTTTGTATCCAGAAAGCTACGTCACTATTTTCAAGAGCACAAGATCATAGTAGTGAGCACGGCTCCTCTGTGAGATATAATCAACAACCGCGACGCCACAGGACGTGTCGCAAAGTGGGGAATCGAGCTTGCAGCTTTCGACATTGAGTATAAACCACGTACAACAATCAAGTCCCAAATTCTCGCTGACTTTGTCGTTGATTGGGAAGAAACGGCAGAAAACACAGGACCTTCAGACTTGGAATTTTGGACCCTTCACTTTGACGGATCAAAAGCATGAGGAGGCTTGGGGGCTGGCGTGGTGCTCAAATCACCCCAAGGAGATAAGTTGTTCTATGTGTTGCAAATACACTTCACGGCAACCAATAATATTGCCGAGTACGAAGCACTGCTACATGGAATACACATGGCCAAAAACATTGGCATATCAAGACCCATGTGTTACGGAGACTCGGATTTAGTTGCTCAGCAAGTATCCGACATTTGTAACACAAAAAAGCACATGGCAGCATACAAAGCTGTTGTGGATGAATTATCCAAATCGTTCGAGGGTTTTGAGATACAACACATCCCTCGAGCAGAAAATGAGGAAACATATGCTCTATCAAGGATAGGCTTTGCGCGGAAACAAGTACTGGATGGAGATTTTCTAGAGCATTTAAGGGTCCCCTCCATAGTCGGAGTTGATGAGGACTATCCAACAAAATTCGGCTCACCTTTAATAGCAATTCTGGATGTAACTCCCAGCTGGACAAAACCCTATCTGGATTTCCTGATAGACGGAAAATTATCCGAAGACGAAGTATTGAGCTGGAAGATTGTCCGACGAGCAAAAGCATAAACTATAATAAATGGTGAGCTCTATAAGCGGAGTGTTTCTGGTGTGTTTTAGAGATGTATTTCTTCGGAAGAAGGAGTGGAAATCCTAAGAGAAAAATCCACGAAGGAGAGTGTGGTCACCATGCTGCAGTCGGATCCTTAGTGGCAAAAGCTTTTTGACATGGATTCTTTTGTCTTACAGCTAAGGTAGATGCCGATAAACTGGTCAAGACATGTAAGGGCTGCCAAAAGTACGCTCATCAAGCACACGTTTCAGCTGAACAGCTATGAACAATCCCTATTACATGGCCGTTTGTGGTCTAGGGGCTTGATATGGTAGGGCCATTTTGCATGGCAAAATGTGGATTCACTCACCTACTAGTGATGGTGGATAAATTCACAAAATGTATTGAGGCTAAACCCGTATCAAGTTGCGATGGAGACACAACCAGAAGATTCGTCGAGGACGTAATCATCAGATTCGGATATCCGTACAGTATAATTTACTGACAACGGGAGCAATTTTTTCATGGGGGAACTTGCCGAATTCTGCGAAGAGCAGGGGATCCGACTTGATATTGCATCAGTCGCACATCCACAAGCCAATGGACAAGTCGAAAGAACTAATGTCCTTATTCTACAAGGAATCCGACCTCGCCTCGAGGCACCACTTCGTCAGGCTGCAGGGGCTTAGGCAGAAGAATTACCGTCTGTGATTTGGAGCTTGCGTACAACTCCTAACAGGTCAACCGGCTATACTCCTTTCTTCTTAGTCTACGGTGCAGAAGAAGTTCTTCTGAGTGATTTGATCCATCAAGCTCCACGAGTCAAAGCGTATACCGAAGAAGATGCGGAAGTTTCTTGGCAAGATGATCTCGATATAATCGAAGATGTGCGCATCGTTGCTGAACAGAGATCTATAGCCTACCAGCAGAAGTTATTCAAGTATCATAGTCAAAGAGTGCAAAACCGTTCTTTCAGAAAAGGCGATTTAGTTCTCCGACTTGTGCAAAAGAGAAAGCACAAACTTTCCCCAATTTGGGAAGGACCTTTTATGGTTAGAAGAATTCTGCATAATGGGTCATATTATTTAACCGACATGAGACCAATTAAGGAAAGACCTGATACTCGAAAAAGGAAGAGAGCTGGTGGCAGCACAGATCCGGATGAAATAGACCGTCCATGGAATATTGCACAGCTACGTCCCTTCTATTCTTAGTTATATTTCCTTGTAATCATATATGTACATGTTCAAAGTGAAATAAAGTATTGGTTCCCTCATATTGTTATTTTTTAGACGTTTTTGCCATCTTATTTCCAAAAGAGCGTGTAATTTTTTCAAAAATCCCAGAATACTTGAAAGTAATTTATGCTCATGTTTGTTCTGGTTATGATTTTTGAACAATCTAAAAAATGTTACCTTAGGGTACAAAGTTTAAATTATTATCTATACTTTGATTCTTTATCTGATTACTTAGACGCGGGCATTTTCCAAGTAATGAGTTGTTGGTACTGGAGGCCGTCTTTGTTTCCGAGTTTAAACTGGTTTAGCAATTGCGCTCCGTTGCTCGACAAAGTTTCCGTGCTAATGGTTGGCTAACCCATGAAAGGGACGAGGCAGAGAGCCAAATAAACCGATAAGTATAGGCATAAAAAAAGAGTGCTTCAGAAAACTTTCAAGCACAAAGCATGAAAATATATGAACAAAAAAGTGCTAAGATAGTAAAAGCGTCAGTTTTTACAGACCAGCACAAAATAAATATTGTAGCCATCAGTACATTGCCATAAGTTTAAGATAATACATAGAAATTGTTTATGCTGCAGGCGGTGGTGATGAAGCAGGTGGAACACTAGAATCAACATCAGTATCGCCCTCGATCTCAAACTCGGAAGCATTGCTGATTTCTGTCTCTTGAGGCGAAGGAGGCGTAGCGACGGATTCGAAAAATGGCATCGTGTAGTTGGTCACCTCTGCCACCCGACAATCATAACCTGCACAAGATTCTTGGATGGCCTTGATATCTTGCGGGTTACCCTCATCATCCTCCTCGGCAATGCCCTTGGTGACGTGCCAGATTTCCATCTCTCTATGGTGGCTCATCACCATGGTCAGAGCTGTTTGTGCAGCAGTCCGAGCGTAGGAGATCTTCCAGTCCTCAATCAACATCGAAATCTCCTTCACTTTGTCCCTCACCTCGTGCACTGACATTTTGTGCAAATCGGAAAGCTTGACGGCTTCGCCAGCCTCTTCTAGAGTTTGGCGGAAGTCGAACAAGACATCTCCGACGAGCTTAATACGCTCGAGGCAAGGTTCGGAAGTGGAGGAGTCGGAAAGATTCAAGGGGGCCGGGAAAGAACCAAAAGTCAAATTCTGGCTAAAATGAAAGTCGAAAAAAGAAAAACACAAAGTAAAAAGATTCGGGAAATCTTACCAAGCAAAGAGTGATTCCATTCAGCATGATCCTTGCGGAGGCTGTTTAGTTCACTTGCTGAGGCCTGGGCAAGATCCTTCTGAATATCAAACTCCTTCTGGAGATCAGCAAGTTGTTTATCTCGGAGGGCTAGGAGCGTCTCGAGCCTCACGGTCTCGTGGTTGCTTGATTCCAAAACTGCAGCTACGGATTTATCTGACTCCACAGTTAGGGTCTCAAGTTTCGCCCGGAGTTTAGTGTTCTCTGCCTCCAAGACCTTGAAGTTTTCGGCCTGCTCCACCATCTTGCTAGATTGGCACAACAATTCTGCAAAGGCAAAAATATCAGTCGAATAAAACACATTCGACTATGACAAAACATTTAAACTGAAAAAGAGGAAGCCGGAAAAGTTTACCTTCTGCTTCATCTTTTTCAACTTTTAACTTTGAATTTTCAAAGCTCAAAGCTTTGATTTCTTTGCGCTTGTTGGAAATATTCTTGATCAATTCTTGGTTGGAAGATGCATTTTTCTGTAAGTTTAGAGACGGAATACCGTCAGACGGCTACTAAGACTTGGGCTGCAAATTTAACTAAGTAAAATTACAGCACGAGCCTTGGGGGCTACACTACATCATTCTTTTGCAACCTAAAACCATCAACCCATATCCAATGATGTTTATCCGACTTTATGCTTGGGGGCTAGAGGATATGATAATAAATGCAAATAAGAATCGGAAACTTACAATGTGTTCCAGATGCAACTTTTCAAATCCGAGCTTGGTGCTATGAAACACCTTCTCGATAAGGGTGAGGGACGGAACATCCGTCGCTGGAAGTTCGCCAGATGCGACTTTAGCATCCCAGACCAAAATATGGTCCAGGGGGCTAACCAGCTTGGCGTCTTCCTCCTCTTGGCTCGCTGCCTCTGGAGTCAAGGTTTGCTTCTCAAGACTGGTTTGAGCCAGCCTGAGGATCTCTTCCTTATATTTCCTCTTGAAGCCAGGGACAGCTGAGTCAATCACCTTATCCACAGTACCTGTGGTCATAACCATGGGATCATTACCCTTTACGGGTTCACCCTTGTCAGTTGCCTGGTCATCAACGATGAACAAGGATTTCAAGATTTTACCAGCGTCATGGGATGTAGAAGCTCCCTGCACTGATGGAGCACTGGATGGGGTCGACAGCGGCACAGCTGGAGAAATGACAAGCTTCTGCTGACGCATCTACTTGCCCGGCTTGCTTTCCAGCTTAATCTTGCTCTTCAACGATGATTTACTCTAGAACACCGAAATCTGAATATTAGGGGTGCTCTGAAAAGATAACAAGGGTACATGAGTACTAAAAATGAAAGGTGAGGTGCTTACTTTTTAACTACTGGCAGCACTTGGCTACCAGCAGCGACAACTTCCTTCGCCATGCTTCTTGGAGGCGGAGACATCAACTTCTTGCACCTCATCATCCTCCATCGCCTCCGGCTCATCTGAAGCATAGCCCTCTAGTGGAGCTAGCTGGGACTCGGAGAGTTTCTCGAGCTGACAGAATCGGAAAAGCATCAATGAAAATAGAGTCGAAGAAAGAACCAAAGAAAACGATGAAACGTGAAAGCAGAGTTAGAATATTTACCGGAGTCAGAGGACGGCTGGATGTTACATCTTCATGGAAACTTTCGGAACTTTTCGTTCCACTCTTTCCTTGACCAAATATTGCATGAGGGTCTTGTAGTCCTTCGGCGAGAGCCGGTTCGGGCTGACCTTCATGCTGTCCTTTTTAACACCGGTGATTTGGTGCATGAGGCAGTCTCCGTGGTGCTAGAGAGGCTGAATCCGGCGCTCCATCCAATAGTGGATCAAGTCGGATCCACGAAGCCCCTCATGCTTCATCAAAAATTCGATCCGCCTCTTGGCAAGGATCAAAATATCTGACAGCTCTGGCGCCTCTGCATCCTATGAATCTTGGTGGGGAGCGGCGCCATTGGCGAATGTCGGAAGACCTTCCGCCTTACCCAGAGCCGGAATATGCTTATGATAAAAGAAAGTTCCAGCCCAGCGTTTGACGGATTCACTAGCATTAATCCTAGGATAGATGCAATTCCTCCTAAGGACTAAGCTAAGAGTGCCGATGAGATAAGGCACACCAGCACTGATGGAATTCTTTCGAGTACCAAAACAGTACCGTAAAAGGGTGAGACTTGGCCTAATGCCAAGAAACCCCTCGCACAGAGCTGTGTGAGCACTAAGCTCAAGCAGAGAGTTGGGAGGAAGATTGTGGAGTTGCATACCATAATGGTTGAGGACCTCGACGTAGAAGTCCGACGGTGGCAGACTGAGGCCATGGCCGACGTGAGTGTTGAACAGCACCCTCTCACCATCTTTCGGTGCGGGGATGGCGTGTCCAGCAGCGCTCCGCCACCCGCGACAACGATGAACCCCTCATCCTCCATGACTTGGAGCTCTGCGGTGTCCATGGCACTGTGGATCCATAGACCCCGCATCTTTTTCTCATCCGTCGCTGATGAACCCGTCGCCGCTCCAGAAGACGAGGCAGACGCCATAGTTCTTGGAGGAAGATGGGCTGGTGGGGGAAGGAGATATTTTTTCTCAAATGAAGGACATATGGGAACTGGTGCGGAGAGCTCGAGGAGTACGAGGAAGCAATGAATGAATCGACGGAGAAGTGAATCTGATAAGAAGGGTTTTCTCTCCTCTTATTTGCCTCTGCGCCAAGATTCGTGCGATGAGACGCGCGATTATCACCACGCGTATAGGAGAGGGGGAGTTAGCTTCCATGCGACTCTTCCCCCCTCTATTTTCACGCAGGCATTGAAACGGCGTTCCGTTCTGTAAGGAACGGATCCACCAATGGTCGTGCTGATGGAAATCCTTTCAGTGATGGGACCTGGCCTGTAAAGTTGTCAGTCAGCACGCCACTGTAAAATCCGGCTTATGTTTCAAATCAAGCAACGGAAAGACAAAGGTTACAGCAGAATATATCCGACTCAACTGACTCGGAATGCTACATCAATGAAAGAAGTTTCGGGAACCCTTCAAGATTCTCAAGACGAAGAAACCATCAAGCTAGACGATTTATCCGACTTCAGATCTTGGAGACTTTCGGGGGATACTGTTGGGGATATACTTTCCGGGTATACCCACAGGACTCGCTGACTAGGGTGGTCCACCAATGGGTTAGAGCTTTGCTTCACGGGTGGCCCAGTCAGAGAAAGAGGAGGAGTCAGTTTTGGCTACGACAAGACCCATAAGAGTTACCGACTTAGGCCTACAGTATTACTTATAGTCCAAGTTGTACGTAGTTACCGACTCTATAACGTAGCTGGATATGTCTGTCCCTGTAACCCTAGGCCCCGGTGACTATATAAACCGGCCCTTTGGGAGCCTTTAGGGCAATAACCAAAACAACAACCACAACCAACTCGCACAAGCGAACCTATCTCTTGTAATCCATTGTAACATCCGGCTTACGCCGATATATTACTGGGTTGCTAGTAGGAGTAGGATCCGATCACCACAGTCGGATCTGAACCTGGGTAAACTTGTGCTCACCGCTCCTGGAACATTCGACGTTTCACACCCCATCTTTCCAACGCCACTAGGACCCCCTATGGCGTACTTGTCGACAATCCGACAACATGGAGGATTCCCTTTCTTCTGGAGTATAAGTAAGATTGATATTATCTTTATGTTAGGACGTTATGCCCATATGAATGCTTATCAAACACATGTAGAAGTTCCATGATTGTTCATCATTGAGAAATTTTTTTGTGATCACTACATCTTAAAAAGAGAATAGAAAAGTGAACCCAGGAACCCCGGTTCAATTTTAATCATAAGAAACAACTTTCCATTGCCATTACTATCTTTTATATTTTCTGCAATTTATTATTTCGAAAGTACAAAAATACTTTCCATACTTGCAATCACTCATAAAACCCCATAAACAACTTTATTACTTTCCATATCATCCCATTTGCATTTAGATACTTTATTTATTTCAGTTTTGCATTATGTTATTGTATTTACTTTATTTAGTTACATTTTATTTGCATTGTTATTTATTTACTTTTATTATTATTATTATTATTATTTCATATTACTAATATGAAACCTTGTGCTTGACAACCACTTGGTGGAGTTGGGGACACAAGACATCTTATTTGCTTTTCATATTGCTTGACAAGGACAAGACGAATTAACTTCCCACAACTAGTTCCCCGAGAGTTCGATATAAACCCTTGAGTCATCCTTGTGGGGAAAATAAGCTTGCTACAACACTCTGCACTTGGAGTCCCAACGAAGAGCAAAGGTTGTTGCCATCAAGACCATTTTCTAGCGCCATTGTCGGGGAGCTAGCGGAAGGACATCACAAGAGGAACAACATCATCAAGCTAAGTACATCACAAGTGTCATCATTTTCTGGAGCCAAGGAGCACCATCTTCTAGGCGCCACCATCTTCGTCAACTTGTGCAACAACCCAAGCTTGGGGAGGTTGCACCACTGTGAGCCTTTTCTTCTCCTTTTAGATTTTTAAAGCATTTTATTTTGTCTTGTTTTTAGTCTTTTTAAGTTTTCTTTAAAACACAAAAACACATAAAAATTATTGCTTCTTGCAAAATCATCATGAATAGATCAGGTCACACCATTAGTTTCACCTCTACTTTTAAACAAAATCTGGGAGAAAATTTGAAAGAAGCATGGGAGAGAATTCATAAAATGCATAAACAAGACCCTACCCCATGTTATGATAATGAATTAATGCTTAGATTTTACTTTTGATTAAACGGATGGTATCGAAATATTTTAGATAAGGCCACAGAGGGGAATTATGTTTTATCTAAACCTAAAACCACTTTTCAGTATTTGTAAATATCTCTGGTAGTTACCATGGAAATGATGAGGACACGGAAAGTTTTATGAAAGTACTTGAATTAGCAAAATGTAAAATTGAAACTTGCATCTCACAACTCCCTGAAAAAAAACTTTGGACAACTAGAAAACCTCATCAACAACACTCTACCTGATATAGACAAGAAAATGACTACCATCCTCCAAAAACTAGAAATAAGTGAAAGGGAAATTATGAAAGATGATGAACAATTACTTAATGCTGAGGAGAAGGTAACCAAGTTAAGTGACATACTAAAAGGGGCAGCTGTATGCCAATTCTTACCAAAGACTAAACTTTAAAAGTCAGTCACTCAATTTGCCAAAAAGGAAAGTAAGGAGATATGGGTTGTTAAAAATAAGCAACTAAATATGCAAGAAGAGGAAGAACCACTAAAAGATGATAAAGAAATTATTAATGAAAGTGAAATTACAAATGATAAAGAAGCAGAAGAAGTTAAAATGCTTAGTGAACCAAAAGACTCTCTACTTGATCTTGATAAATGTAGCTTGCATGAACTTATATTAAAATTGCAAAAGTTTGCACATGATCCTTCTTTTAATGTTCATCAAGCAGGTTTTGGTTCATATATTGCAAATTATTTTATAAAATAAAATATTGAAAGATATAATAATGAAACTATGATACCACCTTAGCTTGGGGATGCATGGCTCCCCAAGATATTAATCACTATTGGAAAAGAGACACATCATGTTGTTCTTAATCTAGGATCTAGTGTCTCAGTTTTGTTTAAAGATTTTTATGATTTACTTGACTTGAAACCTATGGAAAAATGTGCTATAGATCTTTTACTTGTTGATGATTCAACTAAGCATGCTTTAGGAAAAATTAAAGATATCATGGTTGAATTACATATGACTTTTGTGCCTGTTGATTTTATTGTAATGGACATGGGGAGCAATACCTCAAGTCATATAATACTTGGTAGACCTTTCTTGAGAACCACATGTACAGCCATAAATGCAAAGGAAGGGAATGTGAAGTTTCAGTTCCCACACAAGAAATTTATGGAGCACTTTCCAAGAAAGAAGGAGGTAGAAAATAAGCACAAGCTACCCCATGAGTTCAATATCACTTAAACAAGTTAGTAAAGCCTAGCTATATGGCTAAAAAGAAAGCGATTTTCGAGAGGCAATCCGGTCTTTATATTTTTATGTTTTGTTTACTGTTAAGAAGAATATTATTAAGTGTATTTTATGTAGTTATTAATAAAGTACCAAGTTTAACCCTTCTTGAATGTTAAAAGCTGTTAAAACATATGGAGTAGCAAATTTCCGCAGAACAGTTTTTAGTAGAAATATTCTCTGAAATTTTCTATAACTCCCTTTGCGCTCATATTTACAAACCATTTACAACTTTTCATCCTTTTTATGCACGTAAATTGGATTGACTTTCTGACATGTCTAAGTGTCCGAAATAAATTCGTTTTGCTGATGCTGAAAATTTAGACAGATTCTGCCATGTTTTGTATTGACCACTCCCAAGTGTTTACAAATGGTTGCTATGAGTCATATTATATGCTAGGGACGTGTAGAAACATTATATGCTTGCTAGAACATTTTAAAAGAATTTTGTCTTTGATATATATGCAACAACTATTATACCTTTGTGCCACTAATGTCCCCTCTCAAAAACGAGATGGGAGAAAAAGTTTTGTGTTGAAGTTTTTTGATAGGGAATAGAGTAACATCACACTAAGAGTAATCCAAGGATGGTCAAAAACATAAGCTTGGGGATGCCCAAGGCAAGCCACTGGACTTATTAAACTCTTGTTTTGCAAACCTCTAAACTTTGTTTTTCGAGCAACATAATCTATTGCATAAACTTGGAGCGTCTGTTTTTATTATTTACTTTTGTTTCAATTTAATAAGACCACCACCATCATCATTATGCATGTTTATGATTGATCTACTGAAAAGAATTAATTATACCATATTAAAACTAAATATGAATGCCATGATATAAAAGAAAAGGGGGGATAAAAGAAAAACGTAAAATTTGTGTTGTGCCTAGTTCTTAAACTCAAGTACTTTCTATGAACTATGATTTGTCTATGCCTATTACTTTGTACATTTTTCTCATACTTATTCATGTTTAACTTTTTAAGTAGCAAAGTGAGAAAGTAAATGTCTTGGTATTATGAACTAGAGTGCACACTTTCCTTAGATCTCTTTTTGCTAAGCCTTTTAGGTTTGAGATTCCATTCCTAAAACATAGTTTAGGCATATCCACCTATTATAGAAAAATCTATTTCCAAGTATAATATGTATGTTAATCCTCCAAACAATTAAAACCTTCATTTTTGTGTATTTTAAAGCTCATAAGAAATTAAGGTTTGGGGTGATACCACTATAGAACTTTTTGTTTTTTCACACCTTGCATTTTGTCTTGCTAGCCAAACCATGCCTCCTGGTACAAGCTCTCAGTATTTAATGATGATCATCATGATAATCCCTGAGTATTGATCACATGAATGTTTAAGTTAGGGATTGCATCGCTGTGAAATAAAGTGTGCAAACTGGAGTAGGATAAGTCTGATGATTGTAACTAGGCTGCCAGTCAAACCCATGCTTCCATGGTGGAGGCTTCACACGATGATAAGTCCTAATATAAATGGACTGAGCATGATTCTGTGAGTATTCTTGTTCCGTATAAGTAGCGAGTCCACTCCTTCTCTTTGAATTGTGACAAATACAAGAGATAAAGGGCAACCAACCATCATCTTGGTCATTTACCCAAATGCACTACAAGTGGGAGTGGGCTTCAAAACTTGGACAAGAGGTACCCCTACGAGACATTCTATGACGGCTGACGCCTATTATGAAGGGCCTAAGTTGAGTAACAGCGGAGTGTACCTCATAATTTTGGTTTTCATGGGTAGCAACTTATAAGGTGTGAGAAACATAAACCATATGAAGCTTTGAAATAAAAGATACTTGGAACCCCATCCTTGTGAGTATTGTTGACATGAACTGCATTACTTAAAACTTTTACATTGGAGGTTTAACATATATATTGCAAATACTTACTTTCGGTTCGGGATGCAAAACATCCCAAGGGAATACAACCTAAGCCAAGATGCATGTTCTTCCGTCGGGTACTAAACTCAAGAAGTGGACCCAAAATACCACCAAAAAAGCAATGAAGCAAATATACCTTGCCAAAGTGTCTCCAATTCTATAGGTTCATCTAAAGTGTGCTTGAAAGATTGTTGTGCCTTTCATTTATTTTATTACTCCATTACTTATTGTTCAACATGCTTATGGAGGAGTAAAAGGTATCACTTGATAGTACACTTGCATATTATATTTCATTCAAAAGATTTGTCTTTATGAACATTGCATGATATTAATATAAGTAGAGTAACAAACTTCAAAGTTCATGTTTATTTTTGTCACCTTTATGCTCGAGGACGAGCATAGGTTAAGCTTGGGGATGTTGATGCATGTAAAATTCATACATGAACTTTGCACTTTGTTAGCATGTTTACCCACATATTTGCATCATATATGTTGTTATACCCATGTTTTACATTGATTTATGGGGATTTACCAATGATCCCCCTTATTTTGGTTATAACCCTGCAGGGCAGAAAAAACCTCGTTTTTCATGTTTTTGATGTTTCAGGACCTATACGGAGTCAAAAAGATCTCATCTTCTGGGAACATCATTTTTTATCCATGATAACCACCCGAGGCACGAATAAACACCCAAACTTGGCCTCTAAGGGCAAAAGAACCCATAGGGCGCGCCCAGCAAGGGGGCGCCCTCCTACCTCTTTTTTCCCTCGGTCGTCCGATTCGCTTCAATCTTTCGCATGCGGAGTTCTTTTGACCTAAAAACCACTATATAAGGACCCCCCAGGGCGTCCTCGACAGAGAGCACACCAGAGATGAAAACACCACCAAACAGAGTTAGATTCATCCAAGATTGGAGGAGGAAACTCCATCGGAGATGCCTCCGGAGGGATCTCCATCTCCACTAATGTCTCCAACATCATCACCATGATGAAGAGGGAGTAGTCCACTTCTGTACTATGGGTTTGTGGTAGTAGCTTGATTTATTTGTCTCTTGTTCTTCATATATCTAGTACCATATGAGCTGCCCAACATGATTATGGTCATATATGTAATTCCTATGTGGTGGATCTTTATTCTATGATTTGATCTATGAGATTGGAACCCATTTTGTGTAAGATGTATTGATAGATGCATATGATCTACTCTGATCTAAATTACTTGTTTTGATCCAACTTGTATGCAAGATCTTGTATGGGGATAAGTGTGTATTATATGGAGTAGCATGGTGGTAGAGATTGATTTGTGACAACTATATTTAAGATCTACTTTGGTTTTTACCTTTCTTTTGCTGCCTCTCTAGGGATAAAGTGAAATCATGTGCTATAATTATCATGTGACAGTGTGATAATCTTGTTAGATTAAGGTAGCATATTTTTATTTCAAACATCATGTCATATTACTTAAGGCTATACTTCGATCTATTTCTTCATTCAAGATTGCATGGAGGATTCCCTTTCTTGTGGAGTATAAGTAAGATTGATATTATCTTTATGTTAGGATGTGATGCTCATATGAATGCTTATCAAACACATGTAGAAGTTCCATGATTGTTCATCATTGAGAAATTGTTTTGTGATCACTACAACTTAAAAAGAGAATAGACAAGTGAACCCATGAACCCTGGTTCAATTTTAATCATAAGAAACAACTTTACATTGCCATTGCTATCTTTTATATTTTCTGCAATTTATTATTTCGAAAATACAAAAATACTTTCCATACTTGGAATCACTCATAAAAACCCCAAAACAACTTTATTACTTTCCATATCACCCCATTTGCATTTAGATACTTTATTTATTTCAGTTTTGCATTGTGTTATTGTGTTTAATTTATTTAGTTACATTTTATTTGCATTGTTATTTATTTAATTTTATTATTATTTCATATTACTAATACGAAACCTTGTGCTTGACAACCAATTGGTGGAGTTGGGGACACAAGACATCTTATTTGCTTTTCATATTGCTTGACGAGGACAATATGAATTAACTTCCCACATCTAGTTCCCCGAGAGTTCGATATAAACCCTCGAGTCACCCTTGTGGGGGAAAGAAGCTTGCTACAACAGTCTGCACTTGGAGTCCCAACAAAGAGCAAATATTGTTGCCATCAGCCGCCGACGATGAAGAACACTTGAAGATCCTCGCATGCCTGGACGGCCTGTATGCGTGATAATCCCCAAGTGCAGGGGATCACCATAGTACCTCTCAATATGGAAGTAGGGTCTCGATCCACATGAGCAAGAAGGAAAATCTATCTATTCTTCAACTAAAGTGTCACAAGTTTTAGTTTATTATGTACTAAACAAGTTTTAATGAATAAGATTGTTGTTTTAATGGTTGGGAGTTTAATGTAACAAAACAAGAATATAAAAGTGTCCCAATCCTCTTCAATTCAAGAGGGCAAGACAAGTGTTTTCTTTTATAGGAACAATGGATATGAGTTCGTGGGTTCACTTAACCATGTTATACATAGTAAAGGTACACACAATTGCAATGTCTTAATGGTACTTTTATGGTGTCTACATGTCGTAATGGTTTGTGGATTCCGAACAGCTATGACAACTGAACCTAACAAGATAGTAATTACGACCCAAGAAGTGATGAGTACTTGGGCATGAATTTGGAAACCTCCTATTTGCCTCGAGAAAGGCCGCCAAGGGGTATATATAGATGGTTTTAGGTCAAAACAAAGCGAATGGTGGTGGAATCTACGGCATCGGAGTTTTGATGGCAGAGATAGCCTAGTGGCGCGCCTTGTAGTAAATGGGCTCCCATTTTCATTTCGTTGGGCCCCTTGGTCTCTACTTTAGCTTGTTAGATTCATATGGAAATTTTCTGCAGAGAATCCGGCCAGTGTCCGGGTGGTGTCCGATGTGGGTCACTGGCTGGCTGCACACTTCGGCGAAAACTTGAGGAAATCCCCATGCCGGACACTCCGGCTGGCACCGATCAGACATTCCGTCTTGGCCGGATACTCCGGTCGATAGCAGCCGGATAGTCGACAGAAACTTGATTTGCACATAATAAAATTCTAGGAACCTCTTTTCCCTTTGAGATAGTAATAGCAATATTCTGTTGACAATATACATATACCCTGAAACATTTAGCAGCCGATTAAAAACATCCTAGTGTTGTCAACAACATCAAAACAATATGAAGGGCAAAAATGCCCTTTTAGAGTTGTTATGAGAACAATGACAATGGATAGACCTAATATGATATACCGTGAAACGCATCATCAATATATGTTATCGGTAGTTTATCATAAACAAAGTATTGTCTTTACTGAACTTTGTTTGACCACAAGACACATGTGACATTGGGTACATTGTGGCGGGATTCTTAAAACATTGCTCCAAACATGAGTAATTATAAAGTCGGTCTTTGCTCTTATCGGATGGTATGCCAATTATTCACATGGTGTGCTTGTGGGAATTGCTACTCCTAACGATGGAGAGATACACTCTGGGCCCACTTATGTACTATGATGTCCATCATCGTCTGGCCGGATATGTCAACAAAAAGTTCTTGATCACATGGAGATCGATAGTATGATATGAGTAAAGAGTACATGCCAGGTAACAAGAATAACCTAATGTTTCATCTCGGGCAATGTAAAGTATCGATGAAGAAATTTGATATATATATATCAGATACCATGGTTCACACGACTTAGATCTTCGTGTTATTTGTGGGGATTACTACATGTATCAAGACACTAATAGTAATCATTATCGTGGAAAGAGTTTCAGACATGTCCGTAAATATCCGAACCCACAGGATCACACACTTAGGACACTATCGACATTTAGATCGTGAGTGTGATTATGATAGTTGAATGAAGTAATCCCGAAATAAAGTTTCAAAGTGTTTCAGAATGTTCCGAAGGTGTCCCGGATATCACCGAGAATGAATGGAATCGTTCCAAACATGTTATGGAAGACATTGGGAATATTTTAGGAAGGTTCCGGAAGTAATTCAGATGAGTTTGGATTTTTTTTGGAAAGCTTCTTAATAAATATTTATAATTAAAGCAATTGTCCTGGTTGGGGCACCATGGACCGGAGGGGCCGCATGGGCCCCACCGGGATGTGTGCATAGGAAGGGGGACCCTGGCCGAGTGGGCTAGGGCCTCCCCTATGCCAACGGGTGGAGAGAGGCGGTGGGGGAGGAATCCCTCCAGGACTCGTACTCCCTCCCTAGTGGAGTTGGAGAAGGAATGAGGAGTTCTTCCGGGACACGAAGTCCTACTTCTACTCTCTATATGTATGTGTAAAGGAAAGGAAAGAAAGGAAAGGAGAAGTCCTACTAGTACTTGGAGTCCTACTTCTACTCTCTCTCTAGATGAGTGACTAGCCACACATATATACGGGGACAAGGCCAAGGGAAAAACACACAAGTTTTGGAGAGCCACGCACCAGCCCTGCCCACACGCGTCGCCTTCTCCTTGACACCTCGGAGTCTTCCACCCCTTCTTCACATTGGGCGTCATCTTCGTGGAGAAATTCTTCTTCATGCCGGAGCACTACTTGTCTTCTACCTCCATCCAGACCTAATCTAGTCGGACAACGAAGTGCCACCGGATCTTCATTGACACTATCCTGCTTTGTCCATGAGCTTGATGTCACTTCGACACGGTGTCGTTCTCGTTACACGTGTGGATACAAGTGGGGTGCGAAGCTTAGAGAACTTGATCGTTCGAGGCATCTGTGGTATATTACATATCCTCGCGACTCGCTAAGGCTTGTTGCAGGGATTGACACACGATCAACCTCGTCATAGACAAACTTATGCTAGCTCGATCTTCGAGGGTATGATTTGTGACCTCCTCCCACTACTAGGAAAAGGGTTATAGCTAGATCGCATACCCATGGCGCATCACTCAGGTGGTTTTCGACGGGTAAATAGTCGTGGTGCATCTGCTAGAGGTGCCCCAAGGGTAGCACCCTTACCCGTGGCGCATGGGAACAGTTGTGCGCCACGGGTAAGTTTTGCCTAGGCTGAACGGGAGTGGCCACCCATACCCGTGGCGCATTGCACTATGGTGCCCCACGGGTATGTTTACTACCCGTGGCGCACCACTGTGCCCATGTGCCACAGGTAAGGGTGCAACCCATTTTCAACTCCCCCCACCCGTGGATCTCCTTTTTAGTTTTGCAAAAAATAAAAATGAAAAACACTTCAAAAACTAAAATCCTTTAACATGTAGGTAGATAATTTGGTCTACTTTGTAGGAAAATTAACAAACATGAATTTCGACTTTGAATCCCCACCCGACCACCTACCCCTTCTTCCTTTTCTTTTCCTCCACCTTCCCCTCTCATTCTCCTCCTTCTCCTCTCTTCTTCCTCCTCCCTCTTCTCCTTTCCTATGACCCTATATCCCTTCTCCGATCGCACCTCCTTCGACCGCGCCCTCCTCTGGCAGCCACGGATGCCACCTCCATCGCCTCGGCCCGCCACCTCCCGTACACACCCGCTCGACGCCGACGAGGACTTCATCCTCCCGCACCTCCATGCGGTGGTAGGTTGTGGCCGCGGCCACGACCACCACGCTCCGACGAGGCAAAGCAACGGGGGCAAGCACGGGATTCGATTTATTTTCTGATTCAAAACGAGGGTGTTTTCTAAAAAAAAGTTATTTTTCGAAAAACATACCCACCCGGTGAGCCACGGGTAACTTTTACTACCCATGGCGCACCACCTAGAACCACTGCTAAACTTTACCTACAGCGCGGGCTTCATGGTGCACTACTAGTGTGCCACGGGTAGTCAAAAACAGTGCGCCACAGGTAAGGTTTTCCCCAGTAGTATCCCTCGCATTGGATGTTGGTTATGCGCTAGAAATATTTTATTTTGTGTATCGCGCTCTCTAACAATCTTGCACAACATGATTATTGAGAGTGACCAGGAGGAGCCGGTGATTAAGAGTGAACCATATTTTAGTAGAGTCCTCTTACATCTGTTGATCACAAGGTGTCGATATCATGAGTTGCCTACGTTGCTATGCGTGAGGGAGATCCGAGACCCATATATGCATCAACAATTGCAACAGGATCTAGTGAAGCACCTGTGGAGACGCAAGGGCAACATCTAGTTAGATGTCTTTTACTTTATGTTTCAAAAGTTGAATTCATGCCGAACTATGAGTTTTGTTGTACTATTTTGCTAGCTTTGGTCGAAAATTTGGCTGAATTTATGGAAGCGATGAATTTAAACCGAAATTGTACTGTTTTTCTCATCAAAAATCGCCGGCTGGGTGGCCGACCCGGGGACGCGGCTGGGAATTGGCACCCCCACGCTGAAAATTTGCGCTGGCGCAATCCTGAGAGGCTCATTTTATCCCCAAAATGTGACAGGGGCACTACGGCTGGAGATGCTCATAGACCTTGTAGCAAATATCACGTATATTGGAGCTAAACCCCGTTCGTCGATCGATCGTAGCAGATAGATGGAGCTTGGCAGGTTTGTGGGTCAAATATACGTATGTCCGTGTAGGGGCCGGCCAATGACTGCTGCTGAAGTGCTGATGCCATCCATGTTTGTGCAACGGATGGTTACTCTAACAGTCGGCACTTGTGCACGGTCACCTGCAGGTTTCTTTTGCCCTGAATAGTTAGCATGAGCGTTCCCAGCTCTGGTTCGTTGCGGGGTCCATTGTGGCAATGCTGAGAATGGAGGGAGCAGTATGACAGAGCTCAGAAACTCCTTGATCTGACACGAGTCGGTCGATCTCTGGATGCATGCTGGCGAGAACAGACGCCGCAAAAGGACCGGCACTGCTAGACATACTATGCCGTGGGGTCTCAGCAGAATGGTTGTGCACGGATGGATGTCATGGCATTTGATTTGACAGGTCTGCTAAGACATCCTTGGTCTGACAAGAAACCTGCAGATGAACTGAACAGAACTTGTCTAACAGGAACGGAACCCACAACACAGTCCTGTACATGGAAAATGCAGATAAACTGAAGACTGGCTTCTTCTCCAGGGAACACGGTACAAGAGATCCACTTCGAATTGACCAAACAAATGTTTCATAAGACCAAGAACGACAATCTCTCGAATAATTTGACAGCGACACTTATACTTTCTTGACTTGGCGAGATCTCTGAATATATCATGTAATTTTGACCTGACGACGACTGCAACTTAACCTGGGACCAACTTAACTAGACTCGATGAATCAATCAATCAGATGTGATGCTCCCACTCTAACACCAACAAACGAATCGACTCAATTATTCAAATCGCGCTCTCTCGCGCGCATGGCTATTCCAACGGGAACAGAGCCTGCTGGTGGCCGCTGCTCTCGCTGCTGCTCTTCCTGTTGTAATCCTGCTCGTCCACCATGCCGCCGCCGCCGGCAGTGATCGTTGGCGCTGCGCGCCACACCGACGCCGTGAACAGCGCCTCTTTGTTCCACATGAGCATCAGGCAGCCGCCGAGCTCCTGCACGCGGTACCCGGCGCCCGCGAACGTGCGGAGCAGCGCGGCCGCCTGCTGGGTCGCGCACGGCCCCAGCGCCACCTGGACCAGCCCGGCACGCCACAGACGCTGGCACCAGAGCTCGATCGTCTCGTGGCGCTCCGTGCGCCCGCTGCCCTCGCCGCACACGATGTCGAAGATCTCCCGCTGCAGGTACGCCTCCGCGCCGAGGCCACCTCCGGTGGCGAAGGTGCCGCGTTGAATGGACATCGCCTCCATGGAGTCGAACACTGCTGCGTAGTAGTAGAGCGCGTTGAGGAACCGCTCCACCAGCGTCGGCATGTTGTGGTTTGCCTCCTGCTCCACGACCGTGACCACCCTGGGCTGCATGGCGGCGATCCAGCCGAGGACGGCGTCGATGGGCGAGGGGAGGGACGTCGACGCCGCGTCCGGGTCCACCAGGAGGCGGTGGAGCTGGCAGATGGAGTTCACGGCCACCGC
Source organism: Avena sativa (assembly GCA_916181665.1). NCBI lineage: Eukaryota > Viridiplantae > Streptophyta > Magnoliopsida > Poales > Poaceae > Avena > Avena sativa. The sequence goes on along the minus strand of OV702279.1, from coordinate 378,028,076 downwards.
CTCGCCGGGGACGAGTTGGAACATCCACGGCTGCAGCGCGTCGAGGCTGTCGCAGCTGACCGCGCTGAAGGAGAAGGGCACGTGCACGGCGCGCGCGAGCTCGCCGAGGCGGAGGCCCACCTCCTTGAGCTCGCCGAGCGCGGGGCCGACGGCGGTGATGCGGAGGGAAGGAGGGCCGCCGGGGCGGAGGGAGAGGGTCTCGATGAGCGCCGGCCACTGCACGCCCGTCATGATGGCGAGGTCCACGATGTGCACGCTGTTGCAGCCTTCGAACGCCTCCAGGATGGCCTGGTTAGCCGTGAAGTGCGCGAACTTGAGGTAGGGCCCCGCCTCGTAGAACTGGCCGTACAGGTTGCCGGCGTGCTCTGCCGACGAGGCGGCGACGGTGTGGCTCGGAGACCCCGGGAAGAGGCGCTGCGCCAGTGCGGCGGCGAAGTGGCTCAAGACGCGGCCGATCCCGCCGGCCGTTGAGACCGTCGTACCGAGTCCCATGCGCGCCTCATTCAGGTTGCCGGCGGCCGCCGCGTAGTCACCCGCCTGGATGGCTCTGGCGCACGCGACGAGGAGGTTCACGAGACGGATCGCGGCGTTCTCCCCCTCCTCGCGCCTCCTTGCGGCCTCGGCCTCCGCGACGGTGGGCGGGACCGGGACCGCGGGCAGGACGAGCGTGCGCATGGACGGGTCGACGCAGTACGATAGGCCGGCGCCGTTGGTCATCGCGGCGACGCCCTGAGCGGACGGGTGGGGCAGCGCGCCGGCAAGGGAGGAGGCGACGGCGGGGTCCATACCAAAGGCGAAGTGGCCCATGAGGCGAACGAGGGTGGAGCTGGCTACTGCGCGCGGGGAGTGTGTGAAGGCTGAGCTGTGTGTGTCTGGCCGTCCACGCTTGCTCGCCCCTCCCAGCTTATTTGTAGCCCCGGCCGGCAGCGTGACGTTGCAGTGTACACGTGGAGGTGGAGGCAGCGCGGGATGCACCGGCGTCCGGGAAACCGTGGGTGCGGGAGGAGCGGGCGCAAATGGGTGGTCCGCGTTGCCCTAGGCACACCCCGGGCTTGGCAGGGCTGGGCCGGGCCGGGCTTCAAGTTGGGCCAAGCTTGGGCATGGGCTGCCAAAGCCTGGACATAAAATGTGGGGCCTGGTATGTGTACTGAATTTTTTGTGCCTGAAATATTATTATAACTTAGAATAAATGCAATAGTTATATGTTTCAAAGTAAAATGTAGTATATATGCTCGAAATAAAATATATTGTATTGGTTCTTTTTTGTTTGCTTCGGGCCCAAGATAAGACCCTGAGCCCTGCCCAACCATGTGGGCCGTGCCCGCCTAGGTTTAATATGTATTACAAAGATCTAGCGACGAAATATTGCAAAACTAATGCTACATTTAATAAACCAAACACATTATATCATGCCAGCTAATTCTCATTTATATTTGATTTTATCGATTCGCTAAAATTAATATCCATCGAAACGGTCGAATTTAAATTCTAAATATTAATGTTATATTTTATTTTAGTAATTAATTAATGAATATCTTTCGACACCGTCGCTTTTCAATTAGGGAAATGAATATCTGTCGAAAGGGCCGATCTAGAATAAAAAATTAAATGAAATCAATATTTTTCGAATTAACTAAATAAATATTTTTGATACGATCACATTTGAATTCTAAATATTAATGTTATTTTTATTGTAGTAAATTAATGTAAATGAATATCTGTGGAAAGGTTCGATCTAAAATAAAAAATAAATGAAATGAATATATATCGAATTAGTTAGTGAATATGTTTTGATACGGTCGCTTTTGAATTATGATTATAATGTTATTTTTATTTTACTAAATTAAGTAAATGAATATATAATGGGAATAAAAATATTATATTATTTTATATATTTATTAAATTGATCTCTTTTTCAACAGTCGATTTAGAATTGAAAAGTATCAATTTTAGTACATTTTTATAAATTAATGCCTACCACAATTTCCATATTCATGATTCTCGACTATTACTTTTTATTTAAAAATAGTGAAAAACTCTTTGTTGCAATGGCCAATTCTAATAGGTAACTCACCCTTCTTGTGTATGAGATTTAGATCAATTCTATATGTTTAGGGGAAAAACAAAAAAATCATGATAAGTTAGGCGATGGTAGGTAAAAGTCCATTTCCAGTTAATTATGAAGTGTGGGAAATTCAAAATACATTGCGGTTTGATGCAAACATGCCCTAAAAGAAATAATAAATGGATTATTATTTATATTTCTATTTTATAATTAATTATATTGTTCTATGCTATAATTGTATTACTTCCGGATAATGAGTATTTGGAGGTGAACACTAATACTTGTGTGGGATTGTAAACACTTTTAAGATATATCTAGTCATGTCTGTAAGACTAGTTCATATATCACCGATAGTCCTGATTTCCTGACTACTAGGAAAAACATCAAAGTGTTATAGTGTTGCTAGTGATATGTTAGATCAAAGTTGTTGTGAAAATAATGATGATGGATAAAGCCAAATTGATATTACCGTGAAACAAATCATAAATATTGTTATCATTAGCTTCTCATAACAAGTATTATCGTTACTATAAGATCGTTTGATCGTAAGACTTATATGGACTTGGATACGATATGCACGTGGCGGGATCCTCAAACATTGCTCCATGGTTGTGGCGGGAACCTTACATAGAGACATCCTACTACCACTACCATATTGTATATCCTTTTTACTATGGTTCTTCTTAAGTGGTTTGCGATTACATTCAGATATACTCAATGGCATTGTCCCTGGCTATTTACTTGGTCAGACTTTGAGAAGGATCAAGAATAAGAAGAAGAAGAAGAAGAAGAAGGAAACATTGCTGACTATGCGAACTAGGATGGTCTCCGAGCCAGTTGCTTGTAGGGTTAAGGCGTAACTTGGGCCCGACTGTAGGGTTCGCAGCATAGAAAACAAAAAATTTCCTACGATGGGAACAACTATGTACCAAGATCTATCTACTAGATACAAACAACGGGCGGATGTATATCCGTAGAGAACATATCCTTGAAGACCGACAAAGCTTAACAAGTCCAAACTCGTGCTTGATGTAGACGATCTCTTGCCGATCTCAAGATCGAGAGGATGTCCTAGCGCCGCAAAACAGCAGCGCATCCATGCTCGCACACACGTTCGAGGCACCGAGCAACCTCCGCCTCCTCGCTCCAGTGATGCAGCGGAAGCACAACTCTTTCATGACGAATAGCCACCGGGAACATGTATCTCGCTAGTCCGAGACCATGAGGGGTAAATTCTAGAGGGGGAGAGATATCCTTCACGAGGAGGTGCGAGTGAGAGAGAGGGAGGGGGCTCCTTTTATAGGGAGAGGGGGGCACCCAAGGGGCCATGCGCCCAGCCATGGGGCTTCCACCACCTCTTCCACATTCATGTGGGTGGACACTCCACTCACTCAAATGCCTTTCAATTCCCTCCACTCAAAAACCCACTCAAATTCCCATTAAATTTCCACCAAATTTAATGCAAACTCTCATTAAATAAAACTCCTTTTATTTATTCAGAATTTTGTCAATTACTTTAATGACAAACATTCACATATAACCCCTTGCTAGTATTTCATTTCACATGCAGAAACACTTTCTGCAATTTCACCTGAAAACCCATTTCGGTATCTAGTGAAATAAATTCCTACGCTTGTTATTCTTTTCGGCATGAAACTTTTGCTCCAAATGGATGTCGGTGTCTCTTAAGTGTGTCACCCTACAGTTCGCGAATAATGCGGACATGGTTGAGACCCCTCTCGGATCAATAATCAGAAGCGGGATCTGGAGACCCATACTGACTCCCACACATTCAACGATGACTTTCTTGTGATCGTCGGAACCTTTTACGCTAGTATCTTAATCCTTTTGTTTCGTGATATATTACATGTCCGAGATTCGATCATCGGTATCTCCATACCTAGTTTGATCTCGTTACTGACATGTACTCTTTTCTCGTTCCCGTGATATAACATTCTAGTGATCAAATCACTTGCTTGCAAGCAAATCAATGTGATATCACCGAGAGGGCCCAGAGTATATCTATCCATCATCGGGATGAACAAATTCCACTCTCGATCCATGGGACTCAACATAACACTTTATTAGTTCTAAATCCATCTTTATAATCACCCAGTTACGGTGTGACGTTTGATGTTATCAAGAAACTCTTCTAGTGTTAGTGATTGACATGATCTCATGGTCTAAGGATTAGGATCACTTCGTAAGTTGTTATAGCAATATAAACTCAATGACTTTGATCGTAATGCTATACTTCGGATGAATGTTCATCACATCATTACACTAATGTTGTGACCTCGTTATTAACAACATCCAATGTCCATGATCAGGAAACTTTGATCATCTTGTTAATCAACGAGCTAGTTTATAAGAGAGGCATAACTAGGAACTTCCTTTTTGTTTATTAAACACACATGTATTAATGTTTCCATATTAATACAATTATAGCATGCAAAATAAACATTTATCATAAACTAGGAATACGATAATAACCACTTTATTATTGCCTCTCGGGCATATTCCCTTCAGTCTCCCACTTGCACTAGAGACAATAATCTAGTTTGAAAACTTTGCGTATTGAACACCTATGGCTTTCTGGTGTTCCATATACGCAATTGCAAGTGGTTAACATAATCTACAGATCTGACGCCTCGGGTCCATGTGTATTTGCATGTCTTTGCGTCTTCACGCATCACTCATTCTTCAATGAGATGGCATTGTATAAATTTGGTCTTTTGGTGAGATCTTTAGTTCCTTGGGGTTAAAACATGTCGATACTATTGTCGTACAATATATTTTTAGTGTTAGCCCGTGGCGAACCACACCTTACTTTTATAACAAACTACTTGACACAAATTCCCTCCTTTGCTGCTACTATAGCAGTCATATACTTAGCCTTTCGTTGTAGTATCCGTCATAATGTATTAACTTTGGAATTCATCCAAATTCATCATGGAATCTCCTTTCCATTACATTGTGCCACTCATAGTTTAAATTGAGATAAACTTAATTTGTATCTTGTGACAAAACTAGTATCAATGTAACGCTTTACAATGAATTATTTGTAATTGTTTGTCACCTCTACACAAATATATTCTTAGTTCTTCCAAAAGATCATAAGAATATCCTCACTATCGTCCAATGATCATTTTATGATTCATTCTGGTATATGCTCATAACACTTAGAGCATAGGACATATCTGGATGTGTACATATCATGGTATGATTGATCAAAACATCCTTGTGATTTCACTCATCAAGTGTCAAAGCACTTGAATCTTGTTTCACTTATCAAGTGTCAATATACTTGAATCTTGATTCAATTCCTTTCCATGCGACAAGAACCGTTTCTTGTCGTTTCTATATTGAACTCCTTCAATATCTCATATATTGTAACACCCTCAGAATCGGCCCTATGCAAGTTTTAGAGAAACCCGCCAAACCCGCATAGAAACGATTCAAAGGTGCCCACCAGGCACTTTCGTGCGGGTGGAAAACGAAGTAATAACATTACACAACAGTCCTCGATGGGACCCACAGAACAGATATATATACAACAGCGACTCCATGAGTCAAGAATACAGATATAATATACAAAGATCCAAATCACCTTAAAAATGATAGAGCGTCCGACTACGGACAAGATGCAAATGGGGCTAAGAGCCCTGAAGAATAACCATTGGCGTCCATAACCCTGCCCAGGCCAAGCCGGAAGGGTAACCCTGCTAACGACGTCGATCTCAAAACCTGCTTAAACAAAAGGGGTGCCGACGAAGGGCAAAGGAAAAAGAGAGAGCGGTCAGTACTGAGGCCAGTACACGGCGAGGCTAGAATTCGGCGGTCCTCGCCTACATAGGTATGGTGGACTGAAGCGGCAGCGCAGCATGCACTAAACAACCTATAGAGACTCGATACAACTGGCGGCTATCAGAGAGGGATAAGAAAATACCTATTCGGAACCAACCTGATTCTACCACCAATCATACCCATCCTGGTATTTCCCCCTCGAGACCAAACGAGGAAGTCAACCGAGGAACTCACACAGTTGGCAGTTTTATTTATTCGGTTATCGTTGCAGCAATTACTAGTCAAGCATAGATAATCATCCTGATAAAATAAGCAGTGGGCCGTTTTAGTTAATCATTCCGTTGTAGTTGCAACACTTACTAGTCATATACAATTAGCATGAGATATCCCAAAACCCAGCAGTTGTTGGTACTTTTATTTAGCCATTCCGTTGTAGTTGCAATACTTACTAGTCAGATGTAGTGGTCGCAAGCGATAACCCAAACAAGCAATTGTTGGCAGTTTTATTTATCCATTCCATTATAGTAAAGCTGATTACTAGTCATTATAAAGTCAAATTTATAGCACTACTTTAGTTATAGTTGTCTATGATCGAGATGTAGGGGTTCGTAGCATGGAAAACAAAAATTTTCTATCGCATACAAACAAACAAGCCAAGATCTATCTACTAGATTGTAGCAACGAGTCGATGGAATAACTCACCCTCGAAGATTCCAAAGTGTTTAACGAGAGCAGATTCTCGTGGGTGATGTAGTCGTACTCTTTCCGATCTCAAGATCGCGTAGACGATCCTTCCGGCGCCGCGTTCCCGCAGCGCTCCCGCAGTCGGTCACACGTTCGGTACTCGACGAAGACCTTCCTCTCCCTTGTTCCAGCAGGCAGCGGAGGTTGTAGCACTCTCCTCGCGATTCCGGCAGCACAACGGCGTGGTACCGGAGGTAGAGGGGAGATCCCGCAGGGCTTCGCCTTAAGCCGGTGCGAGTATGGTGGAGCTTATGAGAGAGGCTATTAGTGGTCTAGTAATTAGACACACCAATTAGAAGGCTCTAAACCAATTAGAAGGCTCTAAACCGAATAGCTCTAAACCGGAGTCTAGATCTAGGGTTTAGTTTAGAGGATAGGAAACTTGTGTGTCTAGGAGGGGAGCCCTGCCCCTCCTTATATAGGTGGGAGGGCTGGCCGGCCAAGGGGAGGAGAGTCCCTCCCCAAGTCGGCTTGGTGGGGCGCCGGCCAAGGGAGGAACCCTCCTCCAATTCGGCCTCCACCAATCCTCCTCTTTTCCCACTTCCCAAAATTGCCGTTTGACTTTCAAACTAGCCGTTTGACTTTTCAATTTAGGATTTAAATAAATCCTTTATTTGGGACAGCAAGAATACTTAGTACATGATGCAATCATTCCAATATGTAATGACACACTCATGTACCCTTCCCCCTCCGGAGTGTCGGACATTCCGGGACCTTCTAGAATGTTCCCGATGAAAACACCGGAACCATTCCCCAACTCCAAAACGGGACTTTCCTTATATGAATCTTATTCTCCGGACCATTCCGGATCACCTCGTGATATCCCGGATCCCATCCGAGACTCCGAACAACATTCGGTCTCTTTCTCATAATACCATAACTACTCAAACAACATCGAATCCTTAAGTGTGTCTCCCTACGGTTCGTGAATTATGCGGACATGATCGAGACACTTCTCCGAACAATAACCAATAGAGGAATCTGGAAATTCATATGGCTCCCACATATTTCTACGATTACTTTGCGATCGAATGAACCACTTACATACGATACCAATTTCCCTTTGTCTCACGATATGTTACTTATCCGAGGTTATGATCGTCGGTATCTCTGCATACCTAGTTCAACCTCGTTACTGATAAGTACTCTTTTCTCGTTCCCGTGATATGTGATCCCTTGTGACCAAGTCACATGCTTGCAAGCTAATTGGATGACATTTCACCGAGAGGGCCCAGAGAATATCTATCCGTCATGTGGATGGACAAATCCCACTCTTGATCCATGTGTTTCAACCAATACTTTCCGAACACTCAATGCCACCTTTATAGCCACCCTGTTACGGTGTGGTGTTTGATGACATCAAAGCATCCATCCAGCAAAGGTGATATGCATGATCTCATGGTCGAAGGAATTAGGTTACTATGTATCAGAAAGCATATAGCAATTGAACTATTGAAATGACTTGATCTTTATGCTACGCTTGTCTATAGGAGTATGTCCACCATATCATTCTCCTAACGATATGATCTTGTTGTTGATAACATCTCAATGTTCATGACAAAGAAACCACATCATCAATCAACCAACAAGCTAGTGAAGTATAGAGGCTATACTAGGGACTTCAAATTAAGTTTACAAATCACACAAGTATTATTGGTTTCCTTGTTAATACTATTATAGCATGAATGTAAACATTTATCATAAACACAAAGATATATAATAATAACTACATTTATTATTACCTCTAGGGCATATCTCCAACAGTCTCCCACTTGCACTAGAGTCATCTAATCTAGATTACATGGTAATATACCGAACACCCATGGCAGTTTGGTGTTGGTCATGTTTTGCCCTCGGGAGAGGTTTAGTCAACGGATCCGCCACATTCAGATCTGTGTGTACTTTGCAAATCTTTATATCCCCATCCTGGATATGTTCTCGAATAGCGTGAAAACGCAGCTTGATATGCTTCAGCTTCTTGTGTGACCTTGGTTCTTGCGCATTGGCTATGGCGCCCATGTTATCACAGTAGATAGACATTGGGTCCAGCGCACTTGGAACCACACCCAGCTCTGTAATGAACTCTTTCATCCATATCGCTTCTTGTGAAGCCTCCGAAGCAGCCATGTATTCCGATTCAGTTGAAGATCTCGCCACAACGCTTTGCTTTGCACTCCTCCAGCTAACTGCTGCACCATTCAAAATAAATACGTATCCAGATTGTGATTTAGAATCATCCGGATCGGTGTTCCTACTAGCATCGGTGTAACCATTAACAACGAGCTGTTCATCACCTCCATAAGAAAGAACCATATCCTTAGTTCTTCTCAAGTACTTAAGGATGTTTTTGACCGCTATCCAATGATCCACTCCTGGATCACTTTGATGTCTGCTAGTTAAACTAACAGCATATGCGATGTCGGGTCTAGTACATAGCATGGCATACATTAGAGATCCTATGGCTGAGGCATAGGGAGTCTTACTCATTCTTTCTCTATCTTCTGCCGATGTCGGACTTTGAGTTTTACTCAAGGTCGTATTGGGCAACATGGGCAAGAACCCTTTCTTGCTATCTTCCATTCCAAACCTCTTTAGAACTTTGTCCAAATATGTACTTTGTGACAATGATATTTGGCGTTTCGATCTATCTCTATAAATCTTTATGCCTAATATGTAAGCTGCTTCGCCAAGATCCTTAATTGAAAAACTATTATTCAAATACTCTTTGACACTATTAAGAAGGTCTACATCATTCCCAATCAACAATATGTCATCCACATACAGTATTAAGAATGCTACAGAGCTCCCACTCACTTTCTTGTAAATACAAGCTTCTCCATAAGTTTGTATAAAACCAAAACTTTTGATTACCTTATCAAAACGTTGATTCCAACTTCGGGATGCTTGCTTCAATCCATAGATGGACCGTTGAAGTTTGCATACCTTGTTAGCATCTTTAGGATCGACAAAACCTTTGGGTTGTATCATATACAACTCTTCATCAATGTCTCCATTGAGGAATGCTGTTTTGACATCCATCTGCCATATCTCATAATCATAATATGCAGCGATTGCTAACATAATCCTCACAGACTTTAGCTTCGCTACCGGTGAGAAAGTCTCATCGTAGTCAACTCCTTGAATTTTGTCGAAACCCTTTTGCGACAAGTCGAGCTTTATAGACAGTAACATTACCATCAGCATCTGTTTTCTTCTTGAAAATCCATTTGTTCTCGACAGCCTTCCGGCCATCCGGTAAGTCCACCAAAGTCCATACTTGGTTTTCGTATATGGATCCAATCTCGGATTTCATGGCTTCTTGCCATTTATTGGAATCTGGGCTCATCATCGCTTCCTCATATGTCTCGGGGTCATCGGTGTTGTCCACCAACATGACATTCATAACGGAATCATACCAATCTGGAGTGGTACGAGTTCTCGTTGACCTCCGAGGCTCTGTAGCAACTTCAACCGAAGTTTCATGATCACTATCATTAGCTTCCTCTCTTATTGGTGCAGGCACCACAGGAACTTCTTCCGGTGCTGCGCTACTCGTAATTTTGAGAGAAGGTTCGACAACCTCGTCAAGTTCTACTTTCCTTCCAGTCACTTCTTTAGAGAGAAATTCCTTCTCTAGAAAGGATCCATTCTTGGCAACGAAGATTTTGCCTTCGGATCTATGATAGAAGGTATACCCAATAGTTTCCTTCGGGTATCCTATGAAGACGCATTTTTCCGCTTTGGGTTCAAGCTTGTCCGGCTGTAACTTCTTTACATAGGCTTCGCATCCCCAAACTTTAAGGAACGACAATTTAGGTTTCTTCCCAAACCATAATTCATACGGTGTCGTTTCAACGGATTTAGATGGTGCCCTATTTAAAGTGAATGCGGCTGTTTCTAATGCATAACCCCAAAATGATAGTGGTAAATCTGTAAGTGACATCATAGAACGAACCATATCTAAGAGAGTTCGATTACGACGTTCAGACACACCATTACGCTGTGGTGTTCCCGGCGGTGTCAACTGCGAAAGTATTCCACATTTCTTCAAATGCTCGCCAAACTCGTAACTTATATATTCACCTCCACGATCAGAACGTAGAAACTTAATCTTCTTGTTACGTTGATTCTCTACCTCACTTTGAAACTCCTTAAACTTCTCGAAAGTTTCGGACTTATGTTTCATGAAATAGATATACCCATATCTACTCAAATCATCCGTGAAGGTAAGAACATAACGATAACCACTGCGCGATGCTACACTCATTGGACCACACACATCGGTATGTATGATTTCCAATAAGTCTGTAGCTCGCTCCATCATACCAGAAAATGGGGTCTTAGTCATTTTACCCATCAGACATGCTTCGCATCTTTCAAGTGATTCAAAATCAAGTGATTCAAGAAGTCCATCGGAATGGAGTTTCTTCATACGCTTCACTCCAATGTGACCAAGACGACAGTGCCACATATAGGTCAAATTATCGCTTGATTTCAAACGTTTAGCCTCAATGTTATTAATATGTGTATTTATACTATCGAGATTCAATATGAATAGACCATCTATCAAAGGTGCATGTGCATGAAACATGTTACTCATATAAATCGAACAACCATTATTCTCGGATTTAAACAAGTAACCGTCTCGCAATAAACAAGATCCTGATATAATGTTCATGCTTAACGCAGGCACCAAATAACAATTATTTAAGTATAAAACTAATCCCGATGGTAGATGAAGAGGTAGCGTGCCGACCGCGATCACATCAACCTTTGATCCGTTTCCTACGCGCATCGTCACCTCGTTCTTCACTAGCTTCCGTTTATTCTGCAGCTCCTGTTTCGAGTTACAAATATGAGCAACCGAACCAGTATCAAATACCCAGGCACTACTACGAATACTAGTGTGATACACATCAATAACATGTATATCAGATATACCTTTCTTCTTGATGTTGCCGTTCTTCAAATCTGCCAAGTACCTTGGGCAATTCCGCTTCCAGTGACCTTCTCCTTTGCAGTAAAAGCACTCAGTTTCAGGTTTAGGTCCAGCCTTGGTCTTCTTCGTCGGCGTGGTAACTTTCTTACCACCCTTCTTGAAGTGTCCCTTTTGCTTAGACTTGCCTTTCTTGAATTTGGTGGTCTTATTGACCATCAACACTTGGTGCTCTTTCTTGATCTCCACTTCTGCAGATTTTAACATAGCAAATAGTTCTGGCAACTCTTTGTTCATGTTCTGCATGTTGTAGTTCATCACAAAGTTCTTGTAACTTGGTGGTAGTGATTGGAGGATGCGGTAAACTCCCAAAGTATTAGGAATCACTATACCCAAACTTTGAAGTTTATTTGCGTGCCCAGACATTTTAAGCACATGCTCACTGACGGAGCTACCCTCTTCCATCTTGCAGTTAAAGAACTTTTCAGAAGCTTCATAACTTTCAATTGCCGCATGAGTCTCAAAGATTAATTTGAGATCCTCGACAATATCATATGGATCTGACTCTTCAAACCTTTTCTGAAGCTCCGATTCTAAACCATACAAGATAGCACACTGAACTATGGAGTACTGATTCTTCCGAGCAAGGTAAACATTCTTTACTTCATCGGTAGCATCAGCTGCAGGTGGGTCACCTAGCGGTGCATCCAGCACATAGGTCAAATTACCAGCTGTGAGGACAATCCTCAAATTGCGGAACCAATCCGCGAAGTTGCTTCCATTGTTTTTCAACTTTTCTTTCTCTAGGAACGCATTAAAATTGATGGTAGGGGCTGCCATTGATCTACAACATATTTGCAATAGTTTAGACTAAGTTTATGACAAATTGAGTTCAAATTAATTAATGAAATTAAACTAGGTGAACTCCCACTCAAAACAACATCCCTCACATTGTTTTAGTGATCACACGAACCAAATCCACTACATCAACACCGATCATCACGAGAGCTGATATAGTTTTAATGGCGAACAATCATCATGTTCATCATATCTACTATATGATTCATGCTTTGCCTTTCGGCGATCCGTGTTCCTGAGGCCATGTCTGTACATGCTAGGCTCGTCAAGATCAAACCTTAGCTACCGCATAAGCAAATCTGGCTTGCTTACGTTGTATTCACCCGCGGAATCAAAGACACCCGATCATCACGTGGTGCTTCGAAGCAGCAAGCTTTGGCAACGGTGCATACTAAGGGTGAACACTTTAGAACTTGAAATTTATGTGCATGAGGGATCATCTTATAATGCTACCGTCGTCTACTAAGCAATACAAGATGCATAAAGGATTAACATCACATGCAATTCATAATATGTGATATGATATGGCCTTTCTTCTTTGTGCTTCCGATCTCCATCTTCAAGCACGAATATGATCTCCATCATCACCGGCATAGCATCAAGGTCAATGACGCTTCTTCATGGTTGTCGTCCACCAGCTTCAACTATTACAACTATTTTGAATAGACACGCAGGTCTTAACAGAAATTAAAGACAACCATATGGCTCCTGCCGGTTGCCAACTTACAATAAGGAACATTGCATACATCAAATATAATCACAATCATGGCCATATCACATCACTGCACACCCCTGCAAAACAAAGTTAGACGCTTCTACTTTCTTTGCATATTTTACGTGGTTTGGGGCTTTCCATAAGTGTCGTTCTAACTTACGAACAATAACCACAACATTGATACTAGCATTGTTGATCACCCGTTGTAAATTGGATCTTTACTATGCTAGGAGAAACAGGCACCCGCAAAGCCACTTATGCAAAACGAGTTGCATGTCAAGCGTGGAGCAAGTCTCATGAACGATGTCATGTAAGGTTAGCCCGGGCCGCTTCATCCCAACATACCGCAAGATGCAAAGTACACAAAAAGCAATCTACAATAAAAGCATCAACGCCCACAATGACCATTGTGTTCTACTCGTGCAACAGATCTACATATAGACACGGCTCTGATACCACTGTAGGGGTTCGTAGCATGGAAAACAAAAATTTTCTATCGCATACAAACAAACAAGCCAAGATCTATCTACTAGATTGTAGCAACGAGTCGATGGAATAACTCACCCTCGAAGATTCCAAAGTGTTTAACGAGAGCAGATTCTCGTGGGTGATGTAGTCGTACTCTTTCCGATCTCAAGATCGCGTAGACGATCCTTCCGGCGCCGCGTTCCCGCAGCGCTCCCGCAGTCGGTCACACGTTCGGTACTCGACGAAGACCTTCCTCTCCCTTGTTCCAGCAGGTAGCGGAGGTTGTAGCACTCTCCTCGCGATTCCGGCAGCACAACGGCGTGGTACCGGAGGTAGAGGGGAGATCCCGCAGGGCTTCGCCTTAAGCCGGTGCGAGTATGGTGGAGCTTATGAGAGAGGCTATTAGTGGTCTAGTAATTAGACACACCAATTAGAAGGCTCTAAACCAATTAGAAGGCTCTAAACCGAATAGCTCTAAACCGGAGTCTAGATCTAGGGTTTAGTTTAGAGGATAGGAAACTTGTGTGTCTAGGAGGGGAGCCCTGCCCCTCCTTATATAGGTGGGAGGGCTGGCCGGCCAAGGGGAGGAGAGTCCCTCCCCAAGTCGGCTTGGTGGGGCGCCGGCCAAGGGAGGAACCCTCCTCCAATTCGGCCTCCACCAATCCTCCTCTTTTCCCACTTCCCAAAATTGCTGTTTGACTTTCAAACTAGCCGTTTGACTTTTCAATTTAGGATTTAAATAAATCCTTTATTTGGGACAGCAAGAATACTTAGTACATGATGCAATCATTCCAATATGTAATGATACACTCATGTACCCTTCCCCCTCCGGAGTGCCGGACATTCCGGGACCTTCTAGAATGTTCCCGATGAAAACACCGGAACCATTCCCCAACTCCAAAACGGGACTTTCCTTATATGAATCTTATTCTCCGGACCATTCCGGATCACCTCGTGATATCCCGGATCCCATCCGAGACTCCGAACAACATTCGGTCTCTTTCTCATAATACCATAACTACTCAAACAACATCGAATCCTTAAGTGTGTCTCCCTACGGTTCGTGAATTATGCGGACATGATCGAGACACTTCTCCGAACAATAACCAATAGAGGAATCTGGAAATTCATATGGCTCCCACATATTTCTACGATTACTTTGCGATCGAATGAACCACTTACATACGATACCAATTTCCCTTTGTCTCACGATATGTTACTTATCCGAGGTTATGATCGTCGGTATCTCTGCATACCTAGTTCAACCTCGTTACTGATAAGTACTCTTTTCTCGTTCCCGTGATATGTGATCCCTTGTGACCAAGTCACATGCTTGCAAGCTAATTGGATGACATTTCACCGAGAGGGCCCAGAGAATATCTATCCGTCATGTGGATGGACAAATTCCACTCTTGATCCATGTGTTTCAACCAATACTTTCCGAACACTCAATGCCACCTTTATAGCCACCCTGTTACGGTGTGGTGTTTGATGACATCAAAGCATCCATCCAGCAAAGGTGATATGCATGATCTCATGGTCGAAGGAATTAGGTTACTATGTATCAGAAAGCATATAGCAATTGAACTATTGAAATGACTTGATCTTTATGCTACGCTTGTCTATAGGAGTATGTCCACCATATCATTCTCCTAACGATATGATCTTGTTGTTGATAACATCTCAATGTTCATGACAAAGAAACCACATCATCAATCAACCAACAAGCTAGTGAAGTATAGAGGCTATACTAGGGACTTCAAATTAAGTTTACAAATCACACAAGTATTAATGGTTTCCTTGTTAATACTATTATAGCATGAATGTAAACATTTATCATAAACACAAAGATATATAATAATAACTACATTTATTATTACCTCTAGGGCATATCTCCAACACGAGATACTGTGCTCCAAGTCGTCCATAACCGCGGACACGGCTTTCAGAAAGTTTTACCCTGCAGGGGTGCACAAATAGCAACACACACTCGATCAACCTCGGAAAAACCAAATCAAAACCCAACGAGGCTTTCACGACAAAGCAATCACAGGATTCAGAAATATTTCAGGGGGCCACCCCATTGAGTACACCCGCAACGAAGCTAGCTGACTCCGAGACGGACTCAAGGTTTGCGTCAATGGCTGTAAACGACTGGGAACCCAAAACTGGGCTTGTCGATACCGCGAAAACACTCCGCTTTCCTAAACAGTACAGTGTGCTATCCATCGCACAATCGTAATAAAGTAGTAAAGCATGGCATAAGTACAGGATAGTAAATAAAACCTCAAACTAGTTTGTGGCCCCAAGAAATAAGAATGAATCAAGCTCTGGCTCAGGGGGGTCCCATAATTCCCCGTATGTGGATAGCGCGAATATTCAAGGAACAGGTATCAAGTACTCGGGGTCCTACGGGACACAAGTGGACGGTTAACAACCAAATAACATCTATTGCCCACCTGTGCCTCTGCTTACCTACTTCAATTTTAGTTGTTAAACAGTAGTTAAAGTGAACGATAAATAAAGCCAAGACCATCTCCAACTTTAAACATGCGACTAAGCTCCAACAACTGTGGTACTTGACGACACGCAACAGCACTTGAGCAAGCGACTACGACGCGCAGGTCCAACTATCTACCAAACAACGGTAATAGGAGGTGTCCAAGGCAATATAAGGCTGTAAGGGATATCACGGATACGAAAGCTAGAGCAACGCAACACAGATAGCAATAGATCAACAGGAGGGAATAAATACTATAAAAGTAAAATAGGTAGAAAGGGGGGAGATGCTCGCCTGAAAACATTGTCGAAGGTTCAACCGAAGATCGGGTCGAAGCTCACATCAACTCAACGGCCTTATCCGCGAAGAAGCAAAACACTAGAATAAACACCGGATGCAATATTTAATGCTACGGCAAAAGATCGGGCATGATGCATGTATGATGTATGACATGGCAAAGGTGCGATGCAATTAGGCAAGATTAAGCGGAACCGGGGTCCCGACAAATATTCAAGTGGTTCAAGTTGTTTAGCTACCCTGCATTTTAAATGTTGTCTTAACATGGCAAAACATAGTATCGGTTCGCTACACAAACTTAAATGGGACCAATATACGACTAGATTTGCCCGCATATGGGCCCCATATTTAATTATAAGGTGAATCGGCATAAGGCCCCCAAACCACATGACAACTTTGCATGCATGAACAATTTAATATGCAACAAGATATATCATTTATAAAAAAATAGGGGCTTAGGGTCACACATCTGGGTTCGGCGGATCTTGGTTCCGGGGTTCGGGGTTCGGTCTCAGGGTTCAGGGTTCGACGGGATCGGTCTCGGCAGAAACATCCTCGGACATCGGAGTAGGTCTTGTCGCAACCGGGAAGCAGGACTTGGTTCGGCGTCGGGGCGCAGCGGGTCCGCCCTGGTCGGTGCCAATCTTGTCGCGCGGGCGTCAATGCTTCCGGGAAGGAGAACTTGGCGATCCTGAGGGTCTCGGTGTTCGGGGAGATCTTGTCGCACGGGGTCCGGGTAGGCGAACTTGGCGTATCCGGGGAGATCTTGATTCGGCTTCGGTCGAAGTGTTCGGAAGCAGATCTTGGTGTAGGGACGGTCCCATGTCGGCATTCTCGGTGTCCCGCGGTGAAGTGCCTGTCTTCGGGGTTTCGTGAGGGAGGCCTTGTAGATGGTTCTTGCCCGAAGAGTTTGGCGGTGGTCGATGTACCACTGGTAGCAATAGTCCCTTGGAAGGCCTCGACCAACCCAAAGCAGTATCCAGCGGCAGAACTGGCAGAGCCCACTCACACCACAGATAACTCAAAGCACCAACTCCAGGTTTCCACACAGTTGCAGCTGACTATCGAAGCCTTCCTGGGCGCGTGGCCCTGTGCTCGACGCAGACGTCCAGGTCGAGGATGGTGCGGCCGGTGATGGTTGCGAGCGAGGACGACCTTGGCGGGCATGACTGAGGCAAGAGGCGGTGGGCAGGGACACCGGCGAGGTTGACGAGCAGGGCATGCGGCGGCGACGGGTGGCGAACGGCGGGGCGAGCCGGCAGAGGGGAGGCCGCGGCTACCGGCGGCGAGGAGCTTGCAGCGGCCGGCGGGAAGGCGCGAAGAGGGAGAGGGGGCCACCGGCCGGAGGCGGGGATGAGGACGGCCCGGCGGCGACGGTGCAGGGGAGCTCCCGGCGGCGTCTGCAGAGGACCCTGCGGGCGCGCGGCGCCGGCGGAGGGCAGCCGAGGTAGCGGTGGCGAGGCGGCCGGCGGGGATGGTGCGGCCGGGCGGGCGAGCCTGGCAGCGGCGCGCGGGCTCGGGGCTTGATGCGGAGAGGCAGAGAGGAGGCCGGCGAGCAGGTCGACGGGGAGGGGGCGCGGAGGAGGGTCCCGAGGGTGGTCGGCGACGACGAGGGAGAGGAGGCGGTGGCGCGTGCCCGGATCGAGCGGCCGGAGGGGCGAGGGCGACGCGGCCGGAGGCGGCTGCGGGGAGTCGCGGTTGGGGGCGAGGCCGGTGGTGGAGCGGGCGCAGGCGAGGCCGGGGAGGACGCGCGGCCAGGGGCCAGGGGGTGGGGCCAGGGTGAGGCGACGCGGGGGAGGAAGAGGGAGCGGGGGAGGGCGCGTGCGTGGAAGTGGGGTCGGGTGGGGCAGGTTGGTGGTGTGGTGGCCGCTGTGTGCGTGCGTGTGTGTGTTGCGTGGCAGGTTGAGTGGGGGAGTGGGGGTGAGAGAGGGTGGCCAGGTGGCGGTTTGGGGTTGGATAGGGGGAGGGAAGGTGATGAGGTGGCGGCAGATTATTGGTGGGGGTGAGGTGGCTGGTTGGGTGGGTAGTTTAGGTCTGGGTAGGTTAGGGATTTTGGGTGAACCGTTTTATTCTGGGGGTGGTCGACTGGGTCGAATCGGCCCGTTCGACTGCCCCCTAAAAATAATATAAACCATTTATTTATTTCAAACAGGCTTTTGCAAACCGTTGGCCGACAAAACAAAATATTCCGGAGACCCGGGTCTTGCGTTTGAACAAAGACGGGGCGTTTAGAAAACAAAAATAGGTTTTTCCGAAAATAGTTTTATGCGAACAAATGCAAGATGATGACGATGCTCAAATGCAATGTGGCATGATGACATGAGCATGCGGTCATGATGATGCAATGCACAAAAACAACGCGATTTTCTAGTAGTGGTTTTTGCGGGATGCCACAATTCGACACCACTAACAATGGATCTCGCCCTCGAGATCCGCCTCATGGTACCGGGAAGAAGGTCGGTGATCTGCATCTTCTCGCTTCGTGTAGATCCTCGCGACACCACTAACAAGAGGTCGTTGTCCGTGATCGTCGAGAGAACACTCCGGGAACAAAAGGTCGAAGGTAGAGGTATCAACAAATAAAGCCACCTCTAGCTTCGATATAAAAAGGGAACCGATGCATTCTCATCCACTTCAATGTACAAAAGCGAATAGAAGGGGTAGTCGGCATGGGGGCCAGTCCATCACGCACCCAAACTATTACTCTGCACAATCAGTAGAAAAGCGCGCAACCATTCTCGGAATCAGACTGAAGATCTCGACAATCGAGGTTCGGAAACAAAGGAGTGATGCATACTCTGCATCGGATCTGGCGTAGATGATGTCGTCGCGTCGGAAAACACCGGAAGGCACGAGAAGGAACAAAGAGAAGTCCACCAGACAAAGGATTCCTCGGATAGCATGAAGACCAGATGTAGCAACATCGTTACCAAAGGAGGAAGCGAAACCCTGAAGGTACGATGGAACCCAACCACGAGAAATCCTGGACTCGAAGAGAGAGAAGAGAGCGGATTCAAAACACGCAGAGGTGAGAGGAGAGCAGCAGAGGGGTAAGGAGTAAAATTAGACCTAATCAGAACTATCCAACCGATTTTGCAAAAATAGTTTTGACACTCTACTTCGGCCGTTAGCTAGGTTATCCTACAGGCTGGACTTGTGGGGTATCGCAACTGCTGAGCTCTAATACCACTCTGTAACACCCTCAGAATCGGCCCTATGCAAGTTTTAGCGAAACCCGCCAAACCCGCATAGAAACGATTCAAAGGTGCCCACCAGGCACTTTCGTTCGGGTGGAAAACGAAGTAATAACATTACACAACAGTCCTCGATGGGACCCACAGAACAGATATATATACAACAGCGACTCCATGAGTCAAGAATACAGATATAATATACAAAGATCCAAATCACCTTAAAAATGATAGAGCGTCCAACTACGGACAAGATGCAAATGGGGCTAAGAGCCCTGAAGAATAACCATTGGCATCCATAACCCTGCCCAGGCCAAGCCGGAAGGGTAACCCTGCTAACGACGTCGATCTCAAAACCTTCTTAAACAAAAGGGGTGCCGACGAAGGGCAAAGGAAAAAGAGAGAGCGGTCAGTACTGAGGCCAGTACACGGCGAGGCTAGAATTCGGCGGTCCTCGCCTACATAGGTATGGTGGACTGAAGCGGCAGCGCAGCATGCACTAAACAACCTATAGAGACTCGATACAACTGGCGGCTATCAGAGAGGGATAAGAAAAGACCTATTCAGAACCAACCTGATTCTACCACCAATCATACCCATCCTGGTATTTCCCCCTCGAGACCAAACGAGGAAGTCAACCGAGGAACTCACACAGTTGGCAGTTTTATTTATTCAGTTATCGTTGCAGCAATTACTAGTCAAGCATAGATAATCATCCTGATAAAATAAGCAGTGGGCCGTTTTAGTTAATCATTCCGTTGTAGTTGCAACACTTACTAGTCAGATACAATTAGCATGAGATATCCCAAAACCCAGCAGTTGTTGGTACTTTTATTTAGCCATTCCGTTGTAGTTGCAATACTTACTAGTCAGATGCAGTGGTCGCAAGCGACAACCCAAACAAGCAATTGTTGGCAGTTTTATTTAGCCATTCCATTATAGTAAAGCTGATTACTAGTCATTATAAAGTCAAATTTATAGCACTACTTTAGTTATAGTTGTCTATGATCGAGATACTGTGCTCCAAGTCATCCATAACCGCGGACACGGCTTTCAGAAAGTTTTACCCTGCAGGGGTGCACAAATAGCAACACACACTCGATCAACCTCGGAAAAACCAAATCAAAACCCAACGAGGCTTTCACGACAAAGCAATCACAGGATTCAGAAATATTTCAGGGGGCCACCCCATTGAGTACACCCGCAACAAAGCTAGCTGACTCCGAGACGGACTCAAGGTTTGCGTCAATGGCTGTAAACGACTGGGAACCCAAAACTGGGCTTGTCGATACCGCGAAAACACTCCGCTTTCCTAAACAGTACAGTGTGCTATCCATCGCACAATCGTAATAAAGCAGTAAAGCATGGCATAAGTACAGGATAGTAAATAAAACCTCAAACTAGTTTCTGGCCCCAAGAAATAAGAATGAATCAAGCTCTGGCTCAGGGGGGTCCCATAATTCCCCGTATGTGGATAGCGCGAATATTCAAGGAACAGGTATCAAGTACTCGGGGTCCTACGGGACACAAGTGGACGGTTAACAGCCAAATAACATCTATTGCCCACCTGTGCCTCTACTTACCTACTTCAATTTTAGTTGTTAAACAGTAGTTAAAGTGAACGATAAATAAAGCCAAGACCATCTCCAACTTTAAACATGCGACTAAGCTCCAACAACTGTGGTACTTGACGACACGCAACAACACTTGAGCAAGCGACTACGACGCGCAGGTCCAACTATCTACCAAACAACGGTAATAGGAGGTGTCCAAGGCAATATAAGGCTGCAAGGGATATCACGGATACGAAAGCTAGAGCAACGCAACACAGATAGCAATAGATCAACAGGAGGGAATAAATACTATAAAAGTAAAATAGGTAGAAAGGGGGGAGATGCTCGCCTGAAAACATTGTCGAAGGTTCAACCGAAGATCAGGTCGAAGCTCACATCAACTCAACGGCCTTATCTGCGAAGAAGCAAAACACTAGAATAAACACCGGATGCAATATTTAATGCTACGGCAAAAGATCGGGCATGATGCATGTATGATGTATGACATGGCAAAGGTGCGATGCAATTAGGCAAGATTAAGCGGAACCGGGGTCCCGACAAATATTCAAGTGGTTCAAGTTGTTTAGCTACCCTGCATTTTAAATGTTGTCTTAACATGGCAAAACATAGTATCGGTTCGCTACACAAACTTAAATGGGACCAATATACGACTAGATTTGCCCGCATATGGGCCCCATATTTAATTATAAGGTGAATCGGCATAAGGCCCCCAAACCACATGACAACTTTGCATGCATGAACAATTTAATATGCAACAAGATATATCATTTATAAAAAAATAGGGGCTTAGGGTCACACATCTGGGTTCGGCAGATCTTGGTTCCGGGGTTCGGGGTTCGGTCTCAGGGTTCAGGGTTCGACGGGATCGGTCTCGGCAGAAACATCCTCGGACATCGGAGTAGGTCTTGTCGCAACCGGGAAGCAGGACTTGGTTCGGCGTCGGGGCGCAGCGGGTCCGCCCTGGTCGGTGCCGATCTTGTCGCGCGGGCGTCAATGCTTCCGGGAAGGAGAACTTGGCGATCCCGAGGGTCTCGGTGTTCGGGGAGATCTTGTCGCACGGGGTCCGGGTAGGCGAACTTGGCGTATCCGGGGAGATCTTGATTCGGCTTCGGTCGAAGTGTTCGGAAGCAGATCTTGGTGTAGGGACGGTCCCATGTCGGCATTCTCGGTGTCCCGCGGTGAAGTGCCCGTCTTCGGGGTTTCGTGAGGGAGGCCTTGTAGATGGTTCTTGCCCGAAGAGTTTGGCGGTGGTCGCTGTACCACTGGTAGCAATAGTCCCTTGGAAGGCCTCGACCAACCCAAAGCAGTATCCAGCGGCAGAACTGGCAGAGCCCACTCACACCACAGATAACTCAAAGCACCAACTCCAGGTTTCCACACAGTTGCAGCTGACTATCGAAGCCTTCCTGGGCGCGTGGCCCTGTGTTCGACGCAGACGTCCAGGTCGGGGATGGTGCGGCCGGCGATGGTTGCGAGCGAGGACGACCTTGGCGGGCATGACTGAGGCAAGAGGCGGTGGGCAGGGACACCGGCGAGGTTGACGAGCAGGGCATGCGGCGGCGACGGGTGGCGAACGGCGGGGCGAGCCGGCAGAGGGGAGGCCGCGGCTACCGGCGGCGAGGAGCTTGCAGCGGCCGGCGGGAAGGCGCGAATAGGGAGAGGGGGCCACCGGCCGGAGGCGGGGATGAGGACGGCCCGGCGGCGGCGGTGCAGGGGAGCTCCCGGCGGCGTCTGCAGAGGACCCTGCGGGCGCGCGGCGCCGGCGGAGGGCAGCCGAGGTAGCGGTGGCGAGGCGGCCGACGGGGATGGTGCGGCCGGGCGGGCGAGCCTGGCAGCGGCGCGCGGGCTCGGGGCTTGATGCGGAGAGGCAGAGAGGAGGCCGGCGAGCAGGTCGACGGGGAGGGGGCGCGGAGGAGGGTCCCGAGGGTGGTCGGCGACGACGAGGGAGAGGAGGCGGTGGCGCATGCCCGGCTCGAGCGGCCGGAGGGGCGAGGGCGACGTGGCCGGAGGCGGCTGCGGGGAGTCGCGGTTGGGGGCGAGGCCGGTGGTGGAGCGGGCGCAGGCGAGGCCGGGGAGGACGCGCGGCCAGGGGCCAGGGGGTGGGGCCAGGGTGAGGCGACGCGGGGGAGGAAGAGGGAGCGGGGGAGGGCGCGTGCGTGGAAGTGGGGTCGGGTGGGGCAGGTTGGTGGTGTGGTGGCCGCTGTGTGCGTGCGTGTGTGTGTTGCGTGGCAGGTTGAGTGGGGGAGTGGGGGTGAGAGAGGGTGGCCAGGTGGCGGTTTGGGGTTGGATAGGGGGAGGGAAGGTGATGAGGTGGCGGCAGATTATTGGTGGGGGTGAGGTGGCTGGTTGGGTGGGTAGTTTAGGTCTGGGTAGGTTAGGGATTTTGGGTGGACCGTTTTATTCTGGGGGGTGGTCGACTGGGTCGAATCGGCCCGTTCGACTGCCCCCTAAAAATAATATAAACCATTTATTTATTTCAAACAGGCTTTTGCAAACCGTTGGCCGACAAAACAAAATATTTCGGAGAC
Source organism: Avena sativa (assembly GCA_916181665.1). Lineage (NCBI taxonomy): Eukaryota > Viridiplantae > Streptophyta > Magnoliopsida > Poales > Poaceae > Avena > Avena sativa. The sequence continues at coordinate 378,004,393 of OV702279.1, read as the reverse complement.
CCGGGTCTTGCGTTTGAACAAAGATGGGGCGTTTAGAAAACAAAAATAGGTTTTTCCGAAAATAGTTTTATGCGAACAAATGCAAGATGATGACGATGCTCAAATGCAATGTGGCATGATGACATGAGTATGCGGTCATGATGATGCAATGCACAAAAACAACGCGATTTTCTAGTAGTGGTTTTTGCGGGATGCCACATATATATACGTTTGGCACAACCATATTAGCGTCACAGTCTATCCACTACAGACATTCATGCTAAATATTCGAGTTTTGCCTAAGTATTTCATCAAAATGAAATTCTTAACCTTTGTCAATAAAAGATACATCATTTCTAATCAACAAGATGTCATCCACATAATATATTAGAAAATATGTCTTAGCGCTCCCACTTAATTTCTTGCAAATGCAAGCATCTTCATCGTCTCGTGATGAAAACTCCTTTTTCATCATGGTGAAGATTCCAACTCCGCGATGCTTACTTCAACCATTGAATTTTGCATACCCTTTTAGCATCCTTTGAATTTAACAAAACCCTTTGGACCGTGTCAAGTACACATCCTAGGTAACCATACTATACATTAGCTTGATCATGAAAGTTGTCATGATAAGGATAAATCGAAGATGTAGGTAAAATGTTTACTACACTAAAAGATTACTAAATAATGGTTTTTGTAAGAACACCAAACATTTGATGATGGTGATTTACTTCAAAGTGCAAGTCCAAAGGTATTAGTATTTTACCATACACGCTTTGGACTATCTGTCATGTATATGGCACCACTGTTCATGTTGATAGATTGTTTTAAAAGGGAAAGGGGTGCTGAAAGAGAATCTCAGAAATATTTGGCAGAAAAATAAAAGACTAAAAATGCCCAACTTAGGTATATAGATGATATACATGTTATGGTTGTATTCTTTGCTTATTAAACAATATGGTTCTTGGGTATTGGATACCGAATTGGTTGGTGTGAAATATCATATAGGACAACACAATTTATGAACTGCAATGGCCTAAGTAACCAACAAGAGAATATATATGTGGTGATGTTCATCGAAAACAAACAAAGTGTTGTTGTATTTCTCGTTGACATCAAAGCTTGTCTTCAAGGTTTGTTATTTTCAGGTATTATGAGAACAAAATCTTGTTCAAATAATTGTTGTATTCCATATAAGATGGATAATTTACAAGTTTAGTTGGAGAAATCACGTCCATAAAACTAATGCTAAAAATGTCGCAAGACAAATGTTTGAAAGATCAGTTACGAAGTGACATCATTGTTTAAATTATATTGGAAATAAAAACATGTAGAAACTCCATGTTGATGGAATTTTGAAGTCTTTTGATTTTTATCAAATGACACTTGTGATATTTTCCTAGAGATAATTGAAATTTCGTTCGAAGGCCAAAGAAGAACGAATGACTAAATCATTGGAATTTATACATATTGATGTATGTAGTCCATTATGTGTGGTCATGAGCGATGGATTTCAACTTCATATTCTTTCTCCGGAAATTTGAGTGAATATTCACTTAATAAGGAAGAAGTGTGAAATATTTGAAAATGTTCAAAGACTTTCAAGATGAAGTGGAAAATCATTGTAATAAGAAAATAAAGAATTTATGATCTGATCATAAAGGAAGATATTTGAGTTACAAGTTTATCAAAACACCTAAAGATTTGCATTTCTTGAAACACCATAGGAATATGGAGTGTTCGACATATGTAATAAAACCTTGTTTGACATGGTAAGATCAAAGGTGTCATTTATAAAGCTGCCATTATATTTTAAAGATTAAAGCTTTAGAGACTACCTCTTTTACACTAAAAAGAGCTCCATCGTGATCTATTGAAATGACACCATATAAGTTATGGTCTGGGATAAAACACAAGTTGTCCTTTCTTAAATCTTGGTATGCTAGACATAAGTAAGATGTTTACAATCAAAATCGGATGAGTATGTCTTTGTAGGGTATTTTAACTAACCATTAGGTATTCCTGCATAACACCGAAGACAAAAGTATTTGTCGCTTAAAACATAAAGTTTCTCGAGAAGGAAATTTTCGTGAAAATTTAAGTGGGAGGACAATGGAACTTTGATAAGGTTATTGAACCTTAGCTATATGTGTTGAGTTGCGCAGCACCGGAAAATGTTCCGGAGGCAGCCATAATGCTTATGGCTTACGTGTCTCAAAGGTTGTGGTCACGAAGGTATAAGTTCCTATTGAACCGAGTAGGTCGGGTAAACAATCAAATACTAAGATTTGAGAGTAAATCATTATTGTTTGATAATGATAAACCGACTACATGCAAAGAAGCAATAATGGGCCCTGACACCGTCAAATGGCTTGAAGCCATAAAATTCGTGACGTTTCATACACGAGAAATCAAGATTTTGAACTTGGAAGACCCTCCAGAAAGGTGTAAAACCTATCGGTCGTATTTGGATCTATAAAAAAACAGACATGGATGTTTCACATCTATGAAATAGTCGACATGTCGTAAAATATTTTACGACAATGTTCAAAGAGTTGACTATGACAAGATTTGATCTTTCATAGCGATATTTAGTCTAAATGTATTAATATAGCGACCACTACATATAATTTTGTTATATGGTAGTTGAACAAATAAAATAAAGTTCTTCTAATTGAATGGTTACCTAGGTCGTGTACATGACACGGTCCAAAGGGTTTTTTAATTCAAAGAATGCTAAAAGGGCATACAAACTTCAATGGTTGAAGTAAACGTCGCGGAGTTGGAATCTTCACCGTGATGAAACTGTTAAAAGGTTTAAATTCATCAGAGACGATGAAGATGCTTGCATTTGCAAGAAATTAAGTGGGAGCACTGAGACATATTTCTAATACATTATGTGGTGGACATCTTGTTGATTGGAAATGATGTATCTTCTATTGACACATGTTGAGAATTTCATTTCGATGAAAGACTTAGGCAAAACCCGAATATTAGGCATGAAAGTATATATGGATAGATTGTGACACTAATATGGTTGTGCCAGACATACATATATGAGATATTGAATGAGTTCAATATGGAAACAACGAGAAAAGGTTCTTGTCGCATGGAAAATGATTGAATCAAGATTCAAGTGTATTGACACTTGGTAAGTGAAACAAGATTCAAGTGCTTTGACACTTGGTGAGTGAAATCACAAGAATATTTTGATCAATCGTGCCATGATATGTACACATCCAGATATGTCATATGCTCTAAATGTTAGCATATACCAGAATGACTCATAATATGATCACTGGACAATAGTAAGGATATTCTTATGATCTTTTGGAAGAACTAAGAATATATTTATGTAGAAGTGACAAACAATTACATATAGTTCATTGTAAAGTGTTACACTGATACTAGTTTTGTCATAAGATATGAATTAAGTTTATCTCAATTTAAACTATGGGTGGCACAATGTAATGGAAAGGAGACTTCATGATGGATTTGGATGAATTCCAAAGTTAAGACATTATGACAGATACTACAACAAAAGGCTAAGTATATGACTACTATTGTAGCAGCAAAGGAGGGCATTTGTGTCAAGTAGTTTGTTATCAAACTAAGGTGTGGTTCATAATAGGCTAACACTATAAAGATATATTGTACGACAATAGTATCGACATGATTTAACCCCAAGGAACTAAAGGTCTCACAAAAACACCAAATTTATACAATGTCATCTCATTAGAGAATGAGTGATGTGCGTTAAGGGTTTCGCGGCATAGTAAATCAAAATTTTCTACGGATGCGAACAGAGGAAAGCCAAGATCTAATCTAGGAGATGCAAACAACGAGAGAGATTGGATTAGATCTTCATATACCCTTGAAGATTCACACAGCGGAACGTTCGTCAGAACATGGGTGATGTAGTCGTACTCGCTTCTCCTCCTCGCGATCCGATCCGATCTAGCACCACAAGTGGCGATGCCTCCGTGAGATGCACACGTGCAGCACCTCGACGTCTCCTCCTTCCTCGGTCCAGCAAGTACGGTGGAGAGATGGATTGGATCTACAACACGATGGCGCGGCGCAATTGGTGGAGAGTTTCTGCAGCAGGGCTTCGCCTACACGTAGTTGGGAGGGAGAGAGAGAGGAGGGCAGCAGGGATACTGGCTTGAGGGGAAGGTGTGGGGGGTGGTGCGCCCCCAGCCCTCTTTATATAGAGTGGTGGGCGGCAGCCCTAGCCCCTCCCCCAAGTCCAAAACCGGCGGCCAAGGAGGAAGAGTGGGGGGCAAGGAACCCCCCCCCCCCTTCTAGAAGCTCCAACTAGGGTTTTACCCTTGCTGGCCAGTTGGGCCCTATGGGGCCTTGTGCCCCTGGCCCAATGCGTCCAGGGCACTCCCTCATAGGCCCATGCCCCCTCCTGTAAGGTGGGGCCACGTTGGTCCCCTTCCGGAAGGTTCTAGAAGCTTCCGGTATAATACCGATTAACCCGGAACAATTCCAAACTCCAAAAACTGCACTGCCTTATATGAATCTTATTCTCCGGACCACTCCGGAACCTCTCGTGATGTCCCGGATCCCATCCGAGACTCCAAACAAAAACTCATAAACCAATCATCCAATCTATCCTAGCATCGAGACACGTTAAGTGTGTGACCCTTCGGGTTCGAGAATATGCAGACATGATCTTCTATCAATAATCAACAGCGGGGTCTAGAAACCCATATTGACTCCCACACATTCATCGATGATCATATCGGATGAACCACGATGCCAGGATTCAATCAATCCCATATATATATTCCCTTCGTCTCGCGATATTTTACTTGCCCGAGATTTGATCGTCGGTACCGTCATACCTAGTTCAATCTCGTTCACAGCAAGTACTTTACTCGTTCTGTAATCCGATATCACTTTGTGATTAACTCCTTAACCACATGCTTGCAAGCGGTGTTGATATCGATCACCGAGTGGGCCCGAAGTATATCTCTCCGACTTGGGAAAAACAAATCCCATCTCGATACATACCACCCAACAGATACTTTCCGATCACCTGAGAGACACCTTTATGATCACCCTCTCATAGGATGACGTTTGATGACCTCAAAGCTTTTTTCCGATACCAGGGAGTTGTATTATCTCATGGTATAAGGAATACAATATTTGACATAAGAAAAGCTTCGCAAAGATGAACACGATGACACGATCTAATTGCTTCGCTTAGTTTGGGTCTGTCCATCATACCATTCTCCCAATGATATGATCTCATTATTAATCGACAACTCATGTCCATGGTTAGGAAACCTTAACCATCATTAATCAATGAGCTAGTCCATAGAGGCGTACTAGGGACACGATGTTGTTCACAAACCACACAAGTATTAAAGTTTCCGCTTAATACAATTCTAGCATGGAATATAAACATTATCATGAACAAGAATTATAATAATAACATCTTTATTATTGCCTCTAGGGCATAATTCCAACAGTCTCCCACTTGCACTAGAGTCAATAATCTAGTTTACATTTGGCAACAATCTCACACCCATGGCACTGAGGTGCTGATCATGTTTTACACGTGGAAGAGGTTTAGTCAATGGATCTGCGACATTCAGATCTGTATGTACTTTGCTAATCTTCAGATCTCCATCTGCTATATAATCTCGGATTATATGAAACTTGCGGTTGATATGCTTGGTCTTTGGATGATATCTTGGTTCCTTAGCGAGTGCTATGGCGCCAGTGTTGTCACACAATATCTCCAGTGGGTCCAATGCACTTGGAACCAGGCCAAGCTCAGTGATGAAGTTCCTGATCCAAACTCCTTCACTTGATGCTTCTGCAGCAGCCATGTATTCCGCTTCTACTATAGATCCCGCGATCACGCTTTGCTTGCAGCTTCTCCAGCTCACAGCTCCTCCATTCAAAATATACACGTATCATGTCTGAGATTTAGAATCATCCTTGTCGGTGTCGAAACTAGCGTCGACGTAACCTTTTACGACGAGCTGTTCATCACCCCCATAGACTAAGAACATTTCTTTAGTGCTATTTAGGTACTTTAGGATGTTCTTCACGACTGTCCAGTGTTCCACTCCTGGATAACTTTGATATCTGCTCGTCAAACTAAGAGCATTGGACACATCCGGTCTAGTACACAGCATGGCATACATGATAGAACCTATGGCCGAGGCATAAGGCACTTTGCTCATAGCTTCCCTATCATTTACCGTAGCTGGACACTGAGCCTTTCTCAATATATTACCTGACAACATAGGCACTGAACCTTTTTTTGCCTTATCCATTCTGAACCTTTTCAGAACTTTGTCTAGGTATGTACTCTGGCTTAAAGCTATCAGGCGTCTTTGTCTATCTCTATAGATTTTGATGCCCAATATATAAGCAGCTTCACCTAGGTCTTTCATTGAAAAACACTTATTCAAATAACTCTTCACACCGTTAAGCATGTTAATGTCATTTCCAATAATCAATATGTCATCCATATATAGTACCCGAAATGTCACCGAGCTCCCACTCACTTTCTTGTAGATACAAGCTTCGTAGAAATTTGGAACAAATCCAAAGCTCTTGATCACTTGATCAAAACGAAGGTTCCAACTCCGAGATGCTTGCTTCAGTCCATAAATGGAACGCTGAAGTTTGCATACTTTATCAGCATCCTTAGGATCGACAAAACCTTCGGGTTGCATCATATACAACTCTTCATCAATGTTGCCATTGAGGAACGCAGTCTTGACATCCATCTGCCATATTTCATAATCATGAAACGCAGCAATTGCTAATAAAATCCGAATGGACTTAAACATCGCTACGGGAGAGAAAGTCTCATCGTAGTCAACACCTTGAACTTGCCGAAAACCTTTCGCGACAAGCCGTGCTTTATAGACGGTAACATTACCATCTGCGTCCGTTTTCTTCTTGAAGATCCATTTGCACTCAACGTCCTTTCGGTCGCTAGGAGGGTCCACCAAAGTCCATACTTGGTTTTCGCTCATGGATCCCAATTCGGATTTCATGGCTTCTAGCCATTTCTCAGAGTCTGGGCTCATCATCGCTTCCTCATAGTTCGTAGGTTCACTGTCTTCTACCAACAAGACAGTCAAGACAGGGTTGCCGTACCACTCAGGAGGGGCACGCGACCTTGTCGACCTGTGATGTTCAGTAGCAGCATCGTCCGAAGCTTCATGATCCTTGTCATTAGCTTCCTCTATTGTTGGTGCAGGCGGCACTGGAACAATTTCAGGTGCTGCGCTACTCTCCAATTCAAGAGAAGGTTCAATAACCTCGTCTATCTCTACTTTCCTCCCACTCACTTCTTTCGAGAGAAACTCCTTCTCCAGAAAGGAACCGTTCTTTGCGACAAACACTTTGCCTTCGGTTCTGTGATAGAAGGTATACCCAATAGTTTCCTTAGGGTATCCTATGAAGACGCATTTCTCCGCTTTGGGTTCGAGCTTGTCCGGCATCAACTTCTTGACATAAGCTTCGCATCCCCAAACTTTAAGAAACGACAACTTAGGTTTAGCACCAAACCACAGTTCATACGGTGTCGTCTCAACGGATTTAGATGGTGCCCTATTTAAAGTGAATGCAGCGGTTTCTAATGCATAACCCCAAAATGATAACGGCAAATCAGTAAGAGACATCATCGATCGGACCATATCTAATAGGGTTCGGTTCCGACGTTCAGACACACCATTGCGCTGTGGTGTTCCGGGTGGCGTGAGTTGCGAAACGATTCCGCTTGCTTTAAGATGCGTGAGAAAATCATAACTCAAATATTCACCTCCACGATCGGATCGTAGAAACTTAATCTTTCTGTTACGATGGTTCTCCACTTCATTCGGAAATTCTTTGAACTTTTCAAATGTTTCAGATTTATGTTTCATTAAATAGATATACCCATATCTACTTAAGTCATCGGTAAAAGTGAGAAAATAGCGATATCCACCGCGCGTCGAAACACTCATCGGTCCGCATACATCGGTATGTATGATTTCCAACAAGTCCGTTGCTCGCTCCATCATACCGGAGAACGGGGTTTTGATCATCTTGCCCATGAGGCATGGTTCGCATGTGTCAAATGATTCAAAATCAAGAGACTCCAAAAGTCCATCAGAATGGAGTTTCTTCATGCGTTTTACACCAATATGACCTAGACGATAGTGCCATAAATAAGTAGTATTATCACTATCTACTTTGCATCTCTTAGCCTCAATGTTATGGATGTGTGTTTCATCATTTTCGAGATTTAGAAGAAATAAACCATTCACAATAGGTGCATGACCATAAAAGATGTTACTCATATAAATAGAACAACCATTATTCTCCGATTTAAATGAATAACCATCTTGCAATAAACAAGATCCAAAAATAATGTTCATGCTCAACGCAGGCACATAATAACATTTATTGAGGTTTAAAACTAATCCCGAAGGTAAAACTAAGGAGAGCGTGCCGACGGCCATCACATCAACTCTTGATCCGTTGCCAACGCGCATCGTCACCTCATCCCTCGCAAGCCGCCGTCTATTCCGTAGCTCCTGTTTCGAGTTACAAATATTAGCAACTGAACCAGTATCAAATACCCAGGCACTACAACAAGGGCTAGTAAGGAAAACATCAATAACATGTATATCAAATATACCTTTGATGGTGCCAGCCTTCTTGTCCGCTAAGTACTTCGGACAGTTGCGCTTCCAGTGACCCTTGTCCTTGCAATAGAAGCACTCAGTGTCCGGCTTGGGACCAGACCTGAGCTTCTTCTCCGCAGGGGCAACACGCTTGTCGCCGCCTTTCTTGAAGGGATTCTTTGCACCCTTACCTTTCTTGAAGGTGGGGGGCTTGTTGACCATCAACACATGATTATCTTTTTTGATGTCCACCTCCGCAGCCTTCAGCTTTGCGAAGAGCTCGGTGATCGTATCAGTGGAACCAATCTGATTGTGAGTCACTACAAAACTTTTGTAGCTGGGAGGGAGTGATTGCAGAACCCTGTCAATCTTGAGCTCCTCTGGAATCTTGCAGTCCAGTTGCTCAAGGCGTTGAGTGTAGCCCGACATCTTAATGGCGTGCTCACTAACGGAACTCCCTTCCTCCATCTTGCAGTTAAAGAACTTCTCAGAGATCTCATATCTCTCAGAACGGGCCTGAGTCTGAAACATGGTTTTCAGCTCCTCGAGAATCTCAAAAGGCCCGGGATAGTCTTCAAAACGATTTTGAAGGTCCAATTCCATAGCAAACAACATGGTGCTCTTAATCACACCATAATCATCTTTGCGCGACTGATAGACAGCTTTCTCATCAGCCGGCGCAGTAGCAGCAGGGGCGTCGCCTAACGCATTCTCAAGGACATAGTCCTTTTGACCGCCAGAGAGAATGATTCTTAGATTGCGGAACCAGTTGGTGAAGTTAGACCCATTGTTTTTAAGCTTTTCCTTCTCAGCAAAAACGTTGAAGTTGAAGTTGGACTTAGCCATTTGATCTACAATATTTGCAAGTACAAATTAGACTATGTTCATGATAACTAGTTCAACTTTTAATCAAATTACTAGATGAACTCACACTAAATTCAACATCCCTCAAGTTGTTTAGTGAACACGATCCAAATTCACCACACCTAATCCGATCTTCACGAGAAGAGATGTGGTTTCAATGGTGGACAACGAAGTGTCGATCATATCATTCATATGACTCATGCTTAACCTTTCGGTTCATGTGTTCCGAGGCCATATATGTACATGCTAGGCTCATCAAGTTAGACCCAAGTATTTCCGCGCGTGCAAAACTGGCTTGCACCCGTTGTATGTGAGCGTAGAGTCTATAGCACCCGATCATCACGTGATGCTTGGACACGACGAACTTTTGCAACGGTGCATACTTGGGGAGAACACAGTTTTTATCTTGATCTTTAAGTGAGGAATCATCTTATAATGCTACCGTCGCGATCTAAGCATAATAATATACATAAAAGTATAAACATCACATGCATATAACTTTATGTGACATGGTATAGCCAATCTTCGCGCAATGATCTCCATCTTGTGCGTGCCTGCATGATCTCCATCACTCCACCATGATTGCCTCCACCACGAATAGCAACTACAACTATTGCTAACTACTTAGCGATAAAGTGAATCTATTACATGGCATATAAGAAGTTGACACACAGGTCATACACAATTATAAAGACAACCATATGGCTCCTGCCGGTTGTGTACTCATCGACATGCAAATCGTGAAACATTACAAAACATGATCATCGCATACATTATACACATCACATCTTGGGCCATACCATATCACAGAAAACACTCCCTGCAAAAACAAGTTAGACGCCTCTACTTTGTTGTTGCATGTTTTACGTGGCTTATGGGAGTAGATGCTAAGAACGATTCTTACCTACGGAAAGCCACAACGGTGATATTATGGTTGCCAAACTCCGGTGTTAATCCCATGACAACTATAGTGAGAGAAACTGGCATCCACCAGCCGCATGTGTGGAACAAGCCACACGTCAAGTGCGGAGCCGGTCTCGCGAACAACGTCGCGTAAGGTTGGCCTGGACCGCTTCAATCTCACTATCCCGCGTCATAAGAACAACACAAACAAGAGGCTTGCAACAGAAAACATCAACGCCCGCAACAACCATGTTGTGTTCTACTCGTGAAACACATCTACGCATAGATCTAGCTCTGATACCACTGAAGGGTTTCGCGGCATAGTAAATCAAAATTTTCTACGGAAGATTCCAGAGGGAAGAAAAGATCTAATCTAGGAGATGCAAACAACGAGAGAGATTGGATTATTTCTTCATACCCTTGAAGATTCGCACAGCGGAACGTTCGTCGGAACGTGGGTGATGTAGTCGTACTCGCTTGTCCTCCTCGCGATCCGATCGGATCTAGCACCACAAGTGGCGATGCCTCCGTGAGATGCACACGTGCAGCACCTCGACGTTTCCTCCTTCCTCGATCCAGCAAGTACGATGGAGAGATGGATTGGATCTACAACGCGACAGCGCGGTGCAATTGGTGGAGAGTTTCTGCAGCAGGGCTTCGCCTACACGCAGTCGGTAGGGAGAGAGAGAGAGGAGGGCAGCAGGGCGACTGGCTTGAGGGAAAGGTGTGGGGGGGTGGTGCGCCCCCAGACCTCTTTATATAGAGGGGTGGGCGGCAGCCCTAGCCCCTCCCCCAAGTCCAAAACCGGCGGCCAAGGAGGAAGAGTGGGGGGCAAGGAACCCCCCCCTTCTGGAAGCTCCAACTAGGGTTTTACCCTTGCTGGCCGGTTGGGCCCTATGGGGCCTTGTGCCCCTGGCCCAATGTGGCCAGGGCACTCCCTCATAGGCCCATGCCCCCTCCCGGAAGGTGGGGCCACGTTGGTCCCCTTCCGGAAGGTTCTAGAAGCTTCCGGTACAATACTGATTAACCCGGAACAATTCCGAACTCCAAAAACTGCATTGCCTTATATGAATCTTATTATCCGGACCACTCCGGAACCTCTCGTGATGTCCTGGATCCCATACGAGACTCCGAACAAAAACTCATAAACCAATCATCCAGTCTATCCTAGCGTCGAGACACGTTAAGTGTGTGACCCTTCGGGTTCGAGAATATGCAGACATGATCTTCTATCAATAATCAACAGCAGGGTCTGGAAACCCATATTGACTCCCACACATTCATCGATGATCATATCGGATGAACCACGATGCCAGGATTCAATCAATCCCATATATATATTCCCTTCGTCTCGCGATATTTTACTTGCCCAAGATTTGATCGTCGGTACCGTCATACCTAGTTCAATCTCGTTCACAGCAAGTACTTTACTCGTTCCGTAATCCGATATCACTTTGTGATTAACTCCTTAACCACATGCTTGCAAGCGGTGTTGATATCGATCACTGAGTGGGCCTGAAGTATATCTCTCTGACTTGGGAGGGACAAATCCCATCTCGATACATACAACCCAACAGATACTTTCCGATCACCTGAGAGACACCTTTATGATCACCCTCTCATAGGATGACGTTTGATGACCTCAAAGCTTTCTTTCGATACCAGGGAGTTGTATTATCTCATGGTCTAAGGAATACAATATTTGACATAAGAAAAGCTTCGCAAAGATGAACACGATGACACGATCTAATTGCTTCGCTTAGTTTGGGTCTGTCCATCATACCATTCTCCCAATGATATGATCTCATTATTAGTCGACAACTCATGTCCATGGTTAGGAAACCTTAACCATCATTAATCAATGAGCTAGTCCATAGAGGCGTACTAGGGACACGGTGTTGTTCACAAACCACACAAGTATTAAAGTTTCCGCTTAATACAATTCTAGCATGGAATATAAACATTATCATGAACAAGAATTATAATAATAACATCTTTATTATTGCCTCTAGGGCATAATTCCAACAGTGCGGAGATACAAAGACATGCAAATACACACGGACCTAAAAGTGTCAGATTCGGAGATTATATTTACCACTAGCAAATGCGTATATACAACACCAGAAAACCATACGTGTTGAATGCGCAAGTTTTTCAAACTGGATTATTATTGACTCTAGTGCAAATGAGAGACTAAAGGGAATATGCCCGAGAGGCAATACTAAGGTGGTTATTATCGTATTCCTTGTTTATGATAAATGTTTATTTTGTATGCTATAATTATATTAATCGGAAACATTAATACATGTATGTTTAATAAACAAATAAAGAGTTCCTAGTTATGCCTCTCATATAATAGCTCGTTGATTAACAAGATGATCAAGGTTTCTTGATCATGGACATTGGATGTTATTAATAATAAGGTCACAACATTGGTGGAATGATGTGATGAACATTCATCCGAAATATAGTAATACGATCAAAGTCATTATGTTTAAATTGCTATAACATCATTACAAGTAACTTTAGTCCTTAGACCATGATATCATGTCAATCACTAACACAGGAAGAGTAACTTGATAACACCAAACATCACACCGTAACAGGGTGACTATAAAGGTGCATTTAGATACTCCGATGGTGTTATGTATAGGCTCATGGATCAAGAGTGGGATTTTTCCATCTCGATGATGGAGAGATATACTCTGGGCCCTCTCGGTGATATCACATTAATATAGCTTGCAAGCAAGCGATGGAGATCACTAGAATGTTATATCACTAGAACAAGAAAAGAGTACATGTCAGTAACAAGATCAAACAAGGTATGGGGATATCGATGATCGAATCTCAGACATGTAAAATATCGCGAGACAAAAGGATTTAGTTGCAATGTAAATGGTTCACACGATCACTAGAAGTCATCGTTGAATGTGTGGGAGTTAGTACGGATCTCCAGATCCCGCTGCTGATTATTGATCGGAGAGGGGTCTCGGTCATGTCTGCATTATTCGCGAACCATAGGGTAACACACTTAATGAATACCGACACCATTTGGAGCAAATAAGATGCCAGAGAAAGAAAAAGAAAGCGCTAGAATTATTTCAATGGAAACCGAAATTGTTTCGGGTGAAATTGCTGAAATTGGCTCTGCATGTGAAATTGAAATGTTGCAAGGGGTTTTATGTGAATGTTTGTTAATTAATGTAATTAACAAAATTCTAAATAAATAAATAAAAGGAGTTTTATTTAATGAGATATTGCATTAAATTTGGTGGAAATTTAATGGGATTTGTAGTGGAGGAAATGGAGAGCCATTTGTGTGAGTGGGAGCTCCACTCACATGAATGGAGGAAGAGGTGGGAGACCCCTCTTTGGCCATCGTCCATGGCCCTTGGCTGCCCCCTCCTATAAAAGGAGCGCCTCCTCTCACTTCTCACTTACATCTCCTCATGAAGGATCTCTCTCCCCTCTAAAATTTCCCCATGGTCTCGGATCAGTGAGATACATGTTCCCGGTGGCTTTTTATGGAATAAGGATTTGCTGCTTCCGCTGCATTGCTGGAGCGAGGACGTTGAGGTTGTCAGGGTTCCGGACATGTGTGCGATCACTAATTCTCCACTAAGTTGCAGGGTTGTTAGACTTCTACAAAATCTTGAGATCGGCAAGAGATCGACTACATCACCAACGAGTCCATACTCGTAAAGCTTTGTTGGTCTTCAAGGGTATGTATTCTGGATATATATCCACATGTTGATTGTATTTAGATAGATTGATCATGGCGTATACAGTTCCCATCGTAGTAATTTTTTGTTTTCTATGTTGCGAACCCGACAGTTTCTTTGCATAATCCTATAGATCTTGTCGTTCTTTTCAAAACGAACCCAAGATCATCAAAAACGGAGTCCGTAATCAAAAGTTATTGAAGTTTTCATGCAATGTTGTCCAGCATTTTTGCTTGAGCGAAAGTTTAGACCCAAGTTCTGGTCAGGTACTGTATCTTGTGTTTCTATTTACCGGAAGTTCTGGTGGGGCAGCAGAAGTTCCGGTGGTGCGCGAATCTGGCCCAAACGGGCAGATTTCTCTTGCCCAATTTAAGGTCCCCCTCTTCCCTAATGTTTCCTCAACTTTTGAGGCCATTTTTCTAGCTCTTCCATTCCCTCTCCTCCATTGTTGACCTTCAAAAGCTTTCTCTCTCCCCTTCTCCCTCCCATGATTCTTGTATCTCTCTGAGGGATTTGAGAGAGGAGATCTAGATATACAACCCCACCTAACCAAATCCGTTGTTTGTGAAGGAATCCTTGGGATCTAGATCTTGGTTGTGTTCTCCTCTTGTGTTCTTCCTCCCTTATTCCGCCAATAGCTTTTGTAGCTTTGTTGGGATTTTGGAGTGAAGGACCTGCCCTTGCATTTGTTGCATAGTTTGAGTTCTCCACAGAGATTCAACAAGTACAAGCTTGTGGGCTTGTTACTCTTGGGTTCTTCGAACCCTAGACGGTTGTGGTTTGTGTGTTGACATCTTGTGGCCTCCATTGTGGAGTGGCCTCAAGCTTGTGGCCTGTTGTGGCTTTGTTGCCTTTTGTGGCTTTGTAGCCTTTTGTGGCATTGTTGTTGGGAGCCTCCAATTGAGTTATGGAGATTTCCCCAATCTTGTACTAGTTCGGTGACCGCCCTCAAGTATCCCATAATGGAGCGATTGCCCGCCTTTTGTGGTGCACACTCGGGAAAATAGGGTGAGCCTCTTGTAGCGTTGGTGAGTTGCGTGCCTTCGCATCCGAGGTGAGGCCTTGTGTGGCATTGGGTGAGCATCGATCCACCACACCCCGAGGTGAGCCATTTGTGGCGTTCGGAGAGCATTGCGCCATCACACCTCTCCAACGGAGACGTGGCTTCCTTGGAAGTGAACTTCGGGATAAAATTTTCGTCTTCGCGTTCATCGGTTATCTCTCAACCGAGCCCTTTACTTATGCACTTTACTTTGTGATAGCCATCGTGCTTGAAGTATTTCATCTTGCTATCACCTTGTTGCTTAGATTGCTTAGCATAGGTTGTTGGTGCACTTAGGTGAACCTAGTGGTTAGCTAGGTTTTGTGCTCAATAAATTAAACGATAGTTTTTATTCCGCGCTTATTTGAGCCTCAACTGTAATATTTTTAAAATACTATTCACCCCCCTCTAGGTGACGTCCATTGCATTTTCAATTGGTATCAGAGCGAGGTCTCTCGCTTCTTAGGCTTCACCGCCTCAAGAGTAAAGATGTCTCCTAGGGTTTTAGTGCACTCTCACACCTTTACATTTGATGGCACAAATTATAATGTTTGGAGTACTCGCATGCTTAGTCATTTCCGGGTCATTGACCCAAATATTGAGCGAATTCTAGATATGGGCTTGTCTCCTCCTAAGGATCCCCAAAATCTATCTTTGGAGGAGGAGAAAAACTGTTATCTCAAATCTCAAGCATCTAATGTGCTTGTTAAATTTGTGAGCTTTGTAGTTCTTTCCTCAATAATGCCTTTCCGGAATGCTCATTATATTTGGACCAACCTTCAAGCAAAATATGATGTGTCCAAGCTTAATAAGGATGACTGTCTTCCCTCCACCTCCGGCCATGATAAGTTCTCATCTTCTTCCACTTCACCAACATATGAGTTGTCACAAGGTAATGATATGGTGAGTGGTGATAGAACTTGCAGTGTATATAGTTAGCTTACCATTGATGATCCTTATTGTCTATCTCATTGCAATGTTGTATCTTTGGGCATGAAAACTTGTACCACTATATGTGATTTACATCCTAGTGCTGATTGCCCTTGCATATCATATAGAAATGGATTGGATATGTATCATGATGATATGCTTACTTTGCCTTGTTGCCATGATAAATGTGCGTCTATTTCCTCTAGTACTTGTGTTGCTAACCACTGATGACCCACAAGTATAGGGGGTGTATCGTAGTACTTTCGATAAATAGGAGTGTCGATCCCAACGAGGAGCAGAAGGTGCTGAACAGTGGTATGGAGCAGGAAATCCCTATGAATACTTAACAAACGGATTTTTAGTGGTTTTCTGACAAGGCAACAAAACAAAGAGCAAGTAACAGAAGTAATGAACAAACGGAGCAAGTGGCCCAATCCTTTCTTAGCAAAGGACAAGCCGCTGGAAATACTTATAAAGACCAAACGTTCTCGAGGAAACATGGGAATTCTGTCAAGTGCTTTCGCTTCAAATAGCTGAGTACTCTTCTCTGGTGTTTGTAAGTGTTGTGTGGGTGAACCTGTGCTAACATACCGCCCTTCCTAGGACTAATACATACTTGTGATTCAACCCCCTGCAAACATCTGTAACTACAGGAAAGTAATTAAGATATAAATCTAACCACAACCTTAAACTCTGCGATCCTACGCTCCCTTGTGCAAAGGTGTCCTAACGGGGGTTCAGGTTTCTGTCACTCCGGCAACCCCAGGATTAGTAGCCAAATACACAATGCATTCCCCTAGGCCCATAAATGGTGAAGTATCATGTAGTCGACGTTCACATGACACCACTAGAAGAATAGCACCACAACTTAAATACTAAACCATTGAATAATAACTCATCACATATTCACTACTAACAACATGACTTCTCCCATGTCCTCAAGAACTAAACGAACTACTCACAAGACATCATATGGATCAAGATCAAAGATGATATGATAATGGATAACAATATGAACATAAACAATAATCCAATGGTTCCACTCAAAAGCATCAACTACAAAAGTAATCAACACCGGGAAAGTTTCACCTAATGAACTAAGAAATATCCAACACAATTGTTACAGCGGGACGGAGTGGTGGTGATGGTGCTGGTGGAGATGATGGCGTGGATGATGATGATGATGATGATCCCGATGAAGCCTAGCTTGATGATGGTGTTGATGGCGATGATCTCCCCTCTCCAGGAAGGAATTCCCCTGGCAGAAATCTGTCTGCCGGACAGATCTTTCTCTCTTGGTGTTTTCCGCATGAGGCGACGGAAATCTATCTGTGGTCACCCTTTGAGGGTTAGGGTTCCGTAGGGAAGATATAGGCGAAGGGGGAGAGTCGGAGGCCGGGTAGGTGGGACACACCTACCCTAGGCGCGGCCTCAGGCGGGCCCACGCCTAGGGGGTGTGGGCCCCCTGCGCCCCCCTTCTCTCCTTCTGGCTTCCTTCGTCCTCACGTAAAATAATATGTTCCCATATTTTTCTGGTATTTTTCTGATCTTCACGAAATTGCACCGAAACGCCTTCTTTTCCATCAGAATCCAGACTCCAGCAGTCCATCCTCCAGGAATCATCCAACATGCATAAACAGATGAAAAGCCATAAGTAATACCTCATAATAAGACAAATATCAAGGAATAGAGGTAAATTATGATATAGGATGGTGATTCAAATTGGGCGTATCAACTCCCCCAAGCTTAGACTTTGCTTGTCCCTAAGTGAATACTAAGCTCAGTAAACATGTCCACAGGTTTATGGAGTGAAGTGTCGATAAAAGAATACGAACAAGAAGCATCACACTTACCATTGCACAACTCATAGAAGAAAGCAACTCACCATTATATAACTTAGCTTGCAGCCCAGTACATCAGTCACAATAGAGATGCATAAAGATAAATCATAATTGGAATTGGCAAACTTGTTCTTGGTCAGAGAACACCTGGCAAACAGTCTCACAAAAGCTTTTTGTAGAAGTTTCAAAACAGGAACACTCTTTGCTCAAAAAGGTTTTTCACAAGTGAAGGCTTTCAAAGTAATACTCAATAGATAAGAGTTTTGTGCAAACAAGGAAGATAAAGAACATGACTGAATAAATCACCATATGAATGCTTGAAACACAATAACTCAAAAGCTTGCTGGAGATAGAGAGGAAGTAGGTTTACTGACTCAACTTGGAAGTGGGAGAAATGTCCCTTCTTAGAGGGTAGCAGGGATTACAAGTCATAAAGAGCTTCCAAAATATTATGGTACTTACTAGCTTTGAGCCCTCATTGCCCCTATCATAATCATCTTGAGATGATTAAGGTTAAAGTGAACAAAGATGGAGTATATGCTTGACGAAATATAAGTTGGCAATCTCATGTCCCTTGAATATGAGGGTCACTCCTCATGCATACTCAACTTTGGGTCCGGGTAAGTTCTTGTCATTGTAAGTATTTGCATATCATTGAGAACCGCCAACGGGGTATCCCTTGCACATGGTACAGGAGCTTTCCCATAACCAAAATGACAAGGCAAGCAGACAATGAGCATCTCAACAATCTTTTTATTTACTATGTGTATAGCTTTTTATTGAGGATGCTTCATAGATGACTCGCTATGGTGATGCTTCAAGTTTCCACCATGATTAAGCATGGCTTAGGCTAGCGGCCCAGGCGTTTCTCTAACATAGAATACAAACTCCATGGACTTACAAGTTCCCTCTTTATTTCACACCGTTGACATCCATATACAAAAGAGCACGATATCAACTGTGTACAGAGTACAAGTGCAATGTTGAAAATGTTCCCTGTGATAGCACGGTTCTGCTAATCCCAACGTATAGATGCAATAATATACAACTTCGATGTCCACAATGGTTCAAGTCTATTAGGGGCAAGTAAATAAAGTGTGCCATCAAGTTCGTGAGAGCTTTACTAACTAGTTTTCACATAACAAAATACTTTTTATTTTGAAAGGTAGATGAAGCTTGGGAATTTGCTAGGAATAGCAAAAGCTACTAGGTAGATATGGTGGACACAAGTGGCAAAAGTTTTGGGTTCAAAGTATTTTGGAAACATGAGAAGTATGCCTTCTCAAAACAGGTTTTTGGCTAGCAAGGCTAGGTAGCAAGCAAGAGAGTTGAAAGAAACAAGCAAACATACAAGTAATAAAGCCAAACATGCAATCTTCCTTGAAGACACAAAAGAATCTTAAATAAATAATACTAAGCTTATGAGCCAACAAGAAAGAAAGCAATTGATACCAAATACCTGTAAGATCTTTCTTTCTTTTCCTTTCAGACTAAAGCCACTGACCAGAACTCGGCTTGCCAAAACTAATTTAGATCCACTTGATGATCACAAAGTGGTGCCAATACTGAACAACAAGATCCATTATATAATAGAGATTGCAAACTAAAAATAAGAAGTGCAAAAAGTAAAAAATGAGACTTCTCATTAATATTCCAATAAAGGCACTCACACCAAGGGATACATAGATAATCAACTAAAGAAGAGATACTTCCACATGCAAACCAAACTATAAGATAACCTCTCTACCACAGATATGAATCCACTAAAAAGGTAAAAGATAAAGATAATGGTGGTGATACCGCGGCACTCCCCCAAGCTTGGAACAAGCCAAGGGGGTGCCAAACCTGATGAAGAATTACTCCCTTGGCGGTGGTGGTGTTCTCTTGATAAGGTCTTCAACAAGTTTCTTCAAATCCTCCATATCGAAGGCTAGAGTACGAATTAACTCCAAATTATGCTCAATGCAGCCCATGATCAATTCGAACCGAGGATCCCAGTCCTTGTTATTCTTTCTCCATTCTTCCAAGTTAGAGCGTTTCTTCCCTGCACGGTTAGAACAAGGGGTACTAGAAGGAAGTGTGCGTGCAGCGAGGATATGACGCGGAGTTCTCCCTCCTGTAGACATCCGTGATGTCCTCTTAAGCTTGGTAGGTTGTGCCACCAAACCAATGCTTGCGACGGTAGCGCGGGTGTTCGGTTGCTTGTCCTCCTCCATGTATCCTTCATAACCTACCAGAATCTCCTCCTCCTTTGGAACTTGAGGTTCTTCTTCTTCGGGCTTCTTTCCTTTGTCGTCGGCGGAGGCCATGGTGCTCTAAACTTGAGAAGATTTCCTGACAGAAACAGATCGAAACGAAAACACGATGAGAACATGATGCACGAACCTCGGGGAACCCGGGGGGTTATATATTATGAAGTTTCAATGCATAAGGAAGGTTTTGACACGGAAACAAAGCGGAGACGGAGTTCGAGGGTGGCAAACCCCCTCCAGGTGCGGCCAGGCTGGGCCCGTGCCTGGGGTGGGTTTGTCCACCCCGGGCTCCGTTTCCTCTTCAGTTTCGTCTCGTAACTTCCCTCATGTATTACAAACATCAAAAATATAAAAAGATTGGGGTTTCACGAACCTTCTGTTTTCACCACTTTTACCTATTCAAAGACAAACTCTGCAGATTCCTTTCCTCTTTCTCCTGAGGATTTCCTTCATACAAAACTTTTGCCCAAACTCAATGACAACATTAGTGTAATAAAAAACAATAAACCTTTGGTACACACTTCAACTGAAACCCATCAACACAAAAGCTTCAATAAGAGGCAAATGCAAATGATGACAGAAATCTATCAAAACAGACCAGCAGGTAAAGATTGATTTTTCCGAAGACCTTCTGTTGCTCAAATCAAAAAGTGCAAAACTGATGAAAGTTGGGTAACAACTTGGAGAGCAAGTTCAGAAAAATTCAGCTCCATCCGAAGTACTGAGCTTCCTCACGAATTTTTACAATGCAGCACAAAAATCTATCCCAGGACAGCCACTTTTCACAACTCCTCTACTTCACAAAAGTAGTTGAACTTGACACAAAAACAAAAACAAAAAAGGATAACGAGCAATTATTATAGAGGTAATAACTTCCAAGACTCGACAAAACTCTTGGGTTATCTCCCAACAAGTACTTTTCTTTAATGCCTTTAAGTTAGGCTTGAAACTTCCAAAGATGCTCACATAGGATATATATATCTGGAGTGAAAGAGAGCATCAAGGAGAAAATAACCAACACACTTGAGTCTAACCCACTTCCTATGCATGGGGGTATCATGAGAAAACGATTTTTTGAAACAAAAAGCCACAAGCATAGGAAGACAAAACAGATGCAACTTTAAAGCTTTCAACATAAAACGGGGAAACTTAACATTATTGAGATGCATAAAACCATGTTTCCCTCTCTCATAATAAATTTCAGTAGCACTCTGAATAAAGTTGACAATATAACTATCACCGCAAACAACTTTATCATCAGAATAAGCATACTTACAGTCATCAAAAAGAGGTCCAAGGTTATAGACTGGATCAATAGAAGCAAGTTGTTCCATCCTGAAATCTTTATTAGGCAAGCTATTTTCACAAGGAGTTTTAGCAAATTTGGAAAAGTTAAACTCATAAGAATCTCCATAAAACTTAGTTAAAACTTTTTACTTCTTACAATCAATAATAGCTCCACAAGTGTTCAAGAAAGGCCTTCCAAAAATGATAGGACAAGTTTTGCTAGCTGCTGAATTAAGTACTAGAAAATTAGCAGGATATTTAATCTTACCACAGAGAACCTCCACATCTCTTACAATACCAATGGGGAAATGATATCCTTATTAGCAAGGTGAATAACCACATCAATGTCCTCAATCTCACAAGGACCAATCTCATGCATAATTGCCCTGTAAAGCTCATAAGGAATAGCACTAGAACTAGCACCAATATCACATAAACCATAGTAGCAATGATCACCAATTTTAATAGAAAGCACATGGACACTAGCTTTTCTAACTTTACCAGGATGAGAAATAATATTATAAGCGTCTTCACAGAAGATAATATGCTCATCCTCTATATTTCTAGTGACAATGTCTTTCACAATAGCTACCACAGGCTCATCACTCAAATGCTTACCAAGCTCCACAGTTTTCATTGTACCTTTGTTATTTGCACTAATAATCATATAATACTCCTTTACCTTAGTTGGGAAAGGAATTTTCTCAACATGGGGTTGAGGCAGAATATGATTAGTAGTACAAACTTGAGTACTTCTAGCAGGAACATGACTAACAACATCTTTATAAGGAGCATGGTATTTATTCCACTTCTTCTTGGGAATTTCAATGTAAGAGGCAAAGGCCTTAAAATAGCAGGCAATACGTTGGGAATCAAGACCAAACTCATTGCTAATATCACGGAAGCTATCAGTTTCCATAAAAGATTTAATGCATTCATAATCATAGTTTATACCTGACTTTCTTCCTTTGTCATTCTCCCCAAGCTTCAGTGTTCTCTTGAATACGGTCTAGTAGATCCCATTTAGCTTCTTCCTTCATACATGTGAATGATCCAACACAAGAAGCATCTAGTAAATCTGTATCATGAAGAGAAAGCCTAGCATAAAAGTTATTGAGAATAATATTGTTAGGGAGTTCATGAATAGGACATTTAAGCATTAGTAACTTCAATCTCCCCCAAGCTTGAGCTGTACTCTCTCCATCAAGAGGCCAAAAGTTATATATAAGATTTCTATCCTTGTGGATCTCACTGGGAGGATAAAATTTAGAGTAAAAGAGAGATGCCATCTCCTTCCATTCCATGGATTGTCCATTCTTCAGCAGCTTATACCATTCTTCAGCTCTCCCTTTCAAGGATATGGAGAGTAACTTCTTCTTCACTTGTTCAGTTGTGATACCTGCACACTTAAACAACCTGCATAATTCATGGATAAAAAGCAAGTGATCACCGGGATGGACAGTTCCATAACACGATTAACAATACTTGTAGGTATCTTAAAAGGATCTATCTCAACAGGAGGTGGTTCATCTACTACCCTAGCAGTGGTAGTAGTTTTCCCAAACAGAAAACCAAGTGGGTTATCCATATTGGAAACAAAGTAACAAGCAGTAACAAAACCAATACTCATAGTGAAAGTTTCCCTTACCAGTCCCACTCTTCAATAGCGCTTCACTCCCCGGCAACGGCGCCAGAAAATAGTCTTGATGACCCACAAGTATAGTGGGTGTATCGTAGTACTTTCGATAAATAGGAGTGTCGATCCCAACAAGGAGCAGAAGGTGCTAAACAGTGGTATGGAGCAGGAAATCCCTGTGAATACTTAGCAAACGGATTTTTAGTTGTTTTCTAACAAGGCAACAAAACAAAGAGCAAGTAACAGAAGTAACGAACAAACGGAGCAAGTGGCCCAATCCTTTCTTAGCAAAGCACAAGCCAATGGAAATACTTATAAAGACCAAACGTTCTCGATGACACATGGGAATTATGTCAAGTGCTTTCGCTTCAAATAGTTGAGTACTCTTCTCTGGTGTTTGTAAGTGTTGTGTGGGTGAACCTGTGCTAACATACCGCCCTTCCAAGGACTAATACATACTTGTGATTAAACCCCCTGTAAACATCCGTAACTATAGGAAAGTAATTAAGATATAAATCTAACCACAGCCTTAAACTCTGAGATCCTATGCTCCCTTGTGCAAAGGTGTCCTAACGGGGGTTCGGGTTTCTGTCACTCCGGCAACCCCACGATTAGTAGCCAGTTACACAATGCATTCCCCTAGGCCCATAAATGGTGAAGTATCATGTAGTCGACGTTCACATGACACCACTAGAAGAATAGCACCACAACTTAAATACTAAACCATTGAATAATAACTCATCACAGATTCACTACTAACAACATGACTTCTCCCATGTCCTCAAGAATTAAACGAACTACTCATAAGACATCATATGGATCAAGATCAAAGATGATATGATAATGGATAACAATCTGAGCATAAACAATAATCCAATGGTTCTACTCACAAGCATCAACTACAAAAGTAATCAACACCGAGAAAGTTTCCCCTAATGAACTAAGCAATATCCAATACAATTGTTACAGCGGGATGGAGTGGTGGTGATGGTGCTGGTGGAGATCATGGCGTGGATGATGATGATGATCCCGATGAAGCCTAGCTTGATGATGGTGTTGATGGCGATGATCTCCCCTCTCTGGGAAGGAATTCCCCTGGCAGAAATCTGTCTGCCGGAGAGATCTTTCTCTCTCGGTGTTTTCCGTCACCCAGAGGCGGCAGAAATCTATCTGTGATCGCCCTTTGAGGGTTAGGGTTCCGTAGGGAATATATAGGCGAAGGGGGAGAGTCGGAGGCCGGGCAGGTGGGCCACACCTGCCCTAGGCGCGGCCTGAGCTAGGCCCGCGCCTAGGGGGTGTAGGCCCCCTGCTCCCCCCCCCCTTCGCTCCTCCTTCTGGCTTCCTTCGTCCTCAGGTAAAATAATATGTTTCCATATTTTTCTGGTATTTTTCTGATCTTCGCGAAATTGCACCGAAACGCCTTCTTTTCCATCAGAATCCAGACTCCGGCAGTCCATCCTCCAGGAATCATCCAACATGCATAAACAGATGAAAAGCCATAAGTAATACCTCATAATAAGACAAATATCAAGGAATAGAGGTAAATTATGATATAGAATGGTGATGCAAATTGGGCGTATTAACCACGTAGAGGAAATCGAAGAATGTGTGGGCCAAGGCAAGGTTGTGATTGGAGCTTCATGTGTTCCCGCATCATCACCTTCTCCCAATGTTCACTTATGCCTAATGGCTAAGGGTTCAAAGGTAACCTCTCCTTTGGATCCCAATATATCTCATGATGATGTGAATGTTTATCTTGATGAAGTAGATGATGATATTGCTTCTTTAAAAGAGAAGGGGGGCTAGTCCTTCATTCTCTTCATCGAAATAAAAACGCTTGCTCTACTTTCATTGAAATCTTGACCTTTTATATTGAAAGTAAGCAACTAATTTATGAGCATGAAGACACAATTGACAAAACAAGTAGTCTTAAGCATGAGTATGCTAATGACATTGCAAATCTAAATGAATCTCTTGAAGAGGAATAAACCACAAAGGTATCTCTTGAGGAGACCTTTGCTCTAGAGCTATCTAGAGTGAAGAAATCTCATGATAGAGATCTTGAGGTGGCAAGTGCCCTTCAAATTAAAAATGACGAACTTGAAGTTCCTTATGCTAAAATCCTTGAGTATTTTGATCACCTCAACAATAGCTCTAGGGTCATCAAGAGTGAGCTCATCAAACTTACCGAGTCACATGAGCAACTTAAAACTTCATACTTGTGGCATCCCGCAAAACCACTACTAGAAAATCGCGTTGAATTTGTGCATTGCATCGTCATCATCATATGTTGTTTGTCAAAAACTATTTTCGCAAAGCCCGATTTGTTTTCCAAACGCCCCATCTTAATTCAAATGCAAAGCCCGGTCTCCGAATTATTTTTGTTTGAGTGCTATCGGTTTGCAAACGGTGTTATTAAAACAAATAAAATTTATATTATTTTTAGTGGGGCAGTCGAACATTATCATGGGTGTCCCTTCTCCTTCAACTGTAAAGCCTTTGCGCATAAGTCGTTTTGGTTATGCAGAGGCGGGGACAGGATTCGAACCGAATGACCCGAACGACCGCCCCAGGTTTTAAATCGGACCACCTAACCCGCACTTCTAAATCCTAAGTTCACCCAACCTATCCTACCCACCCCTTCCTCCACATCACCCCATCCTATCAGCTCTCGACACCTCACCCTCATCCCTCCTCCCCACCAACCGCCTTCTGCCAACTGCCCTACCCTTGCCACGTCCCCCAACCAACCCACACCCCACACAGCCCTCTCTCCCTGGCCACAGCCGCACCCTCCCCAGATTTTTCCCCCACACCCGCTGCAGCCGGGCCCCATCCCGCGGGCCCCCACCACAGCACCGCGCCCGCCCCCTGTTCCTCTTCTCCCGCAGCCGCACGCCTTCTCCCACCTCGCTCCTCCAACCGCTCGCCCCGCGCCTCCCCGCACCTCCTCTCCCCAGTAGCCGCTCTCGCCCCGGTCCGCTCGACCCCGGCGACCTCCGCCGCGCCCTACCTCTAGCCTCCTCCGCGACCGCCTGCCTCCCTCACCCCGCATCGCAGCCGCCGCTCGCCAGGGCTCCACCGCGCCCGCTCCGGTCACCGCGGGCCCCCGCCGCCGGCCCCTCCTCCGCGCGCGACGGATGCCGCCGCCGCCGCCCGCGCTCGAGCCGCCCCGCTCCGCCTGTCCTCGCCGCCGGTTCCCTCCGGCCAAGCTCGTCGGCGCCCCGCCCCTTCCCCGCCATCGCCGGCCCGAGCTCGGCCCGACGCCGCTCCGCTTCCTCCTCCCCATCGTCCAGCCCGCCCGCCGTCGGCCCTCTCCCGCTCCACCGTCCCTCCCACTCAGGTCGCCGCCCCGGCCCCCGTCGTTCCCCCTGCTCTCCTCGAGCCGGCCGCGACCCCCCTGCGCGTCTGCCTCCTCTGGCCCGGCCCGACCTCGCCGCTGCGACCGCCTCCCCGCCGCCGTTCCGGCACCGTCCTCCCAAGCTGGCCCCGTCTGCTCTTCGCTCGGTGTGCGTGCGCGTTCTCTGTGAGCTCGTGTAAGGGAGCCATGGGGGTCTGTTTGTGTTCTCTGTGGGCCGTACTGAGGCACCCAAGCTCGCCAATGACCATAGACGCCGAGCCCGATGCCCGCCAAGCGCGCCCCAAAAGCGACAATCATTACACCGCGGGATACTGAGAATGCCAACATGGAACCGGAAACCGAACCTCGACACGTTAAGTTCTCCCTCCGGGACCCCGAAGGCCGGACCCGGCCCGACAAGTTCTTCTGCTCGGATCCGAGGACCCCGAGACGCTGGACCCTCGAGTTCTCCCTCACGGACGCCAAGAACTGCCTCGGACGCCAAGACCGACCCGATACGCGGGCCCGACAAGAACCACGACACGGATACGCCGAGTTCTTCCTCGAGAACGCCAAGATCTTCACCCCGGACACCAAGACCCCGGTACCCGACCCACTCAAGTTCACATCGACGACAAGAACGGCATCGGCCCGGAAGCACCCGATGCGCCCCCGGCGCCGAACCAAGTCCGGCTTCCTGGACGCGACAAGATCTACCCCCGTTATCCGAGAACGCACCGCCAAGACCTTCACCCTGGACCCTGAGACCGACCCCGAACCCCGGAACCCCAAGATCTGCCGAACCCTAATGTGTGACCCTTATCCGAACCCCTATTTTCATAAATGCTAAACATAAAACCTGTTGCATATTAAATTGTCATACTCGCATGCATCTTGTCATGTGGTTTGGGGGCCTTATGCCGATTCACCTAATAATTAAATATGGGGCCCATATGCGGGCAAACTCTAGCCTTATATTGGCCTCATTTAAACTTGTGTAGCGAACCGGTGCTATCTTTTGTCTTGATAAACAACATTTAAATTGCGGGTTAACTAAATAACTTGAACCATCTAAGTAATTGTCGGGACCCTGGTTCCACTTAATATGACCTAATTGCATCGCACCTTTGCCATGTCATACATCATACATGCATCATGCCGATCTTCTGCCGTTGTATTAAATATTGCATCCGGTGTTTCTTCTAGTGTTTTGCTTCTTCGCGGATAAGGCCGTTGAGTTGATGTGAGCTTCGCCCCGACCTTCGGGTTGAACCTTCGACAATGTTTTCAGGCGAGCATCTCCCCCTTTCTACCTATCTTACTTTTATAGTATTTACTCCCTCCTGTTGATCTATTGCTATCTGTGTTGCGATGCTTTAGTTTCCGTACCTGTGATATACCGTGCAGCCCTATATTGCCTTGGACACATCCTATTACCATTGTTTGGTAGATAGTTGGACTTGCGCGTCGTAGCCGCTTGCTCAAGTGCTGTCGCGTGCCGTCACTTGCCAGGGTTGTTGGAGTATTGCCACCTGTTTGATGTTGGGGATGATCTCGGCTTTACTTTTCGTTCACTTTAATTCCTGTTTAACAACTAAAATTGAAGTAAGTAAGCAGAGGCATCGGTGGGTGATAGATAACATTTGGTTTCCGAACGCCCACTTGTGTCCCGTAGGACCCCGAGTACTTGATACCTGTTCCTTGTTTTATCGCGCTATCCACATATGGGGAGTATGGGCCCCCCTTAGCCAGAGCTTGATTCCGTCTTATTTCTTGGGGCCACAACTAGTTTGAGGTTTTATTTACTATCCTGTACCTATGCCATGCTTTACTGCTTTATTTACGATTGTGCGAGGAGCACACTGTACTGTTTAGGTATGCGGAGTGATTACGCGGTATCGACAAGCCCAGCCACACTTTCGGGTTCCCAGTCGCTTACAGCCATTGGCGCAACCTTGAGTCCGTTTCGGAGCTTGCTTACTCCGTTGCGGGATCTACTCAAAGGGGTGGCCCCCTGAAATATTTCTGAATCTTGTGATTGCTCTGTCGTGAAGACCTCGTTGGGTTTTGATTTGGTTTTTCCGAGGTTGATCGTGTGTGTGTTGCTATTTGTGCACCCCGGCCGGGTTAAAACTTTCTGAAAGCCGTGTCCGCGGTTATGGACGACTTGGAGCACAGTATATCGATCATAGACAACTATAACTAAAGTTTACTGTTATAAATTGACTTGTATCTGATATGACTAGTAATCAGCTTCAACTACAACGGAATGGCTAACTAAAACTGCCAACAATTGCTTGCTTGTGTGGTCGCTTGCGACCATTGTACCTGACTAGTAAATATTGCAACTACAACGGAATGGCTAAATGAAAGTACCAACAACTGCTGGGTTTTGGGGATATCTCATGCTAATTGTATCTGACTAGTAAGTGTTGCTACTATCACAGAATGGTTAATTAAAAGTGCCCACTGCTTAATTTATCAGGATGATTATCTATACTTGACTAGTAATTGCTGCAACGATAACCGAATAAATAAAAATGCCAACTGTGTGAGTTCCTCGGTTGACTTCCTCGATCGGTGTCGAGGGGAAGACACCAGGATGGGTTTGTTTGGTGGTAGTATCAGGTTGGTTCCGAATAGGTCTTCCTCATCCCTCTCTGATAACCGCCAGATGTATCGAGTCTCTATAGGTTGTTTAGTGCATGCTGCCGCTGCCGCTTCAGTCCACCATACCTATGTAGGCGAGGACCGCCGAATTCTAGTCTCGCCATGTACTGGCCTCAGTACTGACGCTCCTCTTTTTCCTTTGCCCTTTGTCGGCACCCCTTTTGTTTAAGCAGGTTTTGAGGTCGACGTCGTTAGCAGGGTTACCCTTCCGGCTTGGCCTGGGCAGGGTTATGGACGCCATTGGTTATTCTTCAGGGCTCTTAGCCCCATTTGCATCTTGTCCGTAGTCGGACGCTATACCATTTTCAAGGTGATTTGGATCTTTGTATATTATATCTGTATTCTTGACTCTTCGAGTCGCTGTTATATATATCTGTTCTGTGGGTCCCATCGAGGACTGTTGTGTAATGTTATTACTTCGTTTTCCACCCGCACGAAAGTGCCTGGTGGGCACCTTTGAATCGTTTCTATGCGGGTTTGGCGGTTTTCGCTAAAACTTGCATAGGGCCGATTCTGAGGGTGTTACAATACTCTAAAGAGCTTTCCAAGTTTCCCTCACCTCTTGCTAATATTGATGATGCTTGTGCTACTAACTCTATTTCTTGTGAATCTTTTATCTTCAAGGAGAATGTTGAGCTAAAGGCTCAACTTATTTGCTAACTAGCAACTATGGGAAATTAAAAGAAAGTCTGGTAAGCTCTCGAGCTTGCATGAGGATCTTCTAGTCTTCCATGGTAGGCTAAAGTTATATCATGAGGCCATTGTGTCAAAGGTAACATCTAGTGGGCCTCATGTGGACATTGGCACTACATCTACTCCAAGACATTGCCATGTGATAGTCCTTGTAATTCATCCTCTCACAACCATGCTATATCTTATGATGAATTGCATCCCTTGCCTTGTTTCTCTAACAATAAAGCATCTACTTCCTCTAGTATTGTTGTTGATACTAACCATGTAGAGGAAATCAAAGAGCTCAAGACTCAAGTCATTTCTTTGAAGAATGACTTGAAAATGTGTCATGAAGGGAATACCACACTCAAGAACATGTTGAGTGTGCGAAGACCCCCAAGTGAAAAGAGTGGGCTTGGATTCAACTATAACATCAAGAACAATCCCACTAACAAGTTGAAGCATAATGGCAACAAGAAGAAGGGCCAAAGACAAGTGAAGAATCCGGCCAATATTGTGTGCTTCAAGTGCAAGGAAGAAGGGCATCATGTGAGAGATTTCCCATTGAAGAAGAAGCCTCTTAGTGACAAGCAACAAGGGAAGTGGCCTCAAGCTCCACCTCAAGCTCAAGATGGGACACTTTCCAAGAAGTCTCAAGCTCTTCCTCATGGTGCGTCACCTCCCAAGAAGAAATATGGAAAGAGAATAACTTGCTACATATGCCATGAGAAGGGGCACATTTCTACCTTATGCACCATGGGTAACTCCTCATCCCATCCTATCTTGATTGGTGATGCTTATTCACTTTGTAAGGATATGGGTGGCAATGTGTTTGCCAAATTTGTTGGTTCTCAAAGTGGGTTCAAGAAAAGAACCATTTGGGTGGCCAAACCTATTGTTACTAACTTCTTAGGACCCAACTTGGTTGGGGACCAACAAGATAAAACTTGATCAATAGGTGTTATTGGAGGGCATTGGAGATTTAGCTACATTATGAAGAATTGAGGTATCTTCATCAATTATTTTTCAAGCCAAGCCATTTGGGTTATCATGCTTCTATCATATATCCAATGTTCCTCCTTGCGGTAACTTGTGCTTATCTCCTTGACATTGATAGTTACTTGCTCCCTTGTGCATGTGTTGGTTTTGTACCTTGCATGTGTTTGTACATGTTGTGCTTCCCACTTATTTATATTGACGTATGAAGTATTTTTGTGTATGTTGGTTGGCACACCATGTATTTGTGTTTCTTGGTTTGGAGCCTTTATTAATTCTAGTTGGTATCTTATTTGGCTCTTATGAGGGATTAATGGACTATTCCGTTTTGGGGGAGTGTCATGCTTGGGCATTCCACAATCCTAAAATGTGTGTATATGAGGAAAACCACTTAATAGTTATATTGCATGTTTATCTAGTCTCTATGTGGTATTTATTTCTCATGAGAAACTCATATTCCATAATGTCCATTAATACCTCTATTTTGATGTTTTTGTCACTTGTTGAAATTTCTTGGTCTATCACATTATGGGGGAGTCATATGCTTTGTGCATATCACAAACCTAGAAAATGTGGACATTTTAGGTAGTGCCACTTAGAATTGAAACTGAGAATTATCTGGATCCTATGTGGAAAAATTGCTCATACAATTTCCAATCTGCTTGAATGTTTTTATTGCTCATCTTTTGGATCTTCTGTGTGAGAGTGAGTGTTGGTATGTGTTTCCTCATATTTGGATCTATATATCCTCATGGGAACCATTTGCTTCAAGTTACTCTAATCACTAGTGATTGTGTGACTATTTGAAGCTATCAAGAATCTATTTTGAAGCATCAAGCTTAATTCTTATATTTTTTTATATGCTTCTTTGTGTGAATATGATCTTGGATATCCTTGCAGACTACCTTGGGAAGATTATCCCTAATACTTCTTATCCGTGGACAATTAGTACTTGATATATGGTAGAATTTATTGATCATATTCATTTGGGACTTTTGTTTATTTTTGTCATATCTTTGGCCAACAAATTGTTTTATTTTTCTCCCATGTCTTCCTTGCCTCTTCTGGTTCATTTTAGTCTATTGGTATCCTCTTGTGTTTTATTTAGTGTAGGCAGTAGTGATGATCCCATTTGTGTACATTTTGCATCCAAAAGCAAAATTCTTCATAATGCACCATTCATGGGGGAGCTCTCCTATATTAGTTAGAACATTCCCATTTGTACTTGGAAGTTTGATATTTTCTTTTGGTACTTTGTCCCATCATGAAAAGTGCAGAGAATTTGAGATATGTGTTTAAATATTTCTCTTTGGGAGTTGGTTTTATCTCATTCTTTGTCACTTGTTTTGATATTTTAGTATGAGATAAATCCTTGATCATTGGTGTTTTTGTCTATCTTTTATCTCTTTGTATCTTGCTAGTTCATTTGTTGAACTTGAGTCCTTTAATGTGTCAATTTGGCTCTTTGATACAATCTGTACACCTTTTGTCGAGTCACACTTTTGTGTGTGTCTTGTTGGTTTACTTGGTGTTTTTATTCAAAATGTATCTCCTTATGGTTCTTGAAAGTCTTATGCATCCATATTTACTACATGTATATATTATGACATGCTTGATTTTTTTAATCCAATATATAGGGGAAACTCCACCAAATACTAATGGGCTAAGATGTGCATAAAATTTAATTTTCTATCAATATGCACATATTTGTGTGGAGGCTCTCCTATGTATTGTAGTTGCACTAACTACTTTGGACCCAATTTGTTTGGGGATCATAGTGTACTTAATTGTGTTTTAGGTACATTGGAGATATATATTTGGGTGCTTATATCTTGAACAAGGAAGAAGTGATGTCTACATGTCAATTGGATGCAAGCTAGGATGGTCAAAAAATTCATATCCACTTCATCCTACCTATTATATCTCGGTAACAAGTATCTCTCTCATGCTACATATCTTGTTCCCAACCTTTTTTAGGTTGCTTGTTGGCATGAATTTGTGTATTTGCAAATGTTGTGGTTCTTGCTTTGGCTTTTATGAGTTATCTCTAATGAAAATGTGTGTATGTTGAGATGAGTGCATATGATGGGGATTATACAAAATCATGCTCATGATTCACCAATCCCAAATATGTCAATCTAGCAATTTTATTGCATATCTCTTCCTCAATTTATCTCATGTGCAATAGTGAGCATTTCTTGTTGACCTCTATTTGTGATACTTGTTGATTTTCTCCATATATTCCAACTATCCCCTTTTTACCTTGGTAATAGTTGTAATGTATGTAGTGTGTTTGTGTTTGAAGCTCATTCATGAACAATAAGATATATTTGAGCCTTTGGCCATGCTCTCAAGCAAACATCTTATTCGTATATTCTATGACTTCCTTTTTCTCTTCTCGTGCTTTCTTGAGTATCTATTTTGTTTGTGCATATTTCTTTGTGGGCATATGTCTTAGTGATATTTTCCACCTAGGAATTTATACACACAAGAGAAGATCACTCTTTGTTTGTTTTTGCATTTCTTGGAGACCACCTCTTATTTATTTTTTACTCCTTGGTGGCTTCCAAATTTGTTGACCTTTGAGTGCATTGTTAAATGAATTTGGAGGAGTGAGGATTCAATGGTTGTGCACATAGTTTACAAATCAATTAATATAATTGGTGCATAATCTTTGGGGAGCTTCTCTAATTCATTTAAGAGTGCACATTTTCCATCTTTCTCATATTTTGTGGTTTAAATGCTTATGGGGGAGCGAGGATTCCATGTTTTTGCATATTGTATTCAAATACAAGTATTCTAAACTTTGCACAAAGTTTGGGGAGCTTCTCTATTTTGATTTAAACACTCATTTTTGTTGTTTCCATTTGGTATCATTTGTTGGTTTTTCAATTGGTTCTTTTGGATATTTTGATTACTCGCTTCATTTGTTGAAGCTTATTTCTTTTCTTTTTGCAATATTTTGGTCCTCAATATAGTTTTACTTCCTCCCAAGTACTCATCATTTGCCATGTGCATATGCACACCTTTGGAGGAATTCTCACTATATTGGTCGTTTAGAACTTTTCACCCATTTTGGCAATCGATGCCAATGGGGAGAAGTTTTGGAGGGTTTAAGGGAAGTTGGCATTTGCTTTGGGTGTGTTCTTAAGCATTTGCTTCTCATGCTCTTGCATCTTTGTGGTTTCTTTGCATGTTGAATATATAGAAGAAACTCAACCAACGGTAATGGTTGGCAATCTATGTAATGAAATTCAAGTTCATCACACATGCATAGATTGTGGGGGAGTCTGCTCTATATATTGTGGTTGTACCAACATCACATACTTATGTAATATTTGATGTTGGGGTAACCGCATTGCTTGTTAAATTCCATATTTAAACCCTCTCAAATGGATTGTCATCAGTTACCAAAATGGGGGAGATTGAAAGGGCATGTATGCCCCCCCATGTGTGGTTTTGGTAATTGATGACAATATCTATGGACTAATGTGTAAATTGAGTTTCGCTTGTAGGTTTGTCCATTGGCATCACTTGGGACATGTGTTGGTCTCAAGGTTGAAAGTTTAAGAAATGAAGAAGGAGAAGAAGAAATGTCCAAGGGCTTTGTGCCGATTGGTATCATGAAGAAAGAATGAGCTTGTCTCGATGGATCAACACTCGAGAAGGAATAAAGAAGTGCAAGCTCAAGATGCGCCTTCTCTAGAAGATTTCATTCTTGGAGATTGCCATCCTCGGTGATCATGGAGTGATGAAGATAAGTCCAAAGAAGAGGTTTTCCCATGAAGTATGGGGGAGCAATTTGCAAGTATTCATCAAGCAAGAGCGAGCAATAGCAAAAACGAAAGGTGTTCCATCTTGAGAAGGTCAGTATGGTCTACATCAAGCTCAAGTGGAATGCTCAAGGCAAAGGTATGTTCTTGATAGGGTTTCCCTTTTGCCGGTCTTATTTTGTTAGTTGAGAGAACGGATTTAGGATAGATAGTCGTACTATAAAGAGGGGTTCTCAACAGGGTGACTCGATCGCATCTTTCGGGAGACCTCAAACCTCTGCATACATAACATCATATTTCCTGGTTTTTATTTGTATCTTGTCCATGAGAGGATCTAGGGCTTCTGGTTATCATCATAACAAGATCTAGTTCATCAAATAAGGATTTCCCTTGCATATCTTATTGTATTCTTGATCATGCGGGTTTTTTCGGCTCCACACCTTAGAAGATATCTCACATATATATACTTGATATTGTCTTACTTTATGGTATTAAATATTTCACCTTTTGTTGGTTTCTCTTTGTTTTATCTTTCCAACAAAATTGGTTTCATCCCAATCGGAGTTTCCAAGCTCAACTTCTTGTGTTTTGGGTTTTGGAGGTTTTACTGGTTTATCGCTTCTAGAAAGGTCATACCTTTCTCAATCTAGTTTTATCCTTCCATGTTGTACTATGATGTTTCTTTGAATAATATTGTATATCTTGTTGTTCTCTTCAAAACAATCCCAAGATCATCAAAAACGGAGTCCGTAATCAAAAGTTATTGAAGTTTTCATGCAATGTTGTCCAGCGTTTTTCTTGAGCGGAAGTTCTGGCCCAAATTCTGACCCAAGTTCCGTTGAGGTACTGTATCTTGTGTTTCTATTTACCAGAAGTTCCGGTGGTACGCGAATCTGACCCAAACGGGCAGATTTCTCTTGCCCTATTTAAGGGCCCCCTCTTCCCTAATGTTTCGTCAACTTTTGAGGTTATTTTTGCTAGTTCTTCCACTCTTTCTCCTCCATTGTTGACCTTCAAAAGCTTGCCCTCTATCCTTCTCCCTCCCATGATTCTTGCATCTCTTTGAGGGATTTGAGAGAGAAGATCTAGATCTACAACCCCACCTAACCAAATCCGCTCTTTGTGAAGGAATCCTTGGGATCTAGATCTTGGAGAGTTTTGTGTTCTTCCTCCATTATTCCGCCAATAGCTTTTGTAGCTTTGTTGGAATTTGGGAGTGAAGGATTTGTCCTTGCATTTGTCGCATCCGAGGTGAGGACTTGTGTGGCGTTGGGTGAGCATCGATCCACCACACCCCGAGGTAAGCCATTTGTGGCGTTTGGAGAGCATTGCGCCACCACACTGTTAGGATACATACACAACTAGAGATAGACTAGGACTTTAGAGATCATCTTGTATTCCAAGTCATAGGCTTCTTGCCCTCCAAGTTTATACGTGTATATATACTCCCCACGAGGGTCAAATCAAGACACCAAAATATTCAAGGGTTCTATAATTTCCACATGGTATCAGAGCGGTTTGCCTCACGGCGCCGATCCTAGGTTCTTCCACCACTTCCGCAACACGCCACCCTCGGGGAGATTACTCCTCGGGGGCGCACCCGGTCTCGATCAAAGATTGGATCGGTTCTTTAGACTATATTAGATCCAATTTTTGAAATTCTCCAATTTCATAGATTAGATCTAGTTTAGCCAAATAAATCCCTAAATCTATCGATCCCACCCGGCGAAACAAATTTTGCAAGATCATCTCGGCGGCGCTCTTTCAACTACAACACGCGTGTCACACACAGCCAGACGCACCAACCCTCGTCATCTCGAGAATCATGAGCATGCAAGCAGCGCTAGCATCGAAGGATCCAAGTAGGACTTGGCATTCAGTTCCACCGAACCGATCGGTTCGGTACTTCGGGCTATTGCAAATTTCGGTTGTCACAAAACGGTGACCGATCGGTTAACCAAAAATGAGCTAACCGAGGGTCTCGGTGCACCAAAAATTCGGTTCGGTCCTCGGTTTTTATCGAACAGATTCAATATAGCCAGCGGAATCAAGTCTTCTAAAAAATTTAGCAGACACAATCACCTCTTAACTTCGCGGTCAGTCGCATGCCTTGCAATCGCCGGTCGAAGCGCAGCCAAACTGGTCACCGCCCACGGTGTGGAGAAGAGAAGAAACCGACCGTTTTCGAAAAGGATGGAGAGCGAGGAGATGCCGCTGCCGACCGCCGGACTGGAGTGTGAGAAAAGGCCGCCGGTCGCTGGCTAACGGAACACCACATCCGGCCGTTGTACTGGACAATAGAGAATTTCAAGGAGAGGATAAGGTTAGGGAGGCGGTTATCCGCTAGGAGAATTTCAAGGAGAGGATAAGGTTAGGGAGGCGGTTGTCCGCTAGGATGGGGGAAGCCTGGAGAGAGACGTTATGTACGAATCCTAGCAGCGTGAGGGGCCTTAGGAACTTGCCAAAGTGCGTTGGCCTATTCCAGAACATACGGTGGTGATGGGCTGGGTTGTTCATGTTTTCTTCGCCACACATGCTACTCGGTTATTTCGGCCCATTCAGGCAACCCAGGGTCAAAACCGATTTTTTGAATTAAATTTAGGTTTTCTAAACAGAGAACCGAATTTAATAATATTTTTTTGGTTTCGGTCTATTCGGCTTCGGTCCCGGTTTTTATGGTTCGATAGTTCATTCATCGGTTTATATGTCCACCCCTAGATCCAAGTCCTCTCGCGACGCCAGGAAGCCACCAAGTGCGCACACAGTCCCACTCTGGATGCAAGGACGTTCACGTCTCTACTCTCCAAGCTGCACCCACATGGATTCTATGCATGTATGATCAAGTGCAGCCATGCATATATTGAGCATGCGGCGGATCCTACAACATCGACTACTTCCGGAGACTTCATGCCGCTGAAGGGAAGGAACGACTACACCAAGTCGATGACATCCCACGCGCAAGACCCCGTCTATATCAAATCGTATCAGTCTGCACTACTTCGAGACGTGACTACGCCGACATCAATATCTGCACTACATCAAGCCACACTACATCGACCCGAACATCTACGTCAAGCTGTACGACTACGCCAGGCTACAAGCCAAGATCTTCATCGAGCACATCTACGGAGTAGCGACATCAACATCATCCACACGCCAGGCCGGTGTGAAACACTACTTCGCCGATTTATCTTACATCAAGGCTTCGACATCATCGCCGTCACAAGGGGTGCCTTCGAGCGACGATCATCGCCGACACACCTACTCCTTCATCGCCGACACATCATTGCCAAGGTCTACATCTACGTGGTCTTCATCAACATCTTCGTCGACACATCGCCGCCGCTATACCCGTCCACATGATGGACATACAACTACGACGCCCTCTGACAATATAACTGCAAGGCATGACGACGGCATCGCCGCGTCCACGACCCCGACGACTGCATCAACAAACCGGCATCACAATTGTGACGCCCCTACGACCACGCATACGGTTCTGGCAAAACCGTGTGTGCTCGGTGACTTCCTCCAGTCCTGGCAAAACTGGTGGTCTCACTTATGACCGCGTCCAAGAGACGCCCCGATGGTACCTCTATAAGGTGCAAAACGTCCACAATTGCAGCTTCGTCAACAACAACAACAACAACAACAACAACAACAACAACAACAACAACAACAACAACAACAACAACAACAACAACAAGAAAAACACGCATTTTTTGCGCCTCTGGAAATGGCGGCCACACCACTACGACGACTACAACATCGACCACACCTACATCGACTATGACTACTTCGACTCGACATCCACAACAACGTCTACATCAACTCAAGAACTCCAGTCAACAGTGTCTGCATCGTCACTCGCGTCCACGCCACTCCCGTTGTGACTGCGAGAGGGAAGAGAGGCACTAGAAGGGAACGCAGTCACCGTCCCTAGGTGTCAGCCATGATCATGTCCGTGCAGGTGATGATGACAAGGAAGAGAAGACGACGAAAGCGCAAGACTTCAAATCCAGTCGCAAGCGTTCGCTTCACTCCCGCTTCGACTAGGGGGGATGTTAGGATACATACACAACTAGAGATAGACTAGGACTTTAGAGATCATCTTGTATTCCAAGTCATAGGCTTCTTGCCCTCCAAGTTTGTACGTATATATATACTCTCCGTGAGGGTCAAATCAATACACCGAAATATTAGGGTTCCACTATTTTCCACACGCACCTCTTCAACGGAGACATAGCTTTCTTGGAAGTGAACTTCGGGATAGAAATTTTTGTCTTTGCGTTCATCGGTTATCTCTTAACCGAGCCCTTTACTTATACACTTTACTTTGGGATAGTCATCGTGCTTGAAGTATTTCATCTTGCTATCACCTTGTTGCTTAGCATAGGTTGCACTTAGGTGAACCTAGTGGTTAGGTTTTATGCTCAATAAATTAAACGTTAGTTTTTATTCCGTATTTATTTAAGCCTCGGCCGTAATAGTTTTAAAATCCTATTCACCCTCTCTAGGTGACGTCCATTGCACTTTCAGCTACTATTTTTTACTTCTTATGCCTTTGTTTCTTCGTCGAGCCCCCGAGCATATGACACAACTTGAAGAGGGTATCATGTGCTCGGGCTACTCTTTGAGTGCTTTAAGTAGTATTTTATTATGTTGTGCAGGGTGCGGCCGATGGTTCTCCGAGTGCGACGGATCCTAACACTCCTCCAATCTAGGTGCAACCGCCAAGCAGAGTTGTGGAGCTGTTGTTGTTGTTGTCGTGGATGCGTGACCGCGTAAAGGAGTTGGAGAAGATGCATGCGTCTGGAAATCCAAGACTGAGAAAACAACTAAGCGAGAAAAGTATCTCCTTGGTGATGTGACAAAGATCAATGAGAAATTGCAGCGTAAGCACTCGTGAAGCCCCTTGAGTCTTGATGGTTTCCTTTGTTTTTGCTTTACTTGACTCTTTTTCTTTTGCATTTGTGAACCTCACTCTTGGGGATGAGGAGCAGGGCATCATCATCCGGCTGAACTACCTGAGCCAAGTTGACCTGGAAGCTAACGGGTTCTTCTGGTCGGATAGGAATCGAGGTATTGAACAATGGTTGATCGATTTTGAGAAAGTGTGTAATGGATTTGCGCCTCTCTGAAGAAGACCATTATCTTAATGATCTTGGTGCTCGAATGAATGTCTTTAATTTCATTTATTGCCATGCTGAAATGTTGCAAAACACCAATGGTGTAGGCGCCATATAACTTATGTCATATTCATGTTGGAATTGTATGCACTAGTTCTATTTAAGATGGAATTATGAAATTCAAATTCTCTTGTGCATATTGGAATTGTCCAATGAAAAAAATGATGCAAAAGTTGTGAATGAAATTCAATGAACTTGCAAAGATGGATGGCAAATGAAATACGTAGTGAATTTTACTAATGATTGAATGGTGTGAGAAAATTCAATAGGGTAGTATTCTAAAATAATTTGGAAGTGTTCAAATAAATTTGAGACTAAGTAATTCTTTTCATAACTAAGTTGTTTTGATCCATGCAATATAAGTTTTGCTAGTGGTTAAAAAAATGTAGCGATCCTTTTTTTTTTGCGGGAAAAATGTAGCAATACTTTATAGTAATTATAGAGAGAGTTTTAGAAATTGGGATAACACAAGAAGAGCCATTGGGGATTGAGGGGAAGTAGCAAGCTCTTGATTCCACTGGGATTGCTCCATGGGAATCAAGAAGAGCCGTTCCCTGATTCATCCATGTCCTAGTGTTATTTCTTTGCTACCAATCCCATCATCACGAGTGTCCGCTGCTACGAGTTTAGGGATGGTGGACACGAGGCTTCCGTGACAATCGGACGGTGGACAAACACGCAAACGTGGGAGCCACGTCTGTTTTTTTTTTGTTCGTTTTGGAAAGATCCCACAAATACAGAAAAATATGGAAAGTCGAGTCCGATATGGGGAGGAAGAGGCGAATCAATCCGACTTCGGGACAAGCAGCCGCGCGCGCGCGCATATATACCTCCCATACTCAGAGTCAGACACAAGTAGCAGCAAACTCTCGGTTCCATGGCAATCAAGAAAGCAAGAACCACCATGAAACGAACCTGCGCCTCCGCCAACGCCAGCTCCGTGACCATGGTGGAGATGGTGCCTCCCCACGGGCCGGGCGGCGCCAACCACATCCAGCCTCCCCCGCCGCTCCCTCCCGGCGTCTACTTCAGCCCGACGCGGGACGAATGCCTGGGATTCCTCAACCGGTGGATCGCTGGGGACAGCGAGATGGCCGACACGAAGGGATACATCTTCGGCGCCAACGTCTACGGCGAGAGCCCCGAAGCGCTGCGCAGCCGGCACCCGCCGGCGAGCATCCGCGGCCGGGGCGAGCACGCGTGGTGGTTCCTGAGCGAGACGCGGTTCCAGAGCCTGACCGCGGGCGGGGGCGCCTCCAAGCGCGCCGACCGCCGCGTCGAGACCGGCGGGTTCTGGCGGCTGGAGCAGAGCAAGGAGAAACTGGAGCGGAGCAAGAAGCGGCCGAAGCTGGAGCAGAGCGAGGAGGAGGAGGAGCTTGAGGAGGCCGACGGCGCCAAGAACAGCTTCGGCTTCTACGTCGGGTTGTCCAGAAAGGACGACAAGACGCCGTGGCTCATGCAGGAGTTCACCAGCGCCAACGACGACGGCGCCGGCAAGTTGGGCGTGCCCGCGCTCTACAGGGTCTACGTCACGCCGCGCGCCACCTCGGACCAACTGAGAGCCGTCTTTGGGGAGCACGGCGTGAAGAAGGGGCCCGACGGGAAGAAGTTACCTGCCCGAGCCATGGTCCCGCAGGAGTATTTCGACGGCATCGCCGAGCTGCTGCCGGAGGGGAGTGTCCGTGGTGGCGTCGTCCAAGAGCACGTACCGGCGCCGCCGTCTCCGGTGGGTCTTCTTGGTTACTACGGCCAGCAGGAGCAGTATGTTGATCAGTACCACCACCAGCAGCAGGGGCAGTATGTTGAGCAGCAGCAGCAGCAGCAGGAGCAGTATGTTGATCAGTACCAGCAGCAGCAGCAGCAGGGGCAGTATGTTGATCAGTTCCAGCAGCAGCAGCAAGGGCCCTTCTCGACGGTCGCTCCATCGGAACCTCCGCTGGCATCGGCGGGCTTCATTGGTGATTTCACGGCGGACGACTATCTCAGCATGCCCATGGAGGAATTCCTCGGGATGATTGGTGAGCATCCTGCGTTGACTGTCAAGGGGGAAGAACCGAATTGGGGATCTTTGGGCAATATCGTTGGTGATGATGAGCTCGCCAACTTCGACAAGGAGGATTAAGCATAGGATGGCGGCAGTTCCTCTTAATTAGACTGACAGATTGATTGATCTGCTTGAGACAAAAAAATTGCAGTGTTCTTGCAGTTGGCTTAATTAGATAGTAGTACTACGTAGTATGATTCATTTTTTAGACTGTTTGTATTTGACAATTGAGCAAAACAAACAGTATTGATTTAGTACTCTGTTTTGGAATTCCTGCAGCATTACTTTGGCATGTCCCAGGAAAAAATTGCACGAAAAACGCGTGAACAAGGAATCATGACGCTAGGCAGAAGTTTGAAAATAGTTGCATAAAATTATTTAACCGTCTTTGTTGTTGTTTGCCCACAAGAAGAACAATTTATAGGTATAGGAGGAACAAACTACAATAAAGATACGAACTTCTGAATAATGAACATGTTGCATCTACAATTCTCCATACACCGCGGGATCATGTTGTTATTTGTCCACTCGAATTCCTGTCCCGTGCATTGGCAAACTTGAAAGGTAGATAGTCGCAGATGCATCTACTATTTCCTAACCAAAGATATGCCCTGGAATAGCTGACATCATGGGCAAGACACGGCTTGAGTACTGCTCCCAGGATGTATTCCCATCCTGCACCAGCCAATGTAAAAAAAACTAAGCATAACAACTACAGAACTCCGACAACTATGGGGTTCTATGTTTTTTCCTATCCTAGTACAACATCGTTAAGCAATCTACAGGTTGCGTCAAGCACCATAAATTGACGAGTAATTGGAATAGTCTTCAACTAGTATTCAACAATCGACAAACCACTACACTGCTGAGAACCAAGAACCTGCTCAAGTTCAGTTAGGCGTTAAGTAGCATCACAGGGCACAATCTGAGTAAGACCTCCGGCTATGCAGACGGCACTCTACATGGTTAGACAGTAGCGTTGTGTAGCTTGTAACAGGGCTGTAATGACACTTCAGCAGCAGCTTTAGGCACAAGAGTTAAATGGCACAGAACTACAGAGTACACAAGGAAGTAGATTACATACTGAATAATATGAAACTAGATTGCACACTGATTATTCTACATAAGACGGTCCGAATTACACAAAGAAATTTGCAAGTGGCGATCTACACATGTTGTATCAACCGGCAATGTTCAGCTTACAACAGTCAGCTACTTGTCATTCCCTACCAGACATGCTGGTTACATCTTATGTCAGAAAGTTCAAAACTGAAGTGATGGATACCATGCATATGCAGATTCTCAACAGATTATTAGGATTTGGGAGTTCCTCTGCAAACCGAAGCTCCTGCAAAAATCAGTTTTGGTGTCTGAAAACATATATGGATATCTATGTTCTATGGAGGTCACTACTTTTGTTGAAATCTTCAGTTGACCACAACGCTCTCAAGAAATATTTCATACATTGACCCAGCAAGAGTCGGTATTAATCCGCTAGTATAAAGTGCTCTCAGCTTCTCATGGAGGTTTGGTCTAGAAAAAGTAGTGTTGTAGAACAAGCACAAAAAACTATCTAAATGTCAAGGCTCCAAACATCAGTACAGAGCCAGTATTATTCCATCACTATACTGAGCTGAAATATGAATATATGATACATAACCAGATGAATATTACATAATGTGTTGTACTGTAACTTATAAGAGATGCATGGCAAAATGAAAGAAGTCAAGATCACTGCAGTTAGGCAGATAAATTTGCAAATATACTTTCAGCTCAGTTGCCAAACTGTTTGGAGATTATGCTGCAAAATCCGACACAGGACAGTCTTGTCAACCATGCTGA
Organism: Avena sativa; assembly: GCA_916181665.1. Taxonomy (NCBI): domain Eukaryota; kingdom Viridiplantae; phylum Streptophyta; class Magnoliopsida; order Poales; family Poaceae; genus Avena; species Avena sativa. The sequence goes on along the minus strand of OV702279.1, from coordinate 377,960,763 downwards.
TAGCTCCTAAATGGGTCACCAAGGAGGTGCCCTTTCCATTTTCCCCAGGGTTTCTGGACATTTTAGGTCCAAATGTAAATTCAAGTCGTAAATTTACTTATTTTATCATGAATCCTAGGATATGAGTTTCGTATTAAAAATTATAAAAAAGATACCAGAGGGGTATTTGCTCTCATGAGGGGTTGAACCCAGCTGGCTCGGAGTGCTAGATAGTGGCACCCCTGAATGACTTCATATTCGGTAAGAGTAACACCTAATCCGATGATTCAGGAGCCATTTTTCTCGCTATCTGTTGTTCCTGCATCGACAACCCTAGAGGTTGTGGTGCAAGCACCTGTTGTGATTCCACCCGTGACAACAATGAGTGAGGATCCGAAACTTGTCCGTCAGGAGCCGACCGAACCCACTGTTGAGCATGAAAGGGAGCAGCAACAGCCACCATGTGCAGATTTTCTTCAAAACTTTCTACAAACGTTGCAGGCTGTTATATCTGGCCATAGTGTGGTTGATGCTAAAGGAAAAGGCCCTATGTTCACTCAGATAAGAGAGGAGGCTCATCTGAATCAGTCTGACCAACAGGTTCAGTGGAGGAAGCCGGAGACTGGCTGACACAGAATCAATGTTCATGTTAGTTACATAAAGGAAACGGGCAGAGCGTCATGAGGAGTGATCCTTAGAGATGACAAAGGGAGCAGAAGTTTGGAGGGGGGTTAACAGCATCACTGGGATTACTACTCTACTGGTGATTATTTTGAGGGGGGTTGTGCAGAAATTATTCGTGAACTCGGCCAGCCAGAAACCTCGCGATCAGTGACTTCAGGAATCCATACAGATATTCATCTTCTGTTAAAACACTTGCCAGGCTAGAAGTTTAAGAAAGTAGATAGACGAGCAAACGAGGTTGCCCACAGTTTAGCTAAATTTTGTATAGAGGGTGATGTGATGCTGTTATGCAAGGTGCAGCCCTGTCGAAGCTGATTTGCACGACTGTAATGATATGATTTCTAATTAATTAATATACACCAGTTAAAAAGATAGATAGTGCCGCTTCAACTGAGCAGGCGCTTGGTCCACACTGACATAGCCAGTAATCTCAAAATATTGGAGTACCTAGTTTCACAAATACACTAATTAACATGAAACCAGCAAAAATATGCAGCTCCAAAATGATACAGGGTATAGTTGACACTTGTCAGGCATTACAATTACAGTTATTCCTATTGGACAAAACATCATGCAATCAACTATCCTGCCCTTCCTTACTAGATTAAGCTTACTTGGTTTTTTTCTGGCAAGTTGTCGGAAGAAAATATCACCTCCAAGAAGCAATTCATCAGGAGACTGCAAGGAAGGAACGATAAAATAATTAACAAAGGAATAACAGGACCTTTTGTAACTTAAATGATAAAAAGAGAAGGAAATAGATTACATTCTGCAAGGTCAACATATGTAGGAGCTAAATTCCCAATATCTCGGGTAACTTTTCACCATCTTTTGCCATGTACCAAGCTGTAAATTTGCATTGAGCTTCTACATATAACCCGAAACATAAGCTATGTTTATCCAAGCAGCAAGCAGTCTTGCTGGTGGGCATGGTGCCATATAGAAGCTGTCCTTCTACTTGATATTGACTATATTGCTATATCAAGTTCACAATGCTTGTTGCAAAAGACTTCTGTACTGGTGATTTGGAACCGAGGTGAGTATTTGCACTTGGCCACATATTATATTGTCTCCTTAGCCTGAACCTCCGCACGAACAACTTCCATCCCTAAAATGGTGGAATTCCTTAGTATCCCTGACAGTTATCTCTCTTCGAACAATCTTAGATATCATCCTCAATATACCATGACAGCTGTGACAAGTGTACTGGTTCTTTGTGACAGAAATAGAGGTGCCAGGTGTGGTATTGATCAAACCAAAAGCAACAGCTAATCTTTCACTATGGCCACATAACACGTCATCCTTGGATACTTCTTTATCTTCTAAAGAATGAGATTCAAAAGGATCAAAACCAGATGCTTTCATCCGCTCATATATGCCATGTAGAACAGCATTTATTTCTTTGATCTGTGGATGTGTCTCATCATCTGTAAGAAATGCATGGATATCTCCTTTAACCTCAACCCAGCTACATCCGTAGTCTTGCTCCAATCCCTTCTCTCGCATGGTTTTTCTCACTCTAGCCACTTCAGCCCATCTGCCAGCATCAGCATATAAATCAGACAAAAGAACATGATATCCAGCGTCATTAGGTTCCAACTCAAGGACAAATTTTGCAGCAAGTTCCCCAAGTTCAATATGCCGATGTATCCGACACCCATTCAATAAGGCACCCCATACAGCAGCATCTGGTGTGATAGGCATTCTACCTATGAAGTCGTAAGCTTCCGTTAATCTCCCAACACGGCTCAGTAAATCAACCATGCACGCATAGTGCTTGAGATTTGGAACAATTGAATATTTCTCACTCATGCTGTGAAAAACATCCCAACCTTGACTAACCATTCCACCCCTACTGCAACCACACAATAGAGCAACAAATGTAACGTCATCCGGATGCTCTCCAGCTTCTAACATCTCACTGAAGAATGATAAAGCAATATCGCCATGTCCATGAGAAACAAAACCAGTAAGCATGATATTCCAGGATACAACATCCTTTTCACCATGCGCACTGAACTGCGCCCAAGCATAATCTGTCTGGCCACACTTCACATACAAGTCCAAAAGAGCATTGGGTACATAACCTTCAGATGCAATACCTCGCCTTAAAACATGTGCATGGATCTCTTTACCACACTTCAAAGACCCAGTAGCAGCACAAGCAGAAAGAGCAGCGATGAAAGTAACAGAATTGGGTTTTACATCTACCATCATATGCCGGAAATAGTACAGAGCCTCAAAGCTCTTATGGTTAAAGGAAAAGCCTGCAATCATTGAACTCCATGATATTACATCCTTGTCTGGCATGTACTTAAAAACTTCGATAGCTTTATCAATGTGCTTGGACTTCGCATACATCTCAAGGAGTGCGTTTGCAACTACAATATACCTGATGAAGCCCTTGCTCGCAGCAATCTCATGCAACTTGATGCCAACATCTAGTCGCCCCAAGGAAGCACAAGCAGCAAGAGCGCTTGCTACAGTAACATCATCAGGACTTACATTACTTACTTCCATTAGTGCGTACACTTCAAGAGCTTTGTCTGGGAAGCCATTTTTCTCGTAGCCTGATATCATGGCTGTCCAAGACATGGCGTCTCTGGTCTCCATTCTTGAGAATACTGTGCACGCTTCCCCCATCCTCCCAAGACTTGAATACATCTGAATCAAGGAGTTACAAAATGCAACATCAGAGGCAAAACCTCTCTTTACCGCTAATGCATGCATTTCCTTTGCAAAATCAAGATCAGCCAACAATCCAGAAGCAACAATGACACTGGTTATCGTCATGAGATTTGGCTGCACTTCATCATCCAGCATGTCAAGAAACAGCTCCAACCCCGCTTCACATTCATGGTTCTCAAAATGCCCAGCAATCATCGCATTCCACGAGATGCAGTCTGTCAAGGCCATACCGTCAAACACCTTGCGTGCGGCCCCAACATCCCTGCACTTGGCATACATGGTCACAAGCGCATTCAGCACGTCGACCTCGACACCAAGCCCGAACCTCAGGACATGGGCGTGCACCTCCCTCCCCATCCTCCAGTCCTGGATGCCCCCGCAGCTCCGCAGCACGCAGGGGAACGTGTAGACGTCAGGCCTGCTCCCAGCCCACAGCATCCTGTGGTACAGGTCCAGCGCCTGCTCGAGGAACCCGGCCTTTCCGTAGCCACCGATCATGATGTTCCAGGAGAAGACGTCACGCTCTGGCATTTTTGCGAATACCCTCCAGGCGTGCCACGACTCCCCGAACCTGACGAGCATGCTGAGCATGGCATTCCCGAGGCGGAGGCCGAAACTGGGGTGCACGGCGTCGGCGTGCTCGCAGGCCCGCATACCGGCCTCCGCCGCGCGGCGCCACTCGCAGAGATGGAAGAGCGCCACGTAGGCGTCCTCGTCGGGCGGCTCCGGGGAGGACTCGAGCAGCCAGAGCGCCTGCGGCAGCTGTCCGTGGACGCACAGCTTCCGCAGCGCCGCGCTATGGTCGGAGAACGTGGATTCTGCCGCCTCCGCTGCATATACGGCCACGTTCGGCGGGACGGTAGTGGAGGAGGAGGCGAGGCGCCTGTTCCGCGGGGCGAGGTGGCGCGCGGGCGGGAGGAGGTGCGGGGAGCGGAGGAGGGGAGGGCTCAGTTGCGGTTTGGCGGTGGCCGGAGGGGGCATTCTGGGAGGCAATGGTGGAGGTGGAGGAGGAAGCGGGCATGGCCGGCGGGGTTTAGGAGAGGTTTGGAGGAGGAGCTGGCGCCATGGTGGCCGCTTGCTTCCGGCGCGCGAACGGATAAGCCGTAAGCGTGGTGATTAACGACACGATAATGGGCCTCGGGCTGTGCTGGGCTTCAGCGGGCTTGGCTCTGGCCAGTGAGGAGGACGTGGAGTCTTCTTGGCCCGTTAGGGGAATTCACTGTCGCGACTCTCGTCATGTCAGTGGACGGAGTTAACCGGAGAGGAGAAAGGGGACACGAAACAACAGTGGCTGCAATGGCGTCGCCCGCTCCCACGAAGCCGATCGCTCTCCTGCGGCTGCCGGCCCCAGTCCGCTGCGGCGACGGCGGATGCGGATTCAGGCCGGCGCGTCCTTCCCTGTTTGCGGGGACCGGCCGGTTGAGAGTCTCCGCCTCCGCTTCCGCCTCGGACGTGCCGGACTTCCTCTCCTCCGACTGGTCGGTACTCTCCGTTTTGCCTGCGATTATGTTTCGTGTTACATTTCTGGTACTGGATGCGCGCGTGTGCAACTCTAGGTCAATTAGATTAGATTACCTGGTGGCAGATTGGGGGATTTTTATGGTAGCATAGCGAGGCAATAACTTGAACAGTAGGGTGATAGAGTTCTTCTTTTCGGGACGTTCATGTCATGTCGTCTGGCATTTTAGTACGAGTGCCTTAGAATGGAACCTGACTGAAGAAGAACAGTCATCATTTAGGCATTTACCATGCGGTATATGCTCACTGCTCAGAGTAGAAAGAAAAAAACTGCCATGTTCTCAACAGATTGTGTATGCAGATGCATGTCTTGAAAAAAGTTTTGTATGCCATTAGAAATCATGGTCACATGTCATTTATCTACGATGATAAGAATCAACGCCCTTCCTGCGGTAGCCGTGTGAAGGTTTGAAGAAGGCTGACAGACTAATTGAACTGATGGCTTCACATTTTGGTTAAGTCGTTTTGTCACAACAAAAGGCCTGATGAAGTAGACTAACACCAACGCCACTGTCCGATGATGCCATGCCACCTTTCACATACTAATACAGTGTCACAACCTTACAGCTATAGATAGTACAGGCATGGCTGCAGAGTGCAAGGCATTAAGTCAGTTGCATTTGTGTGAGTAGCCATGCCAACAATGTGACAGTTAGATCTGAGAAGCATGTTATGTGCTGGTTGTGCCAGACTAAGGAAGCCGTGAGGTATGTGGTTAATAGGGGGAGGACGGCGTTTGGGGGTCATCTCTTGGTAAGACGCCAGCCCAGGTTACGAGGGAGGCCTGGTTCTGATTCTTTTTTTTTTAGATCAACAGGGATTCATCCCCGGTTCCATTTCAAGAAATGAAACCAAAACCAGCCAGCGCTTCAGGTTCAGATACAAACAATTAACTAAAAAAACAGAAAGGCAAACTAGATGCTAAACAAAAAGCTACTATTTTCCGGCACCCAGAAGGGGAGACCCAGAAAACTCAAAAGAGAGCTAGGAACTAGTCTCAGAACAGTAGGATTACATTCAAACAGAGGAGACGAGGGAGAACAGGCTAAGCACAAAACTCTGACTCAAATAACCACGTGGACCTCATCAGCAGACTCAGGGTGTGCCTCCAGGAACGCCAGAGTAGCACGCCCCCCGTAGCTCGACGATGCGGTGGTTTTCCAAGTAGAGATCCACTCAAAGCCATTGCAAATCAGGTTGCCATGAGCTCCAGTGGGTTCTTCAGCCTGCTTATCATCCGTTCCATGAACAGAATGATCATCCCCCCTCCAGCTCTTTGAATGGGACCTTCCAATTCCTTAGATACGATAGGACGAGACGCCAGACATGTTTCATGTTAATCCAAGGAGTATGGTTAAAGACTATATTATTCCTATTGTTTCAGATGCTCCAAAGCACTGCAGCAGAAACCACATTAAACTGTAGATGTTTCTTACTAGCAAGCCATCTCGAAGCAATAGATTCGAAATTAACAACTAGAATTCCAAAAATGTCCTGAACATCAGTCCAGATCATCCTGGAAACCACACAATCAAAAAATAAATGCTTAACAGATTCAAATTCCTTACAAAGAGTACACTCCATCGGTTTTGGGATACCTCTGGCTCTAAGGTTATCTCTAGTAAGAATTTTTATCTCTAGTAAGAATTTTATTCTAAGAGAAAAGCCAAAGAAAAATCTGAATCCTAGGGGGGGAACTTTGAGCTTCCAAACCGCAGGCAAATAAAGAGGAGTCATCCCTCTAAAGTTCACCAAAGCATACATGGAGCTAGAAGAATAAACTCCCTTAGACTCATACTGCCAGATAAGTTGATCCTCTTCATCTGTCAAAGAAACAGATTGGGCAATGCCTGAAATTTCCTGCCACTGGACCATCATCTGGTCAGTGAAAGTTCTTCTAAAGTCACATCTAAGATTACTACCATCCCAAAGATCAGCTATAGTTTTGGTTTGTTGGTTGGAAACTAAATAAACTTCCCAATATTGGGTAGCCAGAGTAGAATTACCAAACCAGACATCCTCCCAAAATTTGATAGATTTACCATTACCTACTTGCCACTTATAACCTACTTCCACAGCTCTAGAAGCCCACATCACACCTTTCCAAAAAGTAGAAGGATGAACATCATGACAACAGAGAATATTAGGATTTTTAGTTCTATACTTAGCATCTATAATTTTCTTCCAGAGTGTCCCTTCACCCTGAATATATCTTTTAATCCAAGACCCTAGTAGACACAGATTAAGGTCTAGCAAATTTGGAATTCCCAGACCTCCAAATTCTTTTTTCATACAGACTGAGGGCCAGTTAGCAAGGTGGATTTTATGTCTATCCTCTTCATCATTCCAGAAAAAGTTAGCCATATGAGAATCCAGTAGTTTAATGGCCCATTTAGGGAATTTAAAGAAAGATAGCAAATAAACAGGGATGCTTGATAAGCAAGCCTGAATCAAGACTCTTTTAGCAGCATAAGAAAGGAGTTTACCTCTCCTGCCAGTGATCCTTTTAAGAAGGTTTTCTATAAGGGGCTGAAGATCCTCTCTTCTCAACTTATCAAAATGCAGAGGGATCCCTAAATATTTAACAGGGAAACTACCTCCAACACACTCAAAAATGTCTAGAAAAGGTCTAACCTCGTCATCATCTAAGTTAATTGGAATGAGCTCACTTTTATGGTAGTTAATCCTCATTCCAGAAATATGCTCAAAACAAGTAAGGGTCCATTTGAGATTAATGGCCCCAGCTCTATCAGGTTTTAGGAAAAGTAAAGTATCATCTGCATACTGCAAGCAGCTAACACCCCCAGGCACAAAATTAGGACAAAGACCCACTATGGCTCCACAGACAGAGCCTTAGCTAACATTCTAGAGAAGACATCAATCATGATGTTAAAAAGCAGAGGAGCAATGGGGTCACCCTGTCTAAGACCTTTCCCAGTCAGAAAAAAATCACTCTCAAAATCATTAACTCTGACCCCTATGGACCCCCCCTAGAGAGATTTGTCTAATAAACCTAATGAATATAGGACAAAAACCTCTAAGCTCTAGGATTTCAAACAAAAAATCCAGATTGACTCTATCATAAGCTTTCTCATAAGCTATCTTAAGGACGAGCCCTTTACTTTTGCTACTGTGCACCTCATGAATAATCTCATGAGCAGTCACCACACTTTCTAAAATAAACCTACCTCTAATAAAAGCAGATTGATTAAGGGTAATAATTCTACCTATCACTTTGGCTAATCTATTAGTCAAAACCTTAGTAAAGATTTTAAAGGAACAATTTAACAGACTAATAGGCCTAAATTTCTTCATGGTTTTAGCATCATTCTCTTTAGGAATCAAAGTAATCATGGCAAAATTTAATCTAAAAATATCAAGATGATCCTCATGCCATGCATTAAACATGGATAACAGATCAACTTTAATAATATCCTAAAAAGATTGGTAGAACAGAAAAGAAAGACCATCAGGTCCAGGAGTACCTTCAGCATAAGAGCCAAAGACTTGCCACCCTAACTTCCTCTTCAGTAAAAGGAGCACCCAAGCCAAGATTTTCCTCATCACTAATTTTCTCATCCTCAGAGAAAAAATCATGTTTGAGCCTTAAATCAGGCCTAGGTTCCCAAGCAAAAAGTTCTTTATAATAGTCCATAGAAATTTTGGTCATACCACCAACCTCTATAACTGGGCCATCAGGCCCTTCTAGAACAGAGATTAACTTTTTCCTCCTTCTCTGATTAGCTACAGCATGAAAATATGCAGTATTCCTGTCCCCCTCTAATATGTTCCTGTCCCTAGACCTCTGCCTAGCCTTGGTTTCTTCTATAACCCAGTAAGACTGGAGTTCTTTAAAAATCCAAGCTAGTTGTTGGACTCCTCTCCTCCGGTTGGTTGGTACCGCCCTTTTACCTGCGATTGTGCTTTCGTATTTCCTTCCTTGTTCCCGGTGCATGAATGCAACTCTGGGTTAATGAGATTACCTGGTAGCAGATTAGGGATTTTTTTTTGGGTAGCATAGCAAGGCAGGAATTTGAATATGTCCTAAATAAAACGGTTACTGCCATGTTTTTTTAGATTGTAGTTTACCATGGGGTATATGCTGTGGATTGGACCAAACTAGGAAAAAAGTATGCCATTTCATGGCAAGAATGGTGTATTTAGTGATTCAATTGCACATGCCATTGGAAATCATAGTGACATGTTATTCTCGCCGATGATGATAAAAATCACCATCCTTCCTGCAGTTGCAGCGTGTAGGTCTGACAGAGGCTATCAGACTAAATGAACTGCTAGGTTGACAGTTTCATAAAGTTCAACTATCAACCATGGTCCTTCATGTTGTCACAAAAAAATGCCTAGATGAATTAAAGTGACACCAACGCCGCAATTTGGTGTCCTGTCAAATGGTACCATACCAATACTAGTTATGTCAGAGGCCAATTTCACGCCTACTAAAACAGCTACAGCCTTACAACTATATTGGTACAGGCATGGCTGCAGAGTGCAGGGTATTATTCCCAGCTACTCATTCAGTTTGATTTGTTTCACTAGTCGTACCAACTATATGACAGTTAGATCTGAGAAGTATGTTATGGACTGGTTCTGTGTGTCTGAGGAGATAGGGAGGATGTGTTTGATAGGAGGAGGAGGTTGTTTGGGTGTCCTCTCAGTGTGGCAGAGGGCAGCAAAGATTTTTCAATACCTTTACATTCAGGGCTTATAGTAAGATGACCACTTATGTCCTAAAGGAAGCAAACTCAATCTTATCCCTAACAAACCAAATCTTCTGTAATTATAATCCTAGCTTTAAGGGGCAAGCAACTAGCTGAGTATCCGGGTCGATCCTGTCCAGCAGTCTTGCCATTTCTTCCATATGGAATGTGTGTTAACTGCACGTTTTTAGCGCGACAATTTATTTTATCCCCATTGATCTACTGAACTAAGTAAAAAGTTATTTTGTTATCTTGGTTTCATGTATTTTCCATTGGCATTTTACTTTCAGCCTTACCTTAGAATTGCATAAATATCTGAGAAGCAAAGGAGTTGACTGAGAACATCTTCACAAATTACAGCGAGAAAATAACTAGCAGTTGTGACATGTGTAACTTTGCCTATGAAGTATGTTTGTAGGCAGGAAGCTAATCGAGCATCCTGATATGTAACAGTTAGGCTGGCATTGCACTTGTTGTGCATTACCATAGGAGATCTTTCTATAGTTTCCCGGTCTTATTTGTTTCATTCTACTTCAGGCTTGAAACACGCAAGAAGAAGCCTTTCGGCCCAAGGTTGAATGTAATTCCCTAACTGAAAAGAAACTTTCAGATATCATAAAATTCCAGTCTTAAGCTTATACATTTAAAATGATATTCCATCTTTCAGTATAATGCAGAAGAAGCAGTGGAATACCAACTTGAGGCCTTGAAATACAATGATAAACCCCGCCCAGATTATGGGGTAGAGGTCATGTACCGGGTAATAGGCTAATTGCGCAGGCATGAAAGTTATTCATTTTCTCGGGAATTGTGCTGATGAAAACTAATCATATCAATCTAACAGTAATACAGTCTTATTATCTCTAGTTTGCAGGCTTTGATCCATTTGAAAGGTCAACTTATTTTGGACGTCAGTTTGATCTTGGACAGGTAAAGCTAGAAACATTTTCATCCTGATCTATATTGACTGATAGTCAACAGTAGTCATCCTTACTAATTGCTGCTGGTACTGTTTTTCAGTTCGAACGTTTCCGGCGGATATTTCACCATTCCACTTACAGGGTGTTGCTTGCCCACAAAGAAAGAGAAATATTGAGCAGATTATGGGTTGAAGAGGTTTTCCACCTGACATCCTTCTTTTTTGTTTTGAACGAGTCAAAGTAAACCAATAAAGATGAATGTTACCATGCTGAAACAAATTCAAAATTAGCAGCCTACTCTGTCCAGCTTTTAACGAAGATTATGTCGTTTATCCCCATTCTGCCGACAGAACCAGTTTAAGCAGAGAGTCTGGGTCCGAGGAGCTCGTCCGGAGGAAGAAGAGATATTCCAGTTTACAATGGTTCAGGTACCTATCGGCATATCTCTCTGCTTCCTACATTCCATCTACCGGTAATTTTGAATTGGTTGCTGTTGTAGAGAGTCGGAGGCTCGTGGGATGGTTACTGGTTAACCGAGAGCTTGACCAACGACGATGGAGACGCGTTCTCGGGCGGGGTCGCTTATTGACAGGCTTGTGCTTATGCGTACACTCAGCTGTCTGCCAATTAAATCGATGTACATATGAACCCCCAATTACATGTAGCAAACTAGCAATGTGACGATTAATTATGAGCTGATGGTCAAAATATAGGAGTTGTCGCTGTCAGTGCAGATGTCACGCGTGAACTAGCGGAAGAAACAAGTTTGCGGTAGAGTCCCCGTTATGTTGTAAAGCATTTCATCGTGTCAACCATGCGCTCCGCCACATGTATAGAAAAGGGTATCTTTCGAAAACAAGACGGTGTATCGAAAAAGGGAACTTGTAAATAGAGTAGTACTCCCTCGGTCCTTCCGTTTCAAATATAAGACGTTTTAGCATTGTAAAGCAAATGTATGTAGACTACTTTTAGTGGAGTGAACCTACTCACTAAAACAAGTCTAGATACATTTTCTTCACAAACCTAAAACATCTTATATTTTAAAACGGAGGGAGTAATATTTTTGTTTCTTGCTTGTGTAAGTTCATATAGACCACTCGGATTTTGGATATCCATCTTTCGATTGCACGAGGGTTGTTGAGCCAAAGACACGGCGCTGTCGGAAGAAAGCTCAGCCATACACCAAACACAACTTTTACTGCCCTGTCATTCTGCGTCGGCCAATCAGAAGGCTGATGAGTTGCTTGTCTGCGCAAGCACCTGACTTGTGAGTTCGTCTTTGATGCTTATTATTCCTTCCCCCTGTTTTGGTACTGGGTCGGTAGAGGCTGCCGTTGACGGGATACCTTCCGGTCAGCGTGGGTTGCTGAGACCTACCAGTACTAAATAAACTGGAGACATGGACCGCGAGGCTACCGCTCAGTTTCACTTGGTCAGGGCGGGGTTTTTTTTGCTTAGTGACAGGCACGAGACATGTACAGTACACACTCTCAGCTGTCAGCATCTTGGTCGATGTAGTACATACGAGCTCAAGGTACATGTAGCGAATCCGCGAATCTGACTTTGAGGCACGAGCTGCTGATTCATCTCTATGAATTGTCGCTATGACGCTGTCCACGCAACGAATTTGTGGTGGAATCATGCTTGTCAGCTTGTGTAGTACAGTATTATTGTTGGTGTCGTACTAAGATCTACTAGCGCGGATATCCTGCAGAGGTTGCTCAGCCGTACGCCTAAACTTGCTTGCACTCTTCTTCTACTCTAATCATTCTGAATTGTCCAAATCCGAACGCCGTCGGGTTGTTGGTCTGCGCAAGTACCTGACTTGCGAGCTCATCTTCACTTGTGAGATTGTGAAGTGGTATTGTGTCATGGGCTTGAAAAATTCAAAAATTGCATTTGAAGTTTCAAGCAAAAAAGTTACAGTAGATAGAAAATAATGTACTCTACAAACGTGAAAAAAATTCTTAGCTTGAGATACCATGTATTTTGGGCTGCAGGGAAAAAATGGCAAAATCTTACTTCTAAAATAGTGAACCGTGCAGAATTTCAATGCATCCGCCAGACCCTGCCAGATTTTGTCGTCTTTGTTAAGCTGTAATATTAGATATTTCGGTGTTGAGATTTTGTATGTTGGTAGAAAACACTAGTAAGTACTATAATGTACTACTTCCGTAAGTTGATAGAACACTCGGATTTTGGATATATCCACGTTGCAATGGTGAGCCAAAGACACACGTCGATGTCGGAGGAAACCAAACCTCACCCCGTCTCGTCTTTTTCTTTTTCGGAACCTCAGTATTGATTGCATGCACTAGCCAACGCAACCAAAAATCCAAACTGATGAAAAGGGCTAGACAATATATTTCAACACTCAGCAAGTCACTTTTTCTACTCTAATCATTCCGAATTGACCAATGAGGAACCGGTCTATTCACAAAGAAAATGTATCTCCTTTCGATTCAAATTAGTTGATTTGATTTTGTCTAAATTCAGATGTATTTAGCACTAAAATAAGTCCATTCGAATCTTGACAACTCTGAGTCAACTACTCACTCCGTTTGAAAATATAAGATGTTTTAGATTTGTGAAGGAGATGTATCTAGACATGTTTTAGTGTATAGGTTCAAATGAATCTAGACACTAAAATATGTCTAGATACATCTCCTTTATAAACCTAAAACATTTTTGGATCGGACGGAGTACTACTCTTTTCTACCCCAATTGTTCTGCATTCCGAACTGACCAATGAGAATGCCATCGAGTCGTTGATCTGCGCAAGTACCTGACTTGAGCTCCTCGCAGCCGTCGTTGTTTCACCGCGAGGCTACCGCTCAGTTTCACTTCTTCAGGGTGTTTTTTCTTTTTGCCTAGTGACAGACACGAGACATGTGTACACTCTCAGCTGTCAGCATCTTGGTCGATGTACACATGAGCTCAAGGTACATGTAGCGGATCAGCAATCTCTGGTAATAGGATACGAAAAAGAATTCTCTGGTACTAGAATAATCACGCTTGTAAGCTTGTGTAGTATTGTTGGTATCATACTTGCGTAAATCGGTAGAACGCTAGGATCGTGGATATCCTGCAGAGGTAGCTGAGCCATACACCTGAAAACGCTTACACTCTTTTTCTACTCTAATCGTTCTGAACTGTCCAATCAAAGCTCCATGTGGTTGTTGATCTGCGCAAGTACCTGACTTGCGAGCTCATCTTCACTTGTAAGCTTGTGAAGTGGTACTAGTGCGGACGTTTTGTGTCATGGGATTGAACATTTCAAAATCTTTCGAGCAAAAAATTATACTCCCTCCGACCCATATTAGTTGACTCCAATTTGGATGTATCTATCACAAAAACTTGTCTAGATACATTTAAATTGAAGTCAACTAATATGGGTCGACGGGAGTAGTAGATAGAAAATCATGTACTCTGCCAACGTGGAAAAAAAAATCTTAGCTCGAGATACCATGTATTTTGGGCTGCAGGAAAAAATGGCAAAATCTTGCTTCTAAAATAGTGAAAATCGTGCAGAATTTCAATCCATCCGCCAGATTCTGTCGGATTTTGTCGTTTTTGTTAAGCCCGTAATATTAGGTAGTATTTGGGGTTGAGATTTTGTACGTATGTTGCTAGAGAGCACTAGTAGTATATCCATCTTGCAATGTTGAGCCAAAGACACACGTCGATGTCGGAGGAAACCAAACCTCGCCAAGTCATGTTTTCTTTTTTTCTTTTCGAACCTCAGCAAGTCACTTTTTCTACTCTAATCATTCTGAATTGTGAATTGACCAACGATCGAGGAGCCTGTTTATTGACAAAGAAAATACACTTGAAAGTTTACTGTTTTGTACTCCAATCATTCTGCATTGACCAGTCAGAATGCCATCGAGTCGTTGATCTGCGCAAGCATGTAACTGACTTGCGAGCTCATCTTCCTCCTCGGCGTCCGCCGTCGTTTCACCTGTGACATCGGCCGTTGACGGGTTCCCTTCCGGTTCCGGTCAGCGTGCGTTGGTGCAAAGCTGCTAACTGCTGCTACTTAAAAATGTGAAGACATGGACGGCGAGGCTACCGCTCTCTGACCTGCTCCGTTTCACACCCACCTGAAAGTGGAGGAAGCTTGTTGGAACGGTTCCCGCGTGAGAGCGATGATCAGTAACTTGCCTGCGTTTAGAAAGCGACGCGAGATCAGTATACTGATAATCAATGTATTTTCAGCACGAGTAATATTATCGATGAGAGGATCATTCTGATTTCAGATTGAGGCCACGGTACGTAAAAAGTGTGTCTCCCACCGTGTTTAAGCTGATGATGAGACAGTGCACGAAACAAGTCCAAAACTTGCGCAGGTTTGCTATACTACGTGCGGCTGCGTGGCCGAGACCGATGACCGCCCGAGAGCGACGGGGGAAACGGCCCCGAAATAGCCCGGCCGTGGCCGGCAGCGGCGAGACGTAGTACGCACGTACGCTCCACCACGCACCTTCCTGCCGCGCCCGGTACACCCGCCGTGCCGCGCGAGCGCCCGCCGTGACGCAACGTCGCGCGACGCCATTGCCGCGAGAGAGGAACCACCGCCACCGCCACCGCCGCCGGCACGTCGTGGTGATCAGTTCAGTTTTCCTTCCCCTCGGCGCCCGTCCCGCGGCCGCTCTGCGTTTCCCGTCGCGCGCCCTGTCACGCGGAGGGCGTGAGCGGCGTCTCCCGGCAGGCCGGCACCTCCCAGCCGCAGTGCCGCGTGTTTCTTATCCGTGCCTGCCGGGATTTCGTTTCCGGACCACGCGCGTCCCTCGGGTCCGTCACGGTCACGCTCCACAGCCGATCGGGTCAGCTCCGAACCCACTACAGATCAGTAGGTCGCCTAATCAACCAAGTCGTTCGTACGTACGTGTCTGAAACTGAAACTATTATCCCTGTCACTGCAGGTCTCTCGCACTCCACCCCCGACTAGGATTGGAAAGCCGCTCCGCCGGTCCATCTATATAAGGCGACGGCCGCCCGTTTCGGCAGGGCCAACACGTACGCCCAACCACCCTCCCCTCCCCCCAAAGCCGCCGAGCCTTCCGATCGATCGATATCGGCGACAGGAGCCCGCTCCCGGCGGTCTCTCCTCGCCAAACCATCTTATCTTTGGACGACCAAGCCGGCCGGCCACCATAGGCAACCTTTGCTCCTCCCGCGGCACGGCCGCCGCCGCGATGGCCGCCGCGACGAGCCAATCAACACCACCACAGGGCCCTCCGGCACCGGCGAGGGCGCCGGACTTCACGCAGTCGGTGAAGCTCAAGTACGTGAAGCTGGGATACCACTACCTCATCACCCACGGCGCCTACCTGGCGGTCCTGCCCCTCCCGGGCCTCGTCGCCGCGCACCTCTCCACCTTCACCCCGCGGGACCTCGCCGACCTCTGGCGCCACCTCCAGTACAACCTCGTCTCCGTCCTCGCCTGCTCCGCGCTCCTCGTCGCCGCCTGCACCGCATACCTCCTCACCCGCCCGCGCCCCGTCTACCTCGTCGACTTCGCCTGCTACAAGCCCGACGACGCGCGCCGCTGCAGCCGGGCGCGGTTCATGGACTGCACCGAGCGCCTCGGCACATTCACCGACGATAACGTCGCCTTCCAGCGCCGGATCGTCGAGCGCTCGGGGCTCGGCGAGGACACGTACCTGCCCGAGGCCGTGCTCAACCTCCCGCCCAACCCCTCCATGGCCAACGCGCGCAGGGAGGCCGAGATGGTCATGTTCGGCGCCCTCGACCAGCTCTTCGCCAAGACCGGCGTCAAGCCCAAAGACATCGGGATCCTCGTCGTCAACTGCAGCCTCTTCAACCCGACCCCGTCGCTGTCCGCCATGGTCGTCAACCACTACAAGCTGCGAGGCAACATCGTCAGCTACAACCTCGGCGGCATGGGGTGCAGCGCGGGGCTCATCTCCGTCGACCTCGCCAAGGACCTGCTCCAGGTGTACCCCAACACGTACGCCGTGGTCATCAGCATGGAGAACATCACCCTCAACTGGTACTTCGGGAACGACCGCTCCATGCTCGTCTCCAACTGCCTCTTCCGCATGGGCGGCGCCGCCATGCTGCTCTCCAACCGCCGCGCCGCGCGCAGGCGCTCCAAGTACCAGCTCGTGCACACGGTGCGCACGCACAAGGGCGCCGACGACAGGGCATTCGGATGCGTGTACCAGCAGCAGGACGACGACGGCAAGACGGGCGTCTCCCTCTCCAAGGACCTCATGGCCATCGCCGGCGGCGCGCTCAAGACCAACATCACCACGCTGGGCCCGCTCGTGCTCCCCGTCAGCGAGCAGCTCCTCTTCTTCGCCACGCTCGCCGCCAAGAAGCTGTTCAACGCCAAGGTCAAGCCCTACATCCCGGACTTCAAGCTCGCCTTCGAGCACTTCTGCATCCACGCCGGTGGCCGCGCCGTGCTGGACGAGCTGGAGAGCAACCTGCAGCTGTCGGAGTGGCACATGGAGCCGTCCAGGATGACGCTGCACCGCTTCGGCAACACCTCCAGCAGCTCGCTCTGGTACGAGCTCGCCTACGCCGAGGCCAAGGGACGGATCAAGAAGGGGGACAGGACGTGGCAGATCGCCTTCGGCTCTGGGTTCAAGTGCAACAGCGCCGTGTGGAGGGCGCTCCGGTCGATCAACCCGGCCACGGAGAGCGGGAACCCATGGGCCGACGACATCCACAGGTTCCCCGTGCCCGTGCCCAAGGTCTCCGCCATCCCATCCTTCATCCCACCAGCCAGCCAGCAGTGATTAATTAGCCACGTACGTACGTCAGCGAGTATTTTGATCGGATCCAAAGTGTGTACCTACTATTTTGGAGTAGAATTAAAGTAGCTAGCTAGCTAGGGATTTATCATTATCATTATTGTTGCTGATTGATGATTTTAAGTAACGAAACCTGTAATGATTGATTGGAATGCATTGTGTGTGAGTTCAGTCGTACAGGAACTATTCAGGCATTGAAATTTACACCTAGTACGTGTCCAACTGTTCATACATGTTTGCTTCAGTTAAATAAACATCTTATAATTCCAAAATTTTCTGGCTGTACCTTCTTCAGTGATTTCTGTGGTCGTGTATGAGAAGTTTATTTGCGATGACTATGACGAATTACTACGTACTATGCACAATAGATTCAGATGTTTTTCCTGTTCCCGACGTGAGGGCGTAAACCTGTGCCAATGTAACCAACTTTTACAATGCTCTGTGCGTGTCTACTTCATACTTGCGCTGTTCTCGCTCATTCATTCCCATCCTCCCCGTTCATGCACAGTGTGCTCAAACTGGTTTCCATGTAGTTGTGATGTTTGTTGCGAGCTCTTAGAGCTTCTCTAGTAGACACCGTAAATGCGTGGCATAGAAAATGCTTTACAGGCCACGCAAAACGTGGGTCTGTTCCACGGGAGACAAACTAAGAGTGAAAACCATCTTTCAAGTTTAAATAATATCTTCACACAATATTCATATGACAGCAACATATATCAAAGTAATGAATGTTTAAACATCACATAGCACAACAAATAATCAAATTACAACAATAATTGAATGCGACTGTGGTTGCGTTGTGGCCTCACTCGGCTACGAACATTGTCACAGAAGAACTCCAAGTTCATGTCTACATCTTTGATGATCATGTTGTAGAGAATGACACAACAAGTCATGATGTTGTTTAGGGATTTCTTAACCCAAAAACGAGCAGGACCCCGGAAAATAGCAAACCTAGCTTGCAACACCCCAAAAGCCTTCACGATGTCCTTGCGGGCTGCCTCTTGTGCTTGTGCAAAAATAGCCTCGGTTCTAGTTGTTGGCTTTGGAAGGATCTTCACAAATGTTGACCATGTTGGGTATATGTCATCGGCAAGATAGTAGCCCAAGATGTAGTCATTTTTCATGACTTTGTAGTTGTAATCCGGTTGTTCTCCTTTAGCCATCCTAGCAAAAGGATAGGACCCATGCAATGCATTGATATCATTGAGTGATCCCGGCAGCCCAAAGAAACAATGCCAAGTCCACAAATCTTGCAATGCCAAGCCTTGAAGCACAGTGGTTGGATCACGACTTTTCCCACAATATTACCCATGCCATCACAGCAATTGTTCCACCTTCACTGCATACAATCGATACTTTCTAGCATTGCTCGGCCAACCCCTCGTTTCTTTCATAGCCATGAGGCTCTTTGTGCCTTTTTTGTTGGGAGCTCGAATATAAACATCACCGAAGACACGGATCATGACATTTGTAAACCTTCGCACACACTCTAGTGTTGTGTCCTGTCGACAATGATGGGGGTTTGTGGGAATTTAGTTCTATTATTAATATGAAGCTCAAGCTATACTAGTTTAGTTGCCTTGAGAAATTTGGAGGAACCAACCAGTGTCTGCATTTTCAGTTGTAAATTCACTAACCGGTATTTATGTTTTTTCTGCTTGTTTGGTTTAGCATGTTTGGCGACTAAGGTATAATAGAGTATATGCTTCCAGGATCGTGCATGAGAGCTTTCGTGCTTGGATTGCACCGTTTTGAATTTCTAAAATTGATATTTTAAAGTTTCAAAAATATCTGAAAAAAATCTCTATATGTAGATAACTATGACTTCTATCTGTGTGCAAAAACCAATGCTATACATTGTCAACATCAAGAATTTGAGGTTGTAAAAAAAACCAATGCTATGTGTAAAAATGATAAATTTTCATATTTGAGGTTGTAAACAGTGTAACTTCAAAATTGTCAGAATTTGTCATTTTTGTGTAGGTCGGGATACAAACTATTTCGCGCTAAAATTTTGCAGAGCTATACATTGTCAACATCAAGAATTTTATTTCAGATTTTTTTGAAACTTTAGAATGTCGATTTTCAAAAAAAATCAATGGAGCCCGTTCACTAAAGTCATTTTTTGCATTGTTCGATCGCTACATAACGGCCGCCGCCACATTGATTTCTAGTAAGAGCGGATGATCACCGGACACCGCAGAGGAAGCAGCGATCCTAAACAAATGAATCTGGCCAACTGACAATGACATGTGCAGCGAACATTACTCACTAAAGCTTGGAACAGGAATTCGGGTGGACAATTGTTTAGAGTGGAATGTGGAAATGCAAATGGTTACAGCACAATTGGTGGTTTGTGGAATGTTTGCATTTTCAACCATTGTGCTTCAGGGCTTGGCATTTCTACTCTAAACATTTGCATTTCCAATTGTGCTCTAAACAATG
Source organism: Avena sativa (assembly GCA_916181665.1). NCBI lineage: Eukaryota > Viridiplantae > Streptophyta > Magnoliopsida > Poales > Poaceae > Avena > Avena sativa. The sequence goes on along the minus strand of OV702279.1, from coordinate 377,941,026 downwards.
GCAAGTACACAAATCTACCATTGGTGGTTCAATTCGAGCACAATTGGTGGTTTAATTTGGAAATGCAAATGTTTAGAGTAGAATGTTGTTGCCATTGTTGTAGTTCTATCATTCTGTTTTAGTTTTTCTCCTGCATTTACTAGCCTACAATACAGTCTACCATTGTTGTAGCAACTATGATTCAGATAATGTACACACAGTTGATTCTATCCGCTTGTGAATCTTGTACATGGTAGTACCAGGACATTGAATTAATTAGTTGCATAGGGAGTGTTAAGGTTAGTTGCCTAGTGGTAGTACCGGGATAGTCAATTCCTTTAGTGTAGTCAGTGTAATCAACTAGCTATAGAGTTTATATACTTAATATTAGCTTACCACTTTGTGCATCAAATTGGTTACCTGCACGAAGTGATGAACTATGGCTTTCGGTCTTGGCTAGATGCAGAGTGGCCTGATACTCTAAAGAATGTCCTGGTCAAGTTGTGGACAATGTACAATTAGTGCAATTCTGGTAGGATATATGAGAGGTATCAGAGTTCCAAGATGCTCAAGGATCTTACTAAATAGAAGGAGAAAATGGAGAAGAAATATCCATGTCTTCTAGATGATGCTCACAAGTGGATTGATGATACTGAGAAGAAGGTTCTAGCAGAAAATTTGTCCAGGACTTACGGTGAGAACAGTGAGATGGGGGATGCTGGCTAGATGGAGAAGTATATATAAGATTTGAAGCATGAAGTTGAGGTTCTCAAGACTGCTAAGGAAGAAATGAGGAATGTGCTTAGATCCCAGGCAAATGTGTTTAAGATCAAGCAGAACAAGTGAGAGCTTGAAATAGATTCACTAAAGGAAGAAAACAAGAAGTTGGTGCTGGAAGAGATAACCTGAAGGAAGAAAAGAAAAGGTTGGAGTACGCTGTCATCAATATGTTCAAACACGGTGATGGTCTGAAGGAGAAGTTGAAGAAAATCAAACAAATTTGTGATGAGTGATCTAGTTATCATGATCTATTTAGCATGTTGTGCATGTTTATGTATTTGTGTAATGTATGTTGAACCTGTAAGTTGGACCCTTTATTAGGGTGGTAATGTATGTTGAACCTGTAAGTTGGAACTTATGTGATGCAGTTGAACCTCCTATTAAGTATTGTTATATATATCAAAATTCATTTTTAAATGGCTTGTCAAAATTCATTTTGAAATGGCTAGTCAAAATTTAAGTTTGATATTCCTAGTCAAAACCAAGTTTGAAATGGCTAGTCGAATTTAAGTTTGAAATGGCTAGTCAAATGTAAGTTTGAAATGTATAGTCAAAACTAAGTTTGAAATGTATAGTCAAAATTAAGTTTGAATATTACCCTATCATTTAGGGTTATCGAGACCCCTCGGGGTCTCGACAACCTTTCTAGCTCAATATTAAAGTATCATTTAGGATTATCGAGAACCCCCGAGGGGTCTTGACAACCTTTTTAGATCAATATTAAAGTATCATTTAGGATCAATATTAAAGTTTCAACATTAAACTTAGCCAGCACAAACACATAATAAGCAATGATGCACACATTTTGACATATACCACATAGTGTCTTACAAACACAGTTACACAAATATTGTCCAACACATAGTTGTCACTTAATTCAGCACATAGCCACAAGTGCCATGAATCAACAGTCTTACAAACACATAACATTAAAGTACATAGCCACATACTTTTTCAAACACACAAATGTCTGAATCAACACAAAGTTCATTCTGATAGCTTGGAGCACTCATTGACATCTTTTGAACCCTCACTCTTCTTGTCCTTCTTGTATCTATTATTCTTACCAGCACTGAGATAGCTCTGCATACTAGATGTTAGCTTTGGCTGCCTTTTCCTATTTGTATCTCCTGCATACCTAGGTGAAGTGAAAGGCCTAGTTACTGCACTTGTGGGTCTAGGAGCCCTAGATGCATTAGGAGGCCCTGATGGTGCACTTGTTATAGGTGTTGGAGTGGGATCCCTTGAATCCCTTGGTGTTTTAGTTGTTGTAGGTGTTGGAGTGGGAGCTCTTGGTGTTGTAGTTGTTGTAGGTGTTGGACTCCGAGCCCTTGAAGCCCTTGGTGCACTTGCAGTAGCAATTGCAACTCTTGATGGTGCATTGGCAGTGGCAGCAGGTGTAGGAGTTGCATGTTGTGTTGTTGTACTGTTAGTACCAGAGTTGTCCTCATCATGATTGTGCATGTTGGGCTGGTACAAAACATACACATTATACATAGTTGTTAAATAGTGTTAGCTCAAGACATTACCCGGTGACTATCTTTGTGCATGTTGGGCTGGTCAAATAGTGTTAGATCAAGACATTACCCGGTGACTATCTTTCCTTACCTATAGCTTATGCCACAATGGCACATTACAGCTAGTGAACCTATGCCCTACTAGCTTGTAGTTACTGCAAGTGATAGAGCCCATCCTAGATGAATTGAATCTCTAGGTGCTCGCACCTCAAATTGCCCTTTCCTCCTTGCAGTTTGTTTTATCCTAGCTTTTTCTCTAAGCATGTGGGTCAATATCATGTATATTTGTCTTATTCAGTTAGTAGATCCAAGTATTGGGTACATGATGTAGTTGTAGGCTTTCTTGTACAAATTTTTATTGTACAATTCATCCACACAGTCTTCTGGATGCTGCTATAGTTTCATAATGGCTGCCACAACATGATTGTAAGGAATGCCAGTGAGATCCCACTTCCTGCAAGTACATATCCTCTTGACCAAGTTCATTGCAAGCACTCTACCACTGTTGCTGGTCACATGCGAAAGGAAAACTTCACATAGTTTGGTCGTGCATTCTCTTGACCATATTCTGGACTCCTCTAATTTCTTAGAATAGAATGGGGTGATCTCACACCTACTTTCTTCTACCTTCTGTCTTGTACCACTGTACTTGACCATCAACTTGTCCCTTATACCTTCCAGCATTGTCATAATTGGCTTGTTCCTCACATTAAGAATCATTCAGTTGAAAACTTAACTTATTTTGTTGACAACTAGATTAGTTTTGCATATTGTATCAAATAGATGTCTGGCCCAAGCCTCATGTGGTATCTTCACCAACTAATCGTATGCCTCCTCATAATCATATTTCAAAGCTTACATTGCCAGATCAAATCCATGCTTTGTGTAGGAGTAGTTGGCAGCATCCATGTGCTTCTTGAGCTCAGGACCTCTAAAATCATACGACTAGAAATAGGCATAAATATGCCTTGACAGTACCTTTGAGCTGCGTTTGTGTGAGATCCAAGCACATGGCTTAATAGGATTGATATGATACTCATACCAACAAGTTGCAACTTTTTTTTCGGAAGCTCATTCAAAAAGAACTCTAAGGTTAAGCGTGCTTGGCCTAGAGCAATTCCAGGATGGGTGACCGACCGGGAAGTGGGTACCAAGTGCGCATGAGTGAGGACAAAGTGCGCAGAAAAGTCTAGTGTTAGTCTGTGGGGTTAGTCTAGAGATCCTATTGAGCTGCCAGGAGTGACAACAGTCGGTCCGGAGAGGACAGGGTGTTACGGTTTGGAAAAACTTGAGAGATGGCATTGAGAAGTCCCTGAATAATTGAATAGAGGAAATGCATCTTAATTAATCAGGGAAGTATTAACAATCAATACAAAAAATACTTATCTTAGGAAATGCATCAGGAATTTAATACACTTAATACAAACCTTTTGCCTATATGAGATTATCGTGTAGGTTCTAAACTTGCCACTCTCCAACACAATATAATAGTTCTGTCAAGAACCACAACCAAATAGCTATTTCCTCCTTATCAAGTACACCAAATGCAATGGGGAAAATATTGTTGTTTCTATCCCTACCAGTTGCAATAAGGATTTGCTATCATGTGGACAGTTTGATAAAATAACCATCTACCCCTACAACAAAATGAATGGAATGTCATTGCACAACTTAATAAGCTATAAAACATAACAATGATCACATGGAATGAATGGGCACATACCTATGAAAGGCCTGCAACCATTTAGAAAACCCTGGAGAGAAGTGATATCTACACACGCTTCTATTCTTGTAGACAGTGTTGGGCCTCCAAGTGTAGAGGTTTGTAGGATAGCAGCAAGTTTCCCTTAAGTGGATTACCCAAGGTTTATCAAACTCAGGGAGGAAATGTTCAAAGGTATCCCTCTCAAGCAACCCTGCAATCAAGATACAAGAAGTCTCTTGTGTCCCCAACACACCCAATACACTTGTCAGGTGTATAGGTGCACTAGTTCGATGAAGAGACCGTGAAATACAAGTAATATGGATGGTTATAAGTGGTAATTGCAGTCTGAATTAAAAGTGGCAGCAAACAATGCCTAGGGATCATACTTCCACTAGTGGACACTCTCATATAAATATCTTCTCTTCATGATGCTACTCTGATATACTCTTCGGTTGGATAACTCCAATCCACGGTAGATCTACAAAAGCTCTCCTTAAAGTTCGCATTCCCCATCTAGGTAACCCCACACTATCACCTTGAGCGCTAGATGGTTCCAACAAACACCACAATTTCATAGAGATATCCAACTCAAAATATAACTCATGATAAGTATTTCTGTAATATTTAGCCTAAGTGCCACACAGTGTGCACACTGTCAACTTCACACACGTGGGGATAACCTGAGATTACAATTAAATCACTTGAGTAGCAGAGTAGATCTACTTGATTACAAAGCTCATGACCACAATAAGATCACACATAGAGAGAGAGAGAAATGAACACATAGCTACCGGTAGAGCCCTTAGCCTCGAGGGAGAACTACTCCCTCCTCATCATGGGAATCCGCAACGGCGATGGAGATGGTGGTGGAGATCGATGGATATGGCTCTGGGGGCAATTCCCCGTCCCGGCAGGGTGCCAGAACAGACACTTCTGTCCCCCGAGTCTCCTCTTCGGTGGCGGCGGTGCTGTGGGACTTTTCATGGATTGAGGCTAGATGTTTTAGGGTTTCTACGTCGAGGGCTTTATATAGGCGTAAGGGCAAGGTCGGTGGGCGCCCGAGGGGCCCACACCACCTGGTGGCGCCACCCCCCTAGCCGCGCCTGAAGAGAATATGCCCGAGAGGCAATAATAAAGTGGTTATTATCGTATTCCTTATTTATGATAAATGTTTATTTTGCATGTTGTAATTGTATTAATACGGAAATGTTAATACATGTGTGTTTAATAAACAAAAAGGAAGTTCCTAGTTATGCCTCTCTTATAAACTAGCTCGTTGATTAACAAGAAGATCAAAGGTTTCCTGATCATGGACATTGGATGTTGTTAATAACGAGGTCACAACATTATTGGAAGGGTGTGATGAACATTCATCCGAAGTATAGCATTATGATCAAAGTCATTGAGTTTATATTGCTATAACAGCATACGAAGTAATCCTAATCCTTAGACCATGAGATCATGTCAATCACTAACACTAGAAGAGTATCTTGATAACATGAAACGTCACACCTTAACAGCGTGATTATAAAGATGAGTCCAGTACTACTAAAGTGTTATGTTGAGGCCCATGGATCGAGAGTGAAATTTGTTCATCTCGATGACGGATAGATATGCTCTAGGCCCTCTCGGTGATATCACATTGATTAGCTTGCAAGCAAGTGATTTGATCACTAGAATGTTATATCACGGGAACGAGAAAAGAGTACATGTCAGTAACGAGATCAAACTAGGTATGGAGATACCGATGATCGAATATCGGTTATATCGCGAGACAAAGGGATTAAGATACTAGTGTAAAAGGTTCTCACGATCACAAGAAAGTCATCGTTGAATTTGTGGGAGTCGGTATGGATCTCCAGGTCCCACTTCTGATTATTGATCTGAGAGGGGTCTCGATCATGTCCGCATTATTCACGAACCTTATGGTGACACACTTAAGAGACACCGACACCATTTGGAGCAAATAGTTTCATGCTGAAAAGAATAACAAAGCGCAGGAATTTATTTCACTAGATATCGAAACTGGTTTCGGGTGAAATTGCACAAAGTGTTTCTGCATGTGAAATGAAATACTAGCAAGGGGTTTATATGTGAATGTTTGTCATTAAAGTAATTGACAAAATTCTGAATAAATAAAAGGAGTTTTATTTAATGAGAGTTTGCATTAAATTTGGTGGAAATTTAATGGGAATTTGAGTGGGATTTTGAGTGGATAAAATTGAAGGGGCATTTTGTGAGTGGAGCTTCCACCCACATGAATGAAGGAGGGGAGGGGAAGCCCCCATGGACGGCGGACACCCCCTTGGGTGCACCCCTCCTCACTTATCACTCACACCTCCTCGTGAAGGATCTCTCTCCCCCTCTAGTATTTATCCCCCATGGTCTCGGACTAGCGAGATACATGTTCCCGGTGGCTTTTCGGCAAGAAAGAGTTGTGCTTCCGCTGCATCACTGGAGCGAGGAGGCAGAGGTTGCTCGGTGCCTCGGACGTGTATGCGAGCACGGATGCGTCGCTGATTTGCGGCGCTAGGACTTCCTCTCGATCTTGAGATCGGCAAGAGTTTGTCTACATCAACCACGAGTTCAACCTCGTTAAGCTTTGTCGGTCTTCAAGGGTATGTTCTCTACGGTTGTATATCCGCCCGGTGCTTGTATCTAGTAGATAGATCTTGGTACATAGTTGGTCCCATCGTAGGATTTTTTTTGTTTTCTATGCTGCAAACCCTATAGTGCCACCACTAGGTGTGGCCACCTCGTGGCCCCCCTTCGGCTGCCCTTCGGACTCCGTGTTCCTTCTGGTAAAATATTGACTTTGGCTTTTGTCCTGTCAAATTCCGAGAATATTTCTTTACTAACTTTTCTGAAACCAAAAACAACAGAAAATAGGAACTAGCACTGTGGCATCTTGTTAATAGGTTAGTTCCAGAAAATGTATAAAAATTCCTCAAAGTGTAGACAAAACATAAGACAAATGATATAAAACAAGCATGGAGCATCAAAAATTATAGATACATTTACGACGTATCAAGCATCCCTAAGCTTAACTCTTGCTCGTCCTCGAGTAGGTAAGTGAAAAAAGAATAATTTTTGAGGTGACATGCACCATCAACTTCTTGATCAAACTATTGTAAAGCATTGATAACTAGGATCAAAGTACTCTAAACATGAGCATGAAAGATGTAGCTCTAACAATAAGACATAGAAACTATGTTGTAACATGAAAAGGTACAAACAAAGATCATGAATAGCAATGCATTGAAAGACGTTTGTTTGTTTCACATATAGAAAACATAGCAAGAGTGGTATTCAGCTTGTCCCTCATATAGTAGCAAAACATAAAACATTATGAATCAATAAATAGGTTTTGGGATAATGCACATAAAACTAAGAATGACAACTATGCTCTCTTAATTGGTGCATAAAGATAGAAGGTGGAGACTCAAAAAGTAAGAACAAAGGCCCTTCATAGAGGGAAGCAGGGATTTCAAGTTTCATAAAGAGCTTCCAAAAATTATGGTACTTATTGGCTTTTAGTTCTCATTGCCTATCATAAGCATCTTGAAGTGATTAAGGTTAAAGTGAAAGAAATATAGAGTATATGCTTGACAATCATAAGTTGGCAATCTCATGTCCCTTGAGTACGAGGGTCGTTCCTCATGCTACTCAACTTTATTCACAAGCAAGTTCTCGTCATTGTAAGTATATGTGTATCATAGAGAACTGCCAAAGGGGTACCCCTTGCCCTATGACACAGGAGCTATCCCATATCAAAATGACAAGGCAACAAACAGTGAGCATCTCGGTGATCTTTTTATTTGTTGTTTGCATAGGTTTTTATTGAGGATGCTTCGCAGATTTCTCACTATGGTTATGCTGCAAGTTTCCACCATGATTAGGCATGGCTTAGGCTAGTCGCACAGGCGTTTCTCTAACACATATACATAACTCCATAGACTTACAAGCTCCCCTTTTATTTCACACAGCCGACATCCGCAAACAAAAGATCATGATATCAACTGGGTAATATGTAAAGGTGTTGAAAGCGTTCCCCATGACAACATGGTTCTACTAATTCCCAACTTATAAGTGCAAGCATATACAACATAGATGACACAATGGTTCAATCTTATTAGGTGCAAAAAGTAAAGTGTGCCATCAAGTTTGTGAGAGCTTTAATCACCAATTTTCTCATAATAAGTTTAATTTGGAAGATAGATAAAAACATGAATATACTTGGAATGTTGTAACACGCCATGCATAGGAATTTATAGTGGACACTTTAGAATAACTTGGTTTGTTGGGAATTGGATGCATGAGTAGAGCATACTCGGTACAAGTGGAGGCTAGCAAAAGACTGAGAGCGACCAACTAAGAGAGCAATAATGGTCATAATCATGCAGAGCTACAAAACATTATTAATCAAACCATAAAGTGATATCACAAGTCATAAAGTAAATGATCATAGAGGCTAAGGTTACTGGTTCATAGTCATAACATGGTGTAAGCATGTTCCAAGTCAACCCAAACAAAGCATCAAAGGAGAATACCACAATACTGTGCTTTTCTATGCTAAAACAACGCATGATTCTTTCAAGGCACATTAAGCAATCTCAGTTGTTTGGAACAAGTCATGCTACAACAATAATCACTAAGCATAAGTCAAAGCAACATCTAACATGACATGATAAAGCCTAAGCCACAGTCAAAACAAGCTCCTTTTTGTACCACCTAAGCATGAAGCCTCCTACTCTTTTCCAACACCAATCGACTTCTTTGAAACAACTCACAAAGATAATAATCAATAAAGATCAGTGAGCATGTCTCACAATTCCACAAAGAATAACTAAAAAGTTCTAAGCAAAAAAGCATAAGAAAACTAAGGTTAAACATAGTGCTAGCAAAAGAGAACACTCACAAAACAATAAGGGTGAAAACTAGAGTGTTCTAGGCAATGAAAACGGAGCGTGTCTCTCTCCAAAAGAAGTGTTGTAATCCAACAAACTTATTGCAGAAAAAAACAAAAGAAAACTAAAAACAAAAACAAAGACGCTCCAAGAACAACACAATAGTGCATGAAGGAACAAAAATAAAGTGTTCTAAAAGAAAACCCGAGATTTTTGTTGATGAAGATGGGGATGACTTGGGCATCCCCAAGCTTTGACGCTTGTACCTCTTGAATATTTCTTGGGGTGACATGGGTGGCATCCCCAAGCTTGAGCTTTTGTCCATACTTCATCTCATCGCATCATTCTTCCCCTACACTTGAAAATTTCCTTCATACAAAACTTCACACAATTATTCATTAGCAACATTAGTGTATTCAACAAGTAAAACTTCCATTAAAACACAAGCTACTATAACAATCCCTTTTAAAAGCTCAAGTGATCAATGAGAACTCAAAAAGAAACCGATTAAGAGGCAAATGCAAATAATGGCAGAAATCTGTCAAAACAAACCAGCAGGTAAAAACCATTTTTTCGAAGACTTTATGTTTCTCAAATCGAAATGTGTTCAACTAACGAAAGTTAGATAATAACCTGGGGCATAAGGTCAGAAAAGTACAACTCAATCCGACGTACTGGGATTTTTCACGATTTTTCACACTGAAGCACAAAAATTTGTTTCGGGACAGCAACTTCCCCAAATCTTACTTCTCTCTCATTAGAAGTTATTCTTGGCATAAAAACCACACAAAAAGGATAAGGAGAGGTTATTACAGAAGCAATAACTTCCAAGACTCAACAAAGGAAAAACCTACTGAAATTTGGGTTATCTCCCAATTAGTACTTTTCTTTGATGCCTTTAAGTTAGGTATGCTAATTTTGATGATGCTCACATAAGAAATATGAATTGAAGTAAAAAGAGAGCATCAAGAAGCAAATATAAAACAAATTTAAGTCTAACCCACTTCCTATGAAAAATAATCTTGTAAAGAAACAAGTCATGAAAGCACAAAGCAATAAGCATAGGAAAGCAAAACAAGTGCAACTTCAAAATTTTCAACATAAAGAGGGGAAACTTAATATTGTTGAGATACATAAAACCATGTTTCCCTCTCTCATAATAACTTTCAGTAGCATCATGAATAAAATTAACAATATAACTATCACATAAAACATTCTTATCATGAGCCACATGCATATAATAATTATTACTCTCCACATAAGCATAGTCATTCTTATTAATTATAGTGGGAGCAAATTCAACAAAATAGCTATCATTATTATTCTCATCACCATAATCATCAAATATAGGTGGCATATTGTAATCACAAATAATTTTCTCCTCAATAGTAGGTGGACTGAAAATATCATATTCATCATTGTAATCATCATATATTGGAGGTAAAGTATCATCATAGCAAATTTTCTCCTCTAAAGCTGGGGAAGTAAAAAGATCATTTTCATAAAAACTAGCTTACCCAAGCTTACACTTTTCCATAGCATTAGCAATAATGGTGTTCAAAGAATTCATACTAATAACATTGCTATTAGCATGCAAATAAAGTTCCATAGGTTTTTTAATTTTCTCTTCAAACACTTCATGTCCTAACTAAAGATAAATACTATAAATCTCTCTAATTTTGTTGTTGTTTTCCATTAAGCCTAACTAGTGAAAATAAAAACAAGAAACAAAAAGATATAATTGCAGAATCTAAAGGAAATAACTTCGAGCACTCACACACCAGCAACAATACTAGAAGATAGCTTAGTAGACAGAGGATGTGAGTACCTTTTACCTTACCTCCCCGGCAACAGCGCCAGAAAAGAGCTTGATGTCTACACACGCTTCTATTCTTGTAGACAGTGTTGGGCCTCCAAGTGCAGAGGTTTGTAGGACAGCAACATGTTTCCCTTAAGTGGATTACCCAAGGTTTATCGAACTCAGGGAGGAAGTGGTCAAAGGTATCCCTCTCAAGCAACCCCGCAATCAAGATACAAGAAGTCTCTTGTGTCCCCAACACACCCAATACACTTGTCAGGTGTATAGGTACACTAGTTTGGCGAAGAGATAGTGAAATACATGTAATATGGATGATTATAATTGGTAATTGCAATCTGAAATAAAAGTGGCAGCAAGCAAACATGTATCAGGACTGGTTGTAAACGGTGTTTCAATGCTTAGAAACAAGGCCTAGGGATCATACTTTCACTAGTGGCCACTCTCATATAAATATCTTCTCTTCATGATGCTACTCTGAACTACTTTCCGGTTGGATAACTCCAATCCATGGTAGGTCTACAAAAGCTCTCCTTAAAGTTCGCATTCCCCATCTTGGTAACCCCACATTGTCACCTTGAGCGCTAGATGGTTCCAACAAACACCACAATTTCATAGAGATGTCCAACTCAAAATATAACTCATGATAAGTATTTCTGTAATATTTAGCCTAAGTGACACACGATGTGCACACTCTCAACTTCACACACGTGGGGATAACCAGAGATTACAATTAAAGCACTTGAGTAGCATAGTAGATCTACTTGATTACAAAGCTCATGACCATAATAAGATCACGCATAGAGAGAGATGAACACATAGCTACCGGTAGAGCCCTTAGCCTCGAGGAAGAACTACTCCCTCCTCATCATGGGAATTGGCAACGGAGATGGAGATGGTGGTGGAGATCGATGGAGATGGCTCTGAGGGCAATTCCCTGTCCCGATAGGGTGCCGGAACAGAGACTTCTTTCCCCCGAATCTCCTCTTCGGTGGCGGTGGCACTACGGGACTTTTGTGCATTAAGGCTGGATGTTTTAGGGTTTCTGTGTCGAGGGCTTTATATAGGCGGAAGGGCAAGGTCGGTGGGTGCCCGAGGGTCCCACACCACCTGGTGGCGCCACCCCTGGCCGCGCCACCACCAGGTGTGGCCACCTCGTGGCCCCCCTTCGGCTGCCCTTCGGACTCCGTGTTACTTTTGGTAAAATATTGACTTTGGCTTTTGTCCCGTCCAATTTCGAGAATATTTCTTTACTAACTTTTCTGAAACTAAAAACAGCAGAAAACAGGAACTGGCACTGTGACATCTTTTTAATAGGTTAGTTCTAGAAAATGTATAAAAATGCCTCAAAGTTAGACAAAACATAAGACAAATAATATAAAACAAGCATGGAGCATCAAAAATTATAGATACGTTCACGACGTATCAAGAAGCACTAAGACAAGTGAACATGCCATGGAATGTTGGGTTTGGGATAGGGTGCTCAACTAGCTGTTTTGTTGTCACGATACATCTACTACCTGGGTTTGTATCTAGAATAGTCTGCAAATAAACCCTGACAGTAGCAAATGCTTTTTCCCTGGCTTTTTATGCTTTTCTCTTTGGCACTTCCACACCATACTTATGTTTGCATATATTGTCAATCAGGGTATCAACACAAGTATTAGGGTCAGTTCTAATTTCTTGTTTGGATTGGGCAGTAAGCCAGTCAATTGTTACTTTGGAGTTCTCACCATGAGGTATGCATGTGTGTTGCGGCATGAACTTCCTTATGCAAAAGTTCTTCTCATGGGAAACCTTGGAGGCAGTGAGGAAGAATATATAGCCTTTTTTCTTGCCTTCTTCAATGCACCAAACAATGATTCTATCACTACAATTTATGTGATAATAGAAGTTCCTAAGCTGGGCAATGTGGTAACTCCTAAGTGGTGTTCTTAATTGGTACACATCTTTAAAGCACAACTTAATGCATAATTGCTCATGAGGTTCAGCCCTATTTGGATCATACCAAATACTTTTATTCATCTTATTTAACTTCCTCTTCCTGCCAGATTGTAGTTTGAATTTAGGTACACTTACATCATCATCATTGTCTCCCACATTTGCTGGGTTGTTCTCCTCATCACTAAATGGTATAAAATCTGCCTTTTTTGTTCCTCTAACTCATGGTAAGCTCTAGCAGTTGGGCCTAGCCTGGATGGCTTCATATTTTTGGGAAGAAATAATCTGGTTCTTGAATTTCTTCACCATCATTGTCATTATCTGCTTATTTTGGCTTAAACATTTCCTCCACATCAGTATCCCCTTCAAAGTGAAGATAAGGGTCATCTCTTTGCTTCTTATGTTGCTCAATCTACTTGAGGATTTCTACATACTCAGGGTCTAGTTCCTTCTCCTTTTTCTTTCTCTTCAATTCTTGTATCGGATGTAATTCTTCTATGACCTTCCTGTTGTGCTCCTCAGGGTCATACTAACAAGGATATAAGAAATCCTCATCAGCTGAAACCACATCAATAGGGATAGCTTGTTCTCTCTTTTGAAAATTGGAGCTCTCTTGTGTGCCCCAAAACATCACATCTGACAAGTCTATAGATACATGAACAATGTCTTCATCACCAACTCATATGTAATTCACTCCTTCACTGTCAACTGAAAACCTCAAAAGCTGAGTCATGATTTCTGCCTTACATCATCAATGTTAATATATGATGGCCATACATCATCCTTCTCGAGGACAGTGATATTCAACACCTTCTCCCCCTCATACATGTCAAGCATGTTGGTTAGATCATCAGGCTAGCCTAGCTAATTCCCAGGCTACCATGTTCCTCGAAACAGGCATACACCCAACTTTATAAATAAAGCAACATCTATACAAGATCCAGTACAAGTCAACAAAAATGAGTCCACTACAACACAACACACAAGCTACACTAAGCAGAAAGCCCACGCCCCACGCCAAACAAGCGGTGAGCGAACACACAAAGATAACAGAGGCCACTCCCTCGAGGAGAAGCGCTCAGCGGACGGATGATGTAGCTAGGCGGCGGGCCGCCACTATCAGGTGCTCCATCATCTCATCTAGCTGCGCCATGTCCTGCTGTCTACACAACGGGTACCAATGCTGCAAAAAGGCCAAAAAATTGAAGATTGAGTTAGATGCACGACGTAGGAAGACACGCTCTATGACCATCTTGTTACATATACTCATAGGGTCCAGGTCATTGCCGCAAACATTAACCAGAAGAGGCGCCTCCTCTTGCTAGTACAGTTTGCAGATGCCTCCAGGAACTGATGACTGCAAGTGCACAAATCGTCTGTAGCTAGTTTTAAAATAAATATATTGATCCCACAGGGAGCAGGGGTCTGGAGTCTAAATAACTCTTAAAATAAATACTGAAATAGTAATACTAAATAACATTCTAAGTAACAATATAAAATGCGAGTTTTGTGTAAAAGATATTTTTGGGTTTTCAAATAGAAGAATAATAAGTAAACTAAATCTATAAGTAAACAAGTGAAGGGTTTCGCAGCATAGTAAATCAAAAAAATTCTACGGATGCGAATGGGAAAGCCAAGATCTAATCTAGGAGATGCAAACAACGAGGGGGAATAGATGAGATCTTCATACCCTTGAAGATTCACACAGCGAAACGTTCGACGGAATGTGGGTGATGTAGTCGTACTCGCTTATCCTCCTCGCGATCCGATCCGATCTAACACCGCAAGTGGGGTGGAGAGATGGATTGGATCTACAATGCTACGTCACGGTGCAAGCGGTGGAGAGTTTCTGCGGCAGGGCTTCACCTACGCGCAGTCGGGAGGGAGAGAGAGAGGAAGGGCAGCAGGGCGGCTAGGGTTGAGGAGGAGGTGTAGGGGAGGGGTGCGCCCCCAGCCCTCTTTATATAGAGGGGTGGGCGGCCAGCCCTAGCCCCTCCCCAAATACATAGGCCGACGGCCAAGGAGGGAGGAGTGGGGGCAAGTTTCCCCCCTCCCTTCTAGAAGCTCCCCTAGGGTTTCCTAGGTGTTTGGCCGACTGGGCCCTATGGGGCCTTGTGCCCCTGGCCCAATGCGGCCAGGGCACTCCCTCATAGGCCCATTCCCCCTCCCGGTAGGTGGGGCCATGTTGGTCCCCCTCCGGAAGGTTCTAGAAGCTTCCGGTACAATATCGATTAACCCGAAACAATTCCGAACTCCAAAAACTGCATTGCCTTATATGAATATTATTCTCCGGACCATTCCGGAACCTCTCGTGATGTCCCAGATCCCATCCGAGACTCCGAACAAAAACTCATAAACCAATTATCCAATCTATCCTAGCGTCAAGACACGTTAAGTGTGTGACCCTTCGGGTTCGAGAATATGCAGACATGATCTTATATCAATAATCAACAGCGGGGTCTGGAAACCCATATTGACTCCCACACATTCATCGATGATCATATCGGATGAACCACGATGCCAGGATTCAATCGATCCCATATATATATTCCCTTCGTCGCGCGATATTTTACTTGCCCGAGATTTGATCGTCGGTACCGTCATACCTAGTTCAATCTCGTTCACGGCAAGTACGTTACTCGTTCCATAATCCGATATCACTTTGTGATTAACTCCTTAACCACGTGCTTGCAAGCGGTGTTGATATCGATTACCGAGTGGGCCCGAAGTATATCTCTCCGACTTGGGAGGGACAAATCCCATCTCGATACATACAACCCAACAGGTACTTTCCGATCACCTGAGAGACACCTTTATGATCACCCTCTCATAGGATGACGTTTGATGACCTCAAAGCTTTCTTCCAATACCAGGGAGTTGTATTATCTCATGGTCTAAGGAATACAATATTTGACATAAGAAAAGCTTCGCAAAGATGAACACGATGACACAATCTAATTGCTCCACTTAGTTTGGGTCTGTCCATCATACCATTCTCCCAATGATATGATCTCATTATTAATCGACAACTCATGTCTATGGTTAGGAAACCTTAACCATCATTAATCAATGAGCTAGTCCATAGAGGCGTACTAGGGACATGGTGTTGTTCATAAACCACACAAGTATTAAAGTTTCCGCTTAATACAATTCTAGCATGGAATATAAACTTTATCATGAACAAGAATTATAATAATAACATCTTTATTATTGCCTCTAGGGCATAATTCCAACAGTCTCCCACTTGCACTAGAGTCAATAATCTAGTTTACATCTGGCAACGATCTAACACCCATGGCACTAAGGTGCTGATCATGTTTTGCACGTGGAAGAGGTTTAGTCAATGGATCTGCGACATTCAGATCTGTATGTACTTTGCTAATCTTCAGATCTCCATCTGCTATATAATCTCGGATTATATGAAACTTGCGGTTGATATGCTTGGTCTGTGGATGATATCTTGGTTCCTTAGCTAGTGCTATGGCGCCAGTGTTGTCACAAAATATCTCCAGTGGGTCCAAGGCACTTGGTGAAAAGGATACAGATGCCGCCTAGAGGGAGGGTGAATAGGCGGTTTAAAACTTTTACGAGATGGACTTAACAAAGGCGGAATAAAACTAGCGTTTACTTTGTCAAGCACAAAACCTATATAAACTACGGTTGACCTATGTGCACCAACAACTTATGCTAAGCAAAACAAGCAACTATGTGATAGCTAGATATAATAATTCAAGCACGAAGGCTATCACAAAGTAAAGTGCATAAGTAAATAGCTCGGTATAGAGATAACCGAGGCACGCGGAGACGATGATTTATTACCGAGTTCCTCCCATAAAGAGAGTACGTATCGTTGGAGAGGGGGTGGTATCAAACCACCTATGCCACAAAAGGCCTCCCTTATTCTCCGGTGAATCTCACCCCAGCGGGATCGATCCACACTTCCACTATCGGTGCACTTGTCGGTGGCAACCGGAACCTCTCACAAGGTTGGGGCACTTCTCCACAACTTAATCGAAGGCTCCCAACAAACGCCACCAAGGCCACAACCTGCAACACCAACAAACCGTCTAGGGTTCCAAGAACCCAAGAGTAAAAAGCTTCTCAACTTTCACTCACCAAATCCTCCGAGGAGAACTCAAACCGATGCACCAAATGCAATGGCAAGAACACATGAATTGCTCAAGTCCTTATCTCCCAAATTCCACAAAAGCTACAAAAGCTAGTGGGAGAATAAGAGAGGAACAACACATGAGGAAATCCACAAAAGAAACCCCAAGATCTAGATCCCAATATGTTCCCCTCACATAGAGGAGAGATGGATTGGTGGAGTTGTAGATCTAGATCTCCCCTTTCAAATCCCCCAAAAAGATTCAAGAAATATGGGAGGGATTGAGAGTATTTGCAAGCTCTTGAAGGTCAAAACAATGGAGGAGAGAGAGAATGCAAGTCACAGGCGTAAGGAGGAAGAAGGGGTCTAATTATACCCCTCCCCAACGAAATATGACCGTTTGGGACCTTCCAGGCCGGATAATCCGCCCCTCCCCCGGATATTCCGGGTTCCCGGACCAAAAAAATGGCTAAGGACTTAGCGGCGTGACCCTCAGTATAGGGGCGGATAATCCGCCCCCATGGCCGGATAATCCGCCCCCCTGAAAACTAGCAGGAACAGCAAAACTGAAACCATCATAACTTTTTCATTCGGACTCCGATTTTGATGATCTTGGGCTCGTTTCGAAGATAGTAACGATCTCTACAAGATCATTCAGGGAACCATCATATTCCAGCAATGTAGGATAGAACCAAATGATGAAAGGTATAACCTATCTATAAAAGACAAACCGGTAAAACCTCCAATATTGAAAACACAATAGAGAATGCATAAGAAATCCGTTTTCGATGGACTTAAGCTTGTCATAGAGATTGACACAATATCTAAATCCTCTTATGGATAAGAACCAAACAAGAACCAAGAAATATGATGCCAAGTATGCAAAAGTTTGAGCTCTCACCGAGGGATATGATCAAGTTACTCACTTGAGAGCCCCTCTTGATAGTACGGTTATCTATCCAATAAACCGGTCTCTCCAACTAACACCACGAGACCAGTTAGAAAGAAACCCTATCAAAATAAAACCTTTGCCTTGTATATTCCACACCTTAGGATGGAGCACCTTTCTTGATTGTACTAGCTTGGTGAAGATGCTCCCCCATACTCCACTATGGAAGAGCCTCTCTTTTAGGCATATCTTCACATATCCATGATCACCATAAGGATGGAACGATACACTTGAGATCATCTTAAGAAACCTTGATCAACACTTGATCTTCTTCACTTTATTCTTATTCCAACCTTGAAGCCACCATATGGTTCAAGCATTGTCTATGGACAAATCCTACAAGTAAAACTCAATGCAAATATAAGTCCATAAAACATTGTCATTAATTACCAAAACCACACATGGGGGCACACATGTTCTTTCAATCTCCCCCATTTTGGTAATTGATGAAAATCCTTTGAGAGGGTTTATATAATCAACTTAACAAAAAAAATGGTTGCGCCAACATCAAATACTACACAAGTATGTGATGTTGGTACGCCCATAATATATAGAGCAAGCTCCCCCACAATATATGCGTGTGTGATGAACCATTACCGTTGGTGGAGTTTTCTCTATATATTCAACATGCAAAGCAACAACAAAGATGCAAGAGCATGAGAGGCAAATGATTAAGAACAAACTTCCCTTAAACCCTCCAAAACATTTCCCCCATTGGCATCGATTGCTAAATTGGGTGAATAGTTCTAGAACCAATATAGTAATAATTCCTCCAAAGGTGTGTCTTCGCACATATACAATGATGAATACTTGGGAGGGAGTAGAACTATATCGAGGATCCGAAGATTGCCAAAGGAATAAAATAAAAGACACAAGCAATCACAAGATCCGACAAACCAATTTGAAAACAACAAATGAGTCCAAATGGAAACTACAAGATATTATTATATGAGCAAAAGAGTGTTTTAAATAACAAATAGAGAAGCTCTCCAATATTTGTGCACAATTTTAAAATAAATGCATTGGAATACATAATGCACAAATATGGAATCCTTGTTCCCCCATAAGAATTTAAAACACAACTCATGAAAGATCAAATAAATGTTTAAATAAAATTGAGAATCTCCCCAATATTTGCGCATACTTTAAAATCGGTGTATTTCAATACAAAAATGCACAAATATGGAATCCTCACTCCCCCATAAACATTTAAGGCACAATGAATGAGACAGAAGATAAATGAGCATTATTAAATGAATTAGATGAGCTCCCCAAAGATAATGCACCAATTATGATAATTGCATTTGGGAACAAGGTGCATAATCATGGAATCCTCACTCATCCAAGTTCATTGAACAATACAAGGCATGAGAGAACAAATATGAGTGCCCAAAGATGCAAACAATAGGAACAAGCACCCATAGGCAATTAAATTTGGAAGCCACCAAAGAATCAAAAGGAATAGAAAGGTGGTCTCCAAGGATTAAAAACCAACTAACATTATCTTCACATATGTGTGTATGTTTCTAAATGGATAACATCACAAAGACATATGCCCATAACAAAACAAGCACACACAAGGAAGATATACAATAAATCACATAAAAGGACAAAACCAACTCCCAAAAAGAGTAAGGTTCCAACAAGTAAACCAAACTCTCCAAACTTTTCATGATGGCACAAAATACCAAAATGAATAGATCAAACTTCCAAGCACATAAAACCCGATATGGATTAAACAAGGAAGCATAAAAATATTGTTCTAGATAATATAGGAGAGCTCACCCATAAGTAGTACATTATATAAAATTTTATTTTGAATGCAAAATGCACACAAATGGGATCATCACTACTACCGCAAGGAGGAACATTGATATATAATAGAATGATGATAATCCAAATGGTTTGGCTTGACAATAATAATTGATGAAGATCCCTCAATTCTTCATAATGTAGCCAAGTCTCCAATGCCCTCCACAACACACCTATTGATCAAGTTTCGGCTTGTTGGTACCCAACGAAGTTGGGTCCTAAGAAGTTAGTCACAATAGGCTTGGCAACCCAAATGGTTCTTTTCTTGAACCCACATTGAGCACCAACAAATTTGGCAAACACATTGCCAACCTCATCCTTACAAAGGGAATAAACATCATCAATAATGATAGGGTTGGATGAGGATATACCAATAGTGCATGAGGAAGAAATGTGCCCCTTCTCACGGCATATGTAGCAAGTTCTTCTCTTGCCATCTTTCTTCTTAGGTGAAGCCACAACTCGAGGAAGAGGTCGATTAGTCCTCTTAGGAAGAGGCCCGTCAATGACTTGAGGTGGGGTTTGAGGCCGCTTCCCTTGTTGCTTCACACTAAGAGGCTTTTTCTTCAATGGGCAAGATCTAACATGGTGCCCTTCTTCCTTGCACTTGAAGCAAACAATGTTGGTCGGATTCTTGACTTGAACTTGGCCATTTTTCTTGTTTCCCTTATGCTTCAACTTGATAGTGGACTTGTTCTTGACATTAGAGTTGAATCCAAGCCCACTCTTGTCATTGGGGGATTTTTGCATACTCAATATTTTGTTAAGTGCGGCCTTCCCTTGATGACCCTTTTTCAAGTCATTCTTCAAAGAAGTGACTTGATCCTTGAGCTCTTTGATTTCCTCTACATGGTTAGTTTCAACCAAAGTACTAGAGGAAGTATATGCTACATTGTTAGAGCAACAAGGCACGAAATGTAATTCATCACGAGATATAGCATGGTTGTGAGAGGATGAATTACAAGGACTAGCACATGGCAATATAACATTTGGAGTAGATATAGTGCTAATGTCCACATGAGGCCCACTAGATGTTACCTTTGACACGATGGCCTCATGAGCTAACTTTAGCCTACCATGGGAGAGTAGAAGATCCTCATGCGAGCTTGAGAGCTTAACATGAATTTCTTCTAATTTCCCATAGTTGCTAGTTAGCAAAGCAAGTTGAGCCTTTAGCTCAACATTCTCCTTCAAAATAGATGCTTCACAAGAAATAGAGTTAGTAACACAAGCATCATCATTATTAGCAAGAGGTGAGGGCAACTTGGCAAGCTCTTTTGAATATGAAGCTTTAAGTTGCTCATGCGACTCGGTGAGTTTGATGAGCTCCCTCTTAATGACCCGAGAGCCACTTTCGAGGTGCGTAAAGTCCTCAACAAGTTTAGCATAAGCAACTTCAAGTTCATCATTTTTAATCTTGAAGGAGTTTGCCACCGCAAGTTCTCTATCATGGTATTCCTTTACTCTAGATAATTCTAGAGTAAAAGTCTCCTCAAGAGATTCTTTGGTGGCTTGTTCTTCTTCAAGGGAGTCCTTTAGTTGAGCAATTTCATTAGCATATTCACGCTCAAGCGCAAACTTTTCATCAATTATGTTTTCTTGCTCCTCAATTTTTGCTTCTAACTTATCAATATGTTCTTTGCTCTTAATAGCAAAGTCCAAGATTTCAACAAAGTTAGAGCAAGCAATATTATTCTTAACAAGGGCACGATAAACAATCTCACCCTTTTCATATAAATCATCAATATCAAGCTCTTCTTCCACATTATCCACATCCTCCTCATCACAAGAGGTAATGGGTTCCAAAGTAGGAGTTACCTTTGAATCCCTAGCCATAAGGCATAGGTGGGTACCGGAAGAAGGTGAAGATGATATTGCATTTGTGGCTTCATTCAAAACCTTGTCTTGGCCCATAGAATCTTCGGTTTCCTCTACATGGTTAGCAACACAAGCACTAGAGGAAATAGAAGCATTTTTATCATGGCAACAAGAAAACACAAGCATATCATCATGAGATTTATTCAAGTCATTTCTACATGATATGCAAGGACTATTAACACAAGCATGTAAGAAGTTTGTAGTGCTAGAAGTGTTAAAGTCCACAGATAGATCATTGCAACTAGATAGAGATGATGGATTATAAATAGTAAGCACACTATCCAAATTGTAATTTCTATCACCACTCACCATATCATTACCTTGTGAAAAATCACATGTTGGTGAAGTGGTAAAAGATGAGAACTCATCTTGACCGGAAGTGGAAGCAACACAATCATCCTCAACAATATTGGACACAACATATTTATCTTGAAGTTTTGTCCATAACTCATGAGCGCTCCAAAAAGGAATGATTGAAGAGGTAACTACATAGCTCAAAGCATTAACAAGCACATTAGAAGCTTGAGCATCAAGATATAAGTTTTTCTCATCCTCACAAGATAGATTTTTAAAATCCATAGGAGGAGAAAAACCTATATCTATAATACGCTCCAAATTTGGGTCCATGTCCCGAAAATGAATAAGCATACGAGTTTTCCATATATCATAATTTGTGCCATCTAATAAGAACATGTCATTGTGCACTAATCCCCTAGCCGACATCTTTACTCTCAAGGCGGTGAAGCCTAAAATGAGAGACCGGGCTCTGATACCAATTAAAAAGGATACAGATGCCGCCTAGAGGGAGGGTGAATAGGCGGTTTAAAACTTTTACGAGATGGACTTAACAAAGGCGGAATAAAACTAGCGTTTACTTTGTCAAGCACAAAACCTATATAAACTACGGTTGACCTATGTGCACCAACAACTTATGCTAAGCAAAACAAGCAACTATGTGATAGCTAGATATAATAATTCAAGCACGAAGGCTATCACAAAGTAAAGTGCATAAGTAAATAGCTCGGTATAGAGATAACCGAGGCACGCGGAGACGATGATTTATTACCGAGTTCCTCCCATAAAGAGAGTACGTATCGTTGGAGAGGGGGTGGTATCAAACCACCTATGCCACAAAAGGCCTCCCTTATTCTCCGGTGAATCTCACCCCAACGGGATCGATCCACACTTCCACTATCGGTGCACTTGTCGGTGGCAACCGGAACCTCTCACAAGGTTGGGGCACTTCTCCACAACTTAATCGGAGGCTCCCAACAAACGCCACCAAGGCCACAACCTGCAACACCAACAAACCGTCTAGGGTTCCAAGAACCCAAGAGTAAAAAGCTTCTCAACTTTCACTCACCAAATCCTCCGAGGAGAACTCAAATCGATGCACCAAATGCAATGGCAAGAACACATGAAGTGCTCAAGTCCTTCTCTCCCAAATTCCACAAAAGCTACAAAAGCTAGTGGGAGAATAAGAGAGGAAGAACACACGAGGAAATCCACAAAAGAAACCCCAAGATCTAGATCCCAATATGTTCCCCTCACATAGAGGAGAGATGGATTGGTGGAGTTGTAGATCTAGATCTCCCCTTTAAAATCCCCCAAAAAGATTCAAGAAATATGGGAGGGATTGAGAGTATTTTCAAGCTCTTGAAGGTCAAAACAATGGAGGAGAGAGAGAATGCAAGTCACAGGCCTAAGGAGGAAGAAGGGGTCTAATTATACCCCTCCCCAACGAAATATGACCGTTTGGGACCTTCCAGGCCGGATAATCCGCCCCTCCCCCGGATATTCCGGGTTCTCCGGACCAAAAAAATGGCTAAGGACTTCGCGGCGCGACCCTCAGTATAGGGGCAGATAATCCGCCCCCATGGCCGGATAATCCGCCCCCATGAAAACTGGCAGGAACAGCAAAACTGAAACCATCATAACTTTTTCATTCGGACTCCGATTTTGATGATCTTGGGCTCGTTTCGAAGATAGTAACGATCTCTACAAGATCATTCAGGGAACCATCATATTCCAGCAATGGAGGATAGAACCAAATGATGAAAGGTATAACCTATCTATAAAAGACAAACCGGTAAAACCTCCAATATCGAAAACACAATAGAGAATGCATAAGAAATCCGTTTTCGATGGACTTAAGCTTGTCATAGAGATTGAAACAATATCTAAATCCTCTCATGGATAAGAACCAAACAAGAACCAAGAAATATGATTCCAAGTATGCAAAAGTTTGAGCTCTTACCGAGGGATATGATCAAGTTACTCACTTGAGAGCCCCTCTTGATAGTACGGTTATCTATCCAATAAACCGGTCTCTCCAACTAACACCACGAGACAAGTTAGAAAGAAACCCTATCAAAATCAAACCCTTGCCTTGTATATTCCACACCTTAGGATGGAGCACCTTTCTTGATTGCACTAGCTTGGTGAAGATGCTCTCCCATACTCCACTATGGAAGAGCCTCTCTTTTAGGCATATCTTCACATAGCCATGATCACCATAAGGATGGCACGATACACTTGAGATCATCTTAAGAAACCTTGATCAACACTTGATCTTCTTCACTTTATTCTTATTCCAACCTTGAAGCCACCATATGGTTCAAGCATTGTCTATGGACAAATCCTACAAGTAAAACTCAATGCAAATATAAGTCCATAAAACATTGTCATTAATTACCAAAACCACACATGGGGGCACACATGTTCTTTCACTTGGAACCACGCCAAGCTCAGTGATGAAGTTCCTGATCCAAACTCCTTCACTTGACGCTTCTGCAGCAGCCATGTATTCCGCTTCTACTGTAGATCCCACGATCACGCTTTGGTTGCAGCTTCTCCATCTCACAGCTCCTCCATTCAAAATATAAACATATCCTGTCTGAGATTTAGAATCATCCTTGTCGGTGTCGAAACTAGCGTCGACGTAACCCTTTATGACGAGTTGTTCATCACCTCCATAGACTAAGAACATTTCTTTAGTCCTATTTAAATACTTTAGGATGTTCTTTACGGTTATCCAGTGTTCCACTCGTGGGTCACTTTGGTATCTGCTCGTCAAACTAAGAGCATTGGATACATCCGGTCTAGTACACAGCATGGCATACATGATAGAACCTATGGCCGAGGCATAAGGCACTTTGCTCATAGCTTCTCTATCATTTACCGTAGCTGGACACTGAGCCTTGCTCAATATCTTACCTGACAACATAGGCACTAAACATTTCTTTGCCTTATCCATTCTGAACCTTTTCAGAACTTTGTCTAGGTATGTACTCTGGCTTAAAGCTATCAAGCGTCTTTGTCTATCTCTATAGATTTTGATGCCCAATATATAAGCAGCTTCCCCTAGGTCTTTCATTGAAAAACATTTGTTCAAATAACTCTTCACATCGTTAAGCATGTTAATGTCATTTCCAATAATCAATATGTCATCCACATATAGTACCAGAAATGTCACTGAGCTCCCACTCACTTTCTTGTAGATACAAGCTTCGTAGCAATTTGGAACAAATCCAAAGCTCTTGATCACTTGATCAAAACGAAGGTTCCAACTCCGAGATGCTTGCTTCAGTCCATAAATGGAACGCTGAAGTTTGCACACTTTATCAGCATCCTTACGATCGACAAAACCTTCGGGTTGCATCATATGTAACTCTTCATCAATGTTGCCACTAAGGAACGCAGTCTTGACATCCATCTGCCATATTTCATAATCATGAAACGCAACAATTGCTAATAAAATCCGAATGGACTTAAACATCGCTACGGGAGAGAAAGTCTCATCGTAGTCAACACCTTGAACTTGTCGAAAACCTTTCGCGACAAGTCGTGATTTATAGACAGTAACATTACCATCCGCGTCCGTTTTCTTCTTGAAGATCCATTTGCACTCA
Source organism: Avena sativa (assembly GCA_916181665.1). NCBI lineage: Eukaryota > Viridiplantae > Streptophyta > Magnoliopsida > Poales > Poaceae > Avena > Avena sativa. The sequence continues at coordinate 377,915,723 of OV702279.1, read as the reverse complement.
ACGGCCTCTCGGTCGCTAGGAGGGTCCACCAAAGTCCATACTTGGTTTTCTCTCATGGATCCCAATTCAGATTTCATGGCCTCTAGCCATTTCTAAGATTCTGGGCTCATCATCGCTTCCTCATAGTTCGCAGGTTCACTGTCATCTACTAACAAGACAGTTAAGACAGGGTTGCCGTACCACTCAGGAGGGGCACGCGACCTTGTCGACCTGCGACGTTTAGTAGTAACATCGTCCGAAGCTTCATGATCCTTGTCATTAGCTTCCTCTATTGTTGGTGCAGGCGGTACTGGAACAATTTCAGGTGTTGCGCTACTCTCCAACTCAAGAGAAGGTTCAACAACCTCGTCTAGCTCTACTTTCCTCCCACTCACTTCTTTCGAGAGAAACTCCTTCTCAAGAAAGGATCCGTTCTTTGCGACAAACACTCTGCCTTCGGTTCTGTGATAGAAGGTATACCCAATAGTTTCCTTAGGGTATCCTATGAAGATGCATTTCTCCGCTTTGGGTTCGAGCTTGTCCGGCATCAACTTATTGACGTAAGCTTCACATCCCCAAACTTTAAGAAACGACAACTTAGGTTTAGCACCAAACCACAGTTCATACGGTGTCGTCTCAACGGATTTAGATGGTGCCCTATTTAAAGTGAATGCAGCGGCTTCTAATGCATAACCCTAAAATGATAACGGCAAATCAGTAAGAGACATCATTGATCGGACCATATCTAATAGAGTTCGATTCCGGCGTTCAGACACACCATTGCACTATGGTGTTCCGGGTGGCGTGAGTTGCGAAACGATTCCGCTTGCTTTAAGATGCGTGAGAAAATCATAACTCAAATATTCACCTCTACGATCGGATTGTAGAAACTTAATTTTTCTGTTATGATGGTTCTCCACTTCATTCTGAAATTCCTTGAACTTTTCAAATGTTTCATCAAATAGATATACCCATATCTACTTAAGTCATCGGTAAAAGTGAGAAAGTAGCGATATCCACCGCGCGTCTAAACACTCATCGGTCCGCATACATCGGTATGTATGATTTCCAACAAGTCCGTTGCTCGCTCCATCATTCCGTAGAACGGGGTTTTGATCATCTTGCCCATGAGGCATGGTTTGCATGTGTCAAATGATTCAAAATCAAGAGACTCCAAAAGTCCATCAGAATGGAATTTCTTCATGCGTTTTACACCAATATGACCTAGACGACAATGCCACAAATAAGTAGTATTATCACTATGTACTTTGCATCTCTTAGCCTCAATGTTATGGATGTGTGTTTCATCCCTTTCGAGATTCAGAAGAAATAAACCATTCACAATAGGTGCATGACCATAAAATATGTTACTCATATAAATGGAACAACCATTATTCTCAGATTTAAATGAATAACCATCTTGGAATAAACACGATCCAGATATGATGTTCATGCTCAACGCAGGCACATAATAACACTTATTGAGGTTTAAAACTAATCCCAAAGGTAAAATTAAGGAGAGCGTGCCGACGGCCATCACATCAACTCTTGATTCGTTGCCAACGCGCATCGTCACCTCATCCCTTGCAAGCCACCGTCTATTCCGTAGCTCTTGTTTCGAGTTACAAATATTAGCAACTGAACCAGTATCAAATACCCAGGCACTACAACGAGGGCTAGTAAGGAAAACATCAATAACATGTATATCAAATATACCTTTGATGGTGCCAGCCTTCTTGTCCGCTAAGTACTTCGGACAGTTGCGCTTCCAGTGACCCTTGTCCTTGCAATAGAAGCACTCAGTGTCTGGCTTAGGTCCAGACTTGAGCTTCTTCTCAGCAGGGGCAACACGCTTGCCGCCGCCTTTCTTGAAGGGCTTCTTTGCACCCTTACCTTTCTTAAAGCTGGGGGGCTTGTTGACCATCAACACATGATTATCCTTTTTGATGTCCACCTCCGCAGCTTTCAGCTTAGCGAAGAGCTCGGTGATCATATCAGTGGAACCAATCTGATTATGAGTCACTACAAAACTTTTGTAGCTGGGAGGGAGTGATTGCAGAACCCTGTCAATCTTGAGATCCTCTGGAATCTTGCAGTCCAGTTGCTCAAGGCGTTGAGTGTATCCCGACATCTTTATGGCGTGCTCACTAACAGAACTCCCTTCCTCCATCTTGCAGTTAAAGAATTTCTCAGAGATCTCATATCTCTCAGAACGGGCCTGAGTCTGAAACATAGTTTTCAGCTCCTCAAGAATCTCAAAGGGCCCGGGATAATCTTCAAAACGATTTTGAAGGTCCGATTCCATAGCAAACAACATGGTGCTCTTAATCACACCATAATCATCTTTGCGCGACTGATAGACAGCTTTCTCATCAGCCGGCGCAGTAGCAGCAGGGGCGTCACCTAACGCATTCTCAAGGACATAGTCCTTTTGACCGCCAGAGAGAATGATTCTCAGATTGCGGAACCAATTGGTGAAGTTAGACCCATTATTTCTAAGCTTTTCTTTCTCAGCAAAAACGTTGAAGTTGAAGTTGGACTTAGACATTTGATCTACAATATTTGCAAGTACAAATTAGACTATGTTCATGATAACTAGTTCAACTTTTAATCAAATTACTAGATGAACTCCCACTAAATTCAACATCCCTCAAGTTGTTTAGTGAACATGATCCAAATTCACCACGCCTAATCCGATCATCACGAGAAGAGATGTGGCTTCAATGGTGGACAACGAAGTGTCGATCATATCATTCATATGACTCATGCTTAACCTTTCGGTTCATGTGTTCCGAGGCCATGTCTGTACATGCTAGGCTCGTCAAGTTAGACCCAAGTATTTCCACGTGTGCAAAACTGGCTTGCACCCGTTGTATGTGAACGTAGAGTCTATAGCACCCGATCATCACGTGAAGCTTGGACACGATGAACTTTCGCAACGGCGCATACTTGGGGAGAACACAGTTTTATCTTGATCTTTAAGTGAGGAATCATCTTATAATGCTACCGTCGCGATCTAAGCATAATAAGATACATAAAAGGATAAACATCACATGCATATAACTTTATGTGAGATGGTATAGCCAATCTTCGCGCAATGATCTCCATCTTGTGCGTTCCGACATGATCTCCATCACTCCACCATGATTGCCTCCACCACGAATAGCAACTACAACTATTGCTAACTACTTAGCGATAAAGTAAAGCTATTACATGGCGTATAAGAAGTTGACACACAGTTCATACACAATTATAAAGACAACCATATGGCTCCTGCCGGTTGTGTACTCATCGACATGCAAGTCGTGAAACATTACAAAACATGATCATCGCATATAACATACACATCACATCTTGGGCCATACCATATCACAGAAAACACTCCCTGCAAAAACAAGTTAGACGCCTCTACTTTGTTGTTGCATGTTTTACGTGGCTTATGGGAGTAGCAAGCTAAGAACAATTATTACATACGGAAAGCCACAACGGTGATACTATGGTTGCCAAACTTCGGTGTAAATCCCATGACAACTATAGTGAGAGAAACTGGCATCCACCAGCCGCATGTGTGGAACAAGCCACACGTCAAGTGCAGAGCCGGTCTCGCGAACAAGGTCGCGTAAGGTTGGCCTGGACTGCTTCGATCTCACTATCCCGCGTCATAAGAAGTACACAAACAAGAGGCTTGCAACAGAAAACATCAACGCCCGCAACAACCATGTTGCGTTCTACTCGTGAAACACATCTACGCATAGATCTAGCTCTGATACCACCGAAGGGTTTCGCAACATAGTAAATCAAAAAAATTCTACGGATGCAAACGGGAAAGCCAAGATCTAATCTAGGAGATGCAAACAACAAGGGGGAATAGATCAGATATTCATACCCTTGAAGATTCGCACAGCGGAACGTTCGACGGAACATGGGTGATGTAGTCGTACTCGCTTCTCCTCCTCGCGATCCGATCCGATCTAACACCGCAAGTGGCGATGCCTCCGAGAGATGCACACGTGCGGCACCTCGACGTCTCCTCCTTCCTTGGTCCAGCAAGTGGGGTGGAGAGATGGATTGGATCTACAACGCGACGGCGCGGTGCAAGCGCTGGAGAGTTTCTGCGGCAGGGCTTCGCCTACGCGCTGTCGGGAGGGAGAGAGAGAGGAGGGGCAGCAGGGCGGCTAGGGTTGAGGAGGAGGTGTAGGGGAGGGGTGCGCCCCCATCCCTCTTTATATAGAGGGGTGGGCAGCCAGCCCTAGCCCCTCCCCAAAGCCCTAGGCCGGCGGCCAGGGAGGGAGGAGTGGGGGGCAAGTTTCCCCCTCCCTTCTAGAAGCTCCCCTAGGGTTTCCTAGGTGTTTGGCCGACTGGGCCCTATGGGGCCTTGTGCCCCTGGACCAATGCGGCCAGGGCACTCCCTCATAGGCCCATGCCCCCTCCCGGCAGGTGGGGCCACGTTGGTCCCCCTCCGGAAGGTTCTAGAAGCTTCCGGTACAATACCGATTAACCCGAAACAATTCCGAACTCCAAAAACTGCATTGCCTTATATGAATCTTATTCTCCGGACCATTCCAGAACCTATCGTGATGTCCCGGATCCCATCCGAGACTCCGAACAAAAACTCATAAACTAGTTATCCAATCTATCCTAGCGTCGAGACACGTTAAGTATGTGACCCTTCGGGTTCGAGAATATGCAGACATGATCTTATATCAATAATCAACAGCGGGGTCTGGAAACCCATATTGACTCCCACACATTCATCGAGGATCATATCGGATGAACCACGATGCCAGGATTCAATCAATCCCATATATATATTCCCTTCGTCGCGTGATATTTTACTTGCCCGAGATTTGATCGTCGGTACCGTCATACCTAGTTCAATCTCGTTCACAGCAAGTACTTTACTCGTTCCGTAAGCCGATATCACTTTGTGATTAACTCCTTAACCACGTGCTTGCAAGCGGTGTTGATATCGATTACCGAGTGGGCCCAAAGTATATCTCTCCGACTTGGGAGGGACAAATCCCATCTCGATACATACAACCCAACAGGTACTTTCCGATCACCTGAGAGACACCTTTATGATCACCCTCTCATAGGATGACGTTTGATGACCTCAAAGCTTTCTTCCGATACTAGGAAGTTGTATTATCTCATGGTCTAAGGAATACAATATTTGACATAAGAAAAGCTTCGCAAAGATGAACACGATGACACGATCAAATTGCTCCGCTTAGTTTGGGTCTGTCCATCATACCATTCTCCCAATGATATGATCTCATTATTAATCGACAACTCATTTCTATGGTTAGGAAACCTTAACCGTCATTAATCAATGAGCTAGTCCATAGAGGCGTACTAGGGACACGCTGTTGTTCACAAACCACACAAGTATTAAAGTTTCCGCTTAATACAATTCTAGCATGGAATATAAAATTTATCATGAACAAGAATTATAATAATAACATCTTTATTTTTGCCTCTAGGGCATAACTCCAACAACAAGAGCATGCGATTATGATTACGAAGGTTTGCAAGATGATGGAAAGAGTTCTCAAAATTATTATAATGAATAAGACCATTTATTATATGTGTGGGAGGAGCTCCATATATGGACGAATATGCAGCAACCACTGCTCATATCATTCTCATAACCACAGGAAACAATAAGAGACAACCATCAAATTACTGCGCTATCAAGGGATTTCTCCCGTGGCATGGACATGTCTTGATGAGTTCTCCTTGATTCCCCAAGTTAGTACGTAATGAATGATAACTATTTTATAGTCACAATAAGTGCTATCATCCTTCCATCTACCAACAAGTAATCCCCTTAATCAAGTCCCCGCAAGAGGCAAATATTAAGGAGGTGCACAACTCCCAATATCAAGATGAAGACAATTAACACATACACATAATGAACAATATCACATAATAATCTTTATCTCAATTCAATCACATACTAGGGTTTCTTAATCTCCCTAATAACAAAGGGAACTACTCACACATGAAGTCAATCAACATCATGGATGAAGTATGATGATAAAATTGAGAACAAGTGTAAATCCAAGATTCAATCTAGAATTATAACAAGTAACCAAAGGGGATCGGTGATGGATACGTTGTTGATGAAGATGACGATGTAGATCGATGTGGATGCCTTCAAGATCCTAGTTCCTTCTCCTCTTGTGTGATGGTGATGGTGTAGATCTGATTGGAGGAGGCTATGGCGGTGACACGGTGGCAGGGCTCCGTCGTGGGTGAGAATATGGATTGGTGGCTATCTCTTGGCTCCTCCCCTCTTTATATAGACCTTGAGGGTGCCCTAGGGTACCCCCAATACCGTCATATGACTTGGGGAAGGTTCTGGAGCTTCTCTAGGGAGAAATCATGTCGTTTGCTACCTTTTTACCAACTATACGGCGGGAATCTTCCGCTCCGGCCGTATAGTTGGTCGTCAAACTTTCATGTCCCGTAGTGTTTTGGCCGTCATTTCTTCATACGAACTCCGTTTTGGGTGTTCTTAGACTCGTTGGATTCGTCTCGTCGAGGGATACAACCCCATGGTATTGGATATTTATTTTGAGAAGTTGGAAAAAATCACTTTTCCAACCTCTCAAATGGCTAAGTCTCGTCCTCGCAGCTCCTCCATACTATGCTCTCTTTGTTCCTTTTTATCCGTAATCTTCACCAACACCTACACACATGTCATAGACAAGGAAAGTGATAAAATTCTACCCAAACTACTAAATGTGCAAAGCTCATATGAAAGTAAATGAGAACTAGAAGTCATGCATATAAGGCATAGCTATAGCTAGAAGAAAAATGATATGCGAGATAAATGGCACATTTTATATGGCTAAAATAGGTGGTATTTCACAGCCATCAACTTCCCCAAGCTAGACCTTTGCTCGTCTTCGAGCAGGAAGGGTCGATAATAAATTAATGGTCGTGAAATAGGTTATCATTGGAAATCAATGCCTTGCATCCTTATTTCTTCTACAAGCTCGAAGAGAGAAAACATGTATTCATACAAGACAACACAAGCTCAGTTATAAAGACCACTAAAGATTCATCAAAACTTGTGTGCTCCATGTCAATAGTGAATCTAACTTGCAAACAAAATTGTGATCCTCTTATTGCACCTTTTCATATCATTATTTTTATGAGACAAAACTTACTCACAAATAGATGTCCAACATAAATAGGAACAGAGTTTATCAATTCTACCCAATCATTTCATCTAGTTAAGACTCTCAAGTGAAAACATTAGATTTATGCCAAAAATGAAATGCAAGAACATGTCGAAAGAAGCATAGCATTATAGTGTCTCATTTGGTCATCCACATCAATGAATCATGGCTATCAAGCACTCATTTTCTATTCTTTGTCTTTCTAAAACTTCAGTTCATCGGCAATGAGATCATGCCAAAACTTAGTGTGTTTAATTAGACTGTACATGCTAAGAATGGATACTCGTGACTATTACCAAGTTTTACCTTTTTGGTATAATGATTTCTTATAACGGTCAGAGGAGTATTCCCTCTTTTGCTTTGAACGCAGGCCCATGATAATACCAATGCATGCCTAAATATAGCATTTCTGCTACATATGTTGGGCAACTCATAGCCAAACTCCAAGAGTTTCCTCCTTTTGGATTGTTCAAAGGCCAACAGAGTTGTTAGCATTCCATGTTGTGCGACAGTGGTGTAGACACGCGTAAAGCAATATCATACTTTAATCAACAAGTCAAGATTTGGCATGCATCTCAATTACCGCTAAACATTAGTTTCTTCAAACAAATCCATTCAAAGTGTAGAGATTGTGGCAATGTTTTATAGAGGATCACAAATATTGTCACAAGCTTGATAAACAATTTGGCAAGATGCATACAAGATCTAAGTCAACTCCTATGGTGACTATCATGAGCAAGTGTATCCCCATATAAATACAAAACTCACATAAGCAAGCATTCAAAAACAATGGGATACATGATTGCATTAAACCTTCATCGAATATGAACATTACACAAGACTCTACACTTGCAGAGTAACCTCCCTAATCTTAGAACTTTGCAAGAACCAAACTTGAGTGTATCACCAAAAGAAAAAAGAAAATATTGTTTCCAAAGAGAGTATGATAAGTGGTTACCTCCCCAAGCTTAGTTGAAAACAAGGGTGACACACTTTACAATTGAGGTACAAGTAACCTCTCTTTTGATGGACAAAGAACCTTTGTTTTAACGTATATTTCTTGATATAGCCTGGTGGTTGCCTTTCTTGAGAACCTGCTTGGAAACTAAGAAGAAAATAAAACATTTTGTATTTTTGAAGGCACGAGGATGAGCTCACAAGTGATAAAAGTACAAGTCTCACTGAGTCGGTTCATCAACCTAAGCACTAAGCTTAAGTCAACAAACTAGGTCCAAGAGTTGTGCATACTTTCAGATTTTGATGAAGTGCAAGTGAGACAAAATATGAAACACGAGTGTGCAACCCCTATGTGCTTATTAAAAGAGGTTCGAGTTGGAAAGTTCTACCAGACTTTAGTATGTAGGCATGTTGAATTAAAGCAACCAAGTGGCTCATGCGAGTGTTTGCATGGTTGGCACTACAGTACACGTCATCACACAAGGTTGAAGTCCCTGCGAAAATAACACACAAAATAAAAGACATCGGTTTGGTGTACGAACGTAGCTCGTTTATCTAACCGACAAAAATAAAGTAAAAAATAAAATATGAACTTCTATAGAGAATTACAGTCTAGGAGGTTTCTGAGGTAGAATTTTATTGTTTACATATACTCAGCTTCTCTAGATCATGGGAGAAGCTCCCAGGTGGTGTTTCGAGGTTTTTAGAAGAAGAAAGAAGAAAATTTTGAGCAATGGTTACCTTCCAGTTGGCGTTTGAGAGGTTTTCCCAACTATACGACCGGACCAAAAAGGTCCCGCCGTATAGTTGGTCGTTAAATTTACTGTACCTTGGAAAAAGAAATTTGACGAAGGCATCAATATCTATACGGCCGGAACTATACGGACAAAATTTTTATTCCCACCGTATAATTGGTCGTTAAACCTTTTGTATACTTTGGAAGAAATTTTACAAAGGCATCGATATCTATATGGCCAAAAAATGTATTCTCGTCGTATAGTTGGTCGTTAAACCTTCTGGGGTCGCCAAATTTACCTATTTCTTCGAAAATTCTTTCTTAACCTGAAACTTAGCAAAACACCATGTTTTGATAGTAAAATAATAATTTTAATTTTCGACCAACAACAGCATGTATAAAACAGGATTTAAGTACAACTGAGTTATGCAACACATAGTAATAATAAATTCTACCTTTTTAAAACTACAACAAGATAACTCTAATAACAAATCATGCAAAGAATAAAAATGCCAATGCAACATGAATGCATCAAGACTCAAGACACAACTAAGAAAGACACCTAATGACTTCTGGGTTGCCTCTCAGGAAGCGCTTTCTTATAACCAAGTAGCAAGGCTTTCCTCCATTATTATTTCAATAGATAGGATCCAGAGAATTATTTATTCTTACCTCCAAAAGAGGTTTGGAGCACTTACTATTATAGCCTGATCGAAGTCTCACCTGCTTGCGATGCATCGGAGTCATGTAGACAAATGGGTTGTTGCTCACAAGTGATGATTGATGCGCCATGTGTGGTGAGCATACGTCCCTAGATAACTTCAACAAAAGGATTATATATTTACATGTAAATTCAAACATTTTACCTTTAATAGCATCAGCAGGATACAATTCATAGTACTCTTCTTGGGCTACACTATCACGAGGGAACACTTCATAATACTCATCTTTAGAACCAGGGAGAAATTCAAAAGTGTCTCTATCCTCTAGTTCATCACTCTTGCTAACAAGTTCATCGGTTCTAGAGTTACCAGGGAGAAATACTCATCTTTAGCACCAGGGAGAAATTCATAATACTCTTGCGGTGTTAGATCGGTTCACAAAAAGAAGCATCATCAACAAATATTTCATTAAATATGTGCTCTCCCAAAACCTTCTCATTGATACTATAAGGATTTATCTCGAGTTCATCATTATTAGTATTCTCCAAATGAGTATGTAGGCATAAAGCCTCCACAGATAAATCATCTTCAGTTTCAACACAATAGGAATCATTACTAGAGACTGAGGCATCATAAACAAACTTATTATTAGTAGAATGATGTTTGTCTTTATCCTCACCTTTTTGGTGTTCCTCCTTGTTATCCGGTGGTTCCTGCAAAATGTTAGTTTCAGAAACTATTGTTTTACATAGCTCCTTACTCTTTATCACAAATGCATTCCCACTAAAATGTTATTGACAATATATTCCATAATATTATGGTACCTTGCTAAATCCTCATTATTGCTACTTTTCATAATAATACCAATTTTCCTAAGCAGCTCATGAGACCCTTCATAAACTATGTATTCCAAGAGTTTTACATTATTACCGTTTATGTGTGTATTGATTGATAAAAATTATTTAAAGAGAGGAATGCATTCATAATCATAAAGCTTGTTAGGCTTACCATTATATTGCATCATCCCTTCGAATAAACTTAACAAATTACCAGAACAGTAATCCACCTGCTTTCACATGTCCAGTAGTTGCATATCCTCAAGGATTAGAAGTTCTTCTTTGTGTTCATCCTCTTCTTGGGAAGGAACTTCATCCTTCTGTAATGAGATTTCTTGTAAACAAGTAAGTTTATGCGCTACGGGTTTTCTCCGTGCCTTACTCCTCATAATAAGTGTATTCTCACTAAAATGTTCATGAGAATACCAAGAAATACGTTGCAGGATTTCATAAGCTGTTTTTATGAGAACACCGTCTTCACTATTAATACGTGATATGACGTGTATTATCAACTCATGGGCACCTTCAAATATAATATACTCCAATACTTCACTAGTAACATCACCATTATTATAAGACACTAAAGATTGATTAAAGGTACCAGAGCATTAAAAACTAAAGTAGTGCCCAAGTTTCATACATTGAGGACATATTATTGGATCGTCTATCGTATCCAAAGAAATTAACTTTTTAGCATATTCCACTATTTGGGAATACATTTCTCTTACCGTCATATTGCTCACTTGTTCTTCAAAATACTCATCCTCCTCTTCCAATGAGGATTCCCGTCCCATGTTAATAACATCACAATATTCATAGAAGGATTCATCTTCTAGTCCCTCACCAAAGTCCCCAAAATCACTGTCTAGGCACGAACCCTCCTCGGAACAATCATGATAAGTTTGGGACTTATAGAAATCATTACTATATAATGAGATATCGTTTGCATGCATACTATTTGTGTGTGGAAAGTTATTTTCAGAAGTAGGAGATTCAAGTGGTTGAAGTTGCTCCTCTTCATTCTTACTAAGATAATTCGCGAGTAGCTCAGCGATAGTTTTACCTTTGGGCTTACCTTCCATTAGTTGAGAGGGTGAAACGTCAAGCGTCACCTCTTCATTAGCAATATGTTCATGCGGTTTTCGTGGAGGTTCTTCGTATGATGTTGCCTTCTCTTTAGCTTTTTGATCCTGCAAAAGGTTATGCTTTTCCATGGCGGCTGAAATTCGCTCATGAATAGTGATCACTAAAGCATTATCTATAAAGTTCTCATAGAAAATGAATATATGGGATAAACTTCTTTATAGATGTCATCAAGCTTCTGGCATCTTTCTTGAATATTTTTCATAGAATTAATCAACTCTAAACAACTAGTAAAAAGCGCAAATTCTAGAACCTTCATATTAACTAAGCTTTTAAACTCATATCTATTATAAGATTCTAATGCGGGATCAATGTTATACTTATATTGGTAAGCGATATGATCTTTGGATCCGCAGTATTCACAAACAAACTAGTATGAGGCACATAGTATGGATGAATAATCATTCACCAAAATCAGCCATTTATTCAGTGCCTCTCTCTTCTCTAATTGATATTTAGGAGTACCATTTTTATCCTTCTCCGTTGCGAGCTTCACCTGTTCAAAATTAGTCTCCTTGGAAGACATGATTAGTGACAGATATTTTTATGGGTTTTTGGTTTGTAAACAAAAGCAAAAATACAAATGCAATAAAAAAGAAAGCTTAAAACAAAATCTAGCAAAACTAAAATAAATAAACAAAATCTAAAACACCTACAACGCTTAGCTCCCCGTCAACAGCGCTAGAAAATAGCTTGATGACTGCAAGTGCACAGATTGTTTGTAGCTAGTTTCGAAATAAAGATATCGATCCCACAAGGAGCAGGAGTTTGAAGTCTAAATAACTCTTGAACTAAATACTAAAATAGTAATGCTAAATAATGTTCTAAGTAACAAGATAAAATGCGAGTTTTGTGTAAAAGATATTTTTGGGTTTTCAAATAGAAGAATAATAAGTAAACTAAAGCTGTAAGTAAACAAGAGTATGCGATTATGATTATGAATGTTTGCAAGATGATGGAAAGAGTTCTCAGGGAGTAGTGGATCCACCGTTAGTAATTAGAAAGAGTGATCAAAATTATTATAATGAATAAGACTATTTATTATATGTGTGAGAGGAGCTCCATATATAGACGAATATGATCATCCTCATAACCACAACAGACAATAACCGACAACCATTAGATTATTGCGCTATTAAGGGATTTCTTCCGTGGAATGGACATAGCTTGATGAGTTCTTCTTGATTCCCCAAGTTAGTACGTAAAGAATGACAACTACTTTATAGTCACAATAAATGTTATCATCCTTCCGTCTACCAACAAGTAATCCCCTTTATGAAGTCCTCGCAAGAGGCAAATATTAAGGAGGTACACAACTTCCAATATCATATGAAGACAATTAACACAGACACATAATGAACAATATCACATAATAATCTTTATCTTAATTCAATCACATACTAGGGTTTCTCTATCTCCCTAAGAACAAATGAAACTACTCACACATGAAGGCAATCAACATCATGGAATAAATATGGATGAAGCATGATGATACAGTTGAGAACAAGTGCAAATCCAAGATTCAATCTAGAATTACAACAAATAACCAAAGGGGATCGGTGATGGAGACGTTGTTGATAAATATGATGATGTAGATCGATGTGGAGGCCTTCAAGATCCTAGTACCCTCTCCTCTTGTGTGATGGTGTAGATCTGATTGAAGGAGGCTATGGCAGTGGCACGGCGGCAGGGCTCCGCCGTGGGTGAGAATATGGATTGGTGTCTATCTCTTATCTTCCCCTCTTTATATAGGCCTATCATATGACTTAGAGAAGGTTCTGGAGCTTCTCTAGGGCGAGATACCGTCGTTTGTGACCTTTTTACCAACTATACGGCCAAACTATACGGCGGAAATTTTTCGCTCCGGCCGTATAGTTGGTCGTCAAACTTTTAGGTCCCACAGTGTTTTAGCCGCCATTTGTTCATACAAACTCCGTTTTGGGTGTTCTTGTTGGAGATATGCCCAAGAGGCAATAATAAAGTGGTTATTATCATATCTTCATACTTATGATAAATGTTTACATACCATGCTATAATTGTATTAACAGGAAACATTAATACTTGTGTGATTTGTAAACATAAAAGAGTCCCTAGTAAAGCCTCTTGTTAAACTAGCTTGTTGGTTAATATATGATCATGGTTTCCTGATCATGAACATAGAGATGTTATTAACAACAGGGTCATATCATTAGGAGAATGATGTGATGGACATACTCCTATAGTTAAGCGTAGCATAAAGATCAAGTCATTTAATATAGTTCAATTGCTATAAGCTTTCTGATACATAGTAACCTAATTCCTTTGACCATGAGATCATGCTTATCACCATCACCGGAAGGATGCTTTGATGACATCAAACACCACACCATAACTGGGTGGATATAAAGATGGAATTGAGTGTTCGGAAAGTATGGGTTGAGACACATGGATCAAGAGTGGGATTTGTCCATCCATATGATGGATAGATATACTCTGGGACCTCTCGGTGGAATGTCATCCAATTAGCTTGCAAGCATGTGACTGGCTCACAAGGGATCACATACCACGGGAACGAGAAAAGAGTACCTATCGGTAACGAGGTTGAACTAGGTATGCAGAGATACCGACGATCAAAACCTCGGATAAGTAAACTATCGTGAGAAAAAGGGAAATTGGTATCGTATGTAATTGGTTCATTCGATCGCAAAGTAATCGTAGAAATATGTGGGAGCCATATGAATTTCCAGATTCCTCTATTGGTTATTGATCAGAGAAGTGTCTCGATCATGTCCGCATAATTCATGAACTGTAGGGAGACACACTTAAGGATTCAATGTTGTTTAGTAGTTATGGAATGATGAGTAACAGACTGAATGTTGTTCGGAGTCTCGGATGGGATCCGGGATATCACGAGGAGATCCGGAATGGTCCAGAGAATAAGATTCATATAAGGAAAGTCCTGTTTCGGAGTTGGGGAATGATTCTGGTGTTTTCATCGGGAATGTTCTAGAAGGGTCCGGAAGGTCCGGCACTCCGGAGGGGAAGGGTACATGAATGTGTCATAACAAGTTGGAATGATTGCATCATGTACTAGGTATCACGGCTGAGCAAAATAAAGGGATAAATCAAATCCTAGTTTGAAAAGTCAAACGCCAATTTGAAAAGTCAAACGGCAAGTTTGCTTGGTGGAGGGAGAGTAGGAAACCTACTTAGGGAGGAAGTCCTACTCCCTCCACCCGCCGGCCAAGGAGGAGGAGTTGGAGGAGGACTCCCTCCTCCCAACCACGCCTCCCTCCCACCTATAAAAGGAGGGGCAGGGGTGCCCCTCTTCCCTACACCTCTCTCCTCTAAACCCTAGCCCTAGCCGCCGGCCTCCACCAAGTCGTCGCCGCCCCTAGGGTTTGCCTAGCCGCCGAGTTGGGGCCCTCCCCTTGCCCTAGCCGCCAGCCTATCTCTCTCTAATTGGTGCCTCTAAACCCTAGATCGCCAAGGCCTCTCTCATAGTCCACCATACTCGCTCCGGCTTAAGGCGAAGCCCTGCGAGATCTCCCCTCTACTTCCGACACCACGCCGTCGTGCTGCCGGAATCACGAGGAGAGTGCTACAACCTACGCTGCCTGCTGGAACAAGGGAGAGGAAGGTCTTCATCGAGTACCGAACGTGTGACCGACTGCGGAAGCGCTGCCGGAACGCAGCGCCGGAAGGATCGTCTACGCGATCTTGAGATCGGAAGTGTACGACTACATCACCCACGAGAATCTGCTCTCGTTAACCGCTTTGGATCTTCGAGGGTTAGTATTCTATCAACTCGTTGCAACAATCTAGTAGATAGATATTGGCTTGATCATAGATTAGATCTTGATTGTGTGTTCATGCGGTAGAAATTTTTTGTTTTCCATGCTACGAACCCCTACAGTGGTATCAGAGCCGTGTCTATATGTAGATCTGTTGCACGAGTAGAACACAATGGTCATTGTGGGCGTTGATGCTTTTGTTATCGATTGCTTCTTGTGTACTTTTCATCTTGCGGGATGGTGGGATGAAGCGGCCCGGGCTAACCTTACATGACATCGTTCATGAGACTTGCTCCACGCTTGACATGCAACTTGTATTGCATAAGTGGCTTTGCGGGTGCCTGTTTCTCCCAACATAGTTAAGATTCAATTTGCAACGGGTGTTTGACAATACTAGTATCAATGTTGTGGTTCCTGTTCGTAAGTTAGAACGACACTTATTGAAAGCCCCAAACCACGTAAAACATGCAAATAAAATTAGAGGCGTCTAACTTTGTTTTGCAGGGGTGTGATGTGATGTGATATGGCCATGATTGTGATTATATTTGATGTATGCAATGTTCCTTACTGTAAGTTGACAACCGGCAGGAGCCATATGGTTGTCTTTAAATTCTGTTAAGACCCGCGTGTCTATTCAAAGTAGTTGTAATAGTTGAAGCTGGTGGACGACAACCATGGAGCGGTGTCATTGACCTTGATGCAATGCCGGTGATGATAGAGATCATGTTCGTGCTTGAAGATGGAGATCGGAAGCACAAAGAAGAAAGGCCATATCATATCACATATTATGAATTGCATGTGATGTTAATCCTTTTATGCATCTTGTATTGCTTAGTTCACGACGGTAGCATTATAAGATGATCCCTCAAGCACACAATTTCAAGTTTTAAAGTGTTCACCCTTAGTAAGCACCATTGCTAAAACTCGTTGTTTCGAAGCACCACATGATGACCAGGTGTGTTAGATTCTGCGAGTGTATACAACGTGAGCAAGCTAGATTTGCTCATGCGGAAGCTAAGGTTTGATCCTGACGAGCCTAGCATGTACAGACATGGTATCGGAACACGGATCACTGAAAGGTAAAGCATGAGTCATATAATAGATATGATGAACATGTTGATTGTTCGCCGTTGAAGCTACATCAACTCTCGTGATGATCGGTTTTGATGTGGTGGATTTGGTTCGTGTGATCACTAAAACAATGTGAGGGATATTGTTTTGAGTGGGATTTCAACGGCAATATGATTAAAAGTTGAACATTATTTATCATAAATTAAATCAAAGTGAATTTGCATAATTGTTGTAGTCACTGGCATCCGTTTCCCACCTTGCGCTTAGTTATAATTGAGATGATAGAACTATAGAATTCTGGCTAGTTACTTTATGAACTGGTATCGTATTGTTTTGAAGTGTTAATCTAAATTTTTTAAAAGTCCTATTGCAAACTTTTAGTAAGTTCTGGTTACTCCATGAAGTTTAATAATTGGTATTAAATCGAGAGTGAAAATTCCAAGAGTTAGTGTATGAGTATCATGTTTGTCTCCATGATTCTTGATATTCAAAGAATTGTCTTAATATCAAGGTTATCTAGGATTTGAAAGAGTTGTTTCAGAAACCATGATGTGTGGAAGATATTGTGATATCTGAAACGAAGTTTTGGTTGCAACATGATAGAGTATAATATGGCAAAAGTCATGTTCTCATATTTGATGAGAATTTGCAAAGGGTTGGAGACACTAGTTGTCCTAATCCACCAAAAGGTTTTGGAGAGCAACATTATACTTGCGATTCATCTTTATAAGCTAAAAGTAGCTTGATCATGAATAATTTCATGATAAAGGTGAATATTTGATGTAGGTAAAATATTTACTACACCAAGAGATTACTAAAGAATGGAATTTGAAAGCACACCAAACATTTGATGATGGTGATCTACTTCAAAGTGCAAGTCCAAATACATTGGTATTTAATTATACACGCTTTGGACTATGTGTCATATGTATGACTCCACTATTGATGTTGATAGATTCTTTCAAACAAAAAAGGAAATACTGAAAGAGAATCTCATAAATATATGGCAGAAAAGAAAAGACTAGAATTGTTCAGTTTAAGTATATAGATAATATACATGTTATGGCTATATTATTTGCTTATTAAACAATGTGGTTCTTAAGTATTTGATACTGAATTTGTTGGTGTGAATCGTCATACGAAACAACAAAATTCATGAACTACAATGGCCTAAGTAACTAGCAAAAGAATATGTGATGATGTTCATCGAGAACAAATAAAGGGTTATTGTGTTGCTCGTTAAAAGCTTGCCTTCAAGATTTGTTTTATCAGGTATTATGAGAACAAAAGGGTTGTTCAAATAATTGCCGTAATCCATAAAAGATGGATGATTCACAAATCTCGTTGGAGAAATCACATCCATAAAACTAGTGCTAAAAATGTCAAAAGACAAATTGATTGAAAGATCACTTAGGAAGTGACATCGCCGTTTAAATTATATTGGAAAGAAAACATGAAGAAACTCCATGTGGATGGAATTTTGGAGTCTTCTGATTTTTGATCAAATGACGCTTGTGAAACTTTCCTAGAGATAATTAAAACTTCGTTCATAGGCCAAAAGGGAACGAATGACTAGCTTATTGGAACTTGTACATATTGTTGTATGAAGTCCATTATGTGTAGTCAAGAGCGATGGATTTCAACTTCATATGCTTTCTCCAAAAATATGAGTGAATATGTAACATCCCTAAAATCATGATTTCAAAGATTGCATATCATTCATGCATGCATATAGTTTTGAGATCAAATTCAAACCAATTCCAAGAAAACAGAAACACATAGTGCTATCATTTTATGTGAGAAAACTTAAAATCAAATGTCCATCCCCATTTGAGAGCTTAAGTGTTTAAACCAAGTTTGTTTGATTCCTTGTTGATTGGATTGAGTGTGGAGTTTGAACAAAAATATATAAAATAAATATGGTTTCAAAACCATTTTCAAATTATTTGCAAATCAAGTGCCATAGCACTGTTTATTTTGTTTATCCAAAAGAACCAGGCTTGAACAGAGAGACCACTTGTTTTTATGCCCTGAAATGTGAATGTTGCACCCTACAAAGTCCTAGAAAAAGTTTGAATTCAAAAGCTTTTGAAATCATTTGAAAATCAATCCAGAAAATCAAAACAGAAAAAGAAAAAGAGAAAGGAAATAGAAAAGGGTCGGCGCCAGACTTTGAGCCCATCAGCAGATCCAGCCCAGCTAGCCCACCCGGGTCCCCTCTCTCTCTCACGCACAGAAGCACCCCCAGAGTCGCTGACACTCGGACCCCACTCCCTCTCTGTTCTATTCGCTGAAAAGCGGGCCCTGTCCACGTCATCGTTGTCTTCCCCCAAATTTCGCGAGGAGCACGTCACCGCTGGCCGTTGCTGCGTTGATTCCACGGCGTAATTGGCATTGATTCTCCAGGCGTTTCTGGTCGAGCTCCTGCCTACTTAAGCCCCTCCCTCTCGCGGCCATTTCCCCTCACCCAATTTCCTCTCCACGCCACCAGGCTGCTCGCAACTCGCCCGACACTACCGCTGTTCCGACGACCTCGCCGACGAATTCCGGTGAGCATCGTGCCCCCCTCTGTCCATGATTCATACTAGCATGCTCTGCAGCTCCGTGCGCATCTACTGACACCTCCCTTATGCTCGCGCATGGTCTGTAGCCTCGGCAACGACAACGACTGAACGCCGCCGCTCTCTGCTCGAACTCCGGCGACCTCTCCCCGTAAGTACCAGCCGCCCCTTGCCCTCTGTTTGATACGCCTAAGACCCCCAATGTCTTGCACATCTAACGGTGTCCTCCTCTTGTCTTAGAACGACGCAGAACCTCGCCAACGTCGACCAGCAGCCGTACCCAACGCGTTCGCGAACTTCGGCGAGGAATCCCCGACGACTCCGAGCGCTCCTTCGCCAACCAGAGACACGTTGAGCTTCACCTCGACACGGCGGTTCTGGTGAGCATCCTATCCCCTCCCCAGGCGACCTAGAACGCCGGCACCGCCGCTGACAGACACGCCGCCGCCAGTCACCGCCGCTAGCGCCGCTAGGCTATGGTCAAAGCAACAGCAGCCGTTAGATGTAGATCCTGCAGTTTAAATTAGATCTGAGCGAAGCGTTTTCTTTGAATCTGGCGCGTTGGATCTAACTTGATCTGACGGCGCGGAAGGGTGATCCTGAGTGAAACGGTATCGGCCAATAGGAAACAGACGCGTGGCTAGGGTTTGATTTTAAAACAGATTTTGAATCTGATTTATATCCAATTTTGAATTAGCTATAACTTTTGATCCCCACGTTAGAATTTGACAAATTTTATACCGTTGGAATCAGGAGAGCAAGACCTTTCCATTTTTGCAATGTGTTTAAAGTTTTGCTTCTGTTAAAATATATTTATTTGCAGAAACATGTGTAGGGCTTATGTGAGTATATGAAGTGTTTAGGAATTGTTTTTAGTGTCAAATAAATTTGGTTTGGCAAAGTTTTGACTTGTTTAGAATTCAGTACTATGCACTTGCTTGGTTGAGTTTTAAAAATCATCACTTAGCATCTTGCATGCATGCGTATATATATTTTTGATTGTATATGTCTTGTATGTGATTATGGCTATATTCTATGTGTAGATTTTGGTGCTAGTGATTGTGATTGTGAAGAGTTCTACTCTCCCAACTACCAAGGCAAGTGGTACTTCATGAATAATTCAATCCCTATATTTTATACCAAGCATTAGAAATATTTTGCTAAGTCTTGCATGTTATTACTTTTGCCTTATGCTATGTTGGGAAATCCTAAGTAGTTGTAGAATTGCTAGGAAACTTCTAAGTTAAGTTACTATTTATGCCATGCTTAGCCTAGCTAGTAGCAAACAAGGGTTGGTGAATTATACATGCTATGATGAAAATATTTCTAAGTCTTTGGACTTGTTTTACCTAATAAAACAACTAAGTCAATGAATCACCTGGGTGGAAAGGGACTTGATTGGTGGTTTTTGGTTGAGTGGTTACACAAGGCCCATGGCTATGGTTTACCTTGTGTATCTCACTTGTGGTAAGCCACCCAGGAACAAAGAGATTTTAGAGGCCAAGTGTTGAGAAGCTTCTAGTGCAGCCACTTGGCAATATGGGCTCTGCCTGGATCACATAAGTTGCTAGAACTTAGCCATTTGGACAGTTGGTGGTAGTGGGAATGATAGGTTGGAGCGCGTCCATTTGGTCTAAGGGAAGGCTTCTGAAAGGTCCTGTCTTGGTGAAACCAAGTCTGGTGGGGAAAGTGCACAACCTCTGCAGATGGAAAAATCTAAGTACTTAGCCAAGTCCATGGCAATGGACAACTTGAGCATCAAGGCATGGAAGCTATCAAGAATCTCCTCATCCCAATTTCTAAGTAAAAATTTGTGGGTGAACAAGGGTGAAGGACCTCAATGTCTATTGGTGGTTCCTTGGGAAAAGTTTTGACAAAGAAAAACTTAGTGATTTCAACTAATAGGAAAAACCTATTTTGAGCAAAGCAAGCCAAGCTACACTTAGCCAAATTGCATATAGTATCTAGTCCACTTAA
The DNA here is from genome assembly GCA_916181665.1 of Avena sativa. Lineage (NCBI taxonomy): Eukaryota > Viridiplantae > Streptophyta > Magnoliopsida > Poales > Poaceae > Avena > Avena sativa. Next base: position 377,894,838 of record OV702279.1, on the reverse strand, counting down.
AATTTACTAAGGTATCACTTGCCAATACTATTCCAAAGTATTGACCCACTGTGGTTGTAACTTGTGATGTTGCAGGTTACTCTGATGAGGATTAGGTGTCATGAGTCTACACTCAACATGTTTGCATGTGGCACATGAAGACGAATACTTATATTTATTTACTTATTCAAACTCTTGTATTAGGCCTGTGGCCTTGAGTTGTAAAGACTATGTTTTATCTCTGGAATGGATGTAACAAATGACCTTTGTATCTGTGTACTTCATCTTAAACTGTGGATGCTAGCAATGATCCAGGGACTAGCATTGCAATCACAGGGATCCTTTTTCCTTTATAAAGGAGGGATCTTACAGATGGTATCAGAGCATTGTGTTGCCTGTAGGATTATGACCCTAGGATTGGAAACCACTAAGGAAAAAAATTTCAGCAACTTCTACACTTGTCTATTCTTCTCGTAAAACTTTTCTAATCTTCTCTCTCATCTCTATTTGTAGATGAACTCCATCAACGAAGCCGTGAGGAAAGGACCACTCATGACAATGACTTTGGAGTGTGAGACAGAATTCCCCAAGGCTCTCAAGGGCCTCATGGTTGCATTAGAGATACAAGGTGCAGCTGTGTACAAAGGTTTTCCAGTGATGTATGAAGGAGTGGAATACTGGTGGGTGCAACTTCACTTGTATAAAAACAAGGAAGACAACCATCAGGAAAAAGGATTCTGCATGTTCACCAATTCAGTGGTACAGACTACATTCTTTGAATCAGCAAAGGATGCAGCTTGTAAGACCATCAAAGAACTTGGTGATAGAGTCAAGTGCAGAATGCTCAACCTCCAAAATGATCTAAGGAAAGAGAAGGAACATACCCAAGAGTTGGAAGCTACCAACCAAACCTTAAGAGGATACATTATAGACTTAGTGATGGAGTCATGTGAGCAAGATAGGCTGATTGCTTCTAGAAATATTGTGTTAGCCAACAGATCCAGTGAGATAGGATTGTAAACGTACTTCGTTAGTTGGACCACCACCTATCACCTTATTTTCCAAAATGTTGCTTTAAAATAAGATTGAACCTTGATTGTTGTAATGGTTTCATGTATGCATGACTTGTGTGATTTGCTTCCCAAGGATATGTATGTGATGTTTTGTATTTTGTTTTATCTTGATTCGTGTTGTTCTAACTTTTCTATCTTATAAATAGATGCCTATTACCATCAGCACTGTTGAGGAGTTCTAGGTTACCCGCTTTGGTCCTCGTATCGTTGAGCTTACTACTTTGCTCAATCTCCCTCTTCCCACCATCATGGTGCATCCCCTCACCAAGTTTGAGAGGAAGGACCTCTAGGGCTTCAAGGTCAACCAGCCCGGACGCCAGACAGAGCCTACCACGGAGGCCATTGTCTTCAAGCTCATGCACGATGACAGGGAGAGAGGCCTTGAGGTAGTTATGCAGGATCTGATAGGACGTCTGCTAGGACGACACTCCCGACAGGTTAGAGGTACTCACTTCCACGTCTTCGGAAGACGTGATGAGGATGGAGAGTCCATCGACTTTGAGGACGATTCGAGGGACGCAGCAGAGCCGATACGCCTGTACCTCCAGGACTTAGAGTCTCTCATTAGGCACGTGGACACGGACATGACCAATGTCATGCTCAGCAATGACGAGCTCCAGGTGCAGCTTCGCGAGAAGGACAAGCTCTTCGCGCAGCAAGACGAGATAGTCAAGGAAATGGAGGCGAAGTTCGAGACCCAGGACAGGAAGTTCAAGAGTCAGGAGAAGCGTGTCCAGGATAGGAACAAGAAGATCCGGGACATGACTGAAGAACTGCAGTCCAAGGATTTCGAGCTAGAGCAGCAGTAGACGGTGATTGAGAGGCTTCGTTCCTAGAAGAGGGCTCTCAAGGCCAAGATAGAGACCTTGACCACTAGTGTCGAGGAATACAAGACCGCGATGGAGAACGCAGGTCTTACCTTTGTCGAGGTGGAGGTTGATGCCGAGGAGTAGATTTGACTACTCATTTATCTTTTATTATCGTACTTGTTATTTGAGAACTTGTTATTGGACCATCCGACATGTGGATGGCTTGCTACTTGTGTGTTTTACTTTGTGAACTTGTTATCTTGTTGTTGAACCTTTACCTTTGTGTTGCATGCTATGTGTTTGCTTATGTGATGTAATGTGCATGAAAGCATCTATGGGTATCTCATTCTCATCTCTATTTGAACAAACCACAGATGCCTCCCCGTCGTGCGAACCCCAACCCCAACAACAACAACAACATCACTCCAGAAATGCAACAAATGATGACCGCTCAAACTCAGCTTATGTAGATGATGACGACGTTCATCCAGAACCAAAACAACAACAACAACAACAACAACAACAATAACAACAACAATAACAACAACAATAACAACAACAACAACAACAACAACCCTCCGGGTTTTGATATGCTTACCAGGTTCTTGAGATTGAGGCCAGCTAAGTTCTCAGGGACGACTGATCCCATGGTGGCCAATGATTGGCTACGTTCTGTAAACAAGGACTTGGTAACCGTGGGCTGTACTGATGCTGAAAAGGTCATATTTGCAGCACATCTGTTGGAAGGACCAACCGCCACTTGGTGGGACAACTTCCAGATCACCACTCCCATAGATGAAGTGACATGGGCTATCTTTGAGGATGGATTTCGCACTGCTCATATCTCATCTGGGGTGATGAGTCTGAAAAAGAAAGAGTTCCACAATCTGAAGCAGCGCCACCGCAGCGTGGCTGAATATATTGAGGAGTTCAACAATCTGGTGCGATATGCACCGGATGAAGTTGACACTGATGCCAAGAGAAAGGAAAAATTTCTTGAAGGCTTGAATGATGAGCTGAATCTACAATTGGCTATGGCCTATGTTCCCACTTATCAGTCTCTCTATGACAAGGCTGCTATTTTGGAGAACAAAATGAAGCAAGTTGAGAGTAGAAAGAGAAAGCACTCCGACAAGCACAGCTCGGGATCGTCTCACAAACGATCTCATTATGATGACAGCGGAAGCTTAGGATCCCACAAGCATGGGAAATTCAACAAGCACCACAACCAAAACCGTCATGACAACAAGCATCACCGTAGTCATGACAATGACAAGTACAAGAACCACAAGAGTGGACATAAGAGCCACCACAGTGGTAATGGAAGTGGAAGTGGAAGCCAGCCTGTTAAGAGAGACATAAGTCAGGTTGAATGCTTCAAATGCAAGAAGATGGGGTATTATGCAAATGACTGCCCAGAAAAGAAAGTTGAAGGACCCAACAAGCCCAATCCTTTCCAGAAGGGAAAGGTGAACCACATCAGTGTGGAGGAGGTCTATGAGGAGCCTGATGCTGTTGCTGGTAAGTTCAGACTCAATTCTATTCCAGCATTTGTTCTTTTTGATACTGGAGCATCGCATTCATTCATATCAAAAGCATTTGTTGATAGAAATGGGTTTTCAACTGAAAACATTGGGTGTCCAATAAAAGTTAGTTCTCCGGGTGGAGATATGATAGTAAGTCTTGGATGCCGGGATCCAGTAATAGAGTTTGGAAAGCATAAATTTCTAGTGAGTCTGATAATCCTAGATTCCCAAGGACTGGACGTAATATTGGGAATGGATTGGATGGCTAAGTATGAAGGAGTACTAGATTGTACTAATCGTACTGTTGCACTCACAACCCCGGAAAGAAAGCAGATTAAATTCAAGTCCAACTTTGAATCTAAAGGAAGTAAGCTAAATTCTCTTAAGGGGGTTAGCATGGACAGTGTGCCAATTGTGAGTGAGTATCCAGATGTGTTTCCGGAAGAATTGCCGGGAATGCCACCAGATAGAGATGTGGAATTTCTTATAGATTTGGTACCAGGGTCTGGACCAATAGCAAAGAGACCATATAAAATGTCAGTGGATGAACTGAAAGAACTCAAGAAACAACTTGGAGAACAGTTGCATAAAGGATTTATTCAACCAAGTTCTTCATCTTGGGGAGCCCCAGTTTTGTTCGTGGAGAAGAAAGATAGAAGTCAAAGGTTATGCATAGATTACCGTTCACTCAACGAGGTAACTATCAAGAACAAATACCCTTTGCCTAGAATCAATGACTTGTTTGATCAGCTAGAAGGAGCATGTGTATTCTTAAAGATTGATCTCCGATCAGGCTACTTTCAACTCAAGATAAGAGAACAAGACATACCTAAGACAGTGTTCACTACAAGGTATGGATTGTATGAGTATACCGTAACGCCTTTTGGTTTGACCAATGCTCCAACATACTTCATGAATATGATGAACAAGGTGTTCATGGAATTCCTTGACAAGTTTGTTGTCGTTTTCATCGATAACATCTTGGTCTACTCCAAAAGCAAAGAAGAGCATGAAGGACATTTTCGTTTGATACTTGAGAAGTTAAGAGAGCATAAACTTTATGCCAAATTCAGCAAGTGTGAGTTCTGGTTAGATGAAGTTGGTTTTGTAGGTCATGTTATGACAAAGGATGGCGTAGCAGTTGATCCTGCTAAAGTTTCAGCTGTGACCGAATGGGAATCTCCCAAGTCCGTAAAAGAAGTTCGTAGTTTCCTTGGCTTAGCAGGTTACTACAGAAGGTTCATTAAAAATTTCTCAAAAGTTGCTAAACCTATGACAGAATTGTTAAAGAAAGACAAGAAGTTTGCTTGGTCTGAAGGTTGTGAACTCAGCTTTCAGGAGTTGAAGAAGAGACTTGTGACAGCACCAGTCTTGTGTCTGCCAGATTTGGAAAAAGATTTCCAAGTATATTGTGATGCATCTCATCAAGGTTTGGGTGCAGTACTTATGCAAGACGGTAAAGTTGTGGCTTATGCCTCGAGACAACTCAAAACTCATGAAGTGAACTATCCTACTCATGATTTAGAGTTAGCCTCTGTTGTCCATGCACTAAAAACATGGAGACACTATGTTTTGGGAAAACGTTGTGAAGTGTTCACAGATCACAAAAGTTTGAAGTATATCTTCACCCAGAAGGAAATTAATATGAGACAAAGAAGATGGCTAGAACTTATCAAAGACTATGACTTAAGTTTGCAATACCACCCCGGTAAAGCAAATGTTGTAGCAGATGCTCTAAGTCGTAAGGTATTTGTGAATGGCCTTACCAAAGGAGAATTGCCAGATGATCTATGTACTCAATTAGAAGGCTCAGATTGGATTGTGCCTGAAGGACATCTCATGTCTTTGGATGTTCAACCCACTTTGTTGGACAAGATCAAAGAAGCCCAGAAGACTGATAAGGAAATTGAAGAGATTAAGGAAAAGATTGGAAAAGGAAAAGCCAAAGAATTCCATGAAGACGAACAGGGTACTTTATGGCATGGGAAACGTATCTGTGTTCCACAAAATCCGGAACTACGGAAACTGATTTTGCAAGAAGCGCACACCTCTCCGTATTCCATTCATCCGGGTAACACCAAAATGTACATGGACATGAAAGAAAGATTTTGGTGGAATAATCTCAAGAAGGACATCGCCGAACATATTGCTTTGTGTGATGTGTGTAGTAGAGTGAAAGCGGAACATCAGAAACCAGCAGGTTTACTTCAACCACTACCTATCCCGGATTGGAAGTGGGACAAGATTGGTATGGATTTCATTACCGGATTACCAAGGACCCGGTCAGGATACGATTCTATTTGGGTAGTAGTGGATCGCCTAACTAAAGTGGCTCATTTCATACCCGTGAAGACAACCTATACAAGTGCTAAGTTAGCCAGAATCTACATGAGTAGAATTGTATGTCTGCATGGAGTGCCCAAGAGTATTGTGTATGATAGGGGAACTCAATTCACTTCCCATTTTTGGAGACAATTGCATGAGTCATTAGGAACGAGGTTGGAATTCAGTACTGCTTTTCATCCTCAAACTGATGGACAAACAGAAAGGACTAATCAGATTCTTGAAGACATGTTGAGGGCGTGTGCCTTAGACTATGGAGCCAGTTGGGATGAAAGTCTGCCTTACGCAGAATTTTCCTATAACAACAGCTATCAAGCCAGTATTGAGATGGCACCATTTGAGTTTCTCTACGGAAGAAAGTGTACCACCCCATTGCTATGGAATGGTGTGGGAGAAAGAAGTTTATTCGGGCCAGATCTTATCAAAGAAGCCGAAGAGAAGGTCAAGTTGGTTAAGGACAGGTTGAAGATAGCACAGTCCCGACAGAAAAGCTACGCAGATCCTAAGCGTAGAGAAGTCACCTACAAAGTTGGTGATAGAGCCTATCTTAGAGTGTCACCACTTCGTGGAGTGAAAAGATTCGGAGTCAAAGGAAAATTGGCACCAAGATATGTTGGGCCATTCAAGATTATGAGTCGCAAAGGAGAAGTTGCCTATGAAATTGAACCCCCAGAATCTTTGTCAGCAGTTCATAATGTGTTTCATGTGAGTCAGCTTAAGAAATGTCATCCAGAAATGGAAGAAACTTCTTTGAAGGATACTATACCTTTGGAGGAGGTTCAATTGGAAAGTGATCTCACCTATGAGGAGAAACCTATCAAGATTCTTGAGACTGCAGAAAGAGTCACAAGGACTAAGACTATCAAGTTCTGCAAAGTGCAGTGGAATCATCATTCTGAAGAGGAAGCAACATGGGAAAGAGAAGATGATCTTCGGAAAGACCACCCTCACGTATTTGCTAGCCAAACCGAATCTCGAGGGCGAGATTCACATTAAGGGGGTTAGATTTGTAACATCCCTAAAATCATGATTTCAAAGATTGCATATCATTCATGCATGCATATAGTTTTGAGATCAAATTCAAACCAATTCCAAGAAAACAGAAACACATAGTGCTATCATTTTATGTGAGCAAACTTAAAATCAAATGTCCATCCCCATTTGAGAGCTTAAGTGTTTAAACCAAGTTTGTTTGATTCCTTGTTGATTGGATTGAGTGTGGAGTTTGAACAAAAATATATAAAATAAATATGGTTTCAAAACCATTTTCAAATTATTTGCAAATCAAGTGCCATAGAACTGTTTATTTTGTTTATCCAAAAGAACCAGGCTTGAACAGAGAGACCACTTGTTTTTATGCCCTGAAATGTGAATGTTGCACCCTACAAAATCCTGGAAAAAGTTTGAATTCAAAAGCTTTTGAAATCATTTGAAAATCAATCCAGAAAATCAAAACAGAAAAAGAAAAAGAGAAAGGAAATAGAAAAGGGTCGGCGCCACACTTTGATCCCATCAGCAGATCCAGCCCAGCTAGCCCACCCGGGTCCCCTCTCTCTCACGCGCAGAAGCACCTCCAGAGTCGCTGACACTCGGTGTTGGAGATATGCCCTAGAGGCAATAATAAATGTAGTTATTATTATATCTTTGTGTTTATGATAAATGTTTGCATTCATGCTATAATAGTATTAACAAGGAAACCATTAATACTTGTGTGATTTGTAAACTTAATTTGAAGTACCTAGTATAGCCTCTATACTTCACTAGCTTGTTGGTTGATTAATGATTGTGGTTTCCCTATCATGAACATTGAGATGTTATCAACAACAAGATCATATCGTTAGGAGAATGATATGGTGGACATACTCCTATAGATAAGCGTAGCATAAAGATCAAAGTCATTTCAATAGTTCAATTGCTATATGCTTTCTGATACATAGTAACCTAATTCCTTCGACCATGAGATCATGCATATCACCTTTACCGGATGGATGCTTTGATGACATCAAACACCACACCGTAACTGGGTGGCTATAAAGGTGGCATTAAGTGTTCGGAAAGTATTGGTTGAAACACATGGATCAAGAGTGGGATTTGTCCATCCACATGACGGATAGATATACTCTGGGCCCTCTCGGTGGAATGTCATCCAATTAGCTTGCAAGCATGTGACTTGGTCACAAGGGATCACATATCACGGGAACGAGAAAAGAGTACTTATCAGTAACGAGGTTGAACTAGGTATGCAGAGATACCGACGATCATAACCTCGGATAAGTAACATATCGTGAGACAAAGGGAAATTGGTATCGTATGTAAGTGGTTCATTCGATCGCAAAGTAATCGTAGAAATATGTGGGAGCCATATGAATTTCCAGATTCCTCTATTGGTTATTGTTCGGAGAAGTGTCTCGATCATGTCCGCATAATTCACGAACCGTAGGGAGACACACTTAAGGATTCGACGTTGTTTGAGTAGTTATGGTATTATGAGAAAGAGACCGAATGTTGTTTGGAGTCTCGTATGGGATCCGGGATATCACGAGGTGATCCGGAATGGTCCGGAGAATAAGATTCATATAAGGAAAGTCCCGTTTCGGAGTTCGGGAATGATTCCGGTGTTTTCATCGGGAATGTTCTAGAAGGTTCCGGATTGTCCGGCACTCCGGGGGGGAGGGTACATGAGTGTGTCATTGAATGATTGCAGCATGTACTAAGTGTTCTTGCTGTTCCAAAAACATGAAAGTCAAATTGCCAGTTTGAAAGTCAAACGGCTAAAACAGGAAACTGTGGGAAACAGGAAACTGTGGGAAACAAGCAAGAGGAGTTGGAACCAACTTGGAGGAGGAGTACCACTCCTCCAAGCCGGCGCCCAGCCCAAGGCCGACTTGGGGAGGGACTCCCCTCCCCTGGCCGCGACTCCCCACCCATAAAAGGAGGGGCAGGGCTCCCCTCCTAGAACACACAAGTTCCTATCTTCTACCTCCGGTTTAGAGCCGTTTTGGTTTAGAGCTTCTAATTGCTTTAGCCAGCGGTTTAGAGCCTTCTAGTTGGTTTAGAGCCTTCTAATTGGTGTGTCTAATTACTAGACCACTAATAGCCTCTCTCATAAGCTCCACCATACTCGCACCGGCTTAAGGCGAAGCCCTGCGGGATTTCCCCTCTACTTCCGGTACCACGCCGTTGTGCTGCCGAAATCGCGAGGAGAGTGCTACAACCTCCGCTGCCTGCTGGAACAAGGGAGAGGAAGGTCTTCGTCGAGTACCGAACGTGTGACCGACTGCGGGAGCGCTGCCGGAACGTGGCGCCGGAAGGATCGTCTACACGATCTTGAGATCGGAAAGAGTACGACTACATCACCCACGAGAATCCGCTCTCGTTAAACGCTTTGGAATCTTCGAGGGTAAGTTATACCATCGACTCGTTGCTACAATCTAGTAGATAGATCTTGGCTTGTTTGTTTGTATGCGATAGAAAATTTTGTTTTCCATGCTACGAACCCCTACAGTGGTATCAGAGCCGTGTCTATATGTAGATCTGTTGCACGAGTAGAACACAATGGTCATTATGGGCGTTGATGCTTTTATTGTCGATTACTTCTTGTGTACTTTGCATCTTGCGGTATGTTGGGATGAAGCGGCCCGGGCTAACTTTACATGACATCGTTCATGAGACTTGCTCCACGCTTGACATGCAACTTGTATTGCATAAGTGGCTTTGCGGGTGCCTGTTTCTCCTAGCATAGTTAAGATCCAATTTACAACGGGTGATCAACAATGCTAGTATCAATGTTGTGGTTCTTGTTCGTAAGTTAGAACGACACTTATTGAAAGCCCCAAACCACGTAAAATATGCAAACAAAGTAGAGGCGTCTAACTTTGTTTTGCAGGGGTGTGCAGTGATGTGATATGGCCATGATTGTGATTATATTTGATGTATGCAATGTTCCTTATTGTAAGTTGGCAACCGGCAGGAGCCATATGGTTGTCTTTAATTTATGTTAAGACCCGCGTGTCTATTCAAAGTAGTTGTAATAGTTGAAGCCGGTGGACGACAACCATGGAGAAGCGTCATTGACCTTGATGCAATGCCGGTGATGATGGAGATCATGTTCGTGCTTGAAGATGGAGATCGGAAGCACAAAGAAGAAAGGCCATATCATATCACATATATATTGAATTGCATGTGATGTTAATCCTTTATGCATCTTGTATTGCTTAGTAGACGACGGTAGCATTATAAGATGATCCCTCATGCACATCAATTTCAAATCATAAAGTGTTCACCCTTAGTTAGCACCGTTGCTAAAGCTTGTTGTTTCGAAGCACCACGTGATGATCGGGTGTGTTAGATTCTGCAAGTGTATACAACGTGAGCAAGCCAGATTTGCTCATGCAGAAACTAAGGTTTGATCTTGACGAGCCTAGCATGTACAGACATGGTCTCGGAACACGGATCACCGAAAGGTAAAGCATGAATCATATAGTAGATGTGATGAATATGTCGATTGTTCGCCATTGAAACTATGTCAACTCTCGTGATGATCGGTGTTGATATGGTGGATTTGGTTCGTGTGATCACTAAAACAATGTGAGGGATATTGTTTTGAGTGGGAGTTCACCTAGTTTAATTTTATTATTAATTTAAACTCAATTTGTCATAAACTTAGTCTAAACTATTGCAAATATGTTGTAGATCAATGGCAGCCCCTACCATCAATTTTAATGCGTTCCTAGAGAAAGAAAAGTTGAAAAACAATGGAAGCAACTTCGCGGATTGGTTCCGCAATTTGAGGATTGTCCTCATAGCTGGTAATTTGACCTATGTGCTGGATGCACCGCTGGGTGACCCACCTGCAGCTGATGCTCCCGATGAAGTAAAGAATGTTTACCTCGCTCGGAAGAATCAGTACTCCATAGTTCAGTGTGCTATCTTGTATGGTTTGGAATCGGAGCTTCAGAAAAGGTTTGAGGATTCAGACCCATATGATATTGTCGAGGATCTCAAATTGATTTTTGAGACTCATGCGGCAATTGAAAGCTATAAGGCTTCTGAAAAGTTCTTTAACTGCAAGATGGAAGAGGGCAGCTCCGTCAGTGAGCATGTGCTTAAGATGTCTGGGCACGCAAACAAACTTCAAAGCTTGGGTATAGTGATTCCTAATGCTTTGGGGATTTACCGTGTCCTCCAATCACTACCACCAAGTTACAAGAACTTTGTGATGAACTACAACATGCAGAACATGAACAAGACGTTGCCAGAACTCTTTGCCATGTTGAAATCTGCAGAAGTGGAGATCAAGAAAGAGCACCAAGTGTTGTTGGTCAATAAGACCACCAAATTCAATAAAGGCAAGTCTAAGCAAAAGGGACACTTCAAGAAGGGTGGTAAGAAAGCTACCACGCCGACGAAGAAGACCAGGGCTGGACCTAAGCCTGATACTGAGTGCTTTTACTGCAAGGGAGAAGGTCACTGGAAGCGGAATTGCCCAAAGTACTTGGCGGATTTGAAGAACGGCAACATCAAGAAGAAAGGTATATCTGATATACATGTTATTGATGTGTATCTCACTAGTACTCGTAGTAGTGCCTGGGTATTTGATACTGGTTCGGTTGCTCATATTTGTAACTCGAAACAGGTGCTGCAGAATAAACGGAAGCTAGCGAAGAACGAGGTGACGATGCGCGTGGGAAACGGATCAAAGGTTGATGTGATCGCGGTCGGCACGCTACCCCTTCATCTACCATCGGGATTAGTTTTATACTTAAATAATTGTTATTTGGTGCCTGCATTGAGCATGAACATTATATCAGGATCTTGTTTATTGCGAGACGGTTACTTGTTTAAATCCGAGAATAATGGTTGTTCTATTTATATGAGTAATATGTTTTATGCACATGCACCTTTGATAGATGGTCTATTCTTATTGAATCTCGATAGTGGAAATACACATATCAACAACATTGAGGCTAAACGTTTGAAATCAAGCGATAATTCAACCTATATGTGGCACTGTCGTCTTGGTCACATCGGAGTGAAACGTATGAAGAAACTCCATTCCGATGGACTTCTTGAATCACTTGATTTTGAATCACTTGAAAGATGCGAAGCATGTCTGATGGGTAAAATGACTAAGACTCCATTTTCTGGTATGATGGAGCGAGCTACGGACTTATTGGAAATCATACATACCGATGTATGTGGTCCAATGAGTGTAGCATCACGCGGTGGTTATCGTTATGTTCTTACCTTCACGGATGACTTGAGTAGATATGGGTATATCTATTTCATGAAACATAAGTCCGAAACTTTCGAGAAGTTTAAGGAGTTTCAAAGTGAGGTAGAGAATCAACATAACAAGAAGATTAAATTTCTACGTTCTGATCGTGGAGGTGAATATCTAAGTTACGAGTTTGGCGAGCATTTGAAGAAATGCGGAATACTTTCACAATTGACACCGCCGGGAACACCACAGCGTAATGGTGTGTCCGAACGTCGTAATCGAACTCTCTTAGATATGGTTCGTTCTATGATGTCACTTACAGATTTACCGCTATCATTTTGGGGTTATGCATTAGAAACAGCCGCATTCACTTTAAATAGGGCACCGTCTAAATCCGTTGAAACGACACCGTATGAATTATGGTTTGGGAAGAAACCTAAATTGTCGTTCCTTAAAGTTTGGGTATGCGAAGCCTATGTAAAGAAGTTACAGCCGGACAAGATTGAACCCAAAGCGGAAAAATGCGTCTTCATAGGATACCCGAAGGAAACTATTGGGTATACCTTCTATCATAGATCCGAAGGCAAAACATTCGTTGCCAAGAATGGATCCTTTCTAGAGAAGGAATTTCTCTCGAAAGAATTGACTGGAAGGAAAGTAGAACTCGACGAGGTTGTCGAACCTTCTCTCGAAATTGCGAGTAGCGCAGCACCGGAAGAAGTTCCTGTGGTGCCTGCACCAATAAGAGAGGAAGCTAATGATGGTGATCATGAAACTTCGGTTGAAGTTGCTACAGAGCCTCGGAGGTCAACGAGAACTCGTACCACTCCAGATTGGTATGATTCCGATATGAATGTCATGGTGGTGGACAACACCGATGACCCCGAGACATATGAGGAAGCGATGATGAGCCCAGATTCCAATAAATGGCAAGAAGCCATGAAATCCGAGATTGGATCCATGTACGAAAACCAAGTATGGACTTTGGTGGACTTACCGGATGGCCGGAAGGCTGTCGAGAACAAATGGATTTTCAAGAAGAAAACAGATGCTGATGGTAATGTTACTGTCTATAAAGCTCGACTTGTCGCAAAAGGGTTTCGACAAATTCAAGGAGTTGATTACGATGAGACTTTCTCACCGGTAGCGAAGCTAAAGTCTGTGAGGATTATGTTAGCAATCGCTGCATATTATGATTATGAGATATGGCAGATGGATGTCAAAACAGCATTCCTCAATGGAGACATTGATGAAGAGTTGTATATGATGCAACCCAAAGGTTTTGTCGATCCTAAAGATGCTAACAAGGTATGCAAACTTCAACGGTCCATCTATGGATTAAAGCAGGCATCCCGAAGTTGGAATCAACGTTTTGATAAGGTAATCAAAAGTTTTGGTTTTATACAAACTTATGGAGAAGCTTGTATTTACAAGAAAGTGAGTGGGAGATCTGTAGCATTCTTAATACTGTATGTGGATGACATATTGTTGATTGGGAATGATGTAGACCTTCTTAATAGTGTCAAGGAATATTTGAATAATAGTTTTTCAATGAAGGATCTTGGCGAAGCAGCTTACATATTAGGCATAAAGATTTATAGAGATAGATCGAAACGCCAAATATCATTGTCACAGAGTACATATTTGGACAAAGTTCTAAAGAGATTTGGAATGGAAGAAAGCAAGAAAGGGTTCTTGCCCATGTTGCCCAATACGACCTTGAGTAAAACTCAAAGTCCGACATCGGCAGAAGATAGAGAAAGGATGAGTAAGACTCCCTATGCATCAGCCATAGGATCTCTAATGTATGCCATGCTATGTACTAGACCCGACATCGCATATGCTGTTAGTCTAACTAGCAGATATCAAAGTGATCCAGGAGTGGATCATTGGACAGCGGTCAAAAACATCCTTAAGTACTTGAGAAGAACTAAGGATATGGTTCTTTCTTATGGAGGTGATGAACAGCTCGTTGTTAATGGTTACACCGATGCTAGTTGGAACACCGATCCGGATGATTCTAAATCACAATCTGGATACGTATTTATTTTGAATGGTGCAGCAGTTAGCTGGAGGAGTGCAAAGCAAAGCGTTGTGGCGAGATCTTCAACTGAATCGGAATACATGGCTGCTTCGGAGGCTTCACAAGAAGCGATATGGATGAAAGAGTTCATTACAGAGCTAGGTGTGGTTCCTAGTGCGCTGGACCCAATGTCTATCTACTGTGATAACATGGGCGCCATAGCCAATGCGCAAGAACCAAGGTCACAAAAAAAGCTGAAGCATATCAAGCTACGTTTTCACGCTATTCGAGAACATATCCAGGATGGGGATATAAAGATTTGCAAAGTACACACAGATCTGAATGTGGCGGATCCGTTGACTAAACCTCTCCCGAGGGCAAAACATGACCAACACCAAACTGCCATGGGTGTTCGGTATATTACCATGTAATCTAGATTAGATGACTCTAGTGCAAGTGGGAGACTGTTGGAGATATGCCCTAGAGGCAATAATAAATGTAGTTATTATTATATCTTTGTGTTTATGATAAATGTTTACATTCATGCTATAATAGTATTAACAAGGAAACCATTAATACTTGTGTGATTTGTAAACTTAATTTGAAGTCCCTAGTATAGCCTCTATACTTCACTAGCTTGTTGGTTGATTAATGATTGTGGTTTCCCTATCATGAACATTGAGATGTTATCAACAACAAGATCATATCGTTAGGAGAATGATATGGTGGACATACTCCTATAGATAAGCGTAGCATAAAGATCAAAGTCATTTCAATAGTTCAATTGCTATATGCTTTCTGATACATAGTAACCTAATTCCTTCGACCATGAGATCATGCATATCACCTTTACCGGATGGATGCTTTGATGACATCAAACACCACACCGTAACTGGGTGGCTATAAAGGTGGCATTAAGTGTTCGGAAAGTATTGGTTGAAACACATGGATCAAGAGTGGGATTTGTCCATCCACATGACGGATAGATATACTCTGGGCCCTCTCGGTGGAATGTCATCCAATTAGCTTGCAAGCATGTGACTTGGTCACAAGGGATCACATATCACGGGAACGAGAAAAGAGTACTTATCAGTAACGAGGTTGAACTAGGTATGCAGAGATACCGACGATCATAACCTCGGATAAGTAACATATCGTGAGACAAAGGGAAATTGGTATCGTATGTAAGTGGTTCATTCGATCGCAAAGTAATCGTAGAAATATGTGGGAGCCATATGAATTTCCAGATTCCTCTATTGGTTATTGTTCGGAGAAGTGTCTCGATCATGTCCGCATAATTCACGAACCGTAGGGAGACACACTTAAGGATTCGACGTTGTTTGAGTAGTTATGGTATTATGAGAAAGAGACCGAATGTTGTTCGGAGTCTCGGATGGGATCCGGGATATCACGAGGTGATCCGGAATGGTCCGGAGAATAAGATTCATATAAGGAAAGTCCCGTTTCGGAGTTCGGGAATGATTCCGGTGTTTTCATCGAGAATGTTCTAGAAGGTTCCGGATTGTCCGGCACTCCGGGGGGGAGGGTACATGAGTGTGTCATTGAATGATTGCATCATGTACTAAGTGTTCTTGCTGTTCCAAAAACATGAAAGTCAAATTGCTAGTTTGAAAGTCAAACGGCTAAAACAGGAAACTGTGGGAAACAGGAAACTGTGGGAAACAAGCAAGAGGAGTTGGAACCAACTTGGAGGAGGAGTCCCACTCCTCCAAGCCGGCGCCCAGCCCAAGGCCGACTTGGGGAGGGACTCCCCTCCCCTGGCCGCGCCTCCCCACCCATAAAAGGAGGGGCAGGGCTCCCCTCCTAGAACACACAAGTTCCTATCTTCTACCTCCGGTTTAGAGCCGTTTTGGTTTAGAGCTTCTAATTGCTTTAGCCAGCGGTTTAGAGCCTTATAGTTGGTTTAGAGCCTTCTAATTGGTGTGTCTAATTACTAGACCACTAATAGCCTCTCTCATAAGCTCCACCATACTCGCACCGGCTTAAGGCGAAGCCCTGCGGGATTTCCCCTCTACTTCCGGTACCACGCCGTTGTGCTGCCGGAATCGCGAGGAGAGTGCTACAACCTCCGCTGCCTGCTGGAACAAGGGAGAGGAAGGTCTTCGTCGAGTACCGAACGTGTGACCGACTGCGGGAGCGCTGCCGGAACGTGGCGCCGGAAGGATCGTCTACACGATCTTGAGATCGGAAAGAGTACGACTACATCACCCACGAGAATCCGCTCTCGTTAAACGCTTTGGAATCTTCGAGGGTAAGTTATACCATCGACTCGTTGCTACAATCTAGTAGATAGATCTTGGCTTGTTTGTTTGTATGCGATAGAAAATTTTGTTTTCCATGCTACGAACCCCTACACTCGGACCCCACTCCCTCTCTGTTCTATTCACTGACAAGAGGGCCCTGTCCACGTCATCGTCGTCTTCCCCCAAATTTCACGAGGAGCACGTCGCCACTGGCCGTTGCTGCGTTGATTCCGCGGCGTAATTGGCATTGATTCTCCAGGCGTTTCTGGTCGAGCTCCTGCCTACTTAAGCCCCTCCCTCTCGCGGCCATTTCCCCTCACCCAATTTCCTCTCCACGCCACCAGGCTGCTCGCAACTCGCCCGGCACTGCCGCTGTTCCGATGACCTCGCCGACGAATTCCGGTGAGCACCGTGCCCCCTCTGTCCATGATTCATACTAGCATGCTCTGCAGCTCCGTGCGCATCTACTGACACCTCCCTTATGCTCGCGCATGGTCTGTAGCCTCGGCAACGACAACGACTGAACGCCGCCGCTCTCTGCTCGAACTCTGGCGACCTCTCCCCGTAAGTACTAGCCGCCCCTTGCCCTCTGTTTGATACGCCTAAGACCCCCAACGTCTTGCGCATCTAACGGTGTCCTCCTCTTGTCTTAGCATGACGCAGAACCTCGCCAACGTCGACCAGCAGCCGTACCCGACGCGTTCGTGAACTCCGGCGAGGAATCCCCGACGACTCCGAGCGCCCCTTCGCCAACCAGAGACACGTTGAGCTTCACCTCGACACGGCGGTTCTGGTGAGCATCCTCTCCCCTCCCCGGGCGACCTAGAACGCCGGCACCTCCGCTGACAGACACGCCGCCGCCAGTCACCGCCGCTAGCGCCGCTAGGCTATGGTCAAAGCAACAGCAGCCGTTAGATGTAGATCCTGCGGTTTAAATTAGATCTGAGCGAAGCGTTTTCTTTGAATCTGGCGCGTTGGATATAACTTGATCTGACGGCGCGGAAGGGTGATCCTGAGTGAAACGGTATCGGCCAATAGGAAACAGACGCGTGGCTAGGGTTTGATTTTAAAACAGATTTTGAATCTGATTTATATCCAATTTTGAATTAGCTATAACTTTTGACCCCCACGTTAGAATTTGACAAATTTTATACCGTTGGAATCAGGAGAGCAAGCCATTTCCATTTTTGCAATGTGTTTAAAGTTTTGCTTCTATTAAAATAGCTTTATTTGGAGAAACATGTGTAGGGATTATGTGAGTATATGAAGTGTTTAGGAATTGTTTTTAGTGTCAAATAAATTTGGTTTGGCAAAGTTTTGACTTGTTTAGAATTCAGTACTATGCACTTGCTTGGTTGAGTTTTAAAAATCATCACTTAGCATCTTGCATGCATGCATATATATTTTTGATTGTATATGTCTTGTATGTGATTATGGCTATATTCTATGTGTAGATTTTGGTGCTAGTGATTGTGATTGTGAAGAGTGCTACTCTCCCAACTACCAAGGCAAGTGGTACTTCATGAATAATTCAATCCCTATATTTTATACCAAGCATTAGAAATATTTTGCTAAGTCTTGCATGTTATTACTTTTGCCTTATGCCATGTTGGGAAATCCTAAGTAGTTGTAGAATTGCTAGGAAACTTCTAAGTTAAGTTATTATCTATGCCATGCTTAGCCTAGCTAGTAGCAAACAAGGGTTGGTGAATTATACATGCTATGATGAAAATATTTCTAAGTCTTTGGACTTGTTTTACTTAATAAAACAACTAAGTCAATGAATCACCTGGGTGGAAAGGGACTTGATTGGTGGTTTTTGGTTGAGTGGTTACACAAGTCCCATGGCTATGGTTTACCTTGTGTATCTCACTTGTGGTAAGCCACCCAGGAACAAAGAGATTTTAGAGGCCAAGTGTTGAGAAGCTTCTAGTGCAGCCACTTGGCAATATGGGCTCTGCCTGGATCACATAAGTTGCTAGAACTTAGCCATTTGGACAGTTGGTGGTAGTGGGAATGATAGGTTGGAGCGCGTCCATTTGGTCTAAGGGAAGGCTTCTGAAAGGTCTTGTCTTGGTGAAACCAAGTCTGGT
The DNA here is from genome assembly GCA_916181665.1 of Avena sativa. Lineage (NCBI taxonomy): Eukaryota > Viridiplantae > Streptophyta > Magnoliopsida > Poales > Poaceae > Avena > Avena sativa. The sequence continues at coordinate 377,876,508 of OV702279.1, read as the reverse complement.
GGGGAAGTGCACAACCTCTGCAGATGAAAAAATCTAAGTACTTAGCCAAGTCCATGGCAATGGACAACTTGAGCATCAAGGCATGAAAGCTATCAAGAATCTCCTCATCCCAATTTCTAAGTAAAAATTTGTGGGTGAACAAGGGTGAAGGAACTCAATGTCTATTGGTGGTTCCTTGGGAAAAGTTTTGACAAAGAAAAACTTAGTGATTTCAACTAATAGGAAAAACCTATTTTGAGCAAAGCAAGCCAAGCTACACTTAGCAAATTGCATATAGTATCTAGTCCACTTAAAATTTACTAAGGTATCACTTGCCAATACTATTCCAAAGTATTGACCCACTGTGGCTGTAACTTGTGATGTTGCAGGTTACTCTGATGAGGATTAGGTGTCATGAGTCTACACTCAACATGTTTGCCTGTGGCACATGAAGATGAAGACTTATATTTATTTACTTATTCAAACTCTTGTATTAGGCCTGCGGCCTTGAGTTGTAAAGACTATGTTTTATCTCTGGAATGGATGTAATAAATGACCTTTGTATCTGTGTACTTCATCTTAAACTGTGGATGCTAGCAATGATCCAGGGACTAGCATTGCAATCACAGGGATCCTTTTTCCTTTATAAAGGAGGGATCTTACAGAATATATGAATATTTACTTAATAAGGATGAAGTATGAAACTTTTGAAAAGTTCAAAGACTTTCAAGATGAAATGCAAAATCATTGTAACAAGAATATAAATAGTTTATGATAAGATCATAAAGGAAGATATTTGAGTTACAAGTTTAGCATAATACCTAAGATTTAAGGAATCGTTCCGTAGATTTGTATGTCCCGAAACACCATAAGAGTATGGAGCATTCGAGATATGTAATTAAACCTTGTTTGACATGGTAAGATCGAAGGTGTAATTCATAAAACTGCCATTATATTTTAAAGATTAAAAGCTTTAGAGACTACCGTTTTTCCACTGAAAAGAGCTCCGTCATAATCCGTTGAAATGACACCATATAAAGTTATGGTTTGGGATAAAACCCAAGTTGTCGTTTCTTAAACATTGGTATGCTATGCATAAGAAAGATGTTTGTAACCAAAGTCGGATGAACCTGTCTTTGTATGTTATTTCGAATAACTGTTAACTAATCCTCCATAACATCGGAGACAAAAATGTTTGTCACTTAGAACGTCAAATTTGTTTGAGAAGGAATTTTTCATGAAAATATAAGTAGGAGGACAATAGAACTTTGATAAGGTTAAAAGAATCTTAGCTATATGTGCAAAGTTGCGCAGCGCCGAAAAGTGTTCCGGAGGCAGCAACAATGCTCATGGCTCGCGTGCCTCAAAGGTTGTGGTTACGAAGGTCAAAGTTTCTATTGAACCAAGTAGGTCGAGTAAACAATCAAATACCAAGATTTGAGGGTTGAATCATTATTTGAGAATAATGAACGTACTGCATGCAAAGAAGTGATGATGGGCCCTGAATCCGTAAAAAGGCTTGAAGCCATAAAATCCGTGATAGTTCCATACACGAGAAATCAAGTTTTGAACTTGAAGGACCCTCGAGAAAGGTGTAAGACCTAACAGTTGTGTTTGGATCTATAACGAAATAGACATGGATGTTTCACGTCTATGAAATAGTCGACATGTTGGGAAAGAGTTCACAACAATGTTCAAAGGTTGACTATGACAAGATTTGATCTTTCATAGCGATATTTAGTCTATACGGATTAATGTAGCAACCACTACATATAATTTTGTTATGTGGTAGTTGAATAAACAAAACAAGTTCTTCTAATAAGATGGTTACCAAGGACATGTGCATGACACGGTCCAAAGGGTTTTGTTAATTCAAAGGATGCTAAAAAGTATATGCAAACTTCAATGGTTGAAGTAAGCATCGCGGAGTTGGAATCTTCACTATGATGAAACTGTTAAAAGAGTTTAATTTCATCGGAGACGATGAAGATGCTTGCATTTGCAAGAAATTAAGTGGGAGCGCTAAGACATGTTTCTAATACATTATGTGGAAGACATATTGTTGATTGGAAATAATGTATCTTTTATTAACACGGGATAAGAATTTCATCTCGATGAAAGACTTAGGCAAAACCCAAATATTTGGCATCAATAGACGCTAATATGGTTGTGCCGAAAGTACATAGATGATATATTGAATGAGTTCAATATAGAAACTACAAGAAAGGTTCTTGACACACAGAAAGGATTGAATGAGTTCAATATTGATGATAGATTCAAGTATAGATTGATACTTGATGTATAAAATCACAAAGAGTATTTTATCAATCATGCTGTGATGTGTACAAATCCAGATATGTCCTATGCTCTAAATGTTATGAGCATATACCAAAATGATTCATAAGATGATTATTGGACAATAGTAAAGATATTCTTATGATCTTGTAGAAGAAATAAGAATATATTATTGTGTAGAAGTGACAAATAGATGGTTAGTTCATTGTAAATGAATTACATTGATACTAGTTTTGTCACATTAAGTTTATCTCAATCTAAACTAAGGGTGGCACAATATGACGGAAAGTAAGTTCCATAATGGATTTGGATGAGTTCCAAAGTTGAGACATTGTGACGGATACTACAACAAAAGGCTAAGTATATAACTGCTGTTATAACAACAAAAGAGGGCATTTTGTGTCAAGTAGTTTGTTATCAAACTAAGTGTAGTTCACAACAGGGATAATACTATGAAGATATATTGTACGACGATATTATCAACATGTTTTAACCCCAAAGAACTAAAGGTCACACCAAAGGACCAAATTTGTACAAAGCCATCTCATTAGAGAATGAGTGATGCGTAGAGACGCAAAGACATGCAATTACACACGGATCTGAAAGTGTCAGATCTGGAGATCAGTTGACCACTAGCAATCGTGTACTTACACAAAGGTTTGAAACTAGATTATTGACTCTAGTGCAAGTGGGAGACTGTTGGAGATATGCCCAAGAGGCAATAATAAAGTGGTTATTATCATATCTTCATACTTATGATAAATGTTTACATACCATGCTATAATTGTATTAACAGGAAACATTAATACTTGTGTGATTTGTAAACATAAAAGATTCCCTAGTAAAGCCTCTTGTTAAACTAGCTTGTTGGTTAATATATGATCATGGTTTCCTGATCATGAACATAGAGATGTTATTAACAACAGGGTCATATCATTAGGAGAATGATGCGATGGACATACTCCTATAGTTAAGCGTAGCATAAAGATCAAGTCATTTAATATAGTTCATTTGCTATAAGCTTTTTGATACATAGTAACCTAATTCCTTCGACCATGAGATCATGCTTATCACCATCACCAGAAGGATGCTTTGATGGCATCAAACACAACACCATAACTGGGTGGCTATAAAGATGGCATTGAGTGTTCGGAAAGTATGGGTTGAGACACATGGATCAAGAGTGGGATTTGTCCATCCATATGACGGATAGATATACTCTGGGCCCTCTCGGTGGAATGTCATCCAATTAGCTTGCAAGCATGTGACTGGCTCACAAGGGATCACATACCACGGGAACAAGAAAAGAGTACTTATCGGTAACGAGGTTGAACTAGGTATGCAGAGATACTGACGATCAAAACCTCGGATAAGTAAACTATCGTGAGACAAAGGGAAATTGGTATCGTATGTAAGTGGTTCATTCGATCGCAAAGTAATCGTAGAAATATGTGGGAGCCATATGAATTTCCATATTCCTCTATTGGTTATTGATCGGAGAAGTGTCTCGATCATGTCCGCATAATTCACGAACCGTAGGGAGACACACTTAAGGATTCGATGTTGTTGAGTAGTTATGGAATGATGAGTAAGAGACTGAATGTTGTTCGGAGTCTCGGATGGGATCCGGGATATCACGAGGAGATCCGGAATGGTCCGGAGAATAAGATTCATATAAGGAAAGTCCTGTTTCGGAGTTGGGGAATGATTCCGGTGTTTTCATCGGGAATGTTCTAGAAGGGTCCAGAAGGTCCGACACTCCGGAGGGGAAGGGTACATGAATGTGTCATAACAAGTTGGAATGATTGCATCATGTACTAGGTATCATGGCTGAGCAAAATAAAGGGATAAATCAAATCCTAGTTTGAAAAGTCAAACACCAATTTGAAAAGTCAAACGGCAAGTTTGCTTGGTGGAGGGAGAGTAGGAAACCTACTTAGGGAGGAAGTCCTACTCCCTCCACCCGCCGGCCAAGGAGGACGAGTTGGAGGAGGACTCCCTCCTCCCAACCGCGCCTCCCTCCCACCTATAAAAGGAGGGGCAGGGGTGCCCCTCTTCCCTACACCTCTCTCCTCTAAACCCTAGCCCTAGCCGCCGGCCTCCACCAAGTCGCTGCCGCCCCTAGGGTTTGCCTAGCCGCCGAGTTGGGGCCCTCCCCTTGCCCTAGCCGCCGTCCTAGATCTCTCTCCTTGGTGCCTCTAAACCCTAGATCGCCAAGGCCTCTCTCATAGTCCACCATACTCGCTCCGGCTTAAGACGAAGCCCTGTGAGATCTCCCCTCTACTTCCGACACCATGCCGTCATGCTGCCGGAATCACGAGGAGAGTGCTACAACCTCCGCTTCCTGCTGGAACAAGGGAGAGGAAGGTCTTCATCGAGTACCAAACGTGTGACCGACCGCGGAAGCGCTGCCGGAACGCAGCGCCGGAAGGATCGTCTACGCGATCTTGAGATCGGAAGTGTACGGCTACATCACCCATGAGAATCTGCTCTCATTAACCGCTTTGGATCTTCGAGGGTTAGTATTCTATCGACTCGTTGCTACAATCTAGTAGATAGATCTTGGCTTGATCATAGATTAGATCTTGATTGTGTGTTCATGCAGTAGAATTTTTTTGTTTTCCATGCTACGAACCCCTACAGTTCTTGGGCTCGTTGGATTCGTATCATTGAGGGATACAACCCCATGATTTTGGATATTTATTTTGGGAAGTTGGAAAAAATCGCTTTCCCAACCTCTCAAATGGCTAAGTCTGGTCCCTGCAACTTCTCCATACTATGCTCTCTTTGTTCCTTTTTATTCGTAATCTTCACCAACACCTACACAGATGTCATAGACAAGGAAAGTGATAAAATTCTACCTAAACTACTAAACATGCAAAGCTCGTATGAAAGTAAATGAGAACTAGAAGTCATGCATATAATGCATAGCTATAGCTAGAGGAAACATGATATGAGAGATAAATGGCACATTTTATATGGCTAAAAGAGGTGGTATTTCACAGCCATCAACTTCCCCAAGGTAGACGTTGCTCGTCCTCGAGCAGGAAGGGTCGATAATAAATTAATGGTTGTGAAATAGCTTATCATTGGAAATCAATGCCTTGCATCCTTATTTCTTCTACAAGATTGAAGAGAGAAAACATGTATTCATACAAGGCAAGGGGGCCTTCCAAAGAGGGGAGGTCCAAGAGAGAGGGGGCCCACTAAACAAGGCCCTATACGCTGAACCCACCGTAAAGGCCCCTGAGGGTGAAAGAACATGTTGGGCCCCCATGTGTGGTTTTGGTAATTAATGACAATTTTTATGGACTAATGTGTGTATTAAGTCGTACTTGTAGGAATTGTCCTTTGGTATCGCTTGAATCATGTGTTGTCTTCAAGGTTAATGAAATGAGGAGAAGATGTGTTGTGCAAGCTCAAAATGCGCCATCTATAGAAGATCTCATGTTTGATGCTTGCCATCCTCGGTGATCATGGATCGATGATGAAGAATCAAGAAAGGCGTTCCATCTTGAGAAGGGCAAGATCGTCTACATCAAGCTCAAGTGGAATGCTCAAGGCAAAGGTATAATCTTGATAGGTTTTCCCTTTTGCCTCGCCCCTGCCCGCGTGCATTGCCTGCATGGATCGTGAGCGCTGGGCCGTGTTCGCTCGCGCCACTCTGCCCGCATGCGTCGGTCGCTCAGGTGCGCCCGCGCTGCCACCTCGATCGTTGCGCGCATGCTGCTCGCCTCGCTCGCGTTGACCTTTCTGCTGTCCCGTGCGCGCTACGCCCTACCCCGTTCGCTTTTTTCCTGGCACGTGCGGTAGTACCGGTTTGGTCCGGTACTACCGGTCCGTTTATTAAAATCGCCCCAACAGGCAGAATCAACCCGACCCTTTAAATATGTTGTCCTTTTTCTTTTTGAGAAGCTTCTTCTTCTTCTATTAGTCTAAGCTTTGCCCACATTTGCTCTAGATTTTGAAGCTTGATTAATCTCTTCCCCTCTGATGATTCTTGCCTATATTTGAGTGGAAGAGAGAGGAGATCTAGATTCACGTTTTGACCAAACCAAAACATCTCCTTGTGAGTGTATCTTTGGGGATCTAGATCTTGGGGGATTTTTGTGTCCCTCTTTGATTCCTCCTCTCTTGTTCCCCCAATAGTTTTAGTAGCTTTGTTGGAACTTGAGAGTGAGGGATTGGAGCACCTTTGTGGTTTTCTTACCATTTGCATTAGGTGCATCAGTTTGAGTTCTCCTTGGAGGATTTGGTTCGTGGTATTCGTTGAAGCTTGTCACTCTTGGGTTCTTGGAAACCTAGACGGTTTTGTGGCCTTGGTGGCGTTTGTTGGGAGCCTCCAATTAAGTTGTGGAGAAGTGCCCCAACCTTGTGAGAGGTTTCGGTTGCCACCGATAAGTGCATCGATAGTGGAAGTGTGGTTCGATACCGTTGGGGTGAGATTCAGCAGAGAATAAGGGAGGCCTTTTGTGGCGTAGGTGGTTAGATACCACCCCCTCTCCAAACGAGACATACTCCATGTTGGGAGGAACTCGGTAAAATATCGTCGCCCCCGTGAGCCTCGGTTATCTCTATACCCGAGCTCTTTACTTATGCACTTTACATTGTGATAGCCTTCGTGCTTGAAGTAATCTATATCTTGCTATCACATTGTTGCTTTTATGGCTTAGCATAAGTTGTTTGTGGACATAGGTGAACCCTAGTTGTTCTAGATTGTGCTTGACAAAGTAAATGCTAGTTTATTTCCGCGTTTGTCGAGCCACTCTCGGAAAAGTTTTAATCGCCTATTTACCCCCCACTAGGCGACATCTGTATCCTTTTAGAGGGGGTTAAGCGCTAAGCCACACTATCCAGGGACTGAGACATGGACATCAGGAGGTTGTCCCGCATCTCAACCCAGGTAGCCTGCTCGTCTGTGCTAAGATTCCTACGGAACGTGACCTGCCACGTCCCCCTAGTAAGGTTCCGCTACCAGGAGCATAGGCTCCACGCAAATCGTGAACAGCTCAGGAGCCTCGTGCCATAGCGGTCGGGCACCACACCATGGGTCCAGCCAGAACAGGGAGTCCCTTCCATCGCCTATGGAAATGGACAACCCTTTTCGTATTTCTGGCTTGATATCCTGGATGGATCTCCAAAACTGAGATCCCTCCCGACGTTCACAAGCCAGTAGCGGCCATCCCCGGAGGTATTTCTCTTTTATAAGTTGTAACCACATGCCGCCATCATCGTTCAGAATTCTCCACACCCATAAGATCATCAAATCCACGTTCATGTGACGCGAGGAAAGGATATCTATGCCCCCGAGATCTTTGGGGGCGCAGATGTCGACCCATTTAACCATGTGGTATTTCTGATGGCCATCATTGGCCATCCAAAAGAACCGGGAGAGCTCCTTATCGAAGTTCGCATGGACGCCTTCCTGGAGAAGGTATAACCCCACAATATACATGGGAGACTAGAGAGGCAAGCGTCGATGAGGATGATCTTGCTCCCTTTTGAGGTGAATATCCCCTGCCACAGCTCGGATCTCGCCTTGACCTGACCCAAGGGGATCTAGGTCCTTGATTAGGATCCTAGTGTCCCTCACTGGAATATCGAGGTAGTTTAGGGGGAGTACCGCCAACCGACAGTTCAGGTTATCTGTGATCCTCTACTGATCTTCTGCGGAGTACCCGAATACCATCACTTCGCTCTTCGACATGGCCTCAAAGCAGAGAAGCAGAAACTTCAGGTTAATAATATCCTATTCCCCTCCACCATGATCATAGTGTCATCCGCATATTGGAGGTGAGTTACCCTCCCTCCAGGGATGAGATGTCCTACCACACCCGTGATATGGCCGGAATTCTTGGCTTTCTCCAAGATTTCCACAAGGGCATCTACCGCGACATTAAACAAGATCGATGAGATCGGGTACCCTTGTCTAACCCCACATGAGGGTTTGAAATAGGGGCCCACCTCGCCATTTGTGTTTATAGCCGTGTTCCCGCTCATAACAATCTGCATGATTCATCCTATCATGTGATCATCGAGTCCTCTACGCTGGAGGCCCTGGCAAAGAAAGGCCCAATCTAGCCTTTCATGTGCCTTATGGAAGTCTAGCTTGAGGAAGACACCCCTCTGGCGTCTCACCTTCACTTTATGAATAATATCATGAAGCGCCAGAATCTCATCGTGGATATATCTTTCTTTAAGGAAGGAAAAATGGTATGGGTGTGTCAACCGCTCCACTACTGGGGCCAGCCGACGCACGCATACCTTAGAGATGATCCTCTCGATCACATTTATTATTGTGATCGGCCTGAACTGGTCCGTGGCCCCACAATTTTGGGGATTAAGGTAATCACACCAAAGTTTAATCGAGCCATCAGAAGGGTCCCGACATATAGCTCTTGGAGCATAGGCATAATAGCTCCGTGTACTTCGTCTTAGAACTTCTGAAAGAAAATAACCAGGAGGCCATCAGGTCCAGATGCAGAGTTGGCCTTCATCTCTATTATGGCATGTTTTACCTCCTCCGACAGGAATGAGAGCGTGAGCTCAACATTCTCCTCCTCAGAGACAATTGCCCCTACTGGCCAAAAGTCTAACGCTAAAGTCGCCCCTGTGCGGGGCGCTACAGAGAAAAGCTCCTTATAGAAGGAGTAGACCATGGCTACCATGTTTGCTTCTCAAAAAAATCACATGCCACGTAATAATTAAGGCTGACAAGTTTGATGACCACCTATATATTTTTATTTTTTTGAGGAAATATATTTTTACTTTTTTTTTTAGTGGACGGAATCTTTTTCGTTGGTCGTTTTTTTTGTGATGAAGTCTTGAAGCATTCACTAGGCCGCAAGCAAGCAAAGCCAAACTCGCTGGGGGCCCAAGTACGCGAAATTGGCGAACGAGACTGCACAGCCTTTCACGTGCGCACAGCGGAACAAAGCAGACGGCCCACCTGGCCTCTCCCAACGGCACCTTCCGGATCTGACGGCCGGAAATCTCGCGTGGGACGAAAGCTAGCTCGATGCGATCCGCGCACACGGCACACCGACCGGGAATCCGACGGCCGAAATTCCTGCGTCCATCCAAAGCTAACAATAACCCCAGGACCAGGAAAAAACAATTAATAAACGCCGCCGCTCTATATAAAACCCCCCTCCTCCACCACCACGGGCCTCGCCCAATTCCAATTCGAATACTAGGGTTTTGCTGCTCCGCCGCACCCCCCCCCCCCCCCCACCCGCTCCTCCCTGCACGCACGCCCCCGTCGCCGCCTCCGTTCTCGTTCCGATGGTGAGTACGCGACTGGTTTCCGTTCGATTTTGCCGGATATGGCCTGGGATCCGGGGCCGCGTGGGTCTGATCTGTGTCTGTTTTGGTGTTTTGCAGGCGCTGCCGAACCAGGGGACCGTCGAGTACCCCAGCTTCAAGCTCGTCATCGTCGGCGATGGCGGGACTGGTGAGTTTCCCCGGCCTTCTCTCGGTGGTTTGTGTGTATGCCTTGGCTGAGCGGGCCGTGATCTGTTTGATTCGTCCGCTCGATGTGGTTTTGACGAGATCTGATCGGTCATCGCTCTGTGTGGCCTCTGTAATCCGATGAAATATTTGGTCTATTGATTGCATAGCCGTAACATGAATAGTAGTAATATCGGGCGTTTGTAGATTTTCGATTCCGATACACTAATGGGAATACCTTTGTGACCTGTGATAGTTTGAACACACAGAAACTACGGCTGTAGTTGCTAATTGATTTGACTGTGGAGTTATTAGGCAGCAACCTGTGCTATTTCAGTTTTGATGGAATTATATTTAATATTGAATTAGCAAAATCAATATAACAGACATTCTGAAATATGTATGACCTTTTAGAGTGAACATTTCTGATAAGCAGCTGCAGGAATAGTTAGGGTTGATCTGTTTAATAACACAGAAAAGCTCCATTTTTAGTGCTCATGTGATGGATTCTAACTAATCGAATTGATTTTTGTTGTTGTGAACGACATAGATCTGCGGTAAAAACTATGCATCGGCTGCAGTAGAAACAATGCAATTTCTGCAGTATAACTAATCTGCTGCGGTAAAATTATGCATATGCAGTAAAACAATGCTATTTAAATAGAGGCAACAATTGCAACTTAACCAAGCTGTTCTACAGTGCATTGAATTTGCTAGTGGCATCTGCTGGTTCATTTTCTCGATAGTGTGTGTTCTCAAATAGGACTGCCATAGTTTTACTTCTAAGTTGTTACAACAATGTTGTATGCTCAGCTGTAGAATTCTAGCTCCTTTTATTTGTCTGACGATTATTCTACCATTAGTTAAATCAGGTTCTGATACTTTTGGCATATCTGGTTGCAGGTAAGACCACATTTGTGAAGAGGCATCTCACAGGAGAGTTTGAGAAGAAATACGAACGTATGTGTGCGCTGAGCTAATTTTTCTTTTGCCCTTATATTTTAACCTGCATAAAAGCTAAATAAGCACTTCATTATTCTTTTGCAGCAACCATTGGTGTTGAAGTTCACCCATTGGATTTCACCACCAACTGTGGTAAGATTCGTTTCTACTGCTGGGACACTGCTGGGCAAGAGAAGTTTGGAGGCCTTAGGGATGGATACTAGTAAGTGTCACTTGTTAGTAAAGTTTCAGCTAATGCTTCTTCATATTATTGTATCCTTTTGTCTCAATAGGTAGATCTCTTGGTTAGCTTGTAATGTTTTGTCTGGGTTTAGTTGTAATAGTTGCATTAGTTTCATTGTTCATTTGTTGTTGCTAGGGTGTTAGTTTCTAAAAACAGTGAAGTTTCTGCTAATGTTTCTGCATATGATTATGAATGACCTATATTGTCGCAAAGGTAGATGCCATGGTGACGTTTCGATTGTTGCTTCTATTTAATTTGCATTTGTGGTTCCTAAGGTGGAGCTATCTGCCTACTTTATCTGAAGTTCAGTTAAATGCTTATTATACTTTCTTGGGCTGTTACTACTTGTTGGTGTATTTTAATATGTTTGACTGATTGTTCTTTTTAATTAATTTTGCAGTATCCATGGTCAGTGTGCGATTATTATGTTTGATGTCACTTCAAGGCTGACTTACAAGAATGTTCCTACGTGGCACAGAGACCTGTGCAGGTCTTCCTTCTGTTGCAATCTTCGTTAGTAAGTGTTTGGATAATGCTACGGAGTCCTGATGTTTTGTTATTCTCATGCAGGGTGTGTGAGAACATCCCCATTGTTCTCTGCGGAAACAAGGTTGATGTGAAGAACAGGCAGGTTAAGGCCAAGCAAGTCACATTCCACAGGAAGAAGAACCTGCAGTACTATGAAATCTCTGCCAAGAGTAATTACAACTTTGAGAAGCCCTTCCTTTACCTTGCAAGGAAGTTGGCTGGGTAATTTCCCCAACCCATTGGATTCCATTGTCTGTTCCCTTGTTTCATAAATGCCAGTTATACTGACTCTTATTTGTATTTGATGATGCTACTAGTGATGCTAACATTCACTTTGTGGAAGCCGTTGCTCTCAAGCCTCCGGAAGTGACCTTCGACCTGGCTATGCAGCAACAGTAAGTCACGTCCTATGTTTTCTGTCATTTCACTTCTTTTTACCAACTCTGTTCTGCAGATACTCCTCTTGTTCATTACGAGCGAATGAGTGGATTGCTGACTGTTTTTGAAACAATGTTTGCAGGCATGAGGCTGAGCTGGCCGCTGCAGCTGCCCAACCACTGCCAGATGACGATGACGATCTGATCGAGTAGAGAGAGAGGATCATGAGTCTTGTCAAACGGAGAGACGGAGATTGTGCTTCGTACAAGAGTCTGTCGCTTTTAGGTTGATGAAAAGGCTTGATAGTCAAGCCGGAATGTTTTTCCTGGGTTGAGAAACTCTTGTGTGTGACATTGATCCTACATGTTTGCCATGGATTTGTTGTTGGCCACTTTGCTGTGTTACTTAATGGTTCATCAGTATAATTATTATGCATGTCGGCTTACTTGTGGATCATATAAATCTATCTTCCGTCTCTGCAATATCTTTCTTGTGATCGGTTGAGCTATTTGTCTACTTCTGGAGCTCTGGGCTAACCATACAGACTCCAGTTTTAGTCTTATTAAGTTAAGGAGGCTCAGTTAATCTAATCGCAGTATCTGAAGCATTTTGATTGATCTCCTCTGATGTGATGAAACATCTTTGTTGTGTGACTTCCATCTGTGTTGTTTGCCCATGTGCTACTCTTTTTTCGTGTCAGATGGCTTACTCCAACAGGCTTCGCTATAATTTTCAGCCAAATAAAGCAAAATCGTGTAAGTTTTTCCCGAGCAACGTTTGGTCACTGGGACGTGTAATTATAATACTCCCTCCGTCCAACAACCATGTTTCCGATATAGTTTGAACACAAATAAAATTAAGTTCAGAGGCAATGCTCCCTCTTTTTTAGCCTCCACAAATGTTTACGCTCCCTCGTTTTTAGCCTCCACAAATGTTCGACAGATCATTACAATCTGCAAAAGGACTCGTCCGGATGATCTGCGCTCAATGATCATGTTTTGCAGGATCCCGTAGATCACCTCCCATCTGGCAATAGCAAATTGAAATTAGAACACACCAAATGCCTATTTCCTTTCTAGCAACTCTCCTGATGCGAAGCAAAATGAGACTTTGCCGGACCTAAAGGGTTAGATATTGTCTTCACAAGTAGATAGATGCCATCAACGAGGTAGTACCTTTTGATGTATGGATGACCATTGATCTCATAGTTCTACAAACACAGGAGAATACTGCAACACATTGATGTCATTGTGAGGTCCCCCTATGCTAAAGAAAACATGCAATATCTACATGTTTTTGATCTGTCACTGCTTCCAAGTATCACACTGCAATATTCATGATGTCCTTTGTACAAACCTTGCCAAGAAAAGGAACAATTCTTCCATGACTAGTGCATGCAATCAATGATCCCAAAGCATCTTATAAAGTCCTCTCGCTTCATTGTGTGTCATGATCCTAGCAGTCTCTGCTTCATTTGGCCCTCTCAAATAGTCGTCCCCAAACACTTCGATCACCACTTTGCATATTTGGTACATGGCTTTGGACCGAGACATGTTTATTTACTTGTATTTTGAATCTCCACGAGTTCCATATGCAAGCATCATCATGGCAGCCGTGCATTTCTAGATCGAGGAGAAACCCACGGTTCCCACAACGTCTTACTTCATCTTGAAATACGGGTTGTAGGCCCTCACACTTTGCACAAGGTACATGAAAAACTTCTTGCTCATCCTATACCGTAAGTAAAAATGGCAGCCGTGCATTATTGCTGAAGTAGTCGGTGTATATCATCACTTACCCCTCCATTGCCTGCCTTAGCTTGCTCTTGTATCTCCCGAACCGACGAGCCATCGCGTTTGGGACTAGCATTCTTCATGTTCTCGTCTTGCAGCTGTAGAAGACATGCGGGAATTGTCAAGTGCTCCTCTTTGTCGGCGTCAGCATTGGCCTCCTCCTCCATAAACGCTTGGATCATCATCTCGTCGTCGTTTTCCATCGTATATACATGATAGAAAAGGCAGTCAATCACCTGCTCAACAACGATCAATAGTGACGACATAAAAAAATCTGGAAAAGAACCTATCAGCACAAACAGATGAACACCTTGCGCGTGAGGCTGGCGAGGTCGACGCGAGCGCTTGGAAGACCCAATGGACACTAGAGTAAAGCGGCAACAGTAGGCGACTCTTCCGGCTGGGGGGGAGGAGGGCTACATCGGTGACCTACCAACGTCAAACGGGCGGCGACGATTTGGTAGGGTGGCAGACAGGGATATAGGTGCGATTGCAGGTAGAAGGAGGAAATGGAGTCTAGGTCGCTGCCAGCGCTGCACCACGCGATGCTCGCCTTGTGTCTCTCCCCTCCAAAAGGCTCATAGTGGCACTAGGCGGGCTGATGGCACTAGACATGCTATTGGGCCGTGTTGGATAGAACGTGCCCTTAGCGGGCGCGGTTGGGCACACTTTATATGTGGCGGACCCAATAGACGCTTAGGAGCCCTAAAGTGCCCAGAACTGGATATACTCTAAGAGCAACTCTTCCATATCCTGTAATGCTCTTGACCCGCAAAAACAACAGATCGTTTACGATTTTGATGGAAAACAACCCTAAGCAGACCCCATAAACATGCGAAACCCGGAATTTTTTTATGGGGAGGGAAAAAACTCCCGCCTCAACCTCTACATACTTGAGGCACGGCCAATCCGAGCATGCCATGTACGTGAGGAGATATTTGGCGCAATGGACATTTTTGCTCGCTCCTTTCCCGCTTTTGCGCCGCCGCCGATCTATGTGCCCACTTGCTCCCCGACGCTACCATGTCCCGAATTCGACGCCATGGACCTCACCAAGGCCCCGCCCACCGCTGGCCAGGTCACGCGGACTCAACCGTCGCCTCCCGTGGCTCCGACATTAAGCATTGGTGCTCCGAACGCCGACGTGGCTTATCACTTGATTGCCACCTCTAACGTCAACAGAAGGAAGCGTGCGGGCACCCACGTCGTCTCGTAAGCGCCGCAAGCCGCTGGTGCTGCCTTGGTAGACTGACTGGAAGAGTCAATCACCCGCTGTCCCGACGGCCAAGCCAGGTCCTTGCATGTGGAAGCTAGCGGGAGGGAAACTCGAAGAAGAAGAAGAAGCCCGTGCACCACAACGACCTTTCTCCCGCCGCTCCATCTTCGGCCGTCGTCGAGCCCCGCATGATAGCAATAGTACTATCGACAACGTGTTTGTGAACTATACTGCCGACTTGTTGTAGTTGTTGGAGTGAAGCTATGGAGCAAGTGTGACAATCACCTCCAAGTGACATAATTATCGATGACTATGGGAGTGTATTGCACATCTCATTTTGATTTTGTGATCATGTTGCTAGCAAATGATTTTATTTTATTTTGTGATCATGTTGTTAACAAATGCATTTCCACTGTGATTGTAAGAACGTGTTGCAATGAAAAGGTACAAAGCTATGTCCGGCTCCAAGATAAACCATTTACACTTCAACATTGTTGAAAGTTGCTAGAGCATATGGACAAGTGGAAGTTGAGGGAACAAGAAGCACCACCGAAGAAATGGACCTTGCTTCAATTGGATGATGCTAGTGATGAGGAGAGTAGAGAAAGAAACAAGGGAAATCCTAATGGAAACAAGAAGGCAAAAGATAAGCTAAACTTGAAGCCAACTGCATCTAGTTTGAGAGGTAAGATTGGTGAAATGGTGAAGTCAAATAAAGCAATGATGACCAAGACATTGGGAGCAAAGATGATCATGATGGAGAAGAAAAATGCCATGAAGCTTGCAAGGTGGGAAACACTCCGCGAAGATGAGAAGCGCAATGCCACTTTGGAGGAGAGAAGAATCCAACTAGATGAGGAGAAGGCAATGATGGAGCTCATTGTCGACGAGAATAGGATAATGAGAAGTCAAGCTCGTAGTGATGCTTCAGCTAGTGGTGGTACCCGTGGAGGTGATGGTGGTGCCGGTGGAGTTGATGATGGTGGTGATCTGATGAGTCTTGGTGCTATGGCGAGCGGTGGTGCCGTGGAGGTGCATCCGACAAGGACGACATTGCTTGATTTTCGCATATATGATGTAGTTGTACTTTATTTCGTAAATTTATGGTCTCTTTTGTGTCACTTTGACTCCCAAAATAAAAAACAGTGTCCTACTAAAGGAAAGATGCGAATATTTATTTTTACGAATTTCTGTTTGCACGTTCTATACATGCGTGACTGTAAAATGCGTTTTACATTCCGCATGTTTACCAGATCGGCTAGAGTAGCTCTAAGCGACTGTCACATCAATCTGTCCCCTCAAACCTGTGGTTCCAGTTCAGTTTGACACAGCGAGGTTGCAAATTCGCAATGCCGTGCTCCGTCTGGTTGCCGAGAGATTTGCCATCGTGCAAGTCGCCATTAACAAGTGTGGTGCTCAGGTGGTGCCTCGGCCAGGCAAAAACCCACCCAACCCACCTGTGAACAAAAAAATCTCATCGCATCGGCGGAGGCGTCGAACCGCTCGCCAGCTTTTCACCCCGTCCATCCACTTGCTCCTGCTACCCGTTAAAGCCGCCGCCTCCCACTCTCCCAGTCCCCCCTGCCTCTGCCTCTCCCCTGCACCTGCACGCACCAGAGCTCGAGCTAAGGGAGCGAGGCCAAATTCCGACGCCGAGATGAGGCCGTCGCTGCTGAGGACCGCGTCGCAGCACCTGCGCCGCCGCCGTGACTACTCCTCCTCCGCCGCGCAGCCGGAGCGGAAGGTGGCCATCCTCGGGGCCGCGGGCGGGATCGGCCAGCCGCTGGCCCTCCTCATGAAGCTCAACCCGCTCGTCTCCTCCCTCTCCCTCTACGACATCGCCGGCACCCCCGGCGTCGCCGCCGACGTCTCCCACATCAACACCCCCGCGCTGGTCCGTACCCACCCCCTCCCCCTCGCCGTCGCGCCTCGTTCGGCTGGATCTGCCTGTCTGTAGTACTCTGACCGACGGTGTTTAATTGCGCTGCAGGTGAAGGGGTTCATGGGGGACGACCAGCTCGCGGAGGCCCTGCAGGGCGCCGACGTGGTCATCATCCCCGCGGGCGTGCCCAGGAAGCCCGGCATGACCAGGGACGACCTCTTCAAGATCAACGCCGGCATTGTCAAGGGCCTCTGCACCGCCATCGCCAAGCACTGCCCCAACGTAAGCAAACCATCTCCTCGCACACTCCGCCACTGTAGATCTGCACTAGATTTGGTTGCCGAGTATGGCAATTTCGCTTTCGGATGCTTCGAATTGCATATCTAGCGTTCATTTATGGTCTGAGGCAGTGACACTCACCCAGTAAGCGTTAGATTGATGGAAACCAGAATTCTAGAGCAACGATTTGCCCCCAAATAAACCAAACCACACTTCCAAGTCAGGTGATACTTTCCAGCCCAAATTGGCCGGGTAATTCTCCCCCTCCCCATTGGCAATTTCGCCGGGATTGACCAGGGACGACCTCTTCAAGATCAATGCCGGCATTGTCAATGGCCTCTGCACTCCATCGCCAAGCACCGCCTCAACTTAAGCAAAACACACTCTGACACACTTGTCACCGTAGATCTGCAGTGGAGGCACATAGATTTGACTGCCGAATATGGCAATTTTTGATTTCGGCTGCTTCGGATTGCTTGTACTCCATCCCGTGAAGGACTAAATGGATTTGGTTGCTGAATGCGGTAATCGTGTATGGTTTTGGCTGCCTGGAATTGCTTTTGCCTGCCCATCCCATGGTCATAGCAGCATAGGATTAGTACTCTAGAACTACTGTTTGCCCCAAATGAACCAGCCTGCCACTGCAAGTCGGGTGTTACTTTCCTCCCCAAATGTTCTATTCTGATTCTAGGAGGCACGCTTGCTTCAATCTTCAGACCATGCTTCGACAATTTGAGCTTGGCAATGTTCAGTTAAGTTCTGGGGCACAGGGGCACTGCAGTCACATTCTGGCACATAATCGTTGTACGTATTGTAAGTCTACAATAATGGTTTGCCCGTGATTAATCAAATTACCACTACCGAAGCCAGGTATTACTTTCATGTGGCAAATTTGGTTTGCTGTTTCTAGTAGGCACACTTGCTTCAGGCCCTGGCTTGGACTTTGAGCTTCTTCCTTACATTTCCACTTCAGTGTAGTGTACACTGCCACTGACAAAGGTGACATGAGTGGGTAGTTTAAGCATGCGTATGATACCACTGTACTGTGAAGATGTCAAGTCTCATTTGTGGAGAGACTTTTTTTCAATGTATGTATCAATCTCATGGTGGACTCGTTGTTTATACTTTTGGTCAGGCCCTCGTCAATATGATCAGCAACCCTGTCAACTCGACTGTCCCGATTGCAGCTGAGGTGTTCAAGAAGGCTGGTACTTTTGATGAGAAGAAGCTGTTTGGTGTCACCACTCTTGATGTTGTCCGTGCTAAAACATTCTATGCTGGGAAGGCGAACGTGCCAGTCACTGGTATGGATAGCCATAGATAATTTTGAGATCGCAATATTGGGTTTTATGTCTCTGTCCATTAATTCTGAGTGGTTCCTGTGATCTTTTGCAGGGGTCAATGTTCCTGTTGTCGGTGGCCATGCTGGCATTACCATCCTGCCACTGTTCTCACAGGTGTGGAATCCTAGTCTCTTGAATTTTTTGTTCCATTTCCTTCAGTCACAACCAAACTGGTATGCAGAATCGTGAAGTCTAAATACTTGGTGATAACAGAACTATATAGGATATGTCAAGGAAATCATTCTGAACCCTCGTGGAAAAGCATGCAAGTAGATTTAGCGAAGACAATGCAGTTTTTGGATATGAGTCAAATGCATCTCAATCTAGTGTAGTAATCTTTTCATCTGTCAATCACTGAATCGCTATGCAACTACTAATGTCTCTTGTATGCTGTGCCGCCCGCCTCTCAAGCTAATAGCTCCATTTTTATACTTTTGATATAGGCTACTCCTGCAAGTAATGCATTGTCCCATGAGGACCTTAAGGCCCTCACCAAGAGGACACAAGATGGTGGGACGGAAGTTGTTGAAGCAAAGGCTGGAAAGGGATCAGCAACATTGTCGATGGCGTAAGTCTATGGATAAACATAAAACGTTCTGGACCATATCCATTTTCTGCTAGTTGTGCTCTTGAAACTAACATGCTGTATACGTATATACTATTTTTATAGAATCTGAAAGTAGCATAAAGTTTATATACTCTGCAACTAGTCAATTGCTAGGGTATCCTGGCCAATCTCAACTATACAACCAAATTCAGTATTGTATAACCTATCTGGTCTGACTGACCAGTGTATTGTAGTTTTTCCAGTATCCATTTGCTTGTATGTCCACAGCAGTGCTTTACCTCCAAAATGGACAATGTGAAGCTATTTTCCATTCATTTATCAGCACTTGCACGTTTACCACACAAGCGAAACTAAAACGTCCGGCTGCAAATTATATATAACACCCTGGATTCTTGAATTTGTTCCGAATACTGACCTACTTAATAATTGTAGGGACTAATATTTCCTAAGGATTTTTCTCAACCCACTATTAATCTTTTGTTCCTATGTGGCTATGTCATGTGAAATACATGCTCAATTCAATCATGTCAAGCATGTCATATTCAGTTGCACCATTTAGTTGACAAATACCATCTGCCATGAGATGTGGCCACTTTGATCTGTACAGATGAACTGAACTCCATAGGAATCTCTTGTTTTATATTGACACAGGCTAGATAGTATGTTGATTATATTTCCAACTCTTTTGCATTATTTGCTTTTTCCTGACATTTTCATCTTATGATTTTCCAGATATGCTGGTGCAGTTTTTGGAGATGCATGCTTGAAGGGGCTCAATGGTGTTCCTGACATTGTAGAGTGCTCCTTTGTGCAATCAACTGTAACAGATCTCCCATTCTTTGCCTCCAAGGTGATTTTCTGGTGTCTCTGTATAATTCAATTATGTGCCACCATATTATTTGTCAGAGTAAATCTTGATAATCCTCATGTTTCTTTTTATTCCAAGTGCTTAAACAGCTTGCTGCTTGACAACGTTTTCAGTCATGCATGAAATTTGCTTGCATGCTTAATTGCTTATTCATTATAATCGGCGTTATGCTTCTGACACCGAAAGCAAGTATCTGAAGTGTAGGTTACTTTGTGTGATCTGGTCACATGCGCTGCAAGATTCTTTTGTTGATTTCTACGTTTTTTTGTTTGATTAGTAAGTTTATGAAGTGGTGATACATGTAGATAGGTCAGGCATGTGCCATGTGTCACTCTGATGTGATCATATTTGGTTTCATGATGAATGGGGCCAGGGACCTCTCCCCTGTTTTTCTAAAATGTTTTCACGGAGTGGTATATATTAAGCCTGGATATGCTTTAAAATTCGATCGTGCTTATTACCCGTCTTATTCTACAGCTTGTTGAGCATTGCTCCAGTACAACCCCCTTCTCCCAAACTCAAGGGTACTGTAGTCTTTTATTAGTCGCTAATCTTGTTTTAGTTAGACTGGGCCTCCAAGGTTCAAACCTGTATGCCAAGCCTGTATACCGTATACGCTTAAACGCCGGCATTGGACTGATACTGGCCAGCGGCTGGAGTAACTAGGCGCGGCATGACCGTCTGAGGTGCGACGCATGGTAACACGCATGGTAACGGGTACACCAGTTTGGCCATTTTCCTCCCTGTGTGTCTGAGATGATGTACGTCCATGGCCGATCGGGCTGGTGTATTTGTACGACCCCTTTGTGTTTTATTTCGGTTGGATCTTTCCGGCGTCCTGGCCTTCATTTGTTTGCCATGGTCGTTAGTGTCACGTCTATTCAAGGTTGATGAATGCTACCTAGTATCAGTCCGCGATTCAGCCTATAAGGTATAGGTGCTTGGTATACATGTTTGGATCTTAGAAGCGCAGTCTAATTAAAACAAGATTAGCAACTGATTAATGGTAAAAGACTATATTACCCTGGAGTTTGGGGGAGGGGGATGTACTGGAGCTTGTTAATTTCGATGAGAAGATGGAGTTGGTGTGCTGAACACTACTACTTCCTTTGGTATTGCAGGTACGGCTCGGCAGGAACGGAGTGGAGGAAGTGATGGGGCTGGGCGAGCTGTCCGCCTTCGAGAAGGAGGGGCTGGAGAGCCTGAAGAGCGAGCTGATGTCTTCGATCGTGAAGGGTGTCATGTTCGCACGGGAGAGCTAGGCAGCCTGCTCAGATCCTAACAAATTCACCATGAACTTTATGAGATCTGTTGAATTTTTTGTTCGTCCCCAACCCCTTCTGCTGGGGTCATCGAGGGGTGGGTAGTGCAGTGCTCCACAATAAATTGCCGTGGCTTGATGCCAACCAGAACCATGACTTGTAATGCCGGAAACAGTGACACCGGCGGCGCCTTTAGGTGTGCCTCGGTCTGTTGACAGTACGGTGAACCTGAAATCTGGATGTTCTACAGGGGCGTGTGGCTCATTTCTCTGTCGTGTTAAACCTCTGTTCGAAGGACTGATGTGAAACTAGTGTTCTTTCAGTAGTAGCAGTTGAAGTTTGGCTGCGCACACTGCCGAGAACCCATTTTTGTTATGGAATGATGCGTGCTCGCGCAGGACCGTTGCCCAACTGTCAGCCCAAAGTGTGGAAGCAACAGATACTGGTAAGACGAGCTGAGGGTTCTCTCGTGTTAGTTGGAGCCTGGAGAAGGCAACTGATCGATACTGTGCATTAGCTTTATGGATGGGAGCATGATGAATGCAATGCACAGCACGAGAGGACCAGCA
Source organism: Avena sativa (assembly GCA_916181665.1). Classification (NCBI taxonomy): domain Eukaryota; kingdom Viridiplantae; phylum Streptophyta; class Magnoliopsida; order Poales; family Poaceae; genus Avena; species Avena sativa. The sequence continues at coordinate 377,854,913 of OV702279.1, read as the reverse complement.
GGCACCTTTTCCAGATCTTGCGCAGCATTCGCGAAGCAGACTGCCAGTAGATAGACATGCCTTCACGGTCTCAAGATCCTCCTTTTCTCGATCTACTAGTATAAGGGCATGTTCATTGGAAGGGATAGCAGCTAACCCTTGTGCCTACCACAATATATTAGTGCATTGTTGAGTTATCCCTAGCACAAAAGTAGGGATCAAGAATACATAGTATCCCTTACAAAAGGCGTGGATAAGGGAGAGCTAAATCGTACAACGCCGAGATATGCCTTCTCCTTCTTAACAAGAGATGATCCCTTACGGAAGGGAAGACTCATGATTTTCTTCTATCTCTCTTCTCTCCACGTCAGCAGCAGTCCTACGTGTCAGTGTTAAGGGAAGGCTAACATAAGAGCGTTGAACGCGCCCTAACAAGTTCCCAACAACTCCGTGGAAATACATTTATTAGGGTTATTAAAGGTGAAGCACGTTTTCGCAACAAAAAGTACAGTACTCTAATTTCTCGTGCCTATCATGCTGACTGTAGGATGGAGGCAAACGTTTTACCCTGTGAAAGTGTAATAAGCAACAGCTTATGGAAAGCTATGGTTGGAACTGGCAACTGTTCACGCAAGCCGGAGGCGTTGTGCCATGTACTACTTCCTTCGTCCAAAAAAACTGATTTTAAGTTTATTTAGATTTGAATATATTTATACATTAAAATACGTCAAGATATATTGGAATTTACACAAACCTAGGTCAGGTTATTTCTGAAGGGAGGGAGGGAGTAGTAGTACTATTGCCGAGCCTGTGGTGGTACTGAAAAGAAGCTGGTAGTACGTTTTTGACGACGTCGAGATAGTCCGAGATAAGATAAGCAGTTTTGCTATTTCTCAGGCGCCTGAGAAATTATTTCTCAATCATTTTGTTTACCGTTGGATTTTGGTTCCAAGATTCGATTGAGCCATCTGGTTGCAGTTTTTTATTTATAAAGCATGCATATTTTCATTCGATTGAGACAGCCACGTCAGCCGACTGAGAAATAGTTATTTCTCGATCGCCACGTAGGCGTTCCCTAAGATAAGCAGCAGGAAAACCGAAGTCGAGAGAGGACAGACAGCACGCACCACCTGCCCCGAAAACGAAACTCGCTATAGTACTACTCCAAGACACTGCGGTCGTGCTCTCAAGTTAAACCTACCACTGACACGACCACTCGTAGGTGGTGATCCTCGACACGACGAGCCTGCCACCCCTGCTCTGCTCCGCCACCACAGACACTGCATTGTCACGGCGGTACATGTACAGGGGGTCTCGCTGCCTTTTCCCCGTCATGTATGTGGCTCATCACAAGCCACACGACACGGACTGTGCCGGAGACGACACAGCTAGTTTCTTCGATGGATCTGTGTCGTCCTTCTCAGTTCTCACCTCATCTTGATTTCAAGAGCATGACGCGACTGGCTTGGTGACGTCATCATGGTCGGAGGGAGGCTCTGACGCTGCTGGCTGGTTGGCGGGCGCATGCATGCAAGCAAGCAACTGAGGCTTGCACGCAATTAGACGGCTGACCGGAGACACTTGCACGCAGCAGCTAGCTAGCTCTTTTTTTTTTAACGAGAAGGGACCTGAAGGTCCCAGAGCTGGCATTAATAAATCAAAATTGATACAATACTGCGGAAATGACCTGAAAGAAAACAAATAACAACAATGTCCTTCCAATTTACACAAGGAACCCTAGAAAGATTCTTCAAAAGCCATCGAGTCCTTGTACAAACTCCGACCTCGCCGGCGATGCTAATGCCACCATCGCCAGCCGCGTCCTCGCCATTGACAGGCAAGGAAGAAGGGCCTCCCGCCGGAGGTTGAAGATGGGGGCGACGGAAACTGGCCAGCGAAACCATAGAAGCCGGCAAAACACCCGAACCACCCGAGCTGCAAACTGGAGGGGGGTCGATGGATTCTTCAGAGCTCCAGCAGCAGCGGAGGTCGTCGCAGCAGCAGAAGAAAACGAGGTCGCCAATGCCAACTCGCGCGAGGGGGACCCACCATCCAAGACTATCAGCCGTAGTGTGAAACCACCCCTCTTCCTCGCCTCCTTGGCCGGCCAAGAGGGAGAAGGACATACCAGAGCCAACAGCTGGATGACGGCGACACGGGGATTTATTTGGAAGGAGGCAGACAGCCAGAGGAAAATTCGCCGCCCTCCACCTCGGACGCCCAGCGAAATCCTCCACCAGTCTCTGCTCGACGCCGCGCCGCCACGCCGAAGCAGAAGACCTCCAATCCCCTCTGCAACCCGCATCACTCCCTCCTCCCTCACCCCTCCCCTCGCCACCACGGCTGGCCGGAACGGGGGAGAAGAGAAGAAGAAGGATGCATAGCAGAGAGGAAAGACACACCATGGCACTTATTGCGGAGATCCCGGTCATGGCCAAGCTCGCCGTCTCCTCCAACCATCGGAGCAAGACAACGCCGCAGGCAACCTCCCGGATGCGCCGGTCCCGGCCAAGAAGCACCGACGCCCTACTCCATACTACCGGCATATAGCCACTACACCTACCTAAACTACTGCCGCCGACGCCGCCCCTCCGCCATCTCTCACCGGCGTTGCCGGCAAGAGAGGCTTCGGTTTGGCTCGGGCCCTTCTAGTGCTTTCTAGGAACTGTAGCAGGGAGAGGTGGGGGATGAGGGAGAGGAGTCCTTATCTAATGGGAGGTGCTAAAACACCGCTCCTAGCAGCTAGCTAGCTCAAGACCGCCGGAAGAGCTAGCTAGCACGCGTTGGATTGGATGGTCCGACCGACATACCGTTTGCGAATTGCGATGGTGGATTGATTGCACGTCTCTCCGCTGCGTTGCGCTGCGCTGCGCTGCTTGCGGCGTCGTGTCTCTCGTGCCAACAGGACACGTGGATGATCGATCTAGGCACGTATTCTTCCTTCTGGTTCTTGATTCGGTCGGTTCTCCTTACGGATCGTCTACATCTAAGCAGCGTGGTACTTAAGTATGTCAGATTATGAAAAGGACAGCGCTACGCGTTCTCTGTGGATAACTTCTCTCGACCCCCGGTATTCTGAACGACACGTGTCCTTTAAAAAAGATTCAAATCCCTTTTTGCTTGCTACAAATTGTCTCGTTTTTACTGTATATAGCAGAAAACTTCAGAAAAAAAAGTGACAGACTAGATCTCACCGGAGAGTTTGCCAGAGACCTCGCCGGCGAACTTGTAGCAAAAAAAAAGTCCTAATATAGCAAAACCGACATAGCCAGAGACTCTCGTCGGATAAAATGTCACCAGAAACCTCATAGTAAAAAATTACGCTATTGTAGCAAAATCATAAAACAGTTATAGCAAAAAAAATCATCAGTGGTAGCAGAAAACATAATACTTCGCCGGAAAATCGTCGAAGACATCAACGTAGACTCTCGCCGGAGACGTCATAGCAAACAATTTATACTATTGTAGCAAACATATAGAGCGGTTGTAGCACCGTCGTCAGCCGCAAGTAGCAAAATCCGATGGCGTGTGTAGCAAAACCTTGACCCCACTTATAGCACCGTGTCGGCCGCATGTCGCAAAAAACGGAGCCGCTTGTAGCATCGTCGTCGACTGCCCATAGCATCGCCTGACCCCTAGGCCGTGGTAAAACTCGTTGGTTTGAGGTCCTATTGCCGGCGAGGTCACCGTAGCGCTGTGCCATGGATTCTCAACCCCACCGCCGAGATCTCCATGGCCATGGCAGAGGTCACCGCAACGCTGTGCCACGGATTCTCAACCCTGTCGCCGAGATCTCCATGGCCATGGTAGAACACTGTGGAGCGGAGAAGGGAGAAGGAGTGTGAGAGAGTGGGCGGGGGCGGAGGATCTGCCAACGACGGTGGCTCGATCCAGCAGGCGGGACGAAATCCGGCGGCGGCGTCGGTATCCTGGGAAGAGATGTAAGGTTGGAGAAAGAAAACGAGAAGAGGATGGTGGGCCTTGCTGTGCACTCTCACGATACGGGACGACCTGGCCACCGGGGGGATGAAAACCGTCGTATCCCTCGAGGAGGGGAATCATTTCCCTTATTGAAAGTATTAAGTTATACTACATCTTATGTGCTCCCTCGTCTCCAGAAATAACTAACTTAGTTTATCTACATACAAATGTACCTATACATTAAAATATGTCTAGATACATTCGAATTTAGAAAAACCTAAGTCAGTTATTTCTGGATTGAGGGAGTATAAATTTTCATTAAGTTACATTTTTTTTAGTGGGAATCAAGTTACACGTTCGCTAAACTAATGTTGTAGACTACTTTATTTTCAAGAGTCCGATTTAGACATAAGCTAGCAAAACTGCCCACTTGATTCAGAGTCAAAAAGTTGAACACACTATGGGAGTACGCACTGGCCGAACCCATTGGCCGCACTCGGTAGCCAGAAAACACAGGAGCACGCACGCACGCACGCACATAACCTGAACACACTATGGGAGTAAGTACCGCAGAAGACTGCAAGGGCCATATGCCAAAACTGAAAATAAGACACACCGATGAGCAATGTCGGATGGTCGAAGGGGCATGGATTAGCCAAGACCACACATAACGATACCAATATGCAGTGTCGTAGTTGAAGGCAAAGATTTGGATTTCGGTTTTTCTTTACCGGGCCTTGAGCTAAATCTCGTACGAAACGCACGAACCTAAATTTGATCTCTGGAACAAAATTCGACCGAAGTTTATTTTTTTTGGACAAATTCAATCAAAATCTAATAAATATTTTAAAATTTTAAAAAACGTTCCCCAAAATTCAAATTGTTTCGTCAAATTTCTAACGGGCCCTAATGAATTGGCCGAAATTCACTCAAATTTCTTCATTCGACGAGGACAACGGTCCGCCAAGGCCACATAAAACAACATCGATGTTTTACTTCTGTTCTGGAAAATAAGACATACTTAGTTTCACTTCTTAAACAAAAGGCCTAAACCCGGCTTTATAGATAGAGCCCCAAACAACAGTTATACTTACTTTTACTTCCAATGCACTAGTACAAATTTTTGGTCAAAATCCAAATCATATTTAGTTTAACTAAATTTATATAAGACATTATCAACATCTACAATGTTACTAAGTAAATAAATTATATGTTCAATATTCTAATATCGATTTGATATTATTGATGGTTATATTTTTTCATATGAAATTGATTAAACTTAGAAGGCGGAGTACCAATCTAGTCACTCATAAGGCATCCCACTCCCACGGCCGATGCCACCGCACGAGTACCCGTGTGCCGATAGACCACGAGCAACGATATAAATGCACACACCAAAGCTGAATGAAACAACCCAACACTATAGCTCGATCAAACTACTATTCACAGCTATATAGCGCCCCCAAGGGCACGTACGTAGCCGAGGTTCAACAACAAGAAGAACAAACTCCCACCGCGCTCGCCGGCCCGTCGCCCTTGCCAACGATGTCGTCGCCGAGGCCGACGCTCGGGAGCATCGCGAGCCGGTGGCGCGAGCTCCAAGGCTCGGGCTCGTGGGAGGGGCTCCTGGACCCGCTTGACCCGGACCTGCGCGCCTCCATCATCGCCTACGGCGAGCTCGCGGAGGCCACCTACGACGGCTTCAACTCCCAGCGCCGCTCCCCGCACGCCGGCTCCTGCATCTACGGCCACGCCGACCTGCTCGCCCACGCCGGCGTGTCCAGCCCGGGCCTCTACGCCGTCACCAAGTTCCTCTACGCCACCTGCGGCCTCCTGCTGCCGAAGATCACCAGCATCCTCCCGCCGCTCTTATCCTCCACGTCCGTGCCGGACGCCTTCTTCGTGCTGCCGCTGCCGTCCCTGCTGGAGGAGCCGTGGTGCCGGGAGTCCAACTGGGCTACGTGGCCGTGGCCACGGACGAGGGCGTGGCGGCGCTCGGGCGGCGCGACATCGTCGTGGCGTGGCGCGGCACGGTGGAGAGCCTGGAGTGGGTGAACGACCTGGACTTCACGCCGACGTCCGCCGCGCCGGTGCTGGGCCCCGCGGCGGAGGGCAACGGGGGCGCCGTGGTGCACCATGGGTTTCTGTCAGTGTACACGTCCAGCGACGAGGATTCCAAGTACAACCAGGCTAGCGCCAGAGATCAGGTGAGCGTTACTACTTTCTTTGCTGAATCTTCGCTTGGTTACTGGAAGGCACGAGCCAAGCATGCATCATAATCATATGGTTGCATGTGTATGGAAAAGAATTTTGTTGAACGTGACTTTACGTTAAAAAATCTACCTCAACCCGAAATTATTCTGATTGGTCAGACTTGAAAGCTAGAACTACCTATACCACCGTGTTCATACTAAACTATAAACTCTTTAAAACTGTATACCTAAACCTTGGACCATTATTTAGAAGCACCATGTCTAAAAGTGTTGTATTATACATGATTTTAAAAATATAAAGAAAACTCATGGGCACAACGATTGCTATGAAAGGATAACTCGAAAAACAATGATACAAATTTGAGAGCTGATTTTCAGGAACTGTAACCCCAGTTCTCCAGTTCTCATCCATATGGACTATTTCGTGATCCAGGGTGTGAGGATCAAGTTTATTAATAGATCGGTGGAATTTCATAAAACAAATTCTATACCTTACCTACAACCATACACAATAAGCCAAGTTTTGATTAAAAAACTTGTGTTTCTATTTTTTAAAAAACTTATCTTAATGGGTAAGATTCAGCTCAATATCTATGTTGGTGTTTTTTCAAGATTTTATAGAACTTAAATGCATTTTTTGCTAAGGTCCACAAAGTGTGTGCACCAGTAGCTATCTCTAAAACTTACACTAAACAAATACTAGGTATATTTGTTAACATTTTATTAATTTTTTAGCATGAATCAAAAAGGGGACTTGGCTGGTGGTCCAGATCTTGAGACAAGACGTCTCTAGGATAATATGCGCATTTTTATACAAATATTACTATTTATGCTTAACGGATGTTTGATAAAAAATTGGGTGCTAAAATAAATACATTGGTCTTCTTTCTTCCTTCACGTCGATCTAAATCACCATGTACATATTTCTGAGCACCACCTACCTAGTGATATATATATGGACTTCAATTTACTTAAAAATTGCTACAAATGATGAAATTCAAATTTAGTTTAGAATTGGGGCTATGCTTTCCAGTGTCGCTAAGCATTTTTTATCTTCATTTACCCTAAGATTAATCCTAGCAATCATGCACTAGAATTGGAGTATTTCTCACCTCTAGCGCTTAGCACATAGGGATATGCATATGCTATTATAGAAGTATAGTGCATCTAGCAGGTCGATCCATTTTGCATTTTCCATTTATGAAGTGTTTCAGCATTGCTTTCTCTTCTTGAGAAACTAAAGTGTTTTTGTATTGATGAGGGTCAAATAGTACATATGTAGGCAGATACGTTAACACTTGAAAAGTTGAAAGGTAGGTTTGCTATAGAAATGCAAGGAAATTTAGAAGTGATCAATAGAGTGTGATGGTAAGGTCCGGCTCCACCTTCGACAAGCTCGTGCAGCGTGTCGTTGGTTCCTTCAAGACATCCATCTCCCAACGCTAAACATTGTTGGATCGATCGACACATGAAAGCTGCGTGGTGCGTGCGCTGTTGCATATCTTTCGATTTAATGCCAATTTAATTCAGCTATCTAATCCGTTAGGAAATCTAGCCCATAGTCCTACTTAACTTGTTGATCAAGCGTGCACGCGTGACATACATGGACCATGGTCGCAGGTCGTCGAGGAGGTTCGGAGGCTGATGGAGCTTCACAAGGACGAGGAGACCAGCATCACCGTCACCGGCCACAGCCTCGGCGCCTCGCTGGCCACCCTCAACGCCGTCGACATGGTCGCCCACGGCGTCAACGTGCCTCCCGCCTCCAGCTCCAACCAGTCGCCGTGCCCGGTGACGGCGATCCTCTTCGCGAGCCCGCACGTCGGCAACGACAAGTTCCGGTCCGCCTTCGCGTCGTTCCCGGACCTCCGCGCCCTCCACGTGAAGAACTTCGGCGACGTGGTGCCGCTGTACCCGCCGATCGGGTACGTGGACTCGGCGACGGCGGCGCTGCCCCTCGACACCGGGCGGTCGCCGTACCTGAAGCAGCCGGGCACCGTGCTGACGCGCCACAACCTCGAGTGCTACCTGCACGGCGTCGCCGGTCACCAGGGATCCGCCGGCGGGTTCAGGCTGGTGGTGGACCGCGACGTGGCGCTGGTGAACAAGGGCGCCGACGCGCTCAAGGACGAGTACCCTGTGCCGCCTAACTGGCATGTTGTTAACAACAAGTGCATGGTCAGGGGCCCCGATGGCCACTGGAAGCTCAGGGACTTCGAGGAGACCTGATGGAGATGCGGCCTGCCACGTGCCACCAGTGCCACGAACGTACAATGGCGGTCAGGCGATCTTTAGTTAAAAAGAATATTGTTACTTCCTCCGACCCATATTAATTGACTTAGATTTTTCTAAATTTAAATATATCTAGATATGTTTTAGTGTTAGATACATTCGAATATAGAAAAATTTGAGTCAACTAATATGGATTGAAGGGAGTAGTATATTATTATTATTATTATTATTATTATTATTATTATTATTATTATTGTACAACAGATGTATCATCCGTACTCATGTATCGTTTCCCCACTCGTGCCTCCTTCTCGCGCCCCCCACCTCGCTATCCCTTGAGAGTCGCCCCCCTTCCTAGGCCAATCTGAGGCCCTCCTCGACGGTGATGCCATCCGGAGGAAGCTAAGGAGCGGCGCTGGCTGCAGTAGTTTAGGTTTTAGGGTTAGATTTTGTAGATTTTGTCCCCCGTTGCGTTTCAGAGTAGGACGTCAGATCCCATCAGCTGGATCTAGCGCGCCCGCTGCTCTCTCTCCCTCGAGGCACTGCACTGGTGGCAAGTGGGGTGGCAAGATTGGATCCTAAAGCTCGGCATCTCCATGAATAAGGCCGTCTTCCCTTCTCTTTGGAGGTTCTCCGATCTGGCGCTTCTCCACGGCGTCAGGTGGTCGTCGGTGCTGCTATCCGTTCAGTTTCCAAGGTGGGAACTAGGTGACGATGGTGAACCTGGTGAAGCCTTCTACATGAGTGGATTTTTGGCTGCTCCTGCTCGTCATCATCGACATCTTCTTCGCCCGCCTCCCCAAGTCCGTGGCAGGTTCTTCGGGTTTGACGCCAAGCCGCATCGCACGGAGAGGTATTCGTGAGCTCTCTCTGCCCTGACTCTGCTTTCCTCCCTATTCTTCTTCTTCTCCCTAAGCTCCACGGGGGGATGGGGAAATAAGTTCTCAGTGTTGAAGCACAGTTGGGGTGGATCTGGGGTCCAAGAACCTTTTCTTTTGGGAGCTCATACTCTGCTTCTGAATGGAAGACGCCGAAATCCTTGGCCATGTCAGCCTTATCCATGTTGGTGTGCTCCAACAATTTCTCAACCTCCATTGGGAGGACCTTTTTGAGCTCAGACGCTGAGAGCTTCGCCGGGCCAGAGGCAAGTGGTGCTGTCCCCGTCTTCGTTCATGATTGTAGCGTTATGTGCTCTCTTCTCCACAGGGATAAGAGAAAGGACTAGATTGTAATTTTCAATCCTTTAGCAAGGTCTTTTCTACAAATGCCAGGGATCCATGTATTATTTTCTTATCTTATGGAATCATTTGTAATAAACTTATACCTCCACTGCTATATTAATGAAAAGTTCTAGCCTCTTCTAGGGCACTCCACACTTAAAAAAAAGCTTAGAGGGAGAATTGTGACATGCAGCCGCTCTTCCTTAATCAAACATGTATGTTCCAATACATGTGTAGATTTCACACTTAGTGTTACGGAAATTATAACCCCTTGTCCCCATGCTCCTTTCTCATAATGAAAGAAGGAACACTTGGTATTTTTTTTGCCAATTACACTTTGCAAGGTTGTCTTTGGCTAGATGACCACCTCGGCGGAGAAGTATACCACATAAAATTCTTAATTTTAAGTGTCGCCTTTATTTTTGAAATATGTTTGTAGTTAATTATGCCGTATCTAAATGGACTAAAGCTTTTTAATATGGACTCTGCTGAAAATTTACCTCACGTAGATTCCATCGGAATTCATCGCGTCCATGCTATAGCTAGAAGGAAGCCATATGCTCTTGTAGAGCATGCCACGAGACAAGTTGCCTATCACCGAGATCCCTTCTAAATGGCACGTTAGGTGGGATTGTTTTCAACACCTATGTGATTGTATCGGTTGTATTACGGCTAACATTGTACAAAGTTGGATATTGTTCTAGCAACAGACCATCTCTAAGCCAAGAGTCCTCCTAGAAACAAATCTCTGAGCCATCCTTAATTAAGGAAGTCTATAACGGTAGAAAAATTTCTTATCTATCATTAGACCTGCACAAACGTGTGAATTCTATGGTTTCTAGTAAAGTTGGAAGACCACTTTTGAGAACACACAATTCCATATCAGGAGGTTTCTCATACCCCTTCATTGTTAAGTAGCTTGTAAAACCACCTGCTAAGAAGATCCATACCACGAGGTCCTAAATGCCAAGATTCCCCCCATCTTTTGGACGACATATTATATTCTATTTATCTATTCTATACTTTTTTCCTGCTATCTTCTTGCAAAAAGAACCCAGATCAAAAATAATCCAGACAATGGAGTACTCCTTTTGGTACTTGGAAGACAGATAGCATATACACCACCATATTGTTGAGTACAAAGTTAATGGAACTAAGCACCCTCCCATGGGCATGAGTTTTACTTTCAAGCCGCTTAAATGTTTCTCTAGCCTTTCCTCAACAATTTTCTACTCAACATGTGAGAGTCTATGATAGTGTATCGGTATTCCCAAATACCTCATAAGGAAGTGTCCTTGCTCGCAACCAAAACAATTGAGTATATTGAGCGACACTTTGTTGTGCTTCTCCAAAACAAAACAACTCACTCTTATGTAAATTTATTTTTTGGCTCGGAAGTTGCTCAAGGTTTTTAGCCTTTTCAAGGTCATGTTCCTAGAAAAGATCGTGTCATCAACATAATGTCAGATATACAATCCACCATCCATAATATGTGACTACTCGTTCTATTTGGCCCGAGTTTGCTCGCTCTATCATGATGGCGAACATATCAACCAGCATGTTAAATAACATCAGGGGTGATGGTCACTTTTGTTGAAGTGTATAAGTGGATTGCACTAGCCCTTTGTAAGGGTTCGTAGCATGGAAAACAAAAATTTTCTATCGCATGAACACACACACGCCAAGATCTATCTACTAGATTGTAGCAACGAGTCGATAGAGTACTAACCCTCGAAGATCCAAAGCGGATAACGAGAGCAGATTCTCGTGGATGATGTAGTCGTACACTTCCGATCTCAAGATCGCGTAGATGATCCTTCCGGCGCTGCGTTCCGGCAGCGCTTCCGCAGTCGGTCACATGTTCGGTACTCGATGAAGACCTTCCTCTCCCTTGTTCCAGCAGGCAGCGGAGGTTGTAGCACTCTCCTCGCGATTCCGGCAGCACGACGACGTGGTGTCGGAAGTAGAGGGGAGATCTTGCAGGGCTTCGCCTTAAGCCGGAGTGAGTATGGTGGAGCAAGAGAAGTGCCTTGGCGATCTAGGGTTTAGAAGCACCAAGGGGTGGGGTGCAGCCGGCGGCTAGGGTTTGGGGAAACCCTAGTCGGCGACTTGGGAGGAGGCCCTAGGCGGCGGCAGCAGCAGGTGGTGGCGCCAGGGGCTAGGGTTTTGAGGTGTGTGGGAGGGGACGCTGTTGGGGTTCATAGCATGGAAAACAAAAAATTCTACCGCATGCAAACAAACAAGCCAAGATCTATCTACTAGATTGTAGCAACGAGTCGATATAAGAACTCACCCTCGAAGATTCCAAAGTGTTTAACGAGAGCAGATTCTCGTGGGTGATGTAGTCGTACTCTTGCCGATCTCAAGATCGCGTAGACGATCCTTCCGGCGCTGCGTTCTGGCAGCGCTTCCGCAGTCGATCACACGTTCGGTACTCGATGAAGACCTTCCTCTCCCTTGTTCCAGCAGGCAGCGGAGGTTGTAGCACTCTCCTCGCGATTCCGGCATCACGACGGCGTGGTACCGGAAGTAGAGGGGAGATCTCGCAGGGCTTCGCCTTAAGCCGGAGCGAGTATGGTGGACTATGAGAGAGGCCTTGGCGATCTAGGGTTTAGAGGCACCAAGGAGAGAGGGATAGGCCGGCGGATAGGGCAAGGGGAGGGCCCCAACTCGGCGGCTAAGGCAAACCCTAGGGCGGCGGCGGCTGCAGGAGGGCCGGCGGCTAGGGTTAGGGTTTTGGTGGGGCAAGGTGTAGGTCTAGGAGGGCACCCATGCCCCTACTTTTATAGGTGAGAGGGCGCCGGCCAAGGGGAGGGAGTCCTCCCCCAAGTCGGCCTCCTTGGCCGGCGGGTGGAGGGAGAGGAACTCCTCCCCAAGTAGGTTTCCTACTCTCCCTCCACCAAGCAAAACTGCCGTTTGACTTTTCAAATTGACGTTTGAGTTTTCAAACTAGGATTTGATTTATCCCTTTATTTTGCCCATCCATGATACCTAGTATATGATGCAACCATTCCACATTGTCATGACACATTCATGTACCCTTCCCCTCCGGAGTGCCGGACCTTCCGGAACCTTCTAGAACATTCCCGATGAAAACACCGTAATCATTCCCCAACTCCGAAACAGGACTTTCCTTATATGAATCTTATTCTCCGGACCATTCCGGATCTCCTCGTGATATCCCGGATCCCATCCGAGACTCCAAACAACATTCGGTCTCTTACTCATCATTCCATAACTACTTAACAACATTGAATCCTTAAGTGTGTCTCCCTACGGTTCATGAATTATGCGGACATGATCGAGACACTTCTCCGATCAATAACCAATAGAGGAATCTGGAAATTCATATGGCTCCCACATATTTCAACGATTACTTTGCGATCGAATGAACCACTTACATACGATACCAATTTCCCTTTGTCTCATGATAGTTTACTTATCCGAGGTTTTGATCGTCGGTATCTCTGCATACCTAGTTCAACCTCGTTACCGATAAGTACTCTTTTATCGTTCCTGTGGTATGTGATCCCTTGTGAGCCAGTCACATGCTTGCAAGCTAATTGGATGACATTCCACCGAGAGGGCCTAGAGTATATCTATCCGTCATATGGATGGACAAATCCCACTCTTGATCCATGTGCCTCAACACATACTTTCCGAACACTCAATGCCACCTTTATAGCCACCCAGTTACGGTGTGGTGTTTGATGTCATCAAAGCATCCTTCCGGTGATGGTGATTAGCATGATCTCATGGTCGAAGGAATTAGGTTACTATGTATCAGAAAGCTTATAGCAATTGAACTAATAAAATGACTTGATCTTTATGCTACGCTTATCTATAGGAGTATGTTCATCATACCATTCTCCTAATGATATGATCTTGTTGTTAATAACATCTCAATGTTCATGATAGGGAAACCACAATCATCTATTAACCAACAAGCTAGTATTATGAAGAGGCTTTACTAGGGACACAAATTTAGTTTACAAATCACACAAGTATTAATGTTTCCTGGTTAATACTGTTATAGCATGAATGTAAACATTTATCATAAACACAAAGATATAATAATAACTACATTTATTATTGCCTCTAGGGCATATCTCCAACAGTCTCCCACTTGCACTAGAGTCAACTAATCTAGATTACATGGTAATATACCGAACACCCATGGCAGTTTGGTGCTGGTCATGTTTTGCCCTCGGGAGAGGTTTAGTTAACGGATCCGCCACATTCAGATCTGTGTGTACTTTGCAAATATTTATGTCACCATCTTGGACATGTTCTCGAATAGCGTGAAAACGTAGCTTGATGTGCTTCAGCTTCTTGTGTGACCTTGGTTCTTGCGCATTGGCTATGGCGCCCATGTTATCACAGTAGATAGACATTGGGTCCAACGCACTTGGAACCACACCGAGCTCTGTAATGAACTCCTTCATACATATCGCTTCTTGTGAAGCCTCCGAAGCAGCTATGTATTCCGATTCAGTTGAAGATCTCGCCACAACGCTTTGCTTTGCACTCCTCCAGCTAACTGCTGCACCATTCAAAATAAATACGTATACAGATTGAGATTTAGAATTGTCTGGATCGGTGTTCCAACTAGCATCGGTGTAACCATTAACAACGAGCTGTTCATCACCTCCATAAGAAAGAACCATATCCTTAGTAATTCTCAAGTACATAAGGATGTTTTTAACCGTTGTCCAATGATCCACTCCTGGATCACTTTGATATCTGCTAGTCAAACTAACAACATATGCAATGTCAGGTCTAGTACATAGCATGGCATACATTAGAGATCCTATGGCTGAGGCATAGGGAGTCTTACTCATCCTTTCTCTATCTTCAGCCGTTGCTGGACTTTGAGTTTTACTCAACGTCGTATTGGGCAACATGGGCAAGAACCCTTTCTTGCTATCTTCCAATCCAAACCTCTTTAGAACTTTGTCCAAATATGTACCTTGTGACAATGATATTAGGAGTCTTGATCTATCTCTATAACTCTTTATGCCTAATATGTAAGCTGCTTCGCCAAGATCCTTCATTGAAAAACTATTATTCAAATATTCCTTGACACTATTAAGAAGGTCTACATCATTCCCAATCAATAATATGTCATCTACATATAGTATTAAGAATGCTACAGAGCTCCCACTCACTTTCTTGTAAATACAAGCTTCTCCATAAGTTTGTATAAAACCAAAACTTTTGATTACCTTATCAAAACGTTGATTCCAACTTCGGGATGCTTGCTTCAATCCATATATGGACCGTTGAAGTTTGCATACCTTGTTAGCATCTTTAGGATCGACAAAACCTTTGGGTTGCATCATATACAACTCTTCATCAATGTCTCCATCGAGGAACGTTGTTTTGACATCCATCTGCCATATCTCATAATCAAAATATGCAGCGATTGCTAACATAATCCTCACAGACTTTAGCTTCGCTACAGGTGAGAAAGTCTCATCGTAGTCAACTCCTTGAATTTGTCGAAACCCTTTTGCGACAATTCGAGCTTTATAGACAGTAACATTACCATCATCATCTGTTTTCTTCTTGAAAATCCATTTATTCTCGACAACCTTCCGGCCATCCGGTAAGTCCACCAAAGTCCATACTTGGTTTTTGTACATGGATCCAATTTCGGAGTTCATGGCATCTTGCCATTTATTAGAATCTGGGCTCATCATCGCTTCCTCATATGTCGCAGGGTCATCGGTGTTGTCCACCAACATGACGCTCATAACGTGATCATACCAATCAGGAGTGGTACGAGTCCTCGTTGACCTGCGAGGTTTTGTAGCAACTTCAACCAAAGTTTCATGATCATCATCATTAGCTTCCTCTCTTACTGGTGTAGGAGCCACAGGAACTACTTCCGGTGTTGCGCTACTCGCAAGTTTGAGAGAAGGTTCAACAACCTCGTTGAGTTCTACTTTCCTTCCAGTCACTTCTTTCGAGAGAAATTCCTTCTCTAGAAAGGATCCATTCTTGGCAACGAAGATTTTGCCCTCGGATCTATGATAGAAAGTATACCCAATAGTTTCCTTCGGGTATCCTATGAAGACGCACTTTTCCGCTTTGGGTTCAAGCTTCTCCGGCTGTAACTTCTTTACATAGGCTTCGCATCCCCAAACTTTAAGGAACGAACAAACCATAATTCATACGGTGTCGTTTCAACGGATTTAGATGGTGCCCTATTTAAAGTGAATGCGGTTGTTTCTAATGCATAACCCCAAAATGATAGCGGTAAATCTGTAAGTGACATCAAAGAACGAACCATATCTAAGAGAGTTTGATTACGACGTTCGGACACACCATTACGCTGTGGTGTTCCTGGCGGTGTCAATTGTGAAAGTATTCCACATTTCTTCAAATGCTCGCCAAACTCGTAACTTAGATATTCACCTCCACGATCAGAATGCAGAAATTTAATCTTCTTGTTACGTTGATTCTCAACCTCACTTTGAAATTCCTTAAACTTCTCGAAAGTTTAGGACTTATGTTTCATGAAATAGATATACCCATATCTACTCAAGTCATCCATGAAGGTAAGAACATAACGATAACCACCGCGCGATGCTACACTCATTGGACCACACACATCGGTATGTATGATTTCCAACAAGTCCGTAGCTCGCTCCATCAAACATGCTTCGCATCTTTCAAGTGATTCGAAATCAAGTGATTCAAGAAGTCCATCAGGATGGATTTTCTTCATACGCTTCACTCCAATGTGACCAAGATGACAGTGCCACATATAGGTCGAGTTATCACTCAATTTCAAACGTTTAGCTTCAATGTTATTAATATGTGTATTTCCACTATCTAGATTCAACAAGAATAGACCATCTATCAAAGGTGCATGTGCATAAAACATATTACTCATATAAATCGAACAACCATTATTCTCGGACTTAAACAAGTAACCGTCTCGCAATAAACATGATCCCGATATAATGTTCATGCTCAACGCAGGCACCAAATAACAATTATTTAAGTATAAAACTAATCCCGATGGTAGATGAAGAGGTAGCGTGCCGACCGCGATCACATCAACCTTTGATCCATTTCCAACGCGCATCGTCACCTCGTTCTTCGCTAGCTTCCGTTTATTCTGCAGCACCTGTTTCGAGTTACAAATATGAGCAAACGAACCAGTATCAAATACCTAGGCACTACTACGAGTACTAGTGATATACACATCAATAACATGTATATCGGATATACCTTTCTTCTTGATGTTGTCGTTCTTCAAATCCGCCAAGTACTTTGGGAAATTCCGCTTCCAGTGACCCTCTCCCTTGCAGTAAAAGCATTCAGTATCAGGCTTAGGTCCAGCCTTGGTCTTCTTCGCCGGTGCGATAACTTTCTTACCGCCCTTTTTGAAGTTTGCCTTTTGCTTAGACTTGCCTTTCTTGAATTTGGTGGTCTTATTGACCATCAACACTTGGTGCTCTTTCTTGATCTCCACTTCTGCAGATTTCAACATGGAGAAGAGTTCTGGCAACTGCTTGTTCATGCTTTGCATATTGTAGTTCATCACAAAGTTCTTGTAACTTGGTGGTAGTGATTGGAGGACACGGTAAATCCCCAAAGCATTAGGAATCACTATACCCAAGCTTTGAAGTTTGTTTGCGTGCCTAGACATCTTAAGCACATGCTCACTGACGGAGCTGCCCTCTTCCATCTTGCAGTTAAAGAACTTTTCAGAAGCCTCATAACTCTCAACTGCCGCGTGAGTCTCAAATATCAATTTGAGTTCACGGACAATATCATGTGGGTCATGGTTCTCAAACCTTTTCTGAAGCTCCGATTCCAAACCATACAAGATAGCACACTGAACTGTGGAGTACTGATTCTTCCGAGCGAGGTAAACGTTCTTTACTTCATCGGTAGCATTAGCTGCAGGCGGGTCACCCAGCGGTGCATCCAGCACATAGGTCAAATTACCAGCATTGAGGACAATCCTCAAATTGCGGAACCAATCCGCGAAGTTTCTTCCATTGTTTTTCAACTTTTCTTTCTCTAGGAATGCATTAAAATTGACGGTAGGGGCCTCCATTGATCTACAACATATTTGCAATAGTTTAGACTAAGTTTATGACAAATTGAGTTCTAATTAATAGTTAAATTAATCTAGGTGAACTCTCACTCAAAAAAATATCCCTCACATTGTTTTAGTGATCACACGAACCAAATCCACCACATCAAAACCGATCATCACGAGAGTTGATGTAGCTTCAATGGCGAACAATCGACATGTTCATCATATCTACTATATGATTCATGCTTTACCTTTCGGTGATCCGTGTTCCGAGACCATGTCTGTACATTCTAGGCTCGTCAAGATCAAACCTTAGCTTCCGCATGAGCAAATCTGGCTTGCTCACGTTGTATACACTTGCAGAATCTAACACACCCGATCATCACGTGGTGCTTCGAAACAACAAGCTTTAGCAACGGTGCTTACTAAGGATGAACACTTTAAAACTTGAAATTTGTGTGCTTGAGGGATCATCTTATAATGCTACCTAAAAGGGCATGTATGCCCCCATGTGTGGTTTTGGTAATTAATGACAATCTCTATGTACTAATGTGTAAAAGTTTCACTTGTAGGTTTGTCCATTGGAATCGCTTGGGCCATGTGTTGGTATCAAGGTTGGAAGATGAAGAAATGTCCAAGGGCTTTGTGCCCATTGGAATCATGAATAAAGAAGGAGCTTGAAGGTCGATCAAGGCATGTGCAAAGAGTTGCATCAAGATGGATCAACCTCAAGTAAGGATGAAGAAGGACGAGCTCAAGATGCGCCATCTCTAGAAGATCTCATGCTTGAAGCTTGCCATCCTCGTGCTCATGGAATGATGAAGACAAGTTCAAAGAAGAGGTTTCCCCATGGAGTATGGGGGAGCATTTTGCAAGTCTTCATCAAGCAAGAGCGAGCAAGAGCAAACAAGAAAGGTGTTCCCACTATAGAAGAACAAGACGGTCTACATCAAGTTCAAGTGGGACGCTCAAGGCAAAGGTATGTTGATAGGGCTTCTCTTTTGCCGGTCTCGTGTTGTTAGTTGGGAGACCGGATTTAGGATAGATAGCCGTACTATCAAGAGGGGCTCTCAAGCGGGTGTCTCGTTTGCATCGTTCGGAGAGAGCTCAAACCTTTGCATTCATATCATCATCTTTCTTGGTTATTATTTGGTTCTTGTCCATGAGAGGATCTAGAGCTTCTGGTCACCATCATAACAAGCTCTAGCTCATCATCTAAGGATTTCACTTGAATATCTTATTGCGGGTTTTGATCTTGCGAGTTTTCCGGCTCCACACCTTGGGGGATAGATCACATATATATTAATGATATTTTCTCCCAAGGTGATACCCAATATTTTGAGCGCATTCTAGATATGGGCTTTTCTCCTCCTAAGGATCCCCAAAATCTATCTTTGGAGGAGAAGACAAACTCTTATCTCGAAGCTCAAGCATCTAATGTGCTTGTTAATTTTGTGAGCTTTGTTGTTCTTTCCTCAATCATGCCTTTCCGGAATGCTCATGATATATGGACCAAGCTTCAAGAAAAATATGATGTGTCCAAGCTTAATGAGGATGATTGTGTTCCATCCACCTCCGGCCGCGATGAGTTCTCATCTTATTCCACTAGACCAACATGTGAGTTGTCACAAGGTAATGATATGGTGAGCGGTGATAGAACTTGCAATGTAGATAGTGAGATTTCCATTCATGATTCTTTGTCTCTATCTCATTGCAATGTTGTATCTTTGGGCATGAACACTTGTATGACCATATGTGATTTACATCCTAGTGTTGATTGCCCTTGCATATCTTGTAGAAATGAATTGGATATATCTCATGATGATATGCTTGCTTTGCCTTGTTGCCATGATAAATGTGCTTCCATTTCCTCTAGTTCTTGTGTTGCTAACCATGTAGAGGAAAGTGAAGAATGTGTGGGCCAAGGCAAAGTTGTCATTAGAGCTTCATGTGTTCCATCATCATCATCTTATTCCAATGTTCACTTGTGCCTCATGGCTAAGGGTTCAAAGGTAACCTCTCCTTTGGACTCCAATATATCTCATGATGATGTGAATGTTGATCATGTAGAAGTAGATAATGATGTTGCTTCTCTTAAAGAGAAGGGAGGGCTAGTCCTTCGTGCTCTTCATCCTAATAAAAATGCTTGCTCTACTTTCATTGAAATCTTGACTTGTGCTATTGAAAGTAGGCAACTAATATATGAGCATGAGGACAAAATAGATAAAATAAGTGGTCTTGAGCGTGAGTATGCTAATGAAATTGCCAACCTAAATGAAGCTCTTGAAGAGGAACAAACCACTAAGGAATCTCTTGAGGAGGCCTTTGCTCTAGAGCTATCTAGAGTAAGGAAATCTCATGATAGAGAGTTTGAGGTGGCAAGTGCTCTTCGAATTAAAAATGATGAACTTGAAGTTGCCTATGCTAAACTCCTTGAGGATTTTGAGCACCTCAACAATGGCTCTAGGGTCATCAAGGGTGAGCTCATCAAACTCACCGAGTTACATGAGCAACTTAAAGCTTCATATTCTAAAGAGCTTTCCAAGTTGCCCTCACCTCTTGCTTTAATTGATGATGCTTGTGCTACTAACTCTATTTCATGTGAAGCATCTATCTTGAAGGAGAATGTTGAGCTAAAGGCTCAACTTGCTTTCCTAACAAGCAACTATGGGAGATTAGAAGAAAGTCATGCCAAGCTCTCAAGCTCGCATGAGGATCTTCTACTCTCCCATGGTAGGCTAGAGTTAGCTCATGAGGCCATTGTGTCAAAGGTAACATCTAGTGGGCCTCATGTGGACATTAGCACTATATCTACTCCAAATGTTATATTGCCATGTGCTAGTCCTTGTAATTCATCCTCTCACAACCATGCTAAATCTTGTGATGAATTGCATCCTTTGCCTTGTTGCTCTAACAATGAAGCTTCTACTTCCTCTAGTATTGTTGTTGATATTAACCATGTAGAGGAAGTCAAAGAGCTCAAGGCTCAAGTCACTTCTTTGAAGAATGACTTGAAAAGGTGTCATTAAGGGAAGACCACGCTCAAGAATATGTTGAGTGTGCGACGCCCCCCAAGTGACAAGAGTGGGCTTGGATTCAACTCCAACACCAAGAGCAAGTCCACTATCTCATTGAAGCACAAGGGCAACAAGAAGAAGGGCCAAGGACAAGTGAAGAATCCAGCCAACATTGTGTGCTTCAAGTGCAAGTAAGAAGGGCATCATGTGAGGGATTGCCCATTGAAGAAGAAGCCTCTTAGTGAGAAGCAACGGGGGAAGCGGCCTCAAGCTCCTCCACAAGCTCAAGATGGGCCACTTCCCAAGAAGCCTCAAGCTCTTATTCATGGTGCAGCTCCTCCCAAGAAGAAAGACGGCAAGAGAAGAACTTGCTACATATGTCGTGAGAAGGGGCACCTTTCTTCCTCATGCACCATGGGTATCTCCTCATCCCATCCTATATTGTTTGATGATGCTTATTCACTTCGTAAGGATGAGGGTGGCAATGTGTTTTCCAAATTTGTTGGTGCCCAAAGTGGTGTCAAGAAAAGAACCATTTGGGTGGCCAAGCCTATTGTGACTAACTTCTTAGGACCCAACTTGGTTGGGGACTAACAAGCTAAAACTTGATCAATAGGTGTTTTTGGAGGGCATTGGAGACTTGGCTATCTTATGAAGAGTTGAGCGATCTTCATTATATTCTTGTTGTCAAAGTCAAGTCAATTCATTTTTGTTGGATTCTATTCGTTGTTATCTTTCCAACAAAATTGGTTTCATCCCATTTGGAGTTCGGATGCAAAAGTTATTGCGTTTCTGGTTTTCTGGTTTCTGGAATTTCCCTGACCGGAAGTTCGGGCTTCCCACCGGAAGTTCCGCTAGGGCATCTTTGCCGCCGAAAGTTCCGGTGGAAGTTCCGGGTCTTCTTCCGCTCACGCTCAGTAACCTTCTGTTTTGAAGCGTTCTATTTGCCGAAACTTTGTCGGAACTTGCATCGGGAGTTCATCGGAACTTCCGGTCTGTTTTGACCGGAACTTCTGGTTGCGCTTCTGGAGCGGGCGTCAACGGTCTGATGACCGTTGGAGCCAGGCTGGGCGGAACTTCCGCCCAGAGCCGGAAGTTCCGGCCATGATTCGTTTTTTCAGTTTCTCGCTCCGCAGTTTTCGACCGATGGCTGGGTGCCACCGGAACTTCCGGCCTCCCACCGGAAGTTCCGGCCAGGTGTCGCGAATGCCCATAACGGGCAGATCTGGGAGCCCTTTAAAAGGGGCTCCTCTTCCCCTTCGTGGGCACTAGCTTTTCTTCTTGGTTCTTGGCTTTCTCTCTCTCCTCCATTGTCAACCTTGAAGAAGCTTTCCCTCTCCCTTTCCCTTCTTATGATTCTTGCATCTTTTTGAGGGATTTGTGAGAGGAGATCTAGATCTATAATCCCCCAAGTCAAATCCCTTCTTCGTGAAGGAATCATTGGGATCTAGATCTTGGAGAGTTTTGTGTTCTCCTCTTGTGTTCTTCCTCCCTTATTCCCCCAATAGCTTTTGTAGCTTTGTTGGAATTTGGGAGAGAAGGACTTGCCCTTGCATTTGGTGCATAGGTTTGAGTTCTACTCTTGTGTTCTTCCTCCCTTATTCCCCCAATAGCTTTTGTAGCTTTGTTGGAATTTGGGGGAGAAGGACTTGCCCTTGCATTTGGTGCATAGGTTTGAGTTCTCCTCGGAGATTCGGCGAGTTCAAGCTTGTGAGCTTGTTTCTCTTGGGTTCCTTGGAACCCTAGACAGTTGTGTGGTTGGATTGTTGACCTTTTGTGGTCTTGTAGCCTTTTGTGGCGTTGTTGGACTTTTGTGGCATTGTTGGCCTTTTGTGGCTTTGTTGTTGGGAGCCTCCAATTGAGTTGTGGAGTTAGCCCCAATCTTGTACGGGTTCGGTGACCGCCCTCAAGCGTCCCATAGTGGAGCAAGTGCCCGCCTTTTGTGGTGCGCACTTGGGAGAATAGGGTGAGCCTTTTGTGGCGTCGGTGATTTGCGTGCTTCCGCATCCGGGGTGAGGCCTTGTGTGGCGTTGGGTGTGCATCGAGCCACCACACCTCGAGGTGAGCCATTTGTGGCGTTCGGAGAGCATTGCGCCATCGCACCTCTCCAACGGAGATGTAGCTTCTTTGGAAGTGAACTTCGGGAAACAAATCTTCGTCTCCGCGTCCATCGGTTATCTCTCAACCGAACCCTTTACTTATGCACTTTACATTGTGATAGCCATCGTGCTTGAAGTATTTATACCTTGCTATCACCTTGTTGCTTGTATTCCTTAGCATAGGTTGTTGGTGCACCTAGGTGAACTTAGTGGCTAGGTTTTGTGCTCAATAAATTAAACGTTAGTTTTATTCCGCATTTACTTGAGCCTAAACCGTAATAATTTTAAAAGCCTATTCACCCCCCCTCTAGGCGACTTCCTTTGTACTTTCAATTGGTATCAGAGCAAGGTCTCTCGCTTTTAGGCTTCACCGCCTCGAGAGTAAAGATGTCTCCTAGGGGTTTATTGCACTCTCACACATTTACTTTTGATGGCACACATTATGATGTTTGGCGTACTCGCATGCTTAGTCATTTCCGGGCCATTGACCCAAACATTGAGCGCATTCTAGATATGGGCTTGTCTCCTCCTAAGGATCCCCAAAATCTATCTTTGGAGGAGAAGACAAACTCTTATCTCGAAGCTCAAGCATCTAATGTGCTTGTTAATGTTGTGAGCTTTGTTGTTCTTTCCTCAATCATGCCTTTCCGGAATGCTCATGATATATGGACCAAGCTTCAAGCAAAATATGATGTGTCCAAGCTTAATGAGGATGATTGTGTTCCATCCACCTCCGGCCGCGATGAGTTCTCATCTTATTCCACTAGACCAACATGTGAGTTGTCACAAGGTAATGATATGGTGAGTGGTGATAGAACTTGCAATGTAGATAGTGAGATTTCCATTCATGATTCTTTGTCTCTATCTCATTGCAATGTTGTATCTTTGGGCATGAACACTTGTATGACCATATGTGATTTACATCCTAGTGTTGATTGCCCTTGCATATCTTGTAGAAATGAATTGGATATATCTCATGATGATATGCTTGCTTTGCCTTGTTGCCATGATAAATGTGCTTCCATTTCCTCTAGTTCTTGTGTTGCTAACCATGTAGAGGAAAGTGAAGAATGTGTGGGCCAAGGCAAAGTTGTCATTAGAGCTTCATGTGTTCCCTCATCATCATCTTCTTCCAATGTTCACTTGTGCCTCATGGCTAAGGGTTCAAAGGTAACCTCTCCTTTGGACTCCAATATATCTCATGATGATGTGAATGTTGATCATGTAGAAGTAGATAATGATGTTGCTTCTCTAAAAGAGAAGGGAGGGCTAGTCCTTCGTGCTCTTCATCCTAATAAAAATACTTGCTCTACTTTCATTGAAATATTGACTCGTGCTATTGAAAGTAGGCAACTAATATATGAGCATGAGGACAAAATAGATAAAATAAGTAGTCTTGAGCGTGAGTATGCTAATGAAATTGCCAACCTAAATGAAGCTCTTGAAGTGGAACAAACCACTAAGGAATCTCTTGAGGAGGCCTTTGCTCTAGAGCTATCTAGAGTAAGGAAATCTCATGATAGAGAGTTTGAGGTGGCAAGTGCTCTTCGAATTAAAAATGATGAACTTGAAGTTGCCTATGCTAAACTCCTTGAGGATTTTGAGCACCTCAACAATGGCTCTAGGGTCATCAAGGGTGAGCTCATCAAACTCACCGAGTTACATGAGCAACTTAAAGCTTCATATTCTAAAGAGCTTTCCAAGTTGCCCTCACATCTTGCTTTAATTGATGACGCTTGTGCTACTAACTCTATTTCATGTGAAGCATCTATCTTGAAGGAGAATGTTGAGCTAAAGGCTCAACTTGCTTTGCTAACAAGCAACTATGGGAGATTATAAGAAAGTCATGCCAAGCTCTCAAGCTCGCATGAGGATCTTCTACTCTCCCATGGTAGGCTAGAGTTAGCTCATGAGGCCATTGTGTCAAAGGTAACATCTAGTGGGCCTCATGTGGACATTAGCACTATATCTACTCCAAATGTTATATTTCCATGTGCTAGTCCTTGTAATTCATCCTCTCACAACCATGCTAAATCTTGTGATGAATTGCATCCTTTGCCTTGTTGCTCTAACAATGAAGCTTCTACTTCCTCTAGTATTGTTGTTGATATTAACCATGTAGAGGAAGTCAAAGAGCTCAAGGCTCAAGTCACTTCTTTGAAGAATGACTTGAAAAGGTGTCATTAAGGGAAGACCACGCTCAAGAATATGTTGAGTGTGCGACGCCCCCCAAGTGACAAGAGTGGGCTTGGATTCAACTCCAACACCAAGAGCAAGTCCACTATCTCGTTGAAGCACAAGGGCAACAAGAAGAAGGGCCAAGGACAAGTGAAGAATCCGGCCAACATTGTGTGCTTCAAGTGCAAGGAAGAAGGGCATCATGTGAGGGATTGCCCATTGAAGAAGAAGCCTCTTAGTGAGAAGCAACGGGGGAAGCGGCCTCAAGCTCCTCCACAAGCTCAAGATGGGCCACTTCCCAAGAAGCCTCAAGCTCTTCTTCATGGTCCAGCTCCTCCCAAGAAGAAAGACGGCAAGAGAAGAACTTGCTACATATGTCGTGAGAAGGGGCACCTTTCTTCCTCATGCACCATGGGTATCTCCTCATCCCATCCTATCTTGTTTGATGATGCTTATTCACTTCGTAAGGATGAGGGTGGCAATGTGTTTTCCAAATTTGTTGGTGCCCAAAGTGGTGTCAAGAAAAGAACCATTTGGGTGGCCAAGCCTATTGTGACTAACTTCTTAGGACCCAACTTGGTTGGGGACCAACAAGCTAAAACTTGATCAATAGGTGTTTTTGGAGGGCATTGGAGACTTGGCTATCTTATGAAGAGCTGAGAGATCTTCATTATATTCTTGTTGTCAAAGTCAAGTCAAGTCATTTTTGTTGGATTCTATTCGTCGTTATCTTTCCAACAAAATTGGTTTCATCCCGTTTGGAGTTCGGATGCAAAAGTTATTGCGTTTCTGGTTTTCTGGTTTCTGGAATTTCCCTGACCGGAAGTTCGGGCTTCCCACTGGAAGTTCCGCTAGGGCATCTTTGCCGCCGAAAGTTCCGGTGGAAGTTCCGGGTCTTCTTCCGCTCACGCTCAGTAACCTTCTGTTTTGAAGCGTTCTATTGGTCGGAACTTTGTCGGAACTTGCATCAGGAGTTCACCGGAACTTCCAGTCTGTTTTGACCGGAACTTCCGGTTCCGCTTCTGGAGCGGGCGTCAACGGTCTGATGACCATTGGAGCCAGGCTGGGCGGAACATCCGCCCAGAGCCGGAAGTTCCGGCCATGATTCGTTTTTTCAGTTTCTCGCTCCGCAGTTTTCGACCGATGGCTGGGTGCCACCGGAACTTTCGGCCTCCCACCGGAAGTTCCGGCCACGTGTCGCGAATGCCCATAACGGGCAGATCTGGGAGCCCTTTAAAAGGGGCTCCTCTTCCCCTTCGTGGGCACTAGCTTTTCTTCTTGGTTCTTGGCTTTCTCTCTCTCCTCCATTGTCAACCTTGAAGAAGCTTTCCCTCTCCCTTTCCGTTCTTATGATTCTTGCATCTTTTTGAGGGATTTGTGAGAGGAGATCTAGATCTATAATCCCCCAAGTCAAATATCTTCTTTGTGAAGGAATCATTGGGATCTAGATCTTGGAGAATTTTGTGTTCTCCTCTTGTGTTCTTCCTCCCTTATTCCCCCAATAGCTTTTGTAGCTTTGCTGGAATTTGGGAGAGAAGGACTTGCCCTTGCATTTGGTGCATAGGTTTGAGTTCTACTCTTGTGTTCTTCCTCCCTTATTCCCCCAATAGCTTTTGTAGCTTTGTTGGAATTTGGGGGAGAAGGACTTGCCCTTGCATTTGGTGCATAGGTTTGAGTTCTCCTCGGAGATTAGACGAGTTAAAGCTTGTGAGCTTGTTTCTCTTGGGTTCCTTGGAACCCTAGACGGTTGTGTGGTTGGATTATTGACCTTTTGTGGTCTTGTAGCCTTTTGTGGCATTGTTGGCCTTTTGTGGCATTGTTGGCCTTTTGTGGCTTTGTTGTTGGGAGCCTCCAATTGAGTTGTGGAGTTAGACCCAATCTTGTACGGGTTCGGTGACCGCCCTCAAGCGTCCCATAGTGGAGCAAGTGCCCTCCTTTTGTGGTGCGCACTTGGGAGAATAGGGTGAGCCTTTTGTGGCGTCGGTGAGTTGCGTGCTTCCGCATCCGGGGTGAGGCCTTGTGTGGCGTTGGGTGTGCATCGAGCCACCACACCTCGAGGTGAGCCATTTGTGGCGTTCGGAGAGCATTGCGCCATCGCACCTCTCCAACGGAGACGTAGCTTCTTTGGAAGTGAACTTCGGGAAACAAATCTTCGTCTCCGCGTCCACCGGTTATCTCTCAACCGAACCCTTTACTTATGCACTTTACATTGTGATAGCCATCGTGCTTGAAGTATTTATACCTTGCTATCACCTTGTTGCTTGTATTCCTTAGCATAGGTTGTTGGTGCACCTAGGTGAACTTAGTGGCTAGGTTTTGTGCTCAATAAATTAAACGTTAGTTTTATTCCGCATTTACTTGAGCCTAAACCGTAATAATTTTAAAAGCCTATTCACCCCCCCTCTAGGCGACTTCCTTTGTACTTTCAATTGGTATCAGAGCAAGGTCTATCGCTTTTAGGCTTCACCGCCTCGAGAGTAAAGATGTCTCCTAGGGGTTTAGTGCACTCTCACACATTTACTTTTGATGGCACACATTATGATGTTTGGCATACTCGCATGCTTAGTCATTTCCGGGCCATTGACCCAAACATTGAGCGCATTCTAGATATGGGCTTGTCTCCTCCTAAGGATCCCCAAAATCTATCTTTGGAGGAGAAGACAAACTCTTATCTCGAAGCTCAAGCATCTAATGTGCTTGTTAATGTTGTGAGCTTTGTTGTTCTTTCCTCAATCATGCCTTTCCGGAATGCTCATGATATATGGACCAAGCTTCAAGCAAAATATGATGTGTCCAAGCTTAATGAGGATGATTGTGTTCCATCCACCTCCGGCCGCGATGAGTTCTCATCTTATTCCACTAGACCAACATGTGAGTTGTCACAAGGTAATGATATGGTGAGCGGTGATAGAACTTGCAATGTAGATAGTGAGATTTCCATTCATGATTCTTTGTCTCTATCTCATTGCAATGTTGTATCTTTGCGCATGAACACTTGTATGACCATATGTGATTTACATCCTAGTGTTGATTGCCCTTGCATATCTTGTAGAAATGAATTGGATATATCTCATGATGATATGCTTGCTTTGCCTTGTTGCCATGATAAATGTGCTTCCATTTCCTCTAGTTCTTGTGTTGCTAACCATGTAGAGGAAAGTGAAGAATGTGTGGGCCAAGGCAAAGTTGTCATTAGAGCTTCATGTGTTCCCTCATCATCATCTTCTTCCAATGTTCACTTGTGCCTCATGGCTAAGGGTTCAAAGGTAACCTCTCCTTTGGACTCCAATATATCTCATGATGATGTGAATGTTGATCATGTAGAAGTAGATAATGATGTTGCTTCTCTAAAAGAGAAGGGGGGGCTAGTCCTTCGTGCTCTTCATCCTAATAAAAATGCTTGCTCTACTTTCATTGAAATCTTGACTTGTGCTATTGAAAGTAGGCAACTAATATATGAGCATGAGGACAAAATAGATAAAATAAGTAGTCTTGAGCGTGAGTATGCTAATGAAATTGCCAACCTAAAGGAAGCTCTTGAAGAGGAACAAACCACTAAGTAATCTCTTGAGGAGGCCTTTGCTCTAGAGCTATCTAGAGTAAGGAAATCTCATGATAGAGAGTTTGAGGTGGCAAGTGCTCTTCGAATTAAAAATGATGAACTTGAAGTTGCCTATGCTAAACTCCTTGAGGATTTTGAGCATCTCAACAATGGCTCTAGGGTCATCAAGGGTGAGCTCATCAAACTCACCGAGTTACATGAGCAACTTAAAGCTTCATATTCTAAAGAGCTTTCCAAGTTGCCCTCACCTCTTGCTTTAATTGATGACGCTTGTGCTACTAACTCTATTTCATGTGAAGCATCTATCTTGAAGGAGAATGCTGAGCTAAAGGCTCAACTTGCTTTGCTAACAAGCAACTATGGGATATTAGAATAAAGTCATGCCAAGCTCTCAAGCTCGCATGAGGATCTTCTACTCTCCCATGGTAGGCTAGAGTTAGCTCATGAGGCCATTGTGTCAAAGGTAACATCTAGTGGGCCTCATGTGGACATTAGCACTATATCTACTCCAAATGTTATATTGCCATTTGCTAGTCCTTGTAATTCATCCTCTCACAACCATGCTAAATCTTGTGATGAA
Organism: Avena sativa; assembly: GCA_916181665.1. NCBI lineage: Eukaryota > Viridiplantae > Streptophyta > Magnoliopsida > Poales > Poaceae > Avena > Avena sativa. The sequence continues at coordinate 377,825,853 of OV702279.1, read as the reverse complement.
TTGCATCCTTTGCCTTGTTGCTCTAACAATGAAGCTTCTACTTCCTCTAGTATTGTTGTTGATATTAACCATGTAGAGGAAGTCAAAGAGCTCAAGGCTCAAGTCACTTCTTTGAAGAATGACTTGAAAAGGTGTCATGAAGGGAAGACCACGCTCAAGAATATGTTGAGTGTGCGACGCCCCCCAAGTGACAAGAGTGGGCTTGGATTCAACTCCAACACCAAGAGAAAGTCCACTATCTCGTTGAAGCACAAGGGCAACAAGAAGAAGGGCCAAGGACAAGTGAAGAATCCGGCCAACATTGTGTGCTTCAAGTGCAAGGAAGAAGGGCATCGTGTGAGGGATTGCCCATTGAAGAAGAAGCCTCTTAGTGAGAAGCAACGGGGGAAGCGGCCTCAAGCTCCTCCACAAGCTCAAGATGGGCCACTTCCCAAGAAGCCTCAAGCTCTTCTTCATGGTCCAGCTCCTCCCAAGAAGAAAGACGGCAAGAGAAGAACTTGCTACATATGTCGTGAGAAGGGGCACCTTTCTTCCTCATGCACCATGGGTATCTCCTCATCCCATCCTATCTTGTTTGATGATGCTTATTCACTTCGTAAGGATGAGGGTGGCAATGTGTTTTCCAAATTTGTTGGTGCCCAAAGTGGTGTCAAGAAAAGAACCATTTGGGTGTCCAAGCCTATTGTGACTAACTTCTTAGGACCCAACTTGGTTGGGGACCAACAAGCTACAACTTGATCAATAGGTGTTTTTGGAGGGCATTGGAGACTTGGCTATCTTATGAAGAGTTGAGAGATCTTCATTATATTCTTGTTGTCAAAGTCAAGTCAAGTCATTTTTGTTGGATTCTATTCGTCGTTATCTTTCCAACAAAATTGGTTTCATCCCGTTTGGAGTTCGGATGCAAAATTTATTGCGTTTCTGGTTTTCTGGTTTCTGGAATTTCCCTGACCGGAAGTTCGGGCTTCCCACCGGAAGTTCCGCTAGGGCATCTTTGCCGCCGAAAGTTCCAGTGGAAGTTCCGGGCCTTCTTCCGCTCACGCTCAGTAACCTTCTGTTTTGAAGCGTTCTATTTGCCGGAACTTTGTCGGAACTTGCATCGGGAGTTCACCGGAACTTCCGGTCTGTTTTGACCGGAACTTCCGGTTGCGCTTCTGGAGCGGGCATCAACGTCCCGATGACCGTTGGAGCCAGGCTGGGCGAAACTTCCGCCCAGAGCCGGAAGTTCCGGCCATGATTCGTTTTTTCAGTTTCTCGCTCCGTAGTTTTCGACCGATGGCTGGGTGCCACCGGAACTTCCGGCCTCCCACCGGAAGTTCCGGCCAGGTGTCGCGAATGCCCATAACGGGCAGATCTGGGAGCCCTTTAAAAGGGGCTCCTCTTCCCCTTCGTGGGCACTAGCTTTTCTTCTTGGTTCTTGGCTTTCTCTCTCTCCTCCATTGTCAACCTTGAAGAAGCTTTCCCTCTCCCTTTCCCTTCTTATGATTCTTGCATCTTTTTGAGGGATTTGTGAGAGGAGATCTAGATCTACAATCCCCCAAGTCAAATCCCTTCTTTGTGAATGAATCATTGGGATCTAGATCTTGGAGAACTTTGTGTTCTCCTCTTGTGTTCTTCCTCCCTTATTCCCCCAATAGCTTTTGTAGCTTTGTTGGAATTTGGGAGAGAAGGACTTGCCCTTGCATTTGGTGCATAGGTTTGAGTTCTACTCTTGTGTTCTTCCTCCCTTATTCCCCCAATAGCTTTTGTAGCTTTGTTGGAATTTGGGGGAGAAGGACTTGCCCTTGCATTTGGTGCATAGGTTTGAGTTCTCCTTGGAGATTCGGCGAGTTCAAGCTTGTGAGCTTGTTTCTCTTGGGTTCCTTGGAACCCTAGACGGTTGTGTGGTTGGATTGTTGACCTTTTGTGGTCTTGTTGACCTTTTGTGGTCTTGTAGCCTTTTGTGGCGTTGTTGGCCTTTTGTGGCATTGTTGGACTTTTGTGGCTTTGTTGTTGGGAGCCTCCAATTGAGTTGTGGAGTTAGCCCCAATCTTGTACGGGTTCGGTGACCGCCCTCAAGCGTCCCATAGTGGAGCAAGTGCCCGCCTTTTGTGGTGCGCACTTGGGAGAATAGGGTGAGCCTTTTGTGGCGTCGGTGAGTTGCGTGCTTCCGCATCCGGGGTGAGGCCTTGTGTGGTGTTGGGTGTGCATCAAGCCACCACACCTCAAGGTGAGCCATTTGTGGCGTTCGGAGAGCATTGCGCCATCGCACCTCTCCAACGGAGACGTAGCTTCTTTGGAAGTGAACTTCGGGAAACAAATCTTCGTCTCCGCGTCCATCGGTTATCTCTCAACCGAACCCTTTACTTATGCACTTTACATTGTGATAGCCATCGTGCTTGAAGTATTTATACCTTGCTATCACCTTGTTGCTTGTATTGCTTAGCATAGGTTGTTGGTGCACCTAGGTGAACTTAGTGGCTAGGTTTTGTGCTCAATAAATTAAACGTTAGTTTTATTCCGCATTTACTTGAGCCTAAACCGTAATAATTTTAAAAGCCTATTCACCCCCCCTCTAGGCGACTTCCTTTGTACTTTCACTACCGTCGTTAACTAAGCAATACAAGATGCATAAAGGATTAACATCACATGCAATTCATAATATGTGATATGATATGGCCTTTCTTCTTTGTGCTTCCGATCTCCATCTTCAAGCACGAACATGATCTCCATCATCACCGACGTTGCATCAAGGTCAATGACGCCGCTCCATGGTTGTCGTCCACCAGCTTCAACTATTACAACTACTTTGAATAGACACGCGGGTCTTAACAGGAATTAAAGGCAACCATATGGCTCCTCCCTGTTGCCAACTTGCAATAAGGAACATTGCATACATCAAATATAATCACAATCATGGCCATATCACATCACAGCACACCCCTGCAAAATAAAGTTAGACGCCTATAATTTCTTTGCATATTTTACTTTGTTTGGCGCTTTCAATAAGTGTCGTTCTAACTTACGAAAAAAAACCACAACGTTGATGTTTAAACTATCAAGTGCCCGTTGTAAATTGGATCTATACTATAATGGGAGAGACAGACACCCGCAAATCCACTTATGCAAAACAAGTTGCATGTTGAGCGTGGAGCAAGTCTAATGAACGCTGTCATGTAAGGTTAGCCCGGGCCGCTTCATCCCATCATACCACAAGATGCAAAGTACACAAGAAGCAATTGATAATAAAAGCACCACCGCCCACAATGACCATTGTGTTCTACTCGTGCAACAGATCTACATATAGACACAGCTCTGATACCACTGTTGGGGTTCGTAGCATGGAAAACAAAAAATTTCTACCGCATGCAAACAAACAAGCCAAGATCTATCTACTAGATTGTAGCAACGAGTCGATAGAAGAAATCACCCTCGAAGATTCCAAAGTGTTTAACGAGAGCAGGTTCTCGTGGGTGATGTAGTCATACTCTTGCCGATCTCAAGATCGCGTAGACGATCCTTTCGGCGCTGCGTTCCGGCAGCGCTTTCGTAGTCGGTCACACGTTCGGTACTCGATGAAGACCTTCCTCTCCCTTGTTCCAGCAGGCAGCGGAGGTTTTAGCACTCTCCTCGCGATTCCGGCAGCACGACGGTGTGGTACCGAAAGTAGAGGGGGGATCTCGCAGGGCTTCGCCTTAAGCCGGAGCGAGTATGGTGGACTATGAGAGAGGCCTTGGCGATCTAGGGTTTACAGGCACCAAGGAGAGAGGGCTAGGCCGGCGGCTAGGGCAAGGGGAGGGCCCCAACTCGGCGGGTAGGGTAAACCCTAGGGCGGCGGCGGCTGCGGGAGGGTCGTCGGCTAGGGTTAGGGTTTTGGTGGGGCAAGGTGTAGGTCTAGGGGGGCACCCCTGCCCCTCCTTTTATAGGTGGGAGGGCGCCGGCCAAGGGGAGGGAGTCCTCCCCGAAGTCGGCCTCCTTTGCCGGCGGGTGGAGGGAGAGGAACTCCTCCCCAAGTAGGTTTCCTACTCTCCCTCCACTAAGCAAAACTGCCGTTTGACTTTTCAAATTGGCTTTTGACTTTTCAAACTAGGATTTGATTTATCCCTTTATTTTGCCCAACCATGATACCTAGTACATGATGCAACCATTCCACATTGTCATGACACATTCATGTACCCTTCCCCTCCGGAGTGCCGGACCTTCCGGAACCTTCTAGAACATTCCCGATGAAAACACCGGAATCATTCCCCAAGTCCGAAACAGGACTTTCCTTATATGAATCTTATTCTCCGGACCATTCCGGATCTCCTCGTGATATCCCGGATCCCATCCGAGACTCCAAACAACATTCGGTCTCTTACTCATCATTCCATAACTACTTAACAACATCAAATCCTTAAGTGTGTCTTCCTACGGTTCGTGAATTATGCGGACATGATCGAGACACTTCTCCGATCAATAACCAATAGAGGAATCTGGAAATTCATATGGCTCCCACATATTTCAACGATTACTTTGCGATCGAATGAACCACTTACATACGATACCAATTTCCCTTTGTCTCACGATAGTTTACTTATCCGAGGTTTTGATCATCGGTATCTCTGCATACCTAGTTCAACCTCGTTACTGATAAGTACTCTTTTTTCTCGTTCCCGTGGTATGTTATCCCTTGTGATCCAGTCACATGCTTGCAAGCTAATTGGATGACATTCCACCGAGAGGGCCGAGAGTATATCTATCCGTCGTATGGATGGACAAATCCCACTCTTGATCCATGTGCCTCAACACATACTTTCCGAACACTCAATGCCACCTTTATAGCCACCCAGTTAAGGTGTGGTGTTTGATGTCATCAAAGCATCCTTCCGGTGATGGTGATTAGCATGATCTCATGGTCGAAGGAATTAGGTTACTATGTATCATAAAGCTTATAGCAATTGAACTAATATAATGACTTGATCTTTATGCTACGCTTATCTATAGAAGTATGTCCATCATACCATTCTCCTAATGATATGATCTTGTTGTTAATAACATCTCAATGTTCATGATAGGGAAACCACAATCATCTATTAACCAACAAGCTAGTATTATGAAGAGGCTTTACTAGGGACACTAATTTAGTTTACAAATCACACAAGTATTAATGTTTCTTGGTTAATACTGTTATAGCATGAATGTAAACATTTATCATAAACACAAAGATATAATAATAACTACATTTATTATTGCCTCTAGGGCATATCTCCAACAGGCGCCCTGCCCCTCCTTATATAGGTGGGAGGGAGGCGGTTTGGAGGAGGGAGTCCTCCTCCAACTCCTCCTCCTTGGCCTGCGGGTGGAGGGAGGAGACTTCCTCCCCAAGTAGGTTTCCTACTCTCCCTCCACCAAGCAAACTTGCCGTTTGACTTTTTCAAATTGGCGTTTGACTTTCAAACTAGGATTTGATTTCTCCCTTTATTTTGCCCAGCCAAGTGACTCAGTACATAATGCAACCATTCCATATTGTCATGACAGATTCATGTACCCTTCCCCCTCTGGAGTGTCGGACCTTCTAGACCCTTCTAGAACATTCCTGGTGAAAACACCAGAATCATTCCCGAACTCCGAAACAGGACTTTCCTTATATGAATCTTATTCTCAGGACCATTCCGGATCTCCTCGTGATATCCCGGATCCCATTCGAGACTCCAAACAACATTCGGTCTCTTACTCATCATTCCATAACTACTCAACAACATCGAATCCTTAAGTGTGTCTCCCTACGGTTCGTGAATTATGCGAACATGACCGAGACACTTCTCCGATCAATAACCAATATAGGAATCTAGAAATTCATATGGCTCCCACCGAGACACTTCTCTGGAGTGTCGGACCTTCTAGCCAGTCACATGCTTGGAAGCTAATTGGATGACATTCCACCGAGAGGGCCCAGAGTATATCTATCCGTCATATGGATGGACAAATCCCACTCTTGATCCATGTGCCTCAACACATACTTTCCGAACACTCAATGCCACCTTTATAGCCACCCAGTTACGGTGTGGTGTTTGATGTCATCAAAGCATCCTTCCGGTGATGGTGATTAGCATGATCTCATGGTCGAAGGAATTAGGTTACTATGTATCAGAAAGCTTATAGCAAATGAACTATATTAAATGACTTGATCTTTATGCTACGCTTAACTATAGGAGTATGTCCATCACATCATTCTCCTAATGATATGACCCTGTTGTTAATAACATCTTCTATGTTCATGATCAGGAAACCATGATCATATATTAACCAACAAGCTAGTTTAACAAGAGGCTTCACTAGGGACTCTTTTATGTTTACAAATCACACAAGTATTAATGTTTCCGGTTAATACAATTATAGCATATGGTATGTAAACATTTATCATAAGTATGAAGATATGATAATAACCACTTTATTATTGCCTCTTGGGCATATCTCCAACAGTCTCCCACTTGCACTAGAGTCAATAATCTAGTTTCGAACCTTTGTGTATTCAACACCTATGGCTTACCGGTGTTGTATGTACACGATTGCTAGTGGTCAACTGATCTCCGGATCTGACACTTCCAGGTCCGTGTGTAATTGCATGTCTTTGCGTCCCTACGCATCACTCATTCTCTAATGAGATGGCTTTGTATAAATTTGGTCCTTTGGTGAGACCTTTAGTTCTTTGGGGTTAAAACATGTTGATAATATTATCATACAATATATCTTCATAGTATTATCCCGCTGTGAACTACACCTAGTTTGATAGGTTCGACATTTTTAGAAGAATTTTTTACCCTACTTGACATAAATGTCCTCTTTAGCTGCTATAATAGCAGTCATATACTTAGCCTTTTGTTGTAGTATCGGTCACAATGTCTTAACTTTGGAACTCATCCAAATCCATCATGGAACTTACTTTCCATTATATTGTGCCACCCTTAGTTTAGATTGAGATAAACTTAATTTGTATTTTGTGACAAAACTAGTATCAATGTAGTACTTTTACAATGAACTAACCATCTATTTGTCACTTATACAAAATAATATACTCTTAGTTCTTCCAAAAGATCATAAGAATATCCTTACTATCGTCCAATGATCATCTTATGAATCATTCTGGTATATGCTTATAACATTTAGAGCATAGGACATATCTGGATTTGTACATATCACATTATGATTGATATAAATACTCTTTATGATTTCATACATCAAGTATCAATCTATACTTGAATCTTTGTTTCACTTACCAAGTGTCAATACACTTGAATATATCATCAATATTGAACTCATTCAATCCTTTTTGTGCGACAAGAACCTTTTTTGTAGTTTCTATATTGAACTCATTCAATATATCATCTATGTACTTTCGGCACAACCATATTAGTGTCTCAATCTATCTATATAGATATTGACGCCAAATATTTGGGTTTTGCCTAAATCTTTCATCGGGATGAAATTCTTAATATGTGTTAATAAAAGATACATCATTTCCAGTCAACAATATGTCTTCCACATAATGTATTTGAAATATGTCTTAGCGCTCCCACTTAATTTCTTGCAAATGCAAGCATCTTCATCGTCTCTGATGAATTTAAACTCTTTTAACAGTTTCATCATAGTGAAGATTCCAACTCCGCGATGCTTACTTCAACCATTGAAGTTTGCATATGCTTTTAGCATCCTTTGAATTAACAAAACCCTATGGACCATGTTATGCACTTGTCCTCGGTAACAATTCTATTAGAAGAACTTGTTTTGTTTATTCAACTACCACATAACAAAATTATATGTAGTGGTTGCTATATTAATCCGTCTAGACTAAATATCGCTATGAAAGGTCAAATCTTGTCATAGTCAACCTTTGAACATTGTTGTGAACTCTTTCCCAACATGTCGACTATTTCATAGATGTGAAACATCCATGTCTATTTCTTTATAGATCCAAACACAACTGTAAGGTCTTACACCTTTCTCGAGGGTCCTTCAAGTTCAAAGCTTGATTTCTCGTGTATGGAACTATCACGGATTTTATGGCTTCAAGCCATTTTACGGAGTCAGGGCCCATCATTGCTTCTTTGCATGTAGTCCGTTAATTATTCTCAAATAATGATTCTACCCTCAAATCTTGATATTTGATTGTTTTCTCGTCCTACTTGGTTAGAAACTTTGACCTCCATAACCACAACCTTTGAGGCACGTGAGCCATGAGCATTGTTGCTGCCTCCGGAACACTTTTCGGCACTGCGCAACTTTGCACATATAGCTAAGGTTCTTTTAACCTTATCAAAGTTCTATTATCCTCCCACTTAGGCCATTGTGACAAACACTTTTGTCTTTGATGTTATGGAGGAATACTTAACAGTTATTCGAAATAACATACAAAGACAGGTTCATCCGACTTTGGTTGCAAACATCTTTCTTATGCATAGCATACCAATATTTAAGAAAGGACAACTTGGGTTTTATCCCAAACCATAACTTTATATGGTGTCATTTCAACGGATTATGATGGAGCTCTTTTCAGTGGAAAAACGGTAGTCTTTAAAGCTTTTAATCTTTAAAATATAATGGCAGTTTTATGAATTACACCTTCGATCTTACCATGTCAAACAAGGTTTTAATTACATATCTCGAACGCTCCATATTCTTATGGTGTTTCGGGAAATGCAAATCCACGGAACGATTCCTTAAATCTTAGGTATCATGCTAAACTTGTAACTCAAATATCTTCCTTTATGATCTTATCATAAACTATTTATATTCTTGTTACAATGATTTTGCACTTCATCTTGAAAGTCTTTGAACTTTTCAAATGTTTCATACTTCATCCTTATTAAGTAAATATTCATATATTCACTCAAATTTTCGGAGAAAGCATATGAAGTTGAAATCCATCGCTCTTGACTACACATAATGGACTTCATACAACAATATGTACAAGTTCCAATAAGCTAGTCATTCGTTCCCTTTTTGGCCTATGAACGAAGTTTTAATTATCTCTAGGAAAGTTTCACAAGCGTTATTTGATCAAAAATCAAAAGACTCCAAAATTCCATCCACATGGAGTTTCTTCATGTTTTCTTTCCAGTATAATTTAAATGGCGATGTCACTTCCTAAGTGATCTTTCAATCAATTTGTCTTTCGACATTTTTAGCACTAGTTTTATGGATGTGATTTCTCCAACAAGATTTGTAAATCATCCATCTTTTATGGATTACGGCAATTATTTGAACAACCCTTTTATTCTCATAACACCTAATAAAAACAAATCTTGAAGGCAAGCTTTGATGTTTAACGAGCAAGACAATAACACATTATTTGTTCTCAATGAACATCTTCACATATTCTTTTGCTAGTTACTTAGGCCGTTGTAGTTCATGAACTCTGTTGTTTCGTATGACAATTCATACGAACAAATTCAGTATTCAATACTTAAGAACCACATTTTTTAACAAGCAAAGAATACAGCCATAACTCGTATATCCTCTATATACCTAAACTGAACAATTCTAGTCTTTTCCTTTTTGCCATATATTTATAAGATACTCTTTCAGTATTTTCTTTTTTCTGTTTGGAAGAATCTATCAACATCAATAGTGGAGCCATATATATGACACATAGTCCAAAGCGTGTATAGTTAAATACCAATGTCTTTGGACTTGCACTTTGAAGTAGATCACCATCATCAAATGTTTGGTGTTCTTTCAAATTCCTTTCTTTAGTAATCTCTTGGTGTAGTAAACATTTTACCTACATCAAATATTCACCCTTATCATGGAATTATTCATGATCAAGCTACTTTAGCTTATAACGGTGAATCGTGAGTATAATGTTGCTCTCCAAAACCTTTTGGAGGATTAGGACAACTAGTGTATCCAACCTTTTGTAAATTCTCATCAAATATGAGAACATAAACTTTGCCATATTATACTCTATCATGTTGTAACCAAAGCATCATTTTAGATATCGCAATATCTTCCATACATGATGGTTTCTGAAACAACTCTTTCAACTCTAAGATTACCTTGATATTGAAACTATCTTTCGATTATCAAGAATCATGGAGATAAACATGATACTTATATACTAACACTGGAATTCTTACTCTTGATTTAATACCAACTATTAAACTTCACGGAGTAATCGAAACTTACTGAAAGTTTGCAATGGTACTTTTAAACTTTAGATCAACACTTCAAAACAATACGATACCAATTCGTAAAGTAACTAACCAGAATTCTATAGTTCTATTATCTCAATTATAACTAAGCGCAAGGTGGTAAACGGATGCCAATCACTACAACAACTATGCAAATTCACTTTGATTTAATTTATGATAAATAGTGTTCAACTTTTAATCATATTGCCGTTGAACTCCCACTCAAAACAATATCCCTCACATTATTTTAGTGATCACACGAACCAAATTCACCACATCAAAACCGATCATCACGAGAGTTGATGTAGCTTCAATGGCGAAAAATCAACATGTTCATCATATCTACTATATGACTCATGCTTTACCTTTCGGTGATCCGTGTTCCGAGACCATGTCTGTACATGCTAGGCTCGTCATGATCAAACCTTAGCTTCTGCATGAGCAAATCTGGCTTGCTCACGTTGTATACACTCGCATAATCTAACACACCCGATCATCACGTGGTGCTTCGAAACAACGAGCTTTAGCAACGGTGCTTACTAAGGATGAACACTTTAAAACTTGAAATTTGTGTGCTTGAGGGATCATCTTATAATGCTACCGTCGTTAACTAAGCAATACAAGATGCATAAAGGATTAACATCACATGCAATTCATAATATGTGATATGATATGGCCTTTCTTCTTGTGCTTTCGATATCCATCTTCAAGCACGAACATGATCTCCATCATCACCGGTGTGGCGTCAAGGTCAATGGCACCGCTTCATGGTTGTCGTCCACTAGCATCAACTATTAAAACTTCTTTGAATAGACATGCAGGTCTTAACGGAATTTAAAAGACAACCATATGGCTCCTGCCGGTTGCCAACTTACAATAAGGGACATTGCATACATCATATATAATCACAATCATGGACATATCACATCACAGCACACCCCTGCAAAACAAAGTTAGACGCCTCTATTTTTTTTTGCATGTTTTACGTGGTTTGGGGCTTTCAATAAGTGTCATTCTAACTTACGAACAAGAACCACAACATTGATACTAGTATTGTCAATCACCCGTTGTAAATTGAATCTTAACTATGTTGGGAGAAACAGGCACCCGCAAAGCCACTTATGCAATACAAGTTGCATGTCAAGCGTGGAGCAATTCTCATGAACGATGTCATGTAAGGTTAGCCCGGGCCGCTTCATCCCACCATCCCGCAAGATGCAAAGTACACAAGAAGCAATCGACAACAAAAGCATCAACGCCCACAATGACCATTGTGTTCTACTCGTGCAATAGATCTACATATAGACATGGCTCTGATACTGTCGTGGGAATGGTCACGGCAGATGCTGCAATCGGCAGCGAGTAGTAGAACGAGGGGCAAGGGCGGCCAGCCATCTGCGGTGTGAGATGAGGGCAAAGACACAGGGTTTTACCCAGGTTCGGCCCCCCGGAGGGTAAAGACCTACTCCTGCTAGATTGTATTATGGAGGTGGTACAATGGGCGAGCTCGGCGGCTAGGCGGCGAGTCGCTTGGGTGTATGATGGAACGTATCTCTACTCACCCTATAGGGAGGTTTATATAGGCTCACCTCCCCTAGGGTTTACATATCTCAACCGATTCAGTTAAAGCTTCGGTACTCGTTTAACCTAATCCGACTGGGCCTATCTATTCGCCTGGGCCTTCAGCTTCTAGTCGCTCGGTTCCTCGCTGGGCTCCAATCCAGTCGCCGTCTTGCAGGCCCACTCGCCAGTTCTTGGGCCAGTCGGAAACGTCCTGCTGGGTATACCCCGGTAGGCACATCCCCATCAGTAGTCCCCGAGGCCGTCGTCGATTAGGCGTAGGTGGCTGCTGGCAGTCGGAGTATGCGGCTTCAGAGTAGACATCCAGTCGAATCGTCGGCGGGCTCCTGTATAAAGGAGAAAACCAGTCATCCAGGTCGCAGCTTTGACGTGTCGAGTCGGCAAACACTGTCATAGTGAGAGGGTCGGCGAGTCGAGTGGCTGAAGTTGGACCGTTAAACGTGGTCAAACTAGCCGTTGGGGTAATCCAACGGTAACTTTTGGCGTAATCACCGCGCAGTAACGGCTTCCTGATTTGGCGGGTAACAACCGCTATATAAGAGGAATGGCAGGCGATCAGAGAATCACCTTCTCACCATTTCCTTCGACTGCGCGCACCTTTCGTCTCTCTTCGCATCGCGATCCAGCCGACCCGAAATTCCCTGACCCCAGCAAATCTCTCTGCCATGGCCCTTTCCACCGAGCCGTGGGGTAGATCTAAGTGCACGAGGGCGCAACTGGCTTCCTTCGAGGAGGCCGGGATCTTGCGAGCCGGCTGTTGGCGCATTCCCGCAGCCGGAGAGACGACCCCGAATCCGCGAGAGAGGGAGTTCATCTGCTTCACCAGCCATCTTGAACGGGGGCTAGGGTTCCCCACGTCCCTTTTCTTCCGACGCTTCTTGTTCGACGTGATTTTGTACTTAGCACCTAAAAGATCTCGTGGCTTTTGGCGTGGATACACATATAAATATGCGACACACGGAATATTATTCTTTTTTTTGGGCAAATGAGTACAATGCGTGGCCTAATTATCTGCCAGTACTAATTTCTTTGATTAAATGCCTACAAGCTTTACATGTATGCAGGAATGCTAGGTACGGGCTATGGCCATGTACACGTACACGCGCACACACATGTATGTGTATGAGTCCACGTATCCAGGCCAGCTGAAAGCAACAGCGGCGTCCCAATCGCACGCCAGAACGGTTTGCTCGCAGCGATCAGGTGCAACAGCGAATGGATGAGGCCAGCTGTGGGATAAGATAAACACGCCTTCAGTTGAACCTTAAAATGAGCAACTGCATAACAACTCGGCAGCGAGGTCTGCGCAGCGCGTCGCTATCGAGTCTCGCTCGACGCTCGTCTATAAGAGGGACCGAGCAGCAACTGAGCAGGGGGAGGACACACATACGTACACACACACAGAGAACACACTGACCTGCGGCTGCGGACGTCGACGCGTCGGAAATGAAAAGGGAGGCGGCAGCTGCACGACGCGCCGAGATGCTGTCCACGGCGGCAGCGCGGGAGGCGCGACGGAACGTGCCCGGGGCTTGAAGACGGAGGTCGTCGCCGGCACGGCTCCATCGCCGGGAACTTGACGTCGGACCGGAAGTTATCTCCGGAGGAGGAGCCGATGAAGCTCGACGCTGCCGGCTACAACACCAATGACTCGAAGCAGTCACGACCACGACGCCGAGCACGGGCGCCCTCTTCATCCGGACCGCCGGAGCTAGCCTGCAGCCGGGCCATCTACCGTCTACCTCGACATCTACTTCTAACTCATTCCCTTGAACAATTCCACGTGCAGATCAATATGTCTGATGCCCAGGAACAAGAGTCCCGCACGTACGGCTATCAGGCCGCGGTGGTGCCGGAGGGGTCACACATACGAGCTGAGGCAGCCGAGGCCGAGCCAAACCTGTAAGTGGGGGCAGCGCGACGGCGACCACGCCACGTAAAACCGGAGGCGAACGGCACGGCCGATGCACATGCAGGAGAGCCGCGGCGCGGATCGCTCCAAAGGACGTGAAGATGGAGGTTGGCTGGTGCCGGTCGGCCAAGACGCTGGCGGACACGGCGGCAGCACCACTGGCTTATCTGGAAAGATCGCCGGTCGAGCTTGCTGTTGCCGGCCACAACGCTAATGAAGAGAATCCATCATGACGATGAGCCCGTGCATGGAAGTGTTCCTCTCCCAGGCCGCGGGGCTGTTAGCGAGGGCGCCGACAAGATCAACTACAGTCTACATCAGCGTCTCCCGCTGGCTCACTTTCTTTGGCAAGAACTTCACGGCCAAAGCTAGCAGCAGGCAGACCGCCGACGTGCTCTCCACTGAGGAAGGCATTGATGCAGCGCGTGGATTGACATGCCTGCTGATCAAGGACATGAAACATGCACATATACCTGCTTCCTCTAAGTACGTGAAGATGGCTCTGGTTGCTGACGCTTCTTCATGGAACTATGACATGGATCTTCCTTCTGCACCGGAAGCTGTCCGGACGTCCTCGACAGGCCATTGCAATCCTCCTTCCCGTGCCCATCAAAGTCGCCCCACGGCGACGGCGGCGGCACAGCCCGTGCGCCGGGGGTCGATGGACGATACCACGATCACCGACACGGTGATCATCCTCGCGCCTTTGTTGGTCGCCTCCTCGGGAGAATATCCGCCTCACACACATGTAAATACATGAAGAGATGCCCACGTACAAATATGGATCAGGCAAATACATGCAAAGGTGTACTAGTATTATTGGGGAGGCAGCCCGAGACTACTCTACCTCATCTTGTGGCAAGGCAAGACAAGCACTGGGCCACATCGACACACACGACAATATCTTCATCAACATCTTCTCCAGCACCGGACAACTGACTGCATCAACACCGTATCCCACTCCCGGATAAATCATGTGAGCACGACCTACCAAGCTCCAACGAGCCCAAGTACACCTCTGGCGTCACGAGATCTACATCACCAAAACCATACACCGTTGCTATCGAGCCATACTTCTGCTCAGCGCTACCCAAGTCTACATCGACTCCTACACCAACACTCTTCTTCAACCTCGACCTAGCACCGGCGAGGCGAGGCCACTTCACCGACATGTCCTTCTCCGATGAATCAATTCATTGCTTGCCGGGCACCGACGAGGCGAAGGCAAGCCATCAAGTCCGACACCGACAAGGCGGACACCACCTGGCCAGGCACCGACGAGGCGAAGGCCGCCCACCTGTCTGAGCCGACGAGGCCAGACATCTTCATCATCGGACATCGACAAGCCGGGAAACACGGCTAGGCATCGTCGGGGCGACGGACGTACCGCCCCATCTTCCACTTCATCATCACACCACCGGCTCGAGTGTCGCCCTCCAGCCGCGACAAAGATCCCGACTCCACTTCTTCTGAGGTGCGGCGACAACGGTTGGCGGGCAACTACACCAGCCGATGCGAGACAACACCTCCGACACCTCTTCTCCCCAAAGCTTGTGAGACGACACTCTTGTCTAGGACGACAGCCGTGAACTCGGCGTCGGACCGAGACGAGGTGTCGACCACATTGGCTGCACTGACTTGTATGTGCGCGTTGGTTTCACACCGACGCCGATCTCCACCAATACTTACTCCCGCGAGGCATACCCTTGCACACCCCGACAAGGCTGCTGGTCGTCAAGAAGTCTTAGCTAAGCGGACCCATGCTACTCCAAATTCAATTACAATGACGCCATCAAGACCGACGAGGCATGGCGGCAAGGGCGAGTGTGGCCGGAGCAAAGGCCACGCTATCGGCGGCACGTGTACCGACGAGGACACGGGTACTGCCGCCGCCCACACATACCACCATCACATCATGCATGGAGAACGCGAAGCGAAGACGGCGAAGACGACCATTGAAGCAGCTTAATCGGAGGTGGTTCGCGATATTTAGTCGCGGACGTAATTAATCGGGAGCCTTCCGAGGCCCCGTGAACCAGAACACACATTCGCCCAAGTCATATTGGCCGCGCACGCAGGCCACGGAGCGCATATGTAAAGGGATCATGTAATTTTGTTTCTCCATTGAGAGATTAATAAAAATGCACGTTTCCCTATGTCTTTATTTGTGTACTTAGTACACTGGCACACCCGCATATTTATTTTTCCCCTGACGCGTAGAGAGATAATATCCGTGTCGCGTTTTTTTTATTATTTCTCGTGTCAAACAAATTGGCACGCCCGGTGGGACCTGGTTCTCCTCCCATCTTTGCTGCGCAACAATGGTCGTCGAATTCGTCTTCAGGCAGTTCTCTGTATATCAAGACGGAATCTCGGGCACATCTTTAATTTGCCCTGACATGCTGTTTTCGTCCAAATGATGGCGGCCAAGTTAAGAAGGCGCCGCACTTCACCTCAAAAGCCCGAACTTCTAGGGCTGGGGGCATTTCTTGTAGCAAGGAGGTATACCCTTATTGGCAAAAAAAAAATTGAGCTTCCTCAACATTGATGAGAAGCCAAATACGTGACTGCAAAATATATCCGAGGTCTTCACCCAAAGAAGACGAATCTATTGGGACTTCTTCCCCCATCCACGGAAAAACAGAATAATCTTGTTTTTATAAAGAAGACGTCAACGCACCCATCACAATGGGGCCATCTTCTCCAACCTACTGGGCCCTGCGTGAGGGCAACATGTTGAGTGCAAATCTTCACCAGGCGCAGGTTCTATTTGAAGAGCTATGGCAAATATGGCCTTCACTTTTTTTAAAGAAAAAATTTTCACCACGCACATCATATCATTTCACTTCTTTGCATGCTTTGAGGAAAATTCTAAGCATTAATAAATTTTTTTTTAATAAATCTGCTTGTGTTTGAAGAATTGGCTACCTTTGGACTCGTCGGAGGACGGCGAATTGTGCCATTTTATGTATCAAGCTACACCCACACCCATAATACAAGACACATGCCAATTGTATGCTTCTGGGGGCCATAGAGGAGGCTACTTGGGGACTTCTGACATCGAGACTCCACGCCCATCATGCTTCCGACGTGTCTCTAGCTCACAAAGGCTCACGTCCCAGGGAAGATCATAGGAAAAGACCATGAAAAGGCTGCCCAACTTGGTGCGTAGCCGTGTGGCAACCCTGGGGCGTTCCACCATAAGCTCCAGATAAAGTGCATGAGGGTTTAGTAGTCTACCAAGGTGAATGACTGTCTTCAAATTCTCAAGGTGGGTCCCCGATCAGCATGAAGAAATCCAGAAGTTCGAGTAAAAAAAGAGTGCAAAGAATATACCCCAAAAGTTCAAGCAATCTCGTCAAGTGGCTGTCCAAGTGGCCTGTCCGAGCAATTCTCACAAGGGGGAAACCATCAAAAAAAAAGTTAAGAAGTCGTTCGAGTAATCCTGAGAAGTAAAGGAACCACCAGAAAGAAGGCGGGGGTAGTCATTCACCACCCCTCAATCAAGGCGCGGAAATATTTTCAACCATTGTCCCAAAACCTTTTACCCAATTTATCCTCACCTAAGTCTTTGGGTTCTTGAGGCTCGTGCAAAGGGCATGATCGGGCCGTGAGGGCTCCTCGATACGATGATTTGCTAGAGTATGACCCTCCCCTACCTCTCAGAAGCATCCATGAAGCATGGCTTCTCCGCACACATACACTAAAGGAAATTTAATATTGAGTCGCAACCATCATGGTCCTTCGACGGTTCTCAATGACAAGTCCTTTTGTAGCCTTTTTTGATTACGCAACTATGCATCATGATTCAAATTTTTTTTCTCTTCTTTTTTCTTTTTTTCTTATAAAATATGAGCAAAACATACATGCTGGCATATTATTTTAACCCAAATTTACTGCAGCCATCATCTTTATGACGGCGCACAGGCAGAACCTGCGCCAAGAGGGTGGCTACTTGGATCGCCTCCTCTCTGCGTCTATTATACCGCCAGCGTCATTTTAACGCCTAACGGTATAGGTCAACAACAAACAACATCGACGCCGGGGCAGCGACATCTGTGCGCCCGACATGGCTCGATGACTCCACGACATCCACCTTGCTACAAAGACAAAGATCACGGTCACATGGGGCAGCAATACCCGTGCACCACAACATTGCCGACGACTTCCCGGCACTTCATCTTCTACCCTGACCTACATCATGGGCACTGGGGGCAGCAATACTCGTGCACCACAACATTGCCGACGACTTCCCGGCACTTCATCTTCTACACCGACCTACATCATGGGCACTGGGGGCAGCAATACTCGTGCACCATAACATTGCCGATGACTTCCCGGCGTTTCATCTTCTACACCAACCTACATCATGGGCACTGGGGGCAGCAATACTCGTGCACCATAACATTGCCGATGACTTCCCGGCGTTTCATCTTCTACACCAACCTACATCATGGGCACTGGGGGCAGCAATACCCGTGCACCATAACATTGCCGACGACTTCCCGGCGCTTCATCTTCTACACCGACCTACATCATGGGCACTAGGAGCAGCAATACTTGTGCACCATAACATCTTCGACGACCTCATGGCGTTTGGTCCTCTTCACCGACCTGCATCATGGCGCTGGGGGCAGCAATACTCGTGCACCACAACATTGCCGACGACTTCCCGGCACTTCATCTTCTACACCGACCTACATCATGGGCACTGGGGGCAGCAATACTCGTGCACCATAACATTGCCGATGACTTCCCGGCGTTTCATCTTCTACACCAACCTACATCATGGGCACTGGGGGCAGCAATACTCGTGCACCATAACATTGCCGATGACTTCCCGGCGTTTCATCTTCTACACCAACCTACATCATGGGCACTGGGGGCAGCAATACCCGTGCACCATAACATTGCCGACGACTTCCCGGCGCTTCATCTTCTACACCGACCTACATCATGGGCACTAGGAGCAGCAATACTTGTGCACCATAACATCTTCGACGACCTCATGGCGTTTGGTCCTCTTCACCGACCTGCATCATGGCGCTGGGGGCAGCAATTCCTGTGCACCATGGCTTCGCCAACAACTGGCGCGGTAACACCGGAGCATCCATGATCTCACGAATCACTTCCCGTGTTTGATCCTCTCCATCCGTGCTACCAGGACGCGGATGGCACTCCGACGACTCTTCTCCAACAATAGTGATGATGGGGGCAACGCCACCTCCCCCTTGGCCATCTACATGACCGATGGCTAGCCTGACAATCTCTCTTATGGCCACGCCGAAGGTATTCAGGCATATTGCTGTCCGCTTAGATGTGGGCGGTCGACGACTTCCCGACCCTTCTTCCGCATCATATAGGACCCCAAGTTCATGGGAGCAGTGTAACGCGCCAGTGCGGCTAGCGTGAATCTGTGAAACCCTTCAATTTAGTCGGCTGGCACCGTGGCAGCTAAGCGGTCGCGACTAGATTGGTAAAATTTCTTCAAAACACGGCATGGCATTTTCGCTGAGAAATGAAGGCAAAAAAAAAAAAAGCGAGGTCGTCTTCCTGGCTGGAACCGTGCATGTACATGGTCCCAACTAGCTTCCTCGTCAAAGGATAGTGCGGATGAACTTACCTTCACTAGACTCTAATGGGTCTTTTCACCCAGCTTCTCACACTCTGCATCGACCGTCAACTCATTGGCGTCCCTACTGATGCTTTTCTATGTGTGGTTTTTACACGGCTGCGCATGAGGTCCTGTGACTGTACATATCATCATGGTTGCCGTACTCGCGGCGGCCATCTCGTAGACTACCCGATTACAACTTCATAATCTTTGCCCTGGTAGTGTTTCTGCATGTGCTGCTGCTACTAGTCCATTCAGTGGCGCGTGACATCAATTAATCTTGCCCATACTCACATGTTTTGGAGCAAATAAAAAAAATCAAGAAGCGCCTATACTGGTGCTCTCTATTACTGGTACTACTGCATATATATTTCTGCCTATCGAGACGTGGTATTCCACTTTTAAATGGCCTGCAGTCATACAGGTATTGGAAAATAAATGGAATCTATAGAGCTCTATGGTCGTGTGTATGGCAGATGGACGACTCATTACCCTGAGTCGCGGGTGGTACAGTGACCTTATGAGTTATGAACACGTCCATTTCCTCTAGTGATTTCTTGCCTCGTTCATTACAAGTGAATGAGTTAAAAAGAAGTCTGGTGGCAAGTTGTCTAATCAAGCTATATTACGGATGTAGATTATCTCCCATCTCATTCATCTCGTGCTAATAAAGTTCTTGCCGAGCCAAAGCTCATCAGCAAGGGACCATTCTATACCAGCCTCGACGAAGCTACGGCGCGCGCTGTTAAAACGCCGTCATGCTCACCGATGGAGCTGAGCAGGATTACAATATCTGCTAATCATGATACTAGAATACACTGTGGACAAGTGCCGCGATGGTGCAGATTGCCCACAAATAATATGACATACAAGAGTTGCAATACAAGCAGTCCAAGTTGCGGAAATTGATAAAGCCATCACTTTATTAAAACAGGAAATCGTCTGATACATAATGAATAAGTAAATAATGAACCTAAGATACTCAATTGGGGTGCACGCATGATAATTGCCTCTAAGAGGACTTGGAGTTTATCTCTTTCTATATGAAAAAAAAAAACTTGCAGGTGATGGCTGCACGGCTGTGCTGTCTACGCCGTCTGATAGGCCAAGATGGCGGCAGCCTCCGGTGGATTGTCTTCATCAACGGGGCCCCTTTGTCTATCAAGGCGGCTCAAGAAGGCTGTCACCTCCTCTCGACGCCTCGCAAGAGCAGCGACTTGGGCCGCCGAACTTGAGACCGCATGGTCGTGGGCTTCGAGGGCTTCAACGATCTTCTCTCCACCACGGCGAGCCGCTGCCTCACGCTCCCTAGCCTTGGCAGCCATCTTCTCATGCCCCTCAGCTTCCTTCTGAAATTGGGCCTGAAAAGATTCTAGTTCGGCACGCCGCTTCTCTAGCTTTGGGCGGTCAGCTTCCACAAGTCCAAGCTGGTTGTACACGTTAGTGTAGGCCTCATCCAACTCCTTGAGGAAAGGACGTACCTCCTTTTCTGCGAAGGCTGCCTCCTCTTCCCCATAGTTTTCTGGGTTGGCCGTCCCCTCGAGCCGGTGCATCAAAGCCCTCAACAAGGCGTCCAGTCTCCACAGATCATCGGGATACACCACGACATACTCGTACAGCTTCTCCCACGAAGCAGTGGCTAGCCGTATGGACGTGATGATGTTTTCCTTATGAAGAGGCTTCTTGGTCAGCTGACGCTGGATGGCCTTCAGATCCATGCGTACGATACCCGCATTTCGCTCCGAGGCGATGTCCGTGGCGGGAAGATCGAGGCGTGGCTTCTCTCCCGGCTTCACATCAGCCACCGGCGGGATCATCGTGAATGGGAGCTGAGGCCCATGAGATACCAGGGCCTCAAAGTACTTCGCCGCCGTGGCGTGTACCTCCTTGGCGTGCCCAACTAGGATGGCGACCCCATCTTCGTCCTCCACGCCATCTGCAAAGGAATATAGATGCGTTAATTTGACGCTCTTTTTTCTTTTATATAAGCTAAAAAAAGGTTCATGAAAAATGTTGATTACCTTTCGACGGCGAGCGGGGTTTCTTTGATCCCCTTCTTCAGCTTGTCCGGACATGGACGGGGACTGGCGTTTCTTCTCACTGGCAGAAGAAGACGGAGCTGCGATGGTTCCCGCACACCTCGGAGCCGGGGCGGGAATGGCGAGGAAGGTCGACCTGTTCATCGCTTGTTCGACATCTTGGCGGTGCGCCAAGTCTAGCGCCCGGTCGATCACCTGCAATCCTTCCCTCTCTATGAGATGGGATATCTCATCCAAGTTGTCCTGTAAATGAGGCACACAAATAATTCAAAAGGGATTCCATGGTAAGGCTGTAAAAAGAGAGTAATTGTACCATAGGGATTGGAAGTGGCGCGTCGATCTCGACCGTGCTATCTTTAATGATGCCCTTCGCCTCCGACGGCAGGGTGGGAACGGCGACGGCAGCCGGTGTATGGCGCCGCTCAGATTTTCCGCGTCTCGGCGGCGGGGATGGCGACGATGTTGGTGACCGAACGTATGATGCCTTATTATACCGGCCTCGTCGGCGCAAAATCGGGGACGAATCTCTTGATGACCCGTTGGCGCGCCGGTCATCGCGGCCGTTGAATCGACCGCGTCCGCCATCGGATGCTGATGCTAAGACGGGCTTTGGCTTGGCGGCCGGAAGCCTCAGCTTGAACTTGGTGTCCGCAGAGCCGGACTTCCTGACTCCCTCATCGCGACCGCGTCCCATGGCTGCGCTCCCAATCTATGTGTGTTGCTACCAACCAATCTAGCCTGCCACGCCCCAACAGTTGAGATGAAAGAGAGGTTCCAATACCTTTTCTATGCGCTGAGATGCGACGGCTGTATTGTGCGCTAGGTATGGCAGCGACCAGAATTGACGTGGAGCAGACCTCTACAAGGGGCGTACTTATATAGGCCTCAGGAAAATAAATCTGAACCAACTCGGGACTAGAGATTGATCTGGATCCGCTACCTGCAGGTAACAAACCTGTGGCTTGTGTGCGTGACGACGGGAACTGTCGTTGAATAGATAAATAAGATATTAAGTTGTTGAATCGGTACTGTAAAAGTATTGAAACCGGCTGCTTTATTCAATATGCGCCTTTGCTTTTTTAATGGAAAGAGAAGATTTTCACCGATTCAAGTCCGATTCGCTTTGCACTCGGACTTACCTCGGTGAGGGGGCATTTGTTCGACGTGATTTTGTACTTAGCACCTAAAAGATCTCGTGGCTTTTGGCGTGGATACACATATAAATATGCGACACACAGAATATTATTCTTTTTTTTTTGGCAAATGAGTACAATGCGTGGCCTAATTATCTGCCAGTACTAATTTCTTTGATTAAATGCCTACAAGCTTTACATGTATGCAGGAATGCTGGGTACGGGCTATGGCCATGTACACGTACACGCGCACACACATGTATGTGTATGAGTCCACGTATCCTGGCCAGCTGAAAGCAACAGCGGCGTCCCAATCGCACGCCAGAACGGTTTGCTCGCAGGGATCAGGTGCAACAGCGAATGGATGAGGCCAGCTGTGGGATAAGATAAACACGCCTTCAGTTGAACCTTAAAATGAGCAACTGCATAACAACTCAGCAGCGAGGTCTGCGCAGCGCGTCGCTATCGAGTCTCGCTCGACGCTCGTCTATAAGAGGGACCGAGCAGCAACTGAGCAGGGGGAGGACACACATACGTACACACACAGAGAACACACTGACCTGCGGCTGCGGACGTCGACGCGTCGGAAATGAAAAGGGAGGCGGCAGCTGCACGACGCGCCGAGATGCTGTCCACGGCGGCAGCGCGGGAGGCGCGACGGAACGTGCCCGGGGCTTGAAGACGGAGGTCGTCGCCGGCACGGCTCCATCGCCGGGAACTTGACGTCGGACCGGAAGTTATCTCCGGAGGAGGAGCCGATGAAGCTCGACGCTGCCGGCTACAACACCAATGACTCGAAGCAGTCACGACCACGACGCCGAGCACGGGCGCCCTCTTCATCCGGACCGCCGGAGCTAGCCTGCAGCCGGGCCATCTACGGTCTACCTCGACATCTACTTCTAACTCATTCCCTTGAACAATTCCACGTGCAGATCAATATGTCTGATGCCCAGGAACAAGAGTCCCGCACGTACGGCTATCAGGCCGCGGTGGTGCCGGAGGGGTCACACATACGAGCTGAGGCAGCCGAGGCCGAGCCAAACCTGTAAGTGGGGGCAGCGCGACGGCGACCACGCCACGTAAAACCGGAGGCGAACGGCACGGCCGATGCACATGCAGGAGAGCCGCGGCGCGGATCGCTCCAAAGGACGTGAAGATGGAGGTTGGCTGGTGCCGGTCGGCCAAGACGCTGGCGGACACGGCGGCAGCACCACTGGCTTATCTGGAAAGATCGCCGGTCGAGCTTGCTGTTGCCGGCCACAACGCTAATGAAGAGAATCCATCATGACGATGAGCCCGTGCATGGAAGTGTTCCTCTCCCAGGCCGCGGGGCTGTTAGCGAGGGCGCCGACAAGATCAACTACAGTCTACATCAGCGTCTCCCGCTGGCTCACTTTCTTTGGCAAGAACTTCACGGCCAAAGCTAGCAGCAGGCAGACCGCCGACGTGCTCTCCACTGAGGAAGGCATTGATGCAGCGCGTGGATTGACATGCCTGCTGATCAAGGACATGAAACATGCACATATACCTGCTTCCTCTAAGTACGTGAAGATGGCTCTGGTTGCTGACGCTTCTTCATGGAACTATGACATGGATCTTCCTTCTGCACCGGAAGCTGTCCGGACGTCCTCGACAGGCCATTGCAATCCTCCTTCCCGTGCCCATCAAAGTCGCCCCACGGCGACGGCGGCGGCACAGCCCGTGCGCCGGGGGTCGATGGACGATACCACGATCACCGACACGGTGATCATCCTCGCGCCTTTGTTGGTCGCCTCCTCGGGAGAATATCCGCCTCACACACATGTAAATACATGAAGAGATGCCCACGTACAAATATGGATCAGGCAAATACATGCAAAGGTGTACTAGTATTATTGGGGAGGCAGCCCGAGACTACTCTACCTCATCTTGTGGCAAGGCAAGACAAGCACTGGGCCACATCGACACACACGACAATATCTTCATCAACATCTTCTCCGGCACCGGACAACTGACTGCATCAACACCGTATCCCACTCCCGGATAAATCATGTGAGCACGACCTACCAAGCTCCAACGAGCCCAAGTACACCTCTGGCGTCACGAGATCTACATCACCAAAACCATACACCGTTGCTATCGAGCCATACTTCTGCTCAGCGCTACCCAAGTCTACATCGACTCCTACACCAACACTCTTCTTCAACCTCGACCTAGCACCGGCGAGGCGAGGCCACTTCACCGACATGTCCTTCTCCGATGAATCAATTCATTGCTTGCCGGGCACCGACGAGGCGAAGGCAAGCCATCAAGTCCGACACCGACAAGGCGGACACCACCTGGCCAGGCACCGACGAGGCGAAGGCCGCCCACCTGTCTGAGCCGACGAGGCCAGACATCTTCATCATCGGACATCGACAAGCCGGGAAACACGGCTAGGCATCGTCGGGGCGATGGACGTACCGCCCCATCTTCCACTTCATCATCACACCACCGGCTCGAGTGTCGCCCTCCAGCCGCGACAAAGATCCCGACTCCACTTCTTCTGAGGTGCGGCGACAACGGTTGGCGGGCAACTACACCAGCCGATGCGAGACAACACCTCCGACACCTCTTCTCCCCAAAGCTTGTGAGACGACACTCTTGTCTAGGACGACAGCCGTGAACTCGGCGTCGGACCGAGACGAGGTGTCGACCACATTGGCTGCACTGACTTGTATGTGCGCGTTGGTTTCACACCGACGCCAATCTCCACCAATACTTACTCCCGTGAGGCATACCCTTGCACACCCCGACAAGGCTGCTGGTCGTCAAGAAGTCTTAGCTAAGCGGACCCATGCTACTCCAAATTCAATTACAATGACGCCATCAAGACCGACGAGGCATGGCGGCAAGGGCGAGTGTGGCCGGAGCAAAGGCCACGCTATCGGCGGCACGTGTACCGACGAGGACACGGGTACTGCCGCCGCCCACACATACCACCATCACATCATGCATGGAGAACACGAAGCGAAGACGACGAAGACGACCATTGAAGCAGCTTAATCGGAGGTGGTTCGCGATATTTAGTCGCGGACGTAATTAATCGGGAGCCTTCCGAGGCCCCGTGAACCAGAACACACATTCGCCCAAGTCATATTGGCCGCGCACGCAGGCCACGGAGCGCATATGTAAAGGGATCATGTAATTTTGTTTCTCCATTGAGAGATTAATAAAAATGCACGTTTCCCTATGTCTTTATTTGTGTACTTAGTACACTGGCACGCCCGCATATTTATTTTTCCCCTGGCGCGTAGAGAGATAATATCCGTGTCGCGTTTTTTTATTATTTCTCGTGTCAAACACTTATGCGCCTACTACGGGATCCAGCCTTCAGATCTGGGTCCCCACAGCATCGAGCAGCTCGCCATCTTTGTGGCGTTCTGCGAATGCTACTTGGGCTGCCGGCCCTACTTCCCCCTATGGCAAGATCTGTTCCACGGATGGATCAGCCGCGAGGAAGCGGGCGGCCTAACCTTCCAGCTCAAGTCGAAGGCTTCATTCTTCGACCTGATGCTGCCCGCCAAGGCAGCGAGCGACTGGAAGAAATCGTGGTTTTACGTAGCCGAGGCGACCTCGGAGGGCGAGGCGGCGATCCCGCGGTACTCCGGCAATCGGTCCGAGCCGCACCGTCT
The DNA here is from genome assembly GCA_916181665.1 of Avena sativa. Taxonomy (NCBI): domain Eukaryota; kingdom Viridiplantae; phylum Streptophyta; class Magnoliopsida; order Poales; family Poaceae; genus Avena; species Avena sativa. The sequence goes on along the minus strand of OV702279.1, from coordinate 377,799,770 downwards.
CCAAGTCGGCAAGCTCCCCAACGACCAGCGGATGGTCGTCGACGAGATGCTCTAGACCATCCGCAGTCTGAAGAAGAAGGGCCTCCAGACGATAAACTTGTACAACTGCTGGCTCGGGCGGCGGCTCGTCCCGCTCGCTCGGTGCGAGCACTACATGTACCAGTACACGGGCCGGGAAGACTCGACGAAGGCCTGCCTCGACGAGTGGAAGCTGGAGGACTACATCCCAGCACTGAAGAAAATCACCCAGGCGGTGTACCTGGACGCACAAGCTGGGGTCGCCCCCTATACCGCAAAGCGTCCAGCCCCAACGGTAATCGCTTCACTTCGCTCGCAGTCGTAGTTTATGCAGTCGCGGTAATTCTAATTTCATCTTGTATTCATTGCAGCTATTCCAAGTGGTGGAAGGATGTCTCCCACCGTCGGATGACGAGAACTCGAGCTCGTCCGTCCAGGACGTGGGCGAGTCGCCTCCCGCCAAGGGCGATGCTGGGAGTGACGAAGGCGACAGCGACGACGAGTCCGAAGAGGAAGTCGCCCCACTGCTCCGCAAGACCCGTGGGCAGCGTCAACGTGAGCTTGAGGCAAGTAAAAGCCTCGAGCATCACGATGACGACGACGAGCTTCCAGAAACCACCTCGCGCCGCCAGGCGACTCCGTCGAAAAAGAAGAAGAAGGAAAAGGAGGTGAAGGCGCCTCCGAGGAAGACGAAGACAAAACCGACGAGGCCGGCCTCGCCGCCACATTCAGCGAGCAGTTCTGACTCCCCCAGCCCGGCCAAGGACGAGGCGCCGCCAACGACAGCCGCGTTGGACACGGCCACCATCGAGGTGCCCCTGGCGTCGATGCCTCCGCCATTCGCCCCAGTCTCTGGGCTGGGGGACGCCTCGGTCGCAGCGGCTTCGCCTCACAAGGAAGCTCCTGCTGAAGACGTTCCAGAGGCTCCGGTTGCGGCCTCAACAACGAAGAAACCGTCCGTGTCTTGGGCACGTGACGTTCTGGAAATGGGGCTCAGCCGCCGACTGGGCCCCGAACTAGAGAAGCCAGCCGGCCTCCGTACGGGGCTGCGCTTTATTCCAGTCGCCAAGTGAGTACACTCTCCCTCCTTTGTCTTTCATAGCAGCTCGAATTATATTTCTTACATGATTGTTGAACAGGACCGGGGTGAAGAGGATGGGCCACCCAACCGTGGCTAAGGTGCCACCCGTCGTTAGCGAGGAGGATCCTTCCCGCAAGAGGAAGGCGGACGAGGTCGTCGTCTCTGCGGATGGCGGCAAGAAGGCCAAGGGTGACGACGTCGTCACGATTTCTGACGACACGCCAGTCGCGCCAGCTGGACCCGTAATGGAGGCAGCCGCGTCCACGAAGGAGGGCGCTCCCTTGCCTGGAACGGCCGAGCCAACCTCCTTTGGGGCGGGTGCCTCTATCGCCACCTTCCCGCGTTTCATGACCAAGGCGGCCGCGGCGAGTGGGACTTCGCCCTCAAGCCACGCTCCTGGGACCGCCGACGCTGAAGTCGACCAACGTCGTGGGCATACGCCGGCTCTCCTCGCGTCCGTGGACGCGACACAACTCCACGGCATGCTTGGCGCAGCCATCCAGGTACATCCAGTCCCCGAGGATCAGGTCGGTGCTTTGCAGCGGCCTGATTCTTTTAATGTCTTATCTTTATTTTTCACATCCAGTCCCCGAGTGCGCACGCGCTGAATTTCAGCTGGTGGGCACTTAGGAATTTCTTTGAGTACCAGTCCCCGAGTGCGCACTCGCTGAATTTCAGCGGGTGGGCACTTAGGAATTTTTTGATTGCCAGTCCCCGAGTGCGCACTCGCTGAATTTTCAGCGGGTGGGCACTTAGGAATTTTTTGATTGCCAGTCCCCGAGTACGCACTCGCTGAATTTAAGCGGGTGGACACTTAGGAATTTTGCTTGGATTAACCTTTTTGGTGCTGTGCATGGTCTGCAACTTGAATCGGCTGACCGATTGGCAGCGAAGCAGCGCGCGGAGAAGGAACTGGCCATCGTCCAGGAAGCGAACAAAGGGCTTCAGGTTGTTGCCGTGAAGGCAGAGGAAGCTCGCCAGGGGCTTGTCCCCGCTGGTGAATTGGCGGCGGCGCAATCGGCTTTGAGTTCGGCTGAATAGCGCATCGCCGACCTCGAGCGCGAGCTGCGGGAAGCGAAGGAAGAAGCGAGCTCGGCTGATGGGCGAGCCAAGTCCGCCATTGCAGCCGCCGAAGAGGATCGCAAAGTGTCTGATGCCCTTGTTGCTGGGCTTCAGGACGACCATACGTCGCTTCAATGCTTCATCACGGATCTCGCTCACCCGTTGATTGGTAAGTGCGTATGCCTCTTCCAGTAGTTGTGCCATTTGTGGTGTCCGTCGTATTCATCATTGTCTTCTATTCGCAGGTCGCATCATCGATAGCGCGGAAGAGGCGAGCTCGTTCGACGCGCGGCAGTGTGTAAGCATGCTTGTCGACTCGGCAACGTTGTCGGCGACGTGCATCCGTGCCTATCTCCAAGAGATATCGCCCACGGAAGTGATTCCCAGCGACCTCGTTGAGGTGTGGAGGTATTTGGAGAAGGCGCCCGCGGTCGTTGAGTTCATGACGCGGTCGGCGTTTCGGCGCGGCGCGGCGAAGGCACTTAGTCTTGGGCTTGCCCACTTCCCCGAGGACTTCGACATCGACGATGTGACGAGTGGCTACCCATCATCGACTGGCGCGGTGGAGCTTTCCGAGGTCCTCAAGTTGCAGGATCTCGCCGCCGCGTACTCGGAGTGTGTCTGGGCGATGGGCGACCTCCTTCCGTACCAGGAGACGGTCGTCGTGCCGAACGACCCCGAGCCGCCGCATCGTGATTTCAAGGTCGAGCAACCCTTTAGCGCGGCGATGGCGGGTGAACTGACGACGTATACGTCGAACCCGTACATGCCGTTCATCCGCAATCGCCGGGGTGTTGGCGAGTAATCATCAAAGCCTGCAGAATAGGATAGTTTGCCTTGTGGCGTTAGCAGCAGGTCTGCCATGCGGGCATATTTTGTAATATGAGACAATGCGACATGCAATCGAATGAGACATCGTGTCTATTTTGGTATTTGTCATGTGTTTGTGATTGATGTTGGAACGAGTCCCCGAGCGCGTCCGCCCTTTTGTGGGGTTTACCTCGTATGTGATATGTTTGTTGTTTTTGTGTGTTTTGTTATTGTGGTCGACTCGCCCAGGCTTGAAGAGCCAGTCGCTAGGCGACTCCCTTGAACGCTCTGTACTTCGCCGTTTTCCCTTTGCGCGAACGAGGTCGGGTGGCCGAGTCCCCGAGCGTGGTACTTGGCTATTCCAGTCGCGACTCGAGGGTGAGTGAGGACTTGGCGCGTTAGTTCGAGCGCATCACTCCTGCCTGACCCGTGGGGTCAGTCGCGTGGCGAGTCCTGGGCATGCTCTCTTACTTGGCGTTTTCCCGGACCGCTCGCGGTGAACTGGTCTGCAGTCCCCGAGCGTGGTACTTAGCCGTTCGAGTTGCTATGTCAAGGATGCGGAGGACCATGGTCGCTGTAAGAAGCGTAGGCAGTTGTCTTGGTTCGTAGAACCAGTCGAGCTAGGCGACTCCAATGGGGCTCCGGGTAGGCGTTTTTCATGGACAATGCAAGACCTGAGGTGACTCTGTGCTCTTGCACCGCACTACTTAGCCGTGCCGATCGCTGTACCAAAGGTTGACTTCTGCGGTTAGCGTAACGCTGTTATTACGAGTGCGAGTGGCACAAGACATGGAGAGTAGGAGCAATTTGCGGTAACCGTTTCTTTTTATTTCATAGCGACTGGAGAGTACATATGTGGGGTTCTAGGCGTAGAAATTCCTTAGGAGGTTTACATTCCAAGGTCGCTTGACGTCGAGTCCGCCGTCCCCGCGGACGTCGATGAGGTAGTAGGCGTCGTTGCCGAGTACTCGCCCGATGGCGAATGGCCCTTCCCACGGAGGGGAGAGCTTGTGCATGCCCTTCTTGTCCTGGATGAGGCGTAACACCAGGTCGCCCTCTTGGAAGGTGCGAGTCTTCACCCGCCGGCTGTGGTAGCGGCGGAGTCCCTGCTGGTAGATAGCGGTGCGTGACCGAGCGAGGTCACGTGCCTCGTCGAGTTGATCGACCCCGTCTTGGCGGGCGAGCTTGTTTGCGGCCTCCGTGTAGTGGACGACCCGCGGCGAGTCGTGCTCGAGGTCGGTGGGCATGACTGCCTCGGCGCCGTAGACCATGAAGAAGGGGGTGAACCCTGTCGACCTGTTGACTGAGGTGCGGATCCCCTAGATGACAGAGGGCAACTCCTCGACCCAGCACCCGGCGGTGCGCTCCAGTGGTAGTTGGAGTCGCGGCTTCAGGCCGTGGAGGATGCTTTGGTTGGCCCGTTCCGCCTGGCCGTTGGATTCCGGGTGGGCGACTGACGCGAGGTCGAGCCGAATGTGGTGCTCTTCGCAGAATTTGGCCATGGCTCCTTTGGCGAAGTTAGTGCCGTTGTCCGTGATGATGCTGTTTGGAAACCCGTAGCGATATATGAGCTCGCGTAGGAATTTGGTGGCGGTCTTCCCGTCGCATTTCCGAACTGGCTTGGCTTCCACCCACTTTGTGAATTTGTCGACCGCAACCAGGAGGTGGGTGTAGCCGATGGAGCCTTCTTGAAGGGGCCTACCATGTCCATACCCCACACAGCGAATGGCCAGGTGATGGGGATTGTTTTGAGCGCTGAGCTCGGCACGTGCGTCTGGTTGGCGTACTTCTGGCACCTGGCGCGCCGCTGGACAATGTCGACAGCGTCGGCGTGTGCGGTGGGCCAGTAGAAGCCATGTCGCATAGCCTTGGCGACAAGAGAGCGGGCGCCGGCGTGGTGGCCGCAGTCACCGGAGTGGATGTCGTGGAGAATCTTGCGTCCTTCGGCGGGTTAGACGCAGCGTTGGAACACGCCGGTGACACTGCGCTTGTGGAGCTCGCCGTCGATGATGGCGTAGGACTTGCATCGACGAGCGATCATCCGAGCTTCCGTCTCGTCTGCCGGCAAGGTGCCGGCTTCCAGGTAGGCGATGTAGGGCTTGGTCCAGTCGTCTGGCTCGTTGATGAGTGCGACCAGGGCTGCCTCTGGTTGGAGCGGGACTCCGATGTCGATCTCCCTCGGGGGAGAGACTGATGGCTTGGTGATCGTGTCGAGGAAGACGCCGGCGGGTGGTGCGAGTCGAGCCGACCCGATGCGAGAGAGTGCGTCGGCCTCCTCGTTCTTCCGCCTGTCGATCCACTCGACGGAGTAGCCGGTGAAGTGTCCGCCCAACTTATCCACTGCTTGGCGGTACGCCGCCATGGTGGGGGAGACGGCGTCGCAGGTGCCAGCGACTTGCCCCGCGATGAGGTCGGAATCTCCGTAGCAGCGTAGGCGGTTGACATTCATCTCCTTGGCAGCTCGCATGCCATGGACTAGGGCCTCGTACTCGGCCATGTTGTTGGTGTAGGGTGTGAAGTCGAGGCAGAGGATGTAGCGGAGCTTGTCGCCCTTTGGTGAAGTTAGCACGATCCCTACGCCTGCGCCATCCGCGTTCTTGGAGCCGTCGAAGTGCAGGCTCCAGTAATGGAGGTATGGCAGCTTCTCTGGTTGCTGGGCCTCTTCCCAGTCGGCGATGAAGTCTGCCAGTGCCTGCGACTTGATCGTTTTTCGTGGCTCGTATTTGATGTTGTGGACGCCGATCTCGACGGCCCACTTGGCGACCCGCCCGGTCGCCTCGCGGTTGCGGATGATGTCTTGCAGTGGTGCTGAAGAGACGACCGTGATCGGGTGCTCCTGGAAGTAGTGCGGCAGGCGCCGCTGAGCTCTGAAGACCGCGTATACCAGCTTTTGGTACTGTGGGTACCGCTGGCGTGACTCGGTGAGAACCTCGCTGATGTAGTACACCGGCCGCTGTACTGGGCGCTCCTTTCCTTCCTCTGGTCGCTCGACGACCATCACGGCGCTGACGACGCGCTCGGAAGCCGCGACGTAAACCAGCATGGGTTCTTTGTCGGCGGGGGCGGCGAGTAGCGGTGCGGCGAGTAGCACCTTTTTGAGATCGCGGAGCGCGTCGTCCGCCTTCTTGTCCCACTGGAAGGTGGGGTTCTTGCGCATCAGGCAGTATAGGGGCATCGCCTTTTCGCCCAGGCGGGGGATGAAGCGACTGAGAGTCGCTACTCGCCCGGCCAGTTTCTGGACGTCGCGCAGGCACTCGGGTATGCCGAGTCGGGCGATCGTGTCGATCTTCATGGGGTTCGCCTCTATCCTTCGTTTGGAGACGACGTACCCTAGTAGTTGTCCTGCAGGTACACCGAAGGTGCATTTGCCTGGGTTGAGCTTTATCTTGTATTTTCGCAGGTTGGCGAATGTTTCCGCCAGGTCGGCGAGTAGGTCGCCCTGGCGAGCGGACTTCACGACCACGTCATCGATGTAGACGTGGATGTTGCGGCCAATTTGGCTCGCGAGGCATTCTTGCATGCACCGCTGGTAGGTCGCCCCGGCGTTCTTGAGGCGAAGGTCATGGCGGTGTAGCAGAAGGCTCCGAATGGCATGATGAACGCCGTCTTCTCCTCGTCTTCGACAGCCATTTTGATCTGGTTGTACCCAGAGTAGGCGTCGAGGAAACATAGCGACTCCGAGCCCGCGGTTGAATCGATTATCTGGTCGATCCGCGGGAGGACGAACTGCTCCTTTGGGCAGGCGCTGTTCAGGTTTGTGTAGTCGATACACATCCTCCACGTCCCGTTCTTCTTCTCGACCAGGACTGGTTTGCCAGCCACTTGGAGTATTTGATTGGCCGGATGAAGCCTGCAGCGAGTAGACGCTGCACCTCCTCGGCGATTGCTCGGCGGCGCTCTTCATTGAAGGGCCGCAGCGACTGTTTGACAGGTCGCACTTTGGGGTCGGCGTTTAGCTTGTGCTCAGCGAGCTCCCTAGGGACACCGGGCATGTCAGAGGGCTTCCATGCGAAGATGTCCCTGTTCTCACGGAGGAACTCGATGAGCGCGCCTTCCTATGCTGGGCTCATGCCCGTCCCGATCGTCACCGTCTGGCTGGAGTCGCCTGGGACCAGCTCGACGGTGCGGGTGTGCGTAGTGGCCTCAAAGGTTGAGGTGTTTGCGCCCTCCGAGTTGGGCTTCTTGAGTATGGTGGGGTCGTCATTGTTGACCCCGCTCGCGTACTTGGCGAGCTCATCGGCGTGGTTGGTCTCCACCGCGATGACGGTGTCGGCGAGCTCGGCTCCTTTGGCCTCGCACTCGGCGGCCATGTCGGGGTCGCCGTTGATGGTTATGACGCCGCACGACCCGGGGAGCTTCATCGCGTTGTACGCGTAGTGGGGCGCTGCCATGAACTTGGCGAACGCCTGGCGCCCCAGGACGCAGTGGTAGGGGCTGTCGAAGGGCACCAGCTCGAAGACGATCCGCTCGGTGCGGAAGTTTGACGGTGTGCCGAAGGTGACTAGCAGCGTGACCTTGCCGATCGGGTACGCCTTCCGACCGGGGACGATGCCGTGGAACATGGTGTGAGTCGTCTCGATCATCGACTGCGGGAGCCGCAGCCGCCTGAAGGTGTCGAGGTACAGGATGTTGATGGAGCTGCCGCCGTCCATCAATGTCTTGGGGAGCCAGTAGTCGCCGACCTTAGGCTTGACCACCAGGGCGACTCGTCCTGGGTACTCGATGAGTGGCGAGTGGTCTTGGCGGCTCCAGGTGATGGGCTGCTCTGACCAGTTGAGGAACTGGGGAACGTCCACTTGGGCCACCGCGTTGACGGCGACGGCGCGGGCGATGACCTTCTTCTCTCGCTTCGTGTTGAAGCCTGTGAAGGTATGGAGCGAGCCAGCCACTTTGCCGAATTTTCCGCCATTTGGCGGGTCGTTGTCGGGGTCCTCCCGTGCTCGCCGTGCCTTCTCGATTTCCCTGAGGGTGTGGCAGTCGGCGGTGGTGTGCGTTGCGGGCTTTCCTTCCCTGCTATGAAACGCACATGGTTGGTTAAGGAGAGCCGCGGGGTCGAACCTTGGCTTGGCCTTGTAGTTGCCGCCGTCGCGGCATTGTCCTCCGTCGCGGCGGAAGCTCTTGGGCTCGCGTTGCGCGTGCCCGGCGTTGGCGACGAAGTCGACTCGCCCGTCACTGCGGCGCTTGCCGGTGAGGCGAGTGTTGCTGTAGCGTAGGTCGGACCGTCATCCGCTGTCGTTGCCGCTCGTGCAGCGTTGACCTCTGACTCGTCGTCAGTTTCCGGGTTTGGATCTTCCTCCGCGTACCGTTTGGCGATCTCGAGGAGGTCGGGGATGTTGTCGAGTGTGCGAGAGTGTCGCTTGAGCTTGGCGACCAGGGGCTCGTAGCGGCACGAGGTCTTGAAGCAATGGATCGCGGTGTCCGGGTGGATGCCGACCGCGTTGTACCAGAGTTCTTGCCACCGTTGGACCCAGTTGCGGGTCAACTCGCGGGGCCCCTGGACGCATCGCTCCAGGTCCTCGATAGTGGTGGCGCGGGTGTAGGAGCACTCGAAGTGCCTGACGAAAGCGTCGCGCATCTCCTCCCAGGAGTCTATACTGTCCTGAGGGAGGGTGTTGATCCACTGCCTGCATGTCCCCTCCATCATCAGGGGGAGGTAACGGGCGGCTAGCAGGTCGGTGTGGCCTGCGATCCCCATTGCCATGAGGTACGTGTCGAGCCAGACAGCGGGGTCGTACGAGGGGTCGTACTTTTCTATCTCCTTCGGCGCCTTAAAATTTGGCGGGTACTTCTCGCCTCGGATCATTGGTCCGAAGCACTTGGGGCCGAGTCGACTGAGCGACCCCATGGGCTCGCCGTCGCGGCGATTGGTTGAGGTGTGTCGCAGGTCGTCGGGCTGGCGTGCGCGCCAGCTTTGGTTGTTGATGATGTGGGTGCGGGCGTCGATGGGTTGACCATTGGCGGCGACGAGGTTGGTCGCCGGCCTGGGGTCGTTGGTGGAGAGTGCCGCGTTCGCGGGTCGGTGTTGGAGCTGCAGTGGCTCCGGTGGCGGGCAGTTGAGTGTGTTTGCCGCCATTGGGCGGCCGCTCGAGGCCGCCCTGCTTCCCGAGGAACGCGAGTATACTCGACCTTGCGAGTCGGCGCCCGCTCTTTGCTGCTCGACGGCCTTTGCGAGCAGGGCCCTGACGTATTGGATCTGTAGGGCGCCGTCGCCGGTGGCCGTGATGCTGTCGGCTGCTGCTGGGCCTGCCACGAGGTTGTCCATCGGGGTGGAGAACAGTGGGAGGCCGTTTGCATCTCGCTCCCGTGAGGAGACTACTATCCGCGGCTGGTCCCTGGGGGGTGTGCGGTTGGGTGGAGGCGGGGCGCCCATCGCCGTCGACCCTGGCGGGGGTCGGGCGCTTCCTCCTGGTGGCGCGTTCTCGCAGATCGCGCGCTCGGCCACGCGGGCCGGGTCGTTTTCATCGTCGAAGTTCAGGGCGCGCCCCTGAACGGTGGGGTTCAGGCGCGACCTGATCCGCTGTTGGTGGTAGCGCGACAGCTCCTGCGTCGTCACCTGCTCGAGGCGGAATTTTTCGCGCTCGGCTTGTTCCTTGCGCACCGCCTCCGCCAGTTTCAGGCGGAGTTCCTCGACCTCCGTTGCCGTGGCGTTAGGAGGGATTGGGGTGGAGAATGGATCCTCCGGCGGATCGGTGCCGGTCGCCATGTAGGTCGCGGCGTGGCGACCGGTTCCGTCGCGGAGGTCGGCGGAATTCTCCGATCCGAAGTCGAATTCGAAGATCCCGAGGATGGAGGGGTCCTCGAAGTCTCCCACGTTGGAGACCTGAGTGATGGAGCCCGCGGGTGAAGCCGCGGTGATGGACCCGGCGAGTGACGCCGGGGTCGCCGAGTCGGCGTCGTCGTCGAGGGCCGCGTCTCCTGCGGCCGCTGAGTTTTCGGCCACGTCGCTGTGGGCCGAGTTGTACTCGGAGGCAAGGCGATGGATCGTGCGGATCTGGCTCTCGGAGAGCCGATCGCGTGGCGGCGACTCGCGGATGCGAGCCGAATCCTCCGAGACAATGACGTCGGTGAGGCCGACGAAGAGGCTGATCGTGCCGATCGGCAGGATCACGCTGTGCGTGACAGGTCGCGCCGCCGGGACGTAGCTGCTCGGTAAGATTTGGAGCATCTCGCCGATCGCTATCATGCGGCCGGTGGCGACCGTCTCGTTGATGGGCAGATTGGATCTCGCCGCAGAACTCCGGCCAGACCGGCCAGGCCCCACGGTGGGCGCCACTGTCGTGGGAATGGTCACGGCAGATGCTGCAATCGGCAGCGAGTAGTAGAACAAGGGGCAAGGGCGTCCAGCCATCTGCGGTGCGAGATGAGGGCAAAGACATAGGGTTTTACCCAGGTTCGGCCCCCCGGAGGGTAAAGACCTACTCCTGCTAGATTGTATTATGGAGGTGGTACAATGGGCGAGCTCGGCGGCTAGGCGGCGAGTCGCTTGGGTGTATGATGGAACGTATCTCTACTCACCCTATAGGGAGGTTTATATAGGCTCACCTCCCCTAGGGTTTACATATCTCAACCGATTCAGTTAAAGCTTTGGTACTCGTTTAACCTAATCTGACTGGGCCTATCTATTCGCCTGGGCCTTCAGCTTCCAGTCGCTCGGTTCCTCGCTGGGCTTCAATCCAGTCGCCGTCTTGCAGGCCCACTCGCTAGTTCTTGGGCCAGTCGGAAACGTCCTGCTGGGTATACCCCGGTAGGCACATGCCCATCAGATACCACTGTAAGGGTTCATAGAATGGAAAACAAAAAAATTCTATCGCATGAACACACACAAGCCAAAATCTATCTACTAGATTGCAGCAACGATTCGATAGAGTACTAACCCTCGAAGATCGAAAGCGGTTAACGAGAGCAGATTCTCGTGGATGATGTAGTCGTACACTTCCGATCTCAAGATCGCGTAGACGATCCTTCCGGCAGCGCTTTCGCAGTCGGTCACACGTTAGGTACTCGAGGAAGACCTTCCTCTCCCTTGTTCCAGCAGGCAGCGGAGGTTGTAGCACTCTCCTCGCGATTCCGACAGCACAACGGCGTGGTGTCGGAAGTAGAGGGAGATCTCGCAGGGCTTCGCCTTAAGCCAGAGCGAGTATGGTGGAGCAAGAGAAGTGCCTTGGCGATCTAGGGTTTAGAAGAACCAAGGGGTGGGGTGCAGCCGGCGGCTAAGGTTTGGGGAAACCCTAGTCGGCGACTTGGGAGGAGGCCCTAGGCGGCGGCAGCAGGTGGTGGCGCCAGGGGCTAGGGTTTTGAGGTATGTGGGAGGGGGCGCCCTGCCCCTCCTTATATAGGTGGGAGGGAGGCGGTTTGGAGGAGGGAGTCCTCCTCCAACTCCTCCTCCTTGGCCGGCGGGTGGAGGGAGGAGACTTCCTCCCCAAGTAGGTTTCCTACTCTCCCTCCACCAAGCAAACTTGCCGTTTGACTTTTTCAAATTGGCGTTTGACTTTCAAACTAGGATTTGATTTCTCCCTTTATTTTGCCCAGCCAAGTGACTCAGTACATAATGAAACCATTCCATATTGTCATGACACATTCATGTACCCTTCCCCCTCCGGAGTGTCGGACCTTCCAGACCCTTCTAGAACATTCATGGTGAAAACACCAGAATCATTCCCGAACTCCGAAACAGGACTTTCCTTATATGAATCTTATACTCCGGACCATTACGGATCTCCTCGTGATATCCCGGATCCCATCCGAGACTCCGAACAACATTCGGTCTCTTACTCATCATTCCATAACTACTCAACAACATCGAATCCTTAAGTGTGTCTTCCTACGGTTCGTGAATTATGCGGACATGACCGAGACTCTTCTCCGATCAATAACCAATAGAGGAATCTGGAAATTCATATGGCTCCCACATATTTCTACGATTACTTTGCGATCGAATGAACCACTTACATACGATACCAATTTCCCTTTGTCTCACGATAGTTTACTTATCTGAGGTTTTGATCGTCGGTATCTCTGCATACCTAGTTCAACCTCGTTACCGATAAGTACTCGTTTCTCGTTCCCGTGATATGTGATCTCTTGTGAGCTAGTCACATGCTTGCAAGCTAATTGGATGACAGTCCACCGAGAGGGCCCAGAGTATATCTATCCGTCATATGGATGGACAAATCCCACTCTTGATCCATGTGCCTCAACACTCAATGCCACCTTTATAGCCACCCAGTTACGGTGTGGTGTTTGATGTCATCAAAGCATCCTTCCGGTGATGGTGATTAGCATGATCTCATGGTCGAAGGAATTAGGTTACTATGTATCAGAAAGCTTATAGCAAATGAACTATATTAAATGACTTGATCTTTATGCTACGCTTAACTATAGGAGTATGTCCATCACATCATTCTCCTAATGATATGACCCTGTTGTTAATAACATCTTCTATGTTCATGATCAGGAAACCATGATCATATATTAACCAACAAGCTAGTTTAACAAGAGGCTTCACTAGGGACTCTTTTATATTTACAAATCACACAAGTATTAATGTTTCCGGTTAATACAATTATAGCATGGTATGTAAACATTTATCATAAGTATGAAGATATGATAATAACCACTTTATATTGATTCTTGGGCATATCTCTAACACCCTTTCCATCAGTTCGGACTTTTGGTTGCATTGGCTAGTGCATGAAGCTTGACATGGTATCAGAGCCTAAGGTCTCGAGTTCGAGTCCTGGCTTTCGTGACCCCTCTGTGTCCACGTATAGGCCTCTTGAGTCATACGCGAGTTTCGAGCGCCGTCGCTCTCTTCCGGTTGCACGTGCTGAGTTCTCTTCGTCCGTCACACGTGAGAGAGGTGTTGAAGTGTATAAGTGGATTGCACTAGCCCTTGCCATCAGTTCGGGCTTTTGGTTGCGTTGGCTAGTGCATGAAGCTTGACAACTTTGACATAGTCCTTTCTTTGTTCAGTAGTAGTGCACTATATCATGGAGAGTAGGACCTAGCGGTTATAAACACTGATGCACATGTCTAATCGCCATGCTTGCGCTAGGCGATAAAAAAGGCGAAAGGGATAACTGCGTCAAAAAAGTGGATATACGACGCTTTTTTTCTTCGCTTGACACATCGTCATCCACCGTGCCAACGCTGGCACGATAGGGTACATGTTAATGCGGTACATTATAGGTTGTCATGGCCTAGCTATCGTGGCAGGCTGGCAGTTGTGCATGGCCGACACATACAGTGCCATCCTACGTATCCCGTGTACGACACATTTTTTAGTGCCCCAAATAATCTTTTTCAGCGTAGCGTTTTAGTCCATAGTTTCTATATTTAGAGTTCCTATAATTTTCCATAATTCGCAAAAAAATCATATGAATCACACACGATGATTCAAATATCATCATAAGTTCACGACACATATGAATATGACATACCCGTACAATAATACATATGTAGCTATCAGTTCCACATAATACTACGTAAACCTACACAAAATAAAACACCTTGTTTAGCCCATGACTCAACAAACGCCATCCTCAGAAGATATCACAAATTATCCCCATAAGAAAGTAGCACAATCGTGTTTGTATGGTTATCCATGTCTTCATAATTGTATGACTCAAGGTTAAAGTCATCTTTTGTAGGATTAAGCTTGCATTAGCATGTGTGATGATTTTGAATTCCACCAACTGGTTTCCTCTGCTTGTATAGCTGAGTGCAAAACTTCTTGTGCATCTAGATGTTGAGAACATCCTCTTGATCTCCCTGCCATCTATCAGATGCTTCATGGATAAAGTGCCCACACACAAACTTTTGAAGTTCACCAGCAACATTAAAGATGACTGAAATTGTTGAATTGCATCCTACAGTCAACTAACTGATACACATAGTGGATGCGATCATTTTCACTTTGAGTTGCATAATATATCCTTATTGACGTTTCAGTGTGTCCCAGAGATGTCTAATGGTCTTGTCCTGAGATTATTTTTGTCTTAGAGATGCATACTGCAATGAACATGACAAATAAGACCCCTCTTACCTCCTAAGAGATGAGAAAGACTTGGATACTCTAAATTGTGTTGCAGCAAAGTTAGCCGACAAACATAGTTTAGCAAATAACAAATATAACTATATTTTAAAATTCAGTTGCATATATCATAGCAAGTGTTGAGCAAATGGGATGATTCTTAGGTATCCCTGAACTTTGTAAGTGTGGAGTAATCTAATTGAGATGGATACTACAAATGCAATGCGACAAAATAAACCGATAAGCATATCTTAGCATGTAGCACACCATAAATAAATGTAAATTTAGTTATGTACATCATTGAAAGGTTTCGGTTTATTGGATGCCTCCTCAGATATGACTTGAGCATGTTGATAGATGGAATGCAACCAAAACAGCTTATCTGTGCATATAGCACATCTTCCATTTCAATAATACAGCAAATCGATTAACTTAAATGCATCAAATTATCTCTGCATCTTTCATCAGTAAAGAAACAGCTGGTCAGATGAGCTTGCATGACGGTTAAACTCATAATTTATGAGAAGAGTCGAATCCATTCACCCAATATATAAGCTGCTCTAAAGAATGTTATTTTAGTGATCTCATGTCATGATCTACAGAACTATTTAATATATCAATCACAAAACCCTAGTAAATCATTTTCCTTAAGGTAAAGGACGTACTAGCGAATGCTATGGGGCGACCGGGAGCTGGACGATGTTGGTCGAAGAAGGCAACAAGACAAGGATCTGCATGACCCCGGTGGAAGAGGGCGGCGCGACGACAGTGTTGAGAGCGCCGGCCGAAGCTGGAAGGCACGGGTTTGTGGTTGTTGAGTATGGAGAGAAGTTGGAAGGCATGGAGGCGTTTTGGTAGGGGATAGAATCGACTCCGGCGATGGATACTGGAGGGGCGAGAGCGAGAGTTAAGTGCTAGAAGCTTGGACCTAGTAGAAATATTTGTAATAAGTAAGATAACAAGACAAGTGCGGGATCCATTCTAAAAAAAAATGGTAAGTGCAGGAGCGGTGAGCTGATTCTAAAAATTTAAAAAATTGCTTAAAAGTAGTAATCTTGAACTACATCTAATTTTTCAGTTATACTCCCTCTGTTTCAAAATATAAGATGTTTTAGGTTGTGAAGAAAATGAATCTAAACTTTTTTTAGTGTGTAGATTCACCCCAATGTTGAGTGAACCTATATACTAAAACAGGTCTAAATACATTTGTTTTACAAAACTAAAACATCTTATATTATGAAACTGAAGGAAGAGTACAACGACTGCATCTAATTTTCTAAGGTTTTCGTTTGAGACACATCTCCTATGTAAATAAGTGCTAGTTGCTTCAAAAAAGTGTTTTGCATCTAACAGCTAGCAAGAGCATCATCAAACCGGAGTAGTCAACGACTGTCAACACAACAGCTGACTGGTCCTCTCACGCACGCACGACCCCTCCTTGGGTTTCAAATACCAAACCGACCGACCGCAAAACTCTTCCCCGCTTCACGAACCACACCCACCCACCGCAAAACCCTAGCATCTCGCTCCTACCGACGACGTACGGCTCTACACGGCGGCCATGGCGCCTCCTCGCTCTGCTTCCACCCCACGTACGTACGCGTTTCCCTCCACCGTACCCTACATTGGCAAATCCCGTGCTAACCCCTAACTCGATCTATCCCCTTCCGCCGCAGTCGGTGGTCGTCCCATGCTAGACGCGATATTCCAGGCGGTGTCTGACGGCGACTTCCCCCGCTTCAAGGGTACTAATCGATCCAGCGCTCTCTTGTGTTCTATCGCTCTCTGTATATCTGCTTGATTGATTGCCGATTTCTCTGGGTTGGGTTCCAGCTCTGCTGACGATCCTGGGCACGGGAACGGGAAACCTCAAGGAGACGGTGGAGTCGCTGACGGTGGAAGATCCACGGCTGCCCGGAGCGCAAGGCTACAACGCGCTGCACCTCGCCGCCATTAGAGGACATAGGCTGGATATGTGCCGCTACCTGGTCGAGACGCTCGGGGTGGATGTGAATTGCTCCGACAAGGAAGGTTTGTCTCCCTTCCTCGAAGCCCTTCGTCAGTTCACACTGTTTACTCCCAAATCCCAACAGTACTGCTTCTTTGTGCTTGCTAAAATATTTACTTCTGGTAATCAAGTGCGAATCAATGTTTCAAAGGCATCAACAGTTGACTGACGAAAAATGTCAGCACTGAATTCAGATATAAATGATCATGAACTGTACTGAAAATATATAGGGGGGCATTTTCGAGGTTTAAGCTTTTCATTTATCTCATCATCACGTTGTGCTCATTCATGATCGTATACCGCTTCATATGAAGAAACTGTCCGTGCTCAACTTTGACATTTAAGCCAATATTCTACTACAAAAGTATGCTTGGTATACATAAGCTACTCATTAAGGGCAAAATCATTCTTCACTTCAGGATTTTAACTTATTTGCTCATGTGCACACTCTCCAAGTTTAAGCCCTCAATTTTTAAGTGAAGTATAGTCTTATTTATATATAAATATTAATTAATTATCCGGTGCGCTCTTGGCATTCTGGCTTCATAGAACATGCTCCTATTATTAGTGGAGATCCTATTCCTAGGCTGAACCACAAAAGATGCTTTGCGTCAATATATAAGCTTCATTAATTATTGGTGTGTGCGCCTTGCAGGAAAAACACCTCTATTTCTTTCGCTACTCTCTGCCGATGTGTGTACCACCAAGTATCTTCTTGATCATGGGGCCAATCCAAACAAGACTGCGTATACGCAGGGTGGTGTTTGCCCTTTACATCAAGCTGCTGGATCAGGTCTGCATCACTATACAACGCATATATCTGTTTGGCAGTTGTGTACACTCATTTCTTTTCAAGTTATAATTCCAAGTTGTAAGTTCGGTTAATCTTTGATGAGGGTGTGTTATTCTTTTCCTATTGGGATACATTCGTATTCTTGCACTAGTGATAATTGTATCTTTCCTATCCCCTTCAAATCTGATAATTAAATCCTATTTGAAATATCATCAACACCAAACAAAAACATGTTACGTGTTGGAGGTGAATATAATGTAGAAGCTTTATTTTCCTATCAAGTGATAAATTCTAAAACCTTTTTTGTATATGTCAATTGCTTTTTGGGGATTTCGAGTTGGTTTAGTATTTTAGTGCATTTCAGATTTTTAAGACAAAATAAGGATACACTGCAGTGTCAAGTTTACCCTTGAAAAACTCCTTGCAAAAGTGCACTGAGAAAGAAAAATGGCCTTATTCGCCCCTCCCGAAGCACAGTGAAACAGAGATGAGTTACTACCTTAAATTGTATTGTAAGTACATTGAAACTCAGAATTCCTTGTAATTTGGAAATTTGGGGGAGCCTAGAATGCTCTTTATCAGAAAATAGGGGGAGTATTAGTTAGTGAGAAAGAAGTATGGCTATGTATCCAAGATGTGTCACCTTGAATATTGTACCATTTAATCTAGTGGTTGCTGACCTGGTGAAGAATGTAGATCTTTAGGTTTTAATTGGTTAGATGAAAATTAGGCCCCATTTACCTGGAAATTGAACTGTATGCTATAGATATAGCCAGTGAAGGGATTGGCTTTGAGCTCCTGTCCTAATTAAAAAGTGGGCTTCTTGTAGTAAATGTTCAAGACAAACTGGTTGATGTGACTTTGCAAAACCTATCCCTTTACTGTGTTAAATTCATCGATTCTTTTTGTAGATATAGATTATTGTTGCCAAGAAGACCTTATAACCTTATGAACAAGTTCTTGGATTTTTGTCTTCACAGGAGACGCTGACATAGTAGAACTATTGCTTACCAAAGGAGCATATGTTGACCCGGTTGCCTATAATGTGACACCACTTTATGTTGCTGCTAGGGAAGGGCAAGATGCTGCTATGAAGATCTTATTGGACCATAATGCAGATGTAAGTTGAAATACCAATTGGTCTGGTGAATGTACATGGTTTTCCAATTGTAGTTTCATTCCATATGGATTACAGTACCATTGTTTGGATGCTAGCAATGTTGTGCTTGTATTTCAATGAGACACACATACAGTACCGTAGATCTTATCATTGATATGATGCTTATTACATGAAAATTTATGAAACAACTTGCGATTGCATTATTGTATTTTTTCCATAACAGATTATTCTCTATCCCTTGCAAAAAGAAGATGATTCTCTATGATAGATCATCTGTCAGTTATCTTAAGTGCCAATTATAATTCAATGAAGTCAATACAATATTTGTTCATTTTCGTGATATAGTGAGAGTTGTTCAATATTTAAGAAAAGCTTGGCACAATGGTATGACTGTTTATGAACATTCAGTCTATTCTTTTCTACCTTTATAACTTCATTATTTGAATTGAATAATATGATATTTTGATATTTCTGGATGGTAAACGACAAGACACCTCTTATGGCTGCTATGGATAGCACCTCAAGGAAATGTATGCTTCTCTTGATTAAGGTATTGAACCTTCCGCTAACCATTGCGAGTCATTAAATTTTGTTGGGTCCCTCTTTTTACGTTTCTCATTTTTTCTGTGAGTCTGGGAAGTTTTGATTTCCTTTGCTGGTGTTTCATTTATGAATATTGAACCAAGTTGTGGCCCACTGTAATTTGTGACCCCTTTGTCATAAAAATTGCCTTAACCATTTTTGCACCAAACATGTGACCATCACCTCGGTTGACATGAGATGACGCCAACCAACTAAACCAAATAACCCAGTAGGAGTTTATGCATAGGTAGTACCATCAATATTTTGTTCATTCCTGAAATAGCAGAAATTGTAAATTGTTGAAGACAAATCTGCTGACATTTCTATTCTGTTATAGGCTGGTGCTAATATCATGGAAGCTGCGATGTATGCTGTAGAAAGTACCAATGCCGCGAAACTTCTTTCACCTGACTTCTTCAGTTGCGTACTGGAAGACATTGGTGCCCACCAATATGCTCTTGATGTTGTAAGTTCTACCTCTTATCCACTACATGGACGTAGAGTTCATCAAAGCTATAGACACTAAAGGGAGGCAGTAGGATGGATATGCATTGGTTTCCACAGAAATGCATATTAGTGCACTTTGACATGCGCAACTGCTGTTCATACACCTAGAAAATACTGACTGACAACTCGCACAATATATGTTATTATAGTACAACTCTTGCCTACTGACTGACCTCTGGTGCATATCTGGGGTATTTGAATTGTTTCCTCAAAAGGAAAACAAAGAATTTATGACATGGCATGATACCATTATGGTTTGATTAGATACACATTAAATTCAAGTGCTCTCCATTAGGACTGAATTACCCCCAGATTGCGTATCCGTTGTCCATGCTATATGGTTCAATGTTGTTTTGTTTTGTGAAATCTTTGACTATTATAAACTTGGATCCAATGCAACTACTAGTCTGGCCATTAAACCTGAAGCTTGAAATAGCCCAGAATGAGTCTCCATTATCTATGCTAATAGGAAATCATCACTGTGTTGCTACTTGTTATTAATGGTGGAATTCTGACTTATTGGTCGGTGATAGACTCATGGAAACTGGTGAGGATTCTCTTAGAGAAGGAATTATGCCTTGCTTTAACCGATGAGGATGCCTGTATGTAGAATGTACCACGTTGATATTGACAGTTACCTAAGTATGGTATTATCTGTTGTGATAATTGTGGGAACTATTTTAGCTGAACCTTTTTCGTTACCATACTTAAATGGATGCTTGGAGATTATCTCCAGTAGTCGAAACAATATTTCTTGTACAACCGCAAAAGTTTGGAAAAAAGATTATGCAATCAGATCCATATTTAACCAAATCTTTACAGCGTCACTATAAGTAAATCCTTTGCACTTGTCATATCTTTTCCACACAGTTTGTGAATTCGGCACTGATTTGATATTCTTGATGGTTCAGGATGAGCCTGTCACTACTAGGAAAATGGCCTTTAGTGGCGCACCATGAAACATCATCTATGGCGCACTAGCAATGCGCCACGTGCCTTGCGCTACAGAAGTTTAAACTTCTGTGGCGCACTTCCTAGTGCGCCACAGAAGTTTAGAGACAGGCGTGGCGCACATGCCAGTGCGCCACAGAAGTTTGGGCAGGTGCGCCACGCGTATGAAACGATAACCGTGGCGCACTGTGCGCCACGGATGTAAATTTCAAAATTCAAAAAAAAAGCAGCAGATCTGGATCTCGTCGTCAGTGCGGCCGCGCGTCGGTGCAGGTCGCCATCGCCGTCATTGCGGTTGCGCGTCGGTGTCGTCGTCGGAACTGCAAGGAGGAGGAAGAGGAGAATGGGAGGAAGAGGAGGAGAAGAAGAAGATGAGGCAGAGGAGGAGAAGAAGAGGAGGAGGAGGAGAAGAGGAGGAAGAGGAGGAGAAGAAGAAGAAGAGGAGGCAGAGGAGGAAGAGGAGGCAGA
The DNA here is from genome assembly GCA_916181665.1 of Avena sativa. Taxonomy (NCBI): domain Eukaryota; kingdom Viridiplantae; phylum Streptophyta; class Magnoliopsida; order Poales; family Poaceae; genus Avena; species Avena sativa. Next base: position 377,779,338 of record OV702279.1, on the reverse strand, counting down.
GGAGGAACAGGAGGAGAAGAACAGGAGGCAGAGGAGGAAGAGGAGGAGAAGGAGGCCGCCGTTGCACCGCCGTCGCGAGGAGGAGGAGAAGGAGGCCGCCGTTGCACCGCCGTCGCCCGTTGTCACTACGAGGAGGAGGAGAAGGAGGTCGACGTCGTGCCATCACTGCAAGAAGAGGAGAAGGGGAAGGAGGAGAAGGGAGAAGGAAGAAGGAAGAAGGAAGAAGGAGAAGGGAAAGGGAAAGGAAGAGGAAGAGGGAAAAGGGGAAGGGAAAAGTGGAAAGGGAAAGGGAGAGGAAGAGGGAAAAGGGGAAAGGGAGGAGGAGGGCGGGGTGGGGATTCAAATTTGAATCCCGCCCAAGCTTATCCGTGGCGCACTAGGTGTAGGTGCGCTACGGATAAGTCGCCCTGTATTTTTTTTTCTACAGGAAAAAACGGTTTTTTGACCGTAACTTTTTACTCTTTTCGAATTTTGAAAATCTAAAAAATCGCTAAACGACCATAGGTGGTTGCGAGCGGATGCGAAATCTCGTTCTCGTCATTTTGGTATATTATACGATTTTTTTCGATATCGTATGCAAAAGTTACGGCCTTTTTACCGTGGCATAACTTTTTTTTGCAAATAAAGTCGAAACTCATTTTTGTTAATTTTGCTAGAAGCTATATCACATTACCTACCTAAATATGAAAGGATTTAATTTTTTGAAGTGTTTATCATTTTCTTTTATTTTTTGCAAACCCTAAAAAGGCGATCCACGGGGGGGTGTGGAGTTGGTGCATGCCACTACATCTGTAGCGCACATGCCATAGTGCGCCACAGAGAGTACAAACTTCTGTGGCGCACTATGCCATGTGCGCCACAGATGCTTGCGGATGGTTCACATCAGAGAGGGGCGTGCGCTTAGGCGTAGCGCACCCCCCCCCCATGTGCGCCACAGATGACACTAACAACCGTGGCGCACATGACTATAGTGCGCTACAGATGTTTGGCGTGCGGCCAACAGGGCCCTGGCCCACACACATCTGTGGCGCACTACAGTCATGTGCGCCACGGTTGTTCTAGTTACTAGTAGGGCACTGCCCACAGGTGAGCCACGCCTGTTTTAGCCGTGGGGCACTTCAACCATGTGAGCCACGGATGTGCTAATTACCTATAGCTGTTTTCCTAGTAGTGTGTGGCTAAACGAAGAACAAGAATAGCAAGGTTCAAGTCACTGGGAGATAAATGTTTCAAGACAAAGGACTATGTTTCTGCAGCAGGATACTACACTCTGGTATATTAGTTTTATTTTATTCTATTCGCTAGTGGTATCAGTTGAACACTGATATATTTATTAAACTTATGTTCGGCTGCTTTTGTTTTCCAGACTTGCTCATTTCAGTTTTGCTTGAACACCTGCATGCATCGATCTCCACAGTTAATTACTTATTTAAATACTCTCAGTATGCCTGCTAATAACTTGATTTTTCTCCTTGTTCGTTGTAGGCATTGTACCTTGTTCCTGATGATGATGCAAGTGCAAACTTGTTCTCAAACAGGAGCCTTAATGGAGGCAAGGCTTTGCTAGATGCAGAGGAATGCCAAAAAAAGCGGCCTGACTGGCCAAAGGCCTATTACCGGCAAGGCACAACTCTGATGCTACTGAAGGTTACTAATGGACGTTGTTAGCTATTTTTCTCTTGGCCTTGCATATTATCTTTTATCATTAACTAGGTCTTGTATCATCAGGAATACGAGACCGCTGGGGAACGTTTTTCTCATGCACTCAAGTTGGATCTAGGGTGCGCTGAGATTGAGGGTGCACTAAGGTATCCAATCTCCTTTGTTAACTGCTTTTTGACAACAACCTTGCATAGGTTGCTTACTGGATAGCTTGAGAAGATGCAGATTATTCTAGTTGCATACTGTATTTGTTTATTAGTAGTAATATGTTGTGTTGCTATGGTACCTTAAGATTTACATATGTGACTATCTCCATTATACAACTCCAAATCTCTGACAGTTCATCTTGGAACGTTCAGGAAAGCATCCGAGTCCTTGAAGGCGTCTCAAAGCACGTCTGGCTGACAGTTGGATATGTAACGAAAGGAGTTCTGAAACTCGTGGTTCCTGGAAGTTGTGGCAGAGCGTTTCACCTTTTACTTTAATACTACGATTTCCTGGTGGACTGTACATTTCCTTTAGGAAGTCAATTGGTGTGATATCTGCCCGTTTGTGTTTGGAGGCCTCGCATGTTTGCATCAGCAGTTATACTAATATGCATGTTCTTCTGTTCAACAATACTTCATCTACACTACCAGTATAAATCAGGTCCACGACTAAAATTTGGGAGCTTCTATAAGTGAATACCTTGCACAACAAAAACCAATTTTGAAAATCAAATCGACCAAGAAAAAGGAGAAAATTTAGAAAGAACTAGGATGATGATGACCCTATGTTCCTATGAATAAGGTGTACACGCGTTTCTTGAGATTTTTCTCTGGCCAAGAATTAGTCCAAATATACGAGTGTTATATTTGAAAGGTAAAGTCAATGGGACATTATTAAACTAGCATGACATACTACCGGTAATAATAAAAGGCACATATTAGAAGTTCATCTTACTCTGTCAGTAAGATGCAAATCTGACAGAGTAAGAACTAAGACCAAGGCTGAGTGAGAACCAAACGCACCCTCTCCATTAATTCACAAATAAGTGTATTTATAACTTTTGTCTTAATTCAAACTTTTTAAAATTTAACTAACTTTATAGAAAAATTTAGCAACATAAATGCCATCAAATTGGTAATATCAATTTAAAACCACATTTTAAGATGATTTGATACGAATTTAGTGTCATAAATACTGCTATTTTTATCTAGTATAAAATTTGTCAAATTTTAAATTTTGACATATAGAAAAGCCGAAAGTAACATTTATTCGTAGACGGCTATATATCCTCTCCTCGCAATAGATAAAATAACATAAAACGAAATGAAGTGGACAATCCTCCCAATAGGATTATTGAACACACGTTCCCAGACCTTATCGTGAGCACAGTAGACCAAGCACGAGCATTAATTGTTTCTACCTATTTTTCCATAATTATCGTGAGCACACAGAAAATGAAGGGTCGTGTGGGCGAGGGGTTTGACTGCTACTCCTGCTTCCCTGTTCACGCGCACTCCTTTGCCCTCCTCTCGCTTCAAATACCACACCCACTGCGGACTGCACACTCCTCCTCGTCTCCCCACCCAACCCCAAAACCCTTCCATCTTCCTCCTCGTGCGGCTCCACCGACGCCATGGCTCCTCCTGCATCAGTCAGCCGCCTAATGCTGAACCAGATCTTCGAGGCGGCATCTGACGGAAACCTCCACCGTTTCAAGCGTATGATATATATGCTGCCCTGTCCACACTGTCTCCGATGCGGTTCTCCTTGTCTTGTGCTGATTTTCCCGGGGGGCCATTCGTTGCAGTTCTCGTGATGCTGCTGGACATGGACAGGGGCAGCCTCAAGGATGTAGTGGAGTCCCTGAGGGCGGAAGACGCAGGGATGTTGAACGGCTTCAGCGTGCTGCACGTCGCCGCCGTCGGAGGGCAGCTGGAGATATGCCGCTACCTGGTCGAGGACCTCGCTGTGGATGTGAATCTCGTCGATGATTCAGGTCCATCTCTCTCTAACAACGTAGTACTCCCTCCAATTCATATTACTCCCTCCATCCCAAAATAGATGTCTCAAATTTGTCAAAATTTAAATGAATCTAGACACTATTTAGTATATAGATTCATCCAAAATTTGAAAAATCTAAAACATCTATTCTTGGACAGAGGGAGTAGTTGACTTGGATTTTTTAAAAATTTGACTAAACCTATATATTAAATAGTGTCTAGATTCATCCAACTTTAGACAAATTTGAGTCAACTTATGTGGGTCGGAGGGAGTAGTAATTTTTACACGCAGTAGCAAGTGCTATTTACATTTCTTCTGCACGCGGCTTCGCAAGATCCATTGTCTTGGCGCATGCAACCTTATGATGTCGTCGTACCCGAGGAGATTGTATTGTTTCTTAGATTATGCCCGGCAAGCCCCGCATAATGAAAAGATTAATTTGAACCAGTTTCTCAAAGGGCATGCATGTTTAATTTTTTGACTCACGAAATCTTCTAGAACTCAGCAAAAATGTATAATACTGAAATGTGGAGCAGATCAGAATAACCAAACTTTGGGCTTGGCGCTTGTTTCATTTACCATATGCTGTTGTGCTCACTAATGGCCATGCTCAACTCCTACGCAAGTATGAGTAGTATAAATAGGATGCAAAATCCTAGGGAATTCTCTTTCCCTTATTATCTGAAAATTTTCAGGCTCTGTTTTCCAGGATTGTTTAGGTATGTAATTATCATGATCCAAGTATATGCAGTCAATTCATCATTTCTTGGGGTTATTATATATTGTAAGTAAAAGACACTCCCGTTTGACCACAATTGTCTCCTGCGCTGCGAAATTATACTTCATATAATATAATATATGAACTCCACGGATCTATTTTTCTATCTCTTGACGATCTGTTCCTATTTATATCGTCTCAAGAAACATAGTACCGGACTGGAGTTTTTGTGATTGTGGAGAGAAAATAAGATTTCCTACATACACGTATAACCGTCATATTTCTATGCTTGATTTGAAAGTGCTTTGCATTATTAAGATTAACTGTTGTGTGCTTGACAGGTAGAACACCTTTGTCTTTGGCGATACTATCCAAGAATGCCGGTTGTGTCATGTACCTTCTTGATCATGGCGCCAATCCAAATAAATCATGTCATGATGGGATTTTCCCATTACATCAAGCCACTGGATTAGGTCTATCTCTATAAGAGCACATCTCTATTACGCACAGCCACACCGCAATGTTTCTTAAATAGTCTTTTGAATTTCTAAATTCTAATTTTCTGGTGCTGTTGTCTTCAAACTAGGGCCTATTTCCCATATGTCTCATAGTAAGTTTTCCATGATGCTAGTAAATTATCTTAAAAAATGATAGAATTAGTTAACTTCTGCTGAATTATCAATAATACAAGCAAAATTATGTTAGTACATATGTGAGTTTGATGTATTTAGTTGGCTTTGTCACAGTTACTACCAAAGCATGGCTACAACTCCAACATGTGCCACCGTGCAGATTTTCACTTTTCAACTGTTGTTGCTTATGTCATTTATGCAAGCAAGTTAGAATTTGGATCTTGGTCTTGTGGGATATTTTCCCCCTATAGCAATTGTTTGGTTATGTGGAAGTTAGTACGGAATCCACAAGATAAATATGTAGGAAAATTGGATACAACTAGCCATTGGAAGGATTGTCTTTGTTCCTTTTGATCCAAATTAGTACTTGTACTTTTTGTAACACCTTTTTGAGGTTAAGTTCATGGTTCTTTTTGTAGGAAACTGTGAAATGGTAGACCTATTGCTTGCCAAAGGAGCATATGTTGACCCAGAAGCTCGTTGTGGGACACCACTTCATGTTGCTGCAACAAAAGACCACGATGGTGTTATGAAGATTTTATTGGACCATAATGCCGACGTATGTTTAAGTACATTCTATGTTTGCATTGATTTGATTTACAGCTTCACTGCTTTGTGTGGTCTTAACTTCAATTGTTTATTCTTGGCACTTATTTTTGTACTTAGATGTCTTATTGCCATGTGCCTCTTAATTATTGTAATTTCGATGCTTGATGTTTTCTTTGTGTTTTTCTTTCAGTACTTGAAATAATTAAAACCTTCAACTCATGGATGGACGTTGTGAGATAGGAGGAGCAACATAGTCAACTCTTCTAATCTTTATTTCATTTTTCCTAGCCTTCCACTCTTGTTGTGTACTTGTTTCTGTGTCACTCTTCAGGATGCGACTTGCTTAGAAGAACTGAAGTAATATATGCACATTTGCTTAACTTAAAATTCATGGTTCCATGATTCGAATCATCATTCTATTCTTTATAAAAGAAAGAAGCAAATATACTTCCATTACCTGAATGCAAAAAACAATATGCTCGAATTTTAAATAAAATACGAGTATAAATATGTACTCCCTCTTTAACATAATGTTAGATCATTTGGATTTGTCCTAAGCCATACTTTTTTAGATTCTATTAAATTTGTTGAAAATAGTACGCACATAATTAAAGGTTTCTAGTTTGATGTTTGTAGAATTGCATGAGCATGTATACATAACACTCCCCCCATGCGTGGCTCCCTCGGGCCTAAATGTGGACCGAAAGTAGGATGCAATATTTTTTAGTTTTTATTGCACCAGCCAGGTCTAAAACTCAAGACCTGTTGTCTCTGAAACTATGTACAATAGCCAATACAACCAAAAGACTGATCTTATGAAAGAGACTAGGCAATGCATTTATACTTCAACAATGGTGCATGCTTAAGTGCATTTTTCAATAATCTCTATCAGCTGAGAAAGTTTGACTGTAGATAAATCCAAATTAACAAACATTATGGAATGGAGGGAGTGCCTCTTTTCATTTCTAATCCTGAAAATTTATTCATTATGTATTTGGTGATAATTGAGGCATTTGTTTGCTTGCACATTTGCCATGATATATTTTTCTCTATCATATATTGTCACTTTATGGATGGTTTTGCTCTCCCACTAATTCTCATATTACTGAGACTTGCCACGTATCGGTTCGGTTATTTTTTTATCCCCATCCAAATCGATTCCGCTTCCAATCCTTTTTGAACATAACCTCCATGGTCGCCACCCACGTCCCGCCGCCCCTACACATCCCCAAGCTCTAGGACCCCCCTCCCCCCCGCGGCCCCGAAGCCGACATCCACCTCCTCCGTCCGGTGGAACGGGATAACAAGGGTCGGCTCCTTCTTATCATCGGGGCTGGCCAAAGTTCCTTCATCGTCGTGCCCCTTGGCCTCCCTACGCCATCTCTCCACCGCCAGAGAAGACACGTGTCGCTCCTTCCCAACCATCTCTCCTGTCCGCCCATCCTTCCCCGCGACCGGAGTCCGGTAAGAAGGGAGTGATATGGTGGTGCTTGGTCAGCATCGTTGAGCGCGCACTGCTGCGGTCTCCCATATTCTACGTATGGTCGTGGTTTCCACCGGTGGTGTGGTCCAGCAACCCGTGCAGTCAAGCTCACAGAAGCCTGCCGTGGGCTCGTGTGGAGGAGCATGTGGCAGGCGATGTTAGCGTCCACTTAGGCTAGCCCAGCACTCGGTCCACGTTCTGGACGTTCATGCGCTCACGGCCCAACATTCAGCAGAGAGCCCATTCCAACCCAAAAGCCTAAACTGATGAGAGGAAGAAATCTCTCCCTTATAAGCTAAGTGTGGCCTTCTCCCGTAGGCGAGGTGGGACTAAACAGTAGGGTGTTGACTGGTGAAGCTTCTTAGTGTTTAGTCCTACCTCGTCTACAGGACGAGGCCACACCCAGCTTATAAGGAAGAGATTCCTTCATCTTACAAGTCTAGCCTTTTGAGATGTAGTGGAATCTCTGCTAAATACTGGGCTGTGACCACATAAACGTCTAGAACGTAAACCGAGTGCTGGGCTAGCCTAAGTGGATCCTAACAGGCGAGCGGCTGCATGGTCAGGATAGAGCATACATGAGATCTCATGTATGGCGTTCTCTATCTTCTGGAAGAAGGTGAGCCGTCTGATCCTTGTCGTGAAAATTGCTCGACCATATGAATAAAGAGCCACCTGGGCATTCCCAGCTGCTCCATGAGCGCATCATCCTCGCCACTGCTCGCATCACCGACCCAACCCCTAGCAATGCTATACGGCAGCTGCTCCTTGCGCTGCCTCTCGACGGTGATCTCTGACCATTGTCCCCTGCTCCTAGACTGCACCCCGGTGGCGGCTGGGCGAGGGCGGTTCCAGTTAGAGCGGTTTTGGCTGAAGCTGGACGGTTTCGACGAGGTTGTGGAGTCCGCCTGGACGACTATTGATGGTGACCCCAACCCCTTTCGGAGGCTTGTGGCCAAGCTCAAACGCATCGCTAGGCAGCTGATGAGCTGGGCTGACAAGAAAGTGGGATCGGTCAGGCTGCAACTTATGACAACGCGGGTCATAGTCTACCACGTGGATGTGACCATGGAGACCAGCCAGCTTTCATTGGATGAGCGCGCCCTCCGCGCAATGCTGAAGCGCACCTATCTGGGGCTTGCCTCCCTGGAGCGCACGATGGCGCGCCTGAGGGCCAATATTAGATGGCTGGGGGAGGGGGATGCTAACACGGCATTCTTCCGCCAACTTGCTTCATACTGTCGTCAGAAGAATGTGATTCGCAGCCTAAGGGTTGATGGCGCGATTTTGGTGGACCATGCTGCCATGGCTGAGGCCTCGTACAACCACTTTCAGGGCCTCCTGGGTACAGACGTGGTGCGTTTGCACTCGCTCGACCTCGACTTCCTCGAGTACCACCATGAGGACCTGGCTGATCATGACGCCCTATTCTCCGAGGAGGAGGTATAGGATATGGTTAAGCAGCTACCTCATGGCAAAGCACCAAGACCTGACGGATTCATGTTGGAATTCCTCTAGCACTGCTGGGGGGTGGTCAAGGCCGACTTCATGGAGGCCTTCTCTAAGCTGTACGGCATGAACGGGCGCGGTTTCTAGGGCCTCAACCAGCCTCTGGTTATACTGTTGTCCAAGAGCAGTGATGCGGCTGCTCTTGGTGACTACCCACCGATTATCCTTATACACATTTTGCCAAGCTTGGGGCAAAGGTGTTGGCTTTGAGGCTGCCCCCCAGGCTCGGGGCCATGGTTGAGCTGAACCAGTGCACCTTCATCAAGAAGCGCTGCATACATGATAACTTCATGCTGGTTCAGCAGACCGCGCGCCTGCTGCATAGGCTCAAGGAGCCGCGAGTCATGCTCAAGCTAGATATAGCTAAAGCATTCGACTCTGTCTCCTGGGCGTTGCTGTTTGAGGTGCTGCGGAAGGTTGGATTCGGCCGCGGTTCCGCGAGCTAGTGACCATCCTGATTTCGACGGCGAGTTCGTGGGTGATGCTCAACGGTGAGCCGGGCCCCCTGATCTGGCACCGGCGGGGCCTGAGACAGGGGGCCCACTATCGTCGATGTTGTTTGTGTTGTTCATCAAAACCCTCAACAGAGTGCTGGACAGAGCCCTTGAGTTCGGCATGCTGAAGCGGTTGCCCCCCGCGAGCTGGTGACGACCGTCTCCCTTTATGCGGATGACGTGGTGATATTTTGCCACCCGGATGAGACAGAGCTGCGCACCGTGCATGCTCTCCTTGCGCTCTTTGGAGAAGCCTCGGGGCTTCGCACTAACTACGACAAGTGCTCGATATCCCCAATTGCATGCTCTTATGAGGAGGCCCTTCAGGCTGCTGCGAGAATGGGATGTCGGCTCGCGCCATTCCCGGTCAAGTACCTGGGGATACCCCTGTCGTTGCGACGGGTTTCCGCGGAAGCGCTCCAGCCCCTGGTGGATAGCATTGCGAACAGGCTTCCGACCTGGAGAGCCTCCATGATGGCAAAGGTTGGGCGCCTGACGTTGGTTAAGTCAGTTCTCATGGCGATCCCCCTCTATCAGATCATCGTGCTCGGGCTGAATAAGCGGACGCTCAAACATATCCAGAAGATAGCGAGAAGCTTCCTCTAGGCTGTGAGGGCCGAGGCCAACGGTGGACACTGCCATGTCAACTGGGAAATGGTGTGCAGACCGAAGCACCTTGGAGGCCTAGGGGTCCCAGACCTTGCTCGCACCGCGATCAGTCTGCGCACTCGTTGGATCTGGAGGATGCGGACGGACCCAATGAGGCCTTAGTGTGGCCTAGATGTGTGCTTTTCAGAGACGGAGCTGCAGGTGTTTGACGCCTCCACCACGATGAGGGTCGGTCGATTACTGACATTCAGGGTGAGATGAGTCTGCTTGCCCTATGGCAGTACATGCAGCTTTGGATTCGAGTACGAGACTTTGAGTTGGCTGCCGAGCCCGACACCCTACTCTAGCGCTGGACGTCGAAAGCCCAGTACTCTGCCAAGTCCTGCTACGAATTCCTCTTCCATGGATCTATCGTATCGAGGTCTTGGCAACTGAACTGGTGCACCTGGGCCTCACCCAGGGTCAGTTCTTCGTGTGGCTGGCCTGCGAGGACCGCTGTTGGACGGCTGAGAGGCTTGCGAGACAGGGACTAGCTCACCCCCCGCACCAGTCGATGAGGCCATGACTCACCTCTTGGTGGGTTGCCCCTTCTCCAAGGCAATCTGGCATGAGGTTTTGTCCTGGGTCCGATCCACGGCCACATCGCTGGATGGAGAGGGGGACTTGGAAGTTTGGTGGAAGCAAGCTTCGACATCCACCCCGCGCGCTCTGTGAAAATGGACATCTTCGCTGATCATGTTGACGACCTGGTGGATCTGGAAGCAGCGCAATGCGGTGGTTTTCGACAACGTGTCACCAAACTTGGGTGTCCTTCTCGGTACAATTCACTTCGAGGGTTGGGATTGGGCTGCGGCTGGTGCGACTGGTCTTTGCGGCCTGCTGCCGGCAGCCTAGTAGGCCTAGTGGGTTGAGTTGTACGGGTGGCGGCTCTCTTGAGCTTGTATATTTATTGTACAGAACTCTCTTTTCCTATTAATGAATCGAAACGCAAAGCTTTTTGCGTTTTCGCGAAAAAAATAAAGATGAAAACTTAGAGAGCCGTCGTAATGCACGGGTTTAGTGTTAGTATTGACAAAGTGCCGTGGTTGCTTATTAATGCCACGAAAGCTGTTTTTTTAGTAAAAACTAGGCACATAAATATGTTTCTATATACTGAGCTATTCAATTTTTTTTACTTATATCCTTACCATTGTTTAAAAATATTTCTTTATGTTTCTCACTAGGTCAACAAGACGGCAAATGGTAAGACACCTATGATAGCTGCTATTGATACTGTCTCGAGGAAATGTATGCGCCTTCTGTACAAGGTATTGTACCTTTATCTTAGCTTTGTCAATTTCTTGAAATTTGGTGTCTCCAAATGGTATTGCTCTTCAAAAGAATTCATGCTTAATTTTGAAACCATTGATTTCATTTGCTGGTGTTAAGCTTTTGAGCAATTTCCACGGTTATGGCATACTGCAATTTGTGGCCCACTTTGTCTTCGGAACATAACAATCTTTCCACAAGCTTGTGACAACCAAATTAGTTGCCACAAGCATGGTCTCAGTGCTCCAACAAAAACTCTCTCCCTAGTTTTGATAAGCATGAACTTTTAGACATAGTGTTGGTAATTTTTTTTAGAACTCTGAACACCAATATTCCTAAAACAAATTTGATCTGACATAGGGGTGGTTCATAAAAACAATACTTTCATAATATAATAATTTTTTTATTTTTTATTTACAATAATAGAAATAGAAATAATGGTCAAAATTAAGCTCTTAAAATTGTCAATGTTCAAAACGTCAGTGGCATTAAGGTAGTTACTGTTTTATGAAATGGAGAGATTATCAAGGTTATCGTAAGCATGTGTCAGTAACTATGTAATTTCTGTGATAGGCTGGTGCTGATCGGAGGGGAGCTTTAGCATATGCTACAGAAAATCTCCTTGCGGCAAAAGTTGTTTCAAGTGACTTTGTCAAATGCATACTGGAGGATGCTGAAAGCAACCGTATCGTTCCTAGTGTAAGCTTTATCTGCTTCGCGGTACATCCATGTGCTTTTAATATAAAATGCTGGTTTGAGCCAACAGGGTGCATACTCGTTGTTTGTTTTAAACACTTATACTTTAAACTGTGCATCGTACACATAGTAGAATTCTGATGAGGACAAAACAATCTTGCCACATATAAAATCTCTTCAATTAGGTGCCACTAGAAATAGAACTTCAGATATTCTATGCAAATCTTAGTCTGGCCATGAAATTTGGTGATTTCTGAAATGTTCTATAAACATACACGTGGATTATACAGCCTTTTGACTCCTGCATAAAAAAAGAGCTGTGGACATATTACATAAGTATCTCTCGAATCAGGCTTTCGCCCCGCTTTATAAATAAAGCACACCGATGAGACCGCTGCTGGGCCAGACAGCACAACGCCCAAAGAACATGTTGGGGCCATAGCACAGACAAGCCCAAACAAAAAGAACAAGAACTAAAAAAGAAACTAATGCCGACATTGGCAGATCGATGAAGCGAAGACGGCCCTCTACCGCTACGCCCTCCAAAAAGGTCCCACCACGCTCCTGTCATTTCGAACCGCCGTGTACCAAGCAGTACCTTCAGCAAGGGATGCGACGACAACGACGCTATCGCCCGGACTAGTCCTAGGGTTTCCCCCGGTACACGGAGAAGGGTGGGGAGGAGGTACCCGACGCCCTTCAGGAAGGAGAGGCGACACCCGCAGGCGTCACCGCGTCAGTGCCAGTCAGGACCGATAGGGATTTCGCCCACCCCCAAAGAACCACCATCCCGGACGGTTCGAAGTGCTCCACCCAACCCACCGCCAACCAGCACGCGCCACCACGGAAAAGGCGCCATCTTCATCATCTCACTGTGGACATCGACACGAGGCCTCGAGTCCCGAGCAAGGGGGCATTGGTACCGGGGGTAGTAGCATCGCAGCCGCGCGGGAGGGAACTACCTCCACCGCCGTGGCAGTAGCCGACCGGACGCAGCAACAGGGGCACACCATGTCTCGGACCCGACCGAGCCCAGATGGGCCCGCAAAGCCCCCGTCGCCACGTTGCAGCAAGGGCAGCCGCGAACGCCACCACCAACCAGATCCTCAACCGCCCCTCCTCCACCTCGAGGGAGCCGCACAGGAGCACGCCGGGGTAAGCCCATCCCAACCCAGATGGGGCCCAAACGGGCCCAGATCTGGGCCAAGATGCACACCATGGCAGCAACTCCTCGATGCCCCGCCGCCAGCACAAGCAAGCACGCAGGGCAGCGCCGCCCAGCCGCCCAACCGGCCGCTCCGCCGCGCCTCCGCCCACCCCGCCCCCGGGAGCCACGCCACTGAGCAGGACCACCGCCGCGGAGAGACACCTCCGCCGTCCAGGGCCCGCGCCCCCTTTCGCACGCCGGGTAAAGGCCGCTCCGCCACCGCCAGCCCTGCCCAGGCAGCGCCCAGCGGTCCACGCCGGCGGCGGCGGCAGGAGAGATGGAAGGGAGAAGCTTTTAGGCGGGGCGCAGGGAGGCGGGTGCTCGTCGCCCGTGGGGGGGCGAGCGAGCGAGCCAGGTTTTTTTTTCTCCGTGCCTTCTTTCTGAAGCCTTTTCTTACATAAGTATCTACTGAGGGCAAATATGTGATCGCTGTTTTGATCAAGTAGTGCTTCTTAAAAGTACTGCCATTTCAAAAATAAATAAATTATCGTGTTAATAAATAGTAGGAACATGAGCTCAATTGTTTGCATTGGTTGAATTAACTACTATTTATTAGGGCCTAAACCTGAATCTGTTTCCCCAACTGTGCACAAGAGGTACAGATGATTGTGAGGGCTATGATGGTAGGTGAATTGTAGGAGTAAACCATCTCACTGTTGCTACCTAGATGAGACTGGTGGTGGCTTGTTTGATGTCTTTATGTAGAATTTGCTATGTTGCTTGCGATTGTGACCTATAAGCATGGTACCAGTAAATTTAGGTGTTTTTTACAGTAATCAGCCTGCATACAAGGAGATTATGTGCAATACAAGAAACAGTGTGCTTGTGCACACATAGAACATGTGCATAAAATTTTTTATAATAAAATGGATCCTTCTTTCTCTAAATTTTAACAGCACTCTTCTTGTAGTTAGTTTAGAACTTGTCTATCTTTTAACTTCTCCTTGATGTTCACAGGAGCAGAAAACAAGGGAAGAAGGGTTTAACACACTAGCGCGTTATGCTTTCAAGGAAAAGGATTTTGAATCTGCAGAAGGATGCTACAGTGTGGTATATTACATCACCCTGTTTATACTTTCCAAAATTTCATTTTTCGAAAGTTCATTCTGTGCGAGACAATGGCTTGCACGCTCCAAATTTTGTATAGGAAAGTCTTCTATTGATCATTGTACATGCAGAAGCATGATTCAAACCAAGTTTCATAATTTTCCTTGATGCGAATACATTAATCGAAGAATTTTTTGGAGAACAAAATAGCAAAATACCCTGAGTTTTGCATGAAGCTGCGTGGCTTCTATTTAATATTTGACTCCTGCTCAAAGTTTGCACGAAAAGTATCTAGGGCCTGGACTTGAGTTTGCCTTATTATTCTAGGAACTAAATTGGAGTTTTTCACTACAGGGTCCAAATGTTTAGTATGTCGTTTCTTGTGTGTTTTCTCTAAATTCAGTGTTGTGCTTCTTACGTTGCTTTGCTTGTTCACGCAAGTAACATACAGGAAGAGAGTGGATGTCCCTACAGAGCTGCCTTGTTCAGATTTTTGTTACTACTCCCTCCGATCCATATTAATTGACTTTGATTTGTCAAAATTTGAATGAACCTATATACTAAATAGTGTCTAGATTCATTCAAATCTAGACAAATTTGAGTCAATTAATATGGGCCGGAGGGAGTACTATTACGTCATGTAACTTAACTTCTGTCCCACCGCAAAAAAAAACTTAACTTCTGTCTCCTTGTTGGAGTTGGACATGGCTTAAGCAAACTATAATTAATGAGATGATAGAAAAGCAACTTTTTTTGCGAAAAAAACAACTTCAAATCCACCTTTTTCAAGGAAGGTTTATGAGCAGTGGAATAGGATTTAATTGGTTAAATAAGTTATCAGCAAACCTGACAATTGTTAATTTTTCTTGTCGGGTGTAGATCATAGCTCTTGATCCTGATGATGCAACTGCGTTCTCCAACAGGAGCCTTTGCTGGCTTCTCATGGGTGATGGAGGGAAGGCTTTGATTGATGCTGATGAATGCAGGAAAAGGAGACCTGACTGGCCAAAGGCTTGTTACCGGCAAGGCGCAGCTCTGATGTTACTAGAGGTTAAATAAAATATACTGTCGCTGCTTTTCTCTTGTTTGTTGCAAATTGTTTTTGATCATTGACGTTCTTCTATCATCAGGACTATCAGAAGGCATGTGAACGATTTTCTGAAGGACTCAAGCTGGATCCAGCGAACGCCGAGATGGAAGATGCATTAAGGTAGCTAATCTTATGAAGTTAAACGCATATAATGTTATATCGATGGCAATGCAATCTTATGAACACACACCTGATGTCTTGAACCTGTGCCTTCAAATTTACATCTCTCTCTGCTATGCAAGTCCCTAATCACTGCTATCCTTGGAACATGCAGGAAAGCTTCAGATGAGTACAAGAAGATGTCTTGAAGAACCAAGCCTGAGTGAGTGACTGCTCCGATATGCAACGAAACGGAGTTCTGGTTCCTACAAGTTGTGGGCAGACGTTTTCAAATTTTGATTCAGGACTTGATTTCCTTATCGATTTGAATTTCCTTTTGGAAATGAACTACGTAAATGGTTTGACAAGTATGGTGTTGCTTTTTCGCATGACTATTTATTCAGTAATATATTATGGAACCCTGGTTGCTATTGACTCGTTTCGCCCCATGCATGGATACCTCCTAGTACTCTCTCCGATCCATATTAATTGACTTAGATTTATCAAAATTTGGATAAACATGTATAATAAATAGTGTCTAAATTCATCCAAATCTAGACAAATTTAAGTTAACTAATATGGGTCGGAGGAAGTAATATATTTAGAACTAGACACGGTGATGATTTTTCCTTGCTGAAGCACCTCTACACTCCGGGTAACTGTGCCGTCTCCATTGGTCCAAAGATATTTTATTTCCAAAGTGGAGGTTGCGATCCATCCTCTACTTCGAAGAGATGCATACGACCTTTATTTGCTTTATTAGAAAATGTTCTAATAAAGAACAGGCAAAGAACATACATCACAAAACCTAAAGCAAGCACACAACACCCACATACTCGATAATGGAAGAAAATCGTGTCAACTAGCCGCTCTGTGCCTGGAAAGACAACTAGGGACCGAGAACAAACGCATACCCCGAGACGCCCTCTAGGAGAAATGAGAGTGTACATTCAGATTAGCAGACCCTGAGCGAGCACCTTGTGTACCCGTCACATAAGCTGTCACCACGGTCGAACCTCCGAGCAGTCTTCACAGTTAAGATCCTCATAAACTTTGCCGGTCCTGCCGACGACGCCAAACAGCGTCCCACCCTGCACGAGTCCGTCATGACACATTTGTTGGGGGCTTCGCTGCACCACGCCACCGAGACTCGCCATCGCCCTCGAGACAGATGGAATCCAGATGGAAACCGCTCTGCCTTAGAGCCCTTTCCAACCAGTATTAGCTCAAAAACGATGCCCCATGGGGGGTAATGCCTCTAATGTTTGATCTAGGAGACCCAGTTCTAGGGTTTCCTTCGGAGCTTCCTGGACTAGGAGACGAGAATCTACAACAACAAATATGCTCCTAGACGATGCCTCCAATGAGGGTATGACGCCGACAACGCCACCATCGACTGATCCAAGGATCTAGGTGCCATGACCTCCACCACCAGCGAAGGCACAGCCGTCGGAGACGAGGGAGACGATAGTCCCGCTAACGGGGATCTAGGGTTTCCCTTGGCGGCTCCATGGCCACCCTGTTCGTCCAAAGATAGCGGCCTTGAATCTTCTTTCAGCTTGTTTTGAAAGCGGTCTACAGTAGTTCGAAACCAAATAAGGTGCTTCTAGGTAGGGCGAAATTTATATTTCAAGCATAGTAGCCCGGGAGGAGAAATACACGGGTGGGACTAGATCTCTTCAGGCTAATTACTGGTGAATTTGCTAGTTGTTGTCTTGGCGAGGGTGGTATGAAGGATGAAGGGTTGTGGTGCTGTTTATGGTCGGGGGGATTCTTGAAATTAGCTATCTCGTTGGAGGACAACAAAAGTCACAATGCCATTGCAGGTTAAAAAAATCGTATGTACTCCACTAAATTATCTAGATTTCAAACAAATAAGTAACTAAAGCATTAAATGGTTATTCTTATTACACAATTGAAAAATCTGTACTGTAAGAGTTGCCGAATAAAAAGAAATGAAGGAGGTGCCGAACAAAAAGGCAAACCAAATTATAAAGTGGCCAGTAACACGATTAAACTTCGTGCTTGATACAAAATGCAGCATGCACATTAATTAACTTCTTTCCATACTACTACAAATAACCATACACAATCAATAATCGGAGATTTATATTCTCAAAAAAAATCGGAGATTTTAAAGGACCAGGATTTAAAAGGGCCTCCGAAATTGAAGGGACAAATATGGCCATATGGGCCATGGGTTGACCGCTGGTCGATGCCCGCTCCTACGTACGCCATCTCCTCCTGTCGACTTGATCAGTGCCCCCATTTTTTTTCTTTCCGAAACGCCCACTCTCTTCCTCATCCTCCACCCCCACCCAAACCCCGCCATCTCCAACCCCTATAGGCGTCATGGCACCTCCTCGCTCTGATTCTATCCACCAAGGTAAGCTCCCCCCGCCCCCCCGCCCTCATCCCCACCGCTAACCCTAGCCCGTGCCCCGACTGACTCGATCTGCTACTCCTGCCGCGCGCAGACGGCGGCGCATTGCTGAGCGTGCCCTTCGATCCGGCGTTCGACGGCGACTTCCCCAGCTTCAAATGTACGTACGCCCCGCGCTATCCACCGCCTCAGATTTTTCCTCCCGATGCGGCAGCTCGAGTGCTCATCTCTTTGGAGGTTGCAGTTCTGGTGATGCTGCTGGACAGGGGGAGCGGCCGCCTCAGGGAGGCCGTGGAGGCCCTCAGGGTGGAAGACGAAGGGCTGATGAAGGGCCTCAGCGCGCTGCACGTCGCCGCCGGCAGAGGGAACCTGGACATGTGCCGCTACCTGGTCGAGGATCTCGGCGTGGATGTCAATGTCGTCGACGGGGAAGGTCCGTCTCCATCCCAAATATAGCCCTCTGTACTAGTATAAACTGTGAGCATGTATCGAGGTGTAGGAAAGTATGACCTTTGGTTGTTTTCTGTCTGCTGATATCTCAAAGGCATCAATTTTTTATTCTCCAAATCTGCTACCAAGGAAACATGTACTATGAGCAATACCCAAATGTGGAGCAGAAGCACCTATGATCGGAACCACACATTTGGGATTTACCTCCATATTCTGCTCGCTCGCTCATGGTCATGTAGATTTGTATGGAGTTGATCATGCTCATTTATATCCTACGCAAGTATGTTTGGCTGAATAGGCTACTCATTGAGGTTATTTATCTCATATAATTCTTTGGGTTTCTTATTTGCACATATGCATATCCTCCATGTAGGTTCCTCGATTGCTCATATATGTTGGGGCCGCCTAAAGCTATTAACTTAAACACAACCCCATTTGCCCAAATTTGTCTACTGCGCTCTCACATTCATCCTTCATTCAGTATCCAGAATCCATGGGTCTACTTTGTGTATCTTGAGGTTCTATTTCTAATTTTCATGCTCTCAGAAATTTTAGTTGAGGTCATGGAGCTTCCGTGGTTGTATTCTAGGTGTTGGAGATAAATATGCTTGTATATAAAGATCATGTTTTTTTGCTAGACACTAATATGATTCGTATGAGTAAGCTCCACTGCCGCGTGCTTGACAGGTAGAACACCTCTGTTTTGGACTGTACTATCTAAGAATGTGGGTGCTGCCAACTATCTTCTTGATCATGGTGCCAATCAAGACAAGGCCAATCATGATGGTTTTTCCCCTTTGCACCAAGCCGTTGAATCCGGTCTACCTCTATAAACACACATTTCTGTCATGCATACCCTCAATGCAAGTTTTCTTATGATATCTTTTCAGTTGGTAAATTCTATTAGTTTGCTGGTATCTTTTTTATTAGCTAGGATCAATTTCGTTTTCTTACTATGGTAATAAATAATCTTCAAACCTGACGGCATTTCCTGCTGAATTGTCATGAAAAAAACCTATCCCATGTCATTATGTATGAAAGTTGGACGTATTTAGGTGGGTTTGTCACATTTACTAGTATGGCTGTAGCTTCAATATGTCCCACACCTTGCATCTTTTCAATTTTGACCTGTTTTTTCTTTCCATTTAGCTAACCAACCATAGAATGTAAATCTTGGTCTTATGGTATATTTTCCTTTTTGTTCTTCTTTTGTTGGACTTTAGGCCTAGACCCTTTCGGGTTGGCAGGGAATTTGAATATAATAGTATAGCCACATATTCTAGAAAACTGAGGTTCTGGTGACTTGGTAAAAGCGAAAAAGTATCCACTTATACAACAAGTTCATGGATTATTTTTTTCAGAAAATAGATGGTCTCAGAAAGCATCTATCCTATAAAGTGATAAGTTTATGGATCATTTTAGGAGATGCTGAAATGGTAGAGCTATTGCTTGCAAAAGGAGCTTATTTTGACCCAGTCGCTTCTTGTGAGACACCACTTCATTTTGCTGCTACTCAATGGCAGGATCGGACTATGAAGATTTTATTGGAGCATAGTTCAGATGTAAGTTTAAGTACATAATATGCCCGATTTACGTTTAATTAATTCAGTTATTTGTGTTGTGCACTTCTTTTATAGTTAGCTGCCTTGTTCTCATGTGTTACTAAGGGAACTAAATCAACATAGTAGCTCTTCAAATAATGGTCCAAATATTACAAATATCTCAAAGTTACACATTTCTGAGTTTTCCAAATATTTGAGCGCATCCGTTTGTATGGTGTTGTCGGAGATGATAGAAATACATGATGTTCTTATACGTGTATTCTAATATTGAAAAGGATCGTGTCATCTTATTTTATTGTAACATGCTGGGACCTTTGAAGTCTAAGCCAAACATCAGTCGCCTGATTCATGGTTGAGACATGTGGAGTGAATTCTAAGTATTTTATCAGGACTAGAACTCGTGTTAGATTTATTTGGTGATCTACAATTTCTTATAATTCGCTTTTCTGAGGATTAAAACATCATCTTTTACAAGAATTCCAATCAATGCCACCCATTTCGTTTATTTAGTTCCTAAATTCAAGTTTGTGGAGATTTAGAAGGAAGGCCTTCTTAGTCATGACACTTTGTGGAGATTTAGAAGGAAGGCCTTGCAGAGATATTTTCAAGAGTCATCAGATTTTGTTCTTATTGGTTTCTTTAATTATCTCATTTACTTACAACATTCACTAAGAATAGGAGATGTGTGTGTGCATCCATAGAAGTCTAGAAGGTTGGCTCCAATCCATGAAGAACTGGAGGCAAAGAAGTTGTGTGTCGTCAACAGACAGACAGTTTACTCGTCCCATATGACTGGGAAGAATCACAAGGCCAATGTACGTGCCTTGAGATGAAGAAATCTCCTCTTTCATTTATTAGCCATTATAAAATGACATGCTCCAGTTAGTTTCCTGTTGTCTAGCAGTTTCTTACCATTTATATAATATCTAAAGGAACACCTGGAGGCAAAAAGGAGGCGGATGCTTGATGCTGGAGCAGCTCAAGGCGAAGTAAGAGTTTGCAGGCTGTGCAATGTTGTTGTGAATAGCAATGCAGTTTACTCAGCCCACAAAACTGGGAAGAAGCACAAGGCCAATGTATTCAAGCAGCAGCAAGTGCAGAGACGCAAGATAGCCCGAGACGAAAAGCGGATCTGAGAAGCGAATTTGGTGGGACAACCAGTATGCAATGCAACGCTTCAATTGTGATCTTGCTACCTAGGTTTTGGTTAGTTTTACGTACTGGTACTTAAACTTGGTATAGCTTGGTAGTATTTTATTTCTTGGAACACCGCACCATTCTTCGCTAACTGATTCCTCTCATCGGTTACCCATAGGAGGCAGCTAGACACTAGGCCCTGCTAGATGCCAGGATTCTTAACTGATAGTTGAACAGCTGTGACATCTCCTATACTGGCAATTCTTTGTTGTTGAAAATTCTTCTATTGCGCTCCAGCCCGATTTTTCCCAGGTGACCAGGATGATCATGGAGTTGGCGCCTCTGGAGTTTTGCCGTGACGTTGCAGCCAATGGTGATGTCGGCCCATAGCTGGGCAATGGAGTTGTGCGGCGCACAGTATGCAGGGTTTATTTAGAGCGGCATAGCTCTCCCAGCGTGTGACCCGCTTCTAGACCTGGGCCGAGGCAGGGCAGGAGCAGAAGAGATGCGGAGCGCCCGCATGCAGAGGGGGCAGAAATAATTGTTCGGTCAGGCCTTCTCTGCCGATCTGCACACCATAGCCTATTTTGAAGAAGAAGCCACGAGAAGAACTTACAGCGTGGGGGGAGCCCATTGTTTCCATATGATGTTTGCTGAAGGTGGACAGACAGCGTCCCGCGAGCTGAATTCTGTATGTCAGGTGTGAGCTCCCAGACGATGTTGTCTGGTGTCGTTTCTGGGTCCAGAACGGTATGCATCTGTTGGATTAGCAACCAGAGCTTGAGGAAATCATCCATGATATCGTTGTTTAAGTTGTGGTGAACATCTTTGATCCATGCGTGGTCTGTGAGGGCAACACGAGTACAGTCCGGTTCTTCTGTTTCGTTTATCTCTGCGATAAATTCCCATTGTATGCATGTGTACGGAGTAGGTTTTGTATAGCTGATTTGGATTGGAATTAGGAGTCCTAATTCTATTCGAGTAGGTTTTGTATAGCCAATTATGATTGAAATTAGGGCTCCTAATTCTACTAGGCTATCCGAGTAGGTAGGTTTTGTATAGCCGATTTGGATTGAAATTGGGAGTCCTAATTCTACTAGGCTACGCCAAATCTGCTATATATACACATCTATAGGCACCCTTAAATCTACCGTGAGATCAATCAAGAAAGAAAAGAAAGAACAGTTTACGAGGTGGGATACGCGCCTCTAGTAACTCGTCGATGCCGGTGTGTTGAGATCCCCTGGTGTTGTACGGAAAGAATTTGACGAGTCGACGAGGCGTGTGGATCGGGATCAAAGCCAAGGTGAAGATCGAGGAGCAGATCAGCACCGGCGGCGGCAACGAAGCGATGAAAGCCAAGGTGAAGATCGAGGGGCAGATCAGCACCGGCGGCGGCGGCATAGCAGATTCGCCCGACGACGGCGAAGTGGTCTTGCCGCTCCATCGCGTGTTCGACCAGGTTCCCGTGTACAGGAATCCCGTCGACATCCCCGACGTCGTGTTCCTGGAGTGCGTCGAGGAGACCACGAACGAGTGCATCCTGAACCTGACGTTCGAGCTCGCCTTCCAGGCCGCCAACGAGTGCATCGTCCACGGCGGCGGGCGTCGCGTCGTCTCGCCGGACGACATGGAGCGAGCCATCGAGAAGGTCACCGACGAGAAGACGGCCCCAACCTGGCTGATGAGGCCGGAGGTGAGGTCGCTCGCGCGGTTTCATTGCCGTGCAGCCCCTCGTCGGCAACCAGCTGGTGGTGCGAGCGTACAGGTGAAGCCAGAGGAGGTGCAGAGTAGTGTCGGCGGGATGGAACCAAGCAGAGGCGGTGGCTCTGCAGCAGCGGTTGTAATAAAGCAAGAAGCAGCTGATGCTGAACCACCAAGTGGCCGGTCCGGGTCCAAGAGGAGGAGGACGATGAAGCCACCAAGCTGGCTTGCAGATCATGTAACGTCGGGAGAGTACTTAAGCTAAACGACGACCAGTCCTCAAAACAAATTAAGTTGACAGCATGCCGAGTCTTCGAAGTGATGTGTGCGTAAAACATGTCTTTGTCCAACTAAAATCTGTATGCATGCTAGAATAAATGTGAGATTTGCAGCATTGTGCAGCCAAATATGACATGTGGGTGATGGCTATTTCGTGCCTTTGGTTACAAATTTCACTCTTGATCATTTATTGACTTTCTTCGCTCTTACGCCGTGTAGTATACCTAGACCTTGAATACAATCTTAGCTAGTTCCTTTTTGGTTCATCGAGCTATACTCCCTCTCTTCATAATTATCCAATATTCTAGGTTTAGTTAAATTCAAACTTTGTAAAGTTTAACCAAATATATGAAAAAAATATTGATACCTAAAATATGGTATTGATATTATTAAAACAATTATAAAATTTATTTTAATTTTATATGAGTTTGATACTAAGAATGTTGGATTTTTTGAATTTGATTAAACCCATAATGCAAGGTAAAAGAAGTAGAAAATATCATGTCACATTAGATGTAAAAAATAGGTTCCCACAAAAATAGAATGACTACCATACACATGTTAATCATTTGCTGAAAAATAATACGGCAAATCTATTCCTAGACCGGTCGGTGGATGATCAATCCTGGCGGACTAAGTCTTACCGTCCATCGCGCGGCAACTTCAGACGTTTAGAGGTGTAGAGTGCATATTCTGCCGCTAAATGACAAACCGGATCAGAACTAGCTTAAAATCAAATCCAAAACTTAAAATGATATATAGATCAAACTGTTTGTCCGATTTAGAATCCGTTTTCACCGTTGGACTAGTCACGACGAGATCTTCAAAACTAGATCCCATGTTGATATGTTTCGATGAAAAAAAATTGAACCAAAAAGTTATCCACCCTTAACATATGAGTTATCCATATCATAATATGTATGTTATCCACCCTATAATACATAAGTTATCCAGCATATAAACGTGTTGGGTATAGACGTTTTCGCATACATGTTGAGCAAGTTTAATCGAAGCGCGATAGCCTAGTTGTTAGAGTAGTGAGACTTTATTGCTATCAATGCGTTAGCGCCGACGAGCGATGAAGTCTCGGTACCCTAAAACCGTTTTAGGCTTTGACACCCCTCGGTAGCACCGATGGACAATGAAGTCGAGCCGTTAGACTAATGGTTGAGCGTTACGTTGTTCACTATGGCTTAATGTGCTGGATGATTGGGGCATAAGACCCTATTTATTTATATTATATGCAAAAAACTTAATTTTAGTTCCTTTAATGAAATTATGTTTGATGTTTCACGCGGTAGCCTTTCAAGATTGAGTAGTCCATACGCTACGAGAGCGGCGAAGAGCAACAAGGCCGAGCCGTTAGAATAACGTTCTATATTCTGTTTGTAGGTAAATTTTTATAGCGGTGGATAACTTATATGTTATTAGGTGGATAACTTATATACTGAAGGCTGGATAACTCTCGTGTTAAGGGTGGATAACTTATGGATAAATAAAAAAGGTATATGTCCATAACACGTGATTGTGGATAATTTTGTAGTAGTGGATAACTCACATGTTATTGGATGGATAACTTGTACGCTGAAGCCCGGATAACTCCCGTGTTACGGGTCGATAACTTTTGGTCCAAAAAAAGTTGTCAGAACATATCAACATTGGATCTAGTTTCGAAGATCTTGTCGCGACTAGACTAATAGTGAAAACGGATTTTAAATCGGACTAACGATTTGACCTACAATACATTTTCAATTTTCGGATTTGAATGTAGCTAGCTATAATCGGTTTTGTCCTTTAGTGCCTATTCCACGTGCATATGAGGCATCTCAAACCTCCGCTGTTTTGGATCGCGAAGCCGGACACAGCGGAGCAATGGCTGTCCGATCCGCCAGGTTCTATTTTTTGTAGAACGGTCGTTAGTTAGCAAGATCCAAATAATATTGCATTGATGCACCACACCTATAATAATAGTACAATAGTTGGTTAGTTTATTTCTTCTACAAAAAAAATTTTTTTTTTTTAACTTTGTTGGTTATGCCGTCCAACAAAAGAAACATAATATCATATAATAATACTAGCACTCGTGCCCATAAGTTGCAACAAGGTAAAATTTCTGCATCGTGGAGGCACACAAAGTAAATTTCTCATTGGCGTCGCGGAGCCTACTTTTCAATTTACTTCTAGTACATGAGAGTAATCTACTTTTTATCAAGCCCATGACTCTAATCATCATGTCGTGCTTGATTGTCACTCTTTTGTATGTTTCTGCTAAATTAGGTAAGCTCAAACAACAATATAATTATGAACAAAAAACTTTTGATCATTCACCAAAGGGAACTAATTGCCCAAGAAGAGTTTAAAGCCTGGGAAAACAGTAAATTTGAAGGCCTAAAATGCATTCTTTTTGGGTCAAATTTCTAATGAAAATAAGCTTTATCTGTTGGATTATTAGGCATAATTTCCATGATTAATTTCAGAATATAAATCATGACAAAACCAACTACTAGCTCATGTAACTCGAACATACTAGATGTAGTAAACAACAGGATGATCAGAAACAAACAGCAGCTTAACATGTACTCGCAGAACATGATGAATAACCAAACAGAAGCACGTAGCACGTACCGTTCGGTTGTCGTAGTAGAAACTTTGGAGAAGAATGATCGAAGCAGATGGCAACGAAGACGACGGTAGGCAGCACCGCCTGACTTGGATGGAAGACGACCCGTGATGGAGAACTCGAGCAGTCACGCGGAGCGCTTCCCAAAAACCTTATTCGCCCTCTCCCGTACAGGATCACAAGGTTGAGTGGTTCCGGAGACCTGCTCTCCCGTCCGCCGGTGCACGCCGGCAAGCGGGATGGAGTAGATTACGGTGACGACGCAAGTAGAGAGGATGGCAAAACCCTAGATTGGTTTTCGGTGGCGTTGTGGCGGTAGCCGCGTAGGACTTTATATAGAGCAGCTTAGGAAACCCTAACGGAGGCAAACGTGGTCCGAGTCCACGTTGCGCACGTTCGGATCGGTTATAGTAGCCCACGATCCGGGAGCGACCCGAATAAGCTAACTGTTTGACACGTCTGTCAAAACCTCACAGTTTTCCTGAGCAGCAAAATAAAGCCCGGCTCGACGAGATTCACAACCCGCAACCCGCGGCGCGCGCGTGTCGTGGCGGGCGGGCGGGCGTCGTCGGAGGAGGAGCGCACGCGTGTATATCTCTTATTGCCACTCACTTACAAAGTGGTGCAACACTCCATCTTATAAGGTGGTGCAACTCTCCTCCAACTTTCCATGTGGGACTAAACTGGAGCTTCCACTCCACTTCCATGTGAGCTGCCACAAACATGGGCCCAAACACATATGGGCTGCCACAAATTTGGGCTTTAAGATTTAGGAAAAATCTAAAATGCACATGGGCCTAAAGGAATTGGCCCATTATTTCTAACAATCCTCCACCAGATCTCAAGTGCCCATTTGAAGATTTGCCAATCCTCGCTACTTGTTTATATACCAGTGTTTCAGCAGAGACTGTTAAGTTGAACTTCCACCTAGAATCTTGAACTACGTCTATTAACAACTTGAACAATGGACGAACCTTGAATTGCAAGTTTGGTGCCAATAGATTTCACTCAAAATTATAACTAGTACCTGGCTGCCAGTAGGCTACCCCGCGGGTTGGAGTATATGCGTCATACTCCCTGGTCTCTTCATGAGTTTACTAGAGATCACCCAAGTCTCATAGACCGCGACGTTTACAGTCGAGCTCATATAGGTGTGTTCTTTCAAGAATGCCCTGTAGGACGACATATTTGCTAATTAAAGCCAACAGAAACACATTAATGCATGTTGACAACCTGCCTTACAGATTATGAGAGTTATGCATCTTCACATAGAGAGGGTTATAAAATACTCTCCTCCGTCAAACCACTAGCTTATTCTTCCCAGGTCCTAATTCACGGGATCTCCGATCACATAGGTTAGGTTACCACTAAGGTGTGACATCCATGGGTCTCAAACCCATCTCCCTCGATGCACTTTCTATCACATTTCGTGATAGTCCCTTTGTAAAGGGATCTGCGAGGTTTTTGTCTGTTTGAATATACGTAATAGTTATTACTCCAGAGTTTCTCAATTGCCTGACAGATTTCAAACGTCTCTTCACGTGTCTTGATGACTTCACGTTATCCTTAGAATTGTTCACTTTGACAATAACAGTTTGGTTGTCACAATTTAAAAGAATTGCAGGCACAGGTTTCTCAACCACAGGCAAGTCCATCAAGAGCTCACGTAGCCATTCTGACCCAACAGTGGTTGTGTCTAAAGCAGTAAGTTCTGCTTCCATAGTTGACCTCGTCAATATGGTTTGTCTATGAGACCTCCATGACACTGCGCCACCTCCAAGGGTAAACACATACCCGCTCGTGGCGTAGAGTTCATCAACGTCAGAGATCCAATTCGAATCACTATATCCTTCAAGTACAACAGGGTTTCCTGAATAGTGAATCTCATAGCTCATTGTACCACATAGATAGCGCATGACCCTTTCAAGTGCATGCCAATGATCAATACCCGGGTTAGACATGAACCTACTCAACCTGCTCACAGCAAAAGAGATATCGGGTCTTGTAGCGCTTGCTAAGTACATGAGAGAACCAACAGCTTGTCAATA
Organism: Avena sativa; assembly: GCA_916181665.1. Taxonomy (NCBI): domain Eukaryota; kingdom Viridiplantae; phylum Streptophyta; class Magnoliopsida; order Poales; family Poaceae; genus Avena; species Avena sativa. The sequence continues at coordinate 377,752,063 of OV702279.1, read as the reverse complement.
TTTCAGCTGATCTGTTGGTTCCTTCTTATTCTTTCGTAATGTCAAACTGGGATCATAAGGTGTTGGAGAAGTCTTGCCATCATTAAAGCCAAATCGTCTCAAGACCTTCTCAACATAATGAGATTGCGTTAAAGTAATCCCATTCTCGTTCTTAATAAGCTTGATGTTCAGAATGACATCAGCCTCTCTCAGATCTTTCATATCAAAACTCTTTGACAGGAAAGACTTGACTTCATTTATCACTTTCATGTTTGTACCAAAGATCAGAATGTCATCCACATACAAACATAATATAACGCTATCGCCCCCACCATGGCGATAGTAAACACACCTATCAGCCTCATTAATGATAAAGCCAGCAGAAAGTAGAGTTCTATCAAACTTCTCATGCCATTGCTTAGGTGCTTATTTCAGGACATATAAAGATTTCAATAACTTGCACACCTTTTTCTCTTCACCTTTTACCCACAAACCCATCCGGCCGATCCATATAGATCTCCTCTTCCAACTATCCATTAAGGAAAGCTGTCTTCACATCCATTTGATGAACGAGAAGACCATAAGAGGCAGCCAGGGATAGTAGTACCCGAATGGTGGTCAGTCTAGCGACAGGTCAATATGTGTCAAAGTAATATTCGCCTTCTTTCTGTGTGTAGCCCTTAGCTACAAGATGCGCCTTGTACTTTTTAATAGTACCATCAGGCCTTAGCTTTTTCTTGAACAACCACTTACATCCCACAGGTTTACAACCATATGGTCGTTCTGATAATTCTCAAGTTCCATTAGAAAGAATCGAGTCCATCTCATTTTGGACAACTTCTTTCCAATCATCTGCATCAGGAGATGCATATGCCTCAGTAATGGATCTGGGAGTATCATCCACAAGGTACACGATGAAGTCATTACCAAAGGATTTTGCAACCCTCTGTCTCTTACTCCTCGTGAGAGGTTCATCGTCATCCTTCTCAAGAAATTCTTCATGTGGTTGTTCAGAATTCTCAATAGATGCACTAGATTCAGGAAGTATTTCAGAAGAAATTCTATCAATGCTATGCATATCTTTCATAGGAAAAATATTCTCAAAGAATGTTGCATCGCGATATTCCATTATAGTATCAACATGCATATCAGGTACCTCAGATTTAACCACTATAAATCTATAGCCTACACTACATGGAGCATATCATAGAAAGATGCAATTCACTGTCTTGGGTCCGAGCTTGCGTTTCTTGGGGATCGGTATGTTGACCTTCGCCAAACACCCCCAAGTGCGCAGATACGAAAGGATGGTTTTGTCCCAACCCACTCCTTATAAGGGGTATTTTCTTTATTCTTGTTAGGAACTCTATTCAGGATATGACACGAAGTCAACAAAGCCTCCCTCACCATGCCTTTGATAAACCAGCAGTGGCTAACATGGAATTCATCAAGTCAGTCAGCGTGCGGTTTTTCCTCTCGGCAACCCCGTTTGATTGGGGCGAGTAGGGAGGCGTCCTCTCATGAATAATTTTGTGTTCCTGACAGAATTCGTCAAATATTTTGGAAAAATACTCACCACCAGATCCGACCTAAGACGCTTGATCTTTCTCTCTAGTTGATTTTCAACTTCGGCCTTATAGATTTTAAAGTAGTCTAAAGCCTCATCTTTAGTTTGCAACAAGTAAACATAGCAGAATTTAGTAGCATCATCTATCAACGTCATGAAATATCTCTTTTCACCTTTTGTCAACACACCATTCATCTCGTATAGATCAGAATGCATGAGTTCTAGAGGTGCCAAGTTTCTCTCCTCGGCAGCCTTGTGAGGCTTTCGAGGTTGCTTTGATTGCACACAACTATGGCACTTAGAACCTTTGGCAATAGTGAAATTCGGAATTAAATTCATACTGGACATCCGAGATATCAAACCAAAATTAATGTGACATAAACAAGAATGCCAAATACTGGTATCATCATTAACACCACCACAAATATGATTCACGGATTTATTACAAAACTCTAAAAGTGAAAATCGGAACAAGCCTCCGAATTCATAACCTTTACCAATAAATTGTCCATATTTCGAAACAACAAGTTTATTAGACTCTAAGACAACCTTAAACCCATCTCTGCAAAGAAGGGAGCCACTAACGAGATTCTTGTTTATAGTAGGGACATGCTGCACGTTCCTCAGCTGCACGATCTTTCCGGAAGTAAACTTCAGATCCACCGTGCCAACACCACGAACAGAAGCATGTGATCCATTCCCCATTAGGACAGATGAATCCCGAGCGACCTGATAAGAAGTGAACATAGAGATGTCAGCACACACATGAACATTAGCACCCGTATCAAGCCACCAACACGGTGATTGAAATACTGAAAGAACAATAAATAAATTACCATACCCATCAGTATTGCTAGCGGTCACGACGTTGATAGTCTTGTCCTTTTTCCCTTTGCGGTCTGCGCGTTCTGGACAGTCCTTGGAAAAGTGGTCGGACTCTCCACAAGTGTAACAAGACAGTTCACTCTTGTCCCTGTTCGTCTTCTTCTTCTTGAAGGTTGTAGTATTTACAGGCTTGTTAAAGGAGGGTTTGAAGTTCCCTTTGTTCTTGCCTACGGATTTGCCTTTCTGCACAAAGTTGGCAGTATCATGACTCTCTCCTTTCTCAGTAGTGTCCTTAGCCCGAGCCTTCTCCTCAACATCAAGGGATGCTATCAGATTTTCAACTGATATCTCCTGTCTCTTGTGTTTGAGAGCTGTGGCAAAGTTCCTTCATGAAGGGGGCAACTTAGCAATAATGCAACCCGCCACAAACTTGTCAGGTAAGGCACACTTAAGGAGTTCGAGCTCTTTGGCAATGCACTGTATCTCATGAGCTTGTTGAACCATAGGAAGGTCCTTTGTCATCTTAAAATCATGAAAGCTCTCCATGATGTACAGTTCACTACCAGCATCTGCAGCACCAAACTTTGCGTCCAGTGCGTCCTAGAGCTCCTTCCCGTCTTTTATGTGCATGAATACATCACACAGACGGTCGACAAGAATGCTCAGAATGTATCCCACAAAGATAGTATTGGCTTCCTCGAACTTCCTCTGATCCTCGTCAGACATAGTTCCTTCAGGTTTGCCTTTACTAATTTGAAACACTTTCATCGTGGTCAGCCAAAGCTCAACCTTGTACTGCCACCTCTTAAAGTGCACACCGGTAAACTTATCCGGCCTCAGTGCATCGGTAAAACCAGCCATTGTTAATTTAGGAAATTGCCTACAATAAGGTTTTTGGATTGTTGGATTATTAGGCATAATTTCCACGATTAATTCCAGAATATAAATTATGACAAAACCAGCTACTAGCTCATGTAACTCGAACATACTAGATGTACTAAACAACATGATGATCGGAAACAAATAGCAGCTTAACATGTACTCGCAGAACATGATGAATAACCAAACAGAAGCACGTAGCACATACCGTTCGATTGCCGTAGTAGAAACTTTGGAGAAGCATGATCGAAGCAGATGGCGGCGAAGATGGCGGTAGGCAGCACCGCCTGACTTGGATGGAAGACGACCCGTGATGGAGAACTCGAGCAGTTGCGCGGAGCGCTTTCCAAAAACCTTATTCGCCCTCTCCCGTACAGGATCACAAGGGCGAGTGGTTTCGGAGACCTGCTCTCCCGTCCGCCAGTGCACGCCGGCAAACGAGATGGAGTAGACTACGGTGACGGTGCAAGTAGAGAGAATGGCAAAACCCTAGACTGGTTTTCGGTGGCGTTGTGGCGGTAGCCGCGCAGGGCTCGGCGAGATTCCCGCAACCCGCGGCGCGCGCGCGTCGTGATGGGCGGGCTGACGGGCGGGCGGCGTCGGAGGAGGAGCGCACGCGTGTATCTCTCTTATTTCCACTCACTTACAAAGTGGTGCAACTCTCCTCCAACTTTCCATGTGGGACTAAACTTGAACTCCCACTCCACTTCCATGTGAGCTGCCACAAACATAGACCCAAACACATATGGACTGCCATAAATTTGGGCTTTGAGATTTAGAGAAAATCCGAACTGCACATGAGCCTAAAGAAATCGGCCTGCCGGAAGCTCGGGCAGTTGCCCAGGCTGGAGAGGCCCTGCTCCACCACTATATAGAAAATTGGTCTGCTCGTTTTGTGATTGTAAGGTCAACTTTTTCTCCCGAGCACAAGTGCTCCCTTTACTTAAAAAATCAAAATCATATTTACATGTTTTAAAAATAATTCAAAATAAGTTTGGTCATAGCCAATATTGTGTCCCATAAGCATGCAAAATCTCAGCACGAAATCCTTAAATTATGAGCTAAAAAGACAAAATCCGATAAAGTTTAGGGGATTTGAAAATACATGCACAAATCTACATTTTTATATTTTTATGTAGCTCAAAATACAAATTATTTAAAATTTATACTTTCCACATTTGTGGGGGAAAATCATGGGCTACAATATTTTTTTTCAATTGTTTGAAACTAATAGATACAGTTTTCATTTTTTCTAAATAGCAGGAACACTGGTGCTCAGGAGCCAAAAGTCTCCACTCCAACTCACTATATTTTATTGATCAAATATTGTTTCAACATGTTATTAATTTTCCATAAAAAGAACCATTTGAAAGGATGAGGATTAAAAAGCAAGTAATTTCATGGGAAACAAAAATAAGCCCTCCGAAATTGAAGGGATCCTATGGCCAATGGTTGACAGATGTCCCCTGTTTTCTCCGCCGAGGACTAGCTAGCTTCGCACGTACGCCATCTCCTTCACTCTTCGTGTCCATTTCGAAAACACGCCCGCCCACCCTTCTCCTCCCATCCCTCCCAAACCCCTAGCATCTCCATTCTCCAACCCCTAGAGGCTAGGGCTACACAGACAGACGCCATGGCACCTCCTCGCCCTGCTTCTTCTACCCAAGGTGAGCTCCGCGCCGCCTCTCTTCCCCACAGCTAACCCTAAGCCGTGCCCCGACTGACTCGATCTGCTCCTGCTGCCGCGCGCAGGCGGCGGCGCGATGCTGAGCCTGATCTTCAACGCGGCGTTCGACGGCGACCTCCCCCGCTTCAAGTGTACGTACGCCGCGCTCTCTACCGTCTCAGATTTTCTCCCCGATGCGGCTCGAGCGCTCATCTTTTTTTTTTGGTTGCAGCTCTGGCCACGATGCTGGACAGGGGCAGGGGCCGCCTCAGGGAGGCGGTGGATGCCCTGAGGTGGGAAGATGAAGGGATGATGAAAGGCCTCAGCCCGCTGCACGTCGCCGCCAGCAGAGGGAGTCTGGAGGTGTGTCGCTACCTGGTCGAGGACCTCGGCGTGGATGTGAATCTCGCTGACGGGGAAGGTCCATCTCCAACCAAAATCTCGTATACTCATTTAGCATATATACTGAGGTGTAGGAAAGTATGGTTCGTATTTCACTAAGTGCTATTCACGTTTTGGGTCTATGTCTTTGGCTTCTCACGCATCGCCCAAATCACTGCTTGAATTATATGTCTGCTTATGACTTTGCGGCACTGTCTTATTTTCTGCCTGTTAAGGTTCTGCTGATGATGACACATGGGAATCATTTTTCTTGCTGTCGAAATCTTCTAGGAAACATGTATATATAGATTTATGAACAATATCTAAATGTGGAGCAGAAGCCCCTATGATCCGAACCACACGTTTGGGGTTTACCCGCTTTGCTTCATTTATAATATTCTGTTCTGCTCAGTCATGGCTAAATAGCTTTGTATGCTCAATTATATCCTGCGCAAGTATGGTTTGGCTGAATAGGGTACTTATGGAGGTTCTTTATTCCATGATTGTTTGGGCCTTTGTACTCATTTGCACATATGCATATCCTCCATGTACATGAACTCGATTGTTCATATGTTGGGACATACTACTTCATTCAGCATCCTGAATCCATTGGGTCTACTTTGTGTATCTAAAAGATCCATTTTCTAATTTTCATGTTCTCAGAAATTATAGTCGAGGTCATGGAGCTTCTGTGGTTGTGTTCTAGGTGTTGGAGATAAAATATCCTTATATAAAGGTCTTGTTTCTTTGCTAAACTTTATTATGCTTCGCATCAGTAAGCTTCACTGTTGTTGTGTGCTTGATAGGTAGAACACCTCTGTTTTGGACGGTACTATCTAAGAATGTGGGTGCTGCCAAGTATCTTCTTGGTCATGGTGCCAATCAAGACAAGGCCAATCATGATGGGTTTTCCCCTTTGCACGAAGCCGTTGGATCAAGTCTACCTCTATAAGCACACATTTTTGTCATATGCACATTTCTTTTGTTATCTTTTCTATTAGTAAATTGCACTAGTTTTGGTGGTATATTCTTCTTATTAGCTATATGATCAATTTCCTTTTGTTGATACTATTTCTCCCACTATGCTAATGAATTATCTTCCAACCTGATGGTTAGTTCCTGCTGAATTGTCATGAAAACAACCTATCACATGTCATGATGTATGAGAGTTGGACATTTTGAGGTGTTTTTTTCACATTTACTAGTATGGCTACAGCTTCAGTATACTCCACCTTGCATATTTTTTGTCTCTGCCATTTAGCTAACAAACCATAGAATATAAATCTTGGCCTTACGGTATATATTTTTTCTTTTTGTTCTGGTTTGGTAGATGGACTTTAGGCCCAAACCCTTTTGGGTTGGCAGGGAATTTGAATAAAATATTATATCCACATGTTCCAGAAAACTGAGGTTCTTGGGACTTAGTAAAAGTGAAACACTATCAGCTCGTATACAATAAGTTCATGGATTATTTTTCAGAAACAGATTGTCTCAAAAAATATCTATCCCATAAAGTAATAAGTTGTGGCTCTTTTTTAGGAGATTGTGAAATGGTGGAGTTATTGCTTGCAAAAGGAGCTTATGTTGATCCGATTGCTTCTTGTGGGACACCACTTCATTTTGCTGCTACTCAAGGGCAGGGTGGGACTATGAAGATTTTACTGGACCACAATGCAGATGTAAGTTTAAGTACATACTATGTCTGATTTATGTGAATTTAGTTCAATTATTTGTGTTGTGCACTTCTTTTGTACTTAGCTTCCTTCTTATAATATGCCATTGGATCTATTGAAGTATAGTGGTTGCTTAGTTTAATTAGAGCAACATAGTTAACTCTTCAAATCTTCATTACATTTTTTTCCTTTCCTTCTACCTTGGTTGTGTAGTGGCTGCTATACCATTCTTCAATATACTGTCTTGCTAAGAAGCTTGGAAGTAATTCATCCACATCTGATTAAATTCATAGTCATACTCTTCAAGGGTCATCTATAAATATATGAAGTTTTCTAGTCAAGACTTGACCAAAGCTACATGGTATTCTTTAATTATATGTTGATAATATCGTGGTGTATCATTCTAATGCCATGGAAGCTGTTCAATTTTTACTGAAAGATATGAACAATAATATTTTTCAGTGTATTGACCATTCTATGTAAATGTTTTCGTACATTTATTCTTAAGTCAACATTGTCAAACGATCTGCTCCCTCCGTTACAAAATATAAGATGTTTTAGCCTTTTTCTAAAACACATGTATCTAGACGCTTTCTAGTGTGTTGATTCACTCATTTTTCTCTGAACCTACACACTAAAATGCGTCTAGATACATGCTTTTTAGAAAAGTAAAAAAGATCCTATATTTTGAAACAGAGGGAGTAATTCCTTATTTCACCAGGTCAACAAGACGGTAAATGGTAAGACACCTATGATGGCTGCTTTGGATGCTGACTCAAAGCTGTGCATCCTAATCCTGATGAAGGTATTGTTTTTCATGTTAGCTTTTCAAGTTCTTGAATTCTTGTACTCATTTGCTAGGATTATTACAGATTTCCACACTGAGTAGGGATATTTTGACTTCCTTTGCTGGTGTTTAGTTTGTGAACATTGGCCGCAGTAATGACGCCTTGCTACTTGTGACCAACTTTACATTAGACTCTTAAGCCATTTTTTAACCCAAACTTCTGACAATCATTTTTTTTGCAACAAGTCCACACGTATGGTTACAACTATGTAACCAAATTATCTTAGAAAAATCCAGGCAGTTTGTTATTCATTCTTGAAAGTGCTGCAAGTATGAAATGTTACTCAGGTCATCTTGAGGACAGATCTGTAACAACACTTTTCTATGACAGGCTGGTGCTGACCGGGAGTCATATTTAGCCTATTCTGGAGAAAAGCTCTGTGCTGCAAATGTTATTTCAACTGACTTCTTCAATTCTGTAATGGAGGATGCTGCTGCAGGAGTTACTCCTAATGTAAGACATCTATTTGACACTACATGCATGAGCACTGTTATTTTAACACTAAATGTGTGTATTTTGTAGAGGGAAAGAATGCATATACTTCGTCCCTTGAAACATATGTTTACACATAGTAGCACTTTAACAAGAACAGAACACACTTGCCATAAACCCTTTGGGGTTAAGTCCAGCTAGAAATGAATCTCGAGGTTTTATGAAAATTATTATCGTCTAACCATAGACCATAAAATCTTGTGTTTTATGCAATTAACTACCTCCGTCCCAAAATAAGTGACTTGAGTTTGTCTAGATTTAGATGTATCTAGACATGTTTTAGTACCTAGATGCATGCAATTCTAGACAAATCAAAGTCACTTATTTTGGGACGGAGGGAGTATAAAAAATAAGTCAATGAAAAGGATTATTTCCATAAAGGATTGCAAAGGTGATATATGTCATGACTTTCCAGGAGTTGGGAGTACTGAAGCACAAGCCTTTGTAATCACCGTAGCTGTGATCAAGCCGTGTTTTCCTAAAAGTAGTGCCAGTTTTTTTTAAGTGACCTCACTTGTCAGAGAAGTTTGTATTAGCTGAACCAATATTTATGAAGGACTTCCCTCAAAATATCATGAAGGGCTGCCAGGAGAATCTGTTTTCTCCAATTGTACACAAGACTGATGATTATAAGGGATGTTTAGGTATGTGAAATGTTGGAGTAAACCCTCACCGGTTGCTTGTTAATTGTTAGGTAATGTCTTTCCCATTGGTGGTTGAGACTGGTCGTTATTGGTAAGGTTATCTGTATATAGATTGTGCAATTTTGAACTGATAAGAATGGTATTATCAGAATGTGATACATTAAGTGACATTTTACTTGTGCATTATTTTTTTCGTTACTATACTCCTCATGAATGCTAGGTATGGAGAACTTGAAGCATTATGCTTGTGCAATCATAGAAATGAGAACGAACATATAATTTTGCAATAAAGAACCTCTGTTTCCAAATATTTACATCACACTTCTCTGTAGTTTGTTTGGTATAACTTTCCCATGCATTTTGTGAAGCCTTTGTTCATCTAATATTCGCAGGATGATGAGCCCTTGGCTAAACGGAAAGCTAGAGTAGCAGGGTATAAGGCAATGGCAACTCACTCATTCAAGACAAAGGATTATCCTAATGCTTCGTTGACCTATAGTCTGGTAAATCAAGGCACCATATATTTCTTACCATGTTTATCCTTTCCATCATTTTATTTCTTCGGTGCATGTGATGTAATGGCTTGAAGCTTTCAGTTTGAAGCAGGCAAAGTTTTATGATTATATATGATTTCATAGACTCACCTAGTCCCATAAATATTTTACTCTTATATTTATTGGGACAAAAGTATTTTTTTAATAGCAGAGTTTTGTATGGTGCTGGATGGCATGCTTGTAGTCCTTTGGAAGGGTCCCAACGAACTGTATGTAGGTCTTAGCCTTAGATGGTCCAAGTGATGATTATGCTGTGCCTCTGTTGCATTTGTTGTTTCGTACTCCAGTTTTGTGGTTGCCTTTGCGACTTGTCTAACTCTTTAGTGTTTTATTTTTTTTATTAAAATGTCTGTTCAACCCTGTTAGCTGTTGATTTTTCTTGCTGATGTAGCTGATCCTCCTTGAGCCTGGTGAGGCAACCTGGTTCTCAAACAGGAGCCTTTGCTGGTACCAAATGGGCGATGGAGCCAAGGCTTTGGCAGACGCTGACGAATGCAGACGCATTCGGCCTGACTGGTCAAAGGCCTGTTACCGGCAGGGCACAGCTCTAATGTTACTGAAGGTTGATACGTAGGCAATGCTGTCAGTTGCCTTTGTGCCTTGGTCGTGTAACATTTTGTCTTTTGTCGATGATTCATTTGATCTCTGTATCACCCGCAGGACTACAAAGGCGCTTCCCAACGATTCTGTGATGGGCTCAAGCTGGACCCTGGGAACACTGAAATCGACGCTGCGCTACGGTATCTATCCCATCTACTACCTCGTTGGTTACACTGTACCCTGATTCCAAATCTCTGATATGTCTGCTCGGAATATGCAGGAAAGCTTTGGAGTCCTTGAGGACGGCTGGAGGCAGCAAAGCGAAGTGACTGTCTTGGTGGTTGCGAGTAAAAGGACTTCCTGGAACTTCTAGTTCCAACAAGCCGAAGGGCATGAAGACTTGGATTTCCTGTATTCCTTATATTCCTATGGTAGATCACTCCGTCGCTCCTCACTCGTGTGCTTATGTATCCGTTTGGCATGTTTGCACGACTGATTAACATTTGCGCCTTGTGGTTGCGGTCTTCTGTTGCTCAATCCTAGTACTACCTCCGTTGCTAAATATATAAAATATATATAGGAACGGAGGTAATATTTATGATGGCTTCTGAACATTATCCCTATATCTGCACTGATGATAGCGTCCTGTCTGTTGGAGGGGATAAAGAGGGGGCTGACATAAGGCCACGGGTCGCATGCATGAATTTACATTTACACGAGGATGTGTGCAGGAGTTAAAAGGATCTGGAGTCTCGCCCCTGTCTACAACTAGGTTCGAAGGATGGTCGAAGGTGTTGAGTCTTTTGGACAGAAATACGGCAAAGGCACTTGATTGATCATGACGAACCATTACAAATTATGTGCCGAATGCAATCATGAATAGAGTTTCCAAAAAAGATAAGGTTGTGATTGCCTGTCGTTGGTGCAAACGGTCAATTGTTCCGTGATTGATCCTACCAGATTGGGGTTGGTGCAAACGGTCAGTTGGGTTGCCGGGACGCGAGGAGTGCTTGTTCGAGCAAGGAGCCAAGATCGTCGCCGCAAATTCAGAGTACATCCTCTTGACGCCTAGTATCCATGAGCCATGAGGGGTGGTTCTTCTCCTTGAGGGTGGAGCGTCGGCACGAGAGGAACAACTATGCCGGGCCAGCATATCCATACGAGTTGCCGTGGCCACCAATGTTGCCTGGTGATTAATATGGTAGAGGCAGGAGGAGGCGATATGATGTCACCGGCACAACAATCATGTGAACCGAGAGACCAAAGATTAATTTGCAACCAATTATCAAAATTTCAAAGATTAAGATTGACCTATTGTATGGACATGTATTTTGGATGGAAGTAGGATAGGTTTAGCACAAAATGGAGGGTTATATTTAGTTAGCACATTTTTTCGCGAAATTTCAACGATCTATTAATAATCATCAACATCGGTACAAAGAGACCTAAATGTAATACAAATTATAAATAGATCAATCATTGGACCACCTAGCGACGACTACAAACACTAGTGCGAGTCAAAGGCGCACTACCGTCCTCGTCCTCAATCACCGAGCCTGTCAAAATTTGTGTAGTAGACAGACGTGAAGTCATCCTGCTAAGGCCACAAATAACCAACGCACCAGTGCAACAACCATTGTCAATTATGACAACCGTAGATCAGAAGAGAATGATCTAAGAATAAACCAAGGAACAAGAAAACAAAGCGGATCCCAGGAGATCCATTAGACAAACGACTCCACACCCCTTTGTCGGTGCTAGACGCACCACCGACGCGAGGATAGAGCGAGGAGGACCTTATTCTAACTTCAGTACGTAGCCATCGCGGCAACATCTCGAAGAAGACACTGAAAAATAGACTAAACAAAAAAATGAAATACCTCCGTCGACGAGAGGCCGTGCCATGACACCCCTTCAAAATTTGAGAAAATTATGCAACCTGCCTAACAGTTTAAAGCATATTATGAATCTATTTGCTGAAATTATGGTTATGTTGAGACTGCATTAATCCTATTTTTTAAAAAAACTTGGACAAACTAATATGTCAAATTTGTGATGTTCATAACGATAGCTCAAATATGCATATAAAGCACCCCAATTGCAGTGTCCAAGAACCGTTGATACAATTTGGATCCATCCCCGTTCTGTTCTATTCTATCCCACCGTTGTGCAAAAAGAGAGAAAATATTAGATGGAAACCACTTAACGTGTAAACATGTGAAAGCCTCGTCATTATCATGTTTGAAAGGTTTCATCCCATAATGGAAACACGATATGGAAAAGAGTGAAACCCATAAAATTGCAATTTCAATGTCAAAATCACTGAGGGAGTATATAAAAGAAATGAAATTCGGCGAACAAAAGTAGCAACCCTTATACACATGTACTCATTGCCAAACTTGTTTTACACGCGAGTTGATAGCATAAAACTACCACTTTGTATGTCAAATTTACCATTTCATACCGGTCGCTCTCGATTTCGCAAAATAGTACCACATTTGAATCTGATTGTAGCAATGTGCGCCGATCTGTCGTTGATAGCGAATTGACCCCGCTTAACACTCACGGGCCCACCTGTCAGGGCCACGTGGCCCGCGTTAGACGCCGCCCCGACACGCCCGTCTAACGGCCGTTAACCGGCGCCGCTTAGGACAGGTCCCACCTCCGGGTGGACCTCAGTCTCCCTCCTCCCCACTGTCTTCTTACCCGAGCTCGGTGTTGCGCCGCTGCCGCCGCTTGTCCGCCGCTGTCCGCCCGCGCCTCGCCACCGCCGTCGTCGCCATGCCCGGCTGGCATGACGGGTCCTCCTCCAGCGGGAGCATTTTAGAGGTAAGATTTCTCCATCTTGTTGGAATTAGGGTTTCGGCCGATTTTTTATTTCTTCGATTTCCCCAAATTCCCCGGATTAAACTCGATTTTCTCTTTGATTAGGAGTTCACTGCGCTTGACCATGCTCCCGCTACCACTGATGACCCAACATTTTATGGAATCGCCGATGATTTCCCTGAGCTGTGTCGTGGCCACAAGTTGCCACTGCGCAAATGTGTTGCATTCGAAGGGATCAATGCAGGCAGAAAGTTCTACCTGTGTCAAGTGGGGCATGTAAGTTTCCTTAACCAGAAATTTGGAATCATATCATCTGCTTAGTGACCAGAAAATTCTAATATGGAATCATCTGCTAATTAAATGTAATGCTGCAATCATCGTCAGTTAGTATGGAATGATTAGGAAATGTGTAATGCTTAGTGTCCAGAAAATGCAAGCATCAGTATATATGTTAATATAGAACATTTAGTGGACCTGGAATATTTAGTGGATAGAACATATTTACTGGAACATTTAGTGTTCTTACATATTTAGTGGAATAATTGTGATGAGCCCAATATAATTGTTGCTGTTTTTGTTACAGCAATAAGTTCATGAAATCATAAGTGTAGACTAAAATCATAAGTGTAGACTGATCTGGAACATATAGATAGTATAAGCACTGTTTTTATGCTATCAACTCAAGTGTAGACTGATCTGGGACACTGTTTTTATCATTGTACAGCAGGTCAATAATTGTGGATTTCGTAGTTGGATAGATCCAGAGTGGCCTGCCACAATGAAGAATGCATTGGCTAGGCTATGGGAAATGTACAATGAAAGTAATAGTGCAAGAATTGAAGAGAGGTATGAGTCATCCAAGATGCTGAAGGATCTTGCTGAAGAGAAGGAAAAGGCTGTCAAGAAACATGCATGCCTTATTGCAGAAACTAACAAGTTTTTTGAGGAGACTGGGAAGAAGGCTATGGAAGAAAACAGGAGGAGGATTTACAGTGAGGCTGAGCAGGAAGAACAGATGGAGAAGTACATTGCAGGGTTGAAGAATGAATTGGAGGTGTACAAGCAAAGGAATGAAGAATTCAAGAATCTACTAAAAAACCAAGCAACAATTTATAAGGAGAAGTAGAAGAAGTGGGAGGATGAAAAACAGGCTCTGAAAGAGGAGAAGAAAAAATTAGAGTATAGTCTGTTTGATCTTTTCAATGCCACTGATAGTAACAAGAAGAAGATCAAGAGGATCAAAGCAATATGTGATGAGTAGTGATGGAGTACCTACCTAGTTTGTTTCCCATTTATGTAATGGATGTGTAAGAACACTTTTATATGTGTTGTGTAAGAACCTAGTTGTGTACCTGCTTAGTTTGTTAGGATGGATGTTGAACTTATTGTGGTAATGGTTGTTAATCTAGTAATGGATGTTGAACTTATTGTGCTAATGGTTGTTAATCTAGTAATGGATGTTGAACTTATTGTGGTAATGGTTGTTAATCTAGTAATGGATGTTGAACTTATTGTGGTAATGGTTGTTAATCTAGTAATGGTTGTTAATCTAGTTGGGATCTTTGTATGTCTAATGGATGTAGAAGAAACATTGTGTTGTCGAGAACCCTCTAGGGGTCTCGACAACTTTTTAAAGTCACCCACATTTAACTAGAAGAAACATTGTGCCCTCTAGGGGTCTCGACAACTTTTTAAAGTCACCCACATTTAACTAGAAGAAACATTGTGCCCTCTAGGGGTCTCGACAACTTTTTAAAGTCACCCACCTTTAACTAGAAGCAACATTGTGCCCTCTAGGGGTCTCGACAACTTTTTAAAGTCACCCACCTTTAACTAGAAGCAACATTGTGCCCTCTAGGGGTCTCGACAACTTTTTAAAGTCACCCACCTTTAACTAGAAGCAACATTGTGCCCTCTAGGGGTCTCGACAACTTTTTAAAGTCACCCACCTTTAACTAGAAGCAACATTGTGCCCTCTAGGGGTCTCGACAACTTTGTAAAGTCATCCACCTTTAACTAGAAGCAACATTGTGCCCTCTAGGGGTCTCGACAACTTTTTAAAGTCACCCACCTTTAACTAGAAGCAACATTGTGCCCTCTAGGGGTCTCGACAACTTTTTAAAGTCACCCACCTTCAACTAGAAGCAACATTGTTTTGTCGAGAACCCTCTAGGGGTGTCGACAACTTTTTAAATTCACCTTTAATATAACATTATAAAATACATCCATAAAACAACACTATTGCCATCCATAAAAAAAACTATTGCCCACATTTCAACAACAATCACAGCTTCACCATCAAATTGAAAGATAGTCTTAACCAACAAATATCATACATAGTTTTAAACAAGCTCTTCCCAGGACATCAACACATAGTCTTACACATAATCAGTCTTACAAATAGTTTTAAACAAGCTCTTCTCATGACATCAACACATAATCTTAACCAACACATAGATTCATACACATTTCAAGCATCATTGACAGAATCATCAGATTTTTTCTTCTTGTAGCTTGAATGCTTCCCAGCATTAAGGTATCCTGCCATCCTTGCTGTGAGTTTAGTTGGCCTTTTGCCAAGCCTTGTTGGTGCAGAACTGGAACCACCTTCAGCAGCACTCCTAGGTGCAAGGAAGGGTCTTGGGGCTATAGATCTCTGTGGTGAAATTGGAGGAGCTGATGCAGTTCTTGCTGGAGTTGTAGCAGGCTGCCTTGGAGGTGCTGTTGGAGTTCTTGCTGTTGGAGGGGCAGGTGCTGTTGGAGGGGCTGATGTTGTTCTTGCTGGAGTTGTAGCAGGCTTCCTTAGAGGTCCTGCTGTTGTACTACCAGATGTAGATGCACACTGTGACTGCAAACAATAAACAAAGTCAGGAATTAATTAACTTTGTGAAAGCAAACAGGGTGAGGAATTAGTAAACTAGATGTAGGTGCACATTACCATGCTGATTTATTTCCTCACTGCTAGGTGAGGTTTCAATGGGACATTGCAGCTGGTATACCTATGGCATGTGAGCTTGCAATTGCTGCAAGTTATTGTCCCCATTCTAGAAGTATCCCTAGGTGCTGGCACCTCAAATGCTCCTTTCCTCCTTACTGTTTGCTTTCTTCCAGGTTTGTCTCTAAAGACTGGAGGATCAATATCTGGAGTGTCTGTCTTTGTCCAGTCATCAGGGCCAGGTACAGGGTAAATCGTGTGCTGGTAGGCAGCTAGGTAAGTTGATTTTTTTAAGAAATCATTGACATAATCCTCAGGAATTTGCTTAATTTTCATGATTGCAGCCACTGCATGATTGCAGGAAATACCTGTGACATCCCACTTCCTACATGAGCATGTTTTTGCCCTTAGGTCCACTGCTAGGATTCTAGCCCCAGATGTGACTTGCCATAAGCCAACCTCATAGTTCTTAGCAATGCAATCCCTAGAAAACTTCTTGGACTCTGCCAACAATTCAGAATAAGTAGGTGTGATTTCCCAGTAGGTTATGTCCATCTTTTCCCTGATCCCACTATACCTCACCATCAATTTGTCTCTTATCCCTTCAAGCATTGTTCTAATTGGCTTGTTTCTAACATTCAAGATCATCTTATTAAAAACCTCACTACTAGGTCTGTCTTGCATGTTGTGTCAAACAAATGCCTAGCCCAAGTTTGAGGTGGGATTTGAACTAGCCAATTGTAAGCTTCTTCACAATCATCTTTTAGAGCTTGCATTGCAAGGTCAAAACCTGCTCTAGTGTATGAATATGAAGCTGCAAACATGTGTTTCTTAAGTGATTCTCCTCTAAAGCCAGCTGTCTGGAAATTTGCATATATATGCCTAAGACAATATCTCTGTGGTGAGTTTGGGAATAATGTGGATATTGCTTTGAGCAGTCCCTACACAATTATTTGTAGCTAGGTTTAGTCCCTTCTGCCTATCACAGTCCATGGAAATGCAATACTAGAATAAGAAATGTAGTGGAAAAAATGTTCAAGGTGGGTTTAGTACCTTCTGCCTATCAGATATGATGGTATAGGTACCAAACCTAGAATCCTCTCCTAAGCAATACTTTAGCTGGGTTAAAAACCACATCCATCTAGTTGTGTCTTCTCTATCAACTACACCAAAGGCAATGGGAAAAATATTGTTATTCCCATCCCTTCCAGTAGCTGCAAGAATTTGTTGTCCAGTGGTGAGCTTTATGAAACATCCATCCAAACCTAGATTGCATAGCAAAGAAAACATTAGCCAAAAGGAAAGTATCATGAAACATCCATGAATTCAAACAAAGAAGTAGCAGTTAGGTTACCTATAAAAGGCCTACATCCATTTAAAAATCCCTCCTTTGAAGCATTTAGGCAAATAAACAGCTCATGAAATCTAGGATTTGGGCTAGGATGCTCAACAAGCTGCTTAGTAGTCACCACACACCTGCTTCCTAGATTTGTATCAAGCACAACTTGCAGATAATCCCTAAGACGTGTGTACTGCTTCTTTTGATCACCAATCACAGCCTTGAATGCTTTAGTCCTAGCCCTATAAGCTTTGCTTTTTGGAATTTGTACACCATATTTCTGCCTAGCATTGTCCATGAGAGTATCCACACATGTGTTAGGATCAACTCTCATAGCCTGCTCAGATTGTTGAGCTACCCAATTAATAGTGACCTTGGTGTTCTCTCCACTAGGTATACATGTATGCAATGCTCTAAATTTCCTTATTGTGAAGGTATTCTCATGTGCAATCTTGGAAGCAGATATAAATAAAGGACGGTTCTGAGGGGGTCCTCTCTGAGTACAATCAACAATGATCCTTTCACTACTATTTCTGTGATAGTGAAAATTTCCCAGTTGTGTAATATGGTAGGTCCTAAGAGCAATTCTAAAATCATAGACAGTATTGAAGCATATTTTGAGACAAAATTGCTCATGGGGGTTAGCTCTGTTTGGATCATACCATATCCTTTTTGTTGGTTTCTTCAATTTCCTCTTCCTTCCACAACTAGTAGCAAACTTTGTCACAAATCCATCATCATCATCAGAGCACAACTCATCATGGCTCCATATCTCATCATCACTTGGGATAAAATAGTAAGGTTCTTCAAAACCAGCCTCATGTGAGCCCTGGTAGTAGGACCTAGCCTCTTTGCTGGCTTCTTTGCAAATATGTCTGGTTCAGATAATTTTTCAGAATCTGATTCCTTATCTCCTTCTTCATCCTGGAATAACTCCTCAACATCAGTGTCTCCTTCACAGTGAAGAAAAGGGTCTTCTCTCCGCCTCTTCTATTCATTGAGAAGCTCCAACATTTCTGCCTCCTCATTATCCTCCACTGCTCTATGTTGATGCTCCTTTAATTTCCTAACAAGGTCAACTTCAGCTCCCACTGGAATATTATGCTCAGTATCATCATTTTCTCTCTGTTTCCTCTCCTCCCTCAATTTTCTAATTAGGGACAGCTCAGCTTCAATCCCTTTATTGTGCTCTTCAGGATTAAATTCACATGTCTTGTACTGGAACCAGTCCTCTTCTTCATCTTCATTTATGCATTCAACATCAACTGCCTTTCCTTGTAGATTGGAGCTTTGCTGTGTGCCAAAATATAAGTCTTCTGTAACATCAATAGCTACTGGGTAAAAATATTCATCATCAACAGGGATTATTTCTTGTTCTTGTTCTTGTTCTTCTTCTTGGTCATCTGACTGATAATCTGACAAATAAGTCACACCTTCTTTGTCAACTGAAAACACAACATCATCATTCAAATACTGAGCTTCTGTGCCATCAATATTCAAGTGAACAGGCCATGGGGCCGTGGAATCCAGTATAGTGATGTTGAGCAACTTGTCATCCTCAAATTTCTTCAACATCTTGTACACCTTTCCCATATTGTCAATTGTCTCCATTCCACTCTTTCCTTTACCATTTTCTTCAACATAATACAACTTATTGTTGGTTCCATATCCATGCCCTTCTACAAGTGCTAACAAATTTAGCACTGTTATGTCTGATTGGCCCAATGTTCTCTCTAAATTGTCTAGCCCAGGGAAATGGAACCTTATCTCCCATATGTCATCATCTAAACTGCATAAGTGAAATAAAGAACAACACTACAGTCAATTACAACAATGGCAGAACGTATGAAATTTAAACAGTCCATTAAATACAATCATCATCTATAGTCAATTACATCATTGGATACAACATAACATAGGAGTTTCACATCATAATTACAACATTACATTCATCGGGATACAACATTACAGTAAGCATCATCCTTTATTGCTAAATCAGGATACAGAAGCAGGATCTAACATTTAGTACACAATTACAGTAATCAACCTTCTTTACTGCTAGATTTCACAATTACAGAAGCATTATTTACTGAAGAATGAACCATTACAAAAGCAGGATCTAACATTTAGTACACTAACCTTTACTAAATCGATGATATATTGCAAATCTGACACTATCATCTCTAAGAAAATAAGGGAAAAAGGGATGTTTGTCGGAGAGAGAGGGGATGCACTTACTCGATTCCGCCGCCGAAGGACGTAGCCCACCGGTGGCTGCTCTTTGCCGGCGAGGCCAACACCGCCTTGGCCAGCGCGGCAGCAGAGGCAGAGAGATGCAGCGGCGAGCCATTGGGGGAGAGAAAGTGCTCCGCACCGCCACCACGTGATCCCCCCTCAAAATCTCCTACGCCGCCGAACTCGTCGCCGCCGCCAAGCTCGCCGCCGCCGGGAATCGCCGCCGCCATAGCCAGTGAGGGGGGAGAGACACAGACAGACGCGCGTGGAGTAACTAACCCTATATTGTCCTAAGCGGCGCCGGTTAACGGCCGTTAGACGGGCGTGTCGGGGCGGCGTCTAACGCGGGCCATGTGGCCCTGACAGGTGGGCCCACGAGTGTTAAGCGAGGTCAATTCGCTATCAACGACAGATCGGCGCACATTGCTACAACCAGATTCAAATGTGGTACTATTTTGCGAAATCGAGAGCGACTGGTATAAAATAATAAATTTGACATATAAAATGATAGTTTTATGCTATCAACTCTTTACACGCCTCTCAAATAAACAAGAGCTGGAACTTGAAAGCTTTACAAGTTTCTGTATATTCTATTATTTTCAAGACACCATTGTTGGGTTTCTGAATTTCAATTAATTTCGCAAAAAAAAAGTAGAATTTCAATTAAGCGAAAAAGAAACTCGCGTTTGCATTTTTTTTCTCACTTTGACTGCATTTTCACCGGATGGTTTCTCGGGCCAGGATTCGCATCCACTGTCGGAGCGCGCTGGTCGCGGCCGATCCGAATCCCTGCGCCCGAATATCCCACCCCCACGCTGCCACGCACGCCCCCCTCTTTGGCTCCCGCTGCTGCTGCTGCTGCTGCTGCTGCTATGCTATCCAATCCCACTCCCTTCCTCTGTTTCTTTCGCCACTCTCTCCCCCCTCTCTACCTCACCCTCCTCCCTCCTCCCTCCTCCCGGCCGGCCGACTCTCGCGCGTCTCACGGGCAGAGGCGGCTGCTCCCTCTGGTGTTGGCCTCGGGCAGGCGGCGGCAGGGTTCAGAGACGCGGCTGCGGCGGCCAACTCCCTGGAGCAGCTTTGGTGAGAACCCAATCCCCTTTCAGTCTTCCTCTCTCTCCCTTCGGTTTTCTGTTTGACTTTGAGGGGATGCTAGGTCTGTACGTAGAGTCACAGCAGGTTCAGCAAGCTTCGCAGGAGTTAGGAAAGGAACAGAAAAAGATAATGTCTTGTAGGCTTGAGTTAGTTTTGTGGGGACAAATAATATAGTCAGCGAACTCCATAGAGTTGGAATCTTTCTTGGGCATGAAACCTTAGTATTTGGATCCAAGATGCATCGTGTTACTACGCTGCATATATTCAATACTGGGACTATGGACTAATGGACATAGCCATATAGGAATGGTTGGAAGATCCTTATCTAAACCTGGAGTCCTCATCTTCGGTGTGTTTTTCATGTACGGTAGAAAGAAACCTCTGTGCACTGTCTGTGAGGGCAACTGCTCGTTTTGTATCTGGCGTGGGACAGCATGGAAGAATCCGGGGCGCTGATTCGTGGATTTATTTTTAATCAAAATTTGGTGTAATACCACACACAGTGTTGGGTCTTCTAACCATATTGTATTACCTTTTTGGTGATTTTTTCAGAAGAAATCAAGTAGCTGAAATATATTGATCCCGTTAAGCATATTCTAGTACTGTTTCATCTCAACCTGGTCAAAACTGGCAAGCTGTTGCTGATTGATTTTCTTTCCTTGTCTGAAACCCACAGGATAGCTAATGCAGAAAATAAATATACGGTTTCATGGGTTGGAATTAAACACGACCGTAGAATAATGTTTTTCATCAATATAAGTGCACTTTGCTTCTGGCTTTCCTGAAATATGGAGGAAACAGGCAACGAATTGACAAATTTATTTGCTTGTCCTCACAAAGTTTTTCTCGTCACAGTAGAACACCAGATACCAGTTAGATGTTGCCAATGGTTAGAGTGGAATTTTAGCAATCTTATAATCAGCTGTGTTTACTTCTCCCTATTACTTTATCCTTTGTGCTCTTATATTATTGCCAGCTTGGAATGAATTTATATCTTGTACTACGTTGTTTTTTCAGTTACTTATAGCCACACTGTCTATGCTTTTGTAGGGTACCCTGCAATTAGCATAGTGGAAGAGAAAGGATTATGAGAATGGCGAATCTGGTTGCCAACTATGGTTTCTGCCTATCTCCTGCTGTTAAGACGCACTGCAGCTCACCAAGTCATGGCCACAACAATGTCATCCAGTTCCAAAATTCAAAATCTTCATCCTCGAGTCTGAACCTCAGATCATGTTCCAAGAGATCAAACAAGTTATTTGTTACTCGTGCTAGTGCTGCCGTACAAGGACAGACAAATGTAACACAAACACCTCTTACTGGTAGTCAGCAAGCGTCTGGGCAGTCGTCATTGAGACCCAAGAAGGTTATGGTTATTGGTGGAGATGGGTACTGCGGCTGGGCAACTGCTCTTCATCTCTCCAACAAAGGTTACGAGGTTGCTATTGTCGATAATCTTGTTCGGCGCCTTTTTGACCATCAGCTTGGCCTTGATTCGCTTACCCCTATAGCTTCCATTCAAAACCGCATTCGCCGATGGAAAGCCCTTACTGGCAAGACAATTCAGCTCTTCATTGGTGATATATGTGACTTTGAATTCCTTTCAGAAGCTTTCAAGTCTTTTGAGCCAGATTCGGCTGTCCACTTTGGTGAACAAAGATCAGCACCATATTCTATGATTGATCGTTCAAGGGCAGTGTACACACAGCACAACAATGTTATTGGCACACTTAACGTCTTGTTTGCCATGAAGGAGTATAGTGAAGAGTGCCACTTGGTTAAACTAGGAACTATGGGCGAGTATGGAACACCAAATATTGACATAGAAGAGGGATTCCTCACTATTACTCACAATGGAAGAACTGACACCTTACCTTACCCAAAGCAAGCAAGCTCCTTCTATCATCTAAGTAAAGTGCATGACTCTCACAACATAGCATTTACTTGCAAAGCTTGGGGCATAAGGGCCACAGATCTCAACCAAGGCGTCGTCTATGGAGTCAGAACAGATGAAACTGCTATGCACGAAGAGCTATCCAATAGATTGGACTATGATGGAGTCTTTGGCACAGCACTAAATAGGTTCTGTGTTCAGGCTGCTGTAGGCCACCCGCTTACAGTTTACGGAAAAGGTGGTCAGGTATGTATTTGCTGTCTGACTCAATTGTGCAATACTGGGACTTTCTCGTTTGATTTTTTCCTTGCTCTTTACGCACTTTCTGTATTAAAGCATCTCCTTTGGCAGTTACTGTATTTAGTTCATGCTATACTTCTTGTAAGTAGAGCATTTTAGTTTGGAAGTTAAAGTGCCAGTGAAGTAGATTTTATTACCTTGGAGCCTTAGGATGTCAGAGGTCATAGCCACCATTTAACTTTCATGAAATCGAAATTAGTAAGTGGATCATGTTAGCTTTGTAGATAACCTCTGTGAGGACTGAAATTGAACACGGTGCACATTTCTAGAGCATTTTGATGACCCAACTGCTCCAACGTGTAGTCGTTGCAACTTGCAGTGTGTTGTATAAATTTCTATTAATGTGTTAGCCGGAGACTGTTTATAGCCTGTGGCTAAACTTTGGAATTTTCTTATTCTAAGTTTTTTCAACCACACTGTTGCAAAACTAAGGTGTAGTACATCACTTGCAAACACAGTAATTGGAGTACCACGTGCAAAAGGAACCGTTTCATGGGTTATAAACAACCGTGTAGTACGCACAGGTTTTGGTTCGATTGTGTACATGTCTTCACATAATACTTTTAGGTGATCATAATCATCATCTGATATACAGTGTACTGACCAAAGTTCCTGTACCATGCTCTCCTCCAGACCCGTGGATACCTGGACATCAGAGACACCGTGCAGTGCGTTGAGCTAGCGATCGCGAACCCAGCCAAACCAGGCGAGTTCAGAGTCTTCAACCAATTCACCGAGCAGTTCTCAGTCAATGAACTAGCCAGGCTGGTGACGGCTGCGGGAGCGAAGCTTGGGCTGGAGGTGCAGACCAAGTCGGTGCCCAACCCACGCGTGGAAGCGGAGGAGCACTACTACAATGCGAAGCACTCGAAGCTCTCGGAGCTTGGGCTGGTGCCCCACCTGCTGTCCGACTCGCTCCTCGACTCGCTGCTCAACTTCGCCGTCCAGTACAAGGACAGGGTCGACACGGCGCAGATAATGCCCAGTGTGTCGTGGAAGAAGATGGGCGCGAAGCCAAAGACGGTCTCTGTTTAGAGGGGAGCTTAGCTCGGGGAGCTTTCCTTTGTTATAGGGCAGCGCGCCTATGTATGATGTCAACCTTGACATTGACATTGTATCTTGTTGTGTAATGTAGCTATAATAATAATGCACGTTAGTTCGATGTATGCCGTGGCAAGATATGAAAATTGCTGGCTCCGTCGTTAGGTATCAATTTTTGCCAGCGGTGGGAACTGTTAATTCTCCTCCAAGGCTCTTGATCTGCAAATGAAGATTGAGGATGATGGGACTCTTTCAGTCGTGGTATTTTAGTTGATTCAGATCTACTGTGTCAATTATTTCCTGAATGTGCTAGCCAAACCTTGAATTTGGAGATGGAATCCTTGTAGTCTTGTGCAGTCTGCAGGATCCCATCTGGGACGCGGTGCACTGTAACAACAAATTTCGATCAGTGAGGAATGACATGAAGAAACATTAGAGCGCGAGGAAAACAACAGCAGTAGATGGCTTACTTTGAGTAGAACCGATTGAGGTAGTGGTTAGATTGGAGGGATGTGGGCCAATTCCTGGGGTAATCCAGTGCATCCCGCACCTCACCTCGTAGTAGCCCACAGCGTCCGTCCGTCTCCTTTAGAATTTCAGTAACATACTCATACTCCCTTGAGACCAGCGCACCTTGGTTATCCAGGGGCAAAGTGACGGGGTGGAAACGTATCAGATGCCCCATCTTGAAGGCCATCTTTTCCATTAGGGTGAGAAGGTGCTTCACTTCTCGAGGCAGTGCCACCCTTGATCGGGCAATCCAAGACAACTGTCCTGAATATGGATGTGAGGTTGTTCACTTTGGGTTAGAAAACTTCATAAGAGCAAGTACAATAGGATACAGTTAGTTTGATTATAATATTAGATGTGTAATATTGATACGTATACGATATGGTGTATCCAACTCTTGTACAAGCCACACAAGGGGTGTATACTTAACATGCAACCGGTGCCCTCAGGGGATTACACCGTTCCACCCAACAATTCAACATGGTATCACGAGCCCTTCTCTTCCCTTCTAGCTAGCCATCGTCGTCGGTGCCCCCTTTTTTGCGCCGCCGTCGCTCAGGATCTCAGGAGTTCGATCGTCTCGATCGTCAGGACAGAAAGCTTCATCGCCGCTGGGTCTTCCTATTTCCCGGCCTTGTTTCCTCAAATTCCTTGCTCGTTTTTTCTGTCTCCAAAGATCCGATCGTGATCTGGTTCCTGGGAACCGATCCGATCTTCCACAAAACCCTCCCTACGATCTCCACACATCGCGACTTGGTCTCTTCAACCGATCTCGCTTTTTCCCCAAAAACCTACAACTCCCACCCCCCCCCCCCCTCTGTTCTCCATGGCGACCTCTTCCTCCAGCACTACGTCGGCCATCATTGGTGCGTCGCCAGCCATCAAACTCACCCGTGAATTTTTTTTATACTGGCAGGCACTGGTTCTACCCACCCTCCGTGGTGCTCATGTCATGGGTCTTCTTGAAGGCACAGATCATGCCCCGCCTGAGCAGATTGAGGTTGAAGATGACAACCAGAAGAAGATCTCGACGCCTAATCCTGCCTATGACTCATGATCCACTAAAGATCAGCAGGTGGTTAGCTTTCTTGTCAATTCTCTCTCCGAGGATGTCCTCCATCATGTCTTCGGTCTTCATCATGCCATTGATGTCTGGCGTGCGCTTCATGCCATGTATTCCACACAGTCCAAGTCTCGTGTCTATACCCTTCGTGGCGCCCTTACCAACACAAAGAAACTTGACTTGACTGCTCAACAATACATCAGATGAAAGGCTTTGCCTCTGAGCTTGCTGCTGCTGGAAAAGCCGTGGATGATGATGAGCTCAAGGAATATATTCTCAATGGTCTTGATGGCACTTTTAATTCCCTTGTTGCTGCTATAAATGTTGTTCCCACAACCACCCTCAATGATATGTGCTCCCAGTTGCTTTCCTATGAGAACCATGATGCAATGCTCCTCTCAACTGGTCAAGCCTCCAGTGGTTTTACATCATCTATTAATGATGCCTCTCGCCAACCTCCTGCATCCTATGGGGCTGCTCCCCCACACCAAGCTCCCCCGCCCTATACACCACCTACACCTACATACACGCCACCTCCCACTTACACGCCACAACCCTATATGCCACCTACACCCACATATCAGCCTCCTTATACACATCCTCCTACATATCAGCAGCCCTACATGCCTCCCCCATACATGTGCAGCCTCATTATTTTATGCCCAGTTTCCATCCTATCAACCTACACCTATGCCCTACATGTCGCCCCCAATGCGTCCTGCTCCTTTAGCTCAGCGCCCTCCGCCACCTCCAAATCGTGCCCCAGCTCGCCCTGATCAGCAGCGTTGGCCCAAAGGGGGGCATGGGAAACCCCGTGACCGTGGTCGTATTGCTACACCCTGGCAGGATGGTGTAATCTGTCAGATATTTAAGAAGGAAGGACACCCCGCCAGTGATTGTTGGTGGCGCTATGGTGATGATGATGATGATGAGGGTGATACCTCCAATGATCCCAAGGGCGCCTATGGTGTTGATAGTAATTGGATCATGGACACTGGCGCTACAAACCACACAACAGGACATCTCAACAAGCTTCAAGTTCATGAAACATATCAAGGTCAAGATCGAGTTCACAATGCTAGTGGACAAGGTATGGAAATTGCTAACATTGGTCATTCAGTTTTGCACACCCCACAATGTTCTTTAAAGCTTAATAATATTCTCCATGTTCCTTCATCCTCCATGAACTTGCTTTCTGCACACAAAATTGCACTAGATAACAATGCCTTTATTAAAATTCACCCCTTCTTTTTCTTGATTAAGGATCAGGCCACGCAACAAATCATGTTTAGAGGCCCTTGTCATGGTGGTCTCTATCCCCTTGTTCCCGTTTCCATGGGGTCATCATCCAAGCATGCTCTCGTTACTGTCAAGCCTTCATCCTCTACATGGCATCGTCGTCTAGGGCACCCGTCCTCCTTTATTGTTCAGCAAGTTCTTAGAAAAAATAATTTAGCCTATACTCCTGAAATAAATTCTTACATATGTGATCCATGTCAGCAGGCCAAGAGCCATCAGTTACCTTACCCTGTTTCCTCTAGTGTTTCCACAGTTCCTTTGGAACAGATCTTTTCTGATGTTTGGGGTCCAGCTCCCCTTTCAGTTGGCAAACATTCATATTATGTAAGTTTTATTGATGATTACATCAAATATACTTGGATCTACTTTCTTAAGAAATATTCTGATGTTTATCAAGTTTTTCTTGACTTTCAACAATATGTTGAGCGCCAATTTGGTAGAAAGATCCTCACTATGCAAACTGACTGGGGTGGTGAATATGGGAAATTAAATGGATTCTTTCAACGAGTGGGTATTGTTCATCATGTATCTTGTCCTCATGCTCACCAACAAAACGGCTTTGCCGATCGTAAACATCGTCACATAGTTGAAGTTGGTCTTGCATTGCTTGCTAATGCTTCCATGCCTTATAAGTATTGGGATGATGCTTTTATTACAGCCACCTTTCTTATAAACTTGTTGCCTACCAAAGTTCTCAATCTTGAGACTCCTATAGCCAAACTCTTTCAAGTTACACCTGACTATGAGCCTCTCCATGTCTTTGGTTGTGCCTGCTGGCCCAATCTTCGTCCCTACAACAAACACAAACTTTCTTTCCGATCCAAACGTTGTGTTTTTCTTGGCTATAGATTTCACCACAAAGGAGTCAAATGTTTAGATGTATCCACGGGTAGGGTCTATATTTCCTATGATGTTGTGTTTGATGAACAAGTTTTTCCTTTTGCATCTCTCCACCCTAATGCTGGTCGTTGTCTTTGGGAGGAAATTCTTCTCCTTCCAATCGATACATCCTCATCGGTTTCTCAGGATAGGGGTGTGCATACTAATGATCATTTTTTTGCAAATTATTCCTATTGTTGAACCTACTCAGGTCCTTGCCGATGAGGTCATCACTCGGTCAGATCAGCAGCTCAATGAAAATTCTGAAGAAATCCCTGAAAACAGTACATCAAATAATGGTTGTAATCCTGAAAATAGAACAAGAGGGGACAACGCTGATCCCGGTGGTGATTCTGGCACCATATCTGCCTTGGATCCAGCGTCTGCAGAATCTGCTCCAGATTCTCTCGCGCGCTCCAGTTCTCCTCCAGCGTGTGACGGCTCCCTCCAGCAATCGTCGGCTGCCACGTCGCCCCATCCATCAATGCCCCCTGTCTCCCCCACGCGACATGACTTGGAGCGACATGACATGGAACAACAACTTTTGTCGCTGCAATTTTCTTCACCGCGTCAGGATGCAGGACACGCTGACAGGTCGCTGTCCAATAGCAACAACGAGGGGAACATGTCTCCTGGCCCTGGTCACTCTAACGTGGCTTCCTCTGATTCTTCCCAGCTGGAAACGTCACGCTCCCAGGATCTTCTGTACCGTTGATGCCTACACCACCTCCTGCTATTGGTGTGCAAACACGTCTGCAAAAAGGTATTCGACAGCCGAAAAAATATACTGATGGCATGGTTCGATATGCTCTGTTAACATCTTCAGGAGAACCACAAAATCTTTCTGAGGCTCTTACAGACACTAATTGGAAGCGTGCTATGCAAGATGAATATGATGCCCTTCTTGCCAACAATACCTGGCACCTTGTGCCTCCAAGCTCAAACAGAAATGTCATTGATTGTAAGTGGGTTTATCTCAACAAGAAAAATGCTGATGGTACGATTGAAAGGTATAAAGCCCGCCTTGTTGCTAAAGGATTCAAACAATGCTATGGTATTGACTATGAAGATACATTTAGTCATGTGGTTAAGGCTACAACTATTAGACTTGTCTTATCTATATTAGTCTCCCGAGGTTGGAGCTTACGGCAGCTAGATGTCAAGAATGCGTTTTTACATGGTGTTCTGGAAGAGGAAGTGTACATGAAACAACCTCCTGGTTTCCAGTCTTCCACTACTCCTAATTACATCTGCAAACTTGACAAAGCTCTATATGGCCTAAGCAGGCTCCTCGTGCTTGGTACTCTCGGCTTAGTTCCAAGTTACATTCCCTTGGTTTTCTTCCATCAAAGGCTGATACTTCACTTTTTCTATATAACAAGGCAGGCATTACCATGTATCTTCTAATCTATGTTGATGACATTGTTGTTTCCAGTTCTTCAGATTCGGCTATAACAACTCTTCTTCATAATTTGAGTGCTGAGTTTGCACTCAAGGATCTTGGAGATCTTCATTACTTTTTAGGTCTTGAGGTTCACAAACAACAACATGGTCTATTGTTAACACAGGAGAAATATGCTTCAGATCTGTTGACTCGGGTTGGTATGAGTGATTGTACATCATGTCCTACACCACTCTGTACTTCCGATACACTGACTTTGGCAGATGGTTCTCCTCTTGGTTCTGAAGATGTTACTCGTTAGAGGAGTATTGTTGGTGCACTTCAGTATTTGACACTGATTAGACCTAATATCTGTTTCTCTATCAATAAGGTTTGTCAGTATCTTCATGCTCCCACAACTACACATTGGACTATGGTCAAAAGTATTTTGAGATACATTCATGGGACACGGAAGGTTGGTCTTACTTTTCAGAAGTCGAACAAAACTCTTCTTAGTGCCTTCTCAGATGCAGATTGGGCAGGTGATCTAGATGACAGATGCTCTACTGGTGGCTTTGCTATCTTTTTTGGTCCCAATCTTGTTTCTTGGAGTGCTAGAAAGCAACCTACTGTGTCTCGCTCAAGCACAGAACCTGAGTACAAGGCTCTTGCAAATGCCACTGCTGAGCTTATTTGGGTTGAATCTCTTGTTCATGAGCTTGGAGTTTCACTCAAGGAAAAACCATGGCTCTGGTGTGACAACCTTGGTGCTACTTTTCTGTCTGCTAATCCAGTGTTTCATGCTCGTACAAAACATATTGAGATTGATTTTTATTTTGTTCGAGAGAGAGTTGCTAGCTAGCAGCTTGATGTCAGGTTTATCTCCAGCAAGGATCGAGTTGCCGATGGTTTTACCAAAGTTCTGTGTTTCAAAAAATTAGCTGAGTTTAAATGTAATCTAAATCTCTCCCAGGTCTAGATTAAGGGGTATTAGATGTGTAATATTGATACGTATATGATATGGTGTAATACACCAATCGTATAAATATCCAACTCTTGTACAAGCCACACAAGGGGCTATTCCTTATATACTTAACATGCAACCGGTGTCCTTAGGGGATCACACCGTTCCACCCAACAATTCAACATATAAGAGATAAAATATTATAATTTTAATGATACGTGGGAGATATAAAAGAAAAGAGAATATATGTGGACTGTAAGTTAATAGATAGCTCTAGCACGTGTTTCTAGACAGTTTGTGAGAGTAAGATGTGGGCCACATATTAATTAAATAATATGTTTTTTAGCTAACTATAGTACGAGTGGACTATATATGGCTGACTGTAGATGACATGACACTTTCTTATAGCCAACAACCAACTATATTATTGAAATTGCTCTAAAGGGTGTTGTTGCCACAAGCCTAGGCCTGCCAAAAAGATCAAAGGCTAGATTTTTCTGCACGAGGGCGGACCATAGCATGGGGCAGAGGGGGGCCGCCCTAGGCCTCTAGTCGTCAGGGCCTCGACCCATGTACTGTATTGCAAGAGTGGTAGGCTAGTGCGTATCTTGCTCCGTTTAATTAATTTTTAGTTATTCATATTTAATTTTTCAACTCGATCAGCGTATCTTACTATCGAGTGAATATCAAAAGCTTTAAGGAACGAACTAATTAGCATGATTGTTTGTACAAAAATCTGAAATTTAAATAAACCTTGTAATTATTTAGCATTTTGTATGGCAACTTATTTTGAGAATTTCGCAGTGGTATGTTTCTACAAAATATCTAGACACGTGATTTTTTTATTTTTTTTCAAAAGTATGTTTTATACGTATCCATATGCTATTATTCTGTTATTTTATCTTTTGAAAGTTCAAATTTAAGAAAGTTTCTCTATTTGTTGAGTGCGAATTCACTACCTAGGTGGGTAGGTACCCACCCATACGTATACGATGATTTAAGCAACATGAATCTATTTTGGATTATTTTCTTAGCGCGTTAATTTTTAATGTACACAAGTTGTTTCAGAAATTTTGTACGGATTTGTTTTGGTGAAAGTCAACCCCACCGCTGACTTTGGACAAAACAAATTCAAACCAAATTCCTAAAGCCACTTTTGTATACCTGAAATCCACATTCTACTAGGAAAACATGCTAAAAGTGATCCATATTGCTTAAATCACCGTGTATCCATGAGTGGGTACCAAGTCTATTCTATTGTTTGAAAATTCATTCTATAATGGCGTTGTAATATTTAAATTTTGTCTTTGATATCTAAGATTTTCTGAAATTTTGGAACCTTTAGGTTTGTGAGAGTTTTACAATAATTATAAAAAACTGAAATACGGTTTAAACTTTTGGTAAGAGAATTGAACATATACACTAGAACCACCCAAATAGAACCACCCTTAGTTAGGATATTTCTTCCAGAGTATGTTTTAAAAATCTCTATCATTACATTTAATGATATTGAAATATATACATCGACACACATACACAGACAATCCTTATACATTACTGCATAATTTATTCCACAATGGATAATTAATTAAATGATAAATTTTATTATAACATGTAATTTGAATTTAGAACAATCAAACTATTGAGTGTTAAATTACAACTTAATAACAAAAAATAGTATAACTAACTCACAAGCATTGTTATGTGTCCCATCTAACTAAATAAAACCGTGATAATGCTAGTGTTGAAAATATAAGTTCAAATAAGTATAACAGTTTAGTATAAAATATATTTACTTTTATTTGCCATGGGCCCATTTTTTGTTTAGACTGGTCCTGTCCTGCACCAAGTTGTCAATACACGATCCAAAGATGTTATAGAGCATATTGGCCGACATGAAAACGAGAGATTGGGTAGATGGGGATAGTCTCGGAATTGGGCAAGAACCTGGCGCTTCTTCCGAAGGCAAATCGTTGATAAGCATGGAGCCCTCGACCTCCACTATCCTGTGGACATAAGCTTGCGTGGTGAAGTAGGGTTCTTGGGGCGAGATCATGTATATATCAAGCCACCGCTTGATCCAAGAGATGCTGCATGAGAAACAAGATGCACAAAAATGAGAGTAGGCGGATGGAATACTATGAGATTTGACGGGCGTTCCACGTGCATTATATAGTTGTGGGTTTTGATGATGAGACGGTCTCGGAATTTCAGGTGGAACTAAAAAAGGAAAGTAAGAGTTTTATTTAGGTCGACGCGGTTTTGGCCTGACGCGCATCCGAAATTCCTATATTCCTCAGTTGTATTGGCCTCTCCACGCTGATCCTATCCTTCTTTGGTTTTTCTTCCTTCTTTCCTCCAGTTTCTTGGTTTTTTATGGAGCTCCAGTTTTCTGGTTCGTTTGTATATTTTTCCCGTGTTTTATTCTTTTTCTTTTCTTGTTTTAAACTATTTCTCTTTTATCTTGTACATTGTTATCTTTCTATTTTCCTCTCATTTCTATTCCCATTTTCATTTCTTCTTCATACTTTTCTTCTAACATTTTTAAAAAGTACATAATTTCTTTATGTTTTATTTTTATGTGTTTCTTCTTCTTCTTTTGTTCAAAATATGTTCTTGTATCAAAAGAGTTTACGTTTTAAAAAAATGTTCAGGTTCACGGGGTCCAAATATGTTAACAATTTAAATAAATATTTACAGGGTGCAAAACTATTGTCACGATGGTTCTTAAAAATCTCATGGTTTATAAAACCCCTTCATGTTTCGCAATAGTTCTTACATGGGATTTAGAAAATCCGTACCTTTTTTGAAAAAGTCAATGGGGTTTACAAAAATATTACATGGTGTTCCAAAAGAGTTTTTGGTTTAAATAACTTTCAGGGTAAAACAATACTTTCTTAGGGTTCAAGAAAGTTCATGGGTTACATATGCTTTCATGTAATTCAAAATTTTCATCCTTTCGAAAAATTTCACTTATAAAATTGTTCCTTGGTTCCATAGAATTGTTCATAGGGTTCCAGAAATTATTTGTGGGTTTCAATGAATATTCAAAGGGTTTGAAAGTATGTTCATGATGGTTTGCATTTTTTTCATGATTTTCTAAAAAAATATCATGGTCATGGTTAAAAAAATACTTCTAAGAAGTTATGGATCCGCAATGTTTCCGTTGTATCACCCTATATGATACTTGCACACTAAAACATTCATTGGTGTGCAAGGTCACTGCATCTAGTATCAGAGCAATGCTACAACCTTAGGTTGGATAACCTAGTAATAGGATAAGCCTACAGGAATCGAGTAGCGTAAAGTAAAGAATTCTCTAGTATTGTGATGGGTATTCAAATAAGAATACCATGGTCATATTAATAGTCTATAATTCTTAGAGGTCGTTTGGTATCCATCATTTGGGCCTGGAATCCTGGAATTCATTTTGCAATTCCATCCCTATGCTGTTTGGTTGGCACAGAATTAGACCATCATTTCATTTGGCAAATCCATTGAAATATCCCCATGTGTAAACCTGATTCCTATCTTAGACCCTTCATTTCCAAATTCCGGTGGCAGACAAACATGTGGGTGTTTTTGGAATCATAATATAAATGAAATGAATCCATGTATTCATTTCATTTCTACTAAATAAAATGAATACCTGGGTGCC
This sequence comes from Avena sativa, assembly GCA_916181665.1. Classification (NCBI taxonomy): domain Eukaryota; kingdom Viridiplantae; phylum Streptophyta; class Magnoliopsida; order Poales; family Poaceae; genus Avena; species Avena sativa. Next base: position 377,718,596 of record OV702279.1, on the reverse strand, counting down.
AAACGACCTCTTATTGTATTGAGTAGAAAATTTGTTGATTCAATTTTTTTATGAACAATCACCAATGACAAGTTGAGTGGCTGCAAGAACTGTTAGAGTTCGTGAGTCGAAGTTGGAAGAGTATCGGGGTGAATGGACAAACATCTTGCATCAAATTTTTTATGATTTTTTGATTGTTCGCCAATATCGTAGTGAAAGTATTTTCATACTTTGACGGATGCATCTTGTCAAAGTACCGAGTAGCGATACATGCATTACGTGAACCATTTGGTACCTCATATTGATATTCTAATGGAGCTTCATCTTTTCTTTTCTCACAATGCTATGATTAAATTTTCTTGTCTTTGTCATTGTATTATGTGACTGTTTGGGTTCTCTAGGTAGTTCCATCAGCACATCTGCACCCCTTTTGGATCATATTGTCAGTATTTTGGAAGTTAAGACTTTGGCCTGTATTTTGTAGGCCACCAAAATTGGGTTCTCTGCATTGCATGGTTACCTGATGGGAAACATCTTGTTAGTGGAAGCAAGTCAGTAGAAATTATACTATGGGACACATGCAACCAGTTTGGCACTCCTATGACGGTAATATTATAATATTACACATTCGCTATTCGTTAACATCTAGAATGTACTATAAGATAGAGTAGGATTGTATCCCATCTATTCATTTGCATATCACATCATTTCACACTATATTATATGCCAATTGTCAAGTGAGAAGTTTCTGCAAACCACGGCAATAGATGCTAGTTGATGAGAACTACGTGTTTATTCGCTTTGTACTAGATTGAATGTCCACACGCAGATTGCTAGAAAGAAGCTATCGATATCAAATCTGGATCAGATGCTTAACAATTACTACCTTTAGTTATTCATTGTGTCCCTTTTCCAATAGGGATTACTATTGTATCCTTGGAGGAAGTTCATTTGCAACCTCCTTCCTCTTGTTTTGTAAGTGAAAGTAAAGATGGCGATGCTTGTATCTGGGACATTTCCACGAGGAAGTATATTATTTCTCATGTGACATGTGTCAAGTGCGGCGAAGATGGTTTGATATATACATGGTAAGATTATTATTAGGTAGTCTTTTTTGTTTCTGAATAAGTAAACTGTACATGTGAACTAATGCATACATGTTATATTCTGTAAAAAAATAACTATTAGAGTTTCTGATATATGACGTGTGGAAGATGAGGTGTAAAGCTTACTTGCCCTTTTTTCCTTGGAGAATCATTGTCAACAATTAAGAAGCACGCCTATCTCCCAAAATCCCTGTGTTAGGAGTATAGGCTTAATGTATCATTAGAAGTAATAGTAGTAAGCATATATGTTTTTACGAGTAGGCTTTGATTTAGCCGAGGTTTCTGATTGTTTTCATATGCTCATCAGCTCCTTGTTATTTTTATTCACTAGCATGGTAGCCCTCGCAAATGCGAGGGCATCACCTATCATCATTTTTACTATGAAAAAGTTGATTGGAAATATTAGTACATTCACAAAATACTACTAAAAATAATAAATTATATAGCCACCATCTATATATGTCATGCATAGAAGATATCTTTAATAGTTTTAACTTTGTGGGTGAAATATTATTAGGGTAATTCCAAAACACTACATTAATGAATATATGTGAAGTTTGTGCTTGAGATTAAAATGTAATATAGATTTAAAGCTAGCTGGTTGTTTTATGTGATTTTAGATAAGTATGTGAGGTTAAACTTGATTTTTTTTTAATAATTAGGGTTTGCTTGAGCTATGATCATATGATGTTTAGTCCCATCTAATGGTATAATTTTTTTTTTGATATAAGTTAAAACAAAAAAAGAATTGCAATTCTAGTTTTATATGATCTTTCTGCTGCTTGTTTCCTTCATTTGTTGTATTAATATGACACTATCCGGTTGTGAAATACACAACCACTTAGATATGGTCATATGGACAGTCTACAATTTACAACTTAGATATGGTAATACCTTTTATTTCAAATTTATTGATCTTACTTTGTTTTTTCATGGTTGTGTAATATATTTTGCAGATCAAGAACAATAGCATATCATTTATTTATAATAGACATAATATTTTGATTAGCTGTGTTTTAACTCTCTCTCTTCTAACGCTACTATCTTCAGTACATTTATTCCACTCTCCTGCTCAATTATATTTATCGTGTGATGCAACATGACTACACGGTCATGGATGGCATAGTTTGGGCATTTTTCAAGCTACCACTTTGTCGTACCTAAATACTCCTCTGTCAAGACACATGGGGCCTAAGGTAAAATAAGATCGTATCCATATGCTTTGGAGTTTTTTCTATCTCCACTTCATACGTAAATCCTCGTATTTTGTGGCACGCATGCCCATACGCTAAAATTGGATCATATTGATCTGCTTTGAAGTTGTTTTCTATCTCCGATATGTTTTGGAGTTGGATTCACCTACGTATCGATCAATTTTAGAGTTTTCTTAATGGCTGATTTGCACGCTTTAGTGTTGGATTTAGTACGTCGTTCCCAACACTGATCACATCGGCATAAATCTTGTCAATCGTGGTTGTGGTTGTCTATGACTTCCGATTTCCAGTTAATTAAGGATATGGATTTTACATGGGGTATAATTTATATATAATCCAAATCATACATTTGCTTATAGAATGTGTTTGAAAAAAATTAAACATGTTTTGGAAGGATATTAGAAGTCCTAGAAGTCCAATATTAGGCCTTATATAATTTTGTAATCAAGCAAGATGAGAACATAGAAACTCATGATAGGTAAAATAGTTGTGTTAGACTGATCAATATGACAGATCCATATGTATGTCAATCAGAGTCACAAGTCATGCATGTGATCGTTTGGTCCGACATACGCCAACTTGTGTTTCATGTTTGAGCATGTCGGTTTCATATCAATTTCCTAATCGATTCAAATTCAATTGATGACAATAGCAAAATAATCTAATTCGGTAAACATGTGTCAATAGTAGATACTAATGGTGGCAATTTAAAATTAGGCACACAAAAATTATGAACCGGCACAAAAGGAACTCATACAATCTCACGTATGGGTCACTGCTCGATGGGCTCACCTAGCCCTACCTACGTATCTCTGCGCCTCTAAACTAAACCTCCATAGGTCGTTTGGTTTAATAGCTGTAGTAAAACACGTATGATGTCAATGCTGACATCATCAAGTGGATTCCAGCCGGACTTGGTATTGGCACGTATGTCGTATTTTTTGTTGGCTCAGTCGTCTAACGAAACGTAACTCCAAGTTCCTTTCTGACTCGTGTCATACGTACTAAATCTAGACCATTATAATTAGGACACACCGAAATAATAAAACGGAGGAGATAATTTAGTACATGTGGATCAACGTGGTGCCTCGAAACAACTTCTTATATTGCTTTTACTATATAATAGATTTAAATTCTTATAGTTTGCTGAAGCAATTGACTGGCACACCAACACCATAGATGCTAAGAAGGCTAAAATCCATTATCTGAAAGCACATTCAGAATCACTTACATCATTGTCCATGAGTGCATATAGTACCGCTCCGAATGGCGCTTGAGATATGTTTAATCAATTTCTCCACTTCAAGTCATAGTTTACATATAAAATTCTGAAAATAATGTCTTTTAGTGTAGTTATGAAGATTGTTTAGTCAGAGTATGGAAAACTACTAAGGGAAAGTTGGTCAAAACATTGCAGATAAGGGCCATTAAAATTGCAGGTATCAATTGAAAGTATTCTTTTGCAAATGGTTATGTACGATACCAAAATTAATTATTTTTTCAACAAACCATTGTATGTATGGCCTTCCAAGTCATATCTTGGTTGTGTTCCAAGTAGAATAACTTGTGTAATTACATTAAGGGCCTTCAACACTATCTGGTCAACTATTTGACTAATTGATACCAGTCCACCTTTTTTGTTTATTGGTTATGAAAATTACCAGTATTGAGTTTGGTCTACATTCACTTTATTGCTTGCTTTTTTATATAAATAATCATTCACATCTATTTTGTCTTATTGATAATCATGTACCCATATTGCTTACATATTCAAAGCTTGCTTTGAGAACTTGTACCCACATTGTGATTTACAGGTGAGCTCTTGAGTTATCCGAGATTTTTACAATCAAGAGAGTTGTCTTACATACTCATGTTTGTTACTCCGTCTAGTTAACATGCTGATAACGTATCATTTTGGGTACACGATCCATTATGCCCTGTGAAAAGTTTAAACCTTGCCCAAGTTTCCTAACATGCAACTATAAGCATGTTTAATTCAATTTTATGTAAATAAACATTTCAGCAAAATGTAACTTTTCAAGTTCTCTCCATTGACACTAACATTTATATGTTGTTTTGCCAGCTCGAGTTTGTTGTCCATGCTTCCAAAGCTGGTGTATTGTATGCAAATATATTTGACCATTGGTGTTCTAATTTTTTTTATGATCATCTAGAGTATATTCTTATTTAGAGTATATTCTTATTCCGAGTATAATAATAAGGTTCATTCCACTAACAATACACCTTTTTTGTTTTTTATGAACAACTAAATTTAAGCTAATGTTCCGCTGCAACGCGCAAGGTATTTTCTAGTATCTAAATAGGATTAATCCACAAAGTTGATTTCTCTCAGCATGCAAGCTATCCACCTCGTCAAGTATCATTGAGCAATCAGAACCTGCCACATCATCGTCAAGCCATGTCATCAGGTAGGTCCCACCCTATGAAAATCCTTGACAATATCCCTTCTTAATTAAATTGGAACACAATATATTTTATGAGGAGTCCACTTGCCAGATGTCTTTTGCCCTTCCCAGCTACTCATTTGTCTTCATTTTCCCTTCCTATATGTCCCGACGAGTCACTCTAACTACTTTGTGCAACATATTCAATGCTTTTAAGTCATTCCTTCGCCTCCTACCATAGACGACCCCATTTGTTGTCCACTCCGTCGCTCAATCTCAACCACATATGGCTCCATGAAGCGCCCCTGAATTCATTTTCTCCCCGTGACTTCACAAGCGCCAATCTGTAGCGTAGAGAGCAACGAACCTACGGACATGCCACAACTGCTAGCAGGATCATGTGTCAAATTGGGTAGAGATGTTCTGTTGTATACATGGTAAGATTATTACTAGATAGTAAAATCAAGATTGGACTTCTTGATATATGATGTGTGGAAGATGAGGTGTAAGCCTAGCTGTATAGTAATACTTGCCTTGTTTATTCTTTTGAGAATTGTTGTAAATGAGGATATGAGTTAGCAGTCAGATAGTTCCCATGGTTAGCAGTTAGAGAATTCCCTAGATTTGTTGGTATTGACTTGTGTATCATATAATAGTGGGAGTATATTTTCAAACTTCTTACGGAATATGGTGACTTTCAAACCATTCTATGAAGGAAATATATTGGGTTGAAAGTTGTGTCTCAAGTGGTTTGGAAATCTGGAGATTCACACTTTTTGGCTAGACTAATGGTGTCCAAAAAGTATTTATTCTGTTTTGGTGTTTTCAATAATAAGAATGGATCACAAATTCGATTTTACGAAGATAAGTGGCTTGGCCAAACTACCCTTCACGAATAATATTCAGCTATATATTCAATTGTTAGACACAAAGGAGTCACACTATCCAATGTAATGGAATCTAATCCTCTGAATGTGTCTTTCAGAAGAAGTCTATTAGGTCCTAGACCGGTATCTTGGAACAATATTTTATTATGATTATCCACGATATAATTGTCGGATGGTTTGGACGAGTTTAAACGGAAATTACTAGAGAGTGGTAAATTTCCAGTTGGCTCAATGTATAGAGCCTTGATCCAACCTGATATTCCGATCGATGATAATAGTAAAAATTGGAAAATGAAAATACCCCTGAAAACAAAGATATTCTCCTGGTACCTCCGTAAAGGGGTAATTCTTATAAAAGATAATCTTGTTAAGAGGAATTGGCATGAAAGTACACAATTCATTTTTTGTCATCATGATCAGACAATCAGGAATTTATTCGTCCAATATAAATTTGCTTGTGCTATATGGTTAATCATCCAAGTAGCCTCTAGTCTATCTCTCCCTCGTTCAGTGACCAATGTATTTTGGTAACTGGTTGTATGGGATTGCGGATAAATATGGGTCTTTATTTAGGGTGGGAGCGCTTGTTATTATTTGGTCACTTTGGCTGTGTAAAAATGACAAGATTTTTAATAACATTGTATCTTCTCCGAGACAGGTTATCTATCGGACAACAGCTATTCTCCGATCATGGAGTATTCTATAACGTATGGAGTTTCGTGACTTGTTTGCGGAGGGGTGTGCAGGATTGGAGGATACGGCCAGGGGTATTTTCCCTACATGGATGGCCGTGTGATCTGCGGATCGATCTACCGTAGTTTGAAGCCTCTTGTGTTGATATAACTTTTTGTAATTTTGGTCTTCTATTTTACTTTATAAACTGGTGATTTGATCGGTTGTGTGCATCTTAGATATGCAGAGGCCCGGTGTAAACATTATGTTAAGTAATAAAAGCGCTCATTTTCAAAAAAAAAAAATAGTGAGAGTATGGGTTGTTCCGGGCAGGCCTTCATCTAGCTACATGTTCTATTGTTTCGCTGGTTCATCAGCTCCTTGGTACTTTGGGAAAAGCGATTATCCGACACAACGGCACCCTAGATGGCCAAAGCCCATTAGCTCAAAGCATATTCTGAATCACTTACATACTTGTTGCCTTATATTGATATTTGATATATTGTAATAATGGGACTTCATCTTTGCTTGTCTTGCAACATTGATAAAATTTGGTTGTCTCTGAATCGCTTACATACTTGTTGCCAATTTCGAAATAAGTTTTGGGCTTTTTTCATCCAAATAGATATACAAGGTCACAAAAGTGGCTAGTTTATAAAAAAAATGTATCGAGTTCAGCACATATAGCTATTACAGGAGGCGCATTAGTAGGATAGCTATTACCAGCATCAACAAAATCTACTACTCCCTCAGGTTCATATTAATGAACCTAAGATACGCATGCATCTAGTCTAAACACTGAACTAGATACCTACGAATCAAGACAAAATTCAGTCAGTTAATATGGACCGGAGGAAATAGATAAAATATCCATAACTTATTACAAAACGAGGCAAACAGTTGATTAGAAACGTTTTTAACATCAATCTAACTAGTGGATGGTGTCCTACAGCGGGATCAACATGTGAGTTGAGGGCGGTCAACAAATTCTCTTCAAATGACTGCAATTAATCCAAGGGTATTGTGAGAGGAAATGCAGCATGTGGAAGAGGCTTCAAGTGACTTGAACATATTTTTTTTCAAGTGACTGCAATTAATCCATGGGTATTGTGAGAGGAAAGAGCATGCAACATGTGGAAGAGGATTGGTTACGTCGTTAGGTATTAATTTTTGCCAGCGGTGGGAACTGTTAATTCTCCTCCCAGGCTCTTGATCTGCAAATGAAGATTGAGGATGATGCGACTCTTTCAGTCATGGTATTTTAGTTGATTCAGATCTACTATGTCAATTATTTCCTTAATGTGCTAGCCAAACCTTGAATTTGGAGATGGAATCCTTGCCAGCATTCTTCCCAGTGCATCTATTCAGACTGGCAATTGACCGATTCTTCCGTTGTCTAGATGAAATCTGAAATTTAACGTCATATATTCAGAGTCCAGGCCTCTGGCCTGTACTGGGTGCTGGATCCCAATTGTGTAATGACGTTGACTGAGCTCTGAGCTGTTTTTAGCAATAGACCTGACCCTTTTTTCATAAAGTATATATTATTCAGGGATAAGAGTTGATATATCCAAACATTGGGCACTGTTAAATAGGTCCATAACTTGGGAAATCATGTGAACTATACGAGTTCTATAGTTAGGATATTTGCACATAATATTCTAGAAAAAATTTAATTATGTGTGGGAAATTTGAAAATAGGAATATCTTTGTTAAAAGAGTGATGCATGAGCCTTCCTCACTATGAGATAGTGTTTTGCATTTCAAATATATTACGAAAATATATTTTCCTGACCATTTTTTTGTTTTACCCTTTGTATAACCAACATTATCAAATCAACGTGGCTATTTTTGGCATTTTACCAATATAAATGGTAATATATTATATACTAAATACACCCACTCGCTGCAACAACAAGATGTCAAGAGCTAGTCCAGACATCAAGGAAGCATAACCAAATTGATAAAAAATGAAAAACAAAAATTCATGCGCTTTTCTCAAAAAAAAAAAAAAAAATTCATGCGCTAAAAAGTCATTCAGGACCAATCAACCGTATGCAACAATCAACTATGTGAACGTTCTCCTAAAACGCCGCCTCATAGTGAACGTTCTCCTAAAACTATGTGTTGGATCAGTTCCTACCTGTGGTCACGTTCAGTTCAGGTGTTAATGGGCTGACTGTGACAAGAGTTTGGTTTAGTTTGGTTTTCAACGGCAAATGGTTGGGTCCGGTCGGGTATGGTTATGAACGGGTCTGGTTCCAAACAGTTCTAAACCACAGTTTACACGTGGTTCGTTGCTTTGGTTCCGTTCACGATATACGCAGTCAGCCCGGCGAAGTCGCGCGGGAGGTTGATGAGGTCGAAGCCGCCGTCGCGCCTGTGGAGCTGCACGTCTGCAAGTTCCTCGTAGTAGCGCTTCCACCCGAGTGAGTCCAGCCGCCCCTCCAGCAGCAGCGCGACCACATCGTCTCGTTCACCGGCACGTACACGAGTGCCTTGTTGCCCCGGCGCGTCGCCGCCGCGTCTTGCGGCGGCCATGGATGTGATTGCAGTGCCGCCCGCTCGCACGCGGCTCATCAGCCCCACCTCCGTGACAGCTGCCGTCACCTCTGGCGTGTGGCTCGCCGACCGCCCGGCCCGGCCTCCGCGGCAACTGCCGTCGCCACTCGCGCTCGTATCGCCGGCCGCTCAGCCCGGCCTCCGCGGCAACTGTCGTCGCCACGCGCACTCGTATCGCCGCCCGCCCGACCCGACCTCTGCGGCGACTGCCATCGCCATTCGCGCTCGCATCGCCGGCCGCCGGCCCTGCCTCCGCAGCAACTGCCGTCGCCACGCGCACTCATATCGCCGACCGCCCAGCCCGGCCTCCGTGGCGACTGCCATCACCATTCACGCTCGTATTGCCGGCCGCCGGCCCTGCCTCCGTGGCTCACTGCGCACACACACAGCGTGCGACCAGCAGCCGGAAAGGAAAGGAACAACAGGAGACACTGTGGAATTTCACGATGGCTTGACTTCATCTTTGATAGGATGTGCTCTGTTAGCCTGGGTAATAACGATTTGTCACTGAACGGTTCTCGAACCATTTCAGCAACTGGTTTCAACCTACAGATCGGCACTCAGTTTTAGTTTCAGTTTGGGTTAAAAATTAAAAGAAAAGGATACATCTCTCTCGGGGGATTTCCGTCTCCCAATCCTCCGCCTTGCCTGTCTGCCATGTGCCCCCGTCGTGGCGAAAAGAAGTGGAGACACCATGGGAGCAGGCCCACCACTCTGTTCGCTTCCCTTTTCTTCCGTATCCCTCTCATGCGGTCATAGCTCTCTCCTTTGGCTCGTATTCCTCCTCGAAGAGACTGCGCCACCACTGATGTCCATGCTCCCATGACGCTGCCGCGTACCAGCACGCGCAACCGCCTGAAATGTCCTCCTTCCTCTCCGGTCCTTGATTCCTCTCTCTCTCTCTCTCTCTCTCTCTCGGCGCTCTACCACCGCCGCATGCAGCCCTGCGGTAAGCAGTAAGCTCCAACCACCACCGTCGGGGAAGATCAATCTATGACTTGCAGCAATCCCGACCTGGCTTAGAGCACCGCACGCGCCCGTGCAGCCATGGCACAACGGCTCGCCCTTGCAGCGGCGTCGGCGCATGTAGCATCGGGGTCGGCAGTCTGTAGCAATGGCGTCTCGCCCTTGTAGCATCGGCGTCGGCACTCTGTAGCAACAGCGCCTCACCCTTGTAGCATCTGCGTCGATGCTCCGTAGCAATGATGCATCGCCCTTGTAGCGTCGGCATCGGCGCTCTGTAGCATCAGACTTGGGGCTAACGGTGTCTCGCCCTTGTAGCATCGGCATAGGCTCTCTGTAGCATCGGCGTTGGCGCGATCACACGACGAGCGGTTGCTACAAGAGGCTACAAGCGGCGTACGCGGTTGCTACAGGCGGAGGACATTGGTGCTACGAGCGGCCACCGGTTTTTCTATGAGGCTGCCGCCGTTGGCCGCGGTTCATACGACCGGCCATCAGCTTTGCTACAATCGGCCATTGGAGTCGCTATAAGGGGCCACCGGAGTTGCTACAAGGGCTATCTGAGGAAGCTACAAATTGTACGACGGTCGTCTTCTCCGGGGACGACTATGGTAGACGGAGTGGCCCCTCGTCCCGTGGTTGTGGCCAGCGGCGCCGCGCCGCCACGCCATAGTCCGCCCTGCCATCGTTGCCGCTACCTATGACGTCGAGGGTTGCTACATGCGGTTTGTCAGGCTGCTACGTGCGGCCGACGGCGATGCTACAAGTGGCGTGGGGTTTTGCTACAAATGCTTTGTTATTTTGCTATGAGATCTACGACGAGATCTCCGACGAGGTCTCTTACGAGATTGGATTTGCTACAATATGACATTTTTTTTGCTACATACATTTTGTACTCTTGCTACAATAACATAAAATTTTTGCTACACGGTCTCCGGCAAGGTCTCCGGCGAAAGTCTCCGGTGAGATCTCCGGCGAGATCGGGTTTGCTACATTAGCACAACTTTTTTGCTACGACACGGTCACCGGCGATGTCTCCGGCGAGGTCCAGTCTATTTTTCTATTTTCTGGGTCAAACCCCTGTCGGCCGACAGCGTGATGCTTTGTCGTCTTTCGAAATAAAGAAGGCAACGCGGTCGTCTTTTCGGAAAAAGAAGGCAACGCTGTCGGCTGTTTGATAAAAGTCGATCGGTCTGTCGTCTGTTCAAAAGACGAACCCTGTCTGTCGTCTGTCGAACGGCCGACCGACCAACAGATTTGCAATTTGTCCGTTTTGTGTATTATTTGTGAAATTCAATAAAAAAATGTATTATTTAAAGGATGCTCATATAAAAGTTTTATGTTCCTTTCCATGTCTTATGATACATCAGAAAACAGGCTTGTCCTTTCTTAGCGCATATATAAGCCTATGTGACCATTTTGCAAAGTTTGTGCAACTGTTCAACTCATAAGTACTAACAGGTTCACAAAGTATATTCCTGACAAGATTGAATACTACTCCCCAGTTTCATAATAATATAAGATGTTTTAGCTTTGTGAAGAAAATGTATCTAGACTATTTTTAGTGTGTAGGTTCGGAGTGAATCTCTATGAACCTACACTAAAAATAGTCTAGATATATTTCTTTAACAAAGCTAAAACATTTTATATTTTGAAATGGAGGGAGTATACGGTTGGTGGCTTCTCCTCCACGCCGAATGAAGGACGCCATGGACTAGTTCTCAGTGCTTATGAACTAACATGGGGGTTTGGGAGGGAAAGTGTGCTGTTATTCCTGTCGTGGGAGTGTTAGTTGATCTGAGTAGTTTAACAAATCCTATCATGGGGTGACTTTGGGATTTGTTTTAAAATATAGTAATCTGTAATTGAATTTCACAATATGGATACTATTGTGAACAAGTTGTTTCTATCACAGCATTTGGTCCGTGCAATGCACATTTCTCCTAATATAGATTGGCTATAATCCAGAAATTAAGATTAAATTCATGGAAATTAAAAAATTGACTTGAGGTGGGGTAGGTGCAAAGGGTGGACTTTTTTTTCTTAGCTGAAGATAACTTACACAATGCATATTCTCGTACAGCCCCGCATCAAATTTATTCCTTTACAAGTCTTTTGATACAACCCAAAAATGATTTACCTTCTCTTAATTAGTATATTTGTAACCATTTTGCATACTTTGTATGACTCTTAAACTTGTACTTCCTCCGTTCAGAAATAAGTGATTTGGATTTGTCTAAATTTATATATATCTATATAGTAAAACATATATAGATACAAGCCAATCTAAACAAATGTAAATCACTATTTCTAGACAAAAGGAGAAGTAAAATATAGTCATTTGCCCCATAATCAGCACTAGCAGGTTCGGCGTAGTAATCTTCACAGAAGCGAATGTGTTATGCTTTGGTGGCTTCTCCAAAATATGCTTTCTTTATAGATCAACCACATATTTTATTAATAAAAAATCAAGTTAGCAACACGTGTGAAAACTAAAAGACAGACTGTGATAAAATGATTATCCTGAAAACAATGTAGATAAAATCCTAAGAGACCGACAAATAGAAAACGATCCCTCGGGTTTTCCGCAACCATCGAAACCAGCGGCCGTCGCCCAACTCCAGCATCGTCGAGACGCACACTAGAATAGACGTCGAACCTCCAACACTGCAAGATCCAAAAAAGCAACATAGCCAACGAGGCTTTGTGAGTCGATGAACAAGCCTGTTGCACGCAACGAGGCACATGTTGATGTGGCACGTCGACCGGGGGAATTCCCCGTGCTATCTTGAACCAAGATTTGTTGCCTCCCATCGACAAAGTTGGAAAAACGACAGATCCACCTCGCCCCGGCCACCAGCGCCTGTCGCTAAGAACGACAAACGTCCGCGACACACCGAGAAACTGATATCGTCAGATCTGAAGAACAGCGAGAAGACCAAGCTGTCGATCTGAAGGAACAACTAGCACACATTGCCATCAACTCTGAGGCATCGTCGTGAAGGTCGTCGCCAGTGTGGGAGTAGAGTCGAGACAGATTTATTGCCCGAACGACGCTTGCACCACCCCAACAACGCCCCATGGCAGACATACCGTAACCTTAACTACTAGGCGGATAAACGAGGTCCCTCCCCCTCCAACCGCCAGAGCGGCTAGCGACAGGAGGGAGCCGTTTCAGTGAGGAAGAGAGACGAGAGCGTTTTCTGTAATGGTCTATGACTACTATGAACCAAAATATGCTATTGTGAACAAGTTGTCTTGAACACAGACCCTGGGTCCGTGCAATGCACTTTTTTTCTCCTAATACATATTGGGTAAGAAATTTATTTCTAGCATATATATTTTGGAGCCCATAGTTATTATAAAAATCATTTTTTGCCCTTCTAACCACTCCTAGGAAAAACACATCAGACATAGACCCTTGTTTTATAATCCGAGAATTAAGAGTAGATACTATAGATTGCTTAGGGGTTAATTTTATGGTTAAGTAAGGATTTATTTGTATGCGATTAAAGGCAAATATTGAATTACATTACCAGCAATGCATGTACATGCCATATATGTTGTCAATTGTATATCATTGTCACGCCTAGATACACGAAACATCAAGGATGCAGACACCCCCTTTTGAGTTCGGCATGAGGCGCAACACGCACCAACTAACACCGACAGAACACACCTCTCAAATAGGAACACACGAAGGTTTTTACCCAGGTTCAGGCTACGCGATACACGAAACCCTACGTCCGGCAATGATGTTTGGTATATGATGGAGGTCGACTTTACAAGCTTAGGGACTCCACACGCCGGAGTCGAACTAGCTAAGAGACTAGATGAACTAACCTTAGGATCTCTCTATCTCGTTTCTGTGCTCCAACACAGATCGAGGTTCCAACCCCTTTTGTGTAGTCGTGGCCCTCCTTTTGTACTGACAAGGGGTCACCACATAGGCACACTGACAGTGCATAATGCTCGGTGTGTGGTACAGAACCTGGCGATGACATCCTGCCGAGCTCTGACAAGGGGTCAACACATAGGGCAGGGCGTGGTAACATCGTCGACAGGAACATCCTCCCGTCATCGACGAGAACATCCCGCTGGATACTCGCTTCGTCACGCTGTACCAGCGCATGTTTGTTGCGGTCGAGCTTTCGGTAGGCCGAGTCTTCTTCCATACACCGAGCGCACGCACGCTCGTCTGGCACCGCCAGCACCCGATGCGCGCGGTGGCACACAGACTGGTCACCCATTGCTTGATTGGGTTGATACATCCAAATATTTTGACTATTAATTAGGTTCGTAACTTTTGGATACCGGTACAATAATAAGGAAAATTTATACAAAGATATATCTGGAAGTAATATTCTGAAGTAAAATATTTGGATACAGCATCCAAATATTTTGATTATTAATTAGGTTCGTAACTTCTGGATACGGGCTAAGGAAAACTTATACATATATCTGCAAGTAATATTCTAAAGTAAAATATATACTGCTATTAATGAGGGAAATATTTGACATATATTAAGAATAAATTCAATACCGGTCTACAATTTTGTAGATATGGTCCTTATTAAAATGACGAGTAAAGCATGAGTCCTCCTCTCTATGAGGTAGTATTTGGCATTACAAAGATTGTGGCAGTTGTATTTTTGTGAAAGAAACACGCATCCATATAATATTAGGCAGTCGTCCATAATTTTGTACTATAATATTTGATGAAGGAGTAACGACGTGAGTCTTCCTCACTAGTAGTCCCTCCATTTAGAAATATAAGATATTTTAGGTTAGTAAAACAAATGTATCTAGATGTCTTTTATGTATAGGTTTACTACAAATCTATACACAAAAATCGTCTACATACATTCGTTTTATAAAGCTAAAACATCTTATATTTATAGACGGAGGGAGTATGAGGTAGCACTTGGTATTTCAATATCGTGACAGTTCTATTTTTCTTATCACAATTTCTTAATCTTACCGTTGGTCCAACATTATAAGTTATTTCGCATAATATCGGATTGTAATGCAAGATCAGAACAACACTCGTCAAACTGAAACTAAACAGGTAAATCGATATGTGACACACATCTCATGGTTACCTTTTATCGTCACATGTGGTACTGTGAGTCCATGTTTCACGTGTACGTGTGTGATCAGTACCTAGCCCGACTCGGATACCGGCCACGTTTACTTTCTAGAATTCAGATCAATCGCGATCGCGACGGCTACATAATCTGAGTTGAGAGGGTCTCGGCGCCACACTCGATCTACACCAGTATTTCTCGGAAGATCTCGTTTTTCCCGTCCATGCCTATGGCGCCGACGGGGCGACGTCGCCGGCAGGACAGGAGCGAGTCCAGGGCCAAGAAGAGGAAAGGGGACGGGCGGAGGACCTCCGTCCGCGACCTCCCGGAGCACGTCTTCGAGGAGATCCTCTTCCGCCTCGGCCCCTACTCCCCTGACCTCGTCCGCGCCGCCGCCACGTGCCGCCGGTGGTTCCGCGTCGTCGCGGACGCCGGCTTCCTCGCCCGGCTCGCCACGACGCCGCACGCCGGCGACTACCGCACCGTCGACGGATGCACCCTCTTCGTCCCGTCCTCGCCGCTCGAAGCCGACGGCCGCAGCCGTTTCTCCCTCGACTTCCTGCCAGACAGCGAGTCCTGGGAGCTCGCTGACAGCCGCGGCAGCCTCCTCCTCCTCTCCAAGAAAGATTCTGACACCTGCGAAAGTATGTGGCGTCATGACAACCGTTGCTGTTGCTTTGATCTCATGGTCTGCGATCCGTTCAGGGCGCGCTACCAGGAGATCCCAGGGCCGCCGAGTGAGGACAGATCCGATCGCATCGGCATGTTCTTGGCCGACTGCAACGGTGACGCCGCCGGCGGCAGCTGTAGTATGTCCAACTTCAGAATCATTGTGGTCTTCCAGCAAACCGTAGTATATGCAGTCACCAGAGGGAGGGACGGCGGCTGGCACGATATGAAGGACGAGTTCCCCGATGATCCGGAAACAATCACACCCGTATTCTTTGCCGGGCGTGCCAATGGATCTTTGTACTGGGGACTTGAAGAAGACAGCACTATGGTACTTGTTCTGGACGAGGCCGCCGAGGTGCTCTCCTTGGTCCGGCTTCCACATAACGTCTGGGGGTTGTCTAACGATAGTGAAGCTCGGCGGTTCTTTGATGCCGAAGACGGCGTGCTGCGTGTTGTGCGTCTGATAGGTAAGAATCTCTATGTCTTTGGGCGAAGGCATAGAGGTTGCAGCGACTACAAAGGCGAGTGGGTGCTGGAGAAGCGGCTGAATTTGTTAGAAGCCACGGTTGGATTGCCAGGGCGCGATGAGAGCTTCTTGCAACGAAAAATTGTCATTATTATGGCAAACTCCGAGTGCATCCTCCTCTCACTAAGCGATGAGTCGTGGGTGTTCTCGGTTGAGCTAGACACAATGCGGGTGGAGTGCGAACACCCAAGGAATAAGTACACCGGAAAAGTGTACCCGTATGTGCTGCCATGGCCACCGGTGTTGTTTGATCTCAGCAAAGAGCAATATGCTGTAGTACATAGACCTAAGTGTGATATAAAAGGGCTCAACAATATATTATGAAGGACATGGAAATCCTAGCTTCTTTTAAAGGTAATTCGTTTGCTTTGCTTAGTCTCGAGATTTTGGGATCCATGTCGGAAGATGAGGAGGTTGTGGTTCCCTGTCAGGTCTGAGGTGGAAGATGGTCATGTCTCTCAGCCGTGCAGGGTGTCGGAGGACACAACTTTGAAACAAGACGACAAGGAGTTGCGGGGCAGTGCGGGGCTACATGGACTGCTGATCCGATCCTTGGAGATGGGGAGATGAGTGACGATATGAATGAAATTCTTGCTCGTTGTAGCATCCTATTTGTCTAACAACTGTAATGCTACTTGGTCTAGTAATATAATGGCTACTTCATATATACAATTGTTGCATCATCATTGTATCATGCCCATGTCACCATGCCACCTTGCATTTGAGCATCATATAAAACGCTCTATTTGGTTCTTGCCTCATATGCATTGGTTATTGTATTGTTTGTATTTGCCTCCTGATATATTATAGTTGGTTTTTGATAATGTAATGTCCAAATTGAGTTGTGGGCATATCTCTCGAGTTCATTCCACCTACTAACATGCCACTCTAATTTTCCATTTGATATTGTCCTAATCCTACCACATATGCCATATGGGTTCTTTTGGTTGCTTGTATTTTACCTCTCGCCCATATGTGAATTTGTGGATCCATACCACCATTTGTTGCCCATTTTTTTACTTTGTCTACATTCCACCACGTATTGCACTTACGTGGTCCTTTTATTTTTCTTGTGTTTACTTCATACACATGGGACTATGAGAGGATCCGCATTTTATTCTTGCCATGTTCTATTCTAGCGCTTTTGCTAACTCCCTCTTGCCTCCTATTTTAATCTTGATTCCTTGTGTATTCTTGGTCACGAGATATTCTTTACTCTCTTACAATCTGGTTATGACCATGTGTCGTTCTTTCTGGGAACATCTTCTACTGGTTGTGGAGAAGACCAATCTTTTTCCAGAAATCAAATTTTGTGCTCTTTCCCTATTTCCCTCTTTTCTTCATGCAATATAGATCTGTGCTAACCTGGATGATCCGTTCTTTATGGCATCCACATCCTACCATGTTTGTTTATATTCAATTCTGATCTAATCTAGATTCTTTTTTTTAAAATCGAGGCAAAAGGTAGTACTTTGGACCTGTTTTAATCTTCAGCTAGCAGTGCAGCAGCAGACTACATGTTCAGAGCAAATCAGCTCTAGGAAGAACAACCGAGCAGCCGCAGCAGCAGGGCTGGGCATCGCCCAACAGCAGGAGAAGCCCAACCAAGCCCTTGTCTCTCTTGTTCCTCCGATCTCATCCCACAAGGCCCATACCCCCTTCCATAGCAGGAGACATTCCTGTCGTCTTCCTCACTCACGACCGAAGCATGACCCCTCTCTCCTTCACCTTTTTCCTCCACCCCTCCTCCTCCCTTTATCCCCACTTCCAGGCCCCAAGCAAAACCTAGGGCCTCTCCTCCTATCAGCCGCCGCCACCCATCCGTTTCCAATCGCCTTCTCGGTCTCCATGTATGACTAACGCATTCATCGACGACCTCTCCGCCACCCCGCCGCCATGAGCCGCCTCGAGACACGCTGAGCATAGGGATGTAACCACCTCGACCTCCTTCATCTCCTCCTCGCAGAAGTGGTTCCAGGCGTGCCAGGTCTGCCTCAAGGACTGTTTTCCTCCTCTCAAACGGTCGCCTTCAACGCCGAAATTCCGGCGCTCCTATACCTCTACGGCCCTGTCGAGCACGCCCACGACCTTCCGGTGAGGCCCCGCACCGATTCCCCTTCTTCCCTTTTTTTTCCCTTGCACCATAGCTTGCAGGCCTCTCGCTCCTGAGGTCGTACCCTCCATGGCCGCGTCAGGTACGGTGTGTGCGTGCTAGTCACTGCGTCTGCAGCTGCCTGTATCCTCGTTCCGTCCTCTGTTCCCGTGAAGTTTCCGAGCTCCTTCGCATACCTCATCCTGCTTGCAGCATACACATGTATTCTAGGTGCCTTCATCTTCCTGCAGCATCAAACCGTGTCCAATTCCTAGTTCGGAGCGCTTTGGAATCATCTTCCAAAGATGGACGAAAACCACTGTCCGTCGCAGTTTGTTGAAGCCGCTGCTCTCTGATTTTTTTTTAATTTGGCTACAACCGTAGACAGACGATAACGTTTAAAGCCAGGCTTATATATCTTTAACAATCTCCGCACATTCAATTGGTACGCTGCTCGATCCGTGTCCGTGAGTTCCTTGCTCGAATCCCAGATCAGTGTTTAAATCAGTCGTTTTCTTCTGAATTATTTTATCTCAGGACATTGCAGCAGCCGGTCAAGCCTTAAGTTTTTTCTTTAAAAAAAAGGAAATCTCATCGCCCTGGTTTCATGCGCGCACTGTACCGAGTTAAGCTGGCTCGTTTTTGCCTGAGCATTTGATTCAGCTGCTTGGTTGGTCGGTCAATTCAACGCTCACGTTGCCTCTGATCATTCTCAAGATTGCTTGACAACCCAATGATGTTTTCCCTTTTGGTTCTAGCAGGAAGACTAGAGATCGGTTCCATCCCGACAGTACTAATAGCCCCGTTATTTTTTTTCCTGCATTTTTGGATTTTACTCTGAACCAGTAAACTGAATATATACAGTCTGGCGCTTTTATATCCGAGCCCCTGTGTTCCTATTTGAGGCATCTGGACGATCAATTTATCTGGAGCCCTTGGCTTGTTCAGCAGCCAATCTGTATTTCAAGTTTCCAGAGACCTCCTTTCTAATACAGTTTCCTTGAATACGTCAAAATTTATTCAAATCTGTAACTCCGAATCCGACAAATGATATGTCTAAATCGATCGGCGCGATGAGCTCGTTCTAACTATGCATTCCTTGATATGAATTGAAACATGCATCATATAAATATTAAATAATCAGAACTGTTTATGTGAGTAAAACATGCCTAAATAAATTAACAATTTGCTTTATTATTGTTCTCACACCTCACCCATGCCATGCTATGTTATACCATGTAAATTGTGCATCATCTCATCATAGCATACCTTGTTTGCTTGTTGCATATTATTTATATGATTGCGCAATGTATTTATTTTGGCCTTTGTGTGTTTGGTTTTTATCCGGATAGACGCCGAGCAAGGATCTTACCAGGAGACCCAGGAGTTTTACCCAGAGCCATCTTATTCTCCAACTGAACTGCCAGTCAAGCACTTCCCCATGCTTGCATACATATAGTACCTATTGCCTCTATCTTATTCTTGCATCATTGAGTCGCGATTGCATTAAACTGAATCCCAAGTATTGCATAACCTTTACTTTTAAACCCCACCGAAGCTTGTTCCTCCATCCCATGATCCATTACCACAGGAGTTGTTTGAGCCATGCGAGTCGTAGAACAGCATGTGTAGGGTATGTGAGTGTCAGATGGATAACGAGATACCTATACAACTTAACCTGAGTAATAATGGGATAACTAATAAAAGTGGCACCGGTGAGCAATATCTGCTATTTGGTTTTTCATGCTCACTTGTGTCCCGTAGGACCCCGAGTACTTGATTCCTGTTCCTTGACTATTCGCGCTATCCACATCCGGGAGGCTTATGGGACCCCCCTGAGCCAGAGCTTGATTCATTCTTATTTCTTGGGGCCACAAACTAGTTTGAGTTTTTATTTACTATCCTGTACTTATGCCATGCTTTACTGCCTTATTTACGATTGTGCGAGGAGCACCTGTACTGTTTAGGATCGTGACCCGTTTTCGCGGTATCGACAAGCCCAGTCACTTTTTCGGGTTCCCAGTCGTTTACAGCCGGCCCCACAAACCTTGAGTCCGTCTCGAAGTCAGCTAACTTCGTTGCGGGTGTACTTAATGGGGTGGCCTCCTGAAATATTTCTGAATCTGGTGATTGCTTTGTCGTGAAGGTCTCGTTGGGTTTTGATTTGGTTTTTCCGAGGTTGATCGAGTGTGTGTTGCTATTTGTGCACCCCTGCAGGGTAAAACTTTCTGAAAGCCGTGTCCGCGGTTATGGACGACTTAGAGCACAGTTTCTCGATCATAGACAAGCATAACTAAAGTACCGCTTTTAATTTGACTAAGTAACTGACTAGTAAATAGTGCAACACTCATGGAATGGTTAATAAAATTGCCAACGGATGGGGGGTTGTTCGTCCGCTTCCTCGTTGGTAAGCGAGGAGGAGGATGGATCTGTGGATATTACTGTTATAACTGTTGTCATTAATTCACGGACATCCGTCTATCTTTGGTTAGGCGGATGGTTAGCGAGTATCTATAGAACTGTTAGGGTTTATCTTTTGCTGCAATTGCGTCTCCCCCAGGTTGTGTCCTCTTTAGAGGCATAAAGACTTGTTGAGTACCCCTAGGGTCTCACACGATAAATTATTTGATTCAGATGAACAGGTACACTCACAAGATGGATACTGGGTGGAGCAGGCGGATGATGTGGGCAACGATCGTTCGGTGTAGAGATTCCGGGAACGGGGATCCGTGAGATCTGTGGGCGGGATGTGCTTATTTATTGGGCATCTTATGCCGTTTTGCTTCTTATCCGTACTCGGATCTTGTTTGCCGCTTCCGCCTGATACTCTGATGTGTGATATATGAGGAGATATCCTAAACTATTATATCTATCTAGGACATTTGAATCTTGCCGTATGGCGTTGCTATATTTTCTTTCTTTTTAGATGGTATGGCTCTGATGTACTGTTGTATGGTGGCTTGCATACATACTCATTTGTGTATGTAGTTGATCCCTTCGCCTGCCGATTACGCCGCCCGTTCTTGTCCCGATGAATTGGAAATGGTTGGGACGGCCGAAAGGTCTACCCGTGTGTGGCATTTGGGCCCCACCGTACTATTTCAACCATTTCCGCTCATCCAGGCTTGTAACTAGGAGCGTAATTCACCGAGGTAGTTACACTCGTCTTGTCGGGCAGGCATCGACAACGCCCACGAGTGTCGTTCCTCTCCGTGGAGGCATCGTCGGGGTGTGTCATAATCTCCCTCACACTTTCTTGGTGTGGGTATTTGTTGCTGGGCGAAATCCTAGATTTGTCGGATCGGTGTGATGGGGCGTCCTCGGTGTCGTTCCTTTATTGGGAGCATCGTGTATAGGGGTGGGCATTCGGTTTTTTCGGTTAATTCGGTTTGGTTTTTCGGGTTTTTCTATAATTCGGTTTCTACAAAATAGACACCGAAATTATTTGGGTTTTCTAATTAATCGATAGTTTGGTTAGTGGACAATTCGGTTCGGTGTTCGGTTTTTAACCGAACTTTTGGAAATAACAACACTGTGCCATAATTTATGTCAGATCCGGGCTAAACCACTCATCGGTGCACCGGAACCAACCTCTAGATCGGCGAGTACCTGAAACAATACATTGCTAGCTGATGTCTTGAATGCATGTGTAGAAAAAGAACATAATAAGCATTATGTATATCTTGCTTGTTAAAAAAATGATGTCTACCTTTCAAGCCGTATACATTCAACAAATTATATATGTTGAGAGTTCAGCTAAAATATATGATTATATCCAAAATAGGAAAACAATTGAAAGGCTTCCAACAAAATTCATAGATATAATTGACAGTTAAATTCACGAACATGCACGTGCATGTGGCTGGAGACGTACGTACATGCATGGGCTGTCTGGCAGCTTTTTTATATATGTCTATTTGTCGCATGAGCTAGTATCTATATACAGTAATGGACGCCTGGAACAGAATCACAAATATATTTAGCTCAGTCACATGTATTTTTCGGTTTATACGGTTATTTCGGTTAACAGAAAGTCAAAACCGAATTAATATTTATAAATTCGGTTAATCATATTTACTAACCGAAATTAGTTTCGACTAATTCGGGTTCGGTGTATTCGGTTTCGGTTCCGGTTAAATCGGTTTCGGTATTCGGTTTCGGTTTTTTATGCCCACCCTATTCGTGTATGGAGACACAACTTTGAGTTCCTAGGTTTCACTCCTCTGGTAATCGTGGTTGTCCAAGTTTGATCTTCAGAGGCACAACATACTCCTTGTGCGTCGAGGAGATTATTCATGTTGTTTTCTATTTTCTTAAAAAAATATTGCTATGGGAAGCGCTATCGCTGGGCGAGCCACCGCTGCTAGGCAAGTGCCGCGTGTAGCCGCTGCGCGGATCGTCTCTATCGCTCCATGTGGGATGGGCTCCCCTAGGCGCTCGGATCCTCATGTGCTTGCGGTTGGACTAATGGAGGAGAAAGGCAAGAGACAATAGTAAGGCACGGGGAGACACAGACCTTGCGATTGGAGGCTAGACCGATGGCGGAGAAAGGCAAGGGAGAATAAGCACCCAGAGACACAGACGCATCGACCATCGTGTGGTGGATCAAGTATCTAATCTTTCTCCTGCTGGTTAAACAATAGTTCTATTCATGGTCGTGCTCAAACAATATATATCCATCATTTTCCTGGAAGTCAACTTTTGGGTCAATGCCTCTTTTATTTTTTCTAGCTAGCGCACGTGCCATGTACATGTCTTCCACAGCAGCAATCTTCTAATTTTCTGTATGCAGTGGGAGGCAACCAAAGAATATGTCCTCCTACTTGTATGCAGTGGGAGGCATCAGAAGAACACAAGGGTGAATCATATGGGTCCGTTCCTACAGGGCACACACATGACACATGGACTAGACACATAGGTGGATAAATAGTGGTGATTGCATGCTTGACAGAACAACGGGCGATATTGTCCAAGGCAATGAACGGAAGGCGTCTCGGCCTAGTTGAAAAGGTACCCAAGTAGGTTTGCGAAGCAACAGCCCGCTCACATTTGATAGCCTAGTTAACACGTAGTAAACGGGGCACCTTTGAGGATCCGCATCATTCGAATGCGAGATCCAATGGACTCGTTGTGAGGGCAGCTAGGTTGCTCTATTCTACCATATCTTCATTATTTTGCCCACATGTCATTTTCGTGAATTTATTTAGGGGTGGGTAGGGGGGCATGGGTTGATACATCCTAATAGTTACAAACTATTTTTAAGGTGCCATTCTTAGTTTACAATACACCCATGATACGATAATTTTCTTCAGGCTGATATTGCCACCGCTAGAATTAAGCGTAGATATATACTAGAGATTGATCAGGGGGATTAATTTTGCCAAGATTATGCAATGAAGTGTGGATTTGATTTTATACAATTAAGGATATATATTCAGCGTCTCACATTACAGTTGTTCAATACACATTTCACAATATGTCGAGACTCGATATATTTGCAACCAAAATCAAAATTTCCATGCGAAGGAATCTAACAGCATTTTCTGGAAGTAATGTATGTTTTGTTTTTTACTAGTACCCATAAGTCTTAAATTCTAATTCTGTAAATTTCCTGTCTTGTGTTGCAAAAAGGGTATAAATAATGCAAATATTTGTTTTGGTCCATAACTCACGGAAATGGGCAAAGGAAAATCTGTAATAATATAAATATAGATATGCAAGTAGTAATATTCTAGAACTAAAATATATGATATTAATGAGGGGGAAATCTGGTCCATAACTTACGGAAATGGGCAAAGGAAAATCTGTAATAATATAAATATAGATATGCAAGTAGTAATATTCTAGAACTAAAATATATGATACTAATGAGGGGGAAATCTGGTCCATAACTTACGGAAATGGGCAAAGGAAAATCTGTAATAATATAAATATAGATATGCAAGTAGTAATATTCTAGAACTAAAATATATGATATTAATGAGGGGGAAATCTGGCATTTAGAATGAATTTAACACCGGTCTACTATTTTGTAGATATGGTCTTTATTGAAGATTGGTGCATTATAGTTCGTTCCCTAACAAAAATAGTGACGCATGAGTCCTCCTCACTATACTAGCAGCTATATTTTGGAAAGAAACACTCATCACTTAAATATTATTATAGGTAAAAGATTTAACACGGATCTACAATTTTGTCGCTACGGTTTTTATTAAAAGAGTGATGCATGAGTCCTCCTCACTATGAGGCAGCGTTTAGCATTTCAATAGATTATTATGAAAGTTATATTTTCCTAACCAAAATTTGCTTTGTCTTACTGTTTGTCTTTTTTTTTAGAAAAATGCCTTACTGTTTGTCTAACAGGCATGATAATATTATCATGCTACTTTTTGCATGATATTAGACTGTAAAGTGAGATCAGAACAACACTGCTCGACAAACTGAAATTAGACAATGAAATCATAAAGAAATCGATATATGAACAACATGTAGGAGTACCTTTTATTGTGTCACGTGTAGCACATGTAATCTGTACGTAGCCCTACTCGGATACCTTGCTCAGACTGACCACGTTTCCCGTTCCAGAGTTGATACGCCGCCACACTGGATCCTAGATCTACACAGCAGTATTTCTCGGTTTTTCCCGTCCATGCCTATGGTGCTGGCGGGGCGACGTCGCCGGCGGGACAGGAGCGAGTCCAGGCTCAAGAAGAGGAAAGGGGCCGAGCGGAGGACGACCGTGCGCGACCTCCCGGAGCACCTCTTCGAGCAGATCCTCTTCCGCCTCGGGCCCTACTCCCCAGATCTCGTCCGCGCCGCGGCCACATGCCGGCGATGGTTCCGCGTCGTCGCGGACGCCGGCTTCCTCGCCCGGCTCGCCACGACGCCGCACGCCGGCGACTACCGCACCGTCGATGGACGCACCCTCTTCATCCCGTCCTCGCCGCTGGAAGCCGACGGCCGCAGCCGTTTCTCCCTCGACTTCCTGCCAGACAGCGAGTCCTGGGAGCTCGCTGACAGCCGTGGCAGCCTCCTCCTCCTCTCCAAGAAAGAGTTCAGCTGCGAGAATACATGTGAGCACGTGTATAACAGCTGTTGTTGCTTCAACCTCATTGTTTGCGATCCGCTCAGGACGCGCTACAAGGTAATCCCATGTCCGTACCTAGACAGATCGGATCTCATTGGCCTTTTCCTGGCCGACGGCAAAGATGGCGTTGGTCGCCGCTGTAGCATGTCCAACTTCAGAATCATTGCGGTGGTCCAGCAAACCGTAGTTTGGGCATTCACCACTGACGGCGACGGCAGATGGCATCTTATGGACGACGAGTTCCCTGATGACGACCCAGAAACAGTTACAACCGTGTTCTTTGCCGGCCGTGCCAATGGCTCTTTGTACTGGGGACTTGAAGAAGACAACACAATGGTGATTGTTCTTGACGAGGCCACCGAAGTGCTCTCCTTGGCCCGCCTCCCACATAACGTCTGGGGGCAGTCCAACGATAGGACAGATCGGCGGCTCATCGGTGGCAAGGACGGCGTGCTGCGTGTTGTGCGCCTGATAGGCAAGAATCTCTATGTCTTTGGACGGAGGCATCTCGGTTGCAGCGACTACAAAGGAAAGTGGGTGATGGAGAGGCGACTGAATTTGTTAGAGGCCACAGTCGGATTGCCCGGGCGCGATGATAGCTTCTTGCAACAAAAAATTGTTATCATCACAGCAAACACCGAGTACATCCTCATCTCACTAAGTGATAAGACATGGGTGTTCTCGGTTGAGCTTGACACAATGCAGGTGGAGTGCGAACACCAGAGAAATAAGTATACCGAACAAGTGTACCCGTATGTGTTGCCATGGCCGCCGGTGTTGTCTGATCTCAGCAAAGAGCAATATGCCGTGGTGCGTAGGCGTAAGTGTGATAAAAAGGATCACAACAATATATTGTGAAGGACATGGGAATCCTTCCTTCTTTTAAAGGTAACTCATTTCTTTGCTTAGTCCTGAGATTTTGGGATCCATGTCTCACAATGTCCTGATATTACTATGCCTATTGTTCAATTTGATGGCATTGGTACTCATGCTTTATATAGTTCCTCAACTTATCCCGGTAATTATAATTCTAAAAATGATTCTAGAAATGGTAATGAAGAAGGAAAATCCAAGTTCAATGAGGGATCACATTGAGGTTATTGATAACCAACAAAGGTCAGGTCCAAGAAAATCCCCTAAGACCTAAGAAAATGAAAAAAAACATGGTGGGCTTTATCTGGAAATTAGTGAGTCTTGGTAGATTTGATAGAATTCTTGTTTTTTTTAAATAACATAAAAATGTGGATTTTGTGGGTTTACAAAAAACTAGAAAAGTTCTATTGTGCTCTTAATATGGTGTCTAACTATATTCCGTTTAATATGCATTGTATTCCATATCAAGGCTCTTTTGTGGGGATCTTGTTGGCTTTAGAGCTTCCTCTTTTGAGGTTATTGGCCATATTAATAGATAGAATAGTGTGAAGAAATAACTCTAACCAAAAAGTCTAGCAAATGATAACTGGTTATTGGACTGGCACAAACAAAATTTTATAGTTGAGTTGCATAATCTGGTTGCAAACTCTTCCTACCATGTGCTCATATGGGGTGATTTGAAGTTTCTTAGGGATCAAACTAAGAAACAAAAGACAATATTTTATTTGACACCTTTATGTAGGGCTATGCAAGGACATCTTTGTAGATGGGCTTTACTGAGTCAATGTTGGAAAAGAGGGTCTACACTTGCGGCAACAATAGAGATAACTTTATTTTAGCTTACTTTGATAAAGTGTCAGTCTCAACATTTTGTGATAGTTAAAACGCGGGGAGCAGGGCGTGGTACAGCCGTACAGGTGAGCTGATGGCGATCAATTCTGGGAGGGATCAATTCCTGGCTGTACTACTCCACTACGATCGACGATCGGTCATCCCTTTCGCCTCTTAGTCCCAAGATTTTGGGATCCATGTCTGACAATGTTTAGAAGTGTTAATGAATCTAATCTTATCAATGAGATGATACACCGAGTTAGAGAAATATCTAGATTTTGCTACTTCCAATAGTGAGATTGTCCTACCTAAAACTCTAGATGATATTACTATGCTTATTGTGCAATTTGATGGTATTGATATTCATGCTTTACATAGTTCTGAACTTATCCTGATAATTATAATTCTAAAAATGATTCTAGAAATAGTAATGAAGAAGGAAAATCCGAGTTCAATGGGGGATCACATTGAGGTTATTGATAATGAACAAAGGTTAGGTCCAAGAAAATACCCTAAGACCTAAGAAAATAGAAAAAAAACATGGTGGGCTTTATCTGGAAATTAGGGAGTCTTGGTAGATCTGGTAGAATTCTTGCTTTTTAAAATCACATAAAAATGAGGATTTTCTGGGTTTACAAAAAACCATAAAAGTTCTATAGTGCTCTTAATATGGTTTCTAACTATATTCCGTTTAATATGCATTGTATGCCAAATCAAGGCTCTGTTGTGGGGATCTTGTTGGCTTTAGAGCTTCCTCTTTTGAGGTTATTGGCCATATTAATAGACAAAATACTATGAAGAAATAACTCTAACCAAAAAGTCTAGCAAATGATAACTGGTTATTTGACTGACACAAACAAAATTTTATAGTTGAGTTGCATAATCTGGTTGCAAACTCTTCCTACCATGTGCTCATAGGGGGTGATTTGAAATTTCTTATGGATCGAACTAAGAAACAAAAGACAATATTTTCTTTGACCCCTTTATGTAGGGGAAACCCCTATGGTGTAAAAAAAAATGACAATATAAGCGATGCAAGGACATCTTTGTAGATGGGCATTACTGAGTCAATGGTGGAAAAGAGGGTCTTCACTTGCGGCAATAATAGAGATAACTTGATTTTAGCTTACTTTGATAAAATGTTAGTCTCAACATTTTGTGATAGTTTTTTCCCTCTAAAGTATGTTAAGGCTCTTCACGTGTCATAAGTGATCATACTCCTCTTTAGGTTGACACAAGATCAAATGGGATTGTCTCTATTATATTTTCTATTTGAAAAGGTGTGGTTAAGTCATGTGAATCTAGCCTCCTTGTGGAAAATGTTGGCAGACTAATTGCCCTCGGTCTAATCTTATATATATTGTTTGGTAGTTTAAACCGCATATGCTTGGTAAAAAAACTAAGAGGATGAAATAGTAATGAGGAATTTTCTTTAAAAAGAAAGAGGAATTTGTTTGAAGACTTGTATATTTTAGGTATCTTGTCAAAATAGTCACCTCATGTTGAGAGAGAAATGTCGACAACTATTTCCTAAGAGCTAATACAATATTTGGACAAAAGAAGAAACACAAATTTGGCAAAATCAAGAGATAGGGAAATTATAGAAAGGTGAGATAAATAATGCCTATTGCCATGCCAAAGTAAACAACAAAGTACAAAACTAGACTTGTTGTACTTAAAGACCCTTCTGGGTTGGTGGACAATAATAAGGATATGCTAGTTCACTCTGAATTTTACAAAACAACATTTGAAACCAAACATGATGTTCCAGTAGCGGTGGTATTTTGGGGTGGATCTGAGTTTAGTTATACATCAGGAATACTATATTTTGGAAAAAAAAACATTCGTGGAGGAGGAAATTAAACAAGCCATTGATGGTTTTTATGATATAGAGTACTTGGCCCTGATGATTTTTCTTTCCTTTTTTATTAGAAAACTTTTTATTTTATTAAAAGTGATTGTATGACTCTTTGTACAATTACTTTGTAGATTCATTTTAAATGTTCGTAGGATGATTTGTGCAATTGTTAATATTTTCCCCAAAGAATTAGAAGCAAGAAAAAGGACAATTTATTTTGGCCTATCACACTTGGCCATTATACTTTTAAATACTACAAATCCAAGACAAATATGGTGTCTCCAATTGTTGATATGTTGATTTCCTCTAATCAAACTTCTTTTCTTAAGGGTCATTTTATCTAAACAAGTGTTGTTGCTTCACATGAGGTTCATAGAAGTGCTTAGCATGTTCCAGTTCTTAAGCTAGATTATGAGAATACATACAACTACATTTGGGGTTTCTTCGTGAGATGATTTTATCCATATACTTTGGGACCACATGGAGAAATTGGATTGATAATATTAGAGTGATGGCTCACTCTGTGTAAGATTGAAAGATAGAAATAGTAATGATGCCACTGTTGGCAAGGGACTCGAACAAGGGGGATCCTTTCTCCCCTTTCTTTTCAACCTGGTGTGCGGTGCATTCTCCGAATGTTTACTAAAGCTGCTAGGAATAGTACTTATTAATTGTTTATTGCCTAATGTTTTTAAGATGTTATTGTTATTTTATAATACACCAATGGGTATCATATTTTTTGGAGTTTATATTGCTATTGCTAGTATTCTCGAATTAATACTGAGTTGTTTTTAGAACTTATCTAGTCTAAGAACTATTTATAATAAGAGTGACCTTATGACCATTGATTAAAAGGAACAACAAGCCAATGTTTTTTCTTAAAAATTACGCTACACAAAGGATTTTCCCTTTAAATATCTTATGGTTCCTCTTCATTTTTATAAATTGACTAAAGATGATCTCCAACCTATTAAGTTTAGAGAATAATGAAGAAAGTTTAAGGATGGAAGGGTAGTTTGTTGCCTTATGGTAGTAAGATGACATGTATCAAAAGTTATATCTATAGCATACCAACTCATCTTCCTTCTATATTATTAAATTTCCTAAGTGGGCAACTCAACAATTACATATAAGACGTTCCATTTTCCTAGGGTAATGTTGCTGAGAACCAAAGGCACCAATTAGCCAACTGGGACTTGGTTTCAATGAGCAGAATATGGTGGTTTATTTCATTATTAAAGAATTTTGTGATTTAGGTGTTCACAATTTGTGAGGGTTTAATCACTATTTATTGGCATCTTGGATCAAAAGGTAAAACCTGAATAGTAGTAAAATTTGGAAAACAATTATAGACTACAAATATAATAATTCTACTAATATTATTTGGATCAATGACAACATCATCTCTCCTATTTTATTTGGAAAGGAGTGGCCTTTGCTGATCATGTTGCCAGGATGACATACAAGTGAAAGTATAATTGGTGGAAAGTGAATTTTTTAAGGATATTTGATTTGGGAACTATTGCCTACCCAACCTATATTTGGTTCTATTTTTTATTGTTAAAGAAAAAACATTGCCATTGATTATGTTTTGGATGGTCATGAATTGCAAATATCTTTTTATAGATGTGTGGATGTTGGCCTTATTGCAAAGTTGTATGAGCTTATGGAACTTGTTAGGGGCTTGCACTAATTCGTCTGTGGAAGTTGATTGTATACATGAAAATACGATGCTAATGGCACCTATTATCTGAATTATTTTTTATACAGTTGATAATAACAGAGGGATAGTGCATATACACAAAGATTCATGTTTTCTTGTGTATTTCCCAAATAACAAACATTTAACTACAAAGAAAATGAATAAAGATAGGCATGTAGAAGACAATATTTTTTGGGGGTGGAATGTGAGTGGAATGTGAAATATCCATCAAATATTATTTTTTAATGCATTGTTGCATCCCATATCCAGGATTTTGTTTTAACAATTTCTGAATGCAAGTACTAGTACTGACTTTGAATATGAGGACCACTAAAGGCTTAGTGAGAAGAAACATATAACTTTGAGTATGGTCATTGCTGCTACTTTATGGTGTTTATGAATTCTAAGAAATTAACTCTTCTTTCAGGGAACACCTTGGACATGTATGCCATATGTTTGGAGCAAGCTGATACTCATCCTTCATCGGTGGAAAAATCATTGCAGTCCATATCAGTTGGAATTGTTGGATCTCTGCATTTTCATGTTGGAAAGAATAAGAGGGAGTTGGTCTCAATCACCTAGACCAAATGCAAGGGCGAAACTCTAGAATACTAAAACATTGCCTTTATCTTGTTATGACTTACAGTCTGCAACATTGTCCTGGAAGATTTAGTTTAATTTGATGTGCTACCTGACTATTTTTGTATGGATGATGTGGTGTCGTGTTTAATGACAGTGGGTGGACCTCCTTTTCTCTAAAGAAGTATGATGTTTGATGTAACGGCCCTCTCTGGCACATCTCGCTAGAGAGGCCATCACCGCACATGCCACCAAAAGAAATGGGGTTGCATGCTTTCATACCAAGACATAGTGGTAATCGTCAAAGCATGGGAACACTTCATTATGAAAAAGAATGCTCAATGTAAGTTGGTGGTTTCTTCATGAGATTCTTCTACCCAATGAGTTTGAGCCCACATGTAGAAATTGCATTTCTAAATAATGGATCTTTCTCTGCAAGATTGAATGACATCAATAGTAATTATGCCCCTACAGGCAAGGGGCTAAAATAGGGGGATCCTCTCTCCCGGTTCTTTCCAACCTGGTGGTTGATGTATTCTAAAAAATGTTTAATATAGTTGCTAGGAATGTTATTATTACTGGTTGTCTAATATTTTGTAGGTTAAATTCCTAGTTTATAGTACACTAATGATACCATAATTTTCTCCAGCCTGATATTTCCGTTGCTAGAAAACTCAAATGTATATTGACATCTTTTGAGAACATGTCTGGTCTAAGAATTAATTTAGACAAGAGTGATCTTACAAACATGTATTTGGTGAAATGGCAAGCCATTGTTTTTCTCAGTTTTGTTGTTGCAAGAAAGGATCTTTCCCTTTTAAATATCTCGATATCTCTCCTCATTATTGGAATTTTACTAGAGATGATATCCAAGCTCTTAACGATAAGATAATGAGGTAAGTTCTAGGATAGGATGGTAGTTTTTTGCCTTATGATTGTAAGTTGACCTTGCTGAAACATACCTTTCTAGCAATACCAACTTACCTTATTTTTATTATTAAATTTCTAAAATGGGATAATTAAGATACTATACCTATCAAATGTCTAATTTTTTCTAGGGTTGGTGATAAAAAAGTACCATTCAACCAATTGGGACTTGGTTTCCTTCAAAATAATAGAATATGTTTGTCTAGGTGTTCACATACTGAGAGTTTAGTCTTTGCTTATTGGCATCTTAGATCAAATGGTACAATCCAGGCTAACGATTAAGATTCAAAAACAATTATATATTACAAAAATAATAGTTCGGATGGATGACAACGAACTCTCTCCTTTTATTTTGAAAAGAGTGGCATTGGCTAGTCATGCTGCTAGGATAGATGGGAGAACGTGAAAATCAAGTAATATGCATAAAGAACACCATGTATGCACTTTTTCGGACATAGGTATCTCTGAGGGTTTATTGTTTCATAAGCGCTAAGGGCATGTACAATGCTAGAAAAGACATGCCTTCTCTTAGGTCTCCACATCATTTAAAGAAGACACAATACATGACTTGGACAATGCGTTATCTTTTATTGCTATCTCTAGCAATTAATGAGAATTAACTATTTTTAGTAAAAAATTGATTGGCTAAGGGAAGACATATGATACAATGAAGAAAATAGTCTTCTCCTATTATCTAAAGGATCATCTCTTAGCTAAGGGAAGACAACCTTCTCTTTCTTATTTCTCTCTCTTCCAACTAAGCAAAAATCCAACGTGACAAGTATAAGGGAAGGCTGATGTCACCGCATTGTACGGCCCTAATGGCGATTATGCGAGTGTATCAGCGGTTATAACCGGCAGGGTCTGATTGTGCTGTTGTAGAGAAAGAAAAACTAAAGAAAACAATGTTTTAGGCATATATTGCAAGTGAAATCAAGCTATCATAGAGGTGTAGTATTTTATACTTGAGGACTGGAATCTTGAATAACAGTGATGTTGAGATTCTAAGTCCATTAGAGAGACGCGCACGTGAAGAAAAGCAACCAAGTAGAGTACTACTCCTTGGTTCGATGATCGAGATATTGGCTTCAGTTGTTCAACGGCACGACGGCGTCCTCCCCGTCCTCCTCCTCGCAGTCCATGAGCCTCCATCGCCCGTCGTCCCCCCTCACCATGCCCTTGTTCCACGGCACCCACCACCCCGCCGGCACCCCGTGTTCATCCCTCAGCGCGTCGTACGACTTGTTCACCAGCGCCACGTCCCGCTCCACCGCCAGCTCGAACCTCCCTCCGGCCTGCACGCCGGCCACCCCGTGCAGGTAGGACTCCAGGTTGTGCCACACCCGCTCGTCCCCGGGCGCCCTCAGGTACGGCGACGCGCCCGTGTCGATGGCCAGCTCGGCGCCCACGTCGTGGTACAGCAGCGCCGGGTACCTGGGCACGATGTCGTGGGTGTTGCGGACGCGCAGCACCCGGAGCGCGCCGGCGGCGTCGAACCGTTTCCTGAACCCGGCGCCGCCCACGCGCGGGCTGGCGAACGCGAACGCCGTGACAGGGAACATGCCGTTGTAGCCGTTCTCGGCGACGTCGAACGCGCTCAGCGTGGCCAGCGCCGCCCCGAGGCTGTGGCCCGTCATCGTGATGCTCACCTCTTCCTCCTTGTATGCGTCCACCAGCTTCCGCACCTCTGCCAACACCTGCAACAATCCATGCACGAGAACGGACCGGTGAGCTCGACAATGAAAATGTAGGCACGTGACGGTGCCGCAGATTCCTAGTTATTACCTGGTCTCTGGCGCTGTCCTTGTTGTGACTGGACGCCGGGTCAGTGGAGGTGTAGATGGAGAGCCAGCCGTGGTGCACCATGGCGTCGGCGCCGGCGGCATCACCGAGGAGGCCCCTGGGCTGCGCCATGACGAACTCGAGGTCGTCCACCCACTCCAGCGCCTCGACCGTGCCGCGCCACGCCACGACCACGTCGCGCCTCCCCAGCGCCGCCTTCCCCTCGTCGGTGGCCACCGCCACGTACCCGATCCAGTTGGACCGCTTGCACCGCCTGCCCCTCCTGGACGCCACGAACGCGGCGCCCCGCACCTCGGGGGCGGACGACGTGGCGTACAGGAACCTGGTGACCCTGTACGCGGCGGCGTGGCCCGGCAGCATCACACGCTCGAAGAAGCGCCGCCTGCCGAACCTGGACAGGCCGGCGTGCGGCGAGAGCTTCTCGTGGTTGAACGCGTCGTACGCCGCCTGCGCCATCTCGCCGTACCAGATCACCGTGCGCCGGAGGTCCAGGTCCAGCTGCGGCTGCAGAAGCCCGTCCCACCGCCGCTCGCCGTGGAGCTCCTTCCACCTCGCCGCCGCACCCGTGCTCAGTCCAACTCCAGCAGGGTGACCTTGCTCTTCCGACATGGCCAGCGTCCACACTTCCACTATCAGAACTATGAACAGTGTGACTGATACGGTACAGGTGCAGCAGCTGGGTCGCTTTTGCTCGGCGTTTATACACACGGCGGCCGGCATCAATGGCGTGGTGTCGACCGATCGGCCGGCCCTTGCTTTCGCGGGCTCGCTCGTTTGCTTGGCCCTCGAGGTGAAAATGGCGTGACATTGCGATATGGGGGCACGATGACACAACCGCGTGTTGATCTGCGCTCAACCGCACGCTCCAATCGGAGACGAAGATCACCAGTGGGGTGGCAGTGGCAGGTCATGCGAATGGCATGCATGGGCATCTTGCTTGGATTCATCAGGAATTTGGTTACGGACATTTCGTGATTGTCGACGCAGAATCTTGTCTTTTAGGGAAGAGAGTCTGGAATGTTTGGTCGTTCACTTTCCATCTTGTGCATTAGAGACACTCATATTAGTAGTACTGGTTGCATCACATTCACTGCATAGGTGTACAAACAATTGTGACAATTTAGCCCACATTATTTGTAGGGACATTAAAATCTTGGAAGAAGCGAAATCCAAATGGGAATATCAAACGTTTTGGCGGTAGGAATACATTCTGAGATTATAAACTTCAAAAGTTTCATCAATTTTGGCGGTACGAATTAGGTCTGGAATTCGAGCCGAGCCAAGCCAACTCGACTGCTAAAGCTTGTCCAACTAACGAGTTAGCTCGACTCGGCTCGTTTACAGAACGAGCTCATATTTGAAACTCGGCTCGACTCGGTAAACTCACGAGTAGCTCGTGAGCGGCTCGTTTAGATTATTATAAGTTATAAATATGAGCAAATATAAGAAAAACTAGTAATTATTCTACTAATTTGAAACTAGAACAACAATAGTACTTCCATAATAACACTCGAAGGAAGATCAATAAAAAATATAGTAGCTCTACACCATTACAGGTTCAAGGAACATTCATGGTATGACACTTATCTATGAAAATTTTCAAACTCTATATTTAAACGAGTTTAACGAGCTAAATGAGTAGCTCGCGAGTAGCTCATTTAGCTTGAATGAAACAAGCTCAAATCAAAAACTTGGCTCGACTCGTTAGACACCGAGTTCGAGCCGAGTCAAGTTGTGTCACGAGTTACTCATTTAGCTTGCGAGTTTCGAGTTATAAGTCCAGCCCTAGTAGGAATACATTCTGAGTTTAAACTTCAAAAGTTTCGTCAATTTGGACTCATGCTCCTCCGCATCATTTTTCCCAGTGAATTGAAAACTTGAGAATGAGCAAGTCCATATGAGACAATCAAAACTTTGGAAGTTGGGAAACCAAATACTCCCTTTGACTTGAATTTGTCAAAAATTGGATGAACCTATATACTTGATAGTGTCTAGATTCATTCAAATCTAGACAAATTTGAGCAACTAATATGGGTCGGAGGGAGTACTAAAATATATTTGGAGTAGTTTGAATTAAAAGTTAATAATTTTATCTTTATTTTTGTCATCCTTTTGTTTTCCCTGTTTCTTGGGGAATGCATGAATACTATTTATGGTATATAAAACATAATTTAGAAATCCACGATTGTTTTTGTGTAAAACGTAAAAGTAATTTTCAAGTTGTATGGATAGTTTTTGAATATTTTTTTTGAATACATGAACATTTATTTTGTAAAAAAAATCTAAACAATTTTTTCAAAAACATAAACATCTTTCTTAATATACATGAACGTTTTTTTCTATAACACGTGAATACAATTTTGTGTATGTAAACCTTTACTCTTTACAAGATATTTTTTTCCTAGTAGTTAAACTATTCATATAAAATTAATTAATCTAATCTATTTTGTGGATTTAAGAGGAAAGCTATACCAGTCCGTGTACTGGACAAAATAAGGCCGGCTCAGGAATGAGCCGTGTGCGGACGAGTCCGTCTTTAACGCTCGCTAGGAGCGACACATAGTAAGGGACACCCAAATCAATGTTAAATGGCACACTGCTCTCGGTTGATGGTGCCTGCTCGGCCCAAAATAAGATTAGGTGGTTCTCATGACTCGGGTTGCATTCCACGACGTTCCATTTCAGGTGTGTTCGGTTTCGGAACGAGAGAGAATGGAACGGAATGGTTCCATTCCGACAGTATGGAACGGTTTTGATCTCGTATTTGGTTTTAAAAAAATCGAGGAATAAAATGGTTTTTTTTTTGGTTGGTGGAATTGAAGAGCGGAACGTAGAACCCAAACACGGCTAAATATTCTATTGATTTGAAGTTATATTTAATATTTTCTCCAAATCATAATTAACGGTGATAAATCACTCTTTTCTTCTCATGATTGTAGCTAGCAGAATCTTGCAAAATCGCAATACAAATTAAATCAGAATACACCACAGCTAAATAGGTTGAACAGAGGCAGCATCCTGTCGCTTCCCAGGTTCCACCGATTTGGCCGGATGGGTTGGTTCCATATCTAAGGGGTATATTCCCTTTCTGAGAACTATTTGGTTCCGTTCCTCGTTGCGAATCGAACAGAGGAATGGGTGCTAGGTGCGGGATGGACCCATTCCGTTTCACCAAATTCTACAACCGAACACACCCTTGGTTTTCTCATCTAGATCTCAAAAAAAATGGTTCGCTCATGTTCTCAAAAAAATGTGGTTGTCTTTTTTTTTTTTTTTGCAAAACAATTCGGTTACCTCGTCTTCCCAAAATAGAAGGAACAAGATTAGCACTAGCAGGTTGCATCGCGTACGGCGTTACCGTCTTCTTTTCAAACCCGACGGTGTTCACCACTTGTGTCCAAATCGTTTTGGGTGCTACCGAACGAATTTCGTCCTTGCGCGCAAGTGTTGGAGGCCACCTACGACACTACTCTACAGTGGCAGCATTGAGTAGTGGAGCAGTGCTCACCTACGCTCGCACTGCGCTGCCCCGTACAGTACGCCTGTTGGAGGACAAATTGATCACTCGCCGGCCGGGCGGGCGGGCGGGGCGGATAGTTGAGTTCAATCCATGCGCGGTTGCTTCAAGTAGCGAACACGCCACGGCGGAGGGCGGCGGAGGAGGACCGATTAGTCTCACTCACCAACCTGTGGGGGTCCGGTCCGACGCATTATCGATGGGGACTCTGCTTTGTTGCATTTCGTCCACAGATCGACTACATCAAACTAGATAAACAAGCACGTTCGAAAAATATTATGGCCAAGAGCTCGTATTGTGTCCTCTATTTCTGTTTATTTCTTCTTTTCTTGCACGATTACAAGCAACGATCCTGCTATGTATATATACACAGCCAGACGACACAAACTTATACCTACACGGACTTGAACTCACGTCACAATTTCTAAACAATCACCGACTCCACACACACACACACAGATCTCTAGTCCTAATACCACACGGCTAACAATCCTAGCCGGACTAGTACAACACTAGAAGCCCACACACGCTTCAGGTTCACACACGCCTTGCGTCGATGCCAGGCACTGCTTTCCTTAACCGTTAACGCTCGATGGCCCCTAGCTTCCATTTCATCGACGGTGGCTTCTTTCGCATCGATCTCGTGTGGGGACGGACGTGCTGGGCCGTGTGGGTGGGAAGTGGAGCCAAGCCGGACGTGTTGGTGCAAACCTGAAGCGTACACTACTCTCTGCACGGGATTCGGGGACGTTGGTAATCATCGAGCGAGCGATCGCAACGGCTGCCACTAAACCAGTAGTGAGTCGATCGATCAAGTGCGTAGGGAAATGCTCAAATGCGATTCCATCATGTCTGGTAGCCCTAGGATTCTACGTACATATGCCGTATCAGCTCAACGTACGTACCGTACCGCATACGTACAACAAAAGACGATGATGATGGGATTCAAATACGAATCCGCCCAAGATACACATGTATGTCCGTCCGAGAGAAGAGAAGAGACCCCTAGCTAGGAATAGGATCGGATCGAGCGGCACGTCGTCACGTGAAACCGGCCGGATATCGAACCGGGAGAGCCAGCCAGCGTCTCGAGGCCGCTAGCTCCACAAGAATTCATACCGGATCGGTCGATCTCGGTGGTGGGATGAAGACGAGGATGGCGAGCAGCTAGCTACCAACGGCCGGCTTCTGCTGGCTTTATCTACCAACCTGCATTTATGGCTTCGTCGGTCTTGCTCTTGCCCAGGCAAAATACATGGAGCCCGCCGACGCTGCATCCGTCTCCTTTCTTTTGAAAACGAAGCCCCCGTGCGAGCTCCGTGGGGCCCGTTTCCGGTGACACGCCACACGCCGCGAGCGCTGCAAAGGTTCGAGAGGCAAGACGTCCACGGCGCGGGGCCCACCCGGGTGACAAAAAGCTACTACTGCCATGCGGGCCCTCCTCGTCCACGGTAAACACGCCGTGGGCCAGCACCAGCAGCAGTAACACTGTAACGGAGGGAGGTGGTTGTAACCGCAAAATGTGTTTTATAGCACATACGGACAAGCCGAACAAAGGAGAGAGAGGTAGAGGCTGTGCGTTCGCTTTCGCAGGAGACGCCAAAAAGGGCACGCATGCACGCAGACGCAGGCAATACTCCATTAGGCGAACGTACGTGTCACTCTCGTCCGGATTAGGTCGGATCCTCCTACCACCATACTATATTTTCTGCAGCGCCCCGTACGTAGCGACGACGTGATTAGCCATATGATATGCACGCTGCAGCCACCACGCACGCACGCATCATTTGTCTCTGGATGGATGCATGGCCATCATATATTTTTCTGCAGCTAGCGCCCCGTAGGCGGGTGCTTGTTGCAATTGCAAGCGCGACGATTACTTGACTGTTCACACTCGCATGTTCTGCGTGCGCTGCACGTGTAGGCAAGTGCGAGCGAGTATTACTCAACATTCATGTGTTTGTGTGTGTGTGTTTAATTCAAAACACTGCTGTTTTGTTTACAACTTCTCGCGTATCATCAAACAGGATATGCTAGATTTGTTCGGCTTTCATCTAGACTCAGTTTCGCCTGAATTTTAGAAAAAATATTTTTTATCAACTATACTTGATGAATTTTTAAAAAATAATTTTAACCAAAGTTACAACAATCGGGTTAAACATGGTGGCAGATCATGTGGTTGTCCTTCATGAAACAGTTCAGAACTATGTAGAAAAAAACTCTAATGGGGTAATTTTAAAAAATATTTTAAAGACAGCCTATGACAAAATCAAATGATATTTTCTCTTATAATTAGGACTTGGTTACCCTTTATCCATTGGTTAGGTTAACGTAACCTAAAAAAGATCCCAATGGGACTTCCGGTTAACCATTGAAACAATCTAGGTCCAAACGGTTCGTCCCCCTTTCTACCTATGGTTAACCCACACGACGCCTCCCGAGTTCCTCCAGGCTGCAGAGTCCATAGCGCCGCCTGCACGCATCCACTATATCGCCCGCCCATCCGACAAGATGCCCGCTTGCCCCTCCGCTTGTCGTCTTCGCCTAGCCTTCCCTTTTCCATATGTCCCGACCCCGTCACTCGTAGGTAGGGATGGCACCCGCCGGGTTCGGGGCCGGGTCCGGTCCCCCCATACCCGCCCCATTAAAGTTGTCGGGTCTCATTTGTTACCATACCCGCGACCCGGCCGGGTTCGGGGCCCCCGCGGGTACGGGAGCGACGCCGACACGTGCGGGAAGAAAACAATGGGATATTAGAATGAGTTTTGTGGAAATGGACGCGTGTGTGCGTGTGCTGTCTTTAGGAATCCATATTCCAGCGTGTGCATGTGATGTGTGTTGTTTGCGTGCATGGCCCGCGTGAACGTGTGGTTAGTCGTATGATTATTAGGGATAGGATTAAGGCTTAGAGCGGGCCAGCGGGTCTACGTGTACGGGTTTGCCATCCCCATACCTGCCCCATTAAACTTGGCGGGTCTAACTTTTTACCAAACCCTCCCCATTTAAGACGGGTGTCCATCGGGTTTGCGGGTTTCGGGGCCCTATTGCCATCCCTACTCGTCGGCAGCCCTTCGCAACAATCATACGAGCTTCATCGGCAACAATCATGCTTCATCGGCAGGCATCACTGTCGTCATCGCAACAATCATGCTTCATCGGCAGGCATCACTGTCGTCATCGAGCTTCTCAGCGACACGATGAAGCTACGAAACTTGACACCCCATCTTTGACCTTGACACCCTCCTACTAGACCTTGGACGCACCCGGTGGATGTGACCTTCTCCGGTAAAGCTAGGAAACTTCGATCTCTCAAGACCCTGTTCTTGGAAGTGATTGTGAGCTCAGCGCTTTGATCTCTCAATATCATGTTGTTTACCTGCACAACCTTTTTTCTTCCAACAATCAATAGATGCTGGAGATCCCTCTAAGTGGCTATGTTTGTGTAATTCTGTGTATGGACCTGGTCGTGAGCGACCAGTGTATTCTTCTACGAGCAGTGTTTATGCTTATGTTTTGGTGTTGTATAGAAGGCTACATAATATTGGCACTTACTTTAATGGTGTAATTTTCTAAGCAGCTAATTCATTGTCTCGAAAGAGCTCTCAAGTTGTTGTAATCCTAAAGAAAAAAGGCATGATTTTAGCATGCTACTGTACTAGCTGGTTTGGCTGGTTCTGCATCATTCTAACATAGTTAATACTATAGATGCTAGTGTTAGCAAAATAGAATAGCAAAAGAAAAGAATTTTGGTGTAAAACAGAACGGGACTATAACAGTCGGGCCTTTCATCAAGCCGAACTTTGCGACTACTCCTAACAAGTAACCTATTGCATAAGTTAAAAAGTGAATTGAACCTTAATAACCAACGGCTAACCATTTAGACCCTAATAACCTAATGGTTTCCCTATATTATCCCTTTACACAAAATGGTTAAATAGTTCGGATCCTAAAGATAAATGGTTAACCAAATTCCATCCTTATTTTCTTCAATAGACTATTAAAATGAAAGGTTTTTCTAATAAGTGGTTCGTTTTAATCCATATCTTTGTGTGAGGTGGTAGTGTGGCCATTAAAGTTAATGATGACGTTAGCAAATACTTCCAGACAAAAAAAGGCTAAGGTAAGATGACTCATTATCGTCCATGATATTTAATATAGTGCCTCGTATGCCCGCTGTTATGATTGAGTGCACAAAGTTTGATGGCTAGATTAAATGAGTGATTCCTCATTTTGTTGATGGAGGTTTACCTATCCTACATGTGCCAATGACACAATCTTTTTTTGTGGAACATGACATCAAAAAAGTAAGGAATCTAAAGTTAGTTTTGTCAGGTTTCGAGCAATTATTGGGTCTGAAAATCAATTTCCATAAGAGCGATCTCATTTTCTTCTGTGAGGCTCAAGACGAGGCCAATATGTATGCTAACTTATTTGGCTATGGACAAGGCATGTTTCCTGTTATGTATTTGGCATTTAGATTTATTATCGAAAACTCACAAATGGTGAATGAAAACTCATAGAAGAAAAACTACAATTGCGTCTAAGTAGTTGGAAAGATAAACTATTATTCGTAAAAATAGGATTGGTTCTCATTCACTTAGTATTCAGTAATATGGTATTGTATATAATATCATTCTTCTAACTCCAAAATGGAGTCTTAAATAGTTGGATTACTTCTGATCAATATTCTTTTACCAAGGAGACAGTGAAAAAAAAGAAGTATCCGCTGGCTAAGTGAGTGTAGTTTGCCATCCCAAAAAACAGGGGGCTAGGTATTCATGATCTTAAGGTCAAAAATCTAATCCTCCTTGGTAAATGGCTCTTCAAGTTATTGACAGGAGAAGGGGTATGACAAACTCTTCTGAAACAAAAAATATGTTGGCTCAAATGCGTTGTCTCAAGTTTATTGAAAACCTAGGGACACACATTCCTAGGATGATCTTATGGCAACAAAAAAAAATCTTCCCTTTGGAACATTTCAATTAATGATGGATCACAAATTCGTTTCTAGTAGGACAAATGGTTAGGTAATACAACACTCTAGGAATAGTATCCGGTTGGTACATATTGTTTCTCGCCATGATCTTGGAGACGTTTCCTCGGAATATGATGTTCCGACGAGACTTGTTTGGTCTAGGCTTGTTTCTTGGAACACTTTGCTTTAGCGTTTGGCTGTTGTGCAGTGAACGCTCGAGGCCGGTGAATTTCGATGGAATCTATACGAGAGTAGTAAAATCTCGATTGATTCTATATACAATGCATTAGTCCAGCCACAAATATCATTTGGTACTAATAGAAAAAATCTGAAGATAAAGATGCCTCCAAAAAATAAAATATTTGTGTCGTATCTTCGTCATGGGGTTATTGTTACGAAAGACAACCTTGTTAGGCGAAATTAGCATGGGAGTACAAAATGTGTCTTGTGTCACCTTGATGAGACAATTAAATATTTGTTCTTTTATTGTAATTTCATCCATTCCATATGGTAATCATCCAAATAGGTCCAATCATGCCCCCATTGTGTAGGCTATCTATAAGTGTATCGGTACACTCCTTTTATGGTGGTTTTTACACTGTGTGGATTTTTAAGACATATTTATGGAGGTATGTGCATGACTCAAGGACACGGCGATGGACTTTATTACCTAGTATCATGCATGGCAGCATAATTTTTGGATCGTTCCTTTACCATCATAAGCTTTTTTTTTATAATTTCTTGTTCTAATATGTAATTCATCTTTTTATTTTTTGGGACTTCTAGTTTTGTGTTGGCCATGTGCATACTAACTATGCGGAGGTACGGTTTGTAATGTTTTAAACTCTTTAAGTAATAAAGTCCCTCTTACAAATAAAAACTAACCTCCAATTCTAGATATAATACGTTTTGTGAGTTGAATGGAGGGTATACTATAAGTACTGCATTTCATGTGTTGTTTGAAAGATAGGAGTTTTGATTCGAATCCGAGCCTTTTTCACCTTGTCGACTACAGTCACTTCCTACCCTTATCAGAAGCTGCAGAAAAAGGCATTAAAGCAACATATAAACTCTGCACTTTTAACTTCAAATGGACTGTGTAGTACTACTATTAGTGCTAGTAGTAGTTGTTTAAGCATGCATTATAGTACTGTTAGTAATCTGAAAAGAGCTGTTAAGGACACGCGGCGTGCAAAGCAAAAGGTTAAAACAGATTCAGAACGTGCAAAGCAGAGCAGATGCATCGAACGAACACTTCCCAACGTTCAGATTCCGCCTCCTCTCCTCTCCCAACGGAGCTCGCTCCCACGGCTCGAGTATTTTACCCGCCCTCTCCCATTCCTCTCGCTCCAGACCGAGCCAGAGACCGTTCCTCGGATACCGTGCCCCACCGCTCTTCCTCGAGCTCAACACTCCCCCGCACACCTCGCCTGCTTACCTACGCGACGCACGGCCTCGCTGAGGAGTGACACGAGCACCGCAGCCCGAGCAGCGAGCAGCGAGAGCATGTCCGTGGCGCAATCCTAGCTGCCCGTTTCGTATTCGACGGACGCGAGGCAGCGTCAGCCATGGTGGCCGGCAGAGTCAAGGCGGCCATGGGGTTCCAGCGCAGCCCGGCCACGCCCAAGTCCTCCTCCACATCCTCCGCGCGCAAGCCAGCGACACCCGCACCGGCGCCATCGCCACTGCAGCAGCACCCCGTCCCGTCGGCGGCGCCTCGGCCGGAGACGACGACGCCGCGGCGGCGGCCCTCGAGCTCGCCCGCGCCGCCGCCCGGCTCGGGCGCCAAGGGCGGCGGCAACTCCTTCGCGCGCTCCTTCGGCGTCTACTTCCCGCGCTCCTCCGCGCAGGTGCAGCCGGCGCGCGCGGCGTCGGCGCCGTCCACGGGGCCGGAGGCCGCCGAGCTCGCCCGCCTCGTCGAGGAGCTGCAGGAGCGCGAGTCCCGCCTGCGCACCGAGCTGCTG
The DNA here is from genome assembly GCA_916181665.1 of Avena sativa. Lineage (NCBI taxonomy): Eukaryota > Viridiplantae > Streptophyta > Magnoliopsida > Poales > Poaceae > Avena > Avena sativa. Next base: position 377,674,315 of record OV702279.1, on the reverse strand, counting down.
GAGCACAAGATCCTCAAGGAGACCGTCGTCATCGTGCCCTTCCTCGAGACGGAGCTCGCCGCCAAGAGCAGCGAGCTGGGCCGGTGCAAGGACGCCTTGGCCCGCCTCCAGGCCGAGAACTCCCGGCTGCGCGCCGAGCTCGAGGGCGCCGTCGCGACTGTCGCGAGCAGGGAGCAGAGGATTGCCGAGCTGGAGAAGCAGATGGCAGCCGAGATGGCGAGGCGCCAGCGTGACGATTGCTCGTCGTCGGACAACTCCAATGCGGGCAGGCCCAAGACAGCGTGCAAGTCCGTTCCTCCTCCTCCGCCTCCGCCGCCCCCGCCACCAATGCCGGCGTCTGTGAAGAAGAAGTCGTACTTCTCCGGCTCGTCCCGCGCCTCGCCGGCGAACTCCTCATCCAGTTCGTCCTCGTCGACGCCGTCCTGCTCTTCCGACACGGCCGCATCCACGGGACGCAAGCCGGAGCTCTGCAAGCTCCCCCCGATACCCCCACCCCCACCCCCACCCCCACCGCCTGCATCGTCAATGCCGGCGCGGGGATGCCGAAGCGCGAGCTCGTCCCCATCAACGTCAAGCAGTGGAGGCGGTGGACGCGCCGGACCTCCACGCCCTCCTCCTCCCCCGCCGGCGCCACCGTCGGGCCCATGCGTGAGGCGCGTCCCCGAGGTGGTGGAGTTCTACCACTCGCTGATGCGGCGGGACTCCAAGCGGGACGGCGGCGGCGGCCCCGACGCCGGCCCGGGCGGTTCCGGCGCCGCGAACGCAAGGGACATGATCGGCGAAATCGAGAACCGCTCCTCCCACCTTCTCGCGGTAAGCACAATCAAAATCCCTACATTTTTCAAGCGCATTTCCATCTCATTTTCTTTTCTTTGAAATCAATTATCGCCGTTCGTAAAATCTCGAAACATCAAAGAACCGACGCCGAGTAGCTGCCAAAACTAGTTAGTCGGATGAAACAAATCAATCGCCGATAATAGTGGTTGCCCGCCGCGCTACTGAACAAAGAAGAAAGAACCGCAGCACCAGAAAGCAATCCACTTTTGGTGCGAGAGAAGAACTGTGCACGCACACACCACCAACAACATACAGATACGGCCTTTTTTCTTCCCCCTGTTCATCTTTCTCGAGTTCACCACCCCGAATTCCACGGAGAAACCCACACACACTCCTCGCGCACATTTCTTCCTCTTGGAATTTTGTGATCCATCGTCAGAGGAATAAATTAGACAAGACACGAAAAAAGAAGAGCAAAAAACAATTGCAGTCTTGGCGCAGGCAGAGATAGTACTTGTCAGACTGGCGCCTGGGGCCCACAGACCAGGGAGGCTTTGTTCTTTTTCAAAAAATATTAGTACCAATACTGTGTGCTCGTGGCCAGCAGCACAGTGTCGTGGACTTGTCTACTAGCCGTTGGAGGCAGCGAGGTACTACTACTAGTAAAACTTTGACCGAGATGGGCTTTGCACCGTTGCTTCGCGCCAAGTTCGCTTGAACCCTGTAGGATTTGAATTCGAACTTTCCTGGACTGCCACTCGCCTACCTAAAGTTGTTGATCTTGCTTGGATCATGATGGGAGAAATTATTATAAATTCTGACGAATGGTGTTGTTGTGTGGGGCTGGGATGTTTGCAGATCAGGTCCGACGTGCAGAGGCAGGGCGACTTCATCCGGTTCCTCATCAAGGAGGTGGAAGGCGCGGCGTTCGCCGACATCGACGACGTCGTCACCTTCGTCAAGTGGCTCGACGTCGAGCTCTCACGACTGGTACTAATCTCTGCTTCGTCACACATGCGCTTAGGCTGAGGAGTGGGTGACTGACCGTTGTTCGATTTTCCTTGCCAGGTGGACGAACGGGCGGTGCTCAAGCACTTCGACTGGCCGGAGCAGAAGGCGGACGCGCTCCGGGAGGCGGCGTTCGGCTACCGCGACTTGAAGAAGGTCGAGGCGGAGGTGGCGTCCTTCTGTGATGACCCCAGGCAGCCCTGCTCTTCTGCACTCAAGAAGATGCAAGCACTCTTCGAGAAGTACGTCATCTTTTTCATGTCCTTTTCATCTTCTTCTAGTACATGTGACAACCAGCCTACTACCTTGTGCTCATCATCCGTATGGTTGTTGGCAGGTTGGAGCATGGAGTGTACAGCCTCGGGCGTGTGCGTGATGGCGCCATGAACCGGTACCGCGGCTACCAGATCCCATGGGAGTGGATGCAGGACACCGGAATCGTCAGTCAGGTAAATTCAGTACGTCCAGCACACATGACAGACAATCATTTTGGACATGCTTGATTTGTTGTTTCAACCTAGGGATTGAACAATGTAGGGCGGTTCCAACTATTTTGTCGAAGTTTCTTGCTCCTACTAGGCTAATATTTTGATCATGTACGAAGTAAATGTCTTGGCAAACTTCCTAGAAAATGCCCTTCAGTTAACTGGTACTACAGTTTGTTATCTCCTATGGAATTTTGACATCTGCTTTTTTAATTGCCATGGAAACTGAACAAGAATGACTACAGGTCTGCAGATCTGGTGGTAGAAAAATATTCACTTTCCTAGGTAGAATATACAGTTTTTCTGTAGATTAACTTGGCAAAATAAAATGCTATGTAAATCACACGAGCTTGTATCTCTGGATTATCTGCAAGAGCATGCGATGTGATCTACCGACAGTCAAAGCTAGTTTCTCTGAACAAAATGTTATTACAGTAGCAAGATGATCGTTTCGACTTGCTTAATTTGTCTCTATAACCTAGCCCCTGTATGTAATGCAAGAGGTAGGGATTCATAGTCATTGGTCAAAGTTTGTTTACTATTACTAGGCTAAGGTCTTCACAATCTTCTTGAAAAACATAATTCAGTTAACTGCTACTATGCTTAATTATCTCCTTTCGAATTTGGTCATCTGCTTTCATATTGGCATGGAAACTGAACACTGTGAATGACTACAGGTCTGCATATCTGGTGGTAGGCATATGTTCAGTTTCTAGGTAGCAGATAGTACAATATTTCTGTAGATTTCACAAATTAATTTGTCTGTAAATCTGCTTTCTTATTGGTCATTGGTCAAAGTTTGTTTACTACTACTAGGCTATGGTCTTCACAATCTTCTTGAAAAACATTATTCAGTTAACTACTACTATGCTTAATTACCTGTAAATCGCATGAGCCTGTACGATGGATAATGTGCAGTGTGATCTGCTAACAGTCATAACTAGTTTCTCTGAACAAACTGGCATTTCTAGTAGTAACAAGATGAGTCTTGATGGTGCAGCTCAAAATCCAGTCAGTAAAGTTAGCGAGGAAGTACCTTGGACGGGTGTCGTTGGAGCTCGAGGCCACGCAAGGCGGCCCCGACGAAGAGGAGCTCATGCTTCAGGGAGTCCGGTTCGCCTTCAGAGTTCACCAGGTACTACCACCATTCCGTTTGCTCATATGCACACTGTCGCATACTGTCGACAACACGGTACTCAACCCTGTCGTCCTGTCCAGTTTGCAGGTGGGTTTGACGGCGACACGATGCGCGCCTTCCAGGAGATCAAGGAGAAGGCGTCGGCGCTCCAGTCGCAGCGGGATCAGCAGCATCTGCAACAGCAAAAGCTCGCCGCTGGCAGAAGCTGAGAATGCAGTACTATATAACATTCGTTGTTGCACTAGGAAAGTTCATATGTTTCCTTGAAAGAAACAGTCCGCTCGATTTATCACCAAGGAAAGTTCATATGTGTTCGATTTCTTCACATGCCCAAGTGTTGTCTGCATTCCACTGGCTCGACCTAAATATGCAAAGTCGACGCTGACGCTCATCCACTTGCTTCTGTTTTTTTCAATCTTCAACTCAGTAGTTGCTCTACCAAGGGAAACGCCATTTGATGCCCTGCAAGTTGCAACGCCAACTGCATACATGAACATCACAAGTGGAACCACATTATGTATATTTCAAACGTTCAACTGGCAGTAAGTCCATACTTCCTATTCTCTATTACAAGAAAACGTGGAAAATATTTTTTTAATATATTAATATCACGAAGATACTAATTACATCCCATACCTCTATCAACAAAAAAATCCTAAAGATATTCAGATGCACACAACCTGAAAAATAAAATAAAAAGGCCCAGTCACGATGATCAACTCGTTGTAGCAGCAACACACAAAACACTACCAAAGAAAACACCCGGAATATAAAAAAGTTCTCCAAAAACCGATGCCTCCAAGAAAAAACACTGTGCAAGCACCGTCGTCGCCCGATCCAATATCTTAGGTTTCAACCATGGAGAAAATTTGAGCTCTCAAAATAATACCTTCTGCATGGCCATTGCCAGACACAACAAATGGAGATCAGACCTTAGATTTCACTCTGAAAGTCTTGGCACAAGCACGACCAAAAAAGAAATCCTCCGATGTTGTCGTTCCCACTTGTCGAGGCTACTCTTGCAACTCATCAAATTGTGAAGAAAAGTTTTCATAGCCTCCAAGAAACCCTCCGCCATTACTAGACCCACCAGTGTAGGTTTGCTCATAGGTAATTCTGCAACACTGGCATGCCACCATTTTGGCACACCACTAGTTTACCAGTGATATGTGGGCTACTCGTACGTCATCAATAAATATCTACTGATGGCATGGTAAAATATTGGGAACGCCACTAGTACCTAGGACCCATCGGTCGACCACGCAAAAACTGCCGGTGGCGTGTCTAAATACTCGCATGCCACTACTCGGGACAAGACAAAATAATTAAGGAGAGAGGGGGGCACGCGCCGCCATTCTCCACAGTTCCCTATCTCTATCCCTTACACACACCATGCCGCACCACGAGATCGTATCGCCACCCCACTGCCCCACTATTTGTAAGACCATCAGGCCCCCATGCCGCTAGTCATCTCCTTGTCGGATTGGTCATAGAGGAGAAGGAACACCCATGGCTACAGTTTGTTGATGACGTCAGACGCCCCAAAACCATAACCCATAGGTGCTCCCATGTAGCATAGGCCCGGATAGGATCCAATCTGGCCCAGATTGGATCATGCCAGCTGGAGCACCACAGCTACCGTCGGTGAGCCAATGCCTCCAGATTGCCCCTCCGCCAGAGAAACTCAGACACCGATAGTCACGGCCGCGCCTCTCTGCACCCCTAGCCAACGCCCCACTTCTCCCAGTGAAGCGCCACTAGGAAAACGTGAAAGCGCATGTGGGCCCCCATGTGTGGTTTTGGTAATTAATGACAATATTTGTGGACTAATGTTTGTATCAAGTTGCACTTGTAGAAATTGTCCATTAGCATCGCTTGGAGCATGTGTTGGCTTTAAGGTAAAAGAAATAAAGAAGAAGAATAAAAAAAATAAGATCAAGGGTGTCTTGAAGAAGAAGATAGAGTTCCTCATGCATATCTTCAAGACATCGTCCAAATGGAGTTAGAAAAAATATTGTGCAAGCTAAAGATGCGCCATATCTAGAAGATATCACACTTAAAGCTTGTCTTCCTCGTGATCATGATCGATGAAGACAAGGACAAAGAAGAGGTTTCCCCATGGTATATGGGGGAGCAAGGTGCACGTCTTCATCAAGCAAGCGCAAGGAAGAGCAATCAAGAAAGATGTTCCATCTCGAGGAGGACAAGACCGTCATCATCAAGATCAAGTGGAATATGCGCAAGGCAAAGGTATGATCTTGATAGAGTTCCTTTCTTACCGGTCCCGTGGTGTTTGTTGAGAAGATCGGTTTATAGGATAGATAACCGTAGTATCAAGAGGGGCTTTCAACTAAGTAACTCGATCATATATTTCAGAGAGATCTCAAACATTTGCATCATCTTTATTGGTTGTTATTTGGATCTTATCCATGTGAGGTTCTAGATCTTGTGGTAACATTCATAACAAGCTCTAGTTCATCAAAAACGGATTTCCCTTTTATATCTTATTGCATTTTTGATCTTGGAGGTTTTCCGATTTCTCACCAAGGGAGGTATCTCACATTATAATGCATGAAATATTCTCACTTGTTGGTATCCAATATTTCCCTTTTGTCAGGTAGCTCTTGTCATCCTATTTCCAACAAAATTGGTTTCGGGTCAATCGGAGTTTCCAAACTCTAGATATCGCTATTTGAAGTTTGCCTCTTATTTGGTTTTATCCTCCCTGGCTGAAACAAAAGGTTGATGAAATATCCAGACCGGAATCTCCGGTGTGGACCAGAGTTTTGCCTCAAACTTCCGGTGTGGATCCAAGATGAATCCCAGGGACGTTCTGTATAAGGGTCCGAAGACAGACTAGAAACTGGCCGGAAACTTCGGTGTATTCTGGCAGACCGGAATCTCCGGAGTGAAAAGTCTGGAGTCCCGGATGTGCTCAGGTCCGGAGTTCCTGCCAAGTCTCCAGAGGGAGCATCGAGACCTGGCCCATGACATTCTGTATGGGGGTCCGGAGTTGGACCGGAGATTGTCCGTAATCTCCGGTGAGACAAATGCAGAACGGAGTCTGCGGTCTTTAGGCTAGAGTCTCCGGTGTGGAATTTTCCCAACGGGGAAAAACGGTCTAAAATGAGTGGGCCTATATAAGGGCCCCTTCTTCCCCAATGGTCTCTATCTATGCCCCGAGTTTTGCAAGTCTTCCCCACCATTGTTGACCTTCTTGAACTTGCTTCCACCTCAATCCCTCCTATGATTCTTACATATTCTTGAGGGATTTAAAAGAGGAGATCTAGATCTACAACCCTACCAATCAATCTCTCCTCTAAGTGTGGGGAACATATTGGGATCTAGATCTTGGAGCCTTTTGTGGATTTCCTCCATTGCTCTTCCTCTCTTATTCCTCCATAAGCTTTTGTATCTTTGGTGGAATTTGGGAGAGAAGGACTGGAGCACTTCTTGTGTTCTTGCCATTGCATTTGGTGCATCGGTTTGAGTTCTTGGTGAGTATTCGATTGGGTAAAAGTTGAGAAGCTTTTTACTCTTGGGTTCTTGGAACCCTAGATGGTTTAGTTGTTTTGCAGGTTTGTGGATTACTTGGGGTCTCCAATTAAGTTGTGGATCTTTCTCCAAGCTTGTTTGTTAGGAGCCTCCAATTGAGTTGTGGAGAAGTGCCCCAACATTGTGAGAGGTTCCGGATTGCCACCAAAGTGCACCGATAGTGGAAGTGTGAATCACCGGAGAACAAGGGAGCCTTTTGTGGCATTGGTGGTTTGATACCACCCCCTCTCCAAACGAGACGTACTCCATGTGGGGAGGAACTCGGTAAAACATCGCCTTCTCCACGTGCATCGGTTATCTCTATATCCGAGCTCTTACTTATGCACCTTACTTTGTGATAGCCTTCGTGCTTGAAGTATATATCTGTTGGAATTTGGTGAGTTTTGGGTTATTGGCCCATTAGACAAATTCTGAAATTCTCTTTGGCCCACTTGTATATGGCAGCATCTGGCTGTGATAGTGGTGCTAAAGTTTAGTCTCACATTGCTAGTTGAAGGGGAGTTGGACCACCTTATATAGTAGAGTGTTGCACCACTCACTAAGGTGTGACAAGAAGAGTAGCCCTCGCGCACTCCTCTGACGCCGCCCGCCTCGCCTCATCACGCCTCGCCTCGTCACGACGCGCGCGCGCCACGGGTTGCGGGAATCTCGTCGAGCCGAGCTTTATTTTGGTTGTTGGGAAAACTGATTATGAGTCATTAACGGACGCGTTAATTACAGCCGTTTCCAGTTTTTATGGACGTGGCTGTTACCGACTCAGACGTGGGCTGAGTCCACGATCTTCCTAACCTTCACTATATAAGCGTCCAAGCTAAACCTAATCGGCACCGAATCAATCCACACACGCGCCTATCCTCCAGAACCTTGCGCCGCCGCTTTCGTCTTCCCCATCCCGTCTTGCGGCGTTCACCGCAGATCGGGACAGTAGGCCTCCGGAACCCCGCCTCTCGTGAACCTGTACAGGTGAGGGGCGATCAGGTTTTTGGGAAGCGCTCAAACGCGACTACTGGCAACCACGACGTCGTTCGACGGCGAGTTCCCGAACGACGACTTCTTTCCGGACGTGAGCGACCTCTTCGACAACCTCAACATGGGCGACGCTACTGCGACCGTTGCGGCTGCTATTCAGCCTACATCGTATGTGATCTCGATCTCTCTCTTTCGGATTATGCTAGAGTTCTTTGTTCTAGCATTTGGTGTAGATGTGATAGGTTTATCTCCTATAGATGTAATCTGTTCATCTACTTTGTTGATCTGCATAATTGGTTTTAGTACCGTTTGTATGATCATGATTTATCAATTTATTATTCGGATTAAATCATATGGATTGTTGCTTATATTTCCAACAATATCTTGCTATCACATAGTTGTTTGTCTTGCTTAACATAAGTTGTTGGTGCACATAGGTAAACCCTAGTTGTTCTAGGTTTTATGCTTGCCAAAGTAAACGCTAGTTTAATTCCGCCTTTGTTGAGCCACTCTCAAAAATAAATTAAACCGTCTATTCACCCCCCCTCTTGGCGGCATTTGTATCCTTTCAAAACGTCTCTTTCCCTCCATCTTCGACGAGATGGGCACCGCCACCACTGCCGATTTGTCCAATGGAGTAGTAATTTGATATGACAACAAAGCAATACACTCTTCGTAATGTTTTTAATTTCTTGTCAAGACCTTTCTTGTTGCAACATGCACTCATTTTCTCTTCAAGGAAATCTTGCATGCACGGCCAACTTCGATTTAGTATTTAAAAGCATGCAAAAAAAAAATTGGGGGGAAATCATGCATAGATTTGATAGTGATGAAACGATGATTTAGTTTTTTTGAAAAAGCGCAGGAGAGCTGTGTTTTCATTGATAGAGGAAGGAGTACAAGGTACTCAAGCTGTACAAAGTCAAGAGAAAGGACATGAACCACGTCCAGAAATCAAGAAAGGAGAGAAACAAAACGGCCAGGAGGCCGGAAAAAACCACAGCACTACTCTCGCGCCCACAGGTGCCGGCAACCAGCCAGCGCCCAACTCGAGCGCTCATCCTGAGCCTTGGAAAAGACTACCGAAGGAGGCTTATCGAAGCCCCGAAAAATACGGTCGTTGCGCTCGCGCCAAATGAACCAAACCAGGAGGAGAGCCAGGGTCTTGCTCCTCTTCGCCGCAGGAGAGCTTGCATCAGATGAAAGACCCTCCAGCCAATCCGGCAGCGTGGCGCCGGTCCGCCAAGAGGTAGGGAGGAAACTCGGGACAAACCAGCGGCAGCCAGGCTCCATAAGCTCCGGGACCACGGGCACTCAGCGACAAGGTGAACAGCCGAATCAAGGTTGCGCCGGCACAGAGGACAGAAGTAAGAGTTTGGCCACTGCCTCGCCATCAGTCTGTCCGCAGTAAGGATCCGATTCTGTACCAGGAGCCATGCGAACAACCGACACTTGGCAGGTGCCCAGACCTGCCAAATCGAGGGGACCAAGGGCGACGCTGTCGAGCCCTGGAACTGCAGACGGTAGGCAGAAGCCACGGAGAAGCACCCAGAGGCGCACGCGCGCCAGACGAACATGTCATCGGAACCATCCTGCAAGTTGAGGGCCGCGACTGCCGACCAGAGGCGGACAAAGTCGGGCAAGGTCGCTGCCGAGACCCGCCCGCGGAGGTCGGCAACCCAACGCTGGGAGCTCACTGCGTCCGCCACCGAGCGCTTCTTGCGACGGGAGGCCGTAAATAGCTCCGGCATTGAACGGAAGGGGGCCTGGCCATCCAACCAGCTGTCGAACCAGAAACTGGCTCTGCGACTGTCGCCCACGGTAACCTGTGTGGCCGCGGCGAAAAGGTCCTGCTCCGCGGGTGAGCAAGGAAGAGGCATGCCCGACCAGGGCTTGTCAGGCGCTGTGTGGTCGAGCCACAGCCACTTAAGGCGGAGGGCCGTTCCGAAGCGATCAAGGTCAACGATTCCGAGGCTGCCCAGCTCCCTGGGCCTGCAGATACGACCCCAGGCGATTTTGCAGTGCCCGCCATGGCAGGAGACCTCGCCGCGCCAGAGCCAGCCGCGCCGAAGGCGGTCTATCTCCTTGCGCACCCAAACTGGCAACGAGTGTACGGAGATCCAGTAGACAGACAGGGCCGAGAGCACAGCATTGAGGAGCACAAGACGCCCGGCATCCGAGAGCCACTTGAACTTCCAGCAGGCCAGCCGGCTGGCGATCCGGTCAAGCAGAGGTTGGAAGTCAATCTTACGAAGCTTCCGTAGGCTAAGAGGCAGCCCCAGAAACTTGCACGGCAGCGAATCTATACAAGCGACATCCACCACGTCGAGGTCCTCGCAGCGGATGGGAATCACCGAGGTCTTGGCAAAGTTGACCCGAAGACCTGTGACCGCGCCAAAGCGGTCCAGGATGGCGTGCGCAGCTTCCAACTCGGCTTTAATCGGGTTGATGAAGAAAATGGCGTCATCGGCATACAAGGATGTGCGCAGCCCATTGGACTGGCCACGGATGCGGGACAGGACGCCCTCCTCAACCGCCAAGGAGAGCAACCGGTGCAACGGCTCCATAGCCAGAATGAAGAGGAATGGTGACAATGGGTCGCATTGCCGCAGGCCACGCCGATGGTGGATACGCTCACCCACGGCACCATTGAGGATGACCCGTGATGAAGCCGTCGAGAGTAGTAGGGCGATCCAATCGCACCACTTCTGACTGAAACCACGCGCACGCAGCATGGACAAGAGGTAAGGCCAAGAGACTGAGTCGAACGCCTTGGCGATGTCCATCTTGACCATCAACACCGGGGTTTTTAAGCGGTGGAAACGCCGCACAAGCCCTTGGACAAACAGGAAGTTCTCCTGGATGGACCTACCACGGATGAACGCACTCTGGATAGGGGAGACTAGGCTGTTGATTCGTCGTGCCAGACGGGTAGCAAGCACCTTCATGAAGAGCTTAGCCACGCTGTGCAGCAAACTGATGGGGAAAAAGTCACCCATAGAGCTCGCGCCATTGCACTTGGGGATGAGCACGATGTGCGCCTCGTTGAGGCGGTGCAGGCTAGTCTTGTTCAGCAGGAAGATCTGCCTAAACGCGAGCACTAGGTCCTGGATGATCACCGGCGCCACCGCCTTGTAGAAGGCACCGCAGAACCCATCCGGTACCGGCGCCCGATCAGCCGGGAGGTCAGCAATAGCCTCTAGAATTTCCACCGGAGAGAAGGCCGCATCCAGCTCAGAGAGGTCGAGGGATGGCAGGCCGAGGGCATCCCAATTGAACGTGTCAGTGGCAGCGGCCGGGGTGCCAAGAAGGGCATCAAAGAAGTCCTTGGCCACCTTGGCTTTGTGGCCATGCTCGGTAGCCACACCATGGGGGGCGGATAGCGAAGGGATGAAGTTCTTCCGCCGATGAGCATTGGCTTTGAGGTGGAAAAAGTGTGTGTTGGCGTCACCCGCCTTGAGCCGGTTCACGTCGAGCCCTCTGGCGCATCTGAATGCGCTCAATGACCGCAAGCCCAAGAATACGGGACTTCAGGGCCTTTCGAAGGTCGAGCTCGTCGGGCTCCAGACGGCGCAACTCCTATGCTGCGTCAAGAAGCATCACCGTGTCCTGGGCCATGAGCAGCTGAAGTTTCGTGTCGCCAACGTAATTCTTGTGCCAGCCCTTGAGGGCAGCTGCAGCACGACGCAGTTTCAGATCAAGGGGACCCAGGGCATCCCCCGCGGGACAGGGCTCACTCCAAGACTACGCCACCACCTCCTGGAACCCTGCCAGATGCACCCAAAACTCCTCAAACCGGAAGCGAGGGTGGCGGCGGATTGGGGAGTCGCAGGTGAGGATCAAGGGGCAGTGGTCAGACATGGCAGAGGCGTGAGGCTGGAGGCGAGCATTGCTAAACATGATGTCCCAATCAGCATCGCAGAACACACGGTCGAGACGGACCAGAGTAGGATCCTCCTGCTCATTGGACCAAGTGAAACGTCTGCCAGCCAGCTTGAGCTCCTTCAGCTCACTAGCATTGAGCGCATCCCTAAAGCGAGCCATGAGCCCACGGTTTAGATTGGAATTGTTCTTATCACGGGCCTCATAAATTAGGTTGAAGTCCCCGATGAGGAGCCAAGGGCCGGCGACTCTGCTCCGGATTGCGGCAAGCTCCTCCAAGAAGAGGGGCTTCCTAGCGTCGTCCGGCGGGCCATAGACAGTCGTGATGGTCCATGGGGTGCCGCCGCAGCACGGAGTGAGCCGCGCCGATACCGCAAAGGTGGAGACTTCCACAGCGTCCGCGGATAAGACCGAGGAGTTCCAGGCCAGGAGCACGCCGCCACGCGTGCCGTCCGCCGGCAAGACAGCAGAGCCATCGAGCAAGGGGCCAACAGTTTCACGCAGAAACGCCTGGGAGAAGGAAGCCAGCTTGGTTTCTTGGAGGCAGAGGATCGAACAGCGAACCTGGGCAACCAGCGATGCCACGCCAAGGCGGCGTGCTCGCGCATTGAGGCCACGCGGGTTCCAATTCCGCACAGAGAAGGAGCTATCCATTGGGGAAACTAGGCAAACTCACAAACAAACGCAGGCTCAAACAGCGAGCAAGCGTACTTTGAAGAACAAACACAGACACAAACTGGAGGCCGGCAAGGAGCACAGACGTCCGACTAGAACGCCACAGACTAGCACAGGACAGAAACAGCAGCCTGGCAGATAAGCTATCCAGGAGCTGGAACATGGCACCACAGGGCCACGGGACACGTACAACAGCAGACCGCAGAGCACCCACCCAACCGGACAAGTAGAGGTGTTGATCTATCATGGAACTAAAGCAGACCAGCGAACAGCAGCGAGGCAGCAATCAGGCCAGGTCGCCAAGCGACTCGCCTGCCAGAGGCTGCAGGTCAGCGTCCGGGAGACAGATGCGGGCCGAGGAATGGATACCCGTCACCCGGGCGATCTTGCTGGTGAGCTGACCCAGCGGCGTCTTGAAGCGGTCGACGTACTTGGAGCGCGCCTTCGGAGTGAACTGGCGCGGCCCGTCGATGAAGTCCAGGTGCTGAGCGAGCCTGGCCTGCGCCTTTTGCGCATGCGTCAGCCCCGGAGCGGACTTGGCGATCCTGGCGCTACTGCGGCGGACTGGCGCCGAGGGGGGGGGCTGGGACCATGACCACATCCTCCACCGCAGCCCCAGAGATCAGCGGTGGCGCGCCAAGCAGGGAGGGGGGCAGCAGGCCAAACACCTTGGCCATGAACACCGCACCATCGTCCACCTCCAGCGCATGCATGCGGCCAGAGAGGACGTCGACTGTCGTCGCCGGGTCCAGCTGCAGGACGACAGAGTGCGGGGACGGGGCGAACTGCACAGGGCCAGCGGGGTGAAGCTGCGGGAGGCCGCCCACCGGCGGGGCGAAGGAGTCGTGGCCCAAGTAGCCCAAGGAAGGCCAAGGCCAGTGCGGCCCAACTCCAGACAAGAAGGGGTGCGACCTGGGCACCTCCAAGTCCAGCGCCTGGGACACCATCTTGATGGGCTCGAGTCCAAGCTGCGACGCAGAAAGGCCCGCCCAGGAGCTCATGCCCAGGTCCAGGTCAGCATCACGGACCGTCCAGGGCTCCGAGCCCGGGGCCAGCAAGGAAGGCCACGAAGGCCCATGGGACTGGACGGCGTCGATGTCGAGCAGGACCGGGTCAGCACGGAGCAGATCCTGGCAAAACTCCTCCAGGCCTGCACGGTAGGGGAGCAGGTCAGGCTCAGGCACGGGCGTGCCAAGCAACACCTCCGAGGCCGCGGCGGCAGAGGACAGCAGCACCTCCGTCACAGGGGACGCCGGCTCACCAACGGCTCCCTGCACCTGGGTGGGGCCCCAGCACCTCCCCTCCTGGGAGCGAGAGCGGCTACGGCCGAGGCAACGGCCGCGGCTACGGCTACGGCCCCGCCCGTAGATAGGGCTGCCATCGCCGGAGGCATCAGAGCCATCATCAGACGCCCAGGGGCCCGCACCACGGCGACGACCGCCACCATGACCATCCTCCTAACGGCGATGCTGCGACCCCGCCTCCCGCGAGTTGGTATCCGAGCGGCAACCGAGCAGGCCAGCCCGACGATGGCCACGGGAGCGGTCCCGGCGGCGCCGACTAGCACGGCGTGAATCGTCGTCCTCATCATCGTCGTGACGAGCAGGCCGAATGCGGCCGAGGATGGAGGAGCGGCGCCGGACCGCCGCAGCCCCCGACGAGTTCTCCTCGACACCCAGGGTCCACCGGAAGCGCTCCTTGAGCGGCCACGTAGCAGTGCTGCCCGCCGGAAGCGGGGAGAAGTCGATGGTGGTGTCGAGGTGGATGGGGACGGGAAAGAGGGGTCCCTGCAGGCCTTCGTCGCGCGGCGTACCTTCCGGCAGTGTGGGCCAGCCGCGCGGGTCAGCTGGCGCATCAATGATGGAGTAGTCGCTGGAGGTCGGGATGCCGTCCGGATTCCATGCCCAGGCCCAAGAATAGAGGCAGGAGGTGTTGGAGAAGCTGGTTGACTGCCTCTCAAGCCGGTCGATGACGCAGGAGAGCCCAACCGCCTCCTGCACAGCCACCTTGCTCCAAGACTGGAGGGGGACCCGCTCGAGCGCCAGGCGGCAGTAGAACCGCCAGACGCGCTGATGCCCACCCGAAGACGGCGTCCAGGCCGAGAGGGTGAGAGCCACACCCCGACAAGTGGCCACCCCGGCATCAAGAGCAATGTCGCGGTGCGCGGGGTTGTCGAAGCGCACCAGGAACGCTTCCGAGAAGTGCTTGGAAACGTGCATCAGGTCGTACGGGACCCCAAGATCGCGCTCCAGGGCCTTGGCGATGAGCGGGGGGGGGGGGTGATGTCAACGCGCGGCTCCGAGAGGGACACCAGAACCGCCGAGAACCGGAGCTGGCGCACCGCGTCCTCCATCTCCGGAGTGCAGACAGAGAAGGACGAGCCCCTGCCGGGCCGCTGAGCCGCCTCACCAGGACGGTACGCGAGCTCCATGGGGGCCGGGGGCGGCGGCGGCAACGGAGGGGACGGTGGAGGGAGGGGGCGGATGGCAGAGAGGCCGCGGACTCCTACGCCGGAGCCAAGCGGCGCTTGCAGCTGCGGGCACGGTGACCCCAACAGAGACAGAGAGCACACCGGACTGGATCTCTACACTGGGAGGCTCTGTGGTCGGAGGCAAGGCACCGGAAGCAGCGGCCCCGGAAGCGCTTCAAATAGGCCTCCCGCCGAACAGCCTCGAGGCCAGAGTCCACAGGGGGGCGAGGGCGATGATAACTCTAGCGGCCCGAAGCAGGTACGGGCGCCGCGCGTCGCCGGCGCTTTGAAGAGACCACTTTCCATTCCGGGGTCAGGCGTGCCGAACGGTCAGGCCCAGCTGGCTGGGGAGCGCGGGAGACCGGCCTCGAGAGGGGA
This sequence comes from Avena sativa, assembly GCA_916181665.1. Taxonomy (NCBI): domain Eukaryota; kingdom Viridiplantae; phylum Streptophyta; class Magnoliopsida; order Poales; family Poaceae; genus Avena; species Avena sativa. Next base: position 377,658,978 of record OV702279.1, on the reverse strand, counting down.
GCTGCTGACGCGCTGGCGTGGCCGGCCGAGGGATGCATTGAAGCCGCTCCAGGGATGCAGACGATAGACCGTAGCCGCCTAGGCGAGGCCGGCGCAGGCAGTGAAGACGAGTTGCCCAAAGCAGGGGGGAGGAGCCGCCCTCGCAGGGAGACGCACCTTCACTATGGCGGGGAAAGGCCACACTCCCAACCACGCCGCCAGACGCCGCAGATCCAGGGGATTGAAGTGAGCGCAGCCAAGATGCGGCGCTCCCTGCAGAGCCAGGCGGGGCCCAGCGCTGAACGGGCGGGAGGGGGGAGGAGGAGGAGGTGGACGACGGGCCCGGAGTGGGCACCGGCGATGCGGTGGTCGCGGGCGTGCAAGTGCACGCCGACGAGGGGCTGGTGGCGCCGCGGTCCAGAGAAGGAGCGGGCGTGGGAGGCATCTCTAGCGGTTGATTAAAACGGTTTAAAATGATGATTTAGTAAGAAAGGGATGCCATTGCATTATATAATATGTGGCAGATGGAGTGCGCCAGGACATCAATGTGATAATATAATGTATATCTTTTATTCATTTGATTTTTCCAATGGAGCAGTAATTTGATATGACAACAGAGCAATACACTCTTCGTAATGTTTTTCTTTTCTTGTGAAGACATTTCTTCTTGGAAAAGGCACTCATTTTCTCTTCTAGGAAATCTTCCATGCATTGTCAATTAAACGGTATCGTTTTGAACAAGTGATTGGAATACTACTAGTACTACACCAAATAGCGACTGTCCGTGACGGCCGGCCGGCATACATGGTGCATATATATTTTGATTTTCTTTTTTTATGTTATAACTACATTCCCAAGTCACTCATCCGACCAGTGAGAGGGAGGCCTTGAGGTTGCGTCTTGTACAAAGCCATCATCATGAGTTCGAAATCTCGGCCAGTCAACCGCGGTTGCCATCATGAGCTGGCTCTGACCGTCTATAATTCTCTATTGCGACTGTAGAAAATTCTACTACTCCATATGATCTCCATGGGATTAGTAGTACTACATCTTGTCTCGTTGTATTTGTACCGGTGCGCATATACAGGAGGTGCAGTGAAATCTTTAAACAGGTCATCGTCTGCCATGGCGGCGCGGGCCAACAAATTTGGTGAAATTTCGCAGGAAGGCCGGAGAGCGCAGGAGAGGTCTGTCGACGACTGGCTCCCGATCACCTCCTCGAGGAACGCCAAGTGGTGGTACGCGGCTTTCCACAATGTCACCGCCATGGTCGGAGCCGGCGTCCTCAGCCTACCCTACGCCATGTCTGAGCTCGGCTGGTACGTTCTGCCTCTGCGTGGCCATTGTTGAGCTTGAACTCTAATTGCTACTTACTGAATTTGAGTTTATACCTTCGATCTTGATGATGTGGTTTGGTTAACTCGATCGATAGGGGTCCTGGCATCGCGGTGCTGCTGCTGTCGTGGATCATCACGCTGTACACGCTGTGGCAGATGGTGGAGATGCACGAGATGGTGCCTGGGAAGAGGTTCGACCGGTACCATGAGCTCGGGCAGTACGCGTTCGGCGAGAAGCTCGGGCTGTGGATCGTCGTGCCGCAGCAGCTCGTCGTCGAGGTGGGCCTGAACATCGTGTACATGGTCACCGGCGGCAAGTCGCTCAGCAAGTTCCACGACATCATCTGCGACGGCAGGAACGACTGCAAGAAGATCAAGCTCACCTACTTCACCATGATCTTCGCGTCCGTCCAGTTCGTCCTCTCCCAGCTCCCCAACTTCGACTCCATCTCCACCATCTCCCTTGCCGCCGCCATCATGTCAATCTGGTTAGTTTCTGCCACCCAGCATGCCATATTACGGCGGCCGGCAAAATTTTGTGAAAACCGCTGACGCCTGCCACCCATGACCTGAACCTGACAGCTACTCGACGATTGCTTGGGGCGCTTCCGTGGACAAGGGGTGGAAGGCGGCGGGGCACGTGAGCTACCACCTGCGGGAGACGACGGCGGCGGGGAGGGTGTTCGGCTTCTTCGAGGCGCTGGGGGACGTGGCCTTCGCGTACGCCGGCCACAACGTGGTGCTGGAGATCCAGGCCACCATCCCGTCCACGCCGGAGAAGCCGTCCAAGAACACCATGTGGAAGGGCGTCGTCGTCGCCTACGTCATCATCGCGCTCCACTACTTCCCCGTCGCGCTCATCGGCTACTGGGCCTTCGGCAACAACGTCGACGACAACATCCTCATCACACTCAAGAAGCCCAGTTGGCTCATCGCCATCGCCAACATGATGGTCGTCCTCCACGTCGTCGGCAGCTACCAGGTCTATGCGATGCCGGTGTTCGACATGATCGAGATGGTGCTGGTGAAGAAGCTGCGGTTCCCTCCCGGTCTGCCCGTCCGTTTGGTTGCCCGGACTGCATATGTTGGTAATATCCGAGAAACCATTTCTTCTCAGGCTAACTAAAATTCTTCTGAACAAAACAAGACTAACTAATCGGATGCAAAACCAAACCTGTTCTTGCAGCCTTCACAATGTTCATAGCCATCACCTTCCCCTTCTTCGGCGGGCTGCTAGGATTCTTCGGCGGGTTCGCATTCGCACCGACGACTTATTTCGTAAGTACTATTCCGAAACCATTTCGTTTTCATTGTTACAGCATCTGCGAATTCAGAGCCTGACCAGGACCGATACCTTGTACAGCTTCCCTGCATCATGTGGCTGGCAATCCACAAGCCCAAAAGATTCAGCCTCTCATGGTGCACTAACTGGGTACGTAGTAAGACCTAATTTACAAGCTTATGACTGATTTGTTTCTTCTGATGTGTCTGTATGTAGCACTAGTACGGGTAATAGATGCCTCATCACTTGCATTGATCATGGTTTCATCTTAATTGTTATCTCAATTTCGTCCTGATTTTTCTTTTACTTCATCCCAACTTCCCTATGTCAAAACCAACATAATCGTGTTTCTACTCCCATGCTCTTCAGATCTGCATCGTGCTTGGATTCATGCTTATGATCCTATCACCCATCGGAGGACTCAGGCGGATCATCAACGATGCCCAGAAATACAGCTTCTACTCCTAGATTCTAGACTAGTATACTACTACTAAGATATTTTTTTCTTGGGTAGCGACATGTCACGAATCTGAGGAACATGGCTTAGCTCCAACAAAAAGGGTTCCTTAGGCGTTAGTCGTACATAAGTTATGTGTGTGTGTGTGTGATTGTATTTGTTTACCTATATTGTAGGATCAACTTTGCTTCGCCTTTTTCTGTGCAGAGAAGAGAACCGATACCGATCTTGTTGTTTCTGTTCGTTTCATAAATCATTGTAAAGTCCCAGTTTAACCTTTCATGAACGCTTTGAGATGCCATTATCAATCCAGAAGCTCTCAAAGGTTCACTATCAGCAACTACTGGCTAGCGGCTTGTTAAAATACATTCCCTAGCACTTTCTATCATTTCTCTTCAATATGATATGACAACCACAACGTCTAGGGATTAAATTGGGCCAACGCACTATTTAATACGGTATTGAAATCGGTCCCAAGTATAAGGTATTTCTATACATTCACATCCTAGACGTGAGGGAAAGTGTTAATATACGTCGCATAACTTGTTCCATCAGTTTAAACTTTTATGAAACTTGGCTAGGTGGGTCGGTTCAATTATGGTATTAGAGTCACAAGGTTTAGGATCAAATCCTCGCCAATGCATTATTATATTAAAGTAGTGATCTAGGTCCCACACATCCACAACCTAAATGTGAGGGAAGTGTTAAAATACTAGCTCTATCTATCAATTCGAACTTTTGAGAAAATCTTTTTCTCGAATTAAAGGGCTTCCGCCCCCGATTTCATTCACATGTATCGAGCTATTTTATGACGATAGGTTCATGTTCGGCGAGGTCACGCTTAGAGATCAGGGTGAAAACACATCGAGACAATGATTTATACAGATTCAGGACCTGTACAATGTCCGGTAAAATCCTTACTCCTGTTTATGGGTGTTTGAGATTATCGTAGTGTGCTTTGGGGGTCTCGAAGTAAAGCTCAATCTCATCTGTGAATTTACATTCTCTAGTCCATATAATAAATTAGTAAACATTTGGAATTATGAACAACTTACACTACCCGTTGTTTAACTTTACTTGAAGTTACAATAGATGAGAGCACCCTGCGGCGAGGGCTTTTCCTTCTAAAAAAGCAAGAGAGAACTGCACAGATACTGTTTCTTTTTCTGGTGACAGACAAGATGAGAATGTCAGAAATATGCAACTTGTATTCCTCTGGGCCAAAAGCCACGATATATAGTACAGATACAGGTATGAATATGCAGGAAGCCCCCTCATATATGGGGAAACTACAATACAAATATATACATCTAACACCCCCCTCTCCCCTCAAACTTATGGTGGATCCACAACACTGAGTTTGGAGAGTAAGAAATCATGCTGCGCTCTGGTCTGTGCCTTCGTGAAGAAATCCGCCAACTGTAAATCTGAAGGCACATACTGAAGCGCAACAACCTGAGCCTGCACCTGAGCACGTGTATAGAAAGCATCAACACTAATATGCTTGGTAAGCTCATGCTTGACCGGATCACGTGCAACACTAATAGCACATGTACTGTCAGACAAAACTAGAGTGGGTGTGGTAATAGAGACCCCAAAATCCGCAAGTAACCACCGTAACTAGGTCACCTTAGCAGTCAACAAGGCCATAGCACGCAACTCAGCCTCAACACTCGAACGGGAAACCGCTGTCTGTTTCTTTGTCTTCTAAGCAATGAGCAAACCACCAACAAACACACAGTAAGCAGAAAGTGAACGATGATCCGAAGGATCACTCGCCCACGTAGCGTCCGAATAGCACTGGAGCTGGAGAGAGCTGGAACGAGGAAATAAAAGGCGACGAGTGATCGTACCACGAAGATAACAAAGAACACAGAGAAGATGACTATAGTGAACAGTGGTAGGAGCAGAAACAAATTGACTCGGAATATGAACAGGATAAGAGATATGATGACGAGTGATAGCAAGATAAACAAGACTCCCAACAAAATGACGTTAGCGCGTCGGATCAGAAAGAGGATCACCATCAGTAGGTTGAAGCTTAACATTAAGCTCCATAGGGGTCTCAACAGTGTGCTCATCCCCAAGAGCATCACGAGCAAGAAGATCCTGAATATACTTTTCCTGAGAGATGTAAAAGCCATCAGAAGTAGAGAAAACTTCAATCCCAAGAAAGTATCGAAGAGGACCAAGATCAGTCATAAGAAACTGATCACGAAGACGAGCCTTAACAAAGGCGATATACTCAGGATCATCACCAGTAATGATCATATCATCAACATAGAGAAGAAGAAGAGTGCGTCCACGAGGAGAAGTGTGAACAAACAGCGCTGGATCATGAGCACTAGGGGAGAAACCAGCAGCAGTCACTACAGAAGCAAAGCGCTCAAACCAGGCACGAGGGGCCTGTTTGAGGCCATAAAGAGAACGTCAAAGACGACAAACCATCCCCTCGGTAACAGAATACCCAGGAGGAGGCTGCATATAAACCTCCTCACTCAACTCACCATTGAGAAAGACGTTCTGAACATCAAGCTGGGACACAGACCAGTGACGAACAGAAGCAACAACAAGAGCCACAGGAGCAAAGGTCTCATCATAGTCACGACCATGCTCCTGCTGAAAACCACGAGCCACAAGACGCGCTTTATAGCGCTCAAGAGATCCATCAGAGCGAGTCTTAATCTTATAGACCCACTTACACGTGATAGGACGAACACCGGGAGGGGGAGAAACAAGATCTCAGGTGCCAGTGCGCTCAAGCGCAGCAATCTCCTCAGCCATGGCCAGCGGCCATTCAGGATGATGCTCAACATCCCGATAAGAAGTCGGCTCGGAGGCAACAGAAAGACCATACTGACTAGGAGAGTAACGGTTGGGGGCGCGACGCTAACGAACAGGACGAGTAGAGGGAAGCTCGTTAGAGGAAGACGACTCAGGAGACGACGATGAAGAAGAAGGAATAGCAGAGGAAGACTCCGGAGAACGAGGAGAACTAGGAGAACTAGACGGAGCAGAGGAGGACGGTGTAGAAGAAGAGACATCAGGGGGAGGAGATCCTGAATAAGACACAATAGGAGTAGAAGGAGGTGTGTCAGGAAAGAGAAGAAAAGAGATATCTTCCACCGGGTAGGTACCGCGGTGGGACGAGGATAGAAAGAACGCGTCTCATCAAAAGTAACATCACGAGAGATACGCATCCGATGACCAACGGGGTTCCAACAGCGATAGCCCTTATGCTCATCACTGTATCCAAGGAAGACACACTCAACAGACTGAGCAGTCAGTTTGGTGCGTCCGCGAGGAGCAAGGAGAACATAGCAAACACAACCAAACAAGCGAAGCATGGAGTAGTCTGGAGACTGTCCAGATAGGCGCTCAAGAGGGATGCCACCCTACAGAGTGGCAGAAGGCTGAATATTGATGAGGTAAGCCGATGTAGCGACAGCCTCAGCCCAGAAATGCGGCGGAAGAGAAGAAGCAATCATCATGGCACGAGTGGTCTCAAGAAGATGGCGATGCTTACGCTCAGCAACGCCATTCTAGGCATGTGCACCAGGACAGGAGAACTGAGCAAGGGTGCCCTGCTCAGCAAGAACACCTCGCAACATCTAGGAGATATAGTCACCAGCAGAATCAGCACAAAACACACGAATGGGGGTAGAATATTGAGTACGGACCATGGCCGCAAAACGCTGATATATGGAGAGCACTTCACTACGAGAGTGCATAAAATACAACCAAGTGTACCGAAAAAATCATCAATGAATAAAATATAGTAGCGATGGCCCCCTTTCGAAGCGAAAGTAGCCGGACCCCAAACATCGGAATGAACTAAATCAAAAGGTTGTTGAGATACAGACGCGCTAGTAGGATAGAGAAGCTGAATCTGTTTATCCAACCTACAACCCAGATAATGTAAAGACCCATCTCCCGAGACAGACCCTAGAAGACCACGATGAACTAATGACGACAGGCGAGAGTCACAAAGATGACCAAGACGATGATGCCACTGCTGAAAGGAACTGGTAGTAGAGGCGGCGACCGGAGAAGAACTGGCAGATGAAGTGGCAACGGAAGGAACACGAAGCCAGTCTAACTCCCAAAGTCCTGAAGAGTCACGGCTGCGAGGGTCAGCTCCAACCAGGGCCTGTGTGCGACGGTCCTAGACAACACAAGAATCAGCATCAAGAATGACGCGACAACCAGAGTCAGTAAGCTGGCTAGCAGAGAACAGATTCATCTTAAGAAGAGGGACATGAGAAATATCAGGAACAAAAAAAAAGTATAAAAGGTGCCCCGACTATAAACAGGAAGAGAGGTACCATCAGTCGTGAAAACACGGACAGGGGAAGGGAGAGAACAAAGAGCGGACAGAAAAGAAGATTCAGAGGTCATATGAAAGGAAGCTCCAGAATCCAGATACCACGGGGATGTACCTGACTGTGTAGAAGATGGTGGTCGCGCAGTGCCGGAAGAATCAGTCACAAAACCAGCAATGTCCGTCGAAGAAGAGTCTGTAGCAGCAAGCAGACCACGAAGACTCATGATAATGTCCTGATCAGAGAGAGCAACTGCTGAAGACCAGGAAGGAGCCGACTGCCCACGAGCCTGGTGCTGCTGATGTAAACTGGGATCCCGTGTATAACAGGTGGCCCAAGTGTGACCATCCCTGTTGCAGTAAGAGCAGTGACGAAGAGAACCACGACGACCCTGACCACGAGCCTGCTGGTGCTGACTCTGACCCTAAGGCTGCTGGTGTTGACTCGGACCCTGAGACTACTGGTGCTAAAGCTGACCCTGACCTGGAGGAGTGGGTAGTATCGGCGGCGACACAGAGGACCGCGGCTGAGTCGAGGCAGCAGACGGCATAGGAGGACCACGAGTAGCGAGCACAGACGGAACTGCGAGAAGACCAGCACCACGGAGACTGGTCTCCTCAGCCCGAAGCTCAGACAACGCCTCAGAGAGCGGAACATGACCACGAGTATTCAGCTGAGCACGTCGGGGCTCAAACTCCTGGCGAAGCCGAGACAAAAACTCATAGATGCGGTGAAACTCCAAATCCGAGCGCACAATCTAGCAGCACGAGCATGTGCCACAAACAGCAGTACGGAGAGAATCAAGCTGACGCCAGATAGCAGCACTCTGAGTATAGAACTCATCAATAGTGGAATCACCCTGCTGAAGAGCATGCTCCTGGCGAACCACGGAAGGTAAAGAGCATCCCCAGACGGCTGATAGCGTTGACGAAGATGTGCCCACTGAGCGGCAACAGTAGGGCGACTCATGAACTCAGCAGCATACTGGGGCAGAACACTGGAGGTGAGAACAACAGCAGCACGAGCATCCTCATCGACCCACTGAGTGTAGGCAGTCAGATCGTGGCGATAGGTCTCGAGGTCAGTAGAGTACTGCTTGAACATCAGGTCATAAGCAGCAACAACACTATCATCGGCACTCTGAGCAGCATCCTTGGCCTCCTGAGAAGCATCAGCACCGAGAACAATCGGCGTCGGCGGAAGAGGAGCCACGGGAGCAGGGGGCACGACGGACAGGAGACCTCGCCGGAGAGCACACCCCAAAGACGGAGACCGCGCATGTGAACGCGTATAAAGGAAGCGAAATCAGGGTAATTCGCGCCATCGAAGATCACCGGGCAGCGAGGAATCGCAACATAACCCGATGCATAAGACATCTCTTTGTCTCTTTTTTTTGAAGCAAATCTGGTCAACGGCAGCTGCAGGCAGATACCGGCCAAATTCCGGCCAGCCGGGAAACAAGGCAGCGCCTAAGGGGCGGGAAAGAACAATTCAAGCCGCCGGGGATCGATTCCCGGCAGCGGTGATAGCCGGCGGCGACGAAGTTCCGGCGAAGAGGAGTTCAAACGGCGGGCGGCTGGGCGACCGAGGCCAGGGAGAGCAGCAGCCTGTGGCCCGAACGTGTGGGGCCCGTCGGGTGGGGGCGGTCGGGGGTGACGGGCGGCCAGGGGTGACGGGCGGGTGCAACTCGAGCTCGGGGGAGGCTGCTCGGGGGTGTCCCATCGATCTGGGGAATCCCGTCGGGGGTCGGTTGTCGGGGACGGGGCGTGCAGCAGTAATTGTCGGCGTGCAGCAGCAGGAGTCGGGGGCGGGCGTGCAGCAGCAAGAGTTGTCGGCGGGGTTGCAGATCTAGATCGATCTGGGGCCAAGCAGTTGATCTGGCGGGGCGATCGATTGGAGCAGTCCCGTCAGCGGGTGCAGATGGATCTGTCCCGGAGCAGGAGTCCTGGTCCCGTGCGATCTGGAGAAGTCGCCTGAGTACCAAGACGGGATCGGGTCTGGACGAGACCGATTTAGAGAGGAACTGAACGGACCGCGACCAATCTGGAGAGGAGACAGCGGCAACCGGCGGCGGCGACGACGGCAAGGCCGTCGGCGACAAGGATGGTGGCGGCTGCAGCGACGAAGTTGCATGTAGGAGGAGGCTAACCTTACTCTAATACCATGTCAGGAATATGCAACTTGTATTCCTCTGGGGCCAAAGGCCACAATATATAATGCAGATACAGGTGTGAATATGCAGAAAGCCCCCTAACATATGAGGAAACTACAATAGAAATATATACATCTAACAGAGAATATGTCAGCTATATACATAAAATCATACTCCCTCTCCTTTTGTATACAAGGCAATTTCATAATTTGGGTTTAACTAACATATATTTTGTTGCTCAAATCAATGGTCAAGGTTGGGCCGATTTTACAAAGTGGCTTTGTATATAGAAAAATGGAGGGAGTAATTTACAGATAGGACGATGGACATAGCTAGTATGCATGACATACAACTAAGTAAATAAAACAGCATGTGGTGCGGCTTCCTAGGCTAGCTGTAGCTACATCCAGAACGCCACGGGGGAGAACGACGAGAGTTGCTTAGACACGCGACAAGAGGTAGTGTTCCTGTCTTTGATTCGCAGATTGCCCTCACGATCGTAACCGAGACGAAACGTGGTCATGTTGAGCAAGCAGCCACGAGAGTCACCAAAGGCATCGCAAAACTTTAAACCATCGGCCGCCACACAATCAACAAGGAAAAACCTGGAGTTCCCCATGTAGGTGAGAGTAGGCCCTCGCCCTCTAGCCAACTGATGCCCCGGGCTCCACATCTTGTGCTCCTTGGCCATCTTCCAGTATAATGGCTGCTGCAATGTGCTGCTGAGGGAGGGAACTTGGCAGGAGCAGATGTAGCCGTCTGGGTGTAGCCCAACCCACGCGTCTAGGTCGGCGTCGAAGCAGCCTTCGAGGTCGAAGGGGAACATCCATTCCCCATGGCGCCTCCACTCATGGCTCTTGGTGTCGAAGGAGAATGTGCCGCCACCGACATCGCCGAAGTAGGCGGACACAAATATGGTGTGTCCGTCCGGGTGAAGGGCGTAGGATTTGATCCTTTCGTCCTTGGTGAAGGGTGCCGGCACGCTTTTCCAGGACCAGTCGGTGCTCGGGCACAAAGAGCGCATGTCTTGGTCTTCCTTGGTGGCGGTCATGACTTCGAAGGAGTGAGGCCGCGACATGAAGTGGTAGGCAAACGCGAATAGCACGTCCCCGGCGGTGAAGAAGTAGTTTACGGCGTCGCGAAGTGAATCGGGGAGGGGATTGCCCATGGCCATTGCGGCGGTTTCCGTGTTGAAGACCAAGGTGGCGGCATATTGGTTGCTGGTGGCTATGATGTTGCTGCCCAGTGCTGCAAAGTCCATGGGGAAGTCAGGCACTGGCGACACAAGCCGGACGACAGGGGAGGTGCTCAGGTCAGGGCATTCGACGTCAAGCTTGCGGATGGTGAAGCCCATGTGCCAGTCGTCTAGAACCAGATAGAGGCTCTTGTTGTGCTTGTTTCCGCAGCGGTCGTGGTGGTTTGCCTGCTGACCCTCCTTGCCCTGCCGCCGGCGCTTCTTAGACATCTCTCAGGCCTCGCACGCCGTAGGAAACACACTTGGCCAAACTTGTTCTTTATATTTTCTCCCAATATCAGATATCCCAATGTCCCAGTACAAGTTCTAGGAGTAGATCAATGCACTCTCTGGTGCTTGTTATATATATAGACGCATAACGAAAGCATATAGACGAACTCTACTAGGACTAGGACTCCAATCGATCAGAAGCTAATTCGAAGTCGGCTAGCAGCCAACCAGATCGACATGGTAATAACCAAACCAAACCGAACCAAACTCAGCTAGCTAGTACTACTCGGAACTACCATATGGCATATGCAAGCCGATTACTACTAATCATGATTAAGCAAGCTAATAACCGATCTGACCTTGCGCGTGGCGGGGCTGATCTAGCTAGTAGATATAAGCACGAGAAAAACTCAGTTACCCACATCGCGGACGAAGAAGAGACAGGCAGGGCATGTCGCGCGTGAGAAAATTATTTTTGGGCATAATAAGCACGATAGAGGAAAATGTAACCACTTTGCACATAGTTCAGCACGGCAAGCTCTTGGAGCTAGAGCTCGCCTCCAGTAGCTTAGTACTCTTAGCATTCGTCGTCATGTCCACGGACGCCGTGGCTCGCCGCATGATGGATTTCATGTTTCTGTCGAGGCTCTGCTTCACTATCCTGTCCATGGTGTTCCGGCAAGCTTCTGTCCCGCCGTCGCCGTCTCCAACGCTGCCATCGCTGCCATGGCACGAGCACAACGCTTCAGTGCGCGGGCCGGAGTGCGCCCTGATACTGTCCTGCCCATCGTCCTTGAACCACTGCAGGATCTTTGCCGCCCTGCTCCGAGCCAGCGGAGTGCCGAGCAGGGACACCTCGAGGAGCGCCTGCACGGCGCCGAGACGTCGCATCCGCCGCATGAGCTCCCGTCCGGCAACGCCACCGCCGTGCGCGAGCGCCATGGCGAGGTAAGTCGCGTGCTCCTGGCACGCCGTGCTTGCGTGCCGCGCCACGGCCTCCACCAGCGCCCTCGGCGCCGCCTCGTCCTCCGCTATCTCTTGCCGCCCTGCCGCGCTGGCGGCCACCACGTCCGAGAGCACGCCCAGCGCTGTCTCCGACGTTGTGTCGTCCACGAGGGAGAGCGCGAGAAGGGCGCGCACGGCGCCGCTGGCGGCCACGGCCCGGACGTGCGCGAGGTTTGCCGAGAGGTTCCGGAGCGCGGCCAGGCAGGAGAGCCGCGTGCCGGTCGCGACGTCGTCGGCGGCGCTGCTAAGGGTGGCGACGAGGAACGGGATCAGCTCTGCGGAGGCGAGCGGGAAGTCCGTGTTGAGCAGCGAGGAGACGGAGAGGAGGAGAAGTGGGAGGTCATGGCTCCTTGCCAGGTCCCTGTCATCCGTGAGTTCCGGCAGCTTCTTGAGTAGGCCGGCCTTGACTATTAGCACCTTGTTTCTGAAACAAGAAAATGGAGTAGCATCCATTAGCAGAGGATTGACCATGACACAAACACACAACGCAAATTTCAAAGAAGAGAAAATGTTGAAGATCCACTGACTCACTGAGCAGAACATTTGATCTTCAATTTGCAAACCCATCGGCGTTTCTTCGTTAATTAAAAAAAAACTAAAAACCTGCTAAATCTAAGTCGTTTAACATCACTGTCGATTTGATTCAGACGTAGACGGACCCAAGTAAGAGGATTGACCATGACTAGTGGAGGAGTAGTTTATTCTAGTGAGCAAACCTTTTTTTTTAAAGATGGACTTTTGATAGGCTGTATTCTCCGTGCACGTGTTTGGGCAGCCGAGTTGGCCGACAGGAATATCACTATCGTGAACATCAATCTCAGCGTCGTCACGGCCAATAACCTTGTTATTATTTCTAACAATCGTGTGCGGCTTGGACGATGTACGTGGAAAAATGCAGTGCAAGTCTGCATCACGACATCCACTTCCTCTGAAGGATATATATATCTAAAATTCTCAAGGGAGCACGTCTGCACGTGGCTACTGGCTCGGTCGGTACGTATAGGCAAGATTTCCATGGAGGGAGAATATGCAGTTGGGTGTAGCATCATCACAGGTCAAATTGCAGCAACCCCTGCCTAACATTGTACGGGAGTACGTCTGGCCTGCCTGCCTGCCTGCCTAACGGCAACGAACAAGCCTGAATTATTGGCCAATCGCAGTTGGGTGCTGACATTTTGTGCAAGGTCAACATTAGTATGATGCTTCGTCAGAACGCAACTAATCCTAGATGGACTCACCTAATGCCTGTATGTAGGTGGAAAGAGGAGATTCAGAAATTCTTCTAGGCATGTTACTTGTTTTTCTTCAAGTTTGAGAGTCCACTGATTGACTCGTTGGAGCAATTGTTCCAATCAAACAATACGAAACTCTTGAATTCGGCTCTGATGAAAATATGACAGGGGGGGAAGAAGCTGGACAGGGTGACCTCTGGCTCTGTATGTACGCACGCAGAACAGCTAACTGAATATACACGGAAGCAGCAAGAACCAGTGACTGACCTGTGTGTTCCTCGGGCGAGCTCGAGCAGTGCCCTGACCGCGGCCATCCGCGCAGCGCCGGCGCCTGCCCCGGCATCCACGAGCATGGAGACGAGCAGCGGCACGACGCCGAGCTCCGGGAGCGCGCGCTTCGTCCGCTCGTCCGACCGCGCCAGCCTCCCGACCTCCGCGGCCGCCGCTGCCCTCTCCTCCCACGACGCCCCGAAGCTCAGCCGCTTCACCGCCCTCCTCACCGCGGCTCCGTCGCCGCCCAACGCGTCCCCCATCGCCGGCGTGCGTGATGTATCAGCACCGAGGAGGTTTGTGCACGTACGTGCTCGGGAGCGAGGGGATGGTGGCAGGTAACGTTTTTCTGGGCGGGGAAGAAAAGGTGGGCTTGGGTTGGGTTCGTGACTTGGGCTGCAGTTTGGGTGGACAGGTTTTGACATGCACGGCACTAGGAAAAGCAGCGTGGCTTTTATTGATGAGCGTGCGCCGCCGCCACGCCACGGCCGGCCGGACGGCGACAGCTGCCTATCGTCGTCGTGCTGCCAGGGGCCACGTACGGTGCACGCTGCCGGTGAAGTAGTGCTCGAGGGGGTGATCTTTACTGGCCGTGCTTGCTGTAGTGCTGTACATCCTCGGTACTGGCCTTTGGATTATGATTATGATCATGATGATGATGCGGTGCACCGGAACAGGGGAGGTGAGTCGGTCCAGCTAATTCAGCGCCGGCAGTACTCCGGCCGATCAGTTAGCGTGATTTTTTCTTCTAAAAAAAAGTTAATAGGAGCATCTCCAACAGACGCACTAAAATTCGGCGCGCTATATGTCGTTTTAACCACGCTGTAAACGTTTGTTGCACTGCGCTAAATTTCCTCCCGCCGGATGCTTTATCATGCAACGCGTGCTCGGGCGCTAAAAAAATTTTTTCACCACCGGGCGACAAGTTTACGGATCAATATACAACAATACAACATAGTTTTGAGACAATACAACATATAGTTTTCAAACAAATACAACAAGTATGCAACTATTGTTGTCCATGTCAATTCCACCATTCTTCCATAAGATCTTTTCGGAGCTCATCATGTGTGTCGTTGGAGCGAATGGCATGATACGAGGCAATGAACCGGGCAATCCTATGTGCGAACCTCCTCACTTGCACGGGAACCCCCATCAACTCGTAGTGGGTATGATTTCACATCTTTCCCACGATCATCCTCTATAATCATGTTATGCATGATGACACAAGGGCGCATGATATACCAAAGGCACTCTTGGTCCAAAAATATAATGGCAAATTGAGCTAGCAAAATCCTAAATGCTCTCTCTACATCTTTCCTAGCTGCCGCTTGTGCATTGTGAAATTGGGTTTGCTTCTTACCTCGTGGTTGAATAATCGGCTTCACAAATGTTTGCCACCTTGGATATATGCCATCGGCGAGGAAGTAGCCATAGTTGTACTTGTGGCCATTTGCTTCAAACTCCACCAATGGACCTTCCCGCATTGCAAGTACTGTCATCAGTGGTGACCGTTGAAGAACATTAATATCATTGCAAGACCCGGGCATTCCAAAAAAAAATGCATGCCATATCCAAGTCTCATAATCGGCGACCGATTTAAGGACTATAGTGGCATCCTTCTTATACCCTTTGAATTGTCCATGCCATGCCGGTGGACAATTTTTCCAACTCCAATGCATACGATCAATGGAGCCAAGCATACCTGGAAATCCCCGGTCAGCGTTGAACTCCAAAAGTCTTGTCGTGTCTTGAGCATTGGTGGCTCTCAAGTATGTGGATCCAAAAACATTCACAATTGCCACGACAAACATACATATGACGACGCGGTATGCTAATAGTAAGGATATGTTCTCTTCTTTCTCTTGGTCG
This sequence comes from Avena sativa, assembly GCA_916181665.1. Lineage (NCBI taxonomy): Eukaryota > Viridiplantae > Streptophyta > Magnoliopsida > Poales > Poaceae > Avena > Avena sativa. The sequence goes on along the minus strand of OV702279.1, from coordinate 377,643,605 downwards.
TACTCGTCATCCGATGAATCGTATGATGAACTCTACAAACATACATATTAAATGACTTCACTACAACTAGCTAGTAGCAAAAATGATGGCGGTCGGCCGGCGGAGGCGCATACCTTGCGAGCAAATTGGTGAGCTTCTTGGTTGCGCCATGTTGAGACGACGACATGGCGATAGCGGCGCGGGCTATGGAGAGGAGAAGGCGCGGGCGAGGCGGGGAGAAGCGCCGGCCTTGTGCCCGCCGGTGGCGACGGCGCCCGGTCGATACAGTGTGGCGGAGCGGCCGGTACTGCCGGCAGGAGGCGCGGGCGAGGTGGGTCTACAGCGCGGCGGCGAGCAACAGCGGGGCCGACGGCGGAATCGACCGGCGGCGGCAGAATTTTGCGGCGACGGCGCGATGGGAAAATGGATGGCGCGGGCGCGGGGGAGGGGATTTCAGCCGTTGGGGTATTCGCGCGCGCGTCGAGCGATGTTGCGCGCTGCATCCTGAGCCCAAAGTTTAGCTCTTGGGATAGGGCAAAAAGCCACGCCCCCCAAATTTTTTGTAGCGCCGCGTCGTATGCAGCGCCTACTGGAGGGCCGATTCTGTCTCCGCGCGCTACAAATCAGCGGTTTATATGGCGCACGCCCTACAGCGCCTGTTTGAGTTGCTCTAACGTGGTTTTAGTCAGAGCAGTGCAGCAACAGATGCGTGTACCTAACCGAAGAATTGAGCGACCATCATCCTAATTTTTAAAAATTAGAGAGCAACAGAAGTGAATTTTTCCGGCGGAGTTAAATTCACCATTAGTCATTGTACTTGACATCCGAGGTCAATACAGTCATCATACATAGAGAATACGAGATTACAGTCACTCAACTTGCATCCAAACCCATGCGAGGTCACCGCGCTCGTCCTAGCATTGTATATGCCGACGTGGCGTTGGCTGGCCCACTGTTAGTAGCTTTAGACATAATAGTTTGGAATGTTGAGATTTACAGGGTTTTTTTGGAAATCGTCTATGACTAGATAACCCACGTGGGATCCGATGCTCTTCTCTTATTCTTACCTAAACTTTCCCTCTTCACTGTTCCAGTCTTGGGCTTATCACTTCCATTTTCTGAGTCTAAGCTATAAATCATCATCCCCATCAGAAAGAATATAGTCAGAGCCTAGAATCTCAAAATCAGAGTCTTCATCATCTTCCTCACTGTCACTCACTGCCTTTTCACTGGATTCTCCTTTTGCACTAACTTCACAACCAGCTGAGATGCTGCTGCTTTCTTCTCCTCTTACTCTGCCTCCTTGTACCAGGACCAGTTGGATACACGGTTTGTATTGGTATGTGAGAACCTTCTTCAATTGGAGACGAAGACTATATTGGTATTGGAGAAGTTTCTTCGGAGCCAAGCTCAGATTTCTTACTCCTAGGTGCCTTAGAAGGGCTAACAACAGTGGGAAACTCAGAAAAAGGAAAATGAACCACATCATCAAACTCCATGCTGTCTAAACTCTGCTCATGATCCAAATATAGCTTGACATAGTGCTGGCCAATTCCAACTAGAGTGATCATAAAGTTGGCTCTCACTTCATCCGTTATCTCCCTTAACCCATTGTTTTTTATGATGAGCATCGGAATGGAGTAAAAGATCTTCATCCTTCCAGCCACCTCATAGCCTATTTATTTCACCATCTTCTCAACAATCAATAGTGCCCAGCCTTCCATCTCTATGTTATCATAGCGGATAATGTGGCCATCCACACAGGTTCCGTGCGGTGACCCAGCATACCACTGCATGATGTAGTACACTATAGTCGTTGACATAACACCAATAAAACACCGTTCACTAGTATTACATCCCTCAGAGTGGTACAACAGAAACACAGCAGGTCCAAGACATGACTATAGGTTACAACTCGACTCTTTACAAAAGATCCAGAGAACACTCTAGGTTAAATAGAGAAAGAAACTTCTTACAAAGAAGAATCAAAGAATAACAACTTCAAATCTATCATACTAATAAGACTAGTATCTGGACTATTGGGCTTGCATTGCTGCTATCGGAATACTCTACAGAAATAGGTTCTATGGCTAGAGATTTTATTCCTATCTAATCAGCAACTTGGTCTTCACTTTAGTTGATGTATATGTTGACTTCCTTGACTTCATTGAAGAACTTGAACTGTTGAGGACGATTCCTTTGAGCATAAGTTGATGTAGACGTCATCTGTATTGGCTTCAGAACCTAGCAAGGTTTAAGAAGATATGTTGAGTACGAGCGTACTCAGCAAGTTCACTAGAAAGGATTGTTTGATGCACTATATCTACAGCCACAGACCATAGGTCGTAGGTAATACAAGTTTTCGTAAATATTTCTTCAAAGGTTACTTTTATTCTGAAAAGCTATGTCCGTCAACCTTCAGGGTTTACCAGAACTTTCATGGAGTTCCTTTCCCGCCGCGTTCGCAGCTTCTTCCCGAAATAGGGAGTAACAAATTGCAGTTCTTACACTCTGCATGTAGGGGTTCGTAGCATGGAAAACAAAAAAATTCTACCGCATACAAACAAACAAGCCAAGATCTATCTACTAGATTGTAGCAACGAGTCGATGGAATAACTCACCCTCGAAGATTCTAAAGTGTTTAACGAGAGCGGATTCTCGTGGGTGATGTAGTCGTACTCTTCCCGATCTCAAGATCGTGTAGACGATCCTTCCGGCGCTGCGTTCCGGCAGCGCTCCCGCAGTCGGTCACACGTTCGGTACTCAATGAAGACCTTCCTCTCCCTTGTTCCAGCAGGCAGCGGAGGTTGTAGCACTCTCCTCGCGATTCCGGCAGCATGACGGCGTGGTACCGGAAGTAGAGGGGAGATCTCGCAGGGTTCGCCTTAAGCCGGAGCGAGTATGGTGGACTATGAGAGAGCCCTCGGTGATCTAGGGTTTAGACACACCAAGGAGAGGGGGCTAGGCCGGCGGCTAGGGCTTGGGGAAGCCCAAGTCGGTGGCTAGGGTTTGCCCTAGGCGGCGGCAGCAGCAGGAGGTGGTGGCGTCGGCGGCTTGGGGCTAGGGTTTGGAGAGGTGGAGTTGTGTGCTTGGAGGGGCAGCCCTGCCCCTCCTTATATAGGTGGAGGGCGGCGGCCAAGGGGAGGGGAGTCCCTCCCCAACTCGGCTTCCAAGGCCGACGGTGGAGGGAGAGGGACTTCCTCCCCAAGTAGGTTTCCTACTCTCCCTCCACCAAGCAAAATAGTCGTTTGACTTTTCAAATTGGCGTTTGACTTTTCAAACTAGGATTTGATTTATCCCTTTATTTTGCTCAGCGATGACACCTAGTACATGATGCAACCATTCCAACTTGTTATGACACATTCATGTACCCTTCCCCTCCGGAGTGCCAGACATTCCGGAACCTTCTAGAACATTCCCGATGAAAACACCGGAACCATTCTCCAACCCCGAAACAGGACTTTCCTTATATGAATCTTATTCTCCGGACCATTCCGGATCTCCTCGTGATATCCCGGATCCCATCCAATACTCCGAACAACATTCGGTCTCTTACTCATCATTCCATAACTACTCAACAACGTCGAATCCTTAAGTGTGTCTCCCTACGGTTCGTGAATTATGCGGACATGATCGAGACACTTTTCCGAACAATAACCAATAGAGGAATCTGGAAATTCATATGGCTCCCACATATTTCTACGATTACTTTGCGATCGAATGAACCACTTACATACGATACCAATTTCCCTTTGTCTCACGATAGTTTACCTATCCGAGGTTTTGATCGTCGGTATCTCTGCATACCTAGTTCAACCTTGTTAATGATAAGTACTCTTTTCTCGTTCCCGTGATATGTGATCCCTTGTGAGCCAGTCACATGCTTGCAAGCTAATTGGATGACATTCCACCGAGAGGGCCCACAGTATATCTATCTGTCATATGGATGGACAAATCCCACTCTTGATCCATGTGTCTCAATCAATACTTTCCGAACACTCAATGCCACCTTTATAGCCACCCAGTTACGGTGTGGTGTTTGATGTCATCAAAGCATCCTTCTGGTGATGGTGATAAGCATGATCTCATGGTCGAAGGAATTAGGTTACTATGTATCAGAAAGCATATAGCAATTGAACTATTAAAATGACTTGATCTTTATGCTATGCTTATCTATAGGAGTATGTCCATCATATCATTCTCCTAACGATATGATCTTGTTGTTAATAACATCTCAATGTTCATGATAGGGAAACCACAATCATTTATTAACCAACAAGCTAGTATTATGAAGAGGCTTTACTAGGGACTTCAATTTAAGTTGACAAATCACACAAGTATTAATATTTCCTTGTTAATACTATTATAGCATGAATGTAAACATTTATCATAAACACAAAGATATAATAATAACTACATTTATTATTGCCTCTAGGGCATATCTCCAACACTGCAGAGGTGCGTTACTTTACCCATGAGAGGTTAAATCCTTGTTGCACAACCGGACGATCTTTCCCGTCCACACTTCCTATGGTGTGGGCCCCAGTAGATGATCCAAGCCAATCATTGTCCTTCTCCGCGACCCCGCATACACCGCAATTGTTGTATGCCCAAACTCAAGGTAGACTTTTCCCCGTATAAAACGTCTATACCTTAGTTGGATACACACAACAACCATTAACACTAGAAATCTGTCTTTTGTAAGCCCAGATCCACGGTAGACTTTTCCCCGTATAAAACGGCTATACCCATGATCTGCAACTTACAAACGCCTAGAACAGTGTCCAATGCATGCGAAAGGGAGCCGATCCAGCCGACTTCTCCGTCCCATTCTAAATCTCATGGTTAACGCGTAATATACGACGCAAGAATCACTAGCGACATTGGTTGTTAAGTCCTAGATAATATGTTCCTTTACCACCAGAACTTTCATACTAGGTTATTACCTCTTGGTAAATAACCTATAATCGTATTATTATGAAAATAGTGTTTTCTGACCTTTTTGAAATGCAGGTGATGACAACACTAGATTATTGCCTCTAGGGCATATCTCTAACAGTCTCCCACTTACACTAGAGTCAACTAATCTAGATTACATGGTAATATACCGAACACCCATGGCAGTTTGGTGTTGGTCATGTTTTGCCCTCGGGAGAGGTTTAGTCAACGGATCCGCCACATTCAGATCTGTGTGTACTTTGCAAATCTTTACGTCACCATCTTGGAAATGTTCTCGAATAGCGTGAAAACGTAGCTTGATGTGCTTCAGCTTCTTGTGTGACCTTGGTTCTTGCGCATTGGCTATGGCGCCCATGTTATCACTGTAGATAGACATTGGGTCCAGCGCACTTGGAACCACACCGAGCTCTGTAATGAACTCTTTCATCCATATCGCTTCTTGTGAAGCCTCCGAAACAACCATGTATTCCGATTTAGTTGAATATCTCGCCACAACGCTTTGCTTTGCACTCCTCCAGCTAACTGCTGCACCATTCAAAGTAAATATGTATCTAGATTGTGATTTAGAATCATCCGGATCGGTGTTCCAACTAGCATCGTTGTAACCATTAACAACAAGTTGTTCATCACCTTCATAAGAAAGAACCATATCCTTAGTTCTTCTCAAGTACTTAAGGATGTTTTTGACCGCTGTCCAATGATCCACTCCTGGATCACTTTGATATCTGCTAGTCAAACTAACAGCATATGCAATGTCGGGTCTAGTACATAGCATGGCATACATTAGAGATCCTATGGCTGAGGCATAGGGAGTCTTACTCATCCTTTCTCTATCTTCTGCCGTTGTTGGACTTTGAGTTTTACTCAACGTCGTATTGGGCAACATGGGCAAGAACCCTTTCTTGCTATCTTCCATTCCAAACCTCTTTATAACTTTGTCCAGATATGTACTTTGTGACAATGATATTAGGCGTCTTGATCTATCTCTATAAATCTTTATGCCTAATATGTAAGCTGCTTCGCCAAGATCTTTCATTAAAAAACTTTTATTCAAATATTCCTTGACACTATTAAGAAGGTCTACATCATTCCCAATCAACAATATGTCATCTACATATAGTATTAAGAATGCTACAGAGCTCCCACTCACTTTCTTATAAATACAAGCTTCTCCATAAGTTTGTATAAAACCAAAACTTTTGATCACCTTATCAAAACGTTGATTCCAACTTCGGGATGCTTGCTTCAATCCATAAATGGACCGTTGAAGTTTGCATACCTTGTTAGCATCCTTAGGATCGACAAAACCTTTGGGTTGCATCATATACAACTCTTCATCAATGTCTCCATTGAGGAATGTTGTTTTGACATCCATCTGCCATATCTCATAATCATAATATGCAGCGATTGCTAACATAATCCTCACAGACTGTAGCTTCGCTACAGGTGAGAAAGTCTCATCGTAGTCAACTCCTTGAATTTGTCGAAACCCTTTTGCGACAAGTCGAGCTTTATAGACAGTAACATTACCATCAGCATCTGTTTTCTTCTTGAAAATCCATTTGTTCTCGACAGCCTTCCGGCCATCCGGTAAGTCCACCAAAGTCCATACTTGGTTTTCGTACATGGATCCAATCTCGGATTTCATGGCATCTTGCCATTTATTGGAATCTGGGCTCATCATCGCTTCCTCATATGTCGCAGGGTCATCAGTGTTGTCCACCAACATGACACTCATCACGGGATCATACCAATCAGGAGTGGTACGAGTTCTTGTTGACCTGCGAGGCTCTTTAGGAACTACAACCTAAGTTTCATGATCATCATCATTAGCTTCCTCTCTTATTGGTGCAGGAACCACAGGAACTTCTTCCGGTGTTGCGCTACTCGCAAGTTCGAGAGAAGGTTCGACAACCTCGTCGAGTTCTACTTTCCTTCCAGTCACTTCTTTCGAGAGAAATTCTTTCTCTAGAAAGGATCCATTCTTGGCAACGAAGATTTTGCCTTAGGATCTATGATAGAAGGTAATACCCAATAGTTTCCTTTGGGTATCCTATGAAGACGCATTTTTCCGCTTTGGGTTCAAGCTTGTCCGGCTGTAACTTCTTTACATAGGCTTCGCAACCCCAAACTTTAAGGAACGACAATTTAGGTTTCTTCCCAAACCATAATTCATACGGTGTCGTTTCAACGGATTTAGATGGTACCCTATTTAAAGTGAATGCGGCTGTTTCTAATGCATAACCCCAAAATTATAGCGGTAAATCTGTAAGTGACATCATAGAACGAACCATATCTAAGAGAGTTCGATTACGACGTTCGGACACACCATTACGCTGTGGTGTTCCCGACGGTGTTAATTGTGAAAGTATTCCGCATTTCTTCAAATGCTCGCCAAACTCGTAACTTATATATTCACCTCCACGATCAGAACGCAGAAATTTAATCTTCTTGTTACGTTGATTCTCAACCTCACTTTGAAATTTAAACTTCTCGAAAGTTTTGGACTTATGTTTCATGAAATAGATATACCCATATCTACTCAAGTCATCCGTGAAGGTAAGAACATAACGATAACCACCGCGCGATGCTACACTCATTGGTCCACACACATCGGTATGTATGATTTCCAATAAGTCCGTAGCTCGCTCCATCATACCAGAAAATGGAGTCTTAGTCATTTTTCCCATCAGACATGTTTCGCATCTTTCAAGTGATTCAAGAAGTCCATCAGAATGGAGTTTCTTCATACGCTTCACTCCAATGTGACCAAGACGACAGTGCCACATATAGGTCGAGTTATCGCTCGATTTCAAACGTTTAGCTTCAATGTTATTAATATGTGTATTTCCACTATCGAGATTCAATAAGAATAGACCATCTATCAAAGGTGCATGTGCATAAAACATATTACTCATATAAATCGAACAACCATTATTCTCGGACTTAAACAAGTAACCATCTCGCAATAAACAAGATCCCGATATAATGTTCATGCTTAACGCAGGCACCAAATAACAATTATTTAAGTATAAAACTAATCCCGATGGTAGATGAAGAGGTAGCGTGCCGATCGCGGTCACATCATGAGATACACATCAATAACATGTATATCGGATATACCTTTCTTCTTGATGTTGTCGTTCTTCAAATCCGCCAAGTACTTTGGGCAATTCCGCTTCCAGTGACCTTCTCCCTTGCAGTAAAAGCACTCAGTGAAGTGTCCCTTTTGCTTAGACTTGCCTTTCTTGAATTTGGTGGTCTTATTGACCATCAACACTTGGTGCTCTTTCTTGATCTCCACTTCTACAGATTTTAACATGGAGAAGAGTTCTGGCAACTGCTTGTTCATGCTTTGCATATTGTAGTTCATCACAAAGTTCTTGTAACTTGGTGGTAGTGATTGGAGGACACGGTAAATCCCCAAAGCATTAGGAATCACTATACCCAAGCTTTGAAGTTTGTTTGTGTGCCCAGACATCTTAAGCACATGCTCACTGACGGAGCTGCCCTCTTCCATCTTACAGTTAAAGAACTTTTCAGAAGCCTCATAGCTCTCAACTGCCGCGTGAGTCTCAAAAATCAATTTGAGTTCACGGACAATATCATGTGGGTCTGAATTCTCAAACCTTTTATGAAGCTCCGATTCTAAACCATACAAGATAGCACACTGAACTGTGGAGTACTGAGTCTTCCGAGTGAGGTAAACATTCTTTACTTCATCGGTAGCAGTAGCTGCAGGCGGGTCACCTAGCGGTGCATCCAGCACATAGGTCAAATTACCAGCATTGAGGACAATCCTCAAATTGCGGAACCAATCCGTGAAGTTGCTTCCATTGTTTTTCAACTTTTCTCTCTCTAGGAACGCATTAAAATTGATGGTAGGGGCCGCCATTGATCTACAACATATTTGCAATAGTTTAGACTAAGTTTATGACAAATTGAGTTCTAATTAATAGTTAAATTAATCTAGGTGAACTCCCACTCAAAACAATATCCCTCACATTGTTTTAGCGATCACACGAACCAAATCCACCACATCAAAACCGATCATCACGAGAGTTGATGTAGCTTCAATGGCGAACAATCGACATGTTCATCATATCTACTATATGATTCATGCTTTACCTATTGGTGATCCGTGTTCCGAGACCATGTCTGTACATGCTAGGCTCGTCAAGATCAAACCTTAGCTTCCGCATGAGCAAATATGGCTTGCTCACGTTGTATACACTTGCAGAATCTAACACACCCGATCATCACGTGGTGCTTCGAAACAACAAGCTTTAGCAACGGTGCTTACTAAGGATGAACACTATAGAACTTGAAATTCATGTGCATGAGGGATCATCTTATAATGCTATCGTCGTTAACTAAGCAATACAAGATGCATAAAGGATTAACATCACATGCAATTCATAATATGTGATATGATATGGCCTTTCTTCTTTGTGCTTCCGATCTCCATCTCCAAGCACGAACATGATCTCCATCATCACCGGCATTGCATCAAGTTCAATGACGCTGCTCCATGGTTGTCGTCCACCAGCTTCAACTATTACAACTACTTTGAATAGACACGCGGGTCTTAACAGAAATTAAAGACAACCATATGGCTCCTGCCGGTTGCCAACTTACAATAAGGAACATTGCATACATCAAATATAATCACAATCATGGCCATATCACATCACAGCACACCCCTGCAAAACAAAGTTAGACGCCTCTAATTTCTTTGCATGTTTTACATGGTTTGGGGCTTTCAATAAGTGTCGATCTAACTTACGAACAAGAACCACAACATTGATGTTTGAACTATCAAGTGCCTGTTGTAAATTGGATCTATACTATAATGGGAGAGACAGACACCCGCAAAGCCACTTATGCAATACAAGTTGCATGTTGAGCGTGGAGCAAGTCTCATGAACGATGTCATGTAAGGTTAGCCCGGGCTGCTTCATCCCATCGTATACCGCAAGATGCAAAGTACACAATAATCAATTGATAATAAAAGCACCACCTCCCACAATGACCATTGTGTTCTACTCGTGCAACAGATCTACATATAGACACGACTCTGATACCACTGTAGGGGTTCGTAGCATGGAAAACAAAAAATTTCTACCGCATACAAACAAACAAGCCAAGATCTATCTACTAGATTGTAGCAACGAGTCGATGGAATAACTCACCCTCGAAGATTCCAAAGTGTTTAACAAGAGCGGATTCTCGTGGGTGATGTAGTCGTACTCTTCCCGATCTCAAGATCGCGTAGACGATCCTTCCGGCGCTGCGTTCCGGCAGCGCTCCCGCAGTCGGTCACACGTTCGGTACTCAACGAAGACCTTCCTCTCCCTTGTTCCAGCAGGCAGCGGAGGTTTTAGCACTCTCCTCGCGATTCCGTCAGCACGACGGCGTGGTACCGGAAGTAGAGGGGAGATCTCGCAGGGCTTCGCCTTAATCCGGAGCGAGTATGGTGGACTATGAGAGAGCCCTCGGTGATCTAGGGTTTAGACACACCAAGGAGAGGGGGCTAGGCCGGTGGCTAGGGCTTGGGGAAGCCCAAGTCGGCGGCTAGGGTTTGCCCTAGGCGGCGGCAGCAGCAGGAGGTGGTGGCGCCGGCGGCTTGGGGCTAGGGTTTGGAGAGGTGGAGTTGTGTGCTTGGAGGGGCAGCCCTGCCCCTCCTTATATAGGTGGAGGGCGGCGGCCAAGGGGAGGGGAGTCCCTCCCCAACTCGGCTTCCAAGGCCGACGGTGGAGGGAGAGGGACTTCCTCCCCAAGTAGGTTTCCTACTCTCCCTCCACCAAGCAAAATAGCCGTTTGACTTTTCAAATTGGCGTTTGACTTTTCAAACTAGGATTTGATTTATCCCTTTATTTTGCTCAGCGATGACACCTAGTACATGATGCAACCATTCCAACTTGTTATGACACATTCATGTACCCTTACCCTCCGGAGTGCCGGACATTCCGGAACCTTCTAGAACATTCCCGATGAAAACACCGGAACCATTCTCCAACCCCGAAACAGGACTTTCCTTATATGAATCTTATTCTCTGGACCATTCCGGATCTCCTCGTGATATCTCGAATCCCATCTGAGACTCCGAACAACATTCGGTCTCTTACTCATCATTCCATAACTACTCAACAACGTCAAATCCTTAAGTGTGTCTCCCTACGGTTCGTGAATTATGCGGACATGATCGAGACACTTCTCCGAACAATAACCAATAGAGGAATCTAGAAATTCATATGGATCTAACATATTTCTACGATTACTTTGCGATCGAATGAACCACTTACATACGATACCAATTTCCCTTTGTCTCACGATAGTTTACCTATCCGAGGTTTTGATCGTCGGTATCTCTGCATACCTAGTTCAACCTCGTTACTGATAAGTACTCTTTTCTCGTTCCCGTGATATGTGATCCCTTGTGAGCCAGTCACATGCTTGCAAGCTAATTGGATGACATTGCCTTTTGTGATTGCAAGATTATGCACTCACGGTCTTCGAGATGATATAAGATCCAATATCTGAAATCAGCATCATTGGTCCGGTAGGAACTAATGTTTAAAGAAGCAAGATGCAGTTATGCATAAGTAATGATATGCATTTTGTAAAACTCCCAAAGTGAATCCCCAATGCTCTAAGTGCAGTGAATTTAGGTGATTCTTTTAAGAGTTGGTTTATCTTTAAATTTAACTTTATAAGTAAGGACCTTTATAAGGAACTCAAGAGTTAGCAATCCAACATATACAAGTAAAGTATAAAATAATGTGATTATGGTTAATGGTCATTTGGTGAATATTGATAAACATCCTTGGGATTGAGTTGTTAAGAATTGAAGAATTTATTATAAGATTATTGTTTGAAGCGGAAAAAAGGATAACATTTGAAGAAAAGATTTCCTTTCTAAGGTTTAAACAATCTTTATTGTTAATAAAACATGATCAATGTCTTTTGGTGTTTGATTGATTAGTTTGGACTTGAGATGCTTTATGTCTTAATTTAAATAGACCAAAGTTAACTATAAGAACATAAGTAGTTTATTAGACATGAGGTTATAAGATTTTTGAGACTAAAGTTAACTTTAAAATGATAAATAAACTTAAGGTGGAATTGGTTTTAATTATTCTCAAGTTTTGGATTTATGATAAGTATGACTAAGGTGTGGGATTATGGATGTTATCTTTAAATGGATGATTAGATTAACTTTGTTTTGCTATTATGAAGGTAATATGCATCTATTCAATGTAAGTATAATTTGGATGATCTCTTTAAGGTGTTAGATTTAAATTTATGTTAAACATTATTTAAATATTAAGATCACCCCTTAATATTAATATATATAAAGTTATTTTAAAGATTATGGTTTTGAATTTTTGATTTAAAGATTATTTTTTATTACAGGGTTAATAACTTATACTTAAGTTTTATTATGAATTTTAGTTATGGTTTAGAACTTTAGTAATTATATTTTTAAGGTTTTAATATTTCTAGAGAAATATAATTATTTCTTATTTAAGAAATGTTTTTAAAGAATTTTCAAAATAGGTAATAGACAAGGATTTATTACTTTAAAATATTAAAAACCTTTCTGATAGTATTTTAATATTTTTCTAGTGTAATATATATATTATATATCTTAAAAATGATTTTTATTTATTTTTTAAGTATTAATCTTATGTTTATGAAATTCCATAAAGGACCAATTATCTTTGAATATTAACTTAAAATTTTATTTATTAAATACTCAAGTTAGTATTTTTATAAAATAGTAGATTTGTTTTCATACACAAAAATGATTTTTTTATTGATTTTTTTCTTTTAGGAATTTTCCTTATTTTATTTCATTTAGGATTTTTGTATCTTTAATATTTATTTATTTTTTATTTAACTCAAACAAGCAAAGTTATATTTTTATCTGGTAGAGATTATTTTTGTGATCATTTTGATATATTACATATATTTTTAGGAGTTCTCGTTATTTTTTTTCTAGAATTAAAAGGATTTTAGGTTATTTTGGTAATTCTCTATTTTACTTCATTTTTTTGTGGTCCCTTTTTCTGTTGGGTTGAATTCCTAAGTCAACTGGGCCCATAAGTCGACTCGGCCCCAATAGACCCAATTAGTTGGGCTATTCCTGGCACAACACCCCTCTCTCTTTCTCTTTCTCCCTTTCCTCGTTCCCTACTCACACGACACGCACGCACACACGCCACTCCCTCGCATCCAGCGCTGCCATGGCTCTACTGCGCCATCGCTCGCCCTCGCCAAGCCATCGCCAACACCAGCGAGATGGGTATCTGCTTCGCCTTCCTATGATCTACAACTCCCTCTCACTTGATTTGATTTTAGCGGTCTCACTCACTTGTTTTTGACCTCGAAACCCTCGCGGCAGCTCGGCATGTCTGGCCTCCGCTGGCCAACTCCGGTACCTCCAATTTCCGGCGTGGTTCTGTTATTTTCACTTCCTTCTACTACCCCCGATGTAGGATTGTTATTCGTTGAACATTGCTTGGATTTGATGATGACCCTCAGGTCTCTGCTTCTCCTCTGTCAAGCCAGCCTCGACTCTCGCGGGACGGCGACCATGGTTGCAACCCATTGTCTGTTGACTCTGTACTTTGCTGTGCTGATGGCCCGCTGGTGGTGACTGTCTCGGTTCTGGTACCGGCTGGATGGCGTTGCAGCTGCGCAACCCCGGCGATGAACCTGATGTGTTCCCGCTACCTCTTCCTCTACTCTAATTCAGGTAATCCTTGTGTGAGCGGCCCTTGAGTCGATGGTCTAGGTTAGGTTGAGAACCAGTTATACTAGTTGGTCTGTTAACCTTGCAAATGATTTATGGTTCAGATGATTCGATTTTTTCTAGTCGTCCAATTCCTAAACCATATGTTGGTGCTGCTATATCTCTAGATGAACATCTAGCTCTAGTAGACGTTTTTATACCGAGCATCTACTCGACATGCTATTGAGTGTCACTGATTGCTGACAGGTGTTGAGAAATATAGGCTCCATTGATTCCTTGTAGGTAAAATGCATTTATTTAAGCATGAACAAATGGAGTTAGTTGGAGAAATTAACACTTGCTGGTTTTGGTACATTATACCAAGTGGTTCATGAAATTTTATTTAGATGATATGTATATGCATCAAGAAGCATGGTGCCTAGTTTGAATGCCTTTTCTAGTTTAGCCAAACCTTGTGGTTGCTATCAGTGTATCTGCCACTGTGATGCCTCCCTTTGGAGTGTACACAATGGTAGCTATCCCTGGTAGTTGGCTGTTGGGTTATCTATCTGGAAAACCATAATTGGATGCCAATGATGTTAAGGCTGAGGTTTTATATTGAGTCAAACACATAATAAGGTGGTTATCCTTAGCTGATTATAAGCTAAGTCAAATGATTTTAGAGATGAAATGATTCCTAGATTGGTGACTAGGAAGATGATTGGATTTACTTTGGTATCATTCACATTTGGATGAGGTTGCCATTTGCATATGTTGTCAACATGACAATAGAGGTTTAATTGATTCCTAACTATTCTGGTTAGGAAGATGATGCAAGGATTAGCTTGTTTGATTATAGATGATATACAAGCATGGGTATTTGCTGATGTTGCTAGTGTAAATTCTTTAGTGATCTTTGTTGCTTGGAATTTGCTGCTGTGGTGCCTCAGTTGAGTGTGCACAGCAGTCATGTATAGCAACATGATCTGCTGCTTGATTTTACTCACCAAAGATGAAAATTTGGCTGCCAATGATGCAAAGGCTGAGGCATAATATTTGGTTAAAAAACAGATGTTATGATTTGGACTTTTTATGTCTCTGTGATGATTTTGCAAAGCAATACTTTGCAATACTGAGAGTACCACTCCATCCAATCCTCCTAGAGGAAAATCTAGTTGAAGGGTAGATGGAGCTCATTGATGTGTATTATTTCCCTTGTGTTCCCAGATCTGCATACAAGATATATGAACAGATGCTGCATGATTTAGTGGTTAGTTCTGATGATTCTTACCTGCTGGTTGTGAGTGGCTTATGGACTTTGTAGATATTGATTACCTACACCAATACTTATGTCCTGCTCCACCATCTGTCTCTGGTTTAATTCCAGCTACTCCTTTTGGCATCTTAATCTCCTCCTTGACCTGCCATTGGCTCTATGATCTGTTGTCGATGATACCTTCTTCTCTAGAGGTACTCCTGGTATTGTCCTTGATTTATTTACTAGGCTCTACTCAGTGATTTTATTGTTAGGTACTGGATATGTGGGTCTTGGTGATGATCTAATAAAAACAGATGCTCTTGAGGTGGAACAGACTTGTGATGAACAGAGAAAGAGATAGTTGTGGTTGTGTGGTGTAACTGTACTTGTGGTGAAAGGATGAGTAGAGAGAGGTGGTGCTATGGTTCCCTCCTCTTATCCACCCATTCCTTGGCTGCTTCATGTGTTGACAGCTCATGCCAAGCAGTTAGGTGTGTGTGTTGCTTGCACTGTTCTGGATGAGTGCAAGACCAAATATCTTGATACTCCTTTTTACTTCTACCACTCTGGTGAAATTTGCCCCATAATTCACTGCCAATGAGGTTGTACTGGGGAAATTATCTGATTAAGAACAAATACTCTATTTGGTGAAATTGCCCCTACCTATGATGCATAAGCCTGAGGCAAAAATTCTAGACAAGAACAGATTTTACAATGGCCCCCTTTTTTAATACTACTCAATGATGAGGCAAAGCAATGCATTACATTGCTAAAACCTGAGAGTACCATAACCCCCATAACCCCTTGTTTTTCCATTTCTTTTGCTTGTTGTTTTTACTTGTAGGGAACAAGACTAATGGGGATAAGAAGAAATGAAGAAAACAGGATACAAAAGTAGATAGGAAAATAATTTAGGTTTTCTTGATATCAAGTATTGTAATTACTTTTCTGTTTGAATATTGTACAAACATTGTAATGTTGTAATGTATTCAATACAATTTACTTTTTTCTTTTCTTTTATAATTCATTTGCAAAGACAATGTAATATTTATATCTGCTTGTAATAAAGAATCATTTTAGTTATTTCATTTATGTAATTCATTTTTATATTTATACACTTGTAATTTACTTTTTCCCTTTTGACATTTGTAAAGGACAATAATGTTTGTATTATTGTTTTAAAGTTATTATTTTATGTTTATTCCTGAAAATTGTAAAGATATTGTAATATTATTTATATAATGATAAAGTAAATGTTTCCTCCACTATTGTAAATTGGAACTTATAAATATTTATACCTTGTTACTAATTCCATTCTTATTTATTGTTATAGTTCTTTTTTCCTTTTGTTTTTTAATTTCAATCATCTTTTCTATTTGAATAACTGTAATTATTGGATCTTATTCATAAATAAGAGTTCATCTCTTATTTCCTATTACAATACAATTTCCATTTACTTTTTTATTTCAAAAAAAAAATTGCATTCAAATTTATCAATTAAATATTCAAATTTGAATTGTCTTCCCCTCAAACACAAAAGTACAGTAGAGGTCATGTCGAAATCCATCGCACCTGACATGATGTTTCCATCAGAACAAGAGAGACATCGATTCCTCTATAGCTTCTTTTGTTTTGCGCGAAAATTCCCCGGATTTTCTGATGCATGAATGCAATGCACACACCTGCGTCCTCTATAATTCTAGGTGCTAATCCTGAGATGTTACATTCCGTCATAGGCACTGCCAACAAAATATCCACCATGATGTATTTCCAAAGAAAATCGTGTACTTCCTCGACCTGCAACATTGCAATTAACTGAATTGAAACATTGCAAGTAAATTCATTGCAGTGAGGAAAAATGGGAATCCCCTAAAACATTGCAGTCCAATTAACTATTTTAGCAAAGTAAATCATCAGGTCAATCGTCAGTACCATCTTTGAACATTATCAACTTCAAAAAATCACTCTTTTACTTAACCCCTACCAAACCCTATCCAAATCCCGTGCACAACCCATACGACAGACAAACATCAACCTTTCGGCTATGAAAAATGTCGCTACACCAACGAAACCCATCCTAATCCACGCCCAATCATCTCCCAAATCACCCCAAAACCTTAACAGATACTCCCAGTCGACCGCGTAAAACCTTCCCAACTGCCATCTCCAAAACAGAGTACCAACTTACTTCCACAAGGAAAACCCTAAAAGGGGAGAAAAACCATGGATTTCAGTCTGGAGAGAGGTCGATCGGTACATACCGTAGACGTGAGCGGGATGGCCTTCCAGCCAGCGACGAGGAAGCATCCGCGCCTCGCCAAGACACCAACACAGAGCAGAGCCAACCCCCTCTCCACCACTGGAGTCTGCCGACGAAAACCTCCGCTGCCGAGAACGGCTATGGAGTCATTGTGGCGGAGCTGTGTGAGCGGCTTTACCTTTCCCCCTCCCTCAACCTTCACCTCGATATGATTGGGGAGCAATTAAAGTGCTGTATGGTGGAGGAGCACCTGGGCAATGAATGCAGGGTTGTCTGATGGGCCTTCGCAAAATTCAGACAACCAAAAGTTTCAGTGACGATGACAGTGGGTCCCACCAACGCCACATGGGCGTATACAACGCTACGACAAGTGCGGTGACCTCGCGTGACGCTCGGATGCAAGTTGAGTGACTGTATCTCGTATTCTCTGTGTGTATTCTCTATGTACGATGATTGTATTAACCTCGGTTGTCAAGTACAATGACTAACGGTGAATTTAACTCTTTTCAACGCATACAACCCTAATTGTGCATGCATTCTTAACTATAAGTGGGTCAAACTAAAGGCTCACTTCTACTTCATTTTGTGGTTTCTAGTGTAAAATTTTGATCAAATTTATACTAAAATCTCAAAATGTACCCAAGCGGGACTTTGGTGGCATTCCACTTGTATCTTAACTGCACCTGTATGAAAATGCAGTCTAGTGATTTCGTTCTAGCCGATTTATACACGGTCGATCCTCCGGGACATGTGGCCACGAATATTGGCACATGCTTTTGGTGACATGACTGCTGGCTACGGTGGATACGAGACCATCCAAACTCCGTGCGTGGCCAAACTCACCTCCCTTGTTTGCACCTATACACGTACATATACGTGTGTGCCTAAGTTAGTTATTTTCGTTACATGAAAGCGTTGTAATGCTAGTAGCTCCGACCCGAAGGAATTAAGTGCAAGTTAAACGCAAACCATGTGGTCCGTGTACAGTTGTACGTACTAGTAGCACAGAAGGTTTTATGGTTCTAGTGGGCGCACGATAAGATGGTGCCCGCTCCTCTACATGATTTTTTTCTTAGAGTAAAATAGAACTTCATCACTCATGTAGGGTTACAAGACAGTCTTACTTGGCGATCTGAATAATAACACCAGGGCCCGAACCTAACCAAGTAACAGTATGGTTCAGGGGCGGAGCCAGAATTTGACATTGAGGGGGGCGAAGATACGGATGATCATATATATAAGATTTTTTTCTCATGAAGACAACAATTAGCTATCATTTTGTGTTGGAAGAACTGTTTGAATAAAAATTATAAAAATATATCAAAGTATCAGCATATAACTAATATTAATATGTATCACTAAATCTTAGACAATAGAAAACAAAAGATTAGTTTATATTGAATCAACTTTATCTCTACGAGTATAAAGCCTGATAATTCCATTGCATGTGACCTTCCTATTATTATTTCCCAATTATTTTGCAATAAGTTGTCGTCATCACCGAGCAAACATCAAACAAAAGACGCATATTTTTTTGTAAATTAATCAATTAGACTATAGATTACGCAATCTATCGACAAAATACTAACAATTTGGTACCTTTAATCAGAGTGAGGAAGATTGATTCCTACACTCGATGGCACAATATGCTTATTGTTGGCGTTGCGGTATGATTAACAAAGGTAAAAACTGGCAAACAACATGGTTGGCTAGCATGGCGCCGTGGCCACGGCATCACGTGGCATATGGCTACTGAGTAGGAGCGAGCGATGGTGGCAGACATCGAGTCAGTTGATCTGAACAATTGCATATAGTGCTACCTATTAGGTATAGTTATACAAATAAAGAATGTTGGGACATGTTAATACAGTTGACTAATAAAACGAATTCATGGGTATATTTGGCTTTCGGTATAGAGAAACACGACAAATCGATTAAACTTGGGCTTAGTGTTAATTAAGCCTATAAGACCATTAGTTTAGTACTAAAATCTGCACCTATCTATTAAGGGGGGCTAATGGTTAGGGGGGGTCTAGCCCCTGCTATCCCCCCCTTGGCTCCGCCCCTGGTATGGTTTTCAACTCCCGCTAAATTAGCAAGTTTGTGACTTACTCTAATCTGAGAGAGCTCCACTTTTACAAGATCATGACCTCTCTCATAACAAAATAACAATCTAAGGTTTGTAATCAGATGAACTAGATGTGATCTATCTTGTGTCTTATCTTTAGCAACAGTAATCAGTTGTCACAACTTGAATACAAGAATGTGTTAGTTAACTCTGGAAGGAAATGGCAAATTCCACTTTCGTGGTGGTGGTGTCGTGGGGGCGGCTTGCTCGGGAACCAAAAAGATGGAGCGAGCTAGCTAGCTTGCGTGCGACCACTTGTTTAATTAGTATATTTCTTGGACTAACTGGGTCGCCCCAAGTGGCTTGTCTCTAGTGACGGTGACAATGCTTCGGGCGTTGAGTTTGTTCGTTTGCACTTGCGGTGGAGAAGGATCTGGTTGCATTTTTAGCTATCTTGTTAGGGTCCTTATTGTAAAATTCTAGGCCTCAACTATAATTTTTTGTTTTCTTTATGGACATCGTGTAAATTGTATCCCACTACTAAAAATTAAGCCTCTAGGTCCTTCTAGACCCATCCTCTGTTCAGAAAAAGACTCACTATACCCCATTATCGTGGACTAACTATGTACCACATGTGTTGTTATTTGTGAGCAAGTTTACTTGAAAATGTTCATGAATCATGAACAACTTACGGTATGCTTTGTTTAACTTTACTTGAAGTTACAATAGGAGAAGAGAGACCCCTGAGGGGTCTTTTCCTTCAAAAATAAAAGCAAGAGAGAACTGTAAAGACATTATTTCTTTTATGTGGAGACAGATAAGATCAGAACATGTCAACTATTCATCAAGAAAATAGATTTTAACCCGCAACTATACTCATCATTACAAAAAAAAACTATCATAAGTTGCTGAAACTCATAGTTATTGACATCCATCAATCAATTTCTGTATTTGCAGAATTAACAATTGAGAGCTCCAAAATATTCCACATAATAACCTGTTTTATTTTTATTGATTCGAATCATACTCCCTCTGTTTTGCTATACAAGTCCATCTCATAATTTGGGTCTAACTTTGATCATCAATTTGGGCAACAAAATATATGTTATATGCCACAGAAAGCATACCAATGGATTCGAAGTTTCTATTTTTTGTTGCATATAACGTAGTCTTATTTTGTTGCTCAAATCGATTGTCAAAGTTGAACCCAATTCACAAAGTGTCTTTGCATCTAGAAAAATGGAGGGAGTAATTACAGATAGGACGACGAATATAGATAGAATGCATGACTTACAGTACAGCTAAATAAATAAAAACAGCAGGTGTGATTTCCTTGGTAGCTACATCCAGAACGCTACAGGAGAAAAAGATGGGAGTTGTCTAGATGCAGGACAAGAGGTAGTGTTTCTGTCGATGATCCGCAGCTTGCCGTAGTGATTATACTTGAGACGAAACGTGGTCATGTGGAGCACGCAGCCATCCGAGTCACCATCAAAAGCATCCTGGAGCTCTAATCCATCAGCTATCTCGCAATCAACAAGGAAAAACCTAGAGTTGCCCATGTACGTGAGAGTAGCCCCTTGCGCTTTAGCCACCTGATGTCACGGGCTCCACATCCTGTGCTCCTTGGCAATCTTCCAGTTGGGCTGCTGAACGTTGATGCTGCTGAGGGAGGGAACTTGGCAGGAGCAGATGTAGCCATCTGGGTGTAGCCCAACCCAAGCATCTAGCTCGGCGTCGAAGTAACCTTGGAGTTGGAAAGGGAGCATCCATTCCCCAAGGTGGGTCCACTCATGGCTGTTGGTGTCCAGGGAGAATGTGCCGCCGCTGACCTTGTTGTTGGACGACGCAGACACGAATAAGGTGTGTCCGTCCGGGTGAAGGGCGTATGATTTGATCGTTTCACGCTTGGTGAAGAAGGGGGGCGTGGGCATGCTTTTCCATGACCAATCTGTGCTCAGGCACAGAGGACGGAAGTCGTCGTCCTTGGTGGTGGTCATGAATCATGATTTCAAAGGAGATAGGTCGCATCATGAAGTAGTAGGCAAACGCGATTAGCACGTCGTCGTCGCCGGCGGTGACGAAGAAGTTGAGGGCATTGTGAAGTGAATCGGGGAGGGGATTGCCGATGGCCAGCGATGCGGTTTCCGTGTCGAAGACCAAGGTTGCGTCAAATTGGTTGCTTGTGGCTATGATTTTGCTGCCCAGGGCGGCAAAGTCCATGGAATGGTGACGCATAGGTGACTGTAGCCGGAGAATGGGCGGGGCGCTCAGGTCAGGGCTATCAGCATCAAGCTTGCGGATGGTGAAGCCCGTGTCCCAGTCATCTAGAACCAGATAGAGGCTCTTGTGCTTGTTGATGATGCAGTCACAGCCCTCCTCGCCCTGTCGTCGCCGCTTCGACATGCTACAAACCGGAGATGAAAGATGGGATTTTTGTTAGATCTATGCAATCGATCTGAGCCTGTGGGCATTGGGGCGGATCTAGATATAGCCTCGAAACCCAATCGCAGGACGGGGAGGAGACAGGGTGGGCGCGCGTGAGAGTGTTTTTGTTGACAGCCGCACAGAGACAGTACCGGAGTCGGATTTGGCTTCTGGCCCAGTTCCGTGTTCTAAGGGTCTGCGTTGGCAAGCCAAAAAATTGGCAACCATCCAAACACACACCAAATTTTGGTCATAGCCAAAAATTTGGTAAGGTATAGTTTGGTCACAATCCAAACACACCCTAATCTCCCAATGGTTACTGTAGAACAGTAGGAGTTACCAAAGACTTACTCTCTGTTAGTCTCGGATAATTCGAACTGCATCGGA
This sequence comes from Avena sativa, assembly GCA_916181665.1. NCBI lineage: Eukaryota > Viridiplantae > Streptophyta > Magnoliopsida > Poales > Poaceae > Avena > Avena sativa. The sequence continues at coordinate 377,621,530 of OV702279.1, read as the reverse complement.
ATGTACACAGTAGTATACACCAAGGAACAATTTTTGTTATTGTTCTCACAAAACTCTTCCCTAGCCGGTATCTTTAATTTGCTAGAGTATGTGTATCTGAATCTGGTTAATTTTCACAAACACGAAAGAAAAAGGAAAGAACAGCGAGAGCACTCTGCAAATCGTTCAGCAAGGCAAGCTCTTGGAGCTACAGCTCGCCACGAGCAGTTTATTAGTAGTATCCGTGGTCATGTCCACTGACGCCGCTGCTCGACGCATGATGGACTTCATTTCATGTTCTTGTCGAGGCTCTGCTTCACTATCCTTTCTAGGGCGTTCTGGCAAACCTTCGTGCCATTACAGGCGCCGGAGCCGTCGCTTGCCTGGCACGACAGCCCTTCCGCGCGCGGGCCGGAATGCGCTGCGCCCTGATCCTGTCCCGCCCATCGTCCTTGACCCGCTGCAAGATTTTGGCCGCCCTGCTCCGGGCGAGCGGCGACACCTGAGAGGAGCGCCTGGACGGCGCCGAGTCGTCGCATCCGCCGCATGAGCTCCCGTCCGGCGCCGCCACCGCCGTGCGCGAGCACCATGACCAGGTACGTCGCGTGCTCCTGGCACGGCGCACTCTCGTGCCGCGCCACGGCCTGCACCAGCGATCCCGGAGCCGCCTCGTCCTCGGCCATCTCCCGCCTAGCCGCCACCTTCGCCGCCGCCACGTCCGGGAGCAAGCCCAGCGCTGTCTCCGACGTCGTGTCGTCCACCGGGGAGAGCGCGAGGAGAGCGTGCACGACGCCGCTGACAGCCACGGCCCGGACGTGCTCGAGGTTGGCCAAGAGGTTGCGGAGCGCGGCCAGGCAGGAGAGTCGCGTGTCAGTTGGCGGCGGCGCTGCTCATGGTGGCGACGAGGAACAGGAGAAGCTTGCCGGAGGAGAGTAAGAAGTCTCTGTTGGCCAGCAAGGAGAGGGAGAGGAGGAGGGCCAGGTCCCTGTCGGCCATGAGCAGGCCGGCCTTCAACTATATGCTGCACCTTGTTTCTGAAAGACTGTGTTGAGGTTGGCGCACCGGTAGACGAGTTGGCCAAGAGGGAAGATCACTATCGTGCAGGGTCATCACGAGTGATATTAGCGTGCACCTTTTTCATTTTTAACAATCGTGCCACCATGTTACGCAGCATGGAAGATGCGCGTGGGAAAAAAATGCAGTGCAAGTCTGCACACATCATCCATTTATGTGTATCATCTTTGTTTTAAAATATAAGATGTTTTAGGTTTGTGAAAAAAGTATATCTAGATTTTTTTAGTGTGTAGATTTATTTTAAACAGGAGTACACCTATATATTAAAAAAAGTCTAGATATATTTGCTTCACAAAATTTTATATTTTGAAACGGAGGAAATATAGGATATGTTTGGATTGTGCCTACAACAGCTCTACCAAAATTAGCTAGCCAATTTTTTGGCACAAGATTCTGCCGCCCGGGGGTTGGCCAAAAATTTGGCTAAAATCTATGAAGGAAGCAATAAATGATCCATAGGCAACCACATAATTGGCAACAAACCAAATAGGTTGAAGGATATTTGGCATGACCAAAATTTTGGTACGGTGAATTGGGACATAAACCAAACAGACCCATATATCTATCTACGCATAGGCAAGATTTCTATGGAGGGAGAAACATAAATGGGAATGAAGGAGAATGTGCACTTGGGTAGTTGGGTGTAGCATCATCACAGATCAAATTTTGCAGCAATCCATGCCTAACATTGTACCTACGTCTGGCCTTGCCTGCCTGCCTAACTCCATAGCATGTTTTCGGACTGTCCGTCGGGTTAACTCGTCACCGTCAAGCTTTCACGCTGCTGCCAAGGCTGCCGGCACACACCCACAAGTCCAGGTCGATGCCTGTGCTGGCCGAATCCACCTTGAAGTCACCGCCACTGGCTCACCGGCCACGGCCGTCATCAACTATGAGTCGGTGTACAGCCATACTAGTACACATATGTTTGCTAAAAGAGTATAATTTAGTTAGGCTATATGAGTTTTCTATAGGGTTACATATACCGGTTAGTATCAATGGGACCACAACCGTTCTTATATTAGAGTTTGTCTGAATTTTATACGAGTTTGGGAAGCAGATTGTAGTGGAGCAAGCCTCTTTGAATAAAGGTAGTGAATCTAAGTTCAAAACCAACATGCAGGACGTGCGGATAGCACATCTGACCATATAGCCAACGCTGCCAGCCTCTATTTTATTTCTTCAATTCAATTGTAGGTTTACGAAGTGTCTACGGCAATCCTCTTGCTACTCATGATCCATCTGCTTATGATGGTATACTAATCAAAGAGTACTCTTATCCTTCACTTTCATTTCGGTTTTCAGCTGTGTCTGTTTTTTTTACTCACTCTAACCCAAATTAACTAACCCAGCTTTGTTTAAATATGGACGTACTCCGTATCTATATATTAAAATATGTCTAGATATATTTATATCAAATAAAAATAAATTAGTAGTTAATTAGGAACGAAGGGAGTACATTATTATATTTGAAAGTTCACGTGCGCCCCTGGCAGGTATTGGATCCATCCAAAAAAGTGTTTCTAATTTTATGAACGCCGATTAAACCGTTGGTATGCAAAGATATGTGTATGCTTCCCTCTTAAAAATGATTGGCCGTGCAGCTCAAAAAAAAAATGATTGGCCGTGGTTCTTCCATCTATGCAAGGCTCAAACATATATACTACGGTTTAAGTACTATTCAAATATACAGTATATACTACGGTTTAAGTACTACTCAAGTACCCCCTCCGTAAGGGATTTTTATGCAAGAGAGCTTTTTAAAAATGTTAGTCATTGTAAGTCCTTTTCTATTTATTAGTCTCTTTTCTTCAATGCATGTTCTCTTTTTTCTCTATCTTCTCTCATGCATGTGTAATTATTGGTGCATGTAGTAATCAAGATGGTGAGTTATTGTTTTTCTTAATCCTATCAAAATGGTTCATAGGCCTTATAATCCCTAACAGAGGGAGTATATAAGTTAGCTTTAAACAGGGACGGAGTCAGCTTCTCACCTTGAGGGAGGCAAAATTGATATGAGGGGGGCAGACTTAGCCCCCCCCCCCCCCTCGTCCCCCTTGTCTCCGTCCCAGGCTTTAAATGCTCTTAATTTAAGAATGCATTTGCAGGTTTTGGCACTGGAAGCGTCTGAGAGCATGTGCAATACAGTAAGTCCTAGTCAGCTGGCTATAAGAATTAAACTACTTCCTTCGTCACGGCTTGGAAGGCGTCTTATAAAAGCCATGCGTTTTCAAAACTCCTCTCCTCCTAGGCGTATTAGACTTAATTACATAATTAATGTCCCATTTTTCCTCCTCACTTCCTACTCCATGTAGCCAAGAAATTAATTCTTGCATGCAACCACCAATACATGCGTCTAAACTCCTCGTTTCCATTGAGTAATTACGTTTAATAGGACGCAGAATAATTAATATACGCATGTTTTTGGCACAAATCTGGCCCCAATCAGCGCCCACCTAGATTTCAACAATCTCTCTAAAACGTCCTCCAAACCGTGACGGAGGGAGTAGTATTGTTTTGCTTAGTTGGATGAGAGAGAAGAGGTGAGATGACATTCTAGCAAGTACTACTTCCGTTCCACAAACGCCCTCCGAACTAATTGTTGCCTCGAAACAAACTCCAGATCAAGGAAAACCTAGGGGATGATGACATTCTAGCAAGTACTACCTCCGTTCCACAAAATAAACAGTATAGTACATTTTTTGAAAAGTCAAATTGTGTCCATTTTAACCAAGTTTACACAAAAAAACTTCATAGAAATCCTATGTAGACATAATGTGAAAATATATTTCATAATATATCTAAGGATGCATATTTGATATTGTAAATGTTAGTACATATTTTAATAATCTTGGTCAAACTTGACACTATTTGACTTCATAGGAAACTTATAGGCCTTATTTTGTAAAACGGAGCTAGTTTATATCTATATCTATATCTATATCTATATATAATAATAAAGCATGAAGTGTTTCTCCCGGTTCAACACTTTTTTGGACGACTTTACCCCTGCCGGTTAGGGATAATTACCCACCGTGTCACCCATAGGTTAAATAATGTTTTTTTTCTGATCGATTGCTTGCCGGCTTTGTACCTTGCATCACTCCGTTCGGTTCATATCATAACGGATCGGTCGTCCACGCGAAGATTAGACACCACATGACTCCTTCCTCCCACTCATATATATGCATAGCCAGGGTACAAATTAGGGCATGCCGACTCCTAATCCAGCCTCGTCCTCTCCTCTAGGGTTTGTGGCCGTCGGCGTAGGAAAATCGCTGGCTCGACAGTGATGGAAGGCCACGGGCAGAGCACCTAGGCAAAGCTGTTCATGTGCGTGTGTGATGGCTAAGCTGATGCGTGCATGTTAATTAGCGTTTGCTGCTGGCTTACGTGCGACCGGCTTGATGCATGCACGTAGGGCGTGATCGTCTGCGAGGAAGAGCTTTGACGATAGCTTCATAGTACTCCCTCCGTTCCAAAATATAAGACGTTTTAGGTTTGTGAAAAAAACGAATCTAGACTTATTTTAGTATGTAGATTCATTACTAAAATAAGTCTAGATTCGTTTTCTTCACCTAAAACGTCTTATATTTTGGAACAGAGGGAGTAGAATCTTCGGAGCTATGACGGTAGCTCTAGAGCGGAAGCTAATCTGACCACGGTGTAAAACCTCGCGCTCTGCTGGCTGTCTGCCGCATCAGCGACTACATGATCAGCGGCATCGTCCTGGCCGTCCTTATGGTGACGAGACGATACGCTGTGCAGTCCTGGCTGCCCTCATGGTGAAGGACGATGATCACGAAAAGCAGCTCGAACGGCACAAGAGTTATAGATCCACGGGTCCGTCTTTGCAGTCACCCAAGCTACCTACACCAATATGTGTACAACTCAAGAGTCCGTTCTTCATACATGGTACAAATTTTGAGCTTCTCCATCAGGGTTACCGTGTATAGCTTCCATGGCCGGCTTTCATCCTGATCTAGATCGTTGTCCATAACAATGGCAGCTACATGAGTGGAGTCGCTGGCGTCGTGGTTTCCAGTCTGCCTGCACTGCCATTCTGCCGTTGCTAGCCCACATGGACTCCATCCACTTAAGCCCGCTCATCCGATCCGGTGCGAGGTTGCACCGAGCATCTACATTGCCGACGAGGGAGTGTTGCGCGGTCGAGTACACTATCCTAAATTGATCCAGGTGTTTCGGCCAAAGGGATCGGCACTGGTGAGTTCCACTTTAGAGGATTTCTGTCAAAAATTTCTCGTATTTATAATGAGATTTAATTACTAGCCAAAGTGAACCGAGAACTGTGTAGAACAACACTATAGACATTAAAAGTTCCCAATTATATTGTCTCATTGTCCTGCAGAGTTCTTCTTGCCACTGATGTCGTCCAAGGCATGTTCCAAAATCCTTCAAGCACTTAACTAGCAATGCAGCAGCCGTATTTCTTTCCTACAAAAACAAACTGCAGTATGCTTCAGATAGATTCTTTATGTCTCAGATTGAGAATACATTCATTCTCAATTTGGTTACAAGTATTTTATGATCTATCTCCTAACAGTGGAGCTGCTGCCCTCCGGCCGTTTCTTTGAACCACCAGTCGAGGCTCTGGTAGTGATGTAGGGTGACAGGAACATCATCGACTACATGTCATAGGACAATGCATTGAAGCAGGTAAAGAAATCAATAAAATTTAAACCCGTAGCAGCTCACGGACTTTTTGCTAGTAAGACATAACACAGGAGGAGGGTCGCCAGCTTGCCATATTTTGTTCTCACAAAATATTCAGGTTTCGTTGAGGTTGGTCTTTTTTAAAACTTATTGCCTTTTAAATTTAGCTGGTTGCGTTTTCTTTGTAACACCTATTCAGTCGGATTTGAGAAAAAACTCATTAAAATTTCTTCCGTCCTAACTCCTAAGGAGTGATCAAGTTGACCGAGAAGTCTGGTCACGTCTGTCAGCACAGAAACAAAGGGCCAGAAGACAAAAAAATAAAAGCTTCAAACAAGTATGGAGACACCAAAGACGTGCCGAATCTGGAAGAGACTTGGATAACGTTCCAAAATTATCTTTCTAAATCAAAAAGCACGAGACATATAATATAACTATATATTAAGGCTCGCGGTATTCACGGCATGTGAGCACTCTAGTCTGTATCGGCGCGTGTACTATTTCTATCTAATTTTGTCCAATCACATGCCATGTTACATAGACGTAACATAATTATTTGGTTTAAATTTTCTTTTCTAAATAATATTTTTATTTTTATCTTTTCTAACTATTTAGCTTTTTTTTTTGGCCACCTTTACCGGCCTTACCGGCCGTTCGATCCGACAATCCGCGTTTGCATGTGTATTACTCTTTGTCTAATTTATCCAATCACCGTGTCACAATTTTCTGTAAAAAATTTCGGTAAAATTTTCTGGCTCACCTTTTCCGACCATTTGATCCGACGGTCCGTGACCGTGCGTGTACTATTCATTGTCTAATTTGGTCAATCGCGTGTCACGTCACATTGACGCATCATAATTTTTTGGCTAAAATTTCTTTGCCCTAACAGATATTTATTTTTAACCAGCATGTAGACACAACACAACTTTTTGGTTAAAATTTTCTTTTACTAACGGATATTTTTTTACATATATTTTTTTCTAACTATTCGACTTAAATTTTTTAGTCCATCTTTTCCGTCCATTCGATCCAGCGGTCCGCGTCCGGGCGTGTGCTATTCGCAGTCTAATTTTGTGCCGCATCACAATGACGCAACACAACTTTTTGGCTAAAATTTTCTTGCCCTAATCGATATATTGTACGTTTCCCACCTTTCACGTTCGTTCGATCCGGCGATCCGCGTTCGCGCGTGTATTATTCATCATCTAATTTTGCCCAATCGCGTTCATCTTTGTTCTGGCAGCCCGCGCCTGCGGCTGTGCTATTCGTAGTTTACTTTTGTCTCGCGTGTCACGTCACGTAGATGCAATGTAACTTTCCGCTAAAATTTTCTTGCCTAACCAAATTTTTTTACGTTTATCTTTTCTGATATTCTGCTTAAATTTTCTGACCCACCTTTTCCATCAGTTATCCGATGGCCCACGTGTACGAGTGCTATTTATATTCTAATTTTCTCCAATCGTGTCACGTCATATATTTTTTATGTTCATCCTCTTCAACTATTCGGCTTAGATTTTCTGGTCCAATTTTTCTACTTAACAAACACAATGTATCGGGATTTATTTTTATAGCGGTAGTTATCCTACGTCTATGATAATATTTTTGGCTCTATTTCTTGATTATTCTAATTAATTGACGGTAACTTTACGACGATGTGTTATTGTCTAATCTTACTTCAACAACAGTATTTTTTTTAGGGTTATTTTATTTCGTCATATTTTTCCATTTGTGATTTTCACATGGTAGTTATCCTTGGGTAATTTTTCATGGGTGAGTAATATTTTGGTGTAATTCATAATTGGAAATTCAATTTTATTATACTTTTATTCGTCAACACTAATGCACCATTCGCCGCCTTTTTTATCTACAAATAGCGTTACCATTGTCTTCTGCCGAAACTTCACATAATAATAATCTCCAGCAACAATTTTAATCAATTAATTCATACATTGTTCCTCACAGGCGTGGCGTCACGCCCGCGCCAAATTCCCTAATCTTAGAAAGGGTACGAGTTGACACAACGAGAGTCGAGTAAATACCGGGTGTTACCTAGCCACTATAATTGGTTTTTGAATATCAGCAGCTCCCAAGGCCACGTCAACCGGCAACCCACTTAGCAAAGTGGATGCGGTATCAGTCAAGTTTGGAAGCATGTAACTAACACTAGTTTTTTTGTAAATCAGATCCTTCCTTTTATCAGGTCAAAAAAAAAAGATCCTTCCTTTTATTGATCAATAATATTTGGTACAAGAATGGGATCTAGTGTCATGCCTAACCAGATATGATGACCTGAGCCTAGACTTAAAGAGGTTCTCGCTAGATCATGTGCTTCTACATTGGATGATCTCTTTTCATGAACTACTATCGATGACTCAAAATAATGACGCCTCGCCTATATCTCCTTGATTATAGTCACATACGCTGACAAGCTTCCCTCGTTAATTTCTCTTGCGACCCCTAGGCAGTCCGTGGCCAACATCAGTTTCTTTATGTTCAGATCTTCTGCTAGTGTCAGTCCTTCAGAGCAAGCGACCGCTTCAAGAGTTGGTGGATCAACAATACCTTCGATCACTCTAGCCGAGGCACCTAAGAAAACCCCAGCCTAATCCCTGCAGATAGCACCAACAACCCTAGAAACTGTTGACTTCGAGACAGCCGCGTCCACATTTAGCTTGCACATGGAAATCGGAGGAGGGCACCACCGAGGCTGCCGCGGAAGCCTAGCGGCATTGCGGGGTTGAGGAGCGACACTAGGAACCGTGTCATATGCAAGTTTTAACTCTCCCAGAAAGCTGTCAACAAACCCCATGATAGACAGTGGGTTTTGGAAGATATTCTCGTGAATTGCTTTCTGTCTCGTCGTCCAGATGGCCCATAGAATGACTGTTGCTTGAATGAAATCAGTATGAGATAGAGTTTCCATCATGAAGAACAGCCATTCCTTCGCATCAGCATAGTTATTCGCCTTTAGATGTTCTATAAGCTCATCATCCATCAGCGCCCATGTGTTGATCGCCATATTGCAGTCAAGTAAAGAATGACGCCATGAATCCGAAGGATCATGACACAGAACACACACACACACTGGAGTCAGCCATATGACAATGATGCAATGTTGTACCAGTAGGCAAGGACCGGTGCGAAGGCCGCCAGAGAAAGATTCTTATTTTGGATGGCACTTCCGTGCGGTGACCCAGCATACCACTGCATGATGTAGTACACTATATTCGTTGACATAACACTAATCAAACACCGTTCACTAGTATTAGATCCCTCAGAGTGGTACAATAGAAACACAGCAGGTCCAAGACATGACTATAGGTTACAACTCAACTCTTTACAAAAGATCCAGAGAACACTCTAGTTTAAAGAGAGAGAAAGAAACTTCTTACAAAGAAGGATCAGAAATAATCAACTCATAACTATCAAGCTAATAAGATTAGCATATAACTAAGGAGCTTGTATTGCTACTATTGCAATACTCTACAGAAGTGGTTCTATGGCTAGAGATTGTATTCCTAACTAATCAGCAACTTCGTCTTCACTTTATTTGTTGTATATGTTGATTTCCTTGACTTCATTAATGAACTTGTGTTGTTAATGATGATTCCCTTAAGCATGGGTTGGTGTAGATGTCGTCTATTTTGGATTCAGAATCTAGCAAGGGTTAAGAAGATACGGTGAGTACGAGCGTACTCAGCAAGTTCACTAGAAAAGAGTGTTTGATGCACTATATCTACAACCACAGAACATAGGTCGTATGCAATGCAGGTTTTCGAAAATATTTCTTTAAAGGTTGCTTTTATTCTGAAAAGCTATGTCCGTCAGCCTTCATAGGTTTACCAGAACTTTTATGGAGTTCCTTTCCTGTCGCGTTCGTAGCTCCTTCCCGGAACAAGGAGTAACAGGTTACAGTTCTTACACTTTGTAGAGATGCGTTACTTTACTCATGAGAGATCTTAGCTTTGTTGCACATCTGGGCCGTGAACCCATTCACACTTCCTTAATATGAGGCCCAGACTAAGGTCCAAGTCAATCACTGCCCTTTTTCGTGACCCCACATAGAACACGACCCCCCAAGCAGAACGACCTCTGTTATTCCGCATAGCGAAAATAACTATGGTTGACTCCTTGAGGACTCCAGTGAGCAGACAGGAACCTGGTAGCCCCCATCAATATGAGGACATACCTACGATGATCGCTCAGGGATAGTCTAGACACCAATATCGCGGGGAACTAAGGGGTACCACCCATGCTGAGTCTCTTAGTTAACATCAGCGTCACGAGATGGACATCTTGTTCATGTGAAAGGAGGAAGATCCAGCTGACTTCTCCGTCCCATTCCAAATCTCATGGTTAACGCGTAATATACAGCGCAAGAATCACTAGCGACATTGGTTGTTAAGTCCTAGATATTATGTTCCTTTACCACCAGAACTTTCATAGTAGGTTATTACCTCATGGTAAATAACCTATAATCATATTATTATGAAAATAGTGTTTTCTAACCTTTTTGAAATGCAAGTGATGACAACACTGGATTTGCAAAATACTTTACAGAAAATAATCAAAGGATATGAGCAAGTATGAACTTGCCTTATGTGATTGCAAGATTATGCACTCACGGTCTTCGAGACAATATAAGATCCAATATCTAAAAACAGCATCATTGGTCTGGTAAGGACTAATATATAAAGAAGCGAGATGCTTTTATGCATAAGTAATGTAATGCAATTTTATAAACTCGAATCCCCGGAATAACATTGTTCTAGGATTTAGATACTGAAAATTGTTTCTTTATAATGTGTGGTTCTTTTAGATAAGTTTCACACTTGTGCTTTGATACGTCGGAAACATGTCTATAATTTTTTATGCTCCATGCTTGTTTAGTATCTACTTTGTTTTGCTTTGTCTATACTTTGAGGTGTTTTTATATCTTTTCTGGAATTAACCTATTAACAAGTTATCACAGTGCCAGTTGCCTGTTTTCTTCTGTTTTTGGGCCAGAAAGGCAGAAAATCAATATTCTCGAAATTGGACGGGACAAAAGCCAGAGTCAATATTTTACCGTGAGGGACACGAATCTAGAAGACGAGACGGAGACGCAAACCAGGGCGGCCAAACCCCCTAGGCGCGGCTAGGGGTGGGCCCGTGCCTGGGCAGGGTGTGGCCCCCATGGTCGACTCCCAGCCTCGCCTCTTCGCCTATAAGAAGCCCCCGATGCAGAAACCCTAAGAACCCGATCAAAATCACGAAACCTTCTGTAGCCACCGCCACCGTCGTCCCTAGATAGGGGGGATCTAAAGTTCTTCCCGGCACCCTGTTGGAGGGGAAATCATCCCGGAGGCCTTCTCTCCGGTATGAAGCGTGAGTAGTTCCACCTTAGACTACGGGTGAAAGCGCATGTTTGCCCCCATGTGTGGTTTGGTAATTAATGACAATCTCTATGGACTAATGTGTAAATTGAGTTTCACTTGTAGGTTTGTCCATTGGCGTCGCTTGGGCCATGTGTTTGTCTCAAGGTATGAAGAAATGTCCAAGGTCTTTGTGCCATTGGAATCATGAAGAAAGAAGGAGCTTGAAGGTTGATCAAGACAAGTGCAAAGAGTTGCATCAAGATGGATCAACCTCAAGAAGGGATGAAGAAGGGCAATCTCAAGATGCTCCATCTCTAGAAGATCTCATGCTTGAAGCTTGCCATCCTCGTGATCATGGAGTGATGAAGACAAGTTCAAAGAAGAGGTTTCCCCATGGAGTATGGGGAGCAATTTGCAAGTTTTCATCTTCATCAAGCAAGAGCAAACAAGAATGGTGTTCCCACTATAGAAGAACAAGATGGTATACATCAAGTTCAAGTGGGATGCTCAAGGCAAAGGTATGTTCTTGATAGGGCTTCTCTTTTGCCGGTCTCGTGTTGTTAGTTGGGAGACCGGGTTTAGGATAGATAGCCGTACTATCAAGAGGGGCTCTCAAGCGGGTGTCTCGTTTGCATCGTTCGGAGAGAGCTCAAACATTTGCATTCATAACATCATCTTTCTTGGTTGTTATTTGGTTCTTGTCTATGAGAGGATCTAGAGCTTGTGGTCATCATCATAACAAGATCTAGTTCATCGTCTAAGGATTTACCTTTCATACCTTATTGCGTTTTTTGATCTTGCGAGTTTTTCCGGCTCCACACCTTAGGAGATATCTCACATATATAAAATTGATATTGTCTCCCTTGGTGGTATCCAATATTTCACCTTTTGTTGTATTCTAATTGGTTTTATCTTTCCAACAAAATTTGTTTCATCCCAATTGGAGTTTCAAAGCTCAACTTCTTATGTTTTGGGTTTTGGGGGTTTTACCGGTTCATCGCTTCTAGAAAGGTCTTACCTTTATCCATTTGGTTTTATCCTTCCATGCTATACTATGATGTTTCTTTGCATAATCTTATATATCTTTTCGTTCTCTTCAAAACGAGCCCAAGATCATCAAAAACGAAGTCCAGAATCAAAAGTTATTGAAGTTTCCGTGCTATGCTGTCCAGCATTTTTGCTTGATCGGAAGTTCCGGCCGAAGTTCCGACCCAAGTTCTGGTGAACGTCTGTTTTCATCTGTTTTTTGTGTCTCTATTTACCGGAAGTTCCGGTGGGGGACCGGAAGTTCCGGTGATGCGCGAATCTGACCCAAATGGGCAGATTTCTCTTGTCCTATTTAAGGGCCCCCTCTTCCCTAATGTTCCCCCAACTTTTGAGGTCATTTTTGCTAGCTCTTCCACTCTCTCTCCTCCATTGTTGACCTTCAAAAGCTTGCCCTCTTCCCTTCTCCCTCCAATGATTCTTCCATCTCTTTGAGGGATTTGAGAGAGGAGATCTAGATCTACAATCCCACCAAACCAAATCCCTTCTTTGTGAAGGAATCATTGGGATCTAGATCTTGGAGAGTTTTGTGTTCTCCTCTTGTGTTCTTCCTCCCTTATTCCCCCAATAGATTTTGTAGCTTTGTTGGAATTTGGGAGTGAAGGACTTTCCCTTGCATTTGTTGCATAGGTTTGAGTTCTCCTCGGAGATTCGGCGAGTTCAAGCTTGTGGGCTTGTTTCTCTTGGGTTCCTTGTAACCCTAGATGGTTGTGTGGTTGGTTTGTTGACCTTTTGTGGTATTGTTGACCTTTTGTGGTCTTGTAGCCTTTTGTGGCATTGTTGGCCTTTTGTGGCATTGTAGCCTTTTGTGGCTTTGTTGTTGGGAGCCTCCAATTGAGTTATGTAGTTAGCCCCAATCTTGTACGGGTTCGGTGACCTCCCTCAAGCGTACCATAGTGGAGCAAGTGCCCTCCTTTTGTGGTGCGCACTTGGGAGAATAGGGTGAGCCTTTTGTGGCATCGGTGAGTTGCGTGCTTCCGCATCTGGGGTGAGGCCTTGTGTGGCGTTGGGTGAGCATCGAGCCACAACACCTCGAGGTGAGCCATTTGTGGCGTTCGGAGAGCATTGCGCCATCGCACCTCTCCAACAGAGACGTAGCTTCTTTGGAAGTGAACTTCGGGAAACAAATCTTCGTCTCCGCGTCCATCGGTTATCTCTCAACCGAACCCTTTGCTTATGCACTTTACATTGTGATAGCCATCGTGCTTGAAGTACTTATATCTTGCTATCACCTTGTTGCTTGTATTGCTTAACATAGGTTGTTGGTGCACTTAGGTTAGGTTTTGTGCTTAATAAATTAAATGTTAGTTTTATTCCGCATTTACTTGAGCCTAAACCATAATAATTTTAAAAATCCAATTCACCCCCCTCTAGGCGACTTCCTTTGTACTTTCAACGGGTCCATGTAGTATCTATATGATTGTATCTCCTCCTTGTGCTTTCATGTATAGATCTTGTGAGCTCCATTCATGATCAAGATCTAATCTATTTGTAAGCATGCATGTTGTGTTTGCGAGGATCCGATGGATATTGAGATTACTATGTGAGATTGATTAATGGTTTTGTCTTTATGATTCTATTATGTCTGTGTTGTTTATGATCTTGCATGCTCTCCGTTGTCAGTAGCTATCTTGGCCGAGTAGTTGCTAGTGACTCCAAGAGGGGGTATTTATGCTCGATAGTGGGTTCATGCCTCTAGTTTCCAAGGGAAGTGACAGAAATCTATTCGGTTGTAGATGTGTTGTTGCTACTAGGGAGAAAACAAAGGTCTCTTGTTCATAGAACAAGTGGATTGTTTACCTTACACACTTTGTTTAAAGCAGTTGTCTATTGCTTGCAACTTAATACTGGAGGTGGTTCGGATGATAACCTGAAGGTGGACTTCTAGTCATAGATGCAGTTGGATGGCGGTCTATGTATTATTGTTGTATTGCGCAATCGAATCTCATAGGATCTTTTTGTCTTGTATTGCATTATTATGCCTTGCTCAGTTCCTGTCAATTGCCCTGTTGTAATTTGTTTACCCTTCATTCCATGTTGTTTATCTAAGGAGAGCACCTGTAGTGAACTATGGACCCCGGTCCAATCTTTACCATTGATACATCTTCCACTATTACTTGTTTACTTGTTGCAAACCATTACCTTCCACACCATACGTTTAATCCTTTGTTACAGCAACCGGTGAGATTGAAAACCTCAATGTTAGTTGGGGAAAAGTCTTGAGTTTGTGTTGTGCAGGTCTCCGCATTGCTTGCAACACCTGTATGACGTTTCCTTCCTCCTACTGGTTCGATAACCTCGGTTTCTTACTGAGGGAAGACTTGCTATTGTGCTGCTTCACACCTTGCTCTTGGGGTTCCCAACTGGCTCCACATCAACTGAGCCATCAACAAGTTTTCTGGCGCCGTTGCCCGGGACTAAAGGGACATCAAACTTCTTCCTCCCCGTCAAGCATCAAGGCGCCATCAACAAGTTTTCTGGCGCCGTTGCCGGGGAGGCTAAGGACGTCTTCACAAGGGGAGTCCTCCACTTCCTTTCTCTTTACTTTGTTTTTAGTTTGCCTAGTTTCTTTTTCTTGGTTTTGTTTGCCTCTTTTCAAAAACTCAAAAAAAAATTAGTTTAGTTTGGTTTGCTTTCTTTATTCAAAAAACACAAAAAAATTAGTTCCTACTCTAGTTGGTGGTCTGTTGTTGCCTTGCTTGGTCATGCTTTCTATCAATGGATGGTTTCTTTGAAACTAGTTCTTATTGGAAAGGTGGGTTCACGGAAGAACAAAAGTATTATTATAAGGAACACCGTTTGTCACAAAAAGGGAAACACTTATGGGAACAAATTGATAAGTTGAATACTATTGCTAGAGAGGTGTGCTCTACTTATAATGTTACTTATTGCTTTAATAAAGCTTGTTGCTGTAGGAGGTATAAACACCTCCCTTTTAAATGTGAGTATAATGATAATGTTACCATATCCTCTTATGTTAAAGGAATTTATGACTTTGATGATGTGGAGCAAATTGAATAATTTATTGCCTTCAAGGGTGCATTTGAACTTGCCAGTTTGCTTGAAAATACTGATGATGCACCTTATGAATCTGAGGTTTTTGAGGTACTTAAATTTTGCTTTCATAATTACAAGGAAGAAAATAGCTATATTCTTGAATATTTTAATAGGCGTTTTCCACAAATAGAAGAGAATAATGCCTTGCAGGAGCCTATAGAAGAAGAAATTGTTGAAACTGGAAGCTCATTAGATGAAAAAGAGGAGGAGAGTGATAAACAAAAGGAGGAAGAATGGATCTACCCATGCCTACCTTCTAATGAGAGTAACTATTTATCCCTTACATTATTTCGTTGTATCCCATGCTTACCAAAGGATGATGAATGTTATGTTCCTGTGGATCCTTTTGAAATATCTACTTTGGATAAAACCTATGGAGGTTTTAATCCCACTGTTTTTGAGCTTGATAGAAATTATGTGTTTGTAGATCATGAAAAGCATGCTTTATGTGATAGATATATTGTTGAGTTTATTCATGATGCTACTGAAAATTATTATGAGAGAGGAAAGTATGGTTGTAGAATTTTCATGGTACTGAAACACCTCTCTATGTGCCGAAAGTTTTGAAGTTACTCTTGTTTTATCTTCCTATGCTTGGCATGTTCTTTGTGAATTTAGTTGTGTACAAGATTCCTATGCATAGGAAGTGGGTTAGACTCAAATGTGTTTTGAATTTGCTTCTTGATGCTCTCTTTTACCTCAATTCATATTTCTTATGTGAGCGTCTTCTCAAACTATCATGCCTAACTTAAAGGCGTTAAAGAAAAGTACTTGTTGGGAGATAACCCAAGAGTTTCCTTGAGTTTTGAAAGTTATTGCTTCAGTAATGACCTCTTCTTATATTTTTTGTTTGCTTTTTGTGCCAAGAATGACCTCTAATGAGAGGGAAGTAAGATTTGGGGAGTTGCTGTCCCGAAACAGATTTCTGTCCTCCACCAAAAAACTTCGTGAGGAGTCTGTGTAACTCGGATTGAGCTGAAAATTTACGAATAAATCCCCCACTATGTTAGATAACTTTTGTTAGTTCAACATTTTTTATTTGAGCAACATAAGATGTTCTAAAAAATTGGTTTCTACCTGCTAGTCTGTTTTGACAGATTTCTGCCATTATTTGCATTTGCTTCTTATTGATTCCTTTTTGAGTTCTGTTTAGGTGAATTGAGCTTTTTGAAGGAGTTGTTACAGTAGCTTGTGTTTTTAGTGAAAAATTTTGTTGTTCCAAAGCTTTGCCTAAAGGTCTATTATCTTTTGAATACACTAATGTTGCTAATGAAGATTGTGTGAAGTTTTGTATGAAGGAAAAAAATTCAGGTGTAGAGAGAGAATGATCTAATGAGATGAAGAATGGACAAAAGCTCAAGCTTGGGTACCACCCCGGTGTCACCCCAAGAAATATTCAAGAGGTACAAGCGTCAAAGCTTGGGGATGCCCAAGGCATCCCCTTCTTCATCAATAAAAAGCTCAGGTCTGTCTAGACACTTCGTTCTTATTGTTTCATGCACTGTTGTGTTGTTCTTAGAGCGTCTTAGTTTTCATTTGGTTTGCTTAGTTTGTTTAGTTTGCTTGAATAAAGTAGTTTGAACCCCCGTTCTCGCTGTGTTGTTTGCAAATAAGTTGCTTGGTGTTGGAAAGGAGTAGGAAGTTCTTGCTTGATAAGTGCAAGAGGAGCTTGCATTGACAGTGACTTAGACCTTAGCATGACATGCTAGGTGTTGTTTTGACCTTATGCTTAGTGATTATTGTTGTAGCATGTATTGTTCCAAACAATTGGGATTGCTTGGTGTGCCTTGAAGAAATTATGCGTTGTTTTAGCATGCAAAAGCATAGTATTGTGGTATTCTTCTTTGATGCTTTGCTTGGGTTGACTTGGCACATGCTCTCACCATGTTATGACTATGAACAAGTCACCATAGCCTCTATGATCATTTAGTCCTTGACTTGTAGTACCACTCTATGCTTTGATTAGTAATGTTTTGTTGCTCTGCATGATTATGGCCATTATTGCTCTCTTAGTTGGTTGCTCCCAGTCTTTTGCTAGCCTCCACTTGTATGAGTAAGCTCTACTCATGCTTCCAACTTTCAAGAAACAAAGTTATTCCAAAGTGTCCACTATAAATTCCTATGCATGGTGTGTTACACCATTCCAAGTATATTCTTGTTTTCAGCTATCTTCCAGTTAAACAGTCTCTTTGTTATGTGAAATCTTAGTGATTAAAGCCCTCACAAACTTGATGGAACACTTTTTATTATTTGCCCCTAATAAACTTGAACCATTGTGTCTTCTATGTTGTATATGCTTGCACTTATACGTTGAAATTAGCAAAATTGTGCTATCACAGGGAACGTTTTCAACATTGCACTTGTACTTTATACTCAATTGATATCATGCTCTTTTGTTTATGGATGTCACCGGTGTGAAATAAAGAGGGAACTTGTAAGTCTATGGAGTATGTATTTTGTGTTAGAGAAACGCCTGGGCCGCTAGCCTAAACCATGCCTAATCATGGTGGAACTTGCAGCATCACCATAGTGAGCTATCTATGAAGCATCCTCAATAAAAAACTATGCATATAGTAAATAAAAAGATCGCTGAGATGCTCATTGTCTGCTTGCCTTGTCATTTTGGTTATGGGATAGCTCCTATACCATGTGCAAGGGGTACCCTGTTGGCGGTTCTCTATGATACACATGTACTTACAATGACAAGAACTTGCAGGTGACTAAAGTTGAGTAGCATGAGGTGTGGCCCTCGTATTCAAGGGACTTGAGATTGCCAACTTATACTTTATCAAGCATATACTCCATCTTTGTTCACTTTAACCTTAATCACTTCAAGATGCTTATGATAGGGGCAATGAGGGCTGAAAGCTAACAAGTACCATAATTTTTGGAAGCTCTTTTTGAAACTTGAAATATCTGCTTCCTTTCTAAAAGGCTCTTCTTCAAGCATTATTTGAGTCTCCACCTTCTACCTTTAGGCACCATTAAGAGAGCATAGTTGGCATTCTGTGTGCAGTGTCCCAAATCTTATTGATTGATGCATATTGTGATATTACTTGCTCTTGTGCTACTTGTTTCTAGTCACCCTTGTGAACTTTGAAGGTGTCATATGCATCTATTTGCTACTCTATAAGGGACAAGTTGAATGCCACTATGCCATGTTTTCTGTATGTGAAACAAACAAACGTTTTTCAATGCATGTTATTCATGATCTTTGTTTGTAGCCTTTCATGTTGCATGCATAGTTATTATGTCTTATTGTTAGAACTCCATATTTCATGCACATGTTTAGAGTTCCGTGATCCCAGTTTTCAATGCTTGCACATGGTTTGATCTTGGTTTTAACGGTGCATGTCACCTCAAAGATTATTCTTTTTATCACTTACCTACTCGAGGACGAGCAGGAGTTAAGCTTGGGGATGCTTGATACGTCGGAAACGTATCTATAATTTTGATGCTCCATGCTTGTTTAGTATCTACTTTGCTTTGCTTTGTCTACACTTTGAGGTGTTTTTATATCTTTTCTGGAACTAACCTATTAACAAGTTGCCATAGTGCCAGTTGCCAGTTTTCTTCTGTTTTTGGTTATAGAAAGGCAGAAAATCAATATTCTCGGAATTGGACAGGACATAAGGCAAATTCAATATTTTACCGTGAGGGAAACGAATCCAGAAGAGGAGACAGAGACGCAAACCAGGGCGGCCAAACCCCCTAGGCACAGCTAGGGGTGGGCCCACGCCTGGGCAGGGTGTGGCCCCCCTGGTCGCCTCCTGGCCTCGTGTAACACCCTCAAAATCGACCCTATGCAAGTTTCAGCGATTCCCGCCAAAACCCGCATAGAAACGATTCAAAGGTGCCCACCAGGCACTTGCGTGCGGGTGGAAAACGAAGTAATAACATTACACA
Organism: Avena sativa; assembly: GCA_916181665.1. Classification (NCBI taxonomy): domain Eukaryota; kingdom Viridiplantae; phylum Streptophyta; class Magnoliopsida; order Poales; family Poaceae; genus Avena; species Avena sativa. The sequence goes on along the minus strand of OV702279.1, from coordinate 377,602,439 downwards.
ACAGTCCTCGATGGGACCCACAGAACAGATATATACACAACATGACTCCATGAGTCAAGAATACAGATATAATATACAAAGATCCAAATCACCTTTAAAACGATATAGCGTCCGGGTACGGACAAGATGCAAATTGAGCTAAGAGCCCTGAAGAATAACCAATGGCGTCCATAACCCTGCCCAGGCCAAGCCAGAAGGGTAACCCTGCTAACGACGTCGATCTCAAAACCTGCTAAACAAAAGGGGTGCCGACAAAGGGCAAAGGAAAAAGAGGAGCGGTCAGTACTGAGGCCAGTACACGGCGAGACTAGAATTCGGCGGTCCTCGCCTACATAGGTATGGTGGACTGCAGCGGCGGCGCAGCATGCACTAAACAACCTATAGAGACTCGATATAACTGTTGGCTATCAGAGAGGGATAAGAAAGACCTATTCGGAACCAACCGGATGCTACCACCAAACATACCCATCCTGGTATTTCCCCCTCGAGACCAAACGAGGAAGTCAACCGAGGAACTCACACAGTTGGCAGTTTTATTTATTCAGTTATCGTTGCAGCAATTACTAGTCAGGTATAGATAGTCATCCTGACATAATAAGCAGTGGGCAGTTTTATATAACCATTCCGTTGTAGTTGCAACACTTACTAGTCAGATACAATGGTAGCAAGCGACAACCCAAACAAGCAATTGTTGGCAATTTTATTTAGCCATTCCATTATAGTGAAGCTGATTACTAGTCATTATAAAGTCAAATTTCTAGCACTACTTTAGTTATAGTTGTCTATGATCGAGATACTGTGCTCCAAGTCGTCCATAACCGCGGACACGGCTTTCAGAAAGTTTTACCCTGCAGGGGTGCACAAATAGCAACACACACTCGATCAACCTCGGAAAAACCAAATCAAAACCCAACGAGGCCTTCACGACAAAGCAATCACAAGATTCAGAAATATTTCAGGGGGCCACCCCATTAAGTATACCCGCAACGAAGTTAGCTGACTTCGAGACGGACTCAAGGTTTGTGGGGCCGGCTGTAAACGACTGGGAACCCGAAAGTGTGACTGGGCTTGTCGATACCGCGAAAACGGGTCACGATCCTAAACAGTACAGGTGCTCCTCGCACAATCGTAATTAAAGCAGTAAAGCATGGCATAAGTACAGGATAGTAAATAAAACCTCAAACTAGTTTGTGGCCCCAAGAAATAAGAATGAATCAAGCTCTGGCTCAGGGAGGTCCCATAAGCCTCCCGGATGTGGATAGCGCGAATATTCAAGGAACAGGTATCAAGTACTCGGGGTCCTACGGGACACAAGTGGACGGTTAACAACCAAATAACATCTATTGCCCACCTGTGCCTCTGCATTTACCTACTTCAATTTTAGTTGTTAAACAGCAATTAATGTCTTGATCATCTCCAACAATAAACACACGGCAATACTCCAACAACTGTGGTACTTGACGACACGCAACAGCACTTGAGCAAGCGACTACGACGTGCAGGTCCAACTATCTACCAAACAACAGGTAATAGGAGGTGTCCAAGGCAATATAAGGCTGCATGGGATAACACGGGTACGAAAACTAGAGCAACGCAACACAGATAGCAATAGATCAACAGGAGGGAATAAATACTATAAAAGTAAGATAGGTAGAAAGGGGGAGGTGCTCGCCTGAAAAACATTGCCGAAGGTTCAACCGAAGATCGGGTCGACACTCGCATCAACTCAACGACCTTATCCGCGAAGAACCAAAACACTAGAAGAAACACCGGAGGCACTATTTAATACTACGGTAAAAGATCGGGCATGATGCATGTATGATGTATGACATGGCAAGGATGCGATGTAATTAGGCCATATTAAGCGGAACCGGGGGTCCCGACAATAAAATATATGGTTCAAGTTGTTTAGATACCCCACAATTTAAATGTTGTCTTAACATGGCAAAAGATAGCACCGGTTCGCTACACAAATTTAAATGGGACTAATATAAGACTAGATTTGTCCACATACGGGCCCCATATTTAATTATGAGATGAATCGACATAAGGCCCCCGAACCACACCCATATGCATGTGAGTATGACAATTAAATATGCAACAGTTTATATAAATGGCATTTATAAAATAGGGGCTCGGATCAGGGTCACACATTAGGGTTGCGAAGATCTTGGTTCCGGGGGTTCGGGGTTTGACAGGGTTCGACGGGGGCGAGGTTCGATGGGATCGGTCTCGGACAACGGAAGTAGATCTTGTCGCATCCGAGAAGCAGGACTTGGTTCGGCGTCAGGGGTGCATCAGATTCGCCGTGGTCGGTGTCGATCTTATCGTTGCGAGATCTTGTCGGGTCCCACGGGGTCGGGCTTCGAAGCCAGGAGGAGTACTTGGCGTTGTCGAGCGGAAGTCTTGATGGTCCTCGGGTCCGAGAAGATCTTGTCGCACGGTGTCCGGGTAGGCGAACTTGTCGGTTCCGCGGTTTCGATTGTCGGTGTCGGACTCGGGTCTCGGCACTGGGAGATCTTGTGGTTCGGGCTGCGGGGTCCGTGTTCATTTGCATTGCGTTGGTGAAGATCTCGTGATGCCGGGGGCCATCTCCGTTATAATTACCCATCAACAAGACGGGCACGGGCAGAGGCACCAAAGACAGAACAAACCAAAGAGGCATGTCCCCTGTGGATACCGACTCGAACACCTTGCGGGCAGGGCGTGCTCGGGGTCCGGGCACCCAACGTTGGTGGCCACGCGCTGGGATCGGCGTCGAGGAGGAGGGGCTTGCAGGGCAGGTCTCGAGCGGTGGCGACGGTTGGCTGCGTGGAGGAGAGGTAGGGACGGCCATGGCGCAGCAGGCTCGCGGCGGTAGACGCGGGGCGAGACGGTCCAGGATGGAGGCGGCCGGGGGTCCTCTACGAGGTGGTGCGGGCTCGACTCGCGGAGCGGAGTCGGACGGAGGAGGCCAGGGGCTTGAGGCGGCCGGCGCTGCGGTCGAAGGGGGGGGTTGAGGAGGTGGCGGATGGCGGGGCTCCACGGGGCGGCGAGGCCAAGGGCCACGGGCGACGGGGACGGCCGGAGCTTGCAAGCAGGGAGGCGCCGGCGACCGGAGAAGGCGAGGCCGACGCGGGGCGGCGCCGAGAGCGAACGGGGGAAGGAGCTTGGGGAGCTTGCGAGGGGCACCGGCCGGAGGCGGGGATGAGGACGGCCCGGCGGCGACGGTACAGGGGAGCTCTTGGTGGCGTCTGCAGAGGACCCTGCGGGTGCGCGGCGCCGGCGGAGGGCAGCCGAGGAAGTAGGTGGCGGCGGTGCGCTCGCAGAGGACGGGGCGGACGCGAACGCCGGACGGTGGTCGGAGAGAGGGGCGCAGCAGGACGGACAGAGGAGGCACCGGCGAAGGTCGACCGCGGCCTGGGCGGAGGCAGCACAGGAGGAGGCCGCGAGCGACTGGCGGCGCTCGGGAGTTGGGGAGATGGCGACACCGAGGGGGAAGGGGTGGGGAAGCGGGTTGGGGTCAGAGGGAGGAAGGAGAGTGGGCCAGAGGGGAGAGAGGGAGCGGGGTGAGAGAGGAGGGTCGCGTGGCGGGGCCAGGTTGTCGGTGGGGGGTTGGGGTGCGCCAGCGGGTGGAGGTGGGATCGGTAGATGGAGGTGGGGCGCTGGGCGGGACAGGGCATGTGGGCCAGGGGGTGTGTGGAGGCTGGGATTGGTGAGGTGGATGAGCCGAGGATGAGGTGGAGGGAACGGTGAGGTGGAGGGAGGGGATTGGTGGGGATGATGTGGAGGGGCTGGGTAGGATTAGATGTAGGTAGGAAAAGGTTGGTCTAGGGTTGGGTTTTGGGCCTATCGGAGTTGTAGACTGCTGCTAGCTGGGCCGTTGGGCCTGGCGGGCGGCGGTCTCCTCCGGGGTTTATAAAATAGGGTTTTTATGTTAATATATTTATTTTGTTCTGTTCAAATTAAAACAGTTGCAACTATGTTGTAGACAAAATAAAATATCCGGAGACCCGGGTTTTAATTTGAAATCAAGACGGGGCGTTTAGAAAAACAAAAATATGTTTTTCCGAAAATAGTTTTATGCAAGCAAATGCAAGATGATGACGATGCTCAAATGCAATGTGGCATGATGACATGAGCATGCGGTCATGATAATGCAATGCACAAAACAACACGATTTTCTAGTAGTGGTTTTGCGGGATGCCACACCTCGCCTCTTCGTCTATAAGAAGCCCCGATGCAGAAACCCTAAGAACCCGATCAAAACTCCACGAAACCTTCTGTAGCCGCCGCCATCATTGTCCCTAGATCGGGGGGGTCTGAAGTTCTTCCTGGCACCCTGCTGGAGGGGAAATCATCCCGGAGGCCTTCTCTCTGGTATGAAGCGTGAATAGTTCCACCTTGGACTACGGGTCCATGTAGTAGCTAGATGGTTGTATCTCCTCCTAGTGCTTTCATGTATAGATCTTGTGAGCTTCGTTCATGATCAAGATCTAATCTATTTGTAATCATGCATGTTTTGTTTGCGGGGATCCGATGGATATTGAGATTACTATGTTAGATTGATTAATGGTTTTGTCTTTATGATTCTATCATGTCTGTATTGTTTGTGATCTTGCATGCTCTCCGTTGTTAGTAGCTATCTTGGCCGAGTAGTTGCTAGTGACTCCAAGAGGGGGTATTTATGCTCGATAGTGGGTTCATGCCTCTAGTTTCCAAGGGAAGTGATAGAAATCTCTTCGGTTGTAGATGTGTTGTTTCTACTAGGGAGAAAACAAAGGTCTCTTGTTCATATAACAAGTGGATTGTTTACCTTACACACTTTGCTTAAAACAGTTGTTTGTTGCTTGCAACTTAATACTGGAGGGGGTTCAGATGATAACCTGAAGGTGGAATTCTAGTCATAGATGCAGTTGGATGGCGGTCTATGTATATTATTGTATTGCCCAATCGAATCTCATAGGATCTTTTTGTCTGGTATTGCATTGTTATGCCTTGCTCAGTTCCTGTCAATTGCCCTGCTGTAATTTGTTTACCCTTCATGCCATGTTGTTTATCTAAGGAGAGCACCTCTAGTGAACTATGGACCCCGGTCCAATCTTTACCATTGATACATCTTCCACTGTTACTTGTTTACTTGCTACAAACCATTACATTCTACACCATACGTTTAATCCTTTGTTACAACAACCGGTGAGATTGACAACCTCACTGTTAGTTGGGGCAAAGTCTTGAGTTTGTGTTGTGCAGGTCTCCGCGTTGCTTGCAACACCTGTGTGACGTTTCCTTCCTCCTACCGGTTCGATAACCTCGATTTCTTACTGAGGGAATACTTGCTGTTGTGCTGCTTCAGACCTTGCTCTTGGGGTTCCCAACAGGCTCCACATCAACTGAGCCAGCATGCTTCTTGTTAGGGCTTGTGAGCGTGTGTGAAACAACATGCAAGTATAATAAAGTACACAAAAAACAAGTGTGAAATGGTATCTAAAGACTCCTTATATGAAGGTGGTTACTTAATTAGATTTATTTTTGAATGCTTAAGAATTGCTTTTATTGTATCTTAAAGAAATAACTTTTGAAGAAAAGTTTACTTAATTAAACAAAAGTATTTAAACGTTAAGTATTAATAATCTAAAATATACAAGGAGTGTATGAAATAATGTGATTATGATTAATTGTCATTTGTTGGATATGATAATTCCTTGAGTTTAGTTGTTAAGCGTTAGAGATATTACTACAAAATTTGTTGTTCGAAGTGGCAAAAAGGATAACCTTCGAAGGAAAGATTTCTTTCTGAAGATGTAAACAATCTTTATGGTTAATAGAATGAGTTCGATCTCTTTTGGTGTTTACTCAGTTAGTTTGGTCTTGAGATGCACTAAGTCTTACTTGAAATAGACTAAAGTAAACTATAAAATATATAGTGGAGCTTTAAACATGGTGTTTACATTCTTGTAGACTGAAATTTAACTTTAAAGACATAGATGGACTTAAGACTTAATGCTTATGATATTTGTACTTTGCTTACTTCGTAATGTTTTCTTAAAGTTACTTAAAAGTGTAATACTTCTATTTGAGTAGTGGTTTCTTAATATTAGAGGGAATAGAATCAATTATCTCCTTATAAAGGTGTGGTTATGGTTTGTGAATAAGTAAACATTATTATCTACTACTTATAGATGAATGATCATTATTTAAAAATTGTAATTAAGATGTTTTGGATTACATGAAGTTTATACTATAAATATTGAAGTCAAATACTATTATTAGACCTTAGATGTAAAATTTTAGAAACATTAGCAATTTTTATTTATTCTTTACATGAATTGTCACTTAAGGAATTAGATTTGAATTCAAGTTATTAGAGTGTTTGATTTTTATTTACCTCAAAGGTGGAATGTTATATTTTTAACATGTAGGTACTATTTTTTTGATCATTTTGGTATAATACATTTATTTTTGTGATTTATAAATAATAAGATATTGTTTTTATAAGATTTACTATTTTATAAACACTTAATAAATAATAAACATTTAATTAAGTGATATAGTAGTTCATGTTTATAGTTTTACATTTTGGTTTTTATTTTTCTAAGAATTTTGGTATATTATTTATATTTTTATCATTTACTAATATTAAAATATGAATTTTAAAGTTTTATTACTTATAAAATCTTTATTTAAGTAATAATTATTTAAATAATTAACATAATAATATTTGGTAATACAATTATGTTATACATTTTATTTTTCTGAAAATTTCATATATTAAACATATTTTTCTGAATTATAAAATAAAAGTTATTGAATTTAAAAGATTTAATCATTTTGTGAAATTTAAATTAAACAACTAAATGTGTTTATGAGGTAATGCTGATGTCAGCATAAGGTGAGGGGCTTTTCTCACCCGGTCTATTCCTACTCCAGTCACTGACTGGTGGGGCTTATGCCACGTCATATCCATAGTTTTATTTATTACAAAAATATTAACACAATTTATGAAATGATAAAAAATGAAATATGACATCAGCGTGATGTCACGCTGACATCATTCAAGGATGACCCTTAGATAGTGGTTCGATCTTCGGGTTGAGAGCATGCGGGTACGCGGGGTTGGTCCCGTTCGACTCAGCGCTCAACGCTGAGCTTCACACTGTTTGCGCCGCTCAAGAATGGTCATCGGAGGCTGGCCGGCGACGAGCTTACACGTCAGCGTGGTTCGGGCTCACGCGGGAAGGTCACTACGACGAGTGAGCGACGAATCTGAGGGTGCTAGGGTACTCAGAAGCTCACCAGGATGTCGATGGTGTGGTCGGTGAGGCTTGGAAAAACCAGAGACGGTGAATTGTCGGCGATGGCTGCGATGGCCGGCGGGATGCCGGCCTCGATTCCTTGCAGACGGCAGCGCCCCGGCTTGCAAGTATCCACGAGAATGTTGAGCATGACACGGTGCTTCTCCCAGGCATCACGGAAGAACGAGGCGAGGTCTGGAACAGCGACGATACGTCGGCCTCCATAGCTAGGGTTCAAAACACAGGGGATTCAAGAGAGAGAGAGAGAGAGAGAGAGAGAGAGAGAGAGAGGGAGAGAGAGCTTCAAAGGGAGAGGGAGTGGATGAGGATAAGGCAGTGTTGCATCGCCGTGGCTTCCTTATCCCCTCTGGTTGTCGGCAGCACGAATCTCCACGCCGGCGAGCGGCAGCGCTGCTGCCAGCGAGATGCTTCAGGACGAGCATGAGGTAGACGATGACGATTAGTTCGACAAAATGGTACGTGGGCCTGGGCTGCTGTTGGGCCTCGACAGAGTGAGTGGAAAGATAAGGTGCTGCGGCGGGGCCGTGGGGCGGTAGTTAGGCAGAGGGAAACACTAGGCCGGCCTGCTGCCCTGCCAGGTCCTTTTTTCTTTCTGTTTTCCTTTTCTATTTTCTGTTTTGTTTTTCAGATTTGTATTTTACATTTGTTTTGAATCTTTATTCATAGAATTTATTTGCTAAGTAGTTGTAGTAATAATTAAACGTATTTAGTATCATTTTGTGAACTTTTATTAAATAATGTTATAATTTGTTTATTTTCTTTATATAGGTCCTTTTCCTTTTAAGATTTTGTAGGGACCTTTGTTATGAATTTGATTTACATAATAAACCATAACTTATTTCAGGATATATTACTACTCATTCATAGATCTTGATTCTCATTAACTTATAATATTAAAGAAATTTTTATATGGTGATCCTTCATTATTATATGACACATAAAGTTCTAACGACTTAATATGGTTAATATTATTCGCATGAGCTTAAGTGATATCAAGATAAATAGTTTGTTATAACTTGCATATAAGTTAGGGTTTAAAATTATAAATGTATTTTATGAGTTTTTAGAGGACTTAATGTACTCATTTTCTTTTTATAGCATGAATAGAAATTAATGGTTAAGTCATATTGTCTTCATGCTTGTTTTTAGGAATGATACCACTATTCAAAGTAAAATAATGGGGTTGTTCTCTACGATGGCTTAAGAGACAGAATTGATCATTATAGTTTCCAAGCACATATGATTTTAATGTTTTGAAGTGGCAAAGATATGCTTATGTGATTTGCTATAGGGAAGTATTCCCACAAGCCATTGTGGAAATAAGATGATTGATCAAACAGATAAGATAGGTATTAAGTTTGATTATAAATTTAAGGTTAAGTGTTTACCAAGAATTCATATCTTCCATACTTCATAATTCTTGACTTCTAATTAAGGAATTCCTTTCCTAGATATACTACTACTTCATATCCATCATCATGTGTTAACATGATGAGCTTCATTTCATAAGAATATTCTTACCAATAATTTCTCCTCCTAAATCCATTTGTAAATCCAATGAGCTTGACACTAAAGATCTAAATACTTTCCTCATAGGAATATCTCCCACTTCTAAAATGATTCTAATGACTCCAAATCCATTTGAATGATCACTCTTTTACTTCATAAATTACTTTTTAATCTCACTTATAAATCTCAGAAGCTTGCCACTAAAGCTTTTCATAATCTTTTTATATTTATACTTGGTTATATCCACTACTCCACTAATGATAACCTCTAATCCATTAAGTAGTTACTTTTAACTCCATTTATACACTTCCTTTATCATCCATCACTAATATTACTCCAATAGATTTATATATCTAATTCTACTTTCCTCAAAAGCTTAGTATCCTTTAAGAGGAATAACATTACTTGAATAACTCCATGCTACTCTAGCTTCAGCTTAGTCATACTATATTATCTCTATTTATCTCAAGTAACTCATACACCAACTTCTCATTATACCATTGTGACTTGTCATGACTAACCTAGGATAACATATCTATACTAGGGTTTAATCATGTTCTATCCACCAATGTCACTTATACATGATATAATCATTCACTCTTAGTGACTTAAGCATGATCATTATAATCCTTTGATCATTTATGGCTTAGGTTTCCAGTTTGCTAATCAAGGCTTCATCAATACAACATTACAGTTGTATTATAATTATCTTCTCAGTATCTCTTACTGAATAGAAGATATTATTCATTGACTATACCTACTTGATCCAGTAGGATTACTCCTGGTAACTATCTTCAGAATTCATCCTTGTAATCTTCCTTGTTACCGCATATACCTTTATCTCAGATAACTCTTCTATCCATTGAGGAGTGAGTTAACTCCCTCAATTATCATATTGATTTGATTCTCTTCAAACACTCCCATCCTATAGATGATATATAGAACTAGCATTACCACCTACCTCTTCTTACTTCTTTATTTATAGGCTTAAAGTGATTGTTATGGTAAGAACAAGAGTTGATAGATCAAGAATTGATAGGTTAAGATTTGATGAATCAATAGTTGATTACTCAACATTGATGAACAACAGATATTAGGATAAGATTCAATAGAGATGATAAGGATTGATATGGAAAGAAAGATATGTGGTGAATGGTCTTGACTTGGTTTCCTTCCTACTCAATAAGTGATAAGGAATTAGTGTTTAAGAAATACCATGATGCTCATGGTAGGAATGGATAAGAATGATATAGGTCAAGACTTAGTTATTGAATTATTGTTACTTGGGTTATATTCTTAACTTGGTATTCATGAGTGATTGTAATGAATACTATGATATGACCTCTTAAGGATCCGATATTAATCATTAAACAATGTGTTGTGGTTTAATTTTATTACATTTGATCTACCCTTAGATCAAATCATGTTTACACAAAATAAGGTTTTAGCAAAGGTCATATCGAAACTTATCGCAGTCAACTTGATGATCTACTTTAATTCCATCAAGTTAAGAGAAGCTTCAATCACTTTGGCAAGTTTTACTCAAAAGCGCGAAAATTATTCGGATTTTTTATGCATGAATGCAATGCACACATCTGGGTTCAGCTTATTTCTTAGAGATGACCAACTTTCGTTTTTGTTTTGTTTTCCATAGAGCTGACCAACTTTCTTGCTCGCTGTTCTAGCTAGAGCTCGCATGCCCTTCTAGCCAATCCTCCCTTACCTTTTTGGTTTTAACCAACATCCGGTAAGCCGACCTTACCGAGAAATTGCCAATTTTCTCAAAGTGCCATGCCCAGACATCATCATGGTCAATCGTGCTAAGAGGAATCGACCTAATCACCTCCACATCCATAGGCAAGAAGTGATGCTCAAGCAGTGGGATCTTCTAGGTTTTTGATGTGTGATCAATCAATTCAGAGACAAGGACGGGAGGGGATTCTTGTCTTGCGACATAAGTTCGTAGCCTCACGTCCCTGGGCAACCAATTTTCACTCCAGATCCTCGTGTCCCAGCCATTACCAATCCTTCTAATTAGCCCCAGCTTTAGTACTTCCACACCTTCATGAATGGCTCTCTAGATCTGAGACGGTCTGGTTCCCATCTCAGCATTCAGCACATCAGATGCTGGATAATAAACGGCTTTCAGAACTCATGCGCTAGGTGAAATGGGAAGCTCCATGTCCCGAAAGCTCCATGTAGCTAACACTAGGTGAAATGGGAAGCTAATTACAGAAGAAGACTAAACGAGAAGACCCAAAAGGTAGAGACGGCCCACAAAAACCAGGGAGGCATATGACCTACTTACTATTTCCCCTTCTTAGTGGGCTTACACGCCCAAGTTCGTCTAGGAAGAGTCTGGATGCAAGACAGTGATTACGACTTGAACCGGATCTTGTACAACTTTCATACCCATATAACTCAGTATAGATTTGTAAACCCTAAGCCGTGTGTATATAAGGCCGTCTAGGAACGCAACATGGGGGTACACAATATTCCAACCTTGTAATATTTATTGGAAAATTGTACCTTATAATATTTTTCATAGTTCAAACACTTTAAATTTCTACAGACTACATGATATTAAAAGATACTAGATACATATGAGATAGATAGAAAAACACGTATACACAAATCTTATATATACTTATATATACATAGGTTTGTTAAACTAATTTTGTGAGTCCTATGTATTGTCTTCTTATTTTTTAATCGAATCTAAGATGACATGATTAACTAAAAAATATTTTAACAACTAAAGAGAGCATAACGAAAGTTCTTTTCATAACAACATACAATTGAAATATAATGCAAATATATTTTAAACTGTAGACTCTATAGTTATGTCTGAAAGAAAAACATAAAAAATCAATAACATTTATAAGGTTAACTCTACTAAGTATAAAAATTTATACTATTAAAACCTTAGGTTTATAAACTAAATTATAAATAAGTAAAAAATTAATAGAAATAAATGATGGTCTTTTATTTTCACAATGAGACAAGTGAGGAAATTTCCAAGATGCCTATGGAGTTGAGGCGTAAGAGCTCCTCCTTTAAATTTGGGGAGAAAAAAAGAACATGTCGAGGAGAGAGAACCTTCTCCACGTGATCACCTCTTTTTGTCGGCCTTTTGCTTATATTTGGCCTAGCGGTACTGCAATTTTATGCGGAGCAGCCCAATAGCACGAGTTCATCAGACGCTTCAGGATCGATGGAACAGATCGATGAAACGAGGTTGTGAGAAGCAAAAACGATTTTTTTTGGTGGCATGCATTTTAATATATATGAACTTGCAAGCGCAAACTGTCAAAGAAGTGTAGGAAGTAGGAAAACACTATGTTCTTTATTAAAACATATTTGATATTTTAAATATTAATACATATCTTTACAATCTAGGTCTTATTTGACACTATTTCACTTCATAGAAAATTTATACGCCTTATTTTTGCTACAATAGCATAAAGTTTTTACTATACGGTCTCCGATGAGGTCCACCGACAAAAGTCTCTGGCGAGGTCGGATCTGCTATATTAGCACAATATTTTGCTACAGAGTCTCTGATGATATCTCTGACGCAATCTTTGTCGAGACAGTCTTTTTTCTATTTGTTGGAGAACCATGTTCTGCTACATGTAGCAACAGCGGGACTATTTAGCAAAAAACGAAAAGAAGGGATGGGAAGGAGATCTAACCATCGATCTGATTCGATCGGAGGGTGGAGACCCTACATGACCAGTAAAAGGTACCATAAAACATGCCAATTCTAAAACTCCATATAATGTTCATATATTCGTCAGGGAAAACAATTTATAGTGTGTTCGGTTGATGTCACAAAGTGGAATGTAATAAAATGATTCTACACTTGCGAGTCGTTCTAGTGTTCAGTTGAGAAATGGAATGTAACGAGGTGGTTCTTCAAAAGAGAATATTTCCTCTAGATCCAGAACACACCCATTCATCCAAATCGGTAGAATCTCCTCGTTCCTTTATGCTAAAGCCACCCAACCCTTCTCACTCTTTCTGTTCTTTTGACATCCTTTTTGCTAAATGCACCAAACATAGAACATAACCATTTCATTCCACTTTTTTGGCCCAACCGAACAAAGGATAGAACTATTCCATTACACCTTTTTTGTTCTAACCAAGCATAAGAACAGAACCAACACATTCTAGTGGAATGGAACCATGACATTCCATTCTACTTCGTTCCCGAACTGAACACACCCCTAGTTGTCTTGCTATGAGGATGCGCTCAGTCTTCAAATTTCTAGGTCCCGTCTACCAGGACCAGGACCGGCAGCAGCAGGCCGACACGCCCGTGCCACCACCCATCGACTGCCTTGGTGTGGAGATTGCCGATTCCACTACTGACATGTTCGAATCCAATGCCAACTTGAGCGAGATAAATATGTTTAAGCAGTTCCTAATCTATTAGGTTTAGGACACTTTTTATCCTAACCTTTATTTTGGTGTAATTAACCCCCAAAATCCTCGTGATGCGAAATAGTACCTACAGGGCCTTCGCGCAACTTCACGTTGAGGATGGACGGAATTGATGAATCACCACCACTTTGAGCCAACCCCTTCATATTTAGACCCACCAGCGTCGCTCCTCGACTGCCGCTGCTTTCCCACCACTGCCCGAGATCGAGGTGAGGGCCGCCGCCGCCATCTCAGATCCTAGGCCACCGTCGCCGGGAGATACGCTAGGACGAGGGGCCGTTGTTGCCGCGCCGTCGGGGCTTTGTGTGCCGACGGATCCAGTGGCGGCGAAAGGAGGTGGGCGCTAGGAGTGGCGGTGCGGTGGAGGAGGCGGATCCGCCCGGTGCCTCCTAGCAGCGGCCGCACGGGGCCAGGAGCGCTTTTCCTAAGGAGGCCTCGGTGACTAGCGAACCACCTCCATATAGATGCCACGGCCGGGTGACAATGTCATGTGGATGGCCGTCCAATGCGTCAATCTCCAGCCGCCTCGTTGATTTTGTCAGTGCAAGGTTCGCAACTTTTCCTTGTGAATCTCATCGCCGAAATCGAAGTTACCTCTTTCTCGACGCATTGGGCCGACGGCGTCGGTCGACGACGGTCTTTATTCTTGTCGGTGTGTGTATGCTTTGTGTGGGTGGCGAGGTTGACGAATTGCCATTTGGGCCGGCATTTACAACGGTTTTCGCCTGATTTTCTGCTAATTAACTGACTAGTTCCCTTGTACGTATTTTTTTTCCAACGAGGCGAGGCGAGTCGTCTGGTTCATTAATAAAAAGTTGCTCATCTCCACGCTGAACCATAATTTACACTTTGCAGATTGTTCTTGCTAAAATGAATGTCTTCATCGTCGAAGAGTCTTTTTTCGAGGGTCGTTCTCGGAGTGGATCCATGTGCCCCACAAGATGATATCCCGAGATGCCGCCACGGACTGTGACTACTGACGCCGACACGCACTACGCTTTCGCTGCCGCGCGCTTCGTAGCTCCCCAAAGGCGCAAAGATCTGAATGTGTCCTTTGTAAACCTCAAACGTACCGTTTGAAAATATAAGATGTTTTAGGTTTATGAAGGAGACGTATCTAGACAACTTTTAGTGTCTAGATTCATTTAAACCTATACAATAAAAGATGTCTAGATATATCTCATTTACAAACCTAAAACATCTTATATTTCTAAACGGAGGAGTACTAAACAGCAAGGCCTGTGTCCTCAGCCGTCGGTCGGTCGGTCGGTCCACTGGCTCCCGGTCCCTGTATTTCAATCTTGCACGCCGCCGAATCTGCCGTGCCACGCCGCTAGCCGGCGTTTAAAAATGAGGCTTGCTTGCGGCGGCAATGGCGTCGCTCGCGGATCTCCATGCGCTGCGAGCCCTGCCAAGAAAACTTTGCGCTACTGCGGTGCACGTGAGGTCAGGCGAGGACGTGGACGCCACCTACGACAGGCCAGCTGGCCCCACCACCCGCCGGATCGATCTCGTCCGTCCAGACAATCGGACGGCCGGGCCGGCCGTATAAATCCATCCAGGTCACCCCAGCCCCCAACCCCTCTCACCAACCACCGCCGTTGCAGCAGCAGCTCCTCTCCAGAGCAGCCCTTCGCACCCCCAGAGAGACGCAATGGCGGCACCCACCTCCTCCGCGGCCTCCACCCTCGCCTTCTCCCACCCCAAAACCCTAGCCGCCGCCGCCACCCTGCCCGCCGCCGCCGGCTCCGTCTCCTTCGCCGCCAACGCCCACCCGGCATGCGTCCTCGCCGCCTCCTCCCGCCGCCGCTCGGTCGCCGCCATGGTCGCCGCCCCGGCTAAGGTGGGAGCCGCCATGCCGTCGCTAGACTTCGAGACCTCGGTCTTCAACAAGGAGAAGGTCTCACTCGCCGGCCACGAGGAGGTCCGTTCTCCTGCCCGCGCCTAAGCTGCTGATGCATGCCTGCTTCTCGGTCTCCTACGGGATTGATTTCTCAAGATTTGTCGTGTCTGTGCTTGCAGTATATCGTCAGGGGCGGGCGCAACCTCTTCCCGCTGCTCCCGGAGGCGTTCAAGGGCGTCAAGCAGATCGGAGTCATCGGATGGGGCTCTCAGGTTCGCTCCCAGCTCTCTGCTTCCCCTCAGTCTCAGTACACAGATTCTCTCTTCTCCGTCGAGATTTAGCATGTCCCTCCAAGCAGTCGTTCTGGAATACTTTACCCGGCCGAGTTTGGTGTGGATGTCACCGATTTGAAATAGATTTATTATTCTCTCACGGCAAGAGAATCCCTTGTAGGAGTATTTGCAATAACAGAGTCGGTCGTTGTGCTTTTGCAGGGTCCAGCACAGGCCCAGAACCTGAGGGATTCTTTGACCGAAGCCAAGTCTGACATTGTTGTCAAGGTTAGCTCTTCTCATGTGCTTCCCACCTTAAAACATGGGACCGGATTTTCGATATGTACACCGCGTGCCAAATGAAAAGCTCTGAAGCTTTGTACTGAAGCACTAAATAAAGGAACAGCCTGATGTTTATTCTTTTGTTCAGCTTGCTAAACTGTACTACTGGCCACAGTTTATCACTCGCTCTTACTTAAAGTGAGCATTTGGTTGCGTATGACTTGAACATGGAAATTACTAGCCAGTATATACTATATCCCGTCTGATATGTACTTTGGCACTATCATGTTAGTTCAATATGCCATCTTTTTTGCTTTCAGATTGGTCTCCGGAAAGGTTCCAAATCTTTTGAGGAGGCACGTGCAGCTGGATTCACTGAGGAGAACGGAACCTTGGGTGATATATGGGAGACGGTTTCAGGCAGTGATCTCGTGCTGCTGCTGATATCTGATTCTGCTCAGGTATGCTTCATGCTCACTAGCTGCATGATTTTCAGTTTTTCTTTATTTATTAAATGCTTGTTTAGATTCTGCAGACTTTCTGGATGGTGTTACTTTGCATCCTGTTGGTTTAATTAACTAATTTATCCTACATGTTCTTTCTCGGGACTACTATTTGATTATTCACTGTGTGCACGATAAATTTGTTTACTCACAGCATCACTTTATTCTATTCTTGTAATTAAAGTTCATGTTTACTTTCTGCAGGCAGACAACTATGAGAAAATCTTCTCTCACATGAAACCAAAGAGTATTCTTGGTTTATCACATGGATTTCTGCTTGGACATTTGCAATCACATGGCCTTGATTTCCCCAAAAACATCAGTGTGGTTGCTGTATGCCCCAAGGGAATGGGCCCATCGGTGCGGAGACTTTATGTTCAGGGCAAAGAAGTAAATGGTGCTGGCATCAACGCTAGCTTCGCTGTTCACCAGGTACGGTAATTTCATCAAGAAACAAACTTGTCAACCATCGATTTGGTGTGAAGACATGCAGCTATGCACTAAGAACTTATATGTTTGTCCTCTTTTTGATGCATAGGATGTTGATGGAAGGGCAACTGATGTTGCTCTAGGATGGTCGGTTGCACTAGGATCCCCGTTCACATTTGCTACTACTTTAGAACAGGAGTACAAGAGTGATATCTTTGGGGAGCGAGGTGAGTCTGTTTTTCTCCTTTATGACTTTGTGTTACATGTTAGTATGATTGTACTGTAACTAACCGTTTTTTGTTCAGGAATTTTGCTTGGTGCTGTCCATGGCATCGTGGAGGCTCTGTTTAGGAGATACACAGAGCAAGGAATGGGTGAGGAGTTGGCATACAAGAGCACTGTAGAGGGCATCACCGGAATTATATCAAAGACCATCTCAAAGAAGGTACAGAAGAATTAATCTTTTTGTTACCTCATTTCATTTGTACTCATTTGCTCATCCTGTTCTTTCTACCAGGGGATGCTTGAAGTGTACAACTCCTTGAGCGAGGAAGGCAAAAAGGAGTTCAACAAGGCATACAGTGCATCATTTTATCCTTGCATGGATATACTCTATGAATGCTATGAAGACGTTGCCTCTGGAAGCGAAATCCGGAGTGTTGTGTTGGCGGGGCGGAGGTTTTATGTGAGTTTCTGTGCTATTTAAACTGCAACTTTCCTTTTTGATTCAGATTCATGGTTATGTTTGGAGTTGGAAAACAAAGTAAGACAATATTAGTATTCATTGACACCATCTTCTTTGGTTATGCTTTGACAGGATAAGGAAGGTCTTCCTGCTTTCCCTATGGGCAAAATCGACCAAACCCGTATGTGGAAGGTCGGTGAAAAGGTGCGCTCGACCCGGCCACAGGGTGACCTTGGCCCGCTTCACCCCTTCACCGCTGGAGTTTATGTCGCACTAATGATGGCCCAGGTCAGGCTCTTTTACTCCTGTTACATACTACTACACCGGCATATTGATAAGGCTGATTGATACCCTATTTGAATCAGTTGCCATATCTTGGTTGTAGCTGAATGATTAGTCTCATGAACCAGAACTGATCATTGACTTGTCTGTTTTTACCATGCTGTAGATCGAGGTCCTCAGGAAGAAGGGTCACTCCTACTCGGAGATCATCAACGAGAGCGTCATCGAGTCGGTGGACTCCCTGAACCCCTTCATGCACGCTCGCGGGGTGGCCTTCATGGTCGACAACTGCTCCACCACCGCCCGCCTGGGTTCCAGGAAGTGGGCGCCGCGCTTCGACTACATCCTGACCCAGCAGGCCTTCGTGACCGTGGACAAGGATGCCCCCATCAACCAGGACCTCATCAGCAACTTCATGTCGGACCCAGTCCACGGCGCCATCGAGGTGTGTGCCGAGCTGAGGCCGACCGTCGACATCTCGGTGACGGCTGATGCCGACTTCGTGCGCCCTGAGCTCCGGCAGTCTGCCTAGATAGTTCTGGTGGTTGTGGGTACAAGGAAGAGTTGTTTTTTGATGGAATGGTCATGGACTGTATCTTATGTGTGTGCGGAGTAACTGTGTGAACTTGTGAGCTGCTGTCAGATTAGAAATCCCATGGTTGGGCTGGACTGAACCGTTGTTGTCGTCTCCAGAATAAAGTTAGTTCGTGAGCTGCTGTCAGATTAGAGAGCCTTGGGTTGGACTGAACCGTTGTCGTCGTCTCCAGAGTAAAGTTACTCGTCCTGTTAGATTGTTGTTCCATGTGTAGCTTTTGCCACATCTCTCGCTCAAAATTCACATACCAACTGTCCAATCTTCCATCAACTTCATAAAATTAACAATCTGGACAATAGACGCTTGTACAGTTTGTACGGCTCAGATAGCGGTTGTTTGTATTACTCTCAGATTCAAATTAATGGTCTCAGATTTGTCTAGATTCAAATGTATCTAGCTCTAAAATATGATTAGATACATCTAAATCTAGACAAATCCGAGTCTATTATTTTGAATCTATCTAGCGCTAAAATATGATAATATGATTAGATACGTCTAAAATCTAGACAAATCTAAGTTCATTATTTTGGATCGGAAAAAGTAGCAAATCTCTAGACGTGTAAACAGGGCTAGGCTGCCAGCATCAAGGAAGCTTGTTGCAAAAGTAGTCAATTCAATGATGACCTTTCACGGATTTACTTATATAGACTGCGGCTAATATTGTAAAAAAAAAGAGCTTGAATACCGTTTGTAAATAATCCAAAAAACATGGCAGGTATAAAGACTAAGGGCTTGTTTGGTAGGAGGGGAATCCAGCCTTTCCCCAAGGAAATAAGTCCACTAGTAGGGAGGTGGGGAATAAAATCCCGATGATTTAAACTGTTTTAGGGCTCGTTCGGTTAATCCACTTCACAAGTGGGTTGGAGTGGAATGGATGGGAATTGGAGGGAATTTAACTTACATGGGAATTAATCCACCTCAATCCATATTGATCCACTCCAATCCCTTTCAAACCGAACAAGCCCTTAGTGGATTCCCGGTCGGGATTTGATTCCCTGGGATAAAAATTTCGATACATCCAAACAAGCCCTAAAGGGGACTAAAGAAACACTAATTTATACGAAAGCTAAGCGATAAAGGTTACGTGAAATCCTCTAGGATGTTACTATCTCCGTTCCGTTTTAGCTTTTTTTTAAAGGCTTATAATATGAAACAGAGAGAGAGAGAGTAATTGGTAAAAGGAGTGTTGTCTGCTGCTTCCCAGGTGCCATGCCGGGAAAAGATCAATCTGCGGTCCACAACTCAAATCTCCTCTGTCTCCCTTATCAACTCTCTGCTGGCTTGCCCACTGTTGCTCCGTCTCCGAGCGCATCGGTTAGCAAGAATATACTGTATGGGATGTTGTGTGTTGTGTTGTGCCGTTGATATTTTATTTGTCTGACGTGAAAACGACAGTGTTTATTCTGCGCGAGAGATCATTTCAGTGAACAAAGTTGTGTGGTAATCTTGGTCCTCATCTGGTGCATAGATGGTGGTCATGCGGCTGTGAAGTTTTCTGTATTTGCTTTTGTGTGACACAATTAATATTTCTCGGCTGCATCATAGGCTCTCTTTGCCAGCTTGCATGCAGCTGGTGCTCACACATGTGGTGTACGTGGCTTGCAGCTGGTGTTGGGTGTTTCGAGTGTGGCGTGGTGACAGTTGCTTGCTTGCATTTTTGTTCGAGCATGACTTTATGAAGATATTCCTGGTGATCAAAACTTAAGAGGAGATAATGAAGTAGGAGGGTATCATATCTGTTATATACTATGTGTCTTCACCAAGGCAAAAGAATTGAGTACAAATTCAATCATTGGCACTGAGTTTAGATTGCACAGTACACCACTTACTTGAAGCTAAATCGTCTGAGTGACAGTTACAACCAAGTGAACTATATTCAGGTGTCCCATGTATCAGTTTTATCTCTCACCCACTATTGAATCTTGGACAAAATGTAGAGAAATTCACTGTCATTTAGCAGCTTCACTCACTCAGAACGGACATGCAACATATCTTTAATAAACTCACACACATGCTAGAGATCCGCAAAATAAGGTTTGAATATCTCTGAATTGCCCCAACATCAAGCAGCTTCGGTAGATGCAGCATTCAACATGATAAACCACACAACATACGGATGTATATTCTAGTTATCCCATGAAGATACCAAGCTTTGTTAAAAAAGTGTATTTATTGAGAAAAAAAACACAAGTCCATTTCCTGAAGATGAAACTTATATAGATGAATATGTGCATGCCTACAGGAGTCCATATCCTTAATCTAAGAGAAAATGGCCTAGTATATATGGTGACAGCAGCGTGACAGTGAGTAAACCAATAAGGAAAAAAACCGCAAGATGTTTTATAGACGAATCAAATACGTACAGATGTGTAAGCTTACGGGAGGCCTATTCATAGGTTATGGCAAAAAACAGAAGTCAGCCAGTGACAGTTCAAGCATAAGGGTTTGCTCCAATAAAAAAGAAAGAAATGAATTTCTCGGATAGAAAACATGTAGGTTCGGTTCCAAATGGTTGAGTTCGCTTTGAATGAAACAAAAGTAAAACAGAAAATAGAAGAGGCTACCTGCAAATATATTTTATACCATGAAACTAATTTTGCTTTTTAAGTGCAACATCAACCTAGTCTGCATTTTCTGGGTCATATAGAGGAAAATTATGAAGAAAAAACCCTACCTGAATATCATGCTAATGTAACCTATGTATTTGTATGTTTTTTCTCAAGGGTAGTCAAATGTGTAAAAGATAAGTATCACCTCTGAATGTCCCATGTTTTCTCCGTGAAGTTCAAACCTTGGCATCTTCTATTCGATATGTTGTCTGACATCGTTCCAGAACTAACACAGCAAGAATACATGGTATAAATATGCCAAGCGACCAAGCATAGTCCATTGCTTGATAAAGTTGGCAAACACAAAGATTGATCATCCCACTATTGAAGAGAACTCCTAAACGCCAGCCAACAATTTAATTATTCAACCATTTCCTGAAAGGAGAAGATAGACCAAGGGTAAGAGACGGTAAGCTTTGACCAATATACGCATACTGTAGAAGGAAGTTGTATTGATACTGCAGTTCCGAATGTAAAAAGAGGCACGGAAATATTTTATCCATAACAAAACCAACCCAAAATGCATTCAGGTTTCAATAAAGTATTGTTTAGAACAAATAAGACAACCTAGTTATAATAGTGCACCATGTTATGTAAGCGTTCCACGCAGGAATAGATCAGTAACGGTTTCGTGAGGCTTCACCTGCTAGCTCTTTAACACGCATATGGTCATGATCAACCTGCCAATGACTTCTATTACCTTGCTCTCTAAACAAATATAAGCTTGATGTCAAGGAAGTTCTTTATGCTTACTGTATCAGATAGCCAAGGGGACCAATGGCAGGATCCAATATCTCAACCGATGTATTAACATTATCGGTTATCACTATCTCAACCCAAGAGACCTGAATGTAGAAATTGGCTGCGACGTCCTCTTCATTGAAAGGGACACATTCTCGATCAGCAGAACTATCCATGGAAAGTGAGGAGTCAACTCATAACTCCTAAAACACACCTCCCGCAAGGACGCATGGAAGAAACAAATCAAGAACCACAAAAAGGACACCTAGCAAGGGGGAGTGAGGAAGCATATAGTAAGAAAGCAAGCAAACCTGAAGAAAATTGTGAAGAACTTCCCTTTAGTGGATGGGGACTCGGCTGCCAAAGACAGCCTAAAAGTCCGCTTCACTGAGACATCTAATCCAACAAAGAATCCATGCCATACATCCCCTCTATCTTCTCAACTTGGTACTACTTGCCCAATAATCTGAATCTCTTTAACCATTATTATTTCCAACCGCAATGAAAGGATCTGAA
Source organism: Avena sativa (assembly GCA_916181665.1). Lineage (NCBI taxonomy): Eukaryota > Viridiplantae > Streptophyta > Magnoliopsida > Poales > Poaceae > Avena > Avena sativa. The sequence goes on along the minus strand of OV702279.1, from coordinate 377,580,432 downwards.
TAAAGGGGTTGCATTAAAAGAAGAAACGAATCTCCTTCAACATTATTATTTTCTACCTGACTGGAAGGATCTGACAAAAAAAAGGTTCTCCCAGATACGACCGATACGCATAAGGATCTTCCATTGATAAAATTTGGGTGACGCGTCCTTAACCAATGAAGTTTACATATTTCCTTTCCCTCAACCAGCACATAAGAGGAATTTGTTAGTATAGCACGACAAGGTAGGTAGAAGATTAGAAAGCGGGCAATGAAATCTAGAGGAAAATATGAGCTGCTGCCCAAAAAGCACGGGTAAAAAGATAGAGCAAAGCGAGAAGAAAATAGAGGGAAAGAGAAAGTATAGAAAAAAGGAGAGAACCATCAGAGAAGAAAAGGGATCGCAAAAGAAGATGCACAAGTTCATAAACGAAGAGCGGTGGTGGATGCGTGTATCAGAAAAGAATCACCTAGAAATTTCAGATCCATCTAGGAGGAGACGCAAACCTAAAAAATACATGATCCAAATACATTAGAAAGAGAGGAAGAGCAGCGAAAGTTTGCGATGCAGAAAATAGTTCATACATATTTCTAAACCTTTGTGTTCCTAGACTCCCATGACATACACACAAGAATCTTCCATTGATGGCCTCGCTGCCAGACGTTCTTAACCAAGTTGCATGCATTGTTGTTATGACCTACTCCCTCCATTCAGAAATATAAGACATTCTAGCTTTGTGAAATCAATGTATCTACACGTCTTTTAGTGTATAGGTTCACTCCGAATATCTACGAACCTATACACTAAAAGATGTCTAGATACATTCGATTCACAAAGTTAAAACGTCTTATATTTCTTAACGGAGGGAGTAGACACAACCATCCGCTTTAGCACAGGGATACATATTGGAGGAGAGGCAATCAGAGAAAAACACCAATCCAAGAAGAACCGTTAGTTAGATTTCTAAATAGATCATGTAGTGTCTATGTTATTGTATTTAGGACATACCAATTTGTAAGATCCAAAATGCAGGAATCGGAAAAACACGCCAATATTAAAATTTCTAAAGTTGAAGCCTCCTAATCTTACATGAATTGTATCTGCAGGAGGCAGCACCAAACTAAATGATTTTTAGCTGAATTACATGGTGTTTCCTTAACCCACATGAAAACAATTGCAACCTGACTTCTTGGATTCAAAGAAATTATATTCAATAAATATATTTGTCTCTACGGTTTCTAACTATGTGAATCAAAGATGGAACTTCTATTTGAAAATTAAAAAGGTTCAAATCATACAGTACTACTTTGAGTCAAATAGGTATGTATGTATTTAACACCCCAAATAAAATATAAGGATAGATGAAGAATGCAATATGTAAAGACTCCAAATTAGCGACCATGTAATTAAAGGTATGTACTCCTCATGCATCTCTTCCCTAGCTATTTTACAGACAGACAGGCATATGTATAACTCAGAACTCTACAAAACATCATATTTCCATGATTTTTCTAATGTCAAGACCTGATGTATAGAAGATACTGTAAATTGCTTAGACAAAAGCACTAACTAATTTAGCCAACCTTGCATACCTTTAGATCGGCGCAGAATTAAGTAAGTATGCTATATCCTCTCTTCATTTCTTCTCCTAGCGGCAAGACATCGATCAACGTAGAATTAAGTCAGTATGCTATATCGTCTCTTCAGTTCTTCTGCTAGCGGCAAGACATTGATCAGGCGTTAAATCTGACGCTTTATCACTAAGAAAAGATCACATTGCAAAGAATGGACATCTTCTTATACAAACCTGAATATTCTGGTCACAACATGAATATTTAGAGGGGCCTCCCATCTCCGGCATCTCCTTGTTGCTCCCCCCTGAACCACATGGCATACATGCCTGCATCACAACATTAGCACTGGTATCACAGCAAATTAGAAATTTGGAAATACACTTACTTGGTTCTTATAGGAACAACAACAAACACATGTTAGGCACCAAAATCACAGCCAGATCACCTAATATTTTTAGACCTTTTATGCCAATCATTCAGGACCAACTACGATGCCTTCAATCTACTGAACAATGGGGAATTCAAACCATGTACAGAAGTATTGGGAAAGAAGAAATCAACCTGCTGGAGGCTGGCCGTTGGGAAGGTCTTCCCACTCCAATGAGAGCCATGCTTCTCTAGGCTGGGGTGGAGAAGAAGGGGTGAACAGGAGCAGCCTGTCACGTGACGAAGTAGCTGCGTGCCACCTCGGAAACATCATCGTGGGCACCTGGCCCTAGGTATCTGCCGTGGTCCAGCGCGTGGGCGCCTCCTCGATGATGCGTCAGTTGCTCCTCGGCTGCCTCGTCGACCTCCGGGACGGACCCGGCCGTTGCCGCTGTGTGCCTCTGCCGACGCCTCCGGGGCCGGGAAGCCCCTACCCGGCCGCCGCCGCTATGTGCCTCTGCCGGCGCCTTCAGGGCCGGGCAGCCCCTTCGCGGCGTCTGCCTCGTCGCCGTCGCGGGTTGGGTGGGTCGTTGGGATATCGGGAAGGATGAGCCGATGCTTCTGGTCGCCCCATCGGTCGAAGGAGCTGAGGAAATCGGGGAAGCCCACCGCCTGCCCACGCGAGTTGCGACAGACACGCAAACAGGACTCTGGCCCACAAGCAGCCACCTAGACCGGCAGGAGGTCCACGAGCAGCGACCGCACGCGCTGCAGATCATGCAGAGAGAAGGGATCGCACGGCACACTTCAAATCGCTGAGAGTGCTCCCTTTATCTCAGGCTTAAGTCAGAGAATAATCTCGCAACGTGTGTCTTCTCCAATGTAAAGACAGTTGAGTGTTTGTTTTGATGAACATCATGTGTTGACGCACAATACGACAACTTCTGTACACTGTGTCTACAGTGGATCATGCCCTAAAGGATGCCACTGGCACGTATCTATTCTAGAGTACTGTAAAATACCTCGAATGTTATTGCCGTGGTGTGCTTACAAGGGAATTATTACTCCCTCCAACATATATCAATTGACTTAAATTTGTCTAGATTCGAATGTATCTAGACATATTTTACTATTAGATACATTAAAATCTAGACAAATCCATGTCAACTAATATGGGTTAGAACCACAACCAACTCGAGCCCGTAGATATGCGTTTAACCGTCCTTACAAACAAAAGAACCGGACAGACGAAAGATCGAAAGAACAGGGCACAGGTAAAAATGGAGCTAATACAGTTATCTGTGCACTAGCGTCTCAGCTGCTCTGCTTCACGTCGGCGGGGCTGCCTACATCATTCCGACCTCTGCCACCACGGGAGCTCCCTCCTCTCCCAGTCCCGGTGCCTGCCCTCCGATCAGCAGCCTCCGGCGGCGCCGCGGCAGCAGAGTCCTTGCCGGTGAGTCGCTGCACGACGGCCTTGAAGCCGTCGGCGGTGACAGCCTCCACGTACACCGTCTCGATGGTCTTCACCGTCGTTGCCTGCTCCTCGCCCGACATCGAGCAGAATGGCAGATGACGGAATGGGTATGCGCAGATGCAGGTCGAGAGCAGAACAAGTGCAAGAGGGTGGAGATAAGTAGCTGACGATCCGTCACCGGCAGGGGTTTGAGTTTGACCGCTCACGGTGAAAAGGCTGAGGGAGACGTGTGGTCTTCAGACGGCACGGCCATGCCTTTCGGTAGGGACGTAAGCGGCACACCATTTAATCCTACATAATACCATTTATCAATACTTTAATTTAATAAAATTTGTCTTTAAAAAAAATAAACTAACGAGTTGAATAAACGGGACTTACGGCCGCCATTTAGCTGCCATTTACATCCCTACTTTCACGACACGACATGGAACTCTTCCTTCTCTGGAGCTCTTGGATAAGTAGAGTAATCTCCTTGCAAAATCTAGCAATTCAGACGTGCTAAGGTTTGACCTCAGTAATCAACGTGTACACCATCTACAACACCTAATTGAAAACCATATCCATCGTAAACATACATTTCAACAATGTATGCTTGTTTCTTGCTTTGTCCAGAAAAATAACATGCTTGTTTTTAATTACCAGAAGAAAAATAACATGCATGTTTCCCGACGGAGTTTTATCAAACTTGTTGGTCAACTATTAAAGACGACCTCATGACCATGTTTACTAGTTTTCACTCAGGGATCTGCCTTTGTTCCATCTTAATTTTGGAACTACTATCCTACTCCCAAAGAAACAAAATTCGATACAAATTCAGCAATATCGACCCAAATGTCTACTTAATGTGAGCTTTAAGATTTTCACAAAAGTAGGAACAAACAGGATAACGGGTATCGCGCATAAAGTTATTAGACCAACACATACCGCTTTTATGCCGGGTAGGCATATCCTTGAGGGGGTAGTAATTTTGCATGAGACAATTCATGAACTTCAGCGGAAAAAAAATTAGATGGCGTGCTTCTCAAAATATATTTTAAGAAGGCATATGACAAAGTTAATTAGGATTTTCTTCAACAAACTCTTAGAATGAAAGGATTTGATCCATTATGGTGTGAATGGATCAAGTCGATTGTTAATAAAGGAAATGTTGGAATTAGAGTAAATGATGCCATAGGGAATTATTTTCAAACTAAAAAGGGTCTTAGGCAAGGTGATCCTCTATCACCGATCTTGTGTAATCTGGTGGTGGATATGTTAGCTATCTTATTTGCTAGAGCCAAAGAAGATTCTCAAGTTAATGGATTAATTCCTCATCTAGTTGAGGGAGGAGTCTCACTACTAGCAGCCGGTAAGGGACGGTTACACTAACCATACAAGATCAGCCCCACGTGGAAGAAACCCAAACCACCGATGGCTACGAACGTCTTAGGGCAGCCACAACGTTGTGCTAAAAGTAGTTCCAAATTTGATATTTAGCTTTTAGAACTAGTTCTCTCTATTGTAGCTATAGTTCTAAATTCTAGAGGAGAGGGAAGCGGAGTAAGTAGCTGCTCCGGTTCTATTTCACTGCTGATGAATAAAATATTAGGATCAAGTGTGTCATACTCGTGGGGTGGTCAAGAAGAGAGGTAGAATAGGGATTTTAAAAGGACCTTTAATCGGTTGTGGGCCATGGTTCCAAAATAACAGGGAACCCCTATATTGTGAGAACACCAAGAATTTGGCACTGATGCCATTTTTCATTTTTCATTAGGTGACATATTTGGCTTTTGACAACGCTGTGGCTGCCCTTAGATTTCTCCTTTCCGGAGATACAATGGCTAAAATGTGCATGCTGGAGGACGGCCCGTGCTTAAGCCTTTAGATAATTCTTTCATGTCAATAAATACCAAATCATTATTTGACGCTAGTTGGACAGAGGATACATCCATCAAGATAAATTATCTCAAATGTCAGTAAGTGAGAAGAGCTGCTTAATCGTGTCACTGTACACAATGTCTAGGGTAAAAGATGCCACAACCTTTCTTCAAAAAGAAAAGGATGTCATAATCTATAGAACAAAAAAACATAGTTTTATTTACTAAAGCTAATTCAAAAATTTAGGTGACCAGGGTTTCAAAAAAAATCTAGCATGAGTAATTAGGGAAATTGAAGGTTTTTTAGGACCCGGAAACTACTCAAACCACAAAAGAGAGTATCAAAAAAAGCTAGTCCAAGTGGCCTATATGTATGCTCATTATGCATGACCACTCAGATGCACGGTGGCAGAAAATCGACAGAGAGGTAAGTGGATTGGTCAAAAAAGATAAAATTAAGAAGAGTACAAGAAACAAGCAATCAATGTAACGCAGCAGCTTTTTTTTATTGAGATAAGCGGTTATATACCACTAGGGTGCAAACATGCGATGCCTTTATTATACTATACTAGTTTCCATTATACTCAGCTCATTCACTCGGATGCCTTCTCGGTTGAAAATGATTCCCTATCGATGTCCTGGTAACTCTGGAAGCCCGTTTGTGTAAACTTAGGGGTGAATGCACCGAACTCTCCTCCACGGTTATTTTTGAGGTTACGAGCTTCCTGCCTAGAAATGCGGTATGCATTGGCGAGGACATCAACAGGCAATGCACGTAGGATGGAGGTCTTTCCTGCGATGGGGCTAACCATAGAATTTGGGTTGGTCTTGAATGAAATGTATTGGCATCCTTCACGCTCTGCCTTCTTGAGAACAACATAGTATTGTGGTATGATTAGCAGTTGTCCTCGGCGAAGAATGTCATTGAATACAGTTTGACCATGGTTATTGACAACTTGAACTCGAGCACGTCCTTGGATCATGTGGATGACACTGTGCGCATTAATGTTCCAGTATGGTGAAAGAACAGCATTCTGCAATAACAATTATTGTATGCCATATTAACCAGTTGTATGAAGCTTAGAATTATCTAAAAATAAGATAGTGTGTTGAATCTAGTATCATATATACCTGGTATAAATTTACTCTTGTAGCACTCATTTGCACGAGGTTAAGGATGGGGAAATTCTTGCTATTGAGACGTGTTATCCTGCCGGCACGTGGGTTGTAGGTGTCAGCATGTCTGGGATTTTCGATGTTTTGCCTTGCCTCCAATGAACAAAAATTCTCCTCCAAACCATTGAAACTTTGGTCCCATGACTGTCCTGCCTGGTATTGAATTGATTGTCCTTCTTGATGTTGGGTTGATTGCCCTACCTGGTATTGGGTTGATTGTCTTTCTTGACTTTGAATTGGTTGGTAGGATTGTTGCTCTGCTGGTCCTTGTTGGGAAACAATGGGCTTCAAGAATTGAAGGCCTTGACTCACACGAATTATCTCACCTCTTTGGTCATTTTGACCGCGGATCCTTTGTGCTGCTTGTTGACTTATACCAAGGGCCTCACTAAGAAGTTGGACAGTGAATCCACTGAATATGTTTTGTCCAAATTGTTGCTCTCTCTTGTTGTTACCAGCCAACAAAAACTCCTAAAATTTTATATCGTTGAAGTAAAATAGAGTTCATTAATATCCCATTAGTGTATACTTTAAACCATAGCTAGATCACGTGTAAACAGTTAAATATATTTTGTGTGGATTAAGTTGTATAGTTATCTTTTGCCTAGGTTCAAGCTGATTAGCATTGTTGTTTACATCGAAGACATAGATAGCAACAATCGGCGCATCACCATCGTTGTAGCACCAGTGTACTATGCTAGCCGGCAGCGCAACAACATCTCCTTGTTTGAAGCGATGAACTCTTTGGTGCTCATCCTTAAGATTTTGTCTTTGGCTTTGACCCTGAGCAAACTGGGATTGATCAAATGGTTGGAACTGTTGTTGGAAGGTTGCTGGGCATCCCGGGAAAGTCAACCCTGTGTATCCCCTACCTAAAAGAAAACACATTTGTTTCAATGTTAAAAAAAATGAACAGGGTAATATTTGGTACATCTAAACTCCTAAGTGTAGTATGACAAATGAAATTGCTATATTCAGTTAGACACCAACCTTGAAGGATGTACACCAATCCAGGAGCATTGTGTATTGAGGTAACAAGAGGCCTTGAGGCTCGATAACACGACGAATGACGGATACACCAGTACAACGAAATTGCTCATTCTTTTCATCAAAGTACTCAGTGACACCCGCTTGTGACCTCACTTGTCGAAGCGGTTCAAATGCTTGCAGCCTATCAAATCTGCACCCCTTTAAACCTCCTTGTCGAGAGCTTTGCCATGGAGTAAAGCTCTGTCCGAATAGTTGAGCCATGGATCCATTGCACAAGAGAAAAATGCAAGAGTAAAACAATATTGATGGAAAACTAGTAGTTGCCATGATTGTTTGAAGAGATTGTAGAAGGTGGAATGGTGCTAGTTTCCTAATTGTAAGTTTGATTTTATAGCCATAAAAAGTAGTCCAGGGTGCACATGGTGACGTAATTATTGGCGGAGATAAGAAGATATCCATTGTGACTCAGCTGATGTGGTTTAAAATGTGAATAGATATAACTTTGCTTGTAAAGATATGTGTTGTTTTCCGTCTACAACTGGTGCTGACTCACAATGCTAGCACCATCTTTTGTATATATCTCTTGCCCATTGTCCGACATATAATCAAAGGCATGATTAGTTGCACTTTCTACAACTAACTTTGGCATTTGCGAGTCCTTTTTATGGCTTGCTTGCGTTTTGGTCTATTCACAACAGCATATGTGGATGCTTATGCCTCTGTGGCCAAAGTTTTTATGTCTTTAGTATATCTATACAACATAGGGTGTAAAGTGGATGAGTCATGTCCATGTCAACACAAGTTGATAAGAAACTTATGATGAAGTATAATCCATGTTAGTAGACGAATGTGACTATGTGAGCATGATGATCGGTACTACTTCATCCGTCTCGAAATAAATATCAGAAATTCGCGTGTATCTAAACACGTTTTAGTGTATAGGTACATACAAATTTAGCAAAATCTCGGTCGTTTAAAAATATGAGTATGTGAGTGTTCGCCTTATTTGAAGAAAAATAATGTGCTTAAAAGGAAATAATTAGTTTTTTTACAGGGGGAATAATTAGTTGATACACACATCAAACACGAATATATACAAACAATTGCCATGTATAAGAAGAAGTTGGACGCATGCTTGAACTTAATACTAACTGCTTGTTACAAGCCAAAAAATACAGAGGAAAGATGCAAAAGAAGAGGGCAGAAATGAAAATGAAGAAAGCATGATATAATAATAACTAAGTTACACGTACAGTAGGCTCTAACAGCCTAGTAAAAAATATTTTATCCGTGCACTACGATCTCAGCTGCTCCGCTTCACGTCGGTTGAGGTGCTGCCTGCTACCTCCTGACCACCAACCCGGGAGCTCCCTCCTCTCCCGGCGCCTGCCTTCCGATCGGCAGCCGCGACCGCAGCAGCAGCGGAGTCCTTGCCGGTGAGCCGCTGCACGACGGCCTTGAAGTCGTCGGCGGTGCCGGCATCGACGTACACCGTCTCGATGATCTTCACCGTCGTCACCGGCGCCGGCTTCGCTCCTTGCTCCTCCCCCGACATCGGTCAAATGCAGAGCAGAATAATGTATGAGTGGGTATGCAGGTTGAGAGATGAAAAGTGCAGGAGGGTCGAGGGGGATAAGTAGCCGACGAGCCGTCGCCGGCAAGGGGGGTTTGACCGGTGAAGATGCCGAGGGAGACGTGTGATCTTCAAACGGTACGGCCATGCGTTTGACGACGCAACGCTACTATGGAACTCTTGGGGCTATTGGATAGAACAATCTCCTCCCTTGTAAAATCTAGTAAGTCAGACGTGCTAAAGGTTTGACCACCAATAATCAACGTGGACATCGACAACACCAAATTGAAAACCATATCCATGGTAAATATGAAGAGAAATCCCAAAACGGCATACATATATACTTGTTTTTACCGGAAGGAATGCATTTTTCACAGAGAACCGATGGTCAAGATGCCACTCAAGAGAATCGTGGGGAACCCAGAGCAGTATTTCAAGTCTGAATTAGTCATAGGAAACTCATGCCACTAACTTCAGTGAATGCGACAAAGAACTTACACATGCTATGCATTTTCTTTGATTCCCCTGGAGGGTGACACGCACATCGCATGACGCCCGCTTCGCGAGTGTGCAGTTATAAACTTATATATAATCACAGTCAAAACCACACGTGGTAAGTTACCGCAGTCAAAACCATGCACCAGCAGCTTAGAGCACTGCACTGCAGTCAAGTTATATTTCAATTATGTATGCTTGCTTCTTGCTTTGTCCAGAGATTACCACAAAGATCGAAACACATACAACAGGTTAACTGTTAACCAAGTAGTCGCATTTTCTTTAATTCCCCTGGAGGGCAAACAGGTTATAATCATAGTCAAAACCATACATGACAAGTTACCGCAGTCAAAACCACGCACCACTGCATGCTCTTCCCACTGCACGCTCTTCCTCAGTCAATACCGTACACGAGTTGAAGACTGCGGCCTAGACCTGTTCAACCATTGGCATCAACATCATGTTATCACAGTTACCACCTCCTCTGCTCTCCCTTAAGTTGAAGGGATGAAGGCGAGGTCTACAGGAAGATATATTTGAATTTACCATACCAGGCAGCGCCTCAACAAGCAATATACGGTTACACGGATCCATACGGCACAAAGACTGGACTAAACTACGAGCTACATACGCAGGATGTTTGCACATACCGGCCGACGCAAACATGGTGTTTCAGAGAGCAACTAACATCTATAGATAGCACTGGAAGCATCCTGATTGTACGGAACTAACAGTGTTCTGGGTTCATTCCCTCACCACAGCGGTTCCGCCGTCACGGTTCCAAGGAGTGACAGGTCTGTTTGTCTAACTGGGATAGGCAAGCATCAGCATCCTCCTCCATCCTACATGCCGTTGAACTGCCAAGAAAAAACATCCAGTGAGATTTGCGCCGTTATGTCAATGAGTACATGGTTTAGCCAGATTATGTGAAACAGGAAAACAGATATATCTGGACTACGGCCGGCAGTAATGGAATACATATTGATTCGGTCAACTTAACAGAAGGAAGTGCATATTACCGATGATCCAGGTTGCCCGTTAAGTACAACCTCTTTCTTCCCTGACTGCTCGGATCTCGAACCCTTTGATGTGTCACCCTAAAAGATTTAGGGAAAACGAAGAGTAAATTCAGTAAACCCGCAGATAGTGATTCATCGAAACATGGAAGATCCGTAAGTATTGCTCCCTCCATCCCACAATAAGACGTTTTGGCAAAGCTAAAACAGCTTGTCAAAACGACTTGCATTGTGGGATGAAGTAATAAGGCAATGAAAAATACCTCCATCTTCAGTGTCATCAAGCGTCATCAACAATCAATCATCATTTTCATGAAAGAAAGAGGAAGAAAACTCGTCAGCACACAATTTGTCCCGTAAGATGTAAAGGAGCAGTACTAATTCTATTCGTACAGAGCAGTTTGCAGAAAAATACTAGAAAAAAAAATGACCTATGTTTGACCTATATATATTTCATAACAATTAACACTATGCTATTTTGCTAAACATATCTCATCACACAATTGGCATAGAATATATGCAGTTTCTAGCGACACACTAATGTTTCAGTCCAACAAGAATGCAACATTTTTTTTGTTCATCAATCGTACAGTTGGTAAATCTAACAAACAACAGTTTGGCATTAGTATTCAGTGGACTCGTCGCCTAATGAAGGCAAATCTCCTTTATAATTTTGGTAACCAAACCATTCGACAACCAGCACTATCGAAAATCTTTAATCGGCAAAATTAGGAGTCTAGGACAATTTTTATTGATTTAGATCCTGTTCCATTGTCAACAATTACACGTGGAAATTCCATCCTAGAGATGCATACTTTGGGGTTTGGATTCCTAGGGGGATAATTGTCCACAGATGTAAAAATGAAAGGAATGGCAATTCTATTGGTAAAAAGAAGTCTACCGAACAATACTAAACAGAACGAGATAAGTTTTGAGTTTGATCCATATAATACTTTGTATGGATCAAATCGTGCATCAAATTATTTGTTGGATTGGCATGCAAATTATGCAGTTCTGGCCACACTAATATTCAGCTCAGCAAAAGTGCAACATACTTTGTTCATATTTTTTTCGCAAAATAGTCGGTTAATCTAATAACAGTTTGAACATTAGTTAGAAGACTTGTAGCATAATGAAGACAGGCCTCTTTTTACAGTCTTTGCTAACCAGGTCATTTCACAGCCAGCATTATCTAGATTTTTTCAGTACCAAGATTGGGACGATTTTAATTGAATTAGTTCTTGTTTCACTGTCACAGTAGACATGGGAATTCCACCCTAAGGATGCATACTTTGGAGTTTGGACTCCGAGGATGTTTATTATCCGCAGATGTAAAATGAAAGGAGGGTAATTCAATTGGTAAAGAGAAGTTTACAGAACAATACTAAAACAGAACGAGATAAGTTCTTGCGCTTGATCCATATGATACTCTGTTGGATTGGCATGCAATATGCAGTTATGGCCACACTAATATTCAGCTCAGCAAGAATGCAACATACTTTGTTCATCTTTTTTTGGCATATAGTTGGTTAATCTAATAGCAGTTTGAACATTAGTTAGCAGACTCATAGCATAATGAAGGCAGACCTCTTTTTACAGACTCATAGCTAACCAGGCCATTTCACAGCCAGCATTATCTAGATTTTTTTTCAGTACTAGCAAGATTGGGAAAATTTTAATTGAATTAGTTCTTGTTTCACTGTCACAGTACACGGGGGAATTCCACCCCAAGGATGCATACTTGGGACTCCTAGGACGTTTATTATCCACAAACGTCTCCATCTACCCTGCTGTTGAGAACTCCATCAAGCATTCATCGACACGGTGAGTGGCGAACCAATAAACCCATGTGAGTGACTCCCCAACTAAAAGTCAAGGCCTTGATTGGAACGGTCACACCATGACACCAACAGAATCCTATTACAAGAATCAAACGCTACTGAATATCAACCTCTTCCCTGCCTCTCAGAAGCATAGGAAACATCCTATTGCAAACATAAAAAAACAGAGTCCGCTGGCGAAAATTCAGAATTCCTGAAAACCAATTATGTACCCCTAACCTTCCTCTCAAGTCTCATCTCACATGCGCAGACAGTCTGTGCAAAATTAGCTCGCGTGTAGCATCAGGACTAGCACAGAGTAGAGAGGGAGAAGAGGGGAATACCGGGAGAGAGGGGAATACCTCCCGGTAGAGCTTGAGGTAGAGCTTGAGGGGCTCGACGTAGTCCTCGAAGCCGAGCGTGCCCATGGACCAGATCAGATCGTCCCCGTTGATGGTCTTCCGCTTCTCCTTCATGCACTTATCGCTCGCTCTGCGCTCAGGGATCGCATACACAGCGAATTCGTACTAAGCGATTGTTTTGCATCTGGGCAAGCGGAGGGATCAGAGAGAGAAGGGGGAGGGGGAACTTACTCGCTGGTGATGAAGCTGATGAACTCGGATACGCACTCCTGGATGGACTCCTTGGCGTCCTTGGCGATCTTGCCGTTCTCCGGCACGCCGCGCCGCATGATGCGCCCGATGTTGGCGATCGGCAGGAACCGCTCCTGCTCCTTCGCCCCGCCGCCGCTCTCAGGCGTGTCCACCGTCTCCGACATCGCTCGGGCCTGCACCTGGACATGGGCGGCGCCACGGGAGGGTGGCCGGCGGTGAGGAGTAGGAAAAGAGAAAGGTCGCTGTGTGTTTCGGCGGAGAGGATCTGCAGGTGTTACCTTTTGTGGGGTGGACGGACGGAGATGGCGGAGGTTATCAGCGCCGTTGGTTGGGGGCGCCACCGGCCGCCGGATCTGGAGGTGTGTTGCAGGGGTGGAGGGGATGGTGTGGGCAGCTGTTGCGTTCAGCGCGAGGAACGGAGGGAGAACTCACACCGGGAGTCGTCCGATCTACGGACAATAACCTCTTTTTAACCGTGCGATTTTTTTGTTCCAACTATATTATGGATTTTCCATAATCCCTACTTTAGATTCCATGAGTTTGTTAGTAGTTGTTGTTACCATCACGGTGCGACTCTTTGCAGATATGTTGTTTTCAAAGAAAGTATGTGAGCGCCCCACCACCCCCACCCCCACCCCCACCCCCACAACACATGGCGTAATCCAACAGATACATTTGTGAAAGATTGGATAGGCCACTGGGAATAAAGAATGGTGTCTGAAATTTCCACATTTCAGTGTCAATAACGGCAATCCACGACACTCCGACCACAGGCCGGTGTTGATTGACACGGAGTTTGAGGAGAGGGGGGCGCCAGTGAGGTCAGGCTTTCGGTTTGAGGCCAGGTGGATTGAGGAGGAAGGGTGTGACCAAGTAATGGAGGAGGCATGGAGGCGAGGTAGGGAGCAGGGAGGAAGATCTGTTGCTTAGGCAGTAGAGATGGTGGCGGGGGACCTAACAAAATGGAGAAGAGATGTGCTGGGGGATTTAGAGAAGAATCTGAAAAAGGCAAGGAGAGATCCTGAGACGTGCATGTTAGCGCCGGTCACGCAAGAGAAGGTAGAAGAGGAGACCAGGCTGCACTGTCACCTTGAGCGGTTGGAAGAGATGAAAAATATATAATGGCGACAGCGAGCCCATGCATGGTGGCTGATGGACGGAGATCGAAACACACTTTATTTCCACTCGGTTGCCTCGGCCAGAAGGAAGAATAATCGCATAAAGAAGTTGAGAAGAGAAGATGGAGTAGAGGTGGAGGAAGGAGGAGAACTAATGAACTATGTTTTATCTTATTTTCAGGAGTTGTTCTCTTCTCAAGGTGGAGATCGTACTGGTGAGCTAGTTGCAGCAGTGCAGCCGTGTGTTATGCGAGCAATGAATGAGCACTTGGATGCTGAATACATGGCTATGGAGGTAAAAGCAGCACTGGACCATATTGGTGATTTGAAGGCGTCGGGGCAGACGGCATGCCCTCGCAGTTTTACAAGAAGTACTGGCATGTGATGGGTGACATAATCGTGGATGAAGTGTTGAATGTGATGCGTGGAGGTAGTATGCCGGAGGTATGGAATGACACATATGTGGTGCTTATCCCGAAGGTGAAGGAACCATCTAGAATCAAGGATCGCCGGCCTATTAGCTTGTGCAATGTGTTGTATAAGCTTGTTTCCAAGGTGCTCACAAATAGGCTCAAGATCATTCTACCTGATATTATCTCTGATAATCAAAGTGCGTTTGTCCCAGGAAGATTGATAACTGATAATGTGCTGCTAGCTTATGAGGCGACACATCTTCTGAAGACTAAAAAAGGGGGTGAGAGTTTTGTGGTTGTCAAGGCTGACATGCGCAAAGCCTATGACCGCGTGGAGTGGGACTTTCTGCGGCAAATGATGATGAAGATGGGGTTCAATACTGTAGGGGTTCGTAGCATGGAAAACAAAAAATTTCTACCGCATGAACACACAATCAAGATCTAATCTATGATCAAGCCAAGATCTATCTACTAGATTGTAGCAACGAGTCAATAGAGTACTAACCCTCGAAGATCCAAAGCGGTTAACGAGAGCAGATTCTCGTGGATGATGTAGTCGTACACTCCCGATCTCAAGATCGCGTAGACGATCCTTCCGGCGCTGCGTTCCGGCAGCGCTCCCGCAGTCGGTCACACGTTCGGTACTCGACGAAGACCTTCCTCTCCCTTGTTCCAGCAGGCAGCGGAGGTTGTAGCACTCTCCTCGCGATTCCGGCAGCACAACGGCGTGGTACCGGAAGTAGAGGGGAGATCTCGCAGGGCTTCGCCTTAAGCCGGAGCGAGTATGGTGGAGTATGAGAGAGCTCCTCGGCGATCTAGGTTTTAGACACACCAAGGAGGAGGTGCTAGAGCCGGTGCTAGGGTTCCGGGGACCCCCAAGTCGGCGGCTAGGGCAAAACCCTAGGGGGCGGCGGCTATGGTGGTAGGCGCCAAGCTAGGGTTTGAGGAGAGGTACTTGTGTGTGCTAGGAGGGAGCCCTGCCCCTCCTTATATAGGTGGAGGGGCCGGCAGCCAAGGGGAGGGAGGGGAGTCCCTCCCCAACTCGGCTTGGATGGTGCGCCGGTTTGGGGAGGAGGACTCCCTCCCCAACTCGGTTTCACCTCCTCCTCCTCTTTTCCACTTTCCAAATTTAGCCGTTTGACTTTTCAATTTAGCTATTTGACTTTTCAAACTAGGATTCGATTAATCCTTTATTTGGAACAGCGATGACACTTAGTACATGATGCAATCATACCAACTTGATACAACACATCCATGTACCCTTCCCCTCCGGAGTGCCGGACATTCCGGAACCTTCTAGAACATTCCTGATGAAAACACCGGAAACATTTCCAAACTCCGAAACGGGACTTTCCTTATATGAATCTTATTCTCCGGACCATTCCGTATCTCCTCGTGATATCCCGGATCCCATCCGAGACTCCGAACAACATTCGGTCTCTTTCTCATTCATTCCATAACTACTCAAACAACGTCGAATCCTTAAGTGTGTCTCCCTACGGTTCGTGAATTATGCGGACATGATCGAGACACTTCTCCGAACAATAACCAATAGAGGAATCTGGAAATTCATATGGCTCCCACATATTTCTACGATTACTTTGCGATCGAATGAACCACTTACATACGATACCAATTTCCCTTTGTCTCACGATAGTTTTGTAGGGTTCGCAGCATAGAAAACAAAAATTTTCCTACGATGGGAACAACTATGTACCAAGATCTATCTACTAGATACAAACAACGGGCGGATGTATATCCGTAGAGAACATACCCTTGAAGACCGACAAAGCTTAACGAGTCCAAACTCGTGGTTGATGTAGACGATCTCTTGCCGATCTCAAGATCGAGAGGAAGTCCTAGCGCCGCAAAACAGCAGCGCATCCGTGCTCGCACACACGTTCGAGGCACCGAGCAACCTCCGCCTCCTCGCTCCAGCGATGCAGCGGAAGCACAACTCTTTCTTGCCGAATAGCCACCGGGAACATGTATCTCGCTAGTCCGAGACCATGGGGAATAAATTCTAGAGGGGGAGAGAGATCCTTCACGAGGAGGTGTGAGAGACAAGTGAGGAGGGGGGCTCCTTTTATAGGAGGAGGGGGGAGCACCCAAGGGGTGGCCGCCGGCCATGGGGGGCAGCCCCCTCCCCTCCTTCATTCATGTGGGTGGACACTCCACTCACAAAATGCCCTTTAAATTTCCTCCACTCAAAAGTCCACTCAAATTCCCATTAAATTTCCACCAAATTTAATGCAAACTCTCATTAAATAAAACTCTTTTATTTTATTCAGAATTTTGTCAATTACTTTAATGACAAACATTCACAAATAACCCCTTGCTAGAATTCTATTTCACATGCATAACCACTTTATGCAATTTCACCCGAAAACCTGTTTCGGTATCTAGTGAAATAAATTCCTGCGCTTGTTCATTCTTTCGGCATGAAAAATTTGCTCCAATTGGATGTCGGTGTCTCTTAAGTGTGTCACCCTACGGTTCGTGAATAATGCGGACATGATCGAGACCCCTCTCGGATCAATAATCAGAAGCGGGATCTGGAGACCCATACTGACTCCCACACATTCAACGATGACTTTCTTGTGATCGTCGGAACCTTTTACGCTAGTATATATTAATCCCTTTGTTTCACGATATATTACATGTCCGAGATTCGATCATCGGTATCTCCATACCTAGTTTGATCTCGTTACCGACATGCACTCTTTTCTCGTTCCTGTGAGATAACATTCTAGTGATCAAATCACTTGCTTGCAAGCTAATCAATGTGATATCACCGAGAGGGCCTAGAGTATATCTATCCGTCATCGGGATGAACAAATTCCACTCTCGATCCATGAGCCTCAACATAACACTTTATTAGTTCTGAATCCATCTTTATAATCACCCTGTTACGGTGTGACGTTTGATGTTATCAAGAAACTCTTCCGGTGTTAGTGATTGACATGATCTCATGGTCTAAGGATTAGGATCACTTCGTAAGTTGTTATAGCAATATAAACTCAATGACTTTGATCGTAATGCTATACTTTGGATGAATGTTCATCACACCATTACACTAATGTTGTGACCCCGTTATTAACAACATCCAATGTCCATGATCAGGAAACCTTGATCATCTTGTTAATCAACGAGCTAGTTTATGAGAGAGGCATAACTAGGAACTTTCTGTTTGTTTATTAAACACACATGTATTAACGTTCCCGTATTAATACAATTATAGCATGCAAAATAAACATTTATCATAAACAAGGAATATGATAATAACCACTTTATTATTGCCTCTCGGGCATATTCCCTTCAGTCTCCCACTTGCACTAGAGACAATAATCTAGTTTGAAAACTCTGCGTATTGAACACCTATGGCTTTCTGGTGTTCCATATACGCAATTGCAAGTGGTTAACATAATCTACGGATCTGACGCTTCAGGTCCGTGTGTATTTGCATGTCTTTGCGTCTCCACGCATCACTCATTCTCCAATGAGATGGCATTGTATAAATTTGGTCTTTTGGTGAGACCTTTAGTTCCTTGGGGTTAAAACACATCGATACTATTGTCATACAATATATCTTTAGTGTTAGCCCGTTGTGAACCACACCTTAGTTTGATAACAAACTACTTGACACAAATTCCCTCCTTTGCTGCTACTATAGCAGTCATATACTTAGCCTTTTGTTGTAGTATTCGTCACAATGTCTTAACTTTGGAACTCTTCCAAATCCATCATGGAATCTCCTTTCCATTACATTGTGCCACCCATAGTTTAAATTGAGATAAACTTAATTTGTATCTTGTGACAAAACTAGTATCAATGTAACGCTTTACAATGAACTATTTGTAATTGTTTGTCACCTCTACACAAATATATTCTTAGTTCTTCCAAAAGATCATAAGAATATCCTCACTATCGTCCAATGATCATTTTATGATTCATTCTGGTATATGCTCATAACACTTAGAGCATAGGACATATCTGGATGTGTACATATCATGGTATGATTGATCAAAACATTCTCGTGATTGCACTCATCAAGTGTCAAAGCACTTGAATCTTGTTTCACTTATCAAGTGTCGATACACTTGAATCTTGATTCAATTCCTTTCCATGCAACAAGAACTGTTTCTTGTCGTTTCTATATTGAACTCCTTCAATATCTCATATATGTTCGTTTGGCATAAACATATTAGCGTTACAGTCTATCCACTATAGACATTCATGCTAAATATTCGGGTTTTGCCTAAGTCTTTCATCGAAATGAAATTCTTAACCTTTGTCAATAAAAGATACATCATTTCTAATCAACAAGATGTCCTTCACATAATGTATTAGAAATATGTCTCAGCGCTCCCACTTAATTTCTTGCAAATGCAAGCATCTTCATCGTCTCCAGATGAAAAACTCATTTTTCATCATGGTGAAGATTCCAACTCCGCGATGCTTACTTCAACCATTGAAGTTTGCATGCCCTTTTAGCATCCTTTGAATTTAACAAAACCCTTTGGACCGTGTCATGTACACGTCCTAGGTAACCATCCTATTAAAAGAACTTTGTTTTGTTTATTCATCTACCATATACCAAATTATATGTAGTGGTTGCTACTTTAATCCGTCCAGACTAAATATCGCTATGAAAGATCAAATCTTGTCATAGTCAACTCTTTGAACATTGTCATAAAATACTTTACAACATGTCGAATATTTCATAGATGTGAGACATCCATGTCTGTTTCTTTATAGATCCAAATACGACCGATAGGTTTTTACACCTTTCCGGAGGGTCTTCCAAGTTCAAAACTTGATTTCTCGTATATGGAACTATCACGGATTTTATGGCTTCAAGCCATTTGACGGAGTCAGGGCCCATCATCGCTTCTTTGTATGTATTCGGTTCATTATTGTCAAACAATAATGATTTACTCTCAAATCTTAGCATTTGATTGTTTAACCGACCTTCTTGGTTCAATAGGAACTTTAGACCTCCGTGACCACAACCTTTGAGGCACATAAGCTATGAGCATTATGGCAGCCTCCAGAACGATTTCCGGTGCTGCGCAACTCAGCACATTTAGCTAAGGTTCATTAACCTTATCAAAGTTCTATTGTCCTCCCACTTAACTTTTGCGAAAGATTCCTTTTTCAAGAAACTTCACATTTCAAGCGACAAACCCTTTTGTCCTCGGTGTTATGGAGGAATAACCAATTGTTATTCGAAATAACCTACAAAGACATGCTCATCCGACTTCGGTTGTAAACATCTTACTTATGTTTAGCATACCAAAATTTAAGAAATGACAACTTGGGTTTTACCCCAAACCATAACTTCCATGGTGTCATTTCACCGGATCAAGATGGAGCTCTTTTCAGTGTAAAGCGGTAGTCTCTAAAGCTTTAATCTTTTAAAACATAATGGCAGTTTTATAAATAACACCTTTGATCCAACCATGTCTCACAAGGTTTCATTACAAATCTCAAACACTCCATACTCCTATGGTGTTTCGGGAGATGTAAATCTAGGTGTTTTGCTGAACTTGCAACTCAAATAAATCCCTTTATGGTAAAATCATAATTCATTTATTTTCTTGTTACACTTGTAACTCAAATAAATCCCTTTATGATCAAATCATAATTTATTTATTTTTCTTGTTACAATGATTTTCCACTTCATCTTGAAAGTCTTTGAAACATTTTCAAATATTTCATACTTCTTTCTCATTAAGTGAACATTCACTCAAAATTCCGGAGAAAGCATATGAAGTTGAAACCCATCGCTTACGACTACTCATAATGGACTACATACATCGATATGTATAAATTCCAATAATTTAGTCGTTCGTTCTTCTTTGGCCTTTGAACGAAGTTTTAATTATCACGTGGAAAGTCTCACAAGCGTCACTTGATCAAATCAAAGACTCCAAAAATCCATGAATATGGAGATTCTTCATGTTTTCTTTCCAATATAATTTAAACAGCGATGTCACTTCATAAGTGATCTTTCAATCATTTGTCTTGCGACATTTTAGCATTAGGTTTTATGGATGTGATTTCTTCAACTAGATTTGTAAATCATCCATCTTATATGGAATACGGTAATTATTTGAACAACCTTTGTTCTTATAATACCTGATTCAAATAACAATTATTAAAACAAATCTTGAAGTCAAGCTTTGATGTCAACGAGAAATACAAACAACGGTTTGTTTGTTTTCGATGAACATCATCACATATTCTCTTGCTAGTTACTTAGGCCATTGTGGTTCATGAATTGCGTCATTCCGTATGAAATTTCATACCAACCAATTCGGTATCCAATACCCAAGAACCACATTGTTTAACAAGCAAAGAATACAACCATAACATGTATATCATCCATATACCTAAATTGGATATTTCCAATCTTTTCTTTTCTGCCAAATATATTTTATAGATTCTCTTTCAGCATTTCCTTTTCCTTTTAAAAGAATCTATCAACATCAAAAGTGGCGCCATATACATGACACATAGTCCAAAGTGTGTATATTCAAATAATAATACCTTTGGACTTGCACTTTGAAGTAGATCACCATCATCAAAATGATCGGTATTCTTTCAAAATCCATTCTTTAGTAATCTTTTAGTGTAGTAAACACTTTACATACATCTTCTATTCATCCTTATCATGACGACTTTCATGATCAAGCCAATTTAGCTTATAAAGGAGAATCGTGAGTATAACATTACTTTCCAAAACCCTTTTGGATGATTAGGATGTCTAGCATCTCCAACCTTCGTAAATTCTCATCCAATATGAGAACATATATTATACTCTATCATATTGCAACCAAAACATTGTTTCAGATATCGTTATATCTGCCACACATGATGATTTCTGAAACAATTCTTTCAGCTCCTAGATAAACTTGATATTAAAACAATCAAGAATCGTGGAGGCAAACATGATACTTAAGATACTAACACTGGAATTGTTACTCTCGATTTAATACCAATTATTAAATTTCACGGAGTAAATAGAGTTTGCTGAAAGTTTGCAATAGGACTTTAAACTTTGATTGACACTCAACACAATACGATACCAGTTCGTAAAGTAAATATCCAGAATTCTATAGTTCTATTATCTCAATTACAACTATGCATAAGGTGGTGAACGAATGCCAATGACTACAACAAATTATGAAAATTCACTTTGATTTAATTTATGATAAATTGAGTTCTACTAATCCAAATTAGAAATGAACTCCCACTCAAAAACGACATCCCTCGTGTCCTTTTGGTGATTACATGAACCAAATCCACTACACCAAGTCCGATCATCACGTGAGTCGGCGTAGCTTCAAAGGCGAGCATCCATATGGTCATCATATCAAAACATACGACTCATGCTTAACCTTTCGGTCCGTGTTCCGAGGCCATGTCTGTACATGCTAGGCTCGCCAAGTAAGAACCTTAGTATTCGCGTGTGTAACTGTCTTACACCCGAGATATGCTCGTGGATTCAAGTACACCCGATCATCACGTGATGTCTTGAAGCGACGAAACATTGTCGGTGCATACTTAAGGAAGAACACATTTTTATCTTGATATCTAAATGAGGGATCATCTTATTATGCTAATAAAACGCCAAACAAGCAATATAAGATGCTATCAAACATCACATGTTTATTAGTGGAATGATATGGTTCTCGCATATGATCTCTATCATGTGCATCGTGGTATGATCACTATCATACCTTTATGTGTAAATCCAAGGTCTATGGAGTTTACACGTTATGTATGTTGTAAGAGTATCATCTCATACTTCTACTTACAACATCACCATATCATAACACTAGCCCAGCAACAATCTAAACTAGACGCCTCTAATTTATCCATTGCAAATTTTACGTGGCTTAGGGCTTTCGAGATAGAACCGTTCTTACCTACGAACATGAACCACAACGAGGATAACCAAATTGTTGACAACTCGTTGCAAATTAGATATTGACTATAGTAGGAGAGACAGACACCCGCTAGCCACTTATGCAAAACTAGTTGCATGTCAAGCGTGGAACAGGTCTCATGTGCGAGGACATGTAAAGTTTGTCCGGGCCGCTTCATCCCACTATGCCACCAATATCCAAAGTACAACTAAGAAGCAATAAAATGATCATCATCGCCCACATACTCATATGTGTACTACCCGTGCAAAGCATCTACGCATAGATCCGGATCTGATACCACTATAGGGTTCGCAGCATAGAAAACAAAAATTTTCCTACGATGGGAACAACTATGTACCAAGATCTATCTACTAGATACAAACAACGGGCGGATGTATATCCGTAGAGAACATACCCTTGAAGACCGACAAATCTTAACGAGTCCAAACTCGTGGTTGATGTAGACGATCTCTTGCCGATCTCAAGATCGAGAGGAAGTCCTAGCGCCGCAAAACAGCAGCGCATCCGTGCTCGCACACACGTTCGAGGCACCGAGCAACCTCCGCCTCCTCGCTCCAGCGATGCAGCGGAAGAACAACTCTTTCTTGCCGAATAGCCACCGGGAACATGTATCTCGCTAGTCCGAGACCATGGGGAATAAATTCTAGAGGGGGAGAGAGATCCTTCACGAGGAGGTGTGAGAGACAAGTGAGGAGGGGGGCTCCTTTTATAGGAGGAGGGGGGAGCACCCAAGGGGTGGCCGCCGGCCATGGGGGGCAGCCCCCTCCCCTCCTTCATTCATGTGGGTGGACACTCCACTCACAAAATGCCCTTTAAATTTCCTCCACTCAAAAGTCCACTCAAATTCCCATTAAATTTCCACCAAATTTAATGCAAACTCTCATTAAATAAAACTCTTTTATTTTATTCAGAATTTTGTCAATTACTTTAATGACAAACATTCACAAATAACCCCTTGCTAGAATTCTATTTCACATGCATAACCACTTTATGCAATTTCACCCGAAAACCTGTTTCGGTATCTAGTGAAATAAATTCCTGCGCTTGTTCATTCTTTCGGCATGAAACATTTGCTCCAATTGGATGTCGGTGTCTCTTAAGTGTGTCACCCTACGGTTCGTGAATAATGCGGACATGATCGAGACCCCTCTCGGATCAATAATCAGAAGCGGGATCTGGAGACCCATACTGACTCCCACACATTCAACGATGACTTTCTTGTGATCGTCGGAACCTTTTACGCTAGTATATATTAATCCCTTTGTTTCACGATATATTACATGTCCGAGATTCGATCATCGGTATCTCCATACCTAGTTTGATCTCGTTACCGACATGCACTCTTTTCTCGTTCCTGTGAGATAACATTCTAGTGATCAAATCACTTGCTTGCAAGCTAATCAATGTGATATCACCGAGAGGGCCCAGAGTATATCTATCCGTCATCGGGATGAACAAATTCCACTCTCGATCCATGAGCCTCAACATAACACTTTATTAGTTCTGAATCCATCTTTATAATCACCCTGTTACGGTGTGACGTTTGATGTTATCAAGAAACTCTTCTGGTGTTAGTGATTAACATGATCTCATGGTCTAAGGATTAGGATCACTTCGTAAGTTGTTATAGCAATATAAACTCAATGACTTTGATCGTAATGCTATACTTTGGATGAATGTTCATCACACCATTACACTAATGTTGTGACCCCGTTATTAACAACATCCAATGTCCATGATCAGGAAACCTTGATCATCTTGTTAATCAACGAGCTAGTTTATGAGAGAGGCATAACTAGGAACTTTCTGTTTGTTTATTAAACACACATGTATTAACGTTCCCGTATTAATACAATTATAGCATGCAAAATAAACATTTATCATAAACAAGGAATATGATAATAACCACTTTATTATTGCCTCTCGGGCATATTCCCTTCAGTCTCCCACTTGCACTAGAGACAATAATCTAGTTTGAAAACTCTGCGTATTGAACACCTATGGCTTTCTGGTGTTCCATATACGCAATTGCAAGTGGTTAACATAATCTACGGATCTGACGCTTCAGGTCCGTGTGTATTTGCATGTCTTTGCGTCTCCACGCATCACTCATTCTCCAATGAGATGGCATTGTATAAATTTGGTCTTTTGGTGAGACCTTTAGTTCCTTGGGGTTAAAACACATCGATACTATTGTCATACAATATATCTTTAGTGTTAGCCCGTTGCGAACCACACCTTAGTTTGATAACAAACTACTTGACACAAATTCCCTCCTTTGCTGCTACTATAGCAGTCATATACTTAGCCTTTTGTTGTAGTATTCGTCACAATGTCTTAACTTTGGAACTCTTCCAAATCCATCATGGAATCTCCTTTCCATTACATTGTGCCACCCATAGTTTAAATTGAGATAAACTTAATTTGTATCTTGTGACAAAACTAGTATCAATGTAACGCTTTACAATGAACTATTTGTAATTGTTTGTCACCTCTACACAAATATATTCTTAGTTCTTCCAAAAGATCATAAGAATATCCTCACTATCGTCCAATGATCATTTTATGATTCATTCTGGTATATGCTCATAACACTTAGAGCATAGGACATATCTGGATGTGTACATATCATGGTATGATTGATCAAAACATTCTCGTGATTGCACTCATCAAGTGTCAAAGCACTTGAATCTTGTTTCACTTATCAAGTGTCGATACACTTGAATCTTGATTCAATTCCTTTCCATGCAACAAGAACTGTTTCTTGTCGTTTCTATATTGAACTCCTTCAATATCTCATATATGTACGTTTGGCATAAACATATTAGCGTTACAGTCTATCCACTATAGACATTCATGCTAAATATTCGGGTTTTGCCTAAGTCTTTCATCGAAATGAAATTCTTAACCTTTGTCAATAAAAGATACATCATTTCTAATCAACAAGATGTCCTTCACATAATGTATTAGAAATATGTCTCAGCGCTCCCACTTAATTTCTTGCAAATGCAAGCATCTTCATCGTCTCCAGATGAAAAACTCATTTTTCATCATGGTGAAGATTCCAACTCCGCGATGCTTACTTCAACCATTGAAGTTTGCATGCCCTTTTAGCATCCTTTGAATTTAACAAAACCCTTTGGACCGTGTCATGTACACGTCCTAGGTAACCATCCTATTAAAAGAACTTTGTTTTGTTTATAGCCACCCAGTTACGGTGTGGTGTTTGATGTCATCAAAGCATCCTTCCGGTGATGGTGATTAGCATGATCTCATGGTCGAAGGAATTAGGTTACTATGTATCAGAAAGCTTATAGCAAATGAACTATATTAAATGACTTGATCTTTATGCTACGCTTAACTATAGGAGTATGTCCATCACATCATTCTCCTAATGATATGACCCTGTTGTTAATAACATCTCTATGTTCATGATCAGGAAACCATGATCATATATTAACCAACAAGCTAGTTTAACAAGAGGCTTTACTAGGGACTCTTTTATGTTTACAAATCACACAAGTATTAATGTTTCCGGTTAATACAATTATAGCATGGTATGTAAACATTTATCATAAGTATGAAGATATGATAATAACCACTTTATTATTGCCTCTTGGGCATATCTCCAACAGTCTCCCACTTGCACTAGAGTCAATAATCTAGTTTCAAACCTTTGTGTATTCAACACCTATGGCTTTCCGGTGTTGTATGTACACGATTGCTAGTGGTCAACTGATCTCCGGATCTGACACTTCCAGGTCCGTGTGTAATTGCATGTCTTTGCGTCTCTACGCATCACTCATTCTCTAATGAGATGGCTTCGTACAAATTTGGTCCTTTGGTGTGACCTTTAGTTCTTTGGGGTTAAAAACATGTTGATAATATTGTCGTACAATATATCTTCATAGTATTATCCCACTGTGAACTACACCTAGTTTGATAACAAACTACTTGACACAAATGCCCTCTTTTGCTGCTAAAATAGCAGTCATATACTTAGCCTTTTGTTGTAGTATCTGTCACAATGTCTTAACTTTGGAATTCATCCAAATCCATTATGGAACTTACTTTCCATTATATTGTGCCACCCTTAGTTTAGATTGAGATAAACTTAATTTGTACTTTGTGACAAAACTAGTATCAATGTAGTACTTTTACAATGAACTAACCATCTATTTGTCACTTCTACAAACAATATATTCTTAGTTCTTCCAAAAGATCATAAGAATATCCTTACTATTGTCCAATGATCATCATATGAATCATTCTGGTATATGCTCACATCATTTAGCGCATAGGACATATCTGGATTTGTACATATCACAGCATAATTGATATAAATACTCTTTGTGATTTCATACATCAAGTATCAATCTATACTTGAATCTTTGTTTCACTTACCAAGTGTCAATACACTTGAATATATCATCAATATTGAACTCATTCAATCCTTTCTGTGCGACAAGAACCTTTCTTGTAGTTTCTATATTGAACTCATTCAATACATCATCTATGTACTTTCGGCACAACCATATTAGCGTCTATTGATGCTAAATATTTGGGTTTTGCCTAAGCCTTTCATCGAGATGAAATTCTTATCTTGTGTTAATAAAAGATACATCATTTCCAATCAACAATATGTCTTCCACATAATGTATTAGAAACATGTCTTAGCGCTCCCACTTAATTTCTTGCAAATGCAAGCATCTTCATTATTTCTGATGAATTTAAACTCCTTTAACAGTTTCATCATAGTGAAGATTCCAACTCCGTAATGCTTACTTCAACCATTGAAGTTTGCATGTGCATTCAGCATCCTTTGAACTAACAAAACCCTTTGGACCGTGTCATGCACACATCCTAGGTAACCCTTCTATTAGAAGAATTTGTTTTGTTCACATAACAAAATTATATGTCGTGGTTGCTACATTAATCCGTCTAGACTAAATATCGCTATGAAAGATCAAATCTTGTCATAATCAACCCTTGAACATTGTTTGTGAACTCTTTCCCAACATGTCGACCATATTCATGTCTATTTCTTTATAGATCCAAACACAACTGTAAGGTCTTACACCTTTCTCGAGGGTCCTTCAAGTTCAAAACTTGATTTCTCGTGTATGGAACTATCACGGATTTTATGGCTTCAAGCCATTTGACGGAGTCAGGGCCCATCATCGCTTCTTTGCATGTAGTCGGTTCATTATTCTCAAATAATGATTCAACCCTCAAATCTTGGTATTTGATTGTTTACCCGACCTACTTGTTTCAATAGGAACTTAGATCTCCGTGACCACAACCTTTGAGACACGTGAGCCATGAGCATTGTTGCTGCCTCCGGAACACTTTTCGGCGCTGCGCAACTCTGCACATATAGCTAAGGTTCTTTTAACCTTATCAAAGTTCTATTGTCCTCCCACTTTACTTTTCACGAAAAATTCCTTCTCAAGGAAACTTGACATTCTAAGCGACAAACACTTTTGTCTCTGGTGTTATGGAGGAATACTTAACAGTTATTCGAAATAACATACAAAGACAGGTTCATCCGGCTTTGGTTGCAAACATCTTTATTATGCAAAGCATACCAATGTTTTAAGAAAGGACAACTTGGGTTTTATCCCAAACCATAACTTTATATGGTGTCATTTCAACGGATTATGATGAAGCTCTTTTCAGTGGAAAAACGGTAGTCTCTCAAGCTTTTAATCTTTAAAATACAATGGCATTTTATGAATTACACCTTTGATCTCACCATGTCAAACAAGGTTAATTTACATATCTCGAATGCTCCATACTCTTATGGTGTTTCGGGACATGCAAATCCACGGAACGATTCCTTAAATCTTAGGTATTATGCTAAACTTGTAACTCAAATATCTTCCTTTATGATTTTATCATAAACTATTTATATTCTTGTTACAATGATCTTGCACTTCATCTTGAAAGTCTTTGAACTTTTCAAATGTTTCATACTTCATCCTTATTAAGTAAATATTCATATATTCACTCAAATTTTCGGAGAAAGCATATGAAGTTGAAATCCATCGCTCTTGACTACACACAATGGACTTCGTACAACAATATGTACAAGTTCCAATAAGCTAGTCATTCGTTCCCTTTTGGCCTACGAACGAAGTTTTAATTATCTCTAGGAAAGTTTCACAAGCGTCATGTGATCAAAAATCAAAAGACTCCAAAATTCCATCCACATGGAGTTTCTTCATGTTTTCTTTCCAATATAATTTAAACGACGATGTCACTTCCTAAGTGATCTTTCAATCAATTTGTCTTTCGACATTTTTAGCACTAGTTTTATGGATGTGATTTCTCCAACGAGATTTGTGAATCATCCATCTTTTATGGATTACGGCAATTATTTGAACAACCCTTTTTGTTCTCATAATACCTGATAAAACAAATATTGAAGGCAAGCTTTAAAGTTTAACGAGCAACACAATAACCTTTTATTTGTTCTCGATGAACATCATCACATATTCTTTTGCTAGTTACTTAGGCCATTGTAGTTCATGAATTGTGTTGTTTCGTATGACGATTCACACCAACAAATTCAGTATCAAATACTTAAGAACCACATTGTTTAATAAGCAAAGAATATAACCATAACATGTATATCATCTATATACTTAAACTGAACAATTCTAGTCTTTTCTTTTCTGCCATATATTTATGAGATTCTCTTTCAGTATTTCCTTTTCTGTTTGAAAGAATCTATCAAGATCAATAGTGGAGTCATACATATGACACATAGTCCAAAGCGTGTATAATTAAATACCAATGTCTTTGGACTTGCACTTTGAAGTAGATCACCATCATCAAATGTTTGGTGTTCTTTCAAATTCCTTTCTTTAGTAATCTCTTGGTGTAGTAAACATTTTACCTACATCAAATATTCACCTTTATCATGGAATCGTCCATGATCAAGCTACTTTTAGCTTATAACGATGAATTACGAGTATAATGTTGCTATCCAAAACCTTTTGGAGGATTAGGACAACAAGTGTCTCCAACCCTTTGCAAATTCTCATCAAAATATGAGAAACATGAACTTTTCCATATTATACTCTATCATGTTGCAACCAAAACTTCGTTTCAGATATCACAATATCTTCCACACATCATGGTTTCTGAAACAACTCTTTCAGATCCTAGATAACCTTGATATTAAGACAATTCTTTGAATATCAAGAATCATGGAGACAAACACGATACTCATACACTAACACTTGGAATTGTTACTCTTGATTTAATACCAATTATTAAACTTCATGGAGTAACCGGAACTTACTGAAAGTTTGCAATAGGACTTTTTAAACTTTAGATTAACACTTCAAAACAATACGATACCAGTTCGTAAAGTAACTAACCAGAATTCTATAGTTCTATCATCTCAATTATAACTAAGCGCAAGGTGGTAAACGGATGCCAATGACTACAACAACTATGCAAATTCACTTTGATTTAATTTATGATAAATTGAGTTCTAATTAATAATTAAATTAATCTAGGTGAACTCCCACTCAAAACAATATCCCTCACATTGTTTTAGTGATCACACGAACCAAATCCACCACATCAAAACCGATCATCACGAGAGTTGATGTAGCTTCAATGGCGAACAATCAACATGTTCATCATATCTACTATATGACTCATGCTTTACCTTTCGGTGATCCGTGTTCCTGAGACCATGTCTGTACATGCTAGGCTCGTCAAGATCAAACCTTAGTTTCTGCATGAGCAAATCTGGCTTGCTCACGTTGTATACACTTCCAGAATCTAGCACACCCGATCATCACGTGGTGTTTCGAAACAACAAGCTTTAGCAACGGTGCTAACTAAGGGTGAACACTTTATGATTTGAAATTCATGTGCATGAGGGATCATCTTATAATGCTACTGTCGTCTACTAAGCAATACAAGATGCATAAAGGATTAACATCACAAGCAATTCATATTATGTGATATGATATGGCCTTTCTTCTTTGTGCTTCCGATCTCCATCTTCTAGCACGAACATGATCTCCATCATCACCGGCATTGCATCAAGGTCAATGACGCTTCTCCATGGTTGTCTTCCACCGGCTTCAACTATTACAACTACTTTGAATAGACACGCGGGTCTTAACAGAATTTAAAGACAACCATATGGCTCCTGTCGGTTGCTTAACTTACAATAAGGAACATTGCATACATCATATATAATCACAATCATGGCCATATCACATCACTGCACACCCCTGCAAAACAAAGTTAGACGCCTCTACTTTCTTTGCATATTTTACGTGGTTTGGGGCTTTCAATAAGTGTCGTTCTAACTTACGAACAAGAACCACAACATTGATACTAGTATTGTTAATCACCCGTTGTAAATTGGATCTTAAATATGCTAGGAGAAACAGGCACCCGCAAAGCCACTTATGCAATACAAGTTGCATGTCAAGCGTGGAGCAAGTCTCATGAACGATGTCATGTAAGGTTAGCCCGGGCCGCTTCATCCCAACATACCGCAAGATGCAAAGTACACAAGAAGCAATCGACAATAAAAGCATCAACGCCCACAATGACCATTGTGTTCTACTCGTGCAAACAGATCTACATATAGACACGGCTCTGATACCACTGTAGGGGTTCGTAGCATGGAAAACAAAAAAATTCTATCGCATGAACACACAATCAAGATCTAATCTATGATCAAGCCAAGATCTATCTACTAGATTGTAGCAACGAGTCAATAGAGTACTAACCCTCGAAGATCCAAAGCGGTTAACGAGAGCAGATTCTCGTGGATGATGTAGTCGTACACTTCCGATCTCAAGATCGCGTAGACGATCCTTCCGGCGCTGCGTTCCGGCAGCGCTCCCGCAGTCGGTCACACGTTCGGTACTCGACGAAGACCTTCCTCTCCCTTGTTCCAGCAGGCAGCGGAGGTTGTAGCACTCTCCTCGCGATTCCGGCAGCACAACGGCGTGGTACCGGAAGTAGAGGGGAGATCTCGCAGGGCTTCGCCTTAAGCCGGAGCGAGTATGGTGGAGTATGAGAGAGCTCCTCGGCGATCTAGGTTTTAGACACACCAAGGAGGAGGTGCTAGAGCTGGCGCTAGGGTTCCGGGGACCCCCAAGTCGGCGGCTAGGGCAAAACCCTAGGGGGCGGCGGCGGCTATGGTGGTAGGCGCCAAGCTAGGGTTTGAGGAGAGGTACTTGTGTGTGCTAGGAGGGAGCCCTGCCCCTTCTTATATAGGTGGAGGGGCCGGCAGCCAAGGGGAGGGAGGGGAGTCCCTCCCCAACTCGGCTTGGATGGTGCGCCGGTTTGGGGAGGAGGACTCCCTCCCCAACTCGGTTTCACCTCCTCCTCCTCTTTTCCACTTTCCAAATTTAGCCGTTTGACTTTTCAATTTAGCTATTTGACTTTTCAAACTAGGATTCGATTAATCCTTTATTTGGAACAGCGATGAAACTTAGTACATGATGCAATCATACCAACTTGATACAACACATCCATGTACCCTTCCCCTCCGGAGTGCCGGACATTCCGGAACCTTCTAGAACATTCCTGATGAAAACACCGGAAACATTTCCAAACTCCGAAACGGGACTTTCCTTATATGAATCTTATTCTCCGGACCATTCCGTATCTCCTCGTGATATCCCGGATCCCATCCGAGACTCCGAACAACATTCGGTCTCTTTCTCATTCATTCCATAACTACTCAAACAACGTCGAATCCTTAAGTGTGTCTCCCTACGGTTCGTGAATTATGCGGACATGATCGAGACACTTCTCCGAACAATAACCAATAGAGGAATCTGGAAATTCATATGGCTCCCACATATTTCTACGATTACTTTGCGATCGAATGAACCACTTACATACGATACCAATTTCCCTTTGTCTCATGATAGTTTACTTATCCGAGGTTTTGATCGTCGGTATCTCTGCATACCTAGTTCAACCTCGTTACCGATAAGTACTCTTTTCTCGTTCCCGTGGTATGTGATCCCTTGTGAGCCAGTCACATGCTTGCAAGCTAATTGGATGACATTCCACCGAGAGGGCCCAGAGTATATCTATCCGTCATATGGATGGACAAATCCCACTCTTTGATCCATGTGCCTCAACACATACTTTCCGAACACTCAATGCCACCTTTATAGCCACCCAGTTACGGTGTGGTGTTTGATGTCATCAAAGCATCCTTCTGGTGATGGTGATTAGCATGATCTCATGGTCGAAGGAATTAGGTTACTATGTATCAGAAAGCTTATAGCAAATGAACTATATTAAATGACTTGATCTTTATGCTACGCTTAACTATAGGAGTATGTCCATCACATCATTCTCCTAATGATATGACCCTATTGTTAATAACATCTCTATGTTCATGATCAGGAAACCATGATCATATATTAACCAACAAGCTAGTTTAACAAGAGGCTTTACTAGGGACTCTTTTATGTTTACAAATCACACAAGTATTAATGTTTCCGGTTAATACAATTATAGCATGGTATGTAAACATTTATCATAAGTATGAAGATATGATAATAACCACTCTATTATTGCCTCTTGGGCATATCTCCAACAAATACTGGTTGGGTTGATGTGGTGATGCGCCGTGTGACAACGGTTTCTTATCGAATTAAGTTCAATTTGCAGGCCACAGAAAAGTTTACACCAACTAGGGTTCTACGTCAGGGAGACCCATTGTTCCCTTACCTCTTTGTCATTTGTGCGGAAGGGATGACTACGCTGTTAAGGTAGGCTGAAAGTCAAGGAGAATTAGTGGGGTAAAGATCTGCATGCGAGCACCAAGTCTCACCCACTTATTCTTTGCTGATGACCCAGTAATATTGTTAAAAGCCAAGCGGGATGAGGAAATGGCGCTGAAGGAATTTTTGCAGCTATATGAAAACTGTTTCGGTCAATGTATTAACAAAGAAAAGTCGTCCCTGTTATTTAGTGCAAACACAGAATAGAAAGTTAGGACTATGGTGAAGGATGAGCTGGATATTGCTAGTGAGAACCGGAATGAGAAATATTTAGGCATGCCAGTGTACATTGGACGCTCAAGGAGGAAAGCATTTGAATACATCAAGGATAAGATATGAAAAACTATTCAAGGCTGGAAGGAGAAGATCCTCACAAAAGCTGGCAAGGAAGTGTTGATCAAAGCCATTGCATAGGCTATTCCAGCCTTCCTAATATCTTGCTTATACCTTACCAAAGGCTTCTGTGATGAGCTAAGTGCAATGATTGCAAAATATTGGTGGAGCCAACAAGATAAGGATAATAAGGTACATTGGCTAAGTTGGAAGAAGATGATCAAACCAAAGGGCCAAGGGGGATTAGGATTTTGTGATATTCATGGATTTAATGTGGCTATGCTCTCTCGGCAAGCATGGAGATTCATACAGAACCCCCATAGTTTGTGTGCAACTATTCTTAAGGCTAAGTACTTTCCTGATTGTCATTTTCTTGAGGCCAAACCGTGTGCAAAATATGTCGTGCACGTGGCGTAGTATTCTGCATGACCTGGATCTTGTGAAGAAAGGGGTGGTCTGGAGAATTGGCGATGGCGCACAGGTACGCATCTGGCAAGATCCGTGGCTGCCAAGAGCCTGGTGTAAGAAGGTTCTAACGCCAAAGGGGGACAATATTCTCACTACCGTAGATGAACTAATTTGTCCTATCATGGGCCAATGGGATCAGCTGCTAGTTAATGATACGTTCTCGCCATAGGAAGCAAAAATGATACTGAATATGCCACTAAGAGATGGTTCCACTGATTTCTTAGCGTGGGCATTTTGATCCGAAAGGACTACACTCGGTCAGGAATGCATACAGGTTGTACATGGAGGGATTACTGCAGGCAGAGGGAGGAGATGCGGGACACAGTGCCGCTCAGCCTGGAGTGCTCGGAGGAAAGGGCAACGGCAAGTGGTGGCGTATATGGAGATTAGAATGTCCCAACAAAATCAAACATTTCTTGTGGAGGTGTGTGCACAACTCACTTGCGACAAGGGATAACTTGATAAGGCGGGGTGTCAAGATCGAAGATCCCAACTGTCTGTTCTGCTGTCGAGCCCAGGAGGATGGCTGCCATCTATTTGTTAAATGTAAAGAGATCAAGAAGCTATGGCGTTTGTTAGGTTATGAGAGGATCAGACAGCAACTAGAGACAACGCGCAATTTTGAGGAGGCGTTGGATAACATATGGACCCTAAAAACAGAACAACGAGTGCAAGTTATCACTATGTGGTGGCTCTGGTGGAGTGATCGGAATAGGCTGAGGGAGGGCGAGATGCTAATGACGACCGAGGACATGGCACATCGAGTTAAATGCTTATCTGCGGAGTACATTGGGTGCTTTACAAAGATTTCAGCCACGTGCAAACCGTCGCTGGAGAAGTGGGAGCCTCCACGAGAGGGAGTAATTAAGCTGAATGTTGATGGGGCTTTCATAGATGGAAAGGAGTTTGGAGGATGGGGAGTGGTGGCACTATATGAGATAGGAACGGTTATTGCAGCACGTGCAGGATGCTCGAGAGCAATTCACAGTCCCTTCACTGCTGAATTACGATCCATGGAAGAAGTATTCGGTCTTGCAGCTGAGTTGGGCATAATTCGTGTTGAATTTGAGACTGATGCTCAACTTCTCGCCATGGCGCCCTCGTCCAGGACACCTGATTTCTCCAGTGAGGCGCCGATCATTGAGGACCTGAGAATTCAAAGTCGAACCTGGTTTTCTTCCTATTCAATCAAGTTTAGCAAGAGACACACTAATAAAGAAGCTCATGCACTAGCACAATATGGTATCACATGTGATGTAAACTCTAGTAGGACCCGGGAGTATGAGGTGCCATCGTGTGCCAATGTGGCTATAATGGGCGATATTGCCCAAATTGTTTCGTAATAAAGCTCATGCTTTCCCTCAAAAAAAAAAGTATGCGAGCACATCATGTGAGGATATTGCAAACAAGTTTAATTTGGAAAATTCCAGGGGGGGTTGATTTTTGTATTTCCAAAGTAGCTTGTTGTTGTATTACAGTCAGAGCGCTACAAAACTAGCATGAGGAGGAAGAGATCAACACATACCATGGATCCGATTTACTCTTTCTCTCCCGATCCTTCTCCTCTTCTCTGTTGAGTCCACCAAAAGCAGCGGGGCGCTCCCGAGCCCCTCTCGCCGGAATAGCCGACGGGAGGCGGCGGAGGAGGGCAGCTAGAGTAGTTGTAGTAGGCTATAGGGTAGGTAGTGTTGGCCTCGTGCCGGTAGTGGACATGTTGCCTAGATGCGGAGATGCAGATCTCCTGGCCTAGATCTTGGCTATAGGGCTCATCGGTGGCGTCCTCTTACTCCTCTGGTCAGAGCTGTGGGTGGCGGCGGTGACCACAACGTCTCTTAATAAAGCTTGGGTCTTCCTCCGTCTTCTTGTCGGGATGCTCTATGGTTCTCTCATCTTCCACCAATCGGCCGTGGTGGCGAGGGGTTGAAGAGGGAGAGCTCGGTGGCGCTCAGACTTGAAGGCGGCGAGGGATTTTTGTCCTGGCGTGTTTGCACGGCGTTGGGCGATGGCTGACTTCGTTCCTGCTATTGATTCAGTTCTGACGCGGCTCAACAATAGAGCTTCGTTGGGAGACCCCAAGAGGAAGGTATGATGAGCAACAGCGGAAAATTTTCCCTCAGTTATGAAACCAAGATTATCGAACCAGTAGGAGCAAGGAAACAACTCCAAGATGTTGCTAGCAACTTGGAATCCCGCACAACACAAACTCAAGACTTTATCCCAACTTACAGTGAGGTTGTCAATCTCACTAGTTTGCTAAAAACAAAGGATTAAACGTATGGTGTGGAAGGTAATGATTGCTTGCATAAAGTAAACAGTAACAGTAGATGATGTGACAATGGTAAAGATTGGACCAGTGTCCACAGTTCACTAGAGATGTTCTCTTTAAGATAAATAACATAATATGGTGGGTAAATAAATTACTGCGGGGGAATTGACAGGACTGATAAGGGCATAACAATGCAATACTAGACATTCATGATCCTATGAGATTTCATTGGGCATTACAAAAATATACATAGACCTCCATCCAACTGCATCTATGACTAGTAATCCAGCTTCAGGTTATCACCCGAACCCCCTCCAGTATTAAGTTGCAAGCAACGGATAAATGCATTAAACAATGTGTGTAAAGTAAACAATACAATTGTTCCATGAATAAAAGATTTTTGTTTTCTCCCTAGTGGCAATAACACATCTACAACCTTAGAGATTTCTATCACTTCCCCAGATTCAATAGAGGCATGAACCCACTATCGAGCATAAATACTCCCTCTTGAAGTCACTAGCATCTATTTGGCCAAGATAGCTACTAGAAATGGAGAGCATGCAAAATCTCAAACAACACAAATATGATAAAATCAATAATCACTCTGACATAGTAATCTTAATATCCATTGGATCCCCGCAAACACAACATGCATGATTACAAATAGATGATCTTGATCATGAACGGAGCTCACAAGATCTAAACATGATAGCACAAAGGAGGAGAAACAACCATCTAGCTATTGTGTGGACCCATAGTCCAAGGTGGAACTACTCATGCATCATACAGGAGGCTGGCATGGTGATGAAGAAGGCCTCCGGGATGATCTCTCCCCTTCGGCAAGGTGCCGGGAAGAGCTTCAGATCCCCCCAATCTAGGGACGATTGTGGCGGTGGCTACGGACTATTTCGTGGAGATCTGATCGGGTACTTAGGGTTTTAGCATCAGGAGGTTTATATAGGCGAAGAGGCGAGGCAGGAGGGCGGCCAGCGCGCCCACACCATAGGGCGGCACACCCTAGGGTGGGCTCGCGCGGCCCTGCGGCTCCCCTCCGTCTCTTCTTTGGACTATGTGTTCTTCTCGGTGAAATATTAACTTTGGCTTTTGTCCCGTCTAATTCCGAGAATATTTCCTTACTAGCTTTTCTGAAACCAAAAACAGCATAAAACAGGCAACTGGCACTGCGACATCTTGTTAATAGGTTAGTCCCAGAAAATGTATAAAAATACCTCAAAGTGTAGATAAAGCAAAGCAAAGTTGATACTAAACAAGCATGGAACATCAAACATTATAGATACATTTACGACGTATCAAACATACCCTAGCTTAACTCCTGATCGTCCTCGAGTAGGTAAGTGATAAAAAGAATAATTTTTTAGGTGACATGCACCATTACAATTATGATCAAACCAATTGCAAGCATTGGAAGCTGGGATCAAAGTACTCTAAACATGAGCATGAAAGATGAAGTTCTAACAATAGGACAACGTAACTATGCCGCAACATGAAAGGATACAAACAAAGATTCATGAATAACAATGCATTGAAAGACGTTTGTTTGTTTGTTTCACATATATAAAACATAGCATAGTGACATTCAGCTTGTCCCTCATGGAGTAGCAAAACATAAATGCATAGGACACCTTCAAAGTTCATAAGGGTGACTAGATACAAATAGTTCAAGAACAAGCAATATTAACATTATGAATCAATCATTAAGTTTTGGGACAATGCACATAAAACTAAGAATGGCAACTATGCTCTCTTAATTGGTGCATAAGGATAGAAGGTGGAGACTCAATATAAAAGTGGAAGAAAGGCCCTTCAACGGGAAGCGGGGATTTCAAGTTTCATAAAGAGCTTCCAAAAATTATGGTACTTGTTAGCTTTCAGCTCTGATTGCCCCTATCATAAGCATCTTGAAGTGATTAAGGTTAAAGTGAATAAAATATGTACCATATGCTTGACAAAGTATAAGTTGGCAATCTCATGTCCCCTGAGTACGAGGGTCATTCCTCATGCTACTCAACTTTAGTTACCGTTAAGTTCTTGTCATAGTAAGTATATGTGTATCATAGAGAACCGCCAACGGGGTACCCCTTGCCCCATGAGACATGAGCTATCCCATATCAAAATGACAAGGCAACAGACAATGAGGATCTCAGCAATCTTCTTATTTACCATGGGAAAATGGTGTTTTTTTCTCTTCTTTCCTCTTTTTTTATTTTTATCTTTTTTCTATCCCTCTTTTTTTATAAGAATAATGCTTCATAGATTGCTCACTATGGTGATGCTGCAAGTTTCCACCATGATTAGGCATGGCTTAGGCTAGCGGCTCAGGCGTTTCTCTAATACATATACATAACTCCATGGACTTACAAGCTCCCTTTTTATTTCACACCGCCGACATCCATAAACAAAAGAGC
The DNA here is from genome assembly GCA_916181665.1 of Avena sativa. Classification (NCBI taxonomy): domain Eukaryota; kingdom Viridiplantae; phylum Streptophyta; class Magnoliopsida; order Poales; family Poaceae; genus Avena; species Avena sativa. The sequence goes on along the minus strand of OV702279.1, from coordinate 377,541,727 downwards.
ATGATATCAATTGGGTAGATATTTACAGGTGTTGAAAGCGTTCCCCGTGACAGCACGGTTCTGCTAATTCCCAACTTATAAGTGCAAGCATATACAACATAAATGACACAATAGTTCAAGTTTATTAGGGGCAAGAAAAATAAAATGTGCCATCAAGTTTGTGAGAGCTTTAATCACTAATTTTCACATAACAAGTTTAATTTGGAAGATAGATAAAACAAGAATATACTTGGAATGGTGTAACACACCATGCATAGGAATTTATAGTGGACACTTTGGAATAACTTGGTTTCTTGTAAGTTGGATGCATGAGTAGAGAGATTACTCAATACAAGTGGAGGCTAGCAAAAGACTAGGAGAGACCAACTAAAAGAGCAATAATGGCGATAATCATGCAGAGCGACAAAACATTATTAATCAAAGCATAAATTGGTACCACAAGTCAAAAACCAGATGATCATAGAGGCTAAGGTGACTGGTTCATAGTCATAACATGGTGTGAGCATGTGCCAAGTTAACCCAAACAAAGCATCAAAGGAGAATACCCCAATACTATGCTTTTGTATGCTAAAACAACGCATGATTCTTTCAAGGAACATTAAGCAATCCAATTGTCATGCTACAACAATAATCACTAAGCATAAGGTCAAAACAACATCTAGCATGCCATGATAAAGTCTAAGACACATTCAAAACAAGCTCTCTCTTGTACCACTATAAGCATGAAACTCTCTACTCTTTTCCAACACCAATCAACTTATTTGAAACAACATAGCGAAAGCAGGGGTCCAACTACTTTATTTAAGCAAACTAAACAAACGAAATTCAAAACACAAAAACTAAGACGCTCCAAGAACAACACAACAATGCATGAAACAATAAAAATGAGTGTCTAGAAAGAGACCTGAGATTTTTATTGATGAAGAAGGGGGTGCCTTGGGCATCCCCAAGCTTTGACGCTTGTACCTCTTGAATATTTTCTTGGGGTGACATGGGGTGGCATCCCCAAGCTTGAGCTTTTGTCCATTCTTCATCTCATTACATCATTCTTCCCCTACACTTGGAAATTTCCTTCATACAAAACTTCACACAATCTTCATTAGCAACATTAGTGCATTCAAAAGTAATAAACCTTTGGGTTTAGTTTCAAAACAACAAAACTTTCATTAAAAACACAAGCTACTGTAGAAATTCCTTTTAAAAATCTCAATTTACCAAAGAGAACTCAAAATAAATCGATAGGAGACAAATGCAAATAATGTCAGAAATCTGTCAAAACAGACCAGCAGGTAGAAACTGTTTTTTTTAATACCTTATGTTGATCAAATCGAAAAGTGTTGAACTAACGAAAGTTAGCTAACAGCCAGGGGGATTTATTCAGAAAATTACAGCTCAATCCGAAATACAGAGATTTTCACGAATGTTTACAGTGAAGCACAAAAATCTATTTCGGGACAGCAACTTCCCCAAATCTTACTTCCCTCTAATTAGAGGTTATTCTTGGCACAAAAATAAAAAAGGATAAGGAGAGGTTATTATAGAAGTAATAACTTCCAAGACTCAATAAAACTATTGGGTTATATCTCAACAAGTACTTTTCTTTAACGCCTTTAAGTTAGGCTTGATAATTTGATAAGATGCTCACATAAGAATATAAATTTAAGTAAAAGAGAGCATCAAGAAGTTAATTCAAAACACATTTAAGTCTAACCCACTTGCTATGCATAGGAATCTTGTAAGAAAATAAATCAAAGAAGCACATAGTAACAAGAATGGGTAGATAAAATAAGAGAAACTTCAAAACTTTCACCACATAGAGAGATGTTTCGGGACCATGAAAACTTGTACAACCATATTTTCCTCTCTTATAATAATTTTCAGTAGCCTCATGAATAAACTCAGCAATATAACTATCACATAAAATATGCTTTTCATGATCTACAAACACATAATTTTTATCAAGCTCAAAAATAGTGGGATTAAAACTTTCAAACCCACTGTTAACACTTTTATAACAAGATGACTGATCATTCTCAAAAGGTATGGGGTTCCAAGATAAAGTCAAGACCCCTTTAATCTCATTTTCAGTAGTAGTACAATTAATATTATCAACCAATATAGGACCATCATCTAGAGCTTTATCATAAACATTTTCTAAGCAAAACTCTTTAATACCATGCATTCGAAGTTAGGCACAAATAAAGGATTATCATAGATAACAGGAGCATAATTATTATCACAAGTCTTACCCATAGTAGATATTTCAAAAGAATCCACATGAACATAGCATTCATCCTCCTTGGGTAAGCATGGGGGACAATCAAATAATGTAAGGGATAAAGAGTTACTCTCATTAGAAGGTGGGCATGGGTAGCTAATCCATTCTTCCTCCTTTTGTTCATCACTCTCCTCCTCTTTTTCATCTAATGAGCTTCCAGTTTCAGCAATTTCTTCTTCCATGGGCTCCTGCAAGGCATTAGTCTCTTCCGTTTGTGGAAAGCATATATTAATATATTCAAGAATAGAGCCATTTTCTTCCTTGTAATTATCAAAGCAAAATTTAAGTATACCATAAACCTCATATTTATAAGGTGAATCATCAGTATTTTTAAGCAAACTAGCAAGTTCAAATGCACCCTTCCAAGCAATAAATTATTCAATTTGTTCCACATCATAAAAGTCATAATTTCCTTTAACATAAGAAGATATGGTAACATTATCATTATACTCACATTGAAAAGGGAGGTGTTTGTACCTCCTACAGCAATAAGATTTATCAAAGCAATAAGTAACATTATAAGTAGAGCACACATTTCTAGCAATGGTATCCAATTTATCAATTTGTTCCCATAAGTGTTTCCCTTTTTGTGACAAGCGGTGTTCCTTATAATAATATTTTTGTTCTTCCGTGAACCCACCTTGCCAATAAGAACTAGTTTCAAAGAAATCAACCATTGATAGAAAGCATGACAAAGCAGGGCAATAACAGACCAACAACTATAGTAGGAACTATTTTTTTGTGTGTTTTTTATAAGAAAAAGCAAACCAAACGAAACTATTTTTTTGTATTTTTGATAAAAAAAGAAACAAGCAAAAGAAAGCAAAAGGAACTAATCAAAACAAAACCAAAGTAAAGAGAATGGTTGTGAAATACTCCCCTTGTGAAGCTGTCCTTAACTCCTCGGCAATGGCGCCAGAAAATATCTTGACGTGGTTCAATAGTAGAGCTTCTTTGGGAGACCCCAAGAGGAAGGTATGATGAGAACAACGGAAAATTTTCCCTCAGTTATGAAACCAAGGTTATCGAACCAGTAGGAGCAAACAAACAACTCCAAGGTGTTGCTAGCAACTTGAAATCCTACACAACACAAACTCAAGACTTTGCCCCAACTTACAGTGAGGTTGTCAATCTCACTGGTTTGCTGAAAATAAAGGATCAAGCGTATGGTGTGGAAGTTAATGATTGCTTGCAGAAAGTAAACATTAACATTAGATGATATAACAAGGTAAAGATTGGACCAGGGTCCACAGTTCACTAGAGGTGTTCTCCTCAAGATAAATAACATAACATGCTGGGTAAACAAATTACAGCGGGGCAATTGACAGGACTAAGCAAGTCATAACAATGAATACTATACATTCATGATCCTATGAGATTTGATTAGGCATTACAACAATATACATAGACCGCCATCCAACTGTATCCATGACTAGTAATCTGATGACCCACAAGTATAGGGAATCGCAATAGTCTTTGAGGGTAGTATTACCCAATTTATTGATTCGACACAAGGGGAGCCAAATAATACTTATAAGCCTTAACAACTGAGTTGTCAATTCAGCTGCACCTGGAAATAGTCTTGCTCACAGTAGTTTATCAGTAGTAACAGTTTTGTAGTAGCAATAGCAAAGTGACAGCAGCAGTAAAACAAAAGCAATAGTAACAGTAGGATATGAGTGTGGTAGGCATAGGGATGGATGGACGGGTGTTGCATGGACAAGTCTAAACATGTAGCTTCAAGATCTAGGGCAATTGCATATAAATAAGATAAAGCATCTAAGTACTCATAGGCATGTGCTCCATATATAGTCATACGTGCTCGCAATGAGAACTTGCACGACATCTTTTGTCCTGCCAGCCCGTTGCAGCGGGGCCTCAAGGGAATCTACTTGAAATTAAGGTACTCCTTTTAATAGAGGACCGGAGTAAAGCATTAACACTCCGTGAACACATGCGATCCTCATATCACAACCATCCCCTTCGGCTGTCCCAATTTCTATCACTTCGGGGCCTTTGGTTCCGAACAATGATATGTGTACACAACTTGCAGATAAGATCACAAACAATACTATCATAATGAATCAATAATAAGTTTAGATCTGAGATCATGGCACTCGGGCCCTAGTGACAAGCATTAAGCACAACAAGTTGCAACAAAGTCAAATAGCACTAATAGAGATACTAGGCACCATGCCCTAACAATCTTATTCGATTACATGATATAACACATCCAATTCCTACCATCCCCATAGCCTACATCGGGGGATTACTCACTCATGGATGAGAGAAACATGGATGGTTGATGGAGAGGCGTTGGTGACGATGATGGCGATGGTCCTCTCCAAATTCCTCGTCCTAGCAGGGTGCCAGAACGGAGTTTCTGGTCCCGAATCGCGGTTTCTGGTGGTGGCGGCGCAACGGAACTCTTTCTGGAAAAACATCACCCCCTGAGTTTTTAGGTCAAGAGGCAACTTATAGGCGAAGAGGGAGGCCGAGGGGGGGCCTGAGGTGGCCACACCCCCTCTAGGCGCGGCCAGGCCTGGCCCGTGCGATAGGGTGTGTGGGCCCCTCAGATCCCCACTCCGTCTCGTGTTCTGGCTCCGTGAGTCTTCTGGTGAAATAGGATTTTTAACATATTTTCCGGGATTTTTCCTGATAGTTGATTTTCTACACAAAAACTAGACACCAAGGTAACTCTACTAAAAACAGCGTCAGTCCATCTTAGTTGTATCCAAATCACACAAGTTTAGAGGAGAAACAATAGCAAAAGTGTTCGGGAAAGTAGATACGTTTTGGACATATCATAATCCACCTTTAGGATATCATCCGAACCCCCTTCAGTATTAAGTTGCAAGCAACGGATAACTGCATTAAACAATGTGTGTAAAGTAAACAATACAATTGTTCCATGAATAAAAGATTTTTGTTTTCTCCCTAGTGGCAATAGCACATCTACAACCTTAGAGATTTCTGTCACTTCCCCAGATTCAATAGAGGCATGAACCCACTATCGAGCATAAATACTCCCTCTTGAAGTCACTAGCATCTATTTGGCCAAGATAGCTACTAGAAACGGAGAGCATGCAAGATCTCAAACAACACAGACATGATAGATTCAATAATCACTATGACATAGTAATCTCAATATCCATTGGATCCCTGCAAACACAACATGCATGATTACAAATAGATGATCTTGATCATGAACGGAGCTCACAAGATCTAAACATGATAGCACAAAAGAGGAGAAACAACCATCTAGCTATTGTGTGGACCCATAGTCCAAGGTGGAACTACTCATGCATCATACAGGAGGCTGGCATGGTGATGAAGAAGGCCTCCGGGATGATCTCTCCCCTTCGGCAGGGTGCCGGGAAGAGCTTCAGATCCCCCGATCTAGGGACGATGGTGGCGGCGGCTACAGACTGTTTCATGGAGATCTGATCGGGTACTTAGGGTTTTAGCATCAGGAGGATTATATAGGCGAAGAGGCGAGGCAGGAGGGTGGCCAGCGCGCCCACACCATAGGGCGGCGCGCCCTAGGATGGGCCCGCGCGACCCTAGGGTGTGGCGGCCCTGCGGCTCCCCTCCGTATCTCCTCTGGACTTTGTGTTCTCCTCGGTGAAATATTGACTTTGGCTTTTGTCCCGCCCAATTCCGAGAATATTTCCTTACTAGCTTTTCTGAAACCAAAAACAGTAGAAAACAAGCAACTGACACTGCGGCATCTTGTTAATAGGTTAGTCCCAAAAAATGTATAAAAATATCTTAAAGTATAGACAAAGCAAAACAAAGTTGATACTAAACAAGCATGAAACATAAAAAATTATAGATACGTTTACGACGTATCAAGTTCCCTCTGGCCTACCATGGTGGCAAGGGGATGGAGTTGATGATGGAGTGGCGGGCAACCGCCTTCCTCTACATCTCGCGCGGCCAGCATAACACTTCCTCGTGCCAAGCCCACCTTGACCTCCTGGCCGGCCGTGGTGGCGGGGGTGAGAGCCGAGGTGGCTTGGTGCCTTCAGTGGCGTTCTTCTGGCCTTTGAAGCTTTCTCGAGCGGTTTACGCGGACAGTATGAAGACCGTCGCGATATTTGGCTGACATGGCGGCCCATCTTCTTCCTCCCTAGAGGAGGCATTTTCGATCATGTGCCGGAGCTCGACACTTCCTTTTCTGCAAGTGGTTTCGTCCCCAGAGTTTCGGAGGTGGCCGATGATAGTGATGTCTCGCCGGAGGAGAACGACTGAGCACTTGCTCTCAGACCTAGGCGCTGCCATCGCCTGGAGTTCGCCGGCGATGGCAGAGGCGCCCAAGTACTGGATTGCGTTTTTTCACTTTGTGCTAGTGTGTTTTTTGTAACAATGGAGGCCTTATCTTCGAATAGTGTGTTTCTTAGCGCTATAGTCTCAAAGGGCCTCTTTTGTAAATTGTACCTTTTTTTGAGAATATTATAAATTGTACCTGCCACATGTCGTATGACTAATGAAGCTTTCGGGGCCTTCGGGCCTCTTCCGTTCAAAAAAAACATACCATGAATCCTAATCAAGCTCACAATGTGAGAGGACGACAAATCTACTGCATATGAAACCCGAGGCAGAACCATTGGAATCTAGATAATGCAACGAGCTAAATTGGAACAATTAAACTTCAGCGTTGCTGGTATGGACTCGTCAAACAAAGATGCCTACAAGTGATCCAACCGCAAACCGTCAAGTAAGATTTAGGGCTCTTATCGATGAGAGCGCACACTCACTTGGAGTTGTCGTCTAACCTACGAACAAAATATGTTGCTAAACATCTAAATTCTTAGTTTTGATTGAGTTTGGCTAACATACATTTGGAATCCAAATTACGTATTTCTAGAATTTACTTTTTTTGAAACGAACTAAAATCTTTATCATAACTTTTTTTTACCATGGTCAAGACAACCAATATTAGATAACAACATGCACGACATAGAAAAGTTAGTTACTTCTCCGGAAAAGGTTACCGACTCCCAATACTTTGATGTTGACTCTGGATAATCTTTTGAAAGTACATATCCGCGTACAATATAAAAGAAACCTTTACAAACATACCAATAACGGAGATTGTAAATGGAACCATCATCGGAGCCCAAAGATTTAGCACATGAGAAGGGGCAGATTTAGAGTTTGTGCATTTGCATATCATGCATCTGAAAATGTGGGCAAATTTCAAGTTTTTGTTTTGAGATGGCAAAGTAACTGAGATTTGAATTTAGTGATGAGTTAGAGCTTGGTCATAAAAAATGGTCTAAATTCTAAAATGGCCTTTGTGTATTTCAAAATTTGGGGATCCAGAGCCTAACAAATAATATGAGTGAGTCTTTAACTCATAAACAAATACACATGAGAAATTATGGTTGAAAAACAAATTAGAATCGTATTTAAGCCTTTGGTTCAAAATCGAGGTTTGAATTATTGAATTTGAGTTCAAATGGGTAAATTCATCATAAATGTAATAAAATTTAGAAAAATATAAGAAAAATGTGGCAATGCTCACCATCAGATTATTATTCATAGTAATAATATTTACAAGATTTATTACAAATGGAAATACAAGATAAAATTATAAGAAGATGAAATCATATACAAACTACAAAACGAAAATTATATCTATTCTTATCTATATTCATCATCTTCTCATATTCTTCTTGAACCTGCAAAAAACAAAGACAAAAGAGAATTTGGTTTCGGTTAAAATATTGCCTCCACCATTTGGTGAAGCCATTTAATTTAGAGTCCAAAGGAAATAGTCCCAGGAAGAACTACAAGAACCAACATATTGTTTGAGGGTTTTGAAACATAAGTAGAGGTAACATATGGACCAAGTAGGTCTGATCCTTTCTTAAGAGGGGCAACAGACAACAAGGGACAAGGCATAGTATCTGATCCATCTCAACAGTAGGTAGCAGATACGGCATCATCAAATACCAACATAGACACAAGTTTTTGGTTCAAGATTTTGATCACAAAAACATTAGGCAACTACCCTAAAAATTAAATTGGATTCATATAAAGAAAGCCAAAGAAATTGATCTTAATTAACATTAAGAAGTTAATTAGATAATAAGAAAACTTATATTTCACATCTTAATTGGCATAAATGGCCAATACAAAAAATTAAATCATTAATCTCACTCAATTAAAGCTTATAGTTACTGTGTTGGAGATATGCCCTAGAGGCAATAATAAATATAGTTATTATTGTATCTTTGTGTTTATGATAAATGTTTACATTCATGCTATAATAGTATTAACAAGGAAACATTAATACTTGTGTGATTTGTAAACTTAAATTGAAGTCCCTAGTAAAGCCTCTATATAATACTAGCTTGTTGGTTAATAAATGATTGTGGTTTCCATATCATGAATATTGAGATGTTATTAACAACAAGATCATATCGTTAGGAGAATGATATGGTGGACATACTCCTATAGATAAGCGTAGCATAAAGATCAAGTCATTTTAATAGTTCAATTGCTATATGCTTTCTGATACATAGTAACCTAATTCCTTCGACCATGAGATCATGCATATCACCTTTACCGGATGGATGCTTTGATGACATCAAACACTACACCGTAACTGAGTGGCTATAAAGGTGGCATTGAGTGTTCAGAAAGTATTGGTTGAAACACATGGATCAAGAGTGGGATTTGTCCATCCATATGACAGATAGATATACTCTGGGCCCTCTCGGTGAAATGTCATCCAATTAGCTTGCAAGCATGTGACTGGCTCACAAGGGATCACATATCACGGGAACGAGAAAAGAGTACTTATCAGTAACGAGGTTGAACTAGGTATGCAGAGATACCGACGATCATAACCTCGGATAAGTAAACTATCGTGAGACGAAGGGAAATTGGTATCGTATGTAAGTGGTTCATTCGATCACAAAGTAATCGTAGAAATATGTGGGAGCCATATGAATTTCCAGATTCCTCTATTGGTTATTGTTCGGAGAAGTGTCTCGATCATGTCCGCATAATTCACGAACCGTAGGGAGACACACTTAAGGATTCGACGTTGTTTGAGTAGTTATGGAATGATGAGAAAGAGTCCGAATGTTGTTCGGAGTCTCAAATGGGATTCGTGATATCACGAGGAGATCCAGAATGGTCCGGAGAATAAGATTCATATAAGGAAAGTCCCGTTTCGGAGTTGGAGAATGGTTCCGGTGTTTTCATCGGGAATGTTCTAGAAGGTTCCGGAATGTCCGGCACTCTGGAGGGGAAGGGTACATGAATATGTTATATCAAGTTGGTATGATTGCATCATGTACTAGGTGTCATCGCTGAACAAAATAGAGGGTTTAATCAAATCCTAGTTTGAAAAAGTCAAACGCCAATTTGAAAGTCAAACGGCTATTTTTGGGAAGTGGAGAGGGAGGTGGAAACCGAGTTGGGGAGGAGTTCCTCCCCTCCACCGCCGCCCCCCTTGGGAAACCGAGTTGGGGAGGGACTCCCTCCCCTTGGCCGGCGCCTCCCACCTATAAAGGGAGGGGGCAGGGCTGCCCCTCCTAGCACACAAGATCCCCACCTCTAAACCCTAGCTGCCGCCCCCTAGGGTTTCTCCCCTAGCCGCCGACTTGGGCACCTCCAAGCCCTAGCCGCCGGCCCTAGTACCTCTTCCTCGGTGTGTCTAAACCCTAGATCGCCGAGGGCTCTCTCATAGTCCACCATACTCGCTCCGGCTTAAGGCGAAGCCCTGCGAGATCTCCCCTCTACTTTCGGTACCACGCCGTTGTGCTGCCGGAATCGCGAGAAGAGTGCTACAACCTCCGCTGCCTGCTGGAACAAGGGAGAGGAAGGTCTTCGTCGAGTACCGAACGTGTGACCGACTGCGGGAGCGCTGCCGGAACGCAGCGCCGGAAGGATCGTCTACGCGATCTTGAGATCGGGAAGAGTACGACTACATCACCCACGAGAATCCGCTCTGGTTAAACACTTTGGAATCTTCGAGGGTGAGTTATTCCATCGACTCGTTGCTACAATCTAGTAGATAGATCTTGGCTTGTTTGTTTGTATACGGTAGAATTTTTTTGTTTTCCATGCTACGAATCCCTACATACTGCTCTAGCTAAAAGACAACAATGTAATACAAGATTGCCACTTGCTATGATGCAAATTGAACAACGATACAAGAAACCAATTTCCAAACTGACATGCCAATTTTTTAGATTTTTTGCTTGATAAATTTGACGGTTGCTTTGGCGTTGCAATCATGTGTTTTTCCCTATTCTTTTCTATTTTTATAATTTTTGTAGTAGGTTTCTTTTTGAGAAATCTCCACCTCTTTATTCATCATTAGGAACAATGTTTATAGGAAAATTTAATTCCTCACAGAGGGTACCTAGCCATACATGGCGAATGGTAGGTAGTGAAGTGGCTAACCATACCATTTGATGGGCCTCACCGTTAGATTGTCCACTTTTATGGCTGAAACTCATTCCTACTGTATTATATCTAAATCATAGCGTGGTGATCATGTGAACAAGGTTTGCGTGATCATTTTTCGTGATTCCTTTTTTAGGGTTAAAGCTCTCTGTATTAATTAATAACCATGGGTACAATGGTTTGATCTGGTGGTTGCAGGAACCATAGACAACGTCGTAGCAACAAATCTAGAGAGCTAGGAGCTAAATCATGAGCATGGGCATTAGAAGCTCTGCCTTCATGCTTAAAAATAACCTCTGCAAAATATTCCTGCCTAATCAAAATCTCTCTTAAAACAGAGGCATATCTATAGAGACAATTATTCTTTAGAGAGTTTATCACTTCCATGCAGTCCGAAGAAATAACACATCTGGTTATTTTAAGATCATTAGCAAGACTTAAGGCTTCTCTGCATGCAATTGACTCCAACGTTGCGGGATTAGATATTCCAGGGCACGACAGAGCAGAAGAACCCAAATACATATCATCATGGGATCGACATATGGCAGCCACCACTCCATGGTTTTCCACCCTCGACACTGTTGCATCAACATTAAATTTAACAAATTCTTCGATGGGGGCAATCCAACATGGCGCCCTCGAACGAATAGGCTGGACTACAACTCTGATTTTAGGCGGGACAGTGATCATATACAGATCCTCAATGAACTTTTCAACAAATTTGAATATAGCAAAAGGGCTTTGGTAAATATCGTCGTGATTCATATACAACGCTTATAGAGTCGGGTATCGACACTACGCGTACCTTCTCCCGTTGTAATTTCCGTAGCGGGATGGCCCACTAGGCATTCTGTAATACCCTGTATTTTATAAAATGTACTTTTTGGACAAAATTAAGATAGTGGACCATGTTTGACTTGTTAAAAACATATATGTCATGGGGAAATTTTAGACCGTATCCCTAGCGTGTGAACCCAAAACATATTCGGATTGAAAAAAAACAAATACAGTATATGAAGCCCAGCCCAGCTTAGGCGGATCCCTATCATCGCCTCATTCCCCTACCCTCACGAACCAGATCCACGCCAACACCCATCGTTTGCCGCCGCGACCTAGGGTTGAGCCCTTCGCTGTCCGCCGTCGCCGTCGCCGGAATCCGCCGCTGTCTGACGGGAGCCTTGCCTGGTCGACCTCGCCTCATCATCGACTTGTTTCAGCTACTGCTTGAAGAGGTACTCGACCCATCCAGTAGTTGCGTGCTGGCTTCCTGTAGCATATCAGTGGTACGGCTTGGTTTCAATCGATCCTAGTTCTTTTCTTAATCCCATCAGCTAGCTCCTTACACTAGAAGAAAACGTTGGATGTTGTAGTGTGTATTTTTCCTTCGGCTAGTATCTTGCCGGAAGAAATACACACCCCGTTGGTCTGGTTACTGCAGTATCTTAGTTCAGTAAAGATCAATTCCAACTTCTATCTGAAATAATAATTAAAAGGGTGTGAGTTTGCATCAGGATTATACATATTAGCCAAATTTTTGTATTCTCTGCTAGTTGCCTGATAAGGAAAGGAAGTCATGTACTAACATGGATTCTGTAGTTACTTGCTGGCCGCGTCAAACTAGTGTACGTATGGGTAGTTACAGTAAATCAGTTCACAAAATAGAGACGAGTGCATCATTGCTGGCGGTTTGGGCTGTAGAAATTTTGGTGTATTCATGTGTTATTTTTGGTACGATTATTTCTGAGAGTAGTTAAACCGTAGGTTCACGGAGTTCATGAGAAAAGGTTGATTTTGAGGTTGAATGTCACCAGTAGGGCAAGTGCATGACAAGCCCTTGTATCATATGGTTGACCAGTGTGTGTGTGTGCCTTGGATTTTATTAGATTTGATATTTTGTTTGACGCAGAATTATTTGGTATCTAGTTATGTGAGTATGTGACTCTATTTGTTGATATGCATGATTCATGTCTTATAATCTGTACTGTTCCTTAAATGTAGAGACGACAAGATGGTGGTATGTCGTACCTCCACCCTGCATATCCCCCGCTCGTTGAAAAAACCAGATGGAAACCAGGTCCCGTGCCCGCCTCATCGCACTCGTCTGGCACAGAAAAAAACTCGTTAGAAAACCGGCCGGCCGCAGAATTGCCCCACTCCCCACGCGCGCGGAGAGAAAATCAGAAGGAATTGCAAGGCACGACTCCATGCTGCTTGCCCAATTCGCCGCTCAACCATCCTCTACGCTGCATCCCCACACCTCGCCTTAGAGTGGCCATTTCGCAGATTCCAAGCCTGGCACAGAAATTGGAAGCGGGAGGATTGGTCCGCGGTGAGAGATGTCAAGGTCGCCGCCGCCGATGAAAGTCCCGTCGTTGACGGGCATCAAGGTGTTTCCAGTCCTCAAGGACAAGCTCGCAAGCCGCGGGGCGGTCATCTCCCTCGAGTCCAACGACGACGTCGGGCCACTGGTCGCCTTCCCGTCTGAATGCGGGCTCCGCCGTCCCCAACCTCAAGAATGAGGCCGACACAGGAACAACAGAGAAAACTTGGTCGAAGATGCGGGCTCCGCCGTCCCCAACCTCAAGATCCCCCATTTTCGACCGTGTTTTCTCTGTTGTTCGTGTGTCGGCCTCCTCCTTTCCCCTCCCTCGCTTCTTCCCTCCTTGCCTTTCCTTTCCGCTGCGACAACCTTGAGACGACCCACTCCCTGCTCGAGCTCTAGGTCGCTGCATCTAATCATCTGATCTGATAGAGGTAACTCATTTTGGGGGTGGTCATTGCTTGAGGTTATCAGTCGGCGGTGGCTGGCATCTCTCCTCTCCTTCTTCCGTCTTCACTTATCTCTATTCCTCTCTAATTTTTCTATCAGCCTCACTTCGGGCAGAAGCAGCTCCCCCAATCCTTGTCATACCATTCAATGCGCAACGCCTCCAGTAACCGTCAACAAGATCTCTACTCTTCCTGGTTCTCCTCCCCTCTCGATGGCCTGGAGCTAGGCCCGAGATTCAGTGTCGTCCTGCAGGACATAGTCACCTACCTCACCCAAGGTACATGAGATGCTCCTGATCTTACTTCTTTATAGTTTGGTATATTCTTTTTATGCGTGCTCCGGTTGGAGGTCAATGTTTACAACAATCTTTTGCCTGATTTGCTTGCAGATCAATCTGGCTTCAACACAGTGAGCCTTCTTTATTATAACAAATTCAGAACAGTAATAAGAACGCTAATAGGTTCATCCATTGTTGGATGTGGTATTTCACCATATCACATATTGATTCTTACGAGTAAAGAAGAAAAGAGAGTACCAGTGAACAATGGGTGTGCAGGTCGACAAGGTGCTCCTTTCTTTCTCAGAGTCAAATGTGATTTAGTACATGATCAACTTCTGTTGTATTGTTGTGTATTCCAGGTTGTTCCTCTAATTTTTCTATGCTACATGTTTAGGGCAATGTTCATGAGATCAGTCGGAAAAAGGGGCAGATGAATGTCTATTTTTCCTGCCCTTTCGAAAACATGAACTATGTGTGTAGTTTCAAGCAGCTTGCTACCATTTTGTTTTGTGCGATCAGGGGACATGTAACTGTTTATTCATCAAGGCAGACCACTAGGCTAGGCTATGTTAATTTCTTGAACATGGTCTAATAGTAGCACAGTCTTATGATCCTTTTGGATCTGTGTATGGAGGTCTAGCTAGAACTATAGTATAAAGAAATTATGTTTCCTACATGAGAAGTAGAAACAAACTTGTTACTTTGTCCCAATAGATAAATTTTGAGTGCAATTAGAGGCGTTGTTGTGAGCTCATGTTAATTACATGCTTACATGTAAGAGATCACCACCACACATTTTTCTAGCTCACACCATAATGCAGGAAAGAATTTGAGTTCGATTAGTTCTGAAGGGGCAGCATTGCGGAGCGCTTGCGAGGTACACGACAGAGTCTGGCGTCAGAAACCTTGTGCGTGTGGATCAGCTTCTTTATACTGGGTCTCACGTCCAGTAGTAGTGCATATAATATCAGTATACTGAACCAGCCGTAAATTTAAAATGTTCTTAAATCTTTAGTCAAGAATTAATGAACTGCCACATATATGCAATAGGTGTGATTTGATTAGATGATGTTAAATTGCACTTCCTTGTTAAATTCAGTTCAGTCTGATATTAAACCCATGCCAGTCTGAGATCCGCTGGTAGTCCGTGCAACTGTTACTAAATATTATTCCTCACAAATGATATGGTATCTTATGTAGTGTATTGACTGTGATAATCCATTTCATGGAGCTTTATATTTGAATATTTGATTAACCATCATGCATTTACATTGTGACATGGAAATCAGGATATGAGATTTCTCTCTTGAAAAAAATGGAATACCATATAAAGGCGTTTTTGGTGGAACAAGGCAATTGCTGTTGGGATTCTCACTCAATGGTGAACTTCTCCACACAGCAAGGACTTGGTTAAACAGTAGTCTTTGCAAATGCATCTAAGGCCACATTCTCTTTGCTGTCCACAATATTCTGTACTTCTGTGCTCCCGATCACTCAAAATAATTTAGTGGTCGATTACGCTCGTTTATTTTCAAATCAATGGAGTATGTATGAACCTGAACCATATTCATTCAATAAGTACTATTTCATTTATAGTGAGTTAATAAGACATATGTAACTACTCATGGATAATATTTGCATTAGGACAACTCTTCAAAAGTCAGTTAAGCATTGCAAACATCTCTTTCTTGTTCTATTTCCAACTAGCTATCGGCCTTTTCCGTTTTTCTTATGGTTATTTGTTTTCTGCGGATCTCTGGCTCAAGAGAATTGGGAAGTGCAGTTGTGAAATCTGTGAAGAAGTCGACATCCCAGTTCAAGAAATCCATGATCCATGGAAGTGGTTCTTCTATTTATTGGTTTCCAAGCATTAAGGTCAGAGAAGTCTTATTTCGCTGCTGTAGATAATTCTAAGTATTGTTGATGCTATGCTCTGGTTAACTACAAATTGTTACCCTGTTTGTGTGTGTGATTCTGAGTGGAGTTTATTGATGTTCATGTGCTTTGTGCGAGTCATCTCTACCTGAAGCTTGTAATTGCTTCAGGTATTATCACTCTTGTCTTATTGTGACCTTGATGCTTCTAGGAAGTCTGCAGATGGATGTCCTAGCTTAGATGACTATGATCAAACTCTTCTGTTAAATTAATTGTGCTTGTGTTACTGTTATGGTTCTGCACGACCATTTGGCATGATGGTTACCTTTCTATATGCATGCCTAAGTGTTTTAAAAAGTTTGATATACTTCATTTATTCCTAGAATCGTGGTTGTAACATTGTTATTTGATATTTAACTCGACAGTGTTCTCGTAATAATGAAATATATCAGCCTCTATGATCCCAAATGCAGAATCGCTTGTTGTTGGTTCTTTGTGTCTTGTGCACAAATCCATTCCTTCCTGCATGATACTTTAAGATTCAGACCTGCATACATACATAGTTTGAGCACCAACTTCAACTACAAAATAGCTTTCTTGTACATCGGAAACCTAGGGGTTCCTGTTGGAACCATGTATGCCCATAGTGCAAGGTAACTTTTGTGGCTACCTGCTTCTCATGAAGAGAGGAGTGCTTCAGATGATGTTTGTTGCCACTGTAGTTTATTTTTTTTACATATGATCGTCAACACCGCAACAAAATACATGCAGTTAGTTTTGTGATTGCTTATGCTTCTTCCTCACTGGATAAATATCCATTCTTTAAAGATTCAAAGATGCATCAGAATAAACACATAAATAATTTATGTTTATGCCTACTCTAATTTTGAAAGTTTACCATGGGTGAAAATAATCCGATTGTGTAATAAGTACGGTACTAGGTCACTATTGTTTTCACTTGACCTGGGTTTCCCAAAATGTCTTGAATTGTGCATTATATATGTAACAAATTAATTCTATACCAAACCTTACGTAATGCAACACCATCTATGATTCTGTTTTCCTTGTGCATGTCAATAATTAATATGTTCATTTTGTGTTTCCTTCAAGCCATCTAGATATTGAATGCACCGCATTATGCCAGTTTCCTTTGTCCAACACTATACGTTTTATAATCTACTATTCTTGGTCTAAAGAAGAATAATTAGCAAGAATATTTGTTCAGGAAGATTTGATAGATAAGTGTGGCATCTGATGTTTACTTTTCCTAGATATATGGACTGCCTCAGTATGCTATAGTGTGGGGATGCCTCTTATCTGAGGAAAGGCTAGGGCGACACATTATGCCATCATGCAGATGTCTGCAGCTCTGTGCCATGAGAGGCGAGAACCTCTTGTTGAAGAAATGTCTGCAGCCTAGGCACGCGACTTAGTGCAGCCAGCAGTGGGCGAGACAGCTGCAGACGGCAGTTCGCATACATCAGGTAATCCCAGAATTTAGAGCTACGATTTAGCTTGGTTGAATGTGTTCGGTTCGAGTAAGCCTCGTGTTGCAAATGATTTTAGTGTTCCTTCTTGGATTGTAGGCATTAATTTTCCATAATGTGTCAATATGCTGGGTGAATATAATAGGTTAAGCAAGAGATGAACACCCTCCAAAGACCATGTCGACATAGCATACCTCCTGAGGAGAGGCAGGTGTTGCAGGCTCAATAGACCATTGCGGTTTCATGAATTAATTAATGAGAATATTTATTTTTCATTACACGCACAGTCACATGGATATTAGAGTAAAATGCTTACCATAAATATATGTATAAACAGGAATCCTAGATCAGTCAAAACTCTTATGTATACTAACCAACATGTTGCTGATTCTTAAAAGTATGAAACAACAAGTAGCCCTAACAATCCTGGATGCTGGCATGCATAATTTGATCTCGTATATTGTATTTATACTATCAAATGTAGGTTATTGTGCACTTGTGCTTGAAGATCATCTTGATATTTGCTGAATTATTATTATGGCTCATTGATTTATTTTTCTCGGGCATATCATTTGACGTACTAGCAGTTTTTCTAATTTGTGTGTCTTATTTTGTGAACTCGCTTTTGAGACAGTGTGATCAAGAAATTAATTGATTTCATTTTGCACTGCAGGGATCTGTCATTTGTTGAATGCAGAAACTATAGAGAAAGTTAGCTAACCATCGCCTCTCTAACCAAATGCGGATGGAACCGTGTTCTTGTCCGGGTATTACAAATACGAAGACGAGTCATTTAATGAAGCACCATTCCGTTGGATAATGACATTAGGAATCTTGCTAGAGATTCAGATAAAATACTTCTTCTCTACATAGCTATTCTGGTGTAAGTTGGACAACCCCTTCTTAAAGCTTTCCACGAAAATGATGAAACATATTTTGTCATGTCTGATGCATGCACTTGCCCATGTACTTATATCACAAATGATCTTATCCAGCTTAGTGAACATTACTTTCCAAAACTCATTTGAATTTTTATCTATGGTCAATTTGAAAAAAGTTAGTCATACTGATTCACATTTTGTTTATGTGGTGTTCATTGTTTCAGAAATGGATTACAAGATGGATAATATTTATGACTCAACAAAGTAGACAGTCCATGCAGTTACAAGTTCTTGCTAGGAGAATGAAAGCATGTAGGTGATAGGTCTGGCTCAAAGTATAAGGACCTGTATATGCAATTCATGGTATGAAAAATATTTTCTCTCCATTTATTTAGTAAGTCATGTATCTGTTCGGCACATTTTTCCAATATTTTCTGAAAGATATTGGGAAACAATATCTTGGGCGGCTTGAGCTCGGTGGCAACATGGTTAGCGGGTTTGGGTGGTGGTGTCGTCAGATGGTAGTTTTGGGTTTGCGGAGACACGGAAGAGTGTGGGCGATGAAAGGGGAGAGTGTGTTCGGTTGGGCAGGGTGTTGTACATTCATTATTATGTTTACATGTGCGTTAAGTAGTAAATAATTTGCGTGATCATAGCAACGCACGGGCATTCAACTAGTTTATTCTAAAAGCCGGGACGGTGAGGACGGTGAGTACGCCGATATTGACGGTGGTTTAAGACATTGTGAATAATCCGGTGGGCTTGAGCTAGGACGGTGAGTACGCCACATGTATTCAATCCGATATTGTTGGTGGTATAAAATATCATGTGGATAATCCGGGACGCTCATTTGAGAAGATTAAAGTGCTCATTATAAATTTCTATGAAGTCTTGTTGTTTCCAATCCGAGAGTGTGACTTATTGTTGTTGTTATTATTTGTTCTTGAGGCTCTAAGTTATACATGCTGAGTATATTTTACTCACTCTTGCTTTTCTTTTGGATTTTAGGTACTCAGTGTCACGACATGCATTGGAGAGAGAGGGAGTAGATTGCCATCACTTTGGCACACATATTGTCACTACATACATTAGGCATTACAACATATAAATCTAAGATTATCACTAGTATTTTATCATTGATTTGTGAAGTCTTATGGATGTTCTATGAGCTTTGGTCGCTCTAGTTTCATTGCTCGTGTCATGGAGTGGTGATGCCGTTTTGAAATACACGGATTTTTATTTATGTTATCGATACTGGATATGTATCTTATACCGTGTTTTTCATGTGGTGGTTGTTCTCTTAAACAAAAAAGATGCTGCCGAATTTTTGAATTTGTTGTTAGTTTTGGTAGTAATTTGAGAAATATGGTAACACTGCCAGTTAGGTTAAAATCATGGGATGTTACATATTCTGGGGTTCGTTTTTTCTGGTTCGTCTTGGTTTTTCCCTTTCTTATTTTTTTTTGTTTTTCTTGGTTGTTTATTCTTTTTTGTTTTTCTTTTTTTTTGTTTTTGTTTTTCTTTTTTCATTATTTCCTTTCTTTTTTGTTTTTACTTGTTTCTTTATTCCTTTTATTTTTAAATAATCTAAACTATGAACATTTTTAAATTCATTTCTTTAAAAAATATACAAATTCTAAATTTGAACAATTTTCAATTTTGAATAGTTTTCAAATTTGAACATTTTCAAAATTCAAGAATTTACAAATCTAAATGATTTTTTTTTAAATATGTACATTGTTCGAAATTTTAAAAGATTTTTAAAATTGAACATTTCTTAAAAAAATAAAAATTAGAAAAAAAAGGGGAGCACTAGCATGCCACCGTGTCTTCACACTATCCCATTTTGCTTTTGCTATAGATCATCTGGTTTTGCTACATGTAGCAAAAAAGATTCGGTCCAGAAAAATAGAAAAATTCTCCTCGGAGACCTTGTCGGCGATCGCGTAGCAAAAATGTTGTGCTAATGTAGCATATCCGTTCTTGCCGGAGACTCGTCGGAGGTTTTCGCCGGTAGACCTCACCGGAGACCGTGTAGTAAAAACTTTACGTCATTGTAGCAAAACCATAAAATGTATGTAGCAAATAAATTATCATATTGTAGCAAATCTGACCTCGTCGGACACCTCGCAGGAGATATTGTAGCGAGACCCAAGATACGCTTGTAGCACCGCCATCGGTCGTGCGTAGCAGCGTCGCCAACCCCATATAGCAAACCTCAATGTCGTATGTAGCATCGACGATAGCAGTAGGCAGCATCGTCGCTAACCCTATGTAGCAAACCTTGACGTCGTAGGTAGCAGTGTCGATGACGGTAGGTAGCAGTGTCGGTGGCCTTCGGTAGCACGCAGGTGGCCTTCGTCATGGAGGAGTTGGGGGCAAAGGGGTGGGCTCGCTCCAGCGAGGAAGGAGGGAGACAGAGGTGCAGGGAGTATACTTCGGCGAGGCTAACGGCGATGGCGGGCAGCGCAGCGTGTGCGGCTGGGCGGCGTGGCAGCTCGGCGAGGCGCGTCTGGACGGCGAGGGCGCGGGGCAAGCAGCGGGGGCGGCGACGGCCATGGCACGCGGTGGCCTCCATCTCCAGCGGAGGCATCTATCTCAGGTGAGCCGGCGGGAAGAGCTCACGACCAGGCGACGCGGTGGCATCTTCCTCTAGGAGTGGGTGCGGGAGCATGGTGGCCCGGCTGCCCTACGGCGCAAGCTGCAGGGGGGGGGGGGGGAGGGGTTGCCGGCGGAGCAAGCTGCAGCGGGGAAGCGCGTGCGTGCGAACTGTTCGTGAGAGGCCGACAGTCAAGAAGGGGATAAGGAACATGCGCGTGGTGGGCCTCAACCGTTCGAGTCGTGAGCGACGAGACGACCCGGGGGACCGAAACGTTCGATCCCCCAGGGAAGGGGAATTATTTTCAAAAAAAAAGAAGCAACAAGTGAAGCTGTTTACCTGGGCCGGCCCAATAGGTGAAGCGACACAGGCGCTAACAATTTTGTAGTAGGTAATAATTGGATCATTCGGGCCCCTTAGGCCTTGTTTGGCAGCCCGGTTTCTAATTGAATTCACTTGTATTTTACCAGCCAGATCCATTACTCAAAAATACACTCCTCAGCCCGTTTGGCAGCCCAGTTTACACCGGTGTAAGTCCGAGTAAAATACAGAAAATGCGTCAGGTCGACGAGTATCGAAGACGCGAGGTTGGGGTCGCGTTTTTGGCGCAGCTAGCTTTCGCGGGACTCTCGCGACGGTGCGCCCTTGCCACCGGTACAAGCTATGGAAGGGGATTGATTAGGAAGTGTATTAGGAAGATGGAAGTGTATTGGGTGAAAAGGGTGATTTCACCGATTCCCAGGTGGATATTACACCAAAAAACTTTACAAACCGCTGGTGCCAAACAAGGCCTTAGAGGCAAAGAGTCCTTCACTTGAAGTCCATAATGAGAGAAAAAGTTACTCAACATCAGCAATAGTTATCTTCTAGTAATTCGGTGAATGTCTACTGTCTCCTTCCATAAGGTCATACACTATGTGACGCCGGTTCAACCAAATAGTTGTCAGGTTTAGGAATCGGTAGATTTTTTTTGCTATGTATAGAATCGCATCATACTATGTTGATGGGTCCCAGTAGACATAAAAGAATGATTATTTCCTTCTTTTCTGCTCCTTCCCGTGAGCTCCCTTCTTCCACGTTGCTTTGTCTCGGCAAACAATTGATAGTTTATGGGTATGAACAGAACCAAAAATTTGGTTCGCTTATACTGTCAGACCATTTGGTGCGATGCTGTATTATGTGTGAAACCGGTTCAAAGCTCTCTTTAAATTGCTTTAAGCACACATAGTATATGGTCTAAGCGCGCAAACTCCATTACCACGTGTTTTCCATTTGTTTTTTTTTAGGGAAACGTGTTATCCATAATTATGTCTTGCATTCAGACAGGCTTTAAATTCACTTGGGCTGAGCACATTAGCCTATGGGCGAGTCCATCCTGAGCTCAAAGCACAGCCTAAAATTTATCCATGGCAAACCCACCTAGACTAGTGTTGCCTTTATACGAGCCTAACCGGGCAATGGGCTATTGCTGTTTGGATTACTCGTGCAGCTGCTGCTTTTCTCCCTTTTCTTTGTCGCACTATCGGTCTCCCCAATAAAAAATCCCAATTGCTAAGAGCATCTCCACTAAGAAGGTCTAAAGCCCCCCTAAAGGGTTATGGGGTGCCAAAGGTTAAAATTGCGTCCACCCCGTTCTCTCAAATCGTTTTTCACACCAGCGCGTCTTATTTAGTTATCCGGCGCCCCCTCCGCCTAGGCCGAACCCTACACACAGGGGGCAAGCGGGAACGCCGTATGGAGCTAAAAATGACTGGGCCAGCCCTGGCAGTTGGAGAAAGCTTTCGTTCCCGCTCTTTCTGCCGCTTCCTACTTCGTCTTCCTGCCCTTTTTCCCGCTATATGTAGGCACCCCTCCCTCCCTTGCCCCCCTCCCACCGCCGTCGCCATGGAGAGGCCCAAACTCAATTATGTGAAGCATTTGTACGATTAGAAATGATATGTGTTTCAGTCGATATGTGTGGTGTGGTATGCAGGAAGTGTGGAGACGCTCTGCTTATAGAAGGACCAAGAGGAAAGCTGAACACAATAGTGACATAGCTGGAATATTTGGTTCGTGTTCCACCTTTGCTGTTGTGACTGGATCCTGGATGGAGCCGCGGAAGAATGGTAAGACTCAAACAAAGATTGAGCGTCACAACCTGGTTCGCCAAGAGGCTGAAGACTAGGAGATTTCAACAACAGACATGGCGCATACTTTGGAGGCTAATGCTCTGGTCTGGGTGGGTGATGGCGAGCGGTTCAGAGTTGAGCGTGGAATATTTTGAAATCTGCCGTTGCCCCTCCTCCGAGGTCGTTTTGCTTTAGTTGCTTAGATGTTTGATGTAACTGATAGTGTTTTGAGTGGGTGTGTGGAGTTGGACGTTGCGTCGAGCTTTTGAGACAATCTGAGTTTTACGCCGTGTAATTCTCTGAGTGCGTGTTAAGCGTTGTAACAGACTCGTTGGTTTCAGTAATGGGAACCAGGGTGAGGCCCTTTTATTCTAAAAAAATTTAAGTGTAATAATATTTATACATTAGAAAAATATGTGCGTATTTTTGCTTGTAGACACAAAATTGCACATATGTATGCAGTTGCACAGAAATGTGTAACTGCACATAATTTTAAGTTTTATGTGCAATCTCCATTTTACACTTGATTTTGTCATGGTCACTAGTAATTGGACCTGTAGTTGTTTTTTTATTTTTATGTTGGGCTTCTAATTGCTCGTGGAAAAAAACCCAAAAGAGTAAGGCCCAGTTCTTTTGGCGGCTTTTCCGAGAAGCCTCCCTATCCTCAGCTTTCTGAGAAAGCCGGTTTAAAAAATTTACAAGGCTTCCAAAATGGTTAAGACTAAACTAATTTGGAAACCTGACAGAATTTTGGAACCGGATTCCTCAAAAAGCCGGGTAGGATGGCTTCTTGAAGAGCCGCCAAAAGAAAACGCTCAAATAGTTGTGTCGATGGTGGACGACATAGGTCGATCGAGCGCTAGCTTAAATCCCGATCGATCTAGCTCTAGGCGCCTCCATAAAAAAACGTGCAGTGACCACTTTTCCCGTCTCGCACAAACACGGGGGAAGAAAAGGCGCGCAGTGGGCGGCGACGTGCCCGCCGGTTTGAGGCGAGCCGACACGAGGCAGCAGACGAAGCGCGTCGAGGAGGCAGAGGCGTCGCCGACAGTGTGGCCCATCGCCGTCGTCTCGGATCCTGCTGTCGAGCAAGGCGTACGTGACCCAGCACAGGTCCGATGTGCTCCTCAGTTACGCGACAGCTCGTCATCCAGGGGGCCGGCCATACGGAGGGGAGACTGAGACTGGGCGGATTCCGGCCAGGAAATATCCAGCGTCGTGTGGCTAGTGCCGGTGCCGGCTTATTTCTGCCAACCGCGCGTATCCGCACCGCATTATTGTTGTTGTTGTTGTCTCGTGAAACCTCAGCCGCGTTTGTGTGTCAGGCCAGGAGTGATTGTACTGTTAGCTAGCTGGTATATATGTGAACACAGGAGAGGAGTACACTAGGATATATATCTGACCAAACTACTGCTCCTCATTCAACTCTATACTCCTGTTTCGTTGTGAATACAATGGTAGGAAGTCAGTCATCAGCTCTGGACACCTGCATGTGATGTAGACACATAACATGCATTGCACCGATGCCCGTACGCATGCACGAGCTGCATTATCGACCACTGTCGTGCTGCTCTGACGAACCTGGACGTACCACGTGCATGTGCGAGCTGCATGCATGCGACCGGAAGTGAAGCCCGAACATGCGCGAACTGTACATCCACGCAGGCATCCGTGGTCAGTGCGTGCATGTATCTACGTACGTACAGACAGGCATGCCGTATGCGGATTGCTGCAGTGTGTGGCGACGTAGCGTAGTAGGTCAAGGCAGAAAGCATGAAGGAAGGAATCCTGCAGGGCCCATTCGGACGACGGGGCGATGGTGGATGGACAGGCGGAGACAGGGGCGCGCCCGGCCGCGTCCATGTGATGGAGCCGAGGTGGGCAATCAAGTTGAACGGCGCGCGTGTCGTGTTGCCGTTTCGTGTCGCGTCGTCGTCGTCGTCGTCCCGGGGGCCGAGGACGGCAATGCCCGCGCGAGGCGATCCGGGGGTGCGGCGCCGTGGTCTGGGCCAGAAACGGCATCGTAACAGCCGCCTCCAACGGCTCCAGCGGCCGTTGGGCGGGGCCACGTCGGCCGTGGTAGTTCCGCTGTGGGGACCGCCATGCATGCATGCATGCCCAGGTCGGTGCATTTTCTGCTCCCTCTACTAGTCTCTACAGCCGGCCGCACCCACCGAAGAACTCGAAATATCTCGCAGTGTCCCACGCCCACGCGCGGAGCGAGTTCGAACACGATGCGCGCGGCGGAACGTCGACCGGCGGCAACCCGGCCAAGGGCCACGGCGAACAGGCGCGCGCGGAGGCAGCACCGCACGTACGTCATGCAGAATATATAATACTACTCACTGTAGTAACCCACAAGGCCACAACAAAGCGACAGCTCCTACCTGTTATCCTCAACAACAAAAAGACAGCTACTATCTGTTCCCCTGAAAAAACCGGAAAAAAGATAATGGTAGCTACTACATGTTGACACGACCACCCTCCACGCTCCACGCGGCGCGTATCATCCCGCTCCACGTGCCCCCCTCCTCCCCTCTCCACCAAACCTCACCTGCCACGTTGCAAGGTCGGTCCAATCTTGGCCCCACACAACAAACTCTGAGCTGTCGACACGCGCGCAGCTCCATCGCGCGACCGACCGGCCTGCTCCTCCTGGACTCCCGGACGGCCAAACCACGCGCAGAGAGACGGACGTACGTCGGTCTCACTTTCACGTCGATCGTGGCATACCAGACCAGACCAGACCAGACATGCATGGGCGGTTGTTGCGCTCCCGGCCGTAACTGCCGCCCGGTTACGGAAACGTAGCTCTCGGTGGTCTCGCTCGTAGATCGCAGTATATATCGCGCTTTGCGTCCAGCTACCGACACGTGTTGCTTAGATTTTCCTAAGCGGGAATGAATCGTGGGAGAGGCGTCACATAACCGATCATACGTATGATAGGTACGTCACCCGTACTAATAATCAGCGGGGCCGTGTTGGCTTCGTTGCACCTGCCACGTAAGTACTTTGCACGGCCGCCTCATCAAATGTGTATCATATTCATGCGCGTACCATCCATGGAGATGTAGTACGTGTAGCCCATCCCTCACCGATGCGTCATCGATCGTGTATCACATCAGGGTGCAAGCCAGACAAGAGCTATCTCAATGCACTATTATAACAAGAGTTAATCTTCCTCTTACATCACGGTCCATGCATGTTTAGTTTTTTGTGCATGTCAGTCAATACTACCTGGATTATCCAATTTTCATTTTTATCTTCCAAATATGCTTTCGTTCAGTTTTAAGACAAGGTTTATTACGACTATATCTTCAATTCACTCGAAAACTGGGACCGTGCCGCTGTATCCGATAGGTACAACACCCATACTAATCACTCAATCAGCAGAGTTTGCTTGAATGCTCCTGCCACGTAAGTACTTCGCACCCCCTCCTCATCAAATGTCAATCCTGTTCATGCACGTACATCCATCGAGGTGGTACATGTACTCCATCCCTCACCTCGATGTTTCAGGGTTCCTTCCATGTTTAGTTCTTCTGTATTTTTTTTTTACAAAAGGAATACATTAATTTTCCTTTATGCCAGTTGATGATACTACCTGTGTTATCTTATCTTCATTTTCCCCAACCTCACAAGAATATCAACACCCACATATCAGATGGCTCGGGATGTTGATCTAGACAAAATTTGAACCTAGGCTACTAATAGTGCACACATTCGAATTTTAAACAAAAATGTTTTTTTGTCTAACTTCTCTCTGTTTCTACGAACATTCTTCTTGGACATCTATAACTTAGTGTATGTAGGAGGCTCATCGGAGCGATGCTGAGGCTCGGCAGAGGATCCTGATGGATTAGGCGGTCCAACTCGAGCAACGGGGTTTAGAGGAATTGGCCGTTTCGGTGACGAGGGCCGCTCACATGGTGGAGGTGCAATCAGGATAAAATTGAGGAAGAAAAGAGGAGGACGATGCACTATGGGGAGCCATCACACAACTGATAATGAGATGATAGGTACGTTACCCGTACTAATCACTCAATATCAACGGGTCGTCCTTGCTTCATTGCTCCTGCATGCCACGTAAGTACTTCGCACCGCCTCATCAAATGACCATCCTATTCATGCAGGTACATCCATGGAGGTGCAGTGGTAAGTGTAGCCCATCCACCCTGATGCGCTCAATCGGTTGTGTATTAAAATCAGGGCCCCTCTCCCTCCATGTTTAAATTCACCTGAATTTTCTTCCATATTATGTCAGTCAATGATACTACTAGTGTGTTACGTAATCTTCATTATTCAACCATTACATGAATCTTAGCACCAAGATATCGGATAGCTTGGGGTGTTGATCTAGAAAATTTAGAGCTCAGACGACTAATAGTGCCCAAGTTCTAACTTTAGATAAAATGTTTTTCGTCTAACTTCTTCTCTCTCGTTCTCCTAACATTCTTTGGGGACATCTACAACTTAGTGTGTGAGAGTCATCGTACCGATCCATAGTCTTAACAGAGGATCATGGTTGATCAGGAGGTCCAGCTAGAGCTACTGGGTTTAGATGGATTGGTCAATTTCGTGGTAGGGCCGCTGACACGTGAGAGTAAAATCGAGAAAGAAAGGAGAATCAGAGGACAATGATGGAGCAAGGATCGATGGGCTAAAGTTTGTAAGTTCTAGTCATTGCTTGGAAGAATAATGGATTAGAGTAACACTATGACCCTTCGTATGTTCCATCCATACCAAGGCGTGATATGGTTATTTTCATCCCTACCAAGCATCTCAAGTTGAGTTTTTAGCGGGGCGCGCGTGCGAGTGGATATATCTCCTGGCTTGTACTTGGCTCGTGTATGGATGCTTATTAAATAATGACGAAAGCATGTTTCGAGGATATATCTCCTGGCCAATATTTCACTTGGTGTTTCCTACAAAAAAAATACAAAAATGACGCGCCGGAGCGCGAAGATTAGCTGTGGCCACCTTACGAGGCACCGTACTCTAAAAAGTTATACTATAAAACATGCCAATGGGATAATTGAAGGGAATTTATAAATAGCGAAAATTCAGATTTTAGAACGTATAACAAACAAGTTGTTAGCCGTTTAATTTAAAATGGACGACGGATGGCAACTGTGAGAGTATCACGTTGCCACGTCGCACCTATAGTCGGCTAGTTCAATATCCACTTCCTAACTGAAAGCACTATATATTACTCCGCACACAGCATCACTTTCACTTTCTTTAAACTAACACCAGTGCGCTTTTCTTATCCAGCGCGTCGCTCCCGTGTGCAGTTCAAAAGAGATCTCGCCGGCACTAATAATCTATGCCCTCCTCATGTAAAAAAGAAAAAATCTGCCCTCCTCGATCGCTTTACCTACCATTAGAAAAACAAACGACGGCCTCCTGGCACGCATATTTGCTCTACCGGCAACACGGAGCCTGCGGTGCTACCGACCACGCTAATACCCGACGTCGACCCCCGATCCCTCGGTCACCCGACGACGTCACCGGTGAGCTTCCACACAGCGTCCGAAGCGCGTGCTAACTGTCATCGACCGGAATCACGACATGCGCCGACCGGAGCTCAGGATTAAGAAACCGGAAGGAGCGCGCGGCGTCGACATGCATATGGCCGGGGGTGAATAATCTGATTGGTGATGATGTCCCGATCAGCTGGCGCTGTTGAGATATGGATATGGAGATGGACGGACCATGGGCTGGTCGACATGTGGGCGAAACGGAGCCGAACACGCGCGCACTTACCTGAACCTGAAAGCTACGGCTTATCGATAACCCCACGTACCGCTCCATCCGATCGATCGGCGACACGGGCGGGCGTCTGTTTAATAATCTGGTCCTACGATCGATCGAGCCGGGTCATTTCAAATGGCGACAGTAGTGTGTCTGGGCTGGACTGCTGTCTTGTCCGAGCCCCCGTGGCCGTGGGCGTGGCCGGGGCGACGGGCGGACAAATGCGCGGAGCGGGTTCAAGCACCGGCGCCGGCCGGCCGGCCGCCGGGGTAGGAGAGGAGTCACGTACGCACGCGGAACTGCTGCGTGTGTACTGGACTAGGAGGAGAGGAGCTATAGCCGTGACCGTGACCGTGACCACCGACCGTCGCCGCGGATAGCTTCCGGACCAGTGACTAGCAGCTCCTCCGTCGGAAGTGTGCGGATGTCTCGTCCCATGCATATGTTCGCTCAAAGCTTCGATCGCTTCACGGACGTGCACCCCGAGAGCGTGACGGAAACGGAAACGAGCATGGCCAACTGCCGGGCACGCTTGGCCGTCATATGCAGATTTTCACGAGCTGAGGGCGATGGTAATGTCGGGCAAAAGAGTGTGTGTGCTCGGATGACGACGACATGCTTATTAATGGGTGTGTCTAACTCCACGGCTTGTTAAAAAGTCTTGTATTGTGAAACGGAAGGAGTAGGTAATTCTCACATATGCCATTCAATAGTTGCAACTACATTTTCTGTACTAAAAATATCGCAATTAAAACTCTCTTTGCAACTAAAATACTCAATTATTACCACTCTTTTAAATGAAAGATCTCAGTACCAACCTCACTCGCAACACACAAAGACGCATGCGTTGTGATACAAACCCAATGGACCATGATCTAAGTAGGCACTAACTTAAATTTCAGTCTACTCAAAATTCACTAATATATAGTAGTAACTTGCAAACTTTAGTCTGCTCTTAGTTACTACAAGATACTTGCACTATGAGTAGCCTTACGAGGAAAGTGGCCATGCACATGCATTTTTTAGGGTAATTAATACATAATTTAGCCTACTCCCTCCGTCACGGTTTGAAGGGCGTTTTAGAGAGATTGTTGGAACCTAGGTGGACGCTGATTGAGACAAGATTTGTGTAAAAAACATGCGCCCATTAATTATTCAGCGCTCTATTAAACGCAATTACTCAATAAAGACGAGGAGTTTAAGCGCATGCATTGGTGGAGTTGCATGCAAGAATTAATTCTTTGGCTGCATGGAGTAGGAAGCACTAGGAAGGAAAAAGGGGCATTAATTATGTAATTAAGTCTAACATGCCTAGGAGGAGAGGAGTTTGGAAAACGCATGGTTTTTGTAAGACGCCCTCCAAACCGTGACTGAGGGAGTAATAATTGAGTATATCTTTAAAACTTTTATTAGTCCAATAATCTTGTATTGAGGGAGTAGGTATAACCGCTCCATATAAGTAAAAATCCGTTTTTGCTAATTCTTGCTCGAACGAGAATTTACTTAGAGCCTAACGAACTTCCTAGTTGTTGGATTTCACGTGGAGATTCGTAACATGTTACGTGGAGATTTGTACCAGTTACTCTCACCATGACCTGCGACTGATTTTTCTTTCGACTGACCGAGTTCTTTTCGATTGCATTATGGTTCCAACTTCTGAATGATTTTATTATATTAAACTAAAATATTCTTAGGTGCGCTACAGGTGCAACTAGATATTTTAAAATTGCACAATTATTGTGACCGGTATCCTTTTTTATATGTGGTCGACGTCACTCGAACGAGAATTAAGCTAATTTTCACTGAAACAAGGACTTGGTGGTACACAAAAAGGGTTTGTTGGGCCAATGGTGAGTACATGAAAAAAAGTGTTTGCTATGTTGTTCGGTCACTCATTTATGGACCACTGGTTCTTTAATTATCCAACAACGGGCCACCATCTTCCACCTATCAATCTCCTTATTCTCCAATTCCTACGATATAACCTTGCTTTTTCTCCATCTCCGGTTCTTCAAGGATGCCAACGCACAAACCCCTCACACTAATTTCCTCCCCCACTCATGAACAAAATTGTTAGCATGTCCCTTCTTCACCGCCCTGCCTCGCCATGACCTGAACGCCACCGTGGCGGTCCATCTATTTGTTAGATAGATCTCTCCCCGTTCGAGCCCAACGGCCGAAAGGAGTCCCTTATCCGCGCCCTGATCGGGGGCGCCCCAACCTCATCTGGTGGGTGGGCCCCTGTCGCCAGCGCTATATAAAGAGGTGGGGGAGGGGCAGCACGCCTCACGAGGTTAGCCGTGCCCTAGCCGCCCCACCTACAAGCCCTACCCGATCTAGGCTAGCGCTGCGCCGACGGGAAGCTCCACCGCCGCCACGCTCACCTCTCGCTCGCCCCACACCTTTCCCCATGGCCACTGACACTGGAGCTAGCTC
This sequence comes from Avena sativa, assembly GCA_916181665.1. Taxonomy (NCBI): domain Eukaryota; kingdom Viridiplantae; phylum Streptophyta; class Magnoliopsida; order Poales; family Poaceae; genus Avena; species Avena sativa. The sequence continues at coordinate 377,510,829 of OV702279.1, read as the reverse complement.
CGGTATCCCCTCCGGTTCGTGCTCGTCGAACACAGGCGCAGGTAGTACCTATCTCCCTCTGTCTCTATCTCAGATCATCTAGATCTAACCCTATAGTCCATCTACCGAGAGTGGCTAGCACTAACAATGGTATCAGAGCATGTTTCTAGCTCTAGTTCCTTCGGTAGAAACAGAAAGTGCAAAAAGGAAAACCCTAGATCCAAAGAGCGCCTGCCCTATGGCCGCCCCTTTCCTCTCGATCTAGATGGCCATCCCTTTGGGACACATCTAGAAGAAGAAACACCCCTTCGGGGCAAAGAAATCCCAGATCCAACCCAAAAGGCAAACCCTAATCCTCGAGCAATTTTTCCCATAGATCCCGCAAGAGAAAACACCCCAGATCCCACAAATAAATCCCCAAAGAAAAAGCCCCGAAAACACAGGAAAACAAACCCCCACAGATCCACCGGCCGAGCGCCGGCAAAGGGGGCACCACCAACAAGGGGGGCAGGGAGGCGCCAAGGCTTGATGGAAGAGGGAGGGGGCCGCCGGCTGCGCCGGGCGGCGCCGCCTCGCCTCAAACCCCGCGGGGGTTGCTGCCAGACCAAGGAGAGAGGGTGGGGGAAGGGGCTCGGGAGAGAGCAAGGTGAGGGAGGGGCTCGCCGAGGGGTGGCCGCCTCGCCTCGGCTGCTGGCGCGTGCGCCGCCAGAAAGAGAGAGGGAGGGGCTCGCCGAGGGGCGGCCTCCTCGCCTCGGCCTCTCGCGCGTGCGCCGCCAGAGCCAGAGGGGTGGGGGGAGCGGGGGCGCGTGGGGGGAGAATGGGCTAGGGTTTCCAGGGGGGCGGAGAGGGGCGGTTTTTGTTGCCGCGATCGGCGCGCTGCGCCGCTGGATCTAGGGCGGCCGCATCGGACGGCTGCGATCTGGCGGCGCGGGCGGCTGGGTGGTGGCGGGATGCTGGGCCAAGGCCACAGGGCGCTGGCGGGCCGCCGCGGACCGCAACTGGCGAGCAGGCCACCCAGGGAATAGGCCCAGTAGGGCGTTCTGAACAGTTTTTTTCTGTTTTTCTTTTCAGAACTGTTTTTAATTGTTTTTGCTTAGTTTTAAGCATATTTTAACATAGTTTTCTCTATTCAATATTTCAAGTGAATATTTGACTAGAGAATATGAAAAAGGCAGAATTTTTTCTGTAAAGTTTATGAAAGTTATTTTAAATGTTTCTGCTGCAAATAGTTGATTTAAATTGCAATAATGCAATAAAGTTTGTTTAAATTTGGTTTTAAAAGATGTGATAAAGTAATTTAAAGTTGATTGTGTCCCATGTTATTAATTGACCAACGTTATTAATAAGCATGATCATGATCGTTTTCATTGAGTATTAAAGGTGTATTTAACTTTATTTCTACCCATTGGTGATGTAATTTTAAATGGCACAAACAATTGCATGCTTAATTTATACCAACGTTGGATTAATGCATACAGTTGTTTTCTTTGGTGATCTCACATCTTTTGTGGTTTTCAGGAGGTCTCAATCTCATGAGCTGTTTGAAGGACATTCCACTGCTAAGGGGGGGGACAACTACTCCGAATGGAGGAAAAAGGTTGATCTGGCGTTTGTATGCGCCGAAGTGGACTGGGTGGTTGACACCAAGCAACCAGTCAAACCTGTTGACCCTGTGAGGGGCGATGCTGAGGAAAGTGCTGCGTTTGAAAAGAGAAAGAGGGACCACGCTCCTTTGGAGCTGGCCTACTCGATAGACAATCAAAAGTGGGTGAACGCCAATAAGAAATGGTTGGCTTTTGTAAAGAACACAATTGAGAACGCTATAGTGGGCTCAATTGGAGAGTGTGCCTCCGTGGGAGAATACCTTGCAAAGATAAAGAGCCAGTTTACTGGCTCTTCAAAGATGTATGCAACCCAGCTGTTAAAACAGCTGGTGACTGAAAAGTACACGGGAGGGCCACATGGCATAAGAGAACACATCTTGAGGATGTCAAACATGGCTGCTAAGCTGAAGCCCATGGATGAGGACCTCGAGCTAAGGCCTGCACTTTTGGTGCACCTGGTGATGGCCTCTCTTTCACAGCCATTCGAGAACTTCGTAATCAACTATAACATGTCCCCTGAAAAGTGGGACATTGAAAAGACCATTGGGATGTGCTCCCAAGAGGAGGAAAGGCTGAAGGCTCTTCACGGTGGTTCCTTGAACTTCGTGAAGGAAAATAGGAAGAGGAACTTCACCAATAGTAACCATGGTGGCTCACCTTCAAAGCCACATGGCAAGGGACCACAGCAGCACCAGCACCAGTACCAGCAGTCCACCCCTGGGGAAAAAGACCAGTGCCACCACTGCAAAAAGGTTGGCCACTACAAGAAGGATTGTCCAGTATGGCTGAAGTACATAATGGCCAAAAACGGTAAAGATATAATCTCTTTTGTTAATGAATCTCTGTATAAAAAGTTTTCTAGATCTACTTGGTGGATTGACTCTGGTGCAACTGTTCATGTTGCCAACTCTTTACAGGTGTTCCATTCGACAAGGATTTTGCCAAAAAGAGAAAGACTCATTGAAGTGGCGAATGAGATTGAAGCAGAAGTGGAGGCTGTTGGCGACATTCCTCTGGAGCTGGCTGATGGCTCTTCTCTTTTGCTTAAGGATGTTATTTTTGTTTCTTCCGTTCATAGAAATTTAATAAGTGTATCGTGCTTGGACAAAGATTCGTATGAGTGCTATTTTGGACATGGCAAATGTGCCATTTGGTTAAAAGATATTTGTGTAGGTGTTGCTACCCTACATGACAAGCTATATTTATTATCTTTGCATGAGAAAGTATTTTCTGTGTGTGATGTGAATGAACAAGTTCCCTTGTCGAACAAAGAACAAAAGAAAAGAAAGCGAACTCTTGACTCATCGAAGTTATGGCACTGCAGATTAGGCGATATTTCGAGGGGAAGAATAGAAAGCCTCGTTAAAAATGACATTCTTCCTCCGTTAGAGTTCTCAGACATAGAACAATGCATAGATTGCATTAAAGGAAAGTATGTAAAACAAATTAAAAAGGGTGCAAACCGAAGTATAGCTACACTAGAAATAATCCACACGGATATTTGTGGACCGTTTCTGGTGAAAAGTGTGGATGGCTATGATTCATTCATAACATGCACGGATGATCACTCCCGATATGGTTATAATTATCCAATTAAAGAAAGATCTAAAGCATTGGATAAATTTAAAATTTTCAAAGCTGAAGTAGAAAATCAGCATGACAAAAGAATTAAGATAGTTCGGTCCAATCGTGGGGGGGAGTACTACTGTCGGCATACTCCATATGGTCAAGTACCAGGCACCTTTGCAAGGTTCCTGCAGGAAAATGGAATAGTCGCCCAGTATTCTATGTCGGGCGAACCTCAGCAAAACGGAGTAGCTGAAAGGCGTAACCGTACCCTTATGGATATGGTGCGCAACATGATGAGCTATTCCACCCTCCCATTGGGATTGTGGATGGAGGCACTTAAAACCGCCATTCACATTCTCAACAGAGTACCAAGTAAGTCGGTGCCCAAAACACCGTATGTATTGTGGACAGGCAGAGTCCCCTCTCTACACCACTTGAGGGTCTGGGGGAGCCCAGCTGAGGCAAAAGTTTTCAATCCAAACATTGCAAAGTTAGACCCCAAAACAGTATCTTGCCATTTCATTGGCTATCCAGATAAGTCAAAAGGCTATCGTTTCTACTGTCCTGACAGATATACAAAGTTTTTACAAACGAGAATTGCAGTCTTCTTGGAGGACGAATTGATGAGGGGGAGCACGGTAGCTCGGGAAATTGATCTTGAGGAGAAGAGGGTGCATGCACCTAATCCGATGACTCGAGAGCCATTTTTCTCGCTACCTGTTGTGCCACCATCTACAACCCCCGAGGTTGTAGTGCCGGCACCTGTTGTGATTCCACACGTGACAAGAATGGGCGAAAGTTCGGAACCTGTCCATCAGGAGCCACCTGAACCCACTGTTGAGCACGAAAGGGAGCCAGAACAGCCACATACTGTGAATGTGCCTGAACCCGAGGCAAGAAATGAGCAAGAGTCTGATGAACTCAGAAGGTCTAAAAGAGAACGAAGACCAACCATTTCCAAAGAAATTTACAAATTCTACAATGTAGTTCATATGGAGGGCGATCCTACCTCATATGAAGAAGCCATGAGTAGCCCTCACTCAGCCAAGTGGGTGGAGGCAATGGAAGATGAAATGAAATCAATGAGTTCCAACAATGTTTGGGACTTAGAGGAAATTCCTAAAGGAGCCAAAACAGTAGGATGCAAATGGGTCTACAAAACAAAGTATGACTCCAATGGGAATGTAGAAAAATACAAAGCTAGACTTGTGGCAAAAGGCTTTACGCAAAGAGAAGGCGTAGACTACAATGAGACTTTTTCTCCGGTCTCATGTAAGGACTCCTTCAGAATCATCATAGCACTAGTTGCACATTTTGATTTAGAGTTACATCAAATGGATGTTAAGACGGCATTTCTAAATGGAGATTTAGAAGAAAATGTTTACATGAAACAACCCAAGGGTTTTTTCATGGAGGGGAAGGAACATATGGGATGCCGCCTAAAGAAATATATTTATGGGTTAAAGAAAGCCTCTAGACAGTGGTATTTAAAGTTTAATGATACAATTAAAAGTTTTGGATTCAAAGAAAATGTTGAGGACAACTGCATTTATGCAAAGTTCAAAAGTGGGAAATATATTTTCCTAATTCTGTATGTGGATGACATTTTGCTTTCCAGCAGTGATGTTAGTCTACTACTAGAGACAAAGAAGTTCTTGTCATCAAATTTTAACATGAAAGACCTTGGTGAAGCTTCTTATGTTTTGGGCATAGAAATTCACCGAGATAGAAATAATGGAGTGTTAGGACTGTCGCAGAAAGCGTATTGTGAAAAGATTTTAAAGAAATACAATATGTATGCGAGTAATGCAACACCTGCTCCCATAGTCAAGGGTGATAGTTTTGGAAAATCCCAATGTCCAAAGAATCAATATGAGATCGATCAAATGAAGTCAGTAACATATGCTTCGGCTTTTGGAAGCTTACAGTATGCACAAGTGTGCACTCGCCCTGACTTAGCATTTATCACCGGGGTACTCGGTAGATATCAAGAGAATCCAGGCATAGAGCACTGGAAGATGGTAAAGAAAGCTTTGCATTATGTGCAAGGCACAAAAGGCCTCATGCTAACATATAAAAGATCTGATTCCTCTAGAGATAAAAGGGTATTCAAATGCGGATTTTGTGGGAGATAAAGACGACAGAAAGTCCACGACAGGGTATGTCTTTACTCTCGCAGGAGGTGCTATTTCGTGGAGAAGCGCCAAACAGTCGATAGTTGCATCATCTATGATGTATGCAGAATTTATAGCATGTTATGAGGCCATGGAACAGGCATTGTGGTTAAAGAAATTTTTGCCCGACTTGAAAGTGGTTGACTACATCAGCATGCCACTAAAGATGTACTGTGACAACGAGCCCGCGGTATTCTATGCCCACAAAAACAAGTCGAGTAATGCTACAAAGTCTATAGATATAAAGTATTATGTTGTGAAGGACAAAGTACAGGATCAAACTATAAGACTCGAGCATATAAGGACAAAGGATATGCTTGCGGATCCGTAACGAAAGACTTACCACCCAATGTGTTTAAGGAACACATAGCCGCATGAGTTTAATGGGAAGCCTATGATTCCTGTACTACAGAGGCCCAAAAGCAACAAGATTTGTTTCAAAACATGAAGATATATAGTGACTGTCTGATTCTATCGGCAATTGAGCTGAGACGATGAAACATGCTCTATGTATCGTCCCATGATGAAATAAGTAAAGAACAAAGTTAAAAGTAAAGTCGAGATCAAGGGGGAGAATGTTAGATAGATCTCTCCCCGTTCGAGCCCAACGGCCGAACGGAGTCCCTTATCCGCGCCCTGATCGGGGGCGCCCCAACCTCATTTGGTGGGTGGGCCCTTGTCGCCAGCGCTATATAAAGAGGTGGGGGGGAGCCGGCAGCACGCCTCACGAGGTTAGCCGTGCCCTAGCCGCCCCACCTACAAGCCCTACCCGATCTAGGCTAGCGCTGCGCCGACGGGAAGCTCCACCGCCGCCACGCTCACCTCTCGCTCGCCCCACACCTTTCCCCATGGCCACTGACACTGGAGCTAGCTCCGGTATCCCCTCCGGTTCGTGCTCGTCGAACACAGGCGCAGGTAGTACCTATCTCCCTCTGTCTCTATCTCAGATCATCTAGATCTAACCCTATAGTCCATCTACCGAGAGTGGCTAGCACTAACACTATCGTTCCCATCCATGCCTCCACGACAACATGCTCTCTGTCGAGCACTCCCACCCCTAACTTCAGCTTGGTTGTGTCTCCCGCCATTAGAGAGGAGAATAACTAGGCGGACAGAATTTACGAAAATTCTAATCACATGTGTGGGGATTGACAATTCTGACACTAAAAATCTTCAAATTGTCCATGGTCCATTTTGGCATGGACACCGTGGACCAATTTAGAACTATCATCCACTTCGACGGTTCTACACGTAGTTAAATCCTACATTGTTTAGCGGTTGTAAAAGAGAGTCAGATTCGAGGTAGAATGTGAAAATGGTTTTTTGTTTTTTAGCTTAAAAACTTTGGCCGTGAGAGTCAGATTTATGGGTCTGGCCCACATGTAATGTAATGCAGCTAGTCTCTGAAGGAAAAAAAAAAGATATCTACACCTTTGCGGTGCTTATGGTGAGTTGGTGACCCTAGTTCTAGCCCTGCTGGCTACTTATATCTTGGTTAGACTCGATCTTCGACAGGCTCCCGTGATTTGATGGACGGCGCAAAGTGTGTGTGTGTGCTCGAACAAGGCACGCACGCACCGCATGTGGCTTTGCTGGAAACACGCCGGCCATCTTATACGGAGGATTCCCCTCTCTCGTGGCCGGTCTGAATTTTCCATGGGCAGGCGGGGGCACGGTTTCCAAAGACAATACAGTTAAGATCGTTGGAGCCTTTGACCCGTGACCGTCCGGCGCAACCGACCGACCACGAAGAGTATATTTTTTTTTGTCTGGACCACCACCGTGAGTATCTACGGCGCAGATTCCGTCCGTATTTCATGGTCCCGTGTACCGTGTACGTGCCGGCTCGATCGCGTACAGCGGTACAGGGAAGAAAAGATACCCGCACAGTGTCACTGCACGTCGATCTGCACCAGACGCTGCACGATGCACCTAACTCAGCCTCGTGATTAGTATAGTAGCCTGATCGTACACAGGATCGCAGGACGGAGACGAGGGAGCCCGGCCGGTAACTACCAACGGTCGTGGTGGGGCCCGGATTTCGGCGCCAGGGGAGGTATTGGCCACGTGGTTGGTGGCCCACCGTCGCTTGTCGGCATTGTCCGCTGCAACGTGGTGGGCCCGCGTGCACCCACCTGCTCGATCCTTGCCTGCGGTCGGCCCCACTGCCACGGCCACCTTGCGTGGCACCTCGTACGGCCCCACTAGATCGAGCAGGATCAGGGACCGGGTCCCACCGTATCGTCTCCGGAAACGCCAAGGATCCTGTCCCGTTTTTTTCTCGACGTGCATCATCGCACCACACTGCTCCCACGTCTCGCGAGTTCGCCACATGCATTGCATGTTCGGCCAGGCCCCTACGGTAGCTAGCTAGCCCACCACACGGTCCCAAAATGAAATTCTGCACAAGCTCTGATAAGCCTGCATCGTGTATGGTCGTGATCGCGTATACTGTCTCTGGAAATAGACATATTGTTCCTTAGAAAACAATGTTTTGGCTGTTCGATTGAAACAGTTAAGACGTCTACATATATCTAGGATTTGAAGAAGTACTATGTGCATTTTAGGCCCTAATTGTATTCCAAAATGTACCCGTGTGCATGAGTGCAATAAGGGAAAGTTTACTTACAGTTTCTAGAATGTCTGAGTTATTCCGTCGCGGCGTGCTTGTAATCTCCTTCCAGGAGGTTTAGCGAAGTAGAACAGGTTTACGAAACAGCTAGTAAGACCATTTTACTCATAGCCATACAGTGGAGGGAAAAATGCGATCGATTTGAAAGATTAACTTTTTCGTCTTTAGACTAGAGATGGCAAAAAAAATATTTAATAATACGTTTTTTTTAAATAAATTCCACGAATTATACACAAAATTGGTAATTTCGAAAACTAGCGGGGCCTCGGGGTTTGATCTCCCGACAAGGACCTTTCGGGAGTTGAACTCCCGACCAGTCTAGTCGGTGTATGAGGCCCCGACTAGGCCTAGCTTTTCACTGTTGTGCATCAAGACTTGTTGGGCTTTGAATCACCGACTGGACTGGTCGGGAGTTCAACTCCCGAAAGGTCCTTGTCGGGAGTTCAAACCTTGAGGGTACGCTAATTTTCGAAATTACCAATTTCGTGTATTATTCATGAATTTGATTAAAAATGTATTATTTTAAAAAAATTAGCCTAGAGATGGTCTAAAGACGTACGTGAACGACAAATCTAGAGAAGTTGGATTCGAAGTAGAACAAACATACTTTCACGGTTCTATAATATGAGATGTTACTACAACTTACGGGACTCATTTGCATTACAAAGCCACCAAAGTAAAATGAACCTAGTGAAAATTGATAAATCCTTCGCAAGGTCAATAATCTTTGTTGTTGATTTCCCTTTGAGTTATCCAGATATATACTTTATTTAATAAATTCTAAAAGTTATAAATCATCGTTGTAAGAAAAAGAAAAAGAACTCTAGACGATAAACTAGTTCGGAGTCGATTAGTTAGAAAAGCACCTGGCACACGTACGTACGTTGCATGGTGATAATAGGAGCACGTACGCTCAGATTATATCTAATGTGCTGATCGCCCTCGCGAATGAACGAAAAATAAAAAGATCTGAAATTCGCCATAAAGTTAGAAGAGAAAATAACAATGTGCTTCGTGATATTTGCCGTCCATCGTCCGTTAAACTGGACAGCCCCGGCCGGCCGGTGCATGGTAGCGATTGTGCCAATATGACACCGACGTAACAGTTCGCAGACGAAGCTAGATCCTATACGTATGTAGTACGTGTACGTGTTGCGAGGAAAACTACCGGACGGAGGAAAGTATCGGTTGACTACAGAAAGTGCATGCCGCCCGGATACGGCCGTGGCCGTCCAAGCGGGTACAGGACGAAAAACGTATATGTACGTACGCGCGCACGATAGAGTTGGACTCTTGACCGTATATATATGTCCTTTTCAGTCCCGGAGTAGTATCTATCTAGCCAAAAAGCCAGCTGCCGTACGTTGTGCGGCTCCATGTTTAAGCTCCTGGTTGAACCGACTTCATTGCCAGGTTTTTGTACCGGAGTGTGCACGATCGTCGTCGACCGACCACGGCTGTTCAAAGTGTCCAGGCAAACGCACGCGGCGTGGAAAATGTCGTCGATGTTGGATTATTAGGCATAATTTCCACGATTAATTTCAGAATATAAATCATGACAAAACCAGCTACTAGCTCATGTAACTCGAACATACTAGATGTACTAAACAACAGGATGATCGGAAACAAACAGCAGCCTAACATGTACTCGCAGAACATGATAAATAACCAAACAGGATCACGTAGCACGTACCGTTCGGTTGTCGTAGTAGAAACTTTGGGGAAGAGTGATCGCAGCAGATGGCGACGAAGACGACGGTAGGCAGCACCGCCTGACTTGGATGGAAGACGACCCGTGATGGAGAACTCGAGCAGTCGCGCAGAGCGCTTCCCAAAAACCTTATTCGCCCTCTCCCGTACAGGATCGCAAAGGCGAGTGGTTCCGGAGACCTGCTCTCCCGTCCGCCGGTGCACGCCGGCAAGCGGGATGGAGTAGACTACGGCGACGGCGCAAGTAGAGAGGATGGCAAAACCCTAGATTGGTTTTCGGTGTTATTGTGGCGGTAGCCGCGCAGGACTTTATATAGAGCGGCTCAGGAAACCCTAACGGAGGCGAACGTGGGCCGAGTCCACGTTACGCACGTTCGGGTCGGTTACAGTAGCCCACGATCCGGGAGCGACCCGCAACCCGCGCGCGTCGTGACGAGGCGAGCGTGCGTGCGAGCGGCGGCGTCGTCGGAGGAGGAGCGCGCGTGTGTATCTCTCTTATTTCCACTCACTTACAAAGTAGTGCAACACTCCACCTTATAAGGTGGTGCAACTCTCCTCCAACTTTCCATGTGGGACTAAACTTTAGCTCCCACTCCACTCCCATGTGAGCTGCCACAAACATGGGCCCAAACACATATGGGCTGCCACAAATTTGGGCTTTGAGATTTAGGGAAAATCTGAAATACTCATGGGCCTAAATGGATTAGCCCCATTATTTCTAACAGTCGAATCTTGCATCTCATCGATTCCTTTGAACGGAAGAAAGAATCTGCCGATGATCGCGTACGTCGGCTCCACTCCGACGATTCCACTCGCCCGTCGTCGTCTTCATGCCCGACCACGCCTTGCTTTTGCCCACGCCCACCGAGTGACCCGCCGCCCGGGCTAGCTGCCTCCAGCCAAAACTGGCAGTCCGCACCATGCACGCGTGGTGTCGCCCATGCATGCAAAAGCACAACGGCCAGAATGAGAAACTCACGTAATTAAAGATGTACTCCGGGCCTTGTGTACAGAAGATACACGTACGCGTATCTTGGTAATTAAACTGTGACAAGTAACTCGGTACAAAGGAGAGCACTATATCTCCTTTTCAAACAAATTAGTTAACGCAGATTTGTCCTAGCTAAACAAACTTACGTCACCTAATTTTGAACGGAGAGGAACGTACTCCACCGGAAATTGGACATGCCGCCATGAATCCCGTTATGAATTGGGTGCAGGACGTTTGGTGTCGCGCTAGCTGCTTGTCAGGCAAGTGGGGAAACCAAAATGAATGGCTCCGATCGGTCCAGGCCGGGGTCAGGCCGCAATCACATGTGTACGTACGCCCTACCCGGCTACCCATAACGTGCGATGCTGCCCCCGGCCGGCGCACTCGCCTACACATTCATTACCCGACCTGCAGCATTCATATGCATGATGATCCCAGCTGAGATAGATAGGGGGCGCACATGCAGGGAGAAAGACACGCAACATGCAGCAGCGCTGCGACGTGGGGAGCTCTGCCTGGCCCAAATGCGGCTCTGTCCGCCTCATCTCATCTCATCTTATCACAGAGACCTGCAGTGTTGTTGCTACTCTGCTAGGATCAGTAGTCACTTGCACTCGGTCGGCTGCATATGCGCAACGATGTGGCTTGCCACTTCGTGCGGGCTGTGGACAAAAAGCGGTAATTCTAAGCTTATAAACTACGTGGCCTCCGCTGGGATCTTTACTTTAAGGAATCCCTGCACATGCCATGAGCACAATTTCGAAACCATTTTTCGTCTGTGATCATATATGTAAATGACAAGATTTTTAGAGATTTAGAAACCCACCTGCTCCAATCTCGGAATGCGGCTGATCTTTTTTTTTGTTTTCTTGAGATTCCACCGGCCTTTTAATATTCATAGACTAGGATACAAGGAGTCCTAAAAATAGATCCATGGACCATCTAGCGATGACTACAGACTACAAACACTAACACAAGCCAAAAACATCGTCGTCCTCGTCCCTCCATCACCGGAGCCGGACAAAGCTTGTCGTTGGAGAGCTTCTTGTAGTAGACAGACGTGAAGGCTTGTACTAAGGCCTCAAAGGACCAGCACACTAGAGTACAAACCATCACCAATGAAGACATCCGTAGATTGGAGCATACTGTCTAAAATCACGCCAACGAACATGAAAACCGACCAGATCCCAGGAGATCATCCGGGCACACGACTCCACACGCCCTCCATTGGAGCTAGACGCACCACCGAAACAAGGATAAGGTGGGGAGGACATTATTCTGACCTCGGGATCTAGTCGTCGCCTCACCATCGAGAAAAAACACGAACAAATAGTCTAAACAAAAACATAACCCTCCACCGACGAGAGGCCATGCTCCACTATGCCTCTAAGGCCCTAAGGCAGCTGGACAACAGAAACCGACGACGTCACTGGCGAGAGAAACGGAACCCTATATGGTTTCTAGTCGCAACCACACTATTGCCTCCAGGGCCTCTTCACATACCGGTTCGGCATTTCCAACACAACCTAGTCGTATTAATGTTAGTGTATTGATGTCTTATCTTGTAGACGTTTAGTACTAACAAGTACTCCCTCGGTTTTAAAATGTAAGATGTCTAAGATTAGTCAAAATTCAATGTTTTTATGTTTGACCAAGTTTATGCACAAAAATTCAATCATCTATAATGCTGAACCAATATCAATAGACAAACCATAAATTAAATTTCTGATTTGTATTCAATTTTGTAAATGTAGATTTTATTTCCTAATTTCTGGTAAAAATTAGTAAAATTTGATTTCTGACTAATCTTAAATACCTTATGTTTTGGAACATAGGGAGTACATCCTTGGGTTTGCAATGTCCTTTTGTTTTTCTTTTATTTATTGTAGACATAATCATTTGTCATATCCTTAATATGTTGTTCACTTTGTTTACTACCAGTAACAAATACCTAAGCAATGGGGTTTTAACTATACTACTTATTACTCATTTTACTTAAAATAGTACTCGGTATAGTACTCCCTCCGACTCTGTAATAAATGTTGCTGATTTAGTACAGACATAATCCACATCCTATTTGAATTGGACCGGCATTCGCCCTATCCCTGAATCATGAAAAAGGCATGATAGTGTTATCCAATCGTATCCGCTTCACTATCGCCCCAAATTATAGGAGATGAAGCGGAGGATGACAGTCACCACTCAACTAGGTATGCCATATTTAAGAAGAACACGTAGGAGTACGTTTTTCAGCTGTTGGTCTAATTGGGGATCCATGGAGAAGGGGATAAAACCGTTGCCACTCAACCGTTGCCGCATGCTCTACAGGAAAAACCGTAGCTGGTGTAGTGTAGCGTCGGCTGTGACTCTCCTTGCACTCTCCAGGCAAAAATTTAGGTGGCCAAAAGCTACGGATAACGTGCGTGACGAAACCAACAACTATACCGGCCGGGAGAGACGATCGACCTCGACGTCTGATCGTTAAACCAGACAGCGACGGCCACGTAGTTTAGCTTAGAATTCCTGCAACTATCTGGATTAATTGTGGGCCCGGATATAATGACGACCTAAGCATCATTAGTGCGGTGTTTAGCTGCACATGCTTACAATTATGTGTAGTTAATGCACGACGGGGAGAGTACATCCGAACATTGATTTTGATTTTCAACGGTGAATGATCAAGATGACACGATGTCTCTTGATTTTTCCTGCTGCGAGACAGGTACATTACCGTGACCAAGGAGAAAGAGTAGAGAGAGATTTCACCAGCGCACTTGATTATGCCAACTGTATATATATGGGTTCCTTTCAACGGTTTGTCTTTTTTCCCCGAGAAAAATTGAGGGAGAGATGCAGGTGGCGGCGAATTGGCTTCTTCGAGCATATCCTTCGTGAATAAAAAACAGTAAAGTTTCTAATATTATTTTAGAAGTTAAAAAATACTAGTAAAATATTTTAAAAATGTGTGTGCTGGCAAAGTTTGCGTAAAACAATACATATGCTTGTTGGCTTTATATTTTGACATGCCACGCCTAACTATTATTTAGAAGAACGCTGCTACACATACGACAGAACATGTACGATTTGTGTACGACCGAGGCGCACAGCCGTTCCCGTAGACGCTCACGCAGCAGTGCAGCCATACGATTCGATGTTGTAAACAAATCGGACACTGGAGTTCGTACGCAAAGCATTTTCGTATTTAGAACACCATAAGGGAGTGGTGTCTTTGTGAATTTACAAGTATTTGATGATATCTTCAATGCATGCTTGGTCAGGAGGCTAGTTGCAGAAGATGAAGTAGGGGCGCAACCGGTCGTGGAAAGAGCCCATGGACGCCGCGATTGCCCTTGGATGCTACTTCCTGCACGATGCAGGCATGGTGGCACAACTCATTGTCGTCGGCACAACCCTCCTAGTGATTGGTGGTGGAGACGGTCTTCTGATCCCCTTAGCCCTCATTATATGATCGGATTATTTGGAGCTTTTGGGGTCCTTGATCCAAAAGACTCCTCGTGCAATGGGGAAAGAGGTACCTCGATGCACCTCATTTGGAATTGTATGCATATAATGACATAACTCTTTGTTGTCTTAAGTTGAGTAGCATTAGAACTTGTCAATTGTGGTCAACGGGCTTGAGACAATTAACTTGGAACATGTCAATTATATAAGGAGTATATTTACTTTCACTTTAACCATAAAAAAAGATGCCTGGAGCCAAACTCATATGATTACCGTTGATATGAGCTACATATCCTAAAATACCAATATTTTGCTTCTCTTATGTTTATTTTATTTTCTCAAAGGTTTAGCACATATATTTCCATGCTTACTTTCTATTACCCCAAAGAATCCACATATATGAAATAAGACTAAAGTAGGATAATACACAATGCACTTTCACTTTCACTTTGCATGCTTAATGGCACATAGTACTTTGTGCATTTGATTTTATACAAGATTAACTTATTGGGAAGCATAGATGAGGAATGAGAAATATCACTTTATAAGTTATTTGCTTGTTGTCATTCTTTTAAAATATGAACTAGTTAACCTTGTGTAGTATGATCATCACTTGAGATGTTCAACATAACAACAAACTCCAAAGTCCATGTTTAGTTTTATCACCTTCATGCTCGAGGACGAGCATATGTTAAGCTTAGGGACGTTGATGCATGTACAATGCATACATGAACTTTGTAGTCTATTGTCACATATTTGCATCATATAAAATATTATATCCATGTTTGATATTGATTTATGGAGATTTACCAATGATCCCGTTTATTTGATTTATAACTCCGTTGGACAGAAAAAACGGTCTTCTGCGTAATCTTAACTTTCACTGACCTAAACAGAGTCAAACAAACCTAGAATTTTTCGAGGATCATTTTTTCGCGAAGATGAAGGACTGGAGCACTTGGATCACTAGAAGAGATCCAGGAGGGACAAACGAGCCCAGGTGGCGCGACCCACCCCTGGCCACACCATATATGCTTGTTCCCTCCTCGAGCGTCCACAATCGTCCGTCTTCAATCCTAACTCAAAGTATTGACTTAAAACGCCAATAAAAAGGGCCCCGGCGTGATCTTAGAGTGGAGGCATAGAAAACACAGAAACACCGAAACAAAGCAACAACCAACAAAGATTGAAGAGAAAAACACCATCGGAGCCATCCCCGGTTTCATCTCCACTCTCTCCAACATCATCCACACTGTCTCCATGCTGAAGACGGATTAGTCCATCTCTGGGCTATGGGTTGGTGGTAGTAGCTTGATCTCTCTCTTATGCTATAATTGTTTAGTACAATATGAGCTACCAACATGATTATGGTCATCTATGTAATTTCTATGTGGTGGATCATTATTTTACGAGATGATATTTAAGATTGAATTCTACCATGTATAAGATGTATTGATATATGCATATTATGTACCTCATTTTTAAGTACTTGTTTTGATCATACCTGTATGCACAAGCATGTGTGGGGGAACATGCGTATTAGTTGGAGTAACATGGTGGTGGTGATTGGATAGTGACAAAAAAATTGAGATTCACTATGATTTTTTACCTTTCTTTTGTTACCTCACTAGGGATAAGGTGAACGCATGTGTTATAAACATCTTGTGATAGCAAATATGATCTTGTTTGCTCAAGGTAGCACATTTCTTATTCACACATCATGTTACATAACCTAAAGCTATAATTTGTTTATTCTTAATTCTAGATTGCATGGAGTTTTCTCTTTCTATAGGAGTATAAGTAAGATGTGTTGCATCATATTTATACCAGGACGTAATGCCAATTTGAATGCTAATGGAACACATAATGAAGTTCTAAGTAACATTATATCCTCTGTGAGCACTTTATGAGAGAGTAGACAAGTGAACCCATGAACCCCGGTCTACTTTTTATTGTAAGAAACCACATTTAGTTGCTTTTGGTATCCTTTACATTTTATGGAAGAATTAAGTTTGAAAATACAATTTTTTTTTACTTTCTACAAACACAAACACAAACAAAACTCCAAAAAGAACTTTACTTTATTGTTTTTAGTTTCTTGTATAGTTATATATTCTTTTAGCATTTATTTATTTCATACTTCTATTTTAGTTTTACTAATACGAAACCTTGTGCTTGACAATCACACAGTGGAGCTAGGGACACAAGGAAACGACCTTTTTTTTATAGGTTGCTAGAAGAGGATAAAATAAGATCTTGTCTCAATTCCTCGAGAGTTCGATATAAACCCTCGCGCCACCCTTGTGGGAAAATACGTTTTCTACAATACTTTTCACTTGGAGTCCCAA
The DNA here is from genome assembly GCA_916181665.1 of Avena sativa. NCBI lineage: Eukaryota > Viridiplantae > Streptophyta > Magnoliopsida > Poales > Poaceae > Avena > Avena sativa. The sequence goes on along the minus strand of OV702279.1, from coordinate 377,494,360 downwards.
TGAGTTGATACACACAAAATTGTTGCCATCAATCCGTTATTTAGATTTTTCATGATTCCCCATTGATTATTTGTAAATAGTGTGATATGTCACATTGCACCACAACACCTCCACAAAAACCAATGGAATCTCCTTGTTGTCCCCAAACGGAAAATTACAACACAGTCAACTTTCACGTAGAGATCAAGAAGAAGAGGTGAGGTTTCTATTATACTCATACATTTAAATGATCTAGAAGTTTTCTACAACTTTAATATTAATTTTTATGTGAAGAACGATCATCATTATGATATAAAACACTGAGTTCAACCGAGCGAGTTTGTGAGTACATCTCAAACATATTTAGAATTTCGCACATCTTGCTGGGATTTAAAAAACTTCAAACTGTCACTTCCATTTTTTTCTTAAGATAATTTAATATCTTTCTATTCTTTGCACAATGGTTTAACTCGATTTTGGGAGTTGCGCAAATAAATTAGATATGTTTGTAACTTTAATGACAAAACACAAAAGAGATCAAGAAGAGTGCTTAATTTCAAAGATTATTACGAAGCAATTCAATTTTTTGGTTTGAGTATCTACCTAAAATTGTAATCGTTCTTAATAACGAGTAGCATCAAGGTTTGCATTTATATTCTTTCTAAATTTCTCTTAGTCAACTTTTTATTTTTTAACTAACCAAACAAGTGATCTACATCATAGTACCAAGAGTTCTACACCTTTCCCATTAACACTTGTGGTGTGGAAGATCTTATAATCTTCATAGTACAAATAAAATAGAACCCTTCCTAATTCATACATCTAATAAGATAACCACAAGCTAAAACACTTCATTTAAAATAATGGGTCGAAGTACAAAACATTAAATTTATGCCTTCCTCCAAGGGAGATAAAGGTGTCACTTATTATGCAACACTCGAAATTTAAACTAATATGCTTGTGACAAAATAAAACATGCTAAAACAATAAAGATAGACTACAAGGTTTAAGAGATATCCCAACCTTCAAATCAAGCAAGGTGGGATCAAATGACCTTCACGATTATGTGATACTGCTGAATGGTGACTGAGAAGGTGCAGTAGTGCCATGGATGTTATCTGCACACACCATCTTGTTGTTCTCCTATGAAAGGATACATATGTCGCCTAGAGGGGGGGGGTGAATAGGCGGTTTAAAAACTTTTCCGGGAGTTGCTCAACAAAGGCGGAGTTAAACTAGCGTTTCCTTTGTCGAGCGCACAACCTAGAACAACTAGGGTTCACCTATATGCACCAACAACTTATGCGAAGCAATACAAGAAACAAAGTGATAGCAAGATATATATTACTTCAAGCACAAAGGCTATCACAATGTAAAGTGCATAAGTAAAAGCTCGGGTATAGAGATAACCGAGGCACGCGGGGATGACGATATTTTACCGAGTTCCTCCCAACATGGAGTACGTCTCGTTTGGAGAGGGGATGGTATCAAACCACCAACGCCACAAAAGGCCTCCATTATTCTCCTATGAATCTCACCCCAATGGGATCGATCCACGCTTTCACTATCGATGCACTTGTCGGTGGCAAACCGGAACCTCTCACAAGGTTGGGGCACTTCTCCACAACTTAATTGGAGGATCCCAACAAACGCCACCAAGGCCACAACCTGCAACACCAAAAAACCGTCTAGGGTTCCAAGAACCCAAGAGTAAAAAGCTTCTCAACTTTCACTCACCAAATCTGTAACACCCTCAGAATCGGCCCTATGCAAGTTTTAGCGAAAACCCGCCAAACCCGCATAGAAACGATTCAAAGGTGCCCACCAGGCACTTTCGTGCGGGTGGAAAACGAAGTAATAACATTACACAACAGTCCTCGATGGGACCCACAGAACAGATATATATACAACAGCGACTCAATGAGTCAAGAATACAGATATACTATACAAAGATCCAAATCACCTTGAAAATGATAGAGCGTCCGACTACGGACAAGATGCAAATGGGGCTAAGAGCCCTGAAGAATAACCAATGGCGTCCATAACCCTGCCCAGGCCAAGCCGGAAGGGTAACCCTGCTAACGACGTCGATCTCAAAACCTGCTTAAACAAAAAGGGGTGCCGACAAAGGGCAAAGGAAAAAGAGGAGCGTCAGTACTGAGGCCAGTACACGGCGAGGCTAGAATTCGGCGGTCCTCGCCTACATAGGTATGGTGGACTGAAGCGGCAGCGCAGCATGCACTAAACAACCTATAGAGACTGGATATAATTGGCGGCTATCAGAGAGGGGTAAGAAAGACCTATTCGGAACCAACCTGATTCTACCATCAGACAAACCCATCCTGGAGTTTCCCCCCTCGAGACCAAACGAGGAAGTCAACCGAGGAACTCACACCGTTGGCAGTTTTATTTATTCAGTTATCGTTGCAACAATTACTAGTCAGGTAGAGATAATCGTCCTGATAAAATAAGCAGTGGGCACTTTTAGTTAACCATTCCGTTATAGTGGCAACACTTACTAGTCAGATACAATTAGCATGAGATTACCCAAAACCCAGCAGTTGTTGGTACTTTTATTCAGCCATTCCGTTGTAGTTGCAATACTTACTAGTCAGATACAATTGTCGCAAGCGACAAACCAATCAAGCAATTGTGGGCAGTTTTATTTATCCATTCCATAATGGTGAAGCTGATTACTAGTCATTATAGAGTCAAATTTATAGCACTACTTTAGTTATAGTTGTCTATGATCGAGATACTGTGCTCCAAGTCGTCCATAACCGCGGACACGACTTTCAGAAAGTTTTATCCGGCCGGGGTGCACAAATAGCAACACACACTCGATCAACCTCGGAAAAACCAAATCAAAACCCAACGAGGCCTTCACGACAAAGCAATCACAGGATTTAGAAATATTTCAGGGGGCCACCCCTTGGAGTACACCCGCAACGAAGTTAGCTGACTCCGAGACGGACCCGAGGTTTGGGTGGACGGCTGTGAACGACTGGGAACCCAAAACTGGGCTTGTCGACACCGCGAAAACGTGTCCCGATCCTAAACAGTACAGTGTGCTATCCATCGCACAATTTAAATAAAGCAGTAAAGCATGGCATATGTACAGGATAGTAAATAAAACCTCAAACTAGTTTGTGGCCCCAAGAAATAAGAATGAATCAAGCTCTGGCTCAGGGGGGTCCCATAATCCTCCCGGATGTGGATAGCGCGATAAATCAAGGAACAGGTATCAAGCACTCGGGGTCCTACGGGACACAAGTGGACGGTTAACAACCAAATAACATCTATTGCCCACCTGTGCCTCTGCTTACTTACTTCAATTTTTAGTTGTTAAGCAGTATTTAAAGTGAACGATCAGTAAAGCCATGATCATCTCCAACATCAACATGCGGCAATACACCAACAACTGTGGCACTTGACGACACGCAACAGCACTTGAGCAAGCGACTACGACGCGCGGTCCAACTAGCTACCAAACAACAGGTAACAGGAGGTGTCCAAGGCAATATAAGGCTGCGAGGGATATCGCGGGCACGAAACTAGAGCATCGCAACACAGATAGCAATAGATCAACAGGAGGGAATAAATACTATAAAAGTAAGATAGGTAGAAAGGGGAGGTGCTCGCCTGAAAACATTGTCGAAGGTTCAACCGAAGATCGGGTCGACACTCGCATCAACTCAACGGCCTTATCCGCGAAGAACCAAAACACTAGAATAAACACCGGATGCAATATTTAATACTACGGCAAAAGATCGGGCATGATGCATGTATGATGTATGACATGGCAAAGGTGCGATGCGATTAGGCAAGATTAAGAGGAACCGGGGTCCCGACATTTAAATAGATGGTTCATGTTGTTTAGATACCCCGCAATTTAAGTGTTGTCTTAACATGGCAAAAGATCGCACTGGTTCGCTACACAAATTTAAATGAGGCCAATATAAGGCTAGATTTGCCCGCATATGGCCCCATATTTAATTATAAGGTGAATCGGCATAGGGCCCCCAAACCACATGGCAATATGCATGCAAGAAGAATGATTAATATGCAACAGGTTTTATATTTAGCATTTATAAAATAGGGGCTCGGAAAAAGGTTCACACATTAGGGGGTCTCGACGAACTTGGGGTTCCGGGGGTTCGGGGTCCGACAGGGTTCAGGGTTCGACGGGATCGGTCTTGGCAGAAACATTCTCGATCAATGGGTAGATCTTGTCGCATCCAGGTTCTCGGCGAGCTCGGCGTCCGGGAAGGAGAACTTGTCGTTCAGGGTCTCGGTGTCTGGGGTGAAGTACTCGGCGTCCTCGAGGGAGTACTTGTCGTATCCGTGAAGGGAACCGTGTCGGTCCACGGGGTTCGGGCTTCGGGATCGGTCTTCGGTTCCAGATCTTGGCGCGCCAGGGGTTCTGCATCACCGGATCTGTGGACCAGGGTCTTCGGATCCGTGCTCTCGGTTTCATGACGATGATCTTGTCGATCCGTGACGAGGATGTTCGGGTACTGGCTTGGGTAGACGATGACGGACTTGGATGTGGTACCGGCAACCTCCTAGAGTCCCCGTCTCGGTACCATCTTCACGCATCGGTCCTCGACAACGGAGTGCTTGGTAAAGAGCATGGCGTTCTAGGGTCTTCGGAAGATCTTGTGGGGATTCTCGTCAAACACGAGGGTCTGGAACATCCTCGCGAGCTTCACCACATCTTGTAGCAACAACTTCGACACATTTGGACACCAAAGACACATCGCGCACACATCACTATTACCACTTCACGCAAAACGAACCCGGCCATGTGCCCTAGGATAGGACATGGCAGACAGAGATGAGGCCGTCTCGGAAGGGAGGCAGAACTTCGGAGGGGGTCGGTTGCAGGGACGTGCAGGCCTTGGAGCTCCACGCAGCAGAGATCGCTGGGGGGGCAACCCCAACAGCGGCGTGCGGGACGAGGCAGAGCGTCGGTGGCGACCCAGGACGAGGACAGGGTGGCGAGGCGGACGTGGTAGCGGTCGGCATCGCCGGTTCCCGAGGCAGCACGGCGGAGGAGATCTCCGGCGAGGCTGGCGCAAACGGAAGAGGCACCCGGAAGGCGGAGGCGCGGACAGCGTGAGGTTGTGGGAGCGCTGGTCGGTTGAGGGCGGCCCGCGCGGCGGCGCGTGCTGGGGAAGCGGTGGCCGCCGGCGAGCGGAGGAGGGAGGGCGATGGCCGGAGGGGAGGAGGGGAGGAGGCGCAGGGCGGGCGCGCGGGAGGAGAAGCCGACGAGGAGGGCGACGCTCGGCCGGAGCTGTGGGAGAAGGGGGCGGGGTCGTCGGGTGAGGGTGCGGGGAGGGAGAGGAGCGCGTGAGACGTGGGGGCGGGGGACGCGTGGGGGACGCGTGTGGTGGGGGTGCTGCGGGGCCAGGGGTGGGGCCAGGTGGGGGGGTGAGTGGAGAGTGGGGCCGGGGCGGTTGACCGCGGGGAGAGAGAGGGAGTGGCTGCGGGACTGCAGGTGGGTCCCAGGAGCGGTGGGGTCAGGGTGTAAGGGAGAGGGGGTAGAAGGGGCTGTGTGAGAAAGAGAGAGAGGGGGGGGGGAAGTCTGGGATTGATGAGGTGGCGGGGTGGGTAGGGATTGGGGCCAGGGGTGAGGTGGCGAGCTAGGATAGGTGGGTAGATTAGGATTGGGTGGGAATAGGATTTAGAGTTTGGGTGGACCGATTTTATTTTGGGGGTGGTCGACTGGGTCGAATCGGCCCGTTCGACTGCCCCCCTAAAAATAATTAAATATTTTATTTATTTCTAACAGGGCTTTTGCAAACCAATAGCAGACAAAACAAAATAATCCGGAGACCCGGGTTTGTGTTTTGAACAAAGGCGGGGCGTTTAGAAAACAAAAATAGGTTTTCCGCAAATAGTTTTATGCAAGCAAATACAAGATGATGACGATGCTCAAATGCAATGTGGCATGATGACATGAGCATGCGGTCATGATGATGCAATGCACAAAAACAACGCGATTTTCTAGTAGTGGTTTTGCGGGATGCCACAAAATCCTCCGGGGAGAACTCAAACCGATGCACCAAATGCAATGGCAAGAACACAAGTAGTGCTCAAATCCTTCTCTCCCAAATTCCACCAAAGCTACCAAAGCTTGTGGGGGAATAAGAGAGGAAGAACAATGGATGAAATCCACAAAAAACTCCAAGATCTAGATCCCAAGATGTTCCCCTCACTTAGAGGAGAGATGGATAGGTGGGATTGTAGATCTAGATCTCCTCTTTCAAATCCCTAAAGTATATGCAAGAATCAAGGGAGGGATTGAAAGGGGAGCAAGCTCAAGAGGGTCAAGAATGAAGGAGAAAGCCTGTGAAAACTCGAGCAAAAAACATTGGAGAAGAAGAGCCCCTTTTTATAGGCCCACAAATTTCTGACCGTTTTCTGCCCGTTGGGGAAAAGTCAGACCGGAGACTCCGGTCTACACCGGAGATTTCGGCCCAACCTCCGGACCACCTATCGGAATGTCCGAGGCTGAATTCTGGAGCCCCCTCCGGGGACTCCAGGGGACACTCCGGACCACACCGGAGACTCCGGTCTATGCAGACCAGAGACTCCGGTCTGGACCAAATAAGAGGCAAACTTCAAATAGCGATATCTAGAGTTTGGAAACTCCAATTGACCCGAAACCAATTTTGTTGGAAAGAGGACAACAAGAGTTACCCAACAAGAGAGAACATTTCATATATTATAATGTGATATACCTCTCTTGGTGAGAAACCGGAATAACCTCAAAGATAAAAAATGCAATATGATATAAAAGGGAAATCCGTTTTTGATGAACTAGAGCTTGTTATGAATATTACCACAAGCTCTAGAACCTCACATGGATAAGATCCAAATAACAACCAATAAAGGATGATGCTAAGTATGCAAAGGTTTGAGCTCTCTCTGAAAGATATGATCGAGTTACTCACTTGAGAGCCCCTCTTGATAGTACGGTTGTCTATCCTATAAACCGGTCTCCTCAACTAACACCACGAGACCGATAAGAAAGAAACCCTAGCAAGATCATACCTTTGCCTTGCGCATATTCCACTTGATCTTGATGTATACGATCTTGTCCTTCTCAAGATGGAACACCTTTCTTGATTGCTCTCGCACGCACTCGCTTGATGAAGACTTGCAAGTTGCTCCCCCATATGACATGGGGAAACCTTTACTTTGAACCTTGTCTTCATCGATCCATGATCACTGAGAATGGCAAGCTTCAAGCATGATATCTTCTAGATATGGCACATATTTAGCTTGCACAACATTACTTCTAACACCATTTGGATTATGTCTTGAAGATACATATGATGAACTCTATCTTCTTCTTCAAGACACCCTTGCAAAAGGCTCAACTCTCACATGACCAATATGTGGATCACTCTTTGAACACCTTGGTCACCACTTGATTCTATTCACTTCCTTCTTCTCCAAACCTTGAAGCCAACATATGGTTCAAGCATTGCCTATGGACAATTCCTACAAGTACAACTTGATACAAGCATTAGTCCATAGGGATTATCATTAATTACCAAAAGCACACATGGGGGCCCACATGTTCTTTCATCCTCCAAGCTGACAACTCGACGATTAGTTCGATGAAGATCTTCTCGCTAGGTAGACATGCTATCCATGAAAGCTCCCACGATAGTGTGGTATTTGTCGAAAGTATTTGACGAGGCGTTGCCATGGAGACATTGTACGGTCATGGGTACGATCACTCGGAAAGTGTACCGTAGGTCATTAAAAGCATTGGTCGCTTTGTTCTACTTCTTTTCTTCTTGGCTTTCCACCCAGGTGTGTGGATATTTGTATGAAAGGTCTTTTAAGGCCTTCAATTAACATATTTCTGTTAAAAATGATAGCTCTAGTTCATTTGTCCATTAACCTCCTTAATTCTGGGATCATGGTGAAATAGACATATAAGGTGCGCGTGAGCACAGTGGAATACCAAAAACCCTACACTATTAATGCAAAAACACGAGGTTAAACATGATGCAAAATGCACTCATCAATTATTCATAAAATTACCAAACTTTTCTATTTATAATCTAGCTGAATATATTGATTAACCACTAAATTACAAAATTTTGCAATGTGACCACACAAATTAACCACCGAAACTTCTTCATGACACATACATGTAAGGCAAAGAGCACAAAACATGGGATATTAACCAACAAACGAGAAGATTATCTTACATCACAGTTGGAACATCCGAACCGAGCAGATCATCGGCAACCCCAAACCCTAGCTAAAACTGCACCAAATCCGCCGTCACCGACAAAGCACACACCACAAATTGGCAGATAAGAAAATCAAGGGCAGCTCGAGACATACCATAGTAAGGAGGATCTTGGAACTATGGGCGTAAGTATGGCTCGTCCGATATGGTCAATCTCACACCGTTGTCCTCGAGGTTGCAAACCATACCAAGGCCAAAGCTGAACTACCGGGTCAAAAGTGATCGACGTCCTTTGTAAAACAATTGGTGGGGAACATGTGCCAGTCCAATCAATCCAGAAACCACTCCATTCGACCTTTTTTTTTCAATTAACAGTTGCCTGCGTGTATGGAGGGTGCGCTAAACTTCGAGGAGGAAATTAGCAAAATAATCATGCACATCCGTCAGAGCCGGCGTGGTACCAATTGGGAGGATTTAGACTAAATTGGCTACTTATCACCCGCGTGACAACTATTTGTACTGGGCCACCCCAAGTTGCAACTTGTATGAAAGTGCACCAAGATAATAACTTGTTGTACTGCCAGTGCTGTTACCTCCTTTTCCCTTCTGTAGAGCAAGTAGACATCTTTGTTTTTTAGGGGGATAAAAGCAAGTTGGTATCTGACGTCACACGCTTGAAGATGTCTTGAAAGGGATAATTTGACTCTTATAAAATTTCTTATGCTTTTGGAACTCATGTAGCTCTCGTGGTGATCTTACAGCTAAGAAAACCCATTTGGTAGGTTGTAGTTAGCTGTAAAACTAGATTTGTAATCCGGGGGGCAGACTGAGATCGTTGCAGGCAGGCAGGTAGCACGACACTTTGCCGCCAAGAACGTTTCAAATGCTCACCTTTCGGCTCATGATCTCCCACGGAGCCACACATAACCAGTTATCCAAATCTCTACCAACTTGCTGGTTTTCACAGTGATGAGAAACTCACCCGTCTTCTGCCAAGTTCTCTTCCTGAAATCATTGCCGTGTCCGTCTGCACCGTAAAGTCAAAACATTCGGTCGCATCAAAGGAAGAAAAAATAGAATAAAATTCTGGAACACGCATCAAAATGTGTGAGCTGTAAAACAACATCTGTGCAAGTAAACTCTGCATAGACGTGATAGAGGAATTCAGAGAAAGTGATCGCCTGCCTGCCCAAACTAATCAACTCTTAATAGACCATGACGCTCTCTCTGCCGACGGATCGACAGCGGAGCGCCGGACGGACGAGTTGACGCTTGATCACTGTTAGTCGGCATGTATGTTCGTACCTCAACATACATTGCACGGCTCTCCCGATTATTAAGGACAAAAGAAGCAGAAGATAGTGTCTGAACTCTGAAGATACAAAGTCCCAAAGAATTCCCCTTGTATCATCATGTAGGAAGAGGATTTTGCGTAAAGAGAATTAGACGGTTCATGGCGCCCGGAGATGGTCGAGATTTCCTTCTCAGAATCGGATTCGCCGTGCGAAAGTACGTACACAGCTAGCGCTGGCTAGTGCTTTGCATAGCTGCGCACCGATCGATGACGCATGGTGGCTAGCTATATATTCCTCCAGGACACTTGACAGTCACTTAGGTCAATCGATCATGAGCTACAGAATATAACCAGTGTTAGCCTTTTGCACTTTTGATGGAAGTATGATTCCCCTTGTATTGTCAAGGGGGAAAGGAAATCAACGTGTGATAGTAAAAGGAGGCGAATATGGGAATTTTTCTTGTTAATGCCCGACAGCCGAAACGATATATAGTTTTGATACATTAGACATGTATAGAGTCCCAGTGCTGGATGGAATAGATTCGTGAACAAAAGCCTGGTCTCGTAAGTCAAGTCACAAATGGAAACTTCCTACTACTTGGTAGACATTTGGTCACCGGTGTCAACCACTGGTCCTGGTAGTAAGATTCTCCATGACAAGCAGCAAATTATTGGATGTTCCTTTGTGCTGATCTTCTTTTGTTTAAATTCACACTTTAGATGGTGGATGACTCGTATTGGGTATTCGAAGTTGCACCCTAGACCATGTGTGGTTCGTGGTGAAAATATGTTCTTGTTAAATAGGCTTGTATATGTGTTCACCACCGGTGGGAAAATGATTTTATTTTATTTTTCAAAATAAATATGTACGTGTTCGTGACTTTTGTGTGCATATATATGTTCACTAAAATGAAAAAATGGTGTCAAATGTAGAAGATTTATTTCTGGTTGTTTAGGTCACTGTCTTTTTTGTTTTATTTTGCCCATAGCTCAACAACTTTCCTCATGAAAGTTAATACAGACATATACGTTCAAACGAAGTTGGATTATGTTTCGAAAATCTTAACATTTGTTTTTGCTAATTTGATGTCATCTCGTGATTGTGTGCTCACGAGAGCCATTTAGCCGACCTCAAACCCGACAACATATATAAAATAAGTCAAGCACAACACACTGAATAGTTCTGTATCAAAATTAGTAATAATAAAGATAATAATAATACTCCCTCCGACCCATATTACTTGACTTGGATTTTTCAAAATTTGGATGAACCTATATACTAAATAGTGTCTAAATTTATCTAAATCTAGACAAATTTGAGTCAACTAATATGGGTCGGAGGGAGTAGCTTAATTAACCACCTGTGATTAAAATTAGATAAATTTAAAACTTATTTGGACACCATTTTGTGATGAGGTGACCGCCCACCATCCCAACCGTAATTGATTATACCACAACTTATTTCATATAAGTTACCTGGAGAAACGGGGGCATATAGAGTGTACTAAGCATGTGAGTGTACTAATGTACCAAACTAGCATTTTATTAATAAAATTTAAGTTTTTACAACATCAATACAAAATACATCTACCATGTCCCGAAACTTTGCACCCAAACTGACTCCACAACTCAGAAAAACAAATTTGAAAATCCAACTATGAATAGTGTCGGCGTGACGATGCTCACTTATGATTTGAATTTGGTACTATTTATAGTTTGTCTTTGTTTCTATTAAGTTGTGAGAGGAATCCGATGGGAAATTTTCAGAGACAATAGATATGCATTGTATGTTTATCCTAATTTTTTTCCACATATTTTATAAACTTTTGAATTTTTTGACAACATAACGCATCCACACATCTAAAGGTGCCAATTCATGCTATGTGTCCGCGTAAAACAATTGATAAGCCATACTATAAAATTTACTACAAAATTACAGGCTTACCACATGGATGATGCATATCTTTCTTGCTAGGCACAATTAGGCTTAAAAATAGCGATTTAGAAAGAAAAAGAATATGCAAACCCAAATGTGGTTCCCACATAGCCTTAGACCAAATTCAGAACGCGCCCATAGAGTCTACTAAGCATGTGAGTCCTACTATTGTACTAGATGATTGACTAGCTTTTTTTAATAAACTTGAATTTTGACAACATCGGTACAACATACATCTACCATGTCCCAAAATATTTCATCCAAACTAACTCACAACTCAAGAAAAACAAATTTTATCTATACCCTTATTTGTATTTCCAATTTTCCATAACATTTTGATTTTTTCTCCGACAACATAATGCACTGGCACGTCTAAAGTTGCCAATGCATCCTGTGTCTGCAGAAAACAATTGATAATCCGTATTATAAAATTTGCTTCCAAATTACAGGCTTACTACATGAATGATGCATACCTTTCTTGCTAGGCACAATGAGGCTTAAAAATAGTGATTAAAAAAAAGAATATGCAAACCCAAATGTGGTTCCCCCCTTAGCATTAGACCAAGTTCAAAAAGAAGCAGGGATTCCCCTCAGTAAACTAGTACCATCCCACTAGGTACCTGGGGAGTGAAAGTGAAAGGCCTGTGGATTTTTCACACTCACACTTTCAGTTAAAGACTTGTGTGAGTGAAGGTTTTGTTTTGTTTTGATTTGTCCCCCACCTCATGGCAGGCCTATTTAACCCTCCCCTCCTCCCTACTCCCCCTCTCATCCTAACCGAAACCTCCCACCATTTCCTCCTCTCCGCCCCCTTCTCCTCCTAACTTCCCAAAGCAGCAGCCTCGCACAAGCTAGCTAGCTAGCCAGCCAGCCAGTGCAGTGCGCAGTGACAGACCGGAGACGAGCATGAAGTACGTGCTGGTGACCGGCGGCGTGGTGAGCGGGCTCGGCAAGGGCGTGACGGCCAGCAGCATCGGCGTCCTCCTCAAGGCCTGCGGCCTCCGCGTCACCTCCATCAAGATCGGTAACGCTCCTATCCCTGCCCCCTCCCCCGCCTCCGCCGCTGCCGGCAGTTTCTCCGGCCCCGCACTTCCCGCCGCCGCCGTCTCCCCATTTTTTCCCCGGTCAAAACTGGAAGAGAGAGAGAGAGAGAGGAAAAAATAACGTCCGTTTTCTCCTTCGTAATGACGGCCACGTGATCGCACAGCGCCGTCCAACACCACCACGCCTCCCCGTACAGAGACACAGAGCCCCCAGCACTCCAGCAGCCTCCGCTATTTATTATTTTATCTTAGAAAAACCGTTCCTTCTCTGTGTACGTGTCCCCCTGTTAATTCTGTGTTCTTGCCGACCCAACCTTTAGTACTACTAGTAGCTTAGCTTAGCTACCTTAGTTAGGTTAACCATGTTCTTCTCGCCAGCTCCCAAATTAATCACCTGTTCTTCTCAAAACAGTGCAAAATGTGTTTTACTGCCACTATCTATTTCATCTTTCGAACTGTTTTCCTAGAAATCGTCAAAATAGCAATCTTAGGATCCATTTTTCGCCCTGATCTCTGTGGTTATATATACACACTCGTCGTTGCTCCGGCGAAGTGGGCATCTGGATCTAATACTGTCTAGGCCAGTGTCACTGTCCTGGTTCCCTCAAACACATGAACTCCTCAGGTGTATTTTATATGGGGCTAGTAATACAGGTCAAATTTGGCACCTCGTGCTCCAAGAAGAGATTTTTTTTGTCTTAACCGAGACTTTCCGAGAGAGAAAAAAAAAACAGGGACTTTTGTCTCCTCATCAAGGCCAAGTGCCGTGCACCTTTCTTGGGTCTAGTTCTTAACAAACTATTTTTCTCCTTGTCCTGTCATGTATATACATCTGACACACCATAGAAGTACTAAGTACTTTATTATACTTGCTGTGGATTATGTAAATATAATCTGGACTACCAACGGCGTTCCTGATCTTTGTTTGTCTGCCACTGCCCATGTGATGCAGATCCATACCTCAACACTGATGCCGGAACCATGTCCCCCTTCGAGCACGGCGAAGTGTTTGTCCTCGACGACGGTGGAGAGGTACTAACTGTAGCTTTCACCATCTCCTCCGGCCTGCCTCTCACTGCACCAATTTGTACACTACAGCACTAGTTTAGGTTAGGAGCATATCTCTGTTATCAGGAAAGTGCAGAGAGAATGCACCTTTGGTAACAAAACGCCGACTCAGCACCTACAAGATGCCACGTCAGCACCACATTTTCAGCAGTCCATACACTTGTCCACTTGTCAATGGCAGTACTCTTCTTCCATGCTTTACTATTCTTCTTAAAACTGAGCTAAGTATTGGATAACTGCGGATTTTCTTTTCTTCGGCTCATTGGACTTTATTTTGATTTTTGTTTTGGGTCAAAGGTGGACTTGGACCTTGGAAATTATGAGCGGTTTCTGGACATCAAGTTGACTCGCGACAACAACATAACCACGGGGAAGATCTATCAGGTGATCCGGAATAAACAGTCTTTGTCTAACTGCACATAGCTTCAACACTCCACTAGAGCACAACTTGCTATCTACTAGTGGAAATTTGTGGTTTATACTTCACCTTGACATTTATTGATGGGGGCATATCCAGTTGTGTCTATTTTAAAGATACAGTTGTGCACTTGATTGCCAGAATTTTCTGTGGAACCCACAAATATCTTCCTGTGTCACTTTTACCAGAACCTGTGGTTTATATTTCACATTGACAACCATATGGGCCTAGGATTAGAACTGCAAATAAATGCCAAACGTAGCTGTTGGCAGTGATGTCAGCTGGAGAATATGCTATACCTTGGATTTGATATCCTCCTTATGACATTACATATGGAGCATTTTGAGGAAAAATTAAATTGCAATTTTCTTCTTCCTCTCTTCGTCTAACAGTCAAAACTTTCCTCTCTAATGCTCAAACTACAGGCTGTTATTGACAAAGAACGAAGAGGAGACTACCTGGGAAAAACTGTTCAGGTGCGAATTGGTGATTAGGATAGTGTTTTCCTGTTTCTCGGTTCTTATGCCGAGAGTACCATTGTTATTGATGACTTTACTGAACTAAGCCTCTTTAATCAGGTTGTGCCGCACATTACAAATGAAATACAAGAGTGGATTGAACGTGTGGCGATGAATCCAGTTGACGGCACAGACAAGCCAGCTGATGTTTGTGTCATAGAACTTGGTGGCACTATAGGTAAGAACAACATATCCAACACCACTGTAGCAAACCACGGAATTTTGTTAATAACATTATGGCCATAGTTGTTTGCAAGTATGCCGATGCAGTGGGCAAAGTATTTCATTGCATAACCACAGTGGCATTCTTGGTGCAGGGGACATTGAATCAATGCCTTTTATCGAAGCATTAGGACAATTTTCTTACCGCGTAGGTGAGGAAAAAGTGAAGGCTTTCAATGTTATTCTTACTCCATGGAAAATGCTTTACAATATCTAGCTTCTATGTTTGTTTTGCAAGTAAAAATCGAGCTTACATTAACGTGATCTTACTCGATATGCATTTCAGGAGCTGGAAACTTTTGCTTGGTTCATGTTAGTCTTGTACCAGTCCTAAATGTAGTTGGTGAACAGGTAAATTTTATTCATAGGAAGCACCATAATACTTTATTAATACTATCAATTTCAGTGATCCTCATTTCCATCTTCATTGTTTCCTTTAAATGATGTAAACTGTAATTCTATTTAGAAAACCAAGCCGACGCAGCATAGTGTCCGTGGACTAAGAGGACTTGGATTGATGCCTGATATTTTGGCATGCCGCAGTACTGAGGTATCATGCCTGATATTTTCATTCTTTTAGAGCCATACCCTCTATTTTTAGTCTGTCAATGCTGGTGCTAACTTCCTACATGGTTTGATCTGTGCTTTATGGCAGCCACTGGAAGAAAATGTGAAACTGAAACTCTCGCAGTTTTGCCAAGTTCCGGTAACTAGCCTTTCCTTTGACTGCAAGGGTACTGGAAATTGAGTTTGCATAACGCAATATTAGTGCTGACTTTGAGTTTATCTGGCAGATTTCAAATATTGTTAATCTACATGATGTGACTAACATTTGGCACATCCCCTTGCTGCTCAGGGTATGTCACATAAACTTTCTCTTGTTACCTGAACCCATATTCCAATGTGCTTTGGTAACAATATATACTGGTATTTTACAGGACCAGAGAGCCCATGAAGCTATTCTGAGGGTTCTTGGCCTTTGGTGGTACGTCTTTTGGCCTAAGTATGATAGGATCATCAATTTGGCTAATCTATAGTTATACTAAGCATTCTTTCTTCTCTTACAAATATAGTGTGGGAAAAGTGCCTCAAGAACCTAAGTTGTCTGAATGGACTGAAAGAGCTAGCAAATTCGACAAATTGAAATCTCCGGTTTGTGTTTTTATCTTTTGAACTGTTACATTCAGTAAAGTACATGTAAGTACTTGTTAGGTGCTAAATGTTATTGTGCAAAAATATTTTCAGGTTAGGATTGCCATGGTTGGAAAATATACTGGTATATCGGATTCCTACCTATCTGTTTTGAAGGTAATTTACTTGACATTTATTCATGCATTAGACAACTACTCAATTGCTCCTTGGCATGCTTCTTTGCTTGTCAGCATTCACTTATTTTTGATACAACAGCTATGCTTGTTCAATTTTTTCCAGCGTAATGAAGTTTAATTTCTGATACCTCTGTCAGGCTCTTCTGCATGCATCAGTTTCCTTGGAGAGAAAACTGGTAGTGGACTGGGTTCCTTCCTGCGATCTTGAAGATTCTGCAGCTAAAGAGGTCAGTGCATTACTGCTGGATACCATTTAAGTTCACTTTCTATAATGGTGAACTTACTGATTCTTGAGTATTATTTCATTGTACAGACGCCTGATGCCTATGAAAAAGCATGGGATCTACTAAAGGTAAGCGTGGCCACGACATATATTTTCAAGCGATGGCATTATGCAGAAATTTGAAGTTTTTTCCACCTCAGGGTGCAAATGGTGTACTAGTTCCGGGAGGCTTCGGAGATAGAGGTGTCCAGGGAAAAATCCTTGCTGCAAAATATGCACGGGAAAACAATGTTCCGTACCTTGGCATTTGCTTGGGCATGCAGATTGCAGTGATCGAGTTTGCCCGTTCTGTCATGAATCTGTGTGGTGCTAATAGCACAGAGTTTGATGCAGCTACAAAAACACCTTGTGTTATTTTTATGCCAGAGGTAATTTACCTTACCGGATGTGGCACATAAGTAATTTATTTCTGTAAATTATCTTATATTTACCATGCTCCTTCAACAATGCTTCTGCAGGGCTCCACAACTCACATGGGTGCGACAATGCGCCTTGGTTCAAGGAGGACATTTTTCCAGGTCAATAACTGCAAATCTGCTAAACTGTAAGAAAGCTCTTAGCCTCATCTTCCACCATTATTTTTACACCAGTTTAATTTTACATTTGGTGCCTTAATTCGTATTTCATGTTGTGGAAATAATCATTACGGAATTTGAACTGTCTTAGGTATGCGAATGCTAACTATGTAGACGAAAGACACCGCCACAGATACGAGGTATGCCAAGTAGAATATGATGACATGTAACATTCTATTAATTAATCCAGCTTGGTGATAAAAAACTTTTCCAATTTTCAGGTGAATCCTGACATGGTCTCAGAATTTGAGAAGGCAGGCCTTTCTTTCGTGGGCAGGGATGAAAGCGGCAGGCGCATGGAGGTAATGCTACTAACTTTTAAGTAGGAACAGTAACATATTGGTAAATTTTTGTTCTTCAAAACCATCTAACATAAAATGCTGGATGCAGATCATTGAGCTACCAGCTCATAGGTTTTTCGTGGGCACGCAGTTTCACCCTGAATTTAACTCTAGACCTGGAAAGCCATCACCGCTTTTCTTAGGTAAAGCATCCTCTCAAAACTCTGTTTCACTCTGTCTGATGCATAAGCCGTCTATTTCCTTCTGATGTCAGTTTCATTTAGCAAAGCCGAGAACCTGACCAAATATTAATAACAATCAAAATGACATAAACATGCTTGCATATGTGACAGGATTGGTAGCCGCGTCATCTGGACAGCTAGAGCACCTGCTGCAGCGTTCCAACAGCACCATGAGCTCGCCGACCAGATGCTTCCCCGGCACCGGAGCTGCAAACGTGTACAAGAACAAAGTGATGAACGGCCTGCCGACCACGTACTTCGGGAATGGCAGCAGCATTCACATCTAGCAGCAGCGCGTGCAGCTGACCGTCGTTTTCTTTTCCTGCATGTGTTTTCTTTCTTTTTTTTCTCTAGTATGGATCGATTCATCTCTCTGATCAACCAAGAAGAGATCGTCAGCTCCAGCGACATGACGAGCCGTTTCCGTTGTTTTATGAAGGGAACTATTGGGCGCACGAGCGGTCGCGCGGATGCAAATTAGCTAGGGTTTAATAGTGCCACTCTAGTTGGCTTGCTTGTCTGTTTTACTAAGGATTTTATCAAGGTTGTAAGGCCGGGGACGTGCATGTAGCTTCAGTTTCAAGCCTGCTGTCCCGCCTGCTTGTACATTGTAAACAAGAACCTATGCTGTCTAAGGACTGAATGATTATAAGCTAGTACTCCAGTAGTATTGGTGGCAAAAACATGTACTCCCTCATTCCAGAAATAACTGACTTAGATTGTCTAAATTCGAATGTATCTAGACACGTTTTAGTGTATAGATATATTTCTATATAGACAAACTCAAGTCAGTTATTTCTGGACAGTGGGAGTACTACTAGTACCAAATTGTTCAGATCTGAACTTAGTGCTGTGCAGGTCATGTGTTTGTCTTCAGAACAGTCATCTTCCTTCCCACTTTTTTATTTCCCGCTCTTAGGTCGTCTACAACCGCATCGACGAACTCTTGGGGTGCTTAGGTTATGACTTCTTCTGACAGAATAGCAGATTGAGATGCTCTAGTTGTGAAAACATAGAGTGAAGATATAGTGAGATGAATCAACAATGAATTGGAGGTGAAGACTTGCTTGGAAGACCATTGAGGGCAAGGTCCTTTGTCATCTTCCCTGCCTAGACAGCACCAATGCAGGCAGCCTCCAGCGTATGAGTTCTGAGTAAAGTCAAGGAGTCCAGCATTGTCATCAAGCTTGGCCTTGTATCACACCAAAGGAAGGCAATGCAGAAATCATCTCAGATTCAGCGTATTCTGCAGCTGAACGCTTTATGCAATGTCGTAAAAGTCCTTGGTCTCCTTAACATGTGTTAATCTGACCAATAAAAAGCCAACAAGCTTGCTAATATAACGTTCAAGTAAAATTTTATCCAATATTCTTGGAAAACAAAATTGCAAGGGGGTAAATAGCACGCCATACTTTATACAGTTCATCTTAAAGAAAAGCAGTTGGTCCAAAATTCGAGCACATAGCTTCCGTTATTACATAGAAAATCCAAGCACACAGACCCTCCGATTCATATTAGTTGTCACTGGATTGGATGTATCTAGCACTAAAACATGTTAGATACATCCATTTCTGCGACAAGTAATATGGATCGGAGGGAGTAGCTAAGGTTTATTAGCTTTCACTAAGCGACCACACTTATACCATATACTTAACCACACTACTCTTTTTTCTTATTGAAACTAAGATGAACTCTCCAGCAAAGTAGCCCTGAAAACAGGGTCCTCCGGCCGTGCGCTTCAGTCACCACTGGAGAGCCAAAACTGGTCGTCCCACGAAGGACCAGGCTCTTTGTTCTACAAAAATGACACACCATTGAAAAAAAAGTAAACTTACAAGTAACATCGGGATGCTGTAGTAATTCAAACATGAAGATGCAATCACATTGACCTATATTATTATTTATTACCAAAATATCACTAATATCTTCAGGGAGGCCGTTGTCATCTGCATTGCCGACACAATGTACACTACTGTGTTTATGATCATCAGCTCCAGGGTGCAAATCCTTTGGTGGCACATCAACCGGCGCACTCCCTGTGTCAAAAGATGCCAACAAGTTATGCATTTAAACGTAACCCTCAAAGATACAGTTAGGAAATACTAGTAAACAATAATAATCGAAGATTTGTATGAATGCAATGTACTGTTGCTATTGTCCGTAGCCTTATATGCCTTCATGCGAATCACCAGACTGCTGTCTTGCATCCCGCTCTTTGTGGAGGCTTCGAGCATAGTGTGGGCATTCATACTAGTAGTACCATAGTTGATGTAAACTGTTGCAGACAGACCAGGTTGCATAACTGTAGGAGGATCCTGCACACACATGTTATTTGCATGTTGAGGAAGTAAGTCTATGGCAGGAATGCCATGAGTTATTTTGATGATGATCTCTGTATAGTTCTGCAAAATATAATACCTGCTGCTGAGATGGCATGTCAGAAGAGGGGAGTGATGCTTGAGGTGTTGACCTGTGATGTTTCGTTTTGGAATGGCTCCTAGGAAGAGGGTTTGTGCATGCTTCTCTTTCCAGATTCAATCTATGTTTCTGCAATTTGTAATTTTTTTGTTGGACAACAATGAAACTAAAGAAGGATATAACCCTATCAGAAAAAAGAGCAAGAAAAAAATTCTATAAGAGAGGTGTATGCACGGCTAGTTTGGACAAATAGTTTCTACTCCCGGGGACATGTTGATTCCTTCTCTATATTGATAAAAATGGAAATATGTTTCAAGATAATAAAATATATGGGAAACAATCTTAATTTTAGTATATTGCTTCTCTATATTGGGGACACTATGATTCCCAAGTTTCACGGAGAAATGAGTATAGTTATAGTTTGCACTGCAAAGGCAAGCAGGAGAGGCTAAAACATAATTTTTTAATGCTCCAAACATGTCAGTTTTGCGCAAAGATGCAACATTTTGCACGGACATCTACACATGCACATAAAACAACAAATCATTTGTATGCACTATTTTGTAATCGAGTTTATGTGAGTAATCACGCCATTTACTTATTGCGTCTTCTAATCTACACAAAA
This sequence comes from Avena sativa, assembly GCA_916181665.1. Classification (NCBI taxonomy): domain Eukaryota; kingdom Viridiplantae; phylum Streptophyta; class Magnoliopsida; order Poales; family Poaceae; genus Avena; species Avena sativa. Next base: position 377,473,912 of record OV702279.1, on the reverse strand, counting down.
ACAAAATAAGAGAGGATAATATGGTAGTTCATGACTATGAGAACAAATCTTAATTTTACTAAATTAAAAAACTATGTATTCGCCAAGTTTCTGGGAAACTTGAGTATTTCTAATTTGCACTCAAAGAGGCAAGCATGTGAGGCTAAAAAATATTACCTCTGTTTCACAATATAAGCATTTTTAACAAGTTGTTTTAGCTTTCTAAAAAGGTCTATATTGTGAAACGGAGGTAGTAATCTTTATATGTGTTGGGTTTAATCTCACATAGGTTGTTGGAGGGGACATGAAGCAACTTATAAGGGTGAGTGTGTTCCCTCCGATCAGATGCATGTTGGTTTCTGGTTGGGCTATGTTGGTGGGGTGATACGCTCGTGTAGTCGGACCCATGATGCATGTGGGTCAGAAGCACTAGTTAAATGGATCTAGGATTGTGATATCAACCATAACAATATGTTCTGAATTTGTTCTTTTCAGAGCACGTAGATGAAATATTTTACACCGATATCTACACATACATAGTAAAACAAGAAATCATTTGTATGTACTCTTTTTTAGTCGTGTTTATGTCAAAAAATGCACATTATAATTATCCCATTCTAATGTCTGCAAAAACAAAATAAGAGAGGAGTATATGGTTGTTTTGAATGTGAGAAAAAGTGAACAAATTTGGTTACCTGAAGGTGACTTGCAATAATCTCTCTGGTAAGTGTACGATCATCCATCAACTCAAGTATTCTCTTTGGCACGGCAGCTAAGAAACAATAAAAATAAAGCAAGTTACCATATAATAACCATGTAAAAAAACTACCCATATATATTTCATTAGATGATAAGCTTGAAACTTAGAGGTCCGCTAGTATAAGTCTAGCAAATTAATCATTATCTGCAAATTGATTAGAAGAGCTTGACAATGATTCTCTATTGTTACCTCCGGGGGGAAGTGTATTATATGCATCCAAAAACTTCTGGTGTAGTTCATCGGTCCAAACAACTCGAGCTGTTTTAGGCTTTTGGGACGGTTGTTTCTGATCCCTCTCAGCATGACCTCCATCCTGCTCCACCTCCTGACTGTCTCGGTCACTTATGTGTTTTTTGATCCTCATCCCCGCCATTCTTCGTGTGAATGAAAAGTTTGTTGTTGTAGATGTCGTCGTCGCCGGAGAGGTGTTGCACGGACCGTTCAGAGTGGCCTCCGGTGACTTTGGTCCATTTTGTTCACCCTTGTAGGGCTTCATGAACTTATCCAGATCCTCCATTGCTAGGGGTCCAAAGGTGTCATCTTTGTCTATAGCTGTATATGAAGTAAAAAATGTGAAGTGTGAAGTTATAAAAGTCAAACCTTTTGACGCATACTTGACAATACATATTGGTATGCATTTTTTTTAGTAGATTACAATGCCCTCTACATAAATAGATGACCTTTTGGTCACATATATATGTGTCAGTTCCGCGTCTTCATACAAAAATACAAAAGAAACTATAAATTTATATTATTATGATTTTATGACAAGAGTTTCTGGATGGAGGGAGTATACTAAGTTAAATTCTAAAGCTTTCCTCGTTTAAGAGCTAGCTTTAATACAAATATAAACAAGTTTCCTTGCGCATTGCCTTGGCCTGGCCACGCATGATTTCAACAAGTTATTTCTAGACAGAGGGAGTATATATATTTAGTTCCGCGTTTCTTTCGTACTCCACTAGAAATACTCCTTATATCGCCACAATACATGGTGTATAGGTAGCTCAAATTAGTTCTGTTGTCGTGTTAGAATTGAACGTAGCTCTAATTAACTTGTTTTGGTGCCAACACTCAAACCAATTTTCGCAACATTTTTCAAAATCCCAAAACAAGAACGTATTGTATTCTAACGACAACATAACAAATTTGCAAGAACCATGATTAGCTAGTACTATATAAACTCTAATGCTTGAAAGAGGAGGAGGAGTATGGCAAGGACACGATGGTTTAGATTTAGTTACGGGTTCCTTTGGAACTCCACTAGAAACACTAGTTTATCGCTACAAGAATACATGGTGTAGTATAGGTAGCTCCAATAAATCCGTCTCATCGATGAACCCTAACTTGATCAAGTAGCAATTAGAATAGAATCAGGCAATTACCGTAGGCCGCGATTTGCGGCTCGCGGACGGCGAACTCAAAGAGCTGTCCCGCGGCGGCCCGGCCTCCGGCGGGGTATTCCGAGGAGCGGTCGACCATGACGGCGTGGAAGGTGAGACGACCCAGCAGGCAGTCCTCGCGCAGCCCTGCCATGGCCACCGCCGGATCGATGCTGGTCTTCACTGCAAGCAAGCAAGCAGACATCATCGCATCAGCAACCCAGCAGCGTACTAGTACGAATTAATTAGACGTGCTAGCAGACGATCGAGGTGGATCGGCAACGATCGATCTCGAGCTAGCAGAAGCTTGCTGCAGGAAAAGGCACGGTAGTACCTTGGTAGCCTCGCTGGCCAAGGTTGGTGGCGAGGCGGTGTAGCCTGGCGGCGTCTCCCCCGACGGCGAGCACGCGGGTGAGCATCGGCGGCATCCCTGGAACCAGAGGCTCCTCTAGCTGGTGGTGGTTGCTCATGGCCGCCGGCCGCGCGCGTGCGTGCGTGCAGAGCTAGCGGCGCCTTGCTAGGGCTCTACTACGGGAGACGAGGCATGTATTCCACCCAAGGCGCCAAGGGGTTGATGTACGTATAGTATAATGAATGTAGACGGATTGGCGGCAAGGGGGTGGTAATGGGTAGTTACGCTTGGTTTCCGGCGGCGGTTGCTTTGGTTGGTCCCTTCTTCTAGATGATCCCATGTACGGACGTTCCGTACGGAATAACGGCCGCGGGCGACGCGTCGATCGATCGTGCGGTCCGATCGGTCAGCGGCTTGGGGGCAGGGGGGCGAATGACACGGCCGATCGAACGCCCTGAATTTGTGCTATAGATCGATCCCATTTTCCCATTTTTCGCGTACAGATACATCTTTGGAAGTATGCACATTGGGGAGAAGCCGAAGAATCGTATACTTGACACATCAGCGCAACAAGAGGCGTGCGACCTGCGCGCCGCACTTTCCGGTATAACCAATCTGCAGCATGCAATTTAAAAACTCTCCAATCTTTAAAAAAAGAAGAAGCAATATACACGAGCGAGAGTTTAAGAACAGCACGCCATTCTTTAAATTTTTTTTATCTCAAAGGAAACCGGTTGCTACAAAATCCGATTGTGCACATAACGGTGGTTCTTTTACATATACAAAATCCAAGCACACAAACCACGCACTGTCCTTGCAATGCGTCGTAGAGTATTAGAGCATGTATAATGGAAGGTGCTTAGAAGAGCGCTTATAAAAATAAACCAATCATTTTGCTAAGCATTGGTGCTTATTTCTATAAAAGAGGTGTTTAGTTAGACATCTACCTAGTATAAATAAGCACCGGTGCTAAAAAAGGTTTATTTTCTTAAGCACTATCCTAAGCACCTTGCATTGTACATGCTCTTACAGCTTTCACTAACTGACCCCACTTATACTGTACACGTGAGGACGCTATCTGGTTTCTGAAACTACGAGAAAATCACCGACAAATAAGCATTGCAAAAAAAAAGGGTCCTTTTTTTGAGAGTACACCAACGACGTACCTTAATTTTGTAGAAAGCAGCGTTTTAGGTACAAGAACACTACCGCTCGCTGCAAGCAACGAGCGTAGTACACACTCAGACTCCACCACAGACATAACCACTACAACAAAGAAGAGCCTGTCAAAAACTAAACAACACAGTCGCGTCTCGACCGGCGCCGAACACCTCCAAAGAGCGAAGCTTCACCTTGACACTCCTCATCGACGCACCATCCATCAAGAAGAGCAGATGGTGGGACTTGGAAGGCCTCGAGGAAGGCATCGTCCCTGGAACCGCCGGCAATGGTGTACATAGCGCCTCTGAAAGATCAGTCTTGGACCGCCACAAGCACCGAAGGAATGGCAACTGGAATCTCCAAGCTGTTGTGTCTCCAAACGCGATGCTCCCAACAGAGCGACGACATCGAGAACGCCGCCATCGCGCCGATCCACCTCCGGACCTAGGCTTTCGCCCGGAGACCACTACCAGTCTTGGCGAGCACGAGGGAAGGGTCGACTCATCTCAACGACGCCTCCAAGGAGGGGAACGACGCCCACGGACGCCGTCGTCGCTGGCACCGACAAGGCAGGCAAGACTTTTGTCTGTGAAGCTGCATCCTTCCCTCCTCAACGCACAGACTGGCGCAGACATCCGAGTTGCATGCATCGCCGTCGCCGCAACACTTCACCGATGCAGAGGTAATGTCGTGGACCTCCCGGGGCCGCACGACAGGAGCAAACCATCCTGCAACAACCTGGCCGAAAACTGCAGCCTTCGCTCCGGCAAGGGGTAAGACCGCCAGGTCGTCACCTGTGGCATCCCGCAAAAACCACTACTAGAAAATCGCGTTGTTTTTGTGCATTGCATCATCATGACCGCATTCTCATGTCATCATGCCACATTGCATTTGAGCATCGTCATCATCTTGCATCTGCTTGCATAAAACTATTTGCGGAAAAATCTATTTTTGTTTTCTAAACGCCCCGTCTTCAATTCAACTCAAACCCGGGTCTCCGGATTATTTTGTTTTGTCTGCTATCGGTTTGCAAAAGGCCTGTTTGAAATAAATAAAATATTTAATTATTTTTAGTGGGGCAGTCGAACGGGCCGATTCGACCCAGTCGACCACCCCCAGTATTAAAACGGCCCATCCAAACTCTAAATCCTTTTCCTACCCGAAACTATCCTACCCACCTATCCTAGCTCGCCACCTCACCCCTCCCCCAATTCCCTACCCACCTTGCCACCTCATCAATCCCCCTCTTTTTCCCCCCTCTCTCTCTCTTTCCCACACACAGCCTTCTACCCTCTCTCTCTTACAGCCTGGCCCCACCCCTTTTCAGCCCACTCCCCACTCACCACGCAGCCACCCTTCCCTCTGGCCCCAACCGACCCACACACCCCCACCGACACCCCCCGGCCCCACCCGCGGGACCCACCAACCCCTGGCCCCGCGTCCCCTGCCCCGTCCCCCACCTCCCGCACCGCCCGCTCCCTCCTCTCCCTCACGCGACCGCCCGCCTCTCTCCTCCTCCTTCCTCCTCCCTCTCTCTCCCAGCTCCGGCGACCACCCTCCCCTGGCCTCTCGCCTCGCCGCCGCCCTCCCCTTCCTCTCTCTGCTCCGCCAACCTCCCGCGCCCCGCTCGGCTTCCGTCGCCGGGCCCCGCCCTGCTCCGGCCAGGACCTCGTCGGACCGCTCCACCCGAGCCCTCCTCGCCCCGAGCTGCTCCCCGCCTCGCCGCCGTCGGGCCTCCTCCTCCCCGCGTCTCCCCGCCGCCGCTCTCCCTCTGGCTGGCCCCGCCTCCTCCGCGCTCTTCCCCCGACCCCGACCTCCGGCCGCCCTGCGACCTGCTCCTCCGCGCCCTCCTCCCCTCCGCAGACCGTCGGCGCCCCGCCACCGACCGCGAGCTCCCTGGCCGTCCCCTCTCTGCAACCGCAGCGCCGTCGCCCTCCCTCGCGTCCCCGTCCTCGCCACCCCGCCGACCGTCTGCGCGCCCGGCCCCGGGCCTCCTCTGCCTCGCCGCCCGCCGCCGTTCTCCCTGGCGCCCCGCCTCCTGGCCCAGCGTCGTCCTGCTCGGCCACGACCCAGTCCACCCCGAGCCCGCGAGGCCCTCCTCGTCGACCTCCGTGCCGGCCCCCTCCTCGTCCGGACGCCATCGACGTGCGGAGCCAGGGCAGAGGCGCCCTCGACCCCACCTGCAGCGTCGTCGGCCTCCCCGCGGACTCTGCTGCCGCGCTCAGCGAACGCCAAGGTCACCGTCGCCAGCGCCTCGTCGTCCCCGACGCCTTCCTCGTCGGCTCGCGTCGCCGGAGCCTCCCAAGGACACCGCTCTGCCTCTGTTCCGCCGGGGCCGCCCCAACGCGTGTCGAGCCGGTTCCTCCGGTTGCAAGTTGGTGGTGAACTATGACGATGGTGATGCCACCCAAACAGTACCGAAACCCCTCGAGAGTGCTACCCCTTTGGCTCGTCAAGCTCTCCTTCCCGGAGGCGTAGAAACAAGATCGTCAACATGGACTCGAAGACCCGGATTCCGAAGCCCGTTCCTGGATCCGATGGCCGGACCCCGAAGACTGACCCCGACGAGACCCGACGACGAACCAAGTCCGTCTACGATGAGCAAGTCGGAACCCCAAGGTCGTCAACACGGACTCGGAGGATCCCCGGACGACGAGCCCTTCATCTCGGACGCCAAGTTTGTCGAGAACCCGGACGCCAAGGTCGCCGATGCGGATACGACCAGTACTCCCTTGAGGACGCCAAGTACTTCACCCCGGACACCGAGACCCCGGTGCGACAAGTACTCCTTCCCGGACGCCGAGCTCGCCGAGAACCCGGATGCGACAAGATCTACTCCGTGATTCGAGAATGTTGCTGCCGAGACCGATCCCGTCGAACCCTGAACCCTGAGACCGAACCCCGAACCCCGGAACCCCAAGTTCGTCGAGACCCCCTAATGTGTGACCCTTTTCCGAGCCCCTATTTTATAAATTGCCAACTATATAACTGGTTGCATATTAATTGAGCATGCTCGCATACATCTCATGTGGTTTGGGGGCCTTATGCCGATTCACCTCATAATTAAATATGGGGCCCATATGCGGGCAAACCTAGTCTTATATTGGCCTCATTTAAATTTGCGTAGCAAACCGGTGCTATCTTTTGTCTTGATAATGCAACATTTAAATTGCGGGTAGCTAAATAACTTGAACCGTTTAATTAATTGTCGGGACCCCGGTTCCGCTTAATATGACCAAATCGCATTGCACCCTTGCCATGCCATACACCATACATGCATCATGCCCGATCTTCTGTCGTAGTATTAAATAGTGCATCCGGTGTTTATTCTAGTGTTTTGATTCTTCGCGGATAAGGCCGTTGAGTTGATGCGAGTGTCGACCCGATCTTCGGTTGAACCTTCGACAATGTTATCAGGCGAGCATCTCCCCCTTTCTACCTATCTTACTTTTATAGTATTTATTCCCTCCTGTTGATCTATTGCTATCTGTGTTGCGTTGCCCTAGTTTTCGTACCCGTGATACCCCTTGCAGCCTTATATTGCCTTGGACACATCCTATTACCTGTTGTTTGGTAGATAGTTGGACCTGCGCGTCGTAGTCGCTTGCTCAAGTGTTGTTGCGTGTCGTCAAGTACCACAGTTGTTGGAGTATTGCCGCATGTCTAATGTTGGAGATGATCATGGCTTTAATTATTGTTCACTTTAATTACTGTTTAACAACTAAAATTAAAGTAGGTAAGCAGAGGCACAGGTGGGCAATAGATGTTATTTGGTTGTTAACCGTCCACTTGTGTCTCGTAGGACCCCGAGTTCTTGACACCTGTTCCGAGATCGAGCGCGCTAACCACATGTGGGGAGATATGGGCCCCCCATCGATTTATTACCTGATTTCAAAGTACTGTACTGGGGGCCACAAGTAGTTTGGGGCTTTATTACTATCCTGTACTTATGCCATGCTTTATTGCTTTATCTACGATTGTGTGAGGAGCACGCTGTACTGTTTTGGAAGCGGAGTGTTTTCGCGGTATCGACAGTCCCAGTTTTGGGATTCGCTGTCGTTTACAGCCACTGTCGCAAACCCTGAGTCCGTCTCGGAGACCGGCCGACTTCGTTGCGGGTGTACTTAGTGGGGTGGCCCCCCGTGCTTGCTTTGGGTCTGGGAAACGTCATGACTTAGGCCCCACCGACATACCGATGGGTGTATGTTAACTGATCTGGCAAAAAGGGTCGAAGTGCCTGTGGATACTTTGGTGCACCCCTGCAGGGTTTAATCTTTTCGAGAAGCCGTGTCCGCGGTTATGGACGACTTGGAGCACAGTGCTTGATCATAGACAACTATAACTAAAGTTTACTGCTATAATTTGACTTGTATCCGATATGACTAGTAATCAGCTTCACCACAACGGAATGGCTAAATAAAAGTACCAACAACTGCTGGGTTTTGGGATATCTCATGCTATCGTATATTTGACTAGTAAGTGTCGCAACTACAACGGAATGGTTAAATAAAACTGCCCACTATTTAATTTATCAGGACGATTATCTATACCTGACTAGTAATTGCCGCAACGATAACCGAATAAATAAAACTGCCAACTGTGTGAGTTCCTCGGTTGACTTCCTCGTTAGGTCTCGAGGGGGAAACACCAGGATGGGTTTGTTTGGTGTTAGCTTCAGGTTGGACCCGGATAGGCCATTCTTATCCCTCTCTGATAACCGCCAGTTGTATCGAGTCTCCATAGGTTGTTTAGTGCATACCGCGCTGCTGCTCAGTCCACCATACCTATGTAGGCGAGGACCGCCGAATTCTAGTCTCGCCGTGTACTGGCCTCAGTACTGACGCTCCTCTTTTTCCTTTGCCCTTTGTCGGCACCCCTTTTGTTTAAGCAGGTTTTGAGATCGACGTCGTTAGCAGGGTTACCCTTCCGGCTTGGCCTGGGCAGGGTTATGGACGCCATTGGTTATTCTTCAGGGCTCTTAGCCCCATTTGCATCTTGTCCGTAGCTGGACGCTCTGTCGTTTTCCAGGTGATTTGGATCTTTGTTCTGTGTATCTGTATTCTTGACTCATGGAGTCGTGTTGTATATATCTGTTCTGTGGATCCCATCGAGGACTGTTGTGTAATGTTATTACTTCGTTTTCCACCCGCATGAAAGTGCCTGGTGGGCACCTTCGAATCGTTTCTATGCGGGTTTAGCGGGAATCGCTGAAACTTGCATAGGGCCGATTCTGAGGGTGTTACATCACCTCCTGGCGACATCCGTGCGACAGTCCCAGCCCTGAAGACCCGGATCTGGCCCGTGAAGGTCCAGATTGGGCCTGCCCCTGCTCCTCCAACCCCACTCTAAGCCAACGCTACTGGAGAGGCGAACGTGACCATCAACGCAGGGGACGGTCGGGCCGCTGTGCGCCAGCAACTTGGACAGGCCTCCTTTCCGCCGCCACCCAAGCTGCAGAATCGTGCCGTTGCCACCAGGACGCGTCGTCGTGCCACCATCACCACACCGCCGCTGCCTTCTCCGCAGAGGATCGACGCGCCTCCACGCTTCTTGTCTTGCGCCGTCGAGGCCCCCACCACCGCCCGCACCTCCACCCTTACTGCCCCTATGACAGCCCGCCTCCAGGCGAAGGGGCCCCGTCGGGGGAGCGCCTCCCTGGCCTGCCGCCTTTGACGGCCAGGCGCGGCCGCCACCGCCGGCGTTGACGGCGGCAGCGGCCAGGGGGAGGAGGTCGCGTCGCCGCTCTTTTCTAGGGTTTGTTGCCTCCGGAGCCGCCCCGCGCGAGGCGACCCGGGAGGTGTCTTGGGCAAAAAAAGGGTCCTGCATGCGCTTCAGTCACCAACCGGAGAACAGAAGCTTGTCACCGTCCCATGAAGGCTCTGGATCCTTGTTCAACAAAATGACATCCCCATTGAAAAACCGTGCATAAGTATCATTAGGCTAGTCATAATGGGAGTAACTTAGATAGTAACATGCATGTACATGTAATGCCAACTACTTACATGTTACTTAGGCTGGTCATAGTGGAAAGTAACTTAAAATAGTAGCATGCATATGTTACTAGTCTAAGTTACTATCTTTATAGTGGAAAATAACTTAGATACAGTACTCCCTCCGTCACGGTTTGGAGGGCGTTTTAGAGAGATTATTGGAACCTAGGTGGATGCTGATTGGGGCCAAATTTTTGTCAAAAACATGCGCCCATTAATTATTTGGCGCCCTATTAAATTAATTACTCAATGAAAACGAGCACTTAGGCTGGTCATAGTGGAAAGTAACTTAAAATAGTAGCATGCATATGTTACTAGTCTAAGTTACTACCTTTATAGTGGAAAATAACTTAGATATAGTACTCTCTCCGTCACGGTTTGGAGGGCGTTTTAGAGAGATTATTGGAACCTATGTGGATGCTGATTGGGGCCAAATTTTTGTCAAAAACATGCGCCCATTAATTATTTGGCGCCCTATTAAATTAATTTCTCAATGAAAACGAGTAGTTTAGACGCATGCATTGGTGGAGTTGCATGCAAGAATTAATTCATTGGCTGCATGGAGTAGAAAGTGGGGAGAAAAAATGAGACATTAATTCTGTAATTAAGTCTAACGCGCCTAGGATAAGAGGAATTTTGGAAACGCATGACTTTTGTAAGACGCCCTCAAAACCGTGACGGAGGGAGTAACATGCAATGTCACATTAATTAGATTGTAGACATAGTTTGTCTTGGTATGTATGGTGTTACAGTAACATAGCTAACTACTCAATCTATCTATCTCTTTATTAAATCATTGTCACATAAGTAGAAATGCTGACTTAGACTCTTAATTACTAGTGAAGTTACCCCCACTATGACCAGCCTTAGCTAGTTACCATAACATTGATGACATGGCATGATAATTAATGAAGAAAGAGAGGGATGTAGTAACTTAGCTAGTTACCATAATATTGCACATATCAAGACCATATAAGTCTATAACCTAATTAATTAGACCTTGCATGCCACTACTCACATGCTACTACCCACTATAAAGATAGTAACATGAACTAGTAACATGTGCAAGTTACTAGTCTATGCTACTTTGCACAATGATCAGCTTTAGAATGCTGCAATTAAGACATGAAGTTGCAATGACGACAATAGCTTATATTTCGTAGTTATTATTTATTACCAAGATCTCGCTCAAATTTTCTTGGAGGCTGTTGTCATGTGAATTACCAAGGCAAGGCCCACTATTTTGTTTAGGATCATCGTCTCCAGGGTACATCTCCAACAGTGACACATCAACCAGCACAGACTCTGTGTAAAAAAATGAAAATAAGTTATGCATTAAAATGTAACCCTCAACATATAATTAGGAAAAAATACAACATCAATTGAATAGTTGCGCGGTTATCATGTACCGTTGTTGATTTTGTCCATAGTATTTGATGTTTGCACATGAATCCCCATATGATCGTTGTAAACTGTTGGTGAACAAGATTGCACTATTGTAGAAAGATCCTGCACACACATGTTATTTGCATGTTGAGGATCTAAGTTTGTGGCATGACTATCATGATTAATTAGTTGATGATGATCTCTAATTAGTTACCTGTTGCGGAGACGCCATGTTAGGAGAGGGAAATGATGTTGGACGTGTTGACTTGTGATGTTTCATTTTAGAATGACTGCTACGAAGATTGTATCTGCATGCTTCTCTTTCGAGATTCAACCTATGCTTCTAAAATTCATAAAAATTTATTGGACAAGAATGACACTATAGAAAAGATGTATCCCTTGGAGAAAAGATCAATAATAGGTAAAATAACATAGGAGTATGCACTACTCTCAGCCAAATGTTGATGCTTTCTTTGTTTGAAAAATAAATGAAAGCAATGTTTCAAAATAAAGTATCTCAGAAATCTTACTTTTAGTACATTCTAAAATATATTCGCAAAGTTTCATCAATAAATGATTTTATTTATAGTTTGCACAAACATGCAAGTAGGAGAGACTACAAATAATATTTACATATTTGAACTCGTTATTTTAGCACATAGGTGCAACATTTTGCACGAACATCTAGACATGCACATCAGAAAACCAACCGTCTAGTCCTTTTTGGTCGAGTTTATAAGAGAAAATGCACAAGTGTTCTAATGTCTCTAAAACCAAAATAAAAGAGGAGGATATGGTTTACTGTGTAAAAAACAAAGAATGTGGTTACCTGAAGGTGGCTGGCAATGTTCTCCCTTGTAACTGTAGAATCATTCATCAATGCAAGTATTTTCGTTGGCACATCATCTAAGCAAACATTCCAGATAAAACAAGTTTTCTTATAAACACCATGTAAACTAACTATATATATCATTAGCGGATAACTACTTTACTAATGAACCGCGTATTAATCGGATAACATGGCAATAAGTCACTGCATTACCTCCTTTAGCGAGGAGTTTATCATGTGCTTCCACGAATTTCTTGTGTAGTTCATTGGTCCAAATAACTCGGGCTTTCTCGGGCTCCTGGTCTGTTTTTCCTTCTTCTCAACATGCTCTCCATCCTTATGCTCTAGCTCTTGACCGCCTACATTGCATACTTGCTTCGTTCTCTTCCTCCTTCTTGAGAATGGCGTTTTTTTACTCTAGAGGCGGTAGTCGATGGAGAGGTGTTGTAAGTACCATTTGGGGTGGCCACCGGTGACTTCGTTCCACTTGATGCAACATTGTTGATGGCCTTGCCGAGATTATTGAAGTCATTCATATCTAGTGGTCCATGAGGTTTGGCTCTTCCTGATATTGCTGTATATGAAGTGAAAATTTGAAATTTTAGTATTAAGTAATTAAATTGAAGTAATATTGGTGTTGCATAAATGAAAATAAATATCTGTATCAATTTTGTGGCTAGCTTATAGTGCATGATGAGATCAGATCACTGTAGAGCTTCGTTGGAAAACCCCAAGAGGAAGGTGTGATGAGCACATCAGTAAATTTTCCCTTAGTTATGAAACCAAGGTTATCGAACCAGTAGGAGGAAGGAAACAACTCAAAGGTGTTGCTAGCAACTTGGAATCCTGCACAAAACAAACTCAAGACTTTGCCCCAACTTACAGTGAGGTTGTCAATCTCACTGGTTTGTTGAAAATAAAGGATAAAACATATAATATGGAAGGTAATGGTTGCTTGTAGAGAGTAAACGGTAACAATAGATGATGTATCAATGATAAAGATTGGACCAGGGTCTACAGTTCACTAGAGGTGTTCTCCGTAAGAAAGATAACATAACATGCTGGGTGAACAAATTACAGCGGGGCAATTGGCAGGACTGAGCAAGGCATAACAATGCAAATACTAGACATCATGATTCCTATGAGACTTGATTGGGCATTACAACAATATACATAGACCGCCATCCAACTTCATCTATGACTAATAATCCAACTTCAGGTTAGCATTCGAACCCCCTCTAGTATTAAGTTGTAAGCAACGGATAACTGCATTAAGCAATGTGTATAAATAAACAATACAATTGTTCCATGAACAAAAGATTGTTGTTTTCTCCCTAGTAGCAACAACACATCTATAACCTTAGAGATTCATGTCACTTCCCTAGATTTAAAAGAGACATGAACTGATGACCCACAAGTATAGGGGGTGTATCGTAGTACTTTTGATAAATAGGAGTGTCGATCCCAACGAGGAGCATAAGGTGCTGAACAGTGGTATGGAGCAGGAAATCCCTGTGAATACTTAGCAAACGGTTTTTTAGTGGTTTTTCTCAGAAGGCAACAAAACAACGAGCAAGTAATAAAGAACAAACGCAGCAAGTGGCCCAATCCTTTCTTAGCAAAGGACAAGCCGATGGAAATACTTATAAGGACCAAATGTTCTCGAGGACACATGGGAATTCTGTCAAGTGCTTTCGCTTCAAATAGCTAAGTACTCTTCTCTGGTGTTGTAAGTGTTGTGTGGGTGAACCTGTGCTAATGTGCCGACCTTAATTGGACTAATACATACTTGTGATTAACCCCCCTACAAACATCCGTAACTATAGGAAAGTAATTAAGATATAAATCTAACCACAGCCTTAAACTCTGAGACTTACGCTCCCTTGTGCAAAGGTGTCCTAACGGGGGTTCAGGTTTCTGTCACTCCGGAAACCCCACAATTAGTAGCCAAATACACAATGCATTCCCCTAGGCCCATAAATGGTGAAGTATCATGTAGTCGACGTTCACATGACACCACTAGAAGAATAGCACCACAACTTAAATACTAAACCATTGAATAATAACTCAACACAAATTCACTACTAACAACATGACTTCTCCCATGTCCTGAAGAACACAACGAACTACTCACAAGACATCATATGGATCAAGATCAAAGATGATATGGTAATGGATAGCAATCTTAACATAAACAATAATCCAATGGTTCCACTCACAAGCATCAACTACAATAGTAATCAACACCGGGAAAGTTTCCCCTAAGAACTAAAGCAATATCCAACATAATTGTTATAACGGGACAGAGTGGTGATGATGGTGCTGGTGGAGATGATGGTGTGGATGATGATGATGATCCCGATTAAGACTAGATTGACGATGGTGTTGATGGCGATGGTCTTCCCTCTCCGAGAAGGAATTCCCCCGGCAGAAATATGTCTGCCGGAGAGATCTTTCTCTCTTGGTGTTTTCCGCCCCCCAGAGGCGGCGGAAATCTATCTGTGGTCGCTCCCCCAGGCTTAGGGTTCCGTAGGGAAGATATAGGCGAAGGGGCAGAGTCGGGAGCCGGGCAGGTGGGCCAGACCTGCCCTAGGCGCGACCCAGGTGGGGCCCACGCCTAGGGGGTGTGGGCCCCATGCGGTCCCTCTTTGCTCCTCCTTCTGGCTTCCTTCGTCATCTTGGAAAATAATATGTTTCCATATTTTTCTGGTATTTTTCTGATCTTCGCGAAATTGCATCGAAACGCCTTCTTTTCCATCATAATCAAGACTCCGGCAGTCGATCCTCCAAGAATCATCCAACATGCATAAACAGATGAAAAGCCATAAGTAATGCCTCATAATAAGACATATATCAATGAATAGAGGTAGATTATGATAAAGAATGGTGATGCAAATTGGGTGTATCATGAACCCACTATCGAGCATAAATACTCCCTCTTGGAGTCACTAGCATCTACTTGGCCAAGATAGCTACTAGAAACAGAGAGCATGCAAGATCTCAAACAACGCATACATGATAGAATTAATAATCAATAAGACATGATAGAATCAATAATCAATCTGACATAGCAATCTCAATATCCATCGGATCCCCGCAAACACAACATGTATGATTACAAATAGATGATCTTGATCATGAACGGATCTCACAAGATCTAAACATGATAGCACAAAGGAGGAGAAACAACCATCTAGCTACTGTATGGACCCATAGTATAAGGGTGAACTACTCACGCATCATACCGGAGGCTGGCATGGTGATGAAGAAGGCCTCCGGGATGATCTCTCCCCTCCGGCAGGGTGCCGAAAAGATCTTCATATACCCCTAATCTAGGAACGATGGTGGCGGTGACTACAGACTGTTTCGTGGAGATCTAATCGGGTACTTAGGTTTTTGACATCGGGGTGTTTATATAGGCGAAGAGGTGAGGCAGGAGGGCGGCCAGGGGGGCCACACCCTTCCCAGGCGCGGCCTAGGGTGGGCCCGCGCCTGGGGAGTGAGGCCACCCTGTGGCGCCCCTCCGTCTCTCCTCTGGACTCCGTGTTCTTCTTGGTGAAATATTAACTTTGGCTTTTGCCCCGCCAAATTCCGAGAATATTTCCTTACTAGCTTTTCTGAAACCAAAAATAGCAGAAAACGGGCAACTGGCACTACGACTTTTTGTTAATAGGTTAGTCCCAGAAAATGTATAAAAATACCTCAAAGTGTAGACAAAGCAAAGTTGATACTAAACAAGCATGGAACATAAAAAATTATAGATACGTTTACGACGTATCAAGCATCCCCAAGCTTAACTCCTGCTCGTTCTCGAGTGGGTAAGTGATAATAATAATAATTTTTTAGGTGACATGCTCCATCACAATCTTGATCAAACTATTTACAAGCATTGAAAGATGGGATCAAAGTACTCTAAACATGAGCATGAAAGATGAAATTCTAACAATAGGACATAGTAACTATGTTGCAACATAAAAGGCTACAAACAAAGATCATGAATAACAATGCATTGAAAGACGTTTGTTTGTTTCACATATAGAAAACATAGCATAGTGGCATTTAGCTTGTCCCTCGTGGAGTAGCAAAACATAAATGCATAGGACACCTTCAAAGTTCATAAGGGTGACTAGATACAAATAGTTCAAGAACAAGCAATATCAACATTATGAATCAATCAATAAGTTTTGGGACAATGCACATAGAACTAAGAATGACAACTATGCTCTCTTAATTGGTGCCTAAGGATAGAAGGTGGAGACTCAATATGTAGGAAGAAAGGCCCTTCACAGGGAAGCAGAGATTTCAAGTTTCATCAAGAGCTTCCAAAAATTATGGTACTAGTTAGCTTTCAACTCTCATTGCCCCTATCATAAGCATCTTGAAGTGATTAAGGTTAAAGTGAACAAAATATGGAGTATATGCTTGACAAAGTATAAGTTGGCAATCTCATGTCCCTTGAGTACGAGGGCCGTTCCTCGTGCTACTCATGTTTAGTTGCCGGTAAGTTCTTGTCATAGTAAGTATATGTGTATCATAGAGAACCGCAACAGGGTACCCCTTGCCCCATGACACATGATCTATCCCATATCAAAATGTCAAGGCAATAGACAATGAGAATCTTAGCAATCTTCTTATTTACCATGGGAAAATGGTGTTTTTTCTCTTCTTTCCTCTTTTTTTTTCTTTTTCTCTTCTCTTTTTTTCTATCTCTCTCTCTCTTTTTTATAAGAAGAATGCTTCATAGATTGCTCGCTATGGTGATGCTGCAAGTTTCCACCATGATTAGGCATGGCTTGGGCTAGTGGCCCACGCGTTTCTCTAACATATATACATAACTCCATGGACTTACAAGCTCCCCTTTATTTCACACCGCCGACATCCATAAACAAAAGATCATGATATCAACTGGGTAGATATTTATAGGTGTTGAAATCGTTCACCGTGATAGCACGGTTCTACTATTCCTAACTTATAAGTGCAAGCATATACAACATAGATGACACAATGGTTCAAGTTTATTAGGGGCAAGAAAAATAAAGTGTGCCATCAAGTTTGTGAGAGATTTAATCACTAATTTTCACATAACAGGTTTAATTTGGAAGATAGATAAAACAAGAATATACTTGGAATGGTGTAACACACCATGCATAGGAATTTATAGTGGACACTTTGGAATAACTTGGTTTCTTGGGAGTTGGATGCATGAGTAGAGCTTACTCAATACAAGTGGAGGCTAGCAAAATACTGGAGGCGACCAACTAAGAGAGTAATAAAGCATAAAATGGTATCACAAGTCAAAAACTAAATGATCATAGAGGCTAAGGTGACTGGTTCATAGTCATAACATGGTGTGAGCATGTGCCAAGTCAACCCAAACAAAGCATCAAAGGAGAATACCACAATATTATGCTTTTCTATGCTAAAACAACGCATGATTCTTTCAAGGCACACTAAGCAATCCCAATTGTTTAGAAAAAGTCATGATACAACAATAATCACTAAGCATAAGGTCAAAACAACATCTAGCATGATATGATAAAGTCTAGGCCACAGTAAAAACAAGCTCTCTCTTGTACCACTATAAGCATGAAACTTTCTACTCTTTTCCAACACCAATCAACTTATTTGAAACATTTTTCAACGAAAGCGGGGGTCCCACTAAGAACAATACAAAAGCGTATGAAACAATAAAAACTAAGTGTCTAGAAAGAGACCTGAGATTTTTATTGATGAAGAAGGGGATGCCTTGGGCATCCCCAAGCTTTGACGCTTGGACCTCTTGAACATTTCTTGGGGTCACACGGGGTGGCATCCCCAAGCTTGAGCTTTTGTACATTCTTCATCTCATTACATCATTCTTCCTCTACACTTGGAAATTTCCTTCATACAAAACTTCACATAATCTTCATTAGCAACATCCAACATTAGTGCATTCAAAAGTTATAGAGCTTTGGGTTTAGATTCAAAAGATAAAAACTTTCATTAAAAACACAAGCTACTGTAGCAATTCCTTTTGAAATTCTCAATTTACCAAAGAGAACTAACAAAGAAATAGATAGAAGACAAATGCAAATAATGGAAGAAATCTGTCAAAACAGACCAGCAGGTAAAAACAGATTTTTTCGAAGACCTTATGTTGCTCAAATCGAATATGTAGGGGTTCGTAGCATGGAAAACAAAAAAATTCTACCGCATGCACACAAACAAGCCAAGATCTATCTACTAGATTGTAGCAACGAGTCGATTAGAGTACTCACCCTCGAAGATTCCAAAGCGGTTAACGAGAGGAGATTCTCGTGGGTGATGTAGTCGTACACTTGCCGATCTCAAGATCGTGTAGACGATCCTTCTGGCGCTGCATTCCGGCAGCGCTTCCGCAGTCGGTCACACGTTCGGTACTCGATGAACACCTTCCTCTCCCTTGTTCTAGCAGGCAGCGGAGGTTGTAGTTCTCCCCTCGCGATTCCGGCAGCACGACGGCGTGGTGTCGGAAGTGGAGGGAAGATCCCACAGGGCTTCTCCTATGTCGGTACGAGTTATGGTGGATCTAGGGTTTCCCAGCGATCTAGGTTTAGAAGGCCGGGATGAGGAGGAGGTGTTGGCGGCGGCTAGGGCGACGACGACGAGGCGGCGGCGCGATGGTGGCGTGCGGCGGCGGCGCATAGGGTGGGGAGGGCTGGCTCTTGTGGTGTTTGGGGCAGCCCTCCCCCACTATTTATGAGAGGGGGCAGCCTTGGGAGGGGAGGGTTTGAATCCAAACCCAAACCCAAGTTGGATTGAAGGACGGACTCTTTCCTTCTTCCACTAAAAAATCATTGTTCCAGTTTGACTTTTCAAACCTTTCGTTTGACTTTCAATTTAGAGCTTTAATTCTCTCTTACAAATGCCCAAACCAAGTGACCTAGGATACCCATGACACATTCATGGACCATTCCCCTTCCGGTCCGGTGAACCTTCTAGAACCTCTCCGATGAAAACATCGAAATCATTCCCGAACTCCGGAATCGGACTTTCCTTATATGAATCTTATTCTCCGGACTATTCTGGATCTCCTCGTGATATCCTGGATCCCATCCGAGACTCCGAACAGCATTCGGTATCCCTACTTACATTCCATATCTACTAAACAACATCGAATCCTTAAGTGTGTCTCCCTACGGTTCGTGAATTATGCGAACATGACCGAGACACTTCTCCAATCAATAACCAATAGAGGAATCTGGAAATTCATATGGCTCCCACATATTTCTATGATTACTTTGCGATCGAATGAACCACTAACATACGATATAAATTTCCCTTTGTCTCGCGATAGTTTACTTATCCGAGGTTTGATCGTCGGTATCTCTACATACCTAGTTCAACCTCGTTACCGATAAGTACTCTTTTCTCGTTCCCGTGATATGTGATCCCTTGTGACCAGTCACATGCTTGCAAGCCAATTGGATGACATTCCACCGAGAGGGCCCAGAGTATATCTATCCGTCATATGGATGGACAAATCCCACTCTTGATCCATGTGCCTCAACACATACTCTTCGAACACTCAATGCCACCTTTATAGCCACCCAGTTACATTGTGGTGTTTGATGTCATCAAAGCATCCTTCCGGTGATGGTGGTTAGCATGATCTCATGGTCGAAGGAATTAGGTTACTATGTATCAGAAAGCTTATAGCAAATGAACTATTGAAATGACTTGATCTTAATGCTATGCTTATCTATAGGAGTATGTCCATCTTACCATTCTCCTAATGATATGATCTTGTTGTTAACAACATCTCAATGTTCATGATCGGGAAACCACGATCATCTATCAACCAACAAGCTAGTATTACAAAGAGGCTTTACCAGGGACTCTAATTTAGTTTACAAATCATACAAGTATTAATGTTTCCGGTTAATACTATTATAGCATGAATGTAAACATTTATCATAAACACAAATATATAATAATAACCACTTTTATTATTGCCTCTAGGGCATATCTCCAACAGAATAGTGTTGAACTAACGGGAGTTAGCTAACAACCTAGGGGATTTATTTAGAAAATTACATCTCAATCCGATATACAGAGATTTTTCATGAATTTTTACAGTGAAGCATAAAAATCTATTTCGGGACAGCAACTTCCCCAAATCTTACTTCCCTCTCATTAGAGGTTATTCTTGGCACAAAAATCAAATAAAAAGTATAAGGAGAGGTTATTACAGAAGTAATAACTTCCAAGACTCAAGAAAACTATTGGGTTATCTCCCAATAAGTACTTTTCTTTAATGCCTTTAAGTTAGGCACAAGAAGCAAGAATCAAGTATTTTCAAATGAAGAAGCATTAACATCAAATTTTGATTTCAAAGGAGGAGAAAAAGGTAACTTCTCTCTTCTCATAGGGAAGTGTTCAATACCTTTCTTGAATGGTAATTGATATTTAATGCTGCCTTCTTTCATATCAATGATGTCACTAACAGTTCTAAGAAAAGGTCTTGTCAAAGTAATAGGACAAGAAGCATTGCATTCAACATCCAAAACATAAAAATAAACAAGGACATAGGCATTGTTAACCATAATAAGAACATCATTAACACTCCCCATGAGTTTCTTCTTAGCATTATCATCAAGTGGGACATCTAAATAGCAATCTTCCAAATGTGGCAAATCAAGCATTTCATAAATCTTTCTAGGCATAATAGAGACACTAGAACCAAGGTCACATGAACCTTTGAGATCAAAGTCATTCACTTGCATATTAATGATGGGTTCCCAACTATCTTATACTTTCCTAGGAATAGAGGCTTTGTGTTTCAATTTTTCTTCCTTAATTTTAATGAGAGCATCGGTGATGTGTTTTGTAAAAGCCATATTCATAGCACTAGCATTAGGACTTCTAGCAAGATTTTGTAGGAACATAATCACTTCAGAAATAGTGCAACTATCAAGATCAAAATCAAACTTAGCATCACAGGTAGTAGACTTATTGGGTTTAGGCATTGTTGTAGGAGGAATGGGGACTTCTTGTGGTTTACTAGCATCAATAGTACAAACACTGTTGTTTCTAGCAATTTATTCTTCTCTTTCCCACTTAGCATGCAATTTAGCTAACAATCTAACATTTTCATCAATAGTAACTTGTATGGCATGAGTAGCAGCAAAGGTACTTTCCAAGGTTCAGGTTTAGCAGCCATTTTATTAATCAAAGAGGATTGAGCTTCAAACAAAGATGAAATATTTTTCTCAACATTCAAAAGCTTTTCCTCCATAGTCTTGTTGAAAGTAGTTTGTTTACTAATAAAGTCTTTAAGCATGACTTCAAGTTCAGAGGGAGCACTTCTATTGCTGTTGTAGGAATTTACATAAGTATTACCATTATTGGGAGGATAAGGCCTATAATTATTATTACCAAAATTATTCTTATAGGCATTATTGTTGAAATTGTTGTTTCTAATGAAGTTCACATAAACTTGCTCTTCTTGAGCAACCAAAGAAGCTAAGGAACATTATTTGGATCAATATGAGCTTTTCCATTAACAAACATAGCCATAATAACATCAATTTTATCACTCAAATAGGATGTTTCTTCAACAGAATTTACCTTCTTACCATGTGGAGCTCTCTCAGTGTGCCATTCAGAATAGTTGACCATCATATTATCAAAGATCTTTGTTGCAGCACCCAAAGTAATGGTCATAAAGGTACCTCCAGCAGCAGAATCCAACAGATTTCTTGAAGAAAAGTTTAACACTGCATAAAAAGTCTGGATAATCATCCAAGCAGTCAGTCCATGAGTGGAACAATTCTTTACCAAAGATTTCATTCTTTCCCAAGCTTGAGCAACATGTTTATTATCAAGTTGCTTAAATTTCATTATTTCACGTCTCATAGATATAATCTTAGGAGGAGGATAGTATTTTCCAATAAAAGCATCTTTGCATTTAATCCAAGAATCAATACTATTTCTAGGCAAGGATAGCAATCATTCTTTAGCTTTTCCTATCAAGGAGAAAGGAAACAATTTGAGTTTAATAATATCTCCATCTACATCCTTATATTTTTGCATCTCACAAAGTTCAACAAAGTTATTAAGGTGGGCAGCAACATCATCAGAACTAGCATCAGAAAATTGCTCTTTCATAACAAGATTCAACAAAACAGGCTTAATTTCATAAAAGGTAGCATCAAGAGCAGGTGAAAAAATATGTGTACTCAGAAAATCATTGTTGTTTGTGCTAGTGAAGTCACACAACTTGGTGTTCTTAGCAGAATCCATTTTTGAAGGGTGGAGCAAGCCAACAGCAGCAACTAGAGTAGGAACTATTTTTTTGTGTTTTTTATAAAAAAAGCAAACCAAACGAAACTATTTTTTTGTAATTTTTGATAAAAAGAAGCAAGCAAAACAAAGAAAAAGTAACTAAGAAAAACAGAAACAAAGTAAAGAGAATGGTTGTGAAAGACTCCCCTTGTGAAGATGTCCCTACTTCCCGGCAATGACGCCAGAAAAAGTCTTGATGAGCTCAGATCACTCTATAGCTTCATTGGGAAACCCGAAGAGGAAGGTGTGATGAGCAAAGCAGTAAATTTCCCTCAGTTATAAAACCAAGGTTATCAAACCAATAGGAGGAAGGAAACAACTCAAAGGTGTTGCTAGCAACTTGGAATCCTACACAACACAAACTCAAGACTTTGCCTCAACTTACAGTGAGGTTGTCAATCTCATTGGTTTGCTGAAAACAAAGGATTAAACGTATAATGTGAAAGGTAATGGTTGCTTGTAGAGAGTAAACGGTAACAGTAGATGATGTATCAATGGTAAAGATTGGACCGGCGTCCACAGTTCACTAGAGGTATTCTCCTTAAGAAAGATAACATAACATGTTGGGTGAACAAATTACAACGGGGCAATTGACAGGACTGAGCAAGGCATAACAATGCAAATACTAGACATCATGATTCCTATGAGACTTGATTGGGCATTACAACAATATACATAGACCGCCATCCAACTACATCTATGACTAGTAATCCACCTTCAGGTTATCATCGAACCCCCTCCAGTATTAAGTTGCAAGCAACGGATAACTGCATTAGGCAATGTGTGTAAAGTAAACAATACAATTGTTCCATGAACAAAAGATTGTTGTTTTCTCCCTAGTAGCAACATAACATCTATAACCTTAGATATTCCTGCCACTTTCCTAGATTTAATAGAGGCATGGACCCACTATCGAGCATAAATACTCCCTCTTGGAGTCACTAGCATCTACTTGGCCAACATAGCTACTAGAAATGGAGAGCATGCAAGATCTCAGACAACACAAACATGATAGAATCAATAATCAATAAGACATGATAGAATCAATAATCAATCTGACATAGCAATCTCAATATCCATCGGATACCCACAAACACAACATGTATGATTACAAATAAATGATCTTGATCATGAATGGAGCTCACAAGATCTAAACATGATAGCACAAAGAGGAGAAACAACCATATAGCTACTGTATGGACCCATAATGCAAGGGTGAACTACTCACGTATCATACCAGAGGCTGGCATGGTGATAAAGAAGGCCTTCGTGATGATCTCTCCCCTTCGGCAGGGTGCCAGGAAGAGCTTCAGATCCCCCCGATCTAGGGACGATGGTGGCGGCGGCTACAGACTGTTCCGTGGAGATCTGATCGGATACTTAGGATTTTGGCATCGGGGTGTTTATATAGACGAAGAGGCGAGGCAGGAGGGTGTCCAGGGGCCCACACCCTGCCCAGGAGTGGACTAGGGTGGGCCTGCGCCTGGGGGGTGCAGCCACCCTGTGGCGCCCCTCCGTCTCTCCTCTGGACTCCGTGTTCTCCTCAGTGAAATATTAACTTTGGCTTTTGTCCCGTCTAATTCCGAGAATATTTTCTTACTAGCTTTTCTGAAATCAAAAACAGCAGAAAACAGGCAACTGACACTGCGGCATCTTGCTAATAGGTTAGTCCCAGAAAATGTATAAAAATACCTCAAAGTGTAGACAAAACAAAATAAAATTGATAATAAATAAGCATGGAACATCAAAAATTATAGATACGTTTACGACGTATTAGTGCACAGTGCATAAGACGAATTTTTGGACATGAACACGATATCTAGTATGTACTCGTACCATTAGTTTTCATATAAAGGGAAAATGTATATAAATTAATGCTATTTTGGTGTTGCACATGCCAAATAATTGATTTATGATTTTTTTGCCAAAATCATTTTAGATTGGACATGAATTGTGTCAATGAACTATGAACATGTGGCAGTGATGCTCTATGTACAATAGATAAACACTATGTGTGGAGATAATTTTAGATTTATCGTGCCCATGCTATAATAGTAGTAATAATCCACTAAACTATTCTACTCCCTCTGTCCTGAAAAGGATGTTGCTGATTTGTCTAAATTTAAATATATTTAAACATTATTTAGTATATAAATACATTCGAATTTATATAAATTTGTGACATCGCGACATCCTTTTAGAACCGAGGGAATACAATGTTATACTCCTACACAAAAATCGAAGGGGGAAAATGAGTGACTGTTTTTTATTTCAGTGAACCTTTATAGGTCAACTTAACTATAGTCCCATTTGGGTGCTTTTGATACACTATAAATATCTGAAAACATCCACCTAAAAAATCCATCTCAACAATAATGAAGTTAATCCACTACCAATCAATTACCGTATGCGCAGAGTTGCAACTTGCCGATGGCCCACTTCAAGAGCTCCAAACCGTGCCGCGGCCACCAGGGTATAAGTATATGTTGACCATCACGGCCCCAAAAGACCAGCGCACCAAAGCAGCAACCATGACCAGTGATGACAATCGTAAATTGGAAGACTGACTTGAAACCACGCCAACGCACACGAAAACCGTCTGGATCCCAAAAGATCCAATGGACACACAACTCCACGTGCACTCCACCAACGCTAGACGTACCATCATAGTGAGGATAGGGCGGGAGGACTTTATTCTCACTTCAGGATGTAGCCGTCGTCTCACCATCACAAAAAGAC
Organism: Avena sativa; assembly: GCA_916181665.1. Lineage (NCBI taxonomy): Eukaryota > Viridiplantae > Streptophyta > Magnoliopsida > Poales > Poaceae > Avena > Avena sativa. The sequence goes on along the minus strand of OV702279.1, from coordinate 377,449,032 downwards.
ATGAAAAAAACTAAATAAAGTACTAAGAAACCCACCGCCATCGAGGGGTAGTGGTATGCCGCGCTTTCAAGGCCCTAAGGCCACCAGAGGTGGAGCGGACCGGTGGCGTCACCGACAATTGGAACCCTAGATCACTTTTTTTGGTCACCACTGTGATAACCTCTCTCTCTGTGCTTAGTACCCTGTCAGGTTGAGCGTTGCCAATAAGCCCAATATTGGTATTAGGTTTATGTAGTTCATCTGAGGGCTCATTTTATCTTGGAAAAACCGATACAATTAAATTATAGGGCGATGTAATTAGGGTACTAGAGGCGGTCACAAAACACTATAAAAATACATTCGACCATTCTGACACTTTTTTACGGCCACTACAAGAATCTTGACGGTACATGACAATCTCATATCGTCATGGATCAGGGGAAAATGTCATAAATAACCATCCACGACGAATTCTGCGACAGAAAAAAAGTTCGTAAACTTCACATCATTATCTGATCTGTGACTTTTTTGTGCGGTGTTCCTTCAATTTCGTTGCGGCCAACATGACCGGTCCAGCCTAGGCCCAATCAGTTGTGACATTTTTTGTCACGGTTGACGCCACGTGGCTGAAGGTATCGTGGGCGGCCGTTAGCGATGTCGAATGACGTCATGCTAGCCATAAGTAATGTTATCATCATCCTGCCGTTTTTTCTTCAAAGCTTGATTTCGTTAGCGCCACTTCCTTACGTCATCATGACGTCTACGACGTTATCCTAGCCGTGATGAATTTCCTTTATTCGCAGCTTGCCACCAGAAGGAAGACACGTGGTCCATTAAAATGATGACATGTTGGTTATTGGTAGGATTACACGTGTACTAATCAGACACGTGGACAGCACGCCCGCTCAGCACGCCCGCTCAGTTCCCCTCAAAAAAATAAAAAAAAATACACCCGCTCTGAACCCTCGTTCCCCACCGGCGCTTCCGGCGGCGGCCATGGACGCCAGGGTGCCGCCCGTTCTCACGAACTCCGTGATGGCGGCCGAGTTCCGGCACCAAGGCCTTGTCCCGGGCGATCCAGAGGGCCTCTTCTGGCGGGCGGCAGCGTCGTCCATTGACATCCTAGGGCCGGAGCTCGGCCCAGTAATGGCGTTGGCGGCCGACTTGCTGAACAACCACCCGGACGAGGCGCAACTGCTCTTCTACCGCTTGTTCGACCGGCCTGACTACGCCTTTCCCGACCCGCCCATCTCCCCCGCCGCTCGCTTCTTCGCCTTCCCTCCCAACGACGCCGTCGACCGCGTCAGTCGCCTCCCCGACGAGCTCCTCGGCAACGTCGTCTCTCGCCTCCCCGTCAAGGACGCCGCGCGCATGGCCGTTCTCTCCCGCCGCTGGCGTGGGGTCTGGCGCTCCGCCCCGCTCGTCCTCGTCGACGCCGACCTCGTCCCCGCCGCCGTGTCCACCGTCCTCGTCGCGCACCCGGGGCCAATCCGCTGCGTCCACCTCACCAACAGCTGCACGGAGGAGTTCCATGGCCTGCTCAAGCGCTGGCTCCAGCTCCTCGCCGACAAGGGCGTCCAGGAACTCGTCCTCGTCAACCGCCGCTGGCCGTTCGACTTCGCTCTCCCCGCCACCTTCTTAGGCATGGCTACCCTCACCCGCCTCTACCTCGGCCTCTGGAAGTTCCCCTGCACGGTCGGCCTCCCGCGCGCCACCTGTTTCCCTAACCTCCGTGACCTGGAGCTCTGCAACGTCCTCATGGAGGGCAGGGATTTGGACTTCATCCTCGACAGGAGCCCCGTGCTGGAGAATCTCTCTCTCCTAGGTAATCTATTGAAGTTTCGCCTCCGCCTTGTTAGCCAAAGCCTACGGTGCGTGCGGCTCCTCGCCTGCTTCGTTGAAGAAATCTTCGTGGTGGACGCCCCACGCCTTGAGCAGCTCACCCATTCGGAAACTTGGATCCTCGGTGGCAAATGCTCCAAGATCAAGATCGGCCATGCCCCCAAGCTTGCCATGTTGGCATTTTTGCATCCAAGAAATCATGTCCTCGAACTCGGCAGCACCATCATCAAGGTGCCTAAGCCTTCAATTTGCTCAATCCTGCACGATCGATGAAAATTTATGATCTTTCTTATCTTAATTGGTCACATCGTGACTGCAAATGCAGGCTAGGACAAGGCTGAGCCCAAGCACCATGGTGCCAAGTGTGACAATCCTGGCTATGCACATCCATTTCGGAGTCCGCAATGATCTCAAGATGGTCCCCAGTCTCCTCAGATGTTTTCCAAATGTTAAGCTGCTCCACATCAGGGTAAATCCCCTGATGCTTCTTTTTGCATTCATTTGCACGATCATGTACAAGCATCATGTTGCTAATTGCTATCAATTGCTAATGATCTGCATGTGCATTTTATTTTATTGTACTTTCAGTCTGGAGAAGGTGGTCAATCTGCTGGCAAGCTCAACCTGAAATTCTGGCAAGAGTCTGGTACCATAGAATGCATCCAGTCGACCATCAAGTGGCTCGAGTTCTATGACTTCCAAGGTGGTCGAAGTGAGCTCTCATTCCTCAAATTTTTCTTTGAGAGCGCATTGGGGTTGGAGGAGGCGGTGATTCAGTTGTCAGCTGATTTCACTTCGATGGAAGAGGTGAATTCCAAAGTGGAGAGCCTGGGGTCCATGAAACGGGCCAGTGAAGACTCCTCAGTTCTGGTCACTGGCTGTTCTGATCGTCATGGAGGTTACATTCGGAGCTTCAAGAGAGGTTCTGAATTTTCTTTTCGCGACCCTTTTGCTAACTATTCTGTTGCTCCAGTATGCACATGCAGGCCACCGTTTGAGATTTGTATTCAGTGTTCAAAGATTCTTCCCGCCTCTAGGTTCTGCTAGTATGAGTCGCAGTACCTTTGTGGTTGTGCATAGGTACCAGTCTGTTGCAATTATTGTTTTTTGGTTGGCACTTGGCAATTACAGACCACTGTATTTCTGTTTCATGTGATTTCATTAGGTAGCTATATGATGACAATGGTGTTACATTGCATTTTTTTTTTTTTGCCAAACATACGAGACTATGCTGGTGAGAATTAGTGATGTCTGAGCAAATTGATGTTCTGTGTACTGTCATACAAATCTCTATGTTACATGAAAAATTATTTCCAGCTGGCAGAAGATTTTTGGTGCTTGAAGATTGTGCAGTTGTGTGTATTCTGATTGATTTGCATATGCGCAGTCAACATTTGTGGCACCTCCTTATGGTTTATCTTATTCTTCGGTTGTGAAATTCGAATCTTGATATGCAAGCTTTTAGGACTAAAGTTTACTAGGAAAAGTGACTGGTTTTGCGGAGGCAGTTTACCAGGAATATAATTTAGTATATAAGTACGAGAGATGAGAAAGATAGAAAATGTCCACAAGCTTCTAGTAGTGCGTCGTAGTCATGCAATAAGCAAATTGCATGGAAGGTTTCTCACTAAGTAGGTTGAATAGGCAGAATTAAGTGTTTAGAAATTTACCATGATTCACTGGATTTTGTTAAAAGAGAAGTCCTGATTCTTATGTTGTTTGCTGTGTTTTTGCCTCAAGATTCCCTCGGCAGAGATTCACTTGCCTGTTATGTGGGCATGTACATGCTACCTTTTATTATTGTAGTCTATCTCTACTTTTTATTATTTTTAAATGTCCTTACTATATTATCTCCACTGTATTTTTGGGATGCAACATTAGCTACAAGTGTTAGTTAACTTTGCTGCACTAATAGGAATCGAAGGAAAAACATAGTTAATTGTCTGCAACCAGCCAACCAGTGTTATTTTACAGAGGCATTGGCACATTACTAAGTGACTTAAGCTCGGAACATTTCATGTATTTATCGACATTACATTGTTCCTTTATCCCCGCTAACACTTTATTCTTTATTCAGCTAATGACAACAAGTTCGTTATTATTTTCGCTTTGAGCAGCAAGATTTCTTATCGATCATTATAAAGAACCTATTTTCATGGTACCGGGATTTATGGTTTACATGGATGAGTGCTACTCCAAAAACGTAATTTTCTCAAGTTGTTGCAAACACATAATTGATAGGCTAGATCTTGCTGGTGCGTGTTTCAGATTTTCTAACAACCATTTTTATTTAGTTTGGCATTGATTAATTTCTGAAATTGCTGCTGGTGTTGCACTTGCTTTGCTTATGAAGCATGCTAGTTTAGTACCTGCAAGACATGTTAACATCCAAGCTTGCAACCATATAACTGAGGTATTCACACCTTAAAGTTATGATCTACGAATAATTATATCTTCTGAATGGAAATATGTGGGTTATCTCTTTCCAAAATAGCCTAACACCCTTTGCGCGTTCTAGGAGAGTGGTACGGAGTAACATATACTTTAAAAGCGCAACTTGTTTTTTCTGATATTTTGTATGCTAATGACAACTGACTGCACTTACTATTCATGATTGTAGTACAATAGTTTGCTCTGCTTCTCCTGTTAGCAAAAATAGTGTTCTGCTTTATGCTACCTCTACTTATCTGATGATGACTGTCATTCACCCATAACGACATTCTCTCTTATTTCAGAGCTACATTCTCTTTCGTTGTTTAATTTTTGCTTAAATCCTAGGATCTTATTTCATTCACAATCCATTATTTAGCGAAACTGGCATGCTTTTATGTGCCCAAAGGATGTTATCAGTTTGCTTATTATCCAATAATAAAGCATAAATGTCGGTGTCCATTCCATAGGAGAGGGGAAGCCTGGAGCAAAGAGTGGAAATTTTGGTGCACTGGCCAAGAATTGTGCTCATGCATTCCGATGAAAGAAAAATCACCAACTCTTCTGTCTAGTCGTCCCCTGTTATTTGGTAATTCCTCCGTTTCGCAATATAAGCCATTTTAGTAAGCTGTTTTAGTTTGCTAAAAAGACTTATATTGTGAAACGGAGGTACTGCTACTTAACTTGTTTATTGATCAATTTAGTTACGGGCCTCCTCAGTGATGGTCACTGGCTGTTGTGATCCTGAAGGAATTACTGTACATTCGGAGCCTCGAGAGAGGATCTGGCTTTTCGACCCTTCTGCGAACTACTGAAGTCATAGTAGGTGTGCCATGTGCATTTGATCACGAGACGTAAATTACTCTGGAAGTGTTACATTGATCTGTTGCGGTGGCATGTACGTACATGCAAGACAACACTGCTTGAAAATTGTTTTGAGTGTTTGAAGATTCGCGACGCCTCTTGGTTCTTCTAGCATGATTACCTTAATTAAGTGTACAAGTTAGTAGGTACTGTTGACACCCTTGACGTAGGAATCAGGACGGACGCCTTTGGTAGCCTGCAGTTCGGGCGGACCGAGTTGGATAGAAATCGGTTTGTTTGGTTGCATGCTGCACATTCACATTGTGGCCCCCGTTTGGTTGTCTGCAGCACATCCACATTGTGGCCCGCACGAGTATTAAAGCCGGAGCCAAGGCCAGGGATAATGATCGATTCAGCCGTTTTCAGCCGGACTAAGAGCATCTCTAGCAGACATTGAGAAGTCGCGAACGGAAAAACGTGTTCCTAGATCACGTTCGAGCTAGTTTTTGCTTGAAAAACACGATGGCCAGAACCAGAAATTCGAACCGTAAACATAAGATTTTTAAACATTTGTGGGAGATTTCAAAACGCGAGCATAGTTCATACATAGTACTGACGCGATCATATGTACAAAACGCGAATTAAACCTAAATACTGCAGGGGGATTTGTCGTCGTCGCCGCTAAACCCTAGCATGGACACAAAATCAGGCTCACCGGAGCCCAGGGAGCGGCGACGACGCTTCCGGCGGCGGGCTTCACTCCTCGTCGGAGAAGTCGAAGTTCGATAGCCCGGAGCTGCTGTCGAAGACGAGGTCGATGACCTCCACCTAGTGCGCCGCCCGCTTGAGCTTGCCCTGGACCTGCTTCTCGCGGGAATCGCGGTCGCCGGCGAGCCCCTGCTCGTGGAAGATGTCATTGATGAGCTCGTCGCACCAAGCTCGACGGGCCTCCGCCTCCGCCTTCCCGATGGTCCATCGCGTACTAGATCGGCCGGATTTGCTACGGCCGGCGAGAAATTGCTCGTCGATGCTCGGCGATTTGAGCGATGGTGCGCGACGGAGGCGTGGAGGAGAAATGGATCTTTACCTGAGAAACGAGCTCGGAACCGGGGATTTATGGGTCAAGGGGGTCGATTCCCAGGCGCCCGAGAAAAATTCCCAAGTCGAGCCGTGTTTACGGTGTCTACTCGGGCCAGATTTCGCCACCCGGCCTGAAAAACCGCCAAAATTTTCTGGATCCGGCGTTTTTGGTGTCTGCTAGAGATGCTCTAAGCGTTTAGCTGAATCTAAATTGAATATTCCCTTTTCTGGTTCGGGTTTGTGGTTTTTGTTGCGTCCCGTCACGCGCGGCCTGAAAAAAATACGAGAAACCCGACCCGAGAACGCGTTTTCTGGTCCACACTTTTACGCTATCTGCTAGAGATGCTATAGGTCGGGTGTGCAAGGCTATCTTCTTCCACCACTTTCTCTCTCCTCTCTAAACATGCTTACTCTTCATATCTTGGGATTAGCACATACAAGCTTCAAATTGAGTCGAGTTGTACATGAAAAAGATACGCATCGACGATAAGATTTCATTTTGACCATCGGCTTCGAGGTTGGTGAACTGTATCTCCTCGGAGTTATGGTCAAAGTTGGAGTTTTTTTGCTTGTTTGTTCAGATTCGTCGCACAGAAACAATCGCTCGAAGTGTCCTTTGAGGGTTAGCTTGATCTTGTTGTTCCCCCATAATTTTCGTGTTGCAAGTTTTATGTTTTAATAAAGGTATAGGGATCCATCTAAAACTCTCCTCTCTGAAATATAAATTGTATGTGTACATACCTAAGGATGAACTTATCCGCTTTTGTGTGAGGTTAAAAATGATGTAGAGAAAGATGGTCTACTCGACGAGAGGGTCGTGCAGGTCGTGTAGGTAGTTCCAGGAAAGATGCCGGCCTTGCATGTGTGATTGCATACTTGATTGATGCATTGAGCCCTTGCCTGAAGCTCTTCTGCTTCTTCTTGTCATCAGATACCTCATCACCACCATAACGAGAAAGATTCATGAAGTTCCTGATGTAGGTGTTGACGTTATCATTTCCTTGCTTCAGGTTGAGAAAAGCCTCCTTCATCCTTTCCATCACAATCTCTGAGAGAAACTGCTCTTTGAACGCTCCAGTGAACCTTTCCCAAGTTGGCTGGAACCCAGTGCAGCTTGCCTTCAAGTAGTTCTCCCGCCAAAGAGCTGCATCTCCCTTGAGAAGGTGAGTAGCACACTTGACCCACTCCTGCTCCGGAACATCAGCAGTCTCGAGCAACCTTGAGATCTCACGCAGCCAATCATCCGCGTCCAGAGGTCGGTCAGAAACATCAAACTGACGAGGGTTGAATTTGAGGAAGCTCTTGATGTCGCCCCGCTTGGGAGGTGGAGGGAGTGGAGCAAACTCATTTCTTCTGACACTTTCTTCCAAGCGCTGCTGGTTCTGCTGCATCGCTGCCAAGGCATTAGCTATGTTTGACAATGCGGCCCCAAGCTCTGGTGGTATGTCCTCATCTGAACGGCGTGGTGGAGCCATCCTGAGATTGATATAAAACACAAGTCAGTACTATAATGGAGAATAATAATAATCCAAGATAGTACCAAAATGGAATTAACCAAGATTAAAGGATACAATTTACTAAGATGATATTAGAATATCAACAAAGTTCAAAGCACCTAAAAGATATTAAGCATATCGCACATGACTGAAAAGGAGTGTGGTACACAAATATATGAAAGAAAAATTTTCCACAAATTTCGGCATTAAAATACCAATAGATGCGCAAAATTATTTAACGAATCAAGATTAGTGACTCTACCGATTCAATATACAAAAGCGAATGATAAGAGTAGTGGTATGGTCGCGACTCCATCCCGCACTCAAATCATTACTCCGCACATGAACAAGTGGAACACATATCCTAACCCCTTCTTCTCACGTTGAACCTAAAGATTGGTAACTACGGAAACGAACACCCCAAACAAGATAATGTCGGATACAAGGAGGAAGACAGATGGCGTCGGTTTGCAAAAGCCTGTCGGTATGGATTGTACCAACAGTTGATAACCAAAGGCAGGTAAGATAACAACTTGGATGCAACAGATAGACAAGGGAATACACACACACACACACAACCTATGGTACTACGGAAACCCAGAACACGTGAATCCTAGTTTGAATTTTGAGAAGAGGATTGAAAACGTTGCACTTCCTTACCAGAAAAGGGTGGGTGGGTGGGTAAGAAGAAAAGTGGAAGCAGTCCTACTCTCGCGTTTTGTTTTTCCCTAGTATACATAACTACCAAAATATTTGCTAGACTGACAACAACCGTTTGGCTGAAACCCTGAAGGTCGGGATGGCTCTGATACCAATTGTAACTACCTCGGTGAATTACGCTCCTAGATACAAGCCTGGATGAGCGGTAGTGGTTGAAATAGTACGGTGGGGCCCCAAAAGCCACTCACGGGTAGACCTTTCGGCCGTCCCAACCACTTCCAACTCAACGGGACCTGTACGGGCGGCGTAATCGGCAGGCGAAGGGATCAACTACATACACAAATGGGTATGTATGCAAGCCACCATACAAGAGTACATCAGAGCCATACCATCTAGAAAGAAAGGAAATATAGCAACGCCATACGGCAAGATTCAAATATCCTGGATAAATCTATAGTTTAGGATAACTCCTCATACAACACACATCAGAGTATCAAGCGGAAGCGGCAAAACAAGTCCGAGTACGGATAAGAAGCAAATCGGCATAAGATGCCATGGAAATAAGCACATCCCGCCCACAGATCTCACGGATCCCCGTTCCCGGAATCTCTACACCGAACGATCGTTGCCCACATCATCAGCCTCTTTAACCCAGTATCCGTCCTGCGAGGGTACCTGTTCATCTGAACCAATAATTTATCGTGTGAGACCCTAAGGGTACTCAGCAAGTCTTAATGCCTCTAAAGGGGAGACAACCTGGGGTGACGCAATTGCAGCGAAAGATAAACCCTAGCAGTTCTACAGATAAACGCTAACCATCCGCCTAACCAATGATAGACGGATGTCCGTGAATTAAGGACAACAGTTATAATAGTAATTTCATCAGATCCATCCTCCTCCTCGCTTACCAACGAGGAAGCGGACGAACAACCCCCCATCCGTTGGCAATTTTATTAACCATTCCATGAGTATTGCACTATTTACTAGTCAAATTACTTAGTCAGATTAAAGCGGTACTTTAGTTATGCTTGTCTATGATCGAGAAACTGTGCTCCAAGTCGTCCATATCCGCGGACACGGCTTTCAGAAAGTTTTACCCGGCCGGGGTGCACCAATAGCAACACACGCTCGATCAACCTCGGAAAAACCAAATCAAAACCCAACGAGGCTTTCACGACTGAACAATCATAGGATTCAGAAATATTTCAGGGGGCCACCCCATTGAGTAGACCCGCAACGAAGTAAGCAAGCTTCGAGACGGACTCAAGGTTAGCGCCAATGGCTGTAAGCGACTGGGAACCCGAAAACTCGGGGTGTCGATACCGCGTAATCACTCCGCTTACCTAAACAGTACAGTGTGCTATCTGTCGCACAGTTTAAATACAGAAGTAGCATGGCATAAGTACAGGATGGTAAATAAAACCTCAAACTAGTTTGTGGCCCCAAGAAATAAGACGGAATCAAGCTCTGGCTCAGGGGGGTCCCATATACCTCCCGGATGTGGATAGCGCGATAAATCAAGGAACAGGAATCAAGTACTCGGGGTCTTACGGGACACAAGTGAGCAGGAAAAACCAAATAGCAGATGTTGCTCACCGGTGCCACTTTCATTAGTTATCCCATCACTACTCAGGTTAAGTTGTTTAGGTACCTCGTTATCCATCAGACACTCACAAACCCTACACATGCTGTTCTACGACTCGCATGGCTCAAACAACTCCTGTAGTAATGGCTCATGGGATGGAGGAACAAGCTTGGTGGGGTTTAAAAGTAAAGGCTATGCATACTTGGGATTCAATTTAATGCAATCGCGACTCAATGATGCAAGAATAAGATAGAGGCAATATGTACTGTATGTATGCAAGCATGTGGAAGTGCTTGCCTGGCAACTCAGTTGAAGCGAGAGACGGATCTGGGTAGTGCTCCTGGTTCTCTTGATATGTTCCCTGCTCAGAGTCTATCCGAGAAAAACCAAACAAACAAGGGCCAACATAAATATAGTGCACAAGCATATGAATAAGATGCGTCAAGCAAACAATCATGCCATGATGAATGATGCACAATTTGCATGGCATTAATGTAGCATGGCATGGGTGAGGTGTGAAAGACAAGAAATAACATTTTAAAGGGTTTTGGATCACATTTTGTTGTCATATTAGTTGCTGTATATTATATATTTACATGATGCATGCTGCACTTGAAGTCATAGGTAGCATAAACAGAAAGGTCTCGTCGAGCTGATCATTTTAGATATATCATTTGCTAAATTCGGAGTTATAAATCCAAAGTTATTAAATTATTTAGTTCCAGTGGCATTTGTGTAATTTAATCAACTTGGAATTTAAAATGTTCAAATAATATTTTGAATGGCATATTTGAAATCCTTACATTTTTCTGATTCAAAAACATATATTATTTGTATTATTTGAAAATATGAATTTAAATTTATTTTAAGTCAAAATTAATAATTAGGGTCAAAGTCAAAGGTGGACTAAATAAAATAATTCTGAAAATATTTGAATAAGGATTTGAATTATAATTCAAAAACTAAACATTTTTCATATAAGGTTTGAATTCAAATTCTAAACCAGGAATAAGTTATGAATTCAATTAAATTTAAACAGATTTGTGTTTGAATTTGAATTCAGAAAACAGAAAACATTTTCTTACTCAGACTATCCTAGCTCTAGACACCGACAGGTGGGACCCGGGGGTGCTGATTGGCCGCCACGTGGGACCAGGGTGGGGTGTACCGCGGGTTGAGAATCTATAAAAACGGGGTGCCTTTTTACAAAAAGACTGGGCAGAGGAAGGATTGCGGTTTGGGGGTGTGTTTTTCCAGGGGCCTATGTGCAAACTGCCGGGAGCTGATCGATCTGAGCCTGACGCACTGAAGGGGTGTTCGCAAAATGGGCTAGCTGACCCCGATCTTTGAATGAAGATGGCGAGGAAACGGTGGAGATTTTAAACATGACACAAAAAGAAAAGTTGAAGAGGGGATACCAGGCTACAAGTTTCATGTTGGGAGTTTCGCCAACGGAGGTCTGCAGCGGACGGGGCGAAGGGATGAACAGAGGCAGAACACGTTCGGTGGAAAACTGAATTTGTTCGCAAAAACGCCTAGCTGGTTCCATCTTCGGGCGACGATGGCGATCGAACTAGGGCAGATCTCACGATGCCGCAAAAAGAAAACTTGCAGAGGAACTAAAGGGCTACGACTTTCATTAAGGGGTCGTCGCCGGACCTTGGCCGCAGCGGTGGGTAAAAGGTGACGAACAGAAGCCGAGATGTTGATCGCTAACTGACGGAATGTTCTAAGCACAACTGAACCCGTCCAGACATGGCGGAAGGGCGTGAGCAGCGGCGGGAAAACATCATGGCGGACTCGAATTGGGGCCGGAGGGGATATGGGGAGGACATAGAAGGGACGAGGGCTCTCACCTCGACCGGTTCCCGCTGGAATCGGACTCCGCGGTGGATGAACGAGGACGGGGCGATGGCGCTCTAGAACACGTACAGGATGGCGACGACGAGGCAGCACGTAACAGCTCCGGCTCCTTCCTGGCGAGCTGCTTGGTCGCAAACGAGAAGAAGAAGGCGGCACCCGCGGCTCAGCTCGGCTCGGTCCTGCCCATGGTGGCGAGGAGGCGAGCGGAAACAGGGGTGTAGGACGGTAGCTTCCGAGAGGGAAGCTGGCGGCGCAAGACGGAAGAGGGAAGGGCTAGGGCTCAGAGGCGGCTGGGGAAGGGAGGAAGCTACGGTTCGGAGGCCGCTCGGGGGGGATAAGAAGGAGGAAGGGAGGGTGACGCGGCTGACGGCGGAGACGGCCACCTGCTCCTCTGCTGCTTTCCGTCAGCGTGCCTGCAGAGAGGAGGCGACGGGGAAGAGGTACAGGGCGACGACGCCGTGAGTGAAGGGGTACCGGGCCAGGGAGGCAAGTTGGGCCTGGGGAGGTTTGTCTGATGGGCTGCTACTCTCGATCGGCTGAGGCACCTGGGCCAAAATGGCTGCTACCAGGTATGGTTTCTTCCCTTTTATTTATTTGTTTTTTTTTTAGACATATGTTTGTTATTTTATGCTATTTCAATTTTCAAACTAGTTTTATAATTTCAAAAATATTTGGAGCACTTTTACCAGGAGGTTTTGAATAGGGGGGGTCGGTTTAGGGTTCAAAGGGAAGGTGAGAAGAGAGGGAAAGTGTGCCCATGTGTAAGCACATAAAAACGGCATCACATGAACAAGCACAAGGGTGGTAGGGGCTAGAGAGAGGGGGAGGAGCTTAGGGCATGCCCACAAGATCACATGTGCAAGCATAGAAGGGGAAAAGGTGGTTAGGGTAGGGTCTAACTAGAAGGGTAGAGAGAGGTAGAGGGTTTGGGTGAGGTACTATACTAGCCAAACCAAGATCAAGCAAGGAAAAGGAAAAACCAAGCAAGCAAAACAAAAATAACATTCAACAGTCAAGTAAAAGGTGGCACTTGCATGGCCCATGCAAACAATAAATGCCATGTATTTACATTGTGAAAACAACATAAAATCATGTGGCATTATCCCATGCATTCCCAAAAGGTGGGAAAAGGCCAAGCATAAGATTATGGGTGGAATCCACCCAACCCACATGAGCTAGAGGTAACCACAAATAAAATGCCAAGCTCATATTAGTTGGGTAGTGGAATTACAAGGTGGTGAAGAAAAGGTGGTGGAGTCAATAAGAGATATGCCCCCAAATCAACTTGGGCATTTAACAATATATCAAGAACCAAATACAATATCAAGAGGCAAATACAATTAAGAATGCACAAGAGATAAGAACCAAACGAGAAGGGGTTTTATATGATGCTCAAATGCAAGGTGGCATGGTGACATGAGCATGATAGGATGATGATGCAACAATTATATGTAGGAAGTGGTCCTTTTATTACTAGAACAAGTAGCATTACAGGTGTTAGACAACTGGGATGCTACACAAGCGCTCAAGTCTACCGTGTTCAAGCTCGAGTTCCTGGACGCTACACACAAGTCTTAGACAACCGAATATCCCTACGATATCGGTGCAATTAATCATCCTTTAAACCATATCTTGTGCCTCCCATTTATAAAAGATTGAGGCTATTATGGTTTAGATTGTAATCTTGTTTATCTATATATATGAGATAATAGGGAAGGCACGGATTGTGACATATCCCATCAAATTCTATCTTTCTACATGGTATCAACCAAAATTTTCTCCGCTTTCGCCGTCCTCACCTACCATCACCTCCACGCTAGGGTTCGTCCCCTGCGCCGCCACCCCTCCTCCCCCACCATGTCCGACGCCGGCCTCTCCCCCCCCACGCCGCCCTCTAGGCACAAGCAACCAATATCCATAGCGTCAAGGCGCTGATTCCCGTCACCCTTGACCTAGCGGCGTCGTTGACAAAGCTCGGCTCCAACGACAAAGCTGGCTTGGACGTTGACTATACCTTGTCAGTGAAGCGGAAAAGGATCCGATCGTGTTTAGCAAACTTGTTTCATGGTCCTCGGTGTAAAAGTGTGAGTCTGCGTTTTAGTTTCTCTTACATAGACCTCTCTTAAATTTATAATCACACAACTAGTATAAGGCTGGTCATAGTGCAAGTAACTTCAAGAGTAACTACGGGTCCAACTCAGCAAAATTGCTTATGTGACAGTGAATTAATGAAGAGAGAGAGGAGGATGGAGGGAGTAACATATTTAGTTACTGGAACATCACATGTACCGATGCAAGATGAGTCTATCACCTAATAAATGATACTTTGCATGGGCATCCACTATGTAGTCCATAAGGCTATCCACAAGCCAAAAAAAGTAGTCCATAAAGCTATCTATATACATAGTGGAGGTTCACTTTAGAAAATTTTCCTTAAGGGTGACCTACAAGCTTATGGATTGTCTACAAGCAATAAACAATTATTTTACACTCTCCTCTCTCTTGCTTGTGTGTACTTTTAACAAACATGTGGGTCCCAGCTTATGGTGAACTTGACCTTATACATTGTAGTCATTTCCATAAGCTGTGTGGGTCCCATCTTATAGCAAAGGTTTACCTTATACATAGGTGATGCCCTTATATGTTGGACGATGCTACGAAGTGCGCGCGCCTATTAGACGTCCACGGTGCCCCGGTCCAAAACGGAAAAAACCTTGTACAGTGTATCTCATCTTTTCGAAAATAGAAAACTTCTGGTCCCCACGTTCCCTCTCCCTCCTTTCCCCGCAGAAATTTGCAGGGAGCTGTAACAGCGGGCCCTATGATGTCTGGACCAAAAGCACTACCTGCCCAGCTGCCCCACTCGGGTGCCACAAGTTCATGACGGAAAAACAGAATGATTTTATTACTGCGAAAAATGAAGAGATCTTAATGATGTAAATAAAATATTTACATCTGTGGTCAGCAAAAAAGCCAAGAAAAACACATGTAAATTCATCCACCTGCTCTTTTATCTCCTAGACTAGAAATTACATGACCTACCGGGCATCCCTTTGGTACGATGGATGTAAAAAACAGTGGGGACGGTAAAAACCGTGTAATGTTACTTTTGAAGTATTAAACTAACACCTAAGTTACATGCCTTGACCCTTCATTTATTCTATATGTGAAAAATAAGAGAAATTACCTACATCCAATTGCATTGTAGTTACATTCAAGATACATCAGAGAAATTACTGGAGTTACATGTGCTTCCGTAGGGATGGATGTGTGCAGTATAACAAATGGGGCCTGCAATTCTTCCTCTTCCAAGAAGTAAAGAGGAAACCCAAACTAGTCTCTTCCTCTTCCTACTTCCCCAGCGGCAAGAAACTCCATGGCGCGTGCAATTCTTAGAGCAAAAAGGTTGCATGCAATCAATCAAGGAAGGAACGCAGAACATTTCAGGCCTACACAAGATCCATCCCCAAGTGTTGTGCAAGAACCAAACAACAGGTAAACTCACACATACACCTCCAGATATGTACAATACAGTTCCTTATAGAAATATAAGGCTATATGTGGGGTGGTGCATCAGGATCATCCCCAAACTCTATCATGGATGTATATATTTTTTCTAGCAGTAGAAGAAATTAACAACAATTAACAACGGAATGACAAAAACTTCAGGCTTTATAAGGTAGTTTGATAACTAGACTTTGTACCACACCTCAAACTGCATTTAAAAAAGCAATCTGCAAGCCTGATAAGAAAGAATAGAATGTACAATATTCCTCCAAGATTGTGCAAGATCGAAACGTCCAATTATCTTCATTTAATGAATCTCTATTTGCGTGAACTGCAGAATAAAGTAACCAGAACACATATATTAGTAGGTGTTATGCATTGATTCAAGTATTCAATTAAAAAGCAAGGTAGAAAGTATAATTTTGCCTGTAGTATGAACGACGTTGTTCTAGTTGATATAAAAATATAACTACTACTATGCTTTGCAGTGATGGATTTATGATTTTCTAATGTTGGTATTAACCAACACTCGAGCACAAGATAATGGGGGCAATTGCAATATGCTAAACGACCAAGATGAGGATCTTACAGACTGGATATAAAAAGTTACATGCTATATTCAAAATGTTACAGGCTAGAGTCAAAAAGTTACAGGCTAGATATAGAAAGGTACAGGCTAGATTCAAAAAGTTACAGGCTGATATAAAAAGTTACAGGTTAGATTAAAAATGTTACATGCTAGTTATAAAAAGCTACTCCCTCCGTTTTAAAATATAAGATGTTTTAGGTTTGTGAAGAAAATGTATCTAGAATTATTTTAGTGTAAGATTTATTCCAAACTTGAGTGAACCTACCTACTAAAAAAGTCTAGATACATTTGCTTTACAAGCTAAAACATCTTATATTTTGAAACGGAGGGAGTATGTGCTATATATATAAAGCTACAACCCACATGCTTAAAAGTAACAACATATTTGTAAAAATGTTACAGTCCATATACAAAAAGTTACGTGCTAAGATGAATTAGTGGCCCTTCATCTAAAGTGCACCAAATTAGTGCGAATTTGAACATGATAGTTACATTCTAGTCGGAATTAGTGCTAATTTAAACATTATAATTACATTCTGTGGCACAAACACAATAGCACAAGCATCACCAACAACACCATCCCCTTCGACAAAAAAAATTCAAAGAACAAAAATGGAGAGGCAAACTCTCATGCATATAACAAGGTTCAATTTCAGAGGATCTACATGACTAAAAAAAATCTAAAACTTTAGGTGTGAAAACATACACCTTGTGTGTAGAATATTCCGGATATACTCATGATTTTATGAGACTTTACATGCATAAGCAAACTTTTGAGCATAAAAATATGTCGTATGAGTACCAAGAAATAATACATCCATAGCACATTTGTAAGAATGCAAAAAAATACATAGGACTATGGATTAGAAAACATTCTTAAAACATGGTTTTTTTCCAGATTTTAAACATAAACTGTTGTATTAGTACATACCGTTTGAACAAAAAATTCCGATGACCATATTGTGTACTTCCACACAATAAATTGAATCTTGGATTCCTATGTAACTATTGAGCCAAAACTGCATAGTTTACTACTATCTATTTTAAACAGAGAAACTATCTTATGTAAGATAAACTGAACTCCAGCACCACCGTGACTACTACTCCCTCCGTTTTGAAATATAAGATGTTTTAGGTTTGTGAAGAAGATGTATCTAGACACGTTTTAGTGTATAGGTTCAAACGAATCTAGGCACTAAAAGGTGTCTAGATACATCTCATTCACAAACCTAAAACATCTTATATTTCCAAACGGAGGGAGTAGATAGCACCATCGTGACTTCTACACAGCACCATCGTGACTACTAGCTAGACCAGCACCGTGGTGACTACTAGACCAGCACCACCGTGAACAATTTGGGGGCAAAATCAATTTCAAATTTGCAACCTCCGAAGCAAGGAAAGAAAAAAAAGAGTAAGATTGGAGCACTCACCAGCCCAAAGTAATCAACAAAAGTGTGCATTTTGGGCGCAGGACCACGCCGCTGATGCTCTCTCGCCGATACCTCCCCGAGCACGGCCACCGGCTTTGGATGAGTTGATTCGCGAGGCCGAGCCGCCGAATCTCCTGAACTGGCTCCTCTCACCATGGCCTCGCTCCTCGTGTGTGTCGATTTGCGGGGCCGCGGCGCCGAAGGACCTACCTCACCAAGGCCACTTCGCCTCGGATGCGTCGATCCGCGACGTCGACGCTCCTCCACCACTCCTTCCACCAACTAGGCCAACCGGCGCCTGGATTCCCGGCGGACCGCTCAACACCGACGAGGGCATATCGAACAGGAGATCGATGCCGGGGAGGGTGAGGGTGGGGGTGGGGGGTGGGGGGTGAGGACAGGGCAATGGAGGCAAGCTCGCGTTTGAGAAAGTCGTAGAAAAGGGAGAATAGGGAGAAGAATTGTCGTTTTGTTTGGAGGCGCCGCTTCGTTGGGCCGCTCGATTGCCATCGAACGCACGTGATAGGTGAGCACGGTGAAAGACAAAACCGAGCCCAGGCAATAATTAGATTTCATCTTATATGTTACTCTCCACTATGAAGATAGTAACTTATGCATGTTACTAATCTATGTTACTCTATAACCAGACTAATATAATGCAGTTTATGGGTCCTTCGTGGTCAATCCATGCTGGAGAAAAAAAAAGACCGCACAACCCCAAATAACTACATATATGAAAGACAACCGTTTCAGCGATGGTTTAAGGCTGCCAAATCAGCGATTTGCACTGTAGACTCGCGCGCATCTACGGTAACCGGTATCTACAGTATGACTCTTTTTTCCCACCATTTTGACCGAAGAGTTGAGAAGCCTCACGTCTCCACTCCCGGCTGCTACATCCCCGCCTCTCACCGCCCGTCCCTGCCTCCTACGATCTGTCGCCGCCATGGATCCTCCGTGCTTGGGCTCACTTCCCTCGGCGCGTCTCGCCTCGAAGGACTCCAGCCTCGGGGAGTGCCCATCTCTCAGCGGCAATCTCCGCTGCTGGCACCGTCGTCCGTGGCAGGACGAGGAGCACGACCTCAACTTTGCTGGGCGGCCAAATCGGGGCTCAGGTCAGTGCTCTCTGTCCATCTCCTCCATATTTCCCCATTCTCCGGCCAAATTCCAGCAGCAATCATTGCGTCTCGATGCCATGCTAGGAGAAGCAGACCCGGGGGTGTCGCCTCGCACCAGAGTGCAACACCTGTCACCAGCTCACCCTGAGGCTAGGCCATCTCCAATGTCTCCAGATCCGCTAGCGCAATTACCTGCCCCTTTCACTGCTCCATCTCTGCTTCTCTTTCTGAAACTAGATAAAGATGTACCCTCTAGATGTGTCTTTAATTACCATGAGGAGCAGAACCAGTTTGGGGTTTATTCGTTGATTTATGCAACCGGTTTTTGGGAGTTTATTATTTTATTTTCTTTGCTACATGCTTTCCGTTGCAAAAATTTCAAAAGCAAAAGATTTCTGCAGAACACCATGAACCGACAGTTTGCTACATGCTTTCCATTGCAAAGGTTTCAGAAGCAAAAGATTTCTGCAGAACACCATGAACCAATGCTTTCCATTGCAAAAATTTCAGAAGCGAAAGATTTCTGCAGAACACCATGAACTGACAGGGAGGAGGATAAATGGAGAATAATGTTCCCGCATTGAATCCGAAAGCTAAGTGTTCTGGAAAAAAAATGGTTCGTTTGATCAGTTGTTACAGTTGCCTACTCCGCCACCCTTTATTTGTTTTACAGGCCAAAATTTTTCAAGTGCTTAAATCGAGGATGTGCTGCCTACCTCGCTACACCCAACTGCCTGGCTCCGCTGTCACGCCCGGCTGGTTGATGAACCGTGTTGTAGTCTTGCTCCGGTGTGTTGTTGTCCATAGGATGGCCTGCAAGGTGAACTATTGCATGTCTAAGTTGGTTGTCGGGCTCCTATAGAGGCACATAGTCGTCGTCGACGACCTACAGGATAAACTGCTGCATGCTCTGGATCACCACTTAAGAAGGTTCGGTGCGCACATTCAAACTTCTTACTGAAACTTTGCAGGCCAAGTTGTATCTCGAATGTTGCAATTTTTTTGAGTGTATACTAATTGCTTTGATTTATATTGGTCTTGCGTGTTAAGTTCTGTGGAGCTGTAGCAAACTGTATTTGCTAATTCTCATTTACCTCCTGAGCACATCCTACCATGTCGTGAATTGTATTTCTAAATTCCAATAATACTGAGATATGCAATTCTCGGGCATATCGGTGTGTCTATTAGGAAGTGAAACATTTCTCTAATAAAATGATCTATTATAGTGCCTTGAACCTTATCAGATTTCTGTTATGCGGCCATAGTCTTGCCTCTTTCTTTTGTGAAAAGGAAGCTGTGTAGAAAGCTTCATTTAATGTTTTTTATATGGTGTATTTTTTTTATCTGATAAGAGCAGATCATACTTGACCATTGGAGTACTGTGAGAACATTTAGTATTAAACACTGTTGTTTAACTACTCAACCAGTAAGTTGTACTAATATTTTTTCTCTTTTGTTTGGGTCCAGATGAACCTATATAGTAACATCTTCGATTAGTTACACAAGAGACTGTTGGTTCCAGGAAAGGCTATTTGCGAATTGATACACACATGTTTGTCCTTTTATCCCTTTCCATTATTAATAGGCAATATGAGCCTATCAAAATGGTTGTTCCAACATTGGCAAACATAAAGAAGACTTTTTTTCACCGCTATATCTGTACTCTTTTATACTTTTTTGGGTAAAAGCATGCACTCTTGATGTACAAGACTATAAACAAAATTATGTACTGTATACTGTAGAATTTGCTTATCATTTTCAGGTGACATGCACTCTTTGTCAAAGAATAGATAATCCAACACACTGGGC
This sequence comes from Avena sativa, assembly GCA_916181665.1. Classification (NCBI taxonomy): domain Eukaryota; kingdom Viridiplantae; phylum Streptophyta; class Magnoliopsida; order Poales; family Poaceae; genus Avena; species Avena sativa. The sequence continues at coordinate 377,428,837 of OV702279.1, read as the reverse complement.
TTTCAATATCTGACTTCTCAAGGTAACTTGACATGTATATATTCAACTATTGTTGGGTTAATTTATTATCTTCAGGCTGTAAGAAAGCAAGCTGTAATGGTAGTACCGGTTAGCACATTTTCAAACAGCAGCTGCTATGTTTTCTTGCATTTTGTTTTGAAGATCCTTGGAGAACATGGTAAACATTGATTTTTTTTACCTGTAACTTAACAAACCGCAATGATTAATTACGTTTTCATGCCCACTAACCTCCATTCAAAAAAGTGCATAGCACTTCCATGCAGTTCATTCACTAATACAGTAGAAACTCAGCACTTCTCTCTCCTACTCACATTCTTTTAGACTTTTTCGAAAATGAAAATTAATAAGATATCGATGAATCTATAGGGATCTTATTTTCAGGTTTACCTGGAATGAAGAAAAGAAAAATAAATTGTCTTTCATCCTTCATCCTTCTCCCATTGTAAAAAGGTTTTGAAAATTGATGCATTTGTGTGATATCTGCTCTTCATCATTTCTTGGATTAATATAGAGAAAAATCTCAATTACTCAGACCATGGTACTATTATTATTTATTTAGATGAATACTAATTTCCCTATCTATGTTTTCACAGGTAGCCGCAAAATTGACCAAAGTGGAGAATTGGAGAGAAAAGAGTTATTAACCTTTCAAGTTTGTTAGCTTCCAAGGAAGTAAAGCGTCTTCAGATCATCTTTCAGGAACATATTTCTGCGATTGTGCAGCGAAATTCCCTATGTACCCAGGAGAATAGCATGGAATGATGTAGTTTGCTAAAAAATTATGTGTTGCAGGTCAAAATTACATGTTTAACTAGATAATCTACGTGAGACATGCGGGCCGCTCCGAAGTTACAGATTGACTAAGTTCAATCTATATATAGCTTGGCTTGGATTGATGATTTTATAGAAATTCTTGTGTTTCTCCAATCAACATTGCCACCATCGGTGCAAGTATGATTAGTATATATGTTTTTTATTGCTACTGATACAGATTTCATTATAAGACAGTGGAGCCAATTACTCTTCGTGCTATGGATGATCTCCGATCAATTCAGTGTGGATTTGTATCCATGTGTTGCTTCGTGTAGACCAGAGTTCCATTCTATATAATCAAGACATTGCTTTGAGCTTCCACTCTATATAATCATGATACTTTGCTCTGAGCATCCATTCTATATAATCAGGACACTTTAACAACAGGTGATTCTCCAATCAGTTCATGATGTATTCATATCCATATGTTCCATCGTGTAGACTGAGCTTACATTTTTTTTAAATATAATCACGACACTTCAACAATAAATACTGCAGCAAAAGAGTACTTCAATTTTTAATACTGTAGATAGAATACTTGCCTAGCCACACGGGCGCGGCATGTTGCCGCGCCTGGATTCCTAGTTAGTGGATAATGGAGAATGAACCAAACCTTGATCGTAGTGTGCCACATGGCAACGCTGTCTACCCTGCCGGCCGCCTTAGTTTTTTTTTTCGCGTGTATTTTTTATCTGACAGTATTCTTCTTCTAGTTGCCGTCTAGTTCCCCTCGGGTCTCCTCCCCGGGGATCCTCCTCCCCCTCGTCTCCCAACAAATCTTCTTGCCTCGTCTCCAGATCTCCGGCCGGCGCCGTGCGAGCCCAGTCCTTCGCGATTTTCCTGCCGAACCCCTCCTGGAAGCAGTCAGCCCGCGGTGATGCGGCGGGGAGCGGCACTCATCCTCGTGCTCGCTTTCTCGGTCGCCGCAGTCGCAGCAGCAGAGGTCAGGGCTTCTTTCCTCCTCAACCATTAGAGAGTCGCTTGCTCGGCTGGCTCCGTCGCTCTTTTCACTTGGAGTAGGGCCCCGTCCCCTGGATCGTGTGTGTTAGTCTGAGTTTGCGCGATCTGGAGCTCAGTTTCCGTGATGTGAGGAGCAGAGTAGATTACTTGTGATTTAACAGTTGCATGCATAAATTCAGGCATGCGTGTTTAGTTGTGAGATTGAACATTGGGTTATCTCTACCACTTCCTCCGTCCCAAATTAATTGACGCAGATTTGTCTATATGCGATTTTAGAGAAATCTGGATCAATTAATTGGGGACGGAGGGAATATAATTCTGTATTAGTACTAATCAAACTGGGTTGATGAACGAATTCGCATTGAATAAGAATGTCGCCAAGCACTTGCATGCAAACTTAGTCTGACACAGTTAAAGCAGTACATCACTAATCCAGCTTGCCAGGCAAACTTAGTTTCAGACAATTATCCTGACAAACTTAATACCAGACAGTTAAATCCACTACACCAGCAGCGGTGTTTTTTTTGACATGTTGATCCTTTTGAGTTCAGGATAGTACTGGTGCCCTACTAGCAGGAACAAGCAATGGTAGTGCTGTAGAGGATTCAGGTGTTGGCAAAACAGGGCAGAATGGCGAGACAAATCCTGACACAGAACACAAAGTACTCGAGGAAGGGGGACTCAACAACGTCATTGCTGAGAACAATAATACGGATATTTCAACAGAAGGGACTAGCACAGGCAGAGATGAGCCAGTACAGAAGCCAAATGACAAAGAGAACAACACAACGACGGCCTCAACGGACTTTTTGCAGGACCCTCTTATCGGCGAGTGTGATCCATCCCACAGATGTCTCATTGGAAATAAGAAGTTCATCGCCTGTTTGAAAGTTTCCGGAGGTGATTTTCCAGTAATCTTCTTTACTCTCTGGTTGTGACTTGTGAGTAGTCGCTTATGATGTCATGTGCTTGCTTCTATCATGCATATAATCCTGCTAGATAAAAGAAAATACTACTTTCCTTTCTAAGGTTTGCCGTGGTTTTCTGGCAGTTAAACGAATGAAATTTTCATGAAGTATCAGTGTGGTATTAAAAGTTGTCAGTTGTACTTCCTAAATTTCCATTGGAGATATTACTGTTGGGCTCATCCATGTTTGGCATCCCAAACTTGGTTAACCATGCCATGTAGAGCTTTGCCACATGTCTTTTATTGTCTCTCAACTGACGGCTGGATTTAATTGGTGGTGCCATCAAGCAAATATTTAGACTTACCTAGGCAGGAAAAAAAGCAGATGGTGCAATTTTGCTCGATGCATATATGTTCTTTCATTTGGTTTCACCACGCCAAAATCGGCGTGGCAGCAATTTGGAAATTGGACTGTTGACACAACTGGTTTAACTTGCCAATTATTGTTTAGTTTACTAACAAGCGTGTAGTCAAACCTAGGGCTGCTAATTGATGACCCTAGTTTCGGTCAAGACATATGCTGGCTACGATCTTGGGTCTAGGTGGGGCCACAGACCTGTACTTCTAACTGGGGCTAAATCAAATATAATTTATGTTTGCTGAAGTGTAGACGGGGTCCCTGTAGTACTTAAGCAATTAATGTTGCCTCAAGAACACTTGCTATTATTTCTTCTCAAATAGAAAATACTTGCCAAGATATTTCTTCATTGTGAGCTCTCTGAAGTTTTAGTCATGTATTTCATCTTAGTTCTTTCGAGCCTTTTTCCATATTTTTGCACATGAGTAACTTGTTACAGTTGAAACCAGATTCGTCAGCTCTATCCCTTTTGATGGACAACAAAGGCATAAACCCACTTGATGTTAGCATAACGGCTCCAGATTATGTCATATTAGCTGAACATACAGTTCATGTTAAAGCGAACGATCACAATGAGGTACAATAATGCGCACCATAATTTATATTTGGAATATGTTAATGACTTGTATGGCTTAATATTTCATATTGATTGTCTCAGTATTTTGCTTTTGTGTGGAGTATTTCAGAAGAAAATGCTCTGTTTTCTCTTTTGTTGTGGAAGCTTGTCCAACAAGCTGTTGGTGTGAAGAGTATTACACTTTCCCATGGTTGTGGCTGCAAAGTTTAATCTTTTTGATTCTTCTGGTGCAAAACAATCTGCTCTTATAAATATTGGCTCACCTCAATTTCTTAATGAAAAGGCAGTGCTCTTGCCAGTTTCTTGAAAATGAAAGTTCAATTTTTGTCTGTTGTTATATCATAGATCATGAGTGTTATAGTATCAGTATCTTGATATACGTACATGCAAACCTTACTTTTATTTTCTAAACCTTGTTAACACTGTCTTTCTCGGTTGGCAGTATTAACACTGCTATCTTTACCCATATCAATTTCTGTTTTGAAATGCATCTTTGAGATTCCGTTTATAATGTTCTCTGAGTGTTGTACTGATCTTTCTGTTCTTCTCTAAATAAAATCAGACACAGGTGAGTGTTTCCGTCAGCGACACCGTGAATGACATGGCGATAGTTCTCAAGGTCGCAGAAGAAACCTGTAGAATCAATCTTGACACTGCAGTCATAAGGAACACAGGTCGAGTAATACCAATGCGGTTTACTTCAACCTACATGCTGGTCCCTCTGTTTGTTCTCCTTGGTCTGGTGGGAGTATGCGTGAAACTTCGAAAGGCTCGTAAGCAAGATGGTGTGCCAACATACCAGAAGCTCGACGCACCAGAGCTACCGGTTTCCATCGGAGGGAAGATAGAAGCCGATCAACCTGATCAGTGGGATGACAACTGGGGGGATGATTGGGACGATGAGGAGGCGCCGTCGACACCATCCAATTCTATGCCCAACCTGTCGTCAAAAGGTCTGGCTTCAAGGAAATCGACCAAGGATGGCTGGAAAGATTAGATGGCAAACGGATATCTGAATCAATGAATCATTGATTAAATAGTTGCAATTAGCATTTTTTAGTGTTCACGAGGAGACTACCAGAGAATGCAACACACTGATGATACTAGTTTAAGTTGTTGACGGATGAATGTAATGGTTTGTACCACAGTTTTGGACTTTCTGAAAATACAACTTGTAGAGGGATTATAAAAGTACAAAATATAGCGGAGTGTATGAAATGCGCAATGTTTTTTTGGGACAAGCCACTGAAGAAGACACGACGAGCAGAAGTCATTGGATAGCAACACCGTCTTTAGTGTCGAAGATGCACTACATGCCTCAAAATTGCCTGGCAATTCACGGCGCTGAAGTAGTTCCCAGGTAATTCAGGCCAGCAAGAACAGAAGAGAAAACGTCCCTCCAATTCGCCTCGAAGGGAATGACATCTCGAGGCGCCAACAAACGCACATTGAAAGGAAACACCCCTCAATCCCCCCCCCCCCCCTCCCCCCCACACACACAATACCCCGCGACGCCTCCCTGGGCGAGGCGGCCGGGTGTCCTTTGCCCCATCCCTTCCAGCGACCTCTTCCCCTCGGCCTCCTCCCCTCCCGTCGCCGACGGCGACGCGGGCGTTGCCCTTGCGGGGCCATGACAGAGCCAGCGGTGGCGGGCTCCTCCAGATCCCACGCGTTGGTGGCGCATCTCGGTGGGTGGGTGGGGGGGTGACCAGGCGGCGGTGTGGCTAGGCCAACGGCGGGTCCGGCGTGGTTCTAGGTGGCGTGGTGGCGGTGTTCCGACATGTAACATCCTAGCGTTTAGAAACAAGGGTATAATTAGGAATATGTGCATTTACATGCATTCATTTGATAAAAAAGGATAAATTTTTCACAAACTAAAACCCTAGAGGGATCAAGATTTCTCTCGCTTCGATGGATTAGGGTTTAGCTCATCCAAGTGAGTGATATGGATTTTGATTTGATCTCTAGGCATTTTTGGTTGTTTTCGAGAAACATAATTCAAATTGAGATGGATTTAGGGATATTTAATGGATTAATACAAATGTATTTGAATTATTTAAATATATATACTTGTATAAAATGCAATAAGAATTAATAAAAGAAAACGTATAATAGATTAAAAGGAATTGAAATTGAATTATTGAATAGTATAATATGATACTACAATAGAACACGACTATTCTACAACCCCTTAAGATACTACCCTAATTAGGCCACCTACTGCTACCCGAACCGGTCACCCTCCCCGACCATACCCGACTCGTCCCCGACCAAGTAGAAGGTCTTTATTAGCCCCCCCCCCCCCCCCGAGCGGGGACACCACCTCCCGTCCCCGATCCCGACAAAGCTACCCGCTTGGTCGGCACGGGCGAGTGAGCGGCAGCGGTAGACGATGCGAAGGAGCCCATGACGGAACCCCGTCGGCCTTCCCCATCTAGCAGACCTTCTTCCCTGGCGTCGGCGCGGGCGAGTGAGCAGCGGCGGTAGCCGACGCGAAGGAGCCCGTGACGGGACCCCGACGAGCTCCCGCAAACCACCGGACCTTCTTCTCTGGCGTCGGCGCGAGGAGAGTAAGCGGTTTCTTCGATTTGGAGCCAAATTCCGCACCTACACACCGTCACGATCCCGTCGCGAATTTGGAAACAGGCGAAGCTTTGATCGTCGATCTATTTTGCAGGACATAAAAATTTCTACATCAAATCGCAATGGCATGGACCTAGTTTGGCGAAGGATTGAATCTCAGTTTGATTCAAAGGTTAGAATCTTAAATCCATGACCTCCTAGATGCAATCATGTTGGGAATGTTCTATCGAAGTTCACTTGTTTGGTTATTGATTAATTTTGTGGTAATTGTATTATTATCAGAAGTTCACTATCAAAAAAGTGAAAGTTCATATTGATATTCTAGGAATTTTACTTGTACAAACTTGATTATGATTGGAAAATTAAAATTCACTGGAAAAAATGGTAGTCAGCAGTTAATTGCAAAAAAAAGTGAACTGAAGATCACTGGTTTGCATCATGGTAGTTCAGATTGTTATTATGATATTCAGGAGTTCATTACTATGCCTATTGAAGATCACATGTTTGGTTCCTGTAAGTTCAGTGGAGTGATTTTGTAATAAAAAGTTTGAAAATAGGACAAGATTTTATTCTATATTTCAATTATTCTGTTGTAGTTCACTACTGTATTTATGGAAGTTCATGGGGATACATATTGCATTGAATCCTTACAAAGTTTTCTTGGTGTTTGTTGGTGTGCTTAAAAAATTAAAGTTGTGTGATAGAACAAGCACTGTTTTCTCTTGAAAAGAGTTCATCTTTGCATCTATATATTTTTGTTACAGGGATTAGATCCAAATAAAGAAATGAAACTGGCAAATGAAAGGAAGGAATAAATCAGAATGAGCTGCCAACAGATCCAGATGTCAAGCAGCAACTTAGAGAAATAGAGAAGGAAATGTGTAGGTGAAATATGCCTAAGCAACAAAACATCTATAAGAAGAAGTTCACTTCACAAACTCGTGAAGTCCAGATGAGTAGACATTGTGAAACAACAAGTGTCGGATAGCGCATAGAAGAACAACAACCACAAACTGTGACCAGGGAGTCCACTGCTGATGGTAGAGAGGTCCACACTTATGGTAATCGTGATGCTACAGACCCGACATGCATGGAAGAGGACATACTATGCTGGTTAGGAACGCCGAAACGAAAACGTTCTCCTCTTAAGTGTGATCAACCGATAATTGTGACTGAACCTGTGATGCGACTTCCAAAACGGATGGCTCAAGGTGAAAAAACACAGAAGTCCACTGTAGAAGGTGTTGCAGTGAAGACACATAGAACTAGAAGGTTCAGTTGATTATGAGCTGGGAACCAAGAAAACGGCAGAACAACAGGACAGCGAGAAGTTCAATACTTACATTGATGCAGAACCTATACGGATGGTGCCACCTTCAAAAGAGCAAGAGGAAGAAGAAATAGAGTGCTGGTCTAGCCCGCCAAAGAAACTGCGCTCACCAATAAGTTACACTGAACCAATTATTGTTACTGAACCTGTCTATCGTGTATCAGAACGATCAGGGCACACATATCGAGATAAAGAGTACGTACCTACAAACTTGACAGCTAGAGACAATGCATAGTGTGCAAGGATGATGAGTAAGAAAATGATCAATGCAGAAGCAGGAGATACTCAAAAGAATAAGAAGTCCACTGATACTGAAGGTGAAGTTCGCTTTGATACACATCCTCCAAGAAAGAATCCTCCAGAGAAACTAGTAAATACTGAAACTCATACTAGCAACAAAAGGGAGACAGAGAGACAAGATGGGAACAGAGCAAGGGGCAACACTGTTTCGAATCACATTCCTCCTCTCCTCGAGATCCTATGTCATGTACCGATTGTCACTCCTCTTAACAGCAGCTGACCAAACCGCGAAAGCTTATCTGAAACTTGAATCATGTGATAAAAAATGTTTTGTCTTGAAAAATTGCAGGCGCCTGAGCTTCCAAGAAATCTGATACCAGCAATTGGTCAAGAATTTGCCACATATAATGAAGCTTACGAAGTTTACAACACGCACGCCAAGCACACAAGATTTGGCATCAAGAAAGGACAGATTCAATGTAACTTATGTCGGGTACAACTCAAGACTAACAAGGGAACAAATGCTGGGCTACATATGTCTGAAAAGGTCTCACGATTAATCACGACAATGAAGTTGCTCCAAGCAGGTAGTTCCGCCCACCATACCAAGCCGAGAAGAGAAAAACCCCGTCCAATCCACCTCGAAGGGAACGGAATCCCTACTGTCAAGACCCCCTAAATTGTGCAGTAACGTCTTCCATTGCCCCAGTTCTGAGATCAGCAACAAGCACTGCCGAATTAGTGAAGAGCAGCGTGCCGTACAGTGTTCCAACCTTCTTCTTCTGCTTGGGTTTTTGTAATAGCTTCATCTTCGTGAGGAGCAACGTGAGCTTCTGCTTGGGTCTTTGTAGGTTGATCATCCCTGTGTGGAGCCACTCTGCCGTGCTATCTCCTCCTCCTCCATCTGGACGTCGTGTCCACACTTCTACTTTACTGCCTAGCCAGCTCAGGCGAAGCACGAGCAACGCGAGTGCCCCATCGGTACCAACGTGGAACCATGCACTTGCAGACTCGTCCAGCCGAATCAGGAGCTTCGTAAAGGAGACGACATGGCCGGCGGTGCCCGCGTCCACCTGGAGAGCGTAGTAGTCCGACGTGCTGCTCTTCAGGAGCCAGTGTGCCTTGCCCCGACACACAACGGCGCAGCCCATGGTTTCCAGATCCTCGACGGGGAGTTGGTCAAAGCACGCCCGGGGCTCGGTCCAGCTCGTCTCGTCGGAGGAGAACACGTGGAGCTCGTACCCGCAGGAGATACAGTTCGAATCATCTCCCCAGACGTCCTGGTGGACGCAGACCAGCATTTTGAAGAAGGTCGAGTAGCCTGGCAGCGGCTTTTGATGCTGTCCTTCCAGTTCCAGGGGAAGATCTGCGCTGGTCAGAATGCCACAACCCTCCTTGTCAAAATACGTATCGATGCAGTCCAGCGGAGGGAGCACGTCGCACGTGCCGGCGAGCGGGTTGCACACGGCCAGCCGGATGCCACCGGCGGCGGCGGGGTCGCGATCGTGGAGGAGCACGAGAAGGAGCCCGCGGCGCGAGGTGATCGGCTCCGCGCCTTCTAGCCAGTCGGCCCCGTTTGGGAAAAACGAGCCGAGCGTGCACCGGCCGATCGGCGATAGCGGTGCTGGGACGAAGAAGATCTGCTCTCCACCACGCGCTTGCTGCTGCTGCTGATGCTGCTGAGCGAAGAAACCGAAGAGAGACCGCGATTCGGGCGAACCCTCCGGCCATCTACGACGGAGGAAGGAAGGTCTGGCGATGAGGGCGCGCCACGGCTTGCACGTAGTGGCACAACGGAAGAGGGCGGCGACGTCGTCCACGCGTACGAGGATCTCCTCGATGGCGTCGTCCGGGAGCGCCGCCGCCGTCGCGGCGGCAGATGTGGCTTCCATCGTAGCTAGGTTACGTAGTCGGGTTTCTAGGTTTCTAATTCGGACGGGCGTACATGTTTGGTGTATCTGCGCACGTTACATTCGGTTAGGGCCCTCGCGATCTCCTGCTTGTTCTGGTGTTTTTTTTTTCAAGTTCTACTCTTGCGCTTTTTCCTTGCGCAGTTTTTTCAAGTTGTCAATTGAGTTGTGAACGGTCTCTGACAGGTAGTACCTGTCCCGTGTCGACACGAGTCATTGATGTATTGTGCTCACCAACCTTGTCTGGGTACAACTTGGAAACCAAACGGGCCGGGACCGGAGAGGACACACATGCACCTAGCACGCATCGACGGAAACGCAGCATATATCGGCAACCAAGCAAGACGTACTTCCGGCCCAATCAGAACCCACCCAAGGCGTCGTTGGATCGCCTCACCCCCTACCTACACGGACGACCGAGAAGATGGCCACCGCCGAGTCCATGCTCCCGGACGACGTTCTCTGCGAGATCCTCGTTCGCGTGGCCGATGCCGACGTGCCGTCGTTCTCTTCCGTTGCGCCATCACCTGCAAGCACGGGTACGACGTCGTGGCCGATCCTCTCTTCCTCCGTCACCGATGGATGGACGATGCACCCAACTCTTCCTCTCTAGTCGGGTTCTTTGCTCCAACTAAATACTACTCAGCGTTCGCCGCTTGTTGCTGGTTCTCGTTTACTCCGGTCAACCATCCCTTGGGCCGCCGATTTCTTGGACCTTCTGCAGCCTCTAACCTCGCGTGCTGGCCTCCTTCTCGTGCATGTGCATGACCGACATGCGAGAGACATCCAATTAGTTATGTGTGTTAGACGTGTACGTATAAGACACGTATACTGGCCGTATAGTTTTTAAATTATAATCTCTAACTAGCTTGACAATCAAGTCTTTTTGTACTATTTATAATCTCAGCCGTGGGACAAATCAATTAAGTGCAACAATTACATTTGCCTTCATGGTATTAGATTAGGGTTTACGATCCTCTCCCTCCATGGCGCCGCAAGATCCCTCTGCCTCCGATCTCGCGGCGGTTGCTGCCGAGGCCGCCGCCAAGGCCTCTCTCTGGGCGCTCGCCGCCGCGCTCCCAAGCATTCGCGCCGCTGTTCCGGTCACCCTCGAGCTCTCCACGTCAAACTACCTCCAATGGCGTGGCATGTTCACCGACGTAGCTAAGAAGTACGCCCTCGAGGATCATCTTCTCGAGGAAGAGTACCCCGCCAATCCCACGCCACAGTGGCTTCGGAACGACGCCATCGTTTGATCATGGCTCAATGGCGTCGTTGCACCCCGAGCTTCTGGCCATGGTTGTCGACACCACCACGCCGTTGCCTGCCCACGCCTTATGGACGTGTCTCTCCAACATCTACCACGACAACTCTGAGACGCGGTCCTCCTATCTTGAGCAAGAATTCCACGGTCTCAAACAGGGCCCCATGACCGTGGCGGATTACTGCCGCAAGCAGAAGATCCTCGCCGATGAGCTCAACGTGTTGGGCACGACCATCACCGACAAGCGCCTTGTCCAGAACACGCTCCGTGGGCTCGGGTCTAAACTTGCGTACATGCGCACGCTGACCCTCAAGCAGCGCCCCCTACCGTCGTTCCTCGACGTGCGCTCATCGTTTCTCCTCGAAGAGCTCACACTACAGCAGTCCGACGAGTCATCCTCCTCGGCTCCATCCGCCTTCGTCGCTCGAGGTGCTCCAACGCCTTCACCACCGCGTGGTCCAGCGAACAATAATGCACCACCACGCCGCCCTGATGCGTGCCGTAATTTCCAGCGAGGAAGCTGCCGCTTCGGCGCACGGTGTCGCTACCTCCACTCGGCGCCTCCCCAGCAGCAAGGTGGCATCCAACCCAACACACCCGGGAAGGGTCCCCAGGCTCCCTGGCCGTCAATGCAGAACCCCTGGGCAGGATCCATCCAGATGTGGCCCGGGCAGCCCCAGCGCCCACCGTTCCTTGGCTCGCCTCAGGCTCATCACGTCGTGTGTCGCCTCCGAATTTGTGGCCCTATGCTTCTTCCCCGACTATGCCATGGCCACCTGGGACACCTCTACCTCACATGCCGTGGATGCAAGGAGCACCAGGACCGTTGCCGACCACTCCACCGCCTGCACCGACATACACTACTCCATCTCCATCCTTCGACCAAGGTTCCCTCATGCAGGCTTTCAACACCATGTCCCTGACGCCACCGTCATCGAATGCGTGGTTCATGGATCCAGGCGCTTCTGCTCACATGACCGGCAACCAGGGTAACCTCTCGCACATCCTCCCTTCTCACTCCCCTTATCCACATGTCATCGTCGGCAATGGTCATACCCTTCCAATCACCAGCGTCTGTCACACAACTATTTCTACACCTAATCAGTCTTTTCAACTTAACAATGTCTTAGTTACCCCCAACCTCATCAAAAATCTTCTCTCTGTCCGCAAGTTCACCACTAATAATTTTGTTTCTATTGAGTTTGATCCGTTTGGTCTTTCTGTGAAGGACCTCCGCACCAAGAACGAGATCGTCAGGTGCAATAGTGTTGGCGACCTCTACCCCTTCTGGTGGCCGTCTTCTCCTACGCACGCCCTCTCCACCACTACATCGTCATCAACATTATGGCATCGTCGTCTAGGACATCTCAATAGTCAAGCTTTGTCGCACCTAGCAAGTGCATTTTCTTTTCCGTGTAATAAGAATAACACCTATGATCATTTATGTCATGCTTGTCAATTAGGGAAACATGTTCGACTACCCTTTGATAATTCATCTACTCAAACCACTCGCCTCTTCCAACTAATTCATTGTGATTTGTGGACTTCTCCTCTCTCTAGTGTGTCTGGCTACAAATACTATCTAGTTGTGTTAGATGATTTCTCTCACTATCTTTGGACTTTTCCTTTGCGCGTGAAATCCGATACTTTCTCCACCCTCCAAAATTTCTCTACACAATTTAACACAACTATTCAGTCCTTGCAATGTGACAATGGTCGTGAATTTGACAACAATGCAGCTCGTGTTTTTCTCTCATCCTTAGGCACCACGCTTCGTCTATCTTGCCCATACACATCCCCCCAGAACAGCAAAGCCGAACGTGTCATTCGTTCGACGAACAACATGGTGCGTTCACTTTTTTTCCAAGCAAGCATGCCTCTGGTCTATTGGGTTAAAGCTCTTCATACTGCCACCTTTCTCTTCAACCTTCACCCCACCAAAACCCTTCAGCAGCGTACACCACACGAAGTTCTCCTAGGTCTCCCACTTCCATTAGACCAGCTCCGTGTTTTTGGTTGTCTATGTTATCCTAACATCTCTGCCATAGCACCTCACAAACTAGCTCCTCGCACAACCGCTTGCGTCTTCCTAGGGTACTCCTCTAATCACCGTGGCTATCGATGTCTTGACCTTACCACTCACAAAATTATCATATCTCGTCATGTCATCTTTGATGAAAATTCGTTCCCTTTCTCCAAAACTTCAACACCCCCTCCTACCGCCACCGATCTATCCTTTCTGGATGATCTTCCCCCATCCTTCCACTGCCTATTACCCCTCCTATACCTCCTACACAGCCATACATCCCTCAACCCGAGCCACACACACCGCCTACACCTCCACCTACACCTCCTACACCTCATGTGGTCCTGGCGCCTGTCGGTCCTCCTCTGGTCGATAACACTCATTCGATGTATACTCGTGGAAAACGTGGTATGGTGCCAAAGCCTGCTGATCGCCTTACTCTCCTTGCTGATGTTCCCAGTCCCCTTCCTAAGAGCTACCGCAGTGCTTTGAAAGATGCTCACTGGCATTCTGCTATGGTCGATGAATTTACTGCCCTAAAAAACAATCAGACATGGGATCTTGTCCCCCGTCCTCCTGGAACTAATGTTGTTTTTGGCAAGTGGATATTTTGGCATAAGCTCAAGCTGGATGGTTCTTTGGATCGGTATAAAGCACGCTGGGTCCTCCGTGGCTTCACTCAGTGTGTCGACGTCGACTACGGAGAGACTTTCAGCCGGACCGGCTACTATTCGCATTGTACTCTCCATTGCCATCTCTCAAGACTGGCATGTTCATCAGCTCGACATCAACAATGCCTTTCTACATGGTACTCTCGCTGAGACAGTATACTGTGCGCAGCCGTCAGGTTTTATCGACGTCTCCAAGCCCGACCACGTGTGCCGCCTAAATAAGTCTCTCTATGGGCTTAAATAGGCGCCACATGCATGGTATAGTCGTTTCGTTGATCATCTTCTTCATGTACGTATAGGACACGTCTACCGGCCGTATAGTTTCCAAATTGTAATCTCTAGCTAGCTTGGCAACCAAGTCTCCATGTACTATTTATAATCCCAGTCGTGGGACAAATCAATTAAGTGCAACAATTATATTTGACTTTAATGTGTAATCTACTCATCGGCACATGCGACATACTACCTCCGCTCTTTCACTGTGGTTATGACGTCATATCCTACGCCATTCTAACTAAAGCAGACTGCAACGAGCATCATCAGATACTACCCTTGCAAGATTACACGGCCTTCTTTAAAGTGTTGATCATTGGCCACAACAACGACACAAACCAATATAATCTCTAGAAGTTCTCGTCCGATGAGCCGAGCTGGACAACGCCTCGGAACTGCTTCGATCGGGAAGGTATGGGTTATTCGCAGAAGAGTGCCATCGTGTGCGGAGGCAAATCCCATTGGCTCTTTCGTGACAAGTCAAACTATTACACCCTTAGTGTGAGCGTCGAGACCGATGAGGTCACCTCGAAGAAGATGTTGATTTGCGAGAGACCCTACCAAAACTCTTTAGCATGTCTCAGCATTACCGGCGACTGGGCACTCTCGTTGCTTCATATGCGATGGCGGAACAACAAGATGGACATCTGGACATGCAAAGAAAGTGGGAATGAAGATGACACGACGGAGTGGCTACGCACTCGGACGATTGAGCTAGAACAGCCCAAGGGAAACCCCTGGGATGGAATGATAAAGCCCATATGTGTGGGCCAGAGGAGCAGTATGTTGCTCTTCGGATGCTTAGGTGTGCATCTTGCCAATTTGGAAACCGGAGCAACAGAGGATGTTACTGAAATAATGTTTCGAGACATCGTATGGAGAGACTGCGTGATGTAGCCCGACCTACGGTCGTTACCACATCATGGTCTCCAACTTACGCCAAGTCGTCATGGACTCCAAAGGTGAACCCGTTCCTCTATGCGAGCCCACTTCCTACCCTATTGAATGGTATGCTACTTCATACTCTGTCACATATGCATGATAGGTTCACACCGACGAGTACGGAGGCAAGGGAGGAAGCCCGGAACATCAAGCCCGACAAGACGGAGGCTTGGAAGAGGAGACGGAAGAAGCCACGGCTGAACCACCGGAGTCTCCGGCCTACACCGGAGTCTCCGGTCCTGCTACACCGGAGTCTCCGGACCTACCTCCGGACCGACCCCAGCAACCGCCCGAGGACAGTCAGAACGCCACTCCGGAGACGACACCGGAGACAGACCGGAGTCTCCGGCCTACACCGGAGTCTCCGGACCCCACATCGGAGTCTCCGGCCTACACGATGGGCCTGCGTGCCGCCAGCTGGGCCTTTGGCCCATGTACCCCTCTATCTCGTTCAAACCCTAGTTTTATCCCCAAACTACCCCTGTTTATGTGGTTGGCCTATAAATAGAGCCCCCACCCCTTCATGTATCCCTTAGGCATAGATGATAGACTAAAGACAACCCCCATTGTGGAATCTCTAGTTTTGCCTCATCCCCTTATCCAAGGGGACCGACTATCGTCACCAACCTCGATTGGACTTTGCATCACACATCCATCGTTGAACAAGGCCTTGGAGTTCATTGTCTCGTCTCCAAGTTGTCAAGACCCTCCCTAAGGTGTTCTTCCCTCTCCGATGTGGATTTGAGGGAGCACGTTGACCGATCTTTCCTTGCGAGGATTCTATCGGACCGGTGGCCGCTGTTCGGGAGCAATCGGCCTTGTATCGTGTGAGTTTTGCGTGTGTTCATCGTGTTCTTCGCGAGGTGTGTGTTCGCTTCCGCTACCTTCTCCCTTTCCCCTCGCTTTCCCATCGATTTGACCACGAGATCCGTGAAGATCGGGCACCCAAGAGGTTAACCCCTCCATCATCTGGTATCAGCAGCTTTTGGTTGCCACGGATTTCTCATCGATTTGGTCTTTTCCCCATAAATTCGAAAATTTCAACAAAAACAGCCCCAATTCGTGTTTTGGATCGATCTATGATTTGAGTGCGTTTTGGTAGGTTTTGATCCGTGGATTACTTGCTAAACTAGTTGATCTACCTTCCCTTGCGTTCCCATGGCCTAATTCCTTGATTTCCCCCATCAATCTGAGGTTTTGGTTCGAGTTTTTCCGCCCAAAACGCGTCCCGTTCGAGTTCTGGACGTCCTGGAATCTCCCGGACCGGAGTCTCCGGCCTAGACCGGAGTCTCCGGACTTTTTGGGCTCCAGACCGGAGTCTCCGGACCCCCAGACCGGAGTCTCCGCCCCTCCCTGCAGACAGAAAAACTGCAGCACTGTTTTGAGCATAACTTTTGCATTTCAACTCGGATTTTGGTGTTCTTTAGCTCGTTTCGAAGAGGAGAAGGAGCACTACATCATCATCTGCGTTGTTCATGCTATCTACTCCATCCAAATTCCGTGATCAAGGCGGAAGCCAACAATAAAGGGTGAAGCTCGTCGACGAAAGGTATAACATTCCGCGACTTCTCCCCACTTGCATTCCTTTGTGAACCCCACTATCTTTGCGAGCAATAAACACCTATTGAGACTAGTTCCTCTTATGATTGCTTGGGCTATGCACATTTGATACCTTGTAGATTCCGAGCAACCGTTGTGAGCGCTATCTCATATAGTTATCTTGTATAGTTGTTGGCACAAGGAAGAGGCAAGTGAAAAATAAAAATAGACAAGAAAAAAAAATAGAAAAAGGAAAAGAGAAAAATAAATAAATATACATGTGCCTCATAGAATAGGAAGCGCAAGCTCGATGAACATCATATAGGTGGTACTTATTGTGCATATCTTGTAGCCCACCAATTAATTGCAATCGAACTAGCGTCTCTCCTTGTACTTGTGTGACACGAGCTTATAGTCTTCGCTAGGTAATCATTTGGTTCTTAGCTCACTTTCTCCGTCGCACAAGTCTCATTTATCCCACCGTGTGTGTTTCCTTGTACATATTTCCTATCTTGTGGATTGACTTGTTTGCTTGGTGATCATTGTGGTTCTTTACTTGCCAATACAACATCTTGATTTCGGATTGGTTCTTGACATGCCACTTTCCATACCTATCCACCATAGGCCTTGTGTGTGTTTTTTTGGTTAGTAGTTGGTTTTGGTGTTCCGCATGAACTTCACTTTGCTTGGTTTATTGCTCTCAAGTGTGGCCACTTGCACGATACGATCTTCCAAGGTAAAGTAAGGTTTGACGTTGTATCCCTAACTCCCACTACCACTTCCATATACACCGCTTGGTCTTGTGCATCATGTCTAGGGACTCCGGAACCGAGGATGATATCTATGAAGAATCCATGATGAGCCACCATGACTACGACTCCACAAGTATAGAGGACATGACGGAGCACAACACCGACAATGGCTCCGCATGCTTTGAGGACCCGGAGCACTACAACTACGACGACTCCACATGCATGGAAGACATCGAGCTCTACGTCGACAATGGCTCCTCATGCATGGAGCCTATGGAGCACTACACCGACAATGGCTCCACATGCTTGGGTGATATGGAGTACTACACCAACAATTACTCCCCAAGCATGGACGACTTCGAGTACGACATCGACGATGCCTCGTCGAGCATGGAGGACATGGAGAACTTCATCGAGTTTGATGGCTCCTCCACGAGCCATGAAGAATTCCTCCACCACGTGGAGATGGAAGCCTACTACGCCAAGCAAGCGGAGGCGCATCATCAAGAATCCA
Source organism: Avena sativa (assembly GCA_916181665.1). Lineage (NCBI taxonomy): Eukaryota > Viridiplantae > Streptophyta > Magnoliopsida > Poales > Poaceae > Avena > Avena sativa. The sequence goes on along the minus strand of OV702279.1, from coordinate 377,411,097 downwards.
TGACCTTCAAGGCCAAGCGTGAAGGGTTTCGCGGCATAGTAAATCAAAATTTTCTACGGATGCTAACAGAGGGAAAGCCAAGATCTAATCAAGAAGATGCAAACAACGAGAGAGATTGGATTAGATCTTCATACCCTTGAAGATTCGCACAGCGGAACGTTCGTCAGAACGTGGGTGATGTAGTCGTACTCGCTTCTCCTCCTCGCGATCCGATCCGATCTAGCACCACAAGTGGCGGTGCCTCCGTGAGATGCACACGTGCAGCACCTCGACGTCTCCTCCTTCCTCGGACCAGCAAGTATGGTGGAGAGATGGATTGGATCTACAACACGACGGCGTGGTGTATATGGTGGAGAATTTCTGCAGCAGGGCTTCGCCTACAAACAGTCGGGAGGGAGAGAGGAAGGGCAGCAGGGCGGCTAGGGTTGGAGGGGAAGGTGTAAGGGGTTGGTGCGCCCCCACCCCTCTTTATATAGAGGGGAGGCGCAGCCCTAGCCCCTCCCCCAAGCCCAAACCGGCGGCCCCAAAGGATAAGGAGTGGGGGGCAAGGAAACCCCCCCCTTCTAGAAGGTCTATCTCGAGTTTAAACCTCTCTTGGCCGGCTGGGCCCTATGGGGCCTTGTGCCCCTGGCCCAATGCGGCCAGGGCACTCCCTCATAGGCCCATGCCCCCTCCCGGAAGGTGGGGCCACGTTGGTCCCCTTCCGGAAGGTTCTAGAAGCTTCCGGTACAATACCGATTAATTCGGAACAATTCCGAACTCCAAAAACTGCACTGCCTTATATGAATCTTATTCTCCGGACCACTCCGGAACCTCTCGTGATGTCCCGGATCCCATCCGAGACTCCGAACAAAAACTCATAAACCAATTATCCAATCTATCCTAGCGTCGAGACACGTTAAGTGTGTGACCCTGCGGGTTCGAGAATATGCAGACATGATCTTCTATCAATAATCAACAGCGGGGTCTGGTAACCCATATTTACTCCCACACATTCATAGATGATCATATCGGATAAACCACGATGCCAGGATTCAATCAATCCCATATATATATTTGACATAAGAAAAGCTTCGCAAAGACGAACACGATGACACGATCTAATTGCTTCGCTTAGTTTGGGTCTGTCCACCATATCATTCTCCCAATGATATGATCTCATTATTAATCGACAACTCATGTCCATGGTTAGGAAACCTTAACCATCATTAATCAATGAGCTAGTCCATAGAGGCGTACTAGGGACACGGTGTTGTTCACAAACCACACAAGTATTAAAGTTTCCGCTTAATACAATTCTAGCATGGAATATAAACATTATCATGAACAAGAATTATAATAATAACAGCTTTATTATTGCCTCTAGGGCATAATTCCAACAGTCTCCCACTTGCACTAGAGTCAATAATCTAGTTTACATCTGGCAACAATCTCACACCCATGGCACTGAGGTGCTGATCATGTTTTACACGTGGAAGAGGTTTAGTCAATGGATCTGCGACATTCAGATTTATATGTACTTTGCTAATCTTCAGATCTCCATCTGCTATATAATCTCGGATTATATGAAACTTGCGGTTGATATGCTTGGTCTTTGGATGATATCTTGGTTCCTTAGCGAGTGCTATGGCGCCAGTGTTGTCACACAATATCTCCAGTGGGTCCAATGCACTTGGAACCACGCCAAGCTCAGTGATGAAGTTCCTGATCCAAACTCCTTCACTTGACGCTTCTGCAGCAGCCATGTATTCCGCTTCTACTGTAGATCCCGCGATCACGCTTTGCTTGCAGCTTCTCCAGCTCACAGCTCCTCCATTCAAAATATAAACGTATCCTGTCTGAGATTTAGAATCATCCTTGTCGGTGTCGAAACTAGCGTCGACGTAACCTTTTACGACGAGTTGTTCATCACCCCCATAGACTAAGAACATTTCTTTAGTCCTATTCAGGTACTTTAGGATGTTCTTCATGGCTGTCCAGTGTTCCACTCCTGGATCACTTTGATATCTGCTCGTCAAACTAAGAGCATTGGACACATCCGGTCTAGTACACAGCATGGCATACATGATAGAACCTATGGCCGAGGCATAAGGCACTTTGCTCATAGCTTCCCTATCATTTACCGTAGCTGGACACTGAGCCTTGCTCAATATCTTACCTGACAACATAGGCACTGAACCTTTCTTTGCCTTATCCATTCTGAACCTTTTAAGAACTTTGTCTAGGTATGTACTCTGGCTTAAAGCTATCAGGCGTCTTTGTCTATCTCTATAGATTTTGATGCCCAATATATAAGCAGCTTCACCTAGGTATTTCATTGAAAAACACTTGTTCAAATAACTCTTCACATCGTTAAGCATGTTGATGTCATTTCCAATAATCAATATGTCATCCACATATAGTACCAGAAATGTCATTGAGCTCCCACTCACTTTCTTGTAGATGCAAGCTTCGTAGCAATTTGGAACAAATCCAAAGCTCTTGATCACTTGATCAAAACGAAGGTTCCAACTCCGAGATGCTTGCTTCAGTCCATAAATGGAACGCTGAAGTTTGCATACTTTATCAGCATCCTTAGGATCGACAAAACCTTCGGGTTGCATCATATACAACTCTTCATCAATGTTGCCATTGAGGAACGCAGTCTTGACATCCATCTGCCATATTTCATAATCATGAAACGCAGCAATTGCTAATAAAATCCGAATGGACTTAAACATCGCTACGGGAGAGAAAGTCTCATCGTAGTCAACACCTTGAACTTGTCGAAAACCTTTCGCGACAAGCCGTGCTTTATAGACGGTAACATTACCATCCGTGTCCGTTTTCTTCTTAAAGATCCATTTGCACTCAACGGACTTTCGGTCGCTAGGAGGGTCCACCAAAGTCCATACTTGGTTTTCGCTCATGGATCCCAATTCGGATTTCATGGCTTCTAGCCATTTCTCAGAGTCTGGGCTCATCATCGCTTCCTCATACTTTGTAGGTTCACTGTCTTCTACTAACAAGACAGTCAAGACAGGGTTGCCGTACCACTCAAGAGGGGCACGCGACCTTGTCGACCTGCGATGTTCAGTAGCAGCATCGTCCGAAGCTTCATGATCCTTGTCATTAGCTTCCTCTATTGTTGGTGCAGGCGGCACTGGAACAATTTTAGGTGCTGCGCTACTCTCCAATTCAAGAGAAGGTTCAATAACCTCGTCTAGCTCTACTTTCCTCCCACTCACTTCTTTCGAGAGAAACTCCTTCTCAAGAAAGGAACCGTTCTTTGCGACAAACACTTTGCCTTCGGTTCTGTGATAGAAGGTATACCCAATAGTTTCCTTAGGGTATCCTATGAAGACGCATTTCTCCGCTTTGGGTTCGAGCTTGTCCGGCATCAACTTCTTGACGTAAGCTTTGCATCCCCAAACTTTAAGAAACGACAACTTAGGTTTAGCACCAAACCATAGTTCATACGGTGTCGTCTCAACGGATTTAGATGGAGCCCTATTTAAAGTGAATGCAGCGGTTTCTAATGCATAACCCCAAAATGATAACGGCAAATCAGTAAGAGACATCATTGATCGGACCATATCTAATAAGGTTCGATTCCGGCGTTCAGACACACCATTGCGCTGTGGTGTTCCGGGTGGCGTGAGTTGTGAAACAATTCCGCTTGCTTTAAGATGCGTGAGAAAATCATAACTCAAATATTCGCCCCCACGATCGGATCGTAGAAACTTAATCTTTCTGTTACGATGGTTCTCCACTTCATTCTGAAATTCTTTGAACTTTTCAAACGTTTCAGATTTATGTTTCATTAAATAGATATACCCATATCTACTTAAGTCATCGGTAAAAGTGAGAAAATAGCGATATCCACCGCGCGTCGAAACACTCATCGGTCCGCATACATCGGTATGTATGATTTCCAACAAGTCCGTTGCTCGCTCCATCATACCGGAGAACGGTGTTTTGATCATCTTGCCCATGAGGCATGGTTCGCATGTGTCAAATGATTCAAAATCAAGAGACTCCAAAAGTCCATCATAATGGAGTTTCTTCATGCGCTTTACACCAATATGACCTAGACGACAGTGCCACAAATAAGTAGTATTATCACTATCTACTTTGCATCTCTTAGCCTCAATGTTATGGATGTGTGTTTCATCCCTTTCGAGATTTAGAAGAAATAAACCATTCACAAGAGGTGCATGACCATAAAAGATGTTACTCATATAAATAGAACAACCATTATTCTCCGATTTAAATGAATAACCGTCTTGCAATAAACACGATCCAGAAATAATGTTCATGCTCAACGCAGGCACATAATAACATTTATTAAGGTTTAAAACTAATCCCGAAGGTAAAACTAAGGAGAGCATGCCGACGGCCATCACATCAACTCTTGATCCGTTGCCAACGCGCATCGTCACCTCATCCCTCGCAAGCCGCCGTCTATTCTGTAGCTCCTGTTTCGAGTTACAAATATTAGCAACCGAACCAGTATCAAATACCCAGGCACTACAACGAGGGCTAATAAGGAAAACATCAATAACATGTATATCAAATATACCTTTGATGGTGCCAGCCTTCTTGTCCGCTAAGTACTTCGGACAGTTGCGCTTCCAGTGACCCTTGTCCTTGCAATAGAAGCACTCAGTGTCCGGCTTAGGACAAGACTTGAGCTTCTTCTCAGCAGGGGCAGTGCGTTTGCCGCGGCCCTTCTTGAAGGGATTCTTTGCTCCCTTACCTTTCTTAAAGGAGGGCTTGTTGACCATCAACACATGATTATCCTTCTTGATGTCCACCTCCGCAGCCTTCAGCTTTGCGAAGAGCTCGGTGATCGTATCAGTGGAACCAATCTGATTATGAGTCACTACAAAACTTTTGTAGCTGGGAGGGAGTGATTGCAGAACCCTGTCAATCTTGAGCTCCTCTGGAATCGTGCATTCCAGTTGCTCAAGGCGTTGAGTGTAGCCCGTCATCTTAATGGCGTGCTCACTAACGGAACTCCCTTCCTCCATCTTGCAGTTAAAAAACTTCTCAGAGATCTCATATCTCTCAGAACGGGCCTGAGTCTGAAACATGGTTTTCAGCTCTTCGAGAATCTCAAAGGGCCCGGGATAGTCTTCAAAACGATTTTGAAGTTCCGGTTCCATAGCAAACAACATGGTGCTCTTAATCACACCATAATCATCTTTGCGCGACTGATAGACAGCTTTCTCATCAGCCGGCGCAGTTGCAGCAGGGGGGTCACCTAACGTTTTCCCAAGGACATAGTCCTTTTGACCGCCAGAGAGAATGATTCTTAGATTGCGGAACCAATTGGTGAAGTTAGACCCATTGTTTTTAAGGTTTTCTTTCTCAGCAAAAACGTTGAAGTTGAAGTTGGACTTAGCCATGTGATCTACAATATTTGCAAGTACAAATTAGACTATGTTCATGATAACTAGTTCAACTTTTAATCAAATTACTAGATGAACTCCCACTAAATTCAACATCCCTCAAGTTGTTTAGTGAACACGATCCAAATTCACCACACCTAATCCGATATTCACGAGAAGAGATGTGGTTTCAATGGTGGACAACGAAGTGTCGATCATATCATTCATATGACTCATGCTTAACCTTTCGGTTCATGTGTTCCGAGGCCATGTCTGTACATGCTAGGCTCGTCAAGTAAAACCCAAGTATTTCCACGTGTGCAAAACTGGCTTGCACCCGTTGTATGTGAGCGTAGAGTCTATAGCACCCGATCATCACGTGATGCTTGGACACGACGAACTTTCGCAATGGTGCATACTTGGGGAGAACACAGTTTTATCTTGATCTTTAAGTGAGGAATCATCTTATAATGCTACCGTCGCGATCTAAGCATAATAAGATACATAAAAGGATAAACATCACATGCATATAACTTTATGTGACATGGTATAGCCAATCTTCGCGCAATGATCTCCATCTTATGCGTGCCGACATGATATCCATCACTCCACCATGATTGCCTCCACCACGAATAGCAACTACAACTATTGCTAACTACTTAGCGATAAAGTAAAGCTATTACATGGCGTATAAGAAGTTGACTCGCAGGTCATACACAATTATAAAGACAACCATATGGCTCCTGCCGGTTGTGTACTCATCGACATGCAAGTCGTGAAACATTACAAAACATGATCATCGCATACATTATACACATCACATCTTGGGCCATACCATATCACAAAAAACACTCCCTGCAAAAACAAGTTAGACGCCTCTACTTTGTTGTTGCATGTTTTACGTGGCTTATGGGAGTAGATGCTAAGAACAATTCTTACCTACGGAAAGCCACAACGGTGATATTATGGTTGCCAAACTCCGGTGTTAATTCCATGACAACTATAGTGAGAGAAACTGACATCCACCAGCCGCATGTGTGGAACAAGCCACACGTCAAGTGCGAAGCCGGTCTCGCGAACGACGTCGCGTAAGGTTGGCCTGGACCGCTTCAATCTCACTATCCCGCGTCATAAGAAGAACACAAACAAGAGCCTTGCAACAGAAAACATCAACGCCCGCAACAACCATGTTGCGTTCTACTCGTGAAACACATCTACGCATAGATCTAGCTCTGATACCACTGAAGGGTTTCGCGGCATAGTAAATCAAAATTTTCTACGGATGCGAACAAAGGGAAAGCCAAGATCTAATCTAGGAGATGCAAACAACGAGAGAGATTGGATTAGATCTTCATACCCTTGAAGATTCGCACAGCGGAACGTTCATCGGAACGTGGGTGATGTAGTCGTACTCGCTTCTCCTCCTCGCGATCCGATCCGATCTAGCACCACAAGTGGCGGTGCCTCCGTGAGATGCACACGTGCATCACCTCGATGTCTCCTCCTTCCTCGGACCAGCAAGTATGGTGGAGAGATGGATTGTATCTACAACACGACGGCGTGGTGTATATGGTGGAGAATTTCTGCAGCAGGGCTTCGCCTACAAACAGTCGGGAGGGAGAGAGGAAGGGAAGCAGGGCGGCTAGGGTTGGAGGGGAAGGTGTAAGGGGTTGGTGCGCCCCCACCCCTCTTTATATAGAGGAGGGGCGCAGCCCTAGCCCCTCCCCCAAGCCCAAACCGGCGGCCCCAAAGGATAAGGAGTTGGGGGCAAGGAAACCCCCCCCTTCTAGAAGGTCTATCTCGAGTTTAAACCTCTCTTGGCCGGCTGGGCCCTATGGGGCCTTGTGCCCCTGGCCCAATGCGGCCAGGGTACTCCCTCATAGGCCCATGCCCCCTCCCGGAAGGTGGGGCCACGTTGGTCCCCTTTCGGTACAATACCGATTAATCCGGAACAATTCCGAACTCCAAAAACTGCACTGCCTTATATGAATCCTATTCTCCGGACCACTCCGGAACCTCTCGTGATGTCCCGGATCCCATCCGAGACTCCGAACAAAAACTCATAAACCAATTATCCAATCTATCCTAGCGTCGAGACACGTTAAGTGTGTGACCCTGCGGGTTCGAGAATATGCAGACATGATCTTCTATCAATAATCAACAGCGGGGTCTGGTAACCCATATTGACTCCCACACATTCATCGATGATCATATCGGATGAACCACGATGCCAGGATTCAATCAATCCCATATATATATTTGACATAAGAAAAGCTTCGCAAAGACGAACACGATGACACGATCTAATTGCTTCGCTTAGTTTGGGTCTGTCCACCATATCATTCTCCCAATGATATGATCTCATTATTAATCGACAACTCATGTCCATGGTTAGGAAACCTTAACCATCATTAATCAATGAGCTAGTCCATAGAGGCGTACTAGGGACACGGTGTTGTTCACAAACCACACAAGTATTAAAGTTTCCGCTTAATACAATTCTAGCATGGAATATAAACATTATCATGAATAAGAATTATAATAATAACAGCTTTATTATTGCCTCTAGGGCATAATTCCAACAAAGCGTGCCACACCCAAGGGCACCACCTACTTCGATGATCCACCTCCAAGGCGACAAGCGCCACCATCGACAAGGCATCAAGTGCCACCACCTAGATGGCGTCAAGCTCCATCATCTCCAAGGCGCCAAGCTCCATCACCTCCAAGGCGCCAAGATCCACCTCCTATCCAAACAAGAGTGGCGTCCAAAATCATATACATCAAGAGGCGCCAAGAAACAAGAATCTTCATCGACAAACATCCTCTCATGAGCATTGCCACCATAAAGAGGATACAAGACATCGTAAAAGGCATCTTCGCCACCAAGACGAAGAATTCTTGATGAGCACCAACCATAATGCTCAAGCAAGCTCAAGAAGGCACCACAAGCACAAGAAGAGTGCCAAGGCAAATGATCACCGTCGTGAGTGTCATGTGGACGACCAAGTGCGCCACCTACATCAACCATCGGCAAAGCACGCCAATGACCTCCGTCGACACCATCATAGGGCACCTTCAACTACCCGTGCCACCACCACAATGGCACCAAGAGCAAGCCTTCCTCCACGCCATCAAGCTTCAATGCCTACGCTTGACTTCCGCGACCTCGTGAACGAGGAAAATAAAGACCTCTACTTCGCCAAGTTGGATAGCATGAGCCTACCTCCACCACTACTACGAGATGGCCACAAGACGGTCGAGCATGGGATTTTCCCTTCGACTAAGGAGGCGAGCGATGATGCCCATCTTATGGCATCCAACCTTGAAGGCGACAAGGTCAAGAATGGTGAGCATGTGATTTTCCCTTCACCAAAGGAGGCGCTTGGAGTTGAGGAAACCAAGCCTATCCCCATATGCTTGAGTGATGATGTGGTACCAATCCCATGTGAGTATGAGAGCCACTTAGCCCACTTGAGTGATAACACGAGTGAGATGAGTGACTCCACCTTATGTGAGATTGAGTGCTTCCACTTTGAGGGCATGAGTGATACACCGAGTGAGTTGAGAGTGGTAGTTGATAGGTCAAGTGAGACCATTTCTATTTCTAACAACTTACCCTCTACCTCTAGTGTGTTCTCTTATGTTGTGCTAGGTTCCATGGATGAAGACGCGCCAAGCCATGAAGCAATGATGCCTCAATTGGAGAATATGTACATGGTGCACGAAGATGATGTTATGCCATGGCTACATCAAGAAAACGAAGTCGTCCACAAGGAGGCCACTACTTCCACAACACCCACTTCATATGAGAGGTATGAACAAGGTAAAAATAAGGGTGTTGATGATGCCATGATCCCACTAGTGGACATGATGAATTGTGAGGATATGCATGCTATGGATGATACTTGTGACATTACATATGCTTCATCCACATTCCCATGTGATGCTTTGCCTTTGCATAATATTGATCATGTGGAATTGTTTGATCGCGATATCATTGCCATAAACATGCCATGCTATGCATCTTGTGTGTATCCTCCAATTGCTTCGGACTTGCTTTGTCATGCTAGTCATTCAATTTCTCCCGTTGCTTGCAATAAGATGAATGCTTGCTATTTCACTTGTTTTGCTTGCAACAACATTAATCATATGCGTTATAATGAGATGGCCCCCATAGCTTTCTCAATTTTTGGAGATTTTGATGATTGCCATGATAAGCATGTTCCCCACTTGCATATTCACCATGCACCTATTTCATACTTGATTGACATTAATGGTGATGTGCACAAGAAGAGATACGTCATGATGGATGATGTGTATCTCTACCATGCACACACGTTCTTCCTTTTACATGTGATGTGTGTAGGTACCCGCACTATCATGTCAACCTCGGTTGAGCACGAGTTGACAAAAAGAGCTCTTGAGAGCATCCAACAAGTGAGTTCAAGATCGAACCCAGCTCTGATACCTTTTGCATGCTTTGCATCTTTCATGTTGGCAAATTGCTCTTTCCTATGGTTTGCTTGCAAGCATGTTATTGGTATTATCTTCCCTTGTGACATTCATGTTTCCTCGCTTTTAGATAATGATGTTTTGTGTGTTGTAACAAAATTGTTGAAAATTTTCTCTCTCCGATGTTTTGTGTGCAACCACAATGCCATTAAGAGCATGTATTGTCATGAGAGTTTCCAAGAATCTCGTCTTGTTGTTGCAACAAACATAAGGACCACTTGCTCTTTCATTTGGTTTGTTTGCAAACATGCCTTTTTTGCTTCCGCTTGGGATACTCATATTCCCATGATATTTGCTATCGATGATTTGTGTGTGACATCCAACATGTCGAACAATTTCTCTTTCCAATGGTTGGTTGGCACACATAATGATGTTGTTTTGGATATTCTTCCTTTTGTGTTTTTGCCAAATTCTCCTAACTTTGCATCAAAGATGTTGATCAAATTTCTATTTGATTGCTTTGAGTGCCACACTAAGACATTATATGGAGTTTTTGAGTTCCCACATTTGGATGATGTTCAAACGATTTCCATGCACTTTGACCTTGCATATGCATTCCATTTGCTATCCTTGTATTGTGCTAATAGTGTTGTGAACAAGAATGGACATGCCACATTTGACATGCTCCTCTATCACGCACGGAAATATTTTGCTTGGTCTTTGTTGTGTGTAGGTACAAATGCATACACGTCAACCTCTACCAACCACGTGTTGACAAGAAGAACCGAAGAGAGTTACCTATGTCTACCCTTCATCGAGCTATCGCTACAAGATAAGGTGACTTCCTTCTACTTGAGGACTCATGCGATAATCTTCATGAATTGGCTACGCTTTGAGTGTTGCTTCGCTTTTGTTGTGAGCTTTGTAGGCTTCAAGGAAGGTGAAGGAACATTGAAGTGTTGTCAAGTCAATCTTCCCGAGGACGACTATATGGTGAACCCCAGGATCAAGGATGTCCTTCGACCTCTTCTACTTTGTGATGAACATGGAGAGTCGAGGACGACTCTTTTTGAAGGGGGGAGCTGATGTAGCCGGACCTACGGTCGTTACCACATCATGGTCTCCAACTTACGCCAAGTCGTCATGGACTCCAAAGGTGAACCCGTTCCTCTATGCGAGCCCACTTCCTACCCTATTGAATGGTATGTTACTTCATACTCTGTCACATATGCATGATAGGTTCACACCGACGAGTACGGTGGCAAGGGAGGAAGCCCGAAACATCAAGCCCGACAAGACGGAGGCTTGGAAGAGGAGACGGAAGAAGCCACGGCTGAACCACCGGAGTCTCCGGCCTACACCGGAGTCTCCGGTCCTGCTACACCGGAGTCTCCGGACCTACCTCCGGACCGACCCCAGCAACCGCCCGAGGACAGTCAGAACGCCACTCCGGAGACGACACCGGAGTCTCCGGACCCCACACCGGAGTCTCCGGCCTACAGGATGGGCCCGCGCGCCGCCAGCTGGGCCTTTGGCCCATGTACCCCTCTATCTCGTTCAAACCCTAGTTTTATCCCTAAACTACCCCTGTTTATGTGGTTGGCCTATAAATAGAGCCCCCACCCCTTCATGTATCCCTTAGGCATAGATGATAGACTAAAGACAACCCCCATTGTGGAATCTCTAGTTTTGCCTCATCCCCTTATCCAAGGGGACCGACTATTGTCACCAACCTCGATTGGACTTTGCATCACGCATCCATCGTTGAACAAGGCCTTGGAGTTCATTGTCTCGTCTCCAAGTTGTCAAGACCCTCCCCAAGGTGTTCTTCCCTCTCCGATGTGGATTTGAGGGAGCACGTTGACCGATCTTTCCTTGCGAGGATTATTTCGGACCGGTGGCCGCCGTTCGGGAGCAATCGGCCTTGTATCGTGTGAGTTTTGCGTGTGTTCATCGTGTTCTTCGCGAGGTGTGTGTTCGCTTCCGCTACCTTCTCCCTTTCCCCTCGCTTTCCCATCGATTTGACCACGAGATCCGTGAAGATCGGGCACCCAAGAGGTTAACCCCTCCATCACTGCGTACCATTTGAGATCGACTGGCCAGCTCTGTTTATGTCTCGTCTTCGTGGACGATAGCAATTACGTGCGGGAGCCACCTAATCCGTGAGGATTGTGAGTCTTGTTTTTTTAGAGGGTCTTTTATGTGTGTTGATGTCTTTTGTCTATGGCACTTATTAGGTCGGTGTGAGCTGTTCATTAATTTGGGACTTGTAAGTTGTAACTCCTTAGTCTTGCCCAATAAATCTTCATGAAATCTAGTTCCCTCCTATCCATGATAAGTGTGGCTTGGTTAGTACTTTTTTTTATCGAGAAATAAGTGATTTGTGTTTGCCTAGATTACCATATACACTAAAACATGTCGAAATACATGTAAATCTAGATAAATACAAGTCGGTTATTTCTAAACACGGAGGAAATATAAAGTCTGTACTAGCTTAGCTAGAACACGAGGGAGCCGTACTCTTTGTAAGCATGCATGCATGCAGGCTTTCCTTCCACCGCGGAACGTAATCAGCGAAAACAGTTTGTTTAATTCTCGTTTCTATAGTGTGGGCGTCCACCTATTACGTGCGATCGACCGAACGTGCACCGCACCATGCTTGCCGGTGCTAATGCTAGCTCGTATGGTCGGAAGCAGAGAAGAATGCTTGCGTGATGTGAAGAGGAGGGCACGCCCGCCCATACATGAGCGAGCGAGCGGCCGACCTCCCGCCGTTCGTGTTCTTTCTTCTACACAAAGTTATACTAGTAGTAGTACGCACTATGAGGAGGATAGGTAATTGCAGAGGCAGGTCGTTTCGGCATGGGCCTCTCCGTGTCGATTGTGAGCTTTATACATTATCCTCGTCTTCCACTCCATAACTCTGGCCCCGTAAGCTACCGCAGCTAGCACACATTTGCTTTTGAGATGTTATTTAATTTGATAAATCATGTTGGCTACTAGAAAATCATACAGTGCATCATGTTGGTGCTTGTGTTGTTGGAGGCTTGGAGCGCACACGTGTGGTCTCCTACCGTACGTATCGAATTAATTATTACTAGGAGTTTCCGAAAATATTTAAGTTGGAGCAAGTGATAACCAGTACTTCCTTTGACCTATGTTAGTTGACTCAATTTTATCGTAGATACGGATATGTTTAGACTAGATATATATGAATCTGAAAAAACTTATAAGTTAATAAATATACTAGGGCAAAACAAGTAAAGGGAATTAAATCTGTGATTAGAATTTGCCACGCGCTACTAGCTCCATGGGAACTGACGGTTGCAAGAAGATCAGTGCCGTGACCTGTCGCTGAAAGCACGCACACGTACGTCTCGGGGCTGCCCGGCCGGTCCCCGGCGGCCCACGGAAATATCAGAAGAGAGGCGCGGCGCCGGGACACGCGGTGGCCAGCGTTTGGGCTGCGGGTTTTCGTGCGTACTGTGCACGGTACCAGCCGTGGCCCTGCCTGGAGCGGCGTGCGAGCAGAGACCACGTACACAGAGAGAGAGAAGGAAGCACGAGCGATCGAGATCGGCTAGCTCTCTATGGGTAGGGTACTACGTATAGCTTTGCTAGGGACATGCATGCCTCCGGTAACGCGGCGCAGCGCTCCACGTCGCCCCGTCCGTAGCGCAGTCTGAGTGATGAAGTGGCCGGAGAGCCCGTACTCGCGTGCGTGCCCCGATGCCGCCCGCGCGCCTCTTCCCTTCGAACAGGGGCCGGGGGCGCGCGCGCCGGCGTCGTTCGCATCCGTGGCGGTGACGGAGCCTCGAACCCCGTGCCCGGCCCACAGTGGCCGCGCCACGCGTTCCCTCCGCCCGCTAGTTCCCATGTCCAGGGCAGGCAGCTCGGCACGCGCCCCTGACGAACGCACCCAAAAAAAAAGCCATCACCGGAACCGCCGCAGCAACTCTTCTCCTTCTACCCAGAGATATTTTTTTCATACTAGTGAAGTGGGCGCTCACTCCCGTTCTCTCTGCGCACGTACGATGCGTGGGCGCGTGGTGGTAATGCCGATTAGTACTACTTTTCCATGGAAGTTGCGGCGTCGCGGTGGTTACCTTTTGCGAGACATCATCTTCCGAATAAAATTAGTAGCCACGCCTACGCGCCGTGTCGCTCCGCCTGGCCAAACAAAGATACCAGTCGAGTTTCGCCAGAATCTCTCGTGCGTGCTTCCTTGCACCTGCACGTAAGGTTTGTGCCCCTAACATTTGTCCCTGGAGCGGTCAAATCGCACGGCACGCCACGCCCCACCCGTCCCCTCTCAATTTCCACGTAACCCCCTACCCAGGGTCCCACGCCCTGCCGGGTGGTCCAAACACCCCAACCTCCTCCTTACACCTTCCCCACCAACACCGGCCTCCCGTCAGTTGCCACGCCAGAGCCGTGAACCTCGTGGACCAAGCGCAGGGTGTCTCCCCTGGCTCCCCGGTATCTGAAGCCGCGCATCCGGGAGCTCCACGCCACGCGCCACCGACGAGTCACCCGCCTCCACGTCCCGGTACGGCCCAGGCGACGCTGTCGCGCATCCGGCCGTCCGTCTCCAATCCGCCGGCTCGGGTCTCCTCTCCCGCCTTTTATTCTTGGTCCGCCTAAAGCCGTATTAAACCCGCCTGCTTCGCCACCCTCCGCTCCTACTCCGCTTTGTTCGTCTCCGGGGAGCCACCAGCTGCCAGGGCAAAGGATGATATGAGGCAGGCGGCGGGCGACGTTGAGGAGGGGCTCGTGCGGAAGGTCGTCGCGGCAGGGTACGGCGAAGACGACGGAGTCAGGGACGCGCGCCGTCGGCGCCGACTCGGGCTCCGGCGGCACGGCCGGAGAGCATCTGGGGAGGTCGACGAGGCGACGAAGAAAGTCTGGCCCGGAACGCACGATGAGGCGTCCTCGGAAACGTCGGCGGACGCGGGCCGCGGGGTCTCACTCCCGCCGTGCCTGTCCCACGGCACCGTGTCAGTGATCGGCCGCCGCAGGGAGATGGAGGACGCCGTGTCCATCGCGCGTACCTTCCTAGCACCTGCGTCGGGCTCGGCCTCTACGGTGGACGGGTGCGGCGAGGAGGACTTCTTCGCGGTGTACGACGGCCACGGCGGGTCCCGGGTGGCGGAGGCGTGCAGGGACCGGATGCACGTGGTCCTCGCGGAGGAGCTGCGCCGCCGGCTTCTCGGCGGTTCTGCGGCGTGCCCTGTCGCCGACGCGCGCGGCTGGAAGGAGGCCCTGGAGGCCAGCTTCGCCAGGGTGGACGGCGAGGTCGTCGGGGGCGCGGCCGCCGGCCCGGAAGCCGACGTGGACGAGGCCCGCTCACGGACCGTGGGATCCACCGCCGTGGTGGCCGTGGTGGGCCGCCGCCGCATCGTCGTCGCCAACTGCGGCGACTCGCGCGCCGTGCTCTCCCGCGGCGGCGTCGCGGTGCCGCTCTCCACTGACCACAAGGTACGCCCCCACACACGTACGGAATGTTCACTAAAGTATACTCCTACTTACTATACCTCGGACGCAACTAGTAGTACGCCACGTGATCTTTACTTCGGCTCAGATCTGGGAGTGAGTTCCAGATCTGGTAGAATCTTGCATGCATGCAGATTAGAAGTTGGTCCTGTCGGTCTGTCGGTCAGTGTCACTACATTTCTTCAGAAATGGACTGCCTCCATGTGTCTGATGCAATGCTAAAGATGCCGCATTGTTCTGTCCTCACTAATAAGATCTTTACCACTGGTCGTGTTAAATGTTACTACTAGCTGTTTGGTGCAGAAGTTCAAATTGCTGTGATCAACTAACTAGCAAATGCAGCACACTGATGTGCCGAGCTAGTGCCATTGTCCACCTGATTTGTAATTGGACTTACCAGCATCACTCACTCCATTGTGAACCATTATTGTGTTTCTCTTCAGCAATGTTCAGCAAAAGTTCATATTTTAACGGAAGTTTACTCTGCCATGGCAGCCAGATCGGCCGGACGAGTTGCAAAGGGTGGAAGCAGCGGGCGGCCGGGTGATCAACTGGAACGGCTCCCGTGTCCTAGGAGTTCTATCCACTTCTAGATCCATAGGTACTGATACTTCTTCCATTGCCAATCCACTACTCTAGCACAAGCAGCAGCATTGTCTCTGTTTTATGTCAGTTAAAAGACGAGTTGATCATCAGCAATGCTCCTGGGTTTTATAATTTCAGGGGACTACTACCTGAAGCCGTACGTGAGCGCGGAGCCGGAGGTGACGGCGGTGGAGCGGACGGGGAAGGACGAGTTCCTGGTCCTCGCCAGCGACGAGCTGTGGGACGTGGTGTCCAACGAGATGGCGTGCCGGGTGGCCAGGAGCTGCCTCAGCGGCCACTTGGCCGCCGCGTTCCCGGAGTCCGTGTCAGGGCGCACCGCCGCCGACGCCGCCGCGCTCCTCGCCGAGCTCGCCATCTCCCGCGGCAGCAAGGACAACATCAGCGTCGTCGTGGTCGAGCTGAGGCGGCTCAAGAGCAGGGCGGGGCGTCGCCATGCCGGTGCGAGTGAGGTGAAGTTGTAGGCTTGTAGCTTAGCTAATTAGTGGCCGTAGGCGTGCACGCGAGGCGCGCGGTAGAGTGTACATTATGGCTGTGGCGACATTGATTCGGGGCCTGGTGAGCTGCCGGGGAAAAGATCTCCGGCCGGCCGTTACTGTCTGGGCTCCAACTCGGAGATGGATCAATCGATGATGATGATGACGATGAGTCGGTTGAGTGTAAACAAAATGGCCCGATGTTCTCGTTACGCCGGGCATGCTAATTTCTCTCTTTTTTTAAGGGATAAATAATTGTACACAAGAATGTAGGGCCGATTCAGCTGCTACCGGGAGCATGCCGTTCTGATAAGAGCAACTCTACACCGGCGTTCCTAAACTGGTGTACGGCCACAGCGCCGCACTGGCTTTGGGGAAGCCAGCCCAAATTGCCGAAGGTTCAGAGAAGCCACCCCACACCGGCGCCCTAACGATCGTGATCGGAATATTTTTCAAAAATAATGAAATGTGAATCCCGAATATTTTTAAAAGATAATGAAATGTCAATCAAATTTAGGGGCATTCGCATGATTTGAATGAAATTTGACCCAATACAAACTAAGCATAACTAAAAAATAAATACTAGCGGCGAGGCTAGGGTACGCATCGTCATAGGCGAGGTTGATCGAATGGCACTGTCTAGGAGAATGGCCGGGCGGCGAAGAGGGTACCATCTACGCCGGTGGTGACTGTTGCCCTAGGAGGCCACGGATGATTGCAGCACCTGGAAAGTACCACAGGGGTTTGTATCAGAAAACAAAAAAATCTAACTAGGCCAGGATCTTTCTACAGTTTATGTAGCAACGGGGATTGAGTTTCGCTGACATACCTTGTAGACCGACTTCCGTGGGAATCGTTGGTGATGTAGTCAAACACGTAGCCGACCTCAAGATCGCATTTCTCCTTGCATGTCACCTTGTCCTTGCACGACAACTGGCGTCACAAGTGGCAGCGTCTCCGAGGTATCGCACACGTACGATGTCCGACGGCAACTCTTATCCAGCCGGGATGCGGAAGTAGACTCTCTTAAACTTTGATCCAACGACTTTGACCAATTGTTCACAGACGAGGAGATGGGTACCTAAAAGAGGAGGCGGCGACTTCGTCCAACACTCGTCTGAGGAGGAGAGGGCCAGTGTGAGGCTGTTGAAGCGCCCCCTCCGCATGATCCGCCCACACAAGAAACCGCCGCAAGGAAGAGGAGCTCGAGGAGCTGCTCTGCCAGGAGGTTGTCGCTGAGTCGAAGAACTTTGCGGCGTGCCGACAGATCAGCGACAGAGCAAAGCTCGCTACCCGCGTCGCCGTTGCGCATGTAGGCGGCTCTGGTGAGACATTTTGTTAATTGGAGTTAGGGTTAGGCGGCGCTGACTAGTCTACTGTTATATTTTAAAATAATATGGATGTATGCACTGCATTCTATTGATGAATGAAGTGTGATCTTGCTGCTCTTGTTCAGAATTTTTAGCAAATTTTTTTTATTGTACGGTTCGCCGTTTGGTTTGTGTTTGTCTGAAAAAATCATTTTCGATGCACTTTATACGTATGTTTTTACGGATCTGTTAGAGTTGATAGGTGTTGTAGCCAGGGTTTTTTTTTTCTTAGCGGAAGTAGCCCGGGTTTTGGGTCTGGCAAACTTTAAATTTTGTGTAAGAATTAATTGGGCTGAAAATTCAAAGGATACAACAGCCTCGTTCTTCCATGCGCCTTTTCTAGCCTCGTCCTTCTCTTGGGCTCTTTCTACCTCTCCTAGAGAACAACGTTTGGGAGCAAGCAAAAGGCCCACACCTGGCAGGCTTAGGCCCATTTATTTTTTCTTTTTTCTTCTTCGAGAAGCTGCTCTCTCCCCATCTCTGTGGAGAAATCGGTGCAAAATATATGTGAGGCTTTCACACTAGTTAATGCTTAACTATTCTGGAAGTTTTCGCAAAAAAATTAAGACCGGCTTTCCCGTGAAGCCGTGAGAGGGAAGGAGGGGGAAGCTTGTCGAAGAAACACCAAAAGAACTGGATCTTAACGGTTCAGAAACAAGGGAGCGCTTGTCCACCAGGGCGAATGCTATTTATCTTTCAACGCATGTGTTAGTAGGCTTCGCTCACGTGGGCGTACGCGTTGGGCCGGCCCATGTAACATTTTACCCTATTCTCATTTTTTGTGTGTGTCTCTATTTTTAGATTTTTTTTTTGGTTTTTGGTTTTCTCTTCACTTCTATTTTCTGTTTTCTGAACAGTTTTCGAATTTGAAACAGTTTTCAAATAAGAACAATTTTCGAATTAGGACATTTTTTCAATATGGACAATTTCCAAATTTCAATATTTATTTTAATATTTATCAAATATGAATATTTTTCGAATGTGTAAATTTGCAAATTTGAAAAAATTTATATTTGAACAATTTTCGCATGTGAACAAATTTTAAATTTGAACACTTTCCGAATCTAAACAATTTGATTTTCGCATGTGAACAATTTTTACATTTGAAATTTTTTCATATTTGAACTTGTTTATGTTCGATCTTTTTCAAAAATCCCAGACTTTTTATATTACTATAATAGCAGAAGGAATAAAAAATTTAAACAACAAAACCTGTTATTGGGCCGGAGTCAGGATGGCGCACGCGCGGAGCGGAAAATAGCGGCTCCCGTCCACCAGGGCATTCGTCGTTAAAAAAAACAGAGCAATGATTCCGTCCGTGCCTGTTTGGACTTTACTCAACTCCGTCCGTACATACGTGGAAAGATAGAAGTACAGTACTGTATCAAATTACTCCTACTCCACCAGCCCCAAAAGACTATTTGGTTGGACTTAGATCTGCTTTTGCATTTTGACTTATAAGTCATAAAAGCACCTAAATTAAGTTTGGAATTTGTTTTTTAATTTCAACTAGACATAGCTGTATGATGGCATAAGCTAAAAGATAAAATTAAAAACACTCATTTAGGGGATTTTGTAGTATATAAATAAAAAGTTATAAATTATAAATAAACCGAAGAAAACAGTCCCGTCTTGCAGCAATAAGCTCATGTCAAGAACTTTCTTGTTTTATAGTTAAGAAAAAACTTCCTTGTTGTTGCTACTTTGAAGGGAGTTCAAGTTATTTTTTTTCTATTTTTAATAGAGTTTTGTCGACGACTATATAAAATCGTGATAGGGCTATTCTTTTGGGTAGAAAGAGAGGTTCCGTGAAAGGGATTAGTACAATACATATTATCTCTACATTATATGATTGGTAGGATGGAAACACTTGCCTCGTGTACTATGTATCTCTTGCACCAACGGATTACATAAGGCTTTGTTCGTCATATGCCCATTGTGATACTTCGGATCACTATGTTTTGTGATCCTATCCACTTCGATCTGGGTACCTTCTAAGCATGTTGCCGGAGACCTCTTGCATGCTGCAACGAACTATCAACATTGATTTTGGCCCATCTGTCTGGAAGTGGTAGACGTTTCTTATGTTCCCTCGATACTTAGTGAATTGGAAGAATACTCAAGAGGTGAGGGATGTGTGACAAATTAACTGTAGTGCTTGTAGACAACAGGTGAATATGGAGCACTCCTCCATCTATTTAGCTAAAGGCTGCCAGAATCAGATCAGGCAGGAGATCATGGATATTCTTGATGTTCATAATGTCTCCTTGAGTATGCCATCTGTGGGAAACTTGGTCAATCGTGCTTTCAAGTAACTAAGGGATCGACTTTGGAGGAGGGACCAAGGTTGGCTGGAATTGTTGTTGTCAGCTGATGGTGCTTGACGTGGAGCACTTCGTTGGAAACCCCAAGAGAAAGGTGTGATGAGCACAACAGCAAGTCTTCCCTCAGTAGAGACCGAGATTATCGAACCAGGAGGAGGAAGGAAACGCCATACAGGTGTTGCAAGCAACGGGGAGACCTGCACAACACATACTCAAGACTTTGACCCAACGAACAGTGATGTTGTCAAGCTCACCGGTTTGCTGTAACAAATGATTAAACGTATGGTGTGGAAGGTAATGGTTTGCAGCAAGTAAACCAGTAACAGTGAAAGATGTATCAATGATAAAGATTGGACCGGGGTCCATAGTTCACTAGAGGTGCTCTTCTTAGATAAACAACATGGCATGAAGGGTAAACAAATTATAGCAGGGCAATTGACAAGAACTAAGCAAGGCATAACAATACAATACTAGTCAGAAAGATCCTATGAAATTCGATTGGGCAATACAACAAGATACATAGACCACCATGCAACTGCATCTATGACTAGAAGTCCACCTTCAGGTTATCGTCTGAACCCCCTGCAGTATTAAGTTGCAAGCAACAGACAACTACTTTAAGCAAAGTGTATAAGGTAAACAATCCACTTGTTCCATGAACAAGAGATCGTTGTTTTCTCCCTGGTAGCAACAACACATCTACAACCGAAGAGATTTCTGTCACTTCCCTTGGAAACTAGAGGCATAAACCCACTATCGAGCATAAATACCCCCTCTTGGAGTCACTAGCAACTACTTGGCCAAGATAGATACTAACAACGGAGAGCATGCAAGATCACAAACAACACAGACATGATAGAATCATAAAGACAAAACCATTAACCAAACTGACATAATAATCTCAATATCCATCGGATCCCCACAAACACAACATGCATGATTACAAATAGATTAGATCTTGATCATGAACAGAGCTCACAAGATCTATATATGAAAGCACAATGAGGATATACAACCATCTAGCTACTACATGGACCCATAGTCCAAGGTGGAACTACTCATGCATCATACCAGAGAAGAAGGCCTCTGGGATGATCTCCCCTCCGGCAGGGTGCCAGGAAGAACTTCAGATCCCCCCGATCTAGGGATGATGGTGGCGGTGGATACAAACGGTTCCGTGGAGTTTTGATCGGGTGCCTAGGGTTTCTACATCGGGGGCTTCTTATAGGCGAAGAGGCGAGGCCGGGAAGCGACCAGGGGGCCCACACCCTGCCTAGGCGGAGGCCCACCCCTTGCCGCGCCTAGGGGGTGGCGGCCCTGGCTCGCCCCTCCGTCTCTCCTCTAGACTTCGTGTTCCCCATGGAAAAATATTGACTTTGGCTTTTGTCCCGTCCAATTCCGAGAATATTAATTTTCTGCCTTTCTAGAACCAAAAACAGAAGAAAACAGGCAACTGGCACTGTGACAACTTGTTAATAGGTTACTTCCAGAAAAGATATAAACACACCTCAAAGTGTAGACAAAGCAAAGCAAAGTAGATACTAAACAAGCATGGAACATCAAAAATTATAGATATGTTTCCGCGTATCATCAGCTACAAGGGAAACATGTACTTATTAAAGTTGTGGCTCAGGCAGTGCCGACATATTCTATGTCTTGCTTCAGGCTACCGATGGGGTTATGCCACCATATTAACAGTTTGTTGCAGAACTTTTGGTGGTAAGAAGGATGGCAAAAAGTGAACATGTTGGGTATCATGGGCATATATGAAGAAGTCGAAGTACATGGGGAGGTCTCCGTGCGATCTGCATATCACATGCCTACTGAGATACGATAGAGAAGAAACATCGTAGCTGAAAGGATACGGATGTTGCCTAGAGGGGGGGGGTGAATAGGCGATTAAAACTTTTCCTAGAGTGGCTCAACAAAAGCGGAATAAAACTAGTGTTTACTTTATTAAGAACAACCTAGAACAACTAAGGTTCATCTATGTGCACCAACAACTTATGCTAAACAATATAAGCTACAATGTGATAGCAAGATATATATTACTTCAAGCACGAAGGCTATCACAATGTAAAGTGCATAAGTAAAGAGCTCGGGTATAGAGATAACCGAGGCACGCGGGGACAACGATATTTTACCGAGTTCCTCCCAACATGGAGTACGTCTCGTTTGGAGAGGGGGTGGTATCAGACCACCAACGCCACAAAAGGCCTCCCTTATTCTCTAGTGAATCTCACCCCAACGGGATCGATCCACACTTCCACTATCGGTGCACTTGTCGGTGGCAACCAGAACCTCTCATAAGGTTGGGGCACTTCTCCACAACTTAATTGGAGGCTCCCAACAAACGCCACCAAGGCCACAAAACCTTCTAGGGTTCCAAGAACCCAAGAGGGACAAGCTCCAATGAGTAACTCAAACCAAATCCTCTGAGGAGAACACAAACCGATGCACCAAATGCAATGGCAAGGACACAAGAAGTGCTCAAATCCTTCTCTCCCAAATTCCACCAAAGCTACAAAATCTTATGGGGGAATAAGAGAACAATGGAGAAAATCCACAAAAGACTCCAAGATTTAGATCTCAATATGTTCCCCTCACTTGGAGGAGAGATTGATTGGTGGGATTGTAGATCTAGATCTCCTCTTTCAAATGCCTCAAGAATATGCAAGAATCATAGGAGGGATCGAGAGGAAGCAAGCTCAAGAAGGTAAACAATGGAGGGGAAAACTTGCAAGATTGGTTAGGAAACCATTGGGGAAGAAGGCCCCTTATATAGGTCCCTCCAAAATCCAACCGTTGCAGCCCAAAAACGCAATTCCCGGTACTACAGGACGTTTTCCCGGTACTACCGGACTTTCCCGGCACTACCGGACATTCCCTGGGGTTCCTAGGGCGCCAAACGCATTTTTCTCTGTTCTCCCCGGTACCAAAATGCGGTACTACCAGACCCCGGTACTACCGGATCCTGGTCCGGTACTACTGGTCATCACAAAACGAAAACAACCATAACTTTTGCATTTGGACTCCGATTTCGATGATCTTGGGCTTGTTTCGAAGAGGACAACAACCTATACAAGATCATGCAAAGAAACATCATAGTACAGCAAGGGAGGATAGATCCAAATGACGAAGTCAAAAACCTTCTGCCACGCTAGGTACTAAAATGCGGTACTACCGCTTTTTGGTACCTAGCCCGGCAGTGGCTGTTGGCAACTTGTCAAAAACCTTATGCCGCGCTAGGTACCAAAATGCGGGTACTAACGCTTTTTGGTACCTAGCCCGGCAATGGCTTTTGACAACTTGCCAAAACCTTCTGTCGTGCTAGGTACTAAAATGCAGTACTACCGTATTTTGGTACCTAGGAAATAAGACCAGCAGTCAAACACTATAACTTTTGATTGGTAACTCCGATCGACTCGATTCCAATTGCGTTGGAAAGATGACGACATGAGATTCCCTATAAAAGGTGAAAATATTGGTTATCACCAAGTGAGAATGTATCAAGTATAATAATGTGAGATACCTCACTTGGTGAGAAACCGAAAAACCGCATAGATCAAAATCGCTATAAGATATAAAAGAGGGATCCGATTTTGATGAACAAGAGCTTGTTATAGAGATTACCACAAGCTCTATATCCTCACTTGGATAAGAACAAATAACAACCAAATGCAATGATGCAAGTATGCAAAGGTTTGAGCTCTCTCCGAACGATGTGATGGAGTTACTCATTCGAGAGCACCTCTTGATAGTACGGTTATCTATCCTAAACCCGGTCTCCCACACACAACATGAGACCGGCAAAAGGGAGAACCTATCAAGATTATACCTTTGCCTTGAGCATTCCACTTGAGCTCGATGTAGACGAACTTGACCTTCTCAAGATGGAACACCTTACTTGATTCCTCATCATCGATCCATGATCATCGAGGATGGCAAGCATCAAACACGAGATCCTCTATAGATAGCGTATTTTGAGATTGCACAACATCTTCTTCTTATTTCATCGACCTTGAAGCCAACACATGCTCCAAGCAATAACAATGGACAATTCCTACAGGTACAACTTAATACACACATTAGTCCATAAAGATTGTCATTAATTACCAAAACCACACATGGGGTCCCACATGTTCTTTCAGTAGCTGGATGAAGCTGTTGGGAATTCTAGAACGAGGAGGGGAAAAGAATGGTGCTCGATTTCAAAGGTACATGTACCATATAAACTTCGGGTGTTTCTTTGGCGCCTAGGAAGACAGTCCCTCCTGCTGACAGCTGACGTACTCCATCACAAGACCATGGCGAGTCAGAGCTCTTGCCTGATTTGTGAGAAGACAGATTCATGGGTACTTTCGCTACTAGAGTTCAACATGGCACGAAAAGTTTGGGCGTTAGCGACAGAGGAGATAGTTGGCCTGCTTGCAAACATATAGGAGCCGCATGCACATGCATGGTTAGCAGCGGTGTTCGAGTTTTTGCCTCATGCAAAGCTCACTATGGTTGTGGTATGCTAGGCAGAAAGTTGTCCACAAAACGATCTTATAAATCCCCTTGTCAACACATAGCTTCGCCCTTGTTATCCCCACTAGCTACGGTGCAGTCAGAACCCATGCAGGGGACAACATGGATCCCTCCACTAGCAAGAATGATGAAGAAAAATGATGATGTCGCAATGTTAAAGAACTCGGCCATTGGGGCCATGGCAGCAGTAGTCCAGGATGATGATGGATTTTTCTTAGGAGTCATAGACGAAATTATAGACCCAGCAGCACTTAAGGCGATGACTTGCAGAGAAGGGCTAGTGGTGGCGGTTGAATTTTTCATTTGCAGCGAATCAAGTGGGCTACTTATTGCTCCAATGTTGTTCGGAGTATAACTGAAGTTAGGAAAGGCATTTATGGGTACCTTGTTGATGGCTGTGAAATATAATCATCCACGTCCGCATTTAATTTAGATATTATTCATATATTTGATGAAATATCTCTCTAAAACCTGTCATCAATGCCTAATGATCAAAGGGTTATGCAATCCTTTCTTACTATTTTCCCTTGCGCATATAATGATGTATGATGATGGGAATCACTACATATACGAGGTTTCCAACACGTCAAAGAAACCAGGAGCCGTGAAGTTAATACTTCAAGCTTAACGACCAACTATACGGCAGGAATTTTATTCCGGCCGTAAAGTTCCAGCTGTATAGTTGGCATCGACCTCATTAGGTGAAACAGAACAACTTTCGTGAAGGAAACCGTATATAAAGTGGCTTCGGGCGACGTGAAACGGTGCTTCTTTTCGACCTCAACTCTCCCTACCACCAGAAGCCGCCACGTCGGAGGAATAGATCTAGATCTAAACCTCTAAACCCTTCTTCACCACCATAGCTATCTTCCACCACTTGTAATAGTAGATCTCTTCTCCAATTAACGACATTGTAAGACTATTTATTATCAACTTTATGATATCTATTATAATATTTATGATTGTCGATTTCATCTCTATTTGTGAGTAATTCTCCTTGGGTTAAGAGCTTCGGCCTAGCCATGTAGCTTTTGTGCATGTTATTTATCATAGATGGGATCATGTATTAGTTTGTACGATATGATTATTGTAGTACCCTATCTTGACTTAATATAAGGACTTGTCAGGTATCCAAGACCCCGAGGATTGATCCAGGTAAAGGGAGTGTGAGTAATGACTGATCTGCATGATAGGAACCCTAGTGACAGAAAGGGTAGTATGGCTGTATGTGAGAAATTTACTTGGAATTAACGGTGACATTACGATGCATATCATTAGCTCTCTTTCTTCTATGAATGAGACTAGTAGGTTATTGCTATAAGCGGTTGCGGAGGCGGTAACATTTATGGATGCACTGCCCATATATAATTATCTTGCTCTAACAATTACTCGACAAGGAGCCATGGATTTCTCCCACCGCTGCGCTGCAGCCCTCCCTCCACTAATCGACGTGCCACCACGCCATCATAATCTTGCTTCCCATCACGTTTCCCCTCAATTTTTCGGTTCCCCTCAAGAAGGCCAGATCCATCAGGAGCCACCGGTTCCCTCACCATCGCTCGCTGCTGGTTCCCCGCACCACTGCATGCCGCACACCGCTGGTCCCCCGCATGGCGGATTTTGCTGCAAGCCACGACACATCAGCGTTGCTACCGGTGGTAGACAAATTTTGCTACCACGACACAACGACATTGCTATCAGCGGCAGCCGCAGCTGCTACTAATGGCATGACGCCCTTGCTACAAGGCTGCTACTAATGGCACGACGCCCTTGCTACAAGATGCACGGTGGCTGCTACGCCGTTGGGGATTTGCTACCACAGGCGGGCGGCAGCGCTACGTGTGGATGGCAGTGATGTTATGTGCTGGCCTTGTGGTGGCGTGTGCTACAATGGAGACCACACTTTGCTAAAACTGGCGGCGGCGGTTCCTACCATGGGTGTGCGACCTTTCTACCGATGGTGGGCATCGCTGCTACAACAACGACGACCGGCGGTTGCTACGATGGGTGTGCGGCCTTGCTACCGACGGGGGCGACGCTGCTACGATGTGTATGCGACCTTGCTACCGACGGCGGGTGGCGCCGCTATGGGTATGCGTCCTTGCTACCTACGGTGGGTGGCGTTGCTACCATGGGTGTGCATCCTTGCTACCGTCGGCGGGCGGCGCTGCTACCCAGGTGGATGGCGTTGCTACGACCACCCCTCACCGAAGCTGGACGACGGGGCTACGATAGGCTCTCTCCGGTGGTAGAAGTGTCCAGGAACATGAGAGGACGCGCGGGGCTAGGGAGAGGTTGCCTTTTTCTCGGAAAGGGTGGAGGGAGCTGTGACTTTTCTCCATATACATGTGACGGCCTTGGAGGACACGTGTCGAACAAGGGAGGCGGGGGATCGGTGCTTCCGATCCCCCATAGTGTTGTTCTTAAGATGTTTTAGGTTTGTAAAAATAGTATATCTAGACAATTTTTAATATGGAAATTCGGAGTGAACCTCTCCAAATCTACATAGTACTAAAAGAGGTCTATATATATAGTCTCCACCAAGCTAAAACTAAAACATATGAAACAGAGAGTACCTCTCTTTCAAAACTTATGTTGTCGTACTCCTAATACGTGTCCTGACGTCAAGCTCTCCAGACAAGACACAGATTCAATCATTTTGAGCTTGTGGACATCTTCTTCCTCTTCCACCGCCGGTGCGCCACGTACCACTCGCATCGTGCACACACACCACACCACTGACTCACGAAGCTAAAATATCTCCTCGCTGCTAGTGTGTGCATGATCGACACCATGTTTCTATCTAGAACTAGAATTCCACTCTATCGCTGTGTTCATTTCTGCTCCGTGAAATTATAGATCAGTCCAGTATTAAGTGTGTTTTGTTCAAAGAACTAGGCCATTAGGGCGATGGCAGCAGTAGTCCAGGATGATGATGGATTGTTCTTAGGAGTCATGGACGGAATTATAGACCCGGCAGCGCTTGAGGCGATGACTTGCAGGGAAGGGCTGGTGGCGGCGGCTGAATTCTTCATCTGCAGCGAATCAAGTGGGCTAGTGATTGGTCCAATGTTGCTCGAAGTATAACTGAAGTTGGAAAAGGCGTTTATGGGTATCTTGTTCAGAAGATCAAGGTAATTAAGGCGAGAGATGTTCCAATCTTTCCACATCGTCCAAGAGGGAAGATCAACGAACATGGACGCGCATACACTAGCGATAAGCTCAATCTATTTTTCTGTGGGTCGGCATGCTATATGGTTTCGGTCACGATCGGTTGATTTGTGTAAGCTATGAGACTATTGATTAATAAAGTGAAGACGAACACTCAACAAACAAAAATTGTAGCCAAGGTCAAGCGTTATTGTACTCCCTCCGTCTCTCAAAATGAATACCTTAAATTTTCCAAAAAATAAATGGATCTATATACTAAATAATATCCAGATTTATCTAAATTTTAACAAATCTAAAACATCTATTTTATGACGGAGGAAGTAATATCATCTTACCTCTCTTTGAAAACTTACGTTGTCGTACTCCTAATACGTGTCCTCTCACGTCAAGCTCTTCAGAAGAGACACATCCCCAATCATTTTGCGCTTGTGGACATCTTCTTCCTCTTCCACGGCCGGTACGCCACGTACGACTCGCGTCGTGCACACACACCACTAACTGACTTACCTGTCGCCCCTGGCCCTCTCAACAAACGTCTACTCACGTACATTGTCGACGGGACGGTCGATCGAGCTAGTATATATCCCGGCAACGTGGCGCCGCCCCGACTGGCATCGCCGCATCGGCGTCGGCATCCATGGGCGCCACCGTTTTCTCCGGTTTTGGAAAAAAAACGCCATGCCACGGCGGCAGGATGAAGCCGACCTCTCGGCCGAGTACCTGACACCTGTTGCGCTGCCGCCGGTGGTCCGTTCGCCGCCTCGTCTTGTCGTCGTCGTGATCCAAAAGAAAAACAGTGCTGTAAATTCGGTCCAAGTGGTGGTGTCGGGGAGCGAGGCTTGCCAAAAAAGCCTTCGTTTGGCACTGTCCGGCGCCGCGGCTGGCCCGACCGCGACTCGACGGCGACATGACGCGCCGACCGCTTCGCTGTTCGCGGCGATCTAGCGGGGGCGGCCTCGGGCGGTTGCCCGGACAGACACGTACGCGCGCGGCGCGACGGCAACGTCGCGCGGGTACGCTCTGGCGCGTCCCCGTCCGTCGGTTCAGTACATATCTGCTGCTCGCTGCTAGTGTACACGATCGGCACCATGTTTCTAGCTAGAACTAGAATTCCACGCTACTGGTCTGTTCATTTCTGCTCCATGAAATTATAGGTTAGGCCAGTGTCAAGTGTGTGTTTTGTTTCGTCAAAAAAGGAAGTGTACAAATCGTCCCGTGTCAAGATCAGAGAGGACACCATGCTGACCAAACCGTAGCAACTAGGTCTATGGCACATAGGTAACGGGGCTCACGCAAGACCTTTCAACTGTCAGGAATATGCAACATGTATTTCTCTGGGGGCCAAAGGCCACAATATATAGTACAGGTACAGGGCAAATATGCAGGAAGCCCCCTAACATATGGGGGAAATACAATATACAAATATATACATCTAACACCCCCCCTCAAACTCATGGTGGATTCACAATACTGAGTTTGGAGAGTAATAAATCATGCTGCGCTCTGGTCTGTGCCTTCGTGAAGAAATCCGCTAACTGTAAATCTGAAGGTACATACTGAAACGCAACAACCTGAGCCTGCACCTGAGCACGTGTATAGAAAGCATCAACACCAATATGCTTGGTAAGCTCATGCTTGACCGGATCACGCGCAACACTAATAGCACCTGTACTGTCAGACAAAACCAGACTGGGTGTGGTAATAGAGACCCCAAAATCCGCAAGTAACCACCGTAGCCAGGTCACCTCAGCAGTCAACAAGGCCATAGCACGCAACTCAGCCTCAACACTCGAACGGGAAACCGTTGTCTGTTTCTTCGTCTTCCAAGCAATGAGCGAACCACCAAGAAACACACAGTAAGCAGAAAGTGAACGATGATCCGAAGGATCACTCGCCCACATAGCGTCTGAATAGCACTGGAGCTGGAGGGAGCTGGAACGAGGAAAGAAAAGGCGACGAGTGATCGTACCACGAAGATAACGAAGAACACGGAGAAGATGACTATAGTGAACAGTGGTAGGAGCAGAAACAAACTGACTCAGAATATGAACGGGATAA
Organism: Avena sativa; assembly: GCA_916181665.1. Classification (NCBI taxonomy): domain Eukaryota; kingdom Viridiplantae; phylum Streptophyta; class Magnoliopsida; order Poales; family Poaceae; genus Avena; species Avena sativa. Next base: position 377,381,245 of record OV702279.1, on the reverse strand, counting down.
GAGATGTCAGGACGAGTGACAGCGAGATAGACAAGACTCCCAACAAGATGACGATAACGCGTCGGATCAGAAAGAGGATCACCATCAGTAAGTTGAAGCTTAACATTAAGCTCTATAGGGGTCTCAACAGTGCGCTCATCCCTAAGAGCAGCACGGGTAAGAAGATCCTGAATATACTTTTCCTGAGAGATGTAAAAGCCATCAGAAGTGGAGGAAACCTCAATCCCAAGAAAGTATCGAAGAGGACCAAGATCAGTCATAAGAAACTGATCACGAAGACGAGCCTTAACAAAGGCGATATACTCAGGATCATCACCAGTAATGATCATATCATCAACATAGAGAAGAAGAAGAGTGCGTCCACGAGGAGAAGTGTGAACAAACAGCGCTGGATCATGAGCACTAGGGGAGAAACCAGCAGCAGTCACTACAGAAGCAAAGCGCTCAAACCAGGCACGAGGGGCCTGTTTGAGGCCATAAAGAGAGCGTCGAAGACGACAAACCATCCCCTCGGGAACAGAATACCCAGGAGGAGGCTGCATATAAACCTCCTCACTCAACTCACCATTGAGAAAGGCGTTCTGAACATCAAGCTGGGACACAGACCAGTGACGAACAGAAGCAACAGCAAGAAGAGTACGCACAGTGGTCATATGAGCCACAGGAGCAAAGGTCTCATCATAGTCACGACCATGCTCCTGCTGAAAACCACGAGCCACAAGACGCACTTTATAGCGCTCAAGAGATCCATCAGAGAGGGTCTTAATCTTATAGACCCACTTAGACGTGATAGGACGAACACCGGGAGGGGGAGAAACAAGATCCCAGGTGCCAGTGCGCTCAAGCGCAGCAATCTCCTCAGCCATGGCCAGCTGCCATTCAGGATGATGCTCAGCATCCCGATAAGAAGTCGGCTCAGAGGCAGCAGAAAGACCATACTGACTAGGAGAGTAACGGTTGGGGGCACGGCGCTGTCGAACAGGACGGGTAGAGGGAAGCTCATCAGAGGAAGACGACTCAGGAGACGACGATGAAGAAGAAGGAATAGCATAGGAAGACTCCGGAGAACGAGGAGAACTAGACGGAGCAGAGGAGGACGGTGTAGAAGAAGAGACATCAGGGGTAGGAGATCCTGAAGAAGGCACAATGGGAGTAGAAGGAGATGTGTCAGGAAAGAGAAGAAAAGAGATATCTTCCACCTGGTAGGTACCAGCGGTGGGACGAGGATAGAAAGGACGCGTCTCATCAAAAGTAACATCACGAGAGATACGCATCCGACGACCAACGGGGTCCCAACAACGATATCCCTTATGCTCATCACTGTATCCAAGAAAAACACACTCAACAGACTGAGCGGTCAGTTTGGTGCGTTCACGAGGAGCAAGAAGAACATAGCAAACACAACCAAACAAGCGAAGCATGGAGTAGTCTGGAGACTGTCCAGATAGGCGCTCAAGAGGGATACCACCCTTCAGAGCAGCAGAAGGCTGAATGTTGATGAGGTAAGCGGATGTAGCAACAGCCTCAGCCCAGAAATGCGGCGGAAGAGAAGAAGCAATCATCATGGCACGGGTGGTCTCAAGAAGATGACGATGCTTACGCTCAGCAACGCCATTCTGGGCATGGGCGCCAGGACAAAAGAACTGAGCAAGAATGCCCTGATCAGCAAGGACACCTCGCAACATCTGGGAGATATACTCACCAGCAGAATCAGCACGAAACACACGAATGGGGGTAGAATATTGAGTACGGACCATGGCCGCAAAACGCTGATATATGGAGAGCACCTCACTACGAGAGCGCATAAAATACAACCAAGTGTACCGAGAAAAATCATCGATGAATAAAATATAGTAGCGATGGCCCCCTTTCGAAGCGAAAGGAGCCGGACCCCAAACATCTGAATGAACTAAGTCAAAAGGTCGCTGAGATACAGATGCGCTAGTAGGATAGGGAAGCTGAATCTGTTTACCCAACCTATAGCCCTGACAATGTAAAGATCCATCTCCTGAGACAGACCCCAGAAGACCACGATGAACTAATGACGACAGGCGAGAGTCACAAAGGTGACCAAGACGATGATGCCACTGCTGAAAGGAGCTGGTAGCAGAGGCGACGACCGGAGAAGAACTGGAGGATGAAGTTGCAGCGGAAGGAACACGAAGCCAGTCTAACTCCCAAAGTCCTGAAGAGTCACGGCTGCGAGGGCCAGCTCCAACCAGAGCCTGCGTGCGACGGTCCTGGACAACACAAGAATCAGCATCAAGAATGACGCGACAACCAGAGTCAGTAAGCTGGCTAGCAAAGAACAGATTTATCTTAAGAAGAGGGACATGCGAAATATCAGGAACAAAAAAGGAAGAAGTAGAGAGGGTGCCCCGACTAGAAACAGGGAGAGAGGTACCATCAGCTGTGAAAACACGGACAGGAGAAGGGAGAGAACGAAGAGCGGACAGAAAAGAAGACTCGGAGGTCATATGAAAAGAAGCTCCAGAATCCAGATACCATGGGGACGTACCTGACTGTGTAGAAGGTGGTGGTCGCACAGGGCCTGAAGAATCAGTCACAGAACTAGCAGTGCATGTCGAAGAAGAGCCTGTAGCAGCAAGCAGACCACGAAGACTCTTGATAATGTCCTGATCGGAGAGAGCAATTGCGGAAGATCCAGAAGGAGCCGACTGCCCACGAGCCTGGTGCTGCTGACGTAAACTGGGATCCCGTGTATAACAGGTGGCCCAAGTGTGGCCATCCTTGTTACAGTAAGAGCAATGACGAAGAGAACCACGACGACCCTGACCACGAGCCTGCTGGGGCTGACTCTGGCCCTGAAACTGCTGGTGCTGACTCGGACCCTGAAACTGCTGGTGCTGACTCTGACCCTGACCTGGAGGAGTGGGTAGTATCGGCGGCGGCACAGAGGACCGCGGCTGAGTCGAGGGAACAGACGGCATAGGAGGACCACAGGTAGCAAGCACAGAGGGAACCGCAAGAAGACCAGCACCACGAAGACGGGTCTCCTCAGCCCGAAGCTCAGACAACACCTCAGAGAGCGGAACACGACCACGAGCATTCAGCTGAGCACGCCGGGGCTCAAACTCCTGGCGGAGCCGAGACAGAAACTCATAGATGCGATGAAACTCCAAATCCGAGCGCACAATCTGGCAACACGAGCATGTGCCACAAACAGCAGTACGAAGAGAATCAAGCTGACGCCAGATAGCAGCACTCTGAGTATAGAACTCATCAATAGTAGAATCACCCTGCTGGAGAGCATGCTCCTGGCGAACCACAGACAGGTAAAGAGCATCCCCAGATGGCTGATAGCGCTGGCGAAGATGAGCCCACTGAGCGGCAACAGTAGGTAGACTCATGAACTCAGCCGCATACTGGGGCAGAACACTGGAGGTGAGAACAGCAGCAGCACGAGCATCCTCATCAATCCACTGAGTGTAAGCAGTCAGAGCGTGTCGATAGGCCTCGAGATCAGAAGAGTACTGCTTGAACTTGAGGTCATAAGCAGCAACAGCACTAGCATCAGCACTCTGAGCAGCATCCTTGGCCTCCTGAGAAGCATCAGCACCGAGAACAATCGGCGTCGGCGGAAGAGGAGCCACAGGAGCAGGGGGCATGGCGGACAGGAGACCTCGCCGGAGAGCACACCCCAAAGACGGAGACCGCGCATGTGAACGAGCATAAAGGCAGCGAAATCAGGATAATTCGCGCCATCAAAGACCACCGGGCAACGAGGAATCGCTACATAACCCGATGAAGAAGACATATCTTTTTTTTTAAGACACAGATCAGATCTAGATCTGGTCGTTCCTGACGCAAACAGACGAAATCCGACTAGGGCGGGACCAGATCCGGCCGGACGGTGTCGGTGGCGGGGGCAGGGCGTCGTCAGGCGCACACGCGGTCAGGGAGACAGGACGCGGGCGTCGGCGCGTGTCAGGGCGTCGTCAGGCGCAGAGCAGCAGCCGGTCGCGTGCTGCAGGAAGAGAGGACGCGGGCGTCGTCAGGCGCGCGTCAGGGCGTCGTCAGGCGCGCAGTCGTCAGGCACAGGCAGCAGCAGGTCGCGTGCTGCAGGAAGACAGGACGCGGGCGTAGTCCGACCCGGCACGCGAAAGCTCCCGCGTGGAGCAGTGCGGCAGGACCACGTGCTGCAGGGCATAGGCTCCCAGGAGGCTTCTCGCGGGAAGAGATCAGGAGGCTGCAGGGCGTAGGCTCCCAGGAGGCTCCACGGGAAGAGATCAGGAGGAGGAGTCCTGTGTACGTACGTTGAACGTGTCCTTGCGTGAAGATGCTCTCGATCTAGTACCGCACACGGAAGAAATCCCGCTAGAGAACGGAATCGAATCAGGAAAGAATCCGGCAGATCCGAGATGGCCGAAGACAGCGGCAACCAGCGGCGGCGACGTCGGAAGAACGACGACGACAGGGACGGTGGCGGCTGTGACGATGTTGCAAAAAAAAAAATTGTCTAACCTAGCTCTGATACCATGTCAGGAATATGCAACATGTATTTCTCTGGGGCCAAAGGCCACAATATATAGTACAGGTACAGGGCAAATATGCAGGAAGCCCCCTAACATATGAAGAAAATACAATATACAGATATATACATCTAACATCAACAACGGCGGGTGGCTTCCTGCAAGTCCACAAATCTATCCGTAGCACAAAGTACAACTTGAACGAGACATGGCTGAACCGGAAACTGTACATGAGTGACAGACTTGATTGAATACAGGAGTTCTGTCATGGCAAACTAACTATGGCACTGTAGTACTATGCCGACTGCCTCCAAGTCAAAGGATTCCAGACATGATCGCTAGCTGCATCGTCACACAGCGACGGCACAGCGGCACCAGCAGAAAGAAGTCGCTAGGGTCGCTGCATCACATGAAGACGAAAGACGACTATTATTTGGGTGGTCTCCGTGCTACCCTCGAGTTCGCCTTCGCAGTCAGGATCGTCCCCGTTGCCTGTGTCTATGTCCTCCAGCTGCTATCTGGCTGTCCCCTCCCTAGTCCCCGTTCACGCTCCGTTCAACCACGGTACGAATCCAAATCTCCCGCCGACGAGAGAGCGATGCTTCCGGTGTTGGGGCTAACCTTGTTGTTTAAATTTTCATCATGTTTAAGTTTTATTCATGCATGTAATTGGACTAGGCTGCGGCAAGTACACAGAGAATAGGAGTGGTCATTTGTGTACATGCAGGCTACTAGTGTGTTAGCCGATTAGAAATAAGCGCATGCATATTAGAGACTAGTAGTGTGCATGACATGGTTAATGGTGCCAAGTTGTGAGTGTCGCATGGACCATGTATGTGTAACAACGGCAGCGATGTGTGCGTGTGTGCCGCTGGGATATCTGACCTGCATGTGGTAACGGCATGGAGCAGTACTGCCGCGTGAAGTCCAAGCGGCCAAGTCCGAGAGAAGATTAAGTGGAGACAGAAGCGGGCACGTTAGTTGCGGCATGCGTCAAGTGGTCTTCAGAAACTTGGAAGTGACTCAAGCTGTACTGGCTAGTGCGAGTAGTGAGTGATTAGTGAGTCATGTTGTTAGTCTTAGGCATGTGTGCGTGGCTTCTGTTATAAAAGCCTTGTAACCAAGTTTTTTTATTTTGCTAAGAGGGAACAAGAGAAAATAACACGAGTTGTGCATGTGCTGAAAGCCTCTGTGAGTTTAGTCTCCTTCCACCTCTAGCCAAAACCATCATCCGGACGGACGAACTGATTGACCTGATCCTGCTTTTGTTGCCCCTAGATAACTCGGGTTCAGAGAATCATGTAGCGCAAGGTGCCATCGGTATGCACAGACAGTGGCCTGCTTCTGACGAGCACTGCAAATGACAGTATGACGGAACAGAGAGACCACTGCATGCACGATGTTTCAGACAACCATTCTGAAACAGAGAAGTTCAGTTAACATCATGTGAGCAAGTGGAATGGGCGAGCGATCATCCAATCAAAATGATCATGGAGTCATGACCCATGGATGTTCTCTAGATGCATGGTCAGTCATGTGTGGATCATGGGGAGCTTGACGATCTTCAGAAGATGACATGAGAGGTAGGTTGTGGTCGGTCGACGGGTTACCTACTGTAGCGTACAGCGATGTCAGCTCATTTGCTGGTGTCTTGGTGACCTAAAAAAAAAAAAACTCATGTGTTGGTCCCGGCAGTTCATGGCCACCCCTTTGACTTGTTGGCAACCTATCTCAGTTTCTTCAGCTGGCTGGCAAGAGCTGCCATCTCGCTACCAGCGGGCCTACTGAGAAGTGTGTGAGCGCGATCCAGATACATAATTCGCAATCATGTTCCCTCTCTTCAATTATCATCTCAATTTATCATGAAAATACAATGTCATTTTCTGTCTAGGGGTATAGATTTAAATTTGGCAAACAGTGCTAGGAAAGTCGTGTGGATGAGTTTGCTTTGGCTACATTTGTTTCCAAATTTTTTTTGCTATAAAGCCCACGGTTATCTTGTCTCCTGTGTGTGGCTACGTGTCAATTGAACACTGCTCCTTGTTACCCGTGAGACAGATAATCTTGTCTCCTTTTGCTTTTCCTTGCAACAAAAAAATTGTTGCCCGGGCATGCTTGAAAGGGAAACAGGATAAGTGTGAATGAACTTCATGCCTAGACGACAAACGAGTACTTTACATTTGCTTCCTTTTTTTTTTTTTTTTTTGCATTTGCTTCCTGCGCCAAGCTTTCCACGGGACCATCGGAGATGAGGTGGCCACAAGGAGCATCAATGGTGATATAGACCTCTCATCTATCTATTAGTATATATACTCACTCTGTTTCAAAATATAAGATATAGAGTGTTTTTTGAGGCATTAGGTGAACCCATATCATTTGAATTATTTTAATAATTAGATCTATAATTAATGGTTAAGAACTAATCGAAGATTAAAATATAATTAGTGTTATTACGTAGAACGTATACATTATGCCACGTTAACTTTTTTTTAACAATCATATATATAGGCAAGCAAACCGTCTCATTAAATTTTTTTCAGCCCCCTTAGGTACCTTGGAACGAAAATAGTACGCCTGAAACTTACTGCATCAAATCATTCAATGGTTACATCACTTAGGAGAGTTTGTAAAATAAAACCAGGGGGATCATCGACCCAAGTATAAGAGATTTTATCTGTAAAACACATCCTAACTAGTTCATGAGCCACTTCATTTGCTTCCCTCAGACAGTAATGGAATTTGACATTGCCAATAATCGCCGCTAGGTCCACACAATCTGTAAAAACCGTTGCGGACTCATCCCACCATGTAGCTTCACGTACAAACTTGAATAATCTCTATACCATCCGATTCAGCATAAACATTGTTACTTCCCATCCTATTAGCCAGAGAAAGCCCTTCTCTCGTCACAGTGGCTTAACTGCCATCTCGCTACCAGCGGACCTACCGAGAAGCGTGTGAGCGATTCTGATGCATAATTGGCAACCATGTTCCCTCTCTTCAATTATTATCTGAATTTATGGTGAAAATACAATGTCATTTTCCGTGTAGGGGTATTGATTTAAATTTGGCAAATAGTGCTAGTAGGAAAGTCGTGTGGATGAGTATGGTTTGGCTACAATTGTTTCCAATTTTTTGCTATTAAGTCCATAGTTATCATCATGTCCCCTGTGTGTGGCTACGTGTCAATTGAACACAGCTCCTTGTGCGTGTGAGATATATAATCTTGTCTCCTTTTTCTTTTCCTTGCAACTCAAAATTTGTCGCCCGGGCATGCAATTAAAGGGAAACGTAAGAGCATCTCCACTCGTTGGCCGAACTCAGGCCGAAATTCGGACTTTTTTTCGGCCGGACGGCACAAGTTTTCGGCCTGGGTACGCCCAGTTTTCCACTCGGCTACCCAGGCCAAGTACCTAGGCGGACACAAAACGGCTATATATTTGAATCTGTATAGTTTCCGCCAGCAAGTGCTCGGCCACAAGGTGTTCGACAGATGCGCCTACATGTTCGGCGACATATTTTTATTACATAAGGGGAAACACGATCAGCCGTCGATGGGGATGGGCTCCTGCGGCGTGGCCGACGCGGCGTTGTCGTCCATCTCGCCGGTGAAGGCCCTAGGGTTGGAGGAAGTCGAAGTAGATCTCGGCGTGGGAGCGTTCGGCGCTGGCACGTTCGGCGCAGGGGAAGGGGAAGGGGACGCCGTGGTCATGCCCTCCAGGATGGCCTGACGTTGCGCCAAGTACCAGGCCTTGACCGGCGAGCTCATCTTCGACGTGTCCTCGCCGCCCATGAGGAACTTGAGGTCCGTGTGGCGCTTGTTGGCGGCGTAGTTGGCCTTCTTCTCGGCGAGGCTGGCTTTCTTGTCGGCGAGGCTGGCCTTGATGAGGGCCACCTTTTCCCCTTGTGTCTCCATCAGCTTCTTCCAGCGCTCCTCGCTCTTCTCAGCCCTCTTGTCGGCCTGCGCCCTCGTGTCGGCGAGGCATTTCTCGATCGAAACCTGGAGACGCTCGGCGGGAGGTCCGGCGGCCTTGAGCATCTTCGCCTTCTTCTGGCCGAGCTCAGGTCTTCCTTCGCTGGCAGCAGCAGCCGGCGCCTCGGGGTTGTAGACGCCGTCCTTGCTCTTGGACAGACTCAGGCGAGTGTCCCGCCACTTCTCGCAATGCTCAATCTTCTCGAAGACATGATGGAACTTGAACTCCATCTTCATGTCCTCTCGAAATAGAAGAAGTGCACGGCGCAGCTACAAAATGGAAGTGTGTCAAGTTGTCCATATTCACGAGTGTGTCAAAAGAGTGCACGACAAAGTTAACGTTCGAGAGTACCTTGTTGTCCATGTTCTCCCCACTGGCTTGTGTGCGGTCGACTTCTTCCACGCAACTGTGCCACTTGCTGCACGCTGTTTGTATGATTGCCCAGTGGTTCATTATTGCCTTCTTCCCTCGCTCCATGTGGATCTTGCGATACTTTGGGTCGCACAGGCTTCGCTCGTCGAATGCTGCCTTCACGCGTCGCCAATAATTGTCAGAATTTTGGTTCGCACCCGTTATCGGATCCATGTTAACCGTCTTCCAAGCCTCGGCGAGGCAGGTGTCCTCGGCCACGGTCCATTTGAGCTGAGCGTCCACCGTCTTCTTCCCCTTCTTGCCTTTCGCCTCAGTCTCTGCGTCCTCTGGCTGCGTCTGCTCGGCCTGGTTTCTCCTCGGCATCGACGTCGACGAGGTCCTGGGACTCGATGCCGCGCTCGGCGTCGGCCCGGGTCTGCTCTTCCGTGAAGAAGGAGGCGTGGTTGGAGGACGAGCCTGCTGCGATCAAGTCCTCCATGTATACATCAGCCGTCATGCCGGCCGGAAGGGCGCCCGGCATTCCGCTGACATGGTTATTGTTGGAGATATGCCCTAGAGGCAATAATAAATATAGTTATTATTATATCTTTGTGTTTATGATAAATGTTTACATTCATGCTATAATAGTATTAACAAGGAAACATTAATACTTGTGTGATTTGTAAACTTAATTTGAAGTCCCTAGTAAAGCCTCTATATAATACTAGCTTGTTGGTTAATAGATGATTGTGGTTTCCCTATCATGAACATTGAGATGTTATTAACAACAAGATCATATCGTTAGGAGAATGATATGGTGGACATACTCCTATAGATAAGCGTAGCATAAAGATCAAGTCATTTTAATAGTTCAATTGCTATATGCTTTCTGATACATAGTAATCTAATTCCTTCGACCATGAGATCATGCATATCACCTTTACCGGATGGATGCTTTGATGACATCAAACACCACACCGTAACTGGGTGGCTATAAAGGTGGCATTGAGTGTTCGGAAAGTATTGGTTGAAACACATGGATCAAGAGTGGGATTTGTCCATCCAGATGACAGATAGATATACTCTGGGTCCTCTCGGTGAAATGTCATCTAATTAGCTTGCAAGCATGTGACTGGCTCACAAGGGATCACATATCACGGGAACGAGAAAAGAGTACTTATCGGTAATGAGGTTGAACTAGGTATGCAGAGATACCGACGATCATAACCTCGGATAAGTAAACTGTCGTGAGACAAAGGGAAATTGATATCGTATGTAAGTGGTTCATTCGATCGCAAAGTAATCGTAGAAATATGTGGGAGCCATATGAATTTCCAGATTCCTCTATTGGTTATTGTTCGGAGAAGTGTCTCGATCATGTCTGCATAATTCACGAACCGTAGGGAGACACACTTAAGGATTCGACGTTGTTTGAGTAGTTATGGAATGATGAGAAAGAGACTGAATGTTGTTCGGAGTCTCGAATGGGATTCGGGATATCACGAGGAGATCCGGAATGGTCCGGAGAATAAGATTCATATAAGGAAAGTCCCGTTTCGGAGTTGGAGAATGGTTCCGGTGTTTTCATCGGGAATGTTCTAGAAAGTTCCGGAATGTCCGGCACTCCGGGGGGGAAGGGTACATGAATGTGTCATTGCAAGTTGGAATGATTGCATCATGTACTAGGTGTCATCGCTGTCCAAAATAAAGGGTTTATTCAAATTCTAGTTTGAAAAGTCAAACGGCTAGTTTGAAAGTCAAACGGCAAGTTTTGGAAAGAGGAGGAGGAGTGGGAAACCGAGTTGGGGAGGAGTTCCCTCCTCCAACCGGCGGCGCACCACCCAAGCCGAGTTGGGGAGGGACTCCTCTCCCTCCCCTTGGCCGGCCGGCCCCTCCACCTATAAAAGGAGGGGCAGGGCTCCCTCCTAGACACACAACTTCCACGCCTCAAACCCTAGCAGTTGCTGCCCACCATAGCCGCCGCCCCCTAGGGTTTTCTCCCTTAGCCGCCGACTTGGGCACCTCCAAACCCTAGCCGCCGGCTCTAGCACCTATTCCACGGCGTGTCTAAACCCTAGATCGTCGAGGGATTTCTCATAGCCCACCATACTCGCTCCGGCTTAAGGCGAAGCCCTGCGAGATCTCCCCTCTACTTCTGGTACCACGCCGTTGTGCTGCCGGAATCGTGAGGAGAGTGCTGCAACCTCCGCTGCCTGCTGGAACAAGGGAGAGGAAGGTCTTCATCGAGTACCGAATGTGTGACCGACTGCGGGAGCGCTGCTGGAACACAGCGCCGGAAGGATCGTCTACGCGATCTTGAGATCGGGAAGAGTACGACTACATCACCCACGAGAATCCGCTCTCGTTAAACACTTTGGAATCTTCAAGGGTGAGTTATTCCATCGACTCGTTGCTACAATCTAGTAGATAGATCTTGGCTTGTTTGTTTGTATGCGGTAGAATTTTTTTGTTTTCCATGCTACGAAACCCTACAGTGGTATCAGAGCCGTGTCTATATGTAGATCTGTTGCACGAGTAGAACACAATGGTCATTGTGGGCGTTGATGCTTTTATTGTCGATTGCTTCTTGTGTACTTTGCATCTTGCGGTATGTTGGGATGAAGCGGCCCGGGCTAACCTTACATGACATCGTTCATGAGACTTGCTCCACGCTTGACATGCAACTTGTATTGCATAAGTGGCTTTGCGGGTGCCTGTTTCTCCTAGCATATTTAAGATCCAATTTACAACGGGTGATCGACAATACTAGTATCAATGTTGTGGTTCTTGTTCGTAAGTTAGAACGACACTTATTGAAAGCCCCAAACCACGTAAAATATGCAAAGAAAGTAGAGGCGTCTAACTTTGTTTTGCAGGGGTGTGCTGTGATGTGATATGGCCATGATTGTGATTATATTTGATGTATGCAATGTTCCTTATTGTAAGTTGGCAACCGGCAGGAGCCATATGGTTGTCTTTAATTTATGTTAAGACCCGCGTGTCTATTCAAAGTAGTTGTAATAGTTGAAGCCGGTGGACGACAACCATGGAGAAGCGTCATTGACCTTGATGCAATGCCGATGATGATGGAGATCATGTTCGTGCTAGAAGATGGAGATCGGAAGCACAAAGAAGAAAGGCCATATCATATCACATATTTTGAATTGCATGTGATGTTAATCCATTATGCATCTTGTATTGCTTAGTAGACGACGGTAGCATTATAAGATGATCCCTCATGCACATAAATTTCAAGTCATAAAGTGTTCACCCTTAGTTAGCACCATTGCTAAAGCTTGTTGTTTCGAAGCACCACGTGATGATCGGGTGTGTTAGATTCCGCAAGTGTATACAACGTGAGCAAGCCAGATTTGCTCATGCGGAAACTAAGGTTTGATCTTGACGAGCCTAGCATGTACAGACATGGTCTCGGAACACGGATCACCGAAAGGTAAAGCATGAATCATATAGTAGATATGATGAACATGTCGATTGTTCGCCATTGAAACTATATCAACTCTCGTGATGATCGGTGTTGATGTGGTGGATTTGGTTCGTGTGATCACTAAAACAATGTGAGGGATATTGTTTTGAGTGGGAGTTCACCTAGATTAATTTTATTATTAATTTGAACTCAATTTGTCATAAACTTAGTCTAAACTATTGCAAATATGTTGTAGATCAATGGCAGCCCCTGCCATCAATTTTAATGCGTTCCTAGAGAAAGAAAAGTTGAAAAACAATGGAAGCAACTTCGCGGATTGATTCCGCAATTTGAGGATTGTCCTCACAGCTGGTAATTTGACCTATGTGATAGATGCACCGCTGGGTGACCCACCTGCAGCTGATGCTACCGATGAAGTAAAGAATGTTTACCTTGCTCGGAAGAATCAGTACTCCATAGTTCAGTGTGCTATCTTGTATGGTTTAGAATCGGAGCTTCAGAAAAGGTTTGAGAATTCAGACCCATATGATATTGTCGAGGATCTCAAATTGATCTTTGAGACTCATGCGGCAATTGAAAGCTATGAGGCTTCTGAAAAGTTCTTTAACTGCAAGATGGAAGAGGGCAGCTCCGTCAGTGAGCATGTGCTTAAGATGTCTGGGCACGCAAACAAACTTCAAAGCTTGGGTATTGTGATTCCTAATGCTTTGAGGATTTACCATGTTCTCCAATCACTACCACCAAGTTACAAGAACTTTGTGATGAACTACAACATGCAGAACATGAACAAGCAGTTGCCAGAACTGTTTGCTATGTTAAAATCTGCAGCAGTGGAGATCAAGAAAGAGCACCAAGTGTTATTGGTCAATAAGACCACCAAATTCAAGAAAGGCAAGTCTAAGCAGAAGGGACACTTCAAGAAGGGTGGTAAGAAAGTTACCACGCCGACGAAGAAGACCAAGGCTGGACCCAAGCCTGATACTGAGTGCTTTTACTGCAAGGGAGAAGGTCACTGGAAGCGGAATTGCCCAAAGTACTTGGCGGATTTGAAGAACGGCAACATCAAGAAGAAAGGTATATCTGATATACATGTTATTGATGTGTATCTCACTAGTACTCGTAGTAGTGCCTGGGTATTTGATACTGGTTCGGTTGCTCATATTTGTAACTCGAAACAGGTGCTGCAGAATAAACGGAAGCTAGCGAAGAACGAGGTGACGATGCACGTGGGAAACGGATCAAAGGTTGATGTGATCGCGGTCGGCACGCTACCCCTTCATCTACCATCGGGATTAGTTTTATACTTAAATAATTGTTATTTGGTGCCTGCGTTGAGCATGAACATTATATCGGGATCTTGTTTATTGCGAGACGGTTACTTGTTTAAGTCCGAGAATAATGGTTATTCGATTTATATGAGTAATATGTTTTATGCACATGCACCTTTGATAGATGGTCTATTCTTGTTGAATCTCGATAGTGGAAATACACATATTAATAACATTGAGGCTAAACGTTTGAAATCGAGCGATAACTCGACCTATATGTGGCACTGTCGTCTTGGTCACATTGGAGTGAAGCGTATGAAGAAACTCCATTCCGATGGACTTCTTGAATCACTTGATTTTGAATCACTTGATAGATGCGAAGCATGTCTGATGGGTAAAATGACTAAGACTCCATTTTATGGTATGATGGAGCGAGCTACGGACCTATTGGAAATCATACATACCGATGTGTGTGGTCCAATGAGTGTAGCATCGCGCGGTGGTTATCGTTATGTTCTTACCTTCACGGATGATTTGAGTAGATATGGGTATATCTATTTCATGAAACATAAGTCCGAAACTTTCGAGAAGTTTAAGGAATTTCAAAGTGAGGTAGAGAATCAACGTAACAAGAAGATTAAATTTCTACGTTCTGATCGTGGAGGTGAATATCTAAGTTACGAGTTTGGCGAGCATTTGAAGAAATGCGGAATACTTTCGCAGTTGACACCGCCGGGAACACCACAACGTAATGGAGTGTCCGAACGTCGTAATCGAACTCTCTTAGATATGGTTCGTTCTATGATGTCACTTATAGATTTACCGCTATCATTTTGGGGTTATGCATTAGAAACAGCCGCATTCACTTTAAATAGGGCACCATCTAAATCCGTTGAAACGACACCGTATGAATTATGGTTTGGGAAGAAACCTAGATTGTCGCTCCTTAAAGTTTGGGGATGCGAAGCCTATGTAAAGAAGTTACAGCCGGACAAGCTTGAACCCAAAGCGGAAAAATGCGTCTTCATAGGATACCCGAAGGAAACTATTGGGTATACCTTCTATCATAGATCCGAAGGCAAAATCTTCGTTGCCAAGAATGGATCCTTTCTAGAGAAGGAATTTCTCTAGAAATAAGTGACTGGAAGGAAAGTAGAACTTGACAAGGTTGTCGAACCTTCTCTCGAAATTGCGAGTAGCGCAGCACTGGAAGAAGTTCCTGTGGTGCCTGCACCAATAAGAGAGGAAGCTAATGATGATGATCATGAAACTTCGGTTGAAGTTGCTACAGAGCCTCGCAGGTCAACGAGAACTCGTACCACTCCAGATTGGTATGATCCCGTTATGAGTGTCATGTTGGTGGACAACACCGATGACCCTGAGACATATGAAGAAGCGATGATGAGCCTAGATTCCAATATGGCAAGAAGCCATGAAATCCGAGATTGGATCCATGTACGAAAACCAAGTATGGACTTTGGTGGACTTACCGGATGGCCGGAAGGCTGTCGAGAACAAATGGATTTTCAAGAAGAAAACAGATGCTGATGGTAATGTTACTGTCTATAAAGCTCGACTTGTCGCAAAGGGGTTTCGACAAATTCAAGGAGTTGACTACGATGAGACTTTCTCACCAGTAGCGAAGCTAAAGTCTGTGAGGATTATGTTAGCAATCGCTGCATATTATGATTATGAGATATGGCAGATGGATGTCAAAACAACATTCCTCAATGGAGACATTGATGAAGAGTTGTATATGATGCAACCCAAAGGTTTTGTCGATCCTAAAGATGCTAACAAGGTATGCAAACTTCAACGGTCCATCTATGGATTGAAGCAAGCATCCCGAAGTTGGAATCAATGTTTTGATAAGGTGATCAAAAGTTTTGGTTTTATACAAACTTATGGAGAAGCTTGTATTTACAAGAAAGTGAGTGGGAGCTCTGTAGCATTCTTAATACTATATGTGGATGACATATTGTTGATTGGGAATGACGTAGACCTTCTTAATAGTGTCAAGGAATATTTGAATAATAGTTTTTCAATGAAGGATCTTGGCGAAGCAGCTTATATATTAGGCATAAAGATTTATAGAGATAGATCAAAACGCCAAATATCATTGTCACAAAGTACATATTTGGACAAAGTTCTAAAGAGGTTTGGAATGGAAGATAGCAAGAAAGGGTTCTTGCCCATGTTGCCCAATACGACCTTGAGTAAAACTCAAAGTCTGACATCGGCAGAAGATAGAGAAAGGATGAGTAAGACTCCCTATGCCTCAGCCATAGGATCTCTAATGTATGCCATGCTATGTACTAGACCCGACATTGCATATGCTGTTAGTTTAACTAGCAGATATCAAAGTGATCCAGGAGTGGATCATTGGACAGCGGTCAAAAACATCCTTAAGTACTTGAGAAGAACTAAGGATATGGTTCTTTCTTATGGAGGTGATGAACAGCTCGTTGTTAATGGTTACACCGATGCTAGTTGGAACACCGATCCGGATGATTCTAAATCACAATCTAGATATGTATTTATTTTGAATGGTGCAGCAGTTCGCTGGAGGAGTGCAAAGCAAAGCGTTGTGGCGAGATCTTCAACTGAATCGGAATACATGGCTGCTTCGGAGGCTTCACAAGAAGCGATATGGATGAAAGAGTTCATTACAGAGCTGGGTGTGGTTCCTAGTGCGCTGGACCCAATGTCTATCTACTGTGATAACATGGGCGCCATAGCCAATGCGCAAGAACCAAGGTCACACAAGAAGCTGAAGCACATCAAGCTACGTTTTCACGCTATTCGAGAACATATACAAGATGGGGATATAAAGATTTGCAAAGTACACACAGATCTGAATGTGGCGGATCCGTTGACTAAACCTCTCTCGAGGGCAAAACATGACCAGCACCAAACTGCCATGGGTGTTCGGTATATTACCATGTAATCTAGATTACATGACTCTAGTACAAGTGGGAGACTATTGGAGATATGCCCTAGAGGCAATAATAAATGTAGTTATTATTATATCTTTGTGTTTATGATAAATGTTTACATTCATGCTATAATAGTATTAACAAGGAAACATTAATACTTGTGTGATTTGTAAACTTAATTTGAAGTCCCTAGTAAAGCCTCTATATAATACTAGCTTGTTGGTTAATAGATGATTGTGGTTTCCCTATCATGAACATTGAGATGTTATTAACAACAAGATCATATCGTTAGGAGAATGATATGGTGGACATACTCCTATAGATAAGCGTAGCATAAAGATCAAGTCATTTTAATAGTTCAATTGCTATATGCTTTCTGATACATAGTAATCTAATTCCTTCGACCATGAGATCATGCATATCACCTTTACCGGATGGATGCTTTGATGACATCAAACACCACACCGTAACTGGGTGGCTATAAAGGTGGCATTGAGTGTTCGGAAAGTATTGGTTGAAACACATGGATCAAGAGTGGGATTTGTCCATCCAGATGACGGATAGATATACTCTGGGCCCTCACGGTGAAATTTCATCCAATTAGCTTGCAAGCATGTGACTGGCTCACAAGGGATCACATATCACGGGAACAAGAAAAGAGTACTTATCGGTAACGAGGTTGAACTAGGTATGCAGAGATACCGACGATCATAACCTCGGATAAGTAAACTGTCGTGAGACAAAGGGAAATTGATATCGTATGTAAGTGGTTCATTCGATCGCAAAGTAATCGTAGAAATATGTGGGAGCCATATGAATTTCCAGATTCCTCTATTGTTTATTGTTCGGAGAAGTGTCTCGATCATGTCTGCATAATTCACGAACCGTAGGGAGACACACTTAAGGATTCGACGTTGTCTGAGTAGTTATGGAATGATGAGAAAGAGACTGAATGTTGTTCGGAGTCTCGAATGGGATTCGGGATATCACGAGGAGATCCGGAATGGTCCGGAGAATAAGATTCATATAAGGAAAGTCCTGTTTCGGAGTTGGAGAATGGTTCCGGTGTTTTCATCGGGAATGTTCTAGAAGGTTCCGGAATGTCCGGCACTCCGGGGGGGAAGGGTACATGAATGTGTGATTGCAAGTTGGAATGATTGCATCATGTACTAGGTGTCATCGTTGTCCAAAATAAAGGGTTTATTCAAATCCTAGTTTGAAAAGTCAAACGGCTAGTTTGAAAGTCAAACGACAAGTTTTGGAAAGAGGAGGAGTGGGAAACCGAGTTGGGGAGGAGTTCCCTCCTCCAACCGGCGGCGCACCACCCAAGCCGAGTTGGGGAGGGACTCCTATCCCTTCCCTTGGCCGGCCGGCCCCTCCACCTATAAAAGGAGGGGCAGGGCTCCCTCCTAGACACACAACTTCCAGGCCTCAAACCCTAGCAGCTGCTGCCCACCATAGCCGCCGCCGCCCCCTAGGGTTTTCTCCCTTAGCCGCCGACTTGGGCACCTCCAAACCCTAGCCGCCGGATCAAGCACCTATTCCTCGGCGTGTCTAAACCCTAGATCGTCGAGGGATTTCTCATAGCCCACCATACTCGCTCCGGCTTAAGGCGAAGCCCTGCGAGATATCCCCTCTACTTCCGGTACCACGCCGTTGTGCTGCCGGAATCGCGAGGAGAGTGCTGCAACCTCCGCTGCCTGCTGGAACAAGGGAGAGGAAGGTCTTCGTCGAGTACCAAACGTGTGACCGACTGCGGGAGCGCTGCCGGAACGCAGCGCCGGAAGGATCGTCTATGCGATCTTGAGATCAGGAAGAGTACGACTACATCACCCACGAGAATCCGCTCTCGTTAAACACTTTGGAATCTTCAAGGGTGAGTTATTCCATCGACTCGTTGCTACAATCTAGTAGATAGATCTTGGCTTGTTTGTTTGTATGCGGTAAATTTTTTTTGTTTTCCATGCTACGAAACCCTACAGTTATACCCTTCGGGTACGTGATCTCAGCATACCTGGTCCATCCCAAGGAAGGCCCACAGCGGATGTACGCCGGCCCATGAAGACTTTCGGGTGGCCCAGGCCCATGACGCCTTCGGATCCTTGGAGAGCAAGACTAGAGTAGATAGGAAATTCAAAGGGGTAAAACCCTAGAACCTGTAACCGACTAGGTCTACGCCCGGGACCTGCCTAAATCTATATAAAGGCCAGGAGGGCACGGCCTAGATCTCTCTCTCTCATACTTTCGCATACACACCTCCACGCCAGATTGCATCTGCGCACCCCTGTAACCTTCGGTTCCGCCGTAATCAAGAGCAGACAAGGAGGAGTAGGGTTTTTCCTCCGGGGGCGTAAACCTGGGTAAATCTTGTGTCCCCGTGTTGCTTGTTTGCTAACCGTGCCACGATCTTCAGCATCCCCATCTTCTCCAAAACTCAAGTCCATAACAATGGGCATTGATGAGATCAAACCTCGTCAATTGGCGCCGTCTGTGGGAACTGGGGACGCTGATTGTGCGGTCGTGACGGTCCCAACCCGATCGATCTACAACTCTGCAGCGACGGAGAGCCACCTCCTCTTCGGCGCTTTCGACTTCACCAACCACTCATCGGCCACCATGAAGGACTTCGAGCCCGTAGGCGACGGACTCGAAATCCTGTTCGGGAGCTTCTGCTTCCAGGTGGGGCGTAGGCCTCGCCGAAGGTTGCGCCGAAGGGCAGCGGACCGCGGCGAAGAGCGGGGCTTGCGTACGCCGGAGAGGTGGAGTAGGGGAGGTTGATGTCGACGCCGAAGTCCAAAGAAGGGCGCGGCGCAGGGCAGGGTAAGAGCACGTTCGGGTTGAATCCTCCGTCGAACTCCGGCAATGAGGAGGAGTACCTCTGGCGAGCAGTCGCCTGGCTCTCCTGGAAGTTGGCCAGCGAGATCGGCGAGAAGCCGGCGGGCGAGCCGACGCTGGCCTGGCTCCCCCAGTGGGGTGGGTACGGCGCGGCCATCAACGCCGAACGCGTCGTCGCCGCCTGCTTCGTC
This sequence comes from Avena sativa, assembly GCA_916181665.1. NCBI lineage: Eukaryota > Viridiplantae > Streptophyta > Magnoliopsida > Poales > Poaceae > Avena > Avena sativa. The sequence goes on along the minus strand of OV702279.1, from coordinate 377,361,752 downwards.
TTCGCCGTCGCCTGTTCTTCCGCCTCCGCCTTCACCATCGCCTTCTCCTCCTCCGCTTGCTGCTGTCGGAGCTTCGCCCTCTCCTTCCTCTCCTTCCGCTCGGCCGACGAGATCTGCTTGGTGTGCTTCATCTTCTCCCACTCCGCCGAGGACATGCCCTCCGGCTTGGTCGACGGCGCTCTCGGCTTCCTCGCCTTCTTCTCCGTCGGACCCTCGCCGAGGATCGATCTGGGTTGGACGAAACTCTTGGGCGGCATGTCGGGCGCGGTGATCGGCGGGCTTCGGGTGTGGGGGGAATGGGGAAGAAAGGCGGGAGGAGGGAAGAAAAGGGCGGGGAGCTCGGCGAATTGGCGGGAGTGGTGCTGAGTCCGGCGTTACCAGGGCGTACCCGGGATCTTGGGTACGACCTGGGTAGGCCGGACCAAAACACGCTGAAATCCGGACGAAATCCGGACGAAAACTGGACCGATTTTCGACGTCCGGACCAAAATTCGGCGTCCGGACGGGCGTACTAGGTAGGCGAGTGGAGATGCTCTAAGTGTTAACGGACCTCGTGTCTAGACGACAAACGAGTACTTTACAGTTGCTTCTTACACGACGCTTTCATTTGAGCATCAATGGTGATCTAGACCTCTCATTTGAGCTAACAAACAAGCTACAAGTAATATCCCGCTACAAAACTGGTTTAGAGCGCGTTAGCCTGTTCTTATTATGATTGCAGGCGTAAGGGGTTTGTACGCATATGTCCACATGAATATTTCCACACGCCAATATATAGGCCCCGGAATGAAAAAAAAAAGAAACAAATTCAAACATTTCCATTCTACTGTTGCGAAACCATCCGGTCTAAACACGAGATTCGTCATACAAGTACAAGTGAGATGAGAATTTTTTGATCGGGCGATTATCATTTTTGACTTAGAAAACTGAAGTTATAGTCAAATATTCATTTACGGCATAGTAGTATTAAATATGGAAATCATAGGCATACATACTTGTTTATATGAACAAGCCTTATGGGGACGAATATGGGAACAATTGATTTGTGCCAATTGTAAACTTGTCCATGATTTTGAGGGTAATATGTTTGTCACTATCCATTGATGTTCTTCTGAATCGAATTGGATTTGGAATTTCAATTTTTTATGTGAACATCAACTCCCAAATGTCTTCGACTTTTCCCTAGTCTCCCCTCGGATGCGAAGGTCAATGATGCGAAAACAAAGCAACCAGCCAAGGTGAGACACATGGCGCTGCGCGAGCCCTCGCTCGGCAACGGCAAGCCCTGTACCGCGGCACCGCATCCGTGCAAGTCTCTCCCATTGCGTGGCCGCCCCATCCGATCCGATCCCCTTGCACGAAACAGAACTGCCGGTAGCCATCAGCAGCACATGTGCCCGTCTCACCGGCGTAGGAAATCATTCCGGCGCGTGATACGCGGGGCCGCCGACGTGTCTCCGGATCACCGTGCCATGGACTGCATGCTGTCAACATGTCACCTCAACTAATCCTCATAAATGCCAAAAGTTTGCTTTTGAGGCTTCTTCACGGCCGTGATGACCGATACGTAGCTCCTCCGTCCTCGGTTTCGTTCCGTTCCGTTCCGACCTCTCTGCTACCTATGCTAATCCAGCGGCTGGCTGTCATGACGGCATGCCCGGACGCTGCCACGTGTTCCCTGGCCCTCCGCCGACCCGCCAAAATCCCAAAACTGCCACGGCTCATCTTTGGTTGGGTACGTAGGCAGCAAGCAAAAATTCAGCACCTGAAAGGCTTGAATTTCACCTGAAACGTCCGAATTTAAACTGCTTTAGAAGCTGACCTTTTGTTTGGTTGATTAGTTTACGGTATCTCTCTCTCTCTCTCTCGGTGGTGATCGCATTGTCAAAGGGAATCACATGGTGATTGACATGACATGGGAGTGACCTTGAACCCGTCAAATTAAGATGGTGATCATGGGTGTAAACATCCTCACAAGTTGACCAAGTGGCGTCACATTAACTACGGCGGAACCACTAATGCCTCAGCCCAGCGGATGGTTAGTACTGTACGAACTACGGTATGAACGATCTCGAGTTCATACAGACGGGTTCGGGGCACAACCGTAAAACGACACCGTCGTTCGTCGCTTATATAAACCCACATGACTCCCACCTGGCTTCCAGCAAAAAACCTCAAAGCCCACTAATCACACCACCTCCCTTTACCCGAGCTAACCATGTCCTTCCCGCCTCGTCTGTGAAAAATCATCCCGCGATTACCCCTCGCTCCGGCACCTAGCCAGCTCTGTAGCGTCGGCACCGATGGACGCCAGCCTCAGCACGCTGTCTCCGGCAAGCTTCACGGGGGACCTGTCCTCGGCGGTGTCGAACCTGCTCCTGTCCCCGGGCGGCGCCAGCGCGCTCGACACCGTCTTCTCCCACCTCCCGCCGCCCGTCACCATTCCGCCGCTCGGATCCAGCGTCTACTACCGCCAGTGCGAGCTCCTCCGCTCCTTCGCCGCCACGCAGCCGCACACCCACCACGCCGCCTCGTCCTCGGCCGCGGCTTCTCCCTTTCCAGGCAGCGCGGGACAGGACGCGACGGCGCTGCGGAAGACCAAGACGTACCGCGGCGTGCGGCAGCGGCAGTGGGGCAAGTGGGTGGCGGAGATCAGGCTGCCGCAGAACCGGGTGCGCGTCTGGCTCGGTACCTACGACTCGCCCGAGACCGCCGCGCACGCATACGACCGCGCCGCATACAGGCTCCGCGGCGAGTACGCGCGCCTCAACTTCCCCGGCGTCATGGACTGCACCCGCGACGATGGCTGCCCCGACGCCCTCCGGAAGCTCCGCGACACCGTCGACGCCAAGATCCAGGCGATCCGCGTCCGGATGTCGCGCAAGCGCGCCCGCGCCAGGCGCCTGCGCGAGGAGGGCAAGCAGAGCAGCCAGAGCGGAGACGCCGAGTCCGCCCGGCTGCCGCCCACGGCCGCGCGCCCCGTCCTCTCGGAGAGCGCCGCAACGTCCGAGACAACGACGACGACGACGACCTCCTCTTACGGGTCGCCGGAGGGGGCGCTCTCCGTGGCCGACGCCGAGTGCTCGCTGCAGAAGATGCCGTCCTTCGACCCGGAGCTGATTTGGGACATGCTTAACTTCTAGCTGGCTGGTAGAAATACAACTAGACGGAATGGAACCATGGACGGAAACTGAAGCCAACCGACATGGTTGGGGTTTCCGAGCTCGTAGGAATTTGCAGGTAGCGTGTTGGATTTTTTCCTCTGTCAGAGGCACTGGCAGAGGATACAGTTTCTCGCAGCAGAGTATACATACAGTTAACCTATTTACCACGGCAAGGATATAGGAGCAGTAAAAATGCCCAGAAAATTGGGCTCCCTAGCGAATAGAAACTGCTAATCTGTAATTTCATACACATGTTATGAGCTGCATTGACAAAATGTAAAAATTTATCCCTCGTTTACAAGTGTGGCTCGGCCGAGGACGGCGTCCCACGGCTGATTATACGGTGAACGGTAAAAAAAAATAAGTACGCCATTCGTGTAGAAATAAGTGACTTAAATCTTTTTTAATGTATAGATATATGAATCTAGAAAAACTGAAGTCACTTAATTCTGGATGGATAGGGGAGTATAGTAGTTATAGGTAAAGGCAAAAAAGTAACATGTAGAGGATGCATCTACGCGCCAAGTCTAATACTAACTAAATACAATGGTTCTCTAAAAAAAGAACTAAATACAATGGTATGTAACTCGGACACAAATGACAGTAACCAAGGAGTAGTACAAAGACTGTACAAAAGCATTATGCAAGTTTCAATCTCTTTTATTTTGTGCAGGCTACATAACTGTTGTATTCTCTTCGTGAAGGCTACATGACTGTTGTGCAGGCTACACGAGTAAGGACATCTCTAACCGATCCCTAAATCGTAGAGGAGTAAAACGCCTCTCTAAAACTTAGATGAGTATATTTACTCCTCTAAAGAAAAACTGTTCTTACAAAACTACTATTTTTTCTTATTTATAATACAATTGGTCTATGCATATGCATATATAATCAAAGATTAGTAGTGCATATATATATACCGATACAACTACTACAAGATCCAGGTCTGTACATGATGTTTTCTTATGACACGCCTAAAAAAGGGCATAGATACATATCGATACAACCCGATACACACAATATATACGAATACAATCGGTACACAATGGATACAATACTGATACAACTCGATACAAACCATAGTGTTCAAGTTATGCATTAGAACACATTACAAGAATGTGCCATCTATTCAATATCAGCGATACAGATCTACCTTCTCTTGTTTTTACATTAAAATTCTCATTATTTTTTCCCAAAATTGTCGCAATGGTTGATGAACGCCACTCTCTTTGTATAATGGCTTATCTACAAGCCCTTGATGTTGACATGCGAAATACAACTCGTTGTCCTCGTCATCGGTTCATTTAGGGTCCCTTTTACTTCATTTGTAACAAAAATCCAATAAGTCACCATTTCTTCTACTTCATTTTACAAAAAGAAAAAGGCCAAAGTTTGCCTTTTCCCCCCCAAATGTGTTGGTTCCGGGCGGCAGTTTCTGTGATCCTTCTCCGTCCAGAGCTTCCGCTGATACTTGCCCTGCCTCTTCCAACTCCAGCCAGAGATCCAGGGTCGTGCGGTATCTGCAGTGGGCGAGGACAAGGGGCGAGCTTCCACATGACATCAATGGTGGGCGAGGAGCAATGACCACCAGCCGGATCTCAATGGAAAACAACTCCGATTTGGAACAGATCGATGCGGCGGCGCATGCGGAGCTAGGTAAGACATGTATTATAGGTTACTAAAATTATACTATAAATTGATAGGCATGTCTTCCATAGTCAATATAAGTATCATATAACATTATTGTGAGTTGTATGTGGTTGTGATCACGACTCACAAGGTGCTATTACGGAAATGTGCGATGACTAATGATGTATGAGACCCAAGAGGGATGACTTCGAGGGAAGTAATGAGTGTTGTGCTAGGCCAGAGGCGGCTCATTGTGGTGTGGGTGTGGGGATACAACAACGACCAAGTTTACTAAATAGTTTATTCTATTTATTGGTTTACCAATCAGTTTCATTTATTAACCAAACAAAAAGCATATAGTTAGCTATGTTACCAACGGTAGCCATAACCAAAAACTAGAATAACCAAAAAAATGTTCAATATTGGTTTTCCAAATTGATTTGCCTGTTTTGGTTTGGTTATGCACAACCTAAAAGTTGACGCGCAAACTTACCAAACAGGCACACTGGTCATTCAAATTATCTTAAAAGTTTCAAGAAAATTTCATTGATTATTTATGATTTTGGGAGATCATTTAGATTCTTACAATATCGTATTAACATTCAACTTTGTATAGAAACTTTCCAACATATGTTTATCTAAAACCACTAAAATTTTCTAAAACTTCTCAAGGGTCATTGTTAAATTATTTATGACATTGTGATTTTTTTAATATTTTATTGAAAACTTCAGTTGCTAGAGAACTTCATAACGTTAGTTATCTGAAACAGCTTATCTACATTTCCTAATACTAGTAAGTTGTAGTTTTGCATCAAGAAAACCAATAAATAGTGGTTTTATGACAAGTCCTTGGAACAAGTGGTTCAGTAAAAATTTACTGGTGCAGTAAAGAATTGCATCAATTGTTGCAAAGACCTGAGGTTACTCTCCTTTTCAAAAAAAAAATCTCGCAAAACAAGCAACATAACCTCAGTGATCCAGATATGTTTGGTCTAGTCTTGACGAAGGCGAGAACCAAATAATCAAATGAAGGTACATAGCAATTCTAGACACAAATGCTAGCTTTTCCGAATCGTCACTCTTTGCTAACCACACCCCTAGAAAGGAACCAAATTGGAAGATACAAAATCACAAGACGATGCCTCCAATGAGGTGACTCCATGGCTGACGTTCATAACCATTGCTATATTACTATTTTCACCAAAATGTTGTGAAAGTGGTACCTGGACAACATAACCTCCTCTTCTACGGTGGCGCATGAATCACGACAGAGTAAAAAACAATGATAAAAGCAAATATGTGAGCTATTCCACCATGATGAAACAATATCGATATGTTGATGGTGCACCATGCCGGCTCTCAATTTTTGTATTACTTTCCGCATGTCAGAAAAAAATAGATAATATTGTAGAAAATATTCAAGAAATTTGGCCACATTTGGAGTACGGCGTTTAAATTATTTTTGAAAATTAACTTAGGTAATATAGAATCCACTCAAACCTTACAAAATTCTATAGAAAGTACTTAAGTAATTTGGCCAAATTTGGATTTTGGCGTTTAAATAATTTGTGAAAAATAAATGTAGGTAATATAGAATCCCCTCATCAAAACCTAACAAACAACTGCCTAGGCTCTCCACCATTTCCTTGCTGGAGAAGGTGCACCCAGGGAGAGTATATTTCTCAATATAGAATTCTCATAAGTACTCGTATCAATTCTCTCTCAGACAATTTGAGAATTCTCATACTCGTATCAATTCTCAATATGAGAATTATATATTGAGAAATATACTCGTATGGCGTGTGCTAACGTCAATTCTCTCAGACAACGCACAACACCAATCATTGAGCTTGCGGCCAGCTTCGTGAATCCTCCTCTTCCCGCCACCTCTGCCCCTAGCTAGATGTGATCACTCCCAGCGTGCACAGCACTGACTGACTTGATTGTCGCTCCGGCCTTCTCAGCAAACATCATCGACAGGACGCTTGATCGAGTAGCTCGGCGACGTGGCGCACCGCGATCGGCATACACCATCGGCGCGCGGCAGTGTTTTCTCCTGTTTTGACCAAACTCGCCAGGCCGAGGGAGACTCTTTTTTAGCAGGACGCCAACCTCTCCGGCGCGCGCCTGACACCTGTGTCGCCGGTGGTTCGCTCTCGCTCGCCGCCTCGTCTCGTCGTTGTCCCGATCCGAAAAGCGGGGCCGTTAATGCAGTCCAAGCAAGGGGTCAAGGGGAGCCCCCTGTAGGCAAAGGGTGGACGTGTCGGGGTGCCTGCGTGGCATGGCAAAAAGGCTTCTTTTGGCTCTGTCCGGCGCCGCTGCTGGCCCGACCGCGACCCGGCGCGACGACCGCTTCGCTGTTCGCGGCGCTCTCGCGGGGGCGGCCGTGGGCGGTCTCCCGGACAGACACCTGCGCGCGAGGGCGACGGCGACGTCGGTGCGCTCTGATCTCATCGGTTTTGACCGCCTTGTAGCTTGTACCATACTCACGCCACGCCCGCTTGCGCCAATCCCGTGCCGGTAGAGAGAGAGCCCGTGGGCATGCATGGCGCTCGAACTAGAGTTCTCGGACGTCGGACTGTCTATCAGTGCGTCCCTACGTATTTGCTCGAGCCAAGAATAACTTGTCAATGTTATTTCAGTCTCCAGCTCTTAGCGTCATGTCTCCTTTTGTGTAAAAAAAAGAATAGCTCGAGAACTTATTAAATTTCAGCCATCTTTTTTTACCATTGGATCTTTCTCGTGATTCATGCGATCTGGAAAGTTGCACATGGGTTGGGGCAGAGAAAATTGTTCGCGCAGCAGAATAAAATTGTTCACGCTCTATTAAGTCTTTTTTTATTCATGTAGTAGTACACAGGGGCGGAGCTGGTGTACAACCATTGGGTTCAGGTGACCCAATGAAATTGCTAAATTCTTCACTAATTTAGCCAATGTCATTGCTAATTTTATGGAAGATTACACTAATTGATGGAGCTGACCCCAATGGTTTGATGTTCCAGATTCGCCACTGGTAGTACATTTTTTCACGAGGTTAAATATTTTTCACATGTCACAAATAGTAGGATGACTTAAGCTAGTTAAATCTCAGTTAACTGTACATGAACGACAAACTCGAAGACATAGTACAAAGATGGCAAAACAAGAACTTCTACTATGGTACGTACTATGCCGACTGACCTCGATTTCACAGAATTCTAGACATGAACAACCTTTTTGTCCAGAATTGTTTGTTTTAACCATTCGAGATTTTCTCAGTCACATTTGGGTAGGTAGAGCCACTTTAACCTACCATTATTTAAACCATTCATAGAACTCTACAAATTTCATACATAATCTTCATCCTTTATGGAAAATCCAATAAGATGAATGTTCACACGGCGGTAATTCGAGGCGAGCAACTCGGTTATTTCCTTGACGGATCGGCCCCGGCCAAACCTGGGAAGGAGCTCATGGCCGAGGAGAAGACGGTTGGGGCTTGAGGTGAAACTTCCCAACGTTGACTATGCATGATGGATCACCCTAGATCAATATGTGATCAGCCATCTCCTCGCCAACATGACAAAATAGGCCCTTACCCAGTTGTTCAGGTTGACGAGTTCGGTGAACGCCTGAAAGACGGTGACAGAGGTGGGTGTGAACTAGTGTCGTCAAAACAGAAGGCGAAAATACAATCCACTCAAATGCTTGGAAAAGTAAGAGCAGACAGTCAAATGAATTCTCGTTTTCATACTAGAAAAATGACGATCACTTCACGCCCGAAAGACACACACGGAACGGAGGCTACTTGATTGGGTCACATCACGTGAACAAATGGAAGAATGGGCTAGTACGGATCATCAAATCAAGCGACTGATCATGAGTCTGCTTCCTTCCTCGTGATCCATGGTCAGCGATGAGTGGACCATGGGAAGCTTTGAGGTTCTTCAGAAGATCGACACGCGACCAGAGGTAGGTAGTGGCCGGCTGTAGCGGACAAAGATGTCAGCTCATGTGGACATTGACTGTGGGTGTGGGCCCCACACCATTGGTCCCTCCCGTGTATGCATATGGCCACCACTTTGACTTGGTATCCATTCAGATGGGTGGCTGGCAAACCATTGCCATCGCGCTAGCAACGGGTGAAGTCTGCAATCCAGAAGCATACTTGGCAATCATGCATGCTCCTTTTCCTTCAATTATTATCTGAATTTACCGTGAAAAATAATGTGTCATTTTCTACGTGTATCTGAAATTGTACTCCCTCCGTTTTAAAATATAAAACGCCTAAGAATTAGCCAAAAGTCAAACCTTACAAATTTTGACCAAATATTTAGGAAAAAATATCTACATCTAGAATATTAAATGGACACATTAGTAAAATACATTTTACGATGAATCTAAAAGATTGATTCTATATTCTAAATTCGGAGCGAAGCGGATAATGACCGCATGCAAATTCGAATATAAACTCGGATAGAAAACCGAACGGATTCTGACTGAAAATAGACAAATATATCGGATAAACATGTGCAACAAGACATAGTATTGCAAACGATATGAAAAAAGATTCAAAAGAATAACACTAGAGAGTGCAGGCCGTTCAAAGTTACACCAATGTCAAGATAATAGTATTTAATTGCAATAGACCAAGACGAAGGCCGCACTTCAATACTAATATGTTGTGGTTTCTTGTTAGAAAATAAAAGTAAGCAACGGGCTAAATTGGAGGCGATCTCACAACCTTAACTTCTCGACGGGACATACTTCATGCCCACCCTGTTTCTTCATACTCCTATAGGTACGATGAGAGATGATCAGATTGTAAATTTTACAAGCAGGGTGATAATTCTTTATAGTTACGAAGAATGGATTGATTGTCCATTTTTTTCACACCTTTCGAATAAATTAGGTTATAAACATTAAATCACAACGTTTGTAGAACATCACTCTCCAAAAAAAAGTACATGTCTTCCATAATTAAGAAGGCTCGGTATAATTGGTTTCACCTTCTTTGATCATATTACTTAAATGTAAAGATAAGGCAAAAAGGCATTGCTTCTTCTTTCGATTGGATAGAAGCTCATGCTCGACTTCAACTTTGGTGCTGACGTATCAAAATCCAAGCTCCTACGCCGGGTTGATTGATGTGTCAAAAACTAGTGCTTCTTCCAAGGATGATAAAGGTAAAGCCGTGGCCTAAGAACCCTTTGGTAAAAGGACTCTAAATCCTTTCGGGCGTCCTGAACTCGAAATCTAATTTATGTTAGTGATCTGATTCTACGACAGAACAAAGAATGAAAAAAACGAATGATTTCGCCTCGTCGTTGATGAAAATCGACGGTACGAGAGGAAAGGAACGGAGGGAACCAGACCAAATGGAACCGTGCAAGCAAAGCCTCGTTCTTAAACAGAGCCACCGGTATCCATCAGCAGCACATGTGCCCGTCTCTCGCCGGGAAAGAAATCATTCCGGCGCGTGATACGCGGGGCCTCCGACGTGTCCGTCCGGCGGATCAATCCAGAGGACGGTACGGGTGGCGCCGTGGCGCCGTGGGGACGCTGCTGTCAGCGACAGCGACACACAAAAGGCTGTAAGAGGGAAACTAGTCGATGAATCGTACGTGCGTGGATGCCGCTAGTTGCTAGTAAGAGCATCTTCACTCTGGTTGAACCCATATCGAAATCTAGACTTTTTTTTTTTTGGACGAATCTCGTTTTTGGCCTGGGAACGCTGAGTGTCCCACTCGTGTTCCCAGACCGAGTTTTCAGACGAATAGAAAAGACGACATATTTGAATTTTTATCGTTCCCGCCGGCGAGAGCTCGGCCAAAAGGTTTTCGACAGAATTAACGTCCACAAGTTCGGCGACAGATTATTACAGAACAGGGTAAAAAGGCTCGGCCATCTCTCAGTCATCGATGGGGATGGGCTCCTGCGGCGGGGTCGGGCGTCTCGCTGGCGGACGCCGACTGGTTGGAGGAGGTGAAAGCGGAGCTCGGCGTAGCGGTGGTATCGTTCGACGCAGGGGCGTTCGGCGCAGCGGCAGGCGTGATCTCGCCCTGGAGGATGGTCTGGCGTTGCGCCATGTGCCAGGCCTTGACCGGCGAACTCATCATCGACATGTCCTCGCCGCCCATCAGGAACTTGAGATCCGTGTTCCTCTTCTTGGCGGCGTAGTTGGCATTGAGGAGGGCAACCTTTTGCCCTTGGGTCTCGATCAGTTGCTTCCACCTGTCGTCGCTCTTCTCGCCCCTCTTCTCGGCGTGCGCCCTCGTGTCGGTGATGCATTTCTCGATCGAAGCCTGGAGATGCTTGGCGGGAGGTGCGGTGGCTTTGAGCATCTTTGCCTTCTTCTGACCGATCTCCGGCCTTCCTTCGCCGACAGCAGCGGGAGGGGCCTCTGGATTATACACGCCGTCCTTGGTCTTGGAGAGGCTTAGACGAGTGTCCCGCCATTTTTAGCAGTTCTCGATCTCCTGAAACACATGGTGGAACTTGAACTCCGCCTTCATGTCCTCTCGATACAAAACGAGTGCACGACGAAGCTGCAAAATAGAAGGCAAAGTGTGTCAAGTTTTGCTTGAGCATGTCATAACTACGGTGTAGGAAGTCCGAACAAAGTTTGCCCGAATCCGGACGAAAACAGGTTCTGGGTACACCACTTCTTTCCGATTTTAGACGTCCGAACCTAAATTCGGTAAAGATGCTGGATCTGCGCTCGTTCGATTTGATCATGAATTTATCGTGATTAGTTTCTTTTTTTTCTTCTTCCCGTTGCTTGTCTTTTGTCAGGACATGGGAGCATCTTCTTCAACGCAGTCTGACTCCAATGATATAGACGACTAACTAGAACCGTACTGCAGGTACACTGCTCCCCAAAATCCAAATTGACTGCACGTCCTCCAGAATCGTTGGATAGGACGTTGACCTACCCGAAATATTTGAGCAGTATCTCCTCCCATGAGCCTGTCAGACCACAAATACTTTCACGGTACTGTACCTGCGAATCTTGAAAAAATCTCGAGGGAGTAAACTAAGCTATATTTAATTTAGGATTATGGATGTTGTTATCCTCTAATAAAACATTCCAATCATAGATAGCCTGGCCAGATCTCTGGGGATTGGCTGAGAACTGGGAGATCGATCTCCGCCGTGGAGCCCAGCCCAACCAACCAACCAACCAGCCACTGTTTGTGGCACATGCTTGCAGCGAAAGTTGCTGCACATGCTGCAATTCAATCTCTCCATTCTCCATGGACCACCGCTGCGATGTTCCTTTCAGAAAATCGAATCGAGAAGAATTACTACAGAATTTGGAAAGTGGTTGCATAGGAATGATGGGAAACCCTGTGATGGTTTTCTACCTACTTGAGTCTGAAGTAGTATGAAGCATGAACTGCAAAAACTCTGACGGACTTGTGCTTCTGAAGCAGGAAATTCTAAATATGGAGTACTATCTCTCTTCTCTTACTGTAGAGAAGGAAGAGGAGAACAGTAGTTCAATCTGAAGAAAAACAGAGCAAGAAACAGAAGAGAGCAGTAAAGAACACTGAACATAACACTTCAGAGAAGGAGCTGCAGAATTCAGAACATTTTTTTTTCATCTTGTCCAGGGAAGCCATCAGCCATGACAGATGCTGTGTGCAGCTACTAATTAGCAGTCTCTAGGGCGCCCAGTTTTATGGGGCATTTTATTGCTCATACTATACCCTTGTAGTAGTAAATAAGTTGGTTAACTGTATCTTTTGGCGGATGAAAAATCCAACACCTGCTACCTGCAAATCCTACGAGCTCGGACAGCACAACCATAGGTTGGGTTCTTGTCTTGTCCTAATTGGCAGCTAGAAGTTGAGCATCTCCCAGATCAGCTCGGGGTCGAACGACGGCATCTTCTGCAGCGAGCACTCGACGTCGGCAACAGAGAGTGGCCCCTCCGGTGAACCGTACGAAGACGTCGTGGTGGTCTCGGACGTCGCGGCGCTCTCGGAGAGGACGGGGCGGGGGGCCGTCGACGGCAGCTGGGCGGACTCGGCGTCCGCGCGCTGGCAGTTCTGGAGCTTGCTCTCCTCGCGCAGGCGCCTGGCCCGGGCGCGCTTGCGCGCCATGCGGACGCGGATGGCCTGGATCTTGGCGTCGACGGCGTCGCGGAGGGAACGGAGGGCGTCGGGGCATCCGTCGTCGCTGGCGCAGTCCATGACGCCGGGGAAATTGAGGCGCGCGTACTCGCCGCGGAGCCTGTATGCGGCGCGGTCGTATGCGTGCGCGGCGGTCTCGGGCGAGTCGTAGGTGCCGAGCCAGACGCGCACCCGGTTCTGCGGCAGCCTGATCTCCGCCACCCACTTGCCCCACTGCCGCTGCCGCACGCCGCGGTACGTCTTGGTCGCCCGCAGGCCCGCCGCGTCTCCTCCTCCTCCCGTGCTGCCTGGAAAGGGGAAACCCGCGGGCGAGGAGGAGGAGGACGAGGACGAGGTGGCGGCGCGGTGGCTGTGCGGCTGCGTGGCGGCGAAGGAGCGGAGGAGCTCGCACTGGCGGTAGTAGACGCTGGAGCCGAGCGGCGGGATGGTGACGGGCGGCGGGAGGTGGGAGAAGACGGTGTCGAGCGCGCTGGCGCCGCCCGGGGAGAGGAGGAGCGAGGACACCGCCGAGCACACCTCCCCCGTGAAGCCTGCCGGGGACAGCGTGCTGAGGCTGGCGTCCATCGATGCTACGATGCAAGCTAGCTGCCGCAGCGAAGGGTAATCGCGGGATGGTTTTTCACGGACGAGGCGGGAAGGGCATTGGTTAGCTCGGGTAAAGACAACTGGTGTCTGATTAGCGTGCTTCGAGATTTTTTGTTGGAAGCCAGGTGCGAATCATGTGGCTTTATAAGCGACGAACACAGGTGTCGTTTTACGATCTTACCCCTTTGTGACTCGTACTGTGTGAACTCGAGCTCGTTCATACTGTTTGTAGAAGCAGTTTTTTTTTTTGCGGGGGTTGTAGAAGCAGTGCTAACCAGCCGCTGAGCTCTGAGTTAATGTGACGCCACTTGCTGGTCAACCTCTGAGGATGTTTACACCCGTGATTACCAGCATGATTAATCTGTCCAAGAAGAAAAACAGGGATGAGGGATCGCCATCTTTGACGAGTTCAAGCTCACTCCCATGTCAACCAGCAGCCATGAAAGCTATCACGACCTCCATCATTCCGTCTCGCCAGTAAACTCAGGTCTCCAGGTGTCGAGCAACGGTGGCAAGTTCACTCCCTCCCGTGTCAACCACCGAAGAAATCACGAGTCATGTCAGCTAAACTGGAATCACGAGTCATTTTTCTTGGAGAAATCACCTTGTACTAAAACAGTTTGAATCCAGTATTGTTGAGGAGGAGTACTAATGATTGTTGAATTTTGCTTGCTGCGTACCGAACTCGTGATGATCCAGCAACCGTGGCAGTTCTGGAATTTGTAGGCGGGTGGGATGCGACACGTGGCCCGAGGGCCGTGTACGGGCATGCCGTCGTGAAAGCCTAGCCTGGCTAGCAGAGGTCGGAACGGAAGGACGGATGAGGAGCTGCTCATCGGTCAGGTCATCACAGCCGTGAAGAAGGCCCCAAAAGCAAACTTTTGGCATTTATGGGGATTAGTTGCGCGTTGACAGCAGCGCCACCACGTCGACTGGCCCGTACCAGTCCCGGCCCATCGCCGTCCTCTCGCTTGGACGCGGTCCAGCGCCACCGTGATCCGCGCGGGGACACGTACGTCGGCGGCCCCGCGTATCGCGCGCCGGAATGATTTCCTTCCCCGGTGGAAACGGGCACATGCGCTGCTGATGCTTACCGGTGGCTCTGTTTCGTACACGGCCGGGATGCGAATCATGGCTTCATCTTCATGGGAGAGGCTTGCACGGATGAGTTCCTCGCTGCGGTCTGCAGATTGAATGTTTTCATCGGGTCGGTCGACATACAGGCAAGGCCCGCCAACAAACGAATCTGCGATCTACGCACGTTTCTATCGTACAACTTCCTTTGGAAATTCTTAAGCCATCCAAACATGGTTTCCATAGAGTTTTTTTATTTTAACTTGGTTTTCGCAGTGCATGTTGATAACAAGGTGGTGGCGATTTCATGGTTGATGCACTCCACTATTAAATGTTGCCATAAAGAAATAGACTAATTCTCCCAAACTCCGACTCAGAAATAGTTATTTCATTTCTATTTCCTTTAAAATATACAATCGTCTGATCAGTACTACTTTCTCCGTTTAAAAATATAAGATGTTTTAGATTTGTGAAGTGAATGAATCTATACACTAAAAGATGTCTAGATACATTTGAACGTACACACTAAAATATGTCTAGATATATTTGCTTCACAAACCTAAAACATCTTATATTTCTAAACGGAGGGAGTATTCTTCAAGTTTGTACTTGTACAAATCTTATCCTTTAGACTGGACAGTACTTCATTAGCATTTAGCCGTGACTTTGGAAACGGTTGGAGAAAAGAAAGAAATTCTTCTCAATTTATGTTACTGTATATGAATGTGTGTAGAAATCACGTTCAACCATATAAAGAACAGGTCAACGCGTTCTTGAACCAAAATTGTACTACTGGCTGGATGAAACAGATGGTAGGTTGTTGCTAAGCTTAAAACAGATGTCTAGATCGCAATTGATGCTCATCCCAGCCACCTCATCTCCGATGGTCCCGTGGAAAGCCTGGCGCGGGAAGCAACTGTAAAGTACTCGTTTGTCGTCTAGGAACGAGCCCTTGTTCACACTTATCTTGTTTCCCTTTCGTGCATTCCGGGGCTACAGCTTTTGTGCTGCCAGAAAATGGAATGGAAAGGAGACATCATTATCAGTTAGTATTGACAAGATAAAGGTGGACCTCTCAGGGCTAATATTCGAAACAAATGTAGCCAAACTATACACATCCACACGACTTTACTTGCACTACTGTTTGCAAATTTAGTTAAATCCCTCGAGAAAACGGCATTGTATTTTCACGGTCTCCTGATGATAAATTCAAAAAAGGAAACACATTATGCATCTGGATTGCTCACACTTTGCGATAAATTCAGCTAAATCCCATGAGAAAATAAGGACTTGACCGAACCAATACGCCAAGGCGTGAGAACAGGTGAGGCGGCAGCGATCTAAAACCCATCAAGACTTCCGTCCCCTTGCCGGCGACGCCGCCGGTCTACTCCATCTGGCCTTGGTGCCTTGGAGGTGTGGAGGACCACGGCATCTCGCCGGCGGGAAGGTTAATGTTCTTTGTTCAGACCGTTTTCAGAGTCTTTTTTAGGATGTTGAGGTGACAGCTGCGTCCTGATGTTAAAATAATGTCCTTCCCGCCCTACCCCACTACAATGGTGCGCCTAGCGCCGACGGAAGGCGCGTGGAGTCGTGTGTCCGGCGAATCTTTTGGGATCTGGTCGTTTTTTCGTATTCGTTGGTATGGTTTGAGGCCAGTCTCTTTCGATCTACGATTGTCATCTTCGGCGATGGTTATTGTTCTAGTGCGCTGGTCCATTGGGCCTTAGCATGGCGATTTCCCATCTGTCTATACAGCAAGCTCTACCATGACAAACTTTGTTCGACACCAGTGATGGCGGGGTAAGGACGGTTGCGCGTCTTCAGCTGGTGCTAGTGTTTGTAGTCTTCGCTAGGTGGTCCAGTGACCTATTTATAATTTTTATTATTTTTAAGATTTTTGTACTGTTGTTGATGATTATTAATAAATCGGTGGAATTTTGCCAAAAAAACCGTAGATAAAAGTATTATTTTTTCAATAAATTCGAATAACAGAAGAAAAAGGCCACATGATAGTTTGCCAATTCTGCATATGGATTGCACACTTTTCAGTAGGCCCGTTCGTCTCCCTATCTCCTCTCCCCTTCTTTCCCGCGACTGCTCTTTGACCACCGGAATCTGGGCCAATCCCGAACTATCCCCTGTGGCTTTGCCAACCGGAGATAGCAGAGGGGCAGCGGCGGTGTAGATTCTAGGGCTAGTAGAAGGTTGTTTGCCTTTTTGTCGTGTTTTGGTAGTGGGGCGCCGGATTTGGACTGGTCTTGGCGCCTCCGGTGGTGGTGCTATGGCGGCGGCGAGATCCGGTAGTCGAAGGAGGCGGCCGGGCGGTTCAACACTGAGATATCCCCAAATAAGTTCCAGGTTGTCCTCCTTCTTCGTGTGCCTCCTATGCTTTCTCTTCCTTTGTCGGCTGGACGTGGCAGCGAGGGGCTGGGGGATGGGAGCAAGGAGTGGCACCGACATGGAGGAGGCTGGGATGGCTATCCTACGGCGGTGCTCTGGCGTGGCGCCGGTGGGGTGCTGCGCAACCTCTACGCTGAGCCTTCATCGAGGAGGACAGCAAGTGGTTTCGTGGCAGCAAGCTTCCCAAATAAGCGCCTCCATCGCCTTCACTTCTGCGAGTTCGTCGATTTCTCCCTCTTGGCCGACCGGGGTGGTGAGGGAGATGGTGGAATCAACTTCGATGCGGCAGGATTTCGGAGGTGGTTGGAAACTGTGCTCCTTGCAGCAAGCTCTAAGCGGCGGAATGTTGCTATTGCTATCCTCGGCCACAAGATTGGTCATGCTGTGCTCAACAAGGTTGTGTTGATCAAGTTCATCCTTAGATAGAGGATTCTTGTCGGCACATGTGTGGTGGAGTCCGGTGTCTCCGGCGTTCCAAGTGGTCTCGTCCCCGGTGTCGTCTGGAGCGGCCACATCTGGAGGCACGACACCAATGATCAAGGACTCGGTCGGGTCCAGTGGACCGGCGCGATTTCTTATAGGATGCGATATGTAATCTTAAGGACCCGTGGGTACCGGTCAGATCCTTTCTATAAAATTGTACCCACTGTCTTAATACAGTTTCCAGGTCCTTTAAGGTAAAAAAAAGATATATGTAGCTCCCTGTTTGCCAGCCAGCAGCTGAACCGATGATCGGTCGGTTGCCAAAGTCAAAGGAGTTGCCGACCATACATGCAGGGCTGGGACCAAGAGTGTTAGAGCAAGTACAATAAGTCCTAACCAGCTGGTTATAAGGCTTAAACTAGTATTGTTTTGCTTAGTTGGATGAGAGAGAAGAGGTGAGAGAAAAAAGGTGGGCTCTCATGCAATAGCCAACTCTTGCGCGTGCTCCTAAGCACTATGTGAGTATGTGAGTGGGCAATTGACATATAAAGTATTAAATTTTTGAAGATAACTATTGTACTATTTGACTATAAGCTGACTATTATAGCCGACTTGCCGAATGTACTATTGGATGTAGTGCAGATCGGTACATGTGCCCCCGCTGCCACGGGCCACACGAGCTGGCATGTATTTGTAACGCTATAGCAATCCTTGGACCGACCAGAACCTACCTCCCGTGTCATCATCTGCAGAGGACGAACGGCAAGCTTCCCATGGTCTACTCATCAGTGATCAGTCGTCACTGATCATCTAGAGAACCTGCATGAATGGCTTCCTTGCTCATGGCCGATGATCGTTTGATCTGGTGACCCCTGGCCCCATTCTTCCATCTGTTCACATGATGCTATGCTAACATGTAACGACATCTGTTCCCAGAAGTGTTATTTAGCACCAACTATTTTGGTGGGATGCAATAGCCTGGCTTCATCTGATTGCGTGCACTTAGTTTTCGTAGAGCTTTTATCAGGAGGGAAATTGCCGTCCGTCCGTTGTTCCTGACACACTGTAAAAGTATGTTGCAGTTATTATTTGTTAGTGTTATATAATCGTGACAAGCAAATAACGAAGAACGAAAAAAATTACAGCAAGGGGACCAAGATCCAAACTCTATGCTTCGGCCCAAGCCTCCGACTACGTTTGTTAGAAATAAAACGAACGCTCATCATGTGTTAATTTATTACCTGTGTGAGCAATCCAGATGCATAATCCGTACAACGAACGCTCTATGCGCTCATGAAGTCGTGACGCGGAGCTGACCTGGTCTCAGTCCCGGCCAAAAAGCAGCATTGAAACTCAAAAGGCAGCAGGCATCAACAACAACAACTAGTGGATAGGCAGCGGGACGCGGCGGCGGAAGTCAATGGCGACGACGGAGAGGCCGCGGCGACAGGGAAGGCGAAGGCGAGCATCGTTGCACGGTGGCCACGGAATGGTCTTTCATCTCTTCGTCATGTGATGCAGCTAGCGACCCAAACAAGGAGCCCTTTCTGGCGAATTCTTTCGCTTCGTGGTCGGCATACTAGCATAGTTAGTACCTAATTAATTATTTTGCAGTGAACTCCTGTATTCAAGTCTGTCACTCATGAACAGTTTCCAGCTCAGTCATGTTGTTCAAGTGGTGCATGCCTTGTAGCACTGCGGGGACGTACTCACTACGGCACACAGGCTCTTTGCCGTGTGGGCAAAAGACACGACAAAGGCCTTTCGGAACACGGCAAAGGCTTTGCCGTGTGTATACACACGGAAAATGCCACACGGCAACGTTCGCCACGGCAAAGGCCCTTTGCCGTGTGTTTTCTAAATAAGACACGGCAAAGGCTTTGCCGTGTGTCTCATGCGTAGACACGGCAAAGTAAAGTAAGATAACGGTTCCCGCGGAGATGACGGTGTCTATTCTTTGCCGTGTGTCTTCTTGAAAAGTACACGGCAAAGAAGTTGTCTTTGCCGTGTGTCTCCTTGAAAAGTACACGGCAAAGAAGTTGTCTTTGCCGTGTGTCTCGTGGAAAAAGTACACGGCAAAGAAATTGCCTTTTTTTTTAAATAAAAAAAATAATTTTGTTTCAAACTTTTTTGAATATTATTTACTTGATAATCTCATATAGAATATTTGAACCCTTTGTATGTTAAATATTATGTCAAATTGCACTCATAATCAAACTTCCCCTGTGGTCACCCATCCTAACACTACTGTAGGCCTAGCACGCTTAACTTCTTCGTTCCTTCCGAATGAGCTACCAAGAAAGAAATCATACCTTGTTGCTAATACTTCCATATCAATGATATTAACTCTTGGACCATGATGTCACACATCTCAGTTTTAGATTCCAAACAATTATTTAAGTAAACAATAATGAAAAGTAATAATAATCTTGAATCCAAATAAAAAATAAAATAATTTTATTTTATTTCCTTTTTCTATTTAATATGGAATAATTCATATATTTAAATCCGTAAATCGGAATTCGACAAATAAAATGTCTAAATCGATCAGAAAAATGTGAGGAATCCAAATATGACATCCATATAATCTTGTAAAAATGGGGTGGTATCATTTTGAATTATCCATTTGGTGGTTGCTTCATAAAACCCCCCGTTTTTGTGCCCGGAAAATGGAAAATGGCTTTTTGGTGCGAGGAAAAGGAAAACTTCCTTCAGCAACATTATTTGCCATTCCATAATGCACATGCATGCACGATATGGGTATATTATCACAAACTATGCCTTGATTCTAGCCATAATATTGGTCATTTCACTCGAAAGTCAGGAAACCTCGAATGAGATAGGTCATTTTGTGAAGGGTTTTTTGAGACATATTCAATATAACAAGTTTGATATTTTTACTTCCAACCATGTCACATAATATGACACCACGCGAAGGTTTCGCATTGTTTCGATCATTTTTGAATTTTTTATGACTCTTTTAAACTATCGACAAACTTTTTCGAACGACGGGTATGAAGATTCTTAGCTCGGAGCTGAGCCTCTCTAAACTTTCACTGGATCTTTGATAAAATAGAATATTGTGAACCTAAAAATTATTTTTGTAAAAAATCATGCCCATCAGATCATGTACATGTAGTTCATATCTGACCCACTTCCTGCGGTTTCGGCAGGAATTTGTCTTTTTCACCTGGACTAGACAGAAAGGTTTGAGATTCCCCCGTTGGGATATTGTCCATTTAAGGTGGTCTAATATTTTTGAAAAATAGGGTGGTAGCATTTTAAATTAGCCATTTGGTGGTTGCTTCATAAAATCTCTCGTTTTTTTCGCTCAGAAAATAGAAAATGGCTTTTTGGTGTGACAAAAAGAAAAACTTCCTCCTGTAACATTGTTCACCATTCCATGAGGCACATGCATGCACAATATGGGCAGATTATCATAAACTATGCCTTGATTCTAGCCATAACATTGGTCATTTGACCCGAAAGCTAGGAAACCTCGAATGACATAGGTTATTTTTTGAAGGTTTTTTTTAAACATATTCAATATAACAAGTTTGATATTTTTTCATGCAACCATGTCGCATAATATGAAACCACGCGAAGGTTTCGGATTGTTTCGATCGTTTTTGAATTTTTTATGACTCTTTAAAACTATCGACAAACTTTGTCGAACGACGGGTATGAAGATTCTTAGCTCGGAGCTGAGCCTCTCTAAACTTTCACTGGATCTCTGATGAAATAGCATATTGTGAATCTAAAAATGATTTTAAAAAAAAAATCATGTCCATCCGGTCATGTACCTGTAGTTCATATCTAACCCACTTCCTACCGATTCGGCAGGAATTTGTCTTTTTCACCTGTAGTGGACGGAAAGGTTTGAGATCCCCCTGTTGGGACATTGTACATTTAAGGTGGTCTAGTATTTTTAAAAAATGGGGTGGTAGCATTTTAAATTATCCATTTGGTGGTTGCTTCATAAAATCTCTCGTTTTTTTCGCTCAGAAAATGGAAAATGGCTTTTTGGTGCGACGAAAAGAAAAACTTCCTCCTACAACATTGTTCAACATTCTATGAGGCACATGCATGCACAATATGGGCACATTATCATAAACTATGCCTTGATTCTAGCCATAACATTGGTCATTTGACCCGAAAGCCAGGAAACCTCGAATGAGATAGGTCATTTTGTGAAGGTTTTTTTAGACATATTCAATATAACAAGTTTGATATTTTTCCTTACAACCATGTCACATAATATGACACCACGTGAAGGTTTCGCATTATTTCGATCGTTTTTGAATTTTTTATGACTCTTTAAAACTATCGACAAACTTTGTCGAACGACGGGTATGAAGATTCTTAGCTCGGAGCTGAGCCTCTCTAAACTTTCACTGGATCTCTGATGAAATAGCATATTGTGAACCTAAAAATAATTTTTTAAAAAAATCATGTCCATCCGGTCATGTACCTGTAGTTCATATCTAACCCACTTCCTACCGATTCGACAAGAATTTGCCTTTTTCACCTGGAGTGGACGGAAAGGTTTGAGATCCCCCTGTTGGGACATTGTACATTTAAGATGGTTTAGTATTTTTGAAAAATGGGGTGGTAGCATTTTAAATTATCCATTTGGTGGTTGCTTCATAAAATCTCTCGTTTTTTCGCTCAGAAAATGGAAAATGGCCTTTTGGTGCGACGAAAAGAAAAACTTCCTCCTGCAACATTGTTCACCATTCCATGAGGCACATGCATGCACAATATGGGCACATTATCATAAACTATGCCTTGATTCTAGCCATAACATTGGTCATTTGACCCGAAAGCCAGGAAACCTCGAATGAGATAGGTCATTTTGTGAAGGTTTTTTTAGACATATTCAATATAACAAGTTTGATATTTTTCCTTACAACCATGTCACATAATATGAAACCACGCGAAGTTTTTGCATTATTTCGATCGTTTTTGAATTTTTTATGACTCTTTAAAACTATCGACAAACTTTGTCGAACGACGGGTATGAAGATTCTTAGCTCGGAGCTGAGCCTCTCTAAACTTTCACTGGATCTCTGATGAAATGGCATATTGTGAATCTAAAAATGATTTTTAAAAAAAATCATGTCCATCCGGTCATGTACCTGTAGTTCATATCTAACCCACTTCCTGCCGATTCGGCAGGAATTTGTCTTTTTCACCTGGAGTGGACGGAAAGGTTTGAGATCCCCCTGTTGGGACATTGTACATTTAAGGTGGTCTAGTATTTTTGAAAAATGGGGTGGTAGCATTTTAAATTATCCATTTGGTGGTTGCTTCATAAAATCTCTCGTTTTTTTCGCTCAGAAAATTGAAAATGGCTTTTTGGTGCGACGAAAATAAAAACTTCCTCTTGCAACATTGTTCACCATTCCATGAGGCACATGCATGCATAATATGGGCAGATTATCACAAACTATGCCTTGATTCTAGCCATAACATTGGTCATTTGACCCGGAAGCGAGGAAACCTCGAATGAGATAGGTCATTTTATGAAGGTTTTTTTGAGACATATTCAACATAACAAGTTTGATATTTTTCCTTGCAACCATGTAATATAATATGACACCACGCGAAGGTTTCGCATTGTTTCGATCGTTTTTGAATTTTTTTATGCATGTTTAAATCTATGGTCAAAACGGCGAGCATGAAGATTCTTATTCAATATAAATATCTAATTTTTGAGTGTACATAGATAGATCTTATTTTTCTGCAAATTTTGATATATTATTTGTATTTTTCTGAATTAGAATGATTTTTTTATGATTTTCCTAAGAGTAATGTGATAAAAGGCAAAAAAAAAAGAAAAAAAGACTTTGCCGTGTGTACTGCGAAATACACATGGCAAAGACCCTTTGCCGTGTGTACTACGGAATACACACGGCAAAGGGCCTTTGCCGTGTGTACTACCGAATACACACGGCAAAGGACCGGCGAGGGCACACGGCAAAGAGACCACCGTCTACGGCCGTTAGCTCCTCCCGTTAAATGGACTTGTGGGGTCACGGGTCCCACCTCGTTGCCGTGATAACACCTATGCCGTGTGCCGTTGTCAACTTTGCCGAATGTATTTTTTTTGCCGTGTTCCTTTATAGGTCTTTGCCGTGTATATTTCTTTGCCGTGTTCTTTTTTAAAAATTTGCCGTGTTCACGTACTTTGCCGTGTATTTTCTGAGTTACACACGGCAAAGACTGTCTTTGCCGTGTTCCGGTGCGTTTGACACACGGCAAAGACGTGTCTATACGGCAGCGACATTTTTTCCCGTAGTGACTTGTGGATTGCAAGGAGCTAGTCACTGATTTGATGATCGTTTTGTAGGCCCGATCAGCATGGAGCTAGTCATCTCTGACTCTGTCACGGAATGATCGACAACATGACACTACTACTGGCATTTAATTTTGTGCAGCAGTATATGCACGTACCTACTGTATAGACGACACCCGGCTCGGACGTACGTGGAAATCTGCTAGTTCTAGAAACATGGACACCAGACCAGCACCGTGCAGTGACCAGTGAGGATGAGCTAGGAGCACAAGGCTTGTGATAAGCACGAGCTCCGTGCCGGGGGTTAGCAGATACTACCTCATCATCAAGAGAGAGTAGTTCAAGGCGGTCAAAAGAGATCGAGCCGACCGACTGGCAACGTCGCCATAGCGCAACCGCGCAACATCGCCGTCGCCCGCGCGGACGTGTCCCTCCGGCCGACAGCGCGAACGAGAGCTCAGCGAACGGCGAAGCGGTCGTCGTGCCTCGTCGCCGTCGCGTCGCGCTCGGGCGAGCGGCGCCGGACAGAGCCAAAAGAAGGCTTTTGGCGAGGCCAAGCTCTCCCGGCACGACACGATCGAGCACCCTTTGCCCACATGGCTTTGGACCGCATTCACGGCCCCCTTTTCCTTTCCCGATCAGGGCGAGCCCGACGAGAGACGAGACGAGGCGGCCGCAACCGCAAGCAAAACCACCACGGGCGGCACAGGTGTCAGGCGCGCGGCCGATAGGTCGGCTCCATCCATCGTGCCGATGTGGCATGGCGTTTTTTGTCAAGACCGGAGAAAAACACTGGCGCCGTTGCATGCCGACGCCGATGCCAGTCGACAGCGATCGGGGCGTGCCACGTCGCCGAGCTGCTCGATCGATCGATCGATCGATCGTCGCGTCGATGTACGTACGTAACTATAGCAGTTTGTTGAGAGATGGGCGACAATTAAGTCAGTGAGTGGTGTGTGTGCACGCTGCGAGTAGCTAGTATCGGCAGGGACAGAGAGGTGGCGGGAAGAGGAGGGAGCTAAGCTGGAAGCTCAATGATCGGGGATGTGTCTGGTTTGAAAGATTAGGCGTGAGGACACGTGTCTGCTTTGAAAGATTAAGCTCAATGATTACGTGTCCTATTTGAACAGGTCTATATATATGTTTTAAAAAAAATCAAGCAAAGAAAAGTTTGACCAAATTTTTAGAAAAAATAAAAAAACTATGATATTATATGAATACCATGTGAAAATATGTTTCATTGTGTATCAAAGGATATGAATTTCGTATCATAAATATTTATATTTTTTTAAACTTGGTTAAACTTTACTTAGTTTGACTGTTAGGAAAAAATATGCCTTAAAACTTTGGGTTGGAGGTAGTATATTTTATGGCGGATCTATTGATTTTGTATTGCCGATGCTCTTATTTTTTTCAATGACCTTAGTCAAACATAAAAACCATTTACTTTTGACTAAACTTTTACACATTATATTCTGAAACGGATCGGAGGTGTGAAAAACCTGGATTGTTGACTTCATCGAGACCAAAGCAGTCGGATATTTGTAGAGGTTGGTTGTTCAAATTGTAAAAAAATTGTCGATCAACATCTTAGAGCATCCCATCCGCGTAGGGTCAGTTGGAAAAAAAAACCGCGTCTAGACGCATGCCCCAAAGCGACTTTTGTCTGGCATGGTCCAATAGCGTGTTCGACACCTACAGACTGTCTCCGACCACAGAGTGTGTTTTGGGGCGTGCAAGAACAAGCCGATACCGACATGTAGGTACCACATGCGAGCCACCTAGCTCATTCTTCCCTGCCATATCATCTATCTTCTTGCCCAGGTCCTCTTGCACCCTGCCAAATCGCTGCAACCACCGCAATTCTAACGGTGGCCATGCACCAACCACGAGGCGCCTATGCCAACCGTGACTCCCCACTTGGCTCCCCCTGTTTCAGCTGCCACCGAAATTCATTGACTCGGGCACAAAACGCGTTGTGACCTCGCGCGCCCACCTTACACGCAAGGTATTAGGCCCTTTGCCTTCGTAGGCTTCATATTCTAGTTTTCTAGCCTGTCTTGCTGCCCTTTGGTAGATTGATTGCTTCTTTGTTTGATTCATGTACAATGTATAGTGACGATGATTTGATGATCCATCAATACATGGAAGAGGAAGCCAATTACGCCATCGATGAAGACGAGCATTTGACGATCCTTACTTATCATTTACAATTACGAACATATGAGCTGAAGAATGCCACTCCCAAACATGGAGGTTCCAAGGTTGGGGGGAGAAAACCTAGCCAAGGCAAAGGAAAGAGAGTCATTGAATACCGTACACTAACTATTTTGTTGACGAACCAACATATACCCCAAATGCATAGTCTAGGAGAGCTCGCATATGTTGGCGTGTGTTTCTCTTGTCGTCGAGGCAAAGGATTTCGGTACGGCGGCCCCGAGTCGACGATGTTTGTGTGTCGGAAACCATTGTGGCCACCGACTTCATGGGGCAAGGTAGTTGCTTTCATGGCTTCACTACAACAAAAACCTACCGTAGAGACATTCTTCTTGACACACTTCTCATTTTGCCTCTTTAAAAATAAGGTAAAGACATTTTGTATCATGTAGAGATAATTTTTGAAACACTTAAGGACGTGTCTATAGAGACACCATGTCTTCAATATAGAGACACCAGTTAAGGCATTTTTTAAAGGAATGAAATTTTCATTCTAGAGATAACTTTTGAGGCATTCTAAATTGTGTAAACAAGTTATATACATGCTGAAAGAACATGTGGGCCCCCATGTGTGGTTTTGGTAATTAATGACAATCTCTATGGACTAATGCTTGTATCAAGTTGTACTTGTAGGAATTATCCATAGGCAATTCTTGAACCATATGTTGGCTTCAAGGTTTGGAGAAGAAGAAAGTGAAGAGGATCAAGTGGTGACCAAGGTGTTCAAAGAGTGATCCACAGATTGGTCATGTGAGAGTTAAACCTATGGCAAGTATGTCTTGAAGAATAAGATGGAGTAATATCTCTGGTGCACCTTCAAGGCATCAACATAATGAAGAAAAGAAGAAATGATGTGCAAGCTAAAGATGTGCAATACCTAGAAGATCTCATGGTTGAAGCTTTCCATCCTCGATGATCATGGATCGATGAAGACAAGGTCAAAGTAAAGGTTTCCCCATGTTGTATGGGGGAGTAACTTGCAAGTCTTTATCAAGCAAGTATGTACAAGAGCAATCAATAAAGATGTTCCATCTTGAGAAGGACAAGACCGTCTACATCATAATAAAGTGGAATATGTGCAAGGAAAAGGTATGATCTTGATAGGGTTTCCTTCTTACCGGTCTCGTGGTGTTTGTTGGGGAGACCGGTTTATAGGATAGACAACCGTACTATCAAGAGGGGCTCTCAAGTGAGTAACTCGATCATATCGTTCAAAGAGAGCTCAAATCTTTGCATACTTTGCATCATTCTTTCTTGGTTGTTATTTGGATCTTATCCATGTGAGGTTCTAGAGCTTGTGGTAATATTCATAACAAACCCTAGTTCATCAAAAACGGATTTCCCCTTTATATCTTATTGCGTTTTTGATCTTGGAAGTTTTACCGGTTTGTATTTTAGAGATAGGTAAAACCTTCCATTATTTGGATCTTATCCATATGAGGTTCTAGAGCTTGCGGCAATATTCATAACAAGCTCTAGTTCATCAAAAACGGATTTCCCTTTTATATCATATTGCGTTTTTGATCTTTGAGGTTTTCCGGTTTCTCACCAAGAGAGGTACCTCACTTTATAATACATGAAATATTCTCTCTTGGTGATATCCAATATTGGTTTCGGGCCAATCGGAGTTTCCAAACTCTAGATATCGCCATTTGAAGTTTGCCTCTTATTTGGTCCAGACCGGAGTCTTCAGTCTGCATGGACCAGAGTCTCCGGTGTGGTCCGGAGTTTCCGGAACTGTCTCCGGTGGTGACTTCGGAATCAGGGCTGGGACATACTGTATGGGGGTCCGGAGCCAGGTCCAGAGGCTTCCCCGGAGTCTCCGGTGTTGGCTCAGTCCGGAATCTCCGGTGTTGGAAGACCGGAGTCTCCGGTCTTGTAGGGTCATGAAAGGCCCAGGTCATTCAGATGGGCGGTCCAAAGGATGGGCCGGAATCTCCGGTGTAGACCGGAGTCTCCAGTCTGACTTTTCCCCAACGGGCAGAAAACGGCCAGAAATCTGTGGGCCTATAATAAGGGGCCCTTCTTCCCCAATGTCACGGCTCGAGTTTTTACAGGCTTTCTCCTCCATTCTTGACCCTCTTGAGCTTGCTCCCCCTTCAATCCCTCCCTTGATTCTTGCATATACTTTAGGGATTTGAAAGAGGAGATCTAGATCTACAATCCCACCAATCCATCTCTCCTCTAAGTGAGGGGAACATCTTGGGATCTAGATCTTGGAGTCTTTTGTGGATTTCCTCCATTGTTCTTCCTCTCTTATTCCCACAAGCTTTTGTAGCTTTGGTGGAATTTGGGAGAGAAGGATTTGAGCACTACTTGTGTTCTTGCCATTGCATTTGGTGCATCGGTTTGAGTTCTCCCCGGAGGATTTGGTGAGTGAAAGTTGAGAAGCTTTTTACTATTGGGTTCTTGGAACCCTAGACGGTTTGTTGGTGTTGCAGGTTGTGGCCTTGGTGGCGTTTGTTGGGAGCCTCCAATTAAGTTGTGGAGAAGTGTCCCAACCTTGTGAGAGGTTTCGGTTGCCACCGGCAAGTGCACCGATAGTGTAAGCGTGGATCGATCCCATTGGGGTGAGATTCACCGGAGAATAAGGGAGGCCTTTTGTGGCGTTGGTGGTTTGATACTACCCCCTCTCCAAACGAGACGTACTCCATGTTGGGAGGAACGCGGTAAAATATCGTTGTCCCCGCGTGCCTCGGTTATCTCTATACTCGAGCTCTTTACTTATGTATTTTACATTGTGATAGCCTTCGTGCTTGAAGTAATATATATCTTGCTATCACTTTGTTGCGTGTATTGCTTAGCATAAGTTGTTGGTGCACATAGGTGAACCTTAGTTGTTCTAGGTTGTGCTTTACAAAGTAAACATTAGTTTTATTCTGCCTTTGTTGAGCCACTCTAGGAAAAGTTTTAATCGCCTATTCACCCCCCCTCTAGGCGACATCCGTATCCTTTCACATGCAATCGTTGAGACACTTTGCAAAAGGTGTTTACATTTTCTGTAAAGACACTATTTGAGACATTTTTGTTGTTCTCTGGAGACATTTAGTTTAAGCTTTAGTCCTTTTTTCAATACTTAAAGGAAATTAATTCTAGGTATAAACGAGATCTTGTGCAAGGTTGATAGGTTGGAGGAATAAGTATTTATCATTAAAGTCAAGAGTTCAAGGATTGCTTTTGCCATGTTTTTATAGTATCTTTTACTCTACATATAGAGACATAATATAATGTCTCTTTGTATGTCTTATAGGATGTGTAGACATTATTACTAGTGTCCTTAACCCATAAGAGACACTACCCATAGCGACACTTTTAAGACAATGTTCACAATGCCTTTACAAGTACGTAAATGCAATAAAAGTGTTTTTACGAGACCAAAATAGTGCCTCAACGGGCCAGTTCTCTTATAGTGCTTGGGAGACAACCTTGTGTTAGTTGTGCTTGGGAGATAACATTCAGTTTGAGGGGCGTGTTCGATATTTCCTCCCGGCCACTGTTTGGGATTCTGATGATCCCCTCAAGTGCAAATTCTTTGCTTGATTTGCAGATGCCTCACTCCTGACAACATGCTCAAGCGAAAATGGCTTTGCAACCCTGTCTGTCAGTGTCAGTTGTGCCTCTTGCAACCTGAATCTTGTCTGCATTTGTTCTGCCATCATCACTTTTGAACCTGAATAGTGCGGCAAGGTTGTCAGATAGATCGGCACGTCTTAGTAGAGAAGGTGTGATGAATGTTGTGGCGCCCGTGGTCTACGAGCACTTTGTCATTAGGGCTCGAGTGCGAGCGGCGTTGGTAGTCTACTGAATATGGCGAAGGAGCTGAACGTCTAGGAGAGGACCGCTAAAGTTTGCCCCCCCTCCCCCCCCCCACCCCCCGCCGGGAGGGGGGTGGGGGGCAAAAATATAATTTGGGAAATGGGAATTTGATCTAGTAAACCACTACATTTTCATTTTGTCCTAATTGTCTATACAATAAAGTACTTTTTTTGATATATATTAGTTAATTAGATTCATCTAGATATGAATGTATCTAGTAAAGTTTTAATGATAGATACATTAATATGGATCATGGATGGAGTAATTGCATGTAGGCATGTGTACAAATCGGCGTGGGCCTACAATCACAGTACACAGGACAGGTCAACGCGTTCTAAACCAGATTTGTGGCTGCATATATAGTTATGAGTATTACTGGTTGGTTGTTTCTAAGCTTAAAACAGATGTCGGAGATCGCAATTGACGCTCATTCCGGCCATCCATTTCTGCTGGTCCCGTACGTGGAAAGCTTGGCGCAGGAAGCAACCGTAAAGTAGTCGTTTGTCGTCTGGTACGACGCCCGTTCACACTTAATCTTGTCTCTGTTACACTTGTTCTGGCAAAAAAGTTGTGTTGCAAGAAGAGGAAGAAATAGACTATCTATCTCCCAGGCAAAAGGCAGTATTCCATTGACACGTGGTCACATAAACCGGACAAGGCAGCTGTTGATTTTATAGAAAGAAAAAATATCAAAACAAATGCAGCCAAATCGTACTCATCCACGCGACTTTGCTTGCACTACTACTGTTTGCAGATTCAATTAAATCCTTGGAGAAAACGAGATATTTTTCAGAGTGAACTTCCGATAATTCGAAAATAAAAAACATGATTGCCAATCATGCATCTGGATTGCTCACTACTCCGTAGGCCCGCTGGCTGCGAGATGGCACATGGCAGTGCTTGGCACGGCAGCCAGCTGAAGGTTGCCAAGTCAAAAGGGTTTGGCCATACACTGATGCACGGCCGGGACCAACACATGAGCTGACATCGCTGCTGTATACGCTACAGCAATCCGTGGACCGACCACGACCTATACCTCCCGACGTGTCATCTTCTGAAGAACGCCAAGCTCCCCATGGATGGTCCAACCTCTCATTTCGTCAGAACGATTGTACGTCTGAACAATCGTGCATGCAGTTGCTCGTTATGAGCAGGCAAATGGTTGTGCGCACCGAACTGTGGAGGCGAACGCGACGAGGGTAGCACGTACGGTGACCACGTACGCAATGGTCACCTTGCTAGCCCCTCATGGCTCATGTGATGCTCATGCCGCAACCCAAGGACGGCGTTGGTTTCTCTGTCTGGGTCTGCCGTTGGCATGTGACGCTGTGCCGTCGCTGTGTGATGCATCGATCTTGTCTGGAATTCTTTGACCTGGAGGTCGGTCGGCATAGTACAGTAGTTAGTTCCTAGCTAGCTGTAGTTAGTTTGCCCTGATATATCTCCTGTATTTAAGTCTGTCATTCAAGTACAGTTTACATTTCAGTCATGATGTTCAACTTGTGCTTCGTGCTACTCCTACTACGGATTTGTGGATTGCAGGAAGCCACACTGGCTGATCAATCCGAGGTTGTGCGTACGCCCCGTTACCTACCTAGACGGCCTCGATCCATGCATAGGCATAGTTGCTACGGTTTGGTCAGCATGGTGTCATCTCCCACACGGGATGATTGTGTCGATTTCTCGACGCTACTCGCCGGCTAGCGCGTTTGTCTGATTCAATTTTTCGCTCCTCCGACATCGGGTTCTTTGCGAGCTTATTCGGCCGGCCGCACTTATTGACGGCGAGAACGCCGTAGGTCGCATCATCAACCACGGTGGCGGAATCCATTGCCTTGCCTCCCGCTCTAGGGAGGGACCGTCAAAGATAAAGGGAGGACGCGCTCGGACAAGAGCGCTGTCCGGGCCATCCCAACCAGGCCCAGATTAGGTACATAGATGGGTCGAGCCGGACGCGTTTATTCGAATGAGTCGGGTCGCTAGGGAGCTGCGCATGTCCCGAGCAGACGATTTCGAACACACTCTGACGGGATGGGTCGACATGATAGAGATGCCCTAAGGAAGGAATGACGGACACGGAAGACACAGGGAAACATGCATGAATAGCCCAGTTAAATTTATTACAACGAATGCCATGGCCGTGAATGGTGAGTCGTGATGCGGAGCTAGATCTCCGCACAGAGTAAAAGCGGCAGCATTGAAACGCAAAAGGCAGCAGCGGCAACCGCGCGTGAAAGAGAGAGAAGGAGGCAGATCGGAGGAGGAGGAGATAGACACGGCAGCCTGAACGCGGAAGTCAATGGCAATGGGGACCCCGACTGTGAAGGCGAACGCGAGCCCTTTCTCCTTCTACTTCTCATGTCGGCTTGTGCTGCTGTGCCGTCGCATGTGGATGCAGCTAGAGATCACGTTTGGAATTCTTGGACTTTTCTTTTGATGAAGGAATTCTTGGACTTGAGAGTACCTAGTTTCCGATAGCTGTTTTTTTTACGATAAATAACGTTTTATTGTTTAAAAGGTTTAAGTATTACATCCGGTCTTTACACAGCTAGGATATAGACAGCCAGCAAAGTTCACAAATCCAATGAAAATAAACAAGACAGATTACGTATCAAGGTCCCGATAGCTGGTTAGTTTGCCATGATACATCTTCTGTACTTAGGTCTGTCGTTCATGTACAGTTTACAGTCACTAGTGCAGAACACTATCTCTAACACCTGTTCCTAAGGCCCTCTAACAGCGGTTGTAGAACCGCTGTTGAGGGTTCGGTGTTAGAGCCCCCTTTAACACCGGTTCTTATACGAACCGGTGTTAAAGGGTGGCGCACGTGGGGTTGCCGCAGCGCTCAGCCCCCTTTAACACCGGTTCGTAAGGTTCTGTGCCGCGGCAGGAAAAAGAGATAAATCTCTGCCGTGGCAGAGTTCTGCCGCAGCAGGAAAACGGCCTAAATCTCTGCCGCGGCAGAGTTCTGCCGTCGCTCCGTTCTAGGCGTATTTCTGCGGCGCGACGGGGACGGGGAGGGGGGGGGGATTGATCGGGAGCGGTATATACACATACATCATCGTCGGTACATACGAGTACATGAATAATTACGCAACTATTATTATAACAAACATCGTCATTGTGTGGTGTTCTCCATAAACGTTGAAGCATCAAGTACAAGACAAACACGTTCAAGCATCTAAAGAGTTTTTGGATATCTAAAGAGTTTTCCGCCAGGCGTGACGACCTCATCAAGTATGAACCCCGCCAATTCCTCTTGAATGGCTCGTATGCGGTCAAATGGTAGAAGTTGGTCCCGCATCCGTTCGATCTAAATATATATGAAGAATGGGGTCAATATATATATATATAAGAATAAAACTCAACACAATTGATGGTAATAAAATAATATTGTGTACTTTGTTTACTTACTCTAAGTTGTTCTAGTGCGGCTTGGCTCGTCGCACATATCGTGTTGCGAATGAACTCGCAAACATAGTATCCACATAAGTTATTGCCGGGTCCCTGATGCGCGCACTTTACGAGAATAGAGAGTTCAATCAAAATAATAATCAATAAAGCATGATATAATGGAATTGGAAGCAGAATCAAAGAGATACGCAGACCTAGCTAGCTACTATTACTTACATTTTGGTCTACAAATTTTAGTTCTTCTGACCATTCACCCACGGCCCTGCCCGTGAACCTTTTCCAAACCATGTCCGGCAAAGAAAATGGATAAAGGAGTAATTAATTACTTATTGTCACGAAAGTTGCCGATCTAGTGCGATAATATGATTGAAATTACCTCTCGAGCATCTCTTTAAAGTCTGCCCATAGCTTTTTTTCTTTTCGTAACGAGTCCATGACAAGGACTTTTCCTGAATCAGGTTGAATGACTAGCAGAATAAAGTGGAACCTACGCACGCATAACTCATCATCAGTTACACTTAACATCGAGTAAGCCGAAACAAAATGTGTACAAGAGAGGGTAACAGTACTCACAAGAAGTTGTAAGGCAATAGTATTTCCCTTTTGGTTTGTTATCTTAGTAAAGACCTTAGCAAACAATCTTCTGTTTGCCCGGGTTTGGTTCTTACCACTTCTTCATGAACTCTATTTGGGTCAACAAAGCCAATGTCAAAAGGGCCTCCTTTCATGCATTCCATAACCTTTTTCCTGCATAATAGTATATACATATATGGTGAGCATATATATATACATGCAATTAACGAGATTCTTCCCATACTTCCATGACTGTATGGGGTTGACATCGCCTGTGGGAATGTTGTCTCCCATGAGGTTCAAGTATGAAATGTAAGTCATCCCCATCTCATTGGCCTTTCTTTGTAGCTCTGCCTCGTAATCATTTATAGGAGGAGTGTTCCGTGTGTCGAACACTTGGAGCGGGGCGCATGATTGCTTTTCCTGCTCTCCGAGCATGGGAACTGTTTTCTGGGGTGTCGCACGACTGCTACTTTCAGTACCCCCCC
This sequence comes from Avena sativa, assembly GCA_916181665.1. Lineage (NCBI taxonomy): Eukaryota > Viridiplantae > Streptophyta > Magnoliopsida > Poales > Poaceae > Avena > Avena sativa. The sequence goes on along the minus strand of OV702279.1, from coordinate 377,327,551 downwards.
CCGCTTTGCATCCACCTTCAAAATCTGGCGCTCGTAGTCCGGCACAAGTGGGGTTTCAGGTTTCAAAAGATTATTGTAAAACTTCTCCACCACCGCCGGATCTATTTTTTCCTTTGGCTCGGCCCGTCTAGGTGCAAAGAATTTCTTGACCTCTTCTTCCGAGATCCTATTGGTCTCCTCTTCGCTGCGATTCCACGGTAAAACCGGCAATGGCTTGGCGGAAGGCTGCGGGACGTAGTTTCTTGAACTCTTTGGCGTACGGTTTCCTGCGGATTTCTTCGTGGCAGTGCTAGTGATGCTCATCGTGGCAGTGCTCTTCCGCTTACGCTAAGGAGATGGCTGGCGCGCCGGAGACGGCTGCCGCGCAGGAGATGGCTGGCGCGCCGGAGATGGCTGCCGCGCAGGAGATGGCTGAAGCGCCGGAGACGACAGGGGAGTATTCTGATGACTTGGAGACGGCTGAGGCGTCTCAGACTGCTGACGCTGCGGAGATGGCGGGGGTGCTAGTGGCCTCCAATTTGGAAGCACGATGTGTTCCTTCTGTTGGAGATATGCCCTAGAGGCAATAATAAATGTAGTTATTATTATATCTTTGTGTTTATGATAAATGTTTACATTCATGCTATAATAGTATTAACAAGGAAACATTAATACTTGTGTGATTTGTAAACTTAATTTGAAGTCCCTAGTATAGCCTCTATACTTCACTAGCTTGTTGGTTGATTAATGATTGTGGTTTCCCTATCATGAACATTGAGATGTTATCAACAACAAGATCATATCGTTAGGAGAATGGTATGGTGGACATACTCCTATAGATAAGCGTAGCATAAAGATCAAGTCATTTCAATAGTTCAATTGCTATATGCTTTCTGATACATAGTAACCTAATTCCTTCGACCATGAGATCATGCATATCACCTTTACCGGATGGATGCTTTGATGACATCAAACACCACACCGTAACTAGGTGGCTATAAAGGTGGCATTGAGTGTTCGGAAAGTATTGGTTGAGACACATGGATCAAGAGTGGGATTTGTCCATCCATATGACGGATAGATATACTCTGGGCCCTCTCGGTGGAATGTCATCCAATTAGCTTGCAAGCATGTGACTGGCTCACAAGGGATCACATATCACGGGAACGAGAAAAGAGTACTTATCAGTAACGAGGTTGAACTAGGTATGCAGAGATACCGACGATCATAACCTCGGATAAGTAACATATCGTGAGACAAAGGGAAATTGGTATCGTATGTAAGTGGTTCATTCGATCGCAAAGTAATCATAGAAATATGTGGGAGCCATATGAATTTCCAGATTCCTCTATTGGTTATTGTTCGGAGAAGTGTCTCGATCATGTCCGCATAATTCACGAACCGTAGGGAGACACACTTAAGGATTCGACGTTGTTTGAGTAGTTATGGTATTATGAGAAAGAGACTGAATGTTGTTCGGAGTCTCGGATGGGATCCGGGATATCACGAGGTGATCCGGAATGGTCCGGAGAATAAGATTCATATAAGGAAAGTCCCGTTTCGGAGTTCGGAAATGATTCCGGTGAATGTTCTAGAAGGTTCCGGAATGTCCGACACTCCGGGAGGGGGGAGGGGTACATGAATGTGTCATTACATATTGGAATGATTGCATCATGTACTAAGTGTTCTTGCTGTTCCAAATAAAGGATTAAATTGAATCCTAAAACAGAAAAGTCAAATGTCCAGTTTGAAAGTCAAACGGCTAAAACAGGAAACTGTGGGAAACAAGCAAGAGGTGGTTGGAACCGACTTGGGGGAGGAGTCTCCTCTCCAAGCCGGCGCACCAACCAAGGCCGACTTGGGGAGGGACTCCCCTCCCCTTGGCCGCGCCTCCCACCTATAAGAGGAGGGGCAGGGCCTCCTCCTCTAGACACACAAGTTCCTATCCTCTAATCTCCGGTTTAGAGCCGTTTTGGTTTAGAGCTTCTAATTGCCCTAGCCTTCGGTTTAGAGCCTTCTAATTGGTGTGTCTAATCCCTAGACCACTAATAGCCCTCTCTCATACTCCACCATACTCGCTCCGGCTTAAGGCGAAGCCCTGCGGGATCTCCCCTCTACTTCCGGTACCACGCCGTTGTGCTGCCGGAATCGCGAGGAGAGTGCTACAACCTCCGCTGCCTGTTGGAACAAGGGAGAGGAAGGTCTTCGTCGAGTACCGAACGTGTGACCGACTGCGGGAGCGCTGCCGGAACGCAGTGCCGGAAGGATCGTCTACACGATCTTGAGATCGGGAAGAGTACGACTACATCACCCACGAGAATCCGCTCTCGTTAAACGCTTTGGAATCTTCGAGGGTAAGTTATTCCATCGACTCGTTGCTACAATCTAGTATATAGATCTTGGCTTGTTTGTTTGTATGCGATAGAAAATTTTTGTTTTCCATGCTACGAACCCCTACAGTGGTATCAGAGCCGTGTCTATATGTAGATCTGTTGCACGAGTAGAAAACAATGGTCATTGTGGGCGTTGATGCTTTTATTGTCGATTGCTTCTTGTGTACTTTGCATCTTGCGGTATGTTGGGATGAAGCGGCCCGGGCTAACCTTACATGACATCGTTCATGAGACTTGCTCCACGATTGACATGCAACTTGTATTGCATAAGTGGCTTTGCGGGTGCCTGTTTCTCCTAGCATAGTTAAGATCCAATTTACAACGGGTGATCAACAATGCTAGTATCAATGTTGTGGTTCTTGTTCGTAAGTTAGAACGACACTTATTGAAAGCCCCAAACCACGTAAAATATGCAAAGAAAGTAGAGGCGTCTAACTTTGTTTTGCAGGGGTGTGCAGTGATGTGATATGGCCATGATTGTGATTATATTTGATGTATGCAATGTTCCTTATTGTAAGTTGGCAACCGGCAGGAGCCATATGGTTGTCTTTAATTTATGTTAAGACCCGCGTGTCTATTCAAAGTAGTTGTAATAGTTGAAGCCGGTGGACGACAACCATGGAGAAGCGTCATTGACCTTGATGCAATGCCGGTGATGATGGAGATCATGTTCGTGCTTGAAGATGGAGATCGGAAGCACAAAGAAGAAAGGCCATATCATATCACATATTATGAATTGCATGTGATGTTAATCCTTTATGCATCTTGTATTGCTTAGTAGACGACGGTAGCATTATAAGATGATCCCTCATGCACATGAATTTCAAGTCATAAAGTGTTCACCCTTAGTTAGCACCGTTGCTAAAGCTTGTTGTTTCGAAGCACCACGTGATGATCGGGTGTGTTAGATTCTGCAAGTGTATACAACGTGAGCAAGCCAGATTTGCTCATGCGGAAACTAAGGTTTGATCTTGACGAGCCTAGCATGTACAGACATGGTCTCGGAACACGGATCACCGAAAGGTAAAGCATGAATCATATAGTAGATATGATGAACATGATGATTGTTCGCCATTGAAACTATATCAACTCTCATGATGATCGGTGTTGATATGGTGGATTTGGTTCGTGTGATCACTAAAACAATGTGAGGGATGTTGTTTTGAGTGGGAGTTCACCTAGTTTAATTACATTAATTAATTTGAACTCAATTTGTCATAAACTTAGTCTAAACTATTGCAAATATGTTGTAGATCAATGGCAGCCCCTACCATCAATTTTAATGCGTTCCTAGAGAAAGAAAAGTTGAAAAACAATGGGAGCAACTTCGCGGATTGGTTCCGCAATTTGAGGATTGTCCTCACAGCTGGTAATTTGACCTATGTGCTGGATGCACCGCTGGGTGACCCACCTGCAGATGATGCTCCCGATGAAGTAAAGAATGTTTACCTCGCTCGGAAGAATCAAAACTCCATAGTTCAGTGTGCTATCTTGTATGGTTTAGAATCGGAGCTTCAGAAAAGGTTTGAGGATTCAGACCCATATGATATTGTCGAGGATCTCAAATTGATTTTTGAGACTCATGCGGCAATTGAAATCTATGAGGCTTCTGAAAAGTTCTTTAACTGCAAGATGGAAGAGGGCAGCTCCGTCAGTGAGCATGTGCTTAAGATGTCTGGTCACGCAAACAAACTTCAAACCTTGGGTATAGTGATTCCTAATGCTTTGGGGATTTACCGTGTCCTCCAATCACTACCACCAAGTTACAAGAACTTTGTGATGAACTACAACATGCAGAACATGAACAAGACGTTGCCAGAACTCTTTGCCATGTTGAAATCTGCAGAAGTGGAGATCAAATAAGAGCACCAAGTGTTTGTAACTACCTCGGTGAATTACGCTCCTAGATACATGCCTGGATGAGCGGAAATGGTTGAAATAGTACGGTGGGGCCCAAAAGCCACTCACGGGTAGACCTTTCGGCCGTCCCAACCATTTCCATTCATCGGGACAAGTACGGGCGGCGTAATCGGCAGGCGAAGGGATCAACTACATACACAAATGAGTATGTATGCAAGCCACCATACAATAGTACATCAGAGCCATACCATCTAGAAAGAAAGGAAATATAGCAACGCCATACGGCAAGATTCAAATGACCTAGATAGATATAATATTTTAGGATAATTCCTCATACATCACACATCAGAGTATCAGGCGGAAGGGACAAACAAGATCCGAGTACGGATAAGAAGCAAATTGGCATAAGATGCCTCATAAATAAGCACATCCCGCCCACAGATCTCACGGATTCCCGTTCCCGGAATCTCTACACCGAACGATCGTTGCCCACATCATCAGCCTCCTCCACCCAGTATCCGTCCTGCGAGTGTACCTGTTCATCTGAACCAATAATTTATCGTGTGAGACCCTAAGGGTACTCAGCAAGTCTTTATGCCTCTAAAGGGGACACAACCTGGGGTGACGCAATTGCAGCAAAAGATAAACCCTAACAGTTCTATAGATTCTTGCTAACCATCCGCCTAACCAAAGATAGACGGATGTCCGTGAATTAATGACAACAGTTATAACAGTAATATCACCAGATCCATCCTCCTCCTCGCTTACCGACGAGGAAGCGGACGAACATTCCCCCCATCCGTTGGCAGTTTTATTAACCATTCCATGAATGTTGCACTATTTACTAGTCAGTTATTTAGTCAAGTTAAAAGCGGTACTTTAGTTATGCTTGTCTATGATCGAGAAACTGTGCTCCAAGTCGTCCATAACCGCGGACACGGCTTTCAGAAAGTTTTACCCTGCAGGGGTGCACAAATAGCAACACACACTCGATCAACCTCGGAAAAACCAAATCAAAACCCAACGAGGCCTTCACGACAAAGCAATCACAGGATTCAGAAATATTTCAGGGGGCCACCCCATTGAGTAGATCCGCAACGAGGTTAGCTGACTCCGAGTCGGACTCAAGGTTTGCGACAGTGGCTGTAAACGACCGGGAACCCGAAAGTGTGACTGGGCTTGTCGATACCGCGAAAACATTCCGCTTACCTAAACAGTACATTGTGCTCCTCGCACAAGCTTAATAAACAGTAAACATGGCATAAGTACGGAATAGTAAGCAAAACCTCAACTAGTTTGTGGCCCCAAGAAATAAGACGGAATCAAGCTCTGGCTCAGGGGGGTCCCATAAGCCTCCCGGATGTGGATAGCGCGAATATTCAAGGAACAGGTTTCAAGTACTCGGGGTCCTACGGGACACAAGTGAGCAGGAAAAACCAAATAGCAGATATTGCTCACCGGTGCCACTTTCATTAGTTATCCCATTACTACTCAGGTTAAGTTGTTTAGGTACCTCGTTATCCATCAGACTCTCACATACCCTACGCATGCTGTTCTACGACTCGCATGGCTCAAACAACTCCTGTAGTAATGGCTCATGGGATGGAGGAACAAGCTTGGTGGGGTTTAAAAGTAAAGGCTATGCAATACTTGGGATTCAGTTTAATGCAATCGCGACTCAATGATGCAAGAATAAGATACAGGCAATAGGTACTGTATGTATGCAAGCATGTGGTAGTGCTTGCCTGGCAACTCAGTTGAAGCGAGAGACGGATCCGGGTAGTGCTCCTGGTTCTCTTGATATATCCCCTGCTCAGAGTCTATTCGACAAAGAACCAAACAAACAAGGGCCAACATAAATAAAGTGCACAAGCATATGAATGAAATGCGACAAGCAAACAATCATGCCATGATGAATGATGCACAAGTTGTATGGCAATAATGTAGCATGGCATGGGTGAGGGGTAGAATACCAGAAATAACATTTTTATCGAGTTTTGGTCACATTTTATTGTCATAATAGTTGCTGTATATTATATATTTATATGATGCATGCTGCAATTTAAGTCATGGATAGCATAAACAGAAAGGTCTCATCGAGCTGATCATTTTAGACATATCATTTGTCAAATTCGGAGTTATAGAACTAGAGTTATTAATTAATTAAGGTCCAGGGGCATTTTATTGTAATTTAAATCAACTTGAAATTTTTAATGTGCAAAAGGTAATTTGGATAGCATATTTGAAATCCTCACATTTTTCTGATTCAAAAACATATATTATATGTTAAATTTGGATTTATAATTTTAAAGTTATTTGAAAACAGAATTGAAATTTGAATTTAATTTAATTTGAAAAAGATTTGAATTCAACAGGGCAACAGAAAGTCTTTTGGTACCCAGGCAGACCTAGCCACTGCCGCTGACGGGTGGGGCCAGGCTGACTGGACCCACCACGCGCACAGGACAAAGGGGAGGGGACTGCGGGTTGATTGCAACTAAAGTCGAGAGCCTTTTTGCAAAAACCCAGAGACACAGACAGGGGGGTCAGGGGGATCGCGGGTTGAGCGGCAAAAAGGGGCATGGGGTTAAGTGCAAAGTGCCAACGCGTGCACTATTTTTCTTCCGCGTCTGTGGACGGCCGGCGCGCGACAGAGCGGGGGTGGGGATTGAACGCGGTTCTCGGGCGTGCGCACAGAGGCGGCTGCCGCTGCGGTGGTGGGAAGGTTGCTGCAGGGTTGCGCCCGCGCGGCTAGATAGGGTTTGTGCGGAGCGCGAGCGTGCAGACGTCAGCGAGCGGCGCGCGCGCGCAGGCTGCTCGACGAAACGCACGGCGCCGACAGGAAACGAAGAGGGCCAGGAGCAGGTCTAGGGGGTCCGTGGGCTCACCGTGAGGGCGTCGGTGTAGATGGATCGGCTTGAGGCGGTCACGGTCGTCGGCTCTTCGCGGTTCCGTGCACAGGGCTGCTGCAGGGGGTCTCCTAGTACTCCTCGACACGCTGCTGCTCGCCTGCGCCTCCCGAATCGACGGGGAGGAAGGAGTCCGACGGTGGTGGCCGGCGTCGGGGTAGATGGTGGTGTAGAGGGAGAAGGGAGGCGAGGCAGGGCCTCTGGGGGGATCTGGGAGAGGCAGAGAGGGGGGAGGCAGTAGATAAGAACGGGGGTGAGGTGGTTGGCGTGGGGGAGGGGAAGGTGGCTTCGGCCACCTTTTTGCTCTCCTCCCTCACGTGCTCGGCATGGAGGCCAGGCAGGTCTAGGGGAGGGGCTGCCAGGTGGGCCAGGTGGTCATGGCGGGGCCAGGGGCAGGCTCGGCTGGGGCCACAGGCAGGGAGAGAAAAGAGAGAGAAAGGAGAGGGGGTAGGCTCGGGTCTAGGGTTGGGCTTGGCAAGGGTTGGTCTTAGGGTTTGGTGGAAAGATAGAGAGAGAGAGAGCTGGGGGTAGGGCCAGGGAGAGGGTGGCTAGGTGGGGCAGGCATGGTAGAGAGAGGAGGGGCCGAGAGAGAGAGAGAGGCATGGCTCGGCTAGGGTTTTTGTTTGGGGTGGTTAGCTAGGTGGTATGATGGGGCTAGCTAGGTGAGAGAGAGGCCGAGAGAGGGGGGGCTTAGGGCTTGTGCATGTCCACATAATCATGCATGGATGGGGATGGTTTAAAGAGGGGGTAGGGTTTAGGGTTTGATGGGGTATGGTGATTAGGGGGTAGGGTTTAACTAGAGGGTAAGAGAGAGGGAGAGAGATAGAGGGTTTGGTGTCTTGATTAGATCAAGCATGATCCACACAAGCTCAACAAGATGGCCAAAAGAGAAAGAAGAAAAGAGGTGATGAGGTATGAGCAAGATTGAAATGGATCCAGCCCAAAAGCAGGAACAAAGACAGAGATAACCCACTCAAGAATTCAAATAAAACCATAAGATGCCCAAAGATGGAGTAAGGCCAAGCAAAAGATTATGAGTGGGATCCACCCAACCCACATGAGCTAGAAGTAAACTCAATTAAAATGCCAAGCTCATATTAATTGGATGGTGGAATTACAAAGTGGTGAAAGAAAGGGTGGTGGAGTCAATAAAAGATATGCCCCCGACTCAACTTGGGCATTTAACAATATATCAAGAACCAAATACAATATCAAGAGGCAAATACCAATAATAATGCATATGAGATAAGAACCAAAACAAAAGGGGTTTTGTATGATGCTCAAATGCAAGGTGGCATGATGACATGAGCATGATAACATGATGATGCAACAATTATATGTAGGAAGTAGCCATTATATTACTAAACCAAGTAGCATTACAGTTGTTAGATAAATGGGATGCTACAACTCTCCCCCACTAAACAGGAATCTCGCCCCGAGATTCTAGGAAGAAGAAGACTCAAAGAGGGTAGCATAGTTGACACGGAGTTCATCTTCACGCTCCCAAGTGGCTTCATCAACAGAATGGTGCAACCACTGCACCTTGCAGAACTTGATGGACTTGTTGCGAGTCCTTCTTTCTGCGGTCTCAAGGATTTTGGTGGGGTGTTCTTGATAAGACAGGTCTTCTTGGAGATTGATTAGCTCATGGTCCACGGTCCAGCCGGGATCCTTGAAGCACTTCTTGAGCTGAGAGATGTGGAAAACATCATGGACTTTGAGTTTCTCCGGGAGATCAAGAGCATAAGCAACTTCTCCTCTTCTACCACGAATTTTGAAGGGACCGATGTATCTAGGAGCCAGCTTTCCTTTGATACCAAAACGGTGTGTGCCTTTCATGGGAGTGACACGAAGGTAAACGAGATCACCAGGTGCATACACCATGTCCGTGTGCTTCCTGTCATAATTGCTCTTCTGTCGACTTTGAGAAATCTTCAGATTTTCAAGAATGATGTGCACCTTCTCCTCCGCTTGAGTTACAATGTCAGCACCAAACCAAATTCTTTCTCCTGCACCTGACCAACCAATCGGATTTCTGCACTTACGACCATAGAGAGCCTCAAATGGTGCCATCTTCAGACTTTTCTGGAAGCTGTTGTTGTACGAGAATTCAGCATAAGGAAGACATTCCTCCCACTTCATGCCAAAAGAGATGACGCAAGCACGAAGCATATCCTCCAGAATCTGATTGATCCTTTCAACTTGTCCTTGCGACTGAGGGTGGTAAGCAGTGCTGAAGTTCAACTTTGTTCCCAAAGCATTTTGGAAACTTTCCCAGAACTTGGAAGTGAAGATGCTCCCACGGTCTGAACTGATCTCAAGCGGAACCCCATACAGAGAGACAATTCTGTTGATATAGAGCTCAGCCAACTGAATTCCAGAAATTGTTTCCTTGACGGGGAAGAAATGAGCCACTTTGGAAAGCCTGTCAATGACAACAAAGATTGCATTGTTGCCCTTCTGCGACCTTGGAAAACCAGTGATGAAATCCATCTCTACTTTCTCCCATTTCCATTCCGGGGGTTTCAATGGCTGAAGAAGACCGAAAGGTTTCTGATGGACAGCTTTCACTCTGCAGCAAACATCACACTCCGAGACATACTTGGCACAATACCGTTTCAAACCAGGCCACCAATATTGTGTTTTCAAGTCCATGTACATCTTTGTGCTGCCAGGGTGGATAGATAGAACAGAATTGTGCGCCTCCTTTAGAACTTGCTCTCTCAAACCTGGGTAGTTCGGAACAAACATCCGGTGTTCAAAGAAAAGCGTGCCTTGATCATCGACGTGGAAGGACTCATACTTCGGAAGCTGAAGTTTGGAGATGATCTTTCTGGTGTGCGGATCACCACGCTGACGAAAGCGAATCTTTTCTTCCAAGAGAGGAGTAGCCAGAAGGTTCAGGAGATGCCCTTGTTCCACAACTTCAAGGTTGAGCTGACGGAATTCCTCGCACAAGAGAGGTTGCTGCTCTTCCATCATGAGGTTGTTGACATAAGCTTTGCGGCTGAGAGCATCGGCCATGACATTAGCTTTGCCCGGTGTGTAGTTGATGGTCAAATCAAAATCATTGATTGCTTCAATCCATATCCTCTGCCGAAGGTTGAGATCAGGCTGAGTGAAGATATACTTCAAACTCTTGTGATCAAAAAAGATCTCACAACGGTTGCCAAGCAAATAGTGCCTCCATAGTTTCAAAGCAAAGACAACTGCTGCGAGCTCGAGGTCATGTGTAGGATAGTTGATCTCATGCGTCTTCAACTGTCTAGAGGCATAAGCAACAACTTGCTTTTCTTGCATAAGGACCGCACCCAATCCTTGCAAAGAGGCGTCACAGAATATCTGGAAAGGCTTAGATGTATCCGGAGGAACCAAGACTGGTGTGGAAGTGAGCTTCTCTTTGAGTGTCTCAAAGCTTGCTTGACATGCAGGAGTCCAAAGATATTTCTTGCCTTTCTTGAGGAGATCGGTAAGAGGCTTCGCTATCTTCGAGAAGTTCTGAACGAAGCGACGGCAATAACTAGCCAAACCGAGGAAACTCCGCACTTCTTTGACATTAACAGGAGGAAGCCATTCAACAATTGTCTTCACAGTTTCCGGGTTGACTGCAATGCCCTTCGCAGAGATGACGTGACCAAGATAGGTTACTTGAGGCAGCCAAAACTCACACTTTGAGAACTTTGCATACAAGCGGTTCTCGCGAAGCTTGTTTAGGACACAACGAAGGTGTTCTTCATGCTCTTCCTTGGACTTAGAATAGACCAGGATGTCATCTAGATAGACCACAACGAACTTATCCAGGTACTCCATGAAGACCGAGTTCATAAGCCTCGAGAAGGTAGCAGGTGCGTTGGTGAGACCGAAAGACATGACTGTGTACTCATACAGGCCATAGCGGGTGGTGAAAGCTGTTTTAGGCACATCTTCCTTGCGAATCTTGATTTGGTGGTAACCACTTCTCAAGTCGAGCTTAGAGAATACCACAGCTCCAGCTAGCTGATCGAAGAGATCATTAATCCGCGGAAGGGGATATTTGTTCTTGATGGTTTTAGCATTGAGAGCCCGATAGTCAACACAAAGTCTATCAGTCTTGTCTCGCTTCTTCACAAAGATTGTTGGGCTACCCCAAGAAGAAGTACTGTGTTGAATAAAACCCAACTTCTCTTGTTCATCAAGTTGTCGTTTAAGTTCAGCCAACTCAGCAGGACCCATTTATAAGGCCGCTTGGAGATAGGAGCCGTTCCAGGTTCAAGCTCAATTACAAACTCAACCTCACGATCCGGAGGCATACCCGACAACTCTTCAGGAAAGACATCCGGAAACTCACAGACCACCGGTACACTCTGAATAGCTTCCATAGCATCATCATTCAGAGCCGCCAAAGAGAAAAGTTGGACAGCAGGAGTCAGACTTGGAGAAAAGACTATATGGCCTTCAGGAATCTTCAGAGAAACTGAGCGTTCAGCACAATCAATCACAGCTGCATTTGTCGTCAACCAATCCATGCCCAAGATGACATCAATGTCAGAATTGCCCAGAACAATTAAGGAAGCCGAGAACGAAGAGCCACCAATCTCAATTTGATTGCCATGGCTGACTTTAGAAGCTACCATATTTGCTCCAGGAGAAAGGACCATTAACCGCTTAAGAAGAGGATCCGTCGCTAACCCATTGTCACTTGCAAACTTGATAGAAACAAAAGAATGCGATGCACCAGAATCAAACAAAACTCGTGCAGGGACTGAGTTAACGGAAAGCATACCCATCACAACTCCAGGTGCATGCTCAGCTTGAGCGGCGTTGACACAGTTGGCACGAGCAACAGTAGACCCGGGCTTGGTGTTGATGTTGAGAGCCCGAGGTGGTGGTGCACGAACCATAGGAGAGCTTGCCGCGGATCTTGGAGGGGGTGGAGGAAGAGCTTTGTTCTTCAACGGACAGTTCCAGTTCAGATGCCCAGGGTCTCCACACGTGAAGCAAGCACCAGGTGGACGTGGAGCAACGTAGCCAGGGACTCCGCCAGGCGCTCCAGGGTAGTTGTGGGTGTAGCCCCTGGGAGCAGCAGTGATGAAGTTTGGTGGCCTTGACGCGTAGCTTGCAGGTCTTGGTGGAGCCGGGAGCGACGGTGGGGTGTTAGGAACCCAGACACGCCGCTTAGAAGGAGCTGACATAGCTGAAGAGCTTGGTGAATCACGGTTGTGTTTCTTGGACTCCTCAAACACTTGCCTACTTGCTTCTTCCTGGAGAGCTGTATGCTGAAGTTCCAGAAAAGACGCCGGCCTTGCATGTGTGATTGCATATTTAATCGATGCATTGAGCCCTTGCCTGAACCTCTTTTGCTTCTTCTTGTCATCAGAGATCTCATCGCCACCATAACGAGAAAGATTCATGAAGTTCCTGATGTAGGTGTTGACATTATCATTTCCCTGCTTAAGGTTGAGAAACGCTTCCTTCATCCTCTCCATGACAATTTCTGACAGATACTGCTCTTTGAATGCCCCAGTGAACCGTTCCCATGTAGGCTGAAAACCAGTGCAGTTTGCCTTCAGGTAATTCTCCCACCATAGAGCTGCATCTCCCTTCAGAAGGTGAGTAGCACACTTTACCCACTCTTGCTCAGGAACATCAGCAGTCTCGAGTAGCCTTGACATCTCACGCAACCAATCATCCGCATCCAGTGGTCGATCAGAAACATCAAATTGGCGAGGGTTGAACTTCAGGAAGCTTTTGATGTCTCCTCGCTTGGGAGGTGGAGGTAGTGGAGCAAACTCATTCCTCCGAACACTCTCTTCAAAGCGCTGCTGGTTCTGCTGCATTGCTGCCAAGGCGTTGGCGATGTTTGACAATGCGGACCCCAGTTCCGGTGGAATGTCCTCATCAGAACGGCGTGGTGGAGCCATCCTGTGATTGATGTAAAACACAAGTCAGTACTATAATGGAGAATAATAATAATCCAAAATAGTACCAAGATGGAATTAACCAAGATTAAAGGGTACAACTTACTAAGATGATATTAAAATACCAACAAAGTTCAAAGCACCTAGAAGATATTAAGCATATCGCACACGACTGAAAAGGAGTGTGGTACACAAATATATCAAAGAAAAATTTTCCACAAATTTCGGCATTAAAATACCAATAGATGCGCAAAATTACTTAACGAATCAAGATTAGTGACTCTACCAATTCAATATACAAAAGCGAATGATAAGAGTAGTGGTATGGTCGCGACTCCATCCCGCACTCAAATCATTACTCCGCACATGAATAAGTGGAACACATATCCTAACCCCTTCTTCTCACGTCGAACCTAAAGATTAGTAACTACGGAAACGAACACCCCAAGCAAGATAACGTCGGTTAACAAAGAGTAAGACAGATCGCGTCGGTTTGCAAAAGCCTGTCGGTATGGAATGTACCAATAGTTGATAACCAAAGGCTGATTAGATAACAACTTGGATGCAACAGATAGACAAGGAATTACACACACACACACAAACACACAACCTATGGTACTACGGAAACCCAGAACACGTGAATCCTAGTTTGAGATTTTGAGAAGAGGATTGAAAACGTTACACTTCCTTACCAGAAAAGGGTGGGTGGGTGGGTAAGAAGAAAAATGGAAGCAGTCCTACTCTCGCGTTTTGTTTTTCCTTAGTATACATAACTACCAAAAATATTTGCTAGACTGACAACGACCATTTGGCTGAGACCCTGAAGGGCGGGATGGCTCTGATACCAATTGTAACTACCTCGGTGAATTACGCTCCTAGATACATGCCTGGATGAGCGGAAATGGTTGAAATAGTACGGTGGGGCCCAAAAGCCACTCACGGGTAGACCTTTCGGCCGTCCCAACCATTTCCATTCATCGGGACAAGTGCGGGCGGCGTAATCGGCAGGCGAAGGGATCAACTACATACACAAATGAGTATGTATGCAAGCCACCATACAATAGTACATCAGAGCCATACCATCTAGAAAGAAAGGAAATATAGCAACGCCATACGGCAAGATTCAAATGACCTAGATAGATATAATATTTTAGGATAATTCCTCATACATCACACATCAGAGTATCAGGCGGAAGCGACAAACAAGATCCGAGTACGGATAAGAAGCAAATTGGCATAAGATGCCTCATAAATAAGCACATCCCGCCCACAGATCTCACGGATTCCCATTCCCGGAATCTCTACACCGAACGATCGTTGCCCACATCATCAGCCTCCTCCACCCAGTATCCGTCCTGCGAGTGTACCTGTTCATCTGAACCAATAATTTATCGTGTGAGACCCTAAGGGTACTCAGCAAGTCTTTATGCCTCTAAAGGGGACACAACCTGGGGTGACGCAATTGCAGCAAAAGATAAACCCTAACAGTTCTATAGTTTCTTGCTAACCATCCGCCTAACCAAAGATAGACGGATGTCCGTGAATTAATGACAACAGTTATAACAGTAATATCACCAGATCCATCCTCCTCCTCGCTTACCGACGAGGAAGCGGACGAACATTCCCCCCATCCGTTGGCAGTTTTATTAACCATTCCATGAATGTTGCACTATTTACTAGTCAGTTATTTAGTCAAGTTAAAAGCGGTACTTTAGTTATGCTTGTCTATGATCGAGAAACTGTGCTCCAAGTCGTCCATAACCGCGGACACGGCTTTCAGAAAGTTTTACCCTGCAGGGGTGCACAAATAGCAACACACACTCGATCAACCTCGGAAAAACCAAATCAAAACCCAACGAGGCCTTCACGACAGAGCAATCACAGGATTCAGAAATATTTCAGGGGGCCACCCCATTGAGTAGATCCGCAACGAGGTTAGCTGACTCCGAGACGGACTCAAGGTTTGCGACAATGGCTGTAAACGACCGGGAACCCGAAAGTGTGACTGGGCTTGTCGATACCGCGAAAACATTCCGCTTACCTAAACAGTACAGTGTGCTCCTCGCACAAGCTTAATAAACAGTAAACATGGCATAAGTACGGAATAGTAAGCAAAACCTCAACTAGTTTGTGGCCCCAAGAAATAAGACGGAATCAAGCTCTGGCTCAGGGGGGTCCCATAAGCCTCCCGGATGTGGATAGCGCGAATATTCAAGGAACAGGTTTCAAGTACTCGGGGTCCTACGGGACACAAGTGAGCAGGAAAAACCAAATAGCAGATATTGCTCACCGGTGCCACTTTCATTAGTTATCCCATTACTACTCAGGTTAAGTTGTTTAGGTACCTCGTTATCCATCAGACTCTCACATACCCTACGCATGCTGTTCTACGACTCGCATGGCTCGAACAACTCCTGTAGTAATGGCTCATGGGATGGAGGAACAAGCTTGGTGGGGTTTAAAAGTAAAGGCTATGCAATACTTGGGATTCAGTTTAATGCAATCGCGACTCAATGATGCAAGAATAAGATAGATGCAATAGGTACTGTATGTATGCAAGCATGTGGTAGTGCTTGCCTGGCAACTCAGTTGAAGCGAGAGACGGATCCGGGTAGTGCTCCTGGTTCTCTTGATATATCCCCTGCTCAGAGTCTATTCGACAAAGAACCAAACAAACAAGGGCCAACATAAATAAAGTGCACAAGCATATGAATGAAATGCGACAAGCAAACAATCATGCCATGATGAATGATGCACAAGTTGTATGGCAATAATGTAGCATGGCATGGGTGAGGGGTAGAATACCAGAAATAACATTTTTATCGAGTTTTGGTCACATTTTATTGTCATAATAGTTGCTGTATATTATATATTTATATGATGCATGCTGCAATTTAAGTCATGGATAGCATAAACAGAAAGGTCTCGTCGAGCTGATCATTTTAGACATATCATTTGTCAAATTCGGAGTTATAGAACTAGAGTTATTAATTAATTAAGGTCCAGGGGCATTTTATTGTAATTTAAATCAACTTGAAATTTTAAATGTGCAAAAGGTAATTTGGATAGCATATTTGAAATCCTCACATTTTTCTGATTCAAAAACATATATTATATGTTAAATTTGGATTTATAATTTTAAAGTTATTTGAAAACAGAATTGAAATTTGAATTTAATTTAATTTGAAAAAGATTTGAATTCAACAGGGCAACAGAAAGTCTTTTGGTACCCAGGCAGACCCAGCCACTGCCGCTGACGGGTGGGGCCAGGCTGACTGGACCCAACACGCGCACAGGACAAAGGGGAGGGGACTGCGGGTTGATTGCAACTAAAGTCGAGAGCCTTTTTGCAAAAACCCAGAGACACAGACAGGGGGGTCAGGGGGATCGCGGGTTGAGCGGCAAAAAGGGGCATGGGGTTAAGTGCAAAGTGCCAACGCGTGCACTGTTTTTCTTCCGCGTCTGTGGACGGCCGGCGCGCGACAGAGCGGGGGTGGGGATCGAACGCGGTTCTCGGGCGTGCGCACAGAGGCGGCTGCCGCTGCGGTGGTGGGAAGGTTGCTGCAGGGTTGCGCCCGCGCGGCTAGATAGGGTTTGTGCGGAGTGCGAGCGTGCAGACGCCAGCGAGCGGCGCGCGCGCGCAGGCTGCTCGACGAAACGCACGGCGCCGACAGGAAACGAAGAGGGCCAGGAGCAGGTCTAGGGGGTCCGTGGGCTCACCGTGAGGGCGTCGGTGTAGATGGATCGGCTCGAGGCGGTCACGGTCGTCGGCGAGGCTGGCGCACCGGCGGAGCTAGGGTTCCGTCGGGCTCGCGCTGGGGCAGGGGTTCTTGGGCCTCCTCTTCGCGGTTCCGTGCACGGGGCTGCTGCAGGGGGTCTCCTAGTACTCCTCGACACGCTGCTGCTCGCCTGCGCCTCCCGGATCGACGGGGAGGAAGGAGTCCGACGGTGGTGGCCGGCGTCGGGGTAGATGGTGGTGTAGAGGGAGAAGGGAGGCGAGGCAGGGCCTCTGGGGGGATCTGGGAGAGGCAGAGAGGGGGGAGGCAGTAGATAAGAACGGGGGTGAGGTGGTTGGCGTGGGGGAGGGGAAGGTGGCTTCGGCCACCTTTTTGCTCTCCTCCCTCACGTGCTCGGCATGGAGGCCAGGCAGATCTAGGGGAGGGGCTGCCAGGTGGGCCAGGTGGTCATGGCGGGGCCAGGGGAAGGCTCGGCTGGGGCCACAGGCAGGGAGAGAAAAGAGAGAGAAAGGAGAGGGGGTAGGCTCGGGTCTAGGGTTGGGCTTGGCAAGGGTTAGTCTTAGGGTTTGGTGGAAAGAGAGAGAGAGAGAGAGAGAGAGAGAGAGAGATGGGGGTGGGGCCAGGGAGAGGGTGGCCAGGTGGGGCAGGCATGGTAGAGAGAGGAGGGGCCGAGAGAGAGAGAGAGAGAGAGAGAGGCATGGCTCGGCTAGGGTTTTTGTTTGGTGTGGTTAGCTAGGTGGTATGATGGGGCTAGCTAGGTGAGAGAGAGGCCGAGAGAGGGGGGGCTTAGGGCTTGTGCATGTCCACATAATCATGCATGGATGGGGATGGTTTAAAGGGGGGGGGTAGGGTTTAGGGTTTGATGGGGTATGGTGATTAGGGGGTAGGGTTTAGCTAGAGGGTAAGAGAGAGGGAGAGAGATAGAGGGTTTGGTGTCTTGATTAGATCAAGCATGATCCACACAAGCTCAACAAGATGGCCAAAAGAGAAAGAATAAAAGAGGTGATGAGGTATGAGCAAGATTGAAATGGATCCAGCCCAAAAGCAGGAACAAAGACAGAGATAACCCACTCAAGAATTCAAATAAAACCATAAGATGCCCAAAGATGGAGTAAGGCCAAGCAAAAGATTATGAGTGGGATCCACCCAACCCACATGAGCTAGAAGTAAACTCAATTAAAATGCCAAGCTCATATTAATTGGATGGTGGAATTACAAAGTGGTGAAAGAAAGGGTGGTGGAGTCAATAAAAGATATGCCCCCAACTCAACTTGGGCATTTAACAATATATCAAGAACCAAATACAATATCTGAGGCAAATACCAATAATAATGCATATGAGATAAGAACCAAAACAAAAGGGGTTTTGTATGATGCTCAAATTCAAGGTGGCATGATGACATGAGCATGATAACATGATGATGCAACAATTATATGTAGGAAGTAGCCATTATATTACTAAACCAAGTAGCATTACAGTTGTTAGACAAATGGGATGCTACAGTGTTGTTGGTCAATAAGACCACCAAATTCAAGAAAGGCAAGTCTAAGCAAAAGGGACACTTCAAGAAGGGTGGTAAGAAAGTTACCACGCCGGCGAAGAAGACCAAGGCTGGACCTAAGCCTGATACTGAGTGCTTTTACTGCAAGGGAGAAGGTCACTGGAAGCGGAATTGCCCAAAGTACTTGGCGGATTTGAAGAACGGCAACATCAAGAAGAAAGGTATATCTGATATACATGTTATTGATGTGTATCTCACTAGTACTCGTAGTAGTGCCTGGGTATTTGATACTGGTTCGGTTGCTCATATTTGTAACTCGAAACAGGTACTGCAGAATAAACGGAAGCTAGCGAAGAACGAGGTGACGATGCGCGTGGGAAACGGATCAAAGGTTGATGTGATCGCGGTCGGCACGCTACCCCTTCATCTACCATCGGGATTAGTTTTATACTTAAATAATTGTTACTTAGTGCCTGTGTTGAGCATGAACATTATATCGGGATCTTGTTTATTGCGAGACGGTTACTTATTTAAATCCGAGAATAATGGTTGTTCGATTTATATGAGTAATATGTTTTATGCACATGCACCTATGATAGATGGTCTATTCTTATTGAATCTCGATAGTGGAAATACACATATCAACAACATTGAGGCTAAACGTTTGAAATCAAGCGATAATTCGACCTATATGTGGCACTGTCGTCTTGGTCACATTGGAGTGAAGCGTATGAAGAAACTCCATTCCGATGGACTTCTTGAATCACTTGATTTTGAATCACTTGAAAGATGTGAAGCATGTCTGATGGGAAAAATGACTAAGACTCCATTTTCTGGTATGATGGAGCGAGCTACGGAATTGTTGGAAATCATACATACCGATGTGTGTGGTCCAATGAGTGTAGCATCGCGCGGTGGTTATCGTTATGTTCTTACCTTCACGGATGACTTGAGTAGATATGGGTATATCTATTTCATGAACATAAGTCCGAAACTTTTGAGAAGTTTAAGGAGTTTCAAAGTGAGGTAGAGAATCAACGTAAGAAGAAGATTAAATTTCTACGTTCTGATCGTGGAGGTGAATATCTAAGTTACGAGTTTTGCGAGCATTTGAAGAAATGCGGAATACTTTCACAATTGACACCGCCGGGAACACCACAGCGTAATGGTGTGTCCGAACGTCGTAATCGAACTCTCTTAGATATGGTTCGTTCTTTGATGTCACTTACAGATTTACCGCTATCATTTTGGGGTTATGCATTAGAAACAGCCGCATTCACTTTAAATAGGGCACCGTCTAAGTCCGTTGAAACGACACCGTATGAATTATGGTTTGGGAAGAAACCTAAATTGTCGTTCCTTAAAGTTTGGGGGTGCGAAGCCTATGTAAAGAAGTTACAGCCGGACAAGCTTGAACCCAAAGCGGAAAAATGCGTCTTCATAGGATACCCGAAGGAAACTATTGGGTATACCTTCTATCATAGATCCGAAGGCAAAATCTTCGTTGCCAAGAATGGATCCTTTCTAGAGAAGGAATTTCTCTCGAAAGAAGTGACTGGAAGGAAAGTAGAACTCGACGAGGTTGTCGAACCTTCTCTCGAAATTGCGAGTAGCGCGGCAACGGAAGAAGTTCCTGTGGTGCCTGCACCAATAAGAGAGGGAGCTAATGATGGTGATCATGAAACTTCGGTTGAAGTTGCTACAGAGCCTCGGAGGTCAACGAGAACTCGTACCAGTCCAGATTGGTATGATCCCGTTATGAGTGTCATGTTGGTGGACAACACCGATGACCCCGAGACATATGAGGAAGCAATGATGAGCCCAGATTCCAATAAATGGCAAGAAGCCATGAAATCCGAGATTGGATCCATGTACGAAAACCAAGTATGGACTTTGGTGGACTTACCGGATGGCCGGAAGGCTGTCGAGAACAAATGTATTTTCAAGAAGAAAACAGATGCTGATGGTAATGTTACTGTCTATAAAGCTCGACTTGTCGCAAAAGGGTTTCGACAAATTCAAGGAGTTGACTACGATGAGACTTTCTCACCAGTAGCGAAGCTAAAGTCTGTGAGGATGATGTTAGCAATCGCTGCATATTATGATTATGAGATATGGCAGATGGATGTCAAAACAGCATTCCTCAATGGAGATATTGATGAAGAGTTGTATATGATGCAACCCAAAGGTTTTGTCAATCCTAAAGATGCTAACAAGGTATGCAAACTTCAACGGTCCATCTATGGATTGAAGCAAGCATCCCGAAGTTGGAATCAACGTTTTGATAAGGTAATCAAAAGTTTTGGTTTTATACAAACTTATGGAGAAGCTTGTATTTACAAGAAAGTGAGTGGGAGCTTTGTAGCATTCTTAATACTATATGTGGATGACATATTGTTGATTGGGAATGATGTAGACCTTCTTAATAGTGTCAAGGAATATTTGAATAATAGTTTTTCAATGAAGGATCTTGGCGAAGCAGCTTACATATTAGGCATAAATATTTATAGAGATAGATCGAAACGCCAAATATCATTGTCACAGAGTACATATTTGGACAAAGTTCTAAAGAGGTTTGGAATGGATGATAGCAAGAAAGGGTTCTTGCCCATGTTGCCCAATACGATCTTGAGTAAAACTCAAAGTCCGACATCGGCAGAAGATAGAGAAAGGATGAGTAAGACTCCCTATGCCTCAGCCATAGGATCTCTAATGTATGCCATGCTATGTACTAGACCCGACATTGCATATGCTGTTAGTTTCACTAGCAGATATCAAAGTGATCCAGGAGTGGATCATTGGACAGCGGTCAAAAACATCCTTAAATACTTGAGAAGAACTAAGGATATGGTTCTTTCTTATGGAGGTGATGAACAGCTCGTTGTTAATGGTTACACCGATGCTAGTTGGAACACCGATCCGGATGATTCTAAATCACAATCTGGATACGTATTTATTGTGAATGGTGCAGCAGTTAGCTGGAGGAGTGCAAAGCAAAGCGTTGTGGCGATATCTTCAACTGAATCGGAATACATGGCTGCTTCGGAGGCTTCACAAGAAGCGATATGGATGAAAGAGTTCATTACAGAGCTGGGTGTGGTTCCTAGTGCGCTGGACCCAATGTCTATCTACTGTGATAACATGGGCGCCATAGCCAATGCGCAAGAACCAAGGTCACACAAGAAGCTGAAGCATATCAAGCTACGTTTTCACGCTATTCGAGAACATATCCAGGATGGGGATATAAAGATTTGCAAAGTACACACAGATCTGAATGTGGCGGATCCGTTGACTAAACCTCTCCCGAGGGCAAAACATGACCAACACCAAACTGCCATGGGTGTTCGGTATATTACCATGTAATCTAGATTAGATGACTCTAGTGCAAGTGGGAGACTGTTGGAGATATGCCCTAGAGGCAATAATAAATGTAGTTATTATTATATCTTTGTGTTTATGATAAATGTTTACATTCATGCTATAATAGTATTAACAAGGAAACATTAATACGTGTGTGATTTGTAAACTTAATTTGAAGTCCCTAGTATAGCCTCTATACTTCACTAGCTTGTTGGTTGATTAATGATTGTGGTTTCCCTATCATGAACATTGAGATGTTATCAACAACAAGATCATATCGTTAGGAGAATGGTATGGTGGACATACTCCTATAGATAAGCGTAGCATAAAGATCAAGTCATTTCAATAGTTCAATTGCTATATGCTTTCTGATACATAGTAACCTAATTCTTCGACCATGAGATCATGCATATCACCTTTACCGGATGGATGCTTTGATGACATCAAACACCACACCGTAACTGGGTGGCTATAAAGGTGGCATTGAGTGTTCGGAAAGTATTGGTTGAGACACATGGATCAAGAGTGGGATTTGTCCATCCATATGACGGATAGATATACTCTGGACCCTCTCGGTGGAATGTCATCCAATTAGCTTGCAAGCATGTGACTGGCTCACAAGGGATCACATATCACGGGAACGAGAAAAGAGTACTTATCAGTAACGAGGTTGAACTAGGTATGCAGAGATACCGACGATCATAACCTCGGATAAGTAACATATCGTGAGACAAAGGGAAATTGGTATCGTATGTAAGTGGTTCATTCGATCGCAAAGTAATCGTAGAAATATGTGGGAGCCATATGAATTTCCAGATTCCTCTATTGGTTATTGTTCGGAGAAGTGTCTCGATCATGTCCGCATAATTCACGAACCGTAGGGAGACACACTTAAGGATTCGACATTGTTTGAGTAGTTATGGTATTATGAGAAAGAGACCGAATGTTGTTCGGAGTCTCGGATGGGATCCGGGATATCACGAGGTGATCCGGAATGGTCCGGAGAATAAGATTCATATAAGGAAAGTCCCGTTTCGGAGTTCGGAAATGATTCCGGTGAATGTTCTAGAAGGTTCCGGAATGTCCGGCACTCCGGGAGGGGGGAGGGGTACATGAATGTGTCATTACATATTGGAATGATTGCATCATGTACTAAGTGTTCTTGCTGTTCCAAATAAAGGATTAAATTGAATCCTAAAACAGAAAAGTCAAATGTCCAGTTTGAAAGTCAAACGGCTAAAACAGGAAACTGTGGGAAACAAGCAAGAGGTGGTTGGAACCGACTTGGGGGAGGAGTCTCCTCTCCAAGCCGGCGCGCCAACCAAGGCCGACTTGGGGAGGGACTCCCCTCCCCTTGGCCGCGCCTCCCACCTATAAGAGGAGGGGCAGGGCCTCCTCCTCTAGACACACAAGTTCCTATCCTCTAATCTCCGGTTTAGAGCCGTTTTGGTTTAGAGCTTCTAATTGCCCTAGCCTTCGGTTTAGAGCCTTCTAATTGGTGTGTCTAATCCCTAGACCACTAATAGCCCTCTCTCATACTCCACCATACTCGCTCCGGCTTAAGGCGAAGCCCTGCGGGATCTCCCCTCTACTTCCGGTACCACGCCGTTGTGCTGTCGGAATCGCGAGGAGAGTGCTACAACCTCCGCTGCCTGCTGGAACAAGGGAGAGGAAGGTCTTCATCGAGTACCGAACGTGTGACCGACTGCGGGAGCGCTGCCGAAACGCAGTGCCGGAAGGATCATCTACACGATCTTGAGATCGGGAAGAGTACGACTACATCACCCACGAGAATCCGCTCTCGTTAAACGCTTTGGAATCTTCGAGGGTAAGTTATTCCATCGACTCGTTGCTACAATCTAGTAGATAGTTCTTGGCTTGTTTGTTTGTATGCGATAGAAATTTTTTGTTTTCCATGCTACGAACCCCTACACCTTCTTCCAAAGAATGGTTGTTTTCACTGCAAATTTGAGTTGAGTTTCCCCTTCACCTGTAGCATGGTCAAGCTGTGCTTCCTCATATTGCTTCACAACCTCATCCATCCCGACAATAGCATAGCCATCGGTAATCGGTCGGCAGTGGTAAGTTCCACCAGCTACAGGAGGTAAGGCATAGGCGACAGCCACCTTAATGGATAAGCCCATTAATCTCACATGCATCTCAGCGTGTTCGCTCTCCGTGATCTCATCCACGGGATATCGAGGACCCTCCATTTCAAGCGTGGCCTGCACGTTCTCCGTGGAAGCCATGCTGCTTTTCTGCGCAGAGTCTGGGCCGCCGGCAGCTTCCAATGCAGGCTCTTCGTGCCATTGAGATGGGCCGGTAGCTTCCTGGCTCTTTTGTGCATTCACTTGCGCCTGCAGCGCCACAAGTGCATGTTCTATCTGTGTCATCCGCTCTGTACGCTCTTTTTCTTTTCTGCCGCGCCATCTGTAAGCAGTCGGCAAACCCATCCTTCCACGTCATACCCCCTGTGCCTCGTGCATGTCCAGGGTGTTCTTTTTTACCGATGGCGCGTGTGAGCTGGTCATTCTCTCTGTCGGGATGGAAGGTCCTGGCGGATGTTTCCTCGTATGCCATGATGAGTTCAGTGACGGGTTTGGCAAGGAGGGTTGGGAAGATACACAATCCTGTTTCTGGGTCCAACCTTGCCCCGATTCTGTAGAACCAAGTCTTTGCATGTAGGTCCCACCCATGTGTCTGGGGTGTGATCCCTCTAGCGTGCAGGGACTTCTCAGCTTCCTCCCACTTAGGCCTCTGAGATATGTAGCCACCTGACCCCGTCCTCTGGTGATATTCCTTCTTCTGGGCATTTAGCGTATTGGTTTCTGACCTCTTTGTAGCTATAGCACCTTCCTTGTATGCCACAAATTCGGGCCAGTGAGGTCTTATCTTCGCATAATATGCGTCTTCGAAATATGGAGTCTCGCGAGCTTTGAAAAAATTGTTCTATTTTGTCTTCCAGTTGCGGAAAGCGTCAGCCATCTTCTATTTTGTTTTCATCCTCCTCTGGCGGAAGGGTGAAATTTACCAACAGCGAATTCCAAAGCGTTTCTTTGGATCTTTCATCGACAAAGGTACCGTCGCCCTTCTTTGGCTTATTCCAATTTTCAATTATGATTGGGATTTGGTGCCTAACAAGAACTCCAGCCTGACGTACAAATTTGTATGCGGCCTTCTTGGGCTCCATCGGCCTGCCATCAACACAGACTGCTTCGATCGTGAACTTTGCACGATCTTTCAACCGATGGCTCGCGCCTCGCTTGCTCTTTTTTGTAGAAGAAGAT
Source organism: Avena sativa (assembly GCA_916181665.1). NCBI lineage: Eukaryota > Viridiplantae > Streptophyta > Magnoliopsida > Poales > Poaceae > Avena > Avena sativa. Next base: position 377,302,627 of record OV702279.1, on the reverse strand, counting down.
TGTTGTTGGCTAGTCGATCCAGAGGGCTAAAAGAAGAAAGAAGCGTTAAATAATACATTTACATATATACAAATCAATCGGTGCAAGTCAGCAGAGGCTTAATCCATGCATATACCTCGACAGACTTTGTAATCACTAAAGTGCATTCACCGGAGTCGTCATCTTCTCCATGACTACTTGAGCTGTCATCACGTCCCTCCAAGTTCAGATATTGTGAGGTGTCCTCGTGGATCATGTTCTCCATTATTTCTTCATCTTCAAGGTTTCTACTGAGTGTATCCATAGTTTCTAAAACAATAATATGATCACACAAATATCAGTAATACATCTATTGAAATGCTCAAGCAAAGATGATGATATGATAGGTTAAAAGTATTGAAATGTAACCCTAATACATGCTTGGTCATTCCAAACCCTAATTCGGAGAAACCCCGGATTCATATGAGAGGATACATTCGAAAAAACCCCGGATTCGGAGAAACCCTAATGCTATATTGACAACGAGAGGTGTACTAGGGCGGCGGCTGGCGGCGCTAGGGCGAGAGCGGGGCCGGGATGCGTGGGGGTGCGCGTTCGAACCAGCACAACGTGGGCTACCTAAAATGGGCGACTCAGCGAGGGTAGAGGATGATGATATGACAGGTTAGAAGTATTGAAATGTAACCCTAATACATGCCTGGTCATTCCAAACCCTAATTCGGAGAAACCCCGGATTCATATGAGAGGATACATTCAGAAAAACCCCGGATCCGGAGAAACCCTAATGCTATATTGACAGCGAGAGGTGTACTAGGGCGGCGGCTGGCGGCGCTAGGGCGAGAGCGGGGCTGGGATGCGTGGGGGTGTGCGTTCGAACCATCGCGACGTGGGCTCCTAAAATGGGCGACTCGGCGAGGGTAGAGGAGGTCAGGGTCTACGGCATTGGAAAATTAATCGGTCAAGTGATGCATATATACACATACATACATATATACACATACAAAAAATATATACATATATACACATACATATACAAATATATATATATCATACAAAAAATATACATACATATACATATACACATACATATACAAAAACACATACACTAACCAATCACTAACAAATACACATACACATACATATAACACTATACTAACACTAACTAACCACTCACCAAAAAACACTAACACTATACTAACAAAAATCGGCGGCGGGCATGCTCACCTACGGGCGGCGGCGCGGCGTGGGTGGCGCGGCGTTGCTAGGCGGTGCGGCGTGCGGGTGGGCGACGCGCGCGGCCGGGATGGGGCGGCGGAGGGGCGGCAGTGGGCCGGTACGGCGGGGTGGGGATCGACGGCGGAGGGGCGACGGCGAGACGGGGTGGGGACGGCGCGGCAGTCCCGGCGACGGCAAGACGGGGCGGGGACGGCGCGGCAGCCCGGCGACGGCGAGACGGGGCGGGGACGGTGCTGCGGTGTCGCCTCTGCTTTTCTTCCTCTGCTGCGCGCGCTTGATCTGGATGGGGGGGAAGAGGAAGTGGCGCGCGTTATAAATCCCCCCCTTTAACACCAGTTCGTGGCTGGAACTGGTGTTAAAGGGGGGGATTCATTTCGCGCCCGCACCCCCCTTTAACACCGGTTCCAGCCATGAACCGATGTTAAAGGGGGGAGGGGTGTGCGCACGCGAAACGAAATAAATGCGCCTCCCCCCTTTAACACCGGTTCGTGGCTGGAACCGGTGTTAAAGGGAGGCATTTATTTTCATGCATTAAAGGGGTGGGGGCATTTTTAATTCAAAAAATAGGATATGAATTTAGAAAATTCATATCTTTTTCATTTCAACTCGGAAAAATATGAATAATATATCATAATTTTCAGAAAAATAATATCTATCCATTCATGTAAAAACATTTTATATTTACTTTAGATGAAATTTTTCAAAATGATTAAAACACTTACATATAAATTTTGGTTATTCAATTCAAACAAAAATAAAATAGTCAAACCCTAAAACTTTGAACATAAGAAATATTAAGCATCTAAAAAGGAATCTAACCCAATTTTATTAGAGCAAATCATATTTTATTTTGTATTAACATTTTTGAATTGTTTGGATATTTAAATGCCACATCTTTTGTATACTTTGAAATCTGACAAAACCTCGCTCAAATTGCATTGGATTTTTGATAAAATAGCATATTGTGAACCTAAAAATGATTTTTGTAAGAAATCATGAGCATCGTATCATGTACCTGTAGTTCATATCTGACCCACTTCCTACCGATTCAGCAGGAATTTGTCTTTTTCACCAGAGGTGTACGGAAAGGTTTCAGATCCCCCTGTTGGTACATTGTCCATATAAGGTGGTCTAGTATTTTTGTAAAATGTGATGGTGGTTTTTTGAATTAGCCATTTGGTGGTTGCTTCACAAAACCGTCTGTTTTTATGCTCAGAAAATGGAAAATGCCTTTTTGGTGAGACAAAAAGGAAAACTTCCTCTTGCAACATTGTTTGCCATGCCATGATGCACATGTATGCACAATATGGCCATAATATCACAAACTATGCCTTGATTCTAGCCATAACATTGGTCATTTGACCCGAAAGCCAAGAAACCTCGAATGAGATAAGTCATTGTGTGAAGGTTTTTTTGAGACATAATCTATATACCAAGTTTGATATTTTCCTTCTAACTATGTCACATAATATAACACCACGTGAAGGTTTCGCACTGTTTCGATTTTTTTTATTTTTTATCCCCGTTTTAAACTATCGTCAAACTTTGTCGAACAACGGGCATGAAGATTCTTAGCTCGGGGCCAAGCCTCGCTCAACTTGCATTGGATTTTTGATAAAATAGCATATTGTGAACCTAAAAATGATTTTTGTAACAAATCATGAGCATCGTATCATGTACCTGTAGTTCATATCTGACACACTTTCTTCCGATTCGACAGGAATTTGTCTTTTTCACCAGAGGTGGACGGAAAAGTTTCAGATCCCCCTATTGATACATTGTCCATATAAGGTGTTCTAGTGTTTTGAATTAGCCATTTGGTGGTTGCTTCACAAAACCGTCCGTTTTTTATGGTCGGAAAATGGAAAATGTCTTTTTGGTGCGACAAAAAGGAAAACTTCCTCTTGCAACATTGTTTTCCATGCCATGATGCACATGTATGCACAATATGGCCACATTATCACAAACTATGCCTTGATTCTAGCCATAACATTGGTCATTTGACCCGAAAGCCAAGAAACCTCGAATGAGATAGGTCATTTTGTGAATGAGATAGAACTGGAATTAAAGTACATAATGCAACTAACAGTAAGTTACAGAAATCACGACTAAAAATTAAGATACATAAAAGAACTGAAAATTAAGATACATGGTCAGATTAAGTCACAATCGGCCAAACTTGTTTCGGAATGTTGGAGTGATTCAGTCATGCTCCTGCCTACACCTGTAATACTCACCACTGTAGTCGTCGTACTCATCGCCGTCGTCGTCGCTGTCGTTGTCGGGGTCGCCGTAATTGAACCTTGAAGGCTGAGTACGCGTGGGTTGGACTTGAGGGTAGCGCAGACGGGGGTTAGAGTCGGCGGCAGTGTCGTAGGCCATGACGCTCTGGAGAGTCCGACTGCGTCACCATAGCCGACGGCCGGCCTCATTGAAGTTCGAAGGAGGTGGGCCGTCCTCCTCGTGCCTGGCGAGCGCCCTCTCACGCCGATCCCCGAAGAAGTCTTCCCAAGTAAGGAAATAGTCGGGATGCCATCTGGGATTCCTTCGCTGCTCCGGCGTGAGCTCGACGTAGTAGTGGTTCGTGATGGCCATCCGGCGCGCCATACCTAGAGGGACAGGAGGAACCGGCACGCCTCCGGCGCTCGACATCTAGCCGACGGGGACACAGTAGCCCGACGGGCAGGGGTAGTTGGAGGCGCAAAGCGCCTCCGCCTCCCTGGGGGTTAGTGCTATGGTGGAAGCCATGGGAAAGAGTGATGAGGTTGCAGATATGAGTCTAGAGATGTGCAATGACAATGGAGGCCAACCCTACATATACTGAGAAATGGCTAGAGGGAAGAACTGGCGGGAAAAAATGGCGGGAAGAAAAATGGCTCATTTAATACATATACTGTAAACAGAAGAAATATGACATTGATTTCCATGTTGAGATACATATGTGTGCCAAAAATGGCTCAATTAATACATATAGTCAATCTTATGATCGGGTCGGCCGTAACCATGGAGTATCAGCACCGTTTAACAGGATGGTTGGGTCAGTCTTCACTCTGAAGGGCGGAATTTCATCAAACTTATTATAATCTTCTGACATGTCTGTCTTGTCCTCCACTCCCACGATGTTTTTTTCCCTGAAAGAACTATGTGACGCTTTGGCTCATCGTGTGATGTATCTGTTTGCTTATTTTTTTCGGTTTGGTAGACATGTCCTTCACATAGAAAACCTGAGCCACATCATTGGGTAAGACGAATGGTTCGTCTAAGTTCTTGTCTACCTTCATAAGATTGTTGAGATCCACTGTTGTCATTTCGTACTTCTTGTCTACCTCAACCCCTCCTCCTGTTAGCTTGACCCATTTGCATCGAAACAAGGGGACCTTAAAATTAGGTCCATAGTCAAGTTCCCATATATCCTCTATGAACCCATAATACGTGGTCTTTTGCCCATTCTCTTCTGCTGCATCGAAGCGGACACCACTATTTTGGTTGGTGCTCTTTTTATCTTGGCCTATCGTGTAAAATGTATTCCCATTTATCTCGTACCCTTGGAAAGTACATACAGTCGAAGATGGTGTCCTGGCCAACAAGTACAGCTGATCCCCAACAGTGGTGTTATTCGTGAGAAGTCTTTGCAGCCAGCCGCCAAAACTCGCCATGTGTTCACTTATAATCCATTCATCAGACTGTCCCGGGTGTTTGAGGCGTATTAAATTCTTGTGTTCATTGATATACGGGGCAGCCAATATAGATCTTTGTAAAACCGTGTAGTGTGCTTGATTGAGAGAATGCACGTCCCTACATATCATTGCTTTACATCCTAGGGTGCCTTTTCCACGCAGTCTCCCCTTATGTCGTGATTCTGGAACACCAATCGCCTTAAGGTCAGGAATAAAATCAACACAGAACTCAATGACCTCCTCTGTTACATAGCCCTTGGAGATGCTTTCTTCTGGCCTAGCACGATTATGAACATATTTATTTAAGACTCCCATGTACCTCTCAAAGGGGAACATATTGTGTAGAAATACAGGACCAAGAATGGCAATCTCTTCTACTAGGTGAACCAGGAGATGCGTCATAATATTGAAGAAGGATGGTGGGAACACCAACTCAAAGCTGACAAGACATTGGGCCACATCTGTCTGTAACCCTGATAGGCTTTCTGGATCGATTACCTTCTGAGATATTGTATTGAGGAATGCACATAGCTTCACAATGGGTACTCGAACATTTTTAGGTAGAAGCCCCCTCAATGCAATCGGAAGCAATTGTGTCATAATCACGTGACAGTCATGAGACTTCAGGTTTTGGAATTTTTTCTCTGTCATATTTATTATTCCCTTTATATTCGACGAGAAGCCAGACGGGACCTTGATACTGCTCAGGCATTCAAAAAATATTTCCTTCTCTGCCTTGGTAAGAGCATAGCTGGCAGGAGTTAAGTGGCATCGTTTACCCTTCTCATTCTCAGGATGCATATGCTCTTCAGGGTCTTTCAGACGTTGCTGGTCCTACCGTGCTTCCGGTGTATCTTTTGTCTTCCCATACACTCCTAGGAAGCCTAGCAGGTTCACGCAAACATTCTTCGTCACATGCATCACGTCGATTGAAGAGCGGACCTCTAAGACTTTCCAATAGGGTAGGTCCCAAAATATATATTGCTTCTTCCACATGGGCGCGTGTCCGGCATCGTCATTCAGAACAGATAGACTGCCGGGACATTTTCCAAAGATTACTTCTAGGTCCTTGACCATACCAAATACCTCCTCACCGGTACAGAGGACAGGCTTCCTCCGGGGTTCTGTCAGACGTTTGAAATGCTTGCCTTTCTTTCCTACTGGATGCAGGTTCGGAAGAAATCGACGATACCCTAGGTACACAACCTTCTTACATTTATCCAAATATACACTTTCAGTCTCATCTAAACAGTGTGTGCATGCATTGTATCCCTTGTTTGTCTGCCCTGAAATGTTACTAAGAGCAGGCCAATCATTGATTGTTACGAAAAGCAATGCTCGTAGGTCAAATGGCTCCCCTTTGTGCTCATCCCACATACACCTGGTTTGGCCCAGAGCTGTAAAAGTTCTTCAACTAATGGCCTTAGGTACACATCAATGTCGTTGCCGGGTTGCCTCGGACCTTGGATGAGCACTGGCATTATAATGAACTTCCTCTTCATGCACAACCAAGGAGGAAGGTTATAGATACATAGAGTCACATGCCAGGTGCTGTGACTGCAGCTCTGCTCACCAAAAGGATTCATGTCATCTGTACTTAGACCAAACCTTAAGTTCCTTGCGTCACGTGCGAAGTCCGGGTACTCTCGCTCGAATTTTCTCCACTGTGAACCATCAGCGGGGTGTCTCAACATTGCGTCTTTCTTACGGTCTTCCATGTGCCATCGCAACAACTTGGCATGCTCTTTATTTCTGAATAGACGTTTTAACCGTGGTATTATAGGAGCATACCACATAACCTTGGCAGGAACCTGCTTCCTAGGGGCCTCGCCCTCAACATCGCCAGGATCGTCTCGTCTGATCTTATACCGCAGTGCAGTGCATACCGGGCATGCATCCAAATTCTCGTACTTCTCACTGCGGTAGAGGATGCAGTCATTAATGCAGGTATGTATCTTCTGCACGTCTAATCTTAGAGGGCAGACAACCTTCTTTGCTTGGTATGTACTGTCGGGCAACTCATTATTTTTTGGAAGAAGATTCTTCATTTTTACCAACAACTTTGAAAATGCGTTGTCAGTCACACCGTTCTCTGCCTTCCATTGCAGCAAATCCAGTGTGGTACCTAGCTTTTTGTGGCCATCTTCGCAAGTTGGGTACAACAATGTTTTGTGATCCTTTAACATCTGCTCCAGCTTCTCCTTCTCCTTTTCAGTTTTACATTCTTCCTTTGCATCAGTAATGGCCCGACCAAGATCGTCATCAGCGGGCCCATCTGCTGCCTCTTGATCTTCATTATCTACCCCCATTGCAGTATCATCATATTCAAGATACATATTATGATAGTTGTCATCATCCTCTTCTTCTTCGTTGTCTTCCATCACAACCCCTTTTTCTCCGTGCTTGGTCCAACAATTATAGCTGGGCATGAAACCGGATCGAAGCAGGTGGGCGTGAATGGTTCTGGTATTTGAGTAGTCTTTCTTGTTCTGACAGTGAACACACGGACAACACATAAAACCATTGTGACCACGGTTTGCATTAGCCACAACGATGAAATTTTGAAGGCCCGTAATGTACTCGGAAGTGCGTCGGTCACCGTACATCCATTGCCGGTTCATCTGCATTAATATATAGTATATATAAAAAATTAATAGGGAGATGACCATTTATATATAGTACATCAATGACACATGAAAGGATAGTTGCCGACCTCGACCGAGAAGGAAAGAGCAACGAGAAAACTTATTTTTAGCTCTCGGGCATTTCATCAAACACCTCTTGTGCATAGGAAAAAAACACAAACTAGCACACCTCACACCCTCTTGCTAGCCTCCAAAATGAGAGAGTAAAAAAATAGAAGAGAGGGATGTGGGCCGCGGTGTGTTATATAGACCCCTTTAACACCGGTTCAAGCCACGAACCGGTGTTAAAGGAGGGGGCTGCGCGAGCCACTGGTGCAGGGGCCTTTAACACCGGTTCGTGCCACGAACCGGTGTTAAACGGGCTTCTTTTTGCTGCACGGGCCACGCTGATACGTCCTCCCCTCTAACACCGATTTATAGAAGAACCGATGTTAAATCATATTTCAGGCTCAACCAAAGGCCTTATTTTCACTAGTGAGTTCAGTCATGCTGTTCAACTTGTGCTACTCCTACTACGGACTTGTTGATTGTGAGAAGCCACCCACACCGGTTGATCAATCCGGCCATTCATTTCTGCTGGTCCCGTACGTGGAAAGCTTGGCGTAGGAAGCAACTGTAAAGTAGTCGTTTGTCGTCAGGTACGACGCCCGTTCTCACTTATGTTGTCTCTGTAACACTTGTTCTTTCTCGCAAAAAAAATTTGTTTACAGAAAAGAAAAAATAGACAAGATTATCTATCTCCCAGGAAAAAGGCAGTGTTCCATTGACAGGTGGTCACGTAAACCGGACAAGACAACTGTTGATTTTATGGAAAGAAAATATATAAAAACAAATGCATGCAGCCAAATCGTACTCATCCGCACGCGACTTTGCTTCCACCACTGTTTGCAAATTCTATTAAATCCTTTGAGAAAACGACATTGTACTATTTCGTTCAATCTATATTAATTGACTTGGATTTATCAAAATTTAGATGAATATATATATATGTTTATCTGGACTTTGTATTTCACGATGTACAATGTTTGTGAGCTGCAATATAATTCAGAGTGCTCCAGCACTCTGTTTTTGTTTAAAAAAAAGAAAAAAAAGATGAACATATATATTAAATAGTGTCTAGATTCATCCAAATCTAGACAAATTTGAGTCAACTAATATGGATCGAAGATAGTATCATTTTTCAGAGTAAACTTTGGATAATTGGAAAAAAAAGGAACATGATCGCCAATCAAGCATCTGGATTTCTCACTTCCCGTTGGTAGCGAGATGGCAGTGCTTGGTAGCCAGCTGAAGGTTGCAGTCAAAAGATGTGTGTGGCCATGCACTTATGTACGGTCGGGAGCAATGGTGCCACAGGCCACGTGAGCTGACATGCGCTGTATAAGCTACAGCAATCCGACCTACCTCCGACCCCACCGTGTCATCTTCAGAAGAACGTCAAGCTCCACATGGTCCACTCATCACTGACCCATCTAGAGAATATGCATGGGTCATGGACTCATGATCGTTTTGATTCGATGATCGCTCGCCCATTCCACTCGTTCAGATGATGTTAACTGAACTTCAACATCTTCACTCGTTGGCCGAACCTAGGCCAAAATTCGGACCTTTTTTCGGTCAGACAGCGCAAATTGTCGGCCTGGGTACGCCCAGTTTGCCACTCAGCTACCCAGGCCGAGTACCCAGGCGGACACAAAACGGCTTGAATCTGTATAGTTTCCGCCGGCGAGTGCTCGTCCACAAGGTGTTCGACAGATGCGTCTACAAGTTCGGCGACATATTTTTATTACATAACAAGGAAAACAACTCTCAGTCGTTGATGGGGATGGGCTCCTGCGGCGTGGCCGGCGTGGCGTTGTCGTCCATCTCGCCGGTGAAGGCCCCCGGGTTGGAGGAAGTCGAAGCAGAGCTCGGCGTGGGAGCGTTCGTGTTGGAATTATGCCCTAGAGGCAATAATAAAGATGTTATTATTATAATTCTTGTTCATGATAAAGTTTATATTCCATATGCTAGAATTGTATTAAGCGGAAACATTAATACTTGTGTGGTTTGTGAACAACACCGTGTCCCTGGTACGCCTCTAAGGACTAGCTCATTGATCAATTATGGTTAAGGTTTCCTAACCATAGACATGAGTTGTCAATTGATAATGAGATCATATCATTGGGAGAATGATATGATGGACAGACCCAAACTAAGCGAAGCAATTAGATCGTTTCATCGTGTTCATCTTTGCGAAGCTTTTCCTATGTCAAATATTGTATTCCTTAGACCATGAGAAAATGCAACTCCCTGGTACCGGAAGAAAGCTTTGAGGTCTTCAAACGTCATCCTATGAGAGGGTGATCATAAAGGTGTCTCTCAGGTGATCGGAAAGTATCTGTTGGGTTGTATGTATCGAGATGGAATTTGTCCCTCCCAAGTCGGAGAGATATACTTCGGGCCCACTCGGTAATCGATATCAACACCGCTTGCAAGCATGTGGTTAAGGAGTTAATCACAAAGTGATATCGGATTACGGAACGAGTAAAGTACTTGCTGTGAACGAGATTGAACTAGGTATGACGGTACCGACGATCGAATCTCGGGCAAGTAAAATATCGCGAGACGAAGGGAATATATATATGGGATTGATTGAATCCTGGCATCGTGGTTCATCCGATATGATCATCGATGAATGTGTGGGAGTCAATATGGGTGCCCATGCCCCGCTGTTGATTATTGATAGAAGATCATGTCTGCATATTCTCGAACCCGTAGGGTCACACACTTAACGTGTCTCGACGCTAGGATAGATTGGATAATTGGTTTATGAATTTTTGTTCGGAGTCTCGGATGGGATCCAGGACATCACGAGAGGTTCCGGAATGGTCCGGAGAATAATATTCATATAAGGCAGTGCAGTTTTTGGAGTTCGGAATTGTTCCGGGTTAATCGGTATTGTACCGGAAGCTTCTAGAACCTTCCGGAAGGGGACCAACGTGGCCCCACCTTTCGGGAGGGGGCATGGGCCTATGAGGGAGTGTACTGGACGCATTGGGCTAGGGTCACAAGGCCCCATAGGGCCCAGCCGATCCTAGAGAGTTTAAATCGTTTAAACTAGAGATATGGTTTCTAGAAGAGGGGAGAGTCCATGCCCCCCACTCCTTATCCTTTGGGCTTGGGGGAGGGGCTAGGGCTGCGCCCCCCTCTATATAAAGAGGGGTGGGGGCGCACCAACCCCCTACACCTCTCCTCCAAACCCTAGCCGCCTTGCTAGCTTTCCTCTCTCCCTCCCGACTGTTTGTAGGCGAAGCCCTGCTGCAGAAATTCTCCACCATATACACCACGTCGTCGTGTTGTAGATCCAATCTATCTCTCCACCATACTTGCTGGTCCGAGGAAGGAGGAGACGTCGAGGTGCTGCACATGTGCATCTCACGGAGGCACCGCCACTTGTGGTGCTAGATCGGATCGGATCGCGAGGAGGAGAAGCGAGTACGACTACATCACCCACGTTCCGACGAACGTTCCGCTGTGCGAATCTTCAAGGGTATGAAGATCTAATCCAATCTCTCTCGTTGATTGCATCTCGTAGATTAGATCTTGGCTTTCCCTCTGTTCGCATCCGTAGAAAATTTTGATTTACTATGCCGCGAAACCCTTCAGTGGTATCAGAGCTAGATCTATGCGTAGATGTGTTTCACGAGTAGAACGCGACATGGTTGTTGCGGGCGTTGATGTTTTCTGTTGCAAGCCTCTTGTTTGTGTTCTTCTTATGACGCGGGATAGTGAGATTGAAGCGGTCCAGGCCAACCTTACGCGACGTCATTCGCGAGACCGGCTCCGCACTTGACGTGTGGCTTGTTCCACACATGCGGCTGGTGGATGTCAGTTTCTCTTACTATAGTTGTCATGGGATTAACACCGGAGTTTGGCAACCATAATATCACCGTTGTGGCTTTCCGTAGGTAAGAATCGTTCTTAGCATCTACTCCCATAAGCCACGTAAAACATGCAACAACAAAGTAGAGGCGTCTAACTTGTTTTTGCAGGGAGTGTTTTCTGTGATATGGTATGGCCCAAGATGTGATGTGTATATTGTATGCGATGATCATGTTTTGTAATGTTTCACGACTTGCATGTCGATGAGTACACAACCGGCAGGAGCCATATGGTTGTCTTTATAATTGTGTATGACCTGTGAGTCAACTTCTTATACGCCATGTAATAGCTTTACTTTATCACTAAGTAGTTAGCAATAGTTGTAGTTGCTATTCGTGGTGGAGGCAATCATGGTGGATTGATGGAGATCATGCCGGAACGCACAAGATGGAGATCATTGCGCGAGGATTGGCTATACCATGTCACATAAAGTTATATGCATGTGATGTTTATCCCTTTATGTATCTTATTGTGCTTAGATCGCGACGGTAGCATTATAAGATGATTCCTCACTTAAAGATCAAGATAAAAACTGTGTTCTCCCCAAGTATGCACCGTTGCGAAAGTTCGTCGTGTCCAAGCATCACGTGATGATCGGGTGCTATAGACTCTACGCTCACATACAACGGGTGCAAGCCAGTTTTGCACACGCAGAAATACTTGGGTCTAGCTTGACGAGCCTAGCATGTACAGACATGGCCTCGGAACACAAGAACCGAAAGGTTAAGCATGAGTCATATGAATGATATGATCGACACTTCGTTGTCCACCATTGAAACCACATCTCTTCTCGTGATGATCGGATTAGGTGTGGTGAATTTGGATCGTGTTCACTAAACAACTTGAGGGATGTTGAATTTAGTGGGAGTTCATCCAGTAATTTGATTAAATTGAACTATTTATCATGAACATAGTCTAAATTGTACTTGCAAATACTAGATCACATGGCCAAGTCCAACTTCAACTTCAACATTTTTGCTGAGAAGGAAAAGCTTAGAAACAATGGGTCTAACTTCACCAATTGGTTCCGCAATCTAAGAATCATTCTGTCTGGCGGACAAAGGGACCATGTCCTTGGGAAAGCGTTAGGTGACCCCCCTGCTGCAACTGCGCCGGCTGATGAGAAAGCTGTCTATCAGTCGCGCAAAGATGATTATGGTGTGATTAAGAGCACCATGTTGTTTGCTATGGAACCGGAGCTTCAAAATCGTTTTGAAGAGTATCCCGGGCCCTTCGAGATTCTCGAGGAGCTAAAAACCATGTTTCATACTTAGGCCCGTTCTGAGAGATATGAGATCTCCGAGAAGTTCTTTAACTGCAAGATGGAGGAAGGGAGTTCCGTTAGTGAGCACGCCATTAAGATGACGGGCTACACTCAACGCCTTGAGCAACTGGAATGCACGATTCCAGAGGAGCTCAAGATTGACAGGGTTCTGCAATCACTCCCTCCCAGCTACAAAAGTTTTGTAGTGACTCATAATCAGATTGGTTCCACTGATACGATCACCGAGCTCTTCGCAAAGCTGAAGGCTGCGGAAGTGGACATCAAGAAGAATAATCATGTGTTGATGGTCAACAAGCCCTCCTTTAAGAAAGGTAAGGGAGCAAAGAAACCCTTCAAGAAGGGCGGCGGCAAGCGCAATGCCCCTGCTGAGAAGAAGCTCAAGTCTGGTCCTAAGCCGGACACTGAGTGCTTCTATTGCAAGGACAAGGGTCACTGGAAGCGCAACTGTCCGAAGTACTTAGCGGACAAGAAGGCTGGCACCATCAAAGGTATATTTGATATACATGTTATTGATGTTTTCCTTACTAGCACTCGTTGTAGTGCCTGGGTATTTGATACCGGTTCAGTTGCTAATATTTGTAACTCGAAACAGGAGCTACGGAATAGACGGCGACTTGCGAGGGATGAGGTGACGATGCGCGTTGGCAACAGATCAAGAGTTGATGTGATGGCCGTCGGCACGCTCTCCTTAGTTTTACCTTCGGGATTAGTTTTAAACCTTAATAAGTGTTATTATGTGCCTGCGTTGAGCATGAACATTATTTCTGGATCGTGTTTATTGCAAGACGGTTATTCATTTAAATCGGAGAATAATGGTTGTTCTATTTATATGAGTAACATCTTTTATGGTCATGCACCTCTTGTAAATGGTTTATTTCTTCTAAATCTCGAAAGGGATGAAACACACATCCATAACATTGAGGCTAAGAGATGCAAAGTAGATAGTGATAATACTACTTATTTGTGGCACTGTCGTCTAGGTCATATTGGTGTAAAGCGCATGAAGAAACTCCATTCTGATGGACTTTTGGAGTCTCTTGATTTTGAATCATTTGACACATGCGAACCATGCCTCATGGGCAAGATGATCAAAACACCGTTCTCCGGTATGATGGAGCGAGCAACGGACTTGTTGGAAATCATACATACCGATGTATGCGGAACGATGAGTGTTTCGACGCGTGGTGGATATCGCTATTTCCTCACTTTTACCGATGACTTAAGTAGATATGGGTATATCTATTTAATGAAACATAAATCTGAAACATTTGAAAAGTTCAAGGAATTTCAGAATGAAGTGGAGAACCATCGTAACAGAAAGATTAAATTTCTACGATCCAATCGTGGAGGTGAATATTTGAGTTATGATTTTCTCACGCATCTTAAAGCAAGTGGAATCGTTTCACAACTCACGCCACCCGGAACACCACAACGCAATGGTGTGTCTGAACGCCGGAATCGAACCCTATTAGATATGGTCCGATCAATGATGTCTCTTACTGATTTGCCGTTATCATTTTGGGGTTATGCATTAGAAACCGCTGCATTCACTTTAAATAGGGCACCATCTAAATCCGTTGAGACGACACCGTATGAACTGTGGTTTGGTGCTAAACCTAAGTTGTCGTTTCTTAAAGTTTGGGGATGCGAAGCTTACGTCAAGAAGTTGATGCCGGACAAGCTCGAACCCAAAGCGGAGAAATGCGTCTTCATAGGATACCCTAAGGAAACAATTGGGTATACCTTCTATCACAGAACCGAAGGCAAAGTGTTTGTCGCAAAGAACGGTTCCTTTCTTGAGAAGGAGTTTCTCTCGAAAGAAGTGAGTGGGAGGAAAGTAGAGCTAGACGAGGTTGTTGAACCTTCTCTTGAGTTGGAGAGTAGCGCAGCACCTGAAATTGTTCCAGTGCCGCCTGCACCAACAATAGAGGAAGCTAATGACAAGGATCATGAAGCTTCGGACGATGCTGCTACTGAACGTCGCAGGTCGACAAGGTCGCGTGCCCCTCCTGAGTGGTACGGCAACCCTATCTTGACTGTCTTGTTAGTAGAAGACAGTGAACCTCGAACTATGAGGAAGCGATGATGAGCCCAGACTCTGAGAAATGGCTAGAAGCCATGAAATCCGAATTGGGATCCATGAGCGAAAACCAAGTATGGACCTTGGTGGACCCTCCTAGCGACCGAAAGGCCGTTGAGTGCAAATGGATCTTCAAGAAGAAAACGGACGCGGATGGTAATGTTACCGTCTATAAAGCAAGGCTTGTCGCGAAAGGTTTTCGACAAGTTCAAGGTGTTGACTACGATGAGACTTTTTCTCCCGTAGCGATGTTTAAGTCCATTCGGATTTTATTAGCAATTGCTGCGTTTCATGATTATAAAATATGGCAGATGGATGTCAAGACTGCTTTCCTCAATGGCAACATTGATGAAGAGTTGTATATGATGCAACCCGAAGGTTTTGTCGATCCTAAGGATGCTAGTAAAGTATGCAAACTTCAGCATTCCATTTATGGACTGAAGCAAGCATCTCGGAGTTGGAACCTTCGTTTTGATCAAGTGATCAAGAGCTTTGGATTTGTTCCAAATTGCTACGAAGCTTGCATCTACAAGAAAGTGAGTGGGAGCTCGGTGACGTTTCTGGTACTATATGTGGATGACATATTGATTATTGGAAATGACATCAACATGCTTAACGATGTGAAGAGTTATTTGAACAAGTGTTTTTCAATGAAAGACCTAGGTGAAGCTGCTTATATATTGGGCATCAAAATCTATAGAGATAGACAAAGACGCCTGATAGCTTTAAGCCAGAGTACATACCTAGACAAAGTTCTGAAAAGGTTCAGAATGGATAAGGCAAAGAAAGGTTCAGTGCCTATGTTGTCAGGTAAGATATTGAGCAAGGCTCAGTGTCCAGCTACGGTAAATGATAGGGAAGCTATGAGCAAAGTGCCTTATGCCTCGGCCATAGGTTCCATCATGTATGCCATGCTGTGTACTAGACCGGATGTGTCCAATGCTCTTAGTTTGACGAGCAGATATCAAAGTGATCCAGGAGTGGAACACTGGACAGCCGTGAAGAAGATCCTAAAGTACCTAAATAGAACTAAAGAAATGTTCTTAGTCTATGGTGATGATGAACAGCTTGTCGTAAAAGGTTACGTCGATGCTAGTTTCGACACCGACAAGGATGATTCCATATCTCAGACAGGATACGTTTATATTTTGAATGGAGGAGCTGTGAGCTGGAGAAGCTGCAAGCAAAGCGTGATCGCGGGATCTACAGTGGAAGCAGAATACATGGCTGCTGCAGAAGCGTCAAGTGAAGGAGTTTGGATCAGAAACTTCATCACTGAGCTTGGCGTGGTTCCAAGTGCATTGGACCCACTAGAGATATTGTGTGACAACACTGGCGCCATAGCACTCGCTAAGGAACCAAGATATCATCCAAAGACCAAGCATATCAACCGCAAGTTTCATATAATCCGAGATTATATAGCAGATGGAGATCTGAAGATTAGCAAATACATACGGATCTGAATGTCGCAGATCCATTGACTAAACCTCTTCCACGTGTAAAACACGATCAACACCTCAGTGCCATGGGTGTGAGATTGTTGCCAGATGTAAACTAGATTATTGACTCTAGTGCAAGTGGGAGACTGTTGGAATTATGCCCTAGAGGCAATAATAAAGATGTTATTATTATAATTCTTGTTCATGATAAAGTTTATATTCCATGCTAGAATTGTATTAAGCGGAAACATTAATACTTGTGTGGTTTGTGAACAACACCGTGTCCCTGGTACGCCTCTAAGGACTAGCTCATTGATCAATTATGGTTAAGGTTTCCTAACCATAGACATGAGTTGTCAATTGATAATGAGATCATATCATTGGGAGAATGATATGATGGACAGACCCAAACTAAGCGAAGCAATTAGATCATTTCATCGTGTTCATCTTTGCGAAGCTTTTCCTATGTCAAATATTGTATTCCTTAGACCATGAGATAATGCAACTCCCTGGTACCGGAAGAAAGCTTTGAGGTCATCAAACGTCATCCTATGAGAGGGTGATCATAAAGGTGTCTCTCAGGTGATCGGAAAGTATCTGTTGGGTTGTATGTATCGAGATGGAATTTGTCCCTCCCAAGTCGGAGAGATATACTTCGGGCCCACTCGGTAATCGATATCAACACCGCTTGCAAGCATGTGGTTAAGGAGTTAATCACAAAGTGATATCGGATTACGGAACGAGTAAAGTACTTGCTGTGAACGAGATTGAACTAGGTATGACGGTACCGACGATCGAATCTCGGGCAAGTAAAATATCGCGAGACGAAGGGAATATATATATGGGATTGATTGAATCCTGGCATCGTGGTTCATCCTATATGATCATCGATGAATGTGTGGGAGTCAATATGGGTGCCCATACCCCGCTGTTAATTATTGATAGAAGATCATGTCTGCATATTCTCGAACCCGCAGGGTCACACACTTAACGTGTCTCGACGCTAGGATAGATTGGATAATTGGTTTATGAATTTTTGTTCGGAGTCTCGGATGGGATCCAAGACATCACGAGAGGTTCCGGAATGGTCCGGAGAATAATATTCATATAAGGCAGTGCAGTTTTTGGAGTTCGGAATTGTTCCGGGTTAATCGGTATTGTACCGGAAGCTTCTAGAACCTTCCGGAAGGGGACCAACGTGGCCCCACCTTCCGGGAGGGGGCATGGGCCTATGAGGGAGTGTCCTGGACGCATTGGGCCAGGGGCACAAGGCCCCATAGGGCCCAGCCGATCCTAGAGAGTTTAAATCGTTTAAACTAGAGATAGGGTTTCTAGAAGAGGGGAGAGTCCATGCCCCCCACTCCTTATCCTTTGGGCTTGGTGGAGGGGCTAGGGCTGCGCCCCCCTCTATATAAAGAGGGGTGGGGGCGCACCAACCCCCTACACCTCTCCTCCAAACCCTAGCCGCCTTGCTAGCTTTCCTCTCTCCCTCCCGACTGTTTGTAGGCGAAGCCCTGCTGCAGAAATTCTCCACCATATACACCACATCGTCGTGTTGTAGATCCAATCTATCTTTCCACCATACTTGCTGGTCCGAGGAAGGAGGAGACGTCGAGGTGCTGCACGTGTGCATCTCACGGAGGCACCGCCACTTGTGGTGCTAGATCGGATCGGATCGCGAGGAGGAGAAGCGAGTACGACTACATCACCCACGTTCCGACGAACGTTCCGCTGTGCGAATCTTCAAGGGTATGAAGATCTAATCCAATCTCTCTCGTTGATTGCATCTCCTAGATTAGATCTTGGCTTTCCCTCTGTTCGCATCCATAGAAAATTTTGATTTACTATGCCGCGAAACCCTTCAGTTCGGCGCTGGCATGTTCGACGCAGAGGAAGGGGCAGGGGAAGCCGTGGTCATGCCCTCCAGGATGGCCTGACGTTGCGCCATGTACCAGTCCTTGACCGGCGAGCTAATCTTCAACGTGTCCTCGCCGCCCAGGAGGAACTTGAGGTCCGTGTGGCGCTTCTTGGCGGTGAGGTTGGCCTTCTCTCGGCGAGGCTGGCTTTCTTCTCGGCGAGGTTGGCCTTGATGAGGGCCACCTTTTCCCCTTGTGTCTCGATCAGCTTCTTCCAGCGCTCATCGCTCTTCTCAGCCCTCTTCTCGGCCTGCGCCCTTGTGTCGGCAAGGCATTTCTCGATTGAAGCCTGGAGACGCTCGGTGGGAGGTCCGGCGGCCTTGAGCATCTTCGCCTTCTTCTGGCCGAGCTCAGGTCTTCCTTTGCTGGCAGCAGCGGCCGGGGCCTCAGGGTTGTAGACGCCGTCTTTGCTCTTGGAGAGACTCAGGCGAGTGTCCCGCCATTTCTCGCAATGCTTGATTTTCTCGAAGACATGATGGAACTTGAACTACATCTTCATGTCCTCTCGAAACAGAGCAAGTGCACGACGTAACTACAAAATAGAAGTGTGTCAAGTTGTTCATGTTCGCGAGTGTGTCAAGAGAGTGCACGATAAAGATAGTGTTCGTGAAGTACCTTGTTGTCCATGTTCTCCCCACTGGCTTGTGTGCGATCGACTTCTTCCACGCAGTTGTGCCACTTGCTGCACGCAGTTTGGATGATCGCCCAGTGGTTCGTTATTGCCTTCTCCCCTCGCTCCATGTGGATCTTGCGATACTTTGGGTCGCACATGCTTCGCTCGTCGAATGCTGCCTTCACGCGTCGCCAATAATTGTCGGAATCTTGGTTCGCACCGGTGATCGGATCCATGCTCACCGTCTTCCAAGCTTCGACGAGGCAGGTGTCCTCGGCCACGGTCCATTTGAGTCGAGCATCCACCGAAGTTCCCAGCTTCTTCTTCCCCTTCTTGCCTTTTGCCTCAGTCTCGGCGTCCTCTGGCTACGTCTGCTCGGCCTGGGTCTCCTCGGCATCGATGTCGACGAGGTCCTAGGACTCGATGACGCGCTCGGCGTTGGCCCGGGTCTGCTCTTCCGTGAAGAAGGAGGGGTGGTTGGAGGCCGAGCCTGTTGCGATCAGGTCCTCCATGTAGGCATCGGCCGTCATGTCGGCCGGAAGGGCGCCCGGCATTACGCCGAACAGGTTGCGCACGTCGGCCTCGCCGAAGGGCGCCGAGCTTCCGCCGAAGGGCAGGGGTCCGCGGCGCAGAGCGGGGCTTGCGTACGCCGGAGAGGCCGAGTAGGGGATGTTGATGTCCACGCCGAAGGCCAAAGGGGGCGCGGCGCCGGGCAGGGGAAGAGCATGTTCGGGTTGAAGCCGCCGTCGAACTCCGGCGACGGGGAGTCCCTCTGCCGAGCAGCCGTCTGGCTCTCCTGGAAGTTGGCCGGAGAGATCGGCGAGAAGCCAGCGGGCGAGCCATGAAGGGAATATGCCCTGAGAGGCAATAATAAAATGTTTATTATGTGTATTCCAAGTATATCATAGATGTTTATTTTGCATGCTATAATTGTATTAATACGGAAACGTTAATACATGTGTGTTTAATAAACAAACAGAAAGTTCCTAGTTATGCCTCTCTCATAAACTAGTTTGTTGATTAACAAGATGATCACAGTTTCCTGATCATAGACATTGGATGTTGTTAATAACAAGATCACAACATTAGTGTAATGGTGTGATGAACATTCATCCGAAGTATAGCATTACGATCAAAGTCATTGAGTTTATATTGCTATAAACAACTTACGAAGTAGTCCTAATCCTTAGACCATGAGATCATGCCAATCACTAACATCGGAAGAGTTTCTTGTTGACATCAAACGTCACACCGTAACTGGGTGATTATAAAGATGGCTTCAAAGCTACTAAAGTGTTATGTTGAGAATCATGGATCAAGAGTGGAATTTGTTCATCCCGATGACGGATAGATATACTCTGGGCCCTCTCGGTGATATCACATTGGTTAGCTTGCAAGCAAGTGATTTGATCACTAGAATGTTATATCACGGGAACGAGAAAAGAGTGCATGTGAGTAACGAGATCAAACTAGGTATGGAGATACCGATGATCGAATCTCGGACATGTAATATATCGTGAAACAAAGGGATTAAGATACAAGCGTAAAAGGTTCCGACGATCACAGGAAAGTCATCGCTGAATGTGTGGGAGTCAATATGGATCTCCAGGTCCCGCTACTGATTATTGATCGTAGAAGGGTCTCGATCATGTCCGCATTATTCGCGAACCGTAGGGTGACACACTTAAGAGACACTGACATCCAGTTGGAGAAAATGTTTCATGCCGAAAGAATGAACAAGCGCAGGAATTTATTTCACTAGATACCGAAACAGGTTTTCGGGTGAAATTGCATAAAGTGGTTATGCATGTGAAATAGAAATCTAGCAAGGGGTTATTTGTGAATGTTTGTCATTAAAGTAATTGACAAAATTCTGAATAAAATAAAAGAGTTTTATTTATTGAGAGTTTTCATTAAATTTGGTGGAAATTTAATGGGAATTTGAGTGGATTTTTGAGTGGAGAAAATTGAAGGGCCATTTTGTGAGTGGAGTGTGCACCCACATGAATGAGGGAGAGGTGGGGGCACCCTCCATGGCCGGCGGCCATGCCCCCGTGGGCTGCCCCTCCCCTATATAAGGAGCCCCTTCTCTCACTTCTCACTCACACCTTCTCGTGAAGGATCTCTCTCCCCCTCTAGAATTTATCCCCCATGGTCTCGGACTAGCGAGATATGTGTTTCTGGTGGCTATTCGACAAGAAAGGGTTGTGCTTCCGCTGCATCGCTGGAGCGAGGAGGCGGAGGTTTCTCGGTGTCTTGTACGTGTGTGCGAGCACGGATGCGCTGCTGCTTTGCGGCGCTAGGACTTCCTCTCAGTCTTGAGATCGGCAAGAGATCGTCTATATCAACCACGAGTTGAACTCGTTAAGCTTTGTCGGTCTTCAAGGGTATGTTCTCTACGGATATACATCCGCCCGTTGTTTGTATCTAGTAGATAGATCTTGGTACATAGTTGTTCCCATCGTAGGAAATTTTTTGTTTTCTATGTTGCGAACCCTACAGTGGTATCAGAGCCGGATCTATGCATAGATGCTTTACACGGGCAGTACACATATGAGTATGTGGGCGATGATGATCATGTTGTTGCTCCTTAGTTGTAATTTTCAGATATTGGTGGCATAGTGGGATGAAGCGGCCCGGACAAACTTTACATGTCCTCGCACATGAGACCTGTTCCACGCTTGACATGCAACTAGTTTGCATAAGTGGCTAGCGGGTGTCTGTCTCTCCTACTATAGTCAATATCTATTTTGTAACGAGTTGTCAACAATTTGTTTATCCTCGTTGTGGTTCATGTTCGTAGGTAAGAACGGTTCTATCTCGAAAGCCCTAAGCCACGTAAAACTTGCAAAGGATAAATTAGAGGCGTCTAGTTTAGATTGTTGCTGGGCTAGTGTTATGATATGGTGATGTTGTAAGTAGAAGTATGAGATGATACTCTTACAACATACATAACGTGTAATCTCCATAGACCTTGGACTTACACATATAGGTATGATAGTGATCATACCACGGTGCACATGATAGAGATCATATGCGGGAACCATATCATTCCACTAATAAACATGTGATGTTTGATAGCATCTTATATTGCTTGTTTAGCGCTTTGTTAGCATAATAAGATGATCCCTCGTTTAAATATCAAGATAAGAATGTGTTCTTCCTTTAGTATGCACCGATTATGTTTTCGTCGCTCCAAGACATCACGTGATGATCGGGTGTTCTTGGATCCATGACCATATTTCGGGTGTAAAACAGTTACACACGTGAATACTAAGGTTCTAACTTGGCGAGCCTATCATGTACAGATATGGCCTCGGAACACGGACCGAAAGGTTAAGCATGAGTCATATAGTAGATATGATGCCCATTTGATGCTCGCCTTTGAAGCTACACCGACTCACGTGATGATCGGACTTGGTGTAGTGGATTTGGTTCATATAATCACCAAAAAGGCACGAGGGTTGTCGTTTTTGAGTGGGAGTTCATTCGTAATATGGATTAGTTGAACTCAATCTATCATAAACTTAGTCTAAACTTTACAAATTCTGTTGTAGATGGCACCACCTGCTTTTAATTTCAATGTGTTCATGGAGAAAGAGAAACTTGCAACGAACGGAAGCAACTTTACCGAATGGGCCATGAATTTGAGGATTCTCCTCTCTGCTGCACAAAAACAATATGTGCTAGAAGCGCCGCTAGGCCCCCCACCCTTTGAGGATGCCCCTGACGAGGAGAAGAATGTCTATCAGACTAGTCAGGAGGACCACAACTTAGTTCATTATGGCATATTGTATGGGCTAGAGCCGGAACTTCGAAAGCGTTTCGAAAACGGCAATGCATTTGATACAATGGGTGAGTTGAAAATGATTTTTGACACACATGCTGCTGTAGAGAGCTACAACGCTTCAGAAAAGTTCTTTAGCTGCTTGATGGAAGAGCACAGCTCCATTAGTGAGCATGTACTCAAGATGTCGGGTTACGCCGATAAGCTTTTGTCCTTGGGAATAACGATTCCCATTGACTTAGGCATCCATCGTGTTCTGCAGTCTCTGCCACCTAGCTATAAGAGCTTCGTGATGAACTATAATATGCAAGGCATGAAGAAGTCTCTCCCCGAGATTCTGTCAATGCTTAAAACTGCAGAAGTGGAGATAAAAAAGGAACATCAAGTGTTGATGATCAATAGGAACACTGGTTTCAAGAAAGACAAGAAGGGAAAACGGAAGGGAAGTAAGGACGGCAAGCCGGTTGCCGTGCCTGAAAATAAACCCCGAGTTGGACCTAAGTCTGATACCGAGTGCTACTATTGTAAGGGGACTGGCCACTGGAAGCGCAACTGCCCCAAGTATTTGGCAGACAAGAAGGCCGGCAAGGCAAACAAAGGTATATATGATATACATGTTATTGATGTGTACTTGACTAGTGCTCGCAGTAGCACCTGGGTATTTGATACCGGTTCAGTTGCTAATATTTGTAACTCGAATCAGGGGCTGCAGAACAAGCGACCGCTAGCAAGGGGTGAGGTCAAGATGCGTGTCGGCAATGGATCAAGCATTGATGTGATCGCCATCGGAACGTTACCTCTCCATTTGCCGTCGGGATTAGTTATAAACTTGAATAATTGTTATCTGGTGCCTGCACTGAGCATGAACATTGTATCTGGATCGTGTTTGATGCGAAGTGGTTATTCATTTAAATCCGAGAACAATGGTTGTTCCATTTATATGAATGAAATCTATTATGGTCATGCACCGATGATGAATGGTTTATTTCTATTAGATTTCGATGATAATGTTACACATATTCATAATGTTGATGCTAAAAGGATTAAACTTAATGATGATATATCCGCATATATGTGGCACTGCCGTCTAGGTCATATTGGCGTTAAACGCATGAAGAAGCTCCATTCGAATGGAATTTTGGAATCACTTGATTTTGAATCATTTGATACATGTGAGCCATGCCTTATGGGCAAGATGACTAGAACGCCGTTTTCCGGTTCAATGGAACGGGCGACAGATTTATTGGAAATCATACATTCTGATGTATGTGGTCCAATGAGTGTGTCGGCGCGAGGTGGATATCGTTATTTTGTTACTTTCACAGATGATTTGAGTAGATACGGTTATATCTACTTGATGAAACATAAGTCTGAAATCTTTGAAAAGTTCAAGGAATTTCAGAATGAAGTAGAAAATCATCGTAATAGAAAGATCAAATTTCTACGGTCCGACCGTGGAGGTAAGTATCTAAGTTACGAGTTTAGCACTCACATGAAAGAGTGTGGAATTTTTTCACAACTCACACCTGCCGGAACACCATAGCGAAATGGTGTGTCGGAACGTCGTAATCGTACTTTATTAGATATGGTTCGATCTATGATGTCTCTGATGGACTTGCCGTTGTCATTTTGGGGTTATGCACTAGAAACTTCTGCATTCACTTTAAATCAGGAACCATCTAAATCCGTTGAAAATACACCGTATGAATTGTGGTTTGGAAAAAAACCTAAGCTGTCATTTCTTAAAGTTCGGGGATGCGATGTTTATGTGAAGAAACTTCAACCGGATAAACTCGAACCCAAAGCGGAAAAATGCGTCTTCATAGGATACCCTAAGGGAACTATTGGGTATTCCTTCTATCACAGATCCGAGGGCAAGGTTTTTGTTGCCAAGAATGGATCCTTTCTAGAGAAAGAGTTTCTCGCGAAAGGTGTGAGTAGTCGGAAGGTAGAACTCGAAGAGGTTATTGAACCTTCTCTTCAAAGTATGGCGAGTAGCGCAGCGCCGGAAGTTGTTCCGGAGTTGGCTTCACCTGTTGAAGAGGGAACTAATGATAATGATCATGAAACTCCGAAAGAGAGTACTACCGAACCTCGCAGGTCTAGCAGGACACGTGTAGCTCCCGAGCTGTACGGAAATCATGTCACAAATTTCATGGTTGATGAAAATGATGACCCTGCGGCGTATAAAGAAGCGATGATGAGCCCGGATTCCAACAAATGGTTATAAGCCATGAAATCTGAGATGGAATCCATGTATGAAAATCAAGTTTGGAACTTGGTGGACTTACCTCACGACCGAAAGGCCGTGGAGAACAAATGGATTTTCAAAAGGAAAACGGATGCTGATGGTAATTTGACCGTCTATAAAGCTCGACTTGTCACAAAGGGGTTTCGACAAATTCAAGGAGTTGACTACGATGAGACATTCTCTCCCGTAGCGATGCTAAAGTCAGTTAGGATTATGTTAGCAATTGCTGCATATTTCGATTATGAGATATGGCAGATGGATGTCAAAACCGCGTTTCTCAATGGTAATATTGAAGAAGAGTTGTATATGATACAACCAAAGGGTTTTGTCGATCCTAAGGATGCTAACAAGGTGTGCAAGCTTCAGCGATCCATCTATGGATTGAAGCAAGCATCACGAAGTTGGAATCTCCGCTTTGATGAGGTGATCAAAGAGTTTGGATTTGTCCAAACTTATGGAGAAGCTTGTATTTACAAGAAAGTGAGTGGGAGCAATGTGGCATTTCTGATATTATATGTGGATGACATATTATTGATCGAAAATGATATAGATCTTTTAAACAGTGTTAAAAGTTATCTAAACAGCAAATTTTCAATGAAGGACCTAGGTGAAGCGTCATACATATTAGGCATAAAGATCTATAGAGATAGATCTAGGCGCCTAATAGGGCTATCGCAAAGTACATACCTTGATAAGATTTTAAAAAAGTTTAAAATGGAAGATAGTAAGAAGGGGTTCTTACCTATGACACAAGGCACGACATTGAGTAAGACTCAAAGTCCGACTACGGCGGAAGAAAGAGAGAAAATGGACAAATTCCCCTATGCTTCAGCCATAGGCTCTATAATGTAAGCCATGCTATGTACAAGACCGGATGTGGCACATGCTATTAGTTTGAATAGTAGGTACCAATCGGATCCAGGTTCGGAACACTGGAAAGCGGTCAAGAATATCCTTAAGTACTTGCGAAGAACTAAGGATATGTTTCTTGTATACGGAGGTGAAGAAGAGCTCGTCGCTAAGTGTTATGTCGACGCTAGCTTTGACACCGATCCGTATGACTCTAAGTCTCAATCCGGATACGTATTTCTCATGAATGGCGGAGCGGTTAGTTGGAGGAGCTCCAAACAACCTGTGGTGGTGGGATCAACAACGGAGGCCGAATATGTTGCTACTTCAGAAGCGGCTCAGGAAGCGGTTTGGATGAAGGAGTTCATATCCGAACTAGGTGTGGTTGCAAACGCGTTGGACCCAATGGTGATCTATTGTGACAATAATGGTGCCATTGCCAATGCCAAAGAGCCAAGGTCTCACAAGCATTCCAAGCATATTAAGCGTCGGTTTCACTCCATCCGCGAGCATGTCAAGGATGGAGATATAAAGATTTGTAAAGTACATACGGATCTCAATGTAGCAGATTCGTAGACTAAAACTCTCCCTAGAGCAAAACATGATCTACACCAGAAATTCATGGGTGTTAGATACATCACTATGTAACTAGATTATTGTCTCTAGTGCAAGTGGGAGACTGAAGGGAATATGCCCTGAAAGGCAATAATAAAATGTTTATTATGTGTATTCCAAGTATATGCTAGATGTTTATTTTGCATGCTATAATTTTATTAATACGGAAATGTTAATACATGTGTGTTTAATAAACAAACATAAAGTTCCTAGTTATGCCTCTCTCATAAACTAGTTCTTTGATTAACAAGATGATCACAATTTCCTGATCATAGACATTGGATGTTGTTAATAACGAGATCACAACATTAGTGTAATGGTGTGATGAACATTCATCTGAAGTATAGCATTACGATCAAAGTCATTGAGTTTATATTGCTATAAACAACTTACGAAGTAGTCCTAATCCTTAGACCATGAGATCATGCCAATCACTAACACCGGAAGAGTTTTTTGTTGACATCAAACGTCACACCGTAACTGGGTGATTATAAAGATGGCATCAAAGCTACTAAAGTGTTATGTTGAGAATCATGGATCAAGAGTGGAATTTGTTCATCCCGATGGCGGATAGATATACTCTAGGCCCTCTCGGTGATATCACATTGGTTAGCTTGCAAGCAAGTAATTTGATCACTAGAATGTTATATCACGGGAACGAGAAAAGAGTGCATGTGAGTAACGAGATCAAACTAGGTATGGAGATATCAATGATCGAATCTCGGACATGTAATATATCGTGAAACAAAGGGATTAAGATACAAGCGTAAGAGGTTCCGACGATCACAGGAAAGTCATCGTTGAATGTGTGGGAGTCAGTATGGATCTCCAGGTCCCGCTACTGATTATTGATCGGAGAAGGGTCTCGATCATGTCCGCATTATTCGCGAACCGTAGGGTGACACGCTTAAGGGATACTGACATCAAGTTGGAGCAAATGTTTCATGCCGAAACAATGAACAAGCGCAGGAATTTATTTCACTAGATACCGAAACAGGTTTTCGGGTGAAATTGCATAAAGTGGTTATGCATGTGAAATAGAATTCTAGCAAGGGGTTATTTGTGAATGTTTGTTATTAAAGTAATTGACAAAATTCTGAATAAAATAAAAGAGTTTTATTTAATGAGAGTTTGCATTAAATTTGGTGAAAATTTAATGGGAATTTGAGTGGATTTTTTAGTGGAGAAAATTGAAGGGCCATTTTGTGAGTGGAGTGTCCACCCACATGAATGAGGGAGAGGTGGGGGCACCCTCCATGGCCGGCGGCCATGCCCCCTTGGGCTGCCCCCCTCCCCTATATAAGGAGCCCCTCCTCTCACTTCTCACTCACACCTCCTCGTGAAGGATCTCTCTCCCCCTCTAGAATTTATCCCCCATGGTCTCGGACTAGCGAGATACATGTTCCCGGTGGCTATTCGGCAAGAAAGGGCTGTGCTTCCGCTGCATCGCTGGAGTGAGGAGGCGGAGGTTGCTCGGTGTCTTGTACGTGTGTGCGAGCACGGATGTGCTGCTGCTTTGCGGCACTAGGACTTCCTCTCGATCTTGAGATCGGCAAGAGATCATCTACATCAACCACGATTTGAACTCGTTAAGCTTTGTCGGTCTTCAAGGGTATGTTCTCTACGGATATACATCCGCCCGTTGTTTGTATCTAGTAGATAGATCTTGGTACATAGTTGTTCCCATCATAAGAAAATTTTTGTTTTCTATGCTGCGAACCCTACATGCCAACGCTAGCCTGGCTCCCCCAGTGTGGTGGGTACGGCGCGGCCATCAACGCCAAACACGTCGCCGCCGCCTGCTTCGCCTTCACCATCGCTTGTTCTTCCGCCGGCGCCTTCACCATCGCCTTCTCCTCCTCCGGTTGCTGCTGCCGGAGCTTCGTCCTCTCCTTCCTGTCCTTTCGCTCGGCCGACGAGATCTGTCTGGCGTGCTCCCTCTTCTCCCACTCGGCCGAGGGCATGCCCTCCGGCTTGGTCGGCGGCGCTCTCGGCTTCCTCGCCTTCTTCTCCGCCGGACCCTCGCCGAGGATCGATCTGGGTTGGACGAAACTCTTGGGCGGCATCTCGGGCGCGTTGATCGGCAGAGCTTCGGGGGTGGGGGAATGAGGAAGAAAGGCGGGAGGGGGGAAGAAAAAGGCGGGGAGCTCGGCGAATTGGCGGAAGTGGTGCCTTCTCTCGCCGACAGAGCTGGCCCACACCCGTTTTCGCTGAGTCAGGCGTTCCCAGGGCGTACCCGGGATCCTGGGTACGGCCTGGGTAGGCCGGACCAAAACAATGCCGAAATCCGGACGAAAACAGGTCCGTGGGTGCGCGACTGGGCCGATTTTCGGCGTCCGGACCAAAATTCGGCGTCCGAATCGGTCTTCTGGGTAGGCGAGTGGAGATGCTCTTAGAATGGCTGTCTGAAAATATGAAATCCTCTCTTTTGGTGCTGAAGGAAGGGATGTCAGGTCAGTTAACTTTACAACGGAAAGACAAAGGGAACCATGCATGAATAGCCCAGTTAACTTTACAACGAACGCCATGCATGGCCGTGAATGGTGAGTCGTGACGCGGAGCTAGGTCTCCGTCGCAAAGTAAAAACAGCAGCATTGAAACGCAAAAGGCAGCAGCGGCAGCCGCGCCCCGCGCGTGAAAGAGAGGAGGAGCAGATAGACGCAGCGGGACACA
Organism: Avena sativa; assembly: GCA_916181665.1. NCBI lineage: Eukaryota > Viridiplantae > Streptophyta > Magnoliopsida > Poales > Poaceae > Avena > Avena sativa. Next base: position 377,273,658 of record OV702279.1, on the reverse strand, counting down.
CAAGTCAATGACAACGGGGAACCCGCCCGACGGTAGTACGGTGACCACGCAATGGTCACCAAGCTAGCCCCTCATGGCTCATGTGGTGCTCATAGCATCTCCAACGTTCGGGTCCATCCAACCTGTCCGGGCACGTCCGTGACGAGCGTGGTCTTCCATCGCCATGATCTATCCAGACATATACGTCCGTCTCGACACATCCGTATACCAAATTTGGACAACGGTGGCCTCGGCCGCGTGGGTGTTCAGCATTTGTCCACTTGGGTCCTATATTTAAGTGAAATATTTTGCTTTTCATTAATTAGTCCTACCAATTACAAAAAAGACATATTTAAACAAAATAAAAAAAAAGACTATGTCCCTACAGCAACTCGTTCCGGACCATTTGAGTCGGCCAGTGGAGACGCGCTCATACAGCAACCGAAGGAGCCCGTTCTTCTTCTGCATCTACTGTTGGCTTGTGCGGCTGTGCCGTCGCTGTGTGATGCAGCAATGGATCGATCATGTCTGGAATTCTCTGACTCGGAGTACCTAGTTCCCAATAGCTGGTTAGTTTGCCATAATATATCTCCTGTACCAATGGTCACCTAGCTAGCCCCTCATGGCTCATGTGATGCTCATGCAGCCACCGAAGGACCCTTTCTTCAGCACATCTGCTGTCGGCTTGTGCCGCTGTGCCGTCGCTGTGTGATGTGATGCAGCTATCGATCATGTCTGGAATTCTTTGACTTGGAGTACCTAGTTCCCAATAGCTGGTTAGTTTGCCATGATATATCTCATGTATTCAAGTCGGGTCATTCATGTACAGTTTACAGTTCAGTCGTAGTGTTCAAATTGTGCTTTTTGTGCTACTCCTAGCTAGACGGATTTGTGGATTGCGAGAGGCCACAGTGGTTGATCAATCCGAGGCCCTGCGTCCGCCCCGTTACCTAGCTAGACGGGCTCGATCGATGCATATAGGCCTAGTTGCTACGGTTTGGTCAGCATGGTGTTATCTCCCACACAGGATGATCGCGACAATTTTTTCCAAGAAAAAAGAAAAAACTTGCACTTAACTAACCTTTTAATTTCTTGGAGCAAAAATGTACAGCATAACGATAGAGTATTCTACTCATGGAAACATGGTGTCGATCATGGACATTAGCCCGGCTGCCCCAGCACTGATCGAGCAGTGAGCAGATATGTACTGAACTCACTCAAGTGTACGGTAGTTCGAGGTGCTCAAAAGCGATCAAGCCCGCGTGAGCCCTGTGCTGGGGATTAGTAGCAGCTGGCTATCGAGAATAAGCGATCGAGAGCCGACCGAAGGGGACGCGCCAGAGCGCCGTCGCCGTCGCGCCCCGCGTACGTGTCTATCCGGGCGACCGCCCACGGCCGCCCCTGTGAGAGCGCCGCGAACAGCGAAGCGGTCGTCCCGCCGAGTCGCCGTCGCGCCAGCAGCAGCGCCGGACAGAGCCAAACGAACGCTTTTTCCCGAGCCTCGCTCCCCGACAGCACCCCTTGGACCGCATTTACAGCCATGTTTTCCGGCCCGATCAGGACGACGACGAGACAGAGACGAGACGAGGCGGCGAACGGACCGCCGGCGGCACCGCAACAGGTGTCAGGTGCGCGACCCAGAGGCCTGCTCCATCATGCCGCCGTGGCATGGCGTTTTTTGTCAAAACCGGAGAAAACGGTGGCGTCGATCGATGGCGAGTTTGGCGACGCCGATGCCAGCCGATAGCAAACGGGGCGCGCCACGTTGTCGATCGTCCCGTCAGAGTAGAAATTTTTTGAGAGGGCCCGGGGGCCGGGTGACAATTAGGTGAGTAGCTTGCCGCAAGCTCGAAATGACGGGGCTGTGTGCTGTCTGAAAGGCTTGACATCAATGAAAAAAATAGCGCGCTATTTAACGCTATTAGCGCCGATATAGCGTTTTCGAGAGTTGGACGCTATGCTATGCATTCCATGGGCGCTATGACGCTACGCACGCTAAATACGGCGCTATTCGCGCTATTTGACGTTACGTCGTAGCGGCGCTATTTTTTTGTTGGTTTTTTTAGTAGCCCATTCCCCATTTTGAACCATTTTGGTCTAGTGGCCTACCCTAATCCAACTAACCCTAATAGGGCAACATGGTAACACACATAACGTCAGTCCCTGTTCGTCTCCTCCACTTCCTTAGAGAGGCGACGTCGCGATGATGGATACGACGTCTCCGCCTAGAATCAACATGCCTCTGCCTAGAATCGCTTCCGCCTTGGATGCCTTCACGTCTAGCATCGGTGCTTCACCCCTTCACCCTACCTCCGTTCCCCTCCTTCAATCCGTCATCGATAATCCCTGCATCGAATGTCAACTATGTGTCCGACTCTATGTTAGTGTGTGAATTCTGAACTATGGTTGTGATTTCGGCTATGTGATATGGAGTTATGAACTATGTGAACTATCTATAGTTGATGTTTGGCTACAGAATGTTATACCTGTGGTTTTATAGCTGCGGAATGCTATATCTATAATTTTATAGCTGCTGAAATATCGATTTTTTATACTTTATATGAAACGCTATTTTGAAAAATAGTGCGCTATTAGCACGCTATAGCGTTCATAGCATTTTTTTGAAGTCCGCGCTATTTAAGTTAGGGCGCTATTTTTTTCCTTACTTGACATGAACACACTGCATATGTAGTACTCCCTTCCGTTCAGAAATAACTGACTTGAATTTTTTCCAGATTAGATATGTTTGAATCTAAAAAAACCCAAGCCAATTATTTTTGGACGAGGAAGAACAAATTATGTGTAGAGAAGTATCTCTAAGAAAGTCTTGGCTCTTGATTGCCTCTTCGTGCTAGACGAACCAGACGAACCCCGTCGATCTGGAAAGATTGCATTGATATTATCCTTTGCGTTAGAGAACCTGATGGATAAGTGGCCGCATCGTCCAAACTGTGCCCCGACGGTCTTGAGCCACGTCGGATAGAAGAACGTGTCCAGTCGTGTGATTCAAAGGTTGTTTTCGTCCACCACGGTACAATGCACTTTCAAGCACGGAGAGGTCATCCTGGTGCCACACACAACATGCCAGTGACATGACGCACGAAAAAGATAGGATACCACATGTAAGACTCAGTTGTATTCCACCACGCTAAAATGCCTCTTCCTTCGCTGTCCTTCCCACCCACTGCCGCCAAATTTCCATGGCCACCGCCCGTTTCGACGCGGGTATTTCGCATGTGTCTCCATTTCAGTACTTCTCTCTCGTCTCCCGACCAACTCGCAGCCAGCTGCTGCGAGCCACAAAGGCTTGAACGTGTCAGCCACTCCGCGCGCCCTCCTTGCATGCAAGGTGTTTAGGTGTTTGCTTTGGAAGACTAGTTTTCCATAGTTCTTACCTATGGATAGCGAGGGACGAGACAGTTATCCGTCAGTTGATGGCGGAGGACGATGTCGCTGATGCCGACATCTGCTTTGGAAGACTAGTTTTCCATAGTTCTTACCTATGGATAGCGAGGGACGAGACAATTATCCGTCAGTTGATGGCGGAGGACGATGTCGCTGATACCGACATCCAAGAGCACCTGTCGATCCTTGTTTGTCTTCGACGAATGCAAATCGCCTAGCAGGACAAGGTTGATCCAAAGCGCGGCGGTTCCAAGTTTGGGAGAAGGAAATGCAAGCTGCGACAGAGGATGCTGGGCCGTACCATATGCTCTATGCCGACTATTCTGGCGACGATGCAGCATATACCCCAAAGGATTTTCGGAGGCGGTTTAGGATGAGGAAGGAGTTGTTCATGGAGATTCTTCATGGCGTGAGAGTACAATACCTACTTCATGCTGAAGGATGACACCGTTGGCATGGCTGGTTCCTGATCAATTCAGAAATGCACCACCGTCATGAGGTTGCTTGAATATGGAGGGTCGACAGCATAAAAAGCACATGAGCGAGTCCACAGCCAGAATCTGTAGAGCAGTTGTGCAAAAGTTTAACGATGATTATTTGAGAGAGCCAAATGAAGTTGAGACTGCTAGGATCATGGAATAAAATGCAGCGGGAGACGATTTCCTGGGATGCTTGAAAGCATCGATTGCATGCACTACTCATGGAAGAATTGTCATTTTTCTTGGCAAGGTCTGTATGAAGGACATCATGGCTACTGTAGTATGGTTCTTGACGCTGTGGTGGATCAAGACTCGTGGATTTGGTATGCTTTCTTTAGAATGGCTAGATCGCACAATTACATCAATGTGATGTAGTGCTCTCTAGTGTTCACCGAACTGATGGAAGGTCATGCTCCAGCATGCAACTATGAGATCTATAGCCACCCATATACCAAATGGTACTACCTAGTACATGTAATCTATGTAAGATGGGCGAAATTTTTGAAGACAATCCCTAGTCCACGGGGCTTGAGGAGGTGACGACGGCGTCGGTGCGCGGGGCTCGAGGAGGCGAGGGAGGGGCTCCCGCGGCGATGGAGGGGCTCGGGCTCGAGCGGAGGAGACGAGCAACACCACCCGGAGAAGTAGCAGCGACGCGTGGGGATGAGGTTGGCGGCGAACTTCGCGATAGGTGGCATGGCGGCCATGGTGGCCAAGACGGGGCAGCGCCGGTGGAGCGCGTGGAGCTGCTGCTGCAGAACCAGGCTGCGGTGACCCAGTATACCACTACATTTGTAGTACACTATAGTCGTTGACATGACATCCACAAAACACTGTTCCGTAAATATCACATCCCTCAGAGTGGTACAACAGAAACATTGCGGATCCATATTACAAACATACACACATTATTATTATTACAATACCAGAAGTTCAATACTTCAAAAGATTTAACTTACAAACCAAATATAAAGTGTTTCAACGGAAGATTTAAAGTGATAACTTAAACTCCAAATTGAGCTCAACAACTTATTGTTATATATTGTTCATGTTGCTCGGCTCAATTGGTTCTTAGAAATACGATAATTATTCTGACTCATGATGCTCTTCTCCGTAGACGACATCGTAATCTATCCCTTCCACGGCACCGTACATATTGGGTTCTTCATAGAAGACCTCCTCTTGACTTTCAGCTTCATACATTGGGGTATCTTCAGGATCCTCAGAGTCTAAGCAGGGGATCAAAGGAAAAGATGAGTAACAGTGTTACCCAACAAGTTCATTATATGCAAGGTGGGAAGTTTGATGCTCTATCTACCACCTCGGACTATAAGTCCTTGGCACTATACAGTTTTTGCAAATCTTTCTTCAAAGATTGATTTTATTGTGAAAATGTATGACCATTAGCCTTCACAAGTTGACCAGAACTTTCATAGAGTTCCTTTCCTATCCCGTTCGTAGCTCCTTCCCGGAACAGGGAGTAACAAGTGACAATTGTTATACTCTGCAGAGGTGCGTTACTTTACCCATGAGAGATCAACTCTTTGTTGCACAACCGGGCGTACTTTCCCGTCCACAATTCCATGATGTGGGGTGATGCTACACTCAACAGGGAGGAAGAGTGCTTCGTTGGAAACCCCAAGAGCAAGGTATGAAGAGTACAGCAGCAAGATTTCCCTCAGTAGAAACCAAGGTTATCGAACCAGAAGGAGGAAGGAAACGTCACACAGGTGTTGGAAGCAACATGGAGACCTGCACAACACAAACTCTAGACTTTTCCCCAACGAATCAGTGAGGTTGTCAAGCTCACCGGTTTGCTGTAACAAAGGATTAAACGTATGGTGTGGAAGGTAATGGTTTGCAGCAAGCAAACAAGTAACAGTGGAAGATGTATCAATGGTAAAGATTGGACCGGGGTCCATAGTTCACTAGAGGTGCTCTCCTTAGATAAACAACATGGCATGAAGGGTAAACAAATTACAGCGGGGCAATTAACAGGAACTGAGCAAGGCATAACAATGCAATTACTAGCTAGAAAGATCCTATGAAGTTGATTGGGAAATACAACAATATACATAGACCGTAATCCAACTGACTAGAAGTCCACCTTCAGGTTATCATCCGAACCCCCTCCAGTATTAAGTTGCAAGCAACAGACAACTTCTTTAAGCAAAGTGTGTAAGGTAAACAATCCACATGTTCCATGAACAAGGGACCGTTGTTTTCTCCCTAGTAGCAATAGCACATCTACAACCGAAGAGATTTCTATCACTTCCCTTGCTAACAAGAGGCATGAACCCACTATCGAGCATAAATACTCCCTCTTGGAGTAACTAGCAACTACTTGGCCAAGATAACCACTAGCAACGGAGAGCATGCAAGATCACAAACAACACATACATTGTTATGCCTTGCTACGTGTTGAGGGCTCTAGTCACCTCGCGACGTGCTTTGGGATGCATGTTCTCTGTACGAGAACGGTGCTTGTTGCCATGGTTTACATGCGAGCTGGAGCCGATGCCCATGGCGGAGAGCGCAGCTCTCCGTGCACTGGATTCTGAGGCTGCTTGCTTGCGCTTGTCGAGCACCTCTTGCATCCTTAGTTGCTTCTTGTGCTCCTAGACGAGGAGCATGTGGTATGCCATCAGCAGGTCCCGTGAGGCATCTGCTGGCAGGATCTTGTTGCCTGCTACGGCTTCGCGTGCTTGAGCCCATCCCTCTTCGCTGAGGTGGATGACTCGGTTGTTGTTTTCCCCGTTGGGTGGGGGGACCGGCTTCTTCTGTTCTCGCCGTTTCTACCCTGCGGGTTGGGTGGCGGATTGTGTTCCTGATCTTGGATAACCACAGCGCACTGGTAGCGCTTGTAGATCGGATCGCTGATGCCGCAGCTTTCGGATCCGGAACCATAGGTCCCTTCATCCGACGGTGGATCGCACAGATCTGAGTTGCAGCTGCTGCTATCATAAGAATCATCTGTTGATGATGACGTGCGTAGCACGGGATGTGGAGCCCACGAAGCAGGCCTGATCGACGGCAGGGGCACCCGCTCCGGGAGGCGAAGAGTGCCGATCTGCCCCACCTGTAAGCAGAAGCTCTCGAACAGGATCTCGAGTCCGTCGCCAACGGGCTCGAAGTCCTTCAGGGTGGCCGGCGAGTGGGCGGTGAAGTCGAAGGCGCCGAAGAGGAGATGACTCTCCATTGCTCCAGAATTGTAGATCGCTTTGGTTGGGACCGTCACGATCGCACAATCAGCGCCCCTATTTCCCACAGACAGCGCGAATTGATGAGGACTTCAGCAGCGGGCGAAGATCCTCGCCAGCGTTGAACTTTAGCAGCGGGCGAAGAATCCCGTCAAGGTCCCCCTTGGAGAACTCCTCATCCGAAACCCTAGTCGGATCACGACGACCCGAATAGAGAAACATCGGGTGCGCCCTAGCCTGTAGTGGCTGCACCCGACGTTTGAGAAAGGTGCGGATGATATCCACACCGTTCACCTCCTTCTCCGGAGTCAACTGGAGATCCTCCACCCGACGATAGAGCCCCTCTATCTCCGCCACCTCGCCATCCAAGATCTGGTTTTTCCAGGACCTTTTCGGCTCGTTTTTCTGGGAGGGGTCGAAAGGAGCAAGACCAAAATCCTGCCCAGCTACCGTGGAGTCGCGGATGTAAAACCATCGCCTCCGCCAGTACTGGACAGATTCAGACATATAAAAGGAGAAGCCAAGAAGATTGGATCGAAGGGAGATGATGCAACCCCCAATGGGATAGACCATCAGAACCAGATTGCCTCTTCACGGAATAGAGTTTTCGGAAGAGGCCAAAGTGCGGCTCGATACCGAGCCAGCACTCGCAGAAAGTGACAAAACAAGCAATGTGAAGAAGAGAGTTGGGGGAAAGATGATGCTGCTGGATGCCGTAAAGGAAAAGCAGCCCACAGAGAAAATTGTGGACTGGGAAGGAAAAGCCCCGAAGAACAAATGCGAGGAACATAACCCGAAACCCAGCGGGGGGACGGGGAATTACCTCGTTACCAGGGAGCCTGGTGGCCTCCCTATCCTGCGGGATCAAGCCCCGCTCACGGAGCTTGCGGAGATCACCCTCCCGCGTCTCCGATCGCCGCCAGGCACCGTCGGTGACACGGGCAGCTGTGGAACTTTTCTTGCCACCAGCAACGCTGGTGCCAACCGCAGAAGAGGACTTCTTGGGCTTCACCATCGCGGTGCGGCAAGAACGTAGGATCAATGAAGGAAATGTTCGCGGATATTCCAGCGCGCAGCAAGAAAGCTCAGAGAAGATGGGAGCAGTGAAACACGAATGGCTACGGTGAAAACAGATTAACTTTTCCCCAATGATTATAAGGACAAAGACGATGCACGACGACCGTCCATCGGGAAGACCTAGAGCCAACTGCAAGATCTGACCGTCCATGTGTCAGCCTAGCAGCGAACCGTCGCTCACACGCCGTCCACTACGCGCGAAAAATGAGGCGACGCCGTAATTATCTCCACGCCGCGCGTGACCGGTCAATTCAAGGTCAGAAGGTGGGACCCATGTTCGTCCAGTCATGTCATATCTGGCGCAGCAGACGCTTGAGGACACCGATCGTTAGAACTGACGTCATCAAAAGCTATACTAGCAACGGTTACAATTCTTCGACTACACAACTCAGAGTACTCACTCGAATCTTCGATTCGACTAACTACTCGGGGGCTACTCCTATCAGGAGCGCTGGCCGCGCACCCTAACTATAATCAAGATATCACACTGCAAAGCTATTCTTCGAGTCCTATGTCGAGTCTGCGACTCCACTACGGACTCGGGGCTACTCCCATAGGGAGGCTGGATTTAAGCATCCGAAAAATTTGTGTCCTACGGACCTGGAGTCAATCAATGGGTGAGCTAAAGTCTCTGCTCGAGTCTACGACTCGAACAGACACTCAGGGGATACTCCCATAGGGAGCGCTGGTCGCGCACCCTATGAATTCTTCGACTATGATCCTTCGGATTAGAATGCAAAAACTTTTTGGCAACTCTGCCCAGAATAATGCTAAGTGAGAAGCATCCTCCTCGGCCACCCGAAATGCCTCCGCGGCGATAAAAATTCGGATGTTGTGTCTATGAACAAAGATAAGACCTACAGATATCATCTGATGGCCTGGCAACGCACACTACTGCGCTCTGCTAGTGAAAATCCGTGCCAGCAGGTGCGATGAAAAATCCCGACGGACGCGTTGGGTATATCATTTAAATTTACTGGAATTCCACTCCTGTAAGACCTCCGCGGCCTGAGTCGAATTACGCCAGCATCTATTCTGGATTCGAGTCGAGGGACTCGAATCTGAAGAAGATCATGTTGTTTTGTCCTAAGACAGTTAACTGACCCTGATCCGTCGGGAGAGTCAGGCACACGCATCAACAATCCCTACACATTCTCTTGAAAGACAGAGTTGCACCCGAAGGATTGAAGAGTCCTCAGCTGAATCTAAGATTCGACTGAACACTCGGGGGCTACTGAACATGGTTATACCCCACGGGTACACGATCTCAGCATACCTAGTCCAGCCCAAGGAAGGCCCACGGCAAATACACGCCAGCCCATGAAGACTTTCGGGTGGCCAAGGCCCATGACGCCTTCGGATCCTTGGAGAGCAAGACTAGAGTAGATAGGAAATTCAAAGGGGTAAACCCTAAAACCTGTAACCGACTCGATCTGTGTCTGGGAACTACCTGCCTCTATATAAAGGCCAGGAGGGCACGACGAGGAGGCTCTCTAATAATCTCTCGCATACACACCTCCACGCCAGATTGCATCTGCGCACCCCTGTAACCTTCGGTTCCACCATAATCAGTGCAGACAAGCAGGAGTAGGGTTTTCCCTCCGGCGGCCTGAACCTGGGTACACCTTGTGTCCCCGTGTTGCTTGTTTGCTAACCGTTCCGCGATCTCCAGCATCCCCACCTTCTCCAAAACCCAAGTCCATAACAATGGGCATTGACGAGATCGAACCTCGTCAGATAGAATCATAAAGATAGAAACATTAATCAAACCAACATAATAATCTCAATATCCATCGGATCCCCGCAAACACAACATGCATGATTACAAATAGATTAGATCTTGATCATGAACGGAGCTCACAAGATCTATACATGAAAGCACAAAGGAGGAGATACAACCATCTAGCTACTACATGGAACCATAGTCCAAGGTGGAACTACTCACAAATCATACCGGAGAGAAGGCCTCTGGGATGATATACCCTCCGACAGGATGCCGAGAAGAGGTTTAGATCCCCCCGATCTAGGGACGATGGTGGCAGCGGCTATAGATGGTTTCGTGGATTTTTGATCGGGTACTGAGAGTTTCTGTATCGAGGGCTTCTTATAGGCGAAGGGGGAGTCCAGGAGGCGACCAGGGTAGGCAAACCCTACCCAGGCGCGGGTCCACCTGACCCCGCTCCTAGGGGGGTTTGGCCTCACTGGCCCGCTTTTCCGTCTCTCCTCTGGACTTCTTGTTCCCCATGAAAAGTTATTGACTTTGGCGTTTGTCTCGTCCAATTCCGAGAATATTTCTTTACTAACTTTTCTGAAACCAAAAATAGCAGAAAACAGGCATGTGGCACTGTTGCAACTTTTTAATAGGTTAGTACCAGAAAACATGTAAAAAGCACCTCAAAGTGTGGACAAGTAAAGCAAAGTAGATACTAAACAAGCATGGAGCATCAAAAATTATAGATACGTTTCCAACATATCATGGGACCCAGTACTTGGTCCAAGCCAATCACTGCCCTCTCTGCGACCCCATATGTCTGCACGATCCTTCGGGGCTGGCTCACCTCCGTTAAGCCCCCTTCCGGGCAGGCTAAAACCCTGATGAGTTCTCGAAGACTCTGTGAGTTGGTGGTGCCCCTGGTAAGTACCTTATAGGTCCGGCTAAACCTCTGGCAGCCATTCATAGATAATCTAGACACCAAAAACATGGAGCCTAAGGGTGCCCACCCATATGTTGGATCCGCACAAGGAATCACAACGTCACATTAAGGTAGTCTTGCCTCCATACGAAAGGAAAAGGATACATCTGAATTCTCTGTCCCATTCCAAATCTCATGGCTAACGCGTTATATACGGCACTAGAATCACTAATGTCATTGGTTGTTAAATTCCTAGGTGATTGTCATTGTTGCAAATAGAAACCTAAGTTATATTGCTCCATTATATCATCACTTAGGATAATATCAACAATTTATTTACTTGAGAAAATAATATTTTCTTTCCTTTAGTCAGAGATGATAACACACAATTTGCAAATACTTTGAATAAGACTCTTCAAAGGACATGAGCAAGTGATGAACTTGCCTTGTGATTGCAAGGTAGTGAAGTCGGATGCTTGCACTGGACCTTGAGCTTCTATGTCTACAAAACATCATTATTGCCCGGTAAGGACAATATTTAAAGAAGCAAAATGAATATGCATAGTAATGCAATGCATTATTTGTTATTTATCTTCTTTGTGTGTTTTACCCAATATTTTAGTTTCTAGAATTTCCTTAAATAATAAAGAAAATTATTTTAAAGAAGAACCTTTTAATATTCTATAAATATTACATTCACTATTTATAATGTAATATATTATTAATAGAGTAAAATCCAAAGGTTTTATTTATTATTAGGAACTCTTGTATTTATTTGTTTAATAATTCTTTTTAATAATTAGCATTAAAATAAAATTTCTTTTGGTAACTCTAAATATTTATTTAGTATTTTTCTAAAATACTATAGTAATAATATATAATATAAGTGATTTTTATTTATTTTTATCCTCTTTCTTTAATTCTATAAAATTCCATAAGGAATATATATTATAAAATTCTTGACTAAAAATTATATATATATAAATTATCTCTTAATTTATTTAAATAGTTTGTATTATTATGAATCTAAAAATATTTTATTTGCAATTTTTAGACTTCTATTTTATTTTTAGAATTTTATTTAGTTCTAGGGGTATTTTGGTCTTTTATTAATTATTAAAATTTCCTTTTTAGGATCCTGGGCCTACCATTGGGCTTATTTGGCCAGACTTGGCCCAGATGTCCTAGTCAAAAGTCAAGCCTGAAGAGGTACTGGCCCCATCGGCCTCTTCCTCTGCCTCTCCTTCTCTCGTTCTCGTCCTATTCTTCTCCTTAACCCCGTGGTCGCTGGCGCCGTCGCCGTGCGATTCCCGCCGTCGTGGTTCTCCATCGCCACCGCGGTGTATAACAAGGTTGTCGACCATGCTCTTTCACCTGGTCTGACTCGATTTGGTTTTGGGAACCTTCTGTGGCCAGGCTAGCCCCATCCCGAACCCTAGGTTTGGGGTGGTGTTTTTAACGTCATCGTCAATGCTCCCGTGGTGACTTGCGGTGCTCATGCACCCTCGTGTGCTGCTGTTGAAGGGGTTCGCGGCATAGTAAATCAAAATGTTCTACGAATGCGAAAAGAAGGGAAAGCCAAGATCTAATCTAGGAGATGCAAACAACGAGAGAGATTGGATTAGATCTTCATACCCTTGAAGATTCGCACAGCGGAACGTTCGTCGGAACGTGGGTGATGTAGTCGTACTCGCTTCTCCTCCTCGCGATCCGATCCGATCTAGCACCATAAGTGGCGGTGCCTCCGTGAGATGCACATGTGCAGCACCTCGACGTCTCCTCCTTCCTTGGTGCAGCAAGTATGGTGGAGAGATGGATTGGATCTACAACACGACGGCGTGGTGTATATGGTGGAGAATTTCTGCAGCAGGGCTTCGCCTACAAACAGTCGGGAGGGAGAGAGGAAGGGCAGCAGGGCGGCTAGGGTTGGAGGGGAAGGTGTGTGGGGTTGGTGCTCCCCCACCCCTCTTTATATAGAGGGGGGCGCAGCCCTAGCCCCTTCCCCAAGCCCAAACCGGCGGCCCTAAAGGATAAGGAGTGGGGGGGCAAGGAAACCCCCCCCTTCTAGAAGGTCTATCTCGAGTTTAAACCTCTCTTGGCCGGCTGGGCCCTATGGGGCCTTGTGCCCCTGGCCCAATGCGGCCAGGGCACTCCCTCATAGTCCCATGCCCCCTCCCGGAAGGTGGGGCCACGTTGGTCCCCTTTTGGAAGGTTCTAGAAGCTTCCGGTACAATACCGATTAACCCGGAACAATTCCGAACTCCAAAAACTGCACTGCCTTATATGAATCTTATTCTTTGGACCACTCCGGAACCTCTCGTGATGTCCCGGATCCCATCCGAGACTCCGAACAAAAACTCATAAACCAATTATACAATCTATACTAGCGTCGAGACACGTTAAGTGTGTGACCCTGCGGGTTCGAGAATATGCAGACATGATCTTCTATCAATAATCAACAGCGGGGTCTGGAAACCCATATTGACTCCCACACATTCATCGATGATCATATCGGATGAACCACGATGCCAGGATTCAATCAATCCCATATATATTCCCTTCGTCTCGCGATATTTTACTTGCCCGAGATTTGATCGTCGGTACCGTCATACCTAGTTCAATCTCGTTCACGGCAAGTACTTTACTCGTTCCGTAATCCGATATCACTTTGTGATTAACTCCTTAACCACATGCTTGCAAGCGGTGTTGATATTGATTACCCAGTGGGCCCGAAGTATATCTCTCCAACTTGGGAGGGACAAATCCCATCTCGATACATACAACCCAACAGATACTTTCCGATCACCTGAGAGACACCTTTATGATCACCCTCTCATAGGATGACGTTTGATGACCTCAAAGCTTTCTTCCGATACCAGGGAGTTGTATTATCTCATGGTCTAAGGAATACAATATTTGACATAAGAAAAGGTTCGCAAAGACGAACACGATGACACGATCTAATTGCTTCGCTTAGTTTGGGTCTGTCCACCATATCATTATCCCAATGATATGATCTCATTATCAATTGACAACTCATGTCTATGGTTAGGAAACCTTAACCATCATTGATCAATGAGCTAGTCCATAGAGGCGTACTAGGGACACGGTGTTGTTCATAAACCACACAAGTATTAAAGTTTCCGCTTAATACAATTCTAGCATAGAATATAAACATTATCATGAACAAGAATTATAATAATAACATCTTTATTATTGCCTCTAGGGCATAATTCCAACAGTCTCCCACTTGCACTAGAGTCAATAATCTAGTTTACATTTGGCAACAATCTCACACCCATGGCACTGAGGTGCTGATCATGTTTTGCACGCGGAAGAGGTTTAGTCAACGGATCTGCGACATTCAGATCTGTATGTACTTTGCTAATCTTCAGATCTCCATCTGTTATATAATCTCGGATCATATGAAACTTGCGGTTGATATGCTTGGTCTTTGGATGATATCTTGGTTCCTTAGCGAGTGCTATGGCGCCAGTGTTGTCACACAATATCTCCAGTGGGTCCAATGCACTTGGAACCACGCCAAGCTCAGTGATGAAGTTCCTGATCCAAACTCCTTCACTTGACGCTTCTGCAGCAGCCATGTATTCCGCTTCTACTGTAGATCCCGCGATCACGCTTTGCTTGAAGCTTCTCCAGCTCACAACTCCTCCATTCAAAATATAAACGTATCCTGTCTAAGATTTAGAATCATCCTTGTCGGTGTCGAAACTAGCATCGACGTAACCTTTTACGACGAGCTGTTCATCACCCCCATAGACTAAGAACATTTCTTTAGTCCTATTTAGGTACTTTAGGATGTTCTTCACGGCTGTCCAGTGTTCCACTCCTGGATCACTTTGATATCTGCTTGTCAAACTAAGAGCATTGGACACATCCGGTCTAGTACACAGCATGGCATACATGATAGAACCTATGGCCGAGGCATAAGGCACTTTGCTCATAGCTTCCCTATCATTTACCGTAGCTGGACACTGAGCCTTGCTCAATATCTTACCTGACAACATAGGCACTGAACCTTTCTTTGCCTTATCCATTCTAAACCTTTTCAGAACTTTGTCTAGGTATGTACTCTGGCTTAAAGCTATCAGGCGTCTTTGTCTATCTCTATAGATTTTGATGCCCAATATATAAGCAGCTTCACCTAGGTCTTTCATTGAAAAACACTTGTTCAAATAACTCTTCACATCGTTAAGCATGTTGATGTCATTTCCAATAATCAATATGTCATCCACATATAGTACCAGAAACGTCACCGAGCTCCCACTCACTTTCTTGTAGATGCAAGCTTCGTAGCAATTTGGAACAAATCCAAAGCTCTTGATCACTTGATCAAAACGAAGGTTCCAACTCCGAGATGCTTGCTTCAGTCCATAAATGGAACGCTGAAGTTTGCATACTTTATTAGCATACTGAGGATCGACAAAACCTTCGGGTTGCATCATATACAACTCTTCATCAATGTTGCCATTGAGGAACGCAGTCTTGACATCCATCTGCCATATTTCATAATCATGAAACGCAGCAATTGCTAATAAAATCCGAATGGACTTAAACATCGCTACGGGAGAGAAAGTCTCATCGTAGTCAACACCTTGAACTTGTCGAAAACCTTTCGCGACAAGCCGTGCTTTATAGACGGCAACATTACCATCCGCGTCCGTTTTCTTCTTGAAGATCCATTTGCACTCAACGGCCTTTCGGTCGCTAGGAGGGTCCACCAAAGTCCATACTTGGTTTTCGCTCATGGATCCCAATTCGGATTTCATGGCTTCTAGCCATTTCTCAGAGTCTGGGCTCATCATCGCTTCCTCATAGTTCGTAGGTTCACTGTCTTCTACGAACAAGACAGTCAAGACAGGGTTGCCGTACCACTCAGGAGGGGCACGCGACCTTGTCGACCTGCGACGTTCAGTAGCAGCATCGTCCGAAGCTTCATGATCCTTGTCATTAGCTTCCTCTATTGTTGGTGCAGGCGGCACTGGAACAATTTCAGGTGCTGCGCTACTCTCCAACTCAAGAGAAGGTTCAACAACCTCGTCTAGCTCTACTTTCCTCCCACTCACTTCTTTCGAGAGAAACTCCTTCTCAAGAAAGGAACCGTTCTTTGCGACAAACACTTTGCCTTCGGTTCTGTGATAGAAGGTATACCCAATAGTTTCCTTAGGGTATCCTATGAAGACGCATTTCTCCGCTTTGGGTTCGAGCTTGTCCGGCATCAACTTTTTTGACGTAAGCTTCGCATCCCCAAACTTTAAGAAACGACAACTTAGGTTTAGCACCAAACCATAGTTCATACGGTGTCGTCTCAACGGATTTAGATGGAGCCCTATTTAAAGTGAATGCAGCGGTTTCTAATGCATAACCCCAAAATGATAACGGCAAATCGGTAAGAGACATCATTGATCGGACCATATCTAATAAGGTTCGATTCCGGCGTTCAGACACACCATTGCGCTG
The DNA here is from genome assembly GCA_916181665.1 of Avena sativa. NCBI lineage: Eukaryota > Viridiplantae > Streptophyta > Magnoliopsida > Poales > Poaceae > Avena > Avena sativa. The sequence continues at coordinate 377,257,404 of OV702279.1, read as the reverse complement.
TGGTGTTCCGGGTGGCGTGAGTTGTGAAACAATTCCGCTTGCTTTAAGATGCGTGAGAAAATCATAACTCAAATATTCGCCCCCACGATCGGATCGTAGAAACTTAATCTTTCTGTTATGATGGTTCTCCACTTCATTCTGAAATTCTTTGAACTTTTCAAACGTTTCAGATTTATGTTTCATTAAATAGATATACCCATATCTACTTAAGTCATCGGTAAAAGTGAGAAAATAGCGATATCCACCGCGCGTCGAAACACTCATCGGTCCGCATACATCGGTATGTATGATTTCCAACAAGTCCGTTGCTCGCTCCATCATACCGAAGAACGGTGTTTTGATCATCTTTCCCATGAGGCATGGTTCGCATGTGTCAAATGATTCAAAATCAAGAGACTCCAAAAGTCCATCAGAATGGCGTTTCTTCATGCGCTTTACACCAATATGACCTAGACGACAGTGCCACAAATAAGTAGTATTATCACTATCTACTTTGCATCTCTTAGACTCAATGTTATGGATGTGTGTTTCATCCCTTTCGAGATTTAGAAGAAATAAACCATTCACAAGAGGTGCATGACCATAAAAGATGTTACTCATATAAATAGAACAAACATTATTCTCCGATTTAAATGAATAACCGTCTTGCAATAAACACGATCCAGAAATAATGTTCATGCTCAACGCAGGCACATAATAACATTTATTAAGGTTTAAAACTAATCCCGAAGGTAAAACTAAGGAGAGCGTGCCGACGGCCATCACATCAACTCTTGATCCGTTGACAACGCGCATCGTCACCTCATCCCTCGCAAGCCGCCGTCTATTCCGTAGCTCCTGTTTCGAGTTACAAATATTAGCAACCGAACCAGTATCAAATACCCAGGCACTACAACGAGGGCTAGTAAGGAAAACATCAATAACATGTATATCAAATATACCTTTGATGGTGCCAGCCTTCTTGTCCGCTAAGTACTTCGGACAGTTGCGCTTCCAGTGACCCTTGTCCTTGCAATAGAAGCACTCAGTGTCCGGCTTAGGACCAGACTTGAGCTTCTTCTCAGCAGGGGCAATGCGCTTGTCGCCACCTTTCTTGAAGGGCTTCTTTGGACCCTTACCTTTCTTAAAGGAGGGCTTGTTGACCATCAACACATGATTATCCTTCTTGATGTCCACCTCCGCAGCCTTCAGCTTTGCGAAGAGCTCGGTGATCGTATCAGTGGAACCAATCTGATTATGAGTCACTACAAAACTTTTGTAGCTGGGAGGTAGTGATTGCAGAACCCTGTCAATCTTGAGCTCCTCTGGAATCGTGCATTCTAGTTGCTCAAGGCGTTGAGTGTAGCCCGTCATCTTAATGGCGTGCTCACTAACGGAACTCCCTTCCTCCATCTTGCAGTTAAAGAACTTCTCAGAGATCTCATATCTCTCAGAACGGGCCTGAGTCTGAAACATGGTTTTCAGCTCTTCGAGAATCTCAAAGGGCCCGGGATAGTCTTCAAAACGATTTTGAAGTTCCGGTTCCATAGCAAACAACATGGTGCTCTTAATCACACCATAATCATCTTTGCGCGACTGATAGACAGCTTTCTCATGAGCCGGCGCAGTTGCAGCAGGGGAGTCACCTAACGCTTTCCCAAGGACATAGTCCTTTTGACCGTCAGAGAGAATGATTCTCAGATTGTGGAACCAATTGGTGAAGTTAGACCCATTGTTTTTAAGCTTTTCTTTCTCAGCAAAAACGTTGAAGTTGAAGTTGGACTTAGCCATGTGATCTACAATATTTGCAAGTACAAATTAGACTATGTTCATGATAACTAGTTCAACTTTTAATCAAATTACTAGATGAACTCCCACTAAATTCAACATCCCTCAAGTTGTTTAGTGAACACGATCCAAATTCACCACACCTAATCCGATCTTCACGAGAAGAGATGTGGTTTCAATGGTGGACAACGAAGTGTTGATCATATCACTCATATGACTCATGCTTAACCTTTCGGTTCATGTGTTCCGAGGCCATGTCTGTACATGCTAGGCTCGTCAAGTAAAACCCAAGTATTTCCGCGTGTGCAAAACTGGCTTGCACCCGTTGTATGTGAGCGTAGAGTCTATAGCACCCGATCATCACGTGATGCTTGGACACGACGAACTTTCGCAACGGTGCATACTTGGGGAGAACACAGTTTTATCTTGATCTTTAAGTGAGGAATCATCTTATAATGCTACCGTCGCGATCTAAGCATAATAAGATACATAAAAGGATAAACATCACATGCATATAACTTTATGTGACATGGTATAGCCAATCTTCGCGCAATGATCTCCATCTTGTGCGTGCTGGCATGATCTCCATCACTCCACCATGATTGCCTCCACCACGAATAGCAACTACAACTATTGCTAACTACTTAGCGATAAAGTGAAACTATTACATGGCGCATAAGAAGTTGACACACAGGTCATACACAATTATAAGGACAACCATATGGCTCCTGCCGGTTGTGTACTCATCGACATGCAAGTCGTGAAACATTACAAAACATGATCATCGCATACATTATACACATCACATCTTGGGCCATACCATATCACAGAAAACACTCCCTGCAAAAACAAGTTAGACGCCTCTACTTTGTTGTTGCATGTTTTACGTGGCTTATGGGAGTAGATGCTAAGAACGATTCTTACCTACGGAAAGCCACAACGGTGATATTATGGTTGCCAAACTCCAGTGTTAATCCCATGACAACTATAGTGAGAGAAACTGACATCCACCAGCCGCATGTGTGGAACAAGCCACACGTCAAGTGCGGAGCCGGTCTCGCCAACGACGTCGCGTAAGGTTGGCCTGTACCGCTTCAATCTCACAATCCCGCGTCATAAGAAGAACACAAACAAGAGGCTTGCAACAGAAAACATCAACGCCCGCAACAACCATGTTGCGTTCTACTCATGAAACACATCTACGCATAGATCTAGCTCTGATACCACTGAAGGGGTTCGCGGCATAGTAAATCAAAATTTTCTACGGATGCGAACAGAGGGAAAGCCAAGATCTAATATAGGAGATGCAAACAACGAGAGAGATTGGATTAGATCTTCATACCCTTGAAGATTCGCACAGCGGAACGTTCGTCGGAACGTGGGTGATGTAGTCGTACTCGCTTCTCCTCCTCGCGATCCGATCCGATCTAGCACCACAAGTGGCGGTGCCTCCGTGAGATGCACACGTGCTGCACCTCGACGTCTCCTCCTTCCTTGGTCCAGCAAGTATGGTGGAGAGACGGATTGGATCTACAACACGACGGCGTGGTGTATATGGTGGAGAATTTCTGCAGCAGGGCTTCGCCTACAAACAGTCGGGAGGGAGAGAGGAAGGGCAGCAGGGCGGCTAGGGTTGGAGGGGAAGGTGTGTGGGGTTGGTGCGCCCCCACCCCTCTTTATATAGAGGGGGGCGCAGCCCTAGCCACTCCCCCAAGCCCAAACCGGCGGCCCCAAAGGATAAGGAGTAGGGGGCAAGGAACCCCCCCCCCTTCTAGAAGGTCTATCTCGAGTTTAAACCTCTCTTGGCCGGCTGGGCCCTATAGGGCCTTGTGCCCCTGGCCCAATGCGGCCAGGGAACTCCCTCATAGGCCCATTCCCCCTCCCGGAAGGTGGGGCCACGTTGGTCCCCTTCCGGAAGGTTCTAGAAGCTTCCGGTATAATACCGATTAACCCGGAACAATTCCGAACTCCAAAAACTGCACTGCCTTATATGAATCTTATTCTCCGGACCACTCTGAAACCTCTCGTGATGTCCCAGATCCCATCCGAGACTCCGAACAAAAACTCATAAACCAATTATACAATCTATCCTAGCGTCGAGACACGTTAAGTGTGTGACCCTGCGGGTTCGAGAATATGCAGACATGATCTTCTATCAATAATCAACAGCGGGGTCTGGAAACCCATATTGACTCCCACACATTCATCGATGATCATATCGGATGAACCACGATGCCAGGATTCAATCAATCCCATATATATTCCCTTCGTCTCGCGATATTTTACTTGCCCGAGATTTGATCGTCGGTACCGTCATACCTAGTTCAATCTCGTTCACGGCAAGTACTTTACTCGTTCCGTAATCCGATATCACTTTGTGATTAACTCCTTAACCACATGCTTGCAAGCGGTGTTGATATCGATTACCGAGTGGACCCGAAGTATATCTCTCCAACTTGGGAGGGACAAATCCCATCTCGATACATACAACCCAACAGATACTTTCCGATCACCTGAGAGACACCTTTATGATCACCCTCTCATAGGATGACGTTTGATGACCTCAAAGCTTTCTTCTGATACCAGGGAGTTGTATTATCTCATGGTCTAAGGAATACAATATTTGAAATAAGAAAAGCTTCGCAAAGACGAACACGATGACACGATCTAATTGCTTCGCTTAGTTTGGGTTTGTCCACCATATCATTCTCCCAATGATATGATCTCATTATCAATTGACAACTCATGTCTATGGTTAGGAAACCTTAACCATCATTGATCAATGAGCTAGTCCATAGAGGCGTACTAGGGACACGGTGTTGTTCACAAACCACACAAGTATTAAAGTTTCCGCTTAATACAATTCTAGCATGGAATATAAACATTATCATGAACAAGAATTATAATAATAACATCTTTATTATTGCCTCTAGGGCATAATTCCAACAGCTGTGGCCGCCGCCGTGGCTGCTTGTGGGTTGCAACGCCCTCTGGGGTGCTCCAAGTGCCGCCACGAGCTCGTTGGCCCCTCTGCTTCCTCTTCAATTTCTCCAGCGAGAACCACAGGTGAGTTGTTTCTCTGTGATCACTCGTGCCTCTGGATACTTCGAGTACCTCTGTGTGTATCTAGTGGATAATATACATTAGGGTATGCACTGGTTCTAGGGTTCATCCCTGGTTCTAGGGTTCATCCCTCCATGTGCTGGTATGATAATGCTTTGTGTAGGGGTTCGTAGCATGGAAAACAAAAATTTTCTACCGCATACAAACAAACAAGCCAAGATCTATCTACTAGATTGTAGCAACGAGTCGATGGAATAACTCACCCTCGAAGATTCCAAAGTGTTTAGCGAGAGCGGATTCTCGTGGGTGATGTAGTCGTACTCTTGCCGATCTCAAGATCGCGTAGACGATCCTTCCGGCGCTGCATTCCGGCAGCGCTCCCGCAGTCGGTCACACGTTCGGTACTCGACGAAGACCTTCCTCTCCCTTGTTCCAGCAGGCAGCGGAGGTTGTAGCACTCTCCTCGCGATTCCGGCAGCACGACGGCGTGGTACCGGAAGTAGAGTGGAGATCTCGCAGGGCTTCGCCTTAAGCCGGAGCGAGTATGGTGGACTATGAGAGAGGCCTCGGCAATCTAGGGTTTAGACACACCAAGGAGAGAGGGCTAGGGCGACAGCTAGGGCTTGGGGAAGCCCAAGTCGGCGGCTAGGGTTTGCCCTAGGCGGCGGCGGCAGCAGGAGGAGGTGGTTGCGCCGGCGGCTTAGGGCTAGGGTTTGGAGAAGGCAAGGTGTGTTCTTGGAGGGGCAGCCCTGCCCCTCCTTATATAGGTGGGAGGGCGCGGCCAAGGGGAGGGGAGTCCCTCCCCAACTCGGCTTCCAAGGCCGGCGGTGGAGGGAGAGGGACTTCCTCCCCAAGTAGGTTTCCTACTCTCCCTCCACCAAGCAAACTTGCCGTTTGACTTTTCAAATTGGCGTTTGACTTTTCAAACTAGGATTTGATTTATCCCTTTATTTTGCTCAACGATGACACCTAGTACATGATGCAACCATTCCAACTTGTTATGACACATTCATGTACCCTTCCCCTCCGGAGTGTCGGACCTTCCGAAACCTTCTAGAACATTCCTGATGAAAACACCGGAACCATTCTCCAACCCCGAAACAGAACTTTCCCTATATGAATCTCATTCTCCGGACCATTCCGGATCTCCTCGTGATATCCTGAATCCCATCCGAGACTCCGAATAACATTCGGTCTCTTACTCATCATTCCATAACTACTCAACAACATCGAATCCTTAAGTGTGTCTCCCTATGGTTCGTGAATTATGCGGACATGATCGAGACACTTCTCCGAACAATAACCAATAGAGGAATCTGGAAATTCATATGGCTCCCACATATTTCTACGATTACTTTGCGATCGAATGAACCACTTACATACGATACCAATTTCCCTTTGTCTCACGATAGTTTACTTATCCGAGGTTTTGATCGTCGGTATCTCTGCATACCTAGTTCAACCTCGTTACTGATAAGTACTCTTTTCTCGTTCCCGTGATATGTGATCCCTTGTGAGCCAGTCACATGCTTGCAAGCCAATTGGATGACATTCCACCGAGAGGGCCCAGAGTATATCTATTCGTCATATGGATGGACAAATCCCACTCTTGATCCATGTGTCTCAACCAATACTTTCTGAACACTCAATGTCATCTTTATAACCACCCAATTACGGTGTGGTGTTTGATGTCATCAAAGCATCCTTCCGGTGATGGTGATAAGCATGATCTCATGGTCGAAGGAATTAGGTTACTATGTATCAGAAAGCATATAGCAATTGAACTATTAAAATTACTTGATCTTTATGCTACGCTTATCTCTAGGAGTATGTCCATCATATCATTCTCCTAACGATATGATCTTGTTGTTAATAACATCTCAATGTTCATGATAGGGAAACCATAATCATTTATTAACCAACAAGCTAGTATTATAAAGAGGCTTTACTAGGGACTCTAATTTAGTTTACAAATCACATAAGTATTAATGTTTCCTTGTTAATACTATTATAGCATGAATGTAAACATTTATCATAAACACAAAGATATAATAATAACTACATTTATTATTGCCTCTAGGGCATATCTCCAACACTTTGATCAAGCAGTGATCCTTAGTATGACTTGTGCTCACTGTAATTTAGGGCTTACTGTCATGATTTGATTGTCTGATGCCACAATGAATTTGATGTTGTGGTTAGATGATGTTGCCTCTGACTGGTGATTAAGTTGGTTAACCTGATGGCATAATTGTGAAATCTGTTGGTTGAGATTGATGCTTAGTGTGATCACTTGCTGTTATTACTTTAATACTGACAGTAACACTGTCAGTGGTTGTTGGCTTGTATGTTTATCCATAGATTGAACTTAATCATTAGAGTCTAATGATACTCTGAAGATAATTGAATACGTTAAATGATCTCTAAGTATAATCTCAGGGAAATGATAATTAGTGGCTTGGTTGTAGGATCTGTTCTTGTGACACCATCTTAATATGGCACACAAGTTGATTCTTCCAATGGCTTTACTGTGGTTAGTACTGGAGATTGGGATATATGTCTAAAATAAGTTGCAAGCTTATATTGATTTTTATGCCTATGATGTTGGTCTGAGGCTCTAGGAACTAGATTCCTATCTTGCTGTCCCTTTCAAATCTGGTGTGAGGCTTTGTTGGCTGGTGGTTTGCTTAGCTTTGTGAAGCTGAGTGTTCTTGGTGTGGTGTGAGAAATACAGAGATGTACTAGTGTTTGCCCACGGCTTTGCTTGGTCGTTTTACTTGGTTGTGTTGTTGTGGTTGTGTCGACAGCACACCCATGCAGTTTGGTGAATGAGTTGCATGTGTGTCTGTTGCATGGTGATGGCCCACAAGTGTAGGGGATCGCAACAGTCTTCGCGGGTAGTATTACCCAATTTATTGATTCGACACAAGGGGAGACAAAGAATACTTGCAAGCCTTAACAACTGAGTTGTCAGTTCAGCTGCACCTGGAAATAGTTCTTGCTCACAGAAGTTTATCAGTAGCAATAGTTTATAGTAGCAACAACAAAGCAACAGCAGCAGTAACAACAACAGTGAAACAGGAGCAATAGTAACAGTAACGGTAACAGTAGGATTCGAGTGCGGTAGGCATAGGGATGGATGGACGGGAGTTGCATGGACGAGTCTAAACATGTAACTTCAAGATCTAGGGCATTGTAGATAAATAATAACAAGCATCCAAGTACTAGGCATGTGCTCCAAATATAGTCATACGTGCTCGCAATGAGAACTTGCACAACATCTTCTGTCCAGCCAGCCCGTGGCAGTGGGGCCTCTAGGGAACTACTGGCAATTAAGGTGCTCCTTTTAATAGAGCACCGGAGCAAAGCATTAACACTCTGTGAACACATGTGATCCTCACACCACAACCATCCCCTCCGGTTGTCCCAATTATTGTCACTTTGGGGCCTTTGGATCCGGACAATGATATGTGTACACAACTTGCAGATAAGATCACAAACAATACTATCATAATGATTCAATAATAAGTTCAGATCTGAGATCATGGCACTCGGGCCCTAGTGACAAGCATTAAGCACAACAAGTTGCAACAAAGTCAAATAGCACTAATAGAGATACTAGGCACCATGCCCGAACAGATCTTATTCGATTACATGATAGAACTCATCCAATCCCTACCATCCCCAAGCCTACAGCGGGGGATTACTCACTCATGGATGAGGGAAACATCGGTGGTTGATGGAGATGCGTTGGTGATGATGATGGCGATGATCCTCTACAAATTCCCCATCCTGGCAGGGTGCCAGAATAGAGTTTTTGGATCCAAATCTTGGTTTCTCGTGGCGGCGGCGGAGCAGAACTCTTTCTGGAAAACTATCGACCCCCCTCTGTTTTTAGGTCAGAAGGCAACTTATAGACGCGGAGGGAGGCCGAGAAGCTTCCTGGGGTGGCCAAACCTCCCCCAGGCGCGGGGTCAGTGGTCCCGCGCCTGGGGTGGGTCTGGGCCCCCCAGGCCTCCCCTCTGTCTCCCCTTCTGGCTCCGTGGATCTTCTAGTGAAATATAATTTTTGGCATATTTTCCAGGATTTTTCCCGATAGTTCATTTTCTGCACAAAAACAAGACACCAAGGTAATTCTGCTGAAAACAACGTCAGTCCGTGTTAGTTGTATCCAAATCACGCAAGTTTAAAGGAAAAAAATAGCAAAGTGTTCGAGAAAGTAGATACGTTTTGGACGTATCAACTCCCCCAAGCTTAGATTATTGCTTGTCCTCAAGCAATTTAGTTGAAAACTGAGTGCGATAAAAGAACTTTCACGAACACTTTGCTTCATATGATGTAAATATTCTCAGCACAGGAGTAGATGCTTAGACAATTCATAATAAGAATTATGCAACTAAGTATACTCAATAGTCATTGCAAGCTATGAAGAGAAACCAACTCAATAATAATAAGTAGCATGAAACATAAACATAAGCAACATTGCAATGCTCATAATAAGGTATGATAGAGTGGTATGTCGCTTGCCTTTGTTTGAAGAGCACAATATGAATGTTGAGGCACCTCTAAAGTTCACATGAAGACTAGAGATAAAGATATCAGAGATACAAGCATCAAAGTCATGACATAATTAGCCTAGTTTTGGAACAAACACAATAATGACAACTATGCTCTCAAGAAAGTGCTCATAGAATAAGTGGTGACTCAACAAAATTGTGAATACGGTTTTGTGAAGGTTTGAAAGGATTCCTAATGCTGAAAGGAAGGTACTCATTAGCTTTGAGCTCTCATTGCCCCTATCATAGGCATATTCATGTGGTTAAGGTGAAAGTGAGGTCCACTCTGAATCATATGCTTGACAGACCATAGACTGGAAATCCCAAGTCCCTTGAGTACGAGGGCCGCTCCGCATGCTACTCAACTTTGGTCACCTGAAAGTTCTTGTCGTTGTAAATACATGCATATCATCGAGAACCGCCAACGGGGTACCCCTTGCATATGGTACAGGAGCTTTCCCATAACCAAAATGACAATGCAAGCAGACAATTAGCATCTCAGCAATCTTTTTATTTACCATATGCATAGCTTTTTATTGAGGACGCTTCATAGATTCTCATTATAGTGATGATGCAAGTTTCCACCATGATTAGGCATGGCTTAGGCTAGCGGCCTAGGCGTTTCTCTAACACAATGTATAAAATCCATGAACTAACAACTTCCCCTTTTATTTCACATCATCGACATCCATAAACAAAAGAGCAATGAATCAACTAGATGAGATATCCAAAAAGTGTTGAAAGCGTTCCTCGTGACAACACGGTTCTGCTGACTCCCAGTATATAATTAGCAAGCATATAACTTTCATGGACTAGTCACAATGGTTCAAGATTATTAAGCGCAAGGAATAAAGTATGCCATCAAGTTCGTGAGAGCTTTACTAACTAACTTTCTCAAAACAGACAAACATTTTATTTTGGAAGAAAACACGAGATATGAAATATGCACTGAAGTAGAAAATGATGCTAATAGGTAGGTATGGTGCACACAGCTGACAATATTGGTTTTGGGGAGTTGGAAGCACAAGTAGAGCACATACTCAGTGCAAGTGAAGGCTAGCAATAGAGAGGGAGCGACAAACGAGAGAGCAATAACTGTCATAATCATGCTTGCAACAAAACAGGACTAACTATGGCATAAAAGTGATACAAGAACTCTAAGGCAAAATGAATCATCGAGGCGTACTGACTATTGATTAGTCATATGCATGCGTGAGCATGTGCCAAGTCGATTCATATGAACAGTTAGAGGGGGATACCACAATGTCATACCAAAGTATGAATAAAACAATGCAAGCAAACATTCATATGACATGCTACAAACTATTAGCAAGCTGGAGCAAATCATAGACAAGCAAGAACTACTAAGCATCCATAATGACATACACCTTACACAAATAGGCTAAGCATGCTCATAATGATGAGTATATGTACAAAAATGAAACAAATAGTGTTCGTTACCAGCCTCTTACCACACCTCAAGTTGTCTTAATCTTCATTATTGCCCTTCACTTGTGTGACTTGAATAATTAACATGAAAACCAATATCCACTGAGGACGGCTGACCCCTGCAAATAACTCACAAAACCAAAGAATAACAACAAATATTTTTGGTGTTTTTGATTTTTTTAGAAACAAGCAAACAGAGAAAAACCAAACAAAAACAAATCAAACCAAACAAAGCAAAATCTTTTTGGATTTTTCTTTTAAGGCAAACCAAAGCAAAGAAAAAAAGAAACAAACAGAGAGAAACACCGAAAATATTTTTGGTATTTTTTGGTTTTTGAGAAAGAAGCAACAAGAACCAAAAAGAAAGCGAAAACAAATGGATATACAAAGAACCGACCGAACATGATATATAAATGAGTGTGATGTCGGTGTACCTCCCCCCAAGCTTAGGCTTTTGGCCTAAGTGGGGCTCAATAGCGCGGATAGTAACCCCATGCTGGTGGGTCATCATAGGAATGATCATATTCAGGCACCTATGATGAAGAAGAAGACGCGCCCCAACCAAATGAGGGTTGCTGGTATGAAGACTCTCCCAAGTTGGAGGGCTGAACCGAATTGTCTTCGGCATCCTCTTCAACATTCTCTTCTTGTTAGGAGAGTTCTCCAACATATTTGTCAACCTCTTCCTCCGTAAGTGACCATCCTTGCCTGTTATCAAAGTTAAACAAAGCAGGTGCAGGCAAATAAACTATTTTCTCACTCCTACCTTTTCTCTGACCTTGTTGTACAAAAGATAGTTCATTTGGCAAACTTCTCACATTAGCCCCCAAAGAAACAAAACCATGCTGAATCATGGATTCAATATCAAGCCTCTCTATGGAAAACTAAAAATCTGAATAATGAGGCTCTAAACCATGGAAAGCTAGCAACCTAGACGCAATGAGACCTCCACAAATTCCACCCTTCTCACGGTTGGTGGTGAGACGGTGAGCTATCAAAGCACCCAAACTATAGGAACTATTCCTATCCAGAGTAGCTGCAATAAAAGCTAGATCAAAAGAAGACAACTTTCTAGCAGTCTTTCTAGCAAGAACACACTTGGTAATGAAATAGGCAAAGTATCTAATAGATGGGAGCTGTATGTTCCGAATTTTTTGCCACTTTCATTTGAGAAGTCGAAACCTTGGAAAATCTCAGCATACAAATCAACAAGTGACTTGAGGATCTCCTTGATCTTCTCTCAAGATCCCCACTGAGGTACTCTAATTGCTGCACAGAAATCAGCAAAAGGCAGGTTGACAGGCATATTATATATTTTGTAATGGACCATGGGACTAGAAGTAGACCAAGTGAACCAGAAGTCCTGCACAAAATCCATGGTTAGCTTAACATATTGGATTGTTTCACCTTCAACAAAGTGCTCCAACCCCGCATTTGTAACCAAAGTTTGAAAATCTTGGAGAATCCCTGCAGCTCTCATAAATTCATGGCATGGATATATGGAAGGAAAAACTGCCTCCTCACGATGAACCTTCATTGGCTCATGCACCATCAAGTCATATTGGTTCAGTGGATAAGCACTCATCTTCCTTGCTCATACTTGATAGCAATGGTCCCAATCATAATAGTTTCAATATTTTCTTGTGGAATGGGACAATATATTTCTCCAACCTTGATGCCCTTAATATTTTCAATGGAATTCAGGAAATAGCTTTTAACAACCTTCTTGGGGAAATAGACAGTGTGCTCTTTGTCATTAATATTGAATGTTACTTCTCCTTGATTGCAATTGACGACAGCACCTGCAGTATTAAGAAAAGGTCTCCCAAGAATAATAGACATATTATCATCTTCAGGCATTTCAAGCACAACAAAATCAGTTTAGACCATGCAATTATGAGCAACTTGAACAGGAACATCCTCACATATACCAACAGGAATAGTAGTTGACTTATCAGCCATTTGCAAAGATATATCAGTTGGTATCAATTTTTCTAGCTGGAGTCTCTTATAGAGAGAAAAAGGCATAACACTAACTCCAGCTCTCAAATCACATAAAGCAGTTGAAAGAACATTTCATAATCCCTAGTGTTTTGTGTGTTAGATAACAATATCAAGGATTATTTAATGTGTGTTGAAGTGTTGCAGTTCTCTCTAAGGAAAAAGGAAAAGGAATCTGCCTTTGGGGGGGCGGATAATCCGCTCCTACCAGGGGCGGATAATCCGCCCCACCCTTTTCCCAGATAGGCGCAAGCCCTAGAAGGGGGCGGAGTTTCGGCCAGATTTTTCGGCCCCACCGGATAATCCGCCCCTCAAAGGGGCATGATAATCCGCCCCTCATGCTCAGCTTGAAGTTTGCCAAGGCGCAAGCCCTAGAGGGGGGCGGAGTTTCGGCCAGATTTTCTGGCCCCTCCGGATAATCCGCCCCTGGAGGGGGCCAGATAATCCCCCCCCAAGATCTTCATCAAGTTATTCAAGGCGCCATCCCTAGAGAGGGGCGGATTTTCACCCCGGAATATCCTGCCTAGGGGCGAAGTTTTCCCTGGGGCGGATAGTTCGCCCCTAGTGGGGACTGCAATCAAGCGCTTCATCTCCTCTCCATTCATTTGGAGAATCACCGATCTACTTGTTGTCATCTCAGGAGCCCTCAATTCAGTTGTGGGTGTGTGCCCCGGTAGAGTTGTAAAGGCACCGGTTCCCGCCTCGAAGGGTACCAATAGTGGAGAAGGTGGATCAGGCCTTTTGTGGCGAGATCCATCGGAGAATAGGGTGAGGCCTATTGTGGCGTGGTGGTCTTAGAACCGCCCACCCCTCCAACACAGATGTACTTCCCTTAACAAGGAAGGAACTGCGGTAAAAGAAATCCCTGTGTCTCTGCGTGCTCCACTACGGTTCCCTCGCTCCTCTCTTTACGTGCTTAGTAGCTAGGTTTGCATATAGGGAAATTCTCGTAGTTGCATATCTAGAGAATTTACTTTGTGGCAAGCCTAAAATTGAAAAAGAACTTAAAATTGAGTAGCACCTATTCACTCCCCCTCTAGGTGCCCATACGATCCATTTCAATTGGTACCAGAGCCCCGGCTCTTAATTCGGGCTTAACCGCCTAAGAGAAGTATGGGTTCCAAGGGAGATGGGAGTGATGCTCCTGAGGTAGTCACCATGAACGATCTCAAGACGTTGGAAACAACCCTGGTGAGTTCAATGGAGGCTAAGATGGAAGAGATGCGTCAATTGATAATGCGTCTCTCCACATCCGCAACATCATCTCCATATAACTCTGAGGCTACCACTCCGCAATCCAAGGAAACGGGTAAAACCGATTCCAAAGATAACGAAGTGGTTGGTGATGGCACTGGCAAGAGATCCTACTCGAAAAATGATAGTGGTAAGGAAGGATACAATGAGGTTTCCCATGTGTATTCTCCTGATCCACCTATCCCTCACCCACATATACATAATAGGGGTGATCCACCTAAACTTTCAGCATCTACTTTCATTCAATGGCAATTTTTTATGAAGTCTCATGTGTGCAGTTCCTCCACTGAGTTGTGGAAAATTATCGAGAATGGTCTTCATGTTGGAGATCCCAACAATCTAACAAGAAGAGAGGTTGTTGATAGTCAACTCAACGCTACAACTCTACACATGATACATCTTGGTGTGGGTGACAAAGACATGCCACACATTCAGCATCTTAGTACAGCTAAGGAAGCTTGGGATGCTCTCACCGAGCTCTTCATCAGAAATGAAAGTATGAGAAGGAATAGATATGATGCTTTGAGCAATGAAGATGAAGGTTTTTATATGTTGGATGGAGAAAACCACGAGGACATGTATAGGAGGCTCAAGGCAATAGCCAACACTTTCAGGAATTATGGTGCCTCTCATGTTGATGATGCATGGATCAAGCGCAAGTATGTCAGTGCTCTTATGCCATTTGAGCCCATAGATTTGGAAAGTCTCCAAGGTAGGCATAACTACCACCTTATGACATCCAATGAGGTAATGCAAGAAATGGCCGCTTTCAAAGTGGCTGCCAAGAATGACGAAGATGCTCGTGCACGAGCTATGGGGATGCAAAAGGGGGTCAACATGGCCTTGAAGACTAGTGTGATTGATCATTATGAATATGCCATAGAAGGTATGGACCGTCCCGAGGATATAAAAAGGATCCACGGATAATACCTGGCTCTTTATGCTAGAAACTTTTGGAAAGACCCGACCAAGGCTAAAGCTGAACTAGAACGCAAGAGTGGAGCTTATGGAAGAAAGGAAAATGGTCCCAATCTAAGAACATGTTTCAACTGTGGAGACCGGCTGCACTTTGTAGATGAGTGTCCATATCAAAGTAGGGAAGATAATGGAGGAAGACTTATTTTCAAATACAAGTCAAAGGCACCACGCAAGAAACAATTTATAAAGAAGAATGCTCCTTTCAAGAAGCAACCAAAGATTGTTCTAGTGGCTCAAGAAGAATATTCTTCGGGAAGTGAAGATGAGGAACAGGATGATAGCTCTCAAGAGGTGGCTGCTATAGTCACCACATCTACATCAACATCTCTCTTCGACTCTCCGAACGAAAACGTCATCAACAAGAATGCTACTTGTCTCATGGCAAGAAGTTCCGAGGTAACTACTTCTAACTCTTCCTTTCCTAAGGCTATGATTGACATGGATGATCCTACTAGTCTTAAGGTTAAAGAAGAGATTATTGCTTTGGACTATTTCTTCACTAACTTGCAAGGTGAGCACAAAGTACATTTTGAGGCTCTTATGGACCAGCTGGCCCAAAATGAAGCTCTCCTCTAAGAAAAGGGCAGAATTGAAAGGGAGGATGCAATGGAAATTACATCCTTAAAAAATGCTCTAGAAGAAGAAGAGGCTCGGGTTTCTCTTGAAGAGAGGCTTGAGTCCATTGAGGAGTCACATGAATAAATAGTGACTAAGCTTGTTAAGGAACATGACAATGCAGTCGCCAAAGCAAAGAAGTTAAAGAAGGAAAAGATTGACTTTGGGGCTGCTCATGATAGACTCTCCGGGGAATTGGAGAAACTTGACATCGCTCACAAGGCGTTGAAAAGCGATTTCTCCATTCTCAATGAGTCGCATGATCAACTCCAAATTCGATTGGCCAAGTATGATGTTCCTAGCACATCCAAGTCAACATATATTCACAAGGAAAATGCTAGTGTGGAAGAAGAATTTGTCAAGTACATCACTCCCAGAGATAAGGGTGTTCTTGATGAAGTTCTTGGCAAGCAAAAGTCAAATCTTGGTAAATAGGGACTTGGGTATGTCACCAAGTCCAAGAAGAAGAAAAATAAGAAGAACAAGACCAAGAATGTTCAATCAAAGACAAGCACCACTGAGAAGAATGTCACAAAAGACAAAACTAACAATATTGGTTTTGCGGGGTCTCACAATCCAAATTATGAACTCTTTTGTGATTATTATGGTGATGTTTATGCTTATTATGTCGGTCCTTTTGATGAATATGTTGCTTGGTCTATTTGGGTTCCAAAGACCCTTGTTACTAACATGAGAGGACCCATTGAAAAATGGGTACCTAAAACCAAGAAGTAATTCTCTTGCAGGGCTATGCTTCCGGGTGGGTCGAAATGGGTGCTGGATAGTGGATGCACTAGTCATATGACCGGAAGCAAGGAGATCATCACGGAGATGCGTCCCAATCATGATAATACTACAGTCTCCTATGGTGATAAGTCTAAATCTCAGGTATTGGGTCTTGGCAAGGTTGTGGTTGCCCACGATATCTCTCTCGTGGACGTCATGCTTGTTGAGACCCTTGGTTACAACCTTCTTTCTATTCGTGCCCTTGGCAAGATGGGTTTTGCTGTTTTCATTGATGATGATTTGGTGGTACTCTTGTGGAGCAAGTCTCTAAAGGTCGCTTTCGTTGGGTACGTCGAAAATGACCTGTATGTGGTGGAATTTTCAAGGAAAACCACTTCGGGTCCGATGTGCCTATTTGGAAAGGCCGACGTGGGATGGTTATGGCATAGCCGTTTAGCCCATGTCAACATGAGAACTTTGCAAAGTCTCCACAAGGGTGGCCACATCCTTGGACTAAAAGACAATGCCTCCTTTGCCAAAGATCGTGTTTGCAGGGCTTGTGTTGAAGGCAAAATGCATGACTCTCCCCACAAGAGGAAGACTAGTGTGTCCTCAAAGAGGATCTTGGAACTGCTTCATGTGGATTTATTTGGTCCTCCATCTCATGCCAGTCTCAGCGGGAAGAAATATTGCTTGGTCATTGTCGATGATTACTCAAGATATACATGGGTCTACTTCTTCAAGCTAAAGAGTGAGACTCAACAAACGGTCATTGACTTTGCCAATGAAGTTCAACGTCAACACAATGTTCCTATCTTGGCAATAAGAAGTGACAACGGCTCTGAATTCAAGAACTACACTTTGAATGAGTTTCTAAGTAAAGAGGGGATTAGACATCAACATTCCGCTGCGTACACCCCTCAACAAAATGGTGTAGCCGAGAGTAAGAACCGCACTTTGATGGATATGGCAAGATCAATGTTGGCTGAATTCAAGTATCCTTACAATTTTTGGGCTGAAGCCATATCCACCGCTTGTCACTCATCTAACCGGATCTACCTCCGAAAAATCTTGGACAAGACTCCGTATGAAATACTTACCAGGAACAAGCCCAACATCTCATACTTTAGGGTATTCGGGTGTAAGTGTTTCTTTCTTATCAAAGGTGTCCGCTTGTATAAATTTGAGTCCAAGGCTTTAGAAGGTATCTTTGTTGGTTACGGTGCCGAATCCCACACTTATAGAGTCTACAACAAGCTCACCGGGACTGTTGTAGAATATTTTAGTGTGGAGTTCAATGAAAATAACGGCTCATATGTGGGGCAAGTTGATGTTTGTGATGCAGATGTTGAAATACCCCAAGATGCCATAAGAAGAATGGGCGTGGGATTTTTCCACCCCATTGAGGAACCCCTTGTGGCGGATCGGGAAGGACAATGCTCCACTCAAGTGGAGCCCTCATCAACACAAGATCAACAAGATCCTACTGCTGGAGAAAACTTTGCACCAACACCACAACTTTCTGAAGCTCATTAGTCTCCTGAACAAAATGGTAGTACCAGGCCGGACTATCCACCCCCTCCAAGGGGCGGACAGTCCGCCCCTGGCACTCCAACTCGTCCCAGGGGATCAGGAGAAGAAGAAATCAGCCAAGAAGACTCCAGGCCGGATTCTACGGCCCCCGACGGCGGATTATTCGGCCCTGGATCTCCCAGCTCTGTCAGACATTCTCAGGAAGAGGAAGTTGTAGCCTCATCTCCCAGGCCGGATAGTCCGGCCCCACCAAGGGTAGGATTATCCGGCCCTAAAGAACATGTTCAGCAGCATGCTCCTGTTGTCAACTCGGATCAAGATCAAGGGCAAGGTAGTGGACAAGACAAGGATACAAATGTTGAATCAACTCCTTCTAGAAACAATAAGGACATTGAGGCTCGTCGCAAGGCTCGTGCTGATCGAA
This sequence comes from Avena sativa, assembly GCA_916181665.1. Taxonomy (NCBI): domain Eukaryota; kingdom Viridiplantae; phylum Streptophyta; class Magnoliopsida; order Poales; family Poaceae; genus Avena; species Avena sativa. The sequence continues at coordinate 377,239,038 of OV702279.1, read as the reverse complement.
ACCTTGAGCTAAGGGGTCACACTCTTGACAAGGTTGTCGGTGATCTACGAAGAAGGGTGTCTACTAGAAGAGAACTTGCAAGCTTCTGTGATCATCAGGCTCACATTTCTATGGTTGAACCAAAGAAGGTCTTTGATTCTCTTGAAGATCCCGATTGGGTTGTTGCAATGCATGAAGAATTAAATAACTTCGAGCACAACAAATTTTGGAAGCTTGTTGAGAAACCAAAAGAATGCTGCAATGTTATCGGCACCAAGTGGATTTTCAAGAACAAACAAGATGAAAATGGCATTGTTGTGAGGAACAAAGCAAGACTCGTGGCTCAAGGATTCTCTCAAGTTGAAGGAATTGACTTTGGCGAGACCTATGCTCCTGTGGCACGTCTTGAGTCCATCCGTATCCTTCTTGCATATGCCACTCATCATAATTTTAAATTACAGCAAATGGATGTTAAGAGTGCGTTTCTTAATGGTCCACTACCTGAGTTGGTATATGTCAAGCAACCCCCGGGCTTTGAGGACCCCAAATTTCTGAACCATGTCTACAAACTCGATAAGGCGCTCTATGGACTTAAACAAGCCCCACGTGCGTGGTATGAGCACCTTAAAGAGCTTTTGTTAGACCGTGGATTCGAAGTTGGGCAAATCAATCCCACTCTTTTTACTAAGAAGGTTAATGGGGAGCTTTTTGTATGCCAACTATATTTAGACGGCATTATTTTTGGCTCTACTAACCAAGCTTTTAACGATGAACTTTCAAAGCTTATGACTGACAGGTTTGAGATGTCTATGATGGGTGAATTGAGGTTCTTTCTTGGATTCGATATCAAATAACTTAGAGAGGGAACTTTTATTAATCAAGCTAAGTACATCCAAGACATGCTCAAGAGGTTCAAGATGACGGATCTCAATGGCGTTGCTACTCCAATGCAAATAAAGTGTCATCTTGAGCTCAATCCCAAGGGTAAAGACGTGGACCAAAAGGTATACCGATTCATGATCGGCTCTCTCCTTTACCTTTGCGCATCTAGGCCCGATATCGTGTTAAGTGTAGGAGTGTGTGCAAGGTACCAAGCCGCTCCTAAAGAAAGCCACTTAGTGGCGATCAAACGAATCTTCAGATATTTGGTTCATTCCCCAAATTTTGGGTTATGGTATCCCAAAGGTTCAAGTTTCTCTCTATGTGGTTACACTGATTCAGATTGGGCTGGTGACAAAGATGATCGAAAATCAACTTCTAGTGCATGTCAATTCTTGGGCAGGTATCTAGTGTGTTGGTCTTCAAAGAAGCAGAATTGCATATCACTCTCAACTGCCGAAGCTGAATATGTTGCTGCTGCAAGTGCTTGTACACTGTTATTATGGATGAGGCAAACTTTAAAGGAATATGGTGTCAATTGTGACAAAGTGCCTCTTTTATGTGACAATGAAAGTGCTATCAAAATTGCTTACAATCCAGTGCAACATACAAGAACAAAACATATTGAGATTCGCAACCAATTCATTCGGGATCATGTTGCTCGTGGAGATATTGCACTATCCTTTGTGAGCACGAAGAACCAACTTGCTAATATTTTCACGAAGCCTCTTGATGAAGCAAGATTTTGTTATTTGAGGAATGAGCTAAATATCATAGATTCAAGGAGCTTGGCTTGACTACCCTTGCACACTCACTTACTCTGTTTCATGTATTTGGTTTAGATGCGGGCATAGACATAGGGGGAGTGTGGTCCTAATTGATTGGGCTAACCCTCCCCCCATAATGCCGAAAGCAAGACAAAATCATTTCCCTTAATATCATTTTGTGATATGTGGGTTATTGATGAGCATTGGTTTTGAACTCAAGATACATCTTCGCGGTGTCATGCCATGCTCTCCAACATGGTGGCTTCGGACACCGCTCTCTTACTTGAGAAGAGTTGGTTTTTATTGGCTCTCTTTTGATTTTCTTGCATATCTCTTGTTCTTATGGAAAACACACCCAACCTTGGCTTTTGTTTGATTTGTTCTTGCAACTTTGGGTCTGTAGTACCATCTCAGTTTGTTGCTCTAAACGCAAGCATTCTTTCCCTCCTTGAACCATCTATTCTTGCACACAAGTACACTATACACCATCGAGGGGTTTTGCAAGGATGCTCCGGCCTTAATCTGTCTTTACAGAAAATTCAGAGGGGACAAACTATCCGCCCCAAGTGGGGGCGGATTATCCGCCCTGGGCGAATTCTACCTCTTAAGGGCTGGGTCGGGGAGGCCAGGCTCAAACAGAGCAGCCAACCCTCCCCCAACCCTAGCTCTGCCCCCAGCCCCCACCGGAGCTTCTGCCCCTCCTTGGAGTCGATTTGACCACCGGATTCTCCGGTCCCTCCCTAGATCTTCTTCACCTTGCCTCCGGGTATCTTCTCCTCCGCGAGTTTCCTCCAATGAGTGAGTGTAACTCCCTCATCTCTCTCCTTTTGTATGGGATTCATTTTTTTGGTGGAAATCTCGTTGTAGAAGATCCTAGGTGTTTCCCTTACTTACTAGAATCAGTAGTATTGCAACCCTGGTGCCCGATCTGTTTTGCCATGGTAAATCTGGGCCATTCCAGAATTTTTCTGCGGGGGGTGGATTATCCGCCCCTGCCAGGGCCAGATAATCCGGCCTAGAGATTAAAATCTGGTCTGGTTTGGTTCTGATTTCCGCAATGCACATCCTTGGCTTGTGGATTGTTTTTCTACTATTTCTAACATTTCTCCTGGACTTGTGTGTGTGCTTATCTCCATGCTATCCCCCTCATGCTTTTCACAGGTGGTTCCAAGGCTACTAAGACCTTCTCTCGTCGTCCCCGTGCCCGTTATCTCAAGCCCACTACGGATGGGACGTTCATTGACGAAACAGAAGTTAACAGAGCAGCAAGAGAGGCTGAACGGATGGCAGAGGCAGCAAAGAAAACCAAGAGGACTGCATCTCGCAAGGGCAAACAGTCGCGGCCCAATTACAAGGCTATGTACAGTATTCAGTATGCCTCCATTCGCCAAACTGATTACTATGATGAGGCTGACAGTGATGGTCCCCAGAGGACTCTATGTTTTGGAATGCACACACTATTCATGATGATGTGTATGCCACTCTCAAGCTTCGCCCCATGCACCCCATCAATATGACTGAGGCCCAATCCAAGGCAAGGCTTCTTGAAGCATTAGATGTGACTAACAATATGGGGCTTCACCACCTTATGACTCTCCAATGCAACTATGATTCCTCCGTGGTGAGGCAGTTTTTATCGACACTTGTGATTTGCGGTGATGAGCGCCGTACCATGAAGTGGATGACCGGCACAACAATGATTCATTCGGACTTCCGCATTTTTGGGCAGGTTCTTGGGTATGCTTTGAAGGGAATATGCCCGAGAGGCAATAATAAAGTGGTTATTATCATATTCCTTGTTTATGATAAATGTTTATTTTACATGCTATAATTGTATTAATACGGAAACATTAATACATGTGTGTTTAATAAACAAAAAGGAAGTTCCTAGTTATGCCTCTCTTATAAACTAGCTCGTTGATTAACAAGATGATCAAGGTTTCCTGATCATGGACATTGGATGTTGTTAATAACGAGGTCACAACATTAGTGTAATGATGTGATGAACATTCATCCGAAGTATAGCATTACGATCAAAGTCATTGAGTTTATATTGCTATAATAACTTACGAAGTGATCCTAATCCTTAGACCATGAGATCATGTCAATCACTAACACCGGAAGAATTTCTTGATAACATCAAACGTCACACCGTAATAGGGTGATTATAAAGATGGCTTTAGAACTACTAAAGTGTTATGTTGAGGCCCATGGATCGAGAGTGGAATTTGTTCATCCCAATGACGGATAGATATGCTCTGGGCCCTCTCGGTGATATCACATTGATTAGCTTGCAAGCAAGTGATTTGATCACTAGAATGTTATATCACGGGAACAAGAAAAGAGTGCATGTCAGTAACGAGATCCAACTAGGTATGGAGATACTGATGATCGAATCTCGGACATGTAATATATCGCGAAACAAAGGGATTAAGATACTAGCATAAAAGGTTCCGACGATCACAAGAAAGTCATCGTTGAATGTGTGGGAGTCAGTATGGGTCTCCAGATCCCGCTTCTGATTATTGATCCGAGAGGGGTCTCGATCATGTCCGCATTATTCGCGAACCGTAGGGTGACACACTTAAGAGACACCGACATCCATTTGAAGCAAAAGTTTCATGCCGGAAAGAATAGCAAGCACAGGAATTTATTTCACTAGATACCGAAACGGGTTTTCGGGTGAAATTTGCAGGAAGTGTTTCTGCATGTGAAATGAAATACTAGCAAGGGGTTATATGTGAATGTTTGTCATTAAAGTAATTGAAAAAATTCTGAATAAATAAAAAGGAGTTTTATTTAATGAGAGTTTGCATTAAATTTGGTGGAATTTAATGGGATTTTGAGTGGGTTTTTGAGTGGAGGGAATTGAAAGGCATTTGAGTGAGCGGAGTGTCCACCCACATGAATGTGGAAGAGGTGGGGGCAACACCATGGCTGGGCGCATGGACCCTTGGGTGCCCCCCTCTCCCTATAAAAGGAGCCCCCCTCCCTCTCTCTCACTCACACCTCCTCGTGAAGGATCTCTCTCCCCCTCTAGTATTTATCCCGCATGGTCTCGGACTAGCAAGATACATGTTCCCGGTGGCTTTTCGGCAAGAAAGAGTTGTGATTCCGCTGCATCGCTGGAGCGAGGAGGCGTAGGTTGCTCGGTGCCTCGGACGTGTGTGCGAGCACGGATGCGCCGCTGGTTTGCGGCGCTAGGACTTCCTCTCGATCTTAAGATCGGCAAGAGATCGTCTACATCAACCACGAGTTTGGACTCGTTAATCTTTGTCGGTCTTCAAGGGTATGTTCTCTACGGATGTATATCCGCCCGTTGCTTGTATCTAGTAGATAGATTTTGGTACATAGTTGTTCCTATCGTAGGAAATTTTTTGTTTTCGATGCTGCGAACCCTACAGTGGTATCAGAGCCGGATCTATGAGTAGATGCTTTGCACGGGTAGTACACATATGAGTATGTGTGCGATGATGATCATTTTATTGCTTCTTAGTTGTACTTTGGATATTGGTGGCATAGTGGGATGAAGCGGCCCAGACAAACTTTACATGTCCTCGCACATGAGACCTATTCCACGCTTGACATGCAACTAGTTTTGGATAAGTGGCTAGCGGGTGTCTGTCTCTCTTACTATAGTCAATATCTAATTTGCAACGAGTTGTCAACAATTTGGTTATCCTCGTTGTGGTTTATGTTCGTAGGTAAGAACGGTTCTATCTTTTAAAGCCCTAAGCCACGTAAAACTTCCAATGGATAAATTAGAGGCGTCTAGTTTAGATTGTTGCTGGGCTAGTGTTATGATATGGTGATGTTGTAAATAGAAGTATGAGATGATACTCTTACAACACACATAACGTGTAAGTTCCATAGACCTTGGCCTTACACATAGAGGTATGATAGTGATCATACCACGATGCACATGATGGAGATCATATGTGGGAACCATATCATTTCACTTACAAACATGTGATGCTTGATTGCATCTTATATTGCTTGTTTGGCATTTTATTAGCATAATAAGATGATCCCTCATTTAGATATCAAGATAAAAATGTGTTCTTCCTTAATTATGCACCAACAATGTTCCGTCGCTTCAAGACATCATGTGATGATCGGGTGTAGTTGAATCCACGAGCATATCTCGGGTGTAAGACAGTTACACACGCGAATACTAAGGTTCTTACTTGGTGAGCCTAGCATGTACAAACATGGCCTCGGAACACAGACCGAAAGGTTAAGCATGAGTCATATGTTTTGATATGATGACCACATGGATGCTCGCCTTTGAAGCTACACCGACTCACGTGATGATCGGACTTGGTGTAGTGGATTTGGTTCATGTAATCGCCAAAAAGGCACGAGGGCTGTCGTTTTTGAGTGGGAGTTCATTTCTAATTTGGATTAGAAGAACTCAATTTATCATAAATTTAATCATAGTGAATTTGTATAATTTGTTGTAGTCATTGGCATTCGTTCACCACCTTATGCTTAGTTGTAATTGAGATAATAGAACTATAGAATTCTGGATATTTACTCTACGAACTGGTATCGTATTGTGTTGAGTGTCAATCTAAAGTTTAAAGTCCTATTGCAAACTTTTAGCAAACTATATTTACTCCGTGAAATTTAATAATTGGTATTAAATCGTGAGTAACAATTCCAGTGTTAGTATCTTAAGTATCATGTTTGCCTCCATGATTCTTGAATGTTTTTAATATCAAGTTTATCTAGGAGCTGAAAGAATTGTTTCAGAAACCATCATGTGTGGCAGATATAACGATATCTGAAACAATATTTTGGTTGCAATATGATAGAGTATAATGTATGTTCTCATATTGGCTGAGAATTTACAAAGGTTGGAGATGCTAGACATCCTGATCATCCAAAAGGGTTTTGGAAAGTAACGTTATACTCATGATTCGTCTTTATAAGCTACATTAGTTTGATCATGAAAGTCGTCATGATAAGGATGAATAGAAGATGTATGTAAAGTGTTTACTACACTAAAAGATTACTAAAGAATGGATTTTGAAAGAACGCCGATCATTTTGATGATGGTGATCTACTTCAAAGTGCAAGTCCAAAGGTATTATTATTTGAATATACACACTTTAGACTATATGTCATGTATATGGCGCCACTTTTGATGTTGATAGATTCTTTTAAAAGGAAAAGGAAATGCTGAAAGAGAATCTATAAAATATATTTGGTAGAAAAGAAAAGATTGGAAATATCCAATTTAGGTATATGGATGATATACATGTTATGGTTGTATTCTTTGCTTGTTAAACAATGTGGTTCTTGGGTATTGGATACCGAATTGGTTGGTATGAAATTTCATACGGAACGACGCAATTCATGAACCACAATGGCCTAATAAGTAACTAGCAAGAGAATATGTGATGATGTTCATCGAAAAAAACAAACCGTTGTTTGTATTTCTCGTTGACATCAAAGCTTGACTTCAAGATTTGTTTTAATAATTGTTATTTAAATCAGGTATTATGAGAACAAAGGTTGTTAAGATAATTACCGTATTCCATATAAGATGGATGATTTACAAATCTAGTTGAAGAAATCACATCCATAAAGCTAATGCTAAAATGTCGCAAGACAGATGATTGGAAGATCACTTACGAAGTGATATCGCTATTTAAATTATATTGGAAAGAAAACATGAAGAAACTCCATTTTTATGGATTTTTGGAGTCTTTGATTTGATCAAGTGATGCGTGTGAGACTTTCCTCGGGATAATTAAAACTTCATTCAAAGGCCAAAGAAGAACGATCGACTAAATTATTGGAATTTATACATATCGATGTATGTAGTCCATTATGTATAGTCGTAAGCGATGGACTTCAACTTCATATGCTTTCTCCGGAAATTTGAGTGAATATTCACTTAATGAGAAAGAAGTATGAAATATTTTGAAAATGTTTCAAAGACTTTCAAGATGAAGTGGAAAATCATTGTAACAAGAAAATAAATGATTTATGATTTTTATCATAAAGGGATTTATTTGAGTTACAAGTGTAACAAGAAAATAAATGAATTATGATTTTATCATAAAGGGATTTATTTGAGTTACAAGTTTAGCAAAACACCTAGATTTACATCTCCCGAAACACCATAGGAGTATGGAGTGTTTGAGATTTGTAATGAAACCTTGTTTGACATGGTTTGATCAAAGGTGTTATTTATAAAACTGCCATTATATTTTAAAAGATTAAAGGCTTTAGAGACTACCGCGTTTACACTGAAAAGAGCTCCGTCTTGATCCGTTGAAATGACACCATGGAAGTTATGGTTTGGGGTAAAACCCAAATTATCATTTCTTAAATTTTGGTATGCTAAGCATAAGTAAGATGTTTACAACCAAAGTCGGATGAGCATGACTTTATAGGTTATTTCGAATAACCATTGGATATTCCTCCATAACACCGAGGACAAAAGGGTTTATCGCTTGAAATGTGAAGTTTCTTGAAAAAGGAATTTTTCGCAAAAGTTAAGTGGGAGGACAATAGAACTTTGATAAGGTTAACGAACCTTAGCTAAATGTGCTGAGTTGCGCATCACCGGAAATCGTTCCGCAGGCTGCCATAATGCTCATAGCTTATGTGCCTCAAAGGTTGTGCTCACGGAGATCTAAGTTCTTATTGAACCAAGTAGGTCGGATAAACAATCAAATGCTGATATTTGAGAGTAAATCATTATTGTTTGACAATGATGAACCGACTACATGCAAAGAAGCGATGATGGGCCCTGACTCCGTCAAATGGCTTGAAGCCATAAAATCCGTGATAGTTCCATACACGAGAAATCAAGTTTTGAACTTGGAAGACCCTCCGAAAAGGTGTAAAAACCTATCGGTCGTATTTGGATCTATAAAGAAACAGACATGGATGTTTCACATCTATGAAATAGTCGACATGTCGGTAAAGTATTTTATGACAATGTTCAAGGAGTTAACTATGACAAGATTTGATCTTTCATAGCGATATTTAGTCTGGACGGATTAAAGTAGCAACCACTACATATAATTTGGTATATGGTAGATGAATAAACAAAACAAAGTTCTTCTAATAGAATGGTTACCTAGGACGTGTACAAGACACGGTCCAAAGGGTTTTGTTAAATTCAAAGGATGCTAAAAGAGCATGCAAACTTCAATGGTTGAAGTAAGCATCACGGAGTTGGAATCTTCACCGTGATGAAAAAGGAGTTTTCATCTGGAGACGATGAAGATGCTTGCATTTGCAAGAAATTAAGTGGGATCGTTGAGACATATTTCTAATACATTATGTGGAGGACATCTTGTTTATTGGAAATGATGTATATTTTATTGACAAAGGTTAAGAATTTCATTTTGATGAAAGACTTAGGCAAAACCCGAATATTTAGCATGAATGTCTATAGTGGATAGACTGTGACGCTAATATGGTTGTGCCAAACGTACATATATGAGATATTGAAGGAGTTCAATATAGAAACATCAAGAAACGGTTCTTGTCGCATGGAAAGGAATTGAATCAAGATTCAAGTGTATAGACACTTGATAAGTGAAACAAGATTCAAGCGCTTTGACACTTGATGAGTGAAATCACAAGAATGTTTTGATCAATCATACCATGATATGTACACATCCAGATATGTCCTATGCTCTAAGTGTTATGAGCATATACCAGAATGAATCATAAAATGATCATTGAACAATAGTGAGGATATTCTTATGATCTTTTAGAAGAACTAAGAATATATTTGTATAGAGGTGACAAACAATTACAAATAGTTCATTATAAAGTGTTACATTGATACTAGTTTTGTCAAAAGATACAAATTAAATTTATCTCAATTTAAACTATGGATGGCACAATATAACGGAAAGGAGATTCCATGATGGATTTGGATGAAATCCATAGTTAAGACATTGTGATGAATACTACAACAAAAGGCTAAGTATATGACTGCTATAGTAGAAGCAAAGGAGGGAATTTGTGTCAAGTAGTTTGTTATCAAACTAAGGTGTGGTTCGCAACGGGCTAACACTAAAGATATATTGTACGACAATAGTATCGACATGATTTAACCCCAAGGAACTAAAGGTCTCACCGAAAGACCAAATTTATACAATGCCATCTCATTGAAGAATGAGTGATGCGTGAAAACGCAAAGACATGCAAATACACACGGACCTGAAAGCGTCAGATCCGTAGATTATGTTAACCACTTGCAGTTGCGTATATGGAACACCAGAAAGCCATAGGTGTTAAATACGCAAAGTTTTCAAACTAGATTATTGTCTCTAGTACAAGTGGGAGACTGAAGGGAATATGCCTGAGAGGAAATAATAAAGTGGTTATTATCGTATTCCTTGTTTATGATAAATGTTTATTTTACATGCTATAATTGTATTAATACGGAAACATGAATACATGTGTGTTTACTAAACAAAAAGGAAGTTCCAGTTATGCCTCTCTTATAAACTAGCTCGTTGATTAACAAGATGATCAAGGTTTCTTGATCATGGACATTGGATGTTGTTAATAACGAGGTCACAACATTAGTGTAATGATGTGATGAACATTCATCCGAAGTATAGCATTACGATCAAAGTCATTGAGTTTATATTGTTATAATAACTTACGAAGTGATCCTAATCCTTAGACCATGAGATCATGTCAATCACTAACACCGGAAGAGTTTCTTGATAACATCAAATGTCACACCGTAACAGGGTGATTATAAAGATGGGTTCAGAACTACTAAAGTGTTATGTTGAGGCCCATGGATCGAGAGTGGAATTTTTCCATCCTGATGACGGATAGATATGCTCTAGGCCCTCTCGGTGATATCACATTGATTAGCTTGCAAGCAAGTGATTTGATCACTAGAATGTTATATCACGGGAACGAGAAAAGAGTGCATGTCAGTAATGAGATCAAACTAGGTATGGAGATACCGATGATCGAATCTCGAACATGTAATATATCGCGAAACAAAGGGATTAAGATACTAGCGTAAAAGGTTTCGACGATCACAAGAAAGTCATCGTTGAATGTGTGGGAGTCAGTATGGGTCTCCAGATCCCGCTTCTGATTATTGATCCGAGAGGGGTCTGGATCATGTCCGCATTATTCGCTAACCGTAGGGTGACACACTTAAGAGACACCGACATCCATTTGGAGCAAAAGTTTCATGCCGGAAAGAATAACAAGCGCAGGAATTTATTTCACTAGATACCGAAATAGGTTTTTGGGTGAAATTGCAGAAAGTGTTTCTGCATGTGAAATGAAATACTAGCAAGGGGTTATATGTGAATGTTTGTCATTAAAGTAATTGACAAAATTCTGAATAAATAAAAGGATTTTTATTTAATGAGAGTTTGCATTAAATTTTGGTGGAAATTTAATGGGATTTTGAGTCGGTTTTTGAGTGGAGGGAATTGAAAGACATTTGAGTGAGTGGAGTGTCCACCCACATGAATGTGGAAGAGGTGGGGGCAGCCCCATGGCTGGGCGCATGGCCCCTTGGGTGCCCCCTCTCCCTATAAAAGGAGCCCCCCTCCCTCTCTCTCACTCACACCTCCTCGTGAAGGATCTGTCTTCCCCTCTAGTATTTATCCCCCATGGTCTCGGACTAGTGAGATACATGTTCCTTGTGGCTTTTCGGCAAGAAAGAGTTGTGCTTCCGCTGCATCGCTGGAGTGATGAGGCAAAGGTTGCTCGGTGCCTCGGACGTGTGTGCGGGCACGGATGCGCCGCTGGTTTGCGGCGCTAGGACTTCCTCTCGATCTTGAGATCGGCAAGAGATCGTCTATATAAACCACGAGTTTGGACTCGTTAAGCGTTGTCGGTATACAAGGGTATGTTCTCTACGGATGTATATCCGTCCGTTGCTTGTATCTAGTAGATAGATATTGGTACATAGTTGTTCCCATCGTAGGAAATTTTTTGTTTTCTATGCTGCGAACCCTACATGCTTTCCATGGCCGTGACACTCCTTCTGGCCACCGCATTATTTCTCCACTCAAGCCATCCAAGGATACTATGCTCGCTCCATGTCTGTCATCTGATGGTATTGCTGGCACTTTCTCTGGCCTCTCCCCTTTGTATGCCTCCCTCGTTGGTCTTTTTAGGTACAACATATCTCCCTGTGGGGGCAACAATGACAAGATCCGTGGTCACCTGGTTCCTATTCTTGCATTTGCTCATGAGTATGCCACTAATTCTGGTTCAGCTATAGGTTACAAACTGGTTGTCATGGACTACTTATATCATGAGATGACGGATGCTATGATCAACATGCTCTCTATCCCATATGCCCCTTTCATTATGATGCTCATCAAGCATATGTTGCCCCTTGAGGACTTTGGCACTGATTTGGATGGTGTTCACAAGCCCAAGAAAATCTACAACAAGGCTCAGAAGACCCATCACCCTTCCACTGCCCCTGAGTCCTTCATACGTGATGCACGGGCCAGTGGTCGTCGTTCCGCGGTGTCCCCAATGGCACGCGAGGTTAAGCAGCTCAATTGGTTCCAGCGGAACATCTTTTGCATGGGCATTGACTCTCACAAGGGCCAGTATGAGGAGTATCGGAGGAGCCATGATATGGCTCACACTCAGCAGCTTATTCTTCACCATGTATCAGGTGCCACTGGCCATCCACCTCCTCCCACTGCTCGAGAACCATATGCTCAGTGGAACACTTCAGGGATCAACTATGGTGAGCTCGAGAGTTGCCTGTTTCCTCCACCTCCGAGGGCACCTACTCCTACAGCTGATGAGGATGATGATGAGTATGATGAAGAGGAAGGGGACGGGGATGACTACGATGAGGATGAGGAGGCGTGATCTTCTGGGGCGTTAGAGTCGCTCTTCTTCCTTTTTGGCGTTTCGATGCCAAAGGGGGAGAAGTAGCTCTATTAGGTCTCGTGGATTTGCATGGGTCGGGCGCAAACACTGTCTTTCAGTCGTTTATTTGCTTGCTTGTGCCCCTTTTAGCATGAACTTATTTGTTATTTGTGCTTGGTTTATGTAAGACTATGACGTGCTTTACTTTGTATGTTCTTCTGGAATTCCGAATTTATATTGTGGATCTACTCTCATGGAATTCTGGATTTATCTATGGAGTCTATTTGATGACATATGGAATCATGGGATTATCTAATGTATGCATCAATATTGTGGGATGTGCTTGGAGCCTGACAATCTCATTATTTTCTTTGGCTATAATCACATCCCGGTGGTATGACCTTGTTTCCTAACTCGCCTTGTTTTAATTGTCTTTGCTATGAAAGTTGCGTTCTCTCTAGTGTGTGTATTTGTATTCAATGCAAATTTTAAATATGCACACATCTAGGGGGAGCCTCTTTCATTTTTTTAAGGTGTCGTTAGTAGGTTTCATTGCAAATCCTAGTATTGTCATCTAACACCAAAAAGGGGGAGATTGAAAGAACATTTCATAATCCCTAGTGTTTTGTGTGTTAGATAACAATATCAAGGATTATTTAATGTGTGTTGAAGTGTTGCAGTTCTCTCTAAGGAAAAAGGAAAAGGAATATGCCTTTGGGGGGCGGATAATCCGCCCCACCCTTTTCCTAGATAGGCGCAAGCCCTAGAAGGGGGGCGGAGTTTCGGCCGGGATTTCCGGCCCCGCCGGATAATCCGCCCCTCAAAGGGGCCGGATAATCTGCCCCTCATGCTCAGCTTGAAGTTTGCCAAGGCGCAAGCCCCAGTGGGGGGCGGAGTTTCGGACGGATTTTCCGGCCCCTCTGGATAATCGGCCCCTGGAGGGGGTTGGATAACCCCCCCCCCCCAAGATCTTCATCAAGTTCTTCAAGGCGCCATACCTAGTGAGGGGGCGGATTTTCACCCTGGAATATCCGCCCTGGGGGCAGAGTTTTCCCTGGGGCAGATAGTCCGCCCCCAAACTTCTTCAACGGACAGATCTAGGCAGGGGGTATTTATGCCTGCCTTCCCCCTCCTGCCAGAATTCTTGGTTCATTCGAAAAAGTCAAGATCTGATCTGCAACCTTCATCCAAGAGAGCTCCACCTAGATCCACCCAAAGGCCCCGTCCCTTGGGGAATCGAAGGAGGAGGACTCGATCTTCAACAACTGTAATCAAGCGCTTCATCTCCTCTCCATTCATTTGGAGAATCACCGATCTACTTGTTGTCATCTCGGGAGCCCCCAATTCAGTTGTGGGTGTGTGCCCCGGTAGAGTTGTAAAGGCACCGGTTCCCGCCTCGAAGGGTACCAATAGTATAGAAGGAGGATCAGGCCTTTCGTGGCGAGATCCATCGGAGAATAGGGTGAGGCCTATTGTGGCGTGGTGGTCTTAGAACTGCCCACCCCTCCAACGTAGATGTACTTCCCTTAACAAGGAAGGAACTGCGGTAAAACAAATCCCTGTGTCTTTGCGTGCTCCATTACGGTTCTCTCGCTGCTCTCTTTACGTGCTTAGTAGCTAGGTTTGCATATAGGGAAATTCTCGTAGTTGCATATCTAGATAATTTACTTTGTGTCAAGCCTAAAATTGAAAAAGAACTAAAAATTGAGTAGCACCTATTCACCCTCCCCCTCTAGGTGCCCATACGATCCATTTTAGCGGTTCTAACATAATTATTCTTAATGGAGCAAGGAATAGTTGGTATACCTGGATCACCAAGTTTCTTTGGAACCTTACCATTGAAGGAATAGTTAGCAAGCAGAGTAGAAATCTCCTCATTAGGAATCTTCCTTTTATTAGAGACAATATCCTTCATATACTTTGAATAAGGAGGCAACTTAATAGCATCAGTCAAAGGAATTTTCAAGAATAAAGGTTTCATCCACTCACAAAACTTGTTGTAGTGTTCTTCCTCCTTTGACTTGTGTTTCTTACCTAGGAAAGGCATAGGTTTATGCACCCAAGGTTCTCTCTCTTTACCATGTTTATTAGCAATAAAATCTTCCTTTGTGTACCTAGTGTTCTTAGTGTATTTCTCTGGTTCTTCCTCAACTTCCTCCTTATCAGGAGACTCATCAATATTACCACTCTTAGTTTCAGCATCAGAGACAGATATACTATTAGGATCTATAGCAGGTTCAAGTGGTTCCTCAACTTTCTTATGTTTCTTTTTCTTCCTCTTACGAGGACTACCACTATCCTCACCTTGTTGGGAATCCTGCTCTATTCTTTCAGGGTGTTCTTCAGGATATAAAGGATCTTGAGTAGTTATACCACTCCTAGTTTTAATTCCATAAGCATGTTTATTTCCTCAAGCATTAACTAGCATTTCCTTTTGCACCTTAGAAAGTTGATCAAGTTGGGTTTGAACCATTTGAAAGTGTTTACAAAGCATTTTAATATCATTAGAAGTTCTTTCTACAATATCTTTCAACTCATGAATAGCTCTAGATTTTTCCAATAAATGATTCTGAACTTGTTTATTAAAATTACCTTATTTAACAATAAATGTCAAGTTCCTCTAAGCATTGATCAGGAGGCTTACCATAAGGAATATCACCTTCATTAAATTGGAGAGAGTGTACCTCAATAGTAGATGAGTGGAGAATTGGCTTGCATAATTCTTCTATAGGAGGTGATTCTTCACATCTTCAGATCTAATACCTTTCTCCTTTAGACACTTTTTAGCTTCCTTCATCACTTCATCATTTAATGCAATAACTCCCCTCTTCTTTGTTGTTGGTGGTGGAACTGGTTCAGGAGTAATAGGCTCAGGTGTATTCAGCTCAGTTGAAGTCCAATCATCATAATTCTTGTTTATCTTGCTCATTAATTCTTCAGCATCTGTAGGAGTCCTTTTCCTGAAAACACAATCAACAAAGCTATCTAGGTAGGTCCTAGAATCATCAGTTAGTTCATTATAATAAATATCAAGCAACTCATTCTTAGGTAATGGACATCCAGGATATGCATGAATCAAGGAACATAATCTTTTCCATGACTCAGGAAATTTCTCTTCTTCTTCCTGTTTAAAATCAAAAAGTCTCTGCAAAGCAGCATGTCTAGTACTGGGAGGAAAATATTTATGGAAGAAAGAACCAATCAAGCAATCAGGGCTATCAATGGAATCAGGAGGTAATCTACTAAACCAAGCCCTAGCTTCTCCTTTTAGTGAAAAAGGGAATATCTTAGCAACAAAGTACTTGCGCATTTTAAAATCATCAGAGAACAAAGCACTCATAGTAGAAATCTCATTCATATGAGCCACAACACTCTCATTTTCAGTACCACAAAACGGTTCTTTCTCAACAATATCTAAATAAGTTAAATCAAGAGAGAAATCATAATCTTTATCTTTAATATCTATGGGAGATGTGGCAAACTTAGGATCATAGGACTTCTTAGGTATAATAGTATGTCTAGCAAGGAGACTCTTAATATCACTAGCACCATGTGTGTTTCGGCACTCTTCAACAAATTCATCAGTGAGCTCAGTGTAACCATCATTAATATCAAAACTCTCACTAGACTTAGGTGAGCTAACAGGTGTAACAATGTCTTCACTAGGAGTTTCGGTATTCCCTAGACTAGCCATAGTAGTATCTAGAAAAGGACCTAGTGAACCACTCACATCAAGCACAGTAGAAGTAACATCATGAGTATCAAAAGCAGTTTCAGACTCAACAGTAGTAGCAGTGTGTGTATCATGAGTATGTGGTGGTGGTGTGACAAGCTTACTTATAACAGTCGGTGAATCAAGAGCAACAGAGGTGTTTAGTACTGTACCTCTTCTTGTACTGGATGGCAAAATAGGGAACTTTCCATCACGAGACTTCCCTATGATGAAAGGAGTAGCAGTGAACAATAATAGATCCAAGTGAACTTACAAATAAAGATATGCTCCCCGGCAACGGCGCCAGAAAATAGTCTTGATGACCCACAAGTGTAGGGGATCGCAACAGTCTTCGGGGGTAGTATTACCCAATTTATTGATTCGACACAAGGGGAGACAAAGAATACTTGCAAGTCTTAACAACTGAGTTATCAGTTCAGCTGCACCTAGAAATAGTTCTTGCTCACATAAGTTTATCAGTAGCAACAGTTTATAGTAGCAATAGCAGGAGTAACAGCAACAGTGAAACATGAGCAATAGTAACAGTAACGGTAATAGTAGGATTCGAGTGCGGTAGGCATAGGGATGGATGGACGGGCGTTGCATGGACGAGTCTAAACATGTAACTTCAAGATCTAGGGCATTGCAGATAAATAATAACAAGCATCCAAGTACTAAACAATCCTAGGCATGTGATCCAAATATAGTCATACGTGCTCGCAATGAGAACTTGCGCAACATCTTCTGTCCAGCCAGCCCGTGGCAGCAGCGGGGCCTCTAGGGAACTACTGGCAATTAAGATGCTCCTTTTAATAGAGCACCGGAGCAAAACATTAACACTCCGTGAACACATTTGATCCTCACACCACAGCCATCCCCTCCAGTTGTCCCAATTATTGTCACTTTGGGGCCTTTGGATCCGGACAATGATATGTGTACACAACTTGCAGATAAGATCACAAACAATACTATCATAATGATTCAATAATAAGTTCAGATCTGAGATCATGGCACTCAGGCCCTAGTGACAAGCATTAAGCACAACAAGTTGCAACAAAGTCAAATAGCACTAATAGACATACTAGGCACCATGCCCTAACTGATCTTATTCGATTACATGATAGAACTCATCCAATCCCTACCATCCCCAAGCCTACATCGGGGGATTACTCACTCATGGATGAGGGAATCATCGGTGGTTGATGGAGATGCGTTGGTGATGACGATGATCCTCTCCAAATTCCCCGTCCCGGCAGGGTGCCAGAACGGAGTTTCTGGATCCGAATCTTGGTTTCTCGTGGCGGCGGAGCGGAACTCTTTCTGGAAAACTATTGACCCCCCCTCTGTTTTTAGGTCAGAAGGCAACTTATAGACGCGAAGGGAGGCCGAGAAGCTGCCTAGGGTGGCCAAACCTCCCCCAGGCACGGGGTCAGTGGGCCCGCGCCTGGGGTGGGTCAGGGCCCCCCAGGCCTCCCCTCTGTCTGCCCTTCTGGCTCCATGGATCTTCTGGTGAAATATAATTTTTGGCATATTTTTCGGGATTTTTCCTGATAGTTCATTTTCTGCACAAAAACAAGACACCAAGGTAATTCTGCTGAAAACAGCGTCAGTCCGTGTTAGTTGTATCCAAATCACACAAGTTTAGAGGAAAAACAATAGCAAAGTGTTCGAGAAAGTAGACACGTTTGGACGTATCACATGGTTGTGGATGAGATCAGTGACGTGTTTCATACGTTGATCTTTTTACTGTTATCTTGTCTGGTGAAACTTGCCCCTTTTACTTGCTGTGACCATTTGACTTATGGCTTATATATTATGAAAGATCAAATTCTTTCATATTGGTGAAATTTGCCCCTTAATAGATTTACTCAATGATGTAAACTTGAGCAGTGCAACTCATTGCTCTCTACTGAGAGTAAAATTAATAAGTTAACTTTTATTTTTCCTTTTTGTTTGTCCTTTATTTTGCAGGTACAAGATCTGAAGATTAAGGATTTAGTATAGGTTTACTTTTAGACAGATAAATTCCTTTGTAAATTTTATTTCATTCTTTTGTAAGAAATGTGTAATAGCTTATTGATATAAATATATTTCTCTTTTTGTAATTTCCTGTCTGTAAAGATTCTTGATTGTCTCAATGAGTTACTCTTTGTAAATTATTCATAGAATAAAGATAAGAAATAAAGTATTCATTTATTAATTGGATTTCTTATTTAGAGTTTCTATTTCTATAAATTATTTCTTGATTGAATAATATTACTAAATCATTTTAGAATTCATTTTAAATATCAATTCCCAACTTTAAAATACAAACTCAAATTTCAAGTTTGAATTCAAATTCCTTTCCCCCAAAACACACTAATTCATAAAGATCATGTCAAAATTTATAACGATCACTCTCTAAATCTATTCCTATACTTAGAGAGTGAAAGAAACTCTGATCACTTTAGGTTTTTATTTGGCGAAAAATTTACCCATATTTTACAAATGAATGCATGCATATGCACAAATTCCTAAATCTACCATTCGTTGGTTCCTAAATGCTGAGATGTTACACAGGCGGAGATGCTACGCCGCGGGGGAGGGGCCAGGTGGGGGAGAGAGAAGGACACATGTTGGAGAGGGAGTGGTGGAGGTTTCATCCGGGCGTTCCTGGCTTCGTGGAATCGGCAGACGTATTTTGGAACAAAAGCGACTTGGGAACTCCTTCTGAGAATGCTAATGGGGCATTTTTTGCAAATCTGAATAACAAAACATCCTAAGAATGGCTTTTTGGGAATGCTAATGGAGATGCACTTAGAGCCTCTTTCTGCAGGTTACATAGCGGAAAGACGGAACGGAGCACCAGTGTCTGTCTTCTTCTCCAAAGCCTCCTACTCTGCGTGCGCTCCATCCTCGCGTGTGAGGCGGCTAAATGAGATGTACATTTCTAGACTTCTAGTTGGTCTTCCCACATCAGTTTAGTGTGTTCAGGATATTCTTGACAACAGAAAACCATCTGTAAAAAAAGAATGTAATCTCGATCATCAATTCTCTCCGTACATTGAAACTTTTTTAAAAAATGAATCTTAAAGCATACACTGATAAATCAAATCCAAATCGAATAATCACATACCCTTGACTAGTTCGATCGTCACACTGTGAATCAACGACTGAAAGCCTAATTGAGAAGAAAGCTGGGGTTTGTGATTTGTTGTTACAAAAAAGAAGATGGGATAATTGAGATAACTGAAAGTATTCTATTAATTACATTCGAATCTAATGGTAATAGGGTTGCCACTAATTTGTACTAAGTTCTTTTACTTATGTATTGCCACTTCTCCCAACATATGTTCAAAATGATTATATTTTTATTACACTTACTATTTTTAATCATAAAATAACTTTGAATATATTAATATAGAGCATATTTTTATTGCACAAATGTAATATATCTTCAATTACAAATATACCTTCCAGTAATTTTAAATTATACTTTGCGAGTAAAGTGATGTTACTTGTTGACTTCTTGGATACCCATGTCAAGCAAACATTTGGTTAAATATATTTAATATTGTAGATGGGAGAAAAATTATAAAAAAAATCACAAGTTTTCATAGTTTAATTGTGCCACTTGGGTGAATTGGTGGCGCATGTACATGTAGTTAGCATAAATTACATACATTTAAATATCTTGGTAGAGAGCTCAACAATGAATGGTCTAAAAAAACATATTAGTAGAGGTTTTCAAGTGCATGATAACCTATCCAAAGCATACAAAAGTAGATAATTCTAGAGTATATATGTTGTCTAGCCAGGGTTCTTTGTCGAGTTGTCGTCATTTCTCGTTTATTGTTTTTGTATGTGTATTTATTGGTTTTTTTATGAGCTTTTTATGTTTAGAGGTTCAGCGATTAGCTACAAACGTATCGGGGGTAACATGCTGAACTGGTATCACATGCATCGATGGTTGGAATGTTTGGAGGATGACAGCAGTCGGCACCTCAAAGATTTGTTTACTCCCTCGTAATTTTTCTATATTCGCAGAGTACAGTCAGACTCTCTTCTCTGTCAGTCTGACTGGCTCATGCAAGGAAAAGTCTGAACAAATGTTACAGGTCAATCTTCTGTCTAGCATTTCAGGAGGACCTCCTGTCAAATTGGATTTTGGGGGAGCAGTGTACGGTGTACCTGCAGTACTGTCTAGTTTTTTTTTTAACTTAGTAGTACGGTCTAGTTAGCCATACCGGTTAACGGAGAAGCATCTGGCAAGGAAAAACGAATCTCGATCATCAATTTCCTCCTTGCATTCGAACTAAAAAAGCAGCGGAAATCTGCAGTACACGCTGATAAATCAAATCCAAATCGTACAACCCCACCATCACACTGCTGAATCAAACGACTGAAAGCCTAAACAAGATGCAATGTGCGTTATTCATCAAACAGAACTCTGTCCATCTTACAGCCTCCTGCTGCAGGTGACGGACCTGAAGACGGACCAGGCCCAGAAAACGGAGCTGGAAATGGTGGAGACGAGCTGGAAATGAGGAGGAAGGAGGGAGAAGAGAAGAAAGAGAGGAGTAGGGCTGGTCGTATTTTTTGCCAAGTGTATCCAAATCTGAAAAGTTCAACCAAATCTGATCCTTCTTCGAAACTAATCCGGAATATGACCCCTGAGATCGGCGCCATTTAAAATGACGTCAAAGTTGTACATGTCGGCGGCAAGATGAAGCAGCTGGGAGGCAAACTAGGGAGGTCGGCGCCGTTTTAAACGGAGCCGACCTCCTTCAATTTGGTTTTCCGAAACTTCGGCGCCATTTTAAACGGCGCCTATCCAGGGGTCAGATTCCGAATTAGTTTCGAGAGGAGGTCAGATTCGGTTGAACTTTTTAGATTTGGCAGATTTGGCAAAAAATACGGGCTGGCCGGCGCGGCGCGAGAGGATAAGAAGAGCTGGTCGGGGGGGCTCAAACCCTGACAGGAGTGGTCAAGGACCAGGCCCCGACAGGCCCCTGCTTCTCCTCCGTCGACCGACAGGCCAGCATGCGGGACCCGCGTGCCACTTTAGTCGGGGCTTCGAGTACCGAGGAGGCTTGGTCGGTGCTTCATGCTCCGAACGGTTCTAGTCGGGGCATGGGCCTCCGAAGACGTCCTAGATTCTGAAATTCCTGATTACGTGTATTATTTATCAAATTGATTTAAAAATATATTATTTTAAAAAATTATGCAGAGTGTGACACCCTAACTTTAGGTGAAAAAATTATGTGACTAGACCCTGCTAGTTAGTCGTCCCACATCAGTTAAGTGAGATTTGTGTTGAAGATATCTTGACAATAGAAAAGCATCTGTAATAAAAAATAAAGTAATCTCGATCATCAATTCTGTCCGTACATTCAAACTTAAAAAAATAATTAATCTTTAAACCGAAATCCAAATCGAATAATCACATATCGTTGAATGGTTCGATCATCACACTGCTGAATCAACAACCGAAAGCCTGAATAAGATGCAGTGTCCATTATTCACCAAACATAATCCCCTCCATCTTACAGCCTCCTGCTGCAGGTGACGGACCTGAAGACGGACCGGAGCACCGCCGTGCCCGTCTTCCTCAACGCCTTACTCCGCCGCGACCCTTTCGTCGTCTTTGCCAGCGCCGTCCTCCTCCTGCTCTGCGAGCGCTCCATCACGCCGTTGGACGGCGCCGCCTCCGCCGATCCCCGCGCGTGCGGCGGCGTCATCAGGTGGCGGTCCAGGACGCGGTACACGGACGCGAGCTCGACGGAGTCGTACAGCTCGCTCCCGCAGTCCCATCCGCGGCGGAACGCGGCCTCCGCCTCCTTCTGCTCCGATCCCATCTCCGTTGCTTACTACCGTGGGTTCTCTCGCCTTGTTTTTATAGGAACAGCAAGAAATACTCGCCCGATCGAGACTGCATGCAGCTATAACCCCTTTCCCGTTTTAGCTGTGTATCTGCGCTGTACAGCTGTTGTACAGCAGGAAATTTTTAGGCAGCTCATCACTCGGGGATTTCTTTAGGGTGGGATTTCTTTAGCTTCTGATTATGGCATGTAATTAGAAATGTCATTCTATTAATTGTGCATGGTATCTACAGCCACCGTGTTTGGCACACTAAGTTTGGTGCAGTTTTATTTTTTGAAACATGGCAAAACTTTATGAAACTTTTCAGCACAGATCTTGAAGCATGTGATCGACTGGTGAAACATGCACCACATCTACATGTACAGTAGAAAACCGGGTTCGCCATGTAATGAAAGTTGTTACGTTTGAGCTTGTTAATATACCTGTAGCGTATAGCATAGGATATCTGTATAGATGGAAACTGATCACCCGTATCCCTTGATTATAGGATCGGATCAGTACCTTAATTGTATCCTTGTAAACCACCATGTATTGACAATATATAATGAGAGGGCGTGCGCCGTATTGGTGTACAACCAAAAAAACCCTAATTACTTTTAGGGAGTGCCTAGATCTCAGGCGCCTGAGAATTAGTTATGTCTAAGTCGCTGATGTCATTCTAATATTTGTGCTAATTCTTAGTTGCAACCTACTTGCAACTCATAATATTTGTACTAGTTCTCAGTTACAACCTAGTTGCAACTCATTAAATTCTCAGTTACACCCAAGTTGCAACTCATGTATAGCACGAATCACGAGGTAAATCAAACGGTAAAAGAGGCGACTGAGACTTAAAAAGTTCTCAGGCGCCTGAGAACTAGCAAATCCGTTACTTTTATATGGTATCAGAGCGTATTCTTCCCAAAACATCCACCATGAGTACTTCCTCGATCACGGCGTCGGCGGCAGCCTCGTCCTCCATCGACAGCAACCCCACCGTGAGATTGAATCGAGAGAACTACCTCCTCTGGGTGGCGCAGCAGGAGCCGATCCTCCGTGGTCGCCGTCTTCTTGGCTATGCCGATGGCACCATCCAAGCGCCGCCCACATCCATCAAGATCGGAAACCGTGGACGGCAAGGCCGTCGAGAAAACGGTCCCGAATCCGGAGTACGACGAGTGGTTCACCAATGACCAGCTCGTTCTCGGTCGCCTAGTCACCTCCCTCGAGCCCGACGTGCTTATGCAGATCGTTGGTCTGAAGACGTCGGCGGCGGTCTGGTCCGCCCTTGCCGCATCCTTCGCGGCTCAGTCGAAGGCCCGCATCAACCTTCTCCGTGTCCAACTTGCGCACACGCACAAGAACGACCTCTCCGCGTCCGACTACTTTGGGCGCATGAAGATCTTGGCCGATCAGATGACGGCAGCTGGCCGCCCGATCGATGATTCCGAGCTCATCAGCTACATCTTGGCCGGTTTAGACGTGGAGTACAACTCCCTCAACCAGGCCTACAATCTGCAAGGGTGCGTCATGTCCTTATCGGACTTCTTCTCGCACTTCATCACCACCAAGCAAACCCTAGAGCGGCAGGCTCGCATGCGCCAGTTCAGCGCCTCCGCGAACGCTGCCGCGCGTGGCTACCGTGGCGGCGGTGGCGCTCCAAACCAGGGTGGCGGTGGTGGATACCCACCGCAGGGAGGCGGTGGCGGCTACCTGAACCAAGGAGGCGGCGGTGGCTACTTGCATCAAGGCGGACACCGCGGCGGCAATGGCGGCCGCTATGGCGGCAACGGCAACCAGGGCGGCGGTGGCAGCGAACCTCGCTATGACAACCGCCAGCAGCAGCAGCAACAAAAGAACCAAGGCGGCGGTGGGAGACGCAACAACAATCGCAACCACGGCCCTCGCTGTCAAGTCTGCAAGGTTTACGGCCACACTGCGTTGCAGTGTAAAGACCGGTTCAATCACTCCATTCAAAGTGAAGAGGAGGAGCACGTCGCTGCCTATATTCAGAACAATCGCAACGAGTCTCCGTGGTACACGGACACGGGAGCAACGGACCACATCACCGGCGAGCTTGATCGCTTGACCTTCCGCGACAAGTACTACGGGCGTGATCAGGTTCAAACTGCGAATGGTTCAGGTATGACCATTAAACATATTGGCCAAACATCTATTAATATCCGGGTTAAAGATCTCTCTAAATAATATTCTTCACATTCCTTCGGCTACAAAAAATCTTGTTTCTGTCCATCGTCTAGCTGTTGATAATGATGTATTTGTAGAATATCATCCATTGCATTTTTTTGTGAAGGATCGGGCCACGAAGAGGGTTCTTCTTCGAGGGGGATGTGAGGGGGGACTCTATCCTCTCGTTTCGGCGTCATCTTCTCTGTCCAAGAAGCACGCCTATTTCGCCACGTCTCCAAGCCAGGAGCTTTGTCATCACCGCTTTGGTCATCCGGCTTTCCCTGTTGTGCGTCGGATTCTTCAGTCAAATAATTTAGGTTTTTCCAAGGGATCCAATAAATTGTCGGTTTGTGATGCATGTCAACAAGCCAAGAGTCATCAGCTACCTTATACTCATACTCATAAACTTTCTACATCTCCTCTTGAACTCATTTATTCTGATGTATGGGGCCCAGCCATTCCTTCGGCGGGTGGTTTTAAATATTATGTGAGTTTTATCGATGATTTCAGTAAATTTGTGTGGTTTTATCCCATTAAAACTAAAGCTGATGTATTTCCTATCTTTACTCAATTTCAATCCCTTGTTGAGCGCCAACTTGCTAAAAAGATTATTTCTGTGCAGACCGACTGGGGTGGCGAGTATCGCAAACTCCACTCTTTATTTCAGCGGATTGGCATTGACCATCGTGTCTCTTGCCCGCATACCCATCAACAAAACGGTGTTGTTGAGCGCAAACACCGACACATAGTTGAGATGGGTTTGGCTCTTCTTGCTCACTCCCACGTGTAGGGTTCGCAGCATAGAAAACAAATTTTTTCCTACGATGGGAACAACTATGTACCAAGATCTATCTACTAGATACAAACAACGGGCGGATGTATATCCGTAGAGAACATACCCTTGAAGACCAACAAAGCTTAACGAGTCCAAACTCGTGGTGGATGTAGACGATCTCTTGCCGATCTCAAGATCGAGAGGAAGTCCTAGCGCCGCAAAACAGCAGCGCATCCGTGCTCGCACACACGTTCGAGACACCGAGCAACCTCCGCCTCCTCGCTCCAGCGATGCAGCGGAAGCACAACTCTTTCTTGCCGAATAGCCACCGGGAACATGTATCTCGCTAGTCCGAGACCATGGGGAATAAATTCTACAGGGGGAGAGAGATCCTTCACGAGGAGGTGTGAGTGAGAGAGAGGAAGGGGGCTCCTTTTATAGGGAGAGGGGGCACCCAAGGGGCCATGCGCCTAGCCATGGGGCTGCCCCCTCCCCTCCTTTCATTCATGTGGGTGGACACTCCACTCACACAAAAGCCTTTCAATTCCCTCCACTCAAAAACCCACTCAAATTCCCATTAAATTTTCACCAAATTTAATGCAAACTCTCATTAAATAAAACTCCTTTTATTTATTCAGAATTTTGTCAATTACTTTAATGACAAACATTCACATATAACCCCTTGCTAGTATTTCATTTCACATGCAGAAACACTTTCTGCAATTTCACCCGAAAACCCGTTTCGGTATCTAGTGAAATAAATTCCTGCGCTTGTTATTCTTTTTGGCATGAAATTTTTTCTCCAAATGGATGTCGGTGTCTCTTAAGTGTGTCACCCTACGGTTCACGAATAATGCGGACATGATCGAGACCCCTCTCAGATCAATAATCAGAAGCGGGATCTGGAGACCCATACTGACTCCCACACATTCAACGATGACTTTCTTGTGATCGTCGGAACCTTTTACGCTAGTATCTTAATCCCTTTGTTTCGCGATATATTACATGTCCGAGATTCGATCATCGGTATCTCCATACCTAGTTTGATCTCGTTACTGACATGCACTCTTTTCTTGTTCCCGTGATATAACATTCTAGTGATCAAATCACTTGCTTGCAAGCTAATCAATGTGATATCACCGAGAGGGCCCAGAGTATATCTATCCGTCATCGGGATGAACAAATTCCACTCTCGATCCATGAGCCTCAACATAACACTTTATTAGTTCTGAATCCATCTTTAAAATCATCCTGTTACGGTGTGACGTTTGATGTTATCAAGAAACTCTTCCGGTGTTAGTGATTGACATGATCTCATGGTCTAAGGATTAGGATCACTTCGTAAGTTGTTATAGCAATATAAAATCAATGACTTTGATCGTAATGCTATACTTCGGATGAATGTTCATCACACCATTACACTAATGTTGTGACCCCGTTATTAACAACATCCAATGTCCATGATCAGGAAACCTTGATCATCTTGTTAATCAACGAGCTAGTTTATGAGAGAGGCATAACTAGGAATTTTCTGTTTGTTTATTAAACACACATGTATTAACGTTTCCGTATTAATACAATTATAGCATGCAAAATAAACATTTATCATAAACAAGGAATACGATAATAACCACTTTATTATTGCCTCTCGGGCATATTCCCTTCAGTCTCCCACTTGCACTAGAGACAATAATCTAGTTTGAAAACTCTGCGTATTGAACACTTATGGCTTTCCGGTGTTCCATATACGCAATTGCAAGTGGTTAACATAATCTACGGATCTGACGCTTCAGGTCCGTGTGTATTTGCATGTCTTTGCGTCTTCACGCATCACTCATTCTCCAATAAGATGGCATTGTATAAATTTGGTCTTTCGGTGAGACCTTTAGTTCCTTGGGGTTAAATCATGTTGATACTATTGTCATACAATATATCTTTAGTGTTAGCCCGTTGCGAACCACACCTTAGTTTGATAACAAACTTCTTGACACAAATTCCCTCCTTTGCTGCTACTATAGCAGTCATATACTTAGCCTTTTTGTTGTAGTATTCGTCACAATGTCTTAACTATGGATTTCATCCAAATCCATTATGGAATCTCCTTTCCATTACATTGTGACACCCATAGTTTAAATTGAGATAAACTTAATTTGTATATTGTGACAAAACTAGTATCAATGTAACGTCTTACAATGAACTATTTGTAATTGTTTGTCACCTCTACACAAATATATTCTTAGTTCTTCCAAAAGATCATAAGAATATCCTCACTATTGTCCAATGATCATTTTATGATTCATTCTGGTATATGCTCATAACACTTAGAGCATAGGACATATCTAGATGTGTACATATCATGGTATGATTGATCAAGACATTCTCGTGATTTTACTCATCAAGTGTCAAAGCACTTGAATCTTGTTTCACTTATCAAGTGTCAATACACTTGAATCTTGATTCAATTCCTTTCCATGCGACAAGAATCGTTTCTTGTTGATTCTATATTGAACTCCTTCAATATCTCATATATGTACGTTTGGCACAACCATATTGGCGTTACAGTCTATCCACTATAGACATTCACGCTAAATATTCGGGTTTTGCCTAAGTATTTCATCGAAATGAAATTCTTAACCTTTGTTAATAAAAGATACATCATTTCTAATCAACAAGATGTCCTCCACATAATGTATTAGAAATATGTCTTAGCGCTCCCACTTAATTTCTTGCAAATGCAAGCATCTTCATCGTCTCCTGATGAAAACTCTTTTTCATCACGGTGAAGATTCCAACTCCGCGATGCTTACTTCAACCATTGAAGTTTGCATGCCCTTTTTAGCATCCTTTGAATTAACAAAACCCTTTGGATCGTGTCATGTACACGTCCTAGGTAACCATTCTATTAGAAGAACTTTGTTTTGTTTATTCATCTACCATATACCAAATTATATGTAGTGGTTGCTACTTTAATCCGTCCAGACTAAATATCGCTATAAAAGATCAAATCTTGTCATAGTCAACTCCTTGAACATTGTCGTAAAATATTTTACGACATGTCGACTATTTCATAGATGTGAAACATCCATGTCTGTTTCTTTATAGATCCAAATACGACCGATAGGTTTTTACACCTTTCCGTAGGGTCTTCCAAGTTCAAAACTTGATTTCTCGTGTATGGAACTATCACGGATTTTATGGCTTCAAGCCATTTGACGGAGTCAGGGCCCATCATCGCTTCTTTGCATATAGTCGGTTCATCATTGTCAAACAATAATGATTTACTCTCAAATCTTAGTATTTGATTGTTTATTCGACCGTCTTGGTTCAATAGGAACTTAGATCTCCGTGACCGCAACATTTGAGGCACGTAATCCATGAGCATTCTGGCTGCCTCCGGAACATTTTCTGGCGCTGCGCAACTCAGCATATTTAGCTAAGGTTCGTTAACCTTATCAAAGTTCTATTGTCCTCCCACTTAACTTTTACGAAAAAATTCCTTTTTCAAGAAACTTCATGTTTCAAGCGACAAACCCTTTTGTCCTTGGTGTTATGGAGGAATAACCAATTGTTATTCGAAATAACCTACAAAGACATGCTCATCCGACTTCGGTTGTAAACATCTTACTTATGTTTAGCATACCAAAATTTAAGAAATGACAACTTGGGTTTTACCCCAAACCATAAGTTCCATGGTGTCATTTCACCGGATCAAGATGGAGCTCTTTTCAGTGTAAAAGCGGTAGTCTCTAAAGCTTTAATCTTTTAAAACATAATGGCAGTTTTATAAATAACACCTTTGATCCAACCATGTCAAACAAGGTTTCCTTACAAATCTCGAAACATTCCATATTCCTATGGTGTTTCAGGAGATGTAAATCTAGGTGTTTTGCTAAATTTGTAACTCAAATAAATCCCTTTTATGATAAAATCATAATTCATTTATTTTTCTTGTTACACTTGTAACTCAAATAAATCCTTTTATGATCAAATCATAATTCATTTATTTTTCTTGTCACAATGATTTTCACTTCATCTTGAAAGTCTTTGAACATTTTCAAATATTTCACACTTCTTTCTCATTAAGTGAATTATTCACTCAATTTCCGGAGAAAGTATATGAAGTTGAAACCCATCGCTTACGACTACACATAATGGACTACATACATCGATATGTATAAATTCCAATATTTTAGTCGTTCGTTCTTCTTTGGCCTTTGAACGAAGTTTTAATTATCCCGAGGAAAGTCTCACAAGCGTCACTTGATCAAATCAAAGACTCCAAAAATCCATGAAAATGGAGATTCTTCATGTTTTCTTTCCAATATAATTTAAACGGTGATGTCACTTCGTAAGTGATCTTTCAATCATTTGTCTTGCGACATTTTAGCATTAGGTTTTATGGATGTGATTTCTCCAACTAGATTTGTAAATCATCCATCTTATATGGAATACGGTAATTATTTGAACAACCTTTGTTCTTATAATACCTGATTCAAATAACAATTATTAAAACAAATCTTGAAGTCTAGCTTTGATGTCAACGAGAAATACAAACAACGGTTTATTTTTTTTCGATGAACATCATCACATATTCTCTTGCTAGTTACTTAGGCCATTGTGGTTCATGAATTGCGTCGTTTCGTATGAAATTTCATACCAACCAATTCGGTATCCAATACCCAAGAACCACATTGTTTAACAAGCAAAGAATACAACCATAACATGTATATCATCCATATACCTAAATTGGATATTTTCAATCTTTTCTTTTCTGCCAAATATATTTTATAGATTCTCTTTCAGCATTTCCTTTTCCTTTTAAAAGAATCTATCAACATCAAAAGTGGCGCCACATACATGACACATAGTCCAAAGCGTGTATATTCAAATAATAATACCTTTGGACTTGCACTTTGAAGTAGATCACCATCATCAAAATGATCGGTATTCTTTCAAAATCCATTCTTTAGTAATCTTTTAGTGTAGTAAACACTTTACATACATCTTCTATTCATCCTTATCATGACGACTTTCATGATCAAGCCAATTTAGCTTATAAAGGAGAATCGTGAGTATAACATTACTTTCCAAAACCCTTTTGGATGATTAGGATGTCTAGCATCTCCAACCTTCGTAAATTCTCATCCAATATGAGAACATATATTATACTCTATCATATTGCAACCAAAACATTGTTTCAGATATCGTTATATCTGCCACACATGATGGTTTCTGAAACAATTCTTTCAGCTCCTAGATAAACTTGATATTAAAACAATCAAGAATCGTGGAGGCAAACATGATACTTAAGATACTAACACTGGAATTGTTACTCTCGATTTAATACGAATTATTAAATTTCACGGAGTAAATAGAGTTTGCTGAAAGTTTGCAATAGGACTTTAAACTTTGATTGACACTCAACACAATACGATACCAGTTCGTAAAGTAAATATCCAGATTCTATAGTTCTATTATCTCAATTACAACTATGCATAAGGTGGTGAACGAATGCCAATGACTACAACAAATTATGAAAATTCACTTTGATTTAATTTATGATAAATTGAGTTCTACTAATCCAAATTAGAAATGAACTCCCACTCAAAAACGACATCCCTCGTGTCTTTTTGGTGATTACATGAACCAAATCCACTACACCAAGTCCGATCATCACGTGAGTCGGCGTAGCTTCAAAGGCGAGCATCCATATGGTCATCATATCAAAACATATGACTCATGCTTAACCTTTCAGTCCGTGTTCCGAGGCCATGTCTGTACATGCTAGGCTCGCCAAGTAAGATCTTAGTATTCGCGTGTGTAACTGTCTTACACCCGAGATATGCTCGTGGATTCAAGTACACCCGATCATCACGTGATGTCTTGAATCGACGAAACATTGTCGGTGCATACTTAAGGAAGAACACATTTTTATCTTGGTATATAAATGAGGGATCATCTTATTATGCAAATAAAATGCCAAACAAGCAATATAAGATGCTATCAAACATCACATGTTTATCAGTGGAATGATATGGTTCTCGCATATGATCTCTATCATGTGCACCGTGGTATGATCACTATCATACCTTTATGTGTAAATCCAAGGTCTATGGAGTTTACACGTTATGTATGTTGTAAGAGTATCATCTCATACTTCTACTTACAACATCACCATATCATAACACTAGCCCAGCAGCAATCTAAACTAGACGCCTCTAATTTATCCATTGCAAATTTTACGTGGCTTAGGGCTTTCGAAGATAGAACCGTTCTTACCTACGAACATGAACCACAACGAGGATAACCAAATTGTTGACAACTCGTTGCAAATTAGATATTGACTATAGTAGGAGAGACAGACACCCGCTAGCCACTTATGCAAAACTAGTTGCATGTCAAGCGTGGAACAGGTCTCATGTGCGAGGACATGTAAAGTTTGTCCGGGCCGCTTCATCCCACTATGCCACCAATATCCAAAGTACAACTAAGAAGCAATAAAATGATCATCATCGCCCACATACTCACATGTGTACTACCCGTGCAAAGCATCTACGCATAGATCCGGCTCTGATACCACTGTAGGGTTCGCAGCATAGAAAACAAAAAATTTCCTACGATGGGAACAACTATGTACCAAGATCTATCTAATAGATACAAACAACGGGCGGATGTATATCCGTAGAGAACATACCCTTGAAGACCGACAAAGCTTAACGAGTCCAAACTCGTGGTTGATGTAGACGATCTCTTGCCGATCTCAAGATCGAGAGGAAGTCCTAGCGCCGCAAAACAGCAGCGCATCCGTGCTCGCACACATGTTCGAGGCACCGAGCAACCTCCGCCTCCTCGCTCCAGCGATGCAGCGGAAGCACAACTCTTTCTTGCCGAATAGCCACCGGGAACATGTATCTCGCTAGTCCGAGACCATGGGGAATAAATTCTAGAGGGGGAGAGAGATCCTTCACGAGGAGGTGTGAGTGAGAGAGAGGGAGGGGGGCTCCTTTTATAGGGAGAGGGGGGCACCCAAGGGGCCATGCGCCCAGCCATGGGGCTGCCCCCTCCCCTCCTTTCATTCATGTGGGTGGACACTCCACTCACACAAAAGCCTTTCAATTCCCTCCACTCAAAAACCCACTCAAATTCCCATTAAATTTCCACCAAATTTAATGCAAACTCTCATTAAATAAACTCCTTTTATTTATTCAGAATTTTGTCAATTACTTTAATGACAAACATTCACATATAACCCCTTGCTAGTATTTCATTTCACATGCAGAAACACTTTCTGCAATTTCACCCGAAAACCTGTTTCGGTATCTAGTGAAATAAATTCCTGCGCTTGTTATTCTTTTCGGCATGAAAATTTTGCTCCAAATGGATGTCGGTGTCTCTTAAGTGTGTCACCCTACGGTTCGCGAATAATGCGGACATGATCGAGACCCCTCTCGGATCAATAATCAGAAGCGGGATCTGGAGACCCATACTGACTCCCACACATTCAACGATGACTTTCTTGTGATCGTCGGAACCTTTTACGCTAGTATCTTAATCCCTTTGTTTCGCGATATATTACATGTCCGAGATTCGATCATCGGTATCTCCATACCTAGTTTGATCTCGTTACTGACATGCACTCTTTTCTCGTTCCCGTGATATAACATTCTAGTGATCAAATCACTCTTCTTGGTGATTTGTAAAAGTTGATGCTGTCTTTTGACCTTCAATATTCTATTCTATAATAAATAAAGAATCCAATTGATCAGATAAGTAGGACGATCTAGCTTTTCTTCCTGGCGCAAAGGCAGGCATAAAACCTGCAATAACTTTAGGTGAGGCTGAGAACCCACCCTTACCTTATCCTTTATCCCCACTCTATTTGATAGGGACCAGTACATACGATCAAGAAGGCAAGGCAGAAAGCACTCTGTCCGATAAAAGGATTCAAGTTCTACTATCTCTTGTTGAAAGAAGGAAGGATGTTGGGTACTCTTACCCCGCTTGAGCTACCATACTTTGTTGGATTTACGACAGACCATCTATCCGTCATCGGGATGAACAAATTCCACTCTCGATCCATGAGCCTCAACATAACACTTTATTAGTTCTGAATCCATCTTTATAATCACCCTGTTACGGTGTGACGTTTGATGTTATCAAGAAACTCTTCCGGTGTTAGTGATTGACATGATCTCATGGTCTAAGGATTAGGATCACTTCGTAAGTTGTTATAGCAATATAAAATCAATGACTTTGATCGTAATGCTATACTTCGGATGAATGTTCATCACACCATTACACTAATGTTGTGACCCCGTTATTAACAACATCCAATGTCCATGATCAGGAAACCTTGATCATCTTGTTAATCAACAAGCTAGTTTATGAGAGAGGCATAACTAGGAATTTTCTGTTTGTTTATTAAACACACATGTATTAATGTTTCCGTATTAATACAATTATAGCATGCAAAATAAACATTTATCATAAACAAGGAATACGATAATAACCATTTTATTATTGCCTCTCGGGCATATTCCCTTCACCACGTTCCTTTAAAATATTGGGATGAAGCTTTTAGCAAATACTGGCCATATGACTAATGATCATGCAAATGAATCACTTGTTTTTGTTCCTAGTCCCCTGTTGCAGCGTCAGGTACATGGTGATGATGGCAGCTGCACTACGATTCCTGGCACGTCCCCTCTGCCAGGCGCTGCCCCTCGTGCCTCTACTACAGCCTCGCATGCAGCCCACAACGAGGTCCATCATGGCGCTGATCACAGCGATGTCGCAAGTGATCCCTCCAGCGACAGTGAAACAGCGGCTCCCTCGCCCGCTTCATCGGCAACCTCTGCAGTGGGTCATGCCTCCTCGCCTTCATCGTCCTCTCCGTCGACCGGCTCTTTCCCGCCTCCAAGCCCGGCGGTGACACCTCCACCACCTCCGCCACCTCCCGGTCCCGTGACACGTCTTCGCACCGGCAACCTGAAGCCTCTTGTTTGGACAGACGACACGGTTCGTTATGGTCTCTCTGCTGCTCCTTCTGCTGAGCCTGGCTTGCTTAATGCGGCTCTCTCTTCGCCGCACTGGAAGGCTGCTATGGACCAGGAAATTGATGCCCTCAACCATAATGGCACTTGGTCTCTTGTTCCCCTGTTCATAATCACAACATCATCGACTGCAAGTGGGTTTACAAGGTCAAGCACAAGTCCGATGGCTCCATTGATCGCTATAAGGCCCGACTGGTGGCGAAGGGTTTTCGTCAGCGTTATGGTCTTGATTACGAGGAGACCTTCAGTCCGGTGGTTAAACCGGCAACTATTCGTCTTGTTTTGTCCCTTGCGGTTTCCCGTGGTTGGAATCTTCGCCAATTGGATGTTCAGAACGCGTTTTTGCATGGTGTTCTGGAAGAAGAAGTCTATACTACGGATGTGAGTCGTTCACACTTCGTCTGGGTACACGGATGTGAGTCGTTCGCATGTGAGACAACCCCCTGGGTACACGGATGTGAGTTGTTCGCACTTCGTCTGCAAGCTTCAGAAGGCTTTATATGGGCTTAAACAGGCTCCTCGTGCTTGGTTTGCTCGCCTCAGTTCCATGCTGCAGTCTTTTGGGTTTACTCCTTCTCGGGCCGACACATCGCTATTTATTTTCCGCTCTGGCGATATTGTCTTATATGTCCTGGTTTATGTTGATGACATCATTGTCACGGGCTCTTCTCCAGCTGCTATTCAGGACTTGCTTCGTGATTTGCATGATTCCTTTGCTCTCAAGGATCTTGGTGATTTGCACTTCTTCCTTGGCATTGAGGTACAGTCTTCAGTCGATGGTCTTATCCTTTCTCAGACCAAGTATATTCATGATTTGCTTCAGCGCGTTGGTATGACCGGCTGCAAGGGTGTTTCTACACCGATGTCCACTACGGATAAGTTGTCCCTCTCTGTTGGTGAGCCTCTCAGTCCTGATGATGCTACCAAGTACCGCAGCACTGTTGGTGCTCTTCAGTACTTGGTCCATACACGCCCGGACATTGCTTACTCTGTCAACAAGGTGTGCCAGTTTCTCCATTCTCCTACCAGTGTGCATTGTACGGCGGTGAAAAGGATACTTCGTTATCTTAATCTCACTGCATCTACTGGTATGGATGCCCTGATGATAGGAAGTCTACTGGTGGTTATGCAGTCTTCTTTGGACCCAACTTGATCTCCTGGAGTGCGCGCAAACAGGCCACTGTCTCTCGATCTAGTACTGAAGCAGAATACAAAGCATTGGCTAATGCTATAGCAGAGATCGTATGGATACAGTCGCTTCTCGGTGAACTTGGCATTTTTCAGCCTCGTCCAGCTTGCTTGTGGTGCGACAATCTTGGTGCGACTTATTTGTCGGCAAATCCAGTCTTTCATGCACGAACCAAGCACATCGAAGTTGATTTCCACTTCGTCCGAGATCGTGTGGCGCGCAAGGTATTGGATATACGGTTTATTCCGTCTCAAGATCAAGTTGCAGATGGTTTCACAAAACCATTGTCCGTACGACTACAGGACTTGTTCAAACACAATCTTAATCTTCGAGCGTTGTGATTGAGAGGGTTTGTTAATATACCTGTAGCGTATAGCATAGGATATCTGTATAGATGGAAACTGATCACCCGTATCCCTTGATTATAGGATTTGTATCCTTGTAAACCACCATGTATTGGCAATATATAATGAGAGGGCGTGCCAAAAAAAAACCTAATTACTTTTATAGAGCTGGACAACGTGGTGTGCTCCACATTTTCCGTGGCTGCCCCCCGCCCTCCCTAGATTTAGCTATGTTGACATCATCTACGTCACATATGCATATCGATGGTTTAGTCAAACTAAATTATCAAAAAAGTATCATGGTTTAAACGAAAGCATTGTCTGCAAAAGTGACAAGTTTATCTCCATTTATGGGCCCAAAACAAGTTTTTCACTGGCTCTTCTCACATGACATTCACGGGTGTGGTTTGCCCGGCTCAGGAGATTGAGGGGCGAGGGCGACGCACGTCTTCAGCTCGTGCGAGTGTCTCTAGTCTCGCTAGGTGATCTGACCTATTTGTGAAATGTTGTTCTTACAATTCTTTCCTTCTTCTGGTAGCCTAGAATCTCCGGTTCGAGCAATGTGTGCTAACATGAGGAGAATGACTGTTTCTTTTGAGAAAATGTGTGTGTGCCTTGTGATATTAACTCGAAAAAAACTAAAAAGAGTAGTATGTCCTCTAAAAAAACTAGTATTGTGTATGACTTTTGGTTTTTCCCAGAACGCAATGTGTACAGTGTACCAGCCTAGTTTAACGTGCATGACGCCGGGCCAGCAGATACGTGGCTAAGCATTGGGCTTATGATTCTCGCTGACGGGCCAGCCCATTTCCGGGCGTCATCCACCGGAGAGCACCGCGAGCCACACAAAATCGAGGGAGCTTCCGATTGAGAAAAAAAAACGAGGGAGCTCGTCCTTCCTTCCACACGCCCAAATGCTGGCCACCGCTGCCTCTAGAGCGCCGGCGCTCCCCGCCGCGAGACCCGGCGACTGCGGCCTCCTCGGCCGGGCCCGCGTCAGCAACCGGAGGGCGCCGACGAGGAGAGGGCGGGCGGTAGTGCGGTGCGGGCTGCTCCCCGTAGACCCGTGGGCGCCCACCATGGACTCCCAGAGCATCGCGTCGCAGCTCTTCGCCGTGTCGCTGTTCCCGTACCTGGGATTCCTATACTTCATGACCAGGTCCAAGACGGCGCCCGGTCTCACGCTCTTCGGCTTCTACTTCCTCCTCGCCTTCGTTGGCGCCACCAGTACGCGTCCTGCTCCTCTCCGTTCAATACTTTGACCTGTCAGTCTGGTTGTGGAGTGAATACGTGTGTGTTTCACAGTGAATGTTGTACGGTAGTGCTGGCGCCTGGGTTGCGTTTTCTCCACCCAAATAGAGTAGCAGCAGCATTTCATATTTTCTGAAGCAAATTTTGTTCAAATGGGGAAGAGACCTGAACATTGCAACACCGTTCAGTTTAGCTAATTTTAGGTCTATACTTTGATTGTTAGTGTAGAATATGCTGCACGTGGAAATTAATATAGATTCATGATGAGAAGTTAAGATTTGTCCGAAGTACTCAGATGAATGGCATGGTGAGACAACTTAAGAAAAAAAAGGTGTGAACATGGTGTAGCTGTCAGATTTGTACAAAACGAAAGAACCTGACACTCAAGTTACACTTACAAAATGTGTTTCTTAGAAGGTCCACAAAACATTGCAAGTGATAGTGTGCTTAGGTACATGAACACAGTGAGCTTGTGGAATGAATAGACTTGAACACACAATGCTCATGCAGTCAGTAACAGAGCACCACTGTAGGTTATTTTGTAACTGTTCCATAACAAATGGCCGATAATTTTTCTATTAGAGCAATTTCACTTTGTTTGTTCAGGTTGTTGGAGAAGACATATAATAAATAATGAAAGAAGTTTTCTTCGGTGTCCTCCCATGCTCGTGAGCTTAAGAAACTGAAAACACAAGGTCGGCCAGGATTAGCCGATACCCCTTCATTCCCTCCAAACCGAAGGGGTATTGGTTAATCCTGGCCGTCCTTGTGTTTTTATTTTCTTATAAGTTTGAGAGGAGGGGGATGAAAAATTATTATGACGAACACAGTGGGAGAAAAGGGGGATGTTGAGACCAGGAGTGCACAAGTAACCTAAATGATATGTGTGTGGCACAATTAGGCCTATTTTGTTCCTAGATCACAATAAGCTTCGCAATTTTGGTCAGACTCAATGTTTGAACTCAATATATTGGTTCTATCTGCTGTACACATAGCATCTTCTTTTTTTAAATATTGGTTTCTCATTCGACACCACCACACACACACACACACACACACAAGCAAGCGTGCATGCACAAGGCCTCGGCAATCAGGACACAAGATCTAGTACAAAACATTGTGACTGATAATATGCTGAGGTCTGTAAATAGAACCTAAACAGGCAATATTCATACACTCGGTATTAGAGCAGCACTTTCATTTTGTACACACTGTTCTGAACCAAATACCCGACCACATGCTGCTGCTATGTAAAAAAATGGTAGCAGCGCACCACCGTCATTTTTTACACTGTTCTAAGACAAACCCTTGTTAGTTTATAGGGTAATTAACTGAACTGTATGTTGTATTATGGAAACATATGATGTTGCTTTTCTTGGAACAATGTATCTAGGTAATCAGAGAAGCTGTATAGTGCCTAACGAGATTTTATCATATGATATTGTTTTTGGTACCGAATTGATTTTGTGGAAGAAAGTGGGGTGAAAAGGGGATATGTGTGAGTGGCACAACTATTTGTT
The DNA here is from genome assembly GCA_916181665.1 of Avena sativa. Taxonomy (NCBI): domain Eukaryota; kingdom Viridiplantae; phylum Streptophyta; class Magnoliopsida; order Poales; family Poaceae; genus Avena; species Avena sativa. Next base: position 377,200,681 of record OV702279.1, on the reverse strand, counting down.
CCTATATCACGATGAGCCTTGCAATTCGGTTGGGATTCAACAAAATGTGTGTTTGCCCATCTGCTGTACGCATAGGTTTCTTCTGTTTCAAAATGTATGGCTTCTTGTAGTGTAGCCAGCTACCAGAAAATTATGTCCCACGTTTATTAATTCTTTCCCTGTTTGTTTCATGCACATTACACCGGCTTTTTATCCCCGGAGCAGTACCTGCTGGGATATATGGTAATTGACCATGCGTTTCCAGTGAATCTTACATAATTTGTCAATACACCGGTACAGTATGTATTGACCAGTGACATACTTTTTCAGCCAAAGTTCACTACGGGACCTCGCTCTCTAATGTCGACTTGCTGCACGGGACAGCTGAATCGCTACTCACTCTCACTAATCTGTTCATCGTGCTGGGGCTGAGGGGGGCCTTGAGGAAACTGAAGGACGGAGAGGAGAGCAATTCTGAAGCTCCTCGGGACAGCAAGGAAAAGAGTTCTGTCTAGACACACTCAATAGTTCCTCTCTGAAAGGTGCTTGCATATCCCTGAGGATTTCTTCGGGTGTGTGCAGTGATGACATTGTAGCCTAGGAGTGTACATTTCTTTTGCCCAATTCTAGTTTATAAAGGCCTGATGTAATAAACTGCAGGGATTGGCTCTTGTGCATATGCTGATCCATAATATATTGGAGTTATGGAGCTACTGCAGTTGTGAGTTTTTGTACTAGATCAATCTGGGGCTATTCCATTGGCCGGTGTATGACCAATTGGGATACACTTCCCTAGTGATAACTGGTCATATGCTAAGTGTACCACCTGTGATCACACAACTCTGAATCTAATACTAGTGCTGGTACAGCAGGATACTGGCCGCGATGCCTATAGGCTCTGAATCTGTGGTTGGAAAAACTGGGACGTGTTCAAGAAGAACTCGAGCTGAGCCTCGAATTCCATGTCCGCCCCGACGCCGCCTGCCGCCGTGTAGCCGTCAAGCTGGTAGCAGTATCTGGCCGGCGAGCTGCAGCCGTCGATGGCCTGGGGTAGCGTCACGGGCTCTACCGGCCACTGATGAATCCCTTCCAGCGCCGCGGCCGGCCATCCCTGCTCATCCTGGCCGAAGGCAGGTGGCTGCTGCTGCTCCGGGCCGAGCAGAAGCGACGGCGCGGGAGCCTGGCAGGTGTGCGCGCCGTGGTACAGGACGTCGAAGAGCAGCGGGTCGCCGGTGGCGCGCTGCACCTGCTTGGTGGCCTGGCATCCCCGCGTGTGGCGGTGCGTGCACCGGAAGTAGGCCCTCGGGTACCTGGCGCCGAGGATGTCCTTCTGGCCGTACTTCCGCCAGCTGAGCCCGTCGTCGAGCGGCCCCGTGTCCTGCACCGAGCCGACCCGCACCTGCGTCCTCACTTTGGCCGCCGACCCCGCCTTCCTACTGTTCCTCGGCAGCTGGCCGTTGTTCTTGGCGGGGCCGGCATTGCCATTCCCGCCGGTGCCGGCGAGGCGGACGGCCCTGTCGACGGACGCGGCCAGCGCGCCGCAGAGCTCCCGCGCGGCGGCGGGCGCGCCCTCGCCGTCGACCCGCGCACCCAGCTCCCTCGCCATGGCCTGCAGCCGGTCCAGCTCGGACGCCAGCGCCGTGTCCTCCATGCCCTGGCCCTCGGTTCGACGCCAAGCCTCTCGATCGGTCCGGATCGTGTGCGTGTGCTTGGTGGGTTTCTTGTGATGATGAGTGTGGCGGCGACAGCGGAGGAGTAATTTATACTAGTGCTGGACTGACTAGTGAGCTTGAGCCACTGTTCTTGGCTGGGAAGAATTGATCAGTCTGAATGTTTGACCGGAGACCGGAGAAAAGTTCAGGACTAATGACACGGGAGAATAATACGCATCTGTCCTGTGGCCCTAGGCAACGAACCAACGAGACTACCTGCCATCGTCTCTGACTCTAGTGACGTGGCCGGCAGCAGCGGCCAGCGGCGTCATCATCACCGGTCAGGCTGATGGCAAGGTAGAAATGGCATGAAGTGGAGTGCGTTTTTCCTGGAAGATTCTTGCGTGGTCGTCCTTGATGGATGGCGAAACCGTGGAGGAGGAGTGAAACGAACCGGTTCGCTCGCGTTGGCCTTGCGGCGTGCCAGGTACTCGTTGTGTGGTACTGATTCCGTCGATTCCTCGATGGGTGTGTGATGGTGCTCAACTGATGAGGCAGAGCAGGGGGTGCAGGAGGAGGAGGAAGATGCCCGGAAGGCGGCGGCGAGGTTGCCGGGGGGCTTTCGGTGGAAATCTTCACGGTTTTGGCGGCGGTGGCGAAACAGCGCGTGACAGGAACAGGGTCCGGCCGAGAATAGAAGCGTACAAGTACACTGAAGATAATCCATGGTAGTAGGATCATCGACGTGTTGGTTGGTTCCATCGTTTTCAGTGAGCTAACAGCCGTGTCTTGTGGTCGGTAGGTAAGCCGTGCGTGCGTGTGACCGAACTTTACGTGTAAAATCCAGATCGAAGCTTACTATGTGCAAGTGTTGTTGCAGTGGCTAAACTAGTAAGTACTGTACACACTTTCCTCGACAGCACGCAACAAGATTAGACCCAAAAAAGTGCATGTGCGTGTGTTGTTTGGGTCCTCGAATTTCGCTCGATCTTTCCGTGAAGTCTCGTTGCTACTGCCTGCGTCCTGCAAAAGCATACAGAGCGGAAGAAAATCGGCCCTACTACGATCTAGCTAGGCACGCCTGCTTTCTGCTTGAGGCTGTGATCGGAATGATGGCATCCGAATTTTCTCCGTGGACTCGATCCGGGCCACGTTGGACTGGGAGACTGGGACAAGAACCCACGGGCCGCAGCGTCGAGTCGGGCAGGAGCTTGGGCCGGACGGACGGACGGAAAGCAACCGCGCCGATCGAACAGGACACACGGGGTGCGCGACCGTCCCGGCCTCAACACCTAGCGCGTCGCGTCTCACGCCGTCGAAAGCATCCGGCCGTGCGCGATCACCGTGTCCCCCGACCCCGAGTCTATAGAGATCCAAGCAAGTATATTACTCCCTACAAGAGAATCCCTTCAAAATGAATTATGAAAATGAGGATAGTTCAAACTACCAACACACCTGGCACTTACCACGAAAGGTAAAACTTTGTTAGCTCTAGACATGGAGGAAAGAATTCGCTCACTCTCGTAACGGCGCTCTACTAAGAGCACCTCCACTGCGTTTTTCAGGCCTAATTTTGATGTTATTTAGCGCTGGACGGATGTAACATTTGACTTGAGAACACTCAGTTTCTCACTCGCGTTCCTGGACCGAGTTTCCGGTTTTGACTAAATTTCATACAAACTTAGCGAAATTTGGACGAATATAGACGATTTCATTTAAACGTACGCGAGTTCGTACATATTACATCAAATTTGTACATACACCCGAATTTTGACTACACTAGGCGAAAGAAAAGTAAAAAAACATAGATAAAACTACTAGGCTATGCCGATGCCAATTCCGTCGCTGATGCTGATGCCGTCGGGCGCGCCGTTCATATGCCGAAGTTGCGGTAGAAGACGATGTAGTTGGCGTCCCGTGTGTCGTCGTCGTCGCTCGGCGTCTGTGGGGGACACGGGCTGCCCTGGTGTCGTCGCCGTAGTGTCATGGATGAGACGCGGGACCCACCTTGTCGTCGTCGTCGTCGAGGACGATGAGCGGCGCGTCCTGGTAGGCGAAGCAAACGGCCTCGCGTTCGGTCTACTCCTGATGGCACCAAACGTGGTTGGCCTCCTTCTAGTCGGCCCTAGACCAGGCGCAGGCATCCGGCACTGGCATCGGTGGCACATCATTGAGGGGGCGCTCTATATCTTCATGACGACCGTGTCCTCGTCGGGTACTGTGCGTGTTGTGTGGTACTGATTCTGTCGAGTCCTGCTCAACTGATGAAGCAGAGCAGGGTGTGCAGGAGGAGGAAGATGCGCGGAAGGCGGTGAGTTTGCCTGGGGGACTTCCCTCGTTGGAACTACTAGGTGCAGATCTTCACGGTTTTGGCGGCGGCGCAACTGCGCGTGACAGGAACAGGGTCCGGCCGGGAATAGCAGCGTACAACTACAGTGAAGCTAAGAGCATCTTCACTCGTTGGCCGAATCCAGGCCAAAATTCGGACCGTTTTCCGGTCGGACGGCACAAGTTTTCGGTCTGGGTACGCCCAGTTTCCCACTCGGCTACCCAGGCCGAGTACCCAGCGGACACAAAACGGCTATATATTTTGAATCTGCATAGTTTCCGCCGGCGAGTGCTCGGTCACAAGGTGTTCGACAGATGCGCCTACATGTTCAGCGACATATTTTTATTACATAACAGGGAAACAACAATCAGTCGTCGATGGGGATGGGCTCCTGCGGCGTGGCCGACGCGGCGTTGTCATCCATCTCGCCGGTGAAGGCCCCCGGGTTGGAGGAAGTCGAAGCAGAGCTCGGCGTGGGAGCGCAGAGGAAGGGGAAGGGGAAGCCGTGGTGATGCCCTCAAGGATGGCCTGACGTTGCGCCATATACCAGGCCTTGACCGGTGAGCTCATCTTCGACGTGTCCTCTCCGCCCATGAGGAACTCGAGGTCCGTGTGGCGCTTCTTGGCGGCGTAGTTGGCCTTCTTCTTGGCGAGGCTGGCTTTCTTCTCGGCGAGGCTGGCCTTGATGAGGGCCACCTTTTCCCCTTGTGTCTCCATCAGCTTCTTCCAACGCTCCTCGCTCTTCTCAGCCCTCTTCTTGGCCTGCGCCCTCGTGTCGGCGAGGCATTTCTCGACCGAACGGCGAAGGGTGGCGCGGCGCCGGGCAGGGGAAGAGCATGTTCGGGTTGAAGCCGTCGTCGAACTCCGGCGACGGGGAGTACCTCTGCCGAGCAACCGTCTGGCTCTCCTGGAAGTTGGCCGGAGAGATCGGCGAGAAGCCGGCGGGCGAGCCGACGCTAGCCTGGCTCCCCCAGTGTGGTGGGTACGGCGCGGCCATCAACGCCGAACGCGTCGCCGCCGCCTGCTTCGCCTTCATCATCGCATGTTCTTCCGCCGCCGCCTTCACCATCGCCTTCTCCTCCTCCGCTTGCTGCCGCCGGAGCTTCGCCCTCTCCTTCCTGTCCTTCCGCTCGGCCGACGAGATTTGCCTGGTGTGCTCCCTCTTCTCCCACTCCGCCGAGGACATGCCCTCCGGCTTGGTCGGCGGCGCTCTCGGCTTCCTCGCCTTCTTCTCCGCCGGACCCTCGCCGAGGATCGATCTGGGTTGGACAAAACTCTTGGGCGGCGTTGCGGGCGCGGTGATCGGCGGAGCTTCGGGGTGGGGGAATAGGGAAGAAAGGCGGGAGGGGGAAGAAAAGGGCGGGGAGCTCGGTGAATTGGCGGGAGTGGTGCCTTCTCTCGCCGACAGAGCTGGCCCACGCCCGTTTTCGCTGAGTCCGGCGTTTCCAGGGCGTACCCGGGATCCTGGGTACGGCCTGGGTAGGCCGGACCAAAACATGCCGAAATCCGGACGAAAACAGGTCCTTAGATACGCGACTGGGCCAATTTTCTGCGTCCGGACCAAAATTCGGCGTCCGAATCGGCCTCCTGGGTAGGCGAGTGGAGATGCTCTAACTGTAGCAAGCCGACAAGACAATCCATAGTACGTGTTGGTTCGTTCTCGGTAGGCCATCAGTTGTGTCTTCGTGGTCGGTAAGCCGTGCGTGTCACGGAAATTCACTTGCACGGGCTCACTGGAGCCCGTTTTTTAATTTTTCAAAAAGAATCAAATATTTTTGAAAAAAATACCTATGTGTAGCCACTAATACGAAATAAATGTATACAATTTTTCAATGAAAAATACATTGTATTTTGAGTGTACTAGGCCCATTGACCTATTTGTAATTTTTATTACTTTTAGAACTCTTTGTATTGTTGTTGATGATTATTAATAGATCGATGAAATTTCGTAATTTTTTTTTGGAAAACGAAGGCACAGATCTTATATTTTCACCTTTTTTTACTGAGGACAGAATACACACTATTTTAACATGACTTTTGGTATATACGCGTATTATAGTACATCATTATCTATCTTCTAATATTTTTTTCGAAATTTTCTAAAACTTTAATTTTGAACTTTTCAAAAAAAAAAGGGCTCTAGGGAGTCCGAGCGCCATATCGACGCTTACCGAAATTCAAGTGTATCCAGATCGAAGCTTGTGTAAGTGTCGCAGTGACGAAACTAGCACTGTACACTGATACACTTTCCTCGAGAGCACGCAACAAGATTAGACCCAAAAAAGTGCACGTACGTGTGTTGTTTCGGTCGTCGAATTTCGCTCGATCTTTCCGTGAAGTCTCGTTGCTACTGCGTCCTGAAAGAGTAAGACCATGCAGAGAGTGTGGCAGGGTGCTCACTCGATAGAGCGGAAGAAAATCGGCCCTAGGATCTAGCTAGCCTCGTCTGCTTTCTGCTTGAGGCTTGGAATTGGTATGATGGTGTCCCAGTTTTCTCCGTGGACTCGATCCGGGCCATGTAATTGGACTGGGAGAATCGGAGAAGAATCCGCGGGACGGGCAACCACGCGTCTCTGTCTGTTCAAGGATACAGCGTGTTTGGTTCTATTATGAAAAATCTTTGTCGGGTCGTAGCTTTCTCTTATAGTAGCAACTCCAGCAGGTCCTCTACATTTTCTTCCCTATAACTCCCTTAAATAGATCCCTCCTACAAATTTTATATTTCCAGCAGCTTCCCAATATTTTTCCTCCTATACCTCACTCAGCAATATTTTAGTAATATACTCTAACTAACAGGCCCACCGGAAGAAAAAAACCACCTAGAATCAGCCCACCGGAGCTCATCTCTTCCGAAAATCCCCAAATCTCTAATCACAGTGCCCGCCAACCTCGTGCACACACCCCACAGCCGCCGCCAGCCGTCGATCACCGCCGTCCAGCCGTAGATTCCGGCAGCCGGCCACCGATTACGGCCGCCGCGCACCAATTCTGGCCGCCGCCTACCGATTTCGGCCACCGCACACCGATTCCGGTCGCCGCCCCTCGCTACCAGCCCTCTCCCCATGCTCGACGGCTCCTGCTGTAGGACCGATATAGGGGAGGCGATCGAAGCCCCGATGTTCAGGGGAGAGAAGGGGGTTGGGTCGGGGACCCCGACCTGTAGGGAAGGCTGTAGGGGCGCTGCTGGAGGGTCGTTTTCCACTCTCTCCCCTACATCTTCTATCGGGGGGCTCTAGGGGTTCTCCTGAATATGCTCTTAGGGCATGTACATTGCAAGGAGCTTAGTCAGACATATAAAAAGTCAATTCCTGGTTCAGTGCTAGCGTCCGGTGCTAGGGGCAGAATTTTATGTGTATTTTGCTAGCGTCGGGCTCTTAATCATACGTCAATGCTTTAAAAACATTCGGGATTTTTGTTCCAACTGCCAAAATTACCGGGATTTGCTTCCTAGTGTCTACGCCTAAACGCCCCCATTAAACACGCCCTTACACAAAATCCAACCCATCTGTAGGTAAGTATAGAAAACATGTTCGGTAACTGGCTTAACCGGGGTAGAGAAGAATGATAAAGCTCACATCCCAGCGAGTGTATGGGCTTTACTTTGAGATATTTGGCACGTTCGGAACGACTTTATATTTAGGGAGTGTCTAGATCTTAGGCGCATGAGAACTTGATATGTCTACGCTGATGTCACCCTACTAACTCTGCTAATTCTCAGTTGCAACTTATAAAATTTATGCCAATTCTCAATTGTAATCTAGTTGCAACTTATTAAATTCCCAATTACTCCCTGTATCCTGGTTTAAAGACACACATTGAAAATCATGCAATCCCAAAATCCCCCCATCTCCTAGGCACATAAGCATTTAATTTCATAGGAAGAGCCAATCAGAGGACTAGTAATGGGCAAATTAGCCCCAATCAAGAAAAGCCTAGGGCCAAGATATTTGCTATATGTGCCCTTTAAACCAGGATAGAGGAAGTATAATATACTCCAATCTAATTGCAATCTAGTAGTTGCAACTCATGTGTAAGCCCAACGTTACAAAAATCACGAGATATATCCAATGGCGAGTCTTGGGCTCAGGTCCGCAAATTTAAAACCAATTTAAAACTTAAATACCAGTCCAACATCTCATGTCTCTCCAAATGGCCCACCATTTTGACAACTGGTCCGATCGGTCAGAAAGATAGTTAGCACACCTAAAGTTACCACTCAATATTTTTTTTTTAAATGTTACTACCACAATGGAATAATATCTCATGTGGCTATACATTATTAGATATATGAGACTTACCACTTAGGCTTTCCACAACGTAGAGAAAATCGGTGCCTAAACTCGTTTTTGAAGCATCGGGCGCCGGTGCCCTCCGTTGCCAAGGTGGTGCCCAGATTTCTTTTCAAGGAATCGGTGCATCTAGCCCCTCCGATACCCAAACACATCGATAAATAAAATATTAGTAGTATTGAACCGTCAATCGCAATGCCATGGCTCCAGGAAAAATGTGATTTATTTTTCGGCCATGCGCTGAGGAGAATATGAGGAGTAACGCCAAGAGAGCTAGGTCCCGCATATTTCTTGAGGCATCGGCATATTCCAAACGCTCTGAAGCCAGAGCCCAAATTGCTTCTCAGGGCATGGATGATTAGGTGGCAAGCTTTTCGAGTTTTGGAAATGGACCACGCTGTGGAAGGCCTAAGCGCTTGGTTCTTACCAGTTACTCCCTCGGTCTCATATTATAAGCCTTTTTAGAAAGCTAAAATAGTATGCTAAAAATAGATGAATGCGGGTGACTCTTTCAAATGTTGCCTCGGTTGGGGTGGATTTTGCAGTTGACTCACCGGCTAGACACGTGCAGCAGCCACGCTGATTGGGCTGCGCCAGCTCCAAATAGCAAAGCTCCACACTGGATTTCTGAGGTGTTGCGGATCAATTTTGGAGCATTTTGCAGTGGCCAGTGTATCGGCACCAGCTATTTGTTCCATAGTGATAGCAGACCATACCCTACCATCTGTGATCACCCAGTTGGCCAGTTCAACTCTGAGTCTCTGAACGTAATACTAGCGCGAGTACACTAATACTAGGATACTGGTCGCGTCGCTACAGGGTCTGAATCTATGGTTGGAAAAGATCCGACTGATCGAAGAAAAACTCGTCGAGCTGAGGCTCGTACTCCATGTCAAACCCGAGGCCATCTACCGCCGCGTAGCCGGAGCTCGCGAGCATGTAGCATCCGTCGATGGCACCAGGCGAGGACGGGAACGAGAACGGCGTCACGGGCTCTACGGGCCACTGATGAATCGATTGGGCTTCCGTCGCAGCCGGCGATCCGTGTTCCTGGCCGAAAACAGGTGGCTGCTGCTGCTGCTGCTCCCGGCTGATCAGAAGCGGCAGCGCGGCGCCCTGTTGGGCGCAGGTGTGCGCGCCAATGTACACGACGTCGAAGAGCAGCGGGTCGGCGGCGGCGCGCTGCACCTGCTTGGTGGCGGCGCAGTCCTGGGTGTGGCGGTGCGTGCAGCGGAAGTAGGACCTCGGGTACGGGGCGCCGAGGATGTCCTTCTGGCCGTACTTCCGCCAGCTGAGCCCGTCGTTGAGCGGCCCCGTGTCCTGCACCGTCGCCACCCGCACCTGCATCCTCACCTTCGCCGCCCCCGCCTTCCTGCAGCTGTTTCTCGGCTGCGACGGCTGGCCATTGTTTTTGACCGCATTGCCGCTGCCGCTGGCGAGGCGGACGGCCCTGTCGACGGACGCGGCGAGGGCGCCGCAGAGCTGCCTCGCGGCGGCTGGCGCGCCCTCGTCGTCGTGGACCCGCGCATCCAGCTCCCTCGCCATGGCCTGCAGCCGCTCCAGCTCCGACGCCAGCGCCGTGTCCTCCATGCCCTCCGCTCGGGTCGACGCCTAGCTAGCCGATCGATCAGTGGCGTCGCGTGAGCCAGAGCGTGTGCGGGTGGGTTCCTTGTGATGATGATGGGTGTGGTGGCGACGGGGGGTTCGTCGGCTCGAGGGTTTTTTATAGTGCTGGACTGAGCTTAATTAGCGCCACTGTTCCAAGCTTGGAATTGCTGAGTCAAAAAGTTTGACTGAAGACCGGAGAAAAGTGTAGGACTTGAATTGATAGTACTACACATCTGGCCACCCATCTGCGTTTTGTGTGATCCGTACGGTTGGACCGGTCCTGGTCTGGGATCTGTAGGAGAGGAGACCATGATCCTCTCCGACGACGACTCGGTTAGATTTCTTTCTTAATTGATTGCTTAACTTACTTCGAACACTCTCCCAGTGACGTGGACGGCCGCAGTACCCAGCGGCGTCACCGTCACCGTCGCCGGCCAGGCTGATGCTGATGATGATTGCAAGGTAAAATGGCGCGAAGTCGAGTGCATTCTTCCTGGAAGATTCACGCGCGGCGCGAATGCATCGTCGTCGTTCATGGGTGGTAAAACGTAGAGAGCGAAAGGTGGTTCGCATTGGCGCTATGTTGTTGTATCACTTCGTTTTTTTCAAGAAGGGGAGAAACCCCGGACTCTCTATAGATTGATACACAGAACATCCATAGTTATTATAGACCCAAGGATCACTCTGGTGTTGACACATGAATCAACCAACGAAAAATAACATGCATATGTCTACTCCCTCCGACCCATATTAGTTGATTCAAATATGTCTTGATTTGGATGAATCTAGACAATATTTAGTATATAAGTTCATCTAAATTTTGACAAATCCAAGTCAAGTAATATGGTTCGGAGGGAGTACTAAACATTTTGTAGTCGATTATTATGCTACCACCAAGCCTGACTAAGAGAGGTGACTCTTGTCTCTGAAACGGACCACTCGCGTCTCTCTCCCCCCGCGTCGCCTCCCCGAGTGAGGCGACCGGGGGCACCCTCCCCCGCCCCTCGAACCTCCCCTCCTCTCCACTGCCCCCCGCCGCCGCCGTCGGGCCTTGCCCGTGTGGATCCCCGGTGCTGGCGGCGGGGGGATCGTTCTTCCCCGCGCGCTGAAGGCCCCAACCCGGGCGGGGGCTGATGGTGGCGGTGCGGCTCAGCCAGCCTTGGTCTGGTGGTGACGTGGCTGACCCCGGGAGGTCACGAGGCGGCGGTGCTGCCCCTTGGCAGCAGCGCGAGGGTTGGTGGTGGCCGCTCGCCCAGATCTGGGCCCGTTTGGGCCCCATCTGGGTCGGGTCGGGCTGGTGGCGGCGTGCGCGGCTGCGCGTCCTGGAGTGCATCGCTGGGCGGTGGCGGGACATGGACGGTGGCGGTGCTGTTGGGCGCCTACTGCAGCGTGGCAGCGAGGGCTTTGTGGGCCCAATCTGGGCCCGATCGGGCCCGCATGCCTGGTATGCCCTTGCTGCCGCGTCCGGTCGGTTACCGTGAAAACGGTGGGGGTTGTTCCCTCCCGCGCCGCGGCGGTGCCGCTGCATCCGAGTCCTGATCGGCTACTTGGTCTTCGTCTCTTAGGCCTCGTGCCGGTGTCCTCAGTGAGACGGCGTTGTTGGTGTCGTGATCGTGCTGGCGCGAGTTGGTGGGCGGCAGGGATGGGTGGAAGCCTATCGGGCGTTCGGGGTAGAGGTCGTTTGGGGGTCGGGAGAAATCCCTTTCGATCTTCCGACACCGACGGGGTGACGCTTATGGGTATCGCCTCTCCCTCCTGAGGGCGTCGGATGTACCCCCTTTCCCTCTCACCTTCGCGTATGGGGGAAATCCTAGGAAAAGTCCGAGCAGCAGCGTCGTCATCGTCGTCGCCCTTCTTGAAGGTGTTGCTTGATACGCGGCATTCCGTAGGTTAGGTTTGCGGTAGGAATCTGTCGGAGGGCGCAGCGGTGGCGAGCCATCTTCGTTTAGTCGACCTGCCTTGGCTTGCTTTGTTTTCCTTTTTGCTTCTCTTTCTTTTTGTTTGGGCGAGTTGTGTTGATGCCCAGAAGCTGTATCATTGTATCGGTGTTGGCTATATTAATATAGCGGGGCAAAAGCCTGATTCAAGCCTGACTAAGATATCCCGAACGATTATCAGGAAACGGTTGCATCCAGTATAACTAGCCATTTTTTGGGCCCAGCCAGGCTTCGGTCCTGGCCGAAAAAGCCCGACACAAAAAACCTAGACCTGGGCCAAAAAATCCCGGCCTCTCGAGATTTTTTTTGGGCCGGGCCAGGCTTCTGGTTGGGCCAAAAAAGCCCGACACAAAAAACCTAGACCTGGGCCAAAAACTCCTGGCCTCTCTAGATTTTTTAGGGCCGAGCCGGGCCAAAAAAGCCCGACACAAAAAACCTAGACCTGGGCCAAAAAGTCCCGGCCTCTCTTGATTTTTTTGGGGCGAGCCGAGAAAGCCCGACACAGAAAACCTAGACTTGGGCCAAAAAAGCCCGGCCTCTCGAGATTTTTTTAGGCTAGGCTAGGCCGGGCCAGATTTTTTATGCCCAGCTATAGCATCTAGTAACTATAAAATCCCACTGGTCCTCTTGTAAAAGAAGCACACCCGATGTCCCTAAAAAAAGAAGCACACCCAATGTGCATCTGCAAAAGATTAAGGCTGTGTTTAGTAGCAGAGTAATTTAGCAATACTTTAGTTTCTCAAAATGCTACAGTTTAAAAATACTTTGATGTGTTCGGCTATGATTAAATACCATATTATTAATACTTCATTATGTCTTAAACGTACTATTTTTTGAAGTATTGGAAAAACAACTCCGGACCTTTTTTTTCTTTTCTAAAAGTGGAGTATTGCTAGCCCAGGTAAGCAAATACTATATCTCTTGTGATACTTCAGTTTTGTGAAAATTTTGTTGCCATCATTTCTGCATCTCTTGTAATACTTAGATATTTTATCAACCCCCATTCCACCAATTCCTAAACATATCTATAATATTATCTATAAGAGTAATAATATTATAAGTAAAATTGACGATGCGCCATAAAAGACAAGTAAAAGGGCAAGATATGAAAAAATGTTCTTTGGTTTCCTACCCACAGAAACAATATATGGTACACCCCACCCAATTCCGTTGCGTGTGGTACTGTTGGTTCCTCCATGGTTGTGTGATGCTGCCGGGAGGAGGAAGGTGCCCGGAAGGCCGCGGCGCTGCTGCGAAGGAACCATCGTCGGAACTACCTAGGTGGATATTTGCACCCTTTTGGCACACTGGCTTAACTGCAGCGAGTGAGCGAGTAGCGACACAGAGAGAGAGAGAGTGGGGTTCGGTCGATCATGGACGATGTTGGCTCACTTTTAGCAAGACCTGAGCGGTAGAGGTGCGGTCTCTGTTCTATTCTAGTGTGTACGTACGTTCCCTCTAGAGCACGCAAGACACGAAATGCAACGAGAGCGTACGTTTGTGTGCTGTTGTTTATGACTTATTACACGGTCGTGGAATCTCGTTGGATATTTCAGGGAAGTTTCGTTGATTTTGCAAGACAGCAAGAAGAGCGTACCAAGTGCTCGTTCGCGCGCTTGGATTGGACAGGACAGCCTTTTGAAAATTTCGGGCCCTAGAGGCTAGAGGCTAGAGCTTAGGTTGTAGCTAGTCACGTCTGCTTTGGCTAGGTACGTACTCGATTGATCGCCCTGGTTTTTCTTCACGGAATCGACCGACCGGGGGGTCGTGGACGTTGGACTGGGAGATGATTGGCCGCGGCGTCGTGGCCGGACGTACGGTACAGCCCCCACGCGGCCACGCGGTTGCAGCCACCTTGCGCTGCAGCGAACGTGTATATATACTGTGGCAATGGGCCCCCGAGGAGGATCGCCCAGTGTACGTACGTACGTATGAGGGACCGGGCAACGGCCGAGCGACGCGTTGTCAAAGTCGGTCTGCATGTTCAAACTAGAGACATGATAGATATATGCCGGTTATCCTCTGTTCGCCGTGCTACGGCCTACGGAGTAGTATTCAGAATGACCTGGAATTAACCCTTCGTTTGCCATGCACGGTGCTGCCGGCATCGTCACACGGTCGAGGCAGGTCCGGCACTGTTACGGCTGTGCAAACACGGTTCGACCGGTTAGGGAGCTTAGATTGAATTTGTGAATGAAATTGAACTAGGAATTTTTTAACGGTTTGTGTGGTTTTACTTTTTGCACGGGCTTAGACACTGTCATTCGCCTCCGGCTACCGATTGGCCGGCACACATAAACCGTGCGCTCGCTCTGCGCGCCGGTGCACAAGTGCATATAAAAGCTGTAGCATTTGGTTTCGCTTCTGTAAATTTGTTTAGAAGGTACCTTTCTTTCATACAAAATTCAAACCTCATCTTCAGATCCAACCATTGCGCCTAAACTGTGTAAGTGCGGAATTGGTGTTCGATATATCATCGCACAGATGTACACATGGACACTCTTATATCCCTCGTGTTAGGAATAGACAAGTTGTATTCCTCTGGGGGCCAAAGGCCACAATATATAGTACAGGTACAGGGCAAATATGCAGGAAGCCCCCTAACATATGGGGTAAATACAATATACAGATATATACATCTAAAACCCCCCTCAAACTCACGGTGGATCCACAACACTGAGTTTGAAGAGTAAGAAATCATGTTGCGCTCGGGTCTGTGCCTTCGTAAAGAAATCCGCCAACTGTAAATCTGAAGGAACATACTGAAGCGCAACAACCTGAGCCTGCACCTGAGCACGTATATAGAAAGCATCAACACCAATATGCTTGGTAAGCTCATGCTTGACCGGATCACGTGCAACACTAATAGCACCTGTACTGTCAGACAAAACCAGAGTGGGTGTGGTAATAGAGACCCCAAATCCGTAAGTAACCACCGTAACCAGGTCACCTCAGCAGTCAACAAGGCCATAGCACGCAGCTCAGCCTCAACACTCGAACGGGAAACCGCTGTCTGTTTCTTCGTCTTCCAAGCAATGAGCGAACCACCAAGAAACACACAGTAAGCAGAAAGGGAACAACGATCCGAAGGATCACTCGCCCACGTAGCGTTCGAATAGCACTGGAGCTGGAGGGAGCTGGAACGAGGAAAGAAAAGGCGACAAGTGATCGTACCACGAAGATAACGAAGAACACGAAGAAGATGACTATAGTGAACAGTAGTAGGAGCAGAAACAAACTGACTCAGAATATGAACAGGATAAGAGATGTCAGGACGAGTGACAGCAAGATAAACAAGGCTCCCAACAAGATGACGATAACGCGTCGGATCAGGAAGAGGATCACCATCAGTAGGTTGAAGCTTAACATTAAGCTCCATAGGGGTCTCAACAGTGCGCTCATCCCCAAGAGCAGCACGAGCAAGAAGATCCTGAATATATTTTTCCTGGGAGATGTAAAAGCCATCAGAGGTGGAGGAAACCTCAATCCCAAGAAAGTATCGAAGAGGACCAAGATCAGTCATAAGAAACTGATCACGAAGACGAGCCTTAACAAAGACAATATACTCAGAATCATCACCAGTAATGATCATATCATCAACATAGAGAAGAAGAAGAGTGCGGCCACGAGGATAAATGTGAACAAACAACGCTGGATCATGAGGACTAGGGGAGAAACCAGCAGCAGTCACGACAGAAGCAAAGCGCTCAAACCAGGCACGAGGAGCCTGTTTGAGGCCATAAAGAGAACGTCGAAGACGACAAACCATCCCCTCGGGAACAGAATACCTATGAGGAGGCTGCATATAAACCTCCTCACGCAACTCACCATTGAGAAAGGCGTTCTGAACATCAAGCTGGGACACAGACCAGTGACGAACAGAAGCAACAGCAAGAAGAGTACGCACAGTGGTCATATGAGCCACGGGAGCAAAAGTCTCATCATAGTCACGACCATGCTCCTGTTGAAAACCACGAGCCACAAGACGCGCTTTATAGCGCTCAAGAGATCCATCAGAGCGGGTCTTAATCTTATAGACCCACTTACGCGTGATAGGACGAACACCGGGAGGGGGAGAGACAAGATCCCAAGTGCCAGTGCGCTCAAGCGCAGCAATCTCCTCAGCCATGGCCAGCTGCCATTCAGGATGATGCTCAACATCCCGATAAGAAGTCGACTCGGAGGCAACAGAAAGACCATACTGACTAGGAGAGTAATGGTTGGGGGCACGACGCTGACGAACAGGACGAGTAGAGGGAATCTCATCAGAAGAAGATGACTCAGGAGACAACGATGAAGAAGAAGGAATAGCAGAGGTAGACTCCGGAGAACGAGGAGAACTAGGAGAACTAGACGGAGCAGAGGAGGACGGTGTAGGAGAAGAGACATCAGGGGTAGGAGATCCTGAAGAAGGCACAACGGGAGTAGAAGGAGGTGTGTCAGGAAAGAGAAGAAAAAAGAGATATCTTCCACCGGGTAGGTACCAGCGGTGGGACGAGGATAGAAAGGGCGCGTCTCATCAAAAGTAACATCACGAGAGATACGCATCCGACGATCAACGGGGTCCCAACAACGATAGCCCTTATGCTCATTACTATATCCAAGAAATACACACTCAACAGACTGAGCGGTCAGTTTGGTGCGTTCGCGAGGAGAAAGAAGAACATAGCAAACACAACCAAACAAGCGAAGCATAGAGTAGTCTGGAGACTGTCCAGATAGGCGCTCAAGAGGGATACCACCCTGCAGAGCAGCAGAAGGCTGAATGTTGATGAGATAAGCGGACGTAGTAACAGCCTCAGCCCAGAAATGCGGCGGAACAGAAGAAACAATCATCATGTCACAAGTGGTCTCAAGAAGATGACGATGCTTACGCTCAGCAACGCCATTCTGGGCATGGGCGCCAGGACAAGAGAACTGAGCAAGAGTGCCCTGCTCAGCAAGGACACCTCGCAACATCTGGGAGATATACTCACTGTCGTGGTTGTATCACGGCATATGCCATGGGTAGGCTAAAGTTGGGGCCGATGGACGTGGAGGAATCCGGGGAGGGATGATGCAGTGAAGATCGCACTCGTATGAACAGAGAGAAATACAATGTTTGTTGGATTGAAGCTCTCCGGTGGAGATAACTCCTCCTTCTATATATCTAATCTCTTATAATCTTGCCATACCTATGGCTACAATCATGCTCCTGGAGCTGTATCTTTTATCCTTCTATCTAGATCTCTCCATGAGAGTGGAGGAAGAGGAAGAAGGAGAGCTCCTAGTGAGATGACATGGGAGGAGCCCTTCGGGGGCTTCTCCTAGAATGATCCCCCTGGTGCTCCTTATAAAGGGGAGCCCAGGGGACAAATCTTGCACTACACGCTTAGCACCTAGATGGCATATTCCGGGCATCTTCCAGAGATGCTGAGCATATGCCTTGGCATCTTTGGAGATGCCAGGCATATTCCCTAGCATCTTGTTAGATGCCACAGGCATATTCCATACGCTATACGCCAATCCAGGCCAGCTTTGTCTCATGATTTAACACGTGACATGAAGATCTTGATCTGGCCTGAAGGTACGTCGGTGTAGGGCTTGGAGGAACATCTGGAGATGAAGTAATAAGACCCGGAGGGCTGAAATTCGGCCTGGAGGGTCTTTTCCTGAGAAGAAGTCAGCCCGAGAGCGATTTAATTCGGCCTGGGGGAAGGAATGGCCCAGCCGAGTCTTCACTTACTCGGCCCAGGCGCGATATGCAGAGATTATGGCCCAACCGGGTTAATGGGAGCCCAGCCGGGCTTCTCCTTGCGTCGAACCAAGGCTGGGAGCATCAGCCTGGCGGTGAGGGCCCGCGGTGGGCCGAGGTTGGCTTGATTCGGCCCACCCGGGGGAGCGGTGTGGTGTGTTCGGTGCAGCAGGTTCCCGTGGTGGGCCAGATTCGGCCCACCCGGGTAAGCTTGGCGGGGCGACGTGAGCAGCAAAGCCCGCGGTGGGCCGGATCATCGGTTAGTCGGCCCACCGGCGGATGTCGACGACGCACCTTGGCGGGAAGACTGGCGCGGGAGCTGTGGGCGGGAGCGTCGGCACGGGACGTTCGGAGGGAGCTGGGGCGGTGTGCTGGCGAGGTGAGGTGAAGAGAATCCCGTGGTGGGCCGAGCTTTCTCCTTGCCGGCCCACCCGGGTGAGGCTGAAGAGGTGCCAATGGGGTTTGGTGGTGATCCGGCCAGGTGGGCCGAGGCGACATCTAATTCGGCCCGTCAGCTCTGTTTGGCCTAGGAGAAATAATGGAGACGGGCCGAGATAGCTGTAATTCGGCCCAGGTTCTCTTTTTCCCTTTATCTTTTTCTGTTTATCTTTTGTACTCATATTTAATATCATTTTCCTACATACATATCTTATTGACTTACTTAATTCACCAACTCTGGGGTACCTGGGGGTACACCCCCGACATTAGTCCCCGAGGCTATGTGGGACTCGTAGAGTCGTGCATAGGCTTTATATTAAATATTCCCAGAGTTGTCTTCCGACTTATAATCTCTTGGTTGCATAATGTTTTTTGGGCGAGTTTGTGACTCTATCCTTCTTGGGCTCTGCTCTTAACCTCTCTAGGCAGGTTTTTCGACTTCTGACCTTCTTGGGCTCTGGTCATAACCTTTTAGGTAAGTTTCTAGACTTCTGGCCATCATGGGCACTGGTCTTAACCCCTTTGGGTAAGCTTATGGACTGCTGGTCTTCATGGGCACTGGTCATAACCCCTTTGGGTAAGTTTCTGGACTTCTGGCCTTCAGGGGCACTGGTCATAACCCCTTTGGGTAAGTTACGAGTTCCTGCCTTATTTGGCATTGCTCTTTTAACCTCTTTACGTAAGTTTTGAGCTCTTGCCTTCTTGGGCTTTGCTCTTTTAACCTCATTGGGTAAGTTAGGAGTTCCTGCCTTCTTTGGCATTGCTCTTTTAACCCCATTGGGTAATTTGTGAGTTCTGGCCTTATTGGGCACTGCTCCTTTAACCTCTTCGGGTAATTGGTGAGTTCTGGCCTTATTGGGCACTGCTCCTTTA
This sequence comes from Avena sativa, assembly GCA_916181665.1. Classification (NCBI taxonomy): domain Eukaryota; kingdom Viridiplantae; phylum Streptophyta; class Magnoliopsida; order Poales; family Poaceae; genus Avena; species Avena sativa. The sequence continues at coordinate 377,181,842 of OV702279.1, read as the reverse complement.
ACCTCTTTGGGTAATTTGTGAGTTCTTGCCTTATTGGGCATTGCTCCTTTAACCCCGTTGGGTAAGTTTTGAGTTCTTGCCTTCTTTGGCATTGCTCTTTTAACCTCATTGGGTAAGTTAGGAGTTCCTGCCTTTTTTGGCATTGCTCTTTTAACCCCATTGGGTAATTTGTGAGTTCTGGCCTTATTGGGCACTGCTCCTTTAACCTCTTTGGGTAAGTTACGAGTTCTTGCCTTCCTTGGGCATTGCTCTTTTAACCTCTTTGGGTAAGTCTCTATCCGAGTTATTTGATTCCAAATCCGAGTTTCCTTACTCGACATTGACTTTATGCCTAAGTTCGAGTCACTTGACTCAAATCCGAGTTACATGATTAAATCCGGGTTAACTCATCCCAGATCCGAGTTGCTTTACTCAAAATTGACTCATATGTAAGTCTGAGTCATCTGGCTCAAATCTGAGTGACATTACTCAAATCCGAGTTAACTTATCCTAAATCCGAGTTACTTTACCCAATTTTTGACTTGCATCCCGAATCTGAGTCTTCTGACACAAGTCCGAGTTAACTCATCAAAAATCCGAGTTACTTTACTCAATTTTGACTCGCATCCCGAATCTGAGTCTTCTGACTCAAATCCGAGTTGACTCATCCAAAATCCGAGTTACTTTACTCAAAATTGATTTGCATCCCGAATCTGAGTCTTCTGACTCAAATCCGAGTTAACTCATCCAAAATCCGAGTTACTTTACTCAAAATTGATTTGCATCCCGAATCTGAGTCTTCTGACTCAAATCCGAATTAAGTCATCCAAAATCCGAGTTACTTTACTCAAAATTGATTTGCATCCCGAATCTGAGTCTTCTGACTCAAATCCGAGTTAACTCACCCAAAATCCGAGTTACTTTACTCAAAATTGATTTGCATCCCGAATCTGAGTCTTCTGACTCAAATCCGAATTAACTCATCCAAAATCCGAGTTACTTTACTCAAAATTGATTTGCATCCCGAATCTGAGTCTTCTGACTCAAATCCGAGTTAACTCACCCAAAATCTGAGTTACTTTACTCAAAATTGATTTGCATCCCGAATCTGAGTCTTCTGACTCAAATCCGAGTTAACTCACCCAAAATCCGAGTTACTTTACTCAAAATTGACTCATAAGTAAGTCTGAGTCATCTGGCTTAAATCTGAGTTAACTCATCCCAAATCCGAGTTAATTCACTCAAAATTGGCATATATGTTAGTTTGAGCCATCTATTTGCCATGATATAGCTTGATTTGGCGCGATGACGATAACCTGCCTTTGATATGGATCCGAGATATCGGTCCGAGATTAATCTTTGAGATATGATAATAGGGTTAACCGCCGAGAGACCCGATTCGAGATGTAGATATGAGATATAGATTCGGGATACGATAAGGTGGCCAATAGCCATCCGAGATATGGGATAACCTGGCAAGATGGTGAGATATCAGTCTGAGTCATATCATAACCTGGCAATCTGGTGAACTAAATACAGCTTCGGCCTGAATCAGAGATACAATTAGTACGCCGAGTTTGAATAACAATCCGAATTGTAAAGTACCCTGGCAAGCTGAATCAAACGTTAGTCCGAATCAGAGACAATTTACTGAGCTGAGTTAAAGGTTAATTCAAAGCATAAACTAACTGACTCAAAATCTATCTGAATTACAAATAAGATGATTCAACTTATGGCCGAGTTAACTGAAACGCTGGCTGGCGAGCTGAGTTAACGGGTAATCCAAAACATAAACTAATTGACTCAAAATCTATCTGAATCATAAATAAGATGATTCAACTTAAGGCCGAGTTAACAGAAAAGCTGGCTGGAGTATAGATCCAAATCAACATAATGCTCTCTTAATCCAAAGGTGACTCTACGGATAAGTTGACTAGTCCCCGGGTTGAGTTATTCTCTCCCTGGGATGAAGGGTTGAGTGTAGGTGGCTGAGTTACCTGGTACTTACAGCATACTTGGAGAAGTGTTTGGGTGAGTCTTGCTAGGTCATACTCTCCCTGCTGAGTTACTTGGTACTTACAGTAAGCTCGGAGTAGTGCTTGAGTTCTTGCTGAGTCTAACCTGCTTTGATGAGTTAGACTTGTAGAGTCTCTGCGCTTACTCTTTGTTCTCTGTTGACTTGGTGAAGCTGAATGAGCCCTGTGAGGAAGAAGTTGATGAAGATGTTCCCGTCCGGATGGAAACCCAACCAACGCCACTAGAATGCCCCACGGTGGGCGCCAAATGTCGTGGTTGTATCACGGCATATGCCATGGGTAGGCTAAAGTTGGGGCCGATGGACGTGGAGGAATCCTGGGAGGGATGATGCAATGAAGACCGCACTCGTATGAACAGAGAGAAATACAATGTTTGTTGGATTGAAGCTCTCCGGTGGAGATAACTCCTCCTTCTATACATCTAATCTCTTATAATCTTGCCATACCTGTGGCTACAATCATGCTCCTGGAGCTGTATCTTTTATCCTTCTATCTAGATCTCTCCATGAGAGTGGAGGAAGAGGAAGAAGGAGAGCTCCTAGTGAGCTGACATGGGAGGAGCCCTTCGGGGGCTTCTCCTAGAATGATCCCCCTGGTGCTCCTTATAAAGGGGAGCCCAGGGGACAAATCTTGCACTACACGCTTAGCACCTAGATGGCATATTCCGGGCATCTTCCAGAGATGCTGAGCATATGCCTTGGCATCTTTGGAGATGCCAGGCATATTCCCTAGCATCTTGTTAGATGCCACAGGCATATTCCATACGCTATACGCCAATCCAGGCCAGCTTTGTCTCATGATTTAACACGTGACATGAAGATCTTGATCTGGCCTGAAGGTACGTCGGTGTAGGGCTTGGAGGAACATCTGGAGATGAAGTAATAAGACCCGGAGGGCTGAAATTCGGCCTGGAGGGTCTTTTCCTGAGAAGAAGTCAGCCCGAGAGCGATTTAATTCGGCCTGGGGGAAGGAATGGCCCAGCCGAGTCTTCACTTACTCGGCCCAGGCGCGATATGCAGAGATTATGGCCCAACCGGGTTAATGGGAGCCCAGCCGGGCTTCTCCTTGCGTCGAACCAAGGCTAGGAGCATCAGCCTGGCGGTGAGGGCCCGCGGTGGGCCGAGGTTGGCTTGATTCGGCCCACCCGGGGGAGCGGTGTGGTGTGTTCGGTGCAGCAGGTTCCCGTGGTGGGCCAGATTCGGCCCACCCGGGTAAGCTTGGCGGGGCGACGTGAGCAGCAAAGCCCGCGGTGGGCCGGATCATCGGTTAGTCGGCCCACCGGCGGATGTCGACGACGCACCTTGGCGGGAAGACTGGCGCGGGAGCTGTGGGCGGGAGCGTCGGCACGGGACGTTCGGAGGGAGCTGGGGCGGTGTGCTGGCGAGGTGAGGTGAAGAGAATCCCGTGGTGGGCCGAGCTTTCTCCTTGCCGGCCCACCCGGGTGAGGCTGAAGAGGTGCCAATGGGGTTTGGTGGTGATCCGGCCAGGTGGGCCGAGGCGACATCTAATTCGGCCCGTCAGCTCTGTTTGGCCTAGGAGAAATAATGGAGACGGGCCGAGATAGCTGTAATTCGGCCCAGGTTCTCTTTTTCCCTTTATCTTTTTCTGTTTATCTTTTGTACTCATATTTAATATCATTTTCCTACATACATATCTTATTGACTTACTTAATTCACCAACTCTGGGGTACCTGGGGGTACACCCCCGACACTCACCAGCAGAATCAGCATGAAACACACGAATGGGGGTAGAATATTGAGTACGGACCATGGCCGCAAAACGCTGATATATGGAGAGAACCTCACTACGAAAGTGCATAAAATACAACCAAGTGTACCGAGAAAAATCATCGATGAATAAAATATAGTAACGATGGCCCCCTTTCGAAGCGAAAGGAGCCGGACCCCAAACATCTGAATGAACTAAATCACAAGGTCGCTGAGATACAGACGCGCTAGTAGGATAGGGAAGCTGAATCTGTTTACCCAACCTACAGCCCTGACAATGTAAAGACCCATCTCCTGAGATAGACCCCAGAAGACCACGATGAACTAATGACGACAAGCGAGAGTCACAAAGGTGACCAAGACGATGATGCCACTGCTGAAAGGAGCTGGTAGCAGAGGCGACGACTGGAAAATAACTGGAAGATGAAGTGGCAGCAGAAGGAACACGAAGCCAGTCTAACTCCCAAAGTCCTGAAGAGTCACGGCTGCGAGGGCCAGCTCCAACTAGGGCCTGCATGCGACGGTCCTGGACAACACAAGAATCAGCATCAAGAATGACGCGACAACCAGAGTCAGTAAGCTGGCTAGCAGAGAACAGATTTATCTTAAGAAGAGGGTCATGAGAAATATCAGGAACAGAAAAGGAAGAAGTAGAGAGGGTGCCCCGACTAGAAACAGGGAGAGAGGTACCATCAGCTGTGAAAACATGGACGGGAGAAGGGAGAGAACGAAGAGCGGACAGAAAAGAAGACTCAAAGGTCATATGAAAAGAAGCTCCAGAATCCAGATACCATGGGGACGTACCTGACTGTGTAGAAGGTGGTGGTCGCATAGGGCCGGAAGAATCAGTCACAGAACTAGCAGTGCCTGTCGAAGAAGAGCCTGTAGCAGCAAGCAGACCGCGAAGACTTCTGATAATATCCTGATCGGAGAGAGCAACTACTGAAGATCCAGAAGAAGCCGACTGCCCACGAGCCTGGTGCTGCTGACGTAGACTGGGATCCCGTGTATAACAGGTGGCCCGAGTGTGACCATCCTTGTTACAGTAAGAGCAGTGACGAAGAGAACCACGGCGACCCTGACCACGATCCTGCTGGTGCCGACTCTGGCCCTGAAACTGCTGGTGCTGACTCGGACCCTGACCCTGAAACTGCTGGTACTGACTCTGACCCTGACCTGGAGGAGTGGGTAGTATCGGCGGCGGCACAGAGGACCGCGGCTGAGTCAAGGGAACAGACGGCATAGAAGGACCACGGGTAGCAAGCACAGATGGAACCGCAAGAAGACCAACACCACAGAGACGGGTCTTCTCAGCCCGAAGCTCAGACAACACCTTAGAGAGCGGAACACGACCACGAGCATTCAGCTGAGCACGTCGGGGCTCAAACTCCTAGCGGAGCCGAGACAGAAACTCATAGATGCGGTGAAACTCCAAGTCCGAGCGCACAATCTGGCAACACGAGCATGTGCCACAAACAGCAGTACGGAGAGAATCAAGCTGACGCCAGATAGCAGCACTCTGAGTATAAAACTCATCAATAGTGGAATCACCCTGCTGAAGAGCATGCTCCTGGCGAACCACGGACAGGTAAAGAGCATCTCCAGACAGCTGATAGCGCTAACGAAGGTGTGCCGACTGAGCGGCAACAGTAGGGAGACTCATGAATTCAGCAGCATATTGAGGTAGAACACTAGAGGTGAGAACAGTAGCAGCACGAGCATCCTCATCTACCCACTGAGTGTAGGCAGTCAGAGCGTGGCGGTAGGCCTCGAGATCAGCAGAGTACTATTTGAACTTTAGGTCATAAGCAGCAACAGCACTATCATCGGCACTCTGAGCAGCATCCTTGGCCTCCTGAGAAGCATCAACGCCGAGAACAATCGGCGTCGGCGGAAGAGGAGCCACAGGAGCAGGGGGCACGGCGGACAGGAGACCTCGCCGGAGAGAACACGCCAAAGACGAAGACCGCGCATGTGGACGCGCATAAAGGCAGCGAAATCAGGATAATTCGCGCCATCGAAGATCACCGGGCAACGAGGAATCGCAACATAGCCTGATGCAGAAGACATTTTTTTTTGGGTCAACTCTCAGATCTGACGAAAAACTCAGATCCAATCAGGGCGATTGCTGCAACGCCGGCCAGCAGGTGGGGAGGGCAGCAACCGGCCGTCAGATGGAGAGGGCCCACGTAGCTGGCGGAACGTCGGGCAGGCCACGTGGAGGCGGGCGTCGGGGGTGCGGTCCCGCGTGCAGGCGGGCGACGTGCGGGCGTCGGTGAGTCCCGCGTGGAGGCGGGCGTTGGGCGGCTCGCGCGTCGAGGAGCAGGCCCGCGTGCGGGCCTCGGGGGAGCAGGCCCGCATGCGGGCGTCGGGAGCTGCGCGCGTCGGGAGCTGCTCGCGTCGGTGAGTCCCGCGTGGGCGCGTCAGGAGATGCTCGCGTCGGTGAGTCCCGTGTGGGTCTCGTCTCCACGCGCCAGGTGAGTCAACGGGAGCAGTACCAGCGGGGATTAGCGGGGAGTCCGATGGGAGCAGTACCAGGGGAGGATTCCGACGGGAGCAGTACCAGGCGGAGCAGAAGACGAACCCGATCCAGAGAAGGAGAGCAGGCGTACGTCGCCTGATACCAGAGGAGACGGATCCGATCTGAGATCCGATCTGAGAGATAGAACGGGAATTCCACGTACGCGGCCAGAACGGGAACCGGCGGTGGCCGGGGCGAGCTGACGGCGGCAGCGGTCACAAGCAGAGCACCGGTGGGCACGGAAACCCTAAAACCGGCTCTGATACCATGTTAGGAATAGACAAGTTGTATTCCTCTGGGGCCAAATGCCACAATATATAGTACATATACAGGGCAAATATGCAGGAAACCCCCTAACATATGGAGGAAATACAATATATAGATATATACATCTAACACCTCGCACCTCCAACTTAACCTCCACGATACTGCCGTATTGGATACAAAAAAGAAACTTTCAGAAACTAGGACCAGCATAAGCACGGTTGATCGTGCTGAGTGGAACTTCTTGGGACAGGTGCTGGCCCAACTTGGTTTTCACAATGATTTTGTGGCACACTACTGTCCAAATGCATAAGCACGCGCGGTTACGTACAGATTTAAGGTTGATGGTTCATACACGGATACTGTTACCCCACTTGGTCAAGGCAAACCAATTTTGACATACCTTTTTTTCCTCTCATATGTGCGGAGGGCCTATTTGCGATGTTGAACCGAGATGATCTCCAAGGGAAGATAAGGGGAATAAAAATCGCCCCTAGTGCGCCTACGGTAAACCACCTTGTTTTCTTCTTTTGTTTGAGGCAAATAAGGAACATGCTATAGAGATAAATGCTATTCTGTAAACATATGAGATGTGGTTTGGCTAGATGGTCAATAGGGATATGTCACCAATTGTTTCTAGCAAAAACACACCAAGAGCCAAGAAGGAGGATTTGATGCACATCCTAGGTCTTAACAAGGAAACTACAAAGGCAAAGTATCTTGGCTTGCCTATGTATGTGGACAGTGAAAGAAGAAATGTTTCCAATATCTCAAGGACCAGATTTGGGCTCACATAGGCGGCTGGAAGGAGATTTTCCTACCTATGTCATGGCATGTTTTAATCTTATAAAGATTCTCTATGATGAGATTAGTCAAATGGCCCGTCGATTTTGGTGGTCGCAACAAGAGGAGGAGCATTGTATGGATTGGGTTAGTTGGGACTTGGGAAAAGCTAAAATTGCTGAAGGAGGAAGGGTTTTAGGCTTCAAGGATCTTCATCTTTTAACCTGGCCATGCTCTCGTGATAAGTATGGAGACTGCTGCAAATTCCTGACTCTCTTTGCACTCGGGTACTTAAGGAAAAATATTTTCCAAAAATTCATGTATTTTGGAAGCCCAACCTATCACAAGGATGAGCTATATGTGGAGAAGTATTTTAAAGGGTCTGGACATTGTTAAGGAAGGCATGATTTCGCGTGTGGGTTCTGGTGAAAACAATGCTATCTAGGACGATCATGGCTACCAAGGGACTCAACGTGAAAACCTTTCACTAGACATGGAAAACGGATCTTATCTAGAGTGTCTGAATTGATCAATCCATTGACCAAAACTTGGGATGCCAAGCTTGTCGAGCAGACATTCTATCCCTAGGACGCAAAGTGTATCCTGCAGATCCTATTTACGATCAGCATGAGGTCTTCATTGCATGTCATTTTGACACAAAGGTCTTATTCTTAGTCCGCTTAGCCTATCGAGTTCACTTGTTGTTGATAAGCAGTCGGGCTTCGCTAGTCCAAGGTGCAATCTCGACTGATCCCTTCTAAAATCTAGATAGAAATATTTTGGAAGGAATATGGAGACTTCTTGTTCGGCCAAGGTACATCACTTCTTATGGCGCTTCTGCCATAATAGCCATCTGATGCGCATGAATATAAATCGCCTTGGGGTAGATCTAGATACAAGGGGTGTAGTCTGCATACTTCTAGGACGAAGGCCACCTTTTTTGAGATGCAAAGAAGTTAAAGCATGTTGGAGAGCCTCGCTCTTGGAACTTGTCCGTTTGAGCTGATTGAACTGCAATAACCCACTGGAGCAGATGGAGAAGGTGCTGAAATTGCTGGAAAACCTGAAACTAAAGATGGTTTCCTTGCTCTGGTCATGGTGGACTGAAACGAATAAGGAAAATCATGCAGAAAAGGCGTCTCTGTTGGCTTTCATACTCATACAGGTAGAAGATAACTAGAGGCTCAAAACAACCGAACCCTATCGATTTCCCTTCTTCTCTATACTAATACAAGATAACCCTTATGTCACTTTTAGACCACAACCCTTCTACTCTCTCCTATTATCGTACATGTTCAACAACACCGCAATACTCCCCCTCGAGACGGTGAAAATATATCAATGAGCCCCATCTTGTTGGTGAGTTCCATGAAAGATACACCATTAACGTCTTTTGATGTACATCAGCAAATTGATCTATGGATTTGAAAAAACTAACTTGGAGGGTTCCCTCTTCTATTTTCTCCTTAATATAGTGTTTATCTATTTCAACATGCTTGGTTTTGTCATGCTGGATTGGGTTATGAACAAAGTTGATTGTTGCATGATAATAGAGTTTAAGAGGTCCATCGCCAAGCAACCTAAGCTCAAATATTAATAAAATCCTTAACCACATCAAATCACATAAACCTAGATCCATAGACCTAAATTCTGCTTCAACAATTGATCGTGCCACTACACGCTGCTTTTTAAGAATGCTCCTCATCAACAACAAGTCTAGACCTGGCTGCCAACTCTGATTGATTTTGTTACTATTAACTTGGATGCCTTGTTTATCCTAGCTACATGCTCTGGACGATAGGGTTGCCTTGCACGGAGCCATGATGGGCATGTCCTGTTCGCGGTGGCAGGGAGCCACACTCATTTGGCCAGCACACTACGGCTCCGTTTGGAAGTAAAGCATTTTAAAAACTACAGTATAGAAATACTACGGTATCCTTATGCCCGATGAGGATACCTTAGTTTGTAAAAAGTGCAGTCTCAGTTCTTAGTTTGTGAAAAAAGAGGGCCTGACCTCTTTCTTGAAGGCATAATACTATAAAAACACTTTTGCTTCAGTGTCCCCCCTCCTTTTCAAACCTTGACAACAAAAACTCGACATTGATTCGTTTCGAAGACCGTATGGACCCACCCAAAGCCCGTATGGTCCTCTTAGACATATACTCATCTTATATGTATACTCGCGTGATTGCGGGAGGTGGAAATCGTGGGTATATAGCAGCAACAACAAAATTTCAAAACATGACATGCAAAGATGTAGATCGCAATAACGGAAGGTGAAATCAGCCGATGATAACGTGGAGTATACCCATCTCGACCGAGTACACCTATATGAAGGTACACATAGCCTGGATAGGGGTTCAATGGGTCAAAAGAAAACTGACCGATACTAACTTAAGTTTGGGAGGGAGGGGGCGGACACCGAAGCACACCTCAAAAACACCATGGTATTAAAGATACCATAGTTAATAAAACAATATCAACTATACCAAACATCTCAAAGTATTTGAAACTGTAGTATTTTCAGAAACCATGGTATCTCTCAAATACCGAGAGAAAGCTAAGTTACCAAACAGGCCCTACATGGTGAATATGTTGCCTTGCTTAATCGAGTTGACTTGACTGAACTATTTGGCATGTGTTGGGTTATTTTCGAGACAAAATGTCTGGGTCTACAACGGGAAATTTCAACACCAAATAGAATAAAGCATGTGATGCTAGCTAATTGTTGAACCTATAAACATGGCTGATATATCCAAGAAAGAACCATTGAAACAACGAATGCCAATTATTCAAGGTTGCTAGGCAACATATATACTCTAGCATTTCATATGTATTTACGCTATAATTTTTTTTGTATGTTTAAAAACCTCTACCGAGATATTTCTTAGAGTGTATGCTTTAGAGTAGTCAATCAAGACATTTAAGGTTATAATAATAGGCATGGACACATATACCTACACTTAACCCATAAGATACACGATTTTTTCCTTCACGGTCTCTGCGATTTAGGAGCATTTAGCATTAGGTTTTATAAATGCACGTTGATAGAAAAGATAAAATATAATAATTTAAAATCATTGATATAATGTGATGTAATTTAGTGAAATAACTTAATTTAGTTGTGTTGTTTTATGATTAGTTTTTTAGGTATATGAGAATGTTTTTAACATTGAGATTTTATTATTAGAGAATGAGTTGTAAAAAGTAGAAAAGTTTAGTAAAAATAATGTAATCATCAATAGACATGTGTAGTACCATTGACTCTATATTTTTATAAACAAATTTACAGCGATTCAAATAAAAGGTGTGTAAAATTTTCTTCTACAGGTGTTCGTTTACGTGTCATTTTACTTTTGCAAGAAATAAAGTTTTGCATGGGTGTTTTTTTGGTAGTCTTGGTTTTTCACTTACAACATTGCAAGATGATAACAAAAACTAGTTCAGTTGCCTGCATCTATTTGCAATTAGAGATCAACGTGTGTAAAGATAATATGTAATAACCAATCAGAAAGTATGGTTAGTATAATGTTATTATTTTACTTTTTTGCATAATAGTGAGAAAATAAGAAGTTTGATAGTAGGCTGGGTGATGAAAACGACACCTGCGATCGACGACAAAGTCAAGTTCATATAGATTCTCCAGTGTTTCCCGGTCTCTATATTCTAAGATGCAATAAATCGCACAAGAACTCTTCATTAATGGGTTCGGCGTTGCACCATGGCATTTGTTTGATTCCCTCATATAGTAGCCAAAAAGCATTACATATCCAAACTATCTAACAGGCCGCTTGGCAAGGCGAAATATGACACATCCTAGCATCCATATCAGTAGAAAGCAGAGACTATGAAGTAGAAGAATACACACCTCGCCGGTGGTCAGGAAGACCCTCACCACTCATAGGAAGAATGGTCTAACGCGCGAGGCTATACTAAAAAGAAAATCTCATATAAAATACACATCGACAGTTCACAAATAAACTCAACACAAATAACAAAGGAAGTTAGAGGAGGATTCTCAGCATGCCCATCATGCAGAGCACACACCGCCGGTTATTGAATGGCACCACGAAAACAGCGACCATATGAACTCGAAGAGAAGCTGCATGTAATAAAGAACAATCCAGAAAAAAGGAGAAACATAAATGAGGGAGTTTTCCACGCCTCTTCTACGCGAGTCCCAAGTGCGGGTTGAGAGGGCATTTTACCACACAGATTTTATTGCTAGGACATCACCTAAATTGGATGAGGAAAGTGTCCTCACTCGTAGTCCAGTGATGTCCGTGCCTCAGCACGGTGAAGATAGAACAACATAAGAATAATGAATGAGAAACTTTGACCTAATTAGATAACATCATTACAGTAGTTCCAATAAAAACATCATTTATTGTTCACATTACAGTTACGGTTTGCTAGGTTATCCTTTGTCAAAAGCACCTACCACACAATATTTTTATTTCCATAGGCATCTTTAGCTTCGAAATGTACATCCTAAGAAACCTTGTATTGCCATTCAATCGAGAAAATTACGAAAAACCATCACAATTGGGGCTAGGGTTTCAAAAGACCACCAAAAACTTTAAAATTTTCAGAAAGCACCGGATTTGGGGCATGAAGTTGCAGATAGCACTGATCTGGCTCTAATGCTTCTCTAATGATGAATCTGACTGGTGGGACCCGAACGTCAGGTTGACGTGACACATCTGGACGGACGGGCGTGGATGGCCGTTAACGGTAAAAATTACAAAAAACCACCATAATTGGGCTAGAGTTTCAAAAAACCACCAAAAAATTAAAAAATTTAAAAACACCAAATTTGAAGCAAGAGGTTGTAGATAGCACCAATCTGGCAGTTCAGGTGCAGGGCTGGGTTTGGGGTTCGCACGGATGGTGGTCAATATCCACATGTGAGTGACATATTATCTATAGATGGCCTCAGAATATTTGCATGTGATCAGGCTTAAGGTTATAGATAATTCTAGAGAAGCATTTTTCATATGCTACGTGCCATTGCCCATACCACTCTCCATAAACTACCTATACTAGTGGATACCTAGGGCTGCAGAAATTAAGCGTGCACGGCCCAATCAGCTAGCAGGACAAGAGGGAGAAAAAGCATAAACTATGCACACAACGATAGATGCAATGCAACATGGCAGGTGAGTACGTGAAAGTCGATCCGAACTGCCAATGTCTACGACGTCGATGTTATGTAACGGTGATGGGCGAGGTGTCTCCGTTTCTACGGCGAAGTTGTGCTGCCGTGCCGAAATGGGAAAATGGTCACGAGCTAGCAAGGCAGGTCACGGACGAACGATGCTGATGGGGAACGTGCGATAGATGCGTGTGCTTGCTTGCTTCTGATTCGACACTACTACCACTAGCTAGGTAAGGCATTTCCAATGGATATATCTTGACATGTTTACATAAAATCTATTAAAACTTAAGAAATAACTATCATAATAGGGTGTACTATTTTTATAAATAGAGCGCCGAGAGACTCCAATTGTAAAATGCCTAAGTGCTCGTTGTTTGCTCTCTAACTCGTGATTGAACTTTTATCTAGTCAAGTTGGGTGACATGATTGTGTGAATGGTTGTTTTTCTTGCTCAAAAATGTCATATTAAGAAACATGCACGGCAAAGAAGATTGTATAATAATTAAGTAAAACCTTACAATAGAAAAAAACCTCAGTCTCTGAATCAGGCGACAGAGAAGCGCATTGTGTGCCCGTCTTTTATTTGAGAAGTTAGGAGGTTAGTGGCATCCTAGCCCATAAAAGTTTAAATTTTAGAGTTAACACTTTAGTATCACGTGAAGATAAAATGTTGTTCAGTAGGAAGCGAGGTTTACCACTGTCATTTTCTAATACAATACGGGCGCGTGATGCATATCTGTCGGGTACTTTATCTCGTCGGTCTCTGTCTCTAATTTACTTTTACTAGGTGAGTGTCCGTGCGTTGCTACGGTGAGCTTCTTATGAAACTCACTATTCCAACTCTTCTCCCTACTGATATGCAGATTCGGAAGCTGGATATTTGGGGTAAACAGAGTTGATATGCGGGAAACGGCATAAAAAATTATGGTTTTAACCACTTTTGCGGGATCTATTATAACTGCTTTTTTACCAATACTACAAAATTTTGTTAAATTTGCAGGTTTAATTACTTTTTTACGGTATCTGTTGGAGATGTTTTTACTGCGGATCGATGGTGAGCGGACTTTGCATGAACCTGATGAGCGTGTTGCAGCTGACGACGTGCGCGTGCGTGCCCGCATTGGTGCAGCAGGTACTCGATCAGGACCGTGGTGTTGAGCATCGATCGCCACCCTTCCAATTGGCTCCCCGTCCTGGTCTTAGTGTGTCCTTTTCGATTGCTTTGATTCATAGCTAGCCTAATTATATGACCTAGTTGAGCCCTGACAGATTTACAACGAGTCTGAAGGACGGAAGGGATCAGCCTTCTGGTGTAAGGATTCACAAAGTGTGTTAGTAGTTTATCTTTTGGTGCAAGGATTATACACGATGTATGGCTGATATGTGAACACGTGTGATAATGTGTTGTCTACTTTCAATGACAACATTTTTCTGAACTTTTTCGTGTTTTTAAATTTTTTAATTTTTTGGTGGTCTTTTGAAACTCTAGCTCCAATTGTGGTGGTTTTTTGTAATTTTCGCCGTTAACGGCCATCCACGCCCATCCGTCCAGATGTGTCATGTCAGCCTGACGTTTGGGCCCTACGAGTCAGATTCATGGTTAGAGCAGCGTCAAAGTCAGATCAGTGTTATCTACAACTTTATGCCCCAAATCCGGTGCTTTTTGAAATTTTTAAAGTTTTTGGTGGTCTTTTGAAACCCTAGCCCCAATTGTGGTGGTTTTTTGTAATTTTCTCCCATTCAATCTAACTACGTGTGGAATGATACCGTCCACTTGTTCATCCTCTTGTCCTCCCAATAGCGATAGCCAATACATCAACAACTATGTTGAACAGATTGGGGAGATAGAATCACCATCCACCATCCTTTCTTCACGTTTCCATTATTAACTTCAACATCAACACTTCTTCCCTACACAAACTGAGTGATTCACCCACACCACTCCACTCCTTTGGTACTTGTTCAGGGGCGTCCAGTCCTTATCCTATGCTTTTGCAAAGTCGGTTTTACTTAATCTTTCCATATAAGAGTTTATTCAAAATTTAGGCCCCACAGGTTGTCCATTCAAAATAGACGCAACTGTATAAACAACGAGGACGTTTCCACACACAGAAAAGGACGTTTTTGCAAGAGAAGACCAGCATGGCTCACAAGACGTAATCTAATAAATTGTATCTTCATAGCTGATACCTAGTCCTTGCATACCAATCAACATATTACAAGGTATGATTGATCACGCCCCCAGAATTTTTAAAAGAAACAGTACATTTGTGGCCATAGCTATCTTTAATTCTTGTCAAATATAGTTCTACAAATTGCGAATATTCCTGGGAGGACTATACTGAACAGTTTTTTATCAGAAAATGATACTGTATGCTGACGATCCACTCGATGATACATTAACACATTACACTAGTCAGCAGTTCATCATGGTGCATCAAAAGACAGAGGGCGCTAATAACCCAGCAGACCATCTTATCTTATATCTCAATAAAGAACCAACAGCTCGCTAATAACCCACCAGACCAAACAAACACTTCAATAAATCCATTTAAGATTATACAGCAATACGCGTAGCAAGAATACCCGTGTCCACTTCCAGGCCTAAGACTGAACCCGTGGATTTACACTGACAGTCGATGTAGGTGGTTTGTTCAACTGCTAAACTACTGGACCATTCAGAAAGTAATGGCCAATACATCTGAAAGATAAGGCAATAGAGTAGTAGTAACATGTTTTAGCCCTCTAGGATCATTCAGGTCGTTGGTCTAAAGAAGTGCATGCTCCAGTTCCAGGGTAAGAGGTGAAACACACCATAGAATTCGATTTCATCGTAACACTGATAAAACTTAAACATTAAAGTACACAAACTGCAAGAGATATATGCACAAGTTCCTGAATTCTTACATTGGCAACTTCTTTCTTTCTTTGTTCTATTTCAAAGTCGCAGTGATTCGAGTTTCTGCTCTACATCTCGTTGCTTTTACATCAACCTAAGCCTTGATGCATTTCGTCCCAGTGGCACTTGCCCAGATTTTTAGTAGTTTCAAGACGATGCTAAAACCAGCAAGCATGTCATAGAAGAAGAAAAAGCAGTTCGAAACTACAATACATGCATGATTTTGCAAAAGTTCAAAGCTTACAAGGTGTATTCTGCCAGCCTCCCAGGTTTTCCATTCAGAGTAGACTCTTTTAGCTGTATAAACAACAAAGCGTTTTTTCCAGGCGAAGGACAGCAAGGCTAACAAGATGTTATATTAACACATTGTATCTTCATAGTTGGTACTTAGTCCTTGCATACAAATGTTCATTGAAAGGCTAAGCCTCACAGGATATTCATTCAAAATAGACAATTCACTGTATAAACAACAAGTACATTTTTCCAAGAGAAGACTAGCATATCTAACAAGACATTATAAAACAAATCATATTTGGATAGCTGATTTCTAGTCCTTGAATACTGATCAACATATTACAAGCTAAGATCAATCAAGAAATGGTACATTTGCGGCCATGACTATCTTTAATCCTTGTCAAATAGTTTTACAGGTATGTCTATTGTGAATATTCGTCACATGACTATACTCGAGACAATTCTAGTCTTATCATTCAGGGTTTTCAAAATAGCATCCTGTATGCTACTGATGTTCATGGTGATACATAACACTAGCCAGCAGGGCACATCAAAAGACAGAGGGCTTTGCAATCAGACCAGATAAAACTAACAATACAGATTAAAAATTCTAACACCTAAATTTCAAAATAACTTAATTTACCACCGTTCCCTTTGCCTGCCATCAGGGAATACAGGAACAGAGGAGTCATCCTTGGCAGAATTAGCCGGATCTTTCGTTGTCACCTCGACATCTTCTGAACTCGAGTCATCACCATCTCCAAAGTCCGGTGGCAACGCATCACTCTCACCAACCCAACCATCACCCCAGCGGTAGTCATTGTCAGACTTGCCACCAAGTTCCCCAATCAAATCTTCCATATCTGAAAAATCATCGTCTTCATCTTCCGTGTCGCTTCCTTCATTAAACCTTTGTGCAGCGCCATTAGCTCCCTCAGTCTCCTCACCAGTCCTAGGTCCACCCCGTCGAGGGAAGCGTGGAACCATAACAAGAGCCCTCATCTTCTCCTTAAGCAGGACCAGATGGCTCTTCTCGATCAGCTGTGAGTTCTTGTATGCCTCACGGAGGAACACCGAGTCCCTGTCTCCCTTGAGTGACACATAGAACATGTCTGGGTGGCGTATGATCATCCCACGCAGAGATTGCGAGAAGCGGAACTCCTCCCGGAAGTGAGTCAGGTGGTCCACCAGCGTGCGCTTCTCGAGCGTCATGCTCAGAATCTCGTGAACCACCCCGCAAGCATGCTTCTCCTTCTCGGCTGACCCGGAGCGCAGATGCGAGAAGTCGGCGTATGGCGAAATGTATGGCATTTCCCTGAACTGCGTAATCCTCCGTGCCTCTCCCCGCGACACTTTCAGCCCCTTGGGCAGCTTCACCCGATTGAACTTCAGAGGCCTGTCAATGATCAAATTCCTCTCCTCGGTCTCCCTTGCCCGATTCTCCTCCTCCGCGACCTCCGCGGCAGACACGGCCAGCTCGGGGTCCCACTCCGTGAGCTCCAGCGCCGGCCCACGGTCCATCCTGACGATACGGAAGTACTGCGGGTACCTGAGGCAGATGGTGTCCTTGAAATTGGGCGGGAGGCCGAGGTCGTTCTTGAGGTGCGCGATCCTCTCGATGAGTATGCGCTTGTCGAGGGACATCATGAGGAGCTTGCGGAGCTTGGTGACGGCGACGCCCTCGGACTCGTTGCGGAGATAGAGCTCGTCGAGGTAGAGGCGCTCGGCGGCGGGGGTGAGGCGGAACCGGAGGGAGTAGACCCCCTCCTCGACGATCTCGAAGACGCCCGGGAAGCGCTTGAGGAGCGCGATGAGGCGGCGCTTGCGGGTGAGGCCGAGGTCGCGGCGGAAGCGGCCCAGGTCCCGGAGGCTCATGACCCGGTCCGGGCTGGAGACGAGGATGTTGCGGAGCTTGAGGACGAGCTTGAGCTTCTTGTCCCGCTGGATCACGTTGTCGAAGGGGACCTCCTTTCGGCGTTTCACGGCGGCCGCCTGCGCCACCACCGCGAGGCGGGGGCGGAGGAGGCGCAGCGGCGGCGGCGGAGAAGCGGCGAGCGGGCGGAGGGGAAGAGAGGCCCCCAGGAAGAGGGACTTGGGGGGAGGAGGCGGCAGCGTGTGGTGGTGAGGGGCAGGCGGGGAAGGGAAGGAGAGCAGCAGCAGCTTGGCCTCCATTGTCGCGGCTCAGCGCAGCGTCGCCGCACTGGGGAAAGAGGAGGAGTGGGGATAAACCTCCCGTTCCGAATGGATATTTTGGGTTCTGGGCGGTGATATTTTCGGGAGGGCGTGATAGGGTGGGCCGCTGGGCTCTCACCCGTCGGTTCACTGGGCTCGACTGTTTCTTGGGCTGGCTCAAGATGATGTACTCTTCTCCGCTCAGCACATGTAGAGGACACACCGGCAGCGAGCCCAGTCATTATGTCTGCTAAACAAACTCTCATTAGTTACACGCTTATAAACTACTTAGAATGTTTTATTATCGAGAAAGCTCACAGATATCTCTTCATCATATGGAGTGATAAACTCTAGTCTTGATTCAGGTAACTTAACAAGTATCTTCCGAGATACCTGAAAAAAACATTTATGATCATCCAATGGTGAAGTAAAGTTTGATGCCAACAAAGTATTCTTTCGGTATTATGGAAACTACAACAAGGAAATCCGGCCCTGTCGCTTATAAACGCCGAGGCACACGCCTAATCGCCGTGCTTGTGCTGATTTGGAAAAAAATCTGCCAAGGGATAACTGCATCGAAGAAAGTGGATATGCGACACTTTTTGGCTTGACACATCGTCATCCTCTAAGCTAGCGCTTCCGCGACAACAAGATGTTAAGCCCGTGACCCATTGTAGGCCGGTACTACGTAGGTTCCATGGCTAATGTACTTTTAGTGGCAAAAAACGATAACTACGATCAACGGTGTGAGACCTTGGGTTTATGGCATTGGCTATAGCACAAGTGTTGTCACAGTAGATAACCATATGATCCAATGCACTTGGAAACACACCTAGTTCGGTAATAAACTCTTTCATCTAAACTCCTTCCTGCACCACTTTCGAAGAATCTACATATTTCTCTTCTGTTGTAGATGTTGCGACTATTATATGTTGATCCAAATTCTACAAAGTATAGGCTAATTTCTGACGAGCGAAGCGAGGCCCGTCGTCGGAGGCTTGGGCCAAGTATCCAGCCCTCGAGATGATGGTTCTAACGAGTTTGAGGAGTTTTGCAGTAACGATGGTATGATCAGGCATCACACCATCCCCTATACTCTTTAGCATAATGGCATGGCTGGGCGCATGAACAGAACCATCATATCGAGGGCTCATTGTATGTTGTCTAATGAAGGTATGCATAGGTGTTTCTGGGATGAAGCAGCTAACACAGCGTGCTACCTCATTAATATGTCACATTCTATTTCACTTGAGAAGAAAACTGCCATTGAGGTATGGTCAGGTTCACTGCTGATTATTTACAACTCACATTGATAATGGAAAGTTAGAGCCTAGAGCTGTTAAATGCATATTCTTTGGTTATGGTTCAGGAGTTAAAGCATAAAAACTATGGAATCCTAAAACTAAAAAGATTTTATTGAGTATAAACGTTGTTTTCAGTGAATCTGTTATGTATCATGATAGCTTGCCATCAGATCCCTCTCCTGTTGCTATTGGAGAGGAGATAGTTAGTGCACAGGTAGAGAACCTGCAGAAAACTGTTGATAATGATGTTGTCATTGAAGATACACATGAGGAAAATATTGATGATATTGTTGTTCAACACTCACCTACTATTTTGCAGTAGCCACATGCGTCCATTGCTGCTAATAGAACGAGGCATAACTGTGGTCCTCGTCCTCGTTTAATTGAAGAGTGTAATCTTGTTTATTATGCTTTGAGTTGTACTGAACAGGTGGCGAACAATTCTGAATCTGCTACATACAATGAAGCCATTGCATTCGTTGACCGTGAAAAGTGGATTTCTGCTATACAAGAAGATATGCAATCGCTTGAAAAAAGGGCACATTATATGTTGTGCGCTTGCCCAAACAAAATAAGGAGGTTCGCTGCAAGTGGATCTTTAAGAAAAAAGAAGGGTTGTCTCCTAAAGAGCCTTCAAGGTATAATGCAAGGTTAGTAGCAAAAGGGTTCATCCAGATTCTAGGTATTGATTACAATGATATGTTCTCCCTAGTTGTAAATCATAGTTCCATTCGCATTTTCTTTAGTATTGTGTCTATGCGTGATCTTGATCTTGAGCAGTTAGATGTCAAGAGTGCTTTTCTGCATGGAGTGCTTGATGAGGAAATATACATGGACTAACCAGAATGGTTCATAGTGCCTGGTAAAGAGAATTTTGTGTGAAAATTAAAGAAGTCCTTTATGTCTTAAAGAAATCTCCAAGACAGTGGTATAAAAGGTTTGATTCGTTTATGATCTCACATGGCTTTGAGAGGTCTAAATATGATAGTTGTGTTTATATTAAGTTTGCTGATGGATCACCTATATACATGCTTCTATATGTTGATGATATGTTAATTGCTGCCAAGAGCATGAAAGAAATCACTACTTTGAAGGCACACCTAAGTAGTGAGTTTGAGATGAAGGATCTTGGTGCTGCTAAGAAGATCTTAGGCATGGAATTTACCCGAGATAGAAAATTTTGGTTTGTTGTTTCTTAGTCAACAAAGTTACATTAAGAAAGTTCTTCATCGTTTTAATATGGATGGTGCCAAGTTAGTTAGTACTTCTATTGCTCCTCATTTTTAATTGTTAGTTTCTCAATGTCCTACTACTGATGAAGAGTTTGAGTACATGTTAAAGGTGTCATATTCTAGTGCTGTTGGTTCTTTGATGTATGCCATGGTTTGTTCTCGTCATGATTTATCATATGCTATGAGTTTGATAAGTAGATACATGGATAATCCCGGTAAAGAATATTGGAAGGATGTTTAGTGGGTTTTCAGGTACCTTCTTGGCACTTCCAATGCTTGTTTGAAGTTTGGCAGGACCGGCGAGGGACTCGCTGGCTATGTGGATTCGGATTTTGCTGCTGATTTGGATAAGAGAAGATCCCTCATAGGTTATGTGTTTAATGTTGGTGGTTGTGTTGTTAGCTGGAAGGCTATGTTGCAGGCCGTTGTTGCACAATATACTACTGAGGCCGAATACATGGCCATTCCTGAAGCTTGCAAAGAATCTGTTTGGTTGATAAGTTTGTTTGCTGAGCTTTGTGGATATGATTCTTGCATTACTTTGTTTTGTGACAGTCAAAATGCCATATACCTTACAAAAGATCAGATGTTCCATGAGATAACTAAGCACATTGGAATCAAGTACCATTTTGTTAGAGACATTGTTGCTCAAGGTAAACTAAAGGTATACAAGATCAACACTCATGATAATCAATAAACCTGTTCTTGTTGCTAAGTTCGAGCAAAGCTCAAACTTAGTTGGTTTAACTGATTAACCCAAGTGGCTATTAGCGCTGAAAGTATTTGCTTTGTTTGTTTAGGGAGATGATTGTTGTTGATGCTACAAGAAGGAATTTATCTCAAGGTGGAGTTTGTTATATGTTGATCCAAATTCTATAAAGTATAGGTCAACTTCTGACGAGCGGAGCGAGACCCGTCGCCGGAGGCTTGGGCCGAGTGGAGTTGAAGACCTAGGTTTCCACCGTTATATAAACCTCTTGTAAGCCACCAGCTGGGATGAGTTGAATCTGTGAAAATCTCCGGTGTTGTGTAAACACTCCCTGATATAGTGGAGTTTTGCTGGCTGGCGTCCGTGGTTTTTTTTTTCTTTATTGGAGAGGTTTTTTCCATATTAAATATGTGTCCCCTGTGCTATGTTTTTGATTTTGTTCTTCATTATTTACTTGTCGCAATTATAACAACGACAACTCCCTGCTTGGAACTCATCTAGCTAAATGCTCCTCCATTCAAAATATATACGTACCCTAAGTGAGATTTCGAGTCGTCTAGGTCGGTAAGATAGTTAGCATCGACGTAACCCTTTACGATGGGATCTTTTTCACCACCATAGACTTGAAACATGTCCTTAGTTTTCTTCAGATACTTAAGGATATTTTAAGTGTTTTCTAGTGTTTCATTCCTGGATCACTTTGGTACCCGCTCGTCAAGCTAAGAGCATTGGAAACATATGGTCTAGTACACAACATGGAATACAATTGAGTCTGACTCAATGTCTTACCTTATAATATGGGCAATAACCCTTTCTTTGAATGATCCATTCTAAACTTATTCAAAACTTTGTTAAGATATGTACTTTGTGTAAGTCCTATAAAGTGTCCCAATCTATCTTTATTGATATTAATGCCTTATATATACACAACTTCATCAAGATCTTCCATTGAAAAATTATTATTCAAATAACCTCTTACACTATTAAGTAGTTCTATGTTATTCCCAATAAGCAGTACGCCACCTCGCTCATTTTCTTGTAAATATAAGCTTCCTGATAAGTTTGGACAAATCTATACCCTTTGATCACCTCATCAAATCAGAGATTTCAACTCCGAAATGCTTGCCTCAGTCCATAAATAAACGCTGAAGTTTGTATACTTTAGCACCCTTACGATCGATAAAACCTTAGGGTTACACCACATATTGCTTGGTTTTCATACATAGATCCCATTTTGGATTTCACGGCGTCTAGCCATTTCCCAGAGTCCGGCTCATCATCGCTTCCTCATAATTCGCAGGTTCATCGTTGTCTAACAACATGAACGTTAATATAGGATTCTCGTATCAATCGGGAGTTGTACGTTTTCTAGTCTACGTGCGCACCACCGTACCAATCATGATTCCCGTACTAGTCGGAGGCTGGTGTGCTACCCCATGTGGTCCTATGGACCACCCCTCGGACCATGTGAGACATTCAATAAAGGTGGGCCACACCATGGTAGTGGTACATATCATGCCTATTAAGGCCCCGGTAGCACACGGGAAAGCCCTTTCCGTGCGTGGTGCGCCAGATTGGTGATGCCAAAAAATTCTGACAGTCTGTTCGCGGCCTAGGGAAACTAAATGTTTTTTCGCACCGTAACAAATATGAAGCACATGATGGAAAAGGCCAGAATCGTTTTCTTAGGTGAGAAGTTTCCCCTATGATTTGTTTCCTAGGAAACATGTGTCTCTTATTTGCTACATTTTCTTGAGTCGCAAGCATTTCTTTTTCTGTGCACTTTCTCACATGACGAGTTATTAATCCTAGTGTGCTTTTCTCGAATTCCATGCGACGTGTGTGTAGCCTCTTATTCTTTCTACGCATTGGGTACGATGCAGCTTTTTGGACAAGCTCCATAAAGATCCGCACCACCGCGCCCTCTTGGCACACACCATCTCTACAGTAGACAATTCGATATGGCTCGCAGCAAGAATACCGCTCGCCTTTCTTGCGTCTGGCAGGGCCAGCTGACGAAGCGCCACCTTGATGAGAAGTACTCTTCTAAGGTGAAGGAGGAGAAAGCTTCAGAGGTTGGGGAGGAGGACAACCTCGGCCCTCCGCCGGACCACAACGGAGACTCGTCCCCTCGTATTCCGGATGGACCTTCACGGACAACGAGTGTGAAGTCAATTTGTAGGAAACGAGGACGTGTAAACTTAGACTCCCAAAGATGATTCTCTAGAGCTCTAATGATGGGATAAGGCTGAGCGGAAGGCAGAGGAGAAGGATGCTCGAGTAGCAGGCGAGGTTGGTAGAGTAATTCGCCAAGAAGAAACGCGAGGAAGAATGAGCGCACGACGAAGGCTGACAATATCTCTGCTGACAGCGAAGCTAAAGCCTTTGCCTAACCGCCCAGGTTCAGTCTTTGCGGACGCAGATTTGGATTCTTATTATTAAAAAAAAAACTCGCTGTAGAGGATTTTCCTACCGCATTCCTTTCAAAAAAACTAAAGCCATTGGATCCAACTACAAGAACGAGAAGTAGATTAATTTCCATATATAAGAGCACGGTTCGGTGTTAGTAAACCGTTTGTGATGGTTTCCTATCACCAACGGTGATCTATGAAAAAATTGTTTGGGATGTTCTCGATCACACACGGTTTGGGATGAATATCGCAAACATTTTCTTTGTTACAATCATTTGTGAATAATTTGGTCGTTCCATTTCCTGCCGCTTTACCATTTTCATTCAAAATGCAAAGTCTCAAATTGCTCACGACGTTTCCCCTCGTCTATAAAATGCCTCGCGTAATCTTCTATTCGACAGCCTCTCTCATCGACACCATTCCTCCCTGCGAATCCACTCTCAGGTACATCGACCTCGTGCCGTTGGATGGCCTGGAGGAGCATTCCTCATAGCATAGTGATGGGGGAAGCATGATCGATCTCACGGGGTCTGATTCAGAGGAGGAGCACTCTCTAGAGGAGGAGGGGGAGCATGGTGCAAAGGCGGATGAACTGGATGGGCTGCAGATAGAGGACTTGCAGGAGCACATGGTGGTGGATGACTCCATCATGTCGGCATGGAGTGAGGAAGAATCGGTGCATTGAGTTGTGGACGAGTCCTTCGAGACACTCCGCGACAATCGTGTTCGTGCATGGCTGCGTGCCAAGAACAATGGTAAGAAGAAGGCCAGCCGCGGAGAGACATGTCCGCATTTTCCCTGTAGCAGGTTCGACGAGACTACGGAGATTTGGATGCCCATTGCGGCCAAGCACATGGCCACCTGGGAAATGGGTGTGTCGTTGGGAACTAGCTAGCCTTTCGCCGATGACACTGAGGCATCAACCTCTGGGAGGGAAGAGGAGGCTCGGACGATGCATAGGCATCGTGTTCTGGAGAGGGCGAAGGAGGCTCCGATGATTCACAGGCATCAGGCACGGAAGACGATGTCATCGACATATCCTCTGGTGACGAGGAGGAAGCTTAGTAACTTAGCTATGTTTGATTAGGCCGATATGTATGTATGTAATGTAAAGTTAGAGGTCTTTTTATAAAAGGGAAGGACAGCCCTGTTTGATTGGAGCCATTCCGACCAACCGATGCCCAAATATCAGTAATGGTGTCTTTTGTAACGGGAAGGGAAAACCATATTTGATTGGTTCATGCCCTCCCGACCAAATATTATGAACTATTCTTAAAGTATCATATGCAAACGTTTTTGTTCTATAAAAACCGTGTGTGATGGTTAGAAGACGATGAGATTGAGTTTGTGTGGTGTGGACAACTTATGTACAGCGCACACGGTAATATCTAGCGAAAACATGTGCGACACAACATGAGCACAAATGGTTTTCCTGTCTAAAATTGTGTGTTTTGTTTGGTTCCATTATGGCCGGTAGAAGAAAAATCCCTACCATTTCTCCTATATATAGGGATAACGACCAAAAGGGACCGCATCCTGTCTTCCTGTCTCACTTGTCGATAGCCGCCACCCCTCTTTAGGATAAGGACCAACAGAAACCGCAGTCGGCACCGGAATGCAGATGACCTCACCTGCATCTTTGCTAGCGATAACGCCGGTTAAGCCGGCTCGTCCTTGCCAGCTAGCTCCACTGTCCTCTCCTTCCTGGAGGTATACGTTGTTACCATGCATTTTTTCTTATTAAACAGTTGGCAAGACTGGATTTGTTAGAATATTGTTTGAGGATCGTGTGTTCTGTTTTGCACTTATTAGCACACTTAGCAATGCCGGATCTGTTAGAATATTGTCAGGATCGGGTGCTCTGTTTTTATACTCATGCACAGTTAGCAGTACCGGATTTGCTTAGAATATTGTGTTAGGATCGGCTTGTAAGCTAGCTTGACATATACTCTATTGTATATGACTTGATTTTTTTGTTAGATCTTATGTGTCCAATGATTTATTTCTCTCCATCTTTATGTGGTTGCTTATGAGTTGAATGATCTATTTCTGCCATAACTTCATATACTTACTTATATGGTTTCATTCTATACTTGTATAATGGGGATCTTATTTTGGTAATACTACATATGAAGAAGGCACGGGAAGGTGTGTGGCATAGTGTTGTCGGTACTCCTCTCCCTTATTGTACTTCACCTCCTTGTTCCTTGGTATGATCAATAATCGTTTGAGCGTAGATTATATGTAAATCAAAATGTATATGTATAATTTGTTTTTTTGACATTCGGGTAATCATGTGCAGGTTCCTTGGTATGATCCAGGTTCCTTGGTATGATCCAGCGGCCATGAAGACAAAGGAGCGGGGCTCGATCCACGTTTGCACTGAAGTGGGTGTCATTGGAAAAAAAAATCCACATCAAAGCAAACAGGAAGATGGTGATTAACCAATGACCCTCTAGTCATAAGAGCGGGGCTCCATCGACAGCGCAACTAGCCTCAGCGTCCTTTTTCTGTTTTCTATTGCTCTCATTAGAAACGCCTTTTACCCATGTCCTAAAATAATGATTGTTTAATTTTAACTGTTGCCCATATAATATTGGCAATGGTGTTAATAATTATCATACTAGTGCAATACACATATCAGGCACATACCAGTGACTTCCAAACCACGTTGAACGATTATTTTCCTCCAAAAACATAGGAGGATGGTTTCCACACAAAGTTTTTAACCTTTGGGGGCACTTTGGCATTCCATATACGTCTCCATCTCCATAAGAGATTTCATCTATCCAAATAAAAATTTGATGCAGGAAACATGTATTGTTCCATCGCTTTATTAGAAGCGAGTGCATTAATGTTCAAGATTATTTCTGATGCAATAGGTAAGATGGTGTTATGCACCAAATTCTCCTTCCAATTCCCATTATTATCAAAGAAGTGCGAGACCATTCCTCACCGAGGGGAGTATTAAATTTTTCCCTAGCCAATTATTTTAAAAGTCTGAACTGACGGAAAGATGGTAGGACAATAATTCAATTTGGTATCAGAGCTAGAGTTCTTGATTTCAAATCCTGGCTAACATAATATTAAAAATAAATATATGCGGACACCTGAATCCACCTCCTAGGCCTGTGAAACAAAAAAAGGCCAACGGGCTGGACGTGAGGTGGAGTGTTGAGAATATAAATATGTTGCCTATCGTCTTTCAACCAGTTCGAACTTTTGAATAATTAGCTAAGGCAACAATTCAATAGAGAGAACTTTCATGTATGTTAATCAAATGGGAAAGTGTGGTTAGGACCGCAGCAATGCTCAACTATGATCCTGGCAAAAAAAAAGCTCAACTATGATGAGCCATTAACAGCTGCCTGAGCCAGCCATCTCTTTATTTGTCATGTTATCATTGAAGTGGCCCCATTTGCCATAAAAATTGTTAACATGACTAAACCCGAGCATCAATGCTATGGAACAAACCATCCCAAGACCTGTGGCTATTTGAAAAAAATTATAAATCCCAATGGTACTAATGGTTTTTTCGAGTTTACTCCTTCCAAATCGAGTGTGCTATAATGGATATGGGCAATATACAACTACAAGTAGATGATTCTTCTTTGGCAACTAATGTATTGTGTTATCGCATCCCTTTCATAAATAAACAATCCTCTAGAACCTAAAAGAGTGTGAGCTACTGAGCGATGACACCAGTTTATACTGGCCATGCTTCTCCTGGTGCTTCCGCTGGTGGTGGTGGTGGCGGTGGCGGTTCTTCTCCTTCTTCCCATCGTGCTGAGGGTGGCGGTGCTTCTCCTTCTACTGGTGGTGGTGGTCATGGCGGTACTTCTCCTTCTTCCGGTGCTGGTTCGACGTCGGCTACTCAACGTCAACCTTCACCTTTCTTGACGCGGAGAGACATGGGTCTCTCGAGCAGCTCTCCGGAGGTGTAGGGATGTGCATGTGTTAGGATGCACTTAGAGATGTACCTATGTGTGGATGTACTAGCTATGTTGTTTGGATGAGGATGTATCTATGTATGGATGATCTAGTTATGTTCTTTTGATGATGATGATCTTATGTTTGTGTCGATGTGCATGTGTTGTATACTGTGTCTGGAATCTGGGAATGCGGGAATGCAAAATTTGCAGCAAACGAATAAACAAAAATCCAAAAAAAAAGCAAAAACTGGCATGGCCTACGCCAACGGCATTGACATGACCATATGGCACGGGTTGCACTTGGGCCGACGGGGCAGCCGTCGGCGTATTCGTTCTGCGCCCAGCTAGCAAAGTTTGGGCCGATGGCTTTGCCGTCGGCGTCAGGATGGCTTGTGTCCCAGCTAGCAGAGTTGGGCTGACGGCTTTGTCGTCGGCGTATGGATCCTCACAAGGCAGCACAGGGTGGCACGTGGCGGCTTAGGCCGACGGTATAGCCGTCGGCATATAGCTCCCAGAGCTAATGGCCGTTAGCTGTTCCAGGTGGGCCCCGCGGTGCCTAGGCTGACAGTATGTATGCCGACGGGTCCGTATAACCGTCGGGCTAGTCTCTACGCCGACGGGGATTTATACACCGACGGGGTTGTGGCATACGCCTACGGCCTGATACGCCGACAGCCATCGTCGGGCCAGCGTATGCCGACGGGAAAATGGGCCTACGCCGACGGGCCCAAGCCGTCGGCCCAACGCTCGTTTTCTGTAGTGAGCTATGGAGTAATTAATATACTTAGTATAAATTCTAACGTAATTACGATTCATTCATACATACACATACGGTAAATAGTGTTTTTCTCGAAAGCAATCTCATGCTATACTTAGGATTGCCCCTTGATAATTTTTTAAAAGCATAGCTTGTTGGTTTATTTACTACTATTCCCTCCATCCAGAAATAGATTTGTCTAGATTCGACTGTATCTATACACGGAGAGAGTAGTATACTTATTTTTAACATGAATTGTGTGCTTGCATGCTATAGGTTGCGCTGGTACGTCATGCGAGGACGGAGAACGAGGGCTGCATGGTAATGCCGCAGGCGTCGGTGCTCTCTCAAGCTTCATGTAGCCTCCTTCTCCCTAGGCATGGACGGGGCTACTTGGGAACATGGGTGTACCCATTATTTTTAGCATAATGACTGGAGTAGCAATGTATAGATCAATATACATTAAATAAATCAGAAGCTCCATGCAAAAGAGTGATATTAGGGGACTCTGTACACCCATTCTCTGGCTGCTGACTCCGCCAGGAGTTCTTGATGATATATTGGTTTGGACTTTGTTTATCTCTTTCGAAACATGCTTTCGCCCCGCTTTATAAATAAAGCACATAGGTGAGACCGCTGCTGGGCCAGACAGCATAACGCCGAAAAACACAACAAGATACAAGATGCTGGAGCAGCAGCACACACACGCCCGAACGGAAACAAAGAAAAACAGAAAGGGACAGGGGATGGAGACGGATCAGCTAGACGTCGGACACCCGCAGCCGCTGCGCCCACCGGAGAATGACCACCACACTCCAAGCCCCAACTCGTCGAGCACCAAGCAACACCCTCAAGAGGGAAAGCAACCGCTGTTGCCCGGACCAGAATGGTCCTAGGGTTTCCCCCGACACACAGAGGGGGATGGGAGAAGGGTAGCCACGCGCCCTTCGGGAAGGAGAGATGCCACCCGCGGGCGGCACCGCGTCGGTGTCGGGCAAGCCGACAAGGATTTCTCCCGAGAACCCTATCCACCCCCTTGGGACGAGCTGTTGCACAGGAGCCCCGCGAGGACGAGGCCTCGCCACCACCAAAACTTGTCATCCACGAGAATGCGCCACCACGGTCACAGGGCGACCAATGTCAGATCACCGAGATACCCGTCGTGAGGTCTGCAAGCAACGACTAGAGGCAACTAGAATCGGGCCAGCAGAGCCACGTGCGCGCGGGAGGGAACTACCCCCACCGCCTGGGCGGTAGTCGACCGGACGCGACCGCAAACACCCAGTCCCAGTTAGATCCGGCCGGGTCTAGCAGACCCGTGAAGCCCCCGCGGGGGAAAATCAGTTCCAATAGGGTCCGGTCGGGCCCGGACGGGCCCGCAAAGTTCGCCGCCACGCTGCAACAAGCCCGAACATAGGGGCCGCTGGATCCCTGCACGAGCTACCCTGCAACTGCCCACAGATCAAGCAGCGGGTCAGGCCCGCCAGCCCGCCCCAGGCCCAGATGGAGCCCAAGGGGCCCCAGATCTGGGTCGATTGGGGCTGGCCAGCGCAGCCACGCCGCTGCCTGCCGCCTGCCACCTACAGCGCCGCCCCGCCGCCAGCAGCAACGCCGCCGTGACGCCATCACCCACGCCGGACCTCCGTCGCCAGATCCCAACGCCAGCCGCCGCCGCGGGGGCTCCAGGGAGCCGCCGCCACCACGACCCCGCACCCGCATCGCCACCACGCCGTCGCCAAAGCACAACGCCGCCGCGCCCGACACACAGCGCCGCGCCCCTACTGGCCGTCGACGCCCGCGCTGCCACGACCTAGAGAGGGGGAGAAGGGCCCCGCCGCCGCCGGAGACGCACGGGCTTCGCCCGGCGACCCTTCCTGGCGGCGGCGGGAGGGGGGAAGGGAAGGGGAAGGCGGGGGAGGGGCGCGCCGCCGGGAGCCGGCGCCGCTCGCGGGAGCGACGCGAGGCTCCGCCTCTCTTTTTTGACTTTGTTTATCAAGTATCACATTATCATATTGCCCGTGTGCTCAGTGTGCTTTTGAGGCTTGAATACGAGGTGGCTGATGCGCATATACAACGAGTTTGCGCTGCATACAGTCGCCGACACAGTGGAGCGACCATGCCTAACACTTCGCCGTGGCACGCTAACTCGCTAGAGAGACTGGTGTGCCGAAGAAGAGTGTGAGCAATACTTGGTATAGAGTCAGAAGTGCCTACATGGATGGTATAAATATAATCATTCATTTCATATACATAACTTAGTATAGAGTCAAATCGTGGCCACATGCATGGTACAAATAATTATCGTCCATTCATTCATACATACGGTACCTCGAAAGCAATCTCATGCTGTATATACTTAGGATTGCCCCTTGATAATAATCCATTAAAAGCGCATGATGTTGGTTTAATTTATTTACTAGTAGTATTGTTAATAATTTTTAATTAATATTAATATTGTGCTTTCATGCTATAATTTGTGTTGGTACGATTTATGCGACAGGGTATGAGGGCTGCATGGCAATGCCGCAGGTGTTGGTACCTCTTTCGAGCTTCATGTATCCTCCTTCTCCCCAGTCTTCGCCATAGGAGTTCTTGACGAGCCAGTAGCTGGTCCCGTCCTGCTCGACACCGTAGCCCACGACGGTGACCGCGTGGTTCATATCCGTTCCGCAGGCGTCGGCTGTCATGAGGCCACCACTGTATAACTGGAAGCTCTGGTCCTCCCCGTCGATGCCCACGGACACTGGTTGGTTGGCGACGGCGGCGGCGAGCGCGTCCTCGTCGTTGGCGGGGACAGTCTGGTAGCCTCTGATGGTGGCGGCCGTCTGCTTGCCATCGGAGTCGCAGGTGCCCTGGGCTGTGTGGTATGGGTAGGCGTCCTCGGTGGTGATGCCTCCGTTGTCGGCGATGTACTGGAAGGCGGAGTTCATGAAGCTGCCTTTGCAGCCGTAGTTCTGGTCGGTGGTGCAGTCGAGCAGCTGCTGCTCCGAGAGGGAGACCAGCTGGCCGGTGGTGATCTGGTGGATGCCCTCCACGGCAGCCACCGCAGAGAAGGCCCAGCAGCATCCTGTACATCACGGGCTTATGTATTAAATTACTTTTTGTGATAAAATTTTGTGAATTCAGTTAAAAAAATGCACGAGTTTGCAGGTAGATCCTACGCTACGTACTTACCACACTGTCCTTGGTTCTTTACACCGGTAACTGCGCCCATGGTCGTCCAGTCAACTCCCTGCTCGTCGTCCTCGGCGGAGAGGCTTACGTTCTCGTACTTGAATCCCGGCAGCATCTTGGCTCCGGGCGGCGCGGGGTTGAACCCGGTGTACCTGGCGGCGAACTCGTCGCTGGTCAGGTCGGCGAACTTGTTGATGGCGAGGCGGTACTTCTTTGTGCCGTCAGCGTTGGACCTGTCGACGAGCTCTGAGTTGGCCTTGAACACCTGGAAGCGCGCCGCCTTCTCGGCGTCGTCCTTGTACGTGCGCCCGTGCTTGGCCATCCACTCCTCGTGCCTCACCTGCATCGCCGCCTCCACGCCGGCCAACTCACGGGCCGCGAGCACGCTGCAGGATGCTGTGCTCATGCGGGCAATGAGCAGCAGCAACAAGATATTAGGAGCAGTCATCTTGGTCCCTGCAGCCATGATATGCAAATTGCGAGCTAGTGATTCAGTGCCAGAGCAATCTTACGTGGGTAGCTAAGAAAAATAAGTCTCGTTGGTGTTGAAGCCAGCGGGATCGATCGGTTGCTTAAATAGGCGGCCTGAAACTGGGATTCAGTCAGTTAAACGGCCCGTGCTAGTCACGGCAGATGTAGCTGAATATTCCCTCGTCCGGCGGACAGCTAGCACGCCGCAGGTCGTCCACGCTTATTTTTGCCCTCTTGTGTGGAAAAAAAATCCTACGAGTTTGGTATTATTCTCCGTCTTCCATCATCCTCTCGTTGGTCGCCGGATAATTGGGCATGTTCTTTCAAGCTCACTAAGAAATGACAATCCAGATAAGATAGGGGTGGCTCCGAGCAGTTCGTCCCATTGCACTCCCTTTCTGTCTGAACCCAAGTGACGGGCTGGCGGCGACATAAGGGGAAAAATTCAATGAGAGAGCAAAAATCTACAAGGAAGTCCTACTTTCCCTACCGCCAAATGGGATCGCAGTGGTGCAACAGAGAAATAGGAGGAAGATAACATGGTATGGTAGAGACATATGACAAGGAGAGACGGAGATGGAAGGAAACAGAAAGATAGGAAAAACAAAAACGAGACTGGAGAAAAGGATATCAGGGTGCGGGCAGGAGGTGGATGAGCGAGAGGTGTGGCCATCCACAATTAAATGCTCCACCCAGAGTTCAGCAAACATGGCAAGAGAAAAGATGTTTGATAAAAGTGACATGTCTAATCTGTGACAAAAATAGACACATTACTAGGAAATGTGTGTGGGGAAACTAACCAAAGCCTTCAATGCCAGATATGGGCTTGGCTGATCCAAAATTTGAGAGTTTTTTGTTGCACGACAAGTCAAGAATGACCACAAATCAGGAAATCTGTCTTCTCTTGGTTTAACCCAAGTTTTTTTTTTGTAAATGGTTAATCCAAGTGGTTAGTGGCAGTTTAGATGCAGGAGTTAGTGCTGGTCTAAAAAGTCAACTGCAAAAGATTAGGCCTAAAAAGTGTGCAAAAGGAAAGATACTTTGTGGTTCAATTCCCCCTTAGTGGAAAATTTTAACATGCTGAAAGAGTTTGATGAATTCAAGTTAAAAGAACAAGTGCATACATTAGTGTTGGATGTTGATGCTGATGTTAAACCAAAGGGATGCTATACACAATTTGGGTCAGAGAAGATGAGGTGCCTAAGGAATCAAAGCACTACAGAGGGATTTGTGAAGTGGGCTCTTTGATTGGGGCAATAGAATTTGTAGATATGGAAATTATACATGATCTGAGTCTTACGAGATTCCAACATAATGTAATTAAGGAGCACTAAAAAAATCTTGTGGTCAAGGAATACTTAGTCAAGCCCTGGATGGGTGATATTATATTCTATAAAGTAACTGAAGAAGGGGATTTGCAAGAATATGATAAGGTGCCAACGTATGTTGATGAAAAAAGTGACATGAATAATAAGAAGAGGGAGGAAAACAAGAGAGCAACTAAGAATAAGAAATCAGGGGAGAATGATAATTAGCTGATACATGAAGATCTGGGGGAGATACTTCAGTACAACACTGTGACAAATAACATGCAGTCGTACTATTTGATCAGGGGGCAAGAGTTATGACAGATTTTGAGGATCGTATTACTCTAACAGACAAGAAGTATGAGGAGATGTCACAAACTGATAAAGATGGGGTTCTGGCCCACCAAATGCAACATGTGGAGAATATGAATTGCTGGCAAGTGTTGTTGAAAAGAATAAAAAGCTAGAAAAGGAAAAAGGAAGAAGACAAGATGATAGGGGAAAAGAGGAAGAATAAAATGAAGGGTTTCTTGATTATGATGATAGTCAAGTACTGAAGTCCACAGAAGCACCTGAAACTATATAGGAGGAAGAGTTACCAGAATATCAAGATTCATTTGGCACTAAAATTTCCAAGTTGACTAATATTGTGACAACAAGAGGGGAAAAGAAGAAGGATAATGAGTTTAGTATAGATTCAAACATGCCTATATGCATGGTACAAATAATCATCCATTTCATATACATAACTTAGTATAGAGTCAAACGTGGCCACATGTATGGTACAAATAATTATCGTCCATTAAATCATTCATACATACAAATATCTCGAAAGCAATCTCATGCTATATATACTTAGGATATTGCCCTTTGATGATAATCCATTAGAAGCGCATGATGTTGGTTTATTTACTAGTATTATTATTTTTAATTAATATAAATCTTGTGCTTGCATATGCTATATATGTGTTGTGTGTTAGTACAATTTGTTTATGCGACAGGGTAGGAAGGCTGCATGGCAATGCCGCAGGTGTTGGTGCCTCTCTGGAGCTTCATGTAGCCTCCATCTCCCCAGTTTTGGCCCCAGGAGTTCTTGACGAGCCAGTAGTTGGTCCCGTCCTGCTCGACACCGTAGCCCACGACGGTGACCGCGTGGTTCATATCTGTGCCGCAGGCGTCGGCTGTCATGAGGCCACCAGTGTATAACTGGAAGCTTTGGTCATCCCCGTCGACGCCCACGGACACTGGCTGGTTGGCGATGGCGGCGGCGAGCGCGTCCTCGTCGTTGGCGGGCACAGTCTGGTAGCCTCTGATGGTGGCGGCCGTCTGCTTGCCATCGGAGTCGCAGGTGCCCTGGGCTGTGTGGTATGGGTAGGCGTCCTCGGTGGTGATGCCACCGTTGTGGGCGATGTACTGAAAGGCGGAGTTCATGAAGCTGCCTTTGCAGCCGTAGTTCTGGTCGGTGGTGCAGTCGAGCAGCTGCTGCTCCGAGAGGGAGACCAGCTGGCCGGTGGTGATCTGGTGGATGCCCTCCACGGCAGCCACCGCAGAGAAGGCCCAGCAGCAACCTAGTAAATTTTGTAAAATTTCATTAAATTTTAATCAAAAAATGCACGAGTTTGTAGTAGGTATATCCTACGATATATACGTACCACACTGTCCTTGGTTCTTTACCCCGGTAACTGCGCCTCTGGTCCTCCAGTCCATGCCCTGCTCGTCCTCGGCGGAGAGGCTAACGTTCTCATACTTGAATCCCGGCAGCTTCTTGGCTCCGGGGGGAGTGGGGTTGAACCCGGTGTACCTGGCGGCGAACTCGTCGCTGCTCAGGTCGGCGAACTTGTTGATGGCCAGACGGTACTTCTTTGTGCCGTCGGCGTTGGATCTGTCGACGAGCTCGGAGTTGGCCTTGAACACCTGAAAGCGCGCCGCCTTCTCGGCGTCGTCCTTGTACGTGCGCCCGTGCTTGGCCATCCACTCCTCGTGCCTCGCCTGCATCGCGGCCTCCCCGCCGGCCAACTCACGGGCCGCGAGCACGCTGCAGGTTGCTATGCTCATGAGGGCAATGAGCAGCAGCAACAAGAAATTAGGAGCAGTCATCTTGGTCCCTGAAGCCATTTAGCTAGCTCGTACTACTGATCAGTGGCAGAGCAAACTTTCGTGTGTAGCTAAGCTAGGTAGCTCTGCTCTCGTTGGTGGTGAAGATAGCGGGATCCATCGGCTGCTTAAATAGGCGGCCTGGAGCTGGGATTCAGTCAGTTAAACAGCGCGTGCAAGTCACGGCGGATGTAACTCTGAATATTCCCTCACCCAGCGGACAGGTCGTCCGCGTTCATCTTTGCCCTCGTGTGGAAAAAAGATTTTTTCCTACGACTTTGGTGTATTTCTCTCCGCCTTCCGCCGTCCTCTGTTTGGTCGCTGGATGCACATATAATACAGTGTAAGTTTGTTTGGATGCACTGGACTGCGTACAAGACGGGTGTGAGTTTGGCTGCTGACCAAAGACCATCGAACCTTCGACAAAGGGTGCCATCGTCCAAGTTCAGCATAAGTTTACTTACTGTTAGTAGTAGCACCACCAAGTAACCTGACGTGTGCTTCATACTAAAGACTACAAGAAATGGACATTTCATCGACGGCATTCTCCTATACCGTCGCCCTTTTATCAGGCTGTGCGATATCTTTTAGTAGAATTGGACAGAACAAGACATTGTTGTAAACAATAGCTTGGATGCGACGTTTCTGAGGCAGTAAATAGCTGGCAGGCGACGTTTCTCATAAACAGAATGTGTGCAAGGCATACATATGCAATTTGGAAAAAGTAGCACAAAAATGAGGCATTCCAAAAAAATGTTTTGGGCTTGTGCTAAGTCAAGTGATAGGATTTAGTTTAGATACAATAGGGCCAAGCTAAAACTAAAAACACTAGAAGGTGCAAGGGGTATGAAGAAGACTGTTCTTGAACATGGGTGTAGAGCAAATTTTAGCTTGGCTCCTAATGTGATTTTGTTGAAAATAATCTATGTGAGTCATTTAGCAATTCTATGGAAATCATTAGGAGTAAAGTGATGGCTAGAATAGCAGAGAATAAGGAAAAGTCAGAAGGTTGTCCTGGTATAGTATGCCCCAGCCTTTTCAAGAAACTAAAGTTAAATGTGAAAAGATCAAATATCTCCAATGTACTATATAGTGGAATTGAAGGATTCGAGGTTATTGAAGGGCATCATAGAAGGTTCACTATGAACTTGGATGTTTTTATTCCACCCTATAAGTGTTATATACACACTAAACAAAGATTTGGATGATTTTATTCCACATTGCTACCGGATTGATCTATATGACCAGGTATACATGCACGTATTGGAACCATTAGAGGGTAAATAGAGATGGCCAATAGCTCCAAAACCTAGGCATTTTCCACCAGTTAAAAATAAAATGCCAGCTAGGCCAAAGATAGAGAGAAAAAGATAGGAGCAAGATAAACCTAATTGAAACTAATTATCAAGAAAAGGTTGCATAGTTAGATACTCAGCATGTGGAGGGGAAGAACATAACAAAAGGAAGTGTAGAAGTAATCCAGATGTTGTGAGGGAACATAACCACAAGAAGAAAGAAGCGAAGAGTGCTAGGAAAAATCTAGATAAAGCAACAACTAAGGCTAGTACTATTATTTTGATGCTATTGTACTTATTTCTTTTGCTTCTAATATACTTATTTTGATATAGGAATCTACTTCTATTGACCAGCAACAACCACAATTACATGCCCAAAATAAAGAGAAACATGTATTATACTTTTATAAGAGAGCTAGAACTAGGAATAAATCTACTGCCCAGAAGCAACCTCCTACCCTACACCACACTCCTGACCTGCACCAAGCACCCGCCCTGCAGAAAACTACTACCTATAAGCAAGCTCCTGCCCAAAGGCCATTTGTTCCACCAAAGAAGAAGAAAAATAATTCATGTGATGCAATTGGATAGTCAAGTTCTAACCCGGCTACTCAACCAAGAAGAGAAACAATTCCTATGTGTAATGTTGTGACAGAATCAGTGTCAAAGGAAGGGAAAAATAACTGGTTCTTATGGGGGAATAAAAAGAGAGGTGAAGAACATGGAGAAGATGTAGATGGACAAGAGTAGTTAAATGGAAGTGAACATTTTAGTTTCAACTTTGTCAACTTACAATTAAAATTTTGTCACAGATGTTTGTGTTACATGACCGTGAGCAATGTTGTCACTTGTGATTGTGTTTCAAATTCCTAGAATTGTCACTTTTGTTTGATATTCATGTTTTTTCCTTACAACTCTTATAATTCAGCTATAAAAGCAACCAAATGTTGTCAAAATTTAGTGCACAAAAAGGCTAAAATGCTATCGAATTTTAGTGCACAGACAATAGCCAAATGCTTTTAAATTTCATCCATACAAGCAACCAAATGATGCCAAACTAAATGTTGTCTAAACTCGGTGGATATTTTAAACATAAATTTTGACCATCATTTCCCATAACTTGTTGATGCATGTAAAATGCATAGGTGGACTTTGTAGTTTGTTGAAACATACTCAATCATATTTTCATCATATACATTGTTGATGCCTGCACAAGCACAGGTTTGTTCGAAGCACTTTTTGTGAAAGTATTAGTTTCGGTTTTTATATCGACCCAACAAGGAGTCTAGGAAAGTGTTTATCTATGGTGTCTCTGTCTCACCCAAGGTGTCACAAACCTTGAGTGAATTTCCTGCAAGTGTCGAGGATGGAAAAAGGGTGAGTATGATTGAGTTTGTAGTGTGTATTAAACAGAAAGTAAATAACATAAAGTAAAGTGAAGTGCGGATATTTATCGGAGTTCATGCATATGAGAGATTAGGCGTGAAGAGATTTAGTTCATGGTGATAGTGAACATGCCAAACAGATAAATTGAGATAATTAATAGTAATTCTTCGCATAAGTACACAAGTAGGGGAGCAACCCATTATTAGCCGAAACCTCCGGGTGGATTCGTCTCACTCCCATGATTCTTTTGCCTGTTACCACCAACCATGGTCAGCTCAACATTCAAGGTCGTTAGACTAGATCAAGGCATGAAGCTTTGTAGTTCCTCGTGCTCCTCAAGTTATACTAGTTCCTATTTGATATTAGTCTTGTCACTCAGAGGTCGCGGATTCACTAGTAAAAAATCATAATATGAATAGAGTTCATCTCGATATTACCATAGCAAGTCAAAAAAAAGGAAGATTTAACCGAATATAATCCAAAATAATAATAGAGATGCAAACCGTAATCTCACAAGTGTGATGATCTCTCTCTCTCTTGTACAAGGGGTATGCTAGATGAATTGATGAAATATAGGTTGAAGATCTTGGAGCAGATTAAAGGGATAAGCCTCCTCTCTCTCTGGATCTCTTCTTCCTCTCTTGTGGACTGGATGGCGGCTGATGTGTTCTGTTTTTTGTGTATGCCCTCTTGATAAAAGTTGATATATTTCACTAGACAAAGGAGCTGGCACATCGTACGAACGCATTGTATGGGCGGATGTTGTTCGTATGGATGGTCATTAAAATGTCTGAATTTTGAGGTGAAAATCCCCCCAATTGATTACATTCTTGATTTCCTTCATTAAGCTCATAAATGGATATATATCCTTCCAAAAGTGCCCAACACATGAAAGTCATCTTAAAAAAAAGGTTCCCTTGTTCTCAAGATATTGATATTAACATTTGTTGCAAGAACAAAACCAACAAAAATAGAGAGAAACCAATATAAAAGACTTAGTAAAATGTGATCAAACAAAGAGCTATCAACTCCCCCAAGCTTACTTGTTACTTGCCCTCAAGTGATAAAGTGATAAAAAGAAAGATAGCATAGGCTAATTTGAATAAAAATAACTTATAAGTTTCGAGGTGATGCCACATTTTTACCTTTGCAAATCCTTAAACCTTAAACATAATCACAAAAATATTTGAATGGTTGCACTCATTCTCACTATCTAGCCTAAAATAACATGCTAGCAAACATAATCTCAAGAATTTAGCTAGGCTTGTGAATCAAAATCTTCAGCGCCTCTCTTTTAGTGAGAATACAACATTTTTCGCATAGAGTGCTTTGTCAAATTTAGGGTGCTCAAGTAGTGTCGAAATAAATATAACAATAGAGTAGCTTGTTAACACCCATTTCAAAAATCTTGACTCTCTAGCACCCAATATTTTCCTTGTTTTTCTAGAACTTCAACCCTTTGGTAATGATAATATGCCAACACTTAGTTTGTTTAATCGAACTGTGTAGGCTAGGATAGACTTTTGTAACCATTTCGATTAGAAGGGTTGTTCCATATTTCGCTTGCGATGCATTCCATGAGAGTACCATACTTTTAACCATTATAGCATTCCTGCCACAAATGTTCTCTCGACCCATAGCCGAATCTAAGAGTTTCCTTTATATGGATCATTTATAGGCTAGCGGAGTTGTGGCATACAATGAGCACGATAGTGTTGTGAGACACACATAAAGCAATATGTCACTTTCATCAACAAGTCAAATTTTCACATGCATCTCGACTACTGCTAGACATTCATGAATTCTTTCACAAAACTCACTTTGGGGCATCTAGTATGTAGCTATGAAATATATTAAAAAATATAAATAGGTATAGTAAACTCATGTATGCGGTATATTAAACATGGGAGTAGGTATACCCAGGTGTACCATCTCATTTTCCTATATATATACATGGGTGGTGACCTGGGTTGATTTTGCAAAGTCCTTCCTATTTGCCGAGTGTTACTTTTGGTCGTAAAATTGTTTGTTGCCTGAGTTCTAGGGTGATATACATAAGTTAGGATACTTGGTACAGTGTTTGCCGACGAGAAGAGAGGCATGTATTTGTTGATGATATACACATGTTAGGATACACACGTTTGTCTTGGGGGTGGGGGAGTATCCATCCCCGAGAAGAGAGGCATGTATTTGGCGACGGCTCGACGTAAGTCGACAAAATCTGCCGGCACATTGTTCGGCATTTAGAGATCTATGCCGACGGCTTCTGTTTGCAGATGGATTTTTTCTTTAACGTAGGCATTAACGGGCTTATAGCTCCTATGTGACATCTTTCAGTGGAATTGGACAGAACCGGACATCGTTGAAGGAAATGGCTAGCATGCGATGTTTCTTAGGTAGAAAATAGCCCAGGGCCACATGGGCCATAAAACGGTTGTTAGGGACACATTTAACTTAGTTCTAATATTAGATTAAGCCGAACCGGTCGGTTGGGACAGCCAGTCAAACCAACCGCTTCCGACCGAGTGTGCGCGTCACACTTACTG
This sequence comes from Avena sativa, assembly GCA_916181665.1. NCBI lineage: Eukaryota > Viridiplantae > Streptophyta > Magnoliopsida > Poales > Poaceae > Avena > Avena sativa. Next base: position 377,141,451 of record OV702279.1, on the reverse strand, counting down.
TAGCTTCACCGACGGAGGCGGCGGACCTCACCCATCGTTCTCGGCATCGGCGCCCTACGGTGGCAGGGCGATTCTTTTAGGCGGCAGCACTTTCGTTCGACGGCGAAGGTGGTGAGTGCCATTTGAAACCTAATTCCTCTCCCATTCTTCTCAATTCGAGATCTGAGTGTGCCCATTGATGCTAGATTGTGGAGGCCGGGCGGGTGTGCTGAACGAGGGGAATGAGAAGGAGCCGCGAGAGGGGACTTCTAATCAGGATATCCCGCATCTCTGACACTTAATTTCTATTAGGTTTGCTTCCTCTAGCTCACAGTGGCCGCCAAAAACAGGGGAGACAATGTTGCGCGGCACACCTTCGAATTTTGCATCAAATTCTTTACCTCTAGGGTTGTGTTAGTTGATGGCAGCACACAGACCATTAAGAGAGACACGGTTGTTAAATGAGAGGTGGAATTAGAACATGTTGATCCCTAAGAGCTACAAAGCATGGGAGAGGAGGCGGTGAGGAATATGGTGTAAAAATTGGGGAGAGTGTGGTTTGGGGGGCAGAGCAAGAATTTTGTTTGTTACGATTTGATGATTGGAAAGGTGAGTATGTTAGGATTGAGACACGGCAATAGATGGTTGATGAAATCAATGAGCGATATGTTTGGACAAGCAAAAGTGTTCTGTTTTTAGCACAGCTCATTCATCTGGAATCTGATTCGAGGGTTGGATATGTGGCCTCGAAATTGGCTTCTCAGATGGTCGAGGATGATTGGGCTGCACAAAGGCAAGTAATGCCTATACTTACTGAGTTGGCAGTGTTAATAGTGGAGGCTAGTGCTAATGCACAAGGGGAGGCTGCAGATGCTAATGCACAAGGGGCTACACAAAAGATTGTAATTGTTGATTGGAATTCAGTTGAGATAAGTGTCCAGACTGATTTGGTCATTGCACCAATGTCTAACATTGAAATGGCAAAGATTTTTGGCATTCCTATAGATGACAGAGACAAGGAGAAGGAGAGGGATGAAGATGCAAATGATGGATTCAAGAGATGAAGAGGCAGATATAGATCTAGAGTTGTTGGAAAATGTTGCAGTTCATGTAGATGATGCACATGATGATGATCTAGTAACAGTTTATGACAAAGATAACCCAGTTATTGAAGTTGGGAGATTGTTTCTAAGCATGGATGAATTCAGGATGTGTTTCAGGACATATACAGTCAAACGTGAGTTTGTTACCAAGACTTTGTGGACTGATAAAAAGAAGTTCTATGCAAAATGTATAGGTTATGATGGTGGTGCCAGGCCTTGCAAGTGGTATATATCTGCTAGACGCCAACCTGATGGAAGGACAATAAGAGTGAATCAATTCCAAAATCTCATACTTGTATTACAACTTCTCAAACAGTTACAAAGATGACATCACAATTATGGGTCGCAGAAAAAATCAAGCCTATTTTAGCCACAACACCAAACAACACTGCAAAGAGATTGAAAACATACTTGGAAAAGCAGCACCCCATTAAGCTGAATTATACTACAGTGTGGAAGGCAAAGCAAAGGGTAATGAAGGAGCTATATAGTGATTGGGAAATACCTTTCGAATGCTTTATAACTTCAAAGCATAAGTAGGTAAGAGGTCACTTGACAGTGTTGTGGAGATAGATATTGAGGTAAAAGTTGATGGGAAAGTCTTCTTCTCTAAATTCTTCATGGCTTTAAAGCCTTGCATCGATGGCTTCAAAGCAGGGTGCCGTCCAAATTTGAGTATAGACTCATCATTTTTGACTGGCAAGTGGAATGGTCAACTAGCAGCATGCAATGCTTTAGATGGATACAATTGGATGTTCCCTGTAGCTATTGGCATGTTTCAATCTAAGATAGAGGCATCATGGACATGGTTCATGATGCAGTTGAAATGGTGCATAGGGCCAGTCTCTCCATTGGCAGTGCACACAAATGCATGTAAAGGTTTAGAAAATGCAGTGAAGATTGTTTTCCTTCATGCTGAGCAGAGGGAGTGCTTTGGCCATATGTGGATGAATTTGATAAAAAAACAGAGGAGATGATTTTGTACGCATGTGGCCAATAACAAGATCTTACACCAGACAGACACATTCATATCACCTTGAGAAGATTAAAGCGACATGCTCTAAGAAGGATAGGGTCAAGTTTTGTACATGGTTGGACACTGATACGTCGAAAACGTATCTATAATTTTTTATGTTCCATGCTTGTTTAGTATCTAATTTGCTTTGCTTTGTCTACACTTTGAGGTGTTTTTATATGTTTTCTGGTACTAAACTATTAACAATATGCCATAGTGCCAGTTGCCTGTTTTCTTTTGTTTTTGGTTCCAGAAAGGCAGAAAATCAATATTCTCAGAATTGGACGGGACAAAAGCCAAAGTCAATATTTTACCGTGGGGAACACGAAGCCGGAGTACGAGACGGAGGAGACCCACCAGGGGGCCACACCCCATGGCCGTGCGGGTGGGCCCACCCCACGCCTGGGGGGTGCAGCCGCCCTGGCGACCCCCTTGCCTCGCCTCTTCGCCTATAAGAAGCCACCGATGCCTAAACCCTAAGACCCGATCAATACTCCACGAAACCGTATGTAGCCGCCTCCACCATCGTACCTATATCGGGGGGTTCTGAAGATCTTCCCGGCACCCTGTCGGAGGGGAGTTCATCCCGGAGGCCTTCTTCTTCATCATACCAGCCTCCGGTATGAAGCGTGAGTAGTTCCACCTTGGACTACAGGTCCATGTAGTAGCTAGATGGTTGTATCTCCTCCTTGTGCTTTCATGTCTAGATCTTGTGAGCTCCGTTCAAGAATCAAGATATAATCTATTTGTAATCATGCATGTTGTATTTGCGGGGATCCGATGGATATTGAGATTACTATGTCAGATTGATTAGTGGTTTTATCTTGTTGATTCTATCATGTCTGTGTTGTTTGTGATCTTGCATGCTCTCCATTTCTAGTAGCTATCTTGGCCAAGTAGTTGCTAGTGACTCCAAGAGGGGGTATTTATGCTCGATAGTGGGTTCATGCCTCTACCTAATCAAGGGAAGTGATAGAAATCTCTACGGTTGTAGATGTGATGTTGCCACTAGGGAGAAAACAACGATCTCTTGATCATGGAACAAGTGGATTGTTTACCTTACACACATTGCTTAAAGCAGTTATCTGTTGCTTGCAACTTAATACCGGAGGAGGTTCGGATGATAACCCGAAGGTGAATTTCTAGTCATAGATGCAGTTGGATGGCCGTCTATGTATCTTGTTGTATTGCCCAATCAAATCTCATAGGATCATGAATGTCTAGTATTGCATTGTTATGCCTTGCTCAGTCCTGTCAATTGCCCTGCTGTAATTTGTTTACCTAGCATACCATGTTTGTTTATCTAAGGATAACACCTCTAGTGAACTATGAACCCCGGTCCAATCTTTACCATTGATAAATCTTCCACTGTCACTGTTTACTTGTTGCAAACCATTATTACCTTCCACACCATACAGTTAATCCTTTGTTACAGCAAACCGATGAGATTGATAACCTCACTGTTCGTTGGGGCAAAGTCTTGAGTTTGTGTTGTGCAGGTCTCCAAGTTGCTAGCAACACCTTTGAGTTGTTTCATTCCTCCTACGGGTTCGATAACCTCGGTTTATTACTGAGTGAAAACTTGCTGTTGTGCCCATCACACCTTGCTCTTGGGGTCTCCCAACTAAGCGTTGACAACACGCCCATCATCAAGCTTTTTCTGGCACCTTTGCCGGGGAGGCTAAGGACGTCTTCACAAGGGGAGTCCTTCACAACCTTTATCTTTACTTTATTTTTGTCTTGCTTAGTTTCTTTTGCTTGGTTTTGTTTGCCTCTTTTTATCAAAAACTCAAAAAAAATAGTTTATTTTGTTTTGCTTTCCCTTATCAAAAACACAAAAAAATTAGTTCCTGCTCTAGTTGCTGCTGCTTTTGGCTTGCTCCACTTTTGCCAAAATGAACTCCGCTAAGAACACCAAGTTGTGTGACTTCACTAGCACAAACAACAATGATTTCCTAAGTACTCCTATTGCTCCACCTGCTCCTAATGCTACCTTCTATGAAATTAGGCCTGCTTTGTTGAATCTTGTGATGAGAGAGTAATTTTCTGGTGCTAGTTCTGATGATGCTGCTGCACACCTCAATAACTTTGTTGAACTTTGTGAAATGTGAAAGTATAAGGATGTAGATGGAGATATTATTAAGCTCAAGTTGTTTCCTTTCTCCTTGAGAGGAAAAGCTAAAGAATGGTTGCTATCCTTGCCTAGAAATAGTATTGATTCTTGGATTAAGTGCAAAGATGCTTTTATTGGAAAGTATTATCCTCCTGCAAAGATTATATCTATGAGAAGTGATATTATGAAATTTAAACAACTTGATAATGAACATGTTGCTCAAGCTTGGGAAAGAATGAAATCTTTGGTTAAGACTTGTCCCACTCATGGACTTACTACTTGGATGATTATCCAGACTTTTTATGCAGGTTTGAACTTATTCTCAAGAAACCTGTTGGATTCAGCTGCTGGAGGTACCTTTATGACCATCACCTTGGGTGCTTCAACAAAACTCTTTGACAATATGATGGTTAATTATTCTGAATGGCACACTGAGAGAGCTCCACATGGTAAGAAGGTAAATTTTGTTGAAGAAACCTCCTCTTTGAGTGATAAGATTGATGTTATCATGGCTATGCTTGTTAATGGGAAAGCTCCTTTAGATCCTAATAATGTTACCTTAGCCTCTTTGGTTGCTCAAGAAGAGCAAGTTGATGTGAACTTCATTTGGAATAATAATTTTGGTAACAATGCTTATGGTAATAACTATAGGCCTTATCCTCCTAATAATGGCAATACTTATCATGGTAGATCTGGAATGCCTAGTGAAGATAGGATTCTAGAAGTTGAAAGATCCACTAAAAACTTTATGCAAATGCAATATGAGCAAAAAAGATATTCACTAAAACTATGGAAGAACAGTCTGCTATCTTGAAACATATTAGTCATCAGCTTGAGAATTTGAATAGATAAATTCCTAGTTTACAGTCAAAAAATTTGAGTGCTGAGAAAAATATTTCCTCTTTGTCTGAAGCATAGTCCTCCTTGATTAATAAAATGGCTGCTAAAACTGAAACTTTGGAACGTACCTTTGCTGCTACTCATGCCATACAAGTTACTATTGATGAAAATGTTAGATTGTTAGCCCAACTTCATGCTAAGTGGGAAAGAGAAGCTGAAATTGCTAGAAACAATAGTGTGTGCACTATCACCACCACTAATATGGATGCCACTAAACCACAAGAAGTCACTATTCCTCCTCCTGAAATGCCTAAGCCTAATGAGCCTACTCGTGATGCTAAGTTTGATTTTGATCTTGATGGTTAAAATATTTCTGAAGTGATTATGTTCCTACAAAAGCTTGCTAGAAGTCCTGATGCTAGTGATATGCATGTAGCTTTCACCAAACACATTACTGATGCTCTTATTAAAATTAAGGAAGAGAAGTTGAAACACAAAGCTTCGATTCCTAGGAAAGTAGAGGATAGTTGGAAACCCATTATTAATATGCAAGTGAATGACTTTGATCTCAAAGCTTCATGTGACCTTGGTTCTAGTGTCTCTATTATGCCTAGAAACATTTATGAAATGCTTGATTTGCCACCTTTGGAAGATTGTTATTTGGATGTCCCACTTAATGATAATGCTAAAAAGAAACTCATGGGGAGTGTTAATGATGTTCTTATTATGGTTAACAATGCTTATGTCCCTGTTGATTTCTATGTTTTGGATGTTGAATACAATGCTTCTTGTCCTATTACTTTGGGAAGACCTTTTCTTAGAACTGTTGGTGCCATCATTGATATGAAAGAAGGCACCATTAAATATCAATTTCCATTCAAGAAAGGTATTGAACACTTCCCTACGGGGAGAGAGAAGTTGCTTTTTGATCCTCCTTTTAAACCAAGGTTTGATGTTAATGGTTCTTCATTTGAAAATACTTGATTCTTGCTTCTTGTGCCTAACTTAAAGGCGTTAAACAAAAGTCCTTGTTGGGAGATAACCTAAGAGTTTTCTTGAGTCTTGGAAATTATTACTTCAGTAGTGACCTCTCCTTATCCTTTTTGTTTGCTTTTTGTGCCAAGAATGACCTCTAATGAGAGGAAAGTAAGATTTGGTGAGTTGCTGTCCCGAAATAGATTTTTGTGCTCCACTGTAAAAATTCGTGAGGAATCTCTGTAAGTAGTATTGATCTAATATTTTAAGAATAAATCCCCCAGTATGTTAGATAGATTCCGTTAGTTCAACACTTTTTTATTTGAGCAACAGAAGGTCTTCGAAAAAATCAGTTTCTACCTGCTGGTATATTTTGATAGATTTCTGCCATTATTTGCATTTGCTTCTTATTGATTCCTTTTTGGGTTCTTTTTGGGAAATTGAGCTTTTTGAGGGAATTGCTATAGTATCTTGTGTTTTTAGTGAAGGTTTTTCTATTGTAAAAGCCAAACCCAAAGGTCTATTATCTTTTGAATACATTAATGTTGCTAATGAAGATTGTGTGAAGTTTTGTATGAAGGAAAATTTTCAGGTGTAGAGAGAGAATGATGTAATGACATGAAGAATGGACAAAAGATCAAGCTTGGGGATGCCACCCCGTGTCACCCCAAGAAATATTCAAGAGGTACAAGTGTCAAAGCTTGGGGATGCCCAAGGCATCCCCTTCTTCATCAATAAAAAGCTCAGGTCTTTCTAGACACTTCGTTTTTTATTGTTTCATGCACAAGTTGTGTTTTTCTTGGATGTCTTAGTTTTCGTTTGGTTTGCTTAGTTTGCTTGAATAAAGTAGTTTGGACCCCCTTCTCGCTGTGTTGTTTCAAATAAGTTGATTCGTTTTAGAAAGGAGTAGAAAGTTCTTGCTTGAGTAATACAAGAGGAGCTTGCTTTGACTGTGACTTAGACTTTAGCATGTCATGCTAGATGTTTTTTTTGACCTTATGCTTAGTAATTATTGCTATAGCATGACTTGTTCCAAACAATTGGGATTGCTTAGTGTGCCTTGAAAGAATCATGCGTTGTTTTAGCATACAAAAGCATAATATTGTGGTATTCTCCTTTGATGCTTTGTTTGGGTTGACTTGGCACATGCTCACACAATGTTATGACTATGAAAAAGTCACCATAGCCTCTATGATCATTTATTCCTTGACTTGTAATACCACTTATGCTTTGATTAGTAATGTTTTGTTGCTCTGCATGATTATGGCCATTATTGCTCTCTTAGTTGGTCGCTCCCAATCTTTTGCTAGCCTCCACTTGTATGAGTAAGTTCTAATCATGCATCTAACTCCCAAGAAACCAAGTTATTCCAAAGTGTCCACTATAAATTCCTATGCATGGTGTGTTACACCATCCCAAGTATATTATTGTTTTCATCTATCTTCCAATTAAAAAATATTTTGTTATGTGAAAACTTAGTGATTAAAGATCTCACAAACTTGATGGCACACTTCATATTTCTTGCCCCTAATAAACTTGAACCATTGTGTAATCTATGGTGTGTATGCTTGCACTTATACATTGGAATTAGCAGAAACGTGTTGTCATGGGGATCGCTTTCAACATTGCACTTGTACTTTGTACACATTTGATATCATGCTCTTTTGTCTATGGATGTTGCCGGTGTGAAATAAAAGGGGAGCTTGTAAGTCCATGGAGTTATGTATGTGTGTTAGAGAAATGCCTGGGCCACTAGCCTAAGCCATGCCTAATCATGGTGGAAACTTGCAGCATCACCATAATGACATCTATGAAGCTTTCTTCTTATAAAAAAAGAGACATATTGAAAAGAGGAAAGAGAAAAAAAGCACCATATTCCCATGGTAAATAAGAAGATTGTTGAGATGCTTATTGTTTGCTTGCCTTGTCATTTTGATTATGGATAGCTCCTGTATCATGTGCAAGGGGTACCCCGTTGGCGGTTCTCTATGGTACACATGTACTTACTATGACAAGAACTTACAGGTGACTAAAGCTGAGTAGCGTGAGGTGCGGCCCTCGTATTCAAGCGACATGAGATTGCCAACTTATACTTTGTCAAGAATATACTCCATAGTTTGTTCACTTTAACCTTAATCACTTCAAGATGCTTATGATAGGGGCAATGAGGGATGAAAGCTAACAAGTACCATAATTTTTGTAAGCTCTTTTTGGAACTTGAAATCCCTGCTCCCCTTTATGAAGGGCCTTTCTTCCACCACTATATTGAGTCTCCACCTTCTACCTTTAGGCACCAGTTAAGAGAGCATAGTTGCCATTCTTAGTTCTATGTGCATTATCCCAAAACTTATTGATTGATGCATATTGTTGATATTACTTGTTCTTGTGCTATTTGTATCTAGTCACTCTTATGAACTTTGAATGTGTCCTATGCATCTATTTGCTACTCTATGAGGGACAAGCTGAATGCCACTATGCCATGTTTTCTGTACGTGAAACAAACAAACGTTTTCAATGCATGTTATTCATGATCTTTGTTTGTAGCCTTTCATGTTGCATGCATAGTTATTTTGTCTTACTATTAGAACTCCATCTTTCATGATCATGTTTAGAGTTCTTTGATACAAGCTTTCAATGCTTGCAAATGGTTTGATCTTGATTTTGATGGTGCATGTCACATCAAAAATTATTCTTTTTATCACTTACCTACTCGAGGACGAGCAGGAGTTAAGCTTGGGGATGCTTGATACGTCGGAAACGTATCTATAATTTTTTATGTTCCATGCTTGTTTAGTATCTACTTTGCTTTGCTTTGTCTACGCTTTGAGTTGTTTTTATATGTTTTCTAGTACTAACTTATTAACAAGATGCCATAGTGCCAGTTGCCTGTTTTCTTCTATTTTTGGTTCCAGAAAGGCAGAAAATCAATATTCTCGGAATTGGACGAGACAAAAGCCAAAGTCAATGTTTTACCGTGGGGAACACGAAGCCGAAATAGGAGACGGAGGAGAGTCACCAGGGGGCCACACCCCCTGGCCGTGCGGGTGGGCCCACCCCGCGCCTGGGGGTGCAGCCGCCCTGGCGAACCCCCTGCCTCGCATCTTCTCCTATAAAGACCCCCCGATGACTAAACCCTAAGACCCGATCAATATTCCACGAAACCGTCTGTAGCCGCCGCCACCATCGTCCCTAGAATGGCGGGGATCTGAAGCTCTTCCCGGCACCCTGCCGGAGGGGAGATCATACCGGAGGCCTTCTTCTTCATCATGCCAGCTTCCGGTATGAAGCGTGAGTAGTTTCACCTTGGACTACGGGTCCATGTAGTAGCTATATGGTTGTATCTCCTCCTTTGTGCTATCATGTTTAGATCTTGTGAGCTCCGTTCATGATCAAGATCTAATCTATTTGTAATCATGCATGTTGCGTTTGCGGGGATCCGATGGATATTGAGATTACTATGTCAGATTGATTAGTTGTTTTTTCTTATTGATTCTATCATGTCTATGTTGTTTGTGATCTTGCACGATCTCCGTTTATAGTAGCTATCTTGTCCAAGTAGATGCTAGTGACTCCAAGAGGGGGTATTTATGCTCGATAGTGGGTTCATGCCTCTATTTAATCTAAGGGAAGTGACAGAAATCTCTAAGGTTGTGTATGTGATGTTGCCACTAGGGAGAAAACAACGGTCTCTTGTTTATGGAACAAGTGGATTGTTTACCTTACACACTTTGCTTAAAGCAGTTATATGTTGCTTGCAACTTAATACTCGAAGGGGTTTGGATGATAACCCGAAGGTGGATTTCTAGTCATAGATGCAGTTGGATGGTGGTTTATGTATGTTGTTGTATTGCCCAATCGAATCTCATAGGATCATGAATGTCTAGTATTGCATTGTTATGTCTTGCTTAGTCCTGTCAATTGCCCTGCTGTAATTTGTTTACCCAGCATGCCATGTTTGTTTATCTAAGGAGAACACCTCTAGTGAACTATGGACCCGGTCCAATCTTTACCATTGGTACATCTTCCACTGTTATTGTTTACTTGTTGCAAACCATTATAACCTTCCACACCATACAGTTAATCCTTTGTTATAGCAAACCGGCGAGATTGACAACCTCACTGTTCGTTGGGGGCAAAGTCTTTAGTTTGTGTTGTGTAGGTCTCCATGTTGATAGCAACACCTTTGAGTCATTTCCTTCCTCCTACTGGTTCGATAACCTCGATTTCTTACTGAGGGAAAACTTGTTGTTGTACTTATCACACCTTGCTCTTGGGTTCTCCCAACGAGGCGTTGACAACATGCCCATCATCAGATACCTACCATTCTCTTCTATGGTACAGGTCAGGTTTTAACACTGCCATCAAATGTGATCATATCAACAATAATTTGGCAGAAAGTTTCAATAACAAAGTGAAGGAGTTAAAAGACTTGCCTGTCCATGACATGGTTGACCAGATCAGGATCATGATCATGATCATGAGGTTGTGGGAATTGAGAAGAAGACTTGGTGATGTTCTTCAAGGAGATAAGCTTCCTGGTGTTGTGCAGCAGGTGGTCAACAGGAGTAGAAATCTTGCACATTTGGGTGTTGAGAAATCCTCATTGTGGAGTGCTGAAGTCAGAGATACAAATACTGGCAGGAGGCATGTTTTTGACACTCAATTTCATGAATGCACATGCCTTGAGTGGCAACACACTGGGAAGCCTTGTGAGCATGCCATACTTTTCTTGGCCTCCAAACACAAGCTAAATATGCACCCATATTTGCATGAGTATTATTCTGTAGAAAAATTCAAGGCTGCATATGCAACACCAATTCCAGCACTTACAGACCAGTCTCAGTGGCCTGAAGTGGACATTCAGTTCTCCTTGTGTCCTCCTTTGATGAAAAGAAAGGTTGGCTGGCCCAAGCATAGTAGATTCTAGGCTTGGTTTGAGAAAGGTGGGATCAGCAAGAAGGGGAAGAAAGATGAAAAGAAAGATGGGAAGCAAAAAAGGGCCCAAAAGGTAACAAGAATAGATGCAAACTCTGTGAAGAACTTGGACACCGAGCTGGCTCTACCAAGTGCAGATACACTGCTGAAAAGCCAAAGTATGTTCATCCAAAATCTATGTAATTCTTGTTGATGATTTTTCTCCCCCAACTAACTTGCTTGTTTTCAGGAGGAAGCATGGAGAAAAAGCCCCACCTCTTGTTTTTGAAGAATGTTGTCCAGTGAAAAAGGCAAGAATCAATGGCTCAATAAAGAAGAGAACTAACCAGATCATGTCAGGTGCTGCTGAGGTGCAAATTGAACCTGTTAATGCTGTTGAGGTGCAATATAAACTTGTTTTGGAGGATGAAGTGCAAACTGTTGAGGTGCAAAGTGAAACTATTGATGAGGATTTAGGGCACACTGATTCTGATTTGGAAGCTCTGGTGCAAAATGAGCATGTTGATGAGCCTATGGTGCAAAATGAGCATGTTGATGAGGCTCTGGTGCCAGCTCTTGAGTTGCAGGTTGTTTCACATTCTGAACCAGATTGTGTTGTTGAGGAGGTGCAGGAAGTGAAGCAGACTCTTGGACGTGCTGTGGGGAGGCCAAATGGTTATGGTAAGAAAAAGAAAAGAATAAACATGTTGTGTGGTGTGAAACTTGTGAAGTAGTAGACTTTGAATGATGTGTGAAGATTTGTTATTGTAATAATTTGGCACTTGTCGTAATAATTTGGCACTTGTTGTTGTTGTTAACATTTGTTATTGTAATAATTTGGCACTTGTTGTTCTAATAATTTGGCCGAAATTCAAATATGATGGTAAATATGCGGAGGTTTTGTATTTTTTTGATTTTTTTTGAATTAGTTATGCACATTTGAATGTTTGGTCAAACTTTGTGAAGGATTTTCATAAAGATTCTTAGGTTGGGGCTGAGGCTCACTAAACTAGCATTGGATCCCTAATAAAATAGCATGTTGTGAACCTAAAAATGATTTTTGTGAAAAATCACAGGCATCATAACATGTACCTGTAGTTCATATCTGACCCACTTCCAACCGATTCAGTATGATTTGTCTTTTTCACCAGGGATGGAATAAAAGGTTTGAGATACCCAAGTTGTGACATTGTACATGCAAGGTGGTATAGTAATTTTAAAAAATAGGATGTTACAATTTTGAAACTTCAATTTGGTGGTTGCTTAACCCCCCCCCCCCCCCCCCCCGCCACCCCCCTTTTTTGGCACTCAGAAAATGGAAAATGGCTTTTTTGTGTGTCGAAAAGGAAAACTTCCTTCTACAACATTGTTAGTCATCCCATTATACACATGAATACACAATATGAGCATATTATCACAAACTATGCCTTGATTCTAGCCATATCATTGGTCATTTGACCCGAAAGCCAGAAAACCTCGGATGAGATAGGTCATTTTGTGAAGGGTTTTTTGAGATATGTGTTGGAATTATGCCCTAGAGGCAATAATAAAGATGTTATTATTATAATTCTTGTTCATGATAAAGTTTATATTCCATGCTAGAATTGTATTAAGCGGAAACATTAATACTTGTGTGGTTTGTGAACAACACCGTGTCCCTGGTACGCCTCTAAGGACTAGCTCATTGATCAATGATGGTTAAGGTTTCCTAACCATAGACATGAGTTGTCAATTGATAATGAGATCATATCATTGGGAGAATGATATGATGGACAGACCCAAACTAAGCGAAGCAATTAGATCGTTTCATCGTGTTCATCTTTGCGAAGCTTTTCCTATGTCAAATATTGTATTCCTTAGACCATGAGATAATGCAACTCCCTGGTACCGGAAGAAAGCTTTGAGGTCATCAAACGTCATCCTATGAGAGGGTGATCATAAAGGTGTCTCTCAGGTGATCGGAAAGTATCTGTTGGGTTGTATGTATCGAGATGGAATTTGTCCCTCCCAAGTCGGAGAGATATACTTCGGGCTCACTCGGTAATCGATATCAACACCGCTTGCAAGCATGTGGTTAAGGAGTTAATCACAAAGTGATATCGGATTACGGAACGAGTAAAGTACTTGCTGTGAACGAGATTGAACTAGGTATGACGGTACCGACGATCGAATCTCGGGCAAGTAAAATATCGCGAGACGAAGGGAATATATATATGGGATTGATTGAATCCTGGCATCGTGGTTCATCCGATATGATCATCGATGAATGTGTGTGAGTCAATATGGGTGCCCAGACCCCGCTGTTGATTATTGATAGAAGATCATGTCTGCATATTCTCGAACCCGCAGGGTCACACACTTAACGTATCTCGACGCTAGGATAGATTGGATAATTGGTTTATGAATTTTTGTTCGGAGTCTCGGATGGGATCCGGGACATCACGAGAGGTTCCGGAATGGTCCGGAGAATAAGATTCATATAAGGCAGTGCAGTTTTTGGTGTTCGGAATTGTTCCGGGTTAATCGGTATTATACCGGAAGCTTCTAGAACCTTCCGGAAGGGGACCAACGTGGCCCCACCTTCCGGGAGGGGGCATGGGCCTATGAGGGAGTGTCCTGGCCGCATTGGGCCCTGCCGATCCTAGAGAGTTTAAATCGTTTAAACTAGAGATAGGGTTTCTAGAAGAGGGGAGAGTCCATGCCCCCCACTCCTTATCCTTTGGGCTTGGGGGAGGGGCTAGGGCTGCGCCCCCCTCTATATAAAGAGGGGTGGGGGCGCACCAACTACACAAACCTCTCCTCCAAACCCTACCTGCCTTGCTAGCTTTCCTCTCTCCCTCCCGACTGTTTGTAGGCGAAGCCCTGCTGCAGAAATTCTCCACCATATACACCACGCCGTCGTGTTGTAGATCCAATCTATCTCTCCACCATACTTGCTGGTCCGAGGAAGGAGGAGACGTCGAGGTGCTGCACGTGTGCATCTCACGGAGGCACCGCCACTTGTGGTGCTAGATCGGATCGGATCGCGAGGAGGAGAAGTGAGTACGACTACATCACCCACGTTCCGACGAACGTTTCGCTGTGCGAATCTTCAAGGGTATGAATATCTAATCCAATCTCTCTCGTTGATTGCATCTCCTAGATTAGATCTTGGCTTTCCCTCTGTTCGCATCCGTAGAAAATTTTGATTTACTATGCCGCGAAACCCATCAGTGGTATCAGAGCTAGATCTATGCGTAGATGTGTTTCACGAGTAGAACGCAACATGGTTGTTGCGGGCGTTGATGTTTTCTGTTGCAAGCCTCTTGTTTGTGTTCTTCTTATGACGCGGGATAGTGAGATTGAAGCGGTCCAGGCCAACCTTACGCGACGTCGTTCGCGAGACCGGCTCCGCACTTGACGTGTGGCTTGTTCCACACATGCGGCTGGTGGATGTCAGTTTCTCTCACTATAGTTGTCATGGGATTAACACCGGAGTTTGGCAACCATAATATCACCGTTGTGGCTTTCCGTAGGTAAGAATTGTTCTTAGCATCTACTCCCATAAGCCACGTAAAACATGCAACAACAAAGTAGAGGCGTCTAACTTGTTTTTGCAGGGAGTGTTTTCTGTGATATGGTATGGCCCAAGATGTGATGTGTATATTGTATGCGATGATCATGTTTTGTAATGTTTCACGACTTGCATGTCGATGAGTATACAACCGGCAGGAGCCATATGGTTGTATTTATAATTGTGTATGACCTGCGAGTCAACTTCTTATACGCCATTTAATAGCTTTACTTTATCGCTAAGTAGTTAGCAATAGTTGTAGTTGCTATTCGTGGTGGAGGCAATCATGGTGGAGTGATGGAGATCATGCCAGAACGCACAAGATGGAGATCATTGCGCGAGGATTGGCTATACCATGTCACATAAAGTTATATGCATGTGATGTTTATCCCTTTATGTATCTTATTATGCTTAGATCGCGACGGTAGCATTATAAGATGATTTCTCACTTAAAGATCAAGATAAAAACTGTGTTCTCCCCAAGTATGCACCGTTGCGAAAGTTCGTCGTGTCCAAGCATCACGTGATGATCGGGTGCTATAGACTCTACGCTCACATACAACGGGTGCAAGCCAGTTTTGCACACGCAGAAATACTTGGGTCTAGCTTGACGAGCCTAGCATATACAGACATGGCCTCGGAACACAAGAACCGAAAGGTTAAGCATGAGTCATATGAGTGATATGATCGACACTTTGTTGTCCACCATTGAAACCACATCTCTTCTCGTGATGATCGGATTAGGTGTGGTGAATTTGGATCGTGTTCACTAAACAACTTGAGGGATGTTGAATTTAGTGGGAGTTCATCCAGTAATTTGATTAAATTGAACTATTTATCATGAACATAGTCTAAATTGTACTTGCAAATACTGTAGATCACATGGCCAAGTCCAACTTCAACTTCAACGTTTTTGCTGAGAAGGAAAAGCTTAGAAACAATGGGTCTAACTTCACCAATTGGTTCCGCAATCTAAGAATCATTCTGTCTGGCGGACAAAAGGACTATGTCCTTGGGAAAGCGTTAGGTGACCCCCCTGCTGCAACTGCGCCGGCTGATGAGAAAGCTGTCTATCAGTCGCGCAAAGATGATTATGGTGTGATTAAGAGCTCCATGTTGTTTTCTATGGAACCGGAGCTTCAAAATCGTTTTGAAGAGTATCCCGGGCCCTTCGAGATTCTCGAGGAGCTGAAAACCATGTTTCAGACTCAGGCCCGTTCTGAGAGATATGAGATCTCCGAGAAGTTCTTTAACTGCAAGATGGAGGAAGGGAGTTCCGTTAGTGAGCACGCCATAAAGATGTCGGGCTACACTCAACGTCTTGAGCAACTGGAATGCACGATTCCAGAGGAGCTCAAGATTGACAGGGTTCTGCAATCACTCCCTCCCAGCTACAAAAGTTTTGTAGTGACTCATAATCAGATTGGTTCCACTGATACGATCACCGAGCTCTTCGCAAAGCTGAAGGCTGCAGAGGTGGACATCAAGAAGGATAATCATGTGTTGATGGTCAACAAGCCCTCCTTTAAGAAAGGTAAGGGAGCAAAGAAACCCTTCAAGAAGGGCGGCGGCAAGCGCAATGCCCCTGCTGAGAAGAAGCTCAAGTCTGGTCCTAAGCCCGACACTGAGTGCTTCTATTGCAAGGACAAGGGTCACTGGAAGCGCAACTGTCCGAAGTACTTAGCGGACAAGAAGGCTGGCACCATCAAAGGTATATTTGATATACATGTTATTGATGTTTTCCTTACTAGCCCTCGTTGTAGTGTCTGGGTATTTGATACCGGTTCAGTTGCTAATATTTGTAAACTCGAAACAGGAGCTACGGAATAGACGGCGTCTTGCGAGGGATGAGGTGACGATGCGCGTTGGCAAAGGATCAAGAGTTGATGTGATGGCCGTCGGCACGCTCTCCTTAGTTTTACCTTCGGGATTAGTTTTAAACCTTAATAAGTGTTATTATGTGCCTGCGTTGAGCATGAACATTATTTCTGGATCGTGTTTATTGCAAGACGGTTATTCATTTAAATCGGAGAATAATGGTTGTTCTATTTATATGAGTAACATCTTTTATGGTCATGCACCTCTTGTGAATGGTTTATTTCTTCTAAATCTCGAAAGGGATGAAACACACATCCATAACATTGAGGCTAAGAGATGCAAAGTAGATAGTGATAATACTACTTATTTGTGGCACTGTCGTCTAGGTCATATTGGTGTAAAGCGCATGAAGAAACTCCATTCTGATGGACTTTTGGAGTCTCTTGATTTTGAATCATTTGACACATGCGAACCATGCCTCATGGGCAAGATGATCAAAACCCCGTTCTCCAGTATGATGGAGCGAGCAACGGACTTGTTGGAAATCATACATACCGATGTATGCGGACCGATGAGTGTTTCGACGCGCGGTGGATATCGCTATTTCCTCACTTTTACCGATGACTTAAGTAGATATGGGTATATCTATTTAATGAAACATAAATCTGAAACATTTGAAAAGTTCAAGGAATTTCAGAATGAAGTGGAGAACCATCGTAACAGAAAGATTAAGTTTCTACGATCCGATCGTGGAGGTGAATATTTGAGTTATGATTTTCTCACGCATCTTAAAGCAAGTGGAATCGTTTCACAACTCACGCCACCCGGAACACCACAGCACAATGGTGTGTCTGAACGCCGGAATCGAACCCTATTAGATATGGTCCGATCAATGATGTCTCTTACTGATTTGCCGTTATCATTTTGGGGTTATGCATTAGAAACCGCTGCATTCACTTTAAATAGGGCTCCATCTAAATCCGTTGAGACGACACCGTATGAACTGTGGTTTGGTGCTAAACCTAAGTTGTCGTTTTTTAAAGTTTGGGGATGCGAAGCTTACGTCAAGAAGTTGATGCCGGACAAGCTCGAACCCAAAGCGGAGAAATGCGTCTTCATAGGATACCCTAAGGTAACTATTGGGTATACCTTCTATCACAGAACCGAAGGCAAAGTGTTTGTCGCAAAGAACGGTTCCTTTCTTGAGAAGGAGTTTCTCTCGAAAGAAGTGAGTGGGAGGAAAGTAGAGCTAGACGAGGTTATTGAACCTTCTCTTGAATTGGAGAGTAGCGCAGCACCTGAAATTGTTCCAGTGCCGCCTGCACCAACAATAGAGGAAGCTAATGACAAGGATCATGAAGCTTCGGACGATGCTGCTACTGAACGTCGCAGGTCGACAAGGTCGCGTGCCCCTCCTGAGTGGTACGGCAACCCTGTCTTGACTGTCTTGTTGGTAGAAGACAGTGAACCTACGAACTATGAGGAAGCGATGATGAGCCCAGACTCTGAGAAATGGCTGGAAGCCATGAAATCCGAATTGGGATCCATGAGCGAAAACCAAGTATGGACTTTGGTGGATCCTCCTAGCGACCGAAAGGCCGTTGAGTGCAAATGGATATTCAAGAAGAAAATGGACGCGGATGGTAATGTTACCATCTATAAAGCACGGCTTGTCGCAAAAGGTTTTCGACAAGTTCAAGGTGTTGACTACGATGAGACTTTCTCTCCCGTAGCGATGTTTAAGTCCATTCGGATTTTATTAGCAATTGCTGCGTTTCATGATTATGAAATATGGCAGATGGATGTCAAGACTGCTTTCCTCAATGGGAACATTGATGAAGAGTTGTATATGATGCAACCCGAAGGTTTTGTCGATCCTAAGGATGCTAGTAAAGTATGCAAACTTCAGCGTTCCATTTATGGACTGAAGCAAGCATCTCGGAGTTGGAACCTTCGTTTTGATCAAGTGATCAAGAGTTTTGGATTTGTTCCAAATTGCTACGAAGCTTGTATCTACAAGAAAGTGAGTGGGAGCTCGGTGACGTTTCTGGTACTGTATGTGGATGACATATTGATTATCGGAAATGACATCAACATGCTTAACGATGTGAAGAGTTATTTGAACAAGTGTTTTTCAATGAAAGACCTAGGTGAAGCTGCTTATATATTGGGCATCAAAATCTATAGAGATAGACAAAGACGTCTGATAGCTTTAAGCCAGAGTACATACCTAGACAAAGTTCTGAAAAGGTTCAGAATGGATAAGGCAAAGAAAGGTTCAGTGCCTATGTTGTTAGGTAAGATATTGAGCAAGGCTCAGTGTCCAGCTACGGTAAATGATAGGGAAGCTATGAGCAAAGTGCCTTATGCCTCGGCCATAGGTTCCATCATGTATGTCATGCTGTGTACTAGACCGGATGTGTCCAATGCTCTTAGTTTGACGAGCAGATATCAAAGTGATCCAGGAGTGGAACACTGGACAGCCGTGAAGAACATCCTAAAGTACCTAAATAGAACTAAAGAAATGTTCTTAGTCTATGGGGGTGATGAACAGCTTGTCGTAAAAGGTTACGTCGATGCTAGTTTCGACACCGACAAGGATGATTCCAAATCTCAGACCGGATACGTTTATATTTTGAATGGAGGAGCTATGAGCTGGAGAAGCTGCAAGCAAAGCGTGATCGCGGGATCTACAGTGGAAGCGGAATACATGGCTGCTGTAGAAGCGTCAAGTGAAGGAGTTTGGATCAGAAACTTCATCACTGAGCTTGGTGTGGTTCCAAGTGCATTGGACCCACTGGAGATATTGTGTGACAACACTGGCGCCATAGCACTCGCTAAGGAACCAAGATATCATCCAAAGACCAAGCATATCAACTACAAGTTTCATATAATCCGAGATTATATAGCAGATGGAGATCTGAAGATTAGAAAAGTACATACGGATCTGAATGTCGCAGATCCATTGACTAAACCTCTTCCACGTGTAAAACATGATCAACACCTCAGTGCCATGGGTGTGAGATTGTTGCCAGATGTAAACTAGATTATTGACTCTAGTGCAAGTGGGAGACTGTTGGAATTATGCCCTAGAGGCAATAATAAAGATGTTATTATTATAATTCTTGTTCATGATAAAGTTTATATTCCATGCTAGAATTGTATTAAGCGGAAACATTAATACTTGTGTGGTTTGTGAACAACACCGTGTCCCTGGTACGCCTCTAAGGACTAGCTCATTGATCAATGATGGTTAAGGTTTCCTAACCATAGACATGAGTTGTCAATTGATAATGAGATCATATCATTGGGAGAATGATATGATGGACAGACCCAAACTAAGCGAAGCAATTAGATCGTTTCATCGTGTTCATCTTTGCGAAGCTTTTCCTATGTCAAATATTGTATTCCTTAGACCATGAGATAATGCAACTCCCTGGTACCGGAAGAAAGCTTTGAGGTCATCAAACGTCATCCTATGAGAGGGTGATCATAAAGGTGTCTCTCAGGTGATCGGAAAGTATCTGTTGGGTTGTATGTATCGAGATGGAATTTGTCCCTCCCAAGTCGAAGAGATATACTTCGGGCCCACTCGGTAATCGATATCAACACCGCTTGCAAGCATGTGGTTAAGGAGTTAATCACAAAGTGATATCGGATTACGGAACGAGTAAAGTACTTGCTGTGAACGAGATTGAACTAGGTATGACGGTACCGACGATCGAATCTCGGGCGAGTAAAATATCGCGAGACGAAGGGAATATATATATGGGATTGATTGAATCCTGGCATCGTGGTTCATCCGATATGATCATCGATGAATGTGTGGGAGTCAATATGGGTGCCCAGACCCCGCTGTTGATTATTGATAGAAGATCATGTCTGCATATTGTCGAACCCGCAGGGTCACACACTTAACGTATCTTGACGCTAGGATAGATTGGATAATTGGTTTATGAATTTTTGTTCGGAGTCTCGGATGGGATCCGGGACATCATGAGAGGTTCCGGAATGGTCCGGAGAATAAGATTCATATAAGGCATTGCAGTTTTTGGAGTTCGGAATTGTTCCGGGTTAATCGGTATTGTACCGGAAGCTTCTAGAACCTTCCGGAAGGGGACCAACGTGGCCCCACCTTCCGGGAGGGGGCATGGGCCTATGAGGGAGTGTCCTGGCCGCATTGTGCCAGGGGCACAAGGCCCCATAGGGCCCAGCCGATCCTAGAGAGTTTAAATCGTTTAAACTAGAGATAGGGTTTCTAGAAGAGGGGAGAGTCCATGCCCCCCACTCCTTATCCTTTGGGCTTGGGGGAGGGGCTAGGGCTGCGCCCCCCCTCTATATAAAGAGGGGTGGGGGCGCACCAAGTACACACACCTCTCCTCCAAACCCTAGCTGCCTTGCTAGCTTTCCTCTCTCCCTCCCGACTGTTTGTAGGCGAAGCCCTGCTGCAGAAATTCTCCACCATATACACCACGCCGTCGTGTTGTAGATCCAATCTATCTCTCCACCATACTTGCTGGTCCGAGGAAGGAGGAGACGTCGAGGTGCTGCACGTGTGCATCTCACGGAGGCACCGCCACTTGTGGTGCTAGATCGGATCGGATCACGAGGAGGAGAAGCGAGTACGACTACATCACCCACGTTCCGACGAACGTTCCGCTGTGTGAATCTTCAAGGGTATGAAGATCTAATCCAATCTCTATCGTTGATTGCATCTCCTAGATTAGATCTTGGCTTTCCCTCTGTTCGCATCCGTAGAAAATTTTGATTTACTATGCCGCGAAACCCATCAATATGATCAATATACCAAGTTTGATATGTTTCCTCACAACTATGTCACATAATATGACACCATGCAAAGGTTTTTGTTTTTTTAATTAGTTATGCACATTTGAATGTTTGGTCAAACTTTGTGAAGGATTTTCATAAAGATTCTTAGGTTGGGGCTGAGGCTCACTAAACTAGCATTGGATCTCTGATGAAATAGCATGTTGTGAACCTAAAAATGATTTTTGTGAAAAATCACAGGCATCATAACATGTACTTGTAGTTCATATCTGACCCACTTCCAGCCGATTCAGCATGATTTGTCTTTTTCACCACGGATGGAATAAAAGGTTTGAGATACTCAAGTTGGGACATTGTACATGCAAGGTGGTATAGTATTTTTTTAAATAGCATGTTACCATTTTGAAACTTCAATTTGGTGGTTGCTTCACAAACCCGCCGTTTTCGGCACTCAGAAAATAGAAAATGGCTTTTTTGTGTGTCGAAAAGGAAAAATTCCTTCTACAACATTGTTAGTCATCCCATTATACACATGCATGCACAATATGGGCACATTATCACAAACTATGTCTTGATTATAGCCATATCATTGGTCATTTGACCCGAAAGCCAGAAAACCTCGGATGAGATAGGTCATTTTGTGAAGGTTTTTTTGAGATATGATCAGTATACCAAGTTTGATATTTTCCTCACAAATATGTCACATAATATGACACCATGCGAAGTTTTTGTATTTTTTGATTTTTTTGAATTAGTTATGCACATTTGAATGTTTGGTCAAACTTGTGAAAACCCCGTTGATTGCCTCCTAAACCCATCTAACTCTAAGGCCGAATGAGGAACGTCGATCTAACCCTAGCGCAACACTATGGCCGTCCGATCGCGTCTTCTAGACGGATTCCGCGGGTGGCTCTGGGCGATCCATGGGAGGGCTTGTTCTACAACCTGATTGGTTGGCGTCTCTTAAAAGGATTTCACGACTAGCTCTTGGAGTTCCATGGGAGCAATGATTCTGGAACCTGATTGGCTTGCATCATTTTTTCCACGAACAGATATAATACAGTGTGACACACACCATTGACCGTTGGGCCAAGCGTGGCATGCATTAATAAGGGCGCTGGGCAGGGCGGGCTGCAGGCGATGGAATATTGCATGCATGCCATGCAGCTGTCTCGCGTCGCAGTCTAGCTATTTTGCACGCATCGACATAGACAAGCGACGTTGCAGCGTAGTTACTCCCTCCGTCCACAAATAAGTGTACGTCTAAGTTTGTCTTCAGTCAAACTTAATAAACTTTAACTAACTTGATACCATTAGATTAGTTTTAAAACTTAGTTTCATAATATGACAAATTTATGTAATATATGTTAATATATTTATCTAAAAGGTTGGTCAAATTTGATAAAGTTTGACTTAGACAAAACCTAGAAGTACACTTATTTGCGGACGGAGGGAGTACGTCGCATCAGAATTATTTTATCGCATACAACAAGGAGACACGTCGATCGGTGCTTCTCACACGCGTCTAAACGTTTTGCGTTGAACCCACATATCAGCGACCCAGAGTCATGGCATGGCAGGGTAAGCCACATCACCTTGGATCCCTCTCTTCGCGTGGTGCGTGAGACTTTGGACTCAGGCTGTGAATGGTGCGGGATGCCGCGGTGCGCGGTGCGTGGGACTTTGGACTCAGGCAGACTTTAGACTTTTTCACCCCTTTTCATTAATACACGTATGCATGCAGGGTCACGTCGCATCCTAGCTATATTTTTGCAGTGACCGCATTAATCGCAACACAACGCACGTGTGGCATCCCGCAAAACCACTACTAGAAAATCGCGTTGTTTTGTGCATTGCATCATCATGACCCCATGCTCATGTCATCATGCCGCATTGCATTTGAGCATCGTCATCATCTTGCATTTGCTTGTACAAAAATATTTTCGGGAAAACCTAATTTGTTTTCTAAACGCACCGTCGTTATTCAAACGCCAAACCCGGGTCACCGGATTATTTTGTTTTGTCTGATATCGGTTTGCAAAAGCCCGGTTTGAAATAAAGAAAATATTTAATTATTTTAGTGGGGGCAGTCGAACGGGCCGATTCGACCCGAACGACCACCCCCAGAACAAATCGGTCTACCTCAAAATCCTATTCCTACCCAACCTAGTCTACCCACCCAACCAGCCACATCACCCCCACCTATCCCAGGCCGCCACATCACCCTGCCACTCCCTCCCAACCTATCAACCGCAGCCACCTCAACCACAGCCACCCCTCTCTCTCTCTCCACTCCCCCACCCCACCACACCAGCAACACACCACACGCCACTCACCTCCCCACCCCTGCATCTCTCCCTGGGCCCACTCGCGGGTCCCACCGCACACCACACGCCACTCACCTTCCCCGCCTGCCACCTCCCCCGTGGTCCCACCTCTCCCTGTGCCACGCCCGTCTCTCCCCTCTAGCCCGACCCCCTCTCCTTCTCCACCTCGCTGCCGCCCGCCTCCGGCCGATCCCACACTCCGCCGCCCCGGCCGGCCGTCGCCCTTCCCTTCCTCTAGTTCCGCTCCGCCAACCGCTCGCCCCCGTCCGGCCTCCCCCCTGCAGAGCCTCGCCCCGCGCGACCCCCTCCCCCGTCGGCCTCCTCGCCGGCCGCCTCCACGCGAGACCGCCGCCGGCCGCCCTTCGACCGCCTCCCCCTCCGACGCCAGGACCCGCGCCTCCGCCCGCCGCCTCCAAGCCATCTCCTCCGCCGCATCGCCCGCCGCCTCTTTGTCCCCGAGCCGACCGCCTCGCCGGACCCTCTGCCCCGCCCCGGCCACGAGCGCCGCCCCCGCCGCCAAGCTCGAGCCGCCGCCCGCCCTCACCGTCCCGTGCCCGCCGTCCCCGACGACCCGACCCCGACCGCGCAGACCGCCTCGCCGAGCCACGTCCGCCGCCAGGAGCTCCCCTCATCCCCGCCCGCCGGAAGCCCCATGCGCCGCCTGCGGCCGGCGACCCTATGCGCCCCGTGCCCCGGCGTCGCCCTGGACCCCCCCTGGGCCTCGCTCTCCTCACCGTCCCGTGCCTCCGCCCTCCTCCGGCCGAGCCGCGTCGGCCCTGCAACTGCTCGCGCGTGTCTCCCTCTCCCCTTGCTGGACGTGTGTTGCCATGCGGTATACGATGTTTGTGTTGACGTAATGGATCAACGTTTGGTGATGTTGTCTAGTTAGTGCAATCGTGGAGCTTATGTTGTATGCGAAGGACTTTGCCATGAGCGTCAAGTTGCAACCTGCGAGGATTGAACCAAGGACTCACCATGATCGACACCGACTCCGACACCCGGCAAGGTCATCAAACCGTCTTGGTGAACAAGATCGACAAGTGACACCCAGATCTACCTCACGGACCAAAGGCCCCGATCCCGCAGTCCAAAGAAGAAACCTGAACCTATCGGAACTACAAGTTCTTCTCACGGACCCGACAAGACCCTCGCGACGACAAGAACGACAGCAACCAGGGCGAGTCTGATGCCCCGACGCCAGACCAAGTACTTCCTCCCGGACCGCCAAGATCTCCGCGTGAGACGACAAGACCGACAACATGGCCGACCACCGCAGATGCGACAAGATCGACCTCAGTTATCCGAGAACGATCCCGCCGAGGACGAACCCCAGATCCGGACCCTGAGACCGACCCCGAACCCCGGAACCCCAAGTTCGTCGAGACACCCTAATGTGTGAACCCCTTTCCGAGAACCCTATTTTATAAATGGTCAACTATATGAATTGTTGCATATTAAATTGTTCATGCATGCATACTTGTCTGTGGTTTGGGGGCCTTATGCCGATTCACCATATAATTAAATATGGGGCCCATATGCGGGCAAATCTAGTCTTATATTGGCCTCATTTAAATTTGTGTAGCGAACCCGGTGCTATCTTTTGCTATGTTAAAACAACATTTAAATTGCGGGGATTCTAAATAACTTGAACCATTTAATTAATTGTCAGGACCCCGGTTCCGCTTAATATGACCTAATTGCATCGCACCTTGCCATGCCATACATCATACATGCATCATGCCGATCTTCTGCCGTTGTATTAAATAGTGCATCCGGTGTTTCTTCTAGTGTTTTGCTTTTTCGCGGATAAGGCCGTTGAGTTGATGTGAGCTTCGCCCTGATCTCCGGTTGAACCTTCGACAATGTTTTCAGGCGAGCATCCCCCCCTTTCTGCCTATCTTACTTTTATAGTATTTATTCCCTCATGTTGATCTATTGCTATCTGTGTTGCGATGCTTTAGTTTCCGTACCTGGATATACCGTGCAGCCCTGTATTGCCTTGGACACATCCTATTACCTGTTGTTTGGTAGATAGTTGGACTTGCGCGTCGTAGTCGCTTGCTCAAGTGCTGTTGCGTGTCGTCCAGTGCCACAGTTGTTGGTGTATTGCCGCAGGATGATGTTGGTGATGATCATGGCTTTACTTATCATTCACTTTAATTCCTGTCTAACAACTAAAATTGAAGTAAGCAGAGGCATCGGTGGGTGATAGAAAATATTTGGTTTCCGAACGCCCACTTGTGTCCCGTAGGACCCCGAGTACTTGATACCTGTTCCTTGTTTTATCGCGCTATCCACATCCGGGAGGTATATGGGACCCCCCTGAGCCAGAGCTTGATTCAGTCTTATTTCTTGGGGCCACAAACTAGTTTGAGGTTTTATTTATTATCCTGTACTTATGCCATGTTTTACTGCTTTATTTAAATTGTGCGACAGATAGCACCTGTACTGTTTAGGATCGGGACACGATTCCGCGGTGTCGACAAGCCCAGTTTTGGGTTCCCTATCGTTCACAACCGTATACCCAAACCTTGAGTCCGTTTCGGAGTCAGCTAACTTCGTGGCGGGTAGCTTAATGGGGTGGCCCCCTGAAATATTTCTGAATCCTGTGATTGCTTTGTCGTGAAGGCCTCGTTGGGTTTTGATTTGGTTTTTCCGAGGTTGATCGAGTGTGTGTTGCTATTTGTGCACCCCGGCCGGGTTAAAACTTTCTGAAAGCCGTGTCCGCGGTTATGGACGACTTGGAGCACAGTATCTCGATCATAGACAACTATAACTAAAGTAGTGCTATAAATTTGACTTTATAATGACTAGTAATCAGCTTCACTATAATGGACTGGCTAAATAAAACTGCCAACAATTGCTTGTTTGGGTGTCGCTTGCGACCATTGTACCTGACTAGTAAGTATTGCAACTATAATGGAATGGCTGAATAAAAGTACCAACAACTGCTGGGTTTTTGGGATATCTCATGCTAATTGTATCTGACTAGTAAGTGTTGCAACTACAACGGAATGGTTAAATAAAACGGCCCACTGCTTATTTTATCAGGATGACTATCTATAATTGACTAGTAATTGTTGCAACGAGAACTGAATCAATAAAATTGCCAACTGTGTGAGTTCCTCGGTTGACTTCCTCGTTTGGTCTCGAGGGGGAAACACCAGGATGGGTTTGTTTGATGTTAGCTCCAGGTTGGATCCGGATAGGTCATTCTTATCTCTCTCTGATAACCGCCAGTTGTATCGAGTCTCTATAGGTTGTTTAGTGCATGCTGCCGCTGCCGCTCAGTACATCATACCTATGTAGGCGAGGACCGCCGAATTCTAGTCTCGCCGTGTACTGGCCTCAGTACTGACGCTCCTCTTTTTCCTTTGCCCTTTGTCGGCACCCCTTTTGTTTAAGCAGGTTTTGAGATCGACGTCGTTAGCAGGGTTACCCTTCCGGCTTGGCCTGGGCAGGGTTATGGACGCCATTGGTTATTCTTCAGGGCTCTTAGCCCCATTTGCATCTTGTCCGTAGTCGGACGCTCTATCATTTTCAAGGTGATTTGGATCTTGTATATTATATCTGTATTCTTGGCTCTTTGAGTCGCTGTTGTATATATCTGTTCTGTGGGTCCCATCGAGGACTGTTGTGTAATGTTATTACTTCGTTTTCCACCCGCACGAAAGTGCCTGGTGGGCACCTTTGAATCGTTTCTATGCGGGTTTGGCCGGTTTCGCTAAAACTTGCATAGGGTCGATTCTGAGGGTGTTACAGAGTGGTATCAGAGCTCAGCAGTTGTGATACCCCACAAGTCCAGCCTGTAGGATAACCTAGCTAACGGCCGAAGTAGAGTGTCAAAACTATTTTTGCAAAATCGGTTGGATAGTTCTGATTAGGTCTGATTTTACTCCTTACCCCTCTGCTGCTCTCCTCTCACCTCTGCGTGTTTTGAATCCGCTCTCTTCTCTCTCTTCGAGTCCAGGATTTCTCGTGGTTGGGTTCCGTCGTACCTTCAGGGTTTCGCTTCCTCCTTTGTTGACGGTGTTCTACCATCCGGTGTTCATGCTGTCTGAGTAATCCGTCTACTGTGGTACCATTCTTTGTTCCTTGTTTGTGCCTTCCGGTGTTTCCGACGCGACGACATCATCTATGCCAGATCCGATGCAGAGTCTGCATCACTCCTTTGTTCCGAACCTCGCTTGTCGAGATCTTCAGTCTGATTCCGAGAGTTGGTTGCATAATCCTCCTATTCGTGTGCAGAGTAATGGTTTGGGTGCGCGATGGACTGATCACCATCCGACTACTCTCATCGTTCGCTCTTGTACATCGAATCAGTGGATCCAGCAATTTTACTCCGCCCACGGAAGTTAGGGGTGGCTTTATTTGTGGATACCTCTACCTTCGACCTTTTGTTCCCGGAGTGTTCCCTCGACGATCACGGACAACGACCTCTTGTTAGTGGTGTCGCGAGGATCTACACGATACGAGAAGATGCAGATCGCCGACCTTCCTTCCGGTACCATGAGGCGGATCTCGAGGGCGAGATCCATTGTTAGTGGTGTCGAATTGTGGCATCCCGCAAAACCACTACTAGAAAATCGCGTTGTTTTTGTGCATTGCATCATCATGACCGCATGCTCATGTCATCATGCCGCATTGCATTTGAGCATCGTCATCATCTTGCATTTGCTTGTACAAAACTATTTTCGGGAAAACCTAATTTGTTTTCTAAACGCACCGTCTTTATTCAAACGCCAAACCCGGGTCACCGAATTATTTTGTTTTGTCTGATATCGGTTTGCAAAAGCCCGATTTGAAATAAAGAAAATATTTAATTATTTTAGTGGGGGCAGTCGAACGGGCCGATTCGACCCGAACGACCACCCCCAGAACAAATCGGTCTACCCCAAAATCCTATTCCTACCCAACCTAGTCTACCCACCCAACCAGCCACATCACCCCCACCTATCCCAGGCCGCCACATCACCCTGCCACTCCCTCCCAACCTATCAACCGCAGCCACCTCAACCACAGCCACCCCTCTCTCTCTCCACTCCCCCACCCCACCACACCAGCAACACACCACACGCCACTCACCTCCCCACCCCTGCCTCTCTCCCTGGGCCCACTCGCGGGTCCCACCACACACCACACGCCACTCACCTTCCCCGCCTGCCACCTCCCCCGTGGTCCCACCTCTCCCTGTGCCCCGCCCGTCTCTCCCCTCTAGCCCGACCCCCTCTCCTTCTCCACCTCGCTGCCGCCCGCCTCCGGCCGATCCCGCACTCCGCCGCCCCGGCCGGCCGTCGCCCTTCCCTTCCTCTAGCTCCGCTCCGCCAACCGCTCGCCCCCGTCCGGCCTCCCCCCCTGCAGAGCCTCGCCCCGCGCGACCCCCTCCCCCGTCGGCCTCCTCGCCGGCCGCCTCCACGCGAGACCGCCGCCGGCCGCCCTTTGACCGCCTCCCCCTCCGACGCCAGGACCCGCACCTCCGCCCGCCGCCTCCAAGCCATCTCCTCCGCCGCATCGCCCGCCGCCTCTCTGTCCCCGAGCCGACCGCCTCGCCGGACCCTCTGCCCCGCCCCGGCCACGAGCGCCGCCCCTGCCGCCAAGCTCGAGCCGCCGCCCGCCCTCACCGTCCCGTGCCCGCCGTCCCCGACGACCCGACCCCGACCGCGCAGACCGCCTCGCCGAGCCACGTCCGCCGCCAGGAGCTCCCCTCATCCCCGCCCGCCGGAAGCCCCATGCGCCGCCTGCGGCCGGCGACCCTATGCGCCCCGTGCCCCGGCGTCGCCCTGGACCCCCCTGGGCCTCGCTCTCCTCACCGTCCCGTGCCTCCGCCCTCCTCCGGCCGAGCCGCGTCAGCCCTGCAACTGCTCGCGCGTGTCTCCCTCTCCCCTTGCTGGACGTGTGTTGCCATGCGGTATACGATGTTTGTGTTGACGTAATGGATCAACGTTTGGTGACGTTGTCTAGTTAGTGCAATCGTGGAGCTTATGTTGTATGCGAAGGACTTTGCCATGAGCGTCAAGTTACAACCTGCGAGGATTGAACCAAGGACTCACCATGATCGACACCGACTCCGACACCCGGCAAGGTCATCAAACCGTCTTGGTGAACAAGATCGACAAGTGACACCCAGATCTACCTCACGGACCAAAGGCCCCGATCCCGGAGTCCAAAGACGGAACCTGAACCTATCGGAACGACAAGTTCTTCTCACGGACCCGACAAGACCCTCGCGACGACAAGAACGACAGCAACCAGGGCGAGTCCGATGCCCCGACGCCAGACCAAGTACTTCCTCCCGGACCGCCAAGATCTCCGCGTGAGACGACAAGACCGACAACATGGCCGACCACCGCAGATGTGACAAGATCGACCTCAGTTATCCGAGAACGATCCCGCCGAGGCCGAACCCCAGATCCGGACCCTGAGACCGACCCCGAACCCCGGAACCCCAAGTTCGTCGAGACACCCTAATGTGTGAACCCCTTTCCGAGAACCCTATTTTATAAATGGTCAACTATATGAATTGTTGCATATTAAATTGTTCATGCATGCATACTTGTCTGTGGTTTGGGGGCCTTATGCCGATTCACCATATAATTAAATATGGGGCCCATATGCGGGCAAATCTAGTCTTATATTGCCTCATTTAAATTTGTGTAGCGAACCCGCTGCTATCTTTTGCTATGTTAAAACAACATTTAAATTGCGGGGGTTCTAAATAACTTGAACCATTTAATTAATTGTCGGGACCCGGTTCCGCTTAATATGACCTAATTGCATCGCACCTTGCCATGCCATACATCATACATGCATCATGCCGATCTTCTGCCGTTGTATTAAATAGTGCATCCGGTGTTTCTTCTAGTGTTTTGCTTCTTCGCGGATAAGGCCGTTGAGTTGATGTGAACTTCGCCCCGATCTCCGGTTGAACCTTCGACAATGTTTTCAGGCGAGCATCCCCCCCTTTCTGCCTATCTTATTTTTATAGTATTTATTCCCTCCTGTTGATCTATTGCTATCTGTGTTGCGATGCTTTAGTTTCCGTACCTGGATATACCGTGCAGCCCCGTATTGCCTTGGACACATCCTATTACCTGTTGTTTGGTAGATAGTTGGACTTGCGCGTCGTAGTCGCTTGCTCAAGTGCTGTTGCGTGTCGTCCAGTGCCACAGTTGTTGGTGTATTGCCGCAGGATGATGTTGGTGATGATCATGGATTTACTTATCGTTCACTTTAATTCCTGTCTAACAACTAAAATTGAAGTAAGCAGAGGCATCGGTGGGTGATAGAAAATATTTGGTTTCCGAACGCCCACTTGTGTCCCGTAGGACCCCGAGTACTTGATACCTGTTCCTTGTTTTATCGCGCTATCCACATCCGGGAGGTATATGGGACCCCCCCTGAGCCAGAGCTTGATTCAGTCTTATTTCTTGGGGCCACAAACTGGTTTGAGGTTTTATTTATTATCCTGTACTTATGCCATGTTTTACTGCTTTATTTAAATTGTGCGACAGATAGCACCTGTACTGTTTAGGATCGGGACATGATTCCGCGGTATCGACAAGCCCAGTTTTGGGTTCCCAGTCGTTCACAGCCGTATACCCAAACCTTGAGTCCGTTTCGGAGTCAGCTAACTTCATGGCGGGTAGCTTAATGGGGTGGCCCCCTGAAATATTTCTGAATCCTGTGATTGCTTTGTCGTGAAGGCCTCGTTGGGTTTTGATTTGGTTTTTCCGAGGTTGATCGAGTGTGTGTTGCTATTTGTGCACCCCGGCCGGGTTAAAACTTTTTGAAAGCCGTGTCCGCGATTATGGACGACTTGGAGCACAGTATTTCGATCATAGACAACTATAACTAAAGTAGTGCTATAAATTTGACTTTATAATGACTAGTAATCAGCTTCACTATAATGGAATGGCTAAATAAAACTGCCAACAATTGTTTGTTTGGGTGTCGCTTGCGACCATTGTACCTGACTAGTAAGTATTGCAACTATAATGGAATGGCTGAATAAAAGTACCAACAACTGCTGGGTTTTTGGGATATCTCATGCTAATTGTATCTGACTAGTAAGTGTTGCAACTACAACGGAATGGTTAAATAAAACGGCCCACTGCTTATTTTATCAGGATGACTATCTATAATTGACTAGTAATTGCTGCAACGAGAACTAAATCAATAAAATTGCCAACTGTGTGAGTTCCTCGGTTGACTTCCTCGTTTGGTCTCGAGGGGGAAACACCAGGATGGGTTTGTTTGATGTTAGCTCCAGGTTGGATCCGGATAGGTCATTCTTATCTCTCTCTGATAACCGCCAGTTGTATCGAGTCTCTATAGGTTGTTTAGTGCATGCTGCCGCTGCCGCTCAGTCCACCATACCTATGTAGGCGAGGACCGCCGAATTCTAGTCTCGCCGTGTACTGGCCTCAGTACTGACGCTCCTCTTTTTCCTTTGCCCTTTGTCGGCACCCCTTTTGTTTAAGCAGGTTTTGAGATCGACGTCGTTAGCAGGGTTACCCTTCCGGCTTGGCCTGGGCAGGGTTATGGACGCCATTGGTTATTCTTCAGGGCTCTTAGCCCCATTTGCATCTTGTCCGTAGTCGGACGCTCTATCATTTTCAAGGTGATTTGGATCTTGTATATTATATCTGTATTCTTGGCTCTTTGATTCGCTGTTGTATATATCTGTTCTGTGGGTCCCATCGAGGACTGTTGTGTAATGTTATTACTTCGTTTTCCACCCGCACGAAAGTGCCTGGTGGGCACCTTTGAATCGTTTCTATGCGGGTTTGGCCGGTTTTGCTAAAACTTGCATAGGGTCGATTCTGAGGGTGTTACAGAGTGGTATCAGAGCTCAGCAGTTGTGATACCCCACAAGTCCAGCCTGTAGGATAACCTAGCTAACGGCCGAAGTAGAGTGTCAAAACTATTTTTGCAAAATCGGTTGGATAGTTCTGATTAGGTCTGATTTTACTCCTTACCCCTCTGCTGCTCTCCTCTCACCTCTGCGTGTTTTGAATCCGCTCTCTTCTCTCTCTTCGAGTCCAGGATTTCTCGTGGTTGGGTTCCGTCGTACCTTCAGGGTTTCGCTTCCTCCTTTGTTGACGGTGTTCTACCATCCGGTGTTCATGCTGTCTGAGTAATCCGTCTACTGTGGTACCATTCTTTGTTCCTTGTTTGTGCCTTCCGGTGTTTCCGACGCGACGACATCATCTATGCCAGATCCGATGCAGAGTCTGCATCACTCCTTTGTTCCGAACCTCGCTTGTCGAGATCTTCAGTCTGATTCCGAGAGTTGGTTGCATAATCCTCCTATTCGTGTGCAGAGTAATGGTTTGGGTGCGCGATGGACTGATCACCATCCGACTACTCTCATCGTTCGCTCTTGTACATCGAATCAGTGGATCCAGCAATTTTACTCCGCCCACGGAAGTTAGGGGTGGCTTTATTTGTGGATACCTCTACCTTCGACCTTTTGTTCCCGGAGTGTTCCCTCGACGATCACGGACAACGACCTCTTGTTAGTGGTGTCGCGAGGATCTACACGATACGAGAAGATGCAGATCGCCGACCTTCCTTCCGGTACCATGAGGCGGATCTCGAGGGCGAGATCCATTGTTAGTGGTGTCGAATTGTGGCATCCCGCAAAACCACTACTAGAAAATCGCGTTGTTTTTGTGCATTGCATCATCATGACCGCATGCTCATGTCATCATGCCGCATTGCATTTGAGCATCGTCATCATCTTGCATTTGCTTGTACAAAACTATTTTCGGGAAAACCTAATTTGTTTTCTAAACGCACCGTCTTTATTCAAACGCCAAACCCGGGTCACCGAATTATTTTGTTTTGTCTGATATCGGTTTGCAAAAGCCCGATTTGAAATAAAGAAAATATTTAATTATTTTAGTGGGGGCAGTCGAACGGGCCGATTCGACCCGAACGACCACCCCCAGAACAAATCGGTCTACCCCAAAATCCTATTCCTACCCAACCTAGTCTACCCACCCAACCAGCCACATCACCCCCACCTATCCCAGGCCGCCACATCACCCTGCCACTCCCTCCCAACCTATCAACCGCAGCCACCTCAACCACAGCCACCCCTCTCTCTCTCCACTCCCCCACCCCACCACACCAGCAACACACCACACGCCACTCACCTCCCCACCCCTGCCTCTCTCCCTGGGCCCACTCGCGGGTCCCACCACACACCACACGCCACTCACCTTCCCCGCCTGCCACCTCCCCCGTGGTCCCACCTCTCCCTGTGCCCCGCCCGTCTCTCCCCTCTAGCCCGACCCCCTCTCCTTCTCCACCTCGCTGCCGCCCGCCTCCGGCCGATCCCGCACTCCGCCGCCCCGGCCGGCCGTCGCCCTTCCCTTCCTCTAGCTCCGCTCCGCCAACCGCTCGCCCCCGTCCGGCCTCCCCCCCTGCAGAGCCTCGCCCCGCGCGACCCCCTCCCCCGTCGGCCTCCTCGCCGGCCGCCTCCACGCGAGACCGCCGCCGGCCGCCCTTTGACCGCCTCCCCCTCCGACGCCAGGACCCGCACCTCCGCCCGCCGCCTCCAAGCCATCTCCTCCGCCGCATCGCCCGCCGCCTCTCTGTCCCCGAGCCGACCGCCTCGCCGGACCCTCTGCCCCGCCCCGGCCACGAGCGCCGCCCCTGCCGCCAAGCTCGAGCCGCCGCCCGCCCTCACCGTCCCGTGCCCGCCGTCCCCGACGACCCGACCCCGACCGCGCAGACCGCCTCGCCGAGCCACGTCCGCCGCCAGGAGCTCCCCTCATCCCCGCCCGCCGGAAGCCCCATGCGCCGCCTACGGCCGGCGACCCTATGCGCCCCGTGCCCCGGCGTCGCCCTGGACCCCCCCTGGGCCTCGCTCTCCTCACCGTCCCGTGCCTCCGCCCTCCTCCGGCCGAGCCGCGTCAGCCCTGCAACTACTCGCGCGTGTCTCCCTCTCCCCTTGCTGGACGTGTGTTGCCATGCGGTATACGATGTTTGTGTTGACGTAATGGATCAACGTTTGGTGACGTTGTCTAGTTAGTGCAATCGTGGAGCTTATGTTGTATGCGAAGGACTTTGCCATGAGCGTCAAGTTGCAACCTGCGAGGATTGAACCAAGGACTCACCATGATCGACACCGACTCCGACACCCGGCAAGGTCATCAAACCGTCTTGGTGAACAAGATCGACAAGTGACACCCAGATCTACCTCACGGACCAAAGGCCCCGATCCCGGAGTCCAAAGACGGAACCTGAACCTATCGGAACGACAAGTTCTTCTCACGGACCCGACAAGACCCTCGCGACGACAAGAACGACAGCAACCAGGGCGAGTCCGATGCCCCGACGCCAGACCAAGTACTTCCTCCCGGACCGCCAAGATCTCCGCGTGAGACGACAAGACCGACAACATGGCCGACCACCGCAGATGTGACAAGATCGACCTCAGTTATCCGAGAACGATCCCGCCGAGGCCGAACCCCAGATCCGGACCCTGAGACCGACCCCGAACCCCGGAACCCCAAGTTCGTCGAGACACCCTAATGTGTGAACCCCTTTCCGAGAACCCTATTTTATAAATGGTCAACTATATGAATTGTTGCATATTAAATTGTTCATGCATGCATACTTGTCTGTGGTTTGGGGGCCTTATGCCGATTCACCATATAATTAAATATGGGGCCCATATGCGGGCAAATCTAGTCTTATATTGGCCTCATTTAAATTTGTGTAGCGAACCCGGTGCTATCTTTTGCTATGTTAAAACAACATTTAAATTGCGGGGGTTCTAAATAACTTGAACCATTTAATTAATTGTCGGGACCCGGTTCCGCTTAATATGACCTAATTGCATCGCACCTTGCCATGCCATACATCATACATGCATCATGCCGATCTTCTGCCGTTGTATTAAATAGTGCATCCGGTGTTTCTTCTAGTGTTTTGCTTCTTCGCGGATAAGGCCGTTGAGTTGATGTGAACTTCGCCCCGATCTCCGGTTGAACCTTCGACAATGTTTTCAGGCGAGCATCCCCCCTTTCTGCCTATCTTATTTTTATAGTATTTATTCCCTCCTGTTGATCTATTGCTATCTGTGTTGCGATGCTTTAGTTTCCGTACCTGGATATACCGTGCAGCCCCGTATTGCCTTGGACACATCCTATTACCTGTTGTTTGGTAGATAGTTGGACTTGCGCGTCGTAGTCGCTTGCTCAAGTGCTGTTGCATGTCGTCCAGTGCCACAGTTGTTGGTGTATTGCCGCAGGATGATGTTGGTGATGATCATGGATTTACTTATCGTTCACTTTAATTCCTGTCTAACAACTAAAATTGAAGTAAGCAGAGGCATCGGTGGGTGATAGAAAATATTTGGTTTCCGAACGCCCACTTGTGTCCCGTAGGACCCCGAGTACTTGATACCTGTTCCTTGTTTTATCGCGCTATCCACATCCGGGAGGTATATGGGACCCCCCCTGAGCCAGAGCTTGATTCAGTCTTATTTCTTGGGGCCACAAACTAGTTTGAGGTTTTATTTATTATCCTGTACTTATGCCATGTTTTACTGCTTTATTTAAATTGTGCGACAGATAGCACCTGTACTGTTTAGGATCGGGACATGATTCCGCGGTATCGACAAGCCCAGTTTTGGGTTCCCAGTCGTTCACAGCCGTATACCCAAACCTTGAGTCCGTTTCGGAGTCAGCTAACTTCGTGGCGGGTAGCTTAATGGGGTGGCCCCCTGAAATATTTCTGAATCCTGTGATTGCTTTGTCGTGAAGGCCTCGTTGGATTTTGATTTGGTTTTTCCGAGGTTGATCGAGTGTGTGTTGCTATTTGTGCACCCCGGCCGGGTTAAAACTTTTTGAAAGCCGTGTCCGCGATTATGGACGACTTGGAGCACAGTATTTCGATCATAGACAACTATAACTAAAGTAGTGCTATAAATTTGACTTTATAATGACTAGTAATCAGCTTCACTATAATGGAATGGCTAAATAAAACTGCCAACAATTGTTTGTTTGGGTGTCGCTTGCGACCATTGTACCTGACTAGTAAGTATTGCAACTATAATGGAATGGCTGAATAAAAGTACCAACAACTGCTGGGTTTTTGGGATATCTCATGCTAATTGTATCTGACTAGTAAGTGTTGCAACTACAACGGAATGGTTAAATAAAACGGCCCACTGCTTATTTTATCAGGATGACTATCTATAATTGACTAGTAATTGCTGCAACGAGAACTGAATCAATAAAATTGCCAACTGTGTGAGTTCCTCGGTTGACTTCCTCGTTTGGTCTCGAGGGGGAAACACCAGGATGGGTTTGTTTGATGTTAGCTCCAGGTTGGATCCGGATAGGTCATTCTTATCTCTCTCTGATAACCGCCAGTTGTATCGAGTCTCTATAGGTTGTTTAGTGCATGCTGCCGCTGCCGCTCAGTCCACCATACCTATGTAGGCGAGGACCGCCGAATTCTAGTCTCGCCGTGTACTGGCCTCAGTACTGACGCTCCTCTTTTTCCTTTGCCCTTTGTCGGCACCCCTTTTGTTTAAGCAGGTTTTGAGATCGACGTTGTTAGCAGGGTTACCCTTCCGGCTTGGCCTGGGCAGGGTTATGGACGCCATTGGTTATTCTTCAGGGCTCTTAGCCCCATTTGCATCTTGTCCGTAGTCGGACGCTCTATCATTTTCAAGGTGATTTGGATCTTGTATATTATATCTGTATTCTTGGCTCTTTGAGTCGCTGTTGTATATATCTGTTCTGTGGGTCCCATCGAGGACTGTTGTGTAATGTTATTACTTCGTTTTCCACCCGCACGAAAGTGCCTGGTGGGCACCTTTGAATCGTTTCTATGCGGGTTTGGCGGGTTTCGCTAAAACTTGCATAGGGTCGATTCTGAGGGTGTTACAGCACGCGGCTGCGCAACGCAGAGCTATTCCTACGCTTTCACACAGTACCGTCTTCATCTACCCCAATTAATTCACGCTGATTCATCAGGTTAATAAATAGTGACAAATCCCCCTTTGCCTCCTCATCTTCATCTTCGAAAAGCCCATTTGCCTACTCCCAAAAAAAACCTCTCCGGCCATGGCGACCTACTCCCCTACTCTCTCCCTTCCAACTCCGAGGTCAGCAACGAGGACAACCACCCACTGCATCGGCAGTGGTGGGAGAAGGAGCTAGAGGAACCTCTGAGGCGTCGCCAGCGACGCGGGCGACGCACCGCCCCCGACCCCTTCGTCCACAAACCCGACCCTGACGAGAGGATCGGCAACCTCTCCGACGCGTCCATCGCGCCGCTTCGACGAACTGGAGAGGGCAGAGCGGCGGGAGGCTGCTGCTGAGGAGAGAAGGGCGACGACGAGGGAGCAACGCGCCGCGGCGAGCAGGCGGGACAGGACGGAGAGACGGCGCCGGGAGGACAATCTGCGGGCGTTGGACAACGCCTAGAGAGCGCAGAGGGCGGCGGAGTGGCTGGAAGTGGCTGCGGCTAGCCGGGTTGCGGCAGCGCCCCCAACGCCGATGGAGTAGGCCAGCCTCCCGGTGGCGAGGTTGGCCGGCATCCCTAGACAAAGTAGTTAGGGTTAGGGTTTATGTAATGTGGGGCCTCTATATGTAATGTAGGGCCCCTCTATGTATAGTTATATTACCCCTCTCTATGTTTATACCCTATATAATATAATATACTATCTATGTGTCCGTATCTACTATGTGACCGAGTTGTTTTATTATATTTTATTGTATTGTTAATCTATGTGACCGCGTGATTACTCAAGAAAGAAATAAACATTTAGCTCTACGTGGCCCCCCAAACTATGCAAAGCAAATAAAATCCACTAAAAAGGGCCAAGGTTACATGTCATTACACCAAAATTAGGCCAAACTTTGTAAGTAAAATCCACTAAAAAGGGCCAATGTTGAACTCATTGCACCAAAATTTGGCCAAACTATGCAAAGCAACTGAAATCCACTAAAAAGGACCAATAATAAACTGAAATTCGTCCATGTGCATCAAAAGGCTAAAAATTTTTCTCCAAAATATTCGAGGATAAGAAATAGGTATCCAAAAAGAAATTGGCACTACAAAACAAACTAAACAATCTAAAAATGAGTTCTCATATAAAAGTCGTGCAATAATCTCAAAATGAGTAAAATGAGATAAGCTTAAAAGGGGTATACATTTCCGTACATTTCCAAGTTTTGCAATAATCTCAAAATGCCAAATATACACATTCCCTCACTAATTAGATTGCACCGTGAGCATTTTTTCCTGAATCTACACATCATTTCTATTGGGCCTAGATACAACCAATTTAGGCCTGGCTACGTTATATTTGGGCCGGGTCTTTTTTAGCACTCATCGATTTTTCTTTTCTTAACACTGAACTTTGCCCTCCCCTGCTCTGCTCACTCACTGAACTTTGCACTTAACTGACAAACTACAGAGATCAAACAGAACAATTTAAAATTTGGCCGAATTTATGTTGCATTTTAATCAAGGCTAAGCCAGAGAGCATAACATCCATCAGTACGATTACAAAACATGTCGATTGTTATTCGAACATTGTCTAACGACTAATAATCTGAAGATAAACAAAACTGAGACAAATTATACACAACAATAAAAAAAATATGGCCATCAGATTGTCCCGCTTCTTCAGATTGACAACCTTCAGTAGCTGCTTGTTGATCTTCTTCAACTCCTTAGTTGATCCCAACTGTTCCAGTGGAGCCGCACCTGATCCCATCGGGCCCGATCCCACCTACTCCATCGCCGACAGCAAATTGAGGGGTCTGCCCCCAAATTGAGCCACATGGATGCGTCCTCCGTTCCAATCCTCTTGATGTAATCATCAAGCCACTCGAAATGATTGCATTTAGGTAGTTTCTGAAAATAGGAAGTATTAGCCCTAATTCCCAAAGCGGATGAAAAAACCCAAAAATTGAGGAAATTAAAATGAAATTTGGAGAGGCCAAACTCAGATCTCACCTGCCCCGACTCTGATTTTCTCTCGAATTTCACAAACTCGCGCCCGGCGTTGCCATTCTGATCGCTCGTGGTGATCAGCAATTTCAGGGCGCCGTTCGTGGGCAATTAGGGCACCTTACCAGCGGCACTGGACCGTAGCGTAGCCACCGGTAGTTGGAGACTGAAGCGGAGCTCGACATCTACCGTCGGCGTTGCGCGCGACGAGGTTCGCCGATGAAGAAGGGGGAGAAACGGGAGGATGCAACAGTCGGAACTGGCTTCGGCGCAGGGGCGAGATGCTCTGTTTCTACGAGCTGCGAGTTCTAGGTCCCACGCTGTGAGGTGGAAAAGTAGTCGGTCCCATGATCTGAGGTGGATAAATTGGGTCCCACTTAGCCTAGCTAAACTGAAATGTTAAGCTGTCTACTGCAGTTTATGAGAAACGTCGCCTGCCAGCTATTTACTGCCTCAGAAACGTCGCATTCAAGCTATTGTTTACAACAATGTCTTGTTCTGTCCAATTCTACTAAAAGATATCGCACAGCCTGATAAAAGGGCGACGGTATAGGAGAATGCCGTCGATGAAATGTCCATTTCTTGTAGTCTTTAGTATGAAGCACACGTCAGGTTACTTGGTGGTGCTACTACTAACAGTAAGTAAACTTATGCTGAACTTGGACGATGGCACCCTTTGTCGAAGGTTCGATGGTCTTTGGTCAGCAGCCAAACTCACACCCGTCTTGTACGCAGTCCAGTGCATCCAAACAAACTTACACTGTATTATATGTGCATCCAGCGACCAAACAGAGGACGGCGGAAGGCGGAGAGAAATACACCAAAGTCGTAGGAAAAAATCTTTTTTCCACACGAGGGCAAAGATGAACGCGGACGACCTGTCCGCTGGGTGAGGGAATATTCAGAGTTACATCCGCCGTGACTTGCACGCGCTGTTTAACTGACTGAATCCCAGCTCCAGGCCGCCTATTTAAGCAGCCGATGGATCCCGCTATCTTCACCACCAACGAGAGCAGAGCTACCTAGCTTAGCTACACACGAAAGTTTTCTCTAGCTACATGGCTGCAGGGACCAAGATGACTGCTGCTCCTAACTTCTTGTTGCTGCTGCTCATTGCCCTCATGAGCATAGCAACCTGCAGCGTGCTGGCGGCCCGTGAGTTGGCCGGCGGGGAGGCCACGATGCAGGCGAGGCACGAGGAGTGGATGGCCAAGCACGGGCGCACGTACAAGGACGACGCCGAGAAGGCGGCGCGCTTTCAGGTGTTCAAGGCCAACTCCGAGCTCGTCGACAGATCCAACGCCGACGGCACAAAGAAGTACCGTCTGGCCATCAACAAGTTCGCCGACCTGAGCAGTGACGAGTTCGCCGCCAGGTACACCGGGTTCAACCCCACTCCCCCCGGAGCCAAGAAGCTGCCGAGATTCAAGTATGAGAACGTTAGCCTCTCCGCCGAGGACGAGCAGGGCATGGACTGGAGGACCAGAGGCGCAATTACCGGGGTAAAGAACCAAGGACAGTGTGGTACGTATATATCGTAGGATATACCTACTACAAACTCGTGCATTTTTTGATTAAAATTTAATGAAATTTCACAAAATTTACTAGGTTGCTGCTGGGCCTTCTCTGCGGTGGCTGCCGTGGAGGGCATCCACCAGATCACCACCGGCCAGCTGGTCTCCCTCTCGGAGCAGCAGCTGCTCGACTGCACCACCGACCAGAACTACGGCTGCAAAGGCAGCTTCATGAACTCCGCCTTTCAGTACATCGCCGACAACGGTGGCATCACCACAGAGGACGCCTACCCATACCACACAGCCCAGGGCACCTGCGACTCCGATGGCAAGCAGACGGCCGCCACCATCAGAGGCTACCAGACTGTGCCCGCCAACGACGAGGACGCGCTCGCCGCCGCCGTCGCCAACCAGCCAGTGTCCGTGGGCGTCGACGGGGATGACCAAAGCTTCCAGTTATACACTGGTGGCCTCATGACAGCCGACGCCTGCGGCACAGATATGAACCACGCGGTCACCGTCGTCGGCTACGGTGTCGAGCAGGACGGGACCAACTACTGGCTCGTCAAGAACTCCTGGGGCCAAAACTGGGGAGATGGAGGCTACATGAAGCTCCAGAGAGGCACCAACACCTGTGGCATTGCCATGCAGCCTTCCTACCCTGTCGCATAAACAAATTATTGTACCAACACACAACACATATAGCATGCAAGCACAAGATTTATATTAATTAAAAATAATAATACTAGTAAATAAACCAACATCATATGCGCTTTTAATGGATTATTATCAAGGGGCAATATCATGAGATTGCTTTCGAGGTATTGTATGTATGAATGAATTAATGGACGATAATTATTTATACCATACATGTGGCCACGTTTGACTCTATACTAAGTTATTATGTATATGAAATGAATGATTTATTTGTACCATGCATGTAGGCACATTTGACTCTTCTATACTAAGTATTACTCTTTATGGTAGCTCATAGTACTCATTCAGGATCTCCAGCTAAACCATGCCGCCAGCATATATATAGTTGACCGAGTCAGCTTCTCCGATCCGTCACACCATCTCTCTAGCAAGTTTGTGTGCCGGTGCGAAGTATTAGGCTAGGTCGCTCCACTGTGCGACTACCTGTAGCGCAAACTCGTTGTATATGCACATCAGCAACGTCGTATTGATGATAGTACCATCAGGTCTAAGCTTTTTCTTAAACACCCACTTGCACCCTACAGGTTTGCACCCATAAGGGCGATCAGTGATCTCCCATGTTCCATTAGCTAAGATGAAATTCATCTCACTATGGACGGCTTCCTTCCAGTAGTCAGCATCAGGAGATGCATATGCTTCTGAAATGGAAGTGGGAGTGTCATCCATAAGGTACACAATGAAATCATCACCAAAGGACTTTGCAGTCCTCTGTCTCTTGCTCCTTTTAGGAATTTCATTATCCTCCTCCTTAGGACTTTCAGAGTGTTCAATTGGAATGGTAGGTTCAGAGAATGTAGCAAATTCCTGATTAGATAAACTAAGTATATCCGAATTTGATGAGTTAGGTTTATCTTTCATTGGAAAGATATCCTCAAAAAAAGTCGCATTAGTCGACTCCATGATTGTACCGACATAAATGCCAGGCACTTTAGATTTTACTATCAAAAATCTATAACCAATGCTATGAAAAGCATAGCCCAGAAAAACACAATCAATGGTTTTTGGTCCAAGCTTGCGCTTCTTGGGGATTGGTACATTAACCTTTGCCAAACAACCCCAAGTACGTAAGTAAGGGAGTTTTAATCTTTTCTTCTCCCATGCTTGGAATGGAGTAATTTCTTTGTTCTTTGTGGGAACTCGGTTTAGGACATGACACGCAGTCAATAGTGCCTCCCCCCATCATTCCTTAGAAAGACCCGATGTGTCTAACATGGCAATAACCAAATCTATTAGAGTTCGGTTCTTTCTTTTGGCTACTCCATTTGACTGGGGTGAATAGGGAGGCGTCCTCTCATGAATTATGCAATGTTTCGCACAAAAGGAATCAAACTCGTTGGAAAAATACTCTCCACCACGATCAGACCTAATCCTGACATGGTTATACCCTACGGGTACGTGACTTCAGCATACCTGGTCCAGCCCAAGGAAGGCCCACAGCAGACATACGCTGGCCCATGAAGATTTTCGGGTGGCCAAGGCCCATGACGCCTTCGGATTCTTGGAGAGCAAGACTAGCATAGATAGGAAATTCAAAGGGGTAAAACCCTAGAACCTGTAACCGACTAGGACTATGCCCGGGACCTGCCTAAGCCTATATAAAGGCCAGGAGGGCATGTCCTAGATCTCTCGACTCATACTTTCGCACACACCTCCACGCTAGATCGAATCTGCGCACCCTGTAACCTTCGGTTCCGCCGTAATCAAGAGCAGACAAGCAGGAGTAGGGTTTTCCCTCCGGGGGCCTGAACCTGGGTAAATCTCGTGTCCCCTGGTTGCTTGTCTGTTAACCGTGCCACGATCTCCAGCATCCCCATTTTTTCCAAAACCCAAGTCCATAACAATGGGCATTGACGAGATTAAACCTCGTCAATTGGCGCCGTCTGTGGGAATCGGGGCTGCTGATTGTGCGATCGTGACGGTCCCGACTCGATCGATCTACAACTCCGCGGCGACGGAGAATCACCTCCTCTTCGGCACTTTCGACTTCACCGCCCACTCGCCGGCCACCATGAGGATTTCGAGCCCGTAGGCGACGGATTCGAAATTTTGTTCGGGAGCTTCTGCTTCCAGGTGGGACAAACTGGCACACTCCGCCTTCCTGAGCGGGTGGCTGTGCCATCGATCAGGCCCGCCTCATGGGCTCCACACCCCGTGCTACCCACATCACCATCGACAGATGAGTTCTACAACAGCAGCAGCTGCAACTCCGATCTGTGCGATCCGCCTTCGGATGAAGGGACCTACGGTTCCGGATCTGAAAGCTCCGGTAGCAGCGAACTGATCTACGAGCGCTACCAATGCGCCGCAGTCATCCAGGAGCAACAAACGCCTAACCCGCCGCCCAACACGAACCCGAACCCGCAGGATAGAAACGGCAGAAACGGTGGGAACAGAAGAAGCCAGTCCCCCCCACCCGAAGGGGAAAACAACGGCCACGTCATCCATCTTAGCAAAGAAGGATGGGTCCAGGCACGCCGTGCCGTTGCAGGCGACATAGTCCTACCCGTGGACTCCCCACGTGACCTACTGATGGCGTACCACTACCTCCTCATCGAGGAGCACAAGAAGCAAGTCAAGATGCAGGAGAAGCTCGACAAACGCAAGCAAGCAGCCTCCGGAGTCCAGCGCGCGACGAGCTGCGCTCTCCGCCATGGCACCCGGCTCTAGCACGAACGGAAACCAGGGAAACAAGCACCGCTCGCGGGTGGAGAACATGGATCCCAAGGAACGCCGTGATGTGACCCGAACTCTCCACACATCGTTCATGGATATGGATGCCGACGGCAACATCATCCCGAAGACACCGCAAGTTGCGATCATGGCAGCCACTGCGTATCTCGCGGCCCACCAACCTCCGGAAGGGGACCCGAAAAGAGCCATGCACAAGTCCGCACTCACCGGACTCGGACTCGTCGGAGCTGCGCTCCACGAAGACGCTCCTGCGGAGCCGAAGAAGAAAGCTCCGATCAAGCGCGACCGGAGCCCCACCCCTTCATCCGAAGAGGAGGAGCACGACCTTCCTCGAAGGAAGAAGATCTCGCATCGCCATAAACGCGACTACGACGCCAGAGACGCGCTTACACAGCGCAAAATCGACAAAGCACGAGCCAAACGCGCATGCTCGTCCGAGTCTGAGATGGACGAAGATGAAGGAGAACTCTGTGGAGCTCGATGCTTCAGCAGATCTGTTCGGCGAACACAGATGCCACGC
This sequence comes from Avena sativa, assembly GCA_916181665.1. Classification (NCBI taxonomy): domain Eukaryota; kingdom Viridiplantae; phylum Streptophyta; class Magnoliopsida; order Poales; family Poaceae; genus Avena; species Avena sativa. The sequence goes on along the minus strand of OV702279.1, from coordinate 377,096,597 downwards.
GATTTCAAACTTCCTTCAGATACTCCGAAGTTCAACGGCACACAAGATCCAAAATCTTGGCTCAGCGATCACCTGTCATCCGTCAAGCTGCATGGCGGTAACAAAGAAACCGCCATGCAATGCCTTCAGCTGCAGCTGACAGGTGCGGCGCGGGTCTGGCTCAGCAGCCTATCATCAGGATCCATCCGAAGTTGGGAGGAGCTAGCTTACAGCTTCATCCGAAATTTCAAGGGCACCAGCAAGAGGCCCGCCTCAATCGAAGAGTTGCGAGCCTGCACTCAGAGAACGGGGGAACCTATTCGCTCGTACATATTACGCTGGTCTACCACCAAGAACTCCGCAGCACATATCTCCGAGGAGAGGGCCATCGACGTCTTCAGAGACGGCGTCAAACGCCAAGATTTCAAGGAGGAACTTGGGCGTGTCAAGCCCAAGACACTCGACCACCTCATGGAAATTGCCAACAGTTGGGCAGACGGCGAAGATTGCATCCAGCGAGCGCAATCAGATGAAGAGGACGACTACGGCCGAAGGCGAGAACGCCGCAGCAAGAGGAGATCGCGTGTCTACGAAGACCGCGACAGACCCGACATGGTCGCGGCTGGCTACGCCGACCGCCGCAACGACAACAGCGGAGGATACCGCGGAGGAAATTTCCGCGACAGCGGACGACCAGCACAGTCGTGGCAACGCCGCGACCGCGACAACGGACCCTCAGCATTCGACAAACTTTCGGGTCCATGCACCATCCACTTCTACATCGACAAACAAGATGGCAAAAAGAAAGCCAGTCACATGCTCAAGGACTGCCGCGAGTTCCAGAAACTCAGCGAAAGCATGGTGCAGATGAGGCAACAAGCCCCAACCCCTGCGTTCGGAAACGCACCCGCGCCAGGAGAAATAGCACACGGAGCTCCTCCACCGCCACCTATTGGAGGCCCAAACCAACCAGTCGCACCAGCGCAAAACAACGCCGGGGTCGGATACCCCCCACCAAAGGGAGCACTAAATATGATCCAGAAGGGACGCCCCACAAACAGGGTGCAGAAGAAAATCACCCGAGAAATCAACTTGGCCGTGGCAACTCCGCCTGCAATCCCTGAGTACCTCAGTGGATCGGAGTCCTGCATCACATTCACTCGCGCGGATCACCCTTGACAAATCCCTCGCCCATGCCATGCTGCCCTGGTGCTGGAGGCGCAGATCGGAGGCTTCGAGATGAGCCGCGTCTTCATGGACGGCGGCAGCGGCATAAATCTAATGTTCGCAAGCACTCTAGCAGCTATGCGGATCCCGCAATGCAGCCTGGAACAATCAGACACAGCGTTCCACGGCATTGTCCCAGAAAAGGGCATATTCCCCCTGGGCAAAATAGGGCTCCACGTTATCTTCGGGAAGCCGGACAACTTTCGGCAGGAGCGCCTAGAATTCGAAGTGGTGGACTGGCCGTCCCAATACCACGCCATCCTGGGGCGTGTAGCATTCGCAAGGTTCCTGGCCGTCCCGCACTACGCATACCTACTACTCAAGATGCCAGGACCAAGGGGCGTCATCACAGTCCACGGGAGCTTCACCCGATCGGACCAATGTGACAGGGATTTCAACAAAATCTCCCAGTCTTTCGGCATGCAAGACGAGCTTGTAAGGCTCCGTGAAGTAACGGACAATGGGGTACCCCCAGTCACAAGGCAGAACGCACCTGACATGTCCTTCGACTCCACCGTCAACACCAAGAAAGTACAGGTCCATCCGACGGATGCCTCCAAGACGGCCTTGATCGCCAATGACCTCAGTACCGCATAGGAAGGCGCGCTCGTCGAATTCCTCCGTGAGCGCTGGGAAATCTTCGCCTGGTGTCCTGCGGACATGCCAGGAGTTCCCAGGGAATTCGCCGAGCACGCACTCAATGTCTTTCCAGACACCAAGCCAGTCAAGCAGTCCATCCGAAGACTGTCGGAGCCACGAGCCGAAGCTATCGGCAAGGAAATCAATAGACTACTCGCTGCAGACTTCATCAGGGAAATCAAAGAAAGCGAGTGGCTTGCAAACACGGTGATGGTCTCGAAGAAGGACACGGACATCCTGCGGATGTGCGTGGACTTCACGTCACTAAATAAGCATTGCCCAAAGGACCATTTCCCTCTTCCACGGATCGACCAGATCATCGATTCGACTGCAGGTTGCGAGAAACTCTCCTTCCTCAACGCCTACTCAGGCTATAACCAGATTCGGCTCAAGGTCGAAGATCAGGAGAAAACGGCGTTTATCACACCGTTTGGAGTATTCTGTTACAACACAATGCCCTTCGGGCTAAAGAACGCAGGTGCCACGTACCAGCGATGCATGCAGGCCTGCCTTAAGGACCAGATCGGTCGCAATGTCCAAGTCTATGTCGACAACATAGTAATAAAAACTAAGGAGGCAAGGAAACTTATCGACGATCTCCGCGAGACGTTGGACAACCTTGATCGCTACAGGATCAAGCTCAATCCCGAAAAGTGCGCCTTCGGCGTCCCATCGGGTCAGCTGCTCGGGTACTTCATCTCTCAACGAGGGATCGAGGCGAACCCGAAGAAAATTAGAGCCATCATGACGATGGAGAAGCGAGTACGACTACATCACCCATGTTCTGACGAACGTTCCGCTGTGCGAATCTTCAAGGGTATGAAGATCTAATCCAATCTCTCTCGTCGTTTGCATCTCCTAGATTAGATCTTGGCTTCCCTATGTTCGCATCCATAGAAAATTTTGATTTACTATGCCGCGAAACCCTTCAGTATTACCATGATATTCATGGTATAAGTAGATGAGATTAAAATATAGTTGTTACATTCTTATTATTTGTGTTATATCCTTAACTTGGTGCTAATGGATACTATGATATGACCACCTAAGGATCAAACATAAATCATAATGTATTAGGGTTTAACTTTTGATCTACCCTTAGATCAAATCTCCCTTACCCAAGATAAGGTTTTAGCAAAGGTCATATTGAAACTTATCGCAGTCAACTTGATGATCTTCTTCAATTCCATCAAGTTAAGAGAAGCTTCAATCACTTTTGACAAGTTTTGTTCAAAAGCGCGAAAATTATTCGGATTTTCTATGCATGAATGCAATGCACACATCTGGGTTCAGCTTATTTCTAGGCTCTAATACTGGGATGTTACATAAAGTAAACTCTTAGATTCGGCTATGGGTCGAGAGAACATTTGTGGCAGGAATGCTATAATGGTTAAAAGTATGGAACTCTGATGGCATGCATTGCAAGCGAAATATGGAACAACCCTTCTAATCGGAATGGTTACAAAAGTCTATCCTAGCCTAAACAGTTCGATTAAACAAACTAAGTGTTGGCATATTATCATTACCAAAGGGTTGAAGTTCTAGAAAAACAAGGAAAAGATTGGGTGTTAGAGATTCAAGATTTTTGAAGTGGGTGTTAACAAGCTAGTCTATTGTTATATTTATTTCGACACTACTTGAGCACCCTAAATTTGGCAAAGCACTCTATGCGAAAAATGTTTTACTCTCACTAAAAGAGAGGCGCTAAAGATTTTGATTCACAAGCCTAGCTAAATTCTTGAGATTATGTTTGCTAGCATGTTATTTGAGGCTAGATAGTGAGAATAAGTGCAACCATTCAAATATTTTTGTGATTATGTTTAAGGTTGAAGGATTTGCAAAGGTAAAAATGTGGCATCACCTCGAAACTTATAAGTTCTTTTATTCAAATTAGCCTATGCTATCTTACTTTTTATCACTTTATCACTTGAGGGAAAGTAACAAGTAAGCTTGGGGGAGTTGATAGCTCTTAGTTTGATCACATTTTACTAAGTCTTTTATATTGGTTTCTCTCTGTTTTTATTGGTTTTGTTCTTGCAACTAATGTTAATATCAATATCATGAGAACAAGGGAACCTTTTTTAAGATGACTTTCAGGTGTTGGGCACTTTTGGAAGGATATAAATCCATTTATGAGCTTAATGAAGGAAATCAAGAAATTAATCAATTGGGGGATTTTCACCTCAGAATTCAGACATTTTAATGACCATCCATACGGCCAGCATCCGCCCATACAATGCGTCCATACGATGTGCCAACTCCTTTGTCTAGTGAAATAGATCAACTTTCATCAAGAGGGCATACACAAAAAAACAGAACACATCAGCCGCCATCCAGTCCAGAAGAGAGGAAGAAGATATCCGGAGAGAGAGGAGGCTTATCCCTTTAATCTGCCCCAAGATCTTCAACCTATATTTCATAAATTCATCCACCATACCCCTTGTACAAGAGAGAGAGAGAGAGAGAGATCATCACACTTGTGAGATTACGGTTTGCAACTCTATTATTATTTTGGATTATATCTGGTTAAATCTTCCTTTTTGACTTGCTATGGTAATATCGAGATGAACTCTATTCATATTATGATTGTTTACTAGTGAATCTGCGACCTCCGAGTGACAAGACTAATATCAAATAGGAACTAGTATAACTTGAGGAGCACGAGGAACTACAAAGCTTCATGCCATAATCCGGTCTAATGACCTTGAATGTTGAGCTGACCATGGCTGGTGGTAACATGCAAAAGAATCATGGGAGTGAGACGAATGCACCCGGAGGTCGGGCTAATAATGGGTTGCTCGCCTACTTGTGTACTTATACGAAGAATTACTATTAATTATCTCAGTTTATCTGTTTGGCATGTTCACTATCACCATGAACTAAATCTCTTCACGCCTAATCTCTCATATGAAGGAACTCCGATAAATATCCGCACTTCACTTTACTTTATGTTATTTACTTTCTATTTAATCCACACTACAAACTCAATCATACTCACCCTTTTTCCATCCTCGACACTTGCAGGAAATTCACTCAAGGTTTGTGACACCTTGGGTGAGACAGGGACACCATAGATAAACACTTTCCTAGACTCCTTATTGGGATCAATATAAAAACCAAAACTAATACTTTCACAAAAGGTGCTTCGAACAAACCTTTGCTTTTGTAGGCATCAACAATGTATATGATGAAAATATGACTGAGTATGTTTCAACAAACTACAAAGTCCACGTATGCATTTTACATGCATCAACAAGTTATGGGAAATGATGGTCATAATTTATGTTTGAAATATCCACTGAGTTTTGACAACATTTAGTTTGGCATCATTTGGTTGCTTCTATGGATGAAATTTAAAAGCATTTGGCTATTGTTTGTGCACTAAAATTTGATAGCATTTTAGCCTTTTTGTGCAATAAATTTTGACAACATTTGGTTGCTTTTATAGCTGAATTATAAGAGTTGTAAGGAAAAAACATGAATATCAAACAAAAGTGACAATTCTAGGAATTTGAAACACAATCACAAGTGACAACATTGCTCACGGTCATGTAACACAAACATCCGTGACAAAATGTTAACTGTAAGTTGACAAAGGTGACAAAGTTGAAACTAAAATGGTCATTGCCATTTAACTACTCTTGTCCATATACATCTTCTCCATGTTCTTCACCTCTCTTTTTGTTCCCCCATAAGAACCAGTTATTTTTCCCTTCCTTTGGCACTGATTATGTCACAACATTACACATAGGAATTGTTTCTCTTCTTGGTTGAGTAGCTGGGTTAGAACTTGACTATCCAATTGTATCACATGAATTATTTTTCTTCTTCTTTGGTGGAACAAATGGCCTTTGGGCAGGAGATTTCTTATAGGTAGTAGTTTTCTGCAGGGCAGGAGTGTGGTGTAGGGTAGGAGTAGATTTCTTCCTAGTTCTAGCTCTCTCCTAAAAGTATAATACATGTTTCTCTTTATTTGGGCATGTAATTGTGGTTGTTTCTGGGCAATAGAAGTAGATTCCTATATCAAAATAAGTATATTAGAAGCAAAAAAATAAGTATAATAGCAACAAAATAATAGTACTAGCCTTAGTTGTTGCTTTATCTTGATTTTTCCTAGCACTCTTGGCTTCTTTCTTCTTGTGGTTATGTTCCCTCACAACATCTGGATTACTTCTACACTTTCTTTTGTTATGGTATTCCCCTCCACATGCTGAGTATCTAACTATGCAACCTTTTCTTGATAATTAGTTTCATTTAGGTTTATCTTGCTCCTATCTTTTTCTCTCTATCTTTGGCCTAGCTAGCATTTTATTTTTAACTGGTGGAAAATGCCTAGGGTTTGGAGCTATTGGCCATCTCTATTTACCCTCTAATGGTTCCAATACGTGCATGTATACCCGGTCATATATATCAATCCGGTAGCAAGGTGGAATAAAATCATCCAAATCTTTGTTCGGTGTGTATATAACACTTATAGCAAGGTGGAATAAAAACATCCAAGTTCACAGTGAACCTTCTATGATGCCCTTCAATAACCTCGAATCCTTCAATTCCACTATATAGTACATTGGAGACATTTGATCTTTTCACATTCAACTTTAGTTTCTTAAAAAGGCTGGGGCATACTATACCAGGACAACCTTCTGATTTTTCCTTATTCTCTACTATTATAGCCATCACTTTACTCCTAATGATTTCCATATAAGAAATTATTGCATAAAATCATGCTCTCATAATAGAATTGCTAAATGACTCACATAGATTATTTTCAACAGAATCACATTAGGAGCCAAGCCTAAAATTTGCTCTACACCAATGTTCAAGAACTGTCTTCTTCGTACCCCTTGCACCTTCTAGTGTTTTTAGTTTTAGCTTGGCCCTATTGTATCTGAACTAAATCATGTCACTTGACTTAGCACAAGCCCAAAATATTTTTTTGGAATGCCTCGTTTTTGTGCTAGTTTTTCCAATTTGCATATTTATGCCTTGCACACATTCTGTGTTCTGTCTATAGGATTATATCATTGACTGCCTTGATTAGTCCCTCATGCAGATCAGATATGATAACCCACCAATCACCTCGGTTATTGATCTATATGTCCTTCTGAAAAAAGTGACAAAAACTAGTACCGGTCGTTATGGTTTTCCCCTTCAACTCTAGCTCATGAAATTGGGTACATTTTGTTGTTTGGATCCTTGCCAATTGTGCACAAGATTTGCCCACTAACTCCCCCTTTCAGGAAACGTCCATTAAGCCGAATAACTCTCATACGACCAGCAAGAAAACCTCTCTTACAACCATCTAGGAAGACATACATTCTTTGAAACAACATACTTGTCAGTGACATCAAGATTTAAAGTGACTATCATTGTACTTCCCGGATTGCTTCTGACAAGTTCTACATGGTAGTCATACACTCTAGAAAAATCTCTATTTGTTCCATCAATGATCATCTCCATCACCAGCTTCTTGGCTCTTTTGGGTTTTGATTCACTAACATTAGCACAAAAATCTTGTAGCATTGCCTCTTGTATATTCTCTATACTCGAACAACGATTATACTTGATCTCCCTAAAATATTTCTTTGTTATTACTGTACTAGTAACCAACTTGTTGTTCCTCATTGGTACACATTGTTGTACCTACTGACTATGAACCATTATGAATGTTGGGTACTACTGATTCATATATGATCTAGTTGCAACCAACCCAGCTACATTTGGCCAAAACTCGTGTCCTCTCATCCTTGGGAAATATTATCTACTTCAAATTATTTAGTTCCTAATTGACTACTGCTTGTTTGGATTGTTTGCTATAATGGAAAGCTTGCCCAACCTCAAACTCTTACACGTCAGCACTCGCATCATACACTTTGTGTTTTGTCTTTCTTGTTCTCACATTTCCATCACTGCCTTTTTCATATGATAGTTCATCTTTAGTGTCAAAGAAGTTACTCCCATCTTATTGCTCTTGTTTAATAGTTTCTAGAACAATGAACTCTTTTGGTACTATGGTTGCTTTCAGCTCTTCCTATCCAAGCATTTGTATTTTAACTCCATTCTTCAGTTCATGTGCTTGTTTTCTGTAACAATTGGCCTCTTCATCATAAACACTACTATCTCCACTATTTGCTTCATGGACATCATCATAGTCACTACCTGAACTATATTCACCATTCTCTCCTTCATGTGCACTGATATCTTGAATTTTCCTTACGTTTGTCATGCATTGTTGCCCTCACAATTGGTAATTTCTTAGCTACATTTGGCTCAACTTAGTGCTCGATTTGGTGCTCAATTTGGTTCTCAGGTTGTTGCTTCTCATGATGAACTTCATATAGAATAGGATCATGCTCAACTTGATAGTGGTGAAGATCATGCTCCTCTGCAGGTACTTCCTCTGCATATCCTTATTGTTCATGTGCAAATACTTCGTCTACGTATCATTATTGTTCACATGCATCTACTTCTTCTAAACTATCAGTTGTGACATTTTGTGGCATTCTTGCATAAATATTGACAAAAGCATTGTCACATCTTGTCATATGCCTATCCATACTCATCATTGTTGTATTGTCAGCAAGACTACACATGACATTGTGATCCTTTTCAACTAGTCTCCAACTCAGACATGTCTTCTGTAAATCTTCATTTGCAATGGTGATATGATCAACCATGTTCTTCTTCAACTCTGCTAGTGACAATTTGGAAACAAGAATAGTTGGCATGCCACTCTTTCCAACAATGTACTGCCACTCATTCCCATTATGTTCCAACCTCCCACGGTAATTAAATCAAACAGCCGAACTCTCCATTCTACAAAAATGAACTGAAAAATTGCAAAATTTAGAACTTTTGTTGAATCTGCACTAAATGTATGTACTAATTGAATTAAAACTCAAATTTCTTATGTGGAACTGTATGTAGAAGGAGGCGATGTCACTAGAATAACTGACCTAGGGTTCAGGGAACTTAGCTCATCGGTGCAACACTCCAATCAACAGAACATCACGCCGATCGTCCGTCCTGGAGTAACCATCGCTATAGTCCATGTGAAGCCGCGGATATGGTGGAGAACAGAGAGGGTGAGGTCGCGGCTATGCTGGAGAATATAGAGGGTGAGGCCATTTTTATGCTTGAGTACAAAGAGGGTGAGGTCGCGTCTGCGGTGCAGAGCGGAGAGGGTGGATGGATCATTGCTTACAAGGAGGCTATGTGGCATCCCGCAAAACCACTACTAGAAAATCGCGTTGAATTTGTGCATTGCATCGTCATCATCATGCATTGTTCGCATAAAACTATTTTTCGCAAGCCCGTTTTGTTTTCTAAAACGCCCCATCTTTATTCAAACATCAAAACCGGGTCCCCGGAGTATTTTGTTTTGTCCGCTGTCGGATTGCAAAAAGCGCTGGTTGAAATAAATAAATTAATTATATTATTTTAGTGGGGCAGTCGAACGGGCCGAATGACCCGAACGACCACCCCAGAAAATAAATCGGTCCAACCAACCAGCCCCTCTAAAATCCTACAGCTACCTACACCTAATCTACCCCCCAACCAGCCACCTCACCCCACCCAATAACAACCTGCCACCTCACCCTCATCCCTCTCCCCTCCAGTCAAAAACTGCCACGTCGCCCCCTGTGCAAACCCACACAACACACCCACTCAACCACCCCTACCCTGCCAGCACACACACAACCACGCACGCAACACCGACGCACACACCCCACACGCCCCTGCCCTGATCCCCACACCCGCTGTCCCCAGGCCCACCCCTGGCCCCACCTGTCCCGCCCTCATCCTCTTCCTCCCATCTCTCTCACCGCCCTCCCCGTGCTCGCCTCACCTCTCTCTCTGCAGCGCGTCGCCGCCGTCACGCGCCCTCTTCCCCCTCCAGCCGCAGCTCTGCCGGCCACCCTCCCCGCCTCGCGCGCTCCGGCCAGGTCGCCGGCCCGCCTTCGTTTCCGCCGGCTCCGCTCGCCCCAAGCCGAGCCGCTCCTCCGCCGTGCCGCCAGCGACCCCGAGCGCCACCGCCTGCGTCCTGCCGCCCCCTCCGCCTCTGTCTCGTCGCCGGCAACCGCCGCTCGCCCCCGACGCATGCCCTCCCCGCCACCAGTCCGCCTCGCCTCCGCCTCCCGCTCACCTGCCGCCGCCCTCGACCGCGGTCCCGCGCCGTCCTCCTCCGGCGCCGCCAGTTCCCCATCGCCGTCGGCCGCGCCCGCTCTGCTCCGCCCCGACCCCGACGCCGTCCGCCGATGCGCCCCCGCGACCTCCGCCGGTGCCTCTCCTCGCTGGCACACACCTCCGCGCCCCGCCTCTGGCCCGCGGCCGCGACCGCCGCCGCCGTGCGCGCCGCCTGTGCTCGCCCGCCCTCCAGCTCCGCCCGACCGCGATGCCCTCCGGCCCGCCGCCGCCACAGGAGCCTCCCTCTCCTCGCCGGTTCCGCGCCACCGTCGCCGAGCCCCGCCCCCAGCCGTCCGCCTCGCTCCGTCCAGCGCGCCGCCAGGAGCTCCCTTCCTCCACGCGGGCTCGCGTACGCCTCCACCGTCCGAGCCCGGCCGCCTCCGCCGCTGTTCGTCTTCACCGCCGCTCCGCGCCCGCGTCCGGCCCGGCCCGCCTCCGCGCGCGTCCTCTGCTCCCCCGAGCCCCTCGTCGCGCGGCCCGAGCTCGCCACCGCCAGGTCCTCGTCGGAGCTCCCCCAGGCGCTGCAACAGAGCGAGTTGGCCACGCGTGTACACATGTTTTTCTTTTGGCCTAGTGGCGCATGTGGCTGCTCGTGTATCTGGTGATGTGAAGATGTGGTAGTAGTGTGGTACTGCTACGTGTCTACCCCTACACAAGTCGTCAACGTCTCGCAAGAATTCGATGAACCATCCGCGCCACATTCCAAGGTCGCCCCGGACCCGATGACCGCCTAGCTCTTCTTCACGGAGATCAAAAGGCCGTTGTCCGAGACCCCGAGACCGACCCCGGTGTTTGGGAGACCGGACCCTCGACACGCCAAGATCGACGCCAAGATCTACCCTCGGACACCGAGACTCCGGCGCGACAAGTACTCCCCCGAATGCCAAGACCGACTCGATGGCGCGGACCCAACAAGACCCGCGCAACGGCAAGAACGACCCCGTGGGACCCGGCAAGATCTGGCCGACGACAAGAACGACACCGACCCGGAAGCCCCCGTTTCGCCCCCGACACCAAACCAAGTCCGGCTTCCCGGATTGGCCAAGATCTACCGCAACCAAGTCCGGCTTCCCGGATTGGCCAAGATCTACCGCAACCGAGTCCGGCACCGACAAGTGAAGTCAGAACCACCAAGCCCTTCCTCGCGGAACGCCAAGACCCACCTCTGTTATCCGAGAACGTTTCCGTCGAACCCTGGACCCCGACCCCGAACCCCGTCGAACCCTAACCAAGATCTGCCGAACCCTAATGTGTGATTCCCCTCCCGAGCCCTATTTTTATAATATAATACAATTGATGCATATCAAATCATTCATCTCGCATGCATATCATGTGGTTTGGGGGCCTTATGCCGATTCACCTAATAATTAAATATGGGGCCCATATGCGGGCAAATCTAGTCTCATATTGGCCTCATTTAAACTTGTGTAGCGAACCGGTGCCAACTTTTGTCTTGCTAATGCAACATTTAAATTGCGGGGTAACTAAATAACATGAACCACCTAATTAACTGTCGGGACCCCGGTTCCGCTTAATATTGCCTAATTGCATCGCACCCTTGCCATGCCATGCATCATACATGCATCATGCCGATCTTCTGCCGTTGTATTAAATATTGCATCCGGTGTTTCTTCTAGTGTTTTTGCTTCTTCGCGGATAAGGCCGATGAGATGATGCGAGTGTCGACCCGATCTTCGGTTGAACCTTCGGCAATGTTTTCAGGCGAGCATCTCCCCCCTTTCTACCTATCTTACTTTTATAGTATTTACTTCCCTCCTGTTGATCTATTGCTATCTGTGTTGCGTTGCTCTAGTTTCCGTCCCGTGATATCCCCTTGCAGCCATATATTGCCTTGGACACATCCTATTACTTGTTGTTTGGTAGATAGTTGGACTTGCGCGTCGTAGTCGCTTGCTCAAGTGTTGTTGCGTGTCATCAAGTGCCACAGTTGTTGATGTATTGCCGCATGTTGATGTTGGATATGATCATAGTTTTACTTCTCGTTCACTTTAATTCCTGTTTAATAACTAAAATTGAATTAAGCAGAGGCATCGGTGGGTGATAGATAATATTTGGTTTCCGAACGCCCACTTGTGTCCTGTAGGACCCCGAGTACTTGATACATGTTCCTTGATTTATCGCGCTATCCACATCCGGGAGGTATATGGGACCCCCCTTAGCCAGAGCTTGATTCAGTCTTATTTCTTGGGGCCACAACTAGTTTGAGGTTTTATTTACGATCCTGTACCTATGCCATGCTTTACTGCTTTATTTACGATTGTGTGAGGAGCACGCTGTACTGTTTTGGAAGCGGAGTGTTTTCGCGGTATCGACAGTCCCCGTTTGGGGATTTGCTGTCGTTTACAGCCATTGTCGCAAACCTTGAGTCCGTCTCGGAGCTTGCTTACTTCGTTGCGGGTGTACTCCAAGGGGTGCCCCCCTGAAATATTTCTGAATCCTGTGATTGCTTTGTCGTGAAAGCCTCGTTGGGTTTTGTTTTGGTTTTTCCGAGGTTGATCGAGTGTGTGTTGCTATTGGTGCACCCCGGCCGGGTAAAACTTTCTGAAAGCCGTGTCCGCGGTTATGGACGACTTGGAGCACGGTATCTCGACCATAGACAAGCATAACTAAAGTTTATTGCTATAAATTTGACTTTATAATGACTAGTAATCAGCTTCACTATAATGGAATGGCTAAATAATACTGCCCACAATTGCTTGTTTGGAGTGTCGCTTGTGACCATTGCACCTGACTAGTAAGTATTGCAACTACAACGGAATGGCTAAATGAAAGTACCAACAACTGCTGGGTTTTGGGTTTATCTCATGCTATCTGTATCTGACTAGTAATGTTGCCACTATAACGGAATGGTTAACTAAAAGTGCTCACTGTTTATTTTATCAGGACGATTAACTACACCTGACTAGTAATTGCTGCAACGATAACGGAATAAATAAAACTGCCAACGGTGTGAGTTCCTCGGTTGACTTCCTCGTTTGGTCTCGAGGGGGAAACACCAGGATGGGTTTGTTTGGTGTTAGCTTCAGGATGGATCCGGATAGGTCACTCTTATCCCTCTCTGGTAACCGCCAGTTGTGTCGAGTCTCTATAGGTTGTTTAGTGCATGCTGCCGCTGCCGCTCAGTCCACCATACCTATGTAGGCGAGGACCGCCGAATTCTAGTCTCGCCGTGTACTGGCCTCAGTACTGACGCTCCTCTTTTCCTTTGCCCTTTGACGGCACCCCTTTTGTTTTAGCAGGTTTTGAGATCGACGTCGTTAGCAGGGTTACCCTTCCGGCTTGGCCTGGGCAGGGTTATGGACGCCATTGGTTATTCTTCAGGGCTCTTAGCCCCATTTGCATCTTGTCCGTAGCTGGACGCTCTATCATTTTCAAGGTGATTTGAATATTTGTACTGTATATCTGTATTCTTGACTCATTGAGTCGCTGTTGTATATATCTGTTCTGTGGGTCCCATCGAGGACTGTTGTGTAATGTTATTACTTCGTTTTCCACCCGCACGAAAGTGCCTGGTGGGCACCTTTGAATCGTTTCTATGCGGGTTTGGCGGGTTTCGCTAAAACTGGCATAGGTCCGATTCTGAGGGTGTTACAGGCTATCATCGGGAGAGAAGAGGAGAGTGCCCGACGATTATCAAGCGGGGCAGACGATGCTTCTCGACTAGGTGCCCACCCGGCACGGCGCGAGGTATGAGATACGTCTCGACCAGGTGCGTCTCAACCAACCAGTGTCTCTCAACCTAGTGTCAAGCATGACTAAAACCAGTGTCCATCGTGGCCAAACAGCCCCCAAGACAACCATTAGAGCCTGAGACGGGGGGTAATCTATCTGGTTTTGGATAGTTAGGGGGTAGCATCGTGGTTTCCGTCCTACGGTAGCGTATGCGGGCCTGGCACCCTGGTTGAATAGGAGGTCGACCGCTCGACGTCGACGTGACCTAGTTGGTCGATGACGCGTCGGCCACGACATGGCCAGGGGGAGCCAAAGGTAGAAAAATGTCATTGCTGAATGCGACGTTTAGTGCCTCCTTCATCATGATGATGGCCTGGGCGGCAGCTTTCTTGGGCAACGTGTCTCCATTGGCCATGGCTCGCGCGGCGAGGATGTGGTCGTTCTCTTTCCGTCGCTCGTCTTCGAGCTTGGCAGCGACCGCCTAATTTATGACAGCCGCTCCGGCATGCGGGCTTATCAAACTCGACTCGATGCTCCATCCGTGTTAAATCCTTCGCGAGCTTCTTCGGTTTGGCTAGCTTCTTCTTGGTTATGGCAGCGGCAGCACATGCAGCTGCGGCTGTGGTAGCGGGTTCCATTGCTTCCTCTTTCGCTCCCGTCAGCCAAATTTTAGGAGAGGGTTTTTGGAGAGAATGGAGTGGTTTGTGTGCCATTGACCGGAGCGACCAGCAATGTTAAGGGAAAGATGCAGGAGGACGGGGGAGGACACGCGCACTGTGTGGCAGGACGCAACCGCGGTTCAAATTTGGTGGAGGATGGGTCGGTCCGCGCGAGTCGGCCTGTTTGGGTCGCACCGCTGAGCCTTGTCTTGGTTGTCCTCATGTCCGCGCGGACCGGTTCGAACGGGTCAGGACCGGATGGATCGTGCCCATTGGAGATGCCCTTAGCGCCTAGGGAGCAATCCGTTTGGTTTTGGATAGTTAGTGGTTTAATTAGGCAGTTAAAAGTTTGGAGGTTAGCATCCCAAATTCAATACATATAGGAGGTTACGTAGACTTCTTTCTTGGTTGTGTTGGTGGCACACGTCAGGTTACTTGGTGCTACTACTAACAGCAAGTAAACTTACGCTGAACTTGGACGATGGCACCCTTTGTCGAAGGTTCGATGGTCTTTGGTCAGCAGCCAAACTCACACCCGTCTTGTACGTAGTCCAGTACATCCAAACATGTATTATACTCCCTCCGTTTTAGGACTTAAAGCGTCCTCATTTTACATGTTTTTTGTTTGACCAAGAATTACTCTAAATACGTAAAGAGTTTTGGTATAAAACTCTTATCACTGGAAAGTATTTTTCAATATGAATTCAACGATACTAATTATGTATAATATAATAAAGATTTTGTTGTTCAATTCTTTTAGTCAAACTTTGCTTTGGAAAGAGCGTGCGCTTGAGCCTGAAACGGAGGTAGTATGTGCATCTAGCGAACAAAGAGAGGACGGTGGAAGACGGAGAGAAATACACCAAAGTCGTAGGAAAAAATCTTTTTTCCACACAAGAGGGCAAAAATTAACGCGGACAACCTGTCCGCCGGGCGAGGGAATATTCAGAGTTACATCCGGCGTGACTTACACGCGCTGTTTAAACGACTGAATCCCAGCTCCAGGCCGCCTATTTAAGCAGCCGATGGATCCCGCTATCTTCACCACCAACGAGAGCAGAGCTACCTAGCTTAGCTACACACGAAAGTTTTCTCTAGCTACATGGCTGCAGGGACCAAGATGACTGCTGCTCCTAACTTCTTGTTGCTGCTGCTCATTGCCCTCATGAGCATAGCAACCTGCAGCGTGCTGGCGGCCCGTGAGTTGGCCGGCGGGGAGGCCACGATGCAGGCGAGGCACGAGGAGTGGATGGCCAAGCACGGGCGCACGTACAAGGACGACGCCGAGAAGGCGGCGCGCTTTCAGGTGTTCAAGGCCAACTCCGAGCTCGTCGACAGATCCAACGCCGACGGCACAAAGAAGTACCGTCTGGCCATCAACAAGTTCGCCGACCTGAGCAGTGACGAGTTCGCCGCCAGGTACACCGGGTTCAACCCCACTCCCCCCGGAGCCAAGAAGCTGCCGGGATTCAAGTATGAGAACGTTAGCCTCTCCGCCGAGGACGAGCAGGGCATGGACTGGAGGACCAGAGGCGCAGTTACCGGGGTAAAGAACCAAGGACAGTGTGGTACGTATATATCGTAGGATATACCTACTACAAACTCGTGCATTTTTTGATTAAAATTTAATGAAATTTCACAAAATTTACTAGGTTGCTGCTGGGCCTTCTCTGCGGTGGCTGCCGTGGAGGGCATCCACCAGATCACCACCAGCCAGCTGGTCTCCCTCTCGGAGCAGCAGCTGCTCGACTGCACCACCGACCAGAACTACGGCTGCAAAGGCAGCTTCATGAACTCCGCCTTTCAGTACATCGCCGACAACGGTGGCATCACCACAGAGGACGCCTACCCATACCACACAGCCCAGGGCACCTGCGACTCCGATGGCAAGCAGACGGCCGCCACCATCAGAGGCTACCAGACTGTGCCCGCCAACGACGAGGACGCGCTCGCCGCCGCCGTCGCCAACCAGCCAGTGTCCGTGGGCGTCGACGGGGATGACCAAAGCTTCCAGTTATACACTGGTGGCCTCATGACAGCCGACGCCTGCGGCACAGATATGAACCACGCGGTCACCGTCGTCGGCTACGGTGTCGAGCAGGACGGGACCAACTACTGGCTCGTCAAGAACTCCTGGGGCCAAAACTGGGGAGATGGAGGCTACATGAAGCTCCAGAGAGGCACCAACACCTGTGGCATTGCCATGCAGCCTTCCTACCCTGTCGCATAAACAAATTATTGTACCAACACACAACACATATAGCATGCAAGCACAAGATTTATATTAATTAAAAATAATAATACTAGTAAATAAACCAACAACATATGCGCTTTTAATGGATTATTATCAAGGGGCAATATCATGAGATTGCTTTCGAGGTATTGTATGTATGAATGAATTAATGGACGATAATTATTTATACCATACATGTGGCCACGTTTGACTCTATACTAAGTTATTATGTATATGAAATGAATGATTTATTTGTACCATGCATGTAGGCACATTTGACTCTTCTATACTAAGTATTACTCTTTATGGTAGCTCATAGTACTCATTCAGGATCTCCAGCTAAACCATGCCGCCAGCATATATATAGTTGACCGGGTCAGCTTCTCCGATCCGTCACACCATCTCTCTAGCAAGTTTGTGTGCCGGTGCGAAGTATTAGGCTAGGTCGCTCCACTGTGCGACTACCTGTAGCGCAAACTCGTTGTATATGCACATCAGCAACGTCGTATTGATGATAGTACCATCAGGTTTAAGCTTTTTCTTAAACACCCACTTGCACCCTACAGGTTTGCATCCATAAGGGCGATCAGTGATCTCCCATGTTCCATTAGCTAAGATGAAATTCATCTCACTATGGACGGCTTCCTTCCAGTAGTCAGCATCAGGAGATGCATATGCTTTTGAAATGGAAGTGGGAGTGTCATCCACAAGATACACAATGAAATCATCACCAAAGGACTTTGCAGTCCTCTGTCTCTTGCTCCTTTTAGGAATTTCATTATCATCCTCCTTAGGACTTTCAGAGTGTTCAATTGGAATGGTAGGTTCAGAGAATGTAGCAAATTCCTGATTAGATAAACTAGGTATCTCCGAATTTGATGAGTTAGGTTTATCTTTCATTGGAAAGATATCCTCAAAAAAAGTCGCATTAGTCGACTCCATGATTGTACCGACATAAATGCCAGGCACTTCAGATTTTACTATTAAGAATCTATAACCAATGCTATAAAAAGCATAGCCCAGAAAAACACAATCAATGGTTTTTGGTCCAAGCTTGCGCTTCTTGGGGATTGGTACATTAACCTTTGCCAAACAACCCCAAGTACGTAAGTAAGGGAGTTTTAATCTTTTCTTCTCCCATGCTTGGAATGGAGTAATTTCTTTGTTCTTTGTGGGAACTCGGTTTAGGACATGACACACAGTCAATAGTGCCTCCCCCCATCATTCCTTAGAAAGACCCGATGTGTCTAACATGGCATTAACCAAATCTATTAGAGTTCGGTTCTTTCTTTCGGCTACTCCATTTGACTGGGGTGAATAGGGAGGCGTCCTCTCATGAATTATGCAATGTTTCGCACAAAAGGAATCAAACTCGTTGGAAAAATACTTACCACGATCAGACCTAATCCTGACATGGTTATACCCTACGGGTACGTGACTTCAGCATACCTGGTCCAGCCCAAGGAAGGCCCACAACAGACATACGCTGGCCCATGAAGATTTTCGGGTGGCCAAGGCCCATGACGCCTTCGGGTCCTTGGAGAGCAAGACTAGCATAGATAGGAAATTCAAAGGGGTAAAACCCTAGAACCTGTAACCGACTAGGACTATGCCCGGGACCTGCCTAAGTCTATATAAAGGCCAGGAGGGCACGTCCTAGATCTCTCGACTCATACTTTCGCACACACCTCCACGCCAGATCGAATCTGCGCACCCTGTAACCTTTGGTTCCGCCGTAATCAAGAGCAGACAAGAAGGAGTAGGGTTTTCCCTCCGGGGGCCTGAACCTGGGTAAATCTCGTGTCCCCTGGTTGCTTGCCTGTTAACCGTGCCACGATCTCCAGCATCCCCATCTTTTCCAAAACCCAAGTCCATAACAATGGGCATTGACGAGATTAAACCTCGTCAATTGGCGCCGTCTGTGGGAATCGGGGCTGCTGATTGTGCGATCGTGACGGTCCCGACCCGATCGATCTACAACTCCGCGGCGACGGAGAATCACCTCCTCTTCGGCACTTTCGACTTCACCGCCCACTCGCCGGCCACCATGAGGATTTCGAGCCCGTAGGCGACGGATTCGAAATTTTGTTCGGGAGCTTCTGCTTCCAGGTGGGACAAACTGGCACACTCCGCCTTCCTGAGCGGGTGCCCGTGCCATCGATCAGGCCCGCCTCGTGGGCTCCACACCCCGTGCTACGCACATCACCATCGACAGATGAGTTCTACAACAGCAGCAGCTGCAACTCCGATCTGTGCGATCCGCCTTCGGATGAAGGGACCTACGGTTCCGGGTCTGAAAGCTGCGGCAGCAGCGAACCGATCTACGAGCGCTACCAATGCGCCGCAGTCATCCAGGAGCAACAAACGCCTAACCCGCCGCCCAACACGAACCCGAACCCGCAGGATATAAACGGCGGAAACGGCGGGAACAGAAGAAGCCAGTCCCCCCCACCCGAAGGGGAAAACAACGGCCACGTCATCCAACTTAGCAAAGAAGGATGGGTCCAGGCACGCCGTGCCGTTGCAGGCGACATAGTCCTACCCGTGGACTCCCCACGTGACCTACTGATGGCGTACCACTACCTCCTCATCGAGGAGCACAAGAAGCAAGTCAAGATGCAGGAGAAGCTCGACAAACGCAAGCAAGCAGCCTCCGGAGTCCAGCGCGCGACGAGCTGCGCTCTCCGCCATGGCACCCGGCTCTAGCACGAACGGAAACCAGGGAAACAAGCACCGCTCGCGGGTGGAGAACAGGATCCCAAGGAACGCCGTGATGTGACCCGAACTTTCCACACATCGTTCATGGATATGGATGCCGACGGCAACATCATCCCGAAGACACCGCAAGCTGCGATCATGGCAGCCACTGCGTATCTCGCGGCCCACCAACCTCCGGAAGGGGACCCGAAAAGAGCCATGCACAAGTCCGCACTCACCGGACTCGGACTCGTCGGAGCTATGCTCCACGAAGACGCTCCTGCGGAGCCGAAGAAGAAAGCTCCGGTCAGGCGCGACCGGAGCCCCACCCCTTCATCCAAAGAGGAGGAGCACGACCTTCCTCGAAGGAAGAAGATCTCGCATCACCATAAACGCGACTACGACGCCAGAGACGCGCTTACACAGCGCAAAATCGACAAAGCACGAGCCAAACGCGCATGCTCGTCCGAGTCCGAGATGGACGAAGATGAAGGAGAACTCTGTGGAGCTCGATGCTTCAGCAGATCTGTTAGGCGAACACAGATGCCACGCAATTTCAAACTTCCTTCGGATACTCCAAAGTTCAACGGCACGCAAGATCCAAAATCTTGGCTCAGCGATCACCTGTCATCCGTCAAGCTGCATGGCGGTAACAAAGAAACCGCCATGCAATGCCTTCAGCTGCAGTTGACAGGCGCGGCGCGGGTCTGGCTCAGCAGCCTATCATCAGGATCCATCCGAAGTTGGGAGGAGCTAGCTTACAACTTCATCCGAAATTTCAAGGGCACCAGCAAGAGGCCTGCCTCAATCGAAGAGTTGCGAGCCTGCACTCAGAGAACGGGGGAACCTATTCGCTCGTACATATTACGCTGGTCTACCACCAAGAACTCCGCAGCACATATCTCCGAGGAGAGGGCCATCGACGCCTTCAGAGACGGCGTCAAACGCCAAGATTTCAAGGAGGAACTTGGGCGTGTCAAGCCCAAGACACTCGACCACCTCATGGAAATTGCCAATAGTTGGGCAGACGGCGAAGATTGCATCCAGCGAGCGCAATCAGATGAAGAGGACGACTACGGCCGAAGGCGAGAACGCCGCAGCAAGAGGAGATCGCGTGTCTACGAACACTGCGACAGACCCGACATGGTCGCGGCTGGCTATGCCGACCGCCGCAACGACAACAGCGGAGGATACTGCGGAGGAAATTTCCGCGACAGCGGACGACCAGCACAGTCGTGGCAACGCCGCGATCGCGACAACGGACCCTCAGCATTCGACAAACTTTCGGGTCCATGCACCATCCACTTCTACATCGACAAACAAGATGGCAAAAAGAAAGCCAGTCACATGCTCAAGGACTGCCGCGAGTTCCAGAAACTCAGCGAAAGCATGGTGCAGATGAGGAAACAAGCCCCAACCCCTGCGTTCGGAAACGCACCCGCGCCAGGAGAAATAGCACACGGAGCTCCTCCACCGCCACCTATTGGAGGCCCAAACCAACCAGTCGCACCAGCGCAAAACAACGCCGGGGTCGGATACCCCCCCACCAAAGGGAGCACTAAATATGATCCAGAAGGGACGCCCCACAAATAGGGTGCAGAAGAAAATCACCCGAGAAATCAACTTGGTCGTGGCAACTCCGCCTGCAATCCATGAGTACCTCAGCGGATCGGAGTCCTGCATCACATTCACTCGCGCGGATCACCCTTGCCAAATCCCTCGCCCAGGCCATGCTGCCCTGGTGCTGGAGGCGCATATCGGAGGCTTCGAGATGAGCCGCGTCTTCATGGACGGCGGCAGCGGCATAAATCTAATGTTCGCAAGCACTCTAGCAGCTATGCGGATCCCGCAATGCAGCCTGGAACAATCAGACACAACGTTCCACGGCATTGTCCCAGGAAAGGGCATATTACCCCTGGGCAAAATAGGGCTCGACGTTATCTTCGGGAAGCCGGACAACTTCCGGCAGGAGCGCCTAGAATTCGAAGTGGTGGACTGGCCGTCGCAATACCACGCCATCCTGGGGCGTGTAGCATTCGCAAGGTTCCTGGCCATCCCGCACTACGCATACCTACTACTCAAGATGCCAGGACCAAGGGGCGTCATCACAGTCCACGGGAGCTTCACCCGATCGGACCAATGTGACAGGGATTTCAACAAAATCTCCCAGTCTTTCGGCATGCAAGACGAGCTTGTAAGGCTCCGTGAAGTAACGGACAATGGGGTACCCCCAGTCACAAGGCAGAACGCACCTGACATGTCCTTCGACTCCACCGTCAACACCAAGAAAGTACAGGTCCATCCGACGGATGCCTCCAAGACGGCCTTGATCGCCAATGACCTCAGTACTGCATAGGAAGGCGCGCTCGTCGAATTCCTCCGTGAGCGCTGGGAAATCTTCGCCTGGTGTCCTGCGGACATGCCAGGAGTTCCCAGGGAATTCGCCGAGCACGCACTCAATGTCTTTCCAGACACCAAGCCAGTCAAGCAGTCCATCCGAAGACTGTCGGAGCCACGAGCCGAAGCTATCGGCAAGGAAATCAATAGACTACTCGCTGCAGACTTCATCAGGGAAATCAAACAAAGCGAGTGGCTTGCAAACACGGTGATGGTCTCGAAGAAGGACACGGACATCCTGCGGATGTGCGTGGACTTCACGTCACTAAATAAGCATTTCCCAAAGGACCATTTCCCTCTTCCACGGATCGACCAGATCATCGATTCGACTGCAGGTTGCGAGAAACTCTCCTTCCTCAATGCCTACTCAGGCTATAACCAGATTCGGCTCAAGGTCGAAGATCAGGAGAAAACGGCGTTTATCACACCGTTTGGAGTATTCTGTTACAACACAATGCCCTTCGGGCTTAAAAACGCAGGTGCCACGTACCAGCGATGCATGCAGGCCTGCCTTAAGGACCAGATCGGTCGCAATGTCCAAGTCTATGTCGACAACATAGTAATAAAAACTAAGGAGGCAAGGACACTTATCGACGATCTCCGCGAGACGTTCGACAACCTTGATCGCTACAGGATCAAGCTCAATCCCGAAAAGTGAACCTTCGGCGTCCCATCGGGTCAGCTGCTCGGGTACTTCATCTCTCAATGAGGGATCGAGGCGAACCCGAAGAAAATCAGAGTCATCATGACGATGGAGAAGCGAGTACGACTACATCACCCACGTTCCGACGAACGTTCCGCTGTGCGAATCTTCAAGGGTATGAAGATCTAATCCAATCTCTCTCGTCGTTTGCATCTCCTAGATTAGATCTTGGCTTCCCTATGTTCGCATCCATAGAAAATTTTGATTTACTATGCCGCGAAACCCTTCAGTATTACCATGATATTCATGGTATAAGTAGATGAGATTAAAATATAGTTGTTACATTCTTATTATTTGTGTTATATCCTTAACTTGGTACTAATGGATACTATGATATGACCACCTAAGGATCAAACATAAATCATAATGTATTAGGGTTTAACTTTTGATCTACCCTTAGATCAAATCTCCCTTACCCAAGATAAGGTTTTAGCAAAGGTCATATTGAAACTTATCGCAGTCAACTTGATGATCTTCTTCAATTCCATCAAGTTAAGAGAAGCTTCAATCACTTTTGACAAGTTTTGTTCAAAAGCGCGAAAATTATTCGGATTTTCTATGCATGAATGCAATGCACACATCTGGGTTCAGCTTATTTCTAGGCTCTAATACTAGGATGTTACATAAAGGAAACTCTTAGATTCGGCTATGGGTCGAGAGAACATTTGTGGCAGGAATGCTATAATGGTTAAAAGTATGGAACTCTGATGGCATGCATTGCAAGCAAAATATGGAACAACCCTTCTAATCGGAATGGTTACAAAAGTCTATCCTAGCCTAAAAAGTTCGATTAAACAAACTAAGTGTTGGCATATTATCATTACCAAAGGGTTGAAGTTCTAGAAAAACAAGGAAAAGATTGGGTGTTAGAGATTCAAGATTTTTGAAGTGGGTGTTAACAAGCTAGTCTATTGTTATATTTATTTCGACACTACTTGAGCACCCTAAATTTGGCAAAGCACTCTATGCGAAAAATGTTTTACTCTCACTAAAAGAGAGGCGCTAAAGATTTTGATTCACAAGCCTAGCTAAATTCTTGAGATTATGTTTGCTAGCATGTTATTTGAGGCTAGATAGTGAGAATAAGTGCAACCATTCAAATATTTTTGTGATTATGTTTAAGGTTGAAGGATTTGCAAAGGTAAAAATGTGGCATCACCTCGAAACTTATAAGTTCTTTTATTCAAATTAGCCTATGCTATCTTACTTTTTATCACTTTATCACTTGAGGGAAAGTAACAAGTAAGCTTGGGGGAGTTGATAGCTCTTAGTTTGATCACATTTTACTAAGTCTTTTATATTGGTTTCTCTCTGTTTTTATTGGTTTTGTTCTTGCAACTAATGTTAATATCAATATCATGAGAACAAGGGAACCTTTTTTAAGATGACTTTCAGGTGTTGGGCACTTTTGGAAGGATATAAATCCATTTATGAGCTTAATGAAGGAAATCAAGAAATTAATCAATTGGGGGATTTTCACCTCAGAATTCAGACATTTTAATGACCATCCATACGGCCAGCATCCGCCCATACAATGCGTCCATACGATGTGCCAACTCCTTTGTCTAGTGAAATAGATCAACTTTCATCAAGAGGGCATACACAAAAAAACAGAACACATCAGCCGCCATCCAGTCCAGAAGAGAGGAAGAAGATATCCGGAGAGAGAGGAGGCTTATCCCTTTAATCTGCCCCAAGATCTTCAACCTATATTTCATAAATTCATCCACCATACCCCTTGTACAAGAGAGAGAGAGAGAGAGAGAGAGAGAGAGATCATCACACTTGTGAGATTACGGTTTGCAACTCTATTATTATTTTGGATTATATCTGGTTAAATCTTCCTTTTTGACTTGCTATGGTAATATCGAGATGAACTCTATTCATATTATGATTGTTTACTAGTGAATCTGCGACCTCCGAGTGACAAGACTAATATCAAATAGGAACTAGTATAACTTGAGGAGCACGAGGAACTACAAAGCTTCATGCCATGATCCGGTCTAACGACCTTGAATGTTGAGCTGACCATGGCTGGTGGTAACAGGCAAAAGAATCATGGGAGTGAGACGAATGCACCCGGAGGTCGGGCTAATAATGGGTTGCTCGCCTACTTGTGTACTTATACGAAGAATTACTATTAATTATCTTAGTTTATCTGTTTGGCATGTTCACTATCACCATGAACTAAATCTCTTCACGCCTAATCTCTCATATGAAGGAACTCCGATAAATATCCGCACTTCACTTTACTTTATGTTATTTACTTTCTATTTAATCCACACTACAAACTCAATCATACTCACCCTTTTTCCATCCTCGACACTTGCAGGAAATTCACTCAAGGTTTGTGACACCTTGGGTGAGACAGGGACACCATAGATAAACACTTTCCTAGACTCCTTATTGGGATCAATATAAAAACCAAAACTAATACTTTCACAAAAAGTGCTTCGAACAAACCTTTGCTTTTGTAGGCATCAACAATGTATATGATGAAAATATGACTGAGTATGTTTCAACAAACTACAAAGTCCACGTATGCATTTTACATGCATCAACAAGTTATGGGAAATGATGGTCATAATTTATGTTTGAAATATCCACTGAGTCTTGACAACATTTAGTTTGGCATCATTTGGTTGCTTCTATGGATGAAATTTAAAAGCATTTGGCTATTGTTTGTGCACTAAAATTTGATAGCATTTTAGCCTTTTTGTGCAATAAATTTTGACAACATTTGGTTGCTTTTATAGCTGAATTATAAGAGTTGTAAGGAAAAAACATGAATATCAAACAAAAGTGACAATTCTAGGAATTTGAAACACAATCACAAGTGACAACATTTCTCACGGTCATGTAACACAAACATCCGTGACAAAATGTTAACTGTAAGTTGACAAAGGTGACAAAGTTGAAACTAAAATGGTCATTGCCATTTAACTACTCTTGTCCATATACATCTTCTCCATGTTCTTCACCTCTCTTTTTGTTCCCCCATAAGAACCAGTTATTTTTCCCTTCCTTTGGCACTGATTATGTCACAACATTACACATAGGAATTGTTTCTCTTCTTGGTTGAGTAGCTGGGTTAGAACTTGACTATCCAATTGTATCACATGAATTATTTTTCTTCTTCTTTGGTGGAACAAATGGCCTTTGGGCAGGAGATTTCTTATAGGTAGTAGTTTTCTGCAGGGCAGGAGTGTGGTGTAGGGTAGGATTAGATTTCTTCCTAGTTCTAGCTCTCTCCTAAAAGTATAATACATGTTTCTCTTTATTTGGGCATGTAATTGTGGTTGTTTCTGGGCAATAGAAGTAGACTCCTATATCAAAATAAGTATATTAGAAGCAAAAAAATAAGTATAATAGCAACAAAATAATAGTACTAGCCTTTGTTGCTTTATCTTGATTTTTCCTAGCACTCTTGGCTTCTTTCTTCTTGTGGTTATGTTCCCTCACAACATATGGATTACTTCTACACTTTCTTTTGTTATGGTATTCCCCTCCACATGCTGAGTATCTAACTATGCAACCTTTTATTGATAATTAGTTTCATTTAGGTTTATCTTGCTCCTATCTTTTTCTCTCTATCTTTGGCCTAGCTAGCATTTTATTTTTAACTGGTGGAAAATGCCTAGGGTTTGGAGCTATTGGCCATCTCTATTTACCCTCTAATGGTTCCAATACGTGCATGTATACCTGGTCATATATATCAATCCGGTAGCAAGGTGGAATAAAATCATCCAAATCTTTGTTCGGTGTATATATAACACTTATAGCAAGGTGGAATAAAAACATCCAAGTTCACAGTGAACCTTCTATGATGCCCTTCAATAACCTCGAATCCTTCAATTCCACTATATAGTACATTGGAGACATTTGATCTTTTCACATTCAACTTTAGTTTCTTAAAAAGGCTAGGGCATACTATACCAGGACAACCTTCTGATTTTTCCTTATTCTCTACTATTATAGCCATCACTTTACTCCTAATGATTTCCATAGAAGAAATTATTGCATAAAATCATGCTCTCATAATAGAATTGCTAAATGACTCACATAGATTATTTTCAACAGAATCACATTAGGAGCCAAGCCTAAAATTTGCTCTACACCAATGTTCAAGAACTGTCTTCTTCGTACCCCTTGCACCTTCTAGTGTTTTTAGTTTTAGCTTGGCCCTATTGTATCTGAACTAAATCATGTCACTTGACTTAGCACAAGCCCAAAAATTTTTTTTGGAATGCCTCGTTTTTGTGCTAGTTTTTCCAATTTGCATATTTATGCCTTGCACACATTCTGTGTTCTGTCTATAGGATTATCTCATTGACTGCCTTGATTAGTCCCTCATGCAGATCAGATATGATAACCCACCAATCACCTCGGTTATTGATCTATATGTCCTTCTGAAAAAAGTGACAAAAACTAGTACCGGTCGTTATGGTTTTCCCCTTCAACTCTAGCTCATGAAATTGGGTACATTTTGTTGTTTGGATCCTTGTCAATTGTGCACAAGATTTGCCCACTAACTCCCCCTTTCAGGAAACGTCCATTAAGCCGAATAACTCTCATACGACCAGCAAGAAAACCTCTCTTACAACCATCTAGGAAGACATACATTCTTTGAAACAACATACTTGTCAGTGACATCAAGATTTAAAGTGACTATCATTGTACTTCCCGGATTGCTTCTGACAAGTTCTACATGGTAGTCATACACTCTAGAAAAATCTCTATTTGTTACATCAATGATCATCTCCATCACCAGCTTCTTGGCTCTTTTGGGTTTTGATTCACTAACATTAGCACAAAAATCTTGTAGCATTGCCTCTTGTATATTCTCTATACTCGAACAACGATTATACTTGATCTCCCTAAAATATTTCTTTGTTATTACTGTACTAGTAACCAACTTGTTGTTCCTCATTGGTACACATTTTTGTACCTACTGACTATGAACCATTATGAATGTTGGGTACTACTGATTCATATATGATCTAGTTGCAACCAACCCAGCTACATTTGGCCAAAACTCGTGTCCTCTCATCCTTGGGAAATATTATCTACTTCAAATTATTTAGTTCCTAATTGACTACTGCTTGTTTGGATTGTTTGCTATCATGGAAAGCTTGCCCAACCTCAAACTCTTACACGTCAGCACTCGCATCATACACTTTGTGTTTTGTCTTTCTTGTTCTCACATTTCCATCACTGCCTTTTTCATATGATAGTTCATCTTTAGTGTCAAAGAAGTTACTCCCATCGTATTGCTCTTGTTTAATAGTTTCTAGAACAATGAACTCCTTTGGTACTATGGTTGCTTTCAGCTCTTCCTATCCAAGCATTTGTATTTTAACTCCATTCTTCAGTTCATGTGCTTGTTTTCTGTAACAATTGGCCTCTTCATCATAAACACTACTATCTCCACTATTTGCTTCATGGACATCATCATAGTCACTACCTGAACTATATTCACCATTCTCTCCTTCATGTGCACTGATATCTTGAATTTTCCTTACGTTTGTCATGCATTGTTGCCCTCACAATTGGTAATTTCTTAGCTACATTTGGCTCAACTTAGTGCTCGATTTGGTGCTCAATTTGGTTCTCAGGTTGTTGCTGCTCATGATGAACTTCATATAGAATAGGATCATGCTCAACTTGATAGTGGTGAAGATCATGCTCCTCTGCAGGTACTTCCTCTGCATATCCTTATTGTTCATGTGCAAATACTTCGTCTACGTATCATTATTGTTCGCATGCATCTACTTCTTCTAAACTATCAGTTGTGACATTTTGTGGCATTCTTGCATAAATATTGACAAAAGCATTGTCACATCTTGTCATATGCCTATCCATACTCATCATTGTTGTATTGTCAGCAAGACTACACATGACATTGTGATCCTTTTCAACTAGTCTCCAACTCAGACATGTCTTCTGTAAATCTTCATTTGCAATGGTGATATGATCAACCATGTTCTTCTTGAACTCTGCTAGTGACAATTTGGAAACAAGAATAGTTGGCATGCCACTCTTTCCACCAATGTACTGCCACTCATTCCCATTATGTTCCAACCTCCCACGGTAATTAAATCAAACAGCCGAACTCTCCATTCTACAAAAATGAACTGAAAAATTGCAAAATTTAGAACTTTTGTTGAATCTGCACTAAATGTATGTACTAATTGAATTAAAACTCAAATTTCTTATGTGGAACTGTATGTAGAAGGAGGCGATGTCACTAGAATAACTGACCTAGGGTTCGGGGAACTTAGCTCATCGGTGCAACACTCCAATCAACAGAACATCACGCTGATCGTCCGTCCTGGAGTAACCATCGCTATAGTGCATGTGAAGCCGCGGATATGGTGGAGAACAGAGAGGGTGAGGTCGCGGCTATGCTGGAGAATATAGAGGGTGAGGCCATTTTTATGCTTGAGTACAAAGAGGGTGAGGTCGCGTCTGCGGTGCAGAGCGGAGAGGGTGGATGGATCATTGCTTACAAGGAGGCTATCATCGGGAG
Source organism: Avena sativa (assembly GCA_916181665.1). NCBI lineage: Eukaryota > Viridiplantae > Streptophyta > Magnoliopsida > Poales > Poaceae > Avena > Avena sativa. The sequence continues at coordinate 377,067,654 of OV702279.1, read as the reverse complement.
AGAAGAGGAGAGTGCCCGACGATTATCAAGCGGGGCAGGCGATGCTTCTCGACTAGGTGCCCACCCGGCACGGCGCGAGGTATGAGATACGTCTCGACCAGGTGCGTCTCAACCAACCAGTGTCTCTCAACCTAGTGTCAAGCATGGCTAAAACCAGTGTCCATCGTGGCCAAACAGCCCCCAAGACAACCATTAGAGCCTGAGACGGGGGGTAATCTATCTGGTTTTGGATAGTTAGGGGGTAGCATCGTGGTTTCCGTCCTACGGTAGCGTATGCGGGCCTGGCATCCTGGTTGAATAGGAGGTCGACCGCTCGACGTCGACGTGACCTAGTTGGTCGATGACGCGTCGGCCACGACATGGCCAGGGGGAGCCAAAGGTAGAAAAATGTCATTGCTGAATGCGACGTTTAGTGCCTCCTTCATCATGATGATGGCCTGGGCGGCAGCTTTCTTGGGCAACGTGTCGCCATTGGCCGTGGCTCGCGCGGCGAGGATGTGGTTGTTCTCTTTCCGTCGCTCGTCTTCGAGCTTGGCAGCGACCGCCTAATTTATGACAGCCGCTCCGGCATGCGGGCTTATCAAACTCGACTCGATGCTCCATCCGTGTTAAATCCTTCGCGAGCTTCTTCGGTTTCGCTAGCTTCTTCTTGGTTATGGCAGCGGCAGCACATGCAGCTGCGGCTGTGGTAGCGGGTTCCATTGCTTCCTCTTTCGCTCCCGTCAGCCAAATTTTAGGAGAGGGTTTTTGGAGAGAATGGAGTGGTTCACTACTAGGAAAACAGCTATAGGTAATTAGCACATCCGTGGCTCACATGGTTGAAGTGCCCCACGGCTAAAACAGGCGTGGCTCACCTATGGGCAGTGCCCTACTAGTAACTAGAACAACCGTGGCGCACATGACTATAGTGCGCCACAGATGTGTGTGGGCCAGGGCCCTGTTGGCCGCACGCCAAACATCTGTAGCGCACTATAGTCATGTGCGCCACGGTTGTTAGTGTCATCTGTGGCGCACATGGGGGGGGTGCGCTACGCCTAAGCGCACGCCCCTCTCTGATGTGAACCATCCGCAAGCATCTGTGGCGCACATGCCATAGTGCGCCACAGAAGTTTGTACTCTCTGTGGCGCACTATGGCATGTGCGCCACAGATGTAGTGGCATGCACCAACTCCACCCCCCCCCCCCCCCCCTCGTGGATCGCCTTTTTAGGGTTTGCAAAAAATAAAAGAAAATGATAAACACTTCAAAAAATTAAATCCTTTCATATTTGGGTAGGTAATGTGATATAGCTTCTAGTAAAATTAACAAAAATGAGTTTCGACTTTATTTGCAAAAAAAAAGTTATGCCACGGTAAAAAGGCCGTAACTTTTGCATACGATATCGAAAAAAATCGTATAATATATCAAAATGAGTTCCGTTTAGCGATTTTTTAGATTTTCAAAATTCGAAAAGAGTAAAAAGTTACGGTCAAAAAACCGTTTTTTCCTGTAGAAAAAAAAATACAGGGCGACTTATCCGTAGCGCACCTACACCTAGTGCGCCACGGATAAGCTTGGGCGGGATTCAAATTTGAATCCCCACCCCGCCCTCCTCCTCCCTTTCCCCTTTTCCCTCTTCCTCTCCCTTTCCCTTTCCACTTTTCCCTTTCCCTTTTCCCTCTTCCTCTCCCTTTCCCTTTCCCTTCTCCTTCTTCCTTCTTCCTTCTTCCTTCCCCCTTCTCCTCCTTCCCCTTCTCCTCTTCTTGCAGTGATGGCACGACGTCGACCTCCTTCTCCTCCTCCTCGCAGTGACAACGGGCGACGGCGGTGCAACGGCGGTATCCTTCTCCTCCTCCTCGCGGCGGCGGTGCAACGGCGGCCTCCTTCTCCTCCTCTTCCTCCTCTGCCTCCTGTTCTTCTCCTCCTCTTCCTCCTCTGCCTCCTCTTCTTCTTCTTCTCCTCCTCTTCCTCCTCTTCTCCTCCTCCTCCTCTTCTTCTCCTCCTCTGCCTCATCTTCTTCTTCTCCTCCTCTTCCTCCTCCTTGCAGTTCCGACGACGACACCGACGCGCGACCGCACTGACGGCGATGGCGACCTGCACCGACGCGCGGCCGCACTGACGACGAGATCCAGATCTGCTGCTTTTTTTTTGAATTTTGAAATTTACATCCGTGGCGCACAGCACCTAGTGCGCCACGGTTATCGTTTCATACGCGTGGCGCACCTGCCCAAACTTCTGTGGCGCACTGGCATGTGCGCCACGCCTGTCTCTAAACTTCTGTGGCGCACTAGGCAGTGCGCCACAGAAGTTTAAACTTCTGTAGCGCAAGGCACGTGGCGCACTGCTAGTGCGCCACAGATGATGTTTCATGGTGCACCACTAAAGGCCATTTTCCTAGTAGTGGTTTGTGTGCCATTGACCGGAGCGACCAGCAATGTTAAGGGAAAGATGCAGGAGGACGGGGGAGGACACACGCACTGTGTGGCAGGACGCAACCGCGGTTCAAATTTGGTGGAGGATAGGTCGGTCCGCGCGAGTCGGCCTGTTTGGGTCGCACCGCTGAGCCTTGTCTTGGTTGTCCTCATGTCCGCGCGGACCGGTTCGAACGGGTCAGGACCGGATGGATCGTGCCCATTGGAGATGCCCTTAGCGCCTAGGGAGCAATCCGTTTGGTTTTGGATAGTTAGTGGTTTAATTAGGCAGTTAAAAGTTTGGAGGTTAGCATCCCAAATTCAATACATATAGGAGGTTACGTAGACTTCTTTCTTGGTTGTGTTGGTGGCACACGTCAGGTTACTTGGTGCTACTACTAACAGCAAGTAAACTTACGCTGAACTTGGACGATGGCACCCTTTGTCGAAGGTTCGATGGTCTTTGGTCAGCAGCCAAACTCACACCCGTCTTGTACGTAGTCCAGTACATCCAAACATGTATTATACTCCCTCCGTTTTAGGACTTAAGGCGTCCTCGTTTTACATGTTTTTTGTTTGACCAAGAATTACTCTAAATACGTAAAGAGTTTTGGTATAAAACTCTTATCACTGGAAAGTATTTTTCAATATGAATCCAACGGTACTAATTATGTACAATATAATAAAGATTTTGTTGTTCAATTCTTTTGGTCAAACTTTGCTTTGGAAAGAGCGTGCGCCTTGAGCCTGAAACGGAGGTAGTATGTGCATCTAGCGACCAAAGAGAGGACGGTGGAAGACGGAGAGAAATACACCAAAGTTGTAGGAAAAAATCTTTTTTCCACAGAAGAGGGCAAAAATTAACGCGGACAACCTGTCCGCCGGGCGAGGGAATATTCAGAGTTACATCCGGCGTGACTTACACGCGCTGTTTAAACGACTGAATCCCAGCTCCAGGCCGCCTATTTAAGCAGCCGATGGATCCCGCTATCTTCACCACCACCGAGAGCAGAGCTACCTAGCTTAGCTACACACGAATGTTTTCTCTAGCTACATGGCTGCAGGGACCAAGATGACTGCTGCTCCTAACTTCTTGTTGCTGCTGCTCATTGCCCTCATGAGCATAGCAACCTGCAGCGTGCTCGCGGCCCGTGAGTTGGCCGGCGGGGAGGCCACGATGCAGGCGAGGCACGAGGAGTGGATGGCCAAGCACGGGCGCACGTACAAGGACGACGCCGAGAAGGCGGCGTGCTTTCAGGTGTTCAAGGCCAACTCCGAGCTCGTCGACAGATCCAACGCCGACGGCACCACTGGTAGAAAACGCCCCATGCGTCCCGGTTGGTAAGGGCCATTAGTCCCGGTTGCCCAACCGGGACAGGGCAATCGGGACTAAAGCTCTAACCTTTAGTCCCGGTTGCCCCACCAACCGGGACAAATGGGGGCACACGTGGCGGCATCAGAGCGCGAGGGGAGGGTGGAGCATTAGTCCCGGTTCGTAACACGAACCGGGACTAATAACCTGCTGCCGCGGCAGAGATTTGGCCCATTTCTCTGCCGCGGCAGGGAATTCATTTTGGCACATTTTGTTACCGCGGCAGCATTTTCGCCACTTTTTGTGCCGCGGCAGAGAATTCATTTAGGTTGTTTTATTGTTTATTTAGTGTTTTGCACTTATCAACGAAGGAACCTTATATTACACAAGATCATCATGACAATATTACATTCAATACACGGATCGAGTTCATGCACTACATACAAAAGTTGCTATTCGATGCTACCGGCCAGTTCCTTCAAAGTTGCTATTTTTACAATCCCTATTGTCTATACACAGCAGAATAAGTACTGGGCAATACTCATACCTTGAGCAGCGGCAGCTTCTCCGTATTGTGCAACTACCTCTGGATCATACTGCTCTTCGGCCCCATATTTGCTCGACCCCACATTGGTTTGAGAAATCACCTTGAGAGGGGCGCAAGTCTGTTTTGCTTGTTCTCCGAGCTGGGCAACAGATTTCCCACTTGCATCAGTACTACTCTTCGAGGCTTTTTGTGCCGCATGTGACTTGAGAATAGAACGCTCATAGTCTGATAACAGCTTTGGCTCGGGTTGATGAAGATTATTTAGCATTTTCAACACTTTGGCTTTTTCTTCTTTGGTGCTGGGGAACTCTGGCTCTTTCGGCTGCCTCAGCTTAGCGAAAAACGCTGTCGTTTCCGCATCAACGATCGCCGCAGTCTCCTCTTCAGTACAGTCATAAGCTCTCTGGGAGGAACCGTTGGTACTTTTGGAAGAGGCTCTTGTTTACGTTTCGGCGATCGCTTACGACGCACAGTAGCGGTACGCTTACGCTTTTTATCCTGAGGCGCCGGCGATGGCTCCCGCGGCGATGGCTGCACCGGAGATTGGTGAGGCGACGGAGCCGGGTGAGGCGACGAAGACGGCTGCCGCGGCGGCGACGACCTCGCTGGAGACGGGTGAGGCGGCGGCGAAGATGGCCTTGGCGTGTGATTTCGAAGCACGATACAATCCTTCGGCCATAGAATGGTGACGTTTTTTGCGTCACCCAGCACAGTCACATCCCCTTCACCAGCAGGGTAGTGAAGATCCAAAACCTCAAAGGTGGGCATGATTTCATCCACGCCGACAACAGCGTAGCCCTCTGGAACCGAACGACAGTGGTAAGTTGGTGTGGGTCCAATTGGTAAGGCATAGCCGACCGCCACCTTCATTGATATGTTCACAACTTTGACATGTAGCTCGCAATGTGTCATCTTTGTGATATCATCCACTGGGTAGCCAACAGGAGCCATCGTCGGTGCATCATCTGCATCGCCATTGTCATCACCCGGGACCTCGGTGGAAGCCACACTGCTTTTTCGATTATTCGATAGGCCGGTAGCATCGAATGCAGTGTGCTGCTGAGATGGGGCGCCGGTAGTACTTTGCTCTTTAAGTGTGTTAATTTCATCTTGTTGTTGCTTTAATCGTTCTTCAATTAAACGCATTCGCTCTTTCTGACTTTCTGCTTCAACTGCCGCCCTGTTCTTACTCCTCTGACGGCTTCTATCAGGATATTTCTTCCTCTCTTCGGGAAACCCAGTCCTCCATGATTGGGAGCCTATTGTGCCTCGTGTTCGTCCATCATGTTCCTTATTTCCAAGGGCGAGTGTGAGCTCATCATTCTCTCTATCGGGAATGAAGTCCCCATCTTTAACAGCCTTTACTGCTTTTCTGATCCTCTCGATTGGCAAGGGGTCTTCTTTATGTCGTATGTTATATATACACCTCCCTTCCGAGTCCAACGTGCCCCCATGCCCGTAAAACCAATTCCTTGCACGTTCTACCCAATCGTCTGTCTCTGGGTGATCTTTTTATCACGCAGTTCCTGCTCAAATTTCTCCCACTTAGGAATGCCAACCCTGTAGCCACCTTGCCCCATAGTATGGTGATACTTCTTCTTAGCAGCATTCAGCTTATTCGTTTCAGACATTTCTTAGCTTTTTCTGATTTCTTGTATTCCACAAACTCATCCCAGAATGGTTTTATCTTCTCAAACTGAATATTCTTGAAATCGGGAGTCTTCTTTTTCACGACATAGTCAAGGTGCAATCTTTTCTTCCAGTTGGTGAAACACTGGGCCATCTTCTTCAAAGCCCACTCCCTGACCTTAGCCTCCATGGCTCTCCCATGTTGTAAGGCGTCCTCAACTGGATCCTCCGCATTTGGATCCAGCTCTATCTTCGGTAGTTTGAAATTAACCATGAGCCTCTTCCACAGTAAATCTTTGGCGTGGTTAGGGACAAATAAACATGTTCCCTATTCATCCGCATTAGCAGGCCTATTCCAATTTCTAATGGTGATCGGGATTAAGTCCCTAACGATTACTCCGCATTGTGCCACAAATTTGGTTGCGACAACTTCGGGAGCTGTCGGTCTGCCGTCTTCAGCGACATCTTCGATCCTGAACCTCTCATGGTCTTGCAACTTTTTGGTTGGGCCTCGTCTGCTCTTTTCAGTAGATTCCTTCGATCCGGAGGGCTAAAAGAAGAAAGATCGTCGTTACTATTTCTATATAGATAGCAGATGATTAATTAATGAATTGATTTATATTACATGCACCTCGCCGGAGCGGTCGTCTTCTCGATTACACAAGGCATCGCCTTCTCCCTCGCGGAAGGCAACACCTTCAACCTCAAACAAGTTGTCTACTCCGGTAAAAAGAGGATCACCCTCACCGGAGTTGTTCAGAAACGTTGATACGTCTAAATTATCTTCCCCACGGATCACACCTTGGATCAACTCTTCCTTTTCTTCGTCTCTGACGTGTGGGTCCATATTTTCTGCATAGGTGGAAAAACGAATAAGTCAAAGCGGCTAAAGGAGAAAGTTATGAATAAGTCAAAGCGGCTAACGAATATTTTCTGGATCGAAGGTGAAACCCTAATATATACATACACAATATGGAACTCCGGAATCACCTGTTAGGGTTACTAGGGTGTTCTAATTAAACTTGTCATTTAATTAGATCTATCTATGGTCTTGATCTCGGTCTTCGATCTCGATCTCGATATCGTATTCTACCGAGAAGAACCAAATCACCGGAAAGAAAGGGAAACAATCAACACATGGAATCGATGCAATGCTCAAGCAATGATGATGATACGACAAGTTAATGTGCATTGGAATGTAACCCTAAAGCATGCTCGACAAGTTAATCGGGGTTCCGAGGGGCGCAAACCCTAACTCAAGGAACTCCGGAACCAAGCGACCATGGTGGTGGCTTGTGGTGTGTAGGTGTTGGCTTCCTGTCGCGGCGGTTTCGATCCGGGAGCTTCTCTCCGGCGGCTTCTTGGCGGCTGATGCTTCGTCAACATGTCGGACTCAAGGGCAGTAGGGCTGCCGCTCCTTCGCCCTGTGTGTCGGTCGTCCCCTGTGGCAAGGTGCGGGCCGATACCGGAGCTTCTTCGTCGATCTGGAGGAGGAAGAAGATGGTGGACTTGATTGCTTTTTCAAGTTTCTTTTAGGGTCCTCGGTGCTTATTTTCTGGGCCTCTGTGTAATTTTTATTTCTTAGGCCTCCTGTAATCCAGCGACGTTATTGCAGCAATATATTTTGGGTGCGTCTGCACCCGTAATCCGTTCAAAAAATCAATCTAATTCGGGTGCTCTGTTTTGCCACCAGCAGCAGAGGGAGGGGGAGGACAGAGAGGCAGGGAGGGGCGGCGCCGTACCTGACGCGCGGCGGTGGGGGAAGGGCGCGTCGTCGACGGGAAGCAGAGACGCGGGCGCGGCCGGCGGTCGTCGGGGGAAGGAGACGCGCGAGCGGCGCGGTCGTCGGCGCGTGGGAAGAGACGCGGGTGGCGGCCGGAGGCGGAGGCGTTGACGACGGAGCCGCTACGGGGAGCGCGGGGCGGTGGCGGGGGCAGCCTGGCGGCGTCGTCGTCGGCGAGGGCGCGGGCAGAGGCAGAGGCAGAGAAGTGAGTGGGGAAGGGAAGAAGAAGAGGAGGCACGGTTATAACTAAAGGGCCTTTAGTCCCGGTTCGTGGCTCCAACCGGGACTAAAGGTGCATACGTCCCGGTTGGAGCCACCAACCGGGACCTATAGTCCAATTTTCAGCAGCTGAAGGGGCGCACACGCAGGGGGCTCTTCCGTCCCGGTTGGTGGCTCCAACCGGGACGTATTCCCCTGTTTTCAAATTTTTTCAGTTATTTTCTCTCTGTTCCCGCCTTATTTTTTATTTTGGGGTTTAAATTTGTAATGTTTTTTAAATGATAATTACTTTGGAATTTAGAAAAACTTTAAACATAAAAAGTGTTTGGATTTGAATAACTAATTCGAAACCATTTTCTGTTTTGAAAAATAATTAATGTAACCATTTAAACTACGAACCATTTAAAATTAATAATGAAATAACTTATATTTTTTAAATATTAATTTGGAATTTAGAAAAACTTTAAATATAAGAAGTGTATGGATTTGAATAAATAATCGAAAACCAATTTCTATTTTTAAAAAATAATTAATGAAACCATTTAAAATTAATTAACTTATATTTTTGAATATTAATTTGGAATTTAGAAAAACTTTAAACATAAAAAGTGTTTGGATTTGAATAAATAATTCAAAACCATTTTCTGTTTTAAAAAACAATTAATGTAACCATTTAAAATATGAACCATTTACAACTAAAAATGAATTAACTTATATTTTTTAATATCAATTTGGAATTTAGAAAAACTTTAAACATAAGAAGTGTATGGATTTGAATAAATAATCCAAAACCATTTTCTATTTCTAAAAAATAATTAATGTAACCTTTTAAAATGAATTAACTTATATTTTTGAATATTAATTTGGAATTTAGAAAAACTTTAAACATAAGAAGTGTATGGATATGAATAAATAATCCAAAACCATTTTCTATTTTTAAAAAATAATTAATGTAACCTTTTAAAATGAAGATAGGGGGCGAGCATCGTTAGAACTTGCATTGGATCTCTGAAGAAACCACATATTGTGAGTCTAAAAATGATTTTTTCAAAAAATCACGGGCGATAGATCATGTACCTGTAGTACAAACCAGACCCACTTCCTACCGATTCGGCAGACATTTGTCCTTTTTACCCGAGATGGACGAAAAGGTTAAAGATGTACCGGTTGGGAGATAGTCCATGTAAGGTGGTCTAGTATTTTAGGAAAATGGGACGGTAGCATTGTGAAACGGCATTTTGGTGGTTACTTCACAAAACGACCCGTTTTTTGCGCTCGGAAAATGGAAAAGGGCTTTTCCGTGCGACAAAAAGGAAAACTTCCTCCTGCAACATTGTTCTCCATACCAATGTCCACACACATGCATAATATGGGCACAACATCACAAACTATGCCGTGATTCAGCACATAACATCGGTCATTTGGACCGAAAGCCATGAAACCTCGAACATGATAGGTCATTTTGTGAAGGTTTTTTCGAAACATGATCAATATACCAAGTCTGGTATTTTTCCTTTCAACTATGTAACAAAATATGACACCAAGCGAAGGATTTTCATTGTTCGGATTTTTTTTGAATTTATTATGCCCGTTTTGAATTATCTGAATTTCTAACTATGGTCGAACCGGTGTGCATGAAGATAGGGAACGAGCATCGTTAGAACTTGCATTGGATCTCTGAAGAAACCACATATTGTGAGTCTAAAAATGATTTTTTTCAAAAAATCACGGGCGATAGATCATGTACCTGTAGTATAAACCGGACCCACTTCCTACCGATTCGGCAGACATTTGTCCTTTTTACCCGGGATGGACGAAAAGGTTTGAGATGTACCGGTTGGGAGATAGTCCATGTAAGGTGGTCTAGTATTTTAGGAAAATGGGACGGTAGCATTGTGAAACGTCATTTTGGTGGTTACTTCACAAAACGACCCGTTTTTTGCGCTCGAAAAATGGAAAAGGGCTTTTCCGTGCGACAAAAAGGAAAACTTCCTCCTACAACATTGTTCTCCATACCAATGTCCACACACATGCATAATATGGGCACAACATCACAAACTATGCCGTGATTCAGCACATAACATCGGTCATTTGGACCGAAAGCCATGAAACCTCGAACATGATAGGTCATTTTGTGAAGGTTTTTTCGAAACATGATCAATATACCAAGTCTGGTATTTTTCCTTTCAACTATGTAACAAAATATGACACCAAGCGAAGGATTTTCATTGTTCGGATTTTTTTTGAATTTATTATGCCCGTTTTGAATTATCTGAATTTCTAACTATGGTCGAACCGGTGTGCATGAAGATAGGGGACGAGCATCGTTAGAACTTGCATTGGATCTCTGAAGAAAGCACATATTGTGAGTCTAAAAATGATTTTTTCAAAAAATCACGGGCGATAGATCATGTACCTGTAGTACAAACTGGACCCACTTCCTACCGATTCGGCAGACATTTGTCCTTTTTACCCGGGATGGAAGAAAAGGTTTGAGATGTACCGGTTGGGAGATAGTCCATGTAAGGTGGTCTAGTATTTTAGGAAAATGGGACGGTAGCATTGTGAAACGTCATTTTGGTGGTTACTTCACAAAACGACCCGTTTTTTGCGCTCGAAAAATGGAAAAGGGCTTTTTCGTGCGACAAAAAGGAAAACTTCCTCCTGCAACATTGTTCTCCATACCAATGTCCACACACATGCATAATATGGGCACAACATCACAAACTATGTCGTGATTCAGCACATAACATCGGTCATTTGGACCGAAAAAGCCATGAAACCTCGAACATGATAGGTTATTTTGTGAAGGTTTTTTCGAAACATGATCATTGTTCGGCACACATTTAGTCCCAGATGTAGTCACAAACCGGGACTAAAAATATTTTCCGCCATTTCCCACCTCTTCCCGCCAAGTTTTCCCGCCCTTTCCTTTCTACTAGAGCTTTTAGTCCCGGAGGTAGTCATAAACCGGGACTAAAAATATTTTCCGCCATTTCCCACCTCTTCCCGCCAGGTTTTCCCGCCCTTTCCTTTCTAGTAGAGCTTTTAGTCCCGGATGTAGTCACTAACCGGGACTAAAGATATTTCCCGCCATTTCCCAAAGCTTCACGCCAAGTTTTCCCGCCCTTTCCCTCTATATTTAGTATGATCGTGTCATGGCTATCCACACATCCACACCTTCCTCTCTTAGAACAATGGACTAGGCATGATTATGACTAAAGGGGGCGGCTTTAGTCCTGAGTGTTAGCTAGTCCAGGTTTGTCCAGGTTTTTAATATTAATAAATGTCTTAAGTGTTACCTAATAAATAGAGGGAAATGCCTATATAAAGAGAGGGTTCATATTTAGTCCCGGTTGGAGAAACCAACCGCGACTGAAGGGATTGCGGCAGAGTGGGCCAGGCAACACTAATAATAGGGGTGAGTGTCGACATTATGTCGTGCGGCATGTACCTTGTCCCGGATGGTGTCACCAACCGGGACTAAAGATGAACCTTTAGTCCCCGTTGGAGACACCAACCGGGACTAAAGATGAGTCAGCACTAATAATAGGGGTGAGTGTCGACATTATGTCGTGAGTGTCGACATTATGCCGAGTTGCTTGTACTATAAATATGCATCCTTGTGAGTCCAGTCCTCCAGCCAGTTTGAGGCATCTCCAAGATGGTTTTCGAGAGCAGGGACACCACTGCGGCCAGTTTCAGGGAGATGCCGACGGAGCCCAGTCCTCCGGCATCTCTGAGAAACTGGTCATAGAGGCACTCCCTAATATGTGAAATTAGTTAGCTCCGAGGCGTATTGATCTAGTTAGTGAAGTTACAAGCTGCAAGATGGTTTTCGAGAGCAGGGACACCACTGCGGCCAGTTTCAGGGAGATGCCGACGGAGCCCAGTCCTCCGGCATCTCCGAGAAACTGGTCATAGAGGCACTCCCTAATATGTGAAATTAGTTAGCTCCGAGGCGTATTGATCTAGTTAGTGAAGTTACAAGCTGCAAGATGGTTTTCGAGAGCAGGGACACCACTACGACCAGTTTCAGGGAGATGCCAACGGAGCCCAGTCCTCCGGCATCTCCAAGAAACTGGTCATAGAGGCACTCCCGGTCCAGCCACAAAACGGGACTAACACTCAAGACATTTATTAATATTAAAAACTGAGACTACAAAACTGGGACTAAAGGCCACAAACCGCGAAAGATATCCTTCGGTCAAGCCACAAACCGCGAAAGACATGAACTAGAGTTACATAATATGAGCATGAACTTCTTGGCATATGTCATTCCTTATGACCGCTTCAGACGTAACCATGGAGCATCTTCTTTACTTAACGGAATGCTTGGGTCAGTTTTCACTGTGAAGGGCGGAATTTCATCAAACTTATTATAATATTCTGACATGTCTGTCTTGTCCTCGATTCCCACGATGTTTCTTTTCCCTGAAAGAACTATGTGACGCTTTGGCTCATCATATGATGTATTCGTTTGCATATTTTTTCTTTTTTCGGTCTGGAGGACATGTCCTTCACATAGAAAACCTGAGACACATCATTGGCTAGGACGAATGGTTCATCTCTATAACCAAGATTGTTGAGATCCATTGTTGTCATTCCGTACAACTGGTCTATCTTTACCCCTTCCCCATTCAGGTTGACCCATTTGCAGCGAAACAAAGGGACCTTAAAAGAGACTCCATAGTCTAGTTCCCATATCTCCTCTATGTAACCATAATATGTGTCCTTTTGTCCATTTTCGTCTATTGCATCAAAGCGGACACCACTATTTTGGTTGGTGCTCTTTTTATCTTGGGCGATCGTGTAGAATGTATTCCCATTTATTTCGTACCCTTGGAAATTCAATACAGTAGAAGATGGTGACGCGGCCAACAAGTATAGCTGATCTCCAACAGTGGTGTCATTCAAGAGATGTGTCCGCATCCAACCACCGAAAGACTTCATGTGTTCATCTATAATCCATGATTCAGGCTTCCCCGCGTTTTTGGAGCGTATAATATTCTTGTGTTCCTCGATATACGGAGCTGCCAAGGTGGAATTATGTAGAACTGTGTAGTGTGCTTTAGTGAAAGAATCCCCGTCCCTACATATCATTGCTTTCTTTCCCAGCGTGCCTTTTCCACTTAGTCTTCCCTCATGCCGCGAGTCAGAAACACCAATCGGCTTAAGGTCAGGAATAAAGTCAACACAAAACTCAATGACCTCCTCTGTTCCATATCCCTTGGAGATGCTTCCTTCTGGTCTAGCACGGTTATGAACATATTTCTTTAAGACTCCCATGAACCTCTCAAAGGGGAACATATTGTGCAGAAATACCGGACCGAGAATGGCAATCTCTTCCACTAGATGAACCAGGAGATGCGTCATAATATTGAAGAAGGATGGTGGGAACACCAATTCAAAACTAACAAGACATTGTACCACATCCTTCTATAACCTTGGCAGAATATCTGGATTGATTACCTTCTGAGATATTGCATTGAGGAATGCACACAGCTTCACAATGGGTACTCGAACATTTTCCGGTAGAAGCCCCCTCAATGCAATCGGAAGCAACTGCGTCATAATCACGTGACAGTCATGAGACTTCAGGTTTTGGAACTTTTTCTCTGCCGTATATATTATCCCCTTTATATTAGATGAGAAGCCCGACGGCACCTTGATATTGTAAAGGACTTCAAAAAAGATTTCCTTCTCTGCTTTGGTAAGAGCATAGCTGGCACGACTTAAGTGACGCCCTTTATCCGTCTTGTTATCTGTATGCATGTTCTTTGGGTCTTTCATAATTTGTTGGTCCTCCCGTGCTTCAGGTGTATCTTTTGTCTTCCCATACACGCCTAGGAATCCTAGCAGGTTCACGCAGAGATTCTTCGTCACGTGCATCACGTCGATTGAAGAGCGGACACGCAGGACTTTCCAATATGGCAGCTCCCAAAATATAGATTTCTTCTTCCACATGGGTGCGTGTCCTGTAGCGACGTCGTTCGGAACTGATTGACCGCCGGGACCCTTTCCAAAGATTACTTCTATGTCCTTGACCATACCAAATACATCATCACCAGCAGGGAGTTCAGGCTTCTTCCGGTGATCTGCCTCACCTTTGAAATGCTTGCCTTTCTTTCTTACGGGATGATTGGTCGGAAGAAATCGTCGATTCGCCAGGTACACAACCTTCTTGCATTTATGCAAATATGTACCTTCGGTCTTATCTAAACAGTGGGTGCATGCCTTATATCCTTTGTTTGTCTGTCCTGAAAGGTTACTAAGAGCAGGCCAATCATTGATGGTTACGAATAACAACCCTCGTAGATTAAATGGCTCATGTTTGTTCTCATCCCACGCACGTACACCTGGTTTGCCCCACAACTGTAAGAGTTCTTCAACTAATGGCCTAAGGTACACATCAATGTCGTTGCCCGGTTGCTTCGGGCCTTGGATGAGCACTGGCATCATAATGAACTTACGCTTCATGCACAACCAAGGAGGCAGGTTGTAGATACATAGAGTCACGGGCCAGGTGCTGTGACTGCAACTCTGCTCCCCAAAAGGATTCATGCCATCCGTACTTAGACCAAACCATAAGTTCCTTGCGTCACCTGCAAAGTCTGGGAAGTCTCTCTCGATTTTTCTCCACTGTGACCCACCAGCAGGGTGTCTCAACTCCCCGTCTTTCTTACGGTCTTCTTTGTGCCATCGCAACAACCTGGCATGCTCTTTGTTTCTGAACATGCGTTTCAACCTTGGTATTATAGGAGCATACCACATAACCTTAGCAGGAACCCTCTTCCGGAGGGGCTCTCCCTCAACATCACCAGGGTCATCTCGTCTGATCTTATACCGCAACGCGTTGCATACCGGGCATTTATCTAAATTCTCATACTCCTTACCGCGGTAGAGGATGCAGTCATTAATGCATGCATGTATCTTTTGCACATCTAATCCCAGAGGACAGAGAGTCTTCTTTGCTTCGTAGGTACTCTCGGGAAGTTTGTTATGTTTTGGAAACTTCGGCTTCATTATTTTCAGCATCTTTTCAAATGAGGAGTCAGTTAGACCACACTCTGCCTTCCATCGCAACAATTCTAGTGTGGTACCGAGCTTTGTGCTGCCATCTTCACAATTTGGGTACAACAATTTCTTGTGATCTTCTAACATGCCCTCTAACTTCAACTTCTCATTTTCTGTTTCACAGTCTCGCTTTGCATCAGAAATGACCCTACCAAGTTCATCAGCCGGCTCATCTGATGCCCGTTCTTCACCTTTTTCCTCTCCATTGTCTTCCATTGCAGTATCACTGTATTCAGGAAACATATGATGATAGTTGTTATCATCATCTTCTTCTTCACCATCTTCCATCATAACCCCTCTTTCCCCGTGCTTGGTCCAGCAATTATAGTTGGTCATGAAACCTTTCATAATCAGGTGGCCGCGAATGAATTTCGAGGAAGAGTACTCCTTGTTGTTCCGACATTGAACACATGGACAACGTATAAATCCATCCTCTTTGTTTGCCGTAGCCACATCGATAAATTTATCCACGCCTTTGATATACCCGGCTACCCGCCGGTCACCGTACATCCATTCCCGACCGTTCATCTGCATCATATAAGTAAGTTTATCAAAAAACAGGACATCATAAATAGTGAAATAACCAATTCACACCGACACATGAATTGTATCAATGACCTAGAAAAGATAAGATTGCTAACCTTGATCGAGGGAAATAAAGAGGAGAAAGCTCAAGTGCGTCTCGGACACCTTCTATATTTTTGTTCTATGAGAAATTCAACGGGATTTTTCACTCAAACATTTCAACAAACACCTTCAATGCATGCATGAGAAAAAACTAGCACACACCCTCACACCTTACACCATTCGAAAAAACACAGAGTGGAGGCAGAGGGAGCTGGGGCGTTGCATTTATAGAGGGCAAGGGGTCTTTAGTCCCGGTTGGAGCCAGCAACCGGGACTAAAGGTGCGTGCCACGCCACGTGGCTGTGGCCAAACCTTTAGTCCCGGTTGGTGGCTCCAACCGGGACGCATGCCCCCTTACCAACCAGGACCCATGCCCCCTGGCCCCGTGCCCGCTCCAACCGGGACGCGTGCCAGCATTAGTCCCGGTTGGTGGCGCAACCGGGACTAATGCTCCGAGGGGTCGCGAACGGATGGCCCTTTTTCCTCTAGTGCACAAAGAAGTACCGTCTGGCCATCAACAAGTTCGCCGACCTGAGCAGCGACAAGTTCGCCGCCAGGTACACCGGGTTCAACCCCACTCCCCCCGGAGCCAAGAAGCTGCCGGGATACAAGTATGAGAACGTTAGCCTCTCCGCCGAGGACGAGCAGGGCATGGACTGGAGGACCAGAGGCGCAGTTACCGGGGTAAAGAACCAAGGACAGTGTGGTACGTATATATCGTAGGATATACCTACTACAAACTCGTGCATTTTTTGATTAAAATTTAATGAAATTTTACAAAATTTACTAGGTTGCTGCTGGGCCTTCTCTGCGGTGGCTGCCGTGGAGGGCATCCACCAGATCACCACCGGCCAGCTGGTCTCCCTCTCGGAGCAGCAGCTGCTCGACTGCACCACCGACCAGAACTACGGCTGCAAAGGCAGCTTCATGAACTCCGCCTTTCAGTACATCGCCGACAACGGTGGCATCACCACAGAGGACGCCTACCCATACCACACAGCCCAGGGCACCTGCGACTCCGATGGCAAGCAGACGGCCGCCACCACCAGAGGCTACCAGACTGTGCCCGCCAACGACGAGGACGCGCTCGCCGCCGCCGTCGCCAACCAGTCAGTGTCCGTGGGCGTCGACGGGGATGACCAAAGCTTCCAGTTATACACTGGTGGCCTCATGACAGCTGACGCCTGCGGCACAGATATGAACCACGCGGTCACCGTCGTGGGCTATGGTGTCGAGCAGGACGGGACCAACTACTGGCTCGTCAAGAACTCCTGGGGCCAAAACTGGGGAGATGGAGGCTACATGAAGCTCCAGAGAGGCACCAACACCTGCGGCATTGCCATGCAGCCTTCCTACCCTGTCGCATAAACAAATTATTGTACCAACACACAACACATATAGCATGCAAGCACAAGATTTATATTAATTAAAAATAATAATACTAGTAAATAAACCAACATCATATGCGCTTTTAATGGATTATTATCAAGGGGCAATATCATGAGATTGCTTTCGAGGTATTGTATGTACGAATGAATTAATGGACGATAATTATTTATACCATACATGTGGCCACGTTTGACTCTATACTAAGTTACTATGTATATGAAATGAATGATTTATTTGTACCATGCATGTAGGCACATTTGACTCTTCTATACTAAGTATTACTCTTTATGGTAGCTCATAGTACTCATTCAGGATCTCCAGCTAAACCATGCCGCCAGCATATATATAGTTGACCGGGTCAGCTTCTCCGATCCGTCGCACCATCTCTCTAGCAAGTTTGTGTGCCGGTGCGAAGTATTAGGCTAGGTCGCTCCACTGTGCGACTACCTGTAGCGCAAACTCGTTGTATATGCACATCAGCAACGTCGTATTGATGATAGTACCATCAGGTCTAAGCTTTTTCTTAAACACCCACTTGCACCCTACAGGTTTGCACCCATAAGGGCGATCAGTGATCTCCCATGTTCCATTAGCTAAGATGAAATTCATCTCACTATGGACGGCTTCCTTCCAGTAGTCAGCATCAGGAGATGCATATGCTTCTGAAATGGAAGTGGGAGTGTCATCCACAAGGTACACAATGAAATCATCACCAAAGGACTTTGCAGTCCTCTGTCTCTTGCTCCTTTTAGGAATTTCATTATCATCCTCCTTAGGACTTTCAGAGTGTTCAATTGGAATGGTAGGTTCAGAGAATGTAGCAAATTCCTGATTAGATAAACTAGGTATCTCCGAATTTGATGAGTTAGGTTTATCTTTCATTGGAAAGATATCCTCAAAAAAAGTCGCATTAGTCGACTCCATGATTGTACCGACATAAATGCCAGGCACTTCAGATTTTACTATCAAGAATCTATAACCAATGCTATGAAAAGCATAGCCCAGAAAAACACAATCAATGGTTTTTGGTCCAAGCTTGCGCTTCTTGGGGATTGGTACATTAACCTTTGCCAAACAACCCCAAGTACGTAAGTAAGGGAGTTTTAATCTTTTCTTCTCCCATGCTTGGAATGGAGTAATTTCTTTGTTCTTTGTGGGAACTCGGTTTAGGACATGACACACAGTCAATAGTGCCTCCCCCCATCATTCCTAGAAAGACCCGATGTGTCTAACATGGCATTAACCAAATCTATTAGAGTTCGGTTCTTTCTTTCGGCTACTCCATTTGACTGGGGTGAATAGGGAGGCGTCCTCTCATGAATTATGCAATGTTTCACACAAAAGGAATCAAACTCGTTGGAAAAATACTCTCCACCACGATCAGACCTAATCCTGACATGGTTATACCCTACGAGTACGTGACTTCAGCATACCTGGTCCAGCCCAAGGAAGGCCCACAGCAGACATACGCTGGCCCATGAAGATTTTCGGGTGGCCAAGGCCTATGACGCCTTCGGATCCTTGGAGAGAAAGACTAGCATAGATAGGAAATTCAAAGGGGTAAAACCCTAGAACCTGTAACCGACTAGGACTATGCCCGGGACCTGCCTAAGTCTATATAAAGGCCAGGAGGGCACGTCCTAGATCTCTCGACTCATACTTTCGCACACACCTCCACGCCAGATCGAATCTGCGCACCCTGTAACCTTCGGTTCCGCCGTAATCAAGAGCAGACAAGCAGGAGTAGGGTTTTCCCTCCGGGGGCCTGAACCTGGGTAAATCTCGTGTCCCCTGGTTGCTTGTCTGTTAACCGTGCCACGATCTCCAGCATCCCCATCTTTTCCAAAACCCAAGTCCATAACAATGGGCATTGACGAGATTAAACCTCGTCAATTGGCGCCGTCTGTGGGAATCGGGGCTGCTGATTGTGCGATCGTGACGGTCCCGACCCGATCGATCTACAACTCCGCGGCGACGGAGAATCACCTCCTCTTCGGCACTTTCGACTTCACCGCCCACTCGCCGGCCACCATGAGGATTTCGAGCCCGTAGGCGACGGATTCGAAATTTTGTTCGGGAGCTTCTGCTTCCAGGTGGGACAAACTGGCACACTCCGCCTTCCTGAGCGGGTGCCCGTGCCATCGATCAGGCCCGCCTCGTGGGCTCCACACCCCGTACTACGCACATCACCATCGACAGATGAGTTCTACAACAGCAGCAGCTGCAACTCCGATCTGTGCGATCCGCCTTCGGATGAAGGGACCTACGGTTCCGGATCTGAAAGCTGCGGCAGGAGCGAACCGATCTACGAGCGCTACCAATGCGCCGCAGTCATCCAGGAGCAACAAACGCCTAACCCGCCGCCCAACACGAACCCGAACCCGCAGGATAGAAACGGCGGAAACGGTGGGAACAGAAGAAGCCAGTCCCCCCCACCCGAAGGGGAAAACAACGGCCACGTCATCCAACTTAGCAAAGAAGGATGGGTCCAGGCACGCCGTGCCGTTGCAGGCGACATAGTCCTACCCGTGGACTCCCCACGTGACCTACTGATGGCGTACCACTACCTCCTCATCGAGGAGCACAAGAAGCAAGTCAAGATGCAGGAGAAGCTCGACAAACGCAAGCAAGCAGCCTCCGGAGTCCAGCGCGCGACGAGCTGCGCTCTCCGCCATGGCACCCGGCTCTAGCACGAACGGAAACCAGGGAAACAAGCACTGCTCGCGGGTGGAGAACATGGATCCCAAGGAACGCCGTGATGTGACCCGAACTCTCCACACATCGTTCATGGATATGGATGCCGACGGCAACATCATCCCGAAGACACCGCAAGCTGCGATCATGGCAGCCACTGCGTATCTCGCGGCCCACCAACCTCCGGAAGGGGACCCGAAAAGAGCCATGCACAAGTCCGCACTCACCGGACTCGGACTCGTCGGAGCTGCGCTCCACGAAGATGCTCCTGCGGAGCCGAAGAAGAAAGCTCCGGTCAGGCGCGAACGGAGCCCCACCCCTTCATCCGAAGAGGAGGAGCACGACCTTCCTCGAAGGAAGAAGATCTCGCATCGCCATAAACGCGACTACGACGCCAGAGACGCGCTTACACAGCGCAAAATCGACAAATCACGAGCCAAACGCGCATGCTCGTCCGAGTCCGAGATGGACGAAGATGAAGGAGAACTCTGTGGAGCTCGATGCTTCAGCAGATCTGTTCGGCGAACACAGATGCCACGCAATTTCAAGCTTCCTTCGGATACTCCGAAGTTCAACGGCACGCAAGATCCAAAATCTTGGCTCAGCAATCACCTGTCATCCGTCAAGCTGCATGGCGGTAACAAAGAAACCGCCATGCAATGCCTTCAGCTGCAGCTGACAGGCGCGGCGCGGGTCTGGCTCAGCAGCCTATCATCAGGATCCATCCGAAGTTGGGAGGAGCTAGCTTATAGCTTCATCCGAAATTTCAAGGGCACCAGCAAGAGGCCCGCCTCAATCGAAGAGTTGCGAGCCTGCACTCAGAGAACAGGGGAATCTATTCGCTCGTACATATTACGCTGGTCTACCACCAAGAACTCCGCAGCACATATCTCCGAGGAGAGGGCCATCGACGCCTTCAGAGACGGCGTCAAACGCCAAGATTTCAAGGAGGAACTTGGGCGTGTCAAGCCCAAGACACTCGACCACCTCATGGAAATTGCCAACAGTTGGGCAGACGGCGAAGATTGCATCCAGCAAGCGCAATCAGATGAAGAGGACGACTATGGCCGAAGGCGAGAACGCCGCAGCAAGATGAGATCGCGTGTCTACGAAGACCGCGACGGACCCGACATGGTCGCGGCTGGCTACGCCGATCGCCGCAACGACAACAGCCGCAATAGTGGAGGATACCGCGGAGGAAATATCCGCGACAGCGGACAACCAGCACAGTCGTGGCAACGCCGCGACCGCGACAACGGACCCTCAGCATTCGACAAACTTTCGGGTCCATGCACCATCCACTTCTACATCGACAAACAAGATGGCAAAAAGAAAGCCAGTCACATGCTCAAGGACTGCCGCGAGTTCCAGAAACTCAGCGAAAGCATGGTGCAGATGAGGCAACAAGCCCCAACCCCTGCGTTCGGAAACACACCCGCGCCAGGAGAAATAGCACACAGAGCTCCTCCGCCGCCACCTATTGGAGGCCCAAACCAACCAGTCGCACCAGCGCAAAACAACGCTAGGGTCGGATACCCCCACCAAAGGGAGCACTAAATATGATCCAGAAGGGACGCCCCACAAACAGGGTGCAGAAGAAAATCACCTGACAAATCAACTTGGCCGTGGCAACTCCGCCTGCAATCCCTGAGTACCTCAGCGGATCGGAGTCCTGCATCACATTCACTCGCGCGGATCACCCTTGCCAAATCCCTCGCCCAGGCCATGCTGCCCTGGTGCTGGAGGCGCAGATCGGAGGCTTCAAGATGAGCCGCGTCTTCATGGACGGCGGCAGCGGCATAAATCTAATGTTCGCAAGCACTCTAGCAGCTATGTGGATCCCGCAATGCAGCCTGGAACAATCAGACACAACGTTCCACGGCATTGTCCCAGGAAAGGGCATATTCCCCCTGGGCAAAATAGGGCTCGACGTTATCTTCGGGAAGCCGGACAACTTCCGACAGGAGCGCCTAGAATTCGAAGTGGTGGACTGGCCGTCGCAATACCACGCCATCCTGGGGCGTGTAGCATTCGCAAGGTTCCTGGCCGTCCCGCACTACGCATACCTACTACTCAAGATGCCAGGACCAAGGGGCGTCATCACAGTCCACGGGAGCTTCACCCGATCGGACCAATGTGACAGGGATTTCAACAAAATCTCCCAGTCTTTCGGCATGCAAGACGAGCTTGTAAGGCTCCGTGAAGTAACGGACAATGGGGTACCCCCAGTCACAAGGCAGAACGCACCTGACATGTCCTTCGACTCCACCGTCAACACCAAGAAAGTACAGGTCCATCCGACGGATGCCTCCAAGACGGCCTTGATCGCCAATGACCTCAGTACCACATAGGAAGGCGCGCTCGTCGAATTCCTCCGTGAGCGCTGGGAAAACTTCGCCTGGTGTCCTGCGGACATGCCAGGAGTTCCCAGGGAATTCACCGAGCACGCACTCAATGTCTTTCCAGACACCAAGCCAGTCAAGCAGTCCATCCGAAGACTGTCGGAGCCACGAGCCGAAGCTATCGGCAAGGAAATCAATAGACTACTCGCTGCAGACTTCATCAGGGAAATCAAAGAAAGCGAGTGGCTTGCAAACACGGTGATGGTCCCGAAGAAGGACACGGACATCCTGCGGATGTGCGTGGACTTCACGTCACTAAATAAGCATTGCCCAAAGGACCATTTCCCTCTTCCACGGATCGACCAGATCATCGATTCGACTGCAGGTTGCGAGAAACTCTCCTTCCTTGACGCCTACTCAGGCTATAACCAGATTCGGCTCAAGGTCGAAGATCAGGAGAAAACGGCGTTTATCACACCGTTTGGAGTATTCTGTTACAACACAATGCCCTTCGGGCTAAAGAACGCAGGTGCCACGTACCAGCGATGCATGCAGGCCTGCCTTAAGGACCAGATCGGCCGCAATGTCCAAGTCTATGTCGATGACATAGTAATAAAAACTAAGGAGGCAAGGACACTTATCGACGATCTCCGCGAGACGTTCGACAACCTTGATCGCTACAGGATCAAGCTCAATCCCGAAAAGTGCGCCTTCGGCGTCCCATCGGGTCAGCTGCTCGAGTACTTCATGTCTCAACGAGGGATCGAGGCGAACCCGAAGAAAATCAGAGCCATCATGACGATGGAGAAGCCGAAAAACCTCAAGGGCGTCCAGCAGCTCGCAGGACGAGTAGCGGCACTAAGCAGGTTCATCAGCCGCATGGGCGAGAAGCCCCTACCATTCTACCAGCTGCTGCGCAAGGCAGACAAGTTCGAGTGGACACCAGAAGCCAACGACGCATTCGAAAGCCTCAAGCGGCTCCTCTCCACCTCGCCCGTTTTGGTCACGCCAAAGGAGCGCGAGCCCCTGCTGCTGTACATAGCAGCCACACACTAGGTGGTCAGCACCGTACTCGTGGTCGAACGACCCGAAGACGGCAAGACCCACGGGGTCCAGCGCCAAATTTACTACCTCAGCGAGGTACTAACACCAACAAAGCAGAGGTACCCTCACTACCAGAAGCTAGCCTACGGCGTGTTCATGACGGCTCGACGGCTGAGCCATTACTTCTAGGAGCACCAAGTGATGGTGGTCAACGAGGCACCCTTGAACAGCATCCTGAATAATCCAGAGGCCACAGGACGGGTAGCCCTGTGGGGCATCGAACTGTCACCCTTGGACATCGTCTACGAGAAGCGACACGCAATTAAATCTCAAGTCCTTCCGGACTTCCTGGTACATTGGATGGAGCTGCAGCTGCCAGACACCCCAGACATGTCGTAGTCATGGACAATGCACTTCGACGGCTCCAAGCGCGAAGCCGGAGCAGGGGCAGGGGTCATACTGACCTCCCCGCAAGGCGACAAGATGAAGTACGTTCTTCGGATGAAATTCAGAGCCTCCAACAACGAGGTCGAATACGAAGCCCTCATCCATGGAATGAGGATGGCAAAGATATGCGGCGCAACGCGTGTGGCATCCCGCAAAACCACTACTAGAAAATCGCGATGTTTTGTGCATTGCATCATCATGACCGCATGCTCATGTCATCATGCCACATTGCATTTGAGCATCGTCATCATCTTGCATTTGCTTGCATAAAACTAATTTCAGAAAAACCTATTTTGTTTTCTACAACGCCCCGTCTTTGTTCAAACACAAAACCCGGGTCTCCGGATTATTTTGTTTTGTCTGCTATCGGTTTGCAAAAGCCCTGTTTGAAATAAATAAAATATTTAATTATTTTAGGGGGGCAGTCGAACGGGCCGATTCGACCCGGACGACCACCCCCAGAATAAAACGGTCCAACCAAACTCTAAATCCTATCCCCACTCAATCCTATTCTACCCACCAATCCCGGCTTGCCATCTCACCCTCTCCCCCAATCCCTACCCACCTTGCCACCTCATCAATCCCCCTCTTTTTCCCCCTCTCTCTTTCTCACCTAGCCCCCACCTACCCCTCTCCCTTACAACCGGGCCCCACCCTCTCTGGCCCACCTACTTCCTCACTCAACCCCCCCCAAACCGACCCACCTCGGGTCCCACCAGCCCCTCGCCTGATCCCCGCCACCACCTGGCCCGAGCGTCCTCCTCGGCGGCCGGCGCCGCCCCCCCCCTTTTTCCCCGCGTCCTCTCCTCCCCACTCCAACCGACGCCCTGGCCCGCCACCGCCCCCACTTCTCCATCCTCACCGGCAGCCGCAGCG
The DNA here is from genome assembly GCA_916181665.1 of Avena sativa. Lineage (NCBI taxonomy): Eukaryota > Viridiplantae > Streptophyta > Magnoliopsida > Poales > Poaceae > Avena > Avena sativa. The sequence continues at coordinate 377,043,278 of OV702279.1, read as the reverse complement.
CCTCCGGAGCCTGCCTCCGCTCGAGCGCCCTCCGGCAGGTCTCGCCCTGCCATGGACGCCACCGCCTCTGCTCCATGTCCCGCGTGCGTCCTCCGCGAGCCTCGGACCCCGTCGAGCTCGTCGCCCCTGCAAGGTCGCCAGCGCCATGGCCACCCTCCTGCTCGCTGACGTCGGCCTCTTGGTCGCGCGTGTGCCATGTCGGGTCCATGCTCTGTCTCGGTTAATGGTGTGACCTTCTGCGACATCGACAAGATCTTCCGGGTGCCAACACCGCGGACGAACGGTACCCTAGGCCTCCAACATGGTGCGACATGTACTTCTACCGGAGCATAAGCCCGCGGAACCCTGATGCCGCCCACGCCGAATCGACAAGATCCACCTCACGGAGCGGCGAACCCCGGACCGGAGCATCCCTGGACACCAAGAACTACCGGCGACCCGACCAAGACCCGGACCTCGATGACCCCATGATCTCCGTTGCAGAACGACAAGGTCTTCGGAGTGGGGTCAACAAGATCTACCGAGGACGCGAGAAGTTCGATACGCCATGACCATCGGCATGACCCGAAGACCACGGATGCGCCAAGATCTACCTCCGTTATCATAGAACGAACCCGCCGAGGCCGAACCCCAGATCCGAACCCTGAGACCGAACCCCGAACCCCCGGACCAAGATCGTCGAACCCTAATGTGTGACCCCTTTCTCGAGCCCTATTTTTATAAATGAAATATAAACTCGTGCACATTAAATTGTTCATGCATGCATATTGTCATGTGGTTTGGGGGCAATATGCCGATTCACTGCATAATTAAATATGGGGCCCATATGCGGGCAAATCTAGCCTTATATTGGCCTCATTTAAATTTGTGTAGCGAACCGGTGCTACCTTTTGCCATGATAAAACAACATTTAAAATGGCGGGTATCTAAACAACTAGAACCATATATTTAATTGTCGGGACCCCCGTTCCACTTAATATGACCTAATTGCATCGCATCTTTGCCATGGCATACATCATACATGCATCATGCCCGATTTTCTACCGTAGTATTAAATATTGCATCCGGTGTTTATTCTAGTGTTTTGCGTCTTCGCGGATTGGGCCGTTGAGTTGATGTGAGCTTCGCCCCGATCTTCGGTTGAACCTTCGACAATGTTTTCAGGCGAGCACCTTCCCCTTTCTACCTATCTTACTTTTATAGTATTTATTTCCCTCCTGTTGATCTATTGCTATCTGTGTTGCGATGCTCTAGTTTTCGTACCCGTGATATCCCTTGCAGCCTTATATTGCCTTGGATACATCCTATTACCTGTTGTTTGGTAGATAGTTGGACTTGCGCGTCATAGTCGCTTGCTCAAGTGCTGTTGCGTGTCGCCAAGTACCACAGTTGTTGGAGTATTTGCCGCATGTTTGATGTTGGAGATGATCATGGTTTTACTTATCGTTCACTTTAATTCCTGTTTAACAACTAAAATTGAAGTAAGTAAGCAGAGGCACAGGTGGGCAATAGATGTTATTTGGTTGTTAACCGTCCACTTGTGTCCCGTAGGATCCCGAGTACTTGATACCTGTTCCTTGAATATTCGCGCTATCCACATCCGGGAGGCTTATGGGACCCCCCTGAGCCAGAGCTTGATTCCGTCTTATTTCTTGGGGCCACAAACTAGTTTGAGGTTTTATTTACTATCCTGTACTTATGCCATGCTTTACTGCTTTATTACGATTGTGCGAGGAGCACACTGTACTGTTTAGGATCGTGACCCGTTTTCGCGGTATCGACACCCCGAGTTTTCGGGTTCCCAGTCGTTTACAGCCGGCCCCACAAACCTTGAGTCCGTCTCGGAGCCGGCCAGTTTCGTTGCGGGTGTACTCCAAGGGGTGGCCCCCTGAAATATTTCTGAATCCTGTGATTGCTTTGTCGTGAAGGCCTCGTTGGGTTTTGATTTGGTTTTTCCGAGGTTGATCGAGTGTGTGTTGCTATTTGTGCACCCCGGCCGGGTAAAACTTTCTGAAAGCCGTGTCCGCGGTTATGGACGACTTGGAGCACAGTATCTCGATCATAGACAACTATAACTAAAGTAGTGCTATAAATTTGACTTTATAATGACTAGTAATCAGCTTCACTATAATGGAATGGCTAAATAAAACTGCCAACAATTGCTTGTTTGGGTTGTCGCTTGCGACCATTGTACCTGACTAGTAAGTATTGCAACTATAACGGAATGGCTAAATAAAAGTACCAACAACTGTTGGGTTTGGGTTTTTCTCATGCTATTTGTATCTGACTAGTAAGTGTTGCAACTACAACGGAATGGTTAACTAAATGGCCCACTGCTTATTTTATCAGGATGATTATCTATACCTGACTAGTAATTGCCGCAACGATAACTGAATAAGTAAAACTGCCAACTGTGTGAGTTCCTCGGTTGACTTCCTCGTTGGTCTCGAGGGGGAAACACCAGGATGGGTTTGTTTGATGGTAGCATCAGGTTGGTTCCGGATAGGTCATTCTTGCCCCTCTCTGATAGCCGCCAGTTGTATCGAGTCTCTATAGGTTGTTCAGTGCACGCTGCCGCTGCCGCTTCAGTCCACCATACCTATGTAGGCGAGGACCGCCGAATTCTAGCCTCGCCGTGTACTGGCCTCAGTACTGACGCTCCTCTTTTTCCTTTGCCCTTTGTCGGCACCCCTTTTGTGTAAGCAGGTTTTGAGATCGACGTCGTTAGCAGGGTTACCCTTCCGGCTTGGCCTGGGCAGGGTTATGGACGCCATTGGTTATTCTTCAAGGCTCTTAGCCCCATTTGCATCTTGTCCGTAGTTGGACGCTGTATCATTTTCAAGGTGATTTGGATCTTGGTATATTATATCTGTATTCTTGACTCAGTGAGTCGCTGTTGTATATATATATATCTGTTCTGTGGGTCCCATCGAGGACTGTTGTGTAATGTTATTACTTCGTTTTCCACCCGCACGAAAGTGCCTGGTGGGCACCTTTGAATCGTTTCTATGCGGGTTTTGGCGGGAAGCGCTGAAACTTGCATAGGGTCGATTCTGAGGGTGTTACAACGCGCCTGGTCATCTACGGTGACTCCAACCTCGTCGTCCAGCAGACGATGAATGAGTGCGACGCACACGCCGAAAACATGATCGCATACCGCGCGCTCTACAACGCACTCGAAGGCGAATTCGACGGCTGCGAACTTCGGCACGTTGGAAGGGAGAGCAACGAGGAGGCCGATAGACTTGCCAACATCGGCTCCACTTGCGCAAAAGTGCCACCAGGAGTGTTCCTCGAACAGATCTGCGTACCATCCATCAAGCGAAAGTTCCCCAAGGGATCACCCGAAGAAGAAGAACACTCGGGAGCTACGCTACCCGAAGGACACGAAGGACCCGAAAAGCTGGACACAGAGGTAGCCATGGTCAACCTAATGCAGGTCATGGCAGTCGAAGAAGCTTGGACGCGACCATACCTCCAGTTCTTGATAACCGGAGAATTGCCTGATAGCCCAACAGACGCCCGGCGCATATCTCGCCGGTCAAAAGCCTTCACCATCATCAACGGCGAGCTATACAAGCGCAGCATCACGGGTGTACTTCAACGGTGCGTCACCATCGACGACGGCAAGGCCATACTCCAAGACATCCATGAAGGCATCTGCGGCCACCACGCAGGCAGCCGCTCCCTTGTCGCTAAAGCTCTACGAGCAGGATTCTACTGGCCAACGGCCATGAGCGACGCAAAGGACATCGTCCGAAGATGCAACGGATGCCAACGGTTCGCCGACAAACCGCACGCACCTAGGTCCGAGCTCAGACCCATACCTATAGCTTGGCCTTTCATTCAATGGGGCCTCGACATGATCGGCAAACTGCCAAAATCCTCGAAAGGGGGACACGTCTTCCTCCTGGTTGCAGTCGACAAATTCACCAAGTGGATCGAGGCCATGCCGGTCACCAACCAGAAAGGCAAAACTGTCGTCAAGTTCTTCGAGTCCATTGTCTACAGGTTCGGCGTACCACACAACATCATCACCGACAACGGATCGAACTTCATCTCCGAAGAATTCCAGGACTTCTGCGAAGGCCTTGGGATCAACATCACGTATGCCTTACTGGCACACCCGCAAACGAACGGGCAAGTGGAAAAGGCCAACGGCCTCATCGGAGCCGGCATCAAGAAGCGCCTCATGAGCTCACTCGAACAAAAAGCTGGAAATTGGACGAAAGAGCTACCATCCGTCCTGTGGAGCTTACGGACTACGCCAAACAGCTCCACCGGCTACACACCGTTCTTCATGGTACACGGAGCCGAGGCCGTGCTACCAGCCGAAGTACGCCACCAGGCCTCGCGGGTTGTCACTTACAGCGAAGCCGAATCCACGATTGCACTTGAAGACGTTGTCGACACACTCGACGAAGCACGGGATATAGCAGCAGCTCGATTAGCGGTGTACCAGCAGAGTCTCCGCAACTACCACAGCCGCCGGCTGCGCCCAAGATCCTTCGTCGAAGGAGACCTCGTCTTGCGACTCAAGCAAAAGGGACTGAATAAATTCGAGTCACCATGGGAAGGACCCTACGTCATCACCGAAGTCATCCCAGGTGGCGCCTATCGCCTCAAGCACGTGGAGTCTGGAGTCGCATACTCCAACCCATGGAATATCTCGCACCTGCGACGATTCTATCCGTAGCAACCTACCCCCTTTTACTTTCAATAAGGCTTTCAGCCAAGGCTATTCAGCCGAACAATGTACCTCCTCCATTACGATATAAATAAAGCTAAGTGTCCCGCCCCAAATCTTCAGTTCACTACTTTTGCAACTTTACTACATACTACAAACGCACTCGGGGGCTCCCCCCACCTCACGATTTCATCGACTGAGGATCAAACGTGTACACCTGAGTAGCTGACAACATCAGGCAAACGAAAAGGACACGTACTCAATCAAAAGCACTGCGTGCTCACAACAAACAAACCTTTACAACAAAGGGCACAACACGCCCAGCCGAAATATACAAATTTTACATCTATCTCTTTTTACAGGTACTACCTAAGAATAATCTGGGCACGCTGCTCAAACAAATCTACAATCTGTTCGGCATACTGCCTTACAGCCGCGTAATGCGGACGCATGTCCCACTCACCGCCATCAGGGCGAAGAGGTGGCCCAGCGGCCACAGCAGCCAAATCCACGTCAGGCCGGTGCAGCCTCACAAAAGACAATGCAGCCTTCACTCCCGCGACGAGCTGTTGCCGCACCAACTCCTTGACATTGCTCACGTTCTGAAACTTCGACAGAAGACCCGCAAGGCTTGTCGGTACGGCATCCAAAGGGAACATGATGTGCAGCACCGAGGCAAGCGATGTCTGCACTTGACGGAGCACCCGCGAAACTTGATGAACCCGATCCTGCACCGTCGCCAGAGCTATGGCGCGATCACGATCCATCCAGAAGAAGCCGTCGGCCTCCATGTCCTGTTGAGTCAAGCAATTGACCCGAACAGCGACACGCTCCTTTTCCTCCCTCGGAGCAAGATTCGCACCTGCGACAATCGCACAAAACAAGAGTAAGGCCAGCAGTCTCATCCGAAGAACGGAGCTACAGCTCAAACCAAAGAACAACTTACATTGCAGCTGCTCGGACAGCCGAACCAGCTCCGCCATCAAGTACTCCTCTCTAGCTGCACCACGATCCGCTTTGGACTTCCAAACGTCGGCATGACCGCGTAACCCGAGCAACTCCCTCTCCAGACTACGCACACGATCCCGAAGGAAAGTGAGCTGTGAGGAATCATCCAAGGATGGTCGCAACGGCATTGCGGATGGGGCGTCAACAGGATCAGCACCCGAAGGAACCTAGAGCAGCAGCAAAAGAAAGGAACACAGACATTCAGCCAATGATAAGCCACAACTCAGAGGAATTCATTAAATATATAAGGCCACTACGTGGCACAAGGATGGTGTTCTTCAAGATATTTACAACAAAAGCAGACTACAAACTACCCTACGTCTACTACGCCTAAGATGCGGGACCCTGAGTCGCCTCGGAGCCAGACTGCCTAGCTTTGGCCCCGCCCTGCTGCCGCAGTGCATACTCAGACAACAAATCAATGAGCTTGGGCCCATATCGCTTGCAGCGAGCAGAATAGGCAGCAAAGGCTACCTCGGATCCATACGCAGTCGTCGGCATCCGAGAGGTGATCTGGGGCAGATCCAGCTCCGCTCCATCCGCCAAGGCCATCGCCAGCCCGACGGACGCGCCGATGCCCTTCTGCTTGCGCTTGTACGCCGCAGGCGCTTCGGCTGACAAAGCCTCCGCCAGAGAATCCACATCATCAAGGGCTGCGCCCTTCGGGACAAGCTCCTTGTAGAAGCGACCAAGGACCTCTTTCGCCTTGGCAAGGGAGCTGACGACGGTGCTGCAGCGGTCTTCGACCGCCACAGTGGCATCATCTAGAGCACTACCGTGCTCCAGAGCACCGCGGTCGAACTCGATGCCTGCAGCATCTGAGACAAAAAATAAGAAGGAAAGTATGAAGAAAAGCAGCACAGAAGAAGACCCGAAGAAAAAGAAACAAGTACAAAACTAGCACTCACCCGAAATAGCCTTGGCAGCAGCCATGAGCTTCGCCGCCACCTTTCTTTCACGAGCAGCCGCAACGGTGGCCAGCTGCTCCTCACGATCTGCGGCCTCCTGCTGCAGACGCTCCTTCGCCTCGGCTGCCTTAGTCAGCTCTAGCTCGAGGCGTTCTTTCACGCCAACGGCGGCTTCGGCCTTCTGCTCCGATTGACCAAGGCTCTTTTCGAGAGCGTCGACCTCACGGAGGGAATTGTTATGCTCCTCTGCATTCCAGACAAGCAAGTGTCAAAGAATAGGACCAAGATAAAAAAGAGAGGCATTAAAAGGCAGATAAATACCTTGAAGCTGCCGAAGGTTCGCCTCCAGCGTCAGGCGCTCCTGCACCAGCCGCTTGGCCTCCTGCACAAAAGGCTGAAGAAAAAGAAATAGCAGTAAGAAAAGGGCTTGGGGGCTACGCCCAACACAAAGGAGTAAAAACAAAATTCGCACACGAAGACACTCGGGGGCTCCCCCCGTGATATGAAGCAGAAAAACTTACATGCTCTGATGGTGACTCTGAAGGACCGCCTGCGAAATTCTGAGGCGCAACCACCTGCACCTCCTGTAACGGAGGATCCGGAGGCGCGCCACCCGAAGTCGCCACCGTCTGAGGAGGAGGAGACGCAATTTTCGACTCCCCCATCATCTCCCGCACACCACCACTGGAGGAATCATGGGAGAAATGCCTGCACACGAACCAATCAGCACAAGCACAACAATCCTGAAGGAAAAAGGACAATAGTACAGCAAGAAACTTACGAGCCCAGTGAGCTCAGATCAAAGACAGGAGGAGACCTTCGGGCTCTCTTCTCCTCCTTCTTTTCTTCCTTCTTCTCCTCCTCTTTCTCTTCCTTCTTTCGCTTCGCTGGCGGGTGCGGCGCAACAGCCCGCACAGGAATGGCAGGAATGGGAGAAGTAGAACCTCCATGACCGCCACTATGACGCTCAAGGCCCAGAGGGTTTCTGGGAGTCGGAGGAGTCGAGGCATCCGAAGACTCGCTGGAGCTCCGTGACCGTTTTCGCGTATGGTCCTCACTCGACTCGTCGGCATCCTCAGCTGGAGATCGCGCCAACGGTAGCTCGGACACGGAATCAACCACTTCATTATCAGGGGCATTCGGATACCTTTCGGGCAACGGCGGTACCATGCCCGGCACTTTGAAGCTCTACAAGATCAGAAGGAACTTTGTTAGCAAACAAAGGAAATAAAAACACAGCCGACCAAAAGCACTACGTGCACAAATCTACACCTGCGGTACGACCAACGTCGAAGAAAATGGAGGAGTTAGCGACTTCCCCAGGATTTCTTCTCCGGCTTTGAACTTCAGCAGCGCGCGAAGGGCCCTGTCGAGATCCCCCTCGGACATTTTCTCAGCCGAAACCCTTGTCGGATCACGGCGCCCAGAATAAAGAAACATCGGATGCGCCCTCGCTTGGAGAGGCTGCACCCGACGCTCAAGAAACGTTCGGATGATGTCCACGCCGTTCACCTCCTTCTCCGGAATCAGCTGGAGATCCTCCACCCGACGGTAAAGGGCCTCTATCTCCGCCACCTCACCGTCCAAGATTTGGTTTTTCCAAGATCTTTTCTTCTCAATCATTTGGGAGGGGTCAAAGGGAACAAGACCAAAATCTTGCCCGGGCACTACGGAGTCGCGGATATAAAACCATCGCCTCCGCTAGTACTGGACAGATTCGGACATGGAAAAAGAAAAGAAGAGAAGATTGGGACTAAGGGAGATGATGCAACCCCCAATGGGATACACACCATCCGAACCAGATTGCCTCTCCATGGAATAGAGCTTCCGGAAGAGGCCAAAGTGCGGCTCAATGCCAAGCCAGCACTCGCAAAAAGTGATAAAACACGCAATGTGGAGAAGAGAATTGGGAGACAGATGATGAAGCTGAATCCCATAGAAGAAGAGCAGTCCACGGAGGAAGTCATGGACCGGAAAAGAAAACCCACGCAAAACGAAGGCGAGAAACATAACCCGATACCCAGATGGGGGACGCGGGATTACCTCATTGCCGGGGAGTTTGACGGCCTCCCTATCTTGCGGGATCAGGCCCCGCTCGCGAAGCTTGCGGAGATCGCTCTCCCGCGTCTTTGATCGCCGCCAGCCACCATCGGTGACACGAGTAGCGGCGGTGCCCTTCTTTCCTCCGGCGGCGCTGGTCCCAACCGCAGATGAAGATTTCTTTGTTTTCCCCTTTGCGCTACGATGGCGCCGGCGGTGAAAACGCAGAAAGAACGACGGAAATGTGGAAGGAAATCCCAGCGCGAAGCAAGAATCGCTCGAGCACAAGGAGGCAGTGAACACAAGACCTGGTGCGGTGAAAACAAACCGCGGTTTCCCCCAATGATTATAACAGCGAAGACGACGCACGGCAGCCGTCCATCCAGAAGACCTAACGCCAACGGCAGATCTGACCGTACACGTGTCAACATCACAACGAACCGTCGTTACCACGCCGCCCACTACGCGCGGAAATCGAGGAGACGCCGTAATTATCTCCACGCCGCGCGTGACCGGTCAATTCAAAGTCAGCAAGTGGGACCCACGTTCGTCCAGTCAAGTCATCTCTGGCGTAGCAGACGCTTGAGGTCATCGATCGTCAGCACTGATGTCATCAAAAGCTATACTAGCACCAACTACAATTCTTCGACTCCACAGCTAAGAGTACTCACTCGAATCTTCGATTCGACTAAATACTCGGGGGCTACTCCTATCAGGAGCGCTGGCCGCGCACCCGGAGGATGAATAACGACAAAGTATTTTCTTTGAGTCCTACGTCGAGTCTACGACTCCACTACGGACTCGGGGGCTACTCCCATAGGGAGGGTGGATTTAAGCATCCGAAATTTTTTGAGTCTTACGGACTTAACAACTGAACAATGATTGAACTAAAGTCTCTGCTCGAGTCTACGACTCGAACAGACACTCGGGGGCTACTCCCATAGGGAGCGCTGGTCGCGCACCCTATGAATTCTTCGACTGCGATCTTTCGGATCAGCATGCAAAAACTTTTCGGCAACTCTGCACCAACAAAACGCTGAGTGAGCAACGATCTCCTTGGCCACCCGAAACACCTCCGTGGTGACAAACATTCGGATGTTGTGTCTGCGACACAAAGATAAGACCTGCAGATATCATCTGACGGCCTGGCAACGTACATGACTGCGCTCTGCTAGTACAAATCCATGTCAACAGGCGTGATGAAAAATCCCGACGGACGCGTTGGGTACATTAATTAAAATCACTGGAATTCCACTCCTGTAAGTCCTCCGCGGCCTGAGTCGAATTACGCCAGCATATGTTCCAGGTCCGAGTTGAGGGACTCAAACTTGAAGAAGATCGTGTTGTTTCGTCCTAAGACAGTTAACTGACCCTGATCCGTCGGGTGAGTCAGGCACACGCGTCAACAATCCCTACACACATATACTATTAATACATAGTTGCACCCGAAAGATGGAAGAGTTCTCAGCCGAATCTACGATTCGATTGATCACTCGGGGGCTACTGACATGGTTATACCCTATGGGTACGTGACTTCAGCATACCTGGTCCAGCCCAAGGAAGGCCCATAGCAGACATACGCTGGCCCATGAAGATTTTCGGGTGGCCAAGGCCCATGACGCCTTCGGATCCTTGGAGAGCAAGACTAGCATAGATAGGAAATTCAAAGGGGTAAAACCCTAGAACCTGTAACCGACTAGGACTATGCCCGGGACCTGCCTAAGTCTATATAAAGGCCAGGAGGGCACGTCCTAGATCTCTCGACTCATACTTTCGCGCACACCTCCACGCCAGATCGAATCTGCGCACCCTGTAACCTTCGGTTCCGCCGTAATCAAGAGCAGACAAGCAGGAGTAGGGTTTTCCCTCCGGGGGCCTGAACTTGGGTAAATCTCGTGTCCCCTGGTTGCTTGTCTGTTAACCGTGCCACGATCTCCAGCATCCCCATCTTCTCCAAAACCCAAGTCCATAACAATGGGCATTGACGAGATTAAACCTCGTCAAAGCCTCTTAATCTTTCGATCAAGTTGATTTTCTGCCTCAGCTTTATAGATTTTAAAGAAACTCAAAGCCTCATCTTTTGATTTCAGAAGATACACATGACGATATCTCGTAGAGTCATCGATCAAAGTCATGAAATATTTATTTTCACCTTTTGTCAACACACCATTTATCTCACAAAGATCAGAATGTATGAGCTCTAGTGGTGTTACATTTCTCACTTCTGCATTCGTATGTGACTTGCGAGGTTGTTTAGCTTGCACGTAGACTTGGCACTTAGATCCCTTAACAGTTGTGAAATTAAGGATTAAATTCATTTAGGCTAGTCGTGTCATACAACCAAAATTAATATGACAAAGACGAGAGTGCCAGACATTTGATTCAAAATTCGTGTAAATATGATTAACAATTTTATTACAAATGTCTGACAGAGATAAGCGGAACAAGCCTCCGCACTCATAGCCTTTACCAACAAAGGTTCCATACTTCGAAATTACAAATTTATTGGACTCGAATATAATCTTGTAGCCATCTCGACACAGAAGAGATTCGCTAACAAGATTTTTATTTATTGAGGGAACATGATGCACGTTCTTCAGGCGCACGGTCTTTCCCGAAGTAAACTTCAGATCGACCGTACCAACACCATGAACAGAAGCATGCGAACCGTTCCCCATCAGCATGGTTTGAGTCCCTCTGACCTGATATGAAGAAAACATGGAAATATCAGAACAGACATGTACATTAGCGCCCGTGTCAATCCACCAATCAGGATAATGACATAATGAAAGAACAGTAGGTAATATATCATACCCAACATCTTTCATCTCAACGTCGCCCATGACAACATTAACAGTCTTGCTGCCCTTCCCATGCTGGCGCTTGTCAAAGCGGTTGGGACAAGCAGGAGCCCAATGATCAGGATCACCGCACACATGATAAGCACCTTTCCTCTTATCAGTCTTATTCTTGAAGTTGGTAGACTGTGAGGCCTTGTTCTTTCCATCGAACTTTTCTTTGCTGTCAAACTTGCCTTTGTTCTTGAACTTGTGAGGCTGGAAGTTCCTTTTCTGTACCAGATTGGCACTAGAACCTCCCTCGGTACCTCGAGCACGTGTGTATTTTGCTCTCGCCTTCTCTTCCACATCAAGAGTCCCAATGAGATCCGTCACGGAGAACTCTTGTCTCTTGTGCTTCAGAGAAGTAGCAAAATTCCTCCATGACTGGGAAAGTTTGGCAATAATGCCCCCGGAAACAAACTTGTCCGGTAACACACAGGTGAAGTGCTCAAGCTCCCTGGAATGTGACTATATCTCATGAGCCTGTTCCACAATGAGGCGGTCCTCAACCATCTTATAGTCATAGAATTGTTCCATGACATACAGTTCACTGCCAGCATCGGAGACTCCAAATTTTCTCTCGAGCTCATCCCACATATCCTTGCCATTGCTAAATGACAGATATGAATCGACAATATTGTCGCCAAGAATGTTGATCAAGGCAGCCTTGAAAGTGGTATCAAATTTTTGGAACGTCTCTTCCTGAGCGGGATTAAGTTCTCCCTCAGGTGCGCCATAGATGGCGTTATAGCAGCTCATGGTATGAAACCAGAGAACTGCTCTCGCACGCCATCGTTTGTATTTGACACCTTCGAACACATGTGGTTTCATAGAAGCAACAAAGCCACTTGGGGAAAATTGCCTGAAATAAGGTTTTTGGACTGTTGAATAAAAGAGCAATTTACCAAGCGAATTACCCATAATAAACGTTAGATAAAACATGATTAGAATAATAGGCAATATACTAATAATGTGAAATAGCGAATACATATTAAGACATATAACCAAACAGACTGCAAGGCGTAAAACTTTAGATGCGATCAGAACAAGGTTGTGAAAGAAAATATACACGGCAGTAGCAGCAGAGGAACCGCGGCGTTGGAACCGTCGTTCGCCATGTCGTCGAGGAAGAGGGTTCTAATGTCGGGAAAGAAGTCCTCGTCGGGGAAGACGTCGCCGCAGTCGCTATCCGTGAGGGAGTCCGTGACGAAGCCAGTAGTCGCGTCGATAGCGCTCCCCAAAAACCTTATCGCCCTTCTCCCGTACAGGACTTGAAGCAGCTGGGTCTCGGAGGCCTACTGTCCCGGCTCGCGGCGCACGCCGCAAGACGGGATGGGGAAGATCTAAGTAGCGCAGTGCTCTGGAACTGGTGGCGCAAAGGATGTGTGGCAGTGTGTCTGAGAGGAGGCGCGACCTCTCTCTTATATATGCACAGAGGGGAAGGCAGACAGGAAGATGAAACAAACGGACAGAAGTTGAAGCGAACAGGCGGCAGCCTCCACTCAGTCCGTATTTATTTAGCTCGTATTAAAGTCCACTCGAGCAAAATGTTTCAGCTTCTTTACGACTGTTCATATATCATTCATGCGTGGCAAAATAAAGCTCGGCTCGGCGAGATTCCCGCAACCCGTGGCGCGCGTGTCGTGACGAGGCGAGCAAGGAGGAGGAGCGCGCGTGTATATTCTCTTCTCAAGCTCGTACAAGTGGTGGAAGAGCTCACATTATAAGCTGGTCCAACTTCCACTCAAGTAGCAATGTGGGACTAAACATTTGTCCCGGCTCTTGCCTTGCATGAATGGGCCAAATGGGCCTTTAGGATTTCAGAAATTTATTGGCGTATAATAAATGGGCTGGGCATATTAGGCAAAAATTCCAACAGGTAGGAGGGGTGAACAAGGACAGGCTACAGAAGATTAAGAATGTCTTAGATGAATAAGTATGTGGCTGATATATTAATTTAATTGGTTAACGTTTGTTGTGGTGAACGAGTACATGTAAGTTTGTATGAATTTCGTCTGATCTTACATATAAATGTGTGTGTTGCTACCAAATTCAGACAATTGGAAAAGAATCTGTATCTGTGTGTGAGCGTTGTGGAGCTGAAGTTTTCTTTACACTTGTCGTTTCTGAGTATGTGAGCTGGAGGTTTGGTGATTTTGCCGTCTCTATAGTTGTAGACAAATAGCTAAACTTTACTGAATCTGTTAACTGAATGTCACCGAACCATCTTCAGGTTTTCTGGGAATAAACAACCAGTTTTGAGCAATTAGCTGCGAAAAACAACTGGAACAATGTACCGAAGATCTTTATCAACAAGTAAACAGATAACAAGTTTAGATGTACTACAATTACCAGCTTCAGATAAGATATTGCAATACCCGGCTCACACACGCTCATAGGAATAAAGAGCACAGTACCAAGTTCACACAAATTCACCAGAAAACACACAGTTTCAGATAGTAGCGGGCATTAGAGTACCCAGTTGAGCCTAAATTCAGATAGAATATCAGCACCGAATATCTCCCCACCCCCTCCTCCTCGCCCGATAATAAAAATACGGAAGTAGAAGCATCGACTGAGCAGCAATTGGGTTAACTAGGCGCTAGCACACATGGAACACTGATGAAGAACAGTACGTCGGCAGATAAGTGCCATGGAACGAGAGGATCACGGACCGGATTCACCTCCGTCCATCCTCGTGCGTCGGTGGATGCGTGCATGCTACTGACCGAGAACGGAAACCATAATAGAGGAGTATTATTTAAATCTTTGCCCTAAGTAGTACTACTCCCAAGCAATTGTTTATCCACGAAAGGGGACGGCGACACAACACACGCACAGTCCCCCCATATCCATCACTATATCCGAGAGCGGCACCTGTTCTGGAAGAGAAAAAAGATCTACTGGTAGCTCATAACTCGCAGGCTCGCAGCCAGCAGCATGGTATGTAGTACTCCTATTCCCGCGCACGATCTTTTTGTGGAAATGGAAGCCGGTTGATAGATCGATCGATCGGGTTGGGTGGAAATGGAAAGATTGTCCTCTCTGCCGTCCCGCGTCGATCCACCGCATGTCGCCCCATGCCGATATCGGCATCGCTCACTGGCGTGCTGTTTGTTATTACCGGGAGGGTGGAGTGCCGAGACGCATCATCACTCGCAAAAGGAAAAACACGACGACCATGCGTGTTGCTGTTCGATCGGTGATGGTGACATCATTCGGAAAGGTGCTTCGGGATATTCATCGCTTTAGTTTGTTCGTCTGAGTGCGGGAAGCATAAGAGCATCTCCATCGCCTGCCCTCCGGACGTCTAAATTCGGTCTAATCGCGTACCCAGAGACTTTTTTCGGCGGATTTGTCTAACTTTGGTCCGAACCCAGAATCCCGGGTATGCCCTGGGGACGCCGGACGCAATGAATTGGCCGAATGGACCAGCCTGTCAGCGACAGAAGCCGAGTCGCCGCCATCCTCCCCGCCATTTTCCTTTTCCCGCTCTCGCCGCTACACCCCTCCCGCCCTCGCCGTCGAACTCCGCCTATAAAAGGCATACATCTCGCCGTCTCTCTTCACAGTCTCTCACACCACCCCCAACTCCGTCGAACTTCGGACGTTCGCACCTTTCTTCCTCCTCAACTCCGCCGAGAAGCCATGGCCGAGGGCCGACGCATGATGCCGTCGTGGGAAGCCCGGCTTCTATGCGAGACGCGCTATACGGCGCCGTCGGACACTCGTCTCCCCTTAGGCTGGCGACTCAGCGCCGGCGGGATTCCTGTTCCGCCGGTGCCGGCCAAAGAGGACCTCGCCGGAGAGATCCAGGCGGCTATCGTCACCATGCAAGACCCGGATCTCGCCGAGGATCCTGGCAACCTGGTCTTCTTGAGGCGGTTCTTCGCTGACAGGCGCCTCGAGAAACTCGCCCGACACGACGGACCGCCGGGCTCGCCGCCGCCGCCGTGTCACAATGCGGCTTTCCGCCACCGCTGGTGGAGCGTTTCAGGGCGGACTCTCGCCGCCGTCATGGAGCACATCCAGGCCGGCAACCATCCCCGCCTTAGCCTGTAGTTGCGGCGTTCGGCGTCGACCACGGCGGCGGCGTTTTCCTAGTTATTAAATTCAATGTAATATGTGCGCTCTTACCCTACTTAATGAAATCCGCCTATATTCGCCCATATTTCACCGAGTTTAACTGAATTTCGCTGGAACCTGGAACTCGGTCTCGGTACTCGAGTGGGAATCTCGGCGGACCCAGGCCAAAAACGCGTTTCGTCTGGCCAAAAAAAGTCCGGTTTTCGGCCTGAATTCGCCCAACGAGTGTAGATGCTCTAATAACTTGGAAAGGAAAAAGATGCCGGCTGTCATTCGGCATAATACGTAATCTTTTTTTCCATTTGGCAGAACCATAATAGTACATAATGTCGTGGTACTAAATAAACGAAGGGTTAGCTAAGTTGCGTGTACTGGCCATTTTGACCCAAATTTGTAAAGCAAAGTACTCGAGACGTTTTTTTTTACACGAGACATTTTCTTCTTCTTTTAATATAAGCAGAACACACGAAAAACATGGGCTTTTTCGAGTTTATTTAAATGCGCCCACCTACAGAATGTGGATATGTACGCCTGAAATGTTTTCCTATTTTCTTAGAACAATTTAAAATGTATTTGTGGTTCAAAGGAGCGAGCATCCGCACCCGAGAGCCAAAGCGATTTTTCTTGGTTAGAGTTACTACTAAATTTGGCAGTACAAATAATAGGATCCGGCCGTGAAGACTGAAGACGATGATCGGCATCCAGGCAGCGCGTGTCGCCGGCGTTCAGTGGACTATGTTGGAACACCCCCTGCCGACTGGCCGGTCCCGGGGCTGTTCCACGCCGGAAGAGAAGACTAGGAGAAGGCACACACAGTACAAAGTAGATGAAACAGGGAACTTTTACTGATATCTTTCTCGGTAACTCACGTACAAAGGTTGTTCCTCTATTTATAGGCTAAAGGGGGGATACGATACCCACATGGGCCAACCCTAGCCTGGTAGAGGCCACACCGAGTGGGCCTCTACCGGCCCGGTTTCCCAACACTCCCCCTGGGTATCTTATCCGTATAACCATGGCTTAAAACTCCGAAAAACCCAGTGGGAAAAATATGGAGAAATGCACACGGTATACTTCTTGCTATGTTGCACGAATTGCCTCATTAAAAACCTCATGTGAGAAACTTCATAAAAACTCACTAAGGGAAAAAGAGTACAATTCACTTAACTATAAAGTTAAGTACTCAATCATCGGGATCAAGATTTCAGCGATGAGTTTGTGAAGATTCTCCCCCTGAACCTTGCATCTCCCTAAGTCTCATCATGCCGATCCCTCGAACACATCTCTCGAAAGAAGACGCTGGCAATGATTTAGTGAACAAATCAGCGAGATTTTCACACGACTTAGTATGCAAGACTTTCACTTCGTTCATCTTTTGCAACTCATGTGCATAGAAGAACTTGGGGTTTATATGCTTTGTGAGATTGCTCTTCACGTAACCCGTCTGGACTTGTGCAACACAAGCGGCATTATCTTCATAGATAATTGTTGGGGTTTGTACGGTGTTCAGTCCACATGACATCTGGATGTGACTGACTACTCGTCGAAGCCATACACATTCTCGTGATGCTTCATATAATGCTATGATTTCCGAGTGGTTCGTCGAAGTCGACACAAGGGTTTGCTTAGACGATTTCCAGGAAATAGCTGTTCCACCACAAAGAAAAACATATCCAGTCTGCGACTTAGATGTATGCGGGTCCGAAAGGTACCCAGCATCTGCATAGCCTACAACAGATAGGTCTTGGTTCTTTTGGTAAAACAAGCCAAGGTCCTTTGTCCCTTGTATGTACCTAAAGATGTCTTTAACGTCTTTCCAATGCCTCTTGGTAGGCTCAGAACTGTACCTTGCAAGCAAATTGACGGCGAATGCAATATCCGGCCGTGTACAATTTGCGAGGTACATAAGTGCGCCAACTGCACTTAAGTAGGGGAATTCCGGTCCCAGAATTTCCTCCCCCTCTTCTTTAGGCCTGAACGGGTCCTTGTCTTGTTGCAAAGATCTTCCGACCATCGGGGTCTTAGAAGGATATGCCTTTTCAAACCCAAATCGTTCCAACACCTTCTGGGTGTAGGCCGACTGATGAACTAGAATCCCAGCAGGAGAATGCTCAAGTTGCAGACCGAGGCAGAACTTGGTTTTGCCTAAGTCTTTCATCTCGAATTCCGACATCAGGTAGGAACTCGCTTCCTCAATATCGTCAGGTGTACCGATTATATTCAAATCGTCCACGTACACCGAGATAATACAGAAACCATCCTGGGATCTCCGTATAAAAACACATGGGCAATCTTCATTGCTCGCGTAGCCCTTCTCATGAAGGAAATCGCTTAAACGATTATACCACATCCTACCTGACTGTTTTAGTCCATACAATGACTTCTTAAGCTGAACACTGTATAAGCTCCTGTTTGCTCTATCCTGGTTCGGGACGGGGATACCTTCTGGTACTTTCATGTATATGTCCGAATCCAAGTTACCATATAGGTAAGCGGTGACAACATCCATTAGTTTCATTTTTAAGTCCATGTTTACTGCCATTGAGATCAAGTATCTAAAGGTAATTCCATCCATGACTGGGGAGTAAGTTTCCTCAAAGTCGACACCTGGTCGCTGAGTGAAACCTTGAGCAACGAGCCTTGCTTTGTACCTTACTACTTCATTATTCTCGTTTCTCTTTCGAACAAAAACCCACTTATGGCCAACGGGGCGAATGTGGGGAGGAGTTAGACAAACAGGTCCAAATACCTCTCTTTTGTTTAACGATAATAATTCAGTAGTAATTGCCTTCTGCCAATCTTTACAATCCGATCTTTTCTTGCAATCAGCGAGCGTGTTAGGCTCAGGGTCAAGATCTATGATTGAGGCAATTTTCTTGGCAAAATTAACGTCGACATTTGCCATGGCTCGGTTGTATGACTCGCCCGAATTAACATAGTTAATGGCCATTTCGTCATGGAGTGCATCAGGCACATCCTCTTGCTCCACCGGATTTCCCAATCCAGGAGCTAGGTCCTTTAGCTTTCCCGCTCCGATGTGTGCGCACACAACTTCGCTGGGTATTTCCGATATAGGAAAGTTCAAGTCCGGAATTTCGTGCACTGAAATATCCGTACTCGTGCCAGGTCTCAACTGGCTCCCCTCAACAGGGGTAGTCTGTAATAAATCTCTCTTATCCTTTTTCTTCGGGCGTCCCCGGGTACTTGGGATTTGAGAAACCGGAATCCGCGTCCTCTTAGGCCTTGGAGCAGGAGCGGGTATACCATCATTTTTCTTTGGTATTTCAACCCTTTCCGGTGCATTGCGTGCATGCACATGCGACTTTGTTACAGTCTTTAAATCACTAAAATGATCGGGCAGTTGATTCGCTAGGGAGTGCAAATCTAGTATCTTTTGGACTTCTCTATTAGTCTCAACAGTGCGCGGGTCATGAGCGTGGATCCCCGTGGCTTTCCACGTGATTTCTCGACTTTTGTCATCCAGGGGTTGATTACCTCCCCCCAAAGTCGGGAAAAGATCCTCGTCAAAAATACAGTCAGCAAAACGGGCCGTGTGACAGTCACCTGTCAAGGGGTCCAAGAACCTGATTATGGACACAGTCTCATAACCAACGTATATCCCCGACTTACGGAGCGGTCCCATTGCTGATCGCTGGGGTGGTGGTATAGGTACATATACCTGGCAGCCGAACCTACGTAGGTGGGAAATTTTCGGTGCCGACCCTTGCGCAAGTTGGATGGGAGAGTGGATGTTGTAGGCCGATGGTCGAAAGTTGATGAGATTAGCGGCGTGTAACACCGCGTGTCCCCAACATGTAGTTGGTAAATTACAACCCTGAAGGAGTGGTCTGGCAATGAATTTAATCCTTTTAATCAATGCCTCCGCGAGTCCATTTTGAGTGTGGACATGCGGTACGGAGTGCTCAAGTTTGATTCCAGTTGCCATGCAATAATCATCGAATGCCTTTGAAGTAAATTCTCCGGCATTGTCCATTCGAATAGACTTTAAACGATAATCAGGGAATTTATTCCTTATTTGTATGATCTGGGAGATCAACTTTGCAAAAGCATGGTTCCTTGTTGACAGCAGGCAAACATTGGACCATTTAGAGGAAGCATCGATGAGCACCATGAAGTACCGAAACGGCCCTGAGAGGGGCTGAATTGGACCACATATATCCCCTTGAATGCGTTCCAAGAACGCGGGGAGTTCATCCTTCACCTTTAGGGGGGACGGTCTAATGATCAATTTCCCCGTAGCGCATGCGGAGCACACGAAATCATCGGGATTCGGGAAATTTTTCACATTAACATTATGACCGTTCGAGTTGTTAATTATATTTCTCATCATCCTAAGACCGGGGTGGCCTAACCTATCATGCCAAAGGCAGAATAGTTCGGAGCTTCTAAAGACAGTCTTAAGGGTAGTGTAAATAGGTGGTGCTACTATCTTAGTGTAGTACAGCCCAGTAGCTAATGAAGGGAGTCTTTTGACAACATGTTTACCATTTTCGTCGCGCTTGGTAATGAGTAGGAACTGCTTTCCATTCTCATCATCATCGGTTTCGACATGGAAACCATTTGCGCGGATGTCTCTAAAACTTAAGAGAGTACGAGTCGACTCCGGATACAACAATGCCTCTTCAATGATCAGAGTTGTTCCATTTGGGAGTATGATAGTTGCTCTTCCGGAGCCAACTACATTCGGACCGCAGCCGGCGATCGTCATTATGTTACCAGGATTTTTGGTAATGCACTCAAAATACTTTGTTTCTCTCAAGATGGTATTGGTGGTGCCGCTATCAGCAAGGCACGTTTCCTCCATTTGGGCGCCACACGCGTTCTAAAATATAGTGCCTAATTAATATAATGGAGCGAGGAAATTGCTACATCAAGTAAGTAAAACACATAGACATTTCAGAACATCACATAATCAAATAATGGAATAAATGAATAAATGTCATCCAATTGCCAGAAAACAAATAAATGTTATGCTCTCATAGAGCTTACAACCATATCGAGTAATTGTATCTGATTATTGCGGAAAAGGAATCATCACAACAAAATGGAGCTCAGGTGGATTCTGCGAGGAAATCACCAAGCTCAGCCAGTATCTCAAGGTCGGTGGGCGGCTCTGCGTTGGCCATCATCATGGACAAGGGGCCTGGCTGAGGTGGCGGGGGCACAATGTGCTCAACCTCCATGGGCACAGCGGCGTCCGTGGGGACCGCCGAGGGTGCTTCCACTTGTGCTACGTCCTGCGCCACTATGTGCGTGACGTTCTGCACAGGCGCCGCTCCGGGCGCCAGTGGTGCCTCAACCTGGACAAGATGCGCCTCGCGCGCCTTCTTGTTGGCCTTGAACGCGTCCACGACGTGTTTAGGGGCCAAACACTGCCTGGAGAAGTGAGTCTTGGAGCCACAGCGGAAGCAGTCCTGGGGCCTCGCCTCCCCCTTGCCCGCCGTGCGTTGCTTGGCCGGGTTGAAGGAGTTGGGGCCCTTCTTGCCCTTCTTGCCTCTCTTCTTGTGGATGGGCTTGCGCACCTTGTAGGCACCAGCATTGGCCTCATGACTTGGGCCCCCTGCGAAGGGTTGCGCGGAGAAGTTCTTTTTCAGAACATTATCCTGCGCCTCGGCCACCTGGAGAGCATCAATAAGCGCTACATATTCCGTGAATCCTTCCTGGCGAAAGTTTCGCGAGGACTGGATGTTGTCCGGATGGAATGTGGAGAGGGTTTTGTCTATCTTCTGCTGATCGGTGGTACTGGTCCCACACAGCTGAAGAATAGTACAAATCCGGTGCAACCTGGAGTTGTACTCTCCCACCGTCTTGAAGTCCGCAAACCTCAGACGTATCCAATCTGCCTCCGCCTGTGGCTGAATGGTGTACTTCAACCTAGAGAACCGCTTGTTGAGGGCGGTCCAAAGGGTAGAAGCACTCCGTTCTGCCATGTACTCATTCTTGAGAGTCTCACACATGTGATGGCGGAGGAAGTGCAGGGCTTTGGCGTTATCCGCCGGGATGGTTTTGCTGGGGGCCGTCGGGGTCCCCGCAATCAACGCATCCTTGATGCATCGGCCCTCAAGGACGATCTCAACGTCCGAGGCCCAAGTCAGGTAGTTAAGCCCATCCTGGGTCAACTCCGGGAACTCGCGGCTGACGATTCCGGTCATCTGCAATTTATGCAAAGTGTGTAAGATTACAGCAGGTAATCGGTTGCATAAATGCGATAATCGATACAATAATTCAAATATGACGGCGTTCCAAAATTCAATTAAAAAAACGGTGCAAGCTATCTATGAGATACAAAGTATTAAAGACATGCGGTAATTAATAACTGTAGTAAGACATAGTGTAAAAGCTTGTTTAAAATCGGGCCAAAACAGAGCCAAAAACGGTCCAACCGCCCGCGATCGCGTGCTACCAAACGGCCCGACCATACTTGCCTCTGCGCGACCGGCCCGCTCCAGACCGTCCCTGCCCGCTTAGCGGGGGGAACGGAGCTAGCAGAGCTAGCTCCCGACTGGGGCGGCGGCGCCGGCAGCAGGCCGGACCGGCGGCGAGGTAGGGGACGGCGGCGGACCACGCGCGGCCAGCGGGGCTGCACGGCCGGGCGGAGCCAGCGGGGCGCGGCGGACGCGCGCCGGCGCAGGCGCGCGGCCAGGCACGGGAGGCCGGCGGCTCGGCCAGCGTAGCCGCAGCACGCGGCCGGCGGGGCGCAGCAGCGCGCGGCACAGCGACGGCGGCCAGCGGGGCCAGCGCGAGCGGCGCGGTGGCGGCGGCCAGCGCGAGCGGCGCAGCGGCGCGGCAGACGGCGCGTGCAGGCGCAGGCCACGGCGGGCGGCGCGACTGTGCACGCGGGCGAGCGCTCGGCGGACGCGGCAGCGGGCGCTCGCGGCAGCAGGGCGAGGCGGGGCGGTGCGCGGGCGGCAGCTCGCGGCCGGCGGCGGCCAGCGGGGCGCGAGCCAGTGGAGCGCGCGGGCGAGCGCTTGGCAGACGCGGCAGCGGGCGCTCGCGGCAACAGGGTGAGGCGGGGCGGTGCGCGGGCGGCAGCTCGCGGCCGGCGGCGGCCAGCGGGGCGCGAGCCAGTGGAGCGCGCGGGCGGCGCGGACGCGGCAGCGCGCGGGCGGTGGCTCGCGGCGTCCAGCGCGGCGCGGCGCGCGGCGGCGTGGCCGGCAAACGTGGTGCGGGCACGGGAGGCCGGCGGCGGCGGCGAGGCACGCGGCCAGCGGGGCCTCGGCGGCGGCGGCGGCCAGGCACGCGGCCAGCGGGGCCTCGGCGGCGGCCAGTGGGGCCATGGCGTCGTGCGTGCGAGGCGCGTGCGCGGCACGAGCAGCCAGCGAGGCTGCTCCATATCCATGGCCTCTGCGCTTGCAAGTCACGTACGTACGTGGTTACAAAAAAAATACGTGCAAAAACTTAAGATCCGATCCGAAAACGGTCGAGATCAGCCCGATCTGCTAAGAAAAAAATTCAGATCTGCACAACAGGTGCACGCATCGATGGTACAGTCAACAAATTTCTAATCTGGGAGTGATTAGATCGACATTGGTCGGCGACAGCAGGTCAGCTCGACTCCCGGAAAGAAAAATCCGCACCTTAGATGGGATCTGATCTAAAATCTGAACGCAAATCTTAAAAGGAAAACGCGAGACGAATCCATTTTTGCGGTCAGATTTGTGTTACCTTCAACGAAAGCCTGCGTGATGCAGGCTCGACGGTGGCTTGACGGAGGCTCGACGGAGAGACACGTGCTGATAACGTGTTGGAACACCCCCTGCCGACTGGCCGGTCCCGGGGCTGTTCCACGCCGGAAGAGAAGACTAGGAGAAGGCACACACAGTACAAAGTAGATGAAACAGGGAACTTTTACTGATATCTTTCTCGGTAACTCACGTACAAAGGTTGTTCCTCTATTTATAGGCTAAAGGGGGGATACGATACCCACATGGGCCAACCCTAGCCTGGTAGAGGCCACACCGAGTGGGCCTCTATCGGCCCGGTTTCCCAACAGACTATACTCCTAGTAGGAAGGAGCGAGAATAATAATAAATAAAACAAACCGGCTCCTCCTGACCTCAGGAATAAAGTACCTGCTGCCTCCACCATGTATGATTACGAGATCGAGGTCGCGGCGGTGCGGCGAGCTAGTTTAGAGGCCGAGGTCGTGGCGAGGAGCGCTCCACGTCGTGCCGCCGGTCCAGACACCGTACCAGCAAGCAGCAGCACAGCGCGCGGGCGGCGTCGTTGTTGGCGCGTGCACGTCAAGGCCGCCGATCGAGCTAGTCGCGTGCGCTGCGTACGTGCAAGTTGCGGTTGACGGGTGACGCGCGCCCACCACACCGCCGTTCGTGGGAGCTAGCTTTACCAGACCGCTGCCGAGCTGTGGCTTTTGTTTCTAAAAAAAACGGCGAGTACACGTACCATGTACCCATGCACGTACGTAGACGTAGTCACGCTGACATGTTGCGTGAAGCTAGCTAGCTATAGAGCTAGCTTTATTTAGGATCTCTACCTGCTGGATTGCACGCATGGCGCCAATGAAAGACAAGGGATTCCTATAGTTGTCATGTGTTTCGCAAATTGCAATCATGCATCTTGTACTTACAAATAAACTTATCGCATTTCCATAATATATACTGCTACTATATCCCCGTGTTTATATAAACTTATGGGAGTGTCTAGATCTCAGGCGCCTGAGAATTAGTTATGTCTAAATCGCTGATGTCATTCTAATATTTGTGCTAATTCTCAGTTGCAACCTAGTTGCAACTCATAAAATTTGTACTAGTTCTCAGTTACAACCTAGTTGCACTCAGTTACACCCGAGTTGCAACTTATGTGTAGCACGAATCACGAGGTAAATCAAACGCTGAAAGAGGCGACTGAGACTTAAGAAGTTCTCAGGCGCCTGAGAACTAGCAAATCCGTAAACTTATCTGTCTCCAAGTCACTAATTAACCATGTGCTCTCCCACTGGTATGCATGTGGACCTCTCGTTTTCCCGTGTGTGTCTTCTCGCTTCCCTCACATGCACCTCATCTCGGTCTCTCATGCTCCTTCAGCTTGCCCTCCCCTGCTAGGGTTTCCGGTGGGCGCCGCTCGTTTCATTCTAAGAATGCTCGGTGATTGCATGCATGCATAACCTGGGCTGGCTGAGTGCCTGACCAGATCGCGCGATCGAGCACATATTCAGCACTTCGGGAGTCGTCGTTATCTAATCGGACCGCCGGCCACCGTCGCGTCGGTGAACCGTGGTTGCTCGTGGGCATGTACCGGAAGTACAGCTTCACAGCTTGTCCACTAGTAGTAAGTACAGTACTGTCAAATTAAAGAAAGAGAAAACAGATGCCTTCTCCTCCTCTAATCACGTACGGCCTGTGACCTGTGACGACAACCTCTGGACGTCACCCTATACGTTCACCTCCTCTAATTTATACCTATACTCGTACTCTAATCTCCTTTTGTTCCAATATAGGGAAAGCAAGACTAATATAAAACTATTTTTTGCATGGCTAGGAGGATGCCTGTCTTTTGCCTCCGGCCAAAGACCACCACGCAGACTGCTGCAAAGTTGCCGAGCCCACACCCAAAGCTTCCGACCGCCACCTGCGCTTCTACAGACCACAGCTGCCAAGGACCCAAATTCAAACCATACGTCTCATGGTAAAATTTTGCTACGTTGTGTGAAATTGTGCAAGACTTTTCGCCTCTCACCGGTAAAATCAGGCATCTCTGTTCATGAAAGCTCATTCTGCAATCTTTTTTTAATGTATGAAAGATTATTACATGGAAGATCTAGTTGTAGATTTATCCCTCCGTCCGTACGTAAATAAGACCATCTCCACCCACTCGTAGGGCGAACTCAGGCCAAAAACTGAACCAATTTTCTGCCGGACGAAATGCGTACCTAGGCCGAGTTTCTAAGTTCGGCTAAATTCAGTTAAACTCGGCGAAATATGGCGAATATAGGCGGATTTCATTAAGTAGGGTAAGGGCGCACAGTACATCGGATTTCATAATTAGAAAAAGGCTGCCGCCGTGGTCGATGTCGGACGCCGCAACTACAGGCCGAGGCGGGGGTGGTTGCCGGCCTCGATGTGCGCCATGACTCCGGCGAGAGTCCGCCCTGGAACGCTCCACCAGCGGCGGCGGTAAGCCGCATTGTTACGCGGCGGCAGCGGCGAGCCCGACGGTCCGTCGTGTCGGGCGAGTTTCTCGAGGCGCCTGTTGGCGAAAAACTGTCTCCAGAAGACCAAGTTGCCATGATCCTCGGCGACATCCGGGTCTTGCATGGCGGCGATAGCCGCCTGGATCTCTCCGGCGAGTTCTGGGTCTTGCATGGCGACGATAGCCGCCTGGATCTCTCCGACGAGGTCCTCTTCGGCCGGCACCGGCGGAATGGGAATCCCGCCGGCGCTGAGTTTCCAGCCTAAGGGGAGACTGGTGTCCGGCGGCGCCGTATAGCGCGCCTCGCGCGGCAGCCGGGCTTCCCACGGCGACAGCGTGCGTTGGCCCTCGGCCATGGCTTCTCGACGGAGTTGAGGAGGAAGAAAGGTGCGAACGTCCGAAGTTCGCCGGAGTTGGGGGTGGTGTGAGAGACTGCGAAGAGAGACGGCGAGATGTACGCCTTTTATAGACGGAGTTCGGCGTCGAGGGCGGGAGGGGTGTAGCGGCGAGGGCGGGAAAAAGAAAACGGCGGGAAGGATGGCGGCGACTCGGTTTCTGTCGCTGATAGGCTGGTACACTCGGCCAATTCACTTCGTCTGGCATCCCCAGAGCGTACCCGGAATCCTAGATTCGGCCTGGGTAGTCCGGACCAATTTTGGCCCAAATCCGGCCAAAAAGAGGTCCCTGGGTACGCGACTGGTCCGATTTTCGGCGTACGGACGTAATTTCGGCGTACGGATCGGCCTCCTGGGTAGGCGAGTGGAGATGCTCTAAGTGTACTTCTAAATTTGGCTAAGTCAAATTTTCTCAAATTTGACCAATCTTATAGATAAATATAACAATATATACTACATATAATATATATATTATGAAACTAGATTTGAAAATATACCTAGTGGTACCAATTTAATGTTATAATCATTGCTACATTTTGCTAAAAAGTTAGTCAAACTTTATTAATTTTGACTTAGGACAAGGCTAGGAGTACACTTATTTGCGGACTTAGGACAAGGCTAGGAGTACACTTATTTGCGGAGTAGAACTGAATGACCTCGTTTTTACGTTACAAACACGTAAGAAATATCAGCATGACGTGTAGATGCTAGACTTGAAAACGAAACTGTAGAAATCTTTATGGGATAGGTTCATTTGTTTGTGGGCTACACAGTAAAGATAAATAGACATGTGGACATATAATACATTTATCATTTGCTATTATAGGTCCAAACACATTTGTCCTTTTTATAGTCTAAAAACAGAAACATTTATCCGTGCCATTTTATATGTTTGTAGTGTGATATTTAGTGCTTTCGTGCATTTCAATATTTTTAGAAGAAAGTTGGTCATGTTGGGAGAGCGGGGGCACGTGCCCCCTTGCCTAACTTATGCCTAAGGGCTTGCTTGATTCATAGGATAGGAAAAGTATAAGAATAGAAAAAACATAGGATTGAGATGTCATGTCAACTTGAATCCTACGAGAAGAGGAGTGTTGTTTGATATAGCAAATAAATTTTTCCATGAGGTCTGGTCTAATGTTTCTTTCCTATAGGAATTGCACTATAAAATTTCTATAGGATTAATTCCTATAGGATGTGTTCCCATGAATCAAACAATAACATAGGAAAAATTTCCATAGAATTTAAATCCTACACAATTCCTATGCAATTCCTATATATCAAACAAGCCCTAAGTTTTTCCACTCCGCCACTAACACGGGTCAGGTTTTGGCCGATGTGATACCTATGAACCTCATGTTTGACGAGGACGGCTAGGCTGGGGTCAGTAGCGGACCCAGGGAAAGTACAAAGCTTGGGCAAGCTTTGCATCCAAAAGATTAGAACGTTAATTATTAGGCAAATATCCATCAATATAGGCTGCGCCGTCGGCCGGAAGCCCGGGCAACTGCCCGGGCAGCAGGGATGTTGGGTCCGCCGCTGGCTGGGGTGGCGCGTAGTGGAGGCCATACTTGGCAATGGCCCACCCTTATATATCAATTTCCCTTAGGATTTGATAACAAATCGACACATTAACATTAATTGGCCCAGTCTACATTGAGCTGACACATCCTTCATTTGGTATCACGCTTCGCCACTACGGCCAGGGGCACTGGAATAGAACGGTGATGCTGCTCCGAGCGACACCGCCGAGATTCTCAATGAGGAGTGATGTATGTGTTCTTTACCATAAACCTCCTGCACATAAACCCTCCACTCCTTTTGCATTGTGTTGATTTTTGTTGTAAATAACCACGTATTTTCCTCTTAATTATAGGCCACATGGAGAGGATGATTTGTTACTATGCAGAAGTACTAGTACTACTACCCCTATGCATGGGTCATTGACCGCCAATGGTCGGCAAGCTTCTCCTTTGGTGAGCTTGTTGTTTTCGAGAGGCTCTGTTACTTCTTGGGATGATATTGATTTTATGCAGATAGATAATTGAATTTTATTGTGTTTGCTCTTGCACTTAAAAGGTTTCATGGTTATTTCATCAATTTAATCCACGGGTGCATCTCATCTTTGAAGTTTTAAGGTTATCATTAAAAGCCTTTTGATTTACCCATTTCAAAAGTAGCATATGTATAAGGCAAGACAAGAGCTTTCACTAGCACTACAGGATGCACTTCAGCCCAACCACTTCTCTAGTATTTTCTTTGGACCGAATTGCCCCTATTCCTTCTGTGGTGTTTGTAGATGAACTCTTGGTTTGTGGAAGATTGATATGCACGAAGCTATTACCATATCCCATATCCTTCAATAATTTTGTCAACATTCGGGGCAACTACCAAACCGGAACAAATCAGGTATAAATGTTTAGCAAAAAAGTTACTCCCTCTATTTTAGTTTAAGTCCTACGCGTATATCTAAGTTATCAATTTGACCTATATAATTTGAATTATATAATATAAAAATTATATCATTGGAAAATACAAAGTCTAAAGTTTCCGGTGATATATTTTTTGTAATATATACATCATACTAAGTTGCTCAATTTGGCGACATAGAACTACATGCAGGACTTGTAAACCGAAACGGAGGGAGTAACCTGTATGCCATGCAATACATCAATTGAATATCCCGGTCCCGGACATCAACAAAAGCACCCATTTGATACACGCAGTCACTCTCCTAGCAAGAAAGAAACCAATAGGGTACAACTTTGTCTTTGATAGAAACAGTCTCCAAAGGAACCAAAACCTAGTCCCATGAGAGATCACAGACTCCCACCGATGGAGGGATGGCTAAGATCAATGCTGATGGTGCTCTGGCTAGATCTTCGGAGAAGGGAGGTGGAGGAGTGGTAGTTCGTGACCACCATGGAAGCTTTGTAGCAGGAGCTTGCCATTTTTTCGCTCCAATCTTTGACCCTAAAGATGCTAAGCATTGAGCCTGTCAGCGAGCTGTAACTTTGGCAAAAGAACTTGGGCTGTCGCGAGTGGTGCTGGAGACTGACAATATGTGTGTGACTTCGAAAATGGAATCTGGAGAAGGATATATAGATCGAACTATCGGCCACTGGTTGAGGAGATTAAGGGTGTGCTTGGGTCGATGGAGGACCATGAGGTCAGATGGGTGAGGCGCTCGGAAGGGAGTTATGTAAAACTTGGTTTTCTGTACCCTATTTGTATTGTGCACTTGCTAGACCTAGATGTGATGTATATTTAATAAAATGCAGCTATTTCCTCTAAAAAAAACCTAGCCGTGTATCCAGGCTATTTTTTTGAAAGAAAAAAGAGTCTAAAAGACCCCATAAGCTGCATGAAGATACACGTGGCATGTACAATATGCAAGGAGGCCCCTAGCGCTAAGCACCCTAGCAAAACTAGAAAAAATAGATAAGGCCCTCCTACTTATAGAAAACACCCTAGGACTAGGAGGGAAAAGCAAACACGTCCTCGGGTGCTGCCGCCACCATTCTCCGGCGACCTCCAGCCGACAGGATCGGCGAGATCGAGGAAGGATCTTGCCCGTGACGCTCCACTATCTAGAGAAGAAGCGAAGCCGCCGGCCATCTTGCAATCAACGGGGAAGAACCACTTGTTAATGATGAGACGTCGAGCTTCGACGCTGTGCTTCGAAGAAGGGCCTCCAATGGAGGTTTGACCCCAATGTCGCCATTCGACAAGAAGAGGCAGCTGGTCGGCAGCATCACCACCACCAATGGACCACTGCGAATATGCCTCAGAAGCAGAACCACCATTTCTTCCGCTGGAGCTCGAGGAGGAGGAAGAGCAGATCACCGACCTCTGCATCGTTGCCACCATGGCCAACTAGGAACAGGAGGAAGACGAGCTTCTCCAACCAGTAGCACCATATCCGTCCCCTCCGCAGGGGACCAGAACCACCGTCTCAAGATCGAAGAGATGAGCAAGGCCCAGCTTCCCCGCTGCCCCTCGCCACCATGGCCGTCCAGGAGCAGAGCAGCCTCACCAAGCATCGCGCCGACGCACCCTTCCCCCTCGCCTCCACGGCACCGAGACAGAGCGCGTCACTGCACCACCCTCTCGATTGGACTCCCGCGGCACATGATTTATTAATCGGCGTGGTCGGTCTTCCTTTCTTCCTCAACTCCGGCCATCGGAGCAAGAGGGAGACGAGAAGGAACCCTAGGAGCTCCAGGATCTCGCCGCCAAGATCCGAAGCACCGCAGCCCCTACCAGGCAGAACGCCTACTACCGGCACAAGGCCAAGAAAAGCCTACTGCTACTCCGGCGACCCTCCGCAGCCACCTCCCACCGGCTATTCCGGCGAGAAGGGCGTGGGCGAGCCTCGTCCGCTCACGCTCGACTCTCAAAGCTACAGGGGAGAGGAGGAGGTTTCAAGGGGAACCCGGTGTGCATTCATTTCAGTCCTACTCCATGTATTCCATATTAAAAAAATCTACAAGGTCTTATATTAGTGAATCCAACGGAGTAACATTTTAAAAACGAACCATTTTGAATGCACTACCTAATTCGAAGGTTTTTTAACGTGGTGAAAAACAAAGGAGCAACTGGTCAAGTAGATCCCAAGAAACAGTAGAAAACGAAGAAGTCACCGACGACCACGTGCTGGGGGCCGTCGCACCACAGCAGACAGCACCACCACCGCGTACGCCGACTCTCCGTCCGTCGGCTCCACGGAGCGAGCAAGCAAAAGTTTACCCAAACCGCCGAGACCACACGAGCTGGCGAAACAAAATTGCCCGCAGGGATTCCATTCGATTTGGATGGAACAAGAGGCCAGGGTTGCGTCCATGGCGTGACCGCCGAGTAGATAAAGCGGCAGCCACGCGATTTTCCTTTCCTTTTTTTTCTCTCCTTTTCTCCCTTTGTTTAGTCCACACCCACGCCCCCTACCCTACCCCACCCCACCGCACCGCTTCCCTTCTCTTCCTCCTCCTCTCCTCGACCCTCTTCCCGTCGCCTCGCCCCTCCCTCTCTCCACCTGACCTGCACTGCTCCCCCTCCCTCTCTCTCTTCCACACGCTCGCCGCGAGCGCAAAAGGAAACCTGGGCGGCTTTCCCTTTCGGGAAACTTCACACCGCCTGCCCGCCTCCCCGCGCGGCGGCAGCGCCAGCCGGCTATCTACTTCGCCTCCCTCCCTCTCCCGCGGTTCGTTCCGGTGCCCGTGATTTGGTACGGCCGCTCCGGGCCGGCGAATCCTAACCTCTCTCGTCCGCAGGTAACCCGCGCGGGGTCCTCGCTCCCCTCCCGCGCGCAGGATTCGCGGCGGCCGGCGCGGGCTCGCTCGAGACTGCGGTTGCGCGGTGCCCGCCAGCCAAGCGGGCGCGGGGCCCCGGGCCGCTGAATCGGGCGGGGGAGGAGAAGGAGAATGGTCCCGCGCGGCGTGATCTCGTCCCGAGGCCGCGGACTGGATTTCTCGGCGTAGGTTTCGGAGGGGCGCGGCGAGATGGAAGGGACGACGGCGGCGGCAGCGGAGGGGGGCGGCGCGGTCGGAGATGTGCAGATTAAGCCCGTGCAGCAGCCGCAGCCGCAGCCGTCGGGGAGCGAGGCGCTGGAGATGCCCGCCACGCCGCTCCCGCTCGTGCGCGAAATGGAGTGGTCCGAGCATTTCTCCTTCTTCAACTCCGAGGGCGGCACGGACGGGGGAGCCAGGCTCGGCGGCCTCTCCAGCTCCGAGGCGAGGCCCGCCGACAGCGTCACCCAGCAGCAGCGGTGCCTGGACAGGGGCGCGGCCGACGAGAGGGTGGAGGAGCTCACCGTCAGGAACTGCATCAGCTCCGACGCCCAGCCCGATGCCTCCGCTGGCGGCAGCTCTGAGAGGCCTGCCGTCATGAGGGGCCTGTGGGGCAACTTCACGCGGATGGCATGGAGGACCGGCGACGCGGCTACCAGGGAAGCACTAGCAGCGAGTCGCGGTGGCATTGCAGACTCGAGGACCGGTGATCTAGTTAGCAGGGAGAATGTGGCATGGAGGGTTGGTGACTCCGCTAGCAGGGAGAACTTGGCGGCGAGCCGTGGCGACGTCGGAAGTTTGAGGAATGGCGATCTGGTTAGCAGGGAAACATTGCCGGCGAGTCGTGGTGACGCTGCAAACTTGCGGACCGGCGATCTGGTTAGCAGGGAAAATCTGGGGGCGAACCTTGGCAACAGTATGATCTCTCAGAACATTGATGCTTCCTCTGGCAAGGAAATGCCGTACAGCCGTGGCGAAAATGGAACTAATGTGGAGTTCAATATGTCATTTGGTAGTCAGCAGGCGCCGCCCCAGCAGCATATCCTATCCTCACGGCCGAATCAAAACGAGCAGCGATCTGAAAGGGAGAATGGTATGAAAGTGAGTAGCTTCTCGAATAGAATTATTGATCAGATGAGGAGTAAGATTGTTCCGCCTTCGTCTGGGGTTCAGGGTTCCCCATTTAAGACTGGATCCAAGGGTAAAGGGGTTACCTACCAAGGCGCACGGGAGGAGATCCAGCTTCAAGCTAATGCAAGACCCAGGGCCCCTGTTCCTAAGATTCCTAGCTCAACCCACAATTCTGTGGCCAGATTGGACGGTGCGTTTTTCGTCAGTGGTGGAAATGTTTCTGAATCGCAGCATGAGGGAACGAGCCTGAGGGAATTACTCAAGCCCACACGCCAATCGTTGAGCAAGTTTGAGAAAATGCAGCTCTTTAAGCAGATCCTTGATCATGTAGACAAATCTCATGCACAGGGTTTAACTTTACAGCATTTGCGCCCATCGTATTTTGTAATCTCATCTCCAAACCAAGTAAAATATACTGGTTCTTATACGACACAAGATTTATCAGCCCCAGTGAAACCAGAGATGGCCGCAGATGAGGTTTTTAACAGAAAACGATGCTTCGATCAGAAAACTGTGCAGCAAGATTCTAGTGGCAATGGAAATTCAATCCTTAAGTATCAGAAGGTCGGCGAACAAGCTTCTGTTGCCGTCAGGCGACCAATACATACCTTCCGGATTGACCACAGAGGGGGCAACCCACGTGAATGCACTGATCTAGGTGTGTCAGGACAGGGAAATTCTAGTTGCACTGCCAGAGGACGTTTTAAGTTTGGCGAACCTTACTATGGCAGTAATGCATCTTATGCCCAACGTTTATCTAATTATGGCAACCAAGAACCAATACTTGAACTGAGGATGCTGGAAGATAGCTGGTACAGAAGCCCAGAAGAGCTCAGTCAATTGAAAGGCACATTCCCATCTAACATCTACAGCCTTGGGGTTCTTCTATTTGAGGTATGTTAGTTACTTTCACGACATCTCCTGAAAGGCTGTAATAGGATTTGTAAGGGGTCTCTGAAGTCTAAACACTTCGAATGCTCATAGAAGTGGAGTGACAATGTGAAAATACTATTTGTTTGCACCTCAAGAAGTCATTTTGCGGACGGTTTTACTGTAGAGTTCTAATTAATCCATGTAGTTTTAAATATAGAATCTACTTATGAGGCATCGACATTTTCACACTATATCATCATAGTGTTTCCTGCTTAATAGATAGCATGCCCATCCGGTCTGCTGTTTTCTGCTGTTCAACAGCAATCTGATTGCTCAAAGCATCGGTTGCTATATTTTAATATTTTACTACGAGTTTGAGATATATTTAGTTGAATTGTGCAATTGTGTTTGAGACCATGGAATGCTGTTGTTGTTTGGATTTTCTATCATTGCCTGCTTATCTAGGATGTATGAAAAGGCAGATCACTATCCTTGTTAACCATGTTCACCCTATATAGCATATCAGTGTTACAGCAAGCTCCACTAGGAGCTAACACATGCACCATAAAGACATAAACAACTGAATCTGCGTTTTACTAAAAATCTCATTTGAGTTTAGTAGCTTTTCTTGTTTCCATGTAATTCCATATGTTCTGTCTTCAGACATAAGGTATTGAACTAGTTTATTCTGTTTCCAGCTCTTTTGCTGCTTTGAGACATGGGAGCAGCATTGTGCTGCAATGTCAGATCTTCGCCATAGGATCCTGCCTCCAAGTTTTCTTTCAGAAAGTCCCAGAGAGGCTGGCTTCTGCCTTTGGCTAGTGCATCCGGATCCTTGTTCTCGACCAAATGCAAGGTGAGCATATTCTATCTATACTCAGTTTTAAAAAGGCACTTACTAACTGATAAGTTGGATACAATCAAATGCTTATTGCATTTGAGTTAAAGGAAGAGCTCCCAGGACATTGTTATTTCAATGTATTACGAGAACTGACTACTTCCTGACACATGCATTACCTTTGTTTGCTTCTGGTCTCATAAATGTATCCAGTCTCCAATTCTACTTTCTAGAGATCTATTCATAAAATTATACAGTTCATCGAGTTTGTTTTTGCTAATTTGTTGGTTCCAT
The DNA here is from genome assembly GCA_916181665.1 of Avena sativa. Taxonomy (NCBI): domain Eukaryota; kingdom Viridiplantae; phylum Streptophyta; class Magnoliopsida; order Poales; family Poaceae; genus Avena; species Avena sativa. The sequence continues at coordinate 377,008,723 of OV702279.1, read as the reverse complement.
GAAGAACTATATAAGTACATGTGAACATATTGTTCTGAGATATCTGGAATCCTTTATCTTTTGATTGCATGCAAAGATGTAGCAGTATTTTCTTCTGTGTCTGATATAACAAGTCTTTGCCACCTGTAGACTGGAAAAATAGATCCACGTCAATTCACATCTGACAACATTTTTTCTCAGAGACATTCGAGGATGTGACTTGATAAATGAGGATCGGGATTTGTTGTTGCTAGATAAGGAACCGGCTGCTGTTAATGAGGAGGACGCAGAATCTGGTTTGTTACTGAATTTTCTGTCTCAGCTGAAAGAAGAAAAAGAGATGCAGGCTGCAAAGTTATCAGCAGATCTTGCAAGCTTGCAAACTGATATTATAGAGGCTGAGAGAAGACACTCATTGAGGATGGGGTTCACTTTAGAGGACACGGATGCACTGGCAAGTTCTAATGATGTGCCAGGCACTTCATCAAATGCCCTTAGAGGAGGGGCATCGTTGTCAGGTTTGCTACCACCATCATGCAGGTCAAGCATATACGAGGAGAGGGTGATGAGGAATTTGGAGCAACTTGAAAATGCATATTACTCAATGAGGTCCACCATTGACACATCGGATACTAGTGTAATTAAGCGCTCTGATAATGATGCTTTGAGGGTCCGTGAAAACTTCTACCAACTTCACAATGATACCGATGTTATGAATGGGCAAACAGACCGCCTTGGATGCTTTTTTGATGGTCTATGCAAATATGCCCGTCATAGTAGATTTGAAGTACGAGGGGTTTTGAAGAATGCTGATATACTTAGCTCACCAAATGTGATCTGTTCTTTGAGTTTTGACCGCGATGAAGAATATTTTGCTACTGCTGGGGTTTCAAAGAAAATTAAAATATTTGAATTTGATGCTCTTTTGAATGATCGTGTTGACATCCATTATCCTTTAATAGAGATGCCTAGCAAGTCCAAGCTTAGTTGTGTCTCTTGGAACAACTATATAAAGAACTACTTGGCATCAACAGACTATGATGGCACTGTTCAGGTACGTATCTAATGGATGTGCTGTGCCATTATATGTTTGCCAAGATACTCACTGCATGATTTTATACTAATCTGTAAGTAAAACTTATCTAGTATGACCAAGGTGGCATATTTCCTTCATTTCATTGCAGCTCTTTTCCCTAGCTTTGTTGTAGTGTTATGACAGCATTTGTTTGATTTAGGAAGCTTCATATACATATCTTGGATATTGGTTTTCTGTTATTACTTAAGTATCAATTGTGTATTTGTGGATCTAGCATATTACTGATTGTTATGGTAATACTCTACGAATTATTGCACCATATCCTCATAATGTTAGTTCTGTGGGGCAAGACAATTTGTTGTCTGCCATGCCCCTTTTTTTAATGTTTGGGTTAGTTTCTTTGTTATCATTATGGTTAATTGGTTATGATTTGGGAGGGACAACAAAGACAATCCTATTCCCGTAGAGACACACTTTAAAGTTGAATCAGTGAGCTTCAGCATTAAGGCTATACTTGGAAACAGCAAAGCAAATTACTGTTTGAGGATATGCATATCATTTCCTTGTGTTGAATTTCACACGGAAAGCTTTAGGCGTTCAGAAAACATGGACAATGTATTTGGACTTCAACACTTCGATAGTATCTACCTTCACATCCTGAAAAAGATAGCAGTATTTGTTTTGCATCAAGCCGTGAACATCCAACACTACGTACTTGTTCCTGTAAAAGAAATTATTCGTGCTCACCAAAACATTTTCCACTATTAACTGCTTCCCGCAGTTATTGTTCATTTGTTTCTTTTGGTGGTGTGGCGAGTCATCATGCTTACCTGGAAATGCACCAGACATTATTTACTTTATGTTTTCACTGGTTTAATGATCAATTTATCACCATGAAATGCAGCTATGGGATGCAAGCACTGGTCAAGGATTCACACAGTTTACAGAGCATCGGAAAAGAGCTTGGTCTGTGAGTTTCTCAGAGGTGGATCCAACTAAATTGGCAAGCGGGAGTGACGACTGTTGTGTGAAACTGTGGAGTATTAACCAGGCATGTTACTTAACTACATAATTTGTTCTACTAAAATTTCACCAGCATATAGTCTTAATTAGAGTTAGTATGTAAAAATTGGTGCTATGGTACTCATATTTAGCGATCTGGAGTTAAGTATGCCAGGTAAAAGACAGTCAAGTAGTGTAAAAGGGTTTACAGATAAAGAAATATCAAACTCTTAGATTGTTCATATCTGGATTGGCCTTAGTTCCCATCAGAAACACCAGTCTAGTCCAGACCTTAATGGGCTTGGCTGGGCTGCCTAATGGCTCATAAATGCATGTTAGGCCAGCTCTGCCTGATCCAAGACTCGTTCAGTTTTCGCTTTAGAAGATGGCCTGCCTTTCAGAACAACCAGCTACATTAAATTTGAACAACAGTGGACGAGTGCTATTAACATATGTTCTTTTGTCATTGCTGAGCAGCAACAGCTGCCATGCCTTTAATTACAAACACTGATCTCTCTCTGAATTTTCTTTTTTGCATATTCCATTAATACTACATTTTTTCTAATGCAAGCTATGTCTTGTTGCTTTTACCAGAGAAATTGTGTTGATACAATAAGAAATGTGGCCAATGTATGCTGCGTACAGTTCTCTCCATACTCCTCTCGCATGTTAGCTTTTGGCTCAGCTGATTACAAAACATACTGTTATGATCTGAGGCATACAAGGATCCCTTGGTGTACCATTTCTGGACATGGGAAAGCTGTCAGCTATGTAAGATTCTTGGATCCAGAAACGCTTATATCTGCATCAACTGACAACACCTTGAAGATATGGGATCTCAACCAGACTAATTCCAGTGGATTATCTACTAGTGCTTGCAGTCTGACATTGAGTGGTCATACCAATGAGAAGGTATAAAATGTTTTCTAAATTATTCTTTTCTTTCTTTTGGTAACTCATTTTCCGAGTTGGTGTATTATCAACCTCACTATATTTCTCATGCAGAATTTTGTCGGCTTATCTGTTCACGATGGATACATAACGTGTGGTTCTGAAAACAACGAAGTGAGTATTATATTTAATGCATATATTTGCCGTGTAGCACTGCACTTTCTTTAATCGAAATACTATTAAGCTTGTTGTGTTCTCTTACTGGAAACCTTTCTTTGGAACAGCCATTGTTAAGCAGACTAATCACTGATTCCTGAGGGAACTGTAAATTTTCCACCATTTCGGCAGTTTCCATGCACCTTAATCTTTAAATAATAAAATATGGTCTCACTCTCCCTGCTGGCCCTGCAAACTTCACAAATTTATAGCCCTCATTGCCCAACCTAATTAGTTAACCACCGAAGTCTAGTGTCAATGTGGTCACCCTTACTCTGCAACATCTCAATTCAGGTGGTAGATTTTTGTTGTTCAGGCTTATGAGGTTACATGATGCTATCTTGATGATTCAACTTGGAAAATCTCGTACATTTTTAGGAACCATTAAATTAATTCGTGAAGACTTCAAAATATATAACTCAATTTCAGAACTTACATATCTAGCGGTGAACTAAAGTGTGTTATTAGTAAACCTTTCAGTGCAAGATCTCATGTACTTATTGGTTTGCAGGTATATTCTTACTACAAAACCTTTCCGATGCCAATAACTTCCCATAAGTTTGGTTCGATTGACCCGATAACCGGACAAGAGACTAATGATGATAACCAGCAATTTGTGTCAAGCGTTTGCTGGAGAGGGAGGTCAAATATGGTGGTGGCGGCCAATTCTAGTGGAAGCATTAAAGTGCTTGAGCTTGTTTGAACAAGTTGTTGAGGAAGTTACAGAATGAGAGGATCTGAGTGCTGCTTTTGTGATGCTGTCTCAGTGATGCTTCGGTAACCGTATGTTTCCTCTAGTGTTCTGACTTGTCAATGGACAACCAAGTGTCAACATATATGAAGGACGAACCATCAGCCTGGTGGAAACACAGAGTTGTGCAGTTCAAGCAACCTACAACTCAACAGTCTGATATTGTTTGCTTGAGACTCCCAGTGAACCGTGCAATTGGATGGCACGAAAGCTGTCGGCTGTTCTGAAAGGCAAACTGTGTTTGGAAGGCACTTTGACATAGTACTTACTAGTCAGCATCTCAAGGTGGCCCTAGGACTAGGTGTCTGTACAGATTTAGGGGCTACAAGGGCGGAAGGGCCGTGTAATATATATATCTTCGAACTGGTTGCGCCTTTGAGCTAGAGCATTACATGGTACTATGTCTATGCTATCCATATCTCACGGGGACCAACCCAGTTTTGGTATGCAATGACTAACGGTCTAGTATGATGGTCATAGAGCAAACCCTCCCAAGGTTTTTTGTTGTTTGAAGGAGCTGATCATGCATCTGATGTGTGAGTGACAGTGTGAGCGATGCAACGACGGTTTTTCTATGCCTATTCTTTGCAGTCCCCTTATTTGAATAGAGCAATATATGACTGATGTATATATATGTAACAAAAATGCCTTGCTGGGTCCAAAAATTCTCGTGTCAAAGAAAAGTGATTCGGGCAGGGTAATGCAGGCTGATCAAATGTTTGTAGTTACTTAAACCATATGTTTCTCTCTTCTGCAACTGACAAGAAACCTCGTAATTCTATCCTAGGTGTCAGTGATTTTCCTAGATGATACTCAACTCAATGTGAAAGGCTAAATGCAATGATACCCTCTTCATACTTCGTCCTAGTAGGATTAAACCTGAATGCGTTACTCCCTCCGGCCCATATTAATTGACTCAAATTTATCTAGATTTGAATGAATCTAGACACTATTTAGTATATAGGTTTATTTAAATTTTAACAAATCAAAGTCAAGTAATATGGATCGGAGGAGGGAGTAGTATAATTCATACGGTGAACACACGAGTTTGATCGGCAAAACACACTGCAATCGTTTCTGAAATCAAGTGGAGTAAGACTTGTGAATTAAGAAGCTGGTCTTGTTGCTGGGGATAGTCTCGATGCAGCCTGAGAGAAACGAAAAAAGAAGAATATGCGGTCAAGTAGCCGCGACGACACTAAATAAACTGCATTTTCAGATAGCAAACAAATCACTGAATAAATTGAATCAGGTAACTAAATCACTGAATAATCTGAATCAGGTATGGAAGGAAAGATAGTACGTGTTCAAAGCATCTCCCTCTCTACTCTCCAACCTTAAATTGTGTTCCATGTTTGATTATTGTTGCCTTCTGGAGGAAAAATCCCGCAACAATTTACTATGAGTTGCTTTCATTCTACCCGCTCCACATATTAATGACCTTAACATTGTCTAGATACGAATGCATCTATTCAAAATACTAATATATACGAATTTAGATAAAGTTGAGACCATTACTATGGACATGAGGGAGTATATAAAATAAAATAAAAAACACTCTTCGCAGGGAGAAGATAAAAACGACATCAGATAATACCCAATAGTACAAATTACACACCGATACCTCTCTCAAAAAAGCCAAACATAGCAGAAGCACAGGGTGTGCAAACACGTTTTTGGCTACAAAAGCTATACATAAACACTTGCCAATATTAGAGAAGAGAGACAGGAGCCATTAACAAAAATAGACAGGTCTCCATGGATTCCCCCACAACACAAGGCCTCCTAGCTATACCTGGCACACCCCTGACCACACCATTACAATCTTTTCTTCCACACAGGGAGGAAGAAAGGAATCATCTATATAAACCTGATCAATAAAAGAATAAAGAGAGAGATAGGCGCGTCGAGAACAATGGCGAGCAAGGCCCAGCTCTCCTTCTTGCTCCTCTCGGTCGTCGTGGCCTCCCTCGCCGGCCCGTCGGCCGGCGTGTTCCACATCGTCGGCGCCGGCAAGGGGTGGCGCATCGCCCCCAACCAGACCTACTACGCCGACTGGGCTCGCACCAGGGACATCCACGTCGGCGACAAGCTCAGTAGGCCCCCCTCTCTCTCGCGCGCGCTCCTCTTCTTTCTGCTCGGTGTCCGGTTTCTTGTTTGTTGCAACTGCTTGCCGCGTGTGCTGCAGTGTTTCTGTACCGGAGCGGGGTGTACGACATCGTGGAGGTGCCGACCAAGGCGCTCTTCGACGCCTGCAGCATGGACAACGTCACCATGAGGTACCAGCTCGGCCCCACCATCATCAAGCTCACCGAGCCCGGACCGCGCTACTACTTCTGCGGCGTCGGCGAGCACTGCGAGGGAGGCCAGAAGGTCGCCATCAACGTATCCGCCGACCCGGCTGCGCCGGTGGGGATGCCCCTCACACCACCTCTGGCGCAGTTGGGGTCGGCCCTGCCACCACCGCCGCTGGCACAGTCGGGGTCGGCACTGACACCGCCGGAGACGCCGGTGGGGTTGCCCCCGACACCACCGATGGAACAGTCGGGGTCGGACCTGCCACCTCCGGCCACGCCGGTAGAGTTGCCACTGACACCACCGCTGGCAGATTCGGGATCGGCCCTGCCACCGCCGGCCACGCCGGTAGAGTTGCCCCTGACACCACCGCTGGCAGATTCGGGGTCGGCCCTGCCACCACCGCCGGCCACGCCGCTGGGGTTGGCCGTGCCACCGCCGCCGGCGCCGTTGGTGCAGCCCGCGAAGAAGAAACTATAGGAGAACTGTATGTATGCAATGTATATTTGCGGCAAAAATTAATAGCCCTCTGTGCTTGGGTATACTACTATATTTTACTCACGATAAGCCACGGCGCAATTGGATTGCACCTGCGTGCGTACATTGTTGGGTTTGATGATGTACGTACAAGGCGGCCGTGTGTGTACAACAGAATGAGGTGATGGCACCGTGTGCCGGATTCCCTACCGTATAAATGTATCATTTCACCGTATATCAGCTAAATATATACTATACACTAGAAAATTAGTCTCCTTGTTTCCACATTTTTTGAGGTCCCCTGTTGATGTTTGGGAGATTAATTGTGATTCTTTTTCGAGGAAACGAGATTGTAATTTGTGGTTTGTCTCTTCTTCAAACACTATCAAACCCAAAAAGTCAAGACATATAGGGTGGAGACTCTTTATTGCCAAGATGAAGTGAAATAAAGCAGAGATTGAAATACAAGTCAAATACAAATTTTGAGAGTGTCTAACTAACATCTAGCTGATTTTCATTTCTGTATCAGTCAGATTTACATCTCTTAGTATCATGCAAGATCAGAGAGTGACACAAAAGTCATCACAAACATCTGCGAAATTGAGCTGATCGAATGAACAAAAAAGAATCTGAATTATGTCGAAAGGGAAATCAGATAGCTGATCGAATAGCAAGGTTGAAAGAGTCCATAGGGAGTGCTTAAAAAATGTCTACTTATTGATCATGGTTGAGATGGAAAAAACTAAAATCCAGCATTCTCACTGCAACATTTTCACTCAGGAATGAAGTGAAGGTGTACTCCGGAATATTTGATGGATTATGCCAAAAATGGATTGGCACTTATGTAGTACATTAATCAGTGCAATGTTTTCACACCATAAGATTGGGTGTCTTAGGACTTAGGAGAACCCTTGGTCATTCTGCAGAAAATGTTATTAAAACCAAATTACTTTGGCACGGGGTTGGCAGCTGTCTTATACTATCTCCATCCCAAGGCTTAAGGTTTTTTTTTTCAAAAGTCAAGCCATGAAAAGTTTGACCAAGTTTTTAGAGAAAAGTATTAATATTTGAAATATGCAATTCATACCCTTCCATACATCATGAACATATTTTCACATGGTATCTATATAATATAATAGTTTTTGATGGTTTTTTCTAAAAGTTTGATCAAATCTTCCATGGCTTGACTTTTCAAGAAAAAAATATAGGCCTTAAGCCTTGGAATAGAGGGAGTACTTGGTATACATGCTTGAATGGGGATCACCTATCACGTCCATACCAACGAAAATGGTTTGCAAAGTCACCCTCCTCAATCGTCTAATATCATACAGGCAACTAACCCCAAAGCATGAGGTGCAATCCCATTTCACGAAAATCCAGAGAATGATGGTTGGGACATGGCACACTTCTTACATGATGCTGGCTTGGTAAGGGTAGGATAATGCAATCCCGCGAAGGTATTGCAATACCCCCTTCGTTTTATAATATAAGATGTTTTAATTTTTATGAAATAAATGTATCTAAACATCTTTTAGTGTATAGATTCGAAGTGAATCTACACACTAAAAGTTGTCTACATACATTACCTTCATAGAAGCTAGAAAAACTTAGAGTATATTTTGTCGCTTTCATAGTTTTGGAGTGGAGCTCGATCTAGTGTGAAGCATGATTACAACGGAAAGGTACCAACTAATGATCGATGTGCTCATTCCGTTTCTGTTCAAACAAGAATATGTCTAGAAAGTTTTGAATATCTGAAACAAAACCATACATGTAAATTGCGGCATTAATGTATGCATGTAACTTTTGGTCACTAGATACAAATAGTATTTGCAGTATGTGCAAAATTAGAAGTGTAAATATGTTTCATTTTATACCATAAACTATATACACTATTTTTCCATACTATTCGAAAAAATCAGATAGCGACTTTACGGTCACAAAAACGTCCTAGTGGTAAAGTGTACTAGGATATATGATAGTTTAGGACGGTAAAGCTCCAAAAAAAAAAATGTATTGTAGGAAAAAAAAAAGAAAACCAAAACATTGAAGGTTACGCCTAGCTGAAATATGTCATTTTTTCTTGAAAGTGCTAATTTGGTCGCAGGGACGTCTGAACTCAACATTGAGACAACCAGCCCAATCGTGCTGTGCATATAGGCTTATGTGCACACATTTTCTAGATTTAGAAAAAAAATATTTGTAAGTTTTCAATACCCTGAAGCAGATTAAGCACATTGGTCTTGACTTCACTGGTATGGCACCAAGGAGACCGACCCCAAGGTACGGTTGTTTCTTCTTGAAGCCTATTGTGCAAGGGTTTATATATATGTAGGCAATATTCATGTTGCATTTCATGTTGTTTACATAAAAATCAAGAACTACGCCTTATATGGACAAGTTTTTTGGCCAGCCAACAACCGAAAAGTCTCTTTGGCTCCAAGAAAAGCTCGAGACTCATGAGCAGCTCGAGATCGATTGTATTTCAGTTCGACTCAAGACCGACTCAAAAAAATGAGCCAAGTATGAGTGTCTTATATTGCTCAATTAAAATTGAGTTGATCTTGAACCAACACTAGCTCGCTCGTTTTAGCTCGATAGCTCGAAAATATATAATTATGTGTTATGGTTATGTTATATATTAAAAGAGGCTATGATAATTTATTACCTTATATGGATGTGATCACTTCCTTGTACTATGGATGGGATTAATTAAGAAACTATGGAAGGTTAATTTTTTTACTTCCTTAGGTTGTGGATGTATTGTTTCTTCCTTCTATATGCAAGTAATATTGAAAAAAAAATCCCTAGCTCAAAACTAGCTTGAGACCGACTCGAGATCATTACAAGCTGAGCATGAGACAACTTTTACAACTCGGCCTTTAACTCGACTCAGTCGAATTTAAGTATGAGCTGAGCTGAGCTTTAATCTAACTCGTTCGAACTTGACTCTTTTGCAGCCTTACTAGAGCTCTCTTTATTTATTTTTTAAATGAACATCATATTTACAACTTCCAAAAAATCTGGAACAAATCTGGATGTACTCAATAATGTATCTTATAAGCATGCAAAATTGCAGCGTTATATTCTTTGAATGATGGGCTAGACAAAAATGTCAGAATCTGAGAAACTTGAGAGCTTTGAAAATATGCAGTCTTTGCTTTATTTTTATTTTATTTTTTGTGTAGATCAAAATATCAAGTACTCCCTCCGTCCAAGAATAGATGTCTTACGTTTTTCAAATTTTGGATGAATCTATATATTAAATAGTATCTAGATTCATTTAAATTTTGACAAATTTGAGACATCTATTTTAGGACGGAGGGAGTATTTGAAATTGAGATTTTGCTCGTTTGTTGGATACATCATTGAGTACATTTAGAATTTATCTTCAGGTTTTTTTGAAAAAACTTGTAAACTAGATTTTTGATTTTTTTTAAAAGGGAGCAGTAGAGCTCGGGAGCCAGAAATCTCTACTCGCCCACCACCTCACAAATTCATATGTGCACTCAGAACCGTACGTTGGCTACAAATCATCACACACTTGCCAATATTAGCTAGCTAGGGAAGAGGTTTCGAGAGGCAGGAAGCAATAAGAGCGAAAAAATAGTCAATGTCACCCAGCTTCCTCAAGTCTTGCTCGATCACATGCATGCAGGCGGCAGCTCGCTAGATCTCCTGCACCCCTCCCTAGCTTCTCAATCTTTTCTCTTCCACACATAGAAGGGAAGGGAGGAGAACGTGCGTACGAAGACGAACGAATCGAAGGAACCTTGTTAATTAAATGGCGAGGAGCAAGGAGCACCTCTCGTTGCTGCTCCTGTCGGCGGTGGTGGCGTCCCTCGTGGGCGGCTCGTCGGCGGGCATCTACCACATCGTCGGCGCCGGCAAGGGCTGGCGGATCGCCCCCAACCGGACCTACTACGAGGAGTGGGCGCGCACCCGGAACATCAGCATCGGCGACAAGCTCAGTAAGTCGACAATTCCTTCTCCTCCTCCTCCTCGTCGTCTTCTTCGCCGCCGGCCATTCTTGACGATCGTCGGCGTACGTGTACGCACGCAGTGTTCCTGTACCGGAGCGGCGTGTACAACATCGTGGAGGTGCCGAGGAAGGACCTGTTCCGGATGTGCAGCATGCGCAACATCACCAACCGGTACCAGAACGGGCCCACCATCATCGAGCTCACCCAGCCCGGCCCGCGCTTCTACTTCTGCGGCGTCGGCAAGCACTGCGAGGAAGGCCAGAAGCTCGCCATCAACGTCTCCGCCGTCGTGCAGCAGTCACTGATCGACGTCGACGCCGAAGCCGAAGCCGAAGAAGAGGCCGAAGCCGCAGCCGCAGCCGCGAGCTCGTCTGCCGATGCCACGGCGGCGCATCGCCTGCTTGGCCTCGCCGCCTGCTTGCTGGCCTCCGCGTCGTGGCTGCTCATGTCAATCAATTAGATCATCCGTGGTTGACGACACCATAGGCATTGCAGTTATTTTTGGAACTAAACCTTGTTGGTGTGGCGGCCAAAGCATACACTGATGGTTCAAATTCATGGCTGCTGGTTGATCACAGGGACCTATACTTATCTCATGTACAAAAAGGTCATCACGAAAGAGGTGTCCTTTTTTTTTTCCTTAATAAGTGGCTCTGTTAAACTATCACCACCACCACACTACACGCTAGATTACATGATGCCTGGCTGATCAAGATGATCGCTGCAGTTCGTCGACGGCACCGCGGAAACCTCGAGCTTCCCTGTCCACTCCTCCCCAGGTCTCAGAGTGATCGGTCTCTCTGCCGCAGCAGCGTCGACGCACAGCGTCTGCTTGTACTCCTCGTCGCCAAAGTCCGCGATCATCTTCGACTTCTTCTCCCATGGATTCCACACCACTGACAGGCAACACAGCAAGACGAACAGGATAGAAATTTCAGAGTACTGTGGTTTTTGGTTCTGATGGAAGGTAGGAAACAGATGGTAGGATATATCATACCGGTGTCAGGAAGTCCATCCTTTCTGATGACAAACGTGCGCTTCTTCTCATGGTCGAGAACCGCTATTACATTTGGTGAGCTGACATACACTCGATCAACCTGCAAAACATTTGCACATATGCCCAGCATTAGCACCAGTCTACTGTAGGGAACTACAATTCTACTATTACTGAAGGGAAGTGCTTGACATGGGAAAAGAAGAGTTCCAGCTAGCATCACTAGAATAAATTACACTAATACTCATTAAGGTAAAAAATGTTCACTCAACATTCACCTCTGATTCAAATGTTATGGCGTCCCCTTGTTCCGTATGACGTTCTCGCTGGCTAAGATTGTCCAGATAATCAAGGGTCTCCAAGCCTTCTATCCTCACCTCGCTGGAGTTAATGAGACATGTCAGATGATTTGTGAGAACAATGTATGACATCAACAGGAAACACTTAGATAGTGATGCACAAGAAAAAACTTATGCCAGGTAAATAAATATTGCCTAACCTGATATCAGAAACAGAGAGGTATGTGTGATAGGCAAATGAGAAACTGAATGGCTTGCCATTGACATTTCTGATGCGCGATACTAGTGAGAGGTCACCATCCTTTGAAAGAGAGATTCTCAGGCGGAACTCAAAACTGGAACAAAAAATATTAAGTCGTTAGGTAATGCATATGAACGGTGAAGGAATACAAATACGGAACCAGAATGCGAACACAAAGAAATCCACTCTCATTCTCATTTTTTTAGAAATGGGCGTTTTATTACTTAACAGTAAGTTTACACCCTGCCTCTGCATAGCTAGGATGCACACAGCCGAACTCTCATTCTCATGTCCTCAGCAGCTATGCTCAAAGATGTTCTCCTCTCTTATGACATTAATAAAGTTCTTGGCAAAAAAAAACCCCGTGTCGTCCCCCAAGGCGGCACCGGGGCGAAACCCTAGCCGCCGAAAAACTACAAGCCGGTAGCCTCCCCTTCCGCCGCTGCCGCCGGCAAGGGCCACGGTGGCGGCGGGCCCCAGGGCCGAAGGTGCTGGGGGCGGCGGCGTGGCGGCAGATCTCCGGTGGCGGTTGGGGACGGCGGCGAATATCTTTTGCGTGCGGGATCTGGGGCGGCGACCCCGATCATGCGACGGCGGTGGCGTTCCTTCGGGTGTGGTGTTAGCGGGGGGTGGAGTTCTTCTGCTCAAGGCCATGGGGCGGCGCCCCGGTCACGGCGACTGGAGACTTCCCTTGGGCATCCATGCTTGAGGTGGAGGCGGCGGCCGTAGGCCTAGGCTCCCACCTAGACCCGCCATCGGTGCGGCCTTTGGTCACCTGGAGGTGCGTGGGGAGGCGGCACGATGCTCGCGGTCGACCATTCTGGTTTCCAGTGGGATGACGCGTGCGTGTGGTTCGGTCGCAGACTTGCCTTCTTTTCCGCCGGAGGGGGTCGGTCGGCGGGCGGCGGCGTGGGGGCCTGCCGATCTGCCCAATAAAGGGGGCGATCCTTCAGGGCTTCTCGCACCTGGAAGATGGTCTGCTTGATGTCGGCTCTCATTTTCTGACCGGTGACGAGTTCCGGAAGGCTCCGCCGGCGATCTCTTTTGCGCACAAGTTGCCCGCAGATTGCTGGATCGGGTGGGATTCGGTCGTGTGTTCCTGTTTCGAAGGAGCGACACGAAGCTGCGCTGACTGTTGCCAACATGGGACATGTCGGTCTTCGATTTCCATGGAGGACACAGCGGTGGAGAATGTCAGTCGGCTGAGATATGAAGCTACTGATGGTGGGCTAAGTCTTGGTGGTGATGAGGACCTTACTTGTTGACTCTTGACTTGTAGCAGCGACAGTGAAAAGTGGGGGCGACAGTACAGGAAGAGTACATGGTCTTATCTTTCAGGGTGAAAATCCAAGGTCTGGCCTTAACTGGTTGTGCCTGGCAATGGTCTTGAAGGCATTGTTTTGAGAGAGATAGACTTGCTCCAGGGTGAAAATCCAAGGTCTGGCCTTAATTGGTTGTACCTGGCAATGTTCTTGTTGAAGACATTGTTTTGTGAGCACGGCTCTGGGTGCTGTCTTGGTGGTGTTTGGTGTTGCAGTTACAATGTCTTGATCACCGTAGCGGGATCTTTTATTTTTCTATTCTTCTAGTTCTTTTGTAATAGGGCTGTGTGCATCCGTAATTTTTTAGGACATTGCGTTGTTGCAGAGGCCGGGTGTAATTGGTATCTTTCGTGATATTAATATATGCTCCTTTCCAAAAAAAAAAATGCTCAAAGCAACATCAGATCTCCAATTTAAGGTGCCGCTTAATCTCAACCATATCATCACCGAACACCGATTTTATCATAATACGTATGAAAAACACTATTATCAATTATCATACTTTCAACCCTAATTATCATACTACATCCCCTCCCTAAAAAAACCTATTCTCACTAGTCATGCGCATATACGATCATACGAATATTTTTGTCAAGGAAATATCATCACAAGTACAAGGCTTTCAGCTGGCCAACTAAGCATCTCCAAGATTAACTTGCTTAAAAAATTGACATCTGGCCCTCATTTAGTTGTAACATAAAGCATGTGCAATCAGAAAAAAGTCAATACAGGCTAAGATAAAGCTGGTCAAGTGGTCAACTAAGCATCTCAAAGACTGACTTGCTTAAGAAACTTTGACATCTGGCCCTCATTTAGTTGTAACATAAAGCATGTGCGGTCAGAGAAAAGTCAATGCAGATTAATCGACTCAAAAGCATACCAATGTGGCCAGCACTTGAGGTCTTCTTCAGATGGCTTTAGGATAAGGTCAACAAAAGCCCTGCTGCTATTATCAGTATGATTAAATGGCTGATGCTCCTCATCTAGGGCCCACATCCTGTTCCTTGCAAATCCATGTCGCTCAAGGGTCCCACAGTTTCCAAACTGAAAGAGTTTTGCAGTTATCAAGAATTAATATTTGTAGTGTCAGATGTGCAGAAAATCAAAATTGTAGGAACTTTCTACAGGATGGAAAGCTGTGATACCTGTGGAAAGCATATCGGAATTCCACCACGCATCGCCTTCGGCGGCTTCAAGATGGCCTGCGCACCAACGGCTCCGTGTTATGCAAGTGCTTAGTGGGACAAGATATGTCGGACTACATAAGAGCAACTAACTACTACAGCCCCCATGTCCTGCAACTCAGCCAGGATCAACGAAACCCAAGCTAGCACAAAAAATACGGAGACAAGCACGACGGGTCAAAATATGAAATATGAACTGACTAAACCAACTCCTAGCTTGTCTTCTCCAGCCATTCACTACAGGCTATGGGAAACTCTACAGCTCAGTTCCAGAGGCTCTCCTTGAACACTCTGTCTTTCCTCTAGTATAAATGTTCAGAGAATGCATACAGCTTGCACTAACGGCAGCAATTCCTAGCTCGTCTTCTCCAGCCATTCACTATAGACTATGGGGAACTCTACAGGTTCAGTTCCAGAGGCTGTGCTTGAACACTCTGCTCTTTCCTCCAGTGTAAATGTTCAAAGAATGCATACAGCTTGCAGTGTAAATGCTGAGAACAGAACAGAGGAAGAGTGAGGGCCAGGAGGGGGACCTTGCTGCTGGTGAAGAGGAGCTCCTCGTCGCGGTCGTTCCTCCAGGAGACGACCTGGCCGCCGTGCAGGCTCACCTGCGATCAACGCAACCACCATCCGGTATCAGAATCGCACTGAACCCATAAAAAGACAAGGGGGGGTCTGAACTCTGAAGTGAACTGAGGAGTGGGGACGCACCCGCGCGGTGGCTCCCCGGGGCGAGCGGAGCAGGACGGCCTGGGCGGCCCCGCTGAAGTCCGGATCCGTCGTCATGCCGGCGTAGCGCCCCATGCTCATCAACGGCCGCCAAGAGCCCGAACAAATCGAGCCCGAGCGCGGCGCGGAGATCGGTGGTGGTGGAGGAGCGAGCGAGCGAGCAGCGGCACTGCAAGGGCAGGGGGCACGAGATATATACGCGGGAGCGGCGCAGCGACGTCGCCGTTGGGGCGGTTGGGGCGTCACGCGCGCGCGCCCGGCCGCGCGGCGGGAGGCGGCACTTTCCTTGTGAGTAAAAGCAAAGGCGGCACAGAACCCGTGAGCCAGCCACGCCACCACCCACCTCACCTCACCTGGCGCTGCAGCCGTGGCAGGCGCGGCAGCCCTCGTCCTCCTCCTCTTCCTCTCCTTTTCTCCCCAACCAACCAGCTCACCCGCCCGCAAGCAAGCAAGCAAGCAAAGCAGGCGAGGAAATCCACAAGGCACGGCACGGAGTGGCGCGGCAGGAGGGAGCGAGCAGGCGCGCCGAGCAGGAAATCACAATGCCATTGGAGTGAGTGAGGGAGGGAGGGAGGAAGAAGACAATCTCCGCGGTTCCGCAGCTAGGACTGCTGAGGTGAGGAGGATCCGAGGCGAGATCCGGGGCGGGGCACTGGGGCAGTGCGCCGGACACGTGCGCCCGCGCACCGCTTGAGGCGAGAAGGTGACGAGGAGCGGGAGGGAGCGGAGGAAACGCCTGGAAAATCACGTCACGCTCACGGTGCCGACTTCTGTTCTGCGTGCGTGCGCGAACTTCATTTTTTCGTCGTTTCTCTGTTAGCGTGACCGCGGCTGCGTCATCGGCGGAGCGGAGGAGCGGACGACGTCCACACCAACGGTCAAGTTTCTCGAAGCGCTTTGGACTGGACTAGGCGGCGCTTTCTCGGCCATGATCCGTTGCCACAGCTTTCGTTTCAAGGTCGACCTTGTCCTGTCTGTCTGTTGATGCTAAAAGCATGACAGTTTGCCTCAAGATTTTGAATTTCAAAAATCACTGAAATTTAGGAAACTCTGAATTCGTCTTGCGATCACAAGATGGAATTGCTTGGCTGGTCCGGAGTTGAAATTTCGAGGATCTCATCGAACTCCACGAGGGTGACCGAAGCTCTTGCAACACCTTATGCAGTCTATCGACGGTCGAGATGCGATGTACCGGTTCACCCTCATCTAGTTTAAAGTACCCGTAAACTTGAATTTCCTAAATTCCATATAGTTGTTAGGTCTATCGACGGTCAGGACCTGAACCTCTTGCAACACATTCTTCGGTCTATCGACGGTCGAGATGCGATCTACCGGTTCACCCTCATCTAGTGGCTATAATTTAAAGTACCTGTAAATTTGAATTTTGTAAATTCCATCTAGTTGTAAGTCGTATCAGTTTGTAGTCGTGGCTTCTCGAAGTACTCTATATAACCCGGGAGAGAGGGAGGTTGGGCGGCGCGATATATCAAAACCCTAGTTTACCTTTTGTCCTACAGCTTCCTTTTCTACTTTTGCTCGCAATTATTATTTCTGCATTTAATTCCCTTAATTCTTGCAATTACAGTCCGTTGTTCCTGATCGGGATCGACAATTCCATGTCAACGTCGTGACAAATGGTATCATACGCCAATTTTTTCCACGAGCTCCTCCCACCCACTCCATCCTTTCCTTCCCAGTGATTTGAGATCTAAGGTTCCTACAAATTACTTCTGTGGGCATAAAATCCCTCGATTTCTGAATTACAGTTGGCCAGGGATCGAGCTCCGCGGAAGAGGTCTCTAGTCATGCCGCAGCGACGCACAAGATCACAAGAGAAGATGGCGGCGCAGGCAGAAGACGCAGAATTGCTGGCGGCGGCACAAGCTCAAGCGGAAGAGGGAGCTGAAATTGGAGCACGCCTACCCCGTGAAGTGCTCAACATCAAAATCGTCGGCTCGGCCTTAACAAAAGTACCGTCGAAGCGATCCAAGGTAATCTCTCCATGCTTACGGACATGGTCACCAAGATAGCTCAGGCAGTTCAAGCCCCACCCCCTCGCACCCTAGCCTAGCTCCAGCAAATCCAGTGGCTCCGTTCTCCACACCGCCACCCCCTCCCCAAAGCCTGAGCCCGATTGCAGAAGGACAAACACCTGGTTCAGCAGTCACACCCACCATGGAAACTACCAATCGCACACAACACCAACCAAAACAAGTTCCTTTCGCAAATCCACCCACAAACATACCATCCAAATCACAAAATTCCCGGCCTTTGCCTATCACAGAGAATGCTAGGCCAGGAACTTCGTCATTCCCACAACAATTTTACCAAACAACAGCTCCTAGCTCCCACCCATCTGCATACTATCCACTTTCCCCATCCAACCACCAACCTTACCAGCCAATTTACCCACCAACTTCCCATCAACCACCACCATATTACCCACCTCAACAGCCCGCATATCCATGTTATCCTCCCCAGCAGGGTTATTATCACTACCCACCACCACCAATGCCATACTACCAACATTACAATTATCCCTCACCGAACCCAAACCCCTACTATTGCCCTCCCCAATCTCCTAGCATGCCAACTCAACCTAGGCCTCCTACCCAAGCACCTACTACACCTATCCCACAAGCAATCCCAACCACTGTCAACAACCCCAACACACAGGATCCTTACATCCATACACCTAATGTCGAACTACCACTCTTCTATGGGGAAAATTCCCAAAACTGGATTGAGGAATGCGAAAGCATATTCACCTTAATAGGCATTGGTGACGAATCCAAGATCAAATAGGAAAATGCACACATCATAGGAAAAGCCAAGACTTGGTTATCCAACAGCAACTTGGAGTTAATTATGCTTGACCGACAACAATTCTGTCATCTCCTTTGTGACAGATTGCCATCTCCCAGTGAACACGACTCCATGGAATAATTTCAGCAATTAAAGCAGACATCCTCGATGAACCATGATACGTCCAAAACGTATTTACTTTTCCGAACACTTTTGCTATTGTTTCTCCTCTAAACTTGTGTGATTTGGATACAACTAACACGGACTGACGCTGTTTTCAGCAGAATTACCTTGGTGTATAGTTTTTGTGCAGAAAATCAACTATCAGGAAAAATCCCGGAAAATATGCCAAAAATTATATTTCATTAGAAGACCCACGGAGCCAAAAGACGAAACGGAGTGGAGGCCTGGGGGGCATACCCCTACCAGGCGCGGGTGGGCCCTGCCCCGCGCCTAGGGGGTGCGGCCACCCCAGGCACCCCCTCGGGTTCCCTCTGCGCCTATAAGTTACCCCTTGACCTAAAAACCGAGGGGGGGTCGATGTTTTTCTAAAAGGAGTTCTGCTTCGCCGCCACCATCAGAAACCAAGATTCGGATCCAGAAACTCCGTTCTGGCACCCTGTCGGGACGGGGAATTTGAGGAGGATTGTCGCCATCATCATCACCAACGCCTCTCCATCAACCATCAATGTTTCCCTCATCCATGAGTGAGTAATTCCCCACTGTAGGCTTGGGTATGGTATGGATTGGATGAGTTCTGTCATGTAATCGGATAAGATTGTTAGGGCATAGTGCCTAGTATCTCTATTAGTGCTATTTGACTTTGTTGCAACTTGTTGTGCTTAATGCTTGTCACTAGGGCCCGAGTGCCATGATCTCAGATCTGAACTTATTATTGAATCATTATGATAGTATTGTTTGTGATCTTATCTGCAAGTTGTGTACACATATCATTGTCCGGATCCAAAGGCCCCGAAGTGACAGAAATTGGGACAACCGGAGGGGATGGCTGTGGTGTGAGGATCACATGTGTTCACGGAGTGTTAATGCTTTGCTCCGGTGCTCTATTAAAAGGAGCACCTTAATTGCCAGTAGTTCCATAGAGGCCCCGCTGCCATAGGCTGACTGGACAGAAGATGTTGTGCAAGTTCTCATTGCGAGCACGTATGACTATATATGGAGCACATGCCTAGGATTGTTTAGTACTTGGATGCTTATTCTTATTTATCTGCAATGCCCTAGATCTTGAGGTTACATGTTTATACTCATCCATGCAACGCCCGTCCATCCATACCTATGCCTACCGCGCTCATATCCTACTGTTACTATTGCTCTTGTTTTGCTGGTGCTCTTGTTTTGCTGTTGCTACTACAAACTGTTGCTACTGACAACTCAGTTGTTAAGGCTTGCAAGTATTCTTTGGCTCCCCTTGTGTCGAATTAATAAATTGGGTAATACTACCCGTGAAGACTGTTGCGATCCCCTACACTTGTGGGTCATCAAGACTATTTTCTAGCGCTGTTGCCAGGGAGCATAGCTTTATTTGTAAGTTCACTTGGATCTACTATTGTTCACCGCTGCTCCGTTCATCATGGGTAAGTCTCGTGATGGAAAGTTCCCTATTTTACCATCCACTACAAGAAGAGGTACAGTCCTAAACACCTCTGTTTCTCTTGATTCACCGTCTGTTATAAGTAATCTTGTCACACCACCACCACATACTCATGCTACACACACTAATACTACTGCTGAATTTGAAACTGCTTTTGATGCTCATGATGTTACTTCTACTGTGATTGATGCGAGTGGTTCATTAGGGCCTTTCCTAGATGCTACTATGGCTAGTCTAGGAAATACTGAAACTCCTAGTGAAGGCACTGTTACACCTGTTAGCTCACCTGCGTCTAGAGAGAGTTATGATATTAATGATGGTTACATTGAGTTCACTGATGAATTTGTTGAAGAGTGCCGAAACACACATGGTACTAGTGCTATTAAGAGTCTACTTGCTAGACATACTATTATGCCTAAACTGTCCTCTGATCCTAAGTTTGCCACCTCTCCCATAGATATTAAAGATAAAGATTATGATTTCTCTCTTGATTTATCCTATTTGGACATTGTTGAGAAAGAACCTTTTTGTGGGACTGAAAATGAGAGTGTTGTGGCTCATATAAATGAGCTTTCCACTATGAGTGCTTTGTTCTCTATGATTTTAAGATGCACAAGTATTTTGTTACTAAGATCTTCCCTTTTTCACTAAAAGGAGAAGCTAGGGCTTGGTTTAATAGATTACCTCCTGGTTCCATTGATAGCCCTGATTGCTTGATTGCTTCTTTCAAAATATTTTCCTCCCAGTGCTAGACATGCTGCTTTGCAGAGACTTTTTGATTTTAAACAGGGAGAAGAAGATAAATTGCCTGAGTCATGGACAAGGTTCTGTGCCTTGATTCATGCACATCCTGGATGTCCATTGCCTAAGAATGAGCTTCTTGATATTTATTATAATGGACTAACTGATGATTCTAGGACCTACCTAGATAGCTTTGCTGATTGTGTTTTCACGAAAAGAACTCCTACAGATGCTGAAGAATTAATGGCTAAGATAAGCAAGAAGTATGATGATTGGACTTCAACTGAGCTAAATACACATGTGCCTATTACTCCTAAACCAATTGTGCCTGAACCAGTTCCAACACCAACACCAAGGAAGAGGGGAGTTATTGCATTAAATGATGAAGTGATGAAGGAAGCTAAGAAGTGTCTAAAGGAGAAAGGTACTAGAGCTGAAGATGTGAAGAATCTGCCTCCTATAGAAGAATTATGTAAGCCAATTCCCCACTCATCTACTATTGAGGTACACACTCTCACTTTAATGAAGGTGATATTCCCTATGGTAAGCCTCCTGATCAATGCTTAGAGGAACTCGACGCATTTATTGTTAAACAAGGTAATTTTAATAAACAAGTTCAGAATCATATATTGGAAAACTCTAGAGCTATCAATGAGTTGAAAGATATTATGGAAAGAATTCCTAATGATATTAAAATTCTTTGTAAACACTTTCAAATGGTTCAAACCCAACTTGACCAACTTGCTAAGGTACAAAAGGATATGCTAGTCAATGCCTCAGGAGATAAACATGCTTATGGATTTAGAACTAGGAGTGGTATAGCTACTCAAGATCCTTTATATCCTGAAGGACACCCTAAAAGAATTGAGCAGGATTCTCAACAAGGTGAAAGTAGTGGTAGTCCTCGTAAGAGAAAGAAAAAGAAACATAAGATAGTTGAGGAACCACTTGAACCTGTTGTAGATCCTAATAGTATATTTGTCTCTGATGCTGAAACCGAGAGTGGTAATAATAATGATGCTCCTGATAAAGAGGAAGTTGAGGAGGAACCTGAGAATCACACTAAGAACACTATGTACACTAAGGAAGATTTTATTGCTAGGAAACATGGTAGTCAGAGAGAACCTTGGGTGCAGAAACCTATGCCTTTTCCAGGTAAGAAACACAAGTCGAAGGAGGAAGAACACTACAACAAGTTTTGTGAGTGGATGAAATATTTATTTTTATAAATTCCTTTGACTGATGCTATTAAGTTGCCTCCTTATTCAAAGTATATGAAGGATATTGTCTCTAATAAAAGGAAGATTCCTAATGAGGATATTTCTACTATGCTTGCTAATTATTACTTCAATGGTAAGGTTCCAAAGAAACTTGGTGATCCAGGTATACCAACTATTCCTTTCTCCATTAAGAATAATTATGCTAGAACTGCTTTATGTGATCTGGGAGCTGGAGTTAGTGTTATGCCTTTTTCTCTCTACAAGAGACTCCAGCTAGAAAAGTTGATATCAAATGATATATCTTTGCAAATGGCTGATAAGTCAGCTACTATTCCTGTTGGTATTTGTGAGGATGTTCCTGTTCAAGTGGCTCATAATTGCTTGGTTTTAACTGATTTTGTTGTGCTTGAAATGCATGAAGATGATAATATGTCTATTATTCTTGGGAGACATTTTCTTAATACTGCAAGTGCTGTCATTAATTGTAATCAAGGAAAATTAACATTCAATATTAATGACAAAAAGCATACTATCTATTTCCCCAAGAAGGTTGCTAAGAGCTATTGCCTGAATTCCGTTGAAAATATTGAGAGCATCAAGGTTGGAGAAATATATTGTCCCATTCCATAAGAAAATTTTGAAACTATTATGATTGGGACCATTGATATCAAGTATGAGGTAACATAATGACCTTGTGAAATGCAAAGTTTTGTTTCATATAAGATTGTTTTGGTAACAAGACTTGATCAACCTTGTTAACAAAAGAATTTTAATGAACAAAATAATGTGTTCACTGTGGTTGTACTTGCTTTCTTTTACTTTTCTCCTTCCTAGTCTTTGCCTTTCTTTTGTTGGCTTTGGTTTTGTTAGTTGTTTGCTTGTTAGAGTGTGTTAGAACTTCTGTAGTTTGGTTTTGGTTTGCTTTTGCTTCTTCTGAAAAAACTATTTCTGCGAGAAAATCAATTTTCATACCCTGAAAATTGGCCAAAAATAAAGTTTCCCGAAAAATCCCAGAAAATTCAAAATAATTTTTCCTCAAAAAAGGGGCATAGGGACACCTGGAGTGACCCAAGGAGCCACCCCAGGCGCCCACACCCCAGGTAGGCGCGACCTGCCCATGGGTGGCGCCTAGGGGGGTCTGGCCCACCTAGGGCCCTTCAAGGTGCCCCCTCATAGCCATCTTCTTTCTCTCTCCTGAAAAACACCGGAAAACTTGGTCAAGCTCGAGTTCTTGCTGTTATTGCTCGCGATTTTCGATCTCCTTGCTCATCCCATCTTTGCTGCTGATTTTTGGAGGGATTGCTCCTTGGTATGTGCCTCCCCCACTTGTCCAATTAGATTTGTGATTGGTAGATTGTATCTTGAGTATTTTGCTGCTATAGGTGACAGGTTGTGTGAGATTTCATGCTTGTTCTATGCTTAGAGATTTCATTTTTATGCATGTGTAGCCCTTTAGCAAGTTCCTATAGTAGTTTCTCATCATCTATCAACTTGGAAATCACTTGGTTTGATGTTTGTCTAAAAATTTCAGAAAAGAGTGGTCATGGACAACCACACATTTGGAGAGATATTTGAGAGGTGATGCACCTATAAGGGCAAGGCCTTCAATATCATCCTCCCGTGCTAGGCCCTCAAACAATGAGGATCTCATCACTCCGCGATTCGGCGACGAGGGAGATGAGGGGGATGCGCACCCCTCCGCCTTTCCTTGCCAAACCTTCTTGCGGGTTGTTGGGATTCTTGATGATTTTATGACCTTGGTTCAGAGGGCTGGACTAACAAGCCTTATGCAGGATGAGAGCGTGCAATATTCTACGCTCACTAAAACATTTGTGGAGAGCTTCTCCTTTACTAACAGCATGTTCAATCCAGATGTTTCCTTCAAAATTTATGGCAGGTCTTACCATATGACGTTGAAGAAATTTTGTGAGGCTCTGGGACTTTGTACAGCCGGGTCAGCAAAAAAGATTCCAGCTCAACCCGTTGATTTGTTGGAGCTCTACCGCAGAATAACCAATGATGATAACTGTAGAGCTCAACGGGGAAAGATAAGAAACATTCAGCTTCCAGCCATCGGGTACTTCACTTACTATCTTGCCACCAGTGTTCTTGGTAGGGAGAACACTAGTAATATTTCCAGCTATCATTTGGCTATCTTAGCCGTTGCACTCAACAATGATACTAAGTACAATCTTGGTTCTCTCATTGCTCGTCGTTTAACTGCTAAGGGACCCATTTATGGGGGAATTATTGCTATGCGTGTTGCTACTGCCTTGGACATTGCTGTTGATCCAAATGATACGGTTTTGGCTCCTCAGAGGTTTGATCTTGCTGCCATGAAGGCGCACCACTTTGTCACTAATGGCTCTACCCTTGAGAACTTGGTTTATAAAATGTTGTTTATTGACGGGGAAGAGAGAGAGAGAGATCCCTCTACCCAAATCACTTTGTTTAGTATTTCTTAGGGACCTTTGTCACGCTCCAAGGAGCATATGGATGACAAGCTGCGCTCTCTTAGCTTCTATGGACACTATCAGGAGGAAGCACCCTCGTATGACCCTGTTGTACACTACACGGGGGAGTCCTCGAGCTCGTACCAGGACGAGGGAACCTTGTCGTCGTACTACGGAGGTGCACTGATGACCCACAAGTGTAGGGGATCGCAACAGTCTTCGCGGGTAGTATTAACCAATTTATTGATTCGACACAAGGGGAGCCAAAGAATACTTGCAAGTCTTAACAACTGAGTTGTCAATTCAGCTGCACCTGGAAATAGTTCTTGCTCACAGAAGTTTATCAGTGGTAACAGTTTGGTAGTAGTAACAGCAACAACAACAGTAACAGTGAAACATGAGCAATAGTAACAGTAACGGTAACAGTAGGATTCGAGTGCGGTAGGCATAGGGATGGATGGACGGGTGTTGCATGGACGAGTCTAAACATGTAACTTCAAGATCTAGGGAATTGCAGATAAATAATAACAAGCATCCAAGTACTAAACAATCCTACGCATGTGCTCCAAATATAGTCATACGTGCTCGCAATGAGAACTTGCACAACCTCTTCTATCCAGCCTGCCCGTGGCAGCGAGGCCTCTAGGGAACTACTGGCAATTAAGGTGCTCCTTTTAATAGAGCACCGGAGCAAAGCATTAACACTCCATGAACACGTGTGATCCTCACACCATAGCCATCCCCTCCGGTTGTCCCAATTATTATCACTTTGGGGCCTTTGGATCCGGACAATGATATGTGTACACAACTTGCAGATAAGATCACAAACAATACTATCATCATGATTCAATAATAAGTTCAGATCTAAGATCATGGCACTCGGGCCCTAGTGACAAGCATTAAGCACAACAAGTTGCAACAAAGTCAAATAGCACTAATAGAGATACTAGGCATTATGCCCTAACAGATCTTATTCGATTACATGATAGAACTCATCCAATCCCTACCATCCCCAAGCCTACAGCGGGGGATTACTCACTCATGGATGAGGGAAACATCGTTGGTTGATGGATATGCGTTGGTGATGACGATGGCGATAATCCTCTCCAAATTCCCCGTCCCAGCACGGTGCCAGAACGAAGTTTCTGGATCCGAATCTTGGTTTCTGGTGGTGGCGGCGGAGCGGAATTCTTTCTGGAAAACTATCGAACCCCCCTTAGTTTTAGGTCGAAAGGCAACTTATAGGCGTAGAGGGAGGCCGAGGAGTTGCCTGGGGTGGCAGCACCCTCTCCAGGCGCGGGGTCAGGTGGGCCCGCGCCATGGGTGGGTCTGGCCCCCCAGGCCTCCCCTCTGTCTACCCTTCTGGCTCCGTGGATCTTCTGGTGAAAAATAGTTTTTGGCATATTTTCCGGGATTTTTCCTGATAGTTAATTTTCTGCACAAAAACAAGACACCAAGGTAATTCTGCTGAAAACAGCGTCAGTCCGTGTTAGTTGCATCCAAATCACACAAGATTAGAGGAGAAACAATAGCAAAGTGTTCGAAAAAGTAGATATGTTTTGGACGTATCAACTCCCCCAAGCTTAGCTTATTGCTTATCCTCAAGCAATTGAGTTGAAAACTGAGTGCGATAAAAGAACTTTCACGAACACTTTGCTTCATATGATGTATATATTCTCAGCACAGGAGTAGATGCTTAGACAATTCATAATAAGAAGTATGCAACTAAGTCTACTCAATAGTCATTGCAAGCTACCAAGAGAAACCAACTCAATAATAATAAGTAGCATGAAACATAAACATAAGCAACATTGCAATGCTCATAATAAGGTATGATAGAGTGGTATCTCGCTTGCCTTTGTTTGAAGAGCACAATATAAATGCTAAGGCACCTCTGAAGTTCAAGTGAAGACTAGAGGTAAAGATATCAGAGATACAAGCATCAAAGTCATCACATAATTAACCAAGTTTTGGAACAAACACAAGAATGACAACTATGATCTCAAGAAGGTGCTCATAGAATATGTGGTGACTCAACAAAATTGTGAAGACGGTTTTGTGAAGGTATGAAAAGCTTCCTAATGCTGAAAGGAAGGTACTCATTAGCTTTGAGCTCTCATTGCCCCTATCATAGGCATGTTCATGTGGTTAAGGTGAAAGTGAGGTCCACTCTGAATCATATGCTTGACAGACCATAGGCTTAAAATCCCAAGTCCCTTGAGTACGAGGGCCGCTCCGCATGCTACTCAACTTTGGTCACCTGAAAGTTCTTGTCATTGTAAATACATGCATATCATCGAGAACCGCCAACGGGGTACCCCTTGCATATGGTACAGGAGCTTTCCCATAACCAAAATGACAAGGCAAGCAGACAATGAGCATCTCATTAATCTTTTTATTTACCATATGCATAGCTTTTTATTGAGGATGCTTCCTAGATGCTCATTACAGTGATGCTGCAAGTTTCCACCATGATTAAGCATGGCTTAGGCTAGCGGCCCAGGCGTTTCTCTAACAAAATGTATAAACTCCATGAACTCACAACCTCCCCTTTTATTTCATATCATCGACATCCGTAAACAAAAGAGCAAAGAATCAACTGGATGAGATATCCAACAGGTGTTGAAAGCCTTCCCCGTGACAACACGGTTCTGCTGACTCCCAGCATATAATAAGCAAGCATATAACTTTCATGGACTAGTCACAATGGTTCAGAATTATTAAGCGCAAGGAATAAAGTGTGCCATCAATTTCGTGAGAGCTTTACTAACTAACTTTCTCAAAACAGACAAACATTTTATTTTGAAAGAAAACACGACATATATAAAATATGCACTGAAGTAGAAAATGATGTTAATAGGTAGGTATGGTGGACACAGTTGGCAATATTGGTTTTGAGGAGTTGGAAGCACAGGTAGAGCACATACTCAGTGCAAGTGAAGGCTAGCAATAGAGAGGGAGCGACAAACGAGAGAGCAATAACTGTCATAATCATGCTTGCAACAAAACAGGACTAATTATGGCATGAAAGTGATACAAGAACTCTGAGGCAAAATAAATCATCGAGGCTTACTGACTATTGATTAGTCATATGCATGTGTGAGCATGTTCCAAGTCAATTCACATGAACAGTCAGAGGAGGATACCACAATATTATACCAAAGTATGAATAAAACAATGCAAGCAAACTTTCATATGACATGCTACAAACTATTAGCAAGTTGGGGCTAATCATAGACAAGCAAGAACTACTAAGCATCCATAATGACATACACCTTACACAAACATGCTAAGCATGCTCACAATGATGAGTATATGTACAAAAATGAAACAAATAGAGTTCGCTACCAGCCTCTTACCACACCTCGAGTTGTCTTAATCTTCATTATTGCCGTTCACTTGTGTGACTTGAATATTAACATGAAACCAAATCCACTGAGGACGGCTGAACCCCTGCAAAGAACTCACAAAACCAAAGAAGAACAACAAATATTTTTGGTGTTTTCGATTTTTTAGAAACAAGCAAACAAAGAAAAACAAAACAAAAACAAAGCAAACCAAAAAAAGCAAAATCTTTTTGGATTTTTCTTTTAAGGCAAACCAAAGAAAAGAAACAGACCAAGAGAAACAACAAAAATATTTTTGGTATTTTTGTGTTTTTGAGAAAGAAGCAACAAGAACCAAAAAGAAAGCGAAACAATGGATGTACAAAGAACCGACCGAACATGGTATATAAATGAGTGTGATGTTGGTATACCTCCCCCCAAGCTTAGGCTTTTGGCCTAAGCGGGGCTCAATCCCATGGTGCCCAAGTAGATGCACCTTCGTAGTATGTCGAGGAAGCTCCCTCGTCCTGGTACGAGCTCGAGGCCTCCCCTGTATAGTGTACCGCGGGGTCATATGAGGGCGCTTCCTCCTGATAGTGCCCGTGGAAGTTGAGAGAGTGCAGGTTGTCATCCATCTCCGCCTTCGTGCGTGACCAAGGTCCCTGAGAAATACTTAACAAAGTGGTTTGGGGTAGAGAGATCTCTCTCTCTTCCCCGTCAGTAAACTTCATTCTATAAACCAAGTTCTCAAGAGTAGAGCTAGTGGTGACAAAGTGGTGCGCCTTCATGGCAGCAAGTTCAAGCCTCAGAGGATCCAAAACTATCATGTGGATCAACAACAATGTCCAAGGTAGCAGCAATACGAGTAGCAATAATTCCCCCATAAATGGGTCCCTTAGCAGCTAAACGACGAGCAATGAGGAAACCAAGATTATACTTATCCTCACCGTAGAGCACAACATCTAAGAAGGCCAATTGATAGTTGGAGATATTACTAGTGTTCTCCCTACCAAGAACACTGGTGGTAAGATAGTAGGCAAAGTACCTGATGGCTGAAAGTTGAATATTCTTTATCTTCCCTCGTTGAGCTCTACGGTCATCATCATTGGTTATTCCTCGGTAAAGCTCCAACAAATCAGCGGGAAGAGCTGGAATCTTCTTTGATGACCCAGTTGTACAGAGTCCCAGGGCCTTGCAAAATTTCTTCAAAGACATAGAATGAGCCCTGTCATAAATTTTGAAAGACACTGAGGGCTTGAACATGTTGTTAGTAAAGGAGAAACTCTCCACAAATGTTTTAGTAAGCACAGCATATTGTGCACTCTCATCCTGCATGAAACTTGTTAGACCATCCCTCTCAATCAAAGTCATGAAATCGTTAAGAATCCCAACAGCTCTCAAGAAAGCTTAGCAAGGAAAGGTGGAGGGGTGCGCATCCCCTTCATCTCCCTCGTCACCAAATTGCGGAGTGATGAGATCCTCATTGTATGAGGGTCTAGTACTAGTAGATAACCTTGGAAGCCTTGCCCTTCTAGGTGCATCACTCTCAAATATATCACCAAATGTGTGGTGGTCCATGACTTCACTTTGCTGAAATTTTTAGACAACCATCAAACCAAGTGATTTCTAAGTTGATAAATGATGAGCATCTACTATAGGAACTTGCTAGAGGACTACACATGCATCAAAACAAAGTTTCTAAGCATAGAACAAGCATGCAAGCTCAAACAACCTGTCACATATAGCAGCAAAATACTCAAGATATAATCTACCAATCACAAATCTAATTGGACAAGTGGAGGAGGCACATACCAAGGAGCAATCCCTCCAAAAATCAGCACTTGAGATGGGATGAACAACCAGATCGAAAATCGCGAGAAATAACAACAAGCACTCGAGCTTGAGAAAGTTTTCTGGTGTTTTTCGGGAGAGAGAAAGAAGGTGGCTTTGAGGAGGCAGCCTGGAGGGGCCCAGGTGGGCTAGACCTCCCCCAGGCGCCACCAGTGGTGGGCCTGCGCCTACCAAAGGTGTGGTGGCCTGGGGTGGCCCCTGGGTCACCTCTGGTGCCTCTCTGCCCCTTTTTATGAGGAAAAAAATATTTTGAATTTTCTGGGATTTTTCGGGAAACTTTATTTTTGGCCAATTTTCAGGGTATGAAAATTGATTTTCTCGCAGAAACAGTTTTTTTCAGAAGAAGCAAAAGCAAACCAGAAGCCAAACTACAGGAGCTCTAAGAAACTCAAACAAGCAAACTACTAGCAAAACTAAAGCTAAAGCAAAGACTAGGAAGGAGAAAAGTAAAAGAAAGCAAGTATAACCAAAGTGGAAACATTATTTTGTTTATTAAAATCCTTTTGCTAACAAGGTTGATCAAGTCTTGTTACCAAAACAATCTTATATGAAACAAAACTTTGCATTCCACAAGGTGATTATGTTACCTCATACTTGATAGCAATGGTCCCAGTCATAATAGTTTCAAAATTTTCTTGTGGAATGGGACTATATATTTCTCCAACCTTGATGCTCTCAATATTTTCAATGGAATTCAGGCAATAGCTTCTAACAACCTTCTTGGGGAAATAGACAGTGTGATATTTGTCATTAATATTAAATGTCACTTTTCCTTAATTGCAATTGATGACAACACCTGCAGTATCAAGAAAAGGTCTCCCAAGAATAATAAACATATCATCATCTTGAGGTATTTCAAGCACAACAAAATCAGTTAAAACCATGCAATTATGAGCAACTTGAACAGGAACATCCTCACATATACCATTAGGAATAGTAATTGACCTATCAGCCATTTGCAAAGATATATCAGTTGGTATCAACGTTTCTAGCTGGAGTCTCTTGTAGAGAGAAAAAGGCATAACACTAACTCTAGCTCCCAAATCACATAAAGTAGTTCTAACATAATTGTTCTTAATAGAGCAGGGAATAGTTGGTATACCTGGATCACCAAGTTTCTTTGGAACCTTACCATTGAAGGAGTAATTAGCAAGCAAAGTAGAAATTTCCTCATTAGGAATCTTCCTATTATTAGAGACAATATCCTTCATATACTTTGAATAAGGAGGCAACTTAATAGCATCAGTCAAAGGAATTTGCAAGAATAAAGGTTTCATCCACTCACAAAACTTGTTGTAGTGTTCTTTCTCCTTTGACTTGTGTTTCTTACCTGGAAAAAGGCATAGGTTTTTGCACCCAAGGTTCTCTCTTTACCATGTTTATTAGCAATAAAATCGTCCTTTGTGTACCTAGTGTTCTTAGTGTGCTTCTCAGGTTCTTCCTCACCTCCCTACTTATCAGGAGACTCATTATT
Source organism: Avena sativa (assembly GCA_916181665.1). Taxonomy (NCBI): domain Eukaryota; kingdom Viridiplantae; phylum Streptophyta; class Magnoliopsida; order Poales; family Poaceae; genus Avena; species Avena sativa. Next base: position 376,977,842 of record OV702279.1, on the reverse strand, counting down.
ATTACCACTCTTAGTTTCAGCATCAGAGACAGATATACTATTAGGATCTACAGCAGGTTCAAGTGGTTCCTCAACTACTTTATGTTTCTTTTTCTTTCTCTTACAAGGACTACCACTATATTCACCTTGTTGGGAATCCCGCTCTATTCTTTTAGGGTGTCCTTCAGGATATAAAGGATCTTGAGTAGCCATACCACTCCTAGTTCTAATTCCATAAGCATGTTTATTTCCTGAAGCATTAACTAGCATATCCTTTTGTACCTTAGCAAGTTGATCAAGTTGGGTTTGAACCATTTGAAAGTGTTTACAAAGCATTTTAGTATCATTAGAAGTTCTTTCCACAATATCTTTCAACTCATGGATAACTCTAGAGTTTTCCAATAAATGATTTTGAACTTGTTTATTAAAATTACCTTGTTTAACAATAAATGTGTCAAGTTCCTCCAAGCATTGATCAGGAGGCTTAGCATAAGGAATATCACCTTCATTAAATTGGAGAGAGTGTACCTCAATAGTATATGAGTGGGGAATTGGCTTACATAATTCTTCTATAGAAGGTAGATTCTTCACATCTTCAGCTCTAATACCTTTCTCCTTTAGACACTTCTTAGCTTCCTTCATCACTTCATCATTTAATGCAATAACTCCCCTCTTCTTTATTGTTGGTGCTGGAATTGGTTTAGGAACAACTAGTTCAGGAGTAATAGGCTCGGGTGTATTTAGCTCAGTTGAAGTCCAATCATCATAATTCTTGATTATCTTGGTCATTAATTCTTCAGCATCTGTAGGAGTCCTTTTCCTAAAAACACAATCAGCAAAGCTATTTAGGTATGTCCTAGAATCATTAGTTAGTCCTTTATAATAAATATCAAGAAGCTCATTCTTAGGTAATGGACATCCAGGATGTGCATGAGTCAATGCACAGAACCTTGTCCATGACTCAGGCAATTTCTCTTCTTCTCCCTGTTTAAAATCAAAAAGTCTCTACAAAGCAGCATGTCTAGCACTGGGAGGAAAATATTTATGGAAGAAAGAAGCAATCAAGAAATCATGGCTATCAATGGAACCAGGAGGTAATCTATTAAACCAAGCCCTAGCTTCTCCTTTTAGTGAAAAAGGGAAGATCTTAGTAACAAAGTACTTGCGCATCTTAAAATCATCAGAGAAAAAAGCACTCATAGTAGATAGCTCATTCATATGAGCCACAACACTCTCATTTTCAGTCCCACAAAAAGGCATAATAGTACTTCTAGCAATGAGACTCTTCATAGCACTAGTACCATGTGTGTTTCAGCACTCTTCAACAAATTCATCACTGAACTCAATGTAACCATCATTAATATCATAACTCTCATTAGCCTCAGGTGAGCTAACAGGTGTAACAGTGGCTTCACTAGGAGTTTCAGTATTTCCTAGACTAGCCATAGTAGCATCTAGAAAAGGACCTAGTGGACCACTCGCATCAAGCACAGTAGAAGTAACATCATGAGCATCAAAAGTAGTTTCAGATTCAGCAGTAGTAGCAGTGTGCGTAGCATGAGTATGTGGTGGTGGTGTGACAAGCTTACTTATAACAGACGGTGAATCAAGGGCAACAGAGGTGTTTAGGATTGTACCTCTTCTTGTAGTGGATGGTAAAATAGGGAACTTTCCATCACGAGACTTACCCATGATGAACAGAGGTCAGGTGGCAGCACCTCCTCCAGGCACGGGGTCAGGTGGGCCCGCGCCTAGGGTGGGTCTGGCCCCCCCAGGCCTCCCCTCTGTCTCCCCTTCTGGCTCCGTGGATCTTCTGGTGAAAAATAGTTTCTGGCATATTTTCCGGAATTTTTCCTGATAGTTGATTTTTTGCACAAAAACAAGACACCAAGGTAATTCTGCTGAAAACAGCGTCAGTCCGTGTTAGTTGCATCCAAATCACACAAGTTTAGAGGAGAAACAATAGGAAAGTGTTCAAGAAAGTAGATACGTTTTGGACGTATCATGCACCTACTTGGGCCCCATGCGATTGAGCCCCACTTAGGCCAAAATCCTAAGCTTGGGGGGAGGTATACCGACATCACACTCATCTATATATCATGTTTGGTCAGTTCTTTGTATATCCATTGTTTCACTTTCTTTTTGGTTCTTGTTGCTTCTTTGTCAAAAACACAAAAATACCAAAAATATTTTCGTTGTTTCTCTTGCTTTGTTTCCTTCTTGTTTGGTTTGACTTTTCTTTGTTTGGTTTTGCTTTGTTTGCTTTCTTTAAAAAATCGAAAACACCAAAAATATTTGTTGTTCTTCTTTGGTTTTGTGAGTTCTTTGCAGGGTTCAGCCGTCCTCAGTGAATTTGGTTTCATGTTATTATTCAAGTCACACAAGTGAAGGGCAATAATGAAGATTAAGATAACTCGAGGTGTGGTAAGAGGCTGGTAACGAACTCTATTTGTTTTCATTTTTGTACATATACTCATCATTGTGAGCATGCTTAGTCTATTCATTGTAAGGCGTATGTTACTGATGGATGCTTAGTAGTTATTGCTTGTCTATGATTAGCTCCAGCTTGCTAATAGTTTGTAGCATGTCCTATGAATGTTTGCTTGCATTTTTTATTCATATTTTGGTATGATATTGTGGTATCCTCCTCTGAAAGTTTCATGTGAATCGATTTGGCACATGCTCACACATGCATATGACTAAGCAATAGTCAGTAAGCCTCGATGATTTATTTTGCATCAGAGCTCTTGTATCACTTTCATGCCATAATTAGTCCTGTTTTGTTGCAAGTATGATTATGACAATTATTGCTCTTTCATTTGTCGCTCCCTCTCTTTTGATAGCCTTCACTCGCACTGAGTATGAGCTCTACATGTGCTTCCAACTCCCCAAAACCAATATTGCCAGCAGTGTCCACCATACCTCTACCTATTAGCATCATTTGCTATTCTAGTGCATATTCTATATGCCTTGTTTTCTTACAAATAAAATGTTTGTCTGTTTTGAGAAATTTAGTTAGTAAATCTCTCACGAACTTGATGGCACACTTTATTCCTTGCACTTAATAATCTTGAACCATTGTGACCTGTCCATGAAAGTTATATGCTTGCAAATTATATGCTGGGAGTCAGCAGAACCGTGCTGACACGGGGAACGCTTTCAACACTTTTGTATACATATCCAGTTGATACCTTGATCTTTTGTTTGCGGATGTCGATGGTGTGAAATAAAAGGGGAGCTTGTGAGTTCATAGAGTCTATACATTGTGTTAGAGAAACGCATGTGCCGCTAGCCTAAGCATGCCTAATCATGGTGGAAACTTACAACATCACCATAATGAGCATTCTATGAAGCATCCTCAATAAAAATCTATGCACATAGTAAATAAAAAGATCGCCGAGATGCTCATTGTCTACTTGGCTTGTCATTTTTTATCACGGGATAGCTCATGTATCATGTGCAAGGGGTACCCCGTTGGCGGTTCTCTATGATATGCATATATGTACAATGACAAGAACTTGCAGGTAACCAAAGTTGAGTAGCATGCGGAGCGGCCCTCGTACTCAAGGGACTTGGGATTTCCAGTTTATGGTCTGTCAAGCATATAACTCATACTGGACCACACTTTCACCTTAACCACATGAAGATGCCTATGATAGGGGCAATGAGAGCTCAAAGCTAGTGAGTACCTTCCTTTCAGCATTAGGAAGCCTTTCAAACTTTTCAAAACCTTTTCACAACCTTGTTGAGTCACCACCTATTCTATAAGAACCTTCTTGAGAGCATAGTTATCATTCTTGCGTTTGTCTCAAAACTTGGTTAATTATGTCATGACTTTGATGCTTGTATCTCTGATATATTTATCTCTAGTCTTCACTTGAACTTTAGGGGTTCCTTGGCATTTATATTGTGCTCTACAAACAAAGGCAAGCGAGATACCACTCTATCATACCTTACTATGAGCATTGCAATGTTGCTTATATTTATGTTCCATGCTACTTATTATTATTGAGTTGGTTTCTCTTCATAGCTTGCAATGACTATTGAGTAGACTTGGTTGCATGCTTCTTATTATGAATGGTTTAAGTATCTACTCCTGTGCTGAGAATATATACATCATATGAAGCAAATGTGTTCGTGAAAGTTCTTTTATCGCACTCAGTTTTCAACTGAATTGCTTGAGGACAAGCAATAAGCTAAGCTTGGGGGAGTTGATACGTCCAAAATGTATCTACTTTCCCGAACACTTCTGCTATTGTTTCTCCTCTAAACTTGTGTGATTTGGATACAACTAACACGGACTGACGCTGCTTTCAGCAGAATTACCTTGGTGTCTAGTTTTTGTGCAGAAAATCAACTATCAGGAAAAATCCCGGAAAATATGCTAAAAATTATATTTCACCAGAAGACCCACGGAGACAGAAGACGAAACGTGTCGTGGGAATGACCACGGCAGACGCTGCAATCGGCAGCGAGTAGTAGAACGAAGGGCAAGGGCGGCCAGCCATCTGCGGTGCGAGATGAGGACGGAGACACAGGGTTTTACCCAGGTTCGGCCCCCCGGAGGGTAAAGACCTACTCCTGCTAGATTGTATTATGATGGAGGTACAATGGGGAGAGCTCGACGGCTAGGCGGCGAGTCGCTTGGGTGGATGATGGAACGTATCTTTACACGCCCTATAGGGAGGTTTATATAGACTCACCCTCCCCTAGGGTTTACATATCTCAACCGAATCAGTTAAGGTTTCGGTACTCGTTTAACCTAATCCGACTAGGCCTATCTACTTTCCTGGGCCTCCAGCTTCCAGTCGCTTGGATCCACCCCAGGTCTTGATCCAGTCGCCGTCTTGCAGGCCCACTCGCCAGTTCCTGGGCCAGTCGGAAACGTCCTGCTGGGTATACCCCGGTAGGCATATCCCCATCAGTAGTCCCCGAGGCCATCATCGATTGGGCGCAGGTGGTTGCTGGCAGTCGGAGCATATGGGTCCAATGTGGACATCCAGTCGAATCAGTGGCGGGCTCCTGAATAAAGGAAAAAACTAGTCACTCTGGTCGCAGCTTGGCGAACGGGTCGGCGAAATATTTAGTCACTGTGGTAGTGATCGGGTCGGCGAGCCGAGTGGCTGAATTTGGACCGTCAAACGCAGTCAAAACTAGCCGTTGGGGTAATCCAACGGTAACTTTTGGCGTAATCACCGCGTAGTAACGGCTTCCTGATTTGGCGGGTAACAACCACTATATAAAGGGAATGGTAGGCGATCGGAGAACCACCCCCTTGTCATTTCCTCCGATTGCACGCACCCCGATTTCTTCCGCATCGCGATCCAGCCGATCCAAATCCTCCAACCTCCATGAACCTTTCCGCCAATGCCCCCCTCCACCGAACCATGGGGCAGGTCCAAGTGTACGAGAGCGCTACTGGCGTCTTTCGAGGAGGCCGGGATCCTGCGCGCCAGTAGGTGGCGCATCCCCGCGGCCGGAGAGGTGACTCCGGACCTGCGCGAGGGAGAATTCGTCTGCTTCACCAGCCACCTGGAACGGGGGCTGGGATTCCCCACATCTCTCTTCTTCCGGCGCTTCTGCGCCTTCTACGGGATCCAGCCATCGGACATGGGCCCGCACAGCATTGAGCAGCTCGCCATTTTCGTGGCGTTCTGCGAGTGCTACCTGGGCTGCAGGCCCTACTTCCCCCTGTGGCAAGATCTGTTCCACGGGAGGATCAGTCGCGAAGAAGCAGACGGCCCAATGCTCGCTGCGGGCGGCCTGACGTTTCAGTTGAAGTCGAAGGCCTCCTTTTTTGACCTGATGCTACCTGCCAAGGCGGCGAGCGAGTGGAAGAAGTCTTGGTTTTACGTCACCGAGGCGACTCCAGACGGCGAGGTGGCGATCCCAAGATACTCCGCCGACCGGCCCGAACCGCGCCGACTCCAAGTCGGCAAACTCCCAATAGACCAGCGGATGGTCGTGGATGAGATGCTTCAGACCATCTGCGGCCTGAAGAAGAAGGGTCTTCAGACCATCAATTTGTACAACTATTGGCTCGAGCGGCAACTCGTTCCCCTGGCCCGCCGTGACCATTACATGTACGAGTACACGGGCCGGGAAGACCCGACGAAGTCCTGCCTTGCCGAGTGGAAATTCGAGGACTACGTCCCGGCGTTGAAGAAGATCACCCAGACGGTGTACCTGGACGCGAAGGCTGGGGTCGCCCCCTACACCGCGAAGCATCCAGCCCCGACGGTAAGTCACTTTTTACCATTCGCAGTCGCAGTTGATGCTGTCGCGGTTATATTGACATTACTTTATGCTTGCTACAGTTATTTCAAGTGGTGGAAGTGTGGCTTCCGCCTGCGGACGACGAGAACTCGAGCCCGTCCGTCCAGGACGGGGGCGAGTCGCCTCCCACCAAGGGCGGCGCCGAGAGCGACAGGAGCAACGACGACGACGAGTCCGAGGAAGAGGCCGCCCCATTGGTTCGCAAAACTCGCGGGCAGCGTCAGCGCGAACTCGAGGCGAGTAGAAGTCTTGAACGTCATGATGATGACGACGACGAGCTTCCCGAGCTCACCTCGCGTCGCGAGGCCACTTCGTCGAAGAAGAAGAAGAAGAAGAAGGAGGTGAAGGCCCCTCCGAAGAGGAAGACGAAGCCAGCGAGACAGGCATCTCCGCCACATTCGGCGAGCAGTTCTGACGCCACCAGCCTGGCCAGGGACGAAGTGCCACAAACGACGGCAACACCGGATGTCACCGCCGTCCTGAGTGAGGTGCCTCTGGCCTCGATTCCTCCCCCATTCGCCCCAGTCTCTGGGTCGGGGGTTGCTCCAGCCGCGGCAGCTTTGCCTCCCAGGAGAGCTCCTGCCGAAAACATGGTGGAGGCTCCTGTCGCGGCCTCGTCAACGAAGAGTTCATCCGTGTCTTGGGCGCATGATGTCCTGGATATGGGTCTCAGTCGGAAACTGGGCCCCGAACTGGAGAAGCCGGCTAGCATCCGCACGGGGCTGCGGTTCATACCAGTCGCCAAGTGAGTTTTATTCACTTGCCTTGCTTTTCGCTGTACTCGGACCACTTTGCTAATGTAATCAATTTGCAGGACTGGAGTTAAAAAGATAAGCCATCAGTCTGTGGCCAAAGTGCCGCCAGTCGTCGCCGAGGAGGACCCCTCTCGGAAGAGGAAGGCTGATGAGGTCGCTGCCCCCATAGACAGTTCCAAGAAGGACAAGAGCGACGAAGTCGTCACGGTGTCTGACGACACGACGATTGCTCCGAGTGATCCTACGGCGGGGGAGGCCTCGGCGAACAAGGAGGGTGCTTCCTCGCCTGGGATGGCCGAGCCGGCCTATTTTGGTGCCGGCGCATCCATCGCGACCTTCCCCCGCTTCGCCAGAGCGGCTACGGCGAGTGGTACCACGCCATCGAGTCGCGCACCTAGGGTCGCCGAGACGGAGGTCGAGCAGCGTCGCGGGCACACTCCGGCTCTTCTCACATCCATGGACGCACTAAAACTTCATGGCATGCTTGGCGCAGCCATCCAGGTATGTCCAGTCCCCGAGGATCGGACCACTGAATTGCAGTGGTCAGATTCTTTTGATGTTTTGCTTTTATTTCTCGCGCCCAGTCCCTGAGTGCGCATTCGCTGAATTTCAGCGGGTGGGCGCTTAGGGTTTTTGATCCCCAGTCCCCGAGTGTCCAGTCGCTGAATTTCAGCGGGTGGGCACTTAGGATTTTTTATCTCCAGTCCCCGAGTGTCCAGTCGCTGAATTTCAGCGGGTGGGCACTTAGGATTCCGTTTTTGTTAACTGTTTGACTTTTGTACAGGGTTTGCAGCGTGAATCAGCCGACCGGCTTGCTGCAAGGTGTCGCGCGGAGAAGGAACTTGTCGCCGTCCAAGAGGCGAACAAGGGACTCCAGGCGATTGCTATGAAGGCAGAGGAGGTTCGCCAGGGCCTTGTCCCGGCGAGTGAGCTGACGGCGGCTCAATCTGCGTTGAGTTTGGCTGAGAAGCGGATCGCCGACCTTGAGCGTGAGCTTAAGGACGCGAAGGAGGAGGCGAGCTCGGCAGATGGGCGAGCCAAGGCTGCTGTTACGGCCGCCGCTGAGGAGCGTAAGGTCTCTGACACCCTTGTTGTTGGGCTTCAAGATGACTACTCCTCTCTTCAAAGCTTCATCACGGATCTCTCCCGTCCTTTGATTGGTAAGTGTGCCTGCCTCTGCCTGTAATATTTTCATTGTTTGATCGTTGATGTACTCACTACCCCCCTCTGTCCACAGGTCGGATCATCGACAGCGCGGAAGAGGCGCAGTCGTTCGACACGCGGCAGTGTGTGACCACTCTGGTCGACTCGGCCGCATTGTCCGCGACTTGTATTCGGGCGTATCTTGAGGAGATGTCGCCCACGGAAGTGATTCCCAGCGACCTCGTCGACGTGTGGCGGTACTTGGAGAAGGCGCCATCAGTCGTCGAGTTCATGACACGGTCGGCGTTCTGGCGCGGGGCGGCGACGGCGCTTAGCCTTGGGCTCGCCCACTTCCCGGAAGATTTCGATCTGGACGACGTGACAAGTGGCTACCCGTCGTCGACGGGCTCGGTGGAGATCGCCGAGGTGCTGAAGCTAACGGACCGCGCCGCGGTGTACTCTGATCGCGTCTGGGCGATGGGCGACCTCCTTCCTTATCAGGAAACGATCGTTGCGCCTAACGACCCCGAGCCGCTGCACCTGGACTTCAAGATCGAGCAGCCCTTCCATGCGGTGATGGCGGGTGAGCTGACGACGTACCCGTCAAACCCGTACACCCCCTTCATTCGCAACCGCAAGGGTGGCGGCGAGTCGACATCAAAGCCTGCGGAATAAAACATTGTGCCCTGGGGCGTTAGTAGCGGTTCTGCCGTTGGGCATACTTTGTACTTTGTGACAATTGTGATATGCTATAATGAGATATCGTCTTATTTTCTGGATTGTCTTGTGTTGGTGATTGAGGGTTGAACGAGTCCCCGAGCGCGTCCGCCCTTTTTATGGGGTTTACCTCGTTTGTTTATGTGTTTTGTAGTTTTGAACGTTTTGTTATTGAGGTCGACTTGCCCGAGCTTGGAAAGCCAGTCGCAAGGCGACTCCCATGAGTGCTCTGTACTTCACCGTTTTCCCTTGCGCGAACGAGGTCGGGTAGCCGAGTCCCCGAGCGTGGTACTTGGTTGTTCTAGGCGCGTGTAACACCCTCAGAATCGGCCCTATGCAAGTTTCAGCGCTTCCTGCCAAACCCGCATAGAAACGATTCAAAGGTGCCCACCAGGCACTTTCGTGCGGATGGAAAATGAAGTAATAACATTACACAACAGTCCTTGATGGGACCCACAGAACAGATATATACAACAGCGACTCAAAGAGTCAAGAATATAGATCTACAGAACAAAGATCCAAATCACCTTGAAAATGATACAGCGTCCGAGTACGGACAAGATGCAATTTGAGCTAAGAGCCCTGAAGAATAACCAATGGCGTCCATAACCCTGCCCAGGCCAAGCCGGAAGGGTAACTCTGCTAACGACGTCGATCTCAAAACCTGCTTAAACAAAAGGGGTGCCGACAAAGGGCAAAGGAAAAAGAGGAGCGTCAGTACTGAGGCCAGTACACGGCGAGGCTAGAATTCGGCGGTCCTCGCCTACATAGGTATGGTGGACTGAAGCGGAAACGCAGCATGCACTAAACAACCTATAGAGACTCGATACAACTAGCGGCTATCAGAGAGGGGTAAGAAAGACCTATTCGGAACCAACCTGATGCTACCATCAGACAAACCCATCCTGGTGTTTCCCCCTCGAGACCAAACGAGGAAGTCAACCGAGGAACTCACACCGTTGGCAGTTTTATTTATTCAGTTATCGTTGCAGCAATTACTAGTCCGGTATAGATAGTCATCCTGATATAATAAGCAGTGGGCACTTTTAGTTAACCATTCCGTTGTAGTTGCGACACTTACTAGTCAAATACAATTAGCATGAGATATCCCAAACCCAGCAGTTGTTGGTACTTTTATTTAGCAATTCCGTTATAGTTGCAATACTTACTAGTCAGATACAATGGTAGCAAGCGACAACCCAAACAAGCAATTGTTGGCAGTTTTATTTAGCCATTCCATTATAGTGAAGCTGATTACTAGTCATTATAAAGTCAAATTTATAGCACTACTTTAGTTATAGTTGTCTATGATCGAGATACTGTGCTCCAAGTCGTCCATAACCGCGGACACGGCTTTCAGAAAGTTTTACCCTACAGGGGTGCACAAATAGCAACACACACTCGATCAACCTCGGAAAAACCAAATCAAAACCCAACGAGGCTTTCACGACAAAGCAATCACAGGATTCAGAAATATTTCAGGGGGCCACCCCATTGAGTACACCCGCAACGAAGTTAGCTGACTCCGAGACGGACCCAAGGTTTGGGTGGACGGCTATAAACGACTGGGAACCCGAAAGTGTGACTGGGCTTGTCGATACCGCGAAAACGTGTCCCGATCCTAAACAGTACAGGTGCTCCTCGCACAATCGTAAATAAAGCAGTAAATCATGGCATAAGTACAGGATAGTAAATAAAACCTCAAACTAGTTTGTGGCCCCAAGAAATAAGAATGAATCAAGCTCTGGCTCAGGGGGGTCCCATAATCCTCCCGGATGTGGATAGCGCGAATATTCAAGGAACAGGTATCAAGTACTCGGGGTCCTACGGGACACAAGTGGACGGTTAACAACCAAATAACATCTATTGCCCACCTGTGCCTCTGCTTACCTACTTCAATTTTAGTTGTTAAACAGTAATTAAAGTAAACGGTAATTAAAGCCATGAACATCTTCAACATTGAACATGCGGCAACACTCCAACAACTGTGGTACTGGACGACACGCAACAGCACTTGAGCAAGCGACTACGACGCGCAAGACCAACTATCTACCAAACATCAGGTAATAGGATGTGTCCAAGGCAATATATGGCTGCAAGGGATATCACGGGTACGAAAACTAGAGCAACGCAACACAGATAGCAATAGATCAACAGGAGGGAATAAATACTATAAAAGTAAGATAGGTAGAAAGGGGGAGATGCTCGCCTGAAAACATTGCCGAAGTTTCATCCGAAGATCGGGTCGACACTCGCATCAACTCAACGGCCTTATCCGCGAAGAAGCAAAGCACTAGAAGAATACAACGAATGCACTATTTAATACTACGGCAAAAGATCGAGCATGATGCATGTATGATGCATGGCTTGGCAAGGTGCGATGCAATTAGGCAATATTAAACGGAACCGGGGTCCCGATATTTATTTAGATGGTTCATGTTGTTTAGGTACCCTGCAATTTAAATGTTGTCTTAACAGGGCGAAACATGGCATCGGTTCGCTACACCAATTTAAATGGGACCAATATAAGACTAGATTTGCCCGCATATGGGCCCCATATTTAATTATAAGGTGAATCGGCATAGTGCCCCCAACCCACATGACAAATATGCATGCATGAACAATTAATATGCAACAATTTATATAGTTGGCAATTTATAAAATAGGGGCTCGGAAAAGGGGTCACACATTGGGTTCGGCGATCTTGGTTCCGGGGGTTCGGGGGTTCGGTCTCAGGGTTCAGGGTTCGACGGGATCGGTCTTCGAAGGTCGGATACAAGATGAAGAGCTTGGCGTTCCGGGAAGAAGGACTTGGCGTGCGACGTCGTCGTCATCGGTGCGGGAAGAAGGTCTTGCCGTTCCGTGTCGGAGATCTTCGGTTTCCGTGAAGTAGATCTTGTCGCACGGTGTCCGGGGTAGGCGAACTTGGCGTATTCGCATCGGCGATCTTGGCGTTCGGGTTCTCGACTTCGCATCCAGGACGAAGGTCTTGTCGCATGTGTGGTCGCCGGATCCGCGAAGTGGGCTTCGAGTATGGCGACGCATGTCGAAGATCTTGTCGGTGGCCTTGTCAACGGAAAGATCTTGTCGCATCAGACTTGCGTTGGTATTTGACAGCAACATCATCACATCAACAGTTTTTGGGCCGAGATAGGGATATCACCAATTACAAACACCCGGTGCTCGCGATGCACTAAACAGAACCGGATGCCTCTGTACAGCATCACAAGCACAAGACGGCAGCGGCAGGTGTTAAGGTGCTCGTTTGCAGGTGGACGACGGCAGACATCAACGAGGCAGAGCAGACGGGGACACGGGCTAGTGAGGGCCGTGGAGGTGGTGGAGCCCGACAGCGGCGAAGGTTGGAGCAGAGGGACGGCGAGGGGCCTGGCGGCGCCTCGAGGAAGCCACGGATGCGGGGACGAGGCACTGCAGGAGGGTCTACATGGCGATGGGGATCTCAAGGCCGGCGACGAGCTTCCAGACACGGGGAGAACGAGCTCGAGTTCGAGCTGGCCAAGAGGGAGAACGGTGACGGGAAGGAGGGGACCCAGGCGGAGAGAAGCTCGCAGCGGCGCGGCGGCTGGAGATGACGCGGATGGCAGCGGGGCAGGCCAGGAGGGCCAGAGGAGGGAGGTGGGGGAAAGGAACGTGGAAGGAGCGGGGCAGACGGGGGTGGGGTGGGTCCGGTCGGGTGGCGTGCGCGTGGGTCGCGTGTGAGTGCGTGTGTGGTGTGCGCTGGTACCAGGGGAGTGTGGGGTGGGTCGCCGACGCGCGCGCCAGGTGAGTGGCGGTGGGGTGAGGGAGTTGGGTGGTTTGGGGATTAGGGTATAGAAAGGGTAGGTCTAGGTTTTAGGTTTTATATGGGGTAGTAGGTGGACTCTGGTTGGGCCGATTGGGCCTGACCGGTGTCTGCCTTCCCCGGGGAAAATATGTCTTTATTATACTATATTTATTTTATTTGTAAAACATTTTTGAAAATACTTTTTAGACAAATAAAAGATCTGAACAGACCGATGTTTTAATTTGAAATAAAGACGGGGGTTATTTAGAAAACAAAACTAGGCGTTTCGAAATAGTTTCAGACAAACAATGCATGATGATGACGATGCAATGCACAAAAACAACGCGATTTTCTAGAAGTGGTTTTGCGGGATGCCACAATTCGACACCACTAACAATGGATCTCGCCCTCGAGATCCGCCTCATGGTACCGGAAGGAAGGTCGGCGATCTGCGTCTTCTCGCTTCGGGTAGATCATCGCGACACCACCAACAATGATTCCTTCTCCATCTTGAAATCGGCGACACCACCAACAAGGTCGGCGCTCACGCTCGTTACGAGGGCACTCCGGAGAAACAGAGGACGAAGGTAGAGGTATCGAAAAATAAGGCCACCTCTAACTTCCATGAGAAGAGGAAAAGTTACATTGATCCACCAGTTCGATGTACAAGAGTGAATAGTAAGAGTCGGGTAGGGTGATCAGTCCATCCCGTACCCAAACTATCAACTCTATACATGAATAGGAAAATCAGGCAACTCAACTCCCGAAATTTAGAATGAAGATCTTCATAAGCGGTATTCGGAGCAAAGGGGTGATGCCAGCTCTGCATTGGATCTGATGTAGATGAGGTCATCACATCGGAAAACACCGGAAGATACAACAGAAATCGTATGAAAGACACAATGATTAGGTTCCGCGATGGTTCCATTGGCATGAACAACACATGCTCAAGGTATACTCCAACTTCACCAATGCTCGTCCTTCTCATATGTTTTTCAACGATACGGATATTCAGCAAGGTACACATATAGATAAAGAGTTCAAGAACAAAAGATTGGATGAAGGGTACAACAGACAAGTTGCAGATTTGATGATCGTAGCACCGCCGTTATAAAAGGGAGAAAGCGGAACCCTGAAGGTACGACGGAAACCCCACCACGAGAAATCCTGGACTCGAAGAAAAGATAAGAGGTAGATTTCAAAACTCGCAAAGGTGAGAGGAGAGCAGCAGAGGGGTAAGGAGTAAAATCAGACCTAATCAGAACTATCCAACCGATTTTCAAAATAGTTTTGATACTCTACTTCGGCCGTTAGCTAGGTTATCCTACAGGCTGGACTTGTGGGGTATCGCAACTGCTGGGCTCTGATACCACTCTGTAACACCCTCAGAATCGGCCCTATGCAAGTTTCAGCGCTTCCTGCCAAACCCGCATAGAAACGATTCAAAGGTGCCCACCAGGCACTTTCGTGCGGGTGGAAAACGAAGTAATAACATTACACAACAGTCCTCGATGGGATCCACATAACAGATATATACAACAGCGACTCAAAGAGTCAAGAATACAGATCTACAGAACAAAGATCCAAATCACCTTGAAAATGATACAGCGTCCGAGTACGGACAAGATGCAATTTGAGCTAAGAGCCCTGAAGAATAACCAATGGCGTCCATAACCCTGCCCAGGCCAAGCCGGAAGGGTAACCCTGCTAACGACGTCGATCTCAAAACCTGCTTAAACAAAAGGGGTGCGGACAAAGGGCAAAGGAAAAAGAGGAGCATCAGTACTAAGGCCAATACACGGCGAGGCTAGAATTCGGCGGTCCTCGCCTACATAGGTATGGTGGACTGAAGCGGCAGCGCAGCATGCACTAAACAACCTATAGAGACTCGATACAACTAGCGGCTATCAGAGAGGGGTAAGAAAGACCTATTCGGAACCAACCTGATGCTACCATCAGACAAACCCATCCTGGTGTTTCCCCCTCGAGACCAAACGAGGAAGTCAACCGAGGAACTCACACCGTTGGCAGTTTTATTTATTCAGTTATCGTTGCAGCAATTACTAGTCCGGTATAGATAGTCATCCTGATATAATAAGCAGTGGGCACTTTTAGTTAACCATTCCGTTGTAGTTGCGACACTTACTAGTCAAATACAATTAGCATGAGATATCCCAAACCCAGCAGTTGTTGGTACTTTTATTTAGCCATTCCGTTATAGTTGCAATACTTACTAGTCAGATACAATGGTAGCAAGCGACAACCCAAACAAGCAATTGTTGGCAGTTTTATTTAGCCATTCCATTATAGTGAAGCTGATTACTAGTCATTATAAAGTCAAATTTATAGCACTACTTTAGTTATAGTTGTCTATGATCGAGATACTGTGCTCCAAGTCGTCCATAACCGCGGACACGGCTTTCAGAAAGTTTTACCCTGCAGGGGTGCACAAATAGCAACACACACTCGATCAACCTCGGAAAAACCAAATCAAAACCCAACGAGGCTTTCACGACAAAGCAATCACAGGATTCAGAAATATTTCAGGGGGCCACCCCATTGAGTACACCCGCAACGAAGTTAGCTGACTCCGAGACGGACCCAAGGTTTGGGTGGACGGCTGTAAATGACTGGGAACCCGAAAGTGTGACTGGGCTTGTCGATACCGCGAAAACGTGTCCCGATCCTAAACAGTACAGGTGCTCCTCGCACAATCGTAAATAAAGCAGTAAATCATGGCATAAGTACAGGATAGTAAATAAAACCTCAAACTAGTTTGTGGCCCCAAGAAATAAGAATGAATCAAGCTCTGGCTCAGGGGGGGTCCCATAATCCTCCCGGATGTGGATAGCGCGAATATTCAAGGAACAGGTATCAAGTACTCGGGGTCCTACGGGACACAAGTGGACGGTTAACAACCAAATAACATCTATTGCCCACCTGTGCCTCTGCTTACCTACTTCAATTTTAGTTGTTAAACAGTAATTAAAGTAAACGGTAATTAAAGCCATGAACATCTCCAACATTGAACATGCGGCAACACTCCAACAACTGTGGTACTGGACGACACGCAACAGCACTTGAGCAAGCGACTACGACGCGCAAGACCAACTATCTACCAAACATCAGGTAATAGGATGTGTCCAAGGCAATATATGGCTGCAAGGGATATCACGGGTACGAAAACTAGAGCAACGCAACACAGATAGCAATAGATCAACAGGAGGGAATAAATACTATAAAAGTAAGATAGGTAGAAAGGGGGAGATGCTCGCCTGAAAACATTGCCGAAGGTTCATCCGAAGATCGGGTCGACACTCGCATCAACTCAACGGCCTTATCCGCGAAGAAGCAAAGCACTAGAAGAATACAACGAATGCACTATTTAATACTACGGCAAAAGATCGAGCATGATGCATGTATGATGCATGGCTTGGCAAGGTGCGATGCAATTAGGCAATATTAAACGGAACCAGGGTCCCGATATTTATTTAGATGGTTCATGTTGTTTAGGTACCCTGCAATTTAAATGTTGTCTTAACAGGGCGAAACATGGCATCGGTTCGCTACACCAATTTAAATGGGACCAATATAAGACTAGATTTGCCCGCATATGGGCCCCATATTTAATTATAAGGTGAATCGGCATAGTGCCCCCAACCCACATGACAAATATGCATGCATGAACAATTAATATGCAACAATTTATATAGTTGGCAATTTATAAAATAGGGGCTCGGAAAAGGGGTCACACATTGGGTTCGGCGATCTTGGTTCCGGGGGTTCGGGGGTTCGGTCTCAGGGTTCAGGGTTCAACGGGATCGGTCTTCGAAGGTCGGATACAAGATGAAGAGCTTGGCGTTCCGGGAAGAAGGACTTGGCGTGCGACGTCGTCGGCATCGGTGCGGGAAGAAGGTCTTGCCGTTCCGTGTCGGAGATCTTCGGTTTCCGTGAAGTAGATCTTGTCGCACGGTGTCCGGGGTAGGCGAACTTGGCGTATTCGCATCGGCGATCTTGGAGTTCGGGTTCTCGACTTCGCATCCGGGACGAAGGTCTTGTCGCATGTGTGGTCGCCGGATCCGCGAAGTGGGCTTCGAGTATGGCGACGCATGTCGAAGATCTTGTCGGTGGCCTTGTCAACGGAAAGATCTTGTCGCATCAGACTTGCGTTGGTCTTTGACAGCAACATCATCACATCAACAGTTTTTGGGCCGAGATAGGGATATCACCAATTACAAACACCCGGTGCTCGCGATGCACTAAACATAACCGGATGCCTCTGTACAGCATCACAAGCACAAGACGACAGTGGCAGGTGTTAAGGTGCTCGCTTGCAGGTGGACGACGGCAGACATCAACGAGGCAGAGCAGACAGGGACACGGGCTAGTGAGGGCCGTGGAGGTGGTGGAGCCCGACAACGGCGAAGGTTGGAGCAGAGGGACAGCGAGGGGCCTGTCGGCGCCTCGAGGAAGCCACGGATGCGGGGACGAGGCACTGCAGGAGGGTCTACATGGCGATGGGGATCTCCAGGCCGGCGACGAGCTTCCAGACACGGGGAGAAGGAGCTCGAGTTCGAGCTGGCCAAGAGGGAGAACGGTGACGGGAAGGAGGGGACCCAGGCGGAGAGAAGCTCGCAGCGGCGCGGCGGCTGGAGATGACGCGGATGGCAGCGGGGCAGGCCAGGAGGGCCAGAGGAGGGAGGTGGGGGAAAGGAACGTGGAAGGAGCGGGGCAGACGGGGGTGGGGTGGGTCCGGTCGGGTGGCGTGCGCGTGGGTCGCGTGTGAGTGCGTGTGTGGTGTGCGCTGGTACTAGGGGAGTGTGGGGTGGGTCGCCGACGCGCGCGCCAGGTGAGTGGCGGCGGGGTGAGGGAGTTGGGTGGTTTGGGGATTAGGGTATAGAAAGGGTAGGTCTAGGTTTTAGGTTTTATATGGGGTAGTAGGTGGACTCTGGTTGGGCCGATTGGGCCTGACCGGTGTCTGCCTTCCCCGGGGAAAAATATGTCTTTATTATACTATATTTATTTTATTTGTAAAACATTTTTGAAAATACTTTTTAGACAAATAAAAGATCTGAACAGACCGATGTTTTAATTTGAAATAAAGACGGGGGTTATTTAGAAAACAAAACTAGGCGTTTCGAAATAGTTTCAGACAAACAATGCATGATGATGACGATGCAATGCACAAAAACAACGCGATTTTCTAGAAGTGGTTTTGCGGGATGCCACAGCACGACTCTAGGTTGGGTGAGGACTGGGCGCGTTAGCGTAAGCGCATCACTCCTGCCTGGCCCGTCGGGTTAGTCGCATGGCGAGTCCTGGGCATGCTCTCGTACTTGGCGTTTTCCCTAGCCGCTCGCGCTGAACTGGTCGTCAGTCCCCGAGCGTGGTACTTGGCCGTTCGAGTCGCTGTGTCGAGGATGCGGAGGATCATGGTCGCTGTGAGGAGCGAAGGCAGTTGTCTTGGCTCGTTAAGCCAGTCGATCTAGGCGACTCCAATGGGGCTCCGGGTCGGCGTTTTTCGTGGACGTTACAAGACCTGGGGTAACCCAGTGCCCTTGTAGCGCACTACTTGGCCGTGCCGATCGCTGTACCAGAGGTTGACTCCTGCATTTAGCTTGGTGTTGTTACTACGAGTGCGAGTGGCACAAGACACGGAGAGTAGACGCAATTTGCGGTAACCAATATTTTTTATTTCATAGCGATTGGAGGATACATATGTGGAGTTCTAGGAGTAGAACTTCCGTAGGAGGTTTACATTCCATGGTCGCTTGACGTCGAGTTTGCCGTCCCCGCGGACGTCGATGAGGTAGTAGGCGTCGTTGCCGAGTACTCGCCCAATGGCGAATGGTCCCTCCCATGGGTGGGAGAGCTTGTGCATGCCCTTCTTGCCCTGGATGAGGCGCAGCACCAGGTCGCCTTCTTGGAAGGTGCGAGTTTTCACCCGCCGGCTGTGGTAGCGGCGGAGTCCTTGCTGGTAGATAGTAGTGCGTGAGCGAGCCAGGTCGCGTGCCTCGTCGAGTTGATCGACTCCATCCTGACGTGCGAGTTTGTTTGCAGCCTCCGTGTAGTGGACGACCCTTGGCGAGTCGTGCTCGAGGTCGGTGGGCATGACTGCCTCGGCGCCGTACACCATGAAGAAGGGGGTGAACCCTGTCGACCTGTTGACCGAGGTGCGGATACCCCAGACGACGGAGGGTAGCTCCTCGACCCAGCACCCGGCGTGCGCTCGAGTGGTACTTGGAGCCGCAGCTTCAGGCCGTGGAGGATGCTCTGGTTGGCCCGTTCCGCCTGGCCGTTGGACTCTGGGTGGGCGACTGACACGAGATCGAGTCGGATGTGATGTTCTTCGCAGAACTCGGCCATGGCTCCTTTGGCGAAGTTGGTGCCGTTGTCCGTGATGATGCTGTTTGGGAACCCGTAGCGATATATGAGCTTGCGTAGGAATTTTGTGGCGGTCTTCCTGTCGCATTTCCGGACTGGCTTGGCCTCCACCCACTTGGTGAATTTGTCGACCGCGACCAGGAGGTGGGTGAAGCCGGAGGGGGCCTTTTTGAAGGGGCCTACCATGTCCATGCCCCATACGGCGAATGGCCAGGTGATGGGGATGGACTTGAGCGCTCGGCACGTGTGTCTGGTTGGCGTACTTCTGGCACCCGGCGCACCGCTGGACAATGTCGACGGCGTCGGCGTGTGCGGTGGGCCAATAAAAGCCTTGTCGCATAGCCTTTGCGACCAGAGAGCGGGCTCCGGCGTGGTGGCCACAGTCGCCGGAGTGGATGTCATGGAGGATCTTGCGTCCTTCGATGGGTTGGACGCAGCGTTGGAACACGCCGGTCACGCTGCGCTTGTGGAGCTCGCCGTCGATGATGACGAAGGATTTGCAGCGCCGCATTATCATCCGGGCGTCTGTTTCGTCTGCCGGCAAGGTGCCTCCCTCCAGGTAGGCCATGTATGGCCTAGTCCAGTCTTCTGGCTCGGCGATGAGTGCGACCAAGGCTGCCTCTGGTTGCAGCAGGACTCCGATGTCGATCTCCCTTGGGATAGAGATGGACGGCTTAGTGATCGTGTCGAGGAAGACGCCGGCGGGTGGTGCGAGTCGAGCCGGCCCGATGTGAGAGAGTGCGTCGGCCTCCTCGTTCTTTCGCCTGTCGATCCACTCGACGGAGTAGCCTACGAAGTGTCCGCCCAGCTTGTCCACTGCTTGGCGGTACGCCGCCATGGTGGGAGAGACGGCGTCGCAGGTGCCAGCGACTTGCCCAACGACGAGGTCGGAGTCTCCGTAGCAGCGTAGGCGGTTGACGTTCATCTCCTTGGCAGCTCGCATGCCGTGGAGTAGTGCCTCGTACTCGGACATGTTGTTGGTGCAGGGGGTGAAGTCGAGGCAGAGGACGTAGCGGAGCTTGTCGCCCTTCGGGGAAGTCAACAGGATCCCTGCTCCTGCGCCATCTGCGTTCTTGGAGCCGTCGAAGTGCAAGCTCCAGTAGTAGAGGTACGACAGCTTTTCCGGCTGCTGGGCCTCTTCCCAGTCGGCGATGAAGTCCGCGAGAGCCTGCGACTTGATAGCTTTCCGTGGCTCATACTTGATGTTGTGGACGCCGATTTCGACGGCTTGGCGACTCGCCCGGTCGCCTCACGGTTGCGGATGATGTCCTGCAGCGGTGCTGAGGAGACGACCGTGATCGGGTGCTCCTAGAAGTAGTGCGGCAGTCCCCGTTGTGCTCTGAAGACTGCGTACACCAGTTTCTGGTATTGCGGGTACCGCTGGCGTGACTCGGTGAGGACCTCGCTGATATAGTACACCGGTCATTGTACCGGGCGCTCCTTTCCTTCCTCTGGACGCTCGACGACCATGACGGCGCTGACGACGCGCTCAGAAGCCGCGACGTAGACCAGCATTGGGTTCTTTGTCGACGGGGGCGGCGAGTAGCGGTGCTGCGAGTAGCACCTTCTTGAGGTCGCGGAGTGCGTCGTCCGCCTCCTTGTCCCACTGGAAGGTGGGGTTCTTCCGCATCAGGCGGTATAGGGGCATCGCCTTTTCGCCCAATCGGGGGATGAAGCGGCTGAGAGCTGTGACTCGCCCGGCCAGCTTCTGGACGTCGCGCAGGCACTCGGGTTTGCCGAGTCGAGCGATTGTGTCGATCTTGGTGGGGTTCACCTCGATCCCACGCTTGAAGACAACGTACCCCAGGAGTTGCCCTGCTGGTACACCGAAGGTGCATTTGCCTGGGTTTAGCTTTATCTTGTATTTCCGCAGGTTGGCGAATGTTTCCGCCAGGTCGGCGAGTAGATCGCCTTGGTGAGCGGATTTCACTACCACGTCGTCAATGTAGACGTGGATATTGCGGCCAATTTGGCTCGCAAGGCATTCCTGCATGCACCGCTGGTAGTTCGCCCCGGCGTTCTTGAGGCCTAAGGTCATGGCGGTGTAGCAGAAGGCTCCGAATGGCGTGATGAACGCCGTATTTTCCTCGTCCTCGACAGCCATTTTGATCTGGTTGTACCCAGAGTAGGCGTCGAGGAAACACAGCGACTCCGAACCCGCGGTGGAATCGATTATTTGGTCGATCCGCGGGAGGACGAATTGCTCCTTCGGGCAGGCGTTGTTTAAGTTTGTGTAGTCGATACACATCCTCCAAGTCCCATTTTTCTTCTCGACCAGGACTGGGTTTGCCAGCCACTTGGAGTATTTTATTGGCCGGATGAAGCCTGCAGCGAGTAGACGCTGCACCTCCTCGGCGATGGCTCGGCGGCGCTCTTCATTGAAGGGCCGCAGC
This sequence comes from Avena sativa, assembly GCA_916181665.1. Lineage (NCBI taxonomy): Eukaryota > Viridiplantae > Streptophyta > Magnoliopsida > Poales > Poaceae > Avena > Avena sativa. The sequence goes on along the minus strand of OV702279.1, from coordinate 376,956,411 downwards.
GACTGCTTGACAGGTCGTACTTTGGGGTCGGCGTTGAGTTTGTGCTCAGCGAGTTCCCTAGGGACACCAGGCATGTCAGAGGGCTTCCATGCGAAGATGTCCCTGTTCTCACGGAGGAACTCGATGAGCGCGGCTTCCTATGCTGGGCTCATGCCCGTCCCGATCATCACCGTCTGGCTGGAGTCGCCTGGGACCAGCTCGACGGTGCGGGTGTGCGTCGTTGCCTCGAAGGCTGAGGTGTTGGCACCCTCCGAATTGGGCTTCTTGAGTATGGTAGGGTCGTCGTTGTTTACCCCGCTCGCGTACTTGGTGAGCTCGTCGGCGTGGTTGGCCTCTGCCGCAATGACGGCGTCGGCGAGTTCGGCTCCTTTTGCCTCGCACTCGGCGGCCATGTCGGGGTCACCGTTGATGGTGATGACACCGCGCGGCCCGGGGATATTCATCGCATTGTACGCGTAGTGGGGAGCTGCCATGAACTTGGCGAACGCCTGGCGCCCCAGGACGCAGTGTTAGGGGCTGTCGAAGGGTACCAGCTCGAAGACGATCCGCTCGGTGCGGAAGTTTGCTGGTGTGCCGAAGGTGACTGGCAGCGTAACCTTGCCGATCGGGTACGCCTTCCGACCGGGGACGATGCCGTGGAACATGGTGTAGGTCATCTCGATCATCGACTGCGGGAGCCGCAGTCGCCTGAAGGTGTCCAGGTACAGGATGTTGATGGAGCTGCCGTCGTCCATCAATGTCTTGGGGAGCCAGTAGTCTCCCACTTTAGGCTTGACCACCAGGGCGACTCGGCCTGGGTACTCGATGCGTGGCAAATGGTCCTGGCGGCTCCAGGTGATGGGCTGCTCCGACCAGTTGAGGAACTGGGGAACGTCCACCTGGGCCACCGCGTTGACGGCGACGGCGCGGGCGATGACCTTCTTCTCGCGCTTCGTATTGAAGCCTGTGAAGGTGTGGAGCAAGCCGGCCACACTGCCGAATTTTCCGTCGTTTGGCGGGTTGTTGTCGGGGTCCTCCCGCGCTCGCCGTGCCTTCTCGATCTCCTTGAGAGAGTAGCAGTCGGCGGTCGTGTGCGTGGCGGGCTTCCCTTCCCTGTTGTGAAACGCACAAGGTTGGTTAAGGAGGGTCGCGGGGTCGAACCTTGGTTTCGCCTTGTAATTGCCGCCGTCGCGGCGGAAGCTCTTGGGCTCGCGCTGCGCATGCCCAGCGTTAGCGACGAAGTCGACTCGCCCGTCACTGCGGCGCTTGCCGGTGAGGCGAGTGTTGCTGTAGCGTAGGTCGGACCGTCGTCCGTTGTCGGTGCCGTTTGTGCGGCGTTGACCGCCCGACTCGTCGTCGGTTTCCTGGTTTGGGTCTTTCTCCGCGTATCTCTTGGCGATCTCGAGGAGATCCGGTATGTTGTCGAGTGTGCGGGAGTGTCGTCTGAGCTTGGCGACCAGGGGCCCGTAGCGGCACGAGGTCTTGAAGCAGTGGATCGCGGTGTCCGGGTGGATGCCGACTGCGTTGTACCATAGTTCTTGCCACCGCTGGACCCAGCTGCGGGTCGACTCGCGGGGTCCCTATACGCATCGTTCCAGGTCCTCGATGGTGGTGGCGCGGGTGTAGGAGCACTCGAAGTGCCTGACGAAGGCATCGCGCATCTCTTCCCAGGAGTCGATGATATCCGGGGGGAGAGTGTTGATCCACTGCCTGCACGTTCCCTCCATCATCAGGGGGAGGTAACGGGCGGCTAGCAGGTCGGTGTGGCCAGCGATCCCCATCGCCATGAGGTAGGTGTCCAGCCACACGGAGGGGTCGTACGAAGGGTCGTACTTCTCTATTTTCTTCGGCGCTTTGAAGTTCGCCGGGTATTTTTCGCCTCGGATCATCGGTCCGAAGCACCGGGGCCCGAGTCGGCTTAGCGACCCCATTGGCTCGTCGTCGCGGCGATTGGTTAGGGTGTGTCGCAGGTCGTCGGGCTGGCGTGCGCGCCAGCTTTGATTGTTGATGATGTGGGTGCGGGCGTCGACGGGCTGACCGTTGGCGGCGACGAAGTTGGTCGCTGGCCTGGGGTCGTTGGTGGAGAGTGCCGCGTTCACGGGTCGGTGTTGGAGCTGCAGTGGTTCGGGTGGCGGGCAATTGAGGGTGTTTGCCGCCAATGGGCGGCCACTTGAGGCTGCTCTGCTGCCTGAAGAACGCGAGTACATCCGACCCTGCGAGTCGGCGCCTGCGTTTTGCTGCTCGAGCGCCTTTGCGAGCAGGGCCCTGACGTACTGGATCTGTAGGGCGCCGTCACCGGTGGTCGTGATGTTGTTGGCGGCTGCTCGGCCCGCCATGAGGTTGTCCATCGGGGTGGAGAATAGTGGTAGGCCGTTCGCGTCTCGCTCCCGCGAGGAGACCACTATCCGCAGCTGGTACCTGGGGGGTGTGCGGTTGGGTGGAGGTGGGGCGCCCATCGCCGTCGACCCTGGTGGGGGCCAGGCGCTTCCTCCTGGTGGCGCGTTCTCGCAGATTGCATGCTCGGCCACGCGGGCCGGGTCGTTCTCGTCGTTGAAGTTCAGGGCGCGGCCCTGGACGGTGGGGTTCAGGCGCGACCTGATTCGTTGCTGGTGGTAGCGCGACAGCTCGTGCGCTGTCACTTGCTCGAGGCGAAATTTTTTGCGCTCGACTTGCTCTTTGCGGACTGCTTCCGCCAGCTTCAGGCGGAGTTCCTCGACCTCCGTTGCCGTTGCATTGGGAGGGATCGGGGTGGAGAAGGGATCCTCCGGCGGATCGGTGCCAGTCGCCATGTAGGTCGCGGCGTGGCGACCGGTCCCGTCGCGGAGATCGGCGGAGTTTTCCGATCCGGGGTCGAAGTCGAAGATCCCAAGGATGGAGGGATCCTCGAAGTCTCCCACGTTGGAGACCTGGGTGATGGAGCCTGCGGGCGAAGCCGCGGTGATGGATCCGACGAGTGACGCCGGGGTCGCCGAGTCGGCGTCGTCGTTGAGGGCCGCGTCTTCCGCAACCGCGGGGTCTTCGGCCACGTTGTTGTGGGCCGAGTTGTACTCGGAGGCGAGGCGATGGATCGTGGCGGACCTGGCTCTCGGAGAGCCGGTCGCGCGGCGGCGACTCGCGGATGCGAGCCGAGTCCTCCGAGACGATGACGTCGGTGAGGCCGACGAAGAGGCTGATCGTGCCGACTGGCAAGATCATGCTGTGCGTGACGGGTCGCGCCGCCGGGACATAGCTGCTTGGCAAGATCTGGAGCATCTCACCGATCGCTATCATGCGGCCGGTGGCGACCGACTCGTTGATGGGCAGATTGGATCTCGCCACAGAACACCGGCCAGACCGGCCAGGCCCGACGGTGGGCGCCACTGTCGTGGGAATGACCACGACAGACGCTGAAATCGGCAGCGAGTAGTAGAACGAAGGGCAAGGGCGGCCAGCCATCTGCGGTGCGAGATGAGGGCGGAGACACAGGGTTTTACCCAGGTTCGGCCCCCCGGAGGGTAAAGACCTACTCCTGCTAGATTGTATTATGATGGTGGTACAATGGGGCGAGTTCGATGGCTAGGCGGCGAGTCGCTTGGGTGGATGATGGAACATATCTTTACACGCCCTGTAGGGAGGTTTATATAGACTCACCCTCCCCTAGGGTTTACATATCTCAACCGAATCAGTTAAGGTTTCGGTACTCGTTTAACCTAATCCGACTGGGCCTATCTAATCTCCTGGGCCTCCAGCTTCCAGTCGCTTGGATCCACCCCAGGTCTTGATCCAGTCGCCATCTTGCAGGCCCACTCGCCAGTTCCTGGGCTAGTCAGAAACGTCCTGCTGGGTATACCCCGGTAGGCATATCCCCATCAAAACGGAGTGGAGGCCTAGGGGGCCCACACCCCTACCAGGCGTGGGTGGGCCCAGCCCCGCGCCTAGGGGGTGTGGCCACCCTAGGCACCCCCTCGGGTTCCCTCTGCTCCTATAAGTTACCCCTTGACCTAAAAATTGAGGGGGGTTCGACATTTTTCCAGAAGGAGTTCCGCTTCGCCTCCACCATCAGAAACCGAGATTTGGATCCAGAAACTCCATTCTGGCACCCTGCCGGGACGGGGAATTTGGGTAGGATCATCGCCATCGTCATCACCAATGCCTCTCCATCAACCATCAATGTTTCCCTCATCCATGAGTGAGTAATCCCCCGCTGTAGGCTTGGGGATGGTAGGGATTGGATGAGTTCTATCATGTAATCGAATAAGATTGTTAGGGCATAATGCCTAGTATCTCTATTAGTGCTATTTGACTTTGTTGCAACTTGTGCTTAATGCTTGTCATTAGGGCCCGAGTGCCATGATTTCAGATCTGAACTTATTATTGAATCATGATGATTTTATTGTTTGTGATCTTATCTGCAAGTTGTGTACACATATCATTGTCCGGATCCAAAGGCCCCAAAGTGACAATAATTGGGACAACCGGAGGGGATGGCTGTGGTGTGAGGATCACATGTGTTCACGGAGTGTTAATGCTTTGCTCTGGTTCTCTATTAAAAGGAGCACCTTAATTTCCAGTAGTTCCCTAGAGGCCCCGCTGAAACGGGCTGGCTAGATATAAGATGTTGTGCAAGTTCTCATTGCGAGCACGTATGACTATATATGGAGCACATGCCTAGGATTGTTTAGTACTTGGATGCTTATTCTTATTTATCTGCAATGCTCTAGATATTGAGGTTACATGTTTAGACTCGTCCATGCAACGCCTGTCCATCCATCCCTATGCCTACCGCACTCATATCCTACTGTTTACTGTTACTGTTATTGCTCTTGTTTTGCTGCTACTGTTGCTTTGCTGTTGCTACTACAAATTGCTGCTACTGATAAACTTATGTGAGCAAGAACTATTTCCAGGTGCAGCTGAATTGAAAACTCAGTTGTTAAGGCTTGCAAGTATTCTTTGGCTCCCCTTGTGTCGAATCAATAAATTAGGTAATACTACCCGTGAAGACTATTGCGATCCCCTACACTTGTGGGTCATCAAACCACTATATTGATGTATTTGAGGAATACATGATCCTTATGCAAAGATATCACCCATACTTGACAGAAAATTTCTTCCTTCTTCGATTCCTTAGTGGTCTCAAAGAAACTGTCAAACATGTTGTAAAGAAACACAACCCTATCACTCTCAAGTCTGCCTATTGGCATGCTAGATAACAGGAGTTAGCTTATCTAGCAGCTAACAAGCGCCCAGTCAGCATCTTGGGTACCAACAGATCTACATGGTACCAAAATTTCAAACAACAAGGAAATTTCAAGGACATAAAAGTTATAAAAGCTGCTGAGAAGCCAAGAGATAAAAACAGATGCTGGTACTGCCCGGAGCAATGGTCAATGGGCCACAAATGTGCCAATATGAAAAGCATAGTTCATGCCATTCAACTGCAGGGCCATAGTGACCCCAAATATTCTTCTGAGCTCTCCGATACATTCCATGATGCCCTAATAGACCCAATACCTCAACACACAAACACTACCACTCATACACCTGAATCTACAGAGAAAACTGAAGTACTCATGCAAATTTATGCTAAAGCTTTACATGGAATTCCAGGAGAAACAACACTCTCAATCCTCGTCAAGATTGGTGGATATCAAGCTATTGCACTGATTGGCAGTGGTAGTACCAACACCTTCTTGGATACTGCTTTTGTCAAGAAAGCTAGGCTACAACCTCAACTAACTAAGGCACAAAAAGTGTTAGTAGCAGGACATGGAGAACTTGTGTCTGATGGTCACATTCCTGATTGTGCATTCACGATCAACAACACACCATTCACATATCACTGCAAGTTGCTACCTCTAAAAGGGTATGATATGATTCTTGGAGCAAATTGGTTGACAACACACATGCCCAATTACTATGGTTGGGAAAAAAAGAAAGTCTCAATTACTGTGGATGGTACTTGGTGCACCCTGATGGATAGAGCATCTCCTTTAGACAAAACAATCATCTCAGCTAAAGCTTGTTCCAAACTATTACTGAGTGGTGCCCAAGCTTTCCTTATCAAAATGCCACCTTAGGGCATAACAAGCCCTACAGAAAAGACAAAGAGAAGACCTTATCCTATCCAGGACATACTGGAGCAATTCCAAGATATTTTTACTGAACCTGAGGGCTTACCACCTGCCAAAGCTGGTGATAATTCTATACCTATCAAGGAGGGAACAAAGCCATCTAATATCATACCTTATAGAATGTCACACAAGAAAAAGAACATAGTGGAAGAACTAATCCAGAAAATGCTCAAGAACTCTAAAATCAGATTCAGCTCTAGTCCTTACTCGTCACCTGCTATCTTAGTCAGGAAAAAGACAAAACATGGAGACTTTGTGTTGACTATAAACAGCTCAATGCTCTAACTATCAAGAACAAGTATCCCATACTTGTCATTGAAGACCTTATGGATGAACTACAAGGCACCACAGTCTTTTCCAAGTTGGAATTGAGATCTGGATACCACCAGATAAGAATGACAGAAGCAGACATACAGAAAACTGCATTCAACACTCATATGGGGCATTATGGACACTTAGTTATGCCCTTTGTCCTCACTAATTCTCCTGCAACATTTTAGCAACTAATGAACAATATATTTGCTAAATATCTAAGGAAATTTGTATTGGTGTTCTTTGATGACATACTCATCTATAGCAAAACCATGGCTCAACACACATCATCTCTGCAAGGTGCTCCAGGTATTGAGGCTGCATCAGCTTAAAGCTGAACTAACCAAGTGCACCTTTGCCACACCTACTATGGAGTATTTAGGACACATTCTTTCTAGAGAGGGAGTAGCAACAGACCCATCCAAAATATCTGAGATTACCAGCTGCAATCCCCCAAGAAAGTAAAGAAACTTAGGAAATTCTTGGGTCTAACTGGATACTACAGGAGATTCATCAAAGGCTATGCTTCCATATGCAGGCCCCTACATGATGTGCTCAAAAAAGACTCATTCCAATGGACAACTCAATAGGAACAGGCTTTTACTTAGCTCAAATTTGCCATGACATCTCCTCCTGTTCTCATTCTGCCCAACTTCCAACTTTCTTTCATACCGGAGACAGATGCTTCTGGTACTAGGCTTAGGGGCAGTTCTCATGCAACAAGGAAGACCCATAGCATTTATCAGCAAGGCAATTGGACCCAAGACCATGACACTATCAATCTATGAAAAAAAGGCACTGGTTATATTAGAATCCCTCAAAAAAATGGAGACACTACTTGTTGGGCAACAAATTGTTGACCAAAACTGATCAAAGAAGACTAAAATATTTGTCTAGCCAAAAACACTTAGAAGGAATCCAACATAAGATTATGCTGAAACTTCTTGAGTTCGACCATGCCATTGAGTACAAAAAGTGTATTGAGAACACTGTAGTAGATGCATTGTCCAGGAAGCAAACAGAAGATCTGGAAGATGAATGCCTAGCACTCTCTATAGCCATTCTAGCTTGGATGCAGGAAATTGCTGCTACCTATGAAGGAGACACCAAATGCACACAACTCCTACAAGAACTGGCCATCAAGGCAGACAACAATCCTAAGTTCACCCTAACATATGGAAATCTCAGATACAAAAATAAAATTGTAGTGGGGCAGAATACTGAATTAAAAGACAAAATATTTAAATCATTCTATGGCTCAGTTGTGGGTGGTCATTCTGGCAGCAGAGTTACTCATCACGAAATCAAACAATTGTTCTTCTAGCCACACCTGAAGCAATACATTGCTGACAAAGTGGCTCAATGCCCTATTTTCCAAATCTCCAAAACTGAGAGAGTGCATTATCCAGGCTTACTTGAACCCCTCAACATTCCTAAGCAAAAATGGGATAAAATCAGCATGGATTTTGCGGAAGGGCTGCCCAAGTCCAAAGGAAAGGATGTCATTCTGGTTGTGGTGGATATTTAACCAAGTATGCACACTTGCTCACCTTGTCCCACCCTTTCACTGCACAACAAGTGGTTGATCTGTTCATGCACAACATCCATAAAATGCATGGTCCTCCTAAGGTGATTGTCAGTGATAGATACATGATGTTCACCTCAAAAATATGGAAAGAAATCTTTGCTGCAGAAAATGTGGAACTCCACTAGAGTATAGATTATCACCTAGAATATGATGGACAAACTGAAAGAATAAACCAATGCCTAGAACAATATCTCATAACAATGGCTTTCAAGGAACCTAAGAAGTGGCCAGAGTGACTCCCAACTGCTGAGTGGTGGTACAACTCATGTTACCATACATCCCTCAAAACTATACCCTTTGAAGCATTGCATGGATATCCTCCTCCTCAAACTCATGATATAGTTGTTCCCTGTGATGTATCCCCTGAGGTGCAAGTAACAATACAAGAGAAGGAACAAATGCTCACATCTCTCAAACACAATCTTCAGCAAGCACAAAACGGAATGAAGAAATATGCTGACCTGAAGAGAACTGAGAGGAAATTCGAAATTGGAGACATGGTCTACCTAAAGATGCAACCTTATATGGAAATAGACCTGGGCCTGAGAAATGCTCTATAAATTTCCTCCAATTACTACGGACCTTTCAGAGTACTTCAGAAAGTGGGCCAAGTTTCCTACAAAATTCAGCTACCGGAAGGGACACTAATGCACAATGTCTTCCATGTCAATCAGCTAAAGAAACACTTGGGACCTAAAGCAGTACCTAACCCAACTCTTCCTCTTCTTACAACATATGGAAAGATAAAATGTGCCCCTTTGGTTGTTCTTCAGTACAGAAAAGTTCCAAGAAGTGCAGGAGACTATGACATTCTTGTTCCACAATGGCTCATTGATGTCTACCCATGCTTCTATTCTTGTAGACAGTGTTGGGCCTCCAAGTGCAGAGGTTTGTAGAACAGCAGCAAGTTTCCCTTAAGTGGATCACCCAAGGTTTATCGAACTCAGGAAGGAAGAGTTCAAATATATCCCTCTCAAGCAACCCTGCAATTAAGATACAAGAAGTCCCTTGTGTCCCCAACACATCTAATACACTTGTCAGGTGTATAGGTGCACTAGTTCGGCGAAGAGATAGTGAAATACAAGTAATATGGATAATTATAAGTGGTATTTGCAATCTGAAATAAAAATGGCAGCAAACAAACATGTAGCAAGACTGATTATAAACGATGTTTTAATGCTTAAAAAGAAGGCCTAGGGATCATACTTTCACTAGTACACACTCTCAATAATTATAACATAATTAAACACATAAATATCTTCTCTTCACTATGCTACCCTGAACTACTCTCCAGTTGGATAATGAACACCAATTCACCATGTAGGGCTATAAAAGCACATCTTAAAGTTCGTATTCCCCATCTAGGTAACCCCTCACTGTCATCTTGAGCGCTAGATGGTTCTAGACAAACACCACAATTTCATAGAGACATCCAACTCAAATTAACTCATGATAAGTATTTATGTAATCTTTAGCCTAAGAGACACGCACGGTGTGCACACTATCATCTCCACACAAGTGGGACAAGGTGTCTACGGAGATCACATTAATAAAAACACTTGAGTAGCATAATAGACAAAGAGTAGCATCTACTTATTCAACTAGATTACAAAGCTCATGATCACAACAAGATCACACCATGGAGAGAGAGAGATGAACACATAGCTACCGATATAGCCCTTAGCCTCGAGGGAGAATTGAAGAGTTTCACAGCATAGTAAATCAAAAAATTTCTACGAATGCGAACGGGAAAGCCAAGATCTAATCTAGGAGATGCAAACAACGAGGGGGGATAGATGGGATCTTCATACCCTTGAAGATTCGCACAGCGAAATGTTCAATGGAACATGGTTGATGTAGTCGTACTAGCTTCTCCTCCTCGCGATCCGATCCGATCCAACACCGCAAGTGGCGATGCCTCCGAGAAATGCACACGTACGGCACCTCGACGTATCCTCCTTCCTCGGTCCAGCAAGTGGGGTGGAGAGATATGTTGGATCTACAACACGACGGCGTGGTGCAAACGGTGGAGAGTTTCTGCGGCAGGGATTCGCCTACGCGTAGTCGGAGAGAGAGAGAGAGAGAGAGAGAGAGAGAGAGAGAGAGAGAGAGAGAGAGAGAGAGAGAGAGAGAGAGAGAGAGAGAGAGAGAGAGAGAGAGAGAGAGAGAGAGGAGGGCAGCAGCTTGGCGGCTAGGGCTTGAGGAGGTGTGGGGGGAGGGTGCGCCCCTGCCCTATTTATATAGAGGGCTGGCCGACCCCCTTGCCCCCTCCCCCAAGCCCTAGGGTCGGCGGCCACATGGGAGGAGTGGGGGGCAAGTTTCCCCTCCTTCTAGAAGCTCTCCCTAGGGTTTCCCCTAGGGCTTGGCCGGCTGGGCCTATGGGACCTTGTGCCCCTGGCCCAATGCGGCCAGGGCACTCCCTCGTAGGCCCACGCCCCCTCCCGACAAGTGGGGCCACGTTGGTGCCAGTCCGGAAGGTTCTAGAAGCTTCCGGTACAATACCGAACAATCCGAAACAATTCCGAAATCCAAAAACTGCTTTCCCTTATATGAATCTTATTCTCCGGACCATTCCGGAACCTCTCGTGACGTCCTGGATCTCATCCGAGACTCCGAACAAAAACTCATAAACCAATTATCCATTCTATCCTAGCATCAAGACACGTTAAGTGTGTGACCCTATGGGTTCGAGAATATGCAGACATGATCTTCTATCAATAATCAACAGCGGGGTCTGGGAACCCATATTGAATCCCACACATTCATCGATGATCATATCGGATGAACCACGATGCCAGGATTCAATTAATCCCATATATATTCCCTTCGTCACGCGATATTTTACTTGCCCGAGATTCGATCGTCGGTATCGGCATACCTAGTTCAATCTCGTTCACAGCAAGTACTTTACTCGTTCCGTAATCCGATATCACTTTGTGATTAACACCTTAACCACGTGCTTGCAAGCGGTGTTGATATCAATTACCGAGTGGGCCCGAAGTATATCTCTCCGACTTGGGAGGGACAAATCCCATCTCGATACATACAACCCAACAGATACTTTCCGATCACCTGAGAGACACCTTTATGATCACCCTCTCATAGGATGACGTTTGATGACCTCAAAGCTTTCTTCCGATACCAGGGAGTTGCATTATCTCATGGTCTAAGGAATACAATATTTGACATAAGAAAAGCTTCGCAAAGATGAACACGATGACACGATCTAATTGCCTTGCTCGATTTAGGTCTGTCCATCATATCATTCTCCCAATGATATGATCTCATTATTAATCGACAACTCATGTCTATGGTTAGGAAACCTTAACCATCATTAATCAATGAGCTAGTCCATAGAGGCATACTAGGGACACGGTGTTGTTCATAAACCACACAAGTATCAAAGTTTCCACTTAATACAATTCTAGCATGGAATATAAACTTTATCATGAACAAGAATTATAATAATAACATCTTTATTATTGCCTCTAGGGCATAATTCCAACAGTTTCCCACTTGCACTAGAGTCAATAATCTAGTTTACATGTGGCAACAATCTAACACCCATGGCACTAAGGTGCTGATCATGTTTTGCTCGTGGTAGAGGTTTAGTCAACGGATCTGTGACATTCAGATCCGTATGTACTTTGCTAATCTTCAGATCTCCATCTGTTATATAATCTCAAATTATATGAAACTTGCGGTTGATATGCTTGGTCTTTGGATAATATCTTGGTTCCTTAGCCAGTGCTATGGCGCCAGTGTTGTCACACAATATCTCCAGTGGGTCCAAGGCACTTGGAACCACAACAAGCTCAGTGATGAAGTTCCTGATCCAAACTCCTTCACTTGACGCTTCTGCAGCAGCAGCCATGTATTTCGCTTCTACTGTAGATCCCGCGATCACGCTTTGCTTGCAGCTTCTCCAGCTCACAGCTCCTCCATTCAAAATATAAACGTATCCTGTCTGAGATTTAGAATCATCCTTGTCGGTATCGAAACTAGCATCGACGTAACCTTTTATGACGAGATGTTCATCACCTGCATAGACTAAGAACATTTCTTTAGTTCTATTTAAATACTTTAGGATGTTCTTCACGGCTGTCCAGTGTTCCACTCCTGGATCACTTTGGTATCTGCTCATCAAACTAAGAGCATTTGACACATCCAGTCTAGTACATAGCTTGGCCTACATGATAGATCCTATGGCCGAGGCATAAGGAACTTTGCTCATAGCTTCTCTATCGTTTACCGTAGCTGTACACGGAGCCCTGCTCAATATCTTACCTGACAACATAGGCACTGAACCTTTCTTTGCATTATCCATTCTGAACCTTTTCAGAACTTTGTCTAGGTATGTACTTTGGCTTAAAGCTATCAGGCGTCTTTGTCCATCTCTATAGATTTTGATGCCCAATATATAAGCAGCTTCCCCTAGGTCTTTCATTTAAAAACATTTGTTCAAATAACTCTTCACATCGTTAAGCATGTCAATGTCATTTCCGATAATCAATATGCCATCCACATATAGTACCAAAAATGTCACTGAGCTCCCACTCACTTTCTTGTAGATACAAGCTTCGTAGCAATTTCGAACAAATCCAAAGCTCTTGATCACTTGATCAAAACGAAGGTTCCAACTCCGAGATGCTTGCTTCAGTCCATAAATGGAACGCTGAAGTTTGCACACCTTATCAGCATCCTTAGGATCGACAAAACCTTTGGGTTGCATCATATACAACTCTTCATCAATGTTGCCATTGAGGAACGCAGTCTTGACATCCATCTGCCATATTTCATAATCATGAAACGCAGCAATTGCTAATAAGATCTGAATGGACTTAAACATCGCTACGGGAGAGAAAGTCTTATCGTAGTCAACACCTTGAACTTGTCGAAAACCTTTCGCGACAAGCCGTGCTTTATAGACAGTAACATTACCATCCGCGTCCATTTTCTTCTTGAAAATCCATTTGCACTCAACGGCCTTTCGGTCGCTAGGAGGGTCCACCAAAGTCCATACTTGGTTTTCGCTCATGGATCCCAATTTGGATTTCATGGCCTCTAGCCATTTCTCAGAGTCTGGGCTCATCATTGCTTCCTCATAGTTCGCAGGTTCACTGTTGTCTACCAAAAAGACAGTTAAGACAGGGTTGCCGTACCACTCAAGAGGGGCACGTGACCTTGTCGACCTGCAAAGTTCAGTAGTAGCATCGTCCGAAGCATCATGATCCTTGTCATTAGCTTCCTCTATTGTTGGTGCAGACGGCACTGGAACAATTTCAGGTGCTACGCTACTCTCTAACTCAAGAGAAGGTTTAGTAACCTCGTCTAGCTCTACTTTCCTCCCACTCACTTCTTTCGAGAGAAACTCCTTCTCAAGAAAGCATCTGTTCTTTGCGACAAACACTTTGCCTTCGGATCTGTGATAGAAGGTATACCCAATCGTTTCCTTAGGGTATCCTATGAAGACGCATTTCTCCGCTTTGGGTTCGAGCTTGTCCAGCATCAACTTCTTGACGTAAGCTTCACATCCCCAAACTTTAAGAAATGACAACTTAGGTTTAGCACCAAACCACAGTTCATACGGTGTCGTCTCAACGGATTTAGATGGTGCCCTATTTAAAGTGAATGCAGCGGTTTCTAATGCATAACCCCAAAATGATAACGGCAAATCTGTAAGAGACATCATTGATCGCACATATCTAATAGAGTTCGATTCTGGTGTTCAGACACACCATTGCGCTGTGGTGTTCCGGGTGGCGTGAGTTGCGAAACGATTTCGCTTGCTTTAAGATGCGTGAGAAAATCATAACTCAAATATTCACCTCCACGATCGGATCGTAGAAATTTAATTTTCCTGTTACGATGGTTTTCCACTTCGTTCTGAAATTCTTTGAACTTTTCAAATGTTTCAGATTTATGTTTCATTAAATAGATATACCCATATCTACTTAAGTCATCAGTAAAAGTGAGAAAATAGCGATAACCACCGCGCGTCGAAACACTCATTGGTCCGCATACATCGGTATGTATGATTTCCAACAAGTCCGTTGCTCGCTCCATTATTCCGGAGAACGGGGTTTTGATCATCTTGCCCATGAGGCATGGCTCGCACGTGTCAAATGATTCAAAATCAAGAGACTCCAAAAGTCCATCAGAATGGAGTTTCTTCATGCGTTTTACACCAATATGACCTAGACGACAGTGCCACAAATAAGTAGAATTATCACTATCTACTTTCCATCTCTTAGCCTCAATGTTATGGATGTGTGTTTCATTGTTTTCGAGATTCAGAAGAAATAAACCATTCATAGCAGGTGCATGACCATAAAAGATGTTACTCATATAAATAGAACAACCATTATTCTCCTATTTAAATGAATAACCATCTTGCAATAAACACGATCCAGATATGATGTTCATACTCAACGCAGGCACATAATAACATTTATTGAGGTTTAAAACTAATCCCGAAGGTAAAACTAAGGAGAGCGTGCCGACGGCCATCACATCAACTCTTGATCCGTTGCCAACGCGCATCTTCACCTCATCCCTCGCTAGCCACCGTCTATTTCGTAGCTCCTGTTTCGAGTTACAAATATTAGCAACTGAACCAGTATCAAATACTCAGGCACTACAACGAGGGCTAGTAAGGAAAACATCAATAACATGTATACCAAATATACCTTTGATGGTGCCAGCCTTCTTGTCCGCTAAGTACTTCGGACAGTTGCGCTTCCAGTGACCCTTGTCCTTGCAATAGAAGCACTCAGTGTCCGGCTTAGGTCCAGACTTGAGCTTCTTCTCTACAGGGGCAACGCGCTTGCCGCTGCCCTTCTTGAAGGGATTCTTTGCACCCGTACCTTTCTTAAAGCTGGGGGGCTTGTTGACCATCAACACATGATTATCTTTCTTGATGTCCACCTCCGCAGCTTTCAACTTAGCGAAGAGCTCAGTGATCGTATCAGTGGAACCAATCTGATTATGAGTAACTACAAAGCCTTTGTAGCTAGGAGGGAGTGATTGCAGAACCCTGTCAATCTTGAGCTCCTCTGGAATCTTGCAGTCCAGTTGCTCAAGGCGTTGAGTGTAGCCCGACATATTTATGGCGTGCTCACTAACAGAATTCCCTTCCTCCATCTTGCAGTTAAAGAATTTCTCAGAGATCTCATATCTCTCAGAACGGGCCTGAGTCTGAAACATAGTTTTCAGTTCCTCAAGAATCTCAAAGGGCCCGGGTAACTCCTCAAAACGATTTTGAAGGTCCGATTCCATAGCAAACAACATGGTGCTCTTAATCACACCATAATCATCCTTGCGCGACTGATAAACAGCTTTCTCATCAGCCGGCGCATCTACAGCAGGGGCGTCACCTAGCGCTTTCTCAAGGACATAGTCCTTTTGTCCGCCAGAGAGAATGATTCTCAGATTGCAAAGCCAGTTGGTGAAGTTAGACCCATTGTTCTTAAGCTTTTATTTCTCAGCAAAAACGTTGAAGTTGAAGTTGGACTTAGCCATTTGATCTACAAAATTTGCAAGTACAGTTTATACTATGTTCATGATAAATAGTTCAACTTAATCAAATTACTAGATGAACTCCCACTAAATTCAACATCCCTCAAGTTGTTTAGTGAACATGATCCAAATTCACCACACCTAATCCGATCTTCACGAGAAGAGATGTGGTTTCAATGGTGGACAACAAAGTGTCGATCATATCATTCATATGACTCATGCTTAACCTTTCGGTTCGTGTGTTTCGAGGCCATGTCTGTACATGCTAGGCTCGTCAAGTCAAACCCAAGTATTTCCGCGTGTGCAAAACTGGCTTGCACCCGTTGTATGTGAACGTAGAGTTTATAGCACCCGATCATCACGTGATGCTTGAACACGACGAACTTTCGCAACGGTGCATACATGGGGAGAACACAGTTTTATCTTGATCTTTAAGTGAGGAATTATCTTATAATGCTACCGTCGCGATCTAAGCATAATAAGATACATAAAAGGATAAACATCACATGCATATAATTTTATGTGACATGGTATAGCCAATCTCCGCGCAATGATCTCCATCTTGTGCGTGCCAGCATGATCTCCATCACTCCACCATGATTGCCTCCACCACGAATAGCAACTACAACTATTGCTAACTACTTAGCGATAAAGTAAAGCTATTACATGGCGTATAAGAAGTTGACACATAGGTCATACACAATTATAAAGACAACCATATGGCTCCTGCCGGTTGTGTACTCATCGACATGCAAGTCGTGAAACATTACAAAACATGATCATTGCATACAACATACACATCACATCTTGGGCCATACCATATCACAGAAACACTCCCTGCAAAAACAAGTTAGACGCCTCTACTTTGTTGTTGCATGTTTTACGTGGCTTATGGGAGTAACAAACTAAGAACGATTCTTACCTACGAAATGCCACAACGGTGATATTATGGTTGCCAACATCCGGTGTAAATCCCATGACAACTATAGTGAGAGAAATTGGCATCCACCGGCCGCATATGTGGAACAAGCCACACGTCAAGTGCGGAGCCGGTCTCACGAACGAGGTCGCGTAAAGTTGGCCTGGACCGCTTCGATCTCACTATCCCGCGTCATAAGAAGTACACAAACAAGAGGCTTGCAACAGAAAACATCAACGCCCGCAACAAGCATATTGCGTTCTACTCGTGAAACACATCTACGCATAGATCTAGCTCTGATACCACTGAAGGGTTTCGCAGCATAGTAAATCAAAAAAATTCTACGGATGCGGACGGGGTAGCCAAGATCTAATCTAGGAGATGCAAACAACGAGGGGGAATAGATGAGATCCTCATACCCTTGAAGATTCACACAGCGGAACGTTCAACTGAACGTGGTTGATGTAGTCGTACTAGATTCTCCTCCTCGCGATCCGATCCGATCCAACACCGCAAGTGGCGATGCCTCCGAGAGATGCACACGTACGGCACCTCGACGTCTCCTCCTTCCTCGGTCCAGCAAGTGGGGTGGAGAGATAGGTTGGATCTACAACACGACGGCGTGGTGCAAACGGTGGAGAGTTTTTGCAGCAGGGCTTCGCCTACGCGCAGTCGGGAGAGAGAGAGAGAGAGAGAGAGAGAGAGAGAGAGAGAGAGAGAGAGAGAGAGAGAGAGAGAGAGAGGAGGGCAGCAGCTTGGCGGCTAGGGATTAAGGAGGTGTGGGGGGAGGGTGCGCCCCTGCCCTCTTTGTATAGAGGGCTGGCCGGCCCCCTTGCCCCCTCCTCCAAGCCCTAGGGCCGGCGGCCACATGGGAGGAGTGGGGGGCAAGTTCCCCCCTTCTAGAAGCTCTCCCTAGGGTTTCCCCTAGGGCTTGGCCGGCTGGGCCTATGGGGCCTTGTGCCCCTGGCCCAATGCGGCCAGGTCACTCCCTCGTAGGCCCATGCCCCCTCCCGACAAGTGGGGCCACGTTGGTCCCACTCCGGAAGGTTCTAGAAGCTTCCGGTACAATACCGAACAATCCGAAACAATTCTGAAATCCAAAAACTGATTTCCCTTATATGAATCTTATTCTCCGGACCATTCCGGAACCTCTCGTGATGTCCTGGATCTCATCCGAGACTCCGAACAAAAACTCATAAACCAATTATTCATTCTATCCTAGCGCCGAGACACGTTAAGTGTATGACCCTTCGGGTTCGAGAATATGCAGACATGATCTTCTATCAATAATCAATAGTGGGGTCTGGAAACCCATATTGACTCCTACACATTCATCGATGATCATATCGGATGAACCACGATGCCAGGATTTAATTAATCCCATATATATATTCCCTTCGTCACGCGATATTTTACTTGCCCGAGATTCGATCGTCGGTATCGGCATACCTAGTTCAATCTCGTTCACAGCAAGTACTTTACTCGTTCCGTAATCCGATATCACTTTGTGATTAACACCTTAACCACGTGCTTGCAAGCGGTGTTGATATCGATTACCGAGTGGGCCCGAAGTATATCTCTCCGACTTGGGAGGTACAAATCCCATCTCGATACATACAACCCAACAGATACTTTCCGATCACCTGAGAGACACCTTTATGATCACCCTCTCATAGGATGACGTTTGATGACCTCAAAGCTTTCTTCCGATACCAGGGAGTTGCATTATCTCATGGTCTAAGGAATACAATATTTGACATAAGAAAAGCTTCGCAAAGATGAACACGATGACACGATCTAATTGCTCTGCTTGATTTGGGTCTGTCCATCATATCATTCTCCCAATGATATGATCTCATTATTAATCGACAACTCATGTCTATGGTTAGGAAACCTTAACCATCATTAATCAATGAGCTAGTCCATAGAGGCATACTAGGGACACTGTGTTGTTCATAAACCACACAAGTATCAAAGTTTCCGCTTAATACAATTCTAGCATGGAATATAAACTTTATCATGAACAAGAATTATAATAATAACATCTTTGTTATTTCCTCTAGGGCATAATTCCAACAAGAACTACTCCCTCCTCATCACGGGAGTCAGCAACAGCGATGGAGATGGCGGTGGAGTCGATGGAGATGGCTCTGGGGGAAATTCCCCATCCCGACAGGGTGCCGAAACAGAGACTTCTATCCCCCCGAATCTCGTATTTGGTGGCGGCGGTGCTGCGGAACTTTTCATGGATTTCTGATCTCGTGTTTAGGGTTTTCGTCTCGGGGGGTTTATATAGGCGGAAGGGCAAGGTCGGTGGACGCCCGAGGGGCCCACACCATGGACAGGCGCGGCCATGGGGTGACCCGCACCACCCTATGGTGTGGCTGCCTCGGTGCCCTCCTCTGTCTCTGCTTTGTACTCCGTGTCATGTCGAGAAAAATAGGAACTTCGGCTTTTGTTTCATCCAATTCCGAGAATATTTCTTTACTAGTTTTTCTAACAAAAACAACAGAAAACATGAAACCGGCTCTGTGGCACTTGTTAATAGGTTAGTTCTAGAAAATGCATAAAAATACCACAAGGTGTGGACAAAACATAATATAATTGGTGTAAAACAAGCATGGAGCATCAAAAATTATAGATACGTTTGCAACATATCACTCATTCATTAGGAGAACACGTCGCCCGAGAAAGCCACTTGGGAGGATGCTAAATTCATCCATGCCACTTTTCCTTCATTCCAGCCTTGAAGTCTGGTGTTCGGTAGGTAGTATTATCAGGACCTGAACCTCTTGCAACACATTCTTCAGTCTATCGACGGTCAAGATGTGATGTACCGGTTCACCTCATCTAGGGGCTGTAATTTAAAGTACCTGTAAACTTGAATTTCTTAAATTCCATCTAGTTGTAAGTCTTATTAGTTTGTAATCGCGGCTCCTCGGGATACTCTATATTACCCGAGAGAGAGGGAGGTTGGGCGGCGCAATATATCAAAACCCTAATTTATCTTTTGTCCTGCAGCTTTCTTTCCTATTTTTTCCTGCAATTATTATTTCTGCATTTAATCCCCTTAATTCTTGCAATTACTGTTCGCTGTTCCTAATTGGCAATTCCATGTCGAGGTCCTGACAGTGACGTGGAGATCAAAGTTTAATCCCTCTTGCGACTTGTTGGGAGGGACCAAAATTTGCCAAAAAAAAAGGGAGGGCCCAAGAAATAGAATCTCCGCCCAAAAAAAAGGGGAGGACCAAAATAGCAAAGAAAATACGGGTATAAATAGAATCTGCATGTTAGATAGGGCAGGACCCTGTTGCCCTGTTGGTTCCTCCCAATCTCGGCCCCTAGCCATCGTACGAGATTACTACCACCCTTATTTGAAGAATCGTATATAAAATCATGAATACAAACGCTTCGGCTGAAATATTTTTATGCGGCAATTGATGCCCTCGCGACAAAAAACATTTATGTATGATGCAAAATGAAGGCACTCATAGTCTCGATGTTGATCGAACATAAATGAATGTGATCATTTAGTGCGACGATTATTACCGAACACAAAAGTGCAATGAGGGTTTTATATGTGCGTTTTTTATGTTTTGTTCTGGTTATTCATAAGTTGCCCTTTCACCACTTTACCCCGTCGAGAAAAGTGTGACCAAGGTTCTATATGTAATTTTTATTTTTTTGTCATAATTCTAAAAATGTGCTACTACCTCATCAAGAAAAGTGTAAACATGATTGTATGTATTTAGATTATACTTAAGTTTTCTACATTTAGAAATATTTTTGTACCGAACAATTGCAATTATTTGTGTTGTTTTTGACACGTTCAACTCCTGTAATTGCTCGATTACAAATATGCATTTTGTATTAATTTGTTATAATAACTAGTCAACCCATTTGTTTATGGACCAATAATAGCTCCGTCAACTGAAGGAGTTTGAGTAGCTTCTTATTGAGGCATGTTTGTGTCATGTGTGCATACGAAAAAAATAGTTTAACATCATAAGCATTATACAATAGTTTTCATATTGTACAAAAATCATCCTCTTCTTTTTCTAGCATGGCGGCCGGCCCCAGCGTCGAAAAGGAGCGAGGAGAGCGGATACGGAGAAAGAAGCGAGAAAACAGCGATGAGAATCGATGGGCTGGTGTACCTAGTGTTTGCCGTTTCACTGTTTTTTTACTTTAGCTAAGCACTTGAGCCGATGCTCAGCACACAGGTCTTCCCTCACGTGTAAGCTATAGAGTAATGTTGTTGGAGGGAGGGGGCAATTGCCCCCCTCTCCCTAACCGGACCGGATGGTTTATTTATTCATACTATAAGAAATACATTGACTCGGTTGCATGATCCGAGTACAACGACTCGGTTTGGCTAGTCCATATGTACCTAGCCCTATCTCTACCAAGTATATTTACCTCTTTCGTACAAGTCAATGTTGGTGTGCAAACTAAAAGATGCGAAGGACGGTGACGCTCGTGCGGAGTGATCTTCCTGGATGCATCATTTTCGAAGAACCTTTTGATAGTACTTGCCAATATAGGTGGTGTTGAGGCTTGTTGCTACATACAAATGATCGCTACACATGAATTTCATGTTTTCTCCTTTAGTTTTTTTGTGTAGCATAATGTCTTCACTAGGTTTTAATGTTTTCTCCTTTAGTTTTTTTTGTGTAGCATAATGTCTTCATTAGGTTTTAACATCATGTTGCAGAAGTCGTGTGTACTCGATATCATCTTGGTAAGGGACTTATTTGTCTAGAAATAAGTGACTTGGGATTGTTTAGATTCACATATATCTATACACTAAACCGCGTCTAAATATATTAGAATCTAAACAAATCTAAATCACTTATTTATGGATGGAGGGGTATTACTCTTGGTCGAAAGAAGAGAGGAAAACAACAAGAACTTGAAATGGGTCAGCAAGGCTCGTTACCCTACTTTACAAAATAGTACTAGTGCACAAATTGGAAGAACACGTGTGGGTCCAACCCGTCCAAGTTTAACACTTAAACGGGGTATGTTTCCATACCCTCTTGCATATATATACTATCTTCACAGCTTTGGTTTGTATGCTACTAAAGGTTCAGAGATCTCAAAAAAGTTTCTTAAAAAGGTTGGCATGAAGCACAACACTCCTATGTTACAACACTGAGCTTACAGTGAAAACATTGCCTATGAGACTTCAGCATCGGTGCCTGAAGTGCAGTTTTTGGAAACCGGAGCTTGGAACAGATATAACCGCCGGAGTTCCTGAATATACTCATCAAATAAATACCTACATTTTAACGCCGATGTTATGTGAGCAGCATGAGCTTGCAGAATCCCCAGGCAGCACTCAAGGTATTAGTCTGCCGGCCGGAGAAAGACTAGTCAATCAGCTCGCCGCTACAGCATCTGTCGGCGTGCTGGAGCCGAGGAGCTGGCGAAGCTTGGGCTCGCTGTGCTCCATGTGGCTGCTTACACCTGACTTGCTTGTGTCGTCGATCATCGACAAGAAGTTCTCCACAATGCGAGGAGAGGAGGATGCAGCAACAGCTGCTGCTGGTTTGTCCGGAGGCATTTCCGTGTCGGTCGGCACTACGGTCTCCTTAAGTTTCACCTGAAATACGCATGTTGTTCCGTCAGAGGAAGGTACATTAAACACCGGTCTCAGAGCGAACTATACAACATGGTAAAATAGCCCACTTATCAGGTGAAAAGGTTCCATACCACTAGAGCGGAATTCTCTAATCTGAGCTTTTCGGAGCTTTTCGTTAGCTTGCCGATTTCAGATCTTAGAGATGTGTTCTCGGCTGTAAGCGATTCTACTTGTGTAGCCAGCTCCTCTGTCTCAGCCTACACCAAGAGGACACAAATATCAGTTGGTTTGCTGCGTAAGATGCAAAGAATAGTTTGTAAATCGTATGGGAGGTAATTCAATTCGGTTTCATTTCCATGTTTCAAGGATACAACTTCCCTTTTTGTGGATTTGATATTGCTCAAATTGCAACTGGGAAACAAGGCCAACACAATATACCTGCTTTCTCAGCCTCGACCGTCTAGCAGATTCCCTATTTGATTGCTTCCTCTTTTCACGCTTTACTTCCCTCTCATCCTGGCATTGAGAAATTTCAAAGAAAAATGAAAAATTAATTCGTGGAATCAAACATGGTGTAATATAGACAGGCTCCCAAGAAACTGTAAGATTTGAGTATGTGGTTGAAAAATAACAATCATAATCTTGAATTTCTAACGGTTGTAAACAACAATAGATGGAATATACCTTATTTGATAATTCAGTTGATATTCCCGTGTGGGTTGGAATCATAACACCTGGCAGCGGAGATACGGGTGTGCCTATTGCCCTCGAATTAGCAACATTAGTGACACTAGGTTTAATAACTGGAGCTTGGAAGCATTGGTTTGGCAAAATTGCTCCATTTCCCATCATAGGATCTGTATTCCTTGGAACGGTGGTTGCTCCTGTGTCTGGTGAAAGGCACAAGGTGTAAGCCACTTTCTTGTCAACAGCTAAGGGCTCAGAATAGGACTTGATTACAGCTTTGAAGGACTCGAAGATAAAGTGTATCTATTTGTCAAGCAAAAGGAAAGATGCAAGCTTTGCCTACCGAAAATGTATAAGAGAAGGGTTACAATACAAGATGGCTACTCCAGCAGAATGACTAATCAAATTACATACTAATACTAGAACTATGAACATAGAACAAGTCGTTAGAGAAGTGAAATACCAAGTCCACCATCCAAGCTCCGTCTCCTAGGAGTCCCGTTCACCTAAATATGTAAATTTTTAGTCTAATTCACCTAAATTTGTAAAGCTGGTCAACATAACACATGTGCAACCACCACCCAAATTGGTACCTTCAGATCATTTACATCACTGGAGCCTTCCCCGCTATAATCCTCACTGAATTTACCATCAGAATAACATTACTTCAGTTTACCAGAAGAGGACAGGAATAATTAATTCCATAAACAAGAGAAGAAAAACATGTAAACACCTGGATGCCGTTTTTTTGCTGTTACCACTGCCAGTAGATACTGCAGTCCCATCAATTTCCTTAAGTTTCTTATTTGAGCTTTTATCCTTACTGCTTGCAGATTTGGCTGGCTCCACGCTCAGTGGATTAGCCATCTTGAAAGCATCGAGACAAAAGTCAGATTAGCAGAAACAATGAACGAGAAATGTAGAAGTTATGTTCAAGAAAAATATCAATATAAGAGGTTCAGACGCCAGAGGTATGACTGTACTGGAACATGATTATCCTGGTGTCCTTCAAACTACAATATTACTATCAAGCAATGAAATTAATGAAAGACTCCAGATGGTGATAACAAACATCTATTTTTCAAAATGTGTAATGCTCCAAACACCAAGGAACACATGGTGCATAAAATATTGAGTCTTATATTTAGAAAAAGTGCAAAGAAGCACAGTGCAATCTGATATTTACCATGGGCATAAGTGGATGCGGGTAAGCTCCACCATGTGGGTACATGGCAGCATATGGCGTTCCAAAAGGGGTTGGCATCATAGGCTGCAGAGATGCAGAGTGGGGGTTTAGATTCAATACATTATATGAAACATCATTGCATAGAGAGATCAGAAACCAAATACCTGAGGACCCCACATATACGGCGGAGGTGGATGACCTGGAGCCATTGCTGGGGCAAAGTATGTTGGTGGCAATACACCAGGGCCATAGTATGCCTGTAAAGGTTCGCTGTTATTGCTTAAATTACCGTGTCCCAATCTTTGTGAAGCAAGGAGAAGACAGTAAGAGAACCGAAAAACACTCAACCTGCATGGCTGACCAATCAGGATACGGATATGGAGCTGGTTGATCCTGCAAATGATGGTGACCCATAAGGCATAATGTGGTAAGGGGCACTTGAATAAAGTCCAATAAGAAAAAATAGTGCTTTATCATTTACTATAAGATCTCAAAGTAGCATATTACATGTCATTTCAGGAATTTTCCAGTACTTTCCTCCCTTTTTTGAGGTGGAGGTGTACAGACTAACGACACTGGTTATTGATTTTTTGAAGGACAGTAATATGAGTGATGTTTTTGCTGCACTTGGAAAAAAGCTCTAATTGTATGCAAGGATTTTTTGGTTTTGACCACAAAAATCTTATAATAAATCTTAACGGCTAATTTCCAGATCGATCATCATGCCATAAAAGGCCAGGAAAGTTCCACTAAAATCAGAGATTCCTATGTCTGAAAGTGATATCTTGGTAGTCAGCGGGTACCTGTAAATCAGCGATTCTTACCTTAGGCGGTGAAGCTGTTTTTCCGGTCCTCTGGGTAGCCACAGCTTCATCATGCGCCATGCCTTCACTGTCTGCCATGTAGAATTCAAGATCATCACAGAAGACCATCTAGTAACTAATTTCTAGAACTAAAAGTAAAGGCGAACTAACTAAGCTTTCACAGGTGGGTTTTTGGGTCTGGACGCAGGTGAGAGATTCTGTAGTGTCGTGTCTCCCTGTAATCTGCAGCACATCTTCCTAGCTCCCAACATACAGTTCTCAGCAAAAGTGAGTTCCGGCACATAGCATCGCATCACGCACAAGTTTTTTTTTTTGGGGGGGGGGGGGGGGGGTTGAACAGTTCATCACTGATTAAGTCTAAGTTATTTGACAGTAAAAAATATTTAGACTGTCCGTGCCAAATTGCCTGAAATAGGAGCTAATATGATGAGCGCAGTGCCTTCAAGCCACACGCGATTCAGAGCATGGACAGGCAACAGTCCAACAGAAAGTACTGCTTGCCTCAGCTGGCCTGCAGCACAACGGCCTGATACCACTGAACTTTCCCAACCGATCTCCTGATACCCCTCGTCGCTCGAACACCCAAAACCGGAGCCAGCGTTGCACGTGACGCAACAAGGGAATTCGAATACTCCTACGTACAGGGGGGCGACTCTCTCTTAAAAAAAATCCGCCGCTCGCCGCAGCAGTCCGCGTATCAGAGCGCGTGGAACCATGGCGGGACGGCAGCCCGGGACTACAAAATTTCTTCCATGGCCGGCGAGCTCGTCAAGCGTGGATGCTCCGAGAATCCTCGTCGCTTCAAGCGAAGAATTCGCGTTACAAGTCGAACGAAGAAGCTACGGCTGGCTGCACAACTAGGCACGCGCGCGCCAGGGGAAGAGCGGGACGAAGCCGGCGAGCATTGCGCGCGAATTGGATTGGGACAGGGCGGAGGCGAGTACCGATCTCTCACCTGGATGGATCTTCCTTGCTCCGGGCGGCGCGATTGGTTTCCGCTTATCACTCGAGGCGGGACGCCCGGAGTGATGGTTCCGGGGAGGAGGTGCGCGGCGAGAGGGTGGGAGGAGACAGGGGAGATGGTGGTGCCGCGGAACAGAGGAGAGGCGAGGAGGGAGAGTTGGAGAGGGGCGCCAAAGGCTGGAGCCACGTCACGAGACACGTGTATGTGATAAGGACTGGGCCACCGGGGCACCCCATGGTCAGCAGCTGGCTACAGTTACACAGAACTCTCATCCACGATCTTGGCACCAGCCTCATGTACGTATTACTTTTTCTGAGTCCCCCTATATTTTACAAAGAAGAATAAGGTGATCCTATTTGTAAGAAAAAAGGTCTTACAAATACCCATATGAATCTAGAAAAATGTTCAACACGTCAGGCCTTACCTGCCTAGCAGAAGAAGCGTACAGCAAAATCATTTTAGAGGTCACAAGCTCGCAACTTAGCATAAATTCAAATTGTACCGCCAAAAATAATACTCCCTTGATATATAGTAAGCGTTGCTGATTTAGCATTTCCTCCATTTGAAACTAGATATCATAAATTTATTAAAATTTGGATAAATCTAGACACTATATTATAAAGATTTATCAAAATTTTGAGAAACATGTGATATCTATTTTAAGACCGAGAGAGTATTTGGATTAGAGGGAGGGGCTACTTTGCTACGAGAAACGACTAGTAGTTTAACTGCGAAAAAGGCAAACAAAACAAATCCCACCATAAGAAAATGAGGATCTTGATAAAAATGAGGTGATGTGTGTGGTTCGCAAAAAGATCAGATAGGATCAAATCAGGATGGACACATGTAACTTATTGTCTCGCGTGGTGTGAAACGGTAGACTGCACATACTCATGTTTCAACATTTTTGTGTGCACTTCACATTTTCTAGAGATGTGAAATTTAGCGAACTTAGTTAACATCATGGGGATAAGAAAGTTAGCATTGTGGCACACATATTAAGTTACGTCAAACTATCTATTTGAGACCATGTAATTGAAACTCTACAAGCGAGACATATACAAACTCAAATTCATCCATACATCGTTTTTACAAAGAATTATAAGGGTTTGATCATTGAAACAAACCCCAAGCAAGGAAAAATAAACATGCACCAGATCTAAAGAAAGAAACTACATGTACCAAATTACCGATGCACATATAATTAACAAAAAGTGTGGTAGTAGCAGAAGAAAGAACACACAACACATCGAAGAAGCTATAATTGATACTGGCTCTTTTTTCACGCAAAATTAACACTTTTTTTTGAAGTAAAGTTATCTCCAACGCAAAATTAACACTTGTTATACCTACCGAGCTCATATGTCCAATCAAAGTTATCTTGCATGAACGATGATGCTCTGCCTTCTTAAATCTAGTAGTAGTAGCTACATCTACTCCCTTACTAGATACATCCATTTTAGTGACAAGTAATATGGATCGGAGAGAGTATCTATCTTCTTCTTAAATCTATACCTGGTGCAGTAGTGCTAATTTGAAGACAATCATCAAACGAGGGCACCATCGGCGTACGATCTTGGGGTACAGCTTGCGGTGGAGAGCGGAATGGGCGACGGTGCAAGTGGAGAGGTGAGCTGGGCCACGGGCGAGCGAGTGGGGCCATCTGTTCTATCCCGCGTCACCCCCCACCACCCCTTGCCATACGCCCACGTGTCGAGCCACCCGCCTGCCTACGCGTCGCCGCGCGCGTGCCCCGAGGGCGTCCCGGTCATGTGGGTGACGTGGTGGCCGCTTCCTCCCACGCACGCACGGAGGTCCCAGCGCCGGAAAAAACCAGCCGTGACAGCGTCGTCCGGCATGTGCTTTAATTCGCCACGTTTGCCTTCGCCCATGTGCAAGTCAGGATACGGGTGGGCGACGTGGCCCGCGTCGTGTGGAGGTGGGTCCCGCGGGGACGGGGGGTAGTCAGTGACTAGGTGCCAGCTCAGGGGGGCTAGCTAGCTAGGCAGGTAGCTTATCCTCTGACCTGAGGCTCCGGCCGCGAGCGGGCGGCGTGATTGGACGGACGACCGCGGGCGGGCGGTGTGATTGGAGTACTAGACCAGATTAACCAGATCTACCCAACTGCTTCGCCTACCCGCCTCCTCGGGGCCCCCGTGTAAGAGAAGCCGTGTCATGGTGCTGATTGGTGTAGCCTGTAGTATACGGTGAAACTATACAGCAATTCTTAAATGTATGGTACTGGACCCTCTGCAGATATACAGAAGTATATGGAGATCTTGGGTAAAAGAGCACCTGGAACTATCGAACGCTGCACCCATTTTTCAAGCTCAATTTTCGGAAAAAGGTTTTTCACCCTGAGTGCAGACACTGACATCTGCTCACTGCATTATCTTCAGAATCCATAGAAGTATCTGCGGAATTGAGCAGGCTGAATTCGCATTACAGCATGAAATTCTGATGCATTACGTTTGCTCTTGCTAGTTCTGAACCCAGTGATGGATGGGTTAAGGTCCACCGAGTATCGCCTTCCCGATGCCTTCTCTGCTAAGCGTGTAGCTGAATCTTCTCTCCATGTCCTTCTCAAGATTTCCAAGGCCGATTTTCAAGCACCTAATCACGTTCACCTAGATAGCAGGGTCAGTAAATTGTGTCCTGGCATTATAACAATTCAGCCAATGAGCAAAAGGGATTCATTTTTCATAGTGTTTCCAGTATACGGTTCAATCTTGGAATTCAGGTACTAGTCAGGGAGCTACATAATAAAGGTAGTATGGTCTGTTATGCAGAGCTGCTTGAACTATTCTTCACTGGGAAAATACAATAACAATCAGTGGAATAATCTGACATGTAAAGTACTGCTACATTGGGATAACTTTTTTTTTTTTGAGAACTTACATTGGGATAACTAAGTTGCAAGAACAAACTGGCAGTATATTTCGGTCATGGTGCGAGCAACAACCCAAGCCCAATCACTGCAAGGCCCTCTTGATTTTGCGACGCCACCATCTAAAATCATCAAGACAGCAAAGTATGGAACAAAAGAAGAGAGACATGAGGCGCCATGGGTGGCACCTGATGTGGAGGTTGACAACGTCGATGCTGAGGCTGCAACGAGCTGTATACTTTTGGCATTCATTCATTTCCAGCACCCCATGTAATCACTGTAATAAAGCATGGTTAGCAATGACCAGACATTCATTGGTACAACCCAAGAAGCCAAAAGTATAAACAGAACAACAGAGAAATTCCAAAACTGATTCTCTTATAAGTTACCCGTTCCAGGCAGCTTCCTTTGCAGATCCGACTCTCTTCTCTGGTCAAATTCTTCCTTCTTTTATGTTTCTTCTCCTGGGAATGGTTTCATTTATGCTTCTACGACTATACCCGGCGTTTATTTATACCTGCAACCATAGAAAGCTGAACTCATTTGGCAGGTCAGTTTTTGAGGAAAGGTCTTTCACCCTGAATGCACACACTAACATCTGCTCAACTGTATTATCTTCAGAATCCAGATAAATATCTGCCCAAGTTTGTTTGCCAAGAAAAACATGCCATCGGCACTAAATCCCATCTCTTGTTTTAATTAAGCACGCTGAATTAGCATTACAGAGTCGAATTCTGATACATGATACACCTGCTCTTGTAGTCTTATCCAAATCTACTTCCTGATGGGTGTCTGAATGGCTCTTGCAGTGACAAAGGATACTAGTTCTGAGCATAGTGATGGACTGGATTAGGGTCCACCAAGTATCGCGTTCTCGATGTCTTCTCTGCTGAGCGCGTAGCTGAATCTTCTCTCCATGTCCTTCTCAAGATCTCCAGGTCCGCTTTTCAAGTATCTGGTTACGCGATGGCGATAAAAGGGTCAGTAAATTGTTTCTTGGCATATAACAAGTTCGGCAACCTAGCATAGCAACATAGCATTCATGTTTCATGGTGTTTCCAGGATGCAGTTCAATCATGGAATTCAGATAGTCACCGGTGCTACATAATAAAGTCAGAAGGTTATGGAGTAATACTATTTCCTTCTAAAAGAACAGCAACCACATTCGCAGATTGAGTTGCAGAACTAGCTGAACCATAATCCTTGGGAAAATAAAAATAAGGAACAACCGAGCAGTCTGACATTACTGGTAGAACTGAAGCCAAATCACTACACATCGCTCTCGATTTTTATCGTAACAGAAGAAGAGAGCCGAGGAGCCTCCATGGGTGGTACCTGATGTGGAGGTCGGTGACGTCGAGGCTGAGGCGGGCGTGCCAGTGGGGCGTCTCGGCGACCCAGACGGCGCGGTCCTCGCGGGACTGCGCGAACCCGATGCTGCGCAGCCACGCCTCGATGCCCGGCAGGCTGTGCGTGTACAGCGGCTTCTTCTTCTCCGGCAGCCGCTCCAGCCACTCCGCGTCCGACGGCCGCGCCGCCGCCGAGGCCGCTAGCGCCACGCCCCTCCGCCGGGGCAGCCACCTCGCGGCGCGGGATATCGACGGGTGCGCGGCCCCGCTCATCCCAAGAGGATAGTATGGGCGGAGGGTTGGGGGAGCCAGGGGGCGCAGCGAGGTCGGCACGGCCATGGACATCGTCGCTAGCTGCCTGCTCTTCCGGCTTCGCTTCGCTCTGATCTTTACTTTTTTTTTCCTCTCCAGATTTTGTTCTCCTTCTTGAGTTTTGTTTTCAGGGAATTCCTTCTATACTTAAACGGGCCGTAAGTTTGTTATCCACGTGGCTGGGCCGAATGTGTAGGAGCCCATGGGACGGAGAGAGAGCGAGGGCTAGCGAGGGCCCGCTAACCTGAAGCAAAAGCGCGGGAAAACCCCAGGCTAATGGCGCGCGGACCGGCGGCAAAATTTCCCCAATCTCATTCTCATCGTCTTCTCGAGACCCATCTCCCCGCTCCTCGCGCCATCCGCAGTTCGCCTCCCCATCCTCCCTCGCCTCCGCGTCTACCTCTCGCTCCCGCACCAGCCAGGAGGCTGCAAAACCCTAGCTGAGCGGGGTGAACCTCGCCGCCCGCCAGTATGGACTCGGCGTTGCTCTCGCTCACCTGCGCTGGCCTCGGCGCCCAGGAGGAGGACGAGGACGGCGGCGCCGTCGGCTACGTCAAGGGAGAGCACTGCCTCGGTACCGCCCTCTCTCTCCTCTTCCGCGCTCGCCTCCGTTTGGATCCCCCACGCGGCGTTCCCTGATTTCTGCTTTCTGTGTGTGTGTGCGCGCGCGCGCATTTCTGCAGATAATCTGAAGGATCTGCAGAGGCTACTGCGGCGGGACGACCCGGAGCGGCGGGAGGTCTTCAAGCAGGTCTGCAAGTGGAAGATCGCTTCCAGAGATCTGGTGCCCATCATCGAGAACTACCAGGCTGATCGCAACCTCGTGATCACGGCAGGTAAATTGTTTCTCCCCTTCATGAAATGAAACTCTGATAGGGTTGTAATGAGATCCTGTTTTGCTTAGAACGTACACACAGTCTGAAACCCGCGACCTGTTAGGTTAGATGGCTAATTTTGATGGTAAAGGAATTTCCCATATAATCACATTTTGTCGTCTCAGTTCGGTGAAGCGTGTGTGCGCATATGTAACTGCCGGGTCACCATTTCTCCTAGTGTCCATAGTTATGTTGTACAACTTATACTGTTCAACAAGTAATGTCTGCCATTTTGGATCCATTTGTTGAATAACTGTTTCTCTTATATTGTACAGTCATAGCTGAGGATATCAGTCTGTAGTTTTCAACTTAAGCAAAACATAAACTTGGTTATATATGAAAGACTTAGACAGCATCTATACTCTACTCCCTACATTCTACATTGTTCTAGACACTGGAATGTCTCAAGGATGGATATTTTTTTCTAGCGAGCATCCAGGATGAATCTTTTGGCCATTATTTTTTCTGAGAAATTCGATCGCTAAATTCAATCTTAACATTTTGGTAAAAATCTTCAAAGGATATGGGAGTTAACTTTCTAATGAATCTAGTTTTCTTCTTTCTTTAGACTGACATTATCTAGTTTTTTTTTCATATGGCCAATCAAGATAAGATTTTTTTTGAAGTGCTAGAGAACGTCATTTTTCTGTATGTTATAGTAAGTCCTATTGTGTTCCCACCCCGTGCCTCCCTCTCCTCTCACATGATCATTATAACTTTTGTGGTTACATGGTTAGTCGTTCAATCTTATAGATTAAGATATGGTATTCTGATAAAAATCGATAGCACCTTTGTGGCATGTTGTATCGGTGTCGTTGCATATCTGAATATTTGTCATTCTTCCCGTGTGTCAAAGTTCGATTTATTTGTAGTTCATGTGGAATTGAGTTTATATTACTTATATCATTGTAATACACATATTTTCTTCTTTATATAGCTACATATTGCGCCTTCAACTGGATTAATGGATGCAGCACTACAAGATTTAATGTTTTTCTTTTCTTCTATATGAAGTGAAAGTGCTGGTATTCCTTACCATGCCTGTAGAGCCTTCATCAGAGGATGTTGCACAGCAGATCGAGTATCTGTGGGATTTGAAGGCTGCACTGACACGCAATGTTGCAATCGCGGTCATTGTGTCTCTACTTGAGGACCCATTGGATCACTTGGAAAGGTAAATTCTCTCCCATTGCTACTTTTAGTTTGACGTATATATTAGACAAACCATGATTTTATTATGATGTAATCGACTTGTATGTTTTAGTTTACCTATTTTATTGGCATATAAACAATATGATCATTCCTTGTTTGCATGTCAATTTTATGCTAGCCACTATCTTCATCTGCAGTGGACTACGCTCATGAAAGAAAAATATGTACTGGGCCAATAATAAATCTTAAAACTGTTTTTTCTTCTTTGAGTCACAAGTGGAACCAAACATCATAAGGCTCTTGACACACTTGTTAATGTCTCAAAGACAATTATACTTATCCCTTAAAAAATACTTAAATTTTTCTGTTTTTGTCGCATAAAGACCTGTTGTGCAAATATCAAGCATGTTCTGTAGTTCTCATTCTGTTCTGTTCACAGTTATTTACTAGCTCCAGTATGCTATATTTCTTTAATTCTAGTAAGTTGACTATTTATGACTTACTTTTCAATGGCAATCAGAACTTCATTTACGGAAGATGACTGGAAGCTAGTTCAGCTGGTGCTTACTTTGTTCCGTAACCTTCTCGCTATTCAAGAAATCACATTGCCTCAGAAGGCATCTGGGGAAGCTACCCAGTTACTGTTCCTGGCTGACAGATTTTTAGAGCTCATGTTTCAAGAAAACACGATGGACCTAATCTTAGTGTTAACTCAGCATATTGATGAGCCCTCTGGTTATCTCAAGCACGAAAATCTTCTTTTATTGGAAATCTTTCATTATCTTTTTTTAGGCCGGGACCCTGAATTGATTGCCAAAGTTCGTACTGAAGGCTCAAAGGTAAACCTGTTCTTTGTAACTAATTTATCTGGTTCTTTAGATGACCCCTGGACCCTGGCCCCTTCCCTGTGAACTTACAATGAAAACTGTGCTACTTCATTGATATTACATAGGATCAGGTTAATAGGGATATTGATACATCAGTTGATTCGTTGAGATTGATGATGGAGAAGGAAGACAGGGAAAAAAAGATGTTCAGGCAACGAAATGCAGAGCAGCACTCACACAATGGAATTTTTGCATTCCTTTCAATGGTACCACCTATTTGTCAAATGCTATTAGTTGGATTCTACATCATATGTGGGTAAATCAATATGCTCTATTCTTTCTGTTGCACTTGATCTGACAGGATGGATCTAAATCATTGTGCAAAGGGAATCCCAGCTCAGCAATAGCATCTGCAAATAGCCTCCGGAAAATACGAAGCGTCCAAAAAGGCCCTCAGAAAAGGATAGCATGGGATAATGAACTTCTTTACATACCAAAGGAGGGTATTATGGAAACGCTAAGAAGTTTCCTGGATCAATTTTTATCTGGAGGATATAATGGTAACTTAATCGTTTTTGTTTACCAAACTATTACTGTATTCTAGTTTTGTGTAAGCTTGGGATAACACAGTGCTTTTCAGTCCTGATGCAGTCTATTTGTGATGATATCGTGAAGGAGCATCATTCTCTTGAGAAATCCGACAACATTATGTTCTTCAAAGTTGTTCGATTTGTCTTAGCTTTTCAACATGAGAAAGCATCAAATGCTCAGGTTTGGAACTGAACTCATGGGCTGTCGATTACATCTAGCTAATGTTTCATACTCATTGCATGGGGGAATTTTCTTTAGGCACAATAATTTTGACTGAAATTGTCAATAGCTGCTCGTATATATTTGATATTATCTTTGCTATACGTGAAACTTAAATTGCAGATTAGTGATTTCCTTGTTATGTTGTCTTCTTTTGCTGGACGTTTTTGTGGGAATTCGTTATCTTATCTTGGTTTCCTGCTGTTTTGTGCCAATGTGGCATTCTCTTGGTCAGAAATCAAATGCTGGGCCCCAGCCTTCTGAGACTTCACCAAGCAATGAATCTGAAGATAATCTGCCGTTCCATGGTGATATATGTGGACCTGTCGCAGCCACATTGAACGAAGATATGTTCAATATAGTCATTTCCAGGTGGCGTGAGACCTATGAAGACCTGAAGCAAATTAAAGATTACAAAACTCTTTCAGCCGCTGGATCCTTAATGAAGAACATGGTAAGTAAATATGTATGCCAAACACTTAGACAGGGATGCTATACTTAGTTTTTGTATAATCAGATATATATTTCTGTCTCCCATGTTTCTTCTGAGCCAATGTGCTTGAGAACAGTTTGCACACTGCTATGTTGAGATTAACACTCTAAAACGAAAATAATAATGGTCAAAACAAGTGAAGTTTCACTAAAATTGGCTGGCCTTAGCTTTGAATTTGATCCATCTGTTTCAATTGAGATTGGCTCAGTTTGTGTTCCTGAATGAGGTTTATTACTCCCAAGTAATTGGAATATTTCTCAGATATCTTACTGAAACCGAATTTGAATTCCCAACTTTGAGCTCGACAATGCAAAATAGAGGTTGAAACCAGGATTGAGCTTGGTTTGTTTGCTTTTTAAGGTATAACTAGGATTGAGCTTGGTTTGTTTGCTTGGCAAGTAGTAATACAGTACCATTTATTTATTAACTTTATTGCTTCCTAAACGTTAGCGGCAATGACAACCCTAAACCCTAAAACCGAAAAGAGAATTTATTTTTCTTATGAAATGCGAGCCTGCTTATTCCCTAATTCCCTTGATGTTTTCCTTTAGTAATCCCTCCTATGTCAAACTTTGTAAAGTTTGACCAAGTATATGAAAGAAAATATTAATATCTACAGTATCAAATCAATATTATTAGAACCAATATAAAATATATATTTATATTTTATGCATTTTGTATTGTATATGTTGATATTATTTTCTATATATTTGGTCCAACTTTAAAAGGTTTGACTTTGACGAAAAATTATACTCCCTCCATCCCAGGGCTTAGGGCGTAAAAGAAAATCCTATTTTTCCTCACAGCTTAAGGCGCGGGGTGTTATTCTCTCCTCATCTTCCGAAATCAACCCTTCAATGCATTTATCTCTTCCTCAAAACAGGGGAGACGTTTATGGGCACAAGTGTTTCCATTGGCTGCATGCTGCATGCAGGAGCGGAAAGAATTAAGTGCCCAGATTCTGCGGGCTAGGATTGGCGCACCAGGTCATGCGCAAGGAGCTAATTATCGAATTAATAGGGGTAGGATTGGAAACGGTTGCCTTAGCTGGACTCTCCTTAATAAACGAGCTGAAAATTTTACGCCTTAAGCTCTGGGATGGAGGGAGTATTCAACATAATTTAGGAAGGAGGGAGTATATTTTCATGGTTTCTCTATCTTTTGACAATATGAATATTCCAGATCCACACACTGAAGAACTTTGTATTGCAGATTGGCATGATATACTTGGTGCTAAAAGTTCATCCTGAAGATTCAAGGGAATCTCAAACAGCTCGTGTTTTACTGTATAAGCTGTTCTATGATCAGACAGAACAAGGCCTCACTCAATTTCTCCTGAACTTGTTCAGATCTTTTGATACCCATAAGCAACCAAAAAGGTTCATACAATCGACCTCTTTCAGAAATATATATTATACACTCTGATGTCTATTTGCTGTTTAAATTTAAAGCTTCAGAGTATGCTAGCCAAGGCACTGAATTGCTATTATGCTTTGCTGACATGTGTTTGATAGAAACTTTTCTGCTTTGGAAAAATGATGCTCCACATCTACACAACTTAGAGGCATCCATTAGAGCAATGTTCCCAACATGTACTTCAAGCAGCTCTCCATTAGATCAATATTCTTCATTAGAGCAACATTTCCCATTATGAAAATCAGGATAGGCTCTAGTTGTTACCCTGCTGAAGTTGAATGTACATCTTCTTCATCCACTGCACCTGAAAATACTTGTGGTTGCACATTCTTATACATTTAGCCAATGGGTGCAGTAAGTTGTGAATCTTGTGACATGTAATGATGAAAGTCGGATGCTAAGATTATGCAAGTTGTTGCACCCTGCACATTGTAGTTTCTGGGGAGGGTATTTCAGGATTTGAATTGTAGTTTGTTTCTGCACAATGGAGGTCCATACTATTTTGTTAATTCATTTAACAATCCAAATGTATACTCTACTCTATATGCTTCCAACCATTGTTTCACCTGTCTGTTCTTATCAGTGCTCTTGCCGATTTGGTAGAAACAATTCATATCATGCTACAGCTCATGGAAAAGCTTCAAGCACGTGGTGCATTAAGGGTATGTTTCATAACTTCAATATACTATTGCTTATATGGGCAACCACAAGTTACCGTGGATCTTTATTTCTTCACCAGCTATGTTTTTTTTAACAATTTTCAACTGCTTAAGTAAAGATGACAAGCTTCAAGGCTGAAGCAATTGGCCCTCCTTCCTTTTTGATGTGATTAATTAACCCCCTTCTTGAATTTAGGTTGCGAAAAGGACAAGAAAGGGCAGAAAAAGGAAGACATCGGATGTCAAAAATGAGAATACCAAACCTGAAACAGAACCTGAAACAGAGAACATGGAAACAGAGAATGTGGAACAAAGCTATATTGACCCAACAGGTGGGACCAGAACATCTGATTCAGTTCCAGATTTGAGAAGTGAGGATCCTGTGTCAGAGCCTACTGTCCTAGAACAGGGAAAAGTTGATTCCAACGTCACAGAACCAGATACAGTTGTGGAAACGGTGGTGAATCTGGAGGGCACCACACTGCTTGGGGATGATCCATCTTGTGCAGGCAGTGGTGAAATGAAAGAAAATTCCATTAATGAAGAGGAAGATACTTCAGATTCTTCAGCTGATGATTGTCCCCCAGCTACAAGCGAAGCTGATTTTAATGTATCGCGGTTAATATCCAGCCTTGCCAACAATTCTGTTGTCCAAAATGTATGCTGGTTGTTAAAACACTATAAAACCAACTCCTTTCGAACAAATCACTACATCATATGCATGCTGCGAAGATTCTGTGAAGATCTAGAACTGTCACCAATGCTCTATCAGGTAATAACACACTTACATATTTTTCACTAGAGCTCTGCATTTTCTTGGGATCTGACATTATACTGTCTGTCTTCTGCAGCTATCGCTTCTAACTACCTTCTATGATATATTAGCTGAACAGAAGGTGTCACGTTCAAAGGAGTATGCAAACATTGTAAATTTTCTATCTAAAGTTATCAGGAAGATGCTGAGGACAATGAAAAAACAGCCACTGTTATTTGTTGACATACTCTTTTGGAAAACACGAAAGGAGTGCCATGTCATTGATGCTGATGCCCTACTGAATGAGCTTAAGGGGGATGTTAACAGTAAGGCTAGTGACGTTGGTGCAAGTAAGAGATGGAGCGGTCCAGTAAATATAGCAGATTCCCTTGGTGATGATGAAGCTGACAATGTTATACCACAGGAACCATATGATGCTGATAAGTAAGTATATCTGTTGTATGTCCATAAATGTAGTATGAATGAGATGAGTAATTTCCATTCATGTGGGCATGTAAATAGGGATGGAGATTCATCTTCTGGTGAGCGCGAAGGTGATAATCAGAAGAGCATGGGTGCCACAAATAAAAGGAACAGATTACTGTCACTTTCGGGCAGTGAATCTGAGGATAATGATAGGTTTGTTTATATCTAGCTCTGCATTTGAATGCTTAGATGCTTCTTCTGGACTCTCTTTGATTAGATTCACTTATTTAGGAATACTGTATCAAGAGGCTCTCAGAATTCACGGGTTCCAAAGAGACGAGGGCGTTCCATTTTTAACGAAGAGCAAGAGAAACTTATCAGTGATCTTTACGAGAAGTAAGTAACCAGTTTATGTCAAGAAAGAACTAGACTACTATCAATTCATCTAATGTAGTTTTGCTGCCAAGCGGAACTAAAAAAGAAGTCCCTGTTTATTATATGCATGGGGATGATGTTTAGTTACTTGGGCATGAATCACATGCTGATGCCTGAAAATGTTTTCCTTTCATGTTGCAGATACAAGGATGACCGTAAATGCAGCCATCTAATTGCTGAAGCTTTAGATCCCAGTGGAAAGATATCTTCTGCTCAAATTTATCGAAAGCTTACACAGCTAGGTCTCAGGAATGTCATGAAGAGGACAAAAGTTCCAGAGGCACCTCTCTCAGCTGGAGACCTAGCTACACAACCACAAAACCACGCGCTTGATGTTCCCAAGCCAGAAAGCACCCGGTGAGTATTACTAAACGACCAGCTGTGCCATTCTCCCTCAGTGGCCAGTGGCCTGTGTCCCTGAACCTCTTTTACATGCAGTGAGTTATGCACAATTATTATCAAGATGGAATGCATTACTTAGCATGCCAAAGATGTCAAAACATGTACACTGTATACCCATTGCCCTATGCACATGCGTGAAAAGGAATTAACTAATTGGTAATTACTTTCCATTAAGTCTAGCCTGCATTTTCAGGCCCAGAAGGAAAAGGTTACATGGGTTAAGCAGTAATCATGACAACGATGCTAATCATCGAATATCATCTGATGAAGAAACACTGCAAGCACTTAAGAGCAGGTAAATTTCTGCTTTAAATTGCTTTCATGAGTTAATTTATTAGCATAATATTTTATTCTTTGTGTTTGATTTACTGTTAGCGAAAGGATATATGCAAAGCTTTTGCATGTGCTCTAAGAAGACTTTTATTTGGTTCACTGTATTTGAAGCTGCCATTGTGCTGGAAATGCCCTTCGGATGTTTGAACAAGCATTTGCAAAACAGAATCATATTATTTTGTATTGTATGTCATTTATCTTTTGACTGCACTACATAGCATGTATTGCCAAATTCATATTTAGTTTTGTCGTAGGCAAATGTGCAATTGATTAGGCTACGTTGGATTTTCCCTCCCTAAGAACTGAGTGGGAAACTGGTAGCATACCACATATATCCTCTATGAAGTAATTTTATTCTGCCTTTTCCGTTTTGACATAATGAGTGTTTCCATTCGTGTAATGCAGAACCAAAACTAAGGAGCTGCCCTCGGTGGATTTATCGTCGAGTATAACACAGCATCAAAAGGAGGATTTGCAAGGCATAGACTCTGATGATGAGACCATAGGTTCAATGCTTAGGTGAGCTTATTCAGCTTCATATACATCGAGAACTGATTATTTGAATGTCCATATTGCCAATTTCTCTTAAACCTCAATGATTTATATGCATGGTTTTCTTCCCTTTTGACTGAACCATTTCCTATGCTTAAGCAGTAGAGGAAAGAAGAAAAGGTTATCGACGTCAGAGTTTACAGCGAATGGTCAAGAACACAATGATTATTCGAAGGACATGAGTCCAGACGTTGAGACTATTGGTCTAAATATTATGTAAGCACATATAAGTTATTTATTATGTTACATATGTGGAATAGCTTATTATTTGAATGTTCATTTATGTTTAGGTGTATCTTTGCTCATATATTTTGGATAAGAATGCTTTCTCATGTATGGTTTCCCATATTATGCACTTATGCCTAGTGAAAGCTGAAAACAGTTAGACATCAATAACCAGCAAGAGTACTGTAAACAGTATGTGCAACGATTATTCAATCATAAAAGAATTTTCTCTTTTTCAGGGACGCGCCTCTCCATCCGGAGCTAGATTCACTTAATAATAATGGTGGTCATGCTGGTGAGGCTGAAATTTTGGATGACTTCAGTGAGCCCGAGCTGGATAATACTGAGAATGCTGAGCAAAGGGTCTTCAGTGACATAAACATGTCTGAATCTGGGGACATGCCAAACTCTGACGTTAGTCAAAAGGCTGGTTCCAAAAGAAGAAACAGACTGGTAATTGACGATGACGATGATGATGAGTAGTTTACCCAGGAGGTGCGGAATCAGAAGTTAGATCCCGCAGCTTCTGCTACAGTTCTACTGCCATTCTTCCTTGAGTTTGGAGCAGGGTTCTACTAGTGAAGACTAGCAGTAAGCAGATGCAACTTCAGGTTTTTGGAGCTACCAGCCTCTAGTTTGTACGTACATGATTATTTCCCATGCCGGTCCTGATGTTTGTTGCAATGCTAGCAAATGCACTTCGTGGGTTGTTGTGATGGTTGTAGGGAAACAATTATCTTATTTAAAATGCAAAATTATTCTCTAATAATCTTTGACAATGCCTATGTTGATGTCAATTTGTTTGAGCATGCAAATTCATTACCATCTAGGATTGCTTGGTAAGGCATTTCATGTCAGGAAAGGCATTGACACCATCAATAATAGTACTCCCTCTGATTCTAAATAAGTGTCACGGTTTTGAACTAACTCTAGTTCAAAATGGCGACACTTATTTAGGATCGGAGGTAGTATCATTATTCAATTGCGTCTTCCCCTAAACTAAAGCCTATTTTATGGCTCAATTTATTGGTATCAAAGAAAGGTTCATCTGAATTTCAAAACAGAGACACTCACTCTGCTCTGACTCCGGTCGTGGGCAGAATGGACGAAAATAACCTAAAAAAATAACAATTTTACGAAATGAACTCTGGTCAAAAGAAATTCACGGAACTAACCATTTTTGCAACACCGGTGCGGCGGCGCCGTTATGCTTGCCTGGCGCCGCGCACTTGCCAGCGTGGCGCCTCCTCGTGGGGCCCGGTCCTGCTAGTGCGGC
Source organism: Avena sativa (assembly GCA_916181665.1). Taxonomy (NCBI): domain Eukaryota; kingdom Viridiplantae; phylum Streptophyta; class Magnoliopsida; order Poales; family Poaceae; genus Avena; species Avena sativa. The sequence continues at coordinate 376,915,554 of OV702279.1, read as the reverse complement.
GCCAAACGTCGTGGCGCCGCACTGTGTAGTGCAGCGCTTGGCGCCACACTTTAGGTCTTGTACCAGCGCGGCGCCAGCCCTCCCTAGACCCATCTCATTCTTCCTCAGCACACAGGAGCGCATGGCGGCTAGGGTTCGTCGGCTGTGTTGATTCCCCTCTCTAAAACCTCAAGATCTGCTAGATTTGTCCAAGGATCTTGCTCCCAATCCCTCCCCCAGGTATCTCCTCTCAATCCCATCCGAAAATCCCTTGCTATTTGTCTCCTTTTAGTCAAATTTCGGTGGAACATGTTAGCAATTGGATTTGGAGGTTGATTTGAAGCGTGTTAGCAATTGTATGGTTAGTGGTCTCCTAGGTTGCAATTGAATGGTTAGTGGTTAGTCAAATCCGAACACTAGTCTCTTTTTAGTTAAATCCCTTGCGACATGTTACCAATTGTATGGTTAGTGGTCTCCTAGGTTGCAATTGGATAGTGGTCTCAATTGGATAGTGGTCTCCTAGGTTGCAATTTCTCTTTATATTATGAAGCATTGCCAATATATATTACCAATTGTATGGTTACATCTAGGATGAAATGGAACTATAGTTAGAACTATTGCCAATATATATTACCAACTCTAGATGCTAGAACTATAGGTAGAGTAGGATGAAATGCTAGAGTAAGTAGAACTATATGTGACAACTATAGTTGGAATAAGATGGACATTTTGTAATTGTTCTTATTCTCTCTATTGTTTTGAATATGTAGGATGTCTCTAAACCCCCTTCTAAACAATTCTCACTATGATGTTCAACACCGTGCTTACAAGATGTCGGAGAAGAGACAAGTACTAAAAACTTCCATGCAAGTCGAACAAGATGCCATGTTTGTTTAGATGGAAATCTAACATTTGCCATTGTATGTTTGCAGGAGCTTCAACCCCTTCGACTTAGGTACCACGAGGTCTCGTCCGGCAAGATGCCTTATGATGCGCGGTACACTCCGTACATCCAGCAGCTAGGACTCCTCCCCTTTATCCACATGGTCACTCGGTCCACACCGGCCTTCAACCTTGCTGCGATCACCGCGCTTGTGGACCGGTGGAGGCCGGAAACGCACACCTTTCACCTTAGGACCGGTGAGACTACGGTCACTTTGCAGGACATGAGCATGATCCTGGCACTCCCAATCGAGGGAAACCCTGTGTGCATAAGCTCGGATTCAGACGGGTGGCGTGAGCAAATGGTCGACCTTATAGGGAAGGATCCACTCGAGGCTATAAACAAGAAGGGGGAAAGACTGAGGGTCGCTGCCGGGGCTACTTTTACTTGGATCATCCAGAATTTCAAGATTTGCCCCGAGGATGCCGATGAGGAGGCGATCAAGACATACACTCGTGTGTATGTGTGGTACATTATCACGAGGACTCTTTTTCCTGACAGCAGTGGGGATCATGCTCAGTGGCATTGGCTCAAGTTGCTGGTTTTTTTACTCTACTTTCAGTTGGGGTTCTGCGGCGTTGGCCTGGTTGTATCGTCAGGTAATGAGTTATTTACAAATGTTGTTGTATATTTCTGCACTATCTCAAAAAAAATGTTCTTACCAAATGGTTGTTCACTTCATCTGCAGCTGGATGACACTTGCCTTAGGAGCGCCGCCGATTCAGGGATTGGTGGTTGTTTGCTCCTTCTTTCAGTGTGGACCTGGGAACGCTTCCCCATTGGACGGCCGAGATTGTTGTCATTCAATCCTTACATTGATAACGGCAACGACTACCTTCTCCCCACGTGGGCTTACAAGTGGGATGTGGTCTCCGAACCGCCAACGGACCCAGTGGAGGCGTACAAGAGGTACACCAACGAGTTTGACACGATCACCATGGATCAGGTAATTTCCTCGGGTGCGGTCAATTATATGTCTTGAACTTGTAATCTTTGACCCTGACATGAGTGTGGTATGATGCAGGTGACGTGGGAGCCATACGGTCGAGGGGACCGCTTTGGTGTTCCGGAGGACTATCACCTTAACCCTATTTGCCTCAGAGAATCTCGTCTGTGGCTAATGTGTTGCCCCATGGTGTGCATGTGGGTTGTTGAGTATCACCAGCCTCACCGTGTCATGACCCAGTTTGGGTTATTTCAGATTGTCCCGCCTGAGTGGAAGGACACGGACTTAGGGCTCCATAGGTAAACTATTAACTGCCTTACCATGTGATGTGCTTATCATTCGCCAAATAACGCTTTTTGACTTGTTGTTGTGTGCAGCTTGGACAGGAAGAAGCAGAGGAAGGAGAAGGATTGGCCCAAGCTTCATAGGAAGCACCTTGAGAAATTCAGGAGGTGTGTGACCGGGCTAGGAAAGCAAAAGGAGCACAGGATAGGCCCTTCAATCGGGATGCTTTCAACAACTACATCGCATGGTTCGTTGACAACACGCGGGCGGAGATATACCCACGGGCATTTCGGGATTCGATCTTGGAGGAGCCATTGGTGTTTGATGAGCTTTCAACCGAACAATACAACATCATGGTCAGAGAAGGGCGACAACCCGAGTTTGCTCCCTTGGTCAACTTTGTGGTAAAGTGTGCCGAATAATATTTTTTTCCGTCTAGGCGCTTCTCACACCTTGCATGGATAACTTACTAGTTTCTTGTCTATGACAGCGCGATCAGGTAAGGAAGTCCGCCGATGCATGCGAGGACGCTTTGGACACATACCCTCGCGGAGAGAAGGGAGAGGGTCTGTTTCGTGAGTTCGTTAAGAAGCAGGGCCAACGGTTAAGGCGGCTGTCGAACTTGCTAGGTTGCCGTGACCCCGAGGTGGCAACACCGTCCGCGTCATGGTCCAACACGCCCGAAGGTGACAATTCTAGCGATCATCACTCCACATTCGAGGACGAGTCGAACACACCCGAGGTAGTACAATCATTGCATCCCCCACCCTCCCTTGCATTTCTCCTGAATTTGTCCTTACCAATCTTCTTTTGTTGACAGCCGCAAGATGAGGAAAGCGTCCCCGACGAGATGACATTGGGCAACTACACTCGCTACAAGGTCCACGAGCGGTCCGACTATGTGCTCAAGCCAAGGCAACCCAAGAAGCCTTACACACCCAACCCTTCCATGGCCAAGACAAAGAAGCCCAAAAATCCATATCGCTTAGAGGTGGAGGATGAAGAGGAACCGAGGAGGAGGAGGAAGATGCCCGCGAGAAGGGGCCGAGGGGCGAAGACCACCCGTGGGAAGTAGAGTAGATGTTGTACTTTGTCTTGAATGGTTGTAGTCGTGAACTCGGTACTTATGGTTGTTGTCGTGAACTTGGTACTTATGGTTGTTGTCTTGAACGGTTGTTGTCGTGAATGGTTGTCGTGAACGGTTGTTGTCGTGAATGGTTGTCGTGAATGGTTGTTGTATTTTTGTAACAAACATGCTCGAACAACATCGAACAAACATGCTCGAACAAACATGCTCGAACACCAACTGAAACAGAACAACTGAAACAGACAGACAGAAGTCAGGAAGGTGCGGTGCCATGAAGCCTGGCGCCACACATGCAGCACGCGCTGTGCAAGGTGGCCCAGGAATCGGCTAAGTCAATGTGCGGCGCCAGGCAGGACGGCGCCACACGGTGCGGCGCCACCAGGCTACGAGTTGCACCGTGCGGCGCCGCCCAGCTTGGCACCGCACATGCGCTCGAAAATAGACAGAACTTCTGTCTATTTTTGAGCGCATGTGTGGCGCCAAGCTGGGCGGCGCCGCAGTTGCACCGTGCGGCGCCGCCCTCCCTGGCGCCGCACATGCGCCCGAAAATAGACAGAAGCTTCTGTCTATTTTCGAGCGCATGTGCGGCGCCAGGCTGGGCGGCACGGCACGGTGCAACGCCAACATTCTTGGCGCCGCACTTTGAAGATGCTGCTACAGCCAGCTTTCAGCGGTTGTTTCGAGGGAAAATGATCACACATCGAACAAAAAAGCTTTGAGGAGGGAAATGTTTGTTGACACATACGAAATAACACGAGTTTCTTGCCCTTAAAGTCTAGAACATACAAGTTCATGAAATAACACGAGTTCATGAAATAACAAGAGGTTCTCGAGCAAATCTTGACACATACAAGTCCATGACTCCCGGTTACATACTCAAAGTCTAGAACATAGGCCCTTTTCCCTTCCTCTTCTTCTCTTCCTCTCCCTCCATGGAACGCCATGCCGCTTGACGCAGCCTTTCCCTCTCGGCATCCCGAGACTCCTTAGCGCGGCGATTCTCTTCCTCCTCTTTCTTGCGGAGCTCGTCATTACGTTCCTTGCGCTTCTTCGCCATCTCCTCGTCACGCTGCGCTTCGTAGTAGCGCCTTATTTTTATGGCCCAATCGATCTCTTGGATAGCCTTGTTGGATTGAGGTTGCTCGATATCTATCCAAGTATAGTACCTGCATACCGGAGGGGGAGACTACAAGAAAATAGTGCATGTTAGAGGCTATGATATGGAATAGTTGGGACACATGAAGAACTAAAAAGCTTTGTGCATACCGGTGGAGTGTCGTATGGGTTGCGGCTACGCACGGGAGAGCGATTGTAGTTGGCACACATGAAGAACTTCTTTCCCCAACTATCGGAATGGTAGTCTAGGGACTCCTTAACAGTGCAATCGGTTCCACACCAACAAATACAAACCTCCTTCCCATGGGCCTCGTCAGTACGAAATGCCCTCCGTGGCCTTTCCTCTTGATCGGCGCAAGGTGGCCTAGCATTGTCCCTCCTCTTCCTCTCTTCCTCTTCCTTCTCCTTTTGCCTCTTCCTTCTTCTTCTTCCTATTCCTCTCTTCCTCTTTCTTCTTCTTCTTCACCTCGTCCTCTTCGTCCTTCTTTTTTGCCAAGTCACGAGCAAGTTGAACTAACTCTTCGAATGCCTTCCTCCGCTTCTCTTCCTCAGCTTACTTCCTCTTCCTCTCTTCCTCGGCCTCCTTCCTCTTCCTCTCTTCCTCAGCCTCCTTCCTCTTCTCCACCACCTCCATAGCATTCGCCCAGATCTTCGAGTAGTTCACACCTTCCCCATCATTGGCCTTGTTGGGTTGAGTCGCCATACCTATTATAAGAATAAAAGGGGCAAGTTAGTAAAGGATGCATTTAACCCAATAAACATGAATGATAGTAAAATATGCATAAATGTGAACATACCTACGAGCATACGGATTTGGTCCGGCTAAGTAACCTATCATACTAGCGGGATTAAAACCACCACGCCCTCTTCCTCTTCGTAGCCCAAGTTGTCGACCTATTTGTTGTCTAGGAGCTTGTTGTCTAAGAAAATTGTGACTAGGAGCTTGTTGGTTAGTCCTTGGTTGGCTTGGAGCATGTTGGCTACCACTTGGTTGGCTTGGAGCATGTTGGCTAGTCCTTGGTTGGCTACCTCTTGGTTGGCTAGTACTTGGTTGGCTAGTCCTTGGTTGGCTTGGAGCTTGTTGGCTACCACTTGGTTGACTTGGAGCTTGTTGGCTACTACTTGGTTGGCTACTACTTCCTTGATTTCCTTTTGCTCTTTTCCTTTGAGAACACTTTCTTGCATTGTGCCCTTCACCATTGCACGTTCCACACCGGGCTCTCTCACGAGGCTCTTGGAATTGGTCGTTGCCCGTTTCCCGACCACCACCACGTCCCCATCCGTCCATGTCGCTCCTAAAACGCTTTGTCTTGCGTCTTCCACGTCCAACAACCTTCCATTTTGGATTGGGCCATAGTTGAATTCCATGGTACTCCGACCATTGTGATTGGTCCAAGTATGGATGAAATCTAGGAGCCCATGTCTTCTTAGTAGTCTCAATAGAGAACCCAGCCTCTCGCACCGTGAGCGGATTATTGCAATCCAAATGTCGTCTGCGAGACGCCACGAGCAAGTGCAAGCACGCAAGATGAAGCAATGATGGCCTTCCACATGTGCACTCACAAGTCTTGAGCGATACCTTGAAAGCTCGGCCTCCGTGTTGGACACCATCAGCCGTTGTACCTCCGGGCTCCGTAACTTGGTAAATTAGCTCGTCATTGTCATATTCCGTGACAACTTGGGAATCCACTTTCCTTGTCTGAAATTGCATCCAATCGTCAACCTTCGGAGGGAACTTGTATTTGTACTTGTTCTTGTTGTCCCCCGCAATATGTCGGTCCGTTTCATGTGAGTATTTCAGAAAATACCCATTCATCATGTCGAATGTATATCGGACTATTGCCGTGACGGGCAATGCACAGACACCTTTTAGCAACTTGTTAAATGCCTCTGCCATGTTGCTTGTCATTTGGTCATACCTCCGGCCACCGTCATCAAAAGCTCGTGCCCACTTTCCCATATGTTCAATGTTCCTATTGAGAAACTTGCAACCACCGGCATTGAGTTCTTTGTTGACTAGCAATTTGTTGTACAAGTTAGAGAAACGACGTTCCGTGAAAGCGAGGCAACAATCTATTAGATCATCGGACAAATCCTTGCTCTTGCATGCCCTATAGAAGTTTGAACAAAAGTGTCTCATGCACCAACGATGGTGCAATGGAGCATGGCCGGGAATATCAATCATCACAGCATTGAGAATTCCTTGATGACGGTCAGAGATGACACATATCTCCCTTTGAGGGGTTAATATCTTGGTTCTCAAAAGATATAAGAACCACTCCCAATTATCATTGCTTTCCGCCTCCACCAAAGCAAACGCCAAAGGAATCAACCGGTTGTTCGCGTCATTGGCTATTGCAATCAAGATAGTGCCTTTGAATTGTCCGGTCATAAAGGTGCCATCAACAGAGATGATCGGTCTACAATGTTCGAAAGCCCGGACACATTGCTCAAAACCCCAAAATGCACGGCCAAAAACTCGCACGGTGTGGCATCCCGCAAAACCACTACTAGAAAATCGCGTTGTTTTTGTGCATTGCATCATCATGACCGCATGCTCATGTCATCATGCCACATTGCATTTGAGCATCGTCATCATCATACAAATTATCTTGCCTAAAAACTATTTGCGAAAGTCTATGGTTTTCTGAAACTAGTCCTCCTTCTATTTCAAATTAAACCCCCGGCTGCTTCCGGGTATTTTGTTTGTCTAAAAACTAGTTACAAAAATGTTTGCAAATTAAATAAATGTTAAATTATTTTTGGTGGGGGCAGTCGAACGGGCCGGACCGACCCGAACGACCACCCCCAGAACCTAAAATCGGTCCCCCTAAAATCCTACAGCTACCTACACCTAATCTACCCCCCAACCAGCCACCTCACCCCCACCAATGGCCTCCTGACACCTCACCCTCTCCCTCCCCCCTAACCAACCCCAATCTGCCACCTCACACCCCAACTCTCTCTCCCAATCACCACCCCACCAACCGGCCCCACTCAACCCACTCACACCACCACGCACACACGCTGGCCACACCCACACAACTCACACACGCCACACCCCCGGGCCCACGCCCCAGGGCCCCACACACACACCCCGCACGCCCTGCCCACCCCGCAGCCCCACGCGGTGCCCGTCCCCACCGCGCGTCTTCCCCAGGCACCCGACCCCGCCGGCCTCCCCAACCCCGCAACCTCGCCGGCGCAGCGCCGCTCCGCCCTGGCCCTTCTCCCGCACCTCCCGCCGCCGTGCCCCGCATCGCCTCCTCGACGCCTCCCTCCACCTCGCCGACCGCGCGCCTCCCCGTCCTCTCCGCGCGGCCCCGCTCGCCGCCGGCCTGCGCGCGCCGCCTCGGGCCTCCCCGTGTCGTCTCCCACCTCCGCCGGCCGCTGCCTCCCTCCTCCGCGCTTCGCCTCGCCGTCCCCAGCTCCGCAGCTCCGCCCGCCAAGCTCGCCGCCACCAGGTGCCCGTCGCCGCGCCCGACGGACCCGGCCGCCTCCCGCCTCCTCCGGCCAACCTCGGCTCACCCCGCGCCGCCCCGCTCCCTCAACCACCTCGCCGACCTGCCCCTCGTCCGCCCCGCTCCGCCCCTTCTCCCGGAGCCCCGCCCCCGTGTGGACCTGCGCCTCGCCCCGGGGCAGCCGCCCCCGCGAGCCCGCGTCCCCTCGCCTGGCCGCCCGTCGACCTCCTCCCGACGCCACCGCTGCTCGGCCCCGCTGTCCGCCGTCCGCGGCTCCGCCCTGCGCTGCCCTCTGCACCTCCTGCCGGGCCGCCCGCCGTCATCGTCCTCCCGGCCGGCGAGTCCTAGGGAGCTCGCCCTGTCGCCGGACGCCCTCGAGCCTCCGCCCACCTGTGCTCTGGCTGCCCATCGCTGACGTTGATGCAGGAAGTTGAACCCGATGGACACCAAGACGATACTTGACGACTATGTGGCGACTATCCAAGACCATCATCGGCAACCGAAGCCAAAACCCGAGGCCTTCGCGGTGGGACCGACAAGATCTACATCACGGAACCAGAAGAATTCACGACCTTCGTTAAGATCTCCATCGGCCACCACAATGTCAAGAACGCCCTCACGGACTCGAGAACCCCGATGCCTCTATCCCGACGGTGCAGCGACACCACAAGATCTACACTCGTGCCATCAAGACCGACCCGAGTCGAGGACCGGAGATCTATGCAAGACCACGAGACCTTCACAGAAACCGAACCGTCGGCACGCCATGATCTTCGTCATGGACGCCGAGACCCCCGAACCGCGGACCCGACAAGGTCTTCCCGACGACAAGAGCAACCCCGACCCGGAAGAATCCGATGCGCCCCGACGCTAACCAAGTTCGTCTTCTCGGATGCGTCAAGATCGACTTCTGTTGCCGAGACCGATCCGTCGAACCCTGGACCCCGAGACCGACCCCGAACCCCGAACCCCCCAGAACCTCAAGTTCGTCGAGACCCCTAATGTGTGAACCCCTCTCCGAGAACCCTATTTTATAAATGCCATCTAGATAACTTGTTGCATATTAAATCATTATCTCGCATGCATATTATGTGGTTTGGGGGCCTTATGCCGATTCACCTAATAATTAAATATGGGGCCCATATGCGGGCAAATCTAGTCTCATATTGGCCTCATTTAAAATTTGTATAGCGAACCGGTGATATATTCGGCCTTGTTAAACAACATTTAATTTGCGGGGTAGTTAAATAACATGAACCATTTAATTGTCTGTCGGGACCCCGGTTCCGCTTAATATGACCTAATTGCATCGCATCTCTGCCATGCCATACATCATACATGCATCATGCCGATCTTCTGCCGTTGAATTAAATATTGCATCCGGTGTTTATTCTAGTGTTTTGCTTCTTCGCGGATAAGGCCGTTGAGTTGATGTGAGCTTCGCCCCGATCTTCGGATGAACCTTCGGCAATGTTTTCAGGCGAGCATCTCCCCCTTTCTACCTATCTTACTTTTATAGTATTTATTCCCTCCTGTTGATCTATTGCTATCTGTGTCGCGATGCTCTAGTTTCGTACCCGTGATATCCCTTGCAGCCTTATATTGCCTTGGACACATCCTATTACCTGTTGTTTGGTAGATAGTTGGACTTGCGCGTCGTAGTCGCTTGCTCAAGTGCTGTTGCGTGTTGTCAAGTGCCACAGTTGTTGGAGTAATGCCGCATGTTGATGTTGGAGATGATCATAGTTTTACTTATCGTTCACTTTAATTCCTGTTTAACAACTAAAATTGAAGTAAGCAGAGGCATCGGTGGGTGATAGAAAATATTTGGTTTCCGAACGCCCACTTGTGTCCCGTAGGACCCCGAGTACTTGATACCTGTTCCTTGATTTATCGCGCTATCCACATCCGGGAGGTATATGGGACCCCCCTTAGCCAGAGCTTGATTCAGTCTTATTTCTTGGGGCCACAAACTAGTTTGAGGTTTTATTTATGATCCTGTACTTATGCCATGTTTTACTGCTTTATTTACGATTGTGCGATGGATAGCACACTGTACTGTTTAGGTAAGCGGAATGTTTTCGCGGTATCGACAATCCCCGTTTGGGGTTCCCAGTCGTTTACAGCCATTGACGCAAACCTTGAGTCCGTCTCGGAGCTAGCTTACTTCGTTGCAGTTCTACTCAATGGGGTGGCCCCCTGAAATATTTATGAATCCTGTGATTGCTTTGTCGTGAAAGCCTCGTTGGGTTTTGATTTGGTTTTTCCGAGGTTGATCGAGTGTGTGTTGCTATTGGTGCACCCCGGCCGGGTAAAACTTTCTGAAAGCCGTGTCCGCGGTTATGGACGACTTGGAGCACAGTATCTCGACCATAGACAAGCATAACTAAAGTTTATTGCTATAAATTTGACTTTATAATGACTAGTAATCAGCTTCACTATAATGGAATGGCTAAATAATACTGCCCACAATTGCTTGTTTGAGATGTCGCTTGCGACCATTGTATCTGACTAGTAAGTACTGCAACTACAACGGAATGGCTCAATAAAAGTATCCACAACTGCTGGGTTTTTGGGTTATCTCATGCTAATTGTATCTGATTAGTAATTGTGGCAACTACAACGGAATGATTAACTAAAAGTGCCCACTGCTTACTTTATCAGGATGGTTATCTAAACCTGACTAGTAATTGCTGCAACGATAACTGAATAAGTAAAACTGCCAACGGTGTGAGTTCCTCGGTTGACTTCCTCGTTTGGTCTCGAGGGGGAAACGCCAGGATGGGTTTGTTTGATGGTAGTATCAGGTTGAATCCGAATAGGTCTTTCTTACCCTCTCTGATATCCGCTAGTCGTATCGAGTCTCTATAGGATGTTTAGTGCATGCTGCCGCTGCCGCTCAGTCCACCATACCTATGTAGGCGAGGACCGCCGAATTCTAGTCTCGCCGTGTACTGGCCTCAGTACTGACGCTCCTCTTTTTCCTTTGCCCTTTGTCGGCACCCCTTTTTGTTTAAGCAGGTTTTGAGATCGATGTCGTTAGCAGGGTTACCCTTCCGACTTGGCCTGGGCAGGGTTATGGACGCCATTGGTTATTCTTCAGGGCTCTTAGCCCCATTTGCATCTTGTCCGTAGCTGGACGCTCTATCGTTTTCAAGGTGATTTGGATCTTTGTATATTATATCTGTATTCTTGACTCTTTTGAGTCGCTGTTATATATATCTATTCTGTGGGTCCCATCGAGGACTGTTGTGTAATGTTATTACTTTGTTTTCCACCCGCACGAAAGTGCCTGGTGGGCACCTTTGAATCGTTTCTATGCGGGTTTGGCGGGTTTCGCTCAAACTTGCATAGGTCCGATTCTGAGGGTGTTACAGAGTGGTATCAGAGCACAGCAGTTGCGATACCCCACAAGTCCAGCCTGTAGGATAACCTAGCTAACGGCCGAAGTAGAGTGTCAAAACTATTTTGCGAAACCGGTTGGATAGTTCTGATTAGGTCTGATTTTACTCCTTACCCCTCTGCTGTTCCCCTCTTACCCCTACGTGTTTTGAATCCGCTCTCGTCTCTTTCTTCGAGTCCAGGAATTCTCGTGGTTGGGTTCCGTCGTACCTTCAGGGTTTCGCTTCCTTCTTTGATAACGGTGTTGCTACGTTTGGTCTTCATGCTATCCAAGGAATCCGTCTACCGTGGTACCATTCTTTGTTCCTTGTTTGTGCCTTCCGGTGTTTTCCGACGCGACGACATCCTCTACGCCAGATCCGATGCAGAGTCTGCATCACTCCTTTGTTTCCGAACCTCGCTTGTCGAGATCTTCAGTCTGAATCCTGAGAGTTGGTTGCATAATCTGTCTATTCGTGTACATAGTAATGCTTTGGGTGAGGGATGGAGTCGCGACCATACCACTACTCTTATCATTTGCTCTGTATGTTGAATAGTGGATCGATGCAATTCTACTCCTTCCGTGAAAGTTAGAGGTGGCCTTACCTCTAACTTCGTCCGTTGTTTATCCGGAGTGTTCTCTTGACGAACGGGATCAACGACGTCTTGTTGGTGGTGTCGCCGTTTTCAAGACGAAGAAAGCATCCTTGTTAGTGGTGTCGCGAGGATCTACACGATGTGAGAAGATTCGGATCGCCGACCTTCCTTCCGGTACCATGAGGCGGATCTCGAGGGCGAGATCCATTGTTAGTGGTGTCGAATTGTGGCATCCCGCAAAACCACTACTAGAAAATCGCGTTGTTTTTGTGCATTGCATCATCATGACCGCATGCTCATGTCATCATGCCACATTGCATTTGAGCATCGTCATCATCATACAAATTATCTTGCCTAAAAACTATTTGCGAAAGTCTATGGTTTTCTGAAACTAGTCCTCCTTCTATTTCAAATTAAACCCCCGGCTGCTTCCGGGTATTTTGTTTGTCTAAAAACTAGTTACAAAAATGTTTGCAAATTAAATAAAATGTTAAATTATTTTTGGTGGGGGCAGTCGAACGGGCCGGACCGACCCGAACGACCACCCCCAGAACCTAAAATCGGTCCCCCTAAAATCCTACAGCTACCTACACCTAATCTACCCCCCAACCAGCCACCTCACCCCCACCAATGGCCTCCTGACACCTCACCCTCTCCCTCCCCCCTAACCAACCCCAATCTGCCACCTCACACCCCAACTCTCTCTCCCAATCACCACCCCACCAACCGGCCCCACTCAACCCACTCACACCACCACGCACACACGCTGGCCACACCCACACAACTCACACACGCCACACCCCCGGGCCCACGCCCCAGGGCCCCACACACACACACCGCACGCCCTGCCCACCCCGCAGCCCCACGCGGTGCCCGTCCCCACCGCGCGTCTTTCCCAGGCACCCGACCCCGCCGGCCTCCCCAACCTCGCAACCTCGCCGGCGCAGCGCCGCTCCGCCCTGGCCCTTCTCCCGCACCTCCCGCCGCCGTGCCCCGCATCGCCTCCTCGACGCCTCCCTCCACCTCGCCGACCGCGCGCCTCCCCGTCCTCTCCGCGCGGCCCCGCTCGCCGCCGGCCTGCGCGCGCCGCCTCGGGCCTCCCCGCGTCGTCTCCCACCTCCGCCGGCCGCTGCCTCCCTCCTCCGTGCTTCGCCTCGCCGTCCCCAGCTCCGCAGCTCCGCCCGCCAAGCTCGCCGCCACCAGGTGCCCGTCGCCGCGCCCGACGGACCCGGCCGCCTCCCGCCTCCTCCGGCCAACCTCGGCTCACCCCGCGCCGTCCCGCTCCCTCAACCACCTCGCCGGCCCGCCCTCGTCCGCCCCGCTCCGCCCCTTGTCCCGGAGCCCCGCCCCCGTGCGGACCTGCGCCTCGCCCCGGGACAGCCGCCCCCGCGAGCCCGCGTCCCCTCGCCTGGCCGCCCGTCGACCTCCTCCCGACGCCACCGCTGCTCGGCCCCGCCGTCCGCCGTCCGCGGCTCCGCCCTGCGCTGCCCTCTGCACCTCCTGCCGGGCCGCCCGCCGTCATCGTCCTCCCGGCCGGCGAGTCCTAGGGAGCTCGCCCTGTCGCCGGACGCCCTCGAGCCTCCGCCCACCTGTGCTCTGGCCGCCCATCGCTGACGTCGATGCAGGAAGTTGAACCCGATGGACACCAAGACGATACTTGACGACTATGTGGCGACTATCCAAGACCATCATCGGCAACCGAAGCCAAAACCCGAGGCCTTCGCGGTGGGACCGACAAGATCTACATCACGGAACCAGAAGAATTCACGACCTTCGTTAAGATCTCCATCGGCCACCACAATGTCAAGAACGCCCTCACGGACTCGAGAACCCCGATGCCTCTATCCCGACGGTGCAGCGACACCACAAGATCTACACTCGTGCCATCAAGACCGACCCGAGTCGAGGACCGGAGATCTATGCAAGACCACGAGACCTTCACAGAAACCGAACCGTCGGCACGCCATGATCTTTGTCACGGACGCCGAGACCCCCGAACCGCGGACCCGACAAGGTCTTCCCGACGACAAGAGCAACCCCGACCCGGAAGAATCCGATGCGCCCCGACGCTAACCAAGTTCGTCTTCTCGGATGCGTCAAGATCGACTTCTGTTGCCGAGACCGATCCGTCGAACCCTGGACCCCGATACCGACCCCGAACCCCGAACCCCCCAGAACCTCAAGTTCGTCGAGACCCCTAATGTGTGAACCCCTCTCCGAGAACCCTATTTTATAAATGCCATCTAGATAACTTGTTGCATATTAAATCATTATCTCGCATGCATATTATGTGGTTTGGGGGCCTTATGCCGATTCACCTAATAATTAAATATGGGGCCCATATGCGGGCAAATCTAGTCTCATATTGGCCTCATTTAAAATTTGTATAGCGAACCGGTGATATATTCGGCCTTGTTAAACAACATTTAATTTGCGGGGTAGTTAAATAACATGAACCATTTAATTGTCTGTCGGGACCCCGGTTCCGCTTAATATGACCTAATTGCATCGCATCTCTGCCATGCCATACATCATACATGCATCATGCCGATCTTCTGCCGTTGAATTAAATATTGCATCCGGTGTTTATTCTAGTGTTTTGCTTCTTCGCGGATAAGGCCGTTGAGTTGATGTGAGCTTCGCCCCGATCTTCGGATGAACCTTCGGCAATGTTTTCAGGCGAGCATCTCCCCCTTTCTACCTATCTTACTTTTATAGTATTTATTCCCTCCTGTTGATCGATTGCTATATGTGTCGCGATGCTCTAGTTTCGTACCCGTGATATCCCTTGCAGCCTTATATTGCCTTGGACACATCCTATTACCTGTTGTTTGGTAGATAGTTGGACTTGCGCGTCGTAGTCGCTTGCTCAAGTGTTGTTGCGTGTTGTCAAGTGCCACAGTTGTTGGAGTAATGCCGCATGTTGATGTTGGAGATGATCATAGTTTTACTTATCGTTCACTTTAATTCCTGTTTAACAACTAAAATTGAAGTAAGCAGAGGCATCGGTGGGTGATAGAAAATATTTGGTTTCCGAACGCCCACTTGTGTCCCGTAGGACCCCGAGTACTTGATACCTGTTCCTTGATTTATCGCGCTATCCACATCCGGGAGGTATATGGGACCCCCCTTAGCCAGAGCTTGATTCAGTCTTATTTCTTGGGGCCACAAACTAGTTTGAGGTTTTATTTACGATCCTGTACTTATGCCATGTTTTACTGCTTTATTTACGATTGTGCGATGGATAGCACACTGTACTGTTTAGGTAAGCGGAATGTTTTCGCGGTATCGACAATCCCCGTTTGGGGTTCCCAGTCGTTTACAGCCATTGACGCAAACCTTGAGTCCGTCTCGGAGCTAGCTTACTTCGTTGTGGTTCTACTCAATGGGGTGGCCCCCTGAAATATTTCTGAATCCTGTGATTGCTTTGTCGTGAAAGCCTCGTTGGGTTTTGATTTGGTTTTTCCGAGGTTGATCGAGTGTGTGTTGCTATTGGTGCACCCCGGCCGGGTAAAACTTTCTGAAAGCCGTGTCCGCGGTTATGGACGACTTGGAGCACAGTATCTCGACCATAGACAAGCATAACTAAAGTTTATTGCTATAAATTTGACTTTATAATGACTAGTAATCAGCTTCACTATAATGGAATGGCTAAATAATACTGCCCACAATTGCTTGTTTGAGATGTCGCTTGCGACCATTGTATCTGACTAGTAAGTACTGCAACTACAACGGAATGGCTCAATAAAAGTATCCACAACTGCTGGGTTTTTGGGTTATCTCATGCTAATTGTATCTGATTAGTAATTGTGGCAACTACAACGGAATGATTAACTAAAAGTGCCCACTGCTTACTTTATCAGGATGGTTATCTAAACCTGACTAGTAATTGCTGCAACGATAACTGAATAAGTAAAACTGCCAACGGTGTGAGTTCCTCGGTTGACTTCCTCGTTTGGTCTCGAGGGGGAAACGCCAGGATGGGTTTGTTTGATGGTAGTATCAGGTTGAATCCGAATAGGTCTTTCTTACCCTCTCTGATATCCACTAGTCGTATCGAGTCTCTATAGGATGTTTAGTGCATGCTGCCGCTGCCGCTCAGTCCACCATACCTATGTAGGCGAGGACCGCCGAATTCTAGTCTCGCCGTGTACTGGCCTTAGTACTGACGCTCCTCTTTTTCCTTTGCCCTTTGTCGGCACCCCTTTTTGTTTAAGCAGGTTTTGAGATCGACGTCGTTAGCAGGGTTACCCTTCCGGCTTGGCCTGGGCAGGGTTATGGACGCCATTGGTTATTCTTCAGGGCTCTTAGCCCCATTTGCATCTTGTCCGTAGCTGGACGCTCTATCGTTTTCAAGGTGATTTGGATCTTTGTATATTATATCTGTATTCTTGACTCTTTTGAGTCGCTGTTATATATATCTGTTCTGTGGGTCCCATCGAGGACTGTTGTGTAATGTTATTACTTTGTTTTCCACCCGCACGAAAGTGCCTGGTGGGCACCTTTGAATCGTTTCTATGCGGGTTTGGCGGGTTTCGCTCAAACTTGCATAGGTCCGATTCTGAGGGTGTTACACATGGTTTTCCCATTTACAACCCTTGTCTTGTTCCCATAAGGTTTAACCACATGAACCATGTCGGGGTTAGCATTGGCCATCGCTAACAACAACCTTGGGATTCAGTTATAAGATTCCTCCCAATCACCATACAACATCTTGAATGCGGCTTGCTTAGCCTTCCATGCCTTCCCGTACTTCACCTCGTAGTGAAAGAGGGCTTTCACAAACTCCATGACCTACTTGATGGTCATTATTGGAAACGACGCGATGTCATTGGAAAGCCTATAAGCGAGGAACTCGGAGGTGAGTTGCCGGTGCTCGTTCTTCGCATCCTTCCCATCCAACACCGGGCCTCGGCACATGTGAGTTGATACGCAACTAGATATGTGCCAATCGGAACCTCCCTTGAATGGTCTTGCACGCACTATCCAAGGACATCCTTCCTCCTCGCACTTCACCGTGTAACGCTTCTTGATGTCCGAGTGCACGACAGTGTAAGGACGATGATGCTTCACCGAGAAGTCCTTTATCCATTGCTTAAATTCCAACAAGGTCATGAACCTTGATCCTTTGCAAAAGCCACTATTCACTTCATTGCCATCCCGGTAAGAACTTGTCCTTGGTCCGAGCACAATGCCTTTGCCACCATCAACCGTGGATTCATCCGCGAGACTAAGATCACGAAACAAAGGCACCCGATGGTCCCGACCCAATACAGTATGGTGGATTTCGGCCTCTCTAGCCGTGAACCCCTCCTCGTCAACTTCTTCTTCGGGACCATCATCATCTGAGTCCGATGCGTAGCCTCGAGAATACGGGAGGTCATGGTCCATGTCATCTTGTGTGATATATTTCTCCAAATCTCCAACATTGTTGTTGTGGAGTTCAACATCATCATTGTCATCTTCATCTTCACCCCCACAATCATCATTGTCCTCTTCCATAACTTCATCTTGGTGTCTTAAAATCGGGCTCAATGTTTGGGTCAAGGGAGGTTCATGGCTTAGCTCTTGGTCTACGGGTGGAGGACTCATAGTACGCAATGGGGATTCCATACGGTTCAAGTCCAAAGACAATGAACTACCAACTTTCTTGGTGGAAAATAGCTCAAGAGCCTTGTCTAGTGATTCGGCCACCATCTCCTTGTATGCAAGCCAATGGGCCTCGGAGAAGATACGCATGGTCTTCCAACGGACATGCATTCCCAAGCCAACATTATGTCTTCCCTACAACTCAATATCATGCTTTCGGTCCATCCATTTCAATTCAATCCTCAATTGCTCCAAGACCTCGGCATAGGTTGGAGTACGCTCAAACACCAAATCGAGCTCGTCCGGGTGCATTTCTATGTTACCTCTCAAAAAAGCATCCTTGTCTACATGGTGAACATGAACAATTATTGCCATGCCTAACATAATCACAACAACAATACCATGGTCAACACACTCAATAGATACCCATGCTAACATTAACACAATACCAACCCATATGCCAATACAACAACATTCTACCATGCATCTTACAAAACAAACTAGGGTTTGCAAGATATGGACCAAAACAAGAAATTAATGGGTCAAATCAAAGATGAAGTGGAAGAATACCTGAAGGCACTTGGGGGGATCAAACTCCACAGAGAGAGGCTTCCGATTTGGACACTAGGAGGAAGGAGGTGGAGGGGGGAGAAGAGCCGCCGCCGCTGCAACTCCTGTGTGGGTGAGAAAGAATGGGATGGGGCTGGGGAGGGCTGGCTCGCGCGCTGGTACAAGACCTAATGTGCGGCGCCTCGCTACAAGGCGCCGCACTAGCGGGACCGGGCCCCACGAGGCGCCACGCTGGCAGGTGCGCGGCGCCAGGCGTAACGGCGCCACTCTTCAGGGTGCGGCGCCAGCACGTATGGCGTTGCAAAAAGGGTTAGTTCCGTGTATTTCTTTTGACCAGAGTTTATTTCGTGAAATTGTTATCTTTTTAGGTTATTTTCGTCCATTATGCCCCAGTCGTGAACCGCCATTGTGTTGCTGACCATTGGAGCCAGAGATGAAGATCTTTGGCACGAAGAAGAACAAGGACCCACCCCCTACCATCCAGGACCAGGACGGCACCAACCAAGGCAGTCCTCCCCTTCCCATCTCCTCAACATGACCAAAATTCAATGCTGATCTTGCTCTGCTCTGATTGACAGGAAATGAATTTTTTTTAAAGATGAATGCGGTGAATAAGGAGCTCAAGGGGAAGATGAAAACTGTCAAGATCAAGGACATCGATGTATGTTTTGCTTTTGCCCACTTTTAGTTCTGTTTAGTACCGTCAAAGTTCTCCTGTCCTGTGTAATTCAGAGATGGGTCGTTCTATGTCGAGATTCTGCAATGTGCTATTTTGTAGTTCGAAACATTCCTAGAGAATTACGAGAGGGTTCAACAACGACGACCCCACCATACTCAAGAATCCCAACTCGAAGGGCGCAAACACCTCAACCTTCGAGGCAACAACGCACACTCGCACCGTCGAGCTGATCCCAGGCGACTCCAGCCAAACGGTGACGATCGGGACGGGCATGAGCCCAGCCTAGGAAGGCGCGCTCATCGAGTTCCTCCATGAGAACAGGGACATCTTCGCATGGAAGCCCTCTGACATGCCTGGTGTCCCTAGGGAGCTTGCTGAGCACAAGCTAAACGCCGACCCCAAAGTGCGACCAGTCAAACAGTCGCTGCGGACCTTCAATGAAGAGCGCCGCCGAGCAATCGCCGAGGAGGTGCAGCGTCTACTCGCTGCAGGCTTCATCCGGCCAATCAAGTACTCCAAGTGGCTGGCAAACCTAGTCCTGGTCGAGAAGAAGAACGGGACCTGGAGGATGTGTATCGACTACACAAACTTGAACAGCGCCTGCCCAAAGGAGCAGTTCGTCCTCCCGCGGATCGACCAAATAATCGACTCCACCGCGGGCTCGGAGTCGCTATGTTTCCTCGACGCCTACTCTGGATACAACCAGATCAAAATGGCTGTCGAGGACGAGGAGAATACGGCGTTCATCACGCCATTCGGAGCCTTCTGCTACACCGCCATGACCTTCGGCCTCAAGAACGCCAGGGCGACCTACCAGCGGTGCATGCAAGAGTGCCTCGCGAGCCAAATTGGCCGCAACATCCACGTCTATATCGATGACGTGGTCATAAAGTCCGCTCGCCAGGGCGATCTACTCGCCGACCTGGCGGAAACGTTCGCCAACTTGCGAAAATACAAGATAAAGCTTAACCCAGACAAATGCACCTTCGGTGTACCAGCAAGACAACTGCTGGGGTACGTCGTCTCCAAGCGAGGGATCGAGGCGAACCCCACTAAGATCGACACGATCGCCCGACTCGGCAAACCCGAGTGCCTGCGCGACGTCCAGAAGTTGGCTGGGCGAGTAGCGGCTCTCAGTCGCTTCATCCCCCGCCTGGGCGAAAAGGCGATGCCCCTATACCGTCTGATGCGCAAGAACCCCACCTTCCAGTGGGACAAGGAGGCGGATGACGCGCTTCGCGACCTCAAGAAGGTGCTACTTGCCGCACCACTACTCGCTGCCCCCGCCGACAAAGAACCCATGCTGGTCTACGTCGCGGCCTCCGAGCGCGTCGTCAGCGCCGTCATGGTCGTCGAACGACCGGAGGAAGGAAAGGAGCGCCCTGTACAGCGACCGGTGTACTACATCAGCGAGGTCCTCACCGAGTCGCGCCAGCGATACCCGCAGTACCAGAAACTGGTATACGCGGTCTTCAGAGCACAGCGGCGCCTGCCGCACTACTTCCAGGAGCACCCGATCACGGTCGTCTCCTCAGCACCGTTGCAGGACATCATCCGCAACCGTGAGGCGACTGGGCGAGTCGCCAAGTGGGCCGTCGAGATCGGCGTCCACAACATCAAATACGAGCCACGGAAGGCGATCAAGTCGCAGGCTCTAGCGGACTTCATCGCCGACTGGGAAGAGGCCCAGCAGCCAGAAAAGCTGCCATACCTCCATTACTGGAGCCTGCACTTCGACGGCTCCAAGAACGCGGACGGTGCAGGAGCAGGGATCGTGCTAACTTCACCGAAGGGCGACAAGCTCTGCTACGTCCTCTGCCTCGACTTCACCCCCTGCACCAACAACATGGCCGAGTACGAGGCCTTACTCCACGGCATGCGAGCTGCCAGGGAGATGAACGTCAACCGCCTACGCTACTACGGAGACTCCGACCTCGTTGTTGGGCAAGTCGCTGGCACCTGCGACGCCGTCTCCCCCACCATGGCGGCATATCGCCAAGCAGTGGACAAGCTGGGCGGACACTTCGCAGGCTACTCCGTCGAGTGGATTGACAGGCGGAAGAACAAGGAGGCCGACGCACTCTCTCACATTGGGTCGGCTCGACTCGCACCACCCGCCGGTGTCTTCCTCGACACGATCACCAAGCCGTCAGTCTCCCCCCGAGGGAGATCGACATCGGAGTCCCGTTACAACCGGAGGCAGCCCTAGTCGCACTCGTCACCGAGCCAAACGACTGGACCAAGCCCTACGTCGCCTACCTGGAGGCCGGCACCTTGCCAACAGACGAGACGGATGCCCGGATGATCGCACGCCGATGCAAATCCTTCACCATCATCGACGGCGAGCTCCACAAGCGAAGCGTCACCGGCGTGTTCCAACGTTGCGTCCAACCGGCCGAAGGACGCAAGATCCTCCACGACATCCACTCCGGCGACTACGGCCACCACGCCGGTGCCCGCTCCCTGGTCGCCAAAGCTATGCGGCATGGCTTCTACTGGCCCACCGCACACGGCGGCGCTGTCGACATCGTCCAGCGGTGCGCCGGGTGCCAGAAGTACGCCAACCAGACGCACGTGCCGAGATCGGCGCTGAAGAAAATCCCCATCACCTGGCCATTCGCCGTGTGGGGCATGGATATGGTAGGCCCCTTCAAAAAGGCCCCCTCCGGCTACACCCACCTCCTGGTCGCGGTCGACAAATTCACAAAGTGGGTGGAGGCCAAGCCAGTCCAGAAATGCGACGGGAAGACCGCCACTAAATTCCTACGCGAGCTCATATATCGCTACGGGTTCCCAAACAACATCATCACGGACAACGGCACCAACTTCGCCAAAGGAGCCATGGCCGAATTCTGCGAAGGACACCACATCCGGCTCGACCTCGCGTCAGTCGCCCACCCGGAATCCAACGGCCAGGCGGAACGGGCCAATCAAAGCATCCTCCACGGCCTGAAGCCGCGACTCCAAGTACCACTCGAGCACACCGCCGGGTGCTGGGTCGAGGAGCTACCCTCCGTCATCTGGGGCATCCGCACCTCGGTCAACAGGTTGACAGGATTCACCCCCTTCTTCATGGTGTACGGCGCCGAGGCAGTCATGCCCACCGACCTCGAGCACGACTCGCCGCGGGTCGTCCACTACATGGAGGCTGCAAACGAACTCGCCCGCCAGGATGGAGTCGATTAACTCGACGAGGCACGTGACCTCGCTCGGTCACGCATCGCCATCTACCAGCAGGGACTCCGCCGCTACCACAGCCGGCGGGTGAAAACTCGCACCTTCCAAGAAGGCGACCTGGTGTTGCGCCTCATCCAGGACAAGAAGGGCATGCACAAGCTTTCCCCCCATGGGAGGGACCATTCGCCATCGGGCGAGTACTCGGCAACGACGCCTACTACCTCATCGACGTCCGCGGGGACGGCGAACTCGACGTCAAGCGACCATGGAATGTAAACCTCCTACGGAAGTTCTACTCCTAGAACCCCACATATGTACCCTCTAGTCGCTATGAAATAAAAAGAATCGGTTACCGCAAATTGCGCCTACTCTCCGTATCTTGTGCCACTCGCACTCGTAATAACAGCGTCAAGCTAACCGCAGAAGTCAACCTTTGGTACAGCGATCGGCACGGCCAAGTAGTGTGGTGCAAGAGCACTGGGTCACCCCAGGTCTTGCATCGTCCACAAAAAACGCCTACCAGGAGCCCCATTGGAGTCGCCCGGCCCGACTGGCTCTACGAGCCAAGACAACTGCCTTCGCTTCTTACAGCGACCACGATCATCCGCATCCTCGACATAGTGACTCGAACGGCCAAGTACCACGCTCGGGGACTGAGGACCAGTTCAGCGCGAGCGGCTCGGGAAAACGCCAAGTAGGAGAGCATGCCCAGGACTCGCCATGCGACTGACCCACCGGGCCAGGCAGGAGTGACGCGCTCGAACTAACGCGCCAAGTCCTCACCCACCCTCGAGTTGTGCCTAGAACAACCAAGTACCACGCTCGGGGACTCGGCCACCCGACCTCATTCGTGCAAGGGAAAACGGTGAAGTACAGAGCGCTCAAGGGAGTCGCCTTGCGACTGGCTCTTCGAGTCCGGGCGAGTCGACCACAATAACAAAACGTCCAAAAACCACAAACACATCACACACGAGGTAAACCCCACAAAAGGGCGGATGCGCTCGGGGACTCATTCAACCCTCAATCACAAAACACATGACAAATCACAAAACAGACACGATATCTCATTCAATAGCATGTCGCATTGTCTCAAATTACATAGTATGCCGAATGGCAGAACTGCTACTAACGCCCCAGGGCAACCTAGCTTATTCCGCAGGCTTCAACGACGACTCGCCAGCACCTTTGCGATTGCGGATGAAGGGAGTGTACGGGTTCGACGGATACATCGTCAGTTCACCCGCCATCGCCGCACGAAAGGGCTGCTCGACCTTGAAGTCCCGGTGCTGAGGCTCGGGGTCGTTGGGTGCGACGACCGTTTCCTGGTAAGGAAGGAGGTCGCCCATCGCCCAGACGCGCTCGGAGTACACCGCGGCGCGATCCGTCAACTTGAGCACCTCGGAGATCTCCACCGCGCCAGTCGACGACGGGTAGCCACTCGTCACATCGTCGAGGTCGAAGTCCTCCGAGAAGTGAGCAAGCCCAAGGCTAAGCGCCGTCGCCGCTCCGCGCCGGAACGCCGATCGTGTCATGAACTCAACGACCGAGGGCGCCTTCTCCAAGTACTTCCACACCTCGACGAGGTCGCTGGGAATTACTTCCGTGGGCGATATCTCCTGGAGGTAGGCTCGGATGCATGTCGCCGACAACGTCGCCGAGTCGACGAGAGTGGCCACACATTGCCGCGCGTCGAACAAGCTCGCCTCTTCCGCGCTGTCAATGATGCGACCTGCGAAGAGAAGATAACAGTGAGTACGTCGGAGATCACAAAAAGGCACACACAATAGGCAGGGGCAAACAAACTCACCAATCAAGGGACGGGAGAGGTCCGTGATGAAGCTTTGAAGAGAAGTGTAATCATCCTGAAGCCCGGCAACAAGGGCGTCAGAAACCTTACGTTCTTCCGCGGCGGCCGTAACGGCGGCCTTGGCTCGACCATCCGCCGAACTCGCTTCTTCTCTCGCCTCCTTCAGCTCGCGCTCGAGGTCGACGATCCATTTCTCAGCCGAGCTCAATGCCGATTGAGCCGCTGCCAACTCACCTGCTGGGACAAGTCCCTGGCGAGCCTCCTCTGCCTTCGCGGCAACTGCCTGAAGCCCCTTATTCGCCTCTTGGACAGTGGCCAGTTCCTTCTCCGCGCGGTGTTTCGCTGCCAATCGGTCAGCTGACTCACGTTGCAGGCCCTGCACACAATTCAAACAGTTAACCAAAGCGAAATACTAAGTGCCCACTCGCTGAAATTCAGCGAGTGCACACTCGGGGACTGGCAATCAAGAAATCCTAAGTGCCCACCCGCTGAAATTCAGCGAGTGCGCACTCGGGGACTGGCAATCAAGAAATCCTAAGTGCCCACCCGCTGAAATTCAGCGAGTGCGCACTCGGGGACTGGCAATCAAGAAATCCTAAGTGCCCACCCGCCGAAATTCAGCGAGTGCGCACTCGGGGACTGGACACGAAAAATAAAAACAAGCCACTAAAAGAATCAGACCGCTGCTGCACACCGACCTGATCCTCGGGGACTGGACATACCTGGATGGTTGCGCCAAGCATGCCGTCAAGTTGTATCGCATCCACGGATGCGAGGAGAGCCGGCGTGTGCCCACGACGCTGCTCGACCTCTACGTCGGCGACCCCAGGTGCACGGCTCGAGGGCGAGGTCCCACTCGCTGCAGCCGCCCTGGTCATGAAGCGCGGGAACGTTGCGATAGAGGCACCGACCCCAAAGGAGGCCGGCTCGGACGCCCCAGGCGAGGGAGTACCCTCCTTCGTAGGTACGGCCGCCTCCATTGCGGGTTCATTCGGCGCGACCGCCGTGTCGTCGGAGATCGTGACGACATCGTCGCCCTTGGCCTTCTTGGCGCCATCCGCAGGGGCGACGACTTCGTCCGCCTTCCTCTTACGGGAAGGATCCTCCTCGCTATCGACGGGTGGCACCTTAGCCATGGTCGGGTGGCCTATCTTCTTCGCTCCGGTCCTGCAAATCAATCGTGCGAGCAAGATAATTCAAGTTGCAATGAAAGACAAAGGTAGGTGAGCGAACTCACTTGGCGACTGGAATGAAGCGCAGCCCCGTGCGGATGCCGGCCGGCTTCTCCAGTTTGGGGCCCAGTCGTCGGCTGAGGCCCATCTCCAGGACGTCGCGTGCCCAAGACACGGACGGCTTCTTCGTGGTCGAGGCTGCAACGGGAGCTTCTAGGACATCTTCAGCAGGAGCTTCCCTGCGAGGTGAAGCCGCCGCGGCCGGAGCGGCCCCTAGCCCAGAGACTGGGGCGAATGGCGGAGGCATCGAGGCCAATGGCACCTCGACAGTGGCCGTGTCCAGCGCGACTGTCGTCGGCGGCGCCTCGTCCTTGGCCGGGCTGGGGGCGTCGGAGCTGCTCGCCGAGTGCGGTGGCGAGGCCGGCCTCATCGGCTTCGTCTTCTTCTTCGGAGGAGCCTTCGCCTCCTTCTCCTTCTTCTTCTTCTTCGACGGAGTATCTTGGCGGCGCGAGGTGGTCTCCGAAAGTTCGTCATCGTCATCATGACGCTCGAGGCTTTTACTCGCCTCAAGTTCACGCTGACGCTGCCCACGGGTTTTGCGGACCAGCGGGGCGACCTCCTCCTCGGATTCGTCGTCGCCATTGCTCTCGTCGCTCTCGGTGTCGCCCTTGGCGGGAGGCGACTCGCCCATGTCCTGGACGGACGAGCTAGAGTTCTCGTCATCTGAAGGCGGGAGCCATCCTTCCACCACTTGGAATAGCTGCAATGAACACAAAATGAAATTAGAATGACCGCGACTGCAAAAACTGCGACTGCGAATGATGCGAGGTGACTTGCCGTTGGGGCTGGATGCTTTGCGGTGTAGGGGGCGACCCCTGCCTTTGCGTCCAGGTACACCGCCTGGGTGATCTTCTTCAGCGCTGGGGTGTAGTCCTCGAGCTTCCACTCGGCTAGGCAGGACTTCGTCGAGTCCTCCCGGCCCGTGTATTGGTACATGTAGTGGTCGCGCCAAGCCAGAGGGACGAGCCTCTGCCCGAGCCAGCAGTTATATAAGTTGATCGTCTGGAGGCCCTTCTTCTTCAGACCGCGGATGGTTTGAAGCATTTCGTCCACGACCATCCGCTGGTCGCTAGGGAGCTTGCCGATTTGAAGTCGGCGCGGTTCGGACCGGTTGGCAGAGTATCGGGGGATCGCCGTCTCGCCCTCCGGGGTCGCCTCGGCAACGTAGAACCAAGACTTTTTCCAGTCGCTCGCCGCCTTGGCGGGCAGCATCAAGTCAAAGAACGAAGCCTTCGACTTCAGCTGGAATGTTAGGCCGCCCGCGGCAAGCATTGGGCCGCCCGCTTCCTCGCGGCTGATCCGTCCGTGGAACAGATCTTGCCATAGAGGGAAGTAGGGCCGGCAGCCCAAATAGCACTCGCATAACGCCACGAAGATGGCGAGCTGCTCGATGCTGTGTGGACCCAGGTCTGACGGTTGGATCCCATAGTAGGGGCAGAAGCGCCGGAAGAATAGGGACATGGGGAATCCTAGCCCCCGTTCTAGGTGGCTGGTGAAGCAGATGAATTTCCCCTCGCGCGGGTTCGGGGTCACCTCTTCGGCCGCGGGGATGCGCCAACAGCCGGCGCGCAGGATCCCGGCCTCCTCAAAGGACGCCAGTTGCGCCCTCGTACACTTAGATCTACCCCAAGGCTCGGTGGAGAGGGCCATGGCGGAAGGATTTGTGGGGGGTCGGAGGATTTCGGGTCGGCTGGATCGCGATGCGAAGGAAGGCGAGAGTGCATGCAATCGGAGGAAATGGCGAGAAGATGGTTCTTTGATCGCCTGCCATTCCCCTTATATAGCGGTTGTTACCCGCCAAATCAGGGAGCCGTTACTACGCGGTGATTACGCCAAAAGTTACCGTTGGATTACCCCAACAGCTAGTTTGACCACGTTTAACGGTCCAACTTCAGCCACTCGGCTCGCCGACCCGACCACTACGACAGTGTTTCGCCGACTCGGCTCGCCAAAGCTGCGATCAGGGTGACTAGTTTTTTCCTTTATACAGGAGCCCGCCGACGATTCGATTGGATGTCTGCTCTGAAGCCGTATACTCCGACTGCTAGCAGCCACCTACGCCCAATCGATGACGGCCCCGGGGACTACTGATGGGGATGTACCTACCGGGGTATACCCAGCAGGACGTTTCCGACTGGCCCAGGAACTGGCGAGTGGGCCTGCAAGACGGCGACTGGATCAAGGCCCGGCGTGGATCCAAGCGACTGGAAGCTGAAGGCCCAGGCGAGTAGATAGGCCCAGTCGGATTAGGTTAAACAAGTACCGAAGCCTTAACTGATTCGGTTGAGATATGTAAACCCTAGGGGAGGTGAGCCTATATAAACCTCCCTGC
Organism: Avena sativa; assembly: GCA_916181665.1. Lineage (NCBI taxonomy): Eukaryota > Viridiplantae > Streptophyta > Magnoliopsida > Poales > Poaceae > Avena > Avena sativa. The sequence continues at coordinate 376,888,373 of OV702279.1, read as the reverse complement.
GGGGCGTGTAGAGATACGTTCCATCATACACCCAAGCGACTCGCCGCCTAGCCGCCGAGCTCGCCCATTGTACCACCATCATAATACAATCTAGCAGGAGTAGGTCTTTACCCTCCGGGGGGCCGAACCTGGGTAAAACCCTGTGTCTCCGTCCTCATCTCGCACCGCAGATGGCTGGCCGCCCTTGCCCCTCATTCTACTACTCGCTGCCGATTGCAGCATCTGCAGTGACCATTCCCACGACAGTGTCTGTCTCTCCCATTATAGTATAGATCCAATTTACAATAGGCACTTGATAGTTCAAACATCAACGTTGTGGTTCTTGTTCGTAAGTTAGATCGACACTTATTGAAAGCCCCAAACCACGTAAAACATGCAAAGAAATTAGAGGCGTGTAACTTTGTTTTGAAGGGGTGTGCTGTCATGTGATGTGTCCATGATTGTGATTATATTTGATGTATGCAATGTTCCTTATTGTAAGTTGGCAACCGGCAGGAGCCATATGGTTGTCTTTAATTTCTGTTAAGACCCGCGTGTCTATTCAAAGTAGTTGTAATAGTTGAAGCTGGTGGACGAAAACCATGGAGCAGCGTCATTGACATTGATGCAATGCCGGTGATGATGGAGATCATGTTCGTGCTTGAAGATGGAGATCGGAAGCACAAAGAAGAAAGGCCATATCATATCACATATTATGAATTGCATGTGATGTTAATCCTTTATGCATCTTGTATTGCTTAGTTAACGACGGTAGCATTATAATATGATCCCTCATGCACATGAATTTCAAGTTCTATAGTGTTCATCCTTAGTAAGCACCGTTGCTAAAACTTGTTGTTTCGAAGCACCACGTGATGATCGGGTGTGTTAGATTCTGCAAGCGTATATAACGTGGGCAAGCCAGATTTTCTCATGTGGAAGCTAAGGTTTGATCTTGACGAGCCTAGCATGTACAGACATGGTCTCGGAACACGGATCACCGAAAGGTAAAGCATGAATCATATAGTAGATATGATGAACATGTCGATTGTTCGCCATTGAAGCTACATCAACTCTCGTGATGATCGGTTTTGATGTGGTGGATTTGGTTCGTGTGATCACTAAAACAATGTGAGGGATATTGTTTTGAGTGGGAGTTCACCTAGATTAATTTAACTATTAATTAGAACTCAATTTGTCATAAACTTAGTCTAAACTATTGCAAATATGTTGTAGATCAATGGCGGCCCCTACCATCAATTTTAATGCGTTCCTAGAGAAAGAAAAGTTGAAAAAGAATGGAAGCAACTTCGCGGATTGGTTCCGCAATTTGAGGATTGTCCTCAATGCTGGTAATTTGACCTATATGCTGGATGCACCACTGGGTGACCCACCTGCAGCTACTGGTACCGATGAAGTAAAGTATGTTTACCTCGCTCGGAAGACTCAGTACTCCACAGTTCAGTGTTCTATCTTGTATGTTTAGAATCGGAGCTTCAGAAAAGGTTTGAGAATTCAGACCCACATGATATTGTCCGTGAACTCAAATTGATCTTTGAGACTCACGCGGCAGTTGAGAGCTATGAGGCTTCTGAAAAGTTCTTTAACTGCAAGATGGAAGAGGGCAGCTCCGTCAGTGAGCATGTGCTTAAGATGTCTGGGCACGCAAACAAACTTCAAAGCTTGGGTATAGTGATTCCTAATGCTTTGGGGATTTACCGTGTCCTCCAATCACTACCACCAAGTTACAAGAACTTTGTGATGAACTACAATATGCAAAGCATGAACAAGCAGTTGCCAGAACTCTTCTCCATGTTAAAATCTGCAGAAGTGGAGATCAAGAAAGAGCACCAAGTGTTGATGGTCAATAAGACCACCAAATTCAAGAAAGGCAAGTCTAAGCAAAAGGGACACTTCAAGAAGGGTGGTAAGAAAGTTACTGCACCGACGAAGAAGACCAAGGCTGGACCTAAGCCTGATACTGAGTGCTTTTACTGCAAGGGAAAAGGTCACTGGAAGCAGAATTGCCCAAAGTACTTGGCGGATTTGAAGAACGGCAACATCAAGAAGAAAGGTATATTCGATATACATGTTATTGATGTGTATCTCACTAGTACTCTTAGTAGTGCCTGGGTATTTGATACTGGTTCAGTTGCTCATATTTGTAACTCGAAACAGGTGCTGCAGAATAAACGGAAGCTAGCGAAGAACGAGGTGACGATGCGCGTGGGAAACGGATCAAAGGTTGATGTGATCGCGGTCGGCACGCTACCTCTTCATCTACCATCGGGATTAGTTTTATACTTAAATAATTGTTATTTGGTGCCTGCGTTAAGCATGAACATTATATCGGGATCTTGTTTATTGCGAGATGGTTACTTGTTTAAGTCCGAGAATAATGGTTGTTCGATTTATATGAGTAATATGTTTTATGCACATGCACCTTTGATAGATGGTCTATTCTTATTGAATCTCGATAGTGGAAATACACATATTAATAACATTGAGGCTAAACGTTTGAAATTGAGCGATAACTCGACCTATATGTGGCACTGTCGTCTTGGTCACATTGGAGTGAAGCGTATGAAGAAACTCCATTCCGATGGACTTCTTGAATCACTTGATTTCGAATCACTTGAAAGATGCGAAGCATGTCTGATGGGTAAAATGACTAAGACTCCATTTTCTGGTATGATGGAGCGAGCTACGGACTTATTGGAAATCATACATACCGATGTGTGTGGTCCAATGAGTGTAGCATCGCGCGGTGGTTATCTTTATGTTCTTACCTTCACGGATGACTTGAGTAGATATGGGTATATCTATTTCATTAAACATAAGTCCGAAACTTTCGAGAAGTTTAAGGAATTTCAAAGTGAGGTTGAGAATCAACGTAACAAGAAGATTAAATTTCTACGTTCTGATCGTGGAGGTGAATATCTAAGTTACGAGTTTGGCGAGCATTTGAAGAAATGCGGAATACTTTCACAATTGACACCGCCGGGAACACCACAGCGTAATGGTGTGTCCGAACATCGTAATCGAACTCTCTTAGATATGGTTCGTTCTATGATGTCACTTACAGATTTACCGGTATCATTTTGGGGCTATGCATTAGAAACAGCCGCATTCACTTTAAATAGGGCACCATCTAAATCCGTTGAAACGACACCGTATGAATTATGGTTTGGGAAGAAACCTAAATTGTCGTTCCTTAAAGTTTGGGGCTGCGAAGCCTATGTAAAGAAGTTACAGCCGGACAAGCTTGAACCCAAAGCGGAAAAATGCGTCTTCATAGGATACCCAAAGGAAACTATTGGGTATACCTTCTATCATAGATCCGAAGGAAAAATCTTCGTTGCCAAGAATGGATCCTTTCTAGAGAAGGAATTTCTCTCGAAAGAAGTGACTGGAAGGAAAGTAGAACTCGACGAGGTTGTTGAACCTTCTCTCGAACTTGCGAGTAGCGCAGCACCGGAATAAGTTCCTGTGGTGCCTGCACCAATAAGAGAGGAAGCTAATGATGATGATCATGAAACTTCGGTTGTAGTTGCTACAGAACCTCGCAGGTCAACGAGGACTCGTACCACTCCTGATTGGTATGATCCCGTTATGAGTGTCATGTTGGTGGACAACACCGATGACCCTGCGACATATGAGGAAGCGATGATGAGCCCAGATTCCAATAAATGGCAAGAAGCCATGAAATCCGAGATTGGATCCATGTACGAAAACCAAGTATGGACTTGGTGGACTTACCGGATGGCCGGAAGGCTGTCGAGAACAAATGGATTTTCAAGAAGAAAACAAATGCTGATGGTAATGTTACTGTCTATAAAGCTCGACTTGTCGCAAAAGTGTTTTGACAAATTCAAGGAGTTGACTACGATGAGACCTTCTCACCTGTAGCGAAGCTAAAATCTGTGAGGATTATGTTAGCAATCGCTGCATATTATGATTATGAGATATGGCAGATGGATGTCAAAACAGCGTTCCTCAATGGAGACATTGATGAAGAGTTGTATATGATGCAACCTAAAGGTTTTGTCAATCCTAAAGATGCTAACAAGGTATGCAAACTTCAACGGTCCATTTATGGACTGAAGCAAGCATCCCGAAGTTGGAATCAACATTTTGATAAGGTGATCAAAAGTTTTGGTTTTATACAAACTTATGGAGAAGCTTGTATTTACAAGAAAGTGGGTGGGAGCTCTGTAGCATTCTTAATACTATATGTAGATGACATATTGTTGATTGGGAATGATGTAGTCCTTCTTAATAGTGTCAAGGAATATTTGAATAATAGTTTTTCAATGAAGGATCTTGGCGAAGCAGCTTACATATTAGGCATAAAGATTTATAGAGATAGATCAAGACGCCTAATATCATTGTCACAAAGTACATATTTGGACAAAGTTCTAAAGAGGTTTGGAATGGAAGATAGCAAGAAAGGGTTCTTGCCCATGTTGCCCAATATGACGTTGAGTAAAACTCAAAGTCTAACAACGGCAGAAGATAGAGAAAGGATGAGTAAAACTCCCTATGCCTTAGCCATAGGATCTCTAATGTATGCCATGCTATGTACTAGACCCGACATTGCATATGTTGTTAGTTTGACTAGCAGATATCAAAGTGATCCAGGAGTGGATCATTGGACAGCTGTCAAAAACATCCTTAAGTACTTGAGAAGAACTAAGGATATGGTTCTTTCTTATGGAGGTGATGAACAACTCGTTGTTAATGTTACACCGATGCTAGTTGGAACACTGATCCGGATGATTCTAAATCACAATCTGGATACGTATTTACTTTGAATGGTGCAGCAGTAAGCTGGAGGAGTGCAAAGCAAAGCGCTGTGGCGAGATCTTCAACTGAATCGGAATACATGGCTGCTTCGGAGGCTTCACAAGAAGCGATATGGATGAAAGATTTCATTACAGAGCTCCGTGTGGTTCCAAGTGGGCTGGACCCAATGTCTATCTACTGTGATAACATGGGCGCCATAGCCAATGCGCAAGAACCAAGGTCACACAAGAAGCTGAAGCACATCAAGCTACGTTTTCACGCTATTCGAGAACATGTCCAAGATGGTAACATAAAGATTTGCAAAGTACACACAGATCTGAATGTGGCGGATCTGTTGACTAAACCTCTCCCGAGGGCAAAACATGACCAACACCAAACTGCCATGGGTGTTCGGTATATTACCATGTAATCTAGATTGGTTGACTCTAGTGCAAGTGGGAGACTGTTGGAGATATGCCCTAGAGGCAATGATAAATATAGTTGTTATTATATCTTTGTGTTTATGATAAATGTTTACATTCATGCTATAATAGTATTAACAAGGAAACATTAATACTTGTGTGATTTGTAAACTTAAATTGAAGTCCCTAGTAAAGCCTCTTCATAATACTAGCTTGTTGGTTAATAAATGATTGTGGTTTCCCTATCATGAACATTGAGATGTTATTAACAACAAGATCATATCGTTAGGAGAATGGTATGATGGACATACTCCTATAGATAAGCGTAGCATAAAGATCAAGTCATTTTAATAGTTCAATTGCTATATGCTTTCTGATACATAGTAACCTAATTCCTTCGACCATGAGATCATGCTTATCACCATCAACGGAAGGATGCTTTGATGACATCAAACACCACACCGTAACTGGGTGGCTATAAAGGTGACATTGAGTGTTCGGAAAGTATTGGTTGAGACACATGGATCAAGAGTGGGATTTGTCCATCCATATGACGGATAGATATACTCTGGGCCCTCTCGGTGGAATGTCATCCAATTAGCTTGCAAGAATGTGACTGGCTCACAAGGGATCACATATCATGGGAACGAGAAAAGAGTACTTATCAGTAACGAGGTTGAACTAGGTATGCAGAGATACCGACGATCAAAACATCGGATGAGTAAACTATCGTGAGACAAATGGAAATTGGTATCGTATGTAAGTGGCTCATTCGATCGCAAAGTAATCGTAGAAATATGTGGGAGCCATATGAATTTCCAGATTCCTCTATTGGTTATTGTTCGGAGAAGTGTCTCGATCATGTCCGCATAATTCACGAACCGTAGGGAGATACACTTAAGGATTCGACGTTGTTGAGTAGTTATGGAATGATGAGTAAGAGACCGAATGTTGTTCGGAGTCTCGGATGGGATCCGGGATATCACGAGGAGATCCGAAATGGTCCGGAGAATAAGATTCATATAAGGAAAGTCCTGTTTCGGGGTTGGAGAATGGTTCCGGTGTTTTCATCGGGAATGTTCTAGAAGGTTCCGGAATGTCCGGCACTCCGGAGGGCAAGGGTACATGAATGTGTCATAACAAGTTGGAATGGTTGCATCATGTACTAGGTGTCATCGCTGAACAAAATAAAGGGATAAATCAAATCCTAGTTTGAAAAGTCAAACGCCAATTTGAAAAGTCAAACGACTATTTTGTTTGGTGGAGGGAGAGTAGGAAACCTACTTGGGGAGGAAGTCCCTCTCCCTCCACCGCCGGCCTTGGAAGCCGAGTTGGGGAGGGACTCCCCTCCCCTTGGTCGGCCCCTCCACCTATATAAGGAGGGGCAGGGCTGCCCCTCCAAGCACACAACTTGCACCCCGCAAACCCTAGCCCCAAGCCACCGGCTCGCCACCTCCTGCTGCCGCCGCCTAGGGCTAAACCCTAGACGCCGAGTTGGGGCATCCCCTTGCCCTAGCCACCGGCCTAGCCTCTCCTCCTTGGTGTGTATAAACCCTAGATCACCGAGGCTCTCTCATAGTCCACCATACTCGCTCCGGCTTAAGGCGAAGCCCTGCGAGATCTCCCCTCTACTTCCGGTACCACGCCGTCGTGCTGCCGGAATCGCGAGGAGAGTGCTACAACCTCCACTGCCTGCTGGAACAAGGGAGAGGAAGGTCTTCGTCGAGTATCGAACGTGTGACCGACTGTGGAAGCGCTGCCGGAACGCAGCGCCGGAAGGATCGTCTACGCGATCTTAAGATCGGGAAGAGTACGACTACATCACCCACGAGAATCCGCTCTCATTAAACACTTTGGAATCTTCGAGGGTGAGTTATTCTATCGACTCGTTGCTACAATCTAGTAGATAGATCTTGGCTTGTTTGTTTGTATGCGGTAGAAATTTTTTGTTTTCCATGCTACGAACCCCTACATGAACCTCATGAATAAGATTTTTATGGACTTCCTGGATAAGTTTGTCGTTATTTTCATCGATGACATTCTGATCTATTCCAAATCGGAAGAAGAACATGAGCTACACCTGAGGACCATCCTTGGAACCCTTAGGGAGCATCAGTTGTATGCCAAGTTTAGCAAATGTGAATTCTGGTTACACGAAGTAGGATTCCTCGGACATATTGTGTCAGCTAGAGGAATTTCCGTTGACCCCGCTGAGGTGAAGGATGTCAAAGAATGGCAAGCCCCAACCACCCAAACCCAATTTCGTGCATTTCTCGGATTAGCGGGATATTACCGCAAGTTCGTAGAAGGATTCTCGAGCATCGCAAGACCCATGACCCAATTGTTGAAAAAGGATAAGAAGTTTGAATGACAGACAAATGTGAAGCGAGTTTTCAAGAACTCAAGAAGAGATTGATCTTAGCCCCAATCTTAATCATGCCGGATATCACAAAGCCTTTCAATGTGTATTGTGACGCATCCAAGATCGGTCTCGGATGTGTGCTAATGCAAGAAGGCAAAGTTATATCTTATCTATCTCGACAACTGAAGCAACATGAGCAGAACTATCCTACCCATGACCTTGAACTAGCAGCCGTAGTTTTAGCCTTGAAGACATGGCGACATTACCTTATGGGAAACCGTTGTGAGATTTAGTCGGATCACAAGAGTCTAAAGTACATTTTCACTCAGAAGGAGCTGAATATGAGGCAAAGGAGATGGATATAGTTACTCAAGGACTATGATCTGGACATTCACTATCACCCTTGTAAATCCAATGGGGTAGTAGATTCCCTTAGCAGATTGCCATGTCGCTTGAACTCCATGATTCTAAAGGAGCAACCAAGTTTGCACAAGGTGTTCGAAGATTTCCGAATGGAATTAGTAAGTGAAGGATTTTTGGCTAGCGTAGAACTTCAACCCACTTTGATCAGTCAGATCAAGGAGGCGCAGAAAGGAAATGCTAGTATCGACGGAATCAAACATCCCATCGTTACAGGCAAAGTACCCGGATTCACCGAAGATGAAGAAGGATTTCTATGGTATAAAAGACGTATATGTGTGCCAGCAGATTCGGAATTGAAGGAAGATATTTTGAAATAGGCCCATGATACTCTTTATTCTATCCACCCCGGAGGAACGAAGATGTATCAGGATTTGAAGGAGCAATTTTGGTGGCATAAGATGAAGAGAGAAATCGGAAGCTACATAGCCAAGTTTGATATTTGTCAGAGAGTCAAGGCGGGACATCAGAGATCTACAGGACTTTTGCAACCATTGCAGATTCCAGAATGGAAATGGTATTCCGTTGGAATGGACTTTATCACTGGTTTGCCTACTTCTAGTAGGAGAAATGACTCTATCTGGGTCATCGTAGATCGACTGTCCAAAGTTGCCCATTTCTTACCAGTCAAGACCACCTACCAGAGTTCGAAACTAGCAGAGTTGTACATCGCTAGAATCGTTAGTTTTCACGGAGTACCCAAGAACATCATATCGGACCTAGGAACTTAGTTTACCCCGAGATTCTGGAAGAAGTCCAAGAAGGATTAAGAACCCGGCTAGATTTCAGCACAACTTATCACCCTCAGACAGATGGACAAACGGAGAGAGTAAATCAAATACTCGAAGACATGTTGAGAGCCTGTGTGTTAGAGTATGGATCTAAATGGGAAGACTGTTTGCCGTTCGCAGAATTTTCATACAACAACAGTTATCAAGCTAGTTTGCAAATGGCCCCATTTGAATTCATGTATGGAAGGAAGTGTCGTACCCCTTTGAATTTGTCGGAAGTAGGAGAGAGTCAGATTTTCGGACCCGGCATCCTACGAGAAGCAGAAGAGAAAGTTCACATGATCCGTGAGAACCTCAAGACTGCCCAATCTAGACAGAAGAGTTATACCGACAAGAGACGTCGAGACCTCGCCTTCAATATCAGAGATTTTGTATATCTCAAAGTGTCACCTTTGAAGGGAATGCAACATTTCCAGCTCAAAGGAAAGTTAGGCCCCAAATATATCGGACCTTTCAAGATTCTGAATCGTCAAGGAGAAGTATCGTATCAGCTGGAACTGCCAGAGGAGATGTCAGTCGTGCATAATGTGTTTCATATTTCATTACTTCGCAAATGCCTAGAAGTCCCGGAGAAGACCAAAGTTTTAAAGAACATTGATCACCGAACCATAGAGATCAACGATGACCTGACGTATCCTGAAGTACCCATCCGTATTTTGGAGGAAGCTTTCAGAACCACGAGGACCCGTAGTACCAAATTTCTCAAGATTCAGTGGAGTAACCACACCGAAGAAGAAGCTACCTGGGAGCGAGAAGACTACATTAGGACAGAGTTTCTAGATCTCTTTAAATCCTAGTTTTTTTTTCTAAAATCTCGGGATGAGATTTTGTTTAAGGAGGGAAGGTTTGTAACATCCAAAAATATTGATCAAGGTTATCAATTCCAATCACCCAATTTAGGGTTAACAAATTTTTTTGCTAATTAAAAATCATATGAATGCATGTGTGTATGTGATGATTGTATGAATGGACTTGTGTGATTGTTGTGAATAGCAAGGAATGGATTAAAGATGAAAACAACATCATCTAAATCATTTCCAAGTAGAACCAAATCAAAAGAAATTCAAAAACAAACAAAACAAGCAAATGGTCATTTTTGCCAATCTTGCTCACTAGACCACTTTGAGTGTTTCTAGTCCAAGATTTCAAACAGAAAAAAATCCATTTATTTTCAACCCTTGCTAGACCAAGTGAAAGTGAACCCAAGCCCACCTTGCAAACCCACAGAAACATTTGGTGACCCCATTCAAATGACAATTCAAAACTGAATCTATTTCATATGGGAAGATCGCCATTTATCAAAATCAAACCAAACCAGTGCCCCTTGACCAATCCAAGCAACTAGAGACTACCTAGTGTGTGACTAGTACACCCACCAATTTCCATTAAAAAATTCAAATTCAAATCTTTTTCGGTCGTTTCATCAAACACCTTATAAACACAAATCAAATAAAACATCAAACACTATAGTGAGCAGTGTTTGTGCCTAACTTGTTCCCTCTCTAGCTCACACTACACTCTCAGTAGATCATCTATCTTGTTTAAGCCACTGTAGCTCACTGTAAACTTGACAAGTCCATCAATGGTGACCATGCCCGAGCTCAACTTGCCACCCCACTGTTGACAGCAAGCTAGGAGCCTCTCTAGCCTCACTGACTGTGTCTAGCTAGCAAGACACCGTCCACCGCCACCCCCTATCCAGTGCCCAAGCCATGCCAGCCACTGGACAACCCTAACACCGTCGTGCCCTATGCCTATGTGCCATGACGAGAGCGCGCTAGAGCGTCGCGCTCGACACACTCGCACAGACTGCGCCCCGCCTTCGTCGCTTACGTGCGTGATCACCACCGCCCCAGAAACCGCCCGCACGCGCTGTGCGCAGTGGGCCGGCCCAGTTAACACTCCCACGCAACCCGGTAATTCAAACTTAGGTTTTTCAATTTAGTTTCAAACCTAGTTCTGTCCATAGATTCAAAATTCAATCCAGAGTGTTTCACTGAACCAAGTTGCATGACACTAATTTTGCTAGAAAGGTATTGAAATTCTTAATCCAAGACCGTTGGATTCAAATCATTTGGAATTGTAGATCACCTATAGTAAAAATAACAAGGCAGAGACTTTTCTGCATTCAAACATTTTTCAAAATTCAACCATAAAAGCTTTTGAGTTGATTCCAACTCTCAAAAATCACATTTGATAAGACCTTTCTACAGATATCTAGGTTTACTTGCAGAAATAATGGACAAGTAATAAAAGAATGCCCCATAGGCATTTCTAGCCACTTTAATTAATCAAAATAAAAAGGTTAAACTTTATTAAATTGTGACACCACTTTAAATTACATTCCCAAGTACTGAAATATGTGGTGATCACATGTGTCCACATGATCCCATGTTTTAGTTGGAGAATATTAAATCTTAAGTAATTTTTCAATGAGTAGAAATTACTTTTATAAAATAAAATAAATAGAACCTTTGCCTTAATCTTTGTGATGATAGGGATGATGCTAGATCATCTAGTGTGAACCTTTGTGTGCTAAATAGAAGTAGTTAAGTATTGTTTGGTGATTGTGTACTTCGTATTTATTTATAGACGCTAGTACCGAGCAAGGATACGAAGAGGAAGGAGACTACTACGAGGAAGAAGCCAAGGAGAACTTCAACCACTGTACTGCTCAAGGCAAGCTACCACTTGCAAGTTTGTTAACCATGCAATCTACTAACTAAGCAAGCCATCTTAGCAAGCTAACCCTTGCAACTATGAAAACTATATAACCTATGCACTGCATTAGGCATGCTTGGTTATACCTTTTTGATTACACCAAATCCTAGTTTTACTTGCAAGCTTAGTATTTTAATTCTTTATCAAAGCTTTTATTTGAGTTTACTTAGTAAGATGTAGATTTTAGAAATATATTTAAAGGTAGCATAAAGAGCATAAAACTTGGCCTAAGTTAGATAAATCTTGATGTCATCCATATGCATGAGAATGAACTTAGATATTTCATACTTGACTATCACCCCACATTAGTTTTACCCCCACTTGTAGTGGCTAGAGCTAAGCATAAAACTTGATCACTTTAGATGGGCATACTTGGTGAAAATGGTTGTGAAAACCTTAGAATGACGAGTCATTCTAATGAAATATTTTGACATGTGTTCTTGAACACCAGATGAATTTTGATGATGAAAATGTTGAGGCATGAGCCTTAGCCCTTTATACAACTGATGGTTGTCTGGATGGGATACCATTCCAATTTTACCGTACAACCACAATACCCGAATTTGAGTAGGGCTTGACTAGAAGTTTATATACCTTAGTATGGGTTCCCTTGCGGCCAAGGTTTGAGCTGAGGCTACCTTGTGAAGATTGACCACCTGTGCAGTTCCCAAGATGACAGATGGTCATGGTTGGGAGGCCAAACTTATAGGAGAGGTGCCTATACTAGGGCGTGTAATTGAAAGGTTAGGATTGATTATCCGCATACCGAGTATGGTGAATTCAGGATTGTTCCTAATGGATGTATTGAATATTGTGGTAAAAGTGTACCACCTCGGTAGAGTGTCAAACTATTCGAATAGCCGCGTCCGCGGTTATGGACAGTTGGAGTGGCCATACTGCTCCATCGTCAGATGTTTTCAAAATGACTTGTGAAATGAATCATGACTTTGACTTGACCACAACAGAGTTGTGAAAGTGAAAACTCAAGTTCCCACTTAAGTGTTATAAAACTTTCAACTAGCTTTCTATGCTTCTAAACTCAATTAGAGATAAATCTGGCTTTTTGCAAAACAACATAGAGCCTAGTATTTCCTAATCAAAACCACTTCACTTGTTAGTCTTAGTTTGTGAGTACTTAAAGAGTACTCATGGCTTTCACTACTAGGAAAACGGCTATAGGTAATCAGCACATCCGTGGCTCACATGGTTGAAGTGCCCCACGGCTAAAACAGGCGTGGCTCACCAGTGGGCAGTGCCCTACTAGTAACTATAACAACCGTGGTGCACATGACTATAGTGCGCCACAAATGTGTGTGGGCCAGGGCCCTGTTGGCCGCACTCCAAACATCTGTAGTGCACTACAGTCATGTGCGCCACGGTTGTTAGTGTCAACCGTGGCGCACATGGGGGGGGTGCGCTACGCCTAAGCGCATGCCCCCTCTGATGTGAAACGGCCACAAACATCTGTGGCGCACTAGGGCCGTGTGCGCCACGGATGTGTCGATTTTTTTAGGACAGCACTTTATGTGCACATGTGTGACCACATCCACCACCCCACACTTCACTTTCCCCTTCTTCTTCCTCCTTAGATCTAGTCGGGATCTTCTCCTTCCCACCTCAATTTCTCCACCCATTCACCATTTTTAGCATGTAAAACTTGATTTGGATGTTACATAAGTAATATAGGAGGTCTCCGGTCTCTCATCTCCTTCTCCGGTCGACGCGCGCACCTCTCCTTTCCATCTTTCTCGCGATCGGTCTCTCATCTCGGTAAGTTGTCCATGTAAGGATGTGTTCATGTGTATATGGATGATGTGCTCATATGTATGTAGATGATCGATGCTCATGATGTGTGTATGTGGAGAGGATGATCATATGTGTGTGTATATGGAGAGTATCGATGATGCTCATGCATGTGTGTATGGAGAGGATAATGATATGTTCATGCGTGTATGGATCGGTCTCTCTCTCTCTCTTGTGTTTGTATGTGAACAAGTTGCCATTTGTTTTGCCAAAATGTTGATTCATTTCCATTTTGGCAAGACTTTGGCATTTCGCAAAGGTCCTAATTTTAGGATAGGTCATGCCGAAATTTTCTATCGACCATTGCATGCATGCATTCATTATGTGGTTCTAATAGACTTCAAAATTGTACCGTGTACACAGTGCAGGCAAAAATGGTCCGCATAATGAGCGAAGGCATTGTGGCTAGATTTTTGAAATGTGCGACGGCCGACATGATACAAAATAACAAGACAGATATAAGATGTCCGTGCAGAAGATGCAAACTCAACTGGGTGATCGACCCAGATTCCGGGAATCTGCAGGCGCACCTGCTCCGCCATGGTTTCATGGATGGATACACTCGTTGGATAAGCGATGACGTAGATGATGGAGACGGTGAAGGTGGCCAACATGACGATGATCATCATCACGGCGAGAACGGGCGAGATGATGAAGAGTCTCCTGGAGATGGTGAAGGTGCGGAAGCTGACCGGGATGATGATGATCTAGATGCCGGAGGAGCAGACGACGATGGAACAACGTCAGGCTGGGTGCGGGACCCTTATTTGCAAGAGCTGCTTCTCAAGCAGACGAGTAACGCCAGGGCTGCCGCTAGAGAGAAATCCAAGCTTGTGCAACTTGAGAAAGACGCGGTTACTCCATTGTATGAAGGATGCAGGCCCGATGATACCCGGTTGAATGTAACGCTCAAGGCTATGGAGATGAAGGCAAAACACAAATTGAGCGACGCAAGCTTCGACGATATGATGGCATTCTGGCACGATCGTCTCCCGGAGGGGAACACATGTCCAACTAGTATCGAGGATGCCAAGAAAATCGTCTGTCCTCTCGATCTACCGCATGTTAGATATCACGTATGCATCAACGATTGCATCATTTATCGGGGCGAGGACGCGGAGAAAACCACATGTCCGGTGTGCGGCGTGAGTCGATACAAGAAAGGGAAGAAAGCACCTCGAAAAGTGGTATGGTACTTTCCTATCACTCCTCGTCTACAGCGCTATTTCGCGGACCCTAAGGAAGCGAAGCTCATGCGATGGCATGCGGAAAGGAAGAAGCCAGGAGATGATGATGATGACCCCGAAAAGGATGAGCTGCTGACGCACCCTTCAGATGCTAGCCAGTGGAAAGCATTGGACCTCGAATTCCTAGAATTCGGTGGAGATTCGAGGAACATCAGGCTTGGTGAGAGCACCGATGGACTCAATCCGTTCGGTAGCCAGAGCAGCACGCACAGCACTTGGCCCGTGTTTATATGGATGTACAACCTCCCTCCATGGTTGTGCATGAAGAAGAAGTACATACAAATGAGTATGCTAATTCAAGGGCCGAAACAACCTGGTACCGACATCAATCTGTATCTCGGGCTATTGAAAGAGGAGCTAGCCACGTTATGGGAATCTGGAGCCAATACTTACGACGCCGTCGCACAAGATTATTTCACTATGAGAGCCGCGTTGGTCACTACGGTGCAAGACTATCCAGGTTGCGGGTATATCTCGGGGCAGGTTATCCAAGGATTCTACGCATGCGTTAGGTGCATGGATAACACAAGCTATCTCCAACTAGAGAAAGATCCAGGGTCATCGAAAACCGTGTTCATGGCGCACCGGAAGTGGCTCGGCAAGAATGATCCATGGAGAAAACGTGGAGACCTGTTCGATGGCAAATCAGAGACCCGAGGAATCCCAGAGCATAGGAGCAGCAAAGAAGTGGAAGAGTTGCTGAAAAACTGGAAAGATTGTCCTAAGCCTGGAAATAAGCGAAAGGGGCAGCAATAAGACAAGCCGCTGATGAAGGTTTGGAAAACAAGGTCTATTTTCTGGGAGTTGCCATACTGGAAGTTTCTCCGCACGCCTCATAGCCTCGACATCATGCATATCACGAAAAATGTGTGCGAGAGTCTGGTCGCCACCATAATCAACATGCCAGATAGGACGAAAGATGGTCCGAAAGCAAGGCACGACCTGATATGCTTGGGTATCCGGAAGGAGCTTCACGGAGGACGCACTACTCCTGATGATCAGGAAGATGACGATGATCATGAGTCGGAGACGACACAAGGTTGTCGGAAGGGTAAAAAGTTCAAGAAGAACGAATATTACCGCCCTCCTTCTTGCTTCACTCTAAGCCAGGATGAGATCAAACAGTTTTTCAAGTGCCTTCTAGGAGTCAAATTTCCTTACGGCTACGCGGGCAAGATAAGCAGATACCTAGACGAGGCGAAGCAGAGGTTCAGTGGCATGAAGTCTCACGACTGTGCCGTGCTAATGACGCAGGTACTTCCGGTCGCACTAAGAGGGATAATGGACGAGCACGTCCGTGAAACGTTATTTGGCCTATGCAAGTTTTTCGACGTCATCTCTAGGAAGTCGATTGGCGTGAATCAGCTCGGGAGGCTATAAAAGGAGATCGTGGTGATACTATGTGAGCTTGAAGTCTACTTCCCACCCGCATTCTTCGACATTATGGTGCATCTGCTGGTCCATGTCGTGGAGGACATCATACAACTCGGGCCGATGTTCCTCCGCAGCATGATGGCGTTCGAAAGGATGAACGGACACATCAAAGGATACGTTCGCAACAGGTCCCGTCCAGATGGAAGCATAGCCAAGGGCTTTCTGGCCAAAGAGTGCATCTCTTTCTGCACGAATTATCTAGACATCGAGAACCCTGTCGGTCTTCCCGTCAACAGGCACCTTGGCAAGCTCGACGGATCTGGTCACCGAGAGGGTCGTCGCATACTGCATGCAGACTTCGATTTTCTACGCGCAGACTTTGATCGAGCAAACCTTGTCGCGCTACAGCATTTAGAACTGGTCAATCCTTGGGTACAGAAGCACAAAAGGTTAATCGAGAAGAAGTACAGTGACCGGGGCATACAGAGGACGCAGGGAGAAATAATCAAAGAGCACAACTCAGATTTCACGCGTTGGTTTAGGCAGACGCTCCTTGATAATCCCCCGCGATCGCATTCTTCTGACACGGAAAAGATCATATTCACCTTGTCGCAGGGACCGATGCAAAACCTGGTGACCTATCAGGCGTATGATATCAACGGCTACACATTCTACACGGAGGAAAAGGACAACAAGTGTGATTATCAGAACTCAGGCGTAACGTCAGAATTCTACACCGATGACAACGTGAAGGAAAGATTCTACGGAAGAATCGAGGAGATCTGGGAGCTCGACTACTGTGGAGAAAAGGTGCCGATGTTCCGTGTCAGATGGGCAAAGAGCGTCGAAAGAGAAGACCGGTATTTCACAACCATGGTTATACCCGAAGCAGCCAAATCCAAGGCCGCCGGTGCAAACGTGGCCGCGAAAAATGAACCGTGGGTACTGGCTACCAAAGTGGACCAATGTTTTTTCATTACCGACCCGACAAAGCCTAGCCGTGTTGTCATGAGGAGAGGAAAAAGAAACATCATCGGAATGGATGGAGTCGCCAACGAGCAAGACTATGAAGAGTACTATTAGGAGGATGGACCACAGGAAGGTTACGATAACTAGGATCATCTCCCATCATCAGCATTGCCTGTGACCATGAAGATGGAGCCTCGCCCATGCTATCGTTATTATATTATTCCATTGCTTCATTGTACTAAGACTGTATCATGAGATCTTTTATTTGTAAGACCTTATTATGGTTTGTAACGGATGATGTACTGTGATATTCAATTTGTTATGTCTCGCAAAAATGGTAATCCTGGGATTGCGATGTATGGCATAACAGACATCTAGGATTAAAAATCCGGGTGTTGACAAATGGCATTGTTAAAGGCGTTGTTTTAAGAGCAAGGACTTTCTCCAAGGTGAAAACATATGATCATTGTGAAGAATATATGCCCTAGAGACAAATAATAAATGTGTTTATTATCATATCTCAATTAGTACATAAACTGTTCTATAACTGTATCAAGCGGAAACATGGGTACACGTGTGGTATGTAAGTAAACCAAGTCCCTAAAAGCCTCTATTTATACTAGCTCATTGGGCAACCGATGATCAAGGTTTCCTAACGATGGAGTATTTATGCTAGTTGACAATGAGATCACAACATTGATGAAGGTCATGATGGACATTACCCAATACAGTTATTACAATACGATCAAGTCACAAAGTTCATCGTTGAAATTGTTATAAACGAATGATATTATTCTTTTGATCATGAGATCATGTTTAATCACTTTCACTTGCGGCTACTTAGACTGCATCAACCGTCACATCATAACAGGGTGACCATAACGGTGTATGTTGAGATTTCTAGAGGTACACGTTGAGGCATATGCATCAAGATCAGAATTTGTTCTCCCGCGTGATAGGAAGATACACTGGACCCACTCGGTGAGATTACATCCATAAATTGCGTAGCGTTTGACTAGGTCACGGGGATGAAATAACATAGGAATAATTAAAAGTTGCACTTGCTGGTAACGATGTTGAACAAGGTATCAGCTACCAATGATCAGATCTCGAACAAGTTAGGTATCGAAGTAACAAAGGGAATTGAACTTAGTGTTTCTGATTAAAATGACAATAAAATCGTGGAATTCATATGGGTCATTATGGGCATCTCGGTCTCGCTAATGATCATTGATATGAGAGGTGTCTTGCTCAAGTATGTGATATCCTGAAATGTAGGGTAACACACTTAAGGGTTTACTACACTTGAGATCGGTTTGAATTTATCAGAATCATGGAAGAAAGAGATGAGAACCTAGAAGTTTTCCAAGAGATAACCAAAATCGTTCCGAGAGGATCCGAAAGAGTTCGGAATGAACCGAAAGGTGTTTCAGGTCAAGGAAAATTTACTAATATATATTTTATATTAGTTACTGAAATTAATATTAAAAATAATATGAAATAATATTTAAATTAAAGTTTATTGGGCAAAATTTTCCCTAATGGGCTAAGTCCTTGGAGGGAACGATGCCAAAGAGGCAAGCCGCCGCAAGGGCAGCCGCCAGGGAATGGCACGGGTGGGGCCCATGACCCGACCGTTGGAACTCATGGGCCACGCGTAGTTTCCACCCGGCCGACCCTCCTTACCTTGTGCGTGTGTGCCTCCACCTCTTCTTGAGTTTAGTTCTACCCCGATACTTCAAAGAAAGGGGTGGTTGATGCCCACAAGTATAGGGGATCGCTGAAATCTTTGATGAGAAGTATTACCCAAATTTGTAGTTCGACTCAACGGGAACACAAGAATACCAATAAGACTTTAGCAATTGAGGCGTCACTCTCAATGACACTTGTATATCAATAAACTTGCAAAAGAAGTGGTGATTTATGGCAATTGATTCAAAGCAGTAAAATAAAGCAGTAGATTTCCAGTTTTTACGGAAGTAATGCTGTGAAACTTTTGGTGGCTAAAACATAGGCATGAGGTGATAGCGGGGTGTTGCATGAATGATATCCATCATATAATGTACCATACTAACATGACATTTATCTCTAATTCAGGTGTGTGTGTAGGTGTGTGATCCAAACATAATCATGCATGTGAATTTGCATAATATATTTTGTCATGCTTGCCCATTTCACGGGGGCCAACTTGGTACTACATGCAATTAAGATCTATCTTTTCAAATAGACCGGAACAAAGCATTAACACTTCATGAACACAAATATCCTCAAACTATCATATATTCACATTGTTTTCCCTAACTATCACCTTAGGGTTCATAGGTTTAACATAATAATAGGTAATACACTTTGCAAATACATACCAAACTCAAATATATGATAGGACAATAAAATTTCAGTACTGAAATCATGTCACTCGGTTCCTAGCAACAAGCATTAAACATAGCAAAAGTGTACCAACACTCATACAAGAATGTCTACAAGATAAACACCTCAAATCTCGATACATATGGATGATTACATGATGAATCTCATCCAATCCCCATCCACCTCACATTCCCATAGGGAATCACACATGATGATGGGGTATGAACTCATGGTCGTTGGTGATGATGTTTATGATGATGGTGGTGGAGAAGACCTCGAAATCCCACTCTCCGGGGTGGAGAGCAGGACCAATCTGACCACCAAACGAAGATCGTGGCTCTGGCGGCGCTCTGTTTCGCCCAAAGCTTTGTGCCTCTAGAAAACTAGGTTTTTACTATATATAAGAGGGTATGCCAAAGGATAGGTCGAGAGGATGATCCACGACCAAAAGTGCCTGGGTGGTGCGCCCACCCTTACTAGGCGCGCCACCTGGTCTGTTTTGGGCCTCATGGCTTCGCTCGCTTGATTTCACAGCTCATACTTCATTATTTGGTGAAAAGCTAACGTGGTATTTTTTTCTCGATTTTATTTCCTGCGAAAACTGACAGAAAGATGCTAAAAACAATGTTAGATTCAAGATTTTTATCCAAGTATGAGAAGATTCCGGATCAAATCATTGAGCAAAATACTTGGACAAGTAGATACATTTGAAATGTATCAGTGGCCTATTTTTCCCTATATATAGATGTCTATATGGGTGAAGAAAATACACACCAATAATATTTTGTCCTTCACATGTTGTTCTCAATGTTGGAACTGCATACGGGGATAGGGATTAACTCTCTCTCGTTGCTTTTGCGATGATGCGGTACCTGGAAAAACCGTACACACAAGAGGCAACGCAGTTGCAACACGCTGTTGTGCCGCAAGGATTCTGACCAGATCTACTTCCGCAACCTGGCAGGATCAGGGAGAACGAGAGTCGTCATCAAGCACCGGACATGTGCGAGACCTCGGGGGTGCCGCCACTTCTGGCACCTAGAGCTGTCGTGCCAGAACCAGGAGGTGACGTACGAGGATCTTCATGACCTTGAGGTCGGTTCAAGTACGACTACATCATTCATGTTTATGCATGACCGTTAAGCGCTTTCAGTCTATAAGGGTATATTACAAAGTCTCTCTCTGTTACAACATTACTCCTAGATACATCTTAGACATATCTGTGGTAGAGTAGTTTTTTTATTTTCTGCTACGAACCCCTTCATTCTGATTGGGTGACAACGGGGTTTGTGCTCTGTTTCCTTGTTGCAGGCGTCGCTATTGGAGTGTTTGGACTACTGGTGTTCTTTTGGTGGTGTTAGTGTTGTGTAAGGCCGCTAGGGCATGCGTTGTTGCAGTAGCCGTGTATAATTGGTATCTCTGTGATATTAATATATGCTCTTTGTCAAAAAACAATACTCGTATCCATTAGAAAAAGTACCAATCCTTGGGCGACGGTTGGGCCGAACCCTAGCGCTGCCCCCTTACCATAGCTACCACCAAGCCTCTCCTGGGGTGGCGGCCCCAACGTGGTGGGTTTATTCCGTGCTTTATGTTGGTGGTGGTTGGCTCGTGTGGGGAGACAATACGTGCAAGAGGATGTTGGTAATCTTGTTTCCCGCTTAACTGAAACTTACTAAGGTTCATTTTGTTGACTTGAAAGACTTGTGTGAGAGGATGGTATTGTATTTATTATGACACAACTACAACAATACATAATTTCCCTATTTTTGGAAATTACTTTAATCTGCAAAATATTTTTGAAATAATGGAAAATATTGCACGTTCGGCATTAGAGAACATGTGTCGAACAAATGAAATCATGCAAAAGAGCGTGTTATCGAATGTACAAGAAGACGCCACACATCCATTAGATAACCATCTCTCCAATATACACTCTCAAAGTGGCTAGCGTGATAGTTTTGAGATAATACCCTTCGAGATATCTATCATAGTATTTAAGAAAATTAAAATAAATACAAACACAGAGGCACAAAAATGTGTACATTTCAGTTTGATTATATATCTAAGAGGTGATACGTAAAAAAAGGGAAACCCCAATGCAAATTTATTACAACATACTATAAAATTTACATAAGCAATTGTATTCTAAATCATATACATCATAAATTATATACACAAACACCATAACTCATATTAAGATGTAATATAGAAATAAAACATTTTAGAATGTAGTTCTGATGAAAATCATGTGTATAAATATAAAATTTTAGTATAAATAAGATTCAAATCAAATTGCCTACTGACCAAATGAAATCATGCAAAGGAGCGTGTTATCGAATGTACAACAAGACGCCACACATTCATTAGATAACCATCGCTCCAATATACACTCTCAAAGTGTCTAGCATGATAGTTTTGAGATCATACCCTTCGAGATATCTATCATAGTATTTAAGAAAATTAAAATAAATACAAGCACACAAGCACACAAATATGTACATAATTCAGTTTGATAATATATCTAAGAGGTGATGTGTAAAAAAAGGGAAACCCCAATGCAAATTTATTACAAGATACTATAAAATTTACATAATCAATTGTATTCTAAATCATATACATCATAAATTATATACAGAAACAACATAACTCATATTAAGATGTAATATATAAATAAAACATTTTAGAATGTAGTTATGCTGAAAATCATGTATATAAATATAAAATTTTAGTATAAATAAGATTCAAATAAAATTGCCTACTAGACATCCTTGCACCACAAGATAAGCCCAGCGGTAACACCACCACCAACCAGAAGGTCCGACCTCAAAGAGGAGAACTTAAACCCTGCTGACAAAATGAAATTATAAGCAACCAAACTTTGCAAAGATAATATGGTCTAACATTTCTTTTGAATACTAGCTAGAACATGACTGAATGAGAAATCACTAAAAAAAGCAGGATGGACTCATAGACAGGACATGTAAACTATGATATTGTTATAGCAGACAAAAACAGGTTCTAGAACAAACTGGTTGCCAAAATTTCTAACCTGCTCTGCATGCCTTGAGCACTAGGCACAAGGAAATGAATAAGCACTAACATTACAAGCAGACTTCAGTTATCATGTCAGATACTTCCTTAAGATAATTACATAGCACATCACTGCCTACAAACGCATCTAAAATAGCAGAAATATAAGATTCTTTTCTAACAGCTGATGATGCCATATTTATAGCTCAAGATACAATATCACCCTAGCTATAGAGGGATCCTAGAGCAATAGAGCCGAAGCTACTGCCTTACCTAACAATATTGACTATTCAAAGGAAACAGACCCATTTTCATGAAAGAAAAATAAGAACAAACGTTATAGTCACAGCCAGAAGTTGTTTTGGATCTGGCTCTGGAACTAGGATAGATATACCACTTAACAAAGTGCTACACCAAACCACTAGAAACTATCATTTTGGCCTCAATCTACGGGCAGTTAGAAGCTGTTTCAGATCTGGATCTGGAATAGTTCTACTTCCTATTAGGACATGATTAAGAGATGGGAAGAGATCCTCACCAGTCAAGGTAGAGAGTGGCGGCATGGAGGAGTAACCGGTGCAGGCAAAGTTAAGGAAGCACGTGATGGAAGCGCCATAGTTCTCAACACAGTCATGGCCACGAGACTGTGGCCAGAATCCTAGGACGAAGGACGTAGGGATGTTCACGAGCAGCTCCGAATGAGCACGAGCCAGCGAGGCTGAGAGCGCAGGGAGGAGATCTGCGACCGGAGAGACCTGCGAGATAGCGACAACGACGCGCTGGCGGAATAAGCTGTATTAAGAAGAGGTGCTTAATTGTCTCATCATGTTGACAAAAAATGCATTGCTTACTTTCTTGCCAATTACTTTTAGCAAGGTTATCCTTTGTTAAGATAACACCCTGACGAAGATACGATGCGAATATTTTCATCTTTAAAGGTATCTTCATCGACCATTTTTTTGTAGTTATCAACTAGCACCGAAGGCAGAACTCAGGGCTCTGTACATGGAATCTACTCAAGAATTCCCATTCTCAAGTAAATTCCATCTGAACATGTCAGGACCATCAGATAGGTACACCGTAGTTAAACAATTTATTAGCTCGTTCCACGAGGCAAGTCTAGGTCCGAATAAGGTTCGTCTAAACGACACATTAGGAGGAGATGATACCAGCACCGATGAAATGGTGTCCCTTTTATGTCGAACAATGTTGTACATAGCCGGGTATTATTCTCGAAGTGTAGCATTACCTAGCCACTTATCATCTTAGAACCTTACTTCTGATCCATCGTTAATGGCGAAAGTACCAAATCGGAAGAAATATTTCTTCGTGCTCATCAGCCCAAAACCAAAAGTGCGAGTCTCTTGGCTTCCATAGCACTTGTGACATGGATATGCCCTACGGGTACCCGATGTTAGCCTACCTGGTCCAGCCCTACGGAAGGCCCACTCGATTACCTGCCAGGGTCCATGACGCCTATGACGTTTTGACTGATATGAAGCCCATATAGACACGGACGCCCAAGCGCACAAGACAAGCAAAGGTCAAGACTAGAGTTTGAATACAACTTGTAACCAAATCGTATTGGCACCCGAGACCTAGCCTCCCCATATATAAAGGCTAGGAGGGTCCAACGAGGAGGATAGATTACGATACAGTAGACGCTACAACCTCTCCCACAATAGATCTACAAATCTAGATTTTCTCCTCAACTCACCGCATACGCATACCTCACGTCAGATTGCATCTGCGCACCCATGTAACCATCGGTTCCGCCGTAATCAAGAGCAGACAAGCAGAAGTAGGGTTTTTCCTCCGGGGGCCTGAACCTGGGTAAACCTTATGTCCTGCGTTGCTTGTCTGTTAACCGTTCCGCGATCTCCAGCATCCCCATCTTCTCCAAAACCCAAATCCATAACAATGGGCATTGACAAAATCGAACCTCGCCAATTGGCTCCGTCTGTGGGAACCGAGGACGCTGATCGTGCGGTCGTGACGGTTCCATCTGGAGCAATCTACGATTCGAAAACCACCGAAAAACAGATCTACTTCGACTCCACGCGTCATCATCCAGACCGGATCTCTCGTCAACTCGGTCTCCTCACCATCAACATCCGCCAAATCATATCACATCTGGTGATTCGTTCGTGTCGGCACGCTCCGCTTCATCATCAACAAATCCGCCATGTTGCACCCCACCTTCACCACAGGTGCATGGCTAAATCGGCGTCAGGCCTGTTCTGACATGGCGGCACGTTCGTCCACCACCAGGGGATCGAGTGACACTTCACGAGTCACGACGAAGAAGACTACTCCCTCCGTTTCAAAATATAAGATGTTTTAGGTTTGTGAAGAAGATGAATCTAGACTTGTTTTAGTATGTAGGTTCACTCAACTTTGGGATGAATCTAAACACTAAAAGAAGTCTAGATTCATTTTCTTCATAAACTTAAAACATCTTATATTTTGAAACGGAGGGAGTAGATGCTATCAACTAATTGATTTCTTTACATTGGACTGGCAGCCAAGGCCGTGTCGTCGTGCTCCATCCATACAACAATCACTGGATCAAGCCCCATGTTGATGTTCAGATCAGGTTCAGCTCAAGTCAAATCAGAAGAGAAACAAATTAATTTTTCACATGTGACCTTGTCCCATACGCATGCATGCATCGTGGCAAGAGGTCTGGAAATCTGAAAACAATACGGAAGGTAGAAGAGCGGAACTCAGATTTGACTCGTCTGGCAAGAATTGTTCGGCGCCTAGCTAGCTGGACAAATTTAGAGGCCAAAATATATCTATGCTGTACGGCACGCGCCATACAGAAATCCAACATCTTGTCGACTGCTTCAAATTCCGAGATGAAAAAAAAAGCAACCTGGAGAGCAACTATCGCTATACTATTATGCTACATACATGGCAAGCCAAGCAAAATTTGACCAATGCCTCTTTACGATGATTCAACAAAAAGGCAAAAAGAAAATCCCATGTCAGATTCCGTCAATCGGTCAAGCTCAACGAAGATTAAAGAAATATAGACAATTAAAGTGTCCACCGGACTGGTGTTCCTAGTTACGTTCTACTCCTTCCGTTTCAAAATATAAGATAGATTTGTGAAAAAAAATGTAGACTTGTTTTAGTACATAGATTTACTCAGCTTTGGGATGAATCTACACACTAAAAGAGGTCTAGTTATTTATTTTATAAACCTAAAACATCTTATATTTTGAAATGGAGGGAGTAGTTGAGACTCGAGCATGATATACTAACATAATAGACGTGCACGTACGTACAGCCTGACGACACCACGAACTCGACGGAGGTGTACATCACAAGGCTAAAAAATAGTATAACCGGATATGGAGCCGTTGAGACAACCCACTCTGCTACCGTGTCGACTCCCTTGGGTAAACACCGCATGACTCGTCTGCTGCCGTGACACTCGCCGTCACATTAACTCCCTCCAAACAAAAATCCCACGACTTCAATCGTGACGACTCCGTCCGATTGCATCGACTTCACACTCGGGGGCTATGGCGCGGCGATCGACTTCACACTCGGGGGCTATGGCGCTTCCGCCGCGCCGCTACGTTCTCGAGATACGGCGATACGCTACAATCTTCGACTCCCCCGAGTGACCTTCCAAAATCTTCGGCT
Source organism: Avena sativa (assembly GCA_916181665.1). Classification (NCBI taxonomy): domain Eukaryota; kingdom Viridiplantae; phylum Streptophyta; class Magnoliopsida; order Poales; family Poaceae; genus Avena; species Avena sativa. The sequence goes on along the minus strand of OV702279.1, from coordinate 376,862,443 downwards.
GCGCTAACCCGTTGTGTTCTTCGATTGCGGCGACCTAATACGATCTTCGGCTCTAGCGACTTGGTGGCTCCCTCCGCTCTGGTGACCCACTATGGCCTTCGGCTGCGGTGACCTACTACATCCTTCGGATGCGGCGACCCGATGTGATCTTTGATTGCGGCGACCCGCTATAGCCCTCCGCTTTGGCGACTGTAGGGGTTCGTAGCATGGAAAACAAAAATTTTCTATCGCATACAAACAAACAAGCCAAGATCTATCTACTAGATTGTAGCAACGAGTCGATGGAATAACTTACCCTCGAAGATTCCAAAGCGGTTAACGAGAGCAGATTCTCGTGGGTGATGTAGTCGTACTCTTTCCGATCTCAAGATCGCGTAGACGATCCTTCCGGCGCCACGTTCCGGCAGCGCTCCCGCAGTCGGTCACACGTTCGGTACTCGACGAAGACCTTCCTCTCCCTTGTTCCAGCAGGCAGCGGAGGTTGTAGCACTCTCCTCGCGATTCCGGCAGCACAACGGCGTGGTACCGGAAGTAGAGGGGAGATCCCGCAGGGCTTCGCCTTAAGCCGGAGCGAGTATGGTGGAGTATGAGAGAGAGAGCTATTAGTGGTCTAGAGATTAGACACACCAATTAGAAGGCTCTAAACCGCAGGCTAAAGCAATTAGAAGCTCTAAACCAAAACGGCTCTAAACCGGAGATTAGAGGATAGAAACTTGTGTGTAGAGGAGGAGGCCCTGCCCCTCCTTTTATAAGTGGAGGGGCTGGCGCGCCAGGGAAGGGGAGGGGAGTCCCTCCCCAACTCGGCCTAGGCTGGCCGCCGGCTTGGAGGAGAGGGACTCCTCCTCCAAGTTGGTTTCAACCTCCTCTTGCTTGTTTCCCACAGTTTCCTGTTTCCCACAGTTTCCTGTTTTCCACAGTTTCCTGTTTTAGCCGTTTGACTTTCAAACTGGCAGTTTGACTTTTCAGTTTTGGAACAGCAAGAACACTTAGTACATGATGCAATCATTCAATGACACATTCATGTACCCTCCCCCCCGGAGTGCCGGACATTCCGGAACCTTCTAGAACATTCCCGATGAAAACACCGGAATCATTCCCGAACTCCGAAACGGGACTTTCCTTATATGAATCTTATTCTCCGGACCATTCCGGATCACCTCGTGATATCCCGGATCCCATCCGAGATTCCGAACAACATTCGGTCTCTTTCTCATAATACCATAACTACTCAAACAACGTCGAATCCTTAAGTGTGTCTCCCTACGGTTCGTGAATTATGCGGACATGATCGAGACACTTCTCCGAACAATAACCAATAGAGGAATCTGGAAGTTCATATGGCTCCCACATATTTCTACGATTACTTTGCGATCGAATGAACCACTTACATACGATACCAATTTCCCTTTGTCTCACGATAGTTTACTTATCCGAGGTTATGATCGTCGGTATCTCTGCATACCTAGTTCAACCTCGTTACTGATAAGTACTCTTTTCTCGTTCCCGTGATATGTGATCCCTTGTGAGCCAGTCACATGCTTGCAAGCTAATTGGATGACATTTCACCGAGAGGGCCCAGAGTATATCTATCCGTCATATGGATGGACAAATCCCACTCTTGATCCATGTGTTTCAACCAATACTTTCTGAACACTCAATGCCACCTTTATAGCCACCCTGTTACGGTGTGGTGTTTGATGACATCAAAGCATCCATCCGGTAAAGGTGATATGCATGATCTCATGGTCGAAGGAATTAGGTTACTATGTATCAGAAAGCATATAGCAATTGAACTAATGAAATGACTTGATCTTTATGCTACGCTTATCTATAGGAGTATGTCCATCACATCATTCTCCTAATGATATGATCCTGTTGTTAATAACATCTCTATGTTCATGATCAGGAAACCATGATCATATATTAACCAACAAGCTAGTTTAACAAGAGGCTTTACTAGGGACTCTTATTTTAGTTTACAAATCACACAAGTATTAATGTTTCCGGTTAATACAATTATAGCATGGTATGTAAACATTTATCATAAGTGTGAAGATATGATAATAACCACTTTATTATTGCCTCTTGGGCATATCTCCAACAGTCTCCCACTTGCACTAGAGTCAATAATCTAGTTTCAAACCTTTGTGTATTCAACACCTATGGCTTTCCGGTGTTGTATGTACACTATTGCTAGTGGTCAACTGATCTCCGGATCTGACACTTCTAGGTCCGTGTGTAATTGCATGTCTTTGCGTCTCTACGCATCACTCATTCTCTAATGAGATGGCTTTGTATAAATTTGGTCTTTCGGTGTGACCTTTAGTTCTTTGGGGTTAAAACATGTTGATAATATTGTCGCACAATATATCTTCATAGTATTATCCCACTGTGAACTACACCTAGTTTGATAACAAACTACTTGACACAAATGCCCTCTTTTGCTGCTAAAATAGCAGTCATATACTTAGCCTTTTGTTGTAGTATCTGTCACAATGTCTTAACTTTGGAACTCATCCAAATCCATTATGGAACTCACTTTCCATTATATTGTGCCACCCTTAGTTTAGATTGAGATAAACTTAATTTGTACTTTGTGACAAAACTAGTATCAATGTAGTACTTTTACAATGAACTAACCATCTATTTGTCACTTCTACAAATATTATACTCTTAGTTCTTCCAAAAGATCATAAAAATATCCTTACTATTGTCCAATGATCATCTTACGAATCATTCTGGTATATGCTCACAACATTTAGAGCATAGGACATATCTGGATTTGTACATATCACAATATGATTGATATAAATACTCTTTGTGATTTCATACATCAAGTATCAATCTATACTTGATTATTTGTTTCACTTTACCAAATGTCAATACACTTGAATATATCATCAACATTGAACTCATTCAATCCTTTCTGTGCGACAAGAACCTCTCTTGTAGTTTCTATATTGAACTCATTCAATATCTTGTCTATGTACTTCTGGCACAACCATATTAGCGTCTATTGATGCCAAATATTTGGGTTTTTCCTAAGTCTTTCATCGGGATGAAATTCTTAATATGTGTTAATAAAAGATACATTATTTCCAATCAACAATATGTCTTCCACATAATGTATTAGAAACATGTCTTAGCGCTCCCACTTAATTTCTTGCAAATGCAAGCATCTTCATTGTCTCTAATGAACTTTTAAACTCCTTTAACAGTTTCATCATAGTGAAGATTCCAACTCCGCGATGCTCACTTTAACCATTGAAGTTTGCATATGCTTTTAGCATCCTTTGAATTAACAAAACCCTATGGACCGTGTTATGCACATGTCCGAGGTAACGATTCTATTAGAAGAACTTGTTTTGTTTATTCAACTACCATATAACAAATTATATGTAGTGGTTGCTACATTAATCCGTCTAGACTAAATATCACTATGAAAGATCAAATCTTGTCATAGTCAACCTTTGAACATTTTGTGAACTCTTTCCCAACATGTCGACTATTTCATAGATGTAAAACATCCATGTCTATTTCTTTTATAGATCCAAATACGACTGTAAGGTCTTGTACCTTTTCAAAGGGTCTTTCAAGTTCAAAGCTTGATCTCTCGCATATGAAACTATCACGGATTTTATGGCTTCAAGCCATTTGACGGAGTCAGGGCCCATCATCGCTTCTTTGTATGTAGTCAGATCATTATTGCCAAATAATGATTTAACTCTCAAATCTTGGTATTTGATTGTTCATCCGACCTACTTGTTTCAATAGGAACTTAGATCTCCGTGACCACAACCTTTGAAGTACGCGAGCCATGAGCATTGTTTGCTAACTCCGGAACACTTTTCGGCGCTGCGCAACTTTGCACATATAGCTAAGGTTGTTTTAACCTTATCAAAGTTCTATTGTCCTCCCACTTAACTTTTCACGAAAAATTCCTTCTCAAAGAAACTTGACGTTCTAAGCAACAAACACTTTTGTCTCCGGTGTATATGGAGGAATACTTAATAGTTATACAAAGACAGGTTCATCCGACTTTGGTTGCACACATCTTTCTTATGCATAGCATACCAATGTTTTAAGAAAGGACTACTTGGGTTTTATCCCAAACCATAACTTGATATGGTGTCATTTCAACGGATTATGATGGAGCTCTTTTCAGTGGAAAAACAGTAATCTCTAAAGCTTTTAATCTTTAAAATATAATGGCAGTTTTATGAATTATACCTTTGATCTAACCATGTCAAACAAGGTTTAATTACATATCTCGAACGCTCCATACTCTTATGGTGTTTTCGGAAAAATGCAAATCCACGGAACGATTCCTTAAATCTTAGGTATTATGCTAAACTCTGTAACTCAAATATCTTCCTTTATGATCTTTATCATAAACTGTTTATATTCTTGTTACAATGATTTTGCACTTCATCTTGAAAGTCTTTGAACTTTTCCAAATATTTCACACTTCATCCTTATTAAGTAAATATTCATATATTCACTCAAATTTTCGGAGAAGGCATATGAAGTTGAAATCCACCGCTCTTGACTACACATAATGGACTTCGTACAACAATATGTACAAATTCCAATAAGCTAGTCTTTCGTTCCCTTTTGGCCTATGAACGAAGTTTCAATTATCTCTAGGAAAGTTTCACAAGCGTCATTTGATCAAAAATCAGAAGACTCCAAAATTCCATCCACATGGAGTTTCTTCATGTTTTCTTTCCATTATAATTTAAACGGCGATGTCACTTCCTAAGTGATCTTTCAATCAATTTGTCTTTCGACATTTTTAGCACTAGTTTTATGGATGTGATATCTCCAACGAGATTTGCAAATCATCCATCTTTTATAGATTACGGCAATTATTTGAACAACCCTTTTGTTCTCATAATACCTGATAAAACAAATCTTGAAGGCAAGCTTTGATGTTTAACGAGCAACACAATAACCCTTTATTTTGTTCTCGATGAACATCATCACATATTCTTTTGCTAGTTACTTAGGCCATTGTAGTTCATGAATTGTGTTGTTTCGTATGACGATTCACACCAACAAATTCAGTATCAAATACTTAAGAACCACATTGTTTAATAAGCAAAGAATATAGCCATAACATGTATATCATCTATATACTTAAACTGAACAATTCTAGTCTTTTCTTTTCTGCCATATATTTATGAGATTCTCTTTCAATATTTCCTTTTCTGTTTGAAAGAATCTATCAATATCAATAGTGGAGTCATACATATGACATATAGTCCAAAGCGTATATAATTAAATACCAATGTCTTTGGTCTTGCACTTTGAAGTAGATCACCATCATCAAATATTTGGTGTTCTTTCAAATTCCTTCTTTAGTAATCTCTTGGTGTAGTAAACATTTTACCTACATCAAATATTCACCCTTATCATGGAATTATCCATGATCAAGCTACTGTTAGCTTGTAACGATGAATTTATGAGTATAATGTTGCTATCCAAAACCTTTTGGAGGATTAGGACAACAAGTGTCTCCAACCTTTTGCAAATTCTCATCAAATATGAGAACATGACTTTAGCCATATTATACTCTATCATGTTGCAACCAAAACTTCGTTTTAGATATCACAATATCTTCCACAAATCATGGTTTCTGAAACAACTCTTTCAGATCCTAGATAACCTTGATATTAAGACAATCCTTTGAATATCAAGAATCATGGAAACAAACATGATACTAACACTTGGAATTGTTACTCTTGATTTAATACTAATTATTAAACTTCATGGAGTAACCGGAACTTACTGAAAGTTTGCAATAGGACTTTTAAACTTTAGATTAACACTTCAAAACAATACGATACCAGTTCGTAAAGTAACTAACCAGAATTCTATAGTTCTATCATCTCAATTATAACTAAGGGCAAGGTGGTAAACGGATGCCAATGACTACAACAACTATGCAAATTCACTTTGATTTAGTTTATGATAAATTGAGTTCTAATTAATAATTAAATTAATCTAGGTGAACTCCCACTCAAAACAATATCCCTCACATTGTTTTAGTGATCACACGAACCAAATCCACCACATCAAAACCGATCATCACGAGAGTTGATATAGCTTCAATGGCGAACAATCAACATGTTCATCATATCTACTATATGACTCATGCTCTACCTTTCGGTAATCCGTGTTCCTGAGGCCATGTCTGTACATGCTAGGCTCGTCAAGATCAAACCTTAGTTTCCGCATGAGCAAATCTGGCTTGCTCACGTTGTATACACTTGTAGAATCTAACACACCCGATCATCACGTGGTGCTTCGAAACAACAAGCTTTAGCAACGGTGCTAACTAAGGGTGAACACTTTATGACTTGAAATTCATGTGCATGAGGGATCATCTTATAATGCTACCATCGTCTACTAAGCAATACAAGATGCATAAAGGATTAACATCACATGCAATTCATAATATGTGATATGATATGGCCTTTCTTCTTTGTGCTTCCGATCTCCATCTTCAAGCACGAACATGATCTCCATCATCACCGGCATTGCATCAAGGTCAATGACGTTGCTCCATGGTTGTCGTCCACCGGCTTCAACTATTACAACTACTTTGAATAGACACGCGGGTCTTAACAAAAATTAAAGACAACCATATGGCTCCTGCCGGTTGCCAACTTACAATAAGGAACATCGCATACATCATATATAATCACAATCATGGCCATATCACATCACAGCACACCCCTGCAAAACAAAGTTAGACGCCTCTACTTTCTTTGCATATTTTACGTGGTTTGGGGCTTTCAATAAGTGTCGTTCTAACTTACGAACAAGAACCACAACATTGATACTAGTATTGTTAATCACCCGTTGTAAATTGGATCTTAACTATGCTAGGAGAAACAGGCACCCGCAAAGCCACTTATGCAATACAAGTTGCATGTCAAGCGTGGAGCAGGTCTCATGAACGATGTCATGTAAGGTTAGCCCGGGCCGCTTCATCCCAACATACCGCAAGATGCAAAGTACACAAGAAGCAATCGACAATAAAAGCATTAACGCCCACAATGACCATTGTGTTCTACTCGTGCAACAGATCTACATATAGACACGGCTCTGATACCACTGTAGGGGTTCGTAGCATGGAAAACAAAAATTTTCTATCGCATACAAACAAACAAGCCAAGATCTATCTACTAGATTGTAGCAACGAGTCGATGGAATAACTTACCCTCGAAGATTCCAAAGCGGTTAACGAGAGCAGATTCTCGTGGGTGATGTAGTCGTACTCTTTCCGATCTCAAGATCGCGTAGACGATCCTTCCGGCGCCACGTTCCGGCAGCGCTCCCGCAGTCGGTCACACGTTCGGTACTCGACGAAGACCTTCCTCTCCCTTGTTCCAGCAGGCAGCGGAGGTTGTAGCACTCTCCTCGCGATTCCGGCAGCACAACGGCGTGGTACCGGAAGTAGAGGGGAGATCCCGCAGGGCTTCGCCTTAAGCCGGAGCGAGTATGGTGGAGTATGAGAGAGAGAGAGAGCTATTAGTGGTCTAGAGATTAGACACACCAATTAGAAGGCTCTAAACCGCAGGCTAAAGCAATTAGAAGCTCTAAACCAAAACGGCTCTAAACCGGAGATTAGAGGATAGAAACTTGTGTGTAGAGGAGGAGGCCCTGCCCCTCCTTTTATAAGTGGAGGGGCTGGCGCGCCAGGGAAGGGGAGGGGAGTCCCTCCCCAACTCGGCCTAGGCTGGCCGCCGGCTTGGAGGAGAGGGACTCCTCCTCCAAGTTGGTTTCAACCTCCTCTTGCTTGTTTCCCACAGTTTCCTGTTTCCCACAGTTTCCTGTTTCCCACAGTTTTCTGTTTTCCACAGTTTCCTGTTTTAACCGTTTGACTTTCAAACTGGCAGTTTGACTTTTCAGTTTTGGAACAGCAAGAACACTTAGTACATGATGCAATCATTCAATGACACATTCATGTACCCTCCCCCCCCCGGAGTGCCGGACATTCCGGAACCTTCTAGAACATTCCCGATGAAAACACCGGAATCATTCCCGAACTCCGAAACGGGACTTTCCTTATATGAATCTTATTCTCCGGACCATTCCGGATCACCTCGTGATATCCCGGATCCCATCCGAGATTCCGAACAACATTCGGTCTCTTTCTCATAATACCATAACTACTCAAACAACGTCGAATCCTTAAGTGTGTCTCCCTACGGTTCGTGAATTATGCGGACATGATCGAGACACTTCTCCGAACAATAACCAATAGAGGAATCTGAAAATTCATATGGCTCCCACATATTTCTACGATTACTTTGCGATCGAATGAACCACTTACATACGATACCAATTTCCATTTGTCTCACGATAGTTTACTTATCCGAGGTTATGATCGTCGGTATCTCTGCATACCTAGTTCAACCTCGTTACTGATAAGTACTCTTTTCTCGTTCCCGTGATATGTGATCCCTTGTGAGCCAGTCACATGCTTGCAAGCTAATTGGATGACATTTCACCGAGAGGGCCTAGAGTATATCTATCCGTCATATGGATGGACAAATCCCACTCTTGATCCATGTGTTTCAACCAATACTTTCTGAACACTCAATGTCACCTTTATAGCCACCCTGTTACGGTGTGGTGTTTGATGACATCAAAGCATCCATCCGGTAAAGGTGATATGCATGATCTCATGGTCGAAGGAATTAGGTTACTATGTATCAGAAAGCATATAGCAATTGAACTAATGAAATGACTTGATCTTTATGCTACGTTTATCTATAGGAGTATGTCCATCACATCATTCTCCTAATGATATGATCCTGTTGTTAATAACATCTCTATGTTCATGATCAGGAAACCATGATCATATATTAACCAACAAGCTAGTTTAACAAGAGGCTTTACTAGGGACTCTTATTTTAGTTTACAAATCACACAAGTATTAATGTTTCCGGTTAATACAATTATAGCATGGTATGTAAACATTTATCATAAGTGTGAAGATATGATAATAACCACTTTATTATTGCCTCTTGGGCATATCTCCAACAGCGACCCACTTCGGTCTTCCACTCCGACGACTCGGGGGCTGCACCCATTCCGCCGCTTCGACTCCATGATAACTACCACTAAAGCTAAGTTTTCCTCTACTGAGAGTTGATTTTTTTATTTTTTGACTCGCACTCGAAACACTCGGGGCCTGCGCCCTCTTCGAGTAACCTAATGTGTCATCGGCTCCAAGCACTCGAGCACCTCATACGCGACAGCCAGAGTAGCTGATTCTGTCTGATCGCCGAATCCTTGAACTCCAAGTGCCTCGGCAAGGTACTAAGACTAAGGGTAATCAGGCTAACGAAAAGGTCTAGCAAACAGTGCAAAAGTGTCGACTCGATCGGCACCAGAATCTTACTGTACAAGCCAAAAAGGAAAATATTTTTTACAAGATATAAGTACTTCACAATTCTTTATGTTTTTTGCAGCTTACAAGGACGTCGATTGCGTGGAGCTATTCTATTGTGTCCTCCATCAGGAGTCGGCAAAACAACTAGCTACGCCATACACCCGTAACCCGAGTCGAGTCCCTCCTCGGATGGTTGCATTGCTTGATGCTACGAAGACGCGACGCTGGCCACGCATCCGACAGAAACGACGCTGGCCACGCATCCGAAAGGCGCGACACTGGTCGCGCACCGACATCGACTTCATCCGGAACATCGATTCCTTCCGGCTAAACGTCGCGTGACTCTGCTACGTTGACCCTTGGCTCCTTATGCGTGAGACGCTGACTCGATGCACTTCCGAGTCAGTGGTTTCTCCTCGCATGAGTGTCCACTCGAGTCTACGACTCGACTAGATACTTGGTGGCTAATTTTATCAGGAGCGCTAGTCGCGCACCCGATATACTTTTGGGTCAGTGATACGTCCACGAGATTGACGAATACAAACTACACGATACAAGACTCGAGTCTCTGCCCGAGTCTACGACTCGGCCAGACACTCGGGGGCTAATCCAAACTGGAGCGCTGGTCGCGCACACAGAAGATATTCAAGTGGCACGCTTCGATTCCTCACTCGAATCAAAGATTCGACTGGGGGCTACTCCCATAGAGAGCGCTGGTCGCAAATTCGAAAAATGAAGACATTCGGGGCATCTGCAAGGTCCAACAAGGAGGACAGATTACGATACAGTAGATGCTACAACTTCTCCCACAATAGATCTACAGATCTAAATCTTCTCCTCAAATCACCGCATACGCACACCTCACGCCAGATTGCATATGTGCACCCCTATAACCATCGGTTTCGCCGTAATCAAGAGCAGACAAGCAGGAGTAGGGTTTTCCCTCCGGGGGCCTGAACCTGGGTAAACCTCGTGTCCCGTGTTGCTTGTCTGTTAACCGTTCCACGATCTTCAGTATCCCCATCTTCGCCAAAACCCAAGTCCATAACAATGGGCATTGACAAAATCGAACCTCGTCAACTTGAGATAACTCCTCTGAACCAACGTATTTCCTCCAAAGGAGGGTTTTCCATATACCATCTTTAGTAAGTAGCTTGAAAAGACACTTACTTGTAGAGCAGTATTTTTGACTTCTAAGTCATGATTACGGAGTCCACCTTGGTACTTTGGCCGGCAAACCACACTCCATTTTGCCAATCGATATTTCTTTTTCTCACTATCTCCGTGCCAAAAGAATCTAGATTGAAAATAATCCACTTTTTTCAAGATTCGTTTGGAAAGAGAAAAAAAGGAAATCATATACAGTACCATGTTGGTGAGTACTGAATTTATGAGCACCAGTTATCCGCCTAGAGAAAGTAATTTGCCTTTCCAACGACTAAGCCTTTTCCGTAGCCTCTCCTCGACTAATTTCCATTCAACATTTGTGAGTCTCCGATGGTTTATCGGTATTCCCAAATAGTTGATTGGAAATTATCCGAGCTCATAGCCAAAAATCTCAGCATAATAGCGGGCCTCATTTTGTTCTTCTCCAAAATGAAGCTTGTGCTTCTCCAGGAAGACGGCCACGGAGCAGCCAGGATTCAATGAAGGAGATGGATTCTGCAGAGACGCTTGTGCTTCTCTAGGAACAACATGGCAAGGATACATCTTCCGATGACGAACCGGGAGTTGATTATTCAGGTATTGAACCAGCTGCTGATAATCAAGATGAGGTGCTCGCGGCATGCTTGGACATGAGAGCTTGTGTTGTGGAATGCAGCTCTGACCCCTGTTGTGGAGATAGAGGAGAGATTGAGTTTCAGAGATGCTATTGGCAATTCTGACGTTGTGCAAAAGGACAACCAGAAGCTCGATGAAAGTTTGGAGTTTGGTGATGCGATTGTTGTGAGTAATCTCACGAACTTAAAATCTGAGAAAAACTCGGCTTCTGTTGATCTCTATGGAGGTACTGAGAAATGTGCAAATGAATCCTTTTTGGTAGAGGAGCTGGAACTGATTCGCAATGGTGATGGCCAAGGGCTTATTTGATCGTCCTGAAAACGGTGCCTTAATGGAGCTGAGGGGGCCCAAGCTTGTTGATCTCAAGGTTTCAGACAAGAGTGAAAACCCAGCCTCTGATGATTCTCAGGGTGGCTTTTGTATTCATCTGTTTCTGTAAATGTGAATATCTTGGTAACAGAATTGCTGTGTAGAAGTCGTGGGCAATCTGCTTGTTCCTGCGAGAAGTGCTGCTTGTTCTTGAGTTGGCAAAGATAGCTAGTAATAAGCCATTGGAGTGCTACCAGTTGGGAACATGGAAGATAATAACTTGTCTGAATATAAACTACTACTGTAAGTAGTAGTAGGATTTAAGGATGCACACTGTCATCCACCTGGTGGTCTGCCATGTCTGAATATATACAACACTTTTGCTGAATTTTTGATAGTCCATGCATGGTATTGGTTCCATGCTTGCTTACATGGTGAAGCAGTTTTGTCAACAGTTACATGTCATGGATTTTTTTTTATTTTTTTGCTTTGTATTCGTCTGATTCTGTAGATGTGAATATCAGAGTTGCTGTGTAGTAGATGGTGGTTAGAAATCGTGGACAACCTGCTTGTTCTTGCGAGAAGTGCTGCTTGTTCTTGGTAACCGAATTAAGGATGCACACTGCCTGCCATGTCGGATCGGAGGGCTCCTCACGTCTGCCATGCCGAAACCTCGTTCCGAAGACGGTCGAGAAGGGCGTGTGCGCTCCGGGCGTGCCGGCATACATGCCGGCCGATGTGCCACCTCCGACTCCGGCCGAGACCAGTTTCCGAGCATGTCCATGTCCCCGATCGAGCTCCCACACAAGTCCTCGTTGATCGATCGATCTATCTAGTGTTTGATTGATACGGAACTTTGACGGGAACGGGAACGGGTGGCAGCACGCACGCACACAGAGCTTTCGCCACCAGCTCCGCCTCGCTCCGCCTCGGCATGGTTCGCAGGACTTCGAAGTCTCTTTCTTTGACCTCGAACCATGATCTCCTCACCCGGGCGGGCCTTTTCTTTTTTCTTGCGTCTGCACCTTACCCTCCATGCGTTTCTAAAAACGTTTTTTTTTCAATTTAACCATGTTATCTTAGTTGAGGAGAATAGTACTCCCTCTATTTCAAAATATAAGATGTTTTAGGTTTGCGAAGAAAAGACGTGTAGATTCACTTTAAAACTAAGTAAACCTACGTACTAAAAGTACTTTAATATATTTGATTCACAAACATAAAATATAAAATGTTTTAGATAGGCGCTATTGTAAGGGTTTTTTCTATCCGGATAAAGAGGTTTTCCTTTTGAACAGAAAAAAGAGAGGTTGGAGCTGAGAGCGGCGAGCGCAAGGGCGGAGTCGAGAGCGGCGAAATTGAGGTGGTCGGTAGGGTGGTGGAGTGGGTCGGAAGGGGAACGGCGACAGTGAATGCAGGTAACTCTCGTACGCCGCCCTCCCCGAGGGGAAGTGGGCCCTGTCCGAACCCTCCGACGCGTGCCCGATGAACAGGGGAAGGGGTCGGAACAGTGCCAGGTCGGGACGACTCGAATTCCACGCGACGGGGACGGCACGAGCCGAGGAACGCCGGGGAAACGCCATGATCGCCCCTAGAGGGCAACTCCGAGCGTGTCATCTTCCCCATGGTGGGAGTGAGTTTTAGTCCCACCTTGCCGGCCGAACGTGAATCCTACCAGTTTATATACCGAAGCACAGCAAAGCCTATCGAATTCTCGATGACTAGTGACTACTGGTTACGCACTGACATTGCTCTATCACTGCTGCCCCGTGGGCCCAAGGTGTTGTTGTAGGCCATGTTCCGCAGGACTTCGAAGTCTCTTTCACTGACCTCCGACCATGATCTCCTCACCCGGGCGGGCTTTTTTTTCTTGCGTCTGCACCTTACCCGCCATGCGTTTCTAAAAACATTTTTTTTTCAATTTAACCACCTTATCTTAATTGAGGAGAATAGTACTCCCTCTATTTCAAAATATAAGATGTTTTAGGTTTGCGAAGAAAAGGCGTGTAGATTCACTTCAAAACTAAGTAAACCTACATACTAAAACATTTTATATAGGCCGGAAGCGCTATTGTAAGGGTTTTTCTATCCGGATAAAGAGATTTTCCTTTTGAACAGAAAAAAGAGAGGTGTTAACTAACCAATTTTATGGTTAATGAATCTTTTTTCTTTTTCATCATGGTGTTGTTGTTATTAATACTCCAACCGATCCAAATTAGTTGACTCAAATTTGTCAAGATATTAAATTATGTCTAGATAGAATCGAATCTAGATAAATCCAAATTAACTAATTTGGGTCGGAGAGTAACATAATAACTTGGATCTCTAAATCAACTAATTTGGTCCAATTTGATGAAGCTCGTCTCATCGGCGAATAAGCACCATGATCAACATGGAGGAAAGCTTCTTGTTGCCCCATGGAGGATGATAAAACCCCTCCAGCTAGCAGGCTCCAAATCCTGAATAATACAACGTACTACATTACATAGTACTGTAGTAGTAGCAGTGCTGGCCGTCGTCAGGAGCTCCAACATGATGATATGTTACAGAGATACTACTAGTAAGTAACATCTAATGAAAGTACTCCATAATAAGTAGTAATCTGCAAAAAGACAGTCATCAGAAATCCTAGTCAAGTGGAAGCAGAGTTGTCTGAATCTTTGGCTCGCTCCAGGCTCCAGCACAGAGAGTAAGAGCCGCCAGTTAAGCAGTTGTTCGTCTACATCTACACAAGTGCATGCGCAGGCAGCTTAAAGCCTCGCTCCGCCACGTGGACTCCCGCGTCGTCATCATCATCCTCCTCCAACCAAATCCATCCCCTTTCAACTCCACACTTCGCCACCAGGTAGGGTGCGCCACTTGGACTCCGGCCGGCCTGCAGAAATCTCGTTCCCAGGACAGGACAGGACAGCCCACGGCGCGTGCGCTCCGGGCGCCGACGACGTGCATGCAGCGTCGCACATAAACGATGATGGCCACCATCTCTGACATAAACGCAGCGTCACACATCTCCTTGTTGGTTTCCTACGACACGTGGCACGCTCACCTCGCAGTCAGCGCGCGCCACGTATGTACGGTCTGATGGCCGGCCGGGCCGGTGACGACCGTGGAGCACGAGGATGGCGCGCGCGCGGCCGGTTTCGGGGACGATGAGCTAGCTCCACGAGCCGCTTACATGCAGTATACTACGTCTTGTGACATCACAGTACTGCTGCCGTGACCATGCCGTCATAAGCTAGCGCTGAGCTCCTCCATGTCCGAGCTGCCTGCTGTACTACACGGCACAGGCTGGGCACGTACGGCTGGCTGGCCGGCCGGTGACGAGTCTCGCATGAATGAGCTCGAGGATATGGCTAGCTAAGGCCTCCTAGCTAGATAGGTCGCGGACAACGTTAAGGACGATCCGGCCCCATGCATGGGCGGCCGGCCGTGAACGCGACGGCGCCGCTCTGGACGTACGCGTGCGCTCCGCCGGGCGGCGCCGACGACGTGCATGCCGGTCCGGCTTCTCCGAGAATGAACGTGCCCCAAATCGATCGTTACGACGGGTTCCATCTTGTTACGTACGATGGAGAGACTCCCTGTTCCGTGCGCGAGCATTCTCGTGATCAAGCAGCTGAGGCTACGATCCTCGTGATCAAGCACAGGTGGCACGCTCACCTTGCAGTCGATCGGCGCGCGCGCCACGGTGTCAAGCATCTGAGTCTGTGACGCCCCTTTCTCCTCTCCCACCAGCCGGCCAGGACGTCGCCATTGCTGTCTGCAGCTAGCTTCATGCCGGCCGCCCCGCCTGGCATAAACGCAGCGTACGTCCGCCTCGATCTTGCTGTCTTTTGACACGTACGTGGAACGGGGCAGCACGCGCATGCACCTCGAAGTCGATCGGCGCGCTTGCTAATTCACAGTTTAGCATCTTGCGGTTTTAGGACGATGGGCATGCATGGCTGACGCTGACCGGGAACGCGCGCGACGCCGCTCTGGACGCCGACATGCGCTAGTACTACCTAGTACGTAAAAGTCCTCCTCCGACGCCGCCGGCCGGCTGCCATCACTTGGCCTCCCGCTGAAATCGCTCTCGGAAGAGAAGATGGACCTCTGCCTAGAACGGCGCGTGCGCTCCGGGCGCCGACATGCATGCCGGTCCAAGACAGCCGCGCTCTCTGCTTCTCCTCCTTCTCCTCCTCCTCGTCGGTGCCGTCGTCGTCCTCCCCTCCCCTGTAGAGGAAGATCAAGCAGCTGAGGTTGCACGCACACCTCGCAGCCAGCGCGCTCCGGCCACACGGTGCCTGTACACATACGACACACAGCCGCACCGCACAGGCTGATCATCATGATGGAGGAGGATGGCGAAGGCCTCCTAATTAAGCATGCACCTTGCGGCCGCGGCAGATGTCGAGGAAGATGAGCTAGCTCCACGATCCCCATGGTCGACCCGCTCTGGACGTACGCGTGCGCTCGGAGCGGCGCCGACGTCCATGCCGCTCCGGCTTCTCCGAGAACGTGCCGTCGTTACGACAAGCTTCTGGCGGGGTTCCATCTTGTCCCCGAGCGTCCCCTGCTTATTGTATTCGCATAGGACTCCTCGTATATGGATTCAAGGTTCAACCTGGACGGGAACATGTCTTCGTCCCCTAGAGTAGATCCACCGGCGGCGGCGCGTTCACTGCTTCTCCTCTAGGTCAGCGCCGTCCTCCTAGATGGAGAGAATCCCTGTCCCGAGAGCATCCTCGTGATCACAGCGTTTTGCCTCATTCTCCTCTCCCACGACCTCACAGCGCCGCCGACCGCCATTGCTGCAACCAAGGTCGCGTTGGCCACCTGGACGGGACGATGCCCACCACCTCTGACATGATATCAACCCAGAGGTCACCCATCGGCTTCTTGGTTTCCCGGTGAGCTAGCTCCTCGTCCACCCGCCGGCGGTGAGCATTGAAGCCGCCGCCTGCCGGCCGGCCACGCAGGTGATCCTTTATTTCGTTCCTTGCCATATAAACGCAGCTTCGCCATCTCAGGCTAGGCCCTCCTCGCTCGCTCCTCCGCCTCTTCGACCCCGTCTCGTCCCGAGAACGGCGTACGTGTGCCCTCCTAGTTATATTAATTATTATGCACAAGTCTCTGAATTAATCTTGTCTGAATTAATCTCTTGTCCACAAGTGCGTTGTTCGTCTACAACTACAAGTGCAGCAGGCCCACCTGTAGTAGACGCTTGAAACTTGTCCATCCGTCTTTTCTTTTAGTAGAAGGTGGGTGCCGCTACAACAAGGTCGACCTCGTTTTAACAAAAAATAAGATCGTTCAGACAGCCTACTAATATTTTTATTTTTAAATAGAAAAAACAAATGTGTTTTGTCTTTATTCTAAAAAAGATACACTATCCAGCCATACTACATGCACTTTATCCCATGTATATAATTACGAAATCCAAAAATTTGAAATGTTTTCTAGCTCAAACTTTTTGTCCGATTCAAGATTTGTTTTTACCGTTGGGCTTGTCGCGACGAGATCTTCAAAACTAGATCCCATGTCAATATGTTTCGACTATTTTTTAGAGGATGTAAATTTGTGAAAGTTACATCCGATCAAAGTTATATCCAATTTACAAAAAAAGTTATATCCAAGTTATCAGAAAGTTACATTCAGCAAAAAGTTACATCATTCAGCAAAAAGTTACATCTAAATTAGTAGAAAAAGTTACATCATCCAGCAAAAAAGTTACATCCTAGTTAACAGAGAGAGTTACATCTAGCAAAAAGTTACATCCTCAAAAAAAGTCATCGAAACATATCAACATGGGATCTTGTTTCGAAGATCTCGTTATGACTAGTCTAACGGTGAAAACGAAATCTAATTTAGATAAACGGTTTGAGCTAGAAAACATTTTAAATTTTTGAAATTTAAGATCTGTTTTTACAGTTGGGCTTGTCCAAACAAAAAAAGTTGTGCACTGGGCCGTAGCGACGTAAAGCACCGCTCCATGCGGATCGTCTGATCCAGATCTCACGGACGCGACGTCTGACCTCGCGTTAAGCCAGAACGAGGTCAACCTAGAATTAGAAATTGCGTTAGTAGAAAGGTTTCTTGTTGGCAAGTGCGTTGTTCGTCTACAACTACAAGTGCACTCCTTCTTTCTTGTACATTTTTACAAAGTATGTTTTTTTTTCAACATTGGAGATGCGCGCGCGTGTGTTGCTCAATGCCCGTACATTATTCGTCCTAGAGTTTAGAACTCATATTGGCAAATAGGTTTACCTTTTTTTTTGGAATGGGGGATAAACCCCGGACTATGTACCAATTAATGCACAAAGTCTTTTTTTTTTGAAAGTAGGAAGGGTCTAGAAGACCCCAGTTGCTTCATTGTCTAGAAGACCCCAGTTGCTTCATCCATTCATACACGTGGCAGGTATATTTTACAAAGAGGCCCTTGACAAAGAAGGCCTTAGTTTTTTGTAAAAAAGACCCTAGCACAAAAATTTAAAAGCAATTAGGTGTTTGGTCTTCTCTGCCACATCTTGTCGGTGACCTCAGAGTGCCGCCAGCGCCAAGGCCAGAAGGAAGGTGCTCGAAGGAATGCCAACAGCGAGAGATCACAGCCACCGGCCACCTCGCAATCTCCAGGGATGAAACCACTTGGAGACAGAGAGACGCTGAGCTCCGGCGCTGGATCAAGAGGGCCTCCACCATGGAGGTTAAATAACCTGGACCGCCATTCCGGCCGAAGATCGCGGCGACTCCATTGTCGACCGCGTGATGCGCTTGATGAAGCAGATAAATCCGCCGACGCCATCTTCTCTTCTTTCCGCCAACTCCAACCTCCCCCTCACCGCCATGGCCGGTCAGGAGGCCGAAGCACATTAGGAGGATAGGAAGACGTCGGCATATGCGCTGAAAGTGGTAGAGGGGACTGACTGCTCTTCACGCCATCGCTTCCTCCAACCCCTCACCTCCACGGCCTGCCGGAGGAGAGTAGAGCGACGGAAAAGGCGAGACATACCACCGCTCGGCGCCGCGCACCCGCGCCAAAGCTGCATCACCCTCGCCACCCCCAAATCCCCACGACGCCCAGATCCCCATCTCCCTCTCCTCTCCACCACGGACGGCCAGAGAACACTGAGGCAACGGAGGAACAGGGGAGGCACGCAACCTTATTGGATGATTCGATGGCCATCCCTATCGTCAACCACCCAAACCAGATGGGTAGGGAGGACGAACAAGATGAACCCTAAATCGCAGGACTGGTGACGGTGACCTGCGACTTCGAATCCGGGCACGCGGCCCACTACTGGCATAAAGCCACTACCACTAAGCCTACAGCTACTAGGGGGAGCACGGCCATCCCACCCCCAACCCCTCCGTGGACGCGAGGATGACTCTCAAAGCGGTGGCTTGCGTCTAGAGCGTGCGGACCCTGAGCGGTTGTCCTATGATAGAAGGTTATCGCACAAAGTCTTTTATTGCAAAGTTTCCAAAACTCTCAAGTACAGTGTGCATGAAATCAAATTAGAAGAATCATGGATCACTTAAAGTCGCTACAAAGGTGAGTCACCTAAACCAAACAACCATAACTCGCTTAGACAACATATATATATATATGACACAGTTGTCATGCTTTGCGGTGGTAGCCATTCCCTAAAAATACCATGTGTACTCTGGCATTAACATGTGTTGCAGCTATTATTTGTTATCTTTGGAATGTTGAAATGGATAAACCTAAATTGCACGCCTATGCACTAGGCGGTCGGGGATATATGATGGGTAGTTGATATATTAATATACATGATAAAGTTGCCATCAAGACAATAATTAGCAGCCATTTCAAAGGAAACGTGTTGTCCATTGTTCCTCTAAACAAATTATTGCATCTCTTATCTTCTTTCAACAAAAATCCTATCAACTGTGTTGTCCACTAGGGTAGTGCTATTGCTTTTGTCAATGTTGTACTTGCAACAGTGTGCTCTGCTCATATTAAGGCTTGCTCCCCGATTCATCTAATATGCCTACAAAATAGTAGTAGGGTTTATGGCAAAGCTTTGTGCTAGTGGGTAAAAAATGCCAGGGTCAGGTCAAGGGGGAACTGCTTCTGAGGGAAAAAATGGGTCATCCTGCTTTGGTAAGGGAGCGCATACAGTAACAGTGACCCATTCTTAGTATAACTGACAATTCACTGATAATGTACACACCATCCTGTTTTGGTAACTCTCTAAAGTGAGTATGCAACATGATTTGTCAAAAAGAAAAGTATAAAGCCTAATTTCAGAAACCTAATGTTAGTTGGCACATCACAGCACACTATCGAATTATGCGTTATCTTCTGATGTCTATGAACGGTCACCTTGATATGGTTAATAATATATTTGAATTTCTCAAATTGGTGTTGCCGAGATGAAAGTTGTAGTGGAGAGAACTGGGGGAACAGTTGTGCTTGCAAAAAGTTTTGCCCATTTCTCTTTTGAAGATTCACTTAGAAGCATTTTTCAGTCAAGCGATAATGACCTTGGCTTATCGTTAAGATAAAGATACTTTTCTGCCTGCTTGCATGTAGCATGTTTATGTTTGTTTTGTCTTCTGATGCAAATATAATTAGGGATTTGCTTTGAGTTCTGTTTTCATTGCAACCTCAGAAGTGAGATATTGTTACTTGCTGCTCTTAGCAGATAAGTTTAGTGCTCCCCGGTACTGATTAAGTTTTAATTTTGAACTCCGATGCACTAGTTGACTATGTTTCTCGAGGTAAAAGTGCCTGTCTGATACAAATACTTCCTTCTAATCATCCACATACAATCGTCATGGGTGAAACTGTGGTTTCAACTTTCAAGGGTGTAAAATGCATTCATGCCATCCAATAATCTGCCAGAGTATAGCCTTGTTATTGAGTTATATATTTGAGATCAATTGTTCGATGTATGTCAAAATTCAAGGCATCATTGGACCTTGTATTTCTCTGGAGAAGGTACAGTGTGTGTTTACTTACATGTTAATGTTTAGAATGATGATTGTATTCTATATGTACGAGTCTTTTGGCATGTCGGTTCTTCTGCAGAAAAGTCCGCTATCCTCAGATATAGGTCAGGGGAACACTATCGCTTGGAAGTTGTGTGGTCTAGATAGGAAAACATTACTATCCCTAATATTTGATATTGTCAGAAAAGATGCTATAGCACATGCATAATTGATCAATAAAAAAATAAGGTCCACTTCCAGTTCTTAACCTAGTACTGAATCTGCTTTTCCCCTCCCATCCCTTGTTAAACAACTGATACTGTTGGAGAAGTATAAATGTCGGACTTTGGAGGTGCCACACACAGCTATCGGCATCATGATGGACATATGAGGTTGCGATCGACTGCACTTTTAAGAAGATGGGTTGCTGGTTCTGACAGTGTGCAGGTGAGTTTTACTTTGTTCACCTTGATGAACGTTCTTTCCTTTTAAATGTTTCCTTCTTCCATTTGTACCCAATTTTCAGAATTAGTTAAGCCGAGCAATTGTACTGAACCCATTTCATTGTGTTACCCGGTGTTTTAGTGTTTCCTCAATGTTAAGGAAAAAAATGTAATATGGTTGCTTACTCTGGAGTATTACATGTGCCGTAGGAGCTAATAACTGGCTTTGGTCAAGAGGCAGCAGCAAGAGAGTCAGGGCGCACTTGGTCTCATTCAAGATGGAAGCTGAGGTACTCTCTGGTAGCTCTTATTGAGTTGTTTCAACACTTAATGTGGCCATGGCTGACCATCTTGAGGCCTGAACTCAAGGACATTGATATCATGGATAAATCCAGATGTTGATTCAAGCTCTGTATTATTTGATGAAATATAAATCCAGTATCGCTATGCATGGGCTCTTGTCTCGCTCTTCCATGTGTCATGGCATTTTGCCGGAGAGGGGAGTTACTGAATGATGATCTGGATGCTCTGTTCAATCGCTACACTTCTTTAGCTACTGAACTCCTGATCCTCAAGAAATTTGGAAAATTGTCTTTCAGAATTTATTGAAGGTCTTTCTCCTCGTCCGCACACCTCAACTATTTACTTTTCTATAACCGTTACAGTACTGAGTGTGTTCCTCTGTGGGCACATGAGTCATCTTTGGTGCGAGGTCCTGTACTCACAAGTCACAAGTCCTGTTGGCGATGACTATTCTTCTCAAAGAAATTCCTTTGATTCCAGTCAATCGACAAGTTATTCCACGGAAAGCATACTTAAAGTCCTGATCGAGGGATCGTAACTTTGAAAGTCCTGATCTGAATCTTTCCTAAAAAGAATGAATTTGATTATGATCAGGCTTTTATCTTGTACATTTGTTGAAAACACCCTAGAAATATATTAGTACACTTGATTCAACTTAGCAGTTTACCTATAGGTATAAGATGTGCATTGAAAAACACAAGCTGGTGATGTGAAATAGAGATTCCTAGTTCTTTTTGGACGAACGTGCAGTCTGTTTTTTCTCCAATATTTTTCACGCCTAATGAAGCGGTTCTCCGATTGAAGGCCAAAGAAACTGTATGATGATGATGATTTAACTTTATGCTTCTGTTTTTCGTCTTGTGAGCAGTGAAGCATGCTGAGAATATGGTTCTGGAGAGGCATCTGCAAGTGCCTGATGATCTGAAGAGTCTGATATAGCTTCTCTTATCTCTACTACTAATAAAAGAGCAAACATTATCTTTACTAAACGCACACCACAAAAGTACACAGACCTATTACAGCCATACGATTAGACCCAGCAAACTCAATCAACAGCTAGGATTAATCAAATTGTTATCTGGTGTGTACTTAGCAATTTTAGTTTGACTGACCGTACTTCACCAAAGAGAAAAATATGAAAGGAAACTCCCGTCCGTCTCTCAACCCCATTGTCCTGATTTCACGCGTCCAAAAAATATCTAGCAGGGCTTGGCTGATTTCACGGACACGGATCAAATCCTCTCCACCTTCCGGAATACGGTCTGCGCCCATGTCGCCGCCGTCCTCCTGCCTGCGGCGTCTTGCCCACGCCGTCGTCCTACCCTCGAGGCCATACCTGCACCGCACTCCACGCGTCATTGGACCGGTGCAGCACCCATCCACGCGCCCGCCGACAGCATCGCGTCGCGGGCACCGGCGCCTCCTCGCCGAATTCGTCCACCTCATCCTCGCCGGACACGTTTACCTGGACGCCGCCGATACCTCCCAGTGCCCCACGCTCCGGTATGCCGCCCCCGCACCTAGATGGCCTCTCGCGATCCATATGGGTCCCTTCGCCTCAAGCCGTTGCTGCTCCCCATCGAGGCTGGCCGTCGTAGCTGCCTCCGGAGCGAGAGCCGCCGCTGAGTCTAGCCCTGTTCTCTTTCCCGCTGCACCTCATGCATCATTGTTGCCTCAACAGACACATATGTATGTCCATTCTCCGAATACGGGCTGGTAATTTTATTCTAGAATAGAGTACTCTTGGTATAGTACTTGTCTGGTGTTGCCCTAGGTTGTGTCATTTTGACATTGAGAATAAGCAGGTACTCAATGGGATATCAAATTAAGATTGAAACTAACTAATTGCAAGTTCCAATTATATTCGCTTCATGCAAGTTCTTTATAAAAATGTTGGATGTCAAACTAAGAGTTGAAACTAACTAAATCTAAGGTGATTTTGGGGCAACAAGCATCGCTACTCAATGTGAGGTTCCCACTGCTGTTGTCCAACGTGCCTGTCACCATTTGGTCCTCCACGATGCAATGTCCTCCTGGTATTTGTACCCCTCCCCTTGTCCTACT
The DNA here is from genome assembly GCA_916181665.1 of Avena sativa. Taxonomy (NCBI): domain Eukaryota; kingdom Viridiplantae; phylum Streptophyta; class Magnoliopsida; order Poales; family Poaceae; genus Avena; species Avena sativa. The sequence goes on along the minus strand of OV702279.1, from coordinate 376,839,199 downwards.
CTACGATCATAATCAGTCATAGGATAAGTCTATCAAACAATCGCGCAATATTCTCATATATTATTATATGCGGGTATAATAAGAATCAGTTTCAGATTGTTGGATATTGTGTGGATGAGTTTTGGCAGGCAGTTTTTGCAATCTGTTCAGCAAGAGTGATAACTACAAATGCTTGCTCTGTAATGATCACATATACCCGAGCCTAAGCTTTGTATTGCTCTAATAAGTCATAAATGTTCTCTTAAGATTTTTTAAATTGAAAAGGTCATGATTGATCTTTTTATCCACCTTGCCTAGATACGTTAATTTATGTTCCCTTTGTTTATCATCATTTTAGTTTTCCTCTAGGCAAATGAAGCTGAATGTCTGTAGGATATCAATATGTGCAAGGGAGGATCAAAATGATTCAGATACTGAATTTGCTACACACATAGCTCAGTTGTTTATATTTTTTAGGTCCAAATTTGTTGCATGGCATGGACTATCTAGGGTTTCTCTGAATAACCTTTTTTATAATGTAGGAAGAAATAGCACGAATGGGTAGATCTAGTATACTTTCTCTGATAAACCTTTTTTATAACCTTTTTATAGGATATTAATATGTGCAAGAGATCAGCTAGGATTTCGTGGCGATGATGAAGGGCTTTGTGAATCATTAGGTATAAACTTAAGATTTATATGGCAAATGCGTCGGCACGGACAAGAAACTTTTATGTGTTACCATATGCGATTCTGACAGACTATATTGATGAAACGAGGCTTAAAATAAATCCAATGATACACATCTTAATACTGAATTACGGTCTTTCATGTGTGAACTTATTGGCAGGGTCTAGATGACAGTGGAAAGATGTCTAAAGATGCAGCCCTGGAAATAAAAATTTCAATTTGTATGTTTGAATCTAGAGATGTATGACAAATAAAAATGTAGGTCTGACTTTGTTTTTCATATACCACATATGTGTTCACTTCATAATAGTTAAGGATATGCCTGTCAGATTGATTGGCTTTAAAAATCACTTTGGCTTTGTTGTCTTGATGGTTTTTGTTTTATTCAGATTTCATGTTCAGCCACACTTGTTATAATACTCATATGTCCTTTCGATTCCTTTATAAATTCATGAATGGTCTTCTTCCTTTATTTCTGGTAGGTTCAGTTTGTGGAGCTTCCGCGATTATTCAACATAAACGTATTGCCATTGTCACGAGTGTTAGGCAGCCATATGCCCATATATTCATGTATACGTATTTATGAAGCTCCACCTCAATTACTTCTTTGTCCTAGGTGTCCTCCTTTTTTACTTAGTCTAGAAAGCATTTTATAATCTGTTGCTCGATTTATATCTTCTCTAATATGTTAATTATTTTGTGTTATGGCTACAACACCAGAAGCAATCAGAGAATAATTCTCTGGTACCTGTTATGCACAATTTTCTAGCAACAAGCTTGCTACTCCTACATGATATTATTGTTTCAGTGAGATGGCTGTCTTGGCGGTGATAAATATTTGATCGGGGAAGCTTAACCCGGATACCTGGCTTAGGGTGAAGAAAACCATGAAATCTGCATTGCCCATTATGTGAGTGACTTGTTTATAGTCCAACATAATCCTTCTATCTCTCTTGGATATCTATTATTCAAAAGTTACGAGAGATTCAATACTGTTGCAACAAATCACCCAGAAAATTGTACTTGTTTTATTGATGTTCGAACATAAGCATTGATACGAGAGATTCAATGTTGTTGTTTTATTTCCATAAATTGACCATCTGACGTACACTAATTTTTTATGATACTTGGAAAGAGAGCATGAGCTATATCTAGAAAAAACTTTACTGTAATTAACCTGGAAATAGACTATATTTACATCTTGTGAATATGGGCATGCTGAATTTGTGAGAACTCTACATCTATTATGCAATGCATACATGAAGAGGACATTTAGCTTACTCAGAATATGTGCCCTAATATAGCCGTGCGTTGCATGGGCACGTTTACTAGTGTTAGGAAATGCATCGATTGTTTTGGTTACCCACCCCTCTTGAATTCTCTATAACGATGAGAGAGAGAGAGAGAGAGAGAGAGAGAGAGAGAGAGAGAGAGAGAGAGAGAGAGAGAGAGAGAGAGAGAGAGTTTTGTTGGTGTTGGTGGAACTGGTGTGGACGATCGATGATGCAGTTGCCTCCTGGTGGTGGAATGTGCAGCTGGATCGGCTGTGTTCGTGTCTAGTGTGTTGTGACCATTTTGAAAGCATGAGCGCGTTAGTCTGCTGCGTGCGTCTGTAATTAATTAACCAGCAGACTCCATAACAATAACGATGCAAAAAGTTCTAAATAATAATAACGATGCAAAATTCACGTCCATGCCTTATGATGCTGCGTTCAGAACGTACCCCTTCCAGACAGCTCGAGCTGAATCCTTAGCCAAGCTGATTTATTGTTTGGACGGCCGAGATTGATCAAGACGAGCCTGGTCTCGCCTCCGACAATCTCGACCGTTCCTCCTCCCAAGCTCGCTAGCCGATCGCTTTGACCATACGGTGGCAGGCAAGCAGATCGCCTCCGCCCCCGGCTGGCTCTGGTTCCGTCTCCAACCGGCGGCGACACCGTCTCCCTCGTCCTCCTCTGCCGCCGCCGCCGCCGCCGCGTACGAGGAAGGCTTCGACGACTACGACGACGAAGGTACGGATCAATACGATTTCCCGAGCCCTGATTGATCTGTTGTGGTCTAGGATTCTGAGCGGTAGTACTGGTGCCCCGTGTTCCACAAATCCCCACTCTTAGCAGTAGGAAACCTTAGGCATCTATCTCAAATTCCCACAGATTCACCTAGGTTCGTCATTTGATGTAGTGCCCCAAATGCTTGTCAAAGTATTTCACACCTGATCAGCTCTATACCTTCTGTAATTTAACGAAGGATTTGATTTGGTTGGTGCAAGAAATTGACCAATTAGGAGAGCTATAAGGCTAGGCCAGCTAGGATCTGCACGAGGCAAATCAGTTTAGTTTGAGAGGGTATATTTTATATCACCAAGTAAATTGTTTATACAGAGGTTCGCTCTCGTGTCTTTTATAAGATTCTGGATGATAGAATCTCGTAGTAGATGATACTCAGCAATGTATATCTTCTGTTTATGTGATATCTATACACCAACCTTCCTTTCATGTCGAGATTGTTCAGAGTATAATTTATAGTTCCTGCAAAGAAATTTGTCAAGTAGCACTTGGAGCAGACATGCTGGAAACTTTGAAGCTGGGCGTGGGATTGGGTAAGGATGAGAGGAAGGCAGGAGCCAAGAATCTGGGGATTCGGGCGGCAGAAATGACAAAGAAACCTGGAAGGGCTCATGGGATAATGACGGTTTTTCAGAGGCGTCTTTGAAGTCTGATACACAGGTAGATAACGAAGGCCGAGATTCTGGTGGATACAAGGGATGGGGAAGACGAAGGGACCAAGGCGGAGGACAAGGGGAGGAAGAGACAATGGTTGGAGAAATGGAGATGGAGGAGGTTCTGAGTTTGCAAGGGAAAGGTGCAATGTTGATACACCAAACTGGGTAAATAGTCAGCCTTGGAGTGGCAAGGGAAAGGGGCAGTGCTGATAACTGTGGTGGACATTGAGATACCACACTTCACGTGCATGTTGAATGCCCACTAATGAGAATGATCTGGCAGGCATTTCAGGGAGATGTATGGAACTAAGGAGCTGGGAGCAATACTCTGCGACATGTGGGCGGTTTGGTCTGCAAGGAATGTTCGTCATCATGGTGAGGTCCCGATGTTTATGCCGCTGGCCTGTAGATGGGCACGCTAGTGATCTGATCGAATTGCGGCAACTGGAAACTGTTACTGCTGTATATAGGCTTGGAGTTTATGAAGATGTTATTGAACTCAAGGACATTGATATCATGGATACCAGATGTTGATTCAAGCTCTGTATTATTTGATGAAATAAATTCAGTATCGCTATGCATGAGCTCTTGTCTCGCTCTTCCATCTGTCATAGCATTTTGCCGGAGAGGGGAGTTACTGAATGATGATATGGATGCTCTATTCAATCGCTACACTTCTTTAGCTACTGAACTCCTAAACCTCAAGAAATCTGGAACTGTCTTTCAGAATTTATTGAAGGTCTCTCTCCTTGTCCGTACACCTCAACTATTTACTTTTCTGAAGCCGTTAGAATATTGAATGTGTTTCTTTTTGGGCACAGGAGTCATCTTTGGTGCGAGGTCCTGTACTCACAAGTCCTGTTGTCAATTACTATTCTTCTCAAATAAATTCCTTTGATTCCAATCAATCAACAAGTTATTCTGCGTAAAGCTTAGTGTGGAACTTGAGTCCTTACTGAGGGATCTTAACTTTGAAAAGGTTTGATATAAATCTTTCCTGAAATTATTTAATTTTATTACGATCAGGCTTTTATGTTGTACATTTTTTACAGAAAACATCCTAGAAATAGAGAGTACACTTTATTCAACTTAGCACTTTACCAAGGTAAGACGTGCATTGAAAAAGCACAAGCTGGTTATGTGAAATAGAGATTCTAGTATTTTTTTTCTTGCCACTTGAACAGAATTTCTTTTGCCTACTGATTCAGTAGTTGAACATGGCGATACAATTTACTGCTTAATATTTATATTTCATGTTACTATCCCTACCAGTGCACCAAACCTTGAGGCACATTGACTGCTGGGATACTTTGAATCCAACCCATATGGGCGTTTTTTGCATTTCTTTTGATAAACATGCATCTACATTGTTTTGTTCTTGGGTTTGATGCAGCGATCTGAGAGAGTGGATTTTGTACATGTAAGGGTGGGTACTTGAATTAAGGGTTTACCTAATTATGCATCTTAAAAAAATCTGAAAAGAATGATAGATGTGCCTCATATTATTGGATACTAAATTTCGAATGTGACAGATAATCTGGGTCATGCTGCATCGAGTGATGCCAGTTTACAGTCTGGTGTTATGGGCAATTTCTCTGCTACTGACTTGTTTTCTTTTATGGACTTGCGTTTTTTTCCTCGTCTACAGCCTGATTATGTGGTGCCAGTAAATACGATTACAACAGTTCTGAAATGCCTTACTAAGGCTCCTAGACTATCAGCTATACACTGGCGAGATCCTACCAAGGTTCAGTTACCCGGGGGGTTATAGTACGGTGGTACATGAAAGTTGAGGCATATATTCCTCTTAAGTTAACCAATCATCGAGATCCTACACTATTAAGGGAAGGGTGTTTATATTTTTCAGTTACATATGCTGATCATATCAGCTCCCTTCTGCAGTTTTTGGATGATCTGACAGACTTACCAAGGTTCAGGAGATTAGAAATGAACGTGAAGTCTGTTTTGCTCCAATATTTGTTACACCTAATAAAGTTGTTCTCTGATTCAATACTGAAGAAAGCATGATGATTGAACTTTGTACTTGTATTCCCTCTCACCTTCTGAGCAGAGAAGGAATGCCGATCTGGAAAGGCATCTGCAAGTGCCTGGTGGAGGTGGTCTCTGAAGAGTATGATATTGTCTCTTATGTTAAGAAATGCATCGAATGTTTTTCTAGGGCAACTACAGCAGGCAAAAATCCTACCTAAAATGCATCGAATGCTTGTTACCCTTGTTGAATCTCTATAATGATGGTCAACCTGAACTCATGGATGAGCTGTCTGCTGCTATCACGTGTCTCACTGTTGGTCTGAGAAGTTGTCTGGGTGATATGCTGCAGGTGCTATAGTTGGCCATGTGTCTGAAACAACGGCTTGATTGAACTAGAACAGTGACGTGTTATTATCCAGATGTATTGGCTATTAAGAGAATACCACTAGCTAGGCAGCCTTGAGAAAGACACATAGGCATCTATTCAGTCCGTTTCTGTCGTACCGTGCCTCTTCTCCGCTCTCATCCTCAAGGTGGGTTATATACTTACAGGACCATGCCAGCTGATCTAATGGGCCGGAGATAAATGTTTATAGAAACTCTGAAAGGTAGAGGCACCACCCAAGATCACGTTTGAAACTCTGGAAGTGCTGATAATTATGGTGGGCATTGAGATACCACTCTGCACGCGCTTGTTGAATGCCCACAGACGAGAATGATCTGGCAGGCATTTCAGGGAGATGTATGGAACTAAGGAGCTGGGAGAAATACTCTGCAGCATGTGGACAGTTTGGTCTGCAAGGAATGGTCGCCGTCATGGTGAGGTCGCGATGTTTATGCCGTTGGCCTGCAGATGGGCACGCTAGTGATCTGAACGGATTGAGGCAACTGGGAAACTGTTATATACAGGCTTGGAGTTTATGAAGATGTTATTGAAGTCAAGGACATTGATATCATGGATACCAGATGTTGATTCAAGCTCTGTATTATTTGATGAAATGAATTCAGTATCACTATGTATGGGATCTTGTCTCACTCTTCCATCTGTTATAGCATTTTGCCAGAGAGTGGAGTTGCTAAATGATGATCTGGACGCTCTGTTCAATCGTACACTTCTTTAGCTACCGAACTTCTGAACCACAAGAAATCTGGAAATGTATTCTAGAATTGATTGAAGGTCTCTCTCTCTCCTCATCCGCAGACCTCAACTATTTACTTTTTTGTAACCGTTACAGTAATGAATGTGTTTCTCTATGGGCACATGAGTCATCTTTGGTGCGAGGTCGAGTCCTGTTGGTGATGGCGATTCTTCTCCAGGAAATTCCATTGGTTCCATTCAATCAACAAGTTATTCTGCGGAAGCTTAGTGTTGAATCCCTAATCGAGGGATCTTAACTTGGAAAAGGTTTGATCTGAATCTTTCCTGAAAAGAATGAATTTTATTATGATCGTGCTTTTATGTTGTATACATTTGTTACGTAAAACACCCTATAATTATATTAATATACTTGATTCAACTTAGCAGTTTACCTAGGTATAAGGTCAACCTAAATAGCTGAATGTACAGAGTAGGAGATGAAGTGGAGATGGCAGAGGAAGAGAGACGAACTAGGTTCAGGGAGTTCCATTTGGTTGATTCAAATACACTAGAAGGTCTGTTCTGCAAATGTATCAGCAGGCCACCTCATAAATGCATCATATCCCTCACTTTTAAATCCAACGGCTGATGTGCCAAGGGTGCAGCTGGTGCACAAGTTAGGCTGTTTCACAGGATACGAAACGAAACGACGAACTGAACCTCCTTCCTGACACGTTGGCTGGTTATTGAGATTCTTGGCTTGGGATTTGAGCAGAGTTTGGGATGTGAGTTTGCTTAATTAATTAAACCACCATGCATGCTCAACAAAAAGAAATTTGTTGGGTCTGACGCTGCTGCAACACACATAACATGGGTCTCTCGCTCTCTCTGTTTTGACTGACTGAATCCATTTTTGAATCGCTCACGTATCTACCTGGTACAGTTAACTCCACCAGCTGCAGCAATGTCAGTCTTGTTTCACAAGGGATATCGCACACTCCCTCCCTCCCTCCAGCGTCACATTCACTCCGGCGCACCAAGGTAGGTACTGCATACAGACTGCACTATTCAGCTTGACCAACAATGGCGAGCAGACACCTCTGCTCTGCTCTCCAACAACTACACCCTGCACTGCACTGCAGCAGCGGCAGCAGCATTTGTACACCTCGCTAGACGGCATCCTCGTCTGCACCTCTCTCCCACGAGCCTGCACCAGATCGACCTGGTACGGGGGTCCACGCCCGCGAGCTCATCAAGGACCATGCACCATAGCAAAGTATTTATTGGTTGTTCTAAGCCACTCTTCAGGATTAGTTCCATCAAACTTGGGAAAGTCCATTTTTGGGGCCTTAGCAATGGACTTATAGAATTGAGCATCCTTGTCTACCTTTTGTGGCCTGTTACCTCGGTTATGATAACCTCTATCCTGAGAATCATCAGTTCTGGGAATGGGTTGTGGGTTGTTGTGGTATTGTGGCTGATAGGCATTTGGTTGGGGCATTTGAAGATTTGGCAGGGTTGGATTAGGTTTGGTTGATAGAATTGTTGCCAATCTGGGGGGTGGTGTGGGTAATACTGTGGATTGGGTGGATTATAGGGGTCTGGGTAAGGTGGTATGTGGTAGGATGGGTTATTATGGTGTTGTGGGTATTGGTTCCATTGAGGATATTGTTCTTGGTATGGTTGGAAGGTGGGCTGTGGGAAGAATTGTGGTTGGTAGTATGGGTTGTACTGAGGCTGCTTGTGTTGTGTTGGCTGCTGGTATGGCACGTTTTCTTGGTAGTGTGTTCCCTCATATGCTTGTTCGACATCAGTGTATTCCTGCTGATACATTTTATTGCCCGAGGGATCTTGGAACTTGTATTCATACCTGAGGGTTTCATGAGTTGATTGTCGATGCCAATATGGTAAACCATCATGTGCCCGGCATGAATCATCCTTCTCTACTACTGCAGCTTGACTAGTCTGCCCTTTTTCCTTCTCAGGAATGACGGTTTTCGTGCGCTCAGCAACCATAAGCTGTTCCAAGCGAGCAAGACTGTCGGTGACGGTCGTAAGCTGTTGCGGCATGTTGTCAACTTTGGTGCCGATCTCGTCAGTCCTTGTGTTGACGTGTTCAATATCGAGTTTTAGAGCTGCTACCTCGGTAGAGTGCTCCTCACTCTGCTTGGATTTCGGCATTAGAAAGCCAGAAGGAGCGAAGCCGAGCCCAGAATTCTACCGCCACCAACTTGTGCCTTAGTGGCACACGGATCGACCGATTACTGTAACTTGTGCTTCCTTATTAAGCACTTGTACATAATGTTACAGTCTCATGACATTTCATAATGGACAACTTTTGCACTAGCGCAGGATGCTCTTACTCATGTATCCATCCGTGAGCAGAGTGATGGATGTCAAGGACTCTCCTGGATGGATTCGCCTTTCTTTCATATATGTTATAATGTGCTTCTGATGGTCTGATACTCATGGACGAGTTGGTGCAGTTGTTACCTGCGACTGAAACCATTCATCTTAGTTCAAACATGTTTGCGAAGGTGGATAAACCTCTTCTCTCAGGATGGAGACATGGCCAAGTTTGAAAGAGTTCCAGATGAGAAGCAATTAAAATCAAATGACAGTGATGTCTCTTGTCCAGTGGACACCATCTTTCAATCTCAAAAGATTGTGCTGAAGCATGCTACAAATTAGGTGAAGATGAAAGAATCATAGAGGAAATATCATGAGCACCATATGGGTATTATCTCTCAATAAGGGTGGTGGAGAGCTTGAGTCTGATGTTGCAGAAGTATCTCCGGACGGCAGAAACAGCTGTAATAAGTGCATAAAGTCACCCCACAAGTATTATATATTATCTAAAAGACAAGGATGGAATAGCACCAGCTGAGCTGGGGATGGTGTCCTGGCTGCTGGACAGTGTCAGCTTCTGTCTGTCTCAGAAGACTTTTTGCCAGAGGAAAGCAATGAAACTGAAGCTGAAAGGAATAGTAGTGGTGGAAGCAAAGGCAACAAAATCAGATGAGAATTTTGTTCTTGATGGCATCAATCTTGAGTCTGTTGTTTCTCAGGTATCCGCTCAGGAAGGTGGATACAGATGAAATGGAAGAGGTAGCACAGAGAAACAAGTTCTTACTAGTACAAAGTGTGGAAGACCAGCTCAGGGTGCAGGTGGGACTGCCCACGGGAAGCTCGCGCCTGCACAGTCCCACACAATTTAAGTGGGTGTCCCACAAGAGAGCCCGTGAAACTTATGCGGGTGCCCACTTTCCCGCGTATATCGATATATACCCGCAAATGCGTTACTGTAACTGTTGCTTGTATAATGTTTATAAAAATATTTTAGTATATAATACGATCAACATTTAGTACTTAAATGTATTAATTATTATTTTTAATTTTTGAGTGACTCGCCATTTTTTCTACTAGACATAATATTTGCTTGATTGAGAAATTCCTACTCCTTCTGATCCAAATTAATATACTCATATTTGCTAGATTCGGATCTATCTAGCACTAAATATGACTAAATATATTCGAATCTAGACAAATGTAAAAATATTAATTTAGATCGAAATAGCTTTTTCAATGTTCGCGCTCGATCGTGGGCTTTCCACGAAAACCCACCATTTTTTCTTGTTTACCCGCGGATGTCCCGCATAGCCTTTTATATGGGCTTGAGTAGTGGGCTATGCGGGCAGCTCACTCCCGCCTGCACCCTGAAGACCAGCCTCAGTTACTACGTGGCTCGACCAAGTCGTACGTGTAGCAGGACAGTGTGGACGATCGACTTGGCGCACTAGATCATAAGCCAAATGACGCCTCTCTGGAGACCTTCCTAGCCAGGGGCCTGCGTGTTCACCTTCAACTCGATCATAAGCATGCATGTAGACCACGTCATCACCTGGCGAGGCGAGGCGAGGCAGGTGTTTGATGCTGACGTGTCGTGGAACTCTCGCCGGTGCACGTGAGGAAGATGCTGCTAGCTCCATGTGTTTGCTCTGATGCTCTGCCGTGATATTAATTATGGGATTCAACTCTTTCGCTCTTGGCAGCGTACATCATCAAGCTTTGTTCTTGGTACTCTAGTTCTACGTGGGCTTTCAGCTAGCTGGGGTTCTCTACTACGTACTGTACTTGTTTACCTGCCCCTTCTTCTGAATTGTTCTACTCACAAAGTTTTACTCACTCTGTCCTAAAATATATACTATGTCTCAAAGTTTTCTAAAATTTAGATGTATCTAAATAGCAGTGACTAGATTCATCCAAATTTTTAATAAATAAATTGGAGACATCTATTTTGGGACGACGGATGGAGTACTTGATTGACAATCTGACTCATGTAATTCAGTAGCGCGTTCAACCTTGTTTCTCTCAAACGATGGCACCATTCTGATCATGTCGACTGCATACTAACTGTGGAAACTGATGATGGAAAGAACACACACACACACACAAAAATATGAAGTGCATACTAACTATGGAAACAGAACCCAAAAGAAGAAGTTGGTTCAGCAGAGAAACGACCAACTTGAACCTCGTTACTCACACTTTGGCTGGTTATATCGAGATTGGCGGCTTGGGATTTGAGCAGAGTTTGGGATGTGAGTTTGAAACCACCATGCATGATCTGCTGCACTCGTGCTCAACAAAAAAGAAATGTGTTGAGTCTGACGATGCAACACACAGTTCGTACTGAACATGCATGCACACTCGTTGTGGCGTCGCTCGCGCCCTGGATGCTCCCGCTCGCGGCCGGCACCGTGAGGGTGCCAGGCCCAGGCGACGATGATCCACACTAGGGTACCAGCACGGCCGCTCATTGGTCATTGCCAACCACGGTGAGCGCACCGCCGAGCTAGGGGGCTTCGATCGAGGAGCTCACCTCGATCTGTCCAAGGATCGGATATACGTACTAGTACCCTATATGGATATAATTCTCTAGGCCGGCCGTGTGTGTACTTACTTGAGGCCTCGTTTACTTGTCCGGTGTTTTTTAGATTGGGCGAGTATTTTGCTGACCCACTCGGTAATCCCCGATCTTTCCCGTAGGCCCGTTTACTTCCAGTGTATTTGCAAGTATTATACCGGCCTATACCCGTTTAGGGTTTAGGGTTTAGCCGAACCCAATACATCCGGGGATTTCCACACGCGACACAGACCTCGTGTTTTGTCGGGGAAGAGAGGCGATGGCGACGACGCGGACCGGAGGCGACGGCGAGGACGCCGCCGACAGACGCCTCCATCAAACAGGACAGGCCCTTCTCTCCGGTTAGTTCCCGTGGCTCCTCCCCTCGTTTCTAGGATTTGTTGCTGCCGCCGTCCGTCTCCTGTCGATCTCATCATCCCCGATCTGATTCTTGGCGAGGCCATTGGATCCAATGAGCACGGCGGCCAGGCGCACACAGGTCTGCCATGGGTTCACCATCTGCTTCGCAAGGAGGGGGGAGAGGGGACAACCGCTGTTCATGGTGCCTAGGTAGACGACCCCCTGCACGAACGTGAAGTACCACCAGTAGATGTTCGTGGTGTTCTATAGGAGTGGGAGGCCAAGGGCTGGTCAGCGAAACCAAACCATACCTTCTTCCCATATTGGTTTTAACCATTTTCTCTATTTGATATTAACCTTGATCTATTTTGTGATACCTGCCCCTTGTAAGTAACTCCACTCCCGTAGTATACATTTTTTTGTTAACTGAATAATTGAAACATCTTTGAAATGAGAGTACACTTAAGTCTATTCCTGATAGCATACAACGGATCTGTACCTTGTGTATGTTTTCTTGCTTATTTGTTTGAACTGACTGAAGTGTGCAAATAGAAAGAGTTAAACTGGCACTACTGACTTGGGAGTCTGGCAGTGGTATACAAATGACTAGTACGTGCTCTGATCTGTTTATGTAGAACTCTATATTTGACATTCATAGATAAAGCAACTGATCCACACATGTGTCATAAAAATATGAAACATCAGCTTAGTTATGACCCACGGGAACAATTGCATGATGTTGTAACCCGCAACGACTATTCAGAACTAGATTTAGGGGTGCGCCTTGGCGCACGACCCCGGTTGATTTTTTTCATAATGTTCTGACGGAGTCACATTACAAACTAACTGGGGTTATAACAGTATGCTGCTTGTGATATATTACACAGTGTGAACACCAATAACAAAAGGAAAATACACATAGTGCACCTATAGGCGCTGTGCAACACTATCTCAGCAGATACGACATCAAGGAATAGATAGTTGATAAGCACCAATAACGATTGTCATTACCAAAAGCTGTCTCTCTATTCCCTGCGAGAACAAGCTATCTCTCTATTCCCTGCGAGAACACACCAGCCAAATAACCGTGTAGTATGAAACAATTCAAAGAGCTGACAAAGAGTAGAAGGTCAGTCGATATGCATACCTCGTTTGCACATCTAGGAGAAGCGAGTCCTTCTCATTTTTTCTAAATGTTTTTCCAGAACAACCCCTGCATGTTTAAGCCTAGAGCCGAGCTCTTTAAAGTTAGAAAGCGGATTATCCCAGGGCGCCTTAATGTGACCCTCTTCACCAGAGTAAAAGATAGTTGTAATATTGAGGATTTGTTCTGAGAAAGAAGACATATGTGCCTGACAGCAAGAAACCAGCCTCTGGCAAGAAACCACGCCGCCAAGGACGAAACCATCCCTACCCACCTCACACAGGTAAGAATGGTAGGACAGCCAACACCGGGTTGCAACCAGCTCAAGCAAATGAATGGAGGAATAGCAGACAGCAAACATTCTGGAGCAGCACTGGCACAAACAACACTAACCGCACACACACAAAAAAATGCATCACAAGAAGCACACGCATATCAGGAAACGAAAAAAAAGTAAGACAAGCAAAACGCGGCACTGTAAGGGATAGGAAGCCCAACCTGAAATAGAGGAAGAGGATACCGCCCTTCTAAGAAAAGCCTTCAGCAAAACCCGCAGCACAAACCAACCTGAAAGGAAACACAAAAATAGGACTTCCACCATACAGGCAATGCAACAGATGGAAACCTTGTATAGATTAACAAAGAATGCACCAGAGGAAGAGATGGTAAACGTACCCTGGAACAAAGAAAGAGCACCACCGCTGGGAAAGAGAGACGGCAGAAGGAAGCCACAGCAGCAGGCAACCTAGGGAAAAGAACAAAATCGAGTAAATACCCCTCTAGCTGATTAACTGACCAATGTCAACAACCAGTACAAATCTAACTGTGAAAACCTAAATACATGGCAATGATAAATATCACATAGAGCACAGACACATCAGGAAGCAAAGAACACACATCTGAATAAACATGACGCATCAGAACAGTAGGCAGGATTCCTAACCTGAAGCAAAGAGAGAGAACCAGCAGTCTAGGGAAGGCCACAGTAAGTCCGCAGCAGGAGGCAACCTGAAAGAACCATGGAGAAACCGCACTAAGCACCAAAATCTCCAATACAGCTAACCAAACCCAGAGGTGCAACAAAGCATCACAATAGTCTGAACCCCTTCAAAAACTTTGATGTAGCAAGAAAAACCCACAGGTGCAACAATAGCTATACGGTGAAGAAACATGGGTAAGTAACACGGTCAACTATAACAACATTCTCGCTGCAATGGTCCCCTTCGAAAACCCTAGCTTTCATGTCTAATGCAACAATCAATCTACTCATCCTAATAAAGGGATTTCAACTGAAACCAACAAAATGGAACTCCTAATTCTCGAAGAAACGGTCATGTCCAGCAAACAAAGAACCCAATCTAATTAAACATCGATCTATCATTCTGAACAAGATGAGGGAGAGCAATACGATATATCACATGTCACCATCTGGATGCATTTGCCTCTTTCAGTAGACCAAACTAATCCAAAAGGCTAAAGTATAGCACTCACTGATAAACACTGGACCTGTCTCTTGAGTAGTAAGAAAAGGGCTTTGTACCGGAATAGGAGTACAAACCTGTAGGTGGACTAATAATACACAATTTTTAGAGAAGCTATAAAATTAACAGAATTTAGAGTCCATTATCTTAATTCAAATAGAGCATCTGAAAAATAAGATGACATGCCTGATGTTCTGCAATATCCCAATCCAGAAATATAAGAACAAAATTGTAACTTGATATAATACACAATTTTTAGAGAAGCTATAAGTTTAATAGAATTTAGAGTCCATTATCTTAATTCAAATAGAGCATCTGAAAAATAAGATGACATATTGATGTTCTGCAATATCCCAATCCAGAAACATAAGAACAACACTGTAACTTGAAAGTAGTTTCATACTGAAAGTACCGACTTGAAACGACTAGAGGGGGGGGGGTGAATAGGCGTCTACCAATTTTAATTTGTTTCACACTTTTAGGCTCAACGAGAAAGAAAGTTATCTAGAGATGCAACTAAGTGAGCAACCTAAATGCAAGAAAGCGAACACAAACCACAAAAACAGTAAATAGCAAGGAATAAAGGAAGGGAACGAAGTAACCGGCGAGGGGACGCAGAGATGTAATTCCCGTAGTTCACTCCCAAGGAGCTACGTCTACGTTGGAGAGGTGTCGGGGCCACACAAGGTCACCCGAGCGCCACAAAGGCCTCACCTTCTTCTCCGGTGAGCTCCCCCACAAAGGAGGCCTCACAAACCACTAACCGGTGACCTTGAAGGCGCCAACCGAAACCTTTACACCAAGGTTGAGGGGTAGGCTCCACAACTCAATTGGAGGCCCTCAACGACACCTCGAAGCTTTACAACACATGCCTCAGCTCCGGGGATGCCCTACACCGTCTAGGGTTCCAAGAAACCCAAGAGTAACAAGATCCACAAAGGATGGGTGTGGGAAATCAAATCTTCTTTGGTGGAAGTGTAGATCTAGGTCTCCTCCCTCACCTCTCAAAAGATCAGGTCGTTTGAGTGGCTAGAGAGAGAGATCTAGTGAGGTGAAGCTCAGGTATTAATGGAGGAGAGAGAAAAAATTCCAGAAGATGGGAGGAAGAAGAGGGGTGCCTTAAATAGGCCCCCCCCCTCGCACTGAACCGTTACAGCCCCCGCGACCTCACCGGAAGTTCCGGTGAGAGGCCGGAAGTTCCGCCTGAGCCTGGCTCCAACGGTCATCAGACCGTTGACGCCCGCTCCAGAAGTGCAACCGAAAGTTCCGGTCAAAACAGACCGGAAGTTCCGGTGAACTTCCGAGCAAGTTCCGATCAAGTTCCGGCAAATAGCATGTTTCAAAACAGAAACTTTCTGAGCCTTCACCGGAACTTGGGGCGGAACAAGGGCGGAACTTTTGGGTCGCGAAGCGAGCCAGACCGGAAGTTCCGGCCTTAAGGCGGAAGTTCCGCTCAAGCACTTTTGCCAGGGAAAAATTCCGAGCAGGTTCCGGTCAAGTTCCGGCCAAGTTCCGGCAAATAGCACCCTTCAACACAGAAGGTTACTGAACTGCCACCGGAACTTGGGCGGAACTAGCGTCGGAACAAACTGCAGAACAGCTCGCATAAAAAGGTTTGAGCGGAACTTCCGGTCTATGACCGGAAGTTCCGGTGAGACTCAAAAGGCCCCAACAGAACAGGAAAAACTCTCTCTCTCTCACAGAATAATGGGATGGCTGTGGTGGTGCATATAGGTTTGTGCAAAAACAAGTGATTTCCCACAGCCCTCCAACATGGACCCCCTCTTAATAGTACGGTGACCTAAAACATCAACCAGAAAGAAACTAGGAGAAGACTAAAAAGGGCCACCGTCTTCAACAGATCACAAGAGAGCATCCATCACAA
This sequence comes from Avena sativa, assembly GCA_916181665.1. Classification (NCBI taxonomy): domain Eukaryota; kingdom Viridiplantae; phylum Streptophyta; class Magnoliopsida; order Poales; family Poaceae; genus Avena; species Avena sativa. Next base: position 376,822,962 of record OV702279.1, on the reverse strand, counting down.
TACAATGAGACAACAACGACGTTTCCCCTGAAACTCAAGAGCACAGTTAAAAACAAGGTTGGGATTGTCATTTAGCACCAAAAAAAACATCATGAGAAGATATAGTCCTTTCACATACGTTGGTAAACTTCCCCCCAAATACCATAACAATGCTGAAAAATAAACCTGCTTCTTTGTGATCTATTACAAACTGCCTGAGATGTGTTTTTTAATATTTCCAACAGATTCTTATACACCTCTCATTATGGTGTATTCCTTCAGTGTGAGCTTGTAGGTACTTCTCCATCTAAGAAATACCTCTCTAAGCAAATGTATGGGTGTTCATGTCAGTTACACCTGACCTACTTTCTTTTATTCCAATACTATATGTTCTTCCAATTTGTATTACAATATAAAGCAAGTTAGCCGGGGCCATCCTAGAATATCTCTTTTTATCCCCTAAACCTTGGCAGCACACAAAGATTTATATTTATCCACTAAACCTTGGCACCACATGAAGCCTAAATTGTCCCTAGCGACCAGCAGCACATCAAATCCTAAAACGTGCACGACCACCTCGCACAGACCCGACACAAACAAATCCTAGGAGGTAGTAAAAGAGATGTGGAACTCACCAGCAACACCCGATGCAAGGCCGGACAAGCACAACAGAGGTGACGACCCAAACCACCAATCATCAGCGAACCAAGCACCTGCAAAACCAATTGGGCAAACAGGGAGGGAAATCACAATGTCAGGCCAAAAGCAAAAAACCAGCAAAAGCACCGAGGAAAACAGGACAAACGGTAGATCCCGAAGGCGGCGAAAGCGACTAACTAAAAAGAGACAAGCAAATAAATAAGGGGTATCAGAGAGCAAACTGTCCAGCAGATGTAGTAGGAAAAAGTTAATGAAAGGGAGACAAGACTGGACGACCACTAAGATCCTACATGGCTACATCCAAATTCCAGGTATTGTTCGTCGTTATCTGCCCCTTCCTATCCTGTTCTCACATTATGATTGATTTTCTGGCTTAGCTCACTTTTATATATCTTAATGGATAGGAGTTATACAATCGAATTGAAAAAGTTCAGATTGTCTCTTTGCTATACACACCAACCCAAGGGAAGGCCGACAGAAGAAACCCGAAGTGGCAGCCAACCTAGAAGATAGTAAAATTTAGCAGAGACACTAACAAACCAAGACCTATGCCATATAAGTAAGGCAGCAGTATAGAACATGTACAAGCCAACCAAAAGTAAACACTGGGAAAACAACAAAGCTCCAAAACTCTCAATCCAACAATGTAAACCACACAGGAAATAAATAGCCTCCTTTCGAGGCCTGCATTGCATAATATTTCTCAGAACTGAGAATTTTGTGCTGACTCAGACCTTTGTCTCTGATGATTTATAAATTTTATTATAGCTTACGTCCTTACTTTTTTGCTGAATTCATTTGTAAGATTTAAAGCTAACTTTCTAAACTTTTTACAGGTTCACCAAAGAGAGCCAAAGAATCCGAGTCGAGGTGGGACATCACGGTTTCTTTTTTTTGCTCCATTATGTAGGTTTTTGCCGATACATCACGGGCATGGCATCTAGCTGCATTTGCCTCTTTCAATAGACCAAACTAATTCAAAAGGCTAAAGTATAGCAGTATCTCTCACAGAGACAGACTCTAAAATTTTGATTAACTGAAACCGAACTTGCTATCGATCTATCCAGCCCAATCGTTAGCTGAAACCTAACATGACAGGTAAGCAGATTTCAGAATTCCAGTAAAACCGTATGCATAAACAATAGCACAGGCTGATAGCTTCCTAAGCAGCAGCTCTACACGCAGGACAAACAAATCCCTGAATACCCAAACTATACCGATCTACTTTGACAAACTCTATGCTGAATAAACACAGGACATAATCCCTAGTGACCAGCAGCACACCAAATCCTAAAACGGACATGACCGCCCGCACAGACCTGGCAGGACCAAATCCTAGGCAGCAGTAACAGGGACGTGGAACTCACCAGCAACCCCCCGACGCACGGCAAGAGGAGCACAACAGAGGCGACAATCCGATCCACCGGTTTGTTGAACAAGACGAGTACCTGAGAAGGAAAAGAACAAAGATAGAACAGAAGATGCAAAACGTCAGTCAGGAATCAGAGGAAAACAACAAATCAAAAACAAGAGAAGACAACAAATACGTCTAGCATGAGCAGAAGCGACCAAATCTAGGCATGAAGGCCAAAAATCCTGAGCAGAAAAAGAGCAGAAGGCGGAAATCGGCCAAAATCCTAGATCGCGATAGGTGATTAACAAAAAAAGCAAGAAAAGGCACTTCCATACTCCGACGGGAGACAAAAGTAAATCAGAGGAGAATAGAAGAATAAAAAGAATTAATCCCCATGGGCCAAGCACACCCTGACTGAATCCTCCACAGATGCAGTCCATGGCGACAGAACGGCCGGCGTGGCAAACGGGGAGGAAAATCCAAATGTCAGGCCAAAAGCAAATAACCACAAAAAAGCACCGACAAAAATGATAGCTAACGGCCAAACCGTAGATCCCGAAGGCGGCGAGAGCGACTAACTAAAAAGATACAAGAACGTTGTGTCGATTTGGGTTCGTGGGAAGCAGGAATTGAAGAGTGCCTCACCCTAACCGAAGCCGCCATAGAAGTCATCCATCGTAGGGAAAAGGCGGCGTCAATGCAGCCGAGGAAGACAGCCGAGGACTCCTCCCGCTGAAAGAAGAAGCGGAAGAGCCGGGTCGGGTTGCGAGGCGAGAGAGGGAGGGTAAGCGCGAGGGGCGGAGGCGAGCGGCGGACGGAAAGCAGGAATAGGCGCCGCGCAGAAGAAGGAAAACCCGACCCTGCCCCAGCGCGAGGAGATCGGGCGACTTCGCTCACTCCCGTGCCAAGCCCGCTGACAAGCCGACACCCCAATTAACGGGGGCCACGTCCAGCGACGGGAGTAGAGACCAGGCGGGTAAAAACGGGTTGGTCCATCTGTGGGCATCGACGTAACTAACGGCGAGGTGACAGGCAGGGGATGGGCGCGTGATGGGCGTGGGATGGGCGCGTGTATGCAGGCATGGTCCGGCGGGGTGGGTAGACGCGTGCCCCCGCTAGACTCACGACACCCGCCAAGTGCATACAAAAAATCCTGCCCATGAGACCGACACGCGGGCCTGGCATCTCTCCACGGGAAATAAGCCAGGTGTGGCCAGAGAGGAGGACACGCCTTGTACGTGAAAGGTGTGCAGCCAGCAATTTGTTTTTTTACTGCACATGGGGCTAAAACCGTCTTTGCATCATTGAACGGCCCAGATTTCGTTTTGAAGCCCGATCCAACGGTTCATATCATCTGGCCAGCCTAGGAGCTTCATGGGATAGCACCAATAACACCTCTGGATGCAGTAGACATGCTTAAGTAGTTTGTATAGAATTGTTTTCCTATTTAATTCTGTTGTGGACTCGCGTCTCTCCAATCATATGGAGACAGGCAAGCAATCCTATGCCAACAACATGCTGTAGTTTCTCTGGGTGCACTATACCATACAAACTGAGAGCAACTTTTTTCTATCGTGATGTTTCTTTCGGTGCACTATGTCTGAGAATGATGGTTTCAGTTTCCCATTCTTTTTTCAAGATGATGCTAGGCAAGGCTAGGAATGTTTAGGGGGTGCTCTTGTCTCGTTGTCAAGGCAAAAAAGTGTTTGGATGTTCGATCAATATTTTGAAGTTACAAATGTGCCCATGACCGACCGGGGTTGTAATAATGTTTTATAAATGCATAACTCGACGAAAGTATATGTTTAAACTCCACGAAAGTATATGTTTAAGCTCTGTGCAAATTCATTAAGTCCAAAGATTGAATAGATTTCATATATTTAGTGCAAAGATTTGATTTGTATTTGAGTCACTATGTCCATGCAGAGGTAAAGTTTTAGCTTTTCTTATCAAGCTCAATACTTCACAATCCCCTCCCATTCCCCAAAATCGAAATAAACAGAGTGGATTGGGAAATATGGGGAAATTATGGAAAATGTGAGTATTGGGTGAAAGGGAGGGATTCACCAAATCCCCTCACATCCCCAAACTCCAAGGATGGTCGTCGCGCGCGCGAGCTGTCCACACCGTGCCGCCGCCGCCGGACGGACGTACGTACGGGGGGAGAATCTGCGCGCGCGCGAGCCCCGACAAGACAGTGCCGCACCAGGACATGAGGATCTTCCGACAAGACAAGTAAATCAGCTGCCGGCCGGGTTCCACGGTGAGAAGTGGAGGGAGAAGCCCCAGCCATCTACGATGCCGGCCGGCGGCCACCACGAGTCATCGCGCACGCGCCTACTAGTGCATACTACAAGGAAATCTGCCGGCCAAGAGCGGTGGACGGCCTCGGTGATGGAGATATTATTGGACCTCTGCCCTAACACGAATGCCAGTAGGGCGGGCCCAGCGCAGAGCGCCTTCTGCCGTTGCGATCTCCGCAGAGCGCGGGATGATGACTGCCTGGGGGCCTCTTCGCGGCGCGAGGTCGACCGTGGACCATGTCGCGGCCCCTGCGCGGCCGCCAGGTTCATCATGCGCATCCACGCTCGCCATGACTGTGGACCATGTCGCGGCCGGCCCCTGCGCGGCCGCCAGGTCCCTTCGTTGGTTCAGCAGAGAAACGACCAACTGAACCTCCGATCGCGGTTCGTGGCTTGGGATTTGAGCAGAATTTGGGATGTGTGTGAGTTTGAAACCATGCACCATGCATGCTCTGCTACACTTGTGCTCGACAAAAAATAAATTTGCTGCAACACACACTGAACATGCATGCACAGTGGTTGTGGTATGTAGACCGACAGAGAATGTTGTGTTGAGCTTGCATTGAATCCTGACACTGTTTTCACTGACTGAATCCATTTTGACTCCTACTGTATGTGGTACAGTCCGAGGTTAACTCAGTGTCGCCTCTAGCTGCAGCTAGCTAGCTAGCGAATAATGTGAGTCTCACAAGCACAAGGGATCTCACGCTGGCCCTTCCTTCCTCCACCGACACACTCTGGCCGGATGCTACGGTACCGCGTGAGGGTGTGCAGTGGCCAGGAGTTGGACTTCAATAGCGAGTTCCTGCGGTGTTACATACAACCCCGGCCGCCGGCCGGAACAAAGCTGGTGTTCTGCGAGAGCACGTCGAGTCGAGCGCATGTGCAGCCCATGCCCATGAACGCGCGCATGCCAGTGCCGGCATGATCATCAAACCAACCAGCGGACGGCAGACGAGGCCTAACAATGCATGCAGACCTTTACCAAGAGCCTGCCGCCGTCGCTGCTGCTCTGCGCACCTCTCTCAAGATTGAGCCTGCACGCCGCGGCTGCAGCCTCCGACGACATGAGCGGCAACAAGACATCAGCGGCATCATGCATGACTCGCTGGTGACGGGCTGACGACAGCGGCGGGGATGCCTGCCAGGTCGGCAAGGACGAGAGACACCGCCGACCTGGGTGCCGACGGAAGCTGTTAGCAATAAACCACGCCATGCGATGAGTGTCAACGACCAGCGTGTTCGTGCGCGTCTTGGTTGTACGTGGCCGTGGCAGGTGTGCCCAGAGTATGAACATCACGTAGGTTCAGGCAGAGTCGAAGGCCGTTGGGGATCTGTTGAAGGCTAGTAGCGTTGTGCGCGTTGGAGCGTGTTGTGCGGCCGGAGTGTGCGGATCAAGCAGCTGAGCAAGCGTGCATGTAGGTCGTGCGGCTCGTGCTGTTAGTGGCTAGTGTAGTGGACGAGCGTGGTGTTGGTGCGTGTGTGCTCTGTGTATAAATACCCCCTATGTATTGTTTGTATGTGTGCCAGTGAGCCAGGGAGCCAGCTGAAAGTGAAAATACTAGGGCGTATGAGCGCCCACGGCGGCGTGCGTGCGCCGGCCGGGAAAAGCTTGTGTCTCCTGTTTTTCTTCCACCTCCGCTCGAGAGAGAGAGAGAGGGTGCAGCCTCGGGCTGCACCAACAGAAGCATGGTGCGTGTGGTGTGAGTGCTTCGTGACGTGACGCCGGCCGGCTGAACCCTGCGCGCGCTCTCCGTGGTCGCCGATCGGTCGGCTGAACCCTGCGCGCGCTCTCCGTGGTCGCCGGTCGGCCGGGTCTTTGACGTCGTCGAACCCTGCTGGGCGCGCTCGTCAGCCGGCCGGCTGGCGAACAGGAGGCGCACCGTCCCTGGTCCCTGGTCCTGGACCTGGAGGCGAGGAGCGGCCTTCGGTCCGCGGCAGGCACAGGCACCAGCATTGGCGTGCAGTGCGGCGCGATATTTAAGAGACCTTGGCGTTGCTTGGGCTTGGCAGACATGCATTGGTGCCACCCTAGCGCCCTGGGTCTGCGTGGCCATTGGCCGGCATGCACATGGGCACCGTCGCTACTACATGGACGCGATTGAGCACCGTACCCTGCTGGCAGTGGTGCCGTCGAGTTACCTTGCATTGACGTGCTTGGGTACATCCTGCTCGTTCGTCCGCAGGATCAGGGGTCAGAGATGGTGCTGGCGCCGCCGTCGGTCGGCGAGGGGCTTCGTCAGAGCGGCTCGATGGCGATGAGGCTTCTTGTCTCGGCGAGCAACACCACAACCAACAGAATATATAGTCGGACACCTTTATTGGCGTTGGCGCCAGAGCACCATGACTACGCTTGGCCTGGCCGCGTGTTGAACTACTGAACATGCAGACGACGTACGGCTAGCTCCGGCCGGCCATGGGAAGAACGGCGATGTGTAGCTCTCGATCAGGCTACATATCGATCGGTGGCATTGAAAGGAACGGATCATGTGTCAGTTCAGATCAGCTCGCCGCGCACTAGCGCCATGAGCGACACTGATGGAGGAGGAGCTGGTTTTTTTTTAATTAGAGAGATCGATCGATCGATCGATCGAGAGGGAACTGAGGAGAACGGTGAGCTCAACTCTAAAACAGATTGAGATCTCCAAAACGGCCGAAAACTTCATGTACCAACACGGTCTACAGTAACAATAAGAGAATATAATACTAACAGAAGATAATACAAGCTGAAGCCACCAAGCTAGGTCAGATCCGCTCAACTCCTTGGCTTTTTGACAGGGAATTGTTATCACTAAACACCATGAATGCTATCCTGCACAACACAACCAAGAGCCACTCACAATAATACTCACAACCATCAAAAGCACTTCCTCCATACAACAGGGACAACTCAAGTCAAAAATCCATCAAACATAAGAATTTTTTTAGAACCATCATAGATATACACTCGAATCATACCTCATTCTTTTTTCACTGATACCGACTGGTCACTACCAGAGCTATCTTCAGAACTGTCATCGTCACCACTGCTTTCTTTATCAGCAACCTTAGAGGCTAGGTTGGCAGCACCAGAAGAAGAATCCTGCAGACAGAATAAGAAATGTAATATATAAACCAAAATCTTCACAAGGAAAAAGGCAAACACCAAAAAATAAGAACCTTAAGCTATAGCCATCGAATCGGAGTCGCGACCACCGTTGGGATAGTAAAGCAAACACCAGCGGTGTCCGCCGGCGGTGATGAACTTGTCCAAGGAGAAGTAGCAATCGTTACCGAGACCTTTGGTGATGGAGAAGCATACCATTCTATAACACCCTCGGATCGACCCTATGCAAGTTTTAGCGGTTCCCACCAAACCTGCATATAAACGATTCAAAGGTGTCTACCAGGCACTTTCATGTGGGTGGAAAATGAAGTAATATCATTACACATTAGTCCACGATGGAACCCACAAAAACAGATATGTACAACAATGGCTTCATGAGTCCAGAATACAGATATACAATACAAAGATCCAAATCACTTTGAAAACGATATAACATCCGACTACGGACAAGATGCAAATGGGGCTAAGAGCCTTAAAGAAGAACCAATGGCGTCCATAACCCTGCCCAGGCCAAGCCGGAAGGGTAACCCTGCTAACGACGTCGATCTCAAACCTGCTTAACAAAAGGGGTGCCGGCAAAGGGCAAAGAAAAAAGAGAGCGGTCAGTACTGAGGCCAGTACACGACGAGTCATAGAATTCGGCGGTCCTCGCCTACATAGGTATGGTGGACTGAAGCGGCAACGCAGCATGAACTAAACAACATATAGAAACTCGATACAACTGTCGGCTATCAGAGAGGGATAAGAAGGACCTATTCGGAACCAACCTGATACTACCATCAGACAAACCCATCCTGGTATTTTCCCCTCGATACCAGACGAGAAAGTCCTGCCGAGAAAACTCACACGGTTGGCAGTTTTATTCATTCTTTTCTGTGGTGATTATCCAACTTACTAGTCATATCAGATATAAGTCAAATTATAACGGTAAACTTTAGTTATAGTTGTCTATGATCGAGAACTGTACTCCAAGTCGTCCATAACCACAGACACGGCTTTCAGAAATATTTACCCTGCAGGGGTGCACAGATAGCAACACACGCACGATCAACCTCGGAAAACCAAATAAAAACCGAACGAGGCATCACGACAAAGCATTCACAAGATTTATATTTGATTTCAGGAGGCCACCCCATTAAGCTACCCGCTACGAAGTTGGCCGCCTCCATGATGGATCGAGGGGTTTGCGACAATGGTTGTAAAGGACTGGAAACCCGAAAGTGTGACTCGTCTGGTCGATACCGCGTAAACATTTCACATTTGTTTCCAAACAAGACAGTAGTAAACGCTCCTCGAGCAACAGTAGTAAGTAAAGCAGTAAAGCATGGCATAAGTACAAGATAGTAATAACGCCTCAAACTACTTGTGGCCCTAAGAAATTAAGTATGACTCAAGCTAGGATTAAAGGGATGCATGGTCCCACATGCGGATAATGCGATAGTCAAGGAACAAGAATCAAGTACTCTTGATCCTACGGTGCACAAGTGGGCGGATAAAAACCAGATCTCAACTATTGCCCACCGGTGCCCCTTTTTTTAGTTATTCTATTACTACTCAATTCAGTTGTTTAGGTACCTCATTATTTCCAGACACTCACAAACCCTACACATGCAATTCTATGACTCGCATGGCTCAAACAACTCCTATAGTAATGGCTCATAGGATGGAGGGAACAAGCTTTGGTGGGGTTTAAAAGTAAAAGCTATGCAATACTTGTGATTCAATTTTATTCGTGACGCGATTATGATGCAAGAATATGATAGATGTAATAGGTACTATATGTAGTACAAGCATGGGGAAATGCTTGCCTGGCAGTTCAGTTGGAGAATAAGATGGCTCTGGGTACAGCTCCTGAGGATCATGATAAGCTCCTTGCTCGGCGTCTATCCGGATAAAAACCAAACACACAAGGGCCAAAATAAATACATCGCACAATCATATAAAGCATATGCAACAAGAAAACAAGGTATGCCATGATGGAATGATTCATAATTTACATGGTATAACATAGCATGGCATGGGTGCGGTGGAAGAACAAGAAATAACATTTGATTAAGTTTCTAGTCATGTTTTGCTTCCATAAACATTGCTGCCTCATTAATACTTATATGATACATGCTTCAATTTATAAAATGGAATGCATAGTTAGAACGGGCTCGTCGAGCTAATCAACTTAGACATATCATTTTTCGAATTCAGAATTACGAATTTAAAGTTATGAATTTATTAGAATAAAGGCATTTATTAATTAGAAAATGTTAAATTCCTCAAATGACGTTATAAATAGCATAAACACCTTCCTCGCATTTTTCTGATTCAAAAACATATATTACACTTATTATTTGGAAAATGAGTTTAAATTAGTATTAGAGTCAATCAAATATATAAAAGAGGGGTAAAAGTCAAAGGTTTGACTAGCTGCAGTCAGTCTCCGGAATAAACTGAATATATGTTTGAATTCATATCAAAATTGATTTTAAGACTTTTCTCAAATTGTGAGCATGTTTGAATTTGTTTTAGAATATGGATATAAAAGGAACCTGGAGCATCCATCCCTCTTGGACGAAGCTTGCCTGCTGCTGTGCCGGGAAGATGGCGGGATTCAGAGGTGGCGCGACCAAATGGATAACAGAGGGTTCTGCCGGGAAGATGGCGGGATTCAGCGAGCAGGCACCGGCCGAACGACGACATGACGGTGCACGTACGTCGGCCCGGACGGCGACGGCGCGGCCCCTGAGTGACCACCCTGACCCCGGCCTCCGTCGAGCGAGCACCAGTGCGCGTCGTTGGTGCCCTGCTGGTCCGTATACGTACGTCCCTGACTGCGGCACTCTACGTACAGCAGCCCATGCATCGTCCAGTGGAGTCGAGTTCCTTCCAGCCGCGGAAGAATTCCACCATGCATGTGGACTCTCACAGCTCTCTCGAACACGAAGATGATTCAGAGGAAAACAAGCAAGATTCAGAGAGTGAGACAATGGTTTTGGCCTTGCGGATTTTCTCCTTTCTCATTCCCTTTTATTCGACGTACGATTAGAGACACACGAAGGCGCCATATCCCACATTATAGTATTATATTCTGGTGGCCCTGATTACAGGATGATCACGAAGCAAATCCCTGAAACTTACTACTAGCTGGAACTAACAACCTAACCGACAGACTGACAGTGTTACCTGACGCCTGTAACTTATTCAGAAAAGAAAAACGAACGACTAGATTAACTGACACACCATCGATCATGCATGCAATGCCTCCCTCCGACCGACCGCGGCGGCGCACAGCACAGGTCGACGCATCCAGCCACTCACTCCGTCTCTACTCGATCGGTAGCCAGCCGCGCGCGGGCAACCTACTCCACTTCCACTAGCCGATCGAGCCGGGGGAGCTAGCAGTACTGGAATGGAACTTTGCGAATCGAGATCCTTCTGCTGACAGTTGGAGGTGATCGAGCTCCTCGATCGAAGCCCAGGCCCCTCGCCCTCGGCATGCGCGTTCATGGGCATGGGCTGCACATGCGCCCCACGTGCTCCGAGGTGCGGCCTCGCGCGGACATCCCTGAGGCGGTACGGTGTTGTTCCGGCGGGGGCTGCAACACCGCAGGAACCCGCTATTGAAGTCCAACTCCTGGCCACTGCACACCCTCACGGTACCGTAGTAGTGTGCCTGGGCCGTGTTGCCGGCCGGCTGCGACCGGGAGCATCCAGCAGGGCGACGCCAATGGCAATGGCAATGCGCCGTCCGTCAGCCAGGTTCCCATGCTGGAAAATGACAACACCCATGGCGAGGCCAATGTGAGCTGTGTGACGGAAACGACGTCGTTACTTGTTAGTGATGCCGTATTTTGCTTGCCGGTGAACGCCACCGCCTCAGCTGAGCGTGCCACAGGGGCAGCGTCCGTGCCTGTGGAGCACTCGCCATTGTCAAGCTGACTACTGTATGCAGTACCTTACGCCGAGCAGAGCAGCTGGCGAGCGCTCGCCATTGTCAAGCCCCTCATCTGCCGTTCATGCCGGCGCTGGCTGGCGTGCGCGTTCATGGGCTGCTGTACCTAGCTGCTCGACGTGCTCCGAGGTGCCGCGCGCGGCTGGCTCTCGCATAACTCTGCGAGCGACATGCATGAGCGGCAACCAGGATGCCCCGCAAGATGGTGCTCTGCGAGCGACATGCATGAGCGGCCACCAGGATGCCCCGCGGCTTCGGACTCACGGGCGACATGCATGAGCGGCAAGATGGTGCTCTGCGAGAGCCAACCGCGGCACCTAGGAGCACGACGAGCAGCTAGGTGCAGCCGGCATGAACGCGCAAGCCAGCGCCGGCAGAGCGGGCGGCAGATGAGGGGCTTGACTGTTAGAAATAAACCACGTACGTCCTATGTGTCGGTGGCGCGTGAGTACGTGCTCTTGCTCCTGTCCACCATGCATGTCTAGGTCCAGGTCGAGTTCGGACGCCGGTACGTCATTGGTCATTGCCAACCACGCTCATTGGCGCCGTCGGAGAGAGGCATGGTCTTGTTTCATCCGAGGAGGAGAACAACCTTCTAAATACGCTTATACAAAGTTGGAAATAAAGAAGACGATTTTCTAAATGGAACATAATATGGCTCCGCGGGGCCGTGATGGTTTCCTAGCAGAGTTAGTTTTATCAAAACTTTGGGAAAGTTATCAAGACGAAAATGTTGGAATTTTTTTATTGCCTTCAGACTGGTCACCTAGACCTTTTCCGCTTAAAATTTTGGTGAAATAATTCTATCAGCGGTACGGATTCAACAATATCGACTGATCTGTCTCCTTAATGTCAGTCTTAAAATAACAAAAATGGCAACTATTCGTCTTAATTCTTTCGCGGATCACGTAGTCCGTCTTTCGCAATCTGCATTTATGCAAGGAAGAAACATTTTAGACGGCGTAGTAATCCTACACGAGACGGTGCATGAACTGCACATGAAAAACCGAATAGTGTGCCGGTAAAAATTGATTTTAAGAAGGCTTACGACAAGGTCAAGTGGTCTTTTCTCCAGCAAACTCTCCAAATGAAAGGTTTTTCGAATGAGTGACGGGCTCTCATACATATCTTAGTATCCTGAGGTAGTGTTACCATTAAAATCAATGACGACATTGGAAAATATTTCCAGACACGAAAAGGTTTGAGACAAGGTGATCCTCTATCGCCCATGCTATTTAATATAGTGGCAGATGTGTTGCCAATCTTGATAGCATGTGCTAAGTCCAATGGCTAGGTTGAAGATATAGTTTCCCATCTTATTAATGGCAGCTTAACTATTCTTCAGTATGCAGACGATATAATCCTTTTTATAGAACATGATCTGGAGAAAGCAAAGAATTTGAAACTCATATTATCAGCATTTGAGCAATTATCCGGTCTCAAAATCAACTTCTATAAAAATGAATTGTTTTGCTCTGGAGAAGAACAAAATGAGGCCCGCTATTATGCTGAGATTTTTGGCTTTGAGCTCGAACAATTTCCAGTTAACTATTTGGGAATACCGATAAACCAACGGAGACTCACAAATGTTGAATGGAAATTGGTGGAGGAGAGGCTATGGAAGAGGCTTAGTAGTTGGAAAGGCAAATTACTTTCTCTAGGCGAAAAAATGGTGCTCATCGATTCAGTACTCACCAACATGTTATTGTATATGATTTACTTTTTTCGCTTTCCAAACAAATCTTGAAAAAACTGGATTATTTTCAATCTAGATTCTTTTGGCACGGAAATAGTGAGAAAAATAAATATCGATTGGTAAAATGAAGTGTGGTTTGCCGGCCAAAGGACCAAGGTGGACTCCGTATTCATGACTTAGAAGTCAAAATTACCGCTCTACTAGGTAAGTGTCTTTTCAAGCTACTTACTGAAGATGGTATATGGAAAACCCTCCTTTGGAAGAAATACGTTGGTTCAGAGGAATTATCTCAAGTGCTATGGAAGCCAAGGGACTCGCACTTTTGGTTTTGGGCTGATGAGCACGAAGAAATATTTCTTCCGATTTGGTACTTTCACCATTAAGGATGGGTCAGAAGTAAGGTTCTAAGAGGATAAGTGGCTAGGTAATGCTACACTTCGAGAATACCCGGTTATATACAACATTGTTCGGCAAATTTTCGGGTCCGCAACACACGAGTTAGCTATGTAAGTTATGTATGCATGCAGCCAGCAGCGATCGATCGCAGCCAGAGGCGTTGAAGCGGCGGTGCCAGCGATGTAGTGGTGCATTGGTGCAACGTAAGAGGGCGGCTTGGCGCCTCGTCTGCCCTAGATCTGGGCCCTATGGGCCTAATCTAGGCTACATCGGGCCGTCATGCCCGCGACAACGATGGTGCCTCCTGATATGGCAGCGATGTGAGCTCGAAGAGGTGAGGGTGGCGACGGCGTCCGGTCTGTTGCATGGTGGCGAGCTTTACGGGGCCGATCTAGGCTCAGCCGAACCCTCTTTGGACTGGTGTGTCTCCATGGAGGCTTTACAGGCCCGATCTAGGCTCGGCCGGACTCCTTTGGACGAGTGTGACTCCGTGGAGGCTTTATGGGTCCGCCTAGCCCGGCAGGACCCTTCTAGGACTAGTGTGCCTTGCTGCCATGTCCGTTCGACTCCCCCTCAGGGATGGAGGTTGTTCCCTCCCACCGGGACGCAGTATTGTTGGCCCAGATTCGAATTACCTTCGCCTTCGTTGTGTAGGCCTTGTGAAGATTGGTTCGAGTAGACGATGATGGTGACTTCATGACCGTAGTGGCGCACGCTGGCGGGCGGATAGTTTGGTGGTGTCGAGGCTTCAACGTTGCGGGGTCACTATGCACCAGGTCGGGGTATCCGGGGGTTGTGGATGGGTTTTTTCGGGAGAAATCCTTGTCTACTCTACCGACACCGACACGGTGCCGCCGTCGGGTGGCACCATTCCTTCTTGGACAACGTTGTGGCTACCCATGGACCACTTTCCCCTGTGTGCCAGGAGAAACCCTAGGATCATTGGTCCGGGCAACAGGCGTATCGCTTTCCTTCTTGAAGGTGTTGCTTGGCAGTTGATACCTTGATGCTAGGAGCATGGTGGAACATCTTCGGAGGGCGCAACGGTTGCGGGTCATCGTCGCTTAGTCGATTCGCGTTTATCTCCATTTTGTTTCCGTTTCTTTTGGGCATGTTTTCTTGGTGCCGCAATATTTATCTTTATCGTGCAACTTTCGTTTGTTGTATGGTGTGGTTGTTATATTAATATAGTAGGACGAAAGAAGTATACTCATTTTGCAACTATAATTTGTCTCGATATGTTGTAACTTACAGCAAGACGGAGTACAATAATCCGTTGTCCACGGAAACCATGACCTACGAGTCCAGGAGAGAAGATAGGTTGCATAAAAAGAAGGATCGGGAAGAAGCAAAAAAAAAAAAGCTAAAGCTATCGGACATGTGGGTAAATGGCTGACCCCACACGTCAGCGGGACACTAGGGGGCCCAACGCAGAAGATGGAGTCAAATGTGTCGTATCCCTGCACCAAGTCCATGGGCCGGCTCAGGCCGCTTTGGGGCCCACTCACTATATATTCTAGCCCCGCTACTGCTAGTCCATGATAGTACTTGTTCATGCAAACTTCCAGCATGTTGCCGTCGGCTCATCGTACTGCAATGCAAGTCTGCAATCGGACTCATACACAAGTGGTAGGGTGCCCAAGTGTGACATCTTTAATTTCTTCTCGTGAGATCGATGGAGAAAACCACAGCAACTAGGAAGTCCAAGAAAAAACTAGCTACTGTATGTATTCCCTCCAAAGTCCAAACATGCATGGTGCTCGAGTTTGTTTTTACTAAGATGCTCGATTGACTTTTCTACACAACATGATGTTGTAGTACTAGTAGAGAAGGCGTGTGCAACGTGCCGGGACCGAAAAAACGCTCACGGCTTAACTCTTGTGACGGAGCATGGCCCAACAAGGCGGGCGTGACGGCAACGCATGCTTAATTGCATGCTGATTTACTACTCCTACTCGTTTGCACGACTCGTGATCAATGTAATTTAGTACTACTACTCGATCGTTTGAGCATTCACAAATCTAAATCTGCTTGGGTATATATATATATATATATATATATATATATATATATATATATATATATATATATATATATATATATATATATATATATATATATATATATAGAAAGCCTATTCAGCATCCAGGGTGCAGGATAATTATTTTGCACCCAACATATTTTTACACTGTTAGATTTACAAAATTATATTTTGTATACGAATAATTATGTTCATATATTCACCACAACCAAAAAATTTGACACAAAAATAAAGTTTATGAGTCATTATAGTGTGAAAAACACCAAAAATATGTCTTTTGCGTTGAATTTTTTTATGGTATGTAAACAAAAAAAATTATGTCATTTCTAAATTTTATTATGTTCTTCTCGACTTACGAAGTAATACAAAACTTACGTGACATAAAAATAATATACGGTTCTAAAGATAGAGGGTGGGTGTAGAATAAGTATTATACACCCTGGGTGTCAAATAGCGCCACCCTATATATATATATATATATATATATATATATATATATATATAGCGCTGAGTTAATTAATTAGCACTCCCTCCCTCGCTCCGTCCCAAAATAAGTGAGTTCACTTTTGGCTAGATTCGTATGCATGTATCTAGACACAACAAAACAAGTCTAGATATATATACTATGCATTTAGACAAAGTGAAGACAATTATTTTAGAATGGAGCGAGTACTAGCTGTTAGGCGTACGTGTGTCCAGATATATACGCTCCATCAAACAATGAACAAATATATAGTACTATATATACTAGCACAAACAAACCAACACATATTACGATTAAAGTGACATAAGATACAATGATCCAGTGACCAACAACAAACCAACATATATATAGTAGTACTTCGTACCAAGGCGGAGTACTACTAGTATATTACTAACTTACTAATACATCTTACACACCAGTTTATTAGGCCAATAATGCGCATAAGCTAGCTATAGTAGCTAGTAACTAATTGGCCACCCATCATGCTGGCATCATCTCGCATCCTCACACTACATAGCATAACACAGTCGGTCACACAACACTGCTGCTACTGCTACAAGACAGAGTGGATGTGTAGATACGGCCGGGATGATGCGATCACTCGAGAAAACAACGTAAGTATATTTGTGGTAAAATTTAGTTTCAGCATGATTAGTGTTCATGGGTCTCTCAACGATGTCTATTAAGGTTCATCACTTGTTTATACACGAAACACTTAAAAAAATTATTCTATAATATAAATATTAATATAATGCAATAGCAAATTAAATGATCTGTATATTTTATAGATCTGTGATCTTTGAAATCTTGGCGAAGATATCCTAAACTACCTATTACTATTGATCTAGCAAACTATATACCATTATATTTATTTCTATCAATTTCTTATTGTGTTTATATGCATGTTCAAAAACTAGTAGAAGAGTTGAGTAATGCACTGAACTAATAAGAGGATGAAATAGTCTTTCAAACATGCATGATGGGGACAAGTAGGACCGTCAGGGAGAGGAGAGCTGCTTATGAAATTGTATACTTACATGATTGTGTCGTTAGTTTCAATAATAGATACTCGCAACATTGTGAAGTCACATGAGGGTCGGTGTTTGCTACACATTTGAAGAGGCCAGAGAAATGTTGGAGTATTTTTCAAAAAATAGGAGTCAGAATAGAGTCATTGTAGGCTACATCTTGGACCATCTATATTTTCTACAATAGAATTATTCTACATTGTTGGGTCTCAAAAGTAATACACTAATATAGGTACACAAGCAAAATTATGGGTTGGGCCCCTTCATCGTAGGGCCCGGGGCGAGTGCCCCTCTGCCCGCCCTATGGGCCGGCCCTGGTCTGTCTGTGCATGTGTGGATCGGAGGGAGCAGGCTGCTGGAGCTGTGAGGGTTGGGTTTGGGTTCTCTCACCCACCGGTCCTTTATGTAGGGCGGAGCAGTACGTATAATACGCGCGTGGATGGACAAGGCAACTGGGGACGGACTGAGCCGCTTCATGATTCGATCCCACGAGATACTAGCTACTGGCTAGTCCTTAGCTTGATGTCCTGGACGACGAGAAAGTGGACGGAGCGTACGTCCAGTCTTGCTGCAGCCGGTCAATTTTGAAGTGCATGGGCACGCGCCTAGAGCATCCCTCACGCAGGAGACGTGATTTTCTCCAACACAAGTCATGCGGTCATTTTGGCTAGAGCATCCCTCACCAAGTTTTGCTCTCTCCTAATACGTACCAACCACCTTAATTAGACTCTAATCTCTCACGCAGGAGACGACGGTGAATCTCCCTCACCATAAAGGTTTGCTCTCATCTCTCATCTACATCATTGTTAATCATCCTCACAGCATCAGAACAATCTAGTTCAACAATATAATGAACGGGGTAGTACAGTACTCCATTCCAAAGCAAGAGTGCAACCCTCCAAGCATGCCACTAGTTCCACCTCCAGCGGATCGGAGAAGAGCAGGAAGGAATATATCATCGGCAAGAGGAGAAAACGATGCTCCCCGCAGAATCATACTTGATCCACCCTCCTTCGTCGCCTCCACATAAGAGCCGTACGTCAGCGTTGAGCTTCCTCCATCCCGCTGGGGGCCGTGTCCATCTCTCCTTGGCAGCAGAAGGACCTGCCGCCACATGATTCCGCACCCCCTTCAATATTGCATGTTGATCAGCAGGTGCCTTCCCCTTTACCCCATCGTCGTGTGGGTAATACTTCATCGTGAGCAGCGAGTCGACGTAGCTGCATAGGAACCGCCTCGAGGCCTCGGCGGGCGGCGCTGGCCTGTGATGAACCACCTCATTCCGCACGTGCCAGATTCTCCACAGCAACATCATGATCCGTAAGCGCTCCAGCTCCGTCTTCCCATGGAGAAGGTGCAACACCCACTCGGACCCCACATTTGGGATCGTCAAAGGGTTTGGCAGCTCCCACACCTCTGACATTACATGCCGAAGGTTTACCGCCAGAGGGCATCTGCAGAAGGCGTGGTAGTTGTCCTCGCATTCAACACCACAAAGTACACAAATGTTAGATGTTTCCATATTGTCTTTATGTTTGTTATCCCAAGTAGCTAGGGCATTTGTAGCAAGTTTCCACGCAAAAATGAGTACCTTTTGGGGGGCAGGGCACCCCCATAATGCCTTCTAGATGGCACGATGGCCATCCGGTGCCCTACTCGTGGCGCCTATAAAAGGCCGTTGGCGTTCCTCGATCGCCAACCAGTACACACTTTTGACGGTAAATACTCCATTATTCATAGGAGCCCATGCAAGAATGTCATCCAAAAGCCTTGGAGAGGGCTTGATCTTGACAATATACTGAATATCCGCCTGCATAAAATGACATCGTAATAACACCATATTCCAGGTACCCCGCTCATCAAGCAGCTCCGACACCCTGCGAATTCGGCAGTCTCCTGTCGTGGTATTGACGACGAGTACACCATGGAGGGGTCCTCACAGAGCATGTTTAGAGACGCGGGGGAAGGCGGAAGGTTGGCGGGTATGAGGTAACACAGCTTACCCAGGTTCAGATTCCACGACGGTGGTGGAATCCTACTCCTGCTATAAATCACTATAATGGCAATACGCCGAGTTACAGAGATCGGTTCGCTGTGCGCGATATGGGTTGATTTGTCTAAGTTATTCCCTAAAGGCTCCCATAGGTCCGGCTTATATAGTCGCCAGGCAATGTCCTAGCCGGACAGGTTACAGAGTCTTACACAGAATACAACTAGTCTAACGTGTCTTGCACTCCAAGGCTCCGGGTACGTCGGTGACTCCTCCGTAGCCTTCCTTTATCCGGCATGGGCCTCCCTTCTGGATCCATATAACTGGGCCGCCCAGCAGGCCATGGGCCTTGCTACCAACTGTGGGTCACCCGGGTTATCTGGATTAGATACATGCTACGATGATATCCATTTAGCATATCCCCAACAGTAGCCCCGGAGAACTCCGATATCTTGCGCTGTTTTGCCTCTTCAGATTGAATGCTCCGTCTAGATGGATGTCGGTAAACAACTGAATCTTCCAAGAACCCTGCAACTCTCCCAAGAACCCTGCAATGTTCTCCGTCTTAAACTTGTAAGTCGGAAAACAACAGAATCTTCCATCGTAATCTTCTCGTAGCCGGACTGGATCTGTCCATGCCGGAACCTTCTGATGGGATGGTTCACCTGCCCGTGTCAACTAGAGCGACATAGACCATAGGTCATGGCCGCCTCGTAACTCACACATGCAGAGAACATAATCATGTCCCTTTTTCCCGCACGAAGAATATGAACCGTTGGCGGCGGCGGTGGGAACGTGTCGAAATTTCCGCACAAGCGCACGCACACGTCGTCTACGCAGCAACCATTTGATCGACTTTCAAAAGTATTTGTATTACCTTTCAGTTAAAAGTTGTAATGTATTTGGTTTTAGTGTTGACGAGGTTTCGTATCGTCAATGCCCATTGTTATGGACTTGGGTTTTGGAGAAGATGGGGATGCTGGAGATCGTGGAACGGTTAACAGACAAGCAACCAGGGGACACGAGATTTACCCAGGTTCAGGTCCCCGGAGGGAAAACCCTACTCCTGCTTGTCTGCTCTTGATTACGGCGGAACCGAAGATTACAGGGTGCACAGATTCGATCTGGCGTGGAGGTGCGTGTGCGAAAGTATGAGTCGAGAGATCTAGGATGTGCCCTCCTGGCCTTTATATAGACTTAGGCAGGTCCCGGGCATAGTCCTAGTCGGTTACAGGTTCTAGGGTTTTACCCCTTTAAATTTCCTATCTATGCTAGTCTTGCTCTCCAAGGATCCGAAGGCGTCATGGGCCTTGGCCACCCGAAATTCTTCATGGGCCAGCATATGTCTGTTGTGGGCCTTCCTCGGGCTGGACCAGGTATGCTGAAGTCACGTATCCGTAGGGTATAACCATGTCAGTAGCCCCCGAGTGATCAGTTGAATCGTGGATTCGGTTGAGGACTCTTCAATCCTTCGGGTGCAACTAGATGTTAACAATATATGTGTGTAGGGATTGTTGATACATGTGCCTGACTCACCCGACGGATCAGGGTCAGTTAACTGTCTTAGGACGAAACAACATGATCTTCATCAGGTTCGAGTCCCTTAACTTGAACCCGGAACATATGCTGGCGTAATTCGACTCAGGCCACGGAGGACTTACAGGAGTGGAATTCCAGTGTTTTTAATTGATATACCCAATGCGTCCGTCGGGATTTTTCATCACGCCTGTTGGCATGGATTTATACTAGCAGAGCGTAGTCGTGTACGTTGCCAGGCCATTAGATGATATCTGCAGGTCTTATCTTTGCGTCGCAGACGCATCATCCGAACATCTGTTACCACGGAGGTGCTTCGGGTGGCCAAGGAGATTGGCGCTCACTCAGCGTTTTGTTGGGGCAGAGTTGCCAAAAAGTTTTTGCGTGCTGATCCGAAAGATCGCAGCCGGAGATTTCATAGGGTGCGCGACCAGCGCTCCCTATGGGAGTAGCCCCCGAGTGTCTGTTCGAGTCGTAGACTCGAGCAGAGACTTCAGTTCAAGCATTGTTTAGTTGTTAAGTCCGTAGGACACGAAAATTTTCGGATGCTTAAATTCATCCTCCCTATGGGAGTAGCCCCCGAGTCTGTAGTGGAGTCGTAGACTCAACGTAGGACTCGAAGAAATACTTTGTCTTTATTCATCTTCCGGGTGCGCGGCCAGCGCTCCTGATAGGAGTAGCCCCCGAGTATTTAGTCGAATCGGAGATTCGAGTGAGTACTCTTAGCTGTGGAGCCGGGGAATTGTAGTTGGTGCTAGTATAGCTTTTGATGACATCAGTGCTGACGATCAATGACCTCAAGCGTCTGCTACGCCAGAGATGACTTGATTGGACGAACGTGGGTCCCACTTGCTAACTTTGAATTGACCGGTCACGCGCGGCGTGGAGATAATTACGGCGTCTCCTCGATTTCCGCGCGTAGTGGATGGCGTGGTAACGATGGTTCGTTGTGATGCTGACACGTGTACGGTCAGATCTGCCGTTGGCGTTAGGTCTTCTGGATGGACGGCTGCCGTGCGTCGTCTTCGCTGTTATAATCATTGGGGAAAGCCGTAGTTTGTTTTCACCGCATCAGTTCTTGTTTTCACTGCCTCCCTGTGCTTTAGCGATTCTTGCTGCGTGCTGGGATTTCCTTCCACATTTCCGTCGTTGTTTCTGCGTTTTCACCGCCAGCGCCGCCGTAGCGCAATGGGGAAACCAAAGAAATCGTCATCTGCAGTTGGGACCAGCGCCGCCGGAGGAAAGAAAAGCACCACCGCTACCCGTGTCACCAATGGTGGCTGGCGTCGATCAGAGACGCGAGAGAGGGATCTCCGCAAGCTTCACGAGCGGGGCCTGATTCCGCAGGATAGGGAGGCCGTCAAACTCCCCGGCGATGAGGTAATCCCCCGTCCCCCATCTGGGTATCGGGTTATGTTTCTCGCCTTCGTTATGCGTGGGTTTTCTTTTCCAGTCCACAACTTTCTCCGTGGAGTGCTCTTCTTCTATGGGATTCAGCTTCATCATCTGTCTCCCAATTCTCTTCTCCACATTGCTTGTTTTATCACTTTTTGCGAGTGCTAGCTTGGCATTGAGCCGCACTTTGGCCTCTTCCGGAAGCTCTATTCCGTAAAGAGGCAATCTGGTTCGGATGGTGTGTATCCCATTGGGGTTTGCATCATCTCCCTTAGTCCCAATCTTCTCTTCTTTTCTTTTTCCATGTCCGAATCTGTCCAGTACTGGCGGAGGCGATGGTTTTATATCCGCGACTCCGTAGTGCCCGGGCAAGATTTTGGTCTTGTTCCCTTTGACCCCTCCCAAATGATTGAGAAGAAAAGGTCTTGGAAAAACCAAATCTTGGACGGTGAGGTGGCGGAGATAGAGGCCCTTTACCGTCGGGTGGAGGATCTCCAGCTGATTCCGGAGAAGGAGGTAAACGGTGTGGACATCATCCGGACGTTTCTTGAGCGTCGGGTGCAGCCTCTCCAAGCGAGGGCGCACCCGATGTTTCTTTATTCTGGGCGTCGTGATCCGACGAGGGTTTCGACTGAGAAAATCTCTGAGGGGGATCTTGACAGGGCCCTTCGCACGCTGCTGAAATTCAAGGCCGGAGAAGAAATCCCGGGGAAGTCGCTAACTCCTCCATTTTCTTCGATGTTGGTCGTACCGCAGGTGTAGATTTGTGCACGCAGTGCTTTTTGTCGGCTGTGTATTTATTTCCTTTGTTTGCTAACAAAGTTCCTTCTGATTTTGCAGAGCTTCAAAGTGCCGGGCATGGTACCGCCGTTGCCCGAAAAGTATTCGAATGCCCCGGATAATGAAGTGGTTGAGTCCGTGTCCGAGCTGCCGTCGGCGCGATCTCCGGCGGAGGATGCTGACGAGTCGAGTGAGGACCATACGCGCAAACGATCACGGAGCTCCAGCGAGTCTTCGGATGCCTCGACTCCTCCGACTCCCAGAAACCCTCTGGGCCTTGAGCGTCATAGTGACGGTCATGGAGGTTCTTCCTCTCCCATTCCTGCCATTCCTGTGCGGGCTGTAGCGCCGCACCCTCCAGCGAAGCGGAAGAAGGAAGAAAAGAAGGAGGAGAAGAAGGAAAAGAAGAAAGAGAAGAAGCGGGCACGAAGGACTCCTCCTATCTTCGACCTGAGCTCACTGGGCTCGTAGGTTTCTTGTTGTACTATTGTCCTTGTTCCTTCATGCTTTTTTGCACTTGTGCTGATTGGTTCATATGCAGACATTCCTCCCACGATTCCTCCAGTGATGGTGCGCGGGAGATGATGGGGGAGTCGAAAATTGCGTCTCCTCCTCCTCAGACGGTGGCGACTTTGTGTGGCGCGGCTCCGGATCCCCCGTTGCAGGAGGTGCAGGTGGTTGCGCCTCAGAATTTCGCAGGCGGGCCTTCGGAGTCGCCATCAGATCATGTAAGTTTCTATGCTTCATGTCACGGGGGGAGCCCCCAAGTGTTTTCGTGTGCGAATTTTGTTTTTACTCCTTTGTGTTGGGCGTAGCCCCCAAGTCTCTTTCTTACTGCTATTTCTTTTTCTACAGCCTTTTGTAGGGTTCGCAGCATAGAAAACAAAAAATTTCCTACGATGTGAACTATATACCAAGATCTATCTACTAGATACAAACAACGGGCGGATGTATATCCGTAGAGAACATACCCTTGAAGACCGACAAAGCTTAACGAGTTCAACTCGTGGTTGATGTAGACGATCTCTTGCCGATCTCAAGATCGAGAGGAAGTCCTAGCGCCGCAAATCAGCAGCGCATCCGTGCTCGCACACACGTTCGAGGCACCGAGCAACCTCCGCCTCCTCGCTCCAGCGATGCAGCGGAAGCACAACTCTTTCTTGCCGAATAGCCACCGGGAACATGTATCTCGCTAGTCCGAGACCATGGGGGATAAATTCTAGAGGGGGAGAGAGATCCTTCACGAGGAGGTGTGAGAGACAAGTGAGGAGGGGGGCTCCTTTTATAGGAGGAGGGGGGGCACCCAAGGGGGTGGCCGCCGGCCATGGGGGCTGCCCCCTCCCCTCCTTCATTCATGTGGGTGGACACTCCACTCACAAAATGCCCTTTAAATTCCCTCCACTCAAAAGTCCACTCAAATTCCCATTAAATTTCCACCAAATTTAATGCAAACTCTCATTAAATAAAACTCTTTTATTTTATTCAGAATTTTGTCAATTAATTTAATGACAAACATTCACAAATAACCCCTTGCTAGAATTCTATTTCACATGCATAACCACTTTATGCAATTTCACCCGAAAACCTGTTTCGGTATCTAGTGAAATAAATTCCTGCGCTTGTTCATTCTTTCGGCATGAAACATTTGCTCCAATTGGATGTCAGTGTCTCTTAAGTGTGTCACCCTACGGTTCGTGAATAATGCGGACATGATCGAGACCCCTCTCGGATCAATAATCAGAAGCGGGATCTGGAGACCCATACTGACTCCCACACATTCAACGATGACTTTCTTGTGATCGTCGGAACCTTTTACGCTAGTATATCTTAATCCCTTTGTTTCACGATATATTACATGTCCGAGGTTCGATCATCGGTATCTCCATACCTAGTTTGATCTCGTTACCGACATGCACTCTTTTCTCGTTCCTGTGATATAACATTCTAGTGATCAAATCACTTGCTTGCAAGCTAATCAATGTGATATCACCGAGAGGGCCCAGAGTATATCTATCCGTCATCGGGATGAACAAATTCCACTCTCGATCCATGAGCCTCAACATAACACTTTATTAGTTCTGAATCCATCTTTATAATCACCCTGTTACGGTGTGACGTTTGATGTTATCAAGAAACTCTTCCGGTGTTAGTGATTGACATGATCTCATGGTCTAAGGATTAGGATCACTTTGTAAGTTGTTATAGCAATATAAACTCAATGACTTTGATCGTAATGCTATACTTCGGATGAATGTTCATCACACCATTACACTAATGTTGTGATCCGTTATTAACAACATCCAATGTCCATGATCAGGAAACCTTGATCATCTTGTTAATCAACGAGCTAGTTTATGAGAGAGGCATAACTAGGAACTTTCTGTTTGTTTATTAAACACACATGTATTATCGTTTCCGTATTAATACAATTATAGCATGCAAAATAAACATCTATCATATACTTGGAATACACATAATAAACACTTTATTATTGCCTCTCAGGGCATATTCCCTTCAGTCTCCCACTTGCACTAGAGACAATAATCTAGTTACATAGTGATAAATCTAACACCCATTGAGTTCTGGTGTTGATCATGTTTTGCTCTAGGGAGAGTTTTAGTCAACGGATCTGCTACATTGAGATCCGTATGTACTTTACAAATCTTTATATCTCCATCCTTGACATGCTCGCGGATGGAGTGAAACCGACGCTTAATATGCTTGGAATGCTTGTGAGACCTTGGCTCTTTGGCATTGGCAATGGCACCATTGTTGTCACAATAGATCACCATTGGGTCCAACGCGTTTGCCACCACTCCTAGTTCGGATATGAACTCCTTCATCCAAACTGCTTCCTGAGCCGCTTCTGAAGCAGCAACATATTCGGCCTCCGTTGTTGATCCCGCTACCACAGGTTGTTTGGAGCTCCTCCAACTAACCGCTCCGCCATTCATGAGAAATACGTATCCGGATTGAGACTTAGAGTCATCCGGATCGGTGTCAAAGCTAGCGTCGACATAACACTTAGCGACGAGCTCTTCTTCACCTCCGTATACAAGAAACATATCCTTAGTTCTTCGTAAGTACTTAAGGATATTCTTGACCGCTATCCAGTGTTCCGAACCTGGATCCGATTGGTACCTACTAGTCAAACTAATAGCAAGTGCCACATCCGGTCTTGTACATAGCATGGCGTACATTATAGAGCCTATGGCTGAAGCATAGGGGACTTTGTCCATTATCTCTCTTTCTTCCGCCGAAGCCGGACTTTGAGTCTTACTCAATGTCTTGCCTTGCAACATAGGTAAGAACCCCTTCTTACTTCCGTCCATTTTAAACTTCTTTAAAATCTTATCAAGGTATGTACTTTGCGATAGCCCTATTAGGCGCCTAGATCTATCTCTATAGATCTTTATGCCTAATATGTATGACACTTCACCTAGGTCCTTCATTGAAAATTTGCTGTTTAGATAACTTTTAACACTGTTTAAAAGATCTATATCATTTCCGATCAATAATATGTCATCCACATATAATATCAGAAATGCCACATTGCTCCCACTCACTTTCTTGTAAATACAAGCTTCTCCATAAGTTTGGACAAATCCAAACTCTTTGATCACCTCATCAAAGCGGAGATTCCAACTTCGTGATGCTTGCTTCAATCCATAGATGGATCGCTGAAGCTTGCACACCTTGTTAGCATCCTTAGGATCAACAAAACCCTTTGGTTGTATCATATACAACTCTTCTTCAATATTCCCATTGAGAAACGCGGTTTTGACATCCATCTGCCATATCTCATAATCGAAATATGCAGCAATTGCTAACATAATCCTAACTGACTTTAGCATCGCTACGGGAGAGAAAGTCTCATCGTAGTCAACTCCTTGAATTTGTCGAAACCCCTTTGCGACAAGTCGAGCTTTATAGAGGGTCACATTACCATCAGCATCCGTTTTCCTTTTGAAAATCCATTTGTTCTCCACGGCCTTTCGGTCGTGAGGTAGTTCCACCAAGTTCCAAACTTGATTTTCATACATGGATTCCATCTCGGATTTCATGGCTTCTAACCATTTGTTGGAATCCGGGCTCATCATCGCTTCTTCATACGTCACAGGGTCATCATTTTCATCAACCATGAAATTCATGACAGGATTTCCGTACAGCTCGGGAGCTGCACGCGTCCTGTTTGACCTGCGAGGTTCGGTAGTACTCTCTTTCGGAGTTTCATGATCATTATCATTAGTTCCCTCTTCAACAGGTGGAGCCAACTCCGGAACAACTTCCGGCGCTGCGCTACTCGCCATACTTTGAAGAGAAGGTTCCACAACCTCTTCGAGTTCTACCTTCCGACTACTCACACCTTTCGCGAGAAACTCTTTCTCTAGAAAGGATCCATTCTTGGCAACAAAAACCTTGCCCTCGGATCTGTGATAGAAGGAATACCCAATAGTTTCTTTAGGGTATCCTATGAAGACGCATTTTTCCGCTTTGGGTTCGAGTTTATCCGGTTGAAGTTTCTTCACATAAACATCGCATCCCCAAACTTTAAGAAATGACAGCTTAGGTTTGTTTCCAAACCACAATTCATACGGTGTCTTTTCAACGGATTTAGATGGTGCCCGATTTAAAGTGAATGCAGTAGTTTCTAGTGCATAACCCCAAAATGACAACGGCAAGTCCGTCAGAGACATCATAGATCGAACCATATCTAATAAAGTACGATTACGACGTTCCGACACACCATTTCGCTGTGGTGTTCCGGCAGGTGTGAGTTGTGAAACAATTCCACACTCTTTCATGTGAGTGCTAAACTCGTAACTTAGATACTCACCTCCACGGTCGGACCGTAGAAATTTGATCTTTCTATTACGATGATTTTCCACTTCATTCTGAAATTCCTTGAACTTTTCAAAGGTTTCAGACTTGTGTTTCATCAAGTAGATATAACCGTATCTACTCAAATCATCCGTGAAAGTAACAAAATAACGATATCCACCTCGCGCCGACACACTCATTGGACCACATACATCAGAATGTATGATTTCCAATAAATCTGTCGCCCGTTCCATTGAACCGGAAAACGGCGTTCTAGTCATCTTGCCCATAAGGCATGGCTCACATGTATCAAATGATTCATAATCAAGTGATTCCAAAAGTCCATCCGAATGGAGCTTCTTCATGCGTTTAACGCCAATATGACCTAGACGGCAGTGCCACATATATGCGGATATATCATCATTAAGTTTAATCCTTTTAGCATCAACATTATGAATATGTGTAACATTATCATCGAGATCTAATAGAAATAAACCATTCATCATCGGTGCATGACCATAAAAGATTTCATTCATATAAATGGAACAACCATTGTTCTCGGATTTAAATGAATAACCACTTCGCATCAAACACGATCCAGATACAATGTTCATGCTCAGTGCAGGCACCAGATAACATTTATTTAAGTTTATAACTAATCCCGATGGCAAGTGGAGAGGCAGCGTTCCGACGGCGATCACATCAACGCTTGATCCATTGCCGACACGCATCTTGACCTCACCCCTTGCTAGCGGTCGCTTGTTCCGCAGCCCCTGATTCGAGTTACAAATATTAGCAACTGAACCGGTATCAAATACCCAGGTGCTACTGCGAGCACTAGTCAAGTACACATCAATAACATGTATATCATATATACCTTTGTTTGCCTTGCCGGCCTTCTTGTCTGCCAGATACTTGGGGCAGTTGCGCTTCCAGTGGCCAGTCCCCTTACAATAGTAGCACTCGGAATCAGACTTAGGTCCAACTCGGGGTTTCTTTTCAGGCGCGGCAACCGGCTTGCCGCCCTTACTTCCCTTCCGTTTTCCCTTCTTGTCTTTCTTGAAACCAGTGTTCCTATTGATCATCAACACTTGATGTTCCTTTTTGATCTCCACTTCTGCAGTTTTAAGCATTGACAGAAGCTCGGGGAGAGACTTCTTCATGCCTTGCATATTATAGTTCATCACGAAGCTCTTATAGCTAGGTGGCAGAGACTGCAGAACACGATGGATGCCTAAGTCAATGGGAATCGATATTCCCAAGGACACAAGCTTATCGGCGTAACCCGACATCTTGAGTACATGCTCACTAACGGAGCTGTGCTCTTCCATCATGCAGCTAAAGAACTTTTCTGAAGCGTTGTAGCTCTCTATAGCAGCATGTGTGTCGAAAATCATTTTCAACTCACCCATTGTATCAAATGCATTGCCATTTTCGAAACGCTTTCGAAGTTCCGGCTCTAGCCCATACAATATGCCGCAATGAACTAAGTTGTGGTCCTCCTGACGAGTCTGATAGACATTCTTCTCCTCGTCAGGGGCATCATCAAAAGGTGGGGGGGCCTAACGGCGCTTCTAGCACATATTGCTTTTGTGCAGCAGAGAGGAGAATCCTCAAATTCATGGCCCATTCGGTAAAGTTGCTACCGTTCGTTGCTAGTTTCTCTTTCTCCATGAACACATTGAAATTAAAAGCAGGTGGTGCCATCTACAACAGAATTTGTAAAGTTTAGACTAAGTGTATGATAGATTGAGTTCAACTAATCTTTATTACGAATGAACTCCCACTCAAAAACGACATCCCTCGTGCCCTTTTGGTGATTACATGAACCAAATCCACTACACCAAGTCCGATCATCACGTGAGTCGGTATAGCTTCAAAGGCGAGCATCAAATGGGCATCATATCAACTATATGACTCATGCTTAACCTTTCGGTCCGTGTTCCGAGGCCATGTCTGTACATGCTAGGCTCGCCAAGTTAGAACCTTAGTATTCGCATGTGTAACTGTTTTACACCCGAAATATGGTCGTGGATCCAAGAACACCCGATCATCACGTGATGTCTTGGAGCGACGAAAACATAATCGGTGCATACTAAAGGAAGAACACATTCTTATCTTGATATTTAAATGAGGGATCATCTTATTATGCTAATAAAGCGCTAAACAAGCAATATAAGATGCTATCAAACATCATATGTTTATTAGTGAAATGATATGGTTCCCGCAGATGATCTCTATCATGTGCATCGTGGTATGATCACTTATCATACCTATATGTGTAAATCCAAGGTCTATGGATTTTACACGCTATGTGTGTTGTAAGAGTATCATCTCATACTTCTACTTACAACACTACCATATCATAACACTAGCCCAGCAACAATCTAAACTAGACGCCTCTAATTTATCCATTGCAAGTTTTACGTGGCTTAGGGCTTTCGAGATAGAACCGTTCTTACCTACGAGCATGAACCACAACGAGGATAATTAAATTGTTGACAACTCGCTTGCAAAATAGATATTGACTATAGTAGGAGAGACAGACACCCGCTAGCCACTTATGCAAACTAGTTGCATGTCAAGCGTGGAACAGGTCTCATGTGCGAGGACATGTAAAGTTTGTCCGGGCCGCTTCATCCCACTATGCCACCAATATCCAAAATTACAACAAAGGAGCAACAACATGATCATCATCGCCCACATACTCATATGTGTACTACCCGTGTAAAGTATCTACGCATAGATCCGGCTCTGATACCACTGTAGGGTTCGCAGCATAGAAAACAAAAAATTTCCTACGATGTGAACTATATACCAAGATCTATCTACTAGATACAAACAACGGGCGGATGTATATCCGTAGAGAACATACCCTTGAAGACCGACAAAGCTTAACGAGTTCAACTCGTGGTTGATGTAGACGATCTCTTGCCGATCTCAAGATCGAGAGGAAGTCCTAGCGCCGCAAATCAGCAGCGCATCCGTGCTCGCACACATGTTCGAGGCACCGAGCAACCTCCGCCTCCTCGCTCCAGCGATGCAGCGGAAGCACAACTCTTTCTTTCCGAATAGCCACCGGGAACATGTATCTCGCTAGTCCGAGACCATGGGGGATAAATTCTAGAGGGGGAGAGAGATCCTTCACGAGGAGGTGTGAGAGACAAGTGAGGAGGGGGGCTCCTTTTATAGGAGGAGGGGGGCACCCAAGGGGGTGGCCGCCGACCATGGGGGCTGCCCCCTCCCCTCCTTCATTCATGTGGGTGGACACTCCACTCACAAAATGCCCTTTAAATTCCCTCCACTCAAAAGTCCACTCAAATTCCCATTAAATTTCCACCAAATTTAATGCAAACTCTCATTAAATAAAACTCTTTTATTTTATTCAGAATTTTGTCAATTACTTTAATGACAAACATTCACAAATAAAACTCTTTATGTTATCAAGAAACTCTTCCGGTGTTAGTGATTGACATGATCTCATGGTCTAAGGATTAGGATCACTTCGTAAGTTGTTATAGCAATATAAACTCAATGACTTTGATCGTAATGCTATACTTCGGATGAATGTTCATCACACCATTACACTAATGTTGTGATCCGTTATTAACAACATCCAATGTCCATGATCAGGAAACCTTGATCATCTTGTTAATCAACGAGCTAGTTTATGAGAGAGGCATAACTAGGAACTTTCTGTTTGTTTATTAAACACACATGTATTATCGTTTCCGTATTAATACAATTATAGCATGCAAAATAAACATCTATCATATACTTGGAATACACATAATAAACACTTTATTATTGCCTCTCAGGGCATATTCCCTTCACCTTTTGTGCAGGAGGCCAAGCGGCTGGTGCAGGAGCGTCTGGTGCTGGAGGCTAACCTTCGGCAGCTTCAAGGTACCTATTCGCCTTTTCGTGTTTGTTTCGTTTATTCCGGTCCTGCTTTCTGACGTTTCTTGTTTTGAATGCAGAGGAGCATAATACCTCTCTCCGTGAGGTCGATGCTCTCAAGAAGAGCCTTGGTCAATCAGAGCAGAAAGCCGAAGCTGCCATTGGTGCGAAAGAACGCCTCGAGCTAGAGCTGACTAAGGCAGCCGAAGCGAAGGAGCGTCTGCAGCAGGAGGCCGCGGATCATGAGGAGCAGCTGGCCACCGTTGCGGCTGCTCGTGAAAGAGAGGTGGCGGCGAAGCTCATGGCTGCTGCCAAGGCTATTTCGGGTGAGTGTTAGATTTGTGCTTGTTTCTTCATGCCTCGTGTCTTCTTCTGTGCTGCTTTTCTTCATGTCTTCCTTCTTATTTTTTGTCTCAGATGCCGCAGGCATCGAGTTTGACCGCGGTGCTCTAGAGCACGGGAGTGCTCTAGATGATGCTACTGTGGCGGTCGAAGACCGCTGCAGCATCGTCGTCAGCTCCCTTGCCAAGGCGAAGGAGGTCCTTGGCCGCTTTTACAAGGATCTTGTTCCTAAGGGCGCGGCCCTCGATGATGTGGATGCTCTGGCTGAGGCTCTGTCAGTCGAAGCGCCTGCAGCGTACAAGCGCAAGCAGAAGGGCATCGGCGCGTCCGTCGGGCTGGCGATGGCCTTGGCGGCTGGAGCGGAGCTGGATCTGCCCCAGATCACCTCCCGGATTCCGACGACTGCGGATGGATCCGAGGTAGCGTTTGCTACCTACTCTGCTCGCTGCAAGCGATATGGGCCCAAGCTCATTGATTTGTTGTCTGAGTATGCCCTGCGGCAGCAGGGCGGGGCCAAAGCTAGGCAGTCTGGCTCCGAGGCGACTCAGGGTGCCGCATCTTAGGCGTTGTAGATGTAGGGTAGTTTGTAGTCTGCTTTTGTTGTAAATACTTTGAAGAAACACCATCCTTGTGCCATGTAGTGGCCTTATATGTTTAATGAATTCTTCTGAGTTGTGTTCTATCATTGTCTGAATGTTTGTGTCCCTTTCTTTTTCTTCTGCTATAGGTTCCTTCGGGTGCTGACCCTGTTGACACCCCGTCCGCAATGCCGCTGCGACCATCTTTGGATGATTCCTCGCAACTCACTTTTCTTCGGGATCGTGTGTGTAGTCTGGAGAGGGAGTTGCTCGGGTTGCGCGGTCATGCCGACGTTTGGAAGTCCAAGGCGGATCGTGGTGCAGCCAGAGAGGAGTACTTGATGGCAGAACTTACTCGGCTCTCCGAGCATCTGCAATGTAAGTTGTTCTTTGGTTCGAGCTATAGCTCAGGTCTTCGGATGGGCCTGCGGGCCTTACTCTTATTTTGTGTGATTATCGCAGGTGCGAATCTTGCTCCGAGGGAAGAAAAGGAGCGTGTCGCTGTTCGGGTCAATTGCTTGACTCAACAGGACATGGAGGCTGGCGGCTTCTTCTGGATGGATCGTGATCGCGCCATGGCTCTGGCGACGGTGCAGGATCGTGTTCATCAAGTTTCGCGGGTGCTCCGCCAAGTGCAGACATCGCTTTCCTCGGTGCTGCACGTCATGTTTCCTTTGGATGTCGTACCGACGAGCCTTGCGGGTCTTCTGTCGAAGTTTCGAAGCGTGAGCAATGTCAAGGAGTTGGTGCAGCAACAGCTCGTCACTGGAGTCAAGGCTGCGTTGTCTCTTGTGAGGCTGCACCGGCCTGATGTAGATTTGGCTGTTGTGGCAGCTGGGCCGCCTCTTAGGCCGGATGGTGGTGAGTGGGACATGCGGCCACATTACGCGGCTGTAAGGCAGTATGCCGAACATGTCGTGGATTTGTTTGAGCGGCGTGCTCAGGTTATTCTTCAACATAGGTAGTACCTGTAAAAAGAGAGAGATGTAAAATTTGTATATTTCGGCTGGGCGTGTTGTGCCCTTTGTTGTAAAGGTTTGTTTGTTGTGAGCACGCAGTGCTTTGATTGAGTACGTGTCCTTTTTGTTTGCCTGACGTTGTCAGCTACTCAGGTGTACACGTTTGATCCTCAGTCGATGAAATCGTGAGGTGGGGGGAGCCCCCGAGTGCGTTTGTAGCATGTAGTAAAGTTGCAAAAGAGCGAACTGAAGTTTTGGGGCGAGACACTTAGCTTTATTTATATCGTAATGGAGGAGGTACATTGTTCGGCTGAGTAGCCTTGGCTGAAAGCCTTATTGAAAGTAAAGGGGTAGGTAGCTATGGATAGAATCGTGACAGGTGCGCAATGTTCCATGGGTTGGAGTATGCGACTCCAGACTCCACGTGCTTGAGGCGATAGGCGCCACCTGGGATGACTTCGGTGACGACGTAGGGTCCTTCCCATGGTGACTCGAATTTATTCGGTCGCTTTTGCTTGAGTCGCAAGACGAGGTCTCCTTCGACGAAGGACCTTGGGCGCAGCCGGCGGCTGTGGTAGTTGCGGAGACTCTGCTGGTACACCGCTGATCGAGCTGCTGCTATGTCCCGTGCTTCGTCGAGTGTGTCGACAGCGTCTTCGAGTGCAATCGTGGATTCGGCTTCGCTGTAAGCAACGACCCGTGGGGCCTGGTGGCGTACTTCGGCTGGTAGCACGGCCTCGGCTCCGTGTACCATGAAGAACGGTGTGTAGCCGGTGGAGCTGTTTGGCGTAGTTCGTAAGCTTCATAGGACGGATGGTAGCTATTTCGTCCAGGCTCCAGCTTTTTGTTCGAGTGAACTCATGAGGCGCTTCTTGATGCCAGCAACGATTAGGCCGTTGGCCTTTTCCACTTGCCCGTTCGTTTGCGGGTGTGCCACTGAGGCGTACGTGATGTTGATCCCAAGGCCTTCGCAGAAGTCCTGGAATTCCTCGGAGATGAAGTTCGATTCGTTGTCGGTGTTGATGTTGTGCGGTACGCCGAACCTATAGACAATGGACTCGAAGAACTTAACGGCAGTTTTGCCTTTCTGGTTGGTGACCGACATGGCCTCGATCCACTTGCTGAATTTGTCGACTGCAACCAGGAGGAAGACGTGTCCCCCTTTCGAGGATTTGGGCAGTTTGCCGATCATGTCGAGGCCCCATTGAGCAAAAGGCCAGGCTATGGGTATGGGTCTAAGCTCGGACCCAGGTGCGTGCGGTTTGTCGGCGAACCGTTGGCATCCGTTGCATATTCGGATGATGTCCATTGCGTCGCTCATGGCCGTTGGCCAGTAGAATCCTGCTCATAGAGCTTTGGCGACAAGGGAGCGGCTGCCTGCGTGATGGCCGCAGATGCCCTCATGGATGTCTTGGAGGATTGCTTTCCCGTCACCGATGGTGACGCACCTTTTTAGTACACCGGTAATACTGCGCTTGTACAACTCGTCGTTGATGATGGTGAAGGCTTTTGACCGACGAGATATGCGCCGGGCATCTGTCGGGCTGTCAGGCAGTTCTCCTTTTAACAAGAACTGGAGGTATGGGCGCGTCCAGGTTTCTTCTACTGCCATGACCTGCATTAGGTTGACTATGGCTGCCTCTGTGTCCAGTTTTTCGGGTCCTTCGTGTCCTTCGGGTAGCGTAGCTCCCGAGTGTTCTGATTCTTCGGGTGATCCCTTGGGGAATTTGCGCTTGATGGATGGCACGTAGATCTGTTCGAGGAACACACCTGGTGGCACCTTTGCGCAAGTGGAGCCGATGTTGGCGAGTCTGTCGGCTTCCTCGTTGCTTTCTCTTCCAACGTGTCGAAGCTCGCAGCCGTCGAATTCTCCTTCGAGTGCGTTGTAGAGTGCGCGGTAGGCGATCATGTTTTTAGCGTGTGCGTCGCACTCATTCATCGTCTGCTGGACGACGAGGTTGGAGTCGCCGTAGATGACCAGGCGCGTTGTGCCGCATATCTTCGCCATCCTCATGCCATGGATGAGGGCTTCGTATTCGGCCTCGTTGTTGGAGGCTCGGAATTTCATCCGAAGGACGTACTTCATCTTGTCGCCTTGCGGGGAGGTTAGTATGACCCCTGCCCCTGCTCCGGCTTCACGCTTGGAGCCGTCAAAGTGCATCGTCCATGACTGCGACATGTCTAGGGTGTCTGGCAGTTGCAGCTCCATCCAATGTACCAGGAAATCCGGAAGGACTTGAGATTTGATTGCGAGTCGCTTCTCGTAGACGATGTCCAGGGGTGACAGTTCGATGCCCCACAGGGCCACCCGTCCCGTGGCCTCTGGATTATTCAGGATGCTGTTCAGGGGTGCTTCGTTGACGACCATCACTTGGTGCTCCTGGAAGTAATGGCTCAGCCGTCGAGCCGTCATGAACACGCCGTAGGCTAGCTTCTGGTAGTGAGGGTACCTCTGCTTTGTTGGTGTCAGTACCTCGCTGAGGTAGTAAATTGGGCATTGGACCCCGTGGGTCTTGCTTTCTTCGGGTCGTTCGACAACGAGTACGGTGCTGACCACCTGGTGTGTGGCTGCTATGTACAGCAGCAGGGGCTCGCGCCCCTTTGGCGTGACCAAAACGGGCGAGGTGGAGAGGAGACGTTTGAGACTTTCGAATGCATCGTTGGCTTCTGGTGTCCATTCAAACTTGTCTGCCTTGCGCAGCAGTTGGTAGAATGGCAGGGCCTTCTCGCCCATTCGGCTGATGAATCTGCTTAGCGCCGCTATTCGCCCTGCGAGTTGCTGGACGCCCTTTAGGTTTTTTTGGCTTCTCCATTGCCATGATGGCTCTGATTTTCTTTGGGTTCGCCTCGATCCCTCGCTGAGAGATGAAGTACCCAAGCAGCTGACCCGATGGGACGCCGAAGGCGCACTTTTCCGGGTTTAGCTTGATCCTATAGCGATCAAGGTTGTCGAACGTCTCGCGGAGATCGTCGATAAGTGTCCTTGCCTCCTTGGTTTTTATTACTATGTCGTCGACATAGACTTGGACGTTGCGACCGATCTGGTCCTTGAGGCAGGCCTGCATGCACCGCTGGTACATGGCACCCGCGTTCTTTAGCCCGAAGGGCATTGTGTTGTAACAGAATACTCCGAACGGTGTGATGAACGCCGTTTTCTCCTGATCTTCGGCCTTGAGTCGAATCTGGTTATAGCCTGAGTAGGCGTCGAGGAAGGAGAGTTTCTCGCAACCTGCAGTCGAATCGATGATCTGGTCGATCCGGGGAAGAGGGAAGTGGTCCTTTGGGCAATGCTTGTTTAGCGACGTGAAGTCCACGCACATCCGAAGGATGTCCGTGTCCTTCTTCGGGACCATCACTGTGTTTGCAAGCCACTCGCTTTCCTTGATTTCCCTGATGAAGTCTGCGGCGAGCAGTCTATTGATTTCCTTGCCGATGGCTTCGGCTCGTGGCTCCGACAGTCTCCAGGTGGACTGCTTGATTGGCTTGGTGTCTGGAAAGACATTGAGTGCGTGCTCGGCGAATTCCCTGGGAACTCCTGGCATGTCCGCAGGACACCAGGCAAAGATTTCCCAGCGCTCACGGAGGAATTCGACGAGCGCGTCTTCCTATGCGGAGCTGAGGTCGTTGGCGATCAAGGCCGTCTTGGAGGCATCCGTCGGATGGACCTGTATTTTCTTGGTGTTGACGGTGGAGTCGAAGGACATGTCAGGTGTGTTCTGCCTTGTGACTGGGGGTGCCTCATTATCCGTTACCTCACGGAGCCTTACAAGCTCGTCTTGCATGCCGAAAGACTGGGAGATTTTGTTAAAATCCCTGTCGCATTGGTCCGATCGGGTGAAGCTCCCGTGGACTGTGATGACGCCCCTTGGTCCTAGCATCTTGAGTAGTAGGTATGCGTAGTGTGGGACGGCCAGGAACCTTGCGAATGCTACACGCCCCAGGATGGCGTGGTATTGCGACAGCCAGTCCACCACTTCGAATTCGAGTCGCTCCTGCCGAAAGTTGTCCTGCTTCCCGAAGATGACATCGAGCCCTATTTTGCCTAGGGGGAATATGCCCTTCCCTGGGACGATGCCGTGGAACGTTGTGTCTGACTGTTCCAGGCTGCATTGTGGGATCTGCATTGCTGCTAGGGTGCTTGCGAACATTAAATTGATGCCGCTGCCGCCGTCCATGAAGACGCGACTCATCTCGAAGCCTCCGATCTGCGCCTCCAGCACCAGGGCAGCATGACCTGGGCGAGGGATCTGGCAAGGGTGATCCGCACGAGTGAATGTGATGCAGGACTCCGATCCACTGAGGTACTCAGGGATTGCAGGCGGAGTTGCCACGGCCAAGTTGATTTGTCGGGTGATTTTCTTCTGCACCCTATTTGTGGGGCGTGCCTTCTGGATCATATTTAGTGCTCCTTTCGGTGGGGGGTACTCGGTCCCGGCGTTGTTCTGCGCTGGTGCGACTGGTTGGTTTGGGCCTCCGATAGGTGGCGGTGGAGGAGCTCCATGTGCTATTTCGCCTTGCGCAGGTGCGCTTCCGAACGCAGGGATTGGGGCTTGTTGCCTCATCTGCACCATGCTCTCGCTGAGTTTCTGGAACTCGCGGCAGTCCTTGAGCATGTGGCTGGCTTTCTTTTTGCCATCTTGTTTGTCGATGTAGAAGTGGATGGTGCATGGACCCAAAAGTTTGTCGAATGCTGAGGGTCCGTTGTCGCGGTCGCGGCGTTGCCACGACTGTGCTGGACGTCCGTTGTCACGGAAGTTGCCGCCGCGGTATCCTCCGCTGTTGCGGCTGTTGTCGTTGCGGCGGTCGGCGTAGCCGGCCACGACCATGTCGGGTCCGTCGCGGTCCTCGTAGACGCGCGATCTCCTCTTGCTGCGGCGTTCTCGCCTTCGGCCGTAGTCGTCCTCTTCATCTGATTGTGCTCGGTGAATGCAATCTTCGCCGTCCGCCCACCTGCTGGCGATGTCCATGAGTTGGTCGAGTGTCTTGGGCTTGACACGCCCAAGTTCCTCCTTGAAATCTTGGCGTTTGACGCCGTCTCTGAAGGCGTCGATGGCCCTCTTTTCGGAGATATGTGCTGTAGAGTTCTTGGTGGTAGACCAGCGTAATATGTACGAGCGAATAGATTCGCCCATTCTCTGAGTGCAGGCTCGCAACTCTTCGATTGAGGCAGGCTTCTTGCTGGTGCCCTTGAAATTTCGGATGAAGCTGTAAGCTAGCTCCTTCCAACTGCGGATGGACCCTGAGGATAAGCTGCTGAGCCAAACCCGCGCTGCGCCTGTCAGCTGCAGCTGAAGGCATTGCATGGCGGTTTCTTTGTTACCGCCATGCAGCTAGACGAATGACAGATGATCGCTGAGCCAGGGTTTTGGATCTTGCGTGTCGTTGAACTTCGGAGTATCCGAAGGAAGCTTGAAATTGCGTGGCATCTGTGTTTGCCGAATAGATCTGCTGAAGCATCGAGCTCCGCAGAGTTCTCCTTCATCTTCATCCATCTCGGATTCAGACGAGCATGCACGTTTGGCTCGTGCTTTGTCGATTTTGCGCTGTGTAAGCGCGTCTCTGGAGTCGTAGTCGCGTTTATGGCAATACGAGCTCTTCTTCCTTCGAGGAAGGTCGTGTTCCTCTTCTTCTTCGGATGAGGGGGTGGGGCTCCGGTTGCGCCTGGCCAGGGCTTTCTTCTTCGGCTCCGTAGGAGCGTCTTCGTGGAGCGCAGCTCCGACGAGTCCGAGTCCGGTGAGTGCGGACTTATGCATGGCCCTTTTAGGGTCCCCCTCCGGAGGTGGGTGGGCCGCGAGATACGCAGTGGCTGCCATGATCGCAGCTTGCGGTGTCTTCGGGATGATGTTGCCGTCGGCATCCATATCCATGAACGATGTGTGGAGAGTTCGTGTCACATCACAGCGTTCCCTGGGATCCATGTTCTCTACCCGAGAGCGGTGTTTGTTTCCCTGGTTTCCGTTTGAGCTAGATCCGAGTGCCATGGCGGAGAGCGCAACTCGTCGCGCGCTGGACTCAGAGGCTACTTGCTTGCGTTTGTCGAGCGTCTCCTGCATCTTGACTTGCTTCTTGTGCTCCTCGATGAGGAGGTAGTGGTATGCCATCAGTAGCTCACGTGGGGAGTCCACAGGCAGGACTATGTCGCCTGCGATGGCACGGTGTGCCTGAACCCATCCATCTTTGCTAAGTTGGATGAGGTGGCCGTTGTTTTCCCCGTTGGGTGGGGGGGACTGGCTTCTTCTGTTCCCGCCGTTTTCGCCATTTCTGTCCTGCGGGTTGGGGTTCGCGTCGGGCGGCGGGTTAGGCGTTTGCTGCTCCTGGATGACTGCGGCGCATTGGTAGCGCTCGTAGATCGGTCCGCTGCTGCCGCAACTTTTGGATCCGGAACCGTAGGTCCCTTCATCCGAAGGTGGATCGCACAGATCGGAGTTGTAGCTGTTGCTGTCGTGGAACTCATCTGTCGATGGTGATGTGCGTAGGACGGGGTGTGGAGCCCACGAGGAGGGCCTGATTGATGGCACGGGCACCTGCTCAGGAAGGCGGAGGGTGCCAGTTTGTCCCACCTGGAAGCAAAAGCTCCCGAACAAAATTTCGAGTCCGTCGCCTACGGGCTCGAAATCCTTCATGGTGGCCGGCGAGTGGGCGGTGAAGTCGAAAGCGCCGAAGAGTAGGTGATTCTCCGTTGCCGCGGAGTTGTAGATCGATCGGGTCGGGACCGTCACGATCGCATAATCAGCAGCCCCGTTTCCCACAGACGGCGCCAATTGACGAGGTTTCGTATCGTCAATGCCCATTGTTATGGACTTGGGTTTTGGAGAAGATGGGGATGCTGGAGATCGTGGAACGGTTAACAGACAAGCAACTAGGGGACACGAGATTTACCCAGGTTCAGGCCCCCGGAGGGAAAACCCTACTCCTGCTTGTCTGCTCTTGATTACGGCAGAACCGAAGATTACAGGGTGCACAGATTCGATCTGGCGTGGAGGTGCGTGTGCGAAAGTATGAGTCGAGAGATCTAGGACGTGCCCTCCTGGCCTTTATATAGACTTAGGCAGGTCCCGGGCATAGTCCTAGTCGGTTACAGGTTCTAGGGTTTTACCCCTTTAAATTTCCTATCTATGCTAGTCTTGCTCTCCAAGGATCCGAAGGTGTCATGGGCCTTGGCCACCCGAAATTCTTCATGGTCCAGCGTATGTCTGCTGTGGGCCTTCCTCGGGCTGGACCAGGTATGCTGAAGTCACGTATCCGTAGGGTATAACCATGTCAAGTGTACTTTCAGAATTCTCTGTTGTACCTTTTAGAATTATGCCTAAGTACTATCAAAGTGATCCAGGAGTGATATCAAAGTGATCCAGGAGTGGAACACTGGACAGCCGTGAAGAACATGCTAAAGTACCTAAATAGGACTAAAGAAATGTTCTTAGTCTATGGGGGTGATGAATAGCTCGTCGTAAAAGGTTACGTCGACGCTAGTTTCGACACCGACAAGGATGATTCTAAATCTCAGACAGGATACGTGTATATTTTGAATGGAGGAGCTGTGAGCTAGAGAAGCTGCAAGCAAAGCATGATTGCGGGATCTACAGTAGAAGCGGAATACATGGCTGCTGCAGAAGCATCAAGTGAAGGCGTTTGGATCAGGAAATTCATCACTGAGCTTGGTGTGGTTCCAAGTGCATTGGACCCACTTGAGATATTGTGTGACAACACTGGCGCCATAGCACTCGCTAAGGAACCAAGATATCATCCAAAGACCAAGCATATCAACCGCAAGTTTCATATAATCCGAGATTATATAGCAGATGGAGATCTGAAGATTAGCAAAGTACATACAGATCTGAATGTCGCAGATCCATTGACTAAACCTCTTCCACGTGTAAAACATGATCAGCACCTCAGTGCCATGGGTGTGAGATTGTTGCCAAATGTAAACTAGATTATTGACTCTAGTGCAAGTGGGAGACTGTTGGAATTATGCCCTAGAGGCAATAATAAAGATGTTATTATTATAATTCTTGTTCATGATAATGTTTATATTCCATGCTAGAATTGTATTAAGCGGAAACTTTAATACTTGTGTGGTTTGTGAATAACACCGTGTCCCTAGTACGCCTCTATGGACTATCTCATTGATTAATGATGGTTAAGGTTTCCTAACCATGGACATGAGTTGTCGATTAATAATGAGATCATATCATTGGGAGAATGATATGGTGGACAGACCCAAACTAAGCGAAGCAATTAGATCGTGTCATCGTGTTCGTCTTTGCGAAGCTTTTCTTATGTCAAATATTGTATTCCTTAGACCATGAGATAATACAACTCCCTGGTATCGGGAGAAAGCTTTGAGGTCATCAAACGTCATCCTATGAGAGGGTGATCATAAAGGTGTCGCTCAGGTGATCGGAAAGTATCTGTTGGGTTGTATGTATCGAGATGGGATTTGTCCCTCCCAAGTCGGAGAGATATACTTCGGGCCCACTCGGTAATCGATAACAACACCGCTTGCAAGCATGTGGTTAAGGAGTTAATCACAAAGTGATATCAGATTACGGAACGAGTAAAGTACTTGATGTGAACGAGATTGAACTAGGTATGACGGTACCGACGATTGAATCTCGGGCAAGTAAAATATCGCGAGACGAAGGGAATATATATATGGGATTGATTGAATCCTGGCATCGTGGTTCATCCGATATGATCATCGATGAATGTGTGGGAGTCAATATGGGTTACCAGACCCCGCTGTTGATTATTCATAGAAGATCATGTCTGCATATTCTCGAACCCGCAGGGTCACACACTTAACGTGTCTCGACGCTAGGATAGATTGGATAATTGTTTTATGAGTTTTTGTTCGGAGTCTCGGATGGGATCCGGGACATCACGAGAGGTTCCGGAGTGGTCCGGAGAATAAGATTCATATAAGGCAGTGCAGTTTTTGGAGTTCGGAATTGTTCCGGATTAATCGGTATTGTACCGGAAGCTTCTAGAACCTTCCGGAAGGGGACCAACGTGGCCCCACCTTCCGGGAGGGGGCATGGGCCTATGAGGGAGTGCCCTGGCCGCATTGGGCCAGGGTCACAAGGCCCCATAGGGCCCAGCCGGCCTAGAGAGGTTTAAACTCGAGATAGACCTTCTAGAAGGGGGGGTTTCCTTGCCCCCCACTCCTTATCCTTTGGGGCCGCCGGTTTGGGCTTGGGGGAGGGGCTAGGGCTGCGCCCCCTCTATATAAAGAGGGGTGGGGGCGCACCAACCCCCCACACCTTCCCCTCCAACCCTAGCCGCCCTGTTGCCCTCCTCTCTCCCTCCCGACTGCTTGTAGGCGAAGCCCTGCTGCAGAAATTCTCCACCATATACACCACGCCGTCGTGTTGTAGATCCAATCCGTCTCTCCACCATACTTGCTGGTCCGAGGAAGGAGGATACGTCGAGGTGCTGCACGTGTGCATCTCACGGAGGCACCGCCACTTGTGGTGCTAGATCGGATCGGATCGCGAGGAGGAGAAGCGAGTACGACTACATCACCCACGTTCCGACGAACGTTCCGCTGTGCGAATCTTCAAGGGTATGAAGATCTAATCCAATCTCTCTCGTTGTTTGCATCTCCTAGATTAGATCTTGGCTTTCCCTCTGTTCGCATCCGTAGAAAATTTTGATTTACTATGCCGCGAAACCCTTCAAAGAAGACTCTCTGTCCTCTGGGATTAGATGTGCAAAAGATACATGCATGCATTAATGACTGCATCCTCTACCGCGGTAAGGAGTATGAGAATTTAGATAAATGCCCGGTATGCAACGCGTTGCGGTATAAGATCAGACGAGATGACCCTGGTGATGTTGAGGGAGAGCCCCTCCGGAAGAGGGTTCCTGCTAAGGTTATGTGGTATGCTCCTATAATACCAAGGTTGAAACGCATGTTCAGAAACAAAGAGCATGCCAGGTTGTTGCGATGGCACAAAGAAGACCGTAAGAAAGACGGGAAGTTGAGACACCCTGCTGATGGGTCACAGTGGAGAAAAATCGAGAGAGACTTCCCAGACTTTGCAGGTGACGCAAGGAATTATGGTTTGGTCTAAGTACGGATGGCATGAATCCTTTTGGGGAGCAGAGCTGCAGTCACAGCACCTGGCCCGTGACTCTATGTATCTACAACCTGCCTCCTTGGTTGTGCATGAAGCGTAAGTTCATTATGATGCCAGTGCTCATCCAAGGCCCGAAGCAACCGGGCAACGACATTGATGTGTACCTTAGGCGATTAGTTGAAGAACTCTTACAGTTGTGGGGCAAACCAGGTGTACGTGCATGGGATGAGAACAAACAGGAGCCATTTGATCTACGAGGGTTGTTATTCGTAACCATTAATGATTGGCCTGCTCTTAGTAACCTTTCAGGACAGACAAACAAGGGATATAAGGCATGCACCCACTGTTTAGATAAGACCGAAGGTACATATTTGCATAAATGCAAGAAGGTTGTGTACCTGGCGAATCGACGATTTCTTCCGACCAATCATCCCGTAAGAAAGAAAGGCAAGCATTTCAAAGGTGAGGCAGATCACCGGAAGAAGCCTGAACTCCCTGCTGGTGATGATGTATTTGGTATGGTCAAGGACAAAGAAGTAATCTTTGGAAAGGGTCCCGGCGGTCAATCAGTTCCGAACGACGTCGCTACAGGACACGCACCCATGTGGAAGAAGAAATCTATATTTTGGGAGCTGCCATATTGGAAAGTCCTGCGTGTCCGCTCTTCAATCGACGTGATGCACGTGACGAAGAATCTCTGCGTGAACCTGCTAAGATTCCTAGGCGTGTATGGGAAGACAAAAGATACACCTGAAGCACGGGAGGACCAAAAAATTATGAAAGACCCAAAGAACATGCATACACATGACAAGACGGATAAAGGGCGTCACTTAAGTCGTGCCAGCTATGCTCTTACCAAAGCAGAGAAGGAAATCTTTTTTGAAGTCCTTTACAGTATCAAGGTGTCGTCGGGCTTCTCATCTAATATAAAGGGGATAATAAATATGGCAGAGAAAAAGTTCCAAAACCTGAAGTCTCATGACTGTCACGTGATTATGACGCAGTTGCTTCCGATTGCATTGAGGGGGCTTCTACCGGAAAATGTTCGAGTACCCATTGTGAAGCTGTGTGCATTCCTCAATGCAATATCTCAGAAGGTAATCAATCCAGATATTCTGCCAAGGTTACAGAAGGATGTGGTACAATGTCTTGTTAGTTTTGAATTGGTGTTCCCACCATCCTTCTTCAATATTATGACGCATCTCCTGGTTCATCTAGTGGAAGAGATTGCCATTCTCGGTCCGGTATTTCTGCACAATATGTTCCCCTTTGAGAGGTTCATGGGAGTCTTAAAGAAATATGTTCATAACCGTGCTAGACCAGAAGGAAGCATCTCCAAGGGATATGGAACATAGGAGGTCATTGAGTTTCGTGTTGA
Organism: Avena sativa; assembly: GCA_916181665.1. Classification (NCBI taxonomy): domain Eukaryota; kingdom Viridiplantae; phylum Streptophyta; class Magnoliopsida; order Poales; family Poaceae; genus Avena; species Avena sativa. The sequence continues at coordinate 376,778,211 of OV702279.1, read as the reverse complement.
CTTTATTCCTGACCTTAAGCCGATTGGTGTTTCTGACTCGCGGCATGAGGGAAGACTAAGTGGAAAAGGCACGCTGGGAAAGAAAGCAATGATATGTAGGGACGGGGATTCTTTCACTAAAGCACACTACACAGTTCTACATAATTCCACCTTGGCAGCTCCGTATATCGAGGAACACAAGAATATTGTACGCTCCAAAAACCCGGGGAAGCCTGAATCATGGATTACAGATGAACACATGAAGTATTTCGGTGGTTGGATGCGGACACATCTCTTGAATGACACCACTGTTGGAGATCAGCTATACTTGTTGGCCGCGTCACCATCTTCTACTGTATTGAATTTTCAAGGGTACGAAATAAATGGGAATACATTCTACATGATCGCCCAAGATAAAAAGAGCACCAACCAAAATAGTGGTGTCCGCTTTGATGCAATAGACGAGAATGGACAAAAGGACACATATTATGGTTACATAGAGGAGATATGGGAACTAGACTATGGAGTCTCTTTTAAGGTCCCTTTGTTTCGCTGCAAATGGGTCAACCTGAATGGGGAAGGGGTAAAGATAGACCAGTTGTACGGAATGACAACAGTGGATCTCAACAATCTTGGTTATAGAGATGAACCATTCGTCCTAGCCAATGATGTGTCTCAGGTTTTCTATGTGAAGGACATGTCCTCCAGACCGAAAAAAGAAAAAATATACAAACGAATACATCATATGATGAGCCAAAGCGTCACATAGTTCTTTCAGGGAAAAGAAACATCGTGGGAATCGAGGACAAGACAGACATGTCAGAAGATTATAATAAGTTTGATGAAATTCCGCCCTTCACAGTGAAAACTGACCCAAGCATTCAGTTAAGTAAAGAAGATGCTCCATGGTTACGTCTGAAGCGGTCATAAGGAATGACATATGCCAAGAAGTTCATGCTCATATTATGTAACTCTAGTTCATGTCTTTCGCGGTTTGTGGCTTGACCGAAGGATATCTTTCGCGGTTTGTGGCCTTTAGTCCCGGTTTTGTAGTCTCAGTTTTTAATATTAATAAATGTCTTGAGTGTTAGTCCCGTTTTGTGGCTGGACCGGGAGTGCCTCTATGACCAGTTTCTCGGAGATGCCGGAGGACTGGGCTCCGTCGGCATCTCCCTGAAACTGGCCGCAGTGGTTTCCCTGCTCTCGAAAACCATCTTGCAGCTTGTAACTTCACTAACTAGATCAATACGCCTCGGAGCTAACTAATTTCACATATTAGGGAGTGCCTCTATGACCAGTTTTTTCGGAGATGCCGGAGGACTGGGCTCCGTCGGCATCTCCCTGAAACTGGCCGCAGTGGTTTCCCTGCTCTCGAAAACCATCTTGCAGCTTGTAACTTCACTAACTAGATCAATACGCCTCGGAGCTAACTAATTTCACATATTAGGGAGTGCCTCTATGACCAGTTTCTCGGAGATGCCGGAGGACTGGGCTCCGTCGGCATCTCCCTGAAACTGGCCGCAGTGGTGTCCCTGCTCTCGAAAACCATCTTGCAGCTTGTAACTTCACTAACTAGATCAATACGCCTCGGAGCTAACTAATTTCACATATTAGGGAGTGCCTCTATGACCAGTTTCTCGGAGATGCCGGAGGACTGGGCTCCGTCGGCATCTCCCTAAAACTGGTCGTAGTGGTGTCCCTGCTCTCTAAAACCATCTTGGAGATGCCTAGAACTGGCTGGAGGACTGGACTCACAAGGATGCCTATTTATAGTACAAGCAGCTCGGCATAATGTCGACACTCACGACATAATGTCGACACTCACGACATAATGTCGACACTCACCCCTATTATTAGTGCTGACTCATCTTTAGTTCCGGTTGGTGTCTCCAACCGGGACTAAAGGTTCATCTTTAGTCCCGGTTGGTGACACCATCCGGGACAAGGTACAAGCCGCACGACATAATGTCGACACTCACCCCTATTATTAGTGTTGCCTGGCCCACTCTGCCGCAATCCCTTCAGTCGCGGTTGGTTTCTCCAACCGGGACTAAAGATGAACCCTCTCTTTATATAGGCATTTCCCTCTATTTATTAGGTAACACTGAAGACATTTATTAATATTAAAAACTGGGACAAACCGGGACTAGCTAACACTCAGGACTAAAGACGCCCCCTTTAGTCATAATCATGCCTAGTCCTATAGTACGCAGCTTCAGGGTCTTCATCGTCATCGTCATCATCATCGTCATCGTCACCTGCCACTCCGGGGATCCTCAGCCCATCCATGGCATATACCAGGGGCCATTCCAGCCTCGGATTCACGGCGAGCGGGAGAGGGGTCTCCTGGAAGACGATGCCGCTACCATCGGGACAGTGTGGTGCCTGTGGCGGGTGGACTTGTGGGCACCGTAGGCGAGGATGGTCTCCCCCGGCGATGTAGAGCATCACTCCGATGATAGTATGGTTCGCCCACCACAGACGACGGCCGGCTTCGTTGTGGTTCACCGGTGGCGGGCCATCACCCTCGTACCTGGCGAGCTCCCTTTCCCGCCTATTAGCGAAGAAGGCATTCCAGGTGTCGTAGTTGTCGGGATCCCACCGAGGATCCATCCGCTGCTCCGGCGTGAGCTCATGGTAGAAGTGGTTTTTGATGGCCGCCTGGCGTGCGGAACCTTGAGGGACAGGAGGGACAGGAACCCCTCCAGCGCTCAGCATCTAGCCGGCGGGCGGCCGGTAGCCCGGCGGACAAGGGTAGTTGGAGGCGCACAGCGCCTCGGTCTCCTCGAGGGTCAGAATGGCCCAGTAGGCGTTGTACATTGTTCTAAGAGAGGAAGGTGTGGATGTGTGGATAGCCATGACACGATCACCCTAAATATAGAGGGAAAGGGCGGGAAAACTTGGCGTGAAGCTTTGGGAAATGGCGGGAAATATCTTTAGTCCCGGTTAGTGACTACATCCGGGACTAAAAGCTCTAGTAGAAATGAAAGGGCGGGAAAACTTGGCGGGAAGAGGTGGGAAATGGCGGAAAATATTTTTAGTCCCGGTTTGTGACTACATCCGGGACTAAATGTAAATCCTTCGCGTGTTCGACCATAGTTAGAAATTCAGACAATTCAAAACGGGCATAATAAATTCAAAAAAAAAACCGAACAATGAAAATCCTTCGCGTGGTGTCATATTTTGTTACATAGTTGAAAGGAAAAATACCAGACTTGGTATATTGATCATGTTTCGAAAAAACCTTCACAAAATGACCTATCATGTTCGAGGTTTCATGGCTTTCGGTCCAAATGACCGATGTTATGTGCTGAATCACGGCATAGTTTGTGATGTTGTGCCCATATTATGCATGTGTGTGGACATTGGTATGGAGAACAATGTTGCAGGAGGAAGTTTTCCTTTTTGTCGCACGGAAAAGCCCTTTTCCATTTTCCGAGCGCAAAAAACGGGTCGTTTTGTGAAGTAACCACCAAAATGCCGTTTCAGAATGCTACCGTCCCATTTTCCTAAAATACTAGACCACCTTACATGGACTATCTCCCAACCGGTACATCTCAAACCTTTTCGTCCATCCAGGGTAAAAAGGACAAATGTCTGCCGAATCGGTAGGAAGTGGGTCCGATTTGTACTACAGGTACATGATCTATCGCCCGTGATTTTTTGAAAAAATCATTTTTAGACTCGCAATATGTGGTTTCTTCAGAGATCCAATGCAAGTTCTAACGATGCTCGTCCCCTATCTTCATGCACACCGGTTCGACCATAGTTAGAAATTCAGATAATTCAAAACGGGCATAATAAATTCAAAAAAAACGAACGATGAAAATCCTTCACGTGGTGTCATATTTTGTTACATAGTTGAAAGGAAAAATACCATACTTTGTAAATTGATCATGTTTCGAAAAAACCTTCACAAAATGACCTATCATGTTCGAGGTTTCATGGCTTTCGGTCCAAATGACCGATGTTATGTGCTGAATCACGGCATAGTTTGTGATGTTGTGCCCATATTATGCATGTGTGTGGACATTGGTATGGAGAACAATGTTGCAGGAGGAAGTTTTCCTTTTTGTCACACGGAAAAGCCCTTTTCCATTTTCCGAGCGCAAAAAATGGGTTGTTCTGTGAAGTAACCACCAAAATGCCGTTTCAGAATGCTACCATCCCATTTTCCTAAAATACTAGACCACCTTACATGGACTATCTCCCAACCGGTACATCTCAATCCTTTTCATCCATCCCGGGTAAAAAGGACAAATGTCTGCCGAATCGGTAGGAAGTGGGTCCGATTTGTACTACAGGTACATAATCTATCGCCCGTGATTTTTTGAAAAAATCATTTTTAGACTCGCAATATGTGGTTTCTTCAGAGATCCAATGCAAGTTCTAACGATGCTCGTCCCCTATCTTCATGCACACTGGTTCAACCATAGTTAGAAATTCAGATAATTCAAAACGGGCATAATAAATTCAAAAAAAAAACGAACAATGAAAATCCTTCGCGTGGTGTCATATTTTGTTACATAGTTGAAAGGAAAAATACCATACTTGGTATATTGATCATGTTTCGAAAAAACCTTCACAAAATGACATATCATGTTCGAGGTTTCATGGCTTTCGGTCCAAATGACCGATGTTATGTGCTGAATCACGGCATAGTTTGTGATGTTGTGCCCAATTATGCATGTGTGTGGACATTGGTATGGAGAACAATGTTGCAGGAGGAAGTTTTCCTTTTTGTCGCACGGAAAAGCCCTTTTCCATTTTCCGAGCGCAAAAAACAGGTTGTTCTGTGAAGTAACCACCAAAATGCCGTTTCAGAATGCTACCGTCCTATTTTCCTAAAATACTAGACCACCTTACATGGACTATCTCCCAACCGGTACATCTCAAACCTTTTCGTCCATCCCGGGTAAAAAGGACAAATGTCTGCCGAATCGGCAGGAAGTGGGTCCGGTTTGTACTACAGGTACATGATCTATCGCCCGTGATTTTTTGAAAAAATCATTTTTAGACTCGCAATATGTGGTTTCTTCAGAGATCCAATGCAAGTTCTAACGAAAATGGTTTGTACTACAGGTACATTAATTATTTTTTAAAACAGAAAATGGTTTTGAATTATTTATTCAAATCCAAACACTTTTTATGTTTAAAGTTTTTCTAAATTCCAAATTAATTATCATTTAAAAAACAATACAAATTTAAACCCCAAAATAAAAAATAAGGCGGGAACAGAGAGAAAATACCTGAATTTTTTTGAAAACAGGGGAATATGTCCCGATTGGAACCACCAACCGGGAGTAAAGACCCCCTGCGCGCCAACCCTTGGTCTGCTGAAAATATTGGAGTATACGTCCCGGTTGGTGGCTCCAACCGGTACATAGAACCCTTTAGTCCCGGTTGGAGCCACCAACCGGGACGTATTCTCCTTCCCCTTCATAACGACGCGCCTCTTCCTCTTCTTCCTTTCTCCAATCTCTGCAACTCAGACACGCGCACACAGAGCACAGGGAGACGCCTCTGCCCCGCCGCCAAGCTTCCCGCGCCGCCGCCTCACCGTCAGCTGCCCGTGGTCGTCAGTGCCGCAGCTTCGTCAAGCTTCCCGCGCCGCCGCCCCACCGTCAGGCTGCCCAACGACCGTCGCCACCACCTCCAACGACCGTCTCCGCGCGTCGTCACCGGCCGCCAGAAGGTACGGCCTGCCTCCATCCTCCCCCTCTCCATCATGCCTCTGTCCTCCCCCTCCTCCTCCTCCCCCTGCCGCCACGGGCAGGCACCGACGGGCAAAGCCCGGGTGGGTGCGACAGCGGCGCGAGATGTGCGGCGGCGGCGACAGCGGCGCGAGATGTGCGGTGGCGGCGGCGCGAGATGTGCGGCGGCGGCGACAGCGGCGCGAGATGTGCGGCGGCGGCTGCTCCCGCCGGCGAGCCCAACGTGGCGTCTAGGTGGCATCCGCGTGGCCCTGGTCCCACCAGTCATCCTCTAGGGCTAGCTCCTTCTCTGGTGACAGATGACCCTGTTTCCCCTTTGCTTGCGTGGCTGCTGAGGTGGCTCCGGGCCCCACCTGTCAGCCACTATGGCTAGTTGTTACTATGGTGCAAAAGGTTTAAACATTTGATTTAATAATTTCAGAATTTGAATAAAACTTGTAAATTCAATAACTTTTAATCTGTAATTCAGAAAAATACAAATAATATACCAAAATGTTCAGAAAAATGAGAACTATCTATCTATGCTATAATCATGCATTTTTCAACAACTTAAATGACAAGTTTAATTAGAACACCCTAGTAACCCTAACAGGTGATTCTGGAGTTCCTTGAGTTAGGGTTTGCGCCCCTCGGAACCCCGATTAACTTGTCGAGCATGCTTTAGGGTTACATTCCAATGCACATTAACTTGTCGTATCATGATCATTGCTTGAGCATTGCATCGATGCCATGTGTTGATTGTTTCCCTTTCTTTCCGGTGATTTGGTTCTTCTCGGTAGAATACGATATCGAGATCGAGATTGATTCCAATATGGTATTTTGTTAGTATCTAGTGTTACCTATCTGTTGGATAGTTTCCCTTTTGTAGCCTTATACTCATGTTCCCCTCTCATATGCATCCGAGGTTTCTCCGAACTAGGTTTTACACCCCTCGGAACTCCGGAATATTGATTTTAGTTGATTTTAGCTAGAGTTACCTATCTACTACACGGTTTCCTTTTTGTAGCTAGGTTTAGGGTTTAGGGTTTCTCTTCATTTTTATTATTGTGTATGTATATATTAGGGTTTCTCCTTAACTTTCTCCTTTAGCCGCTTTGACTTATTCGTTTTTCCACCTATGCAGAAAATATGGACCCACACGTCAGATACGAAGAAAAGGAAGAGTTGATCCAAGGTGTGATCCGTGGGGAAGATAATTTAGACGTATCAACGTTTCTGAACAACTCCGGTGAGGGTGATCCTCTTTTTACCGGAATAGACAACTTGTTTGAGGTTGAAGGTGTTGCCTTCCGCGAGGGAGAAGGCGATGCCTTGTGTAATCGAGAAGACGACCGCTCCGGCGAGGTGCATGTAATATAAATCAATTTATTAATTAATCATCTTCTATCTATATAGAAATAGTAACGACGATCTTTCTTCTTTTAGCCCTCCGGATCGAAGGAATCTACTAAAAAGAGCAGACGAGGCCCAACCAAAAAGTTGCAAGACCATGAGAGGTTCAGGATCGAAGATGTCGCTGATGACGGCAAACCGACAGCTCCCGAAGTTGTCGCAACCAAATTTGTGGCACAATGCGGAGTAATCGTTAGGGACTTAATCCCGATCACCATTAGAAATTGGAATAGGCCTGCTAATGCGGATGAAGAGGGAACATGTTTATTTGTCCCTAACCACGCCAAAGATTTACTGTGGAAGAGGCTCATGGTTAATTTCAAACTACCGAAGATAGAGCTGGATCCAAATGCGGAGGATCCAGTTGAGGACGCCTTACAACATGGGAGAGCCATGGAGGCTAAGGTCAGGGAGTGGGCTTTGAAGAAGATGGCCCAGTATTTCACCAACTGGAAGAAAATATTGCACCTTGACTATGTCGTGAAAAACAAGACTCCCGATTTCAAGAATATTCAGTTTGAGAAGATAAAACCATTCTGGGCTGAGTTTGTGGAATACAAGAAATCAGAAAAAGCTAAGAAAATGTCTGAAACGAATAAGCTGAATGCTGCTTACAAGAAGTATCACCATACTATGGGGCAAGGTGGCTACAGGGCTGGCATTCCTAAGTGGGAGAAACTTGAGAATGAACTGCGTGCTAAAAAGATCACCCCAGAGACAGACGATTGGGTAGAACGTGCAAGGAATTGGTTTTACGAGCATGGGGGCACGTTGGACTCGGAAGGGAGGTGTATATATAACATACGACATAAAGAAGACCCCTTGCCAATCGAGAGGATCAGAAAAGCAGTAAAGGTTGTTAAAGATGGGGACTTCATTCCCGATAGAGAGAATGATGAGCTCACACTCGCCCTTGGAAATAAGGAACATGATGGAAGAACACGAGGCACAAGAGGCTCCCAACCATGGAGGACTGGGTTTCCCGAAGAGAGGAAGAAATATCCTGATAGAAGCCGTCAGAGGAGAAAGGACAGGGTGGAAGTTGAAGCAAATAGTCAGAAAGAGCGAATGCGTTTAATTGAAGAACGATTAAAGCAACAACAAGATGAAATTAACGCACTTAAAGAGCAAAGTACTACCGGCCCATCTCAGCAGCACACTGCATTCGATGCTACCGGCCTATCGAATAATCGAAAAAGCAGTGTGGCTTCCACCAAGGTCCCGGGTGATGACAATGGCGATGACGATGATGCACCGACGATGGCTCCTGTTGGCTACCCAGTGGATGATATTACAGAGATGACACACTGCGAGCTACATGTCAAAGTTGTGAACATATAAATGAAGGTGGCGGTCGGCTATGCCTTACCAATTGGACCCACACCAACTTACCACTGTCGTCCGGTTCCAGAGGGCTACGCTGTTGTCGGCGTGGATGAAATCATGCCCACCTTTAAAGTTTTGGATCTTCACTACCCTGCAGGTGAAGGGGATGTGACTGTGCTGGGAGACGCAAAAAACGTCACCATTCTATGGCCGAAGGAATGTATCGTGCTTCGAAATCACACGCCAAGGCCATCTTCGCCGCCGCCTCACCCGTCTCCAGCGAGGTCGTCGCCGCTGCGGCAGCCGTCTTCGTCGCCTCACCCGGCTCTGTTGCCTCACCAATCTCCGGCGCAGCCATCGCCGCGGGAGCCATCACCGACGCCTAAGGGTCAAAAGCGTAAGCGTACCGCTACTGTGCCTCGTGGTAAGCGATCGCCGAAACGTAAACAAGAGCCTCTTCCAAAAGTACCAAAGGTTCCTCCCAAGAGAGCTTATGACTGTACTGAAGAGGAGACTGCGGCGATCGTTGATGCGGAAACGACAGCGTTTTTCGCTAAGCTGAGGCGGCCGAAAGAGCCAGAGTTCCCCAGCACCAAAGAAGAAAAAGCCAAAGTGTTGAAAATGCTAAAGAATCTTCATCAACCCGAGCCAAAGCTGTCATCAGACTATGAGCGTTCTATTCTCAAGTCACACGCGGCACAAAAAGCCTTGAAGAGCAGTACTGATGCAAGAGAGAAATCTGTTGCCCAGCTCGGAGAACAAGCAAAACAGACTTGCGCCCCTCTCAAGGTGATTTCTCAAACCAATGTGGGGTCGAGCAAATATGGGGCCGAAGAGCAGTATGATCCAGAGGTAGTTGCACAATACGGAGAAGCTGCCGCTGCTCAAGGTATGAGTATTGCCCAGTACTTATCCCAGTTAGAGTTCTTCCCCGTGAGTGAAGTAGCATACAGATACCAGTACGGAAAACCTCTCGTCAAACCTGAGGAGGTAAACAATCTTCCAACAAAAATGCGAAGATTGCATAACTGGTACATGCATGCCACAAGGGCCGAGGCTAACTGGATAGTGCTGAGGGTTACAAAAAAGCATCATGGGAAAGAAAAGGATGACATGATATCCATTGAATTTTATGAACTATTTCAATTATTCAATCAAGACGCCTTGGACAAATCGATCATCAGTGCCTATTGTCTGTAAGTACTAATTCTGTAATTAATTTAGTCTCCATCTATATTATTTTGTTTATTGCATGTATATAATCATACTGTAATATGCAGAATGAAGATTCTCGAATGCAGCAGAGGACAAATCTATGACATTGGCTTCATTGACCCATATTGGGTTCATGAAACTAATCTCAAAATAAGCCCCCAGGATACGGAGGATAATATAGTACACGCGTTAAGGTTTCAAGAAACCAAAAGGGAAATACTATTTCCTCACAACTTCGAGTGAGTGTTATTGTCTTGTATACACTTTCTATTTCGCTTACTCGATGTTAAGTATATAATTGATTAGTTATGCATTTGCAGCTTCCACTATATTCTGTTAATCATTCAACTTGACAAAGGGCGTGTACTAGTCATGGACTCGAAACATAAACCCCTTGAGACGTGGAAGGACATGCAGATACTTCTCCAGCGGTAATTCTAATCATTACGACACTATATCGGCAACGTTCGTGAATTTTATGATATCAAGTACTTAATAACTTATTTTATTCGTTTTCTACGCCGGGCAGCGCTTGGAAACGGTTCACCAACAAGGCTAGGGGTGTTTGGAAAGAGGAGCTTACATTTCAACCACTAGATGTAAGCACCACTAGCTATATCCGCGCATCTCTTTGATTCTAGTTTTGATACAGTTATTATCATGCTTGATTATTATTTTGATTGAACTCTGTTCTCGTAAAGTGCCTGACGCAGGGACCAGGTAACAATCTATGTGGATACTATGTATGCGAGTTCATCCGGCAGACGTGCGATGAGAAGGGCAGAAATTTAGAGCAACTCCACGTACGTAAACAATTTCTATAGTTTTTAATTACAATCAAAATGTGTTTAGTTTCATTCATATAGGCTGACTCCTTTTTTAAATCATATCGAACGTCTACGGGACGGTCTTCTGCCAAAGGATCGCGTACGAGCAATTCAGAAGGAATTGGCGGGATTCTTGGATGCAGAAGTCCTAGACCCAAAAGGGGAATACTACTCGGCTGTGTATAGACAATAAGAATTGTAAAAATAGCAACTTTCAAGAAATTGGCCGGTAGCATCGAATAGCAACTTTTTATGTAGTGCATGAACTCGATTTGTGTATTGAATATAATATTGTCATCATGATGTAATATAAGGTTCCTTCATTGATAAGTGCAAATCACTAAATAAACAATAAAACAACCCTAATGAATTCTCTGCCGCGGCACAAAAAGTGGCGAAAATGCTGCCGTGGCAACAAAATGTGCCAAAATAAATTCTCTGCCGCGGCAGAGAAATGAGCCAAATCTCTGCCGCGGCAGAAGGTTATTAGTCCCGGTTCGTGTCCCCCCCTCGCCCTCTGCTGCTGCCATGTGTGCAACCTTTAGTCCCGGTTGATGGGGCAACCGGGACTAAAGGTTGGAGCTTTAGTCCCGATTGCCCCGTCCCGGTTGGGCAACCGAGACTAAAGCACCGTACCAACCGGGATCTATAGGGCTGTTTCCACCAGTGTATGTTGTAACTTGCAGCAAGACGGAGTACAATAATCCGTTGTCCACGGAAACCATGACCTACGAGTCCAGGAGAGAAGATAGGTTGCATAAAAAGAAGGATCGGGAAGAAGCAAAAAAAAAGAAAGAAAAAGGCTAAAGCTATCGGACATGTGGGTAAATGGCTGACCCCACACGTCAGCGGGACACTAGGGGGCCCAACGCAGAAGATGGAGTCAAATGTGTCGTATCCCTGCACCAAGTCCATGGGCCGTCTCAGGCCGCTTTGGGGCCCACTCACTATATATTCTAGCCCCGCTACTGCTAGTCCATGATAGTACTTGTTCATGCAAACTTCCAGCATGTTGTCGTCGGCTCATCGTACTGCAATGCAAGTCTGCAATCGGACTCATACACAAGTGGTACGGTGCCCAAGTGTGACACCTTTAATTTCTTCTCGTGAGATCGATGGAGAAAACCACAGCAACTAGGAAGTCCAAGAAAAAACTAGCTACTGTATGTATTCCCTCCAAAGTCCAAACATGCATGGTGCTCGAGTTTGTTTTTACTAAGATGCTCGATCGACTTTTCTACACAAGAAAGTGCATCATGATGTTGTAGTACTAGTAGAGAAGGCGTGTGCAACGTGCCGGGGACCGAAAAAACGCTCACGGCTTAACTCTTGTGACGGCGCATGGCCCACAAGGCGGGCGTGACGGCAACGCATGCTTAATTGCATGCTGATTTACTACTCCTACTCGTTTGCACGACTCGTGATCGATGTAATTTAGTACTACTACTCGATCGTTTGAGCATTCACAAATCTAAATCTGCTTGGGCATATGTATATATAGCGCTGAGTTAATTAATTAGCACTCCCTCCCTCCCTCCGTCGTTCCAAAATAAGTGAGTTCACTTTTGGCTAGATTCGTATGCATGTATCTAGACACAACAAAACAAGTCTAGATATATATATGCATTTAGACAAAGTGAAGACAATTATTTTAGAATGGAGCGAGTACTAGCTGTTAGGCGTACGTGTGTCCAGATATATACGCTCCATCAAACAATGAACAAATATATAGTACTATATATACTAGCACAAACAAACCAACACATATTACGATTAAAGTGACATAAGATACAATGATCCAGTGACCAACAACAAACCAACATATATAGTAGTACTACTACGTACCAAGGCGGAGTACTACTATATTACTAACTTACTACATATTACACACCAGTTTATTAGGCCAATAATGCGCATAAGCTAGCTATAGTAGCTAACTAATTGGCCACCCATCATGCTAGCATCATCTCGCATCCTCACACATAGCATAACACAGTCACACAACACTGCTGCTACTGCTACAAGACAGAGTGGATGTGTAAATACGGGACCAATCGTATCTACACATCCGCAGCAGCAGCTAAAACGACGCAAGGGATGATGCAGCAGCTAGCACCAATAATCACTCGGCCGGGGATCGTACTCAACTACAGTCCGCACTGATACGGGACGCCCAATAGTAGATGTGTCCCATGTGGCCGGCCGGCGGATTTTACTAAGATGCTCGATCGACTTTTCTACACAACATGATGTTGTAGTACTAGTAGAGAAGGCGTGTGCAACGTGCCGGGGACCGAAAAAACGCTCACGGCTTAACTCTTGTGACGGAGCATGGCCCAACAAGGCGGGCGTGACGGCAACGCATGCTTAATTGCATGCTGATTTACTACTCCTACTCGTTTGCACGACTCGTGATCAATGTAATTTAGTACTACTACTCGATCGTTTGAGCATTCACAAATCTAAATCTGCTTGGGCATATATATATATATATATATATATATATATATATATATATATATATATATATATATATATATATATATATATAGAAAGCCTATTCAGCACCCAGGGTGCAGGATAGTTATTTTGCACCCAACATATTTTTAAACTGTTAGATTTACAAAATTATGTTTTGTATACGAATAATTATGTTCATATATTCACCACAACCAAAAAATTTGACACAAAAATAAAGTTTATGAGTCATTATAGTGTGAAAAACACCAAAAATATGTCTTTTGCGTTGAATTTTTTTATGGTATGTAAACAAAAAAAATTATGTCATTTCTAAATTTTATTATGTTCTTCTCGACTTACGAAGTAATACAAAACTTACGTGACATAAAAATAATATAAGGTTCTAAAGATAGAGGGTGGGTGTAGAATAAGTATTCTACACCCTAGGTGTCAAATAGCGCCACCCTATATATATATATATATATATATATATATATATATATATATATAGCGCCGAGTTAATTAATTAGCACTCCCTCCCTCCCTCCGTCGTCCCAAAATAAGTGAGTTCACTTTTGGCTAGATTCGTATGCATGTATCTAGACACAACAAAACAAGTCTAGATATATATACTATGCATTTAGACAAAGTGAAGACAGTTATTTTAGAATGGAGCGAGTACTAGCTGTTAGGCGTACGTGTGTCCAGATATATACGCTCCATCAAACAATGAACAAATATATAGTACTATATATACTAGCACAAACAAACCAACACATATTACGATTAAAGTGACATAAGGTACAATGATCCAGTGACCAACAACAAACCAACATATATATAGTAGTACTTCGTACCAAGGCGGAGTACTACTAGTATATCACTAACTTACTAATACATCTTACACACCAGTTTATTAGGCCAATAATACGCATAAGCTAGCTATAGTAGCTAGTAACTAATTGGCCACCCATCATGCTGGCATCATCTCGCATCCTCACACTACATAGCATAACACAGTCGGTCACACAACACTGCTGCTACTGCTACAAGACAGAGTGGATGTGTAGATACGGCCGGGACCAATCGTATCTACACATCCGCAGCAGCTAAACCGACGCAAGGGATGATGCAGCAGCTAAGCTAGCACCAATAATCACTCGGCCGGGGATCGTACTCAACTATAGTCCGCACTGATATGGGACGCCCAATAGTAGATGTGTCCCATGTGGCCGGCCGGCGGATTTTCGCCGCCGGACTGCCTGTCCTTGCTCCACGAAACCCAGCCATCTGCATGGACAAACGTGTCGATCGATGGAGCAACCGATGAATACGACCAATGCAACGCGTGGTCGCCCCTTCATGCAGGTAGGTCTGCACACCAGCGGTGAGGCCTAGCTTCCCCTGGCAGAGCGGAAGGAGCTACGTACGTACTATACGGTGCAAGACTGGAATACAAAGCCCGATAGATGGGCCATCGTGGACCTGTCGGCCCTGCGCCGTGATGACGTCGTGTTGCCGGGGCCGGCGGGCGTAGAGCTCGCAATCCTGGAACACCGCGCGCGGCGGCGTCCCCGAAGACGAAATCAACCGTCCCCCATATGCGGCATCCACGATACTAGTATTGTAGCTTGGTGTTGGCTAGAAGTGTGTCCTAGAAACCCTGCCTGGATATCACACTGGTAGAATATCGAGCGATCCGAGTCGCAGAAGAGGGCAACGGCCTGTTTGTCCTCTGGGCCGCCTGCCGTGTTGCGAATGCACAAGTCGAGCGCCATGAAGCCATCCTCTCTTACAGCTGCATGCATGGAAACGGCGCGAAAATTGATTAGCAGAATGGCGTTGAGACCATATTCCTGGTTGGGATGACAACGTGCTCCTCGTACACCCCTTCCCGGATGTACACGACCAAGTAGCCCGATGCTGGGTATGACGACCCATTGAAACGCATCAGTGCGGCCGTTATGGTCGTCATGTCGCCGCGGCCGCCACGCCCTCCCGGCTTGGCGATGGCAGCGGCCGCTTGCGCCAGGCCCAGCAACAGCGGCGACCACGACGGCGAGCGCCAGCAGCAGCACGCAGCTGGTCCGAGGCATCGAGTGCCGAGTACGTGGTGGTGAACCGCTCAAAAAACTGTGTGTCTGTCTCAGAGCCGGTCCAAGGATGTTGAGGGCCCTAGGGCAACACAACAAAATTGGGCCCTTGTTTAAAGAGAGCTTCCCTGGGGCCAAGAGGGGCAATTGCCCCCCCCACCACCACCACACACACACTCGAGAAAACAACATAAGTATATTTGTGGTAAAATTTAGTTTCAGCATGATTAGTGTTCATGGGTCTCTCAACGATGTCTATTAAGGTTCATCACTTGTTTATACACGAAACACTTAAAAAAATTATTCTATAATATAAATATTAATATAATGCAATAGCAAATTAAATGATCTGTATATTTTATAGATCTGTGATCTTTGAAATCTTGGCGAAGATATCCTAAACTACCTATTACTATTGATCTAGCAAACTATATACCATTATATTTATTTCTATCAATTTCTTATTGTGTTTATATGCATGTTCAAAAAATAGTAGAAGAGTTGAGTAATGCACTGAACTAATAAGAGGATGAAATAGTCTTTCAAACATGCATGATGGGGACAAGTAGGACCGTCAGGGAGAGGAGAGCTGCTTATGAAATTGTATACTTACATGATTGTGTCGTTAGTTTCAATAATAGATACTCACAACATTGTGAAGTCACATGAGGGTCGGTGTTTGCTACACATTTGAAGAGGCCAGAGAAATGTTGGAGTATTTTTCAAAAAATAGGAGTCAGAATAGAGTCATTGTAGGCTACATCTTGGACCATCTATATTTTCTACAATAGAATTATTCTACATTGTTGGGTCTCAAAAGTAATACACTAATATAGGTACACAAGCAAAATTATGGGTTGGGCCCCTTCATCGTAGGGCCCGGGGCGAGTGCCCCTCTGCCCCGCCCTATGGGCCGGCCCTGGTCTGTCTGTGCGTGTGTGGATCGGAGGGAGCAGGCTGCTGGAGCTGTGAGGGTTGGGTTTGGGTTCTCTCACCCACCGGTCCTTTATGTAGGGCGGAGCAGTACGTATAATACGCGCGTGGATGGACAAGGCAACTGGGGACGGACTGAGCCGCTTCATGATTCGATCCCACGAGATACTAGCTAGTACTACTGGCTAGTCCTTAGCTTGATGTCCTGGACGACGAGAAAGTGGACGGAGCGTACGTCCAGTCTTGCTGCAGCCGGTCAATTTTGAAGTGCATGGGCGCGCGCCTAGAGCATCCCTCACGCAGGAGACGTGATTTTCTCCAACACAAGTCATGCGGTCATTTTGGCTAGAGCATCCCTCACCAAGTTTTGCTCTCTCCTAATACGTACCAACCACCTTAATTAGACTCTAATCTCTCACGCTCACCATAAAGGTTTGCTCTCATCTCTCATCTACATCATTGTTAATCATCCTCACAGCATCAGAACAATCTAGTTCAACAATATAATGAACGGGGTAGTACAGTACTCCATTCCAAAGCAAGAGTGCAACCCTCCAAGCATGCCACTAGTTCCACCTCCAGCGGATCGGAGAAGAGCAGGAAGGAATATATCATCGGCAAGAGGAGAAAACGATGCTCCCCGCAGAATCATACTTGATCCACCCTCCTTCGTCGCCTCCACATAAGAGCCGTACGTCAGCGTTGAGCTTCCCCCATCCCGCTGGGGGCCGTGTCCATCTCTCCTTGGCAGCAGAAGGACCTGCCGCCACATGATTCCGCACCCCCTTCAATATTGCATGTTGATCAGCAGGTGCCTTCCCCTTTACCCCATCGTCGTGTGGGTAATACTTCATCGTGAGCAGCGAGTCGACGTAGCTGCATAGGAATCGCCTCGAGGCCTCGGCGGGTGGCGCTGGCCTGTGATGAACCACCTCATTCCGCACGTGCCAGATTCTCCACAGCAACATCATGATCCGTAAGCGCTCCAGCTCCGTCTTCCCATGGAGAAGGTGCAACACCCACTCGGACCCCACATTTGGGATCGTCAAAGGGTTTGGCAGCTCCCACACCTCTGACATTACATGCCGAAGGTTTACCGCCAGAGGGCATCTGCAGAAGGCGTGGTAGTTGTCCTCGCATTCAACACCACAAAGTACACAAATGTTAGATGTTTCCATATTGTGTTTATGTTTGTTATCCCAAGTAGCTAGGGCATTTGTAGCAAGTTTCCACGCAAAAATGAGTACCTTTTGGGGGGCAGGGCACCCCCATAATGCCTTCTAGATGGCACGATGGCCATCCGATGCCCTACTCATGGCGCCTATAAAAGGCCGTTGGCGTTCCTCGATCGCCAACCAGTACACACTTTTGACGGTAAATACTCCATTCTTCATAGGAGCCCATGCAAGAATGTCATCCAAAAGCCTTGGAGAGGGCTTGATCTTGACAATATACTGAATATCCGCCTGCATAAAATGACGTCGTAATAACACCATATTCCAGGCACCCCGCTCATCAAGCAGCTCCGACACCCTGCGAATTCGGCAGTCTCCTGTCGTGGTATTGACGATGAGTACACCATGGAGGGGTCCTCACAGAGCATGTTTAGAGACGCGGGGGAAGGCGGAAGGTTGGCGGGTATGAGGTAACACAGCTTACCCAGGTTCAGATTCCACGACGGTGGTGGAATCCTACTCCTGCTATAAATCACTATAATGGCAATACGCCGAGTTACAGAGATCGGTTCGCTGTGCGCGATATGGGTTGATTTGTCTAAGTTATTCCCTAAAGGCTCCCATAGGTCCGGCTTATATAGTCGCCAGGCAATGTCCTAGCCGGACAGGTTACAGAGTCTTACACAGAATACAACTAGTCTAACGTGTCTTGCACTCCAAGGCTCCGGGTACGTCGGTGACTCCTCTGTAGCCTTTCTTTATCCGGCATGGGCCTCCCTTCTGGATCCATATAACTGGGCGGCCCAGCAGGCCATGGGCCTTGCTACCAACTGTGGGTCACCCGGGTTATCCGGATTAGATACATGCTACAATGATATCCATTTAGCATATCCCCAACAGTAGCCCCGGAGAACTCCGATATCTTGCGCTGTTTTGCCTCTTCAGATTGAATGCTCCTCTAGATGGATGTCGGTAAACAACTGAATCTTCCAAGAACCCTGCAGCTCTCCCAAGAACCCTGCAATGTTCTCCGTCTTAAACTTGTAAGTCTGAAAACAACTGAATCTTCCATCGTAATCTTCTCGTAGCTGGACTGGATCCGTCCATGCCGAAACCTTCTGATGGGATGGTTCACCTGCCCGTGTCAACTAGAGCGACGTAGACCATAGGTCATGGCCGCCTCGTAACTCACACATGCAGAGAACATAATCATGTCCCTTTTTCCCGCACGAAGAATATGAACCGTTGGCGGCGGCGGTGGGAACGTGTCGAAATTTCCACACAAGCGCACGCACACGTCGTCTACGCAGCAACCATTTGATCGACTTTCAAAAGTATTTGTATTACCTTTCAGTTAAAAGTTGTAATGTATTTGGTTTTAGTGTTGACGAGGTTTTGTATCGTCAATGCCCATTGTTATGGACTTGGGTTTTGGAGAAGATGGGGATGCTGGAGATCGTGGAACGGTTAACAGACAAGCAACCAGGGGACACGAGATTTACCCAGGTTCAGGTCCCCGGAGGGAAAACCCTACTCCTGCTTGTCTGCTCTTGATTACGGCGGAACCGAAGATTACAGGGTGCGCAGATTCGATCTGGCGTGGAGGTGTGTGTGCGAAAGTATGAGTCGAGAGATCTAGGACGTGCCCTCCTGGCCTTTATATAGACTTAGGAAGGTCCCGGGCATAGTCCTAGTCGGTTACAGGTTCTAGGGTTTTACCCCTTTAAATTTCCTATCTATGCTAGTCTTGCTCTCCAAGGACCCGAAGGCGTCATGGGCCTTGGCCACCCGAAATTCTTCATGGTCCAGCGTATGTCTGCTGTGGGCCTTCCTCGGGCTGGACCAGGTATGCTGAAGTCACGTATCCGTAGGGTATAACCATGTCAAGTGTACTTTCAGAATTCTCTGTTGTACCTTTTAGAATTATGCCTAAGTACTATCAAAGTGATCCAGGAGTGATATCAAAGTGATCCAGGAGTGGAACACTGGACAGCCGTGAAGAACATGCTAAAGTACCTAAATAGGACTAAAGAAATGTTCTTAGTCTATGGGGGTGATGAACAGCTCGTCGTAAAAGGTTACGTCGACGCTAGTTTCGACACCGACAAGGATGATTCTAAATCTCATACAGGATACGTGTATATTTTGAATGGAGGAGCTGTGAGCTAGAGAAGCTGCAAGCAAAGCATGATTGCAGGATCTACAGTAGAAGCGGAATACATGGCTGCTGCAGAAGCATCAAGTGAAGGAGTTTGGATCAGGAACTTCATCACTGAGCTTGGTGTGGTTCCAAGTGCATTGGACCCACTGGAGATATTGTGTGACAACACTGGCGCCATAGCACTCGCTAAGGAACCAAGATATCATCCAAAGACCAAGCATATCAACCGCAAGTTTCATATAATCTGAGATTATATAGCAGATGGAGATCTGAAGATTAGCAAAGTACATACAGATCTGAATGTCGCAGATCCATTGACTAAACCTCTTCCACGTGTAAAACATGATCAGCACCTCAGTGCCATGGGTGTGAGATTGTTGCCAAATGTAAACTAGATTATTGACTCTAGTGCAAGTGGGAGACTGTTGGAATTATGCCCTAGAGGCAATAATAAAGATGTTATTATTATAATTCTTGTTCATGATAATGTTTATATTCCATGCTAGAATTGTATTAAGCGGAAACTTTAATACTTGTGTGGTTTGTGAACAACACCGTGTCCCTAGTACGCCTCTATGGACTAGCTCATTGATTAATGATGGTTAAGGTTTCCTAACCATGGACATGAGTTGTCGATTAATAATGAGATCATATCATTGGGAGAATGATATGGTGGACAGACCCAAACTAAGCGAAGCAATTAGATCGTGTCATCGTGTTCGTCTTTGCGAAGCTTTTCTTCTGTCAAATATTGTATTCCTTAGACCATGAGATAATACAACTCCCTGGTATCGGGAGAAAGCTTTGAGGTCATCAAACGTCATCCTATGAGAGGGTGATCATAAAGGTGTCTCTCAGGTGATCGGTAAGTATCTGTTGGGTTGTATGTATCGAGATAGGATTTGTCCCTCCCAAGTCGGAGAGATATACTTCAGGCCCACTCGGTAATCGATATCAACACCGCTTGAAAGCATGTGGTTAAGGAGTTAATCACAAAGTGATATCGGATTACAGAACGAGTAAAGTACTTGATGTGAACGAGATTGAACTAGGTATGACGGTACCGACGATTGAATCTCGGGCATGTAAAATATCGCGAGACGAAGGGAATATATATATGGGATTGATTGAATCCTGGCATCGTGGTTCATCTGATATGATCATCGATGAATGTGTGGGAGTCAATATGGGTTACCAGACCCTGCTGTTGATTATTGATAGAAGATCATGTCTGCATATTCTCGAACCCGCAGGGTCACACACTTAACGTGTCTCGACGCTAGGATAGATTGGATAATTGGTTTATGAGTTTTTGTTCGGAGTCTCGGATGGGATCCGGGACATCACGAGAGGTTCCGGAGTGGTCCGGAGAATAAGATTCATATAAGGCAGTGCAGTTTTTGGAGTTCGGAATTGTTCCGGATTAATCGGTATTGTACCGGAAGCTTCTAGAACCTTCCGGAAGGGGAACAACGTGGCCCCACCTTCCGGGAGGGGGCATGGGCCTATGAGGGAGTGCCCTGGCCGCATTGGGCCAGGGTCACAAGGCCCCATAGGGCCCAGCCGGCCTAGAGAGGTTTAAACTCGAGATAGACCTTCTAGAAGGGGGGGTTTCCTTGCCCCCCACTCCTTATCCTTTGGGGCCGCCGGTTTGGGCTTGGGGGAGGGGCTAGGGCTGTGCCCCCCTCTATATAAAGAGGGGTGGGGGCGCACCAACCCCCCACACCTTCCCCTCCAACCCTAGCCGCCCTGCTGCCCTCCTCTCTCCCTCCCGACTGCTTGTAGGCGAAGCCCTGGTGCAGAAATTCTCCACCATATACACCACGCCGTCGTGTTGTAGATCCAATCCGTCTCTCCACCATACTTGCTGGTCCGAGGAAGGAGAAGACGTCGAGGTGCTGCACGTGTGCATCTCACGGAGGCACCGCCACTTGTGGTGCTAGATCGGATCGGATCGCGAGGAGGAGAAGCGAGTACGACTACATCACCCACGTTCCGACGAACGTTCCGCTGTGCGAATCTTCAAGGGTATGAAGATCTAATCCAATCTCTCTTGTTGTTTGCATCTCCTAGATTAGATCTTGGCTTTCCCTCTGTTCGCATCCGTAGAAAATTTTGATTTACTATGTCGCGAAACCCTTCAAAGAAGACTCTCTGTCCTCTGGGATTAGATGTGCAAAAGATACATGCATGCATTAATGACTGCATCCTCTACCGCGGTAAGGAGTATGAGAATTTAGATAAATGCCCGGTATGCAACGCGTTGCGGTATAAGATCAGACGAGATGACCCTGGTGATGTTGAGGGAGAGCCCCTCCGGAAGAGGGTTCCTGCTAAGGTTATGTGGTATGCTCCTATAATACCAAGGTTGAAACGCATGTTCAGAAACAAAGAGCATGCCAGGTTGTTGCGATGGCACAAAGAAGACCGTAAGAAAGACGGGAAGTTGAGACACCCTGCTGATGGGTCACAGTGGAGAAAAATCGAGAGAGACTTCCCAGACTTTGCAGGTGACGCAAGGAACTTATGGTTTGGTCTAAGTACGGATGGCATGAATCCTTTTGGGGAGCAGAGCTGCAGTCACAGCACCTGGCCCGTGACTCTATGTATCTACAACCTGCCTCCTTGGTTGTGCATGAAGCGTAAGTTCATTATGATGCCAGTGCTCATCCAAGGCCCGAAGCAATCGGGCAACGACATTGATGTGTACCTTAGGCGATTAGTTGAAGAACTCTTACAGTTGTGGGGCAAACCAGGTGTACGTGCATGGGATGAGAACAAACAGGAGCCATTTGATCTACGAGGGTTGTTATTCGTAACCATTAATGATTGGCCTGCTCTTAGTAACCTTTCAGGACAGACAAACAAGGGATATAAGGCATGCACCCACTGTTTAGATAAGACCGAAGGTACATATTTGCATAAATGCAAGAAGGTTGTGTACCTGGCGAATCGACGATTTCTTCCGACCAATCATCCCGTAAGAAAGAAAGGCAAGCATTTCAAAGGTGAGGCAGATCACCGGAAGAAGCCTGAACTCCCTGCTGGTGATGATGTATTTGGTATGGTCAAGGACATAGAAGTAATCTTTGGAAAGGGTCCCGGCGGTCAATCAGTTCCGAACGATGTCGCTACAGGACACGCACCCATGTGGAAGAAGAAATCTATATTTTGGGAGCTGCCATATTGGAAAGTCCTGCGTGTCCGCTCTTCAATCGACGTGACGCACGTGACGAAGAATCTCTGCGTGAACCTGCTAAGATTCCTAGGCGTGTATGGGAAGACAAAAGATACACCTGAAGCACGGGAGGACCAAAAAATTATGAAAGACCCAAAGAACATGCATACACATAACAAGACGGATAAAGGGCGTCACTTAAGTCGTGCCAGCTATGCTCTTACCAAAGCAGAGAAGGAAATCTTTTTTGAAGTCCTTTACAGTATCAAGGTGCCGTCGGGCTTCTCATCTAATATAAAGGGGATAATAAATATGGCAGAGAAAAAGTTCCAAAACCTGAAGTCTCATGACTGTCACGTGATTATGACGCAGTTGCTTCCGATTGCATTGAGGGGGCTTCTACCGGAAAATGTTCGAGTACCCATTGTGAAGCTGTGTGCATTCCTCAATGCAATATCTCAGAAGGTAATCAATCCAGATATTCTGCCAAGGTTACAGAAGGATGTGGTACAATGTCTTGTTAGTTTTGAATTGGTGTTCCCACCATCCTTCTTCAATATTATGACGCATCTCCTGGTTCATCTAGTGGAAGAGATTGCCATTCTCGGTCCGGTATTTCTGCACAATATGTTCCCCTTTGAGAGGTTCATGGGAGTCTTAAAGAAATATGTTCATAACCGTGCTAGACCAGAAGGAAGCATCTCCAAGGGATATGGAACATAGGAGGTCATTGAGTTTCGTGTTGACTTTATTCCTGACCTTAAGCCGATTGGTGTTTCTGACTCGCGGCATGAGGGAAGACTAAGTGGAAAAGGCACGCTGGGAAAGAAAGCAATGATATGTAGGGACGGGGATTCTTTCACTAAAGCACACTACACAGTTCTACATAATTCCACCTTGGCAGCTCCGTATATCGAGGAACACAAGAATATTGTACGCTCCAAAAACCCGGGGAAGCCTGAATCATGGATTACAGATGAACACATGAAGTATTTCGGTGGTTGGATGCGGACACATCTCTTGAATGACACCACTGTTGGAGATCAGCTATACTTGTTGGCCGCGTCACCATCTTCTACTGTATTGAATTTTCAAGGGTACGAAATAAATGGGAATACATTCTACACGATCGCCCAAGATAAAAAGAGCACCAACAAAAATAGTGGTGTCCGCTTTGATGCAATAGACGAGAATGGACAAAAGGACACATATTATGGTTACATAGAGGAGATATGGGAACTAGACTATGGAGTCTCTTTTAAGGTCCCTTTGTTTCGCTGCAAATGGGTCAACCTGAATGGGGAAGGGGTAAAGATAGACCAGTTGTACGGAATGACAACAGTGGATCTCAACAATCTTGGTTATAGAGATGAACCATTCGTCCTAGCCAATGATGTGTCTCAGGTTTTCTATGTGAAGGACATGTCCTCCAGACCGAAAAAAGAAAAAATATGCAAACAAATACATCATATGATGAGCCAAAGCGTCACATAGTTCTTTCAGGGAAAAGAAACATCGTGGGAATCTAGGACAAGACAGACATGTCAGAAGATTATAATAAGTTTGATGAAATTCCGCCCTTCACAGTGAAAACTGACCCAAGCATTCAGTTAAGTAAAGAAGATGCTCCATGGTTACGTCTGAAGCGGTCATAAGGAATGACATATGCCAAGAAGTTCATGCTCATATTATGTAACTCTAGTTCATGTCTTTCGCGGTTTGTGGCTTGACCGAAGGATATCTTTCGCGGTTTGTGGCCTTTAGTCCCGGTTTTGTAGTCTCAGTTTTTAATATTAATAAATGTCTTGAGTGTTAGTCCCGTTTTGTGGCTGGACCGGGAGTGCCTCTATGACCAGTTTCTCAGAGATGCCGGAGCACTGGGCTCCGTCGGCATATCCCTGAAACTGGCCGCAGTGGTTTCCCTGCTCTCGAAAACCATCTTGCAGCTTGTAACTTCACTAACTAGATCAATATGCCTCGGAGCTAACTAATTTCACATATTAGGGAGTGCCTCTATGACCAGTTTCTCGGAGATGCCGGAGGACTGGGCTCCGTCGGCATCTCCCTGAAATTGGCCGCAGTGGTTTCCCTGCTCTCGAAAACCATCTTGCAGCTTGTAACTTCACTAACTAGATCAATATGCCTCGGAGCTAACTAATTTCACATATTAGGGAGTGCCTCTATGACCAGTTTCTCGGAGATGCCGGAGGACTGGGCTCCGTCGGCATCTCCCTGAAACTGGCCGCAGTGGTGTCCCTGCTCTCGAAAACCATCTTGCAGCTTGTAACTTCACTAACTAGATCAATACGCCTCGGAGCTAACTAATTTCACATATTAGGGAGTGCCTCTATGACCAGTTTCTCGGAGATGCCGGAGGACTGGGCTCCGTCGGCATCTCCCTAAAACTGGTCGTAGTGGTGTCCCTGCTCTCTAAAACCATCTTGGAGATGCCTCAAACTGGCTGGAGGACTGGATTCACAAGGATGCCTATTTATAGTACAAGCAGCTCGGCATAATGTCGACACTCACGACATAATGTCGACACTCACCCCTATTATTAGTGCTGACTCATCTTTAGTTCCGGTTGGTGTCTCCAACCGGGACTAAAGGTTCATCTTTAGTCCCGGTTGGTGACACCATCCGGGACAAGGTACAAGCCGCACGACATAATGTCGACACTCACCCCTATTATTAGTGTTGCCTGGCCCACTCTGCCGCAATCCCTTCAGTCGCGGTTGGTTTCTCCAACCGGGACTAAAGATGAACCCTCTCTTTATATAGGCATTTCCCTCTATTTATTAGGTAACACTGAAGACATTTATTAATATTAAAAACCGGGACAAACCGGGACTAGCTAACACTCAGGACTAAAGACGCCCCCTTTAGTCATAATCATGCCTAGTCCTATAGTACGCAGCTTCAGGGTCTTCATCGTCGTCGTCATCATCATCGTCATCGTCACCTGCCACTCCGGGGATCCTCAGCCCATCCATGGCATATACCAGGGGCCATTCCAGCCTCGGATTCACGGCGAGCGGGAGAGGGGTCTCCTGGAAGACGATGCCGCTACCGCCAGGACAGTGTGGGGCCTGTGGCGGGTGGACTCGTGGGCACCGTAGGCGAGGATGGTCTCCCCCAGCGATGTAGCGCATCACTCCGATGATAGTATGGTTCGCCCACCACAGACGACGGCCGGCTTCGTTGTGGTTCACTGGTGGCGGGCCATCACCCTCGTACCTGGCGAGCTCCCTTTCCCGCCTATTAGCAAAGAAGGCATTCCAGGTGTCGTAGTTGTCGGGATCCCACCGGGGATCCATCCGCTGCTCCGGCGTGAGCTCATGGTAGAAGTGGTTTTTGATGGCCGCCTGGCGTGCGGAACCTTGAGGGACAGGAGGGACAGGAACCCCTCCAGCGCTCAGCATCTAGCCGGCGGGCGGCCGGTAGCCCGGCGGACAAGGGTAGTTGGAGGCGCACAGCGCCTCGGTCTCCTCGAGGGTCAGAATGGCCCAGTAGGCGTTGTCCATTGTTCTAAGAGAGGAAGGTGTGGATGTGTGGATAGCCATGACATGATCACCCTAAATATAGAGGGAAAGGGCGGGAAAACTTGGCGTGAAGCTTTGGGAAATGGCGGGAAATATCTTTAGTCCCGGTTAGTGACTACATCCGGGACTAAAAGCTCTAGTAGAAATGAAAGGGCGGGAAAACTTGGCGGGAAGAGGTGGGAAATGGCGGAAAATATTTTTAGTCCCGGTTTGTGACTACATCCGGAACTAAATGTAAATCCTTCGCGTGTTCGACCATAGTTAGAAATTCAGATAATTCAAAACGGGCATAATAAATTCAAAAAAAACGAACAATGAAAATCCTTCGCGTGGTGTCATATTTTGTTACATAGTTGAAAGGAAAAATACCAGACTTGGTATATTGGTCATGTTTCGAAAAAACCTTCACAAAATGACCTATCATGTTCGAGGTTTCATGGCTTTCGGTCCAAATGACCGATGTTATGTGCTGAATCACGGCATAGTTTGTGATGTTGGGCCCATATTATGCATGTGTGTGGACATTGGTATGGAGAACAATGTTGCAGGAGGAAGTTTTCCTTTTTGTCGCACGGAAAAGCCCTTTTCCATTTTCCGAGCGCAAAAAACGGGTCGTTTTGTGAAGTAACCACCAAAATGCCGTTTCAGAATGCTACCGTCCCATTTTCCTAAAATACTAGACCACCTTACATGGACTATCTCCCAACCGGTACATCTCAAACCTTTTCGTCCATCCCGGGTAAAAAGGACAAATGTCTGCCAAATCAGTCGGAAGTGGGTCCGATTTGTACTACAGGTACATGATTTATCGCCCGTGATTTTTTGAAAAAATCATTTTTAGACTCGCAATATGTGGTTTCTTCAGATATCCAATGCAAGTTCTAACGATGCTCGTCCCCTATCTTCATGCACACCGGTTCGACCATAGTTAGAAATTCAGATAATTCAAAACGGGCATAATAAATTCAAAAAAACCGAACAATGAAAATCCTTCGCGTGGTGTCATATTTTGTTACATAGTTGAAAGGAAAAATACCAGACTTGGTATATTGATCATGTTTCGAAAAAACCTTCACAAAATGACCTATCATGTTCGAGGTTTCATGGCTTTCGGTCCAAATGACCGATGTTATGTGCTGAATCACGGCATAGTTTGTGATGTTGTGCCCATATTATGCATGTGTGTGGACATTGGTATGGAGAACAATGTTGCAGGAGGAAGTTTTCCTTTTTGTCGCACGGAAAAGCCCTTTTCCATTTTCCGAGCGCAAAAAACGGGTCGTTTTGTGAAGTAACCACCAAAATGCCGTTTCAGAATGCTACCGTCCCATTTTTCTAAAATACTAGACCACCTTACATGGACTATCTCCCAACCGGTACATCTCAAACCTTTTCGTCCATCTCGGGTAAAAAGGACAAATGCCTGCCGAATCGGCAGGAAGTGGGTCCGATTTGTACTACAGGTACATGATCTATCGCCCGTGAGTTTTTGAAAAAATCATTTTTAGACTCGCAATATGTGGTTTCTTCAGAGATCCAATGCAAGTTCTAACGATGCTCGTCCCCTATCTTCATGCACACCGGTTCGACCATAGTTAGAAATTCAGATAATTCAAAACGGGCATAATAAATTCAAAAATAAAAACGAACGATGAAAATCCTTCGCGTGGTGTCATATTTTGTTACATAGTTGAAAGGAAAAATACCATACTTGGTATATTGATCATGTTTCGAAAAAACCTTCACAAAATGACATATCATGTTCGAGGTTTCATGGCTTTCGGTCCAAATGACCGATGTTATGTGCTGAATCACGGCATAGTTTGTGATGTTGTGCCCATATTATGCATGTGTGTGGACATTGGTCTGGAGAACAATGTTGCAGGAGGAAGTTTTCCTTTTTGTCGCACGGAAAAGCCCTTTTCCATTTTCCGAGCGCAAAAAACAGGTGGTTCTGTGAAGTAACCATCAAAATGCCGTTTCAGAATGCTACCATCCCATTTTCCTAAAATACTAGACCACCTTACATGGACTATCTCCCAACCGGTACATCTCAAACCTTTTCGTCCATCCCGGGTAAAAAGGACAAATGTCTGCCGAATCGACAGGAAGTGGGTCCGATTTGTACTACAGGTACATGATCTATCGCCCGTGATTTTTTGAAAAAATCATTTTTAGACTCGCAATATGTGGTTTCTTCAGAGATCCAATGCAAGTTCTAACGATGCTCGTCCCCTATCTTCATGCACACCGGTTCGATCGTAGTTAGAAATTCAGATAATTCAAAACGGGCATAATAAATTCAAAAAAAACGACCAATGAAAATCCTTCGCGTGGTGTCATATTTTGTTACATAGTTGAAAGGAAATATACCAGACTTGGTATATTGATCATGTTTCGAAAAAACCTTCACAAAATGACCTATCATGTTCGAGGTTTCATGGCTTTCGGTCCAAATGACCGATGTTATGTGCTGAATCACGGCATAGTTTGTGATGTTGTGCCGATATTATGCATGTGTGTGGACATTGGTATGGAGAACAATGTTGCAGGAGGAAGTTTTCCTTTTTGTCGCACGGAAAAGCCCTTTTCCATTTTCCGAGCGAAAAAACGGGTCATTTTGTGAAGTAACCACCAAAATGCCGTTTCAGAATGCTACCGTCCCATTTTCCTAAAATACTAGACCACCTTACATGGACTATCTCCCAAGCGGTACATCTCAAACCTTTTCGTCCATCCCGGGTAAAAAGGACAAATGCCTGCCGAATCGGCAGGAAGTGGGTCCGATTTGTACTACAGGTACATGATCTATCGCCCGTGATTTTTTGAAAAAATCATTTTTAGACTCGCAATATGTGGTTTCTTCAGAGATCCAATGCAAGTTCTAACGATGCTCGTCCCCTATCTTCATGCACACCGGTTCGACCATAGTTAGAAATTCAGATAATTCAAAACGGGCATAATAAATTCAAAAAAAAACGAACAATGAAAATCCTTCGCGTGGTGTCATATTTTGTTATATAGTTGAAAGGAAAAATACCATACTTGGTATATTGATCATGTTTCGAAAAAACCTTCACAAAATGACATATCATGTTCGAGGTTTCATGGCTTTCGGTCCAAATGACCGATGTTATGTGCTGAATCACGGCATAGTTTGTGATGTTGTGCCCATATTATGCATGTGTGTGGACATTGGTATGGAGAACAATGTTGCGGGAGGAAGTTTTCCTTTTTGTCGCACGGAAAAGCCCTTTTCCATTTTCCGAGCGCAAAAAACAGGTTGTTCTGTGAAGTAACCATCAAAATGCCGTTTCAGAATGCTACCGTCCCATTTTCCTAAAATACTAGACCACCTTACATGGACTATCTCCCAACCGGTACATCTCAAACCTTTTCGTCCATCCCGGGTAAAAAGGACAAATGTCTGCCGAATCGGCAGGAAGTGGGTCCGATTTGTACTACAGGTACATGATCTATCGCCCGTGATTTTTTGAAAAAATCATTTTTAGACTCGCAATATGTGGTTTCTTCAGAGATCCAATGCAAGTTCTAACGATGCTCGTCCCCTATCTTCATGCACACCGGTTCGACCATAGTTAGAAATTCAGATAATTCAAAACAGGCATAATAAATTGAAAAAAAAACCGAACAATGAAAATCCTTTGCGTGGTGTCATATTTTGTTACATAGTTGAAAGGAAAAATACCAGACTTGGTATATTGATCATGTTTCGAAAAAACCTTCACAAAATGACCTATCATGTTCGAGGTTTCATGGCTTTCGGTCCAAATGACCGATGTTATGTGCTGAATCACGGCATAGTTTGTGATGTTGTGCCCATATTATGCATGTGTGTGGACATTGGTATGGAGAACAATGTTGCAGGAGGAAGTTTTCCTTTTTGTCGCACGGAAAAGCCCTTTTCCATTTTCCGAGCGCAAAAAACGGGTCGTTTTGTGAAGTAACCACCAAAATGCCGTTTCAGAATGCTACCGTCCCATTTTCCTAAAATACTAGACCACCTTACATGGACTATCTCCCAACCGGTACATCTCAAACCTTTTCGTCCATCCAGGGTAAAAAGGACAAATGTCTGCCGAATCGGTAGGAAGTGGGTCCGATTTGTACTACAGGTACATGATCTATCGCCCGTGATTTTTTGAAAAAATCATTTTTAGACTCGCAATATGTGGTTTCTTCAGAGATCCAATGCAAGTTCTAACGATGCTCGTCCCCTATCTTCATGCACACCGGTTCGACCATAGTTAGAAATTCAGATAATTCAAAACGGGCATAATAAATTCAAAAAAAACGAACGATGAAAATCCTTCACGTGGTGTCATATTTTGTTACATAGTTGAAAGGAAAAATACCATACTTTGTAAATTGATCATGTTTCGAAAAAACCTTCACAAAATGACCTATCATGTTTGAGGTTTCATGGCTTTCGGTCCAAATGACCGATGTTATGTGCTGAATCACGGCATAGTTTGTGATGTTGTGCCCATATTAAGCATGTGTGTGGACATTGGTATGGAGAACAATGTTGCAGGAGGAAGTTTTCCTTTTTGTCGCACGGAAAAGCCCTTTTCCATTTTCCGAGCGCAAAAAACGGGTCGTTTTGTGAAGTAACCACCAAAATGCCGTTTCAGAATGCTACCGTCCCATTTTTCTAAAATACTAGACCACCTTACATGGACTATCTCCCAACCGGTACATCTCAAACCATTTCGTCCATCCCGGGTAAAAAGGACAAATGTCTGCCGAATCGGTAGGAAGTGGGTCCGATTTGTACTACAGGTACATGATCTATCGCCCGTGATTTTTTGAAAAAATCATTTTTAGACTCGCAATATGTGGTTTCTTCAGAGATCCAATGCAAGTTCTAACGATGCTCGTCCCCTATCTTCATGCACACCGGTTCGACCATAGTTAGAAATTCAGATAATTCAAAACGGGCATAATAAATTCAAAAAAAACGAACGATGAAAATCCTTCACGTGGTGTCATATTTTGTTACATAGTTGAAAGGAAAAATACCATACTTTGTATATTGATCATGTTTCGAAAAAACCTTCACAAAATGACATATCATGTTCGAGGTTTCATGGCTTTCGGTCCAAATGACCGATGTTATGTGCTGAATCACGGCATAGTTTGTCATGTTGTGCCCATATTATGCATGTGTGTGGACATTGGTATGGAGAACAATGTTGCGGGACGAAGTTTTCCTTTTTGTCGCACGGAAAAGCCCTTTTCCATTTTCCGAGCGCAAAAAACAGGTTGTTCTGTGAAGTAACCATCAAAATGCCGATTCAGAATGCTACCGTCCCATTTTCCTAAAATACTAGACCACCTTACATGGACTATCTCCCAACCGGTACATCTCAAACCTTTTCGTCCATCCCGAGTAAAAAGGACAAATGTCTGCCGATTCGGTAGGAAGTGGGTCCGATTTGTACTACAGGTACATGATCTATCGCCCGTGATTTTTTGAAAAAATCATTTTAGACTCGCAATATGTGGTTTCTTCAGAGATCCAATGCAAGTTCTAACGATGCTCGTCCCCTATCTTCATGCACACCGGTTCGACCATAGTTAGAAATTCAGATAATTCAAAAGGGGCATAATAAATTCAAAAAAAAAATCGAACAATGAAAATCCTTCGCGTGGTGTCATATTTTGTTACATAGTTGAAAGGAAAAATACCAGACTTGGTATATTGATCATGTTTCGGAAAAACCTTCACAAAATGACCTATCATGTTCGAGGTTTCATGGCTTTCGGTCCAAATGACCGATGTTATGTGCTGAATCACGGCATAGTTTGTGATGTTGTGCCCATATTATGCATTTGTGTGGACATTGGTATGGAGAACAATGTTGCAGGAGGAAGTTTTCCTTTTTGTCGCACGGAAAAGCCCTTTTCCATTTTCCGAGCGCAAAAAACAGGTTGTTCTGTGAAGTAACCATCAAAATGCCGTTTCAGAATGCTACCGTCCCATTTTCCTAAAATACTAGACCACCTTACATGGACTATCTCCCAACCGGTACATCTCAAACCTTTTCATCCATCCCGGGTAAAAAGGACAAATGTCTGCCGAATCGGCAGGAAGTGGGTCCGATTTGTACTACAGGTACATGATCTATCGCCCGTGATTTTTTGAAAAAATCATTTTTAGACTCGCAATATGTGGTTTCTTCAGAGATCCAATGCAAGTTCTAACGATGCTCGTCCCCTATCTTCATGCACACCGGTTCGACCATAGTTAGAAATTCAGATATTTCAAAACGGGCATAATAAATTCAAAAAAAACCGAACAATGAAAATCCTTCGCGTGGTGTCATATTTTGTTACATAGTTGAAAGGAAAAATACCATACTTGGTATATTGATCATGTTTCGAAAAAACCTTCACAAAATGACCTATCATGTTCGAGGTTTCATGGCTTTCGGTCCAAATGACCGATGTTATGTGCTGAATCACGGCATAGTTTGTGATGTTGTGCCCATATTATGCATGTGTGTGGACATTGGTATGGAGAACATTGTTGCAGGAGGAAGTTTTCCTTTTTGTCGCACGGAAAAGCCCTTTTCCATTTTCCGAGCGCAAAAAACGGGTCATTTTGTGAAGTAACCACCAAAATGCCGTTTCAGAATGCTACCGTCCCATTTTCCTAAAATACTAGACCACCTTACATGGACTATCTCCCAACCGGTACATCTCAAACCTTTTCGTCCATCCCGGGTAAAAAGGACAAATGCCTGCCGAATCGGCAGGAAGTGGGTCCGATTTGTACTACAGGTACATGATCTATCGCCCGTGATTTTTTGAAAAAATCATTTTTAGACTAGCAATATGTGGTTTCTTTAGAGATCCAATGCAAGTTCTAACGATGCTCCTCCCCTGTCTTCATGCACACCGGTTCGACCGTAGTTAGAAATTCAGATAATTCAAAACGGGCATAATAAATTCAAAAAAAACCGAACAATGAAAATCCTTTGCGTGGTGTCATATTTTGTTACATAGTTGAAAGGAAATATACCAGACTTGGTATATTGATCATGTTTCGAAAAAACCTTCACAAAATGACCTATCATGTTCGAGGTTTCACGGCTTTCGGTCCAAATGACCGATGTTATGTGCTGAATCACGTCATAGTTTGTGATGTTGTGCCCATATTATGCATGTGTGTGGACATTGGTATGGAGAACAATGTTGCAGGAGGAAGTTTTCCTTTTTGTCGCACGGAAAAGCCCTTTTCCATTTTCCGAGCGCAAAAAACGGGTCATTTTGTGAAGTAACCACCAAAATGCCGTTTCAGAATGCTACCGTCCCATTTTCCTAAAATACTAGACCACCTTACATGGACTATCTCCCAACCGGTACATCTCAAACCTTTTCGTCCATCCCGGGTAAAAAGGACAAATGCCTGCCGAATCGGCAGGAAGTGGGTCCGATTTCTACTACAGGTACATGATCTATCGCCCGTGATTTTTTGAAAAAATCATTTTTAGACTCGCAATATGTGGTTTCTTCAGATATCCAATGCAAGTTCTAACGATGCTCGTCCCCTATCTTCATGCACACCGGTTCGACCATAGTTAGAAATTCAGATAATTCAAAACGGGCATAATAAATTCAAAAAAAACCGAACAATGAAAATCCTTCGCGTGTTGTCATATCTTGTTACATAGTTGAAAGGAAAAATACCAGACTTGGTATATTGATCATGTTTCGAAAAAACCTTCACAAAATGACCTATCATGTTCGAGGTTTCATGGCTTTCGGTCCAAATGACCGATGTTATGTGCTGAATCACGGCATAGTTTGTGATGTTGTGCCCATATTATGCATGTGAGTGGAAATTGGTATGGAGAACAATGTTGCAGGAGGAAGTTTTCCTTTTTGTCGCACGGAAAAGCCCTTTTCCATTTTCCGAGCGCAAAAAACGGGTCGTTTTGTGAAGTAACCACCAAAATGCCGTTTCAGAATGCTACCGTCCCATTTTCCTAAAATACTAGACCACCTTACATGGACTATATCCCAACCAGTACATCTCAAACCTTTTCGTCCATCCCGGGTAAAAAGGACAAATGCCTGCCGAATCGGTCGGAAGTGGGTCCGATTTGTACTACAGGTACATGATCTATCGCCCGCGATTTTTTGAAAAAATCATTTTTAGACTCGCAATATGTGGTTTCTTCAGAGATCCAATGCAAGTTCTAACGATGCTCGTCCCCTATCTTCATGCACACCGGTTCGACCATAGTTAGAAATTCAGATAATTCAAAACGGGCATAATAAATTCAAAAAAAAACAAACAATGAAAATCCTTCGCGTGGTGTCATATTTTGTTACATAGTTGAAAGGAAAAATACCATACTTGGTATATTGATCATGTTTCGAAAAAACCTTCACAAAATGACATATCATGTTCGAGGTTTCATGGCTTTCGGTCCAAATTACCGATGTTATGTGCTGAATCACGGCATAGTTTGTGATGTTGTGCCCATATTATGCATGTGTGTGGACATTGGTATGGAGAACAATGTTGCAGGAGGAAGTTTTCCTTTTTGTCGCACGGAAAAGCCCTTTTCCATTTTCCGAGCGCAAAAAACAGGTTGTTCTGTGAAGTAACCATCAAAATACCGTTTCAGAATGCTACCGTCCCATTTTCCTAAAATACTAGACCACCTTACATGGACTATCTCCCAACCGGTACATCTCAAACCTTTTCGTCCATCCCGGGTAAAAAGGACAAATGTCTGTCGAATCGGTAGGAAGTGGGTCCGATTTGTACTACAGGTACATGATCTATCGCCCGTGATTTTTTGAAAAAATCATTTTTAGACTCGCAATATGTGGTTTCTTCAGAGATCCAATGCAAGTTCTAACGATGCTCGTCCCCTATCTTCATGCACACCGGTTCGACCCTAGTTAGAAATTCAGATAATTCAAAACGGGCATAATAAATTCAAAAAAAACGAACAATGAAAATCCTTTGCGTGGTGTCATATTTTGTTACATAGTTGAAAGGAAAAATACCAGACTTGGTATATTGATCATGTTTCGAAAAAACCTTCACAAAATGACCTATCATGTTCGAGGTTTCATGGCTTTCGGTCCAAATGACCGATGTTATGTGCTGAATCACGATATAGTTTGTGATATTGTGCCCATATTATGCATGTGTGTGGACATTGGTATGGAGAACAATGTTGCAGGAGGAAGTTTTCCTTTTTGTCGCACGGAAAAGCCCTTTTCCATTTTCCGAGCGCAAAAAACGGGTCGTTTTGTGAAGTAACCACCAAAATGCCGTTTCAGAATGCTACCGTCCCATTTTCCTAAAATACTAGACCACCTTACATGGACTATCTCCCAACCGGTACATCTCAAACCTTTTCGTCCATCCCGGGTAAAAAGGACAAATGCCTGCCGAATCGGTAGGAAGTGGGTCCGATTTCTACTACAGGTACATGATCTATCGCCCGTGATTTTTTGAAAAAATCATTTTTAGACTCGCAATATGTGGTTTCTTCAGAGATCCAATGCAAGTTCTAACGATGCTCGTCCCCTATCTTCATGCACACCGGTTCGACCATAGTTAGAAATTCAGATAATTCAAAACGGGCATAATAAATTCAAAAAAAAACGAACAATGAAAATCCTTCGCGTGTTGTCATATTTTGTTACATAGTTGAAAGGAAAAATACCAGACTTGGTATATTGATCATGTTTCGAAAAAACCTTCACAAAATGACCTATCATGTTCGAGGTTTCATGGCTTTCGGTCCAAATGACCGATGTTATGTGCCGAATCACGGCATAGTTTGTGATGTTGTGCCCATATTATGCATGTGAGTGGACATTGGTATGGAGAACAATGTTGCAGGAGGAAGTTTTCCTTTTTGTCGCATGGAAAAGCCCTTTTCCATTTTCCGAGCGCAAAAAACGGGTCGTTTTGTGAAGTAACCACCAAAATGCCGTTTCAGAATGCTACCGTCCCATTTTCCTAAAATACTAGACCACCTTACATGGACTATCTCCCAACCGGTACATCTCAAACCTTTTCGTCCATCCCGGGTAAAAAGGACAAATGTCTGTCGAATCGGTAGGAAGTGGGTCCGATTTGTACTACAGGTACATGATCTATCGCCCGTGATTTTTTGAAAAAATCATTTTTAGACTCGCAATATGTGGTTTCTTCAGAGATCCAATGCAAGTTCTAACGATGCTCGTCCCCTATCTTCATGCACACCGGTTCGACCATAGTTAGAAATTCAGATAATTCAAAACGGGCATAATAAATTCAAAAAAAAACGAACAATGAAAATCCTTCACGTGGTGTCATATTTTGTTACATAGTTGAAAGGAAAAATACCATACTTGGTATATTGATCATGTTTCGAAAAAACCTTCACAAAATGACATATCATGTTCGAGGTTTCATGGCTTTCGGTCCAAATGACCGATGTTATGTGCTGAATCACGGCATAGTTTGTGATGTTGTGCCCATATTATGCATGTGTGTGGACATTGGTATGGAGAACAATGTTGCAGGAGGAAGTTTTCCTTTTTGTCGCACGGAAAAGCCCTTTTCCATTTTCCGAGCGCAAAAAACAGGTTGTTATGTGAAGTAACCATCAAAATGCCGTTTCAGAATGCTACCGTCCCATTTTCCTAAAATACTAGACCACCTTACATGGACTATCTCCCAACCGGTACATCTCAAACCTTTTCGTCCATCCCGGGTAAAAAGGACAAATGTCTGTCGAATCGGTAGGAAGTGGGTCCGATTTGTACTACAGGTACATGATCTATCGCCCGTGATTTTTTGAAAAAATCATTTTTAGACTCGCAATATGTGGTTTCTTCAGAGATCCAATGCAAGTTCTAACGATGCTCGTCCCCTATCTTCATGCACACCGGTTCGACCATAGTTAGAAATTCAGATAATTCAAAACGGGCATAATAAATTCAAAAAAAACCGAACAATGAAAATCCTTCGCGTGTTGTCATATTTTGTTACATAGTTGAAAGGAAAAATACCAGACTTGGTATATTGATCATGTTTCGAAAAAACCTTCACAAAATGACCTATCATGTTCGAGGTTTCATGGCTTTCGGTCCAAATGACCGATGTTATGTGCTGAATCACGGCATAGTTTGTGATGTTGTGCCCATATTATGCATGCGAGTGGACATTGGTATGGAGAACAATGTTGCAGGAGGAAGTTTTCCTTTTTGTCGCATGGAAAAGCCCTTTTCCATTTTCCGAGCGCAAAAAACGGGTCGTTTTGTGAAGTAACCACCAAAATGCCGTTTCAGAATGCTACCGTCCCATTTTCCTAAAATACTAGACAACCTTACATGGACTATCTCCCAACCGGTACATCTCAAACCTTTTCGTCCATCCCGGGTAAAAAGGACAAATGTCTGTCGAATCGGCAGGAAGTGGGTCCGATTTGTACTACAG
The DNA here is from genome assembly GCA_916181665.1 of Avena sativa. Lineage (NCBI taxonomy): Eukaryota > Viridiplantae > Streptophyta > Magnoliopsida > Poales > Poaceae > Avena > Avena sativa. Next base: position 376,740,734 of record OV702279.1, on the reverse strand, counting down.
GTACATGATCTATCGCCCGTGATTTTTTGAAAAAATCATTTTTAGACTCGCAATATGTGGTTTCTTCAGAGATCCAATGCAAGTTCTAACGATGCTCGTCCCCTATCTTCATGCACACCGGTTCGACCATAGTTAGAAATTCAGATAATTCAAAACGGGCATAATAAATTCAAAAAAAACCGAACAATGAAAATCCTTCGCGTGTTGTCATATTTTGTTACATAGTTGAAAGGAAAAATACCAGACTTGGTATATTGATCATGTTTCGAAAAAACCTTCACAAAATGACCTATCATGTTCGAGGTTTCATGGCTTTCGGTCCAAATGACCGATGTTATGTGCTGAATCACGGCATAGTTTGTGATGTTGTGCCCATATTATGCATGCGAGTGGACATTGGTATGGAGAACAATGTTGCAGGAGGAAGTTTTCCTTTTTGTCGCATGGAAAAGCCCTTTTCCATTTTCCGAGCGCAAAAAACGGGTCGTTTTGTGAAGTAACCACCAAAATGCCGTTTCAGAATGCTACCGTCCCATTTTCCTAAAATACTAGACAACCTTACATGGACTATCTCCCAACCGGTACATCTCAAACCTTTTCGTCCATCCCGGGTAAAAAGGACAAATGTCTGTCGAATCGGCAGGAAGTGGGTCCGATTTGTACTACAGGTACATGATCTATCGCCCGTGATTTTTTGAAAAAATCATTTTTAGACTCGCAATATGTGGTTTCTTCAGAGATCCAATGCAAGTTCTAACGATGCTCGTCCCCTATCTTCATGCACACCGGTTCGACCATAGTTAGAAATTCAGATAATTCAAAACGGGCATAATAAATTCAAAAAAAAACCGAACAATGAAAATCCTTTGCGTGGTGTCATATTTTGTTACATAGTTGAAAGGAAAAATACCAGACTTGGTATATTGATCATGTTTCGAAAAAACCTTCACAAAATGACCTATCATGTTCGAGGTTTCATGGCTTTCGGTCCAAATGACCGATGTTATGTGCTGAATCACGGCATAGTTTGTGATGTTGTGCCCATATTATGCATGTGTGTGGACATTGGTATGGAGAACAATGTTGCAGGAGGAAGTTTTCCTTTTTGTCGCACGGAAAAGCCCTTTTCCATTTTCCGAGCGCAAAAAACGGGTCGTTTTGTGAAGTAACCACCAAAATGCCGTTTCAGAATGCTACCGTCCCATTTTCCTAAAATACTAGACCACCTTACATGGACTATCTCCCAACCGGTACATCTCAAACCTTTTCGTCAATCCCGGGTAAAAACGACAAATGTCTGCCGAATCGGTAGGAAGTGGGTCCGATTTGTACTACAGGTACATGATCTATCGCCCGTGATTTTTTGAAAAAATCATTTTTAGACTCGCAATATGTGGTTTCTTCAGAGATCCAATGCAAGTTCTAACGATGCTCGTCCCCTATCTTCATGCACACCGGTTCGACCATAGTTAGAAATTCAGATAATTCAAAACGGGCATAATAAATTCAAAAAAAACGAACAATGAAAATCCTTCGCGTGGTGTCATATTTTGTTACATAGTTGAAAGGAAAAATACCAGACTTGGTATATTGATCATGTTTTGAAAAAACCTTCACAAAATGACCTATCATGTTCGAGGTTTCATGGCTTTCGGTCCAAATGACCGATGTTATGTGCTGAATCACGGCATAGTTTGTGATGTTGTTCCCATATTATGCATGTGTGTGGACATTGGTATGGAGAACAATGTTGCAGGAGGAAGTTTTCCTTTTTGTCACAAGGAAAAGCCCTTTTCCATTTTCCGAGCACAAAAAACGGGTTGTTCTGTGAAGTAACCACCAAAATGCCGTTTCAGAATGCTACCGTCCCATTTTCCTAAAATACTAGACCACCTTACATGGACTATCTCCCAACCGGTACATCTCAAACCTTTTCATCCATCCCGGGTAAAAAGGACAAATGTCTGCCGAATCGGTAGGAAGTGGGTCCGATTTGTACTACAGGTACATAATCTATCGCCCGTGATTTTTTGAAAAAATCATTTTTAGACTCGCAATATGTGGTTTCTTCAGAGATCCAATGCAAGTTCTAATGATGCTCGTCCCCTATCTTCATGCACACCGGTTCGACCATAGTTAGAAATTCAGATAATTCAAAACGGGCATAATAAATTCAAAAAAAAACCGAACAATGAAAATCCTTCGCGTGGTGTCATATTTTGTTACAAAGTTGAAAGGAAAAATACCATACTTGGTATATTGATCATGTTTCGAAAAAACCTTCACAAAATGACATATCATGTTCGAGGTTTCATGGCTTTCGGTCCAAATGACCGATGTTATGTGCTGAATCACGGCATAGTTTGTGATGTTGTGCCCATAGTATGCATGTGTGTGGACATTGGTATGGAGAACAATGTTGCAGGAGGAAGTTTTCCTTTTTGTCGCACGGAAAAGCCCTTTTCCATTTTCCGAGCGCAAAAAACAGGTTGTTCTGTGAAGTAACCATCAAAATGCCGTTTCAGAATGCTACCGTCCCATTTTCCTAAAATACTAGACCACCTTACATGGACTATCTCCCAACCGGTACATCTCAAACCTTTTCGTCCATCCCGGGTAAAAAGGACAAATGTCTGCCGAATCGGCAGGAAGTGGGTCCGATTTGTACTACAGGTACATGATCTATCGCCCGTGATTTTTTGAAAAAATCATTTTTAGACTCGCAATATGTGGTTTCTTCAGAGATCCAATGCAAGTTCTAACGATGCTCGTCCCCTATCTTCATGCACACCGGTTCGACCATAGTTAGAAATTCAGATAATTCAAAACGGGCATAATAAATTCAAAAAAAAACCGAACAATGAAAATTCTTCGCGTGGTGTCATATTTTGTTACATAGTTGAAAGGAAAAATACCAGACTTGGTATATTAATCATGTTTCGAAAAAACCTTCACAAAATGACCTATCATGTTCGAGGTTTCATGGCTTTCGGTCCAAATGACCGATGTTATGTGCTGAATCACGGCATAGTTTGTGATGTTGTGCCCATATTATGCATGTGTGTGGACATTGGTATGGAGAACAATGTTGCAGGAGGAAGTTTATCTTTTTGTCGCACGGAAAAGCCCTTTTCCATTTTCCGAGCGCAAAAAACGGGTCGTTTTGTGAAGTAACCACCAAAATGCCGTTTCAGAATGCTACCGTCCCATTTTCCTAAAATACTAGACCACCTTACATGGACTATCTCCCAACCGGTACATCTCAAACCTTTTCGTCCATCCTGGGTAAAAATGACAAATGCCTGCCGAATCGGTAGGAAGTGGGTCCGATTTGTACTACAGGTACATGATCTATCGCCCGTGATTTTTTGAAAAAATCATTTTTAGACTCGCAATATGTGGTTTCTTCAGAGATCCAATGCAAGTTCTAACGGTGCTCGTCCCCTATCTTCATGCACACCGGTTCGACCATAGTTAGAAATTCAGATAATTCAAAACGGGCATAATAAATTCAAAAAAAAACCGAACAATGAAAATCCTTCGCGTGGTGTCATATTTTGTTACATAGTTGAAAGGAAAAATACCAGACTTGGTATATTGATCATGTTTCGAAAAAACCTTCACAAAATGACATATCATGTTCGAGGTTTCATGGCTTTCGGTCCAAATGACCGATGTTATGTGCTGAATCACGGCATAATTTTTGATGTTGTGCCCATATTATGCATGTGTGTGGACATTGGTATGGAGAACAATGTTGCAGGAGGAAGTTTTCCTTTTTGTCGCACGGAAAAGCCTTTTCCATTTTCCGAGCGCAAAAAACGGGTCGTTTTGTGAAGTAACCATCAAAATGCCGTTTCAGAATGCTACCGTCCCATTTTCCTAAAATACTAGACCACCTTACATGGACTATCTCCCAACCGGTACATCTCAAACCTTTTCGTCCATCCCGGGTAAAAAGGACAAATGCCTGCCGAATCGGCAGGAAGTGGGTCCGATTTTTACTACAGGTACATGATCTATCGCCCGTGATTTTTTGAAAAAATCATTTTTAGACTCGCAATATGTGGTTTCTTCAGAGATCCAATGCAAGTTCTAACGATGCTCGTCCCCTGTCTTCATGCACACCGGTTCGACCATAGTTAGAAATTCAGATAATTCAAAACGGGCATAATAAATTCAAAAAAAACCGAACAATGAAAATCCTTCGCGTGGTGTCATATTTTGTTACATAGTTGAAAGGAAAAATACCAGACTTGGTATATTGATCATGTTTTGAAAAAACCTTCACAAAATGACCTATCATGTTCGAGGTTTCATGGCTTTCGGTCCAAATGACTGATGTTATGTGCTGAATCACGGCATAGTTTGTGATGTTGTGCCCATATTATGCATGTGTGTGGACATTGGTATGGAGAACAACGTTGCAGGAGGAAGTTTTCCTTTTTGTCACACGGAAAAGCCCTTTTCCATTTTCCGAGCGCAAAAAACGGGTTGTTCTGTGAAGTAACCACCAAAATGCCGTTTCAGAATGCTACCGTCCCATTTTCCTAAAATACTAGACCACCTTACATGGACTATCTCCCAACCGGTACATCTTAAACCTTTTCATCCATCCCGGGTAAAAAGGACAAATGTCTGCCGAATCGGCAGGAAGTGGGTCCAATTTGTACTACATGTACATAATCTATCGCCCGTGATTTTTTGAAAAAATCATTTTTAGACTCGCAATATGTGGTTTCTTCAGAGATCCAATGCAAGTTCTAACAATGCTCGTCCCCTATCTTCATGCACACCGGTTCGACCATAGTTAGAAATTCAGATAATTCAAAACGGGCATAATAAATTCAAAAAAAAACCGAACAATGAAAATCCTTCGCGTGGTGTCAAATTTTGTTACATAGTTGAAAGGAAAAATACCATACTTGGTATATTGATCATGTTTCGAAAAAACCTTCACAAAATGACATATCATGTTCGAGGTTTCATGGCTTTCGGTCCAAATGACCGATGTTATGTGCTGAATCACGGCATAGTTTGTGATGTTGTGCCCATATTATGCATGTGTGTGGACATTGGTATGGAGAACAATGTTGCAGGAGGAAGTTTTCCTTTTTGTCGCACGGAAAAGCCCTTTTCCATTTTCCGAGCGCAAAAAACAGGTTGTTCTGTGAAGTAACCACCAAAATGCCGTTTTAGAATGCTACCGTCCCATTTTCCTAAAATACTAGACCATCTTACATGGACTATCTCCCAACCGGTACATCTCAAACCTTTTCGTCCATCCCGGGTAAAAAGGACAAATGTCTGCCGAATCGGTAGGAAGTGGGTCCGGTTTGTACTACAGGTACATGATATATCGCCCGTGATTTTTTGAAAAAATCATTTTTAGACTCGCAATATGTGGTTTCTTCAGAGATCCAATGCAAGTTCTAACGAAAATGGTTTGTACTACAGGTACATTAATTATTTTTTAAAACAGAAAATGGTTTTGAATTATTTATTCAAATCCAAACACTTTTTAAGTTTACAGTTTTTCTAAATTCTAAATTAATTATCATTTAAAAAACAATACAAATTTAAACCCCAAAATAAAAAATAAGGCAGGAGCAGAGAGAAAATACCTGAAATTTTTTGAAAACAGGGGAATATGTCCCGGTTGGAACCACCAACCGGGACTAAAGACCCCCTGCGCGCCAACCCTTGGTCTGCTGAAAATATTGGAGTATACGTCCCGGTTGGTGGCTCCAACCGGGACGTAGAACCCTTTAGTCCCGGTTGGAGCCACCAACCGGGACGTATTCTCCTTCCCCTTCATAACGACGCGCCTCTTCCTCTTCTTCCTTTCTCCAATCTCTGCAACTCAGACACGCGCACACAGAGCACAGGGAGACGCCTCTGCCCCGCGACCAGGCTGCCCGCGCCGCCGCCTCACCGTCAGCTGCCCGTGGTCGTCAGTGCCGCCGCTTCGTCAAGCTTCCCGCGTCGCCGCCCCGCCGTCAGGCTGCCCAACGACCGTCGCCACCACCTCCAACGACCGTCGCCACGCGTCGTCACCGGCCGCCAGAAGGTACGGCCTGCCTCCGTCCTCCTCCTCTCCATCATGCCTCTGTCCTCCCCCTCCTCCTCCTCCCCCTGCCGCCACGGGCAGGCACCGACGGGCAAAGCCCGGGTGGGTGCGACAGCGGCGCGAGATGTGCGGCGGCGGCGACAGCGGCGCGAGATGTGCGGCGGCGGCGCAAGATGTGCGGCGGCGGCGACAGCGGCGCGAGATGTGCGGCGGCGGCTGCTCCCGCCGGCGAGCCCAACGTGGCGTCTAGGTGGCATCCGCGTGGCCCTGGTCCCACCAGTCAGCCTCTAGGGCTAGCTCCTTCTCTGGTGAAAGATGACCCTGTTTCCCCTTTGCTTGCGTGGCTGCTGAGGTGGCTCCGGGCCCCACCTGTCAGCCACTATGGCTAGTTGTTACTATGGTGCAAAAGGTTTAAACATTTGATTTAATAATTTCAGAATTTGAATAAAACTTGTAAATTCAATAACTTTTAATCTGTAATTCAGAAAAATACAAATAATATACCAAAATGTTCAGAAAAATGAGAACTATCTATCTATGCTATAATCATGCATTGTTCAACAACTTAAATGACAAGTTTAATTAGAACACCCTAGTAACCCTAACAGGTGATTCTGGAGTTCCTTGAGTTAGGGTTTGCGCCCCTCGGAACCCCGATTAACTTGTCGAGCATGCTTTAGGGTTACATTCCAATGCACATTAACTTGTCGTATCATCATCATTGCTTGAGCATTGCATCGATGCCATGTGTTGATTGTTTCCCTTTCTTTCCGGTGATTTGGTTCTTCTCGGTAGAATACGATATCGAGATCGAGATTGATTCCAATATGGTATTTTGTTAGTATCTTGTGTTACCTATCTGCTGGATAGTTTCCCTTTTGTAGCCTTATACTCATGTTCCCCTCTTATATGCATCCGAGGTTTCTCCGAACTAGGTTTTACACCCCTCGGAACTCCGGAATATTGATTTTAGTTGATTTTAGCTAGAGTTACCTATATACTACACGGTTTCCTTTTTGTATCTAGGTTTAGGGTTTAGGGTTTCTCTTCATTTTTATTATTGTGTATGTATATATTAGGGTTTCTCCTTAACTTTCTCCTTTAGCCGCTTTGACTTATTCGTTTTTCCACCTATGCAGAAAATATGGACCCACACGTCAGAGACGAAGAAAAGGAAGAGTTGATCCAAGGTGTGATCCGTGGGGAAGATAATTTAGACGTATCAACGTTTCTGAACAACTCCGGTGAGGGTGATCCTCTTTTTACCGGAATAGACAACTTGTTTGAGGTTGAAGGTGTTGCCTTCCGCGAGGGAGAAGGCGATGCCTTGTGTAATCGAGAAGACGACCGCTCCGGCGAGGTGCATGTAATATAAATCAATTCATTAATTAATCATCTGCTATCTATATAGAAATAGTAACGACGATCTTTCTTCTTTTAGCCCTCCGGATCGAAGGAATCTACTAAAAAGAGCAGACGAGGCCCAACCAAAAAGTTTCAAGACCATGAGAGGTTCAGGATCGAAGATGTCGCTGATGACGGCAAACCGACAGCTCCCGAAGTTGTCGCAACCAAATTTGTGGCACAATGCGGAGTAATCGTTAGGGACTTAATCCCGATCACCATTAGAAATTGGAATAGGCCTGCTAATGCGGATGAAGAGGGAACATGTTTATTTGTCCCTAACCACGCCAAAGATTTACTGTGGAAGAGGCTCATGGTTAATTTCAAACTACCGAAGATAGAGCTGGATCCAAATGCGGAGGATCCAGTTGAGGACGCCTTACAACATGGGAGAGCCATGGAGGCTAAGGTCAGGGAGTGGGCTTTGAAGAAGATGGCCCAGTATTTCACCAACTGGAAGAAAATATTGCACCTTGACTATGTCGTGAAAAACAAGACTCCCGATTTCAAGAATATTCAGTTTGAGAAGATAAAACCATTCTGGGCTGAGTTTGTGGAATACAAGAAATCAGAAAAAGCTAAGAAAATGTCTGAAACGAATAAGCTGAATGCTGCTTACAAGAAGTATCACCATACTATGGGGCAAGGTGGCTACAGGGCTGGCATTCCTAAGTGGGAGAAACTTGAGAATGAACTGCGTGCTAAAAAGATCACCCCAGAGACAGACGATTGGGTAGAACGTGCAAGGAATTGGTTTTACGAGCATGGGGGCACGTTGGACTCGGAAGGGAGGTGTATATATAACATACGGCATAAAGAAGACCCCTTGCCAATCGAGAGGATCAGAAAAGCAGTAAAGGCTGTTAAAGATGGGGACTTCATTCCCGATAGAGAGAATGATGAGCTCACACTCGCCCTTGGAAATAAGGAACATGATGGAAGAACACGAGGCACAAGAGTCTCCCAACCATTGAGGACTGGGTTTCCCGAAGAGAGGAAGAAATATCCTGATAGAAGCCGTCAGAGGAGAAAGGACAGGGTGGAAGTTGAAGCAAATAGTCAGAAAGATCGAATGCGTTTAATTGAAGAACGATTAAAGCAACAACAAGATGAAATTAACGCACTTAAAGAGCAAAGTACTACCGGCCCATCTCAGCAGCACACTGCATTCGATGCTACCGGCCTATCGAATAATCGAAAAAGCAGTGTGGCTTCCACCGAGGTCCCGGGTGATGACAATGGCGATGACGATGATGCACCGACGATGGCTCCTGTTGGCTACCCAGTGGATGATATTACAGAGATGACACACTGCGAGCTACATGTCAAAGTTGTGAACATATAAATGAAGGTGGCGGTCGGATATGCCTTACCAATTGGACCCACACCAACTTACCACTGTCGTCCGGTTCCAGAGGGCTACGCTGTTGTCGGCGTGGATGAAATCATGCCCACCTTTGAAGTTTTGGATCTTCACTACCCTGCAGGTGAAGGGGATGTGACTGTGCTGGGAGACGCAAAAAACGTCACCATTCTATGGCCGAAGGAATGTATCGTGCTTCGAAATCACACGCCAAGGCCATCTTCGCCGCCGCCTCACCCGTCTCCAGCGAGGTCGTCGCCGCCGCGGCAGCCGTCTTCGTCGTCTCACCCGGCTCCGTCGCCTCACCAATCTCCGGCGCAGCCATCGCCGCGGGAGCCATCACCGACGCCTAAGGGTCAAAAGCGTAAGCGTACCGCTACTGTGCCTCGTGGTAAGCGATCGCCGAAACGTAAACAAGAGCCTCTTCCAAAAGTACCAAAGGTTCCTCCCAAGAGAGCTTATGACTGTACTGAAGAGGAGACTGCGGCGATCGTTGATGCGGAAATGACAGCGTTTTTCGCTAAGCTGAGGCGGCCGAAAGAGCCAGAGTTCCCCAGCACCAAAGAAGAAAACGCCAAAGTGTTGAAAATGCTAAAGAATCTTCATCAACCCGAGCCAAAGCTGTCATCAGACTATGAGCGTTCTATTCTCAAGTCACACGCGGCACAAAAAGCCTCGAAGAGCAGTACTGATGCAAGAGAGAAATCTGTTGCCCAGCTCGGAGAACAAGCAAAACAGACTTGCGCCCCTCTCAAGGTGATTTCTCAAACCAATGTGGGGTCGAGCAAATATGGGGCCGAAGAGCAGTATGATCCAGAGGTAGTTGCACAATACGGAGAAGCTGCCGCTGCTCAAGGTATGAGTATTGCCCAGTACTTATCCCAGTTAGAGTTCTTCCCCGTGAGTGAAGTAGCATACAGATACCAGTACGGCAAACCTCTCGTCAAACCTGAGGAGGTAAACAATCTTCCAACAAAAATGCGAAGATTGCATAACTGGTACATGCATGCCACAAGGGCCGGGGCTAACTGGATAGTGCTGAGGGTTACAAAAAAGCATCATGGGAAAGAAAAGGATGACATGATATCCATTGAATTTTATGAACTATTTCAATTATTCAATCAAGACACCTTGGACAAATCGATCATCAGTGCCTATTGTCTGTAAGTACTAATTCTGTAATTAATTTAGTCTCCATCTATATTATTTTGTTTATTGCATGTATATAATCATACTGTAATATGCAGAATGAAGATTCTCGAATGCAGCAGAGGACAAATCTATGACATTGGCTTCATTGACCCATATTGGGTTCATGAAACTAATCTCAAAATAAGCCCCCAGGATACGGAGGATAATATAGTACACGCGTTAAGGTTTCAAGAAACCAAAAGGGAAATACTATTTCCTTACAACTTCGAGTAAGTGTTATTGTCTTGTATACACTTTCTATTTCGCTTACTCGATGTTAAGTATATAATTGATTAGTTATGCATTTGCAGCTTCCACTATATTCTGTTAATCATTCAACTTGACAAAGGGCGTGTACTAGTCATGGACTCGAAACATAAACCCCTTGAGACATGGAAGGACATGCAGATACTTCTCCAGCGGTAATTCTAATCATTACGACACTATATCGGCAACGTTCGTGAATTTTATGATATCAAGTACTTAATAACTTATTTTATTCGTTTTCTACGCCGGGCAGCGCTTGGAAACGGTTCACCAACAAGGCTAGGGGTGTTTGGAAAGAGGAGCTTACATTTCAACCACTAGATGTAAGCACCACTAGCTATATCCGCGCATCTCTTTGATTCTAGTTTTGATACAGTTATTATCATGCTTGATTATTATTTTGATTGAACTCTGTTCTCGTAAAGTGCCTGACGCAGGGACCAGGTAACAATCTATGTGGATACTATGTATGCGAGTTCATCCGACAGACGTGCGATGAGAAGGGCAGAAATTTAGAGCAACTCCACGTATGTAAACAATTTCTATAGTTTTTAATTACAATCAAATTGTGTTTAGTTTCATTCATATAGGCTGACTCCTTTTTTAAATCAGATCGAACGTCTACGGGACGGTCTTCTGCCAAAGGATCGCGTACGAGCAATTCAGAAGGAATTGGCGAGATTCTTGGATGCAGAAGTCCTAGACCCAAAAGGGGAATACTACTCGGCTGTGTATAGACAATAAGAATTGTAAAAATAGCAACTTTCAAGAAATTGGCCGGTAGCATCGAATAGCAACTTTTGTATGTAGTGCATGAACTCGATTTGTGTATTGAATATAATATTGTCATCATGATGTAATATAAGGTTCCTTCATTGATAAGTGCAAATCACTAAATAAACAATAAAACAACCCTAATGAATTCTCTGCCGCGACACAAAAAGTGGCGAAAATGCTGCCGCGGCAACAAAATGTGCCAAAATGAATTCTCTGCCGCGGCAGAGAAATGAGCCAAATCTCTGCCGCGGCAGAAGGTTATTAGTCCCGGTTCGTGTCCCCCCCTCGCCCTCTGCCGCTGCCACGTGTGCAACCTTTAGTCCCGGTTGGTGGGGCAACCAGGACTAAAGTCTGGAGCTTTAGTCCCGATTGCCCCGTCCCGGTTGGGCAACCGGGACTAAAGCACCGTACCAACCGGGATCTATAGGGCTGTTTCCACCAGTGTATGTTGTAACTTGCAGCAAGACGGAGTACAATAATCCGTTGTCCACGGAAACCATGACCTACGAGTCCAGGAGAGAAGATAGGTTGCATAAAAAGAAGGATCGGGAAGAAGCAAAAAAAAAAAGGCTAAAGCTATCGGACATGTGGGTAAATGGCTGACCCCACACGTCAGCGGGACACTAGGGGGCCCAACGCAGAAGATGGAGTCAAATGTGTCGTATACCTGCACCAAGTCCATGGGCCGTCTCAGGCCGCTTTGGGGCCCACTCACTATATATTCTAGCCCCGCTACTGCTAGTCCATGATAGTACTTGTTCATGCAAACTTCCAGCATGTTACCGTCGGCTCATCGTACTGCAATGCAAGTCTGCAATCGGACTCATACACAAGTGGTGCCCAAGTGTGACACCTTTAATTTCTTCTCGTGAGATCGATGGAGAAAACCACAACAACTAGGAAGTCTAAGAAAAAACTAGCTACTGTATGTATTCCCTCCAAAGTCCAAACATGCATGGTGCTCGAGTTTGTTTTTACTAAGATGCTCGATCGACTTTTCTACACAAGAAAGTGCATCATGATGTTGTAGTACTAGTAGAGAAGGCGTGTGCAACGTGCCGGGGACCGAAAAAACGCTCACGGCTTAACTCTTGTGACGGCGCATGGCCCAACAAGGCGGGCGTGACGGCAACGCATGCTTAATTGCATGCTGATTTACTACTACTACTCGTTTGCACGACTCGTGATCAATGTAATTTAGTACTACTACTCGATCGTTTGAGCATTCACAAATCTAAATCTGCTTGGGCATATGTATATATAGCGCTGAGTTAATTAATTAGCACTCCCTCCCTCCCTCCGTCGTTCCAAAATAAGTGAGTTCACTTTTGGCTAGATTCGTATGCATGTATCTAGACACAACAAAACAAGTCTAGATACATATATGCATTTAGACAAAGTGAAGACAATTTTTTTAGAATGGAGCGAGTACTAGCTGTTAGGCGTACGTGTGTCCAGATATATACGCTCCATCAAACAATGAACAAATATATAGTACTATATATACTAGCACAAACAAACCAACACATATTACGATTAAAGTGACATAAGATACAATGATCCAGTGACCAACAACAAACCAACATATATATAGTAGTACTACGTACCAAGGCGGAGTACTACTAGTATATTACTAACCTACTAATACATCTTACACACCAGTTTATTAGGCCAATATTGCGCATAAGCTAGCTATAGTAGCTAGTAACTAATTGGCCACCCATCATGCTGGCATCATCTCGCATCTTCACACTACATAGCATAACACAGTCGGTCACACAACACTGCTGCTACTGCTACAAGACAGAGTGGATGTGTAGATACGGCCGGGACCAATCGTATCTACACATCCGCAGCAGCAGCTAAACCGACGCAAGGGATGATGCAGCAGCTAAGCTAGCACCAATAATCACTCGGCCGGGGATCGTACTCAACTACAGTCCGCACTGATACGGGACGCCCGTCTGAGCGAGGGATCCAATCGATCGTCTCCATGCATGGATAAAGCGACGCATCCAGCCACTCACTCCGTCTCTACTCGATCGGTAGCCAGCCGCGCGCGGGCAACCTACTCCACTTCCACTAGCCGATCGAGCCGGGGGAGCTAGCAGTACTGGAATGGAACTTTGCGAATCGAGATCCTTCTGCTGACAGTTGGAGGTGATCGAGCTCCTCGATCGAAGCCCAGGCCCCTCGCCCTCGGCATGCGCGTTCATGGGCATGGGCTGCACATGCGCCCCACGTGCTCCGAGGTGCGGCCTCGCGCGGACATCCCTGAGGCGGTACGGTGTTGTTCCGGCGGGGGATGTAACACCGCAGGAACCCGCTATTGAAGTCCAACTCCTGGCCAATGCACATCCTCACAGTACCGTAGTAGTGTGCCTGGGCCATGTTGCCGGCCGGCTGCGACCGGGAGCATCCAGCAGGGCGACGCCAATGGAAATGGCAATGCGCCGTCCGTCAGCCAGGTTCCCATGCTGGAAAATGACAACACCCATGGCGAGGCCAATGTGAGCTGTGTGACGGAAACGGCGTCGTTACTTGTTAGTGATGCCGTATTTTGCTTTCCGGTGAGCGCCACCGCCTCAGCTGAGCGTGCCACAGGGGCAGCGTCCGTGCCTGTGGAGCACTCGCCATTGTCAAGCTGACTACTGTATGCAGTACCTTACGCCGAGCAGAGCAGCTGGCGAGCGCTCGCCATTGTCAAGCCCCTCATCTGCCGTTCATGCCGGCGCTGGCTGGCGTGCGCGTTTATGGGCTGCTGCACCTAGCTGCTCGACGTGCTCCTAGGTGCCGCGCGCGGCTGGCTCTCGCATAACTCTGCGAGTGACATGCATGAGCGGCAACCAGGATGCCCCGCAAGATGGTGCTCTGCGAGCGACATGCATGAGCGGCCACCAGGATGCCCCGCGGCTTCGGACTCACGGGCGACATGCATGAGCGGCAAGATGGTGCTCTGCGAGAGCCAACCGCGGCACCTAGGAGCACGACGAGCAGCTAGGTGCAGCCGGCATGAACGCGCAAGCCAGCGCCGGCAGAGCGGGCGGCAGATGAGGGGCTTGACTGTTAGAAATAAACCACGTACGTCCTATGTGTCGGTGGCGCGTGAGTACGTGCTCTTGCTCCTGTCCACCATGCATGTCTAGGTCCAGGTCGAGTTCGGACGCCGGTACGTCATTGGTCATTGCCAACCACGCTCATTGGCGCCGTCGGAGAGAGGCATGGTCTTGTTTCATCCGAGGAGGAGAACAACCTTCTAAATACGCTTATACAAAGTTGGAAATAAAGAAGACGATTTTCTAAATGGAACATAATATGGCTCCGCGGGGCCGTGATGGTTTCCTAGCAGAGTTAGTTTTATCAAAACTTTGGGAAAGTTATCAAGACGAAAATGTTGGAATTTTTTTATTGCCTTCAGACTGGTCACCTAGACCTTTTCCCCTTAAACTTTTGGTGAAATAATTCTATCAGCGGTACGGATTCAACAATATCGACTGATCTGTCTCCTTAATGTCAGTCTTAAAATAACAAAAATGGCAACTATTCGTCTTAATTCTTTCGCGGATCACGTAGTCCGTCTTTCGCAATCTGCATTTATGCAAGGAAGAAACATTTTAGACGGCGTAGTAATCCTACACGAGACGGTGCATGAACTGCACATGAAAAACCGAATAGTGTGCCGGTAAAAATTGATTTTAAGAAGGCCTACGACAAGGTCAAGTGGTCTTTTCTCCAGCAAACTCTCCAAATGAAAGGTTTTTCGAATGAGTGACGGGCTCTCATACATATCTTAGTATCCTGAGGTAGTGTTACCATTAAAATCAATGACGGCATTGGAAAACATTTCCAGACACGAAAAGGTTTGAGACAAGGTGATCCTCTATCGCCCATGCTATTTAATATAGTGGCAGATGTGTTGCCAATCTTGATAGCATGTGCTAAGTCCAATGGCTAGGTTGAAGATATAGTTTCCCATCTTATTAATGGCAGCTTAACTATTCTTCAGTATGCAGACGATATAATCCTTTTTATAGAACATGATCTGGAGAAAGCAAAGAATTTGAAACTCATATTATCAGCATTCGAGCAATTATCCGGTCTCAAAATCAACTTCTATAAAAATGAATTGTTTTGCTCTGGAGAAGAACAAAATGAGGCCCGCTATTATGCTGAGATTTTTGGCTTTGAGCTCGAACAATTTCCAGTCAACTATTTGGGAATACCGATAAACCAATGGAGACTCACAAATGTTGAATGGAAATTGGTTGAGGAGAGGCTATGGAAAAGGCTTAGTAGTTGGAAAGGAAAATTACTTTCTCTAGGCGAAAAAATGGTGCTCATCGATTCAGTACTCACCAACATGTTATTGTATATGATTTACTTTTTTCGCTTTCCAAACAAATCTTGAAAAAACTGGATTATTTTCTATCTAGATTCTTTTGGCACGGAAATAGTGAGAAAAATAAATATCGATTGGTAAAATGGAGTGTGGTTTGCCGGCCAAAGGACCAAGGTGGACTCCGTATTCACGACTTAGAAGTCAAAATTACAGCTCTACTAGGTAAGTGTCTTTTCAAGCTACTTACTGAAGATGGTATATGGAAAACCCTCCTTTGGAGGAAATACGTTGGTTCAGAGGAATTATCTCAAGTGCTATGGAAGCCAAGGGACTCGCACTTTTGGTTTTGGGCTGATGAGCACGAAGAAATATTTCTTCCGATTTGGTACTTTCACCATTAAGGATGGGTCTAAGTAAGGTTCTAAGAGTATAAGTGGCTAGGTAATGCTACACTTCGAGAATACCCGGTTATATACAACATTGTTCGGCAAATTTTCGGGTCCGCAACACACGAGTTAGCTGTGTAAGCTATGTATGCATGCAGCCAGCAGCGATCGATCGCAGCCAGAGGCGTTGAAGCGGCGGTGCCAGCGATGTAGTGGTGCATTGGTGCAACGTAAGAGGGCAGCTTGGCGCCTTTCTGCCCTAGATCTAGGCCCTATGGGCCTAATCTAGGCTACATCGGGCTGTCATGCCCGCGACAACGATGGTGCCTCCTGATATGGCAGCGATGTGAGCTCGAAGAGGTGAGGGTGGCGACGGCGTCCGGTCTGTTGCATGGTGGCGAGCTTTACGGGGCCGATCTAGGCTCAGCCGAATCCTCTTTGGACTGGTGTGTCTCCATGGAGGCTTTACAGGCCCGATCTAGGCTCGGCCGGACTCCTTTGGACGAGTGTGACTCCGTGGAGGCTTTATGGGTCCGCCTAGCCCGGCAGGACCCTTCTAGGACTAGTGTGCCTTGCTGCCATGTCCGTTCGACTCCCCCTCAGGGATGGAGGTTGTTCCCTCCCACCGGGACGCAGTATTGTTGGCCCAGATTCGAATTACCTTCGCCTTCGTTGTGTAGGCCTTGTGAAGATTGGTTCGAGTAGACGATGATGGTGACTTCATGACCGTAGTGGCGCACGCTGGCGGGCGGATAGTTTGGTGGTGTCGAGGCTTCAACGTTGCGGGGTCACTATGCACCGGGTCGGGGTATCCGGGGGTTGTGGATGGGTTTTTTCGGGAGAAATCCTTATCTACTCTACCGACACCGACGCGGTGCCGCCGTCGGGTGGCACCATTCCTTCTTGGACAACGTTGTGGCTACCCATGGACCACTTTCCCCTGTGTGCCAGGGGAAACCCTAGGATCATTGGTCGGGGCAACAGGCGTATCGCTTTCCTTCTTGAAGGTGTTGCTTGGCACTTGATACCTTGATGCTAGGAGCATGGTGGAACATCTTCGGAGGGCGCAGCGGTTGCGGGTCATCGTCGCTTAGTCGATTCGCGTTTATCTCCATTTTGTTTCCGTTTCTTTTGGGCATGTTTTCTTGATGCCGCAATATTTATCTTTATCGTGCAACTTTCGTTTGTTGTATGGTGTGGTTGTTATATTAATATAGTAGGACGAAAGAAGTATGCTCATTTTGCAACTATAATTTGTCTCGATATGTTGTAACTTGCAGCAAGACGGAGTACAATAATCCGTTGTCCATGGAAACCATGACCTACGAGTCCAGGAGAGAAGATAGGTTGCATAAAAAGAAGGATCAGGAAGAAGCAAAAAAAAAAAAGCTAAAGCTATCGGACATGTGGGTAAATGGCTGACCCCACACGTCAGCGGGACACTAGGGGGCCCAACGCAGAAGATGGAGTCAAATGTGTCGTATCCCTGCACCAAGTCCATGGGCCGGCTCAGGCCGCTTTGGGGCCCACTCACTATTCTAGCCCCGCTACTGCTAGTCCATGATAGTACTTGTTCATGCATGTTGCCGTCGGCTCATCGTACTGCAATGCAAGTCTGCAATCGGACTCATACACAAGTGGTACGGTGCCCAAGTGTGACACCTTTAATTTCTTCTCGTGAGATCGATGGAGAAAACCACAGCAACTAGGAAGCCCAAGAAAAAACTAGCTACTGTATGTATTCCCTCCAAAGTCCAAACATGCATGGTGCTCGAGTTTGTTTTTACTAAGATGCTCGATCGACTTTTCTACACAAGAAAGTGCATCATGATGTTGTAGTACTAGTAGAGAAGGCGTGTGCAACGTGCCGGGGACCGAAAAAACGCTCACGGCTTAACTCTTGTGACGGCGCATGGCCCAACAAGGCGGGCGTGACGGCAACGCATGCTTGATTGCATGCTGATTTACTACTACTACTCGTTTGCACGACTCGTGATCAATGTAATTTAGTACTACTACTCGATCGTTTGAGCATTCACAAATCTAAATCTGCTTGGGCATATGTATATATAGCGCTGAGTTAATTAATTAGCACTCCCTCCCTCCCTCCGTCGTTCCAAAATAAGTGAGTTCACTTTTGGCTAGATTCGTATGCATGTATCTAGACACAACAAAACAAGTCTAGATATATATATGCATTTAGACAAAGTGAAGACAATTATTTTAGAATGGAGCGAGTACTAGCTGTTAGGCGTACGTGTGTCCAGATATATACGCTCCATCAAACAATGAACAAATATATAGTACTATATATACTAGCACAAACAAACCAACACATATTACGATTAAAGTGACATAAGATACAATGATCCAGTGACCAACAACAAACCAACATATATATAGTAGTACTACGTACCAAGGCGGAGTACTACTAGTATATTACTAACTTACTAATACATCTTACACACCAGTTTATTAGGCCAATAATGCGCATAAGCTAGCTATAGTAGCTAGTAACTAATTGGCCACCCATCATGCTGGCATCATCTCGCATCCTCACACTACATAGCATAACACAGTCGGTCACACAACACTGCTGCTACTGCTACAAGACAGAGTGGATGTGTAGATACGGCCGGGACCAATCGTATCTACACATCCGCAGCAGCTAAACCGACGCAAGGGATGATGCAGCAGCTAAGCTAGCACCAATAATCACTCGGCCGGGGATCGTACTCAACTACAGTCCGCACTGATACGGGACGCCCGTCTGAGCGAGGGATCCAATCGATCGTCTCCATGCATGGATAAAGTGCCGCATCCAGCCACTCACTTCGTCTTTACTCGATCGGTAGCCAGCCGCGCGCGGGCAACCTACTCCACTTCCACTAGCCGATCGAGCCGGGGGAGCTAGCAGTACTGGAATGGAACTTTGCGAATCGAGATCCTTCTGCTGACAGTTGGAGGTGATCGAGCTCCTCGATCGAAGCCCAGCCCCCTCGGCCCTCGCCCTCGGCATGCGCGTTCATGGGCATGGGCTGCACATGCGCCCCACGTGCTCCGAGGTGCGGCCGCGCGCGGACATCCCTGAGGCGGTACGGTGTTGTTCCGGCGGGGGCTGTAACACCGCAGGAACCCGCTATTGAAGTCCAACTCCTGGCCAATGCACACCCTCACGGTACCGTAGTAGTGTGCCTGGGCCGTGTTGCCGGCCGGCTGTGACCGGGAGCATCCAGCAGGGCGACGCCAATGGCAATGGCAATGCGCCGTCCGTCAACCAGGTTCCCATGCTGGAAAATGACAACACCCATGGCGAGGCCAATGTGAGATGTGTGACGGAAACGACGTCGTTACTTGTTAGTGATGCCGTATTTTGCTTTCCGGTGAACGCCACCGCCTCAGCTGAGCGTGCCACAGGGGCAGCGTCCGTGCCTGTCGAGCACTCGCCATTGTCAAGCTGACTACTGTATGCAGTACCTTACGCCGAGCAGAGCAGCTGGCGAGCGCTCGCCATTGTCAAGCCCCTCATCTGCCGTTCATGCCGGCGCTGGCTGGCGTGCGCGTTTATGGGCTGCTGCACCTAGCTGCTCGACGTGCTCCTAGGTGCCGCGCGCGGCTGGCTCTCGCATAACTCTGCGAGCGACATGCATGAGCGGCAACCAGGATGCCCCGCAAGATGGTGCTCTGCGAGCGACATGCATGAGCGGCAACCAGGATGCCCCGCGGCTTCGGACTCACGGGCGACATGCATGAGCGGCAAGATGGTGCTCTGCGAGCAGCTAGGTGCAGCCGGCATGAACGCGCAAGCCAGCGCCGGCAGAGCGGGCGGCAGATGAGGGGCTTGACTGTTAGAAATAAACCACGTACGTGGTATGTGTCGGTGGCGCGTGAGTACGTGCTCTTGCTCCTGTCCACCATGCATGTCTAGGTCCAGGTCGAGTTCGGACGCCGGTACGTCATTGGTCATTGCCAACCACGCTCATTGGCGCCGTCGGAGAGAGGCATGGTCTTGTTTCATCCGAGGAGGAGAACAACCTTCTAAATACGCTTATACAAAGTTGGAAATAAAGAAGACGATTTTCTAAATGGAACATAATATGGCTCCGCGGGGCCGTGATGGTTTCCTAGCAGAGTTAGTTTTATCAAAACTTTGGGAAAGTTATCAAGACGGAAATGTTGGAATTTTTTTATTGCCTTCAGACTGGTCACCTAGACCTTTTCCCCTTAAACTTTTGGTGAAATAATTCTATCAGCGGTACGGATTCAACAATATCGACTGATCTGTCTCCTTAATGTCAGTCTTAAAATAACAAAAATGGCAACTATTCGTCTTAATTCTTTCGCGGATCACGTAGTCCGTCTCTCGCAATCTGCATTTATGCAAGGAAGAAACATTTTAGACGGCGTAGTAATCCTACACGAGACGGTGCATGAACTGCACATGAAAAACCGAATAGTGTGCCGGTAAAAATTGATTTTAAGAAGGCCTATGACAAGGTCAAGTGGTCTTTTCTCCAGCAAACTCTCCAAATGAAAGGTTTTTCGAATGAGTGACGGGCTCTCATACATATCTTAGTATCCTGAGGTAGTGTTACCATTAAAATCAATGACGGCATTGGAAAATATTTCCAGACACGAAAAGGTTGGAGACAAGGTGATCCTCTATCGCCCATGCTATTTAATATAGTGGCAGATGTGTTGCCAATCTTGATAGCATGTGCTAAGTCCAATGGCTAGGTTGAAGATATAGTTTCCCATCTTATTAATGGCAGCTTAACTATTCTTCAGTATGCAGACGATATAATCCTTTTTATAGAACATGATCTGGAGAAAGCAAAGAATTTGAAACTCATATTATCAGCATTCGAGCAATTATCCGGTCTCAAAATCAACTTCTATAAAAATGAATTGTTTTGCTCTGGAGAAGAACAAAATGAGGCCCGCTATTATGCTGAGATTTTTGGCTTTGAGCTCGAACAATTTCCAGTCAACTATTTGGGAATATCGATAAACCAACGGAGACTCACAAATGTTGAATGGAAATTGGTGGAGGAGAGGCTATGGAAAAGGCTTAGTAGTTGGAAAGGCAAATTACTTTCTCTAGGCGAAAAAATGGTGCTCATCGATTCAGTACTCACCAACATGTTATTGTATATGATTTACTTTTTTCGCTTTCCAAACAAATCTTGAAAAAACTGGATTATTTTCTATCTAGATTCTTTTGGCACGGAAATAGTGAGAAAAATAAATATCGATTGGTAAAATGGAGTGTGGTTTGCCGGCCAAAGGACCAAGGTGGACTCCGTATTCACGACTTAGAAGTCAAAATTACAGCTCTACTAGGTAAGTGTCTTTTCAAGCTACTTACTGAAGATGGTATATGGAAAACCCTCCTTTGGAGGAAATACGTTGGTTCAGAGGAATTATCTCAAGTGCTATGGAAGCCAAGGGACTCGCACTTTTGGTTTTGGGCTGATGAGCACGAAGAAATATTTCTTCCGATTTGGTACTTTCACCATTAAGGATGGGTCAGAAGTAAGGTTCTAAGAGTATAAGTGGCTAGGTAATGCTACACTTCGAGAATACCCGGTTATATACAACATTGTTCGGCAAATTTTCGAGTCCGCAACACACGAGTTAGCTGTGTAAGCTATGTATGCATGCAGCCAGCAGCGATCGATCGCAGCCAGAGGCGTTGAAGCGGTGGTGCCAGCGATGTAGTGGTGCATTGGTGCAACGTAAGAGGGCGGCTTGGCGCCTGTCTGCCCTAGATCTGGGCCCTATGGGCCTAATCTAGGCTACATCGGGCTGTCATGCCCGCGACAACGATGGTGCCTCCTGATATGACAGCGATGTGAGCTCGAAGAGGTGAGGGTGGCGACGGCGTCCGGTCTGTTGCATGGTGGCGAGTTTTACGGGGCCGATCTAGGCTCAGCCGAACCCTCTTTGGACTGGTGTGTCTCCATGGAGGCTTTACAGGCCCGATCTAGGCTCGGCCGGACTCCTTTGGACGAGTGTGACTCCGTGGAGGCTTTATGGGTCCGCCTAGCCCGGCAGGACCCTTCTAGGACTAGTGTGCCTTGCTGCCATGTCCGTTCGACTCCCCCTCAGGGATGGAGGTTGTTCCCTCCCACCGGGACGCAGTATTGTTGGCCCAGATTCGAATGACCTTTGCCTTCGTTGTGTAGGCCTTGTGAAGATTGGTTCGAGTAGACAATGATGGTGACTTCATGACCGTAGTGGCGCACGCTAGCGGGCGGATAGTTTGGTGGTGTCGAGGCTTCAACGTTGCGGGGTCACTATGCACCGGGTCGGGGTATCCGGGGGTTGAGGATGGGTTTTTTCGAGAGAAATCCTTGTCTACTCTACCGACACCGACGCGGTGCCGCCGTCGGGTGGCACCATTCCTTCTTGGACAACGTTGTGGCTACCCATGGACCACTTTCCCCTGTGTGCCAGGGGAAACCCTAGGATCATTGGTCCGGGC
Organism: Avena sativa; assembly: GCA_916181665.1. Lineage (NCBI taxonomy): Eukaryota > Viridiplantae > Streptophyta > Magnoliopsida > Poales > Poaceae > Avena > Avena sativa. The sequence goes on along the minus strand of OV702279.1, from coordinate 376,718,450 downwards.
AACATGCGTATCGCTTTCCTTCTTGAAGGTGTTGCTTGGCACTTGATACCTTGATGCTAGGAGCATGGTGGAACATCTTCGGAGGGCGCAGCGGTTGCGGGTCATCGTCGCTTAGTCGATTCGCGTTTATCTCCATTTTGTTTCCGTTTCTTTTGGGCATGTTTTCTTGATGCCGCAATATTTATCTTTATCGTGCAACTTTCGTTTGTTGTATGGTGTGGTTGTTATATTAATATAGTAGGACGAAAGAAGTATGCTCATTTTGCAACTATAATTTGTCTCGAGATTTTGTAACTTGCAGCAAGACGGAGTACAATAATCCGTTGTCCATGGAAACCATGACCTACGAGTCCAGGAGAGAAGATAGGTTGCATAAAAAGAAGGATCGGGAAGAAGCAAAAAAAAAACTAAAGCTATCGGACATGTGGGTAAATGGCTGACCCCACACGTCAGCGGGACACTAGGGGGCCCAGCGCAGAAGATGGAGTCAAATGTGTCGTATCCCTGCACCAAGTCCATGGGCTGGCTCAGGCCGCTTTGGGGCCCACTCACTATTCTAGCCCCGCTACTGCTAGTCCATGATAGTACTTGTTCATGCATGTTGCCGTCGGCTCATCGTACTGCAATGCAAGTCTGCAATCGGACTCATACACAAGTGGTACGGTGCCCAAGTGTGACACCTTTAATTTCTTCTCGTGAGATCGATGGAGAAAACCACAGCAACTAGGAAGTCCAAGAAAAAACTAGCTACTGTATGTATTCCCTCCAAAGTCCAAACATGCATGGTGCTCGAGTTTGTTTTTACTAAGATGCTCGATCGACTTTTCTACACAAGAAAGTGCATCATGATGTTGTAGTACTAGTAGAGAAGGCGTGTGCAACGTGCCGGGGACCGAAAAAACGCTCACGGCTTAACTCTTGTGACGGCGCATGGCCCACAAGGCGGGCATGACGGCAACGCATGCTTAATTGCATGCTGATTTACTACTCCTACTCGTTTGCACGACTCGTGATCGATGTAATTTAGTACTACTACTCGATCGTTTGAGCATTCACAAATCTAAATCTGCTTGGGCATATGTATATATAGCGCTGAGTTAATTAATTAGCACTCCCTCCCTCCCTCCGTCGTTCCAAAATAAGTGAGTTCACTTTTGGCTAGATTCGTATGCATGTATCTAGACAACAAAACAAGTCTAGATATATATATGCATTTAGACAAAGTGAAGACAATTATTTTAGAATGGAGCGAGTACTAGCTGTTAGGCGTACGTGTGTCCAGATATATACGCTCCATCAAACAATGAACAAATATATAGTACTATATACTAGCACAAACAAACCAACACATATTACGATTAAAGTGACATAAGATACAATGATCCAGTGACCAACAACAAACCAACATATATAGTAGTACTACTACGTACCAAGGCGGAGTACTACTATATTACTAACTTACTACATATTACACACCAGTTTATTAGGCCAATAATGCGCATAAGCTAGCTATAGTAGCTAACTAATTGGCCACCCATCATGCTAGCATCATCTCGCATCCTCACACATAGCATAACACAGTCACACAACACTGCTGCTACTGCTACAAGACAGAGTGGATGTGTAAATACGGGACCAATCATATCTACACATCCGCAGCAGCAGCTAAAACGACGCAAGGGATGATGCAGCAGCTAGCACCAATAATCACTCGGCCGGGGATCGTACTCAACTACAGTCCGCACTGATACGGGACGCCCAATAGTAGATGTGTCCCATGTGGCCGGCCGGCGGATTTTCGCCGCCGGACTGCCTGTCCTTGCTCCACGAAACCCAGCCATCTGCATGGACAAACGTGTCGATCGATGGAGCAACCGATGAATACGACCAATGCAACGCGTGGTCGCCCCTGCAGGTAGGTCTGCACACCAGCGGTGAGGCCTAGCTTCCCCTGGCAGAGCAGAAGGAGCTACGTACGTACGGTGCAAGACTGGAATACAAAGCCCGATAGATGGGCCATCGTGGACCTGTCGGCCCTGCGCCGTGATGACGTCGTGTTGCCGGGGCCGGCAGGCGTAGAGCTCGCAATCCTGGAACACCGCGCGCGGCGGCGTCCCCGAAGACGAAATCATCCGTCCCCCATATGCGGCATCCACGATAGTCCTGGAAACCCTGCCTGCATATCACACTGGTAGAATATCGAGCGATCCGATTCGCAGAAGAGGGCAACGGCCTGTTTGTCCTCTGGGCCGCCTGCCGTGTTGCGAATGCACAAGTCGCGCGCCATGAAGCCATCCTCTCTTACAGCTGCATGCATGGAAACGGCGCGAAAATTGATTAGCAGAATGGCGTTGAGACCACATTCCTGGTTGGGATGACAACGTGCTCCTCGTACACCCCCTCCCGGATGTACACGACCAAGTAGCCCGATGCTGGGTATGACGACCCATTCAAACGCATCAGTGCGGCCGTTATGGTCGTCACGTCGCCGCGGCCACCACGCCCTCCCGGCTTGGCGATGGCAGCGGCTGCTTGCGCCAGGCCCAGCAACAGCGGCGACCACGACGGCGAGCGCCAGCAGCAGCACGCAGCTGGTCCAAGGCATCGAGTGCCGAGTACGTGGTGGTGAACCGCTCAAAAAACTGTGTGTCTGTGCGTGTGTGGATCGAAGGGAGCAGGCTGCTGGAGCTGTGAGGGTTGGGTTTGGGTTCTCTCACCCACCGGTCCTTTATGTAGGGCGGAGCAGTACGTATAATACGCGCGCTGGATGGACAAGGCAACTGGGGACGGACTGAGCCGCTTCATGATTTGATCCCACGAGATACTAGCTAGTACTACTGGCTAGTCCTTAGCTTGATGTCCTGGACGACGAGAAAGTGGACGGAGCGTACGTCCAGTCTTGCTGCAGCCGGTCAATTTTGAAGTGCATGGGCGCGCGCCTAGAGCATCCCTCACGCAGGAGACGTGATTTTCTCCAACACAAGTCATGCGGTCATTTTGGCTAGAGCATCCCTCACCAAGTTTTGCTCTCTCCTAATACGTACCAACCACCTTAATTAGACTCTAATCTCTCACGCAGGAGACGACGGTGAATCTTCCTCACCATAAAGGTTTGCTCTCATCTCTCATCTACATCATTGTTAATCATCCTCACAGCATCAGAACAATCTAGTTCAACAATATAATGAACAGGGTAGTACAGTACTCCATTCCAAAGCAAGAGTGCAACCCTCCAAGCATGCCACTAGTTCCACCTCCAGCGGATCGGAGAAGAGCAGGAAGGAATATATCATCGGCAAGAGGAGAAAACGATGCTCCCCGCAGAATCATACTTGATCCACCCTCCTTCGTCGCCTCCACATAAGAGCCGTACGTCAGCGTTGAGCTTCCTCCATCCCGCTGGGGGCCGTGTCCATCTCTCCTTGGCAGCAGAAGGACCTGCCGCCACATGATTCCGCACCCCCTTCAATATTGCATGTTGATCAGCAGGTGCCTTCCCCTTTACCCCATCGTCGTGTGGGTAATACTTCATCGTGAGCAGCGAGTTGACGTAGCTGCATAGGAACCGCCTCGAGGCCTCGGCGGGCGGCGCTGGCCTGTGATGAACCACCTCATTCCGCACGTGCCAGATTCTCCACAGCAACATCATGATCCGTAAGCGCTCCAGCTCCGTCTTCCCATGGAGAAGGTGCAACACCCACTCGGACCCCACATTTGGGATCGTCAAAGGGTCTGGCAGCTCCCACACCTTTGACATTACATGCCAAAGGTTTACCGCTAGAGGGCATCTGCAGAAGGCGTGGTAGTTGTCCTCGCATTCAACACCACAAAGTACACAAATTTTAGATGTTTCCATATTGTGTTTATGTTTGTTATCCCAAGTAGCTAGGGCATTTGTAGCAAGTTTCCACGCAAAAATGAGTACCTTTTGGGGGGCAGGGCACCCCCATAATGCCTTCTAGATGGCACGATGGCCATCCGGTGCCCTACTCGTGGCGCCTATAAAAGGCCGTTGGCGTTCCTCGATCGCCAACCAGTACACACTTTTGACGGTAAATACTCCATTCTTCATAGGAGCCCATGCAAGAATGTCATCCAAAAGCCTTGGAGAGGGCTTGATCTTGACAATATACTGAATATCCGCCTGCATAAAATGACGTCGTAATAACACCATATTCCAGGCACCCCGCTCATCAAGCAGCTCCGACACCCTGCGAATTCGGCAGTCTCCTGTCGTGGTATTGACGACGAGTACGCCATGGAGGGGTCCTCACAGAGCATGTTTAGAGACGCGGGGGAAGGCGGAAGGTTGGCGGGTATGAGGTAACACAGCTTACCCAGGTTCAGATTCCACGACGGTGGAGGAGTCCTACTCCTGCTATAAATCACTATAATGGCAATACGCGAAGTTACAGAGATCGGTTCGCTGTGCGCGATATGAGTTGATTTGTCTAAGTTATTCCCTAAAGGCTCCCATAGGTCCGGCTTATATAGTCGCCAGGCAATGTCCTAGCCGGACAGGTTACAGAGTCTTACACAGAATACAACTAGTCTAACGTGTCTTGCACTCCAAGGCTCTGGGTACGTCGGTGACTCCTCCGTAGCCTTCCTTTATCCGGCATGGGCCTCCCTTCTGGATCCATATAACTGGGCCGCCCAGCAGGCCATGGGCCTTGCTACCAACTGTGGGTCACCCGGGTTATCCGGATTAGATACATGCTACGATGATATCCATTTAGCATATCCCCAACAGTAGCCCCGGAGAACTCCGATATCTTGCGCTGTTTTGCCTCTTCAGATTGAATGCTCCGTCTAGATGGATGTCGGCAAACAACTGAATCTTCCAAGAACCCTGCAGCTCTCCCAAGAACCCTGCAATGTTCTCCGTCTTAAACTTGTAAGTCGGAAAACAACTGAATCTTCCATCGTAATCTTCTCGTAGCCGGACTGGATCCGTCCATGCCGGAACCTTCTGATGGGATGGTTCACCTGCCCGTGTCAACTAGAGCGACGTAGACCATAGGTCATGGCCGCCTCGTAACTCACACATGCAGAGAACATAATCATGTCCCTTTTTCCCGCACGAAGAATATGAACCGTTGGCGGTGGCGGTGGGAACGTGTCGAAATTTCCGCACAAGCGCACGACACGTCGTCTACGCAGCAACCATTTGATCGACTTGCACGAATCTTGACGTTGGGGGTTATAAATTACAACCGTGGTAGATTCTATCTCTTTACCTCATTCTCCCCCGTGTCATAATCTTCCTCCTGCGAACCACCTCCTCGAGCTCTCCGCGCGCACAGGAAAAACCCTAGTTCTTACCCAATATCCCAGTCACCTCTCTCCTCACTCCAATGGCAAGCAGCAGCTCCAACTCTTCCATGGCGACAACGGGCGATGCTGCGGTGAAGCCGGCGAGCTCCGTCCAGGTGCCCCCAGAGGGCCTGGTGCTGCCACGTTCCATGGTGGTGGAGTCCACCGGCGGCGACCATATTCCAGCGGCCCTGGAGCCGCTGGAGGAGGAAAGCGACTCTCATAAAGGAGAGTGGCGCGGCTCCGATATCGCTGACGGCGATATCAAGGAGCTTCTCGCTGAAGGATACCTCCCCGTGACGGAGGGGCTGGTCTGGCGGGCGGCGCCGGCTGGCGATGTCACCCCTTCTCCCCAAGCCGGAGAGAAAGTGTACCTCAAAGCGCAAATGGTATGCGGCGTCTCCCTCCCGATCTTCGACTTCTTCCTTTCTATCCTTAACCATTACCGGGTTCAACCTCATAACCTTTCTCCGAATAGCATCCTAGCGCTTAGCAACTCTATAGCACTTTGCGAGGGCTACCTAGGAATTAGGCCTAGGTTAGATCTGTTCATCTATTTCTTCACTGTCAAGAGGGAAGCCGGAGCTAGCAAGGACGAGCTTAGGAACTGCGGAACTATTAGCTTCAAGATCCGGCCTGGCCGGCGGTGCCCCGACATCGTAGGCCATGAGTCCTGCAAGAATTGGCAGCGAACATACTTCGACGGCCAAGATATCCCTCCGGCCGGCAGAGAAGAAACATACCCGGACTTCGTCGATGGGACCGCCGCTGAGGCCCCGACATGGAGATCCCAGGCCACGCTTCCCTCCGACAATGACGCTTCCCGCACCATAAGGCGAATCGAGTGGTTGTAGAGACGGGTCTGACCGGATTGGACCTAGCCATGTGCTGGTTCGTCGGGCGGATCCAGCCTCTGCAACACCGCGTGAAGCTGATGCACTAGTACACCAAGGATAGGAAGGATAGCCTTCGCATCTCCGAGGATAACTTCTCGAGTGACTCCATCAAGCTCCGCCTCAAAGACATCGTCAAGGTGAAGGATAGGAAGTGTGGCTTCACCATCGCCTACGACATGTTCGTTGACGGCACGCGCCTAGAGGTATGTATTTATTTTCCGTATATGACATATACTCTAGTTCTTCCATCTAGCCAATACCATGTCATCTAACACTTTGGGATTTCACTTAACAGCTCAAAAGTCTAGAGGAGGATAGCATGGCTGTCCAAAATCTATGACCCCAAGATGAAGGAAGTCACCGTCGTGTCCGACAACGATGTCCTGTTGGCACGTAAGCGAAAGAGATCCACCTCTGACGCTGCTGACGGGGGCAAGAAGAAGAAGACAGAGGGTGGAGCCTCCAAGATGTCCACCACCTCCCTAGAGGCGGAGAAAAGAAGAATTATCGGCATCCCTTTCACCAAGGCACCCACCATTGTGTAAGCTTCTTATTTTCCGACATTGTCCATTGCTCATCTTATTCCTGTACTTATACTTTTGCACGTTTCAGGAAGAAGGCCAGTTTAAGTTTGAAGAAGACCTCCAAAACATCAGGGGCTTCTAAAAACATTAGAGATATGTTGCACCCAGCATCTCCCGCTATCGCCCCTATCACTCCCAGTGTCTAGCCTGCCGCCGCACCTACAAGCTCTCCGGCTAAGGTGGCATCTGGCCCCTCCGCCATGGAGGTGGATCCAGGTGTCTCTACGGATCTTTACGTTGTTGCCGAGCAGGCGACACAAGAAAGTACCGCGTCCAAAATGGCTGAAGCTCCGGCTAAGGATGCCATCGGTAGCGGTAAGGCAGCAGTGGAAGGCGGAACGTCTGCCAAAGACGGCGCTACTGCACCACAGAAGCCAACAGAACTCCCAAAGATTGTCTACCCGGCGCTTACGCCGAGTAGCTCAACTCTGGCTCCTGGTGCAGCGCCAACTTCTCCGACATGTGGCCTTGAGGAGCTGCTCAAGCAGGCGGATATTCTGCGAGGAAATAGCCTTTCCTTTAGCAAGATATTTGCCGAGAGGGCCACCAACCTCAAGATCATTGCACTTGTAAGTTTTGTTTTTGCATTTTGCATTTCATAAGTAGTATTCCACTGTAGCCCCCGAGGATTTAGACGGAAACCATAGGTTTTTGCATCTGAATGCTCTAAGAGTGACTAAACTAGAAAACTTCTCACTGTAGCCCCCAAGTATTTAGTTTGAATAAATTATTCCGACTAGATACTTTTAGAGTAGCATACGTAGTGTTTGTCAATTTCAACACTGTAGCCCCCAAGCCTATGGTTGAAACATAATTAGTTCTGACAATATGCTTAAGGAAAGACTAAGCATTTTGAATTAGACTAGACTTGCTCCAATGCCTGAATTATTTTGTTTGGGCATCGGTCTCATAATATGAAGGCACCGGTAATCGGAGCCCGAAACCAATCGGGCACCGGCAAATAGCAATATTGTGGATGGCTAAAGAGCTCGTCGTGCTGATTCGGCCGAGCCTATTTGCTGGCCACAAGTTTCAGCTGAATATCGGACCCGCTAGCTGTCTTTATTTTACTTTTCTCTAGATTTTATTTCCCATACCTACTACATATACAAAATAGTGGATAACTTTTACAAAATAAGTACAAATTTAATTTTATTTGCATATTTAACTTTCTCATGTGAATCTCTTCGAAACAAGTATAATTTTTAATATACTAAATTTTATGTAAAAATAGTGAATCTGATAGGAACTAGGATCCTACCAGGTCTAGGTCTCGGGTTATAGGGGTGAAAGGGAGGATGGCGAGGGGCTTGGCGGGGACAACGGCGAGACGGCGGCGCCATGGCCGCATGGTTGGAGGAGGCGGCGGTGGCACAGGGAGAGGCGGCTATGGTTTAGAACTCCGAGTCCTAAGGGAGTTGGCAACAAATATATTTATTGTCTACTGATAACGTAGTATTATAAGTGTTTATATAATAGTCTAGCTAATAAAAATAAAGATAAGTTGGGCTAAACTCCTAAGTCGCTCCGATTTTAGGCTTCTTCCGGCTATAGGTCAAACCGGTCATATAATAAAATCTATAAAGTCCTTTTATTATGTGTTAATAAGTCTCGATAGATAGAAGGTTCTATAGAGTACTTTTTGGCGGATTCAAAGAATACATGTGTGTGTGTGAGGTATTATAAAATACTTTTACTTTATGAACAAAAGAGTGGACAGCCATGTGAGTCCCGCTTATGTGTAAACTTGTGGCCAGCGTGCCGAATCAGCTCGGCAAATTTTCGGGTCCGCAACACACGAGTTAGCTGTGTAAGCTATGTATGCATGCAGCCAGCAGCGATCGATCGATCGTAGGAGTAGCTCAGAAGCTACCTATGCTAGGGGTAATTAACCACGGTAAGAAAAACGTTGCTAGCTAGTACTCCTCTGTTTGAGATTATAGGTCCTACGCGCATACCTAGGTTGTTAATTTAACCAATAAAATATAACTTATATATTACAAAAATTATATCATTAGAAAATATATCCTCTAAAGTTTCTAATGATATAATTTTTATACTATAATATTTATATTTTATTGTTTAAAATAGCAACCTAATTATCCACGCGGGACTTATAATCTCAAACAGAGGGAGTACTACTAGCCAGGCTGGCTAGTAGTGAAGAGTAACGTGCGACGCTATTAACATACGTAAGTTAGTAGTCTATGTTACTACTATTTTTATAATGCATATAGACTTAGTGGTAGTAACTTAGAATCATTTATTACTCATAGACTCATATTCTCTTAGGACGTGTGATGTTATGGTAACATAGCTACCTATAAGACTCTTTTTTCTTATTAATTAATATGTCATGCCATCAAAATGTCTAGTTGGTATTGCATGTGAATGTATATTATCACACAATTACCCCCACTACGACTAGTTTTAATTATATACTACATGCTCAATTATTAGTATACTAGTACTACCGGTAGTAAAACATTGTGAACAGAAGTAGTAGTACAGCATCTTAATCACGTCCCATGATCATTCCCTTTCCGTACGTGGCACATCTTGTTGTTTCTCCTAAAAAATGAAATAAAAGATCATTCAGTGAATGGGCATGCATGGCTGGACCTAGACCTACCTACCTGCTGGACCTAGACCTAGGCTAAGCTCATTCCTTGTTGACTTCACACATGATATGGCATTTAGGATGTCCTGATCCTTCTTCTGTAAAGATCATGACAAAATATTTGCACTTCCTAATATATGCATCATCATATACAAATATTTTGTTTCCTTTTCCTTATCTTATCTTTTCTTTTGCTTTCTTTGAGAGCTAGCTAGAGAGTACTACTACCCGTTAAAAAAAAAGAGTACTACTACATCTTTTTCCTTACCTTTTCTTTTGTTTTCTTTGAGAGCTAGCTAGAGAGTACATGCTAGTAAAATGAGAGAGAGAGAGAGGATTGAGCTAGTGTGGGCTCCAATTCGGAGGTAGGTAGCTAGCCTGGAGCTAGCTAGCTAAACCTTGGGCTAGTGTGAGCCGGAGAGATGCATGATGATGATGACACTACATATATGAGGAGCTAGCTAGCTAAACGATCTCCATTCAAAAATGAATTAAGCAGGTCGGATCGATCCTCTACGCTAAAGCATGCGGTATGCATGAGCCGATGGAGAAGGAAGTAAGCAAGTAAGGAAAAAGAGTCGAGGGCTTTCTGTACGCTTGATCCAGGGTGCAACACACCCCCTGTCACAGTGTAGCCCGTGTCCAAAATATGAAAAGGTAGCAATCTCATCGTCGATTGTCCATCAAAATGTCTAGTTGGTATTGCATGTTAATGTATATTATCACATAATTACCCCCACTACGACTAGTTTTAATTATATACTAAGTACTGTACATGCTCAATTATTAGTATACTAGTACTACTGGTAGTAAAACATTGTGAACAGAAGTAGTAGTACAGCATCTTAATCACGTCCCATGATCATTCCCTTCCCGTACGTGGCCCATCTTGTTGTTTCTCCTAAAAAATGAAATAAAAGATCATTCAGTGAATGGGCATGCATGGCTGGACCTAGACCTACCTACCTGCTGGACCTAGACCTAGGCTAAGCTCTGGTCTACTCAGTCAGTCAAGCATACGATCAAGCAAGTAGAAGGTTATAATAATAATATTAGAAGTAAGAATTTCTTTGACCCGCACCCGCCCTGTAGATATGGTAAATCGATAGTCATCAAAGTATACTAGTACTACTCCCTCCGTCTTAGTTTGACGTATCTCTAGATTAATAAATTAACCAACTTAGCTTGACCTAAATCGAAGAAATAGCTCCACAAGTTTTTTAGATTACTAGGAAAATGCCCGTGCGTTGCAACGGGAGAAATAGATATGTGTCAGCGAGATGCATAAGACAATATACTTTAACCGATTTTTGTTTAAATCAAAACATCTCTCATTGCAGGATTCATGAGGTCAGGTTCGTTTTTTATCAGCTCCGTGACATACAATCCAGTCATAAAGTGAAAATTATTGCCAAGCAAAAAGATGCCAAGAGTCATAAATTTTAGCCTTCAAAATGAATGAGGTCCCACTGAATCCCAACAACTTTTACACTTACAAAGCACACATGACATAAGAACACATCTCACCTTCCCTCGGCGGACTGCTATGGCGCTTGCTCACGCACAAGGTGAGCCGAGGCAGAGTCCAACACCACTTATATTCAACTGTGCTCTGAATCGAAAGCTTCACCCGAAACCACCGGATGCTCTGAATAGCCAGCGCAGTGATTGTCTCCTTCCTCTTTGGTGTGAAGGCGCTGCTGAGTAAATCTTCTGCTCCATCACACCCCCGACCTCAGAAATTCCCCTAACTTAGGGGGGGAAATAATTACTATTCCACACACTTAGGGTGCATATTCCTATAATGGAAACATTAGGTGCAAAAAAGAAGTAGCTGTATGTTCACTATTTAGGATATAGAAGCTACTATCCCTCAAGTAAAACCAAACTACAGAGCTACAAATCGCTTTTCGAACAACATTTTTCTTCTTCAGTTCCTTCCCTCTAGCAAGTACACATTAATAAAATTGCATGTTCATATTCAATTAGTACAGGTATGTTCCTACTATATCTTTAGGTAAAGATAGAAAGAGAAACATGGCAGACCTGTTTCAGTTCTTGTATCAGTTGCTTCTACAAGAGTCTCTTGTGTCATATGTATCATTCTACCTATTTTCTCTTCTTAATTTTCTAGACCATAGTAAGAGAGGGGGTACAAGATTCTATCGTCGATGAACAATATTAACGACATCTGATGTTGTTTCAATCCATATCAGACTTCTTTAGAGCTTTTCCAAATTCATCGATTGTTATGTATCTATATTCCAGAAAAATAACAATTAATAAACGCAATTGGCTAGTCAATGCAAAATGGAAAGAAGGCAAGAGTACAGATGCAAAAAATAAAATAAATGTTTAACGTTATCCTATATATGAACATACTGGCTCCATCTTCTAGTACTCACTCCGTTCAAATTAACTGACTCGGCTTTGTCTATATACGGATGTATATAGATGCATTTTAGTGTATAGATACATTGTCAGTTAGTTCGGGACAGAGTGAGTATTTCCCATTAAAATTTGATAAATTTGGTAGGAGTACCAAGATTTGGTAAATCAGCCCTTAGTTCCTCAAGATTAATTGTCCCATTTTCATCGCTTTAGTAAACCCAGGGATTGAACGTTTCTTTGAAGCACAATGTTTCTTCATCTCATAACATTTTTGAAAATACATGAGTGTAATAGAAGAATTGAAGAGACTTGTCATTCAGTGCAGATTGGACTACCAAGCAAGAAAAACAATGGAGCTTCAACTTCAGATCTTTGAGTACCTCCAAGAAACCTTCATCTTAAGCTTATTTGTTGCCTTGAAATGGCTATGTACTAATCTTGGAAGATAAAGTATTTTGCTAAACAAAGATTTAAAATACCAGTAGTATTTTCCTACTCTAGTTGTTGCTCTAGCATATTACTCAACATGCAGATGTTAGAGACTTACACGATTTATTCAATAGGCATGGCACCAACACCAAACAAATGAGATCGGTCTCAAAATTAAAGCACAGGTCCCCTTAGTAGTACTGCGCGGCTAGGACCTGTAAAGTCCCAAGAGTGAGTCTTGTACACATGGGACATAGTGACATACATACACATGAGACTGGTCAGCTCTTCAATATTTTGTACTGAAACCGTGTGAACACACTGTTACAAAGAGAACGGTTGTATATCGACGAAACTCATTGCAAGGGACAAAACCAGAGAAGATAATGGAGGCATGGGGCTGAAAGAGTTGAAATATATCATTGCTGCTTTGCACATCTGTCATTTACAAACTAAAGTTGGATCGTGGCATGAACTCGTTGGTATAAGACCTCAACATGCATTTCTAACTGAAGTTGAATCATGACATGAATCAATTTGGTTGTTGTTTGTCTTTTCATCTATAAACATTACAAATTGGTAGCCCTAATATTGAAATACATCATATACACGAAGAAAAACAGAGTGGGAAAGACAATTGTATTAGCAAACAACATTCAGTGGCGCTCTAGTATTTACATCTAGATGAAAGAAAATTGAATTAATTCGATTGTTGTTTGTGGTTGCATATATACACATTACAAATTGGTAGCCCTAATATAAAGCAACAATAGATGTCTATACATTAGCTCAAGCCCAACAACAGATCCTCTAGTTCTACTGATTTTCCTAACTACAGTATATATGCACATGATTTTGACCTTCAAATGCTAGGGATGCCTTGTTTGCAAACCTACAAGGACATACATTGTGGAAACTGAACCTAACACACCAGTAAATACACAATAGTGTTTCACAGTCCAAGGCTAGGAGAAAATGGAAAAAATAGTTCGGAAAAATATGAAGATTTGCGTTACCTGAATCATATGTGCTGCGAGAGGTAGCGGCAGCGAAGTCCAGACTGTGGCTTCCGCCGGAGGGATGGGGCGACAACAACGAAAGACACATCCAGAGAGAGTAGTCCGCTGCCTCTGGGTTGCCTTTATATTAGATCACACTTTGTAGAGCATGATTAGCACGTAAAACCATTGATGTACACAAATTCCAGTATGACATGTCAACCAACACCGATAAAACTTTTTCGACTTCAATAACATGTGTAGTACGATTTTTCTAACTAAACATTCGATTTTCCAGTAGCATATATTGCTAAGAAGTAACAATACGTCTTAGCAGAGAGTCATTCTCCTTGCAAGAAGAGTGATATCATAAAAAGTATAAAAAAGTTCCTGTATCGGCCATTCATGTATGCAAGTATGTAAAAATAACTTATAATGTATGAGTACCTATAGCATAACCCATCATAGTGGCGTTAAAGATAGGACATAAGTCCATCACAGTGAACATGTCATGTAAGCCTACCAACAAGATTCATAGCACGAACCCATCAACTCCTCTCAACATTCGCCAAGCAAAATCTTGCACATAGTTTTCTGAATACCCTATTGCTGATAATTATGAACATGCCTCAAGCACATAAAAAAGATTGCCATAAGGATTGTGGATGCTTTATGATATCTCTAAAATTTTAAGCACTCATATTTTCTAAGAAGGTGATTCTCTGCTACATCTTTGATAATAAAAGCCAGGAAAAGGTAACCTTTGATAATAAAAGCATTGGTGCCAACTTATGTCCTTAGTTTCAACTTTTAGCATTAGTGGTTTTTTCACAAGCGAAGAGAAGGGGAAACTATCGAGCTGGCCAGAAAGCTGTGATTTTGAAAGCAAGTAAAGCAAAATTCAGCTCCAATTGGTCGATCATAGTAATCAAATCTTGCAGCTGAATAAACAGAACCATATATAGGTTTAAACAACGCGACAAGCGATAAATGTTGTAGGGAGAATATGAAATCGTACTTACCTTCAGTCATCAGCCAGGAAAATGTGACGTAGCAGAAAAGAACCAACTGGTTACCCAAAGCTCATACATCCCAAATCGTTAAATGAGATACGCATTGGGAGAATCAATTTAGTAATGGCATTGTGCTGCTAACGTCCTCTGCGCCACCACCAATAATGGCACTGGACCATGAGGTTTCCCTCATGCGGTGCTGCATCAGATGTGAGTGAATCTGGCCGAGTGGTGCAGTTTGTAGTTGGCACCGAAGAAGTTCAGAGGGGGGAGATGGATAGTTCGATGCAGCCTAGTGCGAACCGGCAGAAAACAGAACGAACTCGTCTTCTAGAATCTTCAGGATTTAAGAATGAGTTAACAATGTTAGCAGAATGGCTTCATTTGCTGCTCAAAGTTTGGCTTGATTTAATTTATTTGATCAAATGGATGCGGCACTACAAGCTTGGAATGTCATCTCCCTGAAAATAAACAACTAACAATCAGACAAAGAATATTTTGAACATTTGATCAGATAGAGATATTCAGACATTTGATCTGGTAGAGATATTCAGACATTTGATCAGATAGAGATAGTGGTAATTAAAAAAAACATACTTACCACAATATTCTCACGATATGCGGAATGTTAAAGGCCACAGAAAGCAAATAAAGAATGGAGGCAAATTCGACTTACTTTACCAAAAATTTGACATAAGTCAATGCAACCACATTGAAATAAACTATACTTACAGAAAAAAATTATCGTCCGTGGAGCATGAATGTGCTCTCTGCTTGCACAAGTTCATGGAGTTATTATATGTAGATAGATTAATCCAGAAAAGGTGAGACAAACGGCTCTATTCTTGTACTACAACATTTTTTGCTATTTTGATGTCTGTTTCTTCCTTGATAGCCAATCCATCATTATAATGGATATTTATCCCGCTCATAATGCAACGATAGTAACAAAAGAATTAATTCTACATGTACAGAAAGGTGCATATTTCACACCATTAGCAGCAGCTGGTACAACTATTCTTTATTTTTGTCGCACTCTAAAGTTTGAACTAAAACTCAAACAACTCAAACTGCACAAAAGTATGATAGTTTTAGAAAGATCAGTGTTATGTTCTCCCGATAATCATCAATTTACAATAATATATGATGACAACTGTTTGGAATTGAACTTTTATTTCTAGAAAATGCTAAGAGACCATGTCGGAGAAGCTCAATATTCTTTCTGGCATTAACAAACAAATATTATGTACGGATATTGACACAAGCAAGTAACATCTGAGATGCTGAACCAACATACGCATTTTGGAAAGCATCAGCCAAATGAAATATAATTGGCATGTTGTAAACATTAGTCCTCTATCCAGTCATGTTGTAAACAACTATGTTGTGAAATCTTAAACAACACCCTCTCCGCATTTTCTTGTGCAACCATGTTAGCATTAGTTGCAATAATCTTAGTATTAGTTGAAAGCTCTACCAGCCATAATTTTGGGTACGGAAATGGCCCAACATTCTAGCAAATATAAAAGCAAAAAAATTTGACGGGGAAATATAAAAACAATTAGGCTAGCTATGTTCCTCACCTTCATTCTACTACATGCTCTGAACTCCAAAGAATATTTTCATGTTCAGTAGCCAATATCCCTTCCATAAAGCCCGGCAATTCCAGAGCTTAGACAAAAAACAGATGAGAGAGGAGATCTGCATAGGAAAATAATAAAGAGAGACGTCACAACCATAGTAGTAAATCGAATCAATGGAGATCAATTAGTTACCAAGAAGAGACGCAGACACACATTCATGCAGCAGGGGACCAAGACGGGCTCTAAGATCTTGGCCATGTCGCTGATGTCCATGGGCGTGCACTTCGCCTCTAATGTCAATCAGGCACGTCCTGTCCTCGCCGCAGGGGTTCCCTGCACACCTAAGCCGGCTCCTCCCTATACCCGTTCCGCTCGTCCAGGCATTCCACAACACTGTACGCGTAGATTCCCGGCCAAGACCGATCGGATTCCAGCCAAAACTGCCGCTGGAGGTGGATCTCGGCTGAATTCTGGCCAATGGGGGGAGGCGGTATTATGAGCTTGGAGCTGGGCGGCCATGGGGGACGGCGGTCGCTGGGGCCTGGAGGTCTCCGGGCGGAGCCGATCCATGCATAGCGGAGGGAGAGAGAAGGATGGGGCGACGGGGTGGCTATGATTTTGCTGACGCGTTATCTCGGGAGGGCGTGGTCTGCGGCTGCGGGGTGGACGAAGCGGCAAGCGAGGGGCGGGGAGAGTCGGACGAAGCCACACGACATATTGGCAGAAAACGGAACATCGAAGTTCTTTTTAGATAGTAGAGATACCCTCGGTTGCCACGCGCTTCCGGTCACGCTGCCCGGAGAGGGGCTACCACTGCTGAAGATGGGCAAGCAAAGAGAAAACAGAGTCAGAAGCCCGGTGGGGATAAATCCTCTCAATCACCATCTTATTCCTAATCTTTCAAAGAGTCCACGTGATGGCCGCAAACATCAACCAGAAGAGGTGGCGCCTTCTCCTGGTGCGGTTTGCCTCTGTTTCTAGGAACTCATCGAGGTCTTCGGCCTGCCAAGTAGGCCCCAGAGCTTCTCGGATGAAGTTTCATAGAAACCGAGTGACAGGACACGTGAACATTATGTGGGTGCATGATTTTGGGGTCCCACATAATGGGCACAGTCCATTGTCGGGACCGTTGCATTTCGAGACCTCTACCCCCGAGGGAAGGCGATCCCGGAGCAGCTGCCACAGGAAGATTCACACGCTCAGGGGGAAGGGGGACTTCCACAGGTGCGACGTCCAATGCAGTTGGTGGAGCCAAAAGTTTTCGAAATGGAAGCGAATCATTCTAGGCGGAGGCCCTTCCCCTGAGGATAGGAGGAGGGAGGGGGTATGGTCCGAGCCCTAGTGAAATAGGGCCATGTGTCCCGGTTGGTAAGGGGCTTTAGTCCCGGTTGCCCAATCGGGACAAGACAGTCGGGACTAAAGCCTCCTCCTTTAGTCAAACTGGGACTAAAAGGCAGCGTTGAGCGCGCGGACCTTTAGTCCTGGTTTGTAATATGAACCCGGACTAAAGGTTTTTTTTGAAAAAAAATCCAAATATTTTTTGATTTTTTTTCAATTTTTTCTTAAACTTTTGAATTGTTTGACTCGTTAATCTCCCACATCTCTCATTTTTAACACTAATTATACTTAATCTTAGTTTAAATCGTACTTACAGTCAAAACTTCCCGGCCGGTCACCCATCCTAGCACTACTCCACTCTCAGCACGCTTAACTTCTCTATTCCATCTCTCCCACCCCGCACGAAGGACACTGATAACTTATTGTCAAGACTAGTATATCAATCATATTAACTCATATCAATATGTGACACGTTTTTATTTTTTTGAAACTAAGAACAACTATTTTTTAGTACACAACAATAAATAAGTAATAATAATATTTTATTCTAATGAAAGTAAAAACTAATTAAATTAATATTTTATTTATTTATTTGTCATTTATTCATTTAATATGACATAAATAATATCTTCAAATCTGTAAATCGAAATTCGACAAATAATATATCCATAATTATCAGAAAATGCGAGGAATTCAAATATGACATAAAAATACTAAAATAATTTAATTTCTGAAATATTTTTTTTCTTTTCGAATTTTAAGAATCCAAAACGGCCTAAGGATGTTGAAATCAAAGAGCTAATTTTATGCAAAAGTTATGGCCATTTGAATTTTTCATAACATTTTTTTGTAAATTATGTCGAAATTTATATTTGTAACAACTAAATCACTTAATATAACTACAGTTCGAAGGATTTTGTTTTAGAATTTTTTATAATTTTTTGGCATGATTTTGAATCTAGAAAAGATGATTTTCAGACGGATTTGTGCCCGTTTTACTACCACGGCAGAACTTGAAATTTTTTTGCCCACTTTTCTTTAGTCCGGGTCGGTAATACGAACCGGGACTAAAGGTCACACCTTTAGTCCCGGTTGGTGATACGAACCGGGACTAAAGGTCCCGTTTGACCCGAGACTAAAGATTGCTGGCGTTCTAGCCGTTGGAACCGGGACTAATGCTGACATTAGTCCCGGGTATAACCATACCCGGGAGTAATGCTCCAAACTAGGGTGGACGTATGGCTCTTTTTCTACTAGTGCCTGGTGACCGCATGAAGCGAGCACAGGGGGAAGGCCAGTTCCCAATCCACCGAGACAAAGACCCGGTCAAGGACGCTGCAGACTGGATCCAGGCAATTGTTGGTCCAGGTGTATCTCGCACCCACTCGAGTGATCTCCCTGGGAGTGAGGTCATTGATGCACTCATTGAACATGCGAATCCTATGGATGTCCACGTTCGCCGAGCTCTTTCCGTGGAGGAGCGAATTAGGTTGAACTCCCCTGCCACAATGATTGGGGTCTCCGTACGCTCCACCTTAGCCTTGAGCTCGAGTAGGAACTCATGGAATTGTTTATCGGTGAGGGCCATAGACAATCACGACCTCCCATTTGAGGCACGATTTTTTATGAGTGAGGGCCATGCTCACAAAGAATTTCTCGCGGTCGATATCCTCTACCTCGAAGGTATCCTCCTTGACACCAAGGAGGATGCCGCCCGAGTGGCCGGATGCCGGTAACCAATTGGCTCCCCATAAATTCCTGTCAATCTACAAATCTTTCCAGGGTTTTCAACAATCTGAACGTCAATATATTTAGGAGCGGAGAAAATCTGATGAATAACCACCTATTTTTTCCAGAACATGATCACACCTCCGCTTCTTCCATCACTAGGGTAAACAATTTTTAAGTCCATATGAAGTCTCCTACGCAAGCACTCTGCAGGAAAGTCATCTAAGTGATTTTCAGATAAAAACATAACATCGGGATCATATCGCCTTCGAACATTCAAAAGCGAACGAACTGTCGGGTCATTCCCTAAACCCTGACAGTTCAGCCCCAAGAGTTTCATTGCGCCCGGACAGGCTCCTCGAGAGAGCCCGCCGATCCGATTGAAGGGGAGGAAGCTCCATCCTTCTTTGTACGTTTGCTCCTGTCCATTCTGCTGTCAGTAATAACATCATCACCCACAGGTGATTTTCCATCCGTTATCATAGGAACAGATGTCCCATATCTAAGCTGAACAGATGTCCCATCTCTAAGCTCAGGGTTATCTTCCTCAGGTGAAATGTCCAGCGCCAATCGGCGCTTCACGCCCGATTCAGTGGAATCACTATCATCCTTTTCAACATCCATATTCTTTGATGGACTAGACGCCGTATCATCAAGGGAATCATCAGGAATAATCCGGCCATCCCTAGTCGAGTGATCATTGTGGCGCCAACTTGATTGGCGGCCTCTGCCTCGAGCGCCTCCACGTCCTCCACCATCTGGACCCTGGTAACCACGAGCTCCACCCCGAAAGCCACCATTGGATCTACCGTGCCATGAATCCCAATCCGCCTTCAAAAAATCGCCCCACTTTAACTTACTTTCGTCGTGCTCCCCTGTGCCACACTCCAGATAAGTATGCCCAAGGAAACCACAAGCATCGCAGAATCTCGGAATCTTATCAAATTTGATTTGATAAATTTCTCTATTTCCTCCTCTAACAATAGAGACAAACCGAGATAGAGGTTTCCGAACATCCAGTTTAACTCGCACCCGCACAAAATTATTGATCCCCACAATATCAGTTTCAACGGTACTAACCTCACCAACCTTCTTCTGAACCAGGTTTTTAATCAAGGCTTTGTCCCTATACCCTGTTGGGAGCTTGTGTATCTAGAGCCAAACCGCAACATGATTTGGCTCAATGGATCCTGGAGATGCTAATCCATCATAAGGTTCGATTATCACAACGTTCTGTCTAAATAACCACGGTCCACCTTGTTCTATTTTTAGCCAATCCCCTAGACAACTGCACTGAATCATGAACAGATTCTCCTCTAGGGCATTGAAAGTAACCTCCTTTGTCGGACTCCATGTCGTTCTCATATGCTGTTCAAACGTCAATGGGTTGAAGTAATTTGGTGTATGAACACACGCCAGTGCTAACCACTTGATCCCCTCCTTGGGCGTTGTTTCTTCATCTTCAAAGATCAGGTCATCGATCTCATCATCATCTATCCCAAGTCGCTGGAGAGATCGTCGATAGCCTCTCCTTTTTTACTGCCCGATCCTCCTCCCTGCTCCGTCGAAGAAAATCCGACCTAGATCCCATGGCTAGATCGCCCTCTCCCAAACCCTAGAGCTAGGGGTCACGAGAGCCAACACCGAACGAGAAAAACGCCCTGGAGAAGAAAGCCCCCTACGAGAAGAAGAGAAAACTCCGGCCGGAACGAGATCCGACGCGGAGGAGTAAAACCCTAATCGCCAGCCAGTCGCCTGTCGCCAGCCGCCTGTCTCGCGTTAGGTCCTTATGCTTAATCCATGGAGGCGATTAGTAGGACGTCACCTTAGATGGCAACTTAAATGATAGCTCCACGGATCAGTTGGTCACAAAACCTAGTGAAGTACCTTCTGAGCAGCTTCAGCTGTAGCAAATTCAACATGTGCCAAGCCCTTGGAGCTCCCATCCTCAAAAGTAGCATCACGAATATCAATAATTTCACCTGCCTTCTGAAAAAATTGCTTCCTACGGGATGTGGAACAAAACAAGTCAAGAACCATCTTTCAGACAAGTTGAAAACATATGACATCTCACAAACTTACCACACATTAAATATACTAGGGAAGCTGGGGCACCGGCGACACGCAGGCTTGTGTCGTTAATTCAGTTGCATATATGGCTAGGTTCGACATAGAAATGATTTTCGAAAGTTTTTAGATGTTAGCCAATAGACACTCTATAAGAGAAGTAATGGATATATTCGCACGAATACAACACAAAAGTAGTACATATATGTTCTTATTGGTCTGCACGATATATTATAATAACAACGCCTATAGATGCGTACAGTAACGGAGAAAATTCACCCACCAACGGAAAATAAGGGCTATGAAGAGTGATATTATGGAAACTATGTACGAAAACTATGACTTGAAATTGTGACGAAGAATTACTGGCTAAGGGGAAACTTACCGTTGACAGTTCACGACAAATTATGGCCAGAAATTGCGCACCCTCAAAGACTTGCCGCAGGGTAACCACAGGCGGAAAATTACCGTCGAGTAATGAAAAAAAGGAGCTAAGTAAACACTACAACAATCTGGGCGGTCTATGATGTTTTTTTATGAGACTCCCTAAAAATTTCACGGATCCCTGACATTTTAGTTAATTTCGTCAGGGACTGTCGGAGGGCCTCCGGCCCGGTTATTCACGATGTTTCAGGATTTCGTCGCGGCAATAAATTCGTCGCGGATTTCGTCCCGGTCCGTAAGCCCTGTCTCCCATTTCGTCTTGCTTATAATCGTCACGGATTTTGTCAGGGCATTCAATTTTTTTCAACAAACGCGCTATCCTATCCTGTCAGCGTGGTTTGTCAGGTTGCACTTCATGGTGGTTGTGGCCGGTCCCACGTGCCATTCTGTTTGATAAAAGGGTTAATAAAAGCGATAAAATAAATTAAAATTGGTAGTTTCTCGACCGCGCGTGTAGTAGGCTAGGGTCAGTTCCACTTCGTTTCCTCTACCGCGCATAGTTGGCTAGGGGCAGTTCCTTTTCGACTCCTCTTCTCCCTATGCTTCTCCTCGCCTCCCTGTTCTTCTCCTCGTCGTCTTTCTTCCTCTATAGGAAGGCATAGCCAGCAGCAGGATGAAGGTGAACCGGTCCGATCTCCTGGCCGACCCACTTCGCAAGATCGTAGACCACTTGCTGGAGAAAGAGGCGTACGTCGACACCTATGCTGCTTGTCGGGAAGTCTGCGCCGATTGGCATCGCACTTTAAAAGAGCCCGAATTTCATCTTAACAACTGGATCCTGATAGATCACACACTTCCAGACATCGGCGACTTCACCTTCCTCAACCTCGCCACTGGTCGTTGCTTTACGAAGAATCTAATGAACGACCATCGCAGGTTTAGATTCATCTGCGATATATATTCATTTATTTATATTAATTTTCAATTGTAAACATCTTAGGGGCTAACTGTCCTCTTCTTCTAAAGATTCTACTTTGTCAGTGTTTCTCGTGGCGTCATCGTGCTTACTCGGAGGGTGGAGCCGTACAAGATTCGGCCTCTGAATCCAATCACTCATAAGTCCAACAATGATTTTCAAGCACACATACCATCTGATATTCTGCAATATGTCGTCGTGACGAAGTCCCCGACGATGGTGTTCGTTTGCGCAGGTTCTCCGGAGATTGTTGCATGGGCCGACGAGAGCACCTCAACGGGGCAATTCAATGAATCATTTGGACAAGGAATTTATTCGCCACCATCTGATGTGCTTCTGAACTGCATGACGTCATTCCGAGGGGGGGAAGTATATGCAATACTTGCGAATGGAGACATCATGTTGACCAACATACAGTTAGAGAAGCGTGCGAGCACTGTCAGGATGGCCAAAAGAATTGCAGCCCCAGTCTTTGAACGGATACATGGAAACTACAATTTTTACCTTGTGGAGTCACAATTTTTACCTTGTGGAGTCAAATGGTGATTTACTCCTTGTGTTGAACGGGGTTTTCACCAAAGGTCAACCGGTGTTGTACCGGGTGGACACGGAGAACCGCTCTCTCAAGGCCATCGGTGACATTGTAAGTCGTGCCCTCTTTGTTGATTTTCATCGGTCTATCTCCGTCGACACCAGGTTGGACCCACAGTCAAACCTGATTGCATATACTATAGTCTACAAGGATTATATCAGACTATAAAATCGTGATGTTCAAGCCTGGGAACAGGAACCAACAATGGTAATGCATGGATTAGGCCAACATCAGCTGGAACATACACCGAGGCCTTACCATCTGGATGAGATACTGGCAGCACACTGCATATGGAGACAGTTCTCTGAATATGTTATGCAACACTGGGAGGCCTCAGACGACGAAATATATAGGGGAGAATGAATCCTATATATTCATTGCTAGCGTGTGCAGGTCTATTCGAATTAGAAATTTGTATTTTGTTTATATTATTTCAAAAGTATGTGTATTACCTTTCAGTTAAAAGTTGTAATGTATTTGGTTTTAGTGTTGACGAGGTTTCGTATCGTCAATGCCCATTGTTATGGACTTGGGTTTTGGAGAAGATGGGGATGCTGGAGATCGTGGAACGGTTAACAGACAAGCAATCAGGAGACACGAGATTTACCCAGGTTCAGTTCCCCGGAGGGAAAACCCTACTCCTGCTTGTCTGCTCTTGATTACGGCGGAACCGAAGATTACAGGGTGCACAGATTCGATCTGGCGTGGAGGTGCGTGTGCGAAAGTATGAGTCGAGAGATCTAGGACGTGCCCTCCTAGCCTTTATATAGACTTAGGCAGGTCCCGGGCATAGTCCTAGTCGGTTACAGGTTCTAGGGTTTTACCCCTTTAAATTTCCTATCTATGCTAGTCTTGCTCTCCAAGGATCCGAAGGCGTCATGGGCCTTGGCCACCCGAAATTCTTCATGGGCCAGCGTATGTCTGCTGTGGACCTTCCTCGGGCTGGACCAGGTATGCTGAAGTCACGTATCCGTAGGGTATAACCATGTCAGTAGCCCCCGAGTGATCAGTTGAATCGTGGATTCGGCTGAGGACTCTTCAATCCTTCGGGTGCAACTAGATGTTAACAATATATGTGTGTAGGGATTGTTGATACATGTGCCTGACTCACCCGACGGATCAGGGTCAGTTAACTGTCTTAGGACGAAACAACATGATCTTCATCAGGTTCGAGTCCCTTAACTTAAACCCGGAACATATGCTGGCGTAATTCGACTCAGGCCACGGAGGACTTACAGGAGTGGAATTCCAGTGTTTTTAATTGATGTACCCAACGCGTTCGTCGGGATTTTTCATCACGCCTGTTGGCATGGATTTATACTAGCAGAGCGTAGTCGTGTACGTTGCCAGGCCATCAGATGATATCTGCAGGTCTTATCTTTGCGTCGCAGACGCATCATCCGAACATCTGTTACCACGGAGGTGCTTCGGGTGGCCAAGGAGATTGTCGCTCACTCAGGGTTTTGTTGGGGCAGAGTTGCCAAAAAGTTTTTGTGTGCTGATCCGAAAGATCGCAGTCGGAGATTTCATAGGGTGCACGACCAACGCTCCCTTTGGGAGTAGCTCCCGAGTGTCTGTTCGAGTCGTAGACTCGAGCAGAGACTTCAGTTCAAGCATTGTTTAGTTGTTAAGTCCATAGGACACGAAAATTTTCGGATGCTTAAATTCATCCTCCATATGGGAGTAGCCCCCGAGTCTGTAGTGGAGTCGTAGACTCGACGTAGGACTCGAAGAAATACTTTGTCTTTATTCATCTTCCGGGTGCGCGGCCAGCGCTTCTGATAGGAGTAGCCCCCGAGTATTTAGTCGAATCGGAGATTCGAGTGAGTACTCTTAGCTGTGGAGCCGGGGAATTGTACTTGGTGCTAGTATAGCTTTTGATGACATCAGTGCTGACGATCAATGACCTCAAGCGTCTGCTACGCCAGAGATGACTTGACTGGACGAACGTGGGTCCCACTTGCTAACTTTGAATTGACCGGTCACGCGCGGCGTGGAGATAATTACGGCGTCTCCTCGATTTCCGCGCGTAGTGGATGGCGTGGTAACGATGGTTCGTTGTGATGCTGACACGTGTACGGTCAGATCTGCCGTTGGCGTTAGGTCTTCTGGATGGACGGCTGCCGTGCGTCGTCTTCGCAGTTATAATCATTGGGGAAAGCCGCGGTTTGTTTTCACCGCATCAGTTCTTGTTTTCACTGCCTCCCTGTGCTTTAGCGATTCTTGCTGCGTGCTGGGATTTCCTTCCACATTTCCGTCGTTGTTTCTGCGTTTTCACCGCCAGCGCCGCCGTAGCGCAATGGGGAAACCAAAGAAATCGTCATCTGCAGTTGGGACCAGCGCCGCGGGAGGAAAGAAATGTTGGAATTATGCCCTAGAGGCAATAATAAAGATGTTATTATTATAATTCTTGTTCATGATAAAGTTTATATTCCATGCTATAATTGTATTAAGCGCAAACATTAATACTTGTGTGGTTTGTGAACAACACCGTGTCCCTGGTACGCCTCTAAGGACTAGCTCATTGATCAATGATGGTTAAGGTTTCCTAACCATAGACATGAGTTGTCAATTAATAATGAGATCATATCATTGGTAGAATGATATGATGGACAGACCCAAACTAAGCGAAGCAATTAGATCGTTTCATCGTGTTCATCTTTGCGAAGCTTTTCCTATGTCAAATATTGTATTCCTTAGACCATGAGATAATGCAACTCCCTGGTACCGGAAGAAAGCTTTGAGGTCATCAAACGTCATCCTATGAGAGGGTGATCATAAAGGTGTCTCTCAGGTGATCAGAAAGTATCTGTTGGGTTGTATGTATCGAGATGGAATTTGTCCCTCCCAAGTCGGAGAGATATACTTCGGGCCCACTCGGTAATCGATATCAACACCGCTTGCAAGCATGTGGTTAAGGAGTTAATCACAAAGTGATATCGGATTACGGAACGAGTAAAGTACTTGCTGTGAACGAGATTGAACTAGGTATGACAGTACCGACGATCGAATCTCGGGCAAGTAAAATATCGCGAGACGAAGGGAATATATATATGGGATTGATTGAATCCTGGCATCGTGGTTCATACGATATGATCATCGATGAATGTGTGGGAGTCAATATGGGTGCCCAGACCCCGCTGTTGATTATTGATAGAAGATCATGTCTGCATATTCTCGAACCCGCAGGGTCACACACTTAACGTATCTCGACGCTAGGATAGATTGGATAATTGGTTTATGAATTTTTGTTCGGAGTCTAGGATGGGATCCGGGACATCACGAGAGGTTCCTGAATGGTCCGGAGAATAAGATTCATATAAGGCAGTGCAGTTTTTGGAGTTCGGAATTGTTCCGGGTTAATCGGTATTGTACCGGAAGCTTCTAGAACCTTCCGGAAGGGGACGTCGTTCGCGAGACCGGCTCCGCACTTGACGTGTGGCTTGTTCCACACATGCGGCTGGTGGATGTTAGTTTCTCTCACTATAGTTGTCATGGGATTAACACCGGAGTTTGGCAACCATAATATCACCGTTGTGGCTTTCCGTAGGTAAGAATCGTTCTTAGCATCTACTCCCATAAGCCACGTAAAACATGCAACAACAAAGTAGAGGCGTCTAACTTGTTTTTGCAGGGAGTGTTTTCTGTGATATGGTATGGCCCAAGATGTGATGTGTATATTGTATGCGATGATCATGTTTTGTAATGTTTCACGACTTGCATGTCGATGAGTACACAACCGGCAGGAGCCATATGGTTGTCTTTATAATTGTGTATGACCTGCGAGTCAACTTCTTATACGCCATGTAATAGCTTTACTTTATCGCTAAGTAGTTAGCAATAGTTGTAGTTGCTATTCGTGGTGGAGGCAATCATGGTGGAGTGATGGAGATCATGCCGGAACGCACAAGATGGAGATCATTGCGCGAGGATTGGCTATACCATGTCACATAAAGTTATATGGATGTGATGTTTATCCCTTTATGTATCTTATTATGCTTAGATCGCGACGGTAACATTATAAGATGATTCCTCACTTAAAGATCAAGATAAAAACTGTGTTCTCTCCAAGTATGCACCGTTGCGAAAGTTCGTCGTGTCCAAGCATCACGTGATGATCAGGTGCTATAGACTCTACGCTCACATACAACGGGTGCAAGCCAGTTTTGCACACGCAGAAATACTTGGGTCTAGCTTGACGAGCCTAGCATGTACAGACATGGCCTCGGAACACAAGAACCGAAAGGTTAAGCATGAGTCATATGAGTGATATGATCGACACTTTGCTGTCCACCATTGAAACCACATCTCTTCTCGTGATGATCGGATTAGGTGTGGTGAATTTGGATCGTGTTCACTAAACAACTTGAGGGATGTTGAATTTAGTGGGAGTTCATCTAGTAATTTGATTAAATTGAACTATTTATCATGAACATAGTCTAAATTGTACTTGCAAATACTGTAGATCACATGGCCAAGTCCAACTTCAACTTCAACGTTTTTGCTGAGAAGGAAAAGCTTAGAAACAATGGGTCTAACTTCACCAATTGGTTTCGCAATCTAAGAATCATTCTGTCTGGAGGACAAAACGACTATGTCCTTGGGAAAGCGTTAGGTGACCCCCCTGCTGCAACTGCGCCGGCTGATGAGAAAGCTGTCTATCAGTCGCGCAAAGATGATTATGGTGTGATTAAGAGCACCATGTTGTTTGCTATGGAACCGGAGCTTCAAAATCGTTTTGAAGAGTATCCCGGGCCTTTTGACATTCTCGAGGAGCTGAAAACAATGTTTCAGACTCAGGCCCGTTCTAAGAGATATGAGATCTCCGAGAAGTTCTTTAACTGCAAGATGGAGGAAGGGAGTTTCGTTAGTGAGCACGCCATAAAGATGTCGGGCTACACTCAACGTCTTGAGCAACTGGAATGCACGATTCCAGAGGAGCTCAAGATTGACAGGGTTCTGCAATCACTCCCTCCCAGCTACAAAAGTTTTGTAGTGACTCATAATCAGATTGGTTCCACTGATACGATCACCGAGCTCTTCGCAAAGCTGAAGGCTGCAGAGGTGGACATCAAGAAGGATAATCATGTGTTGATGGTCAACAATCCCTCCTTTAAGAAAGGTAAGGGAGCAAAGAAACCCTTCAAGAAGGGCAGCGGCAAGCGCAATGCCCCTGCTGAGAAGAATCTCAAGTCTGGTCCTAAGCCCGACACTGAGTGCTTCTATTGCAAGGACATGGGTCACTGGAAGCGCAACTGTCCGAAGTACTTAGCGGACAAGAAGGCTGGCACCATCAAAGGTATATTTGATATACATGTTATTGATGTTTTCCTTACTAGCCCTCGTTGTAGTGCCTGGGTATTTGATACCGGTTCAGTTGCTAATATTTGTAACTCGAAACAGGAGCTACGGAATAGGCGGCGGCTTGCGAGGGATGAGGTGACGATGCGCGTTGGCAACGGATCAAGAGTTGATGTGATGGCCGTCGGCACGCTCTCGTTAGTTTTACCTTCGGGATTAGTTTTAAACCTTAATAAATGTTATTATGTGCCTGCGTTGAGCATGAACATTATTTCTAGATCGTGTTTATTGCAAGACGGTTATTCATTTAAATCGGAGAATAATGGTTGTTCTATTTATATGAGTAACATCTTTTATGGTCATGCACCTCTTGTGAATGGTTTATTTCTTCTAAATCTCGAAAGGGATGAAACACACATCCATAACATTGAGGCTAAGAGATGCAAAGTAGATAGTGATAATACTACTTATTTGTGGCACTGTCGTCTAAGTCATATTGGTGTAAAGCGCATGAAGAAACTCCATTCTGATGGACTTTTGGAGTCTCTTGATTTTGAATCATTTGACACATGCGAACCATGCCTCATGGGCAAGATGATCAAAACCCCGTTCTCCGGTATGATGGAGCGAGCAACGGACTTGTTGGAAATCATACATACCGATGTATGCGGACCGATGAGTGTTTCGACGCGCGGTGGATATCGCTATTTCCTCACTTTTACCGATGACTTAAGTAGATATGGGTATATCTATTTAATGAAACATAAATCTGAAACGTTTGAAAAGTTCAAGGAATTTCAGAATGAAGTGGAGAACCATCGTAACAGAAAGATTAAGTTTCTACGATCCGATCGTGGAGGTGAATATTTGAGTTATGATTTTCTCACGCATCTTAAAGCAAGTGGAATCGTTTCACAACTCACGCCACCCGAAACACCACAGCGCAATGGTGTGTCTGAACGCCGGAATCGAACCCTATTAGATATGGTCCGATCAATGATGTCTCTTACTGATTTGCCGTTATCATTTTGGGGTTATGCATTAGAAACCGTTGCATTCACTTTAAATAGGGCTACATCTAAATCCGTTGAGACGACACCGTATGAACTGTGGTTTGGTGCTAAACCTAAGTTGTCGTTTCTTAAAGTTTGGGGATGCGAAGCTTACGTCAAGAAGTTGATGCCGGACAAGCTCGAACCCAAAGCGGAGAAATGCGTCTTCATAGGATACCCTAAGGAAACTATTGGGTATACCTTCTATCACAGAACCGAAGGCAAAGTGTTTGTCGCAAAGAATGGTTCCTTTCTTGAGAAGGAGTTTCTCTCGAAAGAAGTGAGTGGGAGGAAAGTAGAGCTAGACGAGGTTATTGAACCTTCTCTTGAATTGGAGAGTAGCGCAGCACCTGAAATTGTTCCAGTGCCGCCTGCACCAACAATAGAGGAAGCTAATGACAAGGATCATGAAGCTTCGGACGATGCTGCTACTGAACGTCGCAGGTCGACAAGGTCGCGTGCCCCTCCTGAGTGGTACGGCAACCCTGTCTTGACTGTCTTGTTGGTAGAAGACAGTGAACCTACGAACTATGAGGAAGCGATGATGAGCCCAGACTCTGAGAAATGGCTGGAAGCCATGAAATCCGAATTGGGATCCATGAGCGAAAACCAAGTATGGACTTTGGTGGATCCTCCTAGCGAC
Source organism: Avena sativa (assembly GCA_916181665.1). Taxonomy (NCBI): domain Eukaryota; kingdom Viridiplantae; phylum Streptophyta; class Magnoliopsida; order Poales; family Poaceae; genus Avena; species Avena sativa. Next base: position 376,688,539 of record OV702279.1, on the reverse strand, counting down.
CGAAAGGCCGTTGAGTGCAAATGGATATTCAAGAAGAAAACGGACGCGGATGGTAATGTTACCGTCTATAAAGTACGGATTGTCGCAAAAGGTTTTCGACAAGTTCAAGGTGTTGACTACGATGAGACTTTCTCTCCCGTAGCGATGTTTAAGTCCATTCGGATTTTATTAGCAATTGCTGCGTTTCATGATTATGAAATATGGCAGATGGATGTCAAGACTACTTTCCTCAATGGGAACATTGATGAAGAGTTGTATATGATGCAACCCGAAGGTTTTGTCGATCCTAAGGATGCTAGTAAAGTATGCAAACTTCAGCGTTCCATTTATGGACTGAAGCAAGCATCTCGGAGTTGGAACCTTCGTTTTGATCAAGTGATCAAGAGTTTTGGATTTGTTCCAAATTGCTACGAAGCTTGTATCTACAAGAAAGTGAGTGGGAGCTCGGTGACGTTTCTGGTACTGTATGTGGATGACATATTGATTATCGGAAATGACATCAACATGCTTAACGATGTGAAGAGTTATTTGAACAAGTGTTTTTCAATGAAAGACCTAGGTGAAGCTGCTTATATATTGGGCATCAAAATCTATAGAGATAGACAAAGACGCCTGATAGCTTTAAGCCAGAGTACATACCTAGACAAAGTTCTGAAAAGGTTCAGAATGGATAAGGCAAAGAAAGGTTCAGTGTCTATGTTGTCAGGTAAGATATTGAGCAAGGCTCAGTGTCCAGCTACGGTAAATGATAGGGAAGCTATGAGCAAAGTGCCTTATGCCTCGGCCATAGGTTCCATCATGTATGCCATGTTGTGTACTAGACCGGATGTGTCCAATGCTCTTAGTTTGACGAGCAGATATCAAAGTGATCCAGGAGTGGAACACTGGACAGCCGTGAAGAACATCCTAAAGTACCTAAATAGAACTAAAGAAATGTTCTTAGTCTATGGGGGTGATGAACAGCTTGTCGTAAAAGGTTACGTCGATGCTAGTTTCGACACCGACAAGGATGATTCCAAATCTCAGACAGGATACGTTTATATTTTGAATGGAGGAGCTGTGAGCTGGAGAAGCTGCAAGCAAAGCGTGATCGCGGGATCTACAGTGGAAGCGGAATACATGGCTGCTGCAGAAGCGTCAAGTGAAGGAGTTTGGATCAGAAACTTCATCACTGAGCTTGGCGTGGTTCCAAGTGCATTGGACCCACTGGAGATATTGTGTGACAACACTGGCGCCATAGCACTCGCTAAGGAACCAAGATATCATCCAAAGACCAAGCATATCAACCGCAAGTTTCATATAATCCGAGATTATATAGCAGATGGAGATCTGAAGATTAGCAAAGTACATACGGATCTGAATGTCGCAGATCCATTGACTAAACCTCTTCCACGTGTAAAACATGATCAACACCTCAGTGCCATGGGTGTGAGATTGTTGCCAGATGTAAACTAGATTATTGACTCTAGTGCAAGTGGGAGACTGTTGGAATTATGCCCTAGAGGCAATAATAAAGATGTTATTATTATAATTCTTGTTCATGATAAAGTTTATATTCCATGCTATAATTGTATTAAGCGGAAACATTAATACTTGTGTGGTTTGTGAACAACACCGTGTCCCTGGTACGCCTCTAAGGACTAGCTCATTGATCAATGATGGTTAAGGTTTCCTAACCATAGACATGAGTTGTCAATTGATAATGAGATCATATCATTGGGAGAATGATATGATGGACAGACCCAAACTAAGCGAAGCAATTAGATCGTTTCATCGTGTTCATCTTTGCGAAGCTTTTCCTATGTCAAATATTGTATTCCTTAGACCATGAGATAATGCAACTCCCTGGTACTGGAAGAAAGCTTTGAGGTCATCAAACGTCATCCTATGAGAGGGTGATCATAAAGGTGTCTCTCAGGTGATTGGAAAGTATCTGTTGGGTTGTATGTATCGAGATGGAATTTGTCCCTCCCAAGTCGGAGAGATATACTTCGGGCCCACTCGGTAATCGATATCAACACCGCTTGCAAGCATGTGGTTAAGGAGTTAATCACAAAGTGATATCGGATTACGGAACGAGTAAAGTACTTGCTGTGAACGAGATTGAACTAGGTATGACGGTACCGACGATCGAATCTCGGGCAAGTAAAATATCGCGAGACGAAGGGAATATATATATGGGATTGATTGAATCCTGGCATCGTGGTTCATCCGATATGATCATCGATGAATGTGTGGGAGTCAATATGGGTGCCCAGACCCCGCTGTTGATTATTGATAGAAGATCATGTCTGCATATTCTCGAACCCGCAGGGTCACACACTTAACGTATCTCAACGCTAGGATAGATTGGATAATTGGTTTATGAATTTTGGTTCGGAGTCTCGGATGGGATCCGGGACATCACGAGAGGTTCCGGAATGGTCCGGAGAATAAGATTCATATAAGGCAGTGCAGTTTTTGGAGTTCGGAATTGTTCCGGGTTAATCGGTATTGTACCGGAAGCTTCTAGAACCTTCCGGAAGGGGACCAACGTGGCCCCACCTTTCGGGAGGGGGCATGGGCCTATGAGGGAGTGTCCTGGACGCTTTGGGCCAGGGGCACAAGGCCCCATAGGGCCCAGCCGATCCTAGAGAGTTTAAATCGTTTAAACTAGAGATAGGGTTTCTAGAAGAGGGGAGAGTCCATGCCCCCCACTCCTTATCCTTTGGGCTTGGGGGAGGGGCTAGGGCTGCGCCCCCCCTCTATATAAAGAGGGGTGGGGGCGCACCAACCCCCCACACCTTCCCCTCCAACCCTAGCCGCCCTGCTGCCCTTCCTCTCTCCCTCCCGACTGCTTGTAGGCGAAGCCCTGCTGCAGAAATTCTCCACCATATACACCACGCCGTCGTGTTGTAGATCCAATCCATCTCTCCACCATACTTGCTGGTCCGAGGAAGGAGGAGACGTCGAGGTGCTGCACGTGTGCATCTCACGGAGGCACCGCCACTTGTGGTGCTAGATCGGATCGGATCGCGAGGAGGAGAAGCGAGTACGACTACATCACCCACGTTCCGACGAACGTTCCGCTGTGCGAATCTTCAAGGGTATGAAGATCTAATCCAATCTCTCTCGTTGATTGCATCTCCTAGATTAGATCTTGGCTTTCCCTCTGTTCGCATCCGTAGAAAATTTTGATTTACTATGCCGCGAAACCCTTCAAGAAAAGCACCACCGCTACCCGTGTCACCGATGGTGGCTGGCGTCGATCAGAGACGCGAGAGAGCGATCTCCGCAAGCTTCGCGAGCGGGGCCTGATTCCGCGGGATAGGGAGGCCGTCAAACTCCCCGGCGATGAGGTAATCGCCCGTCCCCCATCTGGGTATCGGGTTATGTTTCTTGCCTTCGTTATGCATGGGTTTTCTTTTCCAGTCCACAACTTTCTCCGTGGACTGCTCTTCTTCTATGGGATTCAGCTTCATCATCTGTCTCCCAATTCTCTTCTCCACATTGCTTGTTTTATCACTTTTTGCGAGTGCTGGCTTGGCATTGAGCCGCACTTTGGCCTCTTCCGGAAGCTCTATTCCGTAAAGAGGCAATCTGGTTCGGATGGTGTGTATCCCATTGGGGGTTGCATCATCTCCCTTAGTCCCAATCTTCTCTTCTTTTCTTTTTCCATGTCCAAATCTGTCCAGTACTGGCGGAGGCGATGGTTTTATATCCGCGACTCCGTAGTGCCCGGGCAAGATTTTGGTCTTGTTCCCTTTGACCCCTCCCAAATGATTGAGAAGAAAAGGTCTTGGAAAAACCAAATCTTGGACGGTGAGGTGGCGGAGATAGAGGCCCTTTACCGTCGGGTGGAGGATCTCCAGCTGATTCCGGAGAAGGAGGTAAACGGTGTGGACATCATCCAGACGTTTCTTGAGCGTCGGGTGCAGCCTCTCCAAGCGAGGGTGCACCCGATGTTTCTTTATTCTGGGAGCCGTGATCCGACAAGGGTTTCGACTGAGAAAATCTTCGAGGGGGATCTTGACAGGGCCCTTCGCACGCTGCTGAAATTCAAGGCCGGAGAAGAAATCCCGGGGAAGTCGCTAACTCCTCCATTTTCTTCGACGTTGGTCGTACCGCAGGTGTAGATTTGTGCACGCAGTGCTTTTTGTTGGCTGTGTATTTATTTCCTTTGTTTGCTAACAAAGTTCCTTCTGATTTTGCAGAGCTTCAAAGTGCCGGGCATGGTACCGCCGTTGCCCGAAAAGTATCCGAATGCCTCGGATAATGAAGTGGTTGAGTCCGTGTCCGAGCTGCCGTCGGCGCGATCTCCGGCGGAGGATGCTGACGAGTCGAGTGAGGACCATACGCGCAAACGATCACGGAGCTCCAGCGAGTCTTCGGATGCCTCGACTCCTCCGACTCCCAGAAACCCTCTGGGCCTTGAGCGTCATAGTGACGGTCATGGAGGTTCTTCCTCTCCCATTCCTGCCATTCCTGTGCGGGCTATAGCGCCGCACCCGCCAGCGAAGCGGAAGAAGGAAGAAAAGAAGGAGGAGAAGAAGGAAAAGAAGAAAGAGAAGAAGCGGGCACGAAGGACTCCTCCTGTCTTCGATCTGAGCTCACTGGGCTCGTAGGTTTCTTGTTGTACTATTGTCCTTGTTCCTTCATGCTTTTTTGCACTTGTGTTGATTGGTTCATATGCAGACATTCCTCCCATGATTCCTCCAGTGATGGTGCGCGGGAGATGATGGGGGAGTCGAAAATTGCGTCTCCTCCTCCTCAAACGGTGGCGACTTCGTGTGGCGCGGCTCCGGATCCCCCGTTGCAGGAGGTGCAGGTGGTTGCGCCTTAGAATTTCGCAGGCGGGCCTTCGGAGTCGCCATCAGATCATGTAAGTTTCTCTTCTTCGTGTCACGGGGGGAGCCCCCGAGTGTTTTCGTGTGCGAATTTTGTTTTTACTCCTTTGTGTTTGGCGTAGCCCCCAAGTCTCTTTCTTACTGCTATTTATTTTTCTACAGCCTTTTGTGCAGGAGGCCAAGCGTCTGGTGTAGGAGCGTCTGGTGCTGGAGGCTAACCTTCGGCAGCTTCAAGGTACCTATTCGCCTTTTCGTACTTGTTTCGTTTATTCCGGTCCTGCTTTCTGACGTTTCTTGTTTTGAATGCAGAGGAGCATAATACCTCTCTCCGTGAGGTCGATGCTCTCAAGAAGAGCCTTGGTCAATCGGAGCAGAAAGCCGAAGCTGCGGTTGGTGCGAAAGAACGCCTCGAGCTAGAGCTGACTAAGGCAGCCGAAGCGAAGGAGCGTCTGCAGCAGGAGGCCACGGATCGTGAGGAGCAGCTGGCCACCGTTGCGGCTGCTTGTGAAAGAGAGGTGGCGGCGAAGCTCATGGCTGCTGCCAAGGCTATTTCGGGTGAGTGTTAGATTTGTGCTTGTTTCTTCATGCCTCGTGTCTTCTTCTGTGGTGCTTTTCTTCATGTCTTCCTTCTTATTTTTTGTCTCAGATGCCGCAGGCATCGAGTTTGACCGCGGTGCTCTAAAGCACGGGAGTGCTCTAGATGACGCTACTATGGCGGTCAAAGACCGCTGCAGCACCGTCGTCAGCTCCCTTGCCAAGGCGAAGGAGGTCCTTGGCCGCTTTTACAAGGAGCTTGTTCCTAAGGGCGCGACCCTCGATGATGTGGATGCTCTGGCTGAGGCTTTGTCAGCCGAAGCGCCTGCAGCGTACAAGCGCAAGCAGAAGGGCATCAGCGCGTCCGTCGGGCTGGCGATGGCCTTGGCGGCTGGAGCGGAGCTGGATCTGCCCCAGATCACCTCCCGGATGCCGACGACTGCGGATGGATCCGAGGTAGCCTTTGCTGCCTACTATGCTCGCTGCAAGCGATATGGGCCCAAGCTCATTGATTTGCTGTCTGAGTATGCCCTGCGGCAGCACGGCGGGGCCAAAGCTAGGTAGTCTGGCTCCGAGGCGACTCAGGGTGCCGCATCTTAGGCGTTGTAGACGTAGGGTAGTTTGTAGTCTGCTTTTGTTGTAAATACTTTGAAGAAACACCATCCTTGTGCCACGTAGTGGCCTTATATGTTTAATGAATTCTTCTGAGTTGTGTTCTATCATTGTCTGAATGTTTGTGTCCCTTTATTTTTCTTCTGCTATAGGTTCCTTCGGGTGCTGACCCTGTTGACACCCCGTCCGCAATGCCGCTGCGACCATCTTTGGATGATTCCTCGCAACTCACTTTTCTTCGGGATCGTGTGTGTAGTCTGGAGAGGGAGTTGCTCGGGTTGCGCGGTCATGCCGACGTTTGGAAGTCCAAGGCGGATCGTGGTGCAGCCAGAGAGGAGTACTTGATGGTGGAACTTACTCGGCTGTCCGAGCAGCTGCAATGTAAGTTGTTCTTTGGTTCGAGCTGTAGCTCAGGTCTTCGGATGGGCCTGCGGGCCTTACTCTTATTTTGTGCGATTATCGCAGGTGCGAATCTTGCTCCGAGGGAAGAAAAGGAGCGTGTCGCTGTTCGGGTCAATTGCTTGACTCAACAGGACATGGAGGCTGGCGGCTTCTTCTGGATGGATCGTGATCGCGCCATGGCTCTGGCGACGGTGCAGGATCGTGTTCATCAAGTTTCGCGGGTGCTCCACCAAGTGCAGACATCGCTTTCCTCGGTGCTGCACATCATGTTTCCTTTGGATGCCGTACCGACGAGCCTTGCGGGTCTTCTGTCGAAGTTTCGAAGCGTGAGCAATGTCAAGGAGTTGGTGCAGCAACAGCTCGTCGCTGGAGTCAAGGCTGCGTTGTCTCTTGTGAGGTTGCACCGGCCTGATGTAGATTTGGCTGTTGTGGCAGCTGGGCCGCCTCTTCGCCGGATGGTGGTGAGTGGGACATGCGGCCACATTACGCGGCTGTAAGGCAGTATGCCGAACAGGTCGTGGATTTGTTTGAGCGGCGTGCTCAGGTTATTCTTTAACATAGGTAGTACATGTAAAAAGAGAGAGATGTAAAATTTGTATATTTCGGCTGGGCGTGTTGTGCCCTTTGTTGTAAAGGTTTGTTTGTTGTGAGCACGCAGTTCTTTGATTGAGTACGTGTCCTTTTCGTTTGCCTGACGTTGTCAGCTACTCAGGTGTACATGTTTGATCCTCAGTCGATGAAATCGTGAGGCGGGGGGAGCCCCCGAGTGCGTTTGTAGCATGTAGTAAAGTTGCAAAAGAGCGAACTGAAGTTTTGGGGCGAGACACTTAGCTTTATTTATATCGTAATGGAGGAGGTACATTGTTCGGCTGAGTAGCCTTGGCTGAAAGCCTTATTGAAAGTAAAGGGGTAGGTAGCTATGGATAGAATCGTCGCAGGTGCGCGATGTTTCATGGGTTGGAGTATGCGACTCCAGAATCCACGTGCTTGAGGCGATAGGCGCCACCTGGGATGACTTCGGTGACGACGTAGGGTCCTTCCCATGGTGACTCGAATTTATTCGGTCGCTTTTGCTTGAGTCGCAAGACGAAGTCTCCTTCGACGAAGGACCTTGGGCGCAGCCGGCGACTGTGGTAGTTGCGGAGACTCTGCTGGTACACCGCTGATCGAGCTGCTGCTATGTCCCGTGCTTCGTCGAGTGTGTCGACAGCGTTTTCGAGTGCAATCGTGGATTCGGCTTCGCTGTAAGAAACGACCCGTGGGGCCTGGTGGCGTACTTCGGCTGGTAGCACGGCCTCGGCTCCGTGTACCATGAAGAACGGTGTGTAGCCGGTGGAGATGTTTGGCGTAGTTCGTAAGCTTCATAGGACGGATGGTAGCTCTTTCGTCCAGGCTCCAGCTTTTTGTTCAAGTGAACTCATGAGGCGCTTCTTGATGCCAGCGCCGATTAGGCCGTTGGCCTTTTCCACTTGCCCGTTCGTTTGCGGGTGGGCCACTGAGGCGTACGTGATGTTGATCCCAAGGCCTTCGCAGAAGTCCTGGAATTCCTCGGAGATGAAGTTCGATCCGTTGTCGGTGATGATGCTGTGCGGTACGCCGAACCTGTAGACAATGGACTCGAAGAACTTGACGGCAGTTTTGCCTTTCTGGTTGGTGACCGACATGGCCTTGATCCACTTGGTGAATTTGTCGACTGCAACCAGGAGGAAGACGTGTCCCCCTTTTGAGGATTTGGGCAGTTTGCCGATCATGTCGAGGCCCCATTGAGCAAAAGGCCAGGCTATGGGTATGGGTCTGAGCTCGGACCCAGGTGCGTGCGGTTTGTTGGCGAACCGTTGGCATCCGTTGCATCTTCGGACGATGTCCTTTGCGTCGCTCATGGCCGTTGGCTAGTAGAATCCTGCTCGTAGAGCTTTGGCGACAAGGGAGCGGCTGCCTGCGTGATGGCCGCAGATGCCCTCATGGATGTCTTGGAGGATTGCTTTCCCGTCACCGATGGTGACGCACCTTTGTAGTACACCGGTAATACTGCGCTTGTATAGCTTGCCGTTGATGATGGTGAAGGCTTTTGACCGACGAGATATGCGGCGGGCATCTGTCAGGCTGTCAGGCAGATCTCCTTTTAACAAGAACTGGAGGTATGGGCGCGTCCAGGTTTCTTCGACTGCCATGACCTGCATTAAGTTGACTATGGCTGCCTCTGTGTCCAGTTTTTCGGGTCCTTCGTGTCCTTCGGGTAGCGTAGATCCCGAGTGTTCTGATTCTTCGGGTGATCCCTTGGGGAATTTGCGCTTGATGGATGGCACGCAGATCTGTTCGAGGAACACACCTGGTGGCACCTTTGCGCAAGTGGAGCCGATGTTGGCGAGTCTGTCGGCTTCCTTGTTGCTTTCTCTTCCAACGTGTTGAAGCTCGCAGCCGTCGAATTCTCCTTCGAGTGCGTTGTAGAGTGCGCAGTAGGCGATCATGTTTTCAACATGTGCGTCGCACTCATTCATCGTCTGCTGGACGACAAGGTTGGAGTCATCGTAGATGACCAGGCGCGTTGCGCCGCATATCTTCGCCATCCTCATGCCATGGATGAGGGCTTTGTATTCGGCCTCGTTGTTGGAGGCTCGGAATTTCATCCGAAGGACGTACTTCATCTTGTCGCCTTGCGGGGAGGTTAGTATGACCCCTGCCCCTGCTCGGGCTTCACGCTTGGAGCCGTCAAAGTGCATCGTCCATGACTGCGACATGTCTGGGGTGTCTGGCAGTTGCAGCTCCATCCAATATACCAGGAAATCCGGAAGGACTTGAGATTTGATTGCGAGTCGCTTCTCGTAGACGATGTCCAGGGGTGACAGTTCGATGCCCCATAGGGACACCCGTCCCGTGGCCTCTGGAATATTCAGGATGCTGTTCAGGGGTGCTTCGTTGACGACCATCACTTGGTGCTCCTGGAAGTAATGGCTCAGCCGTCGAGACGTCATGAACATGCCGTAGGCTAGCTTCTGGTAGTGAGGGTACCTCTGCTTTGTTGGTGTCAGTACCTCGCTGAGGTAGTAAATTGGGCGTTGGACCCCGTGGGTCTTGCCTTCTTCGGGTCGTTCGACAACGAGTACGGTGCTGACCACCTGGTGTGTGGCTGCTATGTACAGCAGCAGGGGCTCGCGCCCCTTTGGCGTGACCAAAACGGGCGAGGTGGAGAGGAGACGTTTGAGACTTTCGAATGCATCGTTGGCTTCTGGTGTCCATTCAAACTTGTCTGCCTTGCGCTGCTGTTGGTAGAATGGCAGGGCCTTCTCGCCCATTCGGCTGATGAATCTGCTTAGCGCCGCTATTCGCCCTGCGAGTTGCTGGACGCCCTTTAGGTTTTTTGGCTTCTCCATTGCCATGATGGCTCTGATTTTCTTTGGGTTCGCCTCGATCCCTCGCTGAGAGATGAAGTACCCAAGTAGCTGACTCGATGGGACGCCGAAGGCGCACTTTTCCGGGTTTAGCTTGATCCTGTAGCGATCAAGGTTGTCGATCGTCTCGCGGAGATCGTCGATAAGTGTCCTTGCCTCCTTGGTTTTTATTACTATGTCGTCGACATAGACTTGGACGTTGCGACCGATCTGGTCCTTGAGGCAGGCCTGCATGCACCGCTGGTACGTGGCACCCGCGTTCTTTAGCCCGAAGGGCATTGTGTTGTAACAGAATACTCCGAACGGTGTGATGAACGCCGTTTTATCCTGATCTTCGACCTTGAGTCGAATCTGGTTATAGCCTGAGTAGGCGTCGAGGAAGGAGAGTTTCTCTCAACCTGCAGTCGAATTGATGATCTGGTCGATCCGAGGAAGAGGGAAGTGGTCCTTTGGGCAATGCTTGTTTAGCGACGTGAAGTCCACGCACATCCGCAGGATGTCCGTGTCCTTCTTTGGGACCATCACTGTGTTTGCAAGCCACTCGCTTTCCTTGATTTCCCTGATGAAGTCTGCGGCGAGCAGTCAATTGATTTCCTTGCCGATGGCTTCGGCTCGTGGCTCCGACAGTCTCCGGATGGACTGCTTGATTGGCTTGGTGTCTGGAAAGACATTGAGTGCATGCTCGGCGAATTCCCTGGGAACTCCTGGCATGTCCGCAGGACACCAGGCAAAGATTTCCCAGCGCTCACAGAGGAATTCGACGAGCGCGTATTCCTATGCGGAGCTGAGGTCGTTGGCGATCAAGGCCGTCTTGGAGGCATCCGTCGGATGGACCTGTATTTTCTTGGTGTTGACGGTGGAGTCGAAGGACATGTCAGGTGCGTTCTGCCTTGTGACTGGGGGTGCCCCATTGTCCGTTACCTCACGGAGCCTTACAAGCTCGTCTTGCATGCCGAAAGACTGGGAGATTTTGTTGAAATCCCTGTCGCATTGGTCCGACCGGGTGAAGCTCCCGTGGGCTGTGATGACGCCCCTTGGTCCTGGCATCTTGAGTAGTAGGTATGCGTAGTGTGGGACGGCCAGGAACCTTGCGAATGCTACACGCCCCAGGATGGCGTGGTATTGCGACGGCCAGTCCACCACTTCGAATTCGAGTCGCTCCTGCCGAAAGTTGTCCGGCTTCCCGAAGATGACATCGAGCCCTATTTTGCCTAGGGGGAATATGCCCTTCCCTGGGACGATGCCGTGGAACGTTGTGTCTGACTGTTCCAGGCTGCATTGTGGGATCCGCATTGCTGCTAGGGTGCTTGCGAACATTAAATTGATGCCGCTGCCACCGTCCATGAAGACGCGACTCATCTCGAAGCCTCCGATCTGCGCCTCCAGCACCAGGGCAGCATGACCTGGGCGAGGGATCTGGCAAGGGTGATCCGCACGAGTGAATGTGATGCAGGACTCCGATCCACTAAGGTACTCAGGGATTGCAGGCGGAGTTGCCACGGCCAAGTTGATTTGCCGGGTGATTTTCTTCTGCACCCTATTCGTGGGGCGTCCCTTCTGGATCATATTTAGTGCTCCTTTCGGTGGGGGGTACCCGGTCCCGGCGTTGTTCTGCGCTGGTGCGACTGGTTGGTTTGGGCCTCCGATAGGTGGCGGTGGAGGAGCTCCATGTGCTATTTCGCCTTGCGCAGGTGCGCTTCCGAACGCAGGGATTGGGGCTTGTTGCCTCATCTGCACCATGCTCTCGCTGAGTTTCTAGAACTCGCGGAAGTCCTTGAGCATGAGGCTGGCTTTCTTTTTGCCATCTTATTTGTCGATGTAGAAGTGGATGGTGCATGGACCCGAAAGTTTGTCGAATGCTGAGGGTCCGTTGTCGCGGTCGCGGCGTTGCCACGACTGTGCTGGACGTCCGTTGTCACGGAAGTTTCCGCCGCGGTATCCTCCGCTGTTGCGGCTGTTGTCGTTGCGGCGGTCGGCGTAGCCGGCCGCGACCATGTCGGGTCCGTCGCGGTCCTCGTAGACGCGCGATCTCCTCTTGTTGCGGCGTTCTCGCCTTCGGCCGTAGTCGTCCTCTTCATCTGATTGTGCTCGGTGAATGCAATCTTCGCCGTCCGCCCACCTGTTGGCGATGTCCATGAGGTGGTCGAGTGTCTTGGGCTTGACGCGTCCAAGTTCCTCCTTGAAATCTTGGCGTTTGACGCCGTCTCTGAAGGCGTCGATGGCCCTCTCTTCGGAGATATGTGCTGCGGAGTTCTTGGTGGTAGACCAGCGTAATATGTACGAGCGAATAGATTCGCCCGTTCTCTGAGTGCAGGCTCGCAACTCTTCGATTGAGGCAGGCCTCTTGCTGGTGCCCTTGAAATTTCGGATGAAGCTGTAAGCTAGCTCCTCCCAACTGCGGATGGACCCTGAGGATAAGCTGCTGAGCCAAACCCGCGCTGCGCCTGTCAGCTGCAGCTGAAGGCATTGCATGGCGGTTTCTTTGTTACCGCCGTGCAGCTTGATGGATGACAGATGATCGCTGAGCCAGGGTTTTGGATCTTGCGTGCCGTTGAACTTCGGAGTATCCGAAGGAAGCTTGAAATTGTGTGGCATCTGTGTTCGCCAAACAGATCTGCTGAAGCATCGAGCTCCGCAGAGTTCTCCTTCATCTTCATCCATCTCGGATTCAGACGAGCATGCACGTTTGGCTCGTGCTTTGTCGATTTTGCGCTGTGTAAGCGTGTCTCTGGAGTTGTAGTCGCGTTTATGGCGATGCGAGCTCTTCTTCCTTCGAGGAAGGTCGTGTTCCTCTTCTTCTTCGGATGAGGGGGTGGGGCTCCGGTTGCGCCTGGCCAGGGCTTTCTTCTTCGGCTCCGCAGGAGCGTCTTCGTGGAGCGTAGCTCCGACGAGTCCGAGTCCGGTGAGTGCGGACTTATGCATGGCTCTTTTCGGGTCCCCATCCGGAGGTGGGTGGGCCGCGAGATACGCAGTGGCTGCCAAGATCGCAGCTTGCGGTGTCTTCGGGATGATGTTGCCGTCGGCATCCATATCCATGAACGATGTGTGGAGAGTTCGTGTCACATCACAGCGTTCCCTGGGATCCATGTTCTCTACCCGAGAGCGGTGTTTGTTTCCCTGGTTTCCGTTTGAGCTAGAGCCGAGTGCCATGGCGGAGAGCGCAGCTCGTCGCGCGCTGGACTCAGAGGCTACTTTCTTGCGTTTGTCGAGCGTCTCCTGCATCTTGACTTGCTTCTTGTGCTCTTCGATGAGGAGGTAGTGGTATGCCATCAGTAGCTCACGTGGGGAGTCCACAGGTAGGACTATGTCGCCTGCGATGGCACGGCGTGCCTGGACCCATCCTTCTTTGCTAAGTTGGATGAGGTGGCCGTTGTTTTCCCCGTTGGGTGGGGGGGACTGGCTTTTTCTGTTCCCGCCGTTTTCGCCGTTTCTGTCCTGCGGGTTGGGGTTCGCGTCGGGCGGCGGGTTAGGCGTTTGTTGCTCCTGGATGACTGCGGCGCATTGGTAGCGCTCGTAGATCGGTTCGCTGCTGCCGCAGCTTTCGGATCCGGAACCGTAGGTCCCTTCATCCGAAGGTGGATCGCACAGATCGGAGTTGCAGCTGTTTCTGTCGTGGAACTCATCTGTCGATGGTGATGTGCGTAGCACGGGGTGTGGAGCCCACGAGGCGGGCCTGATTGATGGCACGGGCACCCGCTCAGGAAGGCGGAGGGTGCCAGTTTGTCCCACCTGGAAGCAGAAGCTCCCGAACAAAATTTCGAGTCCGTCGCCTACGGGTTCGAAATCCTTCATGGTGGCCGGCGAGTGGGCGGTGAAGTCGAAAGCGCCGAAGAGTAGGTGATTCTCCGTCGCCGCGGAGTTGTAGATCGATCGGGTCGGGACCGTCACGATCGCACAATCAGCAGCCCCGTTTCCCACAGACGGCGCCAATTGACGAGGTTTCGTATCGTCAATGCCCATTGTTATGGACTTGGGTTTTGGAGAAGATGGGGATGCTGGAGATCGTGGAACGGTTAACAGACAAGCAACTAGGGGACACGAGATTTACCCAGGTTCAGGCCCCCGGAGGGAAAACCCTACTCCTGCTTGTCTGCTCTTGATTACGGCGGAACCGGAGATTACAGGGTGCGCAGGTTCGATCTGGCGTGGAGGTGCGTGTGCGAAAGTATGAGTCGAGAGATCTAGGACGTGCCCTCCTGGCCTTTATATAGACTTAGGCAGGTCCCGGGCATAGTCCTAGTCGGTTACAGGTTCTAGGGTTTTACCCCTTTAAATTTCCTATCTATGCTAGTCTTGCTCTCCAAGAATCCGAAGGCGTCATGGGCCTTGGCCACCCGAAATTCTTCATGGGCCAGCGTATGTCTGCTGTGGGCCTTCCTCGGGCTGGACCAGGTATGCTGAAGTCACGTATCCGTAGGGTATAACCATGTCAAGTGTACTTTCAGAATTCTCTGTGGTACCTTTTAGAATTATGCCTAAGTACTATCTTTCATCCATTACTCATAGCACTCAAGTTGTAATTACTGATGAAAAAACTCTCACAAAGATCAGAGTCACACAGAAATATCGCGACACGGGACACTCTCACGAGCAGCCCAAACGACTGGAATGCATGTGGATAGGAAAGCTTTCAGAATTCTGTGTAGTAGCTTCCATAATTCTTTGTAGTAGCTTCCAGTTGACATAATCATAACTATACCCGAAAAAATCCTCCAGAAATAGACTAAATAGGAAAATATATTATATATACACTAGGTTTTAAATGACTAATAATTAGGAGACATGTATGTGTTGCTCAGCTTGGTTGCAGATAGCACTGATCTAGCTTATTTTTTTGAAATGGGGGTAAACCCGATGCCTCTGTATCAATTAATGCAAGCAACTTTTTTATTGCGAAGTTTCCAAATCTCTCAAGTACAGAGTGTAGGATATCAAATTACAAGAATCATGGATCATTTAAAGTGGCTACAAATAAGAGCCACCTCAACCAAACAACCAGAACTCGCTTAAACAACATTTATCCTCTTAGTATGCCGCCATGTAGCTTGGTTGTAGATAGAATGTGCGACCGACTTCAAACGGCTACACCAAATATCCGTAGGCGCCCGTTGGCCCTCCGGGAGATCATAGGACCACATATGGATCCAGATATGTGGATAGCCTGCAAGTAGTTAATAGTTTCAGATTTATTAAAAACCAAGTCATTTCTCGAGTTTCACAAAGACCATAACAAAACACAAACACCGACGCAAATTCTAGCTTTGTCTAGTTTTCCAACTCCGTTTAACCCAATTTCCAAATATATTTTGTACGTTGGCCGGAGACAGAAGATCAAAAGTGAACTCAACAATATAGGTTTACCTTAATGGAAATGACCTGAGTAAATTTAATAATTCATGTTTTTTTAGAGGAAATCATTCATGCTTTTGATTATTGTTACTTGTTCGTGCTTGGCATGCGTGGACATGGTCATCTCCATAACAATAACGATGCAAAAAGTTCTAAATAATAATAACGATGCAAAATTCACGTCCATGCCTTATGATGCTGTGTTCAGAACGTACCCCTTCCAGACAGCTCGAGCTGAATCCTTAGCCAAGCTGATTTCTTGTTTGGACGGCCGAGATTGATCAAGACGAGCCTAGTCTCGCCTCCGACAATCTCGACCGTTCCTCCTCCCAAGCTCGCTAGCCGATCGCTTTGACCATACGGTGGCAGGCAAGCAGCTCGCCTCCGCCCCCGGCTGGCTCTGGTTCCGTCTCCAACCGGCGGCGACGCCGTCTCCGTCGTCCTCCTCTGCCGTCGCCGCCGCGTACGAGGAAGGCTTCGACGACGACGACGACGACGACGATGAAGGTACGGATCAATCTGATTTCCCGAGCCCTGATCGATCTATTGGGGTCTAGGATTCTGAGCGGTAGTACTGGTGCCCCGTGTTCCCCAAATCCCCACTCTTAGCAGTAGGAAACCTTAGGCATCTATCTCAAATTCCCACATATTCACCTAGGTTCGTCATTTGATGTAGTGCCCCAAATGCTTGTCAAAGTATTTCACACCTGATCAGCTCTATACCTTCTGTAATTTAACGAAGGATTTGATTTGGTTGGTGCAAGAAATTGACCAATTAGGAGAGCTATAAGGTTAGGCCAGCTAGGATCTGCACGAGGCAAATCAGTTTAGTTTGAGAGGGTATATTTTATATCACCAAGTAAATTGTTTATACAGAGGTTCGCTCTCGTGTCTTTTATAAGATTCTGGATGATAGAATCTCGTAGTAGATGATACTCAGCAATGTATATCTTCTGTTTAGATGATATCTATACACCAACCTTCCTTTCACGTCGAGATTGTTCAGAGTATAATTTATAGTTCCTGCAAAGAAATTTGTCAAGTAGCACTTGGAGCAGACCTGCTGGAAACTTTGAAGCTGGGCGTGGGATTGGGTAAGGATGAGAGGAAGGCAGGAGCCAAGAATCTAGGGATTCGGGCGGCAGAAATGACAAAGAAACCTGGAAGGGCTCATGGGATAATGACGGTTTTTCAGAGGCGTCTTTGAAGTCTGATACACAGGTAGATAACGAAGGCCGAGATTCTGGTGGATACAAGGGATGGGGAAGACGAAGGGACCAAGGCGGAGGACAAGGGGAGGAAGAGACAATGGTTGGAGAAATGGAGATGGAGGAGGTTCTGAGTTTGCAAGGGAAAGGTGCAATGTTGATACACCAAACTGGGTAAATAGTCAGCCTTGGAGTGGCAAGGGAAAGGGGCAGTGCTGATAACTGTGGTGGACATTGAGATACCACACTTCACGTGCATGTTGAATGCCCACTAATGAGAATGATCTGGCAGGCATTTCAGGGAGATGTATGGAACTAAGGAGCTGGGAGCAATACTCTGCGACATGTGGGCGGTTTGGTCTGCAAGGAATGTTCGTCATCATGGTGAGGTCCCGATGTTTATGCCGCTGGCCTGTAGATGGGCACGCTAGTGATCTGATCGAATTGCGGCAACTGGAAACTGTTACTGCTGTATATAGGCTTGGAGTTTATGAAGATGTTATTGAACTCAAGGACATTGATATCATGGATACCAGATGTTGATTCAAGCTCTGTATTATTTGATGAAATAAATTCAGTATCGCTATGCATGAGCTCTTGTCTCGCTCTTCCATCTGTCATAGCATTTTGCCGGAGAGGGGAGTTACTGAATGATGATATGGATGCTCTATTCAATCGCTACACTTCTTTAGCTACTGAACTCCTAAACCTCAAGAAATCTGGAACTGTCTTTCAGAATTTATTGAAGGTCTCTCTCCTTGTCCGTACACCTCAACTATTTACTTTTCTGAAGCCGTTAGAATATTGAATGTGTTTCTTTTTGGGCACAGGAGTCATCTTTGGTGCGAGGTCCTGTACTCACAAGTCCTGTTGTCAATTACTATTCTTCTCAAATAAATTCCTTTGATTCCAATCAATCAACAAGTTATTCTGCGTAAAGCTTAGTGTGGAACTTGAGTCCTTACTGAGGGATCTTAACTTTGAAAAGGTTTGATATAAATCTTTCCTGAAATTATTTAATTTTATTACGATCAGGCTTTTATGTTGTACATTTTTTACAGAAAACATCCTAGAAATAGAGAGTACACTTTATTCAACTTAGCACTTTACCAAGGTAAGACGTGCATTGAAAAAGCACAAGCTGGTTATGTGAAATAGAGATTCTAGTATTTTTTTTCTTGCCACTTGAACAGAATTTCTTTTGCCTACTGATTCAGTAGTTGAACATGGCGATACAATTTACTGCTTAATATTTATATTTCATGTTACTATCCCTACCAGTGCACCAAACCTTGAGGCACATTGACTGCTGGGATACTTTGAATCCAACCCATATGGGCGTTTTTTGCATTTCTTTTGATAAACATGCATCTACATTGTTTTGTTCTTGGGTTTGATGCAGCGATCTGAGAGAGTGGATTTTGTACATGTAAGGGTGGGTACTTGAATTAAGGGTTTACCTAATTATGCATCTTAAAAAAATCTGAAAAGAATGATAGATGTGCCTCATATTATTGGATACTAAATTTCGAATGTGACAGATAATCTGGGTCATGCTGCATCGAGTGATGCCAGTTTACAGTCTGGTGTTATGGGCAATTTCTCTGCTACTGACTTGTTTTCTTTTATGGACTTGCGTTTTTTTCCTCGTCTACAGCCTGATTATGTGGTGCCAGTAAATACGATTACAACAGTTCTGAAATGCCTTACTAAGGCTCCTAGACTATCAGCTATACACTGGCGAGATCCTACCAAGGTTCAGTTACCCGGGGGGTTATAGTACGGTGGTACATGAAAGTTGAGGCATATATTCCTCTTAAGTTAACCAATCATCGAGATCCTACACTATTAAGGGAAGGGTGTTTATATTTTTCAGTTACATATGCTGATCATATCAGCTCCCTTCTGTAGTTTTTGAATGATCTGACAGGCTTACCAAGGTTCAGGAGATTAGAAATGAACGTGAAGTCTGTTTTGCTCCAATATTTGTTACACCTAATGAAGTTGTTCTCTGATTCAATACTGAAGAAAGCGTGATGATTGAACTTTGTACTTGTATTCCCTCTCACCTTCTGAGCAGAGAAGGAATGCCGATCTGGAAAGGCATCTGCAAGTGCCTGGTGGAGGTGGTCTCTGAAGAGTATGATATTGTCTCTTATGTTAAGAAATGCATCGAATGTTTTTTTAGGGCAACTACAGCAGGCAAAGGTCTTGGAAAGCCAAACGATGCGCGCTCAAAGAATGATCTTTGCACAAGTTCATCGAAGTCAAGTTATAGTGCAGTCTGGCAGGGCGGAGGATGGATAGAACTCGCTCTCGTTCTCGCACCCGGCCTCCGGAGAAAGCTCGCCGCCGCTGCCGCGTAGCTAGATGCCCACCGCCCGTCCCCGCCGCCCTTTGCGTCGGGAGCGCCACCTCTGCGGCTTGTGCCAGCTCCTCCTCGCCGGCCCCCAGGCCCGCTCAGCCCGTTGCCTCCTCCGCTGGAACTCGCCTGACGCCATCCCTGCGTCCGTGCCATCCCTGCGCGCGCACCCCTCGTCGCCTTCCGCCCACGCTGCTCACCTCGCCTCCTCGGCCGGACGCCCCGTGCAGCGCTCCTCTGCCACCTCCGCATGCTGGCTCCGTTAGAGGTCGCCGCGGCTGTTTCCTCTTCGTGCACTCGCGCCGCCCCGGCGAAGCTTTTACTCGCCGCGTCCGCCGCCAGCTGCGGGTCGCTGTGTGTGAAACCTCCGACGCGTCGCTGCGTGGCCTGTCTCCCGCCGACATTTGGGTAACCCCGCTTCCCGGTGAGCGTCGGGTCAATGCCTTCGTCGTCGCCAACGGGCTTACCCACGTCTTCTCGACCTTCTCGGATTGGTTCCGTGTCTCTGAACCACTCCCGGGGGTCTTCTTGACGTCGGTGTCGTGTGCGGCTGTCGCGCGGCTGCTGCGCCGCCGTGCGGCCTTCATCTTCGCTGGCATAGTCTTCCTGCTCCGTCTCGCGCCTCCCCACGACATGCAACGGTCTGAATTTTCGAATGGCGGGCCCCGCACATGCATGTTCGGAGGGTTGACCTTTCCGTTCGGCCCGTTACCCCTTGACGTTCCGTTCCTTGGTGGGCCCCGAACAACCGCCCCTGCGGAGCGTTACGTTCCGTTCGCCTCCGCATGCTCTATTGCGCACGAGGGTGACGTGCCGCTGCCTGAGCCCACCGCCCAACTGCCCTCGACGCTTGCTCGTCCCTGCGTCGCTCGCATGGACACGTTGCGGGTTACCGAGTCAACCTTGCCTTCCACCCAGCCGTCCCTCCCTGATCGTGCGGTCCGGACATGGGCGGATGTGGCGAGAACCCCGCCTGGGCCCGGCCGAACGTCAACTCACCTCTCTCTCTCGCCGCAATCTCTGGACTCATCTAGGAAGGCGTCGTTAGCTCCGCCTCGTCCTCGTCGCCCCGTTTTTAACCCCAGAAGCTGTTGTTACCGGTGCCTTTCACTGGACCACTTCGTTAAGGATTGCAGAGACCCCGTACGTTGCCGTATTTGTCGTCGTTCCGGCCACCGCGCGCGTGGCTGCTCTAATCGCCCCGACCGGTGCTGCTCGGCGCCACCGGCCTCAATGGCCTCGCAGGAGCGCCACCGCCGCATCCCTCCCCCTCCCCGTCGCTACCCCGGCGGCCGGTACCCCGTCACTCCGCGTCCGTTCGCGGGCGCCGCTGCGCCGCCCACGGCCGCGCAGCCGTCGCCATATGCCCCACTCTCGCCCATCTCCCACTTCGACTTGGGTGGGTCATCGAGTGACAGCTCCACCGACTCGGATGTTCCTGCCACGGCGCGTCACCCGGAGCGGCTCCGCGTGTACATGCCGGCCGTGGACATGGCGGCCTTCGCGGACTATGGCTTCACGTATGTCGACCCTGAGGTCGTATCCCCTGGGCCAATCGTCCAGGAAGCGCTTCTCCTGCAGGTGCCGCTCGGCATGGAGGCTAGGACGGCCACGGGTGCTTTCGGAGCCACCCTTGTGCGCTTCCGCACTCCGGCATCGCGCGAGGCCGCCATCGACAGGCCATTTCCGGTCCAGGAGCACACCGTCTACTTCGAGCGTCATGAAGAAGCTCCCAACCGCCTCCGCCTCGCGCACCAGGGGTACGTCGCGCTCTCCCTCGTCGGCTACCCCGTTGAGCATTGGAACCGCACCCACATCCGCCACTCAGTAGGTGGCATTGGAAATCCAATGGAGGTTGCCGAGTTGTGCATGGCGGGCAATGAGTTTATCTCAGTGCTCGTTGTGTGTAAGTACGATCGCTACGACGATATTCCTCAGGACCTGGACATGATCAATGTGGATGGCCTATACACAGTCGTTCAGGTGAAGCGGGTCCGTCACTGGACGTTTGCTGATGGCGCTCCCGGTGGTCCTGGCGGCCCCCCCGGCGCCCCCCCCCCCCCCCCCCCCGGCGGCTCCCCTGGTGGCCCCCCTGGCGGTCCCCCTCCTGGCGGCCGAGGCGGCCCTCCTCCAAACTCTGTCGCCAACGCATACGACTGGCCCAACCTCCTTCACGCGCGCGGCGCCGGTGGCAGCAGGGGTGGCTGCTACGGGGGCTCGTCTTCCCGCACTTGTGGAGAGACGGACGTCGAGATACATGTGCCGCCGGCCTCTGGCGCCGACGGCGTCCCCTTCGCCGCCATCACGGAGGGCAGCATCCGTGGCTCCCCCCGCATTCAGGTTGCGGTGTGCCGGGCGTACCTGCACGTGTTCGTGTGTGGCGCCGTCGGCAGCGAGGCCTACTTCCGTGTGCCACGCGCAATTGCCTTCTCCTCCGAGCCCGGGCCGCGCGGCATACTCAGGTGATTATATAGCAACAAAAAGGACAAGCCTAAAGGTCTTTTGAGCAATTCATCGGTTGAAAAAAAACGACGCGGATTTGCGCGGGATAAGGTTGCGTGCGTCAGTCGTCAGTACATGCATGTCGATGAGGACACAAACTCCTACTAATTGGAATCCATAACGGTCGACCGATCCGTACGTCCAAATTCCTCTCTTCGATCTCGATCGTGTGATAAGTTACCCAAGGTATACGTCGTCGTCATAGACTCATAGTATGACAGATCGATAATGGCGAAGACGTCGTCGACGCACAGGTCGGCGTTCGTCCAGGCCACGCACCGGTTCGACATCCTCGGCTACAGCACGCTCAAGTCGCTCGGCGTCCGCACCTGCGTCCGGTCCGGCGGCTTCGACGCAGCCGGCTTCCGCTGGGCCCTCATCTGCCGCTTCGATGAGCGAGGCGGACGACGAGGCAACATCGTCCTGGCGTCATCTCCCTGGAGCTCTCCGAGAACGAGACCGACGACGAGGTCGTCGCCATGGCCGGCCTCCGGATCGACGAGGCCGCCGGCACCGGACAGTTCCCGGCCGCCGTGTGGCGGAGCGACAAGGCCCACACCTTCGGAGCCTGGTCTAGCAGCGCCGTCGCCTGGGAGCTCTCGGTCCCGGCCGCGTTCCGGGACCACGAGGCACGCTACGTGGACGCGGACGCCGACCGCCTCACCATACACTGCACCGTCGACGTCCTCCAGCAGGACGACGACTCCACTGCCGGGCCCACCAGAGACTGTTTCATCTCGGTGCCGCCGCCGCCAAGCATCCCCCAAGACTTCCAGAAGCTTCTAATAAGGGGCGCGTGCCTGCCCGACGTGACCTTCATCGTCGAGGACACCGAGATCCCGGCGCACAGGCTGGTTCTGGCGATGCGGTCGTCCGTCTTCCGTGCCCAGTTCTTTCACGGCGACATGAAGGAGCGGATCAGCACGGCGAGGCTCAAGATCAGGATCGACGACATGAGTGCCCGCACCTTCAGGGCCATGCTCTACTTCATCTACACCGACGCGCAGCCTAAGCCCAAGAGAAGGGCGTGCCGTGTGGCCATGGCGCAGGACCTACTGGTGGCCGCGGATCTGTACGACCTCGAGAGGCTGAGGCTCATGTGCGAGAAGACGCTCTCCGAGAACCTCGACGTCGACAATGTCATGATGACGCTGATGCAGATTCATGGAAGGCACAGCTGCCGGCAGCTGGAGGCCTGTTGCGTCGAGTTCCTGGCGTCTAACCCGGATGTGTACGGTGCGGTGGAGGCCACGGAGGAGTACAAAGAGCTGGAGAAAGATTGCGGCGCCTTCATAAACGAGGTGACCAAGAAAGTGGCGAGGCGTGCCGTGGCCCGCCGCGGCTCCCTTTCTTCCTCCGGCAGCCTGCAGCCGCCGCGCACGAGCGTGTCGAGGTATAACCCGAATGCGTTGGCCAGAGGCAGGCATGAGTTCGTGATCGAGAACTTGAGCGTCGTGCGGCAGAGGCATGGTGGTGCGGACGATGATTACATCCGATCGGGCACTTTCCAGGTCGGAGTCTACGAGTGGGCTATAGATGTGTACCCATGGAAGAAAGGAGAAGAAGAAGGCAAGGAGGACGTCAGAAACTACCTTGCCCTCGTGAACGCTCCTACCGCCGCCGACAATGCTGTTAATGTCACAGCCTCGCCGTGCTTCAGGATCAATGACCCGTCGCCGGCCTTCTCCCACGGAGCCGGAGACATATCGTCCGTGTACACCGCGGTCGGGCAATCGTTTGGCTGCGCACATTTCGCCACTCTGGAGTCTGCCACCTCACCCGACGGCTCTCTCACAATACACGCCGAAGTCCAGGTGACCGGCGAGTCACGCACCACCAGCACTGGGGGCGCCTGCGTCGGGGCCGCCATCGTCGTGCCACCAACCGACCTGACGTGGCATCTAGAGCAGCTGCTGTCGAGCCAGCATGGGTCCGACGTCAAGTTTCTGGTCCAACAGAGCGAGATCCACGCGCACAGGCTCGTGATCGCCGCACGCTCGCTGGTCCTCAACAAGGTGGTGGAGTCAGCGGGCGACACGGACCATGCTGTGGTCATCAATGGCATGCACGCCATGGCTTTCAAGGCCGTGCTCCACTTCATCTACACCGACGAGTTGCCTCGTCTCGACGACCTTGTCATCCTTTCGAGAGATTTCATGGCGGTGACTGGAGATATGCTCGCTGCAGCGTGCCGGTTCGGTCTAGAGAGAATGAAGCGGCTGTGCGTGAACTTGCTCGCCGAGAAGGTCACGACGGTGTCCAATGCGCTCGCCACCTTCAAGGTGGCGCGCCGACATAACTGCCCGGAGCTCGAAGAGTACTGCAAACGGTACATGTCGTTTGCCTCACGTGGCCAATAAAGTCACAGAAACTTGTATCGGCTTGTTTCTAGAATCTGAACTAGTTTAGCTACGGCTACCTAGTTCACTTGTAAATATTCTTTTTTTTTCTTCTGAATCATGGTCCCTTATAATTTGATCTTAAGTGGATGCATGATTTTTGGCTTGACCGGCTAGTTGGAGAAGATTTTTTTAAGGAAAATACTAACCATGACAATCATTTTTATAGGGGCACTTAATTATTTAAAGAGTTTTAAGCGTTACACCCGGCTTATGCATAGATAATGCACATAGCTAACACAAGTCCAGAAGTCACACCAAAATAAAAAAAAAAGATGAATTACATGTCAAACTAAGAAATTGTAAAACACGTAACGTGATGGATGGCCTATCCGAAGATTATGCTGCCATCCATATTGGATAAAAAAAGCCTTCTACCGTGTCCTCCAATCGTGTAGATACATAGAATCAACCGATAATTTAGCATTCTTACGTAGATTCCAATGAAACTTATTAGACAAGGGTGTTAATTGGACTACAACCAAGCAATGAAGCAAGGCATTCCAAAAAGCAAGCCTGAGCCCTAGTAAATCTCTTCTGAATGTCACATTTCACGGAGAAGACTCCAAAATCATGGCGAGTGTATCACACTTATGACGAATGATACCATACAAAGCAGGATACTGATCCCGGAGTGAAGCATTACCTAGCCACTTATACTTCTAGAAACGTATCTCCGATCCCTTCTTAATAGTGAAAGATCCAAAATGAAAGAAGTATTTCTTTGTCGCTATTAGGTCAATCCAGAAATGTGAGTGGCCAAGTTTTCAATATGCTTGTGACAATGATTTTGGACCAACATATTTTCATTTATAGATATTTTGCCATATTCCATCTTTAGTAACTTAAGAACCATTTATCAAGGAAGGCCATATTCTTGATCTCAAGATCATGAATACCTAGCCCTCTATGGTTTTTGGGATGACAAACCACACTCTACTTAGCCAGTTGATATTTTTTCTTCTTACTGTCACCTTACCAGAAGAATCTTGATCGGAAGTAGTCCAATCATTTTAAGACTCTTTTTGGTAGTTGGAAGAAGGATGTCATTTACAATAACATTTTTGTTAGACTGAATTAATGAGAACCAATCTCCCTCCAAGGATAACAGTTTACCTTTCCAACAACTTAATCTTAATTGTAGTCGCTCCTCGACAAGTTTTTATTGAGCATTATTAATAAGACTCTAATAGTTTACCAGAATACCCAAATAATTAATTAGAAATTGGCCTTGTCCATAGCTAAACAACTCATCATACAAATTGACCTTGTCTTGCGCCTCACCGAAGCAAAACAATTCACTGCTATGGAAATTTATTTTTTAGACGCGAAAGTTGCTTGAAAAGCTGATATAATTAACTTTAGATTTCTTGTTTTTCCAAGATCATGTTCCATAAAGAGGATTGTATCATCAGTATATTTTTGGATATATAATACACCATCAACCAAATGAGGAATCACACCTTCAATTTGGCCAACAGACTTTACACGCTTAATCAATACCGTTAGCATATCAGCCACTATATTAAATAACATTAGTGATAATAGGTCGTTTTGCTTAGCCCTTTCTTTGTGTGGAAGTATTTGTCAATGTCATCATTGACTTTGATGGTCACAATGCCTCCCGACACGCCACTCTATACAAAACCTTTTCATTGTGAGAGTCTGATGGAGGAAATACCATGTCATATGCTTTCTTAAAATCTATTTTTAAAATAACCCCATTCAACTTTTACCTATGTTATTCTTGAATGACTTGGTCTCTGCAACAACAAAATTTCCTAAATCCATTACGGATACGCATAACCTGTAGCTGCAACACAAAACCCTGCATTGATCAAAACCCTGTAGCTGCAACACAAACCCCTGCCAATACAACACCCTGAGTCCATATTCTTCAAAAGTGATGTCTATAAGAAGAAAACAGTACACAAGCGCCGCCGCCGCCGCCTGATCATAGATCTTAGGTTTTTTTACCACTTTATCGTAGGGGAAGCCCCTACGGTGTATATTTTATAATATAAGGAAAGAAACACTACACACAAGTGTTACATCAAAGAGAGGAAAAACATGGAAAAAGAAAGACATGAATCTTTACAAAAATGTTAAGCAACCAGTCAATGAGAGGTTGTACTAGTGCTGATTTAACTTTAAACCGATGCAGGAGCATGTCACTTTGAAACCTCACACTCCAACGTCGAAATGAGCGGCGGATGAAAAATAAAATATTTTCTGTCCTTCGAGATGTTCCACACAGCACATGCCACAACCTCCATGACCATGAAACTGGGACCGGCGGAAACTTGTTTGTCAGCTAGAAAATGTGCACTTAGGCTCATCAAGGTATTCCAACTAATGTTTAATTCCCCCCAACACCTCTTAGCAAAAGGGCAGTAAAAAAAGATGATCTCTCGTCTCAAGTGTGTGAGTGAAGTACATAAGACTCATGGCGAATCTGAGTTCAAATGCCACTTTTTCCGAATAATCAAATCTCTTGTATTCAGCCGATCATGCATAAGGAGCCATGCAAATACTTTGATCTTAGGAAGCGCCTTGGATTTCCAGATGGTTTTGAGATCATTCTGGGAAATCTGACCAAACATGAAATTATATAATTTAGAAGGTGTGTACTTAGAGCTGACCCAGACAAAAACTCTCTGATCGGAACCATTAACACAAAAGGTGTGTCCTCAATAATCTCAGTCAAATGTTGCAGCTCCTGAAACGCTTCATTTGATAGAGGCAGTGCAAACAAATAAGTGATATTAGAATATGTTGCCATGGTAGCTACAGATGTAACCTCATCAAGCACAAAGGAGAAAACTGAAAAGGCGAGGGAATTTGTCATAAAGTAGTTCTCCACGGGCCCAATTTTTTTTCCAAAATAACACCGTAGAGCCATTACCAATAGTGCATTGAGTGATACACATCGATACTCATGAACCAAGATAAATATATCTCGCCACCAAAAGGAGCCTTTATTTGATTGGTAATAAGGGACACTGTTGCCATATAAAGACCAGATTAATCTCACCCATGTCATATTCGCTTTCATATAAAATTTATTTAAATGTTTCAGAAGCAAAGCTTTATTCTGGAGCTCTAGATCCAGCACTCCGATGTTGGCCCAGCCCCGATCGCCGAGTGCAGTCCGACGTAACGACGACAATGCGATTAGCCTAGCACTTTGAGCTAGCTAGCTGATCAAACTCTCAACTCACACGAGTACGTACGGGGAAAAACAATATATGGCTATAGGGCCCTCTCGGTCCTGCTGTTTGTATTGAATCTCACGGTTGTCTTACAAGGCTACTACATGGGTGTATATATACCCGGCAAGACGACGCAGCGCCAATACGAATAGGTGTTGGACTACTAGTCCTACTCGGTCAGTATACGGAACACACACACGCACACGACACCGTTCCGTGTCCTATCGGGATTATTATTCCTAACAATCACCCCCCTAAGCACGATGTGCCCATCTTCACAGCTTGGACGCCGATCCTTCCTCGCATCTCCGCAAACTTCACTCGTCCCAAAGATTTAGTTAGGATATCCGCAAGCTGATCATTGGTGCAAACATAGTTGACTTCAATCTTGCTCTCCTCTACACACTGCCGTATGTAGTGATACTTCATATCAATGTGCTTACTCCTGTCATGATGCACCGGATTCTTGCACAATGAAATTGCAGACTTGTTGTCAATATTGAGCACCACTTGTTCCGCCTCCCGATTGGTGAGATCACCAAGTAGACTCCTTAGCCACACACCTTGACACGCCGCAGTTGCAGCCGCAATATACTCAGCTTCACAGGATGACTGTGCCACCACTTTTTGCTTTTGTGATAGCCAACTTACTATGCTTCTTCCCAAAAAATATGCCACGCCCGAGGTACTCTTATGGTCGTCAATATCTCCTGCCATGTCGCTATCACTGTAGCCAAGTAGCTTCACCTCCTCCTTCTCTTTCGAGTAGACAATACCAAAGTTTATAGTACCTTTGATATACCTGAGTATATGCTTCACGGCTGTCCAATGCTCCATTGTGGGTGCTTGCATGAAGCGACTCACATAGCCAACGGAATAGGCCAAGTCCGGTCTTGTGTTGATGAGATACCTCAAACTTCCGACCACACTCCTATACTCCGTTGCATCAACCGCAGGTGCTTCACTCCTTTTGCTCAGTTTAAGACGAGGTTCCATCGGAACATGAGTTGGATTGCATTCTTCCATGCCACACTTCTCAAGTATCTTCTTTGCATATGCCTCTTGGCATAGCGTGATCTCACCCAGCTTTTGATGTACCTCAATCCCAAGGTAGTAGCTCAACAAGCCTAGATCACTCATCTTGAATAAATCCTTCATCTGTAGCTTAAACTTTTCAATCTCCTTCTCATCCGCTCCTGTTATCAATAGATCATCAACATAGATGCCAACTAGTAGATGATCCCTTCCTTTACCCCGCTTATACATCGCATGCTCCAGTGGGCTCTTCTCGAATCCGAGAGAGATCAATGTACGATCAAGCTTGATGTTCCACGCCCGAGGGGCTTGCCGTAGCCCGTACAACGCCTTGGGTAGCTTCAAAACCTTGTGTTCTTCTCCCTCTTTGATGTATCTCGGTGGTTGCTTCACATAAACTTCTTCTAACTCCCCATTCAAAAACGCGGATTTCACATCCATGTGATGCAATTTCCAAGATTCTTGAGCTACGAGAGCGATAAGTAATCTCACCGATTCCATTCTTGCAACGGGAGCGAACACTTCTTCGAAATCCACACCTTGCTCTTGCACATACCCCGTGGCAACTAGCCGAGCTTTGTGTTTCACCAACTTCCCTTCGGCATCCTTCTTGATCTTGTACACCCACTTGAGCCCTATGGCCTTGTGATTGTTGGGTAGATCGACAAGCTCACATGTATCGTTGTCTTTGATCAATCCCAACTCCTCATCCATAGCATGACGCCAACACTCCTCCGTATTAGCGTCCTCGAATTTCATCGGCTCCTTGGTGAGTAAACACCGACCTTGTCCTCTCCCTCGCGCACACGCTGTACGAAGGGTCTCCGGCGGATACAACTCCAGTACACTTCGGAATTTTTCTAGAGTAGGTGGCCGTCTCCTTTCTTTCCGTGCACTTGGAGGAGACGTGGAAGCTGACGTAGTACTTGTTTCAGCGTCTACTGAATTTCCTGCAGTTTCTGTCGGCGTACTGCATGTTGGCGACGTGACATCGTCGCCCGCTAAGGATGGCAATGGACAGGGTATGGGCAGGGTAGAGTAATACCATACCCATACCCGTGTAGACAATGGGTACAAAAGCTTACCCATACCCGTACCCGCGGGTATAAAACTTTACCCATACCCATACCCGGCGGGTACCCGTACCCATTGGGTACCCGACAGGTATATCCAATAGTATACAAGTTATTCAAAATTTTACTTTCATCAATAGAATATTTGAAAAAGACAATAATCTCTACTTACTAATAGTAGATGAGTACATGAAAGTATCAAATTAAAGTTTAGAAGTGGCAATCTCATACTCGTCCCTAGGCTTCTCGGCCGCATAGGTTCAAACTCTATAGGTAAGTTTGACATGTCAGTTTAAACGGGCAGGGTATGGGTATACCCATGGGTACAAGTCTATACCCGTGCCCGTACCCGTGACTTAACGGGTAGGGTATGGGTATTACCCATGGGTATAAAAGTCTGCCCATACCCTACCCATGCGGGTATGGTACCCGCGGGTACTCGTACCCATGGGCAAAATTGCCATCCTTATCGCCCGCGTCCACTTCTGGACTGCCGCTAGTCCCTCCTGGTCGGGAGTGTGCAGCTGATGGGCCACTTGCGTTAGGGCTCTCGTGTAGGGTTTCGTAGCATGGAAAACAAAAATTTTCTACCGCATACAAACAAACAAGTCAAGATCTATCTACTAGATTTTAGCAACAAGTCGATGGAATAACTCAGCCTCAGAGATTCCGAAGTGTTTAACGAGAGCGGATTCTCGTGGGTGATGTAGTCGTACTCTTTCCGATCTCAAGATCGCGTAGACGATCCTTCCGGCGCTGCGTTCCGGCAGCGCTTCCGTAGTCGGTCACACGTTCGGTACTCGACGAAGACCTTCCTCTCCCTTGTTCCAGCAGGCAGCGGAGGTTGTAGCACTCTCCTCGCGATTCCGACAGCACAATGGCGTGGTACTGGAAGTAGAGGGAAGATCTCGCAGGGCTTCGCCTTAAGCCGGAGCGAGTATGGTGGACTATGAGAGAGAGCCTCAGCGATCTAGGGTTTAGACACACCAAGGAGGAGCAAGGCTGGCGGCTAGGGTTTGCCTAGGCGGCGGCCGCTTGCCCTAGGCGGCGGCAGCAGGAGGTGGCGGCGCTGGCGGCTAGGAGCTGGGTTTTGGGTGGAGGTGTTGTGTACTTGGAGGGGCAGCCCTGCCCCTCCTTATATAGGTGGAGGGGGCGCGCCAAGGGGAGGGGAGTCCCTCTCCAACTCGGTCTCCAAGTGGGCCGGCGGTGGAGGGAGGGAACTCCTCCCCAAGTAGGTTTCCTACTTCCCCTCCACCTCACAAAATAGCCGTTTGACTTTTCAAATTGGCGTTTGACTTTTTAAACTAGGATTTGATTAAACCCTTTATTTTGTTCAGCGATGACACCTAGTACATGATGCAATCATTCCAACTTGTTATGACACATTCATGTACCCTTACCCTCCGGAGTGCCAGACATTCCGGAACCTTCTAGAACATTCCCGATGAAAACATCGGAACCATTCTCCAACCCCGAAACAGGACTTCCCTTATATGAATCTTATTCTCCGGACCATTCCGGATCTCCTCGTGATATCCCGGATCCCATCCGAGACTCCGAACAACATTCGGTCTCTTACTCATCATTCCATAACTACTCAAACAACGTCGAATCCTTAAGTGTGTCTCCCTACGGTTCGTGAATTATGCGGACATGATCGAGACACTTCTCCGAACAATAACCAATAGAGGAATCTGGAAATTCATATGGCTCCCACATATTTCTACGATTACTTTGCGATCGAATGAACCACTTACATACGATACCAATTTCCCTTTGTCTCACGATAGTTTACTTATCCGAGGTTATGATCGTCGGTATCTCTGCATACCTAGTTCAACCTCGTTACTGATAAGTACTCTTTTCTCGTTCCCGTGATATGTGATCCAGTCACATGCTTGCAAGCTAATTGGATGACATTTCACCGAGAGGGCCCAGAGTATATCTATCTGTCATATGGATGGACAAATCCCACTCTTGATCCATGTGTCTCAACCAATACTTTCCGAATACTCAATGCCACCTTTATAGCCACCCAGTTACGGTGTGGTGTTTGATGTCATCAAAGCATCCTTCCGGTGAAGGTGATATGCATGATCTCATGGTCGAAGGAATTAGGTTACTATGTATCAGAAATCATATAGCAATTGAACTATTAAAACGACTTGATCTTTATGCTACGCTTATCTATAGGAGTATGTCCACCATATCATTCAACTAACGATATGATCTTGTTGTTAATAACATGTCAATGTTCATGATAGGGAAACCTCAATCATTTATTAACCAACAAGCTAGTATTATAAAGAGGCTTTACTAGGGACTCTATTTTAGTTTACAAATCACACAAGTATTAATGTTTCCTTGTTAATACTATTATAGCATGAATGCAAACATTTATCATAAACACAAAGATATAATAATAATTACATTTATTATTGCCTCTAGGGCATATCTCCAACAGTCTCCCACTTGCACTAGAGTCATCTAATCTAGATTACATGGTAATATACCGAACACCCATGGCAGTTTGGTGTTGGTTATGTTTTGCCCTCGGGAGAGGTTTAGTCAACGGATCCGCCACATTCAGATCTATGTGTACTTTGCAAATCTTTTGTCCCCATCTTGGACATGTTCTCGAATAGCGTGAAAACGTAGCTTGATATGCTTCAGCTTCTTGTGTGACCTTGGTTCTTGCGCATTGGCTATGGCGCCCATGTTATCACAGTAGATAGACATTGGGTCCAGCGCACTTGGAACCACACCCAGCTCTGTAATGAACTCTTTCATCCATATTGCTTCTTGTGAAGCCTCCGAAGAAGCCATGTATTCCGATTCAGTTGAAGATCTCGCCACAACGCTTTGCTTTGCACTCCTCCAGCTAACTGCTGCACCATTCAAAGTAAATACGTATCCAGATTGTGATTTAGAATTATCCGGATCGGTGTTCCAACTAGCATCGGTGTAACCATTAACAACGAGCTATTCATCACCTCCATAAGAAAGAACCATATCCTTAGTTCTTCTCAAGTACTTAAGGATGTTTTTGACCGCTGTCCAATGATCCACTCCTGGATCACTTTGATATCTGCTAGTTAAACTAACAGCATATGCAATGTCGGGTCTAGTACATAGCATGGCATACATCAGAGATCCAATGGCTGAGGCATAGGGAGTCTTACTCATCCTTTCTCTATCTTCTGCCGTTACTGGACTTTGAGTTTTACTCAATGTCGTATTGGGCAACATGGGCAAGAACCCTTTCTTGCTATCTTCCATTCCAAACCTCTTTAGAACTTTGTCCAAATATGTACTTTGTGACAATGTTATTAGGCGTCTTGATCTATCTCTATAAATCTTTATGCCTAATATATAAGCTGCTTCGCCAAGATCCTTCATTGAAAAACTATTATTCAAATATTCCTTGACACTATTAAGAAGGTCTACATCATTCCCAATCAACAATATGTCATCTACATACAGTATTAAGAATGCTACAGAGCTCCCACTCACTTTCTTGTAAATACAAGCTTCTCCATAAGTTTGTATAAAACCAAAACTTTTGATCACCTTATCAAAACGTTGATTCCAACTTCGGGATGCTTGCTTCAATCCATAGATGGACCGTTGAAGTTTGCATAACTTGTTAGCATCTTTAGGATCGACAAAACCTTTGGGTTGCATCATATACAACTCTTCATCAATGTCTCCATTGAGGAACGCTGTTTTGACATCCATCTGCCATATCTCATAATCATAATATGCAGCGATTGCTAACATAATCCTCACAGACTTTAGCTTCGCTACTGGTGAGAAAGTCTCATCGTAGTCAACTCCTTGAATTTGTCGAAACCCTTTTGCGACAAGTCGAGCTTTATAGACAGTAACAATACCATCAGCATCTGTTTTCTTCTTGAAAATCCATTTGTTCTCGACAGCCTTCCGGCCATCCGGTAAGTCCACCAAAGTCCATACTTGGTTTTCGTACATGGATCCAATCTCGGATTTCATGGCTTCTTGCCATTTATTGGAATCTGGGCTCATCATCGCTTCCTCATATGTCGCAGGGTCATCGGTGTTGTCCACCAACATGACACTCATAACGGGATCATACCAATCAGGAGTGGTACGAGTTCTCGTTGACCTGCGAGGCTCTGTAGCAACTACAACCGAAGTTTCATGATCATCATCATTAGGTCCTCTCTTATTGGTGCAGGCACCACAGGAACTTCTTCCGGTGTTACGCTACTCGCAAGTTCGAGAGAAGGTTCGACAACCTCGTCGAGCTCTACTTTCCTTCCAGTCACTTCTTTCGAGAGAAATTCCTTCTCTAGAAAGGATCCATTCTTGGCAACGAAGATTTTGCCTCCGGATCTATGATAGAAGGTATACCCAATAGTTTCCTTCGGGTATCCTATGAAGACGCATTTTTCCGCTTTGGGTTCAAGCTTGTCCGGCTATAACTTCTTTACATAGGCTTCGCAACCCCAAACTTTAAGGAACGACAATTTAGGTTTCTTCCCAAACCATAATTCATACGGTGTCGTTTCAACGGATTTAGATGGTGCCCTATTTAAAGTGAATGCGGCTGTTTCTAATGCATAACCCCAAAATGATAGCGGTAAATCTGTAAGTGACATCATAGAACGAACCATATCTAAGAGAGTTCGATTACGACGTTCAGACACACCATTACGCTGTGGTGTTCCCGACGGTGTCAATTGTGAAAGTATTTCGCATTTCTTCAAATGCTCGCCAAACTCGTAACTTAGATATTCACCTCCACGATCAGAACGTAGAAATTTAATCTTCTTGTTACGTTGATTCTCCACCTCACTTTGAAATTCCTTAAACTTCTCGAAAGTTTCGGACTTATGTTTCATGAAATAGATATACCCATATCTACTCAAGTCATCCGTGAAGGTAAGAACATAACGATAACCACCGCGCGATGCTACACTCATTGGACCACACACGTCGGTATGTATGATTTCCAATAATTCCGTAGCTCGCTCCATCATACCAGAAAATGGAGTCTTACTCATTTTACCCATCAGACATGCTTCACATCTTTCAAGTGATTCGAAATCATGTGATTCAAGAATTCCATCGGAATGGAGTTTCTTCATACGCTTCACTCCAATGTGACCAAGACGACAGTGCCACATATAGGTCGAGTTATCGCTCGATTTCAAACGTTTAGCCTCAATGTTATTAATATGTGTATTTCCACTATCGAGATTTAATAAGAATAGACCATCTATCAAAGGTGCATGTGCATAAAACATATTACTCATATAAATCGAACAACCATTATTCTCGGACTTAAACAAGTAACCGTTTCGCAATAAACAAGATCCCGATATAATGTTCATGCTTAACGCAGGCACCAAATAACAATTATTTAAGTATAAAACTAATCCCGATGGTAGATGAAGAGGTAGAATGCCGACCGCGATCACATCAACCTTTGATCCGTTTCCCACGCGCATTGTCACCTTGTTCTTCGCTAGCTTCCGTTTATTCTGCAGCACCTGTTTCGAGTTACAGATATGAGCAACCGAACCAGTATCAAATACCCAGGCACTACTATGAGTACTGTCGTGGGAATGGTCACGGCAGATGCTGCAATCGGCAGCGAGTAGTAGAACGAGGGGCAAGGGCGGCCAGCCATCTGCGGTGCGAGATGAGGGCAAAGACACAGGGTTTTACCCAGGTTCGGCCCCCCGGAGGGTAAAGACCTACTCCTGCTAGATTGTATTATCAAGGTGTTACAATGGGCGAGCTCGGCGGCTAGGCAGCGAGTCGCTTGGGTGTATCTGGGAACGTGTCTCTACTCACCCTATAGGGAGGTTTATATAGGCTCACCTCCCCTAGGGTTTACATATCTCAACCGATCCGGTTAAAGCTTCGGTAGTCGTTTAACCTAACCCGACTGGGCCTATCTACTCGCCTGGGCCTTCAGCTTCCAGTTGCTCGGTTCCTTGTTGGGCTTCGGTCCACTCGCCGTTCTGCAGGCCCACTCGCCGGGTCTTGGGCCAGTCGGAAACGTCCTGCTGGGTATACCCCGGTAGGCATATCCCCATCAGTAGTCCCCGAGACGTCGTTGATTAGGCGTAGGTGGTTGCTGGCAGTCGGAGTATACGACTTCAGAGTAGGCATCCAGTCGAATCGTCGGCGGGCTCCTGTATAAAGGAGACAACCAATGATCCAGGTCGCAGCTTTGGCGAGTGGAGTCGGCTGAAACACTGTCTTAGTGATTGGGTCGGCGAGCCGAATGGCCGTAGTTGGACCGTCAGGTGTGGTCAAACTAGCCGTTGGGGTAATCCAACGGTAACTTTCGGCGTAATCACCGCGTGGTAACGACTCCCTGATTTGGCGGGTAACACCCGCTATATAAGAGGAATGGCAGGCAATTGTAGAGCCAACTCCTTACCACTTCTTCCGAGTGCGCGCATTTTCCTTCCTTCGCACCGCGATCCAGCCGACTAGAAATCCTCCGATCTCCAACCAATCTCTCGGCCATGGCCCTTTCCACGAACCGTGGGGTAGATCCAAGTGCACGAGGGCGCAGCTGGCCTCTTTCGAGGAGGCCGGGATCCTGCGAGCCGACTGTTGGCATATCCCCGCAGCCGGAGAAACGACCCCAAACCCGCGAGAGAGGGAATTCGTCTTTTTCACCAGTCATCTCGAGCGGGGGCTAGGGTTTCCTACGTCCCTGTTCTTCCGGCGCTTCTGCGCCTACTACGGGATCCAGCCTTTAGATCTGGGTCCCCACAGCATCGAGCAGCTCGCCATCTTTGTGGCGTTCTGCGAATGCTACTTGGGCTGACGGCCCTACTTTCCCTTGTGGCAAGATCTGTTCCACGGACGGATCAGCCGCGAGGAGGCAGGCGGCCCAATGCTAGCCGCGGGCGGCTTGACGTTCCAGCTCAAGTCCAAAGCTTCCTTCTTTGATCTGATGCTACCCGCCAAGGCAGCGAGCGACTGGAAGAAGTCGTGGTTCTACGTGGCTGAGGCGACCCCGGAGGGAGAGGTGGCGATCCCGCGGTACTCCGCTAATCGTTCCGAGCCGCGCCATCTCCAAGTCGACAAGCTCCCCGACGACCAGTGGATGGTCGTTGACGAGATGCTCCAGACCATCCGTGGTCTGAAAAAGAAGGGCCTTCAGACGATAAACTTGTACAATTGCTAGCTTGGGCGGCGGCTCGTTCCACTCGCCCAGCGCGACCACTACATGTACCAGTACACGGGACGGGGAGACTCGACGAAGGCCTGCCTCGACGAGTGGAAGCTGGAGGATTATCTCCCAGCGTTGAAGAAGATTACCCAGGCGGTGTACCTGGATGCGCAGGCTGGGGTCGCCCCCTACACCGCGAAGCGTCCGGCTCCAACGGTAATTACTCTACCTTGCTCGCAGTCGCAGTTTATGCAGTCGCGGTAATTCTGATTCCGTTCTGTATTCGTTGCAGCTATTCCAAGTGCTGGAAGGGTGGCTCCCACCTTCGGACGATGAGAGCTCGGGCCCATCCGCCCAGGACATAGGCGAGTCGCCGCCTGCCAGGGGCAACGAGGACGACGAGGACGAGTCCGAAGAGGAGGTCGCCCCGCTGGTCCGAAAGACCCGCGGGCAACGACAGCGCGAGATCGAGGCAAGCAGAAGCCTCGAGCGTCATGATGACGACGACGAGCTCCCAGAGACCACCTCGCGCCGTCAAGCCACTCCGTCAAAGAAGAAGAAGGAAAGGGAGGCGAGGGCCCCCCGAAGAAGACGACGAAGCCGTCGAAGACGTCCTCGCCGCCGCACTCGGCGAGCAGCTCCGACGCTCCCAGCCCAACCGGTGACGGCGCGCCGCCAGCGACAACCGTGCTGGATGCGGCGACCGTGGAAGTGCCGCTGGCTTCAATGCCTCCGCCATTCGCCCCAGTCTCTGGGCTGGGGGAGGCTCCGGCTGCGACGGCTTCGCCTCGCAAGGAGGCTCCGGCTACAGCGGCTTCGCCTCGCAAGGAGGCTCCCGCCGAGGATGTCCCAGAGGCGCCAGCTGCGGCCTCAACGACGAAGAAGCCGTCCGTGTCTTGGGCACGCGACGTCCTGGAGCTGTGGCTCAGTCGCCGACTGGGCCCTGAACTGGAAAAACCGGCCGGCCTCCGTACGAGGCTACGTTTTATCCCAGTCGCCAAGTGAGTGCGCTCACCCTTCCTTATTTTTCATAACTATTTCGATTGTTTTTATTGATTCGATTGATGCGCAGGACCGGAGTGAAAAGGATGGGCCACCCGACCGTGGCTAAGGTGCCCTCCGCCGCTAGCGATGAGGATCCTTCCCG
This sequence comes from Avena sativa, assembly GCA_916181665.1. Classification (NCBI taxonomy): domain Eukaryota; kingdom Viridiplantae; phylum Streptophyta; class Magnoliopsida; order Poales; family Poaceae; genus Avena; species Avena sativa. Next base: position 376,651,309 of record OV702279.1, on the reverse strand, counting down.
CAAGAGGAAGGCGAACGAGGTCGTCGCCTCGGCGGATGGCAGTAAGAAGGCCAAGGGCAACGACACCATCACTATCTCTGATGATACAGCGGTCGCACCAGCCGGGCCCGTGATGGAGGCAGCCGCGTCTACGAAGGAGGGTGCTTCCTTGCCTGGAACGGCGGAGGCGACCTCTCTCGGAGCGGGTGCCTCTATCTCTACCTTTCCGCGCTTCGTGACCAAGGCGGCCACGGCGAGTGGGCCTGCGCCCTCGAGCCACGCTCCTGGGACCACCGACGCTGAAGTCGACCAACGTCGCGGGCACACACCGGCACTTCTCGCGTCCGTGGACGCGGTACAACTCCACGGCATGCTTGGCGCGGCCATCCAGGTACATCCAGTCCCCGAGGATCAGGTCGGTGCTTTGCAGCAGCCTGATTCTTATAATTCCTCTTCTTTTTGTTTGTCGCATCCAGTCCCCGAGTGCGCACGCGCTAAATTTTAGCGGGTGGGCACTTAGGAATTTCTTGACCGCCAGTCCCCGAGTGCGCACGCGCTGAATTTTAGCGGGTGGGCACTTAGGAATTTCTTGACCGCCAGTCCCCGAGTGCGCACGCGCTGAATTTCAGCGGGTGGGCACTTAGGAATTTTTTGACCGCCAGTCCCCGAGTGCGCACGCGCTGAATTTCAGCGGGTGGGCACTTAGGAATTTTTCTTTGATTAACCTTTTGGTGACGTGCAGGGTCTGCAGCTTGAGTCAGCAGACCGATTGGCCGCGAAACAGCGCGCGGAGAGGGAGCTGGCCATCGTCCAGGAGGCGAACAAAGGGCTTCAGGCTGTTGCTGCGAAGGCAGAGGACGCTCGCCAGGGGCTTGTCCCCGCGTGGTGAGTTGGTGGCGGCGCGATCTGCTCTGGGTGCCGCTGAACAGCGGATCGCCGACCTCGAGCGCGAACTGCGGGAGGTGAGAGAAGAAGCGAGCTCGGCTGACGGGCGAGCTAAGGCCGCCATTGCGGCCGCTGAGGAGGATCGCAAGGTGTCGGAAGTCCTTATTGCTGGGCTTCAGGACGACCACACGTCGCTTCAGTGCTTCATCACGGGACTTGCCCGCCCGTTGCTTGGTGAGTACATCTTCCCTTTCTAGTGGTTGTGGCTTTTGTGGTGGCCGTCGTACTCATCATTGTCTTCTATTCGCAGGTCGCATCATTGATAGCGAAGGAGAGGCGAGCTCGCTCGACGCGAGGCAGTGCGTAAGCATGCTCGTCGATTCGGCGACGTTGTCGGCAACGTGTATCCGTGCCTACCTCCAAGAAATATCGCCCACGGAGGTGATTCCCAGCGACCTCGTTGAGGTGTGGAAGTATTTGGAGAAGGCGCCCACGGTCGTTGAGTTCATGACGCGGTCGGCATTTCGGCGTGGAGCATCGACGGCACTGAGCCTTGGTCTCGCCCACTTCCCCGAAGATTTCGACATTGACGATGTGACGAGTGGGTATCCATCGTTGACTGGCGCGGTGGAGCTGTCTGAGGTCCTCAAGTTGCAAGAACGTGCCGCCACGTACTCGGAACGTTTCTGGGCAATGGGCGACCTCCTGCCGTACCAGGAGACGGTTGTCGCGCCGACCGACCCCGAGCCGCCGCATCGTGACTTCAAGGTCGAGCAACCTTTTCGCGCGGCGATGGCGGGTGAACTGACGACGTATCCATCAAACCCGTACACGGCGTTCATCCGCAATCACCGGGATGTTGGCGAGTCGTCATCGAAGCCTGCAGAGTAGGGTAGTTTGCCTTGTGGCGTTAGCAGCAGTTCTGCCACGCGGGCATATTTTGTAACATGAAACAATGCAATATGCGATTGAATGAGACGTCGTGTCTATTTTGGTATTTGTTTGTGTGCTTTTGATTGATTTTGAACGAGTCCCCGAGCGCGTCCGCCCTTTTGTGGGGTTTACCTCGTATATGATATATGTGTTGTTATCATGTGTTTTGTTGTTTTGGTCGACTCGCCCGAGCTCGGAGAGCCAGTCGCAATGCGACTCCCTTGAGTGCTCTATACTTTACCATTTTCCCTTGCGCGAACGAGGTCGGGTGGCCGAGTCCCCGAGCGTGGTACTTGGTTGTTCTAGGCGCGACTCGAGGGTGGTTGAGGATTTAGCGCGTTGGTGTGAGCGCGTCACTCCTGCCTGGCCCGTGGGGTCAGTCGCGTGGCGAGTCCTGGGCATGCTCTCTTACTTGGCGTTTTCCCTGGACACTCGCGACGAACTGGTCTTCAGTCCCCGAGCGTGGTACTTAGCTGTTCGAGTCGCTATGCCGAGGATGCGGATGACCAAGGTCGCTGTGAGAAGCGAGGGCAGTTGTCTTGGCTCGTAGAACCAGTCGAGCTAGGCGACTCCAATGGGGCTCCGGGTGGACGTTTTTCGTGGACGATGCAAGACCTGAGGTGATTCAGTGCTCTTACACCGCACTACTTAGCCATTCTGATCGCTGTACCAAAGGTTGACTTCTGCAGTTAGCTTAACGCTGTTATTACGAGTGCGAGTGGCACAAGTCATGGAGAGTAGGCGCAATTTGCGGTAACCGTTTCTTTTTATTTCATAGCGACTGGAGAGTACATGTGTGGGGTTCTAGGAGTAGAACTTCCGTAGGAGGTTTACATTCCATGGTCGCTTGACGTCAAGTTCGCCGTCCCCGCGGACGTCGATGAGGTACTAGGCGTCGTTGCCGAGTACGCGCCCGATAGCGAATGGGCCTTCCCACGGAGGGGAGAGCTTGTGCATGCCCTTCTTGTCCTGGATGAGGCGTAACACCAGGTCGCCTTCCTGGAAGGTGTGAGCTTTCACCCGCCGGCTGTGGTAGCGGCGGAGTCCTTGCTGGTAGATGGCAGTGCGTGACCGAGCGAGGTCGTGCGCTTCATCTATTTGGTCGATCCCGTCTTGGCGGGCAAGCTCGTTTGCGGCCTCCGTATAGTGGACGACCCGCGGCGAGTCGTGTTCGAGGCCGGTGGGCATGACTGCTTCGGCACCGTAGACCATGAAGAAGGGAGTGAATCCCGTCGATCTGTTGACTGAGGTGCGGATCCCCCAGATGACAGAAGGCAACTCCTCGACCCAGCACCCGGCGGTGCGCTCAAGTGGTACTTGTAGCCGCGGCTTCAGGCCGTGGAGGATGCTTTGGTTGGCCCGTTCCGCCTGGCCGTTGGATTCCGGGTGGGCGACTGACGCGAGGTCGAGCCGGATATGATGCTCTTCGCAGAAATCGGCCATGGCTCCCTTGGCGAAGTTGGTGCCGTTGACCGTGATGATGCTGTTTGGGAACCCGTAGCGATATATGAGCTCGCGTAGGAATTTAGTGGCAGTCTTCCCGTCGCATTTCCGGACTGGCTTGGTCTCCACCCACTTCGTGAATTTGTCGACGGCGACTAGCAGGTGGGTGTAGCCGGAGGGGGCCTTCTTGAAGGGGCCTACCATGTCCATGCCCCACACAGCGAATGGCCAGGTGATGGGGATTGTTTTGAGCGCCGAGCTTGGTACGTGCGTCTGATTGGCGTACTTCTGGCACCCGGTATCGACAGCGTCGGCGTGTGCGGTGGGCCAGTAGAAGCCATGTCGCATAGCCTTGGCGACCAGGGAGCGAGCGGCGGCGTGGTGGCCGCAGTCACCGGAGTGAATGTCGTGGAGGATTTTGCGTCCTTCAGCTGGTTGGACGCAGCGTTGGAACACGCCAGTGACGCTGCGCTTGTGGAGCTCGCCGTCGATGATGGTGTAGGACTTGCATCGACGAGCGATCATTCGAGCGTCTGTCTCGTCTGCCGGCAGGGTGCCGGCTTCCAGGTAGGCGATGTAGGGCTTGGTCCAGTCGTCTGGCTCGTTGACAAGTGCAACCAAGGCTGCCTCTGGTTGGAGTGGGACCCCGATGTCGATCTCCCTCGGGGGAGAGACTGATGGCTTGGTAATCGTGTCGAGGAAAACGCCGGCGGGTGGTGCGAGTCGAGCCGACCCGATGCGGGAGAGTGCGTCGGCCTCCTCATTCTTTCGCCTGTCGATCCACTCGACGAAGTAGCCGGTGAAGTGGCCGCCCAACTTGTCCACCGCTTGGCGGTACGCCACCATGGTAGGGGAGACGGCGTCGCAGGTGCCGACGACTTGCCCCGCCGACAAGGTCGGAATCTCCGTAGCAGCGGAGGCGATTGACGTTCATCTCCTTGGCGGCTCGCATGCCGTGGAGTAGGGCCTCGTACTCAGCCATGTTGTTGGTGCAGGGCGTAAAGTCGAGGCAGAGGATGTAGCGGAGCTTGTCGCCCTTTGGTGAAGTGAGCACTATCCCTGCGCCTGCACCGTCCGCGTTCTTGGAGCCGTCGAAGTGCAGGCTCCAGTAATGGAGGTACGGCAGCTTCTCTGGTTGCTGGGCCTCCTCCCAGTCGGCGATGAAGTCTGCCAGTGCTTGTGACTTGATCGCCTTTCGTGGCTCGTATTTGATGTTGTGGACGCCGATCTCGACGGCCCACTTGGCGACCCGCCCGGTCGCCTCGCGATTGCGGATGATGTCTTACAGTGGTGCTGAGGAGACGACCGTGATCGGGTGCTCCTGGAAGTAGTGCGGCAGGCGCCGCTGAGCTCTGAAGACCGCGTATACTAGCTTTTGCTACTATGGGTACCGCTGGCGCGACTCGGTGAGGACCTCGCTGATGTAGTACACCGGCCGCTGGACCGGGCGCTCCTTTCCTTCCTCTGGTCGCTCGACGACCATCACGGCGCTGATGACGCGCTCGGACGCCGCGACGTAAACCAGCATGGGTTCTTTGTCGGCGGGGGCGGCGAGTAGTGGTGCAGCGAGTAGCACCTTCTTGAGGTCGCGGAGCGCGTCGTCCGCCTCCTTGTCCCACTGGAAGGTGGGGTTCTTGCGCATCAGGCGGTATAGGGGCATCGCCTTTTCGCCCAGGCGGGGGATGAAGCGACTGAGAGCCGCTACTCGCCCGGCCAGCTTCTGGACGTTGCGCAGGCACTCGGGTTTGCCGAGCCGGGCGATCGTGTCGATCTTCGTGGGGTTCGCCTCGATCCCTCGTTTGGAGACGACGTACCCCAGTAGTTGTCCGGCGGGTACACCGAAGGTGCATTTGCCTGGGTTGAGCTTTACCTTATATCTTCGCAAGTTGGCGAATGTTTCCGCCAGGTCGGCGAGTAGGTCGCCTTGGCGAGCTGATTTCACGACCACGTCGTCGATGTAGACGTGGATATTGCGGCCAATTTGGCTCGCGAGGCATTCTTGCATGCACCGTTGGTAGGTCGCCCGGGCGTTCTTGAGGCCGAAGGTCATGGCGGTGTAGCAGAAAGCTCCGAATGGCGTGATGAACGCCGTCTGCTCCTCGTCTTCGACAGCCATTTTGATCTGGTTGTACCCAGAGTAGGCATCGAGAAAACAGAGCGACTCTGAGCCCGCGGTTGAATCGATTATCTGGTCGATCCGCGGGAGGACGAACTGCTCCTTTGGGCAGGCGCCGTTCAAGTTTGTGTAGTCGATACACATTCTCCAGGTCCCGTTCTTTTTTTCGACCAGGACTGGGTTTGCCAGCCACTTGGAGTATTTTATTGGCCGGATGAAGCCGACGGCGAGTAGACGCTGCACCTCCTCGGCGATTGCTCGACGGCGTTCTTCATTGAAGGGCCGCAGCGACTGCTTGACAGGTCGCACTTTGGGGTCGGCGTTTAGCTTGTGCTCAGCGAGCTCCCTGGGAACACCGGGCATGTCGGAGGGCTTCCATGCGAAGATGTCCCTGTTCTCACGGAGGAACTCGATGAGCGCGCCTTCCTATGCGGGACTCATGCCCGTCCCAATTGTCACCGTCTGGCTGGAGTCGCCTGGGATCAGCTCGACGGTGCGGGTGTGCATCGTGGCCTCGAAGGTCGAGGTGGTTGCGCCCTCTGAGTTGGGTTTCTTGAGTATGGTGGGGTCGTCGTTGTTGACCCCGCTTGCGTACTTGGCGAGCTCATCGGCGTGGTTGGTTTCCGCCGTGATGACGGCGTCGGCGATCTCGGCTCCTTTGGCCTCGCACTCGGCCGCCATATCGGGGTCGCCGTGGATGGTGATGACGCCGCATGGCCCGGGGAGCTTCATCGCGTTGTACGCGTAGTGGGGCGCTGCCATGAATTTAGCGAACGCCTGGCGCCCCAGGACGCAGTGGTAGGGGCTGTCGAAGGGCACCAGCTCGAAGACGATCCGCTCGGTGCGGAAGTTTGCCGGTGTGCCGAAGGTTACTGGCAGCGTGACCTTGCCGATCGGGTACGCCTTCCGACCGGGGACGATGCCGTGGAATGTGGTGTGAGTCGTCTCGATCATTGACTGCGGGAGCCGTAGCCGCCTGAAGGTGTCGAGGTAGAGGATGTTGATGGAGCTGCCGCCGTCCATCAGTGTCTTGGGGAGCCAGTAGTCGCCAACCTTGGGCTTGACCACAAGGGCGACTCGTCCTGGGTACTCGATGCGTGGCGAGTGGTCTTGGCGGCTCCAGGTGATGGGCTGCTCCGACCAGTTTAGGAACTGGGGGACGTCTATCTGGGCCATCGCGTTGACGGCGACGGCGCGGGCGATGACCTTCTTCTCGCGCTTCGTGTTGAAGCCTGTGAAGGTGTGGAGCGAGCCGGCCACTTTGCCGAATTTGCCGCCGTTTGGCGGGTCGTTGTCGGGGTCCTCCCGCGCTCGCCGTGCCTTCTCGATTTCCCTGAGGGTGTGGCAGTCGGCGGTGGTGTGCGTTGCGGGCTTCCCTTCCCTGCTATGGAACGCACATGGTTGGTTAAGGAGGGCCGCGGGGTCGAACCTTGGTTTATTCTTGTAGTTGCCGCCGTCGCGGCATTGTCCTCCGTCGCGGCGAAAGCTCTTGGGCTCGCGCTGCGCGTGCCCGGCGTTGGCGACGAAGTCGACTCGCCCGTCACTGCGGCGCTTGCCGGTGAGGCGAGTGCCGTTGTAGCGTAGGTCGGATCGGCGTCCGCCATCGTTGCCGCCCGTGCGGCGTTCACCTCCTGACTCGTCGTCAGTTTCCTGGTTTGGATCTTCCTCGGCGTACCGTTTGGCGATCTCGAGGAGGTCGGGGATGTTGTCGAGTGTGCGGGAGTGTCGCTTAAGCTTAGCGACTAGGGGCTCGTAGCGGCACGAGGTCTTGAAGCAATGGATCGCGGTGTCCGGGTGGATGCCGACCGCGTTGTACCAAAGCTCTTGCCACCGTTGGACCCAGTTGCGGGTCGACTCGCGGGGTCCCTGGACGCACCGTTCCAGGTCCTCAATAGTGGTGGCGCGGGTGTAGGAGCACTCGAAGTGTCTGACGAAGGCGTCGCGCATTTCCTCCCAGGAGTCGATACTGTCCTGGGGGAGAGTGTTGATCCACTGCCTGCACGTACCCTCCATCATCAGGGGGAGGTAACGGGCGGCGAGCAGGTCAGTGTGGCCCGCGATCCCCATTGCCATGAGGTATGTGTCGAGCCATACGGCGGGGTCATACGAGGAGTCGTACTTTTCTATTTATTTTGGCGCCTTGAAGTTTGGCGGATACTTCTCGCCTCGGATCATTGGTCCGAAGCACTTGGGCCCGAGTCGACTGAGCGACCCCATGGGCTCGCCGTCTCGGCGATTGGTTTGGGTATGTCGCAGGTCGTCGGGCTGGCGTGCGCGCCAGCTTTGGTTGTTGATGATGTGGGTGCGGGCGTCGATGGGTTGCCCGTTGGCGGCGACAAGGTTGGTTGCTGGCCTGGGGTCGTTGGTGGAGAGTGCCGCGTTCGCGGGTCGGTATTGGAGCTGCAGTGGCTCTGGTGGCGGGCAGTTGAGGGTGTTTGCCGCCGCTGGGCGGCCGTTGGAGGCCGCTCTGCTTCCTGAGGAACGCGAGTATACTCGTCCTTGCGAGTCGGCGCCCGCTCGTTGCTGCTCGACGGCCTTCGCGAGCAAGGCCTTGACGTATTCGATCTGCAGGGCGCCGTTGCCGGTGGCCGTGATGCTGTCGGCTGCTGCTCGGCCTGCCACGAGGTTGTCCATCGGGGTGGAGAATAGTGGGAGGCCGTTTGCGTCTCGCTCCCGTGAGGAGACTGCTATCCGCGGCTGGTCCCTGGGAGGGGTGCGGTTGGGTGGCGGTGGGGCGCCCATTGCAGTTGATCCTGGCGGGGGTCGGGCACTTCCTCCTGGTGGCGCGTTCTCGCAGATCGCGCGCTCGGCCACGCGGGCCGGGTCGTTTTCGTCGTCGAAGTTCAGGGCGCGCCCCTGGACGGTGGGGTTCAGGCGTGACCTGATCCGTTGCTGGTGGTAGCGTGATAGCTCCTGCGCCGTCACCTGCTCGAGGCGAAATTTTTCGCGCTCGGCTTGCTCTTTGCGTATCGCCTCCGCCAGTTTCAGGCGGAGTTCCTCGACCTCCGTTGCCGTGGCGTTAGGAGGGATTGGGGTGGAGAACGGGTCCTCTGGCGGATCGGTGCCGGTCGCTATGTAGGTCGCGGTGTGGCGACCGGTTCCGTCGTGGGGGTCGCCGGAGTTCTCCGATCCGGAGTCAAACTCGAAGATCCCGAGGATGGAGGGATCCTCGAAGTCTCCCGCGTTGGAGACCTGGGCGATGGAGCCCGCGGACGAAGCCGCGGTGATGGATCCGGCGAGTGACGCCGGGGTCGCCGAGTCGGCGTCGTTGGTGAGAGCCGCATCCTCTGCGGCCGCTGAATTCTCGGCCACGTTGCTGTGGGCTGAGTTGTACTCGGAGGCGAGGCGATGGATCGTGCGGATCTGGCTCTCGGAAAGCCGATCGCGTGGCGGCGACTCGCGGATGCGAGCCGAATCCTCCGAGACGATGACGTCGGTGAGGCCGACGAAGAGGCTGATCGTGCCGATCGGCAGGATCACGCTGTGCGTGACAGGTCGCGCCGCCGGGACGTAACTACTCGGCAAGATTTGGAGCATCTCGCCGATCGCTATCATGCGGCCGGTGGCGACCGTCTCGTTGATGGGCAGATTGGATCTCGCCGCAGAACACCGGCCAGACCGGCCAGGCCCCACGGTGGGCGCCACTGTCGTGGGAATGGTCACGGCAGATGCTGCAATCGGCAGCGAGTAGTAGAACGAGGGGCAAGGGCGGCCAGCCATCTGCGGTGCGAGATGAGGGCAAAGACACAGGGTTTTACCCAGGTTCGGCCCCCCGGAGGGTAAAGACCTACTCCTGCTAGATTGTATTATCAAGGTGTTACAATGGGCGAGCTCGGCGGCTAGGCAGCGAGTCGCTTGGGTGTATCTGGGAACGTGTCTCTACTCACCCTATAGGGAGGTTTATATAGGCTCACCTCCCCTAGGGTTTACATATCTCAACCGATTCGGTTAAAGCTTCGGTAGTCGTTTAACCTAACCCGACTGGGCCTATCTACTCGCCTGGGCCTTCATCTTCCAGTCGCTCGGTTCCTTGCTGGGCTTCGGTCCACTCGCCGTTCTACAGGCCCACTCACCGGGTCTTGGGCCAGTCGGAAACGTCCTGCTGGGTATACCCCGGTAGGCATATCCCCATCAAGTACTAGTGAGATACACATCAATAATATGTATATCAGATATACCTTTCTTCTTGATGTTGCCGTTCTTCAAATCCGCCAAGTACTTTGGGCAATTCCGCTTCCAGTGACCTTCTCCCTTGCAGTAAAAGCACTCAGTATCAGGCTTAGGTCCAGCCTTGGTCTTCTTCGTCGGCGCGGTAACTTTCTTACCACCCTTCTTGAAGTGTCCCTTTTTCTTAGACTTGCCTTTCTTGAATTTGGTGGTCTTATTGACCATCAACACTTGGTGCTCTTTCTTGATCTCCACTTCTGCAGATTTTAACATGGCGAAGAGTTCTGGCAACTGCTTGTTCATGTTTTGCATATTGTAGTTCATCACAAAGTTCTTGTAACTTGGTGGTAGTGATTGGAGGACACGATAAATCCCCAAAGCATTAGGAATCACTATACCCAAGCTTTGAAGTTTGTTTGCGTGCCCAGACATCTTAAGCACATGCTCACTGACGGAGCTGCCCTCTTCCATCTTGCAGTTAAAGAACTTTTCAGAAGCCTCATAGCTCTCAATTGCCGCGTGAGTCTCAAAGATCAATTTGAGATCACGGACAATATCATGTGGGTCTGAATTCTCAAACCTTTTCTGAAGCTCCGATTCTAAACCATACAAGATAGCACACTGAACTGTGGAGTACTGAGTCTTCCGAGCAAGGTAAACATTCTTCACTTCATCGGTAGCAGTAGCTGCAGGTGGGTCATCCAGCGGTGCATCCAGCACATAGGTCAAATTACCAGCAGTGAGGACAATCCTCAAATTGCGGAACCAATCCGCGAAGTTGCTTCCATTGTTTTTCAACTTTTCTTTCTCTAGGAACGCATTAAAATTGATGGTAGGGGCCGCCATTGATCTACAACATATTTGCAATAGTTTAGACTAAGTTTATGACAAATTGAGTTCTAATTAATAGTTAAATTAATCTAGGCGAACTCCCACTCAAAACAATATCCCTCACATTGTTTTAGTGATCACACGAACCAAATCCACCACATCAACACCGATCATCACGAGAGTTGATGTAGCTTCAATGGCGAACAATCGACATGTTCATCATATCTACTATATGATTCATGCTTTACCTTTCGGTGATCCGTGTTCCGAGACCATGTTTGTACATGCTAGGCTCGTCAAGATCAAACCTTAGCTTCCGCATGAGCAAATCTAGCTTGCTCACGTTGTATACACTTGCGGAATCTAACACACCCGATCATCACGTGGTGCTTCGAAACAACAAGCTTTAGCAACGGTGCTTACTAAGGATGAACACTTTAGAACTTGAAATTCATGTGCATGAGGGATCATCTTATAATGCTACCGTCGTTAACTAAGCAATACAAGATGCATAAAGGATTAACATCACATGCAATTCATAATATGTGATATGATATGGCCTTTCTTCTTTGTGCTTCCGATCTCCATCTTCAAGCACGAACATGATCTCCATCATCACCGGCATTGCATCAAGGTCAATGACGCTGCTCCATGGTTGTCGTCCACCGGCTTCAACTATTACAACTACTTTGAATAGACACGCGGGTCTTAACAGAAATTAAAGACAACCATATGGCTCCTGCCGGTTGCTTACTTACAATAAGGAACATTGCATACATCATATAATCACAATCATGGCCATATCACATCACAGCACACCCCTGCAAAACAAAGTTAGACGCCTCTACTTTCTTTGCATGTTTTACGTGGTTTGGGGCTTTCAATAAGTGTCGTTCTAACTTACGAACAAGAACCACAACATTGATACTAGCATTGTCAATCACCCGTTGTAAATTGAATCTTAACTATGTTGGGAGAAACAGGCACCCGCAAAGCCACTTATGCAATACAAGTTGCATGTCAAGCATGGAGCAAGTCTCATGAACGATGTCATGTAAGGTTAGCCCGGGCCGCTTCATCCCACCATCCCGCAAGATGCAAAGTACACAAGAAGCAATCGACAACAAAAGCATCAACGGCCACAATGACCGTTGTGTTCTACTTGTGCAACAGATCTACATATAGACCTGGCTCTGATACCACTGTAGGGTTTCATAGCATGGAAAACAAAAATTGTCTACCGCATACAAACAAACAAGCCAAGATCTATCTACTAGATTGTAGCAACGAGTCGATGGAATAACTCACCCTCGAAGATTCCAAAGTGTTTAACGAGAGCGGATTCTCGTGGGTGATGTAGTCGTACTCTTTCCGATCTCAAGATCGCGTAGACGATCCTTCCGGCAGCGCTTCCGTACTTGGTCACACGTTCTGTACTCAACGAAGACCTTCCTATCCCTTGTTCCAGCAGGCAGCGGAGGTTGTAGCACTCTCCTCGCGATTCCGGCAGCACAACGGCGTGGTACCGGAAGTAGAGGGAAGATCTCGCAGGGCTTCGCCTTAAGCCGGAGCGAGTATGGTGGACTATGAGAGAGAGCCTCGGTGATCTAGGGTTTAGACACACCAAGGAGGAGAAAGGCCGGTGGCTAGGGTTTGCCTAGGCGGCGGCGGCTTGCCCTAGGCGGCGGCAGCAGGAGGTGGCGGCGCCGGCGGCTAGGAGCTAGGGTTTTGGGTGTTGATGTTGTGTACTTGGAGGGGCAGCCCTGCCCCTCCTTATATAGGTGGAGGGGGCGCACCAAGGGAAGGGGAGTCCTTCCCCAACTCGGTCTCCAAGTGGGCCGGCGGTGGAGGGAGGGAACTCCTCCCCAAGTAGGTTTCCTACTTCCCCTCCACCTCACAAAATAGCCGTTTGACTTTTCAAATTGGCATTTGACTTTTCAAACTAGGATTTGATTAAACCCTTTATTTTGTTCAGCGATGACACCTAGTACAAGATGCAATCATTCCAACTTGTTATGACACATTCATGTACCCTTCCCCTCCGGAGTGCCGGACATTCCGGAACCTTCTAGAACATTCCCGATGAAAACACCGGAACCATTCTCCAACCCCGAAACAGGACTTTCCTTATATGAATCTTATTCTCCGGACCATTCCGGATCTCCTCGTGATATCCCGAATCCCATCCGAGACTCCGAACAACATTTGGTCTCTTACTCATCATTCCATAACTACTCAAACAACGTCGAATCCTTAAGTGTGTCTCCCTACGGTTCATGAATTATGCGGACATGATCGAGACACTTCTCCGAACAATAACCAATAGAGGAATCTAGAAATTCATATGGCTCCCACATATTTCTACGATTACTTTGCGGTCGAATGAACCACTTACATACGATACCAATTTCCCTTTGTCTCACGATAGTTTACTTATCCGAGGTTATGATCGTCGGTATCTCTGCATACCTAGTTCAACCTCGTTACTGATAAGTACTCTTTTCTCGTTCCCGTGATATGTGATCCCTTGTGAGCCAGTCACATGCTTGCAAGCTAATTGGTGATGACATTTCACCGAGAGGGCCCAGAGTATATCTATCCGTCATATGGATGGACAAATCCCACTCTTGATCCATGTGTCTCAACCAATACTTTCCGAATACTCAATGCCACCTTTATAGCCACCCAGTTATGGTGTGGTGTTTGATGTCATCAAATCATCCTTCTGGTGAAGGTGATATGCATGATCTCATGGTCGAAGGAATTAGGTTACTATGTATCAGAAAGCATATAGCAATTGAACTATTAAAATGACTTGATCTTTATGCTACGCTTATCTATAGGAGTATGTCCACCATATCATTCTCCTAACGATATGATCTTGTTGTTAATAACATCTCAATGTTCATGATAGGGAAACCTCAATCATTTATTAACCTACAAGCTAGTATTATAAAGAGGCTTTACTAGGGACTCTATTTTAGTTTACAAATCACACAAGTATTAATGTTTCCTTGTTAATACTATTATAGCATGAATGCAAACATTTATCATAAACACAAATATATAATAATAACTACATTTATTATTGCCTCTAGGGCATATCTCCAACATCTCGTCCGCGCGTGGACTGGATGGCGACGCCGAGCCTCCATGTGCAGTGCGTGAGCTGCTGCTCGTGCCGGGACTCCCACGCGGAGAGACGTCTCCAGGCGTAGCGCTGCTGCTGCTTGCTTCCGGACCTCCATCTTCTAAACCAGCGCTTAAATTCGTAACGCCACGGGACGCTGTTTCTTGATCATCTGCATGCGAATCATTGTGGACTACAGTAAATATTTCATCAGAAATTGATTGTACCGGTTCCGCAGAGCCCCAATTCCATGATTTCTCCTCCTCGAAGACGACGTCACGTGTCACCACCAACTTTTTGTTCACTGGATTGTATGCGCGATACGCCTTCGAACCGTATTCATAGCCGATCATGACCATTGGAGTACTTCGATCCGCCAACTTTCTAGTATGCCCGGTCACCGTCTTCACATGCGCCACGCACCCGAAAGTGCGAAGATGATCAACCGAGGGCTTGCGTCCGTACCATGCTTCGTACGGAACCATACCAACCACGCTCTTAGTTGGCGCCCTATTCAGCAAATAGACGGCCGTCGTGACCGCCTCGCCCCAAAACCTGCCAGGCATGCCTTTTCTTTTCATCATGCTACGTGCCATGGCCACCACGGTTTGGTTCCTTGTTTCCACAACACCGTTTTGCTGCGGTGAATATGGTGCGGTGAGATACCGCCGGATCCCATTAGCTTCGCAAAAGTCCTTGAATTCATTGGAGATGAACTCACCCCCCCCCCCCCCCCCCCCGATCGGTACGGAGGGCCTTCAACTTGGCCTCGGCCTCTACTTTGGCCGCCATCTTCACGATCCTGAAGGCTTGCAAAGCTTGATCCTTACTCTTCAGCATCACAACCCAAATGTATCTACTGAAGTCGTCGACGATGAGCAAAAAGTACTTGTTCCCGGCGGGGGTCGCCGGCGTGATTGGTCCGCATAAGTCTCCATGCACCAACTCAAGAACCTTGCTTGCTCGATATTGTCCCTCCCTTGGAAACGGTGCTCGTCTTTTCTTCCCAATGAGACAACCGTCGCACACCTGCTCAACATGATCAACACACTGTAAGCCACGTACCATCTCCTTCTGTCCAAGTTGTCGTAGAGCTTGGAAATTTAGATGTCCATAGCGTGCATGCCACTTCCACGCCGAGTCTTCCATGCTTGTCATCAAACATACTGGATCCGCCCGATTGAGATTGAGGATGTAGAGTCTATTCTTCGACCTCTCCACCTTCATGATGAGCTGCCTTTGGCGGTCATATCCCCACAGGAACTCGTCCTCCAACACAATCTTGCATCCACGCTCCGCGAGCTGACGAAGACTGATAATGTTGGTCTTAAGCTTGGGAATATAGTACACGTCAGTGAGTACCTTGTGACCTTCATCCTTCAACTCAAACAGGACAGTGCCTCGTCCTGCAATCTCCACCTTCGACCCATCGCCGAATCGAACGGAGCCTCCAACCGTGAGGTTCAACTCAGAAAACTGAGCCTTGTCGTCGGTCATGTGGTTGCTAGCGCCTGTGTCGAGGTACCAAACGTCGTGAGCCGTCTGCATCCTCCACGGGAAGACCTTCTCTTCCACGAGCGTGACGATCTCCGTAGCGGACTCCTGAGGAGTTGATTCCTTTGTGGTCATTAACTCGCAAGCTTCGAGCATGAGCATCATCGGTCCATCATCTCCTTCCTTCTCCATGAGAGCCTTCTCCTTTGAACGGTTGGGACACTCCGATTTGAAGTGCCCGAGATGATTGCACTTATGGCAGCGAAGATTCTTGTCGAATTTCTTCTTTGGCTTCTTCGGCTTGCTGTCCGACTTCTTCGCCGGGACCGAACCATCGCCACTGCCAGATGCCTTATCGCTCCTCTCCTTGGCCACCATTGCCTGCCACTGGGCACGGGTAAGCCTGAGGTGCTCATCTTGATTCGCGTCACCGTAGATGATCTTCATCCGCTCGTCATGCGCCTTGAACCGTCCAACCAGGTCATCCATCGTGAGGGTAGTGAGATCAACGCATTGCTCGATTGCCGACACCACAGATGTGTACCGCGGCGGCGCCGCGCGAAGGAAACGCATTACGACTGAGATATCTTCCAGCTTCTCACCTTGCACGTGAATCCCGTTGACTATTGTGGCTACCCTCGACGCAAAAGCGTCCAGCGTCTCATCTCCTCCCATCTCCAGGTTCTCGTACTTCTTCTGCAAGGTTTGTAGGGTCGCCCTGCGGACGCGCTCGTGCCCAAGATTCAACGTCTTGAGTGTCTCCCACGCCGCCTTTGCAGAATCCTTCGAGATCAGGTGCTGCATCACGTCAGCCGGCACCACGGAGCCGATGGCCGTGAGTGCCTGTCGGTCCTTGCGGTACTTCGACGCTCCCTTCTTGAACTCGTCGTCGCCGGGATCAACAGCCTCCCAGATGTCGTTGCCCTCCATGGCCTCCTCCATCCGTTTTGCCCACGTCGTGTAGTTGCCGCGATCATACCGCGGGTACTGCGACGACACCGATGCACCCGTAGCCGCACCGGAGTACTCACCTAGCTCCTTGTCTGTCATGACCTCCCGTTACTAGGAGATCCTCCGCGAGGCTCTGATACCAATTGTTGGCCCAGCCCGATCGCCGAGTGCAGTCCGGCGTAACGACGACAATGATCCGGCGAGTTCACGCACGTACGGTACGATCAGCCTAGCACTTTGAGCTAGCTAGCTGATCAAACTCTCAACTCACATGAGTACGTACGGGGAAAAACAATATATGGCTACAGGGCCCTCTCGGTCCTGCTGTTTGTATTGAATCTCACGGTTGTCTTACAAGTCTATTACATGGGTGTATATATACCCGGCAAGACGACGCAGCGTCAATACGAATAGGTGTTGGACTACTAGTCCTACTCGGTCAGTATACGGAACACACACGCACACGACACCGTTCCGTGTCCTATCGGGATTATTATTCCTAACATCCGAGACCACCATATTTCTTATAGGTTTGCACACTAATGACCAGAAGCAAGAGAATGTGTAGACTCCGAGTCCTCCTCCTTGGCCCAAAGGCAATGACGAACTGATGACTAGCTCGGTTACAAATATTAATCACCATTTTCCGAACTTTCAAAGAACAGAGGTAAAAAATGGGTAACGAGGAGAGGACTGATTTCACAAATTGTAAACGACCACCATAATTTAGAAAGTGTGCGACATTTTCTCCTCGCAATCTCCATTCTTCGACTTGGACTGGGCAAGAGGATGTCCAGGTGAAGCTGAGTCTTCGGAAATTGAGCGGATGGCTCCCTTCTGGCGTCTCGCGCTCCGTTGCCTTCCCTGACCGGCGTTGACCCTGCTGTGTGCCCTGCGGCCGACGATTCTGGCCACGACCCCGGAGGGGAGCTGCCTCGCCGGAATGGTTGTGGAGACGGAGTCCCTGCGCAGGCGCTGCTGGGCGGATGTGGCGGACGAGGTGGACGCCGCAGCGGTGCTGCAGGCGGAGCTCTCTGCTAGGTGCTCGTCCCCGGCCCTCCCCACGTTGGCTGACTTCGTCGACTGGACGCGGCGGAGCCCTAGGTCGGCTCGGGTTCACCGGCACCCCCCTTCTCCCTGCTTGTCTCGCTCAGCTCCCTTGCGTGCGCGACCGCGGGCGGGCTCTATGGCTCGAGCTCGGGGGATGGCGGTCCGTCGCGGGGTGTCGGGGGACCTCGCAGCGCCCCTGGTGTACGTGTCTGGTGGGGGCGTTCCCCCGGTGGCCTCGGCAGCTGGTCCTCTGGCGGGGTCCGGCGCGGCGCCGGCGCCGCCACGCCCTAGGGCGGACTCGATGCTCGGGGATGATGCGGAGGATGCCGCGTTGCTTCTTGGGCCTGGGCCCTCCCCGGGTGGGCGGGCGGCTGGGCCGTGCCAGTTGGTGGGCCAGGTAGTCCCTTGGCGTAGCCAGGACGTACGGGCCGAACCAACCCGCCCTCGCCAGCTTCGGCCCAAGGCCGGCCCAGTCTCGGCCGTGGGGGCCTGGCTGTGGCTCCACAAGGGAGCCACCGATCTAGGGCTCGGCATCCCCGCGTCTCCTCGCGACATACTCCGCCACGCAGCCGCTGCCCGCCTGGTCACCCCGCGCTCGCCGCCTCCCCCGATCGTCCTGTCCTTCGCCGCCGCCGTCATGAAGCGCGGCCGCGCCACCTCGCCCAGCGAGTCTCCGTCCCCACGCCATCATCGTCGCACGCGGCCGTCCTTTCCTCCACCGCGCGAGCTGGCCCCCGCGCCCTACCGTCCGCCGGCCAGACGCTCGCCGGACCGCCGCGCATCCCCGCGTGCTCCTCCGCTGGCTAGCAGTCGGGGTGGCGCCCGCGTCTCCCCGCCGCGGCAACGCCGGGCCCTCTCTCCCCGGGGCCAGCAGGCCAGGGAGGCATCTCCCCGCCCCCCGTGGCGGGTCCCTTCTCCGCGGGGCTGCAGTCCACCTCAGGGCTGGTCCCCTGGCCGCCGGCAGCTGTCGCCTGCTGCTATGCTCTCGGAGCGGGAGCTGCGCGCTGAGCTGGAGAGGCGGGCTGCGTCGGGCAGTTTGTTCCAGGGGTGTGGCAGCGTAGGCCGGCCCCAGGAACACCGCCATGGCTCCCCCTGTCGGGACTATGGGATGGGGTCACGGTCCGCGATTCCTCAAGCGGGCGCTGGGGCTAAGAAGAAGAAGAAGAATAAGAAGCGCAAGAAGTCGGGGACCACGCCCGGGGCCGCTGGTGCGGGAGGGGGCCAGAGCGGGCAACCTCCTGCAATGCAGCAGGCTGGCCCAGGGGCGTCGGTTGCGCTATCCGCGGGCCAGGACTTGACCCAGGGGGGCCGTCTACGCTCGGGATGGGTGTCGCTCGCCAGAAGTCTCCAACGCGCAACAAATGTTTCAATTGTGGCGAGGTGGGTCATTTTCGGTCGGATTGCAAGGAACTGGAGCACTCTTTATTCTGTGGCGACCCCTCCCACCGGGTTCTGGACTGCTCTGCCCGCTCGCCTCACCATGAGCGCAGCACCCTGGAGCTCTTGGGTCACGGCATCGATCTGGGTTTGGGCTTCTACTGCATTGACCTGGGCGGTACCGAGATGTCGGTGCCCCAGAACATGGCTGAGGTCCGTGTGCGTCCGGATCAGGACCCCTCTCTGGAGGTGGAGGTCACCGCTGACACCATCCGCGCGGAGCTGGAGTTGTTGGACTCCGACTTCGCGTGGAACGTGAGGGAGACTGCCCCCATGGTGTTCTTGATGATCTTCCCCTCGAGGGAGGCTCTGCGGACCCTCTCCTGGAGCCAGACCTCGATCCTGCCTCTGCATAACATCAAGGTGGCCATCCGCGAGTCTTGTGTCCACCCGGACACGACCACCTCCCTGTCTATGGTTTGGGTGCGTATCCATGGGATCCCAGAGGAAGCTCAAAAGGAGAAGTTTATCAAGCTGATTTCTCAGGCGATTGGAAAGTTTGTCTGTCTGGATGGGAGTTCTTTGGGTGGTCAGGGCCCTGTGCGGGTGCTCCTCAAGCACCCGGACCCGTTGAAGCTCGATTGCACGCTCCCTACCTTCTACTTCGGGTCTGCGGGTCGGACTCTCACGGTGGAGCTGGAGAGGGACCAGGAGGGGCCCCAGCACCTGTCTCCAGGACCCTCGGACCACCGTCGGGGCCCCAGCACCTGTCTCCAGGACCCTCGGACCACCGTCGGGGCCCCGAGCCGGGCGGGGCTGAGGACTCGTCCAGCGATGATTCTGGGGATGACACCGAGCGCTTGGAGCCGGAGCCGACTGTGCCTAGGGCGCCCCCTCCTCCTACCGCGCCAGCAGGGGGGCCACCTTCCCGCACGACGACTCTAGCTAGGGACCCGGTCCTCTCTCTGACCCTCCCGCCCGTGGACGTGCCTAGGTGTCTTCGCCCGGATCCTCCGATATCGGAGGAGCTAGGCATGGTCCCCTATGGCTCGAACATGGGTGGGGAGTTTGAGTATCTGGGGCTCTCTGGGTATGCGGCACTGAAGGCCGCATCGCGCTCCAGTCCGTCTGAGCTTCGTGCGTCGTCCAGTGAGGGGTTGGTGGTGGTGCCGCCGACCTCTCCACGCTCGCCAGGGGTCGTCTGCTACACTCTCTCCCCAGGTTCTCCTACTGCTTCGCCTGCGGTGGTTCCGATGACTCCTGCCCCACCGGCTGGGGAGCCAGTCTCAGTCTTCCCCGACACTCCTGAGGCTGGCTCCATGACCCGGACTGGTCGTCGGCCCAGGCCTCCTCCTCCTCCCTCCCGCTCCAGTGCTAGGATCGCTGGCGCCAGGATGGTGACTGAGGGGAGGGAGCCGACCATTCTCGAGCAGGCAGTTTTGCGGACTGTGGTCCGGAACCTTGATTCAGGTACGCCGTCCACCCCTCTAGCCCCACCACTCATTTCATCCTCCCTTCGGGGTCTAGGTTCTCTGTCTTGGCAGATGTCCCCGAAGAATAGCTTGATACGGTGGCCAGGGATTGTGGGGTGGTGTTTCGTGGGGAACACGGTCCCTGATTAGAGCAGATTGCGTCGCTTAAGGCTAAGGAGGCCTATGACGGGGCATTGGCGGCAGCTCGTGCTCAGGCGGAGCGCGAGAAGTTGCCAGTTCTCCAGGCCGCTAGCGACGCAGGCTCACAAAGCCTAGGAGCTAGTGGGAGTAGATCACCTCGCCTCGGGCGTGCCGAGACCTTAGCTGCAGTCCCCCAGGCGGGGGGAAGGCAGGGGAGGCCTCCAAAGCCCGGGTCCAAGCCCTCGACCGCTGGTAGGGCTCGTCCGGCCCCGCGTAGTGGGCTTACCCCGGTAGTGTCCCAATGATTGAAGCAATCTTTGCTTTCATCTGGAACATCCGTGGGTTCGGGCATGATGGGCGTCGTCAGCAGCTTCATGATTACTTATGCCAGGAGGACTTGGACATCGTCGGACTGTAGGAGACGATTAGGCAGGACTTCTCGATCCCGGAGTTGCAGGGATTGAGTCGTCATAGTTTCTTCTGGCACTGGCTGCCGGCGAATGGGCTCTCTGGAGGGATCCTCCTTGGGGTTAAGGAGGACATCTTTGAAGTTGAGGATATGGACCGGGGGGAGTTCTTTGTGAGCATGTTACTCACCCATAGATGGAGTAACCTCAGGTGGGAGGTTATTATCGTTTATGGCCCTGCGGACCATAGGAGATCCCCAGCCTTCCTCGCATAATTATCTGCCAAAGTTGAGAGATGCTCCACTCCCGTAGTTGTGGCCGGGGATTTCAATCTCATTCGAGCTCCAGAAGAGAAGAGCTCGAATATTGTTGACTTCCCGAGGATGAGGATGTTCAATGACTGTATTGCGGACCTTGCCCTCAGAGAGATTGCTCGGGTAGGGGGGCGGTTCACGTGGACCAACAACCGGGCTGACCCCGTCTGGAGCGTGCTAGATAGGGTCCTGGTTTCGGTGGATTGGGAGGTGGCCTATCCCCTGTGTTCGCTTCGGGCGATTACGAGGATTGGGTCAGATCACTGCCCCCTCTTGCTATCTACTGGAGGTGCCCCCCGCGTCTGAATAGATTCCACTTTGAGAATTTTTGGCTTCAGCAGCCTGGGTTCGTGGAGATGGTTCAGTCCAAATGGGCGGTGGCCGTGACTTCTGTCCCTCAGGTGCGCTCGGCTGTAGATGTCTGGCACTTTTGTGCGATGATGGCCCGCCAGTTCATGCGGGGCTAGGGCGCTAACCTGGGGGCGGACTTGAGACGCAGGAAAGGCGATCTCTTGACTGCCCTGGAGACCCTGGACCGGGTGGCTGACGCTGGGGGGTTATGGGCGGAGGACTGGCTCCAGCGGTATGCGCTGGAGGACTCCTTAGTGGAGATTTATCGAGGCGAGGAGACGTTCTGGCGACAGCGGAGCCGCCAGAACTGGCTCCTCAAAGGGGATGCGAACACGGCCTACTTTCACGCCATTGCGAATGGTCGTCGAAGGAAGTGCTCGATCCCGTGCCTCTGGGAGGGGGGTCATCTGCTGGAGAGTGCCAGGGATATCTCCTCCCATATTTATTCCTTCTATAAGGAATTGTTTGCGGCAGCACGCCGTACTGGGGTGGCCCTAGCTGCTGACTTCTGGCCAGTTGAGGCCAGGGTCGCTGATGAGGAGAATGTGGAACTAACGCTCCCATTCCTGCCAGCGGAGGTCCTTCTTGCCATCACGGAGATGAAGCCCAGCTCGGCTCCTGGCCCCGATGGTCTCCCGGTGGTCTTCTTCCAGAGGTTTTGGGAAAAGATATAGGGTGTCATCATGCCTATGTTCCAGGAACTGTATATTGGGACCCTTGTGATGGCTCGTCTGAACTTTGGTGTCATTACCCTGATCCCAAGATTGTGGGGGCCACGGATATTCGCCAGTTCCGCCCGATCACCATGATAAACGTGATCCAGCGGATCATTTCCAAGGTGTGCGCGCGCAGGTTGGCCCCAATTATGGAGCGTCTGATGCACCCATACCAGTTTGCCTTTCTGAAAGGGCGTTTTATTCATGACGGGATCCTGGCCCTCCATGAAATTATTCATGAGGTCAAAGTGAGTCATCAGAGGGGGGTCTTCCTGAAGCTTGACTTTCAGAAGGCGTATGACAGGCTAGACTGGGCCTTCTTGCGTCAGGTCCTCCAGCGTCGTGGGGTTGACGATCGCATGATAGGTTGGATCATGCAGATCGTTATGAGCGGGAACACGACTATAAACATTAATGCGGAGGTGGGTCCGTACTTCAAACCCTCCTGTGGGGTTCGTCAGGGGGACCCGATTTCCCTGATCTTGTTTAATGCTGCGGTTGATGCCCTTCCGGAAATCTTGGAGAAGGCCAAGAATTCCGGCCACATCTCAGGTGTGGTTAGGCATCTTATCCCTGGAGGGAGGGGGTGACTCACCTCCAATATGCGGATGATACCATGATCATGGTGGAGGGCTTAGAGCAGGATATCATTAATCTGAAGTTCCTTCTCCTTTGCTTTGAGGCTATGTCGGGCCTCAAGATTAACTTTGATAAGAGTGAAGTCATGGTGTTGGGGTATTCCGCAGTGGATCAGCAGAGGATCCGGACAACCTCAACTGTCGTCTGGCTGTCTTCCCCCTAAACTATTTAGGGATGCCAGTGAGAGATTCTAGGATCTTGATCATGGACCTGGAGCCCCTCATGGGTCAGGTTAAGGCGAAATCCAAACCATGGCAGGGGAGGTTCACCTCCAAGGGGAGCAAGACGGTCCTTATCGACTCGTGCCTTTCTAGCCTTCCAATGTACATGATGGGAATGTACCTCCTTCCGGAGGGGGTTCATGCGAACTTCGACAAGGAGCTCTCCTGTTTCTTTTGGATGGCCAATGACGGCCGTCAGAAGTACCATATGGTGAAGTGGGCTGATATTTGTACCCCCAAAGAGCTGGGGGGGTTTGGGTATCATCGCGTCCCGTCACATGAATGTGGCGTTGCTCCTTCGATGGGTGTGGAGGATCCTGCGCAGTGACGGGGGTCTCTGGTTGCAGTTGATTAAGGAGAAATATCTGCGGGGCCGGCCGCTGCTGGCTTGCGAACGCCGGGAGGGCTCTCAGTTTTGGAGAGCTATCCAGGATATCAAGCCAGCTATCCGGAGGGGATTATCTATTTCCATCGGGGATGGAATGGATACCCTATTCTGGCTGGATCCCTGGCTCGGCCCTCTCCCTCTGCGTCATGAGTGCCCCGAGCTGTTTGCGGTCTGCGCTGACCCATCCCTCCTGGTAGGGGAGGCTTTTCAGGGTGGCACTTGGCAGGTGGCTTTCCGGAGGAACCTAGGGGAGACCGAGCTGGGATCTTGGGAGGGGCTAAGGGACAGTCTCCCGCTGTCCCTGGCTCACTCCCTGGATCTCCATGCTTGGCGTCTTACCCCTTCGGGGATCTTCTCGGTTAGCTCGGCTTACAGGGCCCTTTTTAGAGGGCCCGAGATGCCATGGGTCTCGCCCCTATGGAAGGCACCCCTTCCCTTAAAGATTGAAATTTTTGTTTGGCAGCTTTTACGTGACCGGCTTCCCTCGGGTGTGGAGGTGGCCAAGCGGCATGGGCCTGGCAATGGCCTTTGCCCGTTGTGTGTGGTCCCGGAAACGGGCCTGCATATCTTCTTCTCGTGCCCTGCTGCTCGGTTCTTGTGGAACTTCCTGTACGAGGCCCTGGGGCCTGAGTGGCAAGCCTCAGACCTTGGGGAGTTCTTGGAAACCGCCTCAAACCATACTGGAAGGAGGAGGCGCCTCTTTTGGTTGGTGTTTGCGGCGATGACCTGGGCCTTATGGAATATTAGGAACAAGATGGTCATTGAGCGCATTTTTCTTCGACGGGCCTCTGACTCGACCTTCACCTTTCTGGCTTTCTTGCAGCAGTGGTACCCGCTGTGTAGGCAGCGCGAGCGGGCGCGGCTGGACGAGATGTTGGAGCTTCTGATCGCGGCGGCGCGCCGGCTTGCTACGTCGTCTGGCCCATGAGAGCCCCCTCCTCATCATCCAGGATGGGGGTTGTATCTGTCTTCGTTGTTGTTGTGCGTGGTTTACTTGCGCTGGATTTAGGCATTGCTTGATCCGGCGCAGGGTGTGTCTGTGTGTGGGTCTGTGTGTGTGAACCTATGGCCTAGATATTTATATGGAATCTTGTATGGTTATTGCTTTATTTATAAAGCTGGGCGTCAGCCTGTTTCGAGGAATTTAGAAAGTGTGCACTCGCATTCATCCATCTCTGCACTAGACCAACCAGAGGTGAGAGATCCTGAATTGTCGGCCTTGTGGTTCCCAAGGGGCAATCCCAAATAGGTAAAGGGTAGTTTACCTGCACATCTAAAGGCAACATCCAATTCCTCAATGAGTGACTCTGTAATATTTATTGGCATCATTGGAGACTTTGCATAGTTAACTCTTAACCCAATGCCTTGGAAAAGACAAGATCTTAATCCAGTGACTTTGCATAGTTAGATCTTAAGTTTTTATCCTGTAGAAAGTTCACGCTCTCAAAAAAATGTCTCTAACAAAGCCATTGCTAGGCACAACCAATTAAGGCCGAATCTTACACTTTCACCCTGAAAGATAAGACTTTGTACTCCTTCTGTGTTGCCGCCCCTGCTTGTCAGTGTCGCTGCTATAAGTCAAGAATCACCAAGCAAAGTCCTCGTCGCCTTGAAGACTCGGCCATACATTACTAGACCTCGTACAGTAGCCACCATGACATTTTCCACCACTGTCTACACCAAGGAAATCGAAACATCGACATGTCCCATGATGACAACAGAAATGAAGCTTCACATCACACCCTCCTAAAACCGCACGGTTAGAAATAGGGGTGCATACGACCGAATCCCATCTAATCTAGCAATCTACATGCATAGAGCGTCCAATGGAGATCTCCGGCGGAGACTTCCGAAACTCGTCATCGGCTAGATCAATGAGGCCATGCATCAAGAAGAACATAGTCTTGACGCGAGAAGAACCCTGGGATCACCTTCTTTAATAGGCAGATAGGCAAGCCCCCACGCCGCCGCCCGCTCAGCGGACACTGCCACCACCACCCACACCACACGGATATGAGGGGCTGAGCCGCACCGAGTACCCTGAACCAGCCATCCTGACGGCCACAGCGGCCTCCAAGGTTGCCGAAGAAATCAAGGGCCGCCGCCACGACTTTCATCTCTGCCGGAAGAGTCGTGTCGTCCATGGCCGCCTTAAGGCTCCGACTAGAGATCCTGCCACCGCCGTTAGCTGCATGGCCTTTGACCGGCGGCATCCTTCGGTAACGACCTTGAAATCGGTGTGGAGGGGATGGGGCGGCAGCGGTAGCGGCTAGGGTTCTGCCCGAGTCGTCTCTCCCGGAGGGGCGCACGATGGGAGACGTTTAGCTGCCAAAACTTGTTGAAATCTTAGCAATAATTTGCATCATATATATAGACATCCCTTCGTAGAAATTTGGGACAAGTTAATCACTATGTTAATCACAAAGATGGACTTGGAAATTCGAGTTTTCTCTCCGGTTGTCCTTGTCCGAGTCTGAATTCAATTCCAACGTCGGATCAATATATATTTGGAGTACACACGGCAAGGCAAGCAAAGTAACACGTACGCGCGCGAGACAATTCCATACGGAGTGTTTCCTAGCGACAATCCATCAATGGACGCAGCGGCAGATTTCGACCTCGACGACATCATCCGGCGCCTCCTGGCCGCCGAGGACCCGCCCAGCTCGCCGTCCGCGCCCCCGCCGCTGTCCCGGGCGGAGATCCGCCACCTCTGTGCCGCCGCCAAGGAGCTCCTCCTCGCGCAGCCCACCCTTGTTTCCGTCCCTGCCCCCGTCAACGTCTGCGGTGACATCCACGGCCAGTACCCGGACCTCCTGCGCCTCTTCCGCGCCACGGGAGCCCCCTCCGCCGCCAACCGCTACCTCTTCCTCGGCGACTATGTGGACCGCGGCATGCAGAGCATCGAGACCGCGTGCCTCCTGCTGGCCTACAAGCTCCGGTACCCGGACAGCTTCTTCCTCCTCCGCGGCAACCATGAGTGCCCCACCCTCAACAAGACCTACGGCTTCTTCGTCGAGTGCCAGAACCGGAGACATTTCAGGGCCTGGTACGAGTTCAACGCCGTCTTCGCGTGCCTCCCGCTGGCCGCCCTCGTCGTCTCCCGCAGCGGCATGAAGAGGATCCTGTGCGTGCACGGGGGCCTGTCGCCGGACCTGCAGAGCCTGGACCAGATACGCGCCGTCGAGCGCCCGCTGGCCGAGGTCCCCGGGGATGGGATCGTGTGCGACCTGCTGTGGTCGGATCCCGCCAAATACGATTTCCAGAAAGGGTGGGGGGAGCCGTGCGGGCGCAGGTCCTTTGGCGCCGACGTGGTGGAGGCGTTCTGCGAGAGGCACGGGCTGGCCATGGTGTGCAGGGCGCACGAGATGAAGGAGGCCGGCTACGACGACCGCTTCGCCGGAGGGAAGCTCGTGACAGTGTTCTCCGCTCCCAACTACGTAGGAACGTGCGGCAACGACGGTGCCGTCATGGCCGTCGGCGACGATCTCGCCTGCTCCTTCCACGTCATCAAGCCCACTCCGGCTGCGCAGGCCTCGGGCAGAGCGGGAGGGGAGGCTGCCCCGGGCCCTGGGAACCAAGGGGTCCCCGATTCCCAAACAGAGCCATTGCAGAAGGTCGTGAGTTCTCTCGTAGGATGGCAGGAGCGAGGACGAATCCTTATGCGTCTTTCCGATTGGACTGGAACATGTGCCTTTCTCCTTTTGCTTGGGATTCTTTTCCTTTTCCTTGGTTAGCTTGAGTTTTTTTCCCTTTCATTTGCTATCAAAGGATTAATAAGCAAGGACGATGACATGATGAGTAGTTTACCTAGAAGGTGTGGAATCGAAATTAGTTGGATCAGGGTTCCAGCGAAGATTAGCAGGTTCAGGTTTTCAGGAGCTGTCAGCCTCCAGTTTGTACATGATTGTTTTTCATGCCGGTCCTTGATGTTTATTGTAGTGCTAGCAAATGTACTTAGTCGATCTTGTGATGGCAATATGGAAACTGTGCTCTTACTTAACATGCAAAATTGTTCTCTAATAATATTTTTGACAATACTACCCGCGATCGGGGGATAATTTCCCAAAATCCACCGGTTCCTGTGCTGACAGTGTCCTAAAAAGGCCCTCAAATTCCTGTACTAGCACAACTTTTTGCTACATGTAGCAGAAAACGGTTCGGCCTAGAAATAGAAAAACAGACCGAACCTCGCCAGAGATTTCGCCGGAGACTTCGTCGACGACCGTGTAGCAAAAAGTTGTGCTAGTGTAGCATATCCGACCTCGCCGGTAGACCCCACTGAAGACCGTGTACCAAAATTATTACGCTATTGTAGCAAAAACGTAAAAGGATGGTAGCAAAAAGAGTCCTAATGTAGCAAAAAAAACGACCTCACCGGAGACATTGCCGGTGCCTATCATAGCAAAACTGACTTTACTAAGGACTTTCGTCAAAAATGTCGTAGCAAATACTTTGTGCTATTGTAGCAAAAACATAGAAGAGAAATAGCAAAAACTTGCTACTATTGTAGCATCACCCTGTAGCAAAAATATCAAAACACATCCATTGTTCGGTAGCATCGCGACTCTTCATCAGTAGCAATGATAACCACTTCCAGTAGCATCGTCGCCCTGCTTGTGTAGCATCGTGTCGATCCACTGCAAAAAGATGACCATGGAGCAGGACGGCTCGTCGGAGCCTAGAGGTTACGACGGTGGACCTGGCAGTGCACGCGGCTGAGCTACTCTGTCGGAGCGAGGCCATGACGGGGAGGCGTCCATGTCGTCCTATACGCCGGCACACGCAGCACGCGCGACAGGGCCGACCATGGAGGGCAGGTGGCAAGTGCCTGCTCCGGCGGCGCGGCCTAGTCCGGCGACGACTACAGCTGCCTGCTCTGATGGCTCGGATCTGGTGGCAGAAAGTGCGTTGCTCCGGTGGCGACGACAACGGCTGCCTGCTCCGGTGGGCTGGCCGGAGGTGGCGGCGGCCTACTCCGATGAGCCGACTGGCGACGGCGGGTAGCTGCTCCGGTGTGCTCCAATGGATGGCAGCCGACGAGGTAGAAGCCGCTGGCGATAGGCGGCGAAAAACTCAGTTGCGTGCGAGTTGTGTTCAAGCCGAAGAGATAAGGTAGGGGCTAAAAGGGCATGTATGCCCCCATGTGTGGTTTTGGTAATTAATGACAATCTCTATGGACTAATGTGTAAATTGAGTTTCACTTGTAGGTTTGTCCATTGGCATCGCTTGGGCCATGTGTTGGTCTCAAGGTTGGAAGATGAAGAAATGTCCAAAGGCTTTGTGCCCATTGGAATCATGAAGAAAGAAGGAGCTTGAAGGTCGATCAAGGCATGTGCAAAGAGTTGCATCAAGATGGATCAACCTCAAGTAAGGATGAAGAAGGACGAGCTCAAGATGCGCCATCTCTAGAAGATCTCATGCTTGAAGCTTGCCATCCTCGTGCTCATGGAATGATGAAGACAAGTTCAAAGAAGAGGTTTCCCCATGGAGTATGGGGGAGCATTTTGCAAGTCTTCATCAAGCAAGAGCGAGCAAGAGCAAACAAGAAAGGTGTTCCCACTATAGAAGAACAAGACGGTCTACATCAAGTTCAAGTGGGATGCTCAAGGCAAAGGTATGTTGATAGGGCTTCTCTTTTGTCGGTCTCGTGTTGTTAGTTGGGAGACCGGGTTTAGGATAGATAGCCGTACTATCAAGAGGGGCTCTCAAGCAGGTGTCTCTTTTGCATCGTTCGGAGAGAGCTCAAACCTTTGCATTCATATCATCATCTTTCTTGGTTATTATTTGGTTCTTGTCCATGAGAGGATCTAGAGCTTGTGGTCACCATCATAACAAGCTCTAGCTCATCATCTAAGGATTTCACTTGCATATCTTATTGCGGTTTTTGATCTTGCGAGTTTTCCGGCTCCACACCTTGGGGGATAGATCACATATATATTCATGATATTTTGTTGGATTCTATTTGTCGTTATCTTTTTCCAACAAAATTGGTTTCATCCCGTTTGGACTTCGGATGCAAAAGTTATTGCGTTTCTGGTTTTCTGGTTTCTGGAATTTCCCTGACCGGAAGTTCCGGCTTCCCACCGGAAGTTCCGCTAGGGCATCTTTGCCACCGAAAGTTCCAGTGGAAGTTCCGGGTCTTCTTCCGCTCACGCTCAGTAACCTTCTATTTTGAAGCGTTCTATTTGCCGGAACTTTGTCGGAACTTGCATCGGAAGTTCACCAGAACTTCCGGTCTGTTTTGACCGGAACTTCCGGTCTGTTTTGACCGGAACTTCCGGTTGCGCTTCTGGAGCGGGCGTCTACGGTCTGATGACCGTTGGAGCTAGGCTGGTTGGAACTTCCGCCCAGAGCCGGAAGTTCCGGCCATGATTCATTTTTTCAGTTTCTCGCTCCGCAGTTTTCGACCGTTGGCTGGGTGCCACCAGAACTTCCGGCCTCCCACCGGAAGTTCCGGCCAGGTGTCGCGAATGCCCATAACGGGCAGATCTGGGAGCCCTTTAAAAGGGGCTCCTCTTCCCCTTCGTGGGTACTAGCTTTTCTTCTTGGTTCTTGGCTTTCTCTCTCTCCTCCATTGTCAACCTTGAAGAAGCTTTCCCTCTCCCTTTCCCCTCCTATGATTCTTGCATCTTTTTGAGGGATTTGAGAGAGGAGATCTAGATCTACAATCCCCCCAAGTCAAATCCTTTCTTTGTGAAGGAATCATTGGGATCTAGATCTTGGAGAGTTTTGTGTTCTCCTCTTGTGTTCTTCCTCCCTTATTCCCCCCAATAGCTTTTGTAGCTTTGTTGGAATTTGGGAGAGAAGGACTTGCCCTTGCATTTGGTGCATAGGTTTGAGTTCTACTCTTGTGTTCTTCCTCCCTTATTCCTACAATAGCTTTTGTAGCTTTGTTGGAATTTGGGGGAGAAGGACTTGCCCTTGCATTGGGTGCATAGGTTTGAGTTCTCCTCGGAGATTCGGCGAGTTCAAGCTTGTGAGCTTGTTTCTCTTGGGTTCCTTGGAACCCTAGACGGTTGTGTGGTTGGATTGTTGACCTTTTGTGGTCTTGTTGACCTTTTGTGGTCTTGTAGCCTTTTGTGGCGTTGTTGGCCTTTTGTGGCATTGTTGGCCTTTTGTGGCTTTGTTGTTGGGAGCCTCCAATTGAGTTGTGGAGTTAGCACCAATCTTGTACGGGTTCGGTGACCACCCTCAAGCGTCCCATAGTGGAGCAAGTGCCCGCCTTTTGTGGTGCGCACTTGGGAGAATAGGGTGAGCCTTTTGTGGCGTCGGTGAGTTGCGTGCTTCCGCATCCGGGGTGAGGCCTTGTGTGGCATTGGGTGAGCATCGAGCCACCACACCTCGAGGTGAGCCATTTGTGGTGTTCGGAGAGCATTGCGCCACCGCACCTCTCCAACGGAGACGTAGCTTCTTTGGAAGTGAACTTCGGGACACAAATCTTCGTCTCCGCGTCCATCGGTTATCTCTCAACCGAACCCTTTACTTATGCACTTTACATTGTGATAGCCATCGTGCTTGAAGTATTTATACCTTGCTATCACCTTGTTGCTTGTATTGCTTAGCATAGGTTGTTGGTGCACCTAGGTGAACTTAGTGGCTAGGTTTTGTGCTCAATAAATTAAACGTTAGTTTTATTCCGCATTTACTTGAGCCTAAACCGTAATATTTTTAAAAGCCTATTCACCCCCCTCTAGGCGACTTCCTTTGTACTTTCAGGGGCCAACACGAGGATGGCGTCACGCGTGTGCGACCCGGGGGATAAGTTACGAGAAATCCCCCGGGGGAGGAGTATCATTTTCCTAATATTTTTGGACAATGCCAATGTTGATAGCAATGTGTTTTAGCATGTAAATTCATCCCCATTTTGGGTTGCTGGGTAATAAGAGCATCTCCACACGGCTACCCAGGACGCCGATCCGGACGTCGAATTTAGGTCCGGACGCTTAAAATCGGCCTAGTCGTATTCCCAGGAACCTCTTTTCGTCCGGATTTGGGCCAGCTTTGGTCCGGACCTCCCAGGCCAGGATCCCGGGAACGCCCTGGGAATGCCGGACGAAGCGAACTCGGCAAAAAAACGAAGCGGCATGTGGACCCGCCGAGTCAGCGATGGAAGCCGAGTCGTCGTCATCCTCGGAACCACGCGGCGACCGCTGGACAATAACTTCCCGTCGCTTCGTCCACGCATCGCCGAAGTGCCGCGCCACCGCCGCCGCCTCGACTCCCGCGACGGGCCGGCGGGCACTAACTTCCCGACGTTTCCCCTTTTCCCGCCCGTACGAATTCAACGCCAAGTAAGAATTTGCTCGAGTGCCAGAACCAGAGACACTTCAGGGCCTGGTACGAGTTCAACGCCGTCTTCGCGTGCCTCCCGCTCGCCGCCCTCGTCGTCTCCCGCAGCGGCATGAAGAGGATCATGTGCGTGCAGGGGGGCTGTCTCCGGACCTGCAGAGCCTGGACCAGATACGTGTCGTCAAGCGCCCGCTGGCCAAGGTCCCCGGGGATGGGATCGTGTGCGACCTGCTGTGGTCGGATCCCGCAAAATACGACTTCCAGAAAGGGTGGGGGAGCCGTGCGGGCGCAGGTCCTTTGGCGCCGACGTGGTGGAGGCGTTCTGCGAGAGGCACGGGCTGGCCATGGTGTGCAGGGCGCACGAGATGAAGGAGGCCGGCTACGACGACCGCTTCGCCGGAGGGAAGCTCGTGACAGTGTTCTCTGCTACCAACTACGTGGGCACGTGTGGCAACAACGGTGCCGTCATGGCCGTCGGCGACGATCTCGCCTGCACCTTCCACGTCATCAAGCCCACTTCGGCTGCGCAAGCCTCGGGCAGAGCAGGAGGGGAGGCCGCCCCGGGCCCTGGGAACCAAGGGGGCCCCGATTCCCAAACAACTCCATTGCAGAGCTGTGTGTTCGACGCTACACCCCTCTCACCCTCGTCGCCCATCTCGGCCTATAAAAGCCGTACCCCTCGCCGAAGCTCCTCACACTCTCTCACAGCTCCCCAGCCCCCAACTCCGGCGAACACACAGCTCTCCTTCCCCAGTTAGCCATGGCCGAGCGCTTTCCCGGCGATGGTGCGGCAGCGAACGGCTTCGGCCGCCGCACGCTCCAGCCTTGGAAGGCACGCATGATCTACGACGCCGGCTACATGGCGCCGCCGGACACGTGGACCCCTCCGGGTTGGAAGCTTAGCACCGGCAGCATCCCAATCCCCCCGGCGCCGACGCCGGACGAACTGCCCGACGAGATCCAGGATCTTCATCGTGGCCATGGACGATCCCTCCGATGCCGAGAGCCCCGACAACCTCCTCTAATGGGAGACTTTCTTTGCTGACCGCCGCGCCCAGGAGCTCACCCATCACGAGGGACTGCCTGACTCGCCGCCGAAGCGCAACAACACGGCGGGTCATCGGCGTTTTTGGAGCGCGCTAGACCGGATGCTCGGGGCGGTGCTGTAGCACATCCACGTCGGGAACACTCGGCGTCTCTGCTTCCCGCGCACATCCACGCCGGCGGCCAGGTCGGGGAGGCGTCCTCCGGCGAACTGGCTGCCGAGGAGGATGGCCGGCCTGAGCTCCTCATCCGTCGCCTCGGCCTCCCACTCATCGGGATCCACGCCGCTCCGTACGCCGACGGGGCCTTCGGCGGCGCTGCGCCTAGTCAAGCGCGAGGCGGTCTCGTCGGTCCGCTCGCCGCCGCGGACACTCTCGCGGGGCATCGTAATCCACGAGCCACGCGTGCCAGCGCAGTCGGCTCCCACTGGACGCCTTCGCCTTTGCCGGTCGAAGCCTGAGCCGGCGGACTGGTCGGCGCCGCCCGCCGAGGATAGCGCCATAAGGATGACGATGGAGTAGTCGCTCCGCGACTCGTCGCCGCAGCCACCGGTGGAGTCGTCGTCGCCGGATATCCTGGCATGGTCCAGGGCGGATTGGGAGGAGCAGGAGCGCCTCCGCGTCCAGCGCCTGCAACAGGCGGCCGAGGAGCAAGCGGTCGGGAGGCAGTCATGGTCCGGGCGCACGCTTACCTATCGAGGTGCCCTGCTCTTCGTCCTCGACGATGATGAGGAGGACGACCCATCTTACCAGCCCTGGAGGTGCGGCGACGCCGGCCAGGGGAGCTCCCGCCCGCCACAGCCGCCGAGCGACGACGACGACAACGGCGGCGAGGACGATGGCATGGCCGATCCAGGCTACACGTCCTTCTACGACAACTTCGGCATGTAGAAGTGGCCACGACATCGGCGAAGGCGATGGCGGCGGCCTTTTTTAATGTTTTAGTTTATTATCTAGTAATGTAATTTAAATTCGATGTAATTCTCCTATATTCGTCTATCTTTAATGAAATACGTCTGAATTTGCCAAACTCGTCTGAAATTTAGCCAAACGCAGAAACTCGGCCTGAAAACGCGAGTGGGAAACTCGGCGTTCCCGAGCCGAAATCAAGTTTCGTCCGGCCAAAATTTGGTCCGGATTTTGGCCTGAAATCGCCCGAATGGGGATGGTCTAAGTTGCACGCCACGAAGGACAAATAATGACACTGGTTCTGGGCCGTGTCTTAGTCCCAGTGTGGCTGATCATCCTCTCGGACCAGCTACTGATCATCCTTGGTAAGCTATCTCAGAAATGGTTGAAGTAATTGAATAGAAGGATCACTATGACTATAGCCCTTGGTAGAGTTCTTAAAGAAGAAAATGATCTATTTGATACTACGGATGACTGGTTACGAAGGGACCGCTTCGTTTTTTTAGGATGGTCCGGCCTATTGCTCTTTCTTTGCGCTTATTTCGCTTTAGGGGGTTGGTTTACAGGGACAACTTTTGTAACTTCTTGGTATACTCATGGATTGGCTAGTTTCTATTTGGAAGGTTGTAATTTCTTAACCGCAACAGTTTCTACCCCTGCCAATAGTTTAGCACACTCTTTGTTGTTACTATGGGTCCGGAAGCACAAGGAGATTTTACTCGTTGGTGTCAATTATGCGGTCTATGGACTTTTGTAGCTCTCCACGGGGCTTTTGCACTAACTAGTAAATATGCACGCGCAATGCGCGTTTTGTCTAATATAGATTCATCATAAATTTATTACATATCCTTTTGGGACGAATGTCAAGAGAGCACTAATACCTTAATTATTTGTACAAACTCTAGTTGACATTTGATCTAAAATCATGGTAATAGTAATGTCATGAAAAATGGTGTGTGTGAATTACCACAGATTATTATAATCATAAGAAAATTGATTGATTGAATTTCCTATTGGACACAGCTTTATATATCTCTGCAAAATACTTGATCAGCAATGCGGCCATCGCATGAACAATGTGGATATACTCATGCGCAAACCTTCTCATTTTTCATACCCGGGAGATGTATTTTATGACCTGAGGTGTACTTCAAACCAGACTGTTTTCTTTCAAAACCTTGGTGTAGTAGATATGTCAATCCCTTGATTTCCAACGTAAAGAAGATGTAAAACTTCATCTAGTGCACATGCATAGTCTATAGGTACGCTATTGAACCACGGAATTTCCTTGACCTCCTTAGATTTTCCCATATTGAGCGGTTCCCAAAGAAAAGAGTTATGATCTCCATGGTAAGATCGGAGATAAATAATAATAAACTTAGTATGGACAAAAGAAGCTAGAAATTACCTATGAGATTTAACCACACTAAAATGTCAGCAAATAACATTGCACCGGTCTATCTACAAGTGGATAATGGCAATGTACCTCCAAAATATTGGAAGTGAACTACCCGTAGAAGATAACTCTAAATTGATTAGGCGAACTAAAATTAATGAGCTTCCAACTAAAGATCCAGAGAGAAGTGATTACATTAACATTACCGAGACATTTTTCC
This sequence comes from Avena sativa, assembly GCA_916181665.1. Taxonomy (NCBI): domain Eukaryota; kingdom Viridiplantae; phylum Streptophyta; class Magnoliopsida; order Poales; family Poaceae; genus Avena; species Avena sativa. The sequence goes on along the minus strand of OV702279.1, from coordinate 376,616,444 downwards.
TGTAAGTCCAAATTTCTAAAGAATATGTCTCCAATTAATAATCTCTGATGAAAATCCCATGTCAACAGATAATGAAGTTGGTAAGTAAAAAATATATAATAGTAACCTTTCTCTGCTACATGCATTCTATAAAGAAAAGTTTAAATGACTGATAACAGTAATGCGGTGCCATTTTCAACTTAGAAGGCTGAAAGAAGTGGCGCGCTCTTAGCAATTGGTCAATCAACGGATCATATTGCCACGGAATAGAAAGTTACATGTGCTCCCTGAATAGCATATTTCCACGGAAGTTTGAACCAGATACTACACGGGCGTTGTAATGAAAAGTTGTGTTGAGGTTATGTTTAAAATCTCTCTACAAGATCATTATACTCCCTCCGATCCATATTAGTTGACTTGGATTTGTCATAATTTGGATGAACCGATATACTAAATAGTGTCTAGATTCATCTAAATTTTAATAAAGTTGAGTCAACTAATATAGGTTGAAGGGAGTAGATTATTTTAGGCGGTATAAACTCCCATACATAAATAATTTCGAGGACAAGGCTATTGAGAAAGATGTAGCACAAGGAAATTTGATATGCGAAATGGTAACAGTTAGGGTGTGTTTGGATTGTGCCCAATCTAGCCCTGCCAAAATTTTGGCATGACCAAATACAGGGCATAGCCAAAATATTGGCAACCTGTAACTGTTTGGATTGTAACCCATAGTGTCTGCCAAAATTTTGGCAATCCCATTGGCTTCCCTTTGGATTGTAACTCTTCTCCCTTTATCCTAGTTTGGAAGTTCAGTTATCCCTAATCTGTTTTGGCCTTCCTATCGAAAACACCACACTGGTATATACAACTCCATATTCAGATATGCTATGTATAAATAACATCACAATTTAGAAAGGTTTGCCAGCTTTTTAAGAAAACATATACCTTTAATTATAATTAGAAAACATTGCAGTTCAAATGACTGAAGAAGAACTAACTGACTACAGATATATGAACTGATATCTTCTCTTCCTTCCCTGGGATGTTCTAGAGTTTCTCTGCTATGTCGCTTGACGTTAAGAGTGAGAAGATACCTTAGGTAATGATACACCAGAATTTGTGGAGGCCCTTTGCAAGCGCACAGCCAGCACTCCAACATCGAGCGGGATATCAGGTTAACGGCGGCATAGGGGGCAACTCGTGTCAGTCAAAGCAGGGGCGGGGGCGGCCAGGATAGGACGGCAGTTGGCGGTCGGTGCGCGTCGCAGCAGTCGTCGCGGGCAGCGGGCGGTCGGCTCGGGCGGCGGTCGTCGCGGGCAGCGTGCGGCGGAGGGCGGCAGCGTGAGACGGAGGGAAGCAGCTTCTGTGGAGGGCGGCGGCGATTGTCGCAGGCGGCGTTCGGCGCGGGTCGCGGCAAGGCAATTCACACCAGGCAAAGCAGGGCCGAGTGCAGCGACGTGGTATGGAGTGCGGCCGGCAGCGCGGCCGGCAGGCAAGGGAAAAACAGCCGAGTGATTGACGGGGACGGTTTGACTTATGTTTTTTTTTAGATGTGAGCGGATGCGAGCGGACGTGGGCGTCTAGTCGTCTAACCACTGTTTTAGTGTTAATAAGAACCAGTGGATTAGATGCTCGTACGGTCCAGATGTTTTGGATCTGTCACTCTGTGGCTTTTTATATTGGTATAGATAGGTTTCATATTACGCCAATTTAAACTTGCTCGGTCCGTTCAATTGCGGCCTTATAATGCAATCTCATTCTCTGGTCCAATCGTTGTTTTTGTTTCTGTATTTCTTATTTATCCACTGGGGCAATCTGGTTGGTTCTTTGCGCCGAGTTTTGGGGTAGCAACGATATTTCGATTCATCCTTTTCTTCCAAGGACATCATCAGAGAGATCACTGAAAAAAATGAAATCATAGAGCAAACTGAATTGATTTTTTTTTAGCTGTAACCATCCGGGCTTTTTTGAGCTGTAATAACCCACCATACCGCGCCGGCGAACCATAGTTTGAACGCTCCAAGGCCTTCTCGAGGAACTTCTCCAGAATGGGCGGTGGCAGAATCCTCCAAGGCCCCATGCCGGTCCACGAAAAAGGCTCATTCAGCGAGGAGGACGAGCTCCGGCGAGGCACCGAGGCGGCAGCCGCACCAGGCGGCGAGATGGATAGGCCCGATTCGTCCTCACTTCCAACGTGGCTCACTTTTGCAACGTGCAAGGCAGCTCATCCATACCTGTGCGATCCTAAGGGGGCTCCGGTGGGCGGTGGCGACGACACCCTTTTCTCACCCAGAAACACGACGCCGGAGTAAGAGAGCCGACATCTAACTAGAAACCATGCATGATCTCTGCCTCCATCTTCCTACTCCTGCTAACCATCCGAGTCCAAGCTGCGTTCTAGTCGCCTTCATCCAAAACCTCCAAACGACTTGGACACCAACAGCCTGGAAGCTCTCTTCGTCGGAGGAGCTATACTCCGATCCCAGGCAGGAGAACCGGGATCCACTTGAACACCCCTCCGGCTAGAGGGTCGACGACAGAAGTCGCCGGCGTCGACGACAGCGTAGTCAAAGGAAGTCGCCGGCGTCGAGTCGCCATATAGTTTACCAATTGGGACATAGCTATGAGAGTCTACTAGTGTTTTACTCCCTCCATTCGCAAATACATGTACTTCTAGGTTTGTCTTAACTCAAACTTAGTAAACTTTAACTAACTTTATAAAAAAATATAGCAATATTTATAATATTAAATTGCTACCACTAGATTTGCTTTTAAATTTAGTTTTATTGAAAATTTCATGTAATATATGTTGATATATTTATCTAAAGGTTGATTGAATTTAATAAAGTTTGACTTAGGCAAAACCTAAAAGTATACTTATTTGCGGATGGAGGGAGTATGTCATTATGTGTCGATGGGATAATAACAGCCGACGACCATCCATTTTCTGATTGGTTGATTCAAGTGTCAATTAATCTGTGAGGCTTGCTTCGAAGCATACAAGCAGGACAGCTGGTACGTAATTTCAAGAGAGATATATAGTACAAGTGTGAATATAGGTACTCCCTCCGATCCATATCGAGATACATCCATTTGAGCCACAAGTAATATGGAGGGATGTTTCCTTCTCTCGATTGGTAAGAGGTTGAAGAGGCGAAGGATTGATGGGAGCGCGGATGCTGCGTGCGCTCGCCCCTAGCTCGCCGGCGCCCCGCGCCGCCGGCTGGTAGGGGGGCCCGCCCATAGGCTTCCCTGCTTGCCCCGTCCCCGTCGCTCCTGTGGCTCCCCCGCAGGTGTTGCTGCGCTCGCCGGCGCCGCCCCGCAGGTACGCTCCTCGCCCCAGCGAAAGCCGCCTCCTTGCAGGCTCTTGGGCGCTGGCCGGGGGTGAGATAGTCTCGCCGCCGTGGCACGTCACGGCGTAGGGCGCTGAGGACCTCCGCGGGCGTCGTTGGGCCGATTTTGATGACGAGGAAGAGGAGGCCGCGGCGGTGGCGGAGGAGTCAGCCCGCCGGTGCTCTCCCCCGGCGTCTCCCACGCTGGCGGAGTTCCTGGCGACGACGCGCCATGTCCGGTCTCCCAGATCGGCAGCGCGGCCTCGCCGTCCCCCTCCCCCTCCGTCGGCACAGCGCTCGGCCCCCTCCCGCAGCCGCCACTCGCAGTCGTCGCTTGGGCCGCCACTCCGGAGGCCAGTTGCGGGTGCTAGCGTGGCGACGGAGGGAGCACCGGGCCCCTCCTGGAGATCCCTCCTTCATCGGCGCTGGCGCCGGCGGCCGCTCACCCGGCGGCGCCATGTCCCCAGGCTCAATCGGCTCTGGTCGCCGCCCCCGTTTCTGGGCCGATGGTGGGGATTGGGCCCGTGGCCGGCCCAGTCCCGATCCAGGCCTGGCGTGGGCAGGACGTGCGTCTACGGGCCGATAGGCCCGCGAGCGGGGGCCAGTTGGGCCGTTCTGGGGCAGCCGCGGTCAGGCTTCAACCCGTTAGGGTTCTCTCCTGGTCACACCGAGTCATCGCGTCATCTGCTCTCTCCTCACCCGCCCCGACGCCGCCACCCCGCAACCCCCTCACCCCATCTTCCCCGCCGCCGGCCCACGGGTAAGGAGGCCCACGGGTACTCGGGCAGGGACGGTTCCCGCAGGGGTGCTTCTCCGGAGGGGCGCCGTGTGGAGCAACGACTCAGGCAGGAGCTGCTCCAGGAGGGTGGTCATCGCACTAAGGCGGGCAAGGAGGCACCGGAGTGGCGCCGGGACCGGGAAGTTCCCCGTCCTCGCTCCCCTCATCGTGACAAATCCCCGGGCCCTCATGAACCGGCGAAGAAGAAAAAGAAGAAGAAGAAGAAGAAGAGGTCGGCAGCGGCTCCGGGTCCTAGCACCGCACTCCCAGGCGCCGCCCTGCCGTGTCGGGCCTCCCAGCAGTTGGAGTACCTCGCTCAGTCCATTGCCGGGGGGTTCTACTACATTGATATCGGGGGGATGGCGATGACGGTGCCCAAGAACTTGGCTGTGGTCATAGTGGTGGAGGGACAGGAGCTCCCAGCCTCGGTGGTGATCTCCGCGAAGCTCATCCAGGAGGAGCTCCGCCATATGATGCCGGGGCACGTCTGGAGTGCCCGGGAGATCTTCCCGACCCAGTTCGCGGTGACCTTCCCGTCTGCCGAGATCCTCTCCATCAGTGCCTGCAGTACCGCCCTTACCTGATCAGCAGGGTGCAGATCTCCATCGAGCCCTCGACCGCCCACCCCGCAACGACCTCGACTCTCTCGGCGGTGTGGGTGCGGATCCATGGCTTTCCTGAGGAGGCACGGGTGCGGACGTCGCCCATCCTAGAGCTCGTCTCTCAGGCGGTGGGCAAGCTCGTCATGTTTGACGAGGCCTCTCGCGTGGGGTCGGGCCCGATCCGCATGCAGGTCCTCTGCCCTGACCCGGCTCTGCTTCCAGGACCCCTTCCCCCTTCTACTTCGGTATGGAGGGGAGGATCCTAACAGTTGAGCTGGACGAGGACCAGGCCGCTGACGGACTCCCCCCTCCCTCGGTCCCCCCCTCTGCCGACCATTCTACAGGAGGGGAAGCTCATCTAGAGAGGACTCCGACGATGACGACGACCTGGGAGGGGAGTCCCGGACCCCGGACCCTTCTCCCTCGGCTCCTCCTCCTACGGGCATGACTACTGCTGCACCGTCTTCGTCTCACTAGCTGCCCCTGATGCCCCCCACAGGCCCCCCTTGACATCCAGATCGCCCAGTACGGCTCCAACTTCAGGCAGTCCGAGGGGTTCACTGGACACATGGCCATGGACCCGCTATCCGCGGAGGTCCCCGACGAGGCACCAGAGGAGCCGCAGATGGAGTCTGACAGAGACTCCGGAAGTGCGGGGATGGTGGTCACCGCCCCCTCGTCACCTCGCTCTCCAGGAGTTCTCTCCTACTCGTTGTCCCCGGGCTCTACTCCAACCTCGCCTCGGGGATCCCCCTCGTTGGTCCCAGCGACCCCGGCGCCTCACCCTGACGAGCCAGCGACGGCCTTCCCCATCACCCCCGCGGCTGGTTCCAAGACTCGTCAGCCCCGCCCCCCTCCCCCCCCCCCCCCCCGCCCGGTGCCCCCACCCTCATGGCATAGTGCATGTCTGGCACGCGTCAGGGCGGAGAGCCCAGGGGTGGTGCCCACGGTGGCCCAGCTGGCGTCGCAGAGGACTGCAGCCCGCAATCTCAACTCATGTACCCCCCAGAAAGCACTTTCCCCTGCCTCCTCCCTCCCACCCCTCTCCATCAGGCTCCATGTTCTCGGTCTTAGATGATTCCCCACTCGATCATCTTGCTCAAGTGGCCGCGGATTGTGGCGTGGTCTTCCGCGGGGAACGAGGCCCGAAGCTCGAACAGATCGAGGCGATTAGAGCTAGGGAGATTTATGAGGGGTCCCTCACCGCTGCGCGTGCACGTGCTGCACGCCAGCAGGGGGAAACCTCGACACCGTCAGGAACTGGGACATCTGATCCCGGTTCCAGGATGGTGGATTCTCCTCAGCGGCGCCCTTCTGCCGCCTCCCAGGAGATCCCCCTAGCTGGGGGATCTCTAGGGAGGCCGCCTAGATCGAGCTCTAGGCCTCCGTCGGCCGGGAAGACAAGATCTGTCCCCCTTAAGGGGTCCAAACCCAAGAATGTTATCCAATGAGTTGGCCCGCTATCATAGCACTCATCTGGAACATCCGGGGGTTTGGTAATGACGGTCGTAAACGCCAAATTGAGGACTACATGCACCAGGATAATGTTGACATCGTGGGTTTCCAAGAGACAATTAAACAAGATTTCCAGATCTCGGAACTCCAAGGTCTGTCGCGGCACAAATTCGCTTGGAACTGGCTCCCGACGGTAGGTCACTCAGGAGGCATCCTCCTTGGCGCCAAGGAGGATACCTTCGAGGTGGAAGATATGGACCGTGGGGACTTCTTTGTGAGCATGTCCCTCACACATAGACGATCCAACCTCCGATGGGAGGTCATCATCGTCTATGGCCCCGCGGACCATAGCCGCTCCCCAGCCTTCCTCGCGGAACTGAAGGATAAGGTGGAACATTGCACCACTCCGGTTGTTGTGGCAGGTGACTTCAACCTGATTCGCTCCCATGAAGATAAAAGCTCCCACAACGTGGACGTTCCGCGCATGCGGATGTTCAACGATTGTATCGCCGACCTTGCTCTTAGAGAGATCACGCGAGTGGGAGCACGCTTCACGTGGACGAACAACAGGGTTGACCCTGTCAGGAGTGTCTTGGACCGCGTATTGGTCTCCATGGACTGGGAAGTCGCCTTCCCTCTCTGCTCCCTCCGTGCCATTACCAGGGTAGGCTCGGATCATGTTCCACTGCTGCTTTCGATAGGGGGGAGCTCTCCACCACGGCTGAAGCACTTTCACTTCGAAAACTTCTGGCTTCAACAGGCAGGATTTGTGGAAGCAGTACAGGCCAAGTGGAGGGCGGCAGCGGCTGCCCCCCTAGACGTTTTAATGCGATGGACGTGTGGCATCACTGCGCCAAGATTGCCCGCCAATTCATGAGGGGTTGGGGGGCAAACTTGGGTGCAACGACGCGACTCCAGAAGGGTGCACTGCTGGAGGAGATCCGTACCCTAGACCTGGCGGCAGACTCGGTGGGCCTCTCCGCTGATGAGTGGTCTCACCGTTATGCCTTAGAGACCTCCCTAGTCGAGATCTACAAGAGGGAGGAGCTGTTTTGGCGGCAGCGCAGCCGCCAGAACTGGCTCCTCCAAGGAGATGCAAACACCACGTACTTCCATGTGGTGGCCAATGGTCACCGTAGGAAATGCTCGATCCCCTGCCTCTGGGAGGGGGAGCTCCTCATCGAGGAGGCGGGGGCGCTCTCCACCCATATTTACTTCTTTTACAAGGAGCTCTTCTCGGCAGGACCCCTACGGGGGTCGCGTTGGCTGAGAACTTTTGGCCAAGTATGGCCAGAGTCACAGCTGACGAGAATGCGGAGCTCACCCTCCCATTCCTACCAGAGGAAGTTAGGCGGGCGGTGAAGGCCATGAAGGCCAACTCCGCCCCGGGCCCTGATGGCCTACCGGTAGCTTTCTTCTAGACTTTCTGGAGATAACTACGGCCGGTTGTCATGCCCATGTTCCAGGAATTCTACACCGGCACCCTCATGATGGGGAGACTGAATCTGGGCGTAATCACGCTAATCCCTAAAGTATCAGGGGCCTCAGATATTCGCCAGTTTAGGCCCATCACGGTCCTCAATGTCATTCAGCGGATCCTCGCGAAAGTCTGCGCTTCTCGCCTTGCCCCGGTCTATTGAAATTATGCCCTAGAGGCAATAATAAAGATGTTATTATTATAATTCTTGTTCATGATAAAGTTTATATTCCATGCTAGAATTGTATGAAGTGGAAACTTTGATACTTGTGTGGTTTATGAACAACGCCGTGTCCCTAGTACGCCTCTATGGACTAGCTCATTGATTAATGATGGTTAAGGTTTCCTAACCATAGAAATGAGTTGTCGATTAATAATGAGATCATATCATTGGGAGAATGATATGATGGACAGACCCAAATCAAGCAGAGCAATTAGATCGTGTCATCGTGTTCATCTTTGCGAAGCTTTTTCTTATGTCAAATATTGTATTCCTTAGACCATGAGATAATGAAACTCCCTGGTATCGGAAGAAAGCTTTGAGGTCATCAAACGTCATCCTATGAGAGGGTGATCATAAAGGTGTCTCTCAGGTGATCGTAAAGTATCTGTTGGGTTGTATGTATCGAGATGGGATTTGTCCCTCCCAAGTCGGAGAGATATACTTCGGGCCCACTCGGTAATCGATATCAACACCGCTTGCAAGCACGTGGTTAAAAAGTTAATCACAAAGTGATATCGGATTACAGAACGAGTAAAGTACTTGCTATGAACGGGATTGAACTAGGTATGCCGATACCGACGATCGAATCTCGGGCAAGTAAAATATCGCGTGACGAAGGGAATATACATATGGGATTAATTGAATCCTAGCATCGTGGTTCATCCGATATGATCATTGATGAGTATGTGGGAGTCAATATGGGTTTCCAGACCCCGCTGTTGATTATTGATAGAAGATCATGTATGCATATTCTCGAACCCGTAGGGTCACACACTTAACGTGTCTCGACGCTAGGATAGAATGGATAATTGGTTTATGAGTTTTTGTTCGGAGTCTCGGATGAGATCCAGGACAGCACGAGAGGTTCCGGAATGGCCCGGAGAATAAGATTCATATAAGGCAAAGCAGTTTTTGGAGTTTGGAATTGTTTCGGATTGTTCGGTATTGTACCGGAAGCTTCTAGAACCTTCCGGAGTGGGACCAACGTGGCCCCACTTGTCGGGAGGGGGTGTGGGCCTACGATGGAGTGCCCTGGCCGCATTGGTCCAGGGGCACAAGGCCCCATTGGCCCAGCCGGCCAAGCCCTAGGGGAAACCCTAGGGAGAGCTTCTAGAAGGAGGGGGGAAACTTGCCCCCCACTCCTTCCCCTTTGCCGCCGGCCCTAGGCTTGGAGGAGGGGCGAGGAGAAGCCGCCCACCCCTCTATATAAAGAGGGATGGGGGCGCACCCTCCCCCCACACCTCCTCAAGCCCTATCCACCCTGCTGCCCTCCTCTCTCTCTCCCTCCCGACTGCGCGTAGGCGAAGCCCTGTCGCAGAAACTCTCCACCGTTTGCACCACGCCGTCGTGTTGTAGATCCAATCTATCTCTCCACACCACTTGATGGACCGAGGAATGAGTAGACGTCGAGGTGCCGTACGTGTGCATCTCTCTGAGGCATCGCCACTTGCGGTGTTGGATCGGATCGGATCGCGAGGAGGAGAAGCTAGTACGACTACATCAACCACGTTCCGTTGAACGTTCCGTTGTGCGAATCTTCAAGGGTATGAAGATCTCATCTATCCCCCCTCGTTGTTTGCATCTCCTAGATTAGATCTTGTCTTTCCCGTTCGCATCCGTAGAATTTTTTTGATTTACTATGCTGCAAAACCCTTCAGTGATATCAGAGCTAGATCTATGCATAGATGTGTTTCACGAGTAGAACGCAACATGCTTGTTGCGGGCGTTGATGTTTTCTGTTGCAAGCCTCTTGTTTGTGTACTTCTTATGACGCGGGATAGTGAGATCGAAGCGGTCTAGGCCAACTTTACGCGACTTCGTTCGCGAGACCGGCTCCGCACTTGACGTGTGGCTTGTTCCACACATGCGGCTGGTGGATGCCAGTTTCTCTCACTATAGTTGCCATGGGATTTACACCGGATGTTGGCAACCATAATATCACCGTTGTGGCTTTCCATAGGTAAGAATCATTCTTAGCTTGTTACTCCCATAAGCCACGTAAAACATGCAACAACAAAGTAGAGGCGTCTAACTTGTTTTTGCAGGGAGTGTTTATGTGATATGGTATGGCCCAAGATGTGATGTGTATGTTGTATGCAATGATCATGTTTTGTAATGTTTCACGACTTGCATGTCGATGAGTACACAACCGGAAGGAGCCATATGGTTGTCTTTATAATTGTGTATGACCTGTGTGTCAACTTCTTATACGCCATGTAATAGCTTTACTTTATCGCTAAGTAGTTAGCAATAGTTGTAGTTGCTATTTGTGGTGGAGGCAATCATGGTGGAGTGATGGAGATCATGCTGGCACGCACAAGATGGAGATCATTGCGCGGAGATTGGCTATACCATGTCACATAAAATTATATGCATGTGATGTTTATCCTTTTATGTATCTTATTATGCTTAGATCGCGACGGTAGCATTATAAGATGATTCCTCACTTAAAGATCAGGATAAAACTGTGTTCTCCCCATGTATGCACCATTGCGAAAGTTCGTCGTGTTCAAGCATCACGTGATGATCGGGTGCTATAAACTCTACGTTCACATACAACGGGTGCAAGCCAGTTTTGCACACGCGGAAATACTTGGGTTTGACTTAACGAGCCTAGCATGTACAGACATGGCCTCGGAACACACGAACGGAAAGGTTAAGCATGAGTCATATGAATGATATGATCGACACTTTGTTGTCCACCATTGAAACCACATCTCTTCTCGTGAAGATCGGATTAGGTGTGGTGAATTTGGATCATGTTCACTAAACAACTTGAGGGATGTTAAATTTAGTGGGAGTTCATCTAGTAATTTGATTAAGTTGAACTAGTTATCATGAACATAGTCTAAATTGTACTTGCAAATTTTGTAGATCAAATGGCTAAGTCCAACTTCAACTTCAACGTTTTTGCTGAGAAAGAAAAGATTAAGAACAATGGGTCTAACTTCACCAACTGGTTCCGCAATCTGAGAATCATTCTCTCTGGCGGACAAAAGGACTATGTCCTTGAGAAAGCGCTAGGTGACGCCCCTGCTGTAGATGCGCCGGCTGATGAGAAAGCTGTTTATCAGTCGCACAAAGATGATTATGGTGTGATTAAGAGCACCATGTTGTTTGCTATGGAACCAGACCTTCAAAATCGTTTGGAGGAGTTCCCCGGGCCCTTTGAGATTCTTGAGAAACTGAAAACTATGTTTCAGACTCAGGCCCGTTCTGAGAGATATGAGATCTCTGAGAAATTCTTTAACTGCAAGATGGAGGAAGGGAGTTCCGTTAGTGAGCATGCCATTAAGATGTCGGGCTACACTCAACTCCTTGAGCAACTGGACTGCAAGATTCCAGAGGAGCTCAAGATTGACAGAGTTCTGCAATCACTCCCTCCTAGCTACAAAGGTTTTCTGGTTACTCATAATCAGATTGGTTCCACTGATACGATCACTGAGCTCTTCGCTAAGCTAAAAGCTGCGAAGGTGGACATCAAGAAAGATAATCATGTGTTGATGGTCAACAAGCCCCCCAGCTTTAAGAAAGTTAAGGGTGCAAAGAAGTCCTTCAAGAAGGGCAGCGGCAAGCGCGTTGCCCCTGCTGAGAAGAAGCTCAAGTCTGGACCTAAGCCGGACACTGAGTGCTTCTATTGCAAGGACAAGGGTCACTGGAAGCGCAACTGTCCGAAGTACTTAGCGGACAAGAAGGCTGGCACCATCAAAGGTATATTTGATATACATGTTATTGATGTTTTCCTTACTAGCCCACGTTGTAGTGCCTGGGTATTTGATACTGGTTCAGTTGCTAATATTTATAACTCGAAACAGGAGCTACGGAATAGACGACGGCTAGCAAGGGATGAGGTGACGATGCGCGTTGGCAACGGATCAAGAGTTGATGTGATGGTCGTCGGCACGCTCTCCTTAGTTTTACCTTCGGGATTAGTTTTAAACCTCAATAAATGTTATTATGTGCCTGCGTTGAGCATGAACATCATATCTTGATCGTGTTTATTGCAAGACGGTTATTCATTTAAATCGGAGAATAATGGTTGTTCTATTTATATGAGTAACATCTTTTATGGTCATGCACCTGCTATGAATGGTTTATTTCTTCTGAATCTCGAAAGCAATGAAACACACATCCATAACATTGAGGCTAAGAGATGCAAGGTAGATAGTGATAACACGACTTATTTGTGGCACTGCCGTCTAGGTCATATTGGTGTAAAACGCATGAAGAAACTCCATTCTGATGGACTTTTGGAATCTCTTGATTTTGAATCATTTGACACGTACGAGCCGTGCCTCATGGGCAAGATGATCAAACCCCCATTCTCCGGAATGATGGAGCGAGCAACGGACTTGTTGGAAATCATACATACCGATGTATGCGGACCAATGAGTGTTTCGACGCGCGGTGGATATTGCTATTTTCTCACTTTTACTGATGACTTAAGTAGATATGGGTATATCTATTTAATGAAACATAAATATGAAAAGTTTGAAAAGTTCAAAGAATTTCAGAATGAAGTGAAAAACCATCGTAACAGAAAAATTAAATTTCTACGATCTGATCAGGGAGGTGAATATTTGAGTTATGATTTTCTCACGCATCTTAAAGCAAGCGGAATCGTTTCGCAACTCACGCCACCCGGAACACCACAGCGCAATGGTGTGTCTGAACGCCGGAATCGAACTTTATTGGATATGGTGCGATCGATGATGTCTCTTACAGATTTGCCGTTATCATTTTAGGGTTATGCATTAGAAACCGCTGCATTCACTTTAAATAGGGCACCATCTAAATCCGTTGAGACGACACTGTATGAACTGTGGTTTGGTGCTAAACCTAGGTTGTAGTTTCTTAAAGTTTGGGGATGCAAAGCTTACGTCAAGAAGTTGATGCCGGACAAGCTCGAACCCAAAGCGGAGAAATGCGTCTTCATAGGATACCCTAAGGAAACTATTGGGTATACCTTCTATCACAGATTCGAAGGCAAAGTGTTTGTCGCAAAGAACGGATCCTTTCTTGAGAAGGAGTTTCTCTCGAAAGAAGTGAGTGGGAGGAAAGTAGAGCTAGACGAGGTTATTGAACCTTCTCTTGAGTTGGAGAGTAGCGCAGCACCTGAAATTGTTCCAGTACCGTCTGCACCAACAATAGAGGAATCTAATGACAAGGATCATGAAGCTTCGGATGATGCTACTACTGAACGTCGCAGGTCGACAAGGTCACGTGCCCCTCCTGAGTGGTGCGGCAACCTTGTCTTAACTGTCTTGTTGGTAGACGACAGTGAACCTGCGAACTATGAGGAAGCGATGATGAGCCCAGACTCTGAGAAATGGCTAGAAGCCATGAAATCCGAATTGGGATCCATGAGCGAAAACCAAGTATGGACTTTGGTGGACCTTCCTAGCGACCGAAAGGCCGTTGAGTGCAAATGGATTTTCAAGAAGAAAACGGACGCGGATGGTAATGTTACTGTCTATAAAGCACGGCTTGTCGCGAAAGGTTTTCGACAAGTTCAAGGTGTTGACTACAATGAGACTTTCTCTCCCGTAGCGATGTTTCAGTCCATTCGGATTTTATTAGCAATTGCTGCGTGTCATGATTATGAAATATGGCAGATGGATGTCAAGACTGCGTTCCTCAATGGCAACATTAATGAAGAGTTGTATATGATGCAACCCGAAGGTTTTGTCAATCCTAAGGATGCTGATAAAGTGTGCAAACTTCAACATTCCATTTATGGACTGAAGCAAACATCTCGGAGTTGGAACCTACGTTTTGATCAAGTGATCAAGAGCTTTGGATTTGTTCCAAATTGCTACAAAGCTTGTATCTACAAGAAAGTGAGTGGGAGCTCAGTGGCATTCCTAGTACTATATGTGGATGACATATTGATTATTGGAAATGACATTGACATGCTTAACGATGTGAAGAGTTATTTGAACAAATGTTTTTCAATGAAAGACCTAGGGGAAGCTGCTTATATATTGGGCATCAAAATCTATAGAGATAGACAAAGACGCCTGATAGCTTTAAGTCAAAGTACATACCTAGACAAAGTTCTGAAAAGGTTCAGAATGGATAAAGCAAAGAAAGGTTCAGTACCTATGTTGTCAGGTAAGATATTGAGCAAGGCTCAGTGTCCAGCTACGGTAAACGATAGAGAAGCTATGAGCAAAGTGCCTTATGCCTCGGCCATAGGTTCTATCATGTATGCCATGTTGTGTACTAGACCGGATGTGTCCAATGCTCTTAGTTTGACGAGCAGATACTAAAGTGATCCAGGAGTGGAACACTGGACAGCCGTGAAGAACATCCTAAAGTATTTAAATAGGACTAAAGAAATGTTCTTAGTCTCTGGAGGTGATGAACAGCTCGTCGTAAAAGGTTACGTCGACGCTAGTTTCGACACCGACAAGGATGATTCTAAATCTCAGACAGGATACGTTTATATTTTGAATGGAGGAGCTGTGAGCTGGAGAAGCTGCAAGCAAAGCGTGATCGCGGGATCTACAGTAGAAGCGGAATACATGGCTGCTGCAGAAGCGTCAAGTGAAGGAGTTTGGATTAGGAACTTCATCACTGAGCTTGGTGTGGTTCCAAGTGCCTTGGACCCACTTGAGATATTGTGTGACAACACTGGCGCCATAGCACTGGCTAAGGAACCAAGATATCATCCAAAGACCAAGCATATCAACTGATGGGGATATGCCTACCTTGGTATACCCAGCAGGACGTTTCCGACTGGCCCAAGAACTGGCGAGTGGGCCTGCAAGACGGCGACTGGATTGAAGCCCAGCAAGGAACCAAGCGACTCGAAGCTGAAGGCCCAGGCGAGTAGATAGGCCCAGTCGGATTAGGTTAAACGAGTACCGAAGCTTTAACTGAATCGGTTGAGATATGTAAACCCTAGGGGAGGTGAGCCTATATAAACCTCCCTATAGGGCGAGTAGAGACACGTTCCATCATACACCCAAGCGACTCGCCGCCTAGTCGCCGAGCTCGCCCATTGTACCACCTCCATAATACAATCTAGCAGGAGTAGGTCTTTACCCTCCGGGGGGCCGAACCTAGGTAAAACCCTGTGTCTTTGCCCTCATCTCGCACCGCAGATGGCTGGCCGCCCTTGCCCCTCGTTCTACTACTCGCTGTCGATTGCAGCATCTGCCGTGACCATTCCCACGACAGTGGCGCCCACCGTGGGGCCTGGCCGGTCTGGCCGGTGTTCTGCGGCGAGATCCAATCTGCCCATCAACGAGACGGTCGCCACCGGCCGCATGATAGCAATCGACGAGATGCTCCAAATCTTGCCGAGCAGCTACGTCCCGGCGGCGCGGCCCGTCACGCACAGCGTGATCCTGCCGATCGGCACGATCAGCCTCTTCGTCGGCCTCACCGACGTCATCGTCTCGGAGGATTCGGCTCGCATCCGCGAGTCGCCGCCACGCGATCGGCTCTCTGAGAGCCAGATCCGCATGATCCATCGCCTCGCCTCCGAGTACAACTCGGCCCACAGCGATGTGGCCGAAAACTCAGCGGCCGCAGGAGACGCGACCCTCGACGACGACGCCGACTCGGCGACCCCGACGTCACTCGCCGGGTCCATCACCGCGGCTTCACCCGCGGGCTCCATCACTCAGGTCTCCAACGTGGGAGACTTCGAGGACCCCTCCATCCCCGGGATCTTCGAATTTGACTCCGGGTCGGAGAATTCCGCCGACCTCCGCGACGGAACCGGTCGCCACGCCGCGACCTACATGGCGACCGGCACCGATCCGCCGGAGGATCCATTCTCCACCCCGATCCCTCCCAATTCCACGGCAACGGAGGTCGAGGAACTCCGCCTGAAACTGGCGGAGGCGGTACGCAAGGAACAAGCCGAGCGCGAAAAATTCCGCCTCGAGCAGGTGACAGCGCAGGAGCTATCGCGCTACCACCAACAGCGGATCAGGTCGCGCCTGAACCCCACCGTTCAGGGGCGCGCCCTGAACTTCGACGACAAAAATGACCCGGCCTGCGTGGCCGAGCGCGCGATCTGCGAGAACGCGCCACCAGGAGGAAGCGCCCGACCCCCGCCAGGGTCGACGGCGATGGGCGCCCCGCCTACACCCAACCGCACACCTCCCAGGGACCAGCCGCGGATAGTAGTCTCCTCACGGGAGCGAGAGGCAAACGGCCTCCCACTGTTCTCCACCCCGATGGGCAACCTCGTGGCAGGCCGAGCAGCAGCCGACAGCATCACGGCCACCGGCGATGGCGCCCTACAGATCCAATACGTCAGGGCCCTGCTCGCAAAGGTCGTCGAGCAGCAAAGAGCGGGCGCTGACTCGCAAGGTCGAGTATACTCGCGTTCCTCGGGAAGCAGGGCGTCCTCGAGCGGCCGCCCAATGGCGGCAAACACACTCAACTGCCCGCCACCGGAGCCACTGCAGCTCCAACACCGACCCGCGAACGCGGAACTCTCCACCAACGACCCCAGGCCAGCGACCAACTTCGTCGCCGCCAACGGCCAACCCATCGACGCCCGCACCCACATCATCAACAACCAAAGCTGGTGCGCACGCCAGCCCGACGACCTGCGACACACCCTAACCAATCGCCGCGACGGCGAGCCCATGGGGTCGCTCGGTCGACTCGGCCCCAAGTGCTTCGGACCAATGATCCGAGGCGAGAAGTACCCGCCAAACTTTAAGGCGCCAAAGGAGATAGAAAAGTACGACACCTCGTACGACCCTGCTGTCTGGCTCGACACATACCTCATTGCAATGGGGATCGCAGGCCACACCGACCTGCTAGCCGCCCGTTACCTCCCCCTGATGATGGAGGGGACGTGCAGGCAGTGGATCAACACCCTCCCTCAGGACAGTATAGACTCCTGGGAGGAGATGCGCGACGCTTTCGTCAGGCACTTCGAGTGCTCCTACACCCGCGCCACCACTATCGAGGACCTGGAGCGATGCGTCAAGGGACCCCGCGAGTCGACCCGCAATTGGGTCCAACGGTGGCAAGAACTCTGGTACAACGCGGTCGGCATCCACCCGGACACCGCGATACATTGCTTCAAGACCTCGTGCCGCTACGAGCCCCTGGTCGCCAAGCTCAAGCGACACTCTCGCACACTCGAAAACATCCCCGACCTCCTCGAGATCGCCAAACGGTACGCGGAGGAAGATCCAAACCAGGAAACTGACGACGAGTCAGGAGGTCAACGCCGCACGAGCGGCAACGACAGCGGACGGCGGTCCGACCTACGCTACAGCAATACTCGCCTCACCGGCAAGCGCGGCAGTGACGGGCGAGTCCACTTCGTCGCCAACGTCGGGCACGCGCAACGCGAGCCCAAGAGCTTCCGCCGCGACGGAGGACAACGCCGCGACGGCGGCAACTACAAGGCCAAGCCAAGGTTCGACCCCGCGGCTCTCCTTAACCAACCATGTGCGTTTCATAGCAGGGAAGGGAAGCCCGCAACACACACCACCGCCGACTGCCACACCCTCAGGGAGATCGAAAAGGCACGGCGAGCGCGGGAGGACCCCGACAACGACCCGCCAAACGGCGGAAAATTCGGCAAAGTGGCCGGCTCGCTCCATACCTTCACAGGCTTCAACACGAAGCGCGAGAAGAAGGTCATCGCCCGCGCCGTCGCCGTCAACGCGGTGGCCCAGGTGGACGTTCCCCAGTTCCTCAACTGGTCGGAGCAGCCCATCACCTGGAGCCGCCAAGACCACTCGCCACGCATCGAGTACCTAGGACGAGTCGCCCTGGTGGTCAAGCCCAAGGTCGGCGACTACTGGCTCCCCAAGACATTGATGGACGGCGGCAGCTCCATCAACATCCTGTACCTCGACACCTTCAGACGGCTGCGGCTCCCGCAGTCGATGATCGAGATGACTCACACCATGTTCCACGGCATCGTCCCCGGTCGGAAGGCGTACCCGATCGGCAAGGTCACGCTGCCAGTCACCTTCGGCACACCGGCAAACTTCCGCACCGAGCGGATCGTCTTCGAGCTGGTGCCCTTCAACAGCCCCTACCACCGCGTCCTGGGGCGCCAGGCGTTCGCCAAGTTCATGGCAGCGCCCCACTACGCGTACAACACAATGAAGCTCCCCGGGCCGTGCGGCGTCATCACCATCAACGGTGACCCCGACATGGCCGCCGAGTGCGAGGCCAAAGGAGCCGAGCTCGCTGACGCCGTCATCGCGACGGAGACCAACCACGCCGATGAGCTCGCCAAGTACGCGAGAGGGGTCAACAACGACGACCCCACCATACTCAAGAAGCCCAACTCAGAGGGCGCAAACACCTCAACCTTTGAGGCCACGACGCACACCCGCACCGTCGAGCTGGTCCCAGGCGACTCCAGCCAGACGGTGACGATCGGAAACGGGAATGAGCCCAGCATAGGAAGGCGCGCTCATCGAGTTCCTCCGTGAGAACAGGGACATCTTCGCATGGAAGCCCTCTGACATGCCCGGTGTCCCTAGGGAGCTCGCTGAGCACAAGCTAAACGCCGACCCCAAAGCGCGACCTGTCAAGCAGTCGCTGCGGCCCTTCAATGAAGAGCGCCGCCGAGCAATCTCCGAGGAGGTGCAGCGTCTACTCGCTGCAGGCTTCATCCGACCAATCAAGTACTCCAAGTGGCTGGCAAACCCAGTCCTGGTCGAGAAGAAGAACGGGACCTAGAGGATGTGTATCGACTACACAAACCTGAACAGCGCCTGCCCAAAGGAGCAGTTCGTCCTCCCGCGGATCGACCAGATAATAGATTCAACCGCGGGCTCGGAGTCACTATGTTTCCTTGGCGCCTACTCTGGGTATAACCAGATCAAAATGGCTGTCGAGGACGAGGATAAGACGGCGTTCATCACGCCATTCGGAGCCTTCTGCTACACCGCCATGACCTTCGGCCTCAAGAACACCAGGGCGACCTACCAGCGGTGCATGCAAGAATGCCTTGCGAGCCAAATTGGCCGCAACATCCACGTCTACATCGACGACGTGGTCGTGAAGTCCGCTCGCCAGGGCGACCTACTCGCCGACCTGGCGGAAACATTCGCCAACTTGCGAAAATACAAGATAAAACTCAACCCAGGTAAATGCACCTTCGGTGTACCTGCAGGACAACTACTAGGGTACGTCGTCACCAAACGAGGGATCGAGGCGAACCCCACGAAGATCGACACGATCACCCGGCTCGGCAAACCTGAGTGCCTGCGCGACGTCCAGAAACTGGCCGGGCGAGTAGCGGCTCTCAGTCGCTTCATCCCCCGCCTGGGCGAAAAGGCGATGCCCCTATACCGCCTGATGCGCAAGAACCCCACCTTCCAGTGGGACAAAGAGGCGGACGACGCGCTCCGCGATCTCAAAAAGGTGCTACTCGCCACACCGCTACTCGCCGCCCCCGCCGACAAAGAACCCATGCTGGTTTACGTCGCGGCTTCCGAGCGCGTCGTCAGCGCCGTGATGGTCGTCGAGCGACCAGAGGAAGGAAAGGAGCGCCCAGTACAGCGGCCGGTGTACTACATCAGCGAGGTCCTCACCGAATCGCGTCAGCGATACCCACAGTACCAAAAGCTGGTATACGCGGTCTTCAGAGCTCAGCGACGCCTGCCGCACTACTTCCAGGAGCACCCGATCACGGTCGTATCCTCAGCACCACTGCAAGACATCATCCGCAACCGCGAGGCGACCGGGCGGGTCGCCAAGTGGGCCGTCGAGATCGGCGTCCACAACATCAAATACGAGCCACGAAAAGCGATCAAGTCGCAGGCACTGGCAGACTTCATCGCCGACTGGGAAGAAGCCCAGCAGCCAGAGAAGCTGCCATACCTCCATTACTGGAGCCTGCACTTCGACGGCTCCATGAACGCGGACGGCGCAGGCGCAGGGATCATGCAAACTTCACCAAAGGGCGACAAGCTCCGCTACGTCCTCTGCCTCGACTTCACACCCTGCACCAACAACATGGCCGAGTACGAGGCCCTACTCCATGGCATGCGAGCTGCCAAGGAGATGAACGTCAACCGCCTACGTTGCTACGGAGATTCCGACCTCGTCGCGGGGCAAGTCGCTGGTACCTGCGACGCCGTCTCCCCCACCATGGCGGCGTACCGCCAAGCAGTGGACAAGTTGGGCGGACACTTCACCGGCTACTCCGTCGAGTGGATCGATAGGCGGAAGAACGAGGAGGCCGACGCACTCTCTCGCATCGGGTCGGCTCGACTCGCACCACCCGCCGGCGTCTTCCTCGACACGATCACCAAGCCATCAGTCTCCCCCCCGAGGGAGATCGACATCGGAGTCCCGCTCCAACCAGAGGCAGCCCTGGTCGCACTCGTCAACGAGCCAGACAACTGGACCAAGCCCTACATCGCCTACCTGGAAGCCGGCACCCTGCCGGCAGACGAGACGGATGCCAGGATGATCGCTCACCGATGCAAGTCCTACACCATCATCGACGGCGAGCTCCATAAGCGCAGTGTCACCGGCGTGTTGCAACGCTGCGTCCAACCCGCCGAAGGACGTAAGATCCTCCACGACATCCACTCCGGTGACTGCGGCCACCACGCCGGCGCCCGCTCCCTGGTCGCCAAGGCTATGCGACATGGCTTCTACTGGCCCACCGTACACGCCGATGTTGTGGACATTGTCTAGCGGTGCGCCGGATGCCAGAAATACGCCAACCAGACGCACGTGCCGAGCTCAACGCTCAAAACAATCCCCATCACCTGGCCATTCGCTGTGTGGGGCATGGACATGGTAGGCCCCTTCAAGAAGGCCCCCTCCGGCTACACCCACCTGCTGGTCGCGGTCGACAAATTCACAAAGTGGGTGGAGGCCAAGCCAGTTCGGAAATGCGACGGGAAGACCGCCACCAAATTCCTACGCGAGCTCATATATCGCTACGGGTTCCCAAACAGCATCATCACGGACAACGGCACTAACTTCGCCAAAGGAGCCATGGCCGAGTTCTGCGAAGAGCATCACATTCGGCTCGACCTCGCGTCAGTCGCCCACCCGGAATCCAACGGCCAGGCGGAACGGGCCAACCAAAGCATCCTCCACGGCCTGAAGCCGCGACTCCAAGTACCACTCGAGCGCACCGCCGGGTGCTGGGTCGAGGAGTTGCCCTCTGTCATCTGGGGGATCCGCACCTCAGTCAACAGGTCGACAGGGTTCACCCCCTTCTTCATGGTCTACGGCGCCGAGGCAGTCATGCCCACCGACCTCGAGCACGACTCGCCGCGGGTCGTCCACTACACGGAGGCTGCAAACGAGCTTGCCCGCCAAGACGGGGTCGACCAACTCGACGAAGCACGTGACCTCGCTCGATCACGCACCGCCATCTACCAGCAGGGACTCCGCCGCTATCACAGCCGGCGGGCGAAAACTCGCACCTTCCAAGAAGGCGACCTGGTGTTACGCCTCATCCAGGACAAGAAGGGCATGCACAAGCTCTCCCCCCCCCCCGTGGGAGGGACCATCCGCCATCGGGCGAGTACTTGGCAACCACGCCTACTACCTCATCGACGTCCGCGGGGACGGCGAACTCGACGTCAAGCGACCATGGAACGTAAACCTCCTACGGAAGTTCTACTCCTAGAACCCCACACATGTACTCTCCAGTCGCTATGAAATAAAAAGAAACGGTTACCGCAAATTGCGCCTACTCTCCATGTCTTGTGCCACTCGCACTCGTAATAACAGCGTTACGCTAACCGCAGAAGTCAACCTTTGGTACAGCGATCGGCACAGCTAAGTAGTGCGATGCAAGAGCACTGAGTCACCTCAGGTCTTGCATCGTCCATGAAAAACGCCTACCCGGAGCCCCATTGGAGTCGCCTAGCTCGACTGGTTCTACGAACCAAGACAACTGCCTTCGCTTCTTACAGCGACCATGGTCCTCCGCATCCTTGGCATAGCGACTCGAACGGCTGAGTACCACGCTCGGGGACTGAAGACCAGTTCATCGCGAGCGGTCCGGGAAAACGCCAAGTAGGAGAGCATGCCCAGGACTCGCCACGCGACTGACCCCACGGGCCAGGCAAGAGTGACGCGCTCAAATTAACGCGCTAAGTCCTCAACCACCCTCGAGCCGCGCCTAGAACAACCAAGTACCACGCTCGGGGACTCGGCCACCCGACCTCGTTCGCGCAAGGGAAAACGGCAAAGTACAGAGCACTCAAGGGAGTCGCCTAGCGACTGGCTCTCCGAGCCCGGGCGAGTCGACCACAATGACAAAACACATAAAAACAACAAACATATCACATACGAGGTAAACCCCACAAAAGGGCGGACGTGCTCGGGGACTCGTTCAACCATCAATCACAAAAACACGACAAATACCAAAATAGACACGATGTCTCATTCGATTGCATGTCGCATTGTCTCATGTTACAAAATATGCCCGCATGGCAGACCTGCTGCTAACGCCACAAGGCTACCTATCCTACTCTGCAGGCTTTGATGACGACTCGCCAACACCCCGGCGATTGCGGATGAACAGCGTGTACGGGTTCGACGGATACGTCGTTAGTTCACCCGCCATCGCCGCGCGAAAGGGTTGCTCGACCTTGAAATCACGATGCGGCGGCTCGGGGTCGTTCGGCACGACGACCGTCTCCTGGTACGGAAGGAGGTCGCCCATTGCCCAAACACGCTCCGAGTACGCGGCGGCGCGATCTTGCAACTTGAGGACCTCGGAAAGCTCCACCGCGCCAGTCGACGATGGGTAGCCACTCGTCACATCGTCGATGTCGAAGTCCTCGGGGAAGTGGGCAAGTCCAAGACTAAGTGCCGTCGCCGCTCCGCGCCGAAACGCCGACCGCGTCATGAACTCAACGACCGCGGGCGCCTTCTCCAAATACCTCCACACCTCAACGAGGTCGCTGGGAATCACTTCCGTGGGCGATATCTCTTGGAGATAGGCACGGATGCACGTCGCCGACAACATTGCCGAGTCGACAAGCATGCTTACACACTGCCGCGCGTCGAACGAGCTCGCCTCCTCCGCGCTATCGATGATGCGACCTGCGAGTAGAAGACAATATTGAATATGACGGGCACCACAAAAGGCACAACCGCTGGAAGGGGCAGGCGCACTTACCAATCAACGGGCGGGCGAGTTCCGTGATGAAACTTTGAAGCGACGTATGGTCGTCCTGAAGCCCAGCAACAAGGGCATCCGACACTTTGCGATCCTCTTCGGCGGCTGCAATGGCGGCCTTGGCTCGCCCGTCAGCCGAGCTCGCTTCTTCCTTTGCCTCCCGCAGCTCGCGCTCGAGGTTGGCGATCCGCTGTTCAGCCGCACTCAAATCCGATTGCGCCGCCGCCAATTCACCAGCGGGGACAAGCCCCTGGCGAGCTTCCTCTGCCTTCGCGGCAACAGCCTGAAGCGCTTTGTTCGCCTCCTGGACGATGGCCAGCTCCTTCTCCGCGCGCTGCTTTGCGGCCAATCGGTCAGCCGACTCAAGCTGCAGACCCTGCACATATCCAAAAAGGTTAATCAAAGCAAAATTCCTAAGTGCCCACCCGATGAAATTTAGCGAGTGCGCACTCGGGGACTGGTACTCAAAGAAATTCCTAAGTGCCCACCCGCTGAAATTCAGCGCGTACGCACTCAGGGACTGGATGCGGAAAATAAAGGTAAGGCATTAAAAGAATCAGGCCGCTGCAAAGCACCGACCTGATCCTCGGGGACTGGAGGTACCTGGATGGCTGCGCCAAGCATGCTGTGGAGTTGTATCGCGTCCACGGACGCGAGGAGAGCCGGCGTGTGCCCACGGCGTTGGTCGACTTCAGCATCGGCGGTCCCAGGAGCGTGGCTCGAGGGCGAAGTTCCACTCGCCGTGGCTGCCTTGGTCATGAAGCGCGGGAAGGTGGCGATAGAGGCACCCGCCCCAAAGGAGGTCGGCTCGGCCGTTCCAGGCAAGGGAGCGCCCTCCTTTGTAGACGCGGCTGCCTCCGTTACGGGTCCAGCTGGCGCGACCTCCATGTCGTCAGAAATCGTGACGACGTCGTCACCCCTGGCCTTCTTGCTGCCATCCGCAGAGGCAACGACTTTGTCCGCCTTCCTATTGCGGGAAGGATCCTCCTCGCTAACGACGGGTGGCACCTTAGCCACGGTTGGGTGGCCCATCCTCTTCACCCCGGTCCTGTTCAACAATCATGTAAGCAATATAACTCGAGCTGCTATGGAAGATAAAGGAGGGAGAGTGTACTCACTTGGCGACTGGAATGAAGCGCAGTCCTGTACGGAGGCCGGCTGGCTTCTCTAGTTCGGGGCCCAGTCGGCGGCTGAGCCCCATTTCCAGAACGTCGCGTGCCCAAGACACGGACGGTTTCTTTGTTGTTGAGGCCGCAACCGGAGCCTCCGGAACGTCTTCAACAGGAGCTTCCTTGTGAGGCGAAGCCGCTGCGAACGAGGCGTCCCCCAGCCCAGAGACTGGGCGAATGGCGGAGGCATCGACGCCAGGGGCACCTCGATGGTGGCCGTGTCCAACGCGGCTGTCGTTGGCGGCGCCTCGTCCTTGGCCGGGCTGGGGGCGTCAGAACTGCTCTCTGAATGTGGCGGCGAGGCCGGCCTTGTCGGTTTGGTCTTCGTCTTCCTCGGAGGCGCCTTCACCTCCTTTCCCTTCTTCTTCTTTTTTGATGGAGTCGCCTGGCGGCGCGAGGTGGTTTCTGGAAGCTCGTCGTCGTCATCGTGACGCTCGAGGCTTTTACTTGCCTCAAGCTCTCGTTGATGCTGCCCACGGGTCTTGCGGAGCAGTGGGGCGACTTCCTCTTCGGATTCGTCGTCGCTGTCGCCCTCGTCGCTCCCGGCGTTTCCCTTGGCGGGAGGCGACTCGCCCACGTCCTGGACGGACGAGCTCGAGTTCTCATCGTCCGAAGGTGGGAGCCATCCCTCCACCACTTGGAATAGCTGCAATGAATACAAGATGAAATTAGAATTACCGCGACTGCATAAACTGCGACTGCGAGCGAAGTGAAGCGATTACCGTTGGGGCTGGACGCTTTGCGGTATAGGGGGCAACCCCATCCTGTGCGTCCAGGTACACCGCCTGGGTGATTTTCTTCAGTGCTGGGTTGTAGTCCTCCAGCTTCCACTCGTCGAGGCAGGCCTTCGTCGAGTCCTCCCGGCCCGTGTACTGGTACATGTAGTGCTCGCGTCGAGCGAGCGGGACGAGCCGCCGCCCGAGCCAGCAGTTGTACAGGTTTATCGTCTGGAGGCCCTTCTTCTTCAGACCGCGGATGGTCTGGAGAATCTCGTCGACGACCATCCGCTGGTCGTTGGGGAGCTTGCCGACTTGGAGATGGAGCGGCTCGGACCGATTGGCGGAGTACCGCGGGATCGCCGCCTCGCCCTCCAGGGTCGCCTCGGCTACGTAAAACCACGATTTCTTCCAGTCGCTCGCTGCCTTAGCGGGCAGCATCAGGTCGAAGAATGAAGCCTTCGAATTGAGCTGGAAGGTTAGGCTGCCCGCGGCTAGCATTGGGCCGCCCGCTTCCTCGCGGCTGATCCGTCCGTGGAACAGATCTTGCCATAGGGGGAAGTAGGGCCGGTAGCCCAAGTAGCATTCGCAGAACGCCACAAAGATGGCGAGCTGCTCGATGCTGTGGGGACCCAGATCCGAAGGCTGGATCCCGTAGTAGGCGCAGAAGCGCCGGAAGAACAGGGACGTGGGGAACCCTAGCCCCCGTTCAAGATGGCTGGTGAAGCAGATGAACTCCCTCTCTCGCGGATTCGGGGTCATCTCTCCGGCTGCGGGAATGCGCCAACAGCCGGCTCGCAAGATCCCGGCCTCCTCGAAGGAAGCCAGTTGTGCCCTCGTGCATTTAGATCTACCCCACGGCTCGGTGGAGAGGGCCATGGCAGAGAGATTTGCTGGGGGTCGGGGGATTTCAGGTCGGCTGGATCGCGATGCGAAGGGAGGCGAAAGGAGCGCGCAGTCGGAGGAAATGGTGAGAAGGTGGTTCTCTGATCGCCTGCCATTCCTCTTATATAGCGGTTGTTACCCGCCAAATCAGGGAGCCGTTACTACGCGGTGATTACGCCAAAAGTTACCGTTGGATTACCCCAACGGCTAGTTTGACCACGGTTAACGGTCCAACTTCAGCCACTCGACTCGCCGACCCTCTCACTATGACAGTGTTTGTCGATTCGACACGCCAAAGCTGCGACCTGGATGATTGGTTTCTCCTCTATACGGGAGCCCGCCGACGATTCGACTAGATGTCCACTCTGAAGCCGTATACTCCGACTGCCAGCAGCCACCTACGCCTAATCGACGGCGGCCTCGGGGACTACTGATGGGGATATGCCTACCGGGGTATACCCAGCAGGACGTTTCCGACTGGCCCAAGAACTGGCGAGTGGGCCTGCAAGACGGCGACTGGATTGAAGCCCAGCAAGGAACCAAGCGACTGGAAGCTGAAGGCCCAGGCGAGTAGATAGGCCCAGGCGAATTAGGTTAAACGAGTACCGAAGCTTTAACTGAATCGGTTGAGATATGTAAACCCTAGGGGAGGTGAGCCTATATAAACCTCCCTATAGGGAGAGTAGAGATACGTTCCATCATACACCCAAGCGACTCGCCGCCTAGTCACCGAGCTCGCCCATTGTACCACCTCCATAATACAGTCTAGCAGGAGTAGGTCTTTACCCTCCGGGGGGCCGAACCTGGGTAAAACCCTGTGTCTTTGCCCTCATCTCGCGCCGCAGATGGCTGGCCGCCCTTGCCCCTCGTTCTACTACTCGCTGCCGATTGCAGCATCTGCCGTGACCATTCCCACGACATCAACCGCAAGTTTCATATAATTCGAGATTATATAACAAATGGAGATCTGAAGATTAGCAAAGTATATACGGATCTGAATGTCGCAGATCCATTTACTAAACCTCTTCCACGAGCAAAACATGATCAGCACCTTAGTGCCATGGGTGTTAGATTGTTGCCAGATGTAAACTAGATTATTGACTCTAGTGCAAGTGGGAGACTGTTGGAATTATGCCCTAGAGGCAATAATAAAGATGTTATTATTATAATTCTTGTTCATGATAAAGTTTATATTCCATGCTAGAATTGTATTAAGCGGAAACTTTGATACTTGTGTGGTTTATGAACAACGCCGTGTCCCTAGTACGCCTCTATGGACTAGCTCATTGATTAATGATGGTTAAGGTTTCCTAACCATAGATATGAGTTGTCGATTAATAATGAGATCATATCATTGGGAGAATGATATGATGGCAGACCCAAATCAAGCAGAGCAATTAGATCGTACAATCGTGTTCATCTTTGAGAAGCTTTTTCTTATGTCAAATATTGTATTCCTTAGACCATGAGATAATGCAACTCCCTGGTATCGGAAGAAAGCTTTGAGGTCATCAAACGTCATCCTATGAGAGGGTGATCATAAAGGTGTCTCTTAGGTGATCGGAAAGTATCTGTTGGGTTGTATGTATCGAGATGGGATTTGTCCCTCCCAAGTCGGAGAGATATACTTCGGGCCCACTCGGTAATCGATATCAACACCGCTTGCAAGCACGTGGTTAAGGAGTTAATCACAAAGTGATATCGGATTACGGAACGAGTAAATTACTTGCTGTGAATGGGATTGAACTAGGTATGCCGATACCGACGATCGAATCTTGGGCAAGTAAAATATCGCGTGACGAAGGGAATATACATATGGGATTAATTGAATCCTGGCATCGTGGTTCATCCGATATGATCATCGATGAGTATGTGGGAGTCAATATGGGTTTCCAGACCCCGTTGTTGATTATTGATAGAAGATCATGTCTGCATATTCTCGAACCCGTAGGGTCACACACTTAACGTGTCTCGACGCTAGGATAGAATGGATAATTGGTTTATGAGTTTTTGTTCGGAGTCTCGGATGAGATCCAGGACATCACGAGAGGTTCCGGAATGGTCCGGAGAATAAGATTCATATAAGGCAAAGCAGTTTTTGGAGTTCAGAATTGTTTCGGATTGTTCGGTATTGTACCGAAAGCTTCTAGAACCTTCCGGAGTAGGACCAACGTGGCCCCACTTGTCAGGAGGGGGCATGGGCCTACGAGGGAGTGCCCTAGCCGCATTGGTCCAGGGGCACAAGGCCCCATAGGCCCAGCCGACTAAGCCCTAGGGGAAACCCTAGGGAGAGCTTCTAGAAGGAGGGGGGAAACTTGCCCCCCACTCCTCCCCCTTGGCCGCCGGCCCTAGGCTTGGAGGAGGGGCAAGGGGCAGCCGCCCACCCCTCTATATAAAGAGGGCTGGGGGCGCACCCTCCCCCCACACCTCCTCAAGCCCTAGCCACCCTGCTGCCCTCCTCTCTCTCTCCCTCCCGACTGCGCGTAGGCGAAGCCCTGCCGCAGAAACTCTCCACCATTTGCACCACGCCGTCGTGTTGTAGATCCAATCTATCTCTCCACCCCACTTGCTGGACCGAGGAAGGAGGAGACGTCGAGGTGCCGTACGTGTGCATCTCTCGGAGGCATCGCCACTTGCGGTGTTGGATCAGATCGGATCGCGAGGAGGAGAAGCTAGTACGACTACATCAACCACATTCCGTTGAACGTTCCGCTGTGCGAATCTTCAAGGGTATGAAGATCTCATCTATCCCCCCTCATTGTTTGCATCTCCTAGATTAGATCTTGGCTTTCCCGTTCGCATCCGTAGAATTTTTTTGATTTACTATGCTGCGAAACCCTTCACGGTCGTGGAGCGCCTCACCCACCAGTATCAATTTTCCTTCCTCAAGGGCAGATTCATACATGACGGGATCCTGGCCCTACATGAGATTATCCACGAGATCAAGTCCAAATGATTGAAGGGCATCTTCTTGAAGCTAGACTTCCAGAAGGCCTATGATCGTTTGGACTGGCGTTTCCTTCGTCAGGTCCTCATTAGATGAGGATTCGACGACCACCTGATCACTTGGATAATGCAGTTTGTCATGACCGGGAGCAACGCCATTAATATCAACGGCGAGATCGGGCCATACTTTCGCCCCTCCTGTGGTGTCCGCCAGGGGGACCCCCTGTCCCCCTCCTCTTCAACGCGGCTATTGATGCCCTTGCGGAAATGCTTGAAAAAGCCAAGGCGGCCGGCCACATCTCCGGTGTGGTTGGCCACCTTATCCCCTGGGGTGGCATAACCCAGCTCCAATACGCAGACGACACAATGATCATGATTGAAGGCTCGAATCTGGACATTGCAAACCTCAAATTCCTCCTCCTTTGCTTCCAGGAGATGTCTGGCCTCCGGATCAACTTCGACAAGAGCGAGATCATCGCTCTGGGGTTCTCCCAAGACGAGCAGCAGAGGATAGCTGACAACTTCAATTGTCGGCTTACCTCCTTCCCTATCACTTACCTGGGGATGCCGGTCCGTGACACCAGGATCCTTATTAGGGACTTGGACCCGCTCGCGGACAGGGTGCGCTCGAGGTCCAAACCTTGGCGGGGCAGATTCACATCCAAAGGCAGTAAGACCGTCCTGATCGACTTATGTCTGTCCAGCCTTCCCATGTACATGATGGACATGTACCTCCTCCCCGAGGGGGTGCATGGGACATTTGACAAGGAGCTGTCTAGGTTCTTTTGGCAAGATTCCCTAGGTCGCCAGAAATACCACATGGTCAAATGGGCAGACATTTGCGCCCCCAAGGATGTTGGGGGCATAGGTATACTTGCATCCCGCCAATTCAACAAGGCCTTAATGCTTAGATGGGTATGGCGTATCCTGCGTGATTATGGCGGCCTTTGGCTCAAACTCAATAAGGCCAAGTACCTACGAGGTCGGCCCCTTATGGACTGTGATCGACGCGATGGCTCCCAATTCTGGCACTCCATTCAAGAGATAAAGAACGAGATCAGGCTGGGTCTCGCCTTCTCTATTGGGAACAGGGAGGAGACCATGCTCTGGCTGGACTCCTGGCTCAGAGAGCGTCCGTTGCGGGAGGCATACCCGAGCTTATTCGCCATTTGTTCCGACCCAGCGCTTCGCGTATCCAACGCGGCACACGGAGGTACATGGAACATCTCGTTCCGTCGTACCCTCGGCCCAGAGGAAACGGAAGCATGGAGGGAACTCAGGGCGGAGCTCCCGGCCTCCTTGGCTGACGGACCCGATAATGTATCCTGGACCCTCACCCCGTCCGGATCGTTCTTGGTCGGCTCGGCCTATCGGGCCCTCTTTGTCCAGGTAGTCCTCCCCTGGACCAAGCACCTCTGGAAGGCACCCCTCCCGCTGAAGACAAAAAAAATTGTATGGCAATTGCTACACGATAGGCTCCCGTCGGGGGTTGAGGTGGCCAAGCGACATGGACCGGGGGATGGGTTATGTCCATTATGTGGGATCCCCGAAACGGGCACCCACATAATGTTCACTTGTCCCGTGGCCCGGTTTCTATGGAATTTCACCAGAGAGGCTTTGGGCCCGGACTGGCTGGCCCATGACCTCGGTGACTTCCTAGAAACCCAAGCAAACCGAGTTGGAAAGGGCCGTCGCCTCTTCTGGCTAGTGTTTGCGGCGTTGTCGTGGTCCCTCTGGAACATTCGGAATAAGATGGTTATCGAGAAGATTCTCCCTAGGCGTGCGTCTGACTCGGTTTTTCACTTTCTGGCCTCTCTGGAGTTATGGTACCCATTGTGTAGACAGCGGGACAAGGCGAGGCTGGACGCGACTCTTCGCCGGCTCTTGGAGGCGGCTAGACGGCTCCCCCCATAGTCTGTCATAGTCGATACGGCGTCCTCTCTCCTGGCGAGGCGTAGTTCCTCTCTTCCTTTTGAGTTTCGTCCGAGTTGGGTCGTTTTGTGCTGTGGCCCCAACATGTGATGTGTGGTTGTCTTTGTACTGTAATACTTGTGTTAGACGGTTGCTTTATTTATAAAGCGGGGCGAAAGCCTATTTTGACATAGTAATATGGATGAAGGGAGTAACATTTGATGCTCCTCGAATTTGGATCACCATCGTCATAGGAATTTGGCACAGGTTAATCACAAAGATCGACCTGGAAAATTGCAAAAAATATAAGTATATGGTACAGGTTAATCACAAAGATCGACCTGGAATTTGGTATGTTTACTAGCTAGCATCTTGGAGTGTTCTCTCCGGTTGCCCTTGTCCGAGTCTGAATCCAATTCCAACGTCGATGATTCTACTCCTACATATATTTGGCGCACACACGCGGAAAGGCCAGCAAAATCAACACACGCACGTTTTTCGTCGCGATCGATCCAGCAATGGGAGCTGCCGATTTCGACCTGGACGACATCATCCGGCGCCTCCTGGCCGCCGAGGACCCGCCCAGTTCGCCGTCCGCGGCCCCGCCGCTGTCCCAGGCGGAGATCAGTCACCTCTGCGCCGCCGCCAAGGAGCTCCTCCTCGCGCAGCCCACCCTCCTCTCCGTCCCGGCCCCCGTCAACATCTGCGGCGACATCCACGGCCAGTACCCGGACCTCCTGCGCCTCTTCCGCGGCATGGGCGCCCCCTCCGCCGTCAACCGCTACCTCTTCCTCGGCGACTACGTAGACCGCGGCAAGCAGAGTGTCGAGACCGCCTGCCTCCTGCTGGCCTACAAGCTCCGGTACCCGGACAGCTTCTTCCTCCTCCGCGGCAACCACGAGTGCCCAACCGTCAACAAGACCCACGGCTTCTTCGTCGAGTGCTGGAACAGGAGGCTCTTCAGGGCCTGGGACGAGTTCAACGCCGTCTTCTCGTGCCTCCCGCTCGCCGCCCTCGTCGTCTCCCGCAGCGGCATGAAGAGGATCCTGTGCGTGCACGGGGGGCTGTCGCCGGACCTACAGAGCCTGGACCAGATACGCGCCGTCGAGCGCCCACTGGCCAAGGTCCCCGAGGCCGGGTTCGTCTGCGACATGCTCTGGTCGGACCCCGCCGAGGACGATGGCCAGGTGGGGTGGGGGGAGCCGTGCACTCGCAGGTCCTTTGGCCCCGACGTGGTGGAGGCGTTCTGCGAGAGGCACGGGCTGGTCATGGTGTGCAGGGCGCACGAGATGAAGGAGGCCGGCTACGACGGCAGCTTCGCCGGCGGGAAGCTCGTGACAGTGTTCTCCGCGCCCAACTACGTGGGCATGTATGGTAACGACGGTGCCGTCATGGCCGTCGCCGACGATCTCGCCTGCTCCTTCCACATCCTCAAGCCAACCCCGGTTGTTGCTGCTACTCCGTCTGCTACTATTTCTCTTTCTCTTTAATACAGCTTGTAATCTCCAGCTTTTAAGATCAAATAGTAGTAAGATGTATTTTCTTCCTCGTTTGTGTGGAAATTGGCAACAAAGATTTTTTTATTTTTGTACATTACCAGGCGTTTCCTTTTCACCGAAAACAAACTTTTGAGTTCAATAACTAGCACTATAAAAGATAACGGATTTGTTAGGGGTGTTTGTTTGGGCTTTTGGTGGCTTTCCATTAGAAAAAGCCAAAAAAACGAACCAAACGGGACTGCTGTGCGTTCGGCTTCGGCCGAAGTGGTTTGCGAAATAGGCATACGAGCCAAAGCACCTCGGGAGGTGCTTCCTGTGGCTTCCCGCGGAGCAGCAAAATATTTTGTTACTTTGGGCATATCCTTTGATGAAATTACAAGTGGAATGCCACCCGGGGTGAGCGACAGAGCCTGACCAAAATTCTTCGTCGGTGAAAAAAACAACATTATCTCCCCCGTCCCGACACCCTCCTGCCGCCCGACCTCCTTCCTCACCGCCGATGCTCATCCCTACCCGACCTCCTTCCCCACCGCCGGTGTTCCTCCTCGCCGACCTCCTTCCCCACCGCTGGTTCTCCTCCCCGCCCAACCTCCTTCCCTGCTGCCGGTGCTCCTTCCCGCTCAACCTCCTTCCCCGCCGTCGGTGCTCCTCCCCGCGCGACCTCCTTCCTCGCTGCTGGTGCTCCTCCCTGCTTGACTTCCTTCCCCGTCGTTGGTGTTCCTCCCCGCCCAACCTTTCCCGCCACCACTGCTCCTCCCTACCCCATCCCCTCCACGCCCAACCTCCACATCGCCGCCACTGCTCCCTGTCCCATCCCCTCCACGTCTGACCTCCTCATCGCCGCTAGTGCTCCTCCCTGCCCCATCCCCTCCAGGCCCGACCTCCTCCCTGCCACCATTTTGCTGTTGCTTGACATAGATTTCATGGTTTACCAAAGAAAAACAGGAAAAATGAAAAAAAAAACTAAACCTGAAATAAATTAATAAAATAAGCACTCGGCAAAAAAAATCGCGGCGGCGCGGCACGCCCTGCCAACATGGTAGCGCGGTCCCTAACTGCTATATTTTAGACAAACCAATATGTGATATTTAACAGTGACATATGTGTTTATATACTTCAATAGTGAAATACACATGTTATATGAATTATAGAGATATGACACACCATTTCTTAGCACACAGCCAGACAGCCAGCCTGGTTGCCAAACAGTCAAACTCAAAAAAACAGCTTTCCCTCTACAGCAGCTTCCCCTACGCAGCAGCACAGCCAGCCACAGCCCAAACAAACAGGCCCAGTCCTCAAGCGATCGGGACTTCTAATGTCTCGTTTACCTCTCTCACTATTGAACTTACCTCACGATTTGTGTAATGTGAGAGTTACACATGATTTACAACTAGGTTGTAACTTATTAAATTCTCAGTTACAACCTAGTTGCAACTGAAAATTAGTACTCCCTCCGATTCAATAATAAGTGTCATTCATTTTGCAGTAAGCTGGTATAAACTTTGTACTAGATGGGCGATACTTATTATGGGTTGGAGGAAGTAAAAATTTTGTATGTTACAGGTAGGTTACAACTGAGAATTAACACAAATAGTAGACGACTAAGACATAAGTTCTCAGGCACGCCTGAGACCTAGACATTCCCAAAACATAAATCCTTGTCATCTAGAGTCCTGGAGGTGATGAGGCAGATCCAAAGGTTCTAAAAATAAGCGAGCGGTTTTGTCCCGGTTGTCCCCCGTGGGCGATAGCGGGGCGAGTACCGAACCCTAGCCCAGCTCCCGATTCCCCTCCTCCCCCGCTGTCGCCGCAGGTGCGGGTCGCCGAGCAAAGCCCGCGTGGCTCCGACGGCGGCGGACCTTCCACTACTTGCGCGCTAGGAGGGAAGTGCGGGGTCTCCCGACCGGCGGTGGTGCACATAGGAGGCGAGCTCGGCCTAGGTGGCGATGGACGGCGCCGCGACTTGGTGGTGCGGCGGGGTGGCAGGTGATGGTGGCATCGTGGTCTCCGACGGCGGGGTTGCGATATCGGCAACGGGAGCCTGCCCTCGACCTCGAATCCCCCCGGCCTTGAGCAGGGACGGATCTGGGCCCTTTGGGCCCGGTATGGGTTCGTACAGTCCTCTGCTGGAGCTCGAGCCGGCGGGCACTTGTCGGAGGGCGACTGCGGACATACGCTGCAGCATGACGGTAGGGGCTAGTCGGGCCTGCAGGGCCTGACAGGCCCTAACTGTTATGCCCGGTCAGCGAACGCCTTTTGGCGGTGGAGGATGGATCTCCTCCTAATGGCTGCAGTCCCCTCATCCCTTTCCGGCCTATCTCGTCCAATCCGATGGTTCGATGGTGCATCGTTGATTGTCTCTATCCTCGAGTTTCGGACCCGGAAGGTGGACTGTGTGGGCGGCTCTATGGCGGGGCGACGTGGCGGCGGTGATGGTTATGCGCCTTGGTCACTTGGGTGGCAGGGAGGGGACGCCGGGAGTTCCTGGTGGTGGCGCCGCTTCGGCAATGACATCTCCCATATCCGGTTGAGAAGGCACGGCACGGTGACATGGGACAGTTCGACGCAGGTGTGGGTGCAGGTTTTTCCAGGCGAAAGCTCTACGCTTTTGGCGCCAACGGCGGCGACGCCTGTGGGCGTCGTTACTCCCTTGGGGGCGTCGTTATGGGTACCTGCTCCGCGCTAGGGCTCTGGGTGAAAACCCTTGACCGTTGGTCTCGTTGACGGCAGCGTGGAGACATTACCCTCTTGGGGCGTCTTCATGGAGCTCTACTCCCTTAGGTCTCGTTCTTGCGTTGTCGGTGGCAAGTCGTGCCCTTTCTTGTACCTTGTTGTTTATCTTTGATATGCTTTTATAAGAGGTTCTTCTCTTCACCTTGTATCAGTTTGTGGCTTTATAAAATTATAAAGCGGGGTGAAAGCCTGTTTTAAGAGAGTTCTCAAGGTCACTCTTAACCTACCTACTACTACTACTCATCATAACTCATGAGTTGATTAGTTTCTTGAGTAATGAGTCTCCTTAGGTTCAGGGGGTCTGATGGAAATCTTCTACTGACTCCCACGAGGCTGCCGGCCAT
Source organism: Avena sativa (assembly GCA_916181665.1). Classification (NCBI taxonomy): domain Eukaryota; kingdom Viridiplantae; phylum Streptophyta; class Magnoliopsida; order Poales; family Poaceae; genus Avena; species Avena sativa. The sequence continues at coordinate 376,581,283 of OV702279.1, read as the reverse complement.
CACCGTACCTCGCCCCTAAGGGAATCTCATTCCCCGATGTCGGCGTCATTTCCCTCGGCCTCATCCCTGACGATCTGAGGTAGGCCGGACAATAGCGGGAGCACAAAAAGCCCGGCCTTTGGGGGCAACCTCGAGGCATTTGCGTGGGCAATACAGAACCATGACCGGGTCACGGCGGAGTAGCTCCCGTACACAGCGCCGACGCCACCACCTCCTCTTCCGTTGGGCATGCCTACTAGGAACCCTGACGACCTTTAGGGCCGGCTCTGGGCGGATGTGGCCAACGAAGAGGACGAGGCGGAGGACGAGGTTGCCTAGGCGGCTGCCCCCTGAATTGGCTGACTTATTTGCGGTGGAACGCTCCGTAAAATCCCCTCGTTCCATGCCAGGGCTAGAGAAGGCTCGCACGCTGATGAGAGGATTGGCTCCTCCTCATATGGAGCTCAACCGGAAGGCTCTTGTAGAACGGCGGTATGGGAGGGGCATTGACATTGGCACGGTAGGGGGACCCAACGGGGATTCGTCCCTGAGGTTGCTTCCTCGCTGGAGCCTATACTTGGACACCAAACTCGTGCTATTGGGCTTGGCTCGCTGGCGCTGCATGTCGATGGCGTCCACTTGAGATCTTCAAAGACTTGTTGGGCTTCATTGGTCCACTCAAAGGTTTCTGATTTTCTCATCACTATCTTTAAAGGCGAGCCGCCATGCTCCTCCATCCTCATGGCGGATCTCCTTACGTACGATTCGGTCCGCCAGCATTGCGACTAGCTCGTCGGAGACCGGATCTACCCGCAAACAGGTTGCGACACCTTTGCATCATCTCGTCTCGGAGGCTTCAGTTCTGCCAAAGCACCTCCATTCTGCGCATGAGCTCCCGAAGTCCTTGGTTTACAAATATCGCATTAACACACATACCAAATAAATATTATTGTTTAGTGATCAAATATCATAATCATAATTACCCGCAAAAAAATATCGTAATCATAATTAACCTTGAATGCCGCTAACAATGCTCCGATCTCCTTGCATTTTTTTCCTTGAGAAGATTTCCGAGGAAATAGATCACTCCGATTTCAAACCACGGTCTCAAACCGACTCCATATTTTCCGCATCTGAAACCCCTCGCCGCCTCCACCAAACCATGCCGCCGGCGGCACCTGCACCGGTGCTGCCAGGAGAACTTCTCGAGGAGATCTTCCTCCGCTTCCCGCTGGACGCACCCGCCTGGCTTGTGCGCACCTCCCTCATCAGCAAGCTCTGGCTCGTCCTCCTCTCAGGCCATGCCTTCCGTGGTCGCTACTGTTGAAATATATTGCCTAATCCTTTCCATCAGTTCAGACTTTTGGTTGCGTTGGCTAGTGCATGCAATTTAATATGGTATCAGAGCAGGGGGTCCTAGGATCAAATCCTGGACAACGCAAAAATTAAAAACAAACATTGCGGCTCCCCAAACATACGTCACAATAGGCCAAAGGGCGAAAGACATAGGGTGAGTGTTGAAATATATTGCCTATCCCTTTCCACAATATATTTTAACAACTACCACAAGTTCCATGGAGCTTCTCCTCCCATGCCCGGCTTCCTTTATTTCCCGTCCTCGGATTCCGAGTCTGACCCACCCTTCGTACCCACCACGAAATTCGGCGCGCGCTTTCCCGACGACCGGGGCAGCCGCAAGTACTCCATGTGGGACTGCTGCCATGGCCGAGTTATTTTTCTTCAACATGAGATGCCATCCCCGAGATTCAACGTCTGGGACCCCATGACAGCATGCTCGGACTCCCCGAGATTCATCGGGGATCCCGAGTTACATCCCGACGCGAATTGCAGCCTCGGGGCCGCCGTACTCTGTGACATGACTGGCTGCGACCACCGCCCCTGTCACGAGGGCCCATTCCGGGTCGTCTTCGTCAACGTGAAGCCGCCATGGTGGTGGTTATGTTGCACATGTCTTGTCCTTGCCCTATCTGAGTGAGTACAGCGAGCCACGCTCTCCATGTCCCGATCTTCATATCGCGTCTCACGATGCATACATCGAGGTAGTGCACCCGTTCTCATCCAGGACGCACTTTACTTCAGGTTGGGGTATGACCGTGATGAACGTGCGGATATTCTCAAGTACGACTTGAGTTCTAACCGTTTATCGCTGCTCGATGTGCCGTGTGCTCTTGCCAGAGATTCCATCCACATGGCGATGGCGGATGGCAGTCTGAGATTTGTACACGCACTCGGGTTCACCATTACCTTGTTCTCAACAGAGGTCGGTCCCGACAAGGTTGCATCGTGGACTCAACATAGAGACATTGACCTCAAGAAACTTCTTATTCAAAGTCCTAAGAGAAGACCTCGGCTTGTTGGATCAGTGGAGGGCACTAACACTATTTTTGTGAACATAGACCTTGGAATCTACCAGATTAATCTCATGTCACTACGGTGTAAGGAGTTATGTAAGAGAGACAAAGTAGTTGCTTTGTTTCCATACATGAGTTTCTACAATCCGCTACAGGTATATCAATGTGTCCTTTAATTTATTATTTGGAAATAGTAACTCTTAGTACACTAATCAGATCAACATTTACATTTGATGTTTTTAATTATGATAACATTATTGTGTTCCATTAAACTTTGAGTTCTATGTACACTTAAATGTCACACCTAATATATATGCTTCTCCCTTCCTAATAGGCTACTTTATATAGTATCATGTCACCTCATTTTGGGAATCACACCGGAAAGTCTATGTTTGCAGAAAGGGCGAGCCATTGTGTTGTGAAACACTGACAATTAGGAAATACTCAAGGGTAGGAGGCCACTCTCATCAACTGCGAAGATTGCCATGCGGGGATGGTCTTTTGATGAATCATGTCACTATTCTATAGCATCTGCATTTGTGTTGTTTAGTTTGCTTTGAATGCATCTGTACGCAGTAGCATAGTTTTTCCATTTTAAGAACTCTACAGTTTGCTCTCCCAGCTTTTGTCCATACTTTTGACACTCCAAAAGAGGTACAACTGATGAGCAAATGATGAGGGCATATGTCCAGAGATAATGTTTTTTGTTGCCCACGAGATGATGATGATGGTTTCTTCGTGCTTGCTTTGCCCATATGTCTTAATCTTTTTTTCAATTTAGTTCATGGTACATGTCAATGTTACGGTGGTACAATTTAGTTCACTTGTAATGCTCTTTTCCTTTTCGAATCTTGGTTCACTTGTAATTTGATTTTAAGTGGATGCATGCATGATTTTTAGCCTAACCAACAAGTGAACTAGGTAGCTGTAGCTAAACTAGTTGATATTCTAGAAACAAGCTGATACAAGTTTCTGAGACTTTTATGGGTCACGTGATGCAATGACATGTACCTCTCCCAGCTGCTCCGGGCAGTTGTGACATGGTGCCACCTTCACGGTGACGAGCAAGTTCATCCTTCCTAAATGGAGCCAGCACGCTGCGTCGAGCATATCTCCAACAAGCTGTGGCGGCAAAACTTCTTGGAGAAGATGATGGAGTGTAATATCAGCCGCCACAGGCCAGAGAGATCAAACTCAGGTCAGGAACTATAGATTGGCTACAAATGTTAATGGAACGATCGAACGGATTAAGCTGATTCACGAAATATATAGACAGAAAACATGTGTAAGAAAAACGTCGTTTGAACAAGAACAAAAACAAAAGCACCTTAAAACTTGGGTCATACTACTACCCTAGAGCGCCTTTTTGGAACATAGCCACACATATGATGCAGGTGCAAACGGGTTGCAAATAAGCAAACTTTTGATGTTGGTGGTGTCCGTGCATCAGTAGGCATATATGGTGGCAAGTAAAATGAGCTCTCCTAAAACCTAAGTGGTAGTGCTACTAGCCTACTAGCATATATACAGATCCAGGATATTTAACCTCATGTTTTCTCCTCCACTTCAACAAAATCTTCACGCCCAGGAGCTCCCTGCCCTTCACGGACTAGTTCAGAGTGGGCAGGGTGGGATGTCGAGCGTCACACCGGCCTGGATCTGGCCCCAACCGATGAGGCGCCAGTGCGTGTCAACGCGGCGGCTCAGGGCAACCTTCTCGCCTAAGCTTGTGCACACAGGGGCGTTGAGCTGGAGCTTGGCAATGGCAACATCCTCCATCACAGCAGCCACACGGGCGCCCGTCGCCATAGACCCGATGTTCAGCATCAGCATCTCACCCTTGCCGAGAGTCAAGACCTTCTCTGCCTTCTCTGTAGTCTTCACGCCCAGCAGCCTTTTAAGGAGGAAGAACTTTATCTGCAGAGTATAGAGTCCGAGGATGTCATTTACAGATATAGAATAGTATGATTGATTGACTGCAAGCTGCAGAGATATCATTTTAAGAACAAACCTCGAGTTGCATGAATACATCAGGAAGCGACCCGATTTCTCCTAGAACCTGGCCAACCAGCCTATCGCCACGGGTCAGGGTTGGATCCATGGTTGTCCCCACGCCAATGAGCCCTCCTGGCACAGCGAACTGGAGCTCATTCTGCTCTGCGTACAGCGACACGATCCTCGAGTAGATTGGGGTGCATTTGATCATGCCACTCGCATCCTTCGTCACGACGCCAGGTCGAACTTCGATATTCTGGTTCACCTTCAGGACTCCCTGCAAATAAGAGTTGCCATTCAGTCTATGTTTACCACAAAGATCAGAAAATGCTCAGATTACAGGAACAAAAACCCATCCTCTTATTAGTATGCTTCATGACTGGGTGAGATCTACATACATACCCTGAGGATGCTGCCACCCGCTATCCCACCCCTCACTTCATCCACCCCTGAACCAGGCTTGTTAACATCAAAGGACCGAACAATAGTCATGTAGGGAGGTGAGGTGAAGTCCCTTTCAGGAATGGGGATTTTCTTCACAATGTATTCACAGATTGCATCAATGTTGTAGTTGAGCTGCGCAGAAATTGACACCACAGGAGAACCTTCAGCTGTTGTGCCCTGCACATATGAGGGTAAAATGAGATCAAACCACCAAATTTAGGAACCACCAAATTTAGGAAATACATGAAGCAAGTGAGATGATAAGAATAGTAGTGACCTTGATGAATTTTTGGATTGCTTCATGCTGGTTCTTTTCTGCACTTTCTTGGACAAGATCGACCTTATTCTTCAGAATTAGGAGATGTTGGAGACGCATGATTTCAATGGCTGCAAGATGCTCACAGGTCCGGGGTTGTGGGCAGCTTTCATTCGCTGCTATCAAAAGAAAAGCCCCATCCATGACAGATGTTCCGTTAAGCATTGTAGCCATGAGGACACCATGACCCTGTTCAAGGAGATTATATTGTCAACACATATTAACCTTTATCTTCTACAGCTTGATGCAACACCGACCTCATCGTCATTGACAGAAAGCAAAACCAAATAGAACTGTATGTTGTAGCAATGTTAATAAACATTCGGGTAAGGCATTAAAAGGTCAAGCTATTTGAGAACTCATGTACTAGAACCGTACAAGAGAACAAGCATAACAGAAAAAAAAGTAGGGTTTCATCATACCGGGCAATCAACAAAAGAAACATGTCTCAGGAGCTGCATCCTAGCGTTTTCACACCCAGGCACATCACAGATAGGAGCATCTTCTTTTGCGCTTCCGTAAGCCCTTTTATACAATTCAAGGTAAGTCATATAGTGTGAAAGAGCTTGACAACCTTCCGTAAGCCCTTTTATACAATTCAAGGTAAGTCATATAGTGTGAAAGAGCTTGACAACAAGGAACAAGCAGTAATTGCAATCAAGTAGGTGAGACATAAATGATAGTAATACACTAGTTAATTTCCAGAGAATCGAAATTGTATACTCCGATCATTAGTTCTATTGTTTATTCGCTAGAAAATAAAGTTATGAACAGAAAGGTAGCCCTCGTTAAGAGTTTAGAGCAGCCCTGCTGAATTTATTTTGTCTGCATTCTTAACAGGGTAACAGAAATAGAATCTAATCGTGCCATGAAGTAACTTTGTGACATGTAGTGAATGATTAGCAGTTTAGCATACCTATAGCACATTGGTCGTGGACACCTCTCATTCTTGCATTTATAGATTTTTGCATTAGCATAACCCAGCTTTATAGTGATGTTACGCTCCAGCTCATTTTTGAAGCGAACAGTCTACAAATCAAAAGGAAGCCATCAGAATATTCTAACAAACAAAATATATATAACGCACAAACATATGGAACATGATGAGCACCTCAGCAATTTCTAAGCAGCCTAGAATCGATTGTATAAAATATAGACAAAGAAGCATCATGCAACAGTACAGCAGTGCCTTTACTGTAGGACTAGCAGCACATATTTTTAAATTTCAAGGAAATATCAATCGAATGAATTCCCAGGTGAACAAAAATCTGAATCAGGTTTAGACACATAAAAAACATGTTGCTACCTTAAACTTTAAAGTTCACCGTGTAATTTGCTAGTTCATATAACAGAATGTACACATATAGGCATCCCATGTTTGAGTAATATGGGAAACTCACGAACAGTTACTAGTAGATGCAATAAGTACTCCTCAAACATACACATAATTCAAATTCAGAAGTTGGGATGATAATGTGGCAATGGAACATAAGAATGATACCTGAACGCCAGACATAGCTTTCACAAGAGTAGACTTTCCATGGGCCACATGACCAATTGTACCTGAGGCATCACATAAATACGAAAATTATTATAGCACTGTTGCACTTTTTTTTGGAAATAAAGATAAGTAACTCATGGTATACAACTCAAAATAACAGTAAGATCCGTTGGAACTTTCCAAGTTACACATAGGATAAATGCTACTGCAAACTTGTTGTTTTACAAGATGAGACTGGCCGTGAGACTGACGTGCAATCATGGTCCCACATGTCAGTGAGACACACAGTGGTATTTCAATTCAAAGCAGCTAAGTTGGAAGTCGTAACATAGGCATCAGCAGCAAATGTACAATGGCAATAAGGAACGGTTCCACAGTGAATTGCATGATACTTGGTTACAAACGAGGGGCAATCAATCAATCATATACTTTTCTGAACACATTCTGCATTCTGTCAATTACTGAACATCGTAACAGCGATAAACAGTAACAGGGAAATGCGTCAGTATAGTTACCAATGTTGATGGTGGCTTGGCGTGAGATGACTTCAGGCGACAGCGGGTGGAGCTTGGTAACATGGAGCTTGCTTAGGTCCTGCTCCACCAATCCTGGATCAGCCGTGTTTGGGACTGAAAAACGATAAACACGGTTACATGTCACGTTGTGTCCTGAACTCCTGTACTCCCGTTCACCAGTAACTCTAGAGTAACTGCAGTAGAACAGAAGACGCGCTGCGCACTCAGAGCCTGCCCGCAATCGGCGGCGACAGCGCGCGATCCGCCGCGCTCTGGAACCTACCAAGCTTGGTTTCCAATCCACGACCTAGAACTGACATTTTGGCTTCGCATTTGGTCGGGCCTAGCCACGCACGCACGCGCGGGCGAACTCAGCACAATCGGAGGCGGTATAGAGCGTGCAGAGAGGGGGAGGGGGGGGGGTAAGGAGCTCGCCTTGGGCAGTGATGATCTTCATCGACGGGTGGTGGCCGGTGGGGTGCGCCGCGCCGCGGCGGAGAGATTCACCGGCCGCGGGCGTAGATCTTTCGAGCTGAGGCGGCCCGAGAGGGAGGGTGGTCGAGGAGGCCGGTCGTCGGAGACCGTGGTGTGTGTCGCCTGTTGTGGTCGGAGAGCCTGAGCCGGGGAGGTCGGGGGGCAGGTCGGCGCCGGCGTCTGGGAGATGAGAGGGTGTGTGCTTATTTTTCTGGGAGGTATATAAGCTTTTATTCCCACGTCTCGTTTTAGTTCCACTTCAAAGTGAGTAATATTAGTCTTATAACTTGCATTCCGCGAATATTTTAGTCCAGTTTGATTAAATTTCAACAAGTTAATTAAATTCGTCCACCTATGACGTTGTAATTTTTTAAAAAAGTTTAAACTCTAAGCGTTGGGAGGGATTTGAACTCCGTACCTTCCTATATCAACAAATCCTCGAAAGCCACTACACCAACACACGAACTATTACTAACTTCAAAAAAGGTAATTTATTTATACAACATAAAAGCATAGACGCTGCATCATACAAAATCAGACTCCTATGTAAGACATGTATCCACGGAAAATGCATTTTAAACTCGGGCTGCGTGGAGGCTGTTATTTTGAACATTTAAAAGAAATACAATTCAAAGTACCAAATACACCTCCTAAAAATATGTACATGATATAAGCTTTTTGAGTGTGCAAAATTTTAATCCAGATTTGAATTATGTTTGGGCTACACAAAAAAGATAATTCAGACAGGATCTAAAGGTGCACTGTTTACAAACCTAGATCACTATTTTTGTCTTTTCTATGTTGCTTAGGACACAAAATATTTTGGATTAAAAATTTCATTTTTTAGAATTTTTCACATCTGTAGAACACGTATTTTTAAATGACCAAAATAAAATCTTATGTGTGGTCTAGGTGTATACACTCAATCAATCAAGGTCCACTTCACTTGTGTGTGTACGCGCTAGTATACATAATGTTTGTGTGTATAGACAAGATAAGACGAATTAGCCTGAAAATAATAATGTATAATAAATGGCCGCTCTTAATACAATCAGATTGGTGCATGTGTTGTAATGGCAAGCTATATATATTCAAGGGCGTAGATTGTAAGTTCAATTCCCATGATTGTCTTATTTCTTTTTTTATTTATTATTTATACTGCCACTGATAGGTGTGCCCGCCTGTCAGGCCTAGGAAAATAGCATGCAGCAGAAAAAAAGATATTCATTTTGAAAACATTTGATGCATAATGTCAGCTTCAGAATAAGTTTTGGTCAAAAGATGGAAAAATTCATTCAAAATCATAGAAATTCGATTGAATTGGACTAAAATGCTTTCAGGTTGCAAGTTGTGGGACTAATATTGCTCACTTTACAAGATGTGAGACTAAAATGCACCCATGAGATAAGTTGTGGGACTAAAAATATATATACCTCTTTTTCTGGAGTAGTGTTAATTCGAGGTTTTGCAGACTGGGCCATTTCTGACTCAGCCTCGTCCTCGTGAAAGGTGGCTTGGCGTGACCGTCACGCTGCCGGAATAGTCTGGCCATGAAATTTGGTACTGCTAGTAGCACACGTTTCGATCAGGCACCTTCTTTTACTGGACAACAGGGCCTATAATTTTGCTGTTTAATCTTTTGTTACAAACGTTGTTTTTGAATGTTTGTTAAGTTTAAACTGCCAGAGGTTGCATAGCAATGTGTCTTCTGTTTTCATTTTTGCAGGGAAATATATATGTCTGTGTTCGCAATATACATTTTTTTAGATCAAAGGGTTTATGCCCTCTTCCATTTCATCGAAACAAAACAATGTCACAAAGTCGCAATATCAATTGCATGTCCTAACCAACTGCTAAAACCATCTTCCAGGAACATGAAAGTAAAACTAGCAGTAAACACACAAGCCAAAACATCCTCCTACGACCCTTTTTAAGACTGAACTATAAATTAGTTCATTTTATCAAACTAGCGAGGGTTAGAGGGTACCGTAAATGTGACCAATTTTTATTCCTAATTATTACCATACTAGTATATTTTTTGCAGATATATTCATATTTTTTAAAATTGTAAACAAATGGTTAAAGGAAGATAAGATCACATTTCATAAAAACCTCACCACACAACTCCACATGAATTTGGTAGCATTTTTCCCATGTCACAAAGAATCATTGTCTTTGTTTAACAGATTATGTAATGTACATAATATGAGGGAACAACTTAATAAAATTACTAATTGGTGAAGTGTTAACATGTAAGAAATATGTTTCCATCGATTACACTCTTTTATTGAATGATACAAATAATAGTTTTTTAAAGAAACTAAAAGAATAAAATGTTATAACAATAATACAAGCCATTCCAAAAGGTGGCTAGTTAGCAGGTGCCCCGACACATGGCAATATTGTGAATGTTGTTTAAGGCCCTCAATTAGTTTCAACTCTCAAAAGTAATAATCTATGTTAATTGCCTAGTGACAATGCATTCTTAGCATACTATTCCTATATTATTTTAATTGGCATGCATAGAAATGTGAAGAAGTCATGGACTTAGCAAACATTACTGGGTCTAGAGAATCTAGATCCGATTTGCATGGTTTTTCGCCAACCACCGCCCCGTGGTGGGAGGATATGATAGATAACAAAGGTGCATCTGGCATGAAAGTTTTATGGCCTCCAAATTCACCTAGAATGACTCCATACTAGACCCAAAAATCCTCCCATTAGGTATAATCATCGGATGTTATCCGAATTTTATAGACACATAAGGGATCAACAAAACTTTATAGACTTCTATTACAGATGACTAATCGTTGTCATATTAAATCATTTTTATGACCGTGTGCTCAATATTTTATCGTCATTGTAGATCGCCTTCATCTTGGTTCCATTGAAGTAGACATACATTTTCTCAATTTTGTTATAGATTTATTTGAAAACATAAAATTACTTTGGAAAAATAAAATAAGTGTTTGGGTTATCTAGTTTATTATTTTTGTAAAAACAATCAGCAAGATTGATACACATGGATGATCCACCACTAACTTTTATTTATAATAGTAAAGAATGATCGCTATTCTCGATAATTTTTATTGCTACAAGTGGTTGGTTTTGTACTAATGATGTGTTTGTTTATTTTAGTTTTCTAATAGAATAGGAGCTTGCAATATCGATGAATTTAGGAAAGTCAAAGATAAAATCATGAATTTTACTAAAAATAATTTCTCTTGTGTATTTTTTCTTAGTTTTTTTGGCAAACAAAATCTAAAACAAGTATTCATGTAAATGCAGACAATAATTGTCTATAATCATGAGCCATGAACAACGAAACTCATGGAAACAAACAACTAGCTAGAACGAGGACACTAAAATAACACTATCATCAAGTGAATATTGCACTATACATGTATACAAGGTCCGTTATAATAAACTACTATAGAAATGACTAAGAGTAATAATGTATCTACTTATTTGATTATGTACCAGTATTTAAAGTTTTTGGTTTCTCACTTCTCACCATCAAATGGTAAATATATAAATGATCGACACAATGTTTGTTATCTTATTAATTTGCCAAGTTAAATTCAGCATTTCTAACAAATTCATATTAAACTTTCTTTACTTTGTGTTCACTTGTTTTGCAGACTAAATGTATGCTCATCTTTTGTGATATAATATTCGACATGCCATATGCTATCATATCATACTAGACAATGATAGCGCGCATTGTCGCGCCCGTCCATTTACAGAATCTATTTATACTCTTTTTCAAAATATATCTATATTCAAGTTTAGATAAACTATGTCAAGTAATTGAAATGAGGACACAAAAGGGGTAAACATGATACACTCACCTAAATCGTATGTTCTATTTAAATTTATCTCCTTCACAATATAAGAAGGAAAAAATATCAAGACCGACCTTAAAATATTTATTTTAGTAAAATGAATCACTCCTTCAAATGAGATATTTAGCATCAGTTGGGATAAATAGTGATGTAAATTGTTCCAAATTCAGAGCTAATATGGTTGGTGATGAAGCTGCCCCGAGTCTTGCTTTAGTTTCAATGTGAATTAACCTATGCTTTTTTGTCTAAAAAAATTGTTCCAAAATTAATCTATGTTTTTGTGTTAGAATGTGTAATAAGAAATTGTTGTCTAAACACAACATAGGCACAGATAGTTGGATATTGTATAGAATATGGAAGTCCACATGAACAAACCTACAGCCATTGGAAATCTTCAATGGCAGAATTCTCAACGACCAAAAAGCTAGAACCTGCCTCTACGGATTCTTTGAACCAGTATACCAAAACCACTAAAGATCACTTGGGCGGCAGTATCTGCAAACAAATTTAAGAGCGGAGAACAAAATTAGGCGTCCGGATTGAATACAAGATTTGAGGGAAGGTGTTATAGTGGTAAGGGAAAATTAATCTACAACAAAGTTCTTTCTAGAGGGGCAACTTTGCTAGAGGAAGGAGGAGGAAATGGGGTGACAGTAGAGAGCATATATTCTGCTGATGGCAAAAGAGAAATTGCTACTGACCTCAACCTGCCGCCCCTCCTTTAACGCCTTGTAGAAAAGGCTGGTTTATTTCTTTCCTACTACAACTCTCCCATGCTATTGCAGCTAGCACTTAATTGCGTCGAGCCGCTGCTATCGGACGGTTTGCCGAACGAGGCGCTGGAATCGATCACACATCAGTTCTGCTGAATCGCTCCGCCACATTGGTCTGCCCGTTTGTAATCTCGGTCAATTTGTTTCCTAGAGGTTGTATGGCCCATCACGATGAAACAAGTTGACCCAGTTCACAAGATTTCATGGTGGTCAATTCGTGGAGTAGCAGCCTTGTCAATGTTGGGCTCGTCTGGTTGTAGGAAAAAGTGCCGCTGGAGGACGGTCGATTTGGTTCGACCTGAAATTGTCGTGGTTGCTCCTAGCTTGGTGAGTTATACTGTTACTTAATTAAATTTTAGTCTTTTGACTATATAACATAAACATAATGATCCTAGGTATTAGTATGTGTATTTGTTACTTAGTTTTAGCATGTTAATAATTACAAATACATTTGTTGTGCTAAATTGAACCAACATTTCCCCCAATATTTTATTTTTAATTTGGTATTAATGAAACCTCGTTTCAAAGGGATTTCACCTAAATCTATAGTTATAAGAACCTTGATGTATTAAGTGCCTTTATATATGTGCCATTGTATATAGTGCACTTAAATGTTCACGAAATTTAATCTGGTATTTTAAATTATATGTATGAAGTTCAAGTATAAATTAACTTAATGTTCAAAACTGTGGGTCGTTATAACAAGTAATTTGTTATCAAATACATCATCTTCTCTTGCTCGTTAGTGTTGCTTATTTTGTTCCCAAAATGTGGATCCAATTCAGAGATACCAATGACAAAGCCTCTCTTAAACCCTAGTCTAGTCCTCATGAGAACTACCTAATCCAATGTGGTTTGCATGTTCACATGCTAATTTTGAGAAACATATATAAAGAAAGACTTATGGATGTAATTTTAATGTAGAAGGTACTATATTGCTTGAACATGTTGGTGTATACTACCTCCGTTCCTTAGAATAAGGCCTATAAATTTAGTCAAAAGTTAAAGAGTACAAACTTTTACTGAGTTTATAAGAAAAACTATCAATAACTATGAGAATAGATAGCTACAGTATGAAAATATATTTCATAATGTATCTAATAAGATTGATTTGACCCTACAGAGGTTTATAGTTTTTTCTAAAAATTTAGTCAAACTTTGCAATGTTTGACTTTTGACAAAAATTATAGGCCTTATTCTAAGGAACGGAGGGAGTATTTTGATAAGTCTTTTAGGACTCTAGATAAGAGGCCCTAGGCGAACACACTTACCGCTGCAGCTAACATGCAACCTTGATAGAATATACAATATTGTATGTGCAAGTAACTCTTGATGATGAAATGATTCGTAAGAACAAAAATGAAGGGTATTTATATATTTTCTTGTATTCAAATGTTATAATTGGTGATTTTTGTATTTTAGTACTACAATGTTATCAAAACTACTGTAGTATTTGTGCTAATATAGATATAGGCCCCTTCTTTTCAGCTTGTTGGCCAGCTTCTTCCAGAAGCTACCCTCGACTAGCTTCTCCTAGAATCTCATCTGCCAAAATTGTTTATACTTTTAAATTAACATTGAAACTACTAGTAAAAAGTTTGAATGAATTTTGAAGATGCGATTCTGGGAGAAGCTGGTCGAAAGTAGCTTCTGAGAAAAGCTGGTCAAAAAGCTGAAAAGAAGGAAGCCTATAGTACTATGTGACAGTGAAATATCACTTGACATAGTGTAACCAAAGCATAGCTCCAAACGCAGACGTGAGAAGCATTGAGAATCATCCGCCATGGGCCACAGAAACAAAACAAAACAGAGGAAAGGAAGCAATCCGAACCCAAACGAAGACACCAATAGCACTCATCACTAGTCAACAAAAAGGAAATTTGACAATAAGCAGGCAGCGTATCCACTCATCTGCGGAGCTCCAGGCCGCGGCTGCCGCTGCTGCTCTGCTCTCCCCCACACCAGATGGCCTCCTCCTCCTCCTCCGCAGCCACTGCCTGCTTCCTCTCCCCGCCGCCGCGCCCGCGGGCGCGCCATTTCCTCTGTCACCTACCGCGCGCCGCGGCCACCAGGACGAGCCCGGCCCGCCCCCTCGCTCTCCCGGCCTCGCCGCCCCTGCTCCGCGACCTGGTGGACCCCGCTGAGGCCGCGCGGCGGCTGCTGGCGTCCGCCGCGGGCTCCCTCGTCGTCGCGCTCGCCTCCGCGGCCCTGATCCTCGGCGACCCGGGGAGCGCGTCCGCGTTCGTCGTTGCCACTCCGCGGAAGCTCCAGGCCGACGAGCTCGCCACCGTGCGACTCTTCAAGGACAACACCCCCTCCGTCGTCTACATCACAAACCTCGCCGTCAGGTACCACTCGACCCCATCCTCCCGCTCCACGGTGCCTATTGCTCGGCGTTGGTGTGATTGCTATGCTGGGTTCATGCTGATCCGAACCTCTGAGCATTTTGTTCGGTTTGGTGCAGGCAGGACGCCTTCACGCTGGACGTGCTCGAGGTGCCGCAGGGGTCCGGCTCGGGCTTCGTCTGGGACAAGATCGGACACATCGTCACCAATTTCCATGTCATCCGGGGCGCCTCCGACCTCAGGTTGGTTGTCACTGAGCTGCTCGCTGCCGATCTTCTTCAGCAAAACTCAAACAGCAGCATGACAATTCTGGTTACCAAGGTTCATACAATGGTGTTGATCGCTGTGGAAATTTAATAACTCGAGTGAATAGACGGCGAAATTGAGTTGCAGAACCGCAATTGGATGCTGATAAGAGTGGATATTGCAGATGTGGCTGCTGAGTTTCACTAGAACAGTGGACTGTTAACACTTGCTGCTAACTGCTCGTTATCAGTCGGATTCCTTGTTCCTGGCTACATATGTCCATAGGCTGTAGGCTATGGGTTAACTAGTAGAGTAGATGTTTGATTTCACGCATCACTGAAGCTTTAGAGTGACTATAGTTTGCATTCCATATGTCATAATTTCATCCAGTACTTAGTGCTAGACCTGAGCCTTTAATGCAAAATATTTCATGCTCAAAGTTCCAAAGTTCATTATGGCCTATACCACATTTAGCGTCCAAGTCATGTTTTATCTGTTGCCTTGCCGAATGCTAATGTGGCATGATGTCAATTTACTCAGATAATATGCAGACAGTAATGACAGGGTTGAATTGTATTATGGCGAAGTGAAGTTACCGTTTTAGTTTTATGCAGGGTCACGCTTGCTGATCAGTCAGTGTATGAAGCTCAAGTTGTCGGATTTGACCAGGACAAGGATGTTGCTGTTTTGAGTATCCAAGCACCAAAGGATAAACTAAGACCTTTACCAGTTGGTGTGTCAGCAGACTTACTGGTTGGTCAGAAAGTTTATGCTATCGGAAACCCAGTGAGTGCTTCTTACACCAACTGTTTTGCAGATTATTTTTACATGCCAACTGTTATAAAAATTTCACACAGCACTGTGCTATTATGTAACATTTTTGTTCGATGTTTTTGTTACTTACAGTGTTCCTTCCTTATTTATTTGTTTTTGTTGAAATTCCCAACCTGAGCAGAAGTTTCCTTATGGCCAGTCTTTTCTGTTACTGATTATGTCGTGTAGCAATATTGTAGCAAGAGAATGCATGATACACCATACACAACTACAACATCACAGACAAGTAATAAAACTATTAATCATGTCCAACGGCCAATAGGTGAAACAGATTTTATAGGAAGTAACTATATATGGCATATGTTTCAGATGGAAAGATATGATATTAAAACTCAAGCTATTTGGGCTTGCTATTTTGTTTATGTGCATGTTACCTTCCAACTAATGATAACTATCTAATAATTTTTTTTAATGTATTTACAGTTTGGCCTTGACCACACGCTTACAACAGGTGTTATCAGGTATAATATTATTGATTCGTTGAATTGATTGCTCATTGGCTTATTCTTATGTTCAAATTGTAATAAACTGAGACGCTTTTATTTTGCAATGATTGTTGATTCCCGTAGTGGATTGCGTAGAGAAATTAGTTCAGCTGCAACAGGACGTCCTATACAGGATGTGATACAGACGGATGCTGCTATCAACCCTGGCAACAGCGGAGGTCCGCTTCTCGATAGTTCTGGAAATCTGATAGGTGTAAATACTGCTATATACTCACCTTCAGGAGCATCATCTGGGGTTGGCTTTTCCATTCCGGTGGATACAGTATGTAACTTGACTTAATTTATAATTTTTCAATCTGTTCTGGTTCTTTGTTTCTTACTTATAACATGTATTTCGACCCTATTTCAGGTTGGTGGTATCGTGGACCAGCTTATACAGTTTGGGAAAGTGACAAGACCTATTCTGGGGATAAAATTTGCCCCTGATCAATCCGTGGAGCAGCTTGGCCTAAGTGGAGTGCTGGTCTTGGATGCTCCTCCAAACGGACCAGCTGGCAAAGCGGTACTGTCTGTCGATATTATACACATTCTTCCTCCAAATTCAGTGGAACTTAATTGGGAACCACCAGTTTTTCTTACAGTAGCCATACTCTAGTCTTGTTTCAGTTCCAGTTAACAATCTTACATCTAGCATTAGAATACCCCCTGTTGTTACTCCAGTACATTACATCCTCTGTTGAACAATGTTCTCCTATCCTTTCTCATTATCAGAACCAAGAATAGCTTAAGAAACAGAGCAGTTAATAGGATACTAAAACTCTTCTTCCTGTCCCTTCAATATAATTTTAATGGATTTTTCTACACGTGTTCCTGCAGTACAAGACTTGTGCAGCTAAATTTTCTATTTGCCATGGTCGTATGCAGGGTCTGCAATCAACCAAACGGGATGCCTACGGGCGGCTCATCCTCGGGGACATAATCACCTCGGTGAACGGTACAAAGGTAGGGAACGGAAGCGACCTGTACCGGATCTTGGATCAGTGTAAAGTGGGAGAGACGGTAATAAGCTTTCGGTGCCTTTTTTCATAAGGAATGAAACCGTGTAGCCTTCGTAGCTGCGAATGTACCGACATCTGTTGTGTTACAGGTGACGGTGGAGGTACTGCGTGGAGATCAAAAGGAGAAGATCGCCGTGGTCCTTGAACCGAAGCCTGACGAGACATAGTGAACGGGAGGTCCTTTCTGGAACGCATTCTCACGTAGGTCATGTAACTAAAGTCTGAGTCGAGTATACAAGGCGCTAGCATGTTCGCCTGCCGCGGAACTCCTTGTACATAATTCATGTTTGTAAATTTTTCTGTGGTGAAAAGGAAAGGAAAAAAAAAGAAAGAAACAAGCTGACTTGACTTGATGTTCCTGATCTGCTCGCGTTGTGCAAGTGGTCCCGTGGTGTATCTTATCTGTTTACATGTGTATGCGATGCATCTAGCATCTAACCTACCTGTATTTTATCACTGGGGCCATGCTGGGAACTGCAAGTTGTGCTTTGAAAATGAGGACTGAATGGGATATTGGGGTACCAGAAAGTTGTATTTTCTATGCTCGCTCGCTATCTGGATCTGATCGAGGTTTTAGGTTGCAGCTAAAAGAAGGTTGCATCAAGCCAACAACTGAGTTTCAACTGAAGTTTTTTGATTCTAATGTCGAATACTCCTTCCGTCATAAAAAAGATGTCGTAGATTTATCTAAATTCAAATGTATCTGTTTACATGTGCATGCTATACATCCAGCATCATCTAACCTACCTTGTGACCTTATCTACTAGTACACTGTATTTTATCACTGGGGCCATGTTGGGAACTGCAAGTTGTGCACACAGCAATTTAAATCTTTCTGGCCAACTTCTGTGCTGACTTTTTGTTGGAGAAGTTGATGCCACTGCACTCTCTGTGCTAATCACGAATGTGACAGCTATTATTAGTAGTAGTATAATAGACCATCTCATCTCATGACCGCTGGCTGCATTAGCTGTCGTGATTGTCAAACATTCTGCCATGTTAACATCCCACCTGTAATGTCTTTGGGGGCCAACTTGTTCCAAGCTCAAAGAAACAAAGAAAGAAGTTCCCCATCACGACCCTAGAGAAACCCGGCGAGCCGCGGCGACCTGAGCCGTGAGAGCTGACCGCCTGGAGCGAGGAACTGATCCGCGAGCCGGGAAGGAGGCCATGCCGCCAGGAGGAGCAGGAGGGGGCGAGCATGGCTGCGCGGCGCAGGACCGCCCTCCGGCGGCTGGCGGCCGCGACGAGGGCGCGCCGCTCCATTCTACGCCGCCGCTCCCCGCCGTTGCTCTACTAGCTTCTGAGGTATGCTCCACGCCTTTTCAATCTAATCTTTCCATCCAATACTTGCACTCCGGAAGGAACAAATGCCCACACACCCAGACGGCCCGCCAGACCCCGGCGTTGTGGAGCATTTTCAGGTGACATACAAAGCTTCAGTGTCCCCGTCCTCGCCGGAGCGCGTTCGCCGTTGCGCTGCTCTGGCCCCTTCCCCGCCCGCCGTCTTCGCCGCGCCAGCTCGACCCTCCGCCGGTATACGCGGCGCGCCCACCTCTGCTCTCCCCACATACGGACCTGCTCATCACAATCCGTGATGAACACTAGCGACATTGTTATTTAGCTCATGATTTTCCTGTTTGTAGTAGGCGTATATACCTGTAGAGATCTAAAACAAGGGGACACTCTGTTTGATCAGAACCTGCGAGAATTCCTCAAGAATCCATTTTACTTGGGCTTCCAATTTACTTCAGCAGCGAGCACGTCGTCAGATTTTTTTACTACTAGGTGCGAAACTCCGTGACAAATCTGCACGTCGTCAGATTTACTCAGTTAAGCCGCAAGAACAGTCGGTTAAGATAGCTGGGAACTTGGCTTGGGATCGGTAAGATGGAAATGGTGACCATGATGTCATGTTTTTTTTACTAGGTGCGAAACTCCAAGACGAATCTGCATGCGCTCTGTTATATACAAGAACAATCAGTTTTGATAGTTGGGAACTTGGCTTGGGATAAGGTATTATTAGCAAGGATGGAAATGGTGACCATGATGTAATCTGATAAGTGTGGTGATTTGGTGCAAAAAGATATTACATTCTTGCTGTATTTTGAACATTCCTGTACCTAGAATCAATACAAGTTTCATGTACCTTGCGTGCACCACATGACGATATGTTGGTGATTCTAGAAATAGTAGACTAGGTGGGTAGCTCTAGGATACATGGTTAATGGGTTATAGATACTCGAATGATTCAATTGATTCAAGTCGAATTCTTTTCCACTTTCTTTGCAGCAGCTGCTCCTTTTGACCCATTTCTTTCTCTGATTCTGCAAACCTATAGACTGTACCTCGGTTCTGCTAGCAACTGTTTTGTTCCAAATTAAAAGATATTCAATTTTTTGAATTCCATTATGACTTATTGTTACCATGTTTAAAGATTGATCTCTTTTTTTGACATTGTTATTTTTTCTTCCGGTAATCTGCCATAAAAGTTGGACTCTAAAGAAGGTGTTTACTGCTCCTAGTCTAACTCATGATCTAAGTGGTGGAAATCCACAATAACTGAAAGTGAGTCGGGAACCCCAAATGAAAAGTTTGTTTCATTTTTACAGGAGAAGGAGCAGCAGCAAGAACATCAGCAGGAGCGGCAGCACCCGACGGCGAGCCTCCCCGAGGGCCCCCTCGTCGAGATCCTTGCTCGGGTGCCCTACAGGTCGCTCTGCCGCTTCAAATGCGTGTGCAAAGCCTGGCTTGCCCTCTGCTCCTCCCGGGACATCTGCAAGAGGTCGCCGCAGACCCTTTCTGGCTTCTTCTACACAGACATCAGTGGCCTCCATTTTCGGAATTTGTCGGGAAGAGGTCCGCCTCTGGTAGACCCTTCTCTCTCTTTCTTGCGCGAGAGCCACACAGATGTTTTTGTAGAGCAATTCGGCGATGGCCTTCTTCTCTGCAGATGCTGGAACATGGGAACCGAAATTGATTATATCGTGTGCAATCCTGCTACTGAGGAATGGACTGTCCTGCCTCCTTTAGTACTTCCGGCTCAAGTGTTCGGCCACCTGTTGCACTTCAGACCAATCGCTTACTTAGGTTTCGATGCGGCTGTTCCATCCCGCTTTGTGGTGTTTGCGCCCCTAACCAATGGTCTGAATGATTCTGGAAAAGTGGCAATCTACTCATCAGAAACTGGACAGTGGATTTACGTGCAGAGCAAGTGGGCTGCCGGAACTCTTGTGTATCGTAGTAGGAAAACACATGTCTTCCTGAATGGCACAATGCATTTGACTACTCTTCATAAATCAATAGTCACACTTGACACAGAGGGGAAAGTTTGGAGGGAGATTAAAATGCCAGATGACTTGCCAAGCAGCTCTGATATTGTTTCTGTTGGGAAGTCTCAAGGACGCTTGTATGTGTGGCAGATAGATAATCCTAATAATTGCCAGCTCTATATTTGGGTTCTCGAGGATTACTGTACTGGAAAGTGGACCCTGAAGCATACTGTTGACATTTTGGAACTGTTTGGAAGGCGTTATGGCAAAGATAAGGATTCTTTTAAGATGTTTGCAGTTCATCCAGATTGTAATGTGATTTTTCTTACCGATGGGGAGAAGATGACAGTGTCGTACGATTTGGATAATGAGGAGGTGAATGTTATCTGCACTGAAGCCATGTATGGACTACCTTATATTCCCTGTTTTGCGGAATTGATGTCAGCTGGTCATTGAGAGTCAGTGCAGCATCACGTACTCGGCGTGGCACGGCAGCTTTGTAAAAATCAGTGGCTGCTATGGGCCTACTCTTTTAATTCCATGGTGTTGTTTGAATATGTTCGAACGCCTACGTCTACAGTTTGATATTCCTATCTGATAGTGTTCTGGTGCATTACTTTGTTGCTTTGAACAATGTATTGTTAGCGAAGAATTGATTCTAAAGATAAGGGTTGGTTTGCTTTGAATATGTGAAATTACATCATGTTAGGCGCTTCCTGAATCTGGAAGAAAAAAGAGATACATCACCGGGTGTGCATGTATGGCGTTGAAATTTTTGCCTACTGTATCGGTGATATTTCCAACATTTGCTAGATGGCCTGTCTTGTTTTTAGAACATAAGTCAAAGAAAGAGATGTTTCCTAGGCATGACACCTTAACTGCTAGTATTTCTGAAAGTCTTGGAAGCTAGTTAGATTGGATTTTGTATTTCTATGCCATCTGAATATGACGAGTTCCAGTTTGTTGGTGTTCTGGTGCATTACTTTTGTGGCTTTGAACATTGTTTGCTAGCCAAAACTTTGTAAGGGTAATGGTCAGTTGTACTAACGAACCTACTCATTTAATCTGCTTGTTATGTAGTACTAGTGTTAATAGTTGTGGGCCTTGTGGTCAGTCATTGGCTGTTGATGTGGGGTAATATAAGACATGGAGATTACATTATCTATGTTTGCAATTGCAGCTCTTAGTGCCACTTGTTTTGATGCAATGTACAGCTTGCTAGACATACCTGGAAAGCACAGTTCTTTCATCTTCTTTTCTTGCTCAGGAGATGGATGACTTTTTGACGGGAAGAGAACAACATATTTCACAAATTTATATGTTTGTAGCTACTATTTATACCGGGGTAATATACGTACCATCACAAAAGTAATTATGCTTCCTCGGTGTGTTTTAATTCTTGTTCTGATATAGTTCACCGTTCTCCTGCATGAATCTAGGGTAGAGTGCTAACTTTCTAGGTCGCTTAACTTTCATTTGTAGTCCTGCTGTTTACCTAGAAGTTCATCACAAACAACCTCTTTTTATGGTAATCATCACAGCCAAATAAGTTACCTAGCCTGAACCTATATATTACTTACAGCACGTTCTGTTTCGCATATATACCAAGTGTTGTTTACATGCTGCATAGACTGTCGGAGACTCGCACTCTTTGTATGTAGAGATATTTGTCATATGAATCTGATGATAAGGGTGATTTTGCATTGTTGGTTGAAGATTCAGTTCTAGTTGAATCTGTGAAATTACAGTATGTGGGACGCTTCTTGGATCTGGAAGAACAAAGTTCTACATCATCACCTAGTGAGCATGTATAGCGTCGGATTTCTTGCCTATTGTGTAGCCGATATTTCCAGCAGTTGCTAGATGGCCTGCTTTACTTTTTAGAATATATATAAGTGAAAGAAAGAGATGTTGTGTTAGACACAGACACCATGACGGATAAGTATTTGAGAAAGGTCTTGGAAGCTGGTTAGAATGGATTTTGTTTTCTAATGCTCGGTTACCATCTAAATATGACGAGTTTTTAAGTTGCAGCTAAAAAAAATGTCCTAGAAGCTGGTTAGAATTCATGATATAAGTAGTACTTTTTTCGTCTGGAAATAAGTGACAAATGCAAGTCACTTATCTATGGACAGAGGCAGTACTATATGGGAATACAAAACTTTCTACAAACATTCTGCTGCTGCAAACTCTTCTACACACTTTTAGCTACCAGCTGTAAAATTAAAACTCGAACCAAAACATAGTTCTTCAAAGATCCATTTTTAGGTAATTCTACAAATTTCCCGGGGGGGGGGAGGACTGACAAGGTACCAGAATCCATTGGGCTATTATTACAAGCCCACCTGATAATTATAGCAGTCCTAGAGCCCATTATCTTGGAGTCACGCGCTCACAGCGACTACTTCTGCACTTCTACTACCAAAACAGCCGCCGCTTCTGGTCTCAAGAAGAGTAAACTGTACTGGCGGTCCTAATTCTTTTCCCGTACCTTCACTTTAGTCCCTATTTTTTGAATTTGCACATTTAGGTCCTAAATCTTTCGTAAGTGATTCATCTGAGATCCTAAATCGGTTTGACCACGTTGACAGTGAGGCCAATGAGGCTTACCAGGTCACTGCGCATATTTGTGAATAAGCCCCCGAGGTTCCGTTTCTTCTAAAAGGTGGTCTACTCTTTGGATCCCATGAGCCTCCGTTTGATCAGGACCTCGACGACAGAGAGGTAATCCCCCGCCCGCCTCCCTGGCGACCTTCCCATGGCCTTCCTCTTCCATGGTCGCCCCTTCCCTGCCCGTCCCTGTCCCTCTTGCCCTGGCCGGCCCCCTTCCCGCCTAGCCCGAACCCTAGTTCGTGGGCAGGACCAGAACGACGACGGGATGGTGAATGGCAGCGGCAGGAGGGTGAATGGCAGCGGCGGACGACTGGATGGCGATTTCTGGGCCTATCCCTTCTTGTTCATCTTTGTCACGAGGACACATCACCAATACAAAACAGCAACAGGTGGTTTGCAGGAATGGGTCAGCTGATCGATGAGATTGGTTTGGGGGGAAATGCCAATCTGGGCTAGATCAGAAATAGCGGCAGCGCACACGGAATAATTGTGGGAATAATACGTGTAGGCAAAGAGCTCATCCAGGCGGCATGGGATACACCGTGTGAAGCTGGTGCACGCCTGCGTGATGGAGGCTTGGTGCATTGCCGACGATGAGGGAACAAGGTAGGCATCGGCAAGCTTGTCACCAACTCAATTAAAATTTGCAAAATATCGCTTAGGGGTCGTGTTTTAGAAGAAATAGAACCTCGAGGGCTTATTCACAAATATGCGTGGTAACCTGGTAAGCCTCGTGGGATTCACTGCCGACGTGTCACCGGTCAACTCCAGTCAAACCGCTTTAGGACCTCGCACGAATCACTTATGAAAGATTTATGACCTAAATGTGCAATTTTAAAGAATAGAGACCAAAGTGAAGGTACGGGAAAAGAATTAGGACCGCTCATACGGTTTACTCTCTCAAGAAAGAGAAAAAAATCAGCTGCCGCTCCGTTCCCCATCCCTAGATTCCCGGTGAGCAGCGGCTGGCCGGCGGCCTGCGCCTCGGTGGTCGAGTCGACTTCCTCGAGGCACTGATCCGCGATCCGAGGATAAGGAAATGCCGCCAGGAGGAGGAGGAGGAGGAGGAGGAGGAGGCGAGCGTGGCTGCACGGCGCTGGACCACACGCCGGCGCTCGTCCGCGGCGGCGGGGATGCTCCGCCCCATTCTACACCACCGCTCCCCGCCATTGTTCCAGTTGATCCTGAGGTTTTCTCCACGCCTCTTCGATCTAGGGAAAATTGGTTATTTACCAAAAAGTTTATTGGCCTTGGATCATCTACTACCTAAAATTGAGTGTACTTTGGTAAAATACCTAGCGGAGACTTAATAATAAACAGTTACACTAAGCCCCTAATTAGAGCTGGCAATGAAAGACTCATGGAAGGATCGGTTTCATCAATTAAATTTGATCACGAACACTCGTTGTTCACGCATACGGCCAGCCCACTACCAGCGGCAGATCAACAACGCCGTCGCATGTGTCTATGTCTTTGAACATAGGATTACAAGTTAGCAAAGGCTGGCTATGAACAGAGTACAGGAACAAACAAAATGTATAGTTCCCGTCCAGGTAAGTTCGAGGGCGTTAGTTATTAAAGGGTATAATTTGCTTAGTTTATAGAAACCCCTTTTGGGTAAATTATAAACATAAATTTTTTGGGATATTTTACCAATGTACAATCAACTTTGGGTAGATCCAAGGCCCGTGAACTTTTGGGTAAATAGCCAATTTTCCCTTTGATCTAATCTTTGTTCCGAAAGAAATCAGGAATCCTAAATGAACCGTTTGTATCATTTACAGGAAGAGAAGCAGCAGCAGCCGTCGATGGCAAACCTCCCCGAGGGCCCTCTCGTCGAGATCCTTGCTCGGGTGCCCTACAGGTCGCTCTGCCGCTTCAAGTGCGTGTCCAAGGCGTGGCTTGTCCTCTGCTCCTCCCGGGACATCCGCAAGAGGTCGCCACAGACCCTTTCCGGCTTCTTCTACTACCCAGCCAATGGCCTCAGTTTCCGTAATTTGTCCGGGAGAGGACTGTCTCTGGTCGACCCTTATTTCCCTTTCTTGCGTGAGAGCTACGAACGCATTTACGTTAAACAGATTTGCAACGGCCTTCTCGTCTGCATATGCTTGAAACCTTGTTCAATGGGACATAAAAAGGATGTTGTCGTCTGCAATCCTGCTACCGAGGAGTGGACTGTGCTGCCTCCTATTGTATTGTCGACTCAAACTCAAGAGTCGAGCAACCAACTACTGGACTTCGCGCGGATCTGCTTAGGTTTTGACGCGGCCTTTCCGTCCCGCTTTGTGGTTTTTGTGCCCATGGCCTATTGCGGGACTGATTCTGGAAAAGTGCCCATGGCCTAAAGCATTATGTTAACGTTTTGGAATTGTTCGGAAGGCGTTATTGTGAGGATGGCAATTCTTATTCGATGTTTGCAATCCATCCAGATCGTAATGTGATTTTCCTTACCGACATGGAGAAGATGGCAGTGTCGTACGATTTGGATAATCAGGAAGTGTGTATTATCTGCACTGAATTCATGTATGGTCTACCTTATGTTCCCTGTTTTGCGGAATTGCCATCAGCTGGTCACTGAGAGTCAGCGCAACAGCTTTTAAAAATCAGTGGCTGCTATGGGCCTACTCTCCTAATTCCATGGCGTTACTTAGATATGTCCTAACTCCTATATGTCTGCAGTTTGGTACTCCCATCTGTTGGTGTTCTGGTGCATCAGTGCTTGCCTTGTGTGGTTTTGAACTATGTTTGTTAGCCAAGACTTTATGAAGGTAGTGCTTAGTTGTCATCTAATCTATTTTCTATCATGTGGTACTAATTGCTGGGGCCAGCCGTTTGCTTTTGATGTGGAGTAATATAAGACACTGAGAGTACTTTATCTATGTTCGAATTTGTTTGCATTTTCTCCTCTTTATTTCGACTTGTTTTATGCAAGTATATATATCTTCAATGTTCAGCTTGTTATCCATCGATAAAAGCTCTGTTTCTATGCATTTGTAATCATTGAGATGATTATCTGTGGATAATGTCTTCTATATTTCAGCATATATATAGGTAGGGTAAGGAAATATTAGTTCCTTTTCTGAAACCCGCATGGCCTTCGTTTGATGGTGTGATGAATTATTCAGCTAAACAGACCTAGAAAACATAGCTCTTTCATCTTCTTTTTCTCGGGGAAGAGGTCTTTTTTTACATAGTTACCTAGCTTGGTCATGTTACTTTGATTTCGAGTTTGCTGTTCACTAGAAGGCTGATCAAAAACTTCTTTCTTATGATAGTTAAGTCACCACAGCAGATAAGTTATCTAGCTTGGTCCTGTTAGTTACAGCAGCTGCTATTTTTTTTCATAGCGAGTGTTGAACCAAAGCCCGACAAAACATAGTGAATCCGTTCATCTTGGAATGTATTTCGCGTGGGTGTAAAAACTCAAGTATGCAAGGTTTTAGCGTGTTTGCCTACCATGGACTGACTTGTACATATAATTCATGCTTGTAGATTGTCTCGGGTAAAAAGTTAAGGGGAACAAGAACAAATTGGCTCATTGTTCATATGCTCGTGTGCAACCTTTTCAGAAGAGATGCATGATCTACTCCCTCCGTTTGAAAATATAAGATGTTTTAGGTTTGTGAATAAGATGTATCTAGACACCTTTTAGTGTCTAGATTCATTTGAACCTATACATTAAAAGATGTCTAGATATATCTTCTTCACAAACCTAAAACATCTTATATTTCTAAACGGAGGGAGTACATGTTTCCCTGTACTCCTGTATGTGACTGTACATCCTAGAGTTCTTTGATGGCCTATCTTATTTTTACACTCATGCTGAGCTGAGAGAACTGTACTCATACCTGCTCGATGTCGGAGGCAGCACACGTTGTAGGGTGCAACGAACATGTACAAACTAACAGCGAGGCTTAGTTAAGGGCTGACAAGGATATATGATATGCATGGCTGCACTATTAGTTTAATTTTGCGCCGCTAAACATGGACTAAAGTTTGTTAGAAAAAGAAAATGGAGTAAAGTTAAAGCTAAAGCTAATGCTTAGAGCATCTTCAACAGCTGTTGCAAAATGCCGCAGCAGTTTTCAGCGGTGCCTTCGCTGTTTTGTGGCAGCAAAACTATGGCCGCTTTACCGGTTGTCGTATTTTGCAGGGCACGGCTGCCACACTGTAACCCCTCATTTCAGAATATATATGATCCAAACTGAATCAAAATTCAAACATTTGACCACATATGAATAAACTATAGATAACCACGAAATTCACATAGCATAGCATAAATATGACATAGTCCCGATTCAAACTGAATCAAAATTCAAACATTTGACCACACATCATGAACAAACTATAGGTAACCACGAAATCCAAATAGCATAGCATAATATGACATAGTCTCGAGCATAACTTCGCATGTGCCGAAGTGTGGCGTCACAATAGAACACATCATGCATTTGCTAGAACCCACGGCTATAGTTCATGTACGAACGAATTATGAAAGATACATGACAGCAGGACGTGGCGGTACCTTTGTGGCGTTCCCTCGAACAGGTCATGTGCGGGCGGCGGGATGAAAGGTTGTTGCACATCCTCTGCCGCGGGTGCCAATGGTTGGACGAATGGTGGCACCATCTCCTCGGTCGCCGCGGTACTGGCCTTTGCACGACATCACACGACCTTCAGCTTCTTCGCCCTTCCGCCGGCGTCTGCGGTCGTCTGACGCTTGGGAACCCGGGTTGGAGGACGCAAATGGTACCCTCCCCTTCGTTGCGGGCTTGGCGGCAGCATCCTGGCTCTGATGACGTGGCGGGGGTCGACTAGGGTTGGACAAAGGTCGCGCGATGGGTGGGTAGCGGCATAGGGTTCGACAAAGCCGCAATGGTCGCCGCCGGTGGTGGGAAAGTGGACAAATCGCCAATGGGAGGCGCAGATGTAGGGATACGGGTAGGCTACACTAGCGCAAAACAAAATTTTCTACCGCGTAAACCAGGAATACTGTTGTCATAGATCACGGGATTACCACTAGACGCGCAGTTGCGGAATCGATGAAGCGCGTCGAGGCAGTATAGATGTTCTACGTCTCCTCCTCGTCCTCGTCCCACGAGCAGCTCCTCTTGCGTGGCTCGTCCAAGTGCCACAGATGCAGCACCTCCAAGGTATCCACACATGCGGGGTGGAAGCGTCAGACGCCGGACTGCTAGGTTCGCGCGTGCAACACAAGCGTGAGGTGTGGCGGCTGGGTGGAATGGTCTAAGGTCTAACCCTGGTCAACTCGCCCCACCCTCTCTTATATAGACGTTCCTAGTGGGCTTCTACATTAGCAGCCCATTAGTAGCCTAAGCCTGACCTAATTCGGATCCAATCCTAATTAGGCTTCCAGCCCCTTAAGTGTGTGACCCTATAGGTTCATATACGTATAGACATGACACGAATACACTTATTCTGTCAATAGTTGGTAGCGGCCTCTAGCAAGACGTGTCAACTCCTAAACGCATACAAAGATTATATCGGACGAACCATCACAAGGTTTAGTACATGTTTTTCCCTTTGCCTCACGATATTTGGTCTAGCTCCAAGCTGACCTCTCTTTCTCGTTACTGTAACTCGAAATCCCTTTACTAGGTTAACTCTTAACCTTATGTAGCACGGCCATGCATTTCTGGATCCGATCACTCGAGGGGCCCAGAGATATCTCTTTGAAGTAGAGAGGGGCAAATCCCATCTTGATTGACCATGCATTGTAGCATGTTTCAGGACAAACCCGAAAGCTACCTTTATAACTACTCAGTTACGGAGTAGCGTCTGATAGCCCCGAAGTAGGTCGATCCACATCTCAAGTACATGCGACAATCTCAAGTCTAAGGACAGAACGTACACGATGTGTAGAGAGAGAGAGAGCTGCAACTAATTGCCAGTCTCAAGTTGGTTCAGTCCAACCCCATGTCCATAACATGTGTCCACATCATTGGTTTGACATCTCCATGTCTATGACTTGCGAAACATAGTCATCAACCAATCAATGTGCTACTCTAATATTCATGCGTGTCCTCACATGAACTCCGACTAGGGACAACTATTAAATAACCATACAAGTAAAGAGTTTCACAAACAATTCACATAATTGCCAATCAATACAAGTTACCTGATATGGATATTCAAGGAACATTACAATAACTCATGGATACATATGAAATATAATCATCTCTATGATTGCCTCTAGGGCATATTTCCTTCAGTCTCCCACTTGCACTAGAGTCAATCTAAAATGTATCTAATACCAATTGTTCTTGTGTGCGCTTCATGCGCGGGCTGCGGGAGAGGCTTAGTCAAGGGATCAGCAACATTTGAGTCCGTATGTATTTTGCATATCATGACACTACCATCCTCAACAAACTCTCGAATCTGATGGTAACGCATGCGAATATGTTTGTTCTTCTAGTGTTGTCTAGGTTCCTTGGCCTGTGCAATAGAACCATTGTTGTCACAATAAACGTCCAAGGGATTGGATGCGTCCTAAACCACACCGAGAGCGATCAGGAAATTCCTAATCCAAACAGCTTCCTTTACGGCCTCCGAGGCAGCAATATATTCAGCTTCTGTTGAAGAGGAGGTCACCGTATCTTGCTTGGAACTTTTCCAGCTCACAGCACCACCATTCATGACAAACACATAACCTGATTGCGATTTCGAATCATCTGAGTCGTTAAGGTAACTCGCATCTGTGTAACCCTTTACACTGAGTTCACCCTCACCTCCATAAACTAGGAACACATCCTTAGTCCTTTTCAAGTACTTAAGGATGTTCTTTACCGCTGTCCAGTGACCTTCACCTGGATCAGCCTGGTATCTGCTCGTAACTCTTAGAGCATAGGAAACATCTGGGCGAGTAAATATCATTGCATACATGATGGATCCAATAGCCGAAGCATATGGAACTCTGCTCATGCGCTCACGCTCATCAGTAGTCGAAGGACACTGAGTCTTGCTGAGTTTAATATCGTGAGACATGGGCAAGAACCCCTTCTTAGCCTCTTCCATGCTGAACCGTTTCAACACTTTGTCAATGTATGTACTCTGGCTTAATCCAATTAGCCTCCTTGATCTATCTCTATAGATCTTGATTCCCAGAATATATGCCGCTTCTCCTTAGTCCTTCATCGAAAAACTATTTTTCAATGAGGTCTTAATAGGCTCGAGCATAGGAATGTCATTTCCAATCAGCAATATATCATCTACATATAAGATTAGAAATACCAGCGCTCTCCCACTTTCCTTCTTGTAAACACAAGGTTCTTGTTCATTTTTTATGAAGCCAAACTCCTTTACAACTTCATCAAATCGAATGTTCCAATGTGTCCTGCGAGTAGGTACAACTAACTTCCCGGAAAACTAGGAGTCTCTCGAGAGAGGCGATTAGGGTTCCAGGGGAATTGGCGGCGCACGTCGATCTCACCGGCGGGGCGCGAGGACGTGGGTATTGAAGGCTCTCCTGGTACTGCTAGTCTACTCTGCGATTTACGTCCGGTTTTGATCTCTCGTTCGGGGTGATCCAGGGGGAGCCTTTGCGCTCTTTCCCACCCTTGGCAAGGATCGGGCCGGGATAGATTGCGGCAGCGGCAGTATTTGGAGTTTTTCATATTCCCGATGGCAGCTGGATTTGGCAGCGGAAGAGGCAAGGTGGGCGGCTCTACGTCGCCACGGTCGGCAAGGTTTCAGATGGAAGAAGCACTAGGGAAATTGGATATCACGGACGAGGAAGCGACACCCCTTGTGCTTGATGATCGTGAGGAAGATGGAGTAAAACAGAAGTGGTCGTTGGCGGGGAAGGTACTCTTTCGCAACACTTTTCATATCCAGACGATCACGAGTGCTCTGCGGCCAGCGTGGGGCAATCCGAAGGGGCTAGTCTTCCGATCAGTAGGAAGAAATATGTTTGTGGCGGATTTTGAGTCTCTGCGGGATCGAGATCGCGTCAAGGCAGGTTCACCATGGCACGTGAGCCATAATGCTGTGATATTGGAAGAGTTCGTGGATCATATGCGTCCAACAAAACTAAAATTTGACAAGCTTCAATTATGGGCTAGAGTCATAAATCTTCCTTTCAATTTAAGGAATGAGAATTGGGGAAAGGCCATAGCAAGACAGCTTGATAAGAATGCAACATCTGTGCAAATCGATCCAGTTGGGGGCTACCTGAGGGCTAGGATTACAGTGGATGTGAACAAGCCGTTGAGGAGAGGTATGCTCATCGAGTCGGCCAAGAGACAGAGCACGGACTGGTATGAAATTCAGTATGAACAGGTCCCTTATTTTTGCTTCTCTTGTGGCCGCTTGGGACATTCCGATATCTTCTGTCCAACACCAGGAAGCACTGATGCCGATGGCAATCTGCCATTTGGACCGGAGCTGCGAGCAGATGATGACAGGAAGAAGACAGGCTCGGCGGAAAACTTTTCTAGGGACAAGCAGGGTTCTCAAAATGGCAAGCATGCAACCAACTTCTCTAGTTCAGTCCCCGAGACAGGTGAGGAAGTGAACTCCCCGGTGAAGAAAAATGCCCAACATAAGAGAAAGGGAGTTCATCAACAAGTTTATAGGAAGGTGGAGGTGCCGACCATAACTGGTAATCAGGAAGGAGGGTCGGGCACATGCAAGGAAATAGTAATGTTTCCCTCTCAAGCTACCTTGCCGGCTAGTGATGCTTTAGAAAATGATCCATCAGTGAATAGAGACCCAAAAAAGAAGAAACCGACTCCAACTACTTCGGAAAACTCGGCAGCGGCTGCAGAGCAGCCCTGCCAGTCCCAATGAGTTGCATGAGTTTCAACTGCCGGGGGCTTGGGAACCCCGAGGTAGTTCATGAGATTCGCAAGATTGCGAAACAAGAAGGTCCCTCTCTTCTCTTTGTCATGGAGACCAAGATTAGAGGTAAAAAAGTGGAAAGTTTGCAAGCCACGCTTGGTTTTGCAGGATGTATTGCAGTTGACAGTGATGCACTGAGTGGCGGCATTGGTCTATTTTGGACTAGTGACGTCGAGGTTGATCTTAAAAATCAGAGTGCATCACACATTGACGTGCAACTCCGGTGGAAGGACAAAGATCTTCCATCCTGGCATTTCACGGGTTTCTATGGGGAACCGCGTGTAGAAAATAGGCATCATAGTTGGCGCTTTCTCCGAACATTACATGAGGTGGAACATGATGCGTGGATTTGTATGGGAGATTTTAATGAGACCTTACATGGGGATGAACATATCAGTACAAGGGCACGTCCGGAATGGCAGATGAGAGCTTTTCGTGAAGCGACTGAAGATTGTTCTCTCCAGGATTTGGGATAGACGGGAGTTCCTTTTACATGAGATAATAGGCAACAGGGGGAAGCAAATGTGAAGGCAAGATTAGATCGTGCTTTGGTGAATCCTGCTTTTCTCGCTCTGTTTGAACACTCAAATGTGAGGCATATTAGTTCAACGGAATCTGACCACTGTTTTGTATTAGCGGAATTAAGAACAGCGCCACCAGGAGCTCGCTCAAAACTGGTGAAAACTTTCCGCTATGAAAACGTTTGGCAATCTCACTCTGAATATGATGAAAAGGTTAAAGAGATGTGGAGATGTGGGTCAGGCCAGAGAGGTTTGCAGGGTATTGTAGATGCTCTAGCCGGTGTGCAGAAAGAATTGGGACAGTGGGGAGTTCGAGAGTTTGGGAACCTGACAAAAAAATTTCAGAAATTACAGCGAACACTCGAGCGGATCCGTAAGAGTTCAGTGGGTCGAGGGCCGTCGGACGAAGAAAAATCCATTGAAAAACAATTGAGACAGGCTTTGCGACAGGAAGAAGTCTGGCTGAAACAACGGTCTAGAGTGCAATGGTTGCGGACCGGTGATCGCAATACGTCTTATTTTCAAGCTCAGGCAGCCCAGCGAAAAAGGATCAATCGTATTAGCACACTCCAGCGAGCGGATGATTCTTACTGTGAGCAGATGGAGGAGGTGCATGAAGAGGTACAATCTTTTTATCAAAGCTTGTATCTCTCTCAAGGATATAGGAGTATGGATGAGCTACTTGACTTGGTTGGTCCTCGGGTTACGGATACCATGAACGCATATTTAGTTAAACCTTATGAGGAAGCAGAAGTCAAGAAAGCTTTATTCCAAATGGCATCGTCAAAGGCACCAGGTATTGACGGTTTTACGGCTGGATTTTTTCAGCGTCATTGGGAACTACTTGGCCCTGACATTGTGCCGGCGTTGCTGGAGTTTCTAAATGGGGGTGAGCTACCCGAAGGTCTAAATGATACGGCAATAACTTTGATACTAAAGGTACGTAACCCACAAAGGATTTCTCAATACCGGCCGATATCTCTATGCCCGGTTCTTTATAAGATAGCTGCAAAAGCTATAGCAAATAGGCTACGAGGTTTATTAGAGGTGGTGATTGGAGAAGAGCAAAGTGCTTTTGTTCCGGGACGATTGATTACGACAATGTTCTAGTGGCTTATGAGACGGTACAATGAAGAGAAAGCGGAAGGGGAAGAATGCCTTATGTGCTGTAAAACTTGACATGATGAAAGCGTACGACAGGGTGGAATGGCACTATTTGGAGGCTATGTTAAAAAGGCTAGGGTTTGCAGATGGTTTCACAAGGCTGATTATGAAATGTGTAACCTCAGTCAGATTCTCGGTTAAAGTAAATGGGGAACTTCTCTCTTTATTCACACCCTCTCGAGGTTTGAGACAGGGAGACCCAATGTCCCCATATTTATTCTTGATGTGTTCGGAAGGACTGACAACACTCTTGAATAATTTTGGTGGAGCGTACGTGAACATGGGAGTTTGAGTAAGCGTGAACTCATCGTGGATTAACCACCTGCTCTTTGCGGATGATTGTCTAATTTTTGTGAATGCAAAGATACAGAGTGGTGAGCGTTTGAATGAAATTATCCG
This sequence comes from Avena sativa, assembly GCA_916181665.1. Classification (NCBI taxonomy): domain Eukaryota; kingdom Viridiplantae; phylum Streptophyta; class Magnoliopsida; order Poales; family Poaceae; genus Avena; species Avena sativa. The sequence goes on along the minus strand of OV702279.1, from coordinate 376,547,312 downwards.
GATTTATGCTGACTGCTCGGGTCAGGCAGTTAACCGGGAGAAGAGTTCAGTGTACTTTAGTCCAAACACTTCAAACCCGCTGAGAATTGCTATGAAGAATACCTTGGGCATTGAAGTTGAGGCTTTTTCAGAGCGTTACCTAGGACTCCCAACGGCAGTTGGTAGGATCACCAGCGGCACTTTTGATCATATTGGTGAGAGGTCGAGGAGCAAGATGCAAGGGTGGACAGAAAAAAGGTTGAACTCATGTGCGGGAAAAGAAGTGCTTTTGAAAACAGTCATTCATGCCATTCCCACATATAGCATGACCTGTTTTAAGTTGACAAAGAAGGTGTATAAGCAGCTTACTGCATATATGGCTAGATTTTGGTGGAGTAGCTCACTGGATAAAAGATCACTTCATTGGATATCATGGGAGCAACTCACGGTACCAAAGTGCAAGGGATGGATGGGGTTTAGGGATCTTGAATTATTTAATTTGGCGCTCCTTGGTAAGCAAGGATGGCGACTGCAAATGGACTCAACCTCCCTGTGCGCAAGAGTTTTGAAGGGCAAGTATTTCCAGCAAACAGACTTCATGCATGCAACAGCACCGAAAAAGTCTTCAGCTACATGGAGAGCTATTATAGCTGGGAGGAAGGCATTACAAACGGGCCTGATTAAGCGTGTGGGGAATGGGAGGTCTATTTCCACATGGAGTGATAAATGGATTCCCAACACGGCCACGATGGCACCAATAGGTAGAAAAGGAGAAGCTGTACTAGACAATGTAGCAAGTCTCATTGACACTTATAGCTGGACCTGGAAAGTGGCAGTGGTTAGAAATAATTTCCTAGCACCCGATGCCGATGCAATTCTCAATATACCGCTGAGATTGGGTGGAGGGGAGGATTATATGGCTTGGGCGTTCGAGAAATCGGGTAACTACTCTGTTAAAACAGCATACCGTGCTCTGGTGACTCAAAACGAGCTTCGAGCTCTAGAGGAAGGGACGGTCATGGGATCTTCAACTTCGGAAGAACAGATGTGGAATTCTCTATGGAAATTGAATGTCATGCCAAAGATTCGTGTGTTTTGGTGGAGAGTACTTCGAGGAATTCTTCCAGATTCAGTTACTCTCAACTATAGACACATCAAAGAAAATGGCACATGTGAGATATGTGGGGCCATGGAGGAGGACCTGATGCATGCGTTAGTACACTGCTCGCATGCACAGAATTTTTGGGCTGCAGCGGGGGAAGTTTTTCACCTCAAACTACCTTGGCTACATCCAAGAACATGGAACAGAGATATACTCTGTGACCAAATGTTTACTGAGAGAGAACGATGCCAGATTATAACGATAATGTGGTCAATCTGGACGTCTCGAAATCGTTGGACACATGATAAAGAGGCTTATGCATGTGGTTTCTATGAAAAAAGCAAAAGAAACCTTGCCATTGTTGGAAGTTCCTGTCAAACAGATGGCAATCCGGGATGGTCAGTGCTGGCGGCCACCGGACCCAGGCTGGGTGAAAATAAACATAGATGGTGCTGTCTCAGCTCAAGAACTCAAAGGAGGGGGAGGTGGTGTTGCAAGATCACATACAGCCTTTTTGGGAGCTTGGAGCAAACCCTATGATGGGGTTACTGATCCTCTCATCGTGGAAGCGTTGTCCCTTCGTGATGGTGTTATGTTTGCAAGGCTAAGGGGATTTTCGCATTTGGTGATCGAGACGGACTGTCTAGAGGTGGTGGATCTCTGGACCTCACGCTACAACTCGCGTTCTGTTGTGGCGCCAATCCTAGAAGAAATTGGAGATATGGTGAGCCAGTTCTCTTCGTTTTCAATAAAGCATGTTATGAGAGAGGCGAATTACTCGGCTCATTTGTGTGCGAAGCTTGCTAGTACACTAGAGGTGACGAGCAGCTGGCTTAGCGAGAGCCCTGCATTTCTTGTTAGTAGTCTGATGACTGATTGTAAGCTGAACCCTTTGAAATAATAAACTCCAGAGCTTCTATGCAAAAAAAATCGAATGTTCCAACTCCGAGATGTTTGCTTCAACCCATAAATGGACTTCAGAAGTTTGCATACCTTTCCAGCATTGTTTGGATCGACAAAACCTTCGGGCTACATCATATACACGTCCTCAGTTAGGATTCCATTTAGGAAATCCATCTTGACATCCATCTGCCATATTTCATAGTCGAAATGTGCAGCAATGGCTAGAATTATCCGTATAGATTTAAGCATCGCTACGGGCGAGAAAGTCTCGTCGTAGTCAACTCCTTGAACTTGTCGAAAACCTTTTGCAACAAGTCGAGCTTTATGGATGTGAACATTTCCATCCATATCAGTCTTCTTCTTATAGATCCATTTGCACTCGATGGCTTTAAAACCATCAGGCAGGTCGACCAAGTTCCAAACTTGATTGTCTCCCATGGACTCTATCTCGGATCTCATGGCGATCAGCCATTTCTCAGAGTCTGGGCCCACCATCGCTTCTGCATAGGTCGCAGGCTCATCATTGTCTAACAATAATAATTCCCGCGATTCACGGAGCCTCACCGACCTTCGTGGTTGTGGTGCTTCTCTTGCCACGGGTTCCTCAACTTGTTCTGCTATAATAGCATCACTCGTAGAAGTATCCCCGACTGGCTCATCTTGAACTTCTTCAAGTCGCACCGACCTTCCACTCGTTCCCTTTGTGAGAAACTCTTTCTCTAGGAAAACACCGCTACGAGCAACAAACACTTTGCCCTCTTCTCGGTTGTAGAAGTAATACCCTAAGGTTTCCCTCGGATATCCCACGAAAATGCACTTATCTGATTTGGGTGTTAGCTTGTCCGACTGAAGTCGCTTGACAAATGCATCACAACGCCAAATCTTTAGAAAATACAAACTAGAATTCTTTCCAGTCCACATCTCATATGGTGTCTTAACTACGGATTTAGATAGTAACCTATTAAGTGTGAAAGCTGCCGTTTCTAGAGCGTAACCCCAAAATGACAATGGCAAATTCGACTGGCTCATCATCGATCGAACCATGTCCAACAAAGTTCGATTGCGCCGTTCAGAGACCCCGTTTCTTTGAGGCGTTCCGGGTGGCGTGAGTTGTGGAACAATTCCGCAACTCTTAAGATGATCGCTAAACTCGTGACTCAAATATTCACCTCCACGATTAGATCGCAAGGCCTCTATTTTCTTGCCACGTTGATTCTCTACTTCACTATGAAACTCCTTGAACTTTTCAAAAGTTTCAGACTTATGCCTCATCAAGTAGACATAACCATATCTACTGAAATCATTAGTAAAAGTAATAAAGTAGTGATATCCTCCTCTGGCTGTCGTGCTCATTGGTCCACATACATTAGTATGTATGAGTTCCAACAAGTCCGTCGCTCTCTCGGGTAAACCCGAAAAAGGCGACTTGGTCATCTTTCCAAGTAAACAAGCCCGACATGTCTCGTATGATTCAAAATCAAACGAAGTTAGAAGACCATCACCATGGAGCTTCTTCATGCGCTTTTCACTTATATGCCCCAAACGACAATGCCATAAATAGGTAGGACTCAAATCATTAGGCCGAAGCCTTTTAGCACTAACATTGTAAACAGACGCATCATCAAGATTTAAGATAAATAACCCATTCACAATGGGAGCATTAGCCATAACCATATCATTCTTAGAGATTACACAACCATTGTTCATACTCTCAAATGAATATCCATCCATCATCAAACATGAAGGTGATAAAATGTTTTGACCCATACTAGGAATGTAATAACAATTATTCAACTCCATAATAAATCCTGACGGAAGGTGAAGTTGCATGACGCCGACGAACGATGCAGCAACCCTTGCTTTATTTCCGACGCGAAAATCCACTTCGCCTTTCTGCACTTCTCTAGTCCTTATTAGCCCCTGCATCGAATTGCAAATATGAGCAACCGATCCGGTATCAAATACCCAAGAGTTAACATAGGAATCAGCGAGAAGAATGTCCACAACATTTACAACAAGCGTATCTGAGTGGGAAGTACTCTTACTTCCACTCTTCTTCAAAGAAGCATGGTACTTGCTGCAGTTTTCTCTTCAAGTGGCCTGCAGGTCCAGCCTTTTGCTTGGGTGCAGACTTAGGGATCGTATCCTTAGCCTTGCCCGTCTTCTTCCAAGAAGTACCCTTTTTCTTGAAGCTAGTCTTCTTCTGCACAGCCATCACATGGCTATGACCTGCACACTTCTTCATGTCACTTTCTGTTGTTTTAAGCATCCTGCATAACTCATTAAGTGAAGGGTTTCGCGGCATAGTAAATCAAAATTTTCTACGGATGCGAACAGAGGGAAGCCAAGATCTAATCTAGGAGATGCAAACAACGAGAGAGATTGGATTATATCTTCATACCCTTGAAGATTCGCACAGCGGAACGTTCGTCGTAACGTGGGTGATGTAGTCGTACTCGCTTCTCCTCCTCGCGATCCGATCCGATCTAGCACCACAAGTGGCGGTGCCTCTGTGAGATGCACACGTGCAGCACCTCGACGTCTCCTCCTTCCTCGGACCAGCAAGTATGGTGGAGAGACGGATTGGATCTACAACACGACGGCGTGGTGTATATGGTGGAGAATTTCTGCAGCAGGGCTTCACCTACAAACAGTCGGGAGGGAGAGAGGAGGGCAGCAGGACGGCTAGCTCTTGGAGGGGAAGGTGTGGGGGGGTGGTGCGCCCCCAGCCCTCTATATATAGAGGGGTGGGCGCAGCCCTAGCCCCTCCCCCAAGCCAAAACCGGCGTCCCCAATGAGGAGGAGTGGGGGGGCAAGGAAACCCCCCTTCTAGAAGGTCTATCTAGGGTTTAAACCCATCTTGGCCGGCTGGGCCCTATGGGGCCTTGTGCCCCTGTCCCAATGCGGCCAGGGCACTCCCTCATAGTCCCATGCCCCCTCCCGGAAGGTGTGGCCACGTTGGTCCCCTTCCGGAAGGTTCTAGAAGCTTCCGGTACAATACCGATTAACCCAGAACAATTCCGAACTCCAAAAACTGCACTGCCTTATATGAATCTTATTCTCCGGACCACTCCAGAACCTCTCGTGATGTCCCGGATCCCATCCGAGACTCCGAACAAAAACTCATAAACCAATTATCCAATCTATCCTAGCGTCGAGACACGTTAAGTGTGTGACCCTGCGGGTTCGAGAATATGCAGACATGATCTAATATCAATAATCAACAGCGGGGTCTGGAAACCCATATTGACTCCCACACATTCATCGATGATCATATCGGATGAACCACGATGCCAGGATTCAATCAATCCCATATATATATTCCCTTCGTCTCACGATATTTTACTTGCCCGAGATTTGATCGTCGGTACCGTCATACCTAGTTCAATCTCGTTCACAGCAAGTACTTTACTCGTTACGTAATCCGATATCACTTTGTGATTAACTCCTTAACCACATGCTTGCAAGCGGTGTTGATATCGATTACCGAGTGGGCCCGAAGTATATCTCTCCAACTTGGGAGGGACAAATCCCATCTCGATACATACAACCCAACAGATACTTTCCGATCACCTGAGAGACACCTTTATGATCACCCTCTCATAGGATGACGTTTGATGACCTCAAAGCTTTCTTCCGATACCAAGGAGTTGTATCATCTCATGGTCTAAGGAATACAATATTTGACATAAGAAAAGCTTCGCAAAGACGAACACGATGACACGATCTAATTGCTTCGCTTAATTTGGGTATGTCCACCATATCATTCTCCCAATGATATGATCTCATTATTAATTGACAACTCATGTCCATGGTTAGGAAACCTTAACCATCATTAATCAATGAGCTAGTCCATAGAGGCGTACTAGGTACACGGTGTTGTTCACAAACCACACAAGTATTAAAGTTTCCGCTTAATACAATTCTAGCATGGAATATAAACATTATCATGAACAAGAATTATAATAATAACAGCTTTATTATTGCCTCTAGGGCATAATTCCAACAAGAAGATTATAATAAGTTTGATGAAATTCTGCCCTTCACAGTGAAAACTGACCCAAGCATTCCGTTAAGTAAAGAAGATGCTCCATGGTTACGTCTGAAGCGATCATAAGGAAGGACATATACCAAGAAGTTCATGCTCATATTATGTAACTCTAGTTCATGTCTTTCACGGTTTGTGGCTTCACCGAAGGATATCTTTCGCGGTTTGTGGCCTTTAGTCCCGGTTTTGTAGTCTCAGATTTTAATATTAATAAATGTCTTGAGTGTTAGTCCCGTTTTGTGGCTGGACCGGGACTATGAAGAAGTTGTCCCGATTCGTACTTACCATTAAGATCTTATCTCCAAACGCACGCAGTCACATATTAGGGAGTGCCTATATGACCAGTTTCTTGGAGATGCAAGCTTCGTAGCAATTTGGAACAAATCCAAAGCTCTTGATCACTTGATCAAAACGAAGGTTCCAACTCCGAGATGCTTGCTTCAGTCCATAAATAGAACGCTGAAGTTTGCACACTTTATCAGCATCCTTAGGATCGACAAAACCTTCGGGTTGCATCATATACAACTCTTCATCAATGTTTCCATTGAGGAATGCAGTCTTGACATCCATCTGCCATATTTCATAATCATGAAACGCAGCAATTGCTAATAAAATCCGAATGGACTTAAACATCGCTACGGGAGAGAAAGTCTCATCGTAGTCAACACCTTGAACTTGTCGAAAACCTTTCGCAACAAGCCGTGCTTTATAGACGGTAACATTACCATCCGCGTCCGTTTTCTTCTTGAAGATCCATTTGCACTCAACGGCCTTTCGGTCGCTAGGAGGGTCCACCAAAGTCCATACTTGGTTTTCGCTCATGGATCCCAATTCGGATTTCATGGCTTCTAGCCATTTCTCAGAGTCTGGGCTCATCATCGCTTCCTCATAGTTCGTAGGTTCACTGTCTTCAACTAACAAGACAGTCAAGACAGGGTTGCCGTACCACTCAGGAGGGGCACGTGACCTTGTCGACCTGCGACGTTCAGTAGCAGCATCGTCCGAAGCTTCATGATCCTTGTCATTAGCTTCCTCTATTGTTGGTGCAGGCGGCACTGGAACAATTTCAGGTGCTGCGCTACTCTCCAATTCAAGAGAAGGTTCAATAACCTCGTCTAGCTCTACTTTCCTCCCACTCACTTCTTTCGAGAGAAACTCCTTCTCAAGAAAGGAACCGTTCTTTGCGACAAACACTTTGCCTTCGGTTTTGTGATAGAAGGTATACCCAATAGTTTCCTTAGGGTATCCAATGAAGACGCATTTCTCCGCTTTGGGTTCGAGCTTGTCCGGCATCAACTTCTTGACGTAAGCTTCGCATCCCCAAACTTTAAGAAACGACAACTTAGGTTTAGCACCAAACCACAGTTCATACGGTGTCGTCTCAACGGATTTAGATGGAGCCCTATTTAAAGTGAATGCAGCGGTTTCTAATGCATAACCCCAAAATGATAACGGCAAATCAGTAAGAGACATCATCGATCGGACCATATCTAATAGGGTTCGATTCCGGCGTTCAGACACACCATTGCGCTGTGGTGTTCCGGGTGGCGTGAGTTGTGAAACGATTCCACTTGCTTTAAGATGCGTGAGAAAATCATAACTCAAATATTCACCTCCACGATCGGATCGTAGAAACTTAATCTTTCTGTTACGATGGTTCTCCACTTCATTCTGAAATTCTTTGAACTTTTCAAACGTTTCAGATTTATGTTTCATTAAATAGATATACCCATATCTACTTAAGTCATCGGTAAAAGTGAGAAAATGGCGATATCCACCGCGCGTCGAAACACTCATCGGTCCGCATACATCGGTATGTATGATTTCCAACAAGTCCGTTGCTCGCTCCATCATACCGGAGAACGGGGTTTTTATCATCTTGCCCATGAGGCATGGTTCGCATGTGTCAAATTATTCAAAATCAAGAGACTCCAAAAGTCCATCTTAATGGAGTTTCTTCATGCGCTTTACACCAATATGACCTAGACGACAGTGCCACAAATAAGTAGTATTATCACTATCTACTTTGCATCTCTTAGCCTCAATGTTATGGATGTGTGTTTCATCCTTTTAGAGATTTAGAAGAAATAAACCATTCACAACAGGTGCATGACCATAAAAGATGTTACTCATATAAATGGAACAACCATTATTCTCCGATTTAAATGAATAACCGTCTTGCAATAAACAAGATCCAGAAATAATGTTCATGCTCAACGCAGGCACATAATAACATTTATTGAGGTTTAATACTAATCCTGAAGGTAAAACTAAGGAGAGCATGCCGACGGCCATCACATAAACTCTTGATCCGTTGCCAACGCGCATCGTCACCTCATCCCTCGCAAGCCGCCGTCTATTCCATAGCTCCTGTTTCGAGTTACAAATATTAGCAACTGAACTAGTATCAAATACCCAGGCACTACAACGAGGGCTAGTAAGGAAAACATCAATAACATGTATATCAAATATACCTTTGATGGTGCCAGCCTTCTTGTCCGCTAAGTACTTTGGACAGTTGCGCTTCCAGTGACCCTTGTCCTTGCAATAGAAGCACTCAGTGTCCGGCTTAGGACCAGACTTGAGCTTCTTCTCAGCAGGGGTAGTGCGCGTGCTGCCGCCCTTCTTGAAGGGCTTCTTTGCTCCCTTACCTTTCTTAAAGGTGGGCTTGTTGACCATCAACACATGATTATCCTTTTTGATGTCCACTTCTGCGGCCTTCAGCTTTGCGAAGAGCTCGGTGATCGTATCAGTGGAACCAGTCTGATTATGAGTCACTACAAAACTTTTGTAGCTGGGAGGGAGTGATTGCAGAACCCTGTCAATCTTGAGCTCCTCTGGAATCGTGCATTCCAGTTGCTCAAGGCGTTGACTGTAGCCCGTCATCTTAATGGCGTGCTCACTAACGGAACTCCCTTCCTCCATCTTGCAGTTAAAGAACTTCTCAGAGATCTCATATCTCTCAGAACGGGCCTGAGTCTGAAACATGGTTTTCAGCTCTTCGAGAATCTCAAAGGGCCCGGGATAGTCTTCAAAACGATTTTGAAGTTCCGGTTCCATAGCAAACAACATGGTGCTCTTAATCACACCATAATCATCTTTGCGCGACTGATAGACAGTTTTCTCATCAGCCGACGCAGTTGCAGCAGGGGGGTCACCTAACGCTTTCCCAAGGACATAGTCCTTTTGACCGCCAGATAGATGAAGGGAATATGCCCTGAGAGGCAATAATAAAGTGTTTATTATGTGTATTCCAAGTATATTATAGATGTTTATTTTGCATGCTATAATTGTATTAATACGGAAACGTTAATACATGTGTGTTTAATAAACAAACAGAAAGTTCCTAGTTATGCCTCTCTCATAAACTAGCTCGTTGATTAACAAGATGATCAAGGTTTCCTGATCATGGACATTGGATGTTGTTAATAACGGGATCACAACATTAGTGTAATGGTGTGATGAACATTCATCCAAAGTATAGCATTACGATCAAAGTCATTGAGTTTATATTGCTATAACAACTTACGAAGTGATCCTAATCCTTAGACCATGAGATCATGTCAATCACTAACACCGGAAGAGTTTCTTGATAACATCAAACGTCACACCGTAACAGGGTGATTATAAAGATGGATTCAGAACTAATAAAGTGTTATGTTGAGGCTCATGGATCGAGAGTGGAATTTGTTCATCCCGATGACGGATAGATATACTCTGGGCCCTCTCGGTGATATCACATTGATTAGCTTGCAAGCAAGTGATTTGATCACTAGAATGTTATATCACAGGAACGAGAAAAGAGTGCATGTCGGTAACGAGATCAAACTAGGTATGGAGATACCGATGATCGAATCTCGGACATGTAATATATCGTGAAACAAAGGGATTAAGATACTAGCGTAAAAGGTTCCGACGATCACAAGAAAGTCATCGTTGAATGTGTGGGAGTCAGTATGGGTCTCCAGATCCCGCTTCTGATTATTGATCTGAGAGGGGTCTCGATCATGTCCGCATTATTCACGAACCGTAGGGTGACACACTTAAGAGACACCGACATCCAATTGGAGCAAATGTTTCATGCCGAAAGAATGAACAAGCGCAGGAATTTATTTCACTAGATACCGAAACAGGTTTTCGGGTGAAATTGCATAAAGTGGTTATGCATGTGAAATAGAATTCTAGCAAGGGGTTATTTGTGAATGTTTGTCATTAAAGTAATTGACAAAATTCTGAATAAAATAAAAGAGTTTTATTTAATGAGAGTTTGCATTAAATTTGGTGGAAATTTAATGGGAATTTGAGTGGACTTTTGAGTGGAGGGATTTTAAAGGGCATTTTGTGAGTGGAGTGTCCACCCACATGAATGAAGGAGGGGAGGGGGCAGCCCCATGGCCGGCGGCCACCCCCTTGGGTGCCCCCCCCTCCTCCTATAAAAGGAGCCCCCCTCCTCACTTGTCTCTTACACCTCCTCGTGAAGGATCTCTCTCCCCCTCTAGAATTTATTCCCCATGGTCTCGGACTAGCGAGATACATGTTCCCGGTGGCTATTCGGCAAGAAAGAGTTGTGCTTCCGCTGCATCGCTGGAGCGAGGAGGCGGAGGTTGCTCGGTACCTCGAACGTGTGTGCGAGCACGGATGCGCTGTTGATTTGCGGCGCTAGGACTTCCTCTCGATCTTGAGATCGGCAAAAGATCGTCTACATCAACCACGAGTTGAACTCGTTAAGCTTTGTCGGTCTTCAAGGGTATGTTCTCTACGGATATACATCCGCCCGTTGTTTGTATCTAGTAGATAGATCTTGGTATATAGTTCACATCGTAGGAAAATTTTTGTTTTCTATGCTGCGAACCCTACAGTGGTATCAGAGCCGGATCTATGCGTAGATACTTTACACGGGTAGTACACATATGAGTATGTGGGCGATGATGATCATGTTGTTTCTCCTTTGTTGTAATTTTGGATATTGGTGGCATAGTGGGATGAAGCGGCCCGGACAAACTTTACATGTCCTCGCACATGGGACCTGTTCCACGCTTGACATGCAACTAGTTTGCATAAGTGGCTAGCGGGTGTTTGTCTCTCCTACTATAGTCAATATCTATTTTGCAAGCGAGTTGTCAACAATTTGATTATCCTCGTTGTGGTTCATGTTCGTAGGTAAGAACGGTTCTATCTCGAAAGCCCTAAGCCACGTAAAACTTGCAATGGATAAATTAGAGGCGTCTAGTTTAGATTGTTGCTGGGCTAGTGTTATGATATGGTAGTGTTGTAAGTAGAAGTATGAGATGATACTCTTACAACACACATAGCGTGTAAAATCCATAGACCTTGGATTTACACATATAGGTATGATAGTGATCATACCACGATGCACATGATAGAGATCATCTGCGGGAACCATATCATTTCACTAATAAACATATGATGTTTGATAGCATCTTATATTGCTTGTTTAGCGCTTTGTTAGCATAATAAGATGATCCCTCATTTAAATATCAAGATAAGAATGTGTTCTTCCTTTAGTATGCACCGATTATGTTTTCGTCGCTCCAAGACATCACGTGATGATCGGGTGTTCTTGGATCCACGACCATATTTCGGGTGTAAAACAGTTACACACGCGAATACTAAGGTTCTAACTTGGCTAGCCTAGCATGTACAGACATGGCCTCGGAACACGGACCGAAAGGTTAAGCATGAGTCATATAGTTGATATGATGCCCATTTGATGCTCGCCTTTTAAGCTATACCGACTCACGTGATGATCGGACTTGGTATAGTGGATTTGGTTCATGTAATCACCAAAAAGGCACGAGGGATGTCGTTTTTGAGTGGGAGTTCATTCGTAATATAGATTAGTTGAACTCAATCTTTCATACACTTAGTCTAAACTTTACAAATTCTGTTGTAGATGGCACCACCTGCTTTTAATTTCAATGTGTTCATGGAGAAAGAGAAACTAGCAACGAACGGTAGCAACTTTACCGAATGGGCCATGAATTTGAGGATTCTCCTCTCTGCTGCACAAAAGCAATATGTGCTAGAAGCGCCGTTAGGCCCCCACCTTTTGATGATGCCCCTGACGAGGAGAAGAATGTCTATCAGACTCGTCAGGAGGACCACAACTTAGTTATTGCGGCATATTGTATGGGCTAGAGCCGGAACTTCGAAAGCGTTTCGAAAACGGCAATGCATTTGATACAATGGGTGAGTTGAAAATGATTTTCGACACACATGCTGTTGTAGAGAGCTACAACGCTTCAGAAAAATTCTTTAGCTGCATGATGGAAGAGCACAGCTCCATTAGTGAGCATGTACTCAAGATGTCGGGTTACGCCGATAAGCTTGTGTCCTTGGGAATATCGATTCCCATTGACTTAGGCATCCATCGTGTTCTGCAGTCTCTGCCACCTAGCTATAAGAGCTTCGTGATGAACTATAATATGCAAGGCATGAAGAAGTCTCTCCCCGAGCTTCTGTCAATGCTTAAAACTGCAGAAGTGGAGATCAAAAAGGAACATCAAGTGTTGATGATCAATAGGAACACTGGTTTCAAGAAAGACAAGAAGGGAAAACGGAAGGGAAGTAAGGGCGGCAAGCCTGTTGCCGCGCCTGAAAATAAACCCCGAGTTGGACCTAAGTCTGATTCCGAGTGCTACTATTGTAAGGGGACTGGCCACTGGAAGCGCAACTGCCCCAAGTATCTGGCAGACAAGAAGGCCGGCAAGGCAAACAAAGGTATATATGATATACATGTTATTGATGTGTACTTGACTAGTGCTCGCAGTAGCACCTGGGTATTTGATACCGGTTCAGTTGCTAATATTTGTAACTCGAATCATGGGCTGCGGAACAAGCGACCGCTAGCAAGGGGTGAGGTCAAGATGCGTGTCGGCAATGGATCAAGCGTTGATGTGATCGCCGTCGGAACGCTGCCTCTCCACTTGCCGTCGGGATTAGTTATAAACTTGAATAAATGTTATCTGGTGCCTGCACTGAGCATGAACATTGTATCTGGATCGTGTTTGATGCGAAGTGGTTATTCATTTAAATCCGAGAACAATGGTTGTTCCATTTATATGAATGAAATCTTTTATGGTCATGCACCGATGATGAATGGTTTATTTCTATTAGATCTCGATGATAATGTTACACATATTCATAATGTTGATGCTAAAAGGATTAAACTTAATGATGATATATCCGCATATATGTGGCACTGCCGTCTAGGTCATATTGGCGTTAAACGCATGAAGAAGCTCCATTCGGATGGACTTTTGAAATCACTTGATTATGAATCATTTGATACATGTGAGCCATGCCTTATGGGCAAGATGACTAGAACGCCGTTTTCCGGTTCAATGGAACGGGCGACAGATTTATTGGAAATCATACATTCTGATGTATGTGGTCCAATGAGTGTGTCGGCGCGAGGTGGATATCGTTATTTTGTTACTTTCACGGATGATTTGAGTAGATACGGTTATATCTACTTGATGAAACACAAGTATGAAACCTTTGAAAAGTTCAAGGAATTTCAGAATGAAGTGGAAAATCATCGTAATAGAAAGATCAAATTTCTACGGTCCGACCGTGGAGGTGAGTATCTAAGTTACGAGTTTAGCACTCACATGAAAGAGTGTGGAATTGTTTCACAACTCACACCTGCCGGAACACCACAGCGAAATGGTGTGTCGGAACATCGTAATCGTAATTTATTAGATATGGTTCGATCTATGATGTCTCCGACGGACTTGCTGTTGTCATTTTGGGGTTATGCACTAGAAACTGCTGCATTCACTTTAAATCGGGCACCATCTAAATCCGTTGAAAAGACACCATATGAATTGTGGTTTGGAAACAAACCTAAGCTGTCATTTCTTAAAGTTTGGGGATGCGATGTTTATGTGAAGAAACTTCAACCAGATAAACTCGAACCCAAAGCGGAAAAATGCGTCTTCATAGGATACCCTAAAGAAACTATTGGGTATTCCTTCTATCACAGATCCGAGGGCAAGGTTTTTGTTGCCAAGAATGGATCCTTTCTAGAGAAAGAGTTTCTCGCGAAAGGTGTGAGTAGTCGGAAGGTAGAACTCGAAGAGGTTGTGGAACCTTCTCTTCAAAGTATGGCGAGTAGCGCAGCGCCGGAAGTTGTTCCGGAGTTGGCTCCACCTGTTGAAGAGGGAACTAATGATAATGATCATGAAACTCCAAAAGAGAGTACTACCGAACCTCGCAGGTCAAACAGGACGCGTGCAGCTCCCGAGCTGTACGGAAATCCTGTCATGAATTTCATGGTTGATGAAAATGATGACCCTGCTGTTGGAGATATGCCCTAGAGGCAATAATAAATGTAGTTATTATTATATATTTGTGTTTATGATAAATGTTTACATTCATGCTATAATAGTATTAACAGGGAAACATTAATACTTGTGTGATTTGTAAACTTAATTTGAAGTCCCTAGTATAGCCTCTATACTTCACTAGCTTGTTGGTTGATAAATGATTGTGGTTTCCCTATCATGAACATTGAGATGTTATCAACAACAAGATCATATCGTTAGGAGAATGATATGGTGGACATACTCCTATAGATAAGCGTAGCATAAAGATCAAGTCATTTCAATAGTTCAATTGCTATATGCTTTCTGATACATAGTAACCTAATTCCTTCGACCATGAGATCATGCATATCACCTTTACCGGATGGATGCTTTGATGACATCAAACACCACACCGTAACTGGGTGGCTATAAAGGTGGCATTGAGTGTTCGGAAAGTATTGGTTGAGACACATGGATCAAGAGTGGGATTTGTCCATCCACATGACGGATAGATATACTCTGGGCCCTCTCGGTGGAATGTCATCCAATTGGCTTGCAAGCATGTGACTTGGTCACAAGGGATCACATATCACGGGAACAAGAAAAGAGTACTTATCAGTAACGAGGTTGAACTAGGTATGCAGAGATACCGACGATCATAACCTCGGATAAGTAACATATCGTGAGACAAAGGGAAATTGGTATCGTATGTAAGTGGTTCATTCGATCGCAAAGTAATCGTAGAAATATGTGGGAGCCATATGAATTTCCAGATTCCTCTATTGGTTATTGTTCGGAGAAGTGTCTCGATCATGTCCGCATAATTCACGAACCGTAGGGAGACACACTTAAGGATTCGACGTTGTTTTGAGTAGTTATGGTATTATGAGAAAGAGACCGAATGTTGTTCGGAGTCTCGGATGGGATCCGGGATATCACGAGGTGATCCGGAATGGTCCGGAGAATAAGATTCATATAAGGAAAGTCCCGTTTCGGAGTTCGGGAATGATTCCGGTGTTTTCATCGGGAATGTTCTAGAAGGTTCCGGATTGTCCGGCACTCCGGGGGGGAGGGTACATGAGTGTGTCATTGAATGATTGCATCATGTACTAAGTGTTCTTGCTGTTCCAAAAACATGAAAGTCAAATTGCCAGTTTGAAAGTCAAACGGCTAAAACAGGAAACTGTGGGAAACAAGAAACTGTGGGAAACAAGCAAGAGGAGTTGGAACCAACTTGGAGGAGGAGTCCAACTCCTCCAGGCCGGCGCCCAGCCCTAGGCCGAGTTGGGGAGGGACTCCCTCCCTCCCCTGGCGCGCCAAGGCCCCTCCACCCATAAAAGGAGGGGCAGGGCTCCTCCTTGAGACACACAAGTTTCCACCTCTAATCTCAGGTTTAGAGCCGTTTGGTTTAGAGCTTCTAATTGCTTTAGCCTGCGGTTTAGAGCCTTCTAATTGGTGTGTCTAATCTCTAGACCACTAATAGCCCTCTCTCATAATCCACCATACTCGCTCCGGCTTAAGGCGAAGCCCTGCGGGATCTTCCCTCTACTTCCGGTACCACGCCGTTGTGCTGCCGGAATCGCGAGGAGAGTGCTACAACCTCCGCTGCCTGCTGGAACAAGGGAGAGGAAGGTCTTCGTCGAGTACTGAACGTGTGACCGACTGCAGGAGCGCTGCCGGAACGCAGCGCCGGAAGGATCGTCTACACGGTCTTGAGATCGGGAAGAGTACGACTACATCACCCACGAGAATCCGCTCTCGTTAAACGCTTTGGAATCTTCGAGGGTAAGTTATTCCA
The DNA here is from genome assembly GCA_916181665.1 of Avena sativa. Taxonomy (NCBI): domain Eukaryota; kingdom Viridiplantae; phylum Streptophyta; class Magnoliopsida; order Poales; family Poaceae; genus Avena; species Avena sativa. Next base: position 376,531,152 of record OV702279.1, on the reverse strand, counting down.
TCGACTCGTTGCTACAATCTAGTAGATAGATCTTGGCTTGTTTGTTTGTATGCGATAGAAAATTTTTGTTTTCCATGCTACGAACCCCTACAGTGGTATCAGAGCCGTGTCTATATGTAGATCTGTTGCACGAGTAGAACACAATGGTCATTGTGGGCGTTGATGCTTTTATTGTCGATTGCTTCTTGTGTACTTTGCATCTTGCGGTATGTTGGGATGAAGCGGCCCGGGCTAACCTTACATGACATCGTTCATGAGACTTGCTCCACGCTTGACATGCAACTTGTATTGCATAAGTGGCTTTGCGGGTGCCTGTTTCTCCTAGCATAGTTAAGATCCAATTTACAACGGGTGATCAACAATGATAGTATCAATGTTGTGGTTCTTGTTCGTAAGTTAGAACGACACTTATTGAAAGCCCCAAACCACGTAAAATATGCAAAGAAAGTAGAGGCGTCTAACTTTGTTTTGCAGGGGTGTGCAGTGATGTGATATGGCCATGATTGTGATTATATTTGATGTATGCAATGTTCCTTATTGTAAGTTGGCAACCGGAAGGAGCCATATGGTTGTCTTTAATTTATGTTAAGACCCGCGTGTCTATTCAAAGTAGTTGTAATAGTTGAAGCTGGTGGACGACAACCATGGAGAAGCGTCATTGACCTTGATGCAATGCCGGTGATGATGGAGATCATGTTCGTGCTTGAAGATGGAGATCAGAAGCACAAAGAAGAAAGGCCATATCATATCACATATTATGAATTGCATGTGATGTTAATCCTTTATGCATCTTGTATTGCTTAGTAGACGACGGTAGCATTATAAGATGATCCCTCATGCACATGAATTTCAAGTTCGAAAGTGTTCACCCTTAGTATGCACCGTTGCTAATGCTTGTTGTTTCGAAGCACCACGTGATGATCGGGTGTGTTAGATTCCGCAAGTGTATACAACGTAAGCAAGCCAGATTTGCTTATGCGGTAGCTAAGGTTTGATCTTGACGAGCCTAGCATGTACAGACATGGTCTCAGGAACACGGATCACCGAAAGGTAAAGCATGAATCATATAGTAGATATGATGAACATGACGATTGTTCGCCATTTAAACTATATCAACTCTCGTGATGATCGATGTTGATATAGTGGATTTGGTTCGTGTGATCACTAAAACAATGTGAGGGATATTGTTTTGAGTGGGAGTTCACCTAGTTTAATTTCTTTATTAATTTGAACTCAATTTGTCATAAACTTAGTCTAAACTATTGCAAATATGTTGTAGATCAATGGCAGCCCCTACCATCAATTTTAATGCGTTCCTAGAGAAAGAAAAGTTGAAAAAGAATGGAAGCAACTTCGCGGATTGGTTCCGCAATTTGAGGATTGTCCTCACAGCTGGTAATTTGACCTATGTGCTGGATGCACCGCTGGGTGACCCACCTGCAGCTGATGCTCCCGATGAAGTAAAGAATGTTTACCTCGCTCGGAAGAATTAGTACTCCATAGTTCAGTGTGCTATCTTGTATGGTTTGGAATCGGAGCTTCAGAAAAGGTTTGAGGATTCAGACCCATATGATATTGTCGAGGATCTCAAATTGATTTTTGAGACTCATGCGGCAATTGAAAGTTATGAGGCTTCTGAAAAGTTCTTTAACTGCAAGATGGAAGAAGGCAGCTCCGTCAGTGAGCATGTGCTTAAGATGTCTGGGCACGCAAACAAACTTCAAAGCTTGGGTATAGTGATTCCTAATGCTTTGGGGATTTACCGTGTCCTCCAATCACTACCACCAAGTTACAAGAACTTTGTGATGAACTACAACATGCAGAACATGAACAAGACGTTGCCAGAACTCTTTGCCATGTTGAAATCTGCAGAAGTGGAGATCAAGAAAGAGCACCAAGTGTTGTTGGTCAATAAGACCACCAAATTCAAGAAAGGCAAGTCTAAGCAAAAGGGACACTTCAAGAAGGGTGGTAAGAAAGTTACCACACCGGCGAAGAAGACCAAGGCTGGACCTAAGCCTGATACTGAGTGCTTTTACTGCAAGGGAGAAGGTCACTGGAAGCGGAATTGCCCAAAGTACTTGGCGGATTTGAAGAACGGCAACATCAAGAAGAAAGGTATATCTGATATACATGTTATTGATGTGTATCTCACTAGTATTCGTAGTAGTGCCTGGGTATTTGATACTGGTTCGGTTGCTCATATTTGTAACTCGAAACAGGTGCTGCAGAATAAACGGAAGCTAGCGAAGAACGAGGTGACGATGCGCGTGGTAAACGGATCAAAGGTTAATGTGATCGCGGTCGGCACGCTACCTCTTCATCTACCATCGGGATTAGTTTTATACTTAAATAATTGTTATTTGGTGCCTGCGTTGAGCATGAACATTATATCGGGATCTTGTTTATTGCGAGACGGTTACTTGTTTAAGTCCGAGAATAATGGTTGTTCGATGTATATGAGTAATATGTTTTATGCACATGCACCTTTGATAGATGGTCTATTCTTATTGAATCTCGATAGTGGAAATACACATATCAACAACATTGAGGCTAAACGTTTGAAATCAAGCGATAATTCGACCTATATGTGGCACTGTCGTCTTGGTCACATTGGAGTGAAGCGTATGAAGAAACTCCATTCCGATGGACTTCTTGAATCACTTGATTTTGAATCACTTGAAAGATGCGAAGCATGTCTGATGGGAAAAATGACTAAGACTCCATTTTCTGGTATGATGGAGCGAGCTACGGACTTATTGGAAATTATACATACTGATGTGTGTGGTCCAATGAGTGTAGCATCGCGCGGTGGTTATCGTTATGTTCTTACCTTCACGGATGATTTGAGTAGATATGGGTATATCTATTTCATGAAACATAAGTCCGAAACTTTCGAGAAGTTTAAGGATTTTCAAAGTGAGGTAGAGAATCAACGTAACAAGAAGATTAAGTTTCTACGTTCTGATCGTGGAGGTGAATATCTAAGTTACGAGTTTGGCGAGCATTTAAAGAAGTGCGGAATACTTTCACAATTGACACCGCCGGGAACACCACAGCGTAATGGTGTGTCCGAACGTCGTAATCGAACTCTCTTAGATATGGTTCGTTCCATGATGTCACTTACAGATTTACCGCTATCATTTTGGGGTTATGCATTAGAAACAGCCGCATTCACTTTAAATAGGGCACCGTCTAAATCCGTTGAAACGACACCGTATGAATTATGGTTTGGGAAGAAACCTAAATTGTCGTTCCTTAAAATTTGGGGATGCGAAGCCTATGTAAAGAAGTTACAGCCGGACAAGCTGGAACCCAAAGCGGAAAAATGCGTCTTCATAGGATACCCAAAGGAAACTATTGGGTATACCTTCTATCATAGATCCGAAGGCAAAACCTTCGTTGCCAAGAATGGATCCTTTCTAGAGAAGGAATTTCTCTCGAAAGAAGTGACTGGAAGGAAAGTAGAACTCGACGAGGTTGTCGAACCTTCTCTCGAAATTGCGAGTAGCGCAGCACCGGAAGAAGTTCCTGTGGTGCCTGCACCAATAAGAGAGGGAGCAAATGATGGTGATCATGAAACTTCGGTTGAAGTTGCTACAGAGCCTCGGAGATCAACGAGAACTCGTACCACTCAAGATTGGTATGATCCCGTTATGAGTGTCATGTTGGTGGACAACACCGATGACCCCGAGACATATGAGGAAGCGATGATGAGCCCAGATTCCAATAAATGGCAAGAAGCCATGAAATCCGAGATTGGATTCATGTACGAAAACCAAGTATGGACTTTGGTGGACTTACCGGATGGCCGAAAGGCTGTCGAGAACAAATGGATTTTCAAGAAGAAAACAGATGCTGATGGTAATGTTACTGTCTATAAAGCTCGACTTGTCGCAAAAGGGTTTCGACAAATTCAAGGAGTTGACTACGATGAGACTTTCTCACCAGTAGCGAAGCTAAAATCTGTGAGGATTATGTTAGCAATCGCTGCATATTATGATTATGAGATATGGCAGATGGATGTCAAAACAGCATTCCTCAATGGAGATATTGATGAAGAGTTGTATATGATGCAGCCCAAAGGTTTTGTCGATCCTAAAGATGCTAACAAGGTATGCAAACTTCAACGGTCCATCTATGGGTTGAAGCAAGCATCCCGAAGTTGGAATCAACGTTTTGATAAGGTAATCAAAAGTTTTGGTTTTGTACAAACTTATGGAGAAGCTTGTATTTACAAGAAAGTGAGTGGGAGCCCTGTAGCATTCTTAATACTATATGTGGATGACATATTGTTGATTGGGAATGATGTAGACCTTCTTAGTAGTGTCAAAGAATATTTGAATAATAGTTTTTCAATGAAGGATCTTGGCGAAGCAGCTTACATATTAGGCATAAAGATTTATAGAGATAGATCGAAACGCCAAATATCATTGTCACAGAGTACATATTTGGACAAAGTTCTAAAGAGGTTTGGAATGGAAGAAAGCAAGAAAGGGTTCTTACCCATGTTGCCCAATACGACCTTGAGTAAAACTCAAAGTCCGACATCGGCAGAAGATAGAGAAAGGATGAGTAAGACTCCCTATGCCTCAGCCATAGGATCTCTAATGTATGCCATGCTGTGTACTAGACCCGACATTGCATATGCTGTTAGTTTAACTAGCAGATATCAAAGTGATCCAGGAGTGGATCATTGGACAGCGGTCAAAAACATCCTTAAGTACTTGAGAAGAACTAAGGATATGGTTCTTTCTTATGGAGGTGATGAACAGCTCGTTGTTAATGGTTACACCGATGCTAGTTGGAACACCGATCCGGATGATTCTAAATCACAATCTGGATACGTATTTATTTTGAATGGTGCAGCAGTTAGCTGGAGGAGTGCAAAGCAAAGCGTTGTGGCGAGATCTTCAACTGAATCGGAATACATGGCTGCTTCGGAGGCTTCACAAGAAGCGATATGGATGAAAGAGTTCATTACAGAGCTGGGTGTGGTTCCTAGTGCGCTGGACCCAATGTCTATCTACTGTGATAACATGGGAGCCATAGCCAATGCGCAAGAACCAAGGTCACACAAGAAGCTGAAGCATATCAAGCTACGTTTTCACGCTTTTCGAGAACATATCCAGGATGGGGATATAAAGATTTGCAAAGTACACACAGATCTGAATGTGGCGGATCCGTTGACTAAACCTCTCCCGAGGGCAAAACATGACCAACACCAAACTGCCATGGGTGTTCGGTATATTACCATGTAATCTAGATTAGATGACTCTAGTGCAAGTGGGAGACTGTTGGAGATATGCCCTAGAGGCAATAATAAATGTAGTTATTATTATATCTTTGTGTTTATGATAAATGTTTACATTCATGCTATAATAGTATTAATAGGGAAACATTAATACTTGTGTGATTTGTAAACTTAATTTGAAGTCCCTAGTATAGCCTCTATACTTCACTAGCTTGTTGGTTGATAAATGATTGTGGTTTCCCTATCATGAACATTGAGATGTTATCAACAACAAGATCATATCGTTAGGAGAATGATATGGTGGACATACTCCTATAGATAAGCGTAGCATAAAGATCAAGTCATTTCAATAGTTCAATTGCTATATGCTTTCTGATACATAGTAACCTAATTCCTTCGACCATGAGATCATGCATATCACCTTTACCGGATGGATGCTTTGATGACATCAAACACCACACCGTAACTGGGTGGCTATAAAGGTGGCATTGAGTGTTCGGAAAGTATTGGTTGAGACACATGGATCAAGAGTGGGATTTGTCCATCCACATGACGGATATATATACTCTGGGCCCTCTTGGTGGAATGTCATCCAATTGGCTTGCAAGCATGTGACTTGGTCACAAGGGATCACATATCACGGGAACGAGAAAAGAGTACTTATCAGTAACGAGGTTGAACTAGGTATGCAGAGATACCGACGATCATAACCTCGGATAAGTAACATATCGTGAGACAAAGGGAAATTGGTATCGTATGTAAGTGGTTCATTCGATCGCAAAGTAATCGTAGAAATATGTGGGAGCCATATGAATTTCCAGATTCCTCTATTGGTTATTGTTCGGAGAAGTGTCTCGATCATGTCCGCATAATTCACGAACCGTAGGGAGACACACTTAAGGATTCGACATTGTTTTGAGTAGTTATGGTATTATGAGAAAGAGACCGAATGTTGTTCGGAGTCTCGGATGGGATCCGGGATATCACGAGGTGATCCGGAATGGTCCGGAGAATAAGATTCATATAAGGAAAGTCCCGTTTCGGAGTTCGGGAATGATTCCGGTGTTTTCATCGGGAATGTTCTAGAAGGTTCCGGATTGTCCGGCACTCCGGGGGGGAGGGTACATGAGTGTGTCATTGAATGATTGCATCATGTACTAAGTGTTCTTGCTGTTCCAAAAACATGAAAGTCAAATTGCCAGTTTGAAAGTCAAACGGCTAAAACAGGAAACTGTGGGAAACAAGAAACTGTGGGAAACAAGCAAGAGGAGTTGGAACCAACTTGGAGGAGGAGTCCAACTCCTCCAGGCCGGCGCCCAGCCCTAGGCCGAGTTGGGGAGGGACTCCCTCCCCTGGCGCGCCAAGGCCCCTCCACCCATAAAAGGAGGGGCAGGGCTCCTCCTTGAGACACACAAGTTTCCACCTCTAATCTCAGGTTTAGAGCCGTTTGGTTTAGAGCTTCTAATTGCTTTAGCCTGCGGTTTAGAGCCTTCTAATTGGTGTGTCTAATCTCTAGACCACTAATAGCCCTCTCTCATAATCCACCATACTCGCTCCGGCTTAAGGCGAAGCCCTGCGGGATCTTCCCTCTACTTCCGGTACCACGCCGTTGTGCTGCCGGAATCGCGAGGAGAGTGCTACAACCTCCGCTGCCTGCTGGAACAAGGGAGAGGAAGGTCTTCGTCGAGTACCGAACGTGTGACCGACTGCGGGAGCGCTGCCGGAACGCAGCGCCGGAAGGATCGTCTACACGATCTTGAGATCGGGAAGAGTACGACTACATCACCCACGAGAATCCGCTCTCGTTAAACGCTTTGGAATCTTCGAGGGTAAGTTATTCCATCGACTCGTTGCTACAATCTAGTAGATAGATCTTGGCTTGTTTGTTTGTATGCGATAGAAATTTTTTGTTTTCCATGCTACGAACCCCTACACCTGCGACGTATGAAGAAGCGATGATGAGCCCGGATTCCAACAAATGGTTAGAAGCCATGAAATCCGAGATGGAATCCATGTATGAAAATCAAGTTTGGAACTTGGTGGAATTACCTCACGACCGAAAGGCCGTGGAGAACAAATGGATTTTCAAAAGGAAAACTGATGCTGATGGTAATGTGACCGTCTATAAAGCTCGACTTGTCGCAAAGGGGTTTCGACAAATTCAAGGAGTTGACTACGATGAGACTTTCTCTCCCGTAGCGATGCTAAAGTCAGTTAGGATTATGTTAGCAATTGCTGCATATTTCGATTATGAGATATGGCAGATGGATGTCAAAACCGCGTTTCTCAATGGTAATATTGAAGAAGAGTTGTATATGATACAACCAAAGGGTTTTGTCGATCCTAAGGATGCTAACAAGGTGTGCAAGCTTCAGCGATCCATCTATGGATTGAAGCAAGCATCACGAAGTTGGAATCTCCGCTTTGATGAGGTGATCAAAGAGTTTGGATTTGTCCAAACTTATGGAGAAGCTTGTATTTACAAGAAAGTGAGTGGGAGCAATGTGGCATTTCTGATATTATATGTGGATGACATATTATTGATCGGAAATGATATAGATCTTTTAAACAGTGTTAAAAGTTATCTAAACAGCAAATTTTCAATGAAGGACCTAGGTGAAGCGTCATACATATTAGGCATAAAGATCTATAGAGATAGATCTAGGCGCCTAATAGGGCTATCGCAAAGTACATACCTTGATAAGATTTTAAAGAAGTTTAAAATGTACGGAAGTAAGAAGGGGTTCTTACCTATGTTGCAAGGCAAGACATTGAGTAAGACTCAAAGTCCGGCTTCGGCGGAAGAAAGAGAGATAATGGACAAAGTCCCCTATGCTTCAGCCATAGGCTCTATAATGTACGCCATGCTATGTACAAGACCGGATGTGGCACATGCTATTAGTTTGACTAGTAGATACCAATCGGATCCAGGTTTGGAACACTGGATAGCGGTCAAGAATATCCTTAAGTACTTACGAAGAACTAAGGATATGTTTCTTGTATACGGAGGTGAAGAAGAGCTCGTCGCTAAGTGTTATGTCGACGCTAGCTTTGACACCGATCCGGATGACTCTAAGTCTCAATCCGGATACGTATTTCTCATGAATGGCGGAGCGGTTAGTTGGAGGAGCTCCAAACAACCTGTGGTAGCGGGATCAACAACGGAGGCCGAATATGTTGCTGCTTCGGAAGCGGCTCAGGAAGCAGTTTGGATGAAGGAGTTCATATCCGAACTAGGAGTGGTGGCAAACGCGTTGGACCCAATGGTGATCTATTGTGACAACAATGGTGCCATTGCCAATGCCAAAGAGCCAAGGTCTCACAAGCATTCCAAGCATATTAAGCGCCGGTTTCACTCCATCCGCGAGCATGTCAAGGATGGAGATATAAAGATTTGTAAAGTACATACGGATCTCAATGTAGCAGATCCGTTGACTAAAACTCTCCCTAGAGCAAAACATGATCAACACCAGAACTCAATGGGTGTTAGATTTATCACTATGTAACTAGATTATTGTCTCTAGTGCAAGTGGGAGACTGAAGGGAATATGCCCTGAGAGGCAATAATAAAGTGTTTATTATGTGTATTCCAAGTATATGATAGATGTTTATTTTGCATGCTATAATTGTATTAATACGGAAACGTTAGTACATGTGTGTTTAATAAACAAACAGAAAGTTCCTAGTTATGCCTCTCTCATAAACTAGCTCGTTGATTAACAAGATGATCAAGGTTTCCTGATCATGGACATTGGATGTTGTTAATAACGGGATCACAACATTAGTGTAATGGTGTGATGAACATTCATCCGAAGTATAGCATTACGATCAAAGTCATTGAGTTTATATTGCTATAACAACTTACGAAGTGATCCTAATCCTTAGACCATGAGATCATGTCAATCACTAACACCGGAAGAGTTTCTTGATAACATCAAACGTCACACCGTAACAGGGTGATTATAAAGATGGATTCAGAACTAATAAAGTGTTATGTTGAGGCTCATGGATCGAGAGTGGAATTTGTTCATCCGGACGGATAGATATACTCTAGGCCCTCTCGGTGATATCACATTGATTAGCTTGCAAGCAAGTGATTTGATCACTAGAATGTTATATCACAGGAACGAGAAAAGAGTGCATGTCGGTAACGAGATCAAACTAGGTATGGAGATACCGATGATCGAATCTCGGACATGTAATATATCGTGAAACAAAGGGATTAAGATATTAGCGTAAAAGGTTCCGACGATCACAAGAAAGTCATCGTTGAATGTGTGGGAGTCAGTATGGGTCTCCAGATCCCGCTTCTGATTATTGATCCGAGAGGGGTCTCGATCATGTCTGCATTATTCACGAACCGTAGTGTGACACACTTAAGAGACACCGACATCCAATTGGAGCAAATGTTTCATGCCGAAAGAATGAACAAGCGCAGGAATTTATTTCACTAGATACCGAAACAGGTTTTCGGGTGAAATTGCATAAAGTGGTTATGCATGTGAAATAGAATTCTAGCAAGGGGTTATTTGTGAATGTTTGTCATTAAAGTAATTGACAAAATTCTGAATAAAATAAAAGAGTTTTATTTAATGAGAGTTTGCATTAAATTTGGTGGAAATTTAATGGGAATTTGAGTGGACTTTTGAGTGGAGGGATTTTAAAGGGCATTTTGTGAGTGGAGTGTCCACCCACATGAATGAAGGAGGGGAGGGGGCAGCCCCCATGGCCGGCGGCCACCCCCTTGGGTGCCCCCCCCTCCTCCTATAAAAGGAGCCCCCCTCCTCACTTGTCTCTTACACCTCCTCGTGAAGGATCTCTCTCCCCCTCTAGAATTTATTCCCCATGGTCTCGGACTAGCGAGTACATGTTTCCGGTGGCTATTCGGCAAGAAAGAGTTGTGCTTCCGCTGCATCGCTGGAGCGAGGAGGCGGAGGTTGCTCGGTACCTCGAACGTGTGTGCGAGCACGGATGCGCTGCTAATTTGCGGCGCTAGGACTCCGAGACTCCGAACAAAAACTCATAAACCAATTATCCAATCTATCCTAGCGTCAAGACACGTTAAGTGTGTGACCCTGCGGGTTCGAGAATATGCAGATATGATCTTCTATCAATAATCAACAGTGGGGTCTGGAAACCCATATTGACTCCCACACATTCATCGATGATCATATCGGATGAACCACGATGCCAGGATTCAATCAATCCCATATATATATTCCCTTCGTCTCGCGATATTTTACTTGCCCGAGATTTGATCGTCGGTACCATCATACCTAGTTCAATCTCGTTCACAGCAAGTACTTTACTCGTTCCGTAATCCGATATCACTTTGTGATTAACTCCTTAACCACATGCTTGCAAGCGGTGTTGATATCGATTACCGAGTGGGCCCGAAGTATATCTCTCCGACTTGGGAGGGACAAATCCCATCTCGATACATACAACCCAACAGATACTTTCCGATCACCTGAGAGACACCTTTATGATCACCCTCTCATAGGATGTCGTTTGATGACCTCAAAGCTTTCTTCCGATACCAGGGAGTTGTATTATCTCATGGTCTAAGGAATACAATATTTGACATAAGAAAAGATTCGCAAAGACGAACACGATGACACGATCTAATTGCTTTGCTTAGTTTGGGTCTGTCCACCATATCATTCTCCCAATAATATGATCTCATTATTAATTGACAACTCATGTCCATGGTTAGGAAACCTTAACCATCATTAATCAATGAGCTAGTCCATAGAGGCGTACTAGGGACACGGTGTTGTTCACAAACCACACAAGTATTAAAGTTTCCGCTTAATACAATTCTAGCATGGAATATAAACATTATCATGAACAAGAATTATAATAATAACATCTTTATTATTGCCTCTAGGGCATAATTCCAACATTAAGGCCCTTCTCCACCCCATGCATATGGTAGTTCGAAATGAACTGCCCATAGCTGGATGAAAGAGACGCCAAAATAAAGTCAGTGGCCAACTCTTGGCCAAGTGGAAAACCAAGCTTTTCCCAAGTCTGACTGTAGCCAACCATTTTGATCACATGGGGGCCTACAGCTGCTCCCTCTGCCAGCTTGCATTCGACAAAGGACTTGGCAACATTGTACCTCTCAGTCCTTGCCTGATCTTGAAACATGTCCTTAAGCGCGACGATCATATCGTACGCTTCCTGGTCCTCAAACTTCTTTTGGAGTTCAGGTTCCATGCATGCAATCATAAGACATCTAACCTCAAGAGAATCATCACATGCTCTCTTGTAGGCGTTTTTAAGGGCATCAGATGCATCATCAGCAGGTTCATCGGGGATTGGGGTATCCAGAACCGTTTCCTTTTATCAGACCTGAGAACGATTCTCAGGTTACGGACCCAGTCCAAATAGTTTGTTCCATTTAGTTTATCTTTGTCAAGAATCGAACGCAAAGAAAAAGGTGATGTAGTGTTCGGTGTCATTGATCTACAATAGAAAACATGCAAAATACTAAGCCATGTAACCATGAAAGAGTAAAACATATTAAACAATTTAATAGCATATACTCCCACTTAAATCAATATCCCTCTATTGATACTAAGCGATTCAAGATCCACAATTAACAAGTCGACTAGTGAGCTTTAGCATCACTGCTAGAAGACAAGGTAAATCGGTAAGCAACACTTGCTGATCATATCACATATGACTCTTGTTGTTGGGTGACATCTCTATGTCAAAACTAGGCGCCCAACCTTTATGTCCCAAGGTCCTTAACTGTTAGGATGACCTTGTCAAGCTCACCAACCCTTATGCGTGTAGGTATCCGATACAAACCCATCCATCCAAGGAAAACCGCGGCACCCTAATTTCATAGGCCCACCAACGATTGTACAGGGCATAGGATGGTGCAAGATTTGGTTGGGAGGGCATGGTTTAACTTAAAATTTCTAAGGGATCGTTCTACTTCTATCATCTAGGCATGCAAAGTAGTAAAACACATAAGAATAGCATTCATATAGATGTGACACATTATGGCCCATTTTCTCATGGTGATCTCCATCGCCATAGAACCTGTCCACCATGATGATATCCATCTTCATGTTCCATGTGAGCCATCTTCCAAGTGATGAGTCCTCCAAGAACTAATACAAGCTATTACTCCTAACAGCTAGTAATTAAAATTACATAGTATTGGAATCATCACAAGTTGTCACCCAGGCCATTACAATAAATGACAACACATATGGCTCCAGCCGTGTTGCCCTACTCACGACACGCAGGTCATGCAAAAATTCATACATGCATCACATACATATATGGGCCATACCGATCACACACATCCTGCAAAAACAAGTCATGCATAGAATCGTATTCTACCGGATCATGTGACATCGCAGCACCTAGTTACCTTAACGAGATACAAAATGGGCTACGATAAAGAGGGGGGTCTCCCCCTGCGGGGTTCGAAGGGGCAGCGCCCCTCGCGGTGAAAAATGAGAGATCGAATCTTCACAATTTTCTTTAAGGATTTTGATCGGCAAATCAAATTACCATAAACCGACTCCTGTCCCGATCCAATCAAACTCCTTTGATCACGGTACATCGATTTTAGATCTAGGTTCCGATTTGATCAATCATATTGATCTTCGCGTGATTCAACAAGATTTATGTGTCACTGTCTATCCCAATGACGGAAACCGACCGGTAGGGGTAAGTCGTTCGACAACCTCAAAATCACGATCACGGAAAGCAAGATCATAGATCAATCCTGAACCACCGCAATATAAACGATCACATCATTTACATCAATCTACATATCACCATATGCAAAAAATCCCGAACCTATAACTGAACAGCATCGGCTCTAATACCACTGTAGGGATACGGGTAGACTACACTAGCGCAAAACAAAATTTTCTACCGCGTAAACCAGGAATACTGTTGTCATAGATCACGGGATTACCACTAGACGCGCAGTTGTGTAATCGATGAAGCGCGTCGAGGCAATGTAGATGTTCTATGTCTCCTCCTCGTCCTCGTCCCACGAGCAGCTCCCCTTGCGTGGCTCGTCCAAGTGCCACAGATGTAGCACCTCCTAGGGTATCCACACGTGCGGGGTGGAAGCGTCAGACGCCGGACTGCTAGGTCCGCGCGTGCAACACAAGTGTGAGGTGTGACGGCTGGGTGGAATGGTCTAAGATCTAACCCTGGTCAGCTCGCCCCACCCTCTCATATAGGCATCCCTATTGGGCTTCTACATTAGCAGCCCATTAGTAGCCTAAGCCTGGTCTAATTCAGATCCAATAAGGCTTCCAGCCCCTTAAGTGTGTGACCCTATAGGTTCATATACGTATAGACATGATACAAATACACTTATTCTATCAATAGTTGGTAGCAGTGGCGAATCCAGGACAAAAATAAAGGGTAGATTTAAAATTTAAAGCACGGAGCTAAACAATGAGAAAACTGATGAATACGACAACTCTGAATTCAAATTCAAATCCCTACAAAACTATATAAAATACATACAAATCGCTGCTTGTGTCCGGAATCTTCGCCTACCGGTGCCCCTGTGTGTGAGTGGCACTAGCAACATGGCCGACCAGCAGCGACCATGGCGCTGGGGCTACATCGGCGAGCTGTGAAATAGAATGACATGAAATTTTATGCTCGACTAGGTGCGTGCATGTACAGGTTTGCATGTTTGGCTTCTCAGTATTTTTTCCAACTTCCCTATGGGCCAGCTTCCACCGTAGCACCAGGGACGGTCCTGGGGGTGGGCGGGAGGGGCAGCCGCCCCGGGCCCGAAAATATTAGGGGCCCTGTGCAGGTATGCGCTATGTAGAGGAGACCATGTTCAGAGAGCGGCACAGGAAAAAAACCAGTAAAAAAGTTCTCATCGATTGGAATTTACTATTTCCTGCACGTGCATGGAGAGCAGCAGATCAATGTTGGGGCCCATCCACTATTCCGTTTTGACTTAGCCACCCAACTCCGAAGGCCCTACTCCGGATTTTTTCTGTAAACCTCTATGCGCTAATTTTAAATCCTTTTTTTTTTGCTTTTAGCATCGTTAGAAGCCTCCATTGGGTAGTGCTAAAAGAAAAACAAGAGAACCTGAAGAAATTTTGATAGTATCACAGAGGGGATCTATTCAAAAAAATTGAAGAGCAAAACGAGCATTTTGAAAAATCCAAACGAGTTGGCGCTACTTCTTGTTGGAAACACAATAGTGTTGATTAGGAAAACAAGGTCCCTATAGAAGATAATGTCAGTGGTAATGAGGACAATTTTAATTTTCAACATAATCTGCTAGTGCTAACGAGGAACCAATTCACGTGGACATTTATGATCAGGTATTGGGCTAGTCTTGATATCAAATTAAGGGACACATTTAGTGGAGAAGGGGCCTATTAGAGAAGAAAATATTACTTTTCATGTCGATGGCAATTCAAGACATTTTTTGTATGACCATTACTCAAGAAATATGAACAATGAAGAGGTACGCAGGCCCCTTTCTTTTTAGCTTATGCTTCTTGAGAAGCTAGCTTTTGAAAAATTGTAGGAAGAATCTGTGGTGGGAAGAAGCTTATAGAAACCAGGCTGGACCCTTCTTTTTTAGCTTCTGAAAATTTGGGTTGTTTGATGTGTTTGTTATAGAATGTCTACAAAACCCCCGAAATGCAACAAAATAATAATATCAAGCGTTATGACTAGCAGACCATCGTACTCAAATTTACCATACACTACGTGCGTGTGTGTGTGCTTACCCTGTATAGTATACCTAGTCAACACACACGACACCACTTTCCCACACGATCAGCAGTTAGAGCTACCCAGAGATCATGGTATCACACGATTATCGATCGGTTGAGGACACGTGATATTTAAAAGAGGCTGCTGCTGGGAGGAAGACATGGGGAGGAAGAAATCGAACTCGAGGTCACCGGCTGGGATGTCGCGTGGGGCGGCGGGCGTCGGTCGGCGGCGGTCGCGGGTGGAGTCAGGCGACGGAGCTCCGAGCCGGCGGCGTGCGTCGGTCGGCGGTGGTCGCGGATGGCGTCAGGCGACGGAGCTCCGAGCCGGCGACGGACGAGGTGATGGGCGTCGGTGAAGGAGCTCCCAGCTGGCGGCGTCCTCACCGGCGGCAGTGGGCGGCAGCGGAGGAGGAACCTAGGCCTCGATGCGTGCAGGCGAGCTTGGACGTGGATGCATTGATGCGTTCCTGCAAGCCCAAACGGTTCCTGTCCAACCATTGGGTGGCAGTTTACTGTAATTACTTACAACCAAGAGGGCAGCTTCGCGGTACCGTTTCGGCCCAGTGAGAGAATCGCGGGAATCTGCCCAAAAGCAGGTCGCGGACTGCTTCTAGGAAGGGCAGTACTACGCGTCCCGGGGGATTCGTTGTTTTTTATCCTTTGGGTCCCCAGCCAACCACGTGTTCTTTTTTGGTTCAAAATCCCGTTTTTGCTACAGACAAACTTGTTTTTGCTATAAATAGTCCCGCTTTTGTTACAACGTAGCAAAAAACGGTTCGACCCAGAAAATAGAAAATTAGACTGGACCTCACCGGAGAGTTCGCCGGAGACATCGCCGGCGACCGTGTAGCAAAAAAGTTGTGCTAATGTAGCAAACCCGACCTCGCCGGAGATCTCACCGGAGTAGACCTCCGGACACCGTGTAGCAAAAATTTTATGCTATTGTAGCAAAACCACAAAACTGTGGTAGCAAAAAAAATGCTAATGTAGCAAAAAAACAATGTAGCAAAAAACAACGCCATCAGTTGCAAGTAGCAACGCCGCCAATCCCATGTAGCAAACATCGACGTCGTAGGTAGCAACAACGGTGGGAGTAGGTAGCAGGGGTGACCGTGTAGCAACGCCGCTCGTCGTAGGTAGCAACACCGCATGCCACAGGTAGCAAAGGCATCTGCCGTATGTAGCAAAGTAGCACCTTGCAGTAGCAGCGGCGGGAGGCCCATGGCAGCTCGTACGTTGCAGACAGAGGCGCTAGAAATATCGTGGCAGCATGAGCAGGTGGAGGCTTATTGATGGCGATGGTGACCAGGACCGTAGTGCTGGCTCTAGTGCGAGGAGCCCGATGGCCTGCTGGACTAGGACACCCGCGGGCGGCTCGGGAGCATGTTCCATGGTTAGGCGGAGGAAAAATCAATCGATGCCAGACGACTTTGGGGGCTGGACGGAGGTAGGAGAGAGAGAGGCCTCTCCGGACGTGCTCAAGGCCGGCGGCAGGGCGAGCCCAAGGCCTGCCGCAGGACGAGCTCAC
Organism: Avena sativa; assembly: GCA_916181665.1. NCBI lineage: Eukaryota > Viridiplantae > Streptophyta > Magnoliopsida > Poales > Poaceae > Avena > Avena sativa. The sequence continues at coordinate 376,514,627 of OV702279.1, read as the reverse complement.
GCTATGGAGATGGGAGCATCGGTGACGCGCTAGCGGCGTGGGCGACTGCTTGGGGTCCACCGCGAGCGCGAGGAGACGGCGACGGAAGCGGATACTAGCTGGGTGGGGGAGCGGGGATTAGCTGGGAGGGGGGAGCAGGGGTAGCGCGAGCTGAACTGCACAGCCATGGCGTGCGTGTGGTGGAGTCCATGACAGGGGATTGAAAACAAATGGAGAAGAGATAAGAAGGAAAGAGGTGACACGCGTCGCGCGGTCGACCCGGGGGACGCATCGCGTGCGATCCCCCGGGGGAGTAGTATCATTTTCCTTCTAGGAATACACGTGATTTCAGATTTGCGGTGAAAATAAGCGAACGGGAAGCCAGACCCTTCTTTTGCGCTTCAGCGATTGTAGACCTCGAATCTGCTGTAGAAGCTAAAAAGAAGGGGACCGCAACCAAAAATGGTTAGTCTATTCAAGACAAGTTGAGAAAATGTTTTGTTTCTCATGTAAGTTGTTCAACCCTATCAACTACAACAGTTCTTTGGGGGGCATAATGGGTTCAGAGATTGGAACATATCGTTAAACGACTCAAAGAACATAAAGCTAATGTCGAGTATCTAACTGACATGATCTCTTGGAATGAAATGGGAACTTGAGTGAGCAAATATCAAAAAAATTGACAAGGAGTTACAACATCACATCACAGAGAAGAAGGAGCGCATAAGGCAAGTTTTATAAAAAGTTGTTGATGTTGTGTATACTTTAAATCCTTAGTTGCATCATTTTATATAAAAAATTCGGAGCCTAACTTTAGGGCCCCAAATTTTAGTTTTGCCCCGGGCCCTTCGAATCTCAGGACCGGCCCTGCTTAGCACCAAATTAGGTAGTTGGGCGAAGGCCAAAAATTCTGTTTGCTCCCTGTTGTACGCGGTACACCGTTGTTGTACATGCAGACAAGCTAGATTGTAAAGTTTTAAGCCTTTCTTAATCTTCCGTGAACTAAAGCATGTATAATGAACATTATTTGATAAAATTGGAGGGTAGGCTTCAACCTATCGAAGCCTAGCCCATAGATTCGCCCCTGGTTGGTAGCGGCCTCTAGCAAGACGTGCCAACTCCTAAACGCATACAAAGATCATATCGGACGAACTATCACAAGGTTTAGTACATGTCTTTCCCTTTGCCTCACGATATTTGGTCTAGCTCCAAGATGACCTCTCTTTCTCGATACCGTAACTCGGAATCCCTTTAATAGATTAACTCTTAACCTTATGTAGTATGGCCATGCATTTCTGGATCCGAACATTCGAGGGGCTCAAAGATATCTCTCTCAAGTAGAGAGGGGCAAATCTCATCTTGATTGACCATGTCTTGTAGCATGTTTCAGGACAAACCCGAAAGCTACATTTATAACTATCCAGTTACGGAGTAGCGTCTGATAGCCCCAAAGTAGGTCGATCCACATCTCAAGTACATGCGACAATCTCAGGTCTAAGGATAAAACGTACACGATGTGTAGAAAGAGAGCTGCAACTAATTGCCAGTCTCAAGTTGGGTCAGTCCAACCCCATGTTCATAACATGTGTCCACATCATTGGTTTGACATCTCAATGTCTATGATTTGCGAAACATAGTCATCAACCAATCGATGTGCTAGTATAATATTCACGTGTGTCCTCACATGAACTCCGACGAGGGACAACTATTAAATAATCATACAAGTAAAGAGTTTCACAAATAATTCACATAATTGCCAATCAATACAAGTTGCCTGATATGGATATTCAAGAAACATTACAATAACTCATCGATACATATGAAATATAATCATCTCTATGATTGCCTCTGGGGCATATTTCCTTCAGCGGAAGGGGGAGGGAAGGCTCTGGCGGCTCCGTCCATTGACGGAGGCCGGAGCGGTGTGACGGAAGGTGGGTCAGCGCGTGCGAGAGGGATATTTCGACGGGGCAGTTGCATACGCACGTGAGTGGACAAGGAGAATGCGGCACAACCCTCGCTGTGGCAAATATGCAGCACAAGGCCACGCTGCCACAAAAATATGCGGCACGAAACCGTGATACGACATCTGTTGGAGGTGTTTTGTTGCCCCGCTCCTGCATCCGGCGGTTATTTGCGCTGCTTTGCAGCAGTTGTTAGAGATGCCCTTATACTTGTAAATCTGTTTATTTATGCCTTGTTAATTTGACCATGTTTTGTATGCTACAGCCAAAGAATGTATGCTACAAATTGCATCAACTTGAGTTTGAACTGAATCCGATTCCATATGAGAAAAACAGGGCAGAACAATTCCATTTGAGTGAAGTCGCTTTTTCACAAACTTTCTCTTGGGATCTCGTTATTTTTGTATTTTTGGTGTGGTTTGAGGTCAGTCATTTTCGATTTACGACTGTCATCTTCGGCGATGGTTGCTGCTCTGGTTCTTCATGGTCCTATCATGACAACTTCTCGTCCATCTATTACAACAAGCTCTACTACGACAAGCTTTGCTCGGCTTCGGTGATAGAGGGCAAGAATGATAGTGCGTTTTCGGCTCATGCTAGTGTTTGTAGTCGCCGCTAGGTGGTCTAGTGACCTATTTGTAATTTTTATTACTTTGGACTCCTTTATACTAATATTGATGATTATGAATAGATCGGTAAAATTTCACCATAACCTGGCAAATTTATTGACTGGTTCTGGATTTTTTTTGTCGTACATTCTCTACTTGCATAAGCTGATAATAAATTAACGAACCTTGTGCTCGCATTGTTCTGCCCAAAACACTGCTGGGCCGTATCTTAGAAGCCCACTTGATAATCCTAGAACTCTACTAGTACATCGTGGAAACGCTCGCTCACACCACTCCAGCCACCACTGGCACTCCTACTCCCAAAACAGCCGCCGCTCCATTCCCCATCCCTAGATTCCGGGCGGCAGCACCGGGCCGGCGTCCTGCGCTGTGACGGCCGAGGTACTGATCAGCGAACTGGGAGAGGCGATGCCGCCGGGAGGAGGAGGAGAAGGCGAGCACGGTAGCACGGTGCAGGACCACCCGCCGGCGACCGTCCACCTCGACGACGAGGCTCTGCCCCATTCTACGCCGCCGCTCCCCGCCATTGTTCCGGCAGCTTCTCAGGTTTGCTCGACGCCTCTTCGATCTAACCTTCGATCCAAAATAAACCGGGAACCCTAAACGAACTTTTTGTATCATTTACATAGGAGAAAAGGCAGAGGCATGAACAGGAGCATCATCCGGCGGCGAGCCTCCCCGAGGGACCCCTCGTCGAGATCCTTGCTCGAGTGCCCTACAGATCTCTCTGTCGCTTCAAGTGCGTGTCTAAGCCGTGGCTTGCCCTCTGCTCCTCCCCGGACATCCGCAAGAGGTCGCCGCAGACCCTCTCGGGTTTCTTCTACAAAGGCAGCAGCACAAGTGGCCTCCATTTTCATAATTTGCCGGGAACAGGTCCTCCTTTGGTTGACCCTTCTCTCTCTTTCTTGCGTGAGAGCTCCAAAGACATCTATGTGGATCAAGTATGCGGTGGCCTTCTCCTCTGCATATGCCCGAACTCGGATTCCATTGAAGAAGAAGAAAGCGATTATTTTGTGTGCAATCCTGCCACTGAGGAGTGGACTGTGCTGCCTCCCTTAGTATCTCCGGGTCAAGAGTTCGCCTACTATGTAGGTTTTGATGCTGCTGTTCCATCCCGCTTTGTGGTGTTTGTGCACATGTCAATTCCTGGGAATGATTCCGGAAAGGTGGCGATCTACTCATCAGAAACCGGACAGTGGAGTTATGTGCAGAGTAAGTGGGCTCCGGGAACTATTGGGGATCTGGATCCTTGTACGGATACATGTGTCTTCCATAATGGCACAATGCATTGGCCGACCATTTATAATTCAGTAGTCACGGTTGACTCGGAGGGAAAAGTTTGGAGAGAAATTAAAAGTCCAGATGACTTGCCAAACAACTCTGACTGTATTTCCATTGGGCAGTCTCAGGGACGCCTCTATGCATGGCAGAGAGATGGTATTCCTGGTACCCAACTCTATATGTGGGTTCTTGAGGATTATACAGGAAAGTGGACCCTGACCCATATTGTTAACTTCTCAGAACTGTTTGGAAGGCATTATCACAAAGGTGACTATTATGAGATGTTTGCAATTCACCCAGATTGCAATGTGATTTTTCTCACCGACGAGAAGATGACAGTGTCGTACAATTTGGATAATCATAAATTGGATATTATCTTCGCCGAACCCATCTTTGGTCTACCTTATATTCCCTCTCTTGTGGAGTTGCCATCAGTTGGTCATTGAGAGTCGCCGCAGCATCACGTACTCAGCATGGCAAGACACCTTCGTCAAAATCATTGGATGCTATGGCCCTACTCTTATAATTCCATGGCATTGCTTAGATATGTCCTAACTCCTACATCTACAGTTTGGTATTCCTATCTGTCGGTATTCTAGTGCATTACTTTTGTGGCTTTGAACAATGTGTTTGTTAGCTCAAACTTTGTAATGGTAATGCTTAGTTGTACTAATGAACCGAGTCGTTTAATTTATTTGCTGTCATGTAGTACTAATTATTGTGGCTAGACCTTAGCTCTTGATGTGGGGTAATATAAGACATCGAGAGTGCATTACCTATGCTCGAATCTGTGTGCATTTCCACCAACTTGTTATCTATCAATGCTATCTCTGGTTCTTATGCCTTTGATTTGAGATGACTATATCGCTTCATATACAGGTAGGGTAAAGAAACATTAGTTTTATTTTCTGATGAAACTCGTGTAGCCATCCATAACGATGCTGCCCCGATGTGTTTGAAATTCGTGTCTTGATAAAGTTCACCATTCTCCTACATGATTCCTGGCTAGGCTGCTAACTTTCTAGGTTGATTAACTTTGAATCTGAGACCCACTCTAGTAGAAGCTGATCGCAAACAACATTTTTATCACGATTAGCACCACAGCAGTTAAGTTACCCCAGCTTTGGCCCTATTACTTGTAGCAGATGCAATTTCCCATACCAAGTGTTGTACACCAGAACATGGTGCACTAACTATCGGAAACATGGATCGCCCACCGGATTTTGTGAACAGTTTGTCAGTTTAAAATGTGTCGAGCTAATCCAAAGATAAGGGCGGCTTTCCTGTCACCACTTTGTTGGTTTAAGACTCAATTTTAGGTAGTCTGTGAAATTACAGCTTGGCGTGGTGAGAAGTTCTGGCAAATCCAGACGTTGCCAGTAATCTTGACCTGATGAGCATGCGTAGTGTAGCATTGAAATTTCAGCCTAGTTTATGTATGATATATACATCCAACAGTTGTTAGATGTCCTGTCTCATTATCACTGTATTTTATGTTTGGGCGATGCTAAGAACTGCAGGTTGATCTCACAGATCACTTCAAATCTTTTTTGCCAGAATCTGTGCTGACTTTTGTTGTAGGTGAGGTCATATGTTGTAGTGTCACGTCAAAGCTCTGATTAATGTGATAGGTGAGGTCATATGTTGTAATGTGCAATTAATTAACACGGTGCTAGTGTCGTTGTCTTCCGTCTATTGATGTACTCCCTCCGTTCACAAATACTTCGCATTCTGGGTTTAGTCAAGGTCAAATTTTGTAAAGTTTAACCAATTATTTAGACAAAAATATTAACATTTATAATATAAAATCTATAGTATGAGAATTATCATAAAGTATATTTTCATATTATATACATTTGATATTATAGTTATTAATAATTTTTGCTATATTCTTGGTCAAACTTCAAAAGGTTTGACTTTGACTAATCTCAGAAGGCGAAGTAAATAAAAACGGAGGGAGTACTCCATAGGAGTATGCATCTTTTGAGCTTGTTCGGAAATCCATAGGAGTTTCTGAAAGGCTATAACCTTTTTTTAGGACCAGCAGTTGCTAGATGGCCTACCCTATTTACGCTGTAGTACTCTCTCCGGTCCGGTTTATTAGGCACGCATGCAGTTTAAAAACAACTTTGACCATTAATTTTTGTCAATAAATTTTACATAACATATCATAAAAATTATATCATTGGATTCATCTTCAAAAGTAGTTTCTAATGATATATTTTTTAGAACATATATTGCATATTTCATTGTTCAAAATTGATGATCAAAGTTTTTTTTAAAATACGTGCGTGTCTAATAAACCGGACGGGAGGGAGTATTATTTATTACCGGGCCCATGCTAGGAACCGCAGGTTGATCTTCACACATTACTTGGAACATTTTTGTCCAAAATCCGTGCTGACTTGTGTTATAGAAGCACCGTAATGCCTTGTGTTAGTTAACCCGGAATGGGACGGTGATCAATGTGATAGGTCATACGTTGTTGTAATGTGCAAATTAACACAGCGCTTGTGTCGTGGAATTCGGAAATCCATAGGACTCTCGGGAAGCGAGGACTGAGAGGAGATGTTGCTCTAGAGGTAACACTGTGACTGTAGTTTCGGAAAAGTCTCGGTGTAGATTGGTCGTCACATTTCGCTCTAAGGATAATAATTTCATGAAAAAGGATCTTTTAAAAGCGATTGCTGCTCAAATTGTTTACTTTTTGCCGGCAAAGGGATTTTTATTAAACGGCAGGTTGAGTACACTCAGGAAAGGGATTTTATATTCCCTCTCTTGTGGAATTGCCGTCAGTTGGTCATTGAGAGTTGCCGCAGCATCACGTACTACTCAGCATGGCAAGACACCTTTGTCAAAATCAGTGGCTGCTATGGGCCTACTCTCATAATTCCATGCCATTGCTTAGATATGTCCTAACTCCTACGCTACAGTTTGATATTCCTACATGTTGGTGTTCTGGTGCATTACTTTTGTGGCTCTGAACAATGTATTGTTAGCCAATACTTTGCAAGGGTAATGCTTAGTTGTATGAATGAACCTAGTCGTTTAATCTATTTGCTGCCATGTAGTACTGATTATTGTGGCCAGTCGTCAGCTCTTGATGTGGGGTAATATAAGACATTGAGAGTACATTAGCTATGCTTGAATTTGTTTGCATTCTGACCTGTTTATTTCCATTTGGTTTGTGCAACTAAATATCTTTGATGTACAGCTTTTGATCCATGGATGCTAGCTCTGTTTTTTTTTGTTGCATTTAAAGATTTGAGATGACCATATCGCAGCATATCAAGGTAGGGTAAAGAAATACTAGTTTCTTTTTCTGAAACTCGCATGTCCATCCATACTGAAGCTCCCCCAGTGTGTTTTGAATTATTGTTCTGACATTTTTCAACATCCTCCTACATGAATCCTCACTAGAATACTAAGTTTCTAGGTTTCTTAATTTAGATTTTGAGTCCTCTGCTCTTTAGTACACGTTGGTCACAGGCAACTTTTGTCATAATAATCACCACAGCAGATGAGTTACCTAGCTTAGCTTAGTTCTCTTACTTGTAGGAGATGCCATTTCTCATACGAAGTGTTGTGCACCATAATATGGTGCACCGACTGTCGGATACAAGGATCGCCCACCGGATTTTCTAAACCGTTTGTCGGTTCAAATATTTGTCGCGCCAATCCAAAGATAAGGGCGGTCATTGCTTCGTTGGTTGAAATATATTGTTCAATCTGGAAGGACAAAGAGAACTTACCATATATGCATGGCGATGCAAGGGAACTTGTGGCATGTGGATGTGATTCCGTTACTACATGTACCTCTCGCATGCTTGCCAGCAATCTTGACCTGGTGAGCATGTGTAGCGTAGCATTGAAATTTTGGCCTAGTTTCTGTGTGATATATACATCAACAATTGTTAGATGCCCTACCTTATTTTTATGCCGTGTTTTATCACTGGGCCATGCTGCTAACAGCAGATTGATCTTCACACATTACTTCGAAACTTTTTGGCCAAAATCCCGTGCTGACTTGTGTTCGAGAAGCACCGTGTGTTAATTAATCCCGAATGGGACGGTGATCAGTGTGATAGGTGTGTGCAAATTAACACAGCGCTTGTGTCGCTGTCTACCATCTAATTATGTATGTATGTATGTATCTTATGAGCTTGTCGTGGAATTCGGAAATCCGTAGGAGTCTCGGAAAGCGAGGACTGAGAGGAGATGTTGCGCTAGAGGTGACACTCAGAAAAGTCTCGGCGTAGATTGGTTGTCACATTTCGCTCAAAGGATGATAATTTCACGAAAAATGATCTTTTCAAAAGCGACAGCTGCTCGGACTGTTAGTAGCGCGGTTGTGTGGAGGTAAGGCGACATACCCATCCCTAGCAGGTGGCAAACGAGTTCTGAAGGCGATTTTGCTGTTGTCGAAATGATCCATCTGACATTACATCGCAGTTAATTAACAGCCCTCAGATCATCCAAGTCGACCGATTGATTAAGCTTTCTACTTACTTAGGTTCTAGCATTAAACTTTTACCAAAGCCATCACATACATACATGCTACCCACACATACCGGTAGTATATACATCAAAAAATATCCTGAGAAATCTACTTGCCAAGCTGACGTCGTTGCTACACATGTCAGCATTTACGCTTGGTCGATCGATGTAGGCCTCAGGAAACACGGGCGTACAAATACTGTTAGAATTTAATTAATAGGTTAATTAAAAGGATAATCTTCCCTCTTTCAATTCTCTATGTCGGTTGGTTTGTCAACCGACACAACTCTTTCTCACACCCCTTTGAACGGATGTGACCCTTGTTGGTGTCCCTTCCTCTTGTATATAAGCTGTGAATCATCAATGGAACAATACAGTTGAATCATTTTTGCTTGTCTCTCTCGTTTGTCTCTCGCTTCTACTTCTATCACGTTATCAGCACGCTCATCCATCTGAGCGTTTTTGACTCCTTCCTATCGAGAACTAAGAACAGAGAGTGTTGGCCTCCATCGCTGCAGGCATCGAAGGCCATTGATATTCAATATCGGAAGAATAGTACAAGCATGAAAAGGAAGATCGAAACAAGGTGCGCCTTTCCCAATTTCGTTCATGTACACAACAAGTGCTACCAGGAATTACAGGAATTAGTACCTTTGTCCTTTGAAACTGGATATGGCGGCGTTCGAAGCGTGCGCGTCTAGGAACGCGACATGCTCGCCTCCGTCGTCCTTGGCTAGGTTAGCCGACCCACCGCTCCACGCGGACGAACTGCTTGCGTCGCCATCGACCGTGCGTCGCCTGTGAACGAGATTGCTGCCGGACCGCCCGGTCGTGGACGCCGTTGCGCGCCTGGCCGTGGAAGTTGTCGCCACCGTGCGGCCTGGCCATGGATGTGGTCACCGTTGCGCCGCCACTGTCCACGACCCCGCCCCTTAACCGTCGCTGAGCCGCGCCTGTCGTCTCCGACCCCCCATGGTCGTTGAGGTCGGCACTAGCGTGCCGCTCCTGATGCTATCGTCGGAGGCGCACCACATAGACACGCCTCGCGTGCATGTGCGTGAGGGCGCCTCGCATGCCCGGCTAGCATCCTTGCGGTGCGCCGACGCTAGTGGCCGGCGCGCTACTGACCCAACGCGGCGACGGCCATGCCCGTAGCCTACCGGTGTGGACATAGACGACGAGGACATGGCCGCGCCGCTGCCATCTCCGACCCCCGCGGTCGTCAAGGTCGTAGACGGTGACGCAGTCTTCGACGCTGTCACGCTGTCGTGCCCCCACATCGTCAACTCCGGTTGTCGAGGACGACGACATACCACCAGGGTATCTGCCCGTGCGCGCGCACGGCTCGCCCGCCCACAGCACCCCTGCCGCACCTTCATCTTTGCCGCCTCGAGGCCGTCGGCCTCCCGCTGAGCCCGCCGTCTGGTGGCGGTGCCGGCCGGTCCGGCACCTAGAGCCCGGCCGCGTTTGGGTTCGCGAATGGCGTCTCCAATGACGTCGCCTCGGAGACCCGGCTCCATGGGGGATTTTCCGGCGAGGACGAGTGCCACGGGGGACCAGGGGGAGCGGGGATGCCCCGCGTGGTGGCTGCTGCTATTTCGATGGAGGAATTGGGGATCGATTTCGCTAGGATCGTATTCTTATCCTCTCGTACAAGCGGGTCTGCTCCTGATTGGGCTAAATGCTATGGCCCAATTGCATGCGGCTAGGCCATCAAGCCACTGCTCTAGTTATAATAAGTTTTATCTAAAAAAAGTTATAATAAGTTAATATTTTTCAGCATATTAGCAGATTATATAGCCTTCTAACAGTAGTTCTAGCAGTAGATTAAATTCTGTTGTAGACTCTGTTAACTTCAGTACAATTTTTTTATACTATATTTATGTTGAGTACATTGTATTCCAGAATATATATGGGATGTAATATGTTTCCATGTTTTTTGACATGTTAACATAATTACATCCCTTATTTGCAATTGAGATTTATAATTTCTTGTATAAAAAATCGATTCATCTTAATTGAGCCATTTTTGGTTCAATACGAGTAAGAATTGATATGCAAAATTCTAAGTGACTTCTTCGAATTGATGTTTTGGGATCGGGGATAGTCCGTGGATCTACTGCATTGCATACTATATCCGCTACCATGATTACTTAACAAGTGATCTCCCATACATTTTATTAAGTCATGACATAAGGTACTAGAAACATAAGTATCTACTGATTTCATCAGATTATACTCTCTAGTGCTGAGAGATGAACCCTAAAATTTCTTTTCGGGGAGTATCTACGGTGTGTCAAACTTAACAATTTGAAGTTCACACTAGTGATTTTGAGCCCACTTATTGAAGTCGTCATTAATTTTGCAAATTTCATACAACATAACCATGATGGTTTTTGGTTTACCATGCGTAAATTAATAATCTCTGGTTTAACCATGATGGTAATCGATGGCCGAAAAAGAGAGTTCGATTCACTCGACCTCGATGGCCACAACTACCCTACCTGCGACATGGACATCAAGATCACTCTTGCGTCCCATGGATTAGTGTGTGCAATCCAAAATCCAGAGGACCCCCTTCCGGTTGGAGTCATGCCGCTGAGAGATGAGAAGAAATATTCACCCAGATCTTAAGTCTGAGTATTTGGAGGAGGAATCCCCATTTACTTTGTTTCACGCCCTCAAGCTATGAAACCCGACTGTGGGAAATGCATCGCAAAGCAAATGTTTGTCAAAACTAAGCTTAGCGACAAATATGGATGCTACACGCATCCCACTAACAAGTGCAAGACCCAAAACATCTGGTTGTTCTCTACCAGCAATCCAAGGACACAAAGTACCTCAAGGGAAAAGGTTTGAAACTAACTTCAACCTTCATCTGAATGGCACCAACGGAGCTGGTTGTTCGCAAGATGTTCCTCTCGAACCTAGCAACACCATGACTTTCCAGCCGTCAGAGGACTCTATGAGCATGGAGGACATGATCGTTGAGTAAACCTCAAACGACGTGTTTGGAGACTTCAACTAGTCCCACTATCTCCTTAATGGTCAATTTTAGTCATGTTCATTTATGATGTTGTAATAGAACATAACTATTGTTATCACAATATATTGTATCAGCACTCTGATATAAAATAAGATTGTATTCTATATATCTGAGGAAACTCTATATAGATTTCTACGGGATTCAGTTCGATGGATGAGGAACATGTATTTGAAAAAGTACCCTCTCTATTGTTTGGAACGTACTACATGTACATCCCACCCGTAGCACATGTTGCATACAAAGCAATTCCATTGGTCACAAGTTGCATGAGCCTAAATTCCCTCGGTCATCAGACTTTGTGTGCACATTGTGCAACACAACGAAGCTAATTTTGAGGAATTCGCACCTCAAAATACAAGTTGGACCGCTTCAGTTCCTTGAACATATCCAGGGAGACATTTGTTATTCCCCGACCATTGTGTGGATCTTTTAAGGTATTCTTCATGATTCTCAATTATGTATCTATACGATGCTCATACATGTGTTTTCTATCCACATGAAACCATGCATTTACCATGATAATGAGGGAAGTAATCAAGTTACAGGCCCATTATCGAGAAAGTAGAATTTGATAAATTCGCAACGAAAATGTTGCAGAATTCTCCTCATGTCCTTCAATGAATATTGCATGGCCATGCGGATTGAAGTTCAGCACTCTATCCCATACATCCGCACTCATAATGTTTTGGTTGAATCCCTGAATAAGAGGATCAAACTCATTGCGTGACTTTTGTCAATGAAATTCACTACCAACTTTACGTTGGAGTCATGCAGTTTTACACGCTGTTGACTGACTAGCTGCATATAGCAGTACTTCCCCTCTGCAATTGATACGTGAAAATCCTCCAAGCATTTCCCATCTGCGTAAGTTCGGATGCGCTTCACGCATACCGATCTCACCACCACAGCATACATCATTGGGCCCACGGACTAAGGATCTATGTGGGGTACAGATCTCCATCGATCAACATGTACCTTGAACCCCTCATTAGGGATACATTCATAGCCCAGTATGCTAAAAAAAGTTATATATTAAAGGATGGATTATTTCCAGGCATTAGGGGGAGACTTCATGTACCACATAGAATGCCAGGAAATCAATTGGGACTACATGTTCCACCTTATATCCACGTATTTAAGAATTTGGACTGTATGTCTGGAATTCAAATATTTGCAACCCATTGCAAATAACCTGCCATATTCATTTACTGATCTCAAAGGTGTTACAAAATCCTTTAGTCTGGCTAGAAATGCGTCCGAAAGAGTGGAGGTACCAATAAAAACCACTCAACTCCCCGTACCTAAAAGAGGGGGAGTAGTACGGCCTCTAACCAGGATCTAGCTTTCTACAAGCAACAAAGGAAATCGAGGAGATATCCTCTAAATCAGTAAATGCAAGTCAACCTTGCGTTGATAAAACACCTTATGGGTAGTATACACCCAGTGGAAGGGAAACCTTCACAACCCTAGCTTCAGTTTGCACACACTGGCTGGGACATCGGAACATCCGGACTCACGCGTATTGGGAAATCACGAAGAGTCATCATGGGTGCATGAGATTTCCTCCACCAATATCGATTCCGGAGAATCATATTACAAAAGCCTACAATTGTCGACAAACATTTCTCTTGTATGATTGCAAACATACTTCAAATGATTCAGATCCAAAGACCATGGCCATGGAAGAGTGTAAACCACTCGCTCAGACTGAAAGAAACAAAGGATGCAATCCAAAAAGAATTAGCCTCGCTCTTCCAAATGAATTCCCTATACATGGGATTCCATATGTTCGCTTCCAAAAACGGAATGAGAATAACAAGGTGGTGAGAACGCAAGGCTTGTAGCATAAGGTCGGGTTTTCGCAGAGATCCGAGACCTACTCTCCAGACATGATTGGAATCCTCAAAATTTTCCGATAATTATATCATTGGCAGTGCAAAATCATCTATCTATGCAGTTGATAGATGTAGTGACGACATTTCATGTGGATCACTAGATTTGGACATGTATGGTTCCCGATGGAATCTCTATCCGAATCGAAATGTAAATGCAACATGCATTGTGTAAAATCAATAAGTCATTACATGGCTTATTGTTGTCGGTATATTCTGGTACAACCGACGTAGTGAGTTTCTTATACACAAGGATTACTCCTGCAATGATGATTACCCATGCGTGTTTGTCATGCACAAGGATTACTCCTGCAATGACAAAGCATGTGATCATCTAAATGACGGAATTTGAGATGAAGGATTTGGTTAAACCCAAACAATGCTTGATACTATAAGTCGAGCTACCTCACTCAAGTTTTATGGTACACCAAGTTGCCTATATTATAAATATTGGAGAAACCTATAAAATGCACAAGTCATATCCATCTCCCATGTCGGTTATTCGATCTCTAGACATAGAGAAATATTCACTCAAATCACATGATGATGTAGAAGGGATGTTGGGACTTGATGTTCCATATCCCGGTGCCATTGGACCCACCAACACAATTGGTTGGGAATCAAGAATATCTTTCGATATCTTCAAGGCACCACACATTATTTGACATGTTCTTGTAATTTCAGAGAAATCTGAACTCCAATATCATCAGAATACACTGATGTTGGCTACTTGAATGATCCTCATAATGTGTATCTACATGGTAGAAGTGTCACGCAATTGATGTCTTCGATATAGACTTCGGTGACTACACCTACCAATCATTCTGAAATACAAAGCCACATTGACATATGTAGCTTTACAGAATGATAAACCACATACATGAGTCATGTGGTATTGGTTCGCTTAAATCATCGACCATTATCTACACAGATAATGTTGCTTGTGTTGCATAGATGCAAATAGGATACATCGAGAGCAATATCGCTGAGCATATTGCCTCTAAATTGTTTTAGCTCCATGAACTCCAGAAGATTCAGGAAATAAACGTCTTGCGAGTCAAGTCATGCGACAATAACATCGCTGATCTATTCACGAAGTCTCTACCAATTTTAACATTCCAGAAATGTTTTCATGGAATTGGTATTCAACGGCTTCAGGATTTGCAAGAATCAGGGGGAGTATCTCCCTAGACTACTCCTATTCAAAGCATCATATTACACTCTTTTTCCCTTTATGAGTTTACTATACAGGTTCTCATCAAGGTTTTTAATGAGGTAATATCAACACAAGATCATATGTCATACTTTCTGTTTTCCCCATCGGGGTTTTTAGGAAAGTATACACGACATATATATTGTCCTCTAAACTCTATGGGTTTTCCCCTTTACAAGGTTTTTATCATATGGAGTTAACATGGAGGCAATAATCATTATATGTTGTATCATTTCTCTTTATTTTTCTACTAGGTTTGAAGGAGTTTTAACAACATATCTAACCATTATATGTTGCACCATTTTCTCCTTATTTTCCCACTGGGTTTAAAGGAGTTTTAGCAACATGTCATACACTACTCTCCTCACATTTTTCCCACAGGGTTTTTAGAGGAGATAATTCCAAAGATGATCGATCACAAAGACAAGGAAGGATTAGGGGGAGTGTTAGGATTTAATTAATAGGTTAATTAAAGGGATAATCCTCCCTCTTTCAATTCTCCATGTCGGTTGGTTTGTCAACCGACACAACTCTTCCCCACACCCCTTTGAACGGATGTGACCCTTGTTGGTGTCCCTTCCCCTTGTATATAAGCTGTGAATCATCAATGGAACAATACAGTTGAATCATTTTTGCTTGTCTCTCTCGTTTGTCTCTCGCTTCTACTTCTATCAAATACAAGGTACTGGCTGCTGGGAGGCTTAATTAACGCTAACATGGAATATGTTGCGACATGATTATGGCTGGGAAACTCGGATGTGGATCGTGGGGTGCCCTTCCCACCTTTGTTTTCGTATTTTTTAAAATGAATATGGATGTGGATCGCTGGTGCCCTTCTCATATCACTTTTCATGTTTTTAAAACAAATGCGGATGTAGATGGGGATCCTATATATGTTACTCAAATGCGAATGCGGATGTGGATTGGATGTTTTTTTAATTTGAAACGGGTACGGATAGAGTATATAGTAGTACTACGTACCAAGGCGGAGTACTACTATATATTACTAACTTACTACATCGATCTTACACACCAGTTTATTAGGCCAATAATGCGCATAAGCTAGCTATAGTAGCTAACTAATTGGCCACCCATGATGCATGCTGGCATCATCTCGCATCCTCACACTACATAGCATAACACAGTCGGTCACACAACACTGCTGCTACTGCTACAAGACAGAGTGGATGTGTAGATACGGGACCAATCGTATCTACACATCCACAGCAGCAGCAGCTAAACCGATCGACGAAGGGATGCATGATGCAGCAGCTATAGCTAGCACCAATAATCACTCGGCCGGCCGGGGATCGTACTCAACTACAGTCCACACTGATACGGGACGCCCGTCTGAGCGAGGGATCCAATCATCTCCATTGATAAAGCGATGCGGCGTGAACTTCTCGGCCTGCTCGCGGCTGATTTCAGTGAAGCCCTTCCAATGGACAGCGGTCTTGTTGGCACTGCATGCCACGTACGTACGTGGTTGCCGTACTCCCAATAGTAGATGTGTCCCTTGTGGCCGGCCGGCGGATTTCCGCCGCCGGACTCCCTGTCCTTGCTCCACGAAACCCAGCCATCTGCATGGACAAACATGTCGATCGATGGAGCAACCGATGAATACGACCAACTTAATGCGTGGTCGCCCCTGCAGGTAGGTCTGCACACCAGCGGTGAGGCCTAGCTTCCCCTGGCAGAGCGGAAGGAGCTACGTACGGTGCAAGACTGGAATACAAAGCCCGATAGATGGGCCATCGTGGACCTGTCGGCCCTGCGCCGTGATGACGTCGTGTTGCCGGGGGTCGGCCGGCCGACGGGCGTAGAGCTCGCAATCCTGGAACACCGTGGCGGCGTCCCCGAAGACGAAATCAACCGTCCCCCATATGCGGCATCCATGATAGTATTGTAGCTTGGTGTTGGCCTGAAGTGTGTCCTGGAAACCCTGCCTGGATATCACACTGGTAGAATATCGAGCGATCCGAGTCGCATAAGAGGGCAACGGCCTGTTTGTCCTCTAGGCCGCCTGTCGTGTTGCGAATGCACAAGTCGCGCGCCATGAAGCCATCCCCTTTTACAGCTGCATGCATGGAAACGGCGCGAAAATTGATTAGCAGAATGGCGTTGAGATTAGCAAGTAGTAGTAGTAGTAGCAGCAGCATGCGCGCGCGAGAGAGAGAGAGTAGCATGCGCGCGCGCAGATCGAGATCGAGATGTAGATAGATCAAGAGAAACGAGATCAAGAGAAAAAGAGAGAGATCAATGCGTACTTAGCGTGGCTGATTGCTGCACATCGTGCCCCGTGCGGTTTGACAAACTACCCGTGATGATAGTTTTCTCCCTGCCGTCGCCCACCAAGACCACATTCTTGGTTTCGATGACAAATCAACTCATATCGCGCACAGCGAACCGATCTCTGTAACTCGGCGTATTGCCATTATAGTGATTTATAGCAGGAGTAGGATTCCACCACCGTCGTGGAATCTGAACCTGGGTAAGCTGTGTTACCTCATACCCGCCAACCTTCCGCCTTCCCCCACGTCTCTAAACATGCTTTGTGAGGACCCCTCCATGGCGTACTCGTCGTCAATACCACGACAGGAGACTGCCGAATTCGCAGGGTGTCGGAGCTGCTTGATGAGCGGGGTGCCTGGAATATGGTGTTATTACGACGTCATTTTATGCAGGCGGATATTCAGTATATTGTCAAGATCAAGCCCTCTCCAAGGCTTTTGGATGACATTCTTGCATGGGCTCCTATGAAGAATGGAGTATTTACCGTCAAAAGTGTGTACTGGTTGGCGATCGAGGAACGCCAACGGCCTTTTATAGGCGCCACGAGTAGGGCACCGGATGGCCATTGTGCCATCTGGAAGGCATTATGGGGGTGCCCTGCCCCCCCCCCCCCCCAAAAGGTACTCATTTTTGCGTGGAAACTTGCTACAAATGCCCTAGCTACTTGGGATAACAAACATAAACACAATATGGAAACATCTAACATTTGTGTACTTTGTGGTGTTGAATGCGAGGACAACTACCACGCCTTCTGCAGATGCCCGCTGGCGGTAAACCTTTGGCATGTAATGTCAGAGGTGTGGGAGCTGCCAGACCCTTTGACGATCCCAAATGTGGGGTCCGAGTGGGTGTTGCACCTTCTCCATGGGAAGACGGAGCTGGAGCGCTTACGGATCATGATGTTGCTGTGGAGAATCTGGCACGTGCGGAATGAGGTGGTTCATCACAGGCCAGCGCCGCCCGCCGAGGCCTCGAGGCGGTTCCTATGCAGCTACATCGACTCGCTGCTCACGATGAAGTATTACCCACACGACGATGGGGTAAAGGGGAAGGCACCTGCTGATCAACATGCAATATTGAAGGGGGTGCGGAATCATGTGGCGGCAGGTCCTTCTGCTGCCAAGGAGAGATGGACACGGCCCCCAGCGGGATGGGGGAAGCTCAACGCTGACGTACGGCTAGCTCTTATGTGGAGGCGACGAAGGAGGGTGGATCAGGTATGATTCTGCGTGATGAAGCGGGGAGCATCGTTTTCTCCTCTTGCCGATGATATATTCCTTCCTGCTCTTCTCCGCTGGAGGTGGAACTAGTGGCATGCTTGGAGGGTTGCACTCTTGCTTTGGAATGGAGTACTACCCCGTTCATTATATTGTTGAACTAGATTGTTCTGATGCTGTGAGGATGATTAACAATGATGTAGATGAGAGATGAGAGCAAACCTTTATGGTGAGGGAGATTCGCCGTCGTCTCCTGCGTGAGAGATTAGAGTCTAATTAAGGTGGTTGGTACGTAGTAGGAGAGAGCAAAACTTGATGAGGGATGCTCTAGCCAAAATGACCGCATGACTTGTGTTGGAGAAAATCACGTGCTTCAAAATTGACCGGCTGCAGCAAGACTGGACGTACGCCCAGTCCTTTAGCTAGCTAGCCAGTAGTACTAGCTAGTATCTCGTGGGATCGAATCATGAAGCGGCTCAGTCCGTCCCAGTTGCCTTGTCCATCCACGCACGTACTCCCTCTATTTGGGATTATAAGTCCCGCGCGGATAACTAAGTTGCTAATTTGAAAAACAAAATATAAATAGTATAGCAAAAAAATTATACCATTAGAAACTTTAGAGGTTATATTTTCTAATGGTATAATTTTTGTGATATATAAGTTATATTTTCTTACTCAAATTAGCAACCTAGGTATACGCGTAGGACCTATAATCCCGAACAGAGGGAGTATTATACTGCTCCGCCTCCGCCCTACATAAAGGACCGGTGAGAGAACCCAAACCCAACCCTCCCCACAGCTCCAGCAGCCGGCCTGCTCCCTCCACACACGCACAAACACACAGTTTTTTGAGCGGTTCACCACCACTCGGCACTCGATGCCTCGGACCAGCTGCCTCCTGCTGCTGGCGCTCGCCGTCGTGGTCGCCACTGTTGCTGGCGCAAGCGGCCGCTGCCATGGCCGGCGCAACCGTGGAGGCGTCCTTGGCGGCAGCGTCGGCGTCCTGCCGGCACCGCTGGAGCCGGACGTGGTCGTCGCCAAGCCGGGAGGGCGTGGCGGCCGCGGCGACGTGACGACCATAACTGCCGCACTGATGCGTTTCAATGGGTCGTCATACCCAGCATCGGGCTACTTCGTCGTGTACATCCGGGAGGGGGTGTACGAGGAGCACGTTGTCATCGAAACCAAGAATGTGGTCTTGGTGGGCGACGGCAGGGAGAAAACTGTCATCACGGGTAGTTTGTCAAACGGCACGGGGCACGATGTGCAGCAATCAGCCACGCTAAGTACGCATTGATCTCTCTCTTTTTCTCTTGATCTCGTTTCTCTTGATCTATCTACATCTCGATCTCGATCTACGCGCGCGCATGTTACTCTCTCTCTCGCGCGCGCATGCTGCTGCTACTACTACTACTACTACTACTTGCTAATCTCAACGCCATTCTGCTAATCAATTTTCGCGCCGTTTCCATGCATGCAGCTGTAAAAGGGGATGGCTTCATGGCGCGCGACTTGTGCATTCGCAACACGGCAGGCGGCCCAGAGGACAAACAGGCCGTTGCCCTCTTCTGCGACTCGGATCGCTCGATATTCTACCAGTGTGATATCCAGGCAGGGTTTCCAGGACACACTTCTAGCCAACACCAAGCTACAATACTATCGTGGATGCCGCATATGGGGGACGGTTGATTTCGTCTTTAGGGACGCCGCAGCGGTGTTCCAGGATTGCGAGCTCTACGCCCGTCGGCCGGCCGACCCCCGGCAACACGACGTCATCACGGCGCAGGGCCGACAGGTCCACGATGGCCCATCTATCGGGCTTTGTATTCCAGTCTTGCACCGTACGTAGCTCCTTCCGCTCTGCCAGGGGAAGCTAGGCCTCACCGCTGGTGTGCAGACCTACCTGCAGGGGCGACCACGCATTAAGTTGGTCGTATTCATCGGTTGCTCCATCGATCGACACGTTTGTCCATGCAGATGGCTAGGTTTCGTGGAGCAAGGACAGGGAGTCCGGCGGCGGAAATCCGCCGGCCGGCCACAAGGGACATATCTACTATTGGGAGTACGGCAACCACGTACGTACATGGCATGCAGTGCCAACAAGACCGCTGTCCATTGGAAGGGCTTCACTGAAATCAGTCGCAAGCAGGCCGAGAAGTTCACGCCGCATCGCTTTATCAATGGAGATGATTGGATCCCTCGCTCAGACGGGCGTCCCGTATCAGTGTGGACTGTAGTTGAGTACGATCCCCGGCCGGCCGAGTGATTATTGGTGCTAGCTATAGCTGCTGCATCATGCATCCCTTCGTCGATCGGTTTAGCTGCTGCTGCTGCGGATGTGTAGATACGATTGGTCCCGTATCTACACATCCACTCTGTCTTGTAGCAGTAGCAGCAGTGTTGTGTGACCGACTGTGTTATGCTATGTAGTGTGAGGATGCGAGATGATGCCAGCATGCATCATGGGTGGCCAATTAGTTAGCTACTATAGCTAGCTTATGCGCATTATTGGCCTAATAAACCGGTGTGTAAGATCGATGTAGTAAGTTAGTAATATATAGTAGTACTCCGCCTTGGTACATAGTACTACTATATACTACTATATACTGCGGATGTAGACAAGTAACATATTATGTCTTATAATGAGTCAACTATAGAACAATATATAGATAAATATACTGATATAATACACAATTGTTTCTAGTTCAATCACGAAAAAAATACATTTGACCACTTTTTAGTTTTTAGGTTGGATAATTGGCCTATAGGACCAGAATTACTAAAATTGTCTAGCGTAATTTTATTTGGATATAGATATATTCATTTTTATATCCACATTTGTTTCTTTTAGTACCACATTTGTAATTGTAAAACTAATCTGCTTTTCCACATCCATTTCTATGATCGTCCAGGTTAGGATTTTTTACATCCATTTTCAATTTCTCGAATACGAATGTCGAGTAACTTGAATATGTACTAGTTAATTGCTTCCAAAAGAAACGAGCGCATGTAAAACTGAACAAAGTTTAGAGGAACATATGAACTTGTTATATATATATTTGCTACCACAAGAACTTCTATACACTTTGCTTACGAGCTAATAACTTAACAATTCAATCAATAAACAAATAGAAGGCAAAACAATGATAGCCGCCCAGGAAGACACCGGTGTGGTAGCCATTGGGCGCGGGGAAGGGGAATACCTTTCCGTCGATTCTACAGTATGCGGCAAATTAAATAAAAATAACCTAAAGTCGTAACAAATTCAAAGATTAACCCTATTCGAAAAATAATTCAAACCGACTAACCCTTTTCTGCCACTCCCGCCCACGCGGCGCCGCAGGCACTGATGCAGCGCCACCTAGGACGGCGCCGCACGCCGGCCACGCTGGCCGGCTGGGGCCCGGCGCCGCACAGCTGCCGCGCTGGCTCGCGCGTGCAGCGCCAGCGAGAACGGCGCCGCACGCACGCCTGCCGCGCCACTCGTGCTGGCGCTGCCCACCCTGCCACGCTGGCTCCGCGGGCCCCAGCACCTTAAGTGCGGCGCCTGGCGGGGTGGCGCCGCACCCACCTGTGCCGCGCCGTGCTGGCTGGCGCCGCACGCCTGGAGCCCTTAAGGTGGCGCCGGGTCGGCCCAGCCCGACCCTCTTCTCCTTTTCCCCTCTTTCCTCTCCCCTCACCACTTAGAACGGCGGCGGCGGCTAGGGCACACTCTTCCCCAATCTCCACTCAAAACTCCAAGATTTGAAGAAAAACTTAGGGGATTTCTTCCCCAATAGCCTCACCAAGGTATTTTCCTCTTCTCCCCTCAATTTCATCCGCAAATTTTAAGTTATTTGTCCCTAATTTGAGAAATTCTTCCAAATGCTAGGCCACCAATTAGATATGTAAATTTGTATGGAGGAATGAGGTCTTTGGTTGATATATAGAGTTAGAATTGTTATATTAAACCTTCATGTATATAGATAAGATTGTTAGGGTTAGAGTTAGGGTTAGGGTTAGGGTTAGAGTTAGGGTTATGATTAGGGTATGGTTGTATGAGCTTGTTGTTAGGGTAAATTTCGGCATAGATACTTATTTAATTTATGCACCGTTATGTTCTTATATTCTTTTTAGGGATGGCTAGAATTGTCCATGTTCATCATATGGACAAGGAAGCTTTCTTGAGAGGCAATATTGAGCCAGACCCGGATGAGATTGACTTGGTGTTTGATCGTAGTCCAACCTATGCGGAGGTGTTGCAACAAATTCGGGTAGATTTGAATTGGATGGATCCTAGTGATGTTGTTGAGTTGGAGGGTAGGCACAATGTGGGATTTGGGATGCACAACCGTTGGAAGACAATGCGTATCAGCTCGGAGCAACGTTGGTTTGCATACAAGGAAGTGGTGGCCGAATCACAAAACAAAGCTCTTGAGTTATTTGCCACGAAAAAGGTTGATGATAATATGCAAAGGAGTATCATACCGGTCGCCTCCCCATATGAAGCTCGGAGTCCTCCACCCATGAACCAAGAGGAATTGACTGAGCCTCCTTTGACACAGCAAGATGAATTGAGGACATCTCTGAGCCCCATTTCAAAGAATCAAGTTGAATCATTGGAAGAGGAGAATGATGAGTATGAGGACAGTGAGAGGGAGGTTGAGCTATGTGACAATACTATTGGAAATTTAGACTTATATCATACACAAGAGAACATGGATCATGACATCCCGTTTTCTCGAATGTATGTATCCGACTCGGATGAGGATGGTCCCGATGAAGAAGTTGATGAGGATGGGTTCACTAAGGATGAGGCCGAAGTGCATGAGAAGGTATTGGGCAGGGATCATCGGGTACCCTTGTTTCGTGATCTTAGTCTAGCGGATGAAGCCACGGTTGATGGTGGCAAGGGTGTAGTGCTTGGACCAAGGCCAACTTCCTATCGGGATGTTAGTCACGAGAAGAATGGGATTTCAAAAGGACAGAGGTTTGCCACATTGTTGGAACTTAAGCAATGGATCAAGGACTTCTCTATTAGGTATCATCGCCCTTTCACGGTGGTTCACTCGGACGTGAAGAAGCGTTACACGGTTAAATGCGAAGATGATGGTTGTCCTTGGATAGTGCGGGCAAGACCATACAAGGGGGGGCCTGATTGGCGCATTTCAAGCTGCCTGTCAACGCACATGTGCCATGGAAAAAGGGTGGATGGCAAAGATGTGAAGCACGAGCACCGACAACTGACCTCTGAGTTTCTCGCCTTTAGGCTTTCAAACCAAATTTCTTCACTTCCGACAATGACCATCAAGATGGTCATGGAGTTCGTGGAAGCAATCTTTCACTATGAGGTGAAGTATGGAAAGGCATGGAAGACGAAGCAGGCCGCATTCAGGATGTTGTACGGTGGTTGGGAAGAATCATACAGCCGAATCCCTAGGTTGTTGCTAGCAATGGCCGATGCTAACCCGGGCATGGTTCATGTGGTTGAGCCATATGGCACCGAAACGATGGTTCGTAATGAAAGAAATGTTCGAATATTTGGGCGTGCTTTTTGGTCATTCGAGCAATGTGTGAGGGGCTTCGAACATTGTAGGCCGGTAATCTCTGTGGATGGCACCTTTTTGACCGGGCAGTTCCGTGGCACTCTCTTGATTGCAATAGCAAATGATGCAAACAACCGGTTGCTTCCCTTGGCTTTTGCTTTGGTAGAGGCGGAGAACAATGTTAACTGGGAGTGGTTCTTCCGTCTTTTGAGAACGAAGGTTTTACCTCTTGATAGGGAAATATGTGTCATCTCGGATCGCCATCAAGGAATTCTCAACGCGGTGACGATTGACATTCCCGGTCATCCTCCTTTACACCACCGATGGTGCATGAGACATTTTTGTTCCAACTTCTATAGGGCATGTAAGAGCAAGGAGTTGGCTGATGATCTTCAAGATTGTTGTCTTGCTTTCACGGACCGACGTTTCACAAATCTATATCTCAGATTGTGGAACAACAAAAAACTCGATTCCAAGGGTCAAGAGTTTCTCAATAAGCACATTCAGCTCCGTGACAAGTGGGCACGGGCTTATGATGAGGATGGCCGGAGGTATGGTCAAATGACAAGCAACATGTCAGAGGCCTTCAACAAGGTCCTTAAAGGTGTCCGTGCATTGCCCGTCATAGCAATAGTTCGATACACATTTGACAAGTTAAATGGTTATTTTCTGAACTACTCACTTGAAACCGATAAGAAAATTGCGGGACAAAACAAGAAGGAGTACAAGTACGAGTTCCCACCTAGGGTTGATGATTGGAGGACATTTCAGTCAAGGAAAGCGGACTCCCAAGTTGCCACTGTTTTTGATAACGACGAGCTCATTTACCAGGTGGTTGAGCCTGGAGGAACCACTTCAGATGGTGTCCAACACGGAGGCCGAGCCTTTAAGGTCTCACTAAGGGATTGTGATTGCACATGCGGAAGGCCGTTGTTGCTTCATCTAGCTTGTTCTCACTTGCTATGTGCGTCTCGAAAACGCCATGTGGATTATAATCATGAGCGCACCGTTAGAGAGTCCGAGTTCTCTATCATGAAGACAAAAGATACATGGGCTCCTAGATTTCATCCATACCTTGACCAATCACAATGGCCGGAGTACCATGGACTCCAACTATGGCCCCATCCGGAATGGAAGGTTGTTAAACGTGGTAGACGCAAGACAAAGCGTTTTAGAAGTGACATGGATGGATGGGGACGTGTTGGTGCGCGGGAATCGGGAAACGACCAATTTCAAGAACCTCGTGAGAGATCTCGTTGTGGGAAGTGTAGTGGTGAAGGACACAATGCACGGAGTTGTGCAACACAAGGGAAGAGGGCAAAGGGAAATGAAGCAAGCACAAGTGGTCCAAGCCAACAAATTCCAAGCCAACCAATAGGTAGCCAACAAGTACCAAGCCAACCAAGAAGTAGTCAACAAGTACCAAGCCAACCAAGAACTAGCCAACAAGTACCAAGCCAACCAATAGGTAGCCAACAAGTACCAAGCCAACCAATAGGTAGCCAACAAGTACCAAGCCAACCAAGAAGTAGTCAACAAGTACCAAGCCAACCAAGAACTAGCCAACAAATCCCTAGACAACAAGCTCCTAGACAACAAAGAGGTCGATCATTAGGGCTTAGACGAGGAAGAGGGCGTGGCGGTTTTAACCCGACTAGTATGTTAGGTTACTTGGCAGGACCAAATCCTTATGTTAATAGGTACGGATGAATCAATTATGTTACTACCTACTATGCTTATTTCATTGAATCAATTATTGTTCACATTCATGCATTCTTTACTAACTTGTAGCTTTTGTTCTTATAATAGGTATGGCGACTCAACCCAATAAGGGCAATGATGGGGACGGTGTGAACTACTCGGCTATTTGGGCGAATGCTATGAAGGTGGTGGAGAAGAGGAAGGAAGCCGAGGAAGAGAGGAAGAGAAAGGAAGCTGAGGAAGAGAGGAAGAGGAAGGAGGAAGAAGAAGAGAAGAAGAGGAAGGCATTTGAAGAGGTAGTTCAACTTGCTCGAGACTTGGCGAAGAAGAAGGACGAAGAGGACGAGAGAAAGAAGAAAAAGGAAGAGGAAGAGAGGAAGAGGCAAAAGGAGAAGGAAGAGGAAGAGAGGAAGAGGCAAAAGGAGAAGGAAGAGGAAGAGAGGAAGATGAGGGCCAATGCTAGGCCACCTTGCGCCGACCAAGAGGAAAGTCCACGAAAGGCGTTTCGTACTGACGAGGCCCATGGGAAGGAGGTTCCTATTTGTTGGTGTGGAACCGATTGCACTGTTAAGGAATCCCAAGACTACTTATCCGATAGTTGGGGAAAGAAGTTCTTCATGTGTGCCAACTACAACCGCTCTCCCGAGCGTAGCCGCAACCCATACGACAAGCCACGGGTATGCTCAAAGTTTTTTAGTTCTTCATGTGTCCCAAACTATTCCATAGCATATCCTCTAACATGCACTATTTTCTTGTAGTCTCCCCCTCCGGTATGCAGGTACTACACTTGGATAGACCTTGAGCAACCTCGATCCAACAAGGCTATCCAAGAGATCGATTTTGCCATAAGAAGAAGTCGCTTCCAAGAACGGCTGCGTGACGAGGAAATGGCGAGGAAGCGCAAGGAACGTAATGACGAGATTCGCAGGAAAGAGGAGGAACAGGAGCGCCGCGCTAAGGAGGCTCGTGCTGCGGAGAGGGAAAGGCTTCGTCAAGCGGCGTGGCGTTCCATGGAGGAAGAGGAAGAGAAGAAGAGGAAGGGCAAAGGACCTATGCTTTAGATTATGTAACGATGGATGATGTATGTGAACTTAGTGTGATGTCGAACTACAGATGGTGATGTGTGAACTATGTATGATTTGTGATGTCGAACTACGGATGGTTTGTGATGTTTGAACTTAGCGTGATGTGTGAACTTAGTATGATATTTGAACTATGTATGATTTGTGTGATATTCGACAAGCATGTCCTTTAAGCATATTTGAACTATGTGTGAATTCAAGCGTGCGGCAGGGAAGCCTGGGAGGTGTGCGGCGCCATGCTGGCTAGCGCGGCATCCTTTAAGCATGCGGCGCCATGCGCCACGGCGCCGCACGCCCATATGCGGCGCCAGGCTACCCTCGTGGCGCGGCAGGGAAACCTCCTGTCAATTCGACAGGAGGAGCCTGGGAGGTGTGCGGCGCCATGCCGGCTGGCGCGGCATCCTTTAAGCATGCGGCGCCATGCGCCACGGCGCCGCACGCCCATATGCGGCGCCAGGCTACCCTCGTGGCGCGGCAGGGAAACCTCCTGTCAATTCGACAGGAGGAGCCTGGGAGGTGTGCGGCGCCATGCCGGCTGGCGCGGCATCCTTTAAGCATGCGGCGCCATGCGCCACGGCGCCGCACGCCCATATGCGGCGCCAGGCTACCCTCGTGGCGCGGCAGTGAAACCTCCTGTCAATTCGACAGGAGGAGCCTGGGAGGTGTGCGACGCCATGCCGGCTGGCGCCACGCCTGGGAGGGTGCGACGCCCAGCGCAGCAGGCCTGGGAGGTTGCGGCGCCAGGTGACACAGCGCCGCAGGCCTGGGAATGGCTACGCCGCAGACCTGGGATACTGCGGCGCCAGGCGCGGCAGGCCTGGGAGGTGTGCGGCGCCAGATGACACGACGCCGCAGGCCTGGGATACTGCGGCGCCAGGCGCGGCAGGCCTGGGAGGTTTGCGGCGCCAGATGACACGGCGCGGCAGGCACTCTTGTTGCGCCCCCTTGCCTGGCGCCGCAGGCCTGGAGGTCGATTTCTAACTTTCTAACTTTCTAACTTTTCCTTCTAGCATGCATTTCTAACTTTCTAACTTTCTAACTTTCTAACTCTTCCTTCTAGCATGCATTTCTAACTTTCTAACTCCAGACGTGACTCAAGCATTTCTAACATTATAACATGTTTCACTCAAGAATCTCTAACATTGTCTCAAACATAGAACATTGTCATAGGATTACATCACGGTACCTCAAACATTGAACCAACATAGTCTCACACAACATTTTCCCAACATAGTCTCACACAACACTGAAACAACATAGTCCTCTCCAATGACATGTAGCAATCTTCTTCTAGCAACTACTTTCTAGCACGCTTGCTCTTGCCTCCTCTCCTCGGAGCAATCTTCTTCTGCCGCGGCTCGTCCTCTGGATCGGACTCGACAATAGGACAATTTCTTGGCCTTAGCTTGATTGCGGACCGTACCTTCCGTTGATACTTCTCCAATGACATGTCGTCCGGCACCTCTTCGTCTTCGGCCTTTACAATAAGAGCAATGATCTCATTAGAGTGATACATGGAAATTCAAGAACAATGTCATCGGTGAAAGTTTATCTCTTACCGTGGAAGATTGCTCATCGTCGGGGCTGCTTTCCTCTCGTGAAGTGGACTTTGCCGGTTCTTTGGACGACGTCGCAACAACCTCGGGATCCCGACAACCAAGCAAGTTCGCGAAGCGTCGTAGCTTTTGTGCCTGCTTCCTAACGAAATCCCTAAACTTGTTATTGCCCTCCTCATCCCTCGGGAACTCCAAAGCGCCCTCCAACTCATCCGCCTGCTTTTGGACCTCCGTGCGCTGCATTGCAAGCAAATCAATGACACATTACACAAATGCGACTAAGATAGTAACGGGAACATGAACTACCGACTTACCACAAAGTTCATCACGGGGGCAAAGGAGGTTTGCCGCCCTTCTCTAACATCTTGGTTGTACTCAAGGTTCCTTAGCTCGTCCCAAGCAGGCAGCGGCTCTTCCAATATATCTTCCGGATATGCATCCGGTAGGAGCTTCACACGAGTGTTCTCTAGAAACCAATGGAGGTACTCGCTGAAAGCGTCCTCACAATGGGGTTTTGCAGCCGTTCTTTTCGATTTCTTAGCTTCTCTCACACATAAAAGAAATCTAGCTACGTGTTTCTGGTGAATCTTGCCCCAGTCAGTCTTCTTGCTCTTGAGCCTGTCCAATCTATATGTGAATAAAGAGCAACTTTTGAAGCACGCACAACTATCATACATTGTATTCAAAAACATATATAGAACCAATTCTTATCGATGAAGAGCTTCGTCGGTGTCCTGGTAATCCGGAGGTGTAGCCTGATAGAGACCAAACTGTCTCATAACCCGCTGCGGGATATAATGCTCAACAACCCACATGCATATCATGGGGCACTCCATATACCATAGATTGCGTTCCGCGTCGCACTGTGGGTTAAGACGGAACTCCTCACAACCAAAATTGTCCCTAGGACCATATACCTCCCATACAATCTTAATCGCAAACAAGATAGTTTAATGAGAAGAGCACTTGCAAGGAATGCTAAACGGTGTATGTTCAGAAATTCTTACTTGCTCTGGGAGAAGGTTATCAAACTCATTGGTGTATCTCATGTACGCGTTTTGTAGGTCGGTTGGAGGCTTTGAGACCACGTCCCAATTGTAAGCCCATGTGGGCCACTTCAACCTTTCCCCGCCATCACTATAGGGTTTGGAAGGCATACGTTTTGGCCTACCAACTGGAAAGCGTTCCCACATCCACACCGAGAGGAGTAGCAACGGACCACCGATATAAGCCTCAGCCCCAGTCCTTCGACAAGCCTCGTCCAGCTACACAAGAAAGCAAACAAACTTAGTCATGCATAAGTTCGAAGAACATATATAAAGAGGGGAAAAATAGAAACACCCCATTACCTGCCGGTACAAGAAGGCTAATGCCGCCGAACCCCAGCTCCATTTTTTATCCATCACAGTTAAGGCCTTCAGCCAGTGCCAGTGAGCCATGTTGCCCTTACCATCAGCAAATATAGTCTTCGTGATGACATACCACACATACACACGGGCATATATAATAATCTCATCCTCGCTAGCATTCTCAGGACATGTACTAAAGTTTTGTGCTATCCACTTGAAAGTAGCACCGGCCGTGACTCTTAATTTCTCCCCCTTTGAGTTTATAGTGTCACCAGGACACTTACCACCGATAAGGCCACACATCCGCTCACGCCAGCCGTCAAAGCCTGTGTTAATACACAGAGGATCCCCCTGGATAGGGAGTGCAAGGATCATGGACATGTCCTGCAGAGTGACGATCATCTCACCGGTACGGAGGTGAAAACTATGCGTCTCCGGCCTCCATCGGTCGACGAGCGCGGTGATCGCAGCAGGGTTCATGTGCGGTGAACCACGATTGACCATATGGATGAATGGGAGCAATCCTAGCGCTTTGATATGCACCATGTACCGATCATCGTACCGCATCATCTCTTGGAAATGCCCGTGATACCTAAGTCGTAGGGGAACAAGAGGCTGCACACATAGAAGCTCGGTTATAACATGTCCATCCAACTTGAAAAACATATAATGATTTCGAGGTTTTTTTTGTTACCTTGATCCCCTCGGCAAGAATGTGGCCACGGTGAACCTTGTCATACGACGGCTCAAGAAGCGACATGCCTTCTACGAACCCGGGTTGTACATGGGGCGGTGTACGGGCTTCTTCCGATTCCGATTCCGACATCCTAGTTAATTAAAAAAAGTAGAACTATATATGTGAGCATATTATAAACCAACTACTAATACGAATAGATTGCTATGTGAGCCAAATTATGTGGGCACCTCTACGTGAGCAATGTAGGCATCTACATTTTTTTAAACCATTATTCCAATGTGGCATCTCTATGTGAGAAAAATTATAAACCATTGTTTCTATATGGGCATCTCTTTGTGACATAATTTTACAAACCATTGTTTCTATATGGACAATGTAGCCAAGGTTCCAATAACAAAAACATACTATCCCACATTATTATCCACAACAATTACTACTAACAATTCCTACTACTTACTACTAACAATTACCAATTACTAATAAGCAAGAATATTGCCAAACTAGGGTTTCCCTTAGGACAAAATGAGAGATTTCTTGGACAAATACCTGGGGGATGTGGTGAAGAACAAGATCCACGGAGAGATTCTTCAAGATCTGAGCAATTGGAGGAGGGATTAGAGGAGGGGAGAATCAACCCTAGCCGCCGCCGCCATGTGTGTGTTCGCTGAGGGGAGAGGAAAGAGGGGAAAAGGAGAAGAGGGTCGGGCTGGGCCGACCCGGCGCCACCTTAAGGGCTCCAGGCGTGCGGCGCCAGCCAGCACGGCGCGGCACAGGTGGGTGCGGCGCCACCCCGCCAGGCGCCGCACTTAAGGTGTTGGGGCCCGCGGAGCCAGCGTGGCAGGGTGGGCAGCGCCAGCACGAGTGGCGCGGCAGGCGTGCGTGCGGCGCCGTTCTCGCTGGCGCTGCACGCGCGAGCCAGCGTGGCAGCTGTGCGGCGCCGGGCCCCAGCCGGCCAGCGTGGTCGGCGTGCGGCGCCGTCCTAGGTGGCGCTGCATCAGTGCCTGCGGCGTCGCGCGGACGGGAGTGGCAGAAAAGGGTTAGTCGGTTTGAATTATTTTTCGAATAGGGTTAATCTTTGAATTTGTTACGACTTTAGGTTATTTTTATTTAATTTGCCACAGTATGCAACTATCGAGATTAGTGCATGCCATGTGGCTGATGGCAACAGAGGCTCTTATTGCCGTGTGATGAGACACCAGTCATGGCAGATGTCACCGAATATGCCGCGGTCATCGTGGCAGAAAATACAATAGAGAATTAACGTGGCGACCTTCTGTCGAAGGTCCGGGTAGAGCGCATCCATCTTCGGCAAGGGCAAAGTCATTTTGACGAGACATGCACCCATGAAGAAAATGATGGGTCAGCATCAGAGGACCTTGGCCCTCACCTTTCCCCGTCTACAGTAGAGAAAGGAGCTTTTCTGGAACCCCAGCTCGCACCACCTTGCTGCCGTCGATCTGCTCGATTCCTCGCCCCCCGGCGGCCGCTCCGGCGGCGGGGGGACGGGGAATCGACAGATCCGTGTGTGTATTTAGTGTAGGTGTGGGTTGGTTGCTGGTCGGCGGCGCTGTGGTGGAGGTGGTGTGGCCAGAGCAGCTTTTGAGGTCGGCGGGCCTCCCCTCTGTTGGCGGAGCTCTGGTGGAGTTCCTCGGCGGATCCATCGTCCTGCGCAAGCTCTCTGCTCTCTGGAGCGGTGGTGCTTGTGAGACCGAGAGGCGGCAGCTCCGGATGTAAATAAAGCCGAAGGTCGAGATCTTGAGAAACATGGCGTTGATGGCGACGACGCAGGGTGGAGGCTCGTTGGAGCCGAGAGCGTCGACTTCCCGTCCGCAGAGGGGCTCCGTCCGAACCAAGGCTTGTGGGAGGAGTCGCGGCGGCGCGCCGGCGCGCGTTCTGTGTTCATCTTCATTGACGAGCTCCAGCAGGACCTTTTCGTTATTTTCATGTTTGTTCTGGAGTTTTCTGTAATGACCATGTTTTAATGAGATCTTTTCCTTCCTCGCAAAAAAAACTGATGGGTCGGAAGGTTGGAATCCCTGAGGTGATCGGTCAATTCTTCGCTCTCATACATGCACAAGTCAATCGGTTATAATTTCATGCATCTTCACGCCACAACACAAAGACCGAATATTGAATCCGTACGACCATTTAGATGTTTTTTGCTAAAATAATTAAAAACAATACTCCCTTCAATCCATATTAGTTGACTCAAATTTGTTTAGATACGGAGTATCTAGCACTAAAACTTGTTTAGATATCTAGTCAACTAATATGTGTGGAGGGAGTACCAAAATGATAATATACTTCTATTTCTAAATACATGCAAATCTAGAAAAATCTTTGACATCTAATTTGGGATAGAGGCAGTACCTACTTTTCACAACTATGAGTGATCTTTCTAAGAACTTCTCAAAATTTGCAAACAAATGTATTGCCAAGTCAAAAGCAATACTAGAAGATGAATGTGGAGCTCAGCAAGAAAATTTAGCTTTGCTAGGATAAGACAACTACAACTTATTTCCTCGGCAGCTAGCAGCACAAGAACGAGGCAAATCCTCGTGTTAGCCCATTTTGCTCATAAGATGTGCATAACAAGAGCATTGTTGCCATCAAATTCCACCATGGTGTTCCCAACACTAACCGAGATGCTTAAAAAAGTTTACTCGATGCTCGTCGCTGCCTGGGACTTCCGGGCAAGTAATGGCGGAGCCGGAAATAGAGAAAGAGGGGTGCTAAATTATTGCAGGCAAAATTTCTACTAGGATGTAACTAAAATCACCATATCAATCAAAGTCATAAATTTCTTCTTAATGTCCAGGATATATCAACAATAATATCGTCCATATTATTTTCAATGCGTATTATTTGTGTTAGTAAACTCTTACTAGAGGTATCTACTTTTGGATAAATTCTCTTCATCAAACGAACTGAATTATTTAGAAAAGTCTAGCTAGGAAACAATTTATCAAACATGCACTACCTGTGTTGGTACATATCTATTCGACACCTTAGGGGGATGAAAATCATATAACATTGAGACTATAATGATCTGCTTAAGCGATCAATGTAGACTGTAGTCCGAATACTACCAGATTGGGGGAGGTCGGATTGTCGAAGGGGTAGATCACTCATCACAGTGACTGCCGATTAAGTCCCGCTGGAGCAATTTAGGTTTTCTGGAATAGAATTTGGGGTCGGCCGGTCAGGGGAGAAGGGTAGTCGATGAGGAACAGACAAAGAACAATGAGCGTGAAGAACCCTGGAGTTCATCTTGATCGGCCGGATGTGCATGTACTGATCAAGCATCCGATTGAACGGTTCTGTGGAAACGAGTGTAACATCACTTTTGCACCGGCCAAGAGGATGAGACGGGTTACTTGGTGCTACGTTAATGTGTTGCTGATTTCTTTCATACCTAATTCTTTGTATTTTTTTTAGCTAGACCAGTTCTATAGTCTGGCAGCATCAGACCCAAATCCACCCCTGGGGCCGAGCAAAGAAACATCAAAATGCCACACACTGACAATGATTCACTCGAGTGTGACATATTCACTAGTTTTCCATGTATTTATTCAATTTATACTAAACTTCTATACATTAATATTTTACTTTATTTAAACTAAGATCTTATTATGTATATTTTTTTTGTAACAGTTAGCATTATTACAAACATAATTGTTTTGCTAATCAATTAGGTATCCTATCTTTGTTATACAGTTCTAATGTCAATTGTTGAAATAGTATAGCTTCGTTGTTATTTAAATGTTGATTTGCAAAAACTCATTTTTTCAAGAAAGTGCCACTTAAATATATTTTGTGCAAACCACACTAAATATGCAAATTGGCTACATAGAGATTAACGGTGACACTTAGATGAGTTATAGTGTATATATATGTGTCCACATATATTTTAGTGTCCGTTAATATCTTATGTATAGAATTTCAAAATGACTATCTAACAAATATTTAGTGTAACAAGTTGCCGAACCAAATGAGTGAGGGTCAAATATAGAGTTCCGACTCCAACACATGTGGCGGTTGAGTCGATCGGAGAAAGCAAAGGCTTGGTTATCTACTTGCTACCATGCAGTACTAGTTGTTGTGGTCACTTGTTAGATTCTCATGTAGGGTTATATAAGACACTTATAGTATTTATTATCTATGTTTGAAATTATTTTCATTTTCACCTCTTTATTTCCACTTTTTTATGCAAGTTAATAATCTTGAATGTTCAACTTGATATCGATCGATGCTAGATCGGTTTTATGCATTTAAGATTTGAGTTGACTATATTGGAGCATATACATGCATGCTAAAGAAATATTAGTTTCTTCTCTGAAACTCGTATGGCCTTCCACACCGATGCCCCATATTGTGTTTTAATTCTTGTTTAGATATAGTTCACCATTTCCCTATATGATTGTTAGAAGTTGATCGGGACAAATGTTTTTTCCGGAATACAATTTTAGAGGGGGCAAGGATGCTCTAAGTGTGGAGCAAATATCTTTAGTAAGTGGGGGCAAATCAATCGTTAATCATTAGCTTAACATAATACAAAGATAATGAAAATTGAGTAGGGACAGCTGCCCCCATAGCTTACATGTTGCACTTCTTGAATCTGGAAAGAACGATTCATCACGTAGTGAGCATGGCAACTCACTTTTGACTCCTTCTCCTCTCTCCCCTACCACTTCCCTTGAGAGTCGTCCCGAAGCTTCCGGGCCGATCCCGAGCAGCCTCCGCCGGCGTCACCGGTCGGAGACTGCAAAGGAGAGGTGCCGGCTTAGTAGGTAGGTTTAGATGTAGTTTGTTTGGCAGTTTGCCGTGTAGTTGGAGTAGGGCATGGGGATCTTGGAGCCGGTTCGTGCAGTTCGAGCCTGGGCCTTGTCGATGGCGCTCTGGTGGTCAGAGCCAGCGGTGACGGTCTTTGCCTCGAAGATCTCCGTAATAAGGCTTCGTTCTGCTGCCTCCTTCTCGGGCTTGTTGTGGTGGTGCTCTTCCCGTCCCTGACCGGCCGTGGCGGCAAGGGGGGAGGGAGTAGCTGCTGCCGGTTGGAGCTTCGTCTCGGAGGTACGCGAAGGTCTTCTCACAGTCTGGTGATTGGGTGCAGCGCCAGCTGGAGCTCGCCTTGGTTCTTGGTTCGGTTTCAATGGTGGAAGCCGACGGGATTCTTGGCGGCGGATCTTCTAAATAAGCATCCCCGCCTGTGTTGCGTCTTCATCAACACTCAGAGCGTCGTCCTGGCCGGCCGAGGTGGCGGGGGGGGGGGGGGGGGGGGGGGGGACATCGGGATGGATGGTGGCGTAGCCGCGCAGCACAGGCTGCTGCCTCTTCGAGCACATCGCCGGGTGGCTGTGTCGGCCACCGGCATCCTTGGCCGCATGAGCGGTGAGATTGCACGCCGGCGAGGCGTCCCTGCAACCTCCAGGAGGGAGGCCCCCTTGAAGCCCTACGTCGGCGCTCTGCATCGTCTTCTTACCAAGTGGTGCGTCCCCGGTGAGAGTTCGATGGCCGGCGGCGAGGTTTCAGTTCGATGGTTCGGTCAAAGGACCCGATTGCTTTCTCCATATGTTTCTCAGGGTCTTTGGTGCAAATGTTCAGGACTGCTTTTATTTTCTTTTTCTTCAAAGGTCCTATATGTAATTGTTACCGACCGACAATGACTTAATGGCAGCATCTTCGGGGTCCCTCGCGACCCCTCTTTGTTCAAAAAAAAAAAAATCACGTAGTGAGCATGTGTGGTTGAGATTTTGGGTGTATACGTGATATATCCTACAGTTGCTAGATGGCTTACCTTATTTTGAGTTTTTGACACCGTATCTATCACAAATCTGTAGTGACATATCTTAGAGAAGCTAGTGTCACCGCAATGCTTTGTGTCAATCCGGAATGTGATGGTTGTCGATGTGATAGGTCATATATGTGGTAGTGTGTAATTAACATAGTGCTACTGTTCTTGTCTACCATCTAATTACATATCATATGAGCTTGCCGTGGAAGTTGGAAGCCCATATAGGAGTCTCAGAAAAAGAGGACTAAATAAGATGTCACGATAGACGTCGAAACTGCAACTGATGTTTCAGAAAACTCTCAGTGTAGATTGATCATCATATTTCGCTAAGGTTGATAATTCCATCAAAAAAGTGTTAAAACCATCGTTTTAAAATGCAACCGTTTCTCGGACGGGTAGACCGGTAGTGGTGAGGTTGTATAGTGGTAGGTGTCGTCCCCCTCAACGTAGCATGTTCGATGAGTACGATCGAGTATATACTACTTCAAAAAAGTATCCAAAAAAAGATATATAGTACGTACTTGTCGAGTAGCAATCACACGTGGGTCAGTTAATAACTACTAGCAAGGAAAAAACACAGATAACGACAGTCTATGACCACATATATATTATACGTCGCTGCTAATTTGTCAATCGGTGTCGGATGCAGCACGCGTCGTAGGCTGCACGAAACACCGACGTACTAAGTCCTGGCTGCTAGGAGAGGCTTAATCAAGGCTGACATGGATGTATGATACGATAGGATATTGATTGCATGCGCTGATCATCAGATTAATTAATTTTGGGCGACTAATGCGAGGAGTAAAGCTTAGAAAATGAGAGTTGGTGATCAGTCGTCCAAGGAGACGGACAACGACAGTTGGTTGATTTGTACGTACTCGCGTGCTCGACATCTCAATCTGATCAAGTTTCTAAGCTGCACATAAAAGAAGATTGCAATTAAGTTGCAACTACAAATGAAATTGAATTTTATTTCCAAGAGACACCTACAAGTGAATTTTAATTGGATTGAATATGTTTGAAGGAAGTTGTTTTTATTTAGCACGGAGACATTTTTTTCATGAATATAGATAGAATCCTAGTTACCAGTAGCGAGTGCCAACAAGTAGCACATACTAGAACTGGAAAACAAAACTTGGATGAACATATAAAATGGGAGCGCCGTTTTGGCTCCCGGCCTAGCGGAATTTTCAAAAAAAATGAAACTGCTATTCAGAAGTTTCAAAAATAAAAAAAAACATTGTGTCGATACATCAAATGTCATCTATCCACATTTCACAAAAAAATTTGTCATCTATGTGCACCTCAAAAAGACAAAATTGTGGCTCAAAAATGAAAAAGAAGATTTTCTCCAAAAAATTGTTTTTTGTAGAGATCAAATTAATCTGAAAAATTATGTTGACGAAATTTGTTAGACATATACTTTACATGTATATATCTTTTGTATATTTTCTTACATGATCTTTTTATTTTAAACTAAATTTCGTTTTTTTTAAACAATCCATCGATGTTATCCATATAAAATCGACCATATATATATCTGCAATAACCGTTTTACACACTTCAGTTACCAGCTGATAAACTAGCCCAAAAATTACCAATCACACAAAATTACGGTACGGATTCGTTCGTACAACACGCAGAGAAGCAACCTACACATCGAGCATGCGTGCGTCAAAACGGGTGATAGCTCCGCCGAAACGCGGTCGCGCTGGCGAAGATCCCGACGAGGTTCTGCCTGTACGGGAGGAACGACCTCCGCTGCCCGCCATTCCCGCTGCCAGCGCCGGCGCCCGCCTTCGCATAATAACTCCAGGCGGTCACATGGCCTCCCTGGCCGCCGCTCGCCTTGCGCTCGGAGCCGGATGGACTCGCGGCGTCCAAGAACACGAACTTCTCCTTGCCGTCACTTTGGCTCCGGCCGAGGAGCCGCTGGCGCCACCGGTGGACCGACCCCGTGGATCCGCTCTTCCGACAGATCGTTGTCGGCTTGGCCGCCGGTGACGACAACCCGGGACACGACGAGCAGTAGCACGTCTTCGCCGGCTCCCCGCCGTTCGGCGGCTGCGCTGCTCCTGCTCGTCCCCGGTCTGCCATCAGAGCCCGGCCAAGCGAAACGCGCGTGGTGTCCGTCGTCGTCTCCGGCTCCTGGTCCGGAGCACGCCGGCGCGGTGGTGACCGCAGCCGGCCGAAGACTGGGTACATCCGGCCGGCGCCTATCCGGCGGCCGCCGGGGAAGATGCCGCCGCGGCCTGCCAAAGGCGCGGCCACGGCGAAGGTGAAGTCGCCGTCGCCGTCATCTTCCATGTTATTGCTACTTCTCCCGCGCGCGTCCAATGTCAGGACGGCTCAGCAGCTCCTCTCGGCCCTCCTGAACCACGGGCGGCACCTTTACTTATACTTATACCAAAGCGAGTCGCCTTCAACTCTGGCTCGGAGTCGTCGGACTTCAACCGTGGATCGCTCGATATCGAACGGATCCGAGTTTAACTGGGTCCAAACAGAACACGGAGATTAGCTAGCTAGTCCTTGCACTCGAAAGGTGAACTATGAAACTATCACGAAATTTCTTAGCGATAGATGTGCATATACCCGTAATTAATCTTACTAGTTACTTCCTCCATTTCAAAAGAAACAAGACATATGTTTTTAGTACTGAAAAGTCACTCAAAAGTTAAAAACATAGTTGGATCAAATACATAAAAAAATAATTGAATAAATATACAAGGAAAAATACATTATGGCAGATATATTGATATAAATTCGTATTATAGATTTTCTATAAACTTGGTCAGATTTAAATAACGTTGACTTTTAACTAAATTTATATTTCTTTTTTGGAACGGTGGGGGTATTATCAGAAAAAAAAACACAAAAACATGTGCATAGTTAGCACCAAACAGTTTATTGGCATGTAAAAGAAACCTGCGACATGCATGGTGAGGTGTCATGAAAGCTGACATGAAGGTGCGAAGGAGGGCGGTGCATTGGTATGTTGAATGTGCTCGCCTGAATCTGCCTTGGCCTCAGGTCGACAAACCAGTTATGGGTCAGAGCGGGCGTGTGGTTCTGCTCTAGATGTTGCAAGCGGCATTGGCGGCGGTGTACAACAGAAGAAGCTTCGGATGAAACCGCCGACGACGAGAGGACCATGAAGATCCCCGTGGTGTTAGATCGATCTGGTCCTTAGTGAGTCCTCGACGTTGTTGATGGCACAATACCGCCACGGTACGATTTTCATTCTCCAGGAAATGCAGGCTGCTTGTGCACGTGGTGTGATGTGAGCCTATGACATCTTGGCTGCGGGGTGATAGCTAGGACTCTCAGCTCCACCTTGAGTTGATGGCGGCTGTCTGAATGGAGGTTATGGATGGAAACATGAATCTACAGAAACTACCATGGAAGGGAGGACTGACTGGGTTCGGTCCCTATATATGCTGGAGAATTTTGAAGTATAACAGGGTGAAGACCCATCTACGGTTGTGGCTAAATCTAGTGACGTGTGAGGATGCAATGACCTTCTTGAAGGGATCCAAGGGGATGCACTCCTTTTCTCTACCATACATATAGGTCGAGGGGAAACCCTAGATGTGAGGGGTCAGATGCAAAATGATGGTGTTTGGGCATCGTTCACCTTTCGAGGGCATTAAGTTTTAGCTTGATTTGGCTAGAGGGCTCAAAGGCTATAGATGGGAGAGTGGACTCATGTATCTTGAAATTTTGTTTGGAAACGATGCCCGTGGTGAACGGATGAGGTCCCGGATGAGTCTTGGTATTCAATTTCATCCATCTTGTTTGACGGGTCTTCAGTGCCTCGCCTTGTCTTTGTGGAGTCGGAACTGCTGTGGAGGAGCTTTGGTGATGAGGATGATATAAGATTGGTCCTATGTTGCAGGAGCTTGGTGGCTCAAGCTCAAGATTTTTTACTCATGCAATGTTTGTCACTAGAAGTCGAAGTTGTCTAGTCATTAGCGCAAATGGTTGAATGCTTGACATGGGCGGGCATGCGTTCGAACATGTGTTGCAGCAGGGGCTCTCTTGATGGGCATCAAAGGTGAAGTTAGAGTCGCTCTCTTGAGAAGGAGTAATGACGATGACGCAGATGTTAGCTGAGGTTGCCCCATGCGGTCATGCTCCATGAGGGCAACCCATCAAAGCAGGATTCTCGGGCAGTAGGGGAGCGAGGAAACTTAGTTCGATTTGATGATCCCGGGGAACATATATAGTTAAGGGGTTGTTCAAAAAGTATCAGGAGTCCATCTACCTTGAGACACCAAAAAGGTTTTTGCATCGCTGTCGAGAAAAGAATATTTGTGCGATGAAAATGATGTATCAAGATTATCTAGTTTGGGAATTTAGTTTGGGTTTGCCCATGTTTTTTAACAAACATCATTATCATATTATCGGTGACGCTGAAACAATATATGTTTCGGGCCTCCTTTTTCAGTTTGAAGCTCGGCCAGATAGGATGGATCTTCTATTTTCGTTGGGTCATGCAGGAAGATTGCTTCTAGGGTAGATTTTGTTTCGTTAGTCAAGCCTGCTATTACCTTAAAAATAAGAAGGCCAACCCTACCAGTGGCAATCCCATCCTGCCCGCCGGGGGGTGGATCGGAACAAAAAAAATAGATATGGCAAAAATGTTCTAAGTGAGATAAAATCTCTTTGGTAATAGGGGAAATCACTATTTAGCTTGACAAATTATGGACGGACTGAAAATTGAGTGGGGGCAGCTGCCCCCCCCCTCTCCCCTCTCCCAGCTTATACACAGGATCCGCCCCTGCCGCCCGCCGTGGGACACGCAACCACTATGTATCACTTATAGCGAGTACTAGTAGGACTCATCAGCCGTGTCTCTCTGTGTGGGTCGGACCAGCAGGTCATGCGTGCTCGCACTCCTGGAGGAAAGAAATGTCTCATACGAACCGTAGATGAACCAAAATTTTAGAATGATGTACAGGAGAAGAAAGTGCACGGGAAATAGTTCCTTTTCCTACTCTGTCATGGGAGTAGTTTTTATTTCCTTTTTATATTTTGTATATTTTATTTTCGTTTTATTTTTCTTTTCTTTCTTATTTCTTTTTTGTTTTTGTTCTTTTTATTTTTATTTTTTCTATTATTTATTTCTTCTGTTTTACTTAAGGAACAATTTTTAAAATCTAGTTCATGGTTTTTGAATTTGGTTCTTGAATTTTTAAATTTCTTGATTTTTTATTTTTTTCATGATTTTTGAAATTTGGTTCATTTTTCTTTAAATGGATTCATGCCTTTTTAAATAGTTTATGATTTTTTAGATTGATTCATAATTTTTTGAAATTGCTTCATAGTTTTTGTAATTTTTTGAACTTCAACTTTTTATAATCTGATTTTTTAAAACCAAACATTTTTTAACTAAATAAAAATGAAAAACAAAAATAAATAGCAAGAAATGAACAACAAACATGAAAAGGAAAAAACAAACACTTGCTTGGAAAGCGGCACCCGATCCGCCTAGCTTTGTGGGAAAAAAATAGTCTAGTTCAGTTTTTTTAATAAAATAAGTCTAGTTTGAATTAAATCTTGCTTTCGCGGGTTTATGGGGATTACGGCTTGTGTCCCTACACGTGTGCACTAGTTGGTTAGGAGCTTCACCTATCAAACTCAAGTAAGAGTCGAATCCCTAGTTTTTCTTGAAATAGCCTTTCACCTCGCTTCATAAATAAAGCCACAACGACCGAACCGATACAAAGTGATGGGAAGATCCCCTTACAAAACAGATAAAGAAAAACACGATGACCAGAACTTGCCACCGAAGACACCGAAACAATACCGAGTAGATCCGAAGCTCCGTGACGATGCCCCCAAGAAGGTAACGACGCACCGTGCGCCGCCGAGACCATGACGGTCAAGGGTTTTCACCCGGAGCCCTAGCGTGAAGAAGGTAGCCACAACAACGCCGACACCCACAGGCAGCGCCGCCGTTGGCGCCGAAGCACGAGCTTCCGCCCGGAAAAACCTTCGCACCGCTCCCACTCGGGCCGCCCGTTGACCCCGAGTTAGGCCACCGAACACACGATCTGGGAGCTGCCATCGCCGAAGCATTGCGAACACCAGGATCTTCCACCTTTCGCTCCTCACTATCCACATGACCGAAGAGAGAGTCCATCACCATCGCCATGTCGCTCGCCGTAGAGTCGCCTGCGTAGTCCATCTCCTGAGGCCGCTGCCTCGGCATCCAAGATCTCCCACCCGTGATATGGCAGCCACCACCGCAGCAATCCACCGAGGCGGATGAGGGAGGTCTAGGTCAGCCAACCAGCCTCGGACAACAGGGGCTTAACAGGTAGAACACATCTGCCAATCAAGCCCACAGACCCACATGAGCGGGACTGCTAGGCCGCCAGATATATGCCCCTTGCCCGAATCCGGCACCCTAGTCACACCATGACCGGGGGATGGGTTCCCATGACCTGGGATCCCCTGAAACCCATATAGGGCCAGCTCCGCCATCCACTATCCATGAGCTTATCAGCCGTCCCAATCCAAGCCACCTCTAGCGTCAATGAGGGGCGCTGTCCTCGCAGCTCACCGTGACACCCTGGTAGAGACCTCAGCCACTCAACTCAATGGCCATCAAGCTCCGTGTAGGTGCACGTAACAGTCCATCAAACAGGGCCCACCTGGCCCAGAACGGGCATGTATGGGCCTAGATCTAGGCATGCAGGCCCCACACGAACCCAGCTACAGCGCTCCCTTCCGTCACTATTGTTGGCCACCTGGAGCAACACCACCTCCATCCACGTCCCGCCATGGCCGCCGAGGGACAGCCAGCGCCCCATCGAGATGCCTCCAACCGCCATAGCCATGGCCCTGCCCCGAAGCAGCAGCTCAGGACAACGTCGCTGCTCGAACGTCGCCGCCATAGGACTGCTCCGCCGTCGTTGGCCACCACGCAGTCACCAGGGTCGCCGCGCCGCTGCACCCCATGCCTAGCACGACGCCCAAGCCGAGGCCCTCGGCCTGTACGTGCCGAGATCCCCACGTGAGGAGGAGAGAGATGCCCCGCCGCCGACGGCGCCCGGCTTTCGGCTGGCGGCGCCCTCCGGCGGCGGCGAGGGGAGGGAGTTAGGCGGCAGGGCTAGGTCTCCCTCCCGTTGCCCACGGGAGCGACGAAGAAGGGAGCGAAGAGGATTTTATTTTTCCTTCTTTAGCTATGTTCAAGCCGAATCGCTAGCTTTTTGTGGCCCCATGGGAACCAATGGAATCACATTCGTGGGCAGGGCATCCAAACGTCACTTTAAAAGTGAGCGCCTGCAGTGCACCTTGCAAATTCAGTTTCTATCAGTATTGCCAATGGGACTCTGTAAAAGGAGTTCTGAGGGTTGATTTAACATGTGTTGTATGCGATTTGTTGAATCCCTAGTATACTTATCCCTCCTACCCATATTAATTGATTTGGATTTGTTAAAATTTAAATAAACCTATATACTAAATAGTGTCTAGATTCATCCAAATCTAGACAAATGTGAATCAATTAATATGGGCTGGAGGAGTAGTGTATTCTGGTTCATCTTGTGTTTTTTCAAAAGTTCTGCCGGATGTAAGACAAGTATAACTTCGAGATGCTTGGCAGGTATGCGGAAAGGTGCTGCGGCGAGGATGCTGGAAAGAGGTGCTGCAATCTGGAGGAAGTAGTAGTTATCATGGTCAAATTACTGCCGATCGCTGGAGGTCAGGCTGATGTGTTGAGGATTACGGATGGTTCAGAGGTTGGGCAGGTCCGCAATTGACACCAAGCTGGTCTGAAATCTCTTCTCTACTATATAATTTGTCTAGAGGCGGTTTTCGTTCTTTCGTCAGTCGTCCCAGAGTCCTGCCATCGCGCGCGTACGATGGAGGCCGTATTTTATCCGATCCGGTTTTGTTTCCTCGGCAGCTGGTCTTTTATCCGGCTCGCTTCGGCAATGAGATGTAGAGCTCCAGAACAGCGACATCGGCCTCGGCCACCCCATCTCGCTCAGATCCTCCCGCTGATCGACTAGGAGCGCCTCAATCTCTAGGTCGACATGATCCCTCATGCGAGTCTTGCCAGTCCCGTCCAGTACAATCCCACACGCCGGACATGGAAGAACCACGATCTTGCGATGGACCCGGTCAGCGCTGGGTGAGGATCCAGCGAAGGAGAGGCCCTAGCAGCGCTCGGGAGCCGGAGGGCCGGGGACGGGACTTGTTCAGGCCGAGGAGAGACATGATGGGAGAGGGCTGCTTGACGCTGCAGTAGCACGGTGGTAGAGGCGGCGCAGTGGATTGGGGGTCCCCATCCTACATGTTACGGTCGACTACGGGGATACCGGCTTCGCTCTTTTTTTTGTGTGAGACTAGGATCTGGAACAAGAGAGGAATGACAGGTCCATAGGCCATGGTGACCATGTCGATTGCACGGACTTTGGCGAGTTGCATCCACACTGCTTCTGTAACACAGGTGGCTCCGAGTTGTAGCAGGAGAAAGAGAAGGTAGAAAGGGGCATAGCTACATAGGAAAGGGCGGCTCAGCCAGAAGGGAGGAGCACGAGGCGGTCGCCATGGCTCTCTGTTTATTTTCGTGTACGGCGATTTGTTTTGGAGAAAAGAAAAAGTAAGAATAAAAGAGGAGACAATACATGATCACTACTTATACTATCTTGCTCTTTAGCGCAGTAAGAAAAAAGTTTGCTGGTCTGGTACGTACGCCACTGTTTACGGATATGTAGATGGATTTGAATGATCTGTTCAAAAAGAATAGAAATATGGGTGAGGCTTGGAAGCAAGATCTGATGAAATAACCGTTCATGATACCAGATCT
Organism: Avena sativa; assembly: GCA_916181665.1. Classification (NCBI taxonomy): domain Eukaryota; kingdom Viridiplantae; phylum Streptophyta; class Magnoliopsida; order Poales; family Poaceae; genus Avena; species Avena sativa. Next base: position 376,470,095 of record OV702279.1, on the reverse strand, counting down.
ATGCAAAATTTTAATTTTTCTGTCTCTATTACAGAAGAATTAGCAAGAATAAAATTCCGGCTTCGCTGATTCAATGTGTTTCTCGTGTCCATCTGCATGGCCTCAATTCTTCAAATTATGTGCATATCTTAATTCAATTTAAGATGCCACTGCCAAGTCAAAAAACAATGAACGGTTCGACGGTTCCATCGGTGCATGGCTCTGGCCCTGACGGGTCACAATCACCTGCTCAGGAACCCGCCGGAGGACCATGCTTCCCAACCGATCGACTCCTGGGGCACCGGCTCGGGCTACGCTGCCTTCACCGCAACGCCTTGAATCTTTAGCACCATTTAGCTTCCCCGCCCTGCCACAAACCCCGCGCTGGCGCTGTTCAACAATCAAAATAGTACAAGGACACATCGAGTCCAGGGATTCGTCACAGGCCACGAAATGACCTTATGGATGTGGAAATCATTCCCACTTCCTCCTTGCCAACTAGACCATCACGAGGAACGTGCAAACAACAAGAATCCCCCAATTATCTATGAATCAACATGCGTTCTCCGCTTAATTCCGCTCGCTCGTTCCACCGACTAGGTCGAAAATCACAGCGTGCCTCGCCCCCGGCTAGCTAGGCCCCGCCCGTGGGACAGCCACCCCAGCGCGATCCGTAGCAACGGACATTCAACTAGTCAGGCAGTAGTTTCTTTTGGCTCTCTTTGGTTGTAATGTACATATAGTTGTACTGGTAGGGAAAAACTTGGATTTCATCTTTTGTGACTTGATCTGACGGTAACCGGGGCGAGTTGCAACAGTAAGTTAGAAGGGATATGCAGAGAGCTAGATGGACCATGAGGGGCATACGCCAGGTTTATGTATGCAAAGTTGGAAGCGAATCAGCCCAGGTTTTTTCTGCTGCTATTGGCATCTCGTACACAGCTATGAGAAGCTTGAATTACTTAGAATTTTCTTCTCTCGCTCTCGTTTTCCTGATGGAGTTGTTTGCCAGCTTATTCTTCCAATTATGTGCCAACACCTGGATGCTCAGGGCACGGCGATCTCGACATAGCCAGCCGCACTGGCTACGGAGTGGCTCGTTGGCCTGGAGGCAGACGATGTCAGCAACCTCGCAATGCTGGCCAACGTATACTCTTCAGTAAGAATCGCCGGACGACTTTGAATACTCGATGAAATTACACGGTGTTAGAGTATCTCCACTCGTTGGGCGAACACAGGACGAAATCCGGACTTTTTTTGGGCAGACGAAACTTAATTTCGACCTGGGTACGCCAGTTCCTCACTCGTGTACCCAGGCCAAATACCCAGGCGAACAAAAAACCGGCGACATATTTAAATCTTTATCGTTCCTGCCGGCGAATGCTTGGTCACAAGGTGTTCGACAGAAACGCCCAGAAATTCGGCGACAGATTATTATTACATAACAGGGAAAATGACTCTCAGTCGTCGACGGGGATGGGCTCCTGCGCGTGGCCGACGCGGTGTGGTCGTCCGTCTCGCCGCCCGACGGTGAGGGGTTGGAGGAAGTGGACGCAGAGCTCGGCGTGGGGGTGTTCGACGCAGGGGCGGTCGGCGCAGAGGAAGCGGACGGCGTGATCTCGCCCTAGAGGATAGCCTCGCGTTGTGCCATGTACCAGGCCTTGACCGGCAAGCTCATCTTCGACGTGTCCTCGCCGCCCATCGGGAACTTGAGATCCGTGTTGCGTTTCTTGGCGGCGTAGTTGGCCTTCTTCTCGGCGAGGTTGGCCTTGATGAGGGTCACCTTTTCCCCTTGTGTCTCCATCAGCTGCTTTTAGCGCTCGTCGGTCTTCTCGGCCTGCGCCCTCGTGTCGGCGATGCATTTCTCGATCAAAGCCTGGAAACGCTCGGAGGAGATCCGGCGGCTTTGAGCATCTTCGCCTTGTTCTGGCCCATCTCTGGTCTTCCTTCGCCAGCAGCAGTGGGAGGGGCCTCCGGGTTGTAGATGTCGTCCTTGGTCTTGGAGAGACTCAGACGAGTGTCCCGCCACTTCTCGCAGTGCTCGATCTCCTCGAAGACATGATGGAACTTGAACTCCATCTTCATGTCCTCATAAAACAGAGCAAGTGCACGACGAAGCTGCAAAATAGAAGTGTGTCAAGTGTGACCAAATGGAAGCGAGTGCATGATAAAGCTAGTGTTCGCGAGTACCTTGTTGTCCATGTTTTCCCCATTGGCTTGTGTACGTTCCACCTCTTCCATGCAGTTGTGCCACTTGCTGCACGCAGTCTGGATGATTGCCCAATGATTGGTAATAGCCTTCTCCCCTCGCTCCATGTGAATTTTGCGATACTTTGGGTGGCAAAGGCTACGCTCATCGAACGCTACCTTCACGTGCCGCCAATAGTTGTCTAAATTCTGGTTGGCACCGGTGATTAGATCCATGCTCACCGTTTTCCAAGCTTCGGCGAGACAGGTGTCCTCGGCCACGGTCCACTTGATCCGAGCTTCCGCCGAAGTGCCCGGCTTCTTCTTTCCCTTCCTGCCTTTCGCCAGCAGCAAGGCTTCACCCTCGGCGTCCTCTGCCTGCGTCGGCTCGGCCTGCATCTCCTCGGCGTCGATATCGGCGAGGTCCTGAGACTCGATGCCATGCTCGGCGTCGGCCCGGGTATGCTCTTCCGTGAAGAAGGAGGGGTGGTTTGAGGCCGAGCCTGCTGCGATCATGTCTTCCATGTACATATCGGCTGACATGCCGGCCCGCAGGGTGATCGGCATTCCGCCGAACATGTTGCGCGCGTCGGCCTCGCTGTAGGTTCCTTGCGCCGAGCTTGCGCCGAAAGGCAGTGGTCCACGGCGCAGAGCGGGGCCTGCGTACGCCGGAGAGGTGGAGTAGGGGAGGTTGATGTCCACGTTGAAGGCCGAAGGAGGACGCGATGCCGGGCAGGGGGAAGACCACGTTGGGGTTGACGCCGCCGTCAAACTCGGGGGACGAGGAGTACCTCTGCCGAGCAGCCGTCTGGCTCTCCTGGAAGCCGACCGGAGAGATCGGCGAGAATCCGGCGGGCAAGCCGACGCTTGCCTGGCTTCCCCAGTTGGGTGGAGACGGCGCCGCCATCAACGCCGACCTCGTCGCCGCCGCCTATTTCGCCCTCGCGATCGCTTGCTCATCCGCCGTCGCCGCCTTCTCTTGGTCTTGCCGGAGCTTCGCCCTCTCCTTTCTGCCCTTCCGGTCTTCCGACGCCATCTTCCTGGCCGTCTCCTTGGACCCCCACGCACTGTCGGACATGCCCTCCTACTTCTTCGGCGGCGCTCTCAGCTTCCCGCCTTCTTTTCCGTCATATCCTCGCCGAGGATCGATCTGGGTTGGACGAAGCTCTTGGGCGGCATGGTGGGCGGGAGCTCGGCGGAGTGGCGGGAGTGGGGGGAATGGGGAAGAAAGGCGGGAGGAAAGAAAGAAATGGGCGGGAGCTCGGCGAAGTGGCGGGAGTTGATCCTTCTCTCACCGACAGAGCTGGCCCACGCCCGTTTTCGCTGCGTCCGGCGTTCCGAGGGCGTACCCGGGATCCTGGGTACGGCCTGGGAAGGCCGGACCAAAGTTTGCCTAAATCCGGACGAAAACAGGTTCCTAAGTACGCGACTGGGCCTTTCGGTGTCCGGACCAAATTTCAGCGTCCGAATCGGCGTGCTGGGTAGGCCAGTGGAGACGCTCTTACGTATATGTTGATGAAAATTGGTTCGCATCTATATGTACTCACATGAATTTTGGCTCTGAGCATCTGAGGAGCATATGCTCCCAAGATAACATTAAATTTTGACATAAACAAAAAATGTGATAAACCAGAAATTTTTGTATACTTATTTTTGTTACTACCATCTGTCTTTGTTCAAATTTGCATGCAAAAATCAACATGAATGTTTCCCCAATAAATATACAAAGTTAATTGATGTTGACAAGCAACAAATTTGGCACTCAGTTTGTCTTTTTAACACGGTTAACAATATTTATATTTTCTCCATGAAGATTGCAGACAACCAAGGGGCACAAATATGTACTAGTATACATGTCAAACAAATTCTTAGTTTCCTGCCATTCATAATTTTTATTAATGCAGTAGCACAAGCTCTCGAGAGAAGTTGGATATCCGTTTTTTACCTTTGAAAATAAATTTTTGGAGATGCCTTTATTAACACTAGAAGCAGCAACTGGTTTATTAATATGCATCTGTCTGATTTTCAGCGATGACTCCAGCGATTTGCAGCACGTTTTCTTTCGCGATGAGACAAAACGACAGACAGTGTTCAATTGATGGATTAGCAGCCTTGCCGATCTACCCCAGTCTATATCTACCTGTCTCTCAAAATTGCAAAGACTAGCTGCCTCTCCTAGTGTAGTACGAACCGAGACAGAGCGTGTTAATTAGGTCCACTAATCCAAAGAGTAAAGTTTGGGGAAGGAACAGCCGCTAGGGTAGGTGAGCGCCGATCGATGAGGTCGACGCCGCGGACAGCGACCGATCGATCGCTCGCCTGACCATGATCCTCTAGCTTGATGTCATCATCACATTGATCCATGGATGGCTCCTCCGTCAGGCTTGAAGTAAGCTGCACAGCTTGTACTGTAGTACTCCCCAACTACAGCTCGCTGCCCTTGCTTAATTAGTACTCGTAGTATTAAGAGATGGATCACTGTTGAATCAACTGAATTGCAAAGAATTTCTCACAACAACTTGCAACTGAAAAAATGATTTCCAAAGTTCAACCAGTACAAGGATTATGAACTTAGGGTTCTTCTTCTTTTTTTGGCCTCTTATGGTTCTTCTTGGATTTGATCTCTACTATAGCTACTGTCAGTATATACACGAATTTTAATAAAGAAGGAAAAATTCCGCACACCGCGCGCCGTATGTGACCAACAATCTGAAACAGAGTGAAGAAACAGGGCACTCGATTTCCCTTAGAAGGGGTGGTAGCTCCGGCGGAGGGCGCCCGCGTTGGCGAAGAACCCGACGAGGTCCTGCTTGTACGGGAGGAACGTCGTGGTCGTCGGCGACGACGACCTGCCGCTCCCCCTGCCCCTGCCGTAGTAGCTCCAGCCGCGGACGCCGGCGCCGCGGGGCGACTCGCCGGTCCTCCCCGTGCGGGTGCTCCCGGGGGAGGGTGATGAGGAGCGGGGCGGCCCGGGCTTGTCCTGCTGCTGCAGGAACACGAACTTCTCCTTGCCGTCGCTGTGGCTCCGCCCCACCTGCAGCCGCTGCCGCCACCGCAGGACCGACCCCGTCGACCCGCTCTTCGGGCACTGAGACGGGGATGATGAGTTTGAGGACGGGGACGGCGAGGTTCCCGGTGACCACAGGCAGTAGGTCTCCGCCGGCACCCCATCGAGCTCTCCGCCGCCGCAGCCGGCGTCTTCGTCGTCGGATTGGTGTCCCGACGGGGAGGATGACGAGCCGCGCTCCGCCAGGAGGAGCTGCCGCAGCGGCACCCGCACGGTCGCCGAGCCCGCCTCCTCCTCCTCGTCCTGCTGCAACGGCGGCGAACGCGGGCGGCCGAAGACCGGGTACACGCGCCCAATCGCGTGGCCATCGCCGAACGCGCCACCGACGGGCAGTCCCGTGGCCGCGGCGAAGGTGAACCCGTCCTCCTCCTCCTCTTCGTCTTCAGGATCTTCTCCACCAAGGCTGTTCATCGCCGCGCCGTCGCTCTCGTCCGCCATGGCTGGCTGGTGGAGTCGTCCTCCGGGTGCCGTGTGCGGGATGGCCGGGGCCGGGGGTCGATCGGCGGAGATAAAAAGGCAGGGTAGCACGGACGATGCGATGCGCGCGCGGCCACGGGCACGGAGCGGTTGCGCTACGAGCTGCGCGTCGCACGCAAAGCGCGGGGACCCTTGCGAGCCGTACGCCCAGCCGCGTCGCCGACGGGTGGGCCCGGATCCGCACTGCCGTTGCCGTGTCAGCGATTCGGGAGAGCTGGTTGGTCGGTTGGTGAGTGAGGCTGCGGACACGTGGCGCGGGCTGGCGGTTGAACGAACGAACGGAACGGAAGGGATCGGATCGGAAGGGGAATAATAGAATGCAAGCTGGAGAGCAGGAGAATCCGAGTGGAGTACAGACAGCGTAATGGGATTTCTGGATCGCGTCCATGTGCCTTCGTCGTATTTCTGCAAAGCTTTTTTTTTCCTGGTATGCTTTTGTGTTGTGCGTCCAGCTCGCATGCTGGTGTGTCATCGTGTCATTTGTATCGAGCTTAGATGGTGTGACCTACCTACCTACTGTATATCACGGTGTCCAGCAAAGGACGGTGCAACCTCAAGTATAGTTTGCACAAAAATTATTATTATGTCCAAAAATTATTATCATGTCCAATTCAAGTATAGTTTGCACAAAAATTAAATGAAATTGAGCTCAATTTCTATCAGCCTGGAACCAAAATAAATAGACTCCAACTCACACTTTGTTTCACACCCAATTTTAGAGAGCATTGCCTAGAGAGCTTACCCACTGAATAGGTCGTGACCGCCGGAATCCATGGCCAACATCCTCTGGGCAGGCGCGTCCCCGCCCCGCTGCCGGCGCTGGGTCGCATGAAGCCAGCCTATGCTACAACCAGGTCGCCGGGTCCTGTGTCTACGAACCCAAAGGTTCCTTCCTTTTACTCTTTTGTCTCCCCTATCCCCGATGTCGGCGCGCAGCCGTGGCCGCCGTCACCGGTCTCCAGGTCGCCTCCTCCCATGGTGTGGCCTCCTCTCTCTAGGGACAAGTTCGAACTGACTAGTTCGAGTTCGGTCGAGGATGGGAGGGAGCCTATCAAGCTAGGCTTGATCGCATTGGGCCGGCTCTCTAATCTGCTATCAAGTAGGCTAATCACTTGTTATGTGTTCTATGCAAAAATTATATAAAAATGTGGTGTTCTGTGCAAATGAAAGTGCGACTTGTGGTTCTATTTCCTCCACCTGATTGTTTGAGAAAGAAACTAGTTCAAGGAAAAAGGAGAGGAAAGGACACGTACGGGGAGATACGTGGCTAGCTGCGGCTGCAGACACAGGATTCACACCACCAAGGCGGACGCAGCCTAAGCTGGTCGCGCAGAATTTATCAAGGGGAGTCCGTGGAACGCGAGCGGTGGAGAGAGAGAGAGACCGGCGAGAAAAATATTGGGCACTGTAGATGAAACGGTTACTATAGATGGAACACGAACATAAAGGAGGCAGCCGGCGGCATAGCGGTTCGTACCCGTGTCGGCGGGAGGAGGAGCCACCCGTGTCAGCCGGGGCAACCTCCATTGTTTCCGTGTCGGGGGGAGGGGGGCCACTATACAAGACGCCGGGGAGGCACAATATTGTACTGGAATAGTTGGCTGGGCCCGCTTGTGGGAACCGCCAGCCGGCCATACCGTTGCCCACGATGCCTCGGCCCTATATAAGGGGCAACGGGGCATCCATAGCAAGGGTGGATCACTGCTAGGTAGAATACACCGATACAGCTCGAGGAGCACTTGTAGTTCATCCAGTTCATCCTCATAGTCAGATCGGCAGGAGTAGGGGCTTTACGTCACCTCGAGGGTCCTAACCTGGATACTTCCTGCGTCTCGCCGTACCGGCTCGTACTCAATCCCGCCCGTGGGCGCCGTCGCTCGCCTCACTATCTAGCCTTCTTAGGCACAGCCGTTCTATAGCAACGACAGGGGCAGAGATGAGGGAGGGGATTAGGCGGAGATAGGGGAGGGTATTGGCGTTGGCGGCTAGGTCTTTGGCCGTGGGATTATGTACCACGCTTATAGCCTGCTGTTCCATGCCTTGATCTACCACGCTTTGCTGTGAGGTGCACTATGAGGGGGCGTCAATTATACCTTTAGATAGTGGGTTGTCGGGTGGGTTACCCGATGCACACACCGTTTGGGGGATGTATCCCAGAGTGGGAATGCTCTAAACGGAATCTTTTGAGAAATTTTTGTTCGACGAGCGGTTGCTTGCCTTCTTTGTTCTTCCTTGGGGAAATTGCATATAACACCGATTATTGGGGTCTTTGTTGGACCAAACCACAACCCTTGTTTTTCTTTGCACAAAACACCAACAATTGGGGTAATCGTTTACACAAAACATAAATCTAGTCATTAGCGGGTTTGACAAATACTTAATTACTTGAGTCTAGTAGAAGGGTGCAACTGTGGCAGGTTGACACATATTCACAGAGAACTTTTTATTTAAGCTTGAGCTCATGAATTAGCTTGTAATCAGAATTGACGATGGTATGGATATCTCCTGACGCGTCTTCCTAGGGCATAGATATTTTAAGTTAAAAAGGATCTTGACAATGTATCAAGCAATTTTGCACTCCTACATCAACACTTACACCGTGACCAGAGAGTATAATTTCAGATACGTGTTTGCCGACCAGCTTTGCGTCTCGAAGTGCTTGCCATCCAGCTTTGCAACTCATCCTTGTAGATGAAGAGCCATGAATCAGGCATGATGAATGGATGAGTTGGGAACTTCGTGTTGACCTTGTAGACTACACTGATGGCGCACCGCCACCGGCGGCAATCTATACGCAGGATCTTGCTCTCTGTGCTTAAACTGGCTGGTCTATTTAGACCAGTTCGTCTGCCATGGTGGATGCATCCTGCCAGTGGGCCCAAGTAGTTAATGTTGGAGATATGCCCTAGAGGCAATAATAAATGTGGTTATTATTATATCTTTGTGTTTGTGATAAATGTTTACATTCATGCTATAATAGTATTAACAAGGAAACATTAATACTTGTGTGATTTGTAAACTTAATTTGAAGTCCCTAGTAAAGCCTCTATATAATACTAGCTTGTTGGTTAATAGATGATTGTGGTTTCCCTATCATGAACATTGAGATGTTATTAACAACAAGATCATATCGTTAGGAGAATGATATGATGGACATACTCCTATAGATAAGCGTAGCATAAAGATCAAGTCATTTTAATAGTTCATGTGCTATAAGCTTTCTGATACATAGTAATCTAATTCCTTTGACCATGAGATCATGCATATCACCTTTACCGGATGGATGCTTTGATGACATCAAACACCACACCGTAACTGGGTGGCTATAAAGGTGGCATTGATTGTTCGGAAAGTATTGGTTGAAACACATGGATCAAGAGTGGGATTTGTCCATCCATATGACGGATAGATATACTCTGGGCCCTCTCGGTGAGATGTCATCCAATTGGCTTGCAAGCATGTGACTGGCTCACAAGGGATCACATATCACGGGAACGAGAAAAGAGTACTTATCGGTAACGAGGTTGAACTAGGTATGCAGAGATACCGACGATCATAACCTCGGATAAGTAACATATCGTGAGACAAAGGGAAATTGATATCGTATGTAAGTGGTTCATTCGATCGCAAAGTAATCGTAGAAATATGTGGGAGCCATATGAATTTCCAGATTCCTCTATTGGTTATTGTTCGGAGAAGTGTCTCGATCATGTCCGCATAATTCACGAACCGTAGGGAGACACACTTAAGGATTCGACGTTGTTTGAGTAGTTATGGTATGATGAGAAAGAGACCGAATGTTGTTTGGAGTCTCGGATGGGATCCGGGATATCACGAGGAGATCCGGAATGGTCCGGAGAATAAGATTCATATAAGGAAAGTCCCGTTTCGGAGTTCGGGAATGATTCCGATGTTTTCATCGGGAATGTTCTAGAATGTTTCGGAATGTCCGGCACTCCGGAGGGGAAGGGGTACATGAATGTGTCATTACAAGTTGGAATGATTGCATCATGTACTAAGTGTCATCGTTGTTCCAAATAAAGGATTAATTCAAATCCTAGTTTGAAAAGTCAAATAGCTAAATTGAAAAGTCAAACGGCTAAATTTGGAAAGTGGAAAAGAGGAGGAAGGGGGAAACCGAGTTGGGGAGGAGTTCCCTCCTCCAACCAGCGGCGCCCCCTTGTAACACCCTCAGAATCGGCCCTATGCAAGTTCAGCGCTTCCCGCCAAAACCCGCATAGAAACGATTCAAAGGTGCCCACCAGGCACTTGCGTGCGGGTGGAAAACGAAGTAATAACATTACACAACAGTCCTCGATGGGACCCACAGAACATATATATACAGCAGCGACTCAAAGAGTCAAGAATACAGATATACAGAACAAAGATCCAAATCACCTCGAAAACGTTAGAGCGTCCAACTACGGACAAGATGCAAATGGGGCTAAGAGCCCTGAAGAATAACCACTGGCGTCCATAACCCTGCCCAGGCCAAGCCGGAAGGGTAACCCTCCTAACGACGTCGATCTCAAAACTTGCTTAAACAAAAGGGGTGCCGACAAAGGGCAAAGGAAAAAGAGAGAGCGGTCAGTACCGAGGCCAGTACACGGAGAGGCTAGAATTCGGCGGTCCTCGCCTACATAGGTATGGTGGACTGCAGCGGCAGCACGGCATGCACTAAACAACCTATAGAGACTCGATATAACTGTCGGCTATCAGAGAGGGATAAGAAAGACCTATTCGGAACCAACCTGATACTACTACCAAACATACCCATCCTGGTATTCCCCCTCGAGACCAAACGAGGAAGTCAACCGAGGAACTCACACCGTTGGCAGTTTTACTCATTCCGTTATAGTTGCGGCAAATACTAGTCAAATATAGATAGTCATCCTGATAAAATAAGCAGTGAGCAGTTTTATTTAACCATTCCGTTGTAGTTGCAACACTTACTAGTCAGATACAATTAGCATGAGATATCCCAAAACCCAGCAGTTGTTGGTACTTTTATTTAGCCATTCCGTTGTAGTTGCAATACTTACTAGTCAGATACAATGGTAGCAAGCGACAACCCAAACAAGCAATTGTTGGCAGTTTTATTTAGCCATTCCATTATAGTGAAGCTGATTACTAGTCATGATAAAGTCAAATTTATAGCACTACTTTAGTTATAGTTGTCTATGATCGAGATACTGTGCTCCAAATCGTCCATAACCGCGGACACGGCTTTCAGAAAATTTTACCCTGCAGGGGTGCACAAATAGCAACACACACTCGATCAACCTCGGAAAAACCAAATCAAAACCCAACGAGGCCTTCACGACAAAGCAATCACAAGATTCAGAAATATTTCAGGGGGCCACCCCATTGAGTACACCCGCAACGAAGTTAGCCGACTCCGAGACGGACTCAAGGTTTGCGCCAGTGGCTGTAAACGACTGGGAACCCGAAAATGTGACTGGGCTTGTCGATACCGCGAAAACACTCCGCTTACCTAAACAGTACAGGTGCAGTACATCGCACAATTTAAATAAAGCAGTAAAGCATGGCATAAGTACAGGATAGTAAATAAAACCTCAAACTAGTTTGTGGCCCTAAGAAATAAGAATGAATCAAGCTCTGGCTCAGGGGGGTCCCATAATCCTCCCGGATGTGGATAGCGCGAATATTCAAGGAACAGGTATCAAGTACTCGGGGTCCTACGGGACACAAGTGGACGGTTAACAACCAAATAACATCTATTGCCCACCTGTGCCTCTGCATTTACCTACTTCATTTTTAGTTGTTAAACAGTAATTAAAGTCTTGATCATCTCCAACAATAAACACACGGCAATACTCCAACAACTGTGGTACTTGACGACACGCAACAGCACTGGAGCAAGCGACTACGACGCGCAGGTCCCACTATCTACCAAACAACAGGTAATAGGAGGTGTCCAAGGAAATATAAGGCTGCAAGGGATGTCACGGGTACGAAAGCTAGAGCATCGCAACACAGATAGCAATAGATCAACAGGAGGGAATAAATACTATAAAAGTAAGATAGGTAGAAAGGGGGAGATGCTCGCCTGAAAAACATTGCCGAAGGTTCAACCGAAGATCGGGTCGACACTCGCATCAACCCAACGGCCTTATCCGCGAAGAAGCAAAACACTAGAAGAAACACCGGATGCACTATTTAATACTATGGCAAAAGATCCGGCATGATTATGATATGATGCAGATGCGGTGCAATTAGGCCATATTAAGCGGAACCGGGGTCCCGACATTTAATTAAACGGTTCAAGTTATTTATCTACCCCGCAAGTTAAATGTTGGATTAGCCAGACAAAACATGGCTTCGGTTCGCTATGCCAATTTAAATGAAGTCCGGAATACGACAAAGATATCCCGCATATAGACTCCATATTTAATTTAGGTGAATCGCCTAAATGCCCCCAACAACCACAGACAAGTATGCATGCATGAACAATTTAATATGCAACAAGATGATAATGTCATATTATAAAATAATGGGGTCTTGGATAGGGGATCACATTAGGGTTCGGCGAACTTGGGCTCCGAGGGGTTCGGGGTTGGTCTCGGGGTCCGGATCTGGGTTCGGTCTCGGCGGGATCGGTCTCGGACAACGAAAGACGATCTTGTCGCATCCGAGAAGAAGAACTTGGTGCGGCGTCGGGGCGCATCGGATCCGCCTTGGTCGGTGCCGATCTTGTCGTCACGAAGATCTTGTCGGTTCCTCGGATCGGGTCGGATTTGGGCGTTCGGGGTGAAGAACTTGGCATCCTCGAGTAGGTACTTGTCGTATCCGTGAAGGAGATCATGTCGGTCCACGGGGTCGGGCTTCGAAGCCAGGAAGGAGTACTTGGCGTTGCCGAGCGGAAGTCTTGATGATCCCCGGGTCCAAGAAGATCTTGTCGCACGGTGTCCGGGTAGGCGAACTTGTCGGTTCCGCGGTTTCGATTGTCGGTGTCGGACTCGGGTCTCGGCACTGGGAGATCTTGGTGACACAGAACTTGGTGGCCCCGACTTGACATGAAAAGAACGACAAGAGCGATCTTGTGTGGCAACAGGAGGAAGCCAGGCTTGGGAGCACCAAAACAGGGTCTTGGCCACAAGGAAAAACACGGATGCGCCAAACAGGGTATCAAGAGGTTGCGACCAAGCAAACAAGTTGGTTCAAGCATAGACACAAACAGAGAGCCGACACTAGGCTCCAGCAAGGAGGTCACGGATGCATCGTGCCGGACGACGGTGCTTGGCGAGGATGGCGAACGGTGTCGTCGACACGAATTCAAAGGTCGGCGTCGGGGAGGCCTTAGGCGGAGCGGCCGTGACCAGAGGCGCTTGGGCCAACGTCGGGTGATGGAGGGGTGCGTCCAGGCGACAAGGGGAGCGCCGGGCGGCGGCTCACAGAGACCAGGGTTGGAGGCGACACAGACCTCATGGGGCGGAGGAAGGAGACCGACACTAGCGGTGAGCACGGGGGAATAGGGAGACGACGACCCGGTTGAGGCATGGCAGCGTGCTCGCGGTCGTGCAGAAGGGGGGGGCGGCGGCCAGGGAATCGCGGGGGAGGCGGGCGTTGACGGCCAGGGAGAGGGGCACAGGGCGCAGGCCCGCTGGCGGCGTGACGCTCCGGTGGCGGCCGGGCCAAGCTCGGCGGAGGGGAAGAGGAGGGCGAGGATGAGTGGGGAGGCAAGCAGAGGCAGCGGGCGGGAGAGAGGAACCCGGCGGCGGCGCATGGTCGGGAGAGAGGCGAGAGGGGCGAGGAGGGAGGCGGCGGCCGCAGGCGTCGTCGGGAGGGCGCCGGGGAAGCGGGGCTACGCGGCGGCGCCGCGTCGCGAGGTGGGGTTCGGGGCAGCACGCGAGAGAGACAGGGGAGAGCGGGGTCGGGGTAGGTGGCGGTGGGGGGGTCGGGCCAGGTGGTGGGGCCGGCAGGTGGCGTGCGGGACGTGTGTGCTGTGTGTGTTGCGGCAGGTGGGGAGAGGAAGGGAGTTGGGAGTGAGGTGGCGGTGGGGGAGTGGTGGGGATTGGGGCCAGGGTGAGGTGGCGCGCTGTGAGTGGAGGAGGTGATGTGGCTGGTTGGTGGAGGAAGGCGGGTAGACTAGGTTTAGGTAGAAAAGGTTTTGGGTGTTTCTGGGGTAGGTAGGGTTTTATAATTTATTTTTAAAGCCTTTTATAAATTGTTTTTAGACAAACTGAGATATCCGGAAGCACCGGTGTTTTGATTTAAAGTAATAGGGAGGAATTAATATAGGAAACAAAATAGGGCTTTTAGCAAAATAGTTTTAGACAGATAGATGTATGATGATGTCATGATGATGCAATGCACAAAATCAACGCGATTTTCTAGTAGTGGTTTTGCGGGATGCCACAATTCGACACCACTAACAATGGATATCGCCCTCGAGATCCGCCTCATGGTACAGGGAAAAAGGCCGACGATCTGAATCTCCTCGCATCGTGTAGATCCTCGCGACACCACTAACAAGAGGTCGTTGTCCGTGATCGTCGAGAGAACACTCCGGGAACAAAAGGTCGAAGGTAGAGGTATCAACAAATACAGCCACCTCTAGCTCCGATGGAAAGAGGGAACCGATGCATTCTCATCCACTTCCATGTACAAAAGCGAATAGAAGGGGTAGTCGGCATGTGGGCCAATCCATCACGCACCCAAACTATTACTCTGCACAATCAGTAGAAAAGCGTGCAACCATTCTCGGAAACAGACTGAAGATCTCGACAATCGAGGTTCAGAAACAAAGGAGTGATGCAGACTCTACATCGGATCTAGCGTAGATGATGTCGTCGCATCGGAAAACACCGGAAGGCACGAGAAGGAACAAAGAGAAGTCCACCAGACGAAGGATTCCTCGGATATCATGAAGACCAGATGTAGACACACCGTTACCAAAAGAGGAAGCGAAATCCTAAAGGTACGATGAAAACCCAACCACGAGAAATCCTGGACTCGAAGAGAGAGAAGAGAGCGGATTCAAAACACGCAGAGGTGAGAGGAGAGCAGCAGAGGGGTAAGGAGTAAAATCAGAGCTAATCACAACTATCCAACCGATCTTGCAAAAATAGTTTTGACACTCTACTTCGGCCGTTAGCTAGGTTATCCTACAGGCTGGACTTGTGGGGTATCGCAACTGCTGAGCTCTGATACCACTTTGTAACACCCTCAGAATCGGCCCTATGCAAGTTCAGCGCTTCCCGCCAAAACCCGCATAGAAACGATTCAAAGGTGCCCACCAGGCACTTGCGTGCGGGTGGAAAACGAAGTAATAACATTACACAACAGTCCACGATGGGACCCACAGAACATATATATACAGCAGCGACTCAAAGAGTCAAGAATACAGATATACAGAACAAAGATCCAAATCACCTCGAAAACGTTAGAGCGTCCAACTACGGACAAGATGCAAATGGGGCTAAGAGCCCTGAAGAATAACCACTGGCGTCCATAACCCTGCCCAGGCCAAGCCGGAAGGGTAACCCTGCTAACGACGTCGATCTCAAAACCTGCTTAAACAAAAGGGGTGCCGACAAAGGGCAAAGGAAAAAGAGAGAGCGGTCAGTACTGAGGCCAGTACACGGAGAGGCTAGAATTCGGCGGTCCTCGCCTACATAGGTATGGTGGACTGCAGCGGCAGCGCGGCATGCACTAAACAACCTATAGAGACTCGATATAACTGTCGGCTATCAGAGAGGGATAAGAAAGACCTATTCGGAACCAACCTGATACTACTACCAAACATACCCAT
The DNA here is from genome assembly GCA_916181665.1 of Avena sativa. Taxonomy (NCBI): domain Eukaryota; kingdom Viridiplantae; phylum Streptophyta; class Magnoliopsida; order Poales; family Poaceae; genus Avena; species Avena sativa. Next base: position 376,454,610 of record OV702279.1, on the reverse strand, counting down.
CCTGGTATTCCCCCTCGAGACCAAACGAGGAAGTCAACCGAGGAACTCACACCGTTGGCAGTTTTACTCATTCCGTTATAGTTGCGGCAAATACTAGTCAAATATAGATAGTCATCCTGATAAAATAAGCAGTGGGCAGTTTTATTTAACCATTCCGTTGTAGTTGCAACACTTACTAGTCAGATATAATTAGCATGAGATATCCCAAAACCCAGCAGTTGTTGGTACTTTTATTTAGCCATTCCGTTGTAGTTGCAATACTTACTAGTCAGATACAATGGTAGCAAGCGACAACCCAAACAAGCAATTGTTGGCAGTTTTATTTAGCCATTCCATTATAGTGAAGCTGATTACTAGTCATGATAAAGTCAAATTTATAGCACTACTTTAGTTATAGTTGTCTATGATCGAGATACTGTGCTCCAAATCGTCCATAACCGCGGACACGGCTTTCAGAAAATTTTACCCTGCAGGGGTGCACAAATAGCAACACACACTCGATCAACCTCGGAAAAACCAAATCAAAACCCAACGAGGCCTTCACGACAAAGCAATCACAAGATTCAGAAATATTTCAGGGGGCCACCCCATTGAGTACACCCGCAACGAAGTTAGCCGACTCCGAGACGGACTCAAGGTTTGCGCCAGTGGCTGTAAACGACTGGGAACCCGAAAATGTGACTGGGCTTGTCGATACCGCGAAAACACTCCGCTTACCTAAACAGTACAGGTGCAGTACATCGCACAATTTAAATAAAGCAGTAAAGCATGGCATAAGTACAGGATAGTAAATAAAACCTCAAACTAGTTTGTGGCCCTAAGAAATAAGAATGAATCAAGCTCTGGCTCAGGGGGGTCCCATAATCCTCCCGGATGTGGATAGCGCGAATATTCAAGGAACAGGTATCAAGTACTCGGGGTCCTACGGGACACAAGTGGACGGTTAACAACCAAATAACATCTATTGCCCACCTGTGCCTCTGCATTTACCTACTTCATTTTTAGTTGTTAAACAATAATTAAAGTCTTGATCATCTCCAACAATAAACACACGGCAATACTCCAACAACTGTGGTACTTGACGACACGCAACAGCACTGGAGCAAGCGACTACGACGCGCAGGTCCCACTATCTACCAAACAACAGGTAATAGGAGGTGTCCAAGGCAATATAAGGCTGCAAGGGATGTCACGGGTACGAAAGCTAGAGCATCGCAACACAGATAGCAATAGATCAACAGGAGGGAATAAATACTATAAAAGTAAGATAGGTAGAAAGGGGGAGATGCTCGCCTGAAAAACATTGCCGAAGGTTCAACCGAAGATCGGGTCGACACTCGCATCAACCCAACGGCCTTATCCGCGAAGAAGCAAAACACTAGAAGAAACACCGGATGCACTATTTAATACTATGGCAAAAGATCCGGCATGATTATGATATGATGCAGATGCGGTGCAATTAGGCCATATTAAGCGGAACCGGGGTCCCGACATTTAATTAAACGGTTCAAGTTATTTATCTACCCCGCAAGTTAAATGTTGGATTAGCCAAACAAAACATGGCTTCGGTTCGCTATGCCAATTTAAATGAAGTCCGGAATACGACAAAGATATCCCGCATATAGACTCCATATTTAATTTAGGTGAATCGCCTAAATGCCCCCAACAACCACAGACAAGTATGCATGCATGAACAATTTAATATGCAACAAGATGATAATGTCATATTATAAAATAATGGGGTCTTGGATAGGGGATCACATTAGGGTTCGGCGAACTTGGGCTCCGAGGGGTTCGGGGTTGGTCTCGGGGTCCGGATCTGGGGTTCGGTCTCGGCGGGATCGGTCTCGGACAACGAAAGACGATCTTGTCGCATCCGAGAAGAAGAACTTGGTGCGGCGTCGGGGCGCATCGGATCCGCCTTGGTCGGTGCCGATCTTGTCGTCACGAAGATCTTGTCGGTTCCTCGGATCGGGTCGGATTTGGGCGTTCGGGGTGAAGAACTTGGCATCCTCGAGTAGGTACTTGTCGTATCCGTGAAGGAGATCATGTCGGTCCACGGGGTCGGGCTTCGAAGCCAGGAAGGAGTACTTGGCGTTGCCGAGCGGAAGTCTTGATGATCCCCGGGTCCGAGAAGATCTTGTCGCACGGTGTCCGGGTAGGCGAACTTGTCGGTTCCGCGGTTTCGATTGTCGGTGTCGGACTCGGGTCTCGGCACTGGGAGATCTTGGTGACACAGAACTTGGTGGCCCCGACTTGACATGAAAAGAACGACAAGAGCGATCTTGTGTGGCAACAGGAGGAAGCCAGGCTTGGGAGCACCAAAACAGGGTCTTGGCCACAAGGAAAAACACGGATGCGCCAAACAGGGTATCAAGAGGTTGCGACCAAGCAAACAAGTTGGTTCAAGCATAGACACAAACAGAGAGCCGACACTAGGCTCCAGCAAGGAGGTCACGGATGCATCGTGCCGGACGACGGTGCTTGGCGAGGATGGCGAACGGTGTCGTCGGCACGAATTCAAAGGTCGGCGTCGGGGAGGCCTTAGGCGGAGCGGCCGTGACCAGAGGTGCTTGGGCCAACGTCGGGTGATGGAGGGGTGCGTCCAGGCGACAAGGGGAGCGCCGGGCGGCGGCTCACAGAGACCAGGGTTGGAGGCGACACAGACCTCATGGGGCGGAGGAAGGAGACCGACACTAGCGGCGAGCACGGGGGAATAGGGAGACGACGACCCGGCAGAGGCATGGCAGCGTGCTCGCGGTCGTGCAGAAGGGGGGGCGGCGGCCAGGGAATCGAGGGGGAGGCGGGCATTGACGGCCAGGGAGAGGGGCACAGGGCGCAGGCCCGCTGGCGGCGTGACGCTCCGGTGGCGGCCGGGCCAAGCTCGGCGGAGGGGAAGAGGAGGGCGAGGATGAGTGGGGAGGCAAGCAGAGGCAGCAGGCGGGAGAGAGGAACCCGGCGGCGGCGCATGGTCGGGAGAGAGGCGAGAGGGGCGAGGAGGGAGGCGGCGGCCGCAGGCGTCGTCGGGGGGGCGCCGGGGAAGCGGGGCTGCGCGGCGGCGCCGCGTCGCGAGGTGGGGTTCGGGGCAGCACGCGAGAGAGACAGGGGAGAGCGGGGTCGGGGTAGGTGGCGGTGGGGGGGTCGGGCCAGGTGGTGGGGCCGGCAGGTGGCGTGCGGGACGTGTGTGCTGTGTGTGTTGCGGCAGGTGGGGAGAGGAAGGGAGTTGGGGGTGAGGTGGTGGTGGGGGAGTGGTGGGGATTGGGGCCAGGGTGAGGTGGCGCGCTGTGAGTGGAGGAGGTGATGTGGCTGGTTGGTGGAGGAAGGCGGGTAGACTAGGTTTAGGTAGAAAAGGGTTTGGGTGTTTCTGGGGTAGGTAGGGTTTTATAATTTATTTTAAAAGCCTTTTATAAATTGTTTTTAGACAAACTGAGATATCCGGAAGCACCGGTGTTTTGATTTAAAGTAATAGGGAGGAATTAATATAGGAAACAAAATAGGGCTTTTAGCAAAATAGTTTTAGACAGATAGATGTATGATGATGTCATGATGATGCAATGCACAAAATCAACGCGATTTTCTAGTAGTGGTTTTGCGGGATGCCACACCCCTCCAAGCCGAGTTGGGGAGGGACTCCTCTCCCTCCCCCTTGGCCGGCCGGCCCCTCCACCTATATAAGGAGGGGCAGGGCTCCCTCCTAGCACACACAAGTACCTCTCCTCAAACCCTAGCAGCTGCTGCCCACCATAGCCGCCGCCACCCCCTAGGGTTTTTGCCCTAGCCGCCGACTTGGGGTGCCCCAAACCCTAGCCGCCGGCTCTAGCACCTCCTCCTTGGTGTGTCTAAAACCTAGATCACCGAGGAGCTCTCTCATACTCCACCATACTCGCTCCGGCTTAAGGCGAAGCCCTGCGAGATCTCCCCTCTACTTCCGGTACCACGCCGTTGTGCTGCCGGAATCGCGAGGAGAGTGCTACAACCTCCGCTGCCTGCTGGAACAAGGGAGAGGAAGGTCTTCGTCGAGTACCGAACGTGTGACCGACTGCGGGAGCGCTGCCGGAACGCAGCGCCGGAAGGATCGTCTACGCGATCTTGAGATCGGAAAGAGTACGACTACATCACCCACGAGAATCCGCTCTCGTTAAACACTTTGGAATCTTCGAGGGTGAGTTATTCTATCGACTCGTTGCTACAATCTAGTAGATAGATCTTGGCTTGTTTGTTTGTATGCGGGAGAAATTTTTTGTTTTCCATGCTACGAAACCCTACAGTTAAGTCTGGACTCAATTAGTTAAGTATCTATCAAACCGGCTAATGACTGTATTTGTGTTTTGTGCAAGCAATTATCCCAATTATTGGTGTTTTGTGAAAAAAAAACTAGAGTTGTGGTTTGGTGCAACAAATACCCCAATAATTTGTGTTATGTGCAATTTTCTCTTCTTCCTTGAGACTATACCTCCTCTTTCTCCAAACCTGGCCAACGGGCCGGCCCGGCACGGCCCAGGCACGACACACCCTAAACGGGCCTGGCCCGACACGACACGTGGCGGCCTGTGTAGCTCGCGTACCGGGCCGTGCCGGCACGGGCCCTCTATCCTAGGCCTAGGCACGACACCAACGCTAAACGAGTCGGCCCGTGACACGTCAAACACGTGAGCCCATCAGCGGTTTCCATAAGCCCGTCCAAAAAGTCCTTTAACTAGTGATGATTTCCTTACTTCCTCCGACCCATATTACTTGACTTGAATTTGTCAAAATTTGGATAAACCTATATACTAAATAGTGTCTAGATTCCTCCAAATCTAGACACTATTTGAGTCAACTAATATGGGTCGGAAGGAGTATATAAATTCAAAATTACACTGCCCTATTGGTATAGTGGACAGTGGGAAGACATGAGATCGCTGGTTTGACCCTTGGTAGAAACTTTTTTGCACATATTATCAGGTTTTTGGCCGGTAGTAGGCTTGCCCTTGGTAGAAACTTTTTTGCACATATTATCAGGTTTTTGGCCGGTAGTAGGCTTGACGGGCCGTGCTGGAGACCGCGGGCTAGACACTGACCCCTTGGCCAGGTTTGTCTTCCTCATCGAGGAGAGACGACTTCTTCAAGGTTCGCACTGCTCCATCACCTGCTGTTTCATTTCACCATTTTCACCCTCTCTTCTCTATTTATTTCCTGCGCGTTTGTTCTATGCAAATCGAACTATCGAAGCATTTGTAGCGCTTCTTGGCTGGGCTTCCACTGGGGATCTTTCCGACTGTGTGCTTTTTCTCTAGATTCTACCGCTTGCAGTCACTTTCCTCATCCCAGAAGCTGCCGAAATTTCCCCTTTTCCGGTGGCCAAATCCTTGAGGGCGGCGGTGGCGGCGCCGCTGATCGAGGCAAGAATTCCAAGATTTACAGTTTTGACAAGCTAGACGTGCTCCTGGAGGTGTTTCTTGGGAACCATATTTGGTTCCGGATCCGTGGAGGTCGACGATAACTTGGGTTCCCCTTTCGCCACTTAATCTTCGCGAGGGTTTCTTGACTCCTCGGGGGTCGTTCTTGGTCTTGTCAATCTGGGCCCGGACCCTGGGGCACGGGTGTGTTAGCTCTCCGGGGCTGGATGGGATCAGCGGGGGAAGTTGTGGAGATCAGCTCCGACGAGGAGGATTTTCCCATGGCCACGAAGCCGCTTGACGACTGGCTTGGGAAGTTGTTGAATGATGAGGCTGATGAGTTAAATGGGGATGATTTCACTGATCTTGTGGTGATGGGCGAGTTGTCCGCGCTGCCCGTGCCACCGCAGAAGGCGCCCAAGTCTGGTGGTTGCTGCGAGGATGACGATGATTGTGTGGTTCTTGATGGCGACCCTGATATGGCGATTACAGTCAGAGAGAAGGGGAGTGCGGGAGATAGCAGCTCGGATGAACTGCAGATAGTCGGGGAGAAAGGACCGGTATTTGTTTCCTTCCATTTCATCTAGAGCAATGTATTTTGTGCATACCATAGAAATACTACGTTGTTATATTGGAGGTAATGTACAGAGATGAAATGCTCTCCACCATGTATGACCATGCTGTGATGATTTTTTCTGATGTGTATGTGTCAATTTGGATCGAATTACAGATGTTTACATTAATTTGGTATTCACTGCTTTAGAACTTGCTTTCTGATTAAGATACTGAAAGTAGTTAAAATATGTATTTGTTGAACTTAAAAAAGGGAAGTAGTTCCTTACGGTTCTTTAATTCATGTTAAAGTTAACAATTGTAATCAATTATTGTTGTGATTTTTCATAGAAACTACCGTACACCTTTAGGCTCTAGTAGCATTCCTTTATTATTTACCTGAAAACTTTTCAATTCTTCTGCAGGTAGCGTGCAGGGACTTCCCTCATTCGCGCCATTTATGTTTTAACTCGCCCTTCAACACTACTTCTCATGTGAAGCATTGTGGCATGGTAAGTAACAAACGTTAACTACATAATGATGTTTGTGATATGATACAATGAATACTAGCAGAGTATCAGTAGACAATGTATAGTTTAATGCTTTAATTGTTATTTTTATGAATCCAGTGCCACTGTTTTGTTTGTGATGCTCCAGCTAGTTTAATGCTTTAATTGTTATTTTTATGAATGCAGTGCCACTGTTTTGTTTGTGATGCTCCAGCTCCATGTAATTCTTGGGGTAAAGGTGTCTCATCTAATGATCATTGCCATGCTACGGATAAGGAATCAAGGTGGAAACTGCTGAGGCAAGCATTCAAGTGCAAAAGTCTGCCAGGGTCTCATCCAGAACAATGCGAGAATGCTACGTACCCAACAATTCCATCATCCAGAGATCCAGATATACAGTGTCAAGTGTCGGTTGCACAATCACAGCTGACTTTACTATCAAATATTGCCGGTTCTTCTTTTGCCAGCGGAAGTCCTCTTCTTACTGTTATGAACCAAAAACGACAAAGGCACACTTCAGTTAGAGTCTCACTGAATGTAGAACGAACTGTGAGTACACAAAGAGCAATCGTTGCAACAAGAGCGGGGAGAATGACAAGCAATGTTCACACCTCCCAGAACACTCATTCACGTGGAAGCTTCAAAAGGGTAGGGACAGTCTCTCCAGGCCACACAATCAGAAATGCTAACCAATTTGGTTTTACTGCTCCAATCAGTATCTTACCCCTGATGAACAAGGAATTGGCACATTTATCCCAGCCAGTTCAAGCTATATCAAGAACTAATACTCCACATGTATCGCAGCAAGTTCAAGCTATACACAGCACTAATGCTTTCGGCGGTACTGTTCATAAAAATGCCCCTAAGAGATCTCGCAGTGCACCAATAGCATCTGAGGGGCAACAAGGTCAGCTGGCACCTTGTCGGGTTGCCTCGAATGGAGTTCATGGTATAGGAGCAGAACTTTCGCGGTGCACCTCGCTTATGACTCAGAGAATACAATTCCTGCCAGAGCAAGTACTGGATGTTTCCACACAAAGTTGGCAAGACATACTTGCTAGTGTGGCATCCGATCTATTAGATAATTCTGGATACAATTCAAGTACTGCAGATTCTCAGCATCCCGTGAGGACTACCTCACAACCTCTGGATGCTAGTGCAAACCAAGAGGAGGAGGGTCTTCATGCTGAGTCTGCTGCATCAACTGTAAACCCGATGACTTCTAATGGGCATGGCTTGCCGAGTCACATAATAGGTGGTGATGTTCAAGAAAATACCCCTGTCCAAACAACACATACTTTGCACCATCTGAATCATGAGAGCGGTCTTGATCCACATAAAGCTCATCTCGATGGTTTCGTAAGCCGCCCTGCAGACGAATTATTGATAGAAGCTGCTCATCACAGGGAATCTTCAGGGTTGGATTCTACAGGCCTTATATTTGACTTTGAGCTCGAAGATTGGGCTTAAGATTGCAGTCCCATGGTCTACGAACCGTACGTGTGGGCAATAAAACCGGTGATCGACTAGCTGGTCCATAGGTTTCCTTCCCACGAGAGGCGAATATGTTCCTTGTACAGTATCTAGGTTCTGTGTTAGAAATATTGTAGTCGATGGGTTGTTGTTTATCCATCGGCCAGTAGGCCTTTTATTAGGCCTTAGATGCTAGTAGCAGTTATCGCTGACAGCTGTGTGGAACAGCAGAGTTGCAATCTCCTAGTTGTTGATCATATTTACATGGGCATATCTAGTGCCAAAATGCATCTTTGTAGTACATCTTGCTGATTGCCCGTAAGATCTTAGCATATGCATATGGTTTAATAGGATTGATGTTTAATAGGAATGATAGGATATCTATACTAATAAGTTGCAACTTTTTTTTCGGAATCTCGTTTAAAAAGAACTCTAAGGTTACCATGCTTTGACCGATCGGGAAGTTGTTTCCGAGTACACATGAGTGGGGACAAAGTGTATAGAAAAACAAGTGTTGGTCTATGGGCTAGTCTAAAGATCCTAATAAGCTAGGAGTGACACCCTCGGACTTGGTGGACTGGATGTTACATGATATAGATGTGCAAATAGGAATTTTGAATATGACACCCCTGGACCTGGTGGATGGGGTGTTACATGATATAGATGCGCAAACAGGAATTTCGAATGTGATCTGGGCTTAGTGTTTACAAACCATACCACAATCTTTAGATCAAACCTGTGGTTGAGAAAATCTATCCACTGTTGGTCAGTTATAGTATGCTTCATATAAGCCGTCCTTTGAATATCCTTACTTGCCTTATCATTAAAGTATTTCTTCTTTAGCCTATGACGTTGTTGGCGCAAAGAACAGCCGAACATGTCCATAAGAATATACTCTGCACCCTCATTATCCGGATCGTTGTTAAATTTTGTCTATCGGCAAGAATGAAACTATTGATGTGTTATGTGACTTAGAACCAATTAATGAACTGTAATGTTCAGGTCTGTTGGTGGAATTTGAATGATGCGAAGATGGGAATATTATTCCTGACAAAATGCCTAGAAAAGCAGATTATTTTGGATGTTCTGGCCTTCGCTTGCCAGGAACATTAGAATTGATGTAATATCTAGATTGCGTTCCGGAAATTCTAGCTTCAAGATTTTTCCTATTGTTGCCTCCTTTTTAAAATCATCGTATAGCTGTCAATCTAACCATTACATCAAGCTATCACATTATATATAAGAGGAATAATGCAAGGATAAGACTTGGAACACATACCTTGTTTGGCATCGGGCTGATCACCAGGTGGTGATTAACGCTAGTTTATTGGTGTTGTGCCAGCAGTGTTAGGGAAGTAGGAGGTCGAAACTACTTCGACTGCCAATTGTTGTCGGGTATTTGGATTGACAACTCGTGATTGGGGAATATGTGGAATGGTATTTGCCGCGTCTACTTTTATTGAAACCTGTGGTGTGCCACCAAGACGATGTTTTTTTGCTTATGTGAGTTTAATGAATTTCGTTTATTGTATTTCCCGCCATGTGTTTGCGTTTCACCGGTAACATCGTCATGACCGCTTGTCGACACTTCAGGTTTGGTACCTGAGCATGTCTTAAACGAACTAGCTGATTCCTAACATACATAAACGATACTTCAATTTATTATAGTTCTATATATAATGAGACGCAGATGGAATAGAAGAATAGTAAGGCAAAACGTGCATATATGATGCATGGACTAGGCAAATGGCATTGCAAAATATTTGGTGGGATTGAAATACAAAACATGGAAGATACAACATATATCACAATGAAAAGACAGAGTAACCACCTTGGGGGTGGACAAGCGGGTGGACTAGGGGGATCTCCTCGACCGGTCCAACTTCCCGAGTCAGGTCTCCCTCGAAGTATTGATCATCGATAAAAACCAATGTTGAATCACACACTTGCCGAACATATTTTTTCTCCCTGCTGGTATCTTAAAGGGCCTTAGGTGAACCAGCTAATTCCTAACACACATAAACGATAGATTAATATATCAAAGTCTTATGTATAATGATACGTGGATAGAACATAAAAACAGTAAGGCAAGACATGTTAAACATATATGATGTATTAACTAAGTAGATGGCATTGCGCAACAATGCAACAAAATCTTAGCTAAAAGCACTTGTTCAAGCACACACTCGTGTGTTCTCTTCCTACGGTTGGCGACCGCTTTGGCGAACGATGACCTCTAGGGATTGAACTTCCGTGGGATCGTGAATTCCTTCACATCTCTCCAATCTGTTTTCCACTCCCAGTCTCTCGTAGCCCTCAGGTTCCTCGCGGGTACAGTCTTTGTGACGTTTGCTAGAGCCAGAATGGCGAGTTCGACAGGGATAGGGAAAACTACGAAGCCTAATCATATCGATACCTCCTCGGCACCGGTTCGATCTGGCATGGGGAAGGAAAAGTAACATGTGGAGGGCGGGGCAGCCAGATCTAAAGACCATGTCTCGGAGATGATGGGGCGCCTGCGGCTTACACAGCAGGAGGCGACGGTGGTGATCTTGGACGATGAACATGATGAGGATCGTATCAAGTCGGAGTGGGCGATCATGGGGAAGGTCCTTGCACCAAATATTCTCCATGTTAATATGATTGCTGCTGCTCTTCATCCTGCTTGGGGAAACTCTAAGGAGCTGGTATTTAATCCGGCTGGTCCCAATATTTTTGTGGCAGAATTTGGATCAAAGGCTGACAGCTGGGACCGCATTATGGATGGATCAATTTGGACTGTTGGCCGCAGATTAGTGTTGTTGAAGAATTTTGATGAAGATTTAAGCCCTATGGAGATGGTTTTCGTCCGTCTTACAATCTAGGCTAGGATTAAGAACCTTCCATTTCGGTTGATGAACTCTGATCGGGGGAATTGGCTGGGAGGCTCGGCAAGGCTCTTAAGATCAAGGCTGATTCAAAGGGAAGGTGCTGGGGGAGTTATATGCACGTGAAAGTTGCTATTGACATTAATAATCCCTTGATGTGTGGTGTTACGATCTTCTCCTCTAAGAGTCAAGCAATGGAGTGGTATAATGTTACTTATGTTGGGGTTCCGGTGTAGAAAAAAATTCCTACGTCAGATCGCCCTGGCAGCCCAAGATCTATCTATTAGTAATAAAGTAACAGACGAGAGGTTTCGGATACATACCTGATGGTGCGCGAACGCTTTGTTGGGAGACCCCAAGAGGAAGGTATGATAAGCACAGCAACAAGTTTTCCCTCAGTAAGAAACTAAGGTTATCGAACCAGTAGGAGGAAGGAAACGACTCAAAGATGTTGCTAGCAACTTGGAAACCTGCACAACACAAACTCAAGACTTTGCCCCAACGAACAGTGAGGTTGTCAATCTCACTGGTTTGCTGAAAACAAAGGATTAACTGTTTGGTGTAGAAGGTAATAGTTGTTTGCAGAAAGTAAACAGTAACAGTGGAAGATGTATCAATGGTAAAGATTGGACCGGGGTCCATAGTTCACTAGAGGTGTTCTCCTTAAGATAAACAAACATGGAATGTTGGGTAAACAAATTACAGCAGGGCAATTGACAGGACTGAACAAGGCATAACAATGCAATACTAGACATTCATGATCCTATGAGATTCGACTAGGCAATACAACAAGATACATAGACCGCCATCCAACTGCATCTATGACTAGAAATCCACCTTCAGGTTATCATCCGAACCCCCTCCAGTATTAAGTTGCAAGCAACGGATAACTGCTTTAAGCAAAGTGTGTAAGGTAAACAATCCACTTGTTCCATGAACAAGAGACCTTTGTTTTCTCCCAAGTGGCAACAACACATCTACAACCTTAGACATTTCGGTCACTTCCCTTATATTAAATAGAGGCATGAACCCACTATCGAGCATAAATACCCCCTTGGAGCCACTAACATCTACTTGGCCAAGATAGCTACTAACAACGGAGAGCATGCAAGATCACAAACAACACAGACATGATAGAATCAATAAGACAAAACCATTAATCAATCTGACATAGTAATCTCAATATCCATCGGATCCCCGCAAACAAAACATGCATGATTACAAATAGGTTAGGTCATGAGCATGAACGGATCTCACAAGATCTATACATGAAAGCACAAAGGAGGAGATACAACCATCTAGCTACTACATGGACCCGTAGTCCAAGGTGGAACTACTCACGCTTCATAACGGAGAAGAAGGCCTCCGGTATGATCTCCCCTCCAGCAGGGTGCAGGGAAGAACTTCAGATCCCCCGATCTAGGGACGATGGTGGCGGCGGCTACAGACGGTTTCATGGAGTTTTGATCGGGGTGCCTAGGGTTTCTGCATCGAGGGCTTCTTATAGGCGAAGAGGCGAGGCAGGGGCCGCCAGGGGGGCACACCCTGCCTAGGCGCGGGCCAGTGATACATCGGAAACATATCTATAATTTTTGATGCTCCATGCTTGTTTAGTATCTACTTAGCTTTGCTTTGTCTACACTTTGAGGTGTTTTTATATCTTTTCTGGAACTAACCTATTAACAAGTTGCCACAGTGTCAGTTGCCTGTTTTCTTCTGTTTTTGTTCTAGAAAGGCAGAAAATCAATATTCTCGTAATTGGACGGGACAAAAGCCAAAGTCAATATTTTACCATGAGGGACACGAATCCAGAAGACGAGACGGAGAAGCAAACCAGGGCGGGCAACCCCCCTAGGCGTTTCCAGGGGTGGGCCCGCGCCTGGTCAGGGTGTGCCCCCCTCCCTGGTCGCCTCCTGGCCTCGCCTCTTCACCTATAAGAAGCCCTCGATGTAGAAACCCTAAGTACCCGATCAAAACTCCACGAAACCTTCTGTAGCCGCTGTCACCGTCATCCCTAGATTGGGGGGATCTGAAGTTCTTCCTGGCACCCTGCCGGAGGGGAAATCATCCCGGAGGCCTTCTCTCCGGTATGAAGCGTGAGTAGTTCCACCTTGGACTATGGGTCCATGTAGTAGCTAGATGGTTGTATCTCCTCCTTGTGCTTTCATGTATAGATCTTGTGAGCTCCGTTCATGATCAAGATCTAATCTATTTGTAATCATGCATGTTGTGTTTGCAGGGATCCGATGGATATTGAGATTACTATGTCAGATTGATTAATGGTCTTGTCTTTATGATACTATCATGTCTGTGTTGTTTGTGATCTTGCATTCTCTCCTTTGTTAGTAGCTATCTTGGCCAAGTAGTTGCTAGTGACTCCAAGAGGGGGTATTTATGCTCGATAGTGGGTTCATGCCTCAAGTTTCCAAGGGAAGTGATAGAAATATCTTCGGTTGTAGATGTGATGTTGCCACTAGGGAGGAAACAATGGTCTCTTGTTCATGGAACAAGTGGATTGTTTACCTTACACACTTTTCTTAAAGCAGTTGTCTATTGCTCGCAACTTAATACTAGAGGGGGTTCAGATGATAACCTGAAGGTGGACTTCTAGTCATAGATGCAGTTGGATGGCGGTCTATGTATATTGTTGTATTGCCCAATCGAATCTCATGGGATATTTTTGTCTGGTATTGCACTACTATGCCTTTCTCAGTTCCTGTCAATTGCCCTGCTGTAATTTGTTTACCCTTCATGCCATGTTGTTTATCTAAGGAGAGCACCTCTAGTGAACTATGGACCCTGGTCCAATCCTTACCATTGATACATCTTGCACTGTTATTTGTTTACTTGCTGCAAACCATTACCTTCCACACCATACGTTTTATCATTTGTTACAGCAAACACAGACATGATAGAATCTATAAGACAAAAACCATTAATCAATCTGACATAGTAATCTCAATATCCATCGGATACCCGCAAACACAACATGCATGATTACAAATAGATGATCTTGATCATGAACGGAGCTCACAAGATCTAAACATGATAGCACAAAGGAGGAGATACAACCATCTAGCTACTACATGGACCCGTAGTCCAAGGTGGAACTACTAACACTTCATACTGAAGGCTGACATGATGAAGAAGAAGGCCTCCGGGATGATCTCCCCTCCGACAGGGTGTCGGGAAGAGCTTCAGATCCCCCCGATCTAGGTACGATAGCGGCAACTACAGACGGTTTCGTGGAATATTGATCGGGTCCTTAGGGTTTCTGTATCGGGGGGTCTTTATAGGCGAAGAGGCGAGGCAGGGGGCAGCCAGGGCGGCCGCACCCTCCCAGGCGTGGGCTGAGCCCAGCCATGCGGCCAGGGGGTGTGGCCCCCTGGTGGCTCCCCTCCGTCTCGTATTCTGGCTCCGTGTTCCCCACGGTAAAATATTGACTTTGGCTTTTGTCCCGTCCAATTCCGAGAATATTGATTTCCTGCCTTTCTGGAACCAAAAATAGAAGAAAACATGCAACTGGCACTGTGACATCTTGTTAATAGGTTAGTACCAGAAAACATATAAAAACACCTCAAAGTGTAGACAAAGCAAAGAAAAGTAGATACTAATCAAGCATGGAACATAAAAAATTATAGATACGTTTCCGATGTATCAAGTATCCCCAAGCTTAACTCCTTCTCGTCCTCGAGTAGGTAACTGATAAAAAGAATAATTTTTGAGGTGACATGCACCATCAAAATCAAGATCAAACCATTTGCAAGCATTGAAAGCTTGGATAAAAAACTCTAAACATGAGCATGAAAGATGGAGTTCTAACAGTAAGACAAAGTAACTATGCATGCAACATGAAAAGTTACAAACAAAGATCATGAATAACATGCATTGAAAAACGTTTGTTTGTTTCACATACAGAAAACATAGCATAGTGGCATTCAACTTGTCCCTCATGGAGTAGCAAATAGATGCATAGGACACCTTCAAAGTTCATAAGAGTGACTAGATACAAATAGCACAAGAACAAGTAATATCAACAATATTGCATCAATCAATAAGTTTTGGGACAATGTACATAGAACTAATAATGACAACTATGCTCTCTTAATTGGTGCCTAAGGTTAGAAGATGGAGACTCACCATAGTGGAAGAAAGGCCCTTCATAGAGGGAATTAGGGATTTCAAGTTTCAAAAAGAGCTTCCAAAAATTATGATACTTGTTAGCTTTCAGATCTCATTGCCCCTATCATAAGCATCTTGAAGTGATTAAGGTTAACATGAACAAACTATGGAGTATATGATTGACAAAGTATAAGTTGGCAATCTCATGTCCCTTGAATACGAGGGCCGCTCCTCATACTACTCAACTTTAGTCACCTGTAAGTTCTTGTCATAGTAAGTACATGTGTATCATAGAGAACCACCAACGGGGTACCCCTTGCACATGATACATGAGCTATCCCATAATCAAAATGACAAGGCAAGTAGACAATAAGCATCTCAGCAATCATCTTATTTACAATGGGAAAATGGTGTTTTTTCTCTCTTTCCTCTTTTCAATATGTCTCTCTCTTTTTATAATAAGAAAGCTTCATAGATGTCCTTATGGCGAAGCTGCAAGTTTCTAGCCCAGGCATTTCTCTAACACACATACATAACTCCATGGACTTACAAGCTCCCCTTTTATTTCACAACGACGACATCCATAGACAAAAGATCATGATATCAACTGTGTACAAAGTACAAGTGCAATGTTGAAAGCGTTCCCCGTGACATCACAGTTCTGCTAATTCCAACGTATAAGTGCAAGCATATACAACATAGATGAAACAATGATTCAAGTTTATTAGGGTCAAGAAAAATAAAGTGTGCCATCAAGTTTGTGAGAGCTTTAATCACTAAGTTTTCACATAACAAAATACTTTTTAATTGGAAGATAGATGAAAACAAGAATATACTTGGAATGGTGTAACACACCATGCATAGTGTAGCATCCCAATTGTCTAACAATTGCAATGCTACTTGGTCTAGTAATATAATGGCTACTTCATATATATAATTGTTGCATCATCATTATATCATGCTCATGTCATCATGCCACCTTGCATTTAAGCATCATCAAAAACCCTTTTTGGTTTGGTTCTTCCCTCATATGCATTGTTAATTGTATTTGCCTCTTGATATTGTATTTGGTTCTTGATATATTGTTTAAATGCCCAAGTTGAGTTGGGGGCATATCTTTTATTCCACTCCACCACCCCTTTCTTTCACCACCTTATAATTCCACCATCCCTTTATCCATGAGCTATTATTATATTTTCTTTTGGGTATTTGATCTAGCTCATGGGAGATAGGATGGATCTACTTCCACAAATTCTTTTGCTTGGCTTTAATCCATTTTTGGGAGTGCATATGAATAATGCCATGTTAAATATTATTGTTTTCACAAGAATAAACATGGCATTAATTATTTTGCATGGGCCATGCAACCATCACCATCTTTTGTCCTCTTTTGGTTTTATTTGTATTTGAGTGAATCATCTTCCCTTCTCTCTCCTTCTCTCAATCTTTTCCATCTTGCTATGCTTCCTTGCCATGTGCATCAAGAAACTCACCCTCACCTTATCTCCTTCACTCATGCATGATCATGTGAGGTCATATCCTTAAAACCCTCCCATCTTATCTCTCCTTATCCATCACCATGTGTCCAACAAACACTCCCCTCTCCATCTCTCTTCACCATCATGCTTGATCTTGTAGGTTATCTAAAACCCTAAGCCCACTCTCATCCCTCATCTCTCCTCTCTCTAACCTAGCTAAAAACCCTGAACCTAACCCCCCATCTAAAACCTAACCCGAGCCCCTCCAAGCTAACCCTAGTTACCCTTCCCCCTCTCTCTACCTTGATGGACCCACCTGGCCCTCTCTCTCCCTGGTCCAACCCGAGCTCCCCTCCTCCCTGGGTCCCTCTCTTCCCTCTCTAGGCTACAAGACAAGAAGGTGGCAAGAAAGAAACCCTAGCCCTACCTAACCCGAAGCCTCCTCCTTCCATTTGCATAAAGGTGACCCCCCATGTGCCTTCCCCTGCTCGTTCTTATCTACGCCTCCTCTGGCCTCGCCCAGATCTGTCCTGAGCCAGCCTCCCCTCCTCCTTCCTCCTCTCCGACCAACAACGGCCGACGCCGATCACCGCCAGCACCACGTCCCTCCCCTCTTGCAGCCGGTGGCGAGGAGCTTTGGGTGTCGAGGAAGTCCGAGGAGTACCCCTGCTTCACCCTGGACCGCGCCAGCGAGGAGGAGAAGCCCAGGAGCGCCGGTACCAGCGCCGCTCCGACGTGAAACCCTAGCTCCGGCCAGCGAGCCCCGCGCCAGATCGCGACTGCCCCGAGCCCCTCCGACCACACCGACGAGTTCCTGGTGAGCGCCTCGATCTCCTAGACCTGGTCCCTGTCCTCCTCTCGTCGTAGAACGTCGCCGCCCTGCGTCGAGCACCCTGCGTGCGCGCTCGTCGCCGCAGTCACCTCCAGCGCGCGCGACAGCAGCAGCTGCAGCAGCCGTACTGCCTCTATTCCTCGTCGAAGCCCGCGCGCTGCAGCCCACCCCCGTAGTTGCCCCCTGAACGAAACTTGTAGCCTGTATATCCCTCTTTCTTTTTTGTTTTTGCGGCGACGCGTTTAGTCCAGGGTAGGCGTCGCCATCGTCGCCGGAAGACCGCCAGATCCGCCGCCGTCAGTGCCGCTTCTGTCAGCGAGCAGCGGCAGCCGCTGGCCGTTTTGCGCAGAGGCCCCTGGCCTTTTTCCCGCCTCAACCCGCGGTCCGCAGAGCCCCACCTGTCAGCCACCCCGTCGTTTTAGCAGAAAACCCCCCCGCAGATCTGAGCGCTTAACCCGCACTCCTTGGACCGACCACGTGTCACCGCCGGAATCGTTCGCGCGCACAGTGGGCCTCCCAGCGTCCTGGCCCACTTGTCATTGACTTGGGTTAAGAAGGACCCCTGTGAGAAAAGCTTTCCGCGCGCCGTTTTGCCCAGTCAGCACTGCGGCCCACCTGTCACTCGCTGTGGGTAGAACCTCCCTGAGTAACAAAAGTTTCTTCTGTTTCTGTTTATTTCAAATCTTTTCAAATTATTTCAAATCCAAATTCAAATTTCAATTCTGTTTAAATTAAAACTAATTCATAACTTTCAAATGATTTGGAATTTGAATTCAAACCTTATATGAAATATGTTTTGTTTTTGAATGTTAATTCAAATCTTTAGTCAAATATTTTCAAAACTAATTTAAACTAGTCAAACCTTTGACTTTGACCCCTTTTTAATAATTTTGACTTTAAAATAAATTTAAATTCATAATTCCAACTAATGCAAATAATATATGTTTTTGAATCAGAAAAATGTGAGGATTTCAAATATGCCATCCAAAATATGTTTTGAACACTTAAAATTTCAAGTTGATTTAAATTACAACAAAATGCCCTTTTGCATTAATTAATTAATAACTTTTGTTTTATAACTCCAAATTTAACAAATGATATGTCTAAAATGATTAGCTCGACGAGACCTTTCTGTTTATGCATTCCATGTTCTGTATTGCAGCATGCATCATATAAATATAAAGTATACAGCAACTTATATGAGGATAAAATGTGACCAAAACTCAATAAAATGTTTATTTCTTGTATTCTACACCTCACCCATGCCATGCTACATTATTGCCATGTAAATTGTGCATCATTCATCATGGCATGATTGTTTGCTTGTCGCATTTTATTCTTATGCTTGTGCACTTTATTTATGTTGGCCCTTGTTTGTTTGGTTCTTCTTCGAATAGACGCTGAGCAGGGGATATATCAAGAAACCCAGGAGCACTACCCAGATCCTTCTCTCGCTTCAACTGAGCTGCCAGGCAAGCACTACCACATGCTTGCATACATATAGTACCTATTGCCTCTATCTTATTCTTGCATCATCGAGTCGCGATCGCATTAAACTAAATCCCAAGTACTGCATAGCCTTACTTTTACACCCCACCGAAGCTTGTTCCTCCATCCCATGAGCCATTACTACAGGAGTTGTTTGAGCCATGCGGGTCGTAGAACAGCATGTGTAGGGTATGTGAGTGTCTGATGGATAACGAGGTACCTATACAACTTAACCTGAGTAGTAATGGGATAACTAATGAAAGTGGCACCGGTGAGCAATATCTGCTATTTGGTTTTTCCT
The DNA here is from genome assembly GCA_916181665.1 of Avena sativa. Taxonomy (NCBI): domain Eukaryota; kingdom Viridiplantae; phylum Streptophyta; class Magnoliopsida; order Poales; family Poaceae; genus Avena; species Avena sativa. Next base: position 376,435,610 of record OV702279.1, on the reverse strand, counting down.
GCTCACTTGTGCCCCGTAGGACCCCGAGTACTTGATTCCTGTTCCTTGCATATTCGCGCTATCCACATCCGGGAGGCTTATGGGACCCTCCTGAGCCAGAGCTTGATTCATTCTTATTTCTTGGGGCCACAAACTAGTTTGAGGTTTTATTTACTATCCTGTACTTATGCCATGCTTTACTGCTTTATTTAAAATTGTGCGAGGTACTGCACCTGTACTGTTTAGGTCAGCGGAGTGTTTTCGCGGTATCGACAAGCCCAGTCACATTTTCGGGTTCCCAGTCGTTTACAGCCACTGGCGCAAACCTTGAGTCCGTCTCGGAGTCGGCTAACTTCGTTGCGGGTGTACTCAATGGGGTGGCCCCCTAAAATATTTCTGAATCTTGTGATTGCTTTGTCGTGAAGGCCTCGTTGGGTTTTGATTTGGTTTTTCCGAGGTTGATCGAGTGTGTGTTGCTATTTGTGCACCCCTGCAGGGTAAAACTTTCTGAAAGCCGTGTCCGCGGTTATGGACGACTTGGAGCACAGTTTCTTGATCATAGACGAGCATAACTAAAGTACCGCTTTTAAATTTGACTAAGTAACTGACTAGTAAATAGTGCAACACTCATGGAATGGATAATAAAACTGCCAACGGATGGGGGGTTGTTCGTCCGCTTCCTCGTTGGTAAGCGAGGAGGAGGATGGATCTGTTAATATTACTGTTATAACTGTTGTTATTAATTCACGGACATCCGTCTATCTTTGGTTAGGCGGATGGTTAGCGAGTATCTATAGAATTATTAGGGTTTATCTTTTGCTGCAATTGCGTCACCCCAGGTTGTGTCCCCTTTAGAGGCATGAAGACTTGCTGAGTACCCCTAGGGTCTCACACGATAAATTATTTGGTTCAGATGAACAGGTACACTCACAAGATGGATACTGGGTGGACGAGACGGACGATGTGGGCAACGATCATTCGGTGTAGAGATTCTGAGAACGGGGATCCGTGAGATCTGTGGGCGGGATGTGTTTATTTATGGGGCATCTTATGCCAATTTGCTTCTTATCCGTACTCGGATCTTGTTTGCCGCTTCCGCCTGATACTCTGATGTTTGATGTATGAGGAGATATCCCAAACTATTATATCTATCTAGGACATTTGAATCCTGCCGTATGGCGTTGCTATATTTCCTTTCTTTTTAGATGGAATGGCTCTGATGTACTGTTGTATGGTGGCTTGCATACATACTCATTTGTGTATGTAGTTGATCCCTTCGTCTGCCGATTACGCCGCCCGTTCTTGTCCCGATGTTTGGAAATGGTTGGGACGGCCGAAAGGTCTACCTGTGAGTGGCATTTGGGCCCCACCGTACTATTTCAACCATTTCCGCTCATCCAGGCTTGTAACTAGGAGCGTAATTTACCGAGGTAGTTACAATTGGTATCAGAGCCATCCCGCCCTTCAGGGTCTCAGCCAAATGGTCGTTGTCAGTCTAGCAAATATTTTTGGTAGCTATGTATACTAGGGAAAAACAAAACGCGAGAGTAGGACTGCTTCCACTTTTCTTCTTACCAACCCACCCACCCTTTTCTGGTAAGGAAGTGTAACGTTTTCTATCCTCTTCTTAAATTCAAACTAGGATTCACGTGTTCTGGGTTTCCGTAGTACCATAGAATGTGTGTGTGTGTGTGTAATTCCTTGTCTATCTGTTGCATCCAACATGTTATCTTTATCTGCCTTTGGTTATCAACTGTTGGTACATTCCATACTGACAGGCTTTTGAATATCGGCGTGATCTATCTGACTCCTTGTTAACCGGTGCCATCTTCTTAAGGGTGTCCTTCCTTCTAGCAACTCCACATTCTGTGAGACCATCAGTTGCTAATCGCTACCTGATAAGTGTTTTTGCGCATCTATTGGTATTTTAATGCCGAAAAATGCGGAATTTTTTTCTTTGATACATCTGTGCTTCCACACTCCCTTTCAGTCGTGTGTGAAACATTATCTATCTCCCTTTTATCAGCATGTCCATGCTAACTCATTCTTTTGTCACCGGCGCTTAATCCTAGAGTTTCTTTTCATCTCCAATTCTCTTGGGCTAATTACATAACATGTGTCGATCCGATGCTGGTGATTGTAATTTGGTTCTCGGCATAGCTATATGACACTTATCTTGAGTGGAGTATGGAAAATGCTATCAACTCTATCCTCCAAATGGTGACGGTTATCTCCTGTGATTTTGACCACACCGTGATCATATCTATGCATATTCAAGCATCTTTGGCAATCTAGAGTTTCTCCAAGCACTACGGCGGTCTATCATCTGTCCATCATGCTGCACATCTTTTTGAACCCCATATCTGCACAATTCTCCTGGATACGAGGGAATTGCATCTTTTCGTCTCTGATAGCTTTGCTTAAGGTATGAGCTATCATCGGTTCTTATCCAAGATCTCTTTATCTTTGTAACCGGTGATCCGATCGACAATGTGAACCAGGTGACATCTCTTTTTCTTCCGAAGGGCCAGTTAACCTATTCTGTCAGCGCATCTTCTTCAACAGGAATCCTTACTCGTAATGTTGATCTTTCAAAGAGCGTTGAGCTCAGAAAGTGTTTCGAGCATTTGTTCGTTCTTCCGCCTCTTGAACTTGGTATTCTGGGAATATCTTGTTAATCCATGGTGGTATATGTTGATAATATGCTTGCCTATTCGATATCTATGGAAGGACATGGAAGATCATCTGTGTCTCTTTCTCTCGAGCTTCGTGAGCACTGCCTGTGTGCAAAGTCTCAAAGTGAGAATTCTGACTTTTTGAAGTCACATATCTCGACCACGTCCTTCTGCTAAATACATTACTTCAACTCTGGAATCAACAAGTCCATTGTTAATTCCATCCTCCATCTTCAACCAATCCGGAGTTGTTCCTTGTTGGCAAGTTATCATCGTCGTTCCGCTGAAGATTTCCTCAAGGCTGCTAAATCTCTCTCAATCATTTCAAGAAGAACATGGAGTTTTTTTTCACCTCAATCTCGTTAAGTAATCTCTTGAAACCCTCTCGCTCTATCGTCTATGCTCAATCCACCGGAGGCCATGAAGACCTTCCAGATCTTGTATTCCTTCTGTTCAAGTGGTGCTATCTTTTTCTATATCTGTGAAATTTTGCAGTTGTCTCCGTGATCTTCCTTTATATCTTTCCGGTGGCTTGGTACTTCCGACATGACGACAACATCATCATCTTTATCTATCTATGAATCCGGCGAATCGTTTGCATCTATCCTTGTTTTCTAACGGAGTTCTATGAGTTTTTGCCAACATCTTCAGTCTGTTTCGGTAGTTGGATTGCATGATTTCTTATTCATGTGCGGAGTAATGCTTTGAGTGCGGGATGGAGTAGCTACCATACCACTACTCTTATCATTCGCTCTTGTACATTGAATTGGTGAATTAATGTGATTTCACTCATTCCACGGAAGTTAGAAGTGGCCTTTATCCCTTGATACTTTTACTTCCGTCCTTGTTTTTCCGGAGTGCTCTCTCGAAGAAAGTAATCAATAATCTCTTGTTGGTGATCTCACCCTTTCTACACGGAGCAAAATCCTCAATTATCTGGTGGAAACAAACGCAAACCTTTTTCTATCCTCGTCTTTCTACCGATGCTCGATATCCCCAAACAAGATTAAAGGAAACTATCTCTCTCTTTGTTTCATCAATTCTTTTCCTGTGGTAAGCCAATTATGGTTGATGCCATCAGCCGCAAATCTATTGCGTTAGCCTCAAGGCTAAAGAAAGCAATAAGTATCTCTACAGTAAACTCCAGACCCTCCATAATCTTTGCTTCTCGGGATTCCACCATGATCTGGCTTCACATCCATCTCTGGAAGTTATACCTGCGCACCTCAATTGCGTGATCCTTGGTTCTTACCGGCGCAACAAGAATCTAATCTAAATCTTTCTGTTGATATCAAGGGACTCTATTGTTTTTTCCGTACTTCATTTCTCAAATCCGAGAGAAGATACGATGCTATTGTAATAGTGGTTCAAAACCTCTCCAATCTAGCTCTTTTTCTTCCGGCGAGACAAAGATTCATCCTCTCTAGTATCGGTAAATCTTTAATCTTAACGGCGTGTCTTTCTTTATCCATGATGCATCATCTTGTCCTTCCTTTCACCAGTGGATCTTTTTCTTTTATCATGTTTCTTGAGAAAACCGGACCTATGTCCATCCTACCCTTCTTGTCTCACGACAATCTTTCAACTCTTCTAACCCGTTGTTTCTCAAGCAAAACGCAAGACTCGCAACAAGTCTAGCAAGTTTTGCAAGGTGTAGTGGTCGCACCATTCCGTTGTTCATCAACTTGGGAACGTGAGGGTCACCTTCGTTCGAACACCCGCCTCTCCTTGTGTTGTTTTCTTTTTCCTAGGAATATCGGGGCGAGATTCTTGTTTAGTGGGGGAGAGTTGTAGCATCCCAATTGTCTAACAATTGCAATGCTACTTGGTCTAGTAATATAATGGCTACTTCATATATATAATTGTTGCATCATCATTATATCATGCTCATGTCATCATGCCACCTTGCATTTAAGCATCATCAAAAACCCTTTTTGGTTTGGTTCTTCCCTCATATGCATTGTTAATTGTATTTGCCTCTTGATATTGTATTTGGTTCTTGATATATTGTTTAAATGCCCAAGTTGAGTTGGGGGCATATCTTTTATTCCACTCCACCACCCCTTTCTTTCACCACCTTATAATTCCACCATCCCTTTATCCATGAGCTATTATTATATTTTCTTTTGGGTATTTGATCTAGCTCATGGGAGATAGGATGGATCTACTTCCACAAATTCTTTTGCTTGGCTTTAATCCATTTTTGGGAGTGCATATGAATAATGCCATGTTAAATATTATTGTTTTCACAAGAATAAACATGGCATTAATTATTTTGCATGGGCCATGCAACCATCACCATCTTTTGTCCTCTTTTGGTTTTATTTGTATTTGAGTGAATCATCTTCCCTTCTCTCTCCTTCTCTCAATCTTTTCCATCTTGCTATGCTTCCTTGCCATGTGCATCAAGAACCTCACCCTCACCTTATCTCCTTCACTCATGCATGATCATGTGAGGTCATATCCTTAAAACCCTCCCATCTTATCTCTCCTTATCCATCACCATGTGTCCAACAAACACTCCCCTCTCCATCTCTTTTCACCATCATGCTTGATCTTGTAGGTTATCTAAAACCCTAAGCCCACTCTCATCCCTCATCTCTCCTCTCTCTAACCTAGCTAAAAACCCTGAACCTAACCCCCCATCTAAACCCTAACCTGAGCCCCTCCAAGCTAACCCTAGTTACCCTTCCCCCTCTATCTACCTTGCTGGACCCACCTGGCCCTCTCTCTCCCTGGTCCAACCTGAGCTCCCCTCCTCCCTGGGTCCCTCTCATCCCTCTCTAGGCTACAAGACAAGAAGGTGGCAAGAAAGAAACCCTAGCCCTACCTAACCCGAAGCCTCCTCCTTCTCTTTTGCATAAAGGTGACCCCCCCATGTGCCTTCCCCTGCTCGTTCTTATCTACGCCTCCTCTGGCCTCGCCCAGATCTGTCCCGAGCCAGCCTCCCCTCCTCCTTCCTCCTCTCCGACCAACAACGGCCGACGCCGATCACCGCCAGCACCACGTCCCTCCCCTCTTGCAGCCGGTGGCGAGGAGCTGTGGGTGTCGAGGAAGTCCGAGGAGTACCCCTGCTTCACCCTGGACCGCGCCAGCGAGGAGGAGAAGCCCAGGAGCGCCGGTACCAGCGCCGCTCCAACGTGAAACCCTAGCTCCGGCCAGCGAGCCCCGCGCCAGATCGCGACCGCCCCGAGCCCCTCCGACCACACCGACGAGTTCCTGGTGAGCGCCTCGATCTCCTAGACCTGGTCCCTGTCCTCCTCTCGCCGTAGAACGTCGCCGCCCTGCGTCGAGCACCCTGCGTGCGCGCTCGTCGCCGCAGTCACCGCCAGCGCGCGCGACAGCAGCAGCTGCAGCAGCCGTACTGCCTCTGTTCCTCGTCGAAGCCCGCGCGCTGCAGCCCACCCCCGTAGTTGCCCCCTGAACGAAACTTGTAGCCTGTATATCCCTCTTTCTTTTTTGTTTTTGCGGCGACGCGTTTAGTCCAGGGTAGGCGTCGCCATCGTCGCCGGAAGACCGCCAGATCCGCCGCCGTCAGTGCCGCTTCTGTCAGCGAGCAGCGGCAGCCGCTGGCCGTTTTGCGCAGAGGCCCCTGGCCTTTTTCCCGCCTCAACCCGCGGTCCGCAGAGCCCCACCTGTCAGCCACCCCGTCGTTTTAGCAGAAAACCCCCCCGCAGATCTGAGCGCTTAACCCGCACTCCTTGGACCGACCACGTGTCACCGCCGGAATCGTTCGCGCGCACAGTGGGCCTCCCAGCGTCCTGGCCCACTTGTCATTGACTTGGGTTAAGAAGGACCCCTGTGAGAAAAGCTTTCCGCGCGCCGTTTTGCCCAGTCAGCACTGCGGCCCACCTGTCACTCGCTGTGGGTAGAACCTCCCTGAGTAACAAAAGTTTCTTCTGTTTCTGTTTATTTCAAATCTTTTCAAATTATTTCAAATCCAAATTCAAATTTCAATTCTGTTTAAATTAAAACTAATTCATAACTTTCAAATGATTTGGAATTTGAATTCAAACCTTATATGAAATATGTTTTGTTTTTGAATGTTAATTCAAATCTTTAGTCAAATATTTTCAAAACTAATTTAAACTAGTCAAACCTTTGACTTTGACCCCTTTTTAATAATTTTGACTTTAAAATAAATTTAAATTCATAATTCCAACTAATGCAAATAATATATGTTTTTGAATCAGAAAAATGTGAGGATTTCAAATATGCCATCCAAAATATGTTTTGAACACTTAAAATTTCAAGTTGATTTAAATTACAACAAAATGCCCTTTTGCATTAATTAATTAATAACTTTTGTTTTATAACTCCAAATTTAACAAATGATATGTCTAAAATGATTAGCTCGACGAGACCTTTCTGTTTATGCATTCCATGTTCTGTATTGCAGCATGCATCATATAAATATAAAGTATACAGCAACTTATATGAGGATAAAATGTGACCAAAACTCAATAAAATGTTTATTTCTTGTATTCTACACCTCACCCATGCCATGCTACATTATTGCCATGTAAATTGTGCATCATTCATCATGGCATGATTGTTTGCTTGTCGCATTTTATTCTTATGCTTGTGCACTTTATTTATGTTGGCCCTTGTTTGTTTGGTTCTTCTTCGAATAGACGCTGAGCAGGGGATATATCAAGAAACCCAGGAGCACTACCCAGATCCTTCTCTCGCTTCAACTGAGCTGCCAGGCAAGCACTACCACATGCTTGCATACATATAGTACCTATTGCCTCTATCTTATTCTTGCATCATTGATTCACGATCGCATTAAACTAAATCCCAAGTACTGCATAGCCTTACTTTTACACCCCACCGAAGCTTGTTCCTCCATCCCACGAGCCATTACTACAGGAGTTTTTTGAGCCATGCGGGTCGTAGAACAGCATGTGTAGGGTATGTGAGTGTATGATGGATAACGAGGTACCTATACAACTTAACCTGAGTAGTAATGGGATAACTAATGAAAGTGGCACCGGTGAGCAATATCTGCTATTTGGTTTTTCCTGCTCACTTGTGCCCCGTAGGACCCCGAGTACTTGATTCCTGTTCCTTGAATATTCGCGCTATTCACATCCGGGAGGCTTATGGGACCCTCCTGAGCCAGAGCTTGATTCATTCTTATTTCTTGGGGCCACAAACTAGTTTGAGGTTTTATTTACTATCCTGTACTTATGCCATGCTTTACTGCTTTATTTAAAATTGTGCGAGGTACTGCACCTGTACTGTTTAGGTCAGCGGAGTGTTTTCGCGGTATCGACAAGCCCAGTCACATTTTCGGGTTCCCAGTCGTTTACAGCCACTGGCGCAAACCTTGAGTCCGTCTCGGAGTCGGCTAACTTCGTTGCGGGTGTACTCAATGGGGTGGCCCCCTGAAATATTTCTGAATCTTGTGATTGCTTTGTCGTGAAGGCCTCGTTGGGTTTTGATTTGGTTTTTCCGAGGTTGATCGAGTGTGTGTTGCTATTTGTGCACCCCTGCAGGGTAAAACTTTCTGAAAGCCGTGTCCGCGGTTATGGACGACTTGGAGCACAGTTTCTTGATCATAGACGAGCATAACTAAAGTACCGCTTTTAAATTTGACTAAGTAACTGACTAGTAAATAGTGCAACACTCATGGAATGAATAATAAAACTGCCAACGGATGGGGGGTTGTTCGTCCGCTTCCTCGTTGGTAAGCGAGGAGGAGGATGGATCTGTTAATATTACTGTTATAACTGTTGTTATTAATTCACGGACATCCGTCTATCTTTGGTTAGGCGGATGGTTAGCGAGTATCTATAGAATTATTAGGGTTTATCTTTTGCTGCAATTGCGTCACCCCAGGTTGTGTCCCCTTTAGAGGCATGAAGACTTGCTGAGTACCCCTAGGGTCTCACACGATAAATTATTTGGTTCAGATGAACAGGTACACTCACAAGATGGATACTGGGTGGAGGAGACGGACGATGTGGGCAACGATCATTCGGTGTAGAGATTCCGGGAACGGGGATCCGTGAGATCTGTGGGCGGGATGTGTTTATTTATGGGGCATCTTATGCCAATTTGCTTCTTATCCGTACTCGGATCTTGTTTGCCGCTTCCGCCTGATACTCTGATGTTTGATGTATGAGGAGATATCCCAAACTATTATATCTATCTAGGACATTTGAATCCTGCCATATGGCGTTGCTATATTTCCTTTCTTTTTAGATGGAATGGCTCTGATGTACTGTTGTATGGTGGCTTGCATACATACTCATTTGTGTATGTAGTTTATCCCTTCGCCTGCCGATTACGCCGCCCGTTCTTGTCCCGATGTTTGGAAATGTTTGGGACGGCCGAAAGGTCTACCTGTGAGTGGCATTTGGGCCCCACCGTACTATTTCAACCATTTCCGCTCATCCAGGCTTGTAACTAGGCGTAATTTACCGAGGTAGTTACACATAGGAATTTATAGTGGACACTTTGAAATAACTTGGTTTCTTAGGAGTTGGATGAATGAGTAGATCTTACTCATACAAGTGGAGGCTAGCAAAAGACTGGGAGCGACCAACTAAGAGAGCAATAATGGCCATAATCATGCAGAGCGACAAAACATTACTAATCAAAGCATAAATTGGTACTACAAGTCAAGGACTAAATGATCATAGAGGCTATGGTGACTTGTACATAGTCATAACATGGTGTGAGCATGTGCCAAGTCAACCCAAACAAAACATCAAAGGAGAATACCACAATACTATGCTTTTGTATGCTACAACAACACATGATTCCTTCAAGGCACACTAAGCAATCTCAATTGTTTGGAACAATTCATGCTATAGCAATAATCACTAAGCATAAGGTTAAAACAACACCTAGCATGACATGCTAAAGTCTAAGTCATAGTCAAAGCAAGCTCCTCTTGTACTACTTAAGCAAGAACTTTCTACTCTTCTCCAACACCAATCAACTTATTTGAAACAACACAGCGAGAGCGGGGGTCAAAACTAATTTATTCAAGCAAACAAAATGAAAACTAGGATGCTCCAAGAACAACACAACAGTGCATGAAAGAATAAAACGAAGTGTCTAGAAAGACCTGACATTTTTATTCATGAAGAAGGGGATGCCTTGGGTATCCCCAAGCTTTGACGCTCGTAACTCTTGAATATTTCTTGGGGTGACATGGGATGGCATCCCCAAGCTTGAGCTTTTGTCCATTCTTAATCTCATTACATCATTCTATCTCTACACCTGAAAAATTTCTTTCATTCAAAACTTCACACAATCTTCATTAGCAATATTAGTGTATTCAAAAGATAATATACCTTTGGGTTTAGCTTTAGAACAGAAAAACTTTCACTAAGAACACAATCTACTATAGCAATTCCCTCAAAAAGCTCAATTTCCTAAAAAGAACCCAAAAAGGAATCAATAAGAAGCTAATGCAAATAATGGCAGAAATCTATCAAAACAGACCAACAGGTAAAAACCGATTTTTTCGAAGACCTTCTGTTGCTCAAATCAAAAAGTGTTGAACTAACTAAAGTTATCTAACATACTGGGGGATTTATTCAGAACATATCAGCTCAATACGACTTACAGAGATTTTACATGAATTTTTACGGTAGACTACAAAAATCTATTTCGGGACAGGAACTCCCCAAATCTTACTTCCCTCTCATTAGAGGTTATTCTTGGCACAAAAAGCAAATAAAAAGGATAAGGAGAAGACATTACATAGGTAATAATTTTCAAGACTCAAGAAAACTTTTGGGTTATCTCCCAATAAGTACTTTTCTTTAACGCCTTTAAGTTAGGCACAAGAAGCAAGAATCGAGTATTTTCAAATGAAGAAGCATTAAGATCAATACTTGCAATCTCTTAAACTAGGAAAGGTATCTCATACAAATGAGTTTTATAGGATCCCTCTCATCTCTCCTTGGTTCACTACTTCCATCAAAAGGGTTTTAAGGAACAATCTAATCAAAATTCTTTTCTAAGGCTTCATGCATTCCTACAAGTTTAAAGGTATGGGTAGCTTAATTTCCTCTCTGGGTTTGGTTTTATCTAAAGTACCCATAACATCTACACATGATCCTAGCATATTAAAACGTTCAAAGACCTTTTTGGCTTCCTTAGCAACATCATTGAACTATTTTAGTAAAGTTTCTAGGATAAAATCTCTATTTTCGGGATCCTTTTCTTCTTTTAGTTTAAGGAACAAGATTTGCATCATGGGGTTAAGGTTAACAAACCTAGCCTCCAACATATGAACTAAAGAAGCTGCAGCAATTTCATAATTAGGAGCAAGTTCTTCTATAGATCTATCCTCAATATCCTCGTGTTTGCTAACATGATTAAAGAATTCTTCAATATTTTCTTTCCCAATTATAGAGCCACTACCTATTGAAAGGTCGTTTAGGGTGAATTTGGGAATCAACATGGTGAGCTAGAGTAAGGTGACAACTAGAGTAGGATCTAATTTTTGTGTGTTTTTGATAAGAGAAAGCAAACCAAACTAAACTAATTTCTTTTGAGTTTTTGATAAAAATAGGCAACCAAAACCAAGCAAAAGAAACTAAGCAAAACAAAAACAAAGTAAAGAGAAAGGTTGTGAAGGACTCCCCTTGTGAAGACGTCCTTAGACTCCCCGGCAACAGCGCCAGAAAAGTCTTGATGGTGCGCGAACGCTTCGTTGGGAGACCTCAAGAGGAAGGTATGATGAGCATAGCAACAAGTTTTCCCTCAGTAAGAAACCAAGGTTATCGAACCAGTAGGAGGAAGGAAATGACTCAAAGGTGTTGTTAGCAACTTGGAAACCTGCACAACACAAACTCAAGACTTTGCCCCAACGAACAATGCGGTTTTCAATCTCACCGGTTTGATGAAAACAAATGATTAACTATATGGTGTGGAAGGTAATAGTGGTTTGCAGAAAGTAAAAAGTAATAGTGGAAGATGTATAAATGGTAAAGATTGGACCGGGGTCCATAGTTCACTAGAGGTGTTCTCCTTAAGATAAACAAACATGGCATGCTGGGTAAACAAATTACAGCAGGGCAATTGACAGGACTGAGCAAGGCATAACAATGCAATACTAGACATTCATGATCCTATGATATTCGATTGGGCAATGCAACAAGATACATAGACCGCCATCCAACTGCATCTATGACTAGAAATCCACCTTCAGGTTATCATCTGAACCCCCTCCAGTATTAAGTTGCAAGCAACGGATAACTGCTTTAAGAAAAGTGTGTAAGGTAAACAATCCACTTGTTCCATGAACAAGAGATCGTTGTTTTCTCCCTACTGGCAACAACACATCTACAACCTTAGAGATTTCTGTCACTTCCCTTATATTAAATAGAGGCATAAACCCACTATCGAGCATAAATACCCCCTCTTGGAGTCACTAGCATCTACTTGGCCAAGATAGCTAATAACAACGGAGAGCATGTAAGATCACAAACAACACAGACATGATAGAATCCGTAAGACAAAAACCATTAATCAATCTGACATAGTAATCTCAATATCCATCGGATCCCCGCAAACACAACATGCATGATTACAAATAGATGATCTTGATCATGAACGGAGCTCACAAGATCTAAACATGGTAGCACAAAGGAGGAGATACAACCATCTAGCTACTACATTGACCCGTAGTCCAAGGTGGAACTACTAACACTTCATACCGGAGGCTGGCATGATGAAGAAGAAGGCCTCCGGGATGATCTCCCCTTCGGTAGGGTGTCGGGAAGAGCTTCAGATCCCCCGATCTAGGGACAATAGCGGCGGCTACAGATGGTTTCGTGGAATATTGATCGGGTCCTTAGGGTTTCTGTATCGGGGGTTCTTTATAGGCGAAGAGGCGAGGCAGGGGCATCCATGGCAGCCGCACCCCCCAGACGTGGCTGGGCCTAGACACGTGGCCAGGGTGTGTGGCCCCTGGTGGCTCCCCTCCGTCTCGTATTCTGGCTCCGTGTTCCCTACGGTAAAATATTGACTTTGGCTTTTGTCCCGTCCAATTCCGAGAATATTGATTTTCTGCCTTTCTGGATCCAAAAAACATAAGAAAATAGGCAACTGGCACTGTGACATCTTATTAATAGGTTAGTACCAGAAAACATATAAAAACACCTCAAAGTGTAGATAAATCATAGCAAAGTAGATACTAAAAAGCATGGAACATCAAAAATTATAGATACGTTTCCAACGTATCATGGTCGCACTTAGGCTAGAGTCTACATAAATACTCAAGTGCTTCAATAGATCTCTACTCTCCCCACGTGTGTAAAAGTGACAGCGTGCACGCCGTGGTGGCACTTAGGCTAGAGTTTATAAATATTTATCATGAGTATATTTGGAGTTGGATGTCTTTATGAAATTGTGGTGTTTGTTGAAACCATCTAGCGCTCAAGGTGATAGTGTGGGGTTATCTAGATGGGGAAGGCGGACTTTGAGGTGTGCTTATGTAGCCCTACCGTGGATTAGAGTTATCCAACCGGAGAGTAGTTCAGGGTAGCATCATGAAGAGAATATATTTATTGAGAGTGTTCACTAGTGAAAGTATGATCCCTAGGCCTTGTTTCTAAACATTAAAACACCATTTGCGTCTAGATCTGTTACATGTTTGCTTGATTCCATCTTTTTTCCTTTAGTCTCTTCCACCCGTTAAGCTCTTTTCTGGCACAGTTGTCTTAAAATCATCCATACCACTTGTATTTCACTATCTCTTTGTCGAACTAGTGCACTTATACACCTGACAAGTTTATTGGATGTGTTGGGGACACAAGAGACTTCTTGTATTTTGATTGCAGGGTTGCTTGAGAGGGATACCTTTGACCACTTCCTCCCTGAGTTCGATAAACCTTGGGTAATCCACCTAAGGGAAACTTACTGTTGTTCTACAAACCTCTGCACTTGGAGGCCCAACAACTGTCTACAAGAATAGAAGTGCGTAGACATCAAGCTCTTTTCTGGCGCCGTTGCCGGGGAGGTAAGGTAAAAGGTACTCACATCCTCCAGTGTGAGTGCTTGAAGTTATTTCCTTTAGATTCGGCAATTTTATCTTTTTGTTTCTTGTTTTTACTAGTTAGGCTTAATAGAATACAACAACAAAATTAGAGAGCTTTATAGTATTTATCTTGAGTTAGGACATGAAGTGTTTGAAGAGAAAATTAAAAAACCTATGGAACTTTATTTGCATGCTAATAGAAATGTTATCAGTATGAATTCTTTGAACACCATTATTGCTAATGCTATGGAAACGTCTAAGCTTGGGGAAGCTAGTTTTTATGAAAATGATCTTTTTAGTTCCCCAGCTTTAGAAGATAGTTATTCTATCGCTTATGATGATACCAAACCTCCAATATATGATGATTACAATGATGAATATGATATTTTTAGTCCACATACTATTGAGGAGAAAAATTAATTGTAATTACAATATGCCTCCTATATTTTATGATTATGGTGATGAGAATAGTAATGATAGCTATTTTGTTGAATTTTCTCCCACTCCGATTAGTAAGAATGACTATGCTTATGTGGAGAGTAATAATTATTTTATGCATGTGGCTCATGATAATAATGTTTTATGTGATAGTTATATTGTTAATTTTATTCATGATGCTACTGAAAGTTATTATGAGGGAGGGAAACATGGTATTATGTATCTCAACCATATTAAGTTTTCCCTCTTTATGTTGAAAATATTGAAGTTGCACTTGTTTTGCTTTCCTATGCTTGTTGCTTTGTGCTTTCATGACTTGTTTATTTACAAGATTTCTATGCATAGGAAGTGGGCTAGACTTAAATGTGTTTTTAATTTGCTTCTTGATGCTCTCTTTTACTTCAATTCATATTTCTTATGTGAGCATCTTGTCAAACTATCAAACCTAACTTAAAGGTGTTAAATAAAAGTACTTCTTGGGAGATAACCCAATGGTTTTATTGAGTCTTGGAAGTTTTTACTTTTGTAATAACCTCTCCTCATCCTTTTTGTTTGATTTTTGTGCCAAGAATAACCTCTAATGAGAGAGAAGTGAGATTTGGGGAAGTTGCTGTCCCGAAACAGATTTTTGTGCTTCACTGTAAAAATTCGTGAAAAATCTCAGTATGTCAGATTGAGCTGTAATGTTTTGAATAAATCCCCTAGGTTGTTATCTAACTTTAATTAGTTCAAAACTTTTCGCTTTGAGCAACAGAAGGTCTTCGAAAAAATTGGTTCTTAACTGTTGGTCGGTTTTGACAGATTTCTGCCATTGTTTGCATTTGCCTCTTTTTTTGATTTCCTTTTGAGTTCTCTTGGGTAAATTGAGCTTTTTGAGTGAATTGCTACAGTATCTTGTGTCTTCAATGAAAGTTTTGCTGTTTTTAAACTAAACCCAAAGGTCTATTACTTTTGAATGCACTAATGTTGCTAATAAAGATTGTGTGAAGTTTTGTATGAAGAAAAAAATTAGGTGTAAGGGAAGAATGATGTAATGAGATGAAGAATGGACAAAAGCTCAAGTTTGGGGATTACACCCCATGTCACCCCAAGGAATATTCAATAGGTACAAGCGTCAAAGCTTGGGGATGCCTTGGGCATCCCCTTCTTCATTAATAAAAATCTCAGGTCTTTCTAGACACTTCATTTTTATTGCTTCATGCACAATTGAGTTGTTCTTGTAGCGTCTTTGTTTTTGTTTTTGGTTTTCTTTTGGTTTGATTGCTGCATTAAGTTGGTTGGATCACAACACTCTTATTTTCGAGAGAGACACACTCTGTTTTCATTGCCTAGAACACTCTAGTTTTCACTCTTATTGTTCTGTGAGTGTTCACTTTTGCTAGTACTGTATTTAGCCTTGCTTTTCTTGTGCTTTTAGCTTAGAACTTTTTAGTTCTTATTTGTGGATTTGTGAGACATTCTCACTGATCTTTATTGATTATTATCCTTGTGAGTTGTTTCAAATAAGTTGATTGGTGTTGGAAAAGAGTAGGAAACTTCATGCTAAAGTGGTACAAAAAGGAGCTTGTTTTGACTGTGGCCTAGACTTTATCATGTCATGTTAGATGTTGCTTTGACCTTATGCTTAGTGATTATTGCTGTAGCATGACTTGTTCCAAACAATTGAGATTGCTTAATGTGCCTTAAAAGAATCATGCGTTGTTTTAGCATACAAAAGCATAGTATTGTGGTATTCTCCTTTGATGCTTTGTTTGGGTTGACTTGGCACATGCTCACACCATGTTATGACTATAAACCAGTCACCTTAGCCTCTATGATCATTTAGTTTTTGACTTGTGATACCACTTTATGCTTTGATTGATAATGTTTTGTCCCTCTGCATGATTATGGCCATTATTGCTCTCTTAGTTGGTCGCTCCTAGTCTTTTGCTAGCCTCCACTTGTATTGAGTAAGCTCTACTCATGCATCCAACTCCCAAGAAACCAGGTTATTCCAAAATGTACACTATAAATTCCTATGCATGGTGTGTTACACCATTCCAAGTATATTTTTTGTTTTATCTATCTTCCAAATTAAACTTGTTATGTGAAAGTTAGTGATTAAAGCTCTCACAAACTTGATGGCACACTTTATTTTATTTCCCATAATAAACTTGAACCCATTGTGTCATCTATGTTGTATATGCTTGCACTTATATGTTGGGAATTAGCAGAACTATGCTGTCATGGGGAACGCTTTCAACATTGCACATGTACATGTTACCCAGTTGACATCACGATCTTTTGTTTGCGGATGTCGTCGGTGTGAAATAAAAGGGGAGCTTGTAAGTCAATAGAGTTATGTATGTGTGTTAGAAAAACGCCTGGGCCGCTAGCCTAAGCCATGCCTAATCATGGTGGAAACTTGCAGCATCACCATAGTGAGCAATCTATGAAGCATTCTTCTTATAAAAAAGAGAGATAGAAAAAAGAGATTGAGAACAAGAAAAAAAGAGATGAGAAAGAGAGAAAAAAGCACCATTTTTCCCATGGTAAATAAGAAGATTTCTGAGATGCTCATTGTCTGTTTGCCTTGTCATTTTGATATGGGATAGCTCTTGTGTCATGGAGCAAGGGGTACCCCATTGGTGGTTCTCTATGATAGATATGTACTTACTATGACAAGAACTTGTCGGTAACTAAAGTTGAGTAGCATGAGGAGCGGCCCTCGTACTCAAGGGACATGAGATTGCCAACTTATACTTTGTCAAGCATATACTCCATATTTTGCTCATTTTAACCTTAATCACTTCAAGATGCTTATGATAGGGGCAATGAGAGCTGAAAGCTAACAAGTACCATAATTTTTGGAAGATCTTTACGGGACTTGAAATCCCTGCTTCCCTTTTGAAGGGTCTTTCTTCCACTTTTATATTGATTCTCTACCTTCTATCCTTAGGCACCAATTAAGAGAGCATAGTTGCCATTCTTAGTTCTATGTGCATTGTCCCAAAACTTATTGATTAATTCATATTGTTGATATTGCTTGTTCTTAAACTATTTGTATCTAGTCACCCTTATAAACTTTGAAGGTGTCCTATGCATTTATGTTTTGCTACTCCATGAAGGACAACCTGAATGCCACTATGCTATGTTTTTTATGTGTGAAACAAACAAACGTCTCTCAATGCAATGTTATTTATGAATCTTTGTTTGTATCCTTTCATGTTGCACCATAGTTATTATGTCTTATTGTTAGAACTATATCTTTCATGCTCATGTATAGAGTACTTTGATTCCAGCTATTAATGCTTTACAAATATTTTGATCAATATTATTATGGTGCATGTCACCTCAAAAATTATTCTTTCTATCACTTACCTACTCGAGGACGAGCAAGAGTTAATCTTGGGGATGCTTGATATGTCGTAAACGTATCTATAATTTTTGATGCTTCATGCTTGTTTCCTGCCAACTATCTTATGTTTTGTCTACACTTTGAGGTATTTTTATACACTTTCTGAAACTAAACTATTGACAAGATGCCACAGTGCCAGTTGCATGTTTGCTATTTTTTTGGTTTCAGAAAAGCTAAAAATGAATATTCTTGAAATTGGACGGGACAAAAGCCAAAGTTACTATTTTACCGGAGCGAACACGAAGCCAGAAGGACAGACGAAGGGGGGGGGGCAGGAGGTGGCTACGCCCTAGGGTGGCGCGGGTCCCCCCGGCCGCGCCAGCCTTAGGTGTGGGCCCCTCGAGGCTCCACTTACCTTGCCCTTTCGTCTATATATACGTCTCCCCGAGACGTAAACCCGAACACAGGCAAAAATCCACGAAAAGGTCCACAACGCCACCGCCACCGAAGGGGGGATTCAGGGGACATAAGTCTCTGTTCCGGCACCCTGCTGGGATGGGGAAGTGCCCCCGGATCCATTTCCATCGATCTCCACCACCATCTCCATCGTCGTTGCTGATTCCCATGATGAGAAGGGAGTAGTTCTTCCTCGAGGCTAAGGGCTCTACCGGTAGCTATGTGTTCATCTTTCTCTCTATGCATGATCTTATTGTGGTCATGAGCTTTGTAATCAAGTAGATCTACTCTTCTACTCAAGTGCTTTAATAGATCTCTGGCTCTCCCCACGTGTGTAAAGCTGACAGCGTGCACGCCGTGGTGGCACTTAGGCTAGAGTCTACATAAATACTCAAGTGCTTCAATAGATCTGTGCTCTCCCCACGTGTGTGAAAGTGACAGCGTGCACGTCGTGGTGGCACTTAGGCTAGAGTTTATAAATATTTATCATGAGCATATTTGGAGTTGGATGTCTTTATGAAATTGTGGTGTTTGTTGAAACCATCTAGCGCTCAAGGTGACAATGCGGGGTTATCTAGATGGGGAAGGCGGACTTTGAGGTGTGCTTATGTAGTCCTACCGTGGATTAGAGTTATCCAACCGGAGAGTAGTTCAGCGTAGCATCATGAAGAGAATATATTTATTGAGAGTGTTCACTAGTGAAAGTATGATCCCTAGGCCTTGTTTCTAAACAATGAAACACCGTTTGCATCTAGATCTGTTACATGTTTGCTTGCTTCCATCTTTTTGCCTTTAGTCTTTTCCACCTGTCAAGCTCTTTTCTAACACCGTTGTCTTATAATCATCCATATCACTTGTATTTCACTATCTCTTCGCCGAACTAGTGCACCTATGCACCTGACAAGTGTATTGGGTGTGTTGAGGACACAAGAGACTTCTTATATCTTGATTGCAGGGTTGCTTGAGAGGGATACCTTTGACCACTTCCTCTCTGAGTTCGATAAACCTTGGGTAATCCACTTAAGGGAAACTTGTTGCTGTTCTACAAACCTCTGCACTTGAAGGCACAATAACTGTCTACAAGAATAGAAGTGCGTAGACATCACCAACTGTCACTGTATTGATAAATGTTGATGCTGCTATCTTTGCGACTTCTCGATGGATGGGTATGGGTTTTGTGACTCTGGATGCCCAAGAACGGTGCTTATCAGGTTTCTGTGAGCATAAGAATGAAGTTACCTCACCTAAACTTGCTGCATGTTTAGCGATGAGGAGGGTGATTCGGTTTGCACAGACAGAAGGCCATCAACATATCATCTTGGCATCTAACTGTCTTTCCATGGTCCAGAGGTTAACTGATTCAGTTCTTGATCAGTCTACGCTAGATGCTGTAATTACAGACATTGAGAGAGTTGTGGCCTCCTTTTCCTCATGCTGTTTTCGTCATATTCCCCGTGGTTTGAATGGTGTGGCACATCTTCTAGCTCATTCCTGTGAGAACTCTTCCTTTATGAGATTTCATGATGTAATCCCAGATTTCATTTGATAGAATCTTTGTTCTAATGTTAAGTTATAAATAAAGAGCCGCACTTTCTCTAAAAAAAGAAAGACATAATGGGCCGAGCCCACCGTCCATTCCCTTAAGAGAAATTGTGCTCTGGTACGCTCGGGCTTTAGCGAGCAGTTTCCCAAAAAAGCATCGCATTTCCTTCATTGGCCGTTAACAATTCAATTTGACGAGGGTTTGTGATGCTTGGGCTGGCTCCCGATTTCTCTTAAACCTGATGGACTGGGCCCCTATCTTCTTTAAGGTTCAAATGTTAGACTTCAGAAGTTGTATGTGGCCTGTCTCACACTCTAAGTATTCTATTTTTTTTAGAGTATGCAAATGCGTACCTTAATTCCCTCAACACAAAAAATGCGTACCTTAATTCTATAGAAGGTAGAAGGTTTATGTACAAGATATATAGTATTCTGGTTTTACACAGAGGTCACTTAAAAAAATACATAGACCTCTTAATAAAATTGTTTTCTAGGATGTGAGTTTACCAAGAGAGAAACAGGGTTCGCCTACCTCCAGAAACCCTAGCCGTCACAACACCATCTTCTCCATCCTTTTGTTCTCCTTCCTGCTGGCCTAGCCAGCATTGGGAGGAGTGAGAATCATGATTTATGGGTAGAGTTTTTAATAGATTTGGTTATTTCATCATATTAGTTTTAGTTTTGCTGGTTTTCTTCTTCTTGTCCTTCATGTGTAGTCTTTTCCTGGCGTTAATGGTTGTTTCCAGCTTACGTAATCGATGTCGCCAAGCTCTATATTGAGTGCATCCAAAATATATTCCATTTTGTCTCCGGATTCGGTGGAGCCGAATTCTGAACCAGAGCCAACATAGCCAATGAAGTGGCGCCTCTGCTTCTCTAACACATAGTTTGAAAAACCAGACCGGTGATCGAACCGGTGAAGCTTTCGGTTTAGGTTTTTACCGGTCGGACCGCTGGTTCATCGGTTCACCGTCTGGTCTTTTATGTATAAATAATATATTTTTACTTATAAATACTGTAATAAATATATAATTATGTGTACATTTTTTTAATTTGCAACTAAGCATAATAATTCACATAATAACATAACAAAGTCTATAGGAAGATTACAAAGCCTGCAAGCACAGTTGACAAAACGATTATTACTATGGGGGTGACGGAAACTTAGCACAGGCTGGCAGAGAGGTCTTTATTAAATCAGTTGCTCAAGCATTACCGGCATATATTATGGGGGTCTTCAAGTTACCTTTCTCTGTCTATGACGATTTGTCTAAACCAGTGAGGAACTTCTTTTGGGGATCGAAGAACGGGAAGAGTAAAATGCATTGGAGAGCCTAGGACAAATTGCAGAGGCCAAAATATCAAGGTGGATTGGGTTTCCGTGACTTTTGGATATTTAATCAAGCCTTATTTAATCAAGCCTTGTTAGCACGACAAGCGTGGAGGTTGATCACGAAACCGGATAGTTTATGTGCTCGTATTTTAAAGGCTAAGTATTACCCTAATAGACGATTGGAAGACACTATTTTTAGTGGTAATGCATCATCAACCTGGCAAGCTATATCGTATGGTCTGGAACTATTAAAAAAATTAATGTGGCGAATCGGCAATGGCCAAAATGTTCGTATATGGCGTGATTCCTGGATTCCTAGGTCAGACTTTTCCAGGCCCATATCGCGGAAGGGAAGGTGCATGCTCTGTTTTGTGTCGGAACTTATATATCAATATGGTAATTGGAATATTGAATTGCTTCGACAATATTTTGTTCCCTCTGATGTCTCGATTTTTTTTAAAATAAAACCATCTCGACGATTGGACGGGGATCAACTTTCTTGGGCCTTAGATAAGCATGGATTTTTCACCGTATGTAGTGCTTACTGGTTTGCAATGGAGGGTCAATGGAGTTCCGCTACGGAGTCCTCAAGTGATGGTAATAGAAAGATGTGGGATTTAGCCTGGAAGTCTAATGTGCCACCTAAAGTGCAGAATTTTGCATGGAGATTGATCACTGATGCCCTGCCTACTTGGCGTAAAAAGTTTAAGAGAACTTTGGAGGCTACTGAAATTTGCCCCATTTGTGGTGTTGCAGCAGAGGACAACTTTCATCCATTTGTGCTTTGTACCTTTGCATAAGAGCTGTGGCTTTTTATGTCTTCGGTGTTTGAAATTCCCTCACTTGGCTCAATCCAGCACACCAGCTTTGAGTGGCTCTTTAACCTTATCAGGGATCTGGATGGTGATGCGATTGCCATGGTATTAATGATCTTTTGGAGGGCGTGGCATATTCAAAATGAGGTAGTCCATGGAAAACCTCCACCGCCACTTGAAGTTTCTAAGAGATTCCTGCTAAGCTATGCACAATCCTTAATCCAGATCAAACATCATGCATCTGAGGACATTGTGGAGGGGAAATTCATTTTAAATCATGAAGAGAATAAATTTCATGCGGCAGTGGCACCAGCTCGGACACAACCTCAGTGGATACCTCCCTCTTATGGCTGGGTTAAGCTGAATACGGATGGTTCATTTGATGCGGCAGGGGATGCAGGTGCTGGAATGGTTGTGCGAGACCATATGGGTGATATAATGTTGTCGGCGTGCCAACATTTATCTAATTGTAGAGATGCTTTGGAATCTGAATTAAGTGCATTATAAGAGAGGGCCTGTCACTAGCGTTGCACTGGTGTAGTCAACCGATCATGATCGAGGTTGATTATCTGAAGATGGTGAAGATGATCAAGAGCGATCAGCTTGATAGATCAGTCCATATGTCCATTGTAGAGGATATTAAAACCTTGCTAAAGGTTCATCAAAATTGTATTACTCAGATTAGTAGATATCAAAATACTAGCAGTCATTGGGATAACTATGCTAGGACTAGTAATCGTATGGCAGCGTATGGCAGTATGAATGCATTCAGGACCAGATGGGTTATCTGACATCTGCCAAAATCTTGTAACTCCTGTGTTTTGAGTAATACAATCTAGTTCTAAAAAAAACAACATAACAAAGTACTAGTTAGGAGCTAAATGGCAGATTGCCAACTTTGCCATGTACACGCCGTACTGAACTACTGATACAAAATGCCAACCTAGAGAAGCAAGTCAGCGACAACCAAGTAGATATATGCATGCTGCATGCAACCTCGAAACAGTCTTTCACCCCGCTTTATAAATAAAGCATACAGGTGAGACCATTGCTAGACCAGACAACACAACGATCAAAAGGAGACCCAACACGATACAAGATGATAGGGCAACAACACACACACGCCCGAACTAAAATAAGGAAAAACGAAAAGAAATGAAGACAAACACGGATCAACTAGACGGGGAAGACCGCAACCGCCGCGCCCTCCAAAGAATGCACACCCAGCTCCTAGCCCCGACTCGTCACGCACCAAGCAGCACCCTTAAGAGGGAAAGCGACCGCTGCTGCCCGGACCAGAGATTGGCCCTAGGGTTTCCCCCGGCACACTGAGAGCAGTGGATGAAGGGTAGCCAGGACGCCCTCTAGGAAGGAAGATGCTATCCGCGGGCGGCACAGCGTCGGAGTCGGTCGAGCAGACAAGGATTTCTCCCGAAGACCCTATCCACAACCCCTGGACGAGCCGTTGCATAGGAGACCCGTGAGGGGGAGGCCTCGCCACCACCAAACTTGATGCCCACGAGCATGCGCCACTCTGATCTCGAATCCGCCATCATTGTCTCACCGAGCAAGCCGGCACGGGGTCTACAACATCGCGGCATAGGTAGAAATAAAAAGAGCCCACGCGAGGGAACTTCCTGCACCATCGGAGGCGGTAGTCGACTGGATGCGGCCGCAAACACACCAGTCCTCCATACGTCCGGCCGGGCCCAGCAGACCCGTAAAGCCTCTACGGAGGCATACCAGTTCCATGATGGTTCGGTCGGGCCCCGACGGGCCCGTAAAATCTGCAACCATGCTGCAACAGGCCGGCCGAGGATGCCGCGGATCTCTTCCACCCTACCCGCCAAGATATGCAGAGCAGCCAAAGCAGAGTCAGCCGGCCCGCCTTACCGGTTGAATTTCGAGTGATACCATGTGGATAATAGGATAAGATGAATGCGTCTCTAGTTTCTACACGAACAAGCCACAACTCAGGTCGTCACGGGTGTGCTCTGCTTTGCGCTAACGCTCTAGGTGCAGGGTTCGAATCCTGTTTATTGCCCATATATTTTTCGAGTTCCTCGTATAATTGAACCGGTGGATCTGAAACACAATTTAGTATGAAAAGCCGGCGGATCCTGTTTATTGCCCATATATTTTTCGAGTTCCTCGTATAATTGAACCGGTGGATCCGAAACACAATTTAGTATGAAAAGCCGGCGGTTGGACCATGGGTTTCCCCGGTTTATTCCGGCTTGCCAGCGCCAACAGTCCAATGCCCTTACAAAACCGGGCTCTGGTTCCAGTTTTTTCTGATTTAACCGCCGGCTTGTTCCGGTTTTTGAAACTATGCTCTAATGGTTAGGGGACCCAGGCGGATCTTTTTTGTTCTTCCACCGTTATATCCTGCTCTAGAACAGTTTAGGAGGCATTTGTTTTTTGTGAGGTCTCAGCTAGCAACCCTAGAGGAGATGTCCTGCTTAGATCTTTCTTCCCCAATCATGTCCAGCCCGAAGGTGGTCTTTCGACTTCCTGGGAGCTAGACGCCGAGCCGATCTTGCCGATGAAGATGCGAATACCACCGAACGGGATGGTGGTGAAGCTAGCGACGTTCTCCCTAGCGGGAGTCCAGAGCCTGTAGTTGGGGCAGAGGACGCTGTTATCGCCATATTTTGGCCAAAGGAGGAGATGGGCCGTAATCAAGATGGGCTTGGAAGATACATATATGCAACGTGTTGTTGAATCGGCCTTGTGCGTGGAATTGGGCTAAATTGCCCGTGTATCTTATGTTGTAGTAGGTTACGTTTCGGTTTAAGTAAAGAGATAGGATTGCTAGGTTTATTCCAAAGATAGGAAGTCTCCGGACTATAAATATGTACCTAAGGTTATTGAGAAAAGGAGGACAATCACGTTAACAACAAACACAATCTCGGCGCATCGCCACCCCTTGTTTCTAGGGTTTCTTTCGGGTAAGTGTCATGCTGCCTAGATCGCATCTTGCGATCTAGGCAGTATCTACTTATGCGTTATTTGGTGTTACTCGTGCTGAAGCCTTGTTGATGGCGAGTAATACTTTTATCATAGATTTGTTTAGGCTAGCATCGGTACTTTCTGCTATGATTGCTTAGCTATGCCGCCTTTGCTTATCTCGCTGCCTTTACACCTTTTTGGGTATAAGGGTAGCATCTTGCTTGATCTTTATTCAGTCGATTTGATCCGTTATAGTTTTGTCTTGCTTTCCAAGGTTTAGTTTGATATCCACGTAGTCAGGCCTTGCAAACGGGTTGAACGATCCAGTAATACGAAAAGATATGGTTTGCTAATTCGAGAGGAGTTGTTCCGGGAATTGACTTTACGTCGGTTGTTAGGCCTTCTCTAGGGTTAGTTTTCTATCCTCTTTTGTATTTACCAGGCTCAATTACGTGTAGGATGTTCCAATTACGTGGTGAAAACATTAAACTGTCGTAGATCGATTTAGCTTGTATTGATAAAGCAATACCCCATGTTATCATAGATCTAATGCAGAACCATGGGATAATCGGCTCCAAGAGCCGATTCACAGGGAAACCTGAAAGCCGGTCACGGCTTGAATTTTACGTATGTTTGTTTGCCATGCAGGAAACCAATCGAAGCAATCTTTCACCTTCCTGATCAGGTATAGGTCAGGTGGCACGCCCTCGAACCAGCCAGGACGTGTGCCGGAGTTTTGCGGGCCGTTGCCCGAGGGACCAGGGCCCACCAGCAGTCCTGGGAGCCTCCCGGCTCTCCGTGTTGCCCGTCGCTGCTCGCCGGTGGGTTTTGGCAGGCAACACATTCTGGCACGCCCGGTGGGACATTCAGCAACATCTGCATCAACATCCGACGCTGCGATGGAGAACAGACCGGTCACGTACGACGATCTGCCTGAGGAGCACAAGGCGAAGTATGATGATATCAAAGCTCTCTTCGAAGCCGATCTCATCGGCTCTTTTGAGAGGACCCGTAAGCATGGCATCAGATGGAAAGGGTTCTCACCCGAAGGTGCTCTTGACGAGGTGGATCTGTCTGTTCCTTCAGAAGAGCGCACCAGAGCTCTGCGACAGGAAGTCAATTACATGGTAGCTCATTCTCTTCACCGTCATTCTGAGAGCCTAGTGAACGCTTTCGAGCGCGTCGCGGTTCGCGTAGTTCAGGAGATCATGAAACATCAGTACTCTCCGTCGGGGCCTACTCTAGGGACTCACCAGGGAGAAAGACCACTCCAGACTAGGCCGCAGCTGCCATTCACGCTTGCAGCTCCGGAGCCACCAGGGGCACCGGCATACGTCGTCTACAAGGTTGGAGGTGACCCTGGCGATTACCAATTCCTGTTTGAACCACCTAAAGAGATCCCACATGGATATGTGTGCACCTACGTGCCGGACTGCAATAACCTGACGCGCACGAACCAGGTGGCAACTGCAGGGATTTCTGGAACAGGAGTTTCTGGAGCAGGGGCTTCGGGAGCAGGTATTTCCGGAGCAGGGATGTCTGGGATGGACGCTGATAAACAGGCATGGCTAGCCAAGTACGCCACCGGAGCGAGTTCTGAGAATTTAGCCCCTGCAGCTCAAACGGTGGAGCAAATCCGTACCATCTTGAGAGACCAGTTCGGCTTCGTGCCGAAGAGAAGGACAATCGGCTACTCCAAGCCGTACCCCAACGAGTTTGATCTGATTCCGCTGCCACCCAAGTATCGGCTCCCTAAGTTCTCAAGGTTTAGCGGATCAGAAGGGTCGAGCTCGATCGAGCATGTGAGCCGATACCTGGCACAGTTAGGCATGATTTCGGCATCGGATCAGTTACGCGTAAGGTTCTTTGCGCATTCTCTGACAGGACCAGCTTTTGGGTGGTACACCTCGTTGCCACCGGATTCGATCCAGACCTGGAAGCAACTGGAAGAACAGTTCCACATTCAGTATCATTCAGAAGCTACCGAGGCTGGCATTGCAGATCTGGCGCAGGTGCGGCAAAAGCGGGGAGAAACGGTAGCTGAGTACATTCAACGTTTCAGGACTATCAAGAACCGATGTTATTCGGCTCGTTTAACTGAGAAGGAAGCGGTCGAGCTGGCAGTGTTGGGTCTCTCAACACCTATCAAGGATCTGGCTTTCCAAGTAGAGTACAATTCATTGGCGCACATGGCCCAAAAGCTGACAATGTATGAACAGTGCCACCCTGAGTTGTACCAAGACAAGTTCAAACGTCCGATAAGCCTGGTCGATACAGAAGAAGAGGATCCTACGCAAGACCAGGAGGTGGCCGTGGCTGAATGGGCTCGGGGGGCAGATCCTGTGTCCTGCAAATGGGTAAAACAGCAAGGGCCTGCAAAAGGGTTCGACTTCGACGTAAGCAAAGCTGAGCAGATATTCGATTTACTGTTGAAGGAAAAACAGCTAAAGTTACCCTAAGGCCATAAAATCCCTACAGCTCAAGAGATGAACGGGAGACCTTACTGCAAGTGGCATCACTTGTTCACCCACACCACAAATGACTGCAAAGAGCTACGTCGCCAGATCCAAACGGCGATAGAACAGGGCCGTATGATCCTTGGACAGTTCGCCATGAAAGTAGACACAAACCCATTTCCCGGCGTCAACATGGTAGAACACAGCCACCCCACGAGGCGTCAGTTGGATTTCTCGTTCGATGTTAATATGGCAGGACCTGTGTACCACCATGGCACATATAAGGAGGAAGACGGTCGCTCTCGGGGCAGAGAAAGAGAGGAGGCCGGTCCACGTGACCGGCCCCGTTATAATGACAGGCGGTATTTGACCGAGGAGCAAGTGAGAAGCGTGCGATATCAGAAGCCACACTCCACACATCTCCTTAACAAGTATGAGCATCAGTATGACCGACGTCGCCGGCACGATAGAGATGATGAAGGATATGAGCACCTCGCTAGTAAAAAGCCAAAGGAAAAAGAAGGCGTGGACAAACATTGGGATTGTCCTTTCTTCAAGTATTGCTGGGACGCGGGAATGAGCCGATTGCCTACAATCGACAACTGCCCAGAATGTGGACAGCAGAAGGATGACACGGGTCCAGTCTCGGTGTTCAAGCGCCTAGGGGCTCTTCCCCCTCGAGCAAAAGACCTCGAGGAGCCAATGGGTGGAAAAGAAGAAGACAGATATCACCGGCCAAGGTGGTGCCCCGATGGACTCAGGCACACCCAAAAGCATCGAGTTCAGCGGTTGCGTAACTTGGAGGAAGCCGAAGCGCAGTACCTCCACGCTTTAAGGAAGGCACGGCCCGATCTGGCCGTGAAAGTGCAGCAAACCTTGGAGACGGAGGCTCGTCCGAAAAGAAAAGAATGGCGCCCCAAACCAGTAAAAGCCGATGCGAAGACATCGGCTGGCACAAACATGGTGTTCACACTTCCGTCAGAGTTCTGTGCTCCAAGAGCCAAAGAACTACCAGTAGCACAGCTTGACTGCGGCCCACGACCGGTTATCTTTGAAAATCCACAAGAGAAGGGCTACAAACATCTGAAAGCTCTGTACCTGCGAGGTTATATCAATGGGCAGCCTGTCCGCAAGATGTTGGTTGACACCGGAGCAGCAGTAAATATAATGCCATACTCCATGCTACGGCGTTTGGGACGCTCCACGGCAGATCTGATCAAAACCAACGTAACGTTAAGCGACTTCAACGGCCAAACTTTAGAGACGCAAGGCGTTCTGAATGTGGACTTGACCGTGGGCAGAAAAACCATCCCTACGTCATTCTTCATCGTTGACAGCAAAAGCACCTACGCCGTCTTGCTAGGGAGGGATTGGATTCACGCCAACTGCTGCGTTCCATCCACGATGCACCAGTGCCTGATACAGTGGGATGGAGATGAAGTGGAGGTCATTCATGCAGATGATTCGATCGAGATCTCCATAGCTGGCATGAACATCTGGGAGGCAGGAGACCAAGAGCCGATCTCTGGAGTCAGTCTAGACGGCTGTGAGCGCATTGAAGCTACAAAAAACGGGGTGAGGCTGGTCTTATCCACTGGCCTGACAGAGTAGCAAAGTCCACGATCGTACGTGGTAAGGCCGATCCCTGCGATCGGCCACAAAAAATAAAAAGCAGCAATCTTACGACAAACAGGTCATGCAGTCGTAGCAGGGAGGTTCCCCGCCATTGTAGAGCACAGATAAGTTGTAAACCTTCCTTGACTAATGCAATAAAAAAGGGGGCCGATTCCGGCAATCGGCCCAAACTATCTTTGTTATCCTCACCAGCTGTTTGCCCCGTGTTTAGCATCGATTTAACAGGTGACGGAAAGCTAGGGTATGGATTTACATCCGCTGATGAGCTAGAGGAGATTGACATCGGTCGTGGGGATAAGCCAAGACCAACATTTATCAGCAAGAAGTTAGATCCGAATCTGCGGGGTCCGATGATAGCTTTGTTGAAAGAATATCCAGATTGCTTTGCCTGGGACTATACAGAGATGCCCGGGTTAGACAGGAGCATCATCGAGCATCGACTCCCGCTTAAAAAAGGGTTTCGGCCGTTCCAGCAGCGAGCGCGACAGATGAAGGCCGAAATTTTGAAAGAAGTCAAGAAGGAGATCGAGAAAATGTTGACAGCCAAGTTAATCAGGCCTTGCAGGTATGCTGAGTGGATTTCTAGTATCGTACCTGTAGAGAAGAAGGATGGCCGCTGGCGGGTCGCCATAGATTTTCGGGATCTCAATAGAGCCACTCCGAAGGATGAATATCCGATGCCGGTAGCAGAGACGTTAATCAACGCAGCTGCTGGTCATAAAATCTTGAGCTTCATGGATGGCAATGCCGGTTACAACCAAATTTTTATGGCTCCGGAAGATATACACAAGACTGCATTCAGAGTCCCAGGTTCGGTGGGGTTGTTTGAATATGTAGTCATGACGTTTGGACTGAAGAATGCCGGCGCCACATACCAAAGAGCCATGAATTACATCTTCCATGATCTGATTGGCAAGCTGGTGGAAATTTATATCGATGACGTGGTGGTCAAGTCAGCTTCAGTACAAGGACATTTGGACGATCTGCGACGCGTCCTGGACCGAACAAGGAAATTCGGGCTACGGATGAATCCAAAGAAGTGTGCCTTCGGTGTGACGGCCGGTCAGTTCTTGGGTTCTTGTTCCATGAACGAGGAATTGAGATCGGCCTGAAAAGTCAGGAGGCAGTGCGAACAATGAAGCCACCTACCACGAAGAAAGAACTGCAGTCTCTCATCGGCAAGATCAACTTCGTCAGAAGATTCATCTCCAATCTGTCAGGAAGAATAGAGCCGTTCATGGGACTGGTGAAAATTAAATCTGACGAAGAATTCCGCTGGGGGACAGAGCAACAACGAGCCTTCGACGAAATCAAAGAATATCTAACGAAGCCGCCAGTATTGGTTCCGCCCCAGCCGGATAGGCCGTTCTACATTTACTTATCAGTAGCTGACACGTCCATCGCCTCGGTGGTGGTGCAGGTTTATGATGGTCTGGAACGAGTTGTGTTTTACATCAGCAGAAGGATGCTCGACGCAGAGACAAGGTACCCTGAGATCGATAAGTTGTGCCTCTGCCTGTTTTTCACCTGCACCAAGCTGCGCCACATCTTGCTCTCGGCAGAGATTATCATTATATGCAAATCAGATGTCATAAAGCACATGCTGTCGGCTCCTATGTTGAAAGGCCGACTCGGCAAATGGATGTTTGCATTATCGGAATTTGACATCCGGTACCAACCTGCGAAAGCGGTTAAGGGTCAGGCATTAGCCGACCTTATTGCTGAAAGGATCAACACTGATATAGCAGCACTGTCTATACGAGCGTGGGCTGTGTTTTTCGATGGATCGGTTTGTGATGATGGTTGCGGCATTGGCATTCTACTCGTGTCGCCCCGGGGGGCAACATATTCCTTCTCCATCAGGCTAGCTACCCCGTGCACCAACAACGTTGCCGAGTATGAGGCGATACGCAAGGGAATGGAGTTGCTCATAGAAGCTGGGGCAGAGGCAGTGGAAATTTTTGGAGACTCCAAATTGGTGATTTCCCAGCTCACGGAGGAATACAAGTGTGAGAGCGAGTCGCTCTTCCCATTATGGTTGCAATGCCGTGAGCTCATGGCACAGTTCCGGTACATAAACTTTAACTGGATCCCGCGATCGCAGAATACAGAGGCAAATGATCTCGCACAAATGGCTTCAGGCTACAAGGACGTAGCAGAGGGAACTGATGTTCAAGTTCAGTTCCTGGAGACGGACGACTGGAGAGCCGATATCTTCAATTACTTGAAAGATTCGACTCGGGGGGCACCTAAACGGATAAGGTACAAGGCCATGAAGTACGTGCTTATCGGGGACGACATGTTCTACAGGACCCTGGAAGGGTTGTTGCTCAAATGTCTAGGGCCAACCGAGGCCAATCGGCTCCTGCACGAGGTACACGAAGGCGCCTGTGGAACTCACCAATCGGCTCACAAGATGAAATGGTTGATCAGGCGATCAGGGTTTTATTGGCCCACCATGCTTGAGGACTGTTTTAAGTACTACAAAGGGTGTCAAGCATGTCAGAAATTTGGAAAAATTCAGATGGTGCCCGCGTCAGCAATGAACCCCATCATCAAACCTTGGCCTTTCCGAGGTTGGGGCATGGATATGATTGGCAAGATCAATCCTCCATCAAGCAAAGGCCACATGTGGATTTTGGCCATTACGGATTATTTCACTAAATGGGTTGAAGCCGTCCCTATGAAATCAGTGAGCTCAAAGGATGTTATCGATTTTGTGAAAGAACATGTTATTCATAGATTTGAGATCCCCCAAACGATCACGACCGATGGAGGTTCGGTCTTCACTTCTTACGAGTTTAGAGAGTTCTGTGAGGACACGGGAATTAAGCTGATCCGATCATCTCCGTACTATGCTCAAGCAAATGGGCAAGCTGAAGCGTCCAACCAGAGCCTTATCAAGCTGATCAAGAGGAAGATCGATGAGCACCCTAGGCGTTGGCACGAGGTTTTGTCAGAGGCTTTATGGGCTTATCGCATGTCATGTCATGGAGCGGTAAAAACTTCGCCATACCATCTAGTCTATGGACAAGAAGCCGTATTGCCCTGGGAAATTACGGCTGGATCGAGGCGTGTCACCTTTCAGAACGATCTAACGACTGAAGAATATACGGCCCTGATGAGTGACAGTGTTGAGGATTTAACTGAGCTTAGGCTGTGGTCGCTTGAGAAAATCAAAGAGAACAAGGCCAAGGTAGCTCGTGCATATAATAAGAAGGTGAGACCGAAGGAGTTCCACGTTGGCGATCTGGTATGGGAAGCTGTGTTGCCATTAGGGACTAAGGATGCAACATATGGTAAATGGTCTCCAAATTGGCACGGGCCATACAGGGTCGATCAGGTTTTAAGAGGGAACGCGTACATGCTTGAGGTGCTGGACGGCGTAAAATTCCCAGTGGCTGTCAACGGCCAACATCTCAAGAAATATTTCCCAAGCATGTGGGATGATGGACAGTGAAATGTGGGGGGCCGATACATGAAATCGGCCAAATAAAAAAAAAGGGGAAAATATATAGCCGATGCACAGTCATCGACTCTAGAGGTTCAAACTGTTACAAGCAGATGCCAGTTTACATAAACGAGCTACTGAAGAAATGCCTCGAAGGCGTGGAGGGCGTCAGCACGGACACGATCCACATCGGCGATCTCGGCTTCGTCATCTTCGTCCTTGCCCGTCACTAGCTGCTTGTTCAGGGCACGTATTTCTGCCAGATCGGTCTTCAGTTGAGCTTTGAGGCTTTCTGCTTCGTCTTGGGAGCGGGCGATGGATTCTTCCTTGTCACGAATGAGCTGTTTAGTCGACCGGACCTTCTCTTCAAGATCTTCCAACTCCCTTTTCAAGGATGCGAGCTCGGCGGTACTGACAGAGGTGTCAGTTTTGGCATCCAGAGACGCCTTTTTCTCGTTGAGCTGCTGACATCTGTCTGCGATATTGGCCTTCAGTGGAAGTTGGGCGCGGCGCAGACTGATCCTCTCACGAGCTAACTTCACCCTTGACCCGAAGAAGGACAGAGTTACAACTGGCCAAAGCTTCACCTGCAATGCTACTGGGAGTTGGTCTTTTATTTCAGCAAGAACGCTCTTCACCTCCTCAGAACCCTCGATCAACTCTTCGATCGGGGAGGACAGCAGGGTTTTAAGACGCTGGAATTGAGGTGGAACAGCCCTGGCTCGTGGTTCATCATCGGCAACAGAGGGAGTTGGTTCGATGGATTCAGGGTCGAACGTCAGCAAGCCTGAAATATCACAACCCTGGCAGCCCGAAAAAAGCGTCAGTACGCGTCCAACGTGTAAGGATGAGCCGAAAAAAGCTAACATACCTCTCCTAAGATCGAGGGGATAGCAAATGAGGAGACGATCGGTTTGTGTGTGGTTGCTGGGGGCTTGGCCAAAGTGGTAGCCGTTTCATCTGCACCTTCGGGGATTGCTGGATCCGGCTTGGCTAAAGGCATCGGCACTGCCCCAGCTTTCCCACTAGAAACGTCAGTCGTCTGCATTGAAGGTGTTTAGCCGATGTAAATGATGATGAATCGGCAGATAAAAAGAAGTAAGTGGTAAGAGCATGAAGGGTGATGTGGCATCCCGCAAAACCACTACTAGAAAATCGCGTTGAATTTGTGCATTGCATCGTCGTCATCATGCATTGTTCGCATAAAACTATTTTCGCAAGCCCGTTTTGTTTTCTAAAACGCCTCATCTTTATTCAAACGCAAAGCCCGGTTCTCCGGATTAATTATTTTGGCCGCTATCGGTTTGCAAACGGTACATTAAAATAAATAAAAGATTATATTATTTTTAGTGGGGCAGTCGAACGGGCCGATTCGACCCGAACGACCACCCCAGAAATGAATCGGTCCACCTAAAACCAGCCCCTCTAAATCCTAAGTTCACCCAACCTATCTACCCACACCCCTCAGCCACATCATCCCACCCAATCGCAGCACGCCACGTCACCTCTCCCCTCCCCCTAGCCTATCAAGCTTTGCCACCTAGCCACCCCACTCCCTCTCCCTCTAAACCCAACCCCACACAAACACACACAGACCCACGCACACACCTGCCCACACTCACCCTGCCTCCACCAACCAACACACGCACGCACGCACTCACACGCAGGCACGCAGCATCCTGGCCCCACCCCCTGCACGCCCCCCACGTTCCTCTCTCTCTTCTCCCTCTCTCTTTCCCGCGCGCGCCGCACCTCTCCTCTCTGCTCGCCGCCTCCCTCCCCTCCGGCTACCGCCGGCGCGCCGCCTCGCCTCACCCCTCTTCCCCGCCGGCGTCCGCCCGTGTCCTCTCCCCGCGCCCCCCTTCCGCGGCCCCTGCTCCGCCGCCGCTCGCTCCGGCGCCGCCTCCCGTCGCCCCCTCAAGTTCCCGGCCCGTCACCTCCTCCCTCGGCTCCCCGCGGGCCGCACCCTCGCTCGGTTGTTGGAGAAGTGCCGCATGTCCAATGTTGGAGATGATCATGGTTTACTTACCGTTCACTTTAATTACTGTTTAACAACTAAAATTGAATTAAGCAGAGGCATCGGTGGGTGATAGGTAAGATTTGGTTTCCGACCGCCCACTTGTGTCCCGTAGGACCCGAGTTCTTGACACCTGTTCCGAGATCGAGCGCGCTAACCACAGGTGGGGAGATATGGGCCCCCCATTGATTATTACCTGATTTCAAAGTATTGTACTGGGGGCCACAAACTAGTTTGAGGTTTTATTTATTATCCTGTACTTATGCCATGTTTACTGCTTTATTACGTTTGTGCGAGGAGCACACTGTACTGTTTAGGATCGGGCCACGTTTCGCGGTGTCGACAGTCCCCGTTTGGGGATTTGCTGTCGTTCACAGCCGTTTGCCCAAACCCCAGTCCGTCTCGGAGACCGGCCGACTTCGTTGCGGGTGTCGACTAGGTGGGGTGGCCCCCACGTACTTGCTTTGGGTCTGGGAACGTCGTGACTTAGGCCCCGCCGACATACCGATGGGTGTATGTTAACTGATCTGGCAAAAAGGGTCGAAGTGCTTGTGGATACTTTGGTGCACCCCTGCAGGGTTAAATCTTTTCGAGAAGCCGTGTCCGCGGTTATGGACGACTTGGAGCACAGTGCTTGATCATAGACAACTATAACTAAAGTTTACTGTTATAAATTGACTTGTATCCGATTTGACTAGTAATCAGCTTCACTACAACGGAATGGCTAAATAAAAGTAACAACAACTGCTGGGTTTTGGGGTTATCTCATGCTAATTGTATCTGACTAGTAAGTGTTACCACTATAACGGAATGGTTAACTAAAAGTACCCACTGCTTACTTTATCAGGATGATTATCTATACCTGACTAGTAATTACTGCAACGATAACCGAATAAATAAAACTGCCAACGGTGTGAGTTCCTCGGTTGACTTCCTCGTTTGGTCTCGAGGGGGAAACGCCAGGATGGGTTTGTTTGATGGTAGTATCAGGTTGGTTCCGAATAGGTCTTTCTCACCCCTCTCTGATAGCCGCTAGTTGTATTGAGTCTCTATAGGTTGTTTAGTGCATGCTGCCGCTGCCGCTTCAGTCCACCATACCTTTGTAGGCGAGGACCGCCGAATTCTAGTCTCGCCGTGTACTGGCCTCAGTACTGACGCTCCTCTTTTTCCTTTGCCCTTTGTCGGCACCCCTTTTGTTTAAGCAGGTTTTGAGATCGACGTCGTTAGCAGGGTTACCCTTCCGGCTTGGCCTGGGCAGGGTTATGGACGCCATTGGTTATTCTTCAGGGCTCTTAGCCCCATTTGCATCTTGTCCGTAGACGGACGCTCTTTCATTTTCAAGGTGATTTGGATCTTTGTATATTATATCTGTATTCTTGACTCTTCGAGTCGCTGTTGTATATATCTGTTCTGTGGGTCCCATCGAGGACTGTTGTGTAATGTTATTACTTTGATTTCCACCCGCACGCAAGTGCCTGGTGGGCACCTTCGAATCGTTTCTATGCGGGTTTGGCGGGTTTTCGCTAAAACTTGCATAGGGCCGATTCTGAGGGTGTTACAGAGTGGTATCAGAGCTCAGCAGTTGCGATACCCCACAAGTCCAGCCTGTAGGATAACCTAGCTAACGGCCGAAGTAGATTGTCAAAACTATTTTGAAAATCGGTTGGGTAGTTCTGGTTAGGTCTGATTTTTACTCCTTACCCCTCTGCTATTCCCCTCTTATCTCAACGTGTTTTGAATCTGCCCTCTTATCTTTTCTTCGAGTCCAGGATTTCTCGCGGTTGGGTTCCATCGTACCTTCAGGGTTTCGCTTCCTCCTTTGGTAACGGTGTTGCTACATCTGATCTTCCTGCTATCCGAGGAATCCTTCGTTGGGTGGACTTCTCGTTGTTCTTTCTTGTGCCTCCGGTGGTTTCTGACGCAACGACATCATCTACGCCAGATCCGATGCAGAGTCTGCATCACTCCTTTGATCCGAACCTCGCTTGTCGAGATCTTCAGTCTGAATCTTGAGGGTTGGTTGCATAATCTGTCTATTCGTGTACATAGTAATGCCTTGAGTGCGGGATGGAGTCGCGACCATACCACTACTCTTATCATTCGCTTATGTACATTGAATGGTGGATCGATGCAATTTTACTCCTTCCATGGAAGTTAGAGGTGGCCTTACCTTTAACTTCGTCCGTTGTTTATCCGGAGTGTTCTCTTGACAAACGGGATCAGCGACGTCTTGTTAGTGGTGTCGCGAGGATCTACACGAAGCGAGAAGACGCAGATCGCCGACCTTCCTTCCGGTACCATGAGGCGGATCTCGAGGGCGAGATCCCTTGTTAGTGGTGTCGAATTGTGGCATCCCGCAAAACCACTACTAGAAAATCGCGTTGAATTTGTGCATTGCATCGTCGTCATCATGCATTGTTCGCATAAAACTATTTTCGCAAGCCCGTTTTGTTTTCTAAAACGCCTCATCTTTATTCAAACGCAAAGCCCGGTTCTCCGGATTAATTATTTTGGCCGCTATCGGTTTGCAAACGGTGCATTAAAATAAATAAAAGATTATATTATTTTTAGTGGGGCAGTCGAACGGGCCGATTCGACCCGAACGACCACCCCAGAAATTAATCGGTCCACCTAAAACCAGCCCCTCTAAATCCTAAGTTCACCCAACCTATCTACCCACACCCCTCAGCCACATCATCCCACCCAATCGCAGCACGCCACGTCACCTCTCCCCTCCCCCTAGCCTATCAAGCTTTGCCACCTAGCCACCCCACTCCCTCTCCCTCTAAACCCAACCCCACACAAACACACACAGACCCACGCACACACCTGCCCACACTCACCCTGCCTCCACCAACCAACACACGCACGCACGCACTCACACGCAGGCACGCAGCATCCCGGCCCCACCCCCTGCACGCCCCCCATGTTCCTCTCTCTCTTCTCCCTCTCTCTTCCCCGCACGCGCCGCACCTCTCCTCTCTGCTCGCCGCCTCCCTCCCCTCCGGCTACCGCCGGCGCGCCGCCTCGCCTCACCCCTCTTCCCCGCCGGCGTCCGCCCGTGTCCTCTCCCCGCGCCCCCCTTCCGCGGCCCCTGCTCCGCCGCCGCTCGCTCCGGCGCCGCCTCCCGTCGCCCCCTCAAGTTCCCGGCCCGTCACCTCCTCCCTCGGCTCCCCGCGGGCCGCACCCTCGTCGCCCGGCCACGGCCG
This sequence comes from Avena sativa, assembly GCA_916181665.1. NCBI lineage: Eukaryota > Viridiplantae > Streptophyta > Magnoliopsida > Poales > Poaceae > Avena > Avena sativa. The sequence goes on along the minus strand of OV702279.1, from coordinate 376,398,307 downwards.
AGTCCGCCACCACCCAGCCTGCGCGTCGCCTCGCCTCTCCTCCGCGCCTCTTCCTCCCTGGCGCTCGCTGCGCGCGTCCCCGACGTGAGCCGCCGCCGCGCAGCCCGCGTCCGCCCCGAGCTCAGCGTGCCGCCGGCCTCCTCTGCTCGAGCGCCGCCTCGCCGGCCCGCGTCTTCCCCGCCTCCGTCGACCGCGAGCAGCCCCGCCTCGTCGCCGGCGACCTCCGCGTCGACCGCCGCAAGCCCGCCCTCGCCCCGAGGCAGAGTCGCCGGCGCTGCGCCCGCCGCCCTCGGCCCGCCTTCGACCAACCGCCGCCGCAGCGTCCTCTGCCCTCTCCGCCTCTCGGTTCCGCTTCGCGCGAGGCCTGCCCCTGACGTTCGCCCCGGCTGCACCAAGCTCCATCACGGGTGTCGTGTCCCTGTTGAGGAGCCCTGTAGCTTCCGCGTCGCCTTCGAGTCATGCTGGTTTTTTCCCTTGTCTTGGATGTCAGGGCCCCCTTGAGGATGGTGCGAGACCAAGACGATGACTACGCATCGAGATGTCCCGCAACCTCCGCAAGGACATCGTGTTGCCACCAGGGTATCGCGAGGAGCCTGGACACCGAGACCCCGAAGACCAAACCAAACCCGATGGCTCGACATGATCTTCCCTAGAGGACGCCAAGTTCGCCACGGAACGGCAAGCTCTCCAACCCGGTTGCGCCAAGTGTTTCTTCCCGGACCCGAGGATCAAGCCTCGACACCCCGAACCCGGAGCCGCGCCAAGATCTCCGATCCCTCGATCCGAAGACCGATCCCCGAAACCCTGAGTGCGCCGATGACCAGATCTCCACGGTGCAACGACAAGTCCGACCCGACCGCGGACCCGGCAAGATCCCCGCAACGACAAGAACGACACCGACCCGGAAGAACCCGATGCGCCCCCGACACCGAACCAAGTCCTTCCCGGAGTCCGAAGACGCTTCCGTCGAACCCCGCACCCCAGATCCGAACCCCGAGACCGACCCCGAACCCCCGGATCCCCAAGATCTGCTGAACCCTAATGTGTGAACCCCTTATCCGAGCACCCTATTTTATAAATGTCACCTATATAACTGTTGCATATAAATTGTTCATGCATGCATCCTTGTCTGAGGTTTGGGGGCCTTAGGCCGATTCACCATATAATTAAATATGGGGCCCATATGCGGGCAAATCTAGTCTCATATCGGCCTCATTTAAACTTGTGTAGCGAACCGGTGCTATCTTTTGTCTTGATAAACAACATTTAAATTGCGGGGTACCTAAACAACTTGAACCACCTGATTAAATGTCGGGACCCTGGTTCCGCTTAATCTGGCCTAATTGCATCGCACCTTTGCCATGTCATGCATCATACATGCATCATGCCGATCTTCTGCCGTTGTATTAAATATTGCATCCGGTGTTTATTCTAGTGTTTTGCTTCTTCGCGGATAAGGCCGTTGAGTTGATGAGAGCTTCGCCCCGATCTTCGTTTGAACCTTCGGCAATGTTTTCAGGCGAGCATCTCCCCCTTTCTACCTATCTTACTTTTATAGTATTTATTCCCTCCTGTTGATCTATTGCTATCTGTGTTGCGATGCTCTAGTTCCGTACCCGTGATATCCTGTGCAGCCCTATATTGCCTTGGACACATCCTATTACCTGTTGTTTGGTAGATAGTTGGACCCGCGCGTCGTAGTCGCTTGCTCAAGTGTTGTTGCGTGTCGTCAAGTACCACGGTTGTTGGAGAAGTGCCGCATGTCCAATGTTGGAGATGATCATGGTTTACTTACCGTTCACTTTAATTACTGTTTAACAACTAAAATTGAATTAAGAAGAGGCATCGGTGGGTGATAGGTAAGATTTGGTTTCCGACCGCCCACTTGTGTCCCGTAGGACCCGAGTTCTTGACACCTGTTCCGAGATCGAGCGCGCTAACCACAGGTGTGGGGAGATATGGGCCCCCCATTGATTATTACCTGATTTCAAAGTATTGTACTGGGGGCCACAAACTAGTTTGAGGTTTTATTTATTATCCTGTACTTATGCCATGTTTACTGCTTTATTACGTTTGTGCGAGGAGCACACTGTACTGTTTAGGATCGGGCCACGTTTCGCGGTGTCGACAGTCCCCGTTTGGGGATTTGCTGTCGTTCACAGCCGTTTGCCCAAACCCCAGTCCGTCTCGGAGACCGGCCGACTTCGTTGCGGGTGTCGACTAGGTGGGGTGGCCCCCACGTACTTGCTTTGGGTCTGGGAACGTCGTGACTTAGGCCCCGCCGACATACCGATGGGTGTATGTTAACTGATCTGGCAAAAAGGGTCGAAGTGCTTGTGGATACTTTGGTGCACCCCTGCAGGGTTAAATCTTTTCGAGAAGCCGTGTCCGCGGTTATGGACGACTTGGAGCACAGTGCTTGATCATAGACAACTATAACTAAAGTTTACTGTTATAAATTGACTTGTATCCGATTTGACTAGTAATCAGCTTCACTACAACGGAATGGCTAAATAAAAGTAACAACAACTGCTGGGTTTTGGGGTTATCTCATGCTAATTGTATCTGACTAGTAAGTGTTACCACTATAACGGAATGGTTAACTAAAAGTACCCACTGCTTACTTTATCAGGATGATTATCTATACCTGACTAGTAATTACTGCAACGATAACCGAATAAATAAAACTGCCAACGGTGTGAGTTCCTCGGTTGACTTTCTCGTTTGGTCTCGAGGGGGAAACGCCAGGATGGGTTTGTTTGATGGTAGTATCAGGTTGGTTCCGAATAGGTCTTTCTCACCCCTCTTTGATAGCCGCTAGTTGTATCGAGTCTCTATAGGTTGTTTAGTGCATGCTGCCGCTGCCGCTTCAGTCCACCATACCTTTGTAGGCGAGGACCGCCGAATTCTAGTCTCGCCGTGTACTGGCCTCAGTACTGACGCTCCTCTTTTTCCTTTGCCCTTTGTCGGCACCCCTTTTGTTTAAGCAGGTTTTGAGATCGACGTCGTTAGCAGGGTTACCCTTCCGGCTTGGCCTGGGCAGGGTTATGGACGCCATTGGTTATTCTTCAGGGCTCTTAGCCCCATTTGCATCTTGTCCGTAGACGGACGCTCTTTCATTTTCAAGGTGATTTGGATCTTTGTATATTATATCTGTATTCTTGACTCTTCGAGTCGCTGTTGTATATATCTGTTCTGTGGGTCCCATCGAGGACTGTTGTGTAATGTTATTACTTTGATTTCCACCCGCACGCAAGTGCCTGGTGGGCACCTTCGAATCGTTTCTATGCGGGTTTGGCGGGTTTTCGCTAAAACTTGCATAGGGCCGATTCTGAGGGTGTTACAGGTGATGATTTTCGAAACCTCCTGGCTCGACGAAGAAGCTTGCAGTCCTTTGCGAGCTCTCTTGGGACCCACAGCTGGCCCCACCTCGACTGGTGCTCGGGGGGCAGTAGGTTCAGGAACCGACCTTTTCCTGGAAGCCGATGGTGGTGAATCTGGCTGGCTCGGTGTGATGGTCCTCTCAGAATCTTTGGGGCCTAGTTCTCCTCGATTGGTCTGAGTGTCCTCGCTAGAGGTGTCTTCGACGGAAGCCTGTAAAAAAGGAGAACCAGTAAGCACGAGCATGTCTGCAAGAATGGAAGAATGAGAAGGATCGACCAAGACATGGATCAGCCTACATGCGAGCTTTCTGGAGAAGGGCTCCGGCGCCTCAAGGTCTTCCTGGCAGCTACCTTCCTCACCATCGTTCTTGTCTTGGTTGGAACTCGAGGGGCAGCTGACTTAGGAGTTGCTTGGTTCTTGGAAGCCGATTGTGGTGTTATCGGCTGGTTCTGCATCATGACCTTTTTCAAAGGTGGCGAGTTTTTGCAGAAAAGAACCACAGGAGCTGGCGGAAAGAACTCGAAGGGGGATCCATCACTGTGCGTAGGTTCAGGGCCATCTTGTTGCTGCAAAGAGAAAGAGTGGGTTAGTAGAAGAATCATTTGTGAGCTGCATCAAGAAAATTTACAAGTAGTGGTACCTGTTCCACGGGGATGTCATAGTCAGCATCGAGTTGTTTCAGTAACGGTCCCAGAGCTCTCCTGAAGGCATGAGTCTTCCACATCGACCACCAGTCTTCAAAGCCCTCAGTTGATGAGGCGAAGGTGAGGTCATTAGGAATAGGGATGGTCAGAGCGTCAAAGAAGGAATAACACCTTTGGCTGGTGAGAGGATCAGGCAGGTCGGCTCTGCTCTCTGTAAGGTGGTGGAGAAAGAAATGGGGAGGTACTTGTCCAAGGCCAAATTGCCGAGCCATTACGACCGGCTGGTAGAATTCATACCCAGGCTTGATTATTCTGTTGGATGTACTCATGCCAACTGGAAGGAAACAGGGACGGATCACAGTGGAAAAGAGCTGCCGAGTGCTGGTGTCATCGGCAAAATTGTCTAGCCTGAAGGAGATTGGATTTTTGAAGTGTTCCGATTCTTCCATGTAGGGAAAAAAGATAGGATTGTCCAGGCCTTGAAATAAAATGCTGAACCATTTAGATGCTTCCTGAGGGCTCAGTTTACTACCTGGCAGTCTATACAAAGCTTGGCCATAGCTGGTGCATCGGATCTGCTTCCCTTTTACATCTGGAAAGGTGCAACTCGCCAAAAGGGGGAAGTTTGGGACGTGGTTTTGAAAATACAGCTGAGCCCATAGCTGAATGAACCACCAAGGACCACCTGTTTTGACTGCTATGCCAGAGAACAGCTTGACAGACATCAACTGGAGATATCGATAGACCTCTCCAAGGAACAGTTTGCCGATGCCAAGTTGAGTGCCTTTGGCCAGTTCGTGGGCTAAGGAGAGATAATTCTTGGTTGGAGCCAGGGAAGGGCCACAGAATATGAAATGTTCCAGCCAGAAGTTGAGAAAGGCTGTGTGTTCTTTCTCTGTGACAGGGCCCTTTGTTTTCATATGGCGTTGGAGGTAGGCACCCCAGTTCATGCAGTCTGTTTTAGAAGACAGTTTGTAGGGGACTTTGGTCAGTTTAAAAGCAGAGGGGCTGGGTGATGTAACATCCAGACCAGTAATCATCACCACGTCTAACAGGGTTGGTGACATGGGGCCATGACCAAACATGAAGCAGTTCAGAGCGTCAGACCAGAAGTAGCCGATGGTCTTTAGAAGATTCTCATGTTTCTCAAGGGGAGACAATGACAAATGCAAGGCATCGGCTATTCCCGTGGTTTCCCATTGGGATTGGTAAGCTCTAGCTACCCTGCTGAACCAAGAGACCCAATGTTCAGGGGGATTAGGCCAGGCTCGCAAGCAGTCGGCCCAAGAGTTTAAATCTAGGTCTTGGCTTACGAAGGGGATTCTGTTTGCTTCGCAAGAGATCAGATGGGCAGGACTAGATTCTGTGCGAGGGCCAAGACAGAGAGAGTTTGGGAGAGAAGGATGCGGCAGCAGGATGTCTGAAACCTAAAAAATTTAATGGTGGAATAAGGCATTAATTCAGGTGTTCGCCATTAATTCTAGCATCGTGTTCAGACTGCGAGGAGTAGACGTACCTTCAGACCGGAGACCTCTGGGTTGGTGTTGGACGATTCCGCCATTTGGTTTGCCGGCGGAGATGGATCTATGCAGTTGGGGATCGAGGGTTCTTGTCGCTGTGAGCTCGATCTGGTCGGTGGGCAGTTGGAGATCTGGGTCGCCCTTTTTTGAAGAAGGTCGCAGTTTACCATTTGAAACTGGAAAGTGGCCGCTCAGATTTGTCTAAGTATGCGACCAAGTTTTGACCTTGTCAACATTTTTGGGAAAGCCGATGTGTTGTCATCGGCTCTTTGAGCTTTGACTTGGTTGGCTGTATGAGTGCAGTGTGGTGAAAGCCGATACAGTATTATCAGCTTCTGGAGCATCGACCTATTTTGACTATCGGCGAAATTGGGTCGAAAAAAGCAATCTTCGAGTTGGAAAAGCAATCTTCGTTCATTCAAAAGACGATTATTTACAGTGGAGCTGATTGCTTACAAAAGGAAATCTACTACTACTACTAGTTCCTAATCTAGAGGCCGAGGTCGTCGCCGCTGTCTTCGCCGTCGCCTTGTTCGCTGTCATCAGCGCTGCTGCCGGCGTCGTCTTCGCTGCTGCTGCTGAAGATGCCAGCGGGGGCCTCCTCGTCCTCGTCGTCGTCTTCGGTGTCCTCGCTGGACCCGGCGCGGAAGCGCTTCACCGGTGGATACTCATCGGAGGAGGTGTCCTCCTCCGACTCCTCCTCCTCGTCGGAGGATTCGACGCCGTCCCAGGACCAGGCGTCGTCGCTGCGCTCCGCCTCTAGTTCCTCGTCGATGAGGAACTGCAGGCCCTCCTCGTCGTTAGTCAGGGATGCGTCGTCCTCCGACCAAGCGGCGAAATCCCAATCCCTCTCGTCCCACCATTGTGGGGCGAGAGTCTCGTACGCCGCCGTGGGCAGGTGCTCCGGCGTCGGCTCCCGGTCGCTAATGGTGTTGGAAGACTGGGAGGAAAGGGCGGAAGAAGAGGAGGCCATGGCGGAGGAAGAGGGTTTTTTCGGCGGAGGAAGAGGGTTTTTTGGCTAAGGGAGGAAGATGGGGGCTGCAAACTGCTTAGATGAATTTAAATAAGGGGAATAGTGGAAGACAGTTCAATGCCATAGTAGTTTCCATAATGTGGTGCCAAAACGGTCAAATCATACACTGCGGAGGAGTTGAGAAGACAGGGCATCATGATGAGGGGGTGGCGTGACGATTCTGCTCTGCAACGCGTAACCCGATACAAAAAAAAGAGGAAGAAGGGAAGAAGAAAAATATCAACAGAGTGGTTTTGGAATTATTATTGCCAAAACCAGGGGGGCATGTGTTATCGCCATATTTTGGCCAAATGAGGAGATGGGCCGTAATCAAGATGGGCTTGGAAGATACATATATGCAACGTGTTGTTGAATCGGCCTTGTGCGTGGAATTGGGCTAAATTGCCCGTGTATCTTATGTTGTAGTAGGTTACGTTTCGGTTTAAGTAAAGAGATAGGATTGCTAGGTTTATTCCAAAGATAGGAAGTCTCCGGACTATAAATATGTACCTAAGGTTATTGAGAAAAGGAGGACAATCACGTTCACAACAAACACAATCTCGGCGCATCGCCACCCCTTGTTTCTAGGGTTTCTTTCGGGTAAGTGTCATGCTGCCTAGATCGCATCTTGCGATCTAGGCAGTATCTACTTATGCGTTATTTGGTGTTACTCGTGCTGAAGCCTTGTTGATGGCGAGTAATACTTTTATCATAGATTTGTTTAGGCTAGCATCGGTACTTTCTGCTATGATTGCTTAGCTATGCCGCCTTTGCTTATCTCGCTGCCTTTACACCTTTTTGGGTATAAGGGTAGCATCTTGCTTGATCTTTATTCAGTCGATTTGATCCGTTATAGTTTTGCCTTGCTTTCCAAGGTTTAGTTTGATATCCACGTAGTCAGGCCTTGCAAACGGGTTGAACGATCCAGTAATACGAAAAGATATGGTTTGCTAATTCGAGAGGAGTTGTTCCGGGAATTGACTTTACGTCGGTTGTTAGGCCTTCTCTAGGGTTAGTTTTCTATCCTCTTTTGTATTTACCAGGCTCAATTACGTGTAGGATGTTCCAATTACGTGGTGAAAACATTAAACTGTCGTAGATCGATTTAGCTTGTATTGATAAAGCAATACCCCATGTTATCATAGATCTAATGCAGAACCATGGGATAATCGGCTCCAAGAGCCGATTCACAGGGAAACTTGAAAGCCGGTCACGGCTTGAATTTTACGTATGTTTGTTTGCCATGCAGGAAACCAATCGAAGCAATCTTTCACCTTCCTGATCAGGTATAGGTCAGGTGGCACGCCCTCGAACCAGCCAGGACGTGTGCCGGAGTTTTGCGGGCCGTTGCCCGAGGGACCAGGGCCCACCAGCAGTCCTGGGAGCCTCCCGGCTCTCCGTGTTGCCCGTCGCTGCTCGCCGGTGGGTTTTGGCAGGCAACAGACGCGTCCTACGAAGACCGTGTCGTTGATGCCAGTAAGGCGGATCCCGCCTGGATCTGTGCTCGATGCGCCATGAGCCCCACGCTGGGTGCCAACTGTCGTGGTATTGCTGACGAGTATGTCATTTGGGTGGGAAGGGGTCCTAATTGGCAAGTTTAGAGTACCGGGATCGTAAGGCGGTAAGCGTCCAACGCGGGATTGTAACACGAGTTACCTAGGTTCGGATCTCACGACACCGACATGATCCTGTTATAAATCGTTATAACGGTAATAGGCCAAAGGTTATATGAATTGTGTGTATTGTTACCCTTAGGCTCCCACGGTCCAGCTTATAAAGACAAAAAAAAAAGGCCCAGGGGTGTAAAACAGATTGACCAGACGAAGTATCCTAATGGTATACTTCGGTTTTCCAAGAAAAAAGATTGAGGTTCCATATAATTGGCAAAAACAATGAGACAATTAAAAAATTAGATTAGATATGCAAGGGGAATATGTCAAAGAGTAATAACTAAGGGGAAGTAGCCGGGACATGGTTGGAATTCAGATTCAGAACACTAACGCTTTTTTGAAGAAACAATGGCGATTCAGTGTTAAGCTTTCACATCGAGATTGTGCGCGAGAGAAAAAAGAACGCGACACACATCCTTCCCCACGTAGACACTAGACTAGATTAGACATGGCGCGCCGCACGTACACCGGAGAGATCGTACGTACAGTACGTACGTAACGAACCACTGCTACGCTACAAGATCATCATCTCTGAAGTTAATCCGCCGCGCATTTCGGGTCTGACGGCTTCGCCGCCGCCGCCGTGCACGTGGTTGGGCGACGCGCCGGCCGGCTAGCCGAGCTGCACTTCACGGGGTCTTGGCGGAGAAGGAGACGCGGCCGAAGCCCCAGCGGCCCGTCCGGTACATCTCGTCCAGCCACGCCAGCTCGGCCTCGTGATCATCGACGCCGCCCGCCGCCCTCTCCTCACCATTCGGCCTGACGACCTCGCCGGCTATCTCCTTCTCGTTGACGGGGCCGTCGCTTGGTGTCGCAGGGGCAGCCGAGGCGCCGGCGACGTCGCGCACCCGCTTCCCACGCAGCAGCGCGCGCCTCCGCCTGGTGACCAGGCGCCTGCCAACGCGAGCGGCGCCCTGACGAGCGCGAGGGCGAGCAGGCCAAGCACCGCGCAGGGGCAGCACCCGAGCGCCACGCAGTCCGCCACCGCCACCGCCGCGCACGACCGGCACCTGCACCCCACTTCCGCCGCCGCCGTCGTTGGCTCCCCCTCGTCGCCAGGGCCGTCTTCGAACCTCCGCCGCGCCGGCTCCACCGCACCTTCCTCGTGCCGCCGCCGCCGCGCCCGGCCAATCATCGCGGACGAAGCCAAAGCAAGACTGTCTGTGATCGGCTAGCAGGTAGATAGTCTGGGGGCTGGGGAACCGCGGCGGCAACGGAGGAAGGAAATGGCCGTGATCGTGACACTGTACCGACACGGGCGCGGGGCACTTTGTAGGTAGATTGTAGGTGGGGGTTCGGGCAGAAAAGGAGTGTCGGACGGGCGGCAGCAGCGGGTGAGATACGCGTGCACTGCCGAACTTGTAGGTGGAGTAAAATTCAGTTAAACTCGACGAAATATAGTCGAATATAGGCGGATTTCATTAAATAGGGCAAAGGGCGCACATATTACATCGAAGTTAATAACTCGAAAAGGCCGCTGCCGCTGTGGTCGACCCCGGACGCCGTAACTACAGGCTGAGGCGGGGGTTGTTGCCGGACTGGATGTGCTTCATGATGCCGGCGAGAGTTCGCCCTGAAACGCTCCACCAGCGCCAGCGGAAAGCCACATTGTGACGCGGCGGCGACGGCGAGCCCGGCGGTCCGTCCTGTCGGGCGAGTTCCTCGTGGCGCCTGTCGGCGAAGAACTGCATCCAGAAGACCAGGTTGCTAGGATCCTCGGCGAGATTCGGGTCTTTCATGGCGGCGATAGCCGGCTGGACCTCTCCGGCGAGGTCCTCGTCGGCCGGCACCGGCGGAACAGGGATCCCGCCGGCGCTGAGTTGCCAGCCGAAGGGGAGACGAGTGCCTGGCGACGCCGTATAGCGCGCTTCGCGGAGCAGTCGGGCTTCCCACGACGGCATCGTGCGTCGGCCGGGAAATCCCTCGGCCATGGCTTCTCGGCGGAGTTGAGGAGGAAGAAAAGTTCGAACGTCCGAAGTTCGCCGAAGTTGGGAGTGGTGTGAGAGACTGTGAAGAGAGACGGCGAGATGTACACCTTTTATAGGCGGAGTTCGGCGGTGAGGACGGGAAAAGGAAAACGGCGGGAAGGATGGCGACGACTCGGCTTCTGTCGCTGACAGGCTGATCCACTCGGCCAATTCACTGCGTCCGGCGTTCCCAGTGCGTACCCGGGATCCTGGGTTCGGCCTGGGTAGTCCGGACCAAAGTTGGCCTAAATCCGAACGAAAAGAGGTCTCTAGATACGCGACTGAGGCGATTTTCGCGTTCGGACGTTATTTCGACGTCCGGATCAGACTCGCGGGTAGGCGAGTGGAAATGCTCTTACCTTCGGAGCTGTAAAAATGTCAGACGATTTCTGGCTTGCCCATACACCATCATCGAAGTATCGCTCGCTGCAACAGATTCAGATCAAAGCACCAAAAAGGCAAAGCAGAAAATTTACTCTCTCGCTGGCTGGCTCTGTAGAGAGAAAAAACGGACGATACGGCTGTACATACATACACGGATGGGTGCTGGGTTCCATTTCGCGAGGACAGGGTAGCTACAGTGCGCGAAAACCGCAACCTGCGCCTGCGTCTGCTTTGGCTCCCACGCATTCGGGCCCTAGCGTGGGCACGCCGGCCGCGCGGCAGCGAGTTAAAGGCCGTCCAGTCCAGGCCGCCGTTTTGGTGCAAGGCAAGGCGGCCGTGCGATCACGATCCTGACAGCGTGCCGACTGCCGACACGCCACGGATTCAGAGTAGAGATGGTCAGTGGCAACAACTGCCAACTGTCGTAGCAGCCAAGTGGCAACACAGCACCGATAGGCGATCGATCCCCTGTCTGATCCTCCGTCAAGGACGGTAGAATGGACAAAAAATAACCCAAAGTTAAAAGAATTTCACAAAATAAACTCTTGGTGAAAGAATTTCACAAAACTAACCCTTTTGGGTAGCGTCTAACGCAAATGCGCTATGCTCAACGGTGTAGCGCCTTTCTGAAAGGCGCTACACTCTTTGCCAGCGTGGCACGTCACTGTACGTAGCATAACGCCTAACAGTAAGACGCTACACTTGTCTATATATAAAATGTCCATATCTCTTTGATAGAGAATTGTGGTGGCTGAGTTGGTTGATGTCTTTGTTGCGACCTCAATAGGTCATGAGTTCAACTCAGCTGGAGACTGAAGTGGGGGCTCTGAGCCTCTGACTGTCGCAAGTAGTACGACGTACGTTGATCAGAGAAGATGACAAGTGCGCAAGCAAGCTGTGGGCTGGCAGCTGGCACTGTCGCTGTTGAGGCAATGATGGACATGGACAGGATGCATGCATGGGCGGGCGCCTAGCAGAACAAACGCTAGAGACACGCGCACACCCGGTACATGCCATCCGATCCGAGAGAGAAGGGTCTGATCACCGGAACGAACCGCGCGCGCCCATGCATGGTTCGGGTCTCATCTCCTCCGAACCTAGTAGCTGTCCTAGTCCTAGTGTTCGTTGCACTTCTCGATTCCTCCTCGGATTCTGGATTCCGGCGATGAGTAATTAAGTGGATCCTGATTTGGCCTACGAAAAGAAGATTTCATTGCTAGCTAAGCAGCTACACGTAAGGGTTTAATTTGACTGCAGAGGAACATGGAGCTGGAGCCTCAGGAAATGGGTTCCTCCAGCCAACCTAGTAGTACTCGAATAATGGAATGTGATGCCGAGTCACGGTCTTTCTGCCACCGCGTCAATCAATCTCTTGTACAGTAGTAAGTTGTAAGGCGGCCTACAAGCGCGCACTAGGCTCCATGCATGATGCTTAGTTTTATATATGCATCGCCCTTGACACTCATCTAAACTTGATGGCATGATGCATTTTACGATGCAGCTGAGCAACTACTTGGTCCAAAGAAGAAGATCAACGACCACCTTGTGTACTTCATAGGTAGGGCCTCCCAATGCGCAATGTGGGTTGAGCAAACGCCCAACAAATGGAGCTCGCAACATGGAGCCGCCCTTCGGCCATCTAATTCAGAGGACCGCAAAGATTGAACAACTTTGCCTTGCAGACAGTACCCCAAACTCCTAGCATTGCCCAGGCCAACCGTTGTTCTGATATGCCTTCTCTCCCCACTGTCACCATGTCGAACAATAGAAGAACAACTAACCTCGACAACAAATAGACTTGATCCGGACAACACACGCACAAATCAAGGTATATATTATTGTAGACGAAGATCCTAGCAGCTTCCCTCCCCTCCACCTCCGACTCAAACCCTTGGAGCATCGCAGCAAGGGGGAACACCACCAGGAACAACTAGATCTGACCCAAAACATCCGATGCGTCTCGACTTCAACACATGGTCAAAACCTAAATCTACTTCTACCCCTAGTATTTATAGAAGCTCCAACGTCACCTCATAGTTGCTTCCAAACGGCATCACCGGCGGGGGAAACATTACAGTGGCCCGGCTGGTGAGAGCTCACTCTCTAGTTACTATAGCAGGTGGAGAGGGGAAAATGATAAGAATGAGTCAGGGCCTCGGTGAAGAACCATAGATCCAACACTGAGATACAAACAACAATGGAAACTATTGAACTCTCACACTACAATATTTTTTTCACTAGATGAGAAAATCATTAGAGTCCCGGGATAATGGGACATATGTACCTAATTTGTAAGATTGACTTAAAAATCAGTTGACTAAAGAGATTCACTAGGTGAATGGTTTCTTAAAAAAATTACATGAATATATTTTGCAAAACACATACACTTACTCCTAGCACTGCCCAGGCCAACCATTGTTCTGATATGCCTTCTCTCCCCACTGTCACCATGTCGAACAATAGAAGAACAACTAACCACGACAATAGATCGAATCCGGACAACATACGCACACATCAAGGTATATATTATTGTAGACGGAGATCCTAGCAGCTTCCCTCCACCTTCGACTCAAACCCTTGGAGCATCACAGCAAGCTAGGGGGAACACCACCAGGAACAACTAGATCTGACCCAAAACATCCGATGCGTCTCTCCTGGCATGGAGCCGACTTCGACACATGGTCAAAACCTAAATCTACTTCTACCCCTAGTATTTACAGAAGCTCCAACGTCACCTCCTAGCTGCTTCCAAACGGCATGACCGGCGGGGGAAACATTACAGTGGCCCCGCTGGTGAGAGCTCACTCTCTAGTTACTATAGCAGGTGGAGAGGGGAAAATGATAAGAACGAGTCAGGGCCTCGGTGAAGAACCATAGATCCAACACTGAGATACAAACAACAATGGAAACTATTGAACTCTCACACTACAATATTCTTTTCACTAGATGAGAAAATCATTAGAGTCCCGGGATAATGGGACATATGTACCTAATTTGTAAGATTGACTTAAAAATCAGTTGAGTAAAGAGATTCACTAGGTGAATGGTTTCTTAAAAAAATTACATGAATATATTTTGCAAAACACATACACTTACTCCTAGCACTGCCCAGGCCAACCATTGTTCTGATATGCCTTCTCTCCCCACTGTCACCATGTCGAACAATAGAAGAACAACTAACCACGACAATAGATCGAATCCGGACAACATACGCACACATCAAGGTATATATTATTGTAGACGGAGATCCTAGCAGCTTCCCTCCACCTTCGACTCAAACCCTTGGAGCATCACAGCAAGCTAGGGGGAACACCACCAGGAACAACTAGATCTGACCCAAAACATCCGATGCGTCTCTCCTGGCATGGAGCCGACTTCGACACATGGTCAAAACCTAAATCTACTTCTACCCCTAGTATTTACAGAAGCTCCAACGTCACCTCCTAGCTGCTTCCAAACGGCATCACCGGCGGGGGAAACATTACAGTGGCCCCGCTGGTGAGAGCTCACTCTCTAGTTACTATAGCAGGTGGAGAGGGGAAAATGATAAGAACGAGTCAGGGCCTCGGTGAAGAACCATAGATCCAACACTGAGATACAAACAACAATGGAAACTATTGAACTCTCACACTACAATATTCTTTTCACTAGATGAGAAAATCATTAGAGTCCCGGGATAATGGGACATATGTACCTAATTTGTAAGATTGACTTAAAAATCAGTTGACTAAAGAGATTCACTAGGTGAATGGTTTCTTAAAAAAATTACATGAATATATTTTGCAAAACACATACACTTACTCCTAGCACTGCCCAGACCAACCATTGTTCTGATATGCCTTCTCTCCCCACTGTCACCATGTCGAACAATAGAAGAACAACTAACCACGACAATAGATCGAATCCGGACAACATACGCACACATCAAGGTATATATTATTGTAGACGGAGATCCTAGCAGCTTCCCTCCACCTTCGACTCAAACCCTTGGAGCATCACAGCAAGCTAGGGGGAACACCACCAGGAACAACTAGATCTGACCCAAAACATCCGATGCGTCTCTCCTGGCATGGAGCCGACTTCGACACATGGTCAAAACCTAAATCTACTTCTACCCCTAGTATTTACAGAAGCTCCAACGTCACCTCCTAGCTGCTTCCAAACGGCATCACCGGCGGGGGAAACATTACAGTGGCCCGGCTGGTGAGAGCTCACTCTCTAGTTACTATAGCAAGTGGATACGGGAAAAGGATAAGAACGAGTCAGGGCCTCGGTGAAGAACCATAGATCCAACACTGAGATACAAACAACAATGGAAACAATTGAACTCTCACTAGATGAGAAAATCATTAGAGCCCCAGGATAATGGGAAATGTGTATTGATATATATGAGCTAATTTGTAAGATTGGCTTAAAAATCAGTTGACTAAAGAGATTCACTAGGTGAATGATTTCTTAAAAAAAATTACATGAATATTTTTTGCAAAACACATACACTTACTTCTCTCTCAACTATGTTTTGGATCAATAAAACTAGCCTGATGACACATCAAACCATAGTGTAATCAACAACAAAACACGAAAACTCATTTCTCACAGAGCCGGTGGTTACCGGTCAGGTATCCACCATCTATGCGCGTCGCGATTCATGCCGAGTCCTTTTGTATTATTTGACCAATTTCAATTTGATATGGATGTACATTTGAAATTGAGTTGGAATCGTGATGAAATCTCGTAGAATTTTATTATTTCATAAACATAATAAATAAGTTTCGCAAATATTTAGACTATTTCAGTTGTTTTTCTAAAAAAAGTACGGTTCTTTAAAAAATGCTACTCCCTCATATTCATATTACTTGTCGTTGGAATGGATGTATCTAGCACTAAAATAGTGACAAGTAATATGAATCGGAGGGAGTATGAGATTTCATCATGTTTTTAACCAAATTTCAGATGTATATCGTGTCAAATCGAAATTGGTCAAACATAGCAATAGTATGTAGCACGCATGGCGATGCACTTGGACGGAGTCTCCGTGAGTAAAATCGTGTTACAACAAAAAGCATCAGTGTCTGTGTTGCAGAGTTCGGTCCCAAGAGAGGGCGGGAAGCTAGCTTAACAGAATCTCCCTGTAGATTCAGCGGATGGACACGTGGACGTGCAGAACCTGGTGCGTCGGTACCGTACGTACGTGGACGTGTAGAACTTGATGCGACACGCACTGGCAAGCAAGAATCCGAGATGAAAACGCTATAGAGAGGACATAAAGATGCTACTCTCTCCGACCCATATTAATTGACTCACATTTATTTAGATTTGGATAAATCTAGATACTATTTAGTATATAGGTTCATCCAAATTTTAATAAATTAAAGTCAATTAATATGGGTCGAAGGGAGTAGTACTTTTCTTGCGTCAACTTCAATTCCTCTACTCTGGCTCAACTTGCATTCCCATGAAACCCACTGCAGATAGTACTACGATATTTCCGCCGTCTTGTTTCAAATAAGCAATACTAATTACAATTGGTTTTGCGTTTTAAACATGCAGTATATACGTACATTTGTTCATACAGTCACAGCAAATTCTATACTATTTACAGTCATGGTCGTGGAGACCGGCCGGTTCTATTTACACGGGAGTTTATACGAACAGGAGTATGTACAATGTACGAACGTCAAGCTCCACGTCTCGCCACAACATCATGCCATTGCCACGGCCGGCTTCGTGCGCCGCGCCTCAAGCCACCGCCCGCATCTCCACCTCGGGCACCACCGCCGTCACGGCCGCCGGCGCCGCGGCCTCCAGCTTGTGGCCGTACCCGCCGCCCTCGAGGTCGTCGTCGTAGTAGGCGACGCGGTCCCTGCGCGGGCGCGGGCGCAGGTGCTTCTTGGTGCACACCTGCCCGACGAGGCAGGAGATCACCAGCAGCGCCGCGATCACGCCCAGCACCACGAACACCGCCGTGTACGACCCCCCACCGCCGCCGCCGGATGCGTCGCCCGCCGCGCTCAGCTGTAGCGGGCGCGTGTGGATGATGATGCCCGTCCCCGGCACCGACGACGACATCGTTGCTGCTCGGTCGAACGACGGAGGTGGTCAGGTCAGGTCCGGCGTGGCTCGGAGGGTACTTATCGATTTCTTGCGGGCTAGCAATGTGCTTGGAGTGAGCTTAGAGGTCGGGGTTTAGTCGTCCGAGCTAGACTTGACGAGCTCTGCAAGTCTGCTGGTCTATGGATGGTTGTCGGGGCGAAGCTAAGGATCGACCGTGCACTGCGTGTCACGGCCGTGTTCTTCATTCCTTCCCGGCAGGGAATAGGTTTCGGCTACGGTCTCGATCGCCTCGCAAGTTACCCTTGCAAGATTCTTTATTCTGATGCCGGGGTTTTCATTTGCAGAGCTAGTAGATGTCATCTTCTCATTTTCTTTGGATGAATCGGTTCGTTTTTTAGATGCATGGATCGGTTCTTGAGGAGACGTCCAACAAAGGTAACACATCTTCTTATCTTATCCTCGTCTCGCGCATCGTACTTCTCTCCTTTCCAGTACTGCTGTTGCCGATGCCAGCTCCGAACGAGACTACGAGAATGTAGAGCAGAGCATCCAACAACAAGACCCTGGATGTTCTGTACAAAAAGTACATTACTCTTCCTCAATCTCACTAAAATTGAAGTCAGCACGCAAGTCTTTTGCATGGTCTGTAAAAAAAGTTGAAAACCCACGAAGTACGTGTTTTTAAAGCTTCAATTTTTTTAGAAAAGAAAACAGAGACAAAAGAAAATCTTTCTCCAGGGCCGCTCGCGCGAGGGCAGCTCAAGAGGACCCCAAGAAAACCCTAGAAATCGCCGCCCCTTCCGATCTCCCCAGCCGCTGCCGTCGCGGCGTTAACAGTGGTGGGCATGCCTCGTCGTCGAAGGCGGCGGGCAGGTCTCGTACAACTCCCTTCGCACGGGGCGGGAGGGTGAGGGGGGGAGAGGGGTGGACTCTAGGGCGACGCAATGCAGGTGGGGTCCGGGCAGTGGGACGACGACGTTTGCCTACGCGTGGCTGTAAGGCGCATAGGGCAACCGCAGGCGCGATGCTGCAGATTGAAGGTGGCGGCGTGGTACCTGCGGGCTCGGGCTCGATTAGATCGTCGAGAGTCGGTTGGTAGTGTGGGGGCTGCTGGATCGGCCTGAGTAATTTTGACGGCGGTCCTAGGGTTTCACTCGTGCCACGACGAAGATTTGCTTGATGCCTGCCCTCATCATCTGGTCGGAGTGTCGAGTTCCGGAAGCCTCCATCGGCGAAATCTCATAGGATAATCATGCTTGGAGATTGTCAGGCCGGATGGGATTCGGTCACATGTAACCATGTTTTTGCCGACCATTTGGTTTCACAGGGAGCGAGACGAAGCTTTGTAGTCTGTTGCCATCATAGGATATATCTTTAGTTTCATGGTCAAGTCAGTATGCGGAGAATTCATGGAAGCCGAGATCTAAGGACTAGCTATGGTGGTTAGTCCATGTGGCGATGTGGAATTGGCTTGGTAATTCGTGTATCGTAGTAGCGGCATCAGAAAGTGAGGGTGTAATAGGCACATGAGAAGTTCAGTGTCTAACCTTTTAGGGTGAAGACCCAAGGCCTGGCCTTAATTGGTTGTGGCAATGGACTTTGTTGAAAGTATTGTTTTGAGAGCGCCGGTTTATCTCTAGGGTGAAAACCTATGATCTATGATCGGGGATGACGGCCCTTGTGTTCTGTTTTCTTTTTGGAGGCGTCGCTTTTTAAGAAGTTGGATTTCTGGTGCTATCTTGGTGGCGTTTGGTCGACTGTTACATAGATTGATGTAGCGGGACTTTTAGTTCTTTTGTAATTATTCTTTAATTTTTGGTTGTGTGCATCCGCATTGCCATTAGGGCACTGCTTTATTGCAGAGGCTGGGTGTAATTGGTATCTTCACGATATTAATATATACTTGTTATCAGAAAAAAATTAAGAAGACAGTGCTCTGTTTTTAGAAAAAACCCAGGTGAAAACCTACAACAACCGGGCCAAGCCCACCCAAACAACACACCCACACTCACCAACACCTAAACCTAACAGAGGCCCGAACAACAGAGCCACACACAACACAAGAGACCACAAAGCGTCAAGAACAAACACTGCAAACACAACAAACCTACACGTCAGCGGCCATGACACCATCAAGCAACTGCACATGCCTTACCTATAGGCTATAGCATCCCCCGTTCTTACATTTAGGGTAGGCAGCAACCAAGGCGACAAGAAAATCACAAACCGCTCTTGCCAAGACACCATCAGGACTTCATTTTGGTACATGGAGAAAGAACGATGTTTTTGTGTGCAAAATGAGATCTTTTTAGTGTCTGAGTAATGTTACAGAAAGCGAAAGCACACATATGTACGAACTTACAAAAACAATCCCAAAAAAGGAAAATAACGAAGAAATCCCTCCAATGGTAGATGCGTCATTGCACGAAAGCCGAACACGCCAATTGTCATTGTAGTTGATGAGGCAATTATGAGAGTGCTCCACCGGATTCGAGGTGCACCATTTCTGCGATCCGCTTTAGCCATCCTTGGGTGTATCTCATAGCTTACAAACCCACGTCTGGACTCCCCAAACAAGCAATTCACTTTCGAAGCACCGCAAACTCGTAACAAACAAGATCGCCTTGGCCTGTCCAAGGACACATTTGTCATTTCAATTTTCTTTCGGAGTTTCAGTGTAGAGGTTAAACACATTTGAATCCATCGCTATTGACCTGTACAGCATAGCGTACTGTATGCCAGTACAAAATTCAAATTTTCGAAAACTGGAGCGGGAGAAAGCAACTACTACCCCTGAACTGCCAGCGGGCCCCACACCTCGCGTAGTCCGCGCTGCCTTCTCCGGAATCACTGCCCACTTTCCGCGCCCAGCCCAACTCGCCGTGCTCCTCCCAGCCCAACTCGCCGTGCCTACCAAATCCGCCGCAGCAGAGCACAGCTGCGTCTGGGTTGCTGGGGAGGCGGATGGGGCCGACGCGCGAGGTTGTGGAGATCAGCTCCGACGAGGACGGGGAGGAGTGCTCCGGGAAGTGGTCCGTCTCGCCCGGCCGCCTCGGATGGGTCGCGAAGCTCGGCGGCCCGCCGGCGCCTGTACCGCGGAGCAAGTCCGCCGGCCTTCGCGGCGTCAAGTACGAGGACGGAGAGGACGACGACTGCGTGGTTCTGGACAGAGACCCTCATAGGCCTGTCGCGGCTGCCGGTGTCAAGGAGAGGAGTGCACGGGAGGGTGGCGCGTCAGACGAGGTGGAGATCGTTGCCGTCAAAGGCGAGGTATGCATTGGTTTTTGCTCCTTTCAGTCTTTTTTATACCTTCCGTTTTGATCCGTATGTACTACCTCTATCCCAAGGCTTAAGGCCTATTTTTTTTTGAAAAGTCAAAGTATGTCAAGTTTGACCAAGTTTTTACCAAAAAATATTGATATGCAAAATACATAATCAATATCATTAGATAGATAATGAAATATATTTTCTTATGATGTCTACAAAATATCATGTTTATTGATAATTTTTTTTAAAAGTTTAGTCAAAGTTCAGTTGGTTTGACTTTTCAAAAAAAATATAGGCCTTAAGCCTTGAAATGGAGGGAGTATATGTTTTGTAGATATGATGACAATCATCGCATTGCTGTGCGCCTATGTACAGCATTTATATTTGCGAGTTGAATCGCAAATTTATTTTACACAAGTACATTTTTTACTGCTGCAGAACATATACTCTTTCTGAGTCAGATAATATTTAACCGGCTAAATATATGCATCACTGAATTTCCAAAACAACATGCACTATTCAACTTGTAACAAAGAGGTAGTCTGCTTATTGAGTAGTACTCCTTGCCTGCCTGTTCCTTGCTACATAATATGGTTCCTTGCCTGCCTGTTCTTACTGTTATAAGTGTCCGCAGTGTTTAGTCCATGTCATGTGTTCGACAGATATAAATGGGCACCCTTTTCGTATCGCATAGAAACTACACGACTACAATGTACCTGATTTAGCATTGTTTTATCAATTAGATTACTGTAAGCTAGTTTGATTTGGCAGATAGCATATGCTGACAACCACGGCTTCAGAACATACATCCTGATTTAAGTAGTATATCTAGTTGTTTAAAGATGCATCCCTGGATTCTCCAAAAATAAACAGGAATTATTCAGCCTGTGACAAGGAATGGTCTGCTTACCCTGTTCAGTCTAACTATGAACATCTGCAGTCCTTACTGTAAAAATCCAGACATAAATAAGCGAGGAGCCTTTTTTTGTAGAAAACAGTTTGCCTGCAGTAGCATTCCATTATCAGTTAAGCAGTAGCATTCCATTATCAGTTAAATTACAATGAGATGGTATGTGTCTGCAGATAGCATGCAAGGACTTCCCTCACTCGCGCAATTTATGTTCTGAATTGCCCTTCAGCACTACTTCTCACGTGAAGCATTGTAGCATGGTAAGCAACAAGCATCAAGCATTTATGTTATGATTGCAATGACCATACAGTAGCAGAGTAGACAGTTGAGTTCATGTTTTCTGTTCTCCAAATGCAGTGCTACTGTTTTGTATGTGATGCTCCAGCTCCGTGCAAGTATTGGGGCAAAGAGATGTCGAATGATGGCCATTGTCATGCTACTGACAAGGAAACAAAGTGGAAAACACTGAGGAAAGCATTCAAGTGCAAAAATCTGCCAGCGTCTTATCCTGAAAAACACAATAATGTTGTGTACCCAACAACACCGTCACTGAGACAGCAGGACTATTATGAGGACTACACAACGGAGGACTATTTCATATAAAATTCATTTTCAAGTTTTGAAGAATCTAAGATTTTCCATGTGTGTATTTTCTTATCTTTTGTTCATTTTCTAAATAAATATTTGTTTCAAATAAAAGAGGTTTCTAGGAACTAATAATTTCTCCTTCTTTGGGTGCTCTCATACAATATTTTATGCTTCTAGATTTGGTACTTGTATTACTAATTTTCAAGTTTTCAAGAATTATCTGATTTTCCATATGTGTATATTTTTATCGTTTCTTAATTTCTAAAATAAATATTAGTTGCAAGTAAAATATTTTTCTAGGAACTTGTAATTTCTCCTTGTTTGGGTGTCTTCCATACTGTTATTTTATGCTTCTAGATTTCGTATTTGTTTTACTTTTTGTTTCCCAGGATTGAAAAATAGATGGTTCCACGTTAGTCAAAATCACTATAGGATGCTTGGAACGTCTTGAGACACCAATGGTAGATGGTGTCACAAATCTAAGGAAGAATGTATCCGGTATATATTTTGACGACCATGTTTATACTTACCCATGGTGACGTCTGATATGTCTTCATATGTTATCCATCTTTCGTCTAAATTATTTCATCAAGAACCTTATTTCAGAAAATATGGCATAATAAAAACATTGCCCGTGTATAAATAAATATACTATCTACATTTCAAATTACAGCAACATATTCATGTAGGAAAGAATAATGGCCATAGTTTCTTCGTTTGACAAAACCTCAGGTTTGGTACAATTCAGAACGAGGAAGTAAATAAGAGTAAGAGAGGTCTATTTAAGTGAAAAATCATCGATACTTTATTGGTCTACATGTCAACAAATGAACACATCATTTTTGTATTCACTTCATTAGAACACCGGAACAACTATAAAACTATTTACCAGTATTCAAAATTGATGGTTCCTTAATTGAAATATCTTCCACATACATGTTCATAGCATACATATTATTTACAACTATGATTGTGTATGATCAATAAAAAAAGATAACCAGGCTAGAAAATCTCACAAAAAAGAATCACTAAGTATCCAAGAGCGAGTTATATGTCGAACCTTATTATTAAGGTATTGTAAGTGATATATATTCACAATGCTACGTAACAGTACCTCAACATTATTTTTATCATCCCTTATTATATATTAATGATGGGAGACACCCAATAAATCTCCATGACTATACACAAATTTTTTTTCATGGTGGTACTTCTTTGGTGGACCATTTTTATTACTTGGAGGGTCGACAAATCTAAAAACTTCAATTATACAAAATGCTTTTTTTATGTCCTATGATATCTTACCATCATGTTTTAAAACCTCATAGGGCTATTACTAAGGTGAATCTTAATTTTATTTGAACACAAAATGGAATTGGATAATTATATATCTAAAACCAATGCCTGATAATTTTAAGTTGATCTAATATTGCATGCAAGGACACATATTGTCATTAATGTCTATGGTATTTCTAGAAATAGCATAATAATCTTATGCATCAAAATTAAAATTGATAAAAATACTTTTTACAGCACAACTGATATTTTACTTGTCATATTATGTTTTGGTGGCAATAGAACCTTAATTGTTACAATTGCCTGATAGAAGTATCTATTATATAAAAAAATACTCACAAAATCTGAAAACGCTAAAGATGATTCTCTCGCAATTGCGAGGGCCACTGTGCTAGTTTAACTCAAAAGCAATTCACCTTCGAAACACGGTAACAAACAAGATCGCCTTGGCCTCTCCAAGGACACATTTGTCATTTCAATTTTCTTTCGGAGTTTCATTGTAGAGGTTAAACACATTTGAATCCATGTTTTTTTGACCTTGGCAAGAAAAAAGGAGGCGGTCTGTACACTGTACAGCATTGCGTACTGTACTAACGTTGCCAGTACAAAATTCAAATTTTCGAAAACTGGAGCGGGAGAAAGCAACTACTACCCCCGAACTGCCAGCGGGCCCCACCTCGCGCGGTCCGCGCTGCCTTCTCCGGAATCACTGCGCACTTTCCCCGCCCAGCCCAACTCGCCGTGCTCCTCCTCCCCCCATTTACCTCCCACTCCCGGCGGTAAATCCAAAGAAAAACCCATAAACTGCGACGGTGACTGCGGCCTACCCAACCCAATCCGCCGCAGCAGAGCACAGCCGCGTCCGGGTTGCTGGGGAGGCGGATGGGGCCGACGCGCGAGGTTGTGGAGATCATCTCCGACGAGGACGGGGAGGAGTGCTCCGGGAAGTGGTCCGTCTCGCCTGGCCGCCTCGGATGGGTCGCGAAGCTCGGCGGCCCGCCGGCGCCTGTACCGCGGAGCAAGTCCGCCGGCCTTCGCGGCGTCAAGTACGAGGACGGAGAGGACGACGACTGCGTGGTTCTGGACAGAGACCCTCACAGGCCTGTCGCGGCTGCCGGTGTCAAGGGGAGGAGTGCGCGGGAGGGTGGCGCGTTGGACGAGGTGGAGATCGTTGCCGTCAAAGGCGAGGTATGCATTGGTTTTTGCCCCTTCAGTCTTTTTTAAAGGAAATTCCTTCCGTTTTGATCCGTATGTATGTTTTGTAGAGATGATGACAATCATCGCATTGCTGTGCGCCTATGTACAGCATTTATATTTGCGAGTTGAATCGCAAATTTATTTTACACAAGTACTTTTTTTTACTGCTGCAGAACATATAATCTTTCTGAGTCAGATAATATTCAACCGGCTAAATATATGCATCACTGAATTTCCAAAACAACATGCACTATTCAACTTGTAACAAAGAGGTAGTCTGCTTATTGAGTAGTACTACATAATATGGTTCCTTGCCTGCCTGTTCTTACTGTTATAAGTGTCTGCAGTGTTTAGTCCATGTCATGTGTTTGACAGATATAAATAGGCACCCTTTTCGTATCGCATAGAAACTACACGACTACAATGTACCTGATTTAGCATTGTTTTATCAATTAGATTACTGTAAGCTAGTTTGATTTGGCAGATAGCATATGCTGACAACCACGGCTTCAGAACATACATCCTGATTTAAGTAGTATATCTAGTTGTTTAAAGATGCATCCCTGGATTCTCCAAAAATAAACAGGAATTATTCAGCCTGTGACAAGGAATGGTCTGCTTACCCTGTTCAGTCTAACTATGAACATCTGCAGTCCTTACTGTAAAAATCCACAGACATAAATAAGCGAGGAGCTTTTTTTTTTGTAGAAAACAGTTTGCCTGCAGTAGCATTCCATTATCAGTTAAGCAGTAGCATTCCATTATCAGTTAAATTACAATGAGATGGTATGTGTCTGCAGATAGCATGCAAGGACTTCCCTCACTCGCGCCATTTATGTTCTGAATTGCCCTTCAGCACTACTTCTCACGTGAAGCATTGTAGCATGGTAAGCAACAAGCATCAAGCATTTATGTTATGATTGCAATGACCATACAGTAGCAGAGTAGACAGTTGAGTTCATGTTTTCTGTTCTCCAAATGCAGTGCTAGTGTTTTGTGTGTGATGCTCCAGCTCCGTGCAAGTATTGGGGCAAAGAGATGTCGAATGATGGCCATTGTCATGCTACTGACAAGGAAACAAAGTGGAAAACACTGAGGAAAGCATTCAAGTGCAAAAATCTGCCAGCGGCTTATCCTGAAAAACACACCAATGTTGTGTACCCATCAACGCCGTCACTGAGACAGAAGGAAAATTATGAGGACTATACAACGGAGGAGGATGAGGGGGATTACTTCGAGACGGACGAGGAGGCCACAATGTGTGTCAGGAACCTACCCTATGACATTGACAGTGTGGACCTTGCAGAGCTCTTCGCTTATGCTGGAGTCGTCATGTTCTCGGAGGTGAGCCTCCCTAGCCCTTCATTGTCCTTGTCTGATCATCTATATGTGGCCATAATGTATGAAAATCTAAAAAAAAAACCTGCAGCTATTGTAGCAACATCACGCAGTTGTGAACTTCCCCTGTTGTATAAGGTACTGAAATCTAACCGGCTAGTCTGTGAGCTTGTGTGCTATGTTATGGTTGCAGTCGGTAACTATTCATGTGACATCAGTTTCGTTCATGTTGTTGGGTGGCAGTTAAGACAATGCAGTTATTAGGACATTTATGGGTGTTCTCTTTGATATAAAACACAGTTCTTTCTTTGTGTTTGCAGATATCTACGACAAGGTAAAAGGCCAGAGCTGTGGATATGGGTTTGTCACCATGAGCACTGTTCAGGAGGCTAAGAAGGCTGTGGAGTTATACCATCGCCGCGTGAGTATATTTGATAAATGATAACTTGGCTAGTCCCCTTAAGTTAAAAGAGACATGTTCTCCTTGTGCTCAAGTAATTTATTTTTTCCAGCCGGGCTTTCACCCCTTTCCATTTATAAAAACGGAAATAACCAAGTTCATTGTCTGTTATTACAAGCTAAGTAAGAAAGGGGGAGGGAGAAATGAAAGCGAGTTGGTGCAGTACCAGGAAACCTACTGTAAACGCTCGCCATCGAGACGTCACTGTAGGGCAAAAACCTGGTACCACAAAGTTTCAGCACGACAGAAGTTCAACCATCCATCACAAAAGCATGAGAGCATAGACAACATAAGTCCTCAGGAAGCAAACAGTAGCTCAAGATAAGCAGATCCACAGCAACAGACATCACGGGCCGCCCGTGATCATCAGAATAGGAGAAGCCCTAGAGGCTGATCTTGAGTACACCCTTGCCGCCACTTGCATCAACTGGGACGCCCCTTGAGCAAGAGCCACCTTGTCATCCACTTTATGTAAACCTGCCCAGTATAATAGTAAGGAACCAGCAAAAAACGAAATTTCACTGGGGGAATGCAGCTTGTGATTTTCAAAAGCAACTTTGTTACGAGTGAGCCAAATAGCCCAGCACAGAGAAGCAATCAGGATCACATAAAAATTTTCGTGATGAGGAAGGAAAGAATGAAACCAAGTCATGGCTTGCCAAAAATTGTCAGGAACCAAATTAGTCCCCATGGCAGTTCCCATCACCCCCAAACCACTTTAGCAACAGAGCAAGAGAAGAACAAATGGTCATTAGTTTCCACTTGGTTGCAAAAGGAGCAAATAGGAGATCCAGACCAATTCTTTTTTTCCATATTCTGTCTAGTGAGAAGCGCATCCCTACACAACTGCCACATGAAGATTTGGATTTTAAGAGGCAATTTAGCTTCCAAATCCATTTATTATTAGAGCCAGCAAGGTTCCTCTCCAACCACTGGTACATAGACTTGGTGGAGAACTTTCCATTTGCATTCAAAGCCCAGAAAACCTTATCATCATCAGGGGAGAGATGTAAAGATCTAACAACCCCACAGACATGATTCCAATGAGTTAAAATAACACCTCGAAGGGATCTCCTAAAAGGAATCTCAAAGTCCATCTCAACACATTTCTTGATGGTAATGTTCTGATCATGACAAATATCAAACAAGCTAGGGAATTGTTCAGCAAAAGGTAAATTTCCTTCAATAGGATCAACCCACAGCCTAGTTAGATTCTCATTACCCAAAGAAACTTTTCTCCCAGCCAAATAATTCTTCCTAATCCTCAAAAGAGATTTCCAACAGGGAGAATCAGTACTTTTTTCCACCACAGTGACCACACTATGTTTTTTAAGGTACTTAGCTTTGACCAGTTGTTGCCATAGACCATCATAATTTTCCAGCTTCCACCACCATTTACACAGGAGGCTAATATTTTGCCTCCTCAAATTCTTAACCCCCAGACCACCCTTCTTTTTGGATCTACAGATTATTTTCCAAGCCACCATATAATAGCCTTTCTTAAGTTTTTTTCCATGCCAAAAAAATCTACATCTGTGCTTATCCAACTTAGCCATGAAAGTTTTGTTCAAAAGAAAAAGGCTCATAACATAAGAAGGTATACTAGATAAACAGGCATTCACCAAAGTCAACCTGCCACCAGAAGAAGTAGAACCCCCCATCCAAGCATCCAACTTGACCACAAATTTAGCATCAACAAAATCCAGGTCAGAATTTTTGAGATCTCTAAAGGTAACAGGAACCCCCAAATATTTCATAGGTAGAAGACCCACTTTGCACCCAAACATGTCAGAATAAAATTCAGCAACATCATTATCACCTCCAATAGTGAAAACTTCACTCTTCTGATAATTAATTTTCAATCCAGACATGAGCTCAAACATATAAAGAAGCAATGTCAAATTTAAAGCTTTCTCATGATCATGAGATAGACACAGAACAATATCATCAGCATATTGCATAATAGCAACACCATTGTTAATCAGATCAGGAGCCAAACCCAATAACAACCCATTTTTCTGAGCCTCAAGCACCATCTTAGTTAAACATTGAACAACAGAGTTAAACAGGAAAGGGGATAGAGGATCACCCTGCCTAACCCCTTTGGCACTTTGAAAATAGGGACCATTGGTATTATTCATTTTGATAGAGACAGTACCATTATATAGGATTTTCTTTAACATATCTCTCCAAAAAAGGCCAAAACCCATAGCTTCATGACACCCCACCAAAAAAATCCAGTTTACCTTGTCAAAAGCTTTCTCAAAGTCCAACTTGAAAATGATTTCCACATGTTTTTTGGCATGAGTATGATGCATAATCTCATGCAAAGACATAATCCCATCCACAATACTCCTTTGTTTCATAAAGGCATTTTGATTAACACTAATCAACTTATCTAACAGGGGCTCTACTCTAATAGTAAGAGTTTTAGTGATAAGCTTATAAATACATCTGAGGAGACAGATAGGCCTATACTGACTAATCTTGTTAGCCTCAGAAATTTTTGGCAACAAAGTAATAGTACCATAGTTCAATCTGTTAACATCAAGGTCACCAGCATGGAAAGTAGTAAAGATTCTCATGATATCATTCCTAACAATGTCCTAGTGTCTACACCCGAATTTTTAATCCCAGATACCTGTTATGCCATACATCGCAATTCCAGGATTACCATTTTTGCGAGACATAACAGAATTGGATACCACAGTACATCATCCATTACAAACCATACATAAGGTCTTACACAAATAGGGATCTCATGATCCAGTTCTTAATACAACTTCAAGCAGCGGAAATACATAATAATAACGGTAGCATGGGCGAAGCTCCATCTTCGGGGTCACAGGCAATGCTGACGATGGGAGATGATCCTAGTTGTAGTAACCTTCATGGGGTACATCCTCCAGGTACTCCTCTTCATAGTCTGGCCACGGGAATAGCCAGGGACAAAGCCATGAGTACTCTTTAAGTACTCGCAAACTGATACTAACAAGTGCAGGGGTTTTTTGATAATAGGACACTAGGCTCTAGGGTTGTTTTGCAAAGGCCAGATTTACCTCTACTAAGTTCCAAAGCTAGTCACAATTTTATAACTCCTACGTGGGAACTTGTATTTCATATCACAACCCTGTTGTGGTCAAGTCAAAGTCTCAATTCATTTCACCAGTCATTTTGAAAACATCTGACGGGGGAACAGTATGGCCACTCCAACTGTCCATAACCGCGGACGCGGCTATTCGAATAGTTTGACACTCTGCAGAGATTGTACACTTTCACCACAACATTCGATACATCCGTCAGGAGCAAATCCCGAATTCACCATACTCAGTATGCGGATAATCAATCCTAACCTTTCAATTACACGCCCTAGTATAAGCACCTCTCCTGTGAGTTTGGCCTCCCAACCATGACCAACTGTCATCTTGGGTACTGCACAGGTGGACAATCTTCACAAGGTAGCCTCAGCTCAGACCTTGGCCGTGAGGGAACTAATACTAAGGTATATAAGTTTCCAGTCAAGCCCTACCCAATCTTCGGGTATTGTGGTTGTACGATAAAATTGGAATGGTATCGCATCCAGACAACCATCAGTTTTCTAAAGGGGCTAAGGCTCATGCCTCAATATTTTCATCACCAAAATCATCTGGTGTTCGGAAACACATGTCAAAACATCTCAGTAGAAAAGATCCATCATTTTAAGGTTTTCATAACCATTTTCACCAAGTATTCCCATCTAAAGTTGATCAAGTTTTATGCTTAGCACTAGCATCTACAAGTGGGGGTGAGTACTAATGAGGGGTGGTAAACTAGTGGAGTTTTAACTAAGTTCAATCTCATGCCTTAGGATGACATCAAGATTATCTAGCTTAGGCCAAATTTTATGCTCTTTATGCAACCTTTAAATATCTTTCTAGAATCTACAAGTCACTTAAGTAAACTCTAAGGAAGTAGCTTTGATAAAGAAATAAAGTAGAAAGCTTGCAAATAAAACTAGGAGGGGGTATCAAGTGGGTATGATCACATATGCTTAGGGCATATAGTGGACATGGTAACAAGTAAGCGTTTGTTTGCATCAATAGAGTATCTTGCAAGTGTTAGCTTGCATAATTGCAAGTATAAGCTTGCATAGGTCAACTTGATTAGTAAGGCTTGCACAGTATCAGTATAAGCTTGCAAGTATTGGCTTGCCTTGTGCAGAGCAGTGGTTGAAGTTCTCCTCGGCTTCTTCTTCGTAGTATCCTCCTTCCTCCTCGTATCCTTGATCGGTACTAGCGTCTATAAATAAATAAGAGGTACACAATCACCAAACAATACTTAACTACTTGCAATAATCACACAAAAGGTCCTATAGATGATCTAGCATCATCACTAACATTACAAGATTAAAGCTTGGTTTAATTCCTTTTATTTTTAGAAAAGTAATTTCTACTCATTGAAAAACTACTTAAGATTTAATATTCTCCAAACCAAACATGGGATCATGTTGACACATGTCATCACCACATATTTTAGTCCATGGGAATGTGATTTAAAGTGGTGTCATAATTTAATAAGGTTTTACCCTTTTATTTTAATTAAATAAGTGACTAGAAATGCCTATGTGGCATTCTTTTATTACTTGGTCATTATTTCTGTAAGTAAACCTATATATTTTTATATATTCTGAAAGGTATGGTTAAATGTGATTTTTGAGAGTTGGAATTAACTCAAAAGCTATTATGGTTTAAATTTGAAAAATGTTTGAATGCAGAAAAGCTTCTGCCTTGTTATTTTTACCAAGGATGATCTACAAATCCAAATGAATTGAATCCAACGGGCTTGGATTCAGCATTTCCAGACCTTTCTAACAAAATTGGTTTTATTCAATTTGGTTCACTGAATCGACCTGGGTTGATTTTTGAATCTAGGTGCAGAAGTGTGTTTGAAATAAAATGGAAAAGGTTAAATTCAAATGACTGGGCTGCGCGGGAAGCGATACTGGGCCGGCCTGCTAAGCACAGCGCTTACGCGGGCTGGTTAAGTCACTGTCCCCATGCGTCAGTGAGACGAGAGGGTGCGAAGCGGTATGGGGCGATGTGAGCCGTGGGATCTTGTTCTAATCTAACGACTGAGGGTCATCGTCGACGTTGGGCAACGCCGGCGAGACTGAAACCTAACGCGGCAGGTGAGGGTCGTTGGGGGCTCAGGCGAGGGTCGGCGAGGCGGGCGAACGACGAAGTCGACGACGGCGAACCTCCTGGTACCGGCAGCTTCTCCTGGGGCGGATCCAATCGCTGGCCCCCTTCTTCTCCAGCAGCGGCAGGCTCTGGTGAAATTCCGGCGAAGTGTTGCGCGCCTGGCTCCGGGAACGGGGTGGAACGATCAGTGAAGAGAGGGGAGTGAGATGGTGTGCTCAATTCGGCTGGGGGTGGCCTCTATTTATAGTCGCGACGACGAGACCGGACGGGATGGGCAGGCGACGGTGGCGACATGGCTACGGGCTGCTAGAGGCATGGCCGGCGATGGCGGTCGCTTGGTGGTCTCCTGGCGATGCTCTACGGCTTTAATGCGCTTGTAGGGGCGGTGCCAAATGGTCTGGAACACGCGATGCTCTGCGCGGCAGAGGCGGCGTCTCCGACGGCGAGCGGTGGCTGTGAGGCATGGGGCGGCGAACGGGGATGTCTGGCAGTCTCCTGGGTTGGTGGTGATCATGTATGCACGCGGCGAGGGCGGCGCGGGGTCTGTGGGCGTGTGTCGAGGGCGGCGCTCTGGCGCATGCTCGGCATGGTTGACAGAGGCACGGGCGCGGCGTTCCTGGGTGCTCTGGTCGTTGTCTTCGAGGCAGGGCTGGTCGAGAGGGGGCGGTGAGGCATGGGTGATCTTCCAGACAAGGTTGGCACGGCTAGTTTCTCTCCTAACTTGCTGTCCACACTAGGGTGACATGGTGAGCTTCGGCTGTTCACCATTGATGGCATTGCCAAGCTTACAGTGGTGCTAGTGCTTGGTTTAACTTGCTCGATGATCTACTGAGGTTGCTGTGAGCTAGAGAAGGAACAAGTTAGGCTCCAATCACTGCTCACAATAGTGTTTAGATTTTAGAAGATTTTTGTCTGCAAGGTGTTTGATGAAATGGCCGCAAGAATTCAAGTTTTGAATTTTGAAAAGATTTTTGGTGGGTGTGCTAGGTTGGTGCTGGTGAGTCTGCAGATGCTTGGGTTTTGAAAGTTGAGCTTGTTTGAGTGGTTTTTGAAAAAGTGGGATCTTCCCATATGATAAAGATTCAATTTTGAACTGTCCTTTAAACTATGCATTTGAATGTTTCTGAAAGATCACAAAGTGGGCCTTGATACTTTGTTATGAGTACAATCAAGGGTTGCAAAGATCCAAACAAGTTTCTGTTAAGTTCTGAAAGTTTGGGACAGCCAAAGTAGGCATGGGAGTTAAATTGGTCAAAATGACCATTCACTCAATTTGGTTTGTTTTGATTTATTTGTCTTTGGAAAAAGTGTGGGGATTGTTTAGATGATGTTTATTTCACCTAAGAATCCCTCTACAAGCAAAGAAACACATAAACAAAGCAATTGAAAAGAAATTCAAATTGGGATGCATACACACATGCATGCTTTCATATTTTTATTTAGAAAAGTTTTTGTTAACCCTAATTTTGATGATCCAAGCTTTGTATTTTTGGGATGTTACACCCAGCAATGCTGGTAAAACTCAATGGGAATGTTGTCTGGACCAGGAGCTTTATTTTTAGCCATGGAGAATAAAGCATGCTTAATTTCCTCCTCAGAAAAAGGATCTTTTAGCTTATTATTATCCTCCTCAGTAAGTTTCTCATGAGGCCCCCACATATCAAAATTAATAGGAAATAAGTTCCCAGGAGCAGGTCCAAAAAGATCCTTATAGTAATCAGTTGCATGATTAAGAATGTTCTGAGTCCCCTCAATATTTACATCATCCTTTGAAATGGAAAGAATAGAGTTTTTCCTTTTCCTCCCATTTGCCACCCTATGAAAATAGCTAGTGTTAGAATCCCCTTCCAGGAGCCACCTAGCATGAGCTTTTTGGTACCAATGGGACTCCTCCTCAGCATACAATTTCATTAACTCAACCAAAATGTCAGTTTTCCTCAAACTAACATCAGAAGGAAGCTCACTATCTTCTTCCAAATTTTCAATAGAGGTTAACTCCTCCTTGAGCTCCATTTTTCTTATTTTATTATGCCCAAACAAATTAGATCCCCACCCTTTGAAATACTTTTTGAATCTCTTCAATTTAATGTTAAGCACATCAATAGGGTCAGAACTGTGGACATTTTTATTCCAAATTCTTTCAACAGAGGGAAGGAACTCCTCATTCTTAAACCAGGAAACATCAAACCTGAATTCTCTCTTGTTATCAGTTAAAGCAGGACTAGAACCAGTATCAATCAATAAAGCATTATGATCAGAGATATCTCTAACCAACTTCCTGACAGAGACCAGAGGAAAGAGAACCATATCCAGCTTTTCTAAAGTGGGGGAGAGATGCTTATTAGACCAAGTGTATTTGCCACCATGCATAAAAATTTCCCTTAACCCATGGGTGTGAATTATAGAATTGAAAAGATCAGTAGAATGAGAACCAATGAACATAGTATTTTTCTCACCACTATGCCTCAGTACATTAAAATCACCTCCCACAATAAAAGGCATGAGATTTCCATGACAGAAGGAAGCTAGCTCAGTTAGGAAATCCTCTTTATTTTCTTCCTGTGCAGCCCCATACACCACAATGAGTCCCCAGTTGCATTTTCTGACTTTATCCCAAAGGACAAAATGGAGCATATATCTGCCAATCTTAAAAGCATTAACATCAAGAGTGTCAGAATTGATACCACACAAAATTCCCCCAGATTTCCCAACAGAAGGAGACCATTTCCAAAAATATTTATTACTAGGGTCAAGTTTTCTAAAGAAGCTCAACTTATAGTCCTTCTTCATAGTTTCTTGGATACCAATGAAATCTAAGGAATAACTAGTCATCATATCATTCAAGCAAGAGGAAGCACCTTTCTTACCCACTCCTCTAACATTAAAGAAGGCTCCTTTCATCTATATCTATGTGGTTTGGATCTATTCCTGACATTTCCACCAGGATGCAGGGCAGAAATGTCAACATTTTCCATTCTCTTTTTTTGACCTCTAGTTAGGGGTCTAGAAATCCCCACAGTAGGTTTCCTCTTAGCACTCCTTTTTTTCCTACTCTCAACCAGAGTAAAGGAGGAATCATCAACATCAGATGAGTCTTCCCAAGCCATGGATAAAGGAGTACTGACTCCAGTATTATTTTCAATATATAATTGTTGAGGAAAGGTTTTAGGTTCATTTTTCTCATGCAAACCACTCCTAGCATGCTCCAGTTCTCTTAGTAAATTAATAGAAGAAAAATTATTATCAGGAATTTTAACTCCCATCATGGATGCTCTAGTAACAATTTCATTATCAGACAAAACCGCAAAAGAATTCCCAATCAAAGGATCAGAATTAAGATGCTCATTACCTTCCAGAGTTATTTTCTTGGAAACATTGGCCACTTTTTCCATCACATGTACATTTGCTTCAGCTTGGAGCCTCTGACTGAATCTTTCAGAATTATCATCAATTACCACTATCTCCTCCATGGAAGAAGAATGAGATTGCACAGTGTAAGATGGAAGTCCCTTAGAAGGAGTAGAAGCATCAACAGAAACATCAGTGATGACATGAAGAGAAGGCCACTCAGTAGCAGACAGAGAATTCCCCAAAGTATCATGAGCCTGATAAGACAAAGAGCAAGGAACCAGCCATTTGTTTGATGCTACAGGAGAATCCATAGGAGCTGAAGCTTCATGCTCCCTGACCATGGATTCAATGAGTAATTCATTCCCCAGCATAGTACTGTCATCATCAGAAACCTGTTCATTGTCCAGGCCTGGTCCCCCAGTTTCCTGAATTCCATGTTGCCTAACAGAGCCAGTCTGACTACAAAAAATTTGTTCTTCAGAAGCCTCATCAGTAGCAGTGGCTGTTGCAGTTAAGCTTTGATCCATTCTAGCTCTTTTTGGAGAAGGTGCACTGTTACCTCCAACAGGAATTTTGCTTGATTGCTTAGGAGAACCTCCAACCACCACTTTGTCAACCTCAAAGAAGTCATTAAAATTGTCCCCCAAACAGCCCTTAGCTTTAGCAGGAAGAAGATCAACATCTCTGCACCCAATGAGCACCCTCACAAACTCAGGCTTATGCAGAGTAGAAGCATCTAGATCTAGAGAAACCCCCACCAAGGATCCCACATAGAAAACAATAGATTCAGTTCTCTTATCCAAAGGAATGTTACTTATCCTCACCCAAGCTTTCTGAAGAATTGCTTTAGCCCCCACAGAAGCAGTCCAAGTAGACAATCTCACAGTAGCATCAATAGACTTGAGTCTCATAGAAGCCCCATAGTACACAACCCTTTCTACCTCTCTGGGATTAGGGAAACGCATGATGTACTGATTCGACCCAATTGGTCTAGCAGTGCAACGCCAACTATCACCAAACACTATATTGAACTCCATGTCAAGCTCCCTAGCAGTAGCATTACCCTCAATAACAGAAATGACAACACTGCTGGATCTCTCCTTGTTTTGCTTGGAAGTACTAGAATCAGGTATATAAAAGAAGCCCATGCTAGGAGATTGAAAAGCACACATCTGAGGAATACACTCCCAAGGAAGAACAGCCTGGCACACATGGCTAACATGACCTAGTTTCTTACATCGCTCACATCTAGCCGTAGGACATAGCACAACAAGATGACCCTTAATTTTGCAGTTGGAGCATATGGAATCACTTACAACAGCAGGCGAACCGGATGAATTGTTCTTCCCAGAAACATCCACCAGCGAGGCAGCCTCTTGACATCGTTGCTCAGATTCACGAGCAGCCATTTCCCAACGATCCCCAGAACCAGATCCATGAGGCCCAGCGCTCGAAGAGGCCTGCACATCTTCACGATTCCAAACCAGGCGGCCCCGACCCCGGTTGGGGGCAAAATTGCCCCGACCCCCAAATCTGCCACCACCCTCCTTCATAGCAGAGGTTGCTCAAGTAATTTATATGTATGAATGTCTTGCCCCAGGTTTGCAATTGCATATGTTTCCTGT
Source organism: Avena sativa (assembly GCA_916181665.1). Lineage (NCBI taxonomy): Eukaryota > Viridiplantae > Streptophyta > Magnoliopsida > Poales > Poaceae > Avena > Avena sativa. The sequence continues at coordinate 376,362,460 of OV702279.1, read as the reverse complement.
AATAGGTTTCTGGTAATGTGATGTGGTTTTTGTTTCTCATTCTAAATCATTTTCATGACAGCTTGTTTAAAAAAAATTCATGACAGCGCCTAGCTTCTGATTTGAGGAACAACTTTATCTGAAGCCAACCTAATCGGCCTCTTAATTATAAGATCTTTGTTTTACTGTTTTATGCATTCATGTGCAATTTAATGAGAGTTCTCTGAGGTGGAATTCATTTCTTGTAGTTGTTATTTACTACTTGAGGTGTGTGTCATGTGTACTTCCTATGCTTAAGAAGTGAAAGTTTTCCTATTTATCTATTTAACGTGGACAGGAGATGGATGGCATTCCTATGACCGTGATCAAGGCAACTGCAACTAGTGGTGCCCAGGCAGAAGAAAGACCGTCTCCTCGTCGATCCATGTCTTCTTCGTTCAAGCTCTACGTGGGGAACCTTCCCCGGAAAGTGGACAACTCTAGTCTGAAGCAGCTGTTCAGCGCATATGGTGAAGTGATCAATGCCAAAGTTGTTTACCAGCACGGAAGAGAAGCTTGGCGCTCCTGGATATTTGGCTTCGTCACAATGGCGACATGGGAAGCGTCAGAGCACGCCATTTGGTACCTCAACAAGCAGGTCAGTGAGTCAATGCATACTTTGGTTGGTTTCCCTGCCATCATATATATATCGAATGATAACATGGCACAGTTTTATGCTTTGACTTTGAATTGTGCAGCTATGGAAGGGGCGTAAACTGCGGGTGCGAGTTGCAAAAGAGAAGGGCCACGCTGTATCATAGCGTGATGCTGATTTAGAATTAGAGCCTTCATTAGCTTTCTTGCTATATGCTTCCCTCTTTTACCCGTTACTACACCCCCTAACAGATAATGTCATGACATTAGGTTTGGTTAGTAACGGAAAATATTTAATAACACCCTTGCTATACGCTTCTCTCTTTTATCATGTTGGTCGCTGATTTCACGTATATTTTGAAAGAGACAGTATTTTGCATCAGAGTTGGTTTCATGATCCAAATTTTGTTACTAGGTTATTTACCCAAAAATTCACTGGCATTGGATTATTATGAAACACTTTATGTTTTGATTTTAAATTGTGCAGACTTAGTGGGGACGTACATAAGTTTTGGATTTTACTACCTGGCAACCATTCTATGAATTGTAAAACCGAACGGGCATTCGACACCAGTTCTCTCCTGACCAGGCCAAACGCGGAACAAGACTTTATATAGCAAATTTCCTTTACGCCAGTTCTCTCCATCGTGAGCCATCGTGAGCTTAGCCAAAAAGTAATTAGCTAGCTGAATTCAAAACAAAAATTCAAAATATTTTCTAGGTCAAACAGTTTGACCGAATTAAGATCCGTTTACACAGTTAGGCTAGTCGTGACGAGATCTTCGAAACTAGATCCCATGTTGGTATGTTTTGACAACTTTTTTTTGATCAAAAGTTATCCACCCGTAACACAGGAGTTATCCGGGCTTCAGTATACAAGTTATCCATCCAATAACATATAAGTTATCCAGTACTACAAAATTTACGCATAGTCACGTGTTATAGATAGGTAATTTTTTTATTTATCCATAAGTTACACATCAGTAACACGAGAGTTATCCAGACTTCAGTATATAAGTTATCCACCTAATAACATATAAGTTATCCACCGCTATAAAAATTCACCTAGGAACAGAATATAAAGTGTTATTCTAACGGCTCGGCCTTGTTGCTCGTCACCTCTCTCGTAGCATACGGACTACTCAATCTCGAAAGTCCATCGCGTGAAACATCAAACATAATTTTATTAAATCTATTTTTTTACATATGATAAAATAAATATAGTCTTATGCTCTATCACCCACCATCTTACGCGCAACCAGTAGTCTAATGCTTTAAGAGAGATAAAGTCTTTGTAACCTAACACCTAGGCTACCGTGTTCCAATTAAACTTGCTCAATATGTATGCAAAAACATATATACCCAACACGTTTATATGGTGAATAACTTATGTCTTATAAGATGGATAACTTACATATTATTTTATGGATAACTCACGTATTAGGGATGTGTAACTTTCTGGGTCTAATTTTTTTATTAAAACATATCAACATAGAATCTAGTTTTAAAGATCTCGTCACGATTAGTCCACCGGTGAGAACGGATCATAAATCGGACAAACGTTTGAGTTATAAAGCTTTTTATTCTAGTGGCTCGGCTTTGTCGTCGTTCTCGCGGCGTACGCACGACTTAACCTCGAAAGGCTACCGTGTCAAATATTAAGTATAATTTTTTTAAGAAATTAAATCTAAACTTCTTTTGCATATGATATAATAAATATTGTCTTATGCCATACCACCCATCACCGTAAGTCGTAGCGAACAAACGCGCAGCCAGTAGTCTAACGCATCAAGGACGGTAAAGTCTCAGCAACCTAACACCTAAGCTACCGTGTTCCAATTATATTTGCTCAATATGTATGCGAGAACGTGTATACCCAACATATTTAAAGGTGAATAACTTATGTCTTAGAGGATGGATAACTTACATAATATATCATGGATAACTCACGTGTCAGGGATGGATAACTTTTTAGTCCTAATTTTTTTTATCGAAACATATCAACATGTGATCTAGTTTTGAAGATCTCGTCGTGATTAGTTCAACGGTGAAAACGGATCTTAAATCGGACAAACGTTTTGTGTTATAAAGCTTTTTACATTTTTCGAATTTTGCATTAAATGCTGACATTCATTGTTGAGAATTAGGAAGAGGAAGGAACTGGGGGTGATGGAGAGCCCGTCAAGTTTGACATCTACATCAGATCAGTTGCGATCGATTCCACGTAAAGTCCGGTTAACTAGAGAATAGGGTGATTGATCTCGTCCGTCTACCAAAAATCCAATAATATATATGAGCCCGCTAGGTTTGGCCAACTGCCGACCGGTCTACGGTTAGATTTCCCCTAAGTTTTACTATCATCTTGGTGACCGTTTTCAGGCTTATTTTGAGCAGAGGGATTCTGTATCACAGCTGGTTTCATCATCTGAATTGTTGCTATCCATCCAATGTGTAAACAAAAAGTCAAAAACTGAACTTACACATTCAGACATCCTAAACTTGTAGTTTCTGTAATGGATATCGGGGAAACCTTTTATATTAGTATAAAAAAAATAACATCCAGACATTCTACAAGGCGACTTGCTTTGCTTGCCCTCCTGCCGCCAGTGGTGCCGCCGTCGTCTCGTTTGTTGTGATCTCTCCGGTGCTGCTTCCCAACCTGAACGGACGACAGACTCCGCCATGGACGTACACCGCCTGCAGCGGGACGGCGTCGATGGGCTGGGAGGCCATTGTGGCCGTTGAACGTGTCTTGCCGTCACTGTGGGCGCCGGGTGGACTGCTAGAAGGTCGCGACACGCCGACGTTGTGGTTCACGATCGCTAGAGCGGGGCAATGTGAGCTGCTGGCCGGCGCTGTCCCCGCCTCTCCAGCTGTTTCTTGGTAAACACCAGCCGCTGCAAGGTGATGCTTCTTAGGAGGCAGACGTGCCGCCGGGATTTGCACCGGTGGCGGCGGGATCACGGCCTCCACGGCCACACCGCTCGACGCGACCGAGGAGGCATCCGCGACGACAGAGCCGGCACCACCGCTCGTCACATGTCGGCCGCGGCGGCGCTTGCGTTGGTCGGAGGGCGTGACCGAGAGAGACAGGTAGTCACGCGGGGCATCTACGTCGGCCAGGGTCACATCCTCCGGCCGTTTCCACCGCCGGTATTTCGCTGCGGCGCGTGCAGAGCTATGCGTGAGCGACAGCTTCAGGTATTCAGGCGGCGTCTCCCGCAGCAATTTTTTCAGGCACGGCACCTCCGTCTCCGACCCGGCCGTCTTTTCTTTCTTTCGATCCCCCGCCGGACGGGGCTCGCCGTCGCCGGTGCTCGTGTCGCACGCCGAAGCCGAGCAAGATGGATCAATTGTCGTCGCCGGCGTGCTGCTATCGATCGCCATTATATTGATCCGCGCGTCAGTTGGTTGGTTTCTGCTGGCGTTGCCGATCGCTCGATGGAGTGCGTGCGCGCTTCAGGATAGTCACGTCAGACCGCTGAAGCCGGCGTATAAATAGACGGAGATGGCTGGATCAACCGGAGTGAGTGAGGATGGGACACTGGTTCGGATTCGGAGATGAATTCGACTCTCCGTCCTGCTGCGAACAGATCCATTGTGTACTTGGATTCTACAGAGGCGAGAACGGTGTCCAGGAACGGATCGAACGCAGAGTAAAAACAGTTAAGGAACAGGACGACGAGTCGGTGTTGGCCATGATACCTGCTTCAGAGATGGATACTCCCACAAGATTTTTGACGTTCTAGTTCTAAGATCAAGCCTAGCCTGCAATCACACTCGAATCGCTAGAACTTGGCAGCCATTTACAGTCCAATTGGACTCCTCGGGCATGAAATCTGCTTTTCGTTCTGCCATTTATATGCAGTTAACAGAACTAGCCACAGCGTGGGTGGGTGAGATGGCATCATTTTCTTCAGAACTCGCAGCTAGCGTGAGCAAACAGATTCCTTATCAATCAGAGCTCAACAATTAGTTATCAGTTAGCACAAGTAAACATATACGCTTGTCAGATTGTCCAAAGTAGCAGCACCTGGATTCATCAACTATCTACTGTACTGATGGAAATCGAATTACTAGAACGGCACAAAATTCATATTTGTCACCGCTCTTACGAATTGGTAGGAGCGACAAATTTTTTTTTTGCGAAACATGTTGATGAATTAATACATGTTAGAAATGAAATTGCAGCTAGATAGATAAACAAAAACGATCTCTTATCATATTGTGAGTTGGTATACTTCTTTTTCTGCGGGAAATGAGTTGGTATACTTCTTCAACTGACAAGTGACAACATGAACAAGGTGTTTGTGCTCAGATTATCCGAGAGGACAAGTGGCAAAATATAACACAAAGAAAATTTAACCAAGCATCCTTAGAATCCAACCTTAGTATTGAATTTCAGAGTTACAAATAGATTCAGTTTTGGAGATCAACACAGAGTAATAAAACAATTTGTAATGGAGCATTGCGATTTAAAATTGCTCTTTAGCCATCTTTGAAGTTCAGATATATTAATTGTCTTTCAGTATTCTAGGCATGTAAAAAAGAACAAACTGATAAATCAAGTGCAGCCTTCTCCATTTTCACAACTTATGACAGAATGAGATCATGAAGTTATTAAAAACAGTGTTGAAAAGATTACTATTGATGCCATCTAAATGAATAAGAAAAATCACCATTAAAATTCTACATACTATTTCATGAGAGTAAACTAAGTAATGATAAATTAAGTAAACAAATTCTATCGTGTGTGAAAGGAATGGTTGTTGTACACCAGAGACTACATTCTTGGCTAAACTAGCAAGAACCAAATATTATGCTTGTCCGTTTGCAAATTGAAATAAAGAGAAATTAACTTTATGCTGCAGGATTTTGGATACAAAACACAAGCATTTGTCTTCTCATCAGAGCAAGTGGTTTATGGACAAACATATTAGTTGCGTGCTGCAAGCTTATATATAATACAACAACATGCAGGAGAGAAACAACCAGTACGAACTAAGCATGACACATAACGACTAGTAACATTCATATATCTTCTACATTCTGAAGTTCGATTTGAATCTTAGGAATCCATTGCTGAATGCAGTAGATCATTTTGTACAGCATCACAAGGGTGAGATAACACAAGATGCGAAAACAGGGCAGTCAACATTTTTTGCTTTGAACAGAGGGAGAATCAATCTTTAGAAAGGCTATCTAACACTCTTTCCGTACCCACCCAGGCACTTGTCAAAGGGATCATCCATTGAGAAATCATGGGCATCCACATGGTTTGTGGGTCTGGCATATGTGTCACTTCTTAGTTCAATCTGCGCATCTCGAGAAGCTCTATTCTCCACTTGAAGCTGCCTATGTTGATAACACATCCATTCATCGCTTTCCTCATAAAGAACTCCGATTTCCATTTTCTTGAGCGCTTTCGCATTCAAAATAAAGAACTTGGCAAAATCAATTGGTGACCTCTTGTTACCATCATAATTCTTCAAGACGACTTTCTTTAGATGGACTTCGAAGCATTCAACTGGATCAAGTGGGTCATACTTCCGCAGATTATTCGTATCCTTTTGTGGATGCAACTGGTGATAGACAAAAAGGGTGATATAAAGGCAGATACAAAATACTTATCCGCAAGATCATAAGTCTGGCACAACGCTAATTTTGACATTTACAGGAGAAAATATGAGTACTCACAATGACATAGAGCTTCTCTAAGCAAGGGAAGCACTTGAGGAAGTCAATAATGGCATCCAGATTAGCGCCAATAGAGTCAAGAGCCAAAATCTTCATTGTGTGCATTTTGGTTGTCAAGCTGATGGCAATCATTTTCTGGAGAAAAACAAAAACAAGCGAAGATGAGAACAATAGCCTGCATATGGAAATGCTGAATGCGCCAATTGTCGGTTGCTGCTACCTGGAAAATGTTGGTACCAAGGTGGAGTGTGGATATGCCTTCGGACAAGAAACCCAATATCTCCAATTTAGGAGCACAGATCACCCGAATGGTCGTCGGACCATCATTTGGAAAATTTGGTAGCAACCTCTCCAGGCTAGGGGCATCCTCAATGAGCAGCTCACATTTTGAGCGGAATGCATGGAGGTTGATGCTCCTAAGAGTCGGGGAGCTGATGCAAAGCCGACCAAACAAGATGCCGTGCAGCGACAAGCTTTCCAAAACAGCGCAGCCAGAGATCATGCACTGCAGAGAGTCCTCCGAGATGCCAACGTTGTACAGGATGAGTTGCTTGAGGTGCGGAAACCTCGGCCGCGTGACCCGGTCTCGGAATTGGCAGCCGTTGAGCCTGAGCACGCGGAGCGTCGGCGCGAAGCGGGCCAGAGCAGGCGGCGGCAACGGGTAGCGTTTCAGCTGCAGGTTCGTGACCTCGAGCTCCTGGAGGCCGGCGAGGGTCGCGGAGCAAAACCAGCCGTCGACCTCCGCGTTGTTGAAGCCGCGGAAGAACATGAGGCGGATCGAGAAGCGGCGGGCCGGTCCGCGGTGGTCGGAGAGGATCTTGGAGACCACCCTGTTGCGCTTGCTGTCTCTGCGGAGGGTGGAGACCGCCGTGCCGCGCGTGTGGTCGTTGCGGAGGCCGCAGACGACCGCGAGGTTGAGCGGCGCCATGGGGGAGCGCCAGAGGGGGAGCCACCGGCGGGAGAGCACCTGCGTGCGGGCGCCGTCCCTGGTGGGCAGGAGGGAGATGACGGTGCCGAGGACCTCGTCGGGGAGGCGGCTGATGATGTCTAGGTCGTCGAGGGTTTCTTGGTCCTCGCCGCTGCCGCCCGCCGGTGGCACATGCTGGCCTTCGTCTCCAACGGATCTACGCCTCTTGGGAGCGCGCATTGCCGCCGCCATCTCCTCCTCCTGCTCCTCCATGGACGGCGACCTGCGCGGATGTGGTGAGGGGATTGAGGAATGGGGAACGTTTTGGTCTGCTGCTGCGAAGTGGGAATTGAAACCGAGCTCGGTCACTCGTTCAGACTTGTGACCTCCCGGGGGGGAGAGAGAGAGAGAGACAGGTCGCTGGTGGCGGACACGGCCCACGGCAAGATGCAACCCGGCCCATACCACTCGTCTATCGCAAAATCTGAAAGGGGATTAAGGAGAATATAAATTTTATCTCGGTCCTTTCTTTTTGTCAGATCTGCCTCCAGAGGTAGTTTAGTAGCTAAGCAAACGTGTCAGTGGTTGTGTTCAAGTTTAAGAAACGTGTTAGTGAAATTGGAGCTTCGCCAATCAGAAAAGAGCAAGGATCAGTGAAATTGAACCTAAGCTCGCATGCAGGATCAGTGCGTTTGGGCCGGGTGACATTTGCACACTTCAATTTGTAAGACCAACTTCCTCAAGCATCACCGAGACACCTATTGTTTTCCACCTTGTTGGGCAGAATCAAGGGTACAACAGTGGGAGATTTGAGCCGCCGATCGCCGCTTTGTCATCGAGGGGTGGGGGATCTGGCCGTGGGAGGAGCTTGACAAGGACATGTGTCGTCTTCGGATTGCGTCCGTACGGGCGGCGAGGCGAGGCGAGGCGCGCGAGCCTACACTACATCAAGCACCACAGGCGGTTTGTAAGACACTTGTTGGATCACCTCAGTTGATTACCAGCACTATAAAAACTGATACAGGAGGTTGATTGTATTGAGACTCGAGTGCAGGAACGAACGGTAATTTTGTGGGGTAAGTAAACCTGTCATGAGTATGCTCAAGTTTTCATAGTTACACAATCAATAGCTGGTGAAATCGGAGCTTCTCCACTTCAATCAGAAAAGAGGAAGAGACTTCATAAATCGCCCACATATTACTTTCTACCTTGTTGGACAGAATCAAGGGTACAAACATAACATCTCTTTCTGGAAGTTCAGTACATTCTCGCTCCCTAACACACTAAGCAAGCCCTGCTTGATTGTTACAGACAGGTTGGCTGGTTGGTTTTTGTATTCAGTCAGGGTGATCTGACTGGTAAGATGGCCCCAATGTAGATTTGGAATCTCAACTAAATTTAGGAGGCCAAGTACCAACAGTAAGGTTCAAGATTTTGTACCATATAGAGGAGCAAATAGCCAAATATGCATCTGAAGCATCTTAGCTGAGATATGTTGTACACTTGTACCACATCAATAGAATCCTAGAAAGTTTCAGAGACAAGATAATAAGAGCACCCGTGGTTTGTCTGGCAGAGTGCCAGGGTGAACAAACAGATTCTCTATCAGTCGGAGCTAACCAGTTGGTTATCAGTAAGTAAACAGATAGTCTTATCAGATTATAGAAACAGATAGTCTTATCAGATTATAATGTAGCAGCAATGGAAATGAATCACTAGAGAACGACATGATTCATCATCGTCACTGTTTTTCGAATTGGTAGGAGCAATAATAAATAATACATGCTTGAAATGAAAATGCAGCTGGAAAGTTAATGAAAAAAAAACGACATCTTACCATATTATGAGTTGCTATACTTCTTTTTCTGTGGGAAATGAGTTGGTATACTTCTTCAACTGACAATGAACAAGGTGCCTGTGCTTAAAGTATTCAAGAGGAGCAAGCGACAAATGTAACTGAAAGCAAATTTAACCAAGCATCCTTAGAATCCAACCTACTTAATATGGAATTTCAGAGCTACAGATCGATTCAGTTCTGGAGATCAACATAGAGTAATAAAACAATTTCTAATGGAGCATTGCGATTAAACTGGTTCTTTAGCCATCTTTGAAGTACATATATATATATATATTAATTGCTCTTTCAATATTCAAGCCATGTAGAAGTAAAAAACTGATAAATCAAGTGCAGCCCTCTTCATTTTCACAACTTACGACAGAATGAGATCATGAAAATATTAAAAACAGTGTTGAAAATATTACTTTTGATGCCACCTAAATGAATAATGAAAATCACCATTTAAACTCTACATACTATTTCATGACAGCAAACTAAGTAATGATAAATGTAAGTCAACAAATTCTAAATGTGTGGAAGGAATGGCCGTTGTAGACCAAACACTACATTCTTGGCTAAACTAGCAAGAACCAAATATTTACTTGTCTATTGGCAAAGTGAAATTGTGATTCTAAGGACTTGCTGATGGAGATGTAATGAACTGAAGGCAGAGAAATAAACTTTATACTGTAGGATTTTATTTTTGAACAATATACTGTAGGATTTCAGGTAAATAAACAAAAGCATGTGTCTTCTCATTAGAACAAGTACACAAACATATTGGTAGCCTTCAGGTACAACCTGATTACAATACGACACCAAGCAGGAGAGAAACAAAAAGTCCCAACTAAGCATAACACATCACGACTAGTAACATGCATATATCTTCTACATCCTCAACCCATTGCTGAATGAAGCAGATCACTTCGTAGAGCATTACAAGGGTGAGATAACATAAGACGGGCAAATAGGGCAGTCACACTTTTTTTGCTTTAGACAGAGGGAGAAGGGATCTTTGGAAAGCGTATCGCATGCTTGCTGTCAAAGGGATCAGCCACTGACAAACCCAGGGTATACTCATGGCTTGAGGGACAGGCATATGCATCACTTTTTAGTTCAATTTGTGCATCTCGAGAAGCTCTATTCTCCACCTGAAGCTTTCTACGCAGATCACACATCCATTTGTCGTTTACGCTGTTAAGAACTCCAATTTCCATTTGCTTCAACACTTTTGCATTCAAAACAAAGACCTTGGCAAAGTCAATAAATGCCCTCCTGTCGTCCTCGTAATTCTTCAGCACCACCTTTTGCAGATGGAATTCCAAGCATTCAATTGGATCAAGTGGGTCATAGTTTACAGAATTATTCATACCGTTTCCTCGTTCCAACTGAAGATAAAAGAAGTGATATAAAAGCAGTGTCAAAATACTTGTTCACCGGATCATAAATCTGAACAAATGCTCCTGATTTTGACATTTAGAGCAACTAGCATGAATACTCACAACGACATAGAGCTTCTCTAAGCAAGGGAAACACTTGAGGAAATCAATAGCTGCACCCAGCTTAGCGCCAGTAGTGTTGAGAGCCAAAATCTTCATTTTTTGCATTTTGGTTGTCAAGTTGACTGCAATCATTTTCTAGAGAACAACAAATCAGGCGCAAACAATAGCCTATGTTATGTATAGGTATGTCGTACGCGCAATTGTCATAGCTGCTGCACCATACCTGAAAAACAGAGGTCCCAAGCTGGAGCGTGGATATGCCTTCAGACAAGAAACCCAATATCTCCAACTTAGGAGCCTGGATCACCCGGATGGTCGCCGGACCGTCATTTGGAAAATTTGGCAGTAACCTCTCCAAGCAAGGGGCATCCTCAATGACCAGCTCACCTCCTTTTCGGCGAAGGGGATGGAGCTTGATGCTCCTAAGAGTCCGTGAATTGATGCAAAGGCGAGCAAATCTCACCCTGCTCAGCCGAACGCTTTCCAAAACAGCGCTGTTGGAGATCAAGCGTTGGAGATAGTCATCCGAAATACCCACGCTGTACAGGCTGAGCCGCTTAAGGTGTGGAAAACTGGGTAGTGTGGTGTGCTTGTGGAATCGGCAGTAAGAGAGGTTGAGCAGGGTGAGCGTGGGAGCAAAGCGAGTCAGCGCGCGTGGCAGCAGCTGGTATTTTTCCTCCTGCCAGTTGCTGATCCCAAGCTCCTGGAGCCCTGTGAGCGTCTTGGAGCGGAACCAGCGGGCGACCTTGGCCAGGAAGCCGGGGAGGGAGATGATGTCGAGCGACAAGTGGCGGGTCGAGCCAGGATGGTCGGCGAGGATCTTGGAGATCACCGCGACGCGCGTGTCGTTGTCGGATAGGGTATCATCCGCCACAAGGTTGAGTGGCGCCATGGGGGAGCGCCAGAGGGGGAACCATCGGCGGGAAAGGACCTGCGTGCGGGCGCCTTCCTTGGTCGGGAGGAGGGAGACGACGGTGCCGAGCACTTCGTCGGGGAGGCGGCTTATGAGGTCCAGGTCGTCGAGGCTTCCCTGCTCCAGGCCGCTGCCGCCCCCCGGTGGCACTTGCTGGCTATCGGCTCGAACAGATCTGCGCCTCTTTGGAGCGCGCATCGCCACGGTCGGCTCCTCCTCCTCCTCTATCGCCGGCGACCTGTGCGCCGGAGCAATTTTGTCTGGCGGGGATGTGGACTGGGGAGTGGGGATTGGGGATTGAGGAACCAGGGTTTTCTTCTGTGCGAACTGGAATGGAGACCTTGCTCACTGTCACTGAGGCACTGGTTTGTGACGTTTGTCGCACAGGAAACGGGTTGATGGTGGCGGCCACGGCCCACGGCCCACAGAAAGATGCAGCCCAGCCCATAGCACTCGTCCATTTGTTTTTTATTTGTTTTTTTAGGGAACATACCACTCGCCCATCGCAAAGGGGATTAGTCACTCTGAATTTATTTATTTTTAGAAACACAATACAATCGTAGGCACTCTGAATTCTGATCAAGACTTTTTTTTCTTAATACTCTGATCGAGACCTTGAAAGTTCAGGATAAGAGTACATTTTTTTAGGTCGGCCTCTAGAGGTACTTTAGTGGGGTAACTAAACGTGTCATCGGAGCTTCTCCACTTTAATCAGAAAAGAGGATGAAACTTTATAAATTTACAAACGCTCACACATTCTTCCCCACATTGTTGGGCATATTCAAGGGTTCAACATAACATCTCTTTCTGGAAGTTCAGACTATGCTCGCTCCCTAGCACAATAATCCCTCTCTTTCTTTTTTAGGAAAGCACCAAAGCGTCACCACTACATCTCCAAAGGACCATGATCTCCTCTCCGCTTGCCATCACCTGAAGAAGCCGATGGGCAAAGTCCGTGCAGCCGACAGCGGCAGCGGGTCTCTGGGTGTCTCTGACAGGGATATATAACTTGACATAGAAAACTCCCCCCAAAAGCCGACATAGACAAGGACTATAAACCATCAAAAAATCCTGATGGGGCATTGTACAAGGAAAACATGACCGAGGGTAAGAGTAGCAACATCATTTCTCTGATACAATCAGAACATACAAAAACATAACAATTTTCTGCACGATAAAGGAAAACAGCAAGAGCTGAAGCGGCAGCAAATATGCTTACAGAGATGCGTAGAGCACCAAAAAACTCATGCACACGCCCTGTCCCGCCCTAGGCATTTATCTGGGACGAAATTAATCTGCAGTAGTCTGAAAAAATATCAACATACTGGCAATTCTAGTCCTAATTCAGGTCTCAACCAAGCGTCAGTGACAGGCACTCCTCGACTGTGTCCAGCAGGTTTCAATTCTCAAATGCAGCCACGACACGTTCTTTGTGGTTCAGTTGCTTGTTCACTGGAAAAGAAGGGAATAGTGCATGCTGAGATACTGTTCCAAGCGAGAGAATGTGGTAACTGTGAGGTATAAAGCTGTGTAGCTCGGAGAACACAAACAGCCAGCTTCAGTTGCATGTAATCGAGGCGCCATCCTTATGTCCACCTATATATATCAGAAATTGGTACACTGTCCTTTTTATTAGAAGAAACTAGGAAAAAGAATCTACTCTATGTTATTAGTCTTCCATTTACTTATGGACTACCTACCATATATGTTCATGAGCTAACCATTAATGATGTTCCATTTACACCACACATATCTGAAATTAGAAACTGCACTTATTAGGCATAGATCTTCAAGGTAAACCATGTACTGGATGCAGCTTCAGCGGAGGCGTTAGCTTTATCTAAAGGCGCGTGCTAGGCATCCCCGGACGATGGGAAGGCTCCCATCGTCCTGCTTTCGCTGCTGCTTCGTGTCCAAAAATCGCTCCAAATCCCACATTTGCTGCAAAACACCCCTTTTTCCTACATATGTTCCTGCTTTTGCTTCGAAAGCAAAAAAATGGTTCATTCTAGAAATAGAACGTCCCGCCGAAGACCTCGTCAGAGACCTCGCAAGAGATCATGCAGCAAAAAAAATATATGTAATGTAGCAAAACCGACTTCACCGGAGACATCATCGGAAAAAACTCGTCGATGACTCTCGACGGAAACCTTGTAGCAAAAAGTTAACATTGTTGTAGAAAAATCACAAGACGGTTGTAGCAACAAAGTTCTTCTAATGTAGCAAAAAACTAACATCGCCGGAGACCTCGCCGGAGACTTTTCTAGGCACCTCGTCAGAGACCTCATCGGGGATGTCGTAGCAAAAAAAATAGGAGAACTATTGTAGCGAAATATTTATACTATTGTAGAAAATCCATTGGTCGTCGGTAGCTATGACACCAACTGTCGGTAGCAAAAATCCATCGCCGTACAGGCAGCAACAACATCAGTCGTTGGTAGCAGACCCTCGTACCCCTTGCAGCAGCGCCGTCGGTCGTCGGTAGCAACCACGACTACCGGGGATGTCGACATCTCCAACGAGGACGGGCTAGGGTGCTAGAGAGGCGGCATCCTACAGGCAACGCCGCCATTCGTATGGTGCCATGCCTCGGGCGGAAACATGGGCAGGCTCGCGGGAGGGGCCGGCCACGGGGAGGCGCAGCGGGCGGCAGCGCTTCAAGGGGAGCCCGCGGAAGCAGCTTCGACGGAGGCAGCCGATGTGCGGGTCATGCGCGAGCGGTCACACGGAGGCGGCTGCGGCCGGCGGCGGCAACCGACACTACTGTGCGCGGCCGCGGAGGGGCGTGGCGGCAGCTGCCGGCACGACGCACGGGAAGGGCGGAGGCACGGGGAAGAGATAAGATGGGGAAAGGTGAGATGTGGGTCCGCATGGAACACGTAACCAGCACACAACGCGCAACTCGCGCGGTTCCGCCTCTCGACCCGGACGACGATCGTCCGGGTGAAGGGAATCATTTTCCTTATCTAAAGGCCTCGAGTTGCTGGAAAGTTTGGAAGTGTCTTCCATCAGTATAGAGTCTGATTTCCTAAGCCTGATCCAAGCTTGCAATTCAAAGAATTGAAGTATGGTGCCCCTTCTCGGCAATTCTAGCAGGAACATTGCCCAAGAGAAGCCAACACAGTGGTGCATTATTTAGCTAAAGAATCGTACATCATAAATTCTGTAATAAGTTGGGAAATGATGTGGTAACTCTGTTGGCTAAAATGAGCCGTCAGGCTTCCCCCCCCTAAAAAAAAGCAAGAGAGATATAACCCAGCACCAACTAACCATGACACATGCATACTAGTAGGTTTCAAGCGTCTTGGACATTCCCAAGTCTGGATTTGAATATTGGGTTTAGGCATCAAAAGTCCTGAATCCATATTTGCTCCAGAGTCGGTAACAAAGCATTGCCGAACGGAATAGATCATTTTGGGTTGTATAACATCCCTGAATTTTTAGCTCTTGTAGTAGAACAAACTCTGGTATTGTTTGCATATGATTCGAACAAACCAAATTCAGTTATGTATATATTTGTAATATCTCTGCATTTGAAAAATTAAGTTATGTATATATTTGTAATATCTCTGCATTTGATTGGGTTGTTGTGTATACGCGCTGGTTGGGACTTTAATCAAAGCTGTCTAGTTTGGTCGTGCATCTAGGTTACTGTTGGTTCTCTGTCATTATGGAGTTGAGTCAGTGCACTAGGCCCTGCTTGCTTGTTGCATACAGGTTTGCTTGTTGGTTGTTTAGGTATTCAGTCAGGGTGATTTGACTGGTAAGTTGGCCCCTAAAAGTCAGACACCAATGCAGATCTGTAATCTCAGCTAAATTTAGGAGGCCAGGTATCAACAGTAAGGTTCAAGATTTTCCACCATATAGACGAGCGAATAGCCAAATATGCATCCGAAGCATCTTAGCTGATAATATGTTATATCACATCTATAGAATCCTGGAATGTTTTGCCAGAGTATGAAAGTTTCATAGCCTTGATAATAAGAGCACTTGTCGTTGTCAGGCAGAGTGCTAGGGCGAACAAACAAATTCTCTATCAGTTGGAGCTAACTAGTTGATTATTAGTTAGCACAACTTCACAAGTAAACAGATAGTCTTATCAGATAATCTAATGTAGCAGCACCTGGATTCATCAACTATCCATTGTACCGATGGAAATCGAATCACCAGAGCACCGCAGATTCATCATTGTCACCGCTCTTAGCAATTGGTAGGAGCAACAAATAATACATGCTTGAAATGAAATTACAACTAGAAAGTTAATGAAAAACAAAGATCTCTTACCATATTATGAGTTGGTATACTTCTTTTTCTGTGGGAAATGAGTTGGTATACTTCTTCAACCGACAAGTGACAACATGAACGAGGTGCTTGTGCTTAAAATATACGAGAGGAGCAAGTGCCCAAATATAACAGAAAGCAAATTTAACCAAGTTTAGTATGAAATTTCAGAGCTACAAATTGGTTTGATTTTGGAGATCAACAGAGTAATAAAACAATTTCTAACGGAGCGTTGGGACTAAACTGGTTATTTAGCCATCTTTGAATTAATATATTAATTGCTCTTTGAATATTCAAGACATGTAAATATAACAAACTGATAAATCAAGTGCGGCCTTCTCCATTTTCACAACTTATGACAGAATGAGATCATGAAATTAGTGAAAACAGTTTTTAACAAATTTCTTTTGATGCCACCTAAATGAATAAGAAAAATAACCATTTAAACTCTACATATTTCATGACAGGAAAACTAAATAATGAAAAATGTAAGTCAACAATTTATAAATGTGTGAAAGGAACAGCCATTGACCAGACACATACTTGGCTAAATTAGCAAAAAACAAATATTATGCTTCTCTACTGGCAAACTGAAATAGTGATTCTAAGGACTTGCCGACAGAGATGTAATAAACTGAATGCAGAGAAATAAACATTATACTGTAGGATTTTAGATAAAAAAAAAGAAGCATGTGTCTTCTCATTAGAACAAGTCACAAACATATTAGTAGCCTTCAGGTACAACCAGCTTACAATACGACACCAAGCACGAGAGAAACAAAAAGTACCAATTAAGTATAACACATAACGACTAATAACATTCATCTACCTTCTACATCCGCAGATCACTTTGTAGAGCATTACAAGGGTGAGATAACATAAGACAGGCAAACAGGGCAGTCACATTTTTCTTGCTTTACACAGAGGGAGAAGCAATCTTCAGAAAGGGAATCTCGCGCTTCCAAAGGGATCAGCCACTGACAAATCCATGGTATACTCATGGCTTGAGGGACAGGCATATGCATCACTTTTTAGTTCAATTTGTGCATCTCGAGAAGCTCTATTCTCCACCTGAAGCTTTCTACGCAGATCACACATCCATTTGTCGCTTACGCTGTTAAGAACTCCAATTTCCATTTGCTTCAACACTTTTGCATTCAAAACAAAGACCTTTGCAAAGTCAATAAATTCCCTCCTGTCACCATCGTAATTCTTCAGCACCACCTTTTGCAGATGGAATTCCAAGCATTCAATTGGATCAAGTGGGTCATAGTTTACCGAATTATCCATACCGTTTCCTCGTTGCAACTGGAGATAGAAAAATAAGTGATATAGAAGCAGTGTCAAAATACTTGTTCACCAGATCATAAATCTGAACAAATGCTCCTGATTTTGACATCTAGAGCAACAAGTATGAATACTCACAACGACAAAGAGCTTCTCTAAGCAAGGGAAACACTTGAGGAAATCAATAGCTGCACCCAGCTTAGCACCAGTAGAGCTGAGAGCCAAAATCTTCATTGTGTGCATTTTGGTTGTCAAGTTGACTGCAATCATTTTCTAGAGAACAACAAATCAAGTGCTAATGAGAACAATAGGCTGCATAAAGGAATGCCAATTGCGCAATTGCCGTTGCTGCACCATACCTGAAAAACAGAGGTTCCAAGCTGGAGTGTGGATATGCCTTCAGACAAGAAACCCAATATCTCCAACTTAGGAGCCTGGATCACCCGGATGGTCGTCGGACCGTCATCTGGAAAATCTTGTAGTAACCTCTCCAGGCAAGGGGCGTCCTCAATGACCAGCTCTCCTTTTCTGAGAAGCGCAAGGAGCTTGATGCTCCTAAGAGTCCGTGAACTGATGCAAATGCGAGAAAATCTCACGCATCTCAGCCGAACGCTTTCCAAAACAGCGCTGCTGGAGATCAAGCGTTGGAGATAGTCATCCAAAATACCGACGCTGTACAGGCTGAGCCGCTTAAGGTGCGGAAAACTCGGTAGTGCGGTCCTATCATGGAATCGGCAGCAGCGGAGCTCGAGCAGGCTGAGCGTCGGCGCGAAACGGGTCAGCGCTCGCGGCAGCAGCTGGTAATGGTATTGTTTATTATGCCGGTTGGTGATCCCAAGCTCCTGGAGCCCTGTGAGCGTCTTGGAGCGGAACCAGCGGGCGACCTTGGCCAGGAAGCCGGGGAGGGAGATGATGTCGAGCGAGAAGTGGCGGGTCGGGCCTGGATGGTCGGAGAGGATCTTGGAGACCACCGCGACACGCGTGTCTTCGTCGGAGAGGGTATCATCCGCCACAAGGTTGAGTGGCGCCATGGGGGAGCGCCAGAAGGGGAGCCATCGGCGGGAAAGGACCTTCGTGCGGGCGCCTTCCTTGGTGGGGAGGAGGGAGACGATGGTGCCGAGCACGTCGTCGGGGAGGCGGCTTATGAGGTCCAGGTCGTCGAGGCTTCCCTGCTCCAGGCCGCTGCCGACCCCCGGTGGCACTTGCTGGCCGTTGGCTCGAACAGATCTGCGCCTCTTTGGAGCGCGCGTCGCCACGGTCGGATCCTCCTCCTCCTCCTCTATTGCCGGCGACCTGCGCGCCGGAGGAATTTGGTCTGGCGGGGATTCGGGATTGGGGAATCAGGGTTCGTCCAGAGAGAGAGAGAGGCTGGGTGTGTTGTGCTTGTGCACGGAAACGGGTTGCTGGTGGCGGCCATGGCCCATCGCAAGATGCAGCCCAGCCCATAGCACTCGCCCTTTTTGTTTTTTAGGGAACATCAACATACCACTCGTCTCTAAGGGGATTAGGCACCCTGAATTCTGATCGAGACCTTTTTTTAATACTACTCTGATCGGGACCTTGAAACTTCAGGATGATACTTCTTATGATTGTATTCCTGTTCTCCGGCAAGCAGGTAACTTGGGCATTGTTAATAGGTGGTTTAGTGAAAAGGTAAAACCACTTCGTACTTTATTATTAGGCATAGATATAGGATTAGAGTAATTAGTATCCTTAAGAGCTAAGTAAATGTATCAATGAGAAAGTGAAAGTTTTCCTAGTTACGCTGTCAATACTGAAGTTACAAATCGGAGCTTCTCCACTTCAATCAGAAAAGATGAAGAAACTTAATTTTTTTTTTCGAAATGGGGAGCGTAGCCCCGGCCTCTGCATCAATTGATGCACACAGCCATTCTTTTATTGCATAGTTCTTAAGAAGAAATTTATTACAATCAAAGATCCGCTAGGGTTGAGACATGTATCAACCAGCGAAAAATAAAAGACAACATAAAGCTATCTATTCTGAAGTCTACTAATATGCCGCCATCCAGTAGCCTAGAAAAAGAAATCTTGTGCCATCATTAATAGGCGGTTGCATCTAGTAAGCATTGGTTCCTGCTGGTCCACCGGTAGCAAATGAGACCAAAGTTGTATCCAGTGCACAGCGAGTCGGATAACCTGCAAAAAATTTGTACCCATTTGTTTGTTAAAAATAATGCTATTGCGGCTTGTCCAAATGGACCAACATAAAGCTGAAACCCGACACGGATCCTAGCTTTATTTTTTTTATTCATCCCATTTAACCAATTACCAAACATATTAGTAATATTTGTTGGAGGGGTTATGTTGTATGTAAAGTATATCATGCGCCAAATAATTTTTGCAAAGGGACATGAGAGAAAAAGATGTTCTATAGTCTCCACCGAGTCACAGAAACAACACTTTTGACACCCCTTCCAGTTTCGTTTTTTTAGATTGTCTTTCGTTAGTAGGACTTTTTGATTAAGAAACCACATGAAAAAATTTATTTTTAGTGGAATCTTCAACTTCCATAAGTATTTGCTTAAGAATCTAGCATGACCATTCAGTAAGTCGAGATACATAGATTTGACTCTAAAAATCCCATCGGAAGTAAGTTTCCACATGAACATATCCATGCCTTGGGTAAGTTGTACCGTCATTAGTCTCTGGCATAAGTGCAACCAGTTATTCCACTTATCACCAGTTAAAACCCTCCTAAAGGCAATATTTAAAGGGGTTTGCGACAAAACAGTTGTCACGAGTGTTGGAGATATGCCCTAGAGGCAATAATAAATGTAGTTATTATTATATCTTTGTGTTTATGATAAATGTTTACATTCATGCTATAATAGTATTAACAAGGAAACCATTAATACTTGTGTGAATTGTAAACTTAAATTGAAGTCCCTAGTATAGCCTCTATACTTCACTAGCTTGTTGGTTGATTAAATGATTGTGGTTTCCATATCATGAACATTGAGATGTTATCAACAACAAGATCATATCATTAGGAGAATGATATGGTGGACATACTCCTATTGATAAGCGTAGCATAAAGATCAAGTCATTTCAATAGTTCAATTGCTATATGCTTTCTGATACATAGTAACCTAATTCCTTCGACCATGAGATCATGCATATCACCTTTACCGGATGGATGCTTTGATGACATCAAACACCACACCGTAACTGGGTGGTTATAAAGGTGGCATTGAGTGTTCGGAAAGTATTGGTTGAGACACATGGATCAAGAGTGGGATTTGTCCATCCACATGACGGATAGATATACTCTGGGCCCTCTCGGTGGAATGTCATCCAATTAGCTTGCAAGCATGTGACTTGGTCACAAGGGATCACATATCACGGGAACGAGAAAAGAGTACTTATCAGTAACGAGGTTGAACTAGGTATGCAGAGATACCGACGATCATAACCTCGGATAAGTAACATATCGTGAGACAAAGGGAAATTGGTATCGTATGTAAGTGGTTCATTCGATCGCAAAGTAATCGTAGAAATATGTGGGAGCCATATGAATTTCCAGATTCCTCTATTGGTTATTGTTCGGAGAAGTGTCTCGATCATGTCCGCATAATTCACGAACCGTAGGGAGACACACTTAAGGATTCGACGTTGTTTGAGTAGTTATGGTATTATGAGAAAAAGACCGAATGTTGTTCGGAGTCTCGGATGGGATCCGGGATATCACGAGGTGATCCGGAATGGTCCGGAGAATAAGATTCATATAAGGAAAGTCCCGTTTCGGAGTTCGGGAATGATTCCGGTGTTTTCATCGGGAATGTTCTAGAAGGTTCCAGATTGTCCGGCACTCCGGGGGGGAGGGTACATGAGTGTGTCATTGAATGATTGCATCATGTACTAAGTGTTCTTGCTGTTCCAAAAACATGAAAGTCAAATTGCCAGTTTGAAAGTCAAACGGCTAAAACAGGAAACTGTGGGAAACAAGCAAGAGGAGTTGGAACCAACTTGGAGGAGGAGTCCCACTCCTCCAAGCCGGCGCCCAGCCCAAGGCCGACTTGGGGAGGGACTCCCCTCCCCTGGCCGCGCCTCCCCACCCATAAAAGGAGGGGCAGGGCTCCCCTCCTAGAACACACAAGTTCCTATCTTCTACCTCCGATTTAGAGCCGTTTTGGTTTAGAGCTTCTAATTGCTTTAGCCAGCGGTTTAGAGCCTTCTAATTGGTTTAGAGCCTTCTAATTGGTGTGTCTAATTACTAGACCACTAATAGCCTCTCTCATAAGCTCCACCATACTCGCACCGGCTTAAGGCGAAGCCCTGCGGGATTTCCCCTCTACTTCCGGTACCACGCCGTTGTGCTGCCGGAATCGCGAGGAGAGTGCTACAACCTCCGCTGCCTGCTGGAACAAGGGAGAGGAAGGTCTTCGTCGAGTACCGAACGTGTGACCGACTACGGAAGCGCTGCCGGAACGTGGCGCCGGAAGGATCGTCTACACGATCTTGAGATCGGAAAGAGTACGACTACATCACCCACGAGAATCCGCTCTCGTTAAACGCTTTGGAATCTTCGAGGGTGAGTTATACCATCGACTCGTTGCTACAATCTAGTAGATAGATCTTGGCTTGTTTGTTTGTATGCGATAGAAAATTTTTGTTTTCCATGCTACGAACCCCTACAGTGGTATCAGAGTCGTGTCTATATGTAGATCTGTTGCACGAGTAGAACACAATGGTCATTGTGGGCGTTGATGCTTTTATTGTCGATTACTTCTTGTGTACTTTGCATCTTGCGGTATGTTGGGATGAAGCGGCCCGGGCTAACTTTACATGACATCGTTCATGAGACTTGCTCCACGCTTGACATGCAACTTGTATTGCATAAGTGGCTTTGCGGGTGCCTGTTTCTCCTAGCATAGTTAAGATCCAATTTACAACGGGTTATCAACAATGCTAGTATCAATGTTGTGGTTCTTGTTCGTAAGTTAGAACGACACTTATTGAAAGCCCCAAACCACGTAAAATATGCAAAGAAAGTAGAGGCGTCTAACTTTGTTTTGCAGGGGTGTGCAGTGATGTGATATGGCCATGATTGTGATTATATTTGATGTATGCAATGTTCCTTATTGTAAGTTGGCAACCGGCAGGAGCCATATGGTTGTCTTTAATTTATGTTAAGACCCGCGTGTCTATTCAAAGTAGTTGTAATAGTTGAAGCCGGTGGACGACAACCATGGAGAAGCGTCATTGACCTTGATGCAATGCCGGTGATGATGGAGATCATGTTCGTGCTTGAAGATGGAGATCGGAAGCACAAAGAAGAAAGGCCATATCATATCACATATATATTGAATTGCATGTGATGTTAATCCTTTATGCATCTTGTATTGCTTAGTAGACGACGGTAGCATTATAAGATGATCCCTCATGCACATCAATTTCAAATCATAAAGTGTTCACCCTTAGTTAGCACCGTTGCTAAAGCTTGTTGTTTCGAAGCACCACGTGATGATCGGATGTGTTAGATTCTGCAAGTGTATACAACGTGAGCAAGCCAGATTTGCTCATGCAGAAACTAAGGTTTGATCTTGACGAGCCTAGCATGTACAGACATGGTCTCGGAACACGGATCACCGAAAGGTAAAGCATGAATCATATAGTAGATGTGATGAACATGTCGATTGTTCGCCATTGAAACTATGTCAACTCTCGTGATGATCGGTGTTGATATGGTGGATTTGGTTCGTGTGATCACTAAAACAATGTGAGGGATATTGTTTTGAGTGGGAGTTCACCTAGTTTAATTTTATTATTAATTTGAACTCAATTTGTCATAAACTTAGTCTAAAATATTGCAAATATGTTGTAGATCAATGGCAGCCCCTACCATCAATTTTAATGCGTTCCTAGAGAAACAAAAGTTGAAAAACAATGGAAGCAACTTCGCGGATTGGTTCCGCAATTTGAGGATTGTCCTCACAGCTGGTAATTTGACCTATGTGTTGGATGCACCGCTGGGTGACCCACCTGCAGCTGATGCTCCCGATGAAGTAAAGAATGTTTACCTCGCTCGGAAGAATCAGTACTCCATAGTTCAGTGTGCTATCTTGTATGGTTTGGAATCGGAGCTTCGGAAAAGGTTTGAGGATTCAGACCCATATGATATTGTCGAAGATCTCAAATTGATTTTTGAGACTCATGCGGCAATTGAAAGCTATGAGGCTTCTGAAAAATTCTTTAACTGCAAGATGGAAGAGGGCAGCTCCGTCAGTGAGCATGTGCTTAAGATGTCTGGGCACGCAAACAAACTTCAAAGCTTGGGTATAGTGATTCCTAATGCTTTGGGGATTTACCGTGTCCTTCAATCACTACCACCAAGTTACAAGAACTTTGTGATGAACTACAACATGCAGAACATGAACAAGACATTGCCAGAACTCTTTGCCATGTTGAAATCTGCAGAAGTGGAGATCAAGAAAGAGCACCAAGTGTTGTTGGTCAATAAGACCACCAAATTCAAGAAAGGCAAGTCTAAGCAAAAGGGACACTTCAAGAAGGGTGGTAAGAAAGCTACCACGCCGACGAAGAAGACCAGGGCTGGACCTAAGCCTGATACTGAGTGCTTTTACTGCAAGGGAGAAGGTCACTGGAAGCGGAATTTCCCAAAGTACTTGGCGGATTTGAAGAACGGCAACATCAAGAAGAAAGGTATATCTGATATACATGTTATTGATGTGTATCTCACTAGTACTCGTAGTAGTGCCTGGGTATTTGATACTGGTTCGGTTGCTCATATTTGTAACTCGAAACAGGTGCTGCAGAATAAACGGAAGCTAGCGAAGAACGAGGTGACGATGCGCGTGGGAAACGGATCAAAGGTTGATGTGATCGCGGTCGGCACGCTGCCCCTTCATCTACCATCAGGATTAGTTTTATACTTAAATAATTGTTATTTGGTGCCTGCGTTGAGCATGAACATTATATCAGGATCTTGTTTATTGCAAGACGGTTACTTGTTTAAATCTGAGAATAATGGTTGTTCTATTTATATGAGTAATATGTTTTACGCACATGCACCTTTGATAGATGGTCTATTCTTATTGAATCTCGATAGTGGAAATACACATATCAACAACATTGAGGCTAAACGTTTGAAATCAAGCGATAATTCGACCTATATGTGGCACTGTCATCTTGGTCACATCGGAGTGAAACGTATGAAGAAACTCCATTCCGATGGACTTCTTGAATCACTTGATTTTGAATCACTTGAAAGATGCGAAGCATGTCTGATGGGTAAAATGACTAAGACTCCATTTTCTGGTATGATGGAGCGAGCTACGGACTTATTGGAAATCATACATACCGATGTGTGTGGTCCAATGAGTGTAGCATCGCGCGGTGGTTATCGTTATGTTCTTACCTTCACGGATGACTTGAGTAGATATGGGTATATCTATTTCATGAAACATAAGTCCGAAACTTTCGAGAAGTTTAAGGAGTTTCAAAGTGAGGTAGAGAATCAACGTAACAAGAAGATTAAATTTCTACGTTCTGATCGTGGAGGTGAATATCTAAGTTACGAGTTTGGCGAGCATTTGAAGAAATGCGGAATACTTTCACAATTGACACCGCCGGGAACACCACAGCGTAATGGTGTGTCTGAACGTCGTAATCGAACTCTCTTAGATATGGTTCGTTCTATGATGTCACTTACAGATTTACCGCTATCATTTTGGGGTTATGCATTGAAACAGCCGCATTCACTTTAAATAGGGCACCGTCTAAATCCGTTGAAACGACACCGTATGAATTATGGTTTGGGAAGAAACCTAAATTGTCGTTCCTTAAAGTTTGGGGATGCGAAGCCTATGTAAAGAAGTTACAGCCGGACAAGCTTGAACCCAAAGCGGAAAAATGCGTCTTCATAGGATACCCGAAGGAAACTATTGGGTATACCTTCTATCATAAGATCCGAAGGCAAAACATTCGTTGCCAAGAATGGATCCTTTCTAGAGAAGGAATTTCTCTCGAAAGAATTGACTGGAAGGAAAGTAGAACTCGACGAGGTTGTCGAACCTTCTCTCGAAATTGCGAGTAGCGCAGCACCGGAAGAAGTTCCTGTGGTGCCTGCACCAATAAGAGAGGAAGCTAATGATGGTGATCATGAAACTTCGGTTGAAGTTGCTACAGAGCCTCGGAGGTCAACGAGAACTCGTACCACTCCAGATTGGTATGATTCCATTATGAACGTCATGGTGGTGGACAACACCGATGACCCCGAGACATATGAGGAAGCGATGATGAGCCCAGATTCCAATAAATGGCAAGAAGCCATGAAATCCGAGATTAGATCCATGTACGAAAACCAAGTATGGACTTTGGTGGACTTACCGGATGGCCGGAAGGCTGTCGAGAACAAATGGATTTTCAAGAAGAAAACAGATGCTGATGGTAATGTTACTGTCTATAAAGCTCGACTTGTCGCAAAAGGGTTTCGACAAATTCAAGGAGTTGACTACGATGAGACTTTCTCACCGGTAGCGAAGCTAAAGTCTGTGAGGATTATGTTAGCAATCGCTGCATATTATGATTATGAGATATGGCAGATGGATGTCAAAACAGCATTCCTCAATGGAGACATTGATGAAGAGTTGTATATGATGCAACCCAAAGGTTTTGTCGATCCTAAAGATGCTGACAAGGTATGCAAACTTCAATGATCCATCTATGGATTGAAGCAAGCATCCCGAAGTTGGAATCAACGTTTTGATAAGGTAATCAAAAGTTTTGGTTTTATACAAACTTATGGAGAAGCTTGTATTTACAAGAAAGTGAGTGGGAGCTCTGTAGCATTCTTAATACTGTATGTGGATGACATATTGTTGATTGGGAATGATGTAGACCTTCTTAATAGTGTCAAGGAATATTTGAATAATAGTTTTTCAATGAAGGATCTTGGCGAAGCAGCTTACATATTAGGCATAAAGATTTATAGAGATAGATCGAAACGTCAAATATCATTGTCACAGAGTACATATTTGGACAAAGTTCTAAAGAGGTTTGGAATGGAAGAAAGCAAGAAAGGGTTCTTGCCCATGTTGCCCAATACGACCTTGAGTAAAAACTCAAAGTCCGACATCGGCAGAAGATAGAGAAAGGATGAGTAAGACTCCCTATGCATCAGCCATAGGATCTCTAATGTATGCCATGCTATGTACTAGACCCGACATCGCATATGCTGTTAGTCTAACTAGCAGATATCAAAGTGATCCAGGAGTGGATCATTGGACAGCGGTCAAAAACATCCTTAAGTACTTGAGA
The DNA here is from genome assembly GCA_916181665.1 of Avena sativa. Lineage (NCBI taxonomy): Eukaryota > Viridiplantae > Streptophyta > Magnoliopsida > Poales > Poaceae > Avena > Avena sativa. Next base: position 376,336,124 of record OV702279.1, on the reverse strand, counting down.
AGAACTAAGGATATGGTTCTTTCTTATGGAGGTGATGAACAGCTCGTTGTTAATGGTTACACCGATGCTATTTGGAACACCGATCCAGATGATTCTAAATCACAATCTGGATACGTATTTATTTTGAATGGTGCAGCAGTTAGCTGGAGGAGTGCAAAGCAAAGCGTTGTGGCGAGATCTTCAACTGAATCGGAATACATGGCTGCTTCGGAGGCTTCACAAGAAGCGATATGGATGAAAGAGTTCATTACAGAGCTGGGTGTGGTTCCTAGTGCGCTGGACCCAATGTCTATCTACTGTGATAACATGGGCGCCATAGCCAATGCGCAAGAACCAAGGTCACACAAGAAGCTGAAGCATATCAAGCTACGTTTTCATGCTATTCGAGAACATATCCAGGATGGGGATATAAAGATTTGCAAAGTACACACAGATCTGAATGTGGCGGATCCGTTGACTAAACCTCTCCCATAATCGTAGAAATATGTGGGAGCCATATGAATTTCCAGATTCCTCTATTGGTTATTGTTCGGAGAAGTGTCTCGATCATGTCCGCATAATTCACGAACCGTAGGGAGACACACTTAAGGATTCGACGTTGTTTGAGTAGTTATGGTATTATGAGAAAGAGACCGAATGTTGTTCGAAGTCTCGGATGGGATCCGGGATATCACGAGGTGATCCGGAATGGTCCGGAGAATAAGATTCATATAAGGAAAGTCCCGTTTTGGAGTTCGGGAATGATTCCGGTGTTTTCATCGGGAATGTTCTAGAAGGTTCCGGATTGTCCGGCACTCCGGGGGGGAGGGTACATGAGTGTGTCATTGAATGATTGCATCATGTACTAAGTGTTCTTGCTGTTCCAAAAACATGAAAGTCAAATTGCCAGTTTGAAAGTCAAACGGCTAAAACAGGAAACTGTGGGAAACAGGAAACTGTGGGAAACAAGCAAGAGGAGTTGGAACCAACTTGGAGGAGGAGTCCCACTCCTCCAAGCCGGCGCCCAGCCCAAGGCCGACTTGGGGAGGGACTCCCCTCCCCTGGCCGCGCCTCCCCACCCATAAAAGGAGGGGCAGGGCTCCCCTCCTAGAACACACAAGTTCCTATCTTCTACCTCCGGTTTAGAGCCGTTTTGGTTTAGAGCTTCTAATTGCTTTAGCCAGCGGTTTAGAGCCTTCTAATTGGTTTAGAGCCTTCTAATTGGTGTGTCTAATTACTAGACCACTAATAGCCTCTCTCATAAGCTCCACCATACTCGCACCGGCTTAAGGCGAAGCCCTGCGGGATTTCCCCTCTACTTCCGGTACCACGCCGTTGTGCTGCCGGAATCGCGAGGAGAGTGCTACAACCTCCGCTGCCTGCTGGAACAAGGGAGAGGAAGGTCTTCGTCGAGTACCGAACGTGTGACCGACTACGGGAGCGCTGCCGGAACGTGGCGCCGGAAGGATCGTCTACACGATCTTGAGATCAGAAAGAGTACGACTACATCACCCACGAGAATCCGCTCTCGTTAAACGCTTTGGAATCTTCGAGGGTAAGTTATACCATCGACTCGTTGCTACAATCTAGTAGATACATCTTGGCTTGTTTGTTTGTATGCGATAGAAAATTTTTGTTTTCCATGCTACGAACCCCTACAACGAGAACATTCTTCCGTTGAGCAATGTTATATAATGACGGGTATTGAGCCGATAATGGTGTGTCGCCTAACCAGGTGTCTTCCCAAAAACGCACCGTCGTCCCATCTCCAACTTTAAAATAGCCTTGTTTGAAGAAATCATTTTTCACTCTCATAAGTCCTTTCCAAAGGAGAATCCGTGGGCTTGGGCTCTACCTGCGCTAAAGTCTCGTTTTTTAAATATTTGTTATGTAAGATCTCTTGCCACATCCCTTCCTCTGATATTAGTTTAAAAAGCCATTTTCTTAACAAACACTTATTCTTTAACTCTAACACTTCGATTCCCAACCCCCTTGATCCTTGGGACGGCATATAATGTTCCATCTCGTTAACCTATATTTCTTTGTTGTACCATCGCTTTGCCAAAAAAATCGAGATCGGTAGAAGTCTAGTCTTTTTCGAACCCCCACTGGTATTTCTAGAAAAAAAGCATAAACATTGATAGGCTAGTGAGGACAGAATTAATAAGAATGAGACGGTCTCCATATGAGAGAAGCTTGCTCTGCCAACAACTGAGCTTAGACATAAGGCGACTCTCCACCGGGTTCCATTCTGAATTCTTAAGTTTTTTATGATGGATCGGTACACCCAGATACCGAAAGGGTAAGAAACCAGACTCATAGCCAAAGATATCCCTATACTATTGTTCCGTATCCTTAGCTTTTCCAAACCAAAATACCTCACTTTTGTGAAAAATAATTTTTAACCCTGACAAGTGCTCAAGCATACAAAGAATGAGTTTTATATTAACCGCTTTTCCAAGATCATTTTCCATAAATAGAATCGTATCATCCGCATACTGTAAAATTATAACCCCTCCTTCAATCAAATGAGGGATGAGCCCACCAACCTGGCCCTCCTCTTTTGCGCTTGTAATAATGATAGCTAGCTTGTTCGCAACAATATTAAATAGGACCGGGGAGAGGGGATCACCTTGCCGCAGACCCTTTCTAGTTTGAAAATAATGGCCAATGTCATCATTAACCTTTATTCCAACACTCCCTCCCTGTATGAAATCCTTAATCCATTCACACCAGACTGGATCAAAGCCTTTCATACGAAGAGCCTGCTGCAAAAATGGCCATTTAACTTTGTTGTATGCTTTTTCAAAGTCAATTTTGAAAAGAACACCGTCAAGTTTTTTCCGATGTAGCTCATGAATAGTCTCATGCAAGACGACCACACCTTCCAATATATGGCGTCCCGACATGAAGGCGGTTTGAGTAGGGCGAATTTCTTTTTGCGCAATACTAGTGATCCGATTAGTGGCAACCTTTGTAAAGATTTTAAAGCTAACATTCAACAAACAAATAGGGCGGTATTGTTGTATTTGCACCGTATTTTCTTTTTTTGGTAAAAGCGTAATGACTCCAAAGTTTAGTTTAAACAAAGCTATGTAGGGTTCGCAGCATATAAAACAAAAAATTCCTACGATGTGAACTATGTACCAAGATCTATCTATTACATACAAACAACGGGCGGATGTATATCCGTAGAGAACATACCCTTGAAGACCGACAAAGCTTAACGAGTTCAACTCGTGGTTGATGTAGACGTTCTCTTCCCGATCTCAAGATCGAGAGGAAGTCCTAGCGCCGCAAATCAGCAGCGCATCCGTGCTCGCACACACGTTCGAGGCACCAAGCAACCTCCGCCTTCTCGCTCCAGCAATGCAGCGGAAGCACAACTCTTTCTTGCCGAATAGCCACCGGGAACATGTATCTCGCTAGTCCGATACCATGGGGGATAAATTCTAGAGGGGGAGAGAGATCCTTCACGAGGAGGTGTGAGAGACAAGTGAGGAGGGGGTCTCCTTTTATAGGAGGAGGGGGGAACCCCAAGGGGGTGGCCGGCGCATGGGGGCTGCCCCCTTGCCCTCCCCTCTTCATGTGGGTGGACACTCCACTCACAAAAGTCCTTTAAATTCCCTCCACTCAAAAGTCCACTCAAATTCCCATTAAATTTTCACCAAATTTAATGCAAACTCTCATTAAATAAAACTCTTTTATTTTATTCAGATTTTTGTCAATTACTTTAATGAAAAACATTCACAAATAACCCCTTGCTAGAATTCCATTTCACATGCATAACCACTTTATGCAATTTCACCCGAAAACCTGTTTCGGTATCTAGTGAAATAAATTCCTGCGCTTGTTCATTCTTTCGGCATGAAACTTTTGCTCCAATTGGATGTCGGTGTCTCTTAAGTGTGTCACCCTACGGTTCGTGAATAATGCGGACATGATTGAGACCCCCTCTCGGATCAATAATCAGAAGCGGGATCTGGAGACCCATACTGACTCCCACACATTCAACGATGACTTTCTTGTGATCGTCGGGACCTTTTACGCTAGTATCTTAATCCCTTTGTTTCACGATATATTACATGTCCGAGATTCGATCATCGGTATCTCCATACCTAGTTTGATCTCGTTACCGACATGCACTCTTTTCTCGTTCCCGTGATATAACATTCTAGTGATCAAATCACTTGCTTGCAAGCTAATCAATGTGATATCACCGAGAGGGCCCAGAGTATATCTATCCGTCATCAGGATGAACAAATTCCACTCTCGATCCATGAGCCTCAACATAACACTTTATTAGTTCTGAATCCATCTTTATAATCACCCTGTTACGGTGTGACGTTTGATGTTATCAAGAAACTCTTCCGGTGTTAGTGATTGACATGATCTCATGGTCTAAGGATTAGGATCACTTCGTAAGTTGTTATAGCAATATAAACTCAATGACTTTGATCGTAATGCTATACTTCGGATGAATGTTCATCACACCATTACACTAATGTTGTGATCCCGTTATTAACAACATCCAATGTCCATGATCAGGAAACCTTGATCATCTTGTTAATCAACGAGCTAATTTATGAGAGAGGCATAACTAGGAACTTTCTGTTTGTTTATTAAACACACATGTATTAATGTTTCCGTATTAATACAATTATAGCATGTAAAATAAACATCTATCATATACTTGGAATACACATAATAAACACTTCATTATTGCCTCTCAGGGCATATTCCCTTCAGTCTCCCACTTGCACTAGAGGCAATAATCTAGTTACACAGTGATAAATCTAACACCCATTGAGTTCTGGTGTTGATCATGTTTTGCTCTAGGGAGAGTTTTAGTCAATGGATCTGCTACATTGAGATTCGTATGTACTTTACAAATCTTTATATCTCCATCCTTGACATGCTCGCGGATGGAGTGAAACCGGCGCTTAATATGCTTGGAATGCTTGTGAGACCTTGGTTCTTTGGCATTGGCAATGGCACCATTGTTGTCACAATAGATCACCATTGGGTCCAACGCGTTTGCAACCACACCTAGTTCGGATATGAACTCCTTCATCCAAACTGCTTCCTGAGCCGCTTCTGAAGCAGCAACATATTCGGCCTCCATTGTTGGTCCCGCTACCACAGGTTGTTTGGAGCTCCTCCAACTAACCGCTCCGCCATTCATGAGAAATACGTATCCGGATTGAGACTTAGAGTCATCCGGATCGGTGTCAAAGCTAGCGTCAACATAACACTTAGCAACGAGCTCTTCTTCACCTCCGTATACAAGAAACATATCCTTAGTTCTTCGTAAGTACTTAAGGATATTCTTGACCGCTATCCAGTGTTCTGAACCTGGATCCGATTGGTACCTACTAGTCAAACTAATAGCATGTTCCACATCCGGTCTTGTACATAGCATGGCGTACATTATAGAGCCTATGGCTGAAGCATAGGGGACTTTGTCCATTATCTCTCTTTCTTCCGCCGAAGCCGGACTTTGAGTCTTACTCAATGTCTTGCCTTGCAACATAGGTAAGAACCCCTTCTTACTTCCGTCCATTTTAAACTTCTTTAAAATCTTATCAAGGTATGTACTTTGCGATAGCCCTATTAGGCGCCTAGATCTATCTATATAGATCTTTATGCCTAATATGTATGACGCTTCACCTAGGTCCTTCATTGAAAATTTGCTGTTTAGATAACTTTTAACATTGTTTAAAAGATCTATATCATTTCCGATCAATAATATGTCATCCACATATAATATCAGAAATGCCACATTGCTCCCACTCACTTTCTTGTAAATACAAGCTTCTCCATAAGTTTGGACAAATCCAAACTCTTTGATCACCTCATCAAAGCGGAGATTCCAACTTCGTGATGCTTGCTTCAATCCATAGATGGATCGCTGAAGCTTGCACACCTTGTTAGCATCCTTAGGATCAACAAAACCCTTTGGTTGTATCATATACAACTCTTCTTCAATATTACCATTGAGAAACGCGGTTTTGACATCCATCTGCCATATCTCATAATCGAAATATGCAGCAATTGCTAACATAATCCTAACTGACTTTAGCATCGCTACGGGAGAGAATGTCTCATCATAGTCAACTCCTTGAATTTGTCGAAACCCCTTTGCGACAAGTCGAGCTTTATAGACGGTCACATTATCATCAGCATCAGTTTTCCTTTTGAAAATCCATTTGTTCTCCACGGCCTTTTGGTCGTGAGGTAAGTCCACCAAGTTCCAAACTTGATTTTTATACATGGATTCCATCTCGGATTTCATGGCTTTTAACCATTTGTTGGAATCCGGGCTGATCATCGCTTCTAGAGAAAGAGTTTCTCGCTCATCATTCTTGGCAACAAAAACCTTGCCCTCGGATCTGTGATAGAAGGAATACCCAATAGTTTCCTTAGGGTATCCAATGAAGACGCATTTTTCCGCTTTGGGTTCGAGTTTATCCGGTTGAAGTTTCTTCACATAAACATCGCATCCCCAAACTTTAAGAAAAGACAGCTTAGGTTTGTTTCCAAACCACAATTCATACGGCGTCTTTTCAACGGATTTAGATGGTGCCCGATTTAAAGTGAATGCAGCAGTTTCTAGTGCATAACCCCAAAATACCAACGGCAAGTCCGTCAGAGACATCATAGATCGAACCATATCTAATAAAGTACGATTACGACGTTCCGACACACCATTTCGCTGTGGTGTTCCGGCGGGCGTGAGTTGTGAAACAATTCCACACTCTTTCATGTGAGTGCTAAACTCGTAACTTAGATACTCACCTCCACGGTCGGACCGTAGAAATTTGATCTTTCTATTACGATGATTTTCCACTTCATTCTGAAATTCCTTGAACTTTTCAAAGGTTTCAGACTTGTGTTTCATCAAGTAGATATAACCGTATCTACTCAAATCATCCGTGAAAGTAACAAAATAACGATATCCACCTCGCGCCGACACACTCATTGGACCACATACATCAGAATGTATGATTTCTAATAAATCTGTCGCCCGTTCCATTGAACCGAAAAACGGCGTTCTAGTCATCTTGCCCATAAGGCATGGCTCACATGTATCAAATGATTCAAAATCAAGTGATTCCAAAAGTCCATCCGAATGGAGCTTCTTCATGCGTTTAACGCCAATATGACCTAGACGGCAGTGCCACATATATGCGGATATATCATCATTAAGTTTAATCCTTTTAGCATCAACATTATGAATATGTGTAACATTATCATCGAGATCTAATAGAAATAAACCATTCATCATCGGTGCATGACCATAAAAGATTTCATTCATATAAATGGAACAACCATTGTTCTCGGATTTAAATGAATAACCACTTCGCATCAAACATGATCCAGATACAATGTTCATGCTCAGTGCAGGCACCAGATAACAATTATTCAAGTTTATAACTAATCCTGACGGCAAGTGGAGAGGCAGCGTTCCGAGGCGATCACATCAACGCTTGATCCATGTAACACCCTCAGAATTGACCCTATGCAAGTTTTAGCGATTCCCGCCAAACCCGCATATAAACGATTCAAAGGTGCCCACCAGGCACTTTCGTGCGGGTGGAAAACGAAGTAATAACGTTACACAACAGTCCTCGATGGGACCCACAGAACAGATATATATAACAGCGACTCAAAGAGTCAAGAATACAGAGATAATATACAAAGATCCAAATCACCTTGAAAACGATGGAGCGTCCAGCTATGGACAAGATGCAAATGGGGCTAAGAGCCCTGAAGAATAACCAATGGCGTCCATAACCCTGCCCAGGCCAAGCCGGAAGGGTAACCCTGCTAACGACGCCGATCTCAAACCTGCTTAAACAAAAGGGGTGCCGACAAAGGGCAAAGGAAAAAGAGGAGCGTCAGTACTGAGGCCAGTACACGGCGAGGCTAGAATTCGGCGGTCCTCGCCTATATAGGTATGGTGGACTGAAGCGGCAGCGGCAGCGTGCACTGAACACCCTATAGAGACTCGATACAACTGGCGGCTGTCAGAGAGGGGTAAGAAAGACCTATGCGGAACCAACCTGATACCACCATCATACAAACCCATCCTGGTGTTTCCCCTCGAGACCAAACGAGGAAGTCAACCGAGGAACTCACACCGTTGGCAGTTTTATTTGTTCAGTTATCGTTGTAGCAATTACTAGTCAGGTATAGATAATCATCCTGATAAAATAAGCAGTGGGCACTTTTATTTAACCATTCCATTGTAGTTACAACACTTACTAGTCAGATACAATTAGCATGAGATATCCCATAACCCAGCAGTTGTTGGTACTTTTATTTAGCCATTCCGTTGTAGTTGCAATACTTACTAGTCAGATACAATGGTCGCAAGCGACAACCCAAACAAGCAATTGTTGGCAGTTTTATTTAGCCATTCCATTATAGTGAAGCTGATTACTAGTCATTATAAAGTCAAATTTATAGCACTACTTTCGTTATAGTTGTCTATGATCGAGATACTGTGCTCCAAGTCGTCCATAACCGCGGACACGGCTTTCAGAAAGTTTTACCCTGCAGGGGTGCACAAATAGCAACACACACTCGATCAACCTCGGAAAAACCAAATCAAAACCCAACGAGGCTTTCACGAGAAAGCAATCACAGGATTCAGAATTATTTCAGGGGGCCACCCCATTGAGTACACCCGCAACGAAGCTAGATGACTCCGAGACGGACTCAAGGTTTGCGTCAATGGCTGTAAACGACTGGGAACCCAAAACTGGGCTTGTCGATACCGCGAAAACACTCCGCTTTCCTAAACAGTACAGTGTGCTATCCATCGCACAATCGTAATAAAGCGGTAAAGCATGGCATAAGTACAGGATAGTAAATAAAACCTCAAACTAGTTTGTGGCCCCAAGAAATAAGACGGAATCAAGCTCTGACTCAGGGGGGTCCCATAAACCTCCCGGATGTGGATAGCGCGAATATTCAAGGAACAGGTATCAAGTACTCGGGGTCCTACGGGACACAAGTGGACGGTTAACAACCAAATAACATCTATTGCCCACGTGTGCCTCTGCTTACCTACTTCAATTTTAGTTGTTAAACAGTAATTAAAGTATTGATCAACTCCAACAATAAACACATGGCAATACTCCAACAACTGTGGCACTTGACGACACGCAACAGCAAAAGAGCAAGCGACTACGACGCGCAAGTCCAACTATCTACCAAACAACAGGTAATAGGATGTGTCCAAGGCAATATAAGGCTGCAAGGGATATCACGGGTACGAAAACTAGAGCATCGCAACACAGATAGCAATAGATCAACAGGAGGGAAATAAATACTATAAAAGTAAGATAGGTAGAAAGGGGGAGATGCTCGCCTGAAAACATTGTCGAAGGTACAACCGAAGATCGGGTCGACACTCGCATCAACTCAACGGCCTTATCCGCGAAGAACCAAAACACTAGAAAAAAACACCGGATGCACTATTTAATACTACGGCAAAAGATCGAGCATGAGGCATGTATGATGCATGGCATGGCAAGGTGCGTTGCAATTAGGCAATATTAAGCGGAACCGGGGTCCCGACAATTAATTAGATGGTTCATGTTATTTATCTACCCCGCAAATTAAATGTTGTAATAACAGGGCAAGATAAGTTACCGGTTCGCTACACAAATTTAAATGAGGCCAAAGTAAGACTAGATCTGTCCGCATATGGGCCCCATATTTAATTATAAGGTGAATCGGCATAAGGCCCCCAAACCACATGACAATATGCATGCGAGTAAGACAATTTAATATGCAACAATTTATATAGATGGCATTTATAAAAATAGGGGCTCGGATCAGGGTCACACATTGGGGTTCGGCAGATCTTGGGTTCCGGGGTTCGGGGTCGGTCTCGGGGTTCGGATCTGGGGTTCGTTCTCGGCAGGATTGTTCTCGGATAACGGAGGTAGATCTTGTCGCATTCGTGGTCTTCGGGTTCGTGTAGACGGTCATGGCGTTCAAGGTGGAGAACTTGGCGTATCCGCGTCGGCGATCTTGGCGTTCTTCAGGTTCGGGTCCTGGCGCTTCGGATCGGTCTTCAGGGGTCCGGGAAGGCGACCTTGGCGCTCGGGTTCGGCGGTATCGGTCTTTGGGCTCCGTGAACGGGGCATCGGATCCGCATCTATGAAGGAGATCTTGGCGTCTGGGATCCCGACGAGCTTGGCGTCCTTGTCAGAGTTCTCGGGTGACGATGTCGGTCTTGGGGTCTGGGGATTCTTCCGGGTCCATGACGGCATCCTCAATGCCCTGTGTCAAAGGCATCGGAGTTCCGTGATGAAGACCTTGGAAGTAGGCATCATCGTGTCGAAGGTCTCGGGGTTCACCGTCGGTGGCCTTCGGGTTCTCCTCTCGGTCTCTCGAAGGGCACTGCAGATCTTGTCGCTTCGTCAGAGTTCTCCGCCTTGTTGGTATCGGCACGAAACAAAAAGGGTGAAGGGCATCTTGGACTAGAAGCTGAGCACAGAACCGAGACGAGGCACGGCGTCCTGGTTCGCAGACGAAGGAGGCGGGGCCAGGCACTTGCAGAGGCAGTGCAGAGCCTTCGACGGGGAGATGCTGGGAGCGGGCAGCGAGGTAGGAGGCGCCGGGCGCGGCCGAAGAAGACGGTGCCGAGCCGAGGAAGAGGGCGGGCTTGGCGGCGCTCGCGGACGCGGGAGGAGGAGGCCAGCGCCGGGACTGTGGACCGGCGTGCTGCGGGTGCAGACGGGCCACCGAGAGGCGCGGGCGAGGTGAGGGCCGGAGGCGGGCTCGGAGGCGCGGAGGAGGCCACGCGGAAGGGTTGGCCTGGCGAGGCGGGGCGCCCAGGTCGACGGCGGGGCGCGTGGTGGTGGCCCGCCGCAGCGGAGACGACGGCCAGACGCGGGAGGAGGGGTCGTCGGCGAGGTGAAGAAGGCCGGCGGAGGCGGTGGAGGCTGCTGGCGGTGGCGTGCGCGGAGGGGCCCGCCGGCGACGGCGGCGGCCCGAGCGGAGGCGGAAGGGCGAGGCGAGCCGGCAGAGGGGGACGCCGAGGTAGGGCGAGGCCGGCGCCGGTGCCGAGGGGGCCGCGGGGCGGCGGAGCTCCGAGGAGGAAGGAGGAGCGGTGGGCCTCGACGGCGGGCAGAGGAGAGGGCCGCGCGAGGTGGAGAGAGGAGAGGGTGGGGCGAGGGCCGACGGCGAGGCGAGGAGGTGAGGTGGAAGGTGGCCGAGAGCGGGCTGCAGGAGGCGGCGCCGGGGGGAAGGCGGTGGCCGGAGAGGGGAGGGGGCGAGCTCGAGCGCGCCGGGGGAGGAGGTTGGTGGGTGGAAGAGAGAGAGGAAGTGAGGCGTGAGGGAGAGAGCGAGTACGGGTCGGGGACAGGGGTGGGGCCTGGCGCTGGGTGGGGTCAGGCTGGCCGAGGGATGGGGGAGGGCTGGCGGGGTGGGCCACTGGGGAGAGGAGAGAGGGGTTGGCTCGGTGGGGAGGGGAGAGAGGCAGGTGGGGGTGGGTTTGACCAGGGGGTGGGGCCGAGGTGTAAGGGAGAGGGGGTAGGTGGAAGCTGGGTGTGAGAGAGGGAGAGGGGTTGGATCAAGGATTGATGATGTGGCGGGGGTGTGATGAGGTGGAGGGACAGGTGAGGTGGCAGGCTAGGATAGGTGGGTAGACTAGGATTGGGTGGGGATAGGATTTAGAGTTTGGGTGGACCGTTTTATTCTGGGGGTGGCCGACTGGGTCGGATCGGCCCGGTTGGCCGCCCCCACTAAAATAATTAATTATTTTATTTGTTTAAAACAGGGCTTTTGCAAACCGATAGCAGACAAAACAAAATAATCCGGAGACCCGGGTTTTGCGTTTGGAACATAGACGGGGCGTGTAGAAAACAAAATAGGTTTTTCCGCAAATAATTTTATGCAAGCAAATGCAAGATGATGACGATGCTCAAATGCAAGGTGGCATGATGACATGAGCATGCGGTCATGATGATGCAATGCACAAAAACAACGCGATTTTCTAGTAGTGGTTTTGCGGGATGCCACAATTCGACACCACTAACAATGGATCTCGCCCTCGAGATCCGCCTCATGGTACCGGAAGGAAGGTCGGCGATCGGCGTCTTCTCGCTTCGTGTAGAGCCTCGCGACACCACTAACAAGAGGTCGTTGTCCGTGATCGTCGAGAGAACACTCCGGGAACAAAAGGTCGAAGGTAGAGGTATCAACAAATAAAGTCACCTCTAACTTCGATAGAAGGTGAGAAAAGATGCGGCCTATCCCACTTCAATGTACAAGAGCGAATAGAAAGGGTAGTCGGCATGGGGGCCAATCCATCACGCACCCAAACTATTACTCTGCACAATCAGTAGAAAAGCGTGCAACCATTCTCGGAATCAGACTGAAGATCTCGACAATCGAGGTTCGGAAACACAGAAGAAATGCAGACTCTGCATCGGATCTGGCGTAGAGGATGTCATCGCGTCGGAGAACACCGGAAGGCACAAACAAGGAACAACGAATGGTACCACAGTAGACGGATTCCTCAGACAGCATGAACACCGGATGTAGCAACACCGTTACCAAAGGGGGAAGTGAAACCCTGAAGGTACGACGGAACCCAACCACGAGAAATCCTGGACTCGAAGAGAGAGAGAAGAGAGCGGATTTAAAACACGCAGAGGTGAGAGGAGAGCAGCAGAGGGGTAAGGAGTAAAATCAGACCTAATCAGAACTATCCAACCGATTTTTCAAAAATAGTTTTGACACTCTACTTTGGCCGTTAGCTAGGTTATCCTACAGGCTGGACTTGTGGGGTATCGCAACTGCTGAGCTCTGATACCACTCTGTAACACCCTCAGAATTGACCCTATGCAAGTTTTAGCGATTCCCGCCAAACCCGCATAGAAACGATTCAAAGGTGCCCACCAGGCACTTTCGTGCGGGTGGAAAACGAAGTAATAACATTACACAACAGTCCTCGATGGGACCCACAGAATAGATATATATATAACAGCGACTCAAAGAGTCAAGAATACAGAGATAATATACAAAGATCCAAATCACCTTGAAAACGATGGAGCGTCTAGCTACGGACAAGATGCAAATGGGGCTAAGAGCCCTGAAGAATAACCAATGGCGTCCATAACCCTGCCCAGGCCAAGCCGGAAGGGTAACCCTGCTAACGACGCCGATCTCAAACCTGCTTAAACAAAAGGGGTGCCGACAAAGGGCAAAGGAAAAAGAGGAGCGTCAGTACTGAGGCCAGTACACGGCGAGGCTAGAATTCGGCGGTCCTCGCCTACATAGGTATGGTGGACTGAAGCGGCAGCGGCAGCGTGCACTGAACACCCTATAGAGACTCGATACAACTGGCGGCTGTCAGAGAGGGGTAAGAAAGACCTATGCGGAACCAACCTGATACCACCATCATACAAACCCATCCTGGTGTTTCCCCCTCGAGACCAAACGAGGAAGTCAACCGAGGAACTCACACCGTTGGCAGTTTTATTTGTTCAGTTATCGTTGTAGCAATTACTAGTCAGGTATAGATAATCATCCTGATAAAATAAGCAGTGGGCACTTTTATTTAACCATTCCATTGTAGTTACAACACTTACTAGTCAGATACAATTAGCATGAGATATCCCATAACCCAGCAGTTGTTGGTACTTTTATTTAGCCATTCCGTTGTAGTTGCAATACTTACTAGTCAGATACAATGGTCGCAAGCGACAACCCAAACAAGCAATTGTTGGCAGTTTTATTTAGCCATTCCATTATAGTGAAGCTGATTACTAGTCATTATAAAGTCAAATTTATAGCACTACTTTAGTTATAGTTGTCTATGATCGAGATACTGTGCTCCAAGTCGTCCATAACCGCGGACACGGCTTTCAGAAAGTTTTACCCTGCAGGGGTGCACAAATAGCAACACACACTCGATTAACCTCGGAAAAACCAAATCAAAACCCAACGAGGCTTTCACGACAAAGCAATCACAGGATTCAGAATTATTTCAGGGGGCCACCCCATTGAGTACACCCGCAACGAAGCTAGCTGACTCCGAGACGGACTCAAGGTTTGCGTCAATGGCTGTAAACGACTGGGAACCCAAAACTGGGCTTGTCGATACCGCGAAAACACTCCGCTTTCCTAAACAGTACAGTGTGCTATCCATCGCACAATCATAATAAAGCGGTAAAGCATGGCATAAGTACAGGATAGTAAATAAAACCTCAAACTAGTTTGTGGCCCCAAGAAATAAGACGGAATCAAGCTCTGGCTCAGGGGGGTCCCATAATCCTCCCGAATGTGGATAGCGCGAATATTCAAGGAACAGGTATCAAGTACTCGGGGTCCTACGGGACACAAGTGGACGGTTAACAACCAAATAACATCTATTGCCCACCTGTGCCTCTGCTTACCTACTTTAATTTTAGTTGTTAAACAGTAATTAAAGTATTGATCAACTCCAACAATAAACACATGGCAATACTCCAACAACTGTGGCACTTGACGACACGCAACAGCAAAAGAGCAAGCGACTACGACGCGCAAGTCCAACTATCTACCAAACAACAGGTAATAGGATGTGTCCAAGGCAATATAAGGCTGCAAGGGATATCACGGGTACGAAAACTAGAGCATCGCAACACAGATAGCAATAGATCAACAGGAGGGAAATAAATATTATAAAAGTAAGATAGGTAGAAAGGGGGAGATGCTCGCCTGAAAACATTGTCGAAGGTACAACCGAAGATCGGGTCGACACTCGCATCAACTCAACGGCCTTATCCGCGAAGAACCAAAACACTAGAAGAAACACCGGATGCACTATTTAATACTACGGCAAAAGATCGAGCATGAGGCATGTATGATGCATGGCATGGCAAGGTGCGTTGCAATTAGGCAATATTAAGCGGAACCGGGGTCCCGACAATTAATTAGATGTTTCATGTTATTTATCTACCCCGCAAATTAAATGTTGTAATAACAGGGCAAGATAAGTTACCGGTTCGCTACACAAATTTAAATGAGGCCAAAGTAAGACTAGATCTGTCCGCATATGGGCCCCATATTTAATTATAAGGTGAATCGGCATAAGGCCCCTAAACCACATGACAATATGCATGCGAGTAAGACAATTTAATATGCAACAATTTATATAGATGGCATTTATAAAAATAGGGGCTCGGATCAGGGTCACACATTGGGGTTCGGCAGATCTTGGGTTCCGGGGTTCGGGGTCGGTCTCGGGGTTCAGATCTGGGGTTCGTTCTCGGCGGGATTGTTCTCGGATAACGGAGGTAGATCTTGTCGCATTCGTGGTCTTCGGGTTCGTGTAGACGGTCATGGCGTTCAAGGTGGAGAACTTGGCGTATCCGCGTCGGCGATCTTGGCGTTCTTCAGGTTCGGGTCCTGGCGCTTCGGATCGGTCTTCAGGGGTCCGGGAAGGCGACCTTGGCGCTCGGGTTCGGCGGTATCGGTCTTCGGGCTCCGTGAACGGGGCATCGGATCCGCATCTATGAAGGAGATCTTGGCGTCTGGGATTCCGACGAGCTTGGCGTCCTTGTCAGAGTTCTCGGGTGACGATGTCGGTCTTGGGGTCCGGGGATTCTTCCGGGTCCATGACGGCATCCTCAATGCCCTGTGTCGAAGGCATCGGAGTTCCGTGATGAAGACCTTGGAAGTAGGCATCATCGTGTCGAAGGTCTCGGGGTTCACCGTCGGTGGCCTTCGGGTTCTCCTCTCGGTCTCTCGAAGGGCACTGCAGATCTTGTCGCTTCGTCAGAGTTCTCCGCCTTGTTGGTATCGGCACGAAACAAAAAGGGTGCAGGGCATCTTGGACTAGAAGCTGAGCACAGAACCGAGGCGAGGCACGGCGTCCTGGTTCGCAGACGAAGGAGGCGGGGCCAGGCACTTGCAGAGGCAGTGCAGAGCCTTCGACGGGGAGATGCTGGGAGCGGGCAGAGAGGTAGGAGGCGCCGGGCGCGGCCGGAGAAGACGGTGCCGAGCCGAGGAAGAGGGCAGGCTTGGCGGCGCTCGCGGACGCGGGAGGAGGAGGCCGGCGCCGGGACTGTGGACCGGCGTGCTGCGGGTGCAGACGGGCCACCGAGAGGCGCGGGCGAGGTGAGGGCCGGAGGCGGGCTCGGAGGCGCGGAGGAGGCCACGCGGACGGGTCGGCCTGGCGAGGCGGGGGCGCCCAGGTCGACGGCGGGGCGCGCGGTGGTGGCCCGCCGCAGCGGAGACGATGGCCAGACGCGGGAGGAGGGGTCACCGGCGAGGTGAAGAAGGCCGGCGGAGGCGGTGGAGGCTGCTGGCGGTGGCGTGCGCGGAGGGGCCCGCCGGCGACGGCGGCGGCCCGAGCGGAGGCGGAAGGGCGAGGCGAGCCGGCAGAGGGGGGCGCCTAGGTAGGGAGAGGCCGGCGCCAGTGCCGAGGGGGCCGCGGGGCGGCGGAGCCCCGAGGAGGAGGGAGGAGCGATGGGCCTCGACGGCGGGCAGAGGAGAGGGCCGCGCGAGGTGGAGAGAGGAGAGGGTGGGGCGAGGGCCGACGGCGAGGCGAGGAGGTGAGGTGGAAAGTGGCCGAGAGCGGGCTGCAGGAGGCGGCGCCGGGAGGGAAGGCGGTGGCCGGAGAGGGGAGGGGGCGAGCTCGGGCGCGCCGGGGGAGGAGGTTGGTGGGTGGAAGAGAGAGAGGAAGCGAGGCGTGAGGGAGAGAGCGAGTACGGGTCGGGGACAGGGGTGGGGCCTGGCGCTGGGTGGGGTCAGGCTGGCCGAGGGATGGGGGAGGGCTGGCGGGGTGGGCCACTGGGGAGAGGAGAGAGGGGTTGGCTCGGTGGGGAGGGGAGAGAGGCAGGTGGGGGTGGGTTTGACCAGGGGGTGGGCCGAGGTGTAAGGGAGAGGGGGTAGGTGGAAGCTGGGTGTGAGAGAGGGAGAGGGGCTGGATCAAGGATTGATGATGTGGCGGGGGTGTGATGAGGTGGAGGGACAGGTGAGGTGGCAGGCTAGGATAGGTGGGTAGACTAGGATTGGGTGGGGATAGGATTTAGAGTTTGGGTGGACCGTTTTATTCTGGGGGTGGCCGACTGGGTCGGATCGGCCCGGTTGGCCGCCCCCACTAAAATAATTAATTATTTTATTTGTTTAAAACAGGGCTTTTGCAAACCGATAGCAGACAAAACAAAATAATCCGGAGACCCGGGTTTTGCGTTTGGAACATAGACGGGGCGTGTAGAAAACAAAATAGGTTTTTCCGCAAATAATTTTATGCAAGCAAATGCAAGATGATGACGATGCTCAAATGCAAGGTGGCATGATGACATGAGCATGCGGTCATGATGATGCAATGCACAAAAACAACGCGATTTTCTAGTAGTGGTTTTGCGGGATGCCACAATCCATTGCCGACACGCACCTTGACCTCACCCCTTGCTAGCGGCCGCTTGTTCCGCAGCCCCTGATTCGAGTTACAAATATTAGCAACTGAACCGGTATCAAATACCCAGGTGCTACTGCGAGCACTAGTCAAGTACACATCAATAACATGTATATCATATATACCTTTGTTTGCCTTGGCGGCCTTCTTGTCTGCCAGATACTTGGGGCAGTTGCGCTTCCAGTGGCCAGTCCCCTTACAATAGTAGCACTCGGTATCAGACTTAGGTCCAACTCGGGGTTTCTTTTCAGGCACGGCAACAGGCTTGCCGCCCTTACTTCCCTTCCGTTTTCCCTTCTTGTCTTTCTTGAAACCAGTGTTCCTATTGATCATCAACACTTGATGTTCCTTTTTGATCTCCACTTGTGCAGTTTTAAGCATTGACAGAAGCTCGGGGAGAGACTTCTTCATGCCTTGCATATTATAGTTCATCACGAAGCTCTTACAGCTAGGTGGCAGAGACTGCGGAACACGATGGATGCCTAAGTCAATGGGAATCGATATTCCCAAGGACACAAGCTTATCGGCGTAACCCGACATCTTGAGTACATGCTCACTAACGGAGTTGTGCTCTTCCATCATGCGGCTAAAGAACTTTTCTGAAGCGTTGTAGCTCTCTACAGCAACATGTGTGTCGAAAATCATTTTCAACTCACCCATTGTATCAAATGCATTGCCATTTTCGAAACGCTTTCGAAGCTCCGGCTCTAGCCCATACAGTATGTCGCAATGAACTAAGTTGTGGTCCTCCTGACGAGTCTGATAGACATTCTTCTCCTCGTCAGGGGCATCATCTAAAGGTGGGGGGCCTAGTGGCGCTTTTAGCACATATTGCTTTTGTGCAGCAGAGAGGAGAATCCTCAAATTCATGGCCCATTCGGTAAAGTTGCTACCGTTCGTTGCTAGTTTCTCTTTCTCCATGAACACATTGAAATTAAAAGCAGGTGGTGCCATCTACAACAAAATTTGTAAAGTTTAGACTAAGTGTATGATAGATTGAGTTCAACGAATCCATATTACGAATGAACTCCCACTCAAAAACGACATCCCTCGTGCCTTTTTGGTGATTACATGAACCAAATCCACTATACGAAGTCCGATCATCACGTGAGTCGGTATAGCTTCAAAGGCGAGCATCAAATGGGCATCATATCAACTATATGACTCATGCTTAACCTTTCGGTCCGTGTTCCGAGGCCATGTCTGTACATGCTAGGCTCGCCAAGTTAGAACCTTAGTATTCGCGTGTGTAACTGTTTTACACCCGAAATATGGTCGTGGATCCAAGAACACCCGATCATCACGTGATGTCTTGGAGCGACGAAGACATAATCGGTGCATACTAAAGGAAGAACACATTTGAAAGAACATGTTGGGACCCCATGTATGGTTTTGGTAATTAATGACAATCTTTATGGACTAATGTGTGTATTAAGTTATACTTGTAGGATTTGTCCATTGGCATCGCTTGAAGCATGTGTTGGCTTCAAGGTCGATGAAATGCAAAGAAGATATGTTGGGGTAGCCCAATATGCGAGGTCGATGATGAGGAATGAAGAAAGGCGTTCCATCCTGAGAAGAGCAAGATCATCTACATCGAGCTCAAGTGGAATGCTCAAGGCAAAGGTACATTTTGATAGGTTTTCCCTTTTGCCGGTCTCTTGTTGTGTGTAGGAGACCGGGTTTAGGATAGATAACCGTACTATCAAGAGAGGCTCTCGTATGAGGAATTCGGTCACATCTTTCGGAGAGAGCTCAAACCTTTGCATACTTGCATCATCATATTTGGTTGTTATTTGGTCTTATCCATGTGAGGATATAGAGCTTGTGGTAATCTCCATAACAAGCTCTTGTTCATCAAAATCGGATCTCCCATATATATCTTGTTGCGATTTTGATTTATGCGGCTTTTCGGTTTCTCACCAAATGAGGTATCTCACATTATTCTACTTGATACTTTCGCTCTAGGTGATAATCAATATTTCCAACGCAATTGGAATCGGGTCAATCGAAGCTTCCAGTCAAAAGTTATTGCCGTTTGAACATTGGCCTATCTTTTCCCCTTGCAAAATCTTCTGTGTCAACCAGTAGTACCGGATCTTCAACCGGTACTACCGCTTGACACCGGTACTACCGGTTGGCACTGATCAAAAGAGAGAAGGGTGAGTACTAGTCAGTACCCACCGGTACCACAGAGCGGCACTACTGGCCCAACCGGTAGTACCGCTTGGTACAAGCGGTACTACCGCTTGAGGCGGTCGTACCGCTCGTCGGTACCGCTGCATACTGACTAGCACCCTCCCCTCTCCATTTTGGTCAGTCCCAAGCGGTACTTGGTACCGGTACTACCGCCTGAACCGGTAGTACCGCTTACTACCTCCGGTACTACCGCTCGGGGGTTGTACCGCAAGGGCGTACCGCCCAAAGACCGAAGAACACTGAAGATCAAGGTCACCACCGGTACCTAGTCCGGTACTGGACCGGTAGTACCGCTTGCAAGCGGTACTACCGCTTGAGTACCGGTACTACCGCTTCATTCAGGCTCCAACGACCATTTTTTGCCCAGCCCTATAAATAGCTTTGCCCCTTTGCCTTTTAGAGTGACTTCTTTCTCCTCTTTGGATCAAAAGCTTTGCCCCTATTTGCCTTACTCCTTAAGCTTGATTTCTACTCATCCCTCCATTGATTCTTGCATATATTTGAGGGGTAGTTGGAGGAGATCTAGATCTACGTTTTGACCAAACCAAAACATCTCTTTGTGAGTGTATCTTTGGGGATCTAGATTTTGGGGGATTTTGTGTCTATCTTTGATTCCTCCTCTCTTGTTCCCCCAATAGCTTTAGTAGCTTTGTTGGAACTTGAGAGTGAGGGATTTGAGCACATTTGTGGTGTTCTTGCCATTTGCATTTGGTGCATCGGTTTGAGTTCTCCTTGGAGGATTTGATTTGAGTTGCTCATTGGAGCTTGTCCCTCTTGGGTTCTTGGAACCCTAGATGGTTTGTGGCCTTGGTGGCATTGTGGCCTTTTGTGGCATTTGTTGGGAGCCTCCAATTAAGTTGTGGAGTTGTGCCCCAACCTTGTGAGAGGTTCCGGTTGCCACCGACAAGTGCACCGTTAGTGGGAGCGTGGATCGATCCCGTTGGGGTGAGATTCACCGGAGAATAAGGGAGGCCTTTTGTGGCGTTGGTGGTTTGATACCACCCCCTCTCCAAACGAGACGTACTCCATGTTGGGAGGAACTCGGTAAAATATAGGTCTCCTCGCGTGCCTCGGTTATCTCTATACCCGAGCTCTTTACTTATGCACTTTACATTGTGATAGCCTTCGTGCTTGAAGTAATATATATCTTGCTATCACTTTGTTGTTTGTATTGCTTAGCATAAGTTGTTGGTGCACATAGGTAAACCTTAGTTGTTTCTAGGTTGTGCTTTACAAAGTAAACACTAGTTTAATTCCGCCTTTGTTGAGCCACTCTAGGAAAAGTTTTAATCGCCTATTCACCCCCCCCTCTAGGCGACTTCCGTATCCTTTCAACATTCTTATCTTGATATTTAAAAGAGGGATCATCTTATTATGCTAACAAAGCGCTAAACAAGCAATATAAGATGCTATCAAACATCACATGTTTATTAGTGAAATGATATGGTTCCCGCAGATGATCTCTATCATGTGCATCGTGGTATGATCACTATCATACCTATATGTGTAAATCCAAGGTCTATGGAGTTTACACGCTATGTGTGTTGTAAGAGTATCATCTCATACTTCTACTTACAACACTACCATATCATAACACTAGCCCAGCAACAATCTAAACTAGACGCCTCTAATTTATCCATTGCAAGTTTTACGTGGCTTAGGGCTTTCGAGATAGAACCGTTCTTACCTACGAACATGAACCACAACGAGGATAACCAAATTGTTGACAACTCGCTTGCAAAATAGATATTGACTATAGTAGGAGAGACAGACACCCGCTAGCCACTTATGCAAACTAGTTGCATGTCAAGCGTGGAACAGGTCTCATGTGCGAGGACATGTAAAGTTTGTCCGGGCCGCTTCATCCCACTATGCCACCAATATCCAAAATTACAACAAAGGAGCAACAACATGATCATCATCGCCCACATACTCATATGTGTACTACCCGTGTAAAGTATCTACGCATAGATCCGGCTCTGATACCACTGTAGGGTTCGCAACATAGAAAACAAAAAAAATCCTACGATGTGAACTATGTATCAAGATCTATCTACTAGATACAAACAACAGGCGGATGTATATCCATAGAGAACATACCCTTGAAGACCGACAAAGCTTAACGAGTTCAACTCGTGGTTGATGTAGACGTTCTCTTGCCGATCTCAAGATCGAGAGGAAGTCCTAGCGCCGCAAATCAGCAGCGCATCCGTGCTCGCACACACGTTCGAGGCACCGAGCAACCTCCGCCTCCTCGCTCCAGTGATGCAGCGGAAGCACAACTCTTTCTTGCCGAATAGCCACCGGAAACATGTATCTCGCTAGTCCGAGACCATGGGGGATAAATTCTAGAGGGGGAGAGAGATCCTTCACGAGGAGGTGTGAGAGACAAGTGAGGAGGGGGGCTCCTTTTATAGGAGGAGGGGGAACCCCAAGGGGGTGGACGGCGCATGGGGGCTGCCCCCTTGCCCTCCCCTCTTCATGTGGGTGGACACTCCACTCACAAAAGTCCTTTAAATTCCCTCCACTCAAAAGTCCACTCAAATTCCCATTAAAGTTCCACCAAATTTAATGCAAACTCTCATTAAATAAAACTCTTTTATTTTATTCAGAATTTTTTCAATTAATTTAATGACAAACATTCACAAATAACCCCTTGCTAGAATTTCATTTCACATGCATAACCACTTTATGCAATTTCACCCGAAAACCTGTTTCGGTATCTAGTGAAATAAATTCCTGCGCTTGTTCATTCTTTCGGCATGAAACTTTTGCTCCAATTGGATGTCGGTGTCTCTTAAGTGTGTCACCCTACGGTTCGTGAATAATGCGGACATGATCGAGACCCCTCTCGGATCAATAATCAGAAGCGGGATCTGGAGACCCATACTGACTCCCACACATTCAACGATGACTTTCTTGTGATCGTCGGAACCTTTTACGCTAGTATCTTAATCCCTTTGTTTCACGATATATTACATGTCCGAGATTCGATCATCGGTATCTCCATACCTAGTTTGATCTCGTTACCGACATGCACTCTTTTCTCGTTCCCGTGATATAACATTCTAGTGATCAAATCACTTGCTTGCAAGCTAATCAATGTGATATCACCGAGAGGGCCCAGAGTATATCTATCCGTCATCGGGATGAACAAATTCCACTCTCGATCCATGAGCCTCAACATAACACTTTATTAGTTCTGAATCCATCTTTATAATCACCCTGTTACGGTGTGACGTTTGATGTTATCAAGAAACTCTTCCGGTGTTAGTGATTGACATGATCTCATGGTCTAAGGATTAGGATCACTTCGTAAGTTGTTATAGCAATATAAACTCAATGACTTTGATCGTAATGCTATACTTCGGATGAATGTTCATCACACCATTACACTAATGTTGTGATCCCGTTATTAACAACATCCAATGTCCATGATCAGGAAACCTTGATCATCTTGTTAATCAACGAGCTAGTTTATGAGAGAGGCATAACTAGGAACTTTCTGTTTGTTTATTAAACACACATGTATTAATGTTTCCGTATTAATACAATTATAGCATGTAAAATAAACATCTATCATATACTTGGAATACACATAATAAACACTTTATTATTGCCTCTCAGGGCATATTCCCTTCAAGCTAGCTGTCCCATGTAAAGTTGCTGAAATAAGAACATTAAATCCTTTTTGATGATGCACCAAATTTTTTGGTAAAACTCAGCCGGAAAACCATCTGGTCCGGGGGCTTTATTATGCTCCATTTGAGAAATAGCCTCAAAAACTTCTTCCTCGGTGAAATTTGCTATAAGAAGAGCATTCTCCTCTTTAGATAGCTGCGGGATGTCATTGGTCCTTTCCTCCATCATGGAGAAACTATTTTGATCCGGTTCACCATATATTTTAAGATTATCTTCACCTACAATAGTTTCTTCTTCCTGTTCTAGTTGAAATATTTTTTCTT
This sequence comes from Avena sativa, assembly GCA_916181665.1. Taxonomy (NCBI): domain Eukaryota; kingdom Viridiplantae; phylum Streptophyta; class Magnoliopsida; order Poales; family Poaceae; genus Avena; species Avena sativa. Next base: position 376,312,550 of record OV702279.1, on the reverse strand, counting down.
CCTATGCTTACCATTAGCAATAAGATGGAATTTTTTTGTGTTGTTGCCCCCTTCCTGTACATGCTTTACCTTGGCTCTTTGAGCCTATTTTGTCTCTTCATCTCGTCTTAGATTTGCAATCTTTTCATTAGCATCCCTCAGCGATTGTTTTTCAGTCACCGTTAGAGGTACCGACTCTGCTTTGATGTCAAGCACATCAATAATGGCCAAAAGCATTTCTTTTTCTTTTTTATATTTCTCACTCAAATTTTTAGCCCAACCCCTCAGAAACCTTCTCAAATGTCTCATTTTGTTTTGCCATATTTGAATGGGTGACCGACCATGAGAAACCGAGTTCCATTCTTTGGCTACCATCTCGTGAAAACCCTCCCGTCTCAACCAGGATAGTTCAAAAGAAAATTTAGCCTTGTTTCCCAAATGAGCTTGAGAGCCAGAGTCAATTAATAACGGTGTGTGATCCGACCCACATCGGGTCAGAGCTTGTACCATAACCATGGGGAACTTTTGTTCCTATTCTACACTCGGCGATCCAACTTTTCATAAGTTGGCACGTCTTGACGATTGGCCCAAGTAAATTGACTATCTGAGAGAACAATTTCTCTTAGGTCCAAACTTTCAATAATCGCATTGAACACAAACAGCCAATGAGAATTAAAATTATCATTATTTTTTTCTTCTCTTTTTCTTGAAATATTAAAGTCACCCGCTAACAACATAGGCAAGGATTCAGTTTCACACATTCTTACTTAACTTGCATACAAGGTTAGTATGTTTGGATGATATTTGCAGGCTTCAATATGTAAGTTGTCGTGTAAAGATTAAGTTTAAGATAATCTGCCTATCACGGTCGTCTAAAACGCCTACCTAATGGAGATGCGAAATTGTGTACTAACGGACATGACAGAGCCCCTTCAGCGCCCTTTTACGATCGGTAATTAGGAGTTATGGGGTTTAATCGTTGTGGAGTAAGCTTTGTTGTCTCTACCTGTATCCAGGGCTCCCTCCCATGAGTTCTACAGGCATCTGACCGCGCTAGCTTTTTCCAAATGACACAATCTATAAATTTACAAAATGCTCGATCATTCTTCAGTTACTTGACATAGAAATCTCTTGGAAAAAATTGACATAGAAAAAGGATTTATAAACCAGCAGAGAATCCTGCTCTATAGATACAAGGCATCTTATAAGGAAAACACACGATTTATGAACGAGGGTAAGATCACCACATCTTCTCGATATAAAACCAGAACGTACAATAACATAACAGCACTCAGTTTTGCCAAGAAAAAGGAAACAGCGCTCGAGGATCTACAGATTACAATACAAGAGCTAGAGCGGCAGCAATATGCTTACGGAGAGACGCAGAGCACCAAAAATTCATGCCTGCACACGCCCTGCACCACCCAACGTGTTTATCTGGGACGAAATTAATCTGCAGTAGTCTGAAAACATATCAACACACTGGCAATTCCGGCTGTAATTCAGGTCTCAACCAAGCGTCGTCGGCGACAGACACTCCTCGACTGTGTCCAGCAGGTTTGAATTCTCCAATGCAGCTGCGACCCGTTCTTTGTCGTTCAGTTGCTTGTTCACTGGAAAAGAAGGGAATATCATACTGTGATATTGGTCCAGGCGAGGTAATGTGGTAACTGTGGTATAAAGCAGTAGTAGTTCGTAGAACACATACAGGCAGCTTCCGTTGCATGTGAACCAGGCGCCACCCTTATATCCACCTACACAGATCAGAGATCATTATGCTGTCTTTTTGTTTATTTGAAGAAACTATGGGCAGTAAGGAGCAGAAAGATATAAGTTCCCTTTGATAAAAAATGGATATAAGTTCCCCACCTGGTGGACTGTCGTTGAAGGAAGAAAATCCACTCTATGTGATTAGTCTTCCATTTACTGATAGACTACTCGCTCCCTCCGTTCCATAATTCTTGTCATGGTTTTAGTTCAAATTTGAACTACAATCACGACAAGAAATAATAGACGGAGGGAGTACCCACCATATATGTTCATGAGCTAGCCATTAATGATGTTTCATTTACACCACACATTCCTGAACGGAGGGAGTACTTGAAATCTCATGGATTCACTAACATATTCAGGCAGCTCATGATTTTTATTTTTTGCCTTATAGGCAACTCATGATTGTGTGTGAACCTAGAATAACAGGAAATTTTCGTACTCCACACCCGCAACATACCTTGTAATGAGGAGGAAGACTACGCATGAGCTTCACGCGTAAGCAAAGGCCAATAAGAGTTGCCATACTACAATGCTCCACTGTTGGGGTGAAAGTGACCCTGAAACAAAAGCAATAAGCAATCCTTACGATTTAACTTCATTCAGAATCCTGAACAGTAGCATCAGAAGTTCCAACAACCAACTTACCTGACATGACTAAGTTCATTACTGATTTCGACCGAGTCTTCGGTTACCACATTAAGCTCTTCCAATGAGTATGGGTGCTCAGGATCCTTTATATCTCTAATATGCTGTAAGAATGTTAAGGAGTACAAAAATAATTATGATAGCAGGGCCCAGATCAAAAAGGTATAGCAGGAAAGCAAAGCTACTCTACATACACACAGGGAAGTCAATAAAGAGGATATCAAATATTTCTAGCTGGTCTATGAGCTCCACTGCAGTTTCATCCGTGCCTTCAGGTGCCTGTCGGGTGCGCCTCTCTTTTCTCTCATGTATCACAGGGTTAGCATTTATCAAACCCATGACCATTTTTCCCTCTGTGATGCACTAATTTGGCTTAGTAGAAAAATTCCTGCAAGTTGAAAGGATGAAAATCATGTCAACACTATACTGTTCTTGTAAATCAAACGACCCTTGCTAGCCAACGACCAGAGTTTTGCTTCCGCCTTAATCTGTTCTATTAGGATGTTGACAGGTTTGAAACTCTTGTCAAAAACAACACCGGTAAAATCATGTCAACACTATACTGTTCTTGTAAAATGTTTATGCATTACAACCAAGATTGAAGCAGGGCTGAGCATCCAATGACCCTTTCCGCGATAGCTTTTGAAGTATAATTTTTTTGAAACTTCAACCAAACCTGACCCACCGACAGGTAGGTGTCAAATGGTTGATGTTCCAAAACTAGTTTCATGCTGCCAATAAGGATCAAGTTTATGGAAAGCATCATTCTTCATTTCTTCAATCTATGCATGCAAATTTAATCCCACAACACTGAATGGTAACTTGACTTGTGAAGTAGAATCACAAGGATGTTTATATTGCAGAAAATTTGCTTAACTATGAACTAGAACATTTTAAGGATGTCTGGTCAAATACGATTACTATAGAAATATAACAAAGTACAGTATTTTTTTTTTTGGAGTATTCTGTGAATACCATGGTTTCTAGAAAAAACATGGTTTCAGATACTACTTGTTCTGCCCATCAACCTAGAAAAAGGGCAAGTTGATCAACAGAAATCACACAAGTTAGATTCCTAAATAGCACGCGACTTTTATACTACTAGCACACAACAAGGGCCGAAGCACAAAGATGCTGAAAACAATGATGAGCCCCAAAAGGGCCTAATCACAAGCCGAAGATCTGCATCATGCTGCAGTTACATTCTGCTCTTCTTTGCTCAATATCAAATTGTCCGTATCCACGTTGATACAGTAAATAGGAAACATACATGAATACAGCTACAGTGGCAACATCGCTTCAAAATCAAATTAGTGATGATGATGCAGTAATACTAGATTATTAGGACATCGGTGCTTCCACAGGTCGCCGTTCCCCCCACCCCCCGCCCAAGACAAAGAGACGAGCGAGGAGGAGCAGCCTAGAGGAGGGAGGTACCTTGCCAGCCGCAGCCGTGCGTGGTTGATCCGCCACCGCCCGAGGTCCAGCCCGCGCCGCGCCGGTGTCCCCGATTCACGCAGCCGCCTGGCACGGGGAGTCGGGGAGGCGAGCCAGGCGGATGGGGAAACGGAAAACGTTTCGCTGGTGAGCTGGTGAGGGGTGAGGCTAGCGTCAAACTGTACGGGCGGTCCTAATTTTTTTACTGCATCTTTACTTTGGTCCCTATTTTTTAAAATTGTATATCTAGATCCTAAATCTTTTGTAAGTGATTCATCCGAGATTCTAAACCGGTCTGACAGGAATTGACGGGTGCCACATCGGCAGTAAGGCCCACGAGCCTTACCAGGTCACCACACATATTTGTGAGTGAGCCCCCGAGGTTCTGTTTCTTCTAAAAGCTAACCCTATTCCCCTAATTGATGGCCGGCGGCGGGAGCTCGAGCTGCGGCGGTTGCCGGTGGAGGGAGCTTGAGTGGCAGTAGCACGACCACACCGATTTGGTCCTGCATCCGTGACATCCACACGTTTCTATATGAGACTTTGAAGCGGGGGAGCCCGAGATGATACCAGACGACGACCGAATGGTGCTCGCACACACGGCAGCGATGCTAGCGCGGGAGGCTCGGGTCTGGGGGCGTGCGCTGTTCATCAAAGTCCTTGGTTAGGCACGCGCTGCTCGTCAAAGTCCTCAGCTAGGTGTGCGTTGTTTTGGCTCTGTCAGTTCAGCTAGTGTAGTTTGTTTCTATCAGTTAGGATTCGGGGTTCAGTTTAATCCAGTTTGTAATCTTAGTTTGCCAACTCAGTATGATTCAGTTTGAAATCACCGTGCACCGGGGACTACTGTCGCTCGAGCCTCAGACGTAGAATATCATCGCGGCAGCAGGAGCCAGGAGCACAAACACATAACTGACTAGAACGAAATCTGGCTCGGCTCCCCGCCGTACCCGTTAGAGCTAGGCGCCCCTGTACAATTACTCTAGGCAGTACAATTTTTAGAGAAATACAACTACTCCGAGCGGTACAAATGCACTATTCAGAGGCCGTATTTTGGAAGATATAGAATCTCGGGGCTCATTCACAAATATACGCGGTGACCTGGTAAGCCTCGTGGGCCTCACTGCCGACGTGGCACTAGTCAACTCTGGTCAAACCGATTTAGGACCTTAGATGAATCACTTACAAAAGATTTAGGATCTAGATGTGCAGTTTTAAAGAATAGGGACCAAAGTGAAGGTGCGGTAAAAGAATTAGGACCGCTCATACGGTTTACTCGTTCCAAAACTGGTTGCACTCAGCACTTACGTCTAAATCTGGGTATGGGCAAATCTGGCCAACGGGCCGGCCCGGCACGGCTCAGGCCCGGCACGTGCCAAACGGGCCGGCACGCGGCACGGCCTGTCGTTGCCTGCCAAGCCACGTGTCGTGTCGGGCCGTGCTACGTGTCCTGCCTGGCGGCCCGAGCCCGGCACCTAGGCTAAACGGGCCGGCCCGCGGCACGTCAAGCACGCTGGGCTGTGGCCTTTTTCTGCAGGCCCGTCAAAATTTAGCCTTAAAAACGTCCTAACCTGAACTATAATAGTTAGAATTTATTATTTTTGTGGTAGAGTGAGGCGTGGGAGACCAGGAGGTCTAAGGTTCGACCCCCAGCGGCACCTATTTTTGCAAGAAAGAGTTGTACTTCCGCTGCATCGCTGGAGCGAGGATGCGGAGGTTGCTCGGTGCCTCGAACGTGTGTGCGAGCACGGATGCGCTGCTGATTTACGGCGCTAAGACTTCCTCTCGATCTTGATATCGGCAAGAGATCGTCTACATCAACCACGAGTTGAACTCGTTAAGCTTTGTCGGTCTTCAAGGGTATGTTCTCTACGGATATACATCCGCCCGTTGTTTGTATCTAATAGATAGATGGCACATAGTTCACATCGTAGGAAAATTTTTGTTTTCTATGCTGCGAACCCTACACTTCCCGGCACCCTGCCGAAGGGGAGATCATCCCGGAGGCCTTCTCTCCGGTGTGATGCGTGAGTAGTTCCACCTTAGAGTATGGGTCCATGTAGTAGCTAGATGGTTGTATCTCCTTCTTTATGCTTTCATGTATAGATCTTGTGAGCACCGTTCATGATCAAGATCTAATCTATTTGTAATCATGCATGTTGTGTTTGCGGGGATCCGATCGGTATTGAGATTATTATGTTGGTTTGATTAATAGTTTTATCTTTATGATTCTATCATGTCTGTGTTGTTTGTGATCTTGCATGCTCTTTGTTGCTAGTGGTTATCTTGGCCAAGTAGTTGTCAGTGACTCCAAGAGGGGGTATTTATGCTCGATAGTGGTTCCATGCCTCTAGTTTCCAAGGGGGTATTTATGCTCGATATGTTGCTACTAAGGAGAAAACAACGATCTCTTGTTCATGGAACATGTGGACTGTTTACCTTACACACTTTGCTTAAAACAGTTGTCTGTTGCTTGCAACTTAATACTGGAGGGGGTTCGGATGATAACCTGAAGGTGGACTTCTAGTCATAGATGCAGTTGGATGACGGTCTATGTATATTGTTGTATTGCTCAATCAACCTCATAGGATATTTCTGACTAGTAATTGCATTGTTTTGTCTTGCTCAGTTCCTGTCAATTGCCCCGCTGTAATTTGTTTACTCTTCATGCTATGTTGTTTATCTAAGGAGAGCACCTCTGGTGAACTATGAACCCCGGTCCAATCTTTACTATTGATAGATTTTCCACTGTTACTTGTTACTTCTTGCAAACCATTACCTTCCACACCATACGTTTAATCCTTTATTACAACAAACCGGTGAGCTTGACAACCTCACTGATTCGTTGGGGCAAAGTCTTGAGTTTGTATTGTGCAGGTCTTCCCGTTGCTTGTAACACCTGTGTGACGTTTCTTTCCTCCTACTGGTTTGATAACCTCGGTCTCAACTGAAGGAAGATTTGTTGATGTACTCTTCACACCTTGCTCTTGGGGTTCCCAACAAGGCTCCACATCAAACACCAAGTTTTCTGGCGCCATCAAGGAGTCATCAAAGGGATATGGATTTAAAATATTTTTTCCGTAAATGTGTAGAGGTTGTTCTTATGGAAAATGATATGAACTCGTGGAACATGCTTAAAGCTTACATTTCAATTGAAATGGTGAAGAGGATTCTGTGATATGGAAGTACTACTATGCATCTAGCAGCAATTTTTTTTAAACAATACACTTTTTTAATCGAAAGAAGTTCAAATAACCCCCTAAGTATCTGGTTTGAGCCGCTAACCCCCCTTATGTTTACTTTGGGCCAATTAACCCCCTATGTTTGTAAAACCAGACAGAGAGCCCCCCTAGCCTGTGTAGGCTGTTTTGGTAGATGGTTTTAGGCATGTGGAAACTAGGCAGTTGCCACGGTGGCAAAGTGAGCCCGGCTAGGTCCAAACAAAAAAACCCACGAGAGCGACCTGGTTAGACCAAACCACGAACCAGTTCTTCGCTTCTTCGCCGTCCCTACCCTACACCGCAGCCGCGGCGACGATTCCTCTTGGCGGCGGCAGACGATCGGCGACGTGGTCCGTTGATTGGAGTGTGGCACCGACGAGCAGGTCAGCTCCCTGAACACAAGTTCTGTACTCCCTCCGACCCATATTAACTGACTTGGATTTATTAAAATTTGGATGAATCTAGACACTATTTAGTATATAGGTTCATTCAAAATTTGACAAATCAAAGTCAATTAATATGGGCCGGAGGGAGTAGCTGAATCATGCCGCTGGGTACCTTGTACTGTCAAAGAGAGATTCTTTAGAATTAAGAAAAAAATTTGTTAGCCCTGGATCATCTCTTGGTATCGTCAGCAGCCATGGGTGTAGCAGAAGCGTAGTCTACAAAGCATGGCCTCATGCAAAGAGAGGACACTGAGGAAACGCACGAATCAATTTCAAGGAATTTTCAATACAAACCCAACTCTGTAAGTCTGAATACCAAGGAGGGCAGTTCATTGTTTCAATTAGACCACCTACTGCCGTTCGTTGTTGCCTCGCCCTCCGCACCGTCAACATGCCTGAGCTTCAATGAGTAGCAGGAAAGCCTACAGAAAATCAGTTGATAAGCAATTACCAACTAGAGACCAATGTCAATCCAGAGCACCACGTTTGAGATGTTTTAAGGATGTTCGAAAATTCAGTAAATTTCTGTAACAACATGTTGCTTCAATCATCAGTTATGAATTGCATTCAAACGTATACTGCTTGTTGTGTTTGCATACAAACCACATCCATGTTTCACATACATCTCTTCATTATATTTTATTGTCTGAAGAAAATTGGCCCTTTTCTTGCGCAGCTGCGAGTCCAGGGGCATGCAGTGGCGGCAGCCAACAGGGGCACGCGGCGGTGGTAGTGCGAGATACGCCGAAGTTGCTCTGGTGACAAGGAGGCGAGGGTGGTCAGGGACGGCAGCGTCGGCCGACAGAGAGAGCCCACGGCAAGGAGCGGGTAGGGGCGTGTGGGGGCGTCGACATTCGTTGACCATCGCGTTAGCCGGTAGTGGGTCCCAGCGGCGAGGGGCTGGGGCGGGCGGGAGTATTCGGACCGGGCCAGCGAAGAGGCGTGGGTGGCGGTGTCCTTCGACCACGATTGCGAGGGAGAGAAGTGCGGTGGGGATTTGGTCTGACCATTGTCCACTGTGCCCTTTGTTTTAGCAACTTCTCCACCGTGTCTTAAACCAGACTCCACGTGCGCAAAACCACCGATTAGAACAACCCACACTGGTTTGGGGGGTAATTTGTCCGGTTTTAGATAGTTAGAGGGTTATTTGACCCAGATTAAACATAAGGGGGGTTAGCATCCTAAATCCAATAGATAGGGGGGTTATATGGACTTCTTTATTTTTAATTTATTCCATATCTATTATACGTTTTTAGCAATTTACAGATCTAGCATGTTATCGGCCTGTAAGAAGCCGAATGGTCTAGTCGGCCAGGCCCTGGCCGACAGCACGTCCCATCCTGCAGTCGGCTTGGTCCCACCCATGCAGTCGGACTGCTCCAAGACGACAGGGGCAATCGACCAGGCCCAAGCCGATTGACCCATTTGGTCAGACCCTAGCCGGTAGGCTAATCGTCCTTTCTCTAACCAAATCCTGCATTATTAATGCAGCCTTCGCAATCAGCTCGAAGTGTCGAACGCTGGCTGATCGGCTAATTATTTCTCGTCGTTTTCGCGTCAGTGCTTCTCGCCGATTTTCCCCGCTACTGATTCCCGTCGATTTTTCCCGCCACTCCTTCACGCCGATTTTTCTCGCCCTTTTTTACCCGCCACTACTTCCCGCCGTTTTTTTCCGCCTATTCTTCTCGGTGCCTCTATAAATCCGGGCAACGAGATGTTATCTCTTCACCCAGTTCATCTCTTCCTTCTCTTACTCTCGCATTTCCCTCTCCTCTCCATCATGAGTGTGCCCCGTTCAAACGCAAAGTGTAGGGCTAGCAAGCTTTCCACTATGACGAATGCGTTTACCTGACCATAGATGTCCATTGACCTTTATCAGCGTCCACTCGGCGTGGGCCAGGCCGAGTGGGCAGTCGACCTCGGTCTGGCCGAGTGAACCTGTCGGCCTGGGTGGGCCCCGCGGCCCTACGGGCCAACCTGCTGTCGGCTAGCTCTTGGACGAGTGACGTGTTGTCGGCCAGGCCCTGGCCGACTGGCCCATTCGGCTTCCGTCAGGACGACAAAGTGCTAGATCTGTAAATTGCTAAAAACGTATTATAGATCTAGAATAAATAAAAAACAAACTGTATTATTTAAAAAAATCGCCATCTAGCACCTACCCTTTTTCTAGAAACACGGTACAATCGTAGACGCTCACGACACGTACATGCATCCATCCCTATAAACGCGCGCGCACACACCTACCCCTATGAGCACCTCCGATAGACCGAGTCGGCGGATCGGGTCTTGAGATCGACGAAGTCACCACGGGCGTCTCGCTGTCGACGGGAACGCCGCCTATAAACGCACACACGCACATCCTACCCCTATGAGCACCTCCGATAGACCGAGTCGGCGGATCGGGTCTTGAGATTGACGAAGTCACCACGGACGCCTCGCTGTCGACGGAAACATCGTCTCCCACTGAAAGAATATTCCGCCTTTTTATACAACACATAGTGTCAAAACCAAGGTTTGAACTCTGGTGGACTAAGGATACGACCATCCTCCTAGCCATCCAACCACAGTTTGGTTTGCCACCTAGCACCTACTCTGTGAGCTCTTCCTATGCAATTACCGGTAATAGAAAAGTGGTGCGCACGCAGGCACACACGAAACTGCTTTGTGTTCCCCTAAGATCAATGTATTCTTATGGTTGTACTAGCAAATGATGAACTCTTAGCTGGAGACAATTTAAATAACGAATACATGTGGAAGAAAAAACATGAATATTTTCCATTTATTCTTTGACTGCATTATTGCATCCTGGATTTGGGGAGCTGTTAATCCCTTCTTGGATTGTGAAATTGGCATTGGCTTTGATTCAGTGAGAAATTCTCTTGCTACTACCTTATTGAACGGTTCTTCTGTACTTATAATGGAGATGTCGTTTCGTGGTTAATGAAACCTAGGGGTGGCCCTCCTTTTCTCTAAACAAAAGCATTTGACGCCACCCTGAATGCGCGGGGCCCACGGAAGCACAAACACAAAGTCACAAAGAGTTCAATTTTCACCAACGCTGTGGATGTGGATCGCCGAAGATTCATCATGCGTGCATCAAGCACTCCCAAATCGTAAATGGATTATAGAAGAGGAATGCCAATTACTTAGCTAACACCAATAACCCACATCCTCCCCTCCCGAGAAATGCACCCCATCTAGCAAATGAACCAAGTTCCCGCCACTCCTCAGCTTGTGGCCAAAGGAGTACGACGACTAGTCACGCCATGCCACGACTCGGTCCGCCCGCGGTCGCCGCACCTCAAGCCGCCGCAGACCGCATCTCCACCGGCAGCGTCGTCACCATCGTCGCAGTCTCCATCTCGCCGATCCGCCCTCCACGTCGTCGTCGTCGTCGTAGCAGTAGGCGGCGGCGCGGTCCCTGCGCGGGCGCGGGCGGAGGCGCTTCTTGGTGCAGACCCGCCGGACGAGGCAGGAGATCGCCAGCAGCGCCGCGATCACGCCCAGCACCCCGAACACCGCCGTGTACCAGCCCGAGCCCCCGCCGCCGGCCAACGACGCGGCGCCATGAAGCAGGCGCTTGCGGATGATGATGCCCGTCTCCGGCAAGTCCGCAGACGACCACATCGTTGCTCCCTTGCTTGGTGAATCGTGATCTATGCAATGCAAGACGGGGCGATTGGGAGCGTACTTATGTTTCTTGCGCCTAGCTAGGCAGCGGGCTTGGGCTTTATGCTTGGAAGTGAGCTTGAAGGCTGGGTCAAGGTTAGCGTGTGTGCAAGGCGAGGGTTGGAAGCTTTGGCCCAACTCTGCAATTTTGGTTGTTCCTTCCGTGCATATGTGTATATACAGCAGAGATAAGGATCCGAGCGTTCTATTAATTTCACTGCATGTGTTCCTTCTCGATCAGGGAATAGATTTCGGGTGCACGACGCAAGTTAAATTCTTTTTTGGATGCTGAGATTTTGCGATGCCACTTATTTGACCAACTATATAAAAGATGTGTCAATATTTATAATTATAAATCAATATTGTTAGAATATGAAATACTCCCTCTGTCCTAAACTATAAAATATAAGGTGCCTAAAGGATTAGTCAAAATTCAAATCTTACTAATTTTGACTAAATATTTGGAAAAAAAACATCTACACTATTAAATGGACACATTAGAAAATATACTTTATGGTGAATCTATTGAAATTGATTCCGTACTGTAAATGTTTATATTTTGTGTATAAATTTAGTCAAACTTAAAAAACTTTGACTTTTAACTAATCTTTAGGCGCCTTATATTTTGAGACAGAGGAAGTACATTTTTACGATTTTTGCTAATTCTCAACTGGTCGAGAATTAAGTTAGAGCTCAATCGGATCCTAATCAATTGGATTTTCATCGCAATCCGTAAGTGAGTTGCAAGCGGTGTTCTAACTGGTTGCACGTGTAAGTGCAACTTAGTTTTATTAATTGCAAGTGAGGTTGCAATAGAAATTTTTAATTACAAGTAGGCTTGAAATTGAGATTGTACAATATCACCCGGTCCTAGTCGACTGAGAATTAGACCATTTTATATTTATTTATATTTAGTGCATTTGGTATTGCAGATGCTTATATTCTTTTTTGTATTGTTCGTCAAGTTTTGAAACGCCCTGACTTCTATTTTCTGTCAAGGAGCCAGTATATCATTTATCTTTTTTGCATGAATCGATTCTTGACAAGATGAGAGCTAAAAAAATACCCAGAGCAGAGGCGGTACTCGCGACCTTTCCGTTGCGTTGTGATTACCGTCTATCTCCGGTCGGACGGCTAGAAACGAGCGACCGTCGTGGCAAGCGCACGTCACATTCGTTTCCTACGTAACCCGTCTTCTTATCTTATCCTCCGCGCTCGCGCCTCGTTCTTCTTTCCTCTCCCATTGCCACCTCCGAGCCAGAACAGAGCAGAGCATTCAAGAACCACACTCGGTGCCGTGGCCATGGCTTCCACCGCCCTCTCGTCGGCCTTCTCCCTCATCCACAGCAAACCCACCACCTCCTCCCTCCCGCGACCACATCCCTTAGTCCACATGAGCCACGGCCGCCGCCCCTCCGTCGCCGTCTCCTGCACCTCCACGGCTTCGCCGAAGGTGCTCGAGCTGGGGGACACCATCGCGGGGCTGACCCTGGAGGAGGCCCGCTTGCTGGTGGACCACCTGCAGGAGCGTCTGGGCGTGTCGGCGGCGTCGTTCGCGCCCGCAGCCGCCGTGGCCGCCGCGCCGGCCGCGGCAGAGGCAGAGGCTCCCGTGGAGAAGACGGAGTTCGACGTGGTGATCGAGGAGGTGCCGAGCAGCGCCCGCATCGCGACCATCAAGGTGGTGCGCGCGCTGACGAGCCTGGCGCTCAAGGAGGCCAAGGACCTCATCGAGGGCCTCCCCAAGAAGCTCAAGGAGGCCGTCAGCAAGGACGAGGCCGAGGACGCCAAGAAGCAGCTCGAGGCCGTCGGCGCCAAGGTCACCATCGCCTGATCTTCACAAGCTACTAGGACTTCCATAATTTCCCCCCATACTTTTCCTTGTCCAAAAGTCTTTTTCTGTAATACTAGTGGTGTATCCAGTTACTCCAAGATTCTGGGTCCTTCCTGCTCTGTCTTTATTTCTTCAGTCCGATGATGGCTAGCTGAGTTGAGTATAGGTGGATTGGCCCAACCACATTGTGATGTTTCATTTCGTTCTGGATTTCGTGATTTGTGTTGGTTGGTCTGGCGGTCGATGCAAATTGGAAGCCTCAGGGGCGATTTATCTTCTTACCTGCAGGTATATGGTTCTGAGATTCGACCGGATTTAATCAAAGTTCATCTGAAATTCAGCCGTAATATTTTAAAAAAACTCGAGAAAAATCAATCATGTTTTGGTCTGACAAGAAGTCGAGTGAATTTACATTGGAATGGCCAACTTGTTTATCCATATATAGGCTGAACATTTAGTGACGATAGGATTTCAGTTGAAAATTCAGTGAAGCCGACACGCTTTGTTCTGGCAAAGGAATCCAACTCCAAGGTGACACACAGATATATCGATCGAGATCCTATAGTACACGCGGCGGTATCAATCGCAATCGCCAATCATCAATCTCCGTGGAGCGACGACACCGTGGGCCAGAACTCCTCGAAGCCCCAGAAGCTGTCGCCCGCCGCCACCACGGCCGCCTGCAAAAACTCCGCCGGCACGCCGCCGACACACGCGCCAGCAGCACCTCCTCCGTGGCCTACGTAGGCCAGCCCAAGCTGATGGCGATGGTCATGCCAGCCACGGGGCGGGTGCCCGCCGACGTCGTGGTCCGGCGCCCGGCCAGCGGAGTTGCTGCTGCTGGCCTGGGACTCGGTCACCGGCGCCAACGGGAGCGCCGCCGCCGCCCTGCCCGGCGGAGACCCGGCGCTCTCGCTGGTGCCTGCCTCGCCGCCGCCGCCGCCGCTGCGCTTCTTCTGTATCTTGGTCCTCCAGAAGTTCTTGATCTCGTTGTCGGTGCGGCCGGGGAGGTGCCTGGCGATCTTGGACCACCGGTTGCCCCACCTCCCCTGGAGCTCCACGATGAGCAGGTGCTCCTCCGGCGTGATGTTGCCCCGCCGCACGTCCGGACGCAGGTAGTTCAGCCACCGCAGCCGGCAGCTCTTCCCCGTGCGGTTCAGCCCTGCGCATCATATCAAGCCAGGCATGCATAATTCGCTAGCTCCCACACACCGGCGACACCGCCATGCATGGGATGGGATTGATCATTGATGTGATGGTAACGAACGGTACGTACCGGCGGTGCGGGCGAGGCTGTTCCAGGCGCCCTCGCCGTTGGCGGCGACGTAGTTGGCGAGGACGAGGTCCTCCTCCATCGTCCAGGGGCCCTTCCTCACCGCCGTCTCCGCGGCCGCGCCGCCGCCGCCGTCCGCCTGCATGGCTAGTAGCCAAGCTAGTATCCCGCTCCGGCCGCGCGCGCGTCGCGTCGCCCCGCTCCAAACCTGCAGGCCGGCCGGCGGCGTGACGCTGTATCCAACGTTCCTCGCATATATAGTCGGAGCCGGGCCGGACGGCGACGTGAGCGGGCACTTTCGGCACGCCTAACTCTGAAAGGCGCGCGCCGGGAGCTCCCGAAACGGGCATGGCGACGACGTGTCAAGGTGGATATTAACGTATAGTATTATTAAGGGAACAATTTGACACGAGTCGTATAGTATTGTTATACTTCCGGCCATTTGACTGCCGCTAAGCATGCTAGGTCATCCATTGACCAATGAGGATGTAGCAGGAGATAAGGCAGATCGATCTGGAGATAACATTATTCTTCATTCAGACTATTTCTATTTGTAATTGGCTGCTGCGAAGATCATGCATGGCGCTGGGGTGCATGCCCGCTGGATATGCATGCAAGCAAGATTGGCTTCAAACTGATGGTCGTGGAGAGGCTGCCACGGCGACGCCATCCACCTATCATATATCTCCAAAGCCGCGTGCGTACCATTATAATTTAAAATGAATGGCCTCCGAGTTTTTTTGTCATTTTATGTGCAGAGACACAAGGTCGTAAAAAATGTGCAGGAGTTGCTAACTGGCCAGGTCCGATCGCATTAAGCATTGTACGCGTAGTGTTTGGTGGATTAAGCTAGAAGGCTGCTTAATTTAGGTTTAGATGCATCACCTTCCCTATCTGTCTCGGCCTCTCGGGTACGTGGGCTGATTAGTGACATCATAGGTGAGGCGAACCAAGGTACACAGATGAACGTCCATGTCTGGCTATGCCATCATCAGAATCAGATCGATATGTCCTAATCTGCATATGCATGTAGTAGGTACTGACCGGATGTCAATTTGTTCTGGGCTGCGAGGTCAACTCATTAAGAATAATTGCTTCTACAAATATGCAAGAAATAAATAAAACGGCACATATTTATTATTATGATTACTTGCATAATCAAAATATCCGAGAGGAACGGATATGATTCATGCATTATAAATATAAGAAATGGATTCTTTGGATTTTTATAATAAATTTAGACATATTATTTATATTATTTGGAGTTATATAGTTAAAGTTATGAATTTCCAAAGTTTTTGTATAATTAATAAAATAATTTCTTATAATTAATAAAATATTTTTTATATTTTTGTATATTTTAATTATATGAAATAATAAATAAAGTTTGTAAAAAAAGATTCAAACAATTCTGAGCACTTTTCGTATTTAAACTTTTTCCATTTGAATTCGTATTCAAAAGTTATGAAGGTTTTAATAGTGCGAGGGACTTCTGCATAATTTTCTGTCAAATCTTGAGGACCTGCATGCAAAACGACGGATGGCACGCCGTCTCGCGTTGCCACGTGGCCCTGACAGGTGGGCCCGCGCGTCTTAGGCAGTGTCAATTCGCTATCAAAGTGCAATCAGTGCATATTACGATAATCAAGGTCCAATGTGGTATGGTTTTGTGATTGCGAGAGCGACTGGTATGAATTGGGAAAATCGACATACAAAGTGGTAGTTTATGCTATCAACTCGTGTTCAAGAGGAAGAAGACGGTTGCTTAGTTAAGAGAATGTGGGCCGCTTCATTTGGGCTTCTGCGTTTTCGAGTCTCAGACTCACTCAAGCCCAAAAGAGGGGAAACCATTTTGCACACTTCTCCGCACTGCTCCGCTTCTCGCTAGTGCATACCACATCATACAAAAAAAATCTAGTGATACCATGATAGCATTTCTTAATATTCAAATTTACAACTGTCAAAAAATTCGAAACAGAATTTCGGCTGTTCACATGGTACTGCTCTTTACAATTCAAATTTGCAAGTAAAAAGAAAACTAAATAAATTCGCGAATGTTCACAAGATGTATGTTCACAATCCCAAGCATTTCCGTTTTCAAGTAAGGATGAACGGATGTGCAAATCCTTCATTTTTTTTGGCAGTTGTATAGTTCTCTAGCTTATTCCGTCCTGTTTCACCTTATTTTATTTTATTTTTATTTTTTATGTTGATCATTCAGTTCGGAAGCTTAGTGTGGTGTGGTCAGTTATCTTATTTCGGTTCCTTTTCTTTTATGTCTCTTTTGTTTTCTTTCATTCTTTTGTTCATTCTTTTTATGTTTCTAAGACAAATTTATACTTTTGTATGTTTTTTTGTTCTGTGGGTTCAAAATTGCATCTATTTTTTGTTTCACTTATATTTGTGGTTTGTTTCATCGGTGTTTAATTTTTTTATTACTTATTTTTGTTCTATCTATAGACGTGATTTGTTAAGCAGTTGCCAAAATTTAGTCCACCTGGTACTCACATTTTTTGTTCCTTGTGTACTATAAATTTGTCCCGCTTGGTTTAAATTTTGTTCCTTCTTGTACCCGTGAATTTTGTTCCACGTGCTTAGTAATTATGTTTTTTTTTCACTTAGTCTACAAGATTACAACTTTACTTCTCCTGTAGATGTGTTCTGGTTCTTGGGCGTTTTTTCCTCGGGTAGATGTGATTTCGTTCCTTGGGGCACCACGATTCTTGAATAGAACGTAGTTGTGATTTTTGTTCCACGTGGAGTAAATTTTTGTCTCTCCTATAGATTTGATTTGTTTCTTGGCTACTACATTTTTGTTCCTCATGTAGATGAGATTTGTTTCTCGGACGCCACAATTTGCTGTTATAGTTTTGTTCCTCATGTAGACGTGATTTGTTATCCGTTCGCTACAATTTTGTTCCTCTAACGCTATAAGTTTATCTCATTTCTTTTTTATTTATATTTTCCTTTTCCTTTTTCCCTTTTAAGTCGTGTGTTTATTTTTCCTTCATTTATTTTGTGTTTCGTTTTCGTGTAAGAAATATTTATTTTATGTGGTGGGCATGGTTTCCATGGGCGATGGTAGTGTTGTTTTTGATTTAGGGCCTTGGGTGTTTCAGAAATACAGTCCATCTACCGCACAATATTTGTTTTCTATTTAGGGATTTTTTTTTCATTTTCAACTTTTTTATGGCATCTTGTTGGAGGTTTTTCATCATTATTAATCTAGCTTGCTGCTTAAAAAAATACAGAGCTCGAGGCAAGATTTGCATAATACATGAAAAATACCTAACAATATAGTGCTAGCTAGCGTTCACATGATACAACATGCCCCATGTCCATAAATCATTATTTTTCATCTTTTGTTCAGGACAAGGAATACAACCATTAATTATAGTGTGATCGGTTGAAATACAATGCACACCCTAACCACCTCAAACCTACTAACCCTTGACCATTGTCTTTTTAAACTTGATCGTTGCGGTCATCACCATGTAAGGAATAAGGGAAGAAGCAACCAACTGGCTAGCTGAGAATGATAATGGCAGTTGCTTGGCGGAGCGCCTTTTTTCTTGCTCTCTCCTATGTTCTATAGATCTAAAGTGTTGTGTCATCCGCCAATATAGCGATCGCTCATCTCTCAATATCGTGTTTCCTGATAGACCACTGCATGTGATTATAATACATTTATACTTGCTACACAAAGTTAGTTGTTTTATATTACTTTAAAGATAGTTTCTTTCTCTGCGATTATAAAATGAACCTAACAATTGAAATTAACATGTAACATAAATATTATTTATACTAAAATTTTATAATTACTTATAATTCATTAGGTTCAAACAAAAATCACAATTGTTATAATATTATTTTATTACTTAGTCAACATAATTAATCACACACAAACATCGGAGATTAACTATGATGTTTTTGGTACACAATGATTCATTTATTGTTGAGTTTGTTGATTTAATTCACATTTTTTCAACGATTCATGTAGTTTTTTACTTTTTGGCACACTGGACACATCTATGAATGGAATGCTCTTTTTTTAAAGGACAAAATTACATGCATACATGGATTAATACGATATCTGAATAAATTTATATGGTATGATAAAAATGTGATGAGGCAATCTGAATTTTATGATAAATATTGTGATTGTGGTTTACAGCCTACGAAGGCATAGGCAAATAGAAAATTCTAGAGCATATATGGTGTTTATGAGGAGCTTCTCATCAAACCATTGGCATGTTGTTGTTGAATTATTAGGCATAATTTCCACAATTAATTCCAGAATATAAATCATGACAACAACAACTACAATCACGTGAACCTCTAACATACTAGATGTATTGATCAACAATTTCTTTTATTTATTTATTTTTTCATTTCAAAATAGTTTTCGAATATTTATATGCTACCACATATCATACACGTTCGTGCATATATAAGATAACTTGTTTTACGAGATGCAGCATACAAATATATACAATTTTGATAGTTACATGGAGATCACAATTATCAGAACTAGAGCCCGTATATTCGATTACACGACCAGGATCATCAGTAGCGTCTATTCACACTAAATTCTTTGTCATCGCCTACCATCTCTTTCAACAAAAATCCTGCCAGTTCATCTGAAACTCCTAGTACGCGTCGCTCTAGTAGGAGCTGATTCCTCATGCCCTCGAACTATATAAGAAAAGGAGATCAATATGAACATCAATCATGATAACAAAAAGTGACAGTAATAAAATGGTGTCGTGAATATATTGCTTACGTCGACTCTATAATCTTTGTGCTCAGTGGTAAATATGCGAATGAACTCGCAAACATAGTATTCACATAGATTCGTCCCTGGTGGCCGTCTCACGCACTTTACGAGGATAGAATTTAATCAAAATAATAATCTAGCATCATAATTGTATTGAAAATAGAAGTAAAAAGATGAGCGTCCCTATCATGTACTACTTACCGAGACTGGGTTAAATGTCAGCTTCTTACTAATGGAACTCGTAGCCTGACGCTTGAACCAGTTCCAAACCCTGTCCGGCGAAGAAAACGAATAAAGTTATTACCCGATATCTCAGGAAATCAACGAAAGAGACTGATATAGCGCGGAAATTACCTCTGGAACTTGTCCTGTATGATGTGGAAATCTTCCAGGTGTTTATTGAATGAGTCCATGAATTCAACTATTCCCTTATCAACTTGAATGTCTAGCAGAATCTAGTGAAAGATGCACACATTTATATATACATCAGTAACTCATCAGTTACACTTAACATCGAGTAAGAAAAATTTACAATAGAGTAATACCCTCACTTGAAATTATAAGGAAACATTATGTGGTCACAGAAATTTTGCTCCATATTTCTAAAAAAAATTATAATTTTTCATTTCACGAGTTTTAAAATCTTATTTGTTTTACTCTAATTTGTGTGTATTGTTATTTTGTTATATGGGTTAAAATTGGATATGTTTTTCGTTTCATTTATATTCGTGGTCTGTTTCATCAATGTTTAAATTTTTTTGTGTACACTTTTTCTATCTATAGACATGATTTGTTTCGCAGTTGCCAAAATTTAGTCCACCTAGTACTCACCTTTTTCGTTCCTCGTGTACTATAAATTTGTCCCGCTCGGTTTAAATTTGATTCCTTCTTGTACCCTTGAATTTTGTTCCACATGCTTAGTAATTATGTTTTTTTCTTCATTTAGTCACTGTTTTTTTTCTCATGTAGATGTGTTCCTAAAGTTTTTTTTCTCGAGTAGATGTGATTTGTTTCTTGGGGCACCATAATTCTTGAATAGAACGTAGTTGTGATTTTTGTTCCACTTGGACTAAATTCTTGTTTCTCCTATAGATTTGATTTGATTAGTTACTCGGTTGCTACATTTTTGCTCCTCGTGTAGATGAGATTTGTTCCTCGAACGCTATGATTCGCTGCTACAGTTTTTTTCCTCGTGTAGATGTGTTTCATTATCCGTTCAATGCAATTTTGTTCCTTGGATGCTATAATTTTATGTTATTCCCTTTTTATTTATATTCTTCCCTTTTGCTTTTTTCCCTATTAAGTCATGTTTTTATTTTTCCTTGATTTTTTTGTGTAATAAATATTTATTTTATGGGCATGGTTTCCATGGGCGATGGTAGTGTTGTTTTCGATTTAGGGCCTTGGGTGATCCAGAAATACATTCCATCTGCCACACAATTTTTTTTATTTAGGGCCTTTTTGTTTTCAAAAACTTTCGATGACATGTTGTTGAAGGATTTTCATCATTATTAATCTAGCTCGCTGCTTAATAAAATACAGATTCTGAGCCAAGATTCACATAATACAACATGAAAAAGGCCTAACAGTATATTGTTCGCTACCATTCACATAATGCAACATGCCATAAATCATCATTTTGCATTAAACCCTTGGTTTAGGATAAGGAATACATCCATGAATTATAGTGTGATCAGTTGACATATAATTGACACCCAACCATGTCAAACCTACTATCTTTGACTATTGTCTTGTCTGAGAGTGACCATATGCATTTCTTTGTGGCTCGCCTTGTTCCTTGCCCTTTTCACCGTTCTACAGATCTGCAGTGCTGTGTCGGCCGCTGATGTACCATTACATGTGATTATAATGCATTTATATTTTCTATGCAACTTTAGTTCTTTACTAATTGAAATATAGTTTCTCTCTCTCTATGATTCAAATGAACCTGACAATTAAAATTAACATGTAACATAAATGTTATTTATACTAAAATTTTAGAATTAATTATAATTCATTAGGTTCAACAACAATCTTAATTGGTATAATATTATTTTATTACTTACTCGACATACTTAGTCACACACACTAACGTTGGGGATTTACTATGATGTTTTTGGTATATAATGATTCATTTGTTGTTGAGTCTGTTGATTTAAATCACATTTTTTCAACCAATCATGTAGTATTTTTTTTAACTTTTTGACACACTGGACATATCTCTAAATGGAATGCTTACATTTTAATGAAATGAAAAATTGCATGCATCCATGGATTTGAAATGAAAAATTGCATGCATCCATGGATTAATATTATATTTGAATAAATTGCACGGTATGATAAAAAATGTGACGAGACAATATGAAGTTTATGATAAATATCGTGATTGTAGTTTCTAGCATACGAAGGTGTAGGAAAATAGAAAATTCTAGAGCATATATGGTGTTTATGAGGAGCTTCTCATTGAACCATTGGCATGTTGCTTGTCTTATTTCCTTTTATGACTAAGTGTGTGTTCTACATGTACCGGATAGTTCAATAACAAGTTGATGTGCACATTGTTTCCAAATAACATCGCCTGTAATAATCGCCGACGTACATCAAAATACGATGGATCTTACTGTTGTTTGCACACATATGATTTAACTATGTGATATGCTTTGGGTATTTATAATTCGCAAGTATAAGTTAATAACACATCTATATGTCTTAAAATTTAGTGTGTTATTCTTATTATTTAGTTAATTTTTTAGGACTAGCCTACTAATAGTTGTTAGATTACATTCATTGTCAATTCCGTGCATGTTTATACATGAATTTTTAACACAGACATAAAAAGATTGGAAAATCGTAGGACACCGGCCATCAGGAGGAAATCCATGGAAAAACCGCTTAGGGGGGAGGGGCATGTGGGGCCCACCTTGCTCCGCTGATGTTACTATTTCTTGATTTTATTATATAACTCAAGGTATAATGCCTGACTTTAAGAGGTTGTTGGCCTTGATATGGTGCAACGAACACAGATCATCGATGTAATGCTTCGTGACCACATTTTTTAACTTCCGCATCTTTGTTCCCATGTTCGGCATTGATGCGCCTTTGGACCAGTTGGATAAGGATGGGGACAGAGGCGGTGAGGATCGGCCGATGTGTTGGACTTGCTTTATTTTTTATTTTTCAAAAATTCTTGCTACCGACTTATTGGAGTTCGGACCTTGGGTGGGTGAAAAATACAGTCCATTTGTGAACATGTTTTTGATTTAGTACCTTTTTCATTTTCAAAAACTTTTAATGGCATTTTGTTAGAGGATTTTGAACCACGCAGGATAAATACATGTCATGTATTAAGAAGAAAGAAAGCCATCGACAAGCTATAGCAATACCGGTTCAACTTGAGTCAGAAACAAGAACCTAAACCGATGACAATAAGAACAAAGGAAAAATGACCTACTAGGCCCGCTGGAGGATTTTTATCATTATTAATCTAGCTCATTGCTTAAAAAATTAGGGAGCTCGAGACAAGAGTCACATAATACAACATGAAAATGATCTAAAAATATAATGCTAGGTAGCATCATGGTTCACATAATACAACATGCCCAACATACATAAATTAACATTTTTTTGTCAAACCCTTCGTTCAAAACAAGGAATACGTTCACCAGCCGTCATAGTATGATCAGTTGAAATAAAATGGACATTCCAACCACCTCAAACCTGCTACCTATTGACCATTGTCTTTTTGGACTCGATCGCTGCATTATCATTGCCGTGCTGGAAGAAGCCACCAGTTAGCGCGCTGAGAGTGACC
Organism: Avena sativa; assembly: GCA_916181665.1. NCBI lineage: Eukaryota > Viridiplantae > Streptophyta > Magnoliopsida > Poales > Poaceae > Avena > Avena sativa. The sequence continues at coordinate 376,289,691 of OV702279.1, read as the reverse complement.
ATGACCGTTGCTCCCCACGTCTTCATCTTTGCTCTCTCCTCCGTTTTGCAGATCTGCAGCGCTGCGTCGGCCGTCACTCATCTCCGATTCTACGTCCACGAGGTCGATGTTGGCACCAACGCCACCGTCGTCAACGTCGCCAGCCTGCACAAGTAAACACCAGCAACACCTATGTACCTCGCACTATGTACTGCTACTAGCATGCTCCCATGGACTGATCGTGCATATGTGCAGGAACTCGTCCAAGTTCGGCGACGTGAACGTGTTCGACAACATGGTGCGGGAGGGGCCGGACCCGGCATCGCGGCTGATCGGCAGGGCACAGGGTCTGGCGGTGCACGCGTCGCTGGACGGCCGGAGCGGGCTCGTGTCCATCAACTTTGTCTTCTCCGACTACGGCGGGTATGGCGGCAGCGCGCTCGTGACACAGGGGCCCATGGGGGAGTCGGGCGTGTGGGAGCAGAGCATCGTGGGCGGCACAGGCAGGCTCCGGTTCGCGCGCGGGTACATGGTCAGCGAGCTCGTTGCTTCCACCAACACCTCCATCGCCGTCGTCTTCGACTCATACTTCACCCTTCCCGCTTGATCCTTTATCAGCACTTCCCTGTTACTTGAAGTCTTTCTGGCCGTGTAATCTTTGGTTCATTGTATGGTCTTTCTGGTCCGTGTGATCTTTGGTTCATTGTATGTCTGAACTTATCTTTTTAGATATGTCCTAAATTTGATGCGTATGTTGCAATTGCATATGATGCCCCTAAGGTCCTAATCAGTATGTAGCGTTCTCTCTCTCTGCATGTCCATAGCTACATCGATCGATGCGTACAAAAATGAGTGGATCGTCCGTTCCCCTCCAGCGCGTCCAATTGAGTGCTTCAAATTTGGTTCCATTCAGGGCTATGACATGGGGATTTCCTGGAGCATATCCACCTCATGGGCTGCCATCTGGGAGTCAACCAGGCAAAGGGGTGCAGAAGAAGAAGGCACCAGGTAGGATAATATCAGTGCAGCACATATATAGCTCAGGGCCAACATACGATTAATTACAGCATACAGTACACCGTACAATATATCCTTATTGCTCTAGCTCGTTATTCCGAATGCAATGCAGTATATGTACATGCTGTGTTGCTTCGCGTCGCGTGCCTCCGATGATATCTCCATCCATCAGAGTGCTTATTGTAGCTTCAGGTCGGACTTCAGACGGCACTGAGCAGCATGCCCCCTACTCATCTGCTGCCTTCCCCGGCCTCGCCTTCTTGGCCTCGTAGTCCTTCACCGCGGCCTTGATGGCGTCCTCGGCGAGCATGCTGCAGTGGAGCTTCACCGGCGGCAGCGACAGATGCTTGGCAATCTCTCTGCAAAACGAACAAGACGCTCCAGTCAGCAAAAGCTTCAATGGATTACCAACCTGCAAACAGGTAGTACACTGCTAGCTAGAGCTTCACATAGAACAACCCACAGTATCCGACAGCTGAACGGCTAGCTCACTTACGTGTTCTTGATTGCTATAACTTCGTCCATTTGCTTTCCCTTCACCCACTCGGTGGCTGCGAATACAAAAATTTATCAGGCATCAGAAGGACAAGCTTACTGAGATTCAGCATATGTAATGCTGATATCAGGTAAATTTCAGGAGGGAACGTGCATATATTTATCCGCCAAGCAGAAATAGAAAATGATACTCCTTCCCGTCTCAAAATAGATGTCGCGGATTTGTTAAAATTTAAATGAATCTAGACACTATTTAGTATATAGATTTATTCAAAATTTGACAAACCCGCGACAGCAAAAATTACTACACAATTACAAACCATAACCATAACCATAGGACAGCAGAAATTACTACACAATTGCTAGCTCCTCCACGTGTTGGTTGCGAAGAACTTGGCTGGTAAAGATGCTTAATAAATTGGATTGCCACCAACAGTTACTTCTGCCCTATAACCCAGTTCAATTCCAGCTTTTGAACTACTCGAATTCATGCAACAGTATATCGGTCACTGCATTTATCATACTATGATGTAATCTGACTAAAGTTTCAGCGAAATCACGACCCTCCTTTAGCCAGACTTACATATCAGTTTGAAAGTAGTGATTCGACCAGATCACGAGGTGTCAATTTAATTACTGTTAAAGATATAAGCACAGGTTCAGAATTTACGGTTCATGAAATCTTCGACAAGTCGATGAATAAACAGTCACCAGACAGTAAGATCCATCCGGCACGCCATATACTTCAGGAAGTTAATTACCATCAAAATCTAGAGTAATCCCAAATAGACAATTTACGGATTCAACCACCAAGATCAACTAACAGATCAACTAGGGGGCGCTCACCGACGGAGGATGATGCGATGGCGGAGCCGCAGCCGAATGTCTTGAAGCAGGCGTCGACGATCCTGCCGGAGGCCTCGTCGACGCGGATCTGCATCTTCATGACGTCCCCGCACGCCGGCGCGCCGACGAGCCCGGTGCCCACGTCCGCGTCCTCCTTGTCGAACGCCCCGACGTTCCGCGGGTTGCTGTAGTGGTCCACCACCCGCTCGTGGTATCCCCTCCTCCCCGCCGCCACCATAGCGGGCGCGGCACCGGAGCCCCCGGCGGCGCCGGCGAGCCTCTTTCCCGCCACGCGGAGCATTTTCTGTGATGGGATTGGAAGATCGAGAGGTGGCGTCTCTGGTTTCCTTTCTTTTCTCTCTCGAATGGCCTGGAGAGTCTCGTCGTGTCGCGGAAGCAGAGGATGATAATCACAGCACAAGAGAAACAGAGTAGTACTAGCTTTCTAGCGAGGGGCTCTATATAGGTTCTATGTGGGACCCACCTGCAGGCTATGTGCGCACGCGGCGGAACGCGATGGATGGGAGAATGGCGGTTTGTTTTGGCCACGCGATGTCTGGGCTCTTTTTTAAAAAAAAATCACTTCTGCTAATCTATTACTGGTTCACAGTTACAGAAAGATCTAATCCTTCGAGAGGGTTTAGAAATCACACTGAACAATCCTAGATTTGGTTGTTGCAGGCCTTAGATTACCTCCATATAGTCTAAGATGATCATCATCGTCGTCATGTTTAAATCAGCCGCCAAAGCTAGAGCTTCCCGACATGACATTGCTTCCAAGCATCCTGGGTGTGTAACTCCAAAGAAAGTCACTGCCGAGGCTCCCAATAACAACCCGTCGTCCGAGCAACACACCACACCAACCGCCCCTTTATTCTCTGTCTTTTCCACTACCTCGTCGACATTGAATTTGCAGTATCCCCTGGTGGTGGAATCCATTGGTGGTGGAATCCATTTAGGTGGTGCAGGGTTTTTGCTGGTAGCTGTTGCTTGTCCCAGGGCAAATGGTGGCCTTCATTTTAACGGGCCATCAACCCTTGCGTCGGACCTAGTTATGGGCTTCAGCATCATGGTCCATACGAGAGACTTGCGTTCCGAGCCACAACGATCATTTTATTTCAGTTATAAAAAACTATCCCTACCCTAAAAACAACGTATCCCTCTATTTTTATAAAATATCTAAAATAATGTTTACAAGTTAGAGAAAATTGTAGAATAACTGTTACATATACTTAATGGTGTCCCCTACCAACATGTAAAATCTCAGTTTGAAATACTTTGTATTTTCATCTACACAAAAATAAAAGTCTGTTGACCATTGCATATTTTCAAAGTTCTAAAATTTATTAGATTTTTTATGTAGCCTATATAATTCAAAGAATTTAGCATTTGTGATCTACATGCTTCTAGTTCTAGGACATAGCATTGACTACATCTATAATCTTTTTATTTCTTAAAATTTCTAAGTATGATTTTCGAATATTTTAAAATAAATAGATCACTAGATCTCCGAAGGAAAGTAGATTTTTCGTTGTCTGATTTGTAGAATTATATTAACCTAAAGATAGGGAGTAGAAAAGGTGTACAAGTGGCAATACTGTTGCACTAGCTAAGTGCTTGTGCTAGCACCTTTAGACAGGGAAATAAGTAGCAACCTCTCCTTTGCAATTTTAAGTATCTGTTGGGATTGTGTGTGAATAACGGCGTCTCAACAGAGAATTTGGCTTCCCATAGGACATATAAGAGTGCCACTGTACTATCTACGTCGTGGTGTTGTTGTCATGGCCTCATCTCGAAGCCTTTGGGGTTTTGTTTCTGTCATCGTTTAAGATATATCAGCTTATGATGTGGCACTTCCATCAATCTTAGCGGTGGTGAAAGCAGTGGTAGTTTGAACTCTTCTCGTCTTTTATTCTTTTCTTTTTAAAAGTAAAGCGGTGGGGAAACCGAGTTTGATTTTTGAAATAATAAGAACCCAATTTCTTATCCGTGAGAACTTAAACATGGATGTCAGGATCGTACATCCACTTTCCAACCAAATGAGCTAAACTCACTTCTTTTATTCTTTTATGCTCGCGATGTTCCTCTCAATCAGTATGATGGTTACTAGTTTGGCATACTTCCCTGGAAGGGGTGTGTCCATGACCACATCACGTTCAACCATATTAGAGCACCCACAATACTGGGCGCTTGCATAGACTATTGAGGAGAAAAAATGATCACTAATCCTGGCGTCCGGACTAAGAGTCTAGAGCTCCAACGCTTGGTTCCAATATTTCTGTAACTGACTCCTTTTCATGCCGCAAGAGAAAAATTGGCGAAACGCCCAACGCAATATTTTGTATCGATGCTGGTAGATAAGTGCCCATTGGGTGAGATCGTTCGTCAAAACTGTCGATCAACTGGGACTGTGATCCTAGCACCCACGAAATAACCGTCACGATGTGGATGCTCTTAGGTTCTCACCTGTTGGTGGGGGGCAGCAATGTGGATCTTGCACTGTTACGACGGGCCCGCCCCCTCGGCCGGATGGTGATGTGTGGGACATGCGCCCGCACTATGCGGCTGTGAGGCAGTATGCCGAACAAGTTTTAAAACTTTTTGAGCATCGTGCGTAGGTGATTCTTCAGAATAGGTAGGACCTGAAAAAAGATAGATGTAAAAACTTGTATGTATTCGACTGGGCGAGCTATGCCCTTTGTTGTAAAGTTTGATTGTTGAAAGTGTAAGATGGTTAACCTAGAGGGGGGGTGAATAGATTTCTACAAAAAAAATTATAATCTTTTGCAAGTTTTAGGCTTTGCGGAATATAAGTGAGCCTAAATGCAATCTAGGTGAGGCAACCTAGAAGATGTACAAGGTACTTCAAGCTCGAAGGCTATCACAAGGTAAATAACACAATTAAGAGGTTGGTTAAGGAATAACCGAAGCACGTGGAGACAAAGATGTATTCCCGTGTTCACCACCTTTGGGAAGGGGGCTACGTCACGTTGGATAGGTGTGAGGTTCCACGAAGGATTCCTCACGCGCCACGAAGGCTCACCTTCTTCTCCGAGCCTATCCCACGAAGGAATATCTCACTTACTCGTGGTAGACTTTAAGGTAGTCTCCAAACCCTCACAAACTTTCCACGGAGCAAATCACAAGCCGAATGCCTCCGGGCAACCCTAGCCGCCTAGGGTTTCCCACAAACCCAAGAGTAACAAGCTAACTCGATGAACTCAAGGGGGAATGAACTTTGGCTTGGTGGAAACATAGATCGGGACCTCCTCTTTCTTTCTACCAAAGGGATTTGGATTTGGTTGGGTAGAATGGGAGATCCTCAAGCTTTTGTGTTTCGACAATGGAGGAGAGAGAGAGAGAGAGCTTCAAGAAATGAAATGTTAGCTCAAATGCCTAACCTCACAGTGGAGAAGAAAGGGGTATATATAGTGTGAGGGGGAAAAGAGCCGTTTGGAGGTTACTGCGACAGAACCGGCAATAAGTCCGGTCGGACCGAGTTGCTCGCCGGAATTTCCGGCGACAGCTCCGATCGACCGGACCCCACGCCGGAATTTTTGGCGGCGACCGGAATTCCTGGCGAACAACCGAAAATCTGTACTGTAAGCCATATCGGTGTGCACCGGGAATTTCCGGTGGCGATCGGAAATTCCAACGACAGCACCGGCGCCGCCGGCGCTTTTGCCGATTTCGCAGTAACTTCTTTAGACTAATTTTTCAAGGCAGATTTCTCTCTTTCATCGAACGGGTGTGTGTGGGTGGATGATGGGAGGCTTATATGGTGCAGAACATCCCCAAAGAGCACATCGAGATCACCCCTCTTAATAGTGTGGTGTTTCCTATTTGACTCAAGAGTAAAGAAGAGAGAATAATAAACAATGACACCGGCTCTTCATAGAGAAACGAATGGGGGGTCACCCATCACCTATCATCAACAACCTGTGGATTCTCACATGTAGAGAGCTCATAGAAACATTAGTCCATCCTCTAGCTCCGATGTCATAGTTAACCAAAATACTAGATAAGGGCTATTTGCCCTTTCAATCTCCCCCTTTTTGGTTAACGATGACAAACCGAGCTAGAGTCAAATAAAGGATATTATGATACGATTAGATCTAGCACATAATAGAAGCACATAGTGATAGGAAATTCAAGTACAATGAGAGAACTGCAAGGTTGTCCAAACACACACAAATATGGTTCGAAAGAGCAAATAAAAGAACAAGCCCATGAGAGACAAACGAGCAAAGAGGGGCTTGTGCAAGAGGCAAATCATGAAAGAAGTGACTCTACTCTTTCTCCCCCTTTGGCATCGAGACCAAAAAGGAAGAAACGAGTGGAAAGACCGATCTAGCCACCGAAGTTGTCCTCATCGTCATCATCATAGGCCTCTTCCTCCTCTTCTTCTTCATCGTCACCCTCCTCTTCGTCCTCGCCCTCACCATCATCATCCCCTGTAGTTGTAGCACGGCGCTGAGAGGAGCTGGAAGTAGCAAACCCGGGGAACATAGATGGATCAAAACCCCGAAACATGTCCTCATCCAGCGGGGGCTTCTCAAAGTTGACATAGGGGACAAGAGCTAGAGCATTGCCCAAATTGGACACTGGTCGACCACGCTCTGCCAAGAAAGCATTGTGTTGCCTCCTGTTCTCCTGTCTGAGCTCCAGACTGCGGTGGGAAACATCATAAGAGGAGCGACACATATCCCATAAGCTGTTGAAGAATCGGGCAAGACCCTTCTTGCGAGGAAGAGCACGGGGAAGGTCCCTACGAGAGCGCGAGCCACTAGCAGATAGAGGATCATGAGCATGCTTGGTCCGGCGCTCAGAAGGCAACATCTGGGGGAGCTCCACATGAGAGCCCCGACGAGGTAAGGAGAAATCCTCCATATCTTCACGCGAACCCTTGGGGAGAGCAACTGCAAGAACGGTGGCCTCAATCAGGCGCTGAACATACTGACAGAAATTGGGAGTCATGCGCTTCTCAATGGACCGTTGAATCTCATTGTAGATAAAGTCACACACATTGATCTTCCGGAGACGGCGAGGCTCACAATAGTACAGCAGATTCTTGTGGTGACCGCGGACATCAACAGCATCACCAGCCTTGCTCACAAGATTGTAGCGGAAGAACCGAGCAAGCACCATGTAGTAGTATTACATCCCTGGCAAGCTGGGAGGCTGATGGTTGGGATCACTAGGATAGCATAAGAGGAGTTGGTTGTCACTGAATGCCTTTTCAGAATGAATGCAGAAGTCAGAGACACTGTCAGGAGGGTAACCCAGGGCATGGCAGAAAATGTTAAAAGAGGCTGAGTATGGCTTGGTGCCGGTCATCCAAGTGACAGTGCGAGCATCATCAGTGTGAAAGTAAGCGGTGCAGAAGAACTGGCGAATGATATCGGGCATGAGCTTGACCTTGATGGTAGCAATAGCAAAGACATCCACCTGCTTCAGGGCCACATCCACATGCTCAAAATCGGAGGAGAGGTAATGAGCATAGTGGTCCTCATTGAGATACTTGGGAGGAACAAAGAAACCTCGCCGCATATAAGTTGGCTCGTTGTAAAAGTCATCCCAGAAGCACCTCTGAGTGTCAGTCCAGAACAGCTTGTCATCCCCTTGGTAAGTGCGGTTGGTAAAGCGGTACGGATTCTGCCTCCTCAAGTCCCGCCATTGATTCACAGTGATATCCGAGACAGTATTGTAGTTGGGAGGAACTTCTTCTTCAGTAGGACCAAGATTGGACTTGCCTTTCGAAGCGGACCTTCCAGCCGAGGCTTTCTTCTTCTGGCCACTGGCAGATCCAGAACCCCCTGTGAGAGCAGCTTTCTCTAGCTGACGCTGAGTGAGGCGAGGAGGAGGAGCAGGAGGCCGCTGAATAGTGAGCTTCCTCTTTTTGCTGATGTTAGGCTCAAAGTCGCTGTGATCAGACTCTGCACAAGAAGCACACAAGAACGGAAGGCAAAGAAGAGCAAATGAGTGTATATGCCATAGAGGAGCTCACAAGAACATAGAAGGACGGTTGGGCAAGCGCATGGACAGAGAAACAGGCGAAAGGAAAAAATTTCAGCGCCAGGTCCGGCGGAACCGGCCCTGTCGCCGGAATTATCGGCAACGGGTCCGGTGGACCGAAGGCTTGACCGGAAATTCCGGCGAGCAGGTCGGTCGACCGGAACTGTGACCGGAAATTCCGGCGGCAGAGTCGGCGCGACCGGGCCTGGGACCGAAAATTTGGGCAATCGACCGTGACACTAGCCATGACTTAGTACTTGCACAAACAACATTACGAGGGGGGAAAGTGGGTGAAACTAGGGTGATGTGAGCCGAGTTACTCTACTGGGGTTAGAGAGAACTAAGGGAGCATAATACATGAATGCTAGGGTTCCACCATAAAAAAACAAAAACACGGGAAAGGAGAGGGGGAAGAGCAAGGATACCATGGGATGGCGAAGACGAAGCCATGCCCCCTCCCTTGCCAAGGATAGGCACGAAGAAAGCACCATACAAGAAAGTGGGGAAGCACTCCCCAATCTCCCAATGTGTGCAAGGAGAGAGCAAAACCTTTGATGAAAAGACTTGTAGAGGCCCGATCTACAACTTGGTGGAGTGGGGGGGGGGTTGGGTGGAAGGAAGGGCCTATGGGGGGTGGGGAAGCTTGAGGCGACGTCCATGGAGGAGGGAGGGGCGTGGGGAAGAAAGAAAGGAAGAGGAAGGAACTGCCCCACACATAGGCTTTAAATACCCACCCAAAAAACATTTCGGCAATAAGTCCGGTCTGACCGGTTCCTACGCCAGAAATTCCGGCGAGCGAATCGACGAACCGACCTGGTGACCGGAAATACCGGTGACGACCGAAATTATCGGCAGCGAACCGAAAACACGTACTGTAAGGGTTTTCGGTTGGCTGCCGGAAATTTTGGCGGCCGCCGGAAATTTCGGTCCCCAGTCCGGCGAACCGGAAATTTTGCCGAAAATTTCAGAAAGCTGCAAAAGAGTGTGTTTGAAGATTTGGAGAGGAAAAAATTGTGAGGGTTCATATGGGCATATACACAAGATTCAAATGAAGACCAGAGAGAGCACTGTCCACAAGGCAAGATCATAAAATAAATCAAAAACGAAAAGCGACCATGGACAAAGGATTTAGCTTGAAGCAACAATGTATCCAATACACAAAAACCGACCATTTGGCGGAGGATTTCTCCCCCTATGTTTAAGCACACATGTCATGGCGCCTCAAAGATAGATGCTTGGACCCATATCATGACACGAGATCAATTTCTGTTGCACACATGGGTAAGCATCAAACCAAGATATGGTAAGATGACCATCCCTACATGTGCTGCGCAACTAAGCTACATAGCATGTTAAGAGCAAGAATATAGTGCAAGAAGCAAATCAATCTAAGTTTTGGGGATCTAGGATACCGAGTTCTCGCCTCAACATGACAAACCGGGCTTCATCCAAAGGCTTTGTGAAGATATCGGACAATTGGAACATCGTACCCACATGAGTGAGGTTGATATCACCATTTGCGACATGGTCACGTAGGAAGTGGTGGCGAATGTCAATATGTTTGGTGCGACAATGTTGGACGGGGTTGTTGGTGATCTTTACTGTGCTTTCATTGTCACATAAAAGAGGCACCGTACCAAGAGACACACCATAGTATTTCAAGGTTTGCCTCATCCATAACAATTGAGCACAACAAGATGCCGCGGATATGTATTCGGCTTCGACGGTGGATAGGGTTATGGAGTTTTGTTTCTTGGAAGACCAACTTACCAACGACCTGCCAATGAATTGGCAAGCTCTGGAGGTTGATTTCCGGTCAACCTTATCACCTGCCCAATCGGCATCCGAATAGCCAACAAGCTCAAAGGTTGACCCCTTTGGATACCAAAGCCCGAGAGTAGGAGTGAGAACAAGGTACCTAAAAATCCGTTTGACCGCCATCAAGTGGCACTCCTTGGGAGCGGCTTAAAAGCGAGCACACATTCCAACACTTAACATGATATCCAGCCTAGAAGCACAAAGGTAGAGCAAGGAACCAATCATAGAACGATATACCTTTTGATCCACGTCCTTCTCACCTACTCCAAGGCCAAGTTGACCATTTAGTGGCATGGGTGTCTTCATGGGATTAGCCTTTGCCATCTCGAACTTATTGAGCATATACTTAATGTACTTCTCTTGAGAGATGAAAGTGCCATGAGGAAGTTGCTTTATGATGAAGCCTAGAAAGAACTTCAACTCCCCCATCATGGACATCCTAAATTTCATAGTCATCAACTCGGCAAACGCTTTGTTATGAGATTCGTTAGTTCCACCAAAGATAATATCATCAACATATATTTGAACAATAAATAAGCCACCCCCTTTAACCCGTTTGGTGAAAAGGGTGGAATCGACCTTACCCACGCTAAACCCATCCATGAGTAGAAAATCCCTAAGGTGCTCATACCAAGTACGAGGAGCTTGCTTTAGTCCGTAGAGAGCCTTATGGAGTAGATACACATGGTTGGGATAGCGTGTGTTTTCGAAACCCGGGGGTTGAGCTACATATGCAACCTCTTTCAAGGGACCATTAAGAAATGCACTTTTCACATCCATTTGATAAAGCTTGAAGTAATGGAAAGATGCATAAGCAAGCAAGAGACGAATAGCTTCAAGACGAGCAACGGGCGCAAAGGTGTCCTCATAGTAAATACCTTCTATTTGGGCAAACCCTTGCACCACTAACCTTGCTTTGTTTCTTGTGACGACTTCGTTCTCATCTTGCTTGTTCTTGAACACCCACTTGGTCCCAATGACATTGATGCGATGATCTTTAGGCCTCTCCACTAGAGACCATACTTCATTGCGGGTGAAACACTCGAGTTCTTCTTACATGGCAATGACCCAATCCGGATCCTCCAAAGCCTCATGAACCTTAAGGGGCTCAAAGTTGGACACAAAAGCATGATGCCCACAAAAGGTTGTGAGGTTCTTATTCCTGGCACGGGTCTCGATCCCTCTCGATATGCTTCCAAGGATATTATTGACTTGAAGACCACTTGCAATGGAGGCAGCCTTAATCTTCTGAATTGTGCCTTCATGATCAACAAATTCATCTTTTGAGGGACCTTGATCATTGACACCATCTTGAGCTTGGCCTTGAGATGGAGATTGATCTTCTACTTGGTCTTGCTCGAAGGTTTGAGGGCTTGGTTCTTGTTCTTCGGTTTTCAAGGTATCATGAGTGAGATGTTGATCTTGTGATGCATTTGATGGCTCAACTTGGGTAGAGCTCGAATCTTCTTGAGTTGAGCTTGATTCTCCCCTATCATCTTGTTGAACATGAAAGTGAGACTCGGTAGGAAAGATGTGCCCAATACCCATCAACTTGATGACTTGAGAAGAATCACCATCTCCTACATCACGAGAAGAAACTTGCCCCTCATGGGGACCATTATTCTCCAAAAACTCCACGTCACAAGATACTTCAACACAACCATTAGTCTTGTTGTAGTATCTATAGGCATGAGAGTTTTCTGCATAACCAACAAAAATATCCTCTATAGTTCTAAATTCGAATTTATCGAGCTTTTCCTTTTTGTTCTTGATGAGACACTTGCATCCAAAGACACGGAAGTAGTTGACATTGGGCTTCTTACTTGTGAGAATCTCATATGGAGTCATGTCAAAGGGAGCACGGAGGAAGAGCCGGTTCGTGTAGTGGACCACGGTAGCAATAGCTTCTCCCCAAAAATGTTGAGGGGACTTGAATTCACTCAACATTGTTCTTGCCATCTCAATGATTGTTCGGTTTTTCCTTTCAACAACACCATTTTGTTGAGGGGTATAAGGAGCTGAGAATTCATGCTTGATCCCCTCATCTTCAACAAATTCTTGCATGGTGTAGTTCTTGAACTCGGTGTCGTTATCGGTTCTAATAGTCTTGATCTCCACTCCATGAGTGCGTTGAGCTTGCTTGGCGAAGATCATGAATTCCTTGAAAGTCTCATCCTTTGTCTTGAGAAGAAAGACCCAAGTATACCTTGAGTAATCATCAACAATGACAAGACCATATCTTCTTCCACCAAGAGAGTCATATGTCGAAGGCCCGAAGAGATCCAGATGGAGCAGTTCCAAGGGTCTTGATGTGGCCACCTTGGTAACAGAAGTATGATTCTTTCCAATTTGCTTACCTGAAATGCAAGCACTACACACACGATCTTTCTCAAAGGAGATACCGGTTAGTCCAAGAATATGTTCACCCTTTAGGAGGATATTGAGATTTCTCATGTTGACATGGCCTAGGCGATGATGCCAAAGACATCCCTTGTCAGCCTTGGCCATTAGACATGTAGGAAGAGATTGGCTCTCTTTCGAGAGGTCGACCACATAAAGGTCGTCTTCCACGTTTCCAATGAGAACCAAGCTGAGATCATCACCCCTAAAGACCTTCACAAAAGTTCTAGAGAAATAGGAGTCATAGCCGGCATCCGTGAGATGTTTAATAGAAAGCAAGTTGTAACCAAGGTTTTCAACATGTAGGACGGTCTCAAGAGTCAAACCTTGGAAATTACCAGCTTACCATAACCAAGAACTTTTCCTTTTGAGTTATCTCCAAAAGTGATGCTTGACGTTGAGTTGACATCGTGAATGAATTGGTCAAGCCCACTCCTACCTCCGGTCATGTGATTGGTGCATCCACTATCAAACACCCATTTTGATCCACCGGAGGCATAACCCTACAAAATCAATTCTTTGATTTAGGAACCCATTGAGTAATGGGTCCCCTAGCATTAGCAACAAGATCCTTAGGTACCCAAATTGAGTACCACCTATAAGCATAACCATTTCGAGGGCCAACATATTTGGCATATACATTTCCTTGAGTGCCCTTACATAGCACATAGGAAGGATTAGACTTTCCCGCATACTTGTGATTGGGATTGCCCCTCATGGCTCCCCCATTCACCACATTCCTTTTGACCCGGTCAACCTCCTTGTCACCTTACTTCACAAAGGTTATCTTATTCGGTGGAATGGCATTGCTCGTGTTGTTCTTTGGATCAAAACCGACACCTTCCTTGGAAACTCTCGTCTTTTGACAGGATAAAATCTCATCTAGGATCTTTCCCTTGGAGGTAGGTGCATGACGCTCTTTCTCAAGTTGCTCTTTCAACTTCTTATTTTCCTCAATGAGGTGAGCTTGATCAAAGGTAGAGTTAGAGGTACAAGAATCATTTTCAACTATAATTGGATCCTTCAATGTACCAAGAGCTTTCTAATAGGACACCCGAAGTTGATCATGGTTCTCTCCAAGTTTTATGAGCTCACGCTTGACAAGCAAACTAGCCTTCTCAAGGTGCTCAAGGTCCTTGTTAAGATAAGCATGAGAAACTTCAAGCTCTTTCTTTGAGGCATCAAGCTCTTGGGACAATGAGTTAGCCCTATCAATAGTGTCCATGTCTTTTGCTTTATCAATTTCAAAGATTTCAATTTGTAGTTTAAGAAAAGAATTGGTATTCTTTTCCTCACAAAGCTCTTGCTCAAGAAGATTGAATCTTCGTTTCTCATCATCAATATGAGATTCCAAGCTATCAATGGCCTCATCGCGTGAGCTAACAAGTTCCATTAATTGATTGACTCTAGCACGAGCAATGGGAGGAAGAGACTTCATGATAGCATACATTTCTTTTATATATTCTTTACCAAATTCATCATTATCACTATCACTATCATGGTCACTCTCAAGATCATCCAAGACACTAGATAGGGATGGAGGAGAGACAATTACCTTGGAGCTTCTTGCCATAAGACAAGAACCGGTGATCTTGGGAATATGAGAACTCTCGATGTAGTCCTTGGAGTAGTCGTAGGTGAGAGGTGAACCGGGTTCGACATATGCCAAACCGGTCACACCCACCACTTTCTCCTTATCCCCACACTCCACGTCGGACTCGTCCTTGGAGCTCCTTGCCATGAGGCAAGTGGCAGTGACCTTGGGGTTAGGAGAGTCGTCGGTGTAGTCCTTGGTGTAGTCATAGGTGAAGAGAGACCCGGGTTTGGCAAATTCCAACCCGGCCACTCCAACCACCTTCTCTTCATCCTCTTCCTCATTGTCGGATATGTATTCTTACCCTAGGAAGCCCTTACCATCACGCTAATTGTTCCTCTTGTATCTTTCATTGATGGGGTTGGGCTTCGATCTTGGTTTGGCACCTTCTTCATACTTAGGCTTGTCAAGCCTCTTCTCATAAGGACACTTGTCGGCAAAATGGGTTGCCTCATCACAATTGTAGCACGTCCTCTTCTTATCACTTGATCCCATTGAGCTTCTCCTTCTTCGGAACTTCATGTTCTTGGTGAAGATAGCAAGTTGAGAGAGCATATCATAAACTCCATCAACATCGCTATCTTCATCACTAGCAACATCTTCTTGCACTTGCTTGGCCTTTAAAGCTAGAGAGTGGGAAGACCCGATAGCACGGTTGATCTCCTTGATATTTTGTCCTTCATCCGCCAAGTTATCCATGGAAACTAGATAAGAGACTAGATCATCAGGAGTGAATTGATTAGCTCTATCAAGGAGTTGCAAGTTCAAGGCAAGCTTCTTGTCGGTGACCGCGATCATGGAGACAATCTTGGACTTGATAAGTTCATCATTCAAATTTAATCCATCATCATACTTCTCACGCCCTAGGCCACCAATCTTCACGCGGAGGGCAACGAGTCTCTTGTATGCTTCAGTGATAGTCTCACCATCATGGTTCATGAACATGTTCATCTCAGACTTGGCAGCTTCATACTTGGATTTTTGGATAAGAGAGTTTCCCTCTTGGAGAATGGCAATCCTATCCCAAAGATCCTTTGCGGTGGGGATGTCGCTGACTTGATCATGGAGAGTGCGGTGAATGGCACTCCTTATCTTGTCACAAGCCGTTGCATTTAGTACTCTCCCGGGGTGAGGTTGTTGGGATCATGAGGGTGGAAACCGGTGCATACAATCTCCCAAAGCTCAATGCTGTAGCTGCAAATATGAGATTCCATAGAAGCTTTCCAATGAGAGAAATGAGTTCCATCATAATGAGGTGAAGGGCCCGAACCATTAATATGAGGCATGATGTTCTTTTTCTTAGGATAAACATAAGGGAATTGATTAGGGGGCGTGGAAGTTTTTGACGAGCCGCGCTCATGAGAAGACTCAGTATCCTTATCCTTCTCGATGTCCATTGGTCTCCCTTGAGGTACTACCAATGGATTACCAAGAAAAGCCCCATCGCCAATGGCCTTAAGTTGTCCTTCTAGGTAACTCATTCGAACAAGGAGATCGGAATCCACCTTGGCCTTTTCAAGGGCACCCTTGGCTAAGATTTCACGAAGCTCCTTGACCGAATAAGTTTTTTCCTCCTCATCATCGAAGAAAACCATCTTTTCTCTTAGGCGGTAAAGCCCTTAAAAGAGCCCTTGGCTCTGATACCAATTGAAAGTGTAAGATGGTTAACCTAGAGGGGGGGTGAATAGGTTTCTACAAAATTCTTTATAATCTTTTGAAAGTTTTAGGCTTTGCGGAATATAAGTGAGCCTAAATTCAAACTAGGTGAGGCAACCTAGAAGATGTACAAGGTACCTCAAGCTCAAAGGCTATCACAAGGTAAACAACACAAGTAAGAGGTTGGTTAAGGAATAACCGAAGCACGCGGAGACGAAGATGTATTCCCGTGTTCACCACCTTTGGGAAGGGGGCTACGTCACGTTGGAGAGGTTTGAGGTTCCACGAAGGATTCCTCACGCTCCACGAAGGCTCACCTTCTTCTCCGAGCCTATCCCACGAAGGAATAGCTCACTTGCTTGTGGTAGACTTTAAGGTAGTCTCCAAACCCTCACAAACTTTCCACGGAGCAAATCACAAGCCGAATGCCTCCGGGCAACCCTAGCCGCCTAGGGTTTCCCACAAACCCAAGAGTAACAAGCTAACTCGATGAACTCAAGGGGAATGAACTTTGGCTTGGTGGAAACATAGACCGGGACCTCCTCTTTCTTTCTACCAAAGGGATTTGGATTTGGTTGGGTAGAATGGGAGATCCTCAAGCTTTTGTGTTTCAACAATGGAGGAGAGAGAGAGAGAGAGCTTCAAGAAATGAAATGTTAGCTCAAATGCCTAACCTCACAGTGGAGAAGAAAGAGGTATATATAGTGTGAGGGGGAAAAGAGCCGTTTGGAGGTTACTGCGACAGAACCGGCAATAAGTCCGGTCGGACCGAGTTGCTCGCCGGAATTTCCGGCGATAGCTCCGCTCGACCGGACCCCACGCCGGAATTTTCGGCGGCAACCGGAATTCCCGGCGAACAACCGAAAAGCTGTATTGTAAGCCATATCGGTGTGCACCGGGAATTTCCAGTGGCGACCGGAAATTCCGGCGACAGCACCGGCGCCGCTGGCGCTTTTGCCGATTTCGCAGTAACTTCTTTAGACTCATTTTTCAAGGCAGATTTATCTCTTTCATCGAACGGGTGTGTGTGGGTGGATGATGGGAGGCTTATATGGTGTAGAACATCCCCAAAGAGCACATCGAGATCACCCCTCTTAATAGTGCGGTGTTTCCTATTTGACTCAAGAGTAAACAAGAGAGAATAATAAACAATGACACCGGCTCTTCATAGAGAAACGAATGGGGGGGGGTCACCCATCACCTATCATCAACAACCTGTGGATTCTCACCTGTAGAGAGCTCATAGAAACATTAGTACATCCTCTAGCTCCGATGTCATAGTTAACCAAAATATTAGATAAGGGCTATTTCCCTTTCAATTGTATTAGCATGTGGTGCTTGTTTGTATGCGTGCCCTTTTCGTTAGCCTGATGTGATCAGCTACTCAGGTGTACATGTGTTATCCTCAGTCGACGAAGTCGTGAGGTGAGGGGAGCCCCCGATATGTTGTGCGACGTTCCACAGGTTGGAGTATGCGACTCCAGACTCCACGTGCTTGAGGCGATAGGCGCCACCTGGGATGACTTCGGTGATGACGTAGGGTCCTTCCCAGGGTGACTCGAATTTCTTCGGTCGCTCTTGCTTGAGTCGTAAGACTAAGTCTCCTTCTACGAAGGACCTTGGACGCAGCCGACGGCTGTGGTAGTTGCGGAGGCTTTGCTGGTAGACCGCCGATTGAGCCACGGCTATGTCGCGCGCCTCGTCGAGTGTGTCGACAGTGTCTTTGAGTGCGACCGTTGATTCGGCATCGCTGTAAGCAACGACCCGTGGGGCCTTGTGGCGTACTTCTGCAGGCAACACGGCTTCGGCTCCGTGCACCATGAAGAAAGGTGTGTAGCTAGTTGAGCTGTTTGGCGTTGTGTGCAGGGTCCAAAGAACGGAGGGTAGCTCTTGTGTCCAGGCTCCCGCAAGTCGCTGGAGCAGGCTCATTAGGCGTTTCTTGATGCCGCCGACAACGAGGACGTTGGCTTTTTCGACATGCCCATTCATTTGCAGGTGCGCCATGGAGGCGTATGTTATGTTGATCCCGAGGTCTTCGCAGAAGTCCTGGAATTCTTTGGAGATGAAGTTCGACCCATTGTCGGTGATGATGCTGTGCGGCACACCGAACCTGTAAACTATGGATTCGAAGAACTTCACGGCCATTTTGCCCTTTTGGTTAGTGACGGGCATGGCCTCGATCCACTTGGTGAACTTGTCGACTGCTACCAGGAGGTAGACGTGTAGGGGTTCGTAGCATGGAAAACAAAATTTTCTACCGCGTACAAACAAACAAGCCAAGATCTATCTACTAGATTGTAGCAACGAGTCGATAGAATAACTCACCCTCGAAGATTCTAAAGTGTTTAACGAGAGCAGATTCTCGTGGGTGATGTAGTCGTACTCTTGCAGATCTCAAGATCGTGTAGACGATCCTTCCGGCGCCGCGTTCCGGCAGCGCTCCCGTAGTCGATCACACGTTCGGTACTCGATGAAGACCTTCCTCTCCCTTGTTCCAGCAGGCAGCGGAGGTTGTAGCACTCTCCTCGCGATTCCGGCAGCACGACGGCGTGGTACCGGAAGTAGAGGGGAGATCTCGCAGGGCTTCGCCTTAAGCCGGAGCGAGTATGGTGGACTATGAGAGAGGCCTTGGCGATCTAGGGTTTAGAGGCACCAAGGAGAGAGAGCTAGGCCGGCGACTAGGGCAAGGGGAAAGCCCCAACGGCGGCTAGGCAAACCCTAGGGGCGGCGGCGACTTGGTGGAGGCCGGCGGCTAGGGAGGGTTTAGAGGAGAGAGGTGTAGGTCTAGAGGGGCACCCCTGCCCCTCCTTTTATAGGTGGGAGGGCGCCGGCCAAGGGGATGGAGTCCTCCCCCAAGTCGGCCTCCTTGGCCGGCGGGTGGAGGGAGAGTAACTCCTCCCCAGGTAGGTTTCCTACTCTCCCTCCACCAAGCAAAACTGTCGTTTGACTTTTCAAATTGGCGTTTGACTTTTCAAACTAGGATTTGATTTATCCCTTTATTTTGCCCAGCCATGATACCTATTACATGATACAACCATTCCAACTTGTTATGACACATTCATGTACCCTTCCCCTCCGGAGTGCCGGACCTTCCGGACCCTTCTAGAACATAAAACACCGGAATCATTCTCCAACTCTGAAACAGGACTTTCCTTATATGAATCTTATTCTCCAGACCATTTCGGATCTCCTCGTGATATCCCGGATCCAATCCGAGACTCCGAACAACATTCGGTCTCTTACTCATCATTCCATAACTACTCAACAACATCGAATCCTTAAGTGTGTCTCCCTACGGTTCATGAATTATGCGGACATGATCGAGACACTTCTCCGAACAATAACCAATAGAGGAATCTGGAAATTCATATGGCTCCCACATATTTCTACGATTACTTTGCGATCGAATGAACCAGTTACATACGATACCAATTTCCCTTTGTCTCACGATAGTTTACTTATCCGAGGTTTTGATCGTCGGTATCTCTGCATACCTAGTTCAACCTCGTTACCGATAAGTACTCTTTTCTCGTTCCCGTGGTATGTGATCCCTTGTGAGCCAGTCACATGCTTGCAAGCTAATTGGATGACATTCCACCGGGAGGGCCCAGAGTATATTTATCCGTCATATGGATGGACAAATCCCACTCTTGATCCATGTGTCTCAACCCATACTTTCCGAACACTCAATGCCACCTTTATAGCCACCTAGTTACGGTGTGGTGTTTGATGTCATCAAAGCATCCTTCCGGTGATGGTGATAAGCATGATCTCATGGTCGAAGGAATTAGGTTACTATGTATCAGAGAGCTTATAGCAATTGAACTATTAAAATGACTTGATCTTTATGCTACACTTATCTATAGGAGTATGTTCATCATACCATTCTCCTAACGATATGATCTTGTTGTTAATAACATCTCAATGTTCATGATAGGGAAACCACAATCATTTATTAACCAACAAGCTAGTATTATGAAGAGGCTTTACTAGGGACTCTAATTTAGTTTACAAATCACACAAGTATTAATGTTTCCTTATTAATACTATTATAGCATGAATGTAAACATTTATCATAAATACAAAGATATAATAATAACTATATTTATTATTGCCTCTAGGGCATATCTCCAACAGTCTCCCACTTGCACTAGAGTCAACTAATCTAGATTACATGGTAATATACCGAACACCCATGGCAGTTTGGTGTTGGTCATGTTTTACCCTCGGGAGAGGTTTAGTCAATGGATCCGCCAAATTCAGATCTGTGTGTACTTTGCAAATCTTTATGTCACCATCTTGGACATGTTCTCAAATAGCATGAAAACATGGCTTGATGTGCTTCAGCTTCTTGTGTGACCTTGGTTCTTGTGCATTGGCTATGGAGCCCATGTTATCACAGTAGATAGACATTGGGTCCAGCGCACTTGGAACCACACCGATCTCTGTAATGAACTCCTTCATCCATATCGCTTCTTGTGAAGCCTCCGAAGCAGCTATGTATTCCGATTTAGTTGAAGATCTCGCCACAACGCTTTGCTTTGCACGCCTCCAGCTAACTGCTGCACCATTCAAAGTAAATACGTATCCAGATTGTGATTTAGAATCATCCGGATCGGTGTTCCAACTAGCATCGGTGTAACCATTAACAACGAGTTGTTCATCACCTCCATAAGAAAGAACCATATCCTTAGCTCTTCTCAAGTACTTAAGGATGTTTTTGACCGCTGTCCAATGATCCACTCCTGGATCACTTTGATATCTACTAGTTAAACTAACAGCATATGCAATGTCGGGTCTAGTACATAGCATGGCATACATTAGAGATCCTATGGATGAGGCATAGGGAGTCTTACTCATCCTTTCTCTATCTTCTGCCGTTGTCGGACTTTGAGTTTTACTCAACGTCGTATTGGGCAACATGGGCAAGAACCCTTTCTTGCTATCTTCCATTCCAAACCTCTTTAGAACTTTGTCCAAATATGTACTTTGTGACAATGATATTAGGCGTCTCGATCTATCTCTATAAATCTTCATGCCTAATATGTAAGCTGCTTCGCCAAGATCCTTCATTGAAAAACTATTATTCAAATATTCCTTGACACTATTAAGAAGGTCTACATCATTCCCAATCAACAATATGTCATCTACATATAGTATTAAGAATGCTACAGAGCTCCCACTCACTTTCTTGTAAATACAAGCTTCTCCATAAGTTTGTATAAAACCAAAACTTTTGATCACCTTATCAAAACGTTGATTCCAACTTCGGGATGCTTGCTTCAATCCATAGATGGACCGTTGAAGTTTGCATACCTTTTTAGCATCTTTAGGATCGACAAAACCTTTGGGTTGCATCATATACAACTCTTCATCAATGTCTCCATTGAGGAATGTTGTTTTGACATCCATCTGCCATATCTCATAATCATAATATGCAGCGATTGCTAACATAATCCTCACAGACTTTAGCTTCGCTACTGGTGAGAAAGTCTCATCGCAGTCAACTCCTTGAATTTGTCGAAACCCTTTTGCGACAAGTAGAGCTTTATAGACAGTAACATTACCATCAGCGTCTGTTTTCTTCTTGAAATCCATTTGTTCTCGACAGCCTTCCGGCCATCCGGTAAGTCCACCAAAGTCCATACTTGGTTTTCGTACATGGATCCAATCTCGGATTTCATGGCGTCTTGCCATTTATTAGAATCTGGGCTCATCCTCGCTTCCTCATATGTCGCAGGGTCATCGGTGTTGTCCACCAATATGACACTCATAACGGGATCATACCAATCAGGAGTGGTACGAGTTCTCGTTGACCTGCGAGGCTCTGTAGCAACTTCAACCGAAGTTTCATGATCATCATCATTAGCTTCCTCTCTTATTGGTGCAGGCACCACAGGAACTACTTCCGGTGTTGCGCTACTCGCAAGTTCGAGAGAAGGTTCAACAACCTCGTCGAGTTCTACTTTCCTTCCAGTCACTTCTTTCGAGAGAAATTCCTTCTCTAGAAAGGATCCATTCTTGGCAACGAAGATTTTTCCTTCGGATCTATGATAGAAGGTATACCCAATAGTTTCCTTCGGGTATCCTATGAAGACGCATTTTTCCGCTTTGGGTTCAAGCTTGTCCGGCTGTAACTTTTTTACATAGGCTTCGCAACCCCAAACTTTAAGGAACGACAATTTAGGATTCTTCCCAAACCATAATTCATACGGTGTCGTTTCAAAGGATTTAGATGGTGCCCTATTTCAAGTGAATGCGGCTGTTTCTAATGCATAACCCAAAATGATAGCGGTAAATCTGTAAGTGACATCATAGAACGAACCATATCTAAGAGAGTTCGATTACGATGTTCGGACACACCATTACACTGTGGTGTTCCCGGCGGTGTAAATTGTGAAAGTATTCCGCATTTCTTCAAATGCTCACCAAACTCGTAACCTAGATATTCACCTCCACAAAGAAATTTAATCTTCTTGTTACGTTGATTCTCTACCTCACTTTGAAATTCCTTAAACTTCTCGAAAGTTTCGGACTTATGTTTCATCAAATAGATATACCCATATCTACTCAATTCATCCATGAAGGTAAGAACATAACGATAACCACCGCGCGATGCTACACTCATTGGACCACACACATCGGTATGTATGATTTCCAATAAGTCCGTAGCTCGCTCCATCATACCAGAAAATGGAGTCTTAGTCATTTTACCCATCAGACATGCTTCGCATCTTTCAAGTGATTCGAAATCAAGTGATTCAAGAAGTCCATCGGAATGGAGTTTCTTCATACGCTTCACTCCAATGTGACCAAGACGACAGTGCCACATATAGGTCGAGTTATCGCTCAATTTCAAACGTTTAGCTTCAATGTTATTAATATGTGTATTTCCACTATCGAGATTCAATAAGAATAGACCATCTATCAAAGGTGCATGTGCATAAAACATATTACTCATATAAATTGAACAACCATTATTCTTGGACTTAAACAAGTAACCGTCTCGCAATAAACAAGATCCCGATATAATGTTCATGCTCAATGCAGGCACCGAATAACAATTATTTAAGTATAAAACTAATCCCGATGGTAGATGAAGAGGTAGCGTGCCGACCGCGATCACATCAACCTTTGATCCATTTCCAACACGCATCGTCACCTCGTTCTTCGCTAGCTTCCGTTTATTCTGCAACACCTATTTCGAGTTACAAATATGAGCAACCGAACCAGTATCAAATACCCAGGCACTACTACGAGTACTAGTGAGATACACATCAATAACATGTATATCGGATATACCATTCTTCTTGATGTTGCCGTTCTTCAAATCCGCCAAGTACTTTGGGCAATTCCGCTTCCAGTGACCTTCTCCCTTGCAGTAAAAGCACTCAGTATCAGGCTTAGGTCCAGCCTTGGTCTTTATTGCCGGTGCGGTAACTTTCTTACCACCCTTCTTGAAGTGTCCCTTTTGCTTAGACTTGCCTTTCTTGAATTTGGTGGTCTTATTGACCATCAACACTTGGTGTTCTTTCTTGATATCCACTTCTGCAGATTTCAACATGGACAAGAGTTCTGGCAACTGCTTGTTCATGTTTTGCATATTGTAGTTCATCACAAAGTTCTTGTAACTTGGTGGCAGTCATTGGAGGACACGGTAAATCCCCAAGGCATTAGGAATCACTATACCCAAGCTTTGGAGTTTGTTTGCGTGCCCAGACATCTTAAGCACATGCTCACTGACGGAGTTGCCCTCTTCCATCTTGTAGTTAAAGAACTTTTCAGAAGCCTCATAACTCTCAATTGCCGCGTGAGTCTCAAATATCAATTTGAGTTCACGGACAATATCATGTGGGTCTGAGTTCTCAAACCTTTTCTGAAGCTTCGATTCCAAACCATACAAGATAGCACACTGAACTGTGGAGTACTGATTCTTCCGAGTGAGGTAAACGTTCTTTACTTGATCGGTAGCATCAGCTGCAGGCGGGTCACCTAGCGGTGCATCCAGCACATAGGTCAAATTACCAGCATTGAGGACAATCCTCAAATTGCGGAACCAATCCGCGAAGTTGCTTCCATTGTTTTTCAACTTTTCTTTCTCTAGGAACGCATTAAAATTGATGGTAGGGGCCGCCATTGATCTACAACATATTTGCAATAGTTTAGACTAAGTTTATGACAAATTGAGTTCTAATTAATAGTTAAATTAATCTAGGTGAACTCCCACTCAAAACAATATCCCTCACATTGTTTTAGTGATCACACGAACCAAATCCACCACATCAAAACCGATCATCACGAGAGTTGATGTAGCTTCAATGGCGAACAATCAACATGTTCATCATATCTACTATATGACTCATGCTTTACCTTTCGGCGATCCGTGTTCCGAGACCATGTATGTACATGCTAGGCTCGTCAAGATCAAACCTTAGCTTCCGCATGAGCAAATCTGGCTTGCTCACGTTATATACACTTGCAGAATCTAACACACCCGATCATCACGTGGTGCTTCGAAACAACAAGCTTTAGCAACGGTGCTTACTAAGGATGAACACTTTAGAACTTGAAATTTATGTGCATGAGGGATCATCTTATAATGCTACCGTCGTTAACTAAGCAATACAAGATGCATAAAGGATTAACATCACATGCAATTCATAATATGTGATATGATATGGCCTTTCTTCTTTGTGCTTTCGATCTCCATCTTCAAGCACTAACATGATCTCCATCATCACCGGCATTGCATCAAGGTCAATGACGCCGCTCCATGGTTGTCGTCCACCGGCTTCAACTATTACAACTACTTTGAATAGACACACGTGTCTTAACAGAAATTAAAGACAACCATATGGCTCCTGCCGGTTGCCAACTTACAATAAGGAACATTGCATACATCAAATATAATCACAATCATGGCCATATCACATCACAGCACACCCCTGCAAAACAAAGTTAGACGCCTCTAATTTCTTTGCATGTTTTACGTGGTTTGGGGCTTTCAATAAGTGTCGATCTAACTTACGAACAAGAACCACAACATTGATGTATGAACTATCAAGTGCCCGTTGTAAATTGGATCTATACTATAATGGGAGAGACAGACACCCGCAAAGCCACTTATGCAATACAAGTTGCGTGTTGAGCGTGGATCAAGTCTCATGAACGATGTCATGTAAGGTTAGTCCGGGCCGCTTCATCCCATCATACCGCAAGATGCAAAGTACACAAGAAGCAATTGATAATAAAAGCACCACCGCCCACAATGACCATTATGTTCTACTCGTGCAACAGATCTACATATAGACACGGCTCTGATACCACTGTAGGGGTTCGTATCATGGAAAATAAAATTTTCTACCGCATACAAACAAACAAGCCAAGATCTATCTACTAG
The DNA here is from genome assembly GCA_916181665.1 of Avena sativa. NCBI lineage: Eukaryota > Viridiplantae > Streptophyta > Magnoliopsida > Poales > Poaceae > Avena > Avena sativa. The sequence goes on along the minus strand of OV702279.1, from coordinate 376,264,471 downwards.
ATTGTAGCAACGGGTCGATATAATAACTCACCCTCGAAGATTCTAAAGTGTTTAACGAGAGCTGATTCTCGTGGGTGATGTAGTCGTACTCTTGCTGATCTTAAGATCGTGTAGACGATCCTTCCGGCGCCGCGTTCCGGCAGCGCTCCCGCAGTCGGTCACACGTTCGGTACTCAATGAAGACCTTCCTCTCCCTTGTTCCAGCAGGCAGCGGAGGTTTTAGCACTCTCCTCGCGATTCCGGCAGCACGACGGCGTGGTACCGGAAGTAGAGGGGAGATCTCACAGGGCTTCGCCTTAAGCCGGAGCGAGTATGATGGACTATGAGAGAGGCCTTGGCGATCTAGGGTTTAGAGGCACCAAGGAGAGAGAGAGAGATAGGCCGGCGATTAGGGCAAGGGGAAAGCCCCAACTCGGCGGCTAGGCAAACCCTAGGGGCGGCAGCGACTTGGTGGAGGCCGACGGCTAGGGCTAGGGTTTAGAGGAGAGAGGTGTAGGTCTAGAGGGGCACCCCTGCCCCTCCTTTTATAGGTGGGAGGGCGCCGGCCAAGGGGAGGGAGTCCTCCCCCAAGTCGGCCTCCTTGGCCGGCGGGTGGAGGGAGAGGAACTCCTCCCCAAGTCTCCCTCCACCAAGCAAAAGTGTCGTTTGACTTTTCAAACTAGGATTTGATTTATCCCTTTATTTTGCCCAGCCATTATACCTAGTACATGATGCAACCATTCCAACTTGTTATGACACATTCATGTACCCTTCCCCTCCGGAGTGCCGGACCTTCCGGACCCTTCTAGAACATTCCAGATGAGAACACCAGAATCATTCTCCAACTCCGAAACAGGACTTTCCTTATATGAATCTTATTCTCTGGACCATTCCGGATCTCCTCGTGATATCCTGGATCCCATTCGAGACTCCGAACAACATTCGGTCTCTTACTCATCATTCCATAACTACTCAACAACATCGAATCCTTAAGTGTGTCTCCCTACGGTTCGTGAATTATGCGGACATGATCGAGACACTTCTCCGAGAATAACCAATAGAGGAATCTGGAAATTCATATGGCTCCCACATATTTCTACGATTACTTTGCGATCGAATGAACCACTTACATACGATACCAATTTCCCTTTGTCTCACGATAGTTTACTTATCCGAGGTTTTGATCGTCGGTATATCTGCATACCTAGTTCAACCTCGTTACCGATAAGTACTCTTTTCTCGTTCCCGTGGTATGTGATCCCTTGTGAGCCAGTCACATGCTTGCAAGCTAATTGGATGACATTCCACCGAGAGGGCCCAGAGTATATCTATCCGTCATATGGATGGACAAATCCCAATCTTGATCCATGTGTCTCAACCCATACTTTTCGAACACTCAATGCCACCTTTATAGCCACCCAGTTATGGTGTGGTGTTTGATGTCATCAAAGCATCCTTCCGGTGATGGTGATAAGCATGATCTCATGGTCGAAGGAATTAGGTTACTATGTATCAGAAAGCTTATAGCAATTGAACTATTAAAATGACTTGATCTTTATGCTACGCTTATCTATAGGAGTATGTCCATCATACCATTCTCCTAACGATATGATCTTGTTGTTAATAACATCTCAATGTTCATGATAGGGAAACCACAATCATTTATTAACCAACAAGCTAGTATTATGAAGAGGCTTTACTAGGGACTCTAATTTAGTTTACAAATCACACAAGTATTAATGTTTCCTTATTAATACTATTATAGCATGACTGTAAACATTTATCATAAATACAAAGATATAATAATAACTATATTTATTATTGCCTCTAGGGCATATCTCCAACAAGACGTGGCCTCCTTTCGAGGACTTGGGCAGTTTGCCGATCATGTCGAGGCCCCATTGGGCGAAGGGCCAGGCCAAAGGTATGGGTCTGAGCTCTGATCCGGATGCGTGCGGTTTGTCTATGAACCTCTGGCACCCATTGTACCTTCGAACGATGTCCTTGGCGTCGTTTATGGCCGTTGGCCAGTAGAACCCAGCTCGCGGGGCTTTGGCAACGAGGGCGTGGCTGCCCGCATGATGGCCGCAGATGCCCTCGTGGATGTCTTGGAGGGTAGTTTTGCTGTCACTGATGGTGACCCACATTTGGAGTACACCCGAAATGTTGCGCTTATACAACTCGCCATCGATAATGGTGAAGGCCATGGACCGGCGAGATATGCGTCAGGTATCTGTCGGGTCATCAGGCAGTTCCCTGTCTATCAGGTACCTGAGGTATGGCTGTGTCCATGTTTCTTCGACTGCCATGACCTGCATCAGGTTGACCACTATGACCTCTGTGTCGAGATTTTCGGGTCCTTCCTGTCCTTCGGGTAGCGTAGCCCCCGAGTGCTCTGCTTCTTCGGGTGATCCCTTGGGGAATTTCCTTTTGATGGATGGCACGCAGTTCTGTTCGAGGAACACACCTGGTGGCACCCATGCGCAGGTGGAGCCGATGTTGGTGAGTCTGTCAGCCTCTTCGTTGCTTTCTCTTCCAATGTGCCGAAGCTCGCAGCCGTCGAAGCCTCCTTCGAGTGAGTTGTAGAGTGCGCGGTACGCGATCATGTTGGCGGCGTGTGCGTCGCACTCGTTCATCGTCTGCTGGACGACGAGGTTCGAGTCACCGTAGATGACCAGGCACGTTGCGCCGCAAATGTTGTCCATCCTCATGCCATGGATGAGGGCCTCGTATTCGGCTTCGTTGTTAGAAGCTCGAAATTTCATCCGGAGGACGTACTTCATCTTGTCGCCTTGCGGGGACGTCAGTATGTCCCCGGCTCCTGCTCCGGCTTCGCGTATGACCCCGGCACCGTGACTGTGTCATATCCGGTGTGTCTGGCAGCTGCAGCTCCATCTAGTGGACGAGGAAGTCCGGTAGGACCTGGGAGTTGATCGTATGGCGCTTCTTGTAGACTATGTCTAGAGGAGACAGGTCGATGCCCCACAGGGCCACACGTCCTGTGGCTTCTGGGTTGTTCAGGATGTTGTTTATGGGTGCCTCGTTGACGACCATCACCTGATGCTCCTGGAAGTAGTGTCTCAGCCGGCGAGCCGTCATGAACACGCTGTAAGCGAGTTTCTGGTAGTGAGGGTAGTAGATTGGGCGTTGGAACCCATGGGTCTTGCCTTCTTCGGGTCGTTCGACCACGAGCACGGTGCTTACCACCTGGTGTGTGGCTGCTATGTATAGCAATAAAGGCTCGCGTTCCTTTGGCATGACCAGGACGGGCGAGGTGGAGAGCAGCCGCTTCAGGTCTTCGAATGCGTCGTCCGCTTTGGGCGTCCACTCGAATTTGTCTGCCTTGCGCAGCAGCTAATAGAAAGGCAGGGCTTTTTCGCCCATGCGGCTGATGAATCTGCTCAGCGCCACGATGCGTCCGGCGAGCTGTTGGACGCCTTTCAGGTTCTTTGGTTTCTCCATGGCCATTATGGCCCGGATTTTCTTCGGATTCGCCTCGATTCCTCGCTGGGAGATGAAGTAGCCAAGCAGTTGGCCAGATGGGACGCCGAAGGCGCACTTTTCCGGGTTCAGCTTGATCTTGTATTGATCAAGGTTATCAAACGTCTCGCGGAGATTGTCGATCAGTGTCTTGGCCTCCCTTGTTTTGATTACTATGTCGTCGACATAGACATGTATGTTGCGGCCGATCTGGTTCTTCAAGCATGCTTGCATGCATCGCTGGTACGTGGCACCTGCGTCGGGCATTGTGTTGTATCAGAACACTCCGAACGGCGTGATGAACGCCGTTTTCTCCTGATCTTCGACCTTTAGCCGAATTTGATTGTAGCCTGAGTAGGCATCGAGGAAGGAGAGTTTCTTGCATCCTGCAGTCGAATCGATGATCTGATCGATCCGAGGGAGAGGGAAGTGATCCTTCGGGCAGTGCTTATTCAGCGATGTGAAGTCCGCGCACATCCGTAGGATGTCCGTGTCCTTTTTGCGGACCATCACGGTGTTGGCGAGCCACTCACTTTTCTTGATCTCCCTGATGAAATTAGCGTCGAGCAGTTTGTTGACTTCGACTCTGATGGCTTCTGCCCGTGGCCCGGACAATCGTCGGATGGTTTGTTTGATGGGCTTGGTATCTGGGAACACATTGAGTGCGTGCTCCGCGAATTCCCTGGGAACTCCTGGCATGTCCGCAGGACACCAGGCGAAGATTTCCCAGCGCTCACGGAGGAATTCGACGAGCGCGCTTTCCTATGTGGGGCTGAGGTCGTTGGCGATCAGCGCCGTTTTGGAGGCATCCGTCGGGTGGACCTGCACCTTCTTCGTGTTGAATGTTGAGTCGAATGACATGTCATGTGCGTTTTGCCTCGATACTGGGGGTGCCCCGTTATCCGTCACCTCTCGAAGCCTTGTGAGCTCCTCCTGCATGCCGAATGACTGGGAGATTCTGTTGAAGTCCCTGTCGCAGTGGTCCGATCGGGTGAAGCTCCCGTGGACCATGATGACTCCCCTAGGTTCTGGTATCTTGAGTAGTAGGTACGCATAGTGTGGAACTGCCAGGAACCTTGCGAATGCCACTCGTCCGAGGATGGCATGGTATTGTGATGGCCAGTCCACCACTTCGAACTCGAGTCGCTCACACCAAAAGTTGTCGGGCTGGACGAAGATGACATCAAGCCATATATTTCCCAGGGGGAATATGCCCTTCCCTAGGACGATGCCGTGGAACGTTGTGTCGGATTGTTCCAGGATGCCAGCGGGATCCGCATTGCTGCTAAGGTGCTATCGAACATCAGGTTGATGCCGCTATCGCCATCCATGAAGACGCGGCTCATATCGAACCCTCCGATCTGCGCCTCGAGCACCAGGGCAGCATGACCTGGGCGAGGGATCTGGTGGGGGTGATCCGAACGCCTAAACATGATGCAGGACTCCGAACCGCTGAGGTACTCAGGGATGGCTGGTGGAGCAGTCACAGCCAAGCTGACTTGGCGGGTGATTTTCTTTTGCACCCTGTTTGTTGGGCGCCCCTTTTGGATCATCAGTGATCCCTTTGGCGCGAGGTACATGTTTCCTCCGTTGTTCTGCGCGGGTGCGATTGGGTGATTCGAAGGTCCCGTGGGTGGTGGTGGAGGAGCTCCGTGGGCGATCTCACCTGGCGCGGGAGCATGCCCGTACCCAGGATTCGGGGCTTGCTGCCTCATCTGGGACATGCTCTCGCTGAGTTTTTGGAACTCATGGCGGTCCTTGAGCATGTGGCTTGCCTTCTTTTTACCATCCTGCTTGTCGATGTAGAAGGTTTGGTACATGGGCCCGACAACTTGTCGTATGCTGAGGGTCCGTCGTCGCGGCTGCGATGTTACCATGATTGCGCTGGGCGTCCTCCATCGCGGAAATTGTTTCCACGGTATCCGCCGCTGCTGCGGTTGCCTTCACTGTGGTGGTCGGCATAGCCAGCCGCGACCATGTCGTGTCCATCGCGATCATCGTAGGCACGTGATCTTCGCTTGCAACAGAGCTCGCGTCGGTGGCCGTAGTCATCTTCCTCCTCCAAGTGTGCTCGGTGGACGGAGTCCTCGCCATCTGCCCATCTATTGGCAATGTCCATGAGGTGGTCGAGTGTCTTGGGCTTGACGCGCCCAAGTTCTTCCTTGAAATCCTAGCGTTTGACGACATCCTTGAAGGCGTCGATCGCTCTCTCCTCAGAGATGTGCGCCGCGGAGTTCTTGGTGTTGGACCAGCGTAATATGTACGAGCGAATGGATTCGCCCGTTTGTTGGGTGCAGGCCCGTAGCTCCTCGTTCAAGGCTGGCCTCTTGCTGGTGCCCTTGAAGTTTCGGATGAAACTGTACGCCAGTTCCTCCCAGATTCAGATGGATCCCGAGGATAGGCTGCTGAGCCAGATCCCGGCGGCGCCTGTCAGCTGCAACTGAAGGCATTGTAGGGCGGTGTTTTTGTTGGAGATATGCCCTAGAGGCAATAATAAATGTAGTTATTATTATATCTTTGTGTTTATGATAAATGTTTACATTCATGCTATAATAGTATTAACAAGGAAACATTAATACTTGTGTGATTTGTAAACTAAAATAGAGTCCCTAGTAAAGCCTCTTCATAATACTAGCTTGTTGGTTAATAAATGATTGTGGTTTCCCTATCATGAACATTGAGATGTTATTAACAACAAGATCATATCGTTAGGAGAATGATATGGTGGACATACTCCTATAGATAAGCGTAGCATAAAGATCAAGTCATTTTAATAGTTCAATTGCTATATGCTTTCTAATACATAGTAACCTAATTCCTTCGACCATGAGATCATGCATATCACCTTCACCGGAAGGATACTTTGATGACATCAAACACCGCACCGTAACTGGGTGGCTATAAAGGTGGCATTGAGTGTTCGAAAAGTATTGGTTGAGACACATGGATCAAGAGTGGGATTTGTACATCCATATGACGGATAGATATACTCTGGGCCCTCTCGGTGGAATGTCATCCAATTATCTTGCAAGCATGTGACTGGCTCACAAGGGATCACATATCACGGGAACGAGAAAAGAGTACTTATCAGTAACGAGGTTGAACTAGGTATGCAGAGATACCGACGATCATAACCTCGGATAAGTAAACTATTGTGAGACAAAGGGAAATTGGTATCGTATGTAAGTGCTTCATTCGATCGCAAAGTAATCTTAGAAATATGTGGGAGCCATATGAATTTCCAGATTCCTCTATTGGTTATTGATCAGAGAAGTGTCTCGATCATGTCCGCATAATTCACGAACCGTAGGGAGACACACTTAAGGATTCGATGTTGTTTGAGTAGTTATGGAATGATGAGTAAGAGACCGAATGTTGTTTGGAGTCTCGGATGGGATCCGGGATATCACGAGGAGATCCAGAATGGTCCGGAGAATAAGATTCATATAAGGAAAGTCCTGTTTCGGGGTTGGAGAATGGTTCCGGTGTTTTCATCAGGAATGTTCTAGAAGGATCCGGAATGTCCGGCACTCCGAAGGGGAAGGGTACATGAATGTGTCATACCAAGTTGGAATGATTGCATCATGTACTAGGTGTCATCGCTGAACAAAATAAAGGGTTTAATCAAATCCTAGTTTGAAAAGTTAAACGCCAATTTGAAAAGTCAAACGGCTATTTTGGGAAGTGGAGGGGAAGGTGGAAACCGAGTTGGGGAGGAGTTACTCCCCTCCACCACCGGCCCCCTTGGGAAACCGAGTTGGGGAGGGACTCCCCTCCCCTGGCGCGGCCCCTCCACCTATATAAGGAGGGGCAGGGCTGCCCCTCCTAGCACACAAGATCTCCACCCAAAACCCTAGCCCCGGCGCCGCCACCTCCTGCTGCTGCCGCCGCCTCCTAGCTAAACCCTAGCCGCCGGCTTGCCCCCTCCGTGGTGTGTCTAAACCCTAGATCACCGAGGGCTCTCTCATAGTCCACCATACTCGCTCCGGCTTAAGGCGAAGCCCTGTGAGATCTCCCCTCTACTTCCGGTACCACGCCGTTGTGCTGCCGGAATCACGAGGAGAGTGCTACAACCTCCGCTACCTGCTGGAACAAGGGAGAGCAAGGTCTTCGTCGAGTACCGAACGTGTGACCGACTGCGGGAGCGCTGCCGGAACGCAGCGCCGGAAGGATCGTCTACGCGATCTTGAGATCGGGAAGAGTACGACTACATCACCCACGAGAATCCGCTCTCATTAAACACTTTGGAATCTTCGAGGGTGAGTTATTCCATCGACTCGTTTCTACAATCTAGTAGATAGATCTTGGCTTGTTTGTTTGTATGCGGTAGAAATTTTTTGTTTTCCATGCTACGAAACCCTACAGTGGTATCAGAGCCAAGTCTATATGTAGATCTGTTGCACGAGTAGAACACAATGGTCATTGTGGGCGTTGATGCTTTTATTGTCGATTGCTTCTTGTGTACTTTGCATCTTGCGGGATGTTGGGATGAAGCGGCCCGGGCTAACCTTACATGACATCGTTCATGAGACTTGCTCCACGCTTGACATGCAACTTGTATTGCATAAGTGGCTTTGCGGGTGCATGTTTCTCCCAGCATAGTTAAGATTCAATTCACAACGGGTGATTAACAATGCTAGTATCAATGTTGTGGTTCTTGTTCGTAAGTTAGAACGACACTTATTGAAAGCCCCAAACCACGTAAAACATGCAAAGAAAGTAGAGGCGTCTAACTTTGTTTTGCAGGGGTGTGCAGTGATGTGATATGGCCATGATTGTGATTATATTTGATGTATGCAATGTTCCTTATTGTAAGTTGGCAACCGGCAGGAGCCATATGGTTGTCTTTAATTTATGTTAAGACCCGCGTGTCTATTCAAAGTAGTTGTAATAGTTGAAGCCGGTGGATGACAACCATGGAGAAGCGTCATTGACCTTGATGCAATGCCGGTGATGATGGAGATCATGTTCGTGCTTGAAGATGGAGATCGGAAGCACAAAGAAGAAAGGCCATATCATATCACATATTATGAATTGCATGTGATGTTAATCCTTTATGCATCTTGTATTGCTTAGTTAACGACGGTAACATTATAAGATGATCCCTCATGCACATGAATTTCAAGTCATAAAGTGTTCACCCTTAGTTAGCACCGTTGCTAAAGCTTGTTGTTTCGAAGCACCACGTGATGATCGGGTGTGTTAGATTTCGCAAGTGTATAAAACGTGAGCAAGCCAGATTTGCTCATGCGGAAGCTAAGGTTTGATCTTGACGAGCCTAGCATGTACAGACATGGTCTCGGAACACGGATCACCGAAAGGTAAAGCATGAATAATATAGTAGATATGATGAACATGTTGATTGTTCGCCATTGAAACTACATCAACTCTCGTGATGATCGGTTTTGATGTGGTGGATTTGGTTCGTGTGATCACTAAAACAATGTGAGGGATGTTGTTTTGAGTGGGAGTTCACCTAGATTAATTTAACTATTAATTAGAACTCAATTTGTCATAAACTTAGTCTAAACTATTGCAATAATGTTGTAGATCAATGGCGGCCCCTACCATCAATTTTAATGCGTTCCTAGAGAAATAAAAGTTGAAAAACAATGGAAGCAACTTCGCGGATTGGTTCCGCAATTTGAGGATTGTCCTCACAGCTGGTAATTTGACCTATGTGCTGTATGCACCGCTGGGTGACCCACCTGCAGCTACTGCTACCGATGAAGTAAAGAATGTTTACCTCGCTCGAAAGACTCAGTACTCCACAGTTCAGTGTCCTATCTTGTATGGTTTAGAATTGGAGCTTCAGAAAAGGTTTGAGAATTCAGACACACATGATATTGTCCGTGATCTCAAATTGATCTTTGAGACTCACGCGGCAATTGAGAGCTATGAGGCTTCTGAAAAGTTCTTTAACTGCAAGATGGAAGAGGGCAGCTCCGTCAGTGAGCATGTGCTTAAGATGTCTGGGCATGCAAACAAACTTCAAAGCTTGGGTATAGTGATTCCTAATGCTTTGGGGATTTACCGTGTCCTCCAATCACTACCACCAAGTTACAAGAACTTTGTGATGAACTACAATATGCAAAACATTAACAAGCAGTTGCCAGAACTCTTGTCCATGTTGAAATCTGCAGAAGTGGATATCAAGAAAGAACACCAAGTGTTGATGGTCAATAAGACCACCAAATTGAAGAAAGGCAAGTCTAAGCAAAAGGGACACTTCAAGAAGGGTGGTAAGAAAGTTACCGCGCTGACGAAGAAGACCAAGGCTGGACCTAAGCCTGATACTGAGTGCTTTTACTGCAAGGGAGAAGGTCATTGGAAGCGGAATTGCCCAAAGTACTTGGCGGATTTGAAGAACGGCAACATCAAGAAGAAAGGTATATCCGATATACATGTTATTGATGTGTACCTCACTAGTACTCGTAGTAGTGCCTGGGTATTTGATACTGGTTCGGTTGCTCATATTTGTAACTCGAAACAGGTGCTGCAGAATAAACGGAAGCTAGCGAAGAACAAGGTGACGATGCGCATGGGAAACGGATCAAAGGTTGATGTGATCGCGGTCGGCACGCTACCCCTTCATCTACCATCGGGATTAGTTTTATACTTAAGTAATTGTTATTTGGTGCCTGCGTTAAGCATGAACATTATATCGGGATCTTGTTTATTGCGAGACGGTTACTTGTTTAAGTCCGAGAATAATGGTTGTTCGATTTATATGAGTAATTTGTTTTATGCACATGCACCTTTGATAGATGGTCTATTCATATTGAATCTCGATAGTGGAATTACACATATTAATAACATTGAGGCTAAACGTTTGAAATCGAGCGATAACTCGACCTATATGAGGCACTGTCGTCTTGGTCACATTAGAGTGAAGCGTATGAAGAAACTCCATTCCGATGGACTTCTTGAATCACTTGATTTCGAATCACTTGAAAGATGCGAAGCATGTCTGATGGGTAAAATGACTAAGACTCCATTTTCTGGTATGATGGAGCGAGCTACGGACTTATTGGAAATCATACATACCGATGTGTGTGGTCCAATGAGTGTAGCATCGCGCGGTGGTTATCGTTATGTTCTTACCTTCACGGATGACTTGAGTAGATATGGGTATATCTATTTCATGAAACATAAGTCCGAAACTTTCGAGAAGTTTAAGGAATTTCAAAGTGAGGTAGAGAATCAACATAACAAGAAGATTAAATTTCTGCGTTCTGATCGTGGAGGTGAATATCTAAGTTACGAGTTTGGCGAGTATTTGAAGAAATGCGGAATACTTTCACAATTGACACCTGTAACACCCTCAGAATCGACCCTATGCAAGTTTCAGCGATTCCCGCCAAACCCGCATAGAAACGATTCAAAGGTGCCCACCAGGCACTTTCGTGCGGGTGGAAAACGAAGTAATAACATTACACAACAGTCCTCGATGGGACCCACAGAACAGATATATATACAACAGCGACTCAATGAGTCAAGAATACAGATATAATATACAAAGATCCAAATCACCTTGAAAACGATAGAGTGTCCAGCTACGGACAAGATGCAAATGGGGCTAAGAGCCCTGAAGAAAACCAATGGCGTCCATAACCCTGCCCAGGCCAAGCCAGAAGGGTAACCCTGCTAACGACGTCGATCTCAAAACCTGCTTAAACAAAAGGGGTGTCGGCAAAGGGCAAAGGAAAAAGAGGGCGGTCAGTACTGAGGCCAGTACACGGCGAGACTAGAATTCGGCGGTCCTCGCCTACATAGGTATGGTGGACTGAAGCGGCAGCGGCAGCATGCACTAAACAACCTATAGAGACTCGATATAACTGTCGGCTATCAGAGAGGGGTAAGAAAGACCTATTCGGAACCAACCTGATACTACCACCAAACATACCCATCCTGGTGTTTCCCCCTCGAGACCAAACGAGGAAGTCAACCGAGGAACTCACACAGTTGGTAGTTTTACTTATTCAGTTATCGTTGCAGCAATTACTAGTCAGGTATAGATAGTCATCCTGATAAGATAAGCAGTGGGCAGTTTTAGTTAACCAGTCCGTTGTAGTTGCAACACTTACTAGTCAAATACAATTAGCATGAGATATCCCAAAACCCAGCAGTTGTTGGTACTTTTATTTAGCCATTCCGTTGTAGTTGCAATACTTACTAGTCAGATACAATGGTCGCCAGCGACAACCCAAACAAGCAATTGTTGGCAGTTTTATTTAGCCATTCCATTATAGTGAAGCTGATTACTAGTCATTATAAAGTCAAATTTATAGCACTACTTTAGTTATAGTTGTCTATGATCGAGATACTGTGCTCCAAGTCGTCCATAACCGCGGACACGGCTTTCAGAAAGTTTTACCCTGCAGGGGTGCACAAATAGCAACACACACTCGATCAACCTCGGAAAAACCAAATCAAAACCCAACGAGGCCTTCACGACAAAGCAATCACAGGATTCAGAAATATTTCAGGGGGCCACCCCTTGGAGTACACCCGCAACGAAGTTAGCTGACTCCGAGACGGACCCGAGGTTTGTGGGGCCGGCTGTAAACGACTGGGAACCCAAAACTGGGCTTGTCGATACCGCGAAAACGGGTCACGATCCTAAACAGTACAGTGTGCTCCTCGCACAATCGTAAATAAAGCAGTAAAGCATGGCATAAGTACAGGATAGTAAATAAAACCTCAAACTAGTTTGTGGCCCCAAGAAATAAGAATGAATCAAGCTCTGGCTCAGGGGGGTCCCATAATCCTCCCGGATGTGGATAGCGCGAATATTCAAGGAACAGGTATCAAGTACTCGGGGTCCTACGGGACACAAGTGGACGGTTAACAACCAAATAACATCTATTGCCCACCTGTGCCTCTGCTTACCTACTTCAATTTTAGTTGTTAAACAGTAATTAAAGTCTTGATCATCTCCAACAATAAACACATGGCAATACTCCAACAACTGTGGTACTTGACGACACGCAACAGCACTTGAGCAAGCGACTATGACGCGCAGGTCCAACTATCTACCAAACAACAGATAATAGGAGGTGTCCAAGGCAATATAAGGCTGCAAGGGATATCACGGGTACGAAAACTAGAGCATCGCAACACAGATAGCAATAGATCAACAGGAGGGAATAAATACTATAAAAGTAAGATAGGTAGAAAGGGGGAGATGCTCGCCTGAAAACATTGCCGAAGGTTTAACCGAAGATCGGTTCGATACTCGCATCAACTCAACGGCCTTATCCGCGAAGAACCAAAACACTAGAATAACACCGGATGCACTATTTAATACAACGGCAGAAGATCGGGCATGATGCATGTATGATGCATGACATGGCAAGGATGCGATGCAATTAGGCCATATTAAGCGGAACCGGGGTCCCGACAATTAATTATTAAGTTCGTGTTGTTTAGATACCCCGCAATTTAAATGTTGTTTTAACATGGCAAAATATATCACCCTTTCGATGCACCAATTTAAATGAGGCCAATATAAGACTAGATTCGCCCGCATATGGGCCCCATATTTAATTATGAGGTGAATCGGCATAAGGCCCCCAAACCACAAACAAGTATGCATGCATGAACAATTTAATATGCAACAATTTGATATTACTTTTATAAAATAGGCTCGAGAAAGGGGTCACACATTAGGGTTCGGCGATCTTGGTTCCGGGGGTTCGGGGTTCGACAGGGGCTCAGGGTTCGACGGGATCGGATAAAAGATGGAGAAATTGTCGTGACAGAGAACTTGGGTCCAAGCGGTCGATCTTGCCGTCGCGCAGATCTTGTCGGGTCCGTGTATCGGGACGGTCTTGGCGTTCGGGGTGCAGTGCTTGACGTCCTTCGGTTCCATGTCGACGGCCTTGGTGTCCTCGATGGAGAACTCGGTGTATCCGTGTCGTGGTTCTTGTCGGGGTTCTCGGCTTCGGGCGCCGGGATCGGTCTTCAGGGTCTCGGACAACGGCCTTTGATCTCCGTGAAGAAGATCTTGGCGGTCATCGGGTCCGGGGCGATCTGGGAATGTGGCGCCGATGGTTCATCGGGATCGGAGAACTTGCGAAGACGGAGATCTTGCGAAGACGGGATTGAGAGGCGTTGTCGGTTGACGAACTTGACGATTCACGACGGTCTTGCCACCGAGGAAAACCTTGTGGGTCTTGGTATCTTGGACAACAACATGGCGACATCGGTGGGGAGGAGAAAGCCCGGGAGAGGCGGCGGGCGGCGGCGTCTGTCGGGGCGGTGGCGAGAGCGCCTGAAGGGCGGCAGCAAGAGGCGAGGTGGGGAAGAGCGGCCAGGGGCTGCGCCGGAGAGGCAGGAGAGAAGGGTGGCGGACGCGTGGGAGAGACGAGGGGAGGGGAGAGAGGACGAGCGGGGTCGATGGGTGGTGGGACCGGGGTCGACCGCGTGTGAGAGGTGGGGTGGAGAGTGGGGCTGGAAAGGGGTGGGGCCAGGCTGGCGGTGCGGGGTAGGAGGGGAGTGGGAGGCTCGGTCTGGCGCGGCCCAGGGTGGGACCCGGGGCGGTGGGGTTGGCGTGCGTGTGTTTGCTGTGTGTGTGTGTGTGTGTCCAGGAGAGAGAGAGGGAAGGGAGTTGGGGGTTAGGATTGATGAGGTGGCGAGGTGGGTGGGGATTGGGGTCCAGGGGGTTGAGGTGGCCTAGGGAGGTGAGGTGGAGGGCTGGGAGTGGCTGGGTAGGTTAGGATAGGGTAGAAAATGATTGGGGTAGGGTTTGGGTTAGGTAACGGGGTGGTAGGCTGCTGCTAGCTGGGCTTTTGGGCCTGGCCGGCGGCGGCCTCCCCCGATTTTATAAAACATTTAATTTTATTTAGTTTTAAATATCGTTTTGTAAAACATTTTAGACAAATAGAAGATCCGGGCGGACCGAGGGTTTTATGTTTTAGAATAGGGAGGGGTATTTATAGAAAACAAAAATATGGCTTTTAGCAAAATTGGTTTCGGCAAATTGATGCATGGTGATGTTATGATGATGCACGGAGACAAGACATGCGATTATGATGATGCAATGCACAAAACAACGCGATTTTCTAGTAGTGGTTTTTGCGGGATGCCACAACACCGCCGGGAACACCACAGCGTAATGGTGTGTTCGAACGTCGTAATCGAACTCTCTTAGATATGGTTCGTTCTATGATGTCACTTACAGATTTACCGCTATCATTTTGGGGTTATGCATTAGAAACAACCGCATTCACTTTAAAAAGGGCACCATCTAAATCCGTTGAAACGACACCGTATGAATTATGGTTTGGGAAGAAACCTAAGTTGTCGTTCCTTAAAGTTTGGGGTTGCGAAGCCTATGTAAAGAAGTTACAACCGGACAAGCTTAAACCCAAAGCGGAAAAATGCGTCTTCATAGGATATCCGAAGGAAACTATTGGGTATACCTTCTATCATAGATCCGAAGGCAAAATCTTCGTTGCCAAGAATGGATCCTTTCTAGAGAAGGAATTTCTCTCGAAAGAAGTGACTGGAAGGAAAGTAGAACTCGATGAGGTTGTCGAACCTTCTCTCAAAATTGCGAGTAGCGCAGCACCGAAAGAAGTTCCTGTGGTGCCTGCACCAATAAGAGAGGAAGCTAATGATGATGATCATGAAACTTCGGTTGTAGTTGCTACAGAGCCTCGCAGGTCAACAAGAACTCGTACCACTCCTGATTGGTATGATCCCGTTATGAATGTCATGTTGGTGGACAACACCGATGACCCTGCGACATATGAAGAAGCGATGATGAGCCCAGATTCCAATAAATGGCAAGAAGCCATGAAATCCGAGATTGGATCCATGTACGAAAACCAAGTATGGACTTTGGTGGACTTACCGGATGGCCGGAAGGCTGTCGAGAACAAATGGATTTTCAAGAAGAAAACATATGCTGATGGTAATGTTACTGTCTATAAAGCTCGACTTGTCGCAAAAGGGTTTCGACAAATTCAAGGAGTTGACTACGATGAGACTTTCTCACCAGTGCGAAGCTAAAGTGTGTGAGGATTATGTTAGCAATCGCTGCATATTATGATTATGAGATATGGCAGATGGATGTCAAAACAGCATTCCTCAATGGAGACATTGATGAAGAGTTGTATATGATGCAACCCAAAGGTTTTGTCGATCCTAAAGATGCTAACAAGGTATGCAAACTTCAACGGTCCATCTATGGATTGAAGCAAGCATCCCGAAGTTGGAATCAACGTTTTGATAAGGTGATCAAAAGTTTTGGTTTTATACAAACTTATGGAGAAGCTTGTATTTACAAGAAAGTGAGTGGGAGCTCTGTAGCATTCTTAATACTATATGTAGATGACATATTGTTGATTGGGAATGATGTAGACCTTCTTAATAGTGTCAAGGAATATTTGAATAATAGTTTTTCAATGAAGGATCTTGGCGAAGCAGCTTACATATTAGGCATGAAGATTTATAGAGATAGATCGAGACGCCTAATATCATTGTCACAAAGTACATATTTGGACAAAGTTCTAAAGAGGTTTGGAATGGAAGATAGCAAGAAAGGGTTCTTGCCCATGTTGCCCAATACGACGTTGAGTAAAACTCAAAGTCCGACAACGGCAGAAGATAGAGAAAGGATGAGTAAGACTCCCTATGCCTCAGCCATAGGATCTCTAATGTATGCCATGCTATGTACTAGACCCGACATTGCATATGCTGTTAGTTTAACTAGCAGATATCAAAGTGATCCAGGAGTGGATCATTGGACAGCGGTCAAAAACATCCTTAAGTACTTGAGAAGAACTAAGGATATGGTTCTTTCTTATGGAGGTGATGAACAGCTCGTTGTTAATGGTTACACCGATGCTAGTTGGAACACCGATCCGGATGATTCTAAATCACAATCTGGATACGTATTTACTTTGAATGGTGCAGCAGTTAGCTGGAGGAGTGCAAAGCAAAGCGTTGTGGCGAGATCTTCAACTGAATCAAAATACATGGCTGCTTTGGAGGCTTCACAAGAAGCGATATGGATGAAAGAGTTCATTACAGAGCTGGGTGTGGTTCCTAGTGCGCTGGACCCAATGTCTATCTACTGTGATAACATGGGCGCCATAGCCAATGCGCAAGAACCAAGGTCACACAAGAAGCTGAAGCATATCAAGCTACGTTTTCACGCTATTCGAGAACATGTCCAAGATGGGGACATAAAGATTTGCAAAGTACACACAGATCTGAATGTGGCGGATCCGTTGACTAAACCTCTCCCGAGGGCAAAACATGACCAGCACCAAACTGCCATGGGTGTTCGGTATATTACCATGTAATCTAGATTAGATGACTCTAGTGCAAGTGGGAGACTGTTGGAGATATGTCCTAGAGGCAATAATAAATGTAGTTATTATTATATCTTTGTGTTTATGATAAATGTTTACATTCATGCTATAATAGTATTAACAAGGAAACATTAATACTTGTGTGATTTGTAAACTAAAATAGAGTCGCTAGTAAAGCCTCTTCATAATACTAGCTTGTTGGTTAATAAATGATTGTGTTTTCCCTATCATGAACATTGAGATGTTATTAACAACAAGATCATATCGTTAGGAGAATGATATGGTGGACATACTCCTATAGAGAAGCGTAGCATAAAGATCAAGTCATTTTAATAGTTCAATTGCTATATGCTTTCTGATACATAGTAACCTAATTCCTTCGACCATGAGATCATGCATATCACCTTCACCGGAAGGATACTTTGATGACATCAAACACCACACCATAACTGGGTGGCTATAAAGGTGGCATTGAGTGTTCGGAAAGTATTGGTTGAGACACATGGATCAAGAGTGGGATTTGTCCATCCATATGACGGATAGATATACTCTGGGCCCTCTCGGTGGAATGTCATCCAATTAGCTTGCAAGCATGTGACTGGCTCACAAGGGATCACATATCACGGGAACGAGAAAAGAGTACTTATCAGTAACGAGGTTGAACTAGGTATGCAGAGATACCGACGATCATAACCTCGGATAAGTAAACTATTGTGAGAAAAAGGGAAATTGGTATCGTATGTAAGTGCTTCATTCGATCGCAAAGTAATCGTAGAAATATGTGGGAGCCATATGAATTACCATATTCCTCTATTGGTTATTGTTCGGAGAAGTGTCTCGATCATGTCCGCATAATTCACGAACCGTAGGGAGACACACTTAAGGATTCGATGTTGTTTGAGTAGTTATGGAATGATGAGTAAGAGACCGAATGTTGTTTGGAGTCTCGGATGGGATCCGGGATATCACGAGGAGATCCGGAATGGTCCGGATAATAAGATTCATATAAGGAAAGTCCTGTTTCGGGGTTGGAGAATGGTTCCGGCGTTTTCATCAGGAATGTTCTAGAAGGATCCGGAATGTCCGGCACTCCGAAGGGGAAGGGTACATGAATGTGTCATACCAAGTTGGAATGATTGCATCATGTACTAGGTGTCATCGCTGAACAAAATAAAGGGTTTAATCAAATCCTAGTTTGAAAAGTCAAACGCCAATTTGAAAAGTCAAACGACTATTTTGGGAAGTGGAGGGGAAGGTGGAAACCGAGTTGGGGAGGAGTTCCTCCCCTCCACCGCCGGCCCCCTTGGGAAACCGAGTTGGGGAGGGACTCCCCTCCCCTGGCGCGGCCCCTCCACCTATATAAGGAGGGGCAGGGCTGCCCCTCCTAGCACACAAGATCTCCACCCAAAACCCTAGCCCCGGCGCCGCCACCTCCTGCTGCCGCCGCTAGGCCAAACCGCCTCCGCCGCCTAGCTAAACCCTAGCCGCCGGCTTGCCCCCTCCTTGGTGTGTCTAAACCCTAGATCACCGAGGGCTCTCTCATAGTCCACCATACTCGCTCCGGCTTAAGGCGAAGCCCTGCGAGATCTCCCCTCTACTTCCGGTACCACGCCGTTGTGCTGCCGGAATCACGAGGAGAGTGCTACAACCTCCGCTGCCTGCTGGAACAAGGGAGAGGAAGGTCTTCGTCGAGTACCGAACATGTGACCGACTGCGGGAGCGCTGCCGGAACGCAGCGCCGGAAGGATCGTCTACGCGATCTTGAGATCGGGAAGAGTACGACTACATCACCCACGAGAATCCGCTCTCGTTAACACTTTGGAATCTTCGAGGGTGAGTTATTCCATCGACTCGTTGCTACAATCTAGTAGATAGATCTTGGCTTGTTTGTTTGTAAGCGGTAGAAAATTTTTGTTTTCCATGCTACGAAACCCTACAGTTTTTGTTTCCGACATGCAGATTGACGGACGACAGGTGGTCGCTCAGCCACGCCTTAGGGTCCTGCGTGCCGTCGAACTTCGGAGTATCCGAAGGAAGCTTGAAGTTTTACGGCATCCGCGTCCGCCAAACGGATCTGCTGAAGCATCGAGCTCCGCAGAGTTCTCCTTCATCGCCATCCTCTTCGGATTCGAATGAGCACACGCGCTTGGCGCGTGCCTTGTCGATCTTGCGTTGGGTGAGCTCGCTTCTAGCGTCATAGTCGCGGCTACGATGCCGCGATCTCTTGTGCCGTCGAGGCAGGTCGTGTTCTTCCTCGTCGGATGAGGGTGTGGGACTACGGTTGAATCTGACCGCAACCTTCTTCTTCGGCTCCTCAGGAGCTTCCCTGTGGAGAGCAGCTCCCACGAGTCCGAGTCCGGCTAATGCGGAATTGTGCATGGCCCTCTTCGGGCCCCCCACCGGAGGTGGATGGGATGCGAGGTATGTGGTGGCTGCCATGATCACAGCTTGCGGCGTCTTTGGGATGACGTTGTCGTTGGCATCCATCTCCATGAAGGATGTGTTGAGGGTTCGGGTCACCTCGCGACGTGCGGCGGGGTCCATGTTCTCTACGCGAGAACGATGCTTGTTGGCGTTGTTGTCGTGCGAGCTGGAGCCGCCGATGGCGGAGAGCGCAGCTCGCCGCGCGCTAGACTCCGAGGCCGCTTGCTTGCGTTTGTTGAGTACTTCCTGCATCTTCACCTGCTTTTTGTGCTCTTCAATGAGGAGCAGGTGGTATGCCATCAGTAGGTCCCGTGAGGCACCCACAGCCAGGATCTTGTTGCCCGCTACAGCTTCGCGAGCTTGGTTCCATCCTTCCTCGCTGAGGTGGATTACCCGACTAGCGTCGGTGTCATCCCCGTTGGGTGGGGGGATGGCCGTCTCCCGTTTTCCCCGTTCCTACCCTACGGGTTGGGTGGCGGGTTGGGTTCTTGCTGATCCACATCGCTCTGGAGGACCGCGGCGCATTGATAGCGTCTGTAGGGTGGATCGCTGCTGCCGCAGCTTTCGAATCCGGAACCGTAGGTCCCTTCATCTGACGGCGGATCGCACAGATCTGAGTTGCGGCTGCTGCTGTCGTATGACTCATCTATCGATGGTGATGTGCGTAGCACGGGATGCGGGGCCCACGAGGCGGGCCTGATTGATGGCATGGACACCCGCTATGGGAGGCGGAGAGTGCCGGTCTGCCCCACTTGGAAGCAGAAGCTCCCGAATAGAATCTTGAGCCCGTCACCAACGGGTTCGAAGTCCTTCAGGGTGGCTGACGAGTGGGCGGTGAAGTCGAAAGCGCCGAAGAGGAGATGGCTCTCCGTCGCCGACGATTTGTAGATCGCTTTGGTCGGGACCGTCACGATCCCACAATCGGCGTCCCTGTTTCCCACAGACGGCGCCAATTGACAAGGATTGATCTCGTCAATGCCCATTGTTATGGACTTGCGTTTTGGAGAAGATGGGGATGCTGGAGATCGCAGAACGGTTAATAGACAAGCAACCAGGAGGCACGAGATTTACCCAGGTTCAGGCCCCCGGAGGGAAAACCCTACGACTGCTTGTCTGCTCTTGATTATGGCGGAACCGAAAGTTACAGGGGTGCGCAGATGCAATCTGGCGTGGAGGTGTGTATGCGGTGGTATGAGATATCGTCCTCCTCGCCATGCCCTCCTAGCCTTTATATAGATAGGCAGGTACCGACACAGATCGAGTCGGTTACAGGTTTTAGGGTTTCCCCCTTGAATATTCTATCTGTTCTAGTCTTGCTCTCCAAGGATCCGAAGACGTCATGGGCTTAGGCCACCCAAAAATCTTCATAGGCCGCGTATATTCTCGTGGGCCTTCCTTAGGTTGGACCAGGTATGCCAAAGTCGTGTACCCGTAGGGTATAACCATGTCATGCGTCGGTAAGCATGTAAACCATAAGGACTAATAAAAGTTGTTTTAAGTTGGTCATCAGGATGAACAGCTATTTGGGAAAAACCAGAGTATCCATCCAAGTAGCAAAAATAAGTGTGGTTTGCTAACCTTTCTAAAGTTTGGTCTATAAATGGTAAAGGATAGTGATCTTTTCTTATTTCTTTATTCAATTTCCTGAAATCTATACACATCCTATGTCCAACAATAGTTCTAGTAGGTATTAATTCATTGTTTTCATTAGGAACAACTTAGGAACACAATAAATAGGACTCACCCATTCACTTTATTTTACATGATAGATTATACCTGCATCCATTAGGCATACTATTTATTTCTTACCACTTTCTTCATTTCGGGCTTTAGCCTTCTATTAAATTCTACAACTGGTTTAGCACCATCCTCCATGAATATTCAATGGACGGCCATCATGGGACTAATACCCTTCAAGTCGTCCATTGAGTACCCAAAGGCATTGCGATGCTCTTTTAGTACCTTCATAAGTTCTTCTTCATCATCTCCTGAAAGTTTGGCACTAATAATAACAGAAAATTTATTAATATCATCCAAAAATCTATATTTAAGATTATCTGGTAAAGTTTTAATTCTGAGGGTGGTAATTCTTCATCCCATCTCTTTTCTGGCTCTTCAAAAGTCTCATCAGTTGGAGGTTCTAAGATGGGAATTGAATCGAATTCACTTTTTAATTCTTCTAGAGTCATGTCCTCCATAATTATTTCTTCAAAATTTGAGTCTTCATTTGCTTCTTCTACTTGATTACTAAAGAAGAGAGCTGCCATCTCCTCAATAGTTTTTCCTTTCTCTTCTTCTTATATTTATAGAGGCATGTCTTTAAATTTGGAAAAGTGAAATTATTTTTCCGCTTCCCAAGCCGAAGGGACACAATCTCCTTTTTAAAATAAACTTTGGCATCTAAATCATTCAAAAAGTTTCTTGCAAATATAATTGGCAAAGAGTGTTAGCTGGCAACTTAGTTGTTCAAAACTTCTATCATTATATCAAGGTTCGGATCACATATTCTGTAGGGAACTATTGGTGATCAATATGTATTTTAACTTGTTAAATCTGTAATTTCGGTCGTTGAGTAATATAAAGGGAGTGCCTAGATCTCAGGCGCCTGAGAACTAGTTATGTCTAAATCGCTGATGTCATCATAATATTTGTGCTAATTCTCAGTTGCAACCTAGTTGCAACTCATAAGATTTGTACTAGTTCTCAGTTACAACCTAGTTGCAACTCATTAAATTCTCGGTTACACCCGAGTTGCAACTCATATGTAACTTTCATTTTGCACGAATCACGAGGTAAATCAAACGGTGAAAGAGGCGACTGAGACTTAAGAAGTTCTCGGGCGCCTAAGAACTAGCAAATCCGTAATATAAATTACCTTTTCGCAAAAAAAAAACACAATACTACTCTCATCGTACGCGCCTTTTGTGCGTGCGTGCTCGTTAGGCAGGTCATTGAACCATGCTAAGTTTTTTAGTAGTTAAATGTGCAAATGCAACATGTGAATATATATATCGTACTTAACTGGAGGAGTAATATACTGTACTTGACTGAACTGATCGATAAATGCAGCATGACGTGGTGGCCTAAATTATATAAGTAATACTACCGTACTTAACCGAACTGGAGGAGTACCAAAGATTGTATAAACACGCTCTTTTCCACCACAATCATGCAATCAACACCGACCGTCGATCGATCTCGACCATGGTCGGCCACTGCCCGTCGCTGGCGGGCATTCAAGGTCGAGCAGCAGCAGACGCCTCAAACTCAAAGGCGACAAAATGTTCTGGGTACATACCTGGAATCAATCAATAGGAAACCATTGATCATCGATAGCAAGTTTGTATATATATGACTCGCTTGCATCGAAATATTTTGTCATATTCAATAGAATTCTATGTTATCGTGCAGTTGTTTTGCATTGCTAGTTTCATGTCGATGAGTTCTGTGATATATAGTGGCCTCCACCGTTTGGCCCGATTGGCAAGACTTGCTCGTACGTTGTAGCCATCATGTTCTCCTACTGGGCAGCGATACCCCTCCTGCTTCTTTAGGCAACATGGAAGAACAACGGGTACTAGAGCTGGTCACATATATCCACCATGTGAAGAAAGCTGTCTGGTACGTGACATTTAAAAACATGACAAAAAATTCAGTAGCTTGCTTACTGGGGATTGATCCAGATCATGTGCACATTTCTTCTTCTGATTTTTTTTTTTTGAAAAAGAGTATATATTAATATCACAGGGATACCTATTATACCCAGTCTCTGCAACAACGCATGCCCTAACGGTCCTACGGATGCACACAATCCAGAAAAAAGAAGAAAAAAAATTAAAAAGAAAAGAAAAGTCCTGTTACAGAGAACTAATCCTCTAAGCAACGATACTGACACAATAATACTAGTAGTCCTTCACTCCAATAACAACGCCTTTAAGAAGAAAACAGTGTCTAAACTTTGCCCGATCAAAGATCATAAGTTTTCACCCTGAAGAAAGTCCTCACTCACAAAGCAATGCCTTCAACAAAGACATTGTCAAGCTCAACCAATTAAGGCCAAAACTTGGATTTTCACCCTACAAGATAAGACTGAGAACTTCCTCTGTGTTGTCTTCCCGCACCAGTAGTCGGCGGAGCCTTTCGAAACCCGTCGCTGCAGACCAGATCAACAAGGACAGACATCCAGCAACCTTCTTCTGATTTAGGTGCAGGCAGGCGGTGATGTGACCATGGTGATCTCCATGGCGCTGATTCCCTCTATTTTCCCTTCTGAGAGCATTGACGTGGCCATGATTGTGTGCATTCAGTTTGGTGCTTCTCATCTGCCAGGATAATCGTCGTCGACAAAAAAAGAACGGGAACGGAAGGCCATGTCTGAAGAAACGTCCACAGATCTTTGCATGTTCCCATTTAAATGTTGGAGTTGTCTGGTCTAAGGTTGACAGCGCGCCACAGGCCTGGGCACATCGGGCAGCCTCCTATGCTTATGCCTAGCCGCCCCTATCCCACTTCTCCAGCAGCTCCCAGGATGGATACATAGTACAGTTTGCTAGGCCAAGACAACATGCATATTCGTGTGACGGTCTGACAGACTAACACGAATTAAACAGTTTCAGTTGACATGAGTTAATATGAAGTACTACTAAAATACCCTTTTAACCAATATTTAGTAGGGTGGCGGCAGGGGGTACAGACATAACCAATACGAGTTAACATGAGCGCAATGCTTGTTTACAGTCACTGAGCGCAAAGCAGTGAAATAGCAACACGCATCAACCTAGAAACCGGCCATGTACTCTTCACTCAGCATCTTCAATCTCTGTGTCCTCTGGAACACCTCGGAGGTACATAACATTGTTGCATCTGCAGATTGAGCAACAAATCAGAATAGTGATGGCATCAGGTCATTCACTTATATGTATGCAAGTGTAAAAATCTAATTAATAGCCATTCAATACTGCCACATACAGCTTGTTGACTTGTAGGGCTATGAGAGTACTACCAGTTGTGGATTCACAATATTACATCTTTCAATCATCTACAGACTTCAGAAATTAATATGCAAGTTTTATTGTACCCCCTCCGTCCAGAAATAACTGACTTGGGTTTGTCTAGATTTGAATGTATCTAGTCGCGTTGTAGTGTATAGATACATTCGAATTTAGATAAACCCAAGTCAGTTATTTTTGGACAGAGGGAGTATAATTTCAGCAAATATATAGCTAGGACTACTGATACGTACATTCTAGCTGTGATCCAAGATTAATGAATGGATTACCTTATTAGTATCTCTCCCAAATTTCCAGAGAATTTCCCATCAATGTATTCCTCGGTATTGGCAAGCTGCAATCACAAGGAAGTGTTAGTAAAAAACAAGGTGAAAGATGAAACAGTGGGAGTGTCCTTCATCATGTAAAACGGTTAATCACAAACAATGTGAACTTTACCTGCAGATTCATGTAGGAGTCCACTGAAACAAGATATCCTGACGTATAATAGAAAAGAATCCACACATTAGTACAATGGAGGAGGGCATATACAAGAACGGAACGTCTGGGAAGGAAAATCAGATAATGCATGCAACAAGCAAGTGAGCAAAACCCATAAAAGTACCTTTGTACTCCATGCCCCACTTCAGCTTCACGATTACCGGCTTCCCGGTTAAGTTGTTTAAGAATGGCTTTGGGTTAACAGGAACAGTCTGCAGCAGAGTAAAGAAACACCAGCAATTAGCACAACATATGTAAGGAAATAATAATACAGTACAGTTAATATCAGGTCATTTGTTATTTATTTACAAAGATATGTAAAAAGATCTTCATACAACTGGGGTAATTTTGCAGCTAAGCATGGATATTGCAACATACATGACAGGTAAATCCTACAACTTGCACCTAAACCAAAAGAATTCCTATACGGATGTTCTTGTGGACATTGCATTAACTCAAGAGAATGCAAATCAAGCAAGTATACTACTCCTTAACAGAAAGATTCATAAAAGACAACTCAACAATACAGGGTAATTTAAATATAGCAACCCAGCAACTCAAAAATACAGGGCAATTTTGTAGCTAAGCATGGATATTGCAACATACTTTACTACATGACAGGTAAATCCTACAACTTAAACCTAAACCAAAAGAATTCCCTATACAGATGTTCTTGCTGACACTGCATTAATTCAACAGAATGCAAATCAAGCAAGTATACTACTCCTTCCGTCCTAAAAAGGATGTCCGATTTTTGACTAGATTCACATGTATCTAGACGCGTTTTCGTGTATAGATGCTTGCGAATCTAGACAAAACTCCGACATCCTTTCTAGGACGGAGGGAGAGCTAAGTACTAACCTTAACAGAAAGATTCACACAAGATAACTCAACAATACAGGTAATTCAAATATAGCAACCCAGCAAGCACCCCGAAAAAACCATCTGGATTCATATCAACTCATGAAAAATAGCTATCAGTCAGCTACCACAGCCAACTAAGCCGATATACTAAGCTCATATACTGACCTAATTGTGATGTTCTGGAGTACTATTTCGCCACTTGTAGATTCTAAAATTCGCAGAGAAATATGACGTGGCTGGATAAAAAGGTTTTACAACTATTTTCTGACAAGAACTACAGTCGCATGAGTATCAACACAGCGGGATGCTCAAAGCGCCGGGTAGCTCGCGTTCTCAACCACCGTAGGCCCCGAACCCTTCGCTACCCTACAGACCACCGTAGGCCGCTGCGCCGCACAGACGACTAGGTGCCTCGTCGCCGTGGCACAACCGCGCGAGCTTAGGGTTCTCGCCTAACTGGTAACTTGCTGCATGAACAGATCTGGTACCGGAAGATGGCGCGGGGTGAGGAAGAGAGGGAACGTACCGCCATCGGAGGAGACGAGCTTGTGGAGCGGCCGCGCGGCCTTCGGAGGCGGAGGCGAGCTACGAAGGCGACGAGGAAGAGGAGGAGGAGGAGGAGGAGCAGCCGTGCGGGGTTCCTGGGGAAGCTTGTCTAGGGTTCTATGGAGGGGTCAAGGGGATAGAAATTGTTGGGCTGGGCCTGTGCCGTAAGTCGGCTACAGGCCTAAAGAGCTAGACAGTAGATATTGTTCTTGATAGCAGGCTCAGAAGCTGATCTATATATGCCGGGAAGCCTAACGAGGACTTTTGGCTCTGGGTTATTACACACCTCCATCCATATTTAAAAGAGAGAAAAGAGTAAAAAAATGAACTTTTTTTGAAATCAAAGATGATTAGGTATTGTACTCGTAAAAAATATTTGGAAAGGAAATGATTCGCATGGTCCTCAGGGCAAAAAAAAAAAAAAACAATCAAAGGTGAATAATACCTGGTCATGAGGCGTTTCGAGTTTGTTCTTCTATCCAGGATACGATGAAAGTAATTCCCGAGGAAAATATTTTTATATAAATACAATACCTGGTCATCTTTGAATTCAAAAAAAGTTCAATTTTTTAAACTTTTTTAATTATTTTTAATTTTTTTCAGATATAGGGGTATGTAGCACCTGGGAGCCACACTGTAATTCTCCCGGAAAGTCTTGTTATATCTGTTAACTGAGCTTCACACTAAGTTTATTTATTTAATAGTACTAGTTAGTGTGTACGTGCAACGCACATATTTTTAAAACTTCTTATACACAAGAAGAATGATTTCAAACTAAATATGGCTAGTTGCAATCTGTGCAATCCTACTTGTAACGGGATCCACCACTTCGCAAGCTTTGCTAAAGTGCATCAAGATCAAATCTATCACCAAAAACCAATGGACATGTTGATATACAACCATAATATTTCTTCCTTGATAGGCCAAAAATACCTATTTAATTCAGAAACTATGGATACCATATCAACATCAAAGGCATCCTACCCCTGCCGGTCTCATGCACACATATGAGCTCTCAAAAATGCCTCGTTTTAATATCATCAAATACATCACAATATTTGTTTCCCTATTTACGGAGTTACAATTTGAGCTAAAAAACAACCTAGACCACCTATGTAATTTTAAACGGATTGACTTAGAAGATTTGTACTTGAACAAAAGAAACAATTAGAAAATGGTGAATAGTAACACCAGCAAATAAATACTCAAAATGTGAAGATCCATATATCATAGTATATTTTCTCACAATATAGAGGCAAAAAATATAC
Source organism: Avena sativa (assembly GCA_916181665.1). Lineage (NCBI taxonomy): Eukaryota > Viridiplantae > Streptophyta > Magnoliopsida > Poales > Poaceae > Avena > Avena sativa. Next base: position 376,237,096 of record OV702279.1, on the reverse strand, counting down.
ACGTGAAAATACTACCATTTGTATAGAGACAGTAACAAAAGCATCAACGCAAACGTAGTAGACCATTTGTATAAAATTGAGGACTAATATATACACAAAACACTACCAAATAGTATTATATGCAACATTTGGATTTAGCAATAAAAAGATGTGATTTAACATATATTCCAAAAATATTTATTAGTTGTTTAGAATTTTAAAAAAAGATACTTTCATGTTTTTTGTTTCAAAATCATCCCAGAACCATTATAAAAACTTGGTCAAAGTTTGGTTGAGGTTTGACTTGTTTAAACATTTTTGAATTTGAATCTTTTAAAATGGCTGGTCTTTTGTTACTGGACTGTTTTTAGCCACAGTCGCTGATAACCAGGCCACTGGAAGCTCACTAGGTCCTGGTGTTGAGGAGTAAAGAGCCCAGGGGCCTTTTACAAGACTGACATAAACACGATTTTAAATACTCCTTCCGATCTATATTACTTATCATTAAAATAGATGTATCTAGACATGTTTTAGTGCTAGATACATCCATTTCAATGACAAATAATATGAATCGGAGGGAGTAACTGAAACAAAAACTGAATTGAGCAGCGTGAAAACAGCTAGCTCGGGCGATCGTCAGGAGATGATTTCGTGAGATTGGATGCTTTGTTGTATGCGCCGTTTGAACCTACGGGAAGGTGGATGTGGCCTTTTGGCAAGAGGGTGAGGTTCGGCGCCGGATCTAGACCGTAGAGGCTGAGCGCTTGCAAAGAAAAGAGAGAGAGAGAGAGAGAAACACGGTTCAATTTTGGAAGAGAGAGGTTTGATTTTTCTAGCGATACGGTGCATGGGTTGGGGTGCCGCGAGTTGATACGGCGAGCTAGATGTGCCCTCTTCGACGACGCGTGATGGACGGACCCGGTCGCCCAGAACATAGGAGGAAAAACGGACGTTAAAAAGTCTGATTGGAAAAACGGACGTTAAAAAGTCTGATTTTTTTTACAGCAATCCAGTTAAATCGTCCCAACTTGGTCGGATGTTTTTGAGAAGTAGAGATCTCGGATTGGGGTGGGAATTGATTTCGTTAGAAAAAGGAATTACCATAGAACATAACTCGGCCCTGTGTTTATATGTGCCGGAGGTGCAGCGTGTGCGACACGCACGTGCTTGCGAGGAACAGAGGCGTTTTTAACTGATGTCGAAGAAGTGACAGATTTTTTGCTGGAACAAAACGAGGTCTACCGTGGATGGATCGAGACTCTGTTTGATTTATACAGAGAGAGAGAGGGGTAGCATTACTCATGAGGAAATAAAGATGAGAGGGAGCCGTTGATCTTGCGATGGATTTTCACGAGGGACGGGCGACGCTTCTTGTTATCTGTTTTTCCTTTAAATCATCATAAGGTCATGCATGATTCACATGTATATATATGCTGAAATAACTCAGGAATTCATTGAACAGAAATAGTACTACTAGATTAAATGAAAATAAGTCATCTGCGCGGCTGGGCCAGGTTATAGGTTCAAAATACATATACGACGAGACAAACAAATGTCTGGAAGGAAGAAACTAGCACTGCTAGTGTTGATCTTGCCTCTCCAATTCAGCAAGTTTGAAGGATATTAAATAAGAAGATACATGCAAGTGGACTAAACCATAGCAACAACACCCTACCGAGTAAACCCTAATTAACAACGTTGACTAGCAAGTTTACCACCATCGTCCTCTTAGAGTTTTTTTTTACTATCTGTCCTCTCAGAGTTGAAGATCGCATCTTCAGCAAACCAAGTTTTAGCAGCCAGCTCTAAGATAATGGAAGCATACATACACCACATAAGGTCCAAAGGCTCAAGCCATGACTATAAGGTGAAAGAGCAAAACCCCAATGCCGAAGGCAATAGAGGCAAAGATCATCAACCCAGGGCAAATGGAAGACTCCTGAATGGGGCATGGTTCATCTTGGCATGCAAACCTGTAGTTTTTGTAGCATAGTATACAAGGGTGTAGGCGAAGACAGAAAGGAGGAGGGACAAGGATGACCCCACCAAGAGTGCTCCACATACAGTAATCCTCGTGCCGACAGGAAGACGGTAGACCACCTTTGGCGGGCGGACAACATCGTGCTCTTTTAGGCGCTGACAGTCAGAGTGATTGGGCCACGTCGAGCACACTTCTTGCCTGCACGACAGCGGGATGCACACCCAGATTATCCTCGACAATGCCCTTAGCTATGGACGTTTCACGGGCATCCCTTTCCTCCTCGTGGGCACCGTTCAGCCTCGCCTCAGCTTCCCGCCACAGAGTCCCGGCGGCAGCGTAAGTGGCGGCCTCATGCCCCTTCTCCCTAGCCCCATCTTCGTCCCTGACGACCCTCCTCTTTGCTAGCCACAAGAGACAAACGCAGTAGCAGCAACCGTCCCAAGATTGATCAATTTTTTTTAGTTTTCGTTGTTGTGTTTAATTTCTTTCTAGTTTGTTGTATTGAACTGTGTAATGCTTGACAGTTGATTTACGTTGTTTATACTAAAATTTTATATTTAATACCTAATTTTCATCAGAACTACATTCTATTTATTGCCTTTGGATACTACATATTTATTTAAGTTAAGGTGTTGGTGTTAGATACATTTATTATGTACTCCTTCGTGAAATTTATATAGTACTCCCTTGCCAAAATTAGTTTTTTTAAGTCAAATTATTTGACCAAATATGTATAAATAATTCCGCGTTAGGCTTTTCTTTGGTGAGACAATGCCTCTTAGATATATCATTCAAACTGAATCATGTATATATTTGTTGTGCTTGTGTGCTAGTATATACTTCCAGATTCTTAAATATTGTGATAGATATCACACTAAGAGTATAGTCTAAAAAATCATCTTTGTAGCAGCGTCGAGTGTGTATATTGGAGTAGTGCTAAGTTGGTGGATGTGTGTGGTTTCTTGTACTCCCTCCGGCCCATACTGGTTGACTTAGATTCATCTAGATACAAATATATCTAGTCAAGCTTTAGGGATAGATACATCCATATTTTGACAAATTTGAGTCAACTAATATGAATCGAAGGGAGTAGTACAATATAGAATGTGTCCCTTCGTGTTTCTAAAAGATTGTAACTGAACTTAATTTGCATAAGTAGACATGATGCATGTTGAAAGTTTATGTAATCATGAAACAACGTACAAAATGTATGAATAAAATTTCTCAACGCGCATAAATATTTATAATCACTATTTAGAATATCATGAATAAAATGCATGTGACAGTTTAAATATAATCGTATAACAGCTCTTTCTATATCATCCTGGTGCTGACGGCAACAAGCAAGTCCGGCAACCTGGTGACGGCCACTTTGGCTTTCGTCCTGTTCAATTCCGAGAATATTGATTTTCTGGAACCAAAAACAGAAAAAACAGGCAACTGGGCACTGTGGCAACTTGTTAATAGGTTTGTCCAGAAAAACATAAAGAAACACCTCAAAGTGTAGACAAAGCAAAGTAAAGTAGATACTAAACAAGCATAAAACATCAAAAATTATAGATATATTTACGAACGTATCAGGGGTCAAGTAACTTCAAAGGCATCCCACATCTTGTGGACACAATGATCGACCTGTCGCCCTCTCGATCGGATTACATGGTAAAGAAAGGAAGAGGCTACTACTTCTGAAAACAAAGAAGGCCATGCAGTGCTACCTAACGTTTTCTTCGGTACAATTAAAAATATTTCTGTTGCATGCCAAGCACTTAATAAAAAGTGGTTTTTGTTACTTGCGTAATACTAAGTGTCAACATTTTATATTGTCAACAAAAAAGTGGAAATTTTTTATTGTACACATATTGTTTTGCTAAATGGTTTGTCGATAACCCAAGATACAAGAAAGTTTTGCTAAATGGTTTTTTTGTCACTGGAACCCTAGGCGGCATGAGGGCGACCTCATCGCCAGCCACTGCCCCCACCCCTTGTCGCCGCCAGGAGTCATCGCCGGACAAAGCCCACGACTTTGATGGCGGCGGCGACGGGAGTCATAACTAGCAGAACGACCAGGCATCTACAAACATCCCTTGACAAGTTGACCTGTTGCAAGAAACAAGACATTCTTAAGATGCAACATATTGTGGAAGGGAAAAAGCGCAACCGTGAATTTCATATATCACACCGGCGATGTCTTCTGTAAGAACATGCCCAAATACATCTTCAAAGCACCATCTCAAACACAATGGGGTGCACGCTCATGCAAGGTACCGATCATAAATGATCGCAATCTAAATAAGAAACTCGTGCCACGCTTAATATGTCATGTCATCTTCAAATAGAAGACCATAGTTGTCATAAAAGTGATCAGCATAACACTTGAACGCCAGGGTCGTGATCCTAGCGAATTTCTTCTGCTGGATCTGCTCGTCTTCCTCGTGCGTCCCTAGGCAATCCCACACTGTGAGATTATCTAGGGCAGGATAGTTCTCGAGTACATGGGTTAGTTCTACCATGTTAATGTCAACCCCATCAAGTTCAAGGGAACGAAGCTCCCTCAAAGGTGACTCTTGTAGAACACTGGCGATTCATGCATTGGGATTCGCGGGAAACACGATACAAGACGAAGGGTAATCAATGAGGGTGACATGCAGAAAGAAAAAAAGCGGTCTTTTCATAGGAGTGAATGCGAAAGCAATGTATAGACACAGTTTCAGTGTAATTGAATAACAAAATTTTATTGTAGATATATTGTTTTGCTAAATGGTTTATCGATAACCCAAGATACAAGAAAATTTTGCTAAATGGTTTTTGTCGCCGAAACCCTAGGCGTCACGGGAGCGACCATGCCGGCAGCCACTGCCCCCCTCCCATTGCTGCTGCCAGGAGTCATCGTCGGGCAAAGCCCACGACTTTGACGTCGACGGCGGGAGTCATAACCAGCACGACGACCAGGCACCTATAAACATCCCTCGACAAGTCGACATGTTGCAAGAAACAAGCCATTCTTAAGATGCAACGCTATTGTGGAAAGGAAAAAAGCGCAAGCCTAAATTTCAAACATCACATCGGCAATGCTTTTTTTTGTAAGAACACGCCTAAATACATCTGCAAAGCACCATCCCAAACACAAGGGGTGCACGCTCGCTCATGCAAGGTACCGATCATGCACAAGGATCGCAATCTAAATAAGCTACTCACACCAGGCTTAATCTGTAATATCATCTTCAAATTGAACACCATTGTCGTCATAGTCAGATTGATCAACATAACACTTCAACGTGAGGGTCTTGATCCTGGCGAATTTCTCTCGCAGGATCTGCTTGTCTTACTCACGCATCCCAAAGCAATCACGCACTGTAAGATGTTCCATCCGGGGCAGGACATTTCTTGAGGACACGGGCCAGTTCTGCCATGTCGATGTCAACCCTGTCAAGTTCAAGGGAACGGAGCTCCCTCAGAGGTGACCCTCGTAGAACAATGGCGATTGGTGCATCCGAACATTGGGGGAAACACGATATAAGACAAAGGGCAGTCAAGAAAATTGCTATGTTCATGTCCAATATGTGCTACGTTTGCTTGATGTGATCATGTATCACTTCTTTCATGCTATTGCTTGTCAAGAAATGCAATAGGGTCAGGATAAAGTCTGAAAAAATTTACTATAGGAAAATAGCAGCATGAACGACAAATGAGTTTTTCTATTTCTTTTATTTACAAAAATCTTCTATTCTTGACGTGTTGTACTAGCCCAACTCGGCCCAACTGAGAATAATGGGCAGCTCCTTCCGCTGGAGGAAAAGGCAAGCCAACTCCTTTCCCCAACCGACCAACCTAGTCCAGCGCATGCAAGTCGGTATGTTCGGTACAACCGAATACCAAACCGATTTAATCGGGACACAGTTTCCTCGGTTACGCTAATTATTAATGACCGATCAGTGCAACAAATCCCGAGACCAAAAATTATCAATTACCGAAGCACCGAACAGATCGGTTCTGTGCAACCGAACGCCCACCCCTAGCAGCAACCATCCCAGGATCGGTCAAATTTCTTTCTAGTTTTCATTGCCTTTTCGTTGTTGTGTTTAATTTCTTTCTAGTTTGTTCTATTGAACTGTGTAATGCTTGACAGTTGATTTACGTTATTTATACTAATTTTTTTATTTAATACCTAATATTCATCAGAACTACATTCTATTTATTGCATTTGGATACTACATATTTATTTAAGTTAAGGTGTTGGTGTTAGATATATTTATGATGTATATGACTTAAGACCTCCTTCCGCTAAATTTATATAGTACTCCCTCGCCAAAATGTAGTGCATATTAGATTTTTTAAGTCAAATTATTTGACCAAATATGTAGAAATAATTATGTGTTAGGCTTTTCTTTGGTGAGACAATGCCTCTTAGATAGATCATTCAAATTGAATCATGTAAATATTTGTTGTGCTTGTGTGCTGGTATATACTTCCAGATTTTTAAATATCGTGATAGATATCACACTAAGAGTATGGTCTAAAAAAATCATCTTTGTAGCACGAGTGTGTATATTGGAGTAGTGCTAAGTTGGTGGATGTGTGTGGTTTCTTGTAGTACAATCGAGAATGTGTCCTTTCGTGTGTTTCCAAAAGACTGTAACTGAACTTAATTTGCATAAGTACACATGATGCATGTTGAAAGTTTGTGTAATCATGAAACAACGTACAAAATGTATGAATATAATTTCTCAAGGCGCATAAATATTCATAATAACTATCTAGAATATCATGAATAAAATGCATGTGAAAGTTTAAATATAATAACCGTATAACAGCTCTTTCTATATCATCTCGGTGGTGACGGCAACAAGCAAGTCCGGCAACCCGGTGGCGGTCACTGTGGCCCGAGCCCTAGGCTACGACAACCTTCGTCTGTCAGGTTGCCATGCAGGAGAGGTGGTACTGATCTTTGGTTCACAAATAGTCGTCCCTAGTGCTGTTCGATTCGTGTGACTCTGGCTGGGAGTTGATCTCTCTCGACGAGATGCACATTCGCACACGCACGTATGAGAGGACTCGTATATATAGGTCTCCCAGCTCAGCTCGCTATGCACAACCTGCCTGGCCGCGCATGCCATCCGAGCGCCACCGGGCTTCCCGTTGCGCCACAGATTGTTCCACTCTGACGCCTCTTTAGTTTGAGGTTCCGTTCAACCACACCACGTCCCAAGCAGATTTCCCTGTAGAGAATCAGAACGGAGAAAGAAGATGTTTTTGCGCTGCATAAGTGCTCTGCTTGTATTGCCTCATAATAGGGATAAACATAACTCTTGAACGTCAGGGTCTTCATCCTGGCGAATTTCTCTCGCAAGATCTGCCCGTCTTCCTCGTGCATCCCAAAGAAATCGCACATTGTAAAATGTTCTAGGGCAGGACAGTTTTCGAGGACACGGGTCAGTTCTGCCATGTCGATGTCAACCCCATCAAGTTCAAAAGGGAACGGAGCTTCCGCAGAGGTGACCCTTGTAGAAAACTGGCGATTCGTGCATCGGGATGTTGGGGGAAACACGATACAAGACGAAGGGTAGTCAATAAGGGAGACCTGCAAGAAAAAAGGTGGTTTTTTCGTAGGAGTGAGGAATGTGAAAACATTGTGTACACACAATATCAGTGTAATTTACATGTCTTATTACTGACACGGTTTCAGCATAATTGAGTAATGAAACTTTAAAACATTATTAAGGAAAAATAATGAACTAAAACATGTCTCCACGAGATACTTCAGGAGCTCCGCGGTGACGAACAATCTCCCGGCCAACACCTGAAGCTGTCCATCGGAACGGTCAATGGCTGCTTTCCCGCCAGATGTGTAAGAAGAACCTATTTTCCACGGCCTTGAGGTTGTCCATGTCCACGACACGCCACAGGCTATAATTGGGCACGTCCGTGGCGACCCACCAAGTGCCGCTCGTGCCCCTTTAAATGAACGGAACACCACTAATTAAGAAACAGTAAAACTGAGCTAGCTAGAAGCCACCACGTTTATTTGACATTTCTAGCCGTCTGATCTTGCTATTGGACGTCTAAGATCCTCAGTTGGTCCCACTTGGCATCGCTAGGACCTGTTCATAGTCCCGTCCCGTTGGACTCCCCGTTAGGCCTCGTTTACTTCTCCTGTTTGTTGCGGGTTCGGAGGGTATTTTCCCGGCTCACTTCCTAATCCCCGAAAACAACGGCAAGGCCGTTTACTTCAAGGGTTTTTGCGAGTATAATCCCGGCCCATCCCACGTTTATTTGACATTTCTAGCCGTCTGATCTTGCTATTGGACGTCTAAGATCCTCAGTTGGTCCCACTTGGCATCGCTAGGACCTGTTCATAGTCCCGTCCCGTTGGACTCCCCGTTAGGCCTCGTTTACTTCTCCTGTTTGTTGCGGGTTCGGAGGGTATTTCCCGGCTCACTTCCTAATCCCCGAAAACAACGGCAAGGCCGTTTACTTCAAGGGTTTTTGCGAGTATAATCCCGGCCCATCCCGAAAAATACCGGCCCAAAACGGATAGAGAGCGTGTATTCTCACACGCGGGTCTACCCTCGTGTATTGGCGAGGAAGGAAGCGAGCGGACTGGCGACGGCGCGGCGGCCCGGACTGGAGGCGGCGCGACGTCAACCTGGGGAAGCTACCGACGGGCACCTCCTCCGGCTTCTCTCCGGTGAGTCCCCCTCCCCACCCCACGCATCTTCCCATCTACTCCCGTCCTACGGTTTATCGGCCGCCGGCGGCGTCCACCTCCCTCCCTCCGGCCTGGTTCTTTAGATCTTGGGGAGAGAAGAGAGAGAGAGAGAGAGAGAGAGAGAGAGAGAGAGAGAGAGAGAGAGAGAGAGAGAGAGACCATACACGGCACGGTGGAGATGGATTTGAGGAACACTGGCAGGTCAACCTAGTATGTATCTGCTTTCCACCATGGCTGTTCTTGCTGTAGTACTACACACATAGCTCCTGATGTGGTAGACCACGTTTGGCAAGACGGTCAGCAGTCCACACCCCGACTTTCAGAAACAGCCATGCCGCCAATTTGCAGTGCATGGGTGCCCAAATTGGCTTAGCAGCTTCATAAGATATTGAGGTGGCAAAGTGTGCCCGATAGACTGATTTAGTCAAGAACACGCTCTTAGGCTCCCAACGCCAGCTCCAAATGTCATTAAAAGCTGGTGTAAGATGAATATTTCTGATCTCATCCCAAAGTGTAAGCACTTGGATGAAACCCTGAATATTGGCAGGCCCTAGCATTCAAAGATGAATAAAAAATTGGGTCGCATCATACTGTAGTGTCCTGTGTCTTGCACTTACCAAGAAATCATTGCATTGGATTATATTAAGCTGATTCTTGAGACAAGAGAGCTAGCTAGAGTCGGCCTTGTGTTTTCTACGTGTTCTGGCAGTAAATGAAATTTAATCTTACATTAGTTTACTTTTTGTGATGTTGACTACTCAGCAGCATGGTTTGATCATTATTTCAACAGCGTCTTATCATTCAGATGGTTTGATCATTATATCATTATATCATGCATATGCTTGGTGAGAAAAGTAGAGAGATTATGCTGTTTTTTTGGAAGATGTTTGTTAAATATATATAGCACCGTGCATACCATATATAGTACTGTAACATAGTAGTGTATACTGTCTGAAGAATAGGGTCTTGGTAGCACTACATAGTGTTGTATGCTTGCTGCTAAATATATATTAGGGTCTATGTAGTACTAAATATATTAGTATGCTTGCTGCTGCCCCATACTCACTGTACCAAGATGGTGTTGTGTTCGACGATAATTGATGTGTGTTTGTCATATATATTTAATATCTACATCATATCATGTTCTGGTACTAATTTACAAAAGACCTGTCAATTTAATATCCCCAAGTTTATTTCTGCTGTGCAAAATATGAAGGAGCTCTCACGTGTTGAGAGAGTGAAGGCTTCAAAAGTGTTCAAAATTGTTGAAAACCGAGAGACATTCCTTACTTGGGTTGCTCAAGATGAGGAGTCGGCTATCATGTGGTTACGGGGTGAACTGCAAGAGTTACCTTGAGGTAAACCTTCAATTCTTTCTCGCCTTGTGCTGCAATAAATTTCTTGCCTTATTGTCTGTAGTATGTCTCTGATCTAGCTGGACAAACTTCTTGCCTTATAGTCTGTAGTATGCCTTATAGATCATGTGCTAGTCGGTATCTATGTAGATAACATGGAGAGTAAAACTATATCTGCTCAATGCTTCATGTTTGCATGCCCAGGAAATCGTGTATTCAGACTGATATCTAAATTTCAGAGAACTAGATGCTATGCTTCTTGTAGCTTTTCCGTATGTGTAAAGGTAGGATTCGAGATTATTCCTAGATGGATTGTTTGATCTTTGATGTCGTTGAGACTGAGAACCTTACTCTGTTCGTTCTATTTTTTTTTTTTGGTCTTTCTTTATTTCTTCATGTGATCTCGGCACCCGACTATCTCGTCTCACTCAGCACCAAATTATGAGTATATCATGTTATAGTGTTATCGTGTTATGTGTGCAGAATAATTTTGATATATAGTTTAATGTACGCGGTACTCCTGCCTGCCAGTTTCCTCAAAACTAAAAATATTAAAATGAATGATCTATGTGGGATAAACCTAGAATGCCATTTTCAGGTTTCATTACAGTTCAATATTTCTAAATTGAACAAAATCTGGTTAAGATCAAAAGGAATAGGGACAATAGGGATTTTCATCTACTGCTGATCTGTCCACATGCTTGCAATTTGAACTAAATCAACAGCACATGTTATATTCTCCAACACCAGAAACGGCACCCCAGCTCCCACACATCAACCAACCAAGAGAAGCACATATGATCATCAAGGGTTCCATACCTTGCACGGCCTGGTACTGGTAGCCCTGGCTGTAGTAGGAAGTCTAATGTACTGTTAATTAAGCATTAGGTTCTGACTGGCTGGAAGCCAAGTTCTTTAGCTCAAGTCCAAGTTTAGTGTTCCGAGGGCCATTTTTATCGGGCTTCGGGCATTTTTCTGTTTGCCTATTTAAATCTTTTGGTATACTATATCTGAGGATAATGGTTTCAGTTCCATGTTCTTTTTCAGGATGATGCTTTGCAAGATAAACTCCAAGGGCGAGGCAATGAATGTTTACGGGTGCTATTGTCTCGTTGTCAAGGCAATCAAGTGTTTGAATGTTTGATCAAGATTTTGAAGCTACAGATAAGCCCATGATTGGGTTGTAATAATGTTTTATAAATGCATCTAGATGTCTTGCTTGCTAGGTATATTTAAACTCCACGGAAGTAGATGTTTAAGATCCGTCAAAATTTATTTAGTGCAAAGATTGATAGATATTTATATATTTGGTGCAAAGATTGTATTTTTATTTGAGCTACTGTGCCCATGTATAGGTAAAGTTTTAGTTTTTATTATCAAGCTCAATACTTCACAATCCCCTCCTATCCCAGAAAACTGAAGTAAACAAAATTTAGGGAACTGTGAGTATTGGGTGAAAGAAGGGATTCACCAAATCCCCTCAAATCCCCAAACCACTAGGGGGTGGAAATACCCTAGAGGTAAACAAGGCCTTAGCGGGCTGCTACTCTAGGAGTTTAGCTGGGCACCTTCCTGTTAACCGGGCTGATTTGATCGCTAAGCCGTTAATTTTTTTTATGGACGCTCCATTCAAAACTGGTTGTTGTGGCCTCCCATTGCTGCCTTCTTGGATGGTTTTATGCCCTAGTTTAATTATCTACTCCTTTGCCCTTTACTACGCCGACCATCATCGTCTCCCTTGCCCCACCCGCTTCGCTGCAAAGCAACAAATCGTGGGAAAAAAAGATCGCGAAACGGATAGCGACGGAGTAATTAGGATGAAGCTCGACCGTCTTCCTTCCGTTACGGTTACGAAGGGTTGAGAGGCACGTTACTTACTACCCCGTCCATATATGGTGCGTACCGCAGCTTCCTTTCTTTCTTCCACATGCCCTTTCACCCTCCGCTCTTCAGCCGCCATGGCCTCTCTCGAACTAGGCTTTCGCCCCGCTTTATAAATAAAGCCACATCGGCCGAACAGATACAAGGTGGAGGGGAGACCCCTTTTACAAGGCAGATCAAAATAAACAAGAAAGACGCGGAAGCCTAAACTTGCCACCGAGGACAACGAGCCGAAACTAGGGTGACCCGGGGCTCCACGACGACGCCCCCAAGAGGGTCACGACACACCGCGCCGCCGCCGTCGAGACCAAAAGTCAAGGGTTTTCACCCGGAGCCCTGTCGCGCGGGAGGTAGCCGCACCAATGCCCCCAAGGAGGTAACGATACCCGCAGGCACCGCCGCCGATGGTGCCGAAGCACAGAGCTTTCGCCCGGAAAAACCTCCAACCTCTCCCCGGCAACTGCCACGCTCGTTGACCCCAAGAAAGGCTGCCGACACGCGATCTGGGAGTTGCCTTAGCCGAAGCGCCGCCAACACGATTTAAGTTGTTTATACTGAAATTTTATATTTAATACCTAATTTTCATCAGAACTACATTCTATTTGCATTTGGATACTACATATTTATTTAAGTTAAGGTGTTGGTGTTAGATATATTTATGATGTATATGATTTAAGACTTCCTTCTGCTAAATTTATATAGTACTCCCTCGCCAAAATGTAGTGCATATTAGTTTTTTTAAGTCAAATTTATTTGACCAAATATGTAGAAATAATTATGTGTTAGGATTTTCTTTGGTGAGACAATGCCTCTTAGATAGATCATTCAAATTGAATCATGTATATATTTGTTGTGCTTGTGTGCTGGTATATACTTCTAGATTCTTAAATATCGTGATAGATATCACACTAAGAGTATGGTCTAAAAAAATCATCTTTGTAGCACGAGTGTGTATGTTGGAGTAGTGCTAAGTTGGTGGATGTGTGTGGTTTCTTGTAGTACAATCGAGAATGTGTCCTTTCGTGTGTTTCCAAAAGACTGTAACTGAACTTAATTTGCATAAGTACACATGATGCATGTTGAAAGTTTGTGTAATCATGAAACAACGTACAAAATGTATGAATATAATTTCTCAAGGCGCATAAATATTCATAATAACTATCTAGAATATCATGAATAAAACGCATGTGAAAGTTTAAATATAATAACCGTATAACAGCTCTTTCTATATCATCTCGGTGGTGACGGCAACAAGCAAGTCCGGCAACCCGGTGGCGGTCACTGTGGCCCGACACATACTTGATCCATGTGCCTCAACACATACTTTCTGAACACTCAATGCCACCTTTATAGCCACCCAGTTATGGTGTGGTGTTTGATATCATCAAAGCATCCTTTCGGTGATGGTGATTAGCATGATCTCATGGTCGAAGGAATTAGGTTACTATGTATCAAAATGCTTATAGCAAACGAACTATTGAAATGACTTGATCTTTATGCTACGCTTATCTATATGAGTATGTCCATCATACCATTCTCCTAATGATATGATCTTGTTGTTAATAACATCTCAATGTTCATGATCGGGAAACCACGATCATCTTATTAACCAACAAGCTAGTATTATAAAGAGGCTTTACCAGGGACTCTAATTTAGTTTACAAATCACACAAGTATTAATGTTTCCGGTTAATACTATTATAGCATGAATGTAAACATTTATCATAAACACAAAGATATAATAATAACCACTTTTATTCTTGCCTCTAGGGCATATCTCCAACATAACTAGGGAATCCCTTAACCGCAACTCGAAGGACAAATAAAATAGGAATGAAATACGAACAGGGAGATTCATCGAAATACGAGATCTAACACAAGAGGATTAGCTACTGTAAAAATACCTAGCATCCAACGATTGAAAATACGAATAGCCGAACCCTAATAACACACGATCTAGCATTCAACGATGGGAATGGGGGAAGAACAAAGTAAGGGGAGAAAACCCTAGTTACCTCCGACCATGGGTCGGCAATGCTGGTGTCGTATGGGTTCTCCGGCCTGATGTAATACTCCTTCTCGTAGGGGTCCCACCCGAACGGGATCTGCCTGAGACCAGCGGGGACCTCCTCGTCGGCGGCTACGGTGGAAGCGGAGACATGGGTCTGGATAGGGACAGTGGCTGCCTTCGATGTCTCAGCGGGGGCCTGTATGGGGATAGGGGCCTCCTTGCCGACAGCCTTGGAGGTGACGATGGCCACCGTGCCGTTCTTCTCCATCGCCGGCGTGGTTAGGGTTTTCTTGGGGGTTACAGAAGGTGATGGGACAGTAGAGACGGTTGTGTGAGTGAGCGAGTGAGTGATGAGTGAGAGTGAGGAGGCATCTATAAAGGTGAAGGGGGGACGTTTTGTTGCACCACCATGCATCGTGTAACTGCATACGCTACTGCACCGTGCACAGCCACACGCGTATGTTACCGCCCTATGCACGACCACACTCGTCCGCTACCACCTCGTGCACCGCGTCACGCCTACCGTGCGTCACGTTTTCCCCCTCGTGTCTAACCCTGGCCACTTAGTCTCAGTTATACCCAGTGTAACACTGGTAGTTTGGTTGTACTCAGTTTTGCCCTCCAGTACTAACACTGCCGTGTACAATATACTCACTTTTATCCTCCGGTGGCTGGTCAACGAAGAGTCAACGAATATTTTTTAGCTAGCTAATTGAGTCATTTTATGGACAACAAATTCAAAAAAATCAAAACATAGAGGCATCTATCTAGGGATTCTTATTATGTGACCTGCCACCATAAGAAATGTATATAAATTAAGTTTTAACCTAAATCACGACTTCTCAAATCACCTACTATCTATGAAGGTTCATGGTTTTCTACTCAAGCCTCTTTCAAAAACATCCCTCCTCAAAACATAGTTTGTTTGAATGAGGCAATAATTGTCAAACTGATATATATTTGAGTTGCAAATAGTTTGATGTATGTCAAGATGTATTTTATTGTATAAAAGAAGCATTTTCCATTTTTAAATCTCTTTCTATTTTCTATTTCAATCCCTTTGTCAGTTTTACCCTTGGTTTTAATGTTCTACTTAGTTTTTTCCTTGGTTTTTAGATTCTACTCAGTTTCCCCTCTCTCTGAGTCACAAACTCTCACACATGTGCTCATCTTAGCTGCTACGCTCTGATTGGTCAAGACAGTTGTCACGTGGATCGTGCCCACCAACCTTTGATCCTCTGTGATATAGCGGACAGGATAAACCCTATATCTGTCGGGGGCACCCCTCTATCCATGCAAAATAACGAGTTTGCCACCGGTACGTTAACTCCATAAACAAATGAGTTTGAATATAATTTGAAAGGAAAGTGTTCAAAGGTGTATAATTTTTGTATATGCAAGTTTATGCATTACATTCTATGAAAATGATCATCTCTTAAGATTTTCTAGCACAACATTATTGCGATTTCAAAGAGTTCAAAGGTCTATAATTTTCGTATATGCACGAGGCATAAAGATTTTATTTTAGGGATCATTTTTCACGCTCTAAAAATGGTAAACTCTCAAGATTTTCTTAGTATAAAATTATCATGTCCAAATTATAATTTTAAAGTGTTCAAGAGTTGTGTCAATTATAAAAACTCGTTTACTTTAAGAGTTGTATAATTTTTTAATTAGAAAGTGTTCAAGAGTTGTGTCAATTATAAAAACTCTTTTACATTAAGAGTTATATAATTTTTTTAATTTGAAAGTGTTCAAGCGTTAAGTTAATTATAAAAAATCCTTTACATTAAGATTGTATAATTTTTTAAAATTTGAAAGTGTTCAAGAGTTGTGTCAATTATAAACACTCCTTTACATTAAGAGTTGTATAATTTTTTTAATTTTAAAGTGTTCAAGAGTTGTGTCATTTATAAACACTCTTTTATATTAAGGGTTGTATATTTTTTAAATGTGAAAGTGTTCAAGAGTTATGTAAATTATAAAAACTCTTTTACATTAAGAGTTGTATAATTTTTTAAATTTTAAAGTGTTCAAGAGTTGTGTCAATATAAAAACTCCTTTACATTAAGAGTTGTGTTATTTTCTTATTTCTTATACATCCATCTCTCTAAATCTCAAAGTTTGACTTTCACCTCATAGATTCACTTGATTGCAGCCGAGATATTAACTCGGTAAACCAATTAAATCATCGGAACGGCTCATCGGCCGCATTCTACACGGCAAGCGCGTGCTCGATTGAGCTCCCGAGTTGCGCCAATTGATTTTCCACAGTAAACACCCCTTCTAATCGGGACATTTTGGTGCGAGATCTAACCTTTCCCGCGCACGGTTGTCATTGTCATCCTTCATACAGGTGCGGGCAGGACGAACATGAGGCCGAAGTGAAGCTCAATAAAGGGTCGCCTTCACCGGAGAAGGGCCGCCGTCGCCAGAGAAGAATAATAAAGGGAAGGCAACGACACAGGCGCGGGCGTGGGGCTAGCTCAGGGTCGCATCTTGCAACGCCAACCTGGGTAAGCTATGGGTCCGACGCTCACGTGGATAAGATGTGGGTCCCATGCTGATCTGGATCGGTGTAGAGAGGTGTCCAATACGGGAACCGACTAAACGCGGCCCATTTGTCAACATGTAACAACAAGGTCCACTACGGGACCCGACAAAACACGTCCACACTTGTCAGCGCGTAACGATGAGGGTTTACTACGGGATCCTGGTGCTTGACGTGGGAGCACTTCGTTGGAAACCCCAAGAGCAAGGTGTGATGAGCACATCAGCAAGTATTCCCTCAGTAGATACTAAGGTTATCGAACCAGAAGGAGGAAGGAAACGTCATACAGGTGTTGCAAGCAACGCGGAGACCTGCACAACACAAACTCAAGACTTTGCCCCAACGAACAGTGAGGTTGTCAAGCTCACCGGTTTGCTGTAACAAAGGATTAAACGTATGGTGTGGAAGGTAATGCTTTGCAGCAATTAAACAAGTAACAGTGGAAGATGTATCAATGGTAAAGATTGGTCCAGGGGTCCATAGTTCACTAGAGGTGCTCTCCTTAGATAAACAACATGGCATGAAGGGTAAACAAATTACAGCGGGGTAATTGACAGGAATTGAGCAAGGCATAACAATGCAATTACTAGTCAGAAAGATCCTATAAGATTCGATTGGGCAATATAATAATATACATAGACCGCCATCCAACTGCATCTATGACTAGAAGTCCACCTTCAGGTTATCATCCGAACCCCCTCCAATATTAAGTTGCAAGAAACAGACAACTGCTTTAAGCAAAGTGTGTAAGATAAACAGTCCACATGTTCCATAAACAAGAGACCGTTGTTTTCTCCCTAGTAGCAACATCACATCTATAATCAGAGAGATTTCTGTCACTTCTCTTGAAAACTAGAGGCATGAACCCACTATCGAGCATAAATACTCCCTCTTGGAGTCACTAGCAACTACTTGGCCAAGATAGCTACTAACAACATAGAGCATGCAAGATCACAAACAATATAGACATGATAGAATCAGAAAGACAAAACCATTAATCAAACCAACATAATAATCTCAATATCCATCGGATCTCCGCAAACACAACATGCATAATTACAAATAGATTAGATCTTGATCATGAACAAAGCTCACACGATCTATACATGAAAGCACAAAGGAGGAGATACAACCATCTAGCTACTACATGGACCCATAGTCCAAGGTGGAACTACTCACGCATCATACCGGAGAGAAGGCCTTCGGGATGATCTCCCCTCCGGCAGGATGTCGGGAAGAACTTCAGACCCCTCCCCCGATCTAGGGACGACGGTGGCGGCGGCTACAGAAGGTTTTGTGGAATATTGATTGGGTGCTTAGGGTTTCTGCATCGGGGGCTTATTATAGGCGAAAGGGGAGGCCGATGCGGTGGCCAGGGGCCCTACACCCTGCCTAGGCGCCGGGCAGGGCCCACCCGCGCCTAGGGGGGTGTGGCTGCCTTGGCACGCCTCTCTGTCTCCCCTCTGAACTTCTTATTTCCCACGGAAAGTAATTGACTTTAACGTTTGTCCTGTCCAATTCCGAGAATATTTTTCTTTACTAGCTTTTCTGGAACAAAAAACAGCAGAAAACAGGCAACTGGCACTGTGGCAACTTGTTAATAGGTTAGTACCAGGAAACATGTAAAAAGCAACTCAAAGTGTAGACAAAGCAAAGCAAAGTAGATACTAAACAAGAATGGAGCATCAAAAATTATAGATACGTTTCCGACGTATCAGACCCGACTGAATACAACCCCACTAGTCAGCGCATAACGGCAAGGCTGACGGACAACGAGTTTCAGACCGTGTGAGAGTTTCGTAGTAGGAGATGATGAAAAGTGAATAAAAGCTAATACGCGGCTAGGGAAAACTAAGTACAACTAAGAAACCGATTACCGGACTTCGCCGGCAAGCTTGAAGGCCTCGATTTGGCCAGGATAATCGGCTGGCTAACTGTCTCCAATTTGAAACTGTAGAAAATGTTGGCTTCTCTACTCCATAGATGACCGCTATAACTCAGAGATCCTTCCCTTTCAGTCACAATCACTGCGCCCAGACAGAGAAGACACGCCGAAGAACAACAACAACGAGCATCCAAGATTCATTGACGCCGCGCAAAGAAACCAAGCAGCAGCAACGAACCCAACAAACACCCTCCCCCGAGATGGGGGACCATTGGAACACCATCAGCTCGCTTCCACCATGGAAGCAGAGCAACAGCATCCACGGTCGCTCGTCCAGCGCCGCGCCCCAGCACCAGAAGGGCAAAGCACCCCTGCATACCTCCAGATCTTGCCAGCGTCGTCCACTAGTTTTTCTCATCCGCACTATGTTTCGAGCCTCTAAAATCAACTCACCAGTGTGTATCTCCCCGCAAATATACTCCAGTGTGTCTATTTCTTTGACAAGAACATTCTTCTTCGTTTGTTCGACCATTAGTGCCAATCAACCTGCTGTTGCGAAGTGGTCACGAGAGCAGGCCGGCATTTTTGGCCGAACGAACTAATTTTCCCTTTCCACTTCTTCGTGCTTTAATTTCCACCGAAACGTCTGTCAGCAAGCGCACACGACGATGAGATGAACTGCCGGGTCACCGGCCAGCATCAGGCATCCGGGGCACGTGAATAAAGATGCACTGAGTCATATACTACCTTCCAAAGGCACCTCACCTTGGCAACTCCAACTACTTTTGGCCAGAACATGCAACTTGTGTGACATGATGATCGACCTGTCGCTCTCGATTGGATCATACCAGGTGGGCATGCGAGCTTACACGAATTAATTGGCGGGATATTGTTCACTTGCGCCCAATCTTCTTATTATTAGAATATAAATTAATATTTCTAGGTTAAAAATAAATAAAATTTTATTTCCTTTCTCTAAGCACATGGTTTCTTTAACCAATAAATTAACACATGAAGGACCGGTGATACAAAATTCAGAAACAATTATGCACATCTGTAGTAAATTTTACAAATTGAGAAGAAGAAGAAGAAGAAGAAGAAGAAGAAGAAGAAAAGAGTTGGGGAGAAGGAAATGACAACTCAACCTGGGTGTGGATTTTGCACTCACCATATTCACAACAACTCCTACTCAGGACACATGCTTGATGCTCACAAGTTGAAGGAGAAAAAAGAGCTAAGAATAGAGAAGAAGAGCATATGAGAGGGGTGGATGGCCTGAAGAGGAAGCGCATTTTCTCGTCTCTAGGCAAAGACGGATCGAAAGGTTTAGGCGGAGTGACCCGCCTAGGTGGCCCCCTCTCCCACAGAGTGCTGCCCTAGAGTCGACATTCTCACGTCTCCTCTACATGCTCAACTCCATGCCAAAGACCCTGTCTCAAGATCCGTCTCCAAGACCCCCGTCTGACCGGTGCCTCCTGCAACGTCTCATCACCGTCAGCTCGTCCTCCTGCACGACACCTCCGCCTAGAGCAACAATTCCGTACACCCTTCCTCGCGCATGGCCGTACAGCGGTCGAGATGAGTCCAGGGAAGGCAGCCTAAAGGAGTTGTGGCTGAGCGAACTTAGTGTGGTAGCAGTCGGAGAATCGTAGGCGCCAGCCGGAAACCCTAGCCCGGAGCTCTCAAGGAAGATGAATAGAGAGGGTCAACTCCATGAAAAATCCCTTTAGAGCACGGGCTCCATAGAGCCCTTTTTGATTTTTTTAAATTTATCAAATATTTTAGAAAAAATACCTACGTGTTAGCCAACAGTGTGAAGTACACGTCTGCAAAAATTTAATCGGAAATACCTTTATTTTCAGGCGCAACAAAAGAGACAAATATAACAAATTTTGGAAAAAAAAAGAAAGACCCATTCAAAATTGCACTATTTACGTAGAGATCTAAATTTTTTCCTTTTTAGAGACCAAAATGCAAAGTATTGTCACATAAGATTTTGTATGCATGTATTATAAATCATTATATGTATCCTGCTATTTTTATTAAAACAAAATCACTAAATTTGATTTTTTTTAAATAAAAATTCTCCATGAAGCCTGTCTGGGCCCACACTCCATAGACATATGATGTGCAAGTGCCCTCATTGCTCATGCATGTCATCAACCTTAAGCTTGAAGTACACGTCTGTAAAAAATTAATGGAAAATATCTTATATTCCAGATGCAACAAAAAAGACAAATATGATAAATTTTGGAAAAAGAGAGACCCATTCAAAATTGCACGGTTTATGTCTAATTTTTTCTTTTTTGGGACACTAGAATGCGAAGTATTGTCACATAAGATTTTGTACGCATGTCTGTATCCAGCTATTTTTACTGAAAATGTTTAATCTCTAAATTTGATTTTTTTTTTAAATAAAATCCTCCATAGAGCCTGTGTGGGTCCACACTCCATAGACACAGGATGTGTAAGTGTCCTCATTGCTCATACATGTTATTAAGCTTAAGCTATAATATAATATAATTACATGGAGAAAAAGCAAGGAAGAGTAGGCTGCTGCTGAAACAGAGAAGGACGTGCAATGTTACCGACCGTTTTCTTCGGTTAAATTAAAATTCTCATGCATGCGGAGCCCATATACAAGTTGTATAGTTATTTGCATAATTAGATGTTACTCTACATGTCAAATTTGATTGATTACGTATACACCTCTGTCCTGAATTAGAGGTCGCAGAGTTTTTCAGGTTCGCATGTATATATACAGGGTTTTGGCAGGTACTCTCTCAGCTAGATTCGTTGCAAGCTCGGTTCAAGATAACCTCAAAACAGAGAACTAACCTTTGGTTGGATGGTTAGGAAGGCAGTGATACTTCTAGTCCACCAGAGTTCAAATCCTAGGTTTGATGCTTGGGTGTCTTATAAAGGCGGAATATTTTTCTAGTGGGAGACGGCGTTTCCGTCGATAGCGAGGTGCCTACGGTGACTTCGTCAATCTCAAGACCCGCCGATTCAGTCTCTCGGAGGTGCTCCTAGAGGTAGGATGTGTGTGCGTGTGTTTATAGGGGTGAGTGTATATACGCATCGTGAGCGTCTGCGTTTGTAATGTGTTTCTCAAAAAAAAAAACCTCAAAACACGACGATAACTAGCTGTATAATTTTAAGCACGGTGCCATCTGAAGTCATCTATAGTTTTTTTTGGCAAGCAATCTACTACCACTTCCTCTGTTTTAAAATATAAAATATTTTAATTTTATGAAGCAAATGTATCTAGACTTCTTTTAGTACATATGTTTACTCAGGTTTGGAATAAATCTACACGCTAAAAGAGGTCTAGATATATTTTATTTATAAACCTAAAACATCTTATATTTTAAAACGGGGGAGTACTACTCTACTGATTTACCAGTTGTTGGTGGGGAACCAAAACGCCTCCATTTTTCTTCCTTATATTTTCTCCTTGAAACAGGCTTTCGCCCAGCTATATTAATATAGCAACCGGTTGAGACCACTGTTGGGCCAGACAGCACAACGCTCAAATAAAAAGCAAAGAAAAAGAAAAAGTAAAAAAAGAAGAAAAGAAGAGAAAACAAAGCGACAATAGTGGCTTGGCAAAAACGAGGGTGACCCACCACCGTTGCGCCCTCCGGAGAATTCCACCATGCTCCTAGCGCTCCGAAGCGTCACGTACCAAGCAGCACCCCCAGAGGAAAGAGACGACCACGACGCTGCTGCTCGGACTAGTCATAGGGTTTACCCCGATACGCTACGAGAGGTGGGCAAGATATACACCCAACACCCTTCAAGAAGGACGATGACACCCACAGGCATTGATGACTGCAAGTGCACAAATCGTTTGTATCTAGTTTCGAAATAAAGATATCGATCCCACATGGAGCGGGAGTTCTAAAGTCTAATAAATCTTGAATTAAATATTGAAATAGTAATGCTAAATAACGCTCTAAGTAAAAAGATAAAATGCGAATTTATTGTAAAAGGTATTTTTGGGTTTTTGTATAAGAGAACAATAAGTAAAATAAACTAACTGAATGCAGAAAGTAAGTATCGCGTATGTAGAAGAGATATGAAACTGTAATAGGGAAAAGTGTTCGCAGGGGTAGCTGATACACCTCTAGCATTAAAAGGGTTTAAGGTAAATATTATTATCATGAACATTCTCAACTATGTATGTGTGGGAGGAACTCCGTAATTGGACGAATATGCAACAACCACTGATCACATCATTCTCATAACCACAGTAGACAAGTAATCGACATCAATCGAATTACTGCGCTATTAAGGAATTTTATCCCATAGGATGTATCCCGTGGCAGGGACAATGTTCCGTGAGTTTACTCGGTTCCCAAGTTGATATGTAAAGGGTGCTAAAAGCTTTATAGTCATCGTAAGTGACGAGATTCGATCTCATCAATGCCTATTGTTATGGACTTGGGTTTTGGAGAAGATGAGGATGTTGGAAGTTGCGAGACGGTTAACACGCAAGCAACACGGGGACACGAGGTTTACCTAGGTTCAGGCCCCCGAAGGGAAAACCCTACTCATGCTTGTCTGTTCTTGATTACGACGGAACCGAAGGTTACAGGGGGTGCGCAGATGCAATTTGTCGTGAGGTGTGTGTATGAGGTGAAGAGATAGAGGGATCTGTAGATCTGTTGTGGTGTAGTCTATCTTCCTCGTTAGACCCACCTAGCCTTTATATATGGGGAGGCTAGGTCTCATGCATCGATACAAGTAGGTTACAAGTTGAACTCAAACTCTAGTCTTGATCTTTCCTTGTCCTGTGTGATTAGGAGTCCGTGTCCATATGGGCTTCATAGCAGCCAAAACGTCATAAGCGTCATGGTCCCTAGCAGGTCGTCGAGTGGGCCTTTCGTCGGGCTGGACCAGGTAGGGTAACATCGGGTACCTGTCAGGCATATCCATGTCAGTAAGTGCTAGCACACCTCCGTCTATCAACAAGTAGTTCTCTCCATCAAGTCCTCACAAGAGGAAAATATTGAGAGGTCGACTTCTCCCAACATCAAAATGAATACAATCTAACATATGGTCACAGCGATGAATATCATAATAAACTTTATCTTATTTTAATCTCATGCTAGTATTTCTCCATCTCCCTAAGAACTAATGATCTACTCAGACATGGAGGCAATCAACATCATGGCAAAGACAATGGAATCTACCATAGATGAATAGTACTTATATAAATCCACAACGAGTACAGAAATTACAAAAAGATCTAAACAAGATGTAGATGAGATGGATGGAGATGGTGGTGATGCGGCAGTTGATGATGAAGATCGATGCCTTAGCCTCTCGGATATGCGTAGGGTGAAGATGGATCCCCGGTGGATGAGTTCCCCCTCCAGATCCCTTCCGGAGGTGAGGTTTCGGTGATTTCTGGTCGTTCTGTCTATCGTCTCTCCTTTCCGATTGCACGGGACGAAACTATTTGAGGAGGCGGTGGCGGAGGCAACTATATGGCCGGAATTTTTAGTCCTTGATGTCTACGCACTTCTATTTTTGTATACAGTTGTTGGGCCTCCAAGTGCAGAGGTTTGTAGAACATCAACAATTTTCCCTTAAGTGGATTACCCAAGGTTTATCGAACTCAGGGAGGAAGTGGTCAAAGGTATTCCCTTTCAAGCAACCCTACAATCAAGATACAAGAAGTCTCTTGTGTCCCCAACACACCCAATACACTTGTCAGGTGTATAGGTGCACTAGTTTGGTGAAGAGATAGTGAAATACAAGCGGTAACGGTGCTAGAAAACAGCTTGACGGTGAGGTAAAGACTAAAACAACAAAACATGCAACAGATCTAGTAGCAAACGATGTTTCAATGCTTAGAAACAAGGCCTGGGGATCATACTTTCAATATTGAACACTCTCTCATATAAATATCCTCTCTTCATGATACTACTCTTAACTACTCTCCTGTTAGACACTCTAATCCACGGTAGGGCCTTCCCCAATCTAGATAACCCCACACTGTCACCTTGAGCGCTAGATGGTTCCAACAAACACCACAATTTCATAGAGACATCCAACTCCAAATATAACTCATAACAAATATCCAATCTAGCCAAAGTGCCACACACGGTATGCACGCTGTCAACTTTCACACACGTGGGGAAAAGCATAGATCTATTAAAGCACAAAGAGCATTTATGTAGACTCAAGCCTAAGTGCCACCATGGCGTGCACGCTGTCACTTTCACACACATGGGGAGAGCAGAGATCTATTAAAGCACTTGAGTAGTAAGGTAGATCTACTTGATTACAAAGCTCATGACCACAACAAGATCATGCATAGAGAGAGAGATGAACACATAGCTACCGGAAGATCCCTCGGCCTCGAGGAAGAACTACTCCCTCCTCATCATGGGAATCAGCAACGTTGATGAAGATGGCGATGGAGATCGATGGAGATGGCTCCGGGGGCACTTTCCCGTGCCGGCAGGGTGCCGGAATAGAGACTTTCTGTCCTCCGAAACTCCATTTCGGTGGCGGCGGCGCTATGGAGGTTTTCGTGGATTTCTTCTGGATGCCCTAGGGTTTTTGGGTCGGAGGGTTCTTATAGGCGAAGGGGGAGGCCAAGGAGGCTACCAGGGGGCCAAACCCTAGCCAGGTGCGGGCCCACCCCTGGCCGCGCCGGGGGGGGGGGTCTGGCTGCCCTAGCCCGCTTCCTCGTCTCCCCTCTGGACTTCTTGTTCCCCACGGAAAGTAATTGACTTTGACGTTTGTCCCGTCCAATTCCGAGAATATTTCTTTACTAACTTTTCTGAAACCAAAAACAGCAGAAAACAGGCATCTGGCACTGTTGCAACTTGTTAGTAGGTTAGTACCAGAAAACATGTAAAAAGCACCTCAAAGTATAGACAAGTAAAGCAAAGTAGATACTAAACAAGCATGGAGCATCAAAAATTATAGATACGTTTCCAACGTATCAACATCCCCAAGCTTAACTCCTGCTCGTCCTCGAGTAGGTAAGTGATAAAATAATAATTTTTGAGGTGACATGCACCCTCACAATAAAGATCCAACCATTTGCAAGCATTGAAAGATGGGATCAAAGAACTCTAAACATGTGCATGAAAGATGGAATTCTAACAATAGGACAAAGTAACTATGCATGCAACATGACAAGCTACAAAAAGATCATGAATAACATGCATTGAAAAACATTTGTTTGTTTCACATACAGAAAACACAGCATAGTGGCAATCAGCTTGTCCCTCATAGAGTAGCAAAAAGATGCATAGGACACCTTCAAAGTTCACAAGGGTGACTAGAAACAAATAGCACAAGAACAAGTAATATCACAATATGCATCAATTAATAAGTTTTGGGACACTGCACACAGAATGACAACTATGCCCTCTTAATGGTGCCTAAAGGTAGAAGGTGGAGACTCAAATAATGGTGGAAGAAGAGCCTTTTTTATAAAGGAAGCAGGGATTTCAAGTTTCAAAAAGAGCTTCCAAAAATTATGGTACTTGTTAGCTTTCAGCCCTCATTGCCCCTATCATAAGCATCGTGAAGTGATTAAGGTTAAAGTGAACAAAGATGGAGTATATGCTTGACGAAGTATAAGTTGGAAATCTCAAGTCCCTTGAATACGAGAGCCACACCTCATGCTACTCAACTTTAGTCACCTGTAAGTTCTTGTCATTATAAGTATTTGCATATCATTGAGAACCACCAATGGGGTACCCCTTGCACATGGTATAGGAGCTATCCCATAACCAAAATGACAAGGCAAGTAGACAATGAGCATCTCAGCAATCTTCTTATTTACCATGGGAATATGGTGCTTTTTTTCTCTTTCCTCTTTTCTCAATATGTCTCTCTTTTTTTATAAGAAGAATGCTTCATAGATGTCACTATGGTGATGCTGCAAGTTTCCACCATGATTAGGCATGGATTAGGCTAGCGGCCCAGGCGTTTCTCTAACACAAAATACAAACTCGATGGACTTACAAGTTCCCTCTTTATTTCACACCGGTTGAAAGGGCATGTATGCCCCCATGTGTGGTTTTGGTAATTAATGACAATCTCTATGGACTAATGTGTAAATTGAGTTTCACTTGTAGGTTTGTCCATTGGCATCGCTTGGGACATGTGTTGGTCTCAAGGTTGGAAGATGAAGAAATGTCCAGGGGCTTTGTGCCCATTGGAATCATGAAGAAAGAAGGAGCTTGAAGGTCGATCAAGGCATGTGAAAAGAGTTGCATCAAGATGGATCAACCTCAAGTAGGGATGAAGAAGGGCGAGCTCAAGATGCGCCATCTCTAGAAGATCTCATACTTGAAGCTTTCCATCCTCGTGCTCATGGAATGATGAAGACAAGTTCAAATAAGAGGTTACCCCATGGAGTATGGGGGAGCAATTTGCAAGTCTTCATCTTCATCAAGCAAGAGCATCCAAGAAAGGTGTTCCCACTATAGAAGAACAAGACGGTCTACATCAAGTTCAAGTGGGATGCTCAAGGCAAAGGTATGTTCTTGATAGGGCTTTTCTTTTGCTGGTCTCATATTGTTAGTTGGGAGACCGGGTTTAGGATAGATAGCCGTACTATTAAGAGGGGCTCTCAAGCGAGTGTCTCATTTGCATCGTTCGGAGAGAGCTCAAACCTTTGCATTCATAGCCTCATCTTTCTTGGTTGTTATTTGGTTTTGTCCGTGAGAGGATCTAGAGCTTGTTGTCATCATCATAACAAGCTCTAGTTTATAATTTAAGGATTTCACTTGCATATCTTATTGCGGTTTTTGATCTTGCGATTTTTCCGGCTCCACACCTTGGGGGATACTTCACATATATATTCATGGTATTTTCTCCCAAGGTGATAACCAATATTTTGTTGGATTCTATTCGTCGTTATCTTTCCAACAAAATTGGTTTCATCCCGTTTGGAGTTCGGATGCAAAAGTTATTGCATTTCTGGTTTTCTGGTTTCTGGAATTTCCCTGACCGGAAGTTCCGGCTTGCCATCGGAAGTTCCGCTAGGGCATTTTTGCCGCCGAAAGTTCCGGGTCTTCTTACGCTCACGTTCAGTGACCTTCTGTTTTGGATGTGCTATTTGACGGAACTTCAGTCGGAATTTCAACCGGAAGTTCCGCTCCCACCGGAAGTTCCGGCCAGGGACCGGAAGTTCCGCTCAGGCCTAGTTGCCGCCAAAAGTTCCGGTTGAACTTCCGGATCTTGTCCGCTCACGTTTAGTAACCTTCTGTTTTGGATATGTCTATTTGACGGAACTTCTGTCAGAACTTCCACCGGAAGTTTCACTCCCACCGGAAGTTCCAGTGGACCGGCGGAAGTTCCGTCCAGGACTCGCTTTTTCTGTTTCTCGCTCTGCAGTTTTTGACCATTGGCTGTGTGCCACTAGAAATTCCGGCCTTCCACCGAAAGTTCCGTCCAGGAGTCGCGAATGCCCATAACGGGCAGATCTGGGAGCCCTTTAAAAGGGTCTCCTCTTCCCCTTCGTGGGCACTAGCTTTTCTTCTTGGTTCTTGGCTTTCTCTCTCTCCTCCATTCTTAACCTTGAAGAAGCTTTCCCTCTCCCTTCCCTTCCTATGATTCTTGCATCTTTTTGAGGGATTTGTGAGAGGAGATCTAGATCTACAATCCCCCCAAGCCAAATCCCTTCTTTGTGAAGGAATCATTGGGATCTAGATCTTGGAGAGTTTTGTATTCTCCTCTTGTGTTCTTCCTCCCTTATTCCACCAATAGCTTTTGTAGCTTTGTTGGAATTTGGGAGAGAAGGACTTGCCCTTGCATTTGGTGCATAGGTTTGAGTTCTCCTCGGAGATTCGGCGAGTTCAAGCTTATGAGCTTGTTTCTCCTGGGTTCCTTGGAACCCTAGACGGTTGTGTGGTTGGATTGTTGACCTTTTGTGGTCTTGTAGCCTTTTGTGGCTTTGTTGGCCTTTTGTGGCATTTGTAGCCTTTTGTGGCTTTGTTGTTGGGAGCCTCCAATTGAGTTGTGGAGTTAGCCCCAATCTTGTACGGGTTCGGTGACGGCCCTCAAGCATCCCATAGTGGAGCGAGTGCCCGCCTTTTGTGGTGTACACTCGGGAGAATAGGGTGAGCCTTTTGTGGCGTCGGTGAGTTGCATGCTTCCGCATCCGGGGTGAGGCCTTGTGTGTCGTTGGGTGAGCATCGAGCCACCACACCTCGAGGTGAGCCATTTGTGGCGTTCGGAGAGCATTGCGCCATCACACCTCTCCAACGGAGACGTAGCTTGTTTGGAAGTGAACTTCGGGAAACAAATCTCCGTCTCCGCGTCCATCGGTTATCTCTCAACCAAGCCCTTTACTTATGCACTTTACATTGTGATAGCCATCATGCTTGAAGTATTTATATCTTGCTATCACCTTGTTGCTTGAATTGCTTAGCATAGGTTGTTGGTGCACTTAGGTGAACTTAGTGGCTAGGTTTTGTGCTCAATAAATTAAACGTTAGTTTTATTCCGCATTTACTTGAGCCTAAACCGTAATATTTTAAAACGCCTATTCACCCCCTCTACACGCCTTCCTTTGTACTTTCACCGGTGACATCCATAGACAAAAGAGCATGATATCAACTGAGTACAAAGTACAAGTGCAATGTTGAAAACATTCCCCGTGACAACACGGTTCTGCTAATTCCAACGTATAAGTGTAAGCATATACAACATAGAAGACACAATGGTTCAAGTTTATTAGGGGCAAAGAATATAAAGTGTGCCATCAAGTTTGTGAGGGCTTTAATCACTAAGTTTTCACATAACAAAATACCTTTTTAATCGGAAGATAGCTGAAAACAAGAGTATAATTGGAATGGTGTAACACACCATGCATAGCAGTTTATAGTGGACACTTTGGAATAACTTGGTTTCTTGGGATTTGGAAGCATGAGTAGAGCTTACTCACACAAGTGTAGGCTAGCAAAAGACTGGGAGCAACCAACTAAGAGAGCAATAATGGCCATAATCATGCAGAGCGACAAAACATTACTAGTCAAAGCATAGAGTGGTACTACAAGTCAAGGACTAAATGATCATAGAGGCTATGATGGCTTGTTCATAGTCATAACATGGTGTGAGCATGTGCCAAGTCAACCCAAACAAAGCATGAAAGGAGAATACCACAATACTATGATTTTGCATGCTGAAACAACGCATAATTCTTTCAAGGCACATTAAGCAATTCTAATTGTTTGGAACAAGTCATGCTACAACAATAATCACTAAGCATAAGGTCAAAGCAACACCTAGCATGTCATGCTAAAGTCTAAGTCACAGTCAATGCAAGCTCCTCTTGCACTTACAAGCATGAAGCTTTCTACTCTTTCCAACACCAAACAACTTATTTGAAACAACTCACAAAGATAATAATCAACAAAGATCAGTGAGCTTGTTTTACAAATCCACAAAGAAGAACTAAAAAGTTCTAAGCTGAAAGCACAATAAAACTAAGGTTGAACGCAGTGCTAGCAAAAGTGAACACTCAGAAAACAATAAGAGTGAAAACTAGAGTGTTCTATGCAATGGAAACAGAGTGTGTCTCTCTTCAAAAGAAGTGTGTTGTGATCAACCAACTTATTCAAGCCAACTAAGCAAACAAAAACCAAAAATGAAAATCAAAAGAAGTGCGTGCTTGGGGTCAATATCCTCGTCCATGTCATTGACGAACTTGCAGTGTCGATTGGTATGGGTGGCTTTACCGTTGGCATCGAGGTGTACGAGACATGGCATATCGCGGTACTCTTCGTAGGTTTGGGGAACACGGAGCGGTGCCGAGGTAGTTTCACTTCCTCATTGCTGCCCACGACCAGCTCCCTGTCCTCGGCCATGTTGCCCGCCATCACCTCGTCCTGCAAAGGTCATGGCGACCATGTCGGGAGATTGGTTTTCTTCTAGAGCGGTTTTCCGCTTTGTACTGCTGTTCTTCCGAGCTTGAGTTGGAACGGCCGTTGCCGGCAAGGAGCCGCGAGCATCGTCGTCAGCAACTGCGAACTCACTAGCCAACCGAATCATCTGGTTCAAGTCAAGCTGGTGATTGTCCTACAAGCGCTTCAGCTTATGTCGGAGCAATGTGCCCCTTTCCAACCCATCGATGAAGGCGGCCATGGCGGTCTGAGCGTGCACTCCTGCGCAGGAATTCTTCATATCCAGCCAGCGGGAGAGGTAGGCGCGAGATGTCTCGTCTTTCTCTTGCACGCACCGCTGTAGATCGCCAACAGTGCAAGGACGCTTGTACGTACCCTCAAAGTTCTTGGTGAACGCTTCTTGTATGTCCAACCAATTGCAGATGGATTTCTCCGGCAAGTCGTCGATCCATTGACGGGCCATGCCTGCCAACATCAAAGGGAGGTACTTGACGGCAACGTTGGGGTTACCTCCGGCAATCTCCACCGCGTTGCCGTAGTCCTGCAACCATGTGGCTGTCTTGGCGGTGCCGTCATAGGGCTTGATGGTCTTGTCGATCCGGAAACCTTTGGGGTAAGTTGCGGACCGTATTATAGGTCCAAAGCAACATGGTCCCAGGTATGGTCCTTCCCGGGCCTCGTGGATCTTATCGATCCGCGAACGTGGATTGTATGGCTTCGGGTTCTTCTTCTTCTTGTCAACGGGGGATGGGCTGCGTGAACGACACGGGCCCCCTCCATCATGGTGACTGCTGGGTGGCGACGGAGGCGGAGGTGGCGGTGGGTTAGCCTTCTTGCTATTACCCTACTGCGACGCCTCACGCTTGTCGCGATTGCTTCTCGGACGCGGAGGGTCATGGCGTGACCTGCTCTTGTGTCCTTGGTTGCGCTCTCTGTCATGACGGGTCTGCTCCACGTTGTCGCGGATGACGATTCCGCACTACCTTGGTGGGGGCATATCCGTACGATGGTGAGCCTTGGGGTCTTCGCGATGTCGGGGGATCGGGGCGGTGGCGATGTGCGATGAGGTCGGGCCTTTTTTCCGTGGTCGGAGGATATGGGGATAGCATCCTTCCTGTTGCGCGCATCCCTCCGTCTTCGTTCTGGTGAACCCGTCTAGGACCCGACATCAAGAGGAGATCTGTCCCGTGGTGGTTTATGCTGGCTAGACTGGCAAAACGCTGGGTCAGACTCAAGCCTCTGAGAGGTGGCCTTTTCCTGCTGCTTCACCGCCTTGGCCACTAGGTCATAGACCTGGTCACTTGCCTCGGGCGATCTATCCTGCTCCAAAAGGGTCTTGGCGACGGCGAGGATGAGGAGTGGAGTGGGCATCACATGTATGCCTTCACTATCAATGTATGGCTTGGCTTGTGCCGGCTTCGGGGGAGCCCATCCTAGGTTTCGCCATACACCAGGATCGTTGATGACACAAGCCGGAGCTTTCTTGGCCTTCTGCTGCTGCAGCAGAGTCTTGTACTCGGCCTCCATTGCTCTAGCTTTCTCTATGGACTTCTGCGCGTTGACCATATCTCGATCTAGCTTAGCGCCCTGCTCCGTGATGGCCTGCGCTTCCTCCAACAGCTGCTGGCGCTTCTCGTCAAGCTGAGTCACGTTACGGATATGAACTACGGTCAGTGGCTCAACGAGGAGATTGCCATACATCACTCTATCAGCCGGAGTAACTTGTGCAGTAGCAGACGTAGATACCGGAGGTGGAAAGTTTGCGGTGTTGTTGTTGCTCAGGCCGGTGCCGAGTTCCTGTGGCTGTTGCACTGGATTAGGCCGAGGAGGCATGACCTTTGCACGATCATCGTCAGCAGCAATAAGTGGCCCCTTCCCCTTTTTCCAGTGCTGTAGGCGGAGCTTGTCTGGGTTGATATTCATCCATCGCCGTCCCAATGGTGACGAACACCTCTCGAGACGTGACGGCATTGTTGGCTTGCCCGTCGCACGTGTACTCCTCCTCCATCTCCTGCATGGTGGAGTCTAGCTCTTCTGGACTGAAATCTATCTCCTCTGAATCTGCGCTGAAGTCGGCGTATAGCGCGTCAATCACAGAGTCGGAGGGTGCCAGGACTTCATTGATGATGGGAGTGGAGGTGCAACAACAACAACAATGACTGGAGGTGGCGGCGCAGCTGCGACGATGGCGGCCAGAGGCGGTGGTGGTGGTGGCTGAATCGGAGGGGCTCCGTCAATGAGCGCAAGCGCTGTCTGAGCTGCTGCTTCAGCCTCCACGTAGTTGTTGACGGTGTTCACCATGCCTTCGAGGGTAAGGCGTCCCGATGCCTGCTGCCGTCTTAGAGAATGTCGGAGAAGCGTGCCATGGTCTAGTCCTTCCACAAAGTGATACATAGCATCATCATTGGGGTAGTGGGCCAGATCGGCTCGTATACGGAGCCACCTGGCCAGGTAATCACGGGGGTTTTCGCCCTCTCTCTGAATGCAACGTGCTAGATCAAAGATGGTAACCACACCGACAAACTTGGACCTCTGCTGTCCAGACGCGCGGGCGAAGCCGGCGGACTTGTAGTGATCTTCCACCATTATATCCTGCACAGGGGCGGTTTGGGTGGGCCTTGAATTTTTCTGATCTTTGCGGGCACACTCCAAAGAGAGATCCGACATCGATCCTTCCGCGAACGTATCCTGCCCGTAGGCGGTCCGTGCGGTCCTTGATGCTCCTCCGACTCCCAGGGAACTAGTGCCCGAGTCGGTTTCACCAATGAAGAGGTGGATGTCTCCGATAGGAACGATCGAACACCGCGTAGGGTTCGTCTTCACCGGGATCCAGAACTCGTCGGGAGGGATGATCGAAACATTGCCGGAGAAGAGAACGCGACCGATGGCCACGGTTTCGCCGATTCCCGCGAAGATCTTGGTCCTCGCCCGCTGAAGAGCCTGAAGCGCCTCTGGCCCCATGGTGGGCGCCAACTGTCGTGGTATTGCCGACGAGTACGCCATAGAGGGGTCCTCACAGTGCGTGTTTAGAGACGTGGGGGAAGGCGAACGGTTGACGGGTACGAGGTAACACAGCTTACCCAGGTTCAGATCCCACAACGGTGGCGGAATCTTACTCCTGCTATAAATCACTATAATGGCAATACGCCGAGTTAGAGGGATTGGTTCGCTGTGCGAGGTGTGTGCTAATCGCTACTTGGTCATCTAAGATTGTGCCCTAAAGGCTCCCATAGGCCCGACTTATATAGTCTCCAGGTCCTAGGGTTACAGGGAAAAGTCCTAGTCGGACATGTTATAGAGTCCTACACTGTCTATTACTAGTGTTGCGTGTCTTGTACTCCAAGTCTCCGGGTACGTCGGTGACTCCAACCGTAGCCTTCCTTTATCCGGCATGGGCCTCCCTCCTGGATCCATCTAACTGGGCCGACCAGCAGGCCATGGGCCATGCTACCAACTGTGGGCCACCAGGGTTATCCGGATAGGAGACATGCTATGAGGATACCCATATAGCATATCCCCAACACTCCAAGAACAACACAATAGTGCATGGAACAATAAAAACGAAGTGTCTATACAGAGCTAGGCTTTTTATTGATGAAGAAGGGGATGCCCAAGCTTTGACGCTTGTACCTCTTGGATATTTCTTGGGGTGACACCGGGGTGGCATCCCCAAGCTTGAGCTTTTTTCCATTCTTCATCTCATTACATCATTCTTTCTCTACACCTGAAATTTTTCCTTCATACAAAACTTCACACAATCTTGATTAGCAACATTAGTGTATTCAAAGGATAATAGACCCTTAGGTAAAGCTTTGGAACAGCAAAACTTTTTACTAAAAACACAAGCTACTGTAGTAACTCCTTCAAATATCTCAATTCCCCAAAAGAGAACTCAAAAAGGAATCAATAAGAAGCAAATGCAAATAATGACAGAAATTTATCAAAACAAACCAGCAGGTAGAAACCGATTTTTTTCGAACATCTTATGTTGCTCAAATCAAAAAGTGTTGAACTAACGAAAGTTAGCTAACACTAGGCGATTTATTTGTAAATTTTCAGCTCAATTTAAGTTACAGAGACTCCTCACGAATTTGTTTGGTGGAGGACAGAAATCTGTTTCGGGACAGCAACTCCCCAAATCTTACTTCCCTCTCATTAGAGGTCATTCTTGGCACAAAAAGCAAACAAAAAGGATAAGAAGAGGTCATTACTGAAGTAGTAACTTTCATGACTCAAGGGAACTCTTGGGTTATGTCCCAACAAGTACTTTTCTTTAACGCCTTTAAGTTAGGCACAAGAAGCAAGAAGAATCAAGTATTTTCAAATGAAGAATTGAGATCAATACTTGCAAAGTCTTCAACTATGAGAGGTATCTCATCCAAATGAGTCTTGGAGGATCCCTTCTTATTTCTCTTTGGTTTACTACTTTCATCAAAAGGATTTTCAGGAACAATCCAATCAAAATTCTTTTCAAATGCCTCATGCATCCCAACAAGCTTAAAGGGTATGGGTATTTTAAATTCATCTCTAGGCTTGGTTTTATCTAAAGTACCCATAACATCTATACATGATCCTAGCATATTAAAATGCTCAAAGACTTTTTTGGCTTCCTTAGCAACATCATGGAATTTTTTGAGTAAAGTTTCAAGAATAAACTCTCTCTTTTCACCATTCTTTTCTTCTTTTAGTTTTAGGAACAAAATTTGCATCATGGGGTTAAGGCTAACAAACCTAGCCTCAAGCATATGAACTAAAGAAGCTGAAGCAATCTCATAATTAGGAGCAACCTCTGCTATAGATTTATCCTCAATATCCTCATGCTTGCTAACATGATTAAATAATTCTTCAATATTTTCTTTCCCAATTATGGAGCCACTACCTATAGAGAGGTCCTTCAGGGTGAACTTGGGGAGCAACATGGTGAGCTAGAACAAGGTGGAAACTAGAGTAGGAACTAATTTTTTTTGTGTTTTTGAATAAAGAAAGCAAACCAAACTAGACTATTTTTTTTTTATTTTTTAAAAAGAGGCAAACAAAACCAAGCAAACAAAACTAAGCAAACTAAAAACAAAGTAAAGAGAAAGGAAGTGGAGGACTCCCCTTGTGAAGATGTCCTTAGCCTCCCGGCAACGACGCCAGAAAAAGGTTTGATGAGTGCAGCAGCACTTTGTTGGGAGACCCCAAGCGGAAGGTATGATGCAGTTCAGCAGGCAAGTTTCCCTGAGTAAGAAACCAAGGTTATCGAACCAGTAGGAGGAAGGAAACACCCCCAAAAGGTGCCGCAAGCAACATGGAGACTTGCACAACACAAACTCAAGACTTTGCCCCAACTAACAGTGAGGTTGTCAATCTCATCGGTTGCTGTAATAAAGGATTAAACATATGGTGTGGAAAGTAATGGTTTGCAGCAAGTAAACAAGTAACAGCGGAAGATGTATCAATGGTAAAGATTGGACCGGGGTCCATAGTTCATTAGAGGTTCTCTCCTTAGATAAGCAACATGGCATGAAGGGTAAACAAATTACAGCAGGGCAATTGACAGAAACTGAGCAAGGCATAACAATGCAATACTAGACAAAAGGATCCTATGAGATTCAATTGGGCAATACGAAAATATACATAGACCGCCATCCAACTGCATCTATGACTAAAAGTCCACCTTCAGGTTATCATCCGAACCCCCTCCAGTATTAAGTTGCAAGCAACAGACAACTGCTTTAAGAAAAGTGTGTAAGTGTAACACCCTCAGAATCGGCCCTATGCAAGTTTCAGCGATTTCCGCCAAACCCGCATAGAAACGATTCAAAGGTGCCCACCAGGCACTTTCGTGCGGGTGGAAAACAAAGTAATATCATTACACAATAGTCCACGATGGAACCCACAGAAAAGATATATACAACAACGACTCAAAGAGTCCAGAATGCAGAGGTACAATACAAAGATCCAAATCACCTTTAAAACGATATAGCGTCCGAGTACGGACAAGATGCAAATTGAGCTAAGAGCCCTGAAGAATAACCACTGGCGTCCATAACCCTGCCCAGGCCAAGCCGGAAGGGTAACCCTGCTAACGACGTCGATCTCAAAACCTGCTTAAACAAAAGGGGTGCCGACAAAGGGCAAAGGAAAAAAGAGAGAGCGGTCAGTACTGAGGCCAGTACACGGCGAGACTAGAATTCGGCGGTCCTCGCCTACATAGGTATGGTGGACTGAAGCGGCAGCGCAGCATGCACTAAACAACCTATAGAGACTCGAGATAACTGTCGGCTATCAGAGAGGGATAAGAAAGAACTATTCGGAACCATCCTGATACTACCACCAAACATACCCATCCTGGTATTTCCCCCTCGAGACCAAACGAGGAAGTCAACCGAGGAACTCACACAGTTGGCAGTTTTATTTATTCAGTTATCGTTGCAGCAATTACTAGTCAGGTATAGATAGTCATCCTGATAGAATAAGCAGTGGGCACTTTTAGTTAACCATTCCGTTGTAGTTGCAACACTTACTAGTCAGATACAATTAGCATGAGATATCCCCAAACCCAGCAGTTGTTGGTACTTTTATTTAGCCATTCCGTTGTAGTGAAGCTGATTACTAGTCATATCGGATACAAGTCAAATTATAACAGTAAACTTTAGTTATGGTTGTCTATGATCAAGAACTGTGCTCCAAGTCGTCCATAACCGCGGACACGGCTTCTCGAAAAGATTTAACCCTGCAGGGGTGCACCAAAGTTTCCACACGCACCTACACCCTTGTTGTCAGATCAGGTAGGTACAAGATCACAAAACATACACCCAACGGTATGTCGACGGGGTTTCGGACACGACGTTTCCCAGACCCAAAGCAAGCACGGGGGGCCACCCCACTAAGCTACCCGCAACGAAGTCGGCCGGTCTCCGAGACGGACTCAGGGTTTGCGTCAGTGGATGTAAACGACCGGGAACCCGAAAATGTGATTGGGCTTGTCGATACCGCGAAAACACTCCGCTTCCAAAATAGTACAGGTGCATTCCTCGCACAATCTTAAATTAATCAGTAAAGCATGGCATAAGTACAGAATAGTAATAAAGCCCCAAACTACTTGTGGCCCCCAGTACAGTACTTGGAATCAGGTACTAAATTGATGGGGGTGCCCATACACCCCACCTGTGGTTAGCGCGCTCGATCTCGGAACAGGTGTCAAGAACTCGGGGTCCTACGGGACACAAGTGGACGGTTAGCAACCAAATAACATCTATTGCCCACCTGTGCCTCTGCATTTACCTACTTTCAATTTTAGTTATTAAACAGTAATTAAATCCATGACCAACTCCAACATAAACCATAAGGCATTTCTCCAACAACTGTGGTACTCGATGACACACAACAACACTTGAGCAAGCGACTACGACGCGCAAGTCCAACTATCTACCAAACAACAGGTAATAGGTTGTGTCCAAGGCAATATAAGGCTGCAAGGGATATCACGGGTACGAAAACTAGAGCAACGCAACACAGATAGCAATAGATCAACAGGAGGGAATAAATACTATAAAAGTAAGATAGGTAGAAAGGGGGAGGTGCTCGCCTGAAAACATTGCCGAAGGTTCATCCGAAGATCGGGTCGACACTCGCATCAACTCATCGGCCTAATCCGTGAAGAAGCAAAGCACTAGAAGAAACACCGGATGCACTATTTAATACTATGGCAAAAGATCGGGCATGATGCATATATGATGTATGACATGGCAAGGATGCGATGCAATTAGATCATATTAAGCGGAACCGGGGTCCCGACAGTTTATTTAAATGGTTATAGTTGTTTAGCTACCCCGCAATTTAAATGTTGTCTTAACATGGCAAAATATCACACCGTTTCGCTACACTAATTTAAATGGAGTCCGGAATAAGACAACGATATCCCGCAGATGGACTCCATATTTTATTTAGGTGAATCGGCATAACGCCCCCAAACCACACTATATGTATGCAAACATGTTCATTTAATATGCAACAAGATCAATATCTTATATTATAAAAATATGAGGGGTCTCGGATAGGGATCACACATCTGGGTTCGGAAGATCTTGGTTCCAGGGGTTCGGGGTTCGGTCTCAGGGTTCGACGGGGATCAGGTGCGGATCAGGGCTACTGGGTCCGAGATGAAGAGCTTGGCGTTCGGCGTCCTTCGGTTTCATGTCGACGTGCTTGACGTCCAAGATGGAGAACTCGGCGTTCCGGGGAGAAGACCTTGGCGTGTCGAGGGATCGGCCTTCGGATCCATGTCGGTGCACTCGGTGTTCCGGGTTGGAGATCATGGTGTTCCATGATGAAGTGCTTGTCGTTCCGGTGACGATCTTGGCGGTCTTCGGATCCGGGAAGGAGTTCTCAACGCTTCGCGTCCATGAAGGAGAGCTTGGCGTCCATGTCCGGGATCTTCGGTTACTTATTGACGACCTTGAGGTTTCGACTTCATATGCCAATGGCGAATTTGGTTTGATGACAGGGCCTTCAGATGGTCTTGGTGCTACTCTCCGAGTATTACAATTCTTGGCGGCATCCACGGCATTAGACACGCTTGCATTGGTTGTTCCTGACAAGCCCTTTGCATACACTACTCCAACATAGACAACATATCGGCTCTCGTGTGTACACTCACCACATCACCACATCACCTTGTCCTAGTACAAGGTAGCAGCAGGCCAAGATGCACATGGACAGGGCAAACCCCACGGCAGGAAACATGCTGAGGATGCAAAGCTGGGTCGGCCATGTCGGAGGCGGCACAGACGAGGAGATGCTGCAGGGGCAAGTCAGCGAGAAGAGGGGGTGGGGACATCGTCCAGACGTGAAGCCACGGTTGATGGAGAGGGACCAGCAACAGAGGAAGGGCCGACGGTGGCGAGCTCGGGCTTGCGGCCAGAGGCGGCGCGGGGCTCCAGAGCAGCGCAGACGGCTGAGGGACAGCGCCTATGGGCGAGCTCGGTGGAGGGCTCCAGGGCGCTAGGCGCGCAGAGGAGGAGGACGCCCCGCAGCGAGGTTGCGGCCTGAGCGGAGAA
The DNA here is from genome assembly GCA_916181665.1 of Avena sativa. Lineage (NCBI taxonomy): Eukaryota > Viridiplantae > Streptophyta > Magnoliopsida > Poales > Poaceae > Avena > Avena sativa. Next base: position 376,197,818 of record OV702279.1, on the reverse strand, counting down.
GGTGACCGGTGGCCGGCGTAGAGAGGACGACGAGGTCGACAGGGTCGGGCGAGGGGGCGCGACGGCGAGGCGGGGATCATGGACGGTGGGAAGGGAGGCGGCTCTGCCTCGGTGGGAAGACGAGGGCGAGGTTAGAGAGAGTGGGGGAGGCGGCGCGGGGGGGGGGGGGGGTTGGTGAGTGGCTTGGGCGGTGGGGTCGGTTTGGTGGCCTGTGGGGGTTAGGGGTGAGGTGGCAGGCACTGGTTGGGTGGGGTTTTGGGCCAGGGGGATGTGGCGAGCCGTGAGTGGCTGTGGTGATGTGGAGGGGGCTGGGTAGACTAGGGTTGGGTAGGAAAAGGTCTGGGTAGGCTGGTTTTTGTACTGGGGGTGGTCGACTGGGTCGGATCGGCCCGGTACGGCTGCCCCTAAAAATAAAATAAATATTTTAATATTTAAAACGGGGCTTTTGAAATCCATTGGTAGACGAAACAAAATAATCCGGAGACCCGGGTTTTGGATTTGAAATAAAGGCGGGGTATTTAGAAAACAAAATATGCTTTTCGAAAATAGTTTCAGACAAACGAATGCATGATGATGACGATGCTCAAATGCAATGTGGCATGATGACATGAGCATGCGGTCCTGATGATGCAATGCACAAAAATAACGCGATTTTCTAGTAGTGGTTTTTGCGGGATGCCACAGTAAGGTAAATAATCCACTTGTTCTATGAACAAGAGACCGTTGTTTTCTCCCTAGTGGCAACATCACATCTACAACCATAGAGATTTCTGTCACTTCCCTTGGAAACTAGAGGCATTAATCCACTATCGAGCATAAATACCCCCTCTTGGAGTCACTAGCGACTACTTGGCCATGATAGTTCCTAACAACGGAGAGCATGCAAGATCACAAACAACATAGACATGATAGAATCATAAAGACAAAACCATTAATCAATCTGACATAGTAATCTCAATATCCATCGGATCCCCGCAAACACAACATGCATGATTACAAATAGATTAGATCTTGATCATGAACGAAGCTCACAAGATCTATACATGAAAGCACAAGGAGGAGATACAACCATCTAGCTACTACGTGGACCCATAGTCCAAGGTGGAACTACTCATGCTTCATACCGGAGAGAAGGCCTCCGGGATGATCTCCCCTCCAGCAGGGTGCCGGGAAAAACTTCAGATCCCCCCCCCCCCCGATCTAGGGACGACGGTGGTTGCGGCTACAGAAGGTTACGTGGAGTTTTGATCGGGTGTTTAGGGTTTCTGCATCAGGTCTTCTTATAGGCGAAGAGGCGAGGCTGGGAGGCGGCCAGGGACTCCACACCCTACCCAGGCACGGGGTGGGCCCATCGTGCCTAGGGGGGTCTGGCCGCCCTGGTTTGCTTCTCCGTCTCGTCTTCTGGATTCGTGTCCCCCACGGTAAAATATTGACTTTGGCTTTTGTCCCGTCCAATTTCGAAAATATTGATTTTCTGTCTTTCTAAAACAAAAAACAGAAAAAAGACAGGCAACTGGCACTGTGGCAACTTGTTAGTAGGTTAGTTCCAGCAAAAAATATAAAAACACCCCAAAGTGTAGACAAAGCAAAGCAAAGTAGATACTAAACAAGCATGAAGCATCAAAAAAGTGTAGACAAAGCAAAGCAAAGTAGATATAAAGCAAAGCAAAGTAGATACTAAACAAGCATGGAACATCAGCATCGGTGGCACAAGGACCCCCACCTGGTTCAGGTGGCACCCCGCTGGCAGAGACACATCGTGGTGCTCGCAGGAGTGGCGCTCCTTCCAGCGGTGCTAGCACTCGGTGACATGCACATACTGCATGCCCATATCGAGAGGACGATGGCAAATGATGTCAAGAACCTCGGTTCCACGAATGACATAGGCTTCGGCGGCAAGGTACCAGAGTTGTTCATCCTGCCCAGCCGCGGCCCCAGCCGCGTGACACGCCTTGCGCGAGAGGACCGCGAGGCTCCGGAGCGCCTCGAGGCCAGGAGGCCATTGGCGAGGTCTACATGGCGGAGCTGTGGTGGCTCAATCCATAGCTCGGGGCGGCAGAGGCGAGAAGTGCGCAAAGTACTTCTGTAACATTGCCAAATATTGTTAATTTCAAATGCATACAAGGTGGTTGTTTGAACGAGCGCATAAGTATATAGGGTTTAAGAATATAAAAAAGAGGCAATTTCTGTAACATTAAATAAATCTAGGGAGTTTGCAAAGGCTGCAACGACAAACCGTGTCTACTACTACATATACCCCTACCGTTCACAAATTGCCTCCCCGTTAGCTAGGACCAAGCATCAACCAGCATGGATAGTTGTAGGACCACGGTTTCACACATTGATAGATGTAGGACTAGTTTGCTCGTAGCGTGATAGTTGTAGGACGGCGCATGTAATTATCTCTTTACAGATCCACTAAGAGCCCATGGCAGAGGAGAATCCACAAACAAACATACTCACTTCTTCAGATGTAATCCAGATTAACCATCTCAAAGAAACACCAACAATCCAATATAGTGCTACTACTTCTTCGTATGAGTTCTCCTGATAGTTGTTGAGGTTGTCTAGGCCAGTTGTCCCCGCGGGAACCTTCGTCTGAACGAACGGATTTGCCCTTTTCCACTGTTCGCTTGTTTTCCAGCTACAAACATCTGTTAGCCAGAGTGAACGTTGAATTGCCCTGTTTAGTCGCCAGCATCAAGCATCCGGGGTACTGTAGTAGATTATCCTTTTCCACTAATTTGCTTTGTTCTCGAGCGGAACGTGTACTATCACCCAGAGCGCACGATGAACTGCTCGGTTAGCCGCCGGCATCAAGTATCTGGCGCACGTGGATACAGATTCAGGCCGACCACTTCTCGCGGAGGTGAACTAACTCATCGATGTTGAAAATAAAGTTATCAACTGTAAACTTTTGACCGCTTGTTATCTGAGCGATTAGGGTCTAAGGTAGAGAGTATTAGGCGTGAGCAGAATTCTGTAAGTGATGCTCTAGCTAAGATGGGTCGATCTGTTGTAAAAACTGCTGTTTGGCTTCGTTCGGCGCCACATGATATACCTAGACTCTGTATGGAGGATTGTAAGGTGGGTGATTGAGTAATATAAATCACCTTTTTTTGCAAAGAAAAAAAAACTGTAAACTTTTGACATGGTCGAGTTGTCACCCTCCATTGTTTTTTTAAGGAGCATATATATTAATATCGTGATATACCAATTTTACACAGGCTCTGCAACTACGTATTACCCGATTTGTATTACGGATGCACATGTTCAAGAACGAAGAATTACAGAAAATAAATCCCGCTACAACGATATATGCCTTACAACAACGATCAAACACCACCAAGACAACACCATAAATTCATTCTCTCCAAAAGCGAAGCCTCCAATAAGAAAATATTGCACAAGCGTCATCGTCGTCCTGATTATCGATCATAGGTTTTCATCCCGGAGAAAGTCTGCGCTCACAAAACAATGCCTTCAACAACGTCATTGCCAGACACACTCAATTAAGACCAGATCTTGGATTTTCACACTGCATGCTTGAACTCTGGAATTCTCCTGTACTGCCATCCCCACTTTCCAATGTCGCTACTTCAAGACCCAGATCACCAAGCCAAAACCTCATTACCACTAGGATTCAAACCATCATTACCAGTCTTTAGACCTCAGCTTTCATGTCATTCTCCACGACTTGGTTTCTCCATGGGACTAAAGCATGTCCTTGATGACAACAGCCTATAAAGATTCGCAACACTCCCTCTGAAACCAAACGGTCAGATAAAAACATGGTTGCGCGTGACCGAAATCTATCCAATCCGGCAATCTCCGGCATGTCGTCCATTATAGTTCACCAGCGGAATCTTTCGGAACACAACACTCCGGCCAGATCGATGAAGTCATGCAACATGTAGATTTTGCCTTGGCGTGAGAGGGATCCTAGGACAAAACCCTATTTATTCGAAACCAGACCGGAAGCCCCCACACCACCGGCCTTCACTGGCCACTAGACTCGCCGATCTAGGCCGGTAGTGTTGGAGATATGCCCTAGAGGCAATAATAAAAGTAGTTATTATTATATCTTTGTGTTTATAATAAATGTTTATATTCATGCTAAAATAGTATTAACCAGAAACATTAATACTTGTGTGATGTGTAAATTAAATTAGAGTCCCTGGTAAAGCCTCTTTGTAATACTAGCTTGTTGGTTAATAGATGATCGTGGTTTCATGATCATGAATATTTAGATGTTATTAACAACAAGATCATATCATTAGGAGAATGGTATGATGGATATACTCCTATAGATAAGCGTAGCATAAAGATCAAGTCATTTCAATAGTCCGTTTGCTATAGGCTTTCTGATACATAGTAACTTAATTATTTCGACCATGAGATCATGCTAATCACCATCACCGAAAGGATGCTTTAATGACATCAAACACCACACCGTAACTGGGTGGCTATAAAGGTGGTATTGAGTGTTCGGAAAGTATGTGTTGAGACACATGGATCAAGAGTGGGATTTGTCCATCCATATGACGTATAGATATACTCTGGACCCTCTCGGTGGAATATCATCTAATTAGCTTTCAAGCATGTGACTGGCTCACAAGGGATCACATATCTTGGGAACGAGAAAAGAGTACTTATCGGTAACGAGGTTGAACTAGGTATGCAGAGATACCGACAATTAAACCTCGGATAAGTAAACTATCGCGAGACAAAGGGAAATTGGTATCCTATGTTTCATTCGATCGCAAAATAATCGTAGAAATATGTGGGAGCCATATGAATTTCCATATTCCTCTATTGGTTATTGATCGGAGAAGTGTCTCGATCGTGTTTGCGTAATTCACGAACCGTAGGGAGACACACTTAAGGATTCGATGTTGTTTAGTAGATATGGAATGTAAGTAGGGAGATCGAATATTGTTCGGAGTCTTAGATGGGATCCGGGATATCACGAGGAGATCCGGAATGGTCCGGAGAATAAGATTCAAATAAGGAAAGTTCGATTCCAGAGTTCGGGAATGATTCCGATGTTTTCATCGGAGAGGTTCTAGAAGGGTCTAGAAGGTTCACCGGACCGGAAGGGGAATGGTTCATGAATGTGTCATGGTTAAGTGGAATGATTGGATCATGTCCTTGGTTATTTGGTTGGGCATTTGCGAGAGAGAAATAAAGCTCTAAATTGAAAGTCAAAGGGGAGGTTTGAAAAGTCAAACTGAAACAATAGTTTCCTAGTGGAAGAAGGAAAGAGTCCTTCCTTCTCTCCAACTTGGGTTTGGGGAAGGATTCAAACTCCCCTCTCCCAAGCTGCCCTCCCTCTCATAAATAGAGGGGAGGGGCTGCCCCAAAGCACCACAACCAGCCCTCCCCACCTTGCGCCGCCCAAGCCGCTGCCTCGCGCCGCCGTCGGCCCGTCGTCGTTGCCCTAGCCGCCGCTGATACCACCTCCTCCTCTCTGGCCTTCTAAACCTAGATCGCCGGAAACCCTAGATCCACCATAACCTGCTCCGGCTTAGGCGAAGCCCTGCAGGATCTTCCCTCTACTTCCGATACCACGTCGTCGTGCTGCCGAAATCACGAGGGGAGAACTACAACCTCCACTGCCTGCTGGAACAAGGGAGAGGAAGGTCTTCGTCGAGTACCGAACGTGTGACCGACTGCGGAAGCGCTGCCGGAACGCAACGCCGGAAGGATCGTCTACGCGATCTTGAGATCGATAAGTGTATGACTACATCATCCACGAGAATCTGCTCTCGTTAACCGCTTTGGAATCTTTGAGGGTAAGTACTCTAATAGACTCGTTTCTACAATCTAGTAGATAGATCTTGGCTTGTTTGTGTGCATGTGGTAGAATTTTTTTGTTTTCCATGCTACAAACCCCTACAGGTATATCGAGGGTGACTGATGACTGCAAGTGCATAGATCGTTTTGTAGCTAGTTTCAAAATAAAGATATCGATCTCACATGGAGCGGGAATTCTGAAGTCTAATAACTCTTAAATTAAATACTGAAATAGTAATGCTAAATAACGTTCTAAGTAACAACATAAAATGCGAGTTTTGTGTATAAAGGTATTTTTGGATTTTTGTATAAGAGAACAATAAGTAGAGTAAAACAAACTGAATACAGAAAGTAAGCATCGTGAATGTAAAAGAGATATAAAACTGCAATGTGAAAAATGTTCTCAGGAAGTAGCGGATACACCTCTAGCATTATAAAGGATTTAAGGTAAAAATTATTATCATGAACATTCTCAACTATGTATGTGCGGGAGAAACTCCTTAATTGGAAGAATAGACAACAACCACTGCTCACATCATTCTCATAACCACAGCAGACAAGTAAGACATCAATCAAATTACTGCGTTATTAAGGGACTTTATCAAATAGGATGTATTCCGTGGCATGGATAATATTCCGTGAGTTTTCTCGATTCCCAAATTGATACGTAAGGGGTGCTAATAGCTTTATAGTCACTATAAGTGCTAGCACTCCTTCGTCTACCAACAAGTAGTTCCCTCCACCAAGTCCCCACAAGAGGAAAATATTGAGAGGTTGACTTCTCTTAACATCAAGATGAACACAATCTAACACATGGTCACAGTGATAAATATCATAATAAAATTTATCTTATTTCAATCTCATGCTAGGGTTTCTTCATATCCCCAAGAACTAATGATCTACTCAGACATGGAGGCAATCAACATCCTGACAAAGACAATAGAATCTATTATAGATGAATAGTACTTGTATAAATCGACAACGAGTATAGAAATTACAACAAGATCTAAACGAGTTGCAGATGAGATGGATGGAGATGGTGGTGATGTAGCGGTTGATGATGAAGATCGATGCCGCCTCCCGGATCTGCGTAGGGTGAAGATGGATCCCCGGTGGATGAGTTCCCCCTCCAGATCCCTTCCGGAGATGAGGTTTTGGTGATTTCTGGTCGTTTTATATGTCATCTCTCTGATCCAATTGCACGGGGTGAAACTACTTGAGGAGGCTATGGCGGCGCCAACTATACGACCTGAAAAGTTGCTCCCGCCGTATAGTTGGTCGTTAAACCTTCTGTGTCCTTCGATTGCTTCGGATTTTCTTCTGGTATTATTGATATTTCCTAAATTCGCGATTTATATTGTTTTGACTCCTTTTCTCTCCAATACAACTGATCTAAGAATTGTGTCCATCGTATCGATCATCTGTCCTGATCCTGGTAAAAATAGACATAAAAAATGCGCGCAAACGTCGTAAAATACGAAGATCCTATAACTACAGTGCAAAATAATAATATAAAACCTGATGCAAATATGCACTCATCATGACACCAGCCGCGTCGGCCGCGAGCACCTCAATGCCCACTCGCCCCACCTCCAGGCCATCCCGCAGTCGCGCCCTTCAGACAATCCGTGCGTGCCCCACCTCACCGCCTCTCCGCACGAAGCCATGGGAGGGAGGCGCGCCCACCTCGCCCCGCCGCTTTCGCAAGCCGAGGCACCGCCATAACCACCGGGGCGGCGGGGGCACGAGCTAGGTTTTTTTGGGGAGTGGGGATCGCCCGCGCGAGCAACCCGGGGGCTACGGCTGTAGACAATGCTTGGTAGCGATACGCGACACTTCGCCTGATGACCCCCTCGATCGGATTAGATGAAGAAAAGGCAGAGAAGGCAAACGCCACCTATATTGGACATCTGTCGGTCAGATGTTTCTCCTGCGAGTGGGGAACCCTGGAAAGTGGTTCAGTTGCTTTGTTTCAAAAAAAATTGGTTCAGTTGCTTTCGAAACCAGAGCATGTAAATGTCGACTGAGTATCGTTTTCTTTTTGCTGGATGTGCATGCGTGCGTGGTTTTTTTTTTTTTGAACGGACATGCGTGCGTGGTGTGGTGTGCTTTTGTCGCCGTGCAACCTGCCCAAACGTTGACATACAGGAAAGTTCAGTCCAGAACTGGCCAGGGAGTATAGTGGTCCAACACAGTTTATAAATCGCACAATCACACCGTTAATTATCAGAGAATATCTTTACTTTTCCTCTGACTGACTGCAATGTACACGAGTGCAATGTCTGATATGAAATGGACGATCGGCCGAAAACCTGTACAGCGATGGTAACATGAACCGACGTGTGGACACGCACCTGGTCAGTTCGGCCGCCATGTCTATGTCTAATTGTCTATGAATGTGAGTAGGCTGCTTAATAGACCATGTAAAGTTGTACGTAGTTGGTGTCGTCAGCATCGCTGATTCTTCAAATTGTCTCTAAATCTATAGGGTTTATACGGTAAATCCATGAGAGCGGGTTCTAATGGGGGAATACGGGATATACTCATTAACCAGAGTCAGACTGAAGCCTAATCTAGAACGAATCGACTCGCTAAATACGGCGACTGTACTAGCGCATACTGGAACCAAACTACTCATAGACTGAAGGCCCAAGATAATGATTGTAAACTAATCTATAAACATATATTGAATTGATAGTAAGACGTAGCAATTCTCTATCGAAGAACGTGAACCTCGCAACATAGTTTGCCAATCTCATTTCCGAATTCTTCTACGTCACTTTGTCCTCCTCTACGTATAGCATTTGTCGTGTCAATACCACGACAGGTGGCTTACGCTATACTAAGACCGACGCGTGCATACGCATTCTTGTTGCTCTTTTTTTTCCTTTGCAGATGGAAAGTGCTAGACGTCCCCGGACGATGGGAAGCTCTCATCGTCCTGTTTCCCGTGTTGACACGTGTCCATTTGCTGCAAAACATCCCGCGTTTGCTGCATATGTTCCTGCTTTTGCTTCAGAAGCAAAAAAAAAAACGGTTCGTTTTAAAAATAGAACGTCTCGTCGGAGACCTCGTCGGAGACCATGCAGCAAAAAAAATGTGCTAATGCAGCAAAACAAACTTCGCCGGAGACATCGTCGGAAACAACTCGTTGATGACCCTCGCTAGAGACCATGTAGCAAAAAAAATTCCGGCGAAGTCGGTTTTGCTGCATTAGCATAATTTTTTTGCTGCATGGTCTCCGGCGAGACGTTCTATTTCTGAAATGAACCTTTTTTTTTTTGCTTCGGAAGCAAAAGCGGGAACATATATAGCAAAAGCGGACCGTTTTGCAGCAAAAACGAAATTTAGGACGATTTTGAGAATAAACACAGGGGGAGGAGGACGATGGGATCCCCCATCGTCCGGGGGATCCACATCATTTTCCTTTGCAGATTCTCAGCGGAACGTACATGGCATTGGCATATCGAGGGTCAACTAAGGTACGGAGTACTTTCGAAAAAACAAAAATGAAGGTACGGAGTAGATTAAACCTTTTTAATGCGATTCAGAGTCTTCGCGTGCATACTGTTTCCTATTGATCAACGAACAGGGTTTTGCCTGGTAGTTTCTCATCTAGACCCGTCGCAAGCTCGGATCCGGTTTGACATCAGTTCTCCCTGATGTACATATCCAAAGGGGAAAAAAAAATTCGTACAGTGAAGAATATTTTGGGCAAGAGAAAACCTAGGTGTAGCAGTACCAGCTTTCAGTCGAGGCGCCGTTTATTTTTAAGGGGAAAAGAGAGATTTCATTGATCAACAAAAACTGGGTTTACAGATTCCCTAGTAACAATATCAACAATCATCGGTGGGACAGACCCTAACCAGAAATTGTTCTCTTCAGATTTCTTAGCTACAACAGCTAGAGCATGAGCCGCCATATTACTCTCTCTTCCAATCTTCTTTACAACGAAACGATCACAACTTAAGCTAATCTCTCTGATATCATCAAATAATTTCCACCATCTAGACATACCTTGGTTTTGTCTCCTAATTGCATCAACCACTCCAGCATTATCTGATTCAATAATAACAGAGCACAAACTTCTCTGGTTCAGATTTTGAAGGCCCAACAGACAAGCAAAGGATTCAGCCTAAAAAATATCCAGACATTTAGTTTTTGATCGTTGCATGCCCATATCACATGACCCATATAGTCTCGAGCAACACATCCAATGGAGCAGTCCCCTAAATCCTGAACAAAAGAGGCGTCCACGTTAATTTTAATCCAATCTTTACCTGGAGGTGCCCATTTTTCCGAGCTTTCCTTCACGCCATGGATACAATCAAGCTGATGACAGTTAATATTGGGGTTTCCACTATTCAGTACTGGTTTCTTAACCTTCTTATCTGCAAGGTCTGTAATAGGTAATCCCAATTCGTAAATAAGACGAGTCAGAAAATTTACTGATTGCTCAATTATAGCTTCACCTTTTTTATGCGCAAAGTCGTTTCTCAAGTGCCAAGATCTCCAAAGAACTAACAGGACAAGCCATTTTCTATCTTTACTAACATTTGCAAGGAGTGGAGGGAGCCAATCTGGTCCCATATAACCGAACAGTTCCTCAGGTGGGAGGTCCCAATACTTTCTCATCTCACTTCTAAGTGCCTTGGCCTTTGTGCAAGCCACTGTATCATGGTAGCTAGTTTCAGTATCATTTCCACAGACTGAACAGAAGTTGTCCAATTCTAGTGTTCTTCAGAATTTACTTTTCTTTGTTGCTAAATTGTCCTTTGCCACCCTCCATCCAAAAATTCTCACTTTGTTTGGCACCGTAGCATTCCAAATGTTACTCCAAACTTTCCTTCCCCGATCTTGAGCCGAACTAGAGCTAGCAAAGCTCTGGTAATTTTGCCCAGATTATACGCCAGCTTATAGGCACTTTTGACAGAGAACGCCAGCTTATAGGCGCCGTTTTATTTCTTGCATTATTTGGGACCAGGAGCAAGCCAAATTTCGTCAAGGATTCAATTCAGCTAGTGATTCTTGAGCCAGAAGAGTGCAATCGGCTAGATCCGGAAAGCTCACTGATCAGCTGAGCATATAATTACCTACATGTGGCAAAGGTTCTGAAATGCAAACCACCGCTAAAAAGCCAGATCTGAAAATAAATGTCGAGTTTGCACGACCGACCGAGAACAAAGGTCCATGTGGTACACTCTGACAAGACCACCACCAACCGGTCATAAATCAACGTCTACTGCAGTAGCAGTACCGTACATTTGTCAGACACAAGAACATTCTTTCTTTCTTTCGTCAGTTTGTTCAGTTATTGCTCTGCAATGAGTGCCATTGAATGAATGAACTCATGGAACATTATGACATCTACCTTCTGTTGCTGCGGGAACCGTAGAGACATTGACAGGATCATATCGTCTATGTTCCTACTGGCACGTGACGATTGATATCTGCCGTTCATCAAAACCAATTCCCGAACGAGCCTCGCAGCAAAGTGCAGTCTACTTCCAGAAGGTCTTGAACAGCAAGTACTACCAGATATTTCGGTAAACATGAAAGGGGTTAGTCTTCTACCCACACGCTGCGAGGCTGGAGATTCCAACGTTAGCTGCAGATAGGAAAAGAAAAGTCTGCACCGATTGTTTCAGGGACGATTTCTCAATCACATGTACTCCATCCATCCGTTTCAAAATATAAGATGTATGTATCTAAACATTTTTTAGTACGTAGGTTTACTCAGGTTTGTAGTGAATTTACACACTAAAATAAGTTTAGATATATTTTTTCATAAAATCTAAAACATCTTATATTTTAAAATGGAGGGAGTATATATTAAGAGAAACCGTTTACAATTGCTGATCGAATACAGTGAAATTCTGGATTTCGTGTTTGCCAAAAACAAAAGTGGTTTCTGAGGCTTTGTTGTGTTAGAAATAATGGGGCTAATCCATTTAGGCCCATGAGTATTTCAGATTTTCCCTAAATCTCAAAGCCCAAATTTGTGGCAGCCCATATGTGTTTGGGCCCATGTTTGTGGCAGCTCACATGGGAGTGGAGTGGGAGCTAAAGTTTAGTCCCACATGGAAAGCTGGAGGAGAGTTGCACCACCTTATAAGGTGGAGTGTTGCACCACTTTGTAAATGAGTGGGAATAAGAGAGATACACACGCGCGCTCCTCCTCCGACGACGCCGCCGCTCGCACGCACGCTCGCCTCGTCACGACGCGCGCGCCGCGGGTTGCGGGAATCTCGCCGAGCCGAGCTGCTCAGGAAAATTGACAGACGTGTCAAACAGTCAGCTTATTCGGGTCGCTCCCGGATCGTGGGCTACTGTAACCGACCCGAACGTGCGTAACGTGGACTCGGCCCACGTTCGCCTCCGTTAGGGTTTCCTGAGCCGCTCTATATAAAGTCCTGCGCGGCTACCGCCACAACAACACCGAAAACCAATCTAGGGTTTTGCCTTCCTCTCTACTTGCACCGTCACCGTAGTCTACTCCATCCCGCTTGCCGGCGTGCACCGGCGGACGGGAGAGCAGGTCTCCGGAACCACTCGCCCTTGTGATCCTGTACGGGAGAGGGCGAATAAGGTTTTTGGGAAGCGCTCTGCGCGACTGCTCGAGTTCTTCATCACGGGTCGTCTTCCATCCAAGTCAGGCGGTGCTGCCTACCGCCGTCTTCGTCGCCATCTGCTGCGATCACTCTTCCCCAAAGTTTCTACTACTACAACCGAACGGTACGTGCTACGTGATCCTGTTTGGTTGTTCATCATGTTCTGCGAGTACATGTTAAGCTGCTGTTTGTTTCCGATCATCCTATTGTTTAGTACATCTAGTATGTTCGAGTTACATGAGCTAGTAGCTGGTTTTATCATGATTTATATTTTGGAATTAGTCGTGGAAATTATGCCTAATAATCCAACAATCCAAAAACCTTATTGTAGGCAATTTCCTGAATTAACAATGGCTGGTTTTACCGATGCACTGAGGCCGGATAAGTTTACCGGTGTGCACTTTAAGAGGTGGCAGTACAAGGCTGAGCTTTGGCTGACCACGATGAAAGTGTTCCACATCAGTAAAGGCAAACCTGAGGGAACTATATCTAACGAGGATCAGAAGAAGTTCGAGGATGCTAATACTGTCTTTGTGGGATGTATTCTGAGCATTCTTGCTGACCGTCTGTGTGATGTGTTTATGCACATAAAAGACGGAAAGGAGCTTTGGGATGCACTGGATGCCAAGTTTGGTGCTGCAGATGCTGGCAGTGAACTGTATATCATGGAGAGCTTTCATGATTTTAAGATGACTAAGGACCTTCCTGTGGTTCAACAAGCTCATGATATACAGTGCATTGCCAAGGAGCTCGAACTCCTTAAGTGTACCTTACCCGACAAGTTTGTGGCGGGATGCATTATTGCTAAGTTACCCCCTTCATGGAGGAACTTTGCCACAACTCTCAAACACAAGAGACAGGAGATATCAGTTGAAAATCTGATAGCGTCCCTTGATGTTGAGGAGAAGGCTCGGGCTAAGGACACTACTGAGAAAGGAGAGGGTCTTGCTACTGCTAACTTTGTGCAGAAAGGCAAATCCGTAGGCAAGAACAAAGGGAACTTCAAATCCTCCTTTAACAAGCCTGTAAAGACTACAACCTTCAAGAAGAAGAAGACGAACAGGGACAAGAGTGAACTGTCTTGTTACACTTGTGGAGAGCCCGGCCATTTTTCCAAGGACTGTCCAGAACGCGCAGACCGCAGAGGGAAAAAGGCCAAGACTGTCAACGTCGTGACCGCTAGCAATACTGATGGGTATGGTAATTTATTTACTGTTCTTTCAGTATTTCAATCACCGTGTTGGTGGCTTGATACGGGTGCTAATGTTCATGTGTGTGCTGACATCTCTATGTTCACTTCTTATCAGGTCGCTCGGGATTCATCCGTCCTAATGGGGAATGGATCACATGCTTCTGTTCGTGGTGTTGGCACGGTGGATCTGAAGTTTACTTCCGGAAAGATCGTGCAGCTGAGGAACGTGCAGCATGTCCCTACTATGAACAAGAATCTCGTTAGTGGTTTCCTTCTTTGCAGAGATGGGTTTAAGGTTGTCTTAGAGTCTAATAAAGTCGTTGTTTCGAAACATGGACAATTTATTGGTAAAGGTTATGAGTTCGGAGGCTTGTTCCGGTTTTCACTTTCAGAGTTTTGTAATAAATTCGTGAATCATATTTGTGGTGGTGTTAATGATGATACCAGTGTTTGGCATTCTCGTTTATGTCACATTAATTTTGGTTTGATGTCTCGGATGTCCAGCATGAGTTTAATTCCGAATTTCACTATTGCCAAAGGTTCTAAGTGCCATAGTTGTGTGCAATCAAAGCAACCTCGAAAGCCTCACAAGGCTGCCGAGGAGAGAAACTTGGCACCTCTAGAACTCATACATTCTGATCTATGTGAGATGAATGGTGTGTTGACAAAAGGTGAAAAGAGATATTTCATGACGTTGATAGATGATGCTACTAAATTCTGCTATGTTTACTTGTTGCAAACTAAAGATGAGGCTTTAGACTACTTTAAAATCTATAAGGCCGAAGTTGAAAATCAACTAGAGAGAAAGATCAAGCGTCTTAGGTCGGATCGTGGTGGTGAGTATTTTCCCAAAATATTTGATGAATTCTGTCAGGAACACGGAATTATTCATGAGAGGACGCCTCCCTACTCGCCCCAATCAAACGGGGTTGCCGAGAGGAAAAACCGCACGCTGACTGACTTGGTGAATTCCATGTTAGCCACTGCTGGTTTATCAAAGGCATGGTGGGGGGAGGCTTTGTTGACTTCATGTCATGTCCTGAATAGAGTTCCTAACAAGAATAAAGAAAAGACCCCTTATGAGGAGTGGGTTGGGAGAAAACCATCACTTTCGTATCTGCGTACTTGGGGGTGTTTGGCGAAGGTCAACATACCGATTCCCAAGAAACGCAAGCTCGGACCTAAGACAGTGGATTGTATCTTTCTAGGATATGCTCCACGGAGTGTAGGCTATAGATTTCTAGTGGTTAAATCTGAGGTACCTGATATGCATGTTGATACTATAATGGAATCTCGTGATGCAACATTCTTTGAGAATATTTTTCCTATGAAAGATATGCATAGCATTGGTAGGACTTCTTCTGAAATACTTCCTGAATCTAGTGCATCTATTGATAATTCTGAACAACCACATGAGGAATTTCTTGAGAAGGATGACGATGAACCTCTCACGAGGAGTAAGAGACAGAGGGTTGCAAAATCCTTTGGCAATGATTTCATCGTGTACCTTGTGGATGATACTCCCAGATCCATTACTGAGGCATATGCATCTCCTGATGCAGATGATTGGAAAGAAGCTGTCCAAAATGAGATGGACTCGATTCTTTCTAATGGAACTTGGGAATTATCAGAACGACCCTATGGTTGTAAACCTGTGGGATGTAAGTGGGTGTTCAAGAAGAAGCTAAGGCCTGATGGTACTATTGAGAAGTACAAGGCGCGTCTTGTAGCTAAGGGCTACACACAGAAAGAAGGCGAAGATTACTTTGACACCTATTCACCTGTCGCTAGACTGGCCACCATTCGAGTACTACTGTCCCTGGCTGCCTCTTATGGTCTTCTCGTTCATCAAATGGACGTGAAGACAGCTTTCCTTAATGGAGAGTTGGAAGAGGAGATCTATATGGATCAGCCGGATGGGTTTGTGGTAAAAGGTGAAGAGACAAAGGTGTGTAAGTTAATGAAATCTTTATATGGCCTGAAACAAGCACCTAAGCAATGGCATGAGAAGTTTGACAGAACTCTACTTTCTGCTGGCTTTGTCATTAACGAGGCTGATAGGTGTGTTTACTATCGCCATGGTGGGGGCGATAGTGTTATATTATGTTTGTACGTGGATGACATTCTGATCTTTGGTACAAACATGAAAGTGATAAATGAAGTCAAGTCTTTCTTGTCAAAGAGTTTTGATATGAAAGATCTGGGAGAGGCTGATGTGATTCTGAACATCAAGCTTATTAAGAACAAGAGTGGGATTACTTTAACGCAATCTCATTATGTTCAGAAGGTCTTGAGCCGATTTGGCTTTAATGATGGCAAGACTTCTCCAACACCTTATGATCCCAGTTTGACATTACGAAAGAATAAGAAGGAACCAACAGATCAGCTGAAATATTCACAAGTTGTTGGTTCTCTCAAGTACTTAGCAAGCGCTACAAGACCCGATATCTCCTTTGCTGTGAGCAAGTTGAGTAGGTTCATGTCTAACCCGGGTATTGATCATTGGCATGCACTTGAAAGGGTCATGCGCTATCTATGTGGTACAATGAGCTATGGGATTCACTATTCAGGGAATCCTGCTGTGCTTGAAGGATATAGTGATTCGAATTGGATCTCTGATGTTGATGAACTCTACGCCACGAGCGGGTATGTGTTTACCCTTGGAGGTGGCGCAGTGTCATGGAGGTCTCGTAGACAAACCATATTGACGAGGTCAACTATGGAAGCAGAACTTACTGCTTTAGACACAGCCACTGTTGAGTCAGAATGGCTGCGTGAGCTCTTGATGGACTTGCCTGTGGTTGAGAAACCTGTGCCGGCAATCCTTTTGAATTGTGACAACCAAACTGTTATTGTCAAAGTGAACAATTCTAAGGATAACGCGAAGTCATCAAGACACGTGAAGAGACGTTTGAAATCTGTCAGGAAATTGAGAAACTCCAGAGTAATAACTGTTACGTATATTCAAACAGACAAAAACCTGGCAGATCCCTTTACAAAGAGACTATCACGAAATGTGATAGAAAGTGCATCGAGGGAGATGGGGTTGAGACCCATGGATGTCACACCTTAGTGGTAACCCAACCTATGTGATCGGAGATCCCGTGAATTAGGACCTGGGAAGAACAAGCTAGTGGTTTGACTGAGGAGAGTATTTTGAAAACCCTCTCTATGTGAAGATGCATGACTCTCATAATCTGTAAGGCAGGTTGGCAACATGCCTTAATGTGTTTCTGTTGGCTTTAATTAGCAAAGATGCCGTCCTACAGGGCATTCTTGAAAGAACACACCTATATGAGCTCGACTGTAAACGTCGCGGTCTATGAGATCTGGGTGATCTCTAGTAAACTCATGAAGAGACCAGGGAGTATGACGCATATGCTCCAACCCGCGGGGTAGGCTACTGACATCCAAGTACTAGTTATGATTTTGAGCAAAATCTATTGGCACCAAACTTGCAATTCAAGGTTCGTCCATTGTTCAAGTTGTTGATAGACGTAGTTCAAGTTTCTAGGCGGAAGTTCAACTTAACAGTCTCTGCTGAAACACTGGTATATAAACAAGTAGCAAGGATTGGCAAATCTTCAAATGGGCATTTGAGATCTGGTGGGGGATTGTTAGAAATAATGGGGCTAATCCATTTAGGCCCATGAGTATTTCAGATTTTCCCTAAATCTCAAAGCCCAAATTTGTGGCAGCCCATATGTGTTTGGGCCCATGTTTGTGGCAGCTCACATGGGAGTGGAGTGGGAGCTAAAGTTTAGTCCCACATGGAAAGTTGGAGGAAAGTTGCACCACCTTATAAGGTGGAGTGTTGCACCACTTTGTAAATGAGTGGGAATAAGAGAGATACACACGTGCGCTCCTCCTCTGACGACGCCGCCGCTCGCACGCACGCTCGCCTCGCCTCGCCTCGCCTCGTCTCGTCTCGTCACGACGCGCGCGCCGCGGGTTGCGGGAATCTCGCCGAGTGTAACCGACCCGAACGTGCGTAACGTGGACTCGGCCCACGTTCGCCTCCGTTAGGGTTTCCTGAGCCGCTCTATATAAAGTCCTGCGCGGCTACCGCCACAACAACACCGAAAACCAATCTAGGGTTTTGCCTTCCTCTCTACTTGCGCCGTCACCGTAGTCTACTCCATCCCGCTTGCCGGCGTGCACCGGCGGACGGGAGAGCAGGTCTCCGGAACCACTCGCCCTTGTGATCCTGTACGGGAGAGGGCGAATAAGGTTTTTGGGAAGCGCTCTGCGCGACTGCTCGAGTTCTTCATCACGGGTCGTCTTCCATCCAAGTCAGGCGGTGCTGCCTACCGCCGTCTTCGTCGCCATCTGCTGCGATCACTCTTCCCCAAAGTTTCTACTACTACAACCGAACGGTACGTGCTACGTGATCCTGTTTGGTTGTTCATCATGTTCTGCGAGTACATGTTAAGCTGCTGTTTGTTTCCGATCATCCTATTGTTTAGTACATCTAGTATGTTCGAGTTACATGAGCTAGTAGCTGGTTTTATCATGATTTATATTTTGGAATTAGTCGTGGAAATTATGCCTAATAATCCAACATGTTGCGTTCTGATTTTTTAAAATCATCAGATCCTTTCTTTATTAATAAACAGAATCTTGTATAAGAATAGGATCAGGGTACCTCCAAGCCAGACATGCCGGCCGGCTTCTAACGTAACAGAGCTCTTGGCTAGCCTATGAACGACCCTGCTATCTCCTTCAGGATGGTTGCATAAGATGAAAGACGAGAGCGGAATTACCACATGTATGCTGGGTCCCGGCACCATCACAGCCATCCATTCATTCAAGATTCATACAAAAGTTCACCAATCAAATATTTCAACGTTTTTGCATTTTAACCCTTGTAGAAAATGAAATCCCATCACAGCCTTCCACTCAGACGGTATATCTGCCCCGCCCGACCCACCCCTCCTAAGCCCTAGCTAACCCTAATCCTTCCTGTGACCCCGATGCAAACAATCCCCTCACCTAGTGCCGCCATTCCTCCCACGCACCAAGTTGCTGCTCCAACGCCACCGCTTCCCGAACATGGCGAGGCCACGTGGTCAAGGCGTGGTGGCCAGGGGATTCTCCCCTGCCTAGCGATGCAGCCGATGACTCCATGGATCCGTATTTGATGACGGTCGGTGACGCCATGGATCCATGTTGGAAGGCGCATTCCTCTTCTCCTCTTCCTATATGGGCTTCGATGGCACGGGTCTCAGCATGTTGATTCTAGATCCATGGCCACCCCTAGATATATTGTTAACCTTTGTTCTTGAAAGACGGTTTTGTTTTTCTTCTTATTTCTTCCCAAAGATTCATGTTTTGATGTGTTGGTTCTTAGACAAAAATCATGCACATGCATATTGGATCCAAAAAAGTATGTTAATGTTTGTTGGATTGTTGTATCCGAAAGGATTCTGATCCGCAATTTTGATTAATGTTTCTTAGATGTTTCTATGAATTATGTATCTTATATGTTTCTTGACTGGCTCCGTTGAAACTTGTATATATATTCAAAAAAATAGATCTTGTATGAATGATTATCTCTCTCAATAGTTGTGCATGGAGATTTAATGAATAATGTATAAAAGTTTGTATCATGTTGAATACACAATGGATCAGTTGATTTTCTTTTATCGGTGTGGGAGCTACTAAATGAATCATGTGTATGTTCTATGAATTTGGATTGGAATTGATGTGAAACTGAGGAAATTTCTTCAGATTACCATAATGCATGATTATTGTATGACTATTTGTTAAATATTCTATAAAAACATCTTATATGAAAAAGAGAATGTGATTGTCTCTTGAAATTTAATGAATAATGTATAAAATTTTCTATCATGTTGAATCCACAATGGATCTGATGATTTTCTTTTATCGGTGTGGGAGCTACTAAATGAATCATGTGTATCTTCTATGAATCTGGATTGGAATTAGTGTGAAACTAGGGGAATTTCTTCAAATTACCATGAATTATGCATGATTATAGTATGACTATTTGTTAAACATTCTATAAACAAATCTTGTATGAAAAAGTGATTGTTAATTTTTTTGAACGGTAAGAGTTTGTAAATCCAAAATCTATGTATCAAAAAATGATGTTTTTTGTGTGAAATCTACTGATTAGTGTAATAATGTTAGAATCTTGATCTTGCCCTCATAGAAGAAGAGGTATCTTCCGATCTTAACCATCGATCTAATTTGTTTCTTTCTTTTTGTTCCTTGGGGGTCTACGGAAGCGGAAGTCGTAAACCAAATTATATTTATACTAAACTTTTATAGTTACTTATAATTCATTGCTTTCACAATAATATTAAATGGCATATTTTTTATTACTTTGTGAGTGTAGCCACATGATAATGTCGTAGATTATTTATGATGTTTTCGGTATTACCATTATTCATTTATTATTGAGTAATACACTTCTTTGTGCTAAAACTAAACATTACTTTATTCCACCACTTATGTGCACATGTTTGAATTGAATGCCCATAATCGTGAGCAGAAAAAAGGGACAAAATTGCATGCATCTATGGATGAATTATATTGTATGATAAGTATCATGGTGGTAAAGACGATCTAAACCTTGTGGTCCAATAAATATCATGATTGTTGTTTCCAATGTGCGATTTGGAATGGAAAAATCTTGAGCAGATATGGTGTTTACGAGGAGCTTCTGAAGGAATAATTGGCATGTCGTTTGTCTTATTTTTTTGTGTGGTCAAATGTGTGTTATGTACGAGGTGGTTCAGTAACAAGTTGATAAAGTGTGTGCTTTATGCAGTTTGTATTCTAATAACATAGCTAAGCCTGGTCCTGAGATTTTCGGGGCCGGGGTGAAAATAGAATTCGGGGCCCATAAATCACCTCCGACGCAGGTGCTATTGCTAGGTGTGAGGGTTGATTTTTTGGTACTTACCCTCGAATCACATCCTATCTTAACAACTATTTTCCGTCGACGCCGACACTATAGCAGGGCGTCCCAACTATGTCTATCCTCACAATATCATTTGACTACCTGCTATTTCTCTTTTTACTTAAATGTTCTAAGCATTGAGCGCACTCATATTAGCATTAGAAGCTTCGAGTCTGACATGAAGCCTAAGGATTTTTGTCTAATTTCTCCTTAAGCGTTAGAAAAATTGCTTCGCGTTGGATATGTCCTTAATATATCTATGGAAATAGTATTCAATTAGTATACAATTCAAATTTTTAATCATCAGTGTGAAAATCATTATCGATCAAGAATCAATCAGTTGCCATGGAAAAATTATAGCATAATGGTAAAATCGGAGCATAGACTAAAGAAATAGACATACATAATCTCTCATGTTAGTTTTGTGGAATAACTTCATAGTGCTTGCCAGTTTCTCTAGGCGAAAAGGGACGGACGACCAATGTTTGAGCGAAAAGATCAAATCAGCGACATGTGGTTGTGGTTTGTAGATCGATTCCACAGGATCCAGTTTCCGATCTGGACGAACAGCAGAACAAGTCCACATGAAAGGAGCATCGGCGGCGAGGTGGCGAAGGCCGCGAGCGTGACCTCTGGACAGGGATCTCCTTGGTTTGCTGGACGCTATGGCGTCATCGGAACGACGTAGTCTTCGAAGGGACCCCTCCTTCTTCAAAATATTGGTTCAAACTTGTTTTGGAAAGAGTCCACCCTTTTTGCCACATGAGTTGAAACCAAGATGAATTCAAATTAAATTTCTGAAACCAGTTTTGTACACTACATATTTGCATTCTACTAGGGAAACAATCCAAAATAGGTTCATATTGCTTAAATTATTGTAAACCCATGGGTGCACACATATTACCCTGATTAGTGAATCCACACTCAACATAGCAATATACCAACTAACATCAAAATGTCAATGATCTTAGCACGTTTTGTGCGTATATGATATGATTGTCTGATACGTTCTACAATGCTTGAGATTTTGATAATGCGCAAATGCATGCCGAAAACATACACCTTCTTTTTCTAAGTTTAGTTGTGTCTTCTTATTATTTGATTATCTTTCTAAGACTAATATTACTATTACACCGATTCTCTGTCAATCGATCTAGTGTCCGTTTTATAGGAGTTTAATGAAACAAAGAACAAGAAGAAAATTCACAAGACACCTCAGGTGGAAATCCACAAGCACATCCATCCCATCAAGGGTCACACGGGGGTCATGTGGCGCCCCCACCTTGTTCGGCCGCCACCGCCCTATGGTCGAGTGTTTTGTACTGGCCAGTGTCTCCACTCCATCATACTATTTGTTATGTGATTTTACAGATCCACTAAGAACCCATGATAGAGGGGAATCCACAAACAAACATAACTACTTCACATGTAATCCTGATTATAACCAACTCAAAGAAACACCAATAATCCGATATGCACGTCAATTTTGTAAGCTTATGTAAGCTCCCCTCACAGTTCCCACCGGTAACCTTTGTCCGAACGAATGAATTTGCCCTTTCCACTGTTTGCTTGTTTTACAGGTATAAACGTGTCTGTCGGCCAGAGTGCACACGATGAATTGCCCCGTTTAGTCGCCAGCATCAAGCATCCGGGGCACGTGAATACACCGCAATTTCTCTATAGTCGTCGCAGCATCGTACCGTGAATATGTTAGAGAAAAACATCTGGAATGACTTTGCAAACATCTGGAGTATTTAATATTCCTCTGAGCATAAGCAACGTCCAAGCAACAAGTCCAAACTGGGAGAGCTTGGATGCTTGTTATGAAACGGACGCGCGCCTGGAAAGCTGTTCAATGGCGGGAAGCAGGCAGCCTAGTATTAGTAGTAGTCTACTGTTGCTTGAGGTGGACACTATTGGAGTGATTAGGGTTGAATCATTGATTGCATTGATACTGCACATGGTACATATATAGCACTACTGGAAAACAGGTCTTCGGTTCGATCTGAACAACGTCATCAGTCCCGGCCCGTCACGAACCGCGACTAGTGCTAGCACTAGTCCCGGGCCGTGAGGCCTCCAACGGCTAGAAATGGCCAAAGACACTAGTCCCGGGCCGGACTAGAGCTCTAGTCCCGGTCCGTAATACGGCCCGGGACTAATAAGCTGGAGCGGGCCAACAACTCTTTTCGGGGACTATTAGTCCCGGATCGTATCACGGCCCGGGACTAGTTGTCCATCAGTATATATACAGCTTCCTGGCCAGCTGCGCCCTAAAGCATATGGTGGCCATTTTTCTCAAAGAAGCAAGAGAGTTCATGCCATTTTTTTCTCAAGATTTAGTTTGCAACACCTAAATCCAAAGCTTTAAAAGGTTAGAACTTCATTCTTTCATCTCTTATTGCTACTTTAGCTCTATAATGCTCTAGAAGTATAGAGATATGGATCAAATGCATGCATGATCTAGAAGTAGCTAGAAGGATTTTGATATATATGTGTACAAAATTTTGATTAGGCACATAGTTACTGAAAATTGAAATGTGTAATTTTAGAGTTTCAGAGCTTAGAATGGAATGATGTTTTCACTGATAGAACAATAATAAAAAACTCCACATTTACCATGTTGATTGTTTTCTCCAATTCACAAATTGGTGCATGTAAATTTTTCAAAATTCAAAATTAATGCTCTAGAAGCTCTCAATATAACTTGTAATAATTTTATCATGTTGTGTAATGGTTTTTGATATACCTTTACTATAATGCAGATGGTTCGGGAATGGATGTACGGTACTGACCGACGCTCTGGCGAGTTCATTAATGGCGTGCATGAATTCATCCGTGTTGCTGATGCAAACAAGCACAATGGTTTTGTATTTTGTCCATGTAATGGATGTAGGAATCAGAAGGATTACTCTGACTCAAAAACCCTTCACAGCCACCTGTTGAAGTCCGGCTTCATGCCCAGTTATAATTGTTGGACCAAGCACGAAGAGAGAGAGGGGTTATAATGAAAGACAATGAAGAAGAGGAGGAGGATGACAACTATCATGGTTTCCCTGAGTACGGAGATATTTACATGGGGGATGCTGAAGGGGAGGATGAAGAAGAGACACAAGATAAACCCGCTGATGATCTTGTCGGACCATTGCCGATGCACAAAGAGATTTTGAAACTGAAAAGGATAGGGAGAAGTTCAATCACATGCTAGAGGATCACAAAAAGTTGTTGTACCCAAATTGCGAAAATGGTCTGAGAAAGCTGGGCAGCACACTGGAATTGCTGCGATGGAAGGCTGAGTGTGCTATACCTGACTCCTCATTTGAAAAGTTGCTGAAAATGATGAAAAATATGCTTCCAAAAGATAACGTATTGCCCGCCAGTACGTACGAAGCAAAGAAGGTTGTCTGCCCTCTAGGTTTAGAGGTTCAGAAGATACATGCATGCCCTAATGACTGCATCCTCTACCGCGGTGAGGAGTATGAGAATTTAGATGCATGCCCGGTATGCACTTCACTTCGGTATAAGATTAGACGAGATGACCCTGGTGACGTTGAGGGCGAGCCCCCCGGAAGAGGGTTCCTGCGAAGGTGATGTGGTATGCTCCTATAATACCACGGTTGAAACGCTTATTCAGAAACAAAGAGCACGCCAAGTTGTTGCGATGGCATAAAGAGGAACGTAAGTCAGATGGGATGTTGAGACACCCCGCTGATGGGTCGCAATGGAGAAAAATCGATAGAAAGTACCCAGACTTTGCAGATGACGCAAGGAGTTTAAGCTTTGGTCTAAGTACAGATGGCATGAATCCCTTTGGGGAGCAGAGCTCCAGTCACAGCACCTGGCCCGTGACTCTATGCATCTATAACCTTCCTCCTTGGTTGTGCATGAAGCGGAAGTTCATTATGATGCCAGTGTTGATCCAAGGTCCGAAGCAACCCAGCAACGACATTGATGTGTACCTAAGGCCATTAGTGGAAGAACTTTTACAGTTGTGGCACGAACCCGGGATACGTGTGTGGGATGAGCACAAGCAGGAAGAATTTAACCTCCGAGCATTGCTTTTCGTAACAATCAATGATTGGCCTGCTCTTAGTAACCTTTCAGGACAGTCAAACAAGGGATACAATGCATGCACACACTGTTTAGATGAGACTGAAAGTATATATTTGGAACATTGTAAGAAGAATGTATACAATGCACATCGTCGATTTCTTTTGGCCAAGCATCCCTTAAGAAAGAAAGACAAGCATTTCAACGGTCTGGAATATCACGAGACGAAGCCTAAGGAGCGTACTAGTGCTGATATATTTGATATGGTCAAAGATTTGGATCAACTGGTAACCTTTGGAAAGGGTCCTGGAGGAAAATCTGTTCCGAAAGACACTGAAGGACACGCACCCATGTGGAAGAAGAAATCTATATTTTGGGAGCTACCATATTGGAAATTCTTAGAGGTCCGCTCTGCAATCGATGTGATGCATGTGACGAAGAATCTTTGCGTGAACCTGCTAGGCTTCTTGGGCGTGTATGGGAAGACAAAAGATACACCGGAAGCACGAAAGGACCATCAACGTATGAAAGACCCAGATGGCCTGCATCCAGAATGGTTTCAAGGTCATGCCAGCTACGCTCTTACCAAACAAGAGAAGGAAATATTTTTTGAATGCCTAAGCAGTATTAAGGTCCCGTCTGGCTTCTCGTCGAATATAAAGGGAATAATAAATATGGCAGAAAAAAGTTCCAAAACCTAAAGTCTCATGACTGCCACGTGATTATGACGCAAATGCTTCCGATTGCATTGAGGGGGCTTCTACCAGATAATGTTCGAGTACTCATTGTGAAGCTATGTGCATTTCTCAATGCAATCTCTCAGAAGATAATCAATCCTGAAGATCTACCACGGTTACAGAATGATGTGGTCCAATGTCTTGTCTGTTTTGAGTTGGTGTTCCCACCATCCTTCTTCAATATTATGACGCACCTGCTGGTTCACCTAGTCGAAGATATTTCCATTCTCGGTCCTGTATTTCTACACAATATGTTTCCCTTTGAGAGGTTCATGGGAATCTTAAATAATTATGATCGTAACCGTGCTAGGCCAGAAGGAAGCATCTCCAAGGGCTATGGAACAGCGGAAGTCATTGAATTTTGTG
This sequence comes from Avena sativa, assembly GCA_916181665.1. Classification (NCBI taxonomy): domain Eukaryota; kingdom Viridiplantae; phylum Streptophyta; class Magnoliopsida; order Poales; family Poaceae; genus Avena; species Avena sativa. The sequence goes on along the minus strand of OV702279.1, from coordinate 376,172,138 downwards.
TGGACTTTGTTCCTGACCTTAAGTCGATTGGTCTTCCTCAATCGCAGTATGAGGGGAGACTGAGTGGAAAGGGTACTCTAGGAAGGAAATCAATAATATGTAGGGACGGACATTCTTACACCGAAGCACATTACACCGTTCTACAGAATTCTATCTTGGCAGCCCCATATATCGAGAAACACAAGAAAATCTTATGCTCCAACAACCCTGGAAAGCATGACTCTTGGATTAGAGATGAACACATGAAGAGTTTTGGCGGTTGGTTGCAACATCTCATAAAAAACAACACTCTTGGAGATCAGCTATACTTGTTGTCTAGGTCACCATCTTCGACTATATCGACTTTCCAAGGGTACGAGATAAATGGGTATACATTTTACACGATAACCCAAGATAAAAAGAGCACCAACCAAAACAGTGGTGTCCGCTTTGATGCAACAGACAACAATGGGTCAAAGACCACATATTATGGTTACATAGAGGAGATATGGGAACTTGACTATGGACCTACTTTTAAGGTCCCCTTGTTTCGGTGCAAATGGGTCAAGCTGACAGGAGGAGGGGTTGAGGTAGACAAGAAATACGGAATGACATCGTTGGATCTCAACAATCTTGGGTACTTAGACGAACCATTCGTCCTAGCCAATGATGTGGCTCAGGTTTTCAATGTGAAGGACATGTCTACCAAACCTAGAAAAGGAAAAAATAAGAAAAAGAATACATCAGACGATGAGCCAAAGCGCCACATAGTTCTTTCAGGAAAAAGAAACATTGTGGGAGTGGAGGACAAGACAGACATGTCAGAAGATTGTGATAAGTTTCATGAAATTCCGCCCTTCGCGGTGAAGGATGACCCAAGCATCATGTTAATGAATGAAGATGCTCCATGGATACAACAGTGGATCTCAAAAATCTTGGTTATAGAGATGAACCATTCGTCCTAGCCAATGATGTATCTCAGGTTTTCTATGTGAAGGACATGTCCTCCAGACCGAAAAAAGAAAAAATATGCAAACGAATACATCATATGATGAGCCAAAGCGTCACATAGTTCTTTCAGGGAAAAGAAACATCGTGGGAATCGAGGACAAGACAGACATGTCAGAAGATTATAATAAGTTTGATGAAATTCTGCCCTTCACAGTGAAAACTGACCCAAGCATTCCGTTAAGTAAAGAAGATGCTCCATGGTTACGTCTGAAGCGATCATAAGGAAGGACATATGCCAAGAAGTTCATACTCATATTATGTAACTCTAGTTCATGTCTTTCGCGGTTTATGGCTTCACCGAAGGATATCTTTCGCGGTTTGTGGCTTGACCGGGACTATATATAGGGGGCCTTTAGTCCCGGTTTTGTAGTCTCAGTTTTTAATATTAATAAATGTCTTGAGTGTTAGTCCCGTTTTATGGCTGGACCGGGACTATGAAGAATTTGTCCCGATTCGTACTTACCATTAAGATCTGATCTCCAAACGCGCGCGGTCACATATTAGGGAGTGCCTCTATGACCAGTTTCTTGGAGATGCCGGAGGACTGGGATCCGGCGGCATCTCCCTGAAACTGGTCGTAGTGGTGTCCCTGCTCTCAAAAACCATCTTGCAGCTTGTAACTTCTCTAACTAGATCAATACACCTGGGAGCTAACTAATTTCACATATTAGAGAGTGCCTCTATGACCAGTTTCTCGGAGATGCCGGAGGACTGGGCTCCGTCGGCATCTCCCTGAAACTGGCCGTAGTGGTTTCCCTGCTCTCGAAAACCATCTTGCAGCTTGTAACTTCTCTAACTAGATCAATACGCCTGTGAGCTAACTAATTTCACATATTAGGGAGTGCCTCTATGACCAGTTTCTCGGAGATGCCGGAGGACTGGGCTCCGTCGGCATCTCCCTAAAACTGGCCGTAGTGGTGTCCCTGCTCCCGAAAACCATCTTGGAGATGCCTCAAACTGGCTAGAGGACTGGACTCACAAGGATGCCTATTTATAGTACAAGCAGCTCGGCATAATGTCGACACTCACGACATAATGTCGACACTCACCCCTATTATTAGTGCTGACTCATGTTTAGTCCCGGTTGGTGTCTCCAACTGGGACTAAAGGTTCATCTTTAGTCCCGGTTGGTGACACCATCCGGGACAAGGTAAAAGCCGCACGACATAATGTCGACACTCACCCCTATTATTAGTGTTGTCTGGCCCAGTCTGCCGCAATCCCTTCAGTCGCGGTTGGTTTCTCCAACCGGGACTAAAGATGAACCCTCTCTTTATATAGGCATTTCCCTCTATTTATTAGGTAACACTCAAGACATTTATTAATATTAAAAACCGGGACAAACCGGGACTAGCTAACACTCAGGACTAAAGCCGCCCCCTTTAGTCATAATCATGCCTAGTCCTATAGTACGCAGCTTCAGGGTCTTCTTCGTCATCGTCATCATCATCGTCACCTACCACTCCGGGGATCCTCAGCCCATCCATGGCATATACCAGGGGCCATTCCAGCCTCGGATTCACGGCGGGCGGGGGAGGGGTCTCCTGGAAGACGATGCCGCTACCGCCGGGACGGTGTGGGGACTTTTTGTGGCTCTATGGCGGGTGGACTCATGGGCACCGCATGCGAGGATGGTATCCCCCGGCGATGTAGCGCATCACTCCGATCATAGTACGGTTCGCCTACCACAGACGACGACCGGCTTCGTTGTGGTTCACCGATGGCGGGCCATCAGCCTTGTACCTGGCGAGCTCCCTTTCCCGCCTATTAGCGAAGATGGCATTCCAGGTGTCGTAGTTGTCGGGATCCCACTGGGGATCCATCCGCTGCTCCGGCGTGAGCTCGTGGTAGAAGTGGTTTGTGATGGCCGCCTGGCGTGCAGAACCTTGAGGGACAGGAGGGACAGGAACCCCTCCAGCGCTCAGCATCCAGCCGGCGTGCGGCCGGTAGCCCGGCGGACAAGGTTAGTTGGAGGCGCACAGCGCCTCGGTCTCCTCGAGGGTCAGAATGGCCCAGTAGGCGTTGTCCATTGTTCTAAGAGAGGAAGGTGTGGATGTGTGGATAGCCATAGAGCGATCGCCCTAAATATAGAGGGAAAGGGCGGGAAAACTTGGCATGAAGCTTTGGGAAATGGCGGGAAATATCTTCACTCCCGGTTAGTGACTACATCCGGGACTAAAAGCTCTCGTAGAAAGGAAAGGGCGGGAAAACTTGGCGGGAAGCGGTGGGAAATGGCGGGAAATATCTTTAGTCCCGGTTTGTGACTACAATCGGGACTAAATGGATATTATATTAAGATTCTTTATATTTTTTGATAATAATAGACATATTATTTGTGTTATTTGGATTATTATAATAAAAGATATGATTTTCCAAAGTTTTTATATTTGATTTGAATTAAAAAAAGAAAATTTACAAATTAAATAATTTATAAATAATGCAAACAGATAAATGGATATTATATTAAGATTCTTTATATTTTTCTAATAATAATAGACATAATATTTGTGTTATTTGGATTATTACAATAAAAGATATGATTTTCCAAAGTTTTTATATTTGATTTGAATTAAAAAAAGAAAATTTACAAATTAAATAATTTATAAATGATGCAAATAGATAAATGGATATTATATTAAGATTCTTTATATTTTTCTGATAATAATAGACATATTATTTGTGTTATTTGGATTATTACAATAAAAGATATGATTTTCCAAAGTTTTTATATTTGATTTGAATTAAAAAAAGAAAATTTACAAATGAAATAATTTATAAATGATGCAAACAGATAAATGGATATTATATTAAGATTCTTTATATTTTTCTGATAATAATAGACATATTATTTGTGTTATTTGGATTATTACAATAAAAGATATGATTTTCCAAAGTTTTTATATTTGATTTGAATTAAAAAAAGAAAATTTACAAATCAAATAATTTATAAATGATGCAAACAGATAAATGGATATTATATTAAGATTCTTTATATTTTTCTGATAATAATAGACATATTATTTGTGTTATTTGGATTATTACAATAAATGATATGATTTTCCAAAGTTTTTATATTTGATTTGAATTAAAAAAGAAAATTTACAAAAAAACAATTAGTCGCGGGTCGTGGCTGGGCCCGGGACTAAAGGATGCCTGCGCGCGAAAAAGAAGCGGCCGAAAAAACCCTTTAGTCCCGGGCCGTGGCTTAACCCGCGACTAAAGGGGGGTTAAGCCACGGCCCGGGACTAAAGACCCTTTAGTCCCGTCCCGTGGCTTAGCCCGAGACTAAAGGGGTGGGAGTATAAGTAACTTGCTTCCACCCCTTGCCTCCCCCACCCAGCACTTGGCAAAATCGACGAGGAGACGCAGACGACGGCGAGAGCTCGATCGACGCAAGGGAGGTGCTGCCGGATTCCACCGCGCCGCCGCCCTCGTCTCCGGCCGCCCCGCCGTGCCGCCACGCGCCGTGACGCCGACCCGCACCATGCTGCCGCGCGCCTCGCCGTGTCGCCGCGCGCCGCCGCGCCGTAAGTGCCGCCACTCCGCCATGCCGCCACGCGCCGTCCCGCCGCCCGCAACGCCGCCGCCTCGACGTGCATTTTTTAGGAATTTTTAGTTTCTTTTTTTATATCTTAGTAGCATTTTTAGTATCTTAGCATTTAGTTTCTTTTTTTAGGAATATATAATTGCTTTTAGTTTCTTTTTTTTAGAATATATATTTGTTTATATAATTGTTTTTAGTTGTTTTTAGGAATATATAATTGTTTTTAGTTTCTTTTTTTAGGAATATATAATTGTTTTTAGTTTCTTTTTTTAGGAATATATAATTGTTTTTAGTTGTTTTAGGAATATATAATTGTTTTTAGTTGTTTTTAGGTATATATAATTGTTTTTAGTTTCTTTTTTAGGAATATATAATTGTTTATATAATTGTTTTTAGTTGTTTTTAGGAATATATAATTATTTATATAATTGTTTTAGTTGTTTTTAGGAATATATAATTGTTTATATAATTTTTTAGGATTAGGATTATTGTTTTAGTGATTTTTTTGTTTTATTTATTAACATTAGAATTAGGATTAGGATTAGGGTTATTTTTTTGTTTAAGTTATTATAATTAGGATTATATTGTTTTAGTTATTAGGATTATTGTTTTTTCTAACCTGTTTAACTCTCTTTTTGTTATAGATAGTTAAGTCATGGATCCATCCGAATATCCTGGTCGCATCGGTGAAGGTTTTCTTCAGGGCATGATAAGAGGTGAAGACATTACTACCGACGCCGAAGATATTTTTCTCGAGGAAGATATTTCCTCATATCTGAATCCATCCGGTGATGGACTAGAGGAAAACCTAATGTACCAAGGGGAAGACCAGATGGACGAAGGGCAAAGAAATAACAACAATAATGATGGCCCCTCGACAGGATTCGGCGAGGTATATATATATAAAGTTTCGTGTTACCTCTATTCATTAACTGATCTAGATATATATTAATCACTCTCTCTTCTTCTTTTAGCCCACCGGATCGAAGCAATCGACAGCTCGAACGAAACGACGGCCGAACAAAAAGTTGGATGGTAATCAGAGGTTCACCATCGAAGAAATAAATGATGATGGTGAACCGATTGCTCCAGAGAAGCACCGGAGGATGTTTATAAATCAATGCGGGGTGCTTGTTAGGGACAACCTGCCGATCACCATCCAAGAATGGAATAAGTCAAAGAAAGCCGGTGAAGAATCCAACAACTATGTCACCGATGATGCCAAAGATGACCTTTGGCAGAAGCTCATAGCGCATTTCACACTACCTCCAGAGTATGAGAAATTTGAGGTAGATGGTATTACCCCAAGGCCGGGTGGGCTTGAAAATAGAGCGAAAGTCAAGGAGTGGGCACTAAGCAAGATGGCTGAACTGTACCGGAACCACAAGAAAAGTTTATACGCGAAATATGTCGCGAAAAAGAAAACTCTAGACTTCAAAGGAGTAAATGAGAAGTTGAGAGAACAGTGGCCCGATTTTGTAAAGTACAAGCAATCTGATAAAGCAAAGGCAAAGTCGGAAAAGAACGCGTTAAATGCTTCCAACAAGAAATACCATCATAAAATGGGGACGGGTGGCTACAAGAGTGTCGTCCCTAAGTGGGAAACTATGGAGAAGAACATGAGGGCTAGAGGCATCACTCCTGGTATAGATGGATGGCCCGAGAGGTCAAAGCACTGGTGGTACGGGCACGGGGGATCCTTGGACCCAGAAACAGGGAAGACATTATTTCATGAGAAAATTCTAAAACCCTCCCAAGACCTTATTCAAGCAATGAACGATGCTCAATTGGGATTGTTCCGTCCCGAGAGAGAGAACGACAAGCTGACACGCGCCCTAGGGAATCCTGAAAAGGGAGGACGAACACGAGGCAAAGGCGCCGGTGTCTCGTGGAAGAAAGGGTTTCCTCAGTACGATGCCAGTTACAGAAGCCGTCAGAGAAAGAAGGACCGGGAGGCAGACCGGATCTCCAGGGTAGAGCAGGACCTAGCTGATCTGAAGAACCTCATGCATGAAATTAGCCAAAGGCCGCCATCGTCAACTCACCCGCAGTCTGATGATCCTGCATTGGATCTTAGCTAACGGAGAAGCAGCGTGGCTTCCACGGAGGTCCGTGCTGATGATCAAGCACTGCTGGATGATGCACCGGCTCCTCACTACCCCGTGGATGATGTCAGAGAGATGGCACAATGTGAGCTACATCAGCCAATGAACAACCTGTCCTTCAAGGTGGCGATCGCCACTGCTTTACCTTGTCTAACTGGAGCACTCCACCATTCACTTCCGATTCCACCAGGCAATGCTCGTGTCATGGTGGATGACATAGTGGAGGATTTTGCGGACCTAGATATTGAAATCGCTACGCCTGAAGGCCTTACGAGACTAGTAGATGTCAAGCGCAACATCATTCTATGGAATAAGAAGTACATCAAGTTTCCAGGCTCGGCGCCAAGGCCACCGACTCCAAGGAATCCAAATCCACCCCGCATCGAATATCGTCAACCTCCAAATCCACCCCAACCCGATTATCGCCAACCTCCAAATCCACCCCACCCCGCTGACGATCGCCGCAGCAGGAGTACATCAACTCGATCTCCGCCTCCGCCTTCGTGCAATACTACTACCTCGTAGAAGAAACGGAAGTTCGACGGTCCCCCGCGCCCCACATCGAAGAAAATTCAAATGCCGAAGATAGTCGATATCCCGCCGGCTCTTCCAAAGAGACCTTATGACAAGACCGATGAGGAAACTAACGCGGATGTGGCTGCCCAAGTTATGGCGCATTTTGCACCCAAAAAGCCTGAGCCAAAGCCGGTATATAACGAAAAAACCAAAAAGTGGGCTAAGTCCTTTCTAGAGCAACCATCCCAGATATCGATGAATCTGGAATCAGACTATGACCGGGAGATTATTAAGCAAGCACAGAAAAAAAAATCACAAATGCAAAAAGCGGGAAGCAAGTTGCCCAGCTCGGAGCACAGAAGAATCAATCGGTCGCCCCGCTCAAAGTCATTTCAGACCTCGGCAAGGCCTTCAGAGCTGAAATGGATATGGACATGCAAATAATGGACCCTAGAGCCCGTAATAATGCTACACTTGTGGGAATCACTGTATCGCAGGCCAAAGCACTTGCTAACGAAGCAAATATGTCTCTTGGTCAATATTTAGGCTATGAAGATACGCTAGTGGGTCAGATAGTAAGGCAGTATGTCCAAGGGGAGCCTCTAGTCAGTAATGAGGAGCTCGTGCGTCTATCCACACATATGCGAAATCTGCATGAATGGTACATGTCGCAAGCAAAAAAAAAGCATCATAAAGATTGGTTTCCGGTGGACGTTAGAAAGGAGCATCAGTTCAAACCATACTCGATACAGGTTCAAATGACCGAACTGTTTCAGTTATACAACCAGCGCGCCCTCGACAAATCTATCACTGGTTGCTACTGTCTGTAAGTTATTTATTTCTATAATTAAGTTTGTAGCTTTAGCTCATTCATTGCATTTAATATATTATCCTAACTATATATCTTTTTGTATGATGATATTATATTCCGCAGAATGAAGATGCTTGAATGCAAAATAGCTAGAAGATACGACGTTGGGTTCATTGACCCATATATCATTAATGAATATACGTTAAAGAATCACCCAAAGACGTGGAGGAAGACCTGTGCAGGTTCTTAACCGAGCATAATTTTGTTAAGGAAATACTATTTCCTTACAACTTCAAGTGAGTATTTATATCTTGTACACATTTTATTTTTGCTTACTGGATGAGCTATGCATGTATGCTTATGTAAATGTCCGCAGATTCCACTGGATCTTGCTAAACATTCAAGTTGACAACTCCCTAGTTGAAGGCCACGACTCATTAAGTTGGGACCAAGAGCAGTGGAGCGACATGAAAGCAATGCTCCATAAGTAATTTCAATCATTATCGCATTATATCGTCCTCTTTCATTCATTTCCTGATATCAAGTAACTAATAACTCCTTTGTTCATTTTCTTTGCCGAGCAGGTGTTGCACACGGTTCAGACAGAAAATACCAGGTCCATTCAAATAGGAGTTAAATTATAAAATGGTGAAGAGTTTACAGCAGCCACCGGGAACTCATTTATGTGGATACTACGTATGCGAGTACATCCGCGAGTTGACCAGTGAGCGGAAAGTTGACTCACATTATATTTATGATTTACGGGAGAAACTAGAGCCAGACCAGCGCATAAGAGCAATTCAAGAGGAGCTGGCGGGATTTATGATGAAGGAAGTCCTTGATATACATGGAGAGCATTATGCGGATGACGTGGAACTCGATTTTCCTTAGTCATCTTCATGTAGCTGATATGATATATATATTCATCAATGACCATGTAATTTCAAAACATTTCTTCCTATTGATATGATTGATTATATGTATGCTTGCAAGGGATCAATTAATTATATAAACGCATCGACGTGTAGTGTGTATGTAGTAGCGTATAACATGTATACTGAAATATATGTTTGAATTATAGTGAAACACAAAACGAAAAATGAACGAAATGGCAAAAAAAAGGAAATACACAATCTCTACCGCGACAGAGAAATGTGGTGTTTCTCTTCCGCGGCAGGAAACCTTTTAGTCCCGTGTGGTGTTATAGCCCGGGACTAGAGGGTTTCCGCCCCCCGCGGCGCTGAAACAGCCACGTGGCTGTTATCAGTCGCGGTCCTTTGCGAGCCGGGACTAGAGGGGGGCCTCTAATCCCGTTTTCGCAGTCCCGGGCCCAAAATCGGGACTAGAGCCCGTTGCGGCCCGGGACTACAGCCCTGTTTTCCACCAGTGTAGGTACAAGGGGTGTGACCGGGTCTAGTCTCCCAATACGTACAAGGGGAGAGAGACGCTACAGGTACAACGTACAAGCCCTATCCTATACACGTACAACATGTTCAACACCCCCTGCAGTCGAAGCATCATCGGTGACGCAAAGACTAGACCGAAAGCCCTCGAAGGTCGAGGTAGGAAGGCCCATTCGTCATTACATCGGCGAACTGCTGATCGGTGGGTACATGCAACACTCGAACACGACCTAGGGCGACATGCTCCCGAACAAAGTGGATGTCGAGCTCAATATGCTTCGTCCGTCGTTGGTGAACAGGGTTAGCCGAGAGGTATACCGCAAATATATTGTCACAGTAGACAATAGTGGCCTTGGGAACCTCGCATAACAACTCCGGTAGAAGCTATCGGAGCCAGGAGCACTCGGCTACAGCATTAGCCACGGCCCTGTACTCAGCCTCGGCGCTCGAGCGTGACACCGTGGGTTGTCTCTTGGATGACCAAGAGATCAAGGAGGGCCCGAGGTAGACGCAGTAGCCTGAGGTGGAGCTCTGGTGTCAGGACACTCAGTCCAGTCGGCATCAGAGTAGGCGACGAGGCTGGTGTCTGGAGATGCCTTCAAGGTGAGCCCCATGGCCATGGTTCCACAGATGTACCAAAGAATCCGTTTCACCAGGGCCCAATGAGTGTCACGCAGGGCATGCACGTGGAGACAGACCTGCTGAACAGCATACTGGAGATCGGGTCGTGTCAGCGTGAGGTACTAGAGAGTGCCGACGATGGAGCGATAAAAGGGGGCATCGGACGCCGGAGAGCCCTCGACGGCGGATACCTTGGCCTTCGTATCGACAGGCATGGAAGCAGGTTTGCAATTAAGCATGTCTGCTTGCTCCAGAAGCTTATGTGCATACTTCTGCTGATGCCGAAAGAAGCCTGTGTTGCGGCGTACCACCTCGATGCTGAGGAAGTAGTGGAGGGCCCCCAAATCCTTGAGGGCGAACTCGGTGTTGAGCCGAACTGTGATCTGCTACAGTAGTGTTGGCGAAGAAGTGTTAGAATGATGTCGTCGATGTACAGGAGAAGGTACGTGGTGGCGGCTCCCTGGTGATACACAAACAGGGAGGCATCAGACCGAGTGGACTGGAACCCCTGCTGCTGGAGAAAGGCCGCAATACACTGGTACCAGGCACGAGGCGCCTGCTTCAGCCCGTAGAGGGAACGGGAGAGCAGGCACACATGGTCCGGATAGGCGGTGTCGATGAAACCAGTAGGCTGCTGACAGAACACCTACTCGGCGAGATGTCCATGCAAGAAGGCATTGGAGACATCGAGCTGGTGAACAGGCCAGGCGCGAGAAGCAGCAAGCTATAGGATGGCGAATCGTGCCCGGTTTAACAACCGGGGCAAAGGTGTCGATGAAATCCACGCCGGCACGCTGGCGGAAGCCGCGCACTACCCAACGCGCCTTGTAGCGCTCAAGAGAGCCGTCTGGGCGAGTCTTGTGGCGGAACACCCACTTGCCAATAATGATGTTGGCATGAGGGGGTCGCAGGACAAGCTGCCACGTGCGGTTGTGCTGTAGGGCGTCGAACTCCTCACGCATGGCGGCTAGCCAGTTCGGATCCCGAAGGGCTGCGCGAGCGGAGGAGGGCAGTGGAGACGAGGACGAGGTTGACATGGCGCAGGCGTACTCATCGACGGTGTAGCGCGTGTTGGGACGAAAAGTCCCAGTCCGAGCCCGTGTGACCACACCGGTGAGAGGTGCAGCCACGGCGGGTGTAGCCGAAGAGGAGACCGGCGAGGTGGAGGTCGATCTGGGCTCCGAAGGCGCCGAGGGCGCAGCCGGGGCTGCGGTGCTATAGGGCGCGGACGAGGCCGAGGGCGCGGGATGTGACCCGCCAGGTGAGGAGGGTACCGATGATGGTACCTGCTGAAATGGGAACACAAGCTCATCAAAGTAAATGTGTCGCGAGGTGTACACGTAGTGGGACACTGGATCATAGCACCGGTAACCTTTGGTGTTGGGAGGGTAACCGAGAAAGATACACAGAACCGACCGCTGAGCGAGTTTATGAGGAGTGGTGGACCAAGTGCTAGGATAACAAAGACACCCGAAGATACGTAGGCCATCATAAGACGGGGGTACACCAAAGAGAAGCTGATGAGGAGCATAGTTCCAGTGAGGACTGCATGGGCGGATGTTAAGCAGAAGGGTTGCGGTGGCAAGAGCATCAGGCCAAAAACGAGGGGGCACGTTGGAGTGAAAGAGCAACGTGCGGACGCAGTCGTTAAGAGTGCGAAGGATGCGCTCAGCACGGCCATTCTGCTAGGACGTGTAAGGGCAAGTGAGACGAGGAGTGGTGCCGTGAGAAGCTAAGAGGTGGCGGATGGCAGTGTTGTCAAACTCTTTGTCGTTGTCAGTTTGCAGGGCAAGGACGGGACGGGACGACCGAACTAGGTGGCGACATATGAATAAAAGGTAGTGAGGATGGCGAGGACGACGAACGTGCGACGCAACGGGAAAGTCCACACATAATGAGAAACATCATCTAAAATCACCAAATAATAGATATAGCCCTTGTTGCTAGCAACCGGGGATGTCCAAACATCGCAATGCAATAGCTGAAACGGAAAGGTCAAAATAGTGGTTGACGCACTAAATGGGAGACGAACATGCTTGCCAAGACGACATGCCTCACAAGTGTGGTGTTCAGTTGTATTATATGAGAATGAAAAACTCTGAAGAATCTGACGCAAGACGGTGGAGTTGGGATGACCGAGACGAGCATGCCAGAGGTCGACGCTAGTGGCAAAGGAGGCTGGACGAGTGGTGGTGGTGGTGTAGGGATGCACCGGGTAGAGCTCGTCGAGGCTATCACATCGGTGGAGAACCATCCGTGTTCGGGCATCCTTCACAGAAAAACCAACAGCGTCAAATTCAATAGTAATAGGATTCTCACGAGCAAGGCGACGAATAGAAACAAGGTTCGTAACTAAGTCAGGGGAGACAAGGACATTAGACATGGTAATAGGAGTGGAGGTGGACGGGAAGGACCGATGACCGACATGTGTAATGGGTAAGGAGGAATCGTTACCGACGGTGATACGAGTAGAGGTATGAACGGGAGTGGAAGACGTAAGGTTACCGGGCTGAGAACTCATATGTGTGGTGGCACCCGTGTCCATATGCCAGTCACCGCCGCCACGTAGTTGCTGGGGGACGGCGCCGAGTGCAGTGCGGCGAGGAGGGCGGGGTCCCATGGAGGTGTTACCTGTGGCGGGTAGGGCCCGCCATACGGCGGCGTGGCAAAGCCACCCGCGCCCGGCGATGCAGGGAAGGCCTGATAGGGTGCGTCGTGGGGTGCAGCACCGAAGTCCGGGTACGGGAAACCGTGGGGTGCAGCAGCCGGGCCGGCGAAGTACGCCTGGTGACTCGACGGGTGGGGCCCGAAGAGGCTCGGTGCGGGTGTCCTTGGTACGGGCATGGAGTAGGCATGAACAACACCCGTCCATGGGTTGGCGCCATAGGTCCAGGGCGGGGCGGGCTGGGGCGGTTGTGGCGCCCCCCCGGACGGCTGGCCGCCCCCTTGCGACTGCTGCGGCTGCGTCTGCTTGCGGACCCCGCGACGGTTGCCACAACGCCCACCTGGCTGCAGTTGCGGAGCAGCGGGGGCGCGGGGTGGGGCCCCGGTGGCGGGTGAGGAGCGGTGGGTGGCGGCCCGCCACGGGAGGTGCCGGCGGCGAGTGCCTGATGCTGCACGTGCTTCTTGACGCCTTTCATCCGGCGTTCCTCCAGCTTGAGGTAGGCGACAAACTTGGGAAAGGAGGGTTCCGTCATCAAGGTGAGGTTGGCAGCGGCATGGCCGAAGTCCTCGTTGAGGCTGGCGGTGAGCGTGCTGAGGAGGAGTTCGTCGTTAATCTTCGTGGCGCTGTCACGCAGCTCGTCCGCCAGCTGCTTGTGGCAGCGACAATACTCATCAACGGACTTGTCGTCCTGATGGCAGTCAAAGAAATCTTGCCGCAAGAAGACATGGCGCTGGATTTTTTTGTCGGTGAAGAGGCCGTTGAGCTTGACCCACACGACACGTGCATCATCGGTGTCGCTGACCACGGTATGAAAGAGATCCCGCGAGATGGTGGTGAAGAACCAGCGGATGAGCGTGGCCTCGACCATGGTCCACTCGGGGTCGTCGACCATCTGGCGCGAGTCGACGAAGCCGTCGATGTGGTCCACGAGGTTCTCCTCGCGGAAGAGGAGCGAGAAGTACGTCTTCCAGGGGTAGTAGGAGGAGTTGGTGGCGTCGAGGGTGATAGGGACGCAATCCCTGATGTTGATGTCGCGGATGTCGGTGGGATCAGGGCCGGCGAACGGATTGGAGAGGGAAGAGGCGACGGACATGGTGACAACGAGGAGAGGGAGCGGCGGCGCGGGAGGAGGGCACGGCGGCGGTTGGGTTGGGATGGCGGCTGCGGGAATAGGGCAGCGGCTCGAAAGGAGGACGGCGGCGGCGTGGGGCGGCGGCTAGGGTAGGCGGAAGCGAGGGTTTAGGATAGGTAGATATCTGATACCATATTGGAGTGATTAAGGTTGAATCGTTGATTGCATTGATAGTGCACATAGTACATATATAGGTATAAGGGGTGTGACCTGGTCTAGTCTCCCAATACATATAGGGAGAGAGATAGAGAGAGGCGCTACAGGTATAACTAAGTACATGCCCTATCCTATACACGTACAACATGTTCAGCAGGCACGAATCCTTGGCAGCCTGGGCAAGGCGTCGAATGGCAAACATCATCGCTCCCATATAAACGAAACAGATTTTCCTTTTCTGCTTCTGCGTGTTTTCCATTGAAACGTGTGTCAGCCAGAGCGCACCCTAAACTGCCAGGTTTGCCACCGGCATCAGGCATCCGGCAGATTCAGTCAGGCCTACTACTACTTCTTGGGGAACTGCATGCACTGACTTCTAGCCCCAACACATGATTCAGTCAGGCCTACTACTACTTCTTGGTGTACTATACGTGGCAATGTTGACTCGATCTTGAAAAAAAAAGGTTATCAACAGTAAAACTCGTGACATGGTCGAGCTCTCGCTCTGCGTCGGATTATACATGAAGAAAAGGCAGAGCTGAAACAGAGAAGGCCCTCCAATGCAATGCCAATGCAGTGCCACCTACGACGACATCTTTCGGTCAGATGCTTCGCGCATGCAAGTGGAGCCCTCAATCATAAAATTTAAAAGTGGTTCAGTTGCTTTCGAAATCAGGTTCTGGAAATAATCTGGTGTACTATACGCGCCAATGTTGACTCGATATTGTTAATGTGCGATTCAAAGTCTTGGCTTGCATATTGTTGACCAACGAACAGGGTTTTGCCTGGTACTTTGTCAGCTAGACGGGCCTGCTCCGGTTTGACCTCAGGAATAAAAATCGTACGCTGAAGAACACGTGGCGTCTGAAGTGGGTTGCAGTATTTTTGGCAAAAAGAAATAAGCGAGTGTAGCGGTACCGGCTTTCAGTTTCAGTTTCAGTTGAGGCGCCGACGAGCCGTTTTATTTCTTGCATTTTGTTTTTTGGGGAGCAAACCAAGTTTCGTGAAGGATTCGATTCAGCTACGTGCCGATTCTTGAGCCAGAAGAGTGCAAATCATGTGTTGGGGCTACAGATTCGGAGAGCCAACTGATCAGCTGCGTACAATTACCTACCTGTGGCAAAGCTTCTGAAACACAAACCACCGCCTAAAAAGCCAGATCTGAAACTGAATATCAAGCTTGCACGACCGACCGAGAACAAAACGTCCATGTGGTACACTCTGTCAAGACCACCACCAACCGGCCGGTCATAAATCAACGTCCACTGCACTACTAGTACCGTACAAAAATTCCAATTTATCTGAAACTTCTTTCAATTCTTTTCCTTCTTTCTTTCGTCGAACACCTTCAAATCTTCCTAGAACCATTCTGGTTTCTCTCTTTTTTCGGGATTCTTTCTTACATGTAGACCTCTAAGCGTCATAATGTCCTTAAGCGTGCATCCCTATAGTTCGAGAATGTCATAGATATAATCCCTATCAATGATCAACAGAGGGACCGAGATGCCCATGTGACCCCTATGCACTCACGATTCTCCATCTTATTGAACCTTAAACAATATGTGTCATGTTACTTTTCTCTCTGCGATACTTGCATTGTCCGAGATTCGATCATCGATATCTCCATATCGGATTCAACCTCGTTACCGACAAATGCTACTTTAACTCGTACCAATAAGTGATCCCGTGACCTAGTCACATGTTGCGCAACATATTTGATATAACTTATTCGAGTAGGCCCGGAGTATCTTTCATCACGCGGATATACAAATCCCGCTCTTGACACATACGCCTCAACCTGCCCCTCTGAGTACTTAATCACACATTTATAATCACCGTTTCACAGAGTGACGTTTTATGCTCTCTAAGCACTCTCGGGTGACAATGATTAAATATGGTCTCACGGTCTAAGGAACAAGTCACTATGTTTCTGACAATTGTAACTGTGAACTTTGTGATATGATCGTGTTGCAACAATCTTCTGCGGAACAGTGTCCACCATCTCATTCTCCAATAAGATGGCTCCATTATCAATAGGTGCCAAAGCACCAACATGGTCAGGAAACTTTGACCATCTGTTGACCAATGAACTAGTTAAATAAAGGCCACTAGGAACCTGGGTTTGTTTACATGTCACACTTATATCAATGTTTCCTATTGATATAGTTATATAGCATGATATAAAACTATTATGAACTAATGGAATGTGTTTAATAAACTCCTTTATTATTTGCCTCTAGGGAACATTTCCTTCACGAACGGTTTCAGGACCACCAGGTACCAGGTCGAGGTGCAGTTCGACCACCTCGGCCAGATGTGTCGTCGCTACTACCGTTCCGACTCCGACTCCGACCAGTAGGCTAGGATATTTGCATTCATCATGTAAGATGTAGCAATGTGGGCACCGGCCATTTGCAATGAAATGTTTTATTCGACTGATAAATATATTGCAAACAACACTACAACACGATCCTAGCTATGTGCCGCCTATGGGTCGGCAAGGCCCCATTCTTCGTTGAGAAAGCGGTAGATCACTTCCTGCGTCTACAGCTCTTCTTCGGCTTGGGGTAGGCGGGCACGCAGGTACGCGTCATCGGGATCGGTCTGCAATGCTTCCCGGAGGTTGTCAGGCACTTCTCCGAGCGCTAGAGGCCACCGATGCTCTGGCTGAAAGACATGGTTCATCACTTCCAACGAGAAACGCTTGCCGGTGGTCGTGTTGTAGTCGTAGTGAGAGCGTCGCGACCGCAGTGGGATATGGAATATCTGTGGGCTCCGCGGAATCGGAGGTGGCAACACGTCCAGTGCCACCGACGGATTCGTCCACCACAACGGCAGCGGGCGCTCGGGCACCTCTTCTCTGTCGGCGTCGGGGTTGCCACGGAGCTCGTTGGGTAGACGCCGGCGGCCAGGCATGGTTATTTGTGTTAGGGGCGGTGCGGGTCTGGTCGAAGATATCTCGGCGACCTCCCCTTTTTGGCCGGACCTGGACGCGGCGGGAAACGCGCAGAACTGGCGGGAGGCGACGGGAAAGAAATGTGGGAGGCCGTGGAAAGAAACAGGAAATACACCGGCGTTGGCGATGGCCAAGCGCGGACAGATGAGTCGCACCGCTGGGTGCGGTCGTATGGACATGCCAGATACTGACCCAAAAGCGACCATGATCCGACCCAAACGAACAAAAACGGACAGTACAGGTCGGCAGGTTGGGTCGGCCAGATAGAAATGCCCTAAAACGAAGAACACGTGTGTCTAAAGTGGTTGTGGGTTGCGGTATTCTGGGCAAATGAAAAGCGAGTTATAGCGGTACCACTTTTCGGTGGAGGCGCCGTTTTATTTCTTGCATTTTTTGGGAGCAAGCTAAGTTTCGTGAAGGATTTGATTCAGCTACTGATTCTTGAGCCAGATGAGTGCAATCATGCGTCGGGGATAGATCCCAAAAGACTACTGATCAGCTGTGCATAATCACTCCCTCTGTTTAGAAATATAAGATGTTTTAGGTTTAAAACACTAAAAATGTTTAGATACATCTCATTTATAAATCTAAAACATTTTATATTTCCAAATGAAGGGAGTACGTACGTGTGGCAAAGCTAACCACCGTTGAAAAGACAGATCTGAAAGTGAAACAATGTCCAGCTTGCCTTGCATTGCATGACCGACCAAGAACAATGGTCCAACGACCCGCGGTGCATGCACTCCCTCTTTCTCCTCCTTCCTCCCCTCTGCTTTGAGAGTCGCGTTCCAGCCCAAGTCGGCTCCCTCCCGAGCCCTTCTCGCCGAATTAGCAGGTGGGAGGTGACGGAGGAGGGATGCCGAAGTAGATAGGCATAGATTTAGTGGCTTTTTGCCGGTAGTGGCCTGTTTGGCCGTAGTTGGTGTTGCTCCAAATCGAGGCGGCGAGATCTAGAATCTAGGGTTCGTCCTTACCCTGCTCAAGCTCCTCTGGCCGGAGTTGGATTTGGTGAAGACGGGCGCAACACCGCCAAATAAAGCCGTTGTTCGTGTCTTCTTGCAGGTGTGGGCTTGCTCTGCTTCGTTTTCCCCTCTGGCTGGCCGTGGAGGCAGGGGGAGTTGGAGCGGTGCAGTGGAAGCCGCACGGGCGTGGGCAGATGATGATGTGATGCCTTCTCTGGCCGGCCGTGGAGGCGAGGAGAGAGGATGGCGCGGCTCGTGGTGCTCTGCGTCGGCTTGGAAGTAGGTTGCTGGTGTTCTTGTCTGTTGGTTGCGCCCCCTTTCTTCTTCCTCTGGTGGCGAGGGGAGTTGGAGTTGGGTGGGGCTGCGGGATGCGGTGCCTCGACGTCGGCAAGTCTCCATGAAGCTCAAGTTGCGGCAGATCCTAAGCGTCGGTGTTGAGCGTCGCCGCTATCTTCGGCCTAAGGGGCCGCTCCGCACCTCGAGAGCTATGGCTCCGAGGATTGTCTTCCTCCAGGCAGTTGTGCCGACACGGAGGTCTTCTGATCTCGACATGGCGACCCATCCTGTCGTCGGACCAAGTGGCGTAGTCCCCGTCGCCGTCGCCAGCGGCCATGGTTCGAGATCCAGTCTATGCAGTGGAGAAGAAGGACCTGATTGCTTTTCTTCCTCTTTATGTGAGGTCCTTCTTGTAATTTGCGAGGGCTTACTTTTTGTAAGTATCCTCTTTATAAATTTACCCACCGAGTAATGGAGCTTCTGGGGCTTTCGGGTCTCTTACCGGTCAAAAAAAAAGAACAATGGTCCACCGCTAAAAAAAAAATGGTCCATGTGGTACAGTCTGTCAAGGCCACCAACCGGCCGTTCATAAATCAACCTAGCACTAGAAGTAGTAACTACTGTGTACCGTACAGTTATCTGACAAGAACATTCTTTTTTCTGTCCGTTTCGTTCAGTTATTGCTCTGCAATGAGTGGCACTGAATGAAGTCATGAAACATTCGACACCCCTACCTTCTGTTGCTGCGTGAAGTGGACAGGAAACCGTAGCGATATTTAGGGCATGAGCGTTGGTTTAGACAGGCAATGTCTGTAATATAATTTATAGATAATATTATAGATAATTTGTATAATATAATATATCTATTTTCAGCAATATCTATGTAGGTACTCCCTTGTTTCGGTTTATAAGTTCTGCGCGTATATCTAGATTATAAATTTGATCTATATAATTTGAATTATATAATATAAAAATTATATCATTGAAAAATACAAAGTCTAAAGTTTCCGGTGATATTTTTTTTTAATATATACATCATACTAAGTTGCTCAATTTGGCGACGTAGAACTACGTGCAGGACTTGTAAACCGAAACGGAGGGAGTACAAGTTATAGACACCATTCATATACAACAACAAAATTATCATCTATAAGCTGTCTGTAAGATTTCTATAGACTGTCTACAACTTTATAGACAGTCTCACTCTCTCTCCTCTCTACATCATCAAAATCACTTATAACCTCCCCTTACAGAAAGCTTAGTCAGCACTATTGTACATGCCCAGGATCGTCGTCTATGTTCCTACTAGCACGTGTCGATTGATATCTGCCGTTCATTAAAACCAATTCCCCAACGAGCCTCGCAGCAAAAAAAAGTCTACTTCCAGAAGGTCTTGAACACCAAGCACTACCAAATACTATTTTCGGAAACATAAAAGGGAAATGATACCAATCACCTAGACCTGGGGATCGCGCAACTCGCGTCCTCCGGTTCCTTGCTCGTGTCTTTCATGGTATGCATGGCACACTACTCTCTACTCCTCCCGTGATCCTTCCTCGCGCCCAGCCTCCCACCAAACCACCACGCCACCATGGCTCCCGCCAGCGGACACCGCCTGTCCCACGCCCTGCAGCTCCCGGTGCTCCTGCCGGCAGACGCCGCCCGCCCCGTGCCCTGCCGCTCCCGGTGCTCTGTCCTCCAGGCCTCCATCCCGCGCGACGCCGCCGCTCCTCCGCCTCCATCCCGCACCTCTTTGCATAGCTCTGCCTGTTGTGCTGCTACATCTGAGCTCCGGCCATGCATACCATGAAGGGGTTTTGCAGCATAGTAAATCAAAAAAATTCTACGGATGCGAACGGGAAAGCCAAGATCTTATCTAGGAGATGCAAACAACGAGGGGGGAATAGATGAAATCTTCATACCCTTGAAGATTCGCACAGCGGAACGTTCGACGGAACTTTGGGTGATGTAGTCATACTCGCTTCTCCTTCTCGCGATCTGATCCGATCTAACACCGCAAGTGGCGATGCCTCCGAGAGATGCACACGTACCTTCTATCATAGATCCGAAGGCAAAATCTTCGTTGCCAAGAATGGATCCTTTCTAGAGAAGGAATTTCTCTCGAAAGAAGTGACTGGAAGGAAAGTAGAACTCGACGAGGTTGTCGAACCTTCTCTCGATATTGCGAGTAGCGCAGCACCGGAAGAAGTTCCTGTGATGCCTGCACCAATAAGATAGGAAGCTAATGATGATGATCATGAAACTTCGGTTGTAGTTGCTACAGAGCCTCGCAGGTCAACAAGAACTCGTACCACTCCTGATTGGTATGATCCCGTTATGAGTGTCATGTTGGTGGACAACACCGATGACCCTGCGACATATGAAGAAGCGATGATGAGCCCAGATTCCAATAAATGGCAAGAAGCCATGAAATCCGAGATTGGATCCATGTACGAAAACCAAGTATGGACTTTGGTGGACTTACCGGATGGCCGGAAGGCTGTCGAGAACAAATGGATTTTCAAGAAGAAAACAGATGCTGATGGTAATGTTACTGTCTATAAAGCTCGACTTGTCGCAAAAGGGTTTCAGCAAATTCAAGGAGTTGACTACGATGAGACTTTCTCACCTGTAGCGAAGCAAAAATCTGTGAGGATTATGTTAGCAATCGCTGCATATTATGATTATGAGATATGGCAGATGGATGTCAAAACAGCATTCCTCAATGGAGACATTGATGAAGAGTTGTATATGATGCAACCCAAAGGTTTTGTCGATCCTAAAGATGCTAACAAGGTATGCAAACTTCAACGGTCCATCTATGGATTAAAGCAAGCATCCCGAAGTTGGAATCAACGTTTTGATAAGGTGATCAAAAGTTTTGGTTTTATACAAACTTATGGAGAAGCTTGTATTTACAAGAAAGTGAGTGGGAGCTCTGTAGCATTCTTAATACTATATGTAGATGAAATATTGTTGATTGGGAATGATGTAGACCTTATTAATAGTGTCAAGGAATATTTGAATAATAGTTTTTCAATGGAGGATCTTGGCGAAGCAGCTTACATATTGGGCATAAAGATTTATAGAGATAGATCGAGACGCCTAATATCATTGTCACAAAGTACATATTTGGACAAAGTTCTAAAGAGGTTTGGAATGGAAGATAGCAAGAAAGGGTTCTTGCCCATGTTGCCCAATACGACCTTGAGTAAAACTCAAAGTCCGACAACGGTAGAAGATAGAGAAAGGATGAGTAAGACTCCCTATGCCTCAGCCATAGGATCTCTAATGTATGCCATGCTATGTACTAGACCCGACATTGCATATGCTGTTAGTTTAACTAGCAGATATCAAAGTGATCCAGGAGTGGATCATTGGACAGCGGTCAAAAACATCCTTAAGTACTTGACAAGAACTAAGGATATGGTTCTTTCTTATGGAGGTGATGAACAACTCGTTGTTAATGGTTACACCGATGCTAGTTGGAACACCGATCCGGATGATTCTAAATCACAATCTAGATGCGTATTTACTTTGAATGGTGCAGCAGTTAGCTGGAGGAGTGCAAAGCAAAGCGTTGTGGCGAGATCTTCAACTAAATCGGAATACATGGCTGCTTCATAGGCTTCACAAGAAGCGATATGGATGAAAGAGTTCATTACAGAGCTGAGTGTGGTTCCTAGTGCGCTGGACCCAATGTCTATCTACTGTGATAACATGGGCGCCATAGCCAATGCGCAAGAACCAAGGTCACACAAGAAGCAGAAGCACATCAAGCTACGTTTTCACGTTATTCGAGAACATGTCCAAGATGGGGACATAAAGATTTGAAAAGTACACACAGATCTGAATGTGGCGGATCCGTTGACTAAACCTCTCCCGAGGGCAAAACATGACCAGCACCAAACTGCCATGGGTGTTCGGTATATTACTATGTAATCTAGATTAGACGACTCTAGTGCAAGTGGGAGACTGTTGGAGATATGCCCTAGAGGCAATAATAAATGTAGTTATTATTATATCTTTGTGTTTATGATAAATGTTTACATTCATGCTATAGTAGTATTAACAAGGAAACATTAATACTTGTGTGATTTGTAAACTTAAATTGAAGTCCGTAGTAAAGCCTCTATATAATACTAGCTTGTTGGTTAATAAATGATTGTGGTTTCCATATCATGAACATTGAGATGTTATTAACAACAAGATCATATCGTTAAGAAAATGATATGGTGGACATACTCCTATAGATAAGCGTAGCATAAAGATCAAGTCATTTTAATAGTTCAATTGCTATATGCTTTCTGATACATAGTAACCTAATTCCTTTGACCATGAGATCATGCATATCACCTTTACAGGATGGATGCTTTGATGACATCAAACACCACACCGTAACTGGGTGGCTATAAAGGTGGCATTGAGTGTTCGGAAAGTATTGGTTGAGACACATGGATCAAGAGTGGGATTTGTCCATCCATATGACGGATAGATATACTCTGGGCCCTCTCGGTGAAATGTCATCCAATTAGCTTGCAAGCATGTGACTGGCTCACAAGGGATCACATATCACGGGAACGAGAAAAGAGTACTTATCAGTAACGAGGTTGAACTAGGTATGCAGAGATACCGACGATCATATGAAGGGTTTCGCGGCATAGTAAATCAAAATTTTCTACGGAGCGAACAGAGGGAAAGCCTAGATCTAATCTAGGAGATGCAAACAACGAGAGAGATTGGATTAGATCTTCATACCCTTGAAGATTCGCACAGCGGAACGTTCGTCGGAACGTGGGTGATGTAGTCGTACTCGCTTCTCCTCCTCGCGATCCGATCCGATCTAGCACCACAAGTGGCGGTGCCTCCGTGAGATGCACACGTGCAGCACCTCGACGTCTCCTCCTTCCTCGGACCAGCAAGTATGGTGGAGAGATAGATTGGATCTACAACACGACGGCGTGGTGTATATGGTGGAGAATTTCTGCAGCAGGGCTTCACCTACAAACAGTCGGGAGGGAGAGAGGAAAGCTAGCAAGGCGGCTAGGGTTTGGAGGAGAGGTGTGGGGGGTTGGTGCGCCCCCACCCCTCTTTATATAGAGGGGGGGCGCAGCCCTAGCCCCTCCCCCAAGCCCAAAGGATAAGGAGTGGGGGGCATGGACTCTCCCCTCTTCTAGAAACCCTATCTCTAGTTTAAACGATTTAAACTCTCTAGGATCGGCTGGGCCCTATGGGGCCTTGTGCCCCTGTCCCAATGCGGCCAGGACACTCCCTCATAGGCCCATTCCCCCTCCCGGAAGGTGGGGCCACGTTGGTCCCCTTCCGGAAGGTTCTAGAAGCTTCCGGTACAATACCGATTAACCCGGAACAATTCCGAACTCCAAAAACTGCATTGCCTTATATGAATCTTATTCTCCGGACCATTCCGGAACCTCTCGTGATATCCCGGATCCCATCCGATACTCTGAACAAAAATTCATAAACCAATTATCCAATCTATCCTAGCGTCGAGACACGTTAAGTGTGTGACCCTGCGGGTTCGAGAATATGCAGACATGATCTTCTATCAATAATCAACAGCGGGGTCTGGGCACCCATATTGACTCCCACACATTCATCGATGATCATATCGGATGAACCACGATGTCAGGATTCAAACAATCCCATATATATTCCCTTCTTCTCGCGATATTTTACTGGCCCGAGATTCGATCGTCGGTACCGTCATACCTAGTTCAATCTCGTTCACAGCAAGTACTTTACTCGTTCCGTAATCCGATATCACTTTGTGATTAACTCCTTAACCACATGCTTGCAAGCGGTGTTGATATCGATTACCGAGTGGGCCCGAAGTATATCTCTCCGACTTGGGAGGGACAAATTCCATCTCGATACATACAACCCAACAGATACTTTCCGATCACCTGAGAGACACCTTTATGATCACCCTCTCATAGGATGACGTTTGATGACCTCAAAGCTTTCTTCCGATACCAGGGAGTTGTATTATCTCATGGTCTAAGGAATACAATATTTGACATAGGAAAAGCTTCGCAAAGATGAACACGATGATATGATCTAATTGTTTGCTTGGTTTGGGTCTGTCCATCATATCATTCTCCAATGATATGATCTCATTATCAATTGACAACTCATGTCTATGGTTAGGAAACCTTAACCATCATTGATCAATGAGCTAGTCCATAGAGGCGTACTAGGGACACGGTGTTGTTCACAAACCACACAAGTATTAAAGTTTCCGCTTAATACAATTCTAGCATGGAATGTAAACTTTATCATGAACAAGAATTATAATAATAACATCTTTATTATTGCCTCTAGGGCATAATTCCAACATCATAACCTCGGATAAGTAAACTATCGTGAGACAAAGGGAAATTGGTATCGTATGTAAGTGGTTCATTCGATCGCAAAGTAATCGTAGAAATATGTGGGAGCCATATGAATTTCCAGATTCCTCTATTGGTTATTGTTCGGAGAAGTGTCTCGATCATGTCCGCATAATTCACGAATCGTAGGGAGACACACTTAAGGATTCGACGTTGTTTGAGTAGTTATGGAATGATGAGTAAGAGACCGAATGTTGTTCGGAGTCCCGGATGGGATTCGGGATATCACGAGGAGATCCGGAATGGTCCGGAGAATAAGATTCATATAAGGAAAGTCCTGTTTCGGGGTTGGAGAATGGTTCCGGTGTTTTCATCGGGAATGTTCTAGAAGGTTCCGGAATGTCCGACACTCCGAAGGGGAAGGGTACATGAATGTGTCATATCAAGTTGGAATGATTGCATCATATACTAGGTGTCATCGCTGAACAAAATAAAGGGTTTAATCAAATCCTAGTTTGAAAAGTCAAACGCCAATTTGAAAAGTCAAACGGCTATTTTGGGAAGTGGAGGGAAGGTGGAAACCGAGTTGGGGAGGAGTTCCTCCCCTCCACCGCCGGCCCCCTTGGGAAACCGAGTTGGGGAGGGACTCCCCTTCCCTGGCGCGGCCCCTCCACCTATATAAGGAGGGGCAGGGCTGCCCCTCCTAGCACACAACTCCACCACCCACAAACCCTAGCCCTAAGCCGCCGGCCCTCCTGCAGCCGCCGCCGCCCTAGGGCAAGCCGCCTCCGCCTAGCTAACCCTAGCCGCCGGCCAAACCTCCTCCTTGGTGTGTCTAAACCCTAGATCGCCGAGGAGCTCTCTCATAGTCCACCATACTCGCTCCGGCTTAAGGCGAAGCCCTGTGAGATCTCCCCTCTACTTTCGGTACCACGCCGTTGTGCTGCCGGAATCGCGAGGAGAGTGCTACAACCTCCACTGCCTGCTGGAACAAGGGAGAGGAAGGTCTTCATCGAGTACCGAACGTGTGACCGACTGCGGGAGCGCTGCCGGAACGTAGCGCCAGAAGGATCGTCTACGCGATCTTGAGATCGGTAAGAGTACGACTACATCACCCACGATAATCCGCTCTTGTTAAACACTTTGGAATCTTCGAGGGTGAGTTATTCCATCGACTCGTTGCTACAATCTAGTAGATAGATCTTGGCTTGTTTGTTTGTATGCGGTAGAAATTTTTTGTTTTCCATGCTACGAAACCCTACACTATTTTTAGATGTGTTAGGTTAAAAATTGAGGTGGATGGTTTCATCCCCGTGAGGAAATATTCTTTCCATATGGTGTATCTGTTGATTCCTCCAAAACTGTCGGACCATCGGTCCTGTTTTTTGTTGCTAAAAGCGTGTATCGCTGCACTGCTAATTTTCTTCCTTATCGCTAATTGTATCTTTCCCGCCGCCGTCCCAGACTAGGGGAACTGTTGCCGGCCTATGTTGGAGATATGCCCTAGAGGCAATAATAAATGTAATTATTATTATATCTTTGTGTTTATGATAAATGTTTACATTCATGCTATAATAGTATTAACAAGGAAACATTAATACTTGTGTGATTTGTAAACTAAAATAGAGTCCCTAGTAAAGCCTCTTTATAATACTAGCTTGTTGGTTAATAAATGATTGTGGTTTCCCTATCATGAACATTGAGATGTTATTAACAACAAGATCATATCGTTAGGAGAATTATATGGTGGACATACTCCTATAGATAAGCGTAGCATAAAGATCAAGTCATTTTAATAGTTCAATTGCTATATCCTTTCTGATACATAGTAACCTAATTCCTTCGACCATGAGATCATGCATATCACCTGCACTGGAAGGATGCTTTGATGACATCAAACACCACACCGTAACTGGGTGGCTATAAAGGTGGCATTGAGTGTTCGGAAAGTATTGGTTGAGACACATGGATTAAGAGTGGGATTTGTCCATCCATATGACGGATAGATATACTCTGGGCCCTCTCGGTGGAATGTCATCCAATTAGCTTGCAAGCATGTGACTGGCTCACAAGGGATCACATATCACGGGAACGATAAAAGAGTACTTATCAGTAACGAGGTTGAACTAGGTATGCAGAGATACCGACGATCATAACCTCGGATAAGTAAACTATCGTGAGACAAAGGGAAGTTGGTATCGTATGTAAGTGGTTCATTCGATCGCAAAGTAATCGTAGAAATATGTGGGAGCCATATGAATTTCCAGATTCCTCTATTGGTTATTGTTCGGAGAAGTGTCTCGATCATGTCCGCATAATTCACGAACCGTAGGGAGACACACTTAAGGATTCGACGTTGTTTGAGTAGTTATGGAATGATGAGTAAGAGACCGAATGTTGTTCGGAGTCGCGGATGGGATCCAGGATATCACGAGGAGATCCGGAATGGTCCGGAGAATAAGATTCATATAAGGAAAGTCCTGTTTCGGGGTTGGAGATTGGTTCCGGTGTTTTCACCGGGAATGTTCTAGAAGGTTCCGGAATGTCCGGCACTCCGGAGGGGAAGGGTACATGAATGTGTCATATCAAGTTGGAATGATTGCATCATGTACTAGGTGGCATCGCTGAACAAAATAAAGGGTTTAATCAAATCCTAGTTTGAAAAGTCAAACGCCAATTTGAAAAGTCAAACGGCTATTTTGGGAGGTGGAGGGGAAGTAGGAAACCTACTTGGGAAGGAGTTCCTCCCCTCCACCGCCGGCCCACTTGGGAAACCGAGTTGGGTAGGGACTCCCCTCCCCTGGCGCGCCCCCTCCACCTATATAAGGAGGGGCAGGGCTGCCCCTCCAAGCACACAACACCTCCACCCGCAAACCCTAGCGCCAGCGCCGCCACCTCCTGCTGCCGCCGCCTAGGGCAAGCCGCCGCCGCCTAGCTAAACCCTAGCCGCCGGCCTTGCTCCTCCTTGGTGCGTCTAAACCCTAGATCGCCGAGGCTCTCTCTCATAGTCCACCATACTCGCTCCGGCTTAAGGCGAAGCCCTACGAGATCTCCCCTCTACTTTCGGTAGCACGCCGTTATGCTGCCGGAATCGCGAGGAGAGTGCTACAACCTCCGCTGCCTGCTGGAACAAGGGAGAGGAAGGTCTTCGTCGAGTACCAAACGTGTGACCGACTGCGAAAGCGCTGCCGGAACGCAGCGCCGGAAGGATCGTCTACGCGATCTTGAGATCGGCAAGAGTACGACTACATCACCCACGAGAATCCGCTCTCGTTAAACACTTTGGAATCTTCGAGGGTTAGTTATTCCATCGACTCGTTGCTACAATCTAGTAGATAGATCTTGGCTTGTTTGTTTGTATGCGGTAGAATTTTTTTGTTTTCCATGCTACGAAACCCTACAGCCTATACTAATGGAACCGTCGTCGGCTGAGACACAAGAAGTTGCCCGCCTCAAGCTCGCAGGTCACTCGCATTGACACGACGAAGATTATCGCACTAAGATGATTGCCCATCGATGCACACACATGCCGTTGCGTCGGTCACGCATCGGGCGCTCAAATCGTTCTACGGCAGCGGTTGCCGACGCCCAAGAGTAGGGAGCCGCCTCCTCATCGTGAAACACAGAGAGCTTGGTTACATCCGGCAAAATTTCCATGGCGGACAGAGAAGATGGATTTGTTTTGTCTAGTGGGCCCCATGTTTCCTCTAATTAAGCTAATTGGTACTAAATAAGTGTATTAATTAACGAGTAATAATATTTCATCCCATCCCCTCAAATGCTTCATACCAAACAAAATATGGGATCATCCCAATATGGACCATCCCATCCTCAAAAATAAGAACCATCCCATTACATCCCTATGGATTCATTAACCAAACACACGCAAAAAGAACGGCTTCGTTTCCTTTTCTTTTGTCGGTGACGATGTTGACAAAGATTCTTCCGACTTCGATCAGCTCCGCTGACCCATCAAGAAAATTAGCGTCACTTCTACCGCTAGTCGGGTCAGAGATGTTTTTTTTGCTGGTGGGGTTGGGGGCTAGGTTCGTTTATGCATTTAGTTCTTTTCTTCAATCGTCTTGTTCACTACACCAAGTCGAGTGCTTGTTCTTTTAGACACTTAGATTTCGTTCTTCGTTTTCTTGGGTTATTGTACTCACTACTAACATTCTTGTTTTGAGTTCTGGCAGATGAGAATCGAAGCTAGGTTAAACTTGGAAAACAAGACTAATTTGACTCTTTCTGTTCACTGTGCATACCATGAAGTCAACCACACCGGTTAAAACTATTATATAAATCAAATTGTATTTATATTAAACTTTTATAGTTACTTATAATTCAGTGCTTTCAATAATATTAAATGGCATAATTGTTATTACTTGGTGAGCATAATTAACCACACATTAATGTTGTAAACTAATTATGATATTTTTGGTATACCATTATTCATTTACTATTTAATATGAATACACTTCTTTGTGCTAAAACTAAACATTACTTTATTCCACCACTTATGTGACACATCTTTGAATTGAATGTCCATAATGTGAGTAGCAAAAAGGGGAGAAAATTGCATACATCTATGGATTAATTCGATTTTTGGATGAATTATATTGCATGATAAGTATCATGGTAGAGACAATCAACACCTTATGCTCCAAAAAATATCATGATTGTGGTTCCCAGTGTTCGATTTGGTACAAACAATGGAAAATTCTAGAGCATATATGGTGTTGATGAAGAGCTTCTCATGGAATCATTGGCATGTTGTTTGTCCTTTTCTTTTTATGGTCAAATCTGTGTTCTTTACGAGGTGGTCAGTAACAAGTTGATAAAGTGTGTGCTTTATGCAGTTTGTATTCCAATGACATAGCAATATACCGACGAACATCAAAATATTAGTGATATTACCATGTTTTGTGTGTATATCGTTTGATGTTTTGATATGTTCTGCAATGCTTGAGATACTGATAATGCGCAAGTGCATGCCGAAAACATATACCTTGTTTTTAAATTTAGTTGTGTTGTCTTATTATTTGATTATGTTTTTAAATACTAATACTACTATTACACTGATTGTCTGTATGTGAATTTAGTGTATGTTTTACCTGAATTTAAGAGAAACAAAACATATGAAGGAAAAATCACAAGAGACCTCATGAGAAAATCCACGAGAAAGAGCACCATTGGTGCAACCAGGGGGCCACATGCCATGGTACCAAGGGTCACACTCACATAAGGGGCATGTGGCGCCCACCTTGCTTCGTCGCCACCGCCATGTGGTCGTGAGTTTTGTCTCGGCTACCGCGTCTCTATTTCAGCATGTTTGTCGTGTGAATTTGCGGATCCACTAAGAGCCCATGACAGAGGAGAATCCACAAACAAGCATACCTACTTCTTCAGATGTATTCTACCCCTATATTATAACCAACTCAAAGAAACACCAATAATCCAATACAGCGCTACACTACTTGTTTTTACAGTACTACTATGTAGCAATATGCACGTCAATTTTGTAAGATCATATGAGCTCCCCTGACAGTTCTTGAGTTTATCTAGGCCAGCTCTCCCCGGGCGGGAACCTTTGTCCGAACGAACGGATTTGCCCTTTCCTCTGTTTGTAAGATCATATGAGCATCCGTATTCCCAGCTATAGACGTGGGTCAGCTAAGAGTACATGTTGAATTGCCCTGTTTAGTCACCAGCATCAAGCATTCGGGGCACGTGAATACACCAGTCAATTTGTCAATAGTCGTCGCAGCATCATACCGTGAATATTAGCTAGCGAAAGAACATCTGGGCTGACTGCAAATATTTAATTTTCCTCTGACCAGAAGCAACGTCCAAGCAACAAGTCTGAACTAGTAGGAGAGCTTGGATTTTCCCTTTCCACCATTTGTGTGTTCGCGAGCGAATCGTGTACTGTCAGCCAGAGCGCACGATGAACTGCCCGGTTAGCCGCCGGCACCAGGTATCCGGCGCACGTGGATGAAGATTCTCACGGACGTGCACTGGCCCATCGATCTTGAAAATAAAGCAATACTACTGCGACATTTTCCGGTCAGATCTTTCTGCTGCAAGTGGAGCCCTCGATGACATGTGAAAAGTGGTTCAGTTGCTTTCGAAATCAGGTTATAGTGCCAACGTTTACTCAACATTGTTAATATGCGATTCAAAGTCTCCCCTTTGCACATTGTTGACCAACGAATCAGGGTTTTGCCTGGTACTTTCGTCAGCTGGACCGGACCTGTCGCAAGCTCGATCGGCTCCGGTTTGACCTCAGGACACCCTGATGTATACATACTCCAAAGGGGGAAAAAATAATGATCGCACGCTGAAGCACACGTGGCGTCTGAAGCGAGTTCTTCAGCCAATATCGTGGTCGTGGGTCGCAGAGAAGTTGAATCAGTCATGACCATCATCGGCTACTGATTCTTGGGCCAGAGGAGTGCAATTATGTATTGGGCTAGTAGTACCCTACGTGTGGCAAAGGTTCTGAAACGCAAACCACCAACCAAAAAAAGATACTGAATGTCGATCTTGCACGACCGACCGAGAACAAAAGGTCCATGTGGTACACTCTGTCAAGGCCACCACCAACCGGCCGGTCATAAATCAACCTCCACTGCACTGCTAGTAGTAGTACCGTACAATCATCTGACAGGAACATTCTTTCTTTTCGTCAGTTATTGGTCTGCAATGAGTGCCATTGATTGAATGAACTCATGAAAACATTCGACATCACCCTACCTTCTGTTGCTGCGTGAAGTCACTGAAATGGACATGAAACCGTATAGACATTGACAGGATCATCGCCCCTGTTGCTAGCAGGTGTCCACTTACTCCTGCTATCTGCCGTTCATTAAAACCAATTCCCAAACGATTTAGGACACGCTCCAACGGGATGCATCAAGCCGGTGGCAGTGGCGGATCTACACGGGGTATGACGGGTATGCCGCGCGCGTGATGTCCGGCTTCCATATCGCTAGGTGATCGTTTCATATCGCTAGCTGATCTATCCGTGACTTTCCATTCAGGCAGGCAGGACGGGCATGTTAGGCCAACAGGCCTTGCGTGCACCAATTTCTCGGGACCCATTAACATGTATACTTAGGTGCAGATGGTGTGATTAGTGCGGCTGTGTATCGAACCACGATACGAACACTTCTTTGAACTGCACATTAGGCACATTGAGTTCATTGAGTAATTAAATTGCCATTGTTAGTATTTTCTCTGATCCATAAGTGTCACCGATTTTGTATACTAGTAGTATATAAGTGCAGCATGTATGCGTATCCTTGTGGTATTCTGAATGTGGATATATACAAGTCGTGTACATTGTAAATACATTACAAAGTATCTACAGAACGTAGAGCTGAGGACATGATTTTGATCCATCATCCCCTAATGTTCTATCTAAACAATAGTAAACCAGGTGAGTTGAGCAAAAAACTAGGAAAACCCAAAATATGATATTGCAAGTACTATTGTCAAGTTGAAATTGTGGCAACCAAGGAATACTCAAGAGCATGAGTGAAGAAATTGTAAAAACTAATTTTACAAAAATATACATCATAACTTCAATATGGCATACCTTATAGTAAAATTCTAGATCCGCCACTCAGCGGTGAAGATGCCCTCACTGAAGTGGACATGAAACCGTAGAGACATTGACGGGATCATCATCGCCCCTCTTGCTAGCACGTGTCGACTTGCTACTGCTATCTGCCGTTCATTAAAACCAATTCCCGACTGAACCGGGAGTACTGTACTTCGAATAGGCCTTGAACATAAAAGGGGTTAATCTGGCCACGCGAGCGAGGCTGAACCGTAGCATGTACTCCAATTTCCGGCTGTCAGGCACGGCACCGGACGATTAAAGCAGTGACGGCAGACCCAGATCCGCCCGATTTCGTCACGTCGCCGCGTACGCCGAATGCAGGGAGGGAATCTTGTGTCGGTCGTCGTCGTCGGCCAGTTCATCATCGCGGCAGGATTTCGGATCGCCCGCCCGAGAGAGGAGAGCAGAGTAGCACACGGGGTCCTGGAGGTGTCCGAACTTATCCATGTGGACGCGTGGGGCATGCACGGCGCCCTAGTGGGCTGATTTATTCGAAGAAACGCGTCTGGCTTTTATGCATCTATTCTGAGGTTTGGTTGTGTCGGCCTGGACACACACGGACATCGCGGGTGTCTTGACCGTGTGTGTCACTGGCTCACCCGTCAGCCACCGCTTATCGACGGTATTGATTCAGACGCGGTTAGCGGCACCGATTCAGACGTAACCGCGGCAGCGATTCAGAGGGAAGGCTGACCGTCGGTAGCCTACGTCATCAATGACGACGAGATGGCATGCTGACCCACTGGGCGGCGCCTGCGTTCCCGCACCGGCATCGATGGCGAAGGAGCGGGAAGCTGCGCGCGTTCACGGGCGGCTGGGTTATTTAACCATGCGCTCGTCGGTGCCGCACTTCTCACCTCTCGCCATCGCAAAACCTAGCCGCCGCCACCACCACCGACAACGATGAAGACGTCGTCATGGCTGAAGAAGGGGAGGGGCAAGAACGACCACGAGGCGTCTGGCTCTAGCAGGTAGCTCCCCCGGCTATCGGCCTTCCTTCGTGACACATCCCTGCCGCCTCCACCGTGGCCGGAGGATTTCCGGGGCCGCACCGTGGAGGTTCGCCCGCCTCCGCGGCCGAAGGGGGAGCGCCGCAAGCGGCAGATCTTCCGCATCGCGGAGTGTGAGCGTTGCTGGAGGGAGGTCCGAGGCATCAGGCACAACGGCGTGCCCCTCCCCACCGGCTGGCACCTCAACCGGGACCGTGTCCCGGTGCTACCCGTGCCCAAGATGGGCAAAGGGCTGGAGGAGAAGATCCGCCGCCGGATCAGGGGCCTCTCACCGGCCCAACGGTGGGATGTCGCCTACCAATCCGAGGCATACTAGAAGGAGTTCCTCGAGTGGGAGCACAAGGTGCGCCGCGCCACCACCATCCGCCACAACCTGTAGCCGGGGAGGTCTACCCCGTCCCCGACATCGACTCAGGCGAGGAGGGCGCCGTCAACCACTCCGACACCGAGCTCGGCAGAGAGGACGGCAACGACGAGGACAACGACGACGACATCATCATCAAGCAGGAGGCGATGGACGATGTTGCCGCGAACTTGCCCCCGAAGTATCGCGAGGTGCTGGCGCGGGGCTACAACGAGGACGCCTTCACCGAGCTGGCCATCACAGCCAGCGTGCAGGAGGAGGTAGCCCAGTAGCGCGACTACGAGAAGGCCTCCGGCTCACCCGCATGGTGGCGGAGGCGAACGCCCAGCTGCCTCCACCGTCGCCGATGCCGGTTTGGCTCCTCCGATCACGTCGGAGGTGGGGATGAAGCTGACGCACCTCCAGCACAGTTGGGCGCCGTGTCATGTGCGGGCGATCAACCCGCCTGCGCCTGCTCCCGCTCCGGCCCTGCCGTCGCTCAACCTTTGGACGCTGCCGGAGTACATCGACCTCGACCCATAGATGGACGAGGCGGCGCCGACGCGCGAAGATCGGTAGCTAGGGCTAGAATTAGTTTAAATTATGTTTTCTATATTTTAAATGTAAATTAAGTATAAATTTTGTCAGTTTTTCGCGTGAATTGTTTCTGTTTGAATATAAAAAAAAAGTTGCCTCGTCCAGACCGGACAAATGGATCTGGTCGCTAGCGCGGCTAGCCGGACAGACCGGGCCCCCTATCTAAATTGGCCGCGGCCCGATCCAAACCCATTGAACGGTTAAGGTGACCGAATGGGTCGGTGTGATGGAGATGTGCTTAGTTTCTCAGCTAGACCAGTCGCAAGCTTTGTCAGTTTTTCGCGTGAATTGTTTGTGTTTGAATATGAAAAAAAAGTTGCCTCGTCCAGACCGGACAAATGGATCTGGTCGCTAGCGCGGCTAGCCGGACAGACCGGGCCCCCTATCTAAATTGGCCGCGGCCCGATCCAAACCCATTGAACGGTTAAGGTGACCGAATGGGTCGGTGTGATGGAGATGTGCTTAGTTTCTCAGCTAGACCAATCGCAAGCTTTGTCAGTTTTTCGCGTGAATTGTTTGTGTTTGAATATGAAAAAAAAATTGCCTCATCCAGACCGGACAAATGGGTCGAGCCGCTGGCGCGGCGAGCCAGACAGACCGAACCCCCTATCTTAATTGATTGCGGCCCGAACCAAACCTATAAAAACGGATGAATGAGTTGGCGTGATGGGGATGTGCTTAGTTTCTCAGCTAGACCTGTCGCAAGCTCGGACCCTGTTTCTGTCTGAAAAAAAAAGCTCGGACCCTGTTTGACCTGTACAGTGAAGAATACGTGGCGTCTGAAGTGGGTTTTATTTCTTGCATTTTCTGGGAGCAAGCCAAGTTTCGTGAAGGATTCGATTCAGGCAGCTACGTAGTACTGATTGTTGAGCCAGAAGAGTGCAATCCATGTGTTGGGCTAGTACCAGATCTGAAACTGAATGCCGAGGTTGCGCGACCGACCGGGAACAAATGTCCATGTGGTACAGTCTGTCAAAACCACCAACCGGCTGGTAGTACCGTACAATCATCTGCCAAGAACATTCTTTCTCTCTTTCGTCAGTTCGTTCAGTTATTAGTTCTCTGCAATGAGTGCCATTGAATGCACTGATGAAGCATTGAACACCCTAGGCTAGGAGTAGCTTCTGTTGCTGCGTGAAGTCACTGAAGTGGACTGGGAACCGTAGAGACATTGACAGGAGAAAATCATCGCCCCTGTTCCTCCTAGCACAATGCTGCCATCGGCCGTTCATTAAAACCAATTGCCCAACGATCCTCGCAGCAAAAAAAAAAAAAACAGTCTACTTCCAGAAGGTCTTGAACAGCAAGCACTACCAGATACGTATTTTGGTAAACATAAAAGGGGTTTATCTTGTGGGGCCCCACGGGGCTGAATCGTAGCATGTACCATTTCAGTCGTGAGGCACGGCACGGGCGATTCAACCAGTGACGGCAGAAGCAGATCCGCGCGATTTCGTCACGTCGCCGCGTACGCCTGACGCAGGTAGGGGAGGGAATCTTTCGTCACGTCGGCGACGGCGAGTTCATCATTGTCCCGGCTGGGTTGGGGGGTCGCCCGAGAGAGCAGAGCAGAGCAGCTCACGGGGTCACGGGGAGCCGGGAGACGCCGTGCCTTTCGTCGGACGTTGCTTGTCGAGGTGCACGATCCAAAGTCCAACTCGCCCAAACAAGTGAAAATTGTCCTCATCTCTAGTCGCGGCCGACCTGGCCCATGAGCTGGGACAACTCGAAACGTCCCGGTGCCGTCCACCGCTGGCTTGCGATGACCACATGCCCATACCAATGCCCAATAACAAGCTGCTCTCTGGCTCTCTCATCGCGTCTCGGCTCACCACATCACTACACGTCGACGCATGTGTGCTGTGACCGCTGCAACGGCTAGCTCTAGCTGCCCTGCCCACGTCGTCGCGTCCGGCGATGCCTTTTTTTTTTTTGGCCAGATCGACGTGGTGACGTCCGTCGTCGATCCTCTCGTGATCTCTTCTCGTCGACCGCGCGTCACCGCTTCTTCTCGCGTCGTGTCACGTCGCAATTAACACACGTCGTGGCGACCGCGGAATAGTTTTGCTCCCGTTTTGGTCGTAGATTTTCGTTTTCTTTGTGCGTATGGACGACGTACAGGCGCCCGGCCGGATGGATGTGCGCACGGGCACGATCGAGGCCGGGGGTCCAGTCTGGTCTGGGCACCGAACCTGGTGCTTGTGCGTGCCGTGCTCGCGTCTTTTCTTTCCAAAAAAAAAAACAATCTGCCTGCTTCCGACTCTTGCCTTAATTTGCGCCTACTCACAAGTCAGAACGAACCCGCCGGCCGGTGCGTGTCGGCGGCTTTTCTCACTTTGCTGCACTCTGCCTTCGGATTCCGACGGTCCACCCCCCCATCATCTTGCCTTCGCGAGGCACACTCTTGGACGGGCGCTCTGCACGGAACAGAGATTCCTGCTGCGCCTGCGCGCCCCACATCACATGGTCCCCTGTCTTTGCTGCCCAGCTCTTCTTTTTTATGTTCAATTCAAAGTTTCGAACCTTTGCCCTGATGTGGTGTCAAAAATGACGGCTGCAGTCCCTTTCTTCTGGCGATATATACTAGTAGTACGTTGCTAATTTGATTTGGTCCAACGTTGAAACCAGCTTCTACAGTGCACTTTTGGTCCAACGTTGGCACGTACTTGAACAAGGTCAAGCTTCGCTAGGTTTGACCAATTATATAGAAATATATAAAAAAATATAAAACCAAATCAAGATTACTAGAAAGATGTGAATTATAATTTCATATTATGTCTATTTGGTATTGTACATTTTGATATTTTATGCTTGGTAAAACGTTATGGAACTTAACTTTGACCAAGGCTATCACGCGGAGTAATATGAAAGGGCCATTGGTGAGGTTTTGTGCTACAACTTTCTCGCGTACACCGTGTGTCTGTGTCCCATGCTCGGTTCTACCTAACCGTGTGTTTTCTCTGTTTTACACTATGAGCCTTTTAACAAGTTGTTCAGAGGGAGTAGTTGGGAATAAAATTCAATCCTATTGTGTAGAGGAACTGAAGTTTCATGAGGGATTGATTCGATTCCAATGTGTTGGACGGGTAGAAGATGACAGTAGGATGATTCGGTGCTATCAGCAGATCTGTTGTTGGGCAGCTGATCCAGCAGGGAGCTCATTGAGCATGCGAGCAATACCCCGTGGCATGCATGTGGAACGTGCAAAGAGCCAGGCATCCAAAAATGCAAATTGCGAAACAGAAACGCGTGTGAAAATACGAAATACTACTACCACTTACTCAGTATGAAAAGAAGTGATTTGGATTTGTCTAATTTTACATGTATATATCGGATCTAGATAAATTTTACTAGTCACTTATTTCCGGTGGAAGAAATAGTAGACCGCGCATAAGCGGAGACGCCGCACGTGTAGGAATATTACTACGGTCTGTCAACCCGTCATAAATCGTTCTCCAGTGTGTACTACAGTACTACCTCCGTTTCAGGGCTTAAGACGCACACGCTTTTCAAAGCAAAGTTTGACCAAAAGAATTGAACAACAAAATCTTGATTATATTGTACATAATTAATATCGTTGGATTCGTATTGAAAAATACTTTCCAGTGGTATTAGTTTTATACCAAACCTCTTTACGTATTTAGAGTAATTCTTGGTTAAAGAAAAAATACGCAAAACGAGGACGCCTTAAGCCCTGAAATGGAGAAAGTACTGTACTACTGTGGGGAGGAGTACCTGTTCGTTCGCTGACAAGAAAGAACATTCTCCGTTCGTTCAGATTTCATTCGACAATCAATGCCATTAAATCGACTGAATTTTCCGTACGTTGACCTTTTTTTTTTTGGAGTTTTCCGTACCTAGGCTACTGCTGCGATGAGCTGGACACGGCACAAAGATCCGCAGGATCATCGTACAGTACATTTGCCGAGAACAGTCATTGCCACGTAACTTATACGTATTTACTCCCTCCGTTTAGAAATATAAAATGTTTTAGATTTGTAAAGAAGATGTATCTAGACATCTTTTAATGTATAAGTTTAAATAAATCTAGACTCTAAAAGGTGTCTAGATCCATCTCATTCACAAATCTAAAACATCTTATATTTCAAACGGAGAGAGTAGGACTGTATATAAACATCAAAGACAAGTTTAAGGACGGTACCGATGCATTTCCTGAGTTCTAGGACCGTTTCAGACATTGCCGGTTAGTTCAAGGCTATTATGTGGTTTACGATCGAGAAAACATCACGAGGCTATATCATGCCCGTGAAGGTTCGGGCGGCACGGACGAGCAGTAGCGAGATCACGTCCGGGCCAAGGCCAAACACAGGGAGGGAATCTTTTGATGCCGTCGTCGTGGACCGATCAGCTCTTGTCGCGCGGCTGCCCGGTCGGGAATCTCCGAGAGGACAGATGGCAGCCAGCCCACGGGAGGC
Source organism: Avena sativa (assembly GCA_916181665.1). Lineage (NCBI taxonomy): Eukaryota > Viridiplantae > Streptophyta > Magnoliopsida > Poales > Poaceae > Avena > Avena sativa. Next base: position 376,133,641 of record OV702279.1, on the reverse strand, counting down.
GCGCCGTGCCTCGGTCGTCGTCGTCAGCCCGCCAGGCCGGGTCGAAACCAACCCGTGCCGGTTGCGCGAGCCGGAAGTTCCCGACCTCCGCGAGGTGGAAATGACCGGTCGCCGTTTCTTTTCTCACCCGAGCAGAGCCGTCGGGCCGATGGGACTCCACCGAACGAGCAGATCTGTCGCCGTCCACGGCCGGCCGCGGAGACGTTCCCCGGCCTACCCACCTCGACGTGAACGAAAGCAGACCGTGACAACTGACAAGCCATAACCCGACGAGCTCTCTGACCGCTGACTCGCTCTACCCATCGTCGTGGAGAAGAATAGTAGGCACGTCCGTCCGTCCACATGCGCCTCCGTGACCGCGACGTGTGGTCGGTCGGTCACGCTCCATCCTCGTCGCCGGTGCTTCTGCTGCTGCCACGAAACAGCATTAATTCTACGCCCCGTTTTGGTTCTGATTGTGCTCATTGATTTCCTTCCTTTTGTGCCTAACGTACAATGCGTACCGGCCGGTGGTGGTGCGTGCGCACGGGCACGAGGGGGCCAGCCTGGGCAGACAGGCAGGGCCATGAGCTTTTCTCTGTGCACTCTAGCTTCAGATTCTCTGCTCTCCCTTTTGCCTTTTTCTTCGTGACTCCACCTCTCCCTTTGCAATCAAGTCCTACGGAGACCATAGATATCTGCTGCGCGCCTCGATCGTGTCCCCGGGGGCAAACAAGCAGTATAGCAAGTGGAATGTTTGCTAAGAGCATCTGCACAACCTATGGCCGAAATCCGGACCAAACTTCGGCCGGACGGCGTAAGTTTTCGGTCTGGGTACGCCCAGTTTCCCACTTGCGTACCCATGGCCGAGTTCCCGGGTCGCCCGTTTCCGCTCAAATTTAACTAAACTTCGTTTTAATTTTGGCGAAATTTTTAAGCAGAGTTCGGCGTACTGTAAACATAGTTCGGCCTGCAAGGGGTGGTGGGCGCACCGAGCCGAAGCACAGCTACGACAAGGGGTAGGTCGGCGAAGCGGCGGCGGTGGAGGCGGGGGAGCTGGGCGGCAACGACGACGAGCGTAGCTAGAGGCGTGGGCATGTCTCGGCGCGGGGAGCTCCGCCGGCGAAGTCATGGCACAGAATTCTCGCGGCAATCTGGGCGAGTGGAGTGGGTGGAAATGAGACTGTCTCGCCGACAAAGCTGGCTCACGCCCTTTTTTGCGGCGTCCGGCGTCCCCAGGGCGTATCCGGAAACCTGGGTTCAGTCTGGGTAGGCCGGACCAAAACACGCCGAAATCCGGACGAAAACAGGTCCTTGGGTACGCGACTGGGCCGATTTTCGGCGTCCGGACCGAAATTCCTCGTCCGGACGAGCGTCCTGGGTAGGCGAGTGGAGATGCTCTAACCTTTAAGGGTAAGTATACAAAAAAAACGAACTATATTTTCACAAATCATCCGTTTTTAAGAAAACCGGTTTATTTGTTTGAACTAGACTGAAATACAGGATACCCTAAAGGTTTCCAAACTTGCATCTCTAATGTTTGCGAACCTTCTTTTCTCCCTCAAGCCATTTCTTTGCTTTGGGGCCTTCCTTCTGCGAATAGCCTTGTTTTCTTTAGGTAGGTATAAATTGAACCGTCGAAGCCCCTCACCTGGGGTCCTGCCGTTTGATTTTTCTCTCAGCATATTTGGGAGCGTGGAGTAAACCCTAGGATCGGATTTCTAACCCTCTCATCGCCGAAGCTCTCGTTTAGCGAGACACGGTGTCCTTTGCCAAATTGAGAGGTCTCCCCTATGTAACGATGCAGGCCGACTGTCTCAAGATTGTTAGTCTAAACATTTCACCATGGATCACGATCCGTTGTGGTGCCGATTCTTCAAGGGATAGAGTTATCTTTAATAAGTTTTAATATTTTTGTAATTCGGCACGTAATGAGATCAATGAACCATTTGGCTCGTCTTGGTGCAAAGTTTGCTTGCATTCCGATGGTGACGAATAGTTGGCTCGAGGATATTCCGGATTTTTCGGTCGTCAGCTTGTTGCCTGACAGATCAGGTGTAGTTCTAATTTAATAAACTCTCCACTTTTTCTGCAAAAATAAAATAAAATAAAAATAGATTAAATCATCCTTGAGGTTTGTCATTGGAGTTCTCTCTCAGACAAAACACAAACTTGCCTTCCAGCTCCTTCCTAGAAGGAAGGATAGCTACAAACATATGATAAAACCAATACGACCGACTTACTCAAAACAAACATCAACATGATAACAAAACCATAGTGACCAACATGGAATGCAACATGAAAATGGTTCCTCGCCTTGTCTTTCTTAAGGAAATTCCCGACCTTGTTTAAGTAGCTCGCTAGAGGCCTATGGCCTTATGATATAAGTAATTTGTTGGATGTTTCATACATAATCAATCTCAATCAAGACTTCATTTTATTAGGTTCGACAGATACTCCTCGCTTATTATGTGTCCACTTTTACATAGTTGTCCCGGTTCATCTATCCATACAAGCAAAAAAGAATGATGTCGGCGTATAGTCTCATAACAACTCTAACTGATCCGTAAAAAGACCAATACCATAAAATTCCGGCGTCTATTCAATTTTGGGCCCTTTTATGTTCCTGGACAAACATCGTAAATGGCCCTGACCCCAAATTATCTTTACACTGCACTGGAAATGCACTGCCACAGCCAGCACAAGCGCTATGAAGGACTTGACCTGGCGATTTCCCATCTCGTATCATCTGCGTCTACGACCTAGTTCGACATCACAATCTTCCACAGGCGAGCCAAATCCGCCACCACACCTGTAGATCCGGCACTAGCGCACCACTATGTGGTCGAGGAACTCCTCAATCAAAGTTAGGGGCGGCCGAGTGGGTCGATCCGCACCCTCGCGCGACCGCGATCGTGGCACCGCTACAGACACCGACGTGGAGCGGAAGTGGCACATCGCCTCTGACGCCGCTCAGAAGTGCAGTGCGAGATGGTAGACGAACTACAAGCTCACACCGTTGTCGACCTTCTTTCGGTGTGAGGCTGACGATGGGGAGGCAGGGAGCTCGCGTCGCGCCGCTTGTCGGGCTCCCTCTCCGCCATCGCCCTCGGAATCCGACGAGGAGTACACTTCCCCAAAAAACTACATGCCCTCCACCCATGAGTCGGACGGTCCCGCGGTGGTGCCACTAGACTTCAAAAGCAGCGAGAACTAGAGGCACGCGCGATGGCGACGCTCATGCACCGCTCTGAGCAAGATCATGCGGCAGAGTAAACGCGTGCAACAGGGAGGCACGCTGCAATGTGATACTAGTGCATGCCAACATTGAGAAGGAGTAGGAGCTGGCGACTGCCCCGTCAAGCAGGAGATTATCGATCTCCCCTTCGACAACAACTGATCTCGCCGATCGCATCGCTGCCACACCTTTGGCTCTGGTGAGGTTTTCCAGAGCCGAATTTTAGGAATTTAGGGTTAGAGTAGGTGGTAGATGCGCACCTCATCTTTTGATTTCGCAGTTGCATGTAAAAATTATATAAATGTTGTATGATCTATGCAGAGTTTATTGTCTGAACTTTGATGCGAATTCAACTATAGCAAATCTTGGTTGTCGTTGCTATGTCTCTGGAATGACGAAACAAGATAGGATGAGATGGCAAACGTGTTGGGATACGAGGTTTGTGACCTATGACTTACCATTGTGACAAAACATTAGCGAATCCATAATCGATATGGTTGGGGCTATTTTTTCAACTTGTTTTTTTCCTATTTTGTGGCAATTCCATATGAGATTAGCAGCACAATTCAACAATTGCACACTCGGCCCAAGTTACTCCGAATTATTGTAGAAATGGAAAAGTCAGCTTAGCCAGGAACCGAAATACCACATTGCCACATTCTAGGAGGGCTTCTCCGCAAAATCTCTCTACAGAACAGAGCCAAAAAACCCTCCTCTGATTCTCCTCTCCCACCTCATTATTTATCCCATCCCCCTCTGCCAGCACGGCCTCCGCCTCCTCCTCCGCCGCCGGATTCGCTCCCGCTATCGGCCGGCACCAACCGCACCCGCACCACCGCTTGCCGGCCGCCGCCCACCATCGCTCCCTTCCCACTCCAACCCACCAGCCGTCCCCAACAGCAGCAACGCCTCTACCCAAACAGCAGGTCCACGCATCGGCCGGCCCGCGCCACATCCATCTTTGACTCGCTGGTCCAGATTCCGCGTCCAGATCTAGGCGCCCGATCTTGAGGAGCGATGAACGGAGGCATCGCCCCACCGGCGGCGGCCGCGGCGCCGACGCCGACGCCGAGCCACCGGCGGCTGCCGGACTTCCTCCAGAGCGTGAACCTCAAGTACGTGAAGCTGGGGTACCACTACCTCATCACCCACTTCATCACGCTGCTGCTGCTCCCGCTCATGGCCGTCATCGTCCTCGAGGCCGGCCGCACCGACCCCGACGACCTCCGCCAGCTCTGGCTCCACCTCCAGTACAACCTCGTCTCGGTGCTGCTCCTCTCCGCCGTCCTCGTCTTCGGCGCCACCGTGTACGTGCTCACCCGCCCCCGCCCCGTCTACCTCGTCGACTTCGCCTGCTACAAGGCGCCCGCGCACCTCAAGGTCGGCTTCGACGAGTTCCTCCGCCACTCGGCGCTCTGCGGCTTCTCCGACGACGCCCTCGAGTTCCAGCGCAAGATCCTCGAGCGCTCCGGCCTCAGCGAGGAGACCTACTGCCCGGAAGGGATGCACGCCATCCCGCCCGAGCCCACCATGGCGAACGCCCGCGCCGAGGCCGAGTCCGTCATGTTCGGCGCCCTCGACAACCTCTTCGGCGCCACCGGCGTCAAGCCCAAGGACGTCGGCATCCTCGTCGTCAACTGCAGCCTCTTCAACCCGACGCCGTCGCTCTCCGCCATGATCATCAACAGGTACAAGCTCAGGGGCAACGTCCGGAGCTTCAACCTCGGCGGGATGGGCTGCAGCGCCGGCGTCATCGCCATCGACCTCGCCCGGGACATGCTGCAGGTGCACCGCAACACCTACGCCGTGGTGGTCAGCACGGAGAACATCACGCAGAACTGGTACTTCGGCAACCGCAAGTCGATGCTGATACCCAACTGCCTGTTCCGCGTCGGCTGCTCGGCGGTGCTCCTCTCCAACCGCGGCGCCGACCGCCGCCGCGCTAAGTACAGCCTCAGGCACGTGGTGCGCACGCACAAGGGCGCCGACGACAAGGCCTTCAACTGCGTGTACCAGGAGCAGGACGACGAGGGCAAGACCGGCGTGTCGCTCTCCAAAGACCTGATGGCGATCGCCGGCGGCGCGCTCAAGACGAACATCACTACGCTGGGTCCTCTCGTCCTCCCCTTCAGCGAGCAGCTGCTCTTCTTCGCCACGCTGGTGTCCAAGAAGCTGTTCAACGCCAAGGTGAAGCCGTACATCCCGGACTTCAAGCTGGCGTTCGAGCACTTCTGCATCCACGCCGGCGGGCGTGCCGTGATCGACGAGCTGGAGAAGAATCTGCAGCTGCAGCCTGTGCACGTGGAGGCGTCCCGGATGACTCTGCACCGGTTCGGCAATACGTCGAGCAGCTCCATCTGGTACGAGCTCGCATACATGGAGGCCAAGGGCCGTGTTCGCCGCGGCGACCGCATCTGGCAGATCGCCTTCGGTAGTGGCTTCAAGTGCAACAGCGCGGTCTGGCATGCCCTGCGCAACGTCAAGCCGTCCCCCAACACCCCATGGGACGACTGCATCGACCGCTACCCGGTGGAGCTCGTTGACGGCTTCCCCGCCCACAGGCAGCAGCAATAGCATCCATCGCCATTCGAGCTCCGGATACAGGAATTTTCAGCATGGATCGATTCAAATCCATATATGGTTACCAGTGACATAATTAAATGGTACTGCAGGAATCTTCAGGCTTGCTGCAAGCCTGCTCTGATCTGTATGCAACACTCTGTGCTCATCTTCACCATTGGATTGATTGGTGGCCTGATGAGTACTTCAGGTTCAGGGATCTGGATCATCTGGTTTGGGTCCCACCCTGCCCTGCTCCTATGGTAAGTTTTGCTATAGCATATAGTGTTGATGAGGTCAGGGATAAGCCTGTTGTGTTGTTGTATGTACATTTGTCTCTTTTAGCCATTGCTGCCGATTTGCCATTCACTAGACAGTGGTCCATAGGAGGGGCCAATCTTTCATTTTTGTTACATGGGAAATGGATTCATGCTAATGACAAAGAGTGTATTGGTTCTGTCGACTGAAAAATGCAGCATGTAGTGTTCTTGTTTCCATCGATTTTTGGTCAGCTTCATTTGCTGTGTTTACGGACCTTAGCATATACTGTATAACAGTGTATTGTTTTCCTGAAGTGGTTTATTTTTCCATGTTATATCCTTTGCCGTATGAAAATTCGCTAGCAATGCTGTCACATTTCATCTGTTTCTGCATCACCAGAGGGCGAATTGTCTCCTGTTTTGGGTGCGCATTAGCTGATTGGTGTTTTTATTTCCTTCAACTTTGAACAACAAGGTTCTGCTATCAATTGTGTCCACATAATTCATCTCCATGTACTAGCTGTATGAAAAAACAAATATAGAAGAAAGCTGAGAATACATTGTACACTACTAGAAATGAGCACTCGAGTTCATCTAGCTATTGGTCCCAAGTGCCTAAAGAGCCGACTCATCATTGCATCAAGACACAAGTTAACTTTCTTTGAACTAGAGAAAGGAAATTGCAGTCAGACAGGGCAACCAATCCTGTATCCATGTGACAACAATCATAAAAGTTCTCATACCGTGACATGCCTTCTACATAAATTGCAGCATACTGAGCTACTTCTAAGGTGGCCTTGAGCCCCTGTATGATACATAATTTTTTGGAAATTGAACTATTTTAAAGCAATTGACGGACAAACTTGGTCAGGTTTTGCATGGTAACTTTTTTTTTTTGGGTTGAGTGCGTGACGGATTTTAGTCGGAGGGTCCATTGACTGATCCTCAAAAGAAGATGATGGCCTAATGACAAAGAATGTCCTGATTTGTGGACTGAACAATGCAGCATTTACTAGTCTAGTCTTGTTCAATCGATGTTTCTTCTGCTTCATTGCTATGCTGCCAACCTTGATCCAGAGTACATCGTATTGTTTCACTGAAGTAGCTTCATTTCTTATATTGTTGTACTCCCTCCGTCCAAAAATAACTGGTTTGGGTTTGGTAGATTCGAATGTATCTAGACGTATTTTAGTGTATAGATACATTCGAATTTAGCCAAACCAAAGTCAGTTATTTCTGGACAGAGGGAGTATATATGACTCAGCTGGCAATGCTCGCGTCTTCCATCTGTTTCTACTTCATTAGATATATAGTATATTCTTCACAGGTTGAATTGTCTATCTTTTGTGTGCTTACTAGATAGTCAAGTCAATGCTTTTACTTTCCTTTTTCTTTTGAGCAAGAAAGAAGGTGATGCTACCAATAATCATCTTAAACAAGAAGAGATGATTGTGACCGGCATCAGTTTTATTTTGTGCGGATGAATTTGGGTACATTGATTCTTTCATGTTGACATGGATACAGAAGATACGCATGCTTTCCTCTTGCCGAGCCATAAAATGTTGACCGACGGGGAAGGATTCCACTCTTCGCTGTATGTTGTTACATAGATGAGACATCTCCGGCAGTTGTTTTTTTATGCAAATAGCACCTCGTTTAGTCCGAGCGATTTCACATGCGGCTCAAAATCCGGTGTGTCGGCTCAACACCCTGAGGCCTGAGCCATTACAATGGCCTTTGATCTAGTATAGCAGTTCTCTCCAGTGCTTGAGACGACCAAAAATATTCAGAGACCGGAGGGTTTTTGTGCGTACTGTTCTCCTGTACTCCTTCGTCAACCTCGCGATCTGCGGAGAGAGAGAGAGATCGAGACAGGGAGAAACAAGAGATTTGCGCTGCTAAAAGCGTTGCAGCTTTTCTGTGTGTTTTTCCTTTTATTCATCAACGAGCTAACAGAAAGGAGCGAAAGATCAGGGATCGATCTGATACGGCCATGCCATCCCACGACTAACGAGCATGATTTGATCACATCGTCCACTACCCCTACGACCAGGACTGAAAGAGAACTGGTCCTACAGAGCTACGGCACGTCACGAACATATCTCGTGACAGCCAAGTTCAGCTAAAAGGAAACAAAAACAAAACATAGACATGCACAGGATTATTCATGGCTAACAATCACTCCCTAATCCTGATCATAGTCTTATTCTCCACCATGCCAATCTTGGATCACAGCTCCTGAAACCTGATTCTTCCCAAGGGCTTCGTTAGAATATCAGCTAGATGTTCTTCAGTGTTGACGTACTTTACCTCCAGTTTCCCTACCTCAGCGCACTCCCTGATAAAATGATATCGAAGATCGATGTGTTTGCTTCGCTCATGAAAGACAAGGTTTTTGCTGAGGGATATGGCAGATTTGTTGTCGATGAAGAGCTCGAATTTGCGTGCGTCTTCACCAGTCAGTTCGCCCAGTAACCGTGCTAGCCAGACCCCCTGACAGACAGCGCCGGTTCCAGCGACGTATTCAGCTTCACAGGAAGAGAGAGTGACGATTTTCTGTTTCTGTGATTGCCAGCTGATTGGACTCCTCCCTAGGAAGAAGAAAGCCCCAGACGTGCTTTTGCGATCATCTTGATCTCCTGCATGATCACTGTTAGAGAAGCCTAGCAACTGCACTTCTTCATTTTCCCTAGGAAACCAGCACCCAAGGCGTAGCGTGCCGGCGATGTACCTGAGCACGTGCTTGACAGCAGCCTGGTGCTCCACGGTGGGCATCTCCATGAAGCGACTCACGTAGCTGACTGCAAACGTGATATCAGGACGTGTGTGCACGAGATACCTCAAACTGCCGACGGTGCTTCTGTACTCAGTGATGTCCACAGGTGCAGCTGTGCTGTTCTTGGTGAGCTTGAGTCTGTTCTCAGTGGGCGTGGAGCAGGGATTGAAGCCAGCCATTCCACATTTCTCCAGAATCTTCTGAGCATATGCGGTTTGAGTCACCATAATGCCAGCCTTGCTCTGCACCACCTCTAGTCCAAGATAGAAACTCAACCTGCCAAGATCAGTCATGCGGAAAGTTTTTTTCATCTCTTCCTTGAACGCAATGATCCCGCGCTCGCTGTTGCCAGTGATGATCAGATCATCTACATAGATGCCTAGCAGGAGGCGGTCGCTCCCTTCACTGCGCTTGTACAGAGCGTGCTCTGAGGGGCATCGGGAGAAACCCATACGCCGCAGTACGCTGTCCAGCTTCGAGTTCCAGGCGCGGGGCGCCTGTTTCAACCCATACAGGGCCTTCCTCAGACGAAGGACCTTCCCGCTGCTATGTGCCGTCTCGAAGCCAGGAGGTTGATTGACATAGATCTCTTCGTCGAGCTCGCCGTTGAGAAAGGCGGTTTTCACATCCATGTGGTGCACCGGCCAGCCATCATGTGCGGCGAGCGCCAGGAGAAGGCGCACTGACTCGAGTCGTGCGACGGGTGCGTACACCTCGTCGTAATCCACGCCATGGCGTTGCACAAACCCCTTTGCCACCAAGCGTGCCTTGTACTTCTGCACAGCTCCATTCTCGTCGCGCTTCTCCTTGAAGATCCACTTGAGCCCAATGGGGCGATGACCAGCAGGAAGAACAGCCAGCTCCCAGGTGCCATTCTCAGTGATCGAGTCCATCTCGTCACGCATCGCCTGTCTCCAGCAGGCATGCTCATCAGCCTCACGAAAAGACTTGGGCCCGTCCGACGCAGCCAGGTGGAGCTCCCCTGCATCCGGCTCGTGGTCAGTGTCTTGAGCAGGCCCGGCGTCGAGGACGTTCTGCAGGGTCCTGAACCGACGGGGGCCGCCTCCGCTATCTGCAGCATCCAGTGCAGATGCAAAGCCAGTTGGAGGCGACGCGAACTCCACCTGCGTCGGTGGCAGTGGTGTAGCAGGTGGTGCCGGCGACGTCGAGGAGGGAGTCGATGCAGGGCCTGCCACCGCGTCAACTGTTGGAGTGACAGTTTCAGAGACCGGCGAGGCTGGTTCGTCAGGTGTGGCTGGGGCACTCCCCTGCGACTCGAGCGGCTCAGACATGATCAGGTAGTCCACCGTGAACGAGTTTGTGTTGCCTGAGCCCGCCGCTGGTTCCTTGTCCCAGCTCCACTTGGCCTTCTCGTCAAAGACAACGTCGCGGCTGACGCACACACGTTTATCGACGGGGTCGTAGCAGCGGTACACTTTGCTGCCTTGCTCGTACCCGATGAGGATCATGGGTCAGCTCCTATCCTCCAGTTTCTTCAGGTGAGGCCACACATCCTTGACATGCGCAATGCTCCCAAAGGTACGCAAGTGCGCGACGTCTGGGCGCACGCCGTACCACGCCTCATAGGGGGTCATGCCGGTGACACTCTTTGTGGGTGCCCGATTCAGCGGGTAGACAGCGGTGGTGACCGCTTCTCCCCAGAATTCGTCGGGCATGTCCTTTGCCTTCAGGAGACTCCGCGCCATGCCGACAATGGTCTTATTCCGGCGCTCCACGACCCCATTCTGTTGAGGAGAGTAGGGGTCCGTGAGGTGCCGCTGAATGCCGTTGTCAGCGCAGTAGTCGAGGAAGTGCGCCGACGTGAACTCGCCGCCCGTGTCCGTGCGGAGCGTGCGCAGGTGTTCCCCAGACTCCAGTTCAGCTCTAGTGCAGAAACGTTTGATCGCCTCGGCAACGTCGCTCTTCTTCTCAAGCAGAGCAATCCACATGTACCGACTCTTGTCATCGACGAGGAGAAGGAACAGCTTCTTGCCGCTCGGAGTCGCGGGCGTGATCGGCCCGCAGATGTCGCCGTGAACGAGCTCGAGCGGTTTTTCGGCGCGGAACTTGGCCAGGTGTGGGAATGGCGCGCGACGGTGTTTCCCGGCCAGGCAGCTGTCACACAGAGCATCAGGGTGAGTTAGGGCGGGCATACCACGTACCATCTCATTCCTGCCAAGTTTTCCAAGGGAGTCGAAGTTCAGGTGGCCGTAGCGAGCGTGCCATAGCCACGGGTCCTCGCCGCCGCGTGTCAGCAGGGACACGAGATGGTCCACCTTGAGGTCGGCGATGTAGAGGCGGTTGCGCCCACATGTCACCTTGGCCAGGAGACGACGGCGGCGATCACGCACGGTGCATGAGCCGTTCTCGATGAGGACCTGGCAGCCGAAATCGTCCAGTTGGCCCAGGCTCACGATGTTGTTCCTCAACCTGGGGATGTAGTACACCCCACCCAGTGCGCGGTGACCCCCGCCCTTACACTTGAAGAGGACGGTGCTGCGTCCTTCGATGGCCACCGTCGAGCCGTCGCCCGCTTGACAGTGTCGTGCACGGTCGTGTCGAGCTCGGCGAAGGCAGCGCGCCAGCCCAACATGTGATTGCTTGCGCCGGAGTCGAGGTACCAGCCTGGCTCAGTCTCCTCGACGCGCCCCAGGTGTACCTGAGCACGCTCTTCGACGAGGTGGACGCCGTTCGTCGGCATCAGCGGCTGGCTTGCGGCGACGGTGACGGCGCTCAGCTCCACCATCAGGAATGCGGGCTCCTCCTCGTCAGCTGGCTGGACGAGGTTCGCCTCCTCGTCCCTCTTCTTCTTGCGGCACTCACGTGCCCAATGTCCCTTCTTGTTGCAGTAACGGCACCTGTCATCTTTAGATGGGCCGCTGCCGCTGTCGCAAGTGCCGTCCTTGGCACCGTCCTTGCCACCGCTGTGGCGGCTCTTCTGCTGCTTGCCGGAGCTGGATCCTCCTGATCCAGGCTGGCGACCAGCGTAGCGGGCACGGCACTCCTCCTCCGTGAGGAGCACGCGCCCTCCCGTGTCAGCTTTGGGTTCACCACGTCCTTCCGGCACGGCGAGACGCCCGCTGAGCTCATCTATCGACATGTCCTTCAGGTCAAGTACGGTCTCAATCGAGCAAGCCATCTGCGCATACCTGGGCGGCACGACGCGTAGGATCTTCTGCACGCCGTCGAGCTCAGACGTGGTGTCTCCAAGAGACTGTAGCTCGCTGACGATGCTCGAGACGCGGAGGGAGAAGTCCTCGGCGCTCTCGCCGTTCTTGAACTGGAGGTTGTCGAAGTCCTTCCGAAGCCGCTGCCGGCGTGCTTCGCGGACGCGGTCCACACCGACACGCATCGTCTTGATCGTGTCCCACGCGACCTTCGCGTCGTCCTTCGTGGCGAGGACATGGACCATCTCCGGAGGCACCGAGCTCAGGATGGCGCCGAGCGCCTGTCGTTCCTGCCGCTCCGGCGCGTCGCCGGTCTCGATGGCGTCCCACAGCCCCGCGCCTTGGAGCTTGACGCGCATGAGGATAGCCCAATATTCTCCTGTACTCCTTCGTCAACCTCGCGATCTGCGGAGAGAGAGAGAGAGATCGAGACAGGGAGAAACAAGAGATTTGCGCTGCTAAAAGCGTTGCAGCTTTTCTGTGTGTCTTTCCTTTTATTCATCAACGAGCTAACAGAAAGGAGCGAAAGATCAGGGATCGATCCGATACGGCCGTGCCATCCCACGACTAACGAGCACGATTTGATCACATCGTCCACTACCCCTACGACCAGGACTGAAAGAGAACTGGTCCTACAGAGCTACGGCACGTCACGAACAGACCTCGTGACAGCCAAGTTCAGCTAAAAGGAAACAAAAACAAAACATAAACGTGCACAGGATTATTCATGGCTAACACGTACTAACTTGCTTTGTAAAGAAAAAGCTTGTCCTGATGAGTTATGACTGATATACATATTGCATACTTTGTACGGTGCAAAAAGAAAGCTCAGAGTACATTATTGTACTGAAAATGAGCAATGGTGTTCTGAGTTTATTATGCACATTATAAATTGATCTCAAGTGCTTAAATGAGAAGGTCGCTGCTGCATCAAGACACACACATGTTCCTTTCTTTGAGCTGAAGCTGGAAAGTGAAGAAAGAAAACTGCAGTCCGACTGGGCAACTAACTGAACATGTATCCATGTGGCAACAATCATATGATCCCACTTTGGGACACACTTTCTTCTTAAACAAGATGATCGGGATCTAATCTGCATCACGTTCTCTGCATCATATATTGAGCTACCAGCAATGCAGCATGTGCCCCAGTCTGATACAGAGCTGCATATTCTTATGCGGGTGAATTAATTCTTAAGGTAATTGGCATACGAGCTTGGGGAGGATTACCATGGCGACTTACTTTTTCAGTAGACGCATAGCATGCAACTTATAATCAGAGTCCTTTGACCGGACCTCAAAAGAAGATGATGATACATTAAAAAAAAACAGAGGATGGGCTCACAATCAAAAGAGAAAAGAAGATTAGCTCCTTGCAGTCCAGTGCATGGTGGGCTGTCCGGACGTCATCGAATGGGCTCCAATCTGTGGGACAAAGACGCAGCCATCGGCCCTATGTGTGTTTCGCAAAGAAAACCAATTTCAGAAGCGTGCCATTGAGATTGACTATTCGTGTCAGAGGTCCCGAGTTTCAGTAGGTTTGCCTGAATTTCATTTTGAGTCCTCTCATGTCCTATTGGGCCTCTCGATTGCACCACACTGAACTAGAAAATGAAATGACATCAATAACCTTGTCAGGATGTTGCGGGCAAAACCAGAAAGGAGATGGGTGTTGAACCTAGTCTAGTCTCGGTAGAACCTATGTAGGATGGATCTAGTAGATCAGAGGGAGAGAGAGAGAGAGCGGGAGAGATAGAGTACCACCTGCGCCCTGACTCGACGTGCCTGAGCCAGAGGGGATGCCGGAGTTGGCGCTGCTGCTAGCGCCGGTGGCCATGGGAAAAGGAGGGTGCGAGCGTGTGGCGGCGGTGGTGCTTTCCGTCGGCGCAGCGCTTAGCCTAAATCGGTAGGGCTTGTAGGTGGGGCGGCTAGGGCACGGCTAACCTCGTGAGGCGTGCTGCCGGCCCCCACCTCCTTTATATAGCGCTGGCGACAGGGGCCCACCAACCAGATAAGGTTGGGCGCCCCCGATCAGGGCGCGGATAGGGGCATGACAGGCCGTTGGGCTCTGTCACGTTGAGAGATCAATCTAACATTCTCCTCCTTGATCTCAACTTTACTTTTAACTTTATACTTTACTCGTTTAATCACGGATCGGTATATAGAGCATGTTTCATCATCTTAGCTCAATTGTCGATAGAATCGTACAGCCACTACATACTTTACTATTTTGAAACAAATTCTGTTACTTTTGGGCCTCAGTAGTCCAGGAATCATAGGCTTTCCATTAAACCCATGTCGGCTATGTGTTCCTTGAACACATTGGGTGGTAAGCCTTTTGTTAGCGGATCCGCAAGCATATCCTTTGTCCTTATATGCTCGAGACTTATAGATTGATCCTGGACTTTGTCCTTCACAACATAGTATTTTATATCTATAGACTTTGTAGCATTACTCGACTTGTTGTTGTGAGCATAGAATAATGCGGACTCGTTGTCACAGTACATCTTTAGTGGCCTGCTGATGCAGTCAACCACTTTCAAGTCGGGCAGAAATTTCTTTAACCATAACGCTTGTCCCATGGCCTCATAACATGCTATAAATTCTGCATACATCGTAGATGATGCAACTATCGACTGTTTGGCGCTTCTCCACGAAATAGCACCTCCTGCGAGAGTAAAGACATATCCTGTCGTAGACTTTCTGTCGTCTTTATCTCCCGCAAAATCCGCAGCTGAATACCCTTTTATCTCTAGGGAATCAAATCTTTTATATGTTAGCATGAGGCCTTTTGTGCCTTGAACATAACATAGAGCTTTCTTTACCATCTTCTAGTGCTCTGTGCCTGGATTCTCTTGATATCTACCGAGTACCCTGGTGATAAAAGCTAAGTCAGGACGAGTGCACACTTGTGCATACTGTAAGCTTCCAACAGCCGAAGCATATGGTACTGACTTCATTTGATCCATCTCATATTGGTTCTTTGGACATTGGAATTTTCCAAAACTATCGCCCTTTACTATGGGAGCAGGTGTTGCATTACTCGCATGCATATTGTATTTCTTTAGAATCTTTTCACAATATGCTTTCTGCGACAGTCCTAACACTCCATTTTTTCTATCTCGGTGAATTTCTATGCCCAAAACATAAGAAGCTTCACCAAGGTCTTTCATGTCAAAATTTGAAGACAAGAACTTCTTTGTTTCTAGTAGTAGACTGACATCACTGCTAGCAAGCAAGATGTCATCCACATACAGAATTAGGAAAATATATTTCCCACTTTTAAACTTTGCATAAATGCAGTTGTCCTCAACATTCTCTTTGAATTCAAATCTTTTAATTGTATCATTGAACTTTAAATACCACTGCCTAGAGGCTTGCTTTAAACCATAAATGGATTTCTTTAGGCGGCATCCCATATGTTCCTTCCCCTCCATGAAAAAACCCTTGGGTTGTTTCATGTAAACATTTTCTTCTAAATCTCCATTTAGAAATGCCGTCTTAACATCCATTTGATGCAACTCTAAATCAAAATGTGCAACTAGTGCCATTATGATTCTAAAAGAGTCCTTACATGAGACCGGAGAAAAAGTCTCATTGTAATCTACCCCCCTTCTCTTTATGTAAAGCCTTTTGCCACAAGTCTAGCTTTGTAATTTTCTACATTCCCATTGGAGTCATACTTTATTTTGTATACCCATTTGCATCCTACTATTTTGGCTCCTTTAGGAATTTCCTCTAAGTCCCAAACATTGTTGGAACTCATCGATTGCATTTCATATTCCATTTCCTCCACCCACTTGGCTGAGTGAGGGCTTCTCATGGCTTCTTCATATGAGATAGGATCGCCCTCCATATGAACTGTTTTTGTGTTGCAGACTTTGTAAATTTCTTTGAAAATGGCTAGTTTTCGTTCTCTTTTAGACCTTCTGAGTTCATCAGACTCTTGCTCATTTCGTGCCTTAGGTTCTGGCACATTTACAGTATGTGGCTGTTCTGGCTCCCTTTCGTGCTCAACAGTGGGTTCAAGTGGCTCCTGATGGACAGGTTCCGAACCTTCTCCCATTGTTGTCACGTGTGGAGTCACAACAGGTGCCGGCACCACAACCTCAGGGGTTATAGATGGTGGCACAACAGGTAGCAAGAAAAATGGCTCCTGAGTCATCGGATTAGGTGCATGCACCCTCTTCTCCTCAAGATCAATTTCCCGAGCTACTGTGCTCCCCCTCATCAATTCTTCCTCCTAGAAGACTGCATGTCTTGTTTCTACAAACTTTGTGTATCTGTCAGGACAGTAGAAACAATAGCCTTTTGATTTATCTGGATATCCAATGAAGTGGCAAGATACTGTTTTGGGGTCTAACTTTGCAATGTTTGGATTGAAAACTTTTGCCTCAGCTAGGCTCCCCCAGACCCTCAAGTGGTGCAGAGAGGGGACTCTGCCTGTCCATAATTCATACGGTGTTTTGGGCACCGACTTACTTGGTACTCTGTTGAGAATGTAAATGGCGGTTTTAAGCGCCTCCATCCACAATCCCAATGGGAGGGTGGAATAGCTCATCATGTTGCGCACCATATCCATAAGGGTACGATTACGCCTTTCAGCT
Organism: Avena sativa; assembly: GCA_916181665.1. Lineage (NCBI taxonomy): Eukaryota > Viridiplantae > Streptophyta > Magnoliopsida > Poales > Poaceae > Avena > Avena sativa. Next base: position 376,117,055 of record OV702279.1, on the reverse strand, counting down.
ACTCCATTTTGCTGAGGTTCGCCCGGCATAGAATACTGGGCGACTATTCCATTTTCTTGTAGGAACCTTGCAAAAGGTCCTGGTACTTGACCATATGGAGTATGCCGACCGTAGTACTCCCCCCACGGTTAGACCAGACTATCTTAATTCTTTTATCATGCTGATTTTCTACTTCAACTTTGAAAATTTTAAACTTATCCAATGCTTCAGATCTTTCTTTGATTGGATAAATGTAACCATACCGGGAGTGATCATCCATGAATGTTATGAATGAATCATAACCATCCACACTTTTCACCGGAAACGGTCCACAGATATCAGTGTGGATTATTTCTAGTGTAGCTATACTTCGGTTTGCACCCTTTTTAATTTTCTTTACATACTTTCCTTTGATGCAATCTATGCATTGCTCGATGTCTGAGAACTCTAACGGAGTAAGAATGTCATTTTTAACGAGGCTTCCTATTCTTCCCCTCGAAATATGGCCTAATCTACAGTGCCATAACTTCGATGAGTCAGGAGTTCGCTTTCTTTTCTTTTGTTCTTTGTTCGACAAGGGAACTTGTTCGTTCACATCACACACAGAAAACACTTTCTCATGCAAGGATAATAAATAAAGCTTGTCATGTAGTGAAGCAACACCCACACAAGTATCTTTCAACCAAATGGCACATTTGCCATGTCCAAAATAACACTCATACATGTCTTTGTTTAGGCACGATACACTTATTAAGTTTCTATGGATGGAAGGAACAAACAAAACATCCTTAAGCAGAATAGTAGAGCCATCAGCTAGCTCCAGAGGAATGTCGCCAACAGCCTCCACTTCTGCTTGGATCCCATTCGCCACCTCAATGTGTCTTTCTCTTCTTGGCAAAATCCTTGTCGAACGAAACCCCTGTAAAGAGTTGGCAACATGAACGGTTGCACCAGAGTCAATCCACCAAGTAGATTTAGAAAACTTTTCATACAAGGATTCATTTACAAAAGAGACTATGTCTTTACCGTTCTTTGCCATTATGGTCTTAAGCCATAAATGGCAATCCTTATTGAAGTGACCAGGCTTTTTGCAATGGTGACAATGGTCCTTGTCCCTAGGGAGAGACTGTTGATACTGATGTTGGTGCTGTGGGGGGCCCTTGCCATGTGGCTTGGACGGGGAGCCACCATGGTTGCCGTTGGTGAAGTTCCTCTTCCTGTTGTCCTTCACGTAGTTCAAGGAACCACCGTGAATGGACTTAAGCCTTTCTTCCTTTGACAACACATCCCTATGGTCTTTTCAATGTCCCACTTTTCAGGGGACATGTTATTGTTGATGACGAAATTCTCGAATTGTTGGGGAAGAGAGGACATGACAAGATGCACCAGTAGAGCAGGCTTGAGCTCGAGGTCCGCATCCATGGGCTTTAACTTAGCCGCCATGTTGGACATCCTCAAGATGTTCTCTCTAATGCCATGTGGCCCTCCCGTATACTTTTCTGTCACCAGCTCTTTTAGCAGCTGGGTCGCATACATCTTTGAAGAGCCAGTAAACTGGCTCTTTATCTTTGCAAGGTACTCAGCAACAGAGGCACACTCTTCGATTGAGCCCACTATTGCATTCTCAATCGTGTTCTTGATAAAGGCCAAGCACTTTTTATTTGCATTGACCCACTTTTGATTATCTATTGAGTATGCCAGCTCCACAGGAGCATGGTATCTCTTTCTCTTTTCCCATTCAGCACTTTCCTCAGTATCACCCCTCACTGGGTCCTCAGGCTTTACTGGCTGTTTAGTTTCAACGACCCAGTCCACCTCGGCGCAGACGAAGGCCAGGTCAACCTTTTTCCTCATTCTGAATAGTTATCCCCTCTGAGCAGTGGGATATCCTCCAGGCAGCTTGTAACATCCTAGCATTAGAGCCTAGAAATAAGCTGAACCCAGATGTGTGCATTGCATTCATGCATAAAAAATCCGAATAATTTTCGTGCTTTTGAACAAAACCTGTCAAAGTGATTGAAGCTTCTCTTAACTTGATGGAATTGAAGTAGATCATCAAGTTGACTGCGATAAGTTTCAATAAGACCTTTGCTTAAACCTTATTTTGGGTAAGGGAGATTTGATCTAAGGGTAGATCAAATGTAATAAAAGTTAAACCCTGATACATTATGATTTATATTTCATCCTTAGGTGATCATATTATAGTATTCATTATAATCACTCATAAGTACCAAGTTGAGGATATAACATAAATAATAAGAAATTAACAACTATGTCTTAATCTCATCTGCACATACCATGAGTATCATGGTAATATCTAACCCTACTTCTTAAGTAAGATTGAGTAGGAAAGAAACTAAGTTTAGATCATTCACCATATATCTTTCTTTCCATATCAATCCTTATCATCTCTATTGAGTTATATTTCAATATCTGTTGCTCATCAATGTTGAGAAATCAACTATTGATTCACCAATTCTTAATCTATCAACTCTTGAACAGAACATAACTCACATTTAAGTGTCTATAAAGAAACAACTAAGTAGAGATAAATAGTAATGCTAGCTTTAGAAATCATTTATAGGATGGGAATGATTGAAGAGAATCTAATCAATGTGATAATAGAAGGAGTTAAACTCACTCCTGGTGGGATAGAAGAGTTATTTGAAATAAAGCTATATATGATAACAAAGAGGGTTCCCAGGATGAATACTAAAGATAGTTACCAGGAGTAGTCCTATTGAATCAAGTAGGTATAGTCAATGAATTATATCTCTTAATACAATAGAACTAAACAAAAGATATTATTATACAACTGCAATGTTGTATGAATGGAAGCCTTGATTAGCCAACTGGAAACCTAAACCATAAAGGATCAAAAGATTATAATGATCAAGCCTTATTCACCAAGATTGAGTGCTTATACCATGTATAAGTGGTATTGGTGGGTAAAATATGATTAAAACCCTAGTAGATATAAGTTATCCTAGGGTGGTAATTACAAACCACATAAATATGATTTAGGGTTGAAGTGTGAGTTATTGGAGTAAAGTGAATATAAGATGATATCATTCAATTAAATCTAGTGTGGCATAGAGTTTTAGAAGTGGTGTTATTCATTTTAAAGGATAGTCAACTTTAGAGAAAGGTAGTTGGATGCATACAACTATTAGAGAAACATTAGTGATGAATGATTAAGGAAGATTATGAGTAGATTTTGAAGGAACTATTCGTTGGATGGAAGGCTATCAACTGTAGGGTAGTAAATACAACCAAGCCATGATATGAGGAAGTTATGAATACTTTAGTATCAACTCAATGGATTTAACAATAAGTTTAGAAGAATAATAGGTGAATCAGAATATTCATGTGAAGTAAAATTCATCATGTTAACTCATGATGATAGATAGAAAAGGGTAGTATATCTAGGAAAGGAATTCCTTAAAAAGAAGTCTAGAATTATGAATTATGGAAGATAGTAATTCTTGGTAAGCAATCAACTCTAAATCTTAAAACCAAGTAGAAGATCCATTTCACGTTATTGATCTATCATTTTATATACATATCACTTTATAGAAATATTCCCCTATAACAAATCACAGAAGCACATCTCTGTTTATTCCAATTATCATAATTATATGTGCTTAGGATTATCTTTATCAATTCCTTTATATAAAACATTCTAATTATAACTTTCTATTATAAAAGGTGATGTCATCAAGTATCACAAACAGAAGACAATATGCTTAGTTATTAATTCTTTACTCATATCCATAAAGGAATCTAAGTATATTGAAAACCCTAAATCCTAGAGTAAATATTCATAATTCAAAACCTTAAACTCCTTTGTTGATCACAATTGATTATTTACATTGCCATTTTCCAAATTAATGGGAGTAGTAATAACCACATCAATGTCTTTTATATTTCACGCATCAAATAATGGTATAGGATCATTATACATATAAAAGTTTCTATTCAAACTATGAGCCAACTAGAGCTAAGTTATAAACAAATAAGAATATATCATTTAGAAATCCATAATTAAAGGAGGAGAGTAAAATAATAAGAAAATTTTCTACAAATTATTAAAAAGGGGTTCATATAGAGCAAATAAAAGAAATATAAAAAGATTATATAATGAAAGTTCACAAATGATGCTAAACATATTTTAGTATTATTGAAATTATCCAGCAAAGAAATCCTACAAAGAGAAGTTCAAAATCTAAGTCAAATTAAAATCTGAAAAGGAAAATAGAAAATAGAAAAAGGTAAAACAAATAAAAAAACATTACCTGGCCGCAGCCCAACCCTACCTGCTTACCTAACGCCCCTGTGCAGCTCACAATAGCCCAGCAACCAGCCCAACTCGTTTCCATCTGTGAATGACAAGTGGGACCAAAGGAGGACCGCGGGTTGAGATGAAAGAATTGCTAGGGGGTTATCCGCAAAAGTTACGTCATCGTCATCCTCACGCACACAGACAGCTCGCTGGAGGAGATCGCCGCCGCCCGATGCCGTCATCGTCGTCTTTGCGCCAAGATCAACGCCGTCGTCGCCAGGAGAGGATAAGGAGGCCACCACGACAACCCTGCTCGTCCTCATCCTCAATATCGCTCTCTCCAGACTCACTTCCTTTCCTCACCCAAAACCCTAGTTCACCGGAGCCACACCTCGCCGTCGAACCACATCTCCCCACACCCTTCCAAACAGCCATGGAGAAGCACCGTCCTCCGTAGATCCTTTGAGAGAAATCCTGCATCAAAGGAAGCACTGGTGTGGACAAATTTGGCTGTTCTTCTTCGCGACAGTTCGTCGGAAATCTTGTCAGAGAGCTCGCCTCCGACCGTGCCTGTCCTCGCCGACCTCTCTATCATCCTCAGGGTGAGTTCCTGAACCTTCCAGTACCCTTCAATCGCCTGATCTCGTTGTAAATCGTCGTCTCACCATGTGCCACCGTCGGCCACCGTCGGAGCTCGTCGGAGTTGAGGCTCCGATGACCATTCCCGAGCGGCACCGCCACTTTAGGACTCAGCACGATGCGTGGATTCGAACTAGGCTTATTTCGCTTGCTACGGCGCAGTAGATCGTCGCCGGCGACCAACCACTGACGACGGTGGTGGTGCTGACGTCATCGCTACGTCATGCTCACCTCATGATCGAACCACGTCAGCTAGCTTTGCCCGCGTGGCTGATGACATGACCTTGGGCCCATATGTCATTGACTGAGGGTCAAGGCAGGGTCAGTAATAAATGTATTTTCTAAACCTGAGAACTGAGGTGGACCATGGCCCACGGGTCAGTGACTGAAGCTAGCTCTAGGTACGGTGTAAAAAGTATTTCCTGTTTAAGAAATAGATAAAATGTTATAAACTTAATTATTAATATTCTAGAAATCAAATAAATGATTAAAACTTGTTTAACTAATAATTTTTAATTTACAATTCAGAAAAATATGTATGGTATATAGAAATTTTCAAAAAAATAAAATCTATAACATAAAACTATTATCAAATATTATTATGATGATTATTTAAATAAATATTATTTAATAAAGGTTGTATAAGTAATAAGACTTTGATAATTTATAATTTAATAATGGTAAGTGTTAAAAATATAAATAGAATACCAAAAATCTTAGAAAAATAAGAATTATAATTTAAAACTATAATCATGTATTATGATTTCACTTAAGTAAATATTTATTATTCATTAAGTAATTATAAAATAATAAGAATTGTAAAAAATCATATCTTATTATTTTATAGATCACAAAAATAAATGTAATATACCAAAAGGATCACAAAAATAATATCTACATAATAAAAATATAATATTCCACTTTTGAGTTAAATACAAATTCATATACTTTAATAACTCAAATTTAAACTTATTTACTTAATTAATAATTCATATAAGAATGAATAAAATATGTTAATATTTATAAAATAAGTAAATTAAGTTTAATTAATAGTATTAGTCTTAAATATTAATAATATGAAGCCATAATGGTTTAAAACATTATAAATACCTTTTTATTAAATTATCCTCAACCTTAAGTAAAGATTGTATTCTCAAATGATTCCAATTCATGATAAAAACTTTAAAGAACACCTTGTGAATAAATCAAATCCTTTCCATCTATGTTAACTACCAAATTACAAAAACTACCACAGCATTATAGAAATTTCAAGTGTAGTTAAGTGGCAATATATCTTGATTTATAAATTATACTCACTCATCTATAAAAGGTAAACGATAATACTCCACTATAGAAGCAAGAAACTACTACACTAGGTAAAAGGACATTCAATCTTAAGTAACCTAAAGAGAACATTCCAGATACCCAAGATACAAAAGTTATAAGTATGACACTTTCAAAACTATCTATATTTGAAAGTTAACTTTAGTCTCCAAGAATCTTAATATAATGCAACAAACATTACTATATGTTTTATAGTTAACTTTGGTCTGAAATAGTTAAGTTATAAAAACATCTCAAACCCAAACTATTTGAGCAAACATAAATAACAACTACCCAACTCAACTCACCACAAAGCTTGTTTAGACCTTAGATGAGAAACCTTTTCTTTGAAGGTTATTCTTTTTGCCACTTCAAACAAGAACTCTTATATAAACAATCTTAGCTAGCATTTCATAAGTGTATATATTTTATTACTACATATGAGTGCCCACAACCACTCATAACCTCTAATAGAAGAGCTAATGTAAGATCTATCTAAAAGGACCACACATTTCAAAGTAACCATTTCCAGAATCCAAACCCTAGAACAACGTTATCCCCGGGATTCGCGTTTAGAACGTGCATCACATTACTTATGCATAAAAGCATATTGCTTCTTTAAACATTAGTCCTTACCGGACCAATGATGCTGATTTCAGATTTTGGATCTTCTACTGACTCGAAGACCGTGAGTGCATAATCTTGCAATCACGAAAGGCAAGTTCACACTTGCTCATGTCCTTTGTTTATTTTCTGTAAAGTATTTTACAAATCCAGTGTTCTTATCACCTGCATTTGAAAAAGTTCTAAAAACACTATTTTCGATAATAATGTGAACTATTGATTACTGATCCAGGGTGATCAGCTAATCTATTAAATCTGACAGTTGGGATACTACTGTTCAGAACTATATCACTTAGGACTTAACAACCAATGTCGCCAGTGATTCTTGCACCATATATTACGCGTTGACCATGAGATTTGGAATGGGATGGAGAAGTCAGCTGTATCTTCTTCCTCTCACATGAAGCCGGATGTGCAGGTCATGGCTGTTATCCTCGTAGCGTGCATATTGACTAGTAATTCGTAGAGGATATGCAGCATATGGGTGGGAACCCTCAACGTCCCACGATAGTTCTGACATCTAACGGTTTGTACAAACCATTGCCGTAATCCTTTATGTGGGCATGGTGTACACCAAGGAGGCATGCGAGGTCACGAAGGGGGCAGTGATTGGCTTGGATCATCTTCTGGGCCCCACATCATGGAATTGTGGACGGGAATAAGCTACCCAGTTGTGCAACAAAGAGTTGATCTCTCATGGGTAAAGTGACGCACCTCTGCAGAGTGTAAGAACTGTAACTTGTTACTCCCTGTTTCGGGAAGGAGCTGCGAACGCGGCGGGAAAGGAACTCCATGAAAGTTCTGGTAAACCCGTGAAGGCTGACAAACATAGCTTTTCAGAATAAAAGCAATCTTTTAAGAAATGTTTATAAAAACTTGCATTGCCTATGACCTACGGTCTGTGGCTGTAGTTATAGTGCATCAAATACTCTTTTTCTAGTGAATTTGTTGAGTACGCTCGTACTCGAAGTATCTTCTTAACCCTTGCTAGATTCTGAAGCCATGAAGGCGAGGTCTACACCATGTTATGCTCCATGAATCATCAACAAGCTAAAGTTCTTCAATGAAGACAAGAAAGTCAACATTTACCTCAACTCAAACGAAGTTACTGATTAGATAGGAATATAATCTCTAGCCAAAGAACCTAATTCTGTAATGCATTGCATTAGCAGCAAATGCCAATCCCTGAGTTAGAATACTAGTTTTAATAGTATAATAAATCTTGCGTTGTTTATCTTTGATTCTTCTCCGTAAGAAGTTCTTTCTCTCTCTTTAACCTAGAGTGTTCTCTGGATCGTATGTAAAGAGTGAGTTGTAACCTTTAGCCATGTATTGGACCCGCTGTGTTTCTGTTGTGCCATTCTGAGGGATGTAATACTAGTGAACGGTGTTTCATTGGTGTTATGCCAACGACTATAGTGTACTACATCATACAGTGATATGCTGGGTCACCGCACAGCTCATGAGGTTGAGACCTACTGAAAACCACAAAAGATTTGAGATAACCAAAAACAACTGTATACATTAATCCAACGTTGGTATAAATTAAGCATGCAATTGTTTATGCCATTTAAAGTTATATCACCGTTGGGTAAAGATAAAATTAAAAGCACCTTTAATACTTAATAAAAGGGATCATGATCATGTTTATTAATAACGTTGGTCAATTAATAACATGAAACATAATCAACATTAAAACATTTAATCACATCTTTTAAAACAAAATTTAATACACTTTTATTGCATTCTAGCAATTTAAATCAACTATTTGCAGCGGAAACAATTATTACATTATTCATAAAATTTAGACTTTACAGAAAAACTCTGTCACTTTCATATTCTCTAATCAAAATATTCACTAAAGTAAGTGAATAGAGAAAACTTTGTAAAATTTCATCAAAACTTGATAAAAAAAACATCAAAAATAGCCTATGTAAACAGAAACTCTAAACAGGACTGTCTGGCTGCCGCCCAGCACAGCCAAGCAGCCCAGCACTATCTGCCGCACGCGCATACTTTCTAAGCGTCGCCAGCAGCCCGCAGCCGGCCTGTCTCTTTCTGGCAGAATATGGCCCACGACGGCCCACGGCCTGCCGCAGCCGCTCCGTAGTCTAACGCCCGCGCGCAACGCTTCCCTCTGCGCAGGCGCTGCCCATGGCCCAGTTGTGCGGCCCGATTAGCCCTGTGCCGCCAGTACTGCTCGATCTGAGCCGTCCAACGCCCCCCGACCTAGATCTAACGGCTGCGCGCGACCCTCGCCAGAACAAAACGGCTCGGTCGCCAGCCCCTGGAAAACCCTAGCCTCATTCGCCCCCTTCCCACTGTCTGTCTCGCGCGCCCAGCTGCGACGGCGCAGCGCCCCGTGCTGGCAAGGCGGCCGTGACGCCTGGCGCATGGCCCGCGGCGAGCCCCTCCCCTCTAGCTTCTTTCCCGTCCACCTTCCTACCACCCCTGAGAGGTAGTAGAGAAGAAGACGACGACGAACGATGGCGGCCCCCTGCCCCCATTGCCGGCTGTGCGTCCACCCGAGGGTGGGCGCACCGCCATCGAGCGGCGCAGCGGCGGCGCCCTTTTTCGGTGCACGGCAGCGACCCCTTTCTCTGTTTCGGATTCTTTTCTTTTAGATTCGGTTTTGGGAATGAAAATTGGGGTTTTTCTCTATGGGGCTTTGGGGCTTTGGGGATTGATCTGTTCGAGGCATGGGATCTGCTTTTCTATTTCGGGGTTGGGATCTGGGGATGTTTCCTCTTTGGGGTTTCTTTTGGGGCTTAGATCTAGGGTTTTTCTTTGCCCCTGAAGGGGGGTTGTTCTTCGTCTAGATGCCTCATACTGATGCTCATCTAGATCGAGAGGAACGACGCGGTCGTAGGGCAGGCGCACTTTAGATCTAGGATTCTTTCTCCTTTGCTTTCTTTTCTATTTCTACCGAAAAGATCTAGGAACAGATGCTCTGATATCATTGTTGAACCTAGTCTAGTCTCGGTAGAACCTATGTAGGATGGATCTAGTAGATCAGAGGGAGAGAGAGAGAGGGAGAGAGAGAGTACCACCTGCGCCCTGGCTCGACGTGCATGAGCCAGAGGGGATGCCGGAGTTGGCGCTGCTGCTAGCGCCGGTGGCCATGGAAAAAGGGGTGTGCGAGCGTGTGGCGGCGGTGGTGCTTCCCGTCGGCGCAGCGCTTAGCCTAGATCGGTAGGGCTTGTAGGTGGGGCGGATAGGGCACGGCTAACCTCGTGAGACGTGCTGCCGGCCCCCACCTCCTTTATATAGCGCTGGCGACAGGGGCCCACCAACCAGATAAGGTTGGGCGCCCCTGATCAGGGCGCGGATAGGGGCGTGACAGGCCGTTGGGCTCTGTCACGTTGAGAGATCAATCTAACAGTGGGTGTGTCATGGAGTACATCATACCTAGCATATTGCTTACCATATTGACACTTGTAAATGCATGGCCTTCCCATAGGCCGGGCAAATAGGTGGCCACCCCGGACAAAGAGGAGGAAGTCCCAAGATGTATATCTACCGTTATACTATTGCCAATTACTCCCTCTGCTTCAAAATATAAGATGTTTTAGGGTTGTGAAGAAAATATATCTAGACTTATTTTAGTGTGTAGATTCACTCCAAACATGAGTGAACCTATATACTAAAGGTAGTCTAGATAAAACTAAAACATCTTATATTTTAAAACTGAGGGAGTACGTCTGAGAGACTGTTCTATATGGATAGAAATAAACCAATTTGATCGGCAGGCAAGTTTAGCCTACTAGTCTATCTTCGATGGAAGTCATACGGGTCAAACATAGCATAGCCCAGGCCTCTGCTGCAACCCTTTTATTGCGAAGTTCAGATACTTCGGTATATTACAATCATGGAACGCGGAGGGTTGATACATGGATCAACTATGTAAAAATAAAAACATCAAAAGATTATGCATTCTCAGTTCTACTAGTGCGTTGCCCAAATAGCCAGGTGGAAAAGCCATGCGCAAGCTTAAGTAATCGGTTGCATCCCATATCCATAGGTCCCACTTATCTGCGAGAAAAAGATGGAACCATAGTTGGACCAATAGGTAGCTAAACGAATAACCTGCAAAATATGTATACCACTTTTTATTCTTAAAAACCATATCATTCGTACACGGCTATATGGAAAAACATAAATCCGAAACGTCAATGAGTATGATAGTTTTAGTCTTCTTATCGATCCAGTTCAACTAGTTACCCATATTAATTAATAACATTGGGGTTGGTGGAGATATACCGTAAGTGAAATAAATCATGCGCCAACTTACATGTGTAGGACCTGAGGAGAACAAATGTCCAATGAGCTCCATGGAGTCACAACAATAACACTTTTGAAACCCACTCCATTTGTCTTCGTCAAATTATCTTTTTTTAACAAGACTTTGTTGTTTAGAAACCACATAAAATCTCTATTTTAAGTGGGATTTTTAACTTTCACAAGTACTAAGAAGTGAACCTAGCTCACTTGGTTAGGGAGGTGGATGTACAATCCAGCCACCCAGGTTTAAGTCCTTACGGATGTATATTTGGTTTCTTATTATTTAAAAAAACTCGTTGTAGGGGCTTTCCCCTACCGCATTCCTTTCAAAAAAAACTTTCACAAGTACTTACGTAAGAATCTTGCATGACCATTCGATTAGTTAATATACAAGAACTTTATAGTAAACAATCTCGAAGAAGTAAGTTTCCAAACAAATTTATTGACGGTATTAGGTAATTATACCATCATTAGTCTCTAGCATAAATGCAACCAATAATTCCATTTACTACCAGTTAAAACCCTCTTGAAACCAATATTCAATGGGGTTTGTGCCAGAACATTTTCACTAAAACATTTTTCGTGTAAAATATTGTATAATGATGATACCGCTGATCTAGAAATGTACCACCTAGCAATAGGTCCTCCAAAAAACGTATTGTTGACCCATATCCAAGTTGAAAATACCTTTGCTAGAAAAATCTTCCTTCACACTCATTAAACCTTCTAAAAGGAGAGTATGTCGGTTTTGCTTGAACTTGGGCAAGAGTTTTACTATTAAGATATTTGTAGTGTATCAATTGTTGACAAATACCCTATTCATTATGTAATTTTAAAAATCCAGTTGCTAAGTGAAGACTTATTGTTTTGTTCAAGCACCTAAATACTAAACCTCCTTGATCTTTCGGTCCACACATCATAGTCCATTTTGCCAACCGACACTTCTTATTATCATTAATTTACCAAAAGAATCGAGATCGAGAGAAATATAATTTCTTTCTTACACCTTTAGGTATTTCAAGAAATAAAAGCATAAACATGGGCATACTAGTCAAGACCAAATTGATCAAAACAAATAGGTCTAGAGAGAATTTTGTCTTGCCATCATCCTAGCTTATCCATAAAACAAGTGTCTGCCAGATTCCATTCAGAATATGAAGTTTTATATAGTGGATAGGTACCCCCAAAATACCGAAAAGGTAATAAACCAGACTCACATCCAAAAATGTGTTTGTATTGTTGTTCCATTTTCTTTGCTTTACCAAACCAGAAAATTTCGCTTGTGAAAAATTATTCTCAATCCCGATAATTGTTCAAATATACAAAGGATGGGCATCATGTTTGCCCCTTTCTGCAGATCATATTCCATAAATAGTATTGTATGATCAGCGTATTGCAAAATAGACCACCCTCTCGACCAAATGATGTTTTAGGCTCCCAAATTTACCATTCTCATTCGCTCTTGAAATGAGAATTGGCAATACATTGGAGACAATGTGAAAAGCATTGGAGACATAGGATCAGCTTGTCTCAAACCTTTTCTTATTTGGAATAAGAATCAATATCATCATTAACCCTTATTCCCACATTACAACCTTGCACAATTTTTTTAATACAATCACACATTTAGTATCAAAATCCTTCGTGCATAATACTTGTTGTAGAAAGTGCCACTTCACTTTATCAAATGCCTTCTCAAACCCAATTTTGAAAAGTACCCAATCAAACTTTTTTCGGTGGAGATCATGAATGGTTTCATGTAGGACAACCACCACTTCCAATATATAGCGTCCGAGCATGAAAGCAAGGAAGTCATTTTATTTTAGAAACCATCTGGAGCACTTGTATGCGCCAATTGATACCAATCACATCGCACACAAACATACAAACTAATCAAACTACATGCTTACAAATGTAATAGAATCCACATCATTTTATGTTCAGCGGCGATTATTCTAAGCGATGCTCTTGCAGTACTATGTATAGAGCAAGCACATGTTGTAAATTATTGATGAATCTATTGCCACTTCCAATACAACTTTACAAAAAAGTCGTAAATAATCATGACACTCTAGAAGTCATATAAATGTTCTTATCTAAATCATAAACTAGAAACCGCTATTAAGTTACTTTTACATCAAATGCTTTAGATACTTTGCCATAAATACATGTACATTATATATATTATGTGATTGTCAAAAAAAGATTCAATAAGGAACTCCTATTATGCAATGCTATTTAAACTTAGAATGATGCGACGATATTTTCAGTGATACATTAAACCTATCGATAATAGAACATAATACAACTAAGCTTGAGAATCATTATATTGGGTTCAGTATGGAAAAAATTTAGGAAAATGTGAACTAAAATTAGCTTGCTAAAATTACACACTATATAAGTATAGAAGTTTAGATAAATGTGTTTATTTTAATTTGTCCTAGCTAGGATGAAAGTAAATATGTAAGTTTGACTAGAACGATGTAAGGGAGTTACAATCGCAAATAACAGAGATACAATCATATCCCGTCATGCCATCCTAGAACCATATTGCGCAGGTCGCTGCTAACAAAAAACTTAAGAACGGGTCGCTACCTAGTGCACAAGGTTTTTTGGAGAACTAATTTGTTTTACATAATGGAAAATCTGGGGTATTTTTATAATGTCCAAAATTATAGTAACAAGATCAATTGGTTGCGGTTCATCGATTTACTGGATGAACTATCCAATGTTTTCCTTTTTTTGTATCAATTTCTACCCTATATCCATATCTTGCTTTTAGTGTATAATAGATTGACAAACGAGCTTGGTGAGGATTTGCATGGTATTTTTTTTGAACGGTGAAGGATGCAACCGCATCCAAATATATTGCTGCAAAGAGGAACATGTGGCAGGTAGAAATTACAAGGAGGCCCCTACAACACTCACAAAGGACCTACATCTTCGAAGATTAGGCCTCCTAATTACAGAAAACACCCTGAAAAGAAAGAAAAAAAGCAATCAAGTCCTGGGTGTCTCCACCACCAAGGCCGGCGACCTCGGAGATGGAATCTGCGACGAGGTCAGAGCCGAGGGCTCGACCAAGCTCGAACCAGCGAGAAATCCTCCGTCACCGGCCATCCTCGATCCACCGGGGACGAAACCACTTGGTGTAGGGAGGAAGGCGAGCACCGACACAGAGGAAGAGCAGCGAAACGGAGCAGCAGCCCTACTATTATTTGGTCCGACGTGATGACAGACCGCGCCGCCATAAGCCACCGGAGAGAAGCTCCTTGAGGAAGAACGCCACGGCGAACCCCCACCACCTGCAAGCAAAGTGCCACCACGGCCACCGAACTGCAAGCGAGGGAGTCCACAACAGGAATACAGCACCAGCTCACAGCAAGAGAGAGGAAGGTCGATGTCGCGGGCTGCTTCACCCTCGCCACCACGGCCGGCCAGGAAGCAGCTCCACCACACTAGCCACCGAAAACGCCAGTCTCCCCCGCCACCATGGCCGTCCAAGACAGGCGCCCAAGGCACCAAACCCCCTGCTGGAAACTGGCTCCTAGGCCCTTATTGCGAGCCTCCAGGAACAGATCCCACAACTCCACATATCTCCGTGCACCGGAGAGGCTCGAGGAGGCAGATCCACGCCGGTGAGCTTCCAATCTAGGCCGGCGAAGGGAAGCTCCGACTCCGGGCAAGATGCCCAAACTGCAGAAACGCCGCAAAAACAACCTACAACTACCTACCCTACACCGGCACCATGGTATGAGGAGTCCTTTGACCGGCCCTCAAAATAAAATGATGGGCTCAACCTCAAAAGAAAAGTAGAGAATCGATTGGCTCCAGCGAGTACTACTTTTAACTTTATTTTTAGTGCCCTACATTTTGGGTATGTAAATAGATTTTGAATCGCTTATTTATGTCCTCGAAGTAATGTGGCTATCAATGATTGTATCATTTTAATAAACTTAAGTGTCATTGCTTTGTTCCTTCCATTTTTACCTTTGGTGCAATGTTGGTTACTTCGTTGTTTCTTTTATTTTGATTTACTTAAGAAGTTCTATATATATTACGACTTACAAAGTCTACCAATCTTCCTTGCTCCCCGACCGAAAAATGCCAAGGTGGACGCTTCCAATATAAGGTACAACCTTGCTTAGGTTTTCGTCTATGTATTGGGTTAAGATATTCACGATTAGAGGAGATAGAGGAAGTTTCTCCATGAGATGTATTTTACCTAGATTTACATTTGAAATGATTGAAACAACACATAGCAATAAGCCGTGAACAGTTGCGACATCATGCTCAACCGCATCTATACTTTAATATCAGCCTCTCGAGAGAATATATTAATAGAAAAATAATAAACTTATAGCCACAATTTTAATAGAGAAAATATGAAGCAACTATGGTTGCGTGGTGTTAGAGCAGGACTTACAGTCCCTGTGTACTCTGTGAATCCGTATTTCGTGAGTATACGGCACTGCACTCTAGTTTAGCATGTGCGAAATTATTCGTGTAGATCAGAACCCCTAAACTTAACCTGTATTTTAAAAATTAAGAAACACGGAAAGATTTTTTGATCGATCAGTGCGATACTTTGCAGATTCTTGCATAATTTACATCAATTAGTAAAATAATCTACCCCTAAACTACCCCTAACTACCCGGTGCAGATCATCGGAGCTCCGACCGTCGCTCTTGTTCGCGCTTTTCCCTCCGCCTCCGTTGGCCGCTGCCCGCGGTTCGTCCACTTCTTCGCCACACGCCTCCTCGTGCCGACAGAGCGGGTCCATGCCGTCCACTCCTCCGCGTCGTGACCACGCCCGCCACCGCATCCGCCGATTCGTCCCCGCCAACCACCGCCTCCGTCTCCGCCTCTGTGGCCTCCGGGGGCTGCCGCACCCACCCTCTCTCCCCCCAGCCCGCCGCAGACGCTCATCTTGCGGTGGAGGTCGAGAAATCGCTCGGATATGCTCGAAATGGGGGCAACGACGCGAGGAAATGAGGGTTTTGAAATGTGTCCTCCGCTGCAGCTGCTACTTATACCGGCCGCAGCGATTTTTACACACCCCCCGTGAAATTGCGATACAGGTCGGCCCGTTAACAATTTCTACCAGATGCGCTTTTCCCGAACTAGGCCTGTAAATTCGCCAGATTTTTAAGGGTCTGGCCGGATATACATGGACTGCTAGTCTTGGTCTTAGCAAGATAAAAAAGATGACTATGATGGGACCTATGTATCTTCATTGACAAACCATTTACCTATTCAAGAAGTTAAAGTTGGTTCCTATTAATAAGATTTTCATTCTTTGTCTGTTTAATAATGCATATTCTCACATCGTAACGAGATTGTGAGGTTTCTTGTGGTCACTTTTGTCGGCAGGAATGCTTTACCGATAGCTATCCGAGAGGAAGTGTGACGTACGGCTGGACTAACACCGAGTCTGAGAAAAAAATGATTTCTAGCAGCAACCGTGATGAAATCACATTACGAAATCTTTACAAACAGTCATCTGTTTGGGTGTGCATCCTCATTTCCGACCTTTCATTCATGTTACTTCGTTTCCTGATGTGCCTGGACCGTGGGGGGAAATATTTTTGGTGAAAAACTATTTTTTATATAACTTAGTGAAAAACTGCTTTGTCTTAGTGATTGTAGGAGAAGTACAGATCACATATGAAAAGGATCGGAAGAGGAAACGCTTTGTGCTCAAATCAGGATAAAATTGGAGAAACTTGAAACATGAAAGCAGGTACCAGCAAAGAAGACAGGTCCACCAGTACAGTGATCACCACATGGTCAAGAGAAAGTTTCAAAAATATAAAACAACAGATGGTCAGAAAAAATGGCGCGCAATCGCGCTAGTCAGCTCATGGTACAGATATATCCAAGGCTAGTTACTTAAGATCAGGATGCGAATTCCATGACGCAACACAAGCTGAGCAGTTTCATTGAGATCTCAGCACCGCCAGACCTTCACAACGATCTATAAATTGAGAACTCTAGCTAGCTAGCTAGAGGGAAGTAACATATACTACATATATATACCATGGCGGCGCTGATCCAACCAGACGAGCTCGCCATGAGCGCCGACGAGTTGCTCCAAGCTCAGGTCGAGCTCTACCACCACTGCTTCGCTTTCGTCAAGTCACTGGTGTTAGATCAAAGGCCTCTAGCTCTCCTTGATCTGGTGGAAATCTAGGTGGATATGTGAGTTCGTCGCTACTGAACTTTCTCTGTTCGCACGAGCACAGCACTTTCAGAGACAGAGTTTTTTCGACGCGTTAACCGTGCGTCTTTTCTGCTCCTTCCTTTTTATTCCAGGTTCACATCGTTGCAGCGAACGTGACCGATTCCTACGCTACCCCGATCACGATCCACTTTCATCTGCGCCATCCCACAGAGTAGATCGTGCCAGGCTTACATAACTGACATAACAAAAATAATGGGTCTGTGCATGAACTAGGCACGCATCAGACTTTATTCCTATCGCTAGGGGACACACAACGTGTCACACTAGACTACAGAAAACTAAAACTGACAGCTAGATCAACTACTAACAACTGGCGCTCAAGGCCGCCACGGACCTCGGCATCCCCGACGCCATCCACCGCCGCGGACGTGCCGCCACCCTATCCGACGACCTCGCCGCCGAGACCGGTATCCACCCCACCAAGCTCTCCAGTCTCCGGCGGCTAATGCGCGTGCTCACCACGTCCGGCGTCTTCTCCGTCGTTGACGACGCCGGCGGCGCCGTGTACAAGCTCACCCGTGTCTCCCGCCTCCTCGTCGGAGCAGGCGGCCGCGCGCACCTGTCCCCTACGGTGGGCGCGTTCGTGAGCCCGTTCCCCGTGGCCGCGCTCTTCAGCATGCGGGAGTGGTTCACCGACGAGCGGGCGGCGTCCATGTCGCTCTTCGAGGTGGCGCACTGCCGTACGCTGTGGGAGGTTACGGCGGCGGGCAGAGGCGACCAAATTTTCAACACCGCCATGGCCGCGGACAGCCGGTTCACCATGGACAGCCTCCTGAGGGAGGAGTGCGGTGGCGCCGTTTTCGGGGCCGTGAGGGGCTCGCTGGTCGATGTTGGTGGAGGCCATGGCGCCACCGCGTCAGCCATCGCGAGAGCGTAATAAGCGTTCCCGCACGTCAAGTGCACCGTGCTGGATCTCCCTCACGTTGTCGCCGGGGCCCCAGCTGATGACACTTTGACCTTCGTCGCCGGCGATATGTTTGACCATATCCCACCAGCGGACGCTGTTCTACTCAAGGTATAGACCCCAAAGAGAAAATTGTTTTTAATCCATTTCATGAGCAGCACTGTATGCGTACACGGCATAAAATTATTAATACGGTATAAATATATTTCTCGATTACAAGCATGCTACATACTACTAGTACTAAGATTACTGCTTATATCAATCTGGATTCAGTGGATTTTGCATGACCGGAACCACGAAGATTGTGTAAAAATACTACGGCGGTGCAAGGAAGCCATCCCGACACGGGATGAGGGAGGAAAGGTGATAATCATCGAGACGACATCGGGTCTCCCGGGTCACAGGGAATCGTCTCCACAGAGAACGAAGTTTTGCTCGACGGCTTCATGATGTGCATGGATGGGATCGAGCGAGAGGAGCAAGAGTGGAGTAAGATTTTCTTTGAGGCCGGATTCACTGACTACAAGATAACAACAACAGCCTGATTTCGATCAATTATAGAACTCTATCCATGACATGAACTTATAATTTTATTTGATGAGTACTTATAGTCTCCCATTTTCGTGCATGTGTGTGTGGTACCTTCTTGTAAGCTGATTCAACAATGTATACCTTTCGCCAATTTTGGTGTTCTTAATTTTACATTGTGCCATGACATTTTTCTCTAAAAGAATCATATTACCATATTCTACCATGTATAAATATTTGCCTTGAAAAATACTGTGGCAAAATTATAAACTGATGGTCTTATGTGTTAGAAATAATGAGCTAGTGCATTGAGCCTCATGTGTATTTCAGATTTTCCCTAAATCTCAAAACCCAGATTTGTGGCAGCCCATATGTATTTGGGTCCATGTTTGTGGCAGCTCACATGTGAGTGGAGTGGAAGCTCAAGTTTAATCCCACATGAAAAGTTGAAGTAGAGTTGCGCCACCTTATAAGGTGGAGTGTTGCACCACTTTGTAAGTGAGTGGCAATAAGAGAGATACACGCGCGCGCTCCTTCGACGACGCCCGCCCGCTCGCCCACCTTTGCGATCTTGTACGGGAGAGGGCGAATAAGGTTTTTAGGAAGCGTTCCGCGCGACTGCTCAAGTTCGTCATCACGACGCGTCTTCCCTATCGTCAAGTTGGAGCTCGTGTACGTCATCTTCAACGCCGACTTCTTCGACAGACTGCACCAAACTCTGCACCAACAGTGACTTCATTGGCAATCGATCAGTACGTATAGCATCATCAGATCTGTTGCTTTACTATGGCTGTTAGTGCGTATACTCTGCTACTGTTCATGTTGATCAATACATCTAGTATGTTAGAGGTTCACGTGATTGTAGCAGTTGCTGTCATGATTTATATTATGAAATTAATCGTGAAAATTATGCCTAATAATCCAACATTATGCGTATATTGCAACATAAAACAAGCTAATAGTCAAAGTTACATTTTAAATCTCTGAAAAAAAGTTACATTTTAAATACCTAGTCGATATCCAAGAGATCACTTCTTTGTGAATCAGAGATACGGACATTCATAAGTCGGATGCACTACTATATACGCAAGTAGTTTTTTTTTTTGCTTAATGCCAAGCTATTAGCTTTCTTCTTAGGAACGCGGGTCGAGGGTTGTCAGTTTATAACCTTTACCTTACATCGGCCAATTCCATGAGCCACATCAAAAGGTCCAAGTGCGCCATTGAAAGACGGCCGTTCTCCGGCGTGGAACCGACGAGATTGGTTTACCAGAGGTTCTGCTTCAAGCAACCTTGTCTGCGTCCTTATATGTATGAACCGCTCCACAAACGTTTTTTTTGCAAACTCATGTGTATGCCGAACTAAGTAGCTCATAGAAAGGTCTAAGAAAGTTAGCCAATCGATAGGGGTCCCAAATGCCCACTATTGTCGTAAGTTCGTCTTGGATCAAGATATATCATCAACGGAAGTACAAATAGCCAAAAGTAGCTGGAGAGATGCTTGTATTTTCATTGTGATATATACGGAAAGATTTTTATACATGGCCACCACAAAACTCACAGTCCATAGCCACATGAAGAGAGTCAAACAGCCCATATATAAACCGCTATGAGAGGCACCCAGCGCCTGCAACAATCCACAACCTGTGAAGTCGACCCATTTCATTTGGTTACGACAATGGGATTCAACAACAATCCACCTCATCTTCTGATTTTTGCATAGGCCAAAAATGGTTATATTTTCGTAAATGTACAAGCGAAATTCCTCCTCGAAACAGGTTTTCGTCCCGCTATATTAATATAGCAACCACACGGTACAACTGCCGGGTCATCAGCACAATCAAGCACAAACAAAATTGGAGAGAGAAAATAATGTCAACAACGTCAGATCGACGAAAACAACGATGACTCGTAACCGCTGCATCCTCCGAAGAATTCCTACCATGCTCCTAGCACTCTGAATATTTGTATACCAAACACAACCTTCAGGAAGGAATGCGACGACGACGACACTGCTGCCCGAACTGATCCTATGATTTCCCCGGTATGCGGAGGGGAGTGGGGAAGAGGTACACCTGACGGCCTTCAGGAAGGAACAAGGCTAGATTTGGGCTAGGAGGGCACCGATGCCTACCACCGCGCCGTCCTGCAGCCAAGGACCGCATCTACGCCACCTTGCCACCCAGGGCACCGCTGGAGCCGCTGCAGACCTAGCCTCGCTGCCGCCTGGACGCAGGCTCCCGCTCCACCGCCTCCTATGAAGGGAACTCGAGTTGCCCGCCACCCCGAATCTGCCATGGCTTCGCACGGGCAACGCTCGGGGGTGCCATCAACGGTGGAGGGAGGGCAGGAAGACGGGAGGGAGGGGCTCTCTGGAGGGGAGGGAAGAAGGCCCGGGGGTAGGGGGACTTCGACACCCTCCAAGGGAAACTCCTACTCCCAACACCTACATTTATACAATTTTTTATATAATTTTTTGAAACCTAGAAGTTTGATTTTTATTACTCCCGGAGGGCGGCGCGGGGCCGTGTATAGGATAACACATTTTTCCCGTCAAAGGATCATAAATGTGGTTATCTATACGACGGCATATTCAAAGTTTTCGGTCTAACGTATTCCTTAATAACAGCATATATCTTTGACTATAGTGAATGTCATAGAGAATTTCAGAGGGTGACACGACGGGCCGGATGGGCGTACGTACCGATTTCAACCAGAATACGTATTTTTTTTTCGCCAGCTGATCAGCGACAGTCAACAACGTAATCTTGTGTGTACTAGTACGTGTACGTGTACGGCCATTGCTGAGCAGCCGTGTCAAAGGTCTCTTCATCTCTAGTAGACTACTAGTACCAGCACTACACAATTTATGTTTCTCGTTCTCCCTTTCAGTCGCGTGTGAATCACGGCACAGTTTCCCTGCTTGTTCACGGAGAACACGAGACAGCATACGAAGTGTGCTTCAGCAACAGCTGAAAATTCGATATTGTTCTTCATTGAGATTAATTCAATGTATCGTGACATGGATCGGAAGCACACAGCTACAATGTGGAGTAAATACACCTCACCCTCGACCCTCAGTGCTCGATGATTCCTTGTTTACGATAAGGCCATCTTTGATTAATTCGTAGATTTGGAAAACGTGGGAATATGAAAAGCTCGGGATTGCACCATTATGCCCCCGTTTCAATCTTTTATATATATATATATATATATATATATATATATATATATATATATATATATATATATATATATATATATATAGAACTTTGTATCCAACAAATTTTGTTTGGTTTTATTACAGGAAAAGCAATATTGAGAGGTTGGAAGGAATGTTTGAATTCACAAAAAGTATAGCGTAATATAAGTATCGGTTCTCCTTCATCTTAGGATGGTTTATTCTTTATGTGACGTATTAAAATTCCGAGTCAAACCTTTTTATTTCATGCTTTTGGGTTATAGGCATCCTTATTATGCTCAAGCCATGCATAACTCTTTTGGTTGCATCTTCATGATGTGAACTATTGTCTATTGAGTAAATAAAAACTCTATTTATCAAAAAATAAAAAATATCCAACCTATTACCTCCGTTTGAAAATATAAGATATTTTAGGTTTATGAAGAAAATATATCTAGACTTATTTTAGTGTATAGATTCACTCTAAATCTGAGTGAACCTATATACTAAATAAAGTTTAGATACATTTGCTTTAAAAAACTAAAACATCTTAGAGGGAGTAGCATATAAGGGGATATATTGAACGGGGGGACAACTTGCACAATGCATGATTTTCATCTCGTCCTTAGCATACTATATATGACTCCGCATATATTGTTCCTAATCTCCGTCAACAAGTCTTCTCGTTCCGTCTCATCACCGAGTGCACACGGTCAGTTTTGCAGTTTTACACGTGGTTTAAATCTACTCCCTCTTTTTTAAAATATAAAATGTTTTAGAATTGTGAAATATGTGTAGGTTTACTCTGAATCTACACGAACCTATATACTAAAATAAGTCTAGATACATTTCTTTTACAAATCTAAAATATTTTATATTTTAAAACGGAGTGAGTAATAGACAAAAAATGCAAACTACACGCGGATGTGTCAGGGGTAAACATGGTAGGGCTATAAGTTAATTATGAACTGGCTTACCAGCACAAGCGCATGGTTGAGTATATACATACACAATATAAAAAACAACCACACTTCATTCACCGGTGGACCCATATATTCTCTTCAAGGTTAGATGCACCTCAGACAACTTGCACGATGCATGATTTCATCTCTTCCTCGGCATACTATTTGATATCCAATTTGATATCCTTCTCTCTGTTTGATGTTCATGTTAATAAAAAATCATTCTTATCGTATAGAGTGAATTCCACTTTTTACCCTTTATTTATGCATTTGAGACACTAATTATCCTATTTAGTAGAAGTTGTATCCGAATGTTCTATTTAAGAAAATTCTAAGCATGATTTTGTCCCGTTTTAGCATTCAACACGTGTTTTTGGATAAGATTGACATGTTAGGACGATGTGCCGCCATAAAATATGTCAAGATCGGAGGACGTAGCCGTCGATCATATCTACCCTTCTCTGTATAAAATGTTCTATTCTTTGTTGCCATCTCGATAATTTTGAGGTTCAATCGTCATCTTGCACCTTGCCCAATAGATATGCATCAGAAAATAAGGGTTTAAATTTTTCGAACATGGTAATTTAGATGAATTTTTACTATACAGAATAATTAGTGTCACAAATGCAAAAGTATAAAAAGATAAAAAGTGGAATTCACTCTCTTGGTCCCCTTTCATCCCATTCACCTGACGCCACACCACCCCAACGCCAGCCATCAGAGCAGCCCTCCTCGGCCACCCTCAACAGTGGGTACCCCTGCACTACCCCTTTCTCCCGTGACCCCATCTCTCCCCGACTCCTCCCCTTTCTCTCAAGCCCGTCGCCCTGTTGTCCGGCCTAGCCCCAGCCGACACCTTCCCTCCACCGTCTGCTATGCTCCCACCGCCCGCTCTCCACCCTCCGACCACCTGCACCCCTGGACGCGAAACCCTAGAGGATCGAGCAGCAGCAGGAGGAGGGGATCCCGTGGCAATGGCCCTGGCGGCCAGGGGCGGAGCCAGGCCCAGGGCAACCTGGGCCATGGCCCGGGGCGTAGCGCAAAATCTTTGTTACCATCAACAAATTTTTTTTTGGCCCGGGGCGCAGCCCAAGCCTGGCCCATGTGCCCTTTCTCCTGGCACGCACGACCCCTGACGCTCCTGGCTCCCGTGTCCCCTACGCGTCCCGTACAGGTACAACCGCACTCCCGTTCGCCGCCGCCAGCAGCTAGCTAGGGCAGCCGGGCAGGAGCCACGTCGGCGGCGACCCCCGCTCACCGGACCGTCCCCTGCGTCCCCCGACCCCGACTGTCCCCGCCAGGCGCCTCCCGCCTCCAGTCCCTGCCCGTCTCTCCGCCGCACCCCGGCTCCCCGCGGACCCCGCCTGTCCTGTTCGTCTTCCTTCCCCGCACCCTGGCTCCCCTGTATGCTGCCGGCCACCGCGACACGGCGCGGCGCCGTCAATCCCTGCTTCAGCTGCTTCTGCTTGCCGCCAATCCCATCTCCAACTCCAGTTGTTCTACTTGCCGACGAGGGGTGACTCCAAAACGTGGTAGTATGGTACTCTGGTTGTAAAACAGCAAAAGGCTAGGTAATTTTAGTTAGCTTCTTTATATGCCACAAGTTATTTCTTAATTAGAAAGATTTTGTGATTTGCCACGTTTTAGTTAGCTTCTTTATATGCCGCGGTACTGGTAGTCTGGTTGTGCTAGGCTAGGCAATTTTATAATTGCTCCAATTTGTAATTTGCAATTCATCTAGCTAATTGAATTGGGTACAGCTAATTGAATTTGACATATTTGGATAGTTGGATGTGTTTGTATTAATTCATTTAATGTTGCAGGAACCACGGATCATCCCCAAGATGAAGAGATTTTATCCATCCATCTCGAAACCGAACCAATCAACAAATGTGAATCCTCGAAACAAAGAAACTTCTAAAGCGGAAGAAGCTACTGAAAATGAATCAACTCCCCAAAATACAACACCTTCATCATCATCTATCTCAAGTGAAGCAAGTGATAATCTTGTGTATCGTGTTGCCAATGCTAATACTCGAGTGGGACTTGGTATGGATATTATTGTTTCAGATCCCGGTCTTAGGACACCTATTGAGAACTTGGATCCAAACATTCAAGATGTTGCTAGAAGGGAGTATATTAATTTAGGTCCATGCCAACCTTTTGGTCACAAATATAAGAGGTCACATTGTTTGCAAAGTAAAAGTCAAAATATTGTTCGTGCCGTGAGTTTGATTGGCGAAACACTGGACAAGCTTCAAGGTATCAGATATAATGGTTGGGATGAACTCATGAAAGAGACAAATGACTTCTGTATCAAATATAACATTCTGGTGCCAAACATGGATGATACAATACCCGCTCGAGGCCGCTCAAGGGGCCGTGGATGTACAATGGTAACTTACTATCACCGCTTTAGATATGAAATATTCAATATTGTGCATGACCAAGTGCTTGTTGAGTTGAATAACCGATTTGCTGAAAAATCAACTCAATTGTTGAGGTGCATTGCTTGTCTTGATCCAAAGAATTCATTTGTTAATTTTGATGAGGACAAACTTGTTGAACTCGTTGAGATGTATGCTGATGACTTCTCCATGTATGAGATTTCTTTTGTCCTTAGAAACCAACTTGAGACATTCATTGCTGATGTGAGAGGTGATTCAGATTTTGTGAGTTGTCATGACCTTGGTAATCTTGCTGTGAAGATGGTTCAGACTGATAGACACTTGGTTTTTTCCTTTGGTTTATTGCCTCATTGAGTTGGCATTGATTTTACCGGTTGCAACAACATCAGTGGAGAGAGCTTTCTCAGCTATGAACATTATCAAGACTGAGTTAAGGAATAAAATGGGTGATGATTGGATAAATTATAGCATGATTTGCTATATTGAGCGAGATGTATTCCACTCTATTAGTGATGATGATATTGTATATCGTTTTCAAGCATATTGTTCACGTAGAGGAGTTTTACCTCTTCGTTTTGGTACGTCCTCATATTCATATCAATGAATGACCATTTCATTTCATATTTATTCCTTTACTTATGAAATATTTTTGTTTTTTGAAGGTACTGGTTCTTCTACTACTGATGAGGTTATGGGAGGCTCAGATGAACCAATCCAGTGATTTGGTACTCTTTTGTATTTTATACTACTATTTCTAGTTTGTACTCATCTCATCGTATGGTGGATTTAAAAATATATGCTATGTTTGCTATCGTACCAAATTTTTTGTGTTATTACAAGAAAAAAAAGAATATTAGTTTTTTTGTACACTTTAGTTTTTGGCCCGGGGCTTTGCTCCATTTCTGGCTCCGCCACTGCTGGCGGCGGCGGGGATGGCGAAGCAGAGACAACGACGGCGCCTCGGACGACCTCTTCCTCGCCATGGAGTGCGGCGTCGGCGTCATGGCCAAGGTCTGTCCGTCGGATGTTTCCGACATTTTCTGTTCTGATCTTCTAAAAATGAAATCATGCCTCTGTTCCGATCGTCGTGTGTAATGCTGTCTGATCTGATGCTTGTCTCTTGTTTGCTCAGACCGCACCGGAGTTTCAGAAGAGAGGGGAGAACTTCGTCAATGAGATTGACGTCGTCATCTCTGATTCGGTATGTATATGCTTCTGCTCCTGCTTATACAGAAGCTGCAGCTGCTCAATTCAGACAGTTTACATGTTTGTAGATGCATGAGATCAAACAGAGTAATGAACCCGCTGGGGAACGCAGTATGCGTATCAAACTGTCTTCACGTGATCATTTATTACCCAATGCTAACTTCACTTGAAATATTATTTGTGGCTCAACTATAATGCGTCTTGGTAAGTGCAATGATATTTTGAAGATAAAAAAATTATGATCACCAGAGAATGCTCTCTTGCCAAGTGTTTATATTCCATCTTGTTAGAAACATGAGTTTGATCAGTTCTTTTGCTATGCTATAATTCACAACTACATGCATTGCCATATAAGATGCAATCTGGTAGGTATGCTCATAGTCTCATAGATTTATCATTTTTTTTGTTACTATGCCTAGCTCATCTTGTGTGATTAGGGATTGTCTGAGCATTCTTTTAGCAGTTTGGATGGTTCATTTCTATTTGGGTGACACAGAATAAATGTCAATCATCATTGCACTAACATATATATTACTCTGTTTCATTTCATTGAGGCCTACTCTTTTATTCGTTTTCCTTGGAGACAAAGTTATCTGGCAGATGGTGGAGGTTGGGACGAATTTAGACACTGGCTGAGTGAAAACTCATCGATTTTGTAAGCAACCATTTATGCTCGGTTGTTTTCAGGTTGTTTCTTCTTTTGGTCACTTGACTAAAATACAACACGCTGATTCCTTCTTAGGGCATGTACTATGGTAGACGTTTGTAGGGACGTTTAAGTACAAAAAATTAATACCAGAGAAATGAATTATGGGCTAAGCGTCTTGGCCTGTCAACGCGGAACGCTATGCTGGTTTGCTAGGGACACAAGCAATCGCAATCAAACTCGCGTGCATAAACAAGATAAGAGTCCTAGCGCCCGACGACTAGTTTCCCGTCGACGCTAGAGAAAATCTACCTATCGGATAGGATTTGGGTCTAACAACAAGGAAAATTAGCCTAGCACCTGACGTTAACGCCGGCGTTGTACGTGCCCTAGTTTATTCTTGCCAAACAAGGAAGTGAAATAGATGACTATGAGTGCAGTATTGCGAAATGTTATGTCAAAGGAAGTATAGTTATTTCTCTCTTTCTTAGCATGTGTGGTTTCTTTATTGCTAATTTGTTGATTGCTCCCTTGTTGAATAGTACTCATCTAAAGCTTATATTGGAATCACTTAATTGCACATGCTCTCTACATCTTACTGCAATTGTACATATCTGCAGTTCTACACTTATTCTTTCTTGGTAACCAAGCACTTGCACGACAAATTTTATTAGACATTCCGTTTGGTTTGTCTCTAGAAAAAGGTGTTCTTTGTTTCCATGTTGGCATTCACGTCTACACTTTCATTTGCACTGGTTCTAATGGAAACTGAAAATAATTTGGACACAGTCTAAATGGCAGCAAATCAGCAGCAAGTGGCATCGATCAGGAGCAAAATAGGCAAGTCAACAACATATTTAGAGGGAAATGGAAACCACGGAAGAAACTGGTGAATACCACTCGGCCTGGTGAGATTATAAGAAATATATATAGCAACCATGAACTCTTCATCATGAAACTAAAATGACCATTACACAGGATAAAAAACAAGTACAAGCTGAAGCTTTCAATGTCATAACCAAATTAAGGAAGAGTAACTACTAGAGGCTTAAACATCAGCAGGAGCACCATGAGTGGCAGCGGTGGCGTCCTCGTCCACACCGCCGATATGGGTGAGCAACGCCCATAGGAGGGTTACCAGCTCGCCGCCCCGGGCGACCGCCTCCGCGTGCGTGTCGATGTTGTCACATGCTGCGGCAACAGAAACGATCGTCTCCGACCAGAATCAGGCGAGGGCCTTCCACGCCACCTCGTCTCCTTCGGGCAGCTCCGCCAGCCGCTGCCCGAGCTCCGCACCGTCCTTGAGCACCTGGCGCTTGGATCGGGCGCTCAGCAGCCTGACCAGCCGTTGATCCTCTGTTTCAGGCGCCATTGACGCCGTCGTGCCACCACACTTGAGGACACATGTGGCGTCCTTCCTGACTGCCTTGTATAGGCCGCTGCACCACAAGGCGTCGTCTGGGAGTAGCTCTGGAGCGTAGGCAACCAGGTAGGCAAAATAGCGCGACAGGTGAGTGGCAACGGTCTCATGGTCGGAGAGAGGCTGCTTGTGGCACCGTGATCTCACTTCAAGGATGCTTGTGGCAACGTGGCACACGAGCATGGCATCAGTTGCGCCCTTGGCCCCGTGGAATGTCCAGACAGGGTCTCTATTGTCGTCGACCTTTAGCTGCAGAGGTGTTGCGCCATTTCTTGGGCATCTGATTCGTTGGTAGCTTCTCACCACGTCGACAACGGCGGCCTTCACGGCTCTTGGTACCTTCTTCTTCTGGTCAGGCAGATGAGCGAGACGTCGAAAAATAGCCAGCGGGTTTCTCCTTCCATGGAGCACCAGGATTGATCACTGGTTCATCTTGTCCTCCCAATGATCCATCATCTTGCATCTGGTGTGTAGAACAAGTCCAACACATTTACGGATCATCGCAGATTGCTGCCAAGAACTATGATTCACATATCCGCAAATCAGGCCTACTTTAGTCCAGTTAGAGCAGACGTAAGAAGCAATCTCCCTCACTTCGACCAGCACAACTAGTGTAGGGGTTCGTAGCATGGAAAACAAAAATTTTCTATCGCATACAAACAAACAAGCCAAGATCTATCTACTAGATTGTAGCAACGAGTCGATGGAATAACTTACCCTCGAAGATTCCAAAGCGGTTAACGAGAGCAGATTCTCGTGGGTGATGTAGTCGTACTCTTTCCGATCTCAAGATCGTGTAGACGATCCTTCCGGCGCCACGTTCCGGCAGCGCTCCCGCAGTCGGTCACACGTTCGGTACTCGACGAAGACCTTCCTCTCCCTTGTTCCAGCAGGCAGCGGAGGTTGTAGCACTCTCCTCGCAATTCCGGCAGCACAACGGCGTGGTACCGGAAGTAGAGGGGAAATCTCGCAGGGCTTCGCCTTAAGCCGGTGCGAGTATGATGGAGCTTATGAGAGAGGCTATTAGTGGTCTAGTAATTAGACACACCAATTAGAAGGCTCTAAACCAATTAGAAGGCTCTAAACCGCTGGCTAAAGCAATTAGAAGCTCTAAACCAAAACGGCTCTAAACCGGAGGTAGAAGATAGGAACTTGTGTGTCTCAAGGAGGAGCCCTGCCCCTCCTTTTATAGGTGGAGGGGCTAGGCGCGCCAGGGAGGGAGGGAGTCCCTCCCCAACTCGGCCTAGGGCTGGGCGCCGGCCAAGGAGGAGAGGAACTCCTCCTCCAAGTTGGTTTCAACCTCCTCTTGCTTGTTTCCCACAGTTTCCTGTTTCCCACAGTTTCCTGTTTTAGCCGTTTGACTTTCAAACTGGCAATTTGACTTTCATGTTTTTGGAACAGCAAGAACACTTAGTACATGATGCAATCATTCAATGACACACTCATGTACCCTCCCCCCCCGAAGTGCCGGACAATCCGGACCCTTCTAGAACATTCCCGATGAAAACACCGGAATCATTCCCGAACTCCGGAACGGGACTTTCCTTATATGAATCTTATTCTCCGGACCATTCCGGATCACCTCGTGATATCCCGGATCCCATCCGAGACTCCGAACAACATTCGGTCTCTTTCTCATAATACCATAACTACTCAAACAACGTCGAATCCTTAAGTGTGTCTCCCTACGGTTCGTGAATTATGCGGACATGATCGAGACACTTCTCCGAACAATAACCAATAGAGGAATCTGGAAATTCATATGGCTCCCACATATTTCTACGATTACTTTGCGATCGAATGAACCACTTACATACGATACCAATTTCCCTTTGTCTCACGATAGTTTACTTATCCGAGGTTATGATCGTCGGTATCTCTGCATACCTAGTTCAACCTCGTTACTGATAAGTACTCTTTTCTCGTTCCCGTGATATGTGATCCCTTGTGACCAAGTCACATGCTTGCAAGCCAATTGGATGACATTCCACCGAGAGGGCCCAGAGTATATCTATCCGTCATGTGGATGGACAAATCCCACTCTTGATCCATGTGTTTCAACCAATACTTTCCGAACACTTAATGCCACCTTTATAGCCACCCAGTTACGGTGTGGTGTTTGATGTCATCAAAGCATCCATCCGGTAAAGGTGATATGCATGATCTCATGGTCGAAGGAATTAGGTTACTATGTATCAGAAAGCATATAGCAATTGAACTATTGAAATGACTTGATCTTTATGCTACGCTTATCAATAGGAGTATGTCCACCATATCATTCTCCTAACGATATGATCTTGTTGTTGATAACATCTCAATGTTCATGATATAGAAACCACAATCATTTAATCAACCAACAAGCTAATGAAGTATAGAGGCTATACTAGGGACTTCAATTTAAGTTTACAATTCACACAAGTATTAATGTTTCCTTGTTAATACTATTATAGCATGAATATAAACATTTATCATAAACACAAAGATATAATAATAACTATATTTATCATTGCCTCTAGGGCATATCTCCAACAGTCTCCCACTTGCACTAGAGTCAATAATCTAGTTTCAAACCTTTGTGTATTCAACACCTATGGCTTTCCGGTGTTGTATGTACACGATTGCTAGTGGTCAACTGATCTCCGGATCTGACACTTCCAGGTCCGTGTGTAATTGCATGTCTTTGCGTCTCTACGCATCACTCATTCTCTAATGAGATGGCTTTGTATAAATTTGGTCTTTCGGTGTGACCTTTAGCTCTTTGGGGTTAAAACATGTTGATAATATTGTCGCACAATACATCTTCATAGTATTATCCCTCTGTGAACTACACCAAGTTTGATAACAAACTACTTGACACAAATGCTCTCTTTTGCTGCTAAAATAGCAGTCATATACTTAGCCTTTTGTTGTAGTATCTGTCACAATGTCTTAACTTTGGAACTCATCCAAATCCATTATGGAACCCACTTTCCATTATATTGTGCCACCCTTAGTTTAGATTGAGACAAACTAAATTTGTACTTTATGACAAAACTAGTATCAATGTAGTACTTTTACAATGAACTAACCATCTATTTGTCACTTCTACAAATATTATACTCTTAGTTCTTCCAAAAGATCATAAGAATATCCTTACTATTGTCCAATGACATCTTACGAATCATTCTGGTATATGCTCACAACATTTAGAGCATAGGACATATCTGGATTTGTACATATCACAGTATGATTGATATAAATACTCTTTGTGATTTTATACATCAAGTATCAATCTATACTTGATTATTTGTTTCACTTTACCAAATGTCAATACACTTGAATATATCATCAACATTGAACTCATTCAATCCTTTCTGTGCGACAAGAACCTCTCTTGTAGTTTCTATATTGAACTCATTCAATATCTTGTCTATGTACTTCTGGCACAACCATATTAGCGTCTATTGATGCCAAATATTTGGGTTTTGCCTAAGTCTTTCATCGAGATGAAATTCTTAATATGTATTAATAAAAGATACATTATTTCCAATCAACAATATGTCTTCCACATAATGTATTAGAAACATGCTTTAGCGCTCCCACTTAATTTCTTGCAAATGCAAGCATCTTCATTGTCTCTAATGAACTTTTAAACTCCTTTAACAGTTTCATCATAGTGAAGATTCCAACTCCGCGATGCTCACTTTAACCATTGAAGTTTGCATATGCTTTTAGCATCCTTTGAATTAACAAAACCCTATGGACCGTGTTATGCACATGTCCTAGGTAACGATTCTATTAGAAGAACTTGTTTTGTTTATTCAACTACCATATAACAAAATTATATGTAGTGGTTGCTACATCAATCCGTCTAGACTAAATATCACTATGACAGATCAAATCTTGTCATAGTCAACCTTTGAACATTGTTGTGAACTCTTTCCCAACATGTCGACTATTTCATAGATGTGAAACATCCATGTCTATTTCTTTATAGATCCAAATACGACTGTAAGGTCTTGTACCTTCCCAGAGGGTCTTTCAAGTTCAAATCTTGACCTCTCGTATATGGAACTATCACGGATTTTATGGCTTCAAGCCATTTTACGGAGTCAGGGCCCATCATCGCTTCTTTGCATGTAGTCGGTTCATTATTCTCAAATAATGATTCAACCCTCAAATCTTGGTATTTGATTGTTCTTCCGACCTACTTGTTTCAATAGGAACTTGGATCTCCGTCACCACAACCTTTGAGGTACGTGAGCCATGAGCATTGTTTGCTAACTCCGGAACACTTTTCGGCGCTGCGCAACTTTGCACATATAGCTAAAGGTTCTTTTAACCTTATCAAAGTTCTATTGTCCTCCCACTTAACTTTTCACGAAAAATTCCTTCTCAAAGAAACTTGACGTTCTAAGCGACAAACACTTTTGTCTCTGGTGTTTATGGAGGAATACTTAACAGTAATACAAAGACAGGTTCATCCGACTTTGGTTGCAAACATCTTTCTTATGTATAGCATACCAATGTTTAAGAAAGGACTACTTGGGTTTTATCCCAAACCATAACTTTATATGGTGTCATTTCAGCGGATTATGATGGAGCTCTTTTCAGTGGAAAAACGGTAATCTCTAAAGCTTTTAATCTTTAAAATACAATGGCAGTTTTATGAATTACACCTTCGATCTTACCATGTCAAACAAGGTTTAATTACATATCTCGAACGCTCCATACTCTTATGGTGTTTCGGGAAATGCAAATCCACGGAACGATTCCTTAAATCTTAGGTATCATGCTAAACTTTGTAACTCAAATATCTTCTTTTATGATCTTATCATAAACTATTTATATTCTTGTTACAAATGATTTTGTACTTCATCTTGAAAAACCTTGAACTTTTCAAATGTTTCATACTTCATCCTTATTAAGTAAATATTCATATATTCACTCAAATTTTCGGAGAAAGCATATGAAGTTGAAATCCATCGCTCTTGACTACACATAATGGATTTCATACAACAATATGTACAAGTTCCAATAAGCTAGTCATTCGTTCCCTTTTGGCCTATGAACAAAGTTTTAATTATCTCTAGGAAAGTTTCACAAGTGTCATGTGATCAAAATCAAAAGACTCCAAAATTCCATCCTCATGGAGTTTCTTCATGTTTTCTTTCCAATATAATTTAAACTGCGATGTCACTTCCTAAGTGATCTTTCAATCAATTTGTCTTTCGACATTTTTAGCACTAGTTTTATGGATGTGATTTCTCCAACGAGATTTGTGAATCATCCATCTTTTATGGATTACGGCAATTATTTGAACAACCCTTTTGTTCTCATAATACCTGATAAAACAAATCTTTGAAGGCAAGCTTTGATGTTTTAACGAGCAACACAATAACCCTTTATTTGTTCTCGATGAACATCATCACATATTCTTTTGCTAGTTACTTAGGCCATTGTAGTTCATGAATTGTGTTGTTTCGTATGATGATTCACACCAACAAATTCAGTATCAAATACTTGTGAACCACATTGTTTAATAAGCAAAGAATATAGCCATAACATGTATATCATCTATATACTTAAGCTGAACAATTCTAGTCTTTTCTTTTCTGCCATATATTTATGAGATTTTCTTTCAATATTTCCTTTTCTGTTTGAAAGAATCTATCAATATCAATAGTGGAGTCATACATATGACATATAGTCCAAAAGCGTGTATAGTTAAATACCAATGTCTTTGGACTTGCACTTTGAAGTAGATCACCATCATCAAATGTTTGGTGTTCTTTCAAATTCCTTTTAGTAATCTCTTGGTGTAGTAAACATTTTACCTACATCAAATATTCACCCTTATCATGGAATCATCCATGATCAAGCTACTTTTAACTTATAACGATGAATTATGAGTATAATGTTGCTATCCAAAACCATTTGGAGGATTAGGACAACAAGTGTCTCCAACCTTTTGCAAATTCTCATCAAATATGAGAACATGACTTTAGCCATATTATACTCTATCATGTTGCAACCAAAACTTCGTTTCAGATATCACAATATCTTCCACACATCATGGGTTCTGAAACAACTCTTTCAGATCCTAGATAAC
The DNA here is from genome assembly GCA_916181665.1 of Avena sativa. Taxonomy (NCBI): domain Eukaryota; kingdom Viridiplantae; phylum Streptophyta; class Magnoliopsida; order Poales; family Poaceae; genus Avena; species Avena sativa. Next base: position 376,082,337 of record OV702279.1, on the reverse strand, counting down.
CTTGATATTAAGACAATCCTTTGAACATCAAGAATCATGGATAACAAACATGATACTTATATACTAACACTTGGAATTGTTACTCTTGATTTAATACTAATTATTAAACTTCATGGAGTAACCGGAACTTACTGAAAGTTTGCAATAGGACTTTTAACTTTAGATTAACACTTCAAAACAATACGATACCAGTTCGTAAAGTAAATAACCACAATTCTATAGTTCTATCATCTCAATTATAACTAAGCGCAAGGTGGTAAACGGATGCCAATGACTACAACAACTATGCAAATTCACTTTGATTTAGTTTATGATAAATTGAGTTCTAATTAATAATTAAATTAATCTAGATGAACTCCCACTCAAAACAATATCCCTCACATTGTTTTAGTGATCACACGAACCAAATCCACCACATCAAAACCGATCATCACGAGAGTTGATATAGCTTCAATGGCGAACAATCAACATGTTTATCATATCTACTATATGACTCATGCTCTACCTTTCGGTAATCCGTGTTCCTGAGGCCATGTCTGTACATGCTAGGCTCGTCAAGATCAAACCTTAGCTACCGCATAAGCAAATCTGGCTTGCTTACGTTGTATACACTTGCGGAATCTAACACACCCGATCATCACGTGGTGCTTCGAAACAACAAGCATTAGCAACGGTGCATACTAAGGGTGAACACTTTCGAACTTGAAATTTATGTGCATGAGGGATCATCTTATAATGCTACCGTCGTCTACTAAGCAATACAAGATGCATAAAGGATTAACATCACATGCAGTTCATAATATGTGATATGATATGGCCTTTCTTCTTTGTGCTTCTGATCTCCATCTTCAAGCACGAACATGATCTCCATCATCACCGGCATTGCATCAAGGTCAATGACGCTTCTCCATGGTTGTCGTCCACCAGCTTCAACTATTACAACTACTTTGAATAGACACGCGGGTCTTAACATAAATTAAAGACAACCATATGGCTCCTGCCGGTTGCCAACTTACAATAAGGAACATTGCATACATCAAATATAATCACAATCATGGCCATATCACATCACTGCACACCCCTGCAAAACAAAGTTAGACGCCTCTACTTTCTTTGCATATTTTACGTGGTTTGGGGCTTTCAATAAGTGTCGTTCTAACTTACGAACAAGAACCACAACATTGATACTATCATTGTTGATCACCCGTTGTAAATTGGATCTTAACTATGCTAGGAGAAACAGGCACCCGCAAAGCCACTTATGCAATACAAGTTGCATGTCAAGCGTGGAGCAAGTCTCATGAACGATGTCATGTAAGGTTAGCCCGGGCCGCTTCATCCCAACATACCGCAAGATGCAAAGTACACAAGAAGCAATCGACAATAAAAGCATCAACGCCCACAATGACCATTGTGTTCTACTCGTGCAACAGATCTACATATAGATACGGCTCTGATACCACTATAGGGGTTCGTAGCATGGAAAACAAAATTTTCTATCGCATACAAACAAACAAGCCAAGATCTATCTACTAGATTGTAGCAACGAGTCGATGGAATAACTTACCCTCGAAGATTCCAAAGCGGTTAACGAGAGCAGATTCTCGTGGGTGATGTAGTCGTACTCTTTCCGATCTCAAGATCGTGTAGACGATCCTTCCGGCGCCACGTTCCGGCAGCGCTCCCGCAGTCGGTCACACGTTCGGTACTCGACGAAGACCTTCCTCTCCCTTGTTCCAGCAGGCAGCGGAGGTTGTAGCACTCTCCTCGCAATTCCGGCAGCACAACGGCGTGGTACCGGAAGTAGAGGGGAAATCCCGCAGGGCTTCGCCTTAAGCCGGTGCGAGTATGGTGGAGCTTATGAGAGAGGCTATTAGTGGTCTAGTAATTAGACACACCAATTAGAAGGCTCTAAACCAATTAGAAGGCTCTAAACCGCTGGCTAAAGCAATTAGAAGCTCTAAACCAAAACGGCTCTAAACCGGAGGTAGAAGATAGGAACTTGTGTGTCTCAAGGAGGAGCCCTGCCCCTCCTTTTATAGGTGGAGGGTCTAGGCGCGCCAGGGAGGGAGGGAGTCCCTCCCCAACTCGGCCTAGGGCTGGGCGCCGGCCAAGGAGGAGAGGAACTCCTCCTCCAAGTTGGTTTCAACCTCCTCTTGCTTGTTTCCCACAGTTTCCTGTTTCCCACAGTTTCCTGTTTTCCACAGTTTCCTGTTTTAGCCGTTTGACTTTCAAACTGGCAATTTGACTTTCATGTTTTTGGAACAGCAAGAACACTTAGTACATGATGCAATCATTCAATGACACACTCATGTACCCTCCCCCCCCGGAGTGCCGGACAATCCGGACCCTTCTAGAACATTCCCGATGAAAACACCGGAATCATTCCCGAACTCCGGAACGGGACTTTCCTTATATGAATCTTATTCTCCGGACCATTCCGGATCACCTCGTGATATCCCGGATCCCATCCGAGACTCCGAACAACATTCGGTCTCTTTCTCATAATACCATAACTACTCAAACAACGTCGAATCCTTAAGTGTGTCTCCCTACGGTTCGTGAATTATGCGGACATGATCGAGACACTTCTCCGAACAATAACCAATAGAGGAATCTGGAAATTCATATGGCTCCCACATATTTCTACGATTACTTTGCGATCGAATGAACCACTTACATACGATACCAATTTCCCTTTGTCTCACGATAGTTTACTTATCCGAGGTTATGATCGTCGGTATCTCTGCATACCTAGTTCAACCTCGTTACTGATAAGTACTCTTTTCTCGTTCCCGTGATATGTGATCCCTTGTGACCAAGTCACATGCTTGCAAGCCAATTGGATGACATTCCACCGAGAGGGCCCAGAGTATATCTATCCGTCATGTGGATGGACAAATCCCACTCTTGATCCATGTGTTTCAACCAATACTTTCCGAACACTTAATGCCACCTTTATAGCCACCCAGTTACGGTGTGGTGTTTGATGTCATCAAAGCATCCATCCGGTAAAGGTGATATGCATGATCTCATGGTCGAAGGAATTAGGTTACTATGTATCAGAAAGCATATAGCAATTGAACTATTGAAATGACTTGATCGTTATGCTACGCTTATCAATAGGAGTATGTCCACCATATCATTCTCCTAACGATATGATCTTGTTGTTGATAACATCTCAATGTTCATGATATAGAAACCACAATCATTTAATCAACCAACAAGCTAGTGAAGTATAGAGGCTATACTAGGGACTTCAATTTAAGTTTACAATTCACACAAGTATTAATGTTTCCTTGTTAATACTATTATAGCATGAATATAAACATTTATCATAAACACAAAGATATAATAATAACTATATTTTTCATTGCCTCTAGGGCATATCTCCAACAACTAGTGTAGCAAGTAGAAACACCGACACATCATCAAAGTATAGTTTTCCAAATGACAAGCCAGCTTCACTCTGATGCATATATATAGGACCGGATTCAGTATGGCAATTCACATGATGAGAGATAATCTGCGGGTAGCTTAGTACACGAGAACCACTACCCGAGCCACCCAGTAGAAAAATCAAGATGAGAAACAAGCAGTAGGCAATGCTTGAGAGTGAGATAGATACGGTCAAGATGGGTAGCCAGCTCTTTGAATAAGAGATTGGGAGGGATGTGTAATAGTAATCCTGAAGAAATGAAAGCTCATGTGCAATCACGCCAAGGACCCTTTCATCATCACTATCCTTGAGCAAGAGATCTCGTATAAAGTAGCTAGCTTTCATGAAGCCAGCATCACTAGTTGTGTACTTTGCAAACCGACAGCGCAATAGCTTGAACAATGCAAATGAAAGGCACACATCTTTGTGTTTGTTCGTTGGCCTTGGAAGCACCGTGTCATCAAACTGCCATATTTTGTCAATGGTCACTAAGCCGTTGTTGTTCACCCCTATCAAGCCGTAGCCATGAGGTTGTTTCTCGACCAATACAGTGCTCTCTCTCATAACTATGAGTGGAGGAGGTACATGCTGACTTCTTAGCTCAGAATGATCGTCTCCACATTGCAGCTGCTCCATGTATCCAACAATGAGACGAGGATTGCGTCCAAACGCTAATGATCTTCTGGCCTCGTACCATGCATAGTACTTGAAAATAAATTTGGCCAAGATAAGAGCATAAGGTAGGAAAAATAGGAGATATATCATCACAGGATAGAAATATCCAGATGGTGTAATTGATTCTATGATGATGTAAGCGAGATAGGAAGTCCATACCGCTTGAACAAGCTGCACGGAAGGGGGCACAGTGCTTCGACCTTCTCTAGAATCACTGGCGACTATTGCAGTCGCATTGGTACCAATGATCTGAACAAGACCAATCCACAACGTGGCCATTCGTATATAGTTGAGGTCACATTTTGCCGTTATGACGCGGTCTCCTTCATAAAAAGTGAAGGTGTAGGGATCTTCTAAGGTGGAGACAACATAAGAGAGGATGGGTAGGAGCAAGGTGGTGGCTCCTAGATACAAGAAGCGTATTAATGGATGGTGGCGATAGCGATGCGCATAGGTGCCTATCCAGGCTATGAGTCCCATCAACATGGTGTTTGCCACAATGAGAGTGTCGACACGGAACATGAACACCCGCATGTGCTTGGAGAATAAAGCCAATTCATCACCGAGGCAATCTTGGGTGGAATTTCCAGCCATTATATATGTTGACCTGATTATCAAATTTGAATGTTAGTACAAGTTGTTTGTTGAGGCAGTTGTCTATACACCATCAACAATATTATGCACCATTCAGACCACCAATATGTACCAATCCAAACCAGGGTAATAGGGTTTCTTAACACTATGACAAAGGTCAACGGGGTTGACCGTAGTCAAATGACCATACCGACCTAGGTTTCTAGAAAAAAAACATATCCACATTATAGGAAGACAGTTAAAATCCCCTCCCCCCTCCCCTCCCACCACCCACCCGCACACAAAGCCATTGGCAGATCAAGGGGGGCGAGCGGGGGCTAGGCCCCAGCCAACGCTTGGCCACCCCATGGTCTTATTGTGAGGGGCCAGTACCAATTGCAACAAAGTTTAATGCTAAACGTACTCCTTTCATTTAGAAATATAAGAGATTTTAGGTTTGTAAATCGAATGTATTTAAACGTCTTTTAGTATGTAGGTTTGTAGAGGTTCGGAGTGAACTATACACCAAAAAACGTCTAAATATAATTATTTCACAAAGCTAAAATGACTTATATTTTTGAATAAAGGGAGTAGTTATTTAAGCCATTAGACTGGGATCCTAGGGTTCTATGTTCAGCCGCAAGCCTTCGATGAATCTGATAGCCCCCGCCGCCCGTGCTATGGCACTACCGTCAGAAATCGCCCGGAATCGGCTGCCACCTGTTCGTCTAATCTCCGACACTCAGTGGTGCTGCAAGCCGTGACAGCCCCTGCGCTGATCGCCGTTGCCCGTTTGCCGCGCAACCGTACCATCGTCCACGGAAATAAATAGCAGATTATTTCACAAGGTACACACGTACATACCACCAATCCCACCAATCCTAGAACGACCAACTCAAAGGTAATAATATTTTTTTGTACTTCTCTAGATAAAAATTGAAAAAAAAGGAGTAGAACATAGTGCCTTCTCCTACCCACAGAGTTTAAGCTTGAGTCCTTGTGGGCCGAAAATTCGAATTCAATTTAGGCCGGCCATGGACAAATAATTAACTTGTTCATTATAGTGGAATTTAAACCAATGGCTCTCAATTTTAAATAGATTACTGATATATACTCCCTCTATAAGGCATATAACTTTTTTGAAAAGTCAAGCCATATAAAGTTTGACCAAACTTTTAGAAAAAACTATCAAGAACTATTATATTATATAGATACCATGTGAAAATATGTTTCACTATGTATGAAATGGTATGGATTGTGCATTGTAAATATTAATATTTTTCTCTAGAAACTTGGTCAAACTTTAGGTAGTTTGACTTTTGAAAAAAGTTATATGCCTTAAGCTTTGGAACGAAGGTAATACCATTGTTAAAAAAAACTATTTTATGTGAGACTAGATATGAGGTATTGGGGTTCATATGCGATCTTTATCACTTTCGTCCCCTATGCCCAAATCCTGGATCCGTCGTCCCTGCCCCCAGCCTCAATAATCCCTATCCGTTTGTGTAGATAATAATCATACAAACGTGGTACAATATTTACTTTGCCATGAAATTATAAATGAAATGAGTTGCCTTAGTTTTTACAAAACATAGAGCTAGAGTGTACGTGTCTATAAAGAGTAAAAGGAAATAAATAAATAGTTGACTTGTTTCCGTGTTTGAGTCAAAATGGTTACTTAAGGAAAAAAAGGTTTACTAACGGATTAAGCAAGCGAGTATGACTCGGACTGAAACAAATATATAAACAAATAGATCAAGGCTATACATGGTATTTGTGGTGAGAAATCTAAAAAAACAATTAATATCAAACAAATAGATCAATGCTAGTTAAGATTTACCTCACACGGTGGCGCGATATTGGGCGCAAGATGTGTACCACCAGTGCACCCTGGCTCCTGCGCTGCCTGGAGCCCTGGACACACACACATATATATATATATATATATATATATATGTGTGTGTGTGTGTGTGTGTGTGTGTGTGTGTGTGTGTGTGTGTGTGTGTGTGTGTGTGTGTGTGTGTGTGTGTGTGAATTTGTTCCTTGCTTGTTCCGGCCTGGTACTGCTACTTCTTTTGGTCGAAACTACTTTAATTCTTTTTCTTCCTTTGAATGAACACGCAACGGTGGGTAGGGTACCCCAAGTTCGATATCCAGCTTGATTTGCTTTGTTTTCCCGGCTGGCCGAATCTTTGCTGCACAAAGCTGGTGATCGCTCGCGTCTACCGTACGGTTTACATTTACTTGACACTCTCCTTGCGCCCCAGATTGCGGTGGTTAGGCATATCATTTCAAATGAGACCATAGTGCACGCTTATCTCTTCTTAATAAATGCTCGAGGCAAAGCTTTTGTCTCCGTTTCATAAAATAAAATCTTATCTCAAACGATGGACAAAAAAAGGGGTATGAAAGAAGTCGTGTGGGCGGAAAGCCATCAGCTCCTTCCCACCATTGGGCTATACACCGGTCTTTTGAAATATGAAATATCACTAAACCTTTGTTTATTTCTCTCGTATTTTCACCCTCTAGAGATATGGACACTACTAGGAAAAAACTTATCAGTGGCGCATTTTTTTTCGAATTCTATGGCGCATATGTCACTAAATTGTAATTATGTGGCACATATCAATATGCGCCATAAAAATCTTAAAATTCTGTGGCGCGTATTGCCAATATGCGTCACAGAATTTATTTTTAAAATTTCAAAAAAGAAGGTAGGCCAGGTCATAAAATTCTCTGTCGCATATTTCCCAAATGCACCACCGGATTTTTTTCAACTTAAAAAAGAAGCGGGCCAGATCTAGACCGGAGGGGGTTCGACGGAGGTGGGGGTTTTGGAGGTGGTGGTCAGAGGGGGTTTGACGGAGGAGGGCTCCGAAGGTGGGTGGAGGAGGAGGCCACCGAAGGTGGTATGTAACACCCTCGGATCGGTCCTATGCAAGTTTTAGCGGTTCTCGCCAAACCCGCATAGAAATGATTCAAAGGTGCACACCAGGCACTTTTGTGCGGGTGGAAAACAAAGTAATACCATTACACATTAGTCCATGATAAAACCCATAGAACGGATATATACAACATGACTCCATGAGTCAAGAATACAGATATACAATACAAAGATCCAAATCACCTTAGAAATGATACACATCTGAGTACAGATAAGAGCAAACTGAGCTAAGAACCCTAAAGAATAACCAATGGCGTCCATAACCCTGTCCTGACCAAGCCGAAAGGGTAACCCTACTAACGACGTCGATCTCAAACCTACTAAAACGAATGGGGCCAACAAAGGGCGAGGTTGTGTGCCTTGAGGTTGAGTGCACTTGTTACGCGAGCATAGGCCATAGACAATATATTCCCGTGACAAAGTGTCACACTTATGCAACAGTAATAAACGCTTTTCGAGCAACAAGTACTAAACATCTCATACATGGCATAGGTACAGTAGTAACGTATAAATCCCGAACTAATTTGTGGCCCCCAGAATAGTGCTTTAAAATCAGGTACTAAGCCGATAGGGGTGTCCATACACCCCACATGTGTTTAGCGTGCTCAATCTCGGAACATCTGTCAAAAACTCGGGTCCTAAGTAGACACAGGGGACGGGATAATAACCAGATCTCAACTATTACCCCTCAGTGCATCTGCATTATTTATCTACTTTTAATATTAATTATTAAACTATAATTAAAGCCATGATCATCTCCACCATTAAGAATATGCCAACCTCCAACATCGGTGGAACATCGACGACGCGAAGCAGCACCTGAGCAAGAAACTACAACTCGCAAGGCCAACTGTCTATCAAATAACAGTTAATAGGAGGTGTCTAAGGCAATATTGGCTGCAAGGGGCATAACGGGTATGAAAAGACTAAAGCATTGCAACATAGGTAGCAATAGATTAACGGGAGGAAGTAAAGACTATAAATATAAAATAGGTAGAAAGGGGGAGAATGCTCGCCTGGAAAACACTACCAAGGGTTCATCCGAAGATCGGGTCGACACTCGCATCAACTCATCGGCCTAATCCGTGAAGAAACAAAGCACTAGAAGAAACACCAGATGCACTATTTAATACTACGGCAGAAGATCGGGCATGATGCATGAATGATGTATGGCATGGCAAAGATGCGATGCAATTAGGAAATATTAAGCTGAACCAGGGTTCCGACATTTAATTAGGTGGTTTATCTTGTCTAGATACCCTGCAATTTAATGTTGTATTAACAAGGCAAAATACGACATTAGTTCGCTACACAAATTTAAATGGAGCCAATATAAGAATAGAAAAGCCCGCTGGCGAGGTTCGATCTCGTCAATGCCCATTGTTATGGACTTGGGTTTTGGAGAAGATGGGGATGCTGGAGATCGCGGAACGGTTAACAGACAAGCAACATGGGACAGGAGGTTTACCAGGTTCAGGCCCCCGGAGGGAAAACCCTACTCCTGCTTGTCTGCTCTTGATTACGGTGGAACCGAAAGTTACAGGGGTACGCAGATGCAATATGACGTGACGTGTGTATACGATGGTGGAAGAGATCCTTCTCGCCATACCCTCCTGGCCTTTATATAGATAGGCGGGTCCTGTGCTTAGGTCGAGTCGGTTATAAATTAGGGTTTGTACCCTTTAAAATTCTATAAAATCTAGACTTGTCCTCCAAGGAGTCGAAAACGTCATGGGCTTGGGCCACCAAAAGTCTTTATGGGCTGCGTGTATTGACATGGGCCTTCCTTGGACTGGACCAGGTATACCAATCTTATGTACCCGTGGGGTATATCCATGTCATTAGCCCCCGAGTGTTCAGTCGAATCATAGATTCGGCTGAGGACTCTTCAATATTTTCGGGTGCAATTGAGCCTGTTATTTTAAAGAGAACAAGTTTTAGTTTCATAGGGATTGTTGATGCGTGTGCCTGGCTCTCCCGACGGATCAGGGCCAGTTAACTGTCATAGGACAAAACAACATGATCTTTATCAAACTCGAATCCCCGGACTCGAATTAGGAACGATTGCTGGTGTGATTCTACTCAAGCCGTTGTGGACTTACAGGAGCCGAATCCCAGTGATTTTCAAGTGATGTACCCAACGCGTCCGTCGGGATTTTTCTTCGTGCCTGTTGGCATGGGATTTTTACTGGCAGAGCGCAGTCAGGTGCATTACCAGGCCATCAGATGATATCTGTAGGGCTTATCTTTGCGGCGTAGACACAATATCCATAATTTTATCACCACGGGGGTGTTTCGGGTGGCCAAGGAGAATGCTCCTCACTTAGCATTGGTTTGGGTGAAGTTGCCAAAAAGATTTTGTCATTTTTGATCCGAAGGATCGCAGTCAAATAATTCATAGGGTGCACGGCCAGCGCTCCCTATGGGAGTAGCTCCCGAGTGTCTGTTCGAGTCATAGACTCGAGCAGACACTTTAGTTCAATTGTTTTCAGCTTACGTCCGAAGGACACAATTTTTTCGGATGCTTAACCGATCCTCCCTATGGGAGTAGCCTCTGAGTCCGTAGTGGAGTCGCAGACTCCACGTAGGACTCGAAGATAGTTGCGAGATGTAGTTACCTTAGCCTATTGTCAGGTGCACGACCAGCGCTCCTGATGGGAGTAGCCCCCGAGTAGTTTCTCAAATCGTAGATTCGAGCAAGTACTTGATTGATCAGTCGAAAATTTCTAGCCGTTGCTGGTTTGGTCTTGATGACGTCAGTGCTGACGATTGGTGATCTCAACCGTCCACGACGACAGAGATGATGCGACGGGACGATCATGGGTCCCACCGCCTGACTTGAAGTTGACTAGTCACGCGTAGACGTGGCAAAAATTACGACATCTCCTTGATTTCCGTGCGTAGTGGACGGCGTGCTGGCGACGGTTCGTTGCTGTGCTGACACGTGTAGGGTTAGATTTGGGGTGCGCGCTAGGGCTTCTGGATCAACGGCTCGTGTGCGTCGTCTTCCTCCTTTAATACCGTGGGTAAACAATGATTTTCTTTTACCCTTTGCCATTTGCTCATCTTTCTTGCCTTCATTTTCGTGAGCTTTGCTTTCCTCCACTGCGCACTAGAAGTTCTTCGCATCTTTCCCTCTTCTTTTCTCCGTTCACACCGCCGCACGATGGGCAAGTTTAAGAAGACCACCACCGGAACTGGTTCGAGCGCCGCCTCCGGCGGCAAGAAGGTAGCCGCGACGGCCCGCGTCACTGATGGCGGGTGGAGGCGCATAGAGATGTGCGACGGGGATCTGTGCAAGCTGCGCGATTCTAGGTTGATTCCCCAGAACAAGGAGGACGCAATTCTCCCTGGTGATGAGGTAATCCCCCGCCCACCCAAAGGGTTTCGGGTGATGTTTTATGCATTTTTCATCCATGGTCTCTCTCTCCCTATTCACGATTTTCTTCATGGACTCCTCTTCTTTTACGGGATTCAATTGCATCATTTGTCTCCCAATTCTCTTCTTCACAACGCTTGCTTCATAACTCTTTGCGAGTGTTGGCTCGATATCGAGCCGCACTTTGGCCTCTTCTGGAAGCTATATTCCTTGAAGAGGCAATCTGGCGTCAGTGGTGTTTATTCACTCGGTTGCTGTATCATTTCCATCTGCTCCTCCATCCAATTTCTTCTCTTTTTATATCTGCGAGTATGTCCAGCAATGGCGTTGGAAGTGGTTCTACATCCGTGATGCTAAGCTGGACGGTCAAAAATATGGCTTGCCCCCTTCGATTCCTCCCAGCAGATCATCCGAAAGAGATCGTGGGAGAACCACATCCTGGAAGGTGAATCCGAAGAGGTGGAGAGGCTTTATCAGCGGGTGGAGGCTCTTCAGCTGGTGCCAGGAAAAGAGGTCAATGGTGTCGACATTATCCGCACCTTCCTCAAGCGCCGAGTGCAGCCACTCCAAGCGAGGGTGCACCCAATGTTCCTCTACGCCGGCCCCAGCGATCCAACGGGGATTTCATTCGAAGAACTGTCTTCGGGTGACCTGGATAGGGCCCTTTGTCCCCTGCTGAAGCCCAAAGTCGATGAGGACCTCCCGGGAAAATCTTTGACCACTCCTTTTAGCGCCAATAAAGGGTTTTCCTAGGTGATACTTGTTCGTGCGTGTAGTGATTTTTTCAAGTGTTCGCTGTTTTCTATTGTTATTTATATTGTTTCCCTTTTCCTTTCACTTGCAACGCCTCAAGGTAACGGGGACTATGCCTCCTCTGCCTGATAAGTATACGGAAGCGCCGGATAATGAGGAGGTAGGCTCTGAGTCCGAGCTTCCTCCGGCGCAATCTCCGACCTTGGAAGCCCCCGAGCCGAGCGAAGGGCGAACCCGAAAGCGCTCCTGGAGCGAGTCTTCGGATGCGTCTACCCCACCAACTCCAAGGGTTTCGTCCTTCCTCGAGCAGCATGGCGAGGATGAAGGTGCATCATCTACACCTTTCCCTGATGTTCCCCTTCGAGTGGTGGCTCCGCAGCCGTCAGCCAAGAAGAAGGAGAAGGCGGCTCCCGTCTTCAACTTATCGGACATCGAGTCATAAGTGACTTCACCTGAGTCTTTTTTCCCATCGTCTGTTTGAGTAGTGTGAGTTGTTGTTGATCAAATGTTTACTTGCAGCCATTCTTCGGAGGAGTCCCTTGATGGGGACACCCAGGAGGTTATAGCAAAGTCGAAGCCAACAGATTCTATTGCCCAGGTGGTGGAAGACTCTGAGGACTACGACCCGAACTCCTCCAGGCGAGAAGCTTGGGTAGTCGTAGCTCAGAAGACATCACGCAGACCTTCGGAGTCCATGCCTAAACACTTAAGTACTGTCTGTTTTACTCCTTGGGGGAGCTCCGGAGCCTTTTTGGGTGACTTGTTGGTCGTTTTTCTTTTGCGGGGCGGAGCCCCCGAGCCTTTTTGGATGATTTTTGATCTTTTTTTTCTGTTTTTTCTGCAGCCCTTTGTGCACAGCGCCAACCTCCTTATTCAGCAGCACCTGGCGCTGGAGGCTAACCTGCAGCAGCTCCAAGGTACGCAACCTGGAGGCTAACCTGCAGCAGCAACTCCAAGGACCTGGAGGCTGGTGGCTTTTTCTGGATGGACCGTGATCAAGCCATCGTCCTTACGACGGTGCACGATCGCATGCACCAGGTTCTTCGGGTGCTTAAGCAGGCGAGGACTTCTCTGGCAGCCATTTGGTCCGTCATGTTCCCCTTGGATGCATCACCTTCCACCTTTTGGGGCCTTCTTGCGAAATTTCGGGACGTAGGCCATGTCAAAGAGTTGGTGCGGCATCAGCTGATTGCTGGGGTGAAGGCTGCCTTGTCGCTCATTCGGCTGCATCATCGTGATGTCAATCTCGTGGAGGTGGCAACTGGGCCGCCCCTTCGACCGGATGACACCCTATGGGACATTGCGCCCGCATTATGCGGCTGTGGCATAGCATGCTGAAGAGATCATAGATCTGTTCGAGCAGCAGGCGAATGTAATGCTCCAGAATAGGTAGATTCTATAAAGAAAAACTTAATGTAAAATTTGTATTTATTCGAGTGGGCTCGTAGTTCCCTTTGTAAAGTGTTATGTGTATGTTTGGCACGTGGTGCTCTGTAGTTTGCATGTCCCTTTCGTTAGCCTAACGTGGTCAGCTACTCGGATTGTATGCGTTTGTTTTTCAGTTGACATAGTCGTCGGGTGAGGCGTAGCCCCCGAGCGTGTTTCATTGATAAGTAATGTAAAGAAAAAAGATATTTCAGCCAAGGGTCTTAGCTTTTATTCATAGAAAACGAGGAGATACATTGTTTCGCTGAGTAGCCTTGACCGAGTAGCCTTATTGGAAGTAAATAATAACTAGGGGTAGAAGCGTCGCAATTGTGCGACGTTCCAGGGGTTGGAGTATTCGACTCTTGATGCGACATCCATGAGGCGATAGGCGCCACCTGGGATGACTTCGGTGACGATGTAGGGTCCTTACTAGGGTGACTCGATATTTTTGGGACGTTCTTGCTTGAGTCGCAGGACGAGGTCTCCTTCGACGAAGAACCTTGGGCGCAACCGGTGGTTGTGGTAGTTGTAGAGGCTCTGCTGGTAGACCGCTGAGCGAGCCACGACGATGTCGCGTGCCTCGTCGAGTGTGTCGACAACGTCTTCGAGTGCGGCTGATGATTCAACTTTGCTGTAGGTGACGACCTTGTGGGGCCATGTGGCGTACCTCGGCAGGCAGCACGACTTCGGCCCCGTGCACCATGAAGAAGGGCGTGTAGCCGGTTGAGCTGTTTGGCGTTGTACGCAGGCTCTAGAGAACGTATCGTAGCTCATCTGCCCAGGCTCCCGCAAGCCTTTCGAGTGGGCACAACCGACGTTTTTTGATGCCGTTCCCTATGAGGTAGTTGGCCTTTTCGACCTGTCCGTTGGTCTGCGGGTGCGCCACCGAGGCATAGGATACGTTGATGCCGAGGTTCTCACAGAAGGATTGAAATTCCTTTGAGATGAAGTTCGAGCCGTTGTCCATGATGATGCTATGAGGCACGCCAAATCCGTAGATGATGGATTCGAAGAATTTGACGGCAGTTTTGCCGCTTTGGTTGGTGACGGGCATGGCCTCGATCCACTTGGTGAATTTGTTGACTGCGACCAGGAGGAAGACGTGACCTCCTGGTGAGGACTTTGGCAGTTTGCCGATCATGTCAAGGCCCCATTGGGCTAAGGGCCAGGCCAGCGGTATGGGCCTCAGCTCGGATCCTGGCGTGTATGGCTTGTCCGCGTATCTTTGGCACACGTTGCACCACTGGACGATGTCCTTGGTGTCGTTCATGGTGGTTGGCCAGTAGAACCCAGCTCGTAGGGCTTTGGCGACTAGGGCGCGGCTGCCTGCGTGGTGGCCGCAGATGCCCTCGTGGATGTCCTAGAGGATGTTTTTGCCGTCACCGATGGTGACGCACGGTTGGAGTACACCCGAAATGCTGCGCTTGTACAGCTCGCCGTTGATTATGGTGAACGATTTTGATCGGTGAGATATGCGCCGGGAATCTGTTAGATCATCGGGCAACTCATTGTTTATCAGGTACCGAAGGTACGAATGCGTCCATGTCTCTTCAACCGCCATGACCTACATCAGGCTTACCAGCTTAGCCTCGGTGTCGAGCTTTTCGGGTCCTTCCCGTCCTTCGGGTGGCGAAGCCTCGGAGTGCTCTGTTTCTTCAGTTGAACCCTTTGGGAATTTTCTTTTGATAGAGGGTATGCAGATTTGTTCGAGAAACATACCTGGTGGCACCCATGCACAGGTGGATCCGAAGTTGGCGAGTCTATCGGCTTCTTCGTTGCTTTCCGTTCCGACGTGCCAAAACTCGCATCCATCAAAGTCCCCTTCGAGTGAGTTGTAGAGCACGCCGTACGCGATCATGTTGGTGATGTGAGTGTCACACTCGTTCATCGTCTGCTGGACGACAAGGTTCGAGTCACTGTAGATGACTAGGCGCGTTGCGACGCAGATCTTGGCCATCTTCGTGCCATGGATGAGGGCATCATATTCGGTCTCGTTGTTGGAGGCGCGAAATTTCATCTGAAGGACGTATTTCATCTTGTTGCCCTGAGGGTACATCAGTATGACGTCGGCCCCTGCTCCAGCCTCGCGCTTGGAGCCGTCGAAGTGCATCTTCCATGATTGTGACATGTCTGGAGTATCCGGCAACTGGAGTTCCATCCAGTGGACGAGAAAGTCAGGGAGGACCTGAGATTTGATGGCCTTGCGCCGTTCATAGATTATATCCAGAGGACACAACTCGATGCCCCCACAAGGCTACGTGTCCCGTGGCTTCGGGTTTGTTCAGGATGTTGGACAGTGGGGCGTCGTTGACGACCATGATCTGATGCTCCTAGAAGTAGTGGCTCAGCCGACGAGCCATCATGAATACGCCGTAGGCGAGCTTCTGGTAGTGAGGGTACCTCTGCTTTGTTGGAGTCAGTACCTCACTGAGGTAGTAGACAGGGCGTTGGACCCCATGGTTATTGCCGTCTTTGGGTCATTCAGCCACGAGTACAGTGCTTACCACCTGATGCATAGCTGCGATGTATAACAGCAA
Organism: Avena sativa; assembly: GCA_916181665.1. Lineage (NCBI taxonomy): Eukaryota > Viridiplantae > Streptophyta > Magnoliopsida > Poales > Poaceae > Avena > Avena sativa. Next base: position 376,066,609 of record OV702279.1, on the reverse strand, counting down.
ATGCTCTCGTTCCTTTGTCGTGACCAGGACAAGTGAGGTGGATAGCAGCCGCTTGAGGTCCTCGAATGCGTCATCTTCTTCGGGTGTCCACTCGAACTTGTCGGCCTTATGTAGTAGCTGGTAAAAGGGTAGGGCCTTCTCGCCCATGTGGCTGATGAATCTTCTCAGTGTCGCGATCTGCCCGGCCAGCTGCTGGACACCTTTGAGGTTCTTCGGCTTCTCCATGGCCAGTATGGCCCTCATTTTCTTCGGATTCGCCTCGATCCCCTGTTGGGAGATGAAGTAGCCAAGTAGTTGGCCAGATGGGACGCCGGAGGCGCACTTTTCTGGGATTAGATTGATCTTGTAGTGGTCAAGATTATCAAACGTCTGGTGGAGATCGTCGATCAGCGTCTTGGCTTCCCTGGTCCTTATTACTATGTCGTCGACATAGACTTGAATGTTGCGACCGATCTGTTTTTTTAGGCACGCCTGCATGCACCTCTGATACGTGGCACCTGCATTCTTCAGCCCAAAGGGCATAGTGTTGTAGCAGAACACGTCGAACTGCGTAATGAACACCGTTTTCTCCTGATCTTCGTGGGTTTCGCGACATAGTAAATCAAAATTTTCTACGGATGCGAACAGAGGGAAAGCCAAGATCTAATCTAGGAGATGCAAACAACGAGAGAGATTGGATTAGATCTTCATACCCTTGAAGATTCGCACAGCGGAACGTTCGTCGGAACGTGGGTGATGTAGTCGTACCCGCTTCTCCTCCTCGCGATCCTATCCGATCTAGCACCACAAGTGGCGGTGCCTCCGTGAGATGCACACGTGCAGCACCTCGAAGTCTCCTCCTTCCTCGGTCCAGCAAGTATGGTGGAGATACGGATTGGATCTACAACACGACGGCGTGGTGTATATGGTGGAGAGTTTCTGCAGCAGGGCTTCGCCTACACGCAGTCGGGAGGGAGAGAGAGAGGAGGGCAGCAGGGCGGCTAGCTTTGGAGGGGAAGGTGTGTGTGTGTGTGGGGGGGGGGGTGGTGCGCCCCCAGACCTCTTTATATAGAGGGGTGGGCGGCTTCCCTAGCCCCTCCCCCAAGTCCAAACCGGCGGCCACAAGGAGGAGGAGTGGGGGCAAGGAAACCCCCCCTTCTAGAAGGTCTAGTTAGGGTTTTACCCTAGCTGGCCGGTTGGGCCCTATGGGGCCTTGTGCCCCTGGCCCAATGCGGCCAGGGCACTCCCTCATAGGCCCATGCCCCCTCCCGGAAGGTGGGGCCACGTTGGTCCCCTTCCGGAAGGTTCTAGAAGCTTCCGGTACAATACCGATTAACCCGGAACAACTCCGAACTCCAAAAACTGCACTGCCTTATATGAATCTTATTCTCCGGACCACTCCGGAACCTCTCGTGATGTCCCGGATCCCATCCGAGACTCCGAACAAAAACTCATAAACCAATTATCCAATCTATCCTAGCGTCGAGACACGTTAAGTGTGTGACCCTGCGGGTTCGAGAATATGCAGACATGATCTTCTATCAATAATCAACAGCGGGGTCTAGAAACCCATATTGAATCCCACACATTCATCGATGATCATATCGGATGAACCACGATGCCAGTATTCAATCAATCTCATATATATATATTCCCTTCATCTCGCGATATTTTACTTGCTCGAGATTTGATCGTCGGTACCGTCATACCTAGTTCAATCTCGTTCACAACAAGTACTTTACTTGTTCCGTAATCCGATATCACTTTGTGATTAACTCCTTAACCACATGCTTGCAAGCGGTGTTGATATCGATTACCGAGTGGGCCCTAAGTATATCTCTCCAACTTGGGAGGGACAAATACCATCTCGATACATACAACCCAACATATACTTTCCGATCACCTGAGAGACACCTTTATGATCACCCTCTCATAGGATGACGTTTGATGACCTCAAAGCTTTCTTCCGATACCAGGGAGTTGTATTATCTCATGGTCTAAGGAATACAATATTTGACATAAGAAAAGCTTCGCAAAGACGAACACGATGACACGATCTAATTGCTTCGCTTAGTTTGGGTCTGTCCATCATATCATTCTCCCAATGATATGATCTCATTATTAATCGACAACTCATGTCCATGGTTAGGAAACCTTAACCATCATTAATCAATGAGCTAGTCCATAGGGGCGTACTAGGGACACGGTGTTGTTCACAAACCACACAAGTATTAAAGTTTCCGCTTAATACAATTCTAGCATGGAATATAAACATTATCATGAACAAGAATTATAATAATAACATCTTTATTATTGCCTCTAGGGCATAATTCCAACAGTCTCCCACTTGCACTAGAGTCAATAATCTAGTTTACATTTGGCAACAATCTCACACCCATGGCACTGAGGTGATGATCATGTTTTACACGTGGAAGAGGTTTAGTCAATGGATCTGCGACATTCAGATCTGTATGTACTTTGCTAATCTTCAGATCTCCATCTGCTATATAATCTCGGATTATATGAAACTTGCGGTTGATATGCTTGGTCTTTGGATGATATCTTGGTTCCTTAGCGAGTGCTATGGCGCCAGTGTTGTCACACAATATCTCCAGTGGGTCCAATGCACTTGGAACCACGCCAAGATCAGTGATGAATTTCCTGATCCAAACTCCTTCACTTGACGCTTCTGCAGTAGCCATGTATTCCGCTTCTACTGTAGATCCCGCGATCACGCTTTGCTTGCAGCTTCTCCAGCTCACAGCTCCTCCATTCAAAATATACAAGTATCCTGTCTGAGATTTAGAATCATCCTTGTCGGTGTCAAAACTAGCATCGACGTAACCTTTTACGACAAGCTGTTCATCACCGCCATAGACTAAGAACATTTCTTTAGTCCTATTTAGGTACTTTAGGATGTTCTTCACGGCTGTCCAGTGTTCCACTCCTGGATCACTTTGATATCTACTCGTCAAACTAAGAGCATTGGACACATCCGGTCTAGTACACAGCATGGCATACATGATAGAACCTATGGCCGAGGCATAAGGCACTTTGCTCATAGCTTCCCTATCATTTACCGTAGCTGGACAGTGAGCCTTGCTCAATATCTTACCTGACAACATAGGCACTGAACCTTTCTTTGCCTTATCCATTCTGAAACTTTTCAGAACTTTGTCTAGGTATGTACTCTGGCTTAAAGCTATCAGGCGTCTTTGTCTATCTCTATAGATCTTGATGCCCAATATATAAGCAGCTTCACCTAGGTCTTTCATTGAAAAACACTTGTTCAAATAACTCTTCACATCGTTAAGCATGTTGATGTCATTTCCAATAATCAATATGTCATCCACATAGTACCAGAAACATCACCGAGCTCCCACTCACTTTCTTGTAGATACAAGCTTCGTAGCAATTTGGAACAAATCCAAAGCTCTTAATCACTTGATCAAAACGAAGGTTCCAACTCCGTGATGCTTGCTTCAGTCCATAAATGGAACGCTGAAGTTTGCATACTTTATCAGCATCCTTAGGATCGACAAAACCTTCGGGTTGCATCATATACAACTCTTCATCAATGTTGCCATTGAGGAACGCAGTCTTGACATCCATCTGCCATATTTCATAATCATGAAACGCAGCAATTGCTAATAAAATCCAAATGGACTTAAACATCGCTACGGGAGAGAAAGTCTCATCGTAGTCAACACCTTGAACTTGTCGAAAACCTTTCGCGACAAGCCGTGCTTTATAGACGGTAACATTACCATCCGCGTCCGTTTTCTTCTTGAAGATCCATTTGCACTCAACGGCCTTACGGTCGCTAGGAGGGTCCACCAAAGTCCATACTTGGTTTTCGCTCATGGATCCTAGTTCGGATTTCATGGCTTCTAGCCATTTCTCAGAGTCTGGGCTCATCATCGCTTCCTCATAGTTCGTAGGTTCACTGTCTTCTACCAACAAGACAGTCAAGACAGGGTTGCCGTACCACTCAGGAGGGGCACACGACCTTGTCGACCTGCGACGTTCAGTAGCAGCATCGTCTGAAGCTTCATGATCCTTGTCATTAGCTTCCTCTATTGTTGGTGCAGGCGGCACTGGAACAATTTCAGGTGCTGTGCTACTCTCCAATTCAATAGAAGGTTCAATAACCTCGTCTAGCTCTACTTTCCTCCCACTCACTTCTTTCGAGAGAAACTCCTTCTCAAGAAAGGAACCGTTCTTTGCGACAAACACTTTGCCTTCGGTTCTGTGATAGAAGGTATACCCAATAGTTTCCTTAGGGTATCCTATGAAGACGCATTTCTCCGCTTTGGGTTCGAGCTTGTCCGGCATCAACTTCTTGACGTAAGCTTCGCATCCCCAAACTTTAAGAAACGACAACTTAGGTTTAGCACCAAACCACAGTTCATACGGTGTCGTCTCAACGGATTTAGATGGAGCCCTATTTAAAGTGAATGCAGCGGTTTCTAATGCATAACCCCAAAATGATAACGGCAAATCAGTAAGAGACATCATTGATCGGACCATATCTAATAAGGTTCGATTCCGGCGTTCAGACACACCGTTGCGCTGTGGTGTTCCGGGTGGCGTGAGTTGCGAAACGATTCCACTTGCTTTAAGATGCGTGAGAAAATCATAACTCAAATATTCACCTCCACGATCGGATCGTAGAAACTTAATCTTTCTGTTACGATGGTTCTCCACTTCATTCTGAAATTGTTTGAACTTTTCAAATGTTTCAGATTTATGTTTCATTAAATAGATATACCCATATCTACTTAAGTCATCGGTAAAAGTGAGAAAATAGCGATATCCACCGCGCGTCGAAACACTCATCGGTCCGCATACATCGGTATGTATGATTTCCAACAAGTCCGTTGCTCGCTCCATCATACCGGAGAACGGGGTTTTGATCATCTTGCCCATGAGGCATGGTTCGCATGTGTCAAATGATTCAAAATCAAGAGACTCCAAAAGTCCATCAGAATGGAGTTTCTTCATGCGTTTTACACCAATATGACCTAGACGACAGTGCCACAAATAAGTAGTATTATCACTATCTACTTTGCATCTCTTAGCCTCAATGTTATGGATGTGTGTTTCATCCCTTTCGAGATTTAGAAGAAATAAACCATTCACAATAGGTGCATGACCATAAAAGATGTTACTCATATAAATAGAACAACCATTATTCTCCGATTTAAATGAATAACCGTCTTGCAATAAACAAGATCCAGAAATAATGTTCATGCTCAACGCAGGCACATAATAACATTTATTGAGGTTTAAAACTAATCCCGAAGGTAAAACTAAGGAGAGCGTGCCGACGGCCATCACATCAACTCTTGATCCGTTGCCAACGCGCATCGTCACCTCATCCCTCGCAAGCCGCCGTCTATTCCGTAGCTCCTGTTTCGAGTTACAAATATTAGCAACTGAACCAGTATCAAATACCCAGGCACTACAACGAGGGCTAGTAAGGAAAACATCAATAACATGTATATCAAATATACCTTTGATGGTGCCAGCCTTCTTGTCCGCTAAGTACTTCAGACAGTTGCGCTTCCAGTGACCCTTGTCCTTGCAATAGAAGCACTCAGTGTCCGGCTTAGGACCAGACTTGAGCTTCTTCTCAGCAGGGGCAGGGCGCTTGCCGCCGCCCTTCTTGAAGGGATTCTTTGCGCCCTTACCTTTCTTGAAGGTGGGCTTGTTGACCATCAACACATGATTATCCTTTTTGATGTCCACCTCCGCAGCCTTTAGTTTTGCGAAGATCTCGGTGATCGTATCAGTGGAACCAATCTGATTGTGAGTCACTACAAAACTTTTGTAGCTAGGAGGGAGTGATTGCAGAACCCTGTCAATCTTGAGCTCCTCTGGAATCGTGCATTCCAGTTGCTCAAGGCGTTGAGTGTAGCCCGTCATCTTAATGGCGTGCTCACTAACGGAACTCCCTTCCTCCATCTTGCAGTTAAAGAACTTCTCAGAGATCTCATATCTCTCAGAACGGGCCTGAGTCTGAAACATGGTTTTCAGCTCTTCGAGAATCTCAAAGGGCCCCGGGATAGTCTTCAAAACGATTTTGAAGTTCCGGTTCCATAGCAAACAACATGGTGCTCTTAATCACACCATAATCATCTTTGCGCGACTGATAGACAGCTTTCTCATCAGCTGCGCAGTTGCAGCAGGGGGGGGGGGTCACCTAACGCTTTCCCAAGGACATAGTCCTTTTGACCGCCAGAGAGAATGATTCTTAGATTGCGGAACCAATTGGTGAAGTTAGACCCATTGTTTTTAAGCTTTTCCTTCTCAGCAAAAACGTTGAAGTTGGACTTAGCCATTTGATCTACAATATTTGCAAGTACAAATTAGACTATGTTCATGATAACTAGTTCAACTTTTAATCAAATTACTAGATGAACTCCCACTAAATTCAACATCCCTCAAGTTGTTTAGTGAACACGATCCAAATTCACCACACCTAATCCGATCTTCACGAGAAGAGATGTGGTTTCAATGGTGGACAACGAAGTGTCGATCATATCATTCATATGACTCATGCTTAACCTTTCGGTTCATGTGTTCCGAGGCCATGTCTGTACATGCTAGGCTCGTCAAGTTAGACCCAAGTATTTCCGCGTGTGCAAAACTGGCTTGCACCCGTTGTATGTGAGCGTAGAGTCTATAGCACCCGATCATCACGTGATGCTTGGACACGACGAACTTTCGCAACGGTGCATACTTGGGGAGAACACAGTTTTTATCTTGATCTTTAAGTGAGGAATCATCTTATAATGATACCGTCTCGATCTAAGCATAATAAGATACATAAAAGGATAAACATCACATGCATATAACTTTATGTGACATGGTATAGCCAATCTTCGCGCAATGATCTCCATCTTGTGCGTGCCGGCATGATCTCCATCACTCCACCATGATTGCCTCCACCACGAATAGCAACTACAACTATTTCTAACTACTTAGCGATAAAGTGAAACTATTACATGGCGTATAAGAAGTTGACACACAGGTCATACACAATTATAAAGACAACCATATGGCTCCTGCCGGTTGTGTACTCATCGACATGCAAGTCGTGAAACATTACAAAACATGATCATCGCATACAATATACACATCACATCTTGGGCCATACCATATCACAAAAAACACTCCCTGCAAAAACAAGTTAGACGCCTCTACTTTGTTGTTGCATGTTTTACGTGGCTTATGGGAGTAGATGCTAAGAACGATTCTTACCTACAGAAATCCACAACGGTGATATTATGGTTGCCAAACTCCGGTGTTAATCCCATGACAACTATAGTGAGAGAAACTGACATCCACCAGCCGCATGTGTGGAACAAGCCACACGTCAAGTGCGGAGCCGGTCTCGCGAACGACGTCGCGTAAGGTAGGCCTGGACCGCTTCAATCTCACTATCCCGCTTGATAAGAAGAACACAAACAAGAGGCTTGCAATAGAAAACATCAACGCCCGCAACAACCATGTTGCGTTCTACTCGTGAAACACATCTACGCATAGATCTAGCTCTGATACCACTAAAGGGTTTCGCGGCATAGTAAATCAAAATTTTCTACGGATGCGAACAGAGGGAAAGCCAAGATCTAATCTAGGAGATGCAAACAACGAGAGAGATTGGATTATATCTTCATACCCTTGAAGATTCGCACAGCGGAACGTTCGTCGGAACGTGGGTGATGTAGTCGTACCCGCTTCTCCTCCTCGCGGTCCGATCCGATCTAGCACCACAAGTGGCGGTGCCTCCGTGAGATGCACACGTGCAGCACCTCGACGTCTCCTCCTTCCTCGGTCCAGCAAGTATGGTGGAGAGACGGATTGGATCTACGACACGATGGCGTGGTGTATATGGTGGAGAGTTTCTGCAGCAGGGCTTCGCCTACACGCAGTCGGGAGGGAGAGAGAGAGGAGGGTAGCAGGGCGGCTAGCTTTGGAGGGGAAGGTGTGTGTGTGTGTGTGGGGGGGGGGGGTGGTGCGCCCCCAGCCCTCTTTATATAGAGGGGTGGGCGGCTGCCCTAGCCCCTCCCCCAAGTCCAAACCGGCGGCCACAAGGAGGAGGAGTGGGGGGCAAGGAAACCCCCCCCTTCGAGAAGGTCTAATTAGGGTTTTACCCTAGCTAGCCCGTTGGGCCCTATGGGGCCTTGTGCCCCTGGCCCAATGCGTCCAGGGCACTCCCTCATAGGCCCATGCCCCTCCCGTAAGGTGGGGCCACGTTGGTCCCCTTCCGGAAGGTTCTAGAAGCTTCCGGTACAATACCGATTAACCCGAAACAATTCCGAACTCCAAAAACTGCACTGCCTTATATGAATCTTATTCTCCGGACCACTCCGGAACCTCTCGTGATGTCCCGGATCCCATCCGAGACTCCGAACAAAAACTCATAAACCAATTATCCAATCTATCCTAGCGTCGAGACACGTTAAGTGTGTGACCCTGCGGGTTCGAGAATATGCAGACATGATCTTCTATCAATAATCAACAGCGGGGTCTGGAAACCCATATTGACTCCCACACATTCATCGATGATCATAGCGGATGAACCACGATGCCAGGATTCAATCAATCCCATATATATATTCCCTTCGTCTCGCGATATTTTACTTGCTCGAGATTTGATCGTCGGTACCGTCATACCTAGTTCAATCTCGTTCACAGCAAGTACTTTACTCGTTCCGTAATCCGATATCACTTTGTGATTAACTCCTTAACCACATGCTTGCAAGCGGTGTTAATATCGATTGAGTGGGCCCGAAGTATATCTCTCCAACTTGGGAGGGACAAATCCCATCTCGATACATACAACCCAACAGATACTTTCCGATCACCTGAGAGAAACCTTTATGATCACCCTCTCATAGGATGACGTTTGATGACCTCAAAGCTTTCTTCCGATACCAGGGAGTTGTATTATATCATGGTCTAAGGAATACAATATTTGACATAAGAAAAGCTTCGCAAAGACGAACACGATGACACGATCTAATTGCTTCGCTTAGTTTGGGTCTGTCCATCATATCATTCTCCCAATGATATGATCTCATTATTAATCGACAACTCATGTCCATGGTTAGGAAACCTTAACCATCATTAATCAATGAGCTAGTCCATAGAGGCGTACTAGGGACACGGTGTTGTTCACAAACCACACAAGTATTAAAGTTTCCGCTTAATACAATTCTAGCATGGAATATAAACATTATCATGAACAAGAATTATAATAATAACATCTTTATTATTGACTCTAGGGCATAATTCCAACACTTCGAACTTCAGTCGAATCCGGTTGTAGCTTGAGTATGCGTCAAGGAAGGAGAGTTTCTCGCATCCTGCAGTCGAATCGATGATCTGATCGATCCCAATAGAGGGAAGTGGTCCTTGGGGCAGTACTTGTTGAGCGATGTGCATTCCACGCACATCCGCAGGATGTCCGTGTCCTTTTAGGGACCAACACGGTGTTGGTGAGCCACTCGCTCTCCTTGATTTCCTGGATGAAGTTGCCATCGAGTAGTCTATTGACTTCGATTCCAATAGCTGTAGCTCTTGGTTCGGACAGTCGCTGGATCGACTACTTAACTGTCTTTGCGTCAGGGAACACATTGAGTGCATGCTCGACAAATTCCCTGGGAACTCCTGGCATGTCCGCAGGACACCAGGTGAAAATTTCCCAGCGCTCATGGAGGAATTCGACGAGCGCGCTTTCCTATGCGGGGATGAGGTCATTGGCGATCAACGCCATCTTGGAGGCGTCCATCGGGTAGACCTGCACCTTCTTTGTGTTGACCGTGGAGTCGAATTACATGTCAGGTGTGTTTTTCCTGGTGACTGGGGGTGCCCCGTTGTCTGTCACCTCTCGAAGCCTTGTAAGATCGTCCTGCATGCCGAACGACTGGGAGATTCTATTGAAGTCTCTGTTGCAGTGGTTGGATCGGGTGAATATTTCCTGGACGGTGATGACGCCCCTAGGCCCTAGCATCTTCAGTAGCAGGTACGCGTAGTGCAGTACTGCCAGGAATCGTGTGAATGCCACATGCCCGAGGATAGCGTGGTACTGTGATGGCCAGTCCACCACTTCGAATTCTATCCGCTCGCGCCTGAAGTTTCCAGGCTGTCCGAAGATAACGTCGGGCCATCTCTTTCTGTAACACCCTCAGAATCGGACCTATGCAAGTTTTAGCGAAACCCGCCAAACCCGCATAGAAACGATTCAAAGGTGCCCACCTGGCACTTTCGTGCGGGTGGAAAACGAAGTAATAACATTACACAACAGTCCTCGATGGGACCCACAGAACAGATATATACAACAGCGACTCAATGAGTCAAGAATACAGATATAATATACACAGATCCAAATCACCTTGAAAACGATAGATCGTCCGACTACGGACAAGGTGCAAATGGGGCTAAGAGCCCTGAAGAATAACCAATGGCGTCCATAACCCTGCCCAGGCCAAGCCAGAAGGGTAACCCTGCTAACGGCGTCGATCTCAAAACCTGCTTAAACAAAGGGGTGCCGACAAAGGGCAAAGGAAAAAGGGGAGCGTCAGTACTGAGGCCAGTACACGGCGAGACTAGAATTCGGCGGTCCTCGCCTACACAGGTATGGTGGACTGAAGCGGCAGCGGCAGCATGCACTAAACAACCTATAGAGACTCGATACAACTAGCGGTTATCAGAGAGGGGTAAGAAAGACCTAATCAGAACCAACCTGAAGCTAACACCAAACGAACCCATCCTGGTGTTTCCCCCTCGAGACCAAACGAGGAAGTCAACCGAGGAACTCACACAGTTGGCAGTTTTACTTATGCGGTTATAGTTGCAGCACTTAACTAGTCAGGTTTAGATAATCGTCCTGATAAAGTGAGCAGTGGGCACTTTTAGTTAACCATTCCGTTATAGTGGCAACACTTACTAGTCAGATACAGGTAGCATGAGATAACCCAAAACCCAGCAGTTGTTGGTACTTTTACTTAGCCATTCCGTTGTAGTTGCAATACTTACTAGTCAGATACAATGGTCGCAAGCGACACTTCAAACAAGCAATGGTGGGCAGTATTATTAGCCATTCCATTATAGTGAAGCTGATTACTAGTCATTATAAAGTCAAATTTATAGCAATAAACTTTAGTTATGCTTGTCTATGGTCGAGATACTGTGCTCCAAGTCGTCCATAACCGCGGACACGGCTTTCAGAAAGTTTTACCCGGCCGGGGTGCACCAATAGCAACACACACTCGATCAACCTCGGAAAAACCAAATCAAAACCCAACGAGGCTTTCACGACAAAGCAATCACAGGATTCAGAAATATTTCAGGGGGCCACCCCTTGGAGTCTACCCGCAACGAAGTAAGCAAGCTCCGAGACGGACTCAAGGTTTGGGTGGACGGCTGTGAACGACTGGGAACCCAAAACTGGGCTTGTCGACACCGCGGAATCGTGTCCCGATCCTAAACAGTACAGTGTGCTCCTCGCACAATCGTAAATAAAGCAGTAAAGCATGGCATAGGTACAGGATCGTAAATAAAACCTCAAACTAGTTTGTGGCCCCAAGAAATAAGACTGAATCAAGCTCTAGCTCAGGGGGGGTCCCATATACCTCCCGGATGTGGATAGCGCGATAAATCAAGGAACAGGTATCAAGTACTCGGGGTCCTACGGGACACAAGTGGGCGTTCGGAAACCAATTATTTTCTATCACCCACCGATGCCTCTGCTTACTTCAATTTTAGTTGTTAAACAGTAATTAAAGTGAACGATAAGTAAAGCTATGATCATCTCCAACAGCAACATGCGGCAATACATCAACAACTGTGGCACTTGACGACACGCAACAGCACTTGAGCAAGTGACTACGACGCGCAAGTCCAACTATCTACCAAACAACAAGTAATAGGATGTGTCCAAGGCAATGTATGGCTGCAAGGGATATCAAGGGTACGGAAACTAGAGCATCGCAACACAGATAGCAATAGATCAACAGGAGGGAATAAATACTATAAAAGTAAGATAGGTAGAAAGGGGAAGATGCTCGCCTGAAAACATTGTCGAAAGTTCAACCGAAGATCGGGGCGAAGCTCACATCAACTCAACGGCCTTATCCGCGAAGAAGCAAAACACTAGAAGAAACATCGGATGCACTATTTAATACAACGGCAGAAGATCGGCATGATGCATGTATGATGAATGACATGGCAAAGATGCGATGCAATTAGGTCATATTAAGTGGAACCGGGGTCCCGACAATTAGTTAGATGGTTCCAGTTATTTATCTACCCCGCAATTTAAATGTTGTATTAACCTGGCCAAAATATGGTACCGGTTCGCTACATCAATTTAAATGAGGCCAATATGAGACTAGATTTGCCCGCATATGGGCCCCATATTTATTATTAGGTGAATCGGCATAAGGCCCCCAAACCACATGACAAATATGCATGCATGAACATTTAATATGCAACAAGTTGTATTAGATTATAAAATAGGTTTCGGGAAGGGGTTCACACATTTAGGGTTCGGCAGATCTTGGGGTTCCGGGGTTCGGGGTCGGTCTCAGGGTCAGGGTTCGACGGGGTTCGGCTCGACGGAAGCGTTCTCGGACAGCGGGGTAGGTCTTGGCGCATCCGGGTTCTCGGCGGGCTCGGCGTTCGGAAGGAGTACTTGGTTTGTGTTGGGGCGCATCGGATTCTTTCGGTCGCTGTCGTTCTTGTTGCATGCGGATCTTGTCGCATTCGCGGTCCTCGGTTCATGTTGTCGGTCATGGCGTTCGGGACGGGGTACTTGTCGTATCGGTGGCGGTCTTGGCGTCCCGGGGACCTTCGAGTCGGGGATCTTGGAACGTGTCGGCTTTCTCCAGATTATGCATCGCCGCTCCGTGTGGAAGGTCTCGAGGGTCCGGTGACGGAGATCTTGACGGCCCGAGAGGAGAACTTGGTGCCCGCTCAAAGGTCGAGGAGGATCTTGTCGGTGTCGAACTTGGGGGTTCTCGCCTCAACCATCGATGGCCTACTTGGATCCGCGTCTCGGTACCTCGGGATTATCTGGGTCACTGCCGATCTTGTTGTCAGGGGCACACCACTTATCCGCCAACCACGACGGAACATACAACCACCACCAAGATAGCCGGGTGCTGAAACAACAACTGAGAAACATTGGCGACGAGGCGGACGCGCTGGGAAGCAGCGAACTGGGCACCGACGTCGACGGAGATGGGCACTGCAGCGGAGGGTTCGCGGCAGCGGACGGTCTTGGGGGCGGGGCGAGACGCGAGGAGGAGGGCCCGCACGGTGCGTTGCTGGTGAAGGCCGGAGGGGCTCGCCGGAGAGGGAGGCCGGACGCGCGGTGAGCGGCGGTGAGGGCGGCGCTCCGGGGTCGCGGAGGTGGAGGTCGTCGCGGCCGGCACAGGTGAGGCGCGGCGGCGCGGGCTGGAGGCGAGGGAGGAGCGGGGCGTGGAGCGGCTCAGGGCGAGGCCGCGCGGACCGGAGGCGGGGCGCGCTCGGGGAGGAGGCGACGGCGGGTGGGAGAGGGGCCGGCGACGGGGATCCCTGGCGCGGCGGAGGCTCGAGGCGGGGGGTCGCTGGCAAGGAGGAGGCTCGGGGGAGAGGCGGTGAGCGGCCTGAGCGGCGGAGCGAGGTGAGGCCGCGGAGGCGCGCCGCTGGGGCCGGAGGGGGCTTGCGGGTACGCCGCGGCGGGGGCGGAGCTTGCAGGGGAGGGCGAGCCGGGGCGGTGAGGGGCTGCGCGCGAGGCCGGGGAGAGAGGGGGAGAGCGAGGTCGACGGGCGGTGGTGGAGAGAGAAGGAGGCGCGGGGAGAGGGTGGAGGAAGAGGACGGGGTTGGTGGGGTCGTGGTGGGCCCGGTGGGCTGGGGCGGGGCCACGGGGCAGGGTCGAGTGGGGGGCGCGCGCGCGTGTGTGGCCTGAGTGCTGAGTGCGTGCGTGGCATGCTGTGAGGTGTGAGTGTGTTGGGTGTGTTTGGTGGGTGGGAAGGGTGAGAGAGAGAGGGTCTAGGTGGAGGGCTATGATTGGTTAGGGGAGAGAGGGTAGCTGAGGTGGCGTTCAGGGATTGGATGTGGTGAGGTGGAGGCTGGGTGTGGGTAGTTTTCTGGGTAGCTGTAGGAATAAGGGGTGGGCCGAACTGAAATATGGGGGTGGTCGTTCGGGTCGATACGGCCCGTTCGACTGCCCCCGCTAAAATAATAAATATTTTTTATTTATTTCGAACAAGTCTTTTGCAACCCGATAACAGACAAAACAAAATAGTCCGGCGACCCGGGTTTTGGCGTTTGAATAAAGATGGGGCGTTTTTAGAAAACAACACGGGCTTTGCAAACATAGTTTTTATGCAAACAATGCATGATGATGACGATGCAATGCACAAATTCAACGCGATTTTCTAGTAGTGGTTTTGCGGGATGCCACAATTCGACACCACTAACAATGGATCTCGCCCTCGAGATCCGCCTCATGGTACCGGAAGGAAGGGTCGGCGATCTGCGTCTTCTCGCTTCGTGTAGATCGTCGCGACACCACTAACGAGGGTTCCTTCTTCATCTTGAAATTGGCGACACCACCAACAAAGGGTCGTTGTTCCTGATCGTCGAGAGAAACACTCCGGAGAAACAAAGGACGGAGGTAGAGGTATCAAACGATAAGGCCACCTCTAACTTCCATTAGAAGAGGAAAAGTTACATTGATCCACCAGTTCGATGTACAGGGCGAACAGTAAGAGTCGGGTAGGGTGATCAGTCCATCCCGTACCCAAACTATCAACTCTATACATGAGTAGGGGAATCAGGCAACTCAACTCTCGAGATTTAGACTGAAGATCTTCATAGGCGGTATCCGGAACAAAGGAATGATGCCAGCAGAAATAGTATGAAAGACACAATGATTAGGTTCCGCGATGGTTCCGTTGGCATGAACAACACATGCTCAAGGTATACTCCAACTTCACCAATATTCGTCCTTCTCATATGTTTTTCAACGACACTGATATCCAGCAAGGAACACATATGGATAAAGAGCTCAAGAACAAAAGATTGGAGGAAGGGTACAACAGACAAGTTGCAGATTGATGATCGTAGCACCTCCGTTACAAAGGGAGAAACGAAACCCTGACGGTACGACGGAAACCCAACCACGAGAAATCCTGGACTCAAAGAGAGAGAAGAGAGCGGATTCAAAACACGTCGAGGTAAGACGAGAATAGCAGAGGGTAAGGAGTAAATCAGACCTATCCAGAACTATCCAACCGATTTTCAAAAATAGTTTTGACACTCTACTTCGGCCGTTAGCTAGGTTATCCTACAGGCTGGACTTGTGGGGTATCGCAACTGCTGGGCTCTGATACCACTCTGTAACACCCTCAGAATCGGACCTATGCAAGTTTTAGCAAAACCCGCCAAACCCGCATAGAAACGATTCAAAGGTGCCCACCAGGCACTTTCGTGCGGGTGGAAAACGAAGTAATAACATTACACAACAGTCCTCGATGGGACCCACAGAACAGATATATACAACAGCGACTCAATGAGTCAAGAATACAGATATAATATACACAGATCCAAATCACCTTGAAAACGATAGATCGTCCGACTACGGACAAGGTGCAAATGGGGCTAAGAGCCCTGAAGAATAACCAATGGCGTCCATAACCCTGCCCAGGCCAAGCCGGAAGGGTAACCCTGCTAACGGCGTCGATCTCAAAACCTGCTTAAACAAAGGGGTGCCGACAAAGGGCAAAGGAAAAAGGGGAGCGTCAGTACTGAGGCCAGTACACGGCGAGACTAGAATTCGGCGGTCCTCGCCTACACAGGTATGGTGGACTGAAGCGACAGCGGCAGCATGCACTAAACAACCTATAGAGACTCGATACAACTAGCGGTTATCAGAGAGGGGTAAGAAAGACCTAATCGGAACCAACCTGAAGCTAACACCAAACGAACCCATCCTGGTGTTTCCCCCTCGAGACCAAACGAGGAAGTCAACCGAGGAACTCACACAGTTGGCAGTTTTACTTATGCGGTTATAGTTGCGGCACTTAACTAGTCAGGTTTAGATAATCGTCCTGATAAAGTGAGCAGTGGGCACTTTTAGTTAACCATTCCGTTATAGTGGCAACACTTACTAGTCAGATACAGGTAGCATGAGATAACCCAAAACCCAGCAGTTGTTGGTACTTTTACTTAGCCATTCCGTTGTAGTTGCAATACTTACTAGTCAGATACAATGGTCGCAAGCGACACTTCAAACAAGCAATGGTGGGCAGTATTATTAGCCATTCCATTATAGTGAAGCTGATTACTAGTCATTATAAAGTCAAATTTATAGCAATAAACTTTAGTTATGCTTGTCTATGGTCGAGATACTGTGCTCCAAGTCGTCCATAACCGCGGACACGGCTTTCAGAAAGTTTTACCCGGCCGGGGTGCACCAATAGCAACACACACTCGATCAACCTCGGAAAAACCAAATCAAAACCCAACGAGGCTTTCACGACAAAGCAATCACAGGATTCAGAAATATTTCAGGGGGCCACCCCTTGGAGTCTACCCGCAACGAAGTAAGCAAGCTCCGAGACGGACTCAAGGTTTGGGTGGACGGCTGTGAACGACTGGGAACCCAAAACTGGGCTTGTCGACACCGCGGAATCGTGTCCCGATCCTAAACAGTACAGTGTGCTCCTCGCACAATCGTAAATAAAGCAGTAAAGCATGGCATAGGTACAGGATCGTAAATAAAACCTCAAACTAGTTTGTGGCCCCAAGAAATAAGACTGAATCAAGCTCTAGCTCAGGGGGGGTCCCATATACCTCCCGGATGTGGATAGCGCGATAAATCAAGGAACAGGTATCAAGTACTCGGGGTCCTACGGGACACAAGTGGGCGTTCGGAAACCAATTATTTTCTATCACCCACCGATGCCTCTGCTTACTTCAATTTTAGTTGTTAAACAGTAATTAAAGTGAACGATAAGTAAAGCTATGATCATCTCCAACAGCAACATGCGGCAATACATCAACAACTGTGGCACTTGACGACACGCAACAGCACTTGAGCAAGTGACTACGACGCGCAAGTCCAACTATCTACCAAACAACAAGTAATAGGATGTGTCCAAGGCAATGTATGGCTGCAAGGGATATCAAGGGTACGGAAACTAGAGCATCGCAACACAGATAGCAATAGATCAACAGGAGGGAATAAATACTATAAAAGTAAGATAGGTAGAAAGGGGAAGATGCTCGCCTGAAAACATTGTCGAAAGTTCAACCGAAGATCGGGGCGAAGCTCACATCAACTCAACGGCCTTATCCGCGAAGAAGCAAAACACTAGAAGAAACATCGGATGCACTATTTAATACAACGGCAGAAGATCGGCATGATGCATGTATGATGAATGACATGGCAAAGATGCGATGCAATTAGGTCATATTAAGTGGAACCGGGGTCCCGACAATTAGTTAGATGGTTCCAGTTATTTATCTACCCCGCAATTTAAATGTTGTATTAACCTGGCCAAAATATGGTACCGGTTCGCTACATCAATTTAAATGAGGCCAATATGAGACTAGATTTGCCCGCATATGGGCCCCATATTTATTATTAGGTGAATCGGCATAAGGCCCCCAAACCACATGACAAATATGCATGCATGAACATTTAATATGCAACAAGTTGTATTAGATTATAAAATAGGTTTCGGGAAGGGGTTCACACATTTAGGGTTCGGCAGATCTTGGGGTTCCGGGGTTCGGGGTCGGTCTCAGGGTCAGGGTTCGACGGGGTTCGGCTCGACGGAAGCGTTCTCGGACAGCGGGGTAGGTCTTGGCGCATCCGGGTTCTCGGCGGGCTCGGCGTTCGGAAGGAGTACTTGGTTCGTGTCGGGGCGCATCGGATTCTTCCGGTCGCTGTCGTTCTTGTTGCATGCGGATCTTGTCGCATTCGCGGTCCTCGGTTCATGTTGTCGGTCATGGCGTTCGGGACGGGGTACTTGTCGTATCGGTGGCGGTCTTGGCGTCCCGGGGACCTTCGAGTCGGGGATCTTGGAACGTGTCGGCTTTCTCCAGATTATGCATCGCCGCTCCGTGTGGAAGGTCTCGAGGGTCCGGTGACGGAGATCTTGACGGCCCGAGAGGAGAACTTGGTGCCCGCTCAAAGGTCGAGGAGGATCTTGTCGGTGTCGAACTTGGGGGTTCTCGCCTCAACCATCGATGGCCTACTTGGATCCGCGTCTCGGTACCTCGGGATTATCTGGGTCACTGCCGATCTTGTTGTCAGGGGCACACCACTTATCCGCCAACCACGACGGAACATACAACCACCACCAAGATAGACGGGTGCTGAAACAACAACTGAGAAACATTGGCGACGAGGCGGACGCGCTGGGAAGCAGCGAACTGGGCACCGACGTCGACGGAGATGGGCACTGCAGCGGAGGGTTCGCGGCAGCGGACGATCTTGGGGGCGGGGCGAGACGCGAGGAGGAGGGCCCGCACGGCGCGTTGCTGGTGAAGGCCGGAGGGGCTCGCCGAAGAGGGAGGCCGGACGCGCGGTGAGCGGCGGTGAGGGCGGCGCTCCGGGGTCGCGGAGGTGGAGGTCGTCGCGGCCGGCACAGGTGAGGCGCGGCGGCGCGGGCTGGAGGCGAGGGAGGAGCGAGGCGTGGAGCGGCTCGGGGCGAGGCCGCGCGGACCGGAGGCGGGGCGCGCTCGGGGAGGAGGCGACGGCGGGTGGGAGAGGGGCCGGCGACGGGGAGCCCTGGCGCGGCGGAGGCTCGAGGCGGGGGGTCGCTGGCGAGGAGGAGGCTCGGGGGAGAGGCGGTGAGCGACCTGAGCGGCGGAGCGAGGTGAGGCCGCGGAGGCGCGCCGCTGGGGCCGGAGGGGGCTTGCGGGTACGCCGCGGCGGGGGCGGAGCTTGCAGGGGAGGGCGAGCCGGGGCGGTGAGGGGCTGCGCGCGAGGCCGGAGAGAGAGGGGGAGAGCGAGGTCGACGGGCGGTGGTGGAGAGAGAAGGAGGCGCGGGGAGAGGGTGGAGGAAGAGGACGGGGTTTGTGGGGTCGTGGTGGGCCCGGTGGGCTGGGGCGGGGCCACGGGGCAGGGTCGAGTGGGGGGCGCGCGCGCGCGTGTGTGGCCTGAGTGCTGAGTGCGTGCGTGGCATGCTGTGAGGTGTGAGTGTGTTGGGTGTGTTTGGTGGGTGGGAAGGGTGAGAGAGAGAGAGGGTCTAGGTGGAGGGCTATGATTGGTTAGGGGAGAGAGGGTAGCTGAGGTGGCGTTCAGGGATTGGAGGTGGTGAGGTGGAGGCTGGGTGTGGGTAGTTTTCTGGGTAGCTGTAGGAATAAGGGGTGGGCCGAACTGAAATATGGGGGTGGTCGTTCGGGTCGATACGGCCCGTTCGACTGCCCCCGCTAAAATAATAAATATTTTTTATTTACTTCGAACAAGTCTTTTGCAACCCGATAACAGACAAAACAAAATAGTCCGGCGACCCGGGTTTTGGCGTTTGAATAAAGATGGGGCGTTTTTAGAAAACAACACGGGCTTTGCAAACATAGTTTTTATGCAAACAATGCATGATGATGACGATGCAATGCACAAATTCAACGCGATTTTCTAGTAGTGGTTTTGCGGGATGCCACACTTTCCCAGGGGGTATGTGCCCTTCCCTGGGACTATGCCGTGGAACGTCGTGTCTGATTGCTCCAGGCTGCACAGCGGGATCCGCATTGCTGCGTGGGTGCTGGCGAACATCAGATTGATGTCGTTGCCGCCGTCCATGAAGACGTGGCTCATCTCAAACCCCCTGATATGCGCCTCAAGCACCAGGGCAGTATGACCTGGGCGAGGGATCTAGCGTGGGTGATCTGAACGATCGAATGTGATGCAAGACTCCGAGCCACTGAGGTACTCAGGGATGGCTAGTGGGAAGGTCACGGCCAGGCTAACTTGGCGGGTGATCCTCTTCTGCACCCTGTTGGTTGGGCGCCCCTTCTGGATCATCAGGAACCCCTTTGGTGGTGGGTACCCTCCCGCACCGTTATTTGGTGCTGGTGCAATCGCTGGATTCGACGGTCCAACGGGTGGTGGTGGAGGAGACTCGTGGGCGATGTCACCTGCTATAGGCATGGGCCCAAATCCAGGCTTCACGATCTGGCACCGCATTTGGGTGAGACCCTCGCTGAACTTCTGGAACTCGCGGTAGTCCTTGAGCATGTGGCTGGCCTTCTTCTTGCCGTCCTGTTTGTTGATCTACAAGTGGATGGTGCAAGGACCAGACAACTTGTCGTATGTCGAAGGCTCGTCGTCGCGGCTCCAACGTTGCCACATCTATGTGGGCCGCCCTCCGCCGCGGTAGTTGCCTCCTTGATATCTGCTGCCGTGGTTGCCGTCGTTGCGTCGGTCGGCATATCCAGCCGCGACCATGTCGACTCCGTCTAGTTTTTGTGCAGAAAATCAACTATCAGGAAAAATCCCAGATAATATGCCAAAAATCCTATTTCGCCAGAAGATCCACGGAGACACAGTACAAGACGGAGTGGAGCCCTAGGAGGGCCACACCCCCTGCCACATGGGTGGACCCCGCGCCTGGGGGGTGCGGCCGCCTCAGGCACCCCCTCGGCCTCCCTCTTCGCCTATAAGTTGCCTTCTGACCTAAAAACTCAGGGGGGGTGACGTTTTTCCAGAAAGAGTTCCGCTGCGCCGCCACCACCAGAAACCGCGATTCGGAACCAGAAACTTCGTTCCGGCACCTGCCGGGACGGGGGATTTGGAGAGAATCATCGCCATCATCATCACCAACGCCTCTCCATCAACCATCCATGTTTCCCTCATCCATGATTGAGTAATCCCCCGCTGTACGCTATGGGGATGGTAGGGATTGGATGAGTTCTATCATGTAATTGAATAGGATTGTTAGGTCATGGTGCCTAGTATCTCTATTAGTGCTATTTGACTTGGTTGCAACTTGTTGTGCTTAATGCTTGTCACTAGGGACCGAGTGCCATGATCTCAGATCTAAACTTATTATTGAATCATTATGATAGTATTGTTTGTGATCTTATCTGCAAGTTGTGTACACATATCATTGTCCGGATCCAAAGGCCCCGAAGTGACATAAATTGGGACAACCGGAGGGGAAGGCTGTGATGTGAGGATCACATGTGTTCACGGAGTGTTAATGCTTTGCTCAAGTGCTCTATTAAAAGGAGCACCTTAATTGCCAGTAGTTCCCTTGAGGCCCCGCTGCAACAGGCTGGCAGGACAAAAGATGTTGTGCAAGTTCTCATTATGAGCACGCATGACTATATATGGAGCACATGCCTATGATTGTTTAGTACTTGGATGCTTATTCTTATTTATCTGCAATTGCCCTAGATCTTGGAGTTACATGTTTATACTCGTCCATGCAACGCCCGTCCATCCATCCGTATGCCTACCGCACTCATATCCTATTGTTTGCTACTACTATTACCATTGCTCCTGTTTTACTACTGCTGTTACTTTGCTATTGCTACTACAAAACTGTTGCTACTGATAAACTTATGTGAGAAAGAACTATTTCCAGGTGCAGCTGAATTGACAACTCAGTTGTTAAGGCTTGCAAGTATACTTTGGCCCCCTTGTGTCGAATCAATAAATTGGGTAATACTACCCTTGAAGACTGTTGCGATCCCCTATACATGTGGGTCATCAAGACTACTTTCTGGCGCCGTTGCAGGGGAGCTTAGCTTTATTTGTAAGTTCACTTGGATCTACTATTGTTCACTGTACTGCTTTCATCATGGGGAAGTCTCGTGATGGAAAGTTTCCTATTTTACCATCCACTACAAGAAGAGGTACAGTCCTAAACACCTCTGCTGCTCTTGATTCACCTTCTGTTATAAGTAAGCTTGTTACACCACTACCACATACTCATGCTACACACACTGCTACTACTGCTGAATCTGAAACTGCTTTTGATACTCATGATGTTACTTCTACTGTGCTTGATGCGAGTGGTTCATTAGGTCGTTGTCTAGATGCTACTATGGCTAGTCTAGGAAATACCGAAACTCCTAGTGAAGACACTGTTACACCTGTTAGCTCACTTGAGTCTAGAGAGAGATATGATATTAATGATGGTTACATTGAGTTTACTGATGAATTTATTGAGGAGTGCCGAAACACACTTTGTTACTAAGATCTTCCCTTTTTCACTAAAAGGAGAAGCGAAAGCTTGGTTTAATAGATTACCTCCTGGTTCCATTGATAGCCCTAATTGTTTGATTGCTTCTTTCTTCCAGAAATATTGTCCTCCTAGTGCTAGACATGCTGCTTTGCAGAAAGTTTTTGATTTTAAATAGGGAGAAGAAAAGAAATTGCCTGAGTCATGGACAAGGTTCTATTCCTAGATTCATGCACATCCTGGATGTCCATTACCCAAAAATGAGCTTCTTGATATTTATTATAATGGACTAACTGATGATTCTAGGGCATACCAAGATAGCTTTGCTGATTGTGTTTTCAGGAAAAGAACTCCTATAGATGCTGAAGAATTAATGGCTAAAATAAGCAAGAATTATGATGATTGGACTTCAGCTGAGCTAAATACACCTGAGCCTATTACTGATGAATCAGTTGTGCCTGAACGAGTTCCAACACCAACACCAAAGAAGAGGGGAGTAATTTCATTAAATGATGAAGTGATGAAGGAAGCTAAGAAATGTCTAAAGGAGAAAGGTATTAGAGCTGAAGATGTGAAGAATCTACCTCCTATAGAAGAATTATGTAAGCCAATTCCCCACTCAGCTACTATTGAGGTACACTCTCTCCACTTTGATGAAGGTCATATTCCCTATGGTAAGCCTCCCGATCAATGCTTAGAGGAACTTGACACATTTATTGTTAAACAAGGTAATTTTAATAAACAAGTTCAGAATCATTTATTGGAAAACTCTAGAGCTATAAATGAGTTGAAAGATATTGTGGAAAGAACCGCTAATGATATTAAAATGCTTTGTAAGCACTTTCAAATGGTTCAAACTCAAATTGATCAACTTGCTAAGGTACAAAAGGATATGCTAGTTAATGCCTCAGGAGATAAACATGCTTATGGAATTAGAACTAGGAGTGGTATAGCTACTAAAGATCCTTTATATCCTAAAGGACACCCTAAAAGAATTGAGCAGGATTCTCAACTAGGTGAAAGTAGTGGTAGTCCTCGTAAGAGAAAGAGAAAGAAACATAAAATAGTTGAGGAACCACTTGAACCTGCTGTAGATCCTAATAGTATATCTGTCTCTGATGCTGAAACTGAGAGTGGTAATGATAAAAATGATGCTCCTAATAAGGAGAAAGTTGAGGAAGAACCTGAGAAGCACACTAAGAATACTAGGTACACTAAGGAAGATTTTATTGCTAATAAGCATCGTAGTGAGAGAGAACCTTGGGTACAGAAACCTATGCTTTTTCCCAATAAGAAACACAAGTCAAAGGAGGAAGAACACTATAAAAAGTTTTGTGAGTGGATGAAACCTTTATTTTTGCATATTCCTTTGACTGATGCTATTAAGTTGCTTCCTTATTAAAAGTATATGAAGGATATTGTCTCTAACAAAAGGAAGATTCCTAACGAGGAGATTTCTACTTTGCTTGCTAATTATTCCTTGAATGGCAAGGTTTCAAAGAAACTTGGTGATCCAGGTATACCAACTATTCCTTGCTCTATCAAGAACAATTATGTTAGAACTGCTTTATGTGATTTGGGAGCTGGAGTTAGTGTTATGCCTTTTTTCTCTCTACAAGAGACTCCAGCTAGAAAAGTTGATACCAACTGATATATCTTTGCAAATGGCTGATAAGTCAACTACTATCCTTGTTGGTATATGTGAGGATGTTCCTATTCAGGTGGCTCATAATTGCTTGATTTTAACTGATTTTGTTGCGCTTGAAATGCCTGAAGATGATAATATGTCTATTATTCTTGGGAGACCTTTTCTTAATACTGTAGGTGCTGTCATCAATTGTAAATAAGGAAAAGTAACTTTTAATATTAATGACAAAGAGCATATTGTCTATTTCCCCAAGAAGATTGCTAAGAGCTATTGCCTGAATTGAGCATTGAAAATATTGAGAGCATCAAGGTTGGAGAAATATATTGTCCCATTCCACAAGAAAGTTTTGAAACTATTATGATTGGGACCATTGCTATCAAGTTTGAGGTAACATAATCACCTTGGGAATGCAAAGTTTTGTTTCATATAAGATTGTTTTGGTAACAAGACTTGATCAACCTTGTTAACAAAAGGATTTTAGTGAACAAAACAATGCTTTCACTATGATTATTCTTGCTCACTTTTATTTTCTCCCTCCTAGTTTTTGCTCTTTCTCTTGTTAGCTTTGGTTTTGCTAGTTGTTTGCTTGTTAGAGTGTCTTAGAAATTCTGTAGTTTGGTTTTTGTTTGCTTTTGCTTCTTCTAAAAAAATCTTTTCTGCGACAAATCAATTTTCATACCCTGAAAATTGGCCAAAAATAAAGTTTCCCGAAAAATCCCAGAAAATTCATAATAAATTTTTCCTCGAAAAAGGGGCAGAGGGACACCTGGAGAGCCCCAGGGCCCCCCAGGCCAGCACACCCCATGGCGGCGCGGCCAGCCCTAGGGGCGCGCCTGGCATGGGTGTGGCCCACCTATGGCCCTCCAAAGTGTCTCCTCCCAGCCATCTTCTTTCTCTCTCCCGAAAAACACCAGAAAACTTTTTCAAGCTCGAGTTCTTGCTGTTCTTGCTCCCGATTTTCTATCTACTTGCTCAGCCCATCTTTGTTGATGATTTGTTTGGAGGAATTGCTCCTTGGTATGTGCCTCCTCCGCTTGTCCAATTAGATTTGTGATTGGTAGATTGTATCTTGAGTATTTTGCTACTATAGGTGTCAAGTTGTGTGAGCTTGCATGCTTGTTCTTTGCTTAGAGATTTTATTTTGATGCATGTTTAGCCCTCTAGCTAGTTCCTATAGTAGTTCCTCATCATTTATCAACTTGGAAATCACTTGGTTCGATTTTTGTCCAAAAATTTCAGAAAAAAAGTCATGGACAACCACACCTATGGTGAAATATTTGAGAGTGATGCACCTAGGAGGGAAAGGCCTTCAAGATCATCCTCACGAGCTAGGCCCTCATACAATGAGGATCTCATTACACCACGATTTGGCGACGAGAGACATGAGGGGGATGCACATCCTTCTACCTTTCCTTGTCCAGCCTTTTTGTGGGCTGCTAGGATTCTCAATGATTTCCTAATCTTGGTTCAGAGGGTTATACTAACGAGTTATATGCAGGATAAGAGTGTGCAGTATGCTATGCTCACTAAAACCTTTGTGGAGAGTTTCTCTTTTTCTAATAGCGTTTTCAATCCAGATGTGTCTTTCAAAATCTATAACATGCCTTACTCCATGACATTGAAGAAATTTTGTGAGATCCTGGGTCTTGGTACAACTGGGATGGTGAAGAAGATTCCGGCTCAACCCACTGATTTGTTGGAGCTCTACCACGGGATAACTAATGATGATGACCGTAGAGCTCAACGGGGAAAGATAAGAAATATTCAACTCCCAGCTATCAGGTACTTTGCTTATTATCTTGCCACTAGTGTTCTTGGTAGGGAGAACACTAGCAATATTTCCAACTATCATTTGGCCTTCCTAGCTGCTGCACTCAACAATGAAACCATGTAAAATCTTGGTTCTCTCATTGCTCGTTACTTAGCCGCTAAGGGACCCATTTATGGGGGAATTATTGTTGCACATGTTGTTGCTGCCTTAGACCTTGCTATTGATCCAAATGATATAGTCTTGGCTCCTCAGAGGATTGATCTTGCTGCTATAAAAGCGCATCACTTTGTCACTGCTGGCTCTACCCTTGAGATCCTGGTTTATAGAATGTTGTTTACTGACGGGGAAGAGAGAGATCCCTGTGTCCCAAACCACGTTGTTCAATATTTCCCAGGGACCTTTGTCACGCTCGGAGGAGATGGAAGAGAAGCTGCACATTCTTGGCTTCCATGGACACTATTTGGGGGCCGCACCCTCATACGACCCCTCTATGCACTATAAAGGGGAGTATTCGATCTCTTACCAGGACGAAGGGGCCTCCTCGTCGTACTACGGAGGTGCACCTTCTTGGTCGCCATGGGGTTGTGCCCCACTTAGGCCAAAATCCTAAGCTTGGGGGGAGGTATACCGACATCACAGTCATATATATATCATGTTTCGTCGGTTCTTTGTATATCCATTGTTTCGCTTTCTTTTTGGTTTTTGTTCCTGCTTTCCCAAAACACAGAAATACCAAAAATATTTTCGTTGTTTCTCTTGGTTTGTTTCTTTGTTTTCTAGCTTTGGTTTGCCTTAAAGAAAAATCCAAAAAGATTTTGCTTTATTTGTTTTTGCTTCGTTTGCTTGCTTTAAAAAATCGAAAACACCAAAAATATTAGTTCTTCTTTGGTTTTGTGAGTTCTTTGCAGGGTTCATCCGTCCTCAGTGGAGTTTGGTTTCATGTTATTATTCAAGTCACACAAGTGAAGGGTAATAATGAAGATTAAGACAACTTGAGGTGTGGTAAGAGGTTGGTAACAAACTCCATTTGTTTCCATTTTTGTACATATATTCATCATAGTGAGCATGCTTATTCTGTTCATGTAAGGTGTATGTTATTTATGGATGCTTAGTAGTTCTTGCTTTCTTGTGATTAGCTCCAGCTTGCTAATAGTTTGTAGCATGTCATATGAATGTTTGCTTGCATTGTTTTATTCATATTTTGGTATGATATTGTGGTATCCTCCTCTGAATGTTTCATGTGAATCGACTTGGCTCATGCTCACGCATGCTTATGACTACACAATAGTCAGTAAGCCTCGATGATTTATTTTGCCTCAGACTTCTTGTATCATTTTCATGCCATAATTAGTCATGTTTTGTTGCAAGCATGATTATGACAGTTATTGCTCTCTCGTTTGTCGCTCCCTCTCTATTGCTAGCCTTCACCTGCACTAAGTACGAGCTCTACTTGTGCATCCAACTACCCAAAACCAATATTGCCAACAGTGTCCACCATACCTACCTATTAGCATTATTTGTTATTCAGTGCATATGCATTATGCCTTCTTTTCCCAAATAAAATGTTTGTCTGTTTTGAGAAAGTTAGTTAGTAAAGCTCCCACGAACTTGATGGCACACTTTATTCCTTGCACTTAATAAACCTGAACCATTGTGACCTGTCCATGAAAGTTATATGCTTGCAAATTATAGGCTGGGAGTTAGCAAAACCGTGCTGTCATGGGGAACGGTTTCAACACTTACAGATACATATCTAGTTGATATCATGCTCTTTTGTTTGCGGATGTTGTCGGTGTGAAATAAAAGGGGATCTTGTGAGTTCATGGAGTTATATATGTGTGTTAGATAAACGCCTAGGCCGCTAGCCTAAGCCATGCCTAATCATGGTGGAAGCTTGTAACATAACCATAATGAGCAATCTGTGAAGCATCCTCAATAAAAACCTATTCAAATAGCAAATAAAAAGATCGCTGAGATGCTCATTGTCTGCTTGCCTTGTCATTTTGATTATGGGATAGCTTATGTATCATGTGCAAGGGGTACCCCGTTGGCGGTTCTCTATGATATACATGTATTTACAATGACAAGAACTTATAGGTAACTAAAGTTGATTAGCATGAGGAGCGGCCCTCGTACTCAAGGGACATGGGATTTCCAGTTTATGGTCTGTCAAGCATATAACTCATATTGGACCTCACTTTCACCTTAACCATATACGGATTCCTATGATGGGGGAAATGAGAGCTCAAAGCTAATGAGTACCTTACTTTTAGCATTTGGAAGCCTTTCAAATTTTTCAAAACCTTTTCACTTCCTTGTTGAGTCACCACTTATTCTATCAACACCTTCTTGAGAGCATAGTTGTCATTCTTAGTGTAATGTGCTTGTCTCAAAACCTGGTTAATTATGTCATGACTTTGATGCTTGTACCTCTGATATCTTTACTTCTAGTCTTCACTTGAACTTCAGAGGTGCCTTGGCATTTATTTTGTGCTCTACAAACAAAGACAAGCGAGTTACCACTCTATCATACCTTATTATGAGCATTGTAATGTTGGTTATGTTTATGTTTCATGCTACTTATTATTATTGAGTTGGTTTCTCTTCATAGCTTGCAATGACTATTGAGTAGACTTAGTTGCATACTTCTTATTATGAATGGTTTAAGTATCTACTCCTGTGCTGAGAATATATACATCATATGAAGCAAATGTGTTCGTGAAAGTTCTTTTATCGCACTCAGTTTTCAACTGAATTGCTTGAGGACAAGCAATAAGCTAAGCTTGGGGGAAGTTGATACGTCTAAAACGTATCTACTTTCCCGAACACTTTTGTCATTGTTTCTCCTCTAAACTTGTGTGATTTGGATACAACTAACACGGACTGACGCTGTTTTCAGCAGAATTACCTTGGTGTCTAGTTTTTGTGCAGAAAATCAACTATCAGGAAAAATTCCAGAAAATATGACAAAAATCCTATTTCACCAGAAGATCCACGGAGCGAGAGTACGAGACGGAGTGGAGCCCTAGGGGCCCACACCCCCTGCCACGTGGGTGGGCCCAGCCCACGCCTGGGGGTGTGCGGCCGCCTTAGGCACCCCCTCGGCCTCCCTCTTCGCCTATAAGTTGCATTCTGACCTGAAAACTCAGGGAGTTCGACGTTTTTTCAGAAATAATTCCGATGCGCCGCCACCACCAGAAACCACGATTCGGAATCAGAAACTCCGTTTTGGCACCCTGCCAGGACGGGGAATTTGGAGAGGATCATCCCATCGTCATCACCAATGCCTCTCCATCAACCATCCATGTTTCCCTCATCCATGAGTGAGTAATCACCCGCTGTAGTCTATGGGGATGATAGGGATTGGATGAGTTCTATCATGCAATCGAATAGGATTGTTAGGGCATGGTGCCTAGTATCTCTATTAGGGCTATTTGACTTGGTTGCAACTTGTTGTGCTTAATGCTTGTCACTAGGGCCCGAGTGCCATGATCTTAGATCTGAACTTATTATTGAATCATTATGATAGTATTGTTTGTGATCTTATCTGGAAGTTGTGTACACATATCATTGTCCGGATCCAAAGGCCCCGAAGCGACAGAAATTGGGACAACCGGAGGGGATGGCTGTGATGTGAGGATAACATGTGTTCACGGAGTGTTAATGCTTTGCTTCTGTAAGATCCCACCTTTATAAAGGTAAATATCCATGTGATTGCAATGCTAGTCCCTGGATCAATTGCTAGCATCCACAGTTTAAGATGAAGTACACAGAAACAAAGGTCATTATTACATCGTCATTCTAGAGATAACATAGTCTTTTACAACTCCATAGCCATAGGCTAGTACAAGAGTTTAACTTAACAATATAAAAATAGAAGTCTTCATATTCATGTGCCATAGGCAAGCATGTTGAGTGTAGACTCATAACCCCTCATCATCATCAGAGTAACCTGCAACATCACAAGTTACAGCCATAGTGGGTCAATACATTGGAATAGTATTGGAAAGTGATACCTTAGTAGAATATTAGCATATAGTTACTACATGAATATGGCTAAGTGTAGCTTAGGCTTGCTTTGCTCAAAACAGGTTTTACCTATTAGTTGAAAACACTAAGTTTTTGTTTGGAAAAATCTTTCCCAAGGAACCACCAATAGAAATTGGTGAACCTTCACCCTTGTTCAACCACAAGTTTTAACTTAGAAAATTGGGATGATGAGATTCTTGATATCTTCCATGTCATGATGCTCAAATTGTCCAATACCAGGGACATGGCTAAGTACTTAGTTTCTTCCATCTATAGAGGTTGTGCACTTTCCCCACAAGACTTGATTTTCACCAAGACAAGACCTTTCAGAAGCCTTCCCTTAGACCAAAATGGACGCGCTCCAAACCTATCAATCCCCTACCACCAACTGTCCATTTGGCTAAGTTATTGCAACCTATATGATCCAGGCAGAGCCCATAATGCCATGTGGCTGCACTAGAAGCTTCTTAACATTTCGCATCTCAAATACCTTTGTTCCTGGGTGGCAATCCACAAGTGAGATACACAAGGTAAACCATAGAAATGGGCCTTGTGTAACCACTCAACCAAAAACCACCAAGCAATTACCATTCCACCCAGGTGTTTCATTCACTTAGTTGTTTTATTAAGCAAAAAACATAAGTCAAAGACTTAGCAATATTTTTCCATAGCATGTATATATTCCACCCTTGGTTGCTACTAGCTAGGCTAATAAATGCAATTGTAAGTATATTAGCTTAGAGATAATTATAACAATTCTACAACTACTAGGATTTCCCAAGCATAGCATATAGATACTTAGCAAAATATTCATGCAAGCCCTATACAAAATATTTCTAATGCATAGTCAAAATACTGGGACAAAAATATTAAGCACCACTTGCCTTGGTAGTTGGGGGAGTAGCAACAATCCTCACAATCACAATCACCACTAGCACCAAAATCTACACATAAAATGATAGCACCAAATTCACATATCAAAATAAACAAGCAAAAATATATGAATGCATGCAAATGCCATGTGACGATTTTCTAAATCAAAAAATACAAGTGGAACAGTACTGAATCATAAACAAAACAATTATACACTAAATAAAATTAATTTGGCCCTTAGGACATTTTCCATACAATTTTTATATACAAAATAAGCTTATAAATGTCTCTGCAAAAACAACCCATTTTACAGATGTAATTTATTAAAAAAAAGTGCATAATTGGATAGAATTCTTTCTCCTGATTCCAATGATATAAAATTTACAAAATTTGGACGTGTGTATCAAAAGTTATGAATTTCGCAAGTTTGAATAACTATTAGATCTAATTCCAGATTTTAAATCAAAACACAGGCCACGCTGCAGCTTCTGATTGGACGGTACCGCTTCGCACTGGATCACGCTTGCATACCGTTGGATTAAAACGCATCGCACGGCTCAGATCTAACTTACCTCTTCGCTTAAGTGATCTATTCCTACACGCCCGATCTAGATCTAACGGCTCACATCAAATGAACCAAAAGTCAGCGGCGCTGCGACGGTCGCTGGCGGCGGCGCGGTCAGACGGTGATGTCGCCAGCGTTCTAGGAAGCGAGAAGGGCAGTGGGGTAGCTCACCGTTTTCGCGTGACGATGGTGATGCTCAAGGTGGTCTTCGTTGGCGGAGGGGCGCTCGGAGTTGTCAGGGATTGCTCGCCGGAGTTAGTGAAGGCGTCGGGTACGGCTGTTCGTCGACGTTGCCGAGGATGTAGATCATGCCAGAGAGAAATAAGCAGTGCGTTAGATGCGGGAAGCGATGCTGGTCATGCGAGTATCAAAGAGAGGGCAAGGCGCGCTCGGGACTAACCAGAACAACTCGCTGGTGTTGAGTGCTTCGTCGGCTCGCGCAGTCGTTGACGTTGCCGACGTTTGGGGTTGTCCTAGCACACAACAGCGGTGTTAAACATCGCGCAAGTATGCAGGGAACGTGCTAGCAAGAACAGGAGGCAAGGGGCAGAGAGGGCTCACCGAAATTTGCCGCCGGAGGTCGTCGGTACTGCGGTGGTTTGAGTTCAAATGCGAGCAGCCTGGTGGCGGAGCGAGCGAGGGAAGTGAGGGGAAAGATGCGGGCTGGAGAGGGGGTTTTGTAGCCGGAGCTGGGGCGAGGATCACACACGTAATCATCGGCAATAAGCGATTTTAAGGCGCGGCAGTGATGGCCGAGGAAACAGCCGACGACGTGGTCGCGAGCATGAATTGAGGAAGAAGGAGGTGAGCTGGCGAGGGTCCACCGATCAGTGACTTTCTGGGTAGCGCGAGTGCGGTGAGAAAAACAGAGAGAGAGGGAAATCCCGGGTGGGCTCGTGGGATGCTTCTGCTGCTGGGCCTGTTTGGTGGCGTCGGCCCTTTCCTTATTCTTTTCCCTTTTTCTTTTTCTGATTGATTTTCCAGGAATCTTTTCAAATGATTTCAAATGTGTTTTGAATTCAAATCCTTTATGGATTTTTGTAAAGTGGAACATGTATATATTTGGGTACAAAACATTGATTTTTCATTCAAAGTTCTATGCCCCTTTGAACTTAACAGAAAAACATGCCTTAGTTATTTATTCCTTAATGGGCATGTGAATGGTTTGAATTTATATTTTGTTTTGAAAAAAACTTTGCCCAAGCTTTTGAAAATAACAACCAATCCTAAATTCCAATCTTACTGGTTAAAACAATTAATCTCATACCAGAGGGTAGCATTGGGCCATTGCCTTGCTTACATAAAATAATAGACATTCAAATGCTTCTGTTTTTGAAATGACATTGAAAATGATCCTAAAATGATTATGAATGCATGGATGATATGCAAACTTTGAAATCATGATTTTTGGGATGTTACAAATCTAACCCCCTTAAGGTGAATCTCACCCTCGAGATTCGGATTGGCTAGAAAATAGGCGAGGGTGGTCTTTCCGAAGGTCATCTTCTCTTTCCCATGTTGCTTCTTCTTCTTCTTCTTCTTCTTCTTCTTCTTTAGAATGATGGTTCCACTGAACTTTGCAGAATTTGATAGTCTTTGTCCGAGTAACTATTTCTGCAGTCTCAAGAATCTTGATAAGTTTTTCCTCATAGGTGAGATCACTTTCCAATTGGACCTCCTCCAAAGGTATAGTATCCTTCAATCTCACATGAAACACATTGTGGGCGGCATTTCTTTAGCTGACTCACATGAAACACATTGTGGACAGCAGACAATGATTCCGGTAATTCAATCTCATATGCTACTTCTCCTTTACGACTCAGAATCTTGAATGGTCCAACATACCTTGGGGCCAATTTTCCTTTGACTCCAAATCTCTTTACTCCACGAAGTGGTGACACTCTAAGATAAGCTCTATCACCCACCTCATAGGTGACTTCTATACGCTTAGGATCTGCGTAGCTCTTCTGTCGGGACTGTGCTATCTTCAATCTGTCCTTTACTAGCTTGACTTTCTCTTCAGCCTCTTTGATTAGTTCTGGTCCGAACAAATTTCTTTCTCCCACACCATTCCATAGCAATGGGGTAGTACACTTTCTCCCATAGAGAAACTCAAACGGTGCCATCTCAATACTTGCTTGATAGATGTTGTTGTAAGAGAATTCTGCGTAAGGAAGACTTTCATCCCAACTAGCTCCATAGTCTAGGGCACATGCCCTCAACATATCCTCTAGAATCTGGTTGGTCCTTTCTGTTTGTCCATCAGTCTGGGGATGAAAAGCAGTACTGAATTCTAATCTCGTTCCCAATGACTCATGCAGTTGCCTCCAAAAATGAGAAGTGAATTGAGTTCTCCTATCAGACACAATACTCTTGGGGTACTCCATGCAGACACACAATCCTATTCATATAGATCTTGGCCAACTTAGCACTTGTATAGGTTTTCTTCATGTGTATGAAATGAGCCACTTTAGTTAGGCGATCCACTACGAACCAAATAGAATCGTATCCTGACCTGGTCCTTGGCAATCCAGTGATGAAATCCATGCCAATCTTGTCCCACTTCCAATCAGGAATAGGTAGTGGTTGTAACAATCCTGCTGGTTTCTGATGTTCCGCTTTTACTCTACTACGCACATCACACAAAGCAATATGTTCGGCGATGTCTTTCTTGAGATTATTCCACCAAAATATTTCTTTCATATCCATGTACATTTTGGTGTTACCCGGATGAATGGAATATGGTGAGTTGTGTGCTTCTTGTAATATCAGTTTCCGAAGCTCCGGATCTTGCGGAACGCAGATACGTTTTCCATACCATAAAGTACCCTGTTCGTCTTCGTGGAATCCTTTGGCTTTTCCTTTGCCAATCTTTTCCTTAATCTCTTCAATTTCCTTGTCCGTCTTTTGGGCTTCCTTGATTTTGTCCAACAAGGTGGGTTGTACATCCAATGACATGAGATGTCCCTCAGGCACAATCTCCAATCTGAGGTCTCTAAATTGGGCACACAGATCATCTGGCAACTCTCCCTTAGTAAGGCCATTCGCAAATACCTTATGGCTTAGTGCATCCGCTACGACATTTGCTTTATCGGGGTGGTATTACAAACTCAAGTCGTAGTCCTTGATGAGTTCTAGCCATCTTCTTTGTCTCATGTTGATTTCTTTATGAGTGAAGATATACTTCAAACTTTTGTGATCTGTGAACGCTTCACATCGCTTTCCCAAAAGATAATGTCTCCATGTTTTGAGTGCACGGACAACAGAAGCTAACTCCAAATCATGAGTAGGATAATTTACCTCATGAGTTTTGAGTTGTCTCGAGGCATATGCCACAACTTTCCCTTCTTGCATCAGAACTTCACCTAATCCATGATGGGATGCATCACAATACACTTGGAAATCCTTCTCTAAATCCGGCAGACATAGGACTAGTGCTGCCACTAGTCTCTTCTTCAATTCTTGGAAGCTGAGTTCACATCCTTCAGTCCAAGCAAATTTCTTGTCTTTCTTTAGCAACTCCGTCATTGGCTTATCTACCTTGGAGAAATTCTCAATGAATCTTCTATAGTATCCTGCCAAGCCAAAAAAACTACGAACCTCT
The DNA here is from genome assembly GCA_916181665.1 of Avena sativa. Lineage (NCBI taxonomy): Eukaryota > Viridiplantae > Streptophyta > Magnoliopsida > Poales > Poaceae > Avena > Avena sativa. The sequence goes on along the minus strand of OV702279.1, from coordinate 376,031,944 downwards.
TTCACTGACTTAGGAGATTCCCATTCAGTTACAGCTGACACTTTTGCGGGATCAACTGCTACACCATCTCCTGACACAATGTGTCCCAGAAATCCAACTTCAATCAACCAGAATTCACACTTCCTGAATTTGTCATACAGTTTATGCTCTCTAAGCTTCTCAAGTATCAAACGTAAATGTCCTTCATGCTCTTCTTTGCTCTTGGAGTAAATCAAAATGTCATCGATGAAAACGACGACAAACTTGTCAAGGAACTCCATGAACACCTTATTCATCATATTCATGAAGTAAGCTGGTGCATTGGTCAAACCAAATGGCATCATGGTGTACTCATACAATCCATACCTAGTGGTGAAAGCTGTCTTAGGTATGTCTTGTTCCCTTATCTTAAGCTGAAAATAACCTGACCGGAGATCAATCTTTGAGAACACACAGGCTCCTTCTAACTGATCAAACAAGTCATTCATTCTGGGCAAAGGATATTTGTTTTTGATAGTCACCTCATTGAGTGAACGATAATTGATGCATAACCTTTGACTCCTATCTTTCTTTTCCACAAACAAGGCTAGTGCTCCCCAAGATGAAGAACTTGGTTGAATAAATACTTTCTGCAACTGCTCTCCAAGTTGTTTCTTGAGTTCTTTCAACTCATCAACTGACATCTTGTAAGGTCTCTTTGCTATTGGTCCTGATCCTAGCAGCAAGTCAATCAAAAATTCCACATCTCTATCTGGTGGCATTCCCGACAATTCTTCCGAAAACACATCCGGATATTCCCTCACAATTGGTACACTGTCTATGCTAACCCCCTTAAGAGAATTTAGCTTACTCCCTTTTGATTCAAAGTTAGACTTGAATCTTATCCGTTTCTTTTCCGGGGTTGTGAGTGCGACAGTACGATTGGCACAATCTAGTACTCCTTCATACTTGGTCATCCAGTCCATTCCCAAAATTACATCCAGTCCTTGGGAATCTAAGATTATCAGACTCACTGGAAACTTATGCTTTCCAAATTCTATCACTAGATCACGGCATCCAAGACTTACTATCATATCTCCACCGGGAGAACTTACTTTTATTGGACACCCAATATTTTTAGTTGGAAACCCATTTCTATCAACAAATGCTTTTGATATGAATGAATGTGATGCACCAGTATAAAAAAGAACAAGTGCTGGAATAGAATTGAGTTTGAACTTACCAGCCACAGCATCAGACTCCTCATATATCTCTTCCACATTGATGTGGTTTACTTGTCCCTTCTGGAAAGGGTTGGGCTTGGTGGTTCCTTGAACTTTCTTCTCTGGGCACTCATTTGCATAATGCCCCATCTTCTTACATTTGAAACATTCAACCTGACTGATATCTCTCTTTGTAGGCTGACTACCACTTCCACTTCCACCTCCACTATGGTGACTCTTGTGTCCACTCTTGTGGTTCTTGTACTTGTCATTATCATGACTACGGTGGTGATTGTTGTCATGATGGTGGTTGTGGCTGTGGTGGTTGTTGCACTTTCCATGTTTGTGGGATCCAGAACTCCCACTATCATCATGATGGGAACTCTTGTGAGACGATCCCGAGCTGTGCTTGTCAAAGTTGTGCTTCCTCTTTCTACTTTCAACCTGTTTCATCTTGTTCTCCAAGATGGTAGCCTTGTCACAAAGTGATTGGTAGGTTGGGACATAGGAAACAGATAGCTGCATATTCAGTTCATCATTCAGTCCTTCGAGGAATTTCTCCTTCCTCTTGGCATCAGTATCAACTTCATCCAGTGCATAACGCGCCAGATTGTTGAATTCTTCAATATATTCAGCCACACTGCGGTGACGCTGTTTCAGATTATGGAACTCATTCTTCTTTAAATTCATCACCCCGGATGAGATGTGAGTGGTACGGAATCCATCCTCAAAGATAGCCCAAGTCACATCCTCAATGGGAGTGGTGATCTGGAAGCTATCCCACCAAGTTTCCGCTGGTCCTTCCAACAGATGTGCTGCAAACCTGACCTTCTCCTCGTCGGTGCAGCCGACAGTTACCAAATACTTGTTCACCGAACGTAGCCAATCATTGGCCGCCATTGGATCAGTGGTTCCTGAGAACTTTGACGGCATCAGTCTTAGGAATCTGGTGAGCATGTCAAATCCTGGTGGATTGTTTAGATTGTTGTTGTTGTTATTATTATTATTATTATTGTTGTTGTTATTCTGATTCTGCATGAAAGTGGTCATCATTTGCATCAGTTGTGCCTGTGTTGTCATCAGCTGTTGCATCTCGGGGGTGACATTGTTGTTGTTTGGGTTGGGGTTGGCACGTCGAGGAGGCATCTGTGGTTTTCATAAGGATAAGAATGAGATACCCATAGACGCTTAACATGCACAATACATCACATACTCAATCACAATAACCAGGCATCAAAATAACATAGAGTTTGAACGACATAAACAACGAGTTTGGAAATGCAAACACACCATAGCAAGCCACCCACATGTTGGATGGTCATTGTGACTCAATAATCAGAAGTACGGTAGATGAAAGATAAATGAGTAGTCATCACTACTCCTCCGCATCAATCTCCACATCAACAAGGGTAAGACCTGCATTCTCCGTAGCAGTCTTGTACTCATCAACACTAGTAGTCAAGGCCTCTATCTTGGCCCTAAGAGCCCTCTTCTGTGAGCGAAGCCTCTCGATCACTCCCTGATGATGCTCGAGCTCGAAGTCCTTGGTCTCTAGCTCTTCCTTCATCTCCCAGATCTTCTTGTTCCTGTCTTGGACTCTCTTCTCCTGGCTCTTGAATTTCTTGTCCTGGCTTTCAAACTTGGCCTCCATTTCCTTGACTATCTCGTCTTGCTCCGCGAAGAGCTTGTCCTTCTCTCGGAGCTGAACCTGGAGCTCGTCATTCCTAAGCATGACGTTGGTCCTATCAGTATCTAGGTGCCTAATAAGAACCTCTAGGTCCTGAAGGTACAGACAAATCGGCTCCACCGTATCTCTAGCAACATCCTCGAACTCAATAGCCTCACCCTCCTCGTCGCGTCTCCCGAAGGGGTGAAAGTAATGACCTCTAAGCTCTCTAGAGTGTCTCCGTACCAGATGCCCAAGTAAATCCTTCATGACTACATCTAAGACTCTCTCCTTGTCATCATGCATCGGCTTGAAAGTGGTAGCCTCCATGGTTGGCTCTGTCTGGCGTCCCGGCTGAGTAACTCTGAAGCCCCAAAGGTCATTCCTCTCAAACTTGGTGAGGGGAAGCGTCATGATGCTAGGAAGTGGGAGGTTGAGCACACTAGTGAGCTCAATGAGACGAGTACCAAAACGAGTTCCCTTGAACTCTTCGGCCGTGCTAATAGTAACATTAGGCATCTATTTTATAAGATAGAGAAAAATTAGAATCAACATTAATAGAGAAAAATCACAAGACAGAATATCACAAGCATATCTTTCCCAACAATCACACAAGTCATGGCATACACAAATCCATTACAAGCATCAAAGGTTCAACATAAATTAGATAAATTTTTGGAAATAAAACGATAAATGTGGTGGTCCAACTAACGGAGTACATTACAATCCCCACTCACTTGCCAAGTTGGTTAACAGGGCATCCCTAGAGGCAATCTATCGATCTTGATCACATGACTCCATGGCTAAGTAAATGATGTCTTCTCTTAAACGTTGGTTGGTAGCCTCTAACTCTTGGGTATGCTTCTTTTCTTCCCTAAGGTCACTTTGGGTGTTGAGCATTCTGCACTTGAGTCTATCACCAAGCTCCTTGATGGCATTCCAAGCTACATTTCTTGTAGAGTCAAAGAATGTTGTGTGCATTTCTGAGTTGGTGACCATGAAGAATCCTGACTCCTTGTGGTTGTATTCCTTGTTTTTGTACAAGTGAAGTTGCACCCACCAGTACTCTACGCCTTCATCCATCACGGGGAATCCTTTGTACACAGCTGCACCATGTATCCCCATGGTAACCATGAGGTTCTTGAGGGCCTTGGGGAATTCTATCTCACACTCCAAGGTCATGGTCATGAGTGGTCCCTTCCTCATGGCTTCGTTGATGGAATTCATCTACAAATAGAGATGAGAAAGAAGATTAGAAAAGTTTATGAGAAGAAAAATACAAGTGTGGTTATTGTTGAAAATTTTCCTTAGTGGTTTCTAATCCAATCCTAGGGTCATAATCCTACATGCAACACAGTGATCTGATACCATCTGTAAGATCCCACCTTTATAAAGGTAAAGATCCCTGTGATTGCAATGCTAGTCCCTGGATCAATTTCTAGCATCCACAGTTTAAGATGAAGTACACAGAAACAAAGGTCATTATTACATCGTCATTCCAGAGATAACATAGTCTTTTACAACTCCATAGCCATAGGCTAGTACAAGAGTTTAACTTAACTATATAAAAATAGAAGTCTTCATCTTCATGTGCCACAGGCAAGCATGTTGAGTGTAGACTCATAACCCTAATCATCATCAGAGTAACCTGCAACATGACAAGTTATAGCCACAGTGGGTCAATACATTGGAATAGTATTGGCAAGTGATACCTTAGTAGAATATTAGCATCTAGTCATTACATGAATTTGGCTAAGTGTAGCTTAGGCTTGCTTTGCTCAAAATAGGTTTTCCCAAGGAACCACCAATAGAAATTGGTGAACCTTCACCCTTGTTCAACCACAAGTTTTAACTTAGAAAATTGGGATGAGGAGATTCTTGATAGCTTCCATGTCTTGATGCTCAAATTGTCCAATACCAGGGACATGGCTAAGTACTTAGTTTCTTCCATCTGCAGAGGTTGTGCACTTTCCCCACAAGACTTGATTTTCACCAAGACAGGACCTTTCAGAAGCCTTCCCTTAGACCAAAATGGACGCGCTCCAAACCTATCAATCCCCTACCACCAACTGTCCATTTGGCTAAGTTATTGCAACCTATATGATCCATGTAGAGCCCATAATGCCATGTGGCTGCACTAGAAGCTTCTTAACATTTGGCATCTCAAATCCCTTTGTTCCTGGGAGGCAATCCACAAGTGAGATACACAAGGTAAACCATAGAAATGGGCCTTGTCTAACCACTCAACCAAAAACCACCAAGCAATTACCATTCCACCCAGGTGTTTCATTCACTTAGTTGTTTTATTAAGCAAAAACATAAGTCAAAGACTTAGCAATATTTTTCCATAGCATGCATATATTCCACCCTTGGTTGCTACTAGCTAGGCTAAGCATGGCAATATTAAGTATATTAGCTTAGAGATAATTCTAACAATTCTACAACTACTAGGATTTCCCAAGCATAGCATATAGATACTTAGCAAAATATTCATGCAAGCCCTATACAAAATATTTCTAATGCATAGTCAAAATATTGGGAAAAAAATATGAAGCACCACTTGCCTTGGTAGTTGGGGGAGTAGCAACAATCCTCACAATCACAATCACCACTAGCACCAAAATCTACACATAAAATGATAGCACCAAATTCACATATCAAAATAAACAAGCAAAAATATATGAATGCATGCAAATGCCATGTGATGATTTTCTAAATCAAAAAAGACAAGTGGAACAGTACTGAATCATAAACAAAATAATTATACACTAAATAAAATTAATTTGGCCCTTAGAACATTTTCCATACAATTTTTATATACAAAATAAGCTTATAATGTCTCTGCAAAAACAACCCATTTTACAGATGAAATTTATTAAACAAAGTGCATAATTGGATAGAATTCTTTCTCCTGATTCCAATGATATAAAATTGACAAAATTTGAACATGTGGATCAAAAGTTATGAATTTTGCAAGTTTGAATAATTAATAGATCTAATTCCAGATTTTAAATCAAACACAGGCCACGCAGCAGCTTCTGATTGGACGGTACCGCTTTGCACTGGATCACGCTCGCGCACCGTTGGATTAAAACGCATCGCACGGCTCAGATCTAACTTACCTCTTCGCTTAAGTGATCTATTTCTACACGCCCGATCTAGATCTAACGGCTCACATCAAACGAACCAAAAGTCAGCGGCGCTATGACGGTTGCTAGCGGCGGCGCGGTCAGACGGTGATGTCGCCGGTGTTCAAGGAGGCGAGAAGGGCAGTGGGGTAGCTCACCGTTTTCGCGTGACGATGGTGATGCTAAAGGTGGTCTTCGTTGGCGGAGGGGCACTCGGAGTCGTCAGGGATTGCTCGCCGGAGTTCGTGAAGGCGTCGGGTACGGCTATTCATCGATGTTGCCGAGGATGTAGATCATGCTAGAGAGAAATAAGCAGTGCTCAGATGAGGGAAGAGATGCTGGTCATGCGAGTATCAAAGAGAGTTCAAAGCGCGCTCGGGACTAACCAGAACAGCTCGCTGGAGTTGAGTGCTTCGTCGTCTCGCACAGTCGTTGACGTTGCCGACGTTCGAGGTTGTCCTAGCACACAACAGCGTTGTTAAACGACGCGCAAGGATGCAGGGAACGTGGTAGCAAGACTAGGAGGCAAGGGGCAGAGAGGGATCACTGGAATTTGCCGCCGGAGATCGTTGGTACTACGGTGGTTTGAGTTCAAATGCGAGCAGCCTGGTGGCGAAGAGAGCGAGGGAAGTGAGGGGAAAGATGCGGCGTGGAGAGGGGTTTTGTAGCCGTAGCTGGGGCGAGGATCGCGCACGTAATCGTTGGCAATAACTCGATTTTAAGGCGCGGCAGTGATGGCGGGGGAAACAGCCGGCAACGTGGTCGCATGCGTGAATTGAGGAAGAAGGAGGTGAGCTGGCGAGGGTCCACCGATCAGTGACTGTCTAGGTAGCGCGAGTGCGGTGAGAAAAACAGAGAGAGAGGGAAATCCCGGGTGGGCTCGTGGGATGCTTCTGCTGCTAGGCCTATTTGGTGGCGCCGACCCTTTCCTTATTCTTTTCCCTTTTTCTTTTTCTGATTGATTTTCCAGGAATCTTTTCAAATGATTTCAAATGTGCTTTGAATTCCAATCCTTTCTGGATTTTTGTAAAGTGGAACATGTATATATTTGGGTACAAAACATTGATGTTTCATTCAAAGTTCTATGCCCCTTTGAATTTAACAGAAAACATGCCTTAGTTATTTATTCCTTAATGGGCATGTGAATGGTTTGAATTTATATTTTGTTTTGAAAAAACTTTGCCCAACCTTTTGAAAATAACAACCAATCCTAAATTCCAATCTTACTGGTTAAAAAAATTAATCTCATACCAGAGGGTAGCATTGGGCCATTGCCTTGCTTACATAAAATAATAGACATTCAAATGCTTCTGTTTTTGAAATGACATTGAAAATGATCCTAAAATGATTATGAATGCATGGATGATATGCAAACTTTGAAATCATGATTTTTGGGATGTTACAGCTTCGGTGCTCTATTAAAAGGAGCACCTTAATTGCCAGTAGTTCCCTTGAGGCCCCGCTGCAACAGGCTGGCAGGACAAAAGATGTTGTGCAAGTTCTCATTACGAGCACGCATGACTATATATGGAGCACATGCCTATGATTGTTTAGTACTTGGATTCTTATTTATCTGGAATTGCCCTAGATCTTGAAGTTACATGTTTATACTCGTCCATGCAACACCCGCCCATCCATCCATATGCCTACCGCACTCATATCCTAATGTTTGCTACTACTGTTACCATTGCTCCTGTTTTACTGCTGCTGTTACTTTGCTATTGCTACTACAAAACTGTTGCTACTGATAAACTTCTGTGAGAAAGAACTATTTCTAGGTGCAGCTGAATTGACAACTCCTTTGTTAAGGCTTGCAAGTATTCTTTGGCTCCCCTTGTGTCGAATCAATAAATTGGGTAATACTACCCTTGAAGACTGTTGTGATCGCCTATACTTGTGGGTCATCGAGGCTCGCAGTTCTTCGATCGAGGCTGGCCTCTTGCTGGTTCCCTTGAAGTTGCGGATGAAGCTGTATGCCAGCTCCTCCTAGCTTTGGATGGAGCTGGAGGATAGGCTGCTGAGGCAGATCCTAGCTGCGCCCGTCAGCTGCAGCTGAAGGCATTGTAAGGCGGTGTTCTTGTTTCTGCCATGCATCTTGACGAATGAGTGGTGGTCGCTAAGCCAGTCTTTTGGGTCTTGCGTACCGTCGAACTTCGTAGTGTCCGAAGGGAGCTTGAAATTTTTTGGCATCCACCTTCACCGAATGGATCTGCTGAAGCATCTGGCTCCGCACAGCTCTCCTTCGTCTTCCTCGTCGGAGAGAGATGAACACGCGCGTTTAGAGCGTGCCTTGTCGATCTTGCGCTGGTGAGATTGTTGCGAGCGTCGTAGTCGCTGCTGTAGTGCCGTGGGCTCTTACGACATCGGGGAATATCATACTCGTCCTCCTCAGATGAGGGCGTAGGGCTACGAGTGAACTTGACCGCGGCTTTTTTCTTCGGCTCCGTAGGATCCTCGTCATGGAGCTCGGCTCCGACGAGTCCGAGACCAGCTTGCGCGGACTTGTGCATGGCGCTCTTCGGTTCACCCACCAGAGGTGGATGGGACGCGAGATATGTAGTGGCCGCCATGATCGCAGCCTGCGTCTTTTCGGCATGACGTTGCCGTTTACGTCCATCGTCATGAAGGACGTGTTGAGGGCACTAGTAACTTCGTGTCGCGTGGAGGGGTCCATGTGCTCCTTGTGGGAGCGATGCTTGTTGGCATTGTTGCCGTGCGAACTGGAGCCGCCAGCGGTAGAGAGCGTAGCTTGCCGTGTGATGGATTCAGAAGCCGCCTGCTTACGCTTGTCAAGCTCCTCCATCTGCTTCACCTACCGGTTATGCTCGTTGATGAGAAGGAGGTGGTAGGCCATCAGGAGATCCCGTGAAGCATTCACAGGTAGGATGATGTTGCCTGCTACGGCTTCGCGTTCTTGGCACCAGCCTTCCTCGTTGAGGTTGATCTTCTGGTAGGCGTGAATGTCGCCTTCGTTGGGCATGAGCGGCGGATCTCCCCCGTTTCCTCCGTTCTCACCTTTCGGGTTGAGAGGGGGGTTGGGTGTTTGTTGCGCACTCGAACCTGGTGGCGGGTCCGTCATGTTGCCGGTGACGACGGGGCATAGGTAGCGCCCGTAGATTGGATTGCTGCTGCCGTAGCTTTCGGATCCGGAACAGTAGGTTACTTCATCTGAGGGAGGGCCGCACAGATCTGAGTTGCAGCTGCTGCTGTCATTTGACTCGTCTGTTAGTGTCGACGCGTGTAACACGCCGATAGGTGGGACCCATGAAGCGGGCCTGATGGATGGTGGTGGCACCCGCTCTGGAAGGCGGAGGGTGCCGGTCTGCCCCACATGGAAGCAGAAGCTCCCTAACAGCATCTCGAGCCCGTCGCTGACGGACTCGAAATCCTTCAGGGTGGCCGGCGAGTGGGCGGTGATGTCGAAGGTGCCAAAGAGGAGGTGACTCTCTGTCTCCAATGAGTTGTAGATCGCTCCGAATGGAACCATCACGATCGCACAATCAGCGTCCCCAGTTCCCACAGACGGTGCCAATTGACGAGGTTCGATCTCGTCAATGCCCATTGTTATGGACTTGGGTTTTGGAGAAGATGGGGATGCTGGAGATCGCGGAACGGTTAACAGACAAGCAACACGGGACACGAGGTTTACCTAGGTTCAGTCCCCGGAGGGAAAACCCTACTGCTGCTTGTCTTCTCTTGATTATGGCAGAATCGAAAGTTAAAGGGGTGCGCAGATGCAATCTGGCGTGAGGTGTGTATGCGATGGTGGAAGAGATCCTTCTCGCCATACCCTCCTGGCCTTTATATAGATAGGCAGGTCCTGGGCTTAGGTCGAGTCGGTTACAAATTAGGGTTTGTACCCTTTGAAATTCTATCTAATCTAGACTTGTCCTCCAAGGAGTCGAAAACATCATGGGCTTGGGCCACCCGAAGTCTTCATGGGCTGCGTGTATTGACGTGGGCCTTCCTTGGACTGGACCAGGTATACCAATCTTGTGTACCCATGGGGTATTGATACGTCCAAAACGTATCTACTTTCCCAAATACTTTTGTTATTGTTTCTCCTCTAAACTTGTGTGATTTGGATACAACTAACACGGACTGACGTTGTTTTCAGCAGAATTACCTTGGTGTCTAGTTTTTATGCAGAATATCAACTATGAGGAAAAATCCAGAAAAATATGCCAAAAATTATATTGCGCCAGAAGATCCATGGATCCATAAGACGAAATGGAGTGGAGGCCTGATGGCCCACACCCCTGCCAGGGGTGGGTTGGCCCAGCCCGCATCTAGGGTGGTGCGGCCACCCCAGGCACCCCCTCTGGCTCCCTCTTTGCCTATAAGTTACCCCTTGAACTAAAAACCGAGGGGGGTTGAATGTTTTTCCAGAAGGAGTTCCGATGCGCTGCCACCACCAGAAACCAAGATTCGGATCTAGAAACTCCATTTTGGCACCCTGCCGGGACGGGCAATTTGGGGAGGATCATCGTCATCATCATCACCAACGCCTCTCCATCAACCATCAATGTTTCACTCATCCATGAGTGAGTAATCCCCCGCTATAGGCTATGGGGATGGTAGGGATTGGATGAGTTCTATCTTTTAATCGAATAAGATTGTTAGGGCATAATGCCTAGTATCTCTATTAGTGCTATTTGACTTTGTTGCAACTTGTTGTGCTTAATGCTTGTCACTAGGGCCCGAGTGTCATGATCTCAGATCTGAACTTATTATTGAATCATTATGATAGTATTGTTTGTGATCTTATCTGCAAGTTGTGTACACATATCATTGTCCGAATCCAAAGGCCCCGAAGTGACAAAAATTGGGACAACCAGAGGGGATGGATGTGATGTGAGGATCACATGTGTTCACGGAGTGTTAATGCTTTGCTCCAGTGCTCTATTAAAAGGAGCACCTTAATTGCCAGTAGTTCCCTAGAGGCCCCGCTGCCACGGGCTGGCTGGACAGAAGATGTTGTGCAAGTTCTCATTGCGAGCATGCATGACTATATATGGAGCACATGCCTAGGATTGTTTAGTACTTGGATGCTTATTCTTATTTATCTGCAATGCCCTAGATCTTGAAGTTACTTGTTTAGAATCGTCCATGCAATGCCCGCCATCCATCCCTATGCCTACCGCGCTCATATCCTATTGTTTGCTGCTACTGTTACTATTGCTCCTGTTTTAATGTTGCTGTTGCTTTTCTGTTGCTACTACAAACTGTTGCTACTAATAAACTTATGTGGGCAAGAGATATTTCAAGGTGGAGCTGTATTGACAACTCAGTTGTTAAGGTTTGCAACTATTCTTTGGCTCCCCTTGTGTCGAATCAATAAATTAGGTAATACTATCCGCGAAGACTGTTGTGATCCCCTATACTTGTGGGTCATCAAGACTATTTTCTGGCGCCGTTGCCGGGGAGCATAGCTTTTTTTTAAGTTCACTTGGATCTATTATTGTTCACTGCTACTCCTTTCATCATGGGGAAGTCTCGTGATGGAAAGTTTCCTATTTTACCATCCACTACAAGAAGAGGTACGGTCCTGAACACCTCTGTTTCTCTTGATTCAGCGTCTGTTATAAGTAAGCTTGTTACACCACCACCACATACTCATGCTACACACACTTCTACTACTGCTAAATTTGAAACTGCTTTTGATGCTCATAATGTTACTTCTACTGTGCTTGATGCGAGTGGTTCATTAGGTCCTTTCCTAGATGCTACTATGGATAGTCTAGGAAATACTGAAACTCCTAGTGAAGACACTGTTACACCTGTTAGCTCACCTCAGTCTAGAGAGAGTTATGATATTAATGATGGTTACATTGAGTTCACTGATGAATTTGTTGAAGAGTGCCGAAACACACATGGTACTAGTGCTATTAAGAGTCTCCTTGCAAGACGTACTATTATTCCTAAGTTGTCCTCTGATCCTAAGTTTGCCACCTCTCCCATAGATATTAAAGATAAATATTATGATTTCTCTCTTGATTTATCCTATTTGGACATTGTTGAGAAAGAACCTTTCTGTGGGACTGAAAATGAGAGTGTTGTGGCTCATATGAATGAGCTTTCTACTATGAGTGCTTTGTTCTCTGATGATTTTAAGATGCGCAAGTACTTTGTTACTAAGATATCCCCTTTTTCACTAAAAGGAGAAGCTAGGGCTTGGTTTAATAGATTACCTCCTGGTTCCATTGATAGCCCTGATTGCTTCTTTTTTCCAAAAATATTTTCCTCCCAGTGCTAGACATGCTGCCTTGTAGAGACTTTTTTATTTTAAACAGGGAGAAGAAGAGAAATTGCCTGAGTCATGGAAGAGGTTCTGTGCCTTGATTCATGCACATCCTGGATGTCCATTGCCTAAGAATGAGCTTCTTGATATTTATTATAATGGACTAACTGATGATTCTAGGACATACCTAGATAGCTTTGCTGATTGTGTTTTCAGGAAAAGGACTCGTACAGATGCTGAAGAATTAATGGCTAAAATAAGCAAGAATTATGATGATTGGACTTCAATTGAGCTAAATACACCTGAGCCTATCACTCCTGTACCAGTTGTGCCTGAACCAGATCCAATACCAACACCAAAGAAGAGGGGAGTTATTGCATTAAATGATGCAGTGATGAAGGAAGCTAAGAAGTGTCTAAAGGATAAAGGTATTAGAGATGAAGATGTGAAGAATCTACCTCCTATAGAAGAATTATGTAAGACAATTCCCCACTCATCCACTATTGAGGTACACTCTCTCCAACACTCTGATGAAGGTGATATTCCTTATGGTAAGCCTCCTGATCAATGTTTAGAGGAACTTGACATTTTTATTGTTAAGCAAGGTAATTTTAATAAAAAAGTTCAGAATCATTTATTGGAAAACTCTAGAGCTATTAAAGAGTTGAAAGATATTTTGGAAAGAACTTTCAATGATATTAAAATGCTTTGTAAACACTTTCAAATGGTTCAAACCCAACTTGGTCAACTTGATAAGGTACAAAAGGATATGCTAGTTAATGCCTCAGGAGATAAACATGCTTATGGAATTATAACTAGGAGTGGTATAGCTACTCAAGATCCTTTGTATCCTGAAGGACACCCTAAAAGAATTGAGCAGGATTCTCAACAAGGTGAAAGTAGTGGTAGTACTCGTAAGAGAAAGAAAAAGAAACATAAAATAGTTGAGGAACCCCTTAAACCTGTTGTAGATCCTAATAGTATATCTGTCTCTGATGCTGAAACTAAGAGTGGTAATGATAAAAATGATGCTCCTGATAAGGAGGAAGTTGAGGAAGAACCTGAGAAGTACACTAAGAATACTAGGTACACTAAGGAAGATTTTATTGCTAATAAACATGGTAAAGAGAGAGAACCTTGGGTGCAGAAACATATGCCTTTTCTAGGTAAGAAACACAAGTCAAAGGAGGAAGAACACTACAACAAGTTTTGTATGTGGATGAAACCTTTATTTTTGCAAATTACTTTGACTGATGCTATTAAATTGCCTCCTTATTCAAAGTATATGAAGGATATTGTCTCTAATAAAAGGAAGATTCCTAATGAGTAATTGCTTGCTAATTATTCCTTCAATGGTAAGGTTCCAAAGAAACTTGGTGATCCACGTATACCAACTATTCCTTGCTCTATTAAGAATAATTATGTTAGAACTGCTTTATGTGATTTGGGAGCTGGAGTTAGTGTTATGCCTTTTTCTCTCTATAAGAGACTCCAGCTAGAAAAGTTGATACCAACTGATATATCTTTTCAAATGGCTGATAAGTAAACTACTATTCCTGTTGGTATATGTGAGGATGTTCCTGTTCAAGTGGCTCATAATTGCTTGGTTTTAACTGATTTTGTTGTGCTTGAGATGCCTGAAGATGATAATATGTATATTATTATTGGGAGACCTTTTCTTAATACTGCAGGTGATGTCATCAATTGTAATCAAGGAAAAGTAACATTGAATATTAATGACAAAGAGCATACTGTCTATTTCCCCAAGAAGGTTGCTGAAAGAACATGTTGGGCCCCCATGTGTGGTTTTTGTAATTAATGACAATCTTTATGGACTAATGTGTGTATTAAGTTATACTTGTAGGATTTTTCCATTGGCATCGCTTGGAGCATATGTTGGCTTCAAGGTCGATGAAATGCAAAAAAGATATGGTGTGCAAGCTCAATATGCAGGGTCGATGATGAGGAATTAAGAAAGGCGTTCCATCTTGAGAAGGGCAAGACCGTCTACATCGAGCTCAAGTGGAATGCTCAAGGCAAAGGTATAATCTTGATAGGTTTTCCCTTTTGCCGGTCTCTTGTTGTGTGTAGGAGACCGGGTTTAGGATAGATAACCGTACTATCAAGAGAGGCTCTCGAATGAGTAATTCGGTCACATCGTTCGGAGAGAGCTCAAACCTTTGCATACTTGCATCATTGTTTTTGGTTGTTATTTGGTCTTATCCATGTGAGGATATAGATCTTGTGGTAATCTCCATAACAAGCTCTTGTTCATCAAAATCGGATCTCCCATTTGTATCTTGTTGCGATTTTGATTTATGCGGCTTTTCGGTTTCCCACCAAGTGAGGTATCCCACATTATTCTAATTGATACTTTCTCACTTGGTGATAACTTTTTATTAGGAATCCCTTGTCGTCTTCTATCCAACGCAATTGGAATCAGGTCAATCGGAGCTTTCAGTCAAAAGTTATTGCCGTTTGAATATTTGCCTGTCAATCTGTTTTCTGGGCCGAGGGGTAGTACCGCCCGGATGGGCCGGTACTATCGCCCGCCCCTGAGAACGGCCCGTTTTCCTTCTGTCTTGCTAGGTACCTAAATCTGGTACTACCGGCCGGCCCGGTAGTACCGCAAAGGTGGGCCGGTAGTACCGGCCGGCCCAGATTCTTTTCCTGGTACGTTCCAGATCAAGATCTCGTCCGCGTTGACTCCCCCACTCGCGCGTGTCACCCGCCTGCTGCCGCTCACGCGCGCGCGCCCGCCCGCGAGCCTGCCGCCTCACTGCGCGCTGGGCTCGCTCGCTGCGCTGCTGCCGCTCGTGGCGGGCCCGTCCCACTCGACCATGCGCCCCGCCGCGCCTCTTTCTCTCTCACGCGCGCGCCACCCTGCTCGCTGCCGCTGGGCCCAACCCGCGCGCCTCGCGTCCGCGCCGCCCGCGCTGCCTGCCTGTTGGCTGCCCAGCTGCTACCATGCGTGCTGTCCCGCCTGCGCCCCTCGTTGACCCGTTGGCCGCGCTACGCACGTGCGCGCGCCGCGTGGGCCTACGCTGCTGGCCCCCACTCCCGCTGCCGCCACACGCGCACGCGGCATGCGCTAGCTCTTGCTTTGACCACTGCATGCTGGCCCTGATTTGTTTTTCCTGGCTGTGCTCATAGGGTGCGGTACTACTGGGTTTTTGCGGTACTACCGGACCATTCAGAAAAATGCCCCAACAGGCAGATTTAGCCCGACCCTTTAAATAGACTTTGTCCATTATTGTTTAAAGTGCTTCCTCTCTCTCTTTTCTTGCTCAAGCTTTGCCCCATATTCTCATTCCCTCTTGAGCTTGATTCTATGATTTCTCTCCAATGATTCATGCCAACATTTGAGAGGAATATAGAGGAGATCTAGATCTACGTTTTGACCAAACCAAAACATCTCTTTGTGAGTGTATCTTTGGGGATCTAGATCTTGGGGGATTTTGTGTATCTCTTTGATTCCTCCTCTCTTGTTCCCCCAATAGCTTTAGTAGCTTTGTTGGAAATTCAGAGTGAGGGATTTGAGCACCTTTGTGGTGTTCTTGCCATTTGCATTTGGTGCATCGGTTTGAGTTCTCCTTGGAGGATTTGGTTTGAGTTGCTCACTAGAGCTTGTCCCTCTTGGGTTCTTGGAACCCTAGAAGGTTTTGTGGCCTTGGTGGCATTGTGGCCTTTTGTGGAGTTTGTTGGGAGCCTCCAATTAAGTTGTGGAGAAGTGCCCCAACCTTGTGAGAGGTTCCGGTTGCCACCGACAAGTTCACCGATAGTGGAAGCGTTGATCGATCCCATTGGGGTGAGATTCACCGGAGAATAAGGGAGGACATTTGTGGCATTGGTGGTTTTATACCACCCCCTCTCCAAACGAGACGTACTCCATGTTGGGAGGAACTTGGTAAAATATCGGTGTTCCAGCGTGCCTCGGTATTCTCTATGCCCGAGCTCTTTACTTATGGACCTTACATTGTGATAGCCTTCGTGGTTGAAGTAATATATATCTTGCTATCACTTTGTTGCTTGTATTGCTTAGCATAATGTGTTGGTGCACATAGGTGAACCTTAGTTGTTCTAGGTTGTGCTTAACAAAGTAAACACTAGTTTTATTCCACCTTTGTTGAGCCACTCTAGGAAAAGTTTTAATCGCCTATTCGCCCCCCTCTAGGCGACATCCGTATCCTTTCAGTTGCTAAAAGCTATTGCCTGAATTCCATTAAAAAATTTGAGAGCATCAAGGTTGGAGAAATATGTTGTCCCATTCCACAAGAAAATTTCGAAACTATTATGATTGGGACCATTGCTATCAAGTATGAGGTAACATAATCACCTTGTGGAATGCAAAGTTTTGTTTCATATAAGATTGTTTTGGTAACAAGACTTGATCAACCTTGTTAACAAAATGATTTTAATGAAGAAAATAATGTTTTCATTGTGGTTATACTTGCTTTCTTTTACTTTTCTCCTTCCTAGTCTTTGCCTTTTCTTTTGCTAGCTTTGGTTTTGTTAGTTGTTTGCTTGTTAGTGTGTCTTAGAGATTCTGTAGTTTGGTTTTTGTTTGCTTTTGCTTCTTCTGAAAAAATCTGTTTCTGCGAGAAAATCAATTTTTATACCCTGAAAGTTGGCCAAAAATAAAGTTTCCCGAAAAATTCCAGAAAATTCAAAATAAATTTTTCCTCGAAAAATAAGTAGAGGGACACCTGGAATGACCCAGGGGGGCACCCCAATTACCCACAACCCTGGTAGGTGCGGCACGCCTGGGTGGGGTGTGGCCCACCTAGGCCCCTCCAAAGTGTCTCCTCCCAGCCATCTTCTTTCTCTCTCCCTAAAAACACCAGAAAACTTGCTTAAGCTCGAGTTCGTGCTGTTCTTGCTCGCGATTTTTGATCTCCTTGCTCAGCCCATCTTTGGTGTTGATTTTTGGAGGGATTGCTCCTTGGTATGTGCCTCCTCCACGTGTCCAATTAGATTTGTGATTGATAGATTGTATCTTGAGTATTTTGCTTCTATAGGTGACAGGTTGTGTGAGCTTGCATGCTTGTTCTATGCTTAGAGATTTCATTTTGATGCATGTGTATCCCTCTAGAAAGTTCCTATAGTAGTTTCTCATCATTTATCAACTTGGAAATCACTTGGTTTGATGTTTGTCTAAAAATTTCAGAAAAGAGTGGTCATGGACAACCACACATTTGGAGAAATATTTGAGGGTGATGCACCTAGCAAGGAAAGGCCTTTAAGATCATCTTCCCGAGCTAGGCCCTCATACAACGAGGATCTCCTTACACCGTGATTTGGCGACGAGGGAGATGAGGGGGATGCTCACCCTTCCACGTTTCCTTGCCTAACCTTTTTGCGGGCTGCTGGGATTCTTGATGATTTTACAACCTTGGTTCGGAGGGATGTACTAACAAGATTTATGCAGGATGAGAGCATGCAATATGCAACGCTCACTAAAACATTTGTGGAGAGCTTTTCTTTTACTAACAGCATGTTCAGGCTAGATGTGTCTTTCAAAATTTATGGCAGGTCTTATAATATGACATTGAAGAAATTTTGTGAGGCCCTAGGACTTGGTACAACTGAGTCGGCAAAGAAGATTCCAGCTCAACCCGCTGATTTGTTGGAGCTTTACCGCGGGATAACCAATGATGATGTCTGTAGACCTCAACGACGAAAGATAAGAAATATTCAACTCCCAGCCATCAGGTACTTTGCTTACTATCTTCCCACTAGTGTTCTTGGTAGGGAGAACACTAGTAATATTTCCAACTATCATTTGGCATTCTTAGCTGCTGCGCTCAACAATGAAACTAAGTACAATCTTGGTTCTCTCATTGCTCGTCCCTTAGCTGCTAAGGGACCCATTTATGGGGGAATTATTACTACGCGTGCTGCTGCTTCCTTGGACCTTGTTGTTGATCCAAATGATACAGTTTTGGCCCCGCGGAGACTTGATCTTGCTGCCATGAAGGGGCATCATTTTGTCACTAATAGCTCCACCCTTGAGAACTTGGTTTATAGAATGTTGTTTATTGACGGGGAAGAGAGATAGAGATCCCTCTCCCCAAACCACTTTGTTCAGTATTTCTCAGGGACCTTTGTCACGCTTCAAGGAGGAGATGGATGACAAGTTGCACGTTCTTGGTTTCCATGGACACTATCAGGGGGAAGCGCCCTCATACGGCCCCTCTGTATACTACACAGGGGAGTCCTCGAGCTCATACCAGGACGAGGTAGCCTCCTCGTCGTACTACGAAGGTGCACCTTCTTGGGCACCATGGGATTGATCCCCACTTAGGCCAAAAGCCTAAGCTTGGGGGAGATATACCGACATCACACTCATCTATATATCATGTTCGGTCGGTCCTTCGTATATCCATTGTTTTGCTTTTTTTTTGGTTTTTGCTGCTGCTTTCTCAAAACACAAAAATACCAAAAATATTTTCGTTGTTTCTCTTGGTTTGTTTCTGTGCTTTTTAGCTTTGGTTTGCCTTAAAGAAAAAAATCCAAAAAGATTTTGCTTTGTTTGGTTTGTTTTTGCTTTGTTGGCTTGTTTGAAAAAAATTGAAAACACCAAAAATATTTGTTGTTCTTCTTAGGTTTTGTGAGTTCTTTGCAGGGTTCAGCCGTCCTCGGTGGATTTTGGTTTCATGTTATTATTCAAGTCACACAAGTGAAGGGCAATAATGAATATTAAAACAACTTGAGGTGTGGTAAGAGGCTGGTAACAAACTCTATTTGTTTTCATTTTTGTACATATACTCATCATTATGAGCATGCTTAGTCTGTTCATTGTAACGCGTATGTTACTAATGGATGCTTAGTTGTTCTTGCTTGTCTATGATTAGCTCCAGCTTTCTAATAGTTTGTAGCATGTCATATGAATGCTTGCTTGCATTGTTTTATTCATATTTTGGTATGATATTGTGGTATCCTCCTCTGAAAGTCTCATGTGAATCGACTTGGCACATGTTCACGCATGCATATGACTAAACAATAGTCAGTAAGCCTCGATGATTTATTTTGCCTCAGAGTTCTTGTATCACTTTCATGCCATAATTAGTCATGTTTTGTTGCAAACATGATTATGAAAATTATTGCTCTCTCGTTTGTCGCTCCCTCTCTATTGCTATCCTTCACCTGCACTGAGTATGAGCTCTACTTGTGCATCCAACTCCCCAAAAACCCATATTGCCAACAGTGTCCACCATACCTACCTATTAGCATCATTTGCTATTTCTGTGCATATTCTATATGCCTTGTTTTCTTCCAAATAAAATGTGTGTCTGCTTGAGAAAGTTAGTTAGTAAAGCTCTCACGAACTTGATGGCACACTTTATTTTTTGCACTTAATAATCCTGAACCATTGTGACCTGTCCATGAAAGTTATATGCTTGCAAATTATATGCTGGTAGTTAGCAGAACCGTGCTATCACGGGGAACGCTTTCAACACTTATGGATACCTATCCAGTTGATACCTTGCTCTTTTGTTTGCGGATGTCGTCGGTGTGAAATAAAAGGGGAGCTTGTGAGTTCATGGAGTATATATATGTGTTAGATAAACGCATGTTCCGCTAGCCTAAGCCATGCCTAATCATGGTGGAAACTTGCAACATCACCATAATGAGCATCTATGAAGCATCCTCAATAAAAAGCTATACACATAGTAAATAAAAAGATTGCTGAGATGGTCATTGTCTGCTAGCCTTGTCATTTTGATCACGGGATAGCTCCGTTATCATGTGCAAGGGGTACCCCGTTGGCTGTTATCTATGATATGCATATATGTACAATGACAAGAACTTGCAGGTAACCAAAGTTGAGTAGCATGCGGAGAGGCCCTCGTACTCAAGGGACTTGGGATTTCCAGTTTATGGTCTGTCAAGCATATAACTCAGATTGTACCTCACTTTCACCTTAACCATATAAAGAAGCCTATGATAGGAGCAATGAGAGCTCAAAGCTAGTGAGTACCTTACTTCCAGCATTTGGAAGCCTTTCAAACTTTTCAAAACCTTTTTCACTCCCTTGTTGAGTCACCACTTATTCTAAGAGCACCTTCTTGAGAGCATAGTTATCATTCTTGTGTTTGCCTCAAAACTTGGTTAATTATGTCATGACTTTGATGCTTGTATCTCTGATATTTTTACTTCTAGTCTTCGTGTGAACTTCAGAGGTGCATTGGCATTTATATTGTGATCTACAAACAGAGGCAAGCGAGATACCACTCTATCATACCTTACTATGAGCATTGCAATGTTGCTTATGTTTATGTTCCATTCTACTTATTATTATTGAGTTGGTTTTTCTTCATAGCTTGCAATGACTATTGAGTAGACTTGGTGTGCTGAGAATATATAAATCATATGAAGCAAATGTGTTCGTGAAAGTTCTTTTATCGCACTCAGTTTTCAACTGAATTGCTTGAGGACAAGCAATAAGCTAAGTTTGGGGGAGTTGATACGTCCAAAACGTATCTACTTTCCCGAAAACTTTTGCTATTATTTCTCCTCTAAACTTGTGTGATTTGGATACAACTAACACGCACTGACGTTGTTTTCAGCAGAATTACATTGGTGTCTAGTTTTTGTGCAAAAAATCAACTATTAGAAAAAATTCCGGAAAATATGCCAAAAGTTATATTTCGCCAGAAGATCCACGGAGCCAGAAGACGAAACGGAGTGGATGACATGGTTATACCCTACGGGTACGTGGTCTCAGCATACCTAGTCTAGCCCAAGGAAGGCCCACGGTGGATATACGCCGGCCCATGAAGACTTTCGGGTAGCCCAGGCCCATAACACCTTTGGATCCTTGGAGAGCAAGACTAGAGTAGATAGGAAATTCAAAGGGGTAAAACCCTAGAACCTGTAACCGACTAGGACTATGCCCGAGACCTGCCTAAGTCTATATAAAGGCCAGGAGGGCACGACCTAGATTTCTCGACTCGTACTTTCGCATACGCACCACCACGCCAGATCGAATCTGCGCACCCTGTAACCTTCGGTTCCGCTGTAATCAAGAGCAGACAAGCATGAGTAGGGTTTTCCCTCCGGGGGCCTGAACCTGGGTAAATCTCGTGTCCCCTGGTTGCTTGTCTGTTAACCGTTCCACGATCTCCAGCATCCCCATCTTCTCCAAAACCCAAGTCCATAACAATGGGAATTGACGAGTCGAAACCTCGTCAGTGGAGGCTTGGGGGCCCACACCCCTGTCAGGCGCGGGTGGGCCCAACCCGCGCCTAGGGGGTGTGGCCACCCAGACACCCCCTGTAACAGCCCAAGTTTGTAATATATGTAATTAGTACCTAAGCATTGCATGCATCTGTTTAAATCAATAAAAGATATGCATAAGAACAAGTGTGTTAAATTAAATGCAAATCCAAAACCCTAATTTCCCCCTCTCTTTGAAACCACATTCAAATAGTTTTGACTTTTGAAATGACAAAGTGTTTGGAGCCCAAAAGGATTAATAAGGACCCTGCAATATTTCAAATATTTCTAACAAAGTCTTATATGTTTGAATAATTCAAAACAAAACTCAAATGAAAATACAAAAGAGAAAACCTAAAACAGAAAAAGAAAATAATTTCTGGAAAATAAAAACAGCAGCAGCCGTAGCTGGGCCGTGGACCATATCCCTCTCCTCTCTCTCTACCGCGTTGCGTAGCCCGCAGCAGCCCATCCTGGCCCACCCGGGGCCCAGGAGCCGGCTCGTACCGCTTTGGCCTCTGTCTCTTGTCGTCTTCGCTGCCGACGCTGGAGCCGAAGCTCCCGCGTGTCCATGCCGCCGTCGCCCGATCCTCGCCTCGAATCGCAACGCCCCGCTGCCCTCTGGAGAGGATAAGACCTGCCGCTGCACGTCTCCCTCTCGTCCCTATCTTTTTCCCCCTTGTGTGCTCTCTCTTTCTCTCTACACCGCGCAAGCCAAACCCTAGCCGTCGTCCCTGACCTCCCCGGCCTCATCTGACACCGCCACGAGCTCCGCCTCGCTCCACTCCATCTTCCTGCAGAAGGAATCAACGAGGGGCGCCGTGAATTGTCGCCATCGACCGCTTCTTCCCCTACCCTGACGTGCTCTGCCGTACGCCTCGCCGTCGCTCCGGTCACCGCCCCGCCTCGCTGTCACCATCAGTCGCACCAGGGTGAGCATACGGTGCTCAAGGCACCCTCCTTTTCCTCTCTAGCTCTCTATGTCATGCCCACGCCATAGATCCGAGAGCATCGTCGCCATTTGTCGTCGTTGACCAAGCTCCGGTGACCAAAAATCGGAGGCGCCGTCGTAGTTAGGTTCGCCTTCATGCGCTCTTTCAAGCGAGTCATAGCACGCATCCTCCCATGCCCTGTAGCACCGTCTCTCGCCGTCGTCTGACGCGGATTCCGGCGAGCCTAGGTAGCGCTCGCGTGGCTTACCTGTGTGGCCCAGGCCCTGCCCGTCAGCCTCTCTGGCTAGAGCCAACCCCGGTGAAAAACGTCTCTGACCTCGCCTGGCCAACGTGGCTGCTGAGGTGGCCTCGGGCTCCTCTGTCAGTCTCACTGGCTAGGGTCAGCCCGTGTGTAAAAAGTATCTGGCGCATGTGCTGATGTCAGCCTGATGCAATAATTCAATTTAAATTGTTTTAATAATTTCAGAAAAGGTTTAAATATTGTAAAATCAATAACTAATTATCTATAAGTTAGAAAAATGCAAATAATATATCAAAATGTTCAGAAAAATAAGAGATATGCAATAACAACACAATAATGCATTGTTAAGAAACTTAAATGACAAGTTTAATTAGAGAACCAATCAACCTCTTTCATATGTTTCCGGAGTTGCCCCGAGTTAGGGTTTGCACCTCTCGGACCCCGTTTAAAATGACCAAGCATGTTCTAGGGTTTATTTCAACACTATTTAACTTGTCATATCATCCATGTTGATTGAGCATTGCACATGCCATGTATTGAATGTTGCTTTCCTTTTTCCAGTATTTGGTTCTTCGCGAATAGGAACCGAACCCGAGGTTGAAGTCAACAACACCGAAGATCCATACCTGTCTACTAACGGACAAGGCAAGCGTAGCCTCTCATTCTGAACCTACTTTTACAAAGTATATTACTTTCTCACTATGATACACATGATTCCAATGTGGTCTTTTGTCAGTAGCTAGGGTTACCTATCTGCTGCACAGTTTCCCTTTTGTAGCCTTATACTCCCGATCCACTACTCCTAGCATACCTAGGTGTGGAATCTGAGCGTTGCTAGAGCTTTTATGATCGACAGCTTAGACATGCTTACTAGTACCGTTTGAATACATTCACATGATAAATCAGAGGTGTCGGAGAATGTAGAAAGGTAGGAGATGGTGACATCATCTAAGGAGTAACTAAACATGCTAAGGCTTGTATGGGAGGCCACATTGGGTGTGGTTTTTGTAGTACCATGCTCGCCACCACTAGGAATTGAGTTCTTACCTTTGGAACCAAGACGAGCGTACAGCCACACGGGGCCTGGACAACCCCTCGACTAACTAACTTGCCTAGTAGATTCGATGAGTCACATAGTTCGGGATTTCCATTTGGCATACGCATTAAAAACGTTTTAGAAAGAGGAGGTGATGGAGGTGCATCATAACAGGTAGGGAAGCGTGGACCGGGTTGCTTGGGGTAGATAGCGCCCCTGGTAAACCAACCTCGCCTCACATCTTTAAGTACCGGCTTCGGGATTTGACCCGTTACGGCGGAATCATAATTATTGCATGACTCAAGGTCTCGGCGAAAGCAAGGTAAAGGTCGTGGTCAACCACCCTCTACCGGCCTTCCAAGGAAGAGGGCTAATAATTTGGCCCTAAGAGTCGGTTGGTACGTGTGGGTAAAGTTGTACACCCCTGAAGGGTTAAATCTTTTCGAAAAGCCGTGTTCACGGTTATGAACGACTTGGCGATCGGACTTAAGATCATAGACAACATTAACCACTATAAAACTTGTTGATCCACGTGTTCTTAAGGATGCTTCATCCCGGTTGAGGGGGTGATCCTAGGTAGGAGGTGCTGATGAAGCTGGTGGTTATCAAGATGTGAGGAACAAGATGAAGAAGTCGCTATCTTATCCCTTTTAAAAGATTCTAAGTAGACAAGCCTCTTCTCTCTCTTGTTTACAAATAAAGATTGCTTTCCACAAAAGTAAACCCAGAGAAAGCCTTTCTAGCCAGAGCATGTAGATACTAGGTTATCTAAGTCTTCCAGAGTACATTCTCGTACTCAGCCTTGCGCCATCGTTGTTTTTCTACAGAGGTTCTAGTTGCAACTGAAGGTGGCTTCTACGTTGACATCGATGAGTAGTTGGGGGTCCCAGATAGCAGCCTGAGGACTATGTGATGGAAGTCGCTTTTTCTAATGGCCTCTTAGTCCCTTTGCTAGGTTGTTGTGTAGAACAACATAATTTGCTTTCGCTGTGTGATGTAATGTTGGGTCTTTGACCTCTGGTTTGTAATAACTCTAATATCTTACTCTTTTAAGAGTTTAAACTTATGCTGTTGAATCCCTGTGTTCTGTAATATTACCGAATCATACTGTGATCTTCCGTGTTTGGAGTTGAACTTATCTTAGATGGTGACCTGAGGTTAGTTTAACCCTAATCCCGGGGGGTGCTACAGGTTTTGGTATCAGAGCAGGACTGCCTGTAGGAAACCCTTTTATTGGTCGATGTTGAGTCTAGAAGTTGACAAAACTATTTGCAGAAACTCTGACTAGGATTCTTTTACTCCTTCTCTGGTGTGTTTCTGTTGCTGGAGTCTTTCTTACCCTATTTGGTTTGAAAAGGTTTTCATTCCTTACCTCATATCTCAAAACTTTTAGGATCATGGTTTTGGGGTTGTTTCTCTAAAAGTACTCCGTACTTGGTTGCTATTCTCAGAGTTCCAAGATATATCAGTTTTGCTTGGTGTGTAACATCTTAGCATTCCATTGTCATGGTTTGTAAGTCAGCTGGTTAGTGTATACATTAGTATGCTTTGATACTACCATGCTTGATAAGATGATACCTTTATATCAAGTACTCCTTGTTCATCTTTCCGTCCTATTCCTTTGAATCCCTTGTCTAACCCTTTCTCTTTGTTATTCCAGGATGGGTGACACCTCTCATGCCCGTACCCGTGCTCATGCACGTGGTGCTGCAAATGAGGGTGAATCTTCCAACCTTCCTCCACCATCGTCCATGGTTCAACTCATGGTCATGTACGTACCAACCATGCTGACAACATGAGGCTCCTTGAAAGGATTGAGCGCAACACTGATCAACGCCAGAACAATCAAGTTGGTATCAAGGACTTCACACGTCTCACTCCGTCAGTTTTTAGCTATTCCACTGAGCCACTTGATTCGGACTACTGGCTTAGCACCATGGAGCGCAAACTTTAGGTTGGTTACATCGCTCAAGATGATTGGGTGACTTTTGCTGCCTATCATCTGGAGGGAGCAGCTAACTCCTGGTGGGAAAATTTCCTGGCTATGCAAGAAGCTCAACATGTTGTTACATGGCAAGAGTTTACTGAAGCCTTCTGAGCTTACCACATTCTGGAGTGTGTGATGGATCAGAAGAGGGAGGAGTTCCTCAAGCTGAAGCAGGGCACTGGTTCCGTGTGTAATTACCAGCGCAATTTCAATCGTCTTGCCTGCTATGCTACTGAAGAGGTCTGCACTAATGTTAAGAAGCAAGCTCTGTTCCGCAAGGGACTAGATCCTGAGGTTCGTCGTGATATCCACCTCATGGACTTTGGTAACTTCCAAGGTCTTGTCAACAAGGCTATGAAGGCCGAGAGTGGAAAAGTGGAGTATGAATAAACCCGTAAGCATCCTCAGGATGGGTATAACAAGGCTGGTTCTGGCAATAAGAAGCGTCGTGTCTTCGTGCGTTACAGTGTTGTGCCACGTGCTCCTTATACTTCAAGGTCTTCTGGATATGCTCCTCACCCGAATGCTACTCCAAACAATGATGGTGGATCAAATTATCCTGCTGCTGGTACTGGATCAGGCCTCATATGTTTCAACTGTCGCCAGCCTGGCCACTATGCAAGAGACTGTCCTCAAAAGAGTGCTGCTGAGAAGGGACCACCACCAAAGAAGAATGATAAGTATCCAGGTGCTGGAAAAGGATGCCTGAACCATATCTCTGCTGAGGAGGCTCAGGAAGATCCAAGCGTCATTATGGGTATGCTTCGTATCAATCAAATTCCAGCTAAAGTTTTGTTTGATTCTGGAGCATCGCATCCATTCCTATCACGAGCTTTTGCTCAAATGCATGGGATAAGTTTTGAGGGGTTATCTGTTCCTCTGCTAGTTCAGTCTCCTGGTTCTAGGTGGTGTTCCACCATGGTTAGTCATGGGAATCTAATCGAAGTTGTATTTCAACTTTTCCCCACCTCCCTTATTGCCCTCAAGTCAACTGACATTGACATCATGCTGGGCATGGACTGGTAGACTCGCTACCAATCCATACTCGATTGTACAACCAAGTATGTGACTCTGACTAGTCCTGCTGGCATAACAGTTAAGTATTGGACCGTAGGGTCACTATCTCCTTCAGCTGTTTCTATCCCTGAAGCAGAATTGTATGCTGTCGAAATTCTACCTCCATTAGAGATTCAAGATGTTTCTGTGGTCTGTGAATTCCCGGATGTCTTTCCTGAGGAGTTGCCTGGCATGCCACCTGATCGAAGTGTGGAGTTTGTCATAGAGTTAGTTCCTGGAACTGCTCCTATTTCTAAAAGACCCTACCGTATGCCTCCTCATGAGCTTGTGGAGTTGAAGAAGCAATTAGAGGAGTTAGAAGGAAAAGGATACATTCAGCCCAGCACATCTTCTTGGGGATGTCCTACCATCTTTGTCAAGAAGCGGGATACCAATATACTGTGTCTGGTTGTGGACTATCGCCCACTCAATGCTGTGACTATCAAGAATAAGTATCCCCTCCCTAGGATCAATGATCTCTTTGATAAGTTAAGTGGTGCCACTGTCTTTTCCAAAATGGATTTAAGGTCAGGGTATCACCAGATAAAGATCCGTAAGGAAGATATTCCAAAGGCTGCATTCACCACTCGTTATGGTCTTTATGAGTATATAGTCATGTCCTTTGGTCTTACCAATGCTCCAGCCACTTTCATGCGGCTTATAAACTCTGTCTTCATGGAATATCTTGACAAGTACTTCGTGGTCTACATCGATGATATTCTAGTCTATTCCAAGACTGAAGAAGAGCACGCTGAACATCTTTGTTTGGTGTTGAAAAAACTTCGAGAACATCGTCTCTATGCCAAGTTTTCCAAATGTGAGTCCTGGTTACAAGAACTCGTATTCGTTGGTCATGTTGTTTCCGCCCAAGGGGTTGTTGTTATCCCCGATAAGGTCCAAACTATCCTCGACTGGGAGACTCCTAAAACCGTCAAGGATGTCCGAAGTTTTCTCGGGATGGCTAGTTATTACCGTCGATTCATCGAGAATTCTCCAGGATTGCAAAGCCAATGACTGATCTTCTTAAGAAGGATAAGAAGTTCGAATGGTCTCATAAGGCTGAAGAAAGCTTCCAGCTGTTGAAAACCAAGTTAACAACTGCTCCGGTGTTAGTTCTCCCAGACACTAGCAAGGACTTTGTTGTCTTTTGCGATGCTTCTCACCAAGGTCTCGGATGTGTGTTAATGCAAGATGGGCATGTGGTGGCTTATGCCTCTCGTCAGCTAAAACCACATGAGAACAACTACCCAACTCATGATCTTGAGCTTGCAGCTGTTGTTCATGCTCTTAAGCAATGGCGACATTACCTTCTCGGTAGTCGTTGCGAGTTATACTCGGATCATCAGAGTCTGAAGTACCTTTTCACACAACCTGATCTGAATCTCAGGCAAAGAATATGGTTGGAACTCATCAAGGACTATGATTTGGGTCTCAACTACCAACCTAGGAAAGCCAATGTCATTACTGATCCATTAAGTCGTAAGTCTTATTGCAACAATTTGTTGATCAAACAATCTCAACCTTCTCTTCATGAGGAATTTGCTCGATTGAATCTTGAAGTAGTTCCTCGTGGATTCCTTTCTACTCTTGAAGTGAAGTCTTCTATAGAGGATGAAATCAATCTTGCTCAAAAATATGATTCTGAAATTGCTGAGATCAAAGGGAACATTGCTAGCGGAGTTGCTAAGTGTTTCTCTGTTGATAATCAAGGTACTGTGTACTTTGGTAACCGTCTAGTAGTGCCAAAGAGAACAAAATTGAGGGATTTAATTCTCCAAGAGGCTCATGAATCACCTCTTTCTATCCACCCTCAAGGTACCAAGATGTATCGGGATCTTCGTCAAAGATTCTGGTGGTCTGGTATGAAGAAGGATATCGCTCGTTTTGTTATTGAATGTGACGTTTGCCGTCGCGTCAAGGCTGAGCACCAAAGACCCGCTGATCTCCTGCAACCACATAAAATACCTGAGTGGAAATGGGATGAAGTTGGTATGGATTTCATCACTGGTCTTCCAAAGACTCAGAAAGTAAATGATGCCATCTGGGTAATCGTTGACTATCTGTCCAAGGTTGCTCACTTTCTACCTGTTCGCAAGAATATCAATGCTAGTCAGCTAGCAGATCTATATGTCTCTCGAATAGTTGTTCTTCATGGGGTACCAAAGGAAATCGTCTCTGATCGAGGGATTTTGTTCACCTCAAGGTTCTGGAAAACCTTCCAAAGTGCTATGGGAACTCGCCTCTCCTTCAGTACAGCTTATCATCCTAGTACTGGTGGCCAGACCGAAAGAGTGAATCAAATCCTTGAAGACATGCTAAGAGCGTGTGTCATATCTTTTGGCAAGGACTGGGAGAAATGCCTTCCTTTTGCTGAATTCTCCTACAACAATAGTTATCAGTCCAGTATAGAAATGGCACCTTTCCAGTTCTTATATGGAAGAACCTGTCGTACTCCTTTGAACTGGTCAGAAACCGGCAAAAGAAAGTTCTTTGGTCCAGATATGATCCAGGAATCAGAAGATCAAGTTCATATCTTTCGAGATTGTTCGAAAACTGCTCAGTCTCGCCAGAAAAGCTATCATGATCGTCACCATCAACATGTTGAATATGAAGTTGGTGATCAAGCTTATCTCCGGGTCACTCCTTTGAAGGGTGTCCATCGTTTTGGCATCAAAGGCAAACTAGCTCCTCGCTATGTTGGTCCTTTTCGCGTTCTGTCCAGGCAAGGTAACCTCGCATACAAACTGGAGTTGCCTGCAAATTTCCCTGAGGTACATGACGTCTTTCATGTGCCTCAACTCAAGCATTAATTCAAAGATCCTGTATGTGGTGTTGATCACCAAACTCTTGATCTCCAAAAGGATCTGACTTATTGTGAGTATCCTGTTCGTATCCTTGATGAAACCGAGCACAAAACTCGTCGTCAAAACATCAAGTTCCTGAAAGTTCAGTGGTCTCATCACTCTGAGGACGAAGCAACCTGGGAACGAGAAGATCGTCTCCGATCTGAGTACCCTGCCTTCTTTTCTAAAACTTAGGAATTTCGGGTCGAGATTCTTGTAAGGGGGGTACAGCTGTAACAGCCCAAGTTTGTAATATATGTAATTAGTACCTAACCATTGCATGCATCTGTTTAAATCAATAAAATATATGCATAAGATCAAGTGTGTTAAATTAAATGAAAATCCAAAACCCTAATTTCCCCCTCTTTTGAAACCACATTCAAATAGTTTTGAATTTTGAAATGAAAAAGTGTTTGGAGCCCAAAAGGATTAATAGGGCCCCTGCAATATTTCAAATATTTCTAACAAAGTCTTGTATTTTTGAATTATTCAAAACATAACTCAAATGAAAATACAAAAGGGAAAACCTAAAAACAGAAAAATAAAATAATTTCTGGAAAATAAAAACAGCAGCAGCCGCAGCTGGGCCGTGGCCCATCTCCCTCACCTCTCTCTATCGCGCTGCGCAGCCCGCAGCAGCCCAACCTGGCCCACTCGGGGCCCAGGAGCCGGCCCGTACCGCTTCGGCCTCTGTCTCTCGTCGTCTTCGCTGCCGACGCCGGAGCCGAAGCTCCTGCGTGTCCGCGCCGCCGTCGCCGATCCTCGCCCCGAATCGCAGCGCCCTGCCGCCCTCTGGAGAGGATAAGACCCGCCGCTGCACGTCTCCCTCTCGTCCCTATCCTTTTTCCCCCTAGCGTGCTCTCTCTTTCTCTCTGCACCACGCAAGCCGAACCCTAGCCTCCATGGCCTCCGGCTAGCCGCCGTCCCTGACCTCCCCGGCCTCATCTGACACCGCCACGAGCTCCGCCTCGCTCCACTCCATCTTCCTGCAGAAGGAATCGACGAGGGGCGCCGTGAATCGTCGCCATCGAGCGCTTCTTCCCCGACCCCGACGTGCTCCGTCGCACGCCTCGCCGTCGCTCCGGTCACCGCCCCGCCCTTCTGTCACCATCAATCGCACCAGGGTGAGCATACGGTGCTCAAGGCACCCTCATTTTCCTCTCTAGCTCTCTGTGTCGCGCCCGCGCCGTAGATCCTAGAGCATCGCCGCCGTTCGTCGTCGTTGAACAAGCTCCGGTGACCAAAAATAGGAGGCACCGCCGTAGTTAGGTTCGCCTCCGTGCCCTCTTTCGAGCGAGCCGTAGCACACATCCTCACGTGCCCTATAGCACCGTCTCTCGCCACCGTCTGAAGCGGATTCCGGCGAGCCTAGGTGGCGCTCGCGTGGCTTGCCTGTGTGGCCCAGGCCCCACCCATCAGCCTCTCTGGCTAGAGCCAACCCCGGTGAAAAACGTCTTTGACCTCGCCTGGCCAACGTGGCTGCTGAGGTGGCCCCTGGCCCCTTTGTCAGTCTCACTGGCTAGGGTCAGCCCGTGTGTAAAAAGTATCTGGCGCATGTGCTGATGTCAGCCTGATGCAATAATTCAATTTAATTTTTTTTAATAATTTCAGAAAAGGTTTAAATATTGTAAAATCAATAACTAATTATCTATATACAGAAAAATACAAATAATATATCAAAATGTTTAGAAAAATAAGAGCTATGCAATAACAACACATTCATGCATTGTTAAGCAACTTAATGACAAGTTTAATTAGAGAACCAATCAACCTCTTTCATATGTTTCCGGAGTTGCCCCGAGTTAGGGTTTGCACCTCTCGGACCCCGTTTAAAATGACCAAGCATGTTCTAGGGTTTAATTCAACACTATTTAACTTGTCATATCATCCATGTTGATTGAGCATTGCACATGCCATGTATTGAATGTTGCTTTCCTTTTTCCGGTATTTGGTTCTTCGCGAATAGGAACCGAACCCGAGGTTGAAGTCAACAACACCGAAGATCCATACTTGTCTACTAACGGACAAGGCAAGCGTAGCCTCTCATTCTGAACCTACTTTTACAAAGTATATTACTTTCTCACTATGATACACATGATTCCAATGTGGTCTTTTGTCAGTAGCTAGGGTTACCTATCTGCTGCACAATTTCCCTTTTGTAGCCTTATACTCCCAATCCACTACTCCTAGCATACCTAGGTGTGGCATCTGAGCGTTGCTAGAGCTTTTATGATCGATGGCTTAGCTATGCTTACTAGTACCGTCTGAATACATTCAGATGATAAATCAGAGGTGCTGCAGAATGTAGAAAGGTAGGAGATGGTGACATCATCTAAGGAGTAACTAAACATGCTAAGTCTTGTATGGGAGGCCACGTTGGGTGTGGTTTTTGTAGTCCCATGCTTGCCACCACTAGGAACTGAGTTCTTACCTTTGGAACCAAGACGAGCGTACAACCACACGGGGCCTGGACAACCCCTCCACTAACTAACTTGCCTAGTAGATTCCATGAGTCACATAGTTCAGGCTTTCCATTTGGCATACGCATTGAAAACGTTTTTGAAAGAGGAGGTGATGGAAGTGCATCATAACAGGTAGGGAAGCGTGGACCGGGTTGCTTGCGGTAGATAGCGCCCCTAGTAAACCAACCTCGCCTCACATCTTTAAGTACCGGCTTCGGGATTTGACCCGTTACGGCGGAATCATACTTATTGCGTGACTCATGGTCTCGGCGAAAGCAAGGTAAAGGTCGTGGTCAACCACCCTCTACCGGCCTTCCAAGGAAGAGGGCTAATAATTTGGCCCTAAGAGTCGGTTGGTATGTGTGGTTAAAGTTGTACACCCCTGCAGGGTTAAATCTTTTCGAAAAGCCGTGTTCACAGTTATGAATGACTTGGCGATCGGACCTAAGATCATAGACAACATTAACCACTATAAAACTTGTTGATCCACGTGTGCTTAAGGATGCTTCCTCCGGGTTGAGGGGGTGATCCTAGGTAGGAGGTGCTGATGAAGCTGGTGGTTATCAAGATGTGAGGAACAAGATGAAGAAGTCGCTATCTTATCCCTTTTAAAAGATTCTAAGTAGATGAGCCTCTTCTCTCTCTTGTTTACAAATAAAGATTGCTTTCCGCAAAAGTAAACCCAGAGAAAGCCTTTCTAGCCAGAGCATGTAGATACTAGGTTATCTAAGTATTCCAGAGTACATTCTCGTACGCAGCCTTGCGCCATCGTTGTTTTTCTACAGAGGATCTGGTTGCAACTAAAGGTGGCTTCTACGTTGACATCAACGAGTAGTTGGGGGTCCCAGGTAGCAGCCTGAGGACTATGGGATGGACGTCTCTTTTGCTAATGGCCTCTTAGGCCCTTTGCTAGGTCGTTGTGTAGAACAACATAATTTGCTTTCGCTGTGTGATGTAATGTTGGGTCTTTGACCTCTGGTTTGTAATAACTCTAATATCTTACTCTTTTAAGAGTTTAAACTTATGTTGTTGAATCCCTGTGTTCTGTAATGTTACCGAATCATACTGTGATCTTTTGTGTTTGGAGTTGAACTTATCTTAGATGGTGATCTGAGGTTAGTTTAACCCTAATCCCGGGGGGTGCTACACCCCCTCGGGCTCCCTCTTCGCCTATAAGTTACCCCTTGACCTAAAAACCGAGGGGGTTCGACGTTTTTTCCAGGAGTTCCGCTGCACCGGCACCACCAGAAACCAAGATTCGGAACTAGAAACTCCGTTCTGGCACCCTGCTGGGACGGGGAATTTGGGGAGGATCATCGTCATCGTCATCACCAACGCCTCTCCATCAATCATCAATGTTTCCCTTATCCATGAGTGAGTAATCCCCCGGTGTAGGCTATGGGGATGGTAGAGATTGGATGAGTTCTATCTTGTAATCGAATAAGATTGTTAGGGCATAGTGCCTAGTATCTCTATTAGTGCTATATGACTTTGTTGTAACTTGTTGTGCTTAATGCTTGTCACTAGGGCTCGAGTGTCATGATCTCACATCTGAACTTATTATTGAATCATTATGATATTATTGTTTGTGATCTTATCTGCAAGTTGTGTACACATATCATTGTCCGGATCCAAAGGCCCCTAAGTGACAGAAATTGGGACAACCGGACAGGATGGATGTGATGTGAGGATCACATGTGTTCATGGAGTGTTAATGCTTCGGTGCTCTATTAAAAGGAGCACCTTAATTGACAGTAGTTCCCTAGAGGCCCCGCTGCCACGGGCTGGCTAGACAGAAGATGTTGTGCAAGTTCTCATTGCGAGCACGCATGACTATATATGGAGCACATGCCTAGGATTGTTTAGTACCTGGATGCTTATTCCCTAGATCTTGAAGTTATATGTTTAGACTCGTCCATGAAACGCCCGTCCATCCATCCCTATGCCTACCGCGCTCATATCCTACGTACTATTTGCTGCTACTATTACTATTGCTCCTATTTTACTACTGCTGTTGCTTTGCTGTTGCTACTACAAACTGTTGCTACTATTTCTATGTGCAGCTGAATTGACAACTCAGTTGTTAAGGCTTGCAAGTATTCTTTGGCTCCTCTTGTGTCGAATCAATAAATTGGATAATACTACCCACGGAGACTGCTGCGGTCCCCTATACTTGTGGGTCATCAGGTATATCCATGTCACCTGCATATGGTCTCCATATTCAGTTATGAGGTGAATCAACATAATGCCCCCAAATAACACAATATGTATGCGACATGAACAATTTATATACAACAGGTAGATATCATATTATGAAAATAGGGGGGTCTCAGATAGGGTCACACATTGGGTATCAACGATCTTGGCGTTCTATGGTTCGGGTTTGGTCTCGGCGGGATCGGTCTTCAGGGATCTAGGTAGTCTATTCCATGTCAACGTTCATGGCGTTCCATGTAGAAGAACTCGGGGTGTGACATCGGTTCGGTCTCAGATTCTGGGATCGAGAGTTTGTCGTCTGTGAGGTAGATCTTGCCGGTTCTACCTCGAAGTCCTTAGGGTTCCAACTTCCATTGAGGGTGTCAGCCTCGCATGGCACTGGCGGTGGACGGATGTGGTGGTCGTGATGCTGAAGCAAACCTTGTCGACGGGAAGAGGTTACGCGTGGTATTGAACTTGGCATCGTCCTCGACATAATTTTGCACAACCTCAACATCACCACTTGGCTTAACCACACCACACCACACCACGGGAACAAACCGAACCAGAAAAAAGGGGTGCATCGGAGCACCACACCAACTACAGGGTGGCGACGCGCGTAGACGAGGGCGGACGCGGGCCGGGGAAACACTTGGGACGGTGTTCCTGGCATGGGGCAGAGCTCAGGGAAGATCACGGCAGCATCGGCCGGAGCAGGAGGCAAGGAAGGCAGAAGAGGTGAGCGGTGGAGAGGTCAGGAAGGACCACTGATGGCGGCGACGTGGACGCGCGCGGCGGCACGGTCCTTGGTGGAGGAGGTCCAGCAGAGGGGAGGGCTCGGAGGAGAGCTCGCGGCGGGCAGCAAGAGGCGGCGCCAGGAGGAGATACACGGTGACAGCACCTCTGCGGCCGGCGGACGCGAGAAGGAGGGCCACGGCGGAGAGAGGGTTGGCGGGCGGGCGGCAAGAGGCGGCGGTCCGGTCGGGGAGAGGAGGTGGAAGGTGGCGGCGGGTACCTGCTGATTGTTTGGAATTGGTCACTCCTCCTCGGTTGCAGGTGTTAGATCCCACAAACATGTATGTTTGGAATTGGTTACCTACCGTGGGTACTGCTGGTGGTATCTTAGTAGGGATTAGTTCTGATGTTTTTGATGTTATTAGTTGGAATATCCATAAATTTATGTGGCTATAGTAATTCAAAACAAAACTAGTAATGTCATGTGGAGGTTTATTTCAGTTTATGGGACCTCTTATGAGGAGCATAAGCTAGATTTTATCAATGAGCTCCACAATGTAATGATGTGTTGGTCAGGACCTACTTTAGTTGGTGGTGACTTTAACTTGATTAGGGGTATTTATGAGAAACATTCTCGGAATATTAATTAGAGGTGGGCCTCATTGTTTAATGACTGAAGTAATAAATTCAGCTTGATGGAATTGCACAACTCTGATAGAAAATTCACATGGGCAAATAATCAGGAAAACCTAATTATGGCCACTCTATATAGGGTTTTCATCACTACTTGTTGGGATAGTTTATACCCAGCAAGTTTGGTCAGAACTTTGCCTAGATTGTGTAGTGATCATACCCCTTTGGTAGTTGACACTGGAGCTATACCTCCACGTAAAAGTAGACAATTTAGATTTGAGAAGTGGTGGTTGACTCAAGAGGTTGGTGTGCCATTGATGTCTGGCAATTTAAAGTCAGAAATCTTAGGCAAAATGTAAAACCCTATATAGAGTGGCCAATATTGAGTCAAGAGGTTGGTGTGCTAATATTGAGTCAGCCTAGTAGAAGTTGAAACAACAACTAATTGCTGAATATGATCTTCTGGATATTTTATCTGAAACTCAAACTCTTTCACCAGTCTCCAAGAACGGAATGAAAAATATTTCTTCTCACTTGACACATATGTGGAAGAAGGATGAGATCAAGGACAGGCAGAGATCGAGAGAGAGAGAGACAAATTCTGGAAGGAGACAGAAATACTGCCTACTTCCATGCTATTGCCAATCAAAGGAGGAGGAAGAAGCAGATAACCTATCTGTAGGGCCCAGTAGGTGAGGCTGAAAATACTGAAGGTATTATCAAAATTGTTGTAGATTACTATAAAAGGCTCTTTGGTTTTGAGCAAAAGCTTAATATTGATATTGCTATTGATTTCTAGGATGAGGCAGAATTAGTTACGGTTGATCAGAATGCTTTGTTAGAAGCTGACTTTACTGAGCAAGAGATTAAGGTGACAATTTTTAGCTCCTGTGCTGAGGGAGCCGCCGACCCTGATGGCCTTCCTTTCCTTTTTATCAAAAAATTTGGGATCTCATTAAACATGATCTTGTTTCCATATTTAATGATTGGAATAAGATGGATTTGGACTTATATAGACTAAAATTTTCCTTGTTAACCCTGATCCCTAAAGAACCTAATGCTACTACAATTCAAAAGTTTAGACCCATGGCATTAACCAACTATAGTTTCAAGATTTTTTCCAAGTGTGCTACTGCAAAATTAGGAATAGTGGGGGA
The DNA here is from genome assembly GCA_916181665.1 of Avena sativa. Taxonomy (NCBI): domain Eukaryota; kingdom Viridiplantae; phylum Streptophyta; class Magnoliopsida; order Poales; family Poaceae; genus Avena; species Avena sativa. The sequence continues at coordinate 375,995,210 of OV702279.1, read as the reverse complement.
AAGCTTGATTTCACCTAACCAGACTGCCTTCTTAAGAGGTAGATACATTTTGGAAAGTGTTGTGTCTGCTCATGAGATTATTCGTGAGGTGGATCACAGCACCCAATCTGGTTTTATTTTCAAAATTGACTACGAGAAAGCTTATGACATGGTTAATAGAGAGTTCCTAATTAAGATGCTCAAATCTAGGGGTTTTTGACCCATGAGTTTATATTTGTTCAGTTCCCTGCTTTATAAAGGGTTCGTTGGTGTCAGAATAAATGATGTGAATAGTTATTACTTCATTGCTGGCAGAGGGGTTAGACAGGGTGAGCCTGCATCACCTATTTTCTTGAATTTAGTAGCTGATGTATTCACTAGAATGCTCATTAAAGATGCTAACCATAACTTCATTACTGGGTTATTACATGGTTTTAACCAAACATGGGTGATCAGTATGCAATATGCTGATGACACCCTCCTCTTTTTACAAAATGACCTTGAGAAAGTCATGAATCTCAAGTGGTTGTTGTCCTATTTTGAACAGACATCATACATGAGGATAAACTTTCATAAGTGTGAGCTTGTCCCTATAAATGTTGATTTGGATGAAGCACAAATTTTTTTCTCAATCCCGGTGTTGTAAACTAGGTTGTTTCCCCATTAAATACTTGGGAGTTCCTCTTCACCATAGTAAGCTGAGAAGAGAAGATTTACAACCTATTGTAGATGCTCTTCTCAAAAGAGCTTCTAGTTGGAGAGGGAAACTTTAGTCTCATGCAGCTAGATTGGAATTAGTTAGAAGTGTTCTGGCTAGTATTCCTCTCTACTTACTAAGCATTATTAAGTTCCCTAAATGGGCCATTTGACTTATGAATTCTCAAATAGCCCACTATTTAGGGGACAATTATGAAGGTCATTTTAAATATCATCTTGCTAACTGGGATCTGGTGTCCTAGAAGAAATAATATGAGGGATTAGGTATCCCTAGTTTAGCAGAAATGAATATGTGTCTTTTGGATTCCTAGGTTAAAAGATATCAGCTGGATGACAACAAGCTCTGGAGACAAATCATTGACCATAAATATAATGTGGACTCCCCAAATATTTTTGCATCTTCCTCTCTGTGTGTTTCCCCTTTCTGGGAAGGTGTCCTATGAGCTGCTCAAGCAGATAAGACGAGATACAGATGGAAAGTGGGAAATGGGAGAAAGATCAAATTTTGGGAGGATCGGTGGTTTGGTACCTCTAGCTTGGCAATCCAGTATTGGGATGTTTATGTGATAGCTAATGAGAAATCTTCTGTGATTGCTGACTTCTAGGATGGGGAACAGTTAAAATAACATTTAGGAGATGTTTTAGTCATGAGTTGCTTATTAAATGGTTTGAAATCCCGTAGATAGCCCAATCCATCCATCTTAATGGGGAAGAGGATGCTATGGTATGGAAATTGGAAAATAGTGGAATTTATAGTGTCAGCTCCATTTATGTTGTCATGAATTTCAAAGGAATTTTACCCATTTATACACATGCTTTGTGGAATGTGAAAGTCCCACTTAAGATACATTTTTTCTATGGCTAATTTCTCACAACAAGATTGTCACTAGAGATAGTAAGAGACAGTTTGTAGATGATTCAACCTATGCTTTCTGTTCTGAACCTGAATCATGTTGCCATATTTTCTTTGAATGTGTGGTAGCAAAAGCTATTTGGGCAGCAACAGAACATGGTGTGAATCAATATGATGGTGATATATCTTTTAAATCTATTGCTAGCCTGTGGTTGAGTGAAAAGAAACACTCTTTTCATAATACCACTAATGCTGCAGTTTTGTGGATCATCTGGAATACCAGAAATGATCTTGTCTTTAATAGAAGCATTTGGCCTGGTTTACAGGTTATGTGGAGAAAGATGGCATCTATGCTATCCTAGTGGACGGTCTTGTTCTAAGGAGATGCCAAAAATGAGCTAAACAAGGTGGCTAGTATGATAGTAGTTAGCTCAAAAACCACTTCCATTGCTCTAGCCGGATCCTGGGTGATGCTGAAGACAGATTGCTGGTGATGGACTGGTGCTGGCTGATGAAGCCCATCTCGACAATGAAGCTGAAGACCTGGACTGAAAGATCACAACTAGGAGGCTGGCAAAACGCCTTGAATAGAACTATCTCAGGTTGGTCGAGGATCGTGAAATATTGCGGGTGGTGGACGCGTAGCTTCATGTCTCATGTGATTTTGCTCTCAATCATGTTGTCTATATCGTGGCTATCGAAAGCCCTAGTCTTGTTCTGTAGTCTATGGTATGCTGTCATGACCGTGTGTTGGCCGATGATGGCGTGGAACCTAGTCTCTAAATGATGTAGTAACAAAACTTGGTTTCGTTTTGCAATGGAACCGGGGCAAAGATCCCTCTTTTTCTAAAAAAAAAGAAGCTATGCATGAGACGCACCAAGTCGGAGCAAAACTGGAGTATTATTTCTATGTTTCCATGGCAGGAATCATGTGCCAAACTTCGTCGACACACCCGTGTCTAGTTCACAGAACCGGTACGCAGCATGGAACGTCGAGAGGGCCCACGCGGTCTTCATCGACTCAACGACACGCGCTCTCATCAGCCTCTTGCGCATCAGTATGTCGTCTCCATCACACCGCCGATCTACACCGCACGAGCCGAAGAACATCAAGCCGTAGGACTGCATCGATAAACTACAAGTTACGAGATCTTCGTCGAGCACATACACGAGAAGCATTATCAAAGCCAACCACACACCAGGCCGGTGTGGTAAGATAAGTAAATTCTTCGACTTCTCCGATAGCATGGCTACAACACAGTTGCCGCGAGGGACGCCTTTAAGCGACACAATACATCATGCCCGCTACAACATCGCCGAAAACATCATCGCCAAGGTCTATAATCAACGTGGTCTTTATCAACATCTTCGTCGACACATAGCCGCGGCCGCTATACCCGTCCACATGATGGACATACAACTATGACGTCCTCTGACAGTATAAATGCAAGGCACAACGAAGACATGGGCACGTCCATGATACCGTCGACGACATGGCCGCGTCCACGACACCGACGACTACATCAACAAACCGGCGTCATAATTGTGATGCCCCTACGACTAAGCATAGGGTTTTGGCAAAACCTTATGTGTTTGGTGGGTTCCTCCGGTCCTTGCAAAACCGGTGCTCTCACTTATCACCGCGTCCGAGAGACGCCCCGATGGTACGCTATAAGTGCAAAATGTCCATAACTCTAGCTCCATCCAAAAAACACCGCGCAATTTTCCAGCCTCCGGCAATGACGTCCACATAAAATACGACGACTACGACATCGACCACACTCACCTCGACTATGGCTACAACATGATCGGTACGTCGACATCGGCACCACCAACAATTTTTTTTTTTGAACAAAGAAGGGCCTCGAAGGACCCCAGTGCTGCCATAAGATAACTGTCGGTCGGTTACATTTTACAAACAGGACCTAAAAAGAAAATAAGAAGGAAAGCAGTCCTGAACATATGCACGGAGGACCCTAAAATTTTCCTGAACAAAGCAATCGGGTCCTTTGACCAACCCACCGACGAAGAAGCCTCGCCGCCGGCCATCTTGCTCCCGCCGGGGACGCACCACTTGGCGAGAAGAAGACGGGGAGCGCCGGCGCAGGGCTCCGAGAGAGCCTCCATCCTGGAGGTCGCAAGCACGCCACAGGGACGCGCGAACTTGCCGCTCTTGCGGCCGAAGATGCCTATGGCCGCCATGGCCACACGGCGATGAGCTCGGTGCAGCAACAACCTGCGCAGAACATCGAGACCAGCATCCAAATCAACTTCCCGCTCGCCACCTTGGCCGGCCGGGACGATGCTTCGAGCGATGGAGACGATGAAGCGCAGGCAGAGGTGATTATTAGGAAGATCCGCCGCCAGAGATCTCAGCCGCTTCCTCCATGGAAGACGGGACAAGAGCAAAAGCGGACTCCAGCCGGCGCTACACCAAGGCACCGAGCTGTAGGAGGATCTTCGCGAAGCGCCAGAGACAATCGCCGGCCAGACGCACCTCCCTTCCTCCTCGCCGCCACGGCCGGCCAGGAACAGGAGGAGCAACGACACAGCAAACCTGAATAGGAGCTCGCAGGGGGGGGGGCCTTATTGCGGAGATCTTCGAGGAAGCCACCGCCGGCGATGGCTCTGACCACCAGAGCTCCGTCGGCGAGGAAAGCACTCGAACTGCACAGGGGTCGGTCCAAGAATCCCCATGCCCTACTCCAACTACACGACAAAGCGCCGGGAAAACTACACCTAGACCAACAATGTCTATAACTACACATCATCAACAACTCCAGTCAACAGTGTACGCGTCATCACCTACGTCCACGACACTCCTGCTGTGGCCGCGGGAGGGAAGAGAGGCACCAGAAGGGGACGCGGTCAACGCCCCTAGGTGTTGGCCATGATCATCAAATATACAGTTAATGATGACAACGACGGACTTCAAATCCAGTCGCAAACTTCCGCTTCTGTCCCGCTACAACTGAGGGGGAATGTTAGAATACGTATAGGACTTAGAGATAGACTATGACTCATCTTCTTATACTCTAAGTCTATCCCCTCCGTGTACGTCTATATATACCCCGAGGGTCAACCAAATCAATACAACAAAATATTAGGGTTCTACTTCTTTCCACAATAAGTTCATCATAAATCATAATTGCTCAGGACGTGATAACGATACAGTAATCATATGCGTAAATTATTGCTGGACAATTTCAGAGCCTGACCATAAATAAATTACTTTATTGTTCTTCAGTTTTGCCGTATGACATACTGATAGCATCAGCAAGTAGTAGTAGCAGGTAGACAGAAACAAATGTGTTGTCCATTGAAAAAACATGGAGAGAACTTCATACTAGTAAACATGGAGAGAACTTCATACTAGTAAACATGTAACAATCAAGAACCAGGAAACCTAACCGTAGAAATTTAGGGAGAGGGGAAGGAAGAGGGGCAGGAGTATATTGCCTGCGAGGTCTCTGTTGGCGCCGTGCGCGGGCGCGGGCGGGGAGGGACGGAGATGATGTTGTTGAGCTAGTTGCCGCCAAGATCGCGGCCAGGTGAGGCATTGTTCGGTTTAGTAGGGGTTAAAGTGGATAGGCAGGTATTTGGGTGGATCAAATTCCATGCAAGTCAAAATTCACCCGATTCCACTTCAATCCTCTTGAGTAGAGGATTAACCGAACATACCCTGAGAGATGAGGAGGCGGGCATGCCGCACATGAGAAAAGGAGGAACCGTGTGGATACCGCTCGGGCCTCCAGGTCGTCGCGCCGGTGACGGGTCGTCGCACCGATGTGGGCGGCGGCGCTACCGCCTCAGAATCCCGAGAGTTGGGGATGCATTTTTTTCCGTTCGTTACCGATCCGGGAACTTTTCCATGGGTGAGACGGCAACTGTTTTTATCCCGGTGGATTGGAGTGTTTGGGAGGGGGTTAACCGTTATCCAAACCCGGCCGGGCGTAACCGAACGCGGGATTATACCCCGGTTGTTCTGACCCCGGCCAACCCACAGGGATTCGACGCAGGTCCTGGCTGGGCTGGGATTAAACGAACAAGGCCTAAGTAAAGTTCCTACCAAACACCTACATTTATACAACTTTTGAGATAACCTTTTTGAAACGTAGAAGTTTGATTTTTGTTAAGCACAAAATGACGGATAATTGTATACCCATGTTGCTGTGTCTAGGATAGCATTTTCCGGGTCAAAGGGATCATAAATCTTGTTAGTTGTACAACGCGCGTATTCAAAGTTTTCGGTGTAACGGATTCTTTTAAACAATAGTATCTTCGGATATTCAAATCGGCTATTCATATGATATTTTTTGTCTTTTTATACATAACACATAAAATATAATTTTATTCTGAAACCTTGTAAACCAACATAAAATATTCGAATGTATATGTAGATTTTTTTTTGAATTTTTTAACATTTTAAAATATGTTTTCTTATAATAGGTGCATTTGAACCTATGAGCCGAATTGCCGCCTCCTAATATCTTTGACTATAGTGCATGTCATACATAATGTGAGATAACGGGATGGACGCATGTAGCAATTTCAATTAGGATACGTATATTTCTTTCTGCCAGCTGATCAGCGACAGTCAACAACGTAATCATATATTTTTTTAAATGAGACAAAAGCTTTGTCTTTTATATTGTTATAAAGAAAAAGCAAACGTTGGTGGTCTAAGCGAAAATATAAAACCCCATGAAACGGGAAAATCACACTAGCTTGTAATCTCCTAAAGATTCTTAGCACCTGCCAAGACCTAGTTTTTGCCTTCGTCTTTTATCTTTTAAATGATATCCATGGGCATTGCAAGCTTGTTGCTAAAAACTCTGGTGTTTCTCTCCTTCCAAATTTCCCAGATAATGAGAGTGATCGTAGATTTCAGCCCTTGTGGACAAGAGGAAGGGGCCCGAGAGGCAGCCTCCCAACACTGAAGCACAATGGGACGACCCGTTCCGATGCTCTGGATAAGGGAGGGACATCCGAGCCAGGAGGCCGCAACCTGCCAGATACACATGGAATAGCGACATTCAAACAAGATGTGCCTCTCAGTCTGAACATGGCACATACAAAGCTGGCAAGTTGGCTGATGAGGCCAACCCCGCTATGCCAGACAATCTAACGTCCACCACCTATTCTGCACGGCAAGCCATGAGAAGAAGTGACACTTGGGAGTATTAGATGTGTAATATTGATACGTATACGATACGGTCGTATCCAACTCTTGTACAAGCCACATAAGGGGCTATTCCTTGTATACTAAACACGCAACCGGTGCCCTCTGGAGACTACACCGTTCCACCCAACAATTCAACATGGTATCACGAGCCCTTCTCTTCCCTTCTAGCTAGCCATCATCGTCGGTGCCTCCTTTTGCGCCGCCGTTGCTCAGGATCTCAGGACCTCGATTGACTCGATCGTCAGGACAGAAAGCTTCGTCGCTACTGGGTCTTCCTATTCGCCAGCGTTGTTTCCTCAAATTGCTTGCTCGTTTTTCTGTCTCCGATCCGATCGTGATCTGGTTCCTAGAAACCGATCTGATCTTCCACAAAAATGTAGGGGTTCGTAGCATGGAAAACAAAAAATTTCTACCGCATGCAAACAAACAAGCCAAGATCTATCTACTAGATTGTAGCAACGAGTCGATAGAGGAACTCACCCTCGAAGATTCCAAAGCGGTTAACGAGAGCAGATTCTCGTGGGTGATATAGTCGTACTCTTTCCGATCTCAAGATCGCGTAGACGATCCTTCCGGCGCTGCGTTCCGGCAGCGCTTCCGCAGTAGGTCACACGTTCGGTACTCGATGAAGACCTTCCTCTCCCTTGTTTCAGCAGACATCAGAGGTTGTAGCACTCTCCTCGTGATTCCGGCGTGGTACCGGAAGTAGAGGGGAGATCTCGCAGGGCTTCGCCTTAAGCCGGAGCGAGTATGGCGGACTATGAGAGAGGCCTTGGTGATCTAGGGTTTAGAGACACCAAGGGAGGAATCTTGGCCGGCGGCTAGGGCTTGGGGAGAGCCCCAACTCGCCGAGTTGGAGGGGAAACCCTAGGCGGTGGCGGCTGCACTTGGAGGTGGAGGCGCCAAAGCTAGGGTTTGAGGTGTAGGGAAGAGGGGCACCCCTGCCCCTTCTTTTATAGGTGGGAGGGAGGCGCCTAGGAGGAGGGAGTCCTCCTCCAACTCCTCCTCCTTGGCCGGCGGGTGGAGGGAGTGGGACTTCTTCCCCAAGTAGGTTTCTTACTCTCCCTCCACCAAGCAAACTTGCCGTTTGACTTTTTAAATTGGCGTTTGACTTTTCAAACTAGGATTTGATTTATCCCTTTATTTTGCTCAGCGATGTCACCTAGTACATGATGCAACCATTCCAACTTGTTATGACACATTCATGCACCCTTCCCCTCCGGAGTGCCGGACCTTCCGGACCCTTCTAGAACATTCCCGATGAAAACACCAGAATCATTGTCCAACTCCGAAACAGGACTTTACTTATATGAATCTTATTCTCTGGACCATTCCGGATCTCCTCGTGATATCCCGGATCCCATCCGAGACTCCGAACAACATTCGGTCTCTTACTCATCATTCCATAACTACTCAACAACATCGAATCCTTAAGTGTGTCTCCCTACGGTTCGTGAATTATGCGGACATGACCAAGACACTTCTCCGATCAATAACCAATAGAGGAATCTGGAAATTCATATGGCTCCCACATATTTCTACGATTACTTTGCGATCGAATGAACCACTTACATACGATACCAATTTCCCTTTGTCTCACGATAGTTTACTTATCCGAGGTTTTGATCGTCGGTATCTCTGCATACCTAGTTCAACCTTGTTACCGATAAGTACTCTTTTCTCGTTCTCGTGATATGTGATCCCTTGTGAGCCAGTCACATGCTTGCAAGCTAATTGGATGACATTCCACCGAGAGGGCACAGAGTATATCTATCCGTCATATGGATGGACAAATCCCACTCTTGATCCATGTGCCTCAAACCATACTTTCCGAATACTCAATGCCACCTTTATAGCCACACTGTTACGGTGTGGTGTTTGATGTCATCAAAGCATCCTTCCAGTGATGGTGATTAACATGATCTCATGGTCGAAGGAATTAAGTTACTATGTATCAGAAAGCTTATAGCAAATGAACTATATTAAATGACTTGATCTTTATGCTACGCGTAACTATAGGAGTATGTCCATCACATCATTCTCCTAATGATATGACCCTATTGTTAATAACATCTCTATGTTCATGATCAGGAAACCATGATCATATATTAACCAACAAGCTAGTTTAACAAGAGGCTTTACTAGGGACTCTTTTATGTTTACAAATCACACAAGTATTAATGTTTCCTGTTAATACAATTATAGCATGGTATGTAAACATTTATCATAAGTATGAAGATATGATAATAACCACTTTATTATTGCCTCTTGGGCATATCTCCAACAGTCTCCCACTTGCACTAGAGTCAATAATCTAGTTTCAAACCTTTGTGTATTCAACACTTATGGCTTTCCGGTGTTGTATGTACACGATTGCTAGTGGTCAACTGATCTCCGGATCTGACACTTCTAGGTCCGTGTGTAATTGCATGTCTTTGCGTCTCTACGCATCACTCATTCTCTAATGAGATGGCTTTGTATAATTTTGGTCCTTTGGTGAGACCTTTAGTTCTTTGGTGTTAAAACATGTTGATAATATTGTCGTACAATATATCTTCATAGTATTATCCCGCTGTGAACTACACCTAGTTTGATAACAAACTACTTGACACAAATGCCCTCTTTAGCTGCTATAATAGCAGTCATATACTTAACCTTTTGTTGTAGTATCTGTCACAATGTCTTAACTTTGGAACTCATCCAAATCCATTATGGAACTTACTTTCCATTATATCGTGCCACCCTTAGTTTAGATTGAGATAAACTTAATTTGTACTTTGTGACAAAACTAGTATCAATGTAGTACTTTTACAATGAACTAACCATCTATTTGCCACTTCTACAAAATAATATATTCTTAGTTCTTCCAAAAGATCATAAGAATATCCTTACTATCGTCCAATGATCATCTTATGAATCATTCTGGTATATGCTCATAACATTTAGAGCATAGGACATATCTGGATTTGTACATATCACAGTATGATTGATATAAATATTCTTTGTGATGTCATACATCAAGTATCAATCTATACTTGAATCTTTGTATCACTTACCAAGTGTTAATACACTTGAATATATCATCAATATTGAACTCATTCAATCCTTTCTGACAAGAACCTTTCTTGTAGTTTCTATATTGAACTCATTCAATATATCATCTATGTACTTCTGGCACAACCATATTGGTGTCTCAATCTATCTATATAGATATTGATGCCAAATATTTGGCTTTTGCCTAAATCTTTCATCAGGATGAAATTCTTAACATGTGTTAATAAAAGATACATTATTTCCAATCAACAATATGTCTTCCACATAATGTATTAGAAACATGTCTTAGCTCTCCCACTTAATTTCTTGCAAATGCAAGCATCTTCATCGTCTCCGATGAATTTAAACTCCTTTAACAGTTTCATCATAGTGAAGATTCCAACTCCGCAATGCTTACTTCAACAATTGAAGTTTGCATATGCTTTTAGCATCCTTTGAAATAACAAAACCCTATGGACCGTGTTATGCACATGTCCTAGGTAACAATTCTATTAGAAGAACTTGTTTTTTTATTCAACTACCACATAACAAAATTATATGTAGTGGTTGCTACATTAATCCGTCTAGACCAAATATCGCTATAAAAGATCAAATCTTGTCATAGTCAACCTTTGAACATTGTTGTGAACTCTTTCCCAACATGTCGACTATTTCATAAATGTGCAACATCCATGTCTATTTCTTTATAGATCCAAACACAACTGTAAGGTCTTACACCTTTCTCGAGGGTCCTTCAAGTTCGAAACTTGATTTCTCGTGTATGGAACTATCACGGATTTTATGGCTTCAAGCCATTTTACGGAGTTAGGGCCCATCATCGCTTCTTTGCATGTAGTCCGTTCATTATTCTCAAATAATGATTCAACCCTCAAATCTTGGTATTTGATTGTTTACTCGACCTACTTGGTTCAATAGAAACTTTGACCTCCGTAACCACAACCTTTGAGGCACGTGAGCCATGAGCATTGGTGCTGCCTCCGGAACACTTTTCAGCGCTGCGCAACTTTGCACATATAGCTAAGGTTATTTTAACCTTATCAAAGTTCTATTGTCCTCCCACTTATCTTTTCACTAAAAATTCCTTCTCAAAGAAACTTGACGTTCTAAGTGACAAACACTTTTGTCTCCGATGTTATGGAGGAATACTTAGCAGTTATTCGAAATAACATACAAAGACAGGTTCATCCGACTTTGGTTGCAAACATCTTTCTTATGCATAGCATACCAATGTTTAAGAAAGGACAACTTGGGTTTTATCCCAAACCATAACTTTATATGGTGTCATTTCAACGGATTATGATGGAGCTCTTTTCAGTGGAAAAATGGTAGTCTCTAAAGCTTTTAATCTTTAAAATATAATGACAGTTTTATGAATTACACCTTTGATCTTACCATGTCAAACAAGGTTTAACTACATATCTCGAACGCTCCATACTCTTATGGTGTTTCGGGAAATGCAAATTCATGGAACGATTCCTTAAATCTTAGGTATTATGCTAAACTCGTAACTCAAATATCTTTCTTTATGATCTTATCATAAACTATTTATATCCTTGTTACAATGATTTTGCACTTCATCTTGAAAAACTTTGAACTTTTCAAATGTTTCATACTTCATCCTTATTAAGTAAATATTCATATATTCACTCAAATTTTTGGAGAAAGTATATGAAGTTGGAATCCATCGCTCTTGACTACACATAATGGACTTCATACAACAATATGTACAAGTTCCAATAAGCTAGTCATTCGTTCCCTTTTGGCCTATGAACGAAGTTTTAATTATCTCTAGGAAAGTTTCACAAGCGTCATTTGATCAAAAATCAAAAGACTCCAAAATTCCATCCACATGGAGTTTCTTCATGTTTTCTTTCCAATATAGTTTAAACGGCGATGTCACTTCCTAAGTGATCTTTCAATCAATTTGTCTCTCGACATTTTTAGCACTAGTTTTATGGATGTGAATTCTCCAATGAGATTTGTGAATCATCCATCTTTTATGGATTACGGCAATTATTTGAACAACCCTTTTGTTCTCATAATGCCTGATAAAACAAATCTTGAAGGCAAGCTTTGATGTTTAACAAGCAGCACAATAACCCTTTATTTGTTCTCGATGAACATCATCACATATTCTTTTGCTAGTTACTTAGGCCATTGTAGTTCATGAATTGTGTTGTTTCGTATGACGATTCACACCAACAAATTCAGTATCAAATACTTAAGAACTACATTGTTTAATAAGCAAAGAATATATACATAACATGTATATCATCTATATACTTAAGCTGAACAATTCTAGTCTTTTCTTTTCTGCCATATACTTATGAGATTCTCTTTCAGTATTTCCTTTTCTGTTTGAAAGAATCTGTCAACATCAATAGTGGAGCCATATACATGACACATAGTCCAAAGCATGTATAGTAAAATACCAATGTCTTTGGATTTGCACTTTGAAGTAGATCACCATCATCAAATGTTTGGTGTTCTTTCAAATTCCTTTCTTTAGTAATCTCTTGGTGTAGTAAACATTTTACCTACATCAAATATTCATCCTTATCATGGAATTATCCATGATCAAGCTACTTTTAGCTTATAACGATGAATCGCGAGAATGTTGCTCTCCAAAACCTTTTGGTGGATTAGGACAACTAGTGTCTCCAACCTTTTGCAAATTCTCATCAAATATGAGAACATGTCCTTTGCCATATTATACTCTATCATGTTGCAACCAAAACTTCATTTCAGATATCACAATATCTTCCACACATCATGGTTTCTGAAACAACTCTTTCAGACCCTAGATAACCTTGATATTAAGACAATCCTTTGAATATCAAGAATCATGGAGACAAACATGATACTCATACACTACACAATTTATGTTTCTCCCTCTCCTTCTGTTTTCGTCGATAAGGACAACTTTCTTTCTGCGCGTGTGAATCACGGTACAGTTTCCTGCTTGTTCACGGAGAACACGAGACAGGATCGATACTTAAGTTTGCTTCAGCAACAGCTGAAAATTCGATTCTTTTCTTTCTTCATGGAGATTGATTCGATGTATCGTGCGGGATATACATGCATGGATCGGAAGCACAGCTACAAGCCTACAATGTGGAGTAAATGCACCTCACCCTCGACCCTCGGTGCTTGATGATTCCTTGCTTAGGATAAGGCTATCTTTCATTAATTCGTACATTTGGAAAATGTGGGAATATGAAAAGCTCGGCATTGCGCTATTATGCCCGTTTCAATCTTATATAGTAGAACTTTAGGCTGGTCATACTGAAGAGTAACATAGACTAGTAACATACACAAGTTACTACTCTATGTTACTATCTTTATAGTGGAGAGTAACATATAAGTGGTGTCATGCAAAGCATCATTTATTAGATGATAGACTTATCTTGCATTGGTATGTGTGATGTTACATGTAATCAAATATGTTACTCCATCCTCCTCTCTCTTTATTAACTCACTGCCACATAACCTTAGTTACTCTGAAGTTACTTGCACTATGACCAGCCTTATATCCAACAAATTTTGTTTGGTTTTATTACAGGAAAAGCAACATCGGGAGGTTTGAAGGGATGCTTGATTTCACAAGAAATATAGTGGAAATGATTTCTTATAAAAGAAATCCTTATGAGTTAAATCCTACAAATCAAACAAGAATTATACAAATATTTCTTTTCACATTATGAAAAGCGTATCCTCATATAGGAGAGGCGCGCAGCCTCCTGTTTGTCGTCGTGGTTCTATAGGAATAATGTTGTTTTTAACAAAAAGAAACCTCTCTATGTTGCCACTATGTTGCAGGTAATCTACTCACTCACCGGCTACGCACTTGCAGCCACTTCACAGGTCTGAGCATATAAAGAACTCTTCATGGCGACATGTTCTCAAGTCGACCGAGCAGCCAAAGAGGTCTTCACCCAATACAAATGATGATGTAATCTAAGTATCGGTCCTTCTTCATCTTAGGATGGTTTAGTAAACATTTTACGGTATTGCCTACCTGGGTACCGTCACCTAGGTACTTCCTCCGTTTTAAAATATAAGATGTTTTAAATTTATAAAGAAAATATATCTAGACTTTTTTTAATGTATAGATTTACTCCAAACCTGAGTGAACCGACATACTAAAAATATTCTAGATACATTTGCTTCACAAAGCTAAAACATCTTATATTTTAAAACGGAGGAAGTATATACAGAGATCGACTATAAACATTTTACTTGTATTGCGTTGCCGGCCGTGAAGGTCTAGGTTTAGTAAATACGGTCCGTTGTTGAAGCAACCAACTTGCACGTCAAATTTTATTAGACATTCCTTTTGGTTTGTCCCTACAAAAAGGTGTTCTTTGTTTCCATGTTGGCATTCACGTCTACACTTTTATTTGCACTGGTTCAAATGGAAACTGAAAATAATTTGGACGCTGAGTCTAAATGGCAGCAAATCAGTAGCAAGTGGCATCGATCAGGAGCAAAACAGGCAAGTCAACAACATATTTAGAGGGAAATGGAAACCACGGAAGAAACTTGTGAATACCACTCGACCTGGTAAGATTACAAGCAAAATATATAGCAACCATGAACTCTTCATCATGAAACTAAAACGAGCATTACGTACACAGGATAAAAAAAACAAGTACACGCTGAAGCTTTCAATGTCGCAACCAAATTAAGGAAGAGTGTGACTTCTGGAGGCTTAAACATCAGCAGGAGCACCATGAGTGGCAGCGACGGTGTCCTCGTCCACACCCCCGATATGGGCGAGCAACGCCCATAGGAGCGTTACCAGCTCGCCGCCCCGGGCGACTGCCTCCGCATGCGTGTCGATGTTGTCACATGCGGCGGCGACACAAACGATCATCTCCGACCAGAATCCGGCGAGGACCTTCCACGCCACCTCATCTCCTTCGGGCAGCTCCGCCAGCCGCCGCCCGAGCTCCGCACCGTCCTTGAGGACCTGGTGGTGCTCGGAGCTCGTGCTCAGCAGCCTGACCAGCCGCTGATCCTCCGCTTCAGGCTCCATGGATGTCGTCATGCCACCACAGCCGAGGGCACGTGTGGCGTCCTTCTTGACTGCCTTGTATAGGCTGTTGCACCACAAGGCGTCGTCCGGGAGTAGCTCTGGAGCGTAGGCAACCAGGTAGGCGCAGTAGCGCGACAAGTGAGTGGCGACGATCTCATGGTCGGAGAGAGGCTGCTTGTGGCACCGTGATCTCACTTCAAGGATGCTTGTGGCGACGTGGCACACGAGCATGGCATCAGCTGGGCCCTTGGCCCCGTGGAAAGTCCAGACCGGGTCGCTGTTGTCAGTGACCTTTAGCTGCAGAGGTGTGGCGCCGTTTCTTGGGCATCTGATTCGTTGGTAGCTTCTAACCACACCGACAACGGCGGCCTTCACGGCTCTTGGTACCTTCTTCTTCTGGTCAGGCAGATGAGCGAGACGTCGAAAAAGAGCCAGCGGGTTTCTCCTCCCATGGAGCACCAGGATTGAGCACTGGTTCATTTTGTCCTCCCAATGATCCATCAGCTTGCATCTGGTGTGTAGAACAAGTCCAACACATTTACGGGTCATCGCAGATTGCTGCCAAGAACTATGATTCACATATCCGCAAATCAGGCCTACTTTAGTCCAGTTAGAGCACACGTAAGAAGCAATCTCCCTCACTTCGACCAGCACAACTAGTGTAGCAAGTAGAAACACCGGCACATCATTAAAGTACTGTTTTCCAAATGACAAACCAGCTTTACTCTGATGCATATATATAGGACCAGATTCAGTATAGCAATTCACATGATGACAGATAATCTGCGGTTCGCTTATGAAACCAGCACCATTAACCCAGGCATTCAGTAGAAAACCGAAGATAAAAAGTAAGCAGTAGGCAATGCTTGAGAGTGAGATAGATACGGTCAAGATGGGTAGCCAACTCTTTGAATAAGAGATTGGGAGGGATGTGTAATAGTAATCCTGAAGAAATGAAAGCTCATGTGCAATCACGCCAAGGACCCTTTCATCATCACTATCCTTGAGCAGAAGATCTCGTATAAAGTAGCTAGCTTTCATAAAGCCAGCTTTGCTAGTTGTGTACTTTGCAAACCGACAGCGCAATAGCTTGAACAATGCAAATGAAAGGCACAAATCTTTGTATTTGTTCATTGTTCTTGGAAGCACTGTGTCATCAAACTGCCATATTTTGTCAATGGTCACTAAGGCGTTGTTGTTCACCCCTATCAAGGTGTAGCCATGAGAGTGTTTCTCGACCAATATAGTGCTCTCTCTCATAACTATGAGTGGAGGAGGTACATGCTGACTTCTTAGCTCAGAATGATTGTCTCCACATTGCAGCTGCTCCATGTATCCAACAATGAGACGAGGATTGCGTCCAAGCGCTAATGATCTTCTGGCCTCGTACCATGCATAGTACTTGAAAACCAATTTGGCCAAGATAAGAGCATAAGGTAGGAAATATAGGAGATATATCATCACAAGATAAACCATATGAAGTTTGAAAAATGGTGGGAGACTTGATTCTACGGTGATGTAAGCAAGATAGGAAGTCCATACAGCTTGAACAAGCTGCACGGAAGGGGGCACAATACTTCGACCTTCTCTAGAATCACTAGCGACTATTGCAGTCGCATTGGTACCAATGATCTGAACAAGACCAATCCACAACAAGGCCGTACGTACATGGATGCCCGCATCACATTTTGACGTTATGACTCGGTTGCCTTCTTCATAAATGGTGAAGGTGTATGGATTTTCTAAGGTGGAGACAACATAGGAGAGGATGGGTAGGAACAAGGTGGTGGCTCCTAGGTACACGAAGCGGATCAATGGATGGTGGCGATAGCGATGCGCATAGGTGCCTATCCAGGCTATGAGTACCATCAATATGGTGTTTGTCACAACGAGAGTGTCGAAACGGAACACAAACCTCCACACATGCTTGGAGAACAAAGCCAATTCATCACCAAGGCAATCTTGGGTGAAATTTCCAACCATTATATATGTTGACCTGATTATCAAATTTGGATGTTAGTACAAGTTGTCAGTTGAGGCAATTGTCTATACACCATCAACAATATTATGCACCATTCAGACCACCAATATGTAACAATCCAAACCAGGGTAATAGGGTTTCTTATCACTATGACAAAGGTCAACGGGGTTGACCATAGTCAAATGACCATACCGACCTAGGTTTACAAAAAGAAAACATATCCATATTATAGGAAGACAGTTAAAGTGTCTGTAAATTTACATTTTTTGGGTGAAGTTGACTCCATCTGAAGATTGTATGCAGACAAACTCGTTGTTTTAGACCACCATACCGCCACCCCTAGCCTCCATAATCCCTCCCCTTTTGTGTATAATCATGCAAACGTGGTACAATATTTATTTTGCCGTCGAATTATAAATGAAATGAGGTGCCTTAGTTTTTGCAAAACATAGAGCTAGAGTTTACGGTGTCTATAAACAGTCGAAGAAAATATATAAATAGTTGACTCGTTTCCATGTCCGAGTCAAATGGTTACTTACGAAAAAAGGTTACTAACGGATTAAGCAAGACGAGTAAGACTCAGACTGGAACAAATATATAAACAAATAGATCAATGCTGCCACATGGTATATGTGGTGAGAATATATAAAAAAAAAATTAATATCAAACAAATAGTAGATCAATGCTAGTTAAGATTTACCTGTCGCGATATTGGGCGCAAGATGTGCACCAGCAGCACCACTAGCCCACCCTGGCTCCTGCGCTACCTGGAGCCGTGGACTTATATTATACGATGTGTTCTTGCCGATGATTTTGTTTTTTTGCAGAGTACCACTTTTTATCTGGATAAATATGCTCCATGTGGATTTGTTCCTTGCTTGTTGCGGACTGCTACTGCTATTTCTTTTGGTCGGAACTACTTTGATTTTTTTCCCCTTTGAACACGCAACGGTAGGAAGGGTACCCAAGTTCGATTTCCAGCTTGATTTGCTTTGTTCCCCCGGCTGGCCGAATCTTTGCTGCACAAGCTCGTGATCACTCGCGTCTACCTTACTCTTTACATTTATCGGGCTTATAGCTCCTATGCGACGTCTTTCAATAAAATTGAACAGAACATGATATCGTTGCAAAGAATAGTCACATGCAACGTTTCTGAAGCAACAAATAGCTGTCATGCGACACTTCTCATGAAACGCACTTGACAGATTAACAGTTCAGTTTAGCTGGGCTGAGTGGGACCCAAACATATCCACCTCAGATCGTGGAACCCACTACTTGTCCACCTCACGGCGTGGGACCTAGAACTCGCAGCTCGTAGAAACAAAGCATCTCGCCCCCCGCACCGGAGCCAGTTCTGACCGTTGCATCCTCCCTTTCTCCCCCTTCTTCATCGACGAACCTCGTCGCGCTGCAACGCCGGTGGTAGATGTCGAGCTCCGCTTCAGCCTCCAACTACCGGTGGCCACGCTATGGTCCAGTGCCTCTGAGAAGGTGTCCTGATTTCCCACGGACGGCATCCCTGAAGCGGCTGATCACCACGAGCAATGAGAATGGCAACGCCGGGCGCGAGTTTCTGAAATGCGAGAGCAAAGCAGAGTCGAGGTAGGTGAGATCTGAGTTTGGCCTCTCCAAATTTCATTTTAATTTCCTCAATTTTTGGGTTTTTTCATCCGATTTGGGAATTTGGATTAATATTTCCTATTTTCAGAAACTGCCAAAATACAGGTATTTCGAGTGGCTTGATGATTACATCAAGAGGATTGGAACGGAGGACACATCCATGAGGCTCAATTTGGGGGGAGGACCCCTCAATTTGCCGTCGGCGGTGGAGCAGATGAGATCGGGCCCGGTGGGATCAGGTGCGGCTCCACTAGAACAGTTGGGCTCAACTGAGGAGTTGAAGAAGATCAACAAGCAGCTACTGAAGCTTGTAAATCTGAAGAAGCAGGACAATCTGATGGTCAGAATTTTTTATTTTTGTGTAATTTATCTCGGTTTTGTTTATTTTCAGATGATTAGTCGTTAGACAATGTTCGAGTAACAATCGTTGTGCTTTGTAATCATACTGATGGATGTTATGCTCTCTGGCTTAGCCTTGATTGAAATGCAACATAAATTTGGCCAAATTTCTAAATGTTCTGTTCGGTCTTTGTAGTTTGTAATTTAAGTGCAAAGTTCAGTGAGTGAGCAGAGCACGGGAGGGCAAAGTTCAGTGTTAAGGAAAGAAAAATCGACGAGTGCTAGAAAAGGCCATGCCAAATAGAACGTAGCCAGGCCTAAATTGGTTGTATCTAGGCCCAATAGTAAGGACGTGTAGATTTAGGGAAAAAATGCTCACGGTGCAATCTAATTAGTGAGGACATGTGTAGATTCGGCATTTTGAGATTATATTGCAAAACTTGAAAATATATGGGAATGTATACCCCTTTTGAGCTTATCTCATTTCACTCGTTTTGAGATTATTGCATAATTCTTATATGAGAACTCGTTTTTAGATTGTTTAGTTTGTTTTGTAGTGCCAAATTATTTTTGGATACCCATTTCTTATTCTCGAATATTTTGGAGAAACTTATTTAGCCTTTTGATGCACAAGGACGAATTTCAGTTTATCATTGGTCCTTTTTAGTGGATTTTAGTTGCTTTGCATAGTTTGGCCAAATTTTGGTGCAATGAGTTTAACATTGGCCCATTTTTAGTGGATTTTACTTGCAAAGTTTAGCCTAATTTTGGTGCAATGACATGTAACTTTGGCCCTTTTTAGTGGATTTTATTTGCTTTGCATAGTTTGGGGGCCATGTAGAGCCAAATGTTTATTTCTTTCTTGAGTAAACACGTTGTCACATAGATTGACAATACAATAAAATACAATAAAACAACTCGGTTACATAGTAGACACGGGCATATAGATAATATATATATTATATTATATAAGGAAGAAACATAAAGAGGGGTAATATAATTACACAAAGAGGGGCCCCACATTACATATAGAGGGCCCCACATTACATAAACCCTAACCCTAGCTACTTCGTCTAGGGCTGCCGGCCAACCTCGTTGTCGGGAGGCTGGCCTACTCCATCTGCGCTGGGCCGCCGCAGCCCGACTAGCCGCAACCGCTTCCACCCACTCCGCCGCCCTCTGCGCTCTCTGGGGGTCTTCCAACGCCCGCAAATTTTCCTCCCGGTGTCGTTTCTCCACTATGTCCCGCCTGCTCGCCGCAGCACACCGCTCCCTTGCCTCCGCCTTCCTCTCCTCAGCAGCCTCCTCCCTCTGCTCTGCCCTCTCCAGTGCGTCAAAGCGGTGCGCGATGGCCACGTCGAAGAGGTTGCTGATGGGACCGGGGTTGTGGGCGAAGGGGTCGGCCGGGGCGGTGCGTCGCCATGGCCGGAAAGGGTTTTTTTGGGAGGAGGCAAAGGGAATTTTCGAAGGGAAGATGAAAATGAGGAGGCAAAGGGGGCTTTTCCACTACTAGTAGCAATGAACGCGCACACGCGTCATAACTAATTAATTATACTTTCAATCCAGGTAATCACGTGATATGTTCAATAGGATTTTGGAATACTTTAAAACCACATGGCTTTCAGCCGCCACTGTAATTTAATAATTTTAGATGTTACCAATAATAAATGAGCAGGCAATCTTCACTCATTTCTGCTACACCGCTATACATAGAGATGTCTCTTCTGAAAACTCTGATGTCTCTCGTTCCTCTTCATGACAATAAGCCTTTCTGAGCTAAGTTGGGACACTATGATTTAAAAGTCCCGAGGACCTAAGTTGCTCCATAATTGACTCTGCATCATTGCGTTTTCTCAAAGGACATGCCAAAAGTTGAACTTACATGTAAGAAAGCAAATTAAATAACACCTCGGTCTCTAAAACTCCAAATAATTGTACTTCCTCCGTTCTAAAAAGGATAACAAAGATTTCTATAAATTCATATGTATCTATTTTAGTATCTAGATACATCCACATTTAGATAAATTTGCGACATCATTTTCGGGATGAATGGAATATACAAGATGCTACCGCTTGACAAAATAAACAGAAAATCCATGTGAAAACTCAATAGCATCATCCAATACAGACATGAGTTGCACAAGCAATCTTCTGCTGATATTATATGAAGGAACACCAATAACGAAAGTGTTTTTATATTTGATAAAGATTGTAGATTGACTATAGTATACCGTAACAACATTGCTTGGAGCTTTCTCGTGAGTCGTCTTCATCTTTTGAAATAAGCACAATAAGTGTGTCTTCATTGCATCGTACGTTTGTCTCACGGTGCAAATTCCTAGCTTCCAATATCTGCACCAAGCCACCAAGTTAAGGAAAAGATGATACTTCAGTATAATTTTATATTACTTCCTCTGTCTCAAAATAGATGTCCAAAGTTTGTCTAAATTTGATGAATCTATATACTAAATAATATCTAGATACATCCAAATTTTGAAAAGTTTGCGACATCTAATTTTAAGACAGAGGGAGTAGTAAGTTGAAACAAAAGGAACATTGGTCAATTGAGCAACAAAAGTTTTGGACATGTTAATTGCTCCATTTGTAAAATATTAATATTAAGTGGCGATATTAGATATACTTACATCAAAGAAAAAGCACCATGTGCGACTTTAAGATAGTGGCATAGATGAAATAACATTTCGACCTTCGAAATTTAAGCGTGAGTGAACTCCCACAAAAAGGTAGGCATCTTTTCTCTAGGATATCCTATTACACAATAGTTTCGTCATGAATAACTCAATGATAAAATGATCAATGAAGCAACAGGCAGGGTTTACGTGTACCTACAGAAGTATATCTAGAACTCCAAACATATGCATAGGACATAAGCCTAGAAAGATGGCAAAGATAAGCAATTCATGGCCCAAGCAAAGCTATTGTGTTGCAAAATTAAGCGACCGTCTAAAAAAATGTCATGTATAAGCAAAGAGAAGTCATGTGACGGTCATGTCCCACCACCGCCCTGCCACCCATGCTGCCCCACCGGCTAGGCCGTCCCACGCCGCGCCCATCTCCACTCCCTCCACGACTGCCCCATCTCCCTCCACCACCACACCGGGGTCGCCCCGCCGGTCACCGGTGACCGCTACCTCGACCTGCTCGTCCGTTTCGTGGCCAGCCACGCGGGCGAGCTGCTCGACGGCTCTGTCACCCTTCCTCCACCCGGTCGGCCTCCACTACGTCGCCTCCCGCCTCGTGGCCTTCGACGCCGGGGTGCCCGTCGACTACCTCTGCGCATACGTCACCGACCTCGGGGATCACCGCGCGCTGGAGAAGCTCCGCCGGATCCTTTGCCTCTTCACCTCGCTCAAGGCCGTCGCCGCAGGGCCTGGGCGCGACCCGACGCCGCTCTCCCTCCTTCCGTTTCCGTGCCTCCGCATGCTTGAGCTACTGGGCTGTGACCTCTCCACCTCCGCCGAGGCCTGCTCGACCTTCGAGGCTCCGACACACCCTCGAAAATGGATGGGGCGGGAGGGCGTGGGAGGTGTTTGCCATGGCCGGGAGCGGCGCGGCAAGCTGGGCAACGGGAGGTGCCTGCCATGGCCGGGAGCGGCGCGATGATCTGCGGCGCCCCATGGTCGGGAGGGGTGCGATGAGCTGTGGCACACCATGGCTGGGAGCGACGCGGCAAGCTAGGCAAAGGGAGGTGCCTGCCATGGCCGGGAGCGCCGCGGCGAGCTGGGGCACGCCATGGCAGGGCGCGGCAAACTGCAGGAGAGCGCCGGTCTCCGTTCATCCTGACGGACCGCGAGCTGGGAGGGGCGACCCGTGGCAGCAAAGAGGAGTCTTGAGCGGGGCACTACTGGGAATAATTTTCCACTCCCGGGCCTCGGCGACAATAGCTCTATGACGGCGTACCACCTGGCTGCGGTCGTGCATCCGGTTGGGGCCTCCGCGATGGTGTGCCCGAGTGGTGGAGGCAAGTCCTGCTTGTTTTTTATGTTGAGATTGCTGGACGCATGAAATGAGGGCATATGGTGTCAATGCGGGATAGCAGATTCTTTTCCTCTGCGGCGAAGCACGGTCAGCCAGCCTAAATTGCTAAGTGCACCCAGGGTAAGATTAGATTAATTCTAGCCGTTAGATTGAGGTTACTTGGTCTAATCATGTGGTGGTAATCTGTCTATGTATTTTTTATGGGGTGTATTTAGAGAAGATAATGTTTGTTCTTTTATTAGTAGTAGAGATTTATTGACCCGATGAATCAGTATGAATTTATTGGGGTAGATGAAAAAGGTACTGTGTGAAAGCATAGGAATAGCCCTATGTTGTGCAGCCACGTCCACTGTGTTGCGCATAGGCAGCCGCAGCCGCGTGCGCTGCATTGCGATCAATGCGATCAGTGCAAACAAAATAGTTAAGATGCGACGTGACCCTGCATGCATACGTGCATTAATGAAAGAGGTGAAAAAAAGTCAAAAGTCAGGCTGAGTCCAAAGTCTCACGCACCGCGTCAGCCCGCAGCATTCACAGCATGAGTCCAAAGTCCCACGCACCGCGCAAAAAGAGAGATCCATGGTGATGTGGCTTACCCTGCCTTGCCATTGTGAAAAATATTGAATCCCTAATATTTCGGTGTATTGATTTGACCTACGGGGAATATATATAGACGTACACGAGGTAGGCGGAGACTTGGAGTACAACATGTAGAGTCCTAGTATATCTCTAGCCTATATACGTATACGTACTCTAACATCCCCCTCAGTCGAAGCGGGAGTGAAGCGGACGCTTGCGACTGGATTTAAAGTCTTGCAGTTCCGTCGTATTCACCTCTTTGTCATCATCACATGCATGAACATGATCATGGCTGGCACCTAGGGGCGGTGACTGCGTCCCCTTCTAGTGCCTATCTTCCCTCCCACAGTCACAGCGGGAGTGGCATGGACGCAAGTGACGACGCGGACGCTGTTGACTGGAGTTCTTGAGTTGTTGTAGACGTTGTTCTTGATGTCGATGTCGAGGTAGCCAATCGTGGTACAGCCGTGGTCGGTGTAGGTGTGGTCGATGTCGTAGTCTTCGTAGTGGTGTGGCCGTCATTGCCGGAGACGCAAAAAATTACGCGTTTTTTGTTGTTGTTGACGAAACTGCAGTTGTGGACGTTTTGCACCTTGTAGAGGTACCGTCGGGGCGTCTCTTGGACGCGGTCATAAGTGAGACCACCGGTTTTGCCAGGACCGGAAGAACCCACCAAGCACACAAGGTTTTGTCAGAACCATATGCGCGGTCGTAGGGGCGTCACAATTGTGATGCCAGTTTGTTGTTGCAGTCGTTGGCGTCGTGGACGCGGCGATGCCGTCGTCGTGCCTTGCAGTTATACTGTTAGAGGGCGTCGTAGTTGTATGTCCATCATGTGGACGGGTATATCGGCGGCGGCGATGTGTCGACGAAGATGTTGATGAAGACCATGTTGATATAGACCTTGGCGATGATATGTCGGCGATGGAGTAGGCGTATCGACGATGATAGTCGCTCGAAGGCGTCCCTTGTGGCGGCGATGATGTCGAAGCCTTGATGTCGAAGAAGTGGGCGTAGTAGTGTCTCACACCGGCCTGTCGTGTGGATGATGTTGATGTCGCTTCTCTGTGGATGTGCTCGACAAAGATCTTGTATTTTATAGTCTGACGATGTAGTCATACAGCTTGACGTTGATGTTCGGGTCTGTGAAGTTCAGCTCGATGTAGTGTAGATCTTGGTGTCGGGTAGTCGTGTCTCAAAACAGTGTAGATAGCTTGATCACACAGGGGATCGATGGTTTTGAAGGGCTAGTGTTGGCGTCGTGGAGCTGAATCCCGATCTGATATGCTCCATAGACATGTACATGCATGTTTTTCAGATTGAGACGTACTAGATACCTGTAGGTAGGTGCTTTGCATGGAGATCGATCTGGATGGAGATACGTGCGTGTGCTTGTCCTTGCGTGGAGCCTCCTGCTGCAGCTGTACGCCGCTGCAAGGCATGCGCGGCCGCTGGAAGGCGCCCGACGTGGCCGTGTGCGCTTTGGCTGCTAGACCGGTAGATCGGCCTGCAGACGTACGGAGCTGAATTTGATGCCGAAATTTTGACGATTTGGGCACCGTGAAAGGGGACGCAGTTTTGGACAGCCTTGATGTCTTCACATCCTGGAGCTATTCCTCCCGTGATCCGACGCCTTGCTTTTTCGCAACGGAGATGCGCCGCAGTGCACGAGATTTCTGCACCGAAGTTCATCTTGCTTTTCACCGTAGTAGGACCGTGGATCTGTAGGGATTTATTTTGTGGCTAAATCAAATCTAATCTATGGAATTGGTGAACGAAATTTGATCTAAGATCTAATCTAAGAACTGTAATAATTTTCTAAAGAATCGATCCGATCTTTGATCGAAACCGGGTGCCGCGCCCTCGAGGAGAAGATTGATCTCCCTGGGGGCGGCGCGCGATGCGGAAGTGGTGGAGGCTTTAGGATCGGCGCCGTGAGGCTATACCATGTAAAAAATATTGAATCCCTAATATTTCGGTGTATTGATTTGACCCTTATGGGGAATATATATAGACGTACACGGGATAGGCGGAGACTTGGAGTACAACATGTAGAGTCCTAGTCTATCTCTAGCCTATACACGTATACGTACTCTAACAGCCATGACTCTGGGTCGCTGACGTGTGAGTCCAACACAAAGCGTTTAGACGCGTGTGAGAAGCACGGATCGACGTGTCTCCTTGTTGCATGCCATAAAAAACTCCGATGCCACGTACTCCCTCCATTCGCAAATAAGTGTAATTCTAGGTTGTATGTAAGTCAAACTTTGTCAAATCCGACCGACCTTTCACTCGTGGAAACGGGGCTATAGGTCCCGGTTGGTACGGGGCTTTAGTCCCGGTTGCCCCACCAACCGGGACTAAAGGGTGCACACGTGGCAGCGGCAGAGGGCGAGGGGGGGTGGAGCATTAGTCCCGGTTCGTGACAGGAACCGGGACTAATAACCTTCTGCGGCGACAGAGATTTGGCCCATTTCTCTGCCGCGGCAGAGAATTTATTTTGGCACATTTTGTTGCCGCGGCAGCATTTTCGCCACTTTTTGTGCCGCGGCAGAGAATTCATTTAGGTTGTTTTATTGTTTATTTAGTGATTTGCACTTATCAATGAAGGAACCTTATATTACATCATGATGACAATATTATATTTAATACACGGATCGAGTTCATGCACTACATACAAAAGTTGCTATTCGATGCTACCGGCCAATTTCTTCAAAGTTGCTATTTTTACAATTCCTATTGTCTATACACAGCCGAGTAGTATTCCCTTTTTGGGTCTAGGACTTCTGCATCCAAGAATCCCGCCAATTCCTCCTGAATTGCTCGTACGCGATCCTTTGGTAGAAGACCGTCCCGTAGATGTTCGATCTGATTTTAAAAAGGAGTCATCCTATATGAATGAAACTAAACACAATTTGATTGTAATTAAAAACTATAGAAATTGTTTACGTACGTGGAGTTGCTCTAAATTTCTGCCCTTCTCGTCGCACGTCTGCCGGATGAACTCGCAAACATAGTATCCACATAGATTGTTACCTGGTCCCTGCGTCAGGCACTTTACGAGAACAGAGTTCAATCAAAATAATAATCAAGCATGATAATAACTGTATCAAAACTAGAATCAAAGAGATGCGCGGATATAGCTAGTGGTGCTTACATCTAGTGCTTCAAATGTAAGCTCCTCTTTCCAAACACCCCTAGCCTTGTTGGTGAACCGTTTCCAAGCGCTGCCCGGCGTAGAAAACGAATAAAATAAGTTATTAAGTACTTGATATCATAAAATTTACGAACGTTGCTGATATAGTGTCGTAGTGATTAGAATTACCGCTGGAGAAGTATCTGCATGTCTTTCCACGTCTCAAGGGGTTTATGTTTCGAGTCCATGACTAGTACACGCCCTTTGTCAAGTTGAATGATTAACAGAATATAGTGGAAGCTGCAAATGCATAACTAATCAATTATATACTTAACATCGAGTAAGCGAAATAGAAAGTGTATACAAGACAATAACACTCACTCAAAGTTGTAAGGAAATAGTATTTCCCTTTTGGTTTCTTGAAACCTTAATGCGTGTACTATATTATCCTCCGTATCCTGGGGGCTTATTTTGAGATTAGCTTCATGAACCCAATATGGGTCAATGAAGCCAATGTCATAGATTTGTCCTCTACTGCATTCGAGAATCTTCATTCTGCATACTACAGTATGATTATATACATGCAATAAACAAAATAATATAGCTGGAGACTAAATTAATTACAGAATTAGTACTTACAGACAATAGGCACTGATGATCGATTTGTCCAAGGCGTCTTGATTGAATAATTGAAATAGTTCATCAAATCAATGGATATCATGTCATCCTTATCTTTCCCATGATGCTTTTTTGTAACCCTCAGCACTATCCAGTTAGCCCCGACCCTTGTGGCATGCATGTACCAGTTATGTAATCTTTGCATTTTTGTTGGAAGATTGTTTACCTCCTCAGGTTTGACGAGAGGTTTGCCGTACTGGTATTTGTATGCTACTTCACTCAGGGGGAAGAACTCTAACTGGGATAAGTACTGGGAAATACTCATACCTTGAGCAGCGGCAGCTTCTCCGTATTGTGCAACTACCTCTGGATCATACTGCTCTTCGGCCCCATATTTGCTCGACCCCACATTGGTTTGGGAAATCACCTTGAGAGGGGCGCAAGTCTGTTTTGCTTGTTCTCCGAGCTGGGCAACAGATTTCTCGCTTGCATCAGTACTGCTCTTCGAGGCTTTTTGTACCGCATGTGACTTGAGAATAGAACGCTCATAGTCTGATGACAGCTTTGGCTCGGGTTGATGAAGAGTCTTTAGCATTTTCAACACTTTGGCTTTTTCTTCTTTGGTGCTGGGGAACACTGGCTCTTTCGGCCGCCTCAGCTTAGCGAAAAACGCTGTCGTTTCCGCATCAACGATCGCGCAGTCTCCTCTTCAGTACAGTCATAAGCTCTCTTGGGAGGAACCTTTGGTACTTTTGGAAGAGGCTCTTGTTTACGTTTCGGCGATCGCTTACCACGAGGCACAGTAGCGGTACGCTTACGCTTTTGACCCTTAGGCGCCGGCGATGGCTCCCGCGGCGATGGCTGCGCCGGAGATTGGTTAGGCGACGGAGCCGGGTGAGGCGACGAAGACGGCTGCCGCGGCGGCGACGACCTCGCTGGAGACGGGTGAGGCGGCGGCGAAGATGGCCTTGGCGTGTGATTTCGAAGCACGATACATTCCTTCGGCCATAGAATGGTGACGTTTTTTGCGTCTCCTAGCACAGTCACATCCCCTTCACCTGCAGGGTAGTGAGGATCCAAAACTTCAAAGGTGGGCATGATTTCATCCACGCCGACAACAGCGTAGCCCTCTGGAACCAGACGACAATGGTAAGTTTGTGTGGGTCCAATTGGTAAGGCATAGCCGACCGCCACCTTCATTGATATGTTCACAACTTTGACATGTAGCTCGCAGTGTGTCATCTCTGTCATCCACTGGGTAGGCAACAGGAGCCATCGTCGGTGCATCATCGTCATCGCCATTGTCATCACCCGGGACCTCGGTGGAAGCCACACTACTTTTTCGATTATTTGATAGGCCGGTAGCATCGAATGCAGTGTGCTGCTGAGATGGGCCGGTAGTACTTTGCTCTTTAAGTGCGTTAATTTCATCTTGTTGTTGCTTAAACGTTCTTCAATTAAACGCATTCGCTCTTTCTGACTATCTGCTTCAACTTCCGCCCTGTCCTTTCTCCTCTGACGGCTTCTATCAGGATATTTCTTCCTCTCTTCGGGAAACCCAGTCCTCCATGGTTGGGAGCCTCTTGTGCCTCGTGTTCGTCCATCATGTTCCTTATTTCCAAGGGCGAGTGTGAGCTCATCATTCTCTCTATCGGGAATGAAGTCCCCATCTTTAACAGCCTTTACTGCTTTTCTGATCCTCTCGATTGGCAAGGGGTCTTCTTTATGTCATATGTTATATATACACCTCCCTTCCGAGTCCAACGTGCCCCCATGCCCGTAAAACCAATTCCTTGCACGTTCTACCCAATCGTCTGTCTCTGGAGTGATCTTTTTATCACGCAGTTCATTCTCAAGTTTCTCCCACTTAGGAATTCCAGCCCTGTAGCCACCTTGCCCCATAGTATGGTGATACTTCTTGTTAGCAGCATTCAGCTTATTCGTTGCAGACATTTTCTTAGCTTTTTCTGATGTCTTGTATTCCACAAACTCAGCCCAGAATGGTTTTATCTTCTCAAACTGAATATTCTTGAAATCGGGAGTCTTCTCTTTCACGACATAGTCAAGGTGCAATCTTTTCTTCCAGTTGGTAAAACACTGGGCCATCTTCTTCAAAGCCCACTCCCTGACCTTAGCCTCCATGGCTCTCCCATGTTGTAAGGCGTCCTCAACTGGATCCTCCGCATTTGGATCCAGCTCTATCTTCGGTAGTTTGAAAGTAACCATGAGCCTCTTCCACAGTAAAACTTTGGCGTGGTTAGGGACAAATAAACATGTTCCCTCTTCATCCGCATTAGCAGGCCTATTCCAATTTCTAATGGTGATCGGGATTAAGTCCCTAGCGATTACTCCGCATTGTGCCACAAATTTGTTTGCGACAACTTCGGGAGCCGTCGGCTTGCCGTCTTCAGCGACATCTTCGATCCTGAACCTCTCATTGTCTTGCAACTTTTTGGTTGGGCCTCATCTGCTCTTTTCAGTAGATTCCTTCGATCCGGAGGGCTAAAAGAAGAAAGATCGTCGTTACTATTTCTATATAGATAGCAGATGATTAATTAATGAATTAATTATATTACATGCACCTCGCCGGAGCGGTCGTCTTCTCGATTACACAAGGCATCGCCTTCTCCCTCGCGGAAGGCAACACCTTCAACCTCAAACAAGTTGTCTATTCCGGTAAAAAGAGGATCACCCTCACCGGAGTTGTTCAGAAACGTTGATACGTCTAAATTATCTTCCCCACAGATCACACCTTGGATCAACTCTTCCTTTTCTTCGTCTCTAACGTGTGGGTCCATATTTTCTGCATAGGTGGAAAAACGAATAAGTCAAAGCGGCTAAAGGAGAAAGTTAAGTACGGTGTTGAGAGATATAAACCCTAATTCAGAGAAACCCTAATATATACATACACAATAATAAAAATGAAGAGAAACCCTAAACCCTAAACCTAGCTACAAAAAGGAAACTGTGTAGTAGATAGGTAACTCTAGCTAAAATCAACTAAAATCAATATTCCGGAGTTCCGAGGGGTGTAAAACCTAGTTCGGAGAAACCTCGGATGCATATGAGAGGGGAACATGAGTATAAGGCTACAAAAGGGAAACTATCCAGTAGATAGGTAACACTAGATACTAACAAAATACCATATTGGAATCGATTTAAGAGGGTTCGGAATGCCCTGGAGAAGGCACATCTTCGAACCCACATGCACCTAAGGGGTATTAATGATTCCTTATCTAAGATAGGGCTTTTAAGTTGCTTGACAATGTGAATCGGGTCTGGGGCTACCCACATCTGATCTCATCTCATCACGTTCTCCTGTCATACTAGATTCTCTGCATCTGATACATCATCTGGATGGACCAGAACTGACAGCTATGCATGGCTAAACAGACACAGATACAAGCTCTAGCAGTGTACACAAGCCAAACCTAGTTATGCTAGGAGCAATGGATCAGGTAATATAAGCTCAAGGGAGTATGCAATAGATAGGATACTCTATCTATCGATAAAGACCACAATAGAATCGTATGCATCATGGCAAGAATTGAAATGCTTTCGAAATCATAGGATTATATCATGGTGGGGCTATGCTTGCCTTTGCCTGTTGATAGAAGATAAATAGATCTTCGGAAGCCTTGTACTTGACTTGATTATAGTTGGTCAAGTATTGTTCGTCGATCTTCTATGGTCTTGATCTCGGTCTTCGATCTCGATCTTGATATCGTATTCTACCGAGAAGAACCAAATCACCGGAAAGAAAGGGAAACAATCAACACATGGCATCGATGCAATGCTCAAGCAATGATGATGATATGACAAGTTAATGTGCATTGGAATGTAACCCTAAAGCATGCTCGACAAGTTAATCAGGGTTCCGAGGGGCGCAAACCCTAACTCAAGGAACTCCGGAATCACCTGTTAGGGTTACTAGGGTGTTCTAATTAAACTTGTCATTTAAGTTGTTGAACAATGCATGATTATAGCATAGATAGATAGTTCTCATTTTTCTGAACATTTTGGTATATTATTTGTATTTTTCTGAATTACAGATTAAAAGTTATTGAATTTACAAGTTTTATTCAAATTCTAAAATTATTAAATCAAATGTTTAAACCTTTTGCACCATAGTAACAACTAGCCATAGTGGCTGACAGGGGGGCCCGGAGCCACCTTAGCAGCCACGCAAGCAAAGGGTAAACAGGGTCATCTGTCACCAGAGAAGGAGCTAGCCCTAGAGGCTGACTGGTGGGACCAGGGCCATGCAGATGCCACCTAGACGCCACGTTGGGCTCACCGGAGACACGTCAGACGGTGATGGTAGGCAGCGGAGGAGAGCAAGCGGGGCTACGGGACTTGGCGTGCTGGAATCAGCGCATCCAGGCGGACTCAAAATTGGCGGCGCCGCCCTCTGTTGGTTGCCGGAGCAGGTGGTACAACGACGGCCGACGGCAGCGAACGGGATCTAACGGCGCAGGCATGAACTACAGCGAGAGGGGAAGGAAGGAGGCATCCAGAAGGTTCGCTTGCTCACCCTGAGCGCGTGAGGTTGATCGGAGAGAGCGCGGGAGGTCGAGGTTGAGCGGATCGACGCCGGCGAGCACGGTCGGGGTCGAGGAAGACGGAGTCGTGGGCGACGACTGGTGCGTGCACGGACAGAGGCGGCGGTGCTGGCGGGAACGCGCGGGCTCGGGCAGCCTGACGGCGTCGGGGGCGGCGAGCTCGGGCAGCCTGCCGGCGTCGGGGGTGGTTGTGCGCGCGTCGGTGAAGCAGAGAATGGAGAAGGGAAAGGGAAGAAGAAGAGGCGCGCTATAAAGGAAGGACCTTTAGTCCCGGTTGGTGGCTCCAACCGGGACTAAAGGGGCATACGTCCCGGTTGGAGCCACCAACCAGGACGTATACTCCAATATTTTCAGCAGACCAAGGGTTGGCGCGCAGGGGGTCTTTAGTCCCTGTTGGTGGCTCCAACCGGGACATATTCCCCTGTTTTCAAAAAATTTCAGGTATTTTCTCTCTATTTCCGCCTTATTTTTTATTTTGGGGTTTAAATTTGTATTGTTTTCTAAATGATAATTAATTTGGAATTTAGAAAAACTTTAAACATAAAATTGTTTGGATTTGAATAAATAATTCAAAACCATTTTCTGTTTTAAAAAATAATTAATGTAACCATTTAAAATATGAACCATTTACAATTAAAAATGAATTAACTTATATTTTTTAATATCATTTTGGAATTTAGAAAAACTTTAAACATAAGAAGTGTATGGATTTGAATAAATAATCCAAAACCATTTTCTATTTTTAAAAAATAATTAATGTAACCTTTTAAAATGAATTAACTTATATTTTTGAATATTAATTTGGAATTTAGAAAAACTTTAAACATAAAAAGTGTTTGGATTTGAATAAATAATTCAAAACCATTTTCTGTTTTAAAAAATAATTAATGTAACCATTTAAAATATGAACCATTTACAATTAAAAATGAATTAACTTAATTTTTTTAATATCAATTTGGAATTTAGAAAAACTTTAAACATAAGAAGTGTATGGATTTGAATAACCCGGGATGGACGAAAAACTTTGAATTATCTGAATTTCTAACTATGGTCGAACCGGTGTGCATGAAGATAGGGAACGAGCATCGTTAGAACTTGCATTGGATCTCTGAAGAAACCACATATTGCGAGTCTAAAAATGATTCAGCACAACATCACAAACTATGTCGTGATTCAGCACATAACTTCCTGCCGATTCGGCAGACATTTAGTCCCGGATGTAGTCACAAACCGGGACTAAAAATATTTTCCGCCATTTCCCACCTCTTCCCGCCAAGTTTTCCCGCCCTTTCCTTTCTACTAGAGCTTTTATTCCCGGATGTAGTCACTAACCGGGACTAAAGATATTTCCCGCCATTTCCCAAAGCTTCACGGCAAGTTTTCCCGCCCTTTCCCTCTATATTTAGGGTGGCTATCCACACATCCACACCTTCCGCTCTTAGAACAATGGACAACGCCTACTGGGCCATTCTGACCCTCGAGGAGACCGAGGCGATGTGCGCCTCCAACTACCCTTGTCCGCCGGGCTACCGGCCGCCCGCCGGCTGGATGCTGAGCGCTGGAGGGGTTCCTGTCCCTCCTGTCCCTTAAGGTTCCGCACGCCAGGCGGCCATCACAAACCACTTCTACCACGAGCTCACGCCGGAGCAGCGGATGGATCCCCAGTGGGATCCCGACAACTACGACACCTGGAATGCCTTCTTCGCTAATAGGCGGGAAAGGGAGCTCGCCAGGTACGGGGGTGATGGCCCGCCACCGGTGAACCACAACGAAGCCGGCCGTCGTCTGTGGTGGGCGAACCGTACTATCATCAGAGTGATGCGCTACATCACCGGGGGAGACCATCCTCGCCTAAGGTGCCCACGAGTCCACCCGCCACAAGCCCCACATTGTCCCGGCGGTAGCGGCATCGTCTTCCAGGAGACCCCTCTCCCGCCCGCCGTGAATCCGAGGCTGGAATGGCCCGTGGTATATGCCATGGATGGGCTGAGGATCCCCGGAGTGGCAGGTGACGATGACGATGATGATGACGACGACGATGAAGACCCTGAAGCTGCGTACTATAGGACTAGGCATGATTATGACTAAAGGGGGCGGCTTTAGTCCTGAATGTTAGCTAGTCCCGGTTTGTCCCGGTTTTTAATATTAATAAATGTCCTGAGTGTTACCTAATAAATAGAGGGAAATTCCTATATAAAGAGAGGGTTCATCTTTAGTCCTGGTTGGAGAAACCAACCGCGACTGAAGGGATTGCGGCAGAGTGGGCCAGGCAACACTAATAATAGGGGTGAGTATCGACATTATGTCGTGCGGCTTGTACCTTGTCCCGGATGGTGTCACCAATCGGGACTAAAGATGAACCTTTAGTCCCGGTTGGAGACACCAACCGGGACTAAAGATGAGTCAACACTAATAATAGGGGTGAGTGTCAACATTATGTCGTGAGTGTCGACATTATGTCGTGAGTGTCAACCTTATGCCGAGCTGCTTGTACTATAAATAGGCATCCTTGTGAGTCTAGTCCTCCAGCCAGTTTGAGGCATCTCCAAGATGGTTTTAGAGAGCAGGGACACCACTACGGCCAGTTTCAGGGAGATGCCGACGGAGCCCAGTCCTCCGGCATCTCCGAGAAACTGGTCATAGAGGCACTCCCTAATATGTGAAATTAGTTAGCTCCGAGACGTATTGATCTAGTTAGTGAAGTTACAAGCTGCAAGATGGTTTTCGAGAGCAGGGACACCACTGCGGCCAGTTTTAGGGAGATGCCGACGGAGCCCAGTCCTCCGGCATCTCCGAGAAACTGGTCATAGAGGCACTCCCTAATATGTGAAATTAGTTAGCTCCGAGGCGTATTGATCTAGTTAGAGAAGTTACAAGCTGCAAGATGGTTTTCGAGAGCAGGGACACCACTACGACCAGTTTCAGGGAGATGCCGCCGGATCCCAGTCCTCCGGCATCTCCAAGAAACTGGTCATAGAGGCACTCCCGGTCCAGCCACAAAACGGGACTAACACTGAAGACATTTATTAATATTAAAAACTGAGACTACAAAACCGGGACTAAAGGCCACAAACCGCGAAAGATATCCTTCGGTCAAGCCACAAACCGCGAAAGACATGAAGTAGAGTTACATAATATGAGCATGAACTTCTTGGCATATGTCATTCCTTATGACCGCTTCAGACGTAACCATGGAGCATCTTCTTTACTTAACGGAATGCTTGGGTCAGTTTTCACTGTGAAGGGCGGAATTTCATCAAACTTATTATAATCTTCTGACATGTCTGTCTTGTCCTCGATTCCCACAATGTTTCTTTTCCCTGAAAGAACTATGTGACGCTTTGGCTCATCATATGATGTATTCGTTTGCATATTTTTCTTTTTTTTCGGTCTGGAGGACATGTCCTTCACATAGAAAACCTGAGACACATCATTGGCTAGGACGAATGGTTCATCTCTATAACCAAGATTGTTGAGATCCACTGTTGTCATTCCGTACAACTGGTCTATCTTTACCCCTTCCCCATTCAGGTTGATCCATTTGCAGCGAAACAAAGGGACCTTAAAAGAGACTCCATAGTCTAGTTCCCATATCTCCTCTATGTAACCATAATATGTGTCCTTTTGTCAATTCTCGTCTATTGCATCAAAGCGGACACCACTATTTTGGTTGGTGCTCTTTTTATCTTGGGCGATCGTGTAGAATGTATTCCCATTTATTTCGTACCCTTGGAAATTCAATACAGTATAAGATGGTGACGTGGCAACAGGTATAGCTGATCTCCAACAGTGGTGTCATTCAAGAGATGTGTCCGCATCCAACCACCGAAAGACTTCATGTGTTCATCTGTAATCCATGATTCAGGCTTCCCCGGGTTTTTGGAGCGTACAATATTCTTGTGTTCCTCGATATACGGAGCTGCCAAGGTGGAATTATGTAGAACTGTGTAGTGTGCTTTAGTGAAAGAATCCCCGTCCCTACATATCATTGCTTTCTTTCCCATCGTGCCTTTTCCACTTAGTCTTCCCTCATGCCGCGAGTCAGAAACACCAATCGGCTTAAGGTTAGGAATAAAGTCAACACAAAACTCAATGACCTCCTCTGTTCCATATCCCTTGGAGATGCTTCCTTCTGGTCTAGCACGGTTATGAACATATTTCTTTAAGACTCCCATGAACCTCTCAAAGGGGAACATATTGTGCAGAAATACAGGACCGAGAATGGCAATCTCTTCCACTAGATGAACCAGGAGATGCGTCATAATATTGAAGAAGGATGGTGGGAACACCAATTCAAAACTAACAAGACATTGTACCACATCCTTCTGTAACCTTGGCAGAATATCTGGATTGATTACCTTCTGAGATGTTGCATTGAGGAATGAACACAGCTTCACAATGGGTACTCGAACATTTTCCGGTAGAAGCCCCCTCAATGCAATCGGAAGCAACTGCGTCATAATCACGTGACAGTCATGAGACTTCGGGTTTTGGAACTTTTTCTCTGCCATATTTATTATCCCCTTTATATTAGATGAGAAGCCCGACGGCACCTTGATACTGTAAAGGACTTCAAAAAAGATTTCCTTCTCTGCTTTGGTAAGAGCATAGCTGGCACGACTTAAGTGACGCCCTTTATCCTTCTTGTTATGTGTATGCATGTTCTTTGGGTCTTTCATAATTTGTTGGTCCTCCCGTGCTTCAGGTGTATCTTTTGTCTTCCCATACACGCCTAGGAATCCTAGCAGGTTCACGCAGAGACTCTTCGTCACGTGCATCACGTCGATTGAAGAGCGTACACGCAGGACTTTCCAATATGGCAGCTCCCAAAATATAGATTTCTTCTTCCACATGGGTGCGTGTCCTGTAGCGACGTCGTTCAGAACTGATTGACCGCCGGGACCCTTTCCAAAGATTACTTCTATGTCCTTGACCATACCAAATACATCATCACCAGCAGGGAGTTTAGGCTTCTTCCGGTGATCTTCCTCACCTTTGAAATGCTTGCCTTTCTTTCTTACGGGATGATTGGTCGGAAGAAATCATCGATTCGCCAGGTACACAACCTTCTTGCATTTATGCAAATATGTACCTTCGGTCTTATCTAAACAGTGGGTGCATGCCTTATATCCCTTGTTTGTCTGTCCTGAAAGGTTACTAAGAGCAGGCCAATCATTGATGGTTACGAATAACAACCCTCGTAGATCAAATGGCTCAAGTTTGTTCTCATCCCACGCACGTACACCTGGTTTGCCCCACAACTGTAAGAGTTCTTCAACTAATGGCCTAAGGTACACATCAATGTCGTTGCCCGGTTGCTTCGGGCCTTGGATGAGCACTGGCATCATAATGAACTTACGCTTCATGCACAACCAAGGAGGCAGGTTGTAGATACATAGAGTCACGGGCCAGGTGCTGTGACTGCAACTCTGCTCCCCAAAAGGATTCATGCCATCCGTACTTAGACCAAGTTCCTTGCGTCACCTGCAAATTCTGGAAAGTCTCTCTCGATTTTTCTCCACTGTGACCCATCAGCAGGGTGTCTCAACTTCCCGTCTTTCTTACGGTCTTCTTTGTGCCATCGCAACAACCTGGCATGCTCTTTGTTTCTGAACATGCGTTTCAACCTTGGTATTATAGGAGCATACCACATAACCTTAGCAGGAACCCTCTTCCGGAGGGGCTCTCCCTCAACATCACCAGGGTCATCTCGTCTGATCTTATACCGCAACGCATTGCATACCGGGCATTTATCTAAATTCTCATACTCCTTACCGCGGTAGAGGATGCAGTCATTAATGCATGCATGTATCTTTTGCACATCTAATCCCAGAGGACAGAGAGTCTTCTTTACTTCGTAGGTACTCTCGGGAAGTTCATTATGTTTTGGAAACTTCGGCTTCATTATTTTCAGCATCTTTTCAAATGAGGAGTCAGTTAGACCACACTCTGCCTTCCATCGCAACAATTCCAGTGTGGTACCGAGATTTGTGCTGCCATCTTCACAATTTGGGTACAACAATTTTTTGTGATCTTCTAACATGCCCTCTAACTTTAACTTCTCATTTTCTGTTTCACAGTCTCGCTTTGCATCAGAAATGACCCTACCAAGTTCATCAGCCGGCTCATCTGATGCCCGTTCTTCACCTCTTTCCTATCCATTGTCTTCCATTGCAGTATCACTGTATTCAGGAAACATATGATGATAGTTGTTATCATCATCTTCTTCTTCACCATCTTCCATCATAACCCCTCTTTCCCCGTGCTTGGTCCAGCAATTATAGTTGGGCATGAAACCTTTCATAATCAGGTGGCCGCGAATGATTTTCGAGGAAGAGTACTCCTTGTTGTTCCGACATTGAACACATGGACAACGTATAAATCCATTCTCTTTGTTTGCCGTAGCCACATCGATAAATTTATCCACGCCTTTGATATACCCGGCTACGCGCCGGTCACCGTACATCCATTCCCGACCGTTCATTTGCATCATATAAGTAAGTTTATCAAAAAACAGGACATCATAAATAGTGAAATAACCAATTCACACCGACACATGAATTGTATCAATGACCTAGAAAAGATAAGATTGCTAACCTCGATCGAGGGAAATAAAGAGGAGAAAGCTCAAGTGCGTCTCGGACACCTTCTATATTTTTGTTCTATGAGAAATTCAACGGGATTATTCACTCAAACATTTCATCAAACACCTTCAATGCATGCATGAGAAAAAACTAGCACACCCCCTCACAACTTCCACCATTCGAAAAAACAGAGTGGAGGCAGAGGGGGTTGGGGCATTGCATTTATAGAGGGCAGGGGGTCTTTAGTCCCGGTTGGAGCCAGCAACCGGGACTAAAGGTGCGTGCCACGCCACGTGGCTGTGGCCAAACCTTTAGTCTCGGTTGGTGGCTCCAACCGGGACGTATTTCCCCTTACCAACCGGGACGCATGCCCCCTGGCCCCGTGCCCGCTCCAACCGGGACGCGTTCCAGCATTAGTCCCGGTTGGTGGCGCAACCGGGACAAATGCTCTGAGAGGTCGCGAACGGATAGCCCTTTTTCCACTAGTGTTTTTAGATAAATATATTAACATATATTACATCATTTTTTCATATTATGAAACTAAGTTTAAAAACTAATCTAATGGTACAAGTTAGTTAAAGTTTATTAAGTTTGATTGAAGACAAACTTAGACGTACACTTATTTCCGGACGGAGGAAATAACTACACTGCAGTGCCGCTGCGTCGATTGGCTGTCAATGCGATATGGTGTGTCGATGCGCGCGAGGCAACTACATGACATGCATGCATGATTCTGTCGCCTGCAGCCCGCCACGTCCAGCGCCCTCGTTAATGCATGCCACGCTCAGCCCAACGGTCAATAGAGTGTGCCATGCTGTACCGTATCTGTTCGTGGAAAAAATGATGCGAGCCAATCAGATTCCAAAATCATTGCTCCCACGGATCGCCAAGAGCTAGTCACGGAATCCTTCTAAGAGACGCGAATCAATCAGGTTGCAGAACAGGCCCTCCCACGGATCGCCCAGAGCCACCCACGGAATCCGTCTAGAAGACGCGATCGTACTGCCACAGTGTCGCGCTAGGGTTAGATCGATGTTCCTCATTTGGCCTTAGGGTCGGCGGGGTTTAGGAGGCAGTCAACAGGGTTTTCACAAGTTTGACCAAACATTCAAATATGCATAACTAATTCAAAAAAATCAAAAAATACAAATACTTCGCATGGTATCATATTATATGACATAGTTGTGAGGAAAAATATAAAACTTGGTACATTGATCATATCTCAAAAAAACCTTCACAAAATGACCTATCTCATCCGAGGTTTTCTGGCTTTCGGGTCAAATGACCAATGATATGGCTGGAATCAAGGCGTAATTTGTGATAATGTTCCCATATTGTGCATGCATGTGTATAATGGGATGACTAACTATGTTGTAGAAGGAAGTTTTCCTTTTCGATGCACAAAAAAAGGCATTTTCCATTTTTCTGAGTCCCGAAAACAGGGGGATGAAGCAACCACCAAATTGAAGTTTCAAAATGGTAACACCCTATTTTTAAAAAATAATAGACCACCTTGCATGTACAATGTCCCTACTTGAGTATCTCAAACCTTTTATTCCATCCCTGGTGAAAAAGACAAATCCTGCTGAATCGATTGGAAGCGGGTCAGATATGAACTATAGGTACATGTTATCATGCGTGTGATTTTTCACAAAAATCATTTTTAGGTTCACAACATGTTATTTCATCAGATATTCGATGCTAGTTTAGTGAGCCTCATCCCCAACCTAAGAATCTTTATGAAAATCCTTCACAAAGTTTGACCAAACATTCAAATGGGCACAACTAATTCAAAAAAATAAAAACCTTTGCATGGTGTCATATTATGTGACATAGTTGTGAGGAAAAATATCAAACTTGGTATGTTGATCATATCTCAAAAAACCCTTCACAAAATGACCTATCTCATCCGAGGTTTTCTGGCTTTCAGGTCAAATGACCAATGATATGGCTAGAATCAAGGCATAGTTTGTGATAATGTGCCCATATTGTGCATGCATTTGTATAATGGGATGACTAACAATGTTGTAGAAGGAAGTTTTCCTTTTTGACGCACAAAAAGCTATTTTCCATTTTTTGAGTGCCGAAAATGGGGGGGTGTGAAGCAATCAACAAATTGAAGTTTCAAAATGGTAACATACTATTTTTAGAAAATACTAGACCACCTTGCATTTACAATGTTCCAACTTGAGTATCTCAAACCTTTTATTCCATCCCTGGTGAAAAAGACAAATCATGCCGAACCCGGCGGACAAGGGTAGCTGGAGGCGCACAGCGCCTCGGTCTCCTCGAGGGTCAGAATGGCCCAGTAGTCGTTGTACATTTTTATAAGATAGGAAGGTGTGGATGTGTGGATAGCCATGGCGCGATCTCCCTATATATAGAGGGAAAGGGCGGGAAAAGATGGCGGGAAGGTTTGGGAAATGGCGGGAAATATCTTTAGTCCCGGTTAGTGACTACAACCAGGACTAAAAGCTCTCGTAAAAAGGAAAGGGCAGGAAAACATGGCAGGAAGCGGTGGAAAATGGCGGGAAATATCTTTAGTCCCGGTTAGTGACTACAACCGGGACTAAAAGCTCTCGTAAAAAGGAAAGGACGGGAAAACATGACGGGAAGCAGTGGGAAATGGCGGGAAATATCTTTAGTCCCAGTTAGTGACTACAACCGGGACTAAATGTATATTATATTAAGATTCTTTATATTTTTCTAATAATAGACATATTATTTGTTTTATTTGGATTTTTACAATAAAAAATATGATTTTCCAAAGTTTTATATTTGATTTGAATTAAAAAAAGAAAATTTACAAATGAAATAATTTATAAATGATGCAAACAGATGTATGGATATTATATTAAGATTCTTTATATTTTTATGATAATAATAGACATATTATTTGTTTTATTTGGATTTTTACAATAAAAGATATGATTTTCCAAAGTTATATATTTGATTTGAATTAAAAAAGAAAATTTACAAATGAAATAATTTATAAATGATGCAAACAGATATATGGATATTATATTAAGATTCTTTATATTTTTCTGATAATAATAGACATATTATTTGTTTTATTTGGATTTTTACAATAAAAGATATGATTTTCCAAAGTTTTATATTTGATTTGAATTTAAAAAGAAAATTTACAAATGAAATAATTTATAAATGATGCAAACATATGTATGGATATTATATTAGGATTCTTTATATTTTTCTGATAATAATAGACATATTATTTGTTTTATTTGGATTTTTACAATAAAAGATATGATTTTCCAAAGTTTTATATTTGATTTGAATTAAAAAATAAAACTTACAAATGAAATAATGTATAAATGATGCAAACAGATGTATGGATATTATATTAAGATTCTTTACATTTTTCTGATAATAATAGACATATTATTTGTTTTATTTGGATTTTTACAATAAAAGATATGATTTTCCAAAGTTATATATTTGATTTGAATTAAAAAGAAAATTTACAAACAACAAACCTGTCGCAGGTCGTGGCTCGACCGGGGAATAGAGGGTGCCTTCGCGCGCGAAGACGAAACGGCCGAAAAATACACTCTAGTCTCGGGCCATGGCTTAACCGGCGACTAGAGGGTGGGTCTTTAGTCACGGGTTAAGCCACGGCCCGGGATTAGAGACCCTCTTGTCTCGGCCGGTGGCTGGACCCGGGACTAAAGAGGTGTCCCTATATATTCCACGCCAAGGGAAGTGCTGCCCACCAGCACTTGGCATTCCTCGACGAAGACGAAGACGAAGCTTCACAGGCGTAGACGAAGCACAGACGCAGGGAGGTGCTGTCTGCCAGCCGGCCACTCCGCTTCGCCGCCGCCGCTCCGCCGTGTCGTGACGTGCCGCCGCTTCGCCGACGCATTTTTTCGCCCCGCCGCACGCCGCCGCCTCGCCGTGCGCGTGTGTCGCCGTGTCGTGCCGTGCTGCCTCGCCGCCTCGTCGGTGAGCTCGATCGAGAGGCCACGGGTGTTTTTTTTATAGTTTTTTTATAATTAGGATTATTATAATTAGGATTATATTACCACAAATAATATTAGGATTATTATAATTAGGATTATTGTTTTATCACAATTAATATTAGGTTTTTTTGTTTTAGTTATTAGGATTATTGTTTTACCACAAATAATATTAGGGTTTTTTTGTTTTAGTTATTAGGATTATTGTTTTACCATAAGTAATATTAGGGTTATTAATTAAGGTTTTTGTTTTTTTTGTTTTAGTTATTAAGATTATTGTTTTACCACAAATAATATTAGGGTTATTAATTAGGGTTATTGTTTTTTTGTTTTAGTTATTAAGATTATTGTTTTACCGCAAATAATATTAGGATTATTAATTTGTGTTATTAGGGTTATTGTTTTTTTTGTTTTAGTTATTAGGTTTATTGTTTTTTCTAACCTGTTTAACTCTCTTTCTGTTATAGATAATTAAGTCATGAATCCATCCGAAGATCCTGGTCGCATTGGTGAAGATTTTCTTCAGGGCATGATAAGAGGTGAAATTCTTCTTAATATTACTACCGGTGAAGATATTTTGCTCGAGGAAGAGATATCCTCATATCTGAATCCATCCGGTGATGGACTAGAGGAAAACCTAATGTACCAAGGGGAAGACCGGATGGACGAAGGGCAAACAAATAACAACAATAATGATGTCCCCTCGACAGGATCCGGCAAGGTACATATATATATATATATATAAAGCCTCGTGTTACCTCTATTCATTAACTAATCTAGATATATATTAATCACTCTCTCTTCTTCTTTTAGCCCACCGGATCGAAGCAATCGACAGCTCGAACGAA
Source organism: Avena sativa (assembly GCA_916181665.1). Lineage (NCBI taxonomy): Eukaryota > Viridiplantae > Streptophyta > Magnoliopsida > Poales > Poaceae > Avena > Avena sativa. The sequence continues at coordinate 375,952,138 of OV702279.1, read as the reverse complement.
ACGAGGGCCGAACAAAAAGTTGGATGGTAATCAGAGGTTCACCATCGAAGAAATAGATGATGATGGTGAACCGATTGCTCCAGAGAAGCACTGGAGGATGTTTATAAATCAATGCGGGGTGCTTGTTAGGGACAACCTGCCGATCACCATCCAAGAATGGAATCAGTCAAAGAAACCCGGTGAAGAATCCAACAGCTATGTCATCGATGATGCCAAAGATGACCTTTGGCAGAAGCTCATAGCGCATTTCATACTAGCTCCAGAGTATGAAGAATTTGAGGTAGATGATATTACCCCAAGGCCGGGTGGGCTTGCAAATAGAGCGAAAGTCAAGGAGTGGGCTCTGAGCAAGATGGTTGAACTGTACTGGAACCACAAGAAAAGTTTATACGCGAAATATGTCGCGAAAAAGAAAACTCTAGACTTCAAAGCAGTAAACGAGAAGTTGAGAGAACAGTGGCCCGATTTTGTACAGTACAAGCAATCTGATAAAGCAAAGGCAAAGTCGGCAAAAGAACGCGTTAAATGTTGCCCAAAATAAATACCATCATAAAATGGGGACAGGTGGCTACAAGAGTGTCGTCCCTAGGTGGGGAACTATGGAGAAGGAAATGAGGGCTAGAGGCGTCACTCCTGGTATAGATGGATGGCCCGAGAGGTCAAAGCATTGGTGGTACGGGCACGGGGGATTGTTGGACCCAGAAACAGGAAAGACATTATTTCATGAAAAAATTCTAAAACCCTCCCAAGACCTTGTTCAAGCAATGAACGATGCTCAATTGGGATTGTTCCGTCCCGAGAGAGAGAACGACGAGATGACACGCGCCCTATGGAATCCTGAAAAGGGAGGACGAACATGAGGCAAAGGCGCCGGTGTCTCGTGGAAGAAAGGGTTTCCTCAATACGATGCTAGTTACAGAAGCCGTCAGAGAAAGAAGGACCGGGAGGCAGACCGGATCTCCAGGGTAGAGCAGGACCTAGCTGATATGAAGAACCTCATGCAAGAAATTAGACAAAGGTCGCCGTCGTCAACTCACCCGCAGGCTGATGATCCTGCATTGGATCTTAGCCAGCGGAGAAGCAGTGTGGCTTCCATGGAGGTCGGGGCTGATGATCAAGCACTACTGGATGATGCACCGGCTCCTCGCTACCCCGTGGATAATGTCAGAGAGATGGCACAATGTCTACCTGGAGCACTCCATCATTCAATGATCAGCCAATGAACAACTTGTCCTTCAAAGATCCGTTCGGCACTGCTTTACCTTGTCTACCTGGAGCACTCCATCATTCACTTCCGATTCCACCTGGCTATGCTCGTGTCACGGTGGATGACATAGTGGAGGATTTTGCGGACCTAGAGATTGACATCGCTATGCCTGAAGGCCTTACGAAACTAGGAGATGTCAAGCGCAACATCATTCTATGGAAGAAGAAGTACATCAAGTTTCCAGGCTCGGCGCCAAGGTCACCGACTCCGAGGAATCCAAGTCCACCCCGCATCGAATATCGTCAATCTCCAAGTCCACCCCAACCCGATTATCATCAACCTCCAAGTCCACCTCGCCCCGCTAACGATCGCCGCAGCAGGAGTACACCAACTCGATCTCCGCCTCCGTGCAATACTCGATCTCTGCCTCCGCCTCCGTGCAGTACTACTACCTCGTCGAACAAATGAAAGGTCGACGCTCCCCCGCGCCCTAAATCAAAGAAAGGTCAAACGGCGAAGATAGTCGACATCCCGCCGACTCTTCCAAAGAGATCTTATGTCAAGACCGATGAGGAAACTAACGCGGATGTGGCTGCTCAACTTAAGGCGCATTTTGCACCTAAAAAGCATCAGTCAAAGACAGTATATGATGAAAAAAATAAAAAGTGGGCTAAGTCCTTTCTTAAGCAACCATCCCAGATATCGATGAATTTAGAATCAGACTATGACCGGGAGATTATTAAGCAAGCACAGAAGAAAAAAATCACAAGTGCAAAAAGCGGGAAGCAAGTTGCCCAGCTCGGAGCACAGAAGAATCAATTGGTCGTCCCGCTCAATGTCATTTTAGACCTCGACAAGGCCTTTAGAGCTGAAATGGATATGGACATGCAAATAATGGACCCCAGAGCCCGTAATAATGCTGCACTAATGGGCATCACTGTATCGCAAGCCAAAGCACTTGCTACCGAAGCAAATATGTCTCTTGGTCAATATTTAGGCTATGAAAATACGCTAGTGGGTCAGATAGTACGGAAGTATGTACTAGCGTAGAATATGTATACTTAAATATATGTTTGAAATTATACTGAAACACAAAACGAAAAAAGAACGAAATGGCAAAAAAAATGAATACACAATCTCTGCCGCGACAGAGAAACACACAATTCTCTGTCGCAGCAGGAAACCTTATAGTCCCGGGTGGTGTTACGGCCCGGAACTTGAGGGTTTCCGTCCCCGCGGCGCTGAAACAGCCACGTGGCTGTTATCAGTCGCGTGCCGTAGCGAGCCGGGACTAGAGGCGGGGGCTCTAGTCCCGTTTTGGCAGTCCCGGGCCCAAAACCGGGACTAGAGCCAATTGCGACCCGAGACTGGAGGCCCTTTTTTCACTAGTGAAAACTCTATTTATCAAAAAATAAAATAATATCCATCATACTACCTCTGTTTGAAAATATAAGATATTTTAGGTTTGTGAAGAAAATATATCTTGACTTTATTTTAGTGTATAGATTCGCTCTAAATCTAAGTGCGCATATATACTAATGAAGTCTAGATACATTTGCTTCAAAAAGCTAAAACATCTTATATTTTATAACTACAGAGGGAGTAGCATATAAGGGGATATATTGACCGGTGGGACAACTTGCACAATGCATGATTTTCATCTCGTCCTTAGCATACTATGACTCTATATGCATGACTCCGCATATATTGTTCCTAATCTCCGTCAACAAGTCTTCCCGTTCCGTCTTATCACCGAGTGCACACGATCAGTTTTGCAGTTTTACACGCGGTTTGAATCTACTCCCTTTTTTTTTATAATATAAGATATTTTAGCTTTGTAACATGAATGTATCTAGACCTTCTTTAGTGTGTAGGTCTACTTTGAATCTATACGAACCTATGTACTAAAACAATTCTAGATACATTTTTTCACAAATCTAAAATATCTTATATTTTGAGACGGATGGAGTAGTAGACAAAAAAAAAATGCAAACTGCACGCGGATGTGTCAGCGGTAAACATGCTAGGGCTATAAGTTAATTATGAACTGGCTTAGCAGCACAAGCGCATGATTGAGTATATACATACACAATATAAAAAATAACCACACTTCACTCACCGGTGGATCCATATATTCTCTTCAAGGTTAGATATACACACGGCTATTTGCCGTGTGGGCAAAAGACACGACAAAGATCTTTCAGAATACGGCAAAGGTTTTGCCGTGTGTATACACACGGCAAATGCCACACGACAATATTCATCACGGCAAAAGCCCTTTGCCGTGTGTTTTCTAAATAAGACACGGCAAAGGCTTTGACGTATGTCTTACGCGTAGACACGGTAATCCCGCGAAGATGACGGTGTCTATTCTTTGTCGTGTGTCTTTTTAAAAAGTACACGGCAAAGAAGTTGTCTTTGCCGTGTGTCTCCTTGAAAAGTACACGGCAAATAAACTGTCTTTGCCGTCTGTCATGTGGAAAAAGTACACGGAAATGAAACTGCCTTTTAAAAAAAATAAAAAATTCAATTTTGTTTCAAACTTTTTTGAATATTATTTACTTGATAATTTCATATAGCATATTTTAACTCTTTGTAAGTTAAATATTAGGTTAAATTGCACTCATAATCAAACTTTCCCTATGGTCACCCATCCTAGCACTATTCTAGCTCTAGCACGCTTAACTTCTTTGTTCCTTCCGAATGAGCCTTCGAGAAAGAAATCATATCTTGTTGATAATACTTTCATATCAATCCTATTAACTCTTGGACCATGATGTCACACATCTCAGTTTTAGATTCCAAACAATTATTTAAGTAAATAATAATGAAAAGTAATAATAATCTTGAATCCAAATAAAAAATTACATGATTTTATTTTATTTCCTTTTTCTATTTAATATGGGATAATTCATATATTTAAATCCGTAAATCAGAATTCGACAAATAAAATGTCCAAATTGATCAGAAAAATGTGAGGAATACAAATATGAAATCCATATAATCTTGTGAAAATGGGGTGGTATCATTTTGAATTATCCATTTGGTGGTTGCTTCATAAAACCTCCCGTTTTTTACGCTCGGAAAATGGAAAATGGCTTTTTGGTGCGGCGAAAAGGAAAACTTCCTCATGCAACATTGTTCGCCATTCCATGATGCACATGCATGCACAATATGAGCACATTATCACAAAATATTTCTTGATTCTAGTCATAACATTGGTCATTTGACCCGAAAGCCAGAAAACCTCGAATGAGATAGGTCATTTTGTGAAGGTATTTTTGAGACATATTCAATATAACAAGTTTGATATTTTTCCTTCCAACCATGTCACATAATATGACACCACACGAAGGTTTCGCATTGTTTCGATCGTTTTTGAATTTTGTATGACTCTTTTAAACTATCTACAAACTTTGTCGAACGACGGGTATGAAGATTCTTAGCTCGGAGCTGAGCCTCTCTAAACTATTATTGGATCTCTAATGAAATAGCATATTATGAACCTAAAAATTATTTTTGTAAAAAATCATGCCCATCCAATCATGTACTTGTAGTTCATATCTGACCCACTTCCAACCGATTCGGCAGAAATTTATCTTTTTCACCTGGAGTGGACGGAAAGGTTTGAGATCTCCCGTTGGGACATTGTCCATTTAAGGTGGTCTATTATTTTTAAAAAATAGGGTGGTAGCATTTTGAATTAGCCATTTGGTGGTTGCTTCATAAAATCCCCCGTTTTTTACGCTCGAAAAATGGAAAATGGATTTTTGTGCGGCGAAAAGGAAAACTTCCTCCTGCAACATTGTTCGCCACTCTATGATGCACATTCATGCACAATATGGGCACATTATCATAAACTATGCCTTGATTATATCCATAACATTGGTCGTTTGACCCGAAAGGCAGAAAACCTCGAATGAGATAGGTCATTTTGTGAAGGTTTTTTTGAGACATATTCAATATAACAAGTTTGATATTTTTCCTTCCAACCATGTCACATAATATGACACCACGCGAAGGTTTCACATTGTTTCGATCGTTTTTGAATTTTTATGACTCTTTTAAACTATCGACAAACTTTGTCGAACGACGGGTATGAAGATTCTTAGCTCGGAGCTGAGCCTCTCTAAACTTTTATTGGATATCTGATGAAATAGCATATTATGAACCTAAAAATGATTTTTGTAAAAAATCATGCCCATCCGATCATGTACCTGTAGTTCATATCTGACCCACTTCTAGCCGATTCGGCAAGAATGTGTCTTTTTTACCTGAAGTGGACGGAAAGGTTTGAGATCCCCCTGTTGGAACATTGTCCATTTAAGGTGGTCTAGTATTTTTGAAAAATGGGGTGGTAGCATTTTGAATTAGCCATTTGGTGGTTGCTTCATAAAATCCCCCGTTTTTTATGCTCGGAAAATGGAAAATGCCTTTTTGGTGCGGCGAAAAGGAAAACTTCCTCCTCCAACATTGTTCGACATTCCATGATGCACATGCATGTATAATATGGGCAGATTATCACAAACTGTGCCTTGATTCTAGCCATAACATTGGTCATTTGACCCGAAATCCAGGAACCTCGAATGAGATAGGTCATTTTGTGAAGGGTTTTTTGAGACATAATCAATATATAAAGTTTGATATTTTTCCTAGCAACTATGTCACATAATATGACACCACGCGAAGATTTCGCATTGTTTTGATCGTTTTTGTATTTTTTATGCATGTTTTAAACTATGATCAAAATAGCGAGCATGAAGATTCTTATTCAATATAAATATCTAATATTTGAGTGTGCATAGATAGATCTTATTTTTCTGCAAATTTTAATATATTATTTGTATTTTTCTGAATTAGAATGATTTTTTTATGATTTTCTAAGAGTAATGTGATAAAAGGCAAAAAAAAGAAAAAAAAGAAATTTGCCGTGTGTACTACGGAATACACACGGCAAAGGCCCTTTGCCGTGTGTACTACGAAATACATACGGCAAAGGGCCTCTGTCGTGTATACTTCAGAATACACATGGCAAAAGACCGGCGAGGGCACACGGCAAAGAGACCACCGTCTGCGGCCGTTAGCTCCTCCCGTTAAATGGACCTGTAGGGTCACGGGTCCCACCTTATTGCCGTGACAACACCTATGCCGTGTGCCGTTGTCGACTTTGCCGAGTGTATTTTCTTTGCCATGTTCCTTTATGGGTCTTTGCCGTGTATATTTCTTTGTCGTGTTCTTTTTCAGAAATTTGTCGTGTTCACGTACTTTGTCGTGTATTTTCTGAGTTACACACGGCAAAGACAGACTTTGCCGTGTTCCGGTTCGTTTGGCACACGGCAAAATACGTGTCTACACGGCAGCGACATTTTTCCCCCTAGTGGATGCACCTCCGACAACTTGCACAATGCATGATTTCATCTCTTCCTCGGCATACTATTTGATATCCTTCTCTTGTTCGATGTTCATGTTAATAAAAAATCAGTCTTATCATATAATAGGGTTTAATTTGCACGCGAGAACAAAAACCATCCGTAACTTCCTATCGTTACATACATACATGATCGTAATGAAGTTGACATATACCTTCATTTTAATCAGTTTCTATGCACACGTCCAAATGTACAAATCATGTACTTTTACTCTGTTTGTATCTTTCCTATTGATTGAACAAATCAAAGAAAGCAAATCCTATATACTAAAATCCAAAGGTGAACGATCTATATTCCATATTTTTGTCAGTGTGATAACAAAAAAATTTGCTTTAAGTCCCAAGGAACCCGCAAGTTTCATCATACTTTTCATAGTTTACCATATCCAAGAGCAATATGTATCCTATTGGATGGACCAACTTTAGATCAATTACTCTCATCCGACAGATCTATAAACCTCACCATCTTACATCTACATGAATTCAATATCTCGCAATTTGATTTTTTTGTTATATATTTTGAAATGGACAAAAAAATCATGTGTGTAAATTTTCCTAAAAAACTACGTTGATAGTCATGTTTAATTTCTATAATTTAATTTTATAGGCCCAACCAATATCTAAAGCAACAACATCCCGAAATAAAAAAATTAGCTACAAAAATGATGAGAGAGAGAGAGAGAGGGAGGTGCATGGAGGTGAAGGCACCGACATTGGTAACTTAGCATGAATTGCAAGAACCATTGGTATTATTAAAATTTTAATATTAGGGAAACATGGTTGTTGCTGAGAGAAATTAGCTTGTAAAATTATGACACAAATACACTAGCTTGCCGATTGGTGCATGGTGCAACAGGGTCTTGACTCTGGTGGTACTATCTGGCATCGGGCGGCGTCGATGGAAGGCCTGCAAGATCAATGTATTGATCCATCCTGAAGATGGATCGAGAGAATACATGGTGACGATTTCTGGATCATTCACGTACGGTGAGCGTCAATGTTTTGCAGGACCGGTTTTTGCTCATGCGAGCTGTGGATGGTTTCGAGATGCCTCCAAATTTAGATGATGAGGTCAAGGTACATGTTCCGATCATGGACACCCCTATTACTAGGTGCTACTACTAGGAAAAGGCTTATAACCGCATGGATATGGTCGGCGCATAAAAAATGACGTGCGTCGGTGCTAACCGCCGCCGTATCACGCACCCTGCGCTGGTGATATTGCCACTACTATCGGCGGATCATCGTCTCGCTGCGCCGGATAGTAGATCTGTCATATCTGGACCTGTGCACGCCCATACAGCCGGCGCAATAGCCATATTGGTGCGCTGGCGGTATAATACTATCGCAGGGACACCGATGTGGCTATGCGCCAAAGATACAGAACCACCAAATCTGGCCAACAGGCCGGCCTGGCACGGCCCCGGGCCGGCACGCGGCACGGCCCGCCGTGGCCCGCCAGCCTGGCGGCCCGAGCCCGGCCCCGGCGCTACACGGGCCGACCCGCGGCACATTTGGCCCGCTGGGCTTGTTCTGACCCGTTATGTCTGTTTTGTCTGTTTTTTTCGATTTGAATCCGAAAAAATGCTAAAAATGTCAAAAAAATGCAAAAAATAGTAAAATGACATAAATTTTTATATGGGATAAAAACTGAGCTTTATTGATGTTGCCTCATTAAAAAACCTTACATTTCTAGCAAGGAAAAAGAGTACAACCGCTCGAAAAGAAAAGAAAAATTACATGAACTAATTAGTTCCCTCGAACTTGTCTCAGATGAAACTCGACATGCCTGTGCAAGTGACCAGTTCCATGTCCAGATGAAGATACGGTCGCATCTATTGCACCTAACTTGGTGCACTTCGACACCATCTATCATAACAAATTCTTCATCGTAGTCCTGCTCCCAAAGGTGGCGTCTTCTTCTTGGTTGATTGGGGTTGGGGGGTATCGGTTGGTTGGGATTTGGTTCAGCAGCCATGAGAGTGGTGGTGTGGAGAATGAGAGTGGTGGTGTGGAGAATGAGAGTGGTGGGTTGCTCTATTTAAAGGGAAATATGGAGGAAAAAGGAAGGGAGGGGCAATATGGGGATATACGATTTACAAATTCCCGCCCTTGCCCTTGCCCTTGGCCTGCTCCTTCTCCTAGGCAGCTCTCGCCTTTTTACCGAAAGGCGGCATGAAGTCATCATCGTCATCCTCCACTGATGCCTCACCCTTACCCTTCGACGATGCCTCGTCCTTGCCCTTCGATGATGCCTTTTTCTTGGCCTTCTTGGCCTGCTCCTTCTCCCGGGCAGGTCTCGCCTTCTTCTCGAAAGGCGGCATGAAGATATCATCTTCGTCCTCGCTCTCTTCTATCCACAACGAAGGTTGATCAATAAACCTCTCTCTCGAAGCTTCACTACCAAATTTCAGCTTGGTCCACCTTGCATTGATCCTGAGAAGTTCTTGTCGTATTTCCTCAGATTTCCTCGATGGTCACCCTTTTGTACATAATGCCTCACCCAACTCATTGAGAAAAACATCACTACCGATGAGTTCCTCAAATGGAACTTGGATCTTGTTTATTCTAAAATTTCTAGCAAAACGCAAAAGGTGTTCAGACATCAGGGGTAAAAAACTACGATCGGATGGAAAACTCGACATGTTGGCATGCTTACTCACCTTAATGGATAGGTGGGTTTTATAGACTCGGAAGAAAAGGGTGGGAAGGAAAGGGAGACAAGTTTGTATGGGGATAAAAATTGGCCTTCATTATTAGCTGCCTCATCAAAACCTTCCATCCCTGGGAAGGGAAAAGAGTACAGCTGGCTCTAAAAAGAAGAGAAAATTACACAAGAGAATAAAAATTACAAAGAGATTAAAAAATCCTACAACTAAGTTTCGTCTTGGTCTTCAGTCCACCGCATAGCTTCGAACGCGGCTATCAGTTCTGGGTTCTCGGTGGTGTGCTGGGCTCTTCTTCTGGCTAGTTCTCCATCTTTGACAGACATCAGTGTTTTCACCATATCTGGAGTGAGACTAGTTCTTCTATCATCAATTATTCTCCCAACAAGACTGAAAGCAGACTCCGATGAGACAGGCACAGATAGCACATCCCGTGCTAATATGGAAAGCACCGGATATGTTGACCTTTTCTCCTGCCACCACTGAAGTATGTCGAAGTCGTCGTCATCATCATTTGTAGCAAGTACTGCACTGTTCAGATACTTTTCTAACTCCCCTCCACCTTGAAGCACGGGAGTTTGTGTGGATGAGCTCGGCGTGGCCGTGGAAGTACCAAATATTTTGCCCCACACTTTTTTCTTACCCATACCGGCTGCCGGTACCGCCGGAGGTCTATGTGCCACAACTGGGCCATACTTAAGCTCGTACTTAGAATAAACATCCTGCAGCTTGTCCTTGACATCAAGTGAATATTGATCATAGCTAAGATTTACGGTTAAACTTAAGAGCGAAAGAACCCCACTAAGCCCTTCCATTTTAGCCCTAGGATCCAAAATAAATGCGATAACATAGAGCAAAGGGATAGTTTGCCAATATTTGAGATATTTTTGTTTCATGTTATAGATAGCTACTAGTAAGGTGGCATCATTTTCATACTCTTTTAGGTGTTGGGCAATTTCTAAAATATGATGCACAATCAAATGAGATGTGGGATAATAAACCCCACATAAAGTGACAGTTGATTCATAAAATATTGCAAGAAACTTAAAGATTGATTCGGCAACATGCCAAGTAGCTTCACCAAGTAAAGGTTCCCCGTCATTTTGATGAAAATTTGCATTAACAAATGCGGAAAATTGAACTTGGTCACGTATAACTAACTGAAGCATCAGATATGTAGAGTTCCATCTAACCGGCATGTCTAGATGAAGACCATGGCATGTTACATTAATAACAGCACAATAATTTCTATAGTCTCCAAGTCTAGTATTAGAAGCATTCAACCATGATATTGCCAAACGCAATTTATCAATGTGTGGTTCTAGGTCATCTAAAGCACTTTTAGCAATAAGATTAATTATATGACAATCACAACGTTGATGAAGTAGGAATTTTGATGCATATACTTCAAATATAGGAATTAGAGTATTCATTGCAGTAGTATTTGCAGAAGCATTATCCAAAGTTACTGCAAATATTTTGTCGGTAAGACCAAATTCAGTAACAACTTTAAGTATAGCATTAGCAATATTCACACCATTATGTGATACATCGATTAACTCAAATCCTATTATCCTTTTTTTAATTCCCATGATGAGCTAACATAATGAGCAACAACAGTAATATAATCTTGCTTATCACAACCACTCCAAATATCAGAAGTTATGGAGACTGAAAAAGTTGACGATACTAATTGTTCTTTCATAGCGGCACGACCTGCTTTGGCTAGCCTTTTCATATCCCTAGTTGTAGTTTGTCTAGAGACTGGTGTAAAACTAGGGGTGTGAGCAGTTCTAATATATTCAACAAAACCAGGAGACTCGCCAAACCCTAATGGTAAATCGTTAACGGCAATCAATGTTGCGAGAGCATCTCTTTGACGAGCTGAATCATAGACAAATGTACCTCGGGAGGTGCCGTCGGGGTTGAAGTTGATCCTGCTCTGGATCGCCGCGGCCTCTCCATCTGCCCTGGCGTGGGTCGTTGCGTGCCTCGTCATGTGGCCGTTCCCTCCTCCCACCTGCAAAGCAAACTTGCTTGAGCAACCCGAATGCAAGCACCGAGCTCTCATCTTCGTCACACCTTCGACGTCAACATATTCTTCTTCCTCAAAGTGCTGCCAGATGCTCGAGGTTTTTTCCGCCGCTTGCTACCGGTAGAGGTGAAAATTTGGCTAGCAGAAGTGGTGGATGTATCAGGAGAACTTGTGTTTGATGGTGTTGGTTGCTCGAAGGGGGTATATGGATATTGCATGGTGTCGATGTTGTCATTGCCGTGGAAGGGAGAAGTATTGAAGTCGGAAGGAATATTGATATCGACCCCCAAATCTTCGGGATTGAAAAGAAACTGGTTGGGATTAGCCATGTGTTGGTGTAGGATATGAGAGAGGGGTTGGATGGTGTGGAGATTGAGAGGGGTGTGCTGCCCTTTGTATAGCAAAAATTTGATCAAATTCGGACCAAAAAACCCTTCCCAATGACCTAAAACCCTAAAAATACAAAAAAAAACGGACCAAAATACCCTCAAACCCTAACCAAACAGTCCAAATGTTAAAAAAACGGCCCCTGCCGGCGCCCCTGCTCCCCCCGCTCCCCTGGGCCCGCCATCGATTTCAAAAACGCCCCCCGCTCCCCCCCGCTCCCCGAAATTTGAAAATTCCCGCCCAGCCCCGCCCCCACTCCCCCTGGCTCCCCGCGTGGCGGGCCGTTGGCGTGCCTGGCGAGCCGGCCCGCGTGCCGCCCTTAACGGGTCGTGCCGTGCCTGGCCCACGTGCCTGGCCTGCCGGCACGGACACGACACCCGCGTGCCACGGGCCGGCACGGGCCCGCCAACCACGTGTCGTGCCGGGCCGTTTTCGACGTGCCGCGGGCCAGCCCGCCCAGACACGGCCCGTTGGCCAGATTTGAGAACCACCGCCAGGTCGCCTGAACGCCACACCGCATCGTGGAGATCCCGCCTCCCTCATGTCATCTCTAAGGGTGTGCAAAATTTGAAACCGGTGAAACTGTGATAAACCGGCTTGGTGAGGTTAGTTTATTTCATCTATCCATCTATCTATCTATCTATCTATCTATCTATCTATACTATAATTTGTCTAGAGGTGGTTTTCGTCGTAGGCATATTTTCGTCCGTCGTACCAAACTTGGTCCGTCGCCCGTCAGTATCCCGTAGTTACACGAGTTTAGCGGTCCGGGCTTCGCTAGGAGTCCGCGTAGTAGAGCCCATTGCGGCGTTGCCCCAGATGTCGGGCTTCCTTGCGTTCTGCCCGACGAAACAGCTGATCGATCCGTCAGGGACTGAATATGAAGGATCCCTGTCCGGCTACTGCGTGCATGGACAAATCCCCCATGGCCCATACACACGGGTTCAGGTGTATGTTAGCCATAGGCAGCTTCAGTTGTTGGGTCAGCTAATTGCATAGCTAATTAATTAGCAGACTATTAGCAGACGAGGCGTGGCGTTTTGGCTATATGTTTCCGGTTTTTGAAAATTAACAAAAAATTCCACACGTGCATTTTAACATTCTATGTTCACAAAGTTGTTTCATGGAAAACCAAACTGATATGTTTTGTGTCATGTGTAAAAAAACAAAATTTGACGCTAAAAATATGGGTAATAAGACATTTCTTTGTCTTCTTCATACATGAAAAAACAAAGATCAATTTTTCGTGAAACTTGACGTGCACAAATATAATATCGAGATGTACGCGCCAAATTATTTTTTGAAATTTAAAAAACATTCAGCCTGCTGGAACATATGCACCCAAGATCAAAAGTGGGTTTTCCACTATTAGCCCATAACTTAGTATGGTAACCGGCAGCATGCACACATATCTTGCCATTTTCTGAACGTGGATGGAGATGCTTTTGATACATGGAGAAATCCTGAATTTTGTATCAAAACATAAGTAAGTTGAGGAAAAAAAGAACTGAGGAAATTGAAAAGATGATGTTTCGGTCACTGAGAAGAAGCTCCATCACTCAGAAGAGGCTCCGTCGTTTAATAAGTATGTACCATGCCCTCGCTTTTCCGCATCTCCCCGGGCATGGGAAGCGGCGGCGACGGTCGCTATCAGGAGTAGTGGAGCGGCGGCGGCCACCTGGAAGCAGAGGGAGTGATTACTGTGGCAACTAGCTATGACCTCTCTCCTCGGGCATTGCTGTTACAAAAGCACATCGATTTAGCTCCTCTCTCGGACTCCACTCGCCGTTGTGGGTGGAGTATCTACAGGGTGAAGCCCTATTGAAAGTGGCCAATGACGGAAGACACTGGCACAAACATGTAGCGGCGGGACGACCTGGCCATGTAGTTGAGATGTCGGGCATGTTGTCCATGCCTACGTAGAGCTTGCATGGCGCCGCTAGGTCGTGGTTGTGTAGCCCATCTTGTTGCTCTTCGCCTAACGCTCTAAGTTGTGTCATTACCAATTTGAAGTTTCAAGTGGAGGCGTATGTGGTCGGAGACAGACAGCGTTGGCTCCCTGACTACCACGTTGAAAGCAAACGAGATTTTTTTATATAAACATTGGAACATGGGAGCTAAATCTAAAACAAAACCTATTATATTTCAAGATGGTACAAACCAAAATCTAAAATAAAATGTAAGAATATTTAGTGCTAAAAACTACACCATATTGTATTCTAGTTTTGTGAGCACATATTGAATTATTTTAGAACCATTGCAATGTACGGGCACTTTTGCTAGAAATTATTCTCTGCCATTTGATTAATCATTTTCTAGATAAATCTTTTACATTGTAGATGTTCCATTTTTTCCGTAAATTTTTTATTAAGCTTTACAAAATTTGGTTTTAACTAAACCCTGAATGCAATGTAATTTTGAACAAAGGGATAGTAAATATGGATTTTCATGTGTTAATTTTTATGCTTATCAAATAAAAATTAAAAAGACCGTAACAACGCACGGGCATTCAACTAGTTTTACAAAAAAATCAACACATCCAGTTTATTGGAAAAAAAAAATACTAAGTCCAAACCGGTAAAACCAGGAAACCGTATTTGCCCAGGCCTATCGTCTCTCCTCTCCCAGCGCTGCATCCCTCCTCTCTCGATCCCCTCCCCTTCACCCGACGCCTCCTCTCCTCCCGGCCACCCCACCCGAACACCGGCCACCGGAGCAGCCCTCCCCGGCCACCCTCAACAGTGGGTACCCTGCACTACCCCTTTCTCCCGTGACCCCATCTCTCCCCGACTCCTCCCCTTTCTCTCCAGCCCGACGCCCTGTTGTCCGGCTTGGCCCCAGCCGGCCCCTTCCATCCGCCGTCTGCTATGCTCCCCACCGCCCTCTCGCCACCCTCCGACCATCTGCACCCCTGGACGCGAAACGCTAGAGGACCGAGCACCAGCAGGAGGAGGGGATCCCGTGGCAATGGCCCTGGCGGCGGCGGGGATGGCGAAGCAGAGACGACGGCGGCGCCTCGGACGCCAACTGCGGGGAGGCGTTGTTTGTCCTCGTGCAGGTCGAGACGAAGCTCGAGACCCTTCCATCCGACCTCGCTTCCGCCATCGAGGGCGACTGCATCACGGGCGAGATCGTGCGGCGCTTCGCCGACATGGACTCCTCGCCGCTGCTCCGCTGCCTGATGCAGTTCCGCGGGTTCAGGGAGCGCCTCCTTGCGGACGACCTCTTCCTCGCCAAGCTCGCCATGGAGTGCCGAGTGCGGCGTCGGCGTCATGGCCAAGGTCTGTCCGTCGGATGTTTCCGACATTTTCTGTTCTGATCTTCAGAAAATGAAATATCGTGCCTCTGTTTCGATCGTCGTGTGTAATGCTGCCTGATCTGACGCTTGCCTCTTGTTTGCTCAGACCGCACCGGAGTTTCAGAAGAGAGGGGAGAACTTCGTCAATGAGATTGACGTCGTCATCTCTGATGTGGTATGTATATGCTTCTGCTCCTGCTTCTGCTGAATTCAGACAGTTTACATGTTCCTAGATGCATAAATAACCTTGACACATGAGATCAAACAGAGTAATGAACCCGCTGGGGAACGCAGAATGCGTATCAAACTGTCTTCACGTGATCATTCGTTACCCAATGCTAACTTCATTTGAAATATTATTTGTGGCTCAACTATAATGCGTGTTGCTAATAAGTGCAATGATATTTTGAAGATAAAAAAAAAGAAATTATGATCACCAGAGCACTGTATGCTCTCTTGCCAAGTGTTAAGATTCCATCTTGTTAGAAACATGAGTTTGATCAGTTCTTTTGCTATGCTATAATTCACAACTACATGCGCTGCCATATAATTCACAACTACATGCACTGCCATATAATTCACAACTACATGCATTGCCATATAAGATGCAATCTGGTAGGTTTGCTCATAGATTTATCTTTTTTTTGTTACTATGCCTAGCTCATCTTGTGTGATTAGGGATTGTCTGAGCATTTTTTTAGCAGTTTGGATGGTTCATTTCTATTTGGGTGACACAGAATAAATGCCAATCATCATTGCACTAACATATATATTACTCTGTTTCATTTCATTGAGGCCTACTCTTTCATTCGTTTTCTTTGGAGACAAAGTTATCTGGCAGATGGTGGAGGTTGGGACGAATTTAGACACTGGCTGGGTGAAAACGTCATTGATTTTGTAAGCAACCACTTATGCTTGGTTGTTTTCAGGTTGTTTCTTCTTTTGGTCACTTGACTAAAATACAACACGCTGATTCCTTCTTAGTGTAGTTTATTCTTGCCAAACAAGGAAGTGAAATAGATGACTATCTGCAGTTGTACATATCTCTACATCTTACTGCAAGTGGTTACAAAGAATAGATCACTTAATTGCACTTGCTCCCTACATCTTACTGCAATTGTACATATCTGCAGTTCTACACTTATTCTTTCTTGGTAACCAAGCACTTGCACGACAAATTTTATTAGACATTCCTTTTGGTTTGTCTCTAGAAAAAGGTGTTCTCTGTTTCGATGTTGGAATTCACGTCTACACTTTCATTTGCACTGGTTCTAATGGAAACTGAATAATTTGGACGCTCAGTCTAAATGGCAGCAAATCAGCAGCAAGTGGCATCGATCAGGAGCAAAACAGGCAAGTCAACAACATATTTAGAGGGAAATGGAAACCACGGAAGAAACTTGTGAATACCACTCGACCTGGTGAGATTACAAGCAAAATATATAGCAACCATGAACTCTTCATCATGAAACTAAAACGAGCATTACGTACACACAGGATTAAAAAAACAAGTACATGCTGAAGCTTTCAATGTCGTAACCAAATTAAGGAAGAGTAACTACTGGAGGCTTAAACATCAGCAGGAGCACCATGAGTGGCAGCAACGGCGTCCTCGTCCATACCCCCGATATGGGCGAGCAACGCCCATAGGAGCGTTACCAGCTCGCCGCCCCGGGCGACTGCCTCCGCGTGCGTGTCGATGTTGTCACATGCAGCAGCGACACAAACGATCGTCTCCGACCAGAATTCGGCGAGGGCCTTCCACGCCACCTCTTCTCCTCCGGGCAGCTCCGCCAGCCGCCGCCCGAGCTCTGCGCCGTCCTTGAGCACCTGGTGCTTGGAGCGGGCGCTCAGCAGCCTGACCAGCCACTGATCCTCCTCTTCAGGCGCCATCGATGTGGTCGTGTCACCACAGTTGAGGACACATGTGGCGTCCTTCTTGACTGCCTTGTATAGGCTGCTGCACCACAAGGCGTCGTCCGGGAGTAGCTCTGGAGCGTAGGCAACTAGGTAGGCGCAGTAGCGCGACAGGTGAGTGGTGACGGTCTCAGGGTTGGAGAGAGGCTGCTTGTGGCACCGTGATCTCACTTCAAGGATGCTTGTGGCGATGTGGCACACGAGCATGGCATCAGCTGCGCCCTTGGCCCCGTGGAATGTCCAGACAGGGTCATTGTTGTCGCCGACCTTTAGCTGCAGAGGAGTTGCACCATTTCTTGGGCATCTGATTTGCTGGTAGCTTCTAACCGTGCCGACAATGGCGGCCTTCACGGATCTTGGTACCTTCTTCTGGTCAGGCAGATGAGCGAGACGTCGAAAAAGAGCCAGCGGGTTTCTCCTTCCATGGAGCACCAGGATTGAGCACTGGTTCATCTTGTCCTCCCAATGCTCCATCAGCTTGCATCTGGTGTGTAGAACAAGTCCAACACATTTACGGATCGTCGCAGATTGCTGCCAAAAACTATGATTCACATATCCACAAATCAGGCCTACTTTAGTCCAGTTAGAGCAGACATAAGAAGCAATCTCCCTTACTTCGACCAGCACAACTAGTATAGCAAGTAGAAACGCTGGCACAACATCAAAGTACAGTTTTCCAAATGACAAATGAGATTTACTCTGATGCATATATATAGGACCGGATTCAGTATGACAATTCACATGATAACAGACAATCTGTGGGTCGCCTAGGAAACCAGAACCACTATCCGAGGCACCCATTAGAAAACCGAAGATGAGAAGCAAGCAGTAGGCAATGCTTGAGAGTGAGATAGATACGGTCAAGATGGGTAGCCAACTCTTTGAATAAGAGATTGGGAGGGATGTGTAATAGTAATCCTGAAGAAATGAAAGCTCATGTGCAATCACGCCAAGGACCCTTTCATCATCACTATCCTTGAGCAAAAGATCTCGTATAAAGTAGCTAGCTTTCATAAAGCCAGCTTCACTAGGTGTGTACTTTGCAAACCGACACCGCAATAGCTTGAACAATGCAAATGAAAGGCACAAATCTTTGTATTTCTTCGTTGGCCTTGGAAGCACTGTGTCATCAAACTGCCATATTTTGTCAATGGTCACTAAGCCGTTGTTGTTCACCCCTATCAAGCTGTAGCCATGAGAGTGTTTCTCGACTAATATAGTGCTCTCTCTCATAACTATGAGTGGAGCAGGTACATGCTGACTTCTTAGATCAGAATGATTATCTCCACATTGCAGCTGCTCCATGTATCCAACAATGAGACGAGGATTGCGTCCAAGCGCTAATGATCTTCTGGCCTCGTACCATGCATAGTACTTGAAAAGCATTTTGGCCAAGATAAGAGCATAAGGCAGGAAAAATATGAGACATGTCATCACACGATAAACCATACGATGACGTTTCAAATATCCAAATTGTGCGAGTCTTGGTTCTATGGTGATGTAAGCGAGATAGGAAGTCCATACTGCTTGAACAAGCTGCACGGAAGGGGGCGCAGTACTTCGACCTTCTCTAGAATCACTGGCGACTATTGCAGTCGCATTGGTACCAATGATCTGAACAAGACCAATCCATAACATGGCCATCTGTATATGGACGCCCGCATCACATTTTGCTGTTATGACTCGGTTGTCTTCTTTATAAATGGTGAAGGTGTATGGATTTTCTAAGGTGGAGACAACATAGGAGAGGATGGGTAGGAACAAGGTGGTGGCTCCTAGGTATAGGAAGCGGATCAATGGATGGTGGCGATAGCGATGTGCATAGGTGCCTATCCAGGCTATGAGTCCCATCAACATGGTGTTTGCCACAATGAGAGTGTCGACACGGAACACAAACCCCCGCACGCGCTTGGAGAATAAATCAAATTCATCATCGAGGCAATCTTGGGTGAAATTTCCAGCCATTATATAAGTTGACCTGATTATCAAATTTGAATGTTAGTACAAGTTGTTTGTTGAGGCAGTTGTGTATACAGCATTTAACAATATTATTATGCACCATTCAGACCACCAATATGTACCAATCCAAACCAGGGTAATAGGGTTTCTTATCACTATGACAAAGGTCGACGGGGTTGACCATAGTCAAATGACCATACCAACCTAGGTTTCCAGAAAAAAAAACATATCCACAATATAGGAAGACAGTTAAAGTGTCCGTAAATTTATAATTTATTGGGTGAAGTTTGACTCTGTTTGAAGATTGTGTGCAGACAAACTCATTGTTTTAGACCACCGCCACCCCCGAGCCTCCATAATCCCTCCCCTTTTGTGTATAATAATCATACAAACGTGTGAAACAATATTTAGTTTGCAGTCGAATTATAAATGAAATGAGTTGCCTTAGTTTTTACAAAACATAGAGCTAGAGTGTACGTGTCTATATAAAGAGTAAAAGGAAATAAATAAATAGTTGACTCATTTCCGTGTCCGAGTCAAATGGTTACTTACGAAAAAAAAGGTTACTAACAGATTAAACAAGAGTAGTAAGACTCGGACTGAAACAAAGTATATAAACAAATAGATCAAGGCCGCCACATGGTATATGTGGTGAGAAATCTAAAAAAACAATTAATATCAAACAAATAGATCAATGCTAGTTAAGATTTACCTCACAAGGTGGCCCGATATTGGGCGCAAGATGTGTGCACCACTAGTGCACCCTGGTTCCTGCCCTGCACTGCCTGGCGCCCTGGACTATATATTATACGACGTGTTCTTGCCGAGGGGCAAGGAGCACTACGCACTTTTTATCTGGATACATATGCTCCATGTGGATTTGTTCCTTGCTTGTTGCGGTCTGCTACGTACTTCTTTTGGTCGGAACTACTTTGATTCTTTTTTTCTTCTTTTCCTTTGAACACGCAACGGTGGCCCAAGTTCGATTTCCAGTGTGTTCAACAAAAAAAAGTTCGATTTCCAGCTTGATTTGCTTTGTTTCCCCGGCTGGCCGAATCTTTGCTGCACAAGCTGCTGATCACACTCGCGTCTATCTTACAGTTTACATTTGGACACTCTCCTTGCGCCCCAGATTAGGGTGGCATATATAACCACTACAGGAATGGGAAGCTACGCCGACGGCCGGTCGCTACGCCGACACCCAAAGGTCGAAGCTGTCGACGTAGCCATCATCTAGGCCAGCTCCGCCAAGCAGCCGTCGGCGTAGAATTGCCCTCGGCATATCCTATGCTACGCCGACGGCTGCCCTCGGCGTAACTATTTTTTATTTTATCTCATTAAACTTTGAAAAATCATAACTAAATCATTCTAATTCGGAAAAATACAAATAATATATCAAAATTTGCAGAAAAATAACACCTATCTATCTACACTCAACTATTACATATTTGTAAATAAAAATTAAGTAAAACATAAAACATTATATATAGTTTAAAACGGGTATAAAAAATTCAAAAATAATCGAAACAATGCGAAACCTTCGTGTGGTGTTATATTATGTGACATAGTTAGAAGAAAAATATCAAACTTGTTATATTGATTATGTCTCAAAGAAACCTTCACAAAATGACCTATCTCATTCGAAGTTTCTTGGCTTTCGGGTCAAATGATCAATGTTATGGCTAGAATCAAGGCATAGTTTGTGATAATGTGCCCATATTGTGCATACATGTGCATCATAGGATGGCGAACAATGTTGCAGGAGGAAGCTTTCCTTTTTGTCGCACCAAAAAGGCATTTTCCATTTTCTGAACATAAAACATAGATGGTTTTATGAAGCAACCACCAAATGGCTAATTCAAAATACTACCACCATATTTTATAAAAATAATAGAGCACCTTATATGGACAATGTCCCAACAGGGGGATCCGAAACCTTTCCGTCCACCTTTGGTGAAAAAGACAAATTCCTGCCGAATCGGTAGGAAATGGGTCAGATATGAACTACATGTACATGATCCGATGCTCATGTTTTTTTTACAAAAATCATTTTTAGGTTCACAATATGCTATTTTATCAAAGATCCAATACAAGTTTAGCGAGGCTCGGCCCTGAGCTAAGAATCTTCATGTCCGCCGTTCGACAAAGTTTGACGATAGTTTAAAACGGGCATAAAAAATTCAAAAACGATCTAAACAATGCGAAACCTTCGCGTGGTGTCATATTATGTGACATAGTTATAAGTAAAAATATTAAACTTGATATATTGATTATGTCTCAAAAAACCCTTCACAAAATGACCTATCTCATTCGAGGTTTCTTGGCTTTCGGGTCAAATGACTAATGTTATGGCTATAATCAAGGCATAGTTTGTGATAATGTCCCCATAAAATGCATACATATGCATCATAGGATGGCGAACAATGTTGCAGGAGGAAGCTTTCCTTTTTGTCGCACCAAAAAGGCATTTTCCATTTTTCGAGCATAAAAAATGGATGGTTTTATGAAGTAACCACCAAATGGCTAATTTAAAATACTACCACCACATTTTACAAAAATAATAGAGCACCTTATATGGACAATGTCCCAACAGGGGGATCCGAAACCTTTCCGTCCACCTTTGGTAAAAAGACAAATTCCTGCCGAATCGGTAGGAAGTGGGTCAGATATGCACTACAAGTATATGATCCGATGCTCATGTTTTTTTTACAAAAATCATTTTTAGGTTCACAATATGCTATTTTATCAAAGATCCAATGCAAGTTTAACGAGGCTCGGCCCCGAGCTAAGAATCTTCATGCCCGCCGTTCGACAAAGTTTGACGATAGTTTAAAACGGGCATAAAAAATTCAAAAACGATCGAAACAATGCGAAACCTTCGCGTGGTGTCATATTATGTGACATAGTTATAAGTAAAAATATTAAACTTGATATATTGATTATGTCTCAAAAAAACCTTCACAAAATGACCTATCTCATTCGAGGTTTCTTGGCTTTCGGGTCAAATGACCAATGTTATGGCTAGAATCAAGGCATAGTTTGTGATAATGTGCCCATATTGTGCATACATGTGCATCATAGGATGGCGAGCAATGTTGAAGGAGGAAGCTTTCCTTTTTGTCGCACCAAAAATGCATTTTCTATTTTCCGAGCATAAAAAACGGATGGTTTTATGAAGCAACCACCAAATGGCTAATTCAAAATACTACCAACACATTTTACAAAAATAATAGAGCACCTTATATGGACAATGTCCCAACAGGGGGATCCGAAACCTTTCCGTCCACCTTTGGTGAAAAAGACAAATTCCTGCCGAATCGGTAGGAAGTGGGTCAGATATGAACTACAAGTACATGATCCGATGCTCATGTTTTTTTTACAAAAATCATTTTTAGGTTCACAATATGATATTTTATCAAAGATCCAATGCAAGTTTAACGAGGCTCGGCCCCGAGCTAAGAATCTTCATGCCCGCCGTTCGACAAAGTTTGACGATAGTTTAAAACGGGCATAAAAATTTTAAAAACGATCAAAACAATGCGAAACCTTCGCGTGGTGTCATATTATGTGACATAGTTATAAGTAAAAATATTAAACTTGATATATTGATTATGTCTCAAAAAAACCTTCACAAAATGACCTATCTCATTCGAGGTTTCTTGGCTTTCGGGTCAAATGACCAATGTTTTGGCTAGAATCAAGACATAGTTTGTGATAATGTGCCCATATTGTGCATACATGTGCATCATAGGATGGCGAGCAATGTTACAGGAGGAAGCTTTCCTTTTTGTCGCACCAAAAAGGCATTTTCCATTTTCCGAGAATAAAAAACGGATGGTTTTATGGAGCAACCACCAAATGGCTAATTCAAAATACTACCACCACATTTTACAAAAATAATAGAGCACCTTATATGGACAATGTCCCAACAGGGGGATCCGAAACCTTTCCGTCCACCTTTGGTGAAAAAGACAAATTCCTGCCGAATCGATAGAAAGTGGGTCAGATATGAACAACAAGTACATGATCCGATGCTCATGTTTTTTTACAAAAATCATTTTTAGGTTCACAATATGCTATTTTATCAAAGATCCAATGCAAGTTTAGCGAGGCTCGGCCCCGAGCTAAGAATCTTCATGCTCGCCGTTCGACAAAGTTTGACGATAGTTTAAAACGGGCATAAAAAATTCAAAAACGATCGAAACAATGCGAAAACTTCGCGTGGTGTCATATTATGTGACATAGTTATAAGTAAAAATATTAAACTTGATATATTTATTATGTCTCAAAAAACCTTCACAAAATGACATATCTCATTCGCGGTTTCTTGGCTTTCGGGTCAAATGACCAATGTTATGGCTAGAATTAAGGCATAGTTTGTGATAATGTGCCCATATTATGCATACACATGCATCATGGGATGGCAAACAATGTTGCAGGAGGAAGTTTTACTTTTCGTCGTACCAAAAAGCCATTTCCCATTTTCCGAGCACAAAAGGCGGACGTTTTGTGAAGCAACCACCAAATGGCTAATTCAAAATACTACCACCACATTTTACAAAAATAATAGAGCACCTTATATGGAAAATGTCCCAACAGGGGATCCGAAACCTTTCCGTCCACCTTTGGTGAAAAAGACAAATTCCTGCGGAATCGGTAGGAAGTGGGTCAGATATGAACTACATGTACATGATACGATGCTCATGTTTTTTATAAAAATCATTTTTAGGTTCACAATATGCTATTTTATCAAAGATTTAATGCAAGTTTTCCTTTTCATCGCACCAAAAAGGCATTTTTCATTATCCGAGCGCAAAAAGGAAATTTTCTAAAGCAACCACCAAATAGATAATTCAAAACCGGAGGGTTTGTGATTAGTTGATATGGATATTATATTTGGATTCTTCTCATTTTTCTGATCAATTTATACATATTATTTATTAAATTCTGATTTACAGATTTAAAGATATTAATTATTCCATATTAAATAGAAAAATACAAAAAAGTAAAATTATTATATTTTTATTTGAATTCAATAATATTTTTACTTATTGATTAATTTTAACTTAAATAATTGTTTGTAATTTCAAAAAATACAAACATGTGACATGTTGATATAAGGGTTAATAGGATTGATATCATAGTTTTGACAACAATGTATGAATTACTTTGCGGAAACAGATTCTGAAAGAACGAGGAAGTTAAGCGTGCTGGAGTTGGAGTAGTATTAGGATGGGTGACCGGCTGGGAAGTTCGACCAAGACTGCAATTTAATTAAATATTAAGTGTAATTAGTGTTAAAAATGTTCAAAGTGAGAGATTAACGAGTTAAACAATTCAAAGATTCAAAAATTGAGAAAATAAAAATAAAAATATATTTTTATTTTTTTTAAATATGTTTTTGCAACCTGTCGACAAGCTATGCCGACGGCCGCTACGCTGAGGGCATTGCCCTCGGCGTAGCATACGCCGACGGCCTCTATGTGCTCCGCCGAGGGAGCCCTTTGCCGAGGAGGCTACGCCGAGGGCAGCCGTCGGCGTACCATACGCCGAGGGCATTTTAGCCTACGCCGACGACTTTTTGCCCTCGGCGTAGCGCGCGCGTCCTGTAGTGAACTTGGGAACTCCTCTAGATGCATGCAGAGATGGTTCTATTGTGCCATAGCGCAAATACTACTCACGCAGCAACAAACTCCTAAGCCTACCAGAGTTTTTCCCCTAGTCTTTTCTAGGGTTCCACTTTTCCTCCGGCGGCGCCCCCGCTGGAGTCCACTGTTTTCCGTCCGGTCGACGTACTTCGTTGAGAGCTTGGTGATGTCATCGCGTGGAGGAGATAGAGTGAGCCAGAGCGAGGTCCTAGTCCGGCTGCATGGAAGACCAGAGCGACCCGTCGGCGACGGCGACGGAGGAAGGAGAAGGAAGTGGCCCGAAATCATCTTCGTATGGATGCGATCTAGGAGATCGGTTTGAAGGGCTAAAACTGTGTGGGGAAGAAGAGACTGATCTCGACTTCTCTAAGAAATTGGAAGATATGATTGGGGAGGTTCCATGGTTAGCGATGTTTAGGGTACATACTACCAAGAATTTTAGCCATGCTACTCTCTTCAAAATGCGCAATGCTTGGGCATCTGCACAGGATGTGACGTTTAAAGCTATGGGGACGAATTTGTTCCTCGTTCAATTTCAATGCTTGGGAGATTGGAATAGAGTCATGGATGGAGGCCCGTGGTTATTTCGTGGAGCTGCTATTGTTCTTGCAGAATATGATGGATTCTCAGATATCCATGATTACAAATTAGACAAACTTCCGGTATGGACGAGAGTTCAAGATATACCTAATGGTGTCGTGGTGGTATCACGACATATGCCATGGGTAGGCTAAAGTTGGGGCCGATGGACGTGGAGGAATCCGGGGAGGGATGATGCAGTGAAGACCGCACTCGTATGAACAAAGAGAAATACAATGTATCTAGGATTGAGACTCTCGTGTGGAGATAACATCTCTTCCTCTACATCTAATCTCTTATAATCTTGCCATACTTGTGGCTACAATCATGCTCCTTGAGCTGTATCTCCTATACCTCTATCTAGTTCTCTCTGTGAGATTGGAGGAGGAAGAAGAAGAAGGGCTCCTATTGAGCAGAGAGGGGAAGAGCCCTTCGGGGCCTCTCTCAGAACGATCCCCCTGGTGCTCCTTGTAGGGTTCGCAACATAGAAAACAAAAATTTTCCTACGATGTGAACTATATACCAAGATCTATCTACTAGATACAAACAACGGGCGGATGTATATCCGTAGAGAACATACCCTTGAAGACCGACAAAGCTTAACGAGTTCAACTCGTGGTTGATGTAGACGATCTCTTGCCGATCTCAAGATCGAGAGGAAGTCCTAGCGCCGCAAATCAGCAGCGCATCCGTGCTCGCACACACGTTCGAGGCACCGAGAAACCTCCGCCTCCTCGCTCCAGCGATGCAGCGGAAGCACAACTCTTTCTTGCCGAATAGCCACCGAGAACACGTATCTCGCTAGTCCGAGACCATGGGGGATAAATTCTAGAGGGGGAGAGAGATCCTTCACGAGGAGGTGTGAGAGACAAGTGAGGAGGGGGGCTCCTTTTATAGGAGGAGGGGGGCACCCAAGGGGTTGGCCGCCGGCCATGGGGCTGCCCCCTCCCCTCCTTCATTCATGTGGGTGGACACTCCACTCACAAAATGCCCTTTAAATTCCCTCCACTCAAAAGTCCACTCAAATTCCCATTAAATTTCCACCAAATTTAATGCAAACTCTCATTAAATAAAACTCTTTTATTTTATTCAGAATTTTGTCAATTACTTTAATGACAAACATTCACAAATAACCCCTTGCTAGAATTCTATTTCACATGCATAACCACTTTATGCAATTTCACCCGAAAACCTGTTTCGGTATCTAGTGAAATAAATTCCTGCGCTTGTTCATTCTTTCGGCATGAAACATTTGCTCCAATTGGATGTCGGTGTCTCTTAAATGTGTCACCCTACGGTTCGTGAATAATGCGGACATGATCGAGACCCCTCTCGGATCAATAATCAGAAGCGGGATCTGGAGACCCATACTGACTCCCACACATTCAACGATGACTTTCTTGTGATAGTCGGAACCTTTTACGCTAGTATCTTAATCCCTTTGTTTCACGATATATTACATGTCCGAGATTCGATCATCGGTATCTCCATACCTAGTTTGATCTCGTTACCGACATGCACTCTTTTCTCGTTCCTGTGATATAACATTCTAGTGATCAAATCACTTGCTTGCAAGCTAATCAATGTGATATCACCGAGAGGGCCCAGAGTATATCTATCCGTCATCGGGATGAACAAATTCCACTCTCGATCCATGAGCCTCAACATAACACTTTATTAGTTCTGAATCCATCTTTATAATCACCCTGTTACGGTGTGACGTTTGATGTTATCAAGAAACTCTTCCGGTGTTAGTGATTGACATGATCTCATGGTCTAAGGATTAGGATCACTTCGTAAGTTGTTATAGCAATATAAACTCAATGACTTTGATCGTAATGCTATACTTCGGATGAATGTTTATCACACCATTACACTAATGTTCTGATCCCGTTATTAACAACATCCAATGTCCATGATCAGGAAACCTTGATCATCTTGTTAATCAACGAGCTAGTTTATGAGAGAGGCATAACTAGGAACTTTCTGTTTGTTTATTAAACACACATGTATTAACGTTTCCGTATTAATACAATTATAGCATGCAAAATAAACATCTATCATATACTTGGAATACACATAATAAACACTTTATTATTGCCTCTCAGGGCATATTCCCTTCAGTCTCCCACTTGCACTAGAGACAATAATCTAGTTACATAGTGATAAATCTAACACCCATTGAGTTCTGGTGTTGATCATGTTTTGCTCTAGGGAGAGTTTTAGTCAACGGATCTGCTACATTGAGATCCGTATGTACTTTACAAATCTTTATATCTCCATCCTTGACATGCTCGCGGATGGAGTGAAACCGGCGCTTAATATGCTTGGAATGCTTGTGAGACCTTGGCTCTTTGGCATTGGCAATGGCACCATTGTTGTCACAATAGATCACCATTGGGTCCAACGCGTTTGCCACCACTCCTAGTTCGGATATGAACTCCTTCATCCAAACTGCTTCCTGAGCCGCTTCTGAAGCAGCAACATATTCGGCCTCCGTTATTGATCCCGCTACCACAGGTTGTTTGGAGCTCCTCCAACTAACCGCTCCACCATTCATGAGAAATACGTATCCGGATTGAGACTTAGAGTCATCCGGATCGGTGTCAAAGCTAGTGTCGACATAACACTTAGCGACGAGCTCTTCTTCACCTCTGTATACAAGAAACATATCCTTAGTTCTTCGTAAGTACTTAAGGATATTCTTGACCGCTATCCAGTGTTCCGAACCTGGATCCGATTGGTACCTACTAGTCAAACTAATAGCATGTGCCACATCCGGTCTTGTACATAGCATAGCGTACATTATAGAGCCTATGGCTGAAGCATAGGGGACTTTGTCCATTATCTCTCTTTCTTCCGCCGAAGCCGGACTTTGAGTCTTACTCAATGTCTTGCCTTGCAACATAGGTAAGAACCCCTTCTTACTTCCGTCCATTTTAAACTTCTTTAAAATCTTATCAAGGTATGTACTTTGTGATAGCCCTATTAGGCGCCTAGATCTATCTCTATAGATCTTTATGCCTAATATGTATGACGCTTCACCTAGGTCCTTCATTGAAAATTTGTTGTTTAGATAACTTTTAACACTGTTTAAAAGATCTATATCATTTCCGATCAATAATATGTCATCCACATATAATATCATAAATGCCACATTGCTCCCACTCACTTTCTTGTAAATACAAGCTTCTCCATAAGTTTGGACAAATCCAAACTCTTTGATCACCTCATCAAAGCGGAGATTCCAACTTCGTGATGCTTGCTTCAATCCATAGATGGATCGCTGAAGCTTGCACACCTTGTTAGCATCCTTAGGATCGACAAAACCCTTTGGTTGCATCATATACAACTCTTCTTCAATATTACCATTGAGAAACGCGGTTTTGACATCCATCTGCCATATCTCATAATCGAAATATGCCGCAATTGCTAACATAATCCTAACTGACTTTAGCATCGCTACGGTAGAGAAAGTCTCATCGTAGTCAACTTCTTGAATTTGTCGAAACCCCTTTGCGACAAGTCGAGCTTTATAGACGGTCACATTACCATCAGCATCAGTTTTCCTTTTGAAAATCCATTTGTTCTCCACGGCCTTTCGGTCG
The DNA here is from genome assembly GCA_916181665.1 of Avena sativa. Lineage (NCBI taxonomy): Eukaryota > Viridiplantae > Streptophyta > Magnoliopsida > Poales > Poaceae > Avena > Avena sativa. The sequence continues at coordinate 375,923,406 of OV702279.1, read as the reverse complement.
TGAGGTAATTCCACCAAGTTCCAAACTTGATTTTCATACATGGATTCCATCTCGGATTTCATGGCTTCTAACCATTTGTTGGAATCCGGGCTCATCATCGCTTCTTCATACGTCGCAGGGTCATCATTTTCATCAACCATGAAATTCATGACAGGATTTCCGTACAGCTCGGGAGCTGCACGCGTCCTGTTTGACCTGCGAGGTTCGGTAGTACTCTCTTTCGGAGTTTCATGATCATTATCATTAGTTCCCTCTTCAACAGGTGGAGCCAACTCCGGAACAACTTCCGGCACTGCGCTACTCGCCATACTTTGAAGAGAAGGTTCCACAACCTCTTCGAGTTCTACCTTCCGACTACTCACACCTTTCGCGAGAAACTCTTTCTCTAGAAAGGATCCATTCTTGGCAACAAAAACCTTGCCCTCGGATCTGTGATAGAAGGAATATCCAATAGTTTCTTTAGGGTATCCTATGAAGACGCATTTTTCCGCTTTGGGTTCGAGTTTATCCGGTTGAAGTTTCTTCACATAAACATCGCATCCCCAAACTTTAAGAAATGACAGCTTAGGTTTGTTTCCAAACCATAATTCATACGCTGTCTTTTCAACGGATTTAGATGGTGCCCGATTTAAAGTGAATGCAGCAGTTTCTAGTGCATAACCCCAAAATGACAACGGCAAGTCCGTCAGAGACATCATAGATCGAACCATATCTAATAAAGTACGATTACGACGTTCCGACACACCATTTCGCTGTGGTGTTCCGGCAGGTGTGAGTTGTGAAACAATTCCACACTCTTTCATGTGAGTGCTAAACTCGTAACTTAGATACTCACCTCCACGGTCGGACCGTAGAAATTTGATCTTTCTATTACGATGATTTTCCACTTCATTCTGAAATTCCTTGAACTTTTCAAAGGTTTCAGACTTGTGTTTCATCAAGTAGATATAACCATATCTACTCAAATCATCCGTGAAAGTAACAAAATAACGATATCCACCTCGCGCCGACACACTCATTGGACCACATACATCAGAATGTATGATTTCCAATAAATCTGTCGCCCGTTCCATTGAACCGGAAAACGGCGTTCTAGTCATCTTGCCCATAAGGCATGGCTCACATGTATCAAATGATTCATAATCAAGTGATTCCAAAAGTCCATCCGAATGGAGCTTCTTCATGCGTTTAACGCCAATATGACCTAGACGGCAGTGCCACATATATGCGGATATATCATCATTAAGTTTAATCCTTTTAGCATCAACATTATGAATATGTGTAACATTATCATCGAGATCTAATAGAAATAAACCATTCATCATCGGTGCATGACCGTAAAAGATTTCATTCATATAAATGGAACAACCATTGTTCTCGGATTTAAATGAATAACCACTTCGCATCAAACACGATCCAGATACAATGTTCATGCTCAGTGCAGGCACCAGATAACATTTATTCAAGTTTATAACTAATCCCGACGGCAAGTGGAGAGGCAGCGTTCCGACGGCGATCACATCAACGCTTGATCCATTGCCGACACGCATCTTGACCTCACCCCTTGCTAGCGGTCGCTTGTTCCGCAGCCCCTGATTCGAGTTACAAATATTAGCAACTGAACCGGTATCAAATACCCAGGTGCTACTGCGAGCACTAGTCAAGTACACATCAATAACATGTATATCATATATACCTTTGTTTGCCTTGCCGGCCTTCTTGTCTGCCAGATACTTGGGGCAGTTGCGCTTCCAGTGGCCAGTCCCCTTACAATAGTAGCACTCGGAATCAGACTTAGGTCCAACTCGGGGTTTCTTTTCAGGCGCGGCAACAGGCTTGCCGCCCTTACTTCCCTTCCGTTTTCCCTTCTTGTCTTTCTTGAAACCAGTGTTCCTATTGATCATCAACACTTGATGTTCCTTTTTGATCTCCACTTCTGCAGTTTTAAGCATTGACAGAAGCTCGGGGAGAGACTTCTTCATGCCTTGCATATTATAGTTCATCACGAAGCTCTTATAGCTAGGTGGCAGAGACTACAGAACACGATGGATGCCTAAGTCAATGGGAATCGATATTCCCAAGGACACAAGCTTATCGGCGTAACCCGACATCTTGAGTACATGCTCACTGACGGAGCTGTGCTCTTCCATCATGCAGCTAAAGAACTTTTCTGAAGCGTTGTAGCTCTCTACAGCAGCATGTGTGTCGAAAATCATTTTCAACTCACCCATTGTATCAAATGCATTGCCGTTTTCGAAACGCTTTCGAAGTTCCGGCTCTAGCCCATACAATATGCCGCAATGAACTAAGTTGTGGTCCTCCTGACGAGTCTGATAGACATTCTTCTCCTTGTCAGGGGCATCATCTAAAGGTGGGGGGCCTAACGGCGCTTCTAGCACATATTGCTTTTGTGCAGCAGAGAGGAGAATCCTCAAATTCATGGCCCATTCGGTAAAGTTGCTACCGTTCGTTGCTAGTTTCTCTTTCTCCATGAACACATTGAAATTAAAAGCAGGTGGTGCCATCTACAACAGAATTTGTAAAGTTTAGACTAAGTGTATGATAGATTGAGTTCAACTAATCTATATTACGAATGAACTCCCACTCAAAAACGACATCCCTCGTGCCTTTTTTTGGTGATTACATGAACCAAATCCACTACACCAAGTCCGATCATCACGTGAGTCGGTATAGCTTCAAAGGCGAGCATCAAATGGGCATCATATCAACTATATGACTCATGCTTAACCTTTCGGTCCGTGTTCCGAGGCCATGTCTGTACATGCTAGGCTCGCCAAGTTAGAACCTTAGTATTCGCGTGTGTAACTGTTTTACACCCGAAATATGGTCGTGGATCCAAGAACACCCGATCATCACGTGATGTCTTGGAGCGACGAAAACATAATCGGTGCATACTAAAGGAAGAACACATTCTTATCTTGATATTTAAATGAGGGATCATCTTATTATGCTAACAAAGAGCTAAACAAGCAATATAAGATGCTATCAAACATCATATGTTTATTAGTGAAATTATATGGTTCCCGCAGATGATTTCTATCATGTGCATCGTGGTATGATCACTATCATACCTATATGTGTAAATCCAAGGTCTATGGATTTTACATGCTATGTGTGTTGTAAGAGTATCATCTCATACTTCTACTTACAACACTACCATATCATAACACTAGCCCAGCAACAATCTAAACTAGACGCCTCTAATTTATCCATTGCAAGTTTTACGTGGCTTAGGGCTTTCGAGATAGAACCGTTCTTACCTACGAACATGAACCACAACGAGGATAATCAAATTGTTGACAACTCGCTTGCAAAATAGATATTGACTATAGTAGGAGAGACAGACACCCGCTAGCCACTTATGCAAACTAGTTGCATGTCAAGCGTGGAACAGGTCTCATGTGCGAGGACATGTAAAGTTTGTCGGGGCCGCTTCATCCCACTATGCCACCAATATCCAAAATTACAACAAAGGAGCAACAACATGATCATCATCGCCCACATACTCATATGTGTACTACCCGTGTAAAGTATCTACGCATAGATCCGGCTCTGATACCACTGTAGGGTTCGCAGCATAGAAAACAAAAATTTTCCTACGATGTGAACTATATACCAAGATCTATCTACTAGATACAAACAACGGGCGGATGTATATCCGTAGAGAACATACCCTTGAAGACCGACAAAGCTTAACGAGTTCAACTCGTGGTTGATGTAGACGATCTCTTGCCGATCTCAAGATCGAGAGGAAGTCCTAGCGCCGCAAATCAGCAGCGCATCCGTGCTCGCACACACGTTCGAGGCACCGAGCAACCTCCGCCTCCTCGCTCCAGCGATGCAGCGGAAGAACAACTCTTTCTTGCCGAATAGCCACCAGGAACATGTATCTCGCTAGTCCGAGACCATGGGGGATAAATTCTAGAGGGGGAGAGAGATCCTTCACGAGGAGGTGTGAGAGACAAGTGAGGAGGGGGGCTCCTTTTATAGGAGGAGGGGGGGCACCCAAGGGGTTGGCCGCCGGCCATGGGGCTGCCCCCTCCCCTCCTTCATTCATGTGGGTGGACACTCCACTCACAAAATGCCCTTTAAATTCCCTCCACTCAAAAGTCCACTCAAATTCCCATTAAATTTCCACCAAATTTAATGCAAACTCTCATTAAATAAAACTCTTTTATTTTATTCAGAATTTTGTCAATTACTTTAATGACAAACATTCACAAATAACCCCTTGCTAGAATTCTATTTCACATGCATAACCACTTTATGAAATTTCACCCGAAAACCTGTTTCGGTATCTAGTGAAATAAATTCCTGCGCTTGTTCATTCTTTCGGCATGAAACATTTGCTCCAATTGGATGTCGGTGTCTCTTAAGTGTGTCACCCTACGGTTCGTGAATAATGCAGACATGATCGAGACCCCTCTCGGATCAATAATCAGAAGCGGGATCTGGAGACCCATACTGACTCCCACACATTCAACGATGACTTTCTTGTGATCGTCGGAACCTTTTACGCTAGTATCTTAATCCCTTTGTTTCACGATATATTACATGTCCGAGATTCGATCATCGGTATCTCCATACCTAGTTTGATCTCGTTACCGACATGCACTCTTTTCTCGTTCCTGTGATATAACATTCTAGTGATCAAATCACTTGCTTGCAAGCTAATCAATGTGATATCACCGAGAGGGCCCAGAGTATATCTATCCGTCATCGGGATGAACAAATTCCACTCTCGATCCATGAGCCTCAACATAACACTTTATTAGTTCTGAATCCATCTTTATAATCACCCTGTTACGATGTGACGTTTGATGTTATCAAGAAACTCTTCCGGTGTTAGTGATTGACATGATCTCATGGTCTAAGGATTAGGATCACTTCGTAAGTTGTTATAGCAATATAAACTCAATGACTTTGATCGTAATGCTATACTTCGGATGAATGTTCATCACACCATTACACTAATGTTGTGATCCCGTTATTAACAACATCCAATGTCCATGATCAGGAAACCTTGATCATCTTGTTAATCAACGAGCTAGTTTATGAGAGAGGCATAACTAGGAACTTTCTATTTGTTTATTAAACACGCATGTATTGACGTTTCCGTATTAATACAATTATAGCATGCAAAATAAACATCTATCATATACTTGGAATACACATAATAAACACTTTATTATTGCCTCTCAGGGCATATTCCCTTCACTCCTTATAAAGGGGAGCCCAGGGGACAAGTCTTGTTCCACACGTTTAGCATCTAGATGGCATATTCTGGGCATCTTCTAGAGATGCTGAGCATATGCCTTGGCATCTTTGGAGATGCCAGGCATATTCCCTAGCATCTTATTTGATGCCAAGAGCATATTCCTAGCATCTTGTTTTGACTTTCATCTCAAATCTGAGTCATCTGACTCAAATCCGAGGTATATGACTCAAATCCGAGTTATCTCATTCCAAATCCGAGTTACTTTACTCAATTTTGACTTTCATCTCAAATCTGAGTCATCTGACTCAAATCCGAGGTATATGACTCAAATCCGAGTTATCTCATTCCAAATCCGAGTTACTTTACTCAATTTTGACTTACATCCCAAATCTGAGTCATCTGGCTCAAATCCGAGGTTTATGACTCAAATCCGAGTTATATGACTCAAATCCGAATCATCTGTTTGCCACGATATAACTTGATTTGGCGTGATGATGTTAATTTGCCTTTGATATGGATCCGAGATTAAGTTTTTGGATATGATAATAGGGATAACCGCTGAGAGATCTGATTCGAGATGTAGATATGAGATATAGATTCGAGATATGATAAGCTGGCCAATAGTCATCCGAGATATGGGATAACCTGGCAAGATGGTGAAATATCAATCCGAGTCATAACATAACCTGGCAATCTGGCGAACTGAATAAAGCTTCGGCCCGAATCAGAGATATGATTAGTACACCGAGTCTGAATACAAATCCGAATTATAGTATACCCTGGCAAGCTGAATCAAATGTTAGTCCAAATCAGAGACAATCTACTGAGCTGAGTTAAAGGTTAATCCGAAGCATAAATAAATTGACTCAAATTATATCCGAATCATCAATAAGCTGGCCGGTAAGCTGAGTTAAAGGATAATCCAAAGCATAAATAAACTGACTCAAATTCTGTCTGAATCATAATTAAGCTGACTCAAATTCTATCTGAATTATAAATAGGCTGACTCAAATCTTATCCGAATCATAAATATGCTGACCCAAATTCCGTCCGAATCAACAATAAGCTGGCTGGTGGGCTGAGTTAAAGGTCGGTCCGAAACGTAAATAAACTAACTCAAATTCTATCTGAATCATAAATAAGCTGGCTGACGAGCTGAGTTAAAGGTTAATCCAAAGCATACATAAATTGACTCAAATTATATCCGAATCATCAATAAGCTGATTCAACTTCTATCCGAGTTATAAATAAGCTGACTCAAATACAGATCTAAATCAACATAATGTTCTCTTAATCCAAAGGTGACTCTACGGATAAGTTGACTAGTCCCCGGGTTAAGTTATTTTCTCCCCGGGGTGAAGGATTGAGTGTAGGTGGCTGAGTTATCTGGCACTTACAGTATACTTGGAGAAGTGTTTGAGTGAGTCTTGCTAGGTCATACCTGTCCTGCTGAGTTACCTGGTACTTACCGTAAGCTTGGAGTAGTGCTCGAGTCCTTCTTGCTGAGTCTTACCTACTTTGATGAGTTAGACTTGGAGAGCCTCTGCGCTTACCTCTTAGTTCTCTGTTGGCTTGGTGGAGCTGAATGAGCCCTATGAGGAAGAAGTTGATGAAGATGTTCCCGTCCGGATGGAAACCCAACCAACGCCACTAGAAGGCCCCACGGTGGGCGCCAAATATCATGGTGGTATCACGGCATATGCCATGGGTAGGCTAAAGTTGGGGCCGATGGACGTGGAGGAATCCGGGGAGAGATGATGCAGTGAAGACCGCACTCGTATGAACAAAGAGAAATACAATGTATCTAGGATTGAGACTCTCGTGTGGAGATAACATCTTTTCCTCTACATCTAATCTCTTATAATCTTGCCATACTTGTGGCTACAATCATGCTCCTTGAGCTGTATCTCCTATACCTCTATCTAGTTCTCTCTGTGAGATTGGAGGAGGAAGAAGAAGAAGGGCTCCTATTGAGCAGAGAGGGGAAGAGCCCTTCGGGGCCTCTCTCAGAACGATCCCCCTGGTGCTCCTTATAAAGGGGAGCCCTGGGGACAAGTCTTGTTCCACACGTTTAGCATCTAGATGGCATATTCTGGGCATCTTCTAGAGATGCTGAGCATATGCCTTGGCATCTTTGGAGATGCCAGGCATATTCCCTAGCATCTTATTTGATGCCAAGAGCATATTCCTAGCATCTTGTTAGATGCCATGGGTATATTCCATACGTCATGTGCCAGTCTGAGCTGGAGGGCTCCCAAGACTGGCACAATACTTGTTGGTCTTGTCTTGGTCCGATGGCGTGCGATTGTAGAGACTGTGGAGGCATCTGGAGGTAAATTACAGGGCGTACAGATCATTATAACTCGGCCCAAATGCCCCAGAGGGAGTAGCAATTAGGCCTGGACCTTGGTTGATTCGGCCTAGGAGGAAATGCAGCCCGGACAGAGGGAAACCAGCCCAGCCGGGTCAGGTCTTGAGTCGTCCCAGACAGGAGAACTGCTCAAAGGCCCATCCGGACGATCTCTACTTGGCCCAGGCTGGCAGTAGCGCAGCCGGGTTATCTGTGTTGGCAGGGAACCCGCGGTGGGCCGAGTCGGCCCACCCGGGCGAAGCTGGCTCGATGCAGTGGCTGGCGGTGGAGTTACGGGAGGTTCCCGCAGTGGGCCGACTAAGGCCCACCCGGGGGAGGCCGTTGATGCAGCGGTGAGGCCGGATCATCCTGGTGGCGATGGACCGAGGTAGTCGGCGGGAGAACGGGTGACGCTGGCGGGAGCGCCGACCTGGCGGAGTGGAGATGGTTCGGCGGGAACGTCGCTAGGGCGTGGAAGTGGAGCCGTCGAGGTAGGAGGCCCGTGGTGGGCTGACTTAGGCTTAGGTTGGCCCACCCGGGGGTTATTTCTCTTTCTTTGTATTCAGTTCGGCCATGGAGAGTGTGGACTGGGCCGAGATTTCCCTTGCTCATCCCAGTTGCTCTTTCTTGTCTTTTTCCTCTTCTATTTGACTTAATATCCTCTTATTAAATACTCTTTCCTTTATTCATGTCTCTTATTAGTTTATTTATAGATCAACTCTGGGGTACCTGGGTTTATATCCCCGACAAATGGGTTGATGAAGAAGAGAGAGCTTGCAGAGAAGGTGGACAAGAAGGTGGGTGATCCACCGTTTACTGTAATTGCTATCGAAGGGAGAATAAATCCATCCAAATATTTGCGAGCCAGGGTTCACCTTGCTTTGTGCAAACCAGCGGTCCGCTTCGTTACAGATTAATTTGTGTGAGCGTATAAAGTATCCGGTTCAATATGAAAGGCTCCCGGATTTCTGTTTCTTTTGTGGCTTGATCGGTCATGTCGTAAATGAACGTGGAGACAGAATCGATGAACCAGAAAAGTGTGAATGGGGTGATGATTTGTTTGTAAAGTTTGAACCAGCTCCTATGAATGGGGAAGGCAGAGGTGGTGGTAATCGTGGTGGCTTTGGGGGCAGAGGTCGTGGTCATACCCCTGGTGACACCAATTCTGAATAAAATGAGGATCTAGATATGGCTACTGGTAATTGGGGCCGTGGCAGAGGTACACCAAGTTTTTCCAGAGATGGTGTGGTTCAAGCATCAAAGAGTGCAACACCGATGGAGTACGAGGGATACTATCTATAGAATTCTCTTGCTCGAAAGAGACTTGCAGGGGACATGGCTCGAGGTCAGGGTCAATTGATTGATGAAACGACTACTGATCCCCTGGCAATGGGAGAAGTCTTAGTGGCTGGCATTGTTGATCAGTTTGAGGGGGGGACCAACTGCAGTTGATGACTCCCGGCAGAAAAACAAAAATAAAAAGAAATTGAGAGTTCAGGATGGAGAAGAAGACGTTGTAGCTGCAACAAACAATGGATCGGCAGCCCCTTTCGAGGGGGACCGCCGGGAATAATGAAACTCTTAAGTGAAAACTGTCGGGGTCTTGTGGGGGCGCCGGCAGTTATTGTGCTTCTGGACCTGCAGAAGCGATGGGAAGCGGATGTTCTTATTTTTGTTAGAAACCCATCTGGAGGAGTGGCCAGCTGAGTGCCTCCGGCGGCAGGTGGACCACAAAATTGTGGTTAAGAGAAATGGGAGAAGTGGAGGCTTGAACTTATTTTTGAATAAGGAAGTGTCAATTGATCTTTGGTTTAAAACGAATAATTATATTAATGTTATAGTTGGCCAAGGTGGAGAATATTTGACATCGGACATGCATGTATGGGGAGCCAAGGTGGAGGGACAAACACAAAACTTGGGACAGAATTAGAGATCTACATTCACAAAGTACAATGTCCTGGCTGATCATTGGAGATCTCAATGAAATTTTATACCCTTTTAAAAAAGAGGGAGGCAATCTGAGACCAGGCTAATACATGTAGAATTTTAGAGATGTTCTAGTGGATTATAATCTGTCTGATCTAGGTTATACTGGGGATAAATTTACTTGACACCAAGGTATGATTAGAGAAAGATTGGACAGAGCTTTGATCAGCGATTCTTGGAGAGATAAATTTGAATTTGCAACTCTAGAAAATCTATCATATAGCAGTTCGGACCACCGGCCCATCCTTCTAAGTCTAAATCCATTACCGGCTCAAGATTCACATGGAACTTCAGTGCTGCGATTTGAAGCGAGATGGCTCAAAGAAGCAAAGTTTCGAGAAGTGGTGGAAGAAGGTTGGGCCTCGAGTGATAATTTAAATGATAATCTGGCGGGAAGGTTAGCTGCAGTGCATACAAAGTTGCATCGATGGGATAAGTCGGTCCTAAAGAGCACTAGCAAACGGATTCGGGCAGCTCAAAGAGAATTGGAGAGAGTGGCTATTGATACTTTGACTGCTGAGAATATCAAGAAACAAAAATAAATTGCTGAGGAAATTGTGAAACTTTTGGAAAAGGAGGAAACATTTTGGGCGCAATGCAGCCGGTTGAACTGGCTCCAATTCGGAGATAGGAATACATCCTACTTCCACAATTCTGCTAATGCATAGCAACAAAGAAACAAAGTGAATAAACTGAAATATGCACATGGCAATTGGTTGGAAGGGACAACTTATTTAAACCCTCATATCTCGGATTATTTTTCACGATTATTTTCAACGGAAGTCTATGATACGGACCCTGGAATACTGGAGAAGGTTGTTCCTAGGATGACAGGGGCGATCAATGCGGCCCTAACAGCCCCCTATTCGGCGAAGGACATCAGGAAAGCTTTATTCTCAATTGGTGATATGAAAGCACCAGGAGTTGATGGTCTTCACGCAATTTTTCTTTAAAAATTGTTGGCATATTCTAGGTGATATCCTCACAAAGTAAGTTCTGGAGTCTATTAATAATAAATAAATTCTAGGGGGTTGGAATGACACGGTAATTGTTCTAAATCCCAAAGGTGGAGAACCCCGAGGAAATTTCTCAATACAGACCTAAAATCCTATGCAATGTTCTTTACAAGGTAATTTCTAAGATGATTGATTTTCGTCTTAAACATATTTTGGATGATATTATCTCTCTTATTCAAAGTGCATTTGTACCTGGTAGAATGATCACAGATAATATCCTCTTAGCCTATGAGATCCTACATTATTTGAAAAACAAGAAAAAAGTTAAGAAGGGCTTTTGTGCAGTTAAGTTGAATATGCATAAAACATATGATAGAGTGGAGTGAAGATTTTTGGAGAGATTGATGCCTTAGTTGGGATTCAATGCCGAGTTTGTTGCTTTACATATGGCCCGTGTTCAGTCAGTTAACTACAAGGTCAGATATAATGATCAAGAAAATGAAGGGTTTGTTCCAACCAGAGGATTGAGACAGGGTGATCCTCTATTACCATATTTGTTCCTTCTTTGTGTAGAAGGGTTATCAAGTCTTTTGGCTCATCAATAGGAGGTTCGTGGCATTGAAGGGGTAAAGGTGTGCAAAAATGCACCATCGGTATCACATTTATTATTTGCTGATGATTCCTTAATCCTTATGAAGGCAAACTTAGTTAATGCAACCTCGTTGAGACAAGTGCTTGATCAGTATTGTGCAAATTCCAGACAATTTGTGAGTCAAGCTAAATGTAGTATCTACTTTAGCCCTAATGTTGATCCACAGGTGAAGGCTGTTGTTTGTAATGAACTTAATATTATGACTGAGGCTTTGTCAGGCAAGTACTTGGGGCTACCATCTATGGTAGGTTTGGAAAGAAGTGATGATTTTATTTATCTCCTGGAAAGAGTAATTACACATCTCAATGGATAGAAGGAAAAGCTTCTTTCTTTAGGAGCAAAAAAGATCTTATTGAAGGTTGTTATCCAATCATTCCAGTCTATGATATGGCGGTATTCAAACTTACAAAGAAATTACTTAAAGCCCTTATAGATGGCATGGCTGCTTTCTGGTGGGGAGACTCGGAGGACCAAAATAAAATGCACTGGAGTGCTTGGTGGTGAATGTGTATTCCCAAAAGTTTAGGTGGTATGGGCTTTAGAGACTTGCATGCTTTTAATCTTCCAATGCTAGCAAAGCAAACTTGGAGACTCTTAAACAAGCCACAAAGTGTTTGTGCTCAAGTTTTGAAGGGAAAATATTTCCCTAATGGTGATTTGCTAAATGTGGGCCCTAAAAGGGGTCGTCCTTTACCTGGCAGAGCATTGGTGCAAGATTGCAAACTTTTAAAAAAGGTCATATCTGGAGAGTAGGAAGTGGCATGAACATAAACATCTGGAAGGACCACTGGGTTCCAGGTATGCCTTCTAGAAAAATTGAAACACTGAAAGGACAAGTGATTCTTAATACTATGGATGAGCTAATTGATCTGGTCTCGGGATCATGGGATGTTGAACTTGTGAAAAGCATATTTCATCCAACTGAGGTAATGCACATTCTACGTATTCCTTTAAGTAACAATTTTTAGGAGGATTTTATCGCCTGACACAAGTCAAAAAAATCATTATTTACTGTTCGGTCGGCCTATTATTCTGAATGGGAACACCAATATGGGAAGATGACAAGAAGAAGTGATGTCAGGGGACATCTGATCCAAACCCTGTTTGGGAAATCCTTTGGAACCTCAAAGTTCCAACTAAGATAAAGATTTTTGCGTGGAGAGCCCTCCATGGCCTGATCCCGGGTATGGGGGTTTTAGCATCATGGCATATTAAAGTTTCCCCTCAGTGTCCCATCTGTCCCGAAGGAGTAGAAGATGTTGCACATCTTATGTTTAAATGTAAGAGAGCGCTAGAGGTTTGGAAGGCTATGGGGTTGGATGAAGTGGTTAAAAAGGCTACTCAACTTGACCGCTCAGGATCGATCGTTTTAGAAGAAATCCTATGAAGCGGTACAAAGAAATCCCTAGTCATTGGTCAGCTTGGTTTACAAGAGATTGTTGTTGTGGGAGCCTGGTACATCTGGTGGCAGCAGAGAGAAGTGGTTAAAGGTGAAAAGTGGTGTAACATCCCATCATTATAGCTTAGAAATAAGCTGAACACAGATATGTGCATTGCATTCATGCATAGAAAATCTGAATAATTTTCGCGCTTTTGAACAAACTTGTCAAAGTGATTGAAGCTTCTCTCAACTTGATTGAATTGAAGTAGCTCATCAAGTTCACTGCGATAAGTTTAAACATGACCTTTGCTTAAACCTTATTTGGGTAAAGGAGATTTGATCTAAGGGTAGATCAAATGTAATAAAATTAAACCCTAATACATTACATAATGATTATTATCTGATCCTTAAGAGATCATATCATAGTTTTCATTATAACAACCCATGAATACCAATTTATGAATATAATTCCAGTAAAAAGAATGTAATAACTAAACCTTGATATGTCTCATTCCTATCCATTCTTACCATGAGCATCATGGTAGTTCTTAACACTAATTCCTTATCACTTGCTGAGTAGTAAGGCAATCAAGTTAAGACCATTCACCACATATCTTTATTTCCATACCAAACCTCATCCTCTCTAATGAATCTTATCTTAATATATGTTGTTCATCAATGTTGAGTAATCAACTATTGATTCACCAATTCTTAGCCTATCAACTATTGATCTATCAATCTTTAACCTATCAATTCTTGATCTAACAACTCTTGTCTTTATCATAGCATTTACTTAAGTCCTATAAAGAAAGGAGTAAGAAGAGGTAAGTGGTAATTCTAGTTTTAAACATCATCTATAAGATGGGAGTGATTGAAGGTAGTCAAATCAATATGATAATAGGTGAGGTGGAGTTAACTCACTCTTGATTGGATAGAAGAGTTACCTGGAATATATATATATATATATATTCCAAGGATGAATTCTGAAGATAGTTACCAGGAGTCATTCTATTGGATCAGGTAGGCATAGTCAATGAATAATATCCTTTAGTCAGATGGAAATATTAGGGAGATAATTATAATACAACTATAGTGTTATATTGATGAAACCTTGATTAGCCAACTAGAAACCTAAGACATAAATGATCAAAGGAGTATAATGATCATGCTCAAGTCACTAAGAGTGAAATATTATATCATGTATAAGTGACATTGGTGGATAGAACATGATTAAACCCTAGTATAGTTATGTTATCCTAGGTTAGTCATGACAAGTCACAAAGCTACAATGTGAAGATGGAGTATGAGTTACTGAGGTAGCTAAAGTTAAGATAGTATAATCAAGCTCATATTAAAGAAGCATTAAGTTAGGGAAGTAGAATATTCCTTTTAGGAAATACTAAACATTTGAGTTGAAGTAGGATTTGATATATATATATATATATATATCTTGGAGTAATGTTAGTGATGGATGATGAAGGAAGTGTGTGAATAAATTTAGAAGTAATTACTTGTTGGATTAGAGGTTATCAATAGTAGAGTAGTTAATATAGCGAAGTCTAGATATGGGATGATTATGAAAAGCTTCAGTGACAAGCTTCTAAGATTTATTAGTGAGATTACAAAGTAATTGTGAAGTAAGGAAGTAGTTATTCAAGTGGAATTGGGTTCATTAGAAATATTCTAGAGATAAGAATTATCTCTATGAGGAGTTCATATGGAGTTTAGTGTCAAGCTCATTGGATTTACAAATGGATTTTTGGGGAGAAATTATTGACAAGAATATTCCTATGAAGTAAAGCTCATCATGTTAACACATGATGATGGATGTGAAGGAGTATAATATGTCTAGGAAGGGAATTCCTCAAGTAAGAGACAATAATTAATAAGCATGCAAAATAGGAATTCTTGATAAACACTCAACCTTAAATCTATAATCAAACTTAATATCTATTTCATCTATTGGATCAATCATCTTGTTTCCATGATGGTTTATAGTAATATTTTCCTATAGAAAATCACTCAAGCATATCTTTGCCATTTCCAAACAATAAAATCACCTGTGTTTATAAACCACAGTTATTAACTCTTTCTCATAAATTATCCTAAAATAACAACCCCATTATGTTATCTTGGATGGTGATACCATTCATGAACACAAGCATGAAGACAACATGACTTAACCCTTAATTTCTATCCATGCTTATAAAAGGATATGAGTATATTTAGTATCCTACAAACTTATGGTAAGCATTTACAATTCAAACCCTGACTCTTATGTTAGTTATAATAAAATATAAACCTTGGTATTTCCTAGATTCATGGGAATGATATTAACCATATTGATTCCTTAGAAAATCATGCATCAAATAATGATATATGATCATTATATATAAAAGTTTCCCTCGAAACTATAAGTTAACTAGAAGTAAGTTTTATAATTAAATAAGGAAATATCATATAATAAATCCATGGTTTATTATGAAAAGAAGATTCATCACAAAGCTTATTACAAAATAATAAAAGGTCAAGTACTTATAAAAAGAAAAAAGGAACTATAACATTACATAATAAAAGCTCCCAAAATGATACTAAATACATTTCAGTATTGCTACCATTATTTAGCAAATGAGTTCTATAAAGAAAGAATCCAAAACAAATGAAAAATACAAATATGAAAATGAAACAGAAAATAGAAAAGAAAAACATAAAGAAAAAAGAACCAGGCCCGAGCAGCAGGCCGACCCAAAGTTTCTCCTCTACCAATCTACCGCCAGGTGCATCTAGCTGCAGCCCGTGTTAGCCCACACGCTAGCCACTTCCAGCCCATACCTCTTCAGATCTGTTCTTCGTCGTCTTCCTCGCCGGCAGAAGCAGCTGCCTGATATATTGGAAACGTATCTATAATTTTTGATGCTCCATGCTTGTTTAGTATCTACTTTGCTTTACTTGTCCACACTTTGAGGTGGTTTTTACATGTTTTCTGGTACTAACCTATTAACAAGTTGCAACAGTGCAAGATGCCTGTTTTCTGCTGTTTTTGGTTTCAGAAAAGTTAGTAAAGAAATATTCTCGGAATTGGACGAGACGAAGGACAAAGTCAATAACTTTCTTTGGGGAACAAGAAGTCTAGAGGGGAGCCCGGAAGGCCAGTCAGGGGGGCCATACCCACCCTAGGTGCGGGTGGGCCTGACCCCGCGCCTGGCTAGGGTTTGGGCACCCTGGCCGCCTCTAGGTCTCGCCCCTTCGCCTATAAGAAGCCCCCGATGCAGAAACCCTGAGTACCCGATCGGAAATCCACGAAACCGTTTGTAGCCGCCGCCGCCACCATCGTCCCTAGATCGGGGGGATCTGAAGTTCTTCCCGGCACCATGCCAGAGGGGAGATCATCCTAGAGGCCTTCTCTCCGGTATGATTCGTGAGTAGTTCCACCTTGGACTATGGGTCCATGTAGTAGCTAGATGGTTGTATCTCCTCCTTTGTGCTTTCATGTATAGATCTTGTGAGCTCCGTTCATGATCAAGATCTAATCTATTTGTAATCATGCATGCTGTGTTTGCGGGGATCCGATGGATATTGAGATTATTATGTTGGTTTGATTAATAGTTTTATCTTTATGATTCTATCATGTTTGTGTTGTTTGTGATCTTGCATGCTCTCCGTTGCTAGTGGTTATCTTGGCCAAGTAGTTGCTAGTGACTCCAAGAGGGAGTATTTATGCTCGATAGTGGGTTCATGCCTCTAGTTTCCAAGGGAAGTGACAATAATCTCTTCGGTTGTAGATGTGATGTTGATACTAGGGAGAAAACAACGGTCTCTTGTTCATGGAACATGTGGACTGTTTACCTTACATACTTTGCTTAAAGCAGTTGTCTGTTGCTTGCAACTTAATACTGGAGGGGGTTCGGATGATAACCTGAAGGTGGACTTCTAGTCATAGATGCAGTTGTATGACGGTCTATGTATATTGTTGTATTTCCCAATCAACCTCATAGGATCTTGCTGGCTAGTAATTGCATTGTTATGCCTTGCTTAGTTCCTGTCAATTGCCCCGCTGTAATTTGTTTACCCTTCATGCCATGTTGTCTATCTAAGGAGAGCACCTCTAGTGAACTATGGACCCCAGTCCAATCTTTACCATTGATACATCTTCCATTGTTACTTGTTTACTTGCTGCAAACCATTACCTTCCACACCATACGTTTAATCCTTTGTTACAACAAACCGGTGAGCTTGACAACCTCACTGATTCGTTAGGGGCAAAGTCTTGAGTTTGTGTTGTACAGGTCTCCACGTTGTTTGCAACACTTGTGTGACGTTTCCTTCCTCCTTCTGGTTCGATAACCTCGATCTCAACTAAGGGAAAACTTGCTGCTTGCTCTTCACACACCCTGCGCTTGGGGTTACTAATGAAGTGCCACGTCGAGCATCATCAAGACTTTCTAGCGCCGTTGCCGGGGAGGCTAAGGACGTCTTCACTAGGGGAGTCCTTCACTTCCTTTCTCTTTACTTTGTTTTTAGTTTGCTTTGTTTCTTTTGCTTGGTTTTGTTTGCCTCTTTTAAAACAAAAACCCCAAAAAATTAGTCTAGTTTGGTTTGCTTGCCTTATTCAAAAACATAAAAAAAATAGTTCTTGCTCTAGCTGATGTTGCTGTTTTTGACTTGCCCACCTTTGCCAAAATGAACTCTGTTGAGAACACCAAGTTGTGTGAATTTACTAGCACCAACAACAATGATTTCCCTAAGCACACCTATTGCTCCACCTGTTCCTGATGCTATCTTTTATGAAATTAAGCCTGCTTTATTGAATCTTGTGGTGAGAGAGCAATTTTCTGGTGCTGGTTCTGATGATCCTGCTGCCCATCTTAATAGCTTTGTTGAACTTTGTGAGATGCACAAGTATAAGGATGTAGATGGAGATATTATTAACTCAGGCTTTTTCCTTTCTCCTTCAGGGGAAAAGCTAAAGAATGGTTGCTATCCTTACCTAAAAAATAGTATTGATTCTTGGACTAAGTGCAAAGATGCTTTTATTGGAAAGTACTATCCTCCTGCTAAGATTATTGCTATGAGAAGTGACATTTTGAAATTTAAACAACTTGATAGTGAACATGTTGCTCCTAGTTGGGAAAGAATGAAATCTTTGGTTAAAAATTGCCCTACTCATGGACTCACTGCTTGGATGATTATCCAGACTTTTTATGTAGGTTTGAACTTCTCCTCAAGAAACATGTTGGATTCTACTGCTGGAGGTACCTTCATGGGCCTCACCTTGGGTCCTGCAACAAGGCTCCTTAATAATATGATGGTTAACTACTCTGAATGGCATGTTGAGAGAGCTCCACATGGTAAGAAGGTAAATTCTGTTGAGGAAACTTCCTCTTTGAGTGAAAAGCGATTGATGTTATTATGGCTATGCTTGTTAATGGGAAAGCTCCTCTAGATCCTAATAGTGTTCCCTTAGCTTTTTTGGTTGCTCAAGAAGATCAAGTTGATGTGAACTTCATTAGAAACAACAATTTCAACAACAATGCATATAGGAACAATTTTGGTAGCAACAAAAATTATAGGCCTTATCCTCCTAATAATGGAAACTCCTATGGAAGCTCTTATAATAATACTAGAAGTGCCCCCTCCGAACTTGAAGTAATGCTCAAGGACTTTATTAGTAAACAAACCACTTTTAATAAGATTATAGAGGAAAAGCTTTTAACCGTTGAGAAAAATATATCCTCTTTGTCTGAAGCTCAAATTTCCTTGGTTAATAAAATGGGTGCTAAACCTGAAACTACGGAAAACACCTTTGCTACTGCTCATGCCATACAAGTTACTATTGATGAAAATGTTAGGCTGTTAGCTCAACTTCATGCTAGGTGGGAAAGGGAAGCTGAAATTGATAGAAACAATAGTGTGCGCACTATCACCACTAAACCACAAGTAGCCCCTATTCCTCCTCCTACTATGCCTAAGCCTAGTGAGCCTACTACTAGTGATGCTAAGTTTGACTTTGATATTGATGGTTGCAATATTTCTGAAGTGATTATGTTCTTGCAAAAGCTTGCTAGAAGTCCTGATGCTAGTGATATGCATGTTTCCTTTACCAAACACATTACAGATGCTCTTGTTAAGATTAAGGAAGAGAAGCTAAAACACAAAGCTTCTATTCCTAGGAAAGTAGAAGATAGTTGGGAACCCATTATTAATATGCAAGTGAATGACTTTGATCTCAAAGCTTCATGTGATCTTGGTTCTAGTGTCTCTATTATGCCTAGGAAGATTTATGAAATGCTTGATTTGCCACCATTAGAAGATTGTTATTTGGATGTCCCACTCAATGATAATGCTAAGAAGAAACTCATGGGGAGTATTAATGATGTTCTCATTATGGTTAACAATGCTTATGTCCCTATTGATTTCTATGTTTTGGATGTTGAATATAATGCTTCTTGTCCTATTACTTTGGGAAGACCTTTTCTTAGAACAATTGGTGCCATCATTGATATGAAAGAAGGCACCATCAAATATCATTTTCCATTCAAGAAAGGTATTGAACACTTCCCTATGAGAAGAGAGAAGTTGATTTTTGCTCCTCCTTTGAAAGCATGATTTGATGTTAATGCTTCTTCATTTGAAAATACTTGATTCTTCTTGCTTCTTGTGCCTAACTTAAAGGCGTTAAAGAAAAGTACTTGTTAGCGGATAACCCAAGAGTTTCCTTGAGTCTTGGAAGTTATTACTTCTGTAATGACCTCTCCTTATCCTTTTTCTTTTCTTTTTGTGCCTAGAATGACCTCTAATGAGAGGGAAGTAAGATTTAGGGAGTTGTTGTCCCGAAACAGATTTCTGTTCTCCACCAAAAAAAATGTGAGGAGGCTCTGTAACTTGGATTGAGCTCAAAATTACGAATAAATCCCCCAGTATGTTGGATAACTTTCGTTAGTTCAACACTTTTTGATTTGAGCAACACAAGATGTTTGAAAAAATTCGTTTCTACCTGCTGGTCTGTTTTGACAGATTTCTGCCATTATTTGCATTTTCTTCTTATTGATTCCTTTTTTAGCTCTCTTCAGGTTAATTGAGTTTATTTGAAGGATTTAATACAGTAGCTTATGTTTTAGTAAAAAGCCTTGTTGTTCCAAAGCTTTGCCAGTGGTCTAATATCTTTTGAATAAGCTAATGTTGCTAATGAAGATTGTGTGAAGTTTTGTATGAAGGAAAAATTTTAGGTGTAGAGAGAGAATGATGCACTGAGATGAAGAATAGATAAAAGCTCAAGCTTGGGGATGCCACCATGGTGTCACCCCAAGAAATATCCAAGAGGTACAAGCGTCAAAGCTTGGGGATGCCCAAGGCATCCCCTTCTTCATCAATAAAAAGCTCAGGTCTGTCTAGACACTTCGTTTTTATCGTTTCATGCACAGTTGTGTTGTTCTTGGAGCGTCTTAGTTTTCGTTTTCTTTGCTTAGTTTGTTTAGTTTTCTTTAGTAGTTTGGACCCCCGTTCTTGCTGTGTTGTTTTGCAAATAAGTTGCTTGGTGTTGGAAAGGAGTAGTAAGTTCTTGCTTGAAGTGCAAGAGGAGCTTGCATTGACTGTGACTTAGACTTTAGCATGACATGCTAGGTGTTGTTTTGACCTTATGCTTAGTGATTATTGCTGTATCATGTCTTGTTCCAAACAATTGGGATTGCTTAGTGTGCCTTGAAGAAATTATGCGTTGTTTTAGCATGCAAAAGCATAGTATTGTGGTATTCTCCTTTGATGTTTTGCTTGGGTTGACTTGGCACATGCTCACACAATGTTATGACTATGACAAGTCACCATTAGCCTCTATGATCATTTAGTCCTTGACTTGTAGTACCACTCTTTGCTTTGATTAGTTTTCTTTGTTGCATTGCATAATTATGGCCATTATTGCTCTCTTAGTTGGTTGCTCCCAGTCTTTTGCCAGCCTCCACTTGTATGAGTAAGTTCTACGCATGCTTCCAACTCCCAAGAAACCAAGTTATTCCAAAGTGTCCACTATAAACTCCTATGCATGGTGTGTTACACCATTCCAAAGTATATTCTTGTTTTCATCTATCTTCCAATTAAAAACTATTTTTTATGTGAAAACTTAGTGATTAAAGCCCTCACGATCTTGATGGCACACTTTATTCTTTTCCCCTAATAAACTTGAACCATTGTGACAACTTTGTTGTATATGCTTGCACTTATAAGTTGGAATTAGCAGAACTGTGCTATCACGAGGAACGTTTTCAACATTGCACTTGTACCTTGTTGTACTCAGCTGATATCATGTTCTTTTGTCTATGGATGTCACCGGTGTGAAATAAAGAGGGAACTTGTAAGTCCATGGAGTTTGTATCCTGTGTTAGAGAAACGCCTGGGCCGCTAGCCTAAGCCATGCCTAATCATGGTGGAAACTTGCAGCATCACCATAGTGACATCTATGAAGCATTCTTCTTATAAAAAAGAGACACATTGAGAAAAGAGGAAAGAGAGAAAAAAGCACCATATTCCCATGGTACATAAGAAGAATTACTGAGATGCTCATTGTCTGCTTGCCTTGTCATTTGGTTATGGGAAAGCTCCTGTGCCATGTGCAAGGGGTACCCGTTGGCGGTTCTCAATGATATGCAAATACTTACAGTGACAAGAACTTACTTGGACCCAAATTTGAGTATGCATGAGGTGTGGCCCTCGTATTCAAGGGGCATGAGATTGCCAACTTATACTTCATCAAGCATATACTCCAGCTTTGCCACTTTAACCTTAACCACTTCAAGATGCTTATGATAGGGGCAATGAGGGCTGAAAGCTAACAAGTACCATAATTTTTGGAAGCTTTTTTTGAAACTTGTAAATCCATGCTTCCTTTACAAAAAGGCCTTTCTTCCACCATTTTTTTGATTCTCCACCTTCTACCTTTAGGCACCATTAAGAGAGCATAGTTGTCATTCTGTGTGCAATGTTCCAAAGCTTATTAATTGATGCTTATTGTTTTATTACTTGCTCTTGTGATATTTGTTTCTAGTCACCCTTGTGAACTTTGCAGGTGTCCTATGCATTATATTGCTACTCTATGAGGGACAAGATGATTGCCACTATGCTATGTTTTATGCATGTGAAACAAACAAACGTTTTTCAATGCATGTTATTCATGATCTTTGTTTGTAGCTTGCCATGTTGCATGCATACTTACTATGTCCTATTGTTAGAACTCCATCTTTCATGCACATGTTTAGAGTTCTTTGATCCCAGCTTTCAATGCTTGCAAATGGTTGGATCTTTATTGTGAGGGTGCATGTCACCTCAAAAATTATTCTTTTATCACTTGCCTACACGAGGACGAGCAGGAGTTAAGCTTGGGGATGCTGATACATTGGAAACGTATCTATAATTTTTTATGCTCCATGATTATATAGTATCTACTTTGCTTTACTTGTCCACACTTTGAGGTGATTTTTACATGTTTTCTGGTACCAACCTATTAACAAGTTGCAACAGTGCGAGATGCCTGTTTTCTGCTGCTTTTGGTTTCAGAAAAGATAGTAAATAAATATTTTCGGAATTGGACGGGACGAAGAGGACAAATTCAATAACTTTCCGTGGGGAACAAGAAGTCCAGAGGGGAGCCCGGAAGGCCAGCCAGGGGGGCCAGACCCACCCTAGGTGTGGGTGGGACTAGCCCCATGCCTGGCTAGGGTCTGGGCACCCTGGCCGCCTCCCGGTCTCGCCCCTTCGCCTATAAGAAGTCCCCGATGCAGAAACCCTGAGTACCCGATCAAAAATCCACGAAACTGCCTGTAGCCGCTGCTACCATCGTCCCTAAATCGGGGGGTCTGAAGTTCTTCCCGGCACCCTACCGGAGGGGAGATCATCCCGGAGGCCTTCTCTCCGGTATGATTCGGGAGTAGTTCCACCTTGGACTATGGGTCCATGTAGTAGCTAGATGGTTGTATCTCCTCCTTTGTGCTTTCATGTATAGATCTTGTGAGCTCCGTTCATGATCATGATCTAATCTATTTGTAATCATGCATGTTGTGTTGAGAGGGATCCGATGGATATTGACATTATTATATTGGTTTGATTAATGGTTTTATCTTTATGATTCTATCATGTCTGTGTTGTTTGTGATCTTGCATGCACTCCGTTGCATGCACTCCGTTGCTAGTGGTTATCTTGGCCAAGTAGTTGCTAGTGACTCTAAGAGGGAGTATTTATGCTCGATAGTGGGTTCATGCCTTTAGTTTCCAAGGGAAGTGAAAATAATCTCTTCGGTTGTAGATGTGTTGTTGCTACTAGGGAGAAAACAACGGTCTCTTGTTCATGGAACATGTGGATTGTTTACCTTACACACTTTGCTTAAAGCAGTTGTCTGTTGCTTGCAACTTAATACTGGAGGGGGTTCGGATGATAACCTGAAGGTGGACTTCTAGTCATCGATGCAGTTGGATGACGGTCTATGTATATTGTTGTATTGCCTAATCAACCTCATAGGATCTTTCTGGCTAGTAATTGCATTGTTATGCCTTGCTCAGTTCCTGTCAATTTCCCAGCTGCAATTTGTATACCCTTCATGCCATGTTGTCTATCTAAGGAGAGCACCTCTAGTGAACTATGAACCCGGTTCCAATCTTTACCATTGATACATCTTCCACTGTTACTTGTTTACTTGCTGCAAACCATTACCTTCCACACCATACGTTTAATCCTTTGTTACAGCAAACCGGTGAGCTTGACAACCTCACTGATTCGTTGGGGCAAAGTCTTGAGTTTGTGTTGTGTAGGTCTCCACGTTGTTTGCAACACCTATGTGACGTTTCCTTCCTCCTTCTGGTTCGATAACCTCGGTCTCAACTGAGGGAAAACTTGCTGCTTGCTCTTCACACACCCTGCACTTGGGGTTACCAACGAAGTGCCACGTCGAGCATCATCACTGCCTATCGCGCCGGTCACCATCGATCGCCCCGCTGCGATTCCCGCCGCCGCTGAGCTCCAGAAGAGAGGATAAGAACCGCCGGAGTGCCCTCTCTCATCCTCATCTCCTCACAACCTCTCTCTCAATCTCTATCTTCCTCTCCCGCATGAACACTGAAACCCTAACTCGCCGGAGTTGCTCGTCGTCGCCGTTTGAGACCGCCCAAGGCCATCTGGAGGTGCCGCATGCTCCGCCGTGGTGGACTTCGTGTGCATGGTGAAGGAATTGAGAAAGGAATCCCAAAATCGCGCGCATTGACCTCTTCGGTCCACCGCTCGCCGTCGACCATGGCGACGCTGTCTGAGCTCACCTCTCGTCGCTATAGCTTCTACAAGATTCCTGGTGAGCTTCCGAGTCTCATGGACCTCTCAGATTCGTCGCCCGATCACCGTAGTGTCCTTTCCGCGAGTAACCCGACCACGTCGCCGCAGAGGTTCGTCGCTAGTGTACCTCCGATGACCATTAGGTGGCGGTGCGAGTACTGAGAGGATCCTCGTGTTTGTGCGGTTCGAACAAACACATTCGCGCTCGCAGGCATGCGCCGGATCGTCGCTGGCAACCATTCACTGGCGGTGGAGGCTGTGATGTCGCCACCATGACGTCACATCTGCGCCAGCCTTGACCCGGTCCACCTAGTTGACGAAGTCTTTGCGTGTGTGGCGTGTACTATGGTCACTGGCCCACTAGTCAGTGACTGTGTGTAGGGGTAGTATGAGTGAGAAAAGTATTTTATTATTTCAAATTTAAGTAGGAAATAAATAAACATTAATAAATTAATAACTTGTGTTTTATAATTCAGAAAAATGTTATATATATGGAAATTTGCAGAAAAATAAAATCTGTAACTTAATTTGATTGTCAAACATTGTTATGTTAGTCATTTAATTAATAATTATTTAATAAAATTTTATAAGTAATAAAACTTTGAAATTCATATTTTAATAATGGTAAATGAAAAAATATACATAATATACAGAAATTCTTAGAAAAAAATACCTCCAATGCAAAACTATAAACATAAAATATTATATCAGTTAACTAAATATTTATTATTTATTAAGTGTTTATATAGTAATAAATCTTATAAAAATCATATTTTATTATTTATAAATCACAAGAATTAATATAATATACCAAAATGATCACAAAAATAATATCTACATGTTAAAAATATAACATTCCACTTTTGAAATAAATAAAAGTTTAATTCTCTAATAACTTGAATTTAAATCTAATTTCTTAGTTGAAAATTCATAAAAGGATAAGTAAAAATTACTAATATTTCTACAATTATTCCTTTTAAGTATAAAAATAATATTAGTCTTAAATATTGATAATATGAAGTCAAAATAAGTTCAACACATTTTAAATACAATTTTATTTAAATTATCATTCAACAGTAAGTGTATATTATTTTCTAAATGGAGTTAGCAAATATTAAATTCTTAAGATTATTATTTTGACTTAATAAAATCTTTTATCATTACTTCAATCACAAATTTATGAACATACCAAAACATTATAGTGAATTCATAAGTAGTTAAGTAATATTATTCCTTGGATACAAACCATAACCACACCCTTATAAGGAGATAAATCCTTTTATTTAATTATAAGATTAGGAAACCACTAGTCAAATAAAAATGTTACCACTCTTAAAGTATCCTTAGGGAAACATTATGAAGTGAACAAAGTACAAATATCATAAGCATTACACTTTAAGTCCATCTATGTTCTTAAATTTAACTTTAGTCTACAAGACTTTAAATATAATGCTAAAGACTTTATTATATGTTTTAAAGTTAACTTTGGTCTATTTTAATTAAGACGTAAAGCATATCAATTACAAACTATTCAAGCAAGCGTAAACAACATCAAACACATTCTATCAATCATATTTTAAAAGCTATCAGGATTGTTTAAACCTTAGTAAAGAAACCTTTTATTCAAATGTTATTGTTTTTGCCACTTCAAACAACAAGTCTTATAATAATATCCCTAACTCTTAACAACTAAACACAAGGACTTTCATCATAGTCAATAGATGACAATTAATCATAAACACATTGCTTTAAACTTTATTTGTATATTTAAGAATTGTTAACACCTAAGTTCCTTATAATTGCCATTACTTGTAAAGTAAAATTTGAAGATAAACAATTCTTATATAAGCAGTCTTTGAATAGCATTCCACAATTGTGTATCTTATTGTTGTATGATATTATAAATACATGTTGTTTCACACACATTCACAAGCCTTAATAATAAGCACAAGTGTGAAACTAATCTAAAAGAACAACACATTCTAAATAAACCATTTCCAATTTCTAAACCCTAGATCAACGCTTATTCCGGGAATTCGAGTTTATAAAATTGCATTACATTACTTATGCATAATAGCATCTTGTTTCTTTAAACATTAGTCCTTACCGGACCAATGATGCTGATTTCAGATATTGGATCTTATATTGTTTCGAAGACCGTGAGTGCATAATCTTGCAATCATAAAAGGCAAGTTCACACTTGATCATGTCCTTTGATTATTTTCTGTAAAGTATTTTGCAAATCCAGTGTTGTCTTCACCTACATTTTAAAAGGGTCAAAAAGCACTATTTTTTATAATAATGTGAACTATTGGTTATTGATCCAGGGTGGTCACCTAATCTATTAATTCTGGCAGTTGGAATACCACTGCATAGGACTATATCACTTAGGACTTAACAACCAATGTCGCCAGTGATTCTTGCGCCGTATATTACACGTTGACCATGAGATTTGGAATGGGACGGAGAAGTCGGTTGTATATTTTTCCTCTCGCATGAAGACGGATGTGCGGGTCGTGGCTGTTATCACTCATAGCATTGGTAATTCGTAGAGGATATGCAGCATATGGGTGGGAACCCTCATCGTCCCATGATAGTTCCGGCATCTGAATGGTCTATATTGCCTATTGTCGTAATTCAATAGGTGGGCATGGCATACACCAAGGAGACATGCGGGGTTGCGGAGAAGGCAGTGATTGGCTTGGATCTTAGGTTGGGCCTCAAACCAAGGAAGTTTGAACGGGAACATACTCCCGGCCGTGCAACAAAGCCTAAGGTCTCTCATGGGTAAAGTGACGCACCTCTGCAGAGTGTAAGAACTATAACTTGTTACTCCCTATTTTGGGAAGGAGCTACGAACACGGCAGGAAAGGAACTCCACGAAAGTTCTGATAAACCTGTGAAGGATGA
This sequence comes from Avena sativa, assembly GCA_916181665.1. NCBI lineage: Eukaryota > Viridiplantae > Streptophyta > Magnoliopsida > Poales > Poaceae > Avena > Avena sativa. The sequence continues at coordinate 375,896,628 of OV702279.1, read as the reverse complement.
TGGACATAGCTTTTCAGAATAAAAGCAACCTTGAAGAAATATTTACGAAAACCTGCATGGCCTACGACCTATGGTCTATGACTGTAGATATAGTGCATCAAAAAATCCTTTCTAGTGAACATGCAGAGTACGCTCGTACTCAACGTATCTTATTAAACCTTGCTAGATTCTGAAGTCATTAAGACGACGTCTACATCAAGTTATGCTCTAGGAATCATCATCAAAATCTCAAGCTCTTCAATAAAGTAAAGGATGTCAACATATACATCAACTAAAGTGAAGACGAAGTTGCTGATTAGATAGAAATATAATCTCTAGCCATAGAACCAACTTCTGTAAAGTATTGCAATAGCAGCAATACATTCCAAATAGTTAGATGCTGATCTTATTAACATAATAGTTATGAGTTAATTATTTCTAATTCTTCTTTGTAAGAAGTTTATTTCTCTCTCTCTTTAACCTAGAGTGTTCTCGGGATCTTATGTAAAGAGTCGAGTTGTAACCTATAGTCATGTCTTGGACCTGTTGTGTTTCTGTTGTACCACTCTGAGGGATGTAATACTAGTGAATGGTGTTTCATTGGTGTTATGTCAACGACTATAGTGTACTACATCATGAAGTGGTATGCTGGGTCACCGCGGCTGGTTCCCCCAAATAGTATCAATAACATCTACACATGAGCCTAGCATATTAAAACGATCAAAGACCATTCTAGCTTCTATAGAAACATCATTAAATTCTTTAACCAAAGTTTTCAGGATAAAATATCTCTTTTCAGTGTCCTCAATATCATGAAGTTTAAGAAACATTAGTTGCATCATGGGGTTAAGGTTAACAAAACTAGCCTCCAACATGTGAACTAAATAAGCCAGAACGGTTTCATAATTTCGAGCATGTTTTGCTAAGGATCTATCCTAAATATCTTTATGCTTACTAACATGATTAAATAATTCTTCAATATTATCTTTTCCAATTATAGAACCACTACCTATTGATAGGTCTTTCAGGGTGAACTTAGGGATCAACATAATGATCTAAGAACAAGGTAACAAAATAACAACTAAAGAAGGAACTAATTTTTTGTGTGTTTTTGATAAAAAGAAGCAAATGAAACAAAGCAAAAGAAACTAAGAAAAACAAAAACAAAGTAAAGAGATTGGTAGTGAGAGACTCCCCCTTGCAAAAATCTTCTTTCTCCCCGGCAACGTTGACTAAAAAGCTTTTGATGGCTCAGTTGATGTGGAGCCTGTTGGGAACCCCAAGAGTAAGGTATGATGAGCACAACAACAAGTTTTCCCTCAGTTATGGAACCAAGGTTATCGAACCAGTAGGAGAAAGAAACCACTCGCAAAGGTGTTGCTAGCAACGTGGAACCTGCACACAGTACAACCAAAATACTTTGCCCCAAATTATCAGTGAGGTTTTCAAGCTCACTGGTTTTGCTGAAAACAAAGGATTAAACAAATAGTGTGGAAGAAAGTAATTGCTTGTAGTAATTGCAGAAAGTAAATAGTAAATAGTAGATGGAATATCAGTGGGAAGGAATGGACCAGGGTCCACAGTTCACTAGAGGTGTTTCTCCATAAGATAAATAACATGCTGGGTGAACAAATTACAGCTGGGCAATTGACAAATAGAGAATGCATAAAAATGCATGTACATGACATGATGATCACTATGAGATTCACTTGGACATTAAAACACGATACATAGACCATAATCCAATTGCATCTATGACTAATAATCCACCTTCGGGATATCATCCGAACAACCCTCGGGTATTAAGTTGCAAGCAACAGATAATCGCATTAAAAAGTGTGTAATGTAAAGAATACAATTGCCCTTGGACAAAGGATTGTTGTTTTATCCCTAATAGCAATAGCACATCTACAATATTAGAAGTTTCTGTCACTCTCCCGAATTACTAGAGGCATGAACCTACTATCGAGCATAAATACTCCCTCTTGGAGTCACAAGCAAATACTTGGCCAGAGTAACTACTAGCAAGGAAGAGCATGCAAGATCACAAATAACATAGACATGATAGAACAATAATCAATCTGCCATAATACTCAATATTTATCAGATCCTAGCAAACACAGCATGTAGCATTACAATAAGATGATCTTGATCATGATAGGCAGCTCACAAGATCTAAACATGACAACACAAATAGGAGAAACAACCATCTAGCTACTGCTATGGACCCGTAGTCCAAGGATGAACTACTCACACATCAATCTAGAGGCATGCATGGTGATGAAGAAGGCCTCCGGGATGATCTCCCTTCTATGGCAGGGTGCCGGGAAGAGCTTCAGATCCCTCCCAATCTAGGGACGATGGTGGCGGCGGCTATAGACTTTTTCGTGGAATTATGATCGGGTGCTTAGGGTTTTCGTCTTGGGGGGATTATATAGGCGGAGAGGCGAGGTCGGTGGAGCACCAGGGGGCCCACATCCTAGGGCGGCGCCCCCCTGTCCGCGCCTGGCCCAGGTGTGGCCGCCATGGGGTGCACCTCCCCTGGCCTCCGGACTACATCTCCGTCTTTGAAAAATAGGAAGGTTTGGTTTTGTTTCGACCAATTCCGAGAATATTTCTATACTAGCTTTTCCGAAATACAAAAACAGAAGAAAACATGAAACTGGCTCCGTGGCAATTGTTAATATGTTAGTTCCAGAAAATTCATAAAAATGCCACAAAGTGTAGACAAAAACATAAGATAACTGGTGAAAAACAAGCATGGATCATAAAAAATTATAGATACATTTGCAATGTATCAGCATCCCCAAGCTTAACTCCTTCTCTTCCTCGAGTAGGTAAGTGATAAAAAGAATAATTTTTGAGGTGACATGCACCAACATAATCTTGATCAAGGTATTGCAAAGCATTGATAGATGGGATCAAAGTACTCTAAACATAAGCATGAAAGATATATTTATAACAATAAGACATAGCAACTATGTTGCAACATGAAAGACAACACAAACAAAAGATCATGAATAATGCTTTGAAAGACATTTGTTTGTTTCACATATAGAAAACATAGCAAGAGTGGTGTTCAGCTTGTCCTTCATGGAATAGAAAAAACATAAATGAGGACACCTTCAAAGTTCATAAGGGTGACTAGATACAAATAATTTAAGCACAAGCAATACCAAAATTATGAATCAATCAACAAGTTTTGGGACAATGCACATTGAACTCAGAATGACAACTATGCTCTCTTAGCGGGTGCATAAATATAGAAGATGGAGACTCAACAAAAATTAAAAGAAAGGCCCTTCGAAGAGGGAAGTAGGGATTAAATGGTTTTATAAATCTTCCAAAAATTATGCTACTCATTAGCTTTGATCTCTCATTACCCCTATCATAAGCATCTTGAAGTGATTAAGGTTAAAGTGCGGGCAAATATGAGTTATATGCTTGAAAAATCACAAGTTGAAAATCTCTTGCCCCTTTGTCACATCCCAGGATTTTGGAAATTGGTACTAGAAAAAATTGGCATTTGCATGACATTCACGAGCATTGCATTGCATATTTGCATCAAGAAAAATACCTAAATAGAAATAAAAATCTAAAACCCTAAATAGTATATGCCACTTTGTTCCTAAAGGGAATTAATTGGCTTTATAAAACCCCACTATTGCTAAGAGAGCGATTATTGCTAAATTATAGCCTAAAAGATCCAATGAATATTACAAAATTTTAGAAACAAAATTGAGCTCATTTGGAGTTATTATGAAAAAGTTATGGAATAAATACAAACAAATAAATGTAAATAAAATGAAACATATACAAGGATTTATAAATCCACTACTTGCAAACTATTAAAAATATTACAAATATGATCCTACAATGATCTATTTGATTTTAGAAAATTTTAGAAACAAGAATCGTGTCATTTGGAGTTCGTATGCAAAAGATATGAGGGAAACAAGTAAATAGAAAATGGAAAAGGAAAGAAAAAGAAAACTAAACAGACCGGCCCAAGCCAGCGGCCCACTCGGCCCACCCTAACCGACCGGAACAACCAAGCAGCCATCGATCCCACCTCCGCTTTAAAAAGCGTGCAAATTGATTTTCTTCAAACCTATCTCTATTCAAACTCTTATATCTTTTTATCTATAACTCCGAATCGACTTCCGTTTATTTCTACTTGTTCCCTACTCCAAGGCCTATCTCTACACCGTTCTAAACCTCCATATAAACCCGTGGACCCACAACTGTATGAGTTTTTCTTCTCGAAATCCCGAATCTACACATGCTCGAATCTTATTTTGTTTACCATCTAGACTTCGTCGTTTGCCTTCGGCTAAAACACGAAAGTTATAGATCTCGTCAAAATCTTTCAATCCCGAGAAACCTCACCTCTTTTAATTCACCATAGCCGGAGAATTTCGCACCACAATATTTCAGATATGACGGTGTAAATCCAAGATGTACTTGCACTTGTTTCTTCAAATCCAAATTCCTTTGGTGAAAAGGTAGCACTAATGATTCTCTACAACTTTCATGTTGAAAGTTTTTCGACTTGATATACTTATTTGTCTCTCTAACACATATCTCTTTCTTATCTATTATAAGTCAAAATCGAGCCGATCTTCTCCTCTAGCCATCGGATCGCACGTGGACGCTCCAGATTACAAGCCAACATTGAAGGGGTATCTGCCTATCAGCGCGCGCCACGTCATTGTCCTCGTCATCGCCTCATCAGCCCAGGTCAGCGCCCAGTCAGCGCGGTATATTCCTAAGGAATATTCCCTGTAGATTTGAAATTGAATTTAAATTGTAGGAATGTATAAACTTGAAAAAATCATATAAAAAGATTCGTAGATCCAAAAATAGCAAATATTATATCAATGGACTCATAAAAACGTGTAGAATTTTAATATGGCATTAGATCCAACCTTTATAGTATTCGTTTAATGCAGTAATTTAATTAGTTTTAATGGTTTTTTAGGTTAATAAATTCATAGGAAATTATCTGTAACTCCGAAAAATATGAACAATATATCAAATTGAAGCTACCATAATGTAGATTAATAATAACAGGTTGGATCCAGATTTTGCGGACTATTTACCCCGTAGCAATTTAATTAGTATTAATGGATTTAGAAATCATTAAATTCATAGTAAATTATTCGTCTATCACAAAAATATAAATAATATAACGATGGAAAGCTAGTTCCAGGTAGATCATCAATACGCATTTGGTTCAGGCAAATACTATAAGGTTATTCTGTAGATATTTAAACAAGCTAATACCCGTTTTTGAGTAATAAATTCATAAGAAAATAAATACTATTCAGAAAATTGCAAATAACATGTCCCTGGAATCACAAGAAAGAGTAAAACCAGTTTCTGAATTAAAATTATAGGTGTACAGTACGTATAATGTTAGGATCATTATAATATATTCTGTAGTATTTTAATTATTTAAAAAGATCTATAACTCCGATTAGGGTGAATCCAACGCCTACTGGTTCATATTAATGTCCTCTATCTAGTAAATCCTAGAAACAAATTTAATTCGACTATTAAGACAGGATTTGTGCGGTGACCCAGCATACCACTGCATGATGTAGTACACTATATTCGTTGACATAATACTAATGAAACACCGTTCACTAGTATTACATCCTTCAGAGTGGTACAAAAGAAACACAGCAGGTCCAAGACATGACTATACGTTACAACTCAACTCTTTACACAAGATCTAGAGAACATTCTAGGTTAAAGAGAGAAAAAGAAACTTCTTACAAAGAAGAATCAGAAATAAACAACTCAAAAACTATCATACTAATAAGATTAGTATCTAAACTATTGGTTTGGCATTGCTGCTATTGCAATATACTACATGAATAGGTTCTATGGCTAGAGATTATATTCCTAACTAATCAGTAGCTTCGTCTTCACTTGAGTTGATGTATATATTGACTTTCTTGTCTGCATTGAAGACTTGAGCTGTTGATGAGGACTTCTTCGAATAAAAGTTGATGCAGACATCGTTTGTACTGGCTTTAGAACCTAGCAAGGGTTAAGAAGTTACTTTGAGTACGAGCGTACTCAGCAAGTTCACTAGAAAAGGAGTGTTTGATGCACTATAGCTACAGCCACAGACCGTAGGTCATAGGCAATGCAAATTTTCATAAATATTTCTTCAAAGGTTGCTTTTATTCTAAAAAGCTATGTCCGTCAGCCTTCACGGGTTTACCAGAACCTTCATGGGGTTCCTTTCTCGCCGTGTTCGCAGCTCCTTCCCGGAACAGGGAGTAACAAGTTACAGTTCTTAAACTCTGCAGAGGTGCGTCACTTTACCCATGAGAGACCTTAGGTTTTGTTGCACGGCCGGGAGTATGTCCCCGTTCAAACTTCCTTGGTTTGAGGTCCAACCTAAGATCCAAGCCAATCACTGCCTTCTCCGCGACCCCGCATGTCTCCTTGGTGTACACCATGCCCACCTATTGAATTACGACAATGGTTTGTACAAACCGTTCAGATGCTGGAACTATCGCGAGACGTTGAGGGCTCCCACCCATATGCTGCATATCCTCTGTGAATTACCATATAATATGCATGCTACGAGTGATAACATCCACAACCCGCACGTCCAGCTCCATGCGAGAGGGAAAAGATACAACTGACTTCTTCGTCCCATTCCAAATCTCCTGGTCAACGTGTAATATACGGCGCAATAATCACTGGCGACATTGGTTGTTAAGTCCTAGATAATATGTTCCTTTACCACCGGAACTCTTATAGTAGGTTATTACCTCATGGTAAATAACCTATAATCACATTATTATGAAAATAGTGTTTTCTGACCTTTTTCAAATACAGGTGATGACAACACTGGATTTGTAAAATACTTTACAGAAAATAATCAAAGGACATGAGCAAGTGTGAACTTGCCTTTTGTGATTGCAAGATTATGCACTCACGGTCTTCGAGACAACATAAGATCCAATATCTGAAATCAGCATCATTGGTCCGGTAAGGACCAATGTTTAAAGAAGCAAGACGCAGTTATGCATAAGTAATGATATGCATTTTGTAAAACTTTCAAATTGAATCCCCAATACTTTGAGTTAAGTGAATTCAAGTGATTCTTTTAAGAGTTGGTTTATCTTCAAATTTTACTTTATAAGTAATGATCTTTATAAGGAACCTAAGTGTTAAAAATCTAAAATATGTAAGTAAAGTATAAGATAATGTTTTGTGGTTGTTAAACATCCTTGGAATTGAGTTGTTTAAGAGTTGAAGAACTTATTATAAAATTATTGTTTGAAGTGGAAAAAAGAATTTGAAGAAAAGATTTCCTTTCTAAGGTTTAAACAATCCTTATTGTTTAATTAGAACATAATTAATATCTTTTGATGTTTGATTGCTTAGTTTGGATTTGAGATGCTTTATGTCCTAGGTTAAATAGACCAAAGTTAACTATAAAAACATAAGTAGTTATTAGACATGATGTTTATAAACTTTGAGACTAAAGTTAACTTTAAAAGGGTAAGTAAATATCGTGGGAATGACCACGGCAGATGCTGCAATCGGTAGCGAGTAGTAGAACATGGGGCAAGGGCGGCCATCCATCTGCGGTGCGAGATGAGGGCGAAGACACAAGGATTTACCCAGGTTCGGCCCCCGGAGGGTAAAGACCTACTCCTGCTAGATTGTATTATGGTGGAAGTACAATGGGGCGAGCTCGGCGGCTAGGCAGCGAGTCGCTTGGGTGTATGATGGAACGTATCCTCTACGCACCCTCTAGGGAGGTTTATATAGACTCACCCCTAGGGTTTACAGATCTCAACCGAATTAGTTAAGGTTTCAGCAATCGTTTAACCTAATCCGACTAGGCCTATCTACGCTTCTGGGCCTTCAGCTTTCAGTCGCTTGAATCCACGCCAGGCCTTGATCCAGTCGCCATCCCGCAGGCCCACTCGCCAGCATCTGGGCCAGTCGGAAACGTCCTGCTGGGTATACCCCGGTAGGCACATCCCCATCAGTAGTCCCCGAGGCCGTCGTTGATTGGTCGCACGTGGTCGCTGGCAGTCGGTGTATACGGGTCCAATGCGGACGCCCAGTCGAATCGGCGGCGGACTCCTGAACAAAGGAAAAACTAGTTATTCTAGTCGCACTGACGGCAACCGATCGGCTCGCAGCTCGGCGAACGGGTCGGCGAATACTCAGTCACTGTTGTAGTGATCGGGTCGGCGAATAGTCGAGTCGCGCGGAGCGACGAGTCGAGTGGATGAAGTTGGACCGTCCAGTGGGGTCAAAACTAGCCGTTGGGGTAATCCAACGGTAACTTTCGGCGTAATCACCACGTAGTAATGGCTCCCGAAATTGGCGGGTAACAACCGCTATATAAGGAGAATAACAGGCGAGCGGGGGAACACTCCTTCATCTTTCCTCCTATCTCGCCCATCTTTGTTTCCACTCCGCATCGCGATCCAACCGATCCAGAGACCCCCGACCTCCACAAATCTTCCAACCAATGGCCCCCTCCACCGAACCATGGGGCAGATCCAAGTGCACTAGGGCGCTACTGGCGTCCTTCGAGGAGGCCGGGATTCTGCGCGCCGGCAGATGGCGCATCCCCGCGACCGGAGAGGTGACTCCGGATCCGCGCGAGGGAGAATTTGTTTGCTTCACCAGCCACCTGGAGCAGGGGCTGGGGTTTCCCACTTCTCTCTTCTTCCGGCGCTTCTGCGCCTTCTACGGGATCCAGCCGTCGGACCTAGGCCCGCATAGCATCGAGACGCTTGCCATTTTCGTGGCGTTCTGCGAGTGCTATCTGGGCTGCAGGCCCTACTTCCCTTTGTGGCAAGATCTATTCCATGGGAGGATTAGTCGCGAAGAATTAGGCGGCCCGATGCTGGCTTCGGGTGGCCTGACGTTTCAGCTAAAGTCGAAGGCGTCGTTCTTCGACCTGATGCTGCCGGCCAAGGCGGCAAACGAGTGGAAGAAATCCTAGTTCTACGTCACCGAGGTGACTCCAGACGGCGAGGTGGCGCTTCCAAGGTACTCCGCCAACTGGCCCGAACCGCGTCGGCAAGCTCCCGCTGGATCAGCGGATGGTTGTCGACGAAATGTTGCAAACCATCCGTGGCCTGAAGAAGAAGGGCCTCCAAACCATCAATATTTACAACTGCTGGCTCGGGCGGCGGATCGTGCCTTTGGCCCGCCGTGACCATTATATGTACGAGTATGCGGGTAGGGACGACCAGACAAAATCCTGCCTCGAAGAGTGGAAACTCGAAGACTACATCCTGGCCTGGAAGAAGATCACCCAGGCGGCATACCTGGACGCGAAGGCCGGGGTCGCCCCCTATACCGCAAGGCGCCCAGCTTCGACGGTAAGTCACCATTCACAGTCACAGGTGATGCAGTTGCGGTTACGCTGACGTTGTTTCTTTTTTATTGTAGTTGTTCCAAGTGGTGGAAGGATGGCTCCCATCCGCAGACGACGAGAACTCGAGCTCGTCCGTCCAGGAAGGGAGCGAGTCGACACCCGCCAAAGGCGATGTCGGGAGCGACGCGGGTGATGACGACGATGATGACGAAGACGAGCCCGTGGAAGACGTCGCCCCGATGATTCTCAAAACTCGCGGGCAACATCAGCGCGAGCTCGAGGCGAGTAGGAGCCTCGAATGTCACGATGACGATGACGAAGAGCTCCCCGAGCACACCTCGCGTTGTGAGGCTACGCTGTCGAAGAAGAAGAAGGTGAAGGCTCCGCCGAGGAGGAAGATGAAGCCGGCGAAGCAGGCGTCTCCGCCTCGTTCTGCGACTAGTTCCAACGCCACCAGCTCGGCTAAGGGTGAAGCGGCGCATACAACAGTAGCACCGGACGCCGCCGCCCTCCTGGATGAGGTACCTCTGGCCTCACTTCCACCCACATTCGCCCCGGTCTCTGGGTTGGGGGCTATTCCAGCCGCAGCAGCTTCGCCTCCCAGGAGAGCTCCCGCAGACGTCATCACGGAGGCTCCTACCGCGACCTCGTCTTCGAAGAGGCCCTCTGTGTCTTGGGCACACGACGTGTTCGAGATGGGCCTCAGTCGGAAACTGGGCCCCGAGCTGGAGAAGCCGGCCAGCATCCGCACGGGACTGCGGTTCATACCAGTCGCCAAGTAAGTCTTGTTCGTCTGCTTGCCTTCCGTTGTAATCGGACAATTTTGCTCATACCGTTGTTTCACAGGACTGGAGTTAAAAAGATTGACCACCCTTCTGTGGCCAAGGTTCCGCCAGTCGTCGCCGAGGAGGACCCCTCGCGGAAGAGGAAAGCTGATGAAGTCGCTGCTCCCGCAGACAGCGCGAGGAGGGCGAAGGGCGACAATGTCGTCACGGTCTCTGACAACACGGCAGTTGCTCCAAGCGATCCTCCGACTACGGCGGAGGTGGCTTTGAAGAACAAGGAGGCTATTTCCTCGCCCGGAGTGACCGAGCCGACTCCTAGTGTCGTTGGGGCATCCGCCGCGACCTTCCCCCGTTTCATGGCCAAAGCGGCCACAGCGAGTGGCGCAATACCAGCGAGCCAGACGCCTGGGGTCGTCGAGACGGAGGTCGAGAAGCATCGCAAACACACTCCAGCTCTGCTTGCGTCCGTGGACGTGCTACAGCTCCACGGCATGCTGGGCGACGCCATCCAGGTATGTCCAGTCCCCGAGGATCGGGCCACTGAATTTCAGTGGTCCGATTCTTCTAGTGTTTTTGTAGCGTATAGTCCCCGAGTGCCTAGTCGCTGGATATCAGCGGGTGCGCACTTAGGAGTTTTGATCTCCAGTCCCCGAGTTCCTAGTCGCTGAATTTCAGCGGGTAGGCACTTAGGATTTTTGACCTCCAGTCCCCGAGTGCCTAGTCGCTGAATTTCAGCGGGTAGGCACTTAGGATTCTATTGTTGTTGACAGTTTGATTTGTGCTCAGGGCTTGCAGCGTGAATCGGCCGATCGGCTTGCTGCAAAGTGTCGTGTGGAGAAGGAACTTGTTGCCGTCCAAGAAACGAACAAGGGACTCCAAGCAATCGCTGCCAAGTCAGAGGAGGTCCACCAGGGCCTTGTCCCGGCAGGTGAGCTGACGGCGGCTCAATCTGCTTTGAGTACGGCCGAGAAGCGGATCGCTGATCCGGAGCGCGATCTCAAGGAAGCGAAGGCAGAGGCGAGCTCGGCGGATGGGCGAGCAAAAGCTGCTGTTACGGCTGCCGCTAAAGAGCGAAAGGTCTCTGACGCCCTCGTTGTTGGGCTGCAGAACGACTTCTCCTCGCTTCAAAGCTTCATCACGGGCTTCTGCCGTCCTTTAATTGGTAAACTTTCCTTCCTCTGCCTGTAGTAGCTGCATTGTGAAGTCGTTGTTATACTCACTGCCTACCCCTGTCCACAGGTCAGATTATTGACAGCTCGGAAGAGGCGCAGTCGTACGATGCGCGACAGTGTGTGACCACTCTGGTCGACTCGGCCGCGCTGTCTGTGGCTTGCATTCGAGCATATCTTCAAAAGATATCGCCCACGGAAGTGATTCCCAGCGACCTCGTCGAAGTATGGCGTTATCTGGAGAAGGCGCCGTCAGTCGTCGAGTTCATGACGCGGTCGGCCTTCCGGCGCGGGGCGGCGACGGCTCTTAGCCTTGGGCTTGCCCACTTCCTGGAGGACTTCGACCTTGACGACGTGACGAGTGGCTACCCCTCGTCAACGGGTTCTGTGGAGATTGCCGAAGTGCTGAAGCTGACGGACCGGGCTGTGGTGTACTCCGATCGCGTCTGGGCGATGGGCGACCTCCTCCCCTATCAGGAGACGACTGTCGCCCCCAACGATCATGAGCCGCAGCATCGGGACTTCAAGGTTGAGCATCTGTTCCGTGCAGCGATGGCGGGTGAGTTGACGACGTACCCGTCGAACCTTTACACACCCTTCATTCGCAACCGCAGGGGTGGCGGCGAGTCGCCGTCGAAACCTGCGGAGTAGAAACATTGTGCCCTGGGGCGTTAGTAGCAATTGGCCATTGGACTCAACTTGTATTTTGGAATGACTTTGTTCTGCTGTAAAGAAACTTCGTGTTATTTTGTGAATTGTTTCGTGATTTTGAATGCTAATTGGACGAGTCCCCGAGCGCGTCCGCCCTTTTTATGGGGTTTATGTTGGGGATATGCTATATGGGTATCCTCATAGCATGTCTCTTATCCGACTAACCCGGGTGGCCCATAGTCAGTAGCATGGCCTATGGCCTACTGGGTGGCCCAGTTAGGTGGATCTAGAAGGGAGGCCCATGCCGGATAAAGGAAGGCTACGGTGGAGTCACCAGCGTACCCGGAGCCTTGGAGTGCAAGATACACAAGACTAGTAATGGACGGTGTAGGACTCTGTAACCTGTCCGGCTAGGACTTTTCCCTGTAACCCTAGGACCTGGCGACTATATAAGTCGAGCCTATGGGAGCCTTTAGGGCACAGCTAGTATCGTTTTACACACACCTCGCACAGCGAACCTAATCTCTGTAACTCGGCGTATTGCCATTATAGTGATTTATAGCAGGAGTAGGATTCCGCCACCGTTGTGGGATCTGAACCTGGGTAAGCTGTGTTACCTCGTACCCATCAACCGTCCGCCTTACCCCACGTCTCTAAACACGAACTGTGAGGACCCCTCCATGGCGTACTCGTCGGCAATACCACGACAGTTGGCGCCCACCGTGGGGCTAGAGGCGCTTCAGGCTCCTCAGCGGGCGAGGACCAAGATCTTTGCGGGAATCGGCGAAACCGTATCCATCGGTCGCGTTCTCTTCTCCAGCAACGTTCCGATAGTCCCCCCCCCCCCCGACGAGTTCTGGATCCCGGCAAAGACGAACCCTACGCGGTGTTCGATCGTTCCTATCGGAGACATCCACCTCTTCATCGGCGAAACCGACTCGGGCACTAGTTCCCTGGGAGTCGGGGGAGCATCAAGACCCGCACGGACCGCCTACGGGCAGGATATGTTCACGGAAGGATCAATGTCGGATCTCTCCTTGGAGTTTGCCGGCAAAGATCGGAAAAATTCAAGACCCACCCAAACCGCCCCTGTGCAGGATATAAAGGTGGAAGATCACTGCAAATCCGCCGGCTTCGCCCGTGTGTCTGGACAGCAGAGCTCCAAGTTCGTGGGCGTGGTTACCATCTTCGATCTGGCGCGCTTCGTTCAGAGAGAGGGCGAAAACCCCCGCGACTACCTCGCCAGGTGGCTCCGTATACGAGCCGATCTGGCCCACTACCCCAATGATGATGCCATCTATCACCTTGTGGAAGGACTGGACCATGGCACGCTTATCCGACACTCTCTAAGACGGCAACAGGCGTCAGGACGCCTCACCTTCGAAGGCATGGTGAACACCGTCAACAACTACGCGGAGGCTGAAGCGGCAGCTCAGACAGCGCTTGCGCTCATTGACGGAGCCCCTCCGATTCAACCACCACCACCGCCTTCGGCCGCCATTGTCGCAGCAGCACCACCTCCTCCAGTCATCGTTGAGGCTGTTGCACCTCCACCATCTATCATCGAGGAAGTCCTGGCACCCTCCGACTCTGTCATTGACGCACTTTATGCTGATTTCAGTGCAGACTCGGAGGAAATAGACTTCAGTCCAGAAGAGCTAGACTCCGCTATGCAGGAGATGGAGGAGGAGTACTCGCGCGACGAACAAGCTAATAACACCGTCATGTCCCGAGGGGTGTTCGTCACCATTGGGACAGCGATGGATGAAGACCGGCCCCAGAAAGCTCCGCCTACGGCGCTGGACAAGGGGAAGGGGCCACTTATTGCTGCTGACGATGATCGCGCAAGAGTCATGCCTCCTCCGCCTAATCCAGTGCAGCAGCCACAGGAACTCGGCACCGGTCTGAGCAACAACAACACCGCAAACTTGCCGCCTCCAGCATCCACGTCGGCAGCAGCCCATGTTACTACAGCTGATAGAGTGATGTACGGCAACCTCCTCGTTGAGCCACTAACTATTGATCATACCCGGAACGTGACTCAGCTCGACGAGAAGCGCCAGCAACTGCTGGAGGAAGCGCAAGCCATCGCGGAGCAAGGCGCTAAACTAGATCGAGATCTGGTCAACACGCAGAAGTCCATAGAAAAAGCTAGAGCAATGGAGGCCGAGTACAAGACTCTTCTCCAGCAGCAGAAGGCTAAGAAGGCTCCAGCTCGCGTCATCAACGATCCTGGTGTACGGCGCAACCTAGGATGGGCTCCCTCGAAGCCGGCACAGTCCAAGCCATACATTGACAGTGAAGGCAAGCAGGTGATGCCCACCCCACTCCTTAACCTCGCCGTCGCCAAGACCCTTCTGGAGCAGGATAGATCGCCTGAGGCAGTGGAACAGGTCTATGACCTAGTGGCCAAGGCGGTAAAGCAGCAGGAAAAGGCCACCTCGCAGAGGCTTGAGTCTGACCCAGCGCTCTACCGATCTAGCCAGTACAAACCGCCAAGGGACAGATCCCCTCAGTATGTCGGATCGCGGACGGGTTCATCAGAACAAAGACGGAGGGATGCGCGCAACAGGAAGGATGCTATCCCCATATCCTTCGACCATGGAGAAAGAGCCCAACCTCGCCGCCCATCGCCACCGCCCCGATCCCCCCTACGTCAGGAAGACTACAAGGCTCACCGTCGCACGGATATGCCCCCACCAAAACAGTGTGGCATTGTCATCCGCGACAACGCGGAGCATGACGGAAAGCACAACGAAGGACATAAGAGCAGGTCGCGCCATGACCCTCCGCGTCCGACAAGCAACCGTGACAGGCGTGAGGCGTCGCAGGAGGGTAACAGCAAGAAGGCTAACCCACCGCCACCTCCGCCTCCATCGCCGCCAAGCAGTCACCATGGCGGTGGAGGCCCGCGCCGTTCGCGCAGCCGATCCCCTATTGACAAAAAGAAGAAGAACCCGGAGCCGTACGATGCACGTTCGCGGATCGATAAGATTCACGAGGCCCGGGAAGGATCATACCTGGGACCACGTTGCTTTGGACCTGCAATACGGTCCGCAACTTACCCCAAAGGTTTCCGGATTGACAAGACCATCAAGCCCTATGACGGCACCGCCAAGCCTGCCACATGGTTGCAGGACTACGGCAACGCGGTGGAGATTGCCGGAGGCAACCCCAACGTCGCCGTCAAGTACCTCCCGTTAATGTTGGCGGGCACGGCCCGTCAATGGATCGACGACTTGCCGGAAAAATCTACCTACAACTGGCTGGACTTGCAAGAAGCATTCACCAAGAACTTTGAGGGTACATACAAGCGTCCCTGCACGGTGGGCGATCTACAGCGGTGCGTGCAAGAGAAAGACGAGACATCTCGCGCCTACCTCTCCCGCTGGCTGGATATGAATAACTCCTGCGCAGGAGTACACGCCCAGACCGCCATGGACGCCTTCATCGATGGGTTGGAAAGGGGCATGTTGCTCTGACATAAGCTGAAGCGCTTGTAGGACAATCATCAGCTTGACTTGAATCAGATGATTCAGTTAGCTAGTGAGTTCGCAACTGCCGACGACGATGCTCGTGGCTCTTTGCCGGCAACGGCCGTTCCAACTCAAGCTCGGAGGAATAGCAGTACAAAGTGGAAAACCACTCCAGAAGAAAAGCAATCTACCGACATGGTCGCCATGACTTTTGCAGGACGAGGAGAAGGCGGACAACGTGGCCGAGGAAGGGGAGCAGGCCGTGGGCAGCAGCGAGGAAGTGAAACCAACTCGGCGCCGCTCCGCGTTACCCAAACCTACAAAGAGTACCGCGATATGCCATGCCTCGTAGACCTCGACGCCAACGACAAGGCCACCCATACCAATAGACACTGCAAGTTCGTCAACGACCTCAAGGAAGACCCGGAGTCCGGCTACAAGCGAAGTCGGAAGAACAGACCGCGAGGCAAGGGCAAGGGGAAGAAGAAGGAGGAGGAGTCCAAGGATTCAAGTGACATGGACGAGGACGTTGACCCCAAGCACGCCGCCAAGAGCGACGGCAAGGGTAAGAACCCCTTCGCAAAGAAGGCCCCAGTCTACCACACTTTCTTTGGCACCCCCACCGTCCGACAACAGAAGACCTCTTTAAGAATATTGATGGCTACTCTCCCCCCAGTTCCCCAATACCTGCGCTGGTCGGAGGTTCCAATCACTTGGGACAGGACGGACCACCCAGACCTTGTGCCCACAGAGAACCAGTACGCCATGGTCATCAACCCATTGATTGACGGCGTGGAGTTCACCAAGTGCATGGTGGATAGTCGAAGCAGCATCAACATCATGTACCTAGATACACTGCCGAAGATGAACTTGACGGAGGCAAACCTAAGGCGGACCAACACCGTGCTCCATGGCGTAGTTCCTGGTCGTGAGGCTTGGTCCCTTGGGTGCATCACGCTTCAGGTAGCCTTTGGCGACGTTAATAATTACCGCCAAGAGCGCATGACCTTTGAGGTGGTCCCCTTCAAGAGCGTGTACCACATCATATTCGGCCGCGAAATATTCCACACGTTCATGGCCAAGCCATGCTTCATCTACAACAAGCTCAAGATACCCGGACCGAACGGTGTCATCACCGTATCCGGAAGCTTTACCAAGGCAAGGGACTGCGAGATCAATGAAGCAGCCGTTGCAGAAGTTGTCCTCTACAGCGAAGAATTGAAGGAGATCCAGAGCAAGGTCAATGACTCAGAGATGCCCGCGTCGAAGAAGCAGATCTCCGACTCCGCTCTTGCGTTCAAGGCCGCCATCGAGACCAAGCCGGTGGAACTTGTGGTAGGCGATGCCTCCAAGACCGTCGCCATTGGGACGAACCTAGATCCCAAATAGGAAAGGGCACTCGTCGAGTTCCTCCGTGATAATAGGGATATCTTTGCCTGGCAACCTGCCGACATGAAAGGTGTACCTAGGGAACTTGCCGAGCACAGCTTAAACATAGATCCAAAATGTAAGCCAGTAAAACAACCTCTATGACGCTTCGGAGATGAGAAGAGACGCGCCATTGGCAAAGAGATAGCTAGGTTACTTAAGGCTGGTTTTATCCGAGAAGTCCTTCACACCCGATGGGTGGCCAATCCTGTACTTGTCCCCAAAAAGGGAACTACTGAATTAAGAATGTGCGTTGATTACACCGGCTTGAACAAAGCGTGTCCCAAAGATCCGTTTGCTTTGCCTCGCATTGACCAAGTCATTGACTCGACGGCTGGCTCGGAACTTTTGTGTTTTCTCTGCATACTCAGGATACCACCAAATCAAGATGAGGAAGTCGGACCAATTGGCCACTTCGTTCACTACCCCTTACAGCACATTTTGCTATGTCACGATGCCCTTTGGGGTAAAAAACGCAGGTGCTACCTACCAGCGGGCAATGCAACGTTTCCTTCACGACCAAATTGGTCGGAACGTTCATGCCTATGTGGACGATATAGCGGTGATGTCTAAAAAATCAAACGACTTAATCTCTGACTTAAAAGAAACCTTTGATAATCTCCGGAAATACAACATGATGCTCAACCCTAAGAAGTGCGTCTTCGGGGTTCCAGCCGGCAAACTGTTGGGCTTCATTGTTTCCTAGCGCGGAATCGAGGTCAACCCAGAGAAAATCAAGGCCATCTTAAACATAAACCGTCCGACATGCCCAAAAGACATCCAACGACTAACTGGTTGTGTTGCAGCAGTTAGTCGGTTCGTCAGCCAACTTGGAGAGAAGGCTCTGCCGCTGTACAAGTTGCTGAAGAAGGCGGACAAATTCACATGGACGGACGAAGAAGATGCAGCATTGAAGTAGCTAAAGGAGATTCTTTCCTCAGCGCCCATCCTTGCAGCACCCGAGCCTGGAGAGCCCCTGTTAATTTACATGGCGGCAACCAACCGTGTTATCAGCATCGTCGTCGTGGTAGAGCGGAAGGAACCAGGCTATGAGTACGGAGTTCAACGACCAGTTTACTACGTAAGCGAGGTCTTGACGGAGTCCAAGCAGCGTTACCCGCACTACCAAAAGATAGCTTATGGAGTATTCCTTGCTTCTCGGAAGTTAAGGCATTACTTTCAGGAGCACCCAATCACAGTAGTGAGCAAGACTCCACTGTCCGACATCATCAACAACATCGACGCTACAGGAAGGGTCGCGAAGTGGGGCATTGAACTTGCCGCCTTCGAGATCACCTACAAGAGACGCGACGCTATCAAGTCACAAGCCTTGGCGGATTTTATTGCAGATTGGACGGAGATGCCAGATGCCACTCCGCTGCCAGAACCAGAATACTGGGTGATGCACTTTGACGGATCAAAGTTGCTCAACGGCTCAGGGGCTGGTGTATTGCTACAATCACCAAAAGGAGACAAGCTACACTACATTCTGCATATCCACTTCGAGGCTACAAATAACATGGCGGAGTATGAAGCACTCATTCACGGACTGCGTGTAGCCAAGGATATTGGCATCAAGCGCATAGTTTGCTGTGGAGATTCCAACTTGGTTGCCCAGCAGGTGGCTGGCACCTAGAATGCGCGGAACCCTATGATGGCGGCATATCGTGACGAAGTGGACGAGATAGCCAAGAGCTTCTTGGGCTACGAAGTCAAGTATGTGCCTAGGGAGCAAAACGAGGCGGCTGATCTACTGTCTAAACTTGGATCAGGGCGCAAGAAAATTCTGCCAGGAGTTTTCCTAGAGCATCTACGCACACCATCTGTGAAGGGCGCCGACATCGACAACCCGGATAGAGCTGACTCTTTCGTCAACATGGTGACAAAGATCCCTCCGGCTTGGACAAAACCGTTCATGGAATATCTCGAACACGGAACTTTGCCCGACGACAAGGTCGAAAGACGGCAAGTAGTACGACGAGCAAAGGGTTATACCATAATCAATGGGCAACTCTATAAAAGGAGCACTACTGGTGTATACCTAAAGTGCGTCTCCTAGCTAGAAGGTATGGAAATCCTGCGCGAGATCCATCTCGGAGATTGCGGGCATCACGCCGCTCCCCGATCGTTGGTCGCGAAAGCCTTCCGGCAAGGATTCTACTAGATGACCGCAAAGGCGGACGCCGACAAGCTGGTTGAGACATGCACAGGATGCCAGTATTATGCCCGATAACCACATGTTCCTGCTGAAGAATTGCGAACAATACCAATAACTTGGCCGTTTGCAGTCTAGGGTCTAGACATGGTGGGGCCGTTGCAAACAACACCGTGTGGGTTTACGCATCTGCTTGTAGCAGTTGACAAATTCACCAAATGGATAGAAGCTAAACCCATTAGAAAGCTTGATGGGGCAACTGCCCTCAGGTTTGTCCGGGATCTAGTGGTGATATTTGGTCTCCCACATAGCATCATCACCGACAACGGAAGCAACTTGTCACTCGGAGAAGTGGAGGCCTATTGCTGGGACAAAGGCATCCGACTTGACCTTGCATCTGTGGCACACCCACAATCCAATGGTCAAGTCGAGCGAGCCAATGGATTAATTCTGCAGGGAATCAAGCCACGTCTTGAGGCACCGCTACATTGAGCAGCTGGAGCCTGGGCGGAAGAATTTCCCTCTGTGCTGTGGAGTTTACGAACTACACCCAACAGATCCACCGGCTACACCCCCTATTTCATAGTATATGGAGCAGAGGCCATCCTACCTTCCGACATCCTCCACGATGCACCAAGAGTTGCCGCCTACGACGAAGATGACGCTGAAGAATCCAGACGCCTTGATGTGGACCTTCTCGAGGAGGAGCACGTTTTGGCATGCCAAAGATCCGCCATCTACCAGCAGAAGCTACGCAGCTACCATAGTCGCCGCGTCCGGCATGGCTCGTTTAAAGAGGGGGATTTGGTGCTCCGACTTAAGAAGAAGAAGTCACACAAATTATCCCCGCCATGGGAAGGACCGTTCATCATAAGCAAGGCGCTGCTCAATGGGTCTTACTACCTTGTCGACAATCGTGAAATCAAGGATAGACCCAATGAGGATCATAAGCGTAAGTGACGTGACCCAGATGATGACTACCCGGAGCTTGATCAGCCATGGAACATAGCACATCTATGTACTTTCTACACTTAGCATTTTTTATCTAATCGTGTACCTCTTATATGATCAATGAAATAAAGCTCTTTGGTTCAGTCATTTTGCTGAGTCTTTTACCTCCTTTAGTGTTCATTTTTGGATCATATAAACCTTTATGAACAAGCTTTGTGATTGCACTTGTGAAAATTTCGCCTACGGGCGTTAGCTTAAGTTTTCTGGTCTACACGTTCTTTGTTGTTTTTATGTGGATTCTGGAGTAGTGACTTTCGGCACTTGTTGTCGGCGATTTTGTGCTCAGGTTATTGACGGTGCCATTGGGCATCATCACCTAAGCGCATGGTTCCGACAACGAGTCTTCCGACTCACGAAAAGTCAAGCATAAGAACCAAAGTGATGGATAAGCCAGCACTTGCTTAAAAATTATATACATGCTGAAACTTAATTCTTAAGTAGCAGGATACGATAACCATTGTTTTCCGCCTTAAGATTACATCAACAAAGTTTTTCCCGCGCACACTCCAGAGGTGAAACAGAAATTACAAAGTGTTTTTTCACTCTTTGGGCGCAGGAGACTTGGAGGTCGCATCATCACCAGCCGGCGAATCGCCCTCAGCATCGGTGCTATGGTGAGACTCGGAGGATTCCGGGTTGGCGTTGTCGATAAAGTTCCTGGGCACGAAGACGTCAACATCCACCAACTCGGCAACCCTGGTATCATATCCCGCGAGTGATGACAGGATGGCTTCGTGATCAATTTCCTTGCCATCATCATCCACGTTAGGGATACCAGATGTCACTGTGTCGATGTCGGCATCTTCATAGTGTGCCTTCGCCATAGACAGCTCCATCCTTGCGCCAGCCCGTGCACATGAAGCTTTCCAGCTTGCAACACGCTCGGGGGCTCGGCGCAGAATCTCCGAGTACTTCACCACGGGGTCCGAGGCCTTGATATAAATCTAGAAGGGCTTGGCAATCTCCTTGGCCTGGGTGATGGCGGTGTTGATGAAGTTGCCGGCAAGAATCATGCATTCCTTGTCCGAAGGAGGCGAGCGGGTTAAACCCATGGGCGCTGAAAATTCCGACAACGATTGCATGAGTTCAAAAATACTAAGTATCCAGACTACAGAACTATAAGGCGGATGATACTTACTGAAGATGCTGGCCTTAGCCTGCCAGAAGACGTCCACCAAGGATTCATTCTCTTTTTGGAGGAGCTTAAATGCCTCGCTATGGCGAAGGTTTTGCTCATCGGGAGCTTGCTTCTGACCCTTTAGGATCGCAAGCTCCTCCTTCAAGCGATTGATCTCAGCGGAGGCGGAGTCCTGTAGGGCTTTCATGGAATCCTCGTGCATCTTCAGCATTTCTTCCCTCTCCTTCTTAAGGATCTTGTTCTCGCTGTCCAGCTACTGGATGTGCTTGGACTGCTCGACAATATCCTTGGCCTTGGCGACATGCTCTGCAAGTCGGAGAAACCAAAGTACACATTGAGTACTCGGAGATTATAGGCACCAAAGTAAGACGGAAATGCGCAAAAAGAAAACAGACTTAGCAATATAGACAAGGTCCGTGTGCATCTTCTGGTACTTATCATTGGCCATGCCCCTCCAAGCATTCTCATTCTGTGGAAACAAATACAAAGTCAAGTCGTTGTTTAGTCTACTTGGAGCCCCTAGTCGGAGATTTTCCATCTAGGCGCTCAGGGGCTACAGCGAAAGATTTTAACTTAGCAATATGCTTAGCTTTTCTTTAAGCATCTAGTCAGAGCTAGTTCAGTTCTCAACTAGAAGCTTGGGGGCTACAGTATAAAGTTTTAACTCGGAAAATGCTTAGCTTTTCTTTAAGCATCTAGTCGGAACTAATTTAGTTATAACTAGACGCTTGCGGGGCTACGGCACTGAAAAATATAAACACTGTGTATGCTACTCTTAAAACATCTAGTCGGAATAATTTCTTCCATCTAAATGCTTGGGGGCTATAGTGAGAGTTCTTTCTAACTTAGTCACTCTTAGAGCATATAGATGCAAAACCTATGGTTTTCCGTCTACATCCTCGGGGGCTACAGTGGGATACTCATATGAAATGCAAAAGGTAAAGTAAAACTTACAAGTGCGATGATCTTGAGGTTTGTAGCGCTTTCGGCCAGCAGCTTGCCACAGGCAACGCTATTTCCGCGCAAGATGTCTACTTGCCGGAGTAGCTCCTCAAGACCGCACGTCGGAGATGACGACACTCCTCCAGGAACCATAGTGGTGTTACTCGGCATGAGCGCCGGGAAAACTATCTTGGGAACTCGAAGGGTTTCTGGGGAGCAGAGGCGCCGCCTTCGGCAGAGGTACCAACTCCCATCACCACCTTGCCGCTAGCGATGGCATCCTTAGCCGGAGATTCAGCCATTTGAAGAGCAGCACTCTCCTGCGTCGCCTGCTCGCCGACAACAGCTAGTTCGGTAGAAGCGCCAGAGTCCACTTCCATGGCGGAAGGGCCTGGTGCCTCCTGGACTGGAGAGCTTGTCGGAGCGGAGGAGGGCTGGACGGCAGGAGTGGCAGGGGAGATGGCGGGAGAGGAGTCGCGATGCAGCATATCTTTAATATTTCTAGAAGCCCCAAGAGTCTTGGAGGACTTCTTGAGGCTGGTTGTGGCTTTCTTCCTGAAACGTGCAAAATGCATAAGTACAGGAATAAGACCGATAAAACAATGTCGGAGAATAAGAAGCTTACACTAGGGGGGGCGCTTTGGCAAACATCCCGGTGGCTTTCTTCTTATCCGCCTCCAGGGCGGCAGTACTCTTTTTGGAGGCTCCACCCTCCGTCTTCTTTTTCTTGCCTCCGTCGGCAGTGTCAGAGGTGGAGCTCTTCCGCTTTCGCGCCAATGGGACATCGTCGTCGGACACGACCGTGACTTCCTTCATCTTGGGATCATAGATTTGGGCAGCCAGGTTGCCTACCTCTAGATCGCTAAGCTATTAAGTGAGAAATCATTGTGTTAGACAAGATGATATTAGCAAGACGGAAAAAATGGAGCAATGTCATACACAGAAAATAAATGTCGACCTTTGGGCACTTTCCGTCTACGAACATGTCGTAGGTGAGGGTGAAGCCACGCTTCTTATCCTTCACCTTGACAATGTCCTTGAGGCGGAACTTGACGGAGTCGCTCGAGAAGTTGTCCTCGGAGATCCGGAGGGAATCCCTTCGTTCGCCGGTGTACTCGTGCATATACTTCATGCGGTGCTGCAGAGGTTGGATCCGCCTGATGAACCAGCACATGGCTAGGTCCAAGCCGGTCAGACCCGTCTCTACGAACCACTCGATCCGCCTTATTGCGCGGGAAGCGTCGAGGTCGGAGGGAAGGGAGGCATGGGACCGCCATGTGGAGACTTCGGCGGCGGCTCCGTCCACAAAGTCCGGGTACGTTACTTCTCGGCCCGCCAAAGGAATGTCGGGGCCGTAGAAGTACGTCTGCTGCCAATTTTTGCATGACTCGTGGCCGACGATGTCGGGGAACTGCCGGCCAGGACGGATCTTGAAGCTTATGGTGCCGCAGTTTCTAAGATCTTCCTTGCTGTGTTCGGCTTCACGTTTGACGGTGAAAAAGTACACAAACAAATCTAACCTACGCCAAATCCCCAGGTAACCCTCACAAAGTGCCGTGAAGTTGCTAAGCACTAAGATACTATTGGGAGAGAGGTTGTGGGGTTGGACCTTGAAGTGATTCAAGACGGACAAGAAGAAGTGGGAGATGGGTAGAGAAACACCGCGTACCAATTGCGCCTTGAGGTATACTTTCTCTCCTGCTTGGGGAGAAGGGGTCACCTCGCCGGCCGGCGCCGCCCGCCAAGCGAGCCCCTCCGTCGCAGGGAGGTAACCCTCAGCGACCATCTCTTGGATGTCGCGGCCGGTGATGTCTGAGCCGCGCCAGTCGCCTTTGTGCGAGTCTGGCTCCTCTTCTAGGGGTTCCAGCGCCGCCAGGTTATGGTCGCCGCCGGTGGTTTCTATCACCGCCAATGCGGGGATGACCAGGCCTTCTGGGGGCACGACGAGGGAGCTCGCCGGCTTCGCCGCGGCTTCGCTTGATGCCGCCATTGACGGGGATGAGCAGCTGCTAGCCATGGAGGAGGGATAGGACGCGACTGGTGCAGAGAAGAGAAGCTAGGGTTTCTCTAGGTTTTCGCGGAGAGCTCGAGGAGGCGCGCGGCTGGAGGAAGAAGACGATGACGCGAGAGAATGGGGTGAAAAAGTGGCAAGTGTCCCACGGTCGCTATTTATCTTACTCTGCGTCAAGATTCGTGCAGCTAATCGGACGGTTGCCGCGTAGACGACGTGTTCATGAATGTGCGCGGTAATTTCGCCACGTCTCCAACCGTCGCCGCCAATGTTTCGTATCGCTCGCGCGGGAAAATCGGATATGATTACGTTCTCTTCATGTGTGAGTTACGAGGCGTCACTGACCTAAGCTTACGTCGCCTTAACTGACCTGGTAGATGAGCCGTCCCATCGAAGATTCCGGCATGGACGGATTTAATCCGACAACGGGAGCGTACGATGGAAGATTCAGCATTTCTCCGACTTACTCATGGAAGACGGAGAAACCTTTGCAGGATTCTTTGGGAGGACTACAAGATATTGCTTGACGATTTGCCGACATCCATCTAGACGGAGCATTCCACGAGAAGAGGCAAGACGACGCAAGATCACGGAGTTCTCCGGGGGCTACTGTTGGGG
The DNA here is from genome assembly GCA_916181665.1 of Avena sativa. Lineage (NCBI taxonomy): Eukaryota > Viridiplantae > Streptophyta > Magnoliopsida > Poales > Poaceae > Avena > Avena sativa. Next base: position 375,871,889 of record OV702279.1, on the reverse strand, counting down.
ATATGCTATATGGGTATCCTCATAGCATGTCTCTTATCAGACTAACCCGGGTGGCTCATAGTCGGTAGCATGGCCTATGGCCTGTTGGGCAGCCCAGTTAGGTGGATCCAGAAGGGAGGCCCATGCCGGATAAAGGAAGGCTATGGTGGAGTCACCAACGTACCCGGAGCCTTGGAGTGCAAGATACACAAGACTAGTAATAGACGGTGTAGGACTCTGTAACCTGTCCGGCTAGGACTTTTCCCTGTAACCCTAGGACCTGGCGACTATATAAGTCGGGCCTATGGGAGCCTTTAGGGCACAGCTAGTATCGTTTTACACACACCTCGCACAGCGAACCTAATCTCTGTAACTCGGCGTATTGCCATTATAGTGATTTATAGCAGGAGTAGGATTCCGCCACCGTTGTGGGATCTGAACATGGGTAAGCTGTGTTACCTCGTACCCGTCAACCGTCCGCCTTACCCCACGTCTCTAAACACGCACTGTGAGGACCCCTCCATGGCGTACTCGTCGGCAATACCACGACAGTTTACCTCGTTTGTTATGTGTTTGTGACTTTGAATGTTTTGGTCATTTGTTTTGCTATTGAGGTCGACTCGCCCAAGCTCGGAGAGCCAGTCGCAGGGCGACTCCTGTAAGTGCTCTTTACTTGACCGTTTTCCCTTGCGCGAATGAGGTCGGGTGGCCGAGTCCCCGAGCGTGGTACTTGGTGGTTCTAGTCGCAGCTCCAGGGTGGGTGAGGACTGAGCGCGTTAGAGTAAGCGCATCACTCCTGCCTGACCCGAAGGGTCAGTCGCATGGCGAGTCCTGGGCACGCTCTCATACTTGGCGTTTTTCCCTAGTCGCTCGTTCTTGACTGGACGTTAGTCCCCGAGCGTGGTACTTGGCCGTTCGAGTCGATGTGCCGAGGATGCAGAGGACCTTGGTCGCTGTGAGGAACGAGGGCAGTTGTCTTGGCTCGTTGAGCCAGTCGATCTAGGCGACTCCAATGGGGCTCCGGTTTGGCGTTTTTCGTGGACGTTACGAGTCCTGGGGTAACCCAGTGCCCTCGGAACGCACTACTTGGCCGTGCCGGTCGCTGTACCAGAGGTTGACTTCTGCGGTTAGCTTGACGATGTTATTACGAGTGCGAGTGGCACAAGACACGGAGAGTAGACGCAATTTGCGGTAACCAATCTATTTTATTTCATAGCAGGTGGAGAGTACATGTATGGAGTTCTAGGAGTAGAATTTCCGTAGGAGGTTTACATTCCACGGTCGCTTGACGTCGAGTTTCCCGTCTCCTCGGACGTCGATGAGGTAGTAGGCGTCGTTGCCGAGGACTCGCCCGATGGCGAATGCTCCCTCCCAAGGGGGGGATAGCTTGTGCATGCCCTTCTTGTCCTGGATGAGGCGTAGCACCAGATCGCCTTACTGGGAAGTGCGAGTCCTTACTCGCCAGCTATGGTAGCGGCGGAGCCCTTGTTGGTTGATGGCGGTGCGGGAGCGAGCTAGGTCGCGTGCTTCATCGAGTTGGTCGACTCCATCCTGGCGTGCGAGTTCGTTTGTGGCCTCCGTGTAGTTGACAACCCTGGGCGAGTCGTGCTCTAGGTCGGTGGGCATGACTGCCTCGGCGCCATACACCATGAAGAAGGGGGTGAACCCTGTCGACCTGTTGACGGAGGTGCGGATGCCCCAGATGACGGAGGGTAGCTCCTCGACCCAGAACCCGGCGGTGCACTCGAGTGGTACTTGGAGCCATGGCTTCAGGCCATGGAGGATGCTCTGGTTGGCTCGTTCGTCCTAGCCATTGGACTCTAGGTGAGCGACTGAGGCGAGGTCGAGTGGATGTGATGTTCCTCGCAGAACTCGGCCATGGATCCTTTGGCGAAGTTGGTGCCATTGTCCGTGATGATGCTGTTTGGGAACCCGTAGCGATAGATGAGTTCGCGTAGGAACTTGGTGGCGGTCTTCCCGTCGCATTTCCGGACTGGCTTGGCCTCCACCCATTTTATGAATTTGTCGATTGCGACCAGGAGGTGGGTGAAGCAGGAGGGGGCCTTTTTGAAAGGGCCTACCATGTCCATACCCCACACGGCGAACGGCCAGGTGATGGGGATTGTCTTGAGCGCCGAGCTCGGCACGTGGGTCTGGTTGGCGTACTTCTGGCACCCGGCGCACCGTTGGACAATGTCGACAGCGTCTGCGTGTGCGGTGGGCCAGTAGAAACCGTGTCGCATAGCCTTTGCGACCAGAGAGCGGGCGCCGGCGTGGTGGCCATAGTCTCCGGAGTGGATGTCATGGAGGATTTTGCGTCCTTCAGCGGGTTGGACGCAGCGTTGGAACACGCCGGTCACGCTGTGCTTGTGGAGCTCGCCGTCGATGATGACGAAGGATTTGCAGCGGTGTGCTATCATCCGGGCGTCTGTTTCGTCTACTGGCAAGGTGCCTCCCTCCAGGTAGGCGATGTACGGCGTGGTCCAGTCCTCTGGCTCGGCGATGAGTGCGACCAGGGCCGCCTCTGGTTGCAGCGGGACTCCGATGTCGATCTCCCTTGGGGGAGAGACGGAAGGCTTGGTGATGGTGTCGAGGAAGACGTCGGCGGGTGGTGCGAGTCGAGCCGAGCCGATACGAGAGAGTGCGTCGGCCTCCTCGTTCTTCCGCCTGTCGATCCACTCGACGGAGTAGCCTGTGAAGTGTCCGCCCATCTTGTCCACTGCTTGGCGGTATGCCGCCATGGTGGGGGAGACGGCGTCGCAGGTGCCAGCGACTTGCCCAGCGACGAGGTCGGAGTCTCCATAGCAACGTAGTCGGTTGACATTCGTCTCCTTGGCGGCTCGCATGTCGTGGAGTAGTGCCTCGTACTCGGCCATGTTGTTGGTGCAGGGGTGAAGTCGAGGCAAAGGACGTAGCGTAGCTTGTCGCCCTTCGGAGAGGTTAGCACGATCCCTGCTCCTGCACCGTCCGCATTCTTGGAGCCGTCGAAGTGTAAACTCCAGTAGTGGAGGTATGGCAGCTTTTCTGGCTACTGGGTCTCCTCCCAGTCGGTGATGAAGTCCGCGAGAGCCTGCGACTTGATCGCTTTGCGCGGCTCATACTTGATGTTGTGGACGCCGATCTCGACGGCCCACTTGGCGACTCGCCCGGTCGCCTCACGGTTGCGGATGATGTCCTGCAACGGTGCTGAGGAGACGACCGTTATCGGGTGCTCCTGGAAGTAGTGTGGCAGTCGCCGCTGTGCTCTGAAGACCGCGTATACCAGTTTCTGGTATTGCGGGTAGCGCTGGCGCGACTCGGTGAGGACCTCGCTGATATAGTACACTGGTCGCTACACTGGGCGCTCCTTTCCCTCCTCTGGTCGCTCGACGACCATGACGGCGCTGACGACGCGCTCGGAAGCCGCGACGTAGACCAGCATGAGTTCCTTGTCGACGGGGGCGGCGAGTAGCGGTGCTGCGAGTAGCACCTTCTTGAGGTCGCAGAGCGCATCGTCCGCCTCCTTGTCCCACTGGAAGGTGGGGTTCTTGCGCATCAGGCGGTATAGGGGCATCGCCTTTTCGCCCAATCGGGGGATGAAGTGACTGAGGGCCGCGACTCGCCCGGCCAGCTTCTGGACGTCGCGCAGGCACTCGGGTTTGCCGAGTCGAGCGATCGTGTCGATCTTGGTGGGATTCGCCTCGCCCGCGCTTGGAGACGACGTATCCCAGTAGTTTCCCTGCTGGTACACCGAAGGTGCATTTGCCTGGGTTTAGCTTTATCTTGTATTTCCGCAGATTGGCGAATGTTTCCGCCAGGTCAGTGAGTAGGTCGCTCTGGCGAGCGGACTTCACTACCACGTCGTCGATGTAGACATGGATATTGCAGCCAATTTGGCTCGCAAGGCACTCCTGCATACACCGCTGGTAGGTCGTCCCGACGTACTTGAGGCCGAAGGTCATGGCAGTGTAGCAGAAGGCTCCGAATGGCGTGATGAACGCCGTCTTCTCTTCGTCCTCAATGGCCATTTTGATCTGGTTGTACCCAGAGTAGGCGTCGAGGAAGCATAGCGACTCCGAGCCCGCAGTGGAATCGATTATTTGGTCGATCCGTGGGAGGACGAACTGTTCCTTCGGGCAGGCGCTGTTTAAGTTTGTGTAATCGATACACATCCTCCAGGTTCCATTTTTCTTCTCGACCAGTACTGGGTTTGCCAGCCACTTGGAGTATTTGATTGGACGGATGAAGCCTGCAGCGAGTAGACGCTGCACCTCCTCGGCTATTGCTCGGCGGCGCTCTTCATTGAAGGGCCACAGCGACTGCTTGACAGGTCGCACTTTGGGGTCGGCATTGAGTTTGTGCTCAGCGAGTTCCCTAGGGACACCAGGCATGTCAGAGGGCTTCCATGCGAAGATGTCCCTGTTCTCACAGAGGAACTCGATGAGCGCGCCTTCCTATGCTGGGCTCATGCCCGTCCCGATCGTCACCGTCTGGCTGGAGTCGCCTAGGACCAGCTCGACGGTGCGGGTATGCGTCATTGCCTCGAAGGCTAAGGTGTTGCCGCCCTCCGAGTTGGGATTCTTGAGTGTAGTAGGGTCGTCGTTGTTGACCCCGCTCGTGTATTTGGCGAGCTCGTCGGCGTGGTTGGCCTCTGCCGCGATGATGGCGTCGGCGAGTTCGGCTCCTTTGGCCTCGCACTCGGCGGCCATGTCGGGGTCGTCGTGGCTGGTGATGACGCCACGCGGTCCGAGGAGCTTCATCGTGTTGTACGCGTAGTGGGGCGCCGCCATGAACTTGGCGAACGCCTGGCACCCCAGGACGCAGTGGTAGGGGCTGTCGAAGGGCACCAGTTCGAAGACGATCCGCTCGGTGCGGAAGTTTGCCGGTGTGTCGAAGGTGACTGGCAGCGTGACCTTGCCGATCGGGTACGCCTTCCGACCGGGGACGATGCCGTGGAACATGGTGTAGGTCGTCTTGACCATCGACTGCGGGAGCCACAGTCGCCTGAAGGTGTCCAGGTACAGGATGTTGATGGAGCTGCCACCGTCCATCAATGTCTTGGGGAGCCAGTAGTCTCCCACCTTGGGATTGACCACCAGGGCGACTCGGCCTGGGTACTCGATTCGTGGCGAGTGGTCCTGGCGGCTCCAAGTGATTGGTTGCTCTGACCAGTTGAGGAACTGGGGAACGTCCACCTGGGCCACCGCATTGACGGCGACGGCGCGGGCGATGACCTTCTTCTCGCGCTTTGTGTTGAAGCCTGTGAAGGTGTGGAGCGAGTCGGCCACGCTGCCGAATTTTCCGCCGTTTGGCGGGTTGTTGTTGGGGTCTTCCCGCGCTCGTCGTGCCTTCTCGATCTCCTTGAGAGAGTGGCAGTCGGCGGTCGTGTGCGTAGCGGGCTTTCCTTCCCTGCTGTAAAAAACACAAGGTTGGTTAAGGAGGGCCGCGGGGTCGAACCTTGTCTTCGCCTTGTAGTTGCCGCCGTCGCGGCGTTGTTCCTCGTCGCGGCGGAACCTCTTGGGATCGCACTGCGTGTACCCAGCGTTGGCGACGAAGTCGACTCGCCCGTCACTGTGGCACTTGCCGGTGAGGCGAGTGTTGTTGTAGCGTAGATCGGATCATCGTCCGTTGTCGTTGCCGCTCGTGCGGCATTGTCCTCCCGACTCGTCGTCGGTTTCTTGGTTTGGGTCTTCCTCCGCATATCTTTTGGCGATCTCTAGGAGATCCGGTATGTTGTCGAGTGTGCGGTATGCTCGTTTGAGCTTGGCGACCAGGGGCTCGTAGCGGCACGAGGTCTTGAAGCAGTGGATTGCGGTGTCTGGGTGGATACCGACCGCGTTGTACCACAGTTCTTGCCACCGTTGGACCCAGCTGCGGGTCGACTCGTGAGGTCCCTAGACGCATCGTTCCAGGTCCTCGATGGTGGTGGCGCGGGTGTATGAACCCTCGAAGTGCCTGACGAAGGCGTCGCGCGTCTCTTCCCACGAGTCGATGCTATCCGCGGGGAGAGTGTTGATCCACTGCCTACACGCCCCCTCCATCATCAGGGGGAGGTAGCGGGCGGCTAGTAGATCGGTGTGGCCGGCGATCCCCATTGCCATGAGGTAAGTATCCAGCCACACAGAGGGATCGTACGAGGGGTCGTACTTCTCTATTTCCTTCGGCGCTTCGAAGTTTGCCAGGTATCTTTCGCCTCGGATCATCGGTCCGAAGCACCGGGGCCCGAGTCGGCTTAGCGACCCCCTCGGCTCGCCGTCGCGGCGGTTGGTTAGGGTATGCCTTAGGTCGTCGGGCTGGCATGCGCGCCAGCTCTGGTTGTTGATGATGTGAGTGCGGGCGTCGACGGGCTGACCGTTGGCGGCGACGAAGTGGGTCAACGGCCGGGGGTCGTTGGTGGAGAGTGCCGCGTTCGCGGGTCGGTATTGGAGCTGCAGTGGTTCGGGTGGCGGGCAGTTGAGGGTGTTTGCCGCCATGGGGAGGCCGCTTGAGGCCGCTCTGCTGCCCGATGAACGCGAGTACATCTGACCCTGTGAGTCGACGCCTGCATTTTGTTGCTCGACCGCCTTTGCGAGCAAGGCCTTGACGTACTGGGTCTGTAGGGAGCCGTCACCGGTGGTCGCGATGTTGTCGACTGCTGCTCGGCCCGCGACGAGGTTGTCCATTGGGGTGGAGAACAGTGGTAGGCCGTTCGCGTCTCGCTCTCGTGAGGAGACCATGATCCGCGGCTGGTCCCTGGGGGGTGCGCGGTTGGGTGGTGGTGGGACGCCATTCGTCGTCGACCCTGGTGGGGGCCGGGCGCTTCCTCCTGGTAGCGCATACTCGCAGATCACGCGCTCGGCCGTGCGGGCCGGGTCGCTCTCATCGTCGAAATTCAGGGCGCACCCCTGGACGGTGGGGTTCAGGCGCGACCTGATTCGTTGCTGGTGGTAGCGCGACAGCTCCTGTGCCGTCACCTGCTCGAGGTGAAATTTTTCGCGCTCGGCTTGCTCCTTGCGGACTGCTTCCGCCAGCTACAGGCGAAGTTCCTCGAAGTCCGTTGCCGTTGCGTTGGAAGGGATCAGAGTGGAGAATGGATCCTCCGGCGGGTCGGCGCCAGTCGCCATGTAGGTCACGGCGTGGCGGCCGGTCCCGTCGCGGAGATCGGCGGAATTCTCCGACCCGGAGTCAAAGTCGAAGATCCCAAGGGTGGAGGGATCCTCGAAGTCTCCAACTTTGGAGACCTGGGTGATGGAGCCCACGGGCGACGCGGCGACGATGGATCCGGCGAGTGACGCCGGGGTCGCCGAGTCGTCGTCGTCATTGAGGGCCGCGTCTTCCGCGGCGGCGGTGGTTCCAGCCACGTCGCTGTGGGCTAAGTCATACTCGGAGGCGAGGCGGTGGATCGTGCGGACCTGACTCTCAGAGAGCCGGTCGCGTGGCGGCGACTCGCGGATGCGAGCCGAGTCCTCCGAGACGATGACGTCGGTGAGGCCGACGAAGAGACTGATCGTGCCGACCGGTAGGATCATGCTATGCGTGATGGGTCGCGCCGTCGGGACGTAGCTACTCGGCAAGATTTGGAGCATCTCGTCGATTGCTATCATGCGGTCGGTGGCGATCGACTCGTTGATGGGTAGATTGGATCTCGCCGCAGAACACCGGCCAGGCCCCACGGTGGGCGCCACTGTCGTGGGAATGACCATGGCAGATGTTGCAATCTGCAGCGAGTAGTAGAACATGGGGCAAGGGTGGCCAGCCATCTGCGGTGCGAGATGAGGGCGGAGACACAAGGATTTACCCAGGTTCGGCCCCCCGGAGGGTAAAGACCTACTTCTGCTAGAATGTATTATGGTGGAAGTACAATGGGGCGAGCTCGGCGGCTAGGCAGCGAGTCGCTTGGGTGTATGATGGAACGTATCCTCTACGCACCCTCTAGGGAGGTTTATATAGACTCACCCCCTAGGGTTTACAGATCTCAACCGAATCAGTTAAGGTTTCAGCAATCGTTTAACCTAATCCGACCGGGCCTATATACGCTTCTGGGCCTTCAGCTTCCAGTCGCTTGAATCCACGCCAGGCCTTGATCCAGTCTCCGTCCCGCAGGCCCACTCGCCAGCATCTGGGCCAGTCGGAAATATCCTGCTGGGTATACCCCGGTAGGCATATCCCCATCAGTAAACTTAAGGTGTAATTTGTTTTAATTATTCTCAAGTTTTGGATTTATGATAAGTATGATTAAAGTGTGGAATTATTCACTTTACATTCAAGTGAATGATTAGATTAAATTTGTTTTGCTATCATGAAAAGAATATGTATTTATTTAATGGAATCATAATTAGATGGTCTTAGTAATTTGTTAGAATTTAAAGTTATTTTAATAGTGGGTACGATATAATGACTATTCGCCATATAATATAAATGGGTGATACCCAATGTTTATTTAAAAGGATTCTTAATAAGATTTTTAAAAGAATATTTTAAAGTTAAAAGTTATACTTAAGTTTGATTACGAATTCAAATTATGGGTTTGGAATTAGTACTAAGACACTAATTGCTCAAGGTTTTATAAGAATTGTGATTATTTCTTACTTAAGAATTGTTTTTAAAGAATTCACAAAATAGGTATTAGGTAAGGATTTATTATTTAAAATATTGAAGACTTTCCTAATAATATATTTAATATTTTTCTAGTGTAATATATTTGTTCAAGACCTTAAAAATGAATTTCATTTATTTTTAAATATTATCTTTATTTTTATAAAATTCATCAAAGAATTAAGTGTCTTTAAATATTTGATTTATGTTTTATTTGTAAAACTCTAAGTTGGTATATAAAATAATAGAGTTATTTTGATACACATAAATGATATTTTATTTATTTTTAGGTTTTTTTTATTTTATAAAATTTTATTTAAGATTTAATGGTGTTAATAATTATTTTACTTTAAATTTATTTTAAACACTTAAGATTATATTTTTATTATGTAGATAATATTTTTGTGGTCATTTTGATATATCATATGTATTTTTAGGATTTTTCTATAATTTTATATAGCTAAAAATGTTTGGAGGTGATTTTAGTAATTCATTTTTTATTTTATTTGTAAACCTAATTATCTTGGGATATTTGGTTGGGTATGTGGGCAGGCCTGGCCCAACTGGACCATGCCAGACCCCTCACCTCCGGCCCACCCCTCACCTCAGTATGCTCAGACTCACGCACACAGATGCAACCTTATCCCTCACGCGTTCCTCTCCTGCGCGTGATGCGCCGCCAGCGCCGCCGCTTGTCGCCCCGGCCGTCGCCAGCCGTCTCCGTCGCTGAAGCACGCTGGTGCTGCTTCACCACCTCTTCCCCTTTCTCTTCCTCCGTCAATTTGGCTTGCGCGCTCCCTCACGCGCACTTGTCGGAAACCCTAGCTCTGCCCTAGTACGGCAGCTGTCGATTCCGGCACCGCCGCTCACTATAGTTCATATCCTAGGTCGGTGTAGGATGTTGTGGCCCTCAGGGTTGCTCCCTGTGCCGCCTTGGTGGTGAGGTTGATGCTGGGCTAGGTGGTGGTGTATGGTGAAGCCTTCCCCGTGGTGTGCCACCTCGGTCGTGCGGGCTCTGCCTCGCCACGCCGTTGTGGTTGTGCCATGGGCGTCAGGTACACGCGACAATCCTTTGTGACCAGCCTTCATGCTGATGGTGTCGATCCACAGTTGTGTTGTGATTATATACTGCTAGTGGTGGTAGTATAACTGGTTGTTCCATGTTCCTTATGTGTTGATGAACTGTTCAGTGGTGTGAGGTGTCTCTTTTGAGCCAACACATGATGTTGAGTGCAGATATATGATGGTGATGGTTCAGTGATGTTGTTATTACTATAATTAAGATTCTCCTAGGATACATGAGATAGTACTAAATGCCTTGTGCTTCAGTTTGGATGAATTATTCATCCATGCATATGTTAGTGGATGGTTCCATGTTATTTTGAATTTGACTGAATTTAGTCTAGTGGGTTGCTTTATTTGGGATGACTTGCAGATGTGATTAGTTTAATGAATGATTCCTAGCTGATGTGTCTAGGAAGATGATTTGAATAATTTGGTGTAATTTCTTATGCTTGTACTTCTGATTGTGAGAAATGGTTAAAAAGAAATGAAACTGCTACAGAGGTGCTACCATTCCATGGAATGTGCCCTATAGTAGTTCATTAAAAAACTGTTGTCACCTAGTTCTAAACTAGTGAACAGCAGTTTAGATCAATGGTGTATGATCTGGGACCTTGTCCATAGATGGAAAAATGTTGTTAGACCCTCCTCTAGTTATCCATGTTGATAAACATTTCATCTGAGTGTGTCTCTAAGGATATATTCTATCCAGCAGATCTTACCCTCCTGATGGATGTAAATCCATAGGCAGCTTGTGGAAAAAATGATCCCTAAAATGTTAGGGAGATGATTTGATCCAATTTTCTGGTGATAGATTATAAATGATGTACTTGGCTCAATGTTGAGTTTATATATGAAAGGTGCATGTTGAACTGAACCTATGATGGTCTAGTAGTGATATTAATCACATATATATAAACAATGATTCCTAGTTTACTGAATTGGGAAAATGATAGAATTTGTTGGGTTTGGATAATTTGTGAGCTAGTTCATATGTGAGGATCCTTCTGGTGGCTTTAGCTGACCTTGGGCTGCTATTGTGGTGCCTCCAACCTTGGAGAGTGCACAATAGTAGCCCATGTAGCATGGCTTGCTACAGAGAATAACTATAGTGGTGTAGTTGATGTTGATATAAACCAGAAAGAAACCTAGCTTGTGATGCAAAAGGATGAAACTAATTTGGTGGCTAAAAATGCAGATTCTTTCTCTTGCATTGATCTTAGCTCTAGGATGATCTTGGAGTAGCACTTCTACCTAGTCTGAGAGCTCTCTCTCTCTCTCCAACCTCATGCTCTAGACAATATGATAAGAACAGATACTAAAAGTTATCTTGATATACTAATAAAATGGATATGTGCTTGATTTCTTGGCTCTGCCCATGATGCATAGGCTGAGGCTTTGATGATGCTTGGGATAGATTACTTATTGCTTTCTTATGAAATTATTCAGGGATGATCTAGTACTCCACTTGAGTACAGATCTGAGAATTTTCCATTACCTCATCCATTTTCTAAGATGCAATTAAAAGAACAGATACAAAGGTATGCTCTTAGATGGATAACCTGCTGTTGTGGAGCTGTGGTTGCTCTTGTGGATATTGTTCTACTAATGTTGTTGATGTTCTTGTAAACTTGTGATTATTATTGCTCAACTGCTGTAACTTGTGCTGGTAACCTTCACCTCCTAGCTCCAGATCCTCTTGGCTATTGTTGATCTTGATCTTCCTTGTTGCTTACTTGATCTACACCTCCTCATCCTTCCTATTGGATGGCTTCTTGAAGCAACCATAAGTTGGGTGATGGTTTGATAGAATGATCTAGTGTTCTTGTGAATACAGCTGATGATGTTGGTTAAGATCAGTAGGATTCAGTGGTGTTCTTGGAGTGGTTCTGAAATGGTTTCTTGACTATATGGAGAGAGTGTGTGTTTTTCCTGGCAGTTTAGCTGCTACGACAGCACTCCCTCTTATCCAGCTCAAGTGAGTTGTTCTTGAGCTGACATCACAACATATGCATGTTGTGTGTAAGCTGCTTGCAAGTGGGACCATTCCTTTGTGGATCAGTTCAACTGAGAAGATCTTTTCTGGCTGGTTATCACTGTCTTCCTTCTTACTTTTACTAGATTGGTGAAATTTGACCCTAGCCAATGAGGTTGTACTGAGGCAAAATTTCCTGATAAGAACAGATTCTTAACATGGACCCTTGATTAATACTCTATGATGAATTAGGCACTAGCATCGCTAGGCCAAGTCTGAGAGTAAAATTCCAACCAATTAACATCCTTTTATTTTATTTTTGTTGTGTTTTATTTTCTTTTTGTTGTGTTTGCAGGAAATGAGAAGAAAAAGAAGAAGTAGAATCATAAGAAAGGAAGATAAAATATTATAGATAGGGTATAAGTTAGGGTTTCTTTTATTATTATGTAACTTTCTATTATTGAAAGTAGAACTTCGTGAATTAACTTGTAACATGATACTGTATTCAGAAAGTTAAAACTTTCTCTTTTATTAGTCAATTTTAAAGACAATGTAATTTGTTATATTATAATAAAGTTAAATTTCCTCTTTTTGTAATTTGATTCAAGTAAATATTTACATCTTATATATAAATATGAATTCATTTATTATTTGTTATAAAGTATATCTTGTTTATTCGTAATTGAATATCAATTATGGAATGCTATAATTATCCATAACACAATTTCATTTTTGTTTCAAATCCAATAATTTGTTAAATATTTCAAATTTCAATTTGTGAATTTTATAAATACATTTGAATTCAAATAAGAAATTCAAATATATGTTTAAATTCTTTTCCCGTCGAAACACAAAAATTCAATAGGGGTCATGTCAAAATCCATCGCACCTGCCCTGATGTTTCCATCAGAACAACAGAGATATCAATCCCTCTATAGCTTCTTTAGTTTTGCGCGAAAATTCTTCGGATTTTCTTATGCATGAATGCAATGCACACATCTATGTTCAGCTTATTTCTAAGCTCTAATGCTGAGGTGTTACAGACTCTCCCCCTTAAAATAAACTTCGTCCCCGAAGTTCGTACTCTCTTACGTTTCGGACTGAGGAATTGAATTTTGTTGATCACATAGTTCTCAACTCCAGATAATCTCAAATGGGAATAATCATGGTATCCCATATCCAAACCTTTTCCTTGAATTCCCTTCATACTAGACAATCTCCATTTTGTTGTCTCCAATACCCCAAAGTTTCTTTTACTATCATCCCTTAGGGATAAGTCCTTATTATAAAATCCTTAAATTGGGTTCTCTTCTCTAGTTGATTTCCCTGATTAGGTATCCTAATCCAATTCCCTTACTTGACCATCGAACTTCCTTACTATATTATGCAAAGTCTAGGAAGTCTCATTAAAATAGGGTTTTAGATTCTATTAGACAATAGTTGTAGCAAAAATACTAAATTTTTGGTTTGCCATTTCAAAATTTATACTGGTGGTCCTTCCGAAGGTTGGATTTGAACTCATTTTGTCCATACCCATCGGAATTTCTTATTCTCTACACATGCCCAATTGGATGTGTTTTATTACCTCTTAAGGATCACTTAAGAATTGTTTCTTTTAGAATTAGTCTGTTTGAATTAATCTTTTATCCCCTTCAAGCTTTTACCATACTAAGCTTTAGATATTCTTTCATTATTACATATGGTACTTCTTCAACTTTCATTTATAATGTTTACTCTCCCCCTTAGGGTTTACTAATATTCTTCAACCTGTCTACTTAGTATTTATTGGCTTTATAACTAGAATGTTGGTCTCTATCCAGCTTATACTCTTCCTAATTAGGGTTTGATGAAAGATTGGACGGTGTATCCACACATTTGTGGATCTCCGAAGTGAATCTTTCAGCATTATAGTTCTTATTTGCTATTTGGACATTTTCGCTTTGATAAGTCTGACTTCGCGAAGCGCCTCGAAAGACGATCGCTCTCCATTTTTATACTCCTTTGTGTTTTACTTAACTTAGGCCAAATTTTATGCTCTTTATGCAACTTCTAAAAAGATCTGGTTAACTATGTCAACCAACACCGGTTGCGGACAAGATACCAACTATGGATCAAATACCAGCTGCGGATCATCCTAGGTTGTATGTGTTACCCTATGGTTTCCGACACACTATTGGCATTCTCTCTGAATTATCAGAGCTTGAATACCATTTTGGTTCCAAAGCTACTTCTTTTGTACATATTCATGATACTTCCATGATATTGGTACAACTACTTCATTAACGTCTTAGCAACACTACCTACTTTGAATGAACTTTAAGTTTATTACTTCTTGTTGCTCCATGTATTTTCTACACTCGACTTTCTTCTTATTACTATTTAGTAATGATCTGAACTTAATCCATCCTTCAAATTGTGTTGATACTCCTTATACTTGGCTTCATTCTTCAAGTAAGTCTTCATCTTGGTCTTCGTAACTCGTCACTCCTTTACACGAATTCCCATTCCTATCTAGGTCTATAACATCAAGTAGTAACGGGATGTTGCAACATGCATTTGCACATCAAGTCAAACTTCATGTACAGATCTAGTCAATCAAAAATATCCAAGAAAAACCAATAAATCCAACTATGGTACATATAACACACAATATTCTAAGCCCAGAATATAGTAGTTGAGTATAGTATCTCTAGAATTCAGGCTTAATTATGTAGTCTATGACACCTCCTCATATGGGTTTTCATTGTGATACTTAGCACATAGAGTCAAACTATTCTTTATCTCAATATTTACCCAAATTGCTCAAGTGCAACGGGATAATATTAAGCAAAGTGGTCTCGATTTGGTTTTGACTAGCCTTTGGTCTCACCTTTGGAATGATTAACTATATTCAACCTTTCTTTGTTAGCCAACTAACCTCACATGATCTCTCCAAATGACTAATCATATTCTATTTGTTAACTTAAACCAAAGATTATTAGAAATTTTTAGCACCCATGACTTCTATAATAGCTCTACCATGAAATTTTCATACTTTTACTCCAAGATAAATCACTAAGTACTTGTCATACTTACACTTACATCATGGTTTCGGAGCTAATCACACCATGATCTGGTTATGCCTACCTATACATCATGATTTAAGAGCTACTCACCTCATGATGACCTTACTTCTTACTGTACTTTTATTCAGTCTTGACCTAATTTCACTTCATCATGTGGAATTCTCAAGTGAATCCCACATGATTACTACTCATTACATCAACATTTATCCTAATGATATTCATCATATTGTCTTTGTTTATCAATTGACACTAAGATTTTACTATTCTTACTTAAATTCGAGGATTAGGCTACACCATTAAGACTACTTCAATTGATGTCTTACACTTTCCTATAGTATTTTGGTGGTTTATGTCTCCCTCGGAAGACACTAAAAAGCACTATACTTGAGAAAAGATAAATAATTACTCCTAAGAAAGAATGACTTAAGCATGTGACTTTGGTGTGACAAGGTTATCCTCAAGTGGATACTCCTCACAAGTCATAAGATCATTTGGTTTAGATAAGATGGCTCCTATAGTCACTATCCCACCTACAAATCTTCCCAAAAGGGTTTTAATCCTAAGGTCAAAGCATATGCTCTGATACCAACTGTGGTGACCCAACATACCACTTCATGATGTAGTACACTATAGCCATTGACATAACACCAATGAAACACCGTTCACTAGTATTACATCCTTCAGAGTGGTACAACAGAAACACAGCAGGTCCAAGACATGACTATAGGTTACAACTCAACTCTTTACACAAGATCTAGAGAAAATTCTAGGTTAAAGAGAGAGAAAGAAACTTCTTACAAAGAAGAATCAGGAATAAACAACTCAAAAACTATCATACTAATAAGATTAGTATCTAAACTATTGGTTTGGCATTGCTGCTATTGCAATATACTACAGGAATAGCTTCTATGGCTAGAGATTATATTCCTAACTAATCAGTAGCTTCGTCTTCACTTGATTTGATGTATATGTTGAATTTCTTGCCTGCGTTGAAGACTTGAGCTGTTGATGAGGACTTCTTCAAATAGAAGTTAATGTAGACATCGTCTGTACTGGCTTTAGAACCTAGCAAGGGTTAAGAAGATACTTTGAGTACGAGCGTACTCAGCAATTTCACTAGAAAAGGAGTGTTTGATGCACTATAGCTACAGCCACAGACCTTACGTCGTAGGCAATGCAAGTTTTCATAAATATTTCTTCAAAGGTTGCTTTTATTCTAAAAAGCTATGTCTGTCAGCCTTCACGGGTTTACCAGAACCTTCATGGGGTTCCTTTCCCGCCACGTTCGCATCTCCTTCCCGGAAGAGGGAGTAACAAGTTACAGCTCTTACACTCTGCAGAGGTGCGTCACTTTACCCATGAGAGACCTTAGGTTTTGTTGCACGGCCGGGAGTATATCCCCGTTCAACTTCCTTGGTTTGAGGCCCAACCTAAGATCCAAGCCAATCAATGCCTTCTCCGCGACCCCGCATGTCTCCTTGGTGTACACCATGCCCACCTATTGAATTACGGCAATGGTTTGTACAGACCGTTTAGATGCCGGAACTATCATGGGATGTTGAGGGCTCCCACCCATATGCTGCATATCCTCTACGAATTACCATATAATATGCACGCTACGAGTGATAACAGCCACGACCCGCACATCCAGCTCCATGCGAGAGGGAAAAGATACAGCTGACTTCTTCGTCCCATTCCAAATCTCATGGTCAAGGCGTAATATACGGCGCAAGAATCACTGGCGACATTGGTTGTTAAGTCCTAGATAATATGTTCCTTTACCACCGGAACTCTTATAGTAGGTTATTACCTCATGGTAAATAACCTATAATCACATTATTATGAAAATAGTGTTTTCTGACCTTTTTCAAATGCAGGTGATGACAACCCTGGATTTGTAAAATACTTTACAGAAAATAATCAAAAGACATGAGCAAGTGTGAACTTGCCTTTTGTGATTGCAAGATTATGCATTCACGGTCTTCGAGACAACATAAGATCCAATATCTAAAATTAGCATCATTGGTCCGGTAAGGACTAATGTTTAAAGAAGCAAGATGTAGTTATGCATAAGTAATGATATGCATTTTGTAAAACTTTCAAATTGAACCCCAATACTTTGAGTGAAATGAATTCAAGTGATTCTTTTAAGAGTTGGTTTATCTTCAAATTTTACTTTATAAGTAATGATCTTTATAAGGAACCTAAGTGTTAACAATCTAAAATATGTAAGTGAAGTATAAGATAATGTTTTGTGGTTAATTGTCATTTGGTGTGTATTGTTAAACATCCTTGGAATTGAGTTGTTTAAGAGTTGAACAACTTATTATAAAATTATTGTTTGAAGTGGCAAAAAGAATAACATTTGAAGAAAAGATTTCCTTTCTAAGGTTTAAACAATCCTTATGAACATAATTAATATCTTTTGATGTTTGATTGCTTAGTTTGGATTTGAGATGCTTTATGTCCTAGGTTAAATAGACCAAAGTTAACTATAAAAACATAAGTAGTTATTAGACATGATGTTTATAAACTTTGAGACTAAAGTTAACTTTAAAAGGGTAAGTAAACTTAAGGTGTAATTTGTTTTAATTATTCTCAAGTTTTGGATTTATGATAAGTATGATTAAAGTGTGGAATTATTCACTTTACATTCAAGTGAATGGTTAGATTAAATTTGTTTTGCTATCATGAAAAGAATATGTATTTATTTAATGGAATCATAATTAGATGGTCTTAGTAATTTGTTAGAATTTAAAGTTATTTTAATAGTGGTTACGATATAATGACTATTCACCATATTATATAAATGGGTGATACCCAATGTTTATTTAAAAGGATTATTAATAAGATTTTTAAAAGAATATTTTAAAGTTAAAAGTCATACTTAAGTTTGATTATGAATTCAAATTATCGGTTTGGAATTAGTACTAAGACACTAATTACTCAAGGTTTTATAAGAATTGTAATTATTTCTTACTTAAGAATTGTTTTTAAATAATTCACAAAATAGGTATTAGGTAAGGATTTATTATTTAAAATATTGAAGACTTTCCTAATAATATATTTAATATTTTTCTAGTGTAATATATTTGTTCAAGACCTTAAAAATGAATTTTATTTATTTTTAAGTATTATCTTTATTTTTATAAAATTCATCAAAGAATTAAGTGTCTTTAAATATTTGCTTTATGTTTTATTTGTAAAACTCTAAGTTGGTATTTAAAATAATAGAGTTATTTTGATACACAGAAATGATTTTTTTATTTATTTATAGGGTTTTTGTTTTATTTTATAAAATTTTATTTAAGATTTAATGGTGTTAATAATTATTTTACTTTAAATTTATTTTAAACACTTAAGATTATATTTTTATTATGTAGATAATATTTTTGTGGTCATTTTGATATATCATATGTATTTTTAGGATTTTTCTATAATTTTCTATAGCTAAAAAAATGTTTGGAGGTGATTTTAGTAATTCATTTTTTTATTTTATTTCTAAACCTAATTATCTTGGGATGTTTGGTTGGGTATGTGGGCTGGCCTGTCCCAACTGGACCATGCCAGACCCCTCACCTCCGGCCCACCCCTCACCTCACTATGCTCAGAATCACGCACACAGATGCAACCTTATCCCTCACGCGTTCCTCTCCTGCGCACAATGCGCCGCCAGCGCCGCTGCTTGTCGCCCCGGCCGCCGCCAGCCGTCTCCGTCGCTGACGCACGCTGGTGCTGCTTCGCCACCTCTTCCCCTTTCTCTTCCTCTGTCAATTTGGCTTGTGCGCTCCCTCACGCGCACTTTTCGGAAAACCTAGCTCTGCCCTGGTACGGCAGTTGTCGATTCCGGCGCCGCCGCTCACTATAGTTCATATCCTAGGTCGGTGTAGGATGTTGTGGCCCTCAGGGTTTCTTCCTGTGCCACCTTGGTGGTGAGGTTGATGTTGGGCTAGGTGGTGGTGTATGGTGAAGCCTTTCCTCGTGGTGTGCCACCTCGGTCGCGCGGGCTCTGCCTCGCCACGCCGTTGTGGTTGGGCCATGGGCGTCAGGTACACGCGACAATCCTTTGTGACTAGCCTTCGTGCTGATGGTGTCGACCCATAGTTGTGCTGTGATTATCTACTGCTAGTGGTGGTAGTATAACTGGTTGTTCCATGTTCCTTATGTGTTGATGAACTGTTCACTGGTGTGTGGTGTCTCTTTTGAGCCAACACATGATGTTGAGTGTAGATATATGATGGTGATGGTTCAGTGATGTTGTTATTACTATAATTAAGATTCTCCTAGGATACATGAGATAGTACTAAATGCCTTGTGCTTCAGTTTGGATGAATTATTCATCGATGCATATGTTAGTGGATGGTTCCATGTTATTTTGAATTTGACTGAATTTAGTCTAGTGGCTTGCTTTATTTGGGATGGCTTGCAGATGTGATTAGTTTAATGAATGATTCCTAGATGATGTGTCTAGGAAGATGATTAGAATAATTTGGTGTAATTTCTTATGCCTGTACTTCTGATTGTGAGAAATGGTTAAAAAGAAATGAAACTACTACAGAGGTGCTACCATTCCATGGAATGTGCCCTATAGTAGTTCATTGAAAAAAACTGCTGTCACCTAGTTCTAAACTAGTGAACATTAGTTTAGATCAATGGTGTATGATCTGGGACCTTGTCCATAGATGGAAAAATGTTGTTAGACCCTCCTCTAGTTATCCATGTTGATAAACATTTCATCTGAGTGTGTCTCTGAGGATATATTCTATCCAGCAGATCTTACCCTCCTGATGGATGTAAATCCATAGGCAGCTTGTGAAAAAAATGATCCCTAAAATGTTAGGGAGATGATTTGATCCAATTTTCTGGTGATAGGTTATGAATGATGTACTTGGCTCAGTGTTGAGTTTATATATGAAAGGTGCATGCTGAACTGAACCTATGGTCTAGTAGTGATATTAATCACATATATATATAAAAAATGATTCCTAGTTTACTGAATTGGGAAAATGATAGAATTTGTTAGGTTTGGATAATTTGTGAGCTAGTTCATATGAGAGGATCCTTCTAGTGGCTTTAGCTGACCTTGGGCTGCTATTGTGGTGCCTCCAACCTTGGAGAGTGCACAATAGTAGGCCATGTAGCATGGCTTGCTACAGAGAATAACTACAGTGGTGTAGTTGATGTTGATATAAACCAGAAAGAAAATTAGCTTGTGATGCAAAAGGCTAAAGCTAATTTGGTGGCTAAAAATGCAGATTCTTTCTCTTGCATTGATCTTAGCTCTAGGATGATCTTGGAGTAGCACTTCTACCAAGTCTAAGAGCTCTCTCTCTCTCCAACCTCATGCTCTAGACAATATGATAAGAACAGATACTAAAAGTTATCTTGATATACTGATAAAATGGATATGTTCTTGATTTCTTGGCTCTGCCCATGATGCATAGGCTGAGGATTTGATGATGCTTGGATAGATTAGTTATTGCTTGCTTATGAAATTATTCAGTGATGATCTAGTACTCCACTTGAGTACAAATCTGAGAATTTTCCATTACCTCATCCATTTTCTAAGATGCAATTAAAAGAACAGATACAAAGGTATGCTCTTACATGGATAACCTGCTGTTGTGGAGCTGTGGTTGCTCTTGTGGATATTGTTCTACTAATGTTGTTGATGTTCTTGTAAACTTGTGATTATTATTTCTGAACTACTGTAACTTGTGCTGGTAACCTTCACCTCCTAGCTCCAGATCCTCTTGGCTAATGCTGATCTTGATCTTCCTTGTTGCTTACTTGATCTACACCTCCTCATCCTTCCTATTAGATGGCTTCTTGAAGCAACCATAGGTTGGGTGATGGTTTGATAGAATGATCTAGTGTTCTTGTGAATACAACTGATGATGTTGGTTAAGATCAGTAGGATTCAGTGGTGTTCTTGGAGTGGTACTGAAATGGTTTCTTGACTATATGGAGAGAGTGTGTGTTTTGCCTGGCAGTTTAGCTGCTACGGCAGCACTCCCTCTTATCCAGCTCTAGTGAGTTGTTCTTGAGCTGACAGCACAACATATGCATGTTGTGTGTAAGCTGCTTGCAAGTGGGACCATTCCTTTGTGGATCAGTTCAACTGAGAAGATCTTTTCTGGCTGGTTATCACTGTCTTCCTTCTTACTTTTACTAGATTGGTGAAATTTGACCCTGGCCAATGAGGTTGTACTGAGGCAAAATTTCCTGATAAGAACATATTCTTAACATGGCCCCTTGATTAATACTCTATGATGAATTAGGCACTAGCATCACTAGGCCACGTCTGAGAGTAAAATTCTAACCAATTAACATCCTTTTATTTTATTTTTGTTTTGTTTTATTTTCTTTTTGTTGTGTTTGCAGGAAATGAGAAGAATAAGAAGTAGAATCAGAAGAAAGGAAGATAAAAGATTATTGATAGGGTATAAGTTAGGGTTTTTTTTATTATTATGTAACTTTCTATTATTTAAAGTAGAACTTCGTAAATTAACTTGTAACATGATACTGTATTCAGAAAGTTAAAACTTTCTCTTTTATTAGTCAATTTTGAAGACAATGTAATTTGTTATATTATAATAAAGTTAAATTTCCTCTTTTTGTAATTTGATTCAAGTAAATATTTACATCATATATATAAATATGAATTCATTTATTATTTGTTATAAAGTATATCTTGTTTATTCATAATTTAATATCAATTATGGAATGCTATAATTATCCATAACACAATTTCATTTTTGTTTCAAATCCAATAATTTGTTAAATATTCAAATTTCAATTTGTGAATTTTATAAATTCATTTGAATTCAAATAACAAATTCAAATATATGTTTAAATTCTTTTCCCGTCGAAACACAAAGATTCAATAGGGGTCATGTCGAAATCCATCGCACCTGCCCTGATGTTTCCATCAGAAAAACAGAGATATCAATCCCTCTATAGCTTCTTTAGTTTTGCGCGAAAATTCTCCGGATTTTCTTATGCATGAATGCAATGCACACATCTAAGTTCAGCTTATTTCTAAGCTCTAATGCTGGGGTGTTACCATTTGCAACAGAATTGTTAAAACCTCTATATTGGCAACTAGGATTTAATAATAAATACTCAATTGCATTAATTGGTCTCTTGCATGCATCATATACTGCAGTAATGTTTAGAGAACTAAATAGAACCATTGTAACTTATTAAATTGTCATGCATGCAATTGTGCATTTGTTTATGATTGTTTGGTTGTTTATGTTGTAGGCAATTGTTTGATCGATAGATCGCGAGGAGTGCAATGTCTGTGATTTCAACAAGTGTTTGAATGACTCCAACAACTATCAAGGCAAGTAGATGCTAATTTGTTCATGATTATTTTCCTACTATTTTCAATGCATCGTCGTGTATTTCATAGATGCATGTGTAGGAAAGTACTATCGCTATGCTATATCCTATTATGTGGTAGGGATCTCTTATAGTTGAGCCATCGTTGGTAGATGTGCTTAGCCGTGCTATGATAAACGAGGACTGGGTTACATCACTTGAAAGTTGTTTCTAATGTTTTTTTGTGAAAACTAAAAACAACTTAATCAATGAATCTCCTGAGTGTGATGGGATTGACATTTTTTGGTGGTACCATTGTGGAAAGGCACCCAGGTATCAAGAGAAAATGATTGGCTTCTTTATTTGGTAGCTTACGTCTACAACCATGTGCCAATAATGAAATGGGCGGTTGGTTGGACTTAGTAGGTTGTGGCAACTCGAACCAACGTATCCAGAGATGTAGAATTTTGGTAGGTTGGTACGGTGTGTGTCGGGTTTGGGGAGTTACTTCCCGAATGATCCCTTCTTGGACTTCTCCCTATCATCACCCAATATGAGAGTGGTGGTACGAGCTGGGCTGGCTAAGTCACATGGGTAAAGTGTACTAACCCCTGCAAGGTGTATAATCTAATCGATTAGCCGTGTCCCCGGTTATGGACATCTGAGTTTCTTGATTTTGAGTTCATGACATGTTTCTCGCTCATTCTAATTTCCTAATTGATTTAATGTTGATGGGTTAACTTAACTGGGATCTTTTCAAAGAAAATCAAAAATTGATTATGAAAGTAGGACAAAGATATTTGCAAATACAAACTAGCCACAGCTCCAGTTGTCAAATATCCATGTAGATGTTAGTTCTATTGTCTCCTTTAATAGCTCTACTTGCCATGCATTCCATGTATTGACCCTTCGGGGATGCTACGTTTCATGTTGCAGGTTATTATTCCGATTCTGAGTGATCGAATAGCCTGCCAGAGAGTATCCGCCATGGAGTCCCGTTCTTGTTGGAGGATCTTATACACTTCATGATGGCGTTGATTTTGCTCATCAGCAGCTTTCTTCTGATCTTTTAAGATCGTGATTTCCTACTTCAAGCGGTTCATCTCCTCGGTGGCAGAGTCCTGCAGGGCTTTCATCGATTCTTCATGCATTTTCAGCATCTCCTCCCTCTCCTTCTCAAGGATCTTATTCTCGCTATCCAGCTGCTAAATATGCTTGGATTGCTCGACAATATACTTAGCCTTGGCAATGGTTTCTGCAAGTCGGAGAAAGAAAAGTACATAGTGAGTACTCGGAGAATGTTGGCACAAGACCAAGCTAGAGTACGGAAAAAGAAAGGAAAAATAGACGCTTGCTCTTGATGATCTGTTCCTTCAAGAAGGCAGTTTTACCCTTTTCGGCTTCCAAGTCCGCGCGCATCTTCTGGTACTTGTCGTTGGCCATGCCCCTCCGAGAATTCTCATTCTATGGAAAAAATAAAGTTAAACGTTGTTTGGTCTACTTGGAGCATCTAGCCGAAAAATTTCCACCTAGACGCTCGGGGCCTACAACGAGAGTTTTTTTAACTTAGCAATATGCTTAGTCTTTCTTTAAGCATCTAGTCGAAACTAATTCAGTTTTCAATTAGAAGCTTGGGGGCTATAGTATAAAGTTTTTAACTCGGATGTATGCTTAGCTTCTCTTTAAGCATCTAGTCGGAACTAACTCAGTTACAACTAGAAGCTTGGGGGCTACAGTATCGAAATTTATAAACACTGCTAGTCGGAATAATTCATTCCACCTATATGCTTGGGGGCTACAGTGAGAAGTTTTCTAGCTTAGTCACTCTTAGAGCATTTAGACGCAAAGACCTATGGTTTTCCGTCTAAATCCTCGGGGGCTACAGTGGGATATTCATATGAAATGCAAAAAGGCAAATATAACTTACAAGTGAAATGATCTTGAGGTTGGTAGAACTCTCAGCTAGCAACTTGTCGAAGGATACACTGTTTCCTTGCAAGATTTCTGCTTGCCAGAGAAGCTCCTCGAGACCGCACGTTGGAGATGTCGGCACCGCCCCAGGAACCAGAGAAGTGCTACCTGGCGTAAGTACCGGATAGACTATCTTCGGAAACTCTATGGTTTTCTTGGGTGCGGGGGCGGCGCCTTCGTCAGATGTACCACCTTCCACCACCGCCTTACCGCTACCCATGGCATCCTTAGCCGGAGCTTCAGCCATTTGGTGTGCGGCACTCTCCTGCGTCGCATGTTTGCCGACAACAGTGAGCTCTATGGAGGCGCCTGAGTCCACTTCCATGGCGGAAGGGCCAGATGCTTCCTTATCTTGTGAGCTTGTCGGGGCGGAAGATGGGAGTGACGGGGGCGATGGCGGGAGATACGTCGCGATGCAGCATATCCTTGATGCTTCTAGAAGCCCCCAAAGTTTTGGAGGTCTTCTTCAAGCTGGTCGTGGATTTCTTTCTGAAACGTGCAAAATGCATAAGTACAGGAATAAGACATAAAAATGGACAATGTTGGAGAGAAAGAATCTTACACAAGAGGGGGTGCTTTAGCAAAAGGGATCCTAGTAACCTTTGTTTTCTCCGCCAAAAGGGCGGCAGTAGTATTTTTGGAGGCTCCACCCTCCGTCTTCTTCTTCTTGCCTCCGTCTGCAGCGTCAGAGGTGGAGCACTTCTGCTTTGGCGCCAACGGAGCATCGTCGTCGGACACGACAGTGACTTCCTTCATCTTTGGATCATAGATTTGAGGAGCCATTTTGTCCTCATCTATGTCGCTGAGCTGTTAAAGTGAAGAACCACCGTGTTAGATGAGATGGTAATGGCTAGACGGAAGAACTGGAGTTTATGTCATACACGGAAAATAAACAGTTACCTTTGGGCACTTGCTCTCTACGAACATGTCATAGGTGATGGCGAAGCCACGCTTCCTGTCCTTCAACTTGACGATGTCCTTGATGCGGAGCTTGACGGAGTCGCTCGAGAAGTTGTCCTCAAAGATGCGGAGGCTATCCCTTCTATCGTTGGAATACTCGTGCATCAGCTTCAAGCGGTGCTGCAGAGGCTGGATCCGCTTGATGAGCCAGCACATGGCTAGGTCCAATCCGGTCAAACCCGTCTCTACAAACCACTCTATCCGCCTTATAGCGCGGGAAGCATCGATGTCAGAGGGAAGGGAGGCCTGGGATCTCCATGTCGAGGCTTAAGCGGCTGATCCATCAACAAAGTCCGGGTACGTGACTTCTCAGCCAGCCAGAGGGATATCTGGGCCGTAGAAGTACGTCCGCTGCCAATTCTTGCAGGATTCATGGCCGACGATTCGGGGAAGCGCCGGCCAGGCCGGATCTTAAAACTAATGGTTCCATAATTCCTAAGCTCATCCTTGCCGGCTCCGGCTTCGCGCTTGACAGTAAAGAAGTATATGAAGAGATCTAGCCTAGGCTTGATTCCTAAATAACCCTCGCAGAGCGCCGCGTAATTGCTGAGAGCTAAGATGCTATTGGGGGAGAGGTTCTGTGGCTGTACTCGGTAATGATTCAGGACAGCAAGGAAAAAGTTGGAGATGGGCAGGGAGACGCCGTGTACCATCTGTTCTTTGAGGTACACCTTTTCTCCGGCTTGGGTAGAAGGTGTGACCTCGCCGGCCGGTGCCGCCCGCCAGGCGAGCCCCTCCGTCGCGGGGAGGTAACCCTCGTTGATCAGCTCTTTGATGTCACGGTCCGTGATGTCCGAACCGCGCCAGTCGCCCTTGTGCGAGTCGTACTCCTCCTCCAGCAGCTCCAGCGCCACTGGATTATGGTCGCCGCCGGTGTCTTCGACCACCACAGACCTGGGGATGACCAGGACTTCTGGGGGCATGACGATGGAGCTCGCTGGCTTTGCCGTGGCTTCGCCTTATGCCGCCATCGAAGGGGAGGAGCTGATGCTGGCCATTGGGTGTCTTCGACGGTGACTAGGAAAGATTGGAGAGCTAGGGTTGTTCGCACGTTGCGCGGAGAGCTCGAGGAGGCGCTCGCTGGAGGAAGAAGACAATGTAGGGTAGAATGAGGTGAAAAAGTAAATTTTCCACCACGGTTACTATTTATGGTCTCCGGCATCAAGATTCATGCAGCTTGATCGAATGGTTGCCGCGTAGACGACGTGTGCGGAGACGTGCGCGGAAATTTCGCCACGTACCAACCGTCGCCGTCAATGGTTCATATCGCTCGCGCGGGAAAAGTGGACATGATTGCGTTCTCTGCATGTGTGAGTTACGAGGCGTTGCTGACCTATGTCTACGTCGCCCTAACTGTCATAGGAAGATGAACCATCACATCAGAAGATTCTGGCATGGACGGATCCAATCCAGCTACGGAAGAGTACGATGAAAGATTCAGCAATTCTCCGACTTATGAATTGAAGACCGAGAAAACCTTGCAGGGTTATTTGGGAGGACTACAAGATGTTGCTTGACGATTTGCCGACATCCATCTAGACACGGCATTCAATGTGAAGAGGCAAGACGACGCAAGATCTCGGAGTTCTCCGGGGGCTAATTTTGGGGATATGCTATATGGGTATCCTCATAGCATGTCTCTTATCCGGATAACCCGGGTGGCCCACAGTTTGTAGCATGACCCATGGCCTGCTGGGCGGCCCAGTTAGATGGATCCATAAGGGAGGCCCATGCCAGATAAAGGAAGGCTACGGTGCAGTCACCAGCATACCCGGAGCCTTGGAGTACAAGACACGCTATACTAGTAATAGACGGTGTAGGACTCTGTAACCTGTCCGGCTAGGACTTTTCCCTATAACCCTAGGACCTGGCGACTATATAAGTCGGGCCTATGGGAGCCTTTAGGGAACGACAATCTCAGACAACTGCACATAACCTCACACAGCAAACCTATCTCTGTAACTCGGTGTATTGCCATTATAGTGATTTATAGCAGGAGTAGGATTCCGCCACCGTTGTGGGATCTAAACCTGGGTAAGCTTTGTTACCTCGTACCCGTCAACCGTCCGCCTTCCCCCACATATCTAAACACGCACTGTGAGGACCCCTCCATGGCGTACTCGTCGGCAATACCACGACACCGGCACGCTCCCTCCATCATTGGGGGGAGGTAGCGAGCGGCGAGCAGGTCGGTGTGGCCGGCGATTCCCATCGCCATGAGGTACGTGTCCAGCCATACGTACGGGTCGTACGATGGGTCGTACTTCTCAATCTCCTTCGGTGCTTTGAAGTTCGTCGGGTATTTTTCTCCTTGGATCATTGGTCCGAAGCACTGGGGTCTGACTCGGCTCAGCGATCCCCTTGGTTCGTCGTCGCGGCGGTTGGTGAGGGTTTGCCTCAAGTCGTCGGGCCGGCGTGCACGCCTGCTCTGGTTGTTGATGATGTGCGTTCGCGCGTCGACTGGCTTCCCGTTGACGGCGACGAAGTTGTTTGCCGGTCGCGGGTCGTTGGTGGAGAGTGCCGCGTGTGCGGGTCGGTGTTGGAGCTGCAGGGGCTCACGTGGTGGGCAGTTGAGGGTGTTTGCCACCATTGGGCGGCCGCTCGAGGCCGCTATGCTGCCTGACGAACGTGAGTACATGCGACCCTGTGAGTCGGCTCCCGCGTTTTGTTGCTCGAAGGCCTTAGCGAGTAGAGCCTTGGTGTACTGGATCTGCAGGGCGCCTTCCTCGGTCACGTTGATGTTGTCGGCCGCGGCTCAGCTCGCGACGACGTTGTCCATCGGGGTGATAATAGCGGGAGGCCATTCTCATCTCGCTCCCGCAAGGAGACCAAGATCTCGGCTGATCCCGGGGGGTGTGCGACCGGGTGGTGGGGGGCGCTGTTGGCCATCGCGCCTGGTGGTGGCCGAGATCTCCCTCCTGGCGGCGCGTTCTCGCAGTTCGCGCGCTCGGCTATGCGGGCCGAGTCGTTTTCATCGTCGAAGTTCAGGGTGCTGCCCTGAACGGTGGACTTCAGGCGTGACCTGATGCGGAGTTGGTGGTAGCGCGAAATCTCCTACACCGTCACCTGCTCGAGGCGAAAATTTTCGCAATCGGCTTGTTCCTTGCGGACCACCTCCTCTAACTGTAGGTGGAGTTCCTCGACCTCCGTCGTCGTCGTGGTCCGCGGGATCGGCGTGGAGAAGGGGTCTGGTGGGGCGTCCGTGCCATTTGCCATGTAGGCCGTGACGTTGCGACCAGATCCGACGTGGAGGTCACTGGAGTTCTCCGACCCGGAGTCGAAGTCGAAGATCCCAAGAATGGAGGGGTCCTTGAAGTCTCCCATGTTGGAGACCTAGGTGATGGAGCCCGCGGATGACGCAGTGATGATGGATCCGGCGGCCGATGCCGGGGTCACCGAGTCGGCGTCGTCATTGAGGGCCGCGTCATTCGCGACCACGATGGTTTTGGCCACGTTGCTGTTGGTCGAGTCGTACTCGGAGGCGAGGCGGTGGATGGTGCGGACTTGACTTTCAGAGAGCTGGTCGCGTGGTGGCGACTCGCGGATGCGAGCCGAGTACTCCGAGACGATGACGTCGGTGAAGCCTATGAAGAGGTTGATCGTGCCGACCGGCATGATCACGTTGTGCGTGACGGGGCGCACCGCCGGGTCGTAGCTGCTCGGCAAGATCTGGAGGATCTCGCCGATCGCGATCATGCGGCCAATGGTGATCATCTCGTTGATGGGCAGATTGGATCTCGCCGGAGAACACCGGCCTGAACGGCCAGGCCCCACGGTGGACGCCACTGTCGTGGGAATGGCCACGGCAGATGCTGCAATCGCAGCAAGTAGTAGAACAAAGGGCAAGGGCGGCAAGCCATCTGCGGTGCGAGATGAGGGCGGAGACACAAGGGTTTACCCAGGTTCGGCCCCCCGGAGGGTAAAGACCTACTAATGCTAGATTGTATTATGGAGAGAGTACAAGGGTGAGCTCGACGGCTAGGCAGCGAGTCGCTGGGGTGTATGATGGAACATGTCCTCTATGCGTACCCTAGGGAGGTTTATATAGGCTCACCTCTCTAGGGTTTACAGATCTACAACCGAATTAGTTAAGGATTTGGAGGGTTCTTGACCTAATCCGACTGGGCCTAGCTATGCTTATGGGCCTCCAGCTTCCAGTCGCCTGGGTCCTCGCTAAGTCTCGATCCAGTCACCGTCCTGCAGGCCCACTCGCTGGCAGCTTGGGCCAGTAGGAAATGTCTTGCTGGGTATACCCCGTTCGGCATATCCCCATAAAGAACACTACAACAAGTTTTGTGAGTGGATGAAACCTTTATTTTTGCAAATTCCTTTGACGGATGCTATTAAGTTTCCTCCTTATTCAAAGTATATGAAGGATATTGTCTCTAATAAAAGGAAGATTCCTAATGAGGAGATTTCTACTTTGCTTGCTAATTACTCCTTCAATGGTAAGGTTCCAAAGAAACTTGGTGATCCAGGTATACCAACTATTCCTTGCTCTATTAGGAACAATTATGTTAGAACTGCTTTATGTGATTTGGGAGCTGGAGTTAGTGTTGTGCCTTTCTCTCTCTACAAGAGGCTCCAGCTAGAAAAGTTGATACCACCTGATATATCTTTGCAAATGGCTGATAAGTCAACTACTATTCCTGTTGGTATATGTGAGGATGTTCTTGTTCAAGTTTCTCATAATTGCATGGTTTTAACTGATTTTGTTGTGCTTGAAATGCCTGAAGATGATAATATGTCTATTATTCTTGGAAGACCTTTTCTTAACACTGCAGGTGCTGTCATCAATTGTAATCAAGGAAAATCTACTTCTAATATTAATGACAAAGAGCATACTATTTATTTCCCCAAGAAGATTGCTAAGAGCTATTGCTTGAATTCCATTGAAAATATTGAGAGCATCAAGGTTGGAGAAATATATTGTCCCATTCCACAAGAAAATTTTGAAACTATTATGATTGGGACCATTGCTATCAAGTATGAGGTAACATATCACCTTGTGGAATGCAAAGTTTTGTTTCATATAAGATTTTTTTGGTAACAAGACTTGATCAACCTTGTTAACAAAAGGATTTTAATGAACAAAATAATGTTTTCACTATGGTTATTCTTGCTTTCTTTTACTTTTCCCCTTCCTAGTCTTTGCCTTTCTTTTGATAGTTATGGTTTTGTTAGTTGTTTGTTTGTTTGTTTGAGTTTCTTAGAGCTCATGTAGTTTGGCTTTTGGTTTGCTTCTTCTGAAAAAACTGTTTCTGCGAGAAAATCAATTTTCATACCCTGAAAATTAGCCAAAAATAAAGTTTCTCGAAAAATCCCAGAAAATTCAAAATAAATTTTTCCTCAAAAAAAGGGGCAGAGAGACAACTGAAGTGACCTAGGGGGCCACCCCAGGCCACCACACCCATGGTAGGCACGGACTACCAGGGGGTGGCGCCTAGGGGGGTCTGGCCACCTGGGGCCCTCCAGGTTGCCTCCTTAAAGCCACCTTCTTTCTCTCTCCCAAAAAACACCGGAAAAATTGCTCAAGCTCGAGTTCTTGCTGTTCTTGCTCGCGATTTTCAATCTCCATGTTCAGCCCATCTCAAGTGCTAATTTTTGGAGGGTTTGCTCCTTGGTATGTGCCTCCTCCACTTGTACAATTAGATTTGTGATTGGTAGATTGTATCTTGAGTATTTTTCTGCTATAGGTGACAGGTTGTTTGAGCTTGCATGATTGTTCTATGCTTAGAAACTTTATTTTGATGCATGTGTAGTCCTCTAGCAAGTTCCTATAGTAGTTGCTCATCATTTATCAACTTAGAAATCACTTGGTTTGATGGTTGTCTAAAAATTTCAGCAAGGAAGATGAGTGCTTATCCACTAAATCAATATGACTTGATGGTGCATGAGCCAATGAAGGTTCATCATGAGGAGGCAGTTTTTCCCTCCATCTATCAATGCCATGAATTTATGAGAACTGCGGGGATCCTGCAAGATTTCCAAACTATGGTTACAAATGCAGGGTTGGAACACTTTATTGAAGGTGAACCATTCCAATATGTTAAGCTAACCATGGCTTTTGTGCAGGACTTCCGGTTCACTTGGTCTACATCTAATCCCATGGTCCATTACAAAATATATAATATACCTGTTGACCTGCCTTTTGCTAATTTCTGTGAAGCAATTAGAGTACCTCAGTGGGGATCTTGTGAGAAGATCAAGGAGAGGCCCAAGTCACTTATGGATTTATATGCTGAGATTTGCCAAGGTTTTGACTTCTCAAAGGAAAGTGGTAAAATTCAGAAAATTCAGTCCCCAGCTATTAGATACTTTGCCTATTTCATTACCAAGTGTGTTCTTGCTAGAAAGTTGTCTTCTTTAGATCTAGCTTTTATTGCAGCTGCTCTGAATAGGAATAGATCTTATAGCCTAGGTGCTCTGATAGCTCACTGTCTCACCACCAACCGCGAGAAGGGTGGAATTTGTGGAGGTCTCATTGCTTCTAGGTTGCTAGCTTTCCATGGTTTAGAGCCTCATTATTCAGATTATCAGTTCCCCATAGAGAGGCTTGATATTGAATCCATGATTCAGCATGGTTTTGTTTCCTTGGGGGCTAATGTGAGAAGTTTACCGTATGAATTATTGTTTGCCCAGCAAGGTCGGAGAAAGGGTAGGATTGAGAAAATAGTTTATTTGCATGCACCTATTTTGTTTAATTTTGATAACAGGCAAGGATGGTCGCTTACGGAGGAGGAGGTTGACACATATGTGGCGGAGCTCTCCCATGCAGAGGAGAGTTGAAGAGGATGCCGAAGACAATTCGGTTCAGCCCTCCAACTTGGGAGAGTCTTCATACCAGCAACCCTCATTTGATTGGGGCGCGTCTTCTTCTTCATCTCAAGCGCCTGATTTTGATCATTCCTACGATGACCCACCAGCATGGGGTTACTACCCGTTCTATTGAGCCCCACTTAGGCCAAAAGCCTAAGCTTGGGGGGAGGTATACCGACATCACACTCATATATATATCATGTTCGGTCGATTCTTTGTATATCCATTATTTCGCTTGATGGGTTTCGCGGCATAGTAAATCAAAATTTTCTACGGATGCGAACAGAGGGAAGGCCAAGATCTAATCTAGGATATGCAATAAACGAGAGAGATTGGATTAGATCTTCATACCCTTGAAGATTCGCACAGCGGAACGTTCGTCGGAACATGGGTGATGTAGTCGTACTTGCTTCTCCTCCTCGCGATCCGATCCGATCTAGCACCACAAGTGGCGGTGCCTCCGTGAGATGCACACGTGCAGCACCTCGACGTCTCCTCCTTCCTTGGTCCAGCAAGTATGGTGGAGAGATGGGTTGGATCTACAACGCGACGGCGCGGTGCAATTGGTGGAGAATTTCTGCAGCAGGGCTTCGCCTACAAGCAGTCGGGAGGGAGAGAGGAGGGTAGCAGGGCGGCTAGGGTTGGAGGGGAAGGTGTGTGGGGTTGGTGCGCCCCCACCCCTCTTTATATAGAGGGGGGCGCAGCCCTAGCCCCTCCCCCAAGCCCAAAGGATAAGGAGTGGGGGGCATGGACTCTCCCCTCTTCTAGAAACCCTATCTCTAGTTTAAACGATTTAAACTCTCTAGGATCGGCTGGGCCCTATGGGGCCTTGTGCCCCTGGCCCAATGCGGCCAGGACACTCCCTCATAGGCCCATGCCCCCTCCCGGAAGGTGGGGCCACGTTGGTCCCCTTCCGGAAGGTTCTAGAAGCTTCCGGTACAATACCGATTAGCCCGGAACAATTCCGAACTCCAAAAACTGCACTGCCTTATATGAATCTTATTCTCCGGACCATTCTGGAACCTCTCGTGATGTCCCGGATTCCATTCGAGACTCCGAACAAAAATTCATAAACCAATTATCCAATCTATCCTAGCGTCAAGACACGTTAAGTGTGTGACCCTGCGGGTTCGAGAATATGCAGACATGATCTTCTACCAATAATCAACAGCGGGGTCTGGGCACCCATATTGACTCCCACACATTCATCGATGATCATATCGGATGAACCACGATGTCAGGATTCAAACAATCCCATATATATATTCCCTTCGTCTCGCGATATTTTACTTGCCCGAGATTCGATCGTCAGTACCGTCATACCTAGTTCAATCTCGTTCACAGCAAGTACTTTACTCGTTCCGTAATCCGATATCACTTTGTGATTAACTCCTTAACCACATGCTTGCAAGCGGTGTTGATATTGATTACCGAGTGGGCCCGAAGTATATCTCTCCGACTTGGGAGGGACAAATTCCATCTCGATACATACAACCCAACAGATACTTTCCGATCACCTGAGAGACACCTTTATGATCACCCTCTCATAGGATGACGTTTGATGACCTCAAAGCTTTCTTCCGATACCAGGGAGTTGTATTATCTCATGGTCTAAGGAATACAATATTCGACATAGGAAAAGCTACGCAAAGATGAACACGATGATACGATCTAATTGCTTCGCTTAGTTTGGGTCTGTCCATCATATCATTCTCCCAATGATATGATCTCATTATCAATTGACAACTCATGTCTATGGTTAGGAAAGCTTAACCATCATTGATCAATGAGCTAGTCCTTAGAGGCGTACTAGGGACACGGTGTTGTTCACAAACCACACAAGTATTAATGTTTCCGCTTAATACAATTCTAGCATGGAATATAAACTTTATCATGAACAAGAATTATAATAATAACATCTTTATTATTGCCTCTAAGGCATAATTCCAACAGTCTCCCATTTGCACTAGAGTCAATAATCTAGTTTACATCTAGCAACAATCTCACACCCATGGCACTGAGGTGTTGATCATGTTTTACACGTGGAAGAGGTTTAGTCAATGGATCTGCGACATTCAGATCCGTATGTACTTTGCTAATCTTCAGATCTCCATCTGCTATATAATCTCGGATTATATGAAACTTGCGGTTGATATGCTTGGTCTTTGGATGATATCTTGGTTCCTTAGCGAGTGCTATGGCGCCAGTGTTGTCACACAATATCTCCAGTAGGTCCAATGCACTTGGAACCACTCCAAGCTTAGTGATGAAGTTTCTGATCCAAACTCCTTCACTTGACGCTTCTGCAGCAACCATGTATTCCGCTTCCACTGTAGATCCCGCGATCACGCTTTGCTTGCAGCTTCTCCAGCTCACAGCTCCTCCATTCAAAATATAAACGTATCCTGTCTGAGATTTGGAATCATCCTTGTCGGTGTCGAAACTAGCATCGACGTAACCTTTTATGACAAGCTGTTCATCACCCCCATAGACTAAGAACATTTCTTTAGTTCTATTTAGGTACTTTCGGATGTTCTTCACGGCTGTCCAGTGTTCCACTCCTGGATCACTTTGATATCTGCTCGTCAAACTAAGAGCATTGGACACATCCGGTCTAGTACACAGCATGGCATACATGATGGAACCTATGGCCGAGGCATAAGGAACTTTGCTAATAGCTTCCCTATCATTTACCGTAGCTGGACACTGAGCCTTGCTCAATATCTTACCTGACAACATAGGCACTGAACCTTTCTTTGCCTTATCCATTCTGAACCTTTTCAGAACTTTGTCTAGGTATGTACTCTGGCTTAAAGCTATCAGGCGTCTTTGTCTATATCTATAGATTTTGATGCCCAATATATAAGCAGCTTCACCTAGGTCTTTCATTGAAAAACACTTGTTCAAATAACTCTTCACATCGTTAAGCATGTTGATGTCTTTTTCGATAATCAATATGTCATCCACATACAGTACCAGAAACGTCACCGAGCTCCCACTCACTTTCTTGTAGATACAAGCTTCGTAGCAATTTGGAACAAATCCAAAACTCTTGATCACTTGATCAAAACGAAGGTTCCAACTCCGAGATGCTTGCTTTAGTCCATAAATGGAACGCTGAAGTTTGCATACTTTACTAGCATCCTTAGGATCGACAAAACCTTCGGGTTGAATCATATACAACTCTTCATCAATGTTCCCATTGAGGAAAGCAGTCTTGACATCCATCTGCCATATTTCATAATCATGAAACGCAGCAATTGCTAATAAAATCCGAATGGACTTAAACATCGCTATGGGAGAGAAAGTCTCATCGTAGTCAACACCTTGAACTTGTCGAAAACCTTTTGCGACAAGCCGTGCTTTATAGACGGTAACATTACCATCCGCGTCCGTTT
Source organism: Avena sativa (assembly GCA_916181665.1). Classification (NCBI taxonomy): domain Eukaryota; kingdom Viridiplantae; phylum Streptophyta; class Magnoliopsida; order Poales; family Poaceae; genus Avena; species Avena sativa. The sequence continues at coordinate 375,836,781 of OV702279.1, read as the reverse complement.
TCTTCTTGAATATCCATTTGCACTCAACGGCCTTTCGGTCGCTAGGAGGATCCACCAAAGTCCATACTTGGTTTTCGCTCATGGATCCCAATTCGGATTTCATGGCTTCCAGCCATTTCTCAGAGTCTGGGCTCATCGTCGCTTCCTCATAGTTCGTAGGTTCACTGTCTTCTACCAACAAGACAGTCAAGACAGGGTTGCCGTACCACTCTAGAGGGGCACGCGACCTTGTCGACCTGCGACGTTCAGTAGCAGCATCGTCCGAAGCTTCATGATCCTTGTCATTAGCTTCCTCTATCGTTGGTGCAGGCGGCACTGGAACAATTTCAGGTGCTGCGCTACTCTCCAACTCAAGAGAAGGTTCAATAACCTCGTATAGCTCTACTTTCCTCCCACTCACTTCTTTCGAGAGAAACTCCTTCTCAAGAAAGGAACCATTCTTTGCGACAAACACTTTGCCTTCGGTTCTGTGATAGAAGGTATACCCAATAGTTTCCTTAGGGTATCCTATGAAGACGCATTTCTCCGCTTTGGGTTCGAGCTTGTCCGGCATCAACTTCTTGACGTAAGCTTCGCATCCCCAAACTTTAAGAAACGACAACTTAGGTTTAGCACCAAACCATAGTTCATACGGTGTCGTCTCAACGGATTTAGATGGAGCCCTATTTAAAGTGAATGCAGCGGTTTCTAATGCATAACCCCAAAATGATAACGGCAAATCAGTAAGAGACATCATTGATCGGACCATATCTAATAGGGTTCGGTTCCGGCGTTCAGACACACCATTGCGTTGTGGTGTTCCGGGTGGCGTGAGTTGTGAAACGATTCCACTTGCTTTAAGATGCGTGAGAAAATCATAACTCAAATATTCACCTCCACGATCGGATCTTAGAAACTTAATCTTTCTGTTACGATGGTTCTCCACTTCATTCTAAAATTCCTTGAACTTTTCAAATGTTTCAGATTTATGTTTCATTAAATAGATATACCCATATCTACTTAAGTCATCGGTAAAAGTGAGGAAATAGCGATATCCACCGCGCGTCGAAACACTCATCGGTCCGCATACATCGGTATGTATGATTTCCAACAAGTCCGTTGCTCGCTCCATCATACCGGAGAACGGGGTTTTGATCATCTTGCCCATGAGGCATGGTTCGCATGTGTCAAATGATTCAAAATCAAGAGACTCCAAAAGTCCATCAGAATGGAGTTTCTTCATGCGCTTTACACCAATATGACCTAGACGACAGTGCCACAAATAAGTAGTATTATCACTATCTACTTTGCATCTCTTAGCCTCAATGTTATGGATGTGTGTTTCATCCCTTTCGAGATTTAGAAGAAATAAACCATTCACAAGAGGTGCATGACCATAAAAGATGTTACTCATATAAATAGAACAACCATTATTTTCCGATTTAAATGAATAACCGTCTTGCAATAAACACGATCCAGAAATAATGTTCACGCTCAACGCAGGCACATAATAACATTTATTAAGGTTTAAAACTAATCCCGAAGGTAAAACTAAGGAGAGCGTGCCGACGGCCATCACATCAACTCTTGATCTGTTGCCAACGCGCATCGTCACCTCATCCCTCGCAAGCCGCCGTCTATTCTGTAGCTCCTGTTTCGAGTTACAAATATTAGCAACTGAACCGGTATCAAATACCCAGGCACTACAACGAGGGCTAGTAAGGAAAACATCAATAACATGTATATCAAATATACCTTTGATGGTGCCAGCCTTCTTGTCCGCTAAGTACTTCGGACAGTTGCGCTTCCAGTGACCCTTGTCCTTGCAATAGAAGCACTCAGTGTCCGTCTTAGGACCAGACTTGAGCTTCTTCTCAGCAGGAGCATTGCGCTTGCCGCCGCCCTTCTTGAAGGGCTTCTTTGCTCCCTTACCTTTCTTAAAGGAGGGCTTGTTGACCATCAACACATGATTATCCTTCTTGATGTCCACCTCCGCAGCCTTCAGCTTTGCGAAGAGCTCGGTGATTGTATCAGTGGAGCCAATCTGATTATGAGTCACTACAAAACTTTTGTAGCTGGGAGGGAGTGATTGCAGAACCCTGTCAATCTTGAGCTCCTCTGGAATCGTGCATTCCAGTTGCTCAAGGCGTTGAGTGTAGCCCGTCATCTTTATGGCGTGCTCACTAACGGAACTCCCTTCCTCCATCTTGCAGTTAAAGAACTTCTCGGAGATCTCATATCTCTCAGAACGGGCTTGAGTCTGAAACATGGTTTTCAGCTCCTCGAGAATCTCAAAGGGCCCGGGATACTCTTCAAAACGATTTTGAAGTTCCGGTTCCATAGCAAACAACATGGTACTCTTAATCACACCATAATCATCTTTGCGTGACTGATAGACAGCTTTCTCATCAGCCGGCGCAGTTGCAGCAGGGGGTTCACCTAACGCTTTCCCAAGGACATAGTCCTTTTGTCCGCCAGACAGAATGATTCTTAGATTGCGGAACCAATTGGTGAAGTTAGACCCATTGTTTCTAAGATTTTCCTTCTCAGCAAAAACGTTGAAGTTGAAGTTGGACTTGGCCATGTGATCTACAGTATTTGCAAGTACAATTTAGACTATGTTCATGATAAATAGTTCAATTTAATCAAATTACTAGATGAACTCCCACTAAATTCAACATCCCTCAAGTTGTTTAGTGAACACGATCCAAATTCACCACACCTAATCCGATCATCACGAGAAGAGATGTGGTTTCAATGGTGGACAACGAAGTGTCGATCATATCACTCATATGACTCATGCTTAACCTTTCGGTTCTTGTGTTCCGAGGCCATGTCTGTACATGCTAGGCTCGTCAAGCTAGACCCAAGTATTTCCGCGTGTGCAAAACTGGCTTGCACCCGTTGTATGTGAGCGTAGAGTCTATAGCACCCGATCATCACGTGATGCTTGGACACGACAAACTTTCGCAACGGTGCATACTTGGGGAGAACACAGTTTTTATCTTGATCTTTAAGTGAGGGATCATCTTATAATGCTACCGTCGCGATCTAAGCATAATAAGATACATAAAAGGATAAACATCACATGCATATAACTTTATGTGACATGGTATAGCCAATCTTCGCGCAATGATCTCCATCTTGTGCGTTCCGGCATGATCTCCATCACTCCACCATGATTGCCTCCACCACGAATAGCAACTACAATTATTGCTAACTACTTAGCGATAAAGTAAAGCTATTACATGGCGTATAAGAAGTTGACTCGCAGGTCATACACAATTATAAAGACAACCATATGGCTCCTGCCGGTTGTGTACTCATCGACATGCAAGTCGTGAAACATTACAAAACATGATCATCGCATACAATATACACATCACATCTTGGGCCATACCATATCACAGAAAACACTCCCTGCAAAAATAAGTTAGACACCTCTACTTTGTTGTTGCATGTTTTACGTGGCTTATGGGAGTAGATGCTAAGAACGATTCTTACCTACGGAAAGCCACAACGGTGATATTATGGTTGCCAAACTCCGGTGTTAATCCCATGACAACTATAGTGAGAGAAACTGACATCCACCAGCCGCATGTGTGGAACAAGCCACACGTCAAGTGCGGAGCCGGTCTCGCGAACGACGTCGCGTAAGGTTGGCCTGGACCGCTTCAATCTCACTATCCCGCGTCATAAGAAGAACACAAACAAGAGGCTTGCAACAGAAAACATCAACGCCCGCAACAACCATGTTGTGTTCTACTCGTGAAACACATCTACGCATAGATCTAGCTCTGATACCACTGATGGGTTTCGCGGCATAGTAAATCAAAATTTTCTACGGATGCGAACAGAGGGAAGGCCAAGATCTAATCTAGGAGATGCAATCAACGAGAGAGATTGGATTAGATCTTCATACCCTTGAAGATTCGCACAGCGGAACGTTCGTCGGAACGTGGGTGATATAGTCGTACTCGCTTCTCCTCCTCGCGATCCGATCCGATCTAGCACCACAAGTGGCGGTGCCTCTGTGAGATGCACACGTGCAGCACCTCGACGTCTCCTCCTTCCTTGGTCCAGCAAGTATGGTGGAGAGATGGGTTGGATCTACAACGCGACGGCGCGGTGCAATTGGTGGAGAATTTCTGCAGCAGGGCTTCGCCTACAAGCAGTCGGGAGGGAGAGAGGAGGGTAGCAGGGCGGCTAGGGTTGGAGGGGAAGGTGTGTGGGGTTGGTGCGCCCCCACCCCTCTTTATATAGAGGGGGGCGCAGCCCTAGCCCCTCCCCCAAGCCCAAACGATAAGGAGTGGGGGGCATGGACTCTCCCCTCTTCTAGAAACCCTATCTCTAGTTTAAACGATTTAAACTCTCTAGGATCGGCTGGGCCATATGGGGCCTTGTGCCCCTGGCCCAATGCGGCCAGGACACTCCCTCATAGGCCCATACCCCCTCCCGGAAGGTGGGGCCACGTTGGTCCCCTTCCGGAAGGTTCTAGAAGCTTCCGGTACAATACCGATTAACCCGGAACAATTCCGAACTCCAAAAACTGCACTGCCTTATATGAATATTATTCTCCGGACCATTCCGGAACCTCTCGTGATGTCCCGGATTCCATCCGAGACTCCAAACAAAAATTCATAAACCAATTATCCAATCTATCCTAGCGTCAAGACACGTTAAGTGTGTGACCCTGCGGGTTCGAGAATATGCAGACATGATCTTCTATCAATAATCAACAGCGGGGTCTGGGCACCCATATTGACTCCCACACATTCATAGATGATCATATCGGATGAACCACGATGTCAGGATTCAAACAATCCCATATATATATTCCCTTCGTCTCGCGATATTTTACTTGCCCGAGATTCGATCATCGGTACCGTCATACCTAGTTCAATCTCGTTCACAACAAGTACTTTACTCGTTCCGTAATCCGATATCACTTTGTAATTAACTCCTTAACCACATGCTTGCAAGCGGTGTTGATATCGATTACCGAGTGGGCCCGAAGTATATCTCTCCGACTTGGGAGGGACAAATTCCATATCGATACATACAACCCAACAGATACTTTCCGATCACCTGAGAGACACCTTTATGATCACCCTCTCATAGGATGACGTTTGATGACCTCAAAGCTTTCTTCCGATACCAGGGAGTTGTATTATCTCATGGTCTAAGGAATACAATATTTGACATAGGAAAAGCTACGCAAAGATGAACACGATGATACGATCTAATTGCTTCGCTTAGTTTGGGTCTGTCCATCATATCATTCTCACAATGATATGATCTCATTATCAATTGACAACTCATGTCTATGGTTAGGAAACCTTAACCATCATTGATCAATGAGCTAGTCCTTAGAGGCGTACCAGGGACACGGTGTTGTTCACAAACCACACAAGTATTAATGTTTCCGCTTAATACAATTCTAGCATGGAATATAAACTTTATCATGAACAAGAATTATAATAATAACATCTTTATTATTGCCTCTAGGGAATAATTCCAACTTTATCATGGACATCTTTTTGGTTCTTGTTGCTTCTTTCTCAAAAACGCAAAAATATTTTCGTTGTTTCTCTTGGTTTGCTTCTTTGTTTCTTTTCTTTGGTTTGACTTAAAATAAAAAAGTCCAAAAATATTTTGCTTTGCTTTGTTTGCTTCTTTGTTTGGTTTTGCTTTGTTTGCTTTCTTTAAAAAATCGAAAACACCAAAAATATTTGTTGGTCTTCTTTGGTTTTGTGAGTTCTTTGCAGGGTTCAGCCGTCCACAGTGGATTTTGGTTTCATGTTATTATTCAAGTCACACAAGTGAAGGGCAATAATGAAGATTAAGACAACTTGAGGTGTGGTAATAGGCTGGTAACGAACTCTATTTGTTTCATTTTTTACATATAATCATCATTGTGAGCATGCTTAGCCTGTTTGTGTAAGGTGTATGTCATTATGGATGCTTAGTAGTTCTTGTTTGCTTGTGATTAGCTCCAGCTTGCTAATAGGTTGTAGCATGTCATATGAATGTTTGCTTGCATTGTTTTATTCATATTTTGGTATGATATTGTGGTATCCTCCTCTGACTGTTCATATAAATCGTCTTGGCACATGCTCACGCATGCATATGACTAATCAATAGTCAATACGCCTCGATGATTTATTTTGCCTTAGAGTTCTTGTATCACTTTCATGCCATAATTAGTCTTGTTTTGTTGCAAGCATGATTATGACAATTATTGCTCACTCGTTTGTCGCTCCCTCTCTTTTGCTAGCCTTCACTTGCACTGAGTATGAGCTCTACTTGTGCTTCCAACTCCCCAAAACCAATATTGCCAGCTGTGTCCACCATACCTACCTATTAGCATCATTTGCTACTTCAACGCATATTCTATATGTCGTGTTGTCTTCCAAAATAAAATGTTTGTCTATTTTTAGAAAGTTAGTTAGTAAAGCTCTCACGAACTTGATGGCACACTTTATTCCTTGCGCTTAATAATCCTAAACCATTGTGACATGTCCATGAAAGTTATATGCTTGCAAATTATATGTTGGAAGTCAGCAGAAACATGCTGTTACGGGGAACACTTTCAATACTTTTTGGATATCTCATCCAGTTGATTCCTTGATCTTTTGTTTGTGGATGTCAACGATGTGAAATAAAATGGGATCTTGTGAGTTCATGGAGTTTATACATTGTGTTAGAGAAACGCCTGGGCCACTAACCTAAACCATGCCTAATCATGGTGGAAACTTGCAGCATCACCATAATGAGCATCTATGAAGCATCCTCAATAAAAAGCTATGAATATGGTAAATAAAAAGATTGCTGAGATGCTCATTGTCTGCTTGCCTTGTCATTTTGGTTATGGGAAAGCTCCTGTACCATGTGCAAGGGGTACCCCGTTGGCGGTTCTCTGTGATATGCATGTATTTACAATGACAGGAACTTTCAGGTAATCGAAGTTGAGTAGCATGCGGAGAGGCCCTCGTACTCAAGGGACTTGGGATTTCCAGTTTATGGTCTGTCAAGCATATGATTCAGAGTGGACCTCACTTTCACCCTAACCACATGAAGATGCCTATGATAGGGGCAATGAGAGCTCAAAGCTAATGAGTACCTTCCTTTCGGCATTTGGAAGCCTTTCAAACCTTTTCAAAACCTTTTCACAACCTTGTTGAGTCACCACTTATTCTACGAGCACCTTATTGAGAGCATAGTTGTCATTCTTGTGTTTGTTCCAAAACTTGGTTAATTATGTCATGACTTTGATGCTTGTATCTCTGATATCTTTACTTCTAGTCTTCATGTGAACTTCAGAGGTGCCTTGGCATTTATATTGTGCTCTTCAAATAAAGGCAAGCAAGATACCACTCTATCATACCTTACTATGAGCATTGCAATGTTTCTTATGTTTATGTTTCATGCTATTATTATTGAGTTGGTTTCTCTTTATAGCTTGCAATGACTATTGAGTAGACTTAGTTGCATACTCTTTATTATCAATTGTCTAAGCATCTACTCCTGTGCTAAGAATATTTACATCATGTGAAGCAATGTTTTCGTGAAAGTTCTTTTATCGCACTCAGTTTTCAACCGAATTGCTTGAGGACAAGCAATAAGCTAAGATTGGGGGGAGTTGATACGTCCAAAACGTATTTATTTTCTCGAACACGTTGCTATTGTTTCTCCTCTAAACTTATGTGATTTGGATACAACTAACATGGACTGACGCTGTTTTCAGCAGAATTACCTTGGTTGCTTGTTTTTCTGCACAAAATGAACTATCAGGAAAAATCCCGAAAAATATGACAAAAATATATTTCACCAGAAGATCCACGGAGACAGAAGACGAGACAGAGAAGGGGCCTGGGGGGCCACACCCATGCCAGGCGCAGGCCCACCACTGGCCGTGCCGGGGGTGCAGCCACCCCAGGCACCCCCTCGGCCTCCCTCTGCGCCTATAAGTTACCTTTCGACCTAAAAACCGAGGGGGTCGATAGTTTTCTAGAAAGAGTTCCGCTCCGCCGCCACCACCAGAAACCAAGATTCGGATCCAGAAACTCTGTTCTGGCACCCTGCCGGGACGGGGGATTTGGAGAGGATCATCGCCATCGTCATCACCAACGCATCTCCATCAACCACCGATGTTTCCCTCATCCATGAGTGAGTAATCCCCCGTTGTAGGCCTGGGATGGTAGGGATTGGATGAGTTCTATCATGTAATCGAATAAGATTGTTAGGGCATAGTGCCTAGTATCTATATTAGTGCTATTTGACTTTGTTTCAACTTGTTGTGCTTAATGCTTGTCACTAGGGCCCGAGTGCCATGATCTCATATCTGAACTTATCATTGAGTCATTATGATAGTATTGTTTGTGATCTTATCTGCAAGTGGTGTACACATATCATTGTCCGGATCCAAAGGCCCCAAAGTGACAATAATTGGGACAACCAGAGGGGATGGCTGTGGTGTGAGAATCACATGTATTCACGAAATGTTGATGCTTTGCTCCGATGCTCTATTAAAAGGAGCACCTTAATTTCCAGTAGTGTTGGAGATATGCCCTAGAGGCAATAATAAATATAGTTATTATTATATCTTTGTGTTTATGATAAATGTTTACATTCATGCTATAATAGTATTAACAAGGAAACATTAATACTTGTGTGATTTGTAAACTAAAATAGAGTCCCTAGTAAAGCCTCTTTATAATACTAGCTTGTTGGTTAATAAATGATTGTGGTTTCCCTATCATGAACATTGAGATGTTATTAACAACAAGATCATATCGTTAGGAGAATGATATGGTGGACATACTCCTATAGATAAGCGTAGCATAAAGATCAAGTCATTTTAATAGTTCAATTACTATATGCTTTTTGATACATAGTAACCTAATTCCTTCGACCATGAGATCATGCATATCACCTTCACCGGAAGGATGCTTTGATGACATCAAACACCACACCGTAACTGGGTGGCTATAAAGGTGGCATTGAGTGTTCGGAAAGTATTGGTTGAGACACATGGATCAAGAGTGGGATTTGTCCATCCATATGACGGATAGATATACCCTGGGCCCTCTCGGTGGAATGTCATCCAATTAGCTTGCAAGCATGTGACTGGCTCACAAGGGATCACATATCACGGGAACGAGAAAAGAGTACTTATCAGTAACGAGGTTGAACTAGGTATGCAGAGATACCGACGATCATAACTTGGATAAGTAAACTATCGTGAGACAAAGGGAAATTGGTATCGTATGTAAGTGCTTCGGTCGATCGAAAAGTAATCGTAGAAATATGTGGGAGCCATATGAATTTCCAGATTCCTCTATTGGTTATTGTTCGGAGAAGTGTCTCGATCATGTCCGCATAATTCACGAACCGTAGGGAGACACACTTAAGGATTCGACGTTGTTTGAGTAGTTATGGAATGATGAGTAAGACACCGAATGTTGTTCGGAGTCTCGGATGGGATCCGGGATACCACGAGGAGATCCGGAATGGTCCGGAGAATAAGATTCATATAAGGAAAGTCCTGTTTCGGGGTTGGAGAATGGTTTCGGTGTTTTCATCGGGAATGTTCTAGAAGGTTCCGGAATGTCCGGCACTACGGAGGGGAAGGGTACATGAATGTGTCATATCAAGTTGGAATGATTGCATCATGTACTAAGTGTCATCGCTGAACAAAATAAAGGGTTTAATCAAATCCTAGTTTGAAAAGTCAAACGCCAATTTGAAAAGTCAAACGGCTATTTTGTGAGGTGGAGGGGAAGTAGGAAACCTACTTGGGGAGGAGTTCCCTCCCTCCACCGCCGGCCCACTTGGGATCCGAGTTGGTGAGGGAATCTCCTCCCCTGGCGCGGCCCCTCCACCTATATAAGGAGGGGCAGGGCTGCCCCTCCAAGACACACACCAAGCACCAAGCACCCTGCAAACCCTAGCTCCCAGCCGCCACCTCCTACTGCCGCCGCCGCCTAGGGAAACCCTAGCCGCCGACTTGGGCTGCTCCAAGCCCTAGCCGCCGGCCCTAGACCCTCCTCCTTGGTGCGTCTAAACCCTAGATCGCCGACGATCTCTCTCATAGTCCACCATACTCGCTCCGGCTTAAGGCGAAGCCCTGCGAGATCTCCCCTCTACTTCCGATACCACGCCGTTGTGCTGCCGGAATCGCGAGGAGAGTGCTACAACCTCCGCTTCCTGCTAGAACAAGGGAGAGGAAGGTCTTCGTCGAGTACCAAACGTGTGACCGACTGCGGAAGCGCTGCCGGAACGCAGCGCCGGAAGGATCGTCTACGCGATCTTGAGATCGGCAAGAGTACGACTACATCACCCACGAGAATCCGCTCTCGTTAAACACTTTGGAATCTTCGAGGGTGAGTTATTCCATCGACTCGTTGCTACAATCTAGTAGATAGATCTTGGCTTGTTTGTTTGTATGCGGTAGAAAATTTTTGTTTTCCATGCTACGAAACCCTACAGTGGTATCAGAGCCGTGTCTATATGTAGATCTGTTGCACGAGTAGAACACAATGGTCATTGTGGGCGTTGATGCTTTTGTTGTCGATTGCTTCTTGTGTACTTTGCATCTTGCGGGATGGTGGGATGAAGCGGCCCGGGCTAACCTTACATGACATCATTCATGAGACTTGCTCCACGCTTGACATGCAACTTGTATTGCATAAGTGGCTTTGCGGGTGCCTGTTTCTCCCAACATAGTTAAGATTCAATTTACAACGGGTAATTGACAATACTAGTATCAATGTTGTGGTTCTTGTTCGTAAGTTAGAACGACACTTATTGAAAGCCCCAAACCACGTAAAACATGCAAAGAAAGTAGAGGCGTCTAACTTTGTTTTGCAGGGGTGTGCTGTGATGTGATATGGCCATGATTGTGATTATATTTGATGTATGCAATGTTCCTTATTGTAAGTTGGCAACCGGCAGGAGCCATATGGTTGTCTTTAATTTCTGTTAAAACCCGCGTGTCTATTAAAAGTAGTTGTAATAGTTGAAGCCGGTGGACGACAACCATGGAGCAGCATCATTGACCTTGATGCAATGCCGGTGATGATGGAGATCATGTTCGTGCTTGAAGATGGAGATCGGAAGCACAAAGAAGAAAGGCCATATCATATCACATATTATGAATTGCATGTGATGTTAATCCATTATGCATCTTGTATTGCTTAGTTAACGACGGTAGCATTATAAGATGATCCCTCATGCACATGAATTTCAAGTCCTAAAGTGTTCACCCTTAGTAAGCACCGTTGCTAAAGCTTGTTGTTTCGAAGCACCACGTGATGATCGGGTGTGTTAGATTCTGCAAGTGTATACAACGTGAGCAAGCCAGATTTTCTCATGCGGAAGCTAAGGTTTGATCTTGACGAGCCTAGCATGTACAGACATGGTCTCAAAACACGGATCACCAAAAGGTAAAGCATGAATCATATAGTAGATATGATGAACATGTCGATTGTTTGCCATTGAAGCTACATCAACTCTCGTGATGATCGGTTTTGATGTGGTGGATTTGGTTCGTGTGATCACTAAAACAATGTGAGGGATATTGTTTTGAGTGGGAGTTCACCTAGATTAATTTAACTATTAATTAGAACTCAATTTGTCATAAACTTAGTCTAAACTATTGCAAATATGTTGTAGATCAATGGCGGCCCCTACCATCAATTTTAATGCGTTCCTAGAGAAAGAAAAGTTGAAAAACAATGGAAGCAACTTCGCGGATTGGTTCCGCAATTTGAGGATTATCCTCACAGCTGGTAATTTGACCTATGTGCTGGATGCACCGCTGGGTGATCCACCTGCAGCTACTGCTACCGACGAAGTAAAGAATGTTTACCTCGCTCGGAAGACTCAGTACTCCACAGTTCAGTGTGCTATCTTGTATGGTTTAGAATCGGAGCTTCAGAAAAGGTTTGAGAATTCAAACCCACATGATATTGTCCGTGATCTCAAATTGATCTTTGAGACTCATGCGGCAATTGAGAGCTATGAGGCTTCTGAAAAGTTCTTTAACTGCAAGATGGAAGAGGGCAGCTCCGTCAGTGAGCATGTGCTTAAGATGTCTGGGCACGCAAACAAACTTCAAAGCTTGGGTATAGTGATTCCTAATGCTTTGGGTATTTATCGTGTCCTCCAATCACTACCACCAAGTTACAAGAACTTTGTGATGAACTACAATATGCAAAACATGAACAAGCAGTTGCCAGAACTCTTCGCCATGTTAAAATCTGTAGAAGTGGAGATCAAGAAAGAGCACCAAGTGTTGATGGTCAATAAGACCACCAAATTCAAGAAAGGCAAGTCTAAGCAAAAGGGACACTTCAAGAAGGGTGGTAAGAAAGTTACCGCGCCAACGAAGAAGACCAAGGCTGGACCTAAGCCTGATACTGAGTGTTTTTACTGCAAGGGAGAAGGTCACTGGAAGCAGAATTTCCCAAAGTACTTGGCGGATTTGAAGAATGGCAACATCAAGAAGACAGGTATATCTGATATACATGTTATTGATGTGTATCTCACTAGTACTCGTAGTAGTGCCTGGATATTTGATACTGGTTCGGTTGCTCATATTTGTAACTCGAAACAGGTGCTGCAGAATAAACGGAAGCTAGCGAAGAAAGAGGTGACGATACGCGTGGGAAATGGATCAAAGGTTGATGTGATCGCGGTCGGCATGCTACCTCTTCATCTACCATCGGGATTAGTTCTATACTTAAATAATTGTTATTTGGTGCCTGCGTTAAGCATGAACATTATATCGGGATCTTGTTTATTGCGAGACGGTTACTTGTTTAAGTCCTAGAATAATGGTTGTTCGATTTATATGAGTAATATGTTTTATGCACATGCACCTTTGATAGACAGTCTATTCTTATTGAATCTCGATAGTGGAAATACACATATTAATAACATTGAGGCTAAACGTTTGAAATCGAGCGATAACTCGACCTATATGTGGCACTGTCGTCTTGGTCACATTGGAGTGAAGCGTATGAAGAAACTCCATTCCGATGGACTTCTTGAATCACTTGAAAAATGCGAAGCATGTCTGATGGGAAAAATGACTAAGACTCCATTTTCTGGTATGATGGAGCGAGCTACGGACTTATTGGAAATCATACATACCGATGTGTGTGGTCTAATAAGTATAGCATCGCGCGGTGGTTATCGTTATGTTCTTACCTTCACGGATGACTTGAGTAGATATGGGTATATCTATTTCATGAAACATAAGTCCGGGACTTTCGAGAAGTTTAAGGAATTTCAAAGTGAGGTTGAGAATCAACGTAACAAGAAGATTAAATTTCTACGTTCTGATCGTGGAGGTGAATATCTAAGTTACGAGTTTGGCGAGCATTTGAAGAAATGCGGAATACTTTCACAATTGACACCGCCGGGAACACCACAGCGTAATGGTGTGTCCGAACGTCGTAATCGAACTCTCTTAGATATGGTTCGTTCTATGATGTCACTTACAGATTTACCGCTATCATTTTGGGGTTATGCATTGGAAACAGCCGCATTCACTTTAAATAGGGCACCATCTAAATCCGTTGAAACGACACCGTATGAATTATGGTTTGGGAAGGAACCTAAATTGTCGTTCCTTAAAGTTTGGGGTTGCGAAGCCTATGTAAAGAAGTTACAGCCGGACAAGCTTGAACCCAAAGTGGAAAAATGCGTCTTCATAGGATACCCGAACGAAACTATCGGGTATACCTTCTATCATAGATCCGAGGGCAAAATCTTTGTTGCCAAGAATGGATCCTTTCTAGAGAAGGAATTTCTCTCGAAAGAAGTGACTAGAAGGAAAGTAGAACTCGACGAGGTTGTCGAACCTTCTCTCGAACTTGTGAGTAGCACAGCACCGGAAGTAGTTCCTATGACGCCTACACCAATAAGAGAGGAAGCTAATGATGATGATCATGAAACTTCGGTTGTAGTTGCTACAGAGCCTCGCAAGTCAACGAGAACTCGTACCACTCCTGATTGGTATGATCCCGTAATGAATGTCATGTTGGTGGACAACACCGATGACCCTGCGACGTATGAGGAAGCGATGATGAGCCCAGATTCCAATAAATGGCAAGAAGCCATGAAATCCGAGATTGGATCCATGTACGAAAACCAAGTATGGACTTTGGTGGACTTACCAGATAGCCGGAAGTCTGTCGGGAATAAATGGATTTTCAAGAAGAAAACAGATGCTGATGGTAATGTTACTGTCTATAAAGCTCGACTTGTCGCAAAAGGGTTTCGACAAATTCAAGGAATTCACTACGATGAGACTTTCTCACCTGTAGCGAAGCTAAAGTCTGTGAGGATTATGTTAGCAATCGCTGCATATTATGATTATGAGATATGGCAGATGGATGTCAAAACAGCGTTCCTCAATGGAGACATTGATGAAGAGTTGTATATGATGCAACCCAAAGGTTTTGTCGATCCTAAAGATGCTAACAAGGTATGCAAACTTCAAAGATCCATTTATGGATTGAAGCAAGCATCCCGAAGTTGGAATCAACGTTTTGATAAGGTAATCAAAAGTTTTGGATTTATACAAACTTATGGAGAAGCTTGTATTTACAAGAAAGTGAGTGGGAGCTCTGTAGCATTCTTAAATACTATATGTAGATGACATATTGTTGATTGGGAATGATGTATACCTTCTTAATAGTGTCAAGGAATATTTGAATAATAGTTTTTCAATGAAAGATCTTGGCGAAGCAGCTTACATATTAGGCATAAAGATTTATAGAGATAGATCGAGACGCCTAATATCATTGTCACAAAGTACATATTTGGACAAAGTTCTAAAGAGGTTTGGAATGGAAGATAGCAAGAAAGGGTTCTTGCCCATGTTGCCCAATACGACATTGAGTAAAACTCAAAGTCCGACAACGGCAGAAGATAGAGAAAGGATGAGTAAGACTCCCTATGCCTCAGCCATAGGATCTCTAATGTATGCCATGCTATGTACTAGACCCTACATTGCATATGCTGTTAGTTTA
Source organism: Avena sativa (assembly GCA_916181665.1). Taxonomy (NCBI): domain Eukaryota; kingdom Viridiplantae; phylum Streptophyta; class Magnoliopsida; order Poales; family Poaceae; genus Avena; species Avena sativa. The sequence continues at coordinate 375,821,758 of OV702279.1, read as the reverse complement.
ACTAGCAGATATCAAAGTGATCCAGGAGTGGATCATTGGACAGCGGTCAAAAACATCCTTAAGTACTTGAGAAGAACTAAGGATATGGTTCTTTCTTATGGAGGTGATGAATAGCTCGTTGTTAATGGTTACACCGATGCTAGTTGGAACACCGATCCGGATGATTCTAAATCACAATTCTGATACATATTTACTTTGAATGGTGCAGCAGTTAGCTGGAGGAGTGCAAAGCAAAGCGTTGTGGTGAGATCTTCAACTGAATCGGAATACATGGCTGCTTCGGAGGCTTCACAAGAAGCGATATGGATGAAAGAGTTCATTACAGAGCTCGGTGTGGTTCCTAGTGCGTTGGACCCAATGTCAATCTACTATGATAACATGGGCGCCATAGCCAATGCGCAAGAACCAAGGTCACACAAGAAGCTGAAGCACATCAAGCTACGTTTTCACGCTATTCGAGAACATGTCCAAGATGGGGACATAAAGATTTGCAAAGTACACACAGATCTGAATGTGGCGGATCCGTTGACTAAACCTCTCCCGAGGGAAAAACATGACCAGCACCAAACTGCCATGGGTGTTCGGTATATTACCATGTAATCTAGATTAGATGACTCTAGTGCAAGTGGGAGACTGTTGGAGATATGCCCTAGAGGCAATAATAAATATAGTTATTATTATATCTTTGTGTTTATGATAAATGTTTACATTCATGCTATAATAGTATTAACAAGGAAACATTAATACTTGTGTGATTTGTAAACTAAAATAGAGTCCCTAGTAAAGCCTCTTTATAATACTAGCTTGTTGGTTAATAAATGATTGTGGTTTCCCTATCATGAACATGGAGATGTTATTAACAACAAGATCATATCGTTAGGAGAATGATATGGTGGACATACTCCTATAGATAAGCGTAGCATAAAGATCAAGTCATTTTAATAGTTCAATTGCTATATGCTTTCTGATACATAGTAACCTAATTCCTTCGACCATGAGATCATGCATATCACCTTCACCGGAAGGATGCTTTGATGACATCAAACACCACACCGTAACTGGGTGGCTATAAAGGTGGCATTGAGTGTTCGAAAAGTATTGGTTGAGACACATGGATCAAGAGTGGGATTTGTCCATCCATATGACGGATAGATATACTCTGGGCCCTCTCGGTGGAATGTCATCCAATTATCTTGCAAGCATGTGACTGGCTCACAAGGGATCACATATCACGGGAACGAGAAAAGAGTACTTATCAGTAACGAGGTTGAACTAGGTATGCAGAGATACCGACGATCATAACCTCGGATAAGTAAACTATCGTGAGACAAAGGGAAATTGGTATCGTATGTAAGTGGTTCATTCGATCGCAAATTAATCGTAGAAATATGTGGGAGCCATATGAATTTCCAGATTCCTCTATTGGTTATTGTTCGGAGAAGTGTCTCGATCATGTCCACATAATTCACGAACCGTAGGGAGAAACACTTAAGGATTCGACGTTGTTTGAGTAGTTATGGAATGATGAGTAAGAGACCTAATGTTGTTCGGAGTCTCGGATGGGATCCGGGATACCACGAGGAGATCCGGAATGGTCCAGAGAATAAGATTCATATAAGCAAAGTCATGTTTCGGGGTTGGAGAATGGTTCCGGTGTTTTCATCGGGAATGTTCTAGAAGGTTCCGGAATGTCCGGCACTCCGGAGGGGAAGGGTACATGAATGTGTCATATCAAGTTGGAATGATTGCATCATGTACTAAGTTTCATCGCTGAACAAAATAAAATGTTTAATCAAATCCTAGTTTGAAAAGTCAAACGCCAATTTGAAAAGTCAAACGGCTATTTTGTGAGGTGGAGGGGAAGTAGGAAACCTACTTGGGGAGGAGTTCCCTCCCTCCACCGCCGGCCCTCTTGGGATCCGAGTTGGGGAGGGACTCCCCTCCCCTGGCGCGGCCCCTACACCTATATAAGCAGGGGCAGGGCTGCCCCTCCAAGACACACACCACGCACCCCGCAAACCCTAGCTCCCAGCCGCCACCTCCTACTGCCGCCGCCTAGGGAAACCCTAGCCGCCGACTTGGGCTGCTCCAAACCCTAGCCGCCGGCCCTAGACCCTCCTCCTTGGTGCGTCTAAACCCTAGATCGCCGAGGATCTCTCTCATAGTCCACCATACTCGCTGCGGCTTAAGGCGAAGCCCTGCGAGATCTCCCCTCTACTTCCGGTACCACGCCATTGTGCTGCCGGAATCGCGAGGAGAGTGCTACAACCTCCGCTGCCTGCTGGAACAAGGGAGAGGAAGGTCTTCGTCGAGTACCGAACGTGTGACCGACTGCGGAAGCGCTGCCGGAACGCAGCGCCGGAAGGATCGTCTACGCGATCTTGAGATCGGCAAGAGTACGACTACATCACCCACGAGAATCCGCTCTCGTTAAACACTTTGGAATCTTCGAGGGTGAGTTATTCCATCGACTCGTTGCTACAATCTAGTAGATAGATCTTGGCTTGTTTGTTTGTATGCGATAGAAATTTTTTGTTTTCCATGCTACGAAACCCTACAAGTAGTTCCCTAGAGGCCTCGCTGCCACGGGCTGGCTGGACAGAAGATGTTGTGCAAGTTCTCATTGCGAGCACGTATGACTATATTTGGAGCACATGCCTAGGATTGTTTAGTACTTGGATGCTTATTATTATTTATCTTCAACGCCCTAGATCTTGAAGTTACATGTTTAGACTCGTCCATGCAACGCCCGTCCATCCATCCCTATGCCTACCGCACTTGAATCCCACTATTACTGTTACTATTGATCTTGTTTCACTGTTGCTGTTGCTGTTGCTGTTGCTACTACAAACTGTTGCTACTGATAAACTTCTGTGAGCAAGAACTATTTCCAGGTGCAGCTGAACTGACAACTCAATTGTTAAGGCTTGCAAGCATTATTTGGCTCCCCTTGTGTCGAATCAATAAATTGGGTAATACTACCCGCGAAGACTGTTGCGATTCCCTATACTTGTGGGTCATTAGAGATTTTGTCCATACTTCATCTCATCACATCATTCTCTCCCTACACTTGAAAACTTCCTTCATACAAAACTTCACACAATCTTCATTAGCAACATTAGTGTATGCAAGATAATAAACCTTTGGGTTCAATTTAAACTCAAGTAAAACATCCATTAAAACATAAGATATTGTAGCAACTCCTTTTAAAAGCTCAAGTGATCAAAAGAACTCAAAAATAAATTGATTAAGAGGCAAATGCAAATAATGGCAGAAATCTGTCAAAATAGACCTACAGGTAAAGACCATTTTTTCGAAAATCTTTTGTTGCTTAAATCGAAAGTGCAAAACTAACGAAAGTTGGGTAAATACCAGGGGCATGCGCATAAAAACTTTCAGCTCAATCCGACGTTCTAGCTAAGAGAATGAATTTTTATGGTAACATCACAGAATCAGTTTCGGAACAGTAACTTCCCCAAATCTTACTTCCCTCTCATTGGAGGCTATTCTTGGCACAAAAACCAAAAAAAAGGATAAGGAGAGGTTATTACAGAGGCAATAACTTCCAAGACTCAATAAAATAAAAACTTACTGAAATAAAAATTGGGTTATCTCCCAAGAGTGCTTTTCTTTAATGCCTTTCAGCTAGACACAGAAAGCAAGAATCAAGTATTTTCGAATGAAGAAGCATTAATATCAATACCAAAAATATCCTCAACAAGGAAAGGTACCTTATCCAAATAAGTTCTAGAGGATCCTCTCTCAATACTCTTGGTTCACTACTTTCATCAAATGGGTTTTCAGGAATAATTCAATCAAAATTCTTTTCCAAGGCTTCATGCACTCCTACAAGTTTAAAAGGTATTGGTATTTTAATTTCCTCCCCATTTCTGGGTTTGGTTTTGTCCAACTTTTCTAGTGTACCAATAACATCTACACATGAGCCTAGCATATTAAAACGATCAAAGACCTTTCTAGCTTCTATAGCAACATCATTAAATTCTTTAAGCAAAGTTTCCAGGATAAAATCTCTCTTTTCAGTGTCCTCAATATCATGAAGTTTAAGAAAAATTAGCTGCATCATGGGGTTAATATTAACAAACCTAGCCTCCAACATGTGAACTAAATAATCCGCAGCGGTTTCATAATTTGGAGCATGTTCTGCTAAGGATCTATCCTTAATATCTTTATGCTTACTAACATGATTAAAGAATTCTTCAACATTATTTTTCCCAATTATAGAACCACTACCTATTGATAGGTCTTTCAGGGTGAACTTAGGGATCAACATAATGAGCTAAGAAAAAGGTAACAAAATAACAACTAAAGAAGGAACTTTTTTGTTTTTTGATAAAAAGAAGCAAACCAAACTAAGCAAAAGAAACTAATCAAAACAAAAACAAAGTAAAGAGATTGGTAGTGAGAGACTCCCCCTTGAAGAAATCTTCTTTCTCCCTAGCAACGGCGCCAGAAAAGCTTGTGATGACTCAGTTGATGTGGAGCCTGTTGGGAACCCCAAGAGCAAGGTATGATGAGCACAGCAGCAAGTTTTCTCTCAGTTATGGAACCAAGGTTATCGAACCGGTAGGAGAAAGAAACCACTTACGAAGGTGTTGCTAGCAACGTGGAACCTGCACATGGCACAACCAAAATAATTTTCCCCAACTTATCATTGAGGTTTTCAAGCTCACTGGTTTTGATGGAAACAAAGGATTAATCGTATAGTGTGGAAGAAAGTAATTTCTTATAGTAATTGCAGAACATAAATAGTAAACAGTAGATGGAATATCAGTGGGAAGGAATGGACCAGGGTCCACAATTCACTAGAGGTGTTTCTCCATAAGATAAACTAGGAAACATGCCCGCGCGTTGCGGCGGAAAAAATGTCCACTAACACATGACTTCATAAAATCCACTAATAAGTTTAATTTTGGATAGCATCTGAGAACAACAAATCAATGTAATTACTCCCCCCGACCCATATTAATTGACTCAAATTTTTCTAGTTTTGAATGAATTTAGAGACTATTTAGTATATATGTTCATCCAAATTTTGACAAATGCAAGTCAACTAATATAGATCGGAGAAAGTAGAAAAAAATGTCAATTGAATTTAGCTAGCCAAAAGACATGCAATGATTCAGAAGATTGGGTGGTATTAATTAATGTAGAAAGTGGAGTTCTAGTAGCAGACCAAACAATTCATGCACCATGAGAACCTAGCAAAGTTCAACTCCAAACTCATCCATGATCCCACAACGAGCTCGATTGCACTTTTGTATAGCAACATGGAACAGCCGCCCGTGGAGGTGTCACCTGCACCTCTCCTGCCTCGCACGGAGTTCTCTTTTCGTATTTCTTAGCACTCAGAGCCATACCATGCGGCTCAGGCTTTCCGTATTTCTTAATAGCACTCATTATGCGGTTCTCTCTTTATTCATATAAAGGCTCACTGCCCATCATCTGCATATAGGGACTTTTATTCCTTGCTAATAATTAAGCTTTCCGACCTGATTTGAGGCATATCCCAGCAGACATTTAAGCGTATATAAATTGGTGGGACACATTATCTAGGGTTCGAAGAGGTTCAGACTAAACCAAATTAAGCTCGACAAGGCCCAACAACCTAAGAAGTCTCCCGTAAGAAAAAGAGAGGCGGCGGCTAGGGTGAAAACCCTAGCAGCCGTCGCAATCTACTTCATCCTCGCCGTCTACGTTTGGGAATCGGCGGGTCCCCGCCTTCTTTGCTTGTCGCTCCGGCGACGGGAGGGGGTGGGGACCTCGGACCTACGTTCGGCGTTGTAGAAGGTCTCTAAAGTTAGAGTTTGGTCAACCGGCATCGACGCTATGGTGGCTATGGTGGCGTTGAGCGGGACAAGAATAAGGTATACCCGTCTCCTCTTCCACCTCGTCTGCGACGATCTTGCCGCTGGCGTTGAGAAGGGCGGTGATTCGTCTGATCACCGCTTCCATGGAGTGGTGGATCTTGTCCAGTCTACGTGTGTTCTAGGTTTGGTGTTACGAGTTTCAGATCAATTCAAGGGTTCAATGGCGACTGCTTCAGCTCTGGGGCGCTGGTCCTTAGGGGCACGTGCACGAAGACTTCCCGACTGTCATCAACAACGTCAAGCCGGCTCCGGTAAGGGAGCGGCGACAGCGGCACGTCGGCGGCTCGCTCTAGTGGCAGTAGTGGTCGTTAGATGGTCCAAATACCTCGATGTATGTTTGGGGTGCTTTGTACTTCTTGTGAACTCATGAAATAGATCCGAATCTTTTTCACAAAAAATGAAAAAACGAGCTCAACTGCACTTTTGTATAGCAACATGGAACAGCCACATGTGGAGGTGTCACCTGCACCTCTCCTACCTCGCATGGAGTTCTCTTTTCGTATTTCTTAGTAGCACTCAGAGCCATACCATGCGGCTCAGGCTTTCGGTATTTCTTAGTAGCACTCACTATGTGGTTCTCTCTTCGTTCATATAAAGGCTCGCTGCCCATCATCTGCATACAGGGACTTTTATTCCTTGCTAATAATTAAGCTTTCCGACCTGATTTGAGGCATATCCCAGCAGACATTTAAGCGTATATAAATTGGTGGGACACATTATAAAATAGCGAGGTGGGACTAATTAGAATTCAATGGAAAATTAGCAGCATACAGAGCATGGTGCGGAAGGAATTGGACCAGGCCCGTACAAGTGATGGATAAAAAAATGGGTGGTTGTACTAATATATGGTGCAGGTTAGTCTAGGAATTGGGCCAAGCCCGTACAAGCAGAACCGGTACATAGACAATATGGGTGGCTGTACTAATATAGAATTTAGTAGAAGGTGGGAGGACAAATCGGTCTAAAAAAGAGTTGGACCGGAAGAAACACTTCGTCCTTTATTATTACTAGCACACATACCCGTGCGATGCAACGGGAGAAAAAAATAAACCTTTAGATAAAATTAGGCAAAACTCAAATTTTGCTCCAGATTATTATTTATTGAATGGTGTCTCATCGATGAATGGTAAAGATTTATCGTCTTCGTTGCACATGCTCGAGTGGAATAAAACTGCTCCTCAGTTATACAGATTTTTTGATGGGTTCAACTAAGAAGACGATGTCCCCTGTTTGATGCGTCAAACTGAGAAGACATTTGCCTCCAACAGGACGCAACGGAGTGTGCTCCTGTATAAACTAACAAGCATTGTATATTTGTGTACACAATAAAGATATTGGAATGTTTTATATAAAGAAATTATAATTTATATTCGTGATAAATATCCATATCCATAATTAGCATGAATGTGAAGGAAGTTAAGGAAAAGCCTATTGAAGCATAATGATAAATATCCATATCCATAATTAGCATGAATGTGAAGGAAGTTAAGGAAAAGCCTATTGAAGCATAATCGAAAATATTGAGTTCCTCCCTTGCGTAGCCTTAATTTACAAACAGAAAAGACGAGAAGCCAATACAGGACATCGGGCACACAATTTCTATCATGCTCGTTGCTAGAGGGCCCCAACAATCTACCGTTTTTAGGCTCCACGTAGACACCGCACGTACCTCCTGTTAAATCGGTCCACACAGTTCTACGCAAAAGGGGAAAAAAATGTCATGCCGAGAGCATCGTCTCCCAAGCTCCCCGGCCCCAAGGAACTCGCCCCACACAGTTCACTGGACGCGCGGACCTAGCCGCAGTCCGCCATTGCCCTACATCCTCGATACATCCACCTCACGTCGCAGCAGTCCACCACGAGCAGCCATGGATTCTTTTGCTGCTACCCCCCCAGACGTCCCCTGCTCTCGGCGCCACGGAATTCCAACCCCGTCGAGCTCACTGCTGAGTGGAAACCAACCCTCAGGTCGCCGGCCGCCAGCCTCCCCGAGCTCGCCTAATGTTGCTTCTTTTCCTTGCCTCGTTAATTTCCGCGCCGTTCTATCTCAACCAAATCCTGTTGGTTGGATTGTTGACAAGTCCATCCCTTTCCACGCGCCTCTTGTTGCTTATTTTTCTTGCCTCATAAATTTCCGCACCGTTCTATCTCAACCAAATCCTGTTGCTTGGCTTGTTGACAGTCCATCCCGAAACTATATAATCTGGTCGAATTTATTGTAAGGGAGCAGGGTGGTACTATTCATGCATGCGGGGATCTCTCGAGCCGTGTTTCGGTCCGCCGCTGTGCGTGGACACAGGTCGTGGGGCCTGCAGAAGTGCACGGTTCTTTAAACAATAACGAATCGGCGCAGTGTACGGCCCAAGTTCGAACAAAACGTTTGGTCAACGGAGCACCAAACCATGGAAATATTATTGAATCTTTTCTAATTTGCAGGTGACAGATCCGAGAGAGCTTACCGGTGGCAGTGGGGTAATTCCTATATCAGTGGTAGGGTAAATCGGTCCAAAAAAGTGTTGGACCAGGAGAAACACTTCGTGCTTTATTATTATTAGGTAGTATATAGATATATAGATTAGGTATAGATAACATGCTGGGTGAACAAATTACAGTTGGGCAATTGACAAATAGAGAATGCATAACAATGCATGTACATGACATGATGATCACTATGAGATTCACTTGGGCATTACAACATGATACATAGACCGTAATCCAACTGCATCTATGACTAATAATCCACCTCCGGGATATCATCTGAACAACCCTCGGGTATTAAGTTGCAAGCAACAGAAAATCGCATTAAGCAAAGTATGTAATGTAAACAATATAATTTTTCTTGGACAAAGGATTTTTGTTTTCTTCCTAGTAGCAACAGCACATCTATAATCTTAGAAGTTTTTGTCACTCTCCCGGATTACTAGAGGCTTGAACCTACTATCGAGCATAAATACTCCCTCTTGGAGTCACAAGCAAATACTTGGCCAGAGTAACTAGCAACGGAGAGCATGCAAGATCACAAATAACATAGACATGATAGAACAGTAATCAATCTGACATAATACTCAATATTCATCGGATCCCAGCAAACACAGCATGTAGAATTACAATAAGATGATCTTGGTCATGATAGACAGCTCACAAGATCTAAAAATGACGCACAAATAGGAGAAACAACCATCTACTACTGCTATGGACCCGTAGTCCAAGGATGAACTACTCACACATCACTCCGGAGGCAGGCATGGTGATGAAGAAGGCCTCTGGGATCATCTCCCCTCTCCGGCAGGGTGCTGGGAAGAGCTTCAGATCCCTCCCGATCTAGGGACGATGGTGGCGTCGGCTACGGAATTTTTTATGGAATTCTGATCGGGTTCTTAGGGTTTTCATCTCGGGGGGTTATATAGGCGGAGAGGCAAGGTCGGTGGAGCGCCAGGGGGCCCAACACCCTAGGGTGGCGCGCCCCTGTCCGCGCCTGGCCCAGGTGTGGCCGCCCTAGGGTGTGCCTCCCCCTGGCCTCCGGACTTTGTCTCCGTCTCTGAAAAATAGGAAGGTTGGCTTTTGTTTCGTTCAATTCCGAGAATATTTCTTTACTAGCTTTTCTGAAATACAAAAACAACAGAAACAGGAAATTGGCTCTGTGGCACTTGTTAATATGTTAGTTCTAGAAAATTCATAAAAATGCTATAAAGTGTAGACAAAAACATAAGATAATTGATGCAAAACAAGCATGGAGCATAAAAAATTATAGATACGTTTGCAACATATCAGCTGACATGGATATGCCCTACGGATACCCGATGTTAGCATACTTGGTCCAGCCCGACGGAAGGCCCACTCGACGACCCGCCAGGGTCCAGGACGCCCAAGACGTTTCGGCTGCACGAAGCACATATGGACACGGACTCCAAAGCGCACAAGACAAGGATATCTCAAGACTAGAGTTTGAATACAACTTGTAACCAACTCGTATCGGTACCTGAGACCTAGCCTTCCCATATATAAAGGCTAGGAGGGTCCAACGAGGAGGGCACGACCTACACACGCCATAACCTCCGATAGACTAGACCATAACAGATCTACAGATCTAGATCTCTCGACTCATACTTTCGCACGCACCTCCACGCCAGATCGAATCTGCGCACCCTGTAACCTTCGGTTCCGCCATAATCAAGTGCAGACAAGAAGGAGTAGGGTTTTCCCTCCGGGGGCCTGAACCTGGGTAAATCTCGTGTCCCCTGGTCGCTTGTCTGTTAACCGTGTCACGATCTCCAGCATCCCCATCTTCTCCAAAACCCAAGTCCATAATAATGGGCATTGATGAGACTAAACCTCGTCAATTGGCGCCGTCCATAGAAACTGGGGACGCTGATTGTGCGGTCGCGACGGTCCCATCATCAGTGATCTACGATCCGCCGGCTTCAATTAGATCGACAAGATCGAGATTTCCGAGATATTAGGCGGCGCCCAGAAAGAATCATCATGGACAAGCCAGCAGATTTAGCGATTCAGAGTCATGACCGATTGGCGCAAGCGCGAGAAGATCTACTGCAATTTGTTTGTCACACGCGAGGACAGGGTTGTTTTTCTCGGGGAGCAGTAGGAATCAATCAAGAATCTATAGAGAAAAAAAGCAGTCGATACACACTCCAGGAAAGACCAAAAGCGATCAAGGCTTGCATGCATGGAAAAGTCAAAAGCTTCACATCTCATCGTGTGATTAAATCCGAGGCGGACTTTGTTTAGTTTTGCTTCCAAGAAGCTCCGTGCGCATACAGAAAGATGTGGCTTCTCCGTCCGCATATACGAACAGCTCCGTCAAGCAAAGGAAAAAACATATGCAAATCAGGACCAGCCAGTCGTACGTGCAAGGTTTTCTCGCCAAATCAAACATTAATTCTGCATTCATACCCATCGATCGGTCAACCTAGCGGCGGGCCAGCTTATTTTGGATCAAAGAAGCTACACGATGCATTATCGCATGCGCCGGATTGTACAAGGGGAATTACAGTGCAGCATGTGATCTGCGGAAACTTAGACGTCGATGTCTTGAAACTCCGTTTCTATTCACATGCAGCAAGCTTATCTAAAATTTGAGCGACTCCGACCTACTTCTGCATCAACCTGGAGCACACGACAATTACTTCTGACCACATCAACTCCATGATCGGGGGCTGCGCCCACTTGTACACACGACTCGTGACCATCGATCTGTTGCGGTTTTCGACTGCGATGACCCGATGCGATCTTCGATTGCGGCGACCGGCCGCATCGGCTTCAACAACCGTGAATCGGGGGCTCTTTCGACTCCGGTCATCCTCTACGATCTTCGGCTTCAACGACTCGGGGGCTCCCTTCGCTTCGACGACCGGCCGCGGCCTTCGGCTCCAGCAACCCGTTGCGGTCTTTGGCTCCGGCGAATTGTGTGGCCTTCGGCTGCGGTGACCCGATGCATTCTTCGAATGGGGTGAACCGCTGCATTGTTCGGATGCGACGATCCAGTGCGGTCTTCGATTGAGATAATCTTCGGATGCGGAGCTCGCTTCCGTCATCGATCCCAGGAACCCGCCGCTGCTCTGTCTGCGGTCCACCGCGTTGACTACGTTCGCCGCGTGACCCGCTACCGCGTCGACTTCGTCCACGACAACTACCAACAAAGCTAAGTTTTCCTCTACTTAGAGCTGATTTCCTTTTTAAACTCGCACTCGACACTAGGGGGCTGTGCCCTCTTCGAGTGACCTAATGTGCCATCGGCTCCACGCACTCGAGCACCTCGAACGCAATAGCCCGAGTAGCTGATTCTGCCTGATCGTCGAATCCATAAACTCCGAGTGCCTCGGCAAGGTACTGAGACTAAGGGTAATCAGGCTAACGAAAAGGCCTAGCATACAATGCAAAAGTGTCGACTCGATCGGCACCAGAATCTTACTATACAAGCCGAAAGGCAAATATTCCTTACAAGATACAAGTACTTCACAATTCTCCATGTTTTCTGCAGCTTACAAGGATGTCAAATGCGCCAAGCTATTCTATCGGGTCCTCCAACGGAGTCGACCAGCGCCAGTCACGTCAACAGACACCAAGACCTGAGTCGAAGCATTCCTCGGATGACCACATCAATCATCGACAAACGCGACGCTGGTCGCGCACCTGATAGAAGCAATGGCGTCGACTTCATCCGCAACGTCGAGTCCTTCCGGATAAATGTCGCACGACTCCGCTACATCGACTCCTGGCTCCTTATGTGTGAGATGCTGACTCGATGCACTTCCGGGTCAGTGGTTTCTCCTCGCATGAGTCTCCACTCGAGTCTGCGACTCGACTAGACATTCGGGGGCTACTCCTATCAGGAGCGCTGGTCGCGCACCCGATGTATTTTCGGGTCAGCGGTACGCCCATGAGATTTCCTACTACAACTACACGATACAAGACTTGAGTCTCTGCCCGAGTCTACGACTCCGCCAGACACTCGGGGGCTACTCCAAACTGGAGCGTTGGTCGCGCACACACAAGATCTTCGAGTCCTACGCCGAGTCTATGACTCCACTACGGACTCGGGGGCTACTCCCATAGGAAGGATTGATTCAAGCATCCAAAAAAAAATGTGTCCTACGGACCTGAAGCAAACAACGGCTGAATTAAAGTGTCTGCTCGAGTCTACGACTCGAACAGACACTCGGTGGCTACTCCCATAGGGAGCGCTGGTCGCGCACCCTATAGTCCATTGTGTTGACTACGTCCATGATGTCGATTCCTTTACAACAGCCGAACAAATTCAGCTGACCCGATGAACTTCCGGGTGAAGTGCTTTGCACTCGACACAACTTTCGACTCCGACATCCAAATACAAGGTTCAAGACAACTAAGTCTCCACCCGAATCTATGTTTCGGATGGACACTCGGGGGATACTGACATGGATATGCCCTACGGGTACCCGATGTTAGCATACTTGGTCCAGCCCGATGGAAGGCCCACTCGACGACCTGCCAGGGTCCAGGACGCCCAAGACGTTTCGGCTGCACGAAGCACATATGGACACGGACTCCAAAGCGCACAAGACAAGGATATCTCAAGACTAGAGTTTGAATACAACTTGTAACCAACTCGTATCGGTACCTGAGACCTAGCCTTCTCATATATAAAGGCTAGGAGGGTCCAACGAGGAGGGCACGACCTACACACGCCATAACCTCCGATAGACTAGACCATAAAAGATCTACAGATCTAGATCTGTCGACTCATACTTTCGCACGCACCTCCACGCCAGATCAAATCTGCGTACCCTGTAACCTTCGGTTCCACCGTAATCAAGAGCAGACAAGCAGGAGTAGGGTTTTTCCTCCGGGGGCCTGAACCTGGGTAAATCTCGTGTCCCCTGGTCGCTTGTCTGTTAACCGTGCCACGATCTCCAGCATCCCCATCTTCTCCAAAACCCAAGTCCATAATAATGGGCATTGACGAGACTAAACCTCGTCATCAGCCAGCGGAGAGAAAAGGCGGCTCGGTTAGTGGGCTAGGAAGGGTGCACCCAGTGGCTGACACATTTGGATGGACCCTCTTGGTATCATGGATGATTAATGGCGACGTGCCATCACCAACCTCCCCCGCTCGATGTTAATGGCAACATCCCGCCACCAACTGTCGTGCAGGCTTCTAGCGCGGTCGTTGGTTCCCTCGGTGGCTAGCTCACGTTTCCGTGAGCGTCGTGATAGTTTTCCGCCCATGGCCAGCAATCTCCATTGTCGTCCATGCATTTGCAAGATATAAATACGGCCACCGCCGCAGGGGAGAGTGCACCAACCCTATCTCACCATGCCTCACCATAATATCACCACCTGGTCCCACCTCAAGGAGATGGTGTGCACCTGCTTCCCAGAGACCTTCGAGCATGATGTGGATGTGGTGGACCGGGCGTGCGAGGCCACAAAGACATAGCGTTTTGATCATCTCTGCCGTAAGCTCCCCAGTTGCATACAACACTTGCTTGAAATAGCGATCAATTGTCTCCGTGGATCTCCTAAATGTGTTGTGGATCACTCTAAACCTCTAGTTATGACCCACAACATGAAAAAAAATTGCAACTTGTTCCTCAACACATGTGTGGATACTATCTTCCGGTAGTCCTCATTCCCTAAACCATTTGACCGGTTCATAGGAAGTGGCTCTGGACATCCACAACATTTGGAGAGACTCTACATCGGTTGAATTGTAAATGTAGTTCAGGTTTGCCATCCTCTCCTGATCTTGGATGATCATAGGGTCGTATGTGAGCCTAGGAAAGGCAGCATGCCTAACTACTCTCTTGTGGAGCAGCAGGATCCAGTCTTCAATCATAGCAATGAGTGCTGCTCCTTGATGGATCAGATCCAGCTGGTTCCCTTAAGCAAATCAATCTACGATGAGTACTAGCTATACCAACCATGTATACTATCTACTGACATTGATGACAGGAAGAACAGTACGAGTGTCGCCTATCTCCGCCATAGCAGTCAAGAGAGTGGAGCCGGTGTCGGAGAAGAAGGAGAAAATCCCTTGCGTCGGTCCTATGCTGGAGAAGGAGTCCCGAAGAAGATAGCGCCGCTCTGATGCCGGCGTAGATCTGCGTCATCACCGCTGCCTCAGGTGTTGAAGTGAAAATGGGGATTTTTTGGTCCTAGAGGCCAAAATGTCGGGAGGTCACTGAATGGGGAAGGTGACACCTAGCTTTGCTACGAAACGAAGGCTTGATTTCGCATTCTCCCGCCATCTCAAGCTCATCTCTCGTGCGTGCGGCATTCCTTATTTTCGAATCGCCATGGCATGCCCCTACAAAACTGCCAATTCGGGTATTCCCCCGGGCCTATCCCGGATGTGCTTTAAAACCCGTGCGGGCCACAACACGGACCACAGGAAACCATTCAATCACGTTTTCCTGGCATCCAGTGGACCTGTACCGGGGGAGGCATCCTAGCAGATGTGCCTGATATGACCCCTGAAAGATCAATCAGTGCCATCCCCACATTCCATCATTATGACTCATTTATATCTATCAGTGTTACCCGGAAACACATGCATGAAATATATAAATTTTCTCATAGCACGCATGTTAGTGTTTGTTTGGTAGCATGTGTCACATTGAATTCACTCTCCCACTCGAGATATCTGACCTCAAACAAGCTACCCTGAGATTTTGAGGTGTGGCTCTTTGTTAGCTCATATGCGTTGGGAGAAGATGAACTGATATTTTGTTTGGTAGCGCCATATGGGTAAAGATTTGCCCAAAAACTAAGAAATAACAAAGAGGTTCAAACTCTTGCACAAAGGTCCCTAGAGAAAACATATAAAAAGTAATCGGGTCCGTGTATCCACTCCGCCGCACTGGGAGTAGATCGTCGCCGTCGTTGGGACACGGGGCACCAGCGGTGGTCATTGAGCCACACGGTGGTGGGCGTTGGGCGGTTCAGGACCTTTTCATTGGTGGCAGGGGCGAAGGTGACGGGAGATGACGAGGGGAGAGGAGGGGATGGCGCAGGAGGAGGGCCAGTTTGGGAGGTTCCCGCTCATCGACGGTAGCCCTCTGCGGCGGGAGAAGGGCAACAGGGTTGGGCTTGAGGAGGGTGGCGGTCGGAGAAGGCCGACGGTACGACGGAGTTTGGAAGCGCGGGGTTGGACTGGCAACTCGGGGGAGCCCGCGTGAGGGGATGGGCGTGTGAACAGTAGGAGGCCTGGGGGCGGGCGACCACGTGCGGCCACGACACACAAAAAGTGTTGCTGCGGGATGAGTCCTAGCCCTGCTGACCTGCGAAGATCGATTTCAGCTTCCCAACCCGGCCTGGCCGAGAGGCCTTTTCCTCACGATGTCGGCACTGCCGATATGGCCCGACCTGAGCTACCAAACAACAAATAGCAAGGTGAGCAAAGCTGAGGTGAGAATAGTGGTTTGCCCAGGCGACCAAACACACCCTTAATTTTTAGAAGATATGTATTGTTAATCCATATCGCAGTTATTTTCTTTGTGCAAGTTCTGAAATTCATCAGGTCTGGTGAGTATCAAATGCATGGGAAGTTCAAAAACTGAATGGGCAATAACATCGTGTGGAGTATCGCGACTTTTTTATGGAGATATGTACACGGTTGAAGGATACGACACGAGACTTATTTACTAGACATGGATGTCAGCATAATCTTCGGATCGGCCAGCCTTCGGCACCCTAAGCGTTATTGCATTTACTCATCTTAATATGTAATTCAGCCTGCGTCGTTTTAATTTATGTTGGATTTACTGGAGTATTTCTAATTATACAAAGGCTGGATGTAATACTTACTCTAAGTAATAAAAACGCCATTTATCAAAAAAATGGTCGTCCAGCCGAGTAGCAAGCATGCGAAACAGATGGCATGCGAGCTAGCGGGGAGCCGGCGAGAAGACACTCTATGAAAGAAAACGATAGAATATATTCTTAAAATATTCCGTTTTGCGGTCTAAATATATAGGATGTGTTCTACCGAGACATAAATTTTACCGCAAAACAGGTTTACGTTTTACCACAAACTAACTTTACGGTTCCAAGTTTTGCAGGTACCTAATAGTGATGCTCTAATAGACTATGGACGAATTTCAAAACAGAGATGTCTGTACATTAGAAATCTGTAAGAAATTGTCTCCTCTAAGCTTACCCATCTCAAGAACACTCGTACTCCGATACATCTTTATTTCTGTAAAATTCCGGCTGATTATACTAGTCAAATCGAACACAAAAAATAAACAGCCTTTACAAAAATCGGTCAACGTTATACAGGAATGTACATACAAGCAGCGTTGTATCATATGGACAGAAAGAATGCTGGCTTTGGCCTTCATCCAGGAATCAATCGACTTGGACTTGTGTAAAACAGAAAAAGCACAGTTTGAAGAATAATGGCATGTGAAGAATACTACAGCAGAGCTGGATCAGCGGAAGGACCATTGGATCTCCTCGAGGGTTCTCCCCTTCGTCTCGGGCACCCAGAGGATGACGAACACGAGAGTGAACGCGCTCACGAGCATGTAGGACACAAAGGTCCCTGCAGAAATTATCAATAGAATAGCTTGTATCAGGTCATTCATGGGTCCATGATTCTACTCTTAAGGAAGAGGTAAAGCACAAGAGTGTGAACCTCCAGCGCTCCAGCTGAGCAACAAGTTTGCTGTCATCGTTATCCCGAAGGAAGTCAGCCAGTTGGCAAGCGTCGCGAAACTTCCCGCAAGACTCTTGATGCTGACCGGGAGGATCTAAAAACATAAGTAGTCCCAAGAGTATGGTTACTGCAAATGCTCCGGTCACATGCTAAAACCATCTTATGAGCTATGGTGCTATATAGGGTATGTGGATGCACTATATACCTCGGACATTATGACCCATGGAATGGCGCCCATACCGAAGGAGAAGGCGATTACATATGCCTGGACCAAGTGTCGAGTTAATATTTCTGACTAAGAAATTTGCGATATAGTAATTTTTCTGACCAAACAATGTAATTGACGAGGCATACCACGATAGCAACCAAGGAGAGCATGCTTAGTATGTAATACATGTGAGAATCATGTGGAAGATTGTCCTGGAACAAATAAACCATGATAATATAAGAAAATTTTCAGCGTATTGACAGAAGAGGCCCTGCGATAATATCACCAATACATATATCCTGAGCCATGTACTAGATGGTTTCATAAGGTTGTGGTATATGGGTTATCATATTTTATTTATATCAGGACCCTATGCTAAAGAAACCTGAACATACCTTCACAAAGAATGCAACGGCAACTACAAGAAGGCTTAGGGTCATCCCGGCAGAAGAGATCTGGAAGTTGAAGTGAGAGCTAAATTATAGTTACAGACCACTGCAGTAATAAACTGGTTTCACAGGGAGAAGGAGCTTACAGTAAGTAGGATCCGTCGGCCAGCTCTGTCCACTAACCAGGTTGTAACTCCAGTGGCAAGAACCTGATGATAAATGCTGTCAGCAACTTAACGCGAACTACTAAGACACACAAAAAGGATCTGTCTAGTTACGCACCTGAATAGCACCAAGTGCAAATGTGGCCAAGTCACTGTTTGTAATTCCTGAAGAGATTTTCATGTTAAATACAGAGGCTAAAATTGACTATAATATAACATTAGTACTATCACGTACACTGAAAGAAATTTAGAAACAAACTGTACAACTTGCCTGCAGCTTTGAAGATGCTACTTGCGTAAAACAGTACAGCGTTGATTCCACTTAGCTGTTGTAGTACAAGCAGGCCAATACCTAGCTGCCATGTTGTACCACGATGGAGATTACAAAATGTACTTATGAAATTTGGTAGTATGAAATAAGCCAGCACAAAGTTAAGGAACTTACTATCAAGGGCATGCGGAATTTCTTTTGGTTTAACTCTTGGAAACGGATTGTAGTCCTTTTGTTTGCTGATGTTACTGCTCTCTGCATAATGTGCCCATTGTTAAAGCAAGCATTGATGACTAGGCTGAAAGTACTTCATGTAGGTTCGTAGTTAGTCGTCCCGGAAGAAAAAATACAAGTGCTTGCCTTAATATCATTCACTTCTGAGGTGATATCAGTCTCGAATCCCCTCAATACTTGTAGAGAGGTTTCGAAATCATCCATTTTATTCATCTTTGCCTGAGATAGATGCACAGAAAGTGGTTAATAAAAATTTCAGAATGATACAACACATCATCTCAACGCTGGCGTATACAAACCAGCCATCTTGGAGATTCTGGAATGAAGAATAGGCCAGGTATCAACACTGTACATGGCAAGGTTCCTACAAGAATGGCATCCTAGATATTAGAATCAGAAATCACCAGAGGTTCAGAGACTAGAACACACACTGTCATTCTAAGTCCACAAAGTAGTAGCAAAATTAGCGTTGTTTACTGACACAGTAACTTTTCCTTTAAAAGCTGAAATGAAATATATGTCTGGGACATCTCAGGATTCTAGTCACATTTGTCTAGCATTTACTGTTACTGATCCTGTTAACTGGAATGGCCAGAGATTAAGTGAAAAAGAAATCTGACAGTGAAAACAACAAAGTTCGGTAAAGCGTCAGTATTAGGTATAAGTTATATTACCTATCACTGCAAGCATCCTCCAAGGAACAAACATGCCGAGCAAGTAGGCCAACATGATACCAATTGTTACAGACAACTGCAGAATGAAGAGTTGCAGAATGAGTCCAACAAATATAAGCTAAATCTTGGCCTGACAAAAAGACAAGATGCTAGTGAGGATAAGCGCACCTGGTTCACAGAGCCGAGAGCGCCTCTCATGTTCTGAGGAGAAATCTCTGCTATGTACACTGGCACCTGTTATGACATAGCTAGGAGATCAAGACTAAGTGTTGTAAATAGTTCAAGATTCTTTTTAACAGAAAATAAACATCATATTGGGGATGGTCCACTTCATCCCAAAATACTGACATCTAAGTTGATCATTTTTCCCTAAGAACTTAACCAGATTAGTACCCGACATATCCAAGCATAATTCTTCTATGCAAAAAAAAGAGTAAGCAGGCACAAAGTGTTGCTATACCAACCGTGTAGGATATGACACCAACACCAAACCCTGCAAGCAATCGTCCCATATACAGGAAAGATGTGTCCTGTAAAACAGACGCCGACAAGTGTCAATCCCAGATGGAAGCAGCGAATGGTGAAACTATGCATTGGAAAAGAATTGTACTGTCATCGTACTTTTGCGAAGGAGATGGCGAGCCAACCGATGATGTTAGGAATTGACGCAATCATCAGTGACTGGAAAACGAGTGAGCAGGCTTGTTAGAGAAAGGATCATTAGTTTAGTTAGCTACTGAAAGTCTGAAACATCACGCGCGAAAGCACGACCGGAATACAGAAGTTCGAGACAGCAATAATGCTTCACACGCATTCTCAGTTCATTGTTGACATAAACTAGTGCTGAACTCGTGAACCTGAAAAAGGTCAAACTCCAATGTAGCAGACTGTCCCACAAAGGCAGCAATTCTGGAGCCCATATGTTCAGTACATCAAAAGAAAACGGCCAGAATTTGAGCTTCAAAATCCCACCCACTTTATCCGACCACAGATTTTATAATTTGAATTGCCCAAAACATTTCCGTTTTCATTGGCTACATGGAACTATCAAACTATTTGAATGGACGCAGCATCGATGTTGACCCTTCTTAACTGTCAGGACAGAAGTGGCAAACTGACCGATCTCGCAATGAAACCCTACTACGACTACTACTAGCAGCGACTGCAAAGACGAAAGCGAAGCAGAAATTTGAAAACGAAAACAGAATATGCTCACCCCTTTGCGTCCAATGTGCTCTGCCATCTGTCCGCTGGCGATGGCCCCGACCATGGCGCCGACGTTGGAGAGGGAGCCGAAGACGGAGAACTCGGAGATGGAGAGGCCGAGGTCCCTGATGATGGCGTCCTGGGTCGGTGACGAGAACCCTCCCGTGAAGCCGAACTGGATGGGGCCGAGGGCGACGATGAGCGTGCAGAGGAAGGCGGAGACGTGGGACTCCTTCATGATGGCCATGGAGGAGGTCCCCGCCGTGAGGCTGGACTGGCGCGACCCCATCCGGTACCAGCTCCCCGTGTTCACCAGCAGCGGCTTCCGCATCCCGCCGCCGGTGGCGCCGCCGCTCTCGTGGTCGCTCCCGCTCTCGTACCCTCCCCCTGCTCCTGCCGCCCATGCCGGCGCCTTGCCGCCGCCGCTGCTGTTTCCGTTCATGGCGCCCGCCCGATGATTGCCTCTCGGTCGCGGCGAAGATCGAGGATGGGGAGGAGGACGAAGGTGCGACGAGGCGACCCTCGGCCTGATGTCCTGCCGTTGAAATTGGGGAGAGGTCGTGGGGTGTCCTCGTCTCTTGTCTGGCTCGCTGGTCGGGTTCCGGGACGTGGGACCCACCTAGCGGTGACTGGGACCGGGCCCGCTGATCTGAGCTGAACGAAGAGGTCGTTTATTTTGTCTTGAGATAACTTCCTTCCCCCGGTCACCGAAAATGCAAGAGCACGTTGCCACGTCGGTGCCCCATGGTAGCTGGCCGGCTAAGCCAGATCGGATCAAGATCGTACGGAGGAGATCTTTTTATGCTCCGTGTTTCTCGTGGAGGAGCCTAGTATAACGGGGGACTCTGGCTCCTAGCTCCTTGCTGAAAGAGACAATCTTTCTATAACTAGTCTTGTTGGCACATATGCTGCCAAGGAACTTCTGCAGATCACACCGAAATCTATTTTTTTTCTCTTTAAAAATATGACTCTGAAATTTCGCATCGATAGAAAAGAGTAAGCACGAGGGCAGAGCCGGAACAAAAGTACGAGAGAAAGTGTAATGACCTCTTTGATCGGCATGATTCTAAAAATATACAAATAATACGAAAACACGGGATTGCAATATCCTATAGGATTCCTTGTGTCCCAGTTAGTGTTTGTCTAATTTGGAAAAGCATGGGATTCTTATAAAGAGGTTTGAGTGGATTCGCCTTCAAACATCAAACATTGAAACGATCTATACCGTCTATTTGAATTTCAGTATCACCGCACAACATCCAAATCGTAAGATCAGATTTCACGTTAGTCATGCTCGCGTCCGCTCGTCCTTCCTTTCTTACGGCAGATCACGTATCAATCAGAAATCATCACACGTAATCAATACACATTAATTTAGGAAAAGATATGTTTCCTGGCTAATAAGAAAAGGTAAGATCGACCGCCTAATAAACCCATAAAATCAGCTATGCGCAAGTAAAGGGGAATTATCCATCCTTTCTAATCCTATATTGCTTGCGCCTCCCTCTCTCCATAGCCCACACACAGTCAAATTCCCCCTTCAGCCCTTCCTCAGGCCTGGAGTCCCACTTCTGCCGCCGCCCTAGAGTCCCACTACAACCACGCCGGATTGGGGACTTCGAGCTCCTCACTGTAACGAATCCCGCCTCGGACCACCTTACTGCACACCAGAGCTCCTGTGAAGGACTGATCTCTGCCGGTCTTCCCAAGTCGACGACGGATCTCTAAGAGCGACGTCTCGGCCTCTGACCTTCGGACGATCTTCCCCGCGGCGTACCTGCGAGCTCCGCAATGCTCCGGCCTCTGCCGCTCTTCCCATGTGAGTGGAGTGGATGCGAGGGGAGTATCCCTACCTCACGCTTGTGGCCGCAATCACGACCACTGCATTGGCAAAAAATGGTACCTATCTTGTCCCCTTAAATGGCATCTGGATTGGAAAATTCATGCTGGGAATGTAAACATGAAAAACCATACAAGTACACCGCAGTGTTTTAGTAGTTTTGGCATATGAATTCAAATGGTTAGATATAACGTGGGTGCAATGGTGATGTAGTTTTAGATTTTCAATTGTTGTTTCTGCTCTGCTTTGGCAATTTGGCAATGTTACAACTATGGTTAACAATTTGCAGTACAATATGTTCACTTGAAGTACCTATATCTTGAGAAGAACTTATATTTCTCATGGAAAGCATCCCCTTTTGGCAATTGTTTAGGCATGCATCTTCCGATCACAAACTGGTGCAAATATCTGGAGCAATATAATGGTAAAAATGTGGGGTTGACACGGATTGATCCATCCAGGAGTAGAAAAAGTTATTATGTGATTGAATCAAATTATACCCATTAATGAGAAAAGGTAAGATCATACGAGACGATCATATAACTAGTCTTGTTGGCACATCTGCTGCCAAGGAACTTGTGCAGATCACACTGAAATCCATTTTCTTCTCTTTGAAAATAGGCCTCTGGATTTCGCATCGATAGAAAATAGTAAGCATGAGGACCGAGCCAGAACAAAAGTACCACAGAAAGTGTAATTGCCTCTTTGATCGACATGATTCCAAATATATACTCCCTCCATCTTAAAATAGATGAATGAATCTATATATTAAATAGTATCTAGATTCATCTATTTTTTAATAAATTTAAGACATCTATTTTTAGACGGAGTGAGTACAAATAATGGGGGACTCTGGCTTATAGCTCCTTGCTGAAAGAGACGATCATATAACTAGTATTGGTGGCACATCTGCTGCCAAGGAACTTGTGCAGATCACACCGAAATCCATTTTCTTCTCTTTGAAAAATAGGCCTCTGGATTTCGCATTGATAGAAAAGAGTAAGCATGAGGATCGAGCCGGAACAAAAGTACAATAGAAAGTGTAATTGCCTTTTTGATCGGCATGATTCCAAACATATACTCCCTCCATCTTAAAATAGATGAATGAATCTATATACTAAATAATGTCTAGATTCATCTAATTTTTAATAAATTTGAGACATCTATTTTTTGACGGAGTGAGTACAAATAGAAAAACACGGGATTGCAATGTCCTATAGGATTCCTTGTGCCCTTGTTAGTGTTTGTTTGATTTGCAAAAGCATAGGATTCTTATGGAGTGGTTTGAGTGGGTTCATATAAATATAGTATAAATGATTTCTTAAGAAAAAAACTATAAGGCACATCAAGCAAATCGAACAACCACCATAGGAACAAAAGAAGTCCTAAGAATTTGAATCCTCTGGAATTTATGTGAAAATGTTTTGAATAAAAAAGGGCCTAAATATTAGGCGGATCTAGCCTTCGTGCGTGATCTTGGCAACTTCGGCCAGAGGCATTGTTGAGTTGTTATAAAAAACACTTGCGTTGCACTCCTTACTTGATTAATCCATATATTGGGTACATGAATGACCATCGAGTGAATGACCTTTGAGGAAGCCGGGAGGTCTGTCAAAGACACCTCCCGATAGTGTAGCTACTCGAGATCGGCAGCATAAAGGACCTCAGGCACCTGATCCAAGTTTGGATGACGTTCAAGCATGCTTGCATAGACGATATCTATGAGTGTATGATCCTTGGACAAACTTAATTTCAAAGCTCATGCAGCAGTGTTTGCGCGTAAGCCCATCACCAATCCGAAAATATATTTGAGTTTCGAACCAAACGAAGTGTCTGTACTAGGGAAGAAGGGCAAAGCTTCTCGAGAGGATCACATTGCCCAATTCTATGAGATTTGCGTCCAATGACCAAACGTGTCGAGTAGGTGCCTCTACCAGGTTCAATCCAGTGGGACACCCTACTGCACAGCACGTATGTAACTTTGAAGACGATTGATTTGATTATAAAATTCATAGACGAGGCCACACATTTTTTGGGACAAGATAATACTACTCGTCACACAAACAGAAATGGACCTGTTAGAATATGTAATAGGTCTTTATTTTATGTTTTCATACTCAATACGTATGTGTGTTGGTGTATAACTCTTGTACAAGTTTTGCCCACGTTTTGGCACCTATATCAACACGGAACCGAGGGGAGACAACCCACCTCGTTACAGCCCAAACACAAACATGGTATCAGAGCAGGTCTCTTCCTGACCTAGCTGCCGAAGCCTCCGCCGCTGAAGATCAGCCGCCGCCGCCGCGATCTACGAACGACACTGCCGCTGTAGCATCGCTACCGCCGCCTCCTCCTACGAACTACAACCTGCAGCCGCCGCTAGCAATAGCCGTCCGCTGTCCTACGATCTACAACCCACCCCTACGAACTGCGATCCGTAGCCGCCGCTAGCAATAGCCGCCCGCTGCCACGATCCACAGAAAAACTCCCGACAACTCCCATCCGCGCGCGTGCAGGCTCCTTCCCTGCCGTGGCTGCTGCACCCACCAACACCCAAAATCAAATCCCCACACACAACCTAGATCGATCTGATCATCATGAGTTCATCAGGTTCCACCTCGGCCCTGGCCACCTCTTTGGGGGCGCCCCCGGCGCAGCAGCTGAACCGCGGGAATTTCCTACTGTGGAAGGCGCTCGTACTCCCTGCTTTTCGCAGCGCCAACGTCATGGCCCTGCTGGAAGGCACGGATCGCGCCCCGCCGAAGACAGTCGACACCGAGAACGCCCAGAAGCAGAAGGAGACTGTGGAAAATCCTGCGTACGTCGCCTGGATGGCGAGGGACCAGCAGGTCCTCAGGTTCCTTCTCAACACGTTGTCTCCTAACATCCTGTCGCACCTCCTCGACGTGAGCTCTACCGCCGAGGCATGGACTGCCATCAACGCCATGTTCAAGACTGCGTCCAGAACCAAGGCCCAGCACCTGCGGGAAAATCTCAACGACACCAAAAATCTCACTATGACTGCAGATCAATATTACACCAAGATGAAAGGTTTTGCATCAGAACTTTCTGCTCTTGGTAAACCTATTCCAGATGATGAGTTTTTGGGATATTTATTACATGGTCTTTGCAAAGTTGAGTACAATGCTCTCATCACCTCAGTGAATGGGAATTAGAGCACCACCCTTGATGAGTTTTATGACCAGCTATGTGCATATGATATGCACAATGGTGTCGAGGAGAACGGCACCTTCATCTCGTCTGCAAATCTGGCACGCCGCTGAGCTGACCGTGGCCGCACACCTCCTCCACGTGGCAGAACACCTCCCCCCGTAGCCGCACATCTCCTCCCCGTGGTCGCAGCCCTGACTGTGGCTCTTACCGTGGAGGTGGTGGTGGTGGCTATCGTGACGATGATCGTGGGAGCTGGAGACGTGATGACCGTCGCAGCGACCGCGTGATGATAGGCGCCCCTGGCGTCGTGATGATGGAGGTGGTGATCGGTACCGCCATACTGATGGTGGTGGGCGCCGGCCTGATCGTGTTGCCACCCCATATGTCGATACAGACTGTCAGATATGCAAGAAACATGGCCATCCCGCTAGTGACTGCTGGTGGCGCTATGGAGATGACAAGAAGGAGAAGAACAATGGTGAGAAAGGCGACAAGGATGCACATCTTGCATCCTATGGCGTGGATACAAACTGGTACACTGACACGGACGCCACCGACCACATCACCAGCGAGATGAACAAGCTCTTCATCGCCAACAAGTACAATGGACAAGACCGGGTCCGTACTGCTGAAGGTACAGGTATGAGCATTAGTCACATTGGAAATTCAATTTTGCGCACTCCTCATGGATCCTTTGATCTAAATAATATTCTTCATGTTCCTAGTGCATCCAAAAATCTACTATTTGTTCATCGTTTTACCCTTGATAATCATGTATTTATTGAGTTTCATCCTTTCTTCTTTTTAATCAAGGACCAAGCAACACGAAGAGTTCTGTTTAGAGGCCCCTGCTAGGGTGGTCTCTATCCTTTGGTGCCATGTTTCATGAGACCGCCAGGCATGCCTTCATCTCAATAAAGCCGTCATCCTCTACATGGCATCGCCGCTTAGGACATCCATCTTCATTTGTGGTTCAACAAGTTCTTAGAAAAAATAAAATAGCTTACACCCCAGAGAGTACTCCATATGTTTGTGATTCTTGTCAGTTAGCTAAGAGCCGTCAGTTGCCATATCATGTGTCTTCTAGTGTCTCCACTGCTCCCTTGGAGCAAGTATTCTCTGATGTATGGGGTCCTGCACCTCTCTCTGTGGGAAAACATGCATATTATGTAAGATTTATTGATGATTTTAGTAAATTCACATGGATCTATTTGCTTAAGAAGCGTTCTGATGTTTATCAAGCCTTTCTTAATTATCAGCAGTATGTTGAGCGCAAGTTTGATAGGAAAATAATTACTATGCAAACTGATTGGGGAGGTGAATATGAAAAATTGAATGGATTCTTTCAAAAGGTTGGCATCACACACCATGTCTCTTGTCCCCATGCCCACCAACAAAATGGTTCAGCTGAAAGAAAACATCGTCATATAGTTGAAGTTGGTCTTGCCTTACTTGCCAATGCTTCTATGCCCTTGAAATTTTGGGATAAAGCTTTTATCACTGCCACATATCTCATAAACTTGCTTCCTAGTAAGGTCCTTGATTTTGAGTCTCCTACAGAACGTCTTCTTCATGTCACACCCAACTATGATGCTCTAAGAACTTTTGGTTGTGCCTGCTGGCCAAACCTTCGTCCCTACAACAAAAGAAAACTTGCTTTTCGCTCTACACGGTGTGTGTTCATTGGTTATAGTCTGATGCATAAAGGTGTTAAGTGTCTAGATATATCTACAGGGCGTGTCTATATCTCTCGTGATGTAGTCTTCGATGAAAATGTTTTTCCTTTTGCATCTTTACATCCAAATGCCGGGGCTCTTCTTAAGAAAGAAATACTACTCCTTCCATCCTCCACATCCACTTCTCATGAGAGTGCTCAAAATTGCAATGACCCTATTGTGCCTATTGTTATTGTTCCTAATGTGCAACGGGCAGATGCAGCTCCTGAAGAAAATCCCATTGACATTGGTGAAGAAAACAGCACAGAAAATGAAGATGAAAACAGTACAGAAAATGACGAACCTGATGCAAAACACGAGGCTGATTCTGCTAATTATTCTCTGGACAACACCGATTCCGAAGCGGCTGCGCGATCCCAGGCAGATTCCCCGGCTGCGTCGCCCGTCACTTCCCCGCGCAGCAACTCTCCCCTGCGCGCGTCGCTTTCACCGCCCGCACGTGGTGGCCACACGCCCACCGGGCCCCGTCTGCATGCAGCCGCTCCTTCAGCGCCACTTGGCGGAGCCGCGCATGGCGAGCAACAGCCTAGCGCACTATCTCCTCCGCTGTCCCCTGCCACGACCGGATCTCCTGGTGGATCTTCTGTGGCCAGCGCTGGTGGGGGCGAAGGTGCTACCAGCTCAGAAAATAATAATGATGATTCCGAAAAAATTCTTCTGACACCTCAGATGATGCTTCTCCACCACAACCTTCACCTCCTGGTGTTCGTACAAGGTTGCAAAAAGGTATTCGTCATCCCAAGAAGTATACTGATGGTACTGTGCGATATGGCATGTTCTCTTCTACAGGTGAACCACACTCTTTGACAGATGCTCTCAATACTTCATGCTGGCGTCAGGCTATGAAGGAAGAATACAACGCATTGATTGATAACAAGACCTGGCATCTTGTTCCACCGAGCAACAATAAGAATTTAATTGACTGTAAGTGGGTGTATCGCATTAAGAAGAAGGCAGATGGTACTGTTGATAGGTACAAGGCACGTCTGGTTGCAAAGGGTTTCAAACAACGGTATGGTATTGATTATGAGGATACTTTCAGTCCTGTGGTAAAAATTGCTACTATCAGAATTGTGTTATCTCTCTCTATCTCTCGTGGATGGAATCTTAGGCAGCTAGATGTCAAGAACGCGTTTCTTCATGGTGTTCTGGAAGAGAAAGTGTACATGAAACAACCTCCAGGTTTTGAGGATCCTCACCTTCCGCACTATATTTGCAAACTTGACAAGGCTCTGTATGGACTAAAGCAAGCACCTAGAGCCTGGTATTCAAGGCTGAGTTCCAAGCTATGTGAACTTGGATTTACACCTTCAAAGGCAGACACCTCATTATTTCTTTTCAGTAAGTCAGATATCACTATGTTTGTCTTGATTTATGTTGATGATATCATAGTTACTGGCTCATCTAATCATGCTATCACTGCCCTTCTTCAAGATTTAAATAAGAATTTTGCCATCAAGGATTTAGGTGTGTTGGAGATATGCCCTAGAGGCAATAATAAATGTAGTTATTATTATATCTTTGTGTTTATGATAAATGTTTACATTCATGCTATAATAGTATTAACAAGGAAACATTAATACTTGTGTGATTTGTAAACTTAAATTGAAGTCC
Source organism: Avena sativa (assembly GCA_916181665.1). NCBI lineage: Eukaryota > Viridiplantae > Streptophyta > Magnoliopsida > Poales > Poaceae > Avena > Avena sativa. The sequence goes on along the minus strand of OV702279.1, from coordinate 375,793,199 downwards.
CTAGTAAAGCCTCTATACATCACTAGCTTGTTGGTTAATAAATGATTGTGGTTTCCCTATCATGAACATTGAGATGTTATTAACAACAAGATCATATCGTTAGGAGAATGATATGATGGACATACTCCTATAGATAAGCGTAGCATAAAGATCAAGTCATTTTAATAGTTCAATTGCTATATGCTTTCTGATACATAGTAACCTAATTCCTTCGACCATGAGATCATGGATATCACCTTTACCGGATGGATGCTTTGATGACATCAAACACCACACCATAACTGGGTGGCTATAAAGGTGGCATTGAGTGTTCGGAAAGTATTGGTTGAGACACATGGATCAAGAGTGGGATTTGTCCATCCATATGACGGATATATATACTCTGGGCCCTCTCTGTGAAATGTCATCCAATTAGCTTGCAAGCATGTGACTGGCTCACAAGGGATCACATATCACGGGAACGAGAAAAGAGTACTTATCTGTAACGAGGTTGAACTAGGTATGCAGAGATACCGACGATCATAACCTCGAATAAGTAAACTATCGTGAGACAAAGGGAAATTGGTATCGTATGTAAGTGGTTCATTCGATCACAAAGTAATCGTAGAAATATGTGGGAGCCATATGAATTTCCAGATTCCTCTATTGGTTATTGTTCGGAGAAGTGTCTCGATCATGTCCTCATAATTCATGAACCGTAGGGAGACACACTTAAGGATTCGGCGTTGTTTGAGTAGTTATGGAATGATGAGAAAGAGACCGAATGTTGTTCGGAGTCTCGAATGGGATTCGGGATATCACGAGGAGATCCGGAATGGTCCGGAGAATAAGATTCATATAAGGAAAGTCCTGTTTCGGAGTTGGGGAATGGTTCCGGTGTTTTCATCGGGAATGTTATAGAAGGTTCTGGAATGTCCGACACTCCGGAGGGGAAGGGTACATGAATGTGTTATATCAAGTTGGTATGATTGCATCATGTACTAGGTGTCATCGCTGAACAAAATAAAGGGTTTAATCAAATCCTAGTTTGAAAAAGTCAAACGCCAATTTGAAAGTCAAACGGCTATTTTTGGGAAGTGGAGAGGGAGGTGGAAACCGAGTTGGGGAGGAGTTCCTCCCCTCCACCGCCGGCCCACCTTGAAGCCGAGTTGGGGAGGGACTCCCCTCCCCTTGGCCGGCCCCTCCACCTATAAAAGGAGGGGCGGGGCTCCCCTCCTAGACACCCAACACCTCCACCTCTAAACCCTAGCCGCCGACGCTGCCACCTCCTGCTGCCGCCGCCGCCTAGCAACCCTAGCCGCCGGCCAAGCCTCCTCCTCGGCGTTTCTAAACCCTAGATCGTCGAGGGCTCTCTCATAGTCCACCATACTCGCTCCGGCTTAAGGCGAAGCCCTGCGAGATCTCCCCTCTACTTCCGGTACCACGCCGTTGTGCTGCCGGAATCACGAGGAGAGTGCTACAACCTCCGCTGCCTGCTGGAACAAGGGAGAGGAAGGTCTTCGTCGAGTACCGAACATGTGACCGACTGCGGTGTTGAGTACGACTACATCACCCACGAGAATCCGCTCTCGTTAAACACTTTGGAATCTACGAGGGTGAGTTATTCCATCGACTCGTTGCTACAATCTAGTAGATAGATCTTGGCTTGTTTGTTTGTATGCGATAGAAAATTTTTGTTTTCCATGCTACGAAACCCTACAGTGGTATCAGAGCCGTGTCTATATGTAGATCTGTTGCACGAGTAGAACACAATGGTCATTGTGGGCGTTGATGCTTTTATTGTCGATTTCTTCTTGTGTACTTTGCATCTTGCGGGATGTTGGGATGAAGCGGCCCGGGCTAACCTTACATGACATCGTTCATGAGACTTGCTCCACGCTTGACATGCAACTTGTATTGCATAAGTGTCTTTGCGGGTGCCTGTTTCTCCTAGCATAGTTAAGATCCAATTTACAACGGGTAATTAACAATACTAGTATCAATGTTGTGGTTCATGTTCGTAAGTTAGAACGACACTTATTGAAAGCCCCAAACCACGTAAAACATGCAAAGAAAGTAGAGGCGTCTGACTTTGTTTTGCAGGGGTGTGCAGTGATGTGATATGGCCATGATTGTGATTATATTTGATGTATGCAATGTTCCTTATTGTAAGTTGGCAACCGGCAGGAGCCATATGGTTGTCTTTAATTTTGTTAAGACCCGCGTGTCTATTCAAAGTAGTTGTAATAGTTGAAGCCGGTGGACGACAACAATGGAGAAGCGTCATTGACCTTGATGCAATGCCGGTGATGATGGAGATCATGTTCGTGCTTGAAGATGGAGATCGGAAGCACAAAGAAGAAAGGCCATATCATATCACATATTATGAATTGCAAGTGATGTTAATCCTTTATGCATCTTGTATTACTTAGTAGACGACGGTAGCATTATAAGATGATCCCTCATGCACATGAATTTCAAGTCATAAAGTGTTCACCCTTAGTTAGCACCGTTGCTAAAGCTTGTTGTTTCGAAGCACCACGTGATGATCGGGTGTGTTAGATTCCGCAAGTGTATACAACGTGAGCAAGCCAGATTTGCTCATGCGGAAGCTAAGGTTTGATCTTGACGAGCCTAGCATGTACAGACATGGTCTCGGAACACGGATCACCGAAAGGTAAAGCATGAATCATATAGTAGATATGATGAACATGTCGATTGTTCGCCATTGAAACTATATCAACTCTCGTGATGATCGGTGTTGATGTGGTGGATTTGGTTCGTGTGATCACTAAAACAATGTGAGGGATATTGTTTTGAGTGGAAGTTCACCTAGATTAATTTAACTATTAATTAGAACTCAATTTGTCATAAACTTAGTCTAAACTATTGCAAATATGTTGTAGATCAATGGCGGCCCCTACCATCAATTTTAATGCGTTCCTAGAGAAAGAAAAGTTGAAAAACAATGGAAGCAACTTCGCGGATTGGTTCCGCAATTTGAGGATTGTCCTCACAGCTGGTAATTTGACCTATGTGCTGGATGCACCGCTGGGTGACCCACCTGCAGCTGATGCTACCGACGAAGTGAAGAATGTTTACCTCGCTCGGAAGACTCAGTACTCCACAGTTCAGTGTGTTATCTTGTATGGTTTAGAATCGGAGCTTCAGAAAAGGTTTGAGAATTTAGACCCACATGATATTGTCCATGATCTCAAATTGATCTTTGAGACTCATGCGGCAATTGAGAGCTATGAGGCTTCTGAAAAGTTCTTTAACTGCAAGATGGAAGAGGGCAGCTCCGTCAGTGAGCATGTGCTTAAGATGTCTGGGCACGCAAACAAACTTCAAAGCTTGGGTATAGTGATTCCTAATGCTTTGGGGATTTACCGTGTCCTCCAATCACTACCACCAAGTTACAAGAACTTTGTGATGAACTAAAATATGCAAAACATGAACAAGCAGTTGCCAGAACTGTTTGCTATGTTAAAGTCTACAGAAGTGGAGATCAAGAAAGAGCACCAAGTGTTGATGGTCAATAAGACCACCAAATTCAAGAAAGGCAAGTCTAAGCAAAAGGGACACTTCAAGAAGGGTGGTAAGAAAGTTACCGCGCCGACGAAGAAGACCAAGGCTTGACCCAAGCCTGATACTGAGTGCTTTTACTGCAAGGGAGAAGGTCACTGGAAGCGGAATTGCCCAAAGTACTTGGCGGATTTGAAGAACGGCAACATCAAGAAGAAAGGTATATCCGATATACATGTTATTGATGTGTATCTCACTAGTACTCGTAGTAGTGCCTGGGTATTTGATACTGGTTCGGTTGCTCATATTTGTAACTCGAAACAGGTGCTGCAGAATAAACGGAAGCTAGCGAAGAACGAGGTGACGATGCGCGTGGGAAACGGATCAAAGGTTGATGTGATCGCGGTCGGCACGCTACCCCTTCATCTACCATCGGGATTAGTTTTATACTTAAATAATTGTTATTTGGTGCCTGCGTTAAGCATGAACATTATATCGGGATCTTGTTTATTGCGAGACGGTTACTTGTTTAAGTCCGAGAATAATGGTTGTTCGATTTATATGAGTAATATGTTTTATGCACATGCACCTTTGATAGATGGTCTATTCTTATTGAATCTCGATAGTGGAAATACACATATTAATAACATTGAGGCTAAACGTTTGAAATCGAGCGATAACTCGACCTATACGTGGCACTGTCGTCTTGGTCACATTGGAGTGAAGCGTATGAAGAAACTCCATTCCGATGGACTTCTTGAATCACTTGATTTCGAATCACTTGAAAGATGCGAAGCATGTCTGATGGGTAAAATGACTAAGACTCCATTTTCTGGTATGATGGAGCGAGCTACGGACTTATTGGAAATCATACATACCGATGTGTGTGGTCCAATGAGTGTAGCTTCGCGCGGTGGTTATCGTTATGTTCTTACCTTCACGGATGACTTGAGTAGATATGGGTATATCTATTTCATGAAACATAAGTCCGAAACTTTCGAGAAGTTTAAGGAATTTCAAAGTGAGGTAGAGAATCAACGTAACAAGAAGATTAAATTTCTACATTCTGATCGTGGAGGTGAATATCTAAGTTACGAGTTTGGTGAGCATTTGAAGAAATGCGGAATACTTTCACAATTGACACCGCCGGGAACACCACAGCGTAATGGTGTGTCCGAATGTCGTAATCAAACTCTCTTAGATATGGTTCGTTCTATGATGTCACTTATAGATTTACCGCTATCATTTTGGGGTTATGCATTAGAAACAGCCGCATTCACTTTAAATAGGGCACCATCTAAATCCGTTGAAACGACACCGTATGAATTATGGTTTGGGAAGAAACCTAGATTGTCGTTCCTTAAAGTTTGGGGTTGCGAAGCCTATGTAAAGAAGTTACAACCGGACAAGCTTGAACCCAAAGCGGAAAAATGCGTCTTCATAGGATACCCGAAGGAAACTATTGGGTATACCTTCTATCATAGATCCGAAGGCAAAATCTTCGTTGCCAAGAATGGATCCTTTCTAGAGAAGGAATTTCTCTCGAAAGAAGTGACTAGAAGGAAAGTAGAACTCGACGAGGTTGTCGAACCTTCTCTCGAAATTGCGAGTATCGCAATACCGGAAGAAGTTCCTGTGGTGCCTGCACCAATAAGAGAGGAAGCTAATGATGATGATCATGAAACTTCGGTTGTAGTTGCTACAGAGCCTCGCAGGTCAACGAGAACTCGTACCACTCCAGATTGGTATGATCCCTTTATGAGTGTCATGTTGGTGGACAACACCGATGACCTTGCACATATGAGGAAGCGATGATGAGCCCAGATTCCAATAAATTGCAAGAAGCCATGAAATCCGAGATTGGATCCATGTACGAAAACCAAGTATGGACTTTGGTGGACTTACCGGATGGCCGGAAGGCTGTCGAGAACAAATGGATTTTCAAGAAGAAAACAGATGCTGATGGTAATGTTACTGTCTATAAAGCTTGACTTGTCGCAAAGGGGTTTCGACAAATTCAAGGAGTTGACTACGATGAGACTTTCTCACCAGTAGCGAAGCTAAAATCTGTGAGGACTATGTTAGCAATTGCTGCATATTATGATTATGAGATATGGCAGATGGATGTCAAAACAGCATTCCTCAATGGAGACATTGATGAAGAGTTGTATATGATGCAACCCAAAGGTTTTGTCGATCCTAAAGATGCTAACAAGGTATGCAAACTTCAACGGTCCATCTATGGATTGAAGCAAGCATCCCGAAGTTGGAATCAACGTTTTGATAAGGTGATCAAAAGTTTTGGCTTTATACAAACTTATGGAGAAGCTTGTATTTATAAGAAAGTGAGTGGGAGCTCTATAGCATTCTTAATACTATATGTAGATGACATATTGTTGATTGGGAATGATGTAGACCTTCTTAATAGTGTCAAGGAATATTTGAATAATAGTTTTTCAATGAAAGATCTTGGCGAAGCAGCTTACATATTAGGCATAAAGATTTATAGAGATAGATCAAGACGCCAAATATCATTGTCACAAAGTACATATTTGGACAAAGTTCTAAAGAGGTTTGGAATGGAAGATAGCAAGAAAGGGTTCTTGCCCATGTTGCCCAATACGACCTTGAGTAAAACTCAAAGTCCGACATCGACAGAAGATAGAGAAAGGATGAGTAAGACTCCCTATGCCTCAGCCATAGGATCTCTAATGTATGCCATGCTATGTACTAGACCCGACATTGCGATGTTAGTTTAACTAGCAGATATCAAAGTGATCCAGGAGTGGATCATTGGACAGCGGTCAAAAACATCCTTAAGTACTTGAGAAGAACTAAGGATATGGTTCTTTCTTATGGAGGTGATGAACAGCTCGTTGTTAATGGTTACACCGATGCTAGTTGGAACACTGATCCGGATGATTCTAAATCACAATCTGGATACGTATTTATTTTGAATGGTGCAGCAGTTAGCTGGAGGAGTGCAAAGCAAAGCGTTGTGGCGAGATCTTCAACTGAATCGGAATACATGGATGCTTCGGAGGCTTCACAAGAAGCGATATGGATGAAAGAGTTCATTACAGAGTTGGGTGTGGTTCCTAGTGCGCTGGACCCAATGTCTATCTACTGTGATAACATGGGTGCCATAGCCAATGCGCAAGAACCAAGGTCACACAAGAAGCTGAAGCACATCAAGCTACGTTTTCACGCTATTCGAGAACATGTCCAAGATGGGGACATAAAGATTTGCAAAGTACACACAAATCTGAATGTGGCGGATCCGTTGACTAAACCTCTCCTGAGGGCAAAACATGACCAGCACCAAACTGCCATGGGTGTTCGGTATATTACCATGTAATCTAGATTAGATGACTCTAGTGCAAGTGGGAGACTGTTGGAGATATGCCCTAGAGGCAATAATAAATGTAGTTATTATTATATCTTTGTGTTTATGATAAATGTTTACATTCATGCTATAATAGTATTAACAAGGAAACATTAATACTTGTGTGATTTGTAAACTTAAATTGAAGTCCCTAGTAAAGCCTCTATACATCACTAGCTTGTTGGTTAATAAATGATTGTGGTTTCCCTATCATGAACATTGAGATGTTATTAACAACAAGATCATATCGTTAGGAGAATGATATGATGGACATACTCCTATAGATAAGTCTAGCATAAAGATCAAGTCATTTTAATAGTTCAATTGCTATATGCTTTCTGATACATAGTAACCTAATTCCTTCGACCATGAGATCATGCATATCACCTTTACCGGATGGATGCTTTGATGACATCAAACACCACACCGTAACTGGGTGGCTATAAAGGTGGCATTGAGTGTTCGGAAAGTATTGGTTGAGACACATGGATCAAGAGTGGGATTTGTCCATCCATATGACGGATAGATATACTCTAGGCCCTCTCGGTGAAATGTCATCCAATGAGCTTGTAAGCATGTGACTGGCTCACAAGGGATCACATATCACGGGAACGAGAAAAGAGTACTTATCTGTAACGAGGTTGAACTAGGTATGCAGAGATACCGACGATCATAACCTCGGATAAGTAAACTATCGTGAGACAAAGGGAAATTGGTATCGTATGTAAGTGGTTCATTCGATCGAATCGCAGAAATATGTGGGAGCCATATGAATTTCCAGATTCCTCTATTGGTCATTGTTCGGAGAAGTGTCTCGATCATGTCCGCATAATTCACGAACCGTAGGGAGACACACTTAAGGATTCGACGTTGTTTGAGTAGTTATGGAATGATGAGAAAGAGACCGAATGTTGTTCGGAGTCTCGAATGGGATTCAGGATATCACGAGGAGATCCGGAATGGTCCGGAGAATAAGATTCATATAAGGAAAGTCCTGTTTCGGAGTTGGGGAATGGTTCCGGTGTTTTCATCGGGAATGTTATAGAAGGTTCTGAAATGTCCGGCACTCCGGAGGGGAAGGGTACATGAATGTGTTATATCAAGTTGGTATGATTGCATCATGTACTAGGTGTCATCGCTGAACAAAATAAAGGGTTTAATCAAATCCTAGTTTGAAAAAGTCAAACGCCAATTTGAAAGTCAAACGGCTATTTTTGGGAAGTGGAGAGGGAGGTGGAAACCGAGTTGGGGAGGAGTTCCTCCCCTCCACCGCCGGCCCACCTTGAATCCAAGTTGGGGAGGGACTCCCCTCCCCTTGGCCGACCCCTCCACCTATAAAAGGAGGGGCAGGGCTCCCCTCCTAGACACCCAACACCTCCACCTCTAAACCCTAGCCGCCGCCGCCACCTCCTGCTGCCGTCGCCACCCTAGGGCAAACCGCCGCCGCCTAGCAACCCTAGCCGTCGGCCAGGCCTCCTCCTCGGCGTGTCTAAACCCTAGATCGTCGAGGGCTCTCTCATAGTCCACCATACTCGCTCCGGCTTAAGGCGAAGCCTTGCGAGATCTCCCCTCTACTTCCGGTACCACGCCGTTGTGCTGCCGGAATCACGAGGAGAGTGCTATAACCTCCGCTGCCTGCTGGAACAAGGGATAGGAAGGTCTTCGTCGAGTACCGAACGTGTGACCGACTGCGGGAGCGCTGCCGGAACGCAGCGCCGAAAGGATCGTCTACGCGATCTTGAGATCGGGAAGAGTACGACTACATCACCCACGAGAATCCGTTCTCGTTAAACACTTTGGAATCTATGAGGGTGAGTTATTCCATCGACTCGTTGCTACAATCTAGTAGATAGATCTTGGCTTGTTTGTTTGTATGCGATAGAAATTTTTTGTTTTCCATGCTACGAAACCCTACAAGGTGAACTACACTATTTTCTTGGTATTGAGGTGAAAAGAACACATAATGGTTTGTTGTTGACACAGGAAAAATATGCTTCAGACATTGTTGATAGGGCCGGAATGAAAGGTTGCAAACCGGCACCTACACCATTGTCCTCTACAGAGCAACTGTCTCTTACAGGTGGTACACCACTTGGTCCTGAAGACAGTACCCAATACAGAAGTCTTGTTGGAGCCTTGCAGTATCTCACATTGACACGTCCTGACTTGTCCTTTTCTGTGAATAAGGTTTGTCAGTATCTTCATGCTCCAACTACAGAACACTGGACAGCTGCAAAATGTATTCTCAGATACGTGAAAGACACATTGAATCTTGGAATCACATTTATAAAATCATCATCCACCTTCTTGAGTGCTTTTTCAGATGCAGATTGGGCTGGTTGCCTAGAGGACAGACGTTCCACAGGTGGTTTTGCTATATTTATTGGACCAAATTTGGTCTCCTGGAGTGCCATAAAACAAACCACAGTGTCTCGTTCTAGTACTGAGGCTGAATATAAATCTCTTGCTAATGCTACTACTGAATTGATTTGGGTTGAAGCTCTTCTCTTAGAACTTGGAGTGAAGTTACAAGAAAAGCCAAGTCTCTGGTGCGATAATTTAGGTGCTACCTTTTTATCTGCAAATCCAGTGTTCCATGCACGAACTAAACATATTGAGATTGATTTTCATTTTGTTAGAGAAAGAGTTGCTAATAATAGCTTGGCTATTCGTTTTGTGTCAAGCAAAGATCAAGTTGCAGATGGTTTCACAAAGTCACTTCCGGTCAAGAAGCTTGATGAGTTCAAACGTAATCTCAACCTTTCACAAGGTTTAGATTAAGGGAGGGTGTTAGAATATGTAATAGGTCTTTATTTTATGTTTTCATACCCAATACGTATGTGTGTTGGTGTATAACTCTTGTACAAGTTTTGCCCACGTTTTGGCACCTATATCAACATGAAACCGAGGGGAGACGACCCACCTTGTTACAGCCCAAACACAAACAGGACCGACATCGACATAATTGGTGTTGCAAGCATGCACAAGCTTATAACCATTTTGTGTCAGTATATATACGGAGTCATCTAGCGCGTTGGTCTATTCATTTTCTAAGATGAACATGCAGGCCAAACTACGTGAAGTTTCACGATCATAAAGCATAAGAGCTACGTGAGTGAACTAAAAGGCACATATACATTTAGAATGAGTGTGATAACTTAATTAGTTAATGGATTAACACCATCCACCTATTTGGATTTGAACCGTCTTAGATTGGACACATAGTCTAATTGAGATAAGATGGTAATAACCATGAAGATTTATTGATTGTTCCATCATGTGTGGGTGACTAACATTATCTGTGGCATCGTTTCCTTTGCTAGAAAAAGTCCTCTACTTTAATCAAAGATTAGCTAACCACTCGATTTTGTCCCTCGAGTAATATTTGTACTCCTCATACTTATGTTTTAGATTCCAGTTGTACTTGACATAGACAGATAATGTCAAGAAAGGGATAAAATGCAGAAGAGAATAACCCAGGATCCATACATATTATGCCACAGTACAGAGCTAGTACTACTAGAAGAAATTATGGTTAAATTATACCCTACCTTTCTTAGCTAAGTTCCTCTCGAAGGATTGTAACCCATTTATTGATCAATAACTCCATAATTCGCAAACAAAACTCTTTTCTTTTGCCTCGCAAAAGAATCAAGCTATTATAAGTAAGTCATATATGTTTGTTGTGAGAAGAACTAACTTATCCTATAGCCAAGCAAAGCTACGTGCAAACCAGGGGAGTTATCGTCCCTAGGTCTGTTAACGTTTTTTGGAAACAACCATTGGTAAGTGGCCCTTTTGCCCTCCAAAACTAGCCCAAACCAGTTTATGCTTACCCTATGTCACATTTGTCCCTAGAGAATCGGCCCAAACTTCGCCACCGGTCATGTGGTTAATTAATGGCATTTCTTCATGGGTATCAAACACATGATAGCATTGAAGATGCATATATGGTCAAGCACTTGTGAAAGAATCCTGATTGGATAAACTTTCTCAACTAAGTAGTAAGTTTGATGAGATACTAACTCTACCACATGTAATGATTTGAAACGTTCCTGTGATTTCTTAGCAATTCTTTTTTGCACAGATAGAGAGATATATTATTGTACTCTACTCCATTTTATATTATACTATATTTCATTTTTTGGTACCTAGAAGTTGATTGATTAATTTTAAAGAATTGAGAAAGAGGAGCATGACAAAGAAAAACACTAACTACCAATCTATTACAAGATACCGTCGAAATCATGGCACATGATATTACGAAGAATGGACAAGGGTAAGAACTAGAAGAACTACAATCGTGGAAATATAGAAATCGACGTTGACGTCATAGCTATGGAGCTCCACCTCATGTGCGCATTTTACATACTCTCTTCGCAAGATTAAACTTTAAACTCCACTATTGTGATACTAGTTACTAATTAATTATTTTTAAGGACTTATGCTAAATTTATCCATGAAGTTTGAAACACATGTAGTATTTTGATGGGAAGTCATAAATCTCCCTACATCTTTCTTGCTTATCATTGGGATCGATCTCTATTTAGAGTAGTGTCGAATTTGTATGTGTGTGTGATACGTCGGAAACGTATCTATAATTTTTGATGCTCCATGCTTGTTTAGTATCTACTTTGCTTTACTTGTCTACACTTTGAGGTGTTTTTTACATTTTTTCTGGTACTAACCTATTAACAAGTCGCAACACTGCTAGATGCCTATTTTCTGTTGTTTTTAGTTTCAGAAAAGTTAGTAAAGAAATATTCTCGGAATTGGATGGGACAAACATCAAAGTCAATTACTTTCCGTGGGAAACAAGAAGTCCAGAGGGGAGACGAGGAAGTGGGACAGGGCAGCCAGACCCCTCCCCCCCCCCACAGGCGCGGCCAGGGGTGGGCCCGCGCCTGGCAAGGGTTTGGCCCCCTTGGTCGCCTCCTCGGCCTCCCCCTTCGCCTATAAGAAGCCCCCAATGCAGAAACCCTGAGCACCCGATCAAATATCCACGAAACTGTCTGTAGCCGCCGCCACCATCATCCCTAGATCGGGGGGGATCTGAAGTTCTTCCCGGCACCCTGCCGAAGGGGACATCATCCCGGAGGCCTTCTCTCTGGTATGATGCGTGAGTAGTTCCACCTTAGACTATGGATCCATGTAGTAGCTAGATGGTTATATATCCTCCTTTGTGCTTTCATGTATAGATCTTCTGAGCTCCGTTCGTGATCAAGATCTAATCTATTTGTAATCATGCATGTTGTGTTTGCGGGGATCTGATGGATATTGAGATTATTATGTTGGTTTGATTAATGGTTTTGTCTTTATGATTATATCATGTCTGTGTTGTTTGTGATCTTGCATGCTCTTCGCTGTTAGTAGCTATCTTGGTCAAGTAGTTGCTAGTGACTCCAAGAGGGGGTATTTATGCTCGATAGTGGGTTCATGCCTCTAGTTTCCAAGGGAAGTGACAATAATCTCTTCGGTTGTAGATGTGCTATTGCTACTAGGGAGAAAACAACGGTCTCTTGTTCATGGAACATGTGGACTATTTACCTTACACACTTTGCTTAAAGCGGTTGTCTATTGCTTGCAACTTAATAGTGGAGGGGGTTCGGATGATAACCTGAAGGTGGACTTCTAGTCATAGATGCAGTTGGATGGCGGTCTATGTATCTTGTTGTATTGCCCAATTGAATCTCATAGGATCTTTCTGACTAGTAATTACATTGTTATGCCTTGCTCAGTTCCTTTCAATTGCCCTGCTATAATTTGTTTACCCTTCATGCCATGTTGTTTATCTAAGGAGAGCACCTCTAGTGAACTATGGACCCCGGTCCAATCTTTACCATTGATACATCTTCCATTGTTACTTGTTTACTTGCTGAAAACCATTACCTTCCACAAAAACATACATTTAATCCTTTGTTACAGCAAACCGGTAAGCTTGACAACCTCACTGATTCGTTGGGGCAAAGTCTTGAGTTTGTGTTGTGCAGGTCTCCACGTTGCTTGCAACACCTATGTCACGTTTCCTTCCTCTTCTGGTTCGATAACCTCGGTCTCAACTGAGGAAAAACTTGCTGCTTGCTCTTCACACCTGATAGCGCTTGACGAGGTGGAAGAGGTTGAAGTAGATTCCCCAGTAACGGCACCAGAAAGCTTGATGGCGCCTGGTGTTTGACATGGAAGCGCTTCGTTGAAAACCCCAAGAGCAAAGTGTGAAGCAGCAAGCAGCAAGTCTTCCCTCAATAGAGACCGAGGTTATCGAACCAGAAGGAGGAAGGAAACGTCACATAGGTGTTGCAAACAACGTGGAGACCTGCACAACACAAACTCAATACTTTGCCCCAACGAATCAGTGAGGTTGTCAAGCTCACCGGTTTGCTGTAATAAAGGATTAAACGTATGGTGTGGAAGGTAATGGTTTGCAGCAAGTAAACAAGTAACAGTGGAAGATGTATCAATGGTAAAGATTGGACCGGGGTCCATAGTTCACTAGAGGTGCTCTCCTTAGATAAACAACATGGCATGAAGGGTAAACAAATTACAGCGGGGCAATTGACAGGAACTGAGCAAGGCATAACAATGCAATTACTAGCCAGAAAGATCCTATGAAGTTGATTGGGCAATACAACAATATACATAGACCGTAATCCAGCTGCATCTATGACTATAAGTACACCTTCAGGTTATCATCCAAACCCCCTCCAGTATTAAGTTGCAGTCAACAGACAACTGCTTTAAGCAAAGTGTGTAAGGTAAACAGTCCACATGTTCCATGAATAAGAGATCGTTGTTTTCTCCCTAGTAGCAACAACACATCTACAACCGAAGAGATTTCTGTCACTTCCCTTGGAAACTAGAGGCATGAACCCACTATCGAGCATAAATACTCCCGCTTGGAGTCACTAGCAACTACTTGGCCAAGATAACCACTAGAAACAAAGATCATGCAAGATCACAAACAACACAGACATGATAGAATCATAAAGACAAAATTATTAATCAAACCAACATAATAATCTCAATATCCATCGGATCCCCGCAAACACAACATGCATGATTACAAATAGATTAGATCTTGATAATGAACGAAGCTCATAAGATCTATACATGAAAGCACAAAGGAGGAGATACAACCATCTAGCTACTACATGGACCCATAGTCCAAGGTGGAACTACTCACAAATCATACCGGAGAGAAGGCCTCTGGGATGATCTACCCTCTGGCGGGGTGCCGAGAAGAGCTTCAGATCCCCCCCGATCTAGGGACGATGGTGGCGGTGGCTACAGATGGTTTCGTGTAATATTGATCGGATACTCAGGGTTTCTGCATCAGGGGCTTTTTATAGGCGAAGGGGGAGACCGTGGCGGCCGCCAGGGCGGCCAAACCCTAGCCAGGCGCGGTGTAGGGCCCATCCGCGCCTAGGGGGGCCTGGCCCCTCTGGACGGCCCCTCGGGATCTCCTCTAGACTTCTTGTTCCCCACGAAAAGTTATTGACTTTGTCCTTCGTCCCGTCCAATTCCGAGAATATTTCTTTACTAACATTTCTGAAACCAAAAATAGCAGAAAAGAGACATCTGGCACTGTTGCAACTTGTTAATAGGTTAGTACCAGAAAACATGTAAAAAGCACCTCAAAGTGTAGACAAGTAAAGCAAAGTAGATACTAAACAAGCATGGAGCATCAAAAATTATAGATATGTTTCCAACGTATCAGCATCCCCAAGCTTAACTCCTGCTCGTCCTCGAGTAGGTAAGTGATAAAATATTTTTGAGGTGACATGCACCCTCACAATAAAGATCCAACCATTTGTAAACATTGAAAGCTGGGATCAAAGAACTCTAAACATGTGCATGAAAGATGGAGTTCTAACAATAGGACATAGTAACTATGCATGCAACATGACAAGCTACAAACAAAGATCATGAATAATATGAGTTGAAAAACGTTTGTTTGTTTCACATGCAGAAAACATAGCATAGTGGCAATCAGCTTGTCCCTCATAGAGTAGCAATATAATGCATAGGACACCTGCAAAGTTCACAAGGGTGACTAGAAACAAATAGCACAAGAGCAAGTAATAACACAATATGCATCAATTAATAAGCTTTGGAACATTGCACACAGAATGGCAACTATGCTCTCTTAATGGTGCCTAAAGGTAGAAGGTGGATACTTAATAATGATGGAACAAAGGCCTTTTTGTAAAGTAAGCAGGGATTACAAGTTTCAAAAAGAGCTTCCGAAAATTATGGTACTTGTTAGCTTTCATCCCTCATTGCCCCTATCATAAGCATATTTAAGTGGTTAAGGTTAAAGTGGCAAAGCTGGAGTATATGCTTGACAAAGTATAAGTTGACAATCTCAAGTCCCTTGACTATGAGGGCTATACCTCATGGATACTCAACTTAGGGCCCAGGCAAGTTCTTGTCACTGTGAGTATTTGCATATCATTGAGAACCGCCAACGGGGTACCCCTTGCACATGGCACTGGAGCTTTCCCATAACCAAAATGACAAGGCAAGCAGACAATGAGCATCTCAGCAATTCTTCTTATGTACCATGAGAATATGGTGCTTTTTTCTCTCTTTCCTCTTTTCTCAATGTGTCTTTTTAATAAGAAGAATGTTTCATAGATGTCACTATGGTGATGCTGCAAGTTTCCACCATGATTAGGCATGGCTTAGGCTAGCGGCCCAGACGTTTCTCTAACACAGAATACAAACTCCATGAACTTACAAGTTCCCACTTCATTTCACACCGGTAACATCCATAGACAAAAGAGCATGATATCAATGGAGTACAAAAAGTACAAGTGCAATGTTGAAAACGTTCCCCGTGACAGCACGGTTCTGCTAATCCCAACTTATAAGTGCAAGCATATACAACAAAGTTGCCTCAATGGTTCAAGTTTATTAGGGGCAAAGAATAAAATGTGTCATCAAGTTTTTGAGGGCTTTAATCACTAAGTTTTCACATAACAAAATAGTTTTTAATTGGAAGATAGTTGAAAACAAGAATATACTTGGAATGGTGTAACACACCATGCATAGGAGTTTATAGTGGACACTTTGGAATAACTTGGTTTCTTGGGAGTTGGAAAGATGAGTAGAACTTACTCATACAAGTGGAGGCTAGCAAAAGACTGGGAGCAACCAACTAAGAGAGCAATAATGGCCATAATTATGCAATGCAACAAAGCAAACTAATCAAAGCAAAGAGTGGTACTACAATTCAAGGACTAAATGATCATAAAGGCTAATGGTGACTTGTCATAGTCATAACATGGTGTGAGCATGTTCTAAGTCAACCCAAGCAAAACATCAAAGGAGAATACCACAATACTATGCTTTTGCATGCTAAAACAACGCATAATTTCTTCAAGGCACACTAAGCAATCCCAATTGTTTGGAACAAGACATGCTACAACAATAATCACTAAGCATAATGCTAAAACAACACCTAGCATGTCATGCTAAAGTCTAAGTCACGGTCAATGCAAGCTCCTCTTGCACTTCAAGCAAGAACTTACTACAACTTTCCAAACACCGAGCAAACTTATTTGCAAAACAACATAGCGAGAACAGGGGTCCAAACTACTAAAATAAACTAACAAACTAAGCAAACCAAACTAAAACTAAGACGCTCCAAGAACAACACAACTGTGCATGAAACAATAAAAGTGAAGTGTCTAGACAGACCTGAGCTTTTTATTGATGAAGGGGATGCCTTGGGCATCCCCAAGCTTGAGCTTTTGTCCATCCTTCATCTCATTGCATCATTCTCTCTCTACACCTAAAATTTTTCCTTCATACAAAACTTCACACAATCTTCATTAACAACATTAGCTTATTCAAAAGATATTAGACCACTGGCAAAGCTTTGGAACAGCAAGGCTTTTCACTAAAAACACAAGCTACTGAAGTAACCCCTTCAAATAAACTCAATTTACCTGAAGAGAGCTCAAAAAGGAAACAATAAGAAGCAAATGCAAATAATGGCAGAAATCTGTTAAAACAGACCAGCAGGTAGAAACGAATTTTTTCGAACATCTTGTGTTTCTCAAATCAAAAAGTGTTGAACTAACAAAAGTTAGCCAACATACTGGGGGATTTATTCGTAAGTTTTGAGCTCAATTCGAGTTACAGAGCCTCCTCACGAATTTTTTTGTGGAGGACAGAAATCTGTTTCGGGACAGCTAACTCCCCAAATCTTATTTCCCTTTCATTAGAGGTCATTCTTGGCACAAAAAGCAAACAAAAAGGATAAGGAGAGGTCATTACAGTAGTAATAACTTTCAAGACTCAAGTAAACTCTTGGGTTATCTCCCAACAAGTACTTTTCTTTAACGCCTTTAAGTTAGGCACAAGAAGCAAGAAGAATCAAGTATTTTCAAATGAAGAAGCATTAACATCAAATCTTGCTTTCAAAGCAGGAGCAAAAAACAAATTCTCTCTCCTCATAGGGAAGTGTTCAATACCTTTCTTGAATGGAAAATTATATTTAATGGTGTCTTCTTTCATATCAATGATGGCACCAACTATTCTAAGAAAAGGTCTTCCCAAAGTAATAGGACAAGAAGCATTGTATTCAACATCTAAAACATAGAAATCAACAGGGACATAAGCATTGTTAACCATAATGAGAACATCATTAATACTCCCCATGAGTTTCTTCTTAGCATTATCATTGAGTGGGACATCCAAATAACAATCTTCTAATGGTGACAAATCAAGCATTTTATAAATCGTCCTAGGCATAATAGAGACAGTAGAACCAAGATCACATGAAGCTTTGAGATCAAAGTCATTAACTTGCATATTAATAATGGGTTCCCAACTATCTTCTATTTTCCTAGGATAGAAGCCTTGTGTTTTAGCTTCTCTTCCTTAATCTTAACAAGAGCATATGTAATGTGTTTGGTAAAGGCAACATGCATATCACTAGCATCAGGACTTCTAGCAAGCTTTTGTAGGAACATAATCACTTCAGAAATATTTCTACCATCAATATCAAAGTCAAACTTAGAATCACTAGTGGTAGGCATAGTAGGAGGAGGAATAGGGGCTACTTGTGGTTTAGTGGTGATAGTGCACACACTATTGTTTCTATCAATTCCAGCTTCCCTTTCCCACTTAGCATGAAGTTGAGCTAACAACCTAACATTTTCATCAATAGTGACTTGTATGGCATGAGCAGTAGCAAAGGTATTTTCCATAGTTTCAGTTTTAGCAGCCATTTTATTAACCAGGTAAGTTTGAGCTTCAGACAAACACGATATATTTTTCTCAACAGTTAAAAGCTTTTCCTCTATAGTCTTATTGAAAGTGGTTTGTTTACTAATAAAGTCCTTGAGCATGACTTCAAGTTCAGAGGGGGCACTTCTAGCATTATTATAAGAGCTTCCATAGGAATTGCCATTATTAGGAGGATAAGGCCTATAATTGTTGTTGCTACCAAAATTATTCCTATAGGCATTGTTGTTGAAATTGTTGTTTCTAATGAAGTTCACATCAACTTGCTCTTCTTGAGCAACCAAAGAGGCTAAGGGAAAACTATTAGGATCTAGAGGAGCTTTCCCATTAAAAATCATAGCCATAATAACATCAATCTTTTCACTCAAAGAGAAAGTTTCCTCAACAGAATTTACCTTCTTACCATGTGGAGTTCTCTCAATATGCCATTCAGAGTAGTTAACCATCATATTATCAAAGAGCCTTGTTGCAGCACCCAAGGTGAGTCCCATAAAAGTACCTCCAGCAGTAGAATCCAGCAGGTTTCTTGAGGAGAAGTTCAAACCTGCATAAAAAAGTTTGGATAATCATCCAAGCAGTGAGTCCATGAGTAGGGCAATTTTTAACCAAAAATTTCATTCTTTCCCAAGCTGTTTAAATTTCATAATGTCACTTCTCATAGCAATAATCTTAACAGGAGGATAGTACATTCCAATAAAAGCATCTTTGCACTTAGTCCAACAATCAATACTATTTTTAGGCAAAGATAGCAACCATTATTTAGCTTTTCCCCTCAAGGAGAAAGGAAAAAGCCTAAGCTTAATAATATCTCCATCTACATCCTTATACTTTTGCATCTCACAAAGTTCAACAAAGCTATTAAGATGGGCAGCAGGATCATCAGAACCAGCACCAGAAAATTGCTCTCTCATCACAAGATTCAATAAAGCAGGCTTAATTTCATAAATTGCATTAGGAGCAGGTGGAGCAATAGGTGTGCTTAGGAAATCATTGTTGTTGGTGCTAATGAAGTCACACAACTTGGTGTTCTCAGTAGAGTTCATTTTGGCAAAGGTGGGCAAGCCAAAAACAGCAGCAGCTAGAGCAGGAACTAATTTTTGTGTGTTTTTGAATAAGGCAAGGAAACCAAGCTGGACTAATTTTTTTTGGTTTTTTTGGAAAGAGGCAAACAAAACCAAGCAAAAGAAACAAAGCAAACTAAAAACAAAGTAAAGAGAAAGGAAGTGAAGGACTCCCCTAGTGAAGACGTCCTTAGCCTCCCCGGCAACGGCGCCAGAAAACTTGTTGATAGCGCTTGACGAGGTGGAAGAGGTTAAAGTAGATTCCCCAGTAACGGCACCAGAAAGCTTGATGGCGCCTGGTGTTTGACATGGAAGCGCTTCGTTGGAAACTCCAAGAGCAAGGTGTGAAGCAGTAAGCAGCAAGTCTTCCCTCAGTAGAGACCGAGGTTATCGAACCAGAAGGAGGAAGGAAACGTCACACAGGTGTTGCAAACAACGTGGAGACCTGCACAACACAAACTCAAGACTTTGCCCCAACGAATCAGTGAGGTTGTCAAGCTCACCGGTTTGCTGTAACAAAGGATTAAACGTATGGTGTGGAAGGTAATGGTTTGCAGCAAGTAAACAAGTAACAGTGTAAGATGTATCAATGGTAAAGATTGGACCGGGGTCCATAGTTCACTAGAGGTGCCCTCCTTAGATAAACAACATGGCATGAAGGGTAAACAAATTATAGCGGGACAATTGATAGGAACTGAGCAGGGCATAACAATGCAATTACTAGCCAGAAAGATCCTATGAAGTTGATTGGTCAATACAACAATATACATAGACTGTAATCCAACTGCATCTATGTCTAGAAGTCCACCTTCAGGTTATCATCCGAACCCCCTCCAGTATTAAGTTGCAGGCAACAGACAAATGCTTTAAGCAAAGTGTGTAAGGTAAACAGTCCACATGTTCCATGAACAAGAGACCGTTGTTTTCTCCCTAGTAGCAACAACACATCTACAACCAAAGATATTTCTGTCACTTCCCTTGGAAACTAGAGGCATGAACACACTATTGAGCATAAATACTCCCTCTTGGAGTCACTAGCAACTACTTGGCCAAGATAACCACTAGCAACGGAGAGCATGCAAGATCACAAATAATACAGACATGATAGAATCATAAAGACAAAACCATTAATCAAACCAACATAATAATCTCAATATCCATCGGATCCCCGCAAACACATCATGCATGATTACAAATAGATTAGATCTTGATCATGAACGGAGCTCACAAGATCTATACATGAAAGCACAAAGGAGGAGATACAACCATATAGCTACTACATGGACCCATAGTCCAAGGTGGAACTACTCACAAATCATACCGGAGAGAAGGCCTCCGAGATGATTTCCCCTCTGGCAGGGTGCCGAGAAGAGCTTCAGATCCCCCCGATCTATGGACGATGGTGGTGGTGGCTACAGACAGTTTCGTGGAATATTGATCGGGTACTCAGGGTTTCTGCATCGGGGGCTTTTTATAGGCGAAGGGGGAGACCGAGGCGGCCTAGCCAGGCGCGGGGTAGGGCCCACCCGCGCCTGGGGGGGTCCGGCCCCTTTAGCTAGCCCCTCGGGCACTCCTCTGGACTTCTTGTTCCCCACGGAAAGTTATTGACTTTGTCCTTCGTCCCGTCCAATTCCGAGAATATTTCTTTACTAACATTTCTGAAACCAAAAACAGCAGAAAACAGGCATCTGGCACTGTTGCAACTTGTTAATAGGTTAGTACCATAAAACATGTAAAAAGCACCTCAAAGTGTAGACAAGTAAAACAAAGTAGACAATAAACAATCATGTAGCATCAAAAATTATAGATACGTTTCCAACGTATCAACACCCTACGCTTGGGGTTACCAACAAAGTGCCGCGTCGAGCATCATCAAGGCTTTTCTGGCGCTGTTGCCGGGGAGGCTAAGGACGTCTTCACAAAGGGGGTTCTTCACTTCCTTTCTCTTTACTTTGTTTTTAGTTTGCTTTGTTTATTTTTCTTGGTTTTTTTGCCTCTTTTCAAAAAATCCAAAAAAATTAGTCTAGTTTGGTTTGCTTTTTTTATTCAAAAACACAAAAAAAATGAGTTTCTGCTCTAGCTGCTGCTGTTTTTGGCTTGCCCACCTTTGCCAAAATGAACTCTGCTGAGAACACCAAGTTGTGTGACTTCACTAGCACCAACAACAATGATTTCCTTAGCACACCTATTGCTCCACCTGCTCCTGATGCTACCATTTATTAAATTAAGCCTGCTTTGTTGAATCTTGTAATGAGACAACAATTTTCTAGTGCTGGTTCTGATGATCCTGCTGCCCATCTCAATAGCTTTGTTGAACTTTGTGAGATGCAAAAGTATAAGGATGTAGATGGGGATATTATTTAGCTCAAGCTTTTTCCCTTCTCCTTGAGAGGAAAATCTAAAGAATGGTTGCTTTCTTTGCCTAAAAATAGTATTGATTCTTGGACTAAGTGCAAAGATGCTTTTATTGGAAAGTACTATCCTCCTGCTAAGATTATATCTATGAGAAGTGACATTATGAAATTTAAACAACTTGATAGTGAACATGTTGCTCCAGCTTGGTAAAGAATGAAGTCTTTGGTTAAGAATTGCCTCACTCATGGAATCACTGCTTGGATGATTATCCAGAATTTTTATGCAGGTTTGAACTTCTCCTCAAGAAATCTATTGGATTTAGCTGCTGGAGGTACCTTCATGGGCCTCACCTTGGGTGCTGCAATAAGGCTCCTTGATAATATGATGGTTAACTACTCTGAATGGCATGTTGAGTGAGCTCCACATGGTAAGAAGGTAAATTCTGTTGAGGAAACTTCCTCTTTGAGTGAAAAGATTGATGTTATTATGGCTATGCTTGTTAATGGGAAAGCTCCTCTAGATCCTAATAGTGTTCCCTTAGCCTCTTTGGTTGCTCAAGAAGAGCAAGTTGATGTGAACTTCATAAGAAACAACAATTTTGGCAACAATACTTATGGTAACAACTATAGGCCTTATCCTCCTATAATGGAAATACTTATCATGGTAGATCTGGAATGCCTATTGAAGATAGGATTCTAGAAGTTGAAAGGTCCACTAAAAACTTTATGCAGATGCAATATGAGAAAAACAAGATATGCACTAAAACTATGGAAGAACAATCCGTTATCTTGAAGAATATTAGTCATCAGCTTGAGAACCTGAATAGAGAAATTCCTAGTTTACAATCAGAATTTTTTAGTGCTGAAAAGAACATTTCCTCTTTGTCTGAAGCACAGTCCTCCTTGATTAATAAAATGGCTGCTAAACCTGAAACCATGGAAAAAAACTTTGCTACTGCTCATGCCATACAAGTTACTATTGATGAAAATGTTAGGCTGTTAGCTCAACTTCATGCTAGGTGGGAAAGGGAAGCTGAAATTGATAGAAACAATAGTGTGTGCACTATCACCACTAAACCACAAGTAGTCCCTATTCCTCCTCCTAATATGCCTAAGCCTATTGAGCCTACTACTAGTGATGCTAAGTTTGACTTTGATATTGATGGTTGCAATGTTTCTAAAGTGATTATGTTCTTGCAAAAGCTTTCTAGAAGTCCTGATGCTAGTGATATGCATGTTGCCTTTACCAAACACATTACAGATGCTCTTGTGAAAATTAAGAAAGAGAAGCTTAAAATACAAAGCTTATATTCCTAGGAAAGTAGAAGATAGTTTGGAACTCATTATTAATATACAAGTGAATGACTTTGATCTCAAAGCTTCATGTGATCTTAGTTCTAGTGTCTCTATTATGCTAGGAAGATTTATGAAATGCTTGATTTGCCACCATTGGAAGATTGTTATTTAGATGTCCCACTTAATGATAATGCTAAGAAAAAACTCATGGGGAGTATTAATGATGTTCTAATTATGGTTAACAATGTTTATGTCCCTATGGATTTCTATGTTTTGGATGTTGAATACAATGCTTCTTGTCCTATTACTTTGGGAAGACCTTTTCTTAGAACAATTGATGCCATCATTGATATGAAAGAACGCACCATCAAATATAAATTTCCATTCAAGAAAGGTATTGAACACTTATCTATGAGGAGAGAGAAGTTTCTTTTTGCTCCTCCTTTGAAAGCAAGGTTTGATGTTAATGCTTCATCATTTGAAAATACATGATTCTTCTTACTTCTTGTGCCTAACTTAAAGGTGTTAAAGAAAAGTACTTGTTGGGAGATAACCCAAGAGTTTCCTTGAGTCTTAGAAGTTATTTCTTCAGTAATGACCTCTCCTTATCCTTTTTGTTAGCTTTTTGTGCCAAGAATAACCTCTAATGAGAGGGAAATAAGATTTGGGGAGTTGCTGTTCCGAAACAGATTTATTTCCTCCACCATAAAAATTCGTGAGGAGTCTCTGTAACTCGGATTAAGCTCACAATTTACTAATAAATCCTCCAGTATGTTAGCTAACTTTTGTTAGTTCAACACTTTTTGATTTGAGCAGCAGAAGATGTTCAAAAAAAATCGGTTTCCACCTGCTGGTCTGTTTTGACAGAATTCTGCCATTATTTGCATTTGCTTCTTATTGATTCCTTTTTGAGTTCTCTTTAGGTGAATTGATCTTTTTGAAGGAGTTGCTACAGTAGCTTGTGTTTTTAGTGAAAAGTCTTTCTGTTCCAAATCTTTGCCAAGAGGTCTAATATCTTTTTAATAAACTAATGTTGCTAATGAAGATTGTGTGAAGTTTTGTATGAAGGAAAAATTTCAGGTGTAAAGAGAGAATGATGCAATCAGATGAAGAATGGACAAAATCTCAAGCTTGGGGATACCACCATGGTGTCACCCCAAGAAATATCCAAGAGATACAAGCGTCAAAGCTTGGGGATGCCCAAGGCATCCCCTTCTTCATCAATAAAAATCTCAGGTCTGTCTAGACACTTCGTTTTTATTGTTTCATGCACAGTTGTGTTGTTCTTGGAGCGTCTTAGTTTTCGTTTTCTTTGCTTAGGTTGTTTAGTTTGCTTGAATAAAGTAGTTTGGACCCCCGTTCTCGCTGTGTTGTTTTGCAAATAAGTTGCTTGGTATTGGAAAGGAGTTGTAAGTTCTTGCTTGAAGTGCAAGAGGAGCTTGCGTTGACTGTGACTTAGACCTTAGCATGACATGCTAGGTGTTGTTTTGACCTTATGCTTAGTGATTATTGCTATAGCATGTCTTGTTTCAAACAATTGAGATTGCTTAGTGTGCCTTGAAGAAATTATGCGTTGTTTTAGCATGCAAAAGCATAGTATTGTGGTATTCTTCTTTGATGCTTTGCTTGGGTTGACTTGGCACATGCTCACACCATGTTATGACTATGACAAATCACCACTAGCCTCTATGATCATTTAGTCCTTCACTTGTTGTACCACTCTTTGTTTTGATTAGTATGCTTTGTTGCACTGCATGATTATGGCCATTATGCTCTCTTAGTTGGTTGCTCCTAGTTTTTTTGCTAGCCTCCACTTGTATGAGTAAGTTCTACTCATGCTTCCAACTCCTAAGAAACCAAGTTTTTCCAAAATGTCCACTATAAACTCCTATGCATGGTGTGTTACACCATTCCAAGTATATTCTTGTTTTCATATATTTTCCAATTAAAAACTAATTTGTTATGTGAAAACTTAGTGATTAAAGCCCTCACAAACTCGATGGCACACTTTATATTCCTTGCCCCTAATAAACTTGAACCATTGTGATAACTTTGTTGTATATGCTTGCACTTATAAGTTGGAATTAGCAGAATCGTGCTGTCACGAGGAACGTTTTCAACATTGCACTTGTACTTTGTACTCAGTTGATATCATGCTTTTTTGTCTATGGATTTCACCGGTGTGAAATAAAGAGGGAACTTGTAAGTCCATGGAGTTTGTATTCTGTGTTAGAGAAACGCCTGGGCCGCTAGCCTAAGCCATGCTTAATCATGGTGGAAACTTGTAGCATCACCATGATGAGCTATCTATGAAGCATCCTCAATAAAAATCTATGCATATGGTAAATAAAAAGATTGCTGAGGTGCTCATTGTCTGCTTGCCTTGTCATTTTGGTTATGGGAAAGCTCATGTACCATGTGCAAGGGGTACCCCGTTGGCGATTCTCAATGATATGCAAATACTTATAATGACAAGAACTTACCTGGGCCCAAAGTTGAGTATGCATGAGGTGTGGCCCGAGTATTCAAGGGACTTGAGATTGCCAACTTATACTTCGTCAAGCATATACTCCACCTTTGCCACTTTAACCTTAATCACTTCAAGATGCTTATGATAGGGGCAATGAGGGATGAAAGCTAACAAGTACCATAATTTTTGGAAGGTATTTTTGAAACTTGTAATCCCTGCTTCCTTTACAAAAAGGCCTTTCTTCCACCATTACTGAGTCTCCACCTTCTACCTTTAGGCACCATTAAGAAAGCATAGTTGTCATTCTGTGTGCAGTGTTCCAAAGCTTATTGATTGATGCATATTGTGATATTACTTGTTCTTGTGCTATTTGTTTCTAGTCACCCTTGTGAACTTTGAAGGTGTCCTATGCATCTATATTGCTACTCTATGAGGGATAAGCTGATTGCCACTATGCCATGTTTTCTGTATATGAAACAAGCAAATGTTTTTCAATGCATGTTATTTATGATATTTGTTTGTAGCCTTTCATGTTGCGCATAGTTACTATGTCCTATTGTTAGAACTCCATATTTCATGCACATGTTTAGAGTTCTTTGATCCCAGCTTTCAATGCTTGCAAATGGTTGGACCTTTATTGTGAGGATGCATGTCACCTCAAAAATTATTCTTTTATCACTTTGAGGTGCTTTTTACATGTTTTCTGGTACTAAACTATTTTTTGTTTTGTAATTGCAATATATCTGTATAATGGATGAACATAGCCTGCAACACATATACGTGTATCTATGTAAAAAATTGCAACAAATATTTATAGCGTTGCCAAGTATGTATTGTTGTATGGGGGGTTTTCTTGTGGTGCCCCCAGGCGCGACCAGGGTGGGCCCGCGCCTGGCTAGGGTTTGCCCCCCTGGTCGCCTCCTCGGCCTCCATCTTCGCCTATAAGAATCCCCCGATGCATAAACCCTGAGCATCCGATCAAATATCCACGAAACTGTCTGTAGCCACCGCCACCATCGTCCCTAGATCGGGGGATCTGAAGTTCTTCCCGGCACTCTGCCGGAGGGGATATCATCCCGGAGGCCTTCTCTCTGGTATGATGCGTGATTAGTTCCACCTTGGACTATGGGTCCATGTAGTAGCTAGCTGGTTGTATCTCCTCCTTTGTGCTTTCATGTATAGATCTTGTGAGCTCCATTCATGATCAAGATCTAATCTATTTGTAATCATGTATGTTGTGTTTGCGGGGATCCGATAGATATTGAGATTATTATGTTGGTTTCATTAATGGTTTTGTCTTTATGATTCTATCATGTCTGTGTTGTTTGTGATCTTGCATGCTCTCCGTTGTTAGTAGCTATCTTGGCCAAGTAGTTTCTAGTGACTCCAAGAGGGTGTATTTATGCTCGATAGTGGGTTCATGCCTCTAGTTTCCAAGGGAAGTGACAATAATCTCTTTGGTTGTAGATGTGCTGTTGCTACTAGGGATAAAACAACGGTCTCTTGTTCATGGAACATGTGGACTGTTTACCTTACACACTTTGCTTAAAGCAGTTGTCTGTTCCTTGAAACTTAATAGTGGAGGGGGTTCGGATAATAACCTGAAGGTGGACTGCTAGTCATAGATGCAGTTAGATGGCGGTCTATGTATCTTGTTGTATTGCCCAATCGAATCTTATAGGATCTTTCTGACTAGTAATTGCATTGTTATGCCTTGCTCAGTTTCTATCAGTTGCCCTACTGTAATTTGTTTACCCTTCATGCCATGTTGTTTATCTAAGGAGAGAACCTCTAGTGAACTATGGACCCCGGTCCAATATTTACCATTGACACATCTTCCACGGTTACTTGTTTACTTGCTGCAAACCATTACCATCCACACCATACGTTTAATCCTTTGTTACAGCAAACCGGTGAGTTTGACAACCTCACTGATTTGTTGGGGCAAAGTCTTGAGTTTGTATTATGCAGGTCTCCACGTTGCTTGCAACACATATGTGACATTTCCTTCCTCCTTCTGGTTCGATAACATCGGTCTCAACTGAGGGAAAACTTGCTGCTTGCTCTTCACACCCTACGCTTGGGGTTACCAACGAAGTGCCGCGTCGAGCATCATAAGTGTGGTACTTGGATTATATAGAGATTATTGTATGTACTCATGACGCAAGCGGTTTCACGTTGAAAAGGGTCACATCGTCCTCTCTACTTGTCCTTTTTCTTTGTCAGACAAAGTGTGTGCTGCTAGGATACTACATTGTGTAAGGGTTTTATCAAATTACTTGCAAATAATACAAAAATGACAAGTTAAGAGAGTGCACGACAAGTTCCCTATGTACTCCGATCATGTCAGAAGGTTGCCATACGAGGATATATTTATTAGCTTTGAGGAACTCGACAAGCACGTATTCCTATGCGTGGCCAAATCCTACGCCTATGTTGGTCACCTTGGATGGATCATCTTCCTTTAGCAGTGTCGTCTTCATCTCTTCCGATGCCTTGAACTGCAAATTTGGCTTCAGCACCTTGTTCTTTGTAGCCGGTGTTTTTCTTGATCTCCTGGTAGTCCTGGGCGTGCAACACGGCTTTAGCAAAAGCGACATCTCCTTCCTCACAGTATCGTGTTTTCTTCGGGTTTCTCCGGATTGTGATGACACCCTTTAGACCCAAAATTTTTATCATATTGTAGATGTAGCAGGGACGGGCCATGAATGCCCAGTAAGCCGGACGCTCGAAGATGGCGTGGTATGCGCTTGAAAGGTACCACCTTGAAAGATAGTGGTTCGATCCGGTAGTTCTGTGGAGTACTGAAAGTTACGTCAAGAGTGATCTCACCCAGAGAATTTGTCTATCTCCCTAGTACAATTCCATGGAAAAACCACATTTCTATGATTCAACTGGTGCAGTGTCTCAACGTAGAGAATATTAATTCTACTGCCACCATCCATGAGAGTCTTGGATAACTCATAGACATTAGTAAGAGGATTAACGACCAGAGGATACTTTCCCCGCTGATGAGTCTTTTGCCAATGGTCGCCGCACTCAAAGATTTGTCTAGATTCATATATATTTACACACTGAAATGTAAGTCTAAACAAATTTTCGATAGAGGGTGTAGTTGACTAGGCACGTGAATATAGTGGGTCAATTGTTCCGCTAAAAAAAGTTCGTGAAATTGATGGACTCCACGTGAGAAAATTCTCTGTTCATCATCTTAGGCAAGAAATTTCTCATGCACATAACCTCCTGACACTAGTAGCATTAAGTATTTGTGGCACTAGGTTACATGTGGCTGATCTACAACCGCTACTGGTAAACTGAAGAAGAAGCTCGATGCATGGGCGGGGAACTCTTCCTCCATTGGTGGGAGACTCACTTTAATCTAGTCCTCTTTGAGCAGTTTGCTTATCTACCATATGTCCATGTATCTTATGGCTGATACAAATCTGGATGAGTTTACTAAGATCATTAGGAGATTCTTCTGGGAAGGTTCTAGTTCTGAGACAAAATATTATATAGTTAAGTGGTCCTTAATTTGTAGAGCAAGGAAAAAGGAGGGTTGGGTATTAAAAACCTAAAACTGTTTAATATTTGTCTTTTATGCAAATGGCGGTGGAAGCTGATGGTTTGTGGCAAAGGATTGTTAAAGAAAATATGAAAGAACTCATGGTGAATAGTGGGTTAAAGTGAAACCGAATGACTCTTCTGCTTGAAAAGACTTAATGATAATCAAGCAAATTTATCTTGCTAGGAGGAAAATGGAAATAGGTGGAGGTAGAGAAACTGACTTCTGGCATGATTAGTGGGTTGGAAATTTCTCCCTTTGTGATAAATTTCTTGAGCAATCAACAAACTAGTACTGTGTGAGAGAGATGTATGATCTAGGGTGGTTCTTTACCTTTAGAAGATGGTTGTCCTCTAAATTAGCTTATAATTGGCAAGATCTTAAGAACATGCTATCTCTGTTAAGGTTGAGCGAGGAACGTGATAAGCCAAAATGGAAGTATACTAAATCGGGGGTTTTCTCGATTAAATCTCTGTATAACAAGTTGGCTAATGTTGGTCTTGATAGATCCTTTAGACACTTATGAAAAGCTAAGTTGCCTCTAAAAAGTAAAATTTGGCTCTGACTTATCTGGCATAATGCAATTGCTAATAAAAACAACATGAAAAAAGGAAGTGGGTTGGTAGTTATGTTTGCCGGTTTTCCCCTTGGATGAGACCATAAATCATTTACTCTTTGCCGGTTTTTCCCCTTGGATGAGACCATAAATCATTTACTCTTTACACGTTCTGATGTTGTATATATGTGGAGTTCTATTGTCACTGTCATTGGAGCACAAACTAGGCCTTCTTGTTTTACTCAATATTTTTGGTGGATTGAAAATTTTCTCCCTTTGGATTTAACGTTCACATTGTCTGCATTGCTGCTCTTTGATGACATTGTGGAAGTCTAGAAATTGTCCGTGTTTTAAAGTAAAATTAATTTATTTCCCTCTGAGATTAATATGTTACATGTGTGCTTTCTTTCATTACTGGACAGGTCTCCAAAAGGAAAGGGATAGATATTTACTGGTTGATGGTGTTGATCGCTTGCAGAGAATGGCTACTTAGGTGCATAACATGGCGCGCCAAGCTTCGATGCGGAGAGTCACGATGGGTGAAGAGGATGAAGATGTGGATCTCACTGGGGATTGATTGCGAAAAAACTTTGATCTGGCGGAATGGTTACCTGTTTTTTTTTCCTGGTTTAGAAGCTTTGTGATGGTTGGTTAATTAGTGTTTGTTGGTCTGGATAGATTTGAAACTTCTGAAGTTTGATCAAACTATGGTGTCTATGTATGCAGTGTTATGGAACTTGTTAAACATTTCTGTTAGGCTAGTCATAGTGAAAGTAACTTATGTAGTAATATAGAGCTACATGCATTGCCAACTAAGCATTTACTAAATGACATGACATTACTTCTATAAATGGCCATGATCAACACGGCCTCTGAAGCCATTCCCGCGTGCGCACAATTATGGGACGATGAAGCCCTCCGTACATGTTTCCACCCTCCAGGTTAAGTACAACCGTTCGATTTACTTCTTTATCGTTCACTCCTGTGGATACTTGTTGAGCAACTGTCTATGGGCCTTTTTTTCTTGTCCCTCTCGTCAGACAAAGGAGGATAGGCTCGTCGGTTCATGTAGAATAGATGGGGTGAAAAATTCCAGCAGGCCGCCTCTTTCTCCTTTCTCCTTCCAGTCGGCCGCCTCGTCCTCTCCTCTTCCGCACCGCAGACCTGCGCGGTCCTCCGTCATCGTCTTCCGTCCACCAGCACCCCATCCATCACCTAGTTGCTCACTCCGTCCTCCTCCACCTACCTGTCCACCCAATCGACCTCCATCAAGCTCTGCTGCTCCTTCCATCTCCACCAACCCCTCCATGGCTAAGCTCGAGCTCCCTCCCTTCCCGTCACCCTACAGTGCTGCAGGAGCGCGTCCCGGAGAAGGACGGCAGCGCGGAGTGCGAGCGACGAGCCGGGCAGGACGGACGTCGTGGCGAGCGGCAGGAGGCGATGCAGGAGCGTTTCTCGGAGGAGAGCGGGGGCGCGGCGGTGAAATCCCCAGCGCTGGTGCGGTGTGCCGCCTCGAGAACGACGTCCACCGCCGCCCATAGTTGCCTACCCGTTCTCATCACCACTCCTCCCTGTTCTCCGCTCCATTTGTCAATAGTCCAGCAGGTGGAGTCATTCCAGGTAGGAAAACTTAATTTTGCAATGAATTAGTGTGGATGTGGTTGTCAATATTTGTGTGCTTGTGAGGTGTTTGACAAAATGCCAAAACCAACAAGGATGCACAAAGGCAGTCCTTCTACGTGGTAAAGGGTTAGTCCTTCTACGTGGTAAAGGGTTTGAAGAAGTACAATGGATACCTAATCAATAGACCATTTGTAGCCCTTGATGCACTTATGTGGTGTTACACAAATTGATGATGGGTACCCAATGATGATTCACTCTGCCTTCTCCTTTTTTGTATCATAAAACTTGCAACTGCTGTTTGGAGCCTTGGCGAGTTGTGGAAGATAGATGGTCGCATGGTCTTGGGTTCCCGATTCTTGGTTTTCAATAGTTGCAGATTTTTATTAATTTAGTACAACCTTCAGGTGCCCTCTTTTTTTTATTGTTTATAAGAAAGTTTGATTCCACACATTTTTTTAAAAATTATTTGAGAGTTGTAAATGATATTTTTATCTTGCAAGGCTATTGAAAAAGCGTACATCGTTTTACATACGATGGCGGCCGAATTGGCTTTGAGACGAGAGGCAGAGAGCTGGACGGTGATATGCGACATGTGTAGTAGTCTCATACAACAAGGCTAGCGGCGCAGCTGCACAAGCATCATCATGCATCCACCACGGATGTGTTATTTTCCCTTGCAGGCATCGTCTCCAGATCGGCAGGCTTAACCGTCTTGTGAGCTCTTCCCCTAGCCCTCAAGTCCAGATAGCTCTCCTATCATGACCCTATCCCAGACCCTTTTTTATGTGCAAGTGTTGATGCATTGTGTCTATTTGGTTATGCAGGCTTACACATATTAGTTTTGAGAAGTGTACTGAGAAAAAGGTATAAAATCTATTCTTTCCGGTTTGATGGGCATGATTGCAATGGTGACATGTTTCTGTTTGTGCAGAATGAGTAACAAATATTCATTTATGTATATCCTTCATTTTCTGGGAATACACAGCTTGGTCCAACTCTATTTTTAATAACCAGAATGGAAAAGCAGGTCTTCACACAATTTAGTGTGGGAGAAGATAAACCGACGCCCACTGATTTCTGTTTTTGCAGGTGTTATTTTTAAAATGTGGTAATACACAGCTTGGTCCAACTCTATTTTTAATAACCAGAATGGAAAAGCAGGTCTTCACACAACTAAGGAATTTAGTAAAATTAAAAGGTTTATATGAAGTTTAGAGAAAAAAGATTAAATGTCTAGGTAGTGTCCTCTGTATAGATTAAATGTGTCAACATGTATCCTTTTTTTAGGAATTGTCAACATGTATCCTTAGCCAATTGGCTAGCTTTCAGCTCCTCTGTTTAGGCTGGATGTTTCTGCACCTATTATCCCAGTGGACTTTTGTAATGCTCGTTTCATTGAGTTAAGTTAATGTGCAAGTTCCTGATATCACTGCCAAAATTGATCCATGCAGGTAAAGCTCCTTTCTCCCTTCTTTGCTTCCATCCGTTCTTCCTCAAATTATATTTAGATTTCTTGAATTGGTGGCTTACAGCCAGGCCAAACCAATCTCCATGCACCCCACTAAAACTGGTGCTCATGTACTTGATATGCATTCTTTGAACAAAATCTCAAATTGTTGGTGCATTCTTGCAGGGATACCATCTGCGTATGCATTAGTTTTTTTTTGCTTTGGTTGAAGTTATATGTGTGGCTGAAGATGTCGCTCGATATATTAGTCTGCATATGTTTTCTGTGAAGAAGCGTAGGAGCTCACAAGAATGAGGTATTACATCTCCTCTAAAGGATCCTCGAGGTTGTTCTAGATCTTTTGTAACAAACAAGTTATGTATTTTGTATGATATTACAATTATTTTCTATGCAATATCATGCTTTGCTCTGCAATTTTATTTCTAACCATAATGTTTCCAGAGCCAGTCTGTCTAACATGATTTCAATATATATGGTTTCTGTTATAATATTTCAAGGAATAGTTGATTAATAAACTCCTTGGAAGATTTATTTATGTATACTATTTATAGAGATCACATGGCGTTTAATTAACTTAGACTACAACGGACCGGATTCCTGAACCTGGCAGCGCCATGATGCTGGCGGGGAAAAAGGAGGGCTGCAATTTCTGAAGGTTTATATTCACCATTTTGAGGATGTATGGTTCTGAATTTTGCGATGGTACTTTGGAGCCTTTCCGAAGGTTTATACAGTATTGTGAGTTACAAGATCCATGATTGTTCTTCATGTTTTTTTTATTACTTCGGCAACTTAATGGCATATATATGTTTACTGCGGTGTGGCATTGGGCCTGTTGATTCTAAGGCAGGAGTTGTTGCTGCAGTAGTGCATCCCTTTCTTGTTTATTTATATTGTTTGTGATGAGTAGAACATTGCCGCTCATTCTTGTATTCTGAGTGTAGGTACTAACCAACAATGATCTGCTCTCCGCTGTAAGAAAAATAAGAACTGATCAGCGATACAAGCCTCAGAAATCAATGTCTTGCTACTATAAGCCGCGACATAATATTTTCTCTCCTTACTTGCAATTGTCTTTTCTTTGAATAAAAACCAAGAAGTAGCAAACCTGTACTTATATATATTCTGACAATGCTTTTTCCCCATGTTATTCATGATGCTTAATTCTTGAATGTTGGGGTCCGAGTTGTAAGGGTTTACGCCGTCTTGATACTTCTAATACAGAAAAACACCTATTTAGGTCTGCTCAAGGAAAAAAAGAAAATACTTGAATGCGCATCTGCTAAGGATCTTGGCCGGAGTCAATATTACAATTACAGTCCTGGATCGTCCTTAGTTGATTAGTTAGTGCGTGTAGATTCTCTAGGTGGTGAGTTTAGATGAAGATGGTCCAAATATTAGCATTGTGTTACAAATTGCCTGTTATTTTATTCATGATATGCTTCTCATTGGTTTTCTTACCTTAATGGGGCGGGTGATGAATTGCATCACGTTTGCTTTCTTCGAAACTGGTTACCTATCAATAGAGTATCTTCAAAATGGATTATTCGACCCACAAACATAACGCTAAGGTTAATAAATGTTAATCATAGATGACAACATGAATAAAACTTATGATTAAAATGATGTCCTACTTTCGGCCTCGGCGCCGGTGGCGCACCGGGTCATCTAGTCTTTGTAAGACAGCGAGGCACATTCTCTTCCAGCGTGTGCGGGACCTAAGAGCAACTGCAACAGTCGCTGTACCCCCCGCCCCCCCCCCCTCCGCACGAGGAAAACTGACTTTTTCCTGCTCCGCGTCGCGGGCTCCAATAGTCGATGTATCTTCCCGCGCGCGGGAAAAACTTTGCCGCGCGCTCGTTAAATGGCGCACTCGCGTGTGAAACCAACTGCCGAAGCACTTTAGCACGCAGAATCCTCTTTCTCTTTCCGCCGCTTCTCTGTCGCCGCACTCGCGCCACCGCCGCCATGCCATCGCGCCGTGGAAGCTCCGGGTACCGCGGCGCGCGCCCGACGGGGAACTTCTATGCCGAGATCCGGTCCAACGACGATAACATCGTCCTCGGCACCTTCGACACCGCGCACGAGGCCGCGCGTGCCTACGATGTCGTGGCGTGGCGGCTCAGGCGCCCGCGCTCGTCCATGAACTTCCACGGCGTGTGAACACGCGAGCAGGCCGCCTCGCCTCGTCACGGAGGAGGAGCGTCACCGCATGCGTGACGCTGAGCGCCGCCTGCTCATCTTCGAGCACGACGAGTGCCTGCGCCAGGAGTGGAAGGCGTGTTTCCCCTAGGACGTTTGAGTGCAGCGCGCGCACGACGCCGAGCGGGCTGCGGCCAAGGCGGCAGAGAGGACGACGAAGCACCAGAACCGCCTTGCACGGCGGGTGGACAAGGCGGAGAGGCGCGCCCTCATCGACGCGCAGATTGCCGGGCCGGTGACCATCCCCGACGACGATCCCATTGGATGGACGCGTTTTCGTCGATGTCGGTGTCCGACACAACACCGGTCTCCTCCGGCGATGACTACATCTCCAGCGACGGAGGCATGATTCAAATTTAGAGGGGGCCGGTCATGCCAATCCTTGGGGGAGGGGGCAAACATGCAATTTTGCACTAAAATTCCTCACTAATCCAGCCTTTGGGTATACAAATTTCCTTGTTGTACCATGGCATGGGGGTGGGGGGCATGGCCCCTGCTGGTCCCCTAGCTCGGTTGCTGTAACATCTCCGTCTCCTCGTATGTATGATACATTTTCTTCACAAATCTAAAACATTTTATATTTTAGATATCTTCTCGTGTGATATGATACATTTTTTTCATAAACCTAAAATATTTTATATTTTAAAACAGAGAAAAAGTACATGTTATCATTCTCTATGTTATCACTCTGTAAGTTAAGTTGCTCCCAAGTAGACTAGCCTTATCTCGACCATGTCGTATGGAAAAAGAGAAGTAGCATTAAGTAGGCAGTTAGCAGCTTGGAGTGGCGAGTCCGGTCTTCTCTTCTCGTTTTCCCCGTCCAAATCCGAACCTGCTCCAGAGTCCAAACCCCAACCCAAAAAAAATGGAGGCCCTCGTGGTGCGGCGGCTCGGGGACCCCACGCTGCCACCCGGCGGCGACGACGCGCCGTTCGAGGCGGTCTCTGGTGGCCAACCTGTTCCGGAGCTCTCGTCGCCGACGTCTGTGCGCGTGCGTGTGGCGGCGACCAGCCTCAACTTCGCGACGTTCCTGCAGGTGCAGGGCAAGTACCAGGAGCGCCCCCCGCTGCCCTTCATTCCAGGGTCCGACTACGCGGGAGTTGTCGACGCCGTCGGCCCTGGCGTCCGCAGATTTCGCCCCGGCGACCGCGTCTGCTCCCTCGCCAGCGTCGGGTCCTTCGCCGAGTTCATCGTCACGGAGGAGAAGGCACTGTGAGTTCGTTTTCCCTCTCCTTGGTAATTTCTGTATGAAGTTTATGGTTCCGGTGATTAGACGGAATATTGTACGGGGCGAGATTTATCTGTTGTACGGGGCGAGATTTATCTGTAGAGATCTTGTCTTTGGTAGGCACCGGGAGCACTTTTTGTGTTAATCAAACGCACAAAGCTAATCCAACATATATACAGAAAACTGAAATAAAAAAATCAGGCAAGTCTAAAATTGCAAAACCGTCTGTTAAATTGGAACCATCTTATTGTGTAACCAGATTCGCAGTGCCTGATGGATGTGATATGGTCGCTGCTGGAGCATTACCTGTTGCATTTGGTACATCACACTTGGCCCTTGCCCACAGGGCCCAACTAAAGTCTGGTCAGGTGGGTTTCTCATTTGCTTCTTCTCGTCTTTATGATATCCATTGTATATTTGTTTGATTCTTTGTTTTTGTTTAATTAGTGAACATATTTCTTACCTTCTTTGATTTCTCCCCTCTGGTTGTTGGAACTACCATATTGCCTACTAATTATATACACTTCTCGTGAGTTCTGCTTACTGAATATGCCGGTTCTCTTAATATTTAGGAAAAATGTGCTCCCTCCTTCCATAATTTTTGTCGTGATTTTGTTTCAAATTTGAACTAAAACCACGACAAGAATTATGCAACAATGGGAGTAGTATATGTTAAGCCTGTAGATACTGATACCCAATATAAAAGAGTAAAAATGCATGAGAAGTCCTAAATGTATTCCAGGTGTGTCAAGTGGATCCCAAAAGTATGAAAATACACATATGAGTGAAAAGATGCTGAAAAATTATATATTGTATTTTTGTTTTCCAAAACTAGCTCCATACTGCAAAATTATAGCAGACTGCAACGCCTCTCTGTGAACTAGTTGTTGCCGGCTCCAAGGCCATGCTGGCCGTGGGTGACCTGGCCGTAGAGTTCGTCGAGGAAAAGTTCAAGCGCCGGATCCCCAAGGCCTCAGTGTTTTCCTTCCTGCTCACATGCAGCCATAGGCAGCCGTGCCGATGCAGACAGCAGGTGGAGCTAGCCTGAAGAGATGATGCTGCCAGTTGTATGTCAACTAGTGCTAGTTAGCCAGCTGTGGCTCTTCCTGGTGTGCCCCACAGCTGATGTGGTCTTCAGCTGTCATCTAGCCTCTTTGTTATCTCCCTGCAGTGGATCCGATCGACCCGTGCCATCTTAC
Source organism: Avena sativa (assembly GCA_916181665.1). Lineage (NCBI taxonomy): Eukaryota > Viridiplantae > Streptophyta > Magnoliopsida > Poales > Poaceae > Avena > Avena sativa. Next base: position 375,756,038 of record OV702279.1, on the reverse strand, counting down.
CAGAGTCTCCAAATCCTGTTGGCATTGCCGCATTGGTAGATGTTGCTGCCTCTGGTTCAGTGGCATCTCCTGCCAAAATATTCGATTATCTAGGAGGACAACATCGCCAGCGCCAGCACATATTGCATTGAGTTGCTTCACCGAGGTGCCTACAGGCTAGATAACTAACTGTGCAACATTAGTTTGCCATGAATTCATGTGTATACAACTACAGTACTACACATCAAAATTTGCTATGAATTTCCATCTAGCAACTTCCTTGTTAGAATTCAACTCCGTGGTGCCCTCTGTCATAGCACCACGGTTGCCATCCAATTCTGGCAAACCAAGATGTTGCAGGATGATCTCGCCCACCTAAAGCACCACCTGGACATGATAAAGCCTACCCCAAGTTAGGGAGCTCAAGCAGATCCTTGCACCACTGGAATTCTGGTAGTCTCCTCTGGTTCTGTCGAGATGCTGTGCCACCCATTCTTTGAATGTGGCACTGCAGGTTATAATCGCATCCACAACCTTTCCCATCGATCAATTTATCGGCTCCACCACCCAAGATCCCTGACATGTCAACCTGCCACCACCGCCGTAGAAGAGGACTGAGCTGCCGACATCATTACTGGCCCCTGGCTTTGGTAGTGGAGGAGGCAAGGAGGTGGCCATTCGCAGACGGCCTTACAGAGAAACCGCAGCAGCTGCAAGCATCGATGAGAGCCTCCACGATGCTATGTAATAAAAACTTCGAGTTGAGCCTGGAAAACTAGTCTCTGCTGCTGGTTTGGACAACAGCATTAAAATATATGACATTTGAGGGGCTTTTCTGCAAAGTAGAGGACCTCGCTTGACACACCTCAAATACTCTTAGGACTCTTTCTTGACACACCTCGAATACTTTAGGAGCTTCATAAAAGTGTTTTTTTTCCATGATGAGAGCTTCCATACTTTTGGGACTTGCCTGACACACCTCGAATACTTTTAGGAGCTCTGATGCATTGTACTCAATATAAAACGTAAGTTCTGTATTTATTAGGCAACTATCTGATGTACTCCTAGGCTTCTCCCAGTACATTGGTGATTCTCATTAATGTAAGTTGTAATTTCAGGTGCTACTTGTACTTGGTGCTGCTGGCGGTGTTGGGGTATCTGCTGTACAAATAGGAAAAGTTTCTGGTGCTATTGTTATAGCAGTTGCCAGGTGATTAGCACGAACAACTAAATTCTTGGATCATTACTACTCCCTCCTATCTGTAATAAGTGTCACTGATTTAGTAGAACTTTATACTAAATCAACGACACTTATTATGGATCGTAGATAGTACTTTTTTTTCTTGAATGTAGGTTGTGGTTTATGTACTTATGTTATTTGACCTATTTTTTGGCTACCTAATTTTCCGTCTTGATTTTAGGGGAATTGAGAAATTGCAGTATCTCAAGTCCATAGGAGCTGATCATGTGATTGACTCGAGCAAGGAGAATGTTATCGAGAGTGCCAAGTCCTTTTTAAAGGCTAGAGGTCTCAAAGGTGTTGATGTTTTATATGATCCTGTTGGGGGCAAACTTACTCAAGATAGTTTGAAACTTCTCAATTGGGGTGCACATATTCTGCTCATTGGATTTGCTAGTGGAGATGTTCCAGTTATTCGAGCAAACATTGCACTTATTAAGGTATGCTAGTACATTGCAAATGATACTAAATTCAAGGCTTGTTTCTTGTTAAAAAAAGTATACCAGTGCACTGAAATATGAAAATGTCTTCAGCTTTATAAGTGGACTTGACTCAATGCTGGATTCCAGTAGTTTCACTGATATGTGCCATAATAGATTGGTCTTTACTTAGAATAGGCATTTCACCTTGACATGCTTTAACTTGTTAAATGAGAGGCGCCACTAAAGCCTGTCGATTCCTGCAACGTTGCATTGAAACTGATTTGATAATCTATCAGTCAGTGCCATGGACAGGAATTCTATAAGTTTGCAATAATATTGTGTATGCATGAAATTTGTAGTACAACCAATCAATGTAAAGCTGTATTTATTTTAGTAAGAAGTTTGTTGATAGCACCTAGGATAGCACTAGAATATGAGATGGCAATATAGGGAAGTCAGCATATTTATACTTCACGGCACTAGAAAAGAACTTCTGTAGTAAGGATACTGCTTACTGATAGAACTGCTTTCTACTGAATTTATGTTTATTAAGACTACAATCTAATTGTGGTGTGATGTTTCAGAACTGGACAATTCATGGTCTTTACTGGGGAAGCTACTTAATTCATCGGCCAGCAGTACTCATTGACTCACTTAACGAACTTCTGTCATGGCTTTCAAAGGGTTTGATAACAGTTCAAATCTCACACACCTACAGGCTCCCTGAGGTAAGCAACATGAAGAAACTTCACAGTAGTTGCGGTGGACTGGAATTTCTCAGTTAGTCATTGATGAACCCCTTGTGGTGCCTGCCATCAGATAATCTACATATCACGATGGCAGAACTTTGTGGTGTGTAAGGATGTTTTGCTAACTAGGGTTCTTAACTTATAGTTGCATTTTTTACATCATTTTACTGCTTAGAAATACATAAAAAAATTGTCTGTGCTTGTGAGAATTGCTAGGCTACTGGAGAATAATATCCAAGATAAAATCATTTCTCCATTGCTATGCGTCAATACCAGGGTCTTGTTTCTAAAATGAAAACTGCTACCAGCAACATTTAACCTAATCTCATGGCTGTCATAGTCTATGTCTTGTAAATGTACATCAAGCCATCAGTAACCTACTCTGCCGTTAATAGTCGATTTACATACTCTTATTAAACGGCTATTGGATTGAGTCCAAAATCACATGTATTTCTCATCTTTTTTGCATGTTTGTCGAGATTTACCATTAATTTTTTGCACAGGCTCATCTCGCTTTTGCTGCCTTGAGAGATAGGAAGGCCGTTGGTAAAGTCATGCTTGTTATGGGCTCGTCAGCGAAATCAAGACTTTGATTCCCCTCGAGTGGGTTTCCCAGGAAAGCTTCGACATCTATTGTGGAATACTTGTGCTTTATCGTTGTGTGATATAAAATCGTCTAAGACAGCGGTAGTGTGCATGCCAATAATTTGGTGTACAGGCGTACAGCCATTCTCGCATAAAAGCCACAAGACAGCCAAATGGTCCATATGTATACATCATGTTTTCATGTGTACCCCCCTGGGACAACTCACTGGTGCGTGTGCAGGCAGTGGTCCGACTAAATGTGTAAACGGACGAAATAAATATCATCACAAGTGTAAGAAGGATGAAGAGACCAAATGGGCTCAAAGAGCCAAGGTCAAACATGTGTAAGAAGGATGTGTAAGAAGGAAGAAATAATACTAAATATTTTCATTTAATCGCTAATGGAAAACATAGAAGAAAAAATTTCAACTGAAACAAGAGAAAGGAACCATAGTGGGAGAAAACAATCTAAAGACAGGACCAGAAGTGGACGAAGATGGCCGCGCCAACCGGCATTGGAGCTACCAGCAGACTGCCAGCGCTAAGCGTTCATCCCCTCGGCAACTCAGAGTCTAGAGGGACTAGGTACTGGGCATCCCAGAGCGCCTGCGCCTCATGGACGTGTAGGCACGGGAGCGTTGACCGAGGATCCATCTCTAGAAAATGCTCCATCGACGGTGGGGATTCGGCTACAGTTTTGACGGTAAAGATTGCGGGCGGGTTGTGTGAAGAATGGCGTCGACGAGGCCGTTTTACCTCCGGCCGCCGCCCTAGATATAACGGGAGAGGGGGGTGGGCATGGTTTAGATGTAGATCTGCAATGGTGATGGACGGCGCGCCTAAATATAGCAAGAAAAGGACGAAAAGCGGTGGAAAGGCGGGAAGGGCATGGCGGGAGAACGCGTTGGCGAGCAATTTTGTCGCCACGTGGCCGGCGACGGGACGATTTTGTCGCCACGTGGCCGGCGACGGGACGATGCTCGGGAGACGAGCCGTCTATCTCAGGGTTAGCCCGCGTTGTTTTCAGCTCTATCCGGCGCCCCTACTTGCCCCCCATGTGTTAGGTTTGGCCTGGGGATGCCGAATGACAAAACGGCTCGCGTCGGCGAGAAAAAAAAAGATTGGAGAAACCGGCTGGGCGTGATTTTGAGCGCCGGCACCTTGCATAGCGCTTTTGGGCGTCTTTAGGGCCCCCGAGTGGAGGTGCTCTTATATTATGGATCTTTTTTTTTGCATAGATCTTATATTATGGATCGGAGGTAGTACAAAGTTCAGGTCCCATTGTAAGATTCTGTTCCTAGAGTGCAATGTAAGCTGCCACTAAGTGCACAAAGTGCCAGTTTCTGAGGTTTGTCCTTGTCTTCTCCCCGGCATCTGAATTTTACCCACGTCTGAAGATCTTGTGGTCAAAGGATCCGATTCTTGACAGCATCACGTCCATCGTGCCCCATAGATTGAACCTAGAAAACAAGAAAAACCCATTGCAATCACATAGACTTAAAACACAAGGCAAAACTATTATTGCAGTCACTCATACTCCCTCCGTTTGGAAATATAAGATGTTTTAGGTTTATGAATGGGATGTATCTAGACACATTTTAGTGTCTAGATTCATTTAAACCATACACTAAAAGGTGTCTAGATACATCTCCTTCATAAACCTAAAACATCTTATATTTCTAAACGGGAGGAGTATATGCTACTGTGGCAAATACTTATTGTGTCACTCTGAATTTATAAGTTCGCTTCAGTTTACATGAAAGTTCCCCGAGTGACAGTTTAATTACTCCATGAAGCAATCGGTGTGCTCGGACCATAGCAATCGGCATGCATGTTTGCAGCGGCTCCGGCCTCCGGCAGAAGCACCTCTGAACAAACTGACGCTTCGGAGGATGCCGCTGTCCAGCTTCATATAGAGCATTGCAATTTGCAATCCCAGTGTGATTAGTTAAGGGTTAAGTGAAGAGGTAAAAAAAAAACAGAGGGCTAACTGTAACTGAAGAACAAACTGGCTTGATGTTGCTTTTTTTCCCCTACTTTGTATTCCTCTATGAGAAACAGAAAGTACATGTTATCTCATCAAAACTCTGCATTGCCACTCCCATGTGGATGTTATTCCTCTCTCTGCTTTCCTAATCATCTGTTCAGGTGTAAGTGGAGACAGCAGCACCAGCGCATGAAATGATTCCTGAAAGCCTGGATCTTTCAGTTGTATACTACTTTTCACTAGTAGTACTGTTACCATGAGTGCATGCAGGTGCACACTGACCCACCCGATAATGCTGCATATAGTGTTAGCTAACCTTGATGTCTTGGTTACTGATTCCCCCTACTACTTATGCTGGTCTCATGCATGATCATTGGCAACACAATTATGGGTTACAGTCTCGATTTCTCGTGTCATGAGGACCAAATGTGTGTAGGGCAGCTCTGGTGTTCCTCGGAGACTGGAACCGACCTGCTGCCGTCGTCACTTGCCAAAAAAAGCTGAGTCGCCACTAAATGTTGTTATCATCCATCCTGTCATGTGTGCACGTTGTCTAAGCACTCACACTGGTACTATGTCGATTCGGCGCACGGGCAGGGGGACATGTTTCAGGCACTTTCAGCGAGGAACTGACGGAACACTGCCTGCCCTCAACGTGACGTACAGATAATTGAAATGTGTGAAATGCCAAGAACATTATTTTTGCGGGTAAAATGCCAAGAACATCAGGCTTGGTGAGATTGGAAAACAGGCATTATTAATCTTAGAGCATCTCCACTCGTTGGGCGAATCCAGGCCTAAATTCGAATCTTTTTTTGACCGGACGAAGCTTGATTTTGGCCTGGGTACGTCCAGTTCCCACTCGTGTACCCAGTCGAGTTCCCACGTTTGGCTAAAATTTAACAAATTTTGACAAACTTTGGGCGAACTTTGGGCGAATATAAACGGTTTTTGGCGAATATGGGCGAACTTTAGGCGATATGGACAAACTATGGGCGAATATGAGCGATACCGACGAACTTTGAGCAAATATGCCCGAATTTTAGGCGAACTTTGGACGAATCTGGTCTATATGAGCGAAATTTGGGCGAATATGGTCGATACGGACAAACTTTGGGCAAATATGCCCGAATTTTGGGCGAACTTTGGACGAATCTGGTCTATATGGGCGAATATGGTCGATACGGACCAACTTTGGGCAAATATGCCCGAATTGCGGGCGAACTTTGGGCGAATCTGGTCTATATGGGCGAAATTTGGGCTAATATGGTCGATACGGACCAACTTTGGGCGAATATGTCCGAATTTTGGGCGAACTTTGGGCGAATCTGGTCTAGATGGGCGAAATTTGGGCTAATATAGTCGATACGGACCAACTTTGGGCGAATATGTCCGAATTTTGGGCGAACTTTGGGCGAATCTGGTCTAGATGGGCGAAATTTGCGCTAATATGGTCGATACGGACCAACTTTGGGCGAATATGTCCGAATTTTGGGCGAACTTTGGGCGAATCTGGTCTGGATGGGCGAAATTTGCGCTAATATGGTCGATACGGACCAACTTTGGGCGAATATGTCCGAATTTTGGGCGAACTTTGGGCGAATCTGGTCTAGATGGGCGAAATTTGGGCTAATATGGTCGATACGGACCAACTTTGGGCGAATATGTCCGAATTTTGGGCGAACTTTGGGCGAATCTGGTCTAGATGGGCGAAATTTGGGCTAATATGATCGATACGGACCAACTTTCGGCGAATATGGGCGAAATTTGGGCGAACTTTGGGCGAATCTGGTCTAGATGGGCGAAATTTGGGCTAATATGGTCGATACGGACCAACTTTGGGCGAATATGTCCGAATTTTGGGCGAACTTTGGGCGAATCTGGTCTAGATGGGCGAAATTTGGGCTAATATGGTCGATACGGACCAACTTTCGGCGAATATGGGCGAAATTTGGGCGAACTTTGGGCGAATCTGGTCTAGATGGGCGAAATTTGGGCTAATATGGTCGATACGGACCAACTTTGGGCGAATATGTCCGAATTTTGGGCGAACTTTGGACGAATCTGGTCTAGATGGGCGAAATTTGGGCTAATATGGTCGATACGGACCAACTTTGGGCGAATATGTCCGAATTTTGGGCGAACTTTGGGCGAATCTGGTCTAGATGGGCGAAATTTGGGCTAATATGGTCGATACGGACCAACTTTGGGTGAATATGTCCGAATTTTGGGCGAACTTTAGGCGAATATGGTCTACATGGACGAACTTTGGGCGAATATGGTCTATTTGGGCGAACTTTCGGCGAATATGGGCGAAATTTGGATAAATAAGGACGAATACATGCTGACTAGGCGGGTCCACTCGTTGAATTTGCTTCGTCGGCGTTCCCAGGGCGTACCCAGGATCCTGGGTTCGGCCTGGATAGGCCAGATCAAAACACGTCAAAATCCGAACGAAAACAGATCCTTGGGTACGCGACTGGGCCAATTTTCGGCGTCTAGACCGAAATTAGACGTCCGGAGCTGCCTCCTAGGTAGGCGAGTGGAGATGCTCTTGCAAAAAAGTAAAAAAGAGTGATGAGCGCAGGAGGATGGGGCGAGGTAGAGTTAAAATGATGAGTCATGTCAGCAAATTGTTGGATGATGTCGGTGGGAGATCTCTGAGGACAGATACGCCTGAAGAAGGAACATGGCAGAGCACATCAGGGACTTGACCAGACTCCCGAAGAAAAAGACATTTGGCCAAGGAAGAAACAACTCCAGTAGAAACCGTCAGGCTATCTGCTAGCTAGCTAGGTGGCTCAAGTGAGAATGAGAGCTACTATGCATATAGCCACGTAGGTTCAGGGGAGCTATCTGCATCTAGGATGAGGTGGAGCATGAGAGCATGATTGCAGCCCCATTCCATCCTCCATGAGCATGATCCATCAAAGCCGGACCACCCCACACCACATGGAGAAGAAAGAACATGGATGGGATGGAGACGGTTCGTTTCGTATCGTTCCTCCCTGACCGATCGCCGGATGAATCCAGCGGCCTTGTCATATATGGTTAGTATGATGTCATGATCACAGATAATTAAGATGGGATTAATGCCGGACACACGTCGTTCAGTGCAATGCCGGGAAACGCCTCGATCGATCAGCTGGACTCTGGAGCAAGAATTCTGAATTCCGGCCTTCCATCTCGGATGGCGATGGAGACACATGATTTGAACTTGAACAAAGTCGGAGGAGCACGGCCGCTGTACTGTACTGTACGTGCGTGTAATTCTTTATGTAGTATACTCAATTGAACAAAGTGGTACCTGTAGCACGCAGTAGTATAGTATTCGGTGGTTTGCCGTATAGCTTGCGTAACCGAAATATGCCTTCGTATCGTTCCTTTTGAGACCGGCAATGGCGGCAGCAGGAGAATACCTCGATCGTGCTCCATCCATACTGTATTACACGCACTGAAATCCACAACAGATACACAGCCTAATTTAAGTGCAAGTGCCATTTGTTTGTTCATCAGAACAATTAGTAACCAAAAGCGAGCGAGCAGAAAGCGTGGAGGGAATCCAAGCTTACCAAAGGGCAAAGGCCTAGGAAAGGGCAAAAGAGGTTGCGTGCACAGCACCAGCAGCAGGAAACTTCCCCTTGGAACGAACAGCAAGGAGAAAAAGAACCGCCAAGCCCATGATGGACACTGTGTGTTGGCTGAATGCACTCTGCTGCCCAGACTCGGGGCGCTCTACTCGAAAAGGCATCCTCTTCTCTCATTGTACTAGCAGATTGAAGGACGCAAAAGGCATGCCACGGACCGGTTGATTCCTCCGCTGCCATGAGCCAAGTGTAAGAGCATCTTCACCGGAACAACCTAAATCGATCCGAGCCGATCCGATGTTTCTGGGCCCTCGCGCCTGTGGCACGTAAATCTCTACCGAAGACACCTAAACGCGATCCAACCTGTTCGTTTTAGTTTGTCTGGGTCGAGCCACCGACGCTTTTGGATCGTCCTCCGGCGTGTCCAATAATATGATTCAAATTGTTTTATTTTATTTGGTCAGCCTAAGAGAGAAGAAGACTCATAGTGTGACTGCCAACAAGCCGGTATGCTACAATAACCGGACGTGTCAGCGTTCGTGTCTGTCTAGACAAACCCATCCAGACATCAGATTTGGGTCCGGCCCGAGTTAGTCTGTATGGGTCGTCCCGTTGGAACGTCTCGCACGTCCGCGCGGACAGATTAGGACTCGAGCAGGTTAGGTCTCCCTGGTGGAGATGCCCTAAGCCGTTGGCCCGTGGCACATAAGCCGCTCTTTTCCCTCCAAACCCTTTCCCAAAATATTGTCAACGACCGGGAAGCTCTATCTAGCGATGAAGACCGCCGCCACCACAACCTGGAGCGATCACCCGAGTCATCAAAGCGCGCAAGTTAGAGAGAGGTCGTCAAGGGTCAGGCGCTGGATGCTAGGCTCGAAGCCGAACGGGAGAGAGAGTCCGAGCACATCTTCGCCATTCGGACCGAGGCCAAAGCCGACACGCTGGCCAGACAAGTCGTCGCCTAGGTCATCATCTAGTTGAACCAGGAGGTGCTCGTTGTGTACCTCTTGGCTCTGCCTGGCCATGCATGTCGTGGTCGGCACGTTCTCGACTAGCTCAGTCTCGGTATGTGCCGAGTGAAATAGCAAACTAGCGAGCACTGGACAAAATGGCCATCACGGAACGTTTGGGTCTGGCCAAGCGCACTGCACTGGCTTACCGTACATCGACCCATTTCTTGTTCATTGGCCGCCCCGGACCTTTCAGGACACGTTAGACGTCTGGAATGAGTCGTGCCGCTAGAGATGCCATCTCCAGCGGGAAGGCCCATTTCAGAAACGAATTGTGTCCAATTTAGTCTGCATGGGTCTGGCCCGCGTATAGAAAACTGGGTCTTTTTTGTCCTGGTCTGTTTGCCGTGGGAAGGGGGCGCCTCCAGCAGGCCGATCCATTTGACCTTTCCCACACCATCAAGTTATCGGCGTTATAACTACTGCACGTCGCATTGGCCACAACCGTGGCAGCTTACCGCCTAGCCACTTCTTTTCCCTGTGATTTGTTCCTACGCAGACAATGGATTGGCATGCGCGGCTAGCTTTCGTTCTTCTTAGGCCATGAGCTATAAGAAAAAAAGGCAGCACTGGGCGGTCAAAACCTAGCCAGTTCGCCACCAATGCCTCGTGGCAAGATCAACACCTAGGACAGGATCAACACAATGGGGCACGAGGCCGCGAGTGGTTCCCGACAGGGGTGGACCACACATAGAGGCAGGCGACGACGAGGTGGGCGTGCCAGACATCAGCGACGAGCAGCGGCTTGCTCGCGTCTTTCCACACCGCACAATCGACCCCACTAGCCGCCATTTCATGGTTGGCAAGCGGAAGGCCTTGCAAACCTGTTTAAGTTTATTAATGCGGTTTTTCTATATAACAGCTGCTTGTTACTTTGCTTTGTTCGGCGGGTTAGACATGCCAACGATACAAACGGGTAGCCAGCGAGGCAACTCCCAGACGTGGCACCTACCGACCAGTCCGATCGGGCAGCCAGCTCAATACAAAAGTTTAAATTCAAAAAGTTTTACAGCTTAAACCATTTATCCGATTAAAAATCCCTTTTCACCGCTGGACTACTCGCGACGAGATCTTCGAAACTAGATCCTATACTGATATGTTTTGACAACTTTTTTTTTAGACCAAAAAGTTACCCATCCCGTTATATGTTCGTTACCCACGATATAACAGGTAAATAACCCTTCTTTTTAAGTAGAGATGTGTGATGTACTTTTTTCATGTAGTATAAAACTACTGATATTATTAGTACTTATTGTGTGGCGAGCGTTCGGACAGACGTCTTACAGGACAGCGCATCCGATTCGGATCGAATGGCCCATACAAAAAGTATACTCCCGTGAGCACCCATGATTTACTCCTTTCCTCGGCGGAGCACCCCCTCTATGCACTTTCTCTCTCCCGACCCCTGCCCGTGCCGCCGACGCCCGTCCCTCCTTCGTCGCCGAGGCCCGTCACCGGCGCTCCCTCCCAACCTCGCCCCTCAGCTCGATCCAGTTTCTCTCGTGCTTGCGTCGTCGTTGGCTCTACCTCCCAACCTCTGTGTCATCTCCCGGCGCCGGAGCTGTTGCGCGTGCATTATCCGGGAAATGAAGAGGAGTTCTGTGCCATCTTCCGATGCGGCTTCCGGGCCCGGCAACCGTCGGTACGGTTAGCTTTAGTGTTAACAGGTGGATAACTTTAGTACTACTAGATGGTTAACTAATACATACTAGGATGTACAATTTTTTGTTATATAGCACGGGGTAAGTTCAGCGCCAATATATGGATAACTTGAATGTTAACAAGTGGATAACTTTAGTGTTAATAGATGGATAACCTATACATATTAGTATGTGTTACTTTTGTTATAGCATGGTGTGAGTTTAGTGCTGAGATATGGGTAACTTTAGTGCTAACATATGGATAACTTTTAGGAATAACATGTGGGTAACTTATACTAGAATGGATAAGTTTAGGGCCAGTAGTTGGATAACTTTAGTGTTAACATGTGGGTAACTTTTACATACTGCGGTGTGTAAATAGAGCATGTGGAATAGCTTATGGATGACTTCAATGTTAATAGGTGGGTCACTTGTTTCTTATAGCAGGGCGTGAGTTTGGTGTTAACAGGGGTAGCTTTTATGCTAAGGGTGGATAACTTTAGTGCTAATAGGTGGGTAACCTATATATATTAGTATGTGTTACTTTTGCTATAGCATGGTGTGAGTTTAATGCTAAGATATGGGTAACTTTAGTGCTAACATATGGATAACTTTTAGGAATAACATGTGGGTAACTTATACTAGAATGGATAAGTTTAGGGTCAGTAGTTGGATAACTTTAGTGTTAACAGGTGGAACTTTTACATACTACGGTATGTAAATAGAGCATATGGAATAGCTTATGGATGACTTCAATATTAATAGGTGGGTCACTTGTTTCTTATAGCAGGGCATGAGTTTGGTGTTAACAGGGGTAGCTTTTAGTGCTAAGGGTGGATAACTTTAGTGCTAATAGGTGGGTAACCTATACATATTAGTATGTGTTACTTTTGCTATAGCATGAGGTGAGTTTAGTGCTAAGATATGGGTAACTTAGTACTAATGGATGGATAACTTTTAGAAATAACATGTGGATAACTTATACTAGAATGGATAAGTTTAGAGCCAGTAGTTGGATAACTTTAATGTTAACAGATGGATAATTTTTACATACAGCAATATGTAAATAGAGCATATGGAGTAGCTATCTAATATGTTCAGGGGGTAACTCTTAAATACCGAGGTATGTAAATATTGTAGCCGCCCCTTTCCTATAACCCTACCTCCCATGTGCGGCAGCGCCGCCCCGCCCCTAGGAGTCCCTCCCTGCCAACCTTGACCCCCCTCTCGCACCTTCCTACTCTGCTGCTGACACCGCCGAGGACGTCGGCGGGCTAAGCTCGTGAGGTGAGGAGGATGCGGCGGTGTCGACAATTTCCTATGTCAGCGGAAACTCGAGGAGGAGGTGGCGTCCATCTTTCCCCTCTCCACTGAGGTCTTGCGGGGTGGTGGCGGCCAGACGGATCTCTGACGGTCGTTTGGGGTGGGTGGCGTGGAGATGTCCGCGGTAGTTTTGTATTACATGCAAAAAAATGCATTCATACAACTGTTTAAAAGGGGTGGGTTATTTACTTGTTATACGGTGGGTAATTTATATCCAACAGTGTAGGTAACTTTTGGGTCCAAAAAAAGTTGTCAAAACATATCGACATGGGATCTAGTTTTGAAGATCTCGTCACGAATGGTCTAATAGTGAAAACGGAATTTTAATCGGATTAACGCTTTGAGCAACAAAACATTTTGAATTCGAGATTTTTATTGAGCTTGACAGGTCCATTCGTCGTTAGAGTCACATGTATACCTGCATCTGTGCCTCGCCCGCGTGCGACCGCGCTCGTTCTGTCGTATGGATTAGAAGCGAGCCAACCAGATCGCTAAAACTGGCAGGCGCCAGTCGCGTAGACGCGTTCTTATTAATGTGCCATTGACATGTAGGGCCGGTGAGCCAACGCACCGTCAAGGTTGGACACGGGTGCTTTCCACGATGCGACCGGTCAGACGCATCCTGGCCTAAATTTGAGACCGGAATGAGTCGGTTTAGACATAACTAGTCGTTTGGGTCGCACCGTTGGACCTGGTTTTGGGCGATCCTCCTATCCGTCCGGAACGATTCAGACAAGCATAGGTCGTTTGGATCACGCCTCTGGATACCCTAACCGAAGAGCTAGCACGTTCTGAACTGAATGTAGCAGTATCGTGAGCTGTTTTCTAGGTCACTAGTGGCAGTGTGTGGAACACAACACCATGTCCAATAAGCAGGATGATGGGGGTTAACATTACTTGCTTAGTTTCGAGAAGAACCGCCCGATCGATGTTGTCGTCTTCCCATCGGAAACCCTGCGATGGCGCGCACGCACACGCGGACCTCGCCGTGCCGTACGCGCGCGCCCATAACACGCACGCACACCAGTACACCACTCTCTGCTAGTCTGCCACCACCTCTTTTATCCTTTGCATGCAGGTCCATGGAAAACATGATGCAGGCTGCAACTGCAAACCCCTGCCATGGCCAGGCCACTAACGGCGATAGTGCACCACCAGGCCACCACCACTCGGCCAGGCAGGTAAACAGTCCAGTCATTCAGATACTGGTACTACGACAGTGTGTCTTGTCCTGACAACACCCAGAAAACGGCACGGAACAGATGGGATGCAAGATCATGTCTAGTGTTCAGTTACTAAGATAATTTCGTTGTGCAAACATATTCCTCGATCATGTGCGGTGCTAGTGGGAGAATAATTTGGGGTCGTCACCCATGACCATGACCATGAGCAAACCACGCAGCATAATGATGGGGAATAATATATGTGTGCTCTCTCTCTCTCGGATGGATCTCCTGGAGATTTTTTTCTTTTGCATCGTAGTATGGCATGTGCATTCGGTTCAGGGCCGGTCAGTAAATTTAAAACAGGATTGGCTCGTGGCATGTTCCACTCCTTTCTTTGATCTCAATGCCCGAGGGAGGTCTCATGCCCCAGACGTACGGATTCAGTAACCAATTCAATCCCCCAAGTCCCAAAGTTTCATTAGCAGCTACTAATTCAATCCCCCAAGTACCCAGTGTTCCTATATTTCGCAAAAAAAAATAGTACCCAGTGTTCCTAGGACAGTGGTCATTCACCTCCAAGTTAAACATGGTTATGGGCTTATGACGCAATGCCATGCTAGATACTACCAGAGCATCCCCACTCGCCGTGCGATCCTAGACCAAAATTCGGACTAAATTTTGGTCGGACAAAACTTGATTTCGGCTGGAAACGCCGAGTTTCCCACTCGCAGACCGAGTTCCCGCGTTCGGCTAAGTTTCATATGAGTTTGGCAAATTCAGACGAATTTCATTAAACATGGGTGAATATAGACGGATTACATCGAATTTAAACTACATTACTAGATAATAAACTAAAAACATTAAAATGGCCGCCGCCGTCGCCTTCGCCGATGTCGTCGCCGCTTCTACATGACAAAGTTGCCGTAGAAGGACGTGTAGCCGGGATCAGCCCTGCCAACGTCCTCGCCGCCGTCGTTGTCGTCGTCGCTCGGCGGCTATGACGGGCGGGAGCTCCCCTGGGCGGCGTCACTGCACCTCCACAGCTGGTAGGAGGGGCCGGCTTCGTCGTCGGCATCGTCGAGGACGACGAGCGACGCGCCCTGGTAGGCGAGAACGCGGCCAGACCAGGCCTGGCATTCGGCCTCCTGCTGCAGGCGGTGGACGCGCCGTTGCTCCGTCTTCTCCCAGTCCGCTCTGGACCATTCGAGTATGACCGGCGAGGACGGCTCCATCGGCGGCTGCGGCGCCGCCTCCCGGAGGGACTCCTCCATCACCATCTTCATGGCGAATGCGTCCTCGTCGACTGGCACCGCCCAGTCCAGCGGCTCTGACTTCAGCCTGCGAAGGCGGAGACGGCCGGTGGGCGCGTCGGAGCGCGTGCTTCTTTGACGACGATGCGGCGCGAGCTGCTCCTCGGCGGTGACCGGACCGGCGTCTCCGGCCCACTTAACGGGCCGGAGCAGCGACGAAGCCACCGACGCGAAGCCCGACGAGTGGGAGGCCGAAGCGAAGGACGAAGAGGAGAGGTTGGCCATCCTCCTCGGCAGCCAGTTGGCCAGAGGATGGCGCCTCGCCCTTGCTGACGTCGTGGGGTTGCGGGGGAAGCCGAGGCGGGGCTCGTTGCCGGCGTGGATGTGCTCCAGCACGGCGGCGAGGGTGCGCCCGGGAGCGCTCCACTAGCGGCAGCGCCTAGCCGCGTTGTTCCTCTTCGGCGGCGAGTCCGACGACCCCTCGTGGCGGGCGAGCGCCTGCCGCCGGACGGCGAGGTACTGTTCCCAGACCACGCGGTTGCCCGGATCCTCGGCGAGGTCTGGGTCATCCATGGAAGCGATGGCCGCATGGATCTCGTCGTCGAGCTCCTCGGGCTTCGGCTCCGGCGGAATCGGGATCCTACCGGCGCTGAGCCTCCAGCCGGACGGGAGGCGGATGTTTGGCGGTGCCATGTAGCCTGCCTCGTACAACATGCGGTCTTCCCATGGCTGGAGGGTGTGGCGGCCAAAGCCATTCGCCGCCGCGCCGTCGCCGGGGTACCTTTTTCCCATGGTGTGAAGTGTGGGAGTGCTGGAGCTGGGAAGCTGTGGAGGGGGAAGTGAGGAGCGTTGGAAGTGAGTGAAATGAGCCGGTGAAGTCGCCGGATTATATAGGCCGAAGGGGGCGGCGAGGGCGGGAGGGGTGTAGCGGCGCATGAGGAAAAAACGGAAACGACGGGAAGTTAGTGCCCGCTGGTCCGTCGCGGGAGCCGAGGGGGCGGCGGTGACGCGGCATTACGGCGACGCGTTGCCGACGCGATGGACAATTATTGCCCAGTGGTCGTCGCGTGATTACGAGGAGGACGAGACTTGGCTTCCATCGCTAATTGGGCGGGTCCACACGTTGCTTCGCTTCGTCCGGCGTTTGCAGGGCGTTCCCGGAATCCTCGAAATTGGCTGGAAAGCTCAAATTAAAGTTGGTTTAAATCCAAATGAAAAGAGGTTCCTTAAAATACGACTGAACCGATTTCAACGTCCGTACTAAAATTCGGGTTCGGATCGGTGTACTGAAAATGCTAGCGGAGATGCTTTAATCCACGCAGCCAGTAGTTAAGTAAGCTAACCAATGCATTTCCCTTCCACTCTAGCTCTGGCTGGCTGGCCGGCTCCTTTCTTCTTCGTCTCCCCACAAAGCATAAAGCGGCAGGGCCGGCGAGCGAGCCGGCCACTCGCTTTAGATGAGAGCCATCATCCATCCCATCCAGCACCATCATAACACTCACAGCTCCTCCTCCTCCTCAAGTCACACTCACATCTGATCTCCATCTTTCTGTCACAAATCCACGCTCGCTACGAAATCAGCTTCTTCAGTGCGTGGCAATGGTGGAACCGGGCAGATCAGCACCCAAGAAGACCACCACCTCTACCATCACCACGAGGAAGAAGAAGCTACCTGCAACTGCGACGGCAGCCACCAAGCCGGACAAGGAGAAACCAGCAGCAGACGGCGGCAAGAAGCAGAGCAGCACAGGTGCAGAGCTTGCCGCTGCCGCGGAGAGCCCTTCCTACAGGCTCGCTCTGCGGAGCCTCTTCTCCTGCAGGAACAGCCACGCCGCGCAACACCACCGCGGCAACGGCACCCCGCCGCCGCCCACCGTGGACGCCCCTGCCAACGCTGCCAGAAATCACAAGAAGAACAAGCAGCCGCCGCTCGGATGCAGCTCTGCCTCCATCTGCAAGCTCCGGGACGCCAGCGCCAGCCCCAGGCGGGTCATGGTGCACAGGCAGGAGGACGCCGCGCCGGCCGCCGAGCCGTGCAAGCGGCGAGCGTCGGTGAGCGGCGGCGGCGGGAGCGAGCGGCGCGTGAAGAAGCCCCTTCAGCAGCAGCAGAGCGAGCCGGCGGGCGTGGGATCCTCGTCGAGGCACTGGGGGTCGTCGACGTCGTCGTCCTCGTCGACGGCGGGCGGGGGCGGGTCGTCCTTCAGGCTGCGGAGGCTGTCGGGGTGCTACGAGTGCCACATGGTGGTGGACCCCGTCAACGGCAGCGCCTCCATGAGGGCCGCCATCTTCCCCTGCCCCGACTGCGGCGACGTCTTCGTCAGGGCCGAGAGCCTCCAACTCCATCAGTCCACCAGGCACGCAGGTACCGTGATACTACATTAATGTCGGCCGCCATTACAGCGGTACTCGTGCTTCTCCCTTCTATTCTCTTGCCGATTCTTCGGTTGCTGTCAGAACACTGAACACACATACACTGTATCTCCATGGTTTCCTTTTTAGATTTTGTGGTAGATAAGATTACTGCGCCTGCCTACATCTATGCCCATGCTTAGCTGAAGCTTTAGGAATGAGTTTATGCATGGTCAGCAGCAGGTTTGGTGCTCCTCTGTTTCTACTTTGTCTACTGATGGTGCTGTGTGAAAGTGAGAGTTGCATGATGGTGTGCTTTTAATTATTCCTGCTAATAGTTCTACTTTTGATGATGATGGTCTCTAATCACTGTGGGGAGCATGCAGCAAAGCCGTTTTGACAATATCTTATGCATTGATCTACTGTAGACACATGAAAAGATTGTTCCTTTCATCATGGCCGACAGTTTTCGGTGAAATTTGACCAGAACAGTTACTGAACATTGATTCAGACAATTGATTTACTGAAGCTAAATAATTAATCCACTAATCTAGTAGTGACATGAACATTTTCAGTAATAGTAAAAACATCTTTTTTGCTTGACCGATAATGTGCAGTGTCGGAGCTTGGTGTGGAGGACACGAGCCGGAACATCATCGAGATCATCTTCCAGTCGAGCTGGCTGAAGAAGCAGAACCCCGTGTGCGCCGTGGACCGCATCCTCAAGGTGCACAACGCGCCCGCCGTCCTGGCCCGCTTCGAGGCCTACCGCGACGCCGTCAAGGCCAAGGCACTCGCCCACGCCGGCGCCGGCGCCGGCGCGCGGTGCACCGCCGACGGCAACGAGCTGCTCCGCTTCCACTGCGCGCCGCTCGCGTGCTCGCTCGGCGCGCACGGGGCCACCCACCTCTGCGACGCCGCGGCCTGCGTCGCGTGCGGCATCGTCCGGGACGGCTTCGCCAAGGGGCGCGGGGTGCGGACCATGGCGACCAGCGGCCGCGCGCACGACGCGGTTGAGGAGGGTGAGCATGCTGGGGAGCGTAGGGCGATGCTGGTGTGCCGTGTCATCGCCGGGCGGGTGAAGCGCGCGGTGCCGGCGCCCTGCCAGGGGACGGAGGAGGCGGCGGCGGAGGAGACGACGGAGGATGCGTCGGAGGAGGAGTACGACTCGGTGGCGCGGACGGCGGGGGTGTACTCGAGCCTGGACGAGCTGGAGGTGTTCAACCCGAGGGCCATACTGCCATGCTTCGTCGTCGTCTACAAGGCGTGATCAGCTCAGCGCCATTAGTTCTCGTAGCTAGCTTCTTCAGGAAATTCCTTCCTGTCTTGGTCGATTTGTTCCTGTCTTAGTGATGATGTTACAGACTATCCTACTAATGTAGACTGTAGACTGAAGTAGCAGTAGCCCCGAGTCACTTGTCGATTGGATTATGTGGATGCTTCGCTGGCACAATTGATCACTCGTCAGTTTTGCATGTACGCGATATTAATGTACTCTTAACTAGAGCTTAATTGCAGCTACGGCCTACCGTAGCAGAGATCTTGTCGATTGACTGGAGCAAGGAGCAGCTCACTGCTCGCCGTCGGTGGATGCAGGAGGAAGAATGCATGCATACCTCTAGCTCTAGGACCTTGGATGTTAATTCCAATTTATGTACTTTCTCCGTTTACAAATAACTGATTTGAGTTCGTCCCCTCTCTAGTAAGTGAATGGGATTTTGGTAAACCTTATTTCGACGTTTGTTCACTCAAATAGGGGCTCATGCCCAAATCATGATGATTGGTGAGCCAGGCCAAACACACAAACGTTCTTGTCGTTGTTTTCTACTTTTTCTCTCCATAATTCATATTTCAAATTTTTCTGTTATTATTGTTTCTTTTTCTTAGATGCATGAACATTTTTATGGTTTCTTCTATGATAGAGAGTAATCGACTCTGGCAGTGCCTCCTAAGCATACAACGGATCTAGGCACCTTCTCCTAAAAAGACGAGTGGAAAATATTTCAGGTACTGAAGAGAACTCTGAAGAACAAGGAATGGGGAGTCGAACTAATTCAGCTAGACATGATAGATCTTATGCTCATATGGCTGCTAACACTATATCTAAAGAGGAATCTGAAGAGGATAGTGGGATGGATAATGAACTGCTAATTGATACTTTGGAAAGGGAGAATGAGGCTTTACACAAAAATGATGGTGTGATTCATCAGAATAAATGCTGGTTCCTTACTCTTTCGATGCTAACAATGGAACTCGTTCAAAGAGATATTATCTTCTGTATCTTTGCCTTATAGTCAAACTCTTGTTGCTGATGTTTGGCCTCCATTGCCGAATGTTACTGAAGACTCCAATTTTCCTATGGTGGGATCTCCTGGTTATGTTGTTCAATCTCCTGATTCATATCCGAGTGCAGATGTTGATCCTGTTAATGGGAATCATGTGAATATTTAGAGGCCAAGATTTATCTCTTGGCTACAAGCTCATGTGAATGAAACAATCCTAGACAAGGCAGTATTGTGTCCAAGAAAAGAAATATTGAAGGTACTTAATCAATTCCTTTTAACCCCCTTCATCAAATTCTTTTGGAGTCCTTCCCAATCATGATATTATGTTGAGAGCTTCTGTGATGGGGTTGAATTTACCTGATGATAGTTTTGTTGTTGTTAATTTTATTAGAGAATTTGAACTAGCAAGAAATGAGTTAGATGAGAAAATTATTCCTGAAACTTCTCCTGTGAATACCTTGTTAATTTATTGGAAATAATACTAGGCAGTCAACTCTTTTATACATGGAATGGATGCTAGATTATGATGTTGATAACAAGCCTTATACTATAGTGGAAAGTAAAAAAACAAAGAAATTTGCGTAGGAAAAGTGTGATGACTATTTATAGTCTTGTAACTAGAAGCCAAAAGAAAATAACAAAGGAAAAGGACTGCTCTAACGAGGAACCTGGTAGGGCTGTTATAAATAGAAGTTGTTACAAATAGAAGCATACCCAATCATCATGAATGAAAGGTGCTATTTGAAATTTTAGAGGAGTGGGCAAATGGGGATGGTAACATGTATTAAAAATATGATGCATGATTATTCCTTAGATTTTATTTGTATTCAAGAAAATATGAAAAAATACTATAAAAAATTCTTTAGAAAACCTCACCCTAGTAATTGTTACTTTTAGAAATGGTCTCCTTCTACGCAGAAATCTAGGAGTGTTCTAACGAGAATTATACATATTCTCTTGAAGTGGGTGCATTTAAAGATAGAAGGTTTATGTTAAAGAATCCTTCTATGGGATAAGAAAGAAAAAGTAACTAGGCTTTGATAGTTGTTTGTGGTGTTGCTAAGGAAGATTTAAAAATTGACTTATTATCTGGCTTTGTTTTGTCATGAAATTCATGTCTTATATCATTGGAGGTGACTTCAATAATTTGAGGCATTATGAGGAGAAAAATATTAATTTTGCCAATTCTCATTATTTGATTTCTTCAATTCCATAATCGATATTATTTGGGGTTGATGAGAAGTTTTATAGGGGACATATACTTGGTCTAATAAACATGGTACATCTACTTTGGAGAAATTGGATAGGATTTTAATATCTCCTGATTGGGAAGATATTTTCCCTTTAGTTTCGATTACAAAATTGGTGAGGGATATTTATGATCATAATGTTTTATTACTTGATTCTAGTAATCAAGTCCCAATTATCAAAGATTCTAGGGAATTTAGTTTCGAGATCTCGTGGCTTAAGAAAGACAAGTTCCTTCCCTTTGTGGCCGAAATCTGGACCCTTTTCGCTAGATCACATGCATGTCCTATTCCTCATTCGTATCCTTCAGCTTCCTATTTCCTCTTGTAAAAATGTGTATAGTTATGATCCCATTGATGTACTTAACATTACATTGAACAGATTCAAAAAATATTTCAAAGGTTGGGGGTCTAATCTCATTGGGCACAATAAAAAAGAAACTAGAAATTAAATAAGAATTACCTCTTATAGAAAAATGGAAGAGGAAGATGAGAAGTCTGCTCATCTTTATGATAGAAAAAATTGATATTATATTGCTTTGTTATAGCTATATGCTAATAAAGAATTACAATGGCTAAAAAATCACATAAAAAATAATTGTTGGAAGAGGAACAAAATACTATTTATTTTCATAGAGTTACTAATGGTAGAAAGAAGAAAAATACTATGTTTGTGCTTAAAAATGTGGTGTGGATACTGAGGGAACTGATAATTTGTCGGAACATGCAACCGCTTATTACAAAACCTTTTTGGTCTAGCCCCTAGTAGTTTGTTTCCGAATGATATTGAGATGTGGAGTCCTCATGAAAGATTATTTGATCAAGATAACAAAATATTATGCAAACCATTTTTTATGGATGAAATTAAAAATTCCTTATTTTCAATGAAACATAATAAATCCCCTGTTCCATATAATATCCATGTTAATTTTTATCAAAGATAGTTAAACGGGATGTTATGAATATTTTTACTGCCTTCCATGCTAGGGTTTGGATATTCAGCATTTGAATTATGACATTATTACCTTGTTGCCAAAAGTCTCTAGGCTAATAAAATTAATCAGTATAGACCCATATGTCCTTGAGATGTATCTACAAGTTGTTGACAAAAGTTTAACCATTTGAGTTCAGCCTTTTGCGACTAAATTGATCAGTATTAACCAAAGTGCTTTCATAAATAAAAGGAATATTATGGATGGCATAATGTCGTTGAATGAATTTCTCCATCATATGCCATGTGAAAAAGAAAACGGGTATCATTCCAAAAAATAAATTTCGAGAAGACCTATGATAATGTCAATTGGGATTCCCTCCTTCGTTGTTTTGCTACTAAAGGCTGTAGTCAAACTTTGTGTGGAAAAATCATGCATAATGTGGTAGTTGTTGTGAAAATTAACAATAAGTTGGAACTTATTTCCAAATTGCAAAATGGGTAAGGCAAGGGGATCCCTTGTCCCCTATTATTTTCAATTATATTAGAGTGTGGATTTCCTGCCACGGGGGATAGCTGCCCCCCTAGCCTACACCGTATGATTCGTGTTGAGATATGAACAAGAATTTGGCTGTCATTTGTTGTGTTGCCGGAGATGTGGTACTAATTGGTGATTAGAGTTTGCTTAGACCGTGCCTTGTCAATAGTCTGCATTCACTGCCTTGGGTGGCGTTGTGCATGTACAGAGCATGGAAGTCTGTGTTTTTGTCATTATGTTGTTTTCTCTGTGTCACCCTGTGTCAACTACATGTGTCCCAAGTGTAGACAATGCTAGCTAGTACAAGCATGTAACAAAACGATGTGCTTGGAAACACACGACTAGTGCTTACTTAGAAGTACCATTGGCTGTATATTAAGCCGTGTAGCCATCTCCCAATGGTCCTACTCCTAAATGCGAGCTAGCATCCTAGTTTTTGTTACCTTTGTTAGTTCTTGATTATTGCATGCTTTAACTAACTCTCCTTCATTTACCTCATCCCCCATCTCCTTGATTATTCCAATAGTTGATAAGTTTTTAGACTTTTTTCCCGCGGACTGTGGCGAGTTGTTGTGAGCACGCCACATTAGTTCGTGTTGTACTGGCTTGTAGCATTCTAGTAGTGGCACGGCTCAGGAAAACATGTACTATTCGCATGATGAACTATTGACTCGTGATAAATCTCGGGTCGGGGTTTAAGATGTTATACAAGGCATCGGATTGCTTTGTTAGCAAGTACTCCAATCGGTACTTCAATCAGTACCATGGTAACGATGTAGCCTACGTTTAGGATTTTTGAGCCGGAGAACTAAGGCAACAATACCAAGACAGCTAGTCCTATCTTAGGGCATGGATGTTTCACCTCCCAAGGCTATACACACCTAGCCCTTGTGTTTGATTCAGTTCATATGAAATCCCATCATGCTGGATGCATCAATCTAGTCAAGAAAAGTATACTGTGAGGGGCTTGTTCATGCATGTGAACATGGCAGTACGCTCCCAACAAAAATGCAGCATGCACGCACAGAAGCCCCATCACAACCCTCGTGATCTGTACTGTCATTGTTGCGCATACAAGAGTAAATCGCTCACGTAGCGTGTCAGTTTTAACGTGTCATTTTGTGCGCATGTAGCAAGACAAAGTACATGTATATTGAGGAGACATTTTTACGCATGCAGCGTGTCAGTTGTACAATATCGTTGTTGTATCATGTCAGTTGTATTACATACTGCTCAATTAAACTGTCTAGCTTATGGTTGTTTTGCATGTATCTCAGTGCACAAGCTGGCGGGCATCCAACAGGGGGCAGCTATCCCCCTGGGCAGCATACTATTTCCCATTATATTATTGAGTGTTTATAAAAAATGGTGACTAGAACTCAAGTATTTTTTTGTTGACGAGTTTGATACCTGAACCAATTGAAAATGGTGTGGATACTATGCAATACGCGGATGACACAGTTCTTTGCATTACTCATGATCCAGATGTGGCCTTGAATCTGAAACTTTAATTATGTTTGAGCTTATGCCATCTTTGAAGATTATTTTTTTAGAAAACTGAGATGTTTATGATTGGTGGGGATAACAATGTGAAATAAATTCACTCTTTGATGTTTGGTTGCCAAATTGGTACTTTACCTATGGAATATTTGGGTGTGCTTGTGTTATTTGGAAACTTGAAAATTGCTGATTTAGAGATTTTAGATGCAAAGTTTGACAAAAGTTGGATGCCTAGATAGGAGATGCAACCACTTTAGGTGGAGATTTACCCTATGCAATTTGTTTCAGGTGGAAGTTTGTCAAAACTTGAAGCTTTTGTCTATCTCATT
The DNA here is from genome assembly GCA_916181665.1 of Avena sativa. Taxonomy (NCBI): domain Eukaryota; kingdom Viridiplantae; phylum Streptophyta; class Magnoliopsida; order Poales; family Poaceae; genus Avena; species Avena sativa. Next base: position 375,731,921 of record OV702279.1, on the reverse strand, counting down.
TACCCTATTATATCATGCCTAAGTTTTGCTGAATAAAACTTTATCACAAACATAGAAGAAGATTTTTCTGGCATGGGAAAAACGCAAAAAATGCTATTACATGGTGAAATGGAGTAGGGTCTATAGATCTAAAAATAAAGGTGGTTTGGCAGTGAAAGATATTAAAAATATAATATCAGTTTGCTTTGTAAATGGGTAAAATTTGACACTTAAGATGGCATGTGGAAGAAAAATATTAGGGCCAACTATTTGCATAAGAAAAAGAATGTTGCTACGATAAAACCTCACTTTAATGACTCCCCTTGTTGGAAGACTTTGCTAAAGGTAAAAGACATTTATTTTGCTGGTAGACATATTAGCTTGAAGAGAGGCAATCTAATCAGATTATGAAAATACTGTATGTGAGAAGTTTCCCGAGTTGTTCTCTATTCGACAAGATTTGATAAAAAAATCTAACTTATGATTGGGAGAACCCTTAGAGGTGAGATTCTTGAGCAATAGAAATCTATTATTGTGTTGGTTCAGTCAAGTGTGGTGCCCCCGGAATCTGATGTGATATCCTAGTCCTTAAACAAAAAGGGGACTTTCTCCACTAAGTTAATCTAGAAATGAATGGAAAAATATATGTCCAGTTCAAACTTTAAGTGGATCTAGGAGACAGAACTACCTCCCAAAATCAAAATTTTCATGTGGCAAATCTTTCAGAATGCCATTCTTACAAGAGACAACGGGAGAGGGAGAAAATGGACTTGTTCTCCTTTATGCTCCTTCTACAAACAAAATGAGATTATGTACATCTTTTTTTTTGCATGCACTATTGCTAGATGTGTTTGGGGTGGCGGGTGTTGTGCTTGGTACTAACAATGTACCTAATTCTCTGTGGCAAGCTTTTTTTTGGTTTCATTCTTTCTTGCCGCAAGCGCAAGGGGACAAGTTTTTCATGATTATTCTCGTGCAACTTTTTGGGCTTTATGAAACGTGAGAAATAGAGTGACCTATGCAAATCATAAGACGAGATATCCTAATGAAGTAGTTTCCTATGTTGGATCATTGTTAAAATACTAGGCAGGCTTGCAGAAATATGACGACAGGGAGATGTTGGTCGATGGTGCAGACAAGATGATGCACGTGGCGGCCAGAATGTTTCCCGGTCAGAATGTTTCCAGATAAGGCACGGCGTGCTCTGGAAAAAAAAAAGAATCGTGGGGTTGCTGTAAGACCTGGGCGTGCAAGTTTTCTGATCATGATCACCGGGACCTGAAGACGCAGAGCTAGCGCAACTGGATAACATAAGTTTGCCTCCTGGACGAAGAGGCATGGTTGAAGTTGTTTTTGGTGCTCGTGTTTCCCCTAGTGTCGTTCTGTAGCATGATTGATGTTCTGTTTCCTGTATGAACTAAATTAGTGTTGGTTTGGTGGCCTTTCTCAATCGGGCTTCCACCACCTTTACATTCATTCAAACAGAAATAACAAGTCTACAAAGCCTGAAGTAAAGTAAAAGAAAATGGCTAGAGAACACGAAGCGAGTTGGAGCATCATCGTGAAACCCACTGCAAAATCTCGATATCGATAGATCACCATGGGGCAAAAACCTGATGGCAACTTTTAAGGTACCTTTTACTGCTCGGGTGGAGGCAACAGTATGATTTCATCCGACGGCTCCGGCAGATTAGGTCCAAGTAGCCCATTAGGCACAATGCAGGGGAAAAACACCCAACACCCCACTCGGCGACGCCTCGTCCAGCTCTGCCTCCTCTCCTGCAGGACAACGCCGCCGCCTGCCGCGTGCACGTCGCCGCCGGCTCCTCCACCGACCTTTTGGCTTGCCTCGTCGACCTCCCACCTTACCCCCCCCCCCCCCCCAACCCACCCGCGTCCGCCTCATCCAGCTCGCAAGCCGCTTCAGGAGGGCCGCCGCCTCCCACAGCTCCCAGGCCTACGGGAGTAGGGTCGGCGCCGCCTCCCCCTGCCGCCTCTTCCACCTCCCACGCCCACATACCACGCGACCTGCCGCCTTCTCGACCCCCACCCCCTGCCGCCTCTTGTAGCTCCCACAGAAGGTACGATTCTAGACGATGTTCGGCTGCTGAAATTCAGTTCTCTTTAATTGTTGAGTAAGAGCAACTATAGATCTTATCTCTGTGTAAAACATTTTTCTGGTTAAATTCAAGTAGTACCACCGTGATCAATGAGCAGATATATGATTACTCGAATCAAATTCGGACAATAAAATTTCATTAGTCCCGCAACACTGGAGTACCACTCAATCTGGTATCTAGTAGTAAGCAATCAATTCTATAAAATCGAGTATTGGTATAAGGTAATTAGATTCACCGATTGAACTCACATATTTAGACAGAAAGTTGTACTACAGTACAGTCGCTGTACTTATTACTGAACCAAGCTCTCTAGGCCTATAGCAGGGTGTTTTATTCTTCTGTATTGTAGACATATATCTTGTAATTAGTTGCCTCCAGTTTGTCTCGATGTAAATTGACCTCTAAATCAGTGAGAAGCAGTGGTAACTGTCTTTTCATAGAAAGAGAAAGAAAATTTATTCTAATACCTGCAAATGCAGAATCTGTAACTTGGGACCAACACTCCACTCAGTAGTTCCTGTAACTATTAACACGTTTGCTTCATTTCTGGAAATAAGTGTAAACATGCATTGTATTTTTTTTGCATGGACATTATTTTCTAGTCAATAACTCAATATTAACAATATGGCACTGCTTTTTAAAAGGTGAAAATAACCAGAATTTGCTAGTATAAATTGGTACTGAGATGACAATTTTACTCTGATAAATGGTACTGAGATGACAATTTTACCAGGAAAATAACCAATTTTTTATGTATCCTTCTTTTACTGCAAAAAAATATGGCATGTGTCTGTCTCGCGTGCTTTGTTGTGTACTTGCAAGTTATTTGGCACATATGTGATGATAAAATTCTTGCAAAATACTGATACAACTTTCATAGGTTCATTGCTACAAGATCGGTTCTGACAGCACACAAGGATGTGGATCAAGGCAATCCCTGCAGATTCCTCTATTCAATTGTAGAACCAAGGCACATGTTTTTGTACAATTATATCTTAAGATATAGTTTAGTTCTCACAAAGTTGTAATTGTACATTGTTACCAAACTGTAATGGCTTAACAAAAATATCTATATAGACGCCTGAATGGCATGCACTAGTCACCTGATTGGTGTGCACCTGACCGGCAAGGATGTGATGTCTAATGTAGGTATTATACAATGAAATTTCTACTCGTCTTTGATGCTAGGCTAGTCTAGTCAAGCATAGAGAGAAGGATGATAATATGTTGAAGTATATTTCAGTATCATTTTTGTACCACGGCAATAATTTGCAAATGTAGCTTAGTTAAAGCTGCTTCTAAATTCATTTTATGTGAGCATCTTTCGTCTATGTAAACTTGTAAAGCACGATGTGTTGGCTTAGTCTAGGTTTGGTAGAGTACTTGTTTTACATGCAGATTTGATAGCTCTTTCATGTGACAAAGCAAAACATTGAATACACGGTCGTTCACAGTCATCAAGTGCAGGCTTGTGAAGGCGAGCAATTGGACCGCCACTCACCGGCAAGGAGGCGAAAGAGGTGCCCCAGCCTCTAGTGAATAGCTATGGAGGGTACTGCAAACCATTAGCCCATGTAACTAGTAGCAGCGTGGGCACTCCAAGTTACACGACATTACTAAGTATTTGTGCATTTAAAAAATGCACCCAATTTATTGTACAACTTACCATTTTAGCCAAATACATACATACATTTCATTCACTAGAACAAATACGCCACATGGTCAAAATAGATACACAAATATATTGCTTTTCACTACACATATCCCATCCAAGCAATTTTTTATTTGGTCACATGAATGAATAACGCTACCTAATGACTGATGGATGTAACTCTATATACTGATAACTTAAATAGCAGTAGCTTGGATGCCTTCTCAATGTGAGGCACCACCACCGTGTTCTTCATATCCGCCACCCATGTGGAATATCCATTAGGTTCGCCTTCAGGTGCTCCATGCCATCGGTTCGTGTTCACCAGCACCGCCTCCTCCTTCATTATGGCGAGCCGCTCAGGTGGTACATCGTCTTGTCAAGCATCAGGTGCAGGCTTATTAGTTATTCAAATTCAAGAGAGATCATCAGTTTATTACACAATTGTCCAAGGTGAATTAATCAAGCAGAAACAATTGACATGTGTAACAAGTGAATTAATCAAGCGGAAACCATCATTACATTTATGATGGAAAGTATGTTCACACCATACTAATTTATAATTAAATAGTAGCATATTCAACCAAAAAATAATGGACAAAGCTGCAACTTCTAGAATGTGATCTTTGAGACGACGTATCTGTCCTAGCAGTAGTAGTTTCATCTATTGATAGTGCTAGATTATAATTAATCCTGTTCTTGGTAGATAATGTTCGTTAAAACACTTTCTATGTCATCAGAATTTAAAAGAATCAAGTGTAGTGTAAATAATTTGCAAGTAGCAATCTATGAAGGCTGTTCGGAAGATTATGATAACACAGTAAGCAAGGAGAAACTATTTTCCCACGTTAGATTAAACCACACACCAGTGGCGGATCTAGAATTCTCCCAAACCCAGGGCAAAAATTGTACTACAAATTAAAATTATGCTAAATCCTAGTTAAATTAGTGCATTTCTACTAATATATAGCTAAAAAAATTGTCTACACCCCGGGACATGGCCCGGGTTGCCCGGGGTGTAGATCCGCCCCTGCCACACACCATTATTATGTTGGCATGTTATAGTTTTTTTTGGGTATGGCATGTTATAGTTTTGATGTTCTGCAAGAATATGGCCCGGGGTGTAGATCCGCCCCTGCCACACACCATTATTATGTTGGCATGTTATAGTTTTTTTTGGGTATGGCATGTTATAGTTTTGATGTTCTGCAAGAATATTCGTTTTTCACTATTGCTTGTGTTTATGAAAAAATAAAGACAAGAACAAGAAACCAGAGCAACAAATAAAGAAACAATCTGAATGCAGTAAAGGCCCAAGAAATTCCTACGATCAAATTCACAAACATAATATGGAAGTGACGTATTTATGAGCGATTAATCTATAAACAGGAGGTTCAATACAATCCTGATGTACATGAGTTGATGCTACAAATACCCCTACTCTCAGATTCAGTATTTGAATTGCTAATTGACAAAATAAGTCGAGACCAGAGCAACAAACAAACATCAGATGAGTATGTTCTGAACGCACATATATAATCAGTTTCAAATAGAGAAATCATTTGGCTTATTTCACATCAGATTGTTGGGGGAAAAAACAAGGTACATAGATTCAATCAGACTGAATTTTTGGATTGATGACCATCATCGATTCAATCAGACAGGGATGAATTGACAAACTTGGGGTCGATCGTCATACTCCCTAATCGATTGATTAGACCAAAACAAATCTGCAAGCAATCTAGCTAGGTGACCAACATGGATGCACGATCAAATTAATACAACATGCACGCCATCTAGGTAATATGAATGTGGGCCACCAAACTTTAATTAGCTGGAAATTGACGTTGTTCAACAATTCAACATCAGGTAGGTGTATTACCTGGATGAGGAGGGCGATGGTGGGCACTGGAGAGGAGCGCAACTTGAGGTGGAGCAGGCCACCGTCAAGGTTGGGCTCGAGGACGTTCTCCCTCGATCTGGCGCTGGACAAGCGCCATAGCGTGCATCGCTAGGTGCGCCTTCTTCGTGGCGTCCCAGGTCGCGGTGGAGTGGAACTAGACGCGCTAGGTGAGGACGGACTCCAAACGGTTCGCCTGCCACACGTCCCAGTGGCCGTCTGTCCGGTGGCTTCAGAGACCACGGCAGGCTCGCTCGCCATGTTCGCCTGCCACACGTCCCAGGGGCCGGCGCGGCCAAGGGAGGAAGGCCACCACAGGCCAAGTCCCAGGCACCGGCGCCCAAGTCCTTCCGTCAGGCCGCCGTAGCAGCGTGTACCCGGGCGTCCAGCTCCCTCGCCGGAGACGAGGGTGTGCAGGTCGCCCAGACGCCTGAGCCCGTCGCCGCCAGCATCTACGCACTTCTCACTTACGCGCTCGCCCTTTGCCACCGGCGCAGGGTGGTCCACCGCGACCCCAGCACAGACGAGAACGACTCGCCACGCGCGCCTCGCAGGATTCAGGTCGGCGGCGTAGATCGGCTCCAACAGCCGGCGCCCAGGGCCTCGAGCGCACAACAGGTAGCGGCGGCGAGGTGTAGGTATGGTGGAGTGGCGGTCAAGCGGGAGACACGGAGAGGTGAAGGGATCGCCGGCGACGGGGAAGGGGCGGCTCTTCGCCGGCACGGGGAAGCGGCCCTGCAACCTGTCGGTGGGATGGGAATTAGTTAGGTTTTTTTCTTGCCGATAATTAGTTAGGGGTTAGAAGTTTTTTTTATATGATGGGCTCTATTGGGCCGGCCCTCTCTTCAGAACGTGCGGGATTTTGCTTCGCAAGGTGACCAGTATGAATCGTACTGGTGCTCTTTTCGGCAGCAGTATAAACGCTAGAAAACGTTCGTGGTCCATTGGATTAGCCTAAATGGATGGCTACTGTTTAAATGAGGATACCACAAAAGAGCTCATTGAGAAAAATAAGGTTTTACATGGTAATTATGAGAACGAAGCTACTAGGTTCACCTGCTAATTCTGATCAAAGTGTATGACGTCGTAGAAAGATGTTTCAGAAGGTTTATGAACACGGCGACGTCCTTCCTGGCGGCGCGAGCGGAACTTTATTTTCTTTTAGCTCCCTCCTGGTCGATCCGGAAGAGAGAAAGCAAAGCCATAGTACTACAACGATAGGAAGCTGCGAGCGCAGGGGGTGGCCAATAGGAGCGCTTTATTAGCAGCAAGCGAGCTTCTTTCAAACCTACGATACTGTGTAGAGCTCTCCCGTCGCTCCCCTTTGAGAGTCGGCTCCCGACCGCATCTGCCGCCCCTCTCCTCCCTCCTCTCTGGTAGCCACGGTGTCCGGTGTGGAGATGGAGTTGGTGGTTGGCCTCCTCTTTCTTTAATAATAGATCTAGTTGTTTTCTTACTTGTGATTTGTCCCCTTGTGGCGATTGAGGGTCAGACGGTCGATCTCGGCGGCCGGATCCACTGCGTCCTATTCTTCTTCCACTCCGATGCATCTCGCTGGTGGCAAGCGGTGGTCCAAAGGAGATGGCTGAGGGCGTGCATCCCTCTAAATAAGGCGCGCATTGGTTGCTTTGAGCTGGGGGGGGGGGCGATGGATCTCCTCTGGCTCGATGTGGTCTCTCTTCTCTTCGAAGTGGTCCTCTCATGGGGAGAGCCGAAGGTTGCGGCGGAGAAGACCACCACTTGTCCCTGCAATAAGATCCAACCTTCTGCCCCGGTTCGTTGCCATCACCATCTTCTTCACTCACCTCCCCAGGTCCGTGGCAGGTTCCTTGGTGTTGATGGTGAGCCGCTTCATCTGACGCGGTGGTGGCGTGCCCTTGCTACTCTAGCTCTTCTTGCTTTGTTTCCTCTCTTCCTCTCGATCTCCATGGTGGGGATGGGGGAAAGCGGTAGTGGAGTCAAGGCTGCGCCGGAGTGGCTCTGGAGTGCAAGAGCCTCTTGGTCCTGGAGCATCTCCTCGTCATCCACGAGGACGCGAATCTTCATCAAGCCGGTGAGCTCCGGCACATTCTCAACCTCCATTGGGAGGCCCTTCTCGAGGTCGGGCTTTGAGGGCTTCGCTGGGCCGGCGACAAGTGCACTAGTAGAAAAAGATCCATTCGTCCACCCCAATTCAGAGCATTACTCCCGGTTATGGTTGGACCCGGGACTAATGTGAGCATTAGTCCCGGTTCCAACAGCTAGAACGCCAGCAATCTTTACTCCCGGGTCAAACGGGACCTTTAGTCCTGGTTCGTATTACCAACCGGGACTAAAAGGGGTGCCCTCGGTGCCAACCCCTTTAGTCCCGGTACGTATTACCAACCGAGACTAAAGGTGTGACCTTTAGTCCCGGTTCGTATTACCAATCCGGACTAAAGAAAGTGAGCAAAAAAATTCTCAAGTTCTGCCGTGGCAGTAAAACGGGCACAAATCCTTCTGCAGATCGTCTTTTCTAGATTCAAAATCATGTCAAAAAATTATAAAAAAATTCTAAAAATAAAATCCTTCGAACTGTAGTTATATTAAGTGTTTTAGTTGTTATGAAAATTAACAAATATAAAATTCGACATAATTTACAAAAAAATGTTATGAAAGTTCAAATGGCCATAACTTTTGGATATGATGTAAAAAAGGTACAACCTATCAAAATGTGCAGAAAAAATTAGCTCTTTGATTTCAACATCCTTAGGCCATTTTGGATTCTTAAAATTCAAAAAAAAATATTTCAGAAATTAAATTATTTTACTATTCTTTATGTCATATTTGAATTCCTCGCACTTTTCTGATAATAATGAATATATTATTTCTCAAATTTCGATTTACAAATTTGAAGATATTATTTATGTCATATTAAATGAATAAATAGCAAAAAATGAATAAAATATTAATTTAATTAGTTTTTTCTTTTCTTAGAATAAAATATTATTATTACTTATTTATTGTTGTTTACTAAAAATAGTTGTTCTTAATTTCAAAATATAAAAATGTGTCATATATTGATATGAGTTAATAGGATTGATATACTAGTATTGACAATAAGGTATAAAGGTACTTTGGGCAGGATGGGAGAGATGGAATAGAAAAGTTAAGCGTGCTGAGTGTGGAGTAGTGCTAGGATGGGTGACGGGTCGGGAAGTTTAACCGTAAGTACGATTTAAACTAAGATTAAGTATAATTAGTGTTAAAAATGAGAGATGTTGAAGATTAACGAGTCAAACAATTTTAAAGTTTAAGAAAAATTTAAAAAAAATAAAAAATAAAATAAAAAATAAAATAAAAAAACCCTTTAGTCCACGTTCGTATTACAAACCGGGACTAAAGGCCCCGCGTGCTCGACGCTGCCCCGTGAACGCCTTTAGTCCCGGTTTGTGGCCAAACCGGGACTAAAGGCCTAACCGGGACTAAAGGGATAGGCCTTTAGTCCGGATTTCGTAGTCCCGGTTGGGAAACCGAGACTAAAGGCCTTTACAAATCGGAACAGATGGCACGTCTTCCACTAGTGGTGGTTGCGTCCCCGTAGTCGTTAGCCGAGCAGTCCTATCGCCACAACTGTGCGGAAATGAGATTCTAGCGTGCATGTGATATCAAGTGCATGTGGCCACCGATTGATTTAGTTTGAGATTCGGAAACATCACTCTCTCTCCTCCGAGGACATGCAAGAATCTTATGTGGGCCTGCGGCCAAGGATAAAGAATAACTTACTACCTACTCTCTCTCTCTTTGTCCATGCGTTTTCATTAGATTATAAAGTTTTGGCCCATGTTATCATTTAAACCAAATGTTCAATTTATGTTTTAATTGCATATTTGTGTTCTAAATGATGATTACTTGAAAATAAGACCAATTTTGAATATATTTTGATAAGTTTTAAAAATTGAATTTTGAAACACAATGAAACACGGTAAAATATTAGGATTCGTAGTGAAACATAATGGTTTTTGTTTTGTATTAATATTTTTTATAGTCTAAACTCTCAGAAAAATTGCCAATTAATTTCTAACTATGATGAACAAAGTTTGAAATACAGTGAAACAAACTGTTTTAGAAAAACATTTCACCCGGTGTCATAATTTATTTAAAAGTTTCATTTGGTTTGAAAAGTCGATTTTTAAATATTGCCAAAATATATCTCATATTGGACTCGTTGTAAAGCTATTTTTATACTAACCCAAATATTTAAACGGATTTTAAATCAACATTATGGTTTAAAAGCTATATAAATTTTAAATTTTAGATTGATTCAATAGAGCATGCAAGATGAGAGAAGAAGCTGACACATCTGTCAAAAGGTGAAAGAGAGAGAAGGTGCAGCCATGCACGCTACCCTCGCGTGCACGCTAGAATCGCCGTTCTGCACAACTGTGTCGCGAGATAATAACGGAACCATTGCCTTCTGGGACGAACTGCCTACATGCCGTAATTTATCTGTTTGTTTTGTTAGGAAACTGGGTAGGTAGAGGCTCATTTGGTGTGGCCTCTACCAGGCTAGGATTGGTCCAATTTGTTGGGAAATTGACCGCAAAAATGGATTCGTTAGGAGATTTTCTTTCAATTTTTGCGTTTAGTTCATAGATCAGATCTCATCTGAGATACAGATTTTCCTTCCCGGGAGTCGAGCTGACCTGCTGTCGCTGACCAATGTCGATTTAATCACTCTCGGATCAGGAATTTATTAACGGTACCGTGCACCTGCTGTGCCGATCTATTTTTTTTAGATCTGATTGATCTTGGACATGTCCTATTATAGATCCGATTGATATTTCTTTTTATCTATACTTTGCATGCAAGTACGCGTCTACCATTTTTTCCTTGGACCCTGCACGCACGCGCGCGTGGAACTGCACGCGTCGCCACCGCTGCGTGGCCTCGCTGGCCACCCCTTGAGCCCCGCTGGCCACGCCTTGAGCCCCGCTGGCTGTGCAGTTCGACGCCGCCGCGTCCACCGCGCGCCGCCGCTGGCCCCGCTGGCCATGCCGCCGCGCCGCTCCCAGCCGGCCGCCATGAGCCCTGCTGGCTGTGCAGTTCGACGCCGCTGTGTCCGTTGCGCGCTGCTGCCGCGCCGCTCGCCTGCTACGCGCTCCACACCGCCGCTGGCCGCGCGCGTGCAGCAGCTGCCGGCCGCGCTCGCCCAAGCCGATGGCCGCGCCGCCGCATGCGCGCACTGCCGCCCGGCCCCGCCGGCCCCGCCGGCCACGACCGCCGCGTCGACCGATGTCCCCGCCACCCCCGTGCGCCGCGAGCCGACACCCGCGCGTGCTGGACGCTACGCGCCCGCGCGGAGCCGTCGCCGCGCGCGCTGCTGGCTGCGCTCGCCGCTGGCGCCGCTGGCTCCGCACGGCCTTGCACGCGCCCCAGCTGGCCGCCTCTGCGCGCCCGCCCGCTCTGCTGGCCGCGCCGCGCGCGCCTGCGACCTCCGCCGGCCACGCCCACACGCCGCTGCGTCGCTGGCCACGCGCGCCTGCTGCCGCGGCCGCCGCGCCGGCCGCTGCTCGCGTCGGCCCCGCAGGCCACGCATGTGCGTCCGCGCGCCCGTGTCCGCCTCGCTGGTCGGCCACGCCGGCGCGTCGCGCGTCGCTGGCGACGCGCACCTGCTGTCGAGGCCGCGTCCACCGCGCCGGCCGCCGCCCGCACCCGCTGCGCGCCCGCTGGCCAGACTCGCGCGCCGCGCATGCTGCCCTGCTGGCAGCAGCTGCCGCCCCACCTCCACCCGCCCTCGCCCCGTCGCCGGAGATACATGGCTGCTTCGGAGGCTTCACAAGAAGCGATATGGATGAAAGAGTTCAGTTCATTACAGAGTTGGGTGTGGTTTCTAGTGCGCTGGACCCAATGTCTATCTACTGTGATAACATGGGCGCCATAGCCAATGCGCAAGAACCAAGGTCACACAAGAAGCTGAAGCACATCAAGCTACGTTTTCACGCTATTCGAGAACATGTCCAAGATAGGGACATAAAGATTTGCAAAGTACACACAGATCTGAATATGGCGGATCCGTTGACTAAACCTCTCCCGAGGGCAAAACATGACCAGCACCAAACTGCCATGGGTGTTCGGTATATTACCATGTAATCTAGATTAGATGACTCTAGTGCAAGTGGGAGACTGTTGGAGATATGCCCTAGAGGCAATAATAAATGTAGTTATTATTATATCTTTGTGTTTGTGATAAATGTTTACATTCATGTTATAATAGTATTAACAAGAAAACATTAATACTTGTGTGATTTGTAAACTTAAATTGAAGTCCCTAGTAAAGCCTCTATACATCACTAGCTTGTTGGTTAATAAATGATTGTGGTTTCCCTATCATGAACATTGAGATGTTATTAACAACAAGATCATATCGTTAGGAGAATGATATGGTGGACATACTCCTATAGATAAGCGTAGCATAAAGATCAAGTCATTTTAATAGTTCAATTGCTATATGCTTTCTGATACATAGTAACCTAATTCCTTCGACCATGAGATCATGCATATCACCTTTACCGGATGGATGCTTTGATGACATCAAACACCACACCGTAACTAGGTGGCTATAAAGGTGGCATTGAGTGTTCGGAAAGTATTGGTTGAGACACATGGATCAAGAGTGGGATTTGTCCATCCATATGACGGATAGATATACTCTGGGCCCTCTCGGTGAAGTGTCATCCAATTAGCTTGCAAGCATGTGACTGGCTCACAAGGGATCACATATCACGGAAACGAGAAAAGAGTACTTATCAGTAACGAGGTTGAACTAGGTATGCAAAGATACTGACGATCATAACCTCGGATAAGTAAACTATCGTGAGACAAAGAGAAATTGGTATCGTATGTAAGTGGTTCATTCGATTGCAAAGTAATCATAGAAATATGTGGGAGCCATATGAATTTCCAGATTCCTCTATTGGTTATTGTTCGGAGAAGTGTCTCGATCATGTCCGCATAATTCACGAACCGTAGGGAGACACACTTAAGGATTCGACGTTGTTTGAGTAGTTATGGAATGATGAGAAAGAGACCGAATGTTGTTCGGAGTCTCGGATGGGATCCGGGATATCCCGAGGAGATCCGGAATGGTCCGGAGAATAAGATTCATATAAGGAAAGTCCTGTTTCGGAGTTGGGGAATGGTTCCGGTGTTTTCATCGGGAATGTTCTAGAAGGTTCCGGAATGTCCGGTACTCTGAAGGGGAAGGGTACATGAATGTGTTATATCAAGTTGGTATGATTGCATCATGTACTAGGTGTCATCGCTGAACAAAATAAAGGGTTTATTCAAATCCTAGTTTGAAAAAGTCAAACGCCAATTTGAAAGTCAAACGGCTATTTTGGGAAGTGGAGAGGGAGGTGGAAACCGAGTTGGGGGAGGAGTTCCTCTCCTCCACCGCCGGCCCACCTTGAAGCCGAGTTGGGGAGGGACTCCCCTCCCCTTGGCCGCGCCTCCCACCTATAAAGGGAGGGGCAGGGTTGCCCCTCCTAGCACACAAGATCCCTACCTCTAAACCCTAGCCGCCGCCCTCCATAGCCGCCGCCGCCCCCTAGGGTTTCTCCCCTAGCCGCCGACTTGGGCACCTCCAAGCCCTAGCCGCCGACCCTAGCACCTCTTCCTCGGTGTGTCTAAACCCTAGATCGCCGAGGGCTCTCTCATAGTCCACCATACTCGCTCCGGCTTAAGGCAAAGCCCTGCGAGATCTCCCCTCTACTTCCGGTACCACGCCGTTGTGCTGCCGGAATCGTGAGGAGAGTGCTACAACCTTCGCTGCCTGCTGGAACAAGGGAGAGGAAGGTCTTCGTCGAGTACCGAACGTGTGACCGACTGCGGGAGCGCTGCCGGAACGCAGCGCCGGAAGGATCGTGTACGCGATCTTGAGATCGGGAAGAGTACGACTACATCACCCACGAGAATCCGCGCTCGTTAAACACTTTGGAATCTTCGAGGGTGAGTTATTCCATCGACTCGTTGCTATAATCTAGTAGATAGGTCTTGGCTTGTTTGTTTGTATGCGATAGAAAATTTTGTTTTCCATGCTACGAAACCCTACAGAGGTATCAGAGCCGTGTCTATATGTAGATCTGTTGCACGAGTAGAACACAATGGTCATTGTGGGCGTTGATGCTTTTATTGTCGATTGCTTCTTGTGTACTTTGCATCTTGCGGGATGTTGGGATGAAGCCGCCCGGGCTAACCTTACATGCCATCGTTCATGAGACTTGCTTCACGCTTGACATGCAACTTGTATTGCATAAGTGGCTTTGCGGGTTCCTGTTTCTCCCAGCATAGTTAAGATTCAATTTACAACGGGTGATTAACAATGCTAGTATCAATGTTGTGGTTCTTGTTCGTAAGTTAGAACGACACTTATTGAAAGCCCCAAACCACGTAAAACATAAAAAGAAAGTAGAAGCGTCTAACTTTGTTTTGCAGGGGTGTGCAGTGATGTGATATGGCCATGATTGTGATTATATTTGATGTATGCAATGTTCCTTATTGTAAGTTGGCAACCGGCAGGAGCAATATGGTTGTCTTTAAATTTTGTTAAGACCCGCGTGTCTATTCAAAGTAGTTGTAATAGTTGAAGCCGGTGGACGACAACCATGGAGAAGCGTCATTGACCTTGATGCAATGCCGGTGATGATGGAGATCATGTTCGTGCTTGAAGATGGAGATCGGAAGCACAAAGAAGAAAGGCCATATCATATCACATATTATGAATTGCATGTGATGTTAATCCTTTATGCATCTTGTATTGCTTAGTAGACGATGGTAGCATTATAAGATGATCCCTCATGCACATGAATTTCAAGTCATAAAGTGTTCACCCTTAGTTAGCACCGTTGCTAAAGCTTGTTGTTTCGAAGCACCACGTGATGATCGGGTGTGTTAGATTCTACAAGTGTATACAACGTGAGCAAGCCAGATTTGCTCATGCGGAAGCTAAGGTTTGATCTTGACGAGCCTAGCATGTACAGACATGGTCTCGGAACACGGATCACCGAAAGGTAAAGCATGAATCATATAGTAGATATGATGAACATGTTGATTGTTCGCCATTGAAACTATATCAACTCTCGTGATGATCGGTGTTGATGTGGTGGATTTGGTTCGTGTGATCACTAAAACAATGTGAGGGATGTTGTTTTGAGTGGGAGTTCACCTAGATTAATTTAACTATTAATTAGAACTCAATTTGTCATAAACTTAGTCTAAACTATTTCAAATATGTTGTAGATCAATGGCGGCCCCTACCATCAATTTTAATGCGTTCCTAGAGAAAGAAAAGTTGAAAAACAATGGAAGCAACTTCGCGGATTGGTTCCGCAATTTGAGGATTGTCCTCACAGCTGGTAATTTGACCTATGTGTTGGATGCACCGCTGGGTGACCCGCCTGCAGCTGATGCTGCCGACGAAGTAAAGAATGTTTACCTCGCTCGGAAGACTCAGTACTCCACAGTTCAGTGTGTTATCTTGTATGGTTTAGAATCGGAGCTTCAGAAAAGGTTTGAGAATTCAGACCCACATGATATTGTCCATGATCTCAAATTGATCTTTGAGACTCATGCGGCAATTGAGAGCTATGAGGCTTCTGAAAAGTTCTTTAACTGCAAGATGGAAGAGGGCAGCTCCGTCAGTGAGCATGTGCTTAAGATGTCTGGGCACGCAAACAAACTTCAAAGCTTGGGTATAGTGATTCCTAATGCTTTGGGGATTTACCGTGTCCTCCAATCACTACCACCAAGTTACAAGAACTTTGTGATGAACTAAAATATGCAAAACATGAACAAGCAGTTGCCAGAACTGTTTGCTATGTTAAAGTCTACAGAAGTGGAGATCAAGAAAGAGCACCAAGTGTTGATGGTCAATAAGACCACCAAATTCAAGAAAGGCAAGTCTAAGCAAAAGGGACACTTCAAGAAGGGTGGTAAGAAAGTTACCGCGCCGACGAAGAAGACCAAGGCTTGACCCAAGCCTGATACTGAGTGCTTTTACTGCAAGGGAGAAGGTCACTGGAAGCGGAATTGCCCAAAGTACTTGGCGGATTTGAAGAATGGCAACATCAAGAAGAAAGGTATATTCGATATACATGTTATTGATGTGTATCTCACTAGTACTCGTAGTAGTTCCTGGGTATTTGATACTGGTTCGGTTGCTCATATTTGTAACTCGAAACAGGTGCTGCAGAAAAACGGAAGCTAGCGAAGAACGAGGTGACGATGCGCGTGGGAAACAGATCAAAGGTTGATGTGATCGCGGTTGGCACGCTACCCCTTCATCTACCATCGGGATTAATTTTATACTTAAATAATTGTTATTTGGTGCCTGCGTTAAGCATGAACATTATATCGGGATCTTGTTTATTGCGAGACGGTTACTTGTTTAAGTCCGAGAATAATGGTTGTTCGATTTATATGAGTAATATGTTTTATGCACATGCACCTTTGGTAGATGGTCTATTCTTATTGAATCTCGATAGTGGAAATACACATATTAATAACATTGAGGCTAAACGTTTGAAATCGAGCGATAACTCGACCTATATGTGGCACTGTCGTCTTGGTCACATTGGAGTGAAGCGGATGAAGAAACTCCATTCCGATGGACTTCTCGAATCACTTGATTTCGAATCACTTGATAGATGCGAAGCATGTCTGATGGGTAAAATGACTAAGACTCCATTTTCTGGTATGATGGAGCGAGCTATGGACTTATTGGAAATCATACATACCGATGTGTGTGGTCCAATGAGTGTAGCATCGCGCGGTGGTTATCGTTATGTTCTTACCTTCACGGATGACTTGAGTAGATATGGGTATATCTATTTCATGAAACATAAGTCCGAAACTTTCGAGAAGTTTAAGGAATTTCAAAGTGAGGTAGAGAATCAACGTAACAAGAAGATTAAATTTCTACGTTCAGATCGTGGAGGTGAATATCTAAGTTACGAGTTTGGCGAGCATTTGAATAAATGCGGAATACTTTCACAATTGACACCGCCGGGAACACCACAGTGTAATGGTGTGTCCGAACGTCGTAATCAAACTCTCTTAGATATGGTTCGTTCTATGATGTCACTTACAGATTTACCGCTATCATTTTGGGGTTATGCATTAGAAACATCCGCATTCACTTTAAATAGGGCACCATCTAAATCCGTTGAAACGACACTGTATGAATTATGGTTTGGGAAGAAACCTAGATTGTCGTTCCTTAAAGTTTGGGGATGCGAAGCCTATGTAAAGAAGTTACAGCCGGACAAGCTTGAACCCAAAGCGGAAAAATGCGTCTTCATAGGATACCCGAAGGAAACTATTGGGTATACCTTCTATCATAGATCCGAGGGCAAAATCTTCGTTGCCAAGAATGGATCCTTTCTAGAGAAGGAATTTCTCTCGAAAGAAGTGACTGGAAGGAAAGTAGAACTCGACGAGGTTGTCGAACCTTCTCTCGAACTTGCGAGTAGCGCAGCACCGGAAGAAGTTCCTGTGGTGCCTGCACCAATAAGAGAGGAAGCTAATGATGATGATCATGAAACTTCGGTTGTAGTTGCTATAGAGCCTCGCAGGTCAACGAGAACTCGTACCACTCCAGATTGGTATGATCCCGTTATGAGTGTCATGTTGGTGGATAACACCGATGACCCTGCGACATATGAGGAAGCGATGATGAGCCTAGATTCCAATAAATGGCAAGAAGCCATGAAATCCGAGATTGGATCCATGTACGAAAACCAAGTATGGACTTTGGTGGACTTACCGGATGGCCGGAAGGCTGTCGAGAACAAATGGATTTTCAAGAAGAAAACAGATGCTGATGGTAATGTTACTGTCTATAAAGCTCGACTTGTCGCAAAGGGGTTTCGACAAATTCAAGGAGTTGACTGCGATGAGACTTTCTCACCTGTAGCGAAGCTAAAGTCTGTAAGGATTATGTTAGCAATCGCTGCATATTATGATTATGAGATATGGCAGATGGATGTCAAAACAGCATTCCTCAATGGAGACATTGATGAAGAGTTGTATATGATGCAACCCAAAGGTTTTGTCGATCCTAAAGATGCTAACAAAGTATGCAAACTTCAACGGTCCATCTATGGATTGAAGCAAGCATCCCGAAGTTAGAATCAACGTTTTGATAAGGTGATCAAAAGTTTTGGTTTTATACAAACTTATGGAGAAGCTTGTATTTACAAGAAAGTGAGTGGGAGCTCTGTAGCATTCTTAATACTATATGTAGATGACATATTGTTGATTGGGAATGATGTAGACCTTCTTAATAGTGTCAAGGAATATTTGAATAATAGTTTTTCAATGAAGGATCTTGGCGAAGCAGCTTACATATTAGGCATAAAAATTTATAGAGATGGATCAAGACGCCTAATATCATTGTCACAAAGTACATATTTGGACAAAGTTCTAAAGAGGTTTGGAATGGAAGATAGCAATAAAGGGTTTGCCCATGTTACCCAATACGACCTTGAGTAAAACTCAAAGTCCGACATCGGCAGAAGATAGAGAAAGGATGAGTAAGACTCCCTATGCCTCAGCCATAGGATCTCTAATATATGCCATGCTATGTACTAGACCCGACATTGCATATGCTGTTAGTTTAACTAGCAAATATCAAAGTGATCCAGGAGTGGATCATTGGACAGCGGTCAAAAACATCCTTAAGTACTTGAGAAGAACGAAGGATATGGTTCTTTCTTATGGAGGTGATGAACAGCTCGTTGTTAATGGTTACACCGATGCTAGTTGGAACACCGATCCGGATGATTCTAAATCACAGTCTGGATACGTATTTACTTTGAATGGTGCAGCAGTTAGCTGGAGGAGTGCAAATCAAAGCGTTGTGGCGAGATCTTCAACTGAATCGGAATACATGGTTGCTTCAGAGGCTTCACAAGAAGCGATATGGATGAAAGAGTTCAGTTCATTACAGAGTTGGGTGTGGTTTCTAGTGCGCTGGACCCAATGTCTATCTACTGTGATAACATGGGCGCCATAGCCAATGCGCAAGAACCAAGGTCACACAAGAAGCTGAAGCACATCAAGCTACGTTTTCACGCTATTCGAGAACATGTCGAAGATGGGGACATAAAGATTTGCAAAGTACACACAGATCTGAATGTGGCGGATCCGTTGACTAAACCTCTCCCGAGGGCAAAACATGACCAGCACCAAACTGCCATGGGTGTTCGGTATATTACCATGTAATCTAGATTAGATGACTCTAGTGCAAGTGGGAGACTGTTGGAGATATGCCCTAGAGGCAATAATAAATGTAGTTATTATTATATCTTTGTGTTTATGATAAATGTTTACATTCATGCTATAATAGTATTAACAAGGAAACATTAATACTTCTGTGATTTGTAAACTTAAATTGAAGTCCCTAGTAAAGCCTCTATACATCACTAGCTTGTTCGTTAATAAATGATTGTGGTTTCCCTATCATGAACATTGAGATGTTATTAACAACAAGATCATATCGTTAGGAGAATGATATGGTGGACATACTCCTATAGATAAGCGTAGCATAAAGATCAAGTCATTTTAATAGTTCAATTGCTATATGCTTTCTGATACATAGTAACCTAATTCCTTCGACCATGAGATCATGCATATCACCTTTACCGGATGGATGCTTTGATGACATCAAACACCACACCGTAACTGGGTGGCTATAAAGGTGGCATTGAGTGTTCGGAAAGTATTGGTTGAGACACATGGATCAAGAGTGGGATTTGTCCATCCATATGACGGATAGATATACTCTGGGCCCTCTCGGTGAAGTGTCATCCAATTAGCTTGCAAGCATGTGACTGGCTCACAAGGGATCACATATCACGGGAACGAGAAAAGAGTACTTATCAGTAACGAGGTTGAACTAGGTATGCAGAGATACCGACGATCATAACCTCGGATAAGTAAACTATCGTGAGACAAAGGGAAATTGGTATCGTATGTAAGTGGTTCATTCGATTGCAAAGTAATCTTAGAAATATGTGGGAGCCATATGAATTTCCAGATTCCTCTATTGGTTATTGTTCGGAGAAGTGTCTCGATCATGTCCGCATAATTCACGAACCGTAGGGAGACACACTTAAGGATTCGACGTTGTTTGAGTAGTTATGGAATGATGAGAAAGAGAACGAATGTTGTTCGGAGTCTTGGATGGGATCCGGGATATCACGAGGAGATCCGGAATGGTCCGGAGAATAAGATTCATATAAGGAAAGTCCTGTTTCGGAGTTGGGGAATGGTTCCGGTGTTTTCATCGGGAATGTTCTAGAAGGTTCCGGAATGTCCGGCACTCCGAAGGGGAAGGGTACATGAATGTGTTATATCAAGTTGGTATGATTGCATCATGTACTAGGTGTCATCGCTGAACAAAATAAAGGGTTTATTCAAATCCTAGTTTGAAAAAGTCAAACGCCAATTTGAAAGTCAAACGGCTATTTTGGGAAGTGGAGAGGGAGGTGGAAACCGAGTTGGGGGAGGAGTTCCTCCCCTCCACCGCCGGCCCACCTTGAAGCCGAGTTGGGGAGGGACTCCCCTCCCCTTGGCCGCGCCTCCCACCTATAAAGGGAGGGGCAGGGCTGCCCTCCTAGCACACAAGATCCCCACCTCTAAACCCTAGCCGCCGCCCTCCATAGCCGCCGCAGCCCCCTAGGGTTTCTCCCCTAGCCGCCAACTTGGGCACCTCCAAGCCCTAGCCGCCAGCCCTAGCACCTCTTCCTCGGTGTGTCTAAACCCTAGATCGCCGAGGGCTCTCTCATAGTCCACCATACTCGCTCCGGCTTAAGGCGAAGCCCTGCGAGATCTCCCCTCTACTTCCGGTACCACGCCGTTGTGCTGCCGGAATCGCGAGGAGAGTGCTACAACCTCCGCTGCCTGCTGGAACAAGGGAGAGGAAGGTCTTCGTCGAGTACCGAACGTGTGACCGACTGCGGGAGCGCTGCCGGAACGCAGCGCCGGAAGGATCGTCTACGCGATCTTGAGATCGGGAAGAGTACGACTACATCACCCACGAGAATCCGCTCTCGTTAAACACTTTGGAATCTTCGAGGGTGAGTTATTCCATCGACTCATTGCTACAATCTAGTAGATAGGTGGCTTGTTTGTTTGTATGCGATAGAAATTTTTTGTTTTCCATGCTACGAAACCCTACATTAGCTTGTACCCTTTTTTACTTTAAATTTTGGAACGCCGTCATATTTGAATTATTGTATCGATTATCGCATTTATGCAACCGATTACCTGCTGTAATCTTACACACTTTGCATAAATTGCAGATGACCGGAATCGTCAGCCGCGAGTTCCTGGAGTTGACCTAGGATGGGCTTAACTACCTGACTTGGGCCTCGGACGTTGAGATCGTCCTCGAGGGCCGATGCATCAAGGATGCACTGATTGCGGGGACCCCGACGGCCCCCAGCACCACTATCCCGGCGGACAACGCCAAAGTCCTGCACTTCCTCCGCCATCACATGTGTGAGACTCTCAAGAACGAGTACATGGCAGAACGGAGTGCTTCTGCCCTTTGGACCGCCCTCAACAAGCGGTTCTCTAGGCTGAAGTACACCATTCAGCCACATGCGGAGGCAGATTGGATTCGTCTGAGGTTTGCGGACTTCAAGACAGTGGGAGAGTATAACTCCAGGTTGCACCGGATTTGTACCATTCTTCAGCTGTGTGGGACCAGTACCACCGATCAGCAGAAGATAGACAAAACTCTCTCCACATTCCATCCGGACAACATCCAGTCCTCGCGAAACTTTCGCCAGGAAGGATTCACGGAATATGCAGCGCTTATTTATGCTCTCCAGGTGGCCGAGGCGCAGGATAATGTTCTGAAAAGAACTTCTCCATGCAACCCTTCGCGGGGGGCCCAAGTCATGAGGCTAATGCCGGTGCCTACAAGGTGCGCAAGCCCATCCACAAGAAGGGCAAGAAGGGCCCCAACTCCTCCAACCCGTCCAAGCAACGCAAGGCGGGAAAGGGGGAGGCAAGGCCCCAGGACTGCTTCCGCTGTGGCTCCAAGACTCACTTCTCTAGGCAGTGTTTGGCCCCTAAGCACGTTGTGGACGCGTTCAAGGCCAACAAGAAGGCGCGCGAGGTGCACCTTGTCCAGGTTGAGGCACCAATGGCGCCCGGAGCGGCGCCTGTGCAGAACGTCGCGCCCGTAGTGGCGCAGGACGTAGCACAAGTGGCAGCACCTTCGGCGGTTCCCACGAACGCCGCTGTGCCCATGGAGGTTGAGCACGTTATGCCCCCCCTCTCCTTAGCTAGACATCTCTGCTGCCTCGATGATGATAGCCAACGAAGAGAAGCTCAATGATCTTGAGATACAGGCTGAGATTGATGGTTTCTTTGCAGAATCCACCTGAGCTCCTTTTTTATTGTGATGATTTCTTTTCCGCAAATAATCTGATACAATTTTTCGATATGGTTGTAAGCTCTATGAGATCATAACATTTATTTGTTTTCGGCGATTGGATGACATTTATTTCATTCATTTATTCCATTATTTGGTTGTGTGATGTTCTGAAATGTTTATGTGTTTTACTTACTTGATGTAGCATCTTCCTCGCTCCATTATATTAATTAGGCACTATATTTTAGAACGCGTGTGGCGCCCAAATGGAGGAAACGTGCCTTGCTGATAGCGGCACCACAAATACCATCTTGAGAGAAACAAAGTATTTTGAGTCCATTACCAAAAACCCCGGTAACATAATGACGATCGCCGGCTGCGGTCCGAATGTAGTTGGCTCCGGAAGAGCAACTATCATACTCCCAAATGGAACAACTCTGATCATTGAAGAGGCATTGTTGTATCCGGAGTCGACTCGTACTCTCTTGAGTTTTAGAGACATCCGCGCAAATGGTTTCCATGTAGAAACCGATGATGATGAGAATGGAAAGGAGTTCCTACTCATTACCAAGCGCGATGAAAATGGTAAAAATGTTGTCGAAAGACTCCCTTCATTATCTACTGGGCTATACTACACTAAGATAGTAGCACCACCTATTTACACTACCCTTAAGACTGTCTTTGGAAGCTCCGAACTATTCTGCCTTTGGCATGATAGGTTAGGCCACCCCCGTCTTAGGATGATGAGAAATATAATTAACAACTCGAATGGTCATAATGTTAATGTGAAAAATTTCCCGAATCCCGATGATTTCGTGTGCTCCGCATGCGCTACGGGGAAATTGATCATTAGAACGTCCCCCCTAAAGGTGAAGGATGAACTCCCCGCGTTCTTGCAACGTATTCAAGGGGATATATGTGGTCAAATTCAGCAACTCTCAGGGCCGGTTCGGTACTTCATGGTGCTCATCTATGCTTCCTCTAAATGGTCTGATGTTTGCCTGCTGTCAACAAGGAACCATGCTTTTGCAAAGTTGATCTCTTAGATCATACAAATAAGGAATAAATTCCCTGATTATCGTTTAAAGTCTATTCGAATGGACAATGCCGGAGAATTTACTTCATAGGCATTCGATGATTATTGCATGGCAACTGGAATCAAACTTGAGCACTCTGTACCGCATGTCCACACTCAAAATGGACTTGCGAGGGCATTGATTAAAAGGATTAAATTCATTGCCAGACCACTCCTTCAGGGTTGTAATTTACCAACTACATGTTGGGGACACGCGGTGTTACACGCCGCTAATCTCATCAACTTTCGACCATCGGCCTACAACATCCACTCTCCTATCCAACTTGCGCAAGGATCGTCACCGAAAATTTCCCACCTACGTAGGTTCGGCTGCTAGGTATATGTACCTATACCACCACCCCAGCGATCGGCCATGGGGCCGCTCCGTAAGTCGGGGATATACGTTGGTTATGAGACCATGTCCATAATCAGGTTCTTGGACCCCTTGACAGGCGACTGTCACACGGACCGTTTTGCTGACTGCATTTTTGACGAGGATATTTTTTCGACTTTGGGGGGAGGTAATCAACCCCTGGATGACAAAAGTCGAGAAATCACGTGGAAAGCCACGGGGATCCACGCTCATGACCCGCGCACTGTTGAGACTAATAGAGAAGTCTAAAAGATACTAGATTTGCATTCCCTAGCGAATCAACTGCCTGATCATTTTAATGATTTAAAGACTGTGACAAAGTTGCATGTGCATGCACACAATGCACCGGAAAGGGTTAAAATACCGAAGAAAAATGATGGTATACCCCCTCCTGCTCCAAGGCCTAAGAGGACGCGGAATCCGGTTTCTCAAATCCCAAGTACCCGGGAACGCCCAAAGAAAAAGGATAAGAGAGATTTATTACAGTCTGCCCCAGTTGAAGGGAGCCAGTTGAGACCTGGCACAAGTACGGATATTTCAGTGCACGAAATCCCGGACTTGAATTTTCCTATATCGGAAATACCCAGCAAAGTTGTGTGCGCACACATCGGAGCGGGAAAGCTAAAGGACCTAGCTCCTAGATTGGGAAATCCGGTGGAGCAAGAGGATGTGCCTAAAGCACTCCATGACGAAATGGCCATTAACTATGTTAATTCGGGCGAGTCATACAACCGAGCCATGGCAAATGTCGACGTTAATTTTGCTAAGAAAATTGCCTCAATCATATATCTTGACCCTAAGCCTAACACGCTCGCTGATTGCAAGAAAAGGTCGGATTGGAAAGATTGGCAGAAGGCAATTACTGCTGAATTATTATCGTTAAACAAAAGAGTGGTATTTGGACCTGTTTGTCTAACTCCTCCCCACATTCGCTGTTGGAGATATGCCCTAGAGGCAATAATAAATGTAGTTATTATTATATCTTTGTGTTTATGATAAATGTTTACATTCATGCTATAATAGTATTAACAAGGAAACATTAATACTTGTGTGATTTGTAAACTTAAATTGAAGTCCCTGGTAAAGCCTCTATACATCACTAGCTTGTTGGTTAATAAATGATTGTGGTTTCCCTATCATGAACATTGAGATGTTATTAACAACAAGATCATATCGTTAGGAGAATGATATGGTGGACATACCCCTATAGATAAGCGTAGCATAAAGATCAAGTCATTTTAATAGTTCAATTGCTATATGCTTTCTGATACATAGTAACCTAATTCCTTCGACCATGAGATCATGCATATCACCTTCACCGGAAGGATGCTTTGATGACATAAAACACCACACCGTAACTGGGTGGCTATAAAGGTGGCATTGAGTATTCGGAAAGTATTGGTTGAGACACATGGATCAAGAGTGGGATTTGTCCATCCATATGACGGATAGATATACTTTGGGCCCTCTCGGTGAAATGTCATCCAATTAGCTTGCAAGCATGTGACTGGCTCACAAGGGATCACATATCACAGGAACGAGAAAAGAGTACTTATCAGTAACGAGGTTGAACTAGGTATGCAGAGATACTGACGATCATAACCTCGGATAAGTAAACTATCGTGAGACAAAGGGAAATTGGTATCGTATGTAAGTGGTTCATTCGATTGCAAAGTAATCGTAGAAATATGTGGGAGCCATATGAATTTCCAGATTCCTCTATTGGTTATTGTTCGGAGAAGTGTCTCGATCATGTCCGCATAATTCACGAACCGTAGGGAGACACACTTAAGGATTCGACGTTGTTTGAGTAGTTATGGAATGATGAGTAAGAGACCGAATGTTGTTCGGAGTCTCGGATGGGATCCGGGATATCACGAGGAGATCTGGAATGGTCCGGAGAATAAGATTCATATAAGGAAAGTCATGTTTCAGAGTTGGAGAATGGTTCCGGTGTTTTCATCGGGAATGTTCTAGAAGGTTCCGGAATGTCCGGTACTCTGGAGGGGAAGGGTACATGAATGTGTCATACCAAGTTGGAATGATTGCATCATGTACTAGGTGTCATCGCTGAACAAAATAAAGGGTTTAATCAAATCCTAGTTTGAAAAGTCAAACGCCAATTTGAAAAGTCAAACGGCTATTTTGGGAAGTGGAGGGGAAGGTGGAAACCGAGTTGGGGAGGAGTTCCTCCCCTCCACCGCTGCCCCCCTTGGGAAACCGAGTTGGGGAGGGACTCCCCTCCCCTGGCGTGCCCCCTCCACCTATATAAGGAGGGGCAGAGCTGCCCCTCCTAGCACCCAACACCTCCATCCGCAAACCCTAGCCCTAAGCCGCCGGCCCTCCTACAGCCGCCGCCGCCCTAGGGCAAGCCGCCGCCTAGCTAAACCTAGCCGCTGGCCAAGCCTCCTCCTTGGTGTGTCTAAACCCTAGAACACCGAGGGCTCTCTCATAGTCCACCATACTCGCTCCGGCTTAAGGCGAAGCCCTGTGAGCCCCTCTACCTCCGGTACCACGCCGTTGTGCTGCCGGAATCGCGAGGAGAGTGCTACAACCTCCGCTGCCTGCTGGAACAAGGGAGAGGAAGGTCTTCGTCGAGTACCGAACGTGTGACCGACTGCGGGAGAGCTGCCGAAACGCAGCGCCGGAAGGATCGTCTACGCGATCTTGAGATCGGAAAGAGTACGACTACATCACCCACGAGAATCCGCTCTCGTTAAACACTTTGGAATCTTCGAGGGTGAGTTATTCCATCGACTTGTTGCTACAATCTAGTAGATAGATCTTGGCTTGTTTGTTTGTATGCGATAGAATTTTTTTTGTTTTCCATGCTACGAAACCCTACATTCGCCCCGTTGGCCATAAGTGGGTTTTTGTTCGAAAGAGAAACGAGAATAATAAAGTAGTAAGGTACAAAGCAAGGCTCGTTTCTCAAGGTTTTACTCAGCGACCAGGTGTCGACTTTGAGGAAACTTACTCCCCGGTCGTGGATGGAATTACCTTTAGATACTTGATCTCAATGGCAGTAAACATGGACTTAAAAATGAAACTATTGGATGTTGTCACCGCTTACCTATATGGTAACTTGGATTCGGACATATACATGAAAGTACCAGAAGGTATCCCTGTCCTGAACCAGGATAGAGCAAACAAGAGCTTATACAGTGTTCAGCTTAAGAAGTTACTGTATGGACTAAAACAGTCAGGTAGGATGTGGTATAATCGTTTAAGCGATTTCCTTCATCAGAAGGGCTACGCGAGCAATGAAGATTGCCCATGTGTTTTTATACGGAGATCCCAGGATGGTCTCTGTATTATCTCGGTGTACGTGGACGATTTGAATATAATCGGTACACCTGACGATATTGAGGAAGCGAGTTCCTACCTGATGTCGGAATTCGAGATGAAAGAATTAGGCAAAACCAAGTTCTACATGGGTCTGCAACTTGAGCATTCCCCTGCTGGGATTCTAGTTCACCAGTCGGCCTACACCCAGAAGGTGTTGGAACGATTTGGGTTTGAAAAGGCATATCCTTCTAAGACCCCGATGGTCGGAAGATCTTTGCAGCAAGACAAGGACCCGTTCAGGCCTAAAGAAGAGGGGGAGGAAATTCTGGGACCGGAATTCCCTTACTTAAGTGTAGTTGGCGCACTTATGTACCTCGCAAATTGTACACGGCCGGGTATTGCATTCGCCGTCAATTTGCTTGCAAGGTATAGTTCTGAGCCTACCAAGAGGCATTGGAAAGGCGTTAAGGACATCTTTAGGTACATAAAAGGGACAAAGGACCTTGGCTTGTTTTACCAAAAGAACCAAGACCTATCTGTTGTAGGCTATGCAGATGTTGGGTACCTTTCGGACCCGCACACATCCAAGTCGCAGACTGGATATGTTTTCCTTTGTGGTGGAACGGCGATTTCCTGAAAATCGTCTAAGCAAACTCTTGTGTCAACTTCGACGAATCACTCGGAAATCATAGCATTATATGAAGCATCACGAGAATGTGTATGGCTTCGACGAGTAGTCAGCCACATCCAGATGTCATGTGGACTGAACACCGTACAAACCCCAACAATTATCTATGAAGATAATGCCGCCTGTGTTTCACAAATCCAGACGGGTTACGTGAAGAGCAATCTCACAAAGCATATAAACCCCAGTCTTGCATACTAAGTCGTGTGAAAATCTCGCTGATCTGTTCACTAAATCATTGCCAGCATCTTCTTTCGAGAGATGTGTCCGTGGGATCGGCATGATGAGACTTAGGGAGATGCAAGGTTCAGGGGGAGAATCTTCACAAACTCATCGCTGAAATCTTGATCCTGATGATTGAGTGCTTAACTTTATAGTTAAGTGAATTGTACTCTTTTTCCCTTAGTGAGTTTTTATGAAGTTTCTCACATGAGGTTTTTAATGAGGCAATTCGTGCAACATAGCAAGAAGTATACCATGTGCATTTCTCCATATTTTTCCCACTGGATTTTTCGGAGTTTTAAGCCATGGTTATACAGATAAGATACCCAGGGGGAGTGTTGGGAAACTGGACCGGTAGAGGCCCATTCGGTGTGGCCTCTACCAGGATAGGGTTGGGCCATGTGGGTATCATATCCCCTTAGTCTATAAATAGAGGAGCAATCATTGTACGGGAGTTTACCGAGAGAAAGATCAATAAAGTTTCTTCTTGTTTCTTGTGCCATTTTCTTGTGTAATCTGTGTGCCTTCGACTCTAGTATTCTTCCTCGGATGTGGAACAGCCTCGGGACCGGCCAGCCGACAGGGTGTTCAACATGTTTTTCCTTCCGATGCACGACTTGTTTTCTTCTCGTGGCCGTTTTGTTCTAGTTTCACGTAGGTGTGGCATGCCTAAACGCGACCCGAACCGCTTAATTTGGAACTGGAACCGAGCGCGACACAAGTCAATATAGGCCTACCTTTTCCCGTGTTTTTCCTTCCCTACATAAAAAACGACCGAGACCGCGTCTGACCTCCAACTCCAACCGCAGCGGCGGCCGAGATCCAGATCGACCCACGAAATCCATCTAGCTAGCCCTGCCACGCGCGCCAAGCATCGAGAGAGATCATCAGATCAAGATCTCGTGAAGCGCGCGCCTGCAATGGAGGAAGAAAAACCCCAGCCTCCGGATCACCAGCGTGAGCCAGCTGAGAAGGGCGATGCCGACGTTCCCATCTACTACAACGTGACCATGTTTGACGAGGAGGAGGACGATGACGTGGCAGCGACGGCGAAGTTTTGGGCGGCGATGGAGGATCGGACGGCCAAGGTTCGGCAGAACCGCGCCGTCGCCGCCATCGGCGCCGAGACCGACGAGGAGATGGCGCACCGCCTCTACATGCAGGAGCTCATGGAGATGGAGGAGTGGGAGCTGCGCGACTTCGATGGCCCCTCCTCCTCGTCCTCCTCCAGCGTCGATCGCCCCTCCTCGTCCTCCTCCTCCAGCATGGATCGCCCCTCCTCTTCCTCACTGGTAGAAAACGCCCCATGCGTCCCGGTTGGTAAGGGCCATTAGTCCCGGTTGCCCAACCGGGACGGGGCAATCGGGACTAAAGCTCTAACCTTTAGTCCCGGTTGCCCCACCAACCGGGACAAATGGGGGCACACGTGGCGGCATCAGAGCGCGAGGGGGGTGGAGCATTAGTCCCGGTTCGTAACACGAACCGGGACTAATAACCTGCTGCCGCGGCAGAGATTTGGCCCATTTCTCTGCCGCGGCAGAGAATTCATTTTGGCACATTTTGTTGCCGCGGCAGCATTTTCGCCACTTTTTGTGCCGCGGCAGAGAATTCATTTAGGTTGTTTTATTGTTTATTTAGTGTTTTGCACTTATCAACGAAGGAACCTTATATTACACAAGATCATCATGACAATATTGCATTCAATACACGGATCGAGTTCATGCACTACATACAAAAGTTGCTATTCGATGCTACCGGCCAATTCCTTCAAAGTTGCTATTTTTACAATCCCTATTGTCTATACACAGCAGAATAGTATTCCCCTTTCGGGTCTAGGACTTCTGCATCCAAAAATCCCGCCAATTCCTCCTGAATTGCTCGTACGCGATTCGTTGGCAGAAGACCGTCCCGTAGACGTTCGATCTGATTTAAAAAAGGAGTCACCCTATATGAATGAAACTAAACACAATTTGTTTGAAATTAAAAACTATAGAAATTGTTTACGTACGTGGAGTTGCTCTAAATTTCTGCCCTTCTCATCGCACGTCTGCCGGATGAACTCGCAAACATAGTATCCACAGAGATTGTTACCTGGTCCCTGCGTCAGGCACTTTACGAGAACAGAGTTCAATCAAAATAATAATCAAGCATGATAATAACTGTATCAAAACTAGAATCAAAGATATGCGCGGATATAGCTAGTGGTGCTTACATCTAGTGCTTCAAATGTAAGCTCCTCTTTCCAAACACCCCTAGCCTTTTTGGTGAACCTTTTCCAAGCGCTGCCCGGCGAAGAAAACGAATAAAATAAGTTATTAAGTACTTGATATCATAAAATTCACGAACGTTGCCGATATAGTGTCGTAATGATTAGAATTACCGCTGGAGAAGTATCTGCATGTCCTTCCACGTGTCAAGGGGTTTATGTTTTGAGTCCATGACTAGTACACGCCCTTTGTCAAGTTGAATGATTAACAGAATATAGTGGTACCTGCGAATGCAGAACTAATCAATTATATACTTAACATCGAGTAAGCGAAATAGAAAGTGTATACAAGACAATAACACTCACTGGAAGTTGTAAGGAAATAGTATTTCCCTTTTGGTTTCTTGAAACCTTAACGCGTGTACTATATTATCCTCCGTATCCTGGGGGCTTATTTTGAGATTAGCTTCATGAACCCAATATGGGTCAATGAAGCCAATGTCATAGATTTGTCCTCTGCTGCATTCGAGAATCTTCATTCTGCATATTACAGTATGATTATATACATGCAATAAACAAAATAATATAGCTGGAGACTAAATTAATTACAGAATTAGTACTTACAGACAATAGGCACTGATGATCGATTTGTCCAAGGCGTCTTGATTGAATAATTGAAATAGTTCATCAAATTCAATGGATATCATGTCATCCCTTTCTTTCCCATGATGCTTTTTTGTAACCCTCAGCACTATCCAGTTAGCCCCGGCGGACGTGGCATGCATGTACCAGTTATGCAATCTTCGCATTTTTGTTGAAAGATTGTTTACCTCCTCAGGTTTGACGAGAGGTTTGCCGTACTGGTATTTGTATGCTACTTCACTCACGGGGAAGAACTCTAACTGGGATAAGTACTGGGCAATACTCATACCTTGAGCAGCGGCAGCTTCTCCGTATTGTGCAACTACCTCTGGATCATACTGCTCTTCGGCCCCATATTTGCTCGACCCCACATTGGTTTGAGAAATCACCTTGAGATGGGCGCAAGTCTGTTTTGCTTGTTCTTCGAGCTGGGCAACAGATTTCCCGCTTGCATCAGTACTGCTCTTCGAGGCTTTTTGTGCCGCATGTGACTTGAGAATAGAACGGTCATAGTCTGATGACAGCTTTGGCTCGGGTTGATGAAGATTCTTTAGCATTTTAAACACTTTGCCTTTTTCTTCTTTGGTGCTGGGGAACTCTGGCTCTTTCGGCCGCCTCAGCTTAGCGAAAAACGCTGTCGTTTCCGCATCAACGATCGCCGCAGTCTCCTCTTCAGTACAGTCATAAGCTCTCTTGGGAGGAACCTTTGGTACTTTTGGAAGAGGCTCTTGTTTACGTTTCGGCGATCGCTTACGACGCACAGTAGCGGTACGCTTATGCTTTTTATCCTGAGGAGCCAGCGATGGCTCCCGCGGCGATGGCTGCACCGGAGATTGGTGAGGCGACGGAGCCGGGTGAGGCGACGAAGACGGCTGCCGCGGCGGCGACGACCTCGCTGGAGACGGGTGAGGCGGCGGCGAAGATGGCCTTGGCGTGTGATTTCGAAGCACGATACATTCCTTCGGCCATAGAATGGTGACGTTTTTTGTGTCACCCAGCACAGTCACATCCCCTTCACCAGCAGGGTAGTGAAGATCCAAAACCTCAAAGGTGGGCATGATTTCATCCACGTCGACAACAGCGTAGCCCTCTGGAACCGGACGACAGTGGTAAGTTGGTGTGGGTCCAATTGGTAAGGCATAGCCGACCGCCACATTCATTGATATGTTCACAACTTTGACATGTAGCTCGCAGTGTGTCATATCTGTGATATCATCCACTGGGTAGCCAACAGGAGCCATCGTCGGTGCATCATCGTCATCGCCATTGTCATCACCCGGGACCTCGGTGGAAGCCACACTGCTTTTTCGATTATTCGATAGGCCGGTAGCATCGAATGCAGTGTGCTACTGAGATGGGCCGGTAGTACATTGCTCTTTAAGTGCGTTAATTTCATCTTGTTGTTGCTTTAATCGTTCTTCAATTAAACGCATTCGCTCTTTCTGACTATCTGCTTCAACTGCCGCCATGTCCTTACTCCTCTGACGGCTTCTATCAGGATATTTCTTCCTCTCTTCGGGAAACCCAGTCCTCCATGGTTGGGAGCCGCTTGTGCCTCGTGTTCGTCCATCATGTTCCTTATTTCCAAGGGCGAGTGTGAGCTCATCATTCTCTCTATCGGGAATGAAGTCCCCATCTTTAACAGCCTTTACTGCTTTTCTGATCCTCTCGATTGGCAAGGGGTCTTCTTTATGTCGTATGTTATATATACACCTCCCTTCCGAGTCCAACGTGCCCCCATGCCCGTAAAACCAATTCCTTGCACGTTCTACCCAATCGTCTGTCTCTGGGGTGATCTTTTTATCACGCAGTTCCTGCTCAAGTTTCTCCCACTTAGGAATGCCAGCCCTGTAGCCACCTTGCCCCATAGTATGGTGATACTTCTTGTTAGCAGCATTCAGCTTATTCGTTTCAGACATTTTCTTAGCCTTTTCTGATGTCTTGTATTCCACAAACTCAGCCTAGAATGGTTTTATCTTCTCAAACTGAATATTCTTGAAATCGGGAGTCTTCTTTTTCACGACATAGTCAAGGTGCAATCTTTTCTTCCAGTTGGTGAAACACTGGGCCATCTTCTTCAAAGCCCACTCCCTGACCTTAGCCTCCATGGCTCTCCCATGTTGTAAGGCGTCCTCAACTGGATCCTCCGCATTTGGATCCAGCTCTATCTTCGGTAGTTTGAAATTAACCATGAGCCTCTTCCACAGTAAATCTTTGGCGTGGTTAGGGACAAATAAACATGTTCCCTCTTCATCCGCATTAGCAGGCCTATTCCAATTTCTAATGGTGATCGGGATTAAGTCCCTAACGATTACTCCGCATTGTGCCACAAATTTGGTTGCGACAACTTCGGGAGCTGTCGGTTTGCCGTCTTCAGTGACATCTTCGATCCTAAACCTCTCATGGTCTTGCAACTTTTTGGTTGGGCCTCGTCTGCTCTTTTCAGTAGATTCCTTCGATCTGGAGGGCTAAAAGAAGAAAGATCGTCGTTACTATTTCTATATAGATAGCAGATGATTAATTAATGAATTGATTTATATTACATGCACCTCGCCGGAGCGATCGTCTTCTCGATTACACAAGGCATTGCCTTCTCCCTCGCGGAAGGCAACACCTTCAACCTCAAACAAGTTGTCTATTCCGGTAAAAAGAGGATCACCCTCACCGGAGTTGTTCAGAAACGTTGATACGTCTAAATTATCTTCCCCACGGATCACACCTTGGATCAATTCTTCCTTTTCTTCGTCTCTGACGTGTGGGTCCATATTTTCTGCATAGGTGGAAAAACGAATAAGTCAAAGCGGCTAAAGGAGAAAGTTACGAATAAGTCAAAGCGGCTAACGAATATTTTCCGGATCGAAGGTGAAACCCTAATATATACATACACAATAATAAAAATGAAGAGAAACCCTAAACCCTAAGGCTATGAGAGGGGAACATGAGTATAAGGCTACAAAAGGTCTTCGATCTATCTATGGTCTTGATCTCGGTCTTCGATCTCGATCTCGATATCGTATTCTACCGAGAAGAACCAAATCACCGGAAAGAAAGGGAAACAATCAACACATGGCATCGATGCAATGCTCAAGCAATGATGATGATACGACAAGTTAATGTGCATTGGAATGTAACCCTAAAGCATGCTCGACAAGTTAATCGGGGTTCCGAGGGGCGCAAACCCTAACTCAAGGAACTCCGGAATCACCTGTTAGGGTTACTAGGGTGTTCTCATTAAACTTGTCATTTAATTAGATCTATCTATGGTCTTGATCTCGGTCTTCGATCTCGATCTCGATATCGTATTCTACCGAGAAGAACCAAATCACCGGAAAGAAAGGGAAACAATCAACACATGGAATCGATGCAATGCTCAAGCAATGATGATGATACGACAAGTTAATGTGCATTGGAATGTAACCCTAAAGCATGCTCGACAAGTTAATCGGGGTTCCGAGGGCGCAAACCCTAACTCAAGGAACTCCGGAATCACCTGTTAGGGTTACTAGGGTGTTCTAATTAAACTTGTCATTTAAGTTGTTGAACAATGCATGATTATAGCATAGATAGATAGTTCTCATTTTTCTGAACATTTTGGTATATTATTTGTATTTTTCTGTATTACAGATTAAAAGTTATTGAATTTACAAGTTTTATTCAAATTCTGAAATTATTAAATCAAATATTTAAACCTTTTGCACCATAGTAACAACTAGCCATAGTGGCTGACAGGTGGGGCCCGGAGCCACCTCAGCAGCCACGCAAGCAAAGGGGAAAAGAGGACGCGGAGCCACCTCGCCACGCAAGCAAAGGGGAAACAGAGGTGGGGCCTGGAGCCACCTCGCCGCCGCTGTCAAGGAGGACGCGGCCGCCATGGCCGTGGACAAGGAGGACGCGGCGGTGGAGGAAACGGCGCCGACGACGGTGCACCACCCGATCGAAGTCGCCGCGCCCACCAGCAGCAGCAGAGGGAGGGGGATGACAGAGGCAGGAAGGGGCGCCGTACCTCACGCGCGGCGGTGGGGGAAGGGTGCGGGCGGCGCGGTCATCGGCGGGAAGAGACGCGGGCGGCGGTCGTCGGGGAAGGAGACGCTACGGGGAGCGCGCGGCGGTGGCGGCCGGAGGCGGAGGCGTTGACGACGACGGAGGCGGAGGCGGAGGCGCGGGCAGCCTGGCGGCGTCGTCGATGAGAAGCAGAGAAGAGAACCAGAGAAGAAGAGAAGTTATATAAAGGGGAGGGGGTATACGTCCCGGTTGGTGGCTCCAACCGGGACTAAAAGTGCATACGTCCCGGTTGGAGCCACCAACCGGGACGTATAGTCCAATTTTCAGCAGCTGAAGGGGCGCGCGCGCAGGGGGCTCTTTAGTCCCGGTTGATGGCTCCAACCGGGACGTATTCCCCTGTTTTCAAAAAATTTCAGTTATTTTCTCTCTGTTCCCGCCTTATTTTTTATTTTGGGGTTTAAATTTGTAATGTTTTTTAAATGATAATTACTTTGGAATTTAGAAAAACTTCAAACATAAAAAGTGTTTGAATTTGAATAACTAATTCGAAACCATTTTCTGTTTTGAAAAATAATTAATGTAACCATTTAAACTATGAACCATTTAAAATTAATAATGAAATAACTTATATTTTTTAAATATTAATTTGGAATTTAGAAAAACTTTAAACATAAAAAGTGTATGGATTTGAATAAATAATCCAAAACCAATTTCTATTTTTAAAAAATAATTAATGTAACCATTTAAAATTAATAATGAAATAACTTATATTTTTTAAATATTAATTTGGAATTTAGAAAAACTTTAAACATAAAAAGTGTATGGATTTGAATAAATAATCCAAAACCATTTTCTATTTTTAAAAAATAAGTAATGTAACCATTTAAAATTAAAAATGAATTAACTTATATTTTTTAAATATTAATTTGGAATTTAGAAAAACTTTAAACATAAAAAGTGTTTGGATTTGAATAAATAATTCAAAACCATTTTCTATTTTTAAAAAATAATTAATGTAACCGTTTAAAATATGAACCATTTACAATTAAAAATGAATTAACTTATAAGTAATTCAAAACCATTTT
Organism: Avena sativa; assembly: GCA_916181665.1. Classification (NCBI taxonomy): domain Eukaryota; kingdom Viridiplantae; phylum Streptophyta; class Magnoliopsida; order Poales; family Poaceae; genus Avena; species Avena sativa. The sequence continues at coordinate 375,696,288 of OV702279.1, read as the reverse complement.
CTGTTTTTAATGGGCGGAAAAAAGAGGACGGAAAATAATGGGCGGAAATAAAATTTGATTAGGATAGAACTGGAATTAAAGTACATAACACAACTAACACAAAGTTACATAGAAGAACTGAAAATTAAGATACATGGCCAGATTAAGCCACAATCGGTCGAACTTGTTTTGCAATGTTGGAATAATTCAGTCATGCTCCTGCCTACACCTGTAATATTCGCCACTGTAGTCGTCGTACTCGCCGCTGCCGTCGTCGCTATCGTCGTCGGGGTCGCCGTAGTTGAACCTTGAAGGTTGAGTACGAGTGAGCTGGACTTGAGGGTAGCGCAGGCGGGGGCTAGAGTCGGCGACCGTGTCGTAGGCCATGACGCTCTGGAGAGTCCGGCCATGCCACCACAGCCGCCGGCCGGCCTCGTTGAAGTTCGGAGGAGGTGGGCCCTCCTCCTCGTGCCTGGCGAGTGCCCTCTCACGCCGATCCACGAAGAAGGCTTCCCAAGTTGGGAAATAGTCGGGATGCCATCTGGGATTCCTCCGCTGCTCCGGAGTGAGCTCGAAGTAGTAGTGGTTTGTGATGGCCATCCGACGCGCCACACCTAGAGGGACAGGAGGAACCGGCACGCCTCCGGCGCTCAGCATCCAGCCGACGGGGACACAGTAGCCCGGCGGGTAGGGGTAGTTAGAGGCGCAAAGCGCCTCCGCCTCCCTGGGAGTTAGTGCTACGGTGGAAGCCATGGGAAAGAGTGATGAGGTTACGGATATGAGTCTAGAGATGTGCAATGACAATGCAGGCCAACCCTACATATATATATAGTGAAGAACTGGCGGGAAGAACTGGCGGGAAGAGCTGGCGGGAAAAAATGGCGGGAAGAAAAATGGCAGGAAAAATGGCGGGAAAAATGGCGTGTCGACATTATGTCGTGCGGAGTGTACCTTGTCCCGGATGGTGTCACCAACCGGGACTAAAGATGAAAAATGGTCGAACCGGTGTGCATGAAGATAGGGGACGAGCATCGTTAGAACTTGCATTGGATCTCTGAAGAAACCACATATTGCGAGTCTAAAAATGATTTTTTCAAAAAATCACGGGCGATAGATCATGTACCTGTAGTACAAACCGGACCCACTTCCTGCCGATTCGGCAGACATTTGTCCTTTTTACCCGGGATGGACGAAAAGGTTTGAGATGTACCGGTTGGGAGATAGTCCATGTAAGGTGGTCTAGTATTTTAGGAAAATGGGACGGTAGCATTCTGAAACGGCATTTTGGTGGTTACTTCACAAAACGACCCTTTTTTGCGCTCGGAAAATAGAAAAGGGCTTTTCCTTGCGACAAAAAGGAAAACTTCCTCCTGGAACATTGTTCTCCATACCAATGTCCACACACATGCATAATATGGGCACAACATCACAAACTATGCCGTGATTCAGCACATAACATCGGTCATTTGGACCAAAAGCCATGAAACCTCGAACATGATAGGTCATTTTGTGAAGGTTTTTTCGAAACATGATCAATATACCAAGTCTGGTATTTTTCCTTTCAACTATGTAACAAAATATGACACCACGCGAAGGATTTTCATTGTTCGGATTTTTTTGAATTTATTATGCCCGTTTTGAATTATCTGAATTTCTAACTATGGTCGAACCGGTGTGCATGAAGATAGGGGACGAGCATCGTTAGAACTTGCATTGGATCTCTGAAGAAACCACATATTGCGAGTCTAAAAATGATTTTTTCAAAAAATCACGGGCGATAGATCATGTACCTATAGTACAAACCGGACCCACTTCCTACCGATTCGACAGACATTTGTTCTTTTTACCCGGGATGGAAGAAAAGGTTTGAGATGTACCGGTTGGGAGATAGTCCATGTAAGGTGGTCTAGTATTTTAGGAAAATGGGACAGTAGCATTCTGAAACGGCATTTTGGTGGTTACTTCACAAAACGACTCGTTTTTTGCGCTCGGAAAATGGAAAAGGGCTTTTCCGTGCGACAAAAAGGAAAACTTCCTCCTGCAACATTGTTCTCCATACCAATGTCCACACACATGCATAATATGGGCACAACATCACAAACTATGCCGTGATTCAGCACATAACATCGGTCATTTGGACCGAAAGCCATGAAACCTCGAACATGATAGGTCATTTTGTGAAGGTTTTTTCGAAACATGATCAATATACCAAGTCTGGTATTTTTCCTTTCAACTATGTAACAAAATATGACACCACGCGAAGGATTTTCATTGTTCGGATTTTTTTTGAATTTATTATGCCCGTTTTGAATTATCTGAATTTCTAACTATGGTCGAACCGGTGTGCATGAAGATAGGGGACGAGCATCGTTAGAACTTGCATTGGATCTCTGAAGAAACCACATATTGCGAGTCTAAAAATGATTTTTTCAAAAAATCACGGGCGATAGATCATGTACCTGTAGTACAAACCGGACCCACTTCCTACCGATTCGACAGACATTTGTTCTTTTTACCCGGGATGGACAAAAAGGTTTGAGATGTACCGGTTGGGAGATAGTCCATGTAAGGTGGTCTAGTATTTTAGGAAAATGGGACGGTAGCATTCTGAAACGTCATTTTGGTGGTTACTTCACAAAACGACCCGTTTTTTGCGCTCGGAAAATGGAAAAGGGCTTTTCCGTAAGACAAAAAGGAAAACTTCCTCCTGCAACATTGTTCTCCATACCAATGTCCACACACATGCATAATATGGGCACAACATCACAAACTATGCCGTGATTCAGCACATAACATCGGTCATTTGGACCGAAAGCCATGAAACCTCGAACATGATAGGTCATTTTGTGAAGGTTTTGTCGAAACATGATCAATATACCCTGAAGTTGCGTACTATAGGACTAGGCATGATTATGACTAAAGGGGGCGGCTTTAGTCCTGAGTGTTAGCTAGTCCCGGTTTGTCCCGGTTTTTAATATTATTAAATGTCTTGAGTGTTACCTAATAAATAGAGGGAAATGCCTATATAAAGAGAGGGTTCATATTTAGTCCCGGTTGGAGAAACCAACCGCGACTGAAGGGATTGCGGCAGAGTGGGCCAGGCAACACTAATAATAGGGGTGAGGGTCGACATTATGTCGTGCGGCTTGTACCTTGTCCCGGATGGTGTCACCAACCGGGACTAAAGATGAACCTTTAGTCCCAGTTGGAGACACCAACCGGGACTAAAGATGAGTCAGCACTAATAATAGGGGTGAGTGTCGACATTATGTTGTGAGTGTCGACATTATGCCGAGCTGCTTGTACTATAAATATGCATCCTTGTGAGTCCAGTCCTCCAGCCAGTTTGAGGCATCTCCAAGATGGTTTTCGAGAGCAGGGACACCACTGCGGCCAGTTTCAGGGAGATGCCGACGGAGCCCAGTCCTCCGGCATCTCCGAGAAACTGGTCATAGAGGCACTCCCTAATATGTGAAATTAGTTAGCTCCGAGGCGTATTGATCTAGTTAGTGAAGTTACAAGCTGCAAGATGGTTTTCGAGAGCAGGGACACCACTGCGGCCAGTTTCAGGGAGATGCCGACGGAGCCCAGTCCTCCGGCATCTCCGAGAAACTGGTCATAGAGGCACTCCCTAATATGTGAAATTAGTTAGCTCCGAGGCGTATTGATCTAGTTAGTGAAGTTACAAGCTGCAAGATGGTTTTCGAGAGCAGGGACACCACTGCGGCCAGTTTCAGGGAGATGCCGACGGAGCCCAGTCCTCCGGCATCTCCGAGAAACTGGTCATAGAGGCACTCCCTAATATGTGAAATTAGTTAGCTCCGAGGCGTATTGATCTAGTTAGTGAAGTTACAAGCTGCAAGATGGTTTTCGAGAGCAGGGACACCACTGCGGCCAGTTTCAGGGAGATGCCGACGGAGCCCAGTCCTCCGGCATCTCCGAGAAACTGGTCATAGAGGCACTCCCTAATATGTGAAATTAATATTAAAAACTGAGACTACAAAACCGGGACTAAAGGCCACAAACCGCGAAAGATATCCTTCGGTCAAGCCACAAACCGCGAAAGACATGAACTAGAGTTACATAATATGAGCATGAACTTCTTGGCATATGTCATTCCTTATGACCGCTTCAGACGTAACCATGGAGCATCTTCTTTACTTAACAGAATGCTTGGGTCATTTTTCACTGTGAAGGGCGGAATTTCATCAAACTTATTATAATCTTCTGACATGTCTGTCTTGTCCTCGATTCCCACGATGTTTCTTTTCCCTGAAAGAACTATGTGACGCTTTGGCTCATCATATGATGTATTCGTTTGCATATTTTTTCTTTTTTTCGGTCTGGAGGACATGTCCTTCACATAGAAAACCTGAGACACATCATTGGCTAGGACGAATGGTTCATCTCTATAACCAAGATTGTTGAGATCCACTGTTGTCATTCCGTACAACTGGTCTATCTTTACCCCTTCCCCATTCAGGTTGACCCATTTGCAGTGAAACAAAGGGACCTTAAAAGAGACTCCATAGTCTAGTTCCCATATCTCCTCTATGTAACCATAATATGTGTCCTTTTGTCCATTCTCGTCTATTGCATCAAAGCTGACACCACTATTTTGGTTGGTGCTCTTTTTATCTTGGGCGATCGTGTAGAATGTATTCCCATTTATTTCGTACCCTTGGAAATTCAATACAGTAGAAGATGGTGACGCGGCCAACAAGTATAGCTGATCTCCAACAGTGGTGTCATTCAAGAGATGTGTCCGCATCCAACCACCGAAAGACTTCATGTATTCATCTGTAATCCATGATTCAGGCTTCCCCGGATTTTTGGAGCGTATAATATTCTTGTGTTCCTCGATATACGGAGCTGCCAAGGTGGAATTATGTAGAACTGTGTAGTGTGCTTTAGTGAAAGAATCCCCGTCCCTACATATCATTGCTTTCTTTCCCAGCGTGCCTTTTCCACTTAGTCTTCCCTCATGCCGCGAGTCAGAAACACCAATCGGCTTAAGGTCAGGAATAAAGTCAACACAAAACTCAATGACCTCCTCTGTTCCATATCCCTTGGAGATGCTTCCTTATGGTCTAGCACGGTTATGAACATATTTCTTTAAGACTCCCATGAACCTCTCAAAGGGGAACATATTGTGCAGAAATACCGGACCGAGAATGGCAATCTCTTCCACTAGATGAACCAGGAGATGCGTCATAATATTGAAGAAGGATGGTGGGAACACCAATTCAAAACTAACAAGACATTGTACCACATCCTTCTGTAACCTTGGCAGAATATCTGGATTGATTACCTTCTGAGATATTGCATTGAGGAATGCACACAGCTTCACAATGGGTACTCGAACATTTTCCGGTAGAAGCCCCCTCAATGCAATCGGAAGCAACTGCGTCATAATCACGTGACAGTCATGAGACTTCAGGTTTTGGAACTTTTTCTCTGCCATATTTATTATCCCCTTTATATTAGATGAGAAGCCCGACGACACCTTGATACTGTAAAGGACTTCAAAAAAGATTTCCTTCTCTGCTTTGGTAAGAGCATAGCTGGCACGACTTAAGTGACGCCCTTTATCCGTCTTGTTATCTGTATGCATGTTCTTTGGGTCTTTCATAATTTGTTGGTCCTCCCGTGCTTCAGGTGAATCTTTTGTCTTCCCATACACGCCTAGGAATCCTAGCAGGTTCACGCAGAGATTCTTCGTCACGTGCATCACGTCGATTGAAGAGCGGACACGCAGGACTTTCCAATATGGCAGCTCCCAAAATATAGATTTCTTCTTCCACATGGGTGCGTGTCCTGTAGAGACGTCGTTCGGAACTGATTGACCGCCGGGACCCTTTTCAAAGATTACTTCTATGTCCTTGACCATACCAAATACATCATCACCAGCAGGGAGTTCAGGCTTCTTCCGGTGATCTTCCTCACCTTTGAAATGCTTGCCTTTCTTTCTTACGGGATGATTGGTCGGAAGAAATCGTCGATTCGCCAGGTACACAACCTTCTTGCATTTATGCAAATATGTACCTTCGGTCTTATCTAAACAGTGGGTGCATGCCTTATATCCTTTGTTTGTCTGTCCTAAAAGGTTACTAAGAGCAGGCCAATCATTGATGGTTACGAATAACAACCCTCGTAGATTAAATGGCTCCTGTTTGTTCTCATCCCACGCACGTACACCTGGTTTGCCCCACAACTGTAAGAGTTCTTCAACTAATGGCCTAAGGTACACATCAATGTCGTTGCCCGGTTGCTTCGGGCCTTGGATGAGCACTGGCATCATAATGAACTTACGCTTCATGCACAACCAAGGAGGCAGGTTGTAGATACATAGAGTCACGGGCCAGGTGCTGTGACTGCAGCTATGCTCCCCAAAAGGATTCATGCCATCCGTACTTAGACCAAACCATAAGTTCCTTGCGTCACCTGCAAAGTCTGGGAAGTCTCTCTCAATTTTTCTCCACTGTGACCCATCAGCAGGGTGTCTCAACTCCCCGTCTTTCTTACGGTCTTCTTTGTGCCATCGCAACAACCTGGCATGCTCTTTGTTTCTGAACATGCGTTTCAACCTTGGTATTATAGGAGCATACCACATAACCTTAGCAGGAACCCTCTTCCGGAGGGGCTCTCCCTCAACATCACCAGGGTCATCTCGTCTGATCTTATACCGCAAAGCGTTGCATACCGGGCATTTATCTAAATTCTCATACTCCTTACCGCGGTAGAGGATGCAGTCATTAATGCATGCATGTATCTTTTGCACATCTAATTCCAGAGGACAGAGAGTCTTCTTTGCTTCGTAGGTACTCTCGGGAAGTTCGTTATGTTTTGGAAACTTCGGCTTCATTATTTTCAGCATCTTTTCAAATGAGGAGTCAGTTAGACCACACTCTGCCTTCCATCGCAATAATTCCAGTGTGGTACCGAGCTTTGTGCTGCCATCTTCACAATTTGGGTACAACAATTTCTTGTGATCTTCTAACATGCCCTCTAACTTCAACTTCTCATTTTCTGTTTCACAGTCTCGCTTTGCATCAGAAATGACCCTACCAAGTTCATCAGCCGGCTCATCTGATGCCCGTTCTTCACCTCTTTCCTCTCCATTGTCTTCCATTGCAGTATCACTGTATTCAGGAAATATATGATGATAGTTGTTATCATCATCTTCTTCTTCACCATCTTCCATCATAATCCCTCTTTCCCCGTGCTTGGTCCAGCAATTATAGTTGGGCATGAAACCTTTCATAATCAGGTGGCCGCGAATGATTTTCGAGGAAGAGTACTCCTTGTTGTTCCGACATTGAACACATGGACAACGTATAAATCTATTCTCTTTGTTTGTCGTAGCCACATCGATAAATTTATCCACGCCTTTGATATACCCGGCTACCCGCCGGTCATCGTACATCCATTCCCGACCGTTCATCTGCATCATATAAGTAAGTTTATCAAAAAACAGGACATCATAAATAGTGAAATAACCAATTCACACCGACACATGAATTGTATCAATGACCTAGAAAAGATAAGATTGCTAACCTCGATCGAGGGAAATAAAGAGGAGAAAGCTCAAGTGCGTCTTGGGCACCTTCTATATTTTTGTTCTATGAGAAATTCAACGGGATTATTCACTCAAACATTTCAACAAACACCTTCAATGCATGCATGAGAAAAAACTAGCACACCCCCTCACACCTTTCACCATTCGAAAAAACAGAGTGGAGACAGAGAGGGCTGGGGCGTTGCATTTATAGAGGGCAGGGGTCTTTAGTCCCGGTTGGAGCCAGCAACCCGGACTAAAGGTGCGTGCCACGCCATGTGGCTGTGGCCAAACCTTTAGTCCCGGTTGGTGGCTCCAACCGGGACGCATGCCCCCTTACCAACCGGGACGCATGCCCCTGGCCCCGTGCCCGATCCAACCGGGACGCGTGCCAGCATTAGTCCCGGTTGGTGGCGCAACCGAGACTAATGCTCCAAGGGGTCACGAACGGATAGCCCTTTTTCCTCTAGTGCCTCCTCCAGCATGTACCGCCCCTCCCCGTCCTCCTCCTTCAGCATGGACCACCCCTCGTCCTCATCCTCGTCCTCCTCCAGCATGGATAGCCCCTCCTCGTCCTCCTCCTTCAGCATGGATTGCCCCTCCTCGTCCTCCTCCCGCGTCGGCGCCGCTGCCAAGACCGCCGCGCCGGGAAAGTTCTGGGCCGGCACCCCACCCTACGCCGCGAACGCGAGAGCGACAGGGACCTCCGACTTCGAGAGCATCCAGGACGTGGAGAGCGGGACCGAGTTCCTCGGCAACTCGAGAATCCCGGGACCCCTAGAGGCTCTTGCGGATAAGAAAATCCGAGTGAAACGCGCTACGACTCTGCCGAGAGCAAGCAATGGCGCCGGCAGAAACACCACTTCTCGGTTTATGAGGCCCGGTCCCCGTGATTTCGCCAAAGACAACGACGCCGCCGCCGGCTCCTCCTCCTCGTCAGCCCAGGCCCAGCACGACTTCGTTTCCACGGCTCGACGGGCCCTCCTCGCCGAGGCAGGCTCGGAGTTCAACTTCGCCGGCACGGACGAATGGCACGACAACAGCTGGTACGACGACGACGAGGAAGAGGAGGAGGAGCCAGAACAGGTGGAGGTGGACGTGCAGGGCCTCGCTGAATCATTGCAATCATGTCGTCTAAAATCTGATCCCGGCTGCAACCCCTCCGCCGCCGCCGCCGAAGCGCACGAATTCTCGCTCCAGGACTTCTGCGAGAGGTGGGGCGTCGCCCCGTCCGACATGCACCCCGACGAGCCCGCCACGTCGACGAGGGTGTCCCCTCTCGCCGACCACGAGGTCCCCACGTTCTACTGCGGCATGTGCATGGACACCCTCCCCGTCTTCGACCTCTTCCACGGGCTCCCCTGCGCGCACACGTTCTGCGCGCCGTGCATGGCCACGTGCCTGCAGTCCAGGGTCGGCGCCAGCGAGCTCCCCATCACGTGCCCCTAGCCGGAGTGCGGCGGCGGCGTGCTCCTCCAGCCGGACAAGTGCAAGAAGCAGGCCATCGACCACGCCACGTTCGGCGACTGGGGCGCGCAGCTCGCCGAGAGCGTGATCCCGCCCAACAGGCGCGCCTACTGCCTGAACGAGGGATGCGACCTGACCATGGTGGAGACCAGCGGCGTGGCGGAGCGGGTCAGTGCGCCGTGCCCGGAGTGCGGCCTCGCGCTCGTGAGGAAGCGAGGTGCATATGACCAAGCAGTGTTGAAGTTGAACTGAAACCTTTGAAGAAAAGACTGATGAACTGAAGATTGAAGAAACTGTGAGCAGGGATGGGTTCAGGGAATTCCCACAATAGATCAGGGCATCAGGCTCTTCAGTTTTTAGCCTCCACATGAATCAACGGATATTTTCTCATGTATAGTGTTAAATTGCCATGTTGTTGCAATTTGTTTTGAAAAATCTTGTGCACATATTCTTTAGGGGTTATCCAGAAACAATAATGCTACTCCTACGGACACACTCGTACGGAATTTTGTTTACGGGCTGAGGTGTGGATCAATGATTTGCTCGAAAGATTTTCTGGATCAAATCCGTAAGTGTAGCATTGTTGAGCCAGAAAAAGCCTCTCGCGAAAGATAACGGTCTGTCCAACATAATGCAGGGTCTTGGTTCGTAGATGTGATAACAGTCTGAAAACAACTAATGGGTGTGATTCTTATTTTTAGCGCAAAGAGCAGTCCACACTAATTACAATTGCCTTCTTGTTCTTGATATGTGACCTCGTTGTCAGATATGAACCCTAGTTGGAGCTTTCTTTTTTAAAACAGTTGTTCACTATTTATGCTCCCCAACTATAGATAGCTTCGCTTCAAAGCACCTTTTGAATTTGCCTTATCTATCTAGTTCTTTGCTAGCCTGTAGCCCGGTACACGATTCTTACACAGAAGACAGAACTACACATTCACTATAGAATTCTCAGGCGTTGCCGCCGTGTACCTGAAAGACACAGCAAATGACGAAAATGACATGGCAACGGCTATGCCATGCGGCTCCGCACGGCAAAGAGCGCACGGCAACAAATGTGACGGCAAAGACGCATTGCAACCTTTCGAACTTAATTACTCAACATAAAATATGGCCCACAAGTTGTTCATCCCATTCTTCCATTTGTTTTGAGCAGCCTAGCTAGATGCAAAAGTGATACAACAAAAGAAGCAATCGTGGAATTACTGAAGCTCGGTACAACTGATTCTTTCTTTTCTTCTCGACAATCATCTAATGGTCCCTCCATATATTTGTCCTGAAAAGAAGCAGAGTTCCTTGTTTTCCACATACCCCAAAAACATCAACAATCCCCACAACTAACGGATTTAGTTTATTTTTTTAACACTCTATAAGACACACATATATGCATTGTTCAGCTGAATTAAAATGACAATTCATCCCAAAAATGCAACTAATTAACAATCTAGCCAAGGGGCAAGTAAAGAAAAGGTGAGAGATTGGTCCATTATTCCCACATGAAAGACATTTGGCTTCACAAGACGTCTCTTGTTAGGATAATACCATTGAGTACTAGCCACAAGAAGGTCTTAACTCGAAGAAGGATTTTCATTTTTCACATGAATCTATATGGCAGTTCCCTTCCATATTGCATTGCAAGGTAGAACGATTTATCGGAGAAATATGTAGAATCAGTTAGTTTTCGTACCAATATGTCTCAGTCCTCTATTAAAGACACATTTTCCATAATTATTTTAATTTGTGCCGATTGTTCTCTCAAGGGGCCAACTATTGCTCTCCTAAAGTGAAGAGTCGTGGGCCCTTGTAGCACAAGTTGTTGCACATTGATTTCTTTATTTGTGGAGATATAAACATTCTAGGGAATTTCTTAGCTAAGCTGCTCTCAGCATACCAATTATCTCCCCAAAAACTTCTTTTAGCCCCTTTCCCAATTTGAATCTTACAACATTTATAAAATGAACTTTTCACCTCCATCAAGCCCTGCAAAAAATGTGAGACCCTAGGTTTTTCCTATACATGGAACAAAGTGTTTTCTGTAGATATTTCTTATATAGAATTGTTTGCCATAAGACTTTCTCATTAAAGGTTTTCCACAGCAAGTTGCAAGCAAAGATATATTTATTATCTATAGGTCTAAAATTCCCAAACCTCCTTGGTCTTTTGGCAGGCATACAGTGGTCTGCCAATTCAACAAGTGGTACGTTTTCTTCTTGGCATCCTCATCCCACAAAAATTATTCCTAATTGATTTCATTCTCTCTTTTGATACCACTACAACTCTGTAAAAGAACAACATATATATATAGAAGAATTAATAAGGGTGACTCTCCCTCCCATGGAAAAAGGCTACCTTGTTATGAATTTAACTTATTCCCCATTTCCTCCTCAATGTGTATCTAGTCAGTGAGATTTAATCTTTTTTGTCAACTGGAACTCCCAGATACTTCATAGGGAGCTTACCAGAATTGCATGTAAATATCTCCTCAAAAGCAGCTAGATTTTCTATAGCTTGACCAAGACAATATATGACACTTTTATGGAAAATTGATCTTTAATCCATACATTTGTTAAAAAACAGAGTAACACTTTCTGGTTTCTTGCTTGTTCCAAATCACTTTCCAAAAGAAGAATAGTATCATCTTCATATTGCAAGATGGCTACCCCTCCTTTGGTCAAATTTGTGGCTAGACCCTTAATTGAACCATTTTTTAGCCCTGCCAACTAGTATGGCCAAAACATCTACTGCAATGTCGAATAAAATGGGTGACAGGGGACCCTCCTGACTCAACCCTTGATTTGTTGAGAAATAAGGACATATCTCCTTATTGATATTAATTCCCACTTTCCCACTCGAAACAATCTTCATGATCATGTGTAACACCCTCAGAATCGACCCTATGCAAGTTTTAGCGCTTCCCGCCAAACCCGCATAGAAACGATTCAAAGGTGCCCACCAGGCACTTTCGTGCGGGTGGAAAACGAAGTAATAACATTACACAACAGTCCTCGATGGGACCCACAGAACATATATATATATATATATAACAGCGACTCAAAGAGTCAAGAATACAGATATACAGTACAAAGATCCAAATCACCTTGAAAACGATAGAGTGTCTCGCTACGGACAAGATGCAAATGGGGCTAAGAGCCCTGAAGAATAACCAATGGCGTCCATAACCCTGCCCAGGCCAAGCCGGAAGGGTAACCCTGCTAACGACGTCGATCTCAAAACCTGCTTAAACAAAAGGGGTGCCGACAAAGGGCAAAGGAAAAAGAGGAGCGTCAGTACTGAGGCCAGTACACGGCGAGGCTAGAATTCGGCGGTCCTCGCCTACATAGGTATGGTGGATTGAAGCGGCAGCGCAGCATGCACTAAACAATCTATAGAGACTCGATGTAACTGTCGGCTATCAGAGAGGGATAAGAAAGACCTATTCGGAACCAATCTGATACTACCACCAAACAAACCCATCCTGGTATTCCCCCTCGATACCAACCGAGAAAGTCAACCGAGGAACTCATACAGTTGGCAGTTTTATTTATTCGGTTATCGTTGCAGCAATTACTAGTCAGGTATAGATAATCATCCTGATATAATAAGCAGTGGGCAATTTTAGTTAACCATTCCATTGTAGTTGCGACACTTACTAGTCAGATACAATTAGCATGAGATATCCCCAAACCCAGCAGTTGTTGGTACTTTTATTTAGCCATTCCATTGCAGTGAAGCCGATTACTAGTCATATCGGATACAAGTCAAATTATAACGGTAAACTTTAGTTATAGTTGTCTATGATCGAGACCTGTGCTCCAAGTCGTCCATAACCGCGGACACGGCTTCTCGAAAAGATTTAACCCTGCAGGGGTGCACCAAAGTATCCACACGCACTTCGACCCTTTTTGCCAGATCAGTTAACATACACCCATCGGTATGTCGGCGGGGCCTAAGTCATGACGTTTCCCAGACCCAAAGCAAGCACGGGGGGCCACCCCACTAAGTCTACCCGCAACGAAGTCGGCCGGTCTCCGAGACGGACTCAGGGTTTGCGTCAGTGGCTGTAAACGACGGGGAACCCAAAACTGGGATTGTCGATACCGCGAAAACACTCCGCTTTCCTAAACAGTACAGGTGCTATCCATCGCACAATTTAAATAAAGCAGTAAAGCATGGCATAAGTACAGAATAGTAATAAAGCCCCAAACTACTTGTGGCCCCCAGTACAGTACTTTGAAATCAGGTACTAAATCGATGGGGTGCCCATACATCCCACATGTGGTTAGCGCGCTCGATCTCGGAACAGGTGTCAAGAACTCGGGGTCCTACGGGACACAAGTGGACGGTTAACAACCAAATAACATCTATTGCCCACCTGTGCCTCTGCTTACCTACTTCAATTTTTAGTTATTAAACAATAATTGAATTAACGATAATTAAAGCCATGATCATCTCCAACATTAAACATGCGGCAATACTCCAACAACTGTGGTACTGGACGACACGCAACAGCACTTGAGCAAGCGACTACGACGCGCAGGTCCAACTATCTACCAAACAACAGGTAATAGGATGTGTCCAAGGCAATATAAGGCTGCAAGGGATATCACGGGTACGAAAACTAGAGCATCGCAACACAGATAGCAATAGATCAACAGGAGGGAATAAATACTATAAAAGTAAGATAGGTAGAAAGGGGGAGATGCTCGCCTGAAAAACATTGTCGAAGGTTCAACCGAAGATCGGGGCGAAGCTCACATCAACTCAACGGCCTTATCCGCGAAGAAGCAAGACACTAGAAGAAACACCGGATGCAATATTTAATACTACGGCAAAAGATCGGGCATGATGCATGTATGATGTATGACATGGCAAGGTGCGATGCAATTAGACATATTAAGCGGAACCGGGGTCCCGACAATTAATTAGGTGGTTTATGTTGTTTAGATACCCTGCAATTTAAATGTTGTAATAACAGGGCAAGATAAGTTACTGGTTCGCTACACAGATTTAAATGGAGGCGGTATAATACAAGTATATCCCGCATTTAGACTCCATATTTAACTTAGGTGAATCGGCATAGTGCCCCCAAACACCCACAAATATGCATGCGAGTATGACAATTAAATATGCAACCAGTAATATGTCGTATATTATAAAAATAGGGGTCTTGGAAAGGGAATCACGTTAGGGTTCGGCGAACTTGGGGTTCCGGGGTTCGAGGTCGGGTCTCAGGGTCTAGGGTTCGACGGGATCGGTCTCGGCAGAAACATTCTCGGACAACGGAGTAGATCTTGGCGTTCCGCGAAGAAGGACTTGGCGTATCCGTGTCGATGACCTGGGCGTCCGGGTTCTCGGCGAACTTGGCGTCCGGGAAGGAGTACTTGTCGCACCGGGTCTCGGTGTCCTCGGATCCGATCGAAGATCTTGGCGTTCGGCGGGATCGGTCTTCGGGTTCTAGGAACGGCTTCGGAATCCGTGGGGCGGTCTTGGCGCTCCGGGTAGGCGATCTTCGGTTGCGTCGAATCCATGTCGGAGACCTTGGGATTAAACACCGGTGGTTTAGGGTCACGTCATCACTTGTCGGTGTCCGGGAGATCTTGCAAAGCTTAGACACCAAGGAGGAGGATCTTGTGATGCCACATGGGAAAGCCGGGCTTGGGGGCACACGAGCACAGCCTTGGCTTCAAACAGAAGCGAGGATGCAGGCAGGAAGGCGCGCGCATCGCGGGGAGGACCTCTGGCGGCGAACAGATGGCGACGGGAAGCGGGCAGAACCTCGCGGGGCCCAGGGCTCGGTCGGCGACCAGGGGAACTCGAGGCGGAGGAGAGGGAGGGCCCGGCAGAAGATGCGGGGTCGAGGCAGAGGACGCCGTCGGGCGGCAGGGCAGTGCCGGAGGCGCCACGCGGCCGACAGAGGGGAAGCTCAGGGACGCGGGGTCGGGGCTTGGCGCAGAGACGGACGCGGGAGGGCCGGCGCTCGAACAGGCGCGTCCGAACGGCGACGAGGAGGACGACCGCGGTCCAGAGGAGGAAGGGCGGCGCGCGGCCGGAAGGGGAGGCAAGGGCGGCCGCGAGAGAGGCTGGAGGCGGGGGCGGCCCGCGCTTGGGGAAGCGGCGGCGGAAGGGCCGGGCCGAGCGGGCGAGCCTGGCGGCGGCGCGCGGGCTCGGGGAAGGAGGGCGGGGTGGTGCAGAGGAGGGGCGACGACGCTGGAGAGGAAGGCCGGAGGCGAGGCGGACGGGGTCGTGGGGAGGAGAGGGCCGGAGCGGAGCGGGCCTGAGGCGGAGGGAGCGGTCAGGAGCGTCGGGGAGGGGAGGCGCTCGCTAGCCGAGGGTGGAGGCCGGGTGAGGCTAGCGGCGAGGTGGATGCAGGAGGGAAGGGCGGCGGCGGTGGGTCGAGCCGGAGAGGAAGAAGGGAAGGAGAGGGGAGGCGTCGACGGGGAGGAGGGCGACAGGGCGCCGGGGACGGGGGTTCTGGCGGCGGCGCTGGGTTGGGGAACGAGGGGAGAAGAGGCGCGGGGTGGGAGACGAGCGACGGGTGGAGTGGTGGGGCCAGGCGGGTGGGCGCTGGGGCCGAGGGAGTGTCGCTGCAGGTGGGGCCGGGGTGGGGCCAGCAGGGCGTGGCGAGCGTGTGCACGCGTGTGGGTTGGTGCGTGAGGGATGGAGTGGAACCAGGGGGAAGAGAGAGAGGGGGGGTTGGCCAGGTGGGCCTGGTCGGTTGGGGAAGTGGGGAGTGGGCCAGCAGGGTGGGACCGGGGAGTGTGGTGGCTGGTGGATTGGTGAGGTGGCGGTGAGGAGTGATGAGGTGGAGGGAACGGTGAGGTGGCGGGCACTGGTTGGTGGGGGTGAGGTGGAGGGGGCTGGGTAGACTAGTTTTAGGTAGAAAAGGGTTTAGGTTTTAGGTTTATTATTTTGTAAGATACTTATTTGTTTTGTTTTAAATCTGTTTAGCAAATAATTTTTAGTTAAATAATTTAGCAGATAATTGTTAAACTTTGTTTCGAAATAAAAGAAGGGGTAATTTGAGAAAACAAAAATAGGCTTATTGAAAATAGTTTCAGACAAACAAATGCATGATGATGACGATGCTCAAATGCAATGCACAAAAACAACGCGATTTTCTAGTAGTGGTTTTTGCGGGGCGCCACAATTCGACACCACTAACAATGGATCTCGCCCTCGAGATCCGCCTCATGGTACCGGAAGGAAGGTCGGCGATCTGCGTCTTCTCGCTTCGTGTAGATCCTCGCGACACCACTAACAAGAGGTCGTTGTCCGTGATCGTCGAGAGAACACTCCGGGAACAAAAGGTCGGAGGTAGAGGTATCAACAAATAAAGCCACCTCTAGCTTCGATGGAAAGGGAACCGATGCATTCTCATCCACTTCAATGTACAAAAGCGAATAGAAGGGGTAGTCGGCATGGGGGCCAATCCATCACGCACCCAAACTATTACTCTGCACAATCAGTAGAAAAGCGTGCAACCATTCTCGGAATCAGACTGAAGATCTCGACAATCGAGGTTCAGGAACAAAGGAGTGATGCAGACTCTGCATCGGATCTAGCGTAGATGATGTCGTCGCGTCAGAAAGCACCGGAAGGCACGAGAAGGAACAAAGAGAACTCCACCAGACGAAGGGTTCCTCGAATAGCAAGAAGACCAGATGTAGCAACACCGTTACCAAAAGAGGAAGTGAAACCCTGAAGGTACGATGGAACCCAACCACGAGAAATCCTGGACTCGAAGAGAGAGAAGAGAGCGGATTCAAAACACGCAGAGGTGAGAGGAGAGCAGCAGAGGGGTAAGGAGTAAAATCAGACCTAATCAGAACTATCCAACCGATTTTCAAAAATAGTTTTGACACTCTACTTCGGCCGTTAGCTAGGTTATCCTACAGGCTGGACTTGTGGGGTATCGTAACTGCTGAGCTCTGATACCACTCTGTAACACCCTCAGAATCGACCCTATGCAAGTTTTAGCGCTTCCCGCCAAACCCGCATAGAAACGATTCAAAGGTGCCCACCAGGCACTTTCGTGCGGGTGGAAAACGAAGTAATAACATTACACAACAGTCCTCGATGGGACCCACAAAACATATATATATAACAGCGACTCAAAGAGTCAAGAATACAGATATACAGTACAAAGATCCAAATCACCTTGAAAACGATAGAGCGTCTCGCTACGGACAAGATGCAAATGGGGCTAAGAGCCCTGAAGAATAACCAATGGCGTCCATAACCCTGCCCAGGCCAAGCCGGAAGGGTAACCCTGCTAACGACGTCGATCTCAAAACCTGCTTAAACAAAAGGGGTGCCGACAAAGGGCAAAGGAAAAAGAGGAGCGTCAGTACTGAGGCCAGTACACGGCGAGGCTAGAATTCGGCGGTCCTCGCCTACATAGGTATGGTGGACTGAAGCGGCAGCGCAGCATGCACTAAACAATCTATAGAGACTCGATGTAACTGTCGGCTATCAGAGAGGGATAAGAAAGACCTATTCGGAACCAATCTGATACTACCACCAAACAAACCCATCCTGGTATTCCCCCTCGATACCAACCGAGAAAGTCAACCGAGGAACTCATACAGTTGGCAGTTTTATTTATTCGGTTATCGTTGCAGCAATTACTAGTCAGGTATAGATAATCATCCTGATATAATAAGCAGTGGGCAATTTTAGTTAACCATTCCGTTGTAGTTGCGACACTTACTAGTCAGATACAATTAGCATGAGATATCCCCCAACCCAGCAGTTGTTGGTACTTTTATTTATCCATTCCATTGCAGTGAAGCCGATTACTAGTCATATCGGATACAAGTCAAATTATAACGGTAAACTTTAGTTATAGTTGTCTATGATCGAGACCTGTGCTCCAAGTCGTCCATAACCGCGGACACGGCTTCTCGAAAAGATTTAACCCTGCAGGGGTGCACCAAAGTATCCACACGCACTTCGACCCTTTTTGCCAGATCAGTTAACATACACCCATCGGTATGTCGGCGGGGCCTAAGTCATGACGTTTCCCAGACCCAAAGCAAGCACGGGGGGCCACCCCACTAAGTCTACCCGCAACGAAGTCGGCCGGTCTCCGAGACGGACTCAGGGTTTGCGTCAGTGGCTGTAAACGACGGGGAACCCAAAACTGGGATTGTCGATACCGCGAAAACACTCCGCTTTCCTAAACAGTACAGGTGCTATCCATCGCACAATTTAAATAAAGCAGTAAAGCATGGCATAAGTACAGAATAGTAATAAAGCCCCAAACTACTTGTGGCCCCCAGTATAGTACTTTGAAATCAGGTACTAAATCGATGGGGTGCCCATACATCCCACATGTGGTTAGCGCGCTCGATCTCGGAACAGGTGTCAAGAACTCGGGGTCCTACGGGACACAAGTGGACGGTTAACAACCAAATAACATCTATTGCCCACCTGTGTCTCTGCTTACCTACTTCAATTTTTAGTTATTAAACAATAATTGAATTAACGATAATTAAAGTCATGATCATCTCCAACATTAAACATGTGGCAATACTCCAACAACTGTGGTACTGGACGACACGCAACAACACTTGAGCAAGCGACTACGACGCGCAGGTCCAACTATCTACCAAACAACAGGTAATAGGATGTGTCCAAGGCAATATAAGGCTGCAAGGGATATCACGGGTACGAAAACTAGAGCATCGCAACACAGATAGCAATAGATCAACAGGAGGGAATAAATACTATAAAAGTAAGATAGGTAGAAAGGGGGAGATGCTCGCCTGAAAAACATTGTCGAAGGTTCAATCGAAGATCGGGGCGAAGCTCACATCAACTCAACGGCCTTATCCGCGAAGAAGCAAGACACTAGAAGAAACACCGGATGCAATATTTAATACTACGGCAAAAGATCGGGCATGATGCATGTATGATGTATGACATGGCAAGGTGCGATGCAATTAGACATATTAAGCGGAACCGGGGTCCCAACAATTAATTAGGTGGTTTATGTTGTTTAGATACCCTGCAATTTAAATGTTGTAATAACAGGGCAAGATAAGTTACTGGTTCGCTACACAGATTTAAATGGAGGCGGTATAATACAAGTATATCCCACATTTAGACTCCATATTTAACTTAGGTGAATCGGCATAGTGCCCCCAAACACCCACAAATATGCATGCGAGTATGACAATTAAATATGCAACCAGTAATATGTCGTATATTATAAAAATAGGGGTCTTGGAAAGGGAATCACGTTAGGGTTCGGCGAACTTGGGGTTCCGGGGTTCGGGGTCGGGTCTCAGGGTCTAGGGTTCGACGGGATCGGTCTCGGCAGAAACATTCTCGGACAACGGAGTAGATCTTGGCGTTTCGCGAAGAAGGACTTGGCGTATCCGTGTCGATGACCTGGGCGTCCGGGTTCTCGGTGAACTTGGCGTCCGGGAAGGAGTACTTGTCGCACCGGGTCTCGGTGTCCTCGGATCCGATCGAAGATCTTGGCGTTCGGCGGGATCGGTCTTCGGGTTCTAGGAACGGCTTCGGAATCCGTGGGGCGGTCTTGGCGCTCCGGGTAGGCGATCTTCGGTTGCGTCGAATCCATGTCGGAGACCTTGGGATTCAACACCGGTGGTCTAGGGTCACGTCATCACTTGTCGGTGTCCGGGAGATCTTGCAAAGCTTAGACACCAAGGAGGAGGATCTTGTGATGCCACATGGGAAAGCCGGGCTTGGGGGCACACGAGCACAGCCTTGGCTTCAAACAGAAGCGAGGATGCAGGCAGGAAGGCGCGCGCATCGCGGGGAGGACCTCTGGCGGCGAACAGATGGCGACGGGAAGCGGGCAGAACCTCGCGGGGCCCAGGGCTCGGTCGGCGACCAGGGGAACTCGAGGCGGAGGAGAGGGAGGGCCCGGCGGAAGACGCGGGGTCGAGGCAGAGGACGCCGTCGGGCGGCAGGGCAGTGCCGGAGGCGCCGCGCGGCCGACAGAGGGGAAGCTCGGGGACGCGGGGTCGGGGCTTGGCGCAGAGACGAACGCGGGAGGGCCGGCGCTCGAACGGGCGCGTCCGAACGGCGACGAGGAGGACGACCGCGGGCCAGAGGAGGAAGGGCGGCGCGCGGCCGGAAGGGGAGGCGAGGGCGGCCGCGCGAGAGGCTGGAGGCGGGGGCGGCCCGCGCTTGGGGAAGCGGCGGCGGAAGGGCCGGGCCGAGTGGGCGAGCCTGGCGGCGGCGCGCGGGCTCGGGTTAGGAGGGCGGGGTGGTGCAGAGGAGGGGCGACGACGCTGGAGAGGAAGGCCGGAGGCGAGGCGGACGGGGTCGTGGGGAGGAGAGGGCCGGAGCGGAGCGGGCCTGAGGCGGAGTGAGCGGTCAGGAGCGTCGGGGAGGGGAGGCGCTCGCTAGCCGAGGGTGGAGGAGGGGTGAGGCTAGCGGCGAGGTGGATGCAGGAGGGAAGGGCGGCGGCGGTGGGTCGAGCCGGAGAGGAAGAAGGGAAGGAGAGGGGAGGCGTCGACGGGGAGGAGGGCGAGCAGGACGCTAGTGACGGGGGTTCTGGCGGCGGCGCTGGGTTGGGGAACGAGGGGAGAAGAGGCGCGGGGTGGGAGACGAGCGGCGGGGTGGAGTGGTGGGGCCAGGCGGGTGGGCGCTGGGGCCGAGGGAGTGTCGCTGCAGGTGGGGCCGGGGTGGGGCCAGCAGGGCGTGGCGAGCGTGTGCACGCGTGTGGGTTGGTGCGTGAGGGATGGAGTGGAACCAGGGGGAAGAGAGAGAGGGGGGGTTGGCCAGGTGGGCCTGGTCGGTTGGGGAAGTGGGGAGTGGGCCAGCAGGGTGGGACCGGGGAGTGTGGTGGCTGGTGGATTGGTGAGGTGGCGGTGAGGAGTGATGAGGTGGAGGGAACGGTGAGGTGGCGGGCACTGGTTGGTGGGGGTGAGGTGGAGGGGGCTGGGTAGACTAGTTTTAGGTAGAAAAGGGTTTAGGTTTTAGGTTTATTATTTTGTAAGATACTTATTTGTTTTGTTTTAAATCTGTTTAGCAAATAATTTTTAGTTAAATAATTTAGCAGATAATTGTTAAACTTTGTTTCGAAATAAAAGAAGGGGTAATTTGAGAAAACAAAAATAGGCTTATTGAAAATAGTTTCAGACAAACAAATGCATGATGATGATGATGCTCAAATGCAATGCACAAAAACAACGCGATTTTCTAGTAGTGGTTTTTGCGGGGCGCCACATCATGTCTGTCCAATGAGTAGGGAATTCTTTCATCTCTAAAGCTTTGGCTAAAAAAGGCCATTTGATCTCATCAAAATCCTTCTCAAAGTCAATATTAAAAAGGACACCCGATCGTTTGGTCTTGTGTATATCATTTAAAGTTTCATGCAAAACATTAACACCTTCCGTTATGTACCTACCCTTAAGGAAAGCAGTTTGGTTAGGTCGAATAACACCCAAAATAATTTGGATGAATCTATTAACCATTACTTTAGCAAGAATCTTGAAGGAAACATGTAATAGGCAGATGAGCCTGTATTTTTTGAATCTCATCTACATCCTTACCTTTAGATACTAGTGTGATTACTCGATAGTTTAGTCTAGAGGTATCTTGTGTACCATTATATATGGAAATCAACAAGTAATTCAAAAAGATCATGCTTAACCGGTTCCCCTTTTTCTGATAAAATTCTACATTGGAACCATCCAGCCGAGCAACTTTGGTTGCTGCTATGTGAAAATAGCCTATTTGAGTTCCTCTAGTAGAATAAACATGTTTGTTCAGAAGCTAACAATATCGAACTGTAAAAAATTGCTAAGCTCTGGAAAGCCTCGCTTTTTTGCACCTATGTTTCTTTTATTTCCTCGTCTCGAAATATATTTTTCAAATTTTGAATGAATTTATATACTAAATAGTGTCAAGATTCATTTGAATTTTGATAAAGCTAAGACATCTATTTTAAGACGGAGAGAGTAGATAGTTTAATTTTTTTCCTTTGAGAAATCAGATAGTAGTTCAACTGGTGCGGAGGATATTGGCTAGAGGGCGAGCTCTTCCGTTTTTTTTTCTTTTTCTGTTGTCCTCTTTCTATTATTCTTTGACACTTTGGTGTCTGTTTAACAGTTGTACTCTGTGCTTGGTGGTTGCTTTATTTATAAGGCGTGACGAAAGACTGATTTAAGGATAGTAGTTCAGTTATGTGTTTTTTTTAATCCAGTTCGGTTATGTGATGTACATTAAGTTTGTTGAGCGGCATCAGCCCAAAAAGTAAGAGTGTGCTGGGTAGGATAACTTAGCCAGGCCTCGCTCGCTGGCCCATTGGTAACGCAGGCTACAGCCCACCCAATTGCACGTGTGGCGCGTACGTACGTTCATAGACGAGCCGGTCAGGGAAACTCCCGAGCCGAGCCCGATTTGGTATTGGAACCGGAGCGCGTCGCCTTTTCCTTTCCTCGTTTTCTCTCCATACTGTATATAAAAACCGACCGAGACAACGACCCAGCACCAGCAGCAACTCCAACCACAGACAGCGGCAGCCGCCAATCAAATCCTCGCGCGAGCCGCCTCAGATCCCCTTGCTCGATCTTCTCCAACGCCGGGCGCCGCCACCGCAGCCGCGATGTCGTCGTCGCCGCCGCTGCTGTCCGATGAGGGCATGAGCCGGGTGCGGCGCAAGAAGGACTTCAGCCACATGGACCGCGTCGACGGCCGCGCGCTCAACCTGCTCCAGGGCCTCGAGCTCCACACCGCCGTCTTCTCCCCCCACGAGCAGCGCGCCATCGTCGACGCCGTCCTCGACCTCCAGGACCGCGGCCGACGCGGCCTCCTCCGAGGTACTACTACGTTCGACCTTCTTCTTTACCAATTCTCCATTAAATTCAGTTCCCCTGTCCCTGTCCTGCCGCGAGCGGAGCGATCTTGACCTGAATTTCCTCTTCTCCTCGACGCAGAGCGGACCTACTCGGAGCCGCGCAAGTGGATGCGCGGGAAGGGCCGGGCCACGATCCAGTTCGGCTGCTGCTACAACTACGCCACCGACCGGGACGGCAACCCGCCGGGCATCGTGCGGGACTCGGCCGTCGACCCGCTGCCGCCGCTCCTCGCCGCCATGGTCCGCCGCCTCGTGCTCTGGCGCGTGCTCCCGCGCGCCTGCGTGCCCGACAGCTGCATCGTCAACGTCTACGACGTCGACGACTGCATCCCGCCGCACGTCGACAGCCACGACTTCCTCCGCCCCTTCTGCACCGCCTCCTTCCTCGCCGAGTGCGACATCGTATTCGGGAGGGACCTCAGGGTGCTCGGCCCGGGGGAGTTCGGCGGGGCAGGGTCCACCTCCATCAGGCTGCCGGCGGGGTCCGTGCTCGTGCTCAGCGGGAACGGCGCGGACGTTGCCAAGCACTGCGTGCCCGCCGTGCCTGCCAAGAGGATCTCCATCACCTTCAGGAAGATGCTACCAGCCAAGGTCCCGTTCGGGTTCACGCCTGACACGCTGCTGAAGAACCTCGCCGCCGCCACGGCGCCGCCCGCGCTCCGGCCAGCAATGACGAGCACGCCTCAGGACACAGAGAAGCAGAGTCAGAGCCCAGACGGCGTGCCATTCAGTCTCTCCACCAACGAGTTCCCGTCTCTTGGCGGCTCGCCGCCGGCAGTCCGGCCAGCAATGGCGAGCACGCCTCCTCACCCGCCACAGAACACAGGAGCAGCACAGTGGAAAAGTCAGAGCGCGGCGGCGAGAGCTGCGACGCCTAAGCAGCAGCAAGCGACGGCGCCTCAGAATAAGAATCAGGCTGCTGCTGTCACGGCCAGACAGAGCCCTGCCGGCGTGCCTTTCAGTCTCTCCACCGACGAGTTCCCAACGCTTGGCGCCTCGCCGGCCAACGGACGCCGGCCAGGAAGGAGATAAAGAAAACTTTTTTATTTTTTGAAAGATAAGTCTAGAGATACTAGTGATTGACAGATTGAGAGCAGTTTCTTCTTCCTCGTTGTGCGCCTTATACAGGTTACAACATTCTTTCATTACATGTACTGATACTACAATGGCAGTGACCATTTCAGCAAGATGTACCCATTCTTCTTCCTCTTTGTGCGTGCGTCTTACAAGTTACAACATTCATCCGTCAGATGTACTACTCCCTCCGTCCCAAAATAGATGTCTTAGATTTACTAAAATTTGAATGAATCTAAACACTATTTAGTATATAGATTCATCCAAATTTTGAAAAATTCGAGACATCTATTTAGGGACGGAGGGAGTACATACAAATGATACAATGCGGTGACCATTTTCAGCGAGATGTATCCTTTACTATTGTGTTGAAACCTGTGATCTTCTATAATTGACGCCATGACCGAGTACCACGAGTCGAGATCGCTCACCGGAACGACCACTGTATCTCCTCCAGGGTCCTCCCCTTGGTCTCCGGCACCCAGAGGATGACGAACACGAGGGTGAACGCGCTCACGACCATGTACAACGCAAAAGTCCCTGCAGAAATTGTTCAAACAAGTACATGTAAACTTGAATCAGGTTCATGGTTCAGAAACAGAGTCCTTGTTCAGGCAAAGATGGGAGAGCGGAGACACGGACCTCCGGCACTCCAGCTGAGCAGCAAGTTCGCTGTCATTGTCACCCCGAAGGACGTGAGCATGTTGGCGAGTGTCGCGAAGCTCCCCGCGAAACTCTTGATGCCGACCGGGAGGATCTGAAAACGTTCAAAGTTGGAACTGTAAAATTCAGAGTGCTTACACTTATGCCTGGTTGCGGAATTCAGATACTTCCTTCGTATTATGGTGTTATATGCTATATGCCTACATCATGTTATAGGCTATGTGTCCAGGAACTCTTACCTCAGACATTATGAGCCACGGAATGGCACCCATGCCGAAGGAGAAGGCGATAATGTAAGCCTGAAAGAAATGTCCAAGTTAAAGACTTTTGGCGTAGGCTCGACATATGTGGTGCAGTGAAATGATCTAGTTAACAGACGTACAACAAGAGCCGCCAAGGACACCATACTCAAGATGTAGTCCGAGTGAGAATCATGTGATAAGTTATCCTGAAATAGTTAATCAACACGATAAATGTTAATATCGAGTGGCTTGGCTGAAGAGATGTGTTGAAAGATAATGTTGCCAATCAATGTCTTCAGCAGTCATGTACTCCCTCCATTCACTAATGTAAGACCTTCTGGATATTTTAAAATAGACTAGATTCGGATTAAAATGGATAAACCTAAACAATAAAACATGTCTAGATACATGCATTTTCAAAAAAGCTAGAAGGTCATACATTAGTGAACGGAGGGAGTAGTAGAATTTGAGAAATAGTGCAGTAGATGATTCTTTATCAGCATCAAAAGCTAAGAGACCTGAATATATACCTTGAGAAAAAATGCAACAGCAACTGCGAGAAGGCTTAGAGTCGTCCCAACGGTAGAGATCTGAAATTTGAAGTGAGAAATATGTTAAAGTTACATACAGCTTACAAACTAGTGGTTTCACAGAGGCTGAGGACATTACAATCAGGAGGATCCGTCGGCCAGCTTTATCTAGTAACGAAGTTGTAACTCCAGTGGCAAGGACCTAATTAAGGTAATTCTGTCAGCGAGACAAGATCAAACCTTCCTTGAAACACAACTGAATGACCGCAAAGGGTGTTGCATACCTGAATAGCTCCAAGGGCACATGTGGCCAAGTCACTGTTTGTGAACCCTAAAAAAATTTGCATGTTAAAAAAATTACAAGCCAAATTTTACTACAATGCCCCACTACTGTACTTAACCCGTGAAAAAGGAAAATCACTGTTGTACTTAAAAACAGAATAATTCTAGCAGAGATGAATACTTTTACAGTAGACAACAAAATGACATCTTCCATCGAGGAAGCAGAATCAAAAACCATGCCATGAAGTTATTTATTCTATTATATTTACTGTAGCTAGCATAATGTTATACTAGGAACTAGTACAGTTTGTTCCACTATTAGTGCGTATAATAAATCTGCTGAAATATCCCGTGACTTTAAGAAATTCCTGCCAAAAAGAAATATCCTGAAACTTATCAGTCAGGTTGGTTATTTAGCAAACACCTCTCCTTCTGTTCCAGTTTAATTCAGCAAATGTGTCCTAATTCCACCTGTAACGTCATGCCTAGAACTTACTAAGCTAAACAATAAAAAAAACACCTAAAATACTGCATAACTCACCTGCAGCTCTGAAGATTCTACTTGCGTAGAACAGGATACCATTTATCCCACATAGATTTTGAAGTACTAGAAGTCCAGTTCCTATCTGCCAACATGTAACATAATCACCATTAACAAATTGTATTAATTTTGGTGTTGAATTGGACAAGAAGATGAAAAGGGTGCAGAAGTTACTAATAATGGAGTCCGGTATTTCTTCTGATTTAACTCTTGAAAACGGACTGTGGCCTTTTTGTTTGCTGATGCCACTGCTCTCTGCACAACAGCAATTGAAGGTTCCAAACTAAAGTTATACTTCTAGAAGAGCTACATATATACCTTTGTCCAATGTTACAGAAATTGTACAGAGCCGAAATACTCCAGAAGGGTTTCCAAGTAAATAAGGGGGAAAATGAGTGCAAGTTCTTGCCTTTATATCAGCCACTTCCACTGAGATGTCGGTCTCGAAACCCCTCAAAACTTGCAGAGAAGTCTCGAAATCATCCATCAAGTTCATCTTTGCCTAGAGACAGATGTGTAAAAAATTGTCATTGCAGATATCAGAGTGATGCGCTACTTCAAATCGAAATTGAGCATATACACACCAGCCATCTTGGAGATTCTGGAATGAAGAATAGGCCAGGTATTAACAATGTACAAGGCAAGGTTCCTAATGGATTCCGGATGTTCACATCAGAAATTGGTTGTCAGAAATTAAATGAAAACTCTTACTGCAAACTGCTATTAGCAAGGAAAATTTTCAGTGATATGATAGGTATTTAGTTGCATTACCTAGTACTGCCAGAAACCTCCAGGGAACGAACATGCCTAGCACATAGGCCAAGAAGATACCCATGGTGACCGACAACTACGTAATGAACAATTCCACAGTGATCTTAGACAATCCATGTATTGTCTTTGAAAAGATGAGATGCTTTTGACTAGTGAGAATAGGCACACCTGATTTATGGAGCCAAGCGCTCCCCTTGTGTTCTGAGGAGATATCTCTGCTATGTAAACGGGCACCTGGTATGATGGTATCACAATGATTCATACATAAGAACAAGTCCTATAACAATTAACTAGTCCAATGATATATTTGGCAATAAAAAGACTGTGTATTGACAGTGAACCATTCTGCAGCAAATATATTGACATCTAGGTTGGTCTTTCTTTCTGAACATTCTACAGCCAGAGAATTACTGAAACTCTGAAAGCGCGAAGCCGTAAATATTCTACGCACAAAAATTAACATGGACCAAAGATCGTGCATACAAACCACGTATGATATGACACCAACACCGAATCCTTCGAGCAACCGTCCCATATAGAGAAATGACGAGTCCTATAAATAAACGTCGATCGGCAAGGATGAAGCTCGTATTGTTAGAAGAAGCAAAAGGCGACTTAGGAAATATGTGGCGCATGGCATACTTTCGCGAAGGAGATGGCAAGCCAACCAATGATGTTAGGAAGCGCCGCGATCATCAACGACTGAAAATTCAGTTATCAAGCACATTAGAGTAAAATAGCAGAGCTTCAGTACAGTCAACTAGTGATTTGTTTGCAAGCACAACCAGCTAACTGCTCACTCTGGTTCTATAAAAGTTGTTCTTTGTACATCGATCTTTAAAATTTAACTTTGACCGTTAATTTATATTTATAGAATATACATAGATTAAGCACAAAAAAAGTTGTACATTTTGAAAGAGCTCTGTGGGTAAAATTCGCATGTACTATGTTCTTCAGGCATCCACAAACATTTGTTAAGATATCAGTAGTCAGAAAATTACTCTGTCGTTGATAGGAGGGAGCAACTCTGGAGCTTGGAGAGTACAAGTCAACCCCTAAGACTAGTTTACCCGCAAAAAAAAAAAACTAAGACTAGTTTATGAAGCTAGCAGTATCTGCGAATGAGCCAAGGCAAGGTCAAAATTCCTCACCCCTTTCCGGCCAATGTACTCGGCCATCTGGCCGCTGGCGATGGCCCCGACCATGGCGCCGACGTTGGAGAGGGAGCCGAACGCCGAGAACTGCACAGCGAGCACACGAAAGAGCCAATTAA
The DNA here is from genome assembly GCA_916181665.1 of Avena sativa. Taxonomy (NCBI): domain Eukaryota; kingdom Viridiplantae; phylum Streptophyta; class Magnoliopsida; order Poales; family Poaceae; genus Avena; species Avena sativa. Next base: position 375,668,068 of record OV702279.1, on the reverse strand, counting down.
CAGTTGAGGGGAGGAACCGACGGGACAAAAAAACAGAGCAAGAACAGAGGAGGTTCCACTTCCAGTCGTCAGCCGGAGAGGCGAGACCTGGGAGATGGAGAGGCCGAGGTCGCGGATCATGGCGTCCTGCGTCGGGGAGGAGAAGCCGCTGGTGAAGCCGAACTGGATGGGGCCGAGCGCGACAATGAGGGTGCAGAGGAGCGCCGAGACGTGAGACTCCCGCATCGACGCCATGGAGGCCGACTGCCGCCACGACGACCCGGACATCCTGTACCAGCTCCCCGTGTTCTTCAGCAGCAGCGGCTTGCTCGCCCCGGAGGCGGACCCCTCCTGGTCGCTGCCGCTCTCGTCCGCGCCTCCGCCGCCGTTCATCGCGCCGCCCGCCGAGCTTCTTCGCTAGCTGCCTAGCTGGCTCCAAATCCAAACCGTGAACGGCCCCGGCTCGCGAGTCGCGACACGGCAAGATCGGAGCAAATTGGAGAGTGGGGGGAGGGGAGGTGGGTGTCTTGTGGTGGGGCCGTCCTGTGGGTCGGGAGCTGGGGGCAGGCTGCTGCTCCGACCTCGGAGTCTGTCTGAGCTGGAGGACGGTATCGCCGTCGCCATTTTTGTCCTGAGCCGACATAAAGAAATCGCCGGATTTGTCTTCTCTTGCCGTTTGGGGAAATCCATCTCTTGGAAGGTACATGGACGGGTCGTAATCGCGTCCGGACACGGTTGCGTGTCCACCACCGAGGAAGAAGAAGAGTCATCGCGCCAAACAAAATACACCATGGCCATGTGCTGTCGAGCTAAATACATACCGATTACCGAACCACACTTAATCCAACCACGTCTTATTATGAAAGAAACAGAGAGGAGGGAAGCTTATGCGACGTGCGAGCGCACATGGCGCAAAAATGTTGCACACTAGCACAACGTATGGTTTTTTTACTCTGTATATACGGTGATTTCTATCTGGCACATCGTTTAGAGCACTAACGGTACTCGATAAATGCTGAACCCTTAAAACACAAGTACAAGCCTCTGTACTCCCTTTTTAAGGGTTCTTCGGAGGCGACACAGATCATAGCTGCTGGACCCTAAAATAAGGGTTTGGCACTTTTTCATATGCATATGCAAAAAATACAAATAATATAGTTCAACAAATTGATTCAAACACAAATAATAGTTTTCAGGAGCACACAATTACCATCCTAATTATTACAACAAATGTCTGAATCAAATTACACCAATTGTTCGAATCAAATAAATGAACCAAATGTTCCTGAAAGGTGCATCTCACACAAATTGAATTACAACAGGCCAAGGAAAAACAGGGGGAGATCATGAGCGATTGGTTGCGTGGCGGCCATACAGCTCCCAGTGGTGCTGGATGAGATCGGCGACGGGCTGCCTGTGAGTTGCCTTGTCCTCAATCTGCCGATATGCTTCAAAAAAAGCTTCAAGGCTATTGGGGTTTCTTTTGGGCCGCATTCGGGTGTCAACGTTGTCATAGAAGGAGGGCAAGTATAAACCTCTCCCACCCTCGATGATCATGTTGTGTAGATTCACACAACATGTCATGATGTTGATAAGGGTTTTCTTGTCCCAAAATCTAACTGGGCCTCGAACAATTGCAAACCTTGCTTGCAAAACACCAAAAGCTCTCTCAATATCCTTGCGGGTTGCCTCTTGTGCCTTGGCAAATATATCTTCTTATTGATCTTGGGGATCTTTAATGGACTTTACAAAAGTTGCCTATTCAGGATATATGTCATCGGCTAGATAATATCCCATTGTGTACTCATGATCCATGTCCTTGTAATTGCAAGTAGGTGCCTCTCCAACCACAAGGTTTGCAAACAAATGAGATTTTTATAACCCATTGATGTCATTGAGTGTTCCGGGCAGTCAAAAAAATAGTGCCAAATCCACAAATCCTACGAAGCAACTGTCTCGAGCACAATGGTAGCATCATGGCTTTTATCACAATACATGCCATGCCATGCTTTTGGACAATTTTTCCAAGTCCAATGCATGCAATCTATACTACCAAGCATGCCTGGCCATCCCTTTTTTTATTTATCTCCATCAACCTTTTGGTATCTTCTTCATTAGGAGCTCGGAGATAAGTTGGACCAAATAACTTGATAATCATCTTCGCAAACCTACACACTGACTCGATGGTTGCATCTTGACCTATGAGTAGGTACTCATCGGTGTAGTCCGTGGGGACACCATAGGCAATCACTAGCATGGCAGCCGAGATCTTTTGGTAGGTGCTAAATCCCAGGTCACCGGCAGCATTGCACCGTTGCTTAAAGTATGTCGAATTGGCCTCGACGGCTTCGACAATTTTGACGAACAAGCTACGGCACATTCGGTGCCTCCTACGGAAAAGATGCGGAGGATATGTTGGTACCTCTGCGAAGTAATCCTCCATCAAGGTGGCATGACCGAGAAAGCGGTTGTGGTAGATGTATGTGTGGCCCATCATCGACCCGTGCCTATGATCCAGCAGCTTGGCGCGGTCTTCATGCTCCTTGACGGCAAGGAGGAGAACAGTCGTTTCGCAGTCGTCGTCCTCGAGCGGATCCTCGAGGTCGGAATCGTCCGACGATGACTAATCAGACAAATTATCCTCGAGCAGATGCTCGCTCGAGTTCATCCTCGATGCGGCGCCGGTGAAGCTTGGATGCGAGGCACGACACGGAGAGACGACGGCCGGACGGGGTGCCTGACCTTCGGGGGCGGCTAGGCGAGGGCGGCGGGAGCCGAATTGGGTGGCTAGCGGAGGAGGGCGACGGCGACACGAGATCCAGGGACGGCGCACGCGGAAGAGGAAGAGAATGTGTGCGCGGCTAGAGCTGGAACTTCAGCGCGCTTATTCTTTTCCTGAGTGCGAGCTGGCGTGCGGGCCGGCCTCCCGACCCGCGTTTGTATAGGTCGAAGGGCCGTTTTCAGGTCAGCCCTAAAAAAATTACGTATTGCGTCATTTGAGGGTTCTGTTCTGCGCCGATTTCCCCCTCCTACCCTTATATCGACGGTTATTTTAAAGATTTGCTTCTTTTAAGGGCTCTGTTAGTGATGCTCTTAGCTCCCGTCCTAGTCAGTTTTAAATGGGACTGCCCATATCTTTAGATCCGGGTTTTGGGAAGCTTCTAGAGGCTTTCGCCCTTGTTTTGTTTCGGTTTTTCTTGCTGGTTTTCTCTTGCCCTTTTGACTGGTTTTTGTTTTCCATTATTTCCTTTTTGGTTTTTATTTCTTTTATTTATGCTTTCGTGTAATTTTTTTTAAAATAGAGATTTGAAAAATATTCTAATTTTGAAAATGTCCAGATTTAAGAAATATTCATATTTAAAAAAAATATGGACATAAAAGTGTTTCAATTTTGAAAACGTTCGGGTTTTGAAAAGTTTCAAAATTTAAAAATGTATTGTGTTAATAAATGTTCATATTTCAAAAGTATTTATATTTACAGGAAATCTACGTTCAGAACAGTCAGCAGTTTGTAAAACCCGGCGGCCTGATTTTTGCCGTTTGATTGAAACAATCGCTGGACGGCAGGTGTAAAGTGTGAACACGCAAATTAGAGCCAGCTAAGGTTTAAATCAAAAATTCAAAATGTTTTGTAGATCAAACGATTTATCTGATTTAAAATTCGTTTTCACCTTTGAGTTAGTCGCGACGAGATCTTCAAAACTAGATCCCATAGTGATATGTTTCGGTAAAAAAAATTTGAACCAAAAGTTACCCACCCTTAACACGAGAGTTATCCATGTAATAGTAGTAAGTTATCCACCATATAAATGAGCTGAGTAGAAGAGTTCACATCTCTGATATGAGTAACTTTTTGTATTTTTTCCATCTCATGAAACATCGGTTGCTCCATATATTTTAGTTTAGTTAAGTAAATGTGAGATACGGGATAATTTAATTGAGACACGATAGCCTAGGTGTTAGGGTACCGAGACTTCATCGTGTCGATGCGTTAGCATCAACGAGCGATAAATGTTCGATATCCTATCACTCTTCGAAGCTTCGTCACCCATACGCCGTGGTAGTGGTGGATAACTTACATGTTATTAGGTGGATAATTTACATACCGAAGCATTGATAACTCTCATGTTACTGGTGGATAATTATTCTACAATGTCATGTATAACTTTTTATTTATCTCTATGGATAACTTTGTACAATTTTTAGAATAACTTTAGTTCTCTTTGTGAATATTGTATTTTTAAGAGGTAGTTACCTCTATTTTAGTTAATTACATGAGTGATAGACTTACTTGATTTATACACGATAGCCTAAGTGTCAAGATAGCAAGACTTCATCGTCATCGACTCGGTAAAAATGGATCCTAAATCGGAGAAGTCCACATTTATGTTTTCGCACGCGTAAAAGATTCAAACACAGAATCCATTCGTAGGATGGATAACTTATGTGTTATCTGGTGGATAACTTATATAGTACAACCTGGATAACTTACATGTTATGTGTGGATAACGTTTTGGTGCAAAAAAAAGTTCTTAAAATATATCAATATGAGATCTAGTTTCGAAGATCTCGTCGTGACTAGGCTAAATGTGAAAACAAATTTTAAATTGAACAATTGGTTTGACCTATAAAGTATTTTGAATTTTAAAATTATGTTTTTAATGTTGATGACATAATCGGTTTGTCTTTTACTCTCTTCATCCACTAGCGGCACTTTTTCTTGCCATTTTCTCCTGATTTTACGGGTCAACACGGTTCCAGACAACAGTCTATATCCTGCCAGATGTTGTAATCAACCGACCGTTCTAAACGTAGCATAGTCCTATATTTAAAAGTGTTCGTATTTTGAGAATTTCAGATTTTAAAAAGTGTTCGAAGTTAGCTGAGGGGACTCGAAAGGGCCACGAAAAAGGCGTCGTCACGAATCATTAAGGGACCCGGATTCTACTTTTGTCACAGCCCCGTAAAAACTCATGACAGGCCCTGCAGCTGCAAGTATCCAATGTTTGTCAAGTGGTTGGTTGCATTTTGCCGAGTGTTTCCGGGAACTTTTGCTGGAGTGTCCTTTGTTGTTTAGGGAGTGTTCTAGGTTTGACGCTCCACAAACCAGTTGTTTGCCGAGTTTCAGACTAAATACACTCGGCATATCCAGCAAACAACTGCATACTCAGCGAAAAACAGTTTTCCGATAGTGTGAGGTATTGTTTCAGTAAGTTATTGGGTGTATATATATAGGACCCTGCTACCTGGTTGCGTTCTACGGTTAACCAAAATTGGCGGGCGTTCCGACCATATGTAACCGGATCATTGTACGATTCCATTTACAGCCAGCTAGTTACCGCTAAAAGCTGATACGTACTGGAGTACAAAGGACCTGATTGCTTAATCTACGCAAAAAAACCTGATTACTTAACCAAATTAAATATAAAAATTCAAAATGTTTTGTACTCGTCACACCGTTTATCTGATTAATGACGTTTTAAAAACTGTAAATTGTGGCGGTCCGGACCGAATCGCGTCGCCACGTGATTTTCTTCTGATTAAGTTGCGAAGCAAACTGTTCGAGACGAGCTTCCTTCCGTCGCATGGACGAGCGCAGTGCGTTGTAGCATTCCTTCCTTCTATACGGATGAGCATGCAAAATCTTTTAATTTAGACAGAATCAATAGCTAAACACAAGACGGCAAACATGCCGATGTATTGGAATTAAACTCAAAAATCTAAAATTCAAAATATTTTGTTGATCAAATCACTTATCCAATTTCGAATCCGTTTTTACCACTGGTCTAGTCGTGGCGAGATCTTTAAAACTAGATACAATGTTGATATGTTCCGGCAAAAAAATTTGGACCCAAAAGTTACCCACCGTTAATACGTAGATTATCTAGGCTATTGTACATAAGTTATCCCTAGCCCTTCTCCAACGAGAGCCCGTTACATTCTCCTTTACAGTCGGCCACAGGCCCTGGCTCCAGTGTGTCGCGAGCTCCTTCTCTCTGGCCTTCCGCGCCGCCATCGCCATGATTGCCTCGCGTTGCTCCGCTGCTCTGCGCATCAGCTCCTCCTCACGAGTGACCTCAAAGTAGAGGACCGTGATCGATATGGCGCCTGCTTGGCGTCGTTGTCATCGATGGAGTCGGCTAGATCCACCACGCGCCAGTCATAGTCCTCCTCCTCCCCCCTACTCATGTAAGGGTCCCAACCTTTAACTAAGGTAGAGTCCCCTGTGTTTACAATGCTAGTCCCTGAATCAATAGCTAGCATCCACAGTTAAGATGTAATATCAAGAAACAAAGGTCATAACATAACTTTATAACCAGGAATAACATAATTTTATTACATCTTACATAGCTCATTTGGCTATTACATTACATTGCAGCGGAATAACTATAAGCTTGGGGTCCTTCATCTTCAAAGTGCCACAGGCAAACATGTTGGTTGTAGACTTTGTAATCCTAATCAATCAATCTTCACTAAAATCAATCAAGCAAACACAATATCAACTAGCATTCCAAACCAATAATCAATCAAACAATTCACACACATAAAACAATGGAATCTAAGTCATGCATGTAAGCATGCAAGAGATAGTTTTATTTGCAAAGATGGTCTCCATTAGGCTTCTAAACTTTGTAAGGTTCAAGGTGGTCATTTTCCAAAGTGGCAAAGTCATTTGCAAAAGGGTTTTGTCCATAAACCATTTTTAAGTCCATTCATCATTTTATGTGGTGGAAAATGATTTTATCAAATCAAAAACTCCATGTTGTTTACCAAATAAGTTGTTGTTTCTCAAAACTTAGTGTTTTAGGGTCAGTAGGTTTGATCCAAATCATTTTCCCAAAGTTTTTACTCCAAAGTCATTTCCATAGCAAAATCAATATTTTTATTTGGCTAGAAATGGCTAAATCAAGTTTTTATTCCTAAACTTCACAAAATCCATTTTTAAAACCATGGGTTGGTTCCTAGGGTCAGTAAGTTCACCACAAACCAATTTGCAAAGATTTCAACCTCTAAAACATTTTTGAACAATTTTTCTAATCTAAACAAGCATACAAATGTTTCTGCAAAAACAAACATTTTAACAGAAACTTTTTACTAAAAAAATTGCATGGTTTGCTAGGGCTTGTTCCACTGATTCCAACAATATAAAGTTTGTAATTTTTGGACGTGTGGATCAAAAGTTACAAGAGTTTCAATTTGCAAATCAAATCTGATTTCAAAACTGTTTTTAAAACGAAGGCTGGACACGCGTCAAGTTCTTATTGGGCGGTACCGATTCGAGTGGATCATGCTCTGCGGTTCGTTGGATCTAAGCAGATCGCACGACTCAGGCTAGCTCATACCGCTTCGCTCAATTCTAATCTTAGCCATGCGATATCGATCTAACGGCTACTATCTAATTGCCACTAACTGGCGGCGCTCGACGGCTGCGCGCGGCGGCGACGTGAAGGGAATATGCCCGAGAGGCAATAATAAAGTGGTTATTATCGTATTCCTTGTTTATGATAAATGTTTATTTTGCATGCTATAATTGTATTAATACGGAAACGTTAATACATGTGTGTTTAATAAACAAACAGAAAGTTCCTAGTTATGCCTCTCTCATAAACTAGCTCGTTGATTAACAAGATGATCAAGGTTTCCTGATCATGGACATTGGATGTTGTTAATAACGGGGTCACAACATTAGTGTAATGGTGTGATGAACATTCATCCGAAGTATAGCATTACGATCAAAGTCATTGAGTTTATATTGCTATAACAACTTACGAAGTGATCCTAATCCTTAGACCATGAGATCATGTCAATCACTAACACCGAAAGAGTTTCTTGATAACATCAAATGTCACACCGTAACAGGGTGATTATAAAGATGGATTCAGAACTAATAAAGTGTTATGTTGAGGCTCATGGATCGAGAGTGGAATTTGTTCATCCCGATGACGGATAGATATACTCTGGGCCCTCTCGGTGATATCACATTGATTAGCTTGCAAGCAAGTGATTTGATCACTAGAATGTTATATCACGGGAACGAGAAAAGAGTGCATGTCAGTAACGAGATCAAACTAGGTATGGAGATACCGATGATCTAATCTCGGACATGTAATATATCGCGAAACAAAGGGATTAAGATACTAGTGTAAAAGGTTCCGACGATCACAAGAAAGTCATCGTTGAATGTGTGGGAGTCAGTATGGGTCTCCAGATCCCGCTTCTGATTATTGATCCGAGAGGGGTCTCGATCATGTCCGCATTATTCGCGAATCGTAGGGTGACACACTTAAGAGACACCGACATCCATTTGGAGCAAAAGTTTCATGCCGAAAAGAATAACAAGCGCAGGAATTTATTTCACTAGATACCGAAACGGGTTTTCGGGTGAAATTGCAGAAAGTGTTTCTGCATGTGAAATGAAATACTAGCAAGGGGTTATATGTGAATGTTTGTCATTAAAGTAATTGACAAAATTCTGAATAAATAAAAGGAGTTTTATTTAATGAGAGTTTGCATTAAATTTGGTGGAAATTTAATGGGAATTTGAGTGGGTTTTTGAGTGGAGGGAATTGAAAGGCTTTTGTGTGAGTGGAGTGTCCACCCACATGAATGAAAGGAGGGGAGGGGGCAGCCCCATGGCTAGGCGCATGGCCCCTTGGGTGCCCCCCTCTCCCTATAAAAGGAGCCCCCCTCCCTCTCTCTCACTCACACCTCCTCGTGAAGGATCTCTCTCCCCCTCTAGAATGTATTCCCCATGGTCTCGGACTAGCGAGATACATGTTCCCGGTGGCTATTAGGCAATAAAGATTTGTGCTTCCGCTGCATCGCTGGAGCGAGGAGGCGGAGGTTGCTCGGTGCCTCGAACGTGTGTGCGAGCACGGATGCGCTGCTGTTTTGCGGCGCTAGGACTTCCTCTCGATCTTGAGATCGGCAAGAGATCGTCTACATCAACCACGAGTTTGGACTCGTTAAGCTTTGTCGGTCTTCAAGGGTATGTTCTCTACGGATATACATCCGCCCGTTGTTTGTATCTAGTAGATAGATCTTGGTACATAGTTGTTCCCATCGTAGGAAAATTTTTGTTTTCTATTCTGCGAACCCTACAGTGGTATCAGAGCCGGATCTATGCGTAGATGCTTTGCACGGGTAGTACACATATGAGTATGTGGGCGATGATAATCATTTTATTGCTTCTTAGTTGTACTTTGGATATTGGTGGCATAGTGGGATGAAGCGGCCCGGACAAACTTTACATGTCCTCGCACATGAGACATGTTCCACGCTTGACATGCAACTAGTTTTGCATAAGTGGCTAGCGGGTGTCTGTCTCTCCTACTATAGTCAATATCTAATTTGCAACGAGTTGTCAACAATTTGGTTATCCTCGTTGTGGTTCATGTTCGTAGGTAAGAACGGTTCTATTTTCGAAAGCCCTAAGCCACGTAAAATTTGCAATGGATAAATTAGAGGCGTCTAGTTTAGATTGCTGTTGGGCTAGTGTTATGATATGGTGATGTTGTAAGTAGAAGTATGAGATGATACTCTTACAGCATACATAACATGTAAACTCCATAGACCTTGGATTTACACATAAAGGTATGATAGTGATCATACCACGGTGCACATGATAGAGATCATATGCGAGAACCATATCATTCCACTAATAAACATGTGATGTTTGATAGCATCTTATATTGCTTGTTTGACGTTTTATTAGCATAATAAGATGATCCCTCGTTTAGATATCAAGATAAAAATGTTTTCTTCCTTAAGTATGCACCGACAATGTTTCGTCGCTTCAAGACATCACGTGATGATCGGGTGTACTTGAATCCACGAGCATATCTCGGGTGTAAGACAGTTACACACGTGAATACTAAGGTTCTTACTTGGCGAGCCTAGCATGTACAGACATGGCCTCGGAACACGGACCGAAAGGTTAAGCATGAGTCATATGTTTTGATATGATGACCATATGGATGCTCGCCTTTGAAGCTACGCCAACTCACGTGATGATCGGACTTGGTGTAGTGGATTTGGTTCATGTAATCACCAAAAAGACACGAGGGATGTCGTTTTTGAGTGGGAGTTCATTTCTAATTTGGATTAGTAGAACTCAATTTATCATAAATTAAATCAAAGTGAATTTGCATAATTTGTTGTAGTCATTGGCATTCGTTCACCACCTTATGCATAGTTGTAATTGAGATAATAGAACTATAGAATCTGGATATTTACTTTACGAACTGGTATCGTATTGTGTTGAGTGTCAATCAAAGTTTAAAGTCCTATTGCAAACTTTCAGCAAACTCTATTTACTCCGTGAAATTTAATAATTGGTATTAAATCGAGAGTAACAATTCCAGTGTTAGTATCTTAAGTATCATGTTTGCCTCCACGATTCTTGATTGTTTTAATATCAAGTTTATCTAGGAGCTGAAAGAATTGTTTCAGAAACCATCATGTGTGGCAGATATAACGATATCTGAAACAATGTTTTGGTTGCAATATGATAGAGTATAATATATGTTCTCATATTGGATGAGAATTTACGAAGGTTGGAGATGCTAGACATCCTAATCATCCAAAAGGGTTTTGGAAAGTAATGTTATACTCACGATTCTCCTTTATAAGCTAAATTGGCTTGATCATGAAAGTCTTCATGATAAGGATGAATAGAAGATGTATGTAAAGTGTTTACTACACTAAAAGATTACTAAAGAATGGATTTTGAAAGAATACCGATCATTTTGATGATGGTGATCTACTTCAAAGTGCAAGTCCAAAGGTATTATTATTTGAATATACACGCTTTGGACTATGTGTCATGTATATGGTGCCACTTTTGATGTTGATAGATTCTTTTAAAAGGAAAAGGAAATGCTGAAAGAGAATCTATAAAATATATTTGGCAGAAAATAAAAGATTGGAAATATCCAATTTAGGTATATGGATGATATACATGTTATGGTTGTATTCTTTGCTTGTTAAACAATGTGGTTCTTGGGTATTGGATACCGAATTGGTTGGTATGAAATTTCATACGGAACGACGCAATTCATGAACCACAATGGCCTAAGTAACTAGCAAGAGAATATGTGATGATGTTCATCGAAAACAAACAAACCATTGTTTGTATTTCTCGTTGACATCAAAGCTTGACTTCAATATTTGTTTTAATAATTGTTATTTGAATCAGGTATTATAAGAACAAAGGTTGTTCAAGTAATTACCGTATTCCATATAAGATGGATGATTTACAAATCTAGTTGGAGAAATCACATCCATAAAACCTAATGCTAAAATGTCGCAAGACAAATGATTGAAAGATCACTTACGAAGTGACATCACCGTTTAAATTATATTGGAAAGAAAACATGAAGAATCTCCATTTACATGGATTTTTGGAGTCTTTGATTTGATCAAGTGACGCTTGTGAGACTTTCCTCGGGATAATTAAAACTTCGTTCAAAGGCCAAAGAAGAACGAACGACTAAAATATTGGAATTTATACATATCGATGTATGTAGTCCATTATGTGTAGTCGTAAGCGATGGGTTTCAACTTCATATACTTTCTCCGGAAATTGAGTGAATAATTCACTTAATGAGAAAGAAGTGTGAAATATTTGAAAATGTTCAAAGACTTTCAAGATGAAGTGAAAATCATTGTGACAAGAAAAATAAATGAATTATGATTTGATCATAAAGGGATTTATTTGAGTTACAAGTGTAACAAGAAAAATAAATGAATTATGATTTTATCATAAAAGGGATTTATTTGAGTTACAATTTTAGCAAAACACCTAGATTTACATCTCCTGAAACACCATAGGAATATGGAATGTTTCGAGATTTGTAAGGAAACCTTGTTTGACATGGTTGGATCAAAGGTGTTATTTATAAAACTGCCATTATGTTTTAAAAGATTAAAGCTTTAGAGACTACCGCTTTTACACTGAAAAGAGCTCCATCTTGATCCGGTGAAATGACACCATGGAACTTATGGTTTGGGGTAAAACCCAAGTTGTTATTTCTTAAATTTTGGTATGCTAAACATAAGTAAGATATTTACAACCGAAGTCGGATGAGCATGTCTTTGTAGGTTATTTCGAATAACAATTGGTTATTCCTCCATAACACCAAGGACAAAAGGGTTTGTCGCTTGAAACGTGAAGTTTCTTGAAAAAGGAATTTTTTCGTAAAAGTTCAGTGGGAGGACAATAGAACTTTGATAAGGTTAACGAACCTTAGCTAAATGTGCTGAGTTGCGCAGCGCCAGAAAATGTTCCGGAGGCAGCCAGAATGCTCATGGATTACGTGCCTCAAATGTTGCGGTCACGGAGATCTAAGTTCCTATTGAACCAAGCCGGTCGAATAAACAATCAAATACTAAGATTTGAGAGTAAATCATTATTGTTTGACAATGATGAACCGACTATATGCAAAGAAGCGATGATGGGCCCTGACTCTGTCAAATGGTTTGAAGCCATAAAATCCGTGATAGTTCCATACACGAGAAATCAAGTTTTGAACTTGGAAGACCCTCCAGAAAGGTGTAAAAACCTATCGGTCGTATTTGGATCTATAAAGAAACAGACATGGATGTTTTACATCTATGAAATAGTCGACATGTCGTAAAATATTTTACGACAATGTTTAAGGAGTTGACTATGACAAGATTTGATCTTTCATAGCGATATTTAGTCTGGACGGATTAAATTAGCAACCACTACATATAATTTGGTATATGGTAGATGAATAAACAAAACAAAGTTCTTCTAATAGAATGGTTACCTAGGACGTGTACATGACACGATCCAAAGGGTTTTGTTAATTCAAAGGATGCTAAAAAGGGCATGAAAACTTCAATGGTTGAAGTAAGCATCGCGGAGTTGGAATCTTCACCGTGATGAAAAAGAGTTTTCATCAGGAGACGATGAAGATGCTTGCATTTGCAAGAAATTAAGTGGGAGCGCTAAGACATATTTCTAATACATTATGTGGAGGACATCTTGTTGATTAGAAATGATGTATCTTTTATTAACAAAGGTTAAGAATTTCATTTCGATAAAATACTTAGGCAAAACCCGAATATTTAGCGTGAATGTCTATAGTGGATAGACTGTAACGCCAATATGGTTGTGCCAAACGTACATATATGAGATATTGAAGGGGTTCAATATAGAATCAACAAGAAACGGTTCTTGTCGCATGGAAAGGAATTGAATCAAGATTCAAGTATATCGACACTTGATAAGTGAAACAAGATTCAAGTGCTTTGACACTTGATGAGTAAAATCACAAGAATGTCTTGATCAATCATACCATGATATGTACATATCCAGATATGTCCTATGCTCTAAGTGTTATGAGCATATACCAGAATGAATCATAAAATGATCATTGGACGATAGTGAGGATATTCTTATGATCTTTTGGAAGAACTAAGAATATATTTGTGTAGAGGTGACAAACAATTACAAATAGTTCATTGTAAGATGTTACATTGATACTAGTTTTGTCACAATATACAAATTAAGTTTATCTCAATTTAAACTATGGGTGGCATAATGTAATGGAAAGGAGATTCCATGATGGATTTGGATGAAATCCATAGTTAAGACATTATGACGAATACTACAACAAAAAGGATAAGTATATGACTGCTATAGTAGCAGCAAAGGAGGGAATTTGTGTCAAGAAGTTTGTTATCAAACTAAGGTGTGGTTCGCAACGGGCTAACACTAAAGATATATTGTATGACAATAGTATCGACATGATTTAACCCCAAGGAACTAAAGGTCTCACCGAAAGACCAAATTTATACAATGCCATCTCATGGGAGAATGAGTGATGCGTGAAGACGCAAAGACATGCAAATACACACGGACCTGAAGCGTCAGATCCGTAGATTATGTTAACCACTTGCAATTGCGTATATGGAACACCGGAAAGCCATAGGTGTTCAATACGCAGAGTTTTCAAACTAGATTATTGTCTCTAGTGCAAGTGGGAGACTGAAGGGAATATGCCCGAGAGGCAATAATAAAGTGGTTATTATCGTATTCCTTGTTTATGATAAATGTTTATTTTTCATGCTATAATTGTATTAATACGGAAACGTTAATACATGTGTGTTTAATAAACAAACAGAAAGTTCCTAGTTATGCCTCTCTCATAAACTAGCTCGTTGCTTAACAAGATGATCAAGGTTTCCTGATCATGGACATTGGATGTTGTTAATAACGGGGTCACAACATTAGTGTAATGGTGTGATGAACATTCATCCGAAGTATAGCATTACGATCAAAGTCATTGAGTTTATATTGCTATAACAACTTACGAAGTGATCCTAATCCTTAGACCATGAGATCATGTCAATCACTAACACCGGAAGAGTTTCTTGATAACATCAAACGTCACACCGTAACAGGGTGATTATAAAGATGGATTCAGAACTAATAAAGTGTTATGTTGAGGCTCATGGATCGAGAGTGGAATTTGTTCATCCCGATGACGGATAGATATACTCTGGGCCCTCTCGGTGATATCACATTGATTAGCTTGCAAGCAAGTGATTTGATCACTAGAATGTTATATCACGGGAACGAGAAAAGGGTGCATGTCAGTAACGAGATCAAACTAGGTATGGAGATACCGATGATCGAATCTCAGACATGTAATATATCGCGAAACAAAGGGATTAAGATACTAGTGTAAAAGGTTCCGACGATCACAAGAAAGTCATCGTTGAATGTGTGGGAGTCAGTATGGGTCTCCAGATCCCGCTTCTGATTATTGATTCGAGAGGGGTCTCGATCATGTCCGCATTATTCGCGAACCGTAGGGTGACACACTTAAGAGACACCGACATCCATTTGGAGCAAAAGTTTCATGCCGAAAAGAATAACAAGCGCAGGAATTTATTTCACTAGATACCGAAACGGGTTTTCAGGTGAAATTGCAGAAAGTGTTTCTGCATGTGAAATGAAATACTAGCAAGGGGTTATATGTGAATGTTTGTCATTAAAGTAATTGACAAAATTCTGAATAAATAAAAGGAGTTTTATTTAATGAGAGTTTGCATTAAATTTGGTGGAAATTTAATGGGAGTTTGAGTGGGTTTTTGAGTGGAGGGAATTGAAAGGCTTTTGTGTGAGTGGAGTGTCCACCCACATGAATGAAATGAGGGGAGGGGGAAGCCCCATGGCTAGGCGCATGACCCCTTGGGTGCCCCCTCTCCCTATAAAAGGAGCCCCCCTCCCTCTCTCTCACTAACACCTTCTCGTGAAGGATCTCTCTCCCCCTCTAGAATTTATTCCCCATGGTCTCGGACTAGCGAGATACATGTTCCCGGTGGCTATTCGGCAAGAAAGAGTTGTGCTTCCGCTGCATCGCTGGAGCGAGGAGGCGGAGGTTGCTCGGTGCCTCGAACGTGTGTGCGAGCACGGATGCGCTGCTGTTTTGCGGCGCTAGGACTTCCTCTCAATCTTGAGATCGGCAAGAGATCGTCTACATCAACCACGAGTTTGGACTCGTTAAGCTTTGTCGGTCTTCAAGGGTATGTTCTCTACGGATATACATCCGCCCGTTGTTTGTATCTAGTAGATAGATCTTGGTACATAGTTGTTCCCATCGTAGGAAATTTTTTGTTTTTTATGCTGCGAACCCTACACGACGGTCAAGCGACGGGGAAACTGGCGATGCAGGAAGCTAGAAGGGAGGGGAGTATGCTCACCGTGATCGCAGAAGCCTGGTTAAGCTCAACGTGGAGTCGTCTTGGCAAGGGGCGCACGGTGACAGGAGGAATCGCTCACCGGAGTTAGGTCTGGCGATGGTTGCACGCGGTCGTGGTCGAGGACGGTGCTACGGGTCACGAGAGGGCAAACAAAGAGCATGGTTAGATGCGCATGGTCGAGGCGATGACGCGTGCATGAAAGAGAAGGAGAGGGGCGGTCGGATACTACCTGGGGAACTCGCCGGAGTTGCTTGCAGACGCGGCGGTGCTCAGTTGAAGACGGAGCCGACGTTCTGGAGCGCCCGCGGTTGAATGGGAGGTACAGGGAGAAGCGTCTGGGAGTGGGGAGTGTGCGAGTGCGAAACGTTTTCTGCGGGAGTGAGGAACTGGGCTGTTTGCTGGGCTTAGTGGGCTGTGTCTGATTCTTATTTTTTCTTTCAAATGTTTTATCTTTTTCCAAAACTATTTTCTGTTTTGAATTTCCAAACAACAATTCAAGCATTCAAATCAATTCAAACTTTCACCAAACATTACAATTGAATTTGGTTCTGTTTAACAACATAAACCAATTCCCAAAATAATATTTTTATTTTAGGGTCCATTATTAATTAAATAAATAGACCTTGTTTATTAAATCAAAATAGAATTTGTTTTATTTAAATCTCTATTTGAATTTTAATTATTTCCAAAACAAAATCAGTAGGTTTATTTGAAAGTAATAAACACTTGGAAAACTTATTTAAAACAATTTAATAAGTTTTGATGTTTTATTTAAAATGATAAAACCTTTTATTTAAACAAAATTGGATATTAAATCCTTATTATTTTATTTAAATAAACCTTTACTATTTTTATTAAAACAAAATGTTTTATTTCAAATGCTTGACCAAGGTTTATTTGGTTCCATAAAATAATCCTTATTTTATAAATCTACCTTTTCTTTTGAAAACCCAAATCTTTTATTTAAAGATCCAAAATAGTAATTCCAAATATTTTTATTTTCCATTTATTAAATGTTTATCTTTTTAAATCCCTTTAGGATTTATTTGATCCAAAATGGTTTGAAGGTTTCCAATTGGATTCAAAAAGTTTCTTCTCACCTTGAAAATCAACAAAGTTTTATTTTATTCATTTATTTTTCACATAACAAGATTTGGAAAATCTTGGGATGTGACAGGCTACCACCCTTAAAATAAATCTCGTCCCGAGATTTGGGAAGGCTAGGGTTACAAGTAGGCTCAAAACAACTAGGGTACTACCACCCTTAAAATTTTTCCAACTAAACTACATGTTGGCTTGCTTGGGATCTTGGGGATACTTCTCTGGGCAAACATTTGCATTGTGTCCTTGGTTTCCATGCTTGACTCATGGGCCAAGGTTGAGATTCTCCATAGGCTTGTTCAACTTGTTCTTCATCTTTTCTGGACAGTTGCTTGCATAATGTCCTGGGTTCTTGCAATTGAAACAGTTGATGTCTTTGAGTTCTTTACGTAGCTCTTGTGGACAAGTTGCTACATAGTGGCATAGCTCTTTGCAGTTGTTGCACATCACTTGACCAATCTCCTTATTCTTCTGGTTCTCTGGGCATTCACTGGAATAGTGTCCCATTTCTTTACACTTATGACATTGCACATGGCTTTTGTCCTTCTTTTGCTTTTTGGGTTTCTCCAAAGCTAGGAGTGCATCTAGTTCATGTTGTTCATATGTTATCTGGTAGGTAGGAATGTCTACATGTTTCATGGGCCTTCTATTGCTCTTCACATGCCCTTTCTTTGGTCCTTTGAATTGGGTTGTTTTGTTTGGAGGTATAAGTGGACCTTTTCCTTTGTCATCAACCTTCTTGGTAGACTTGGATCCTTCTTGATGGTTTGCAATCATTTGTTGCACTCCACCTTGTTTCCTTTGTTCCACAATGGAATAGATGGGGCATTGGATAGGAACATGGTTGTTTCCTTCACATAGGTATCAAGTATCTTGAGAGGTGGGACATTGCCCAACAGGATGTTTCTCTTCACAGTTGGGGCATTGATCTCCGTGCTCCTTGGAAGTATGATCCTTGTCTCCACAAATAATGCAAGCTGGGGCTCCATCTAGAATAACGTTTCTGTCATCCTTGTTGTCACAAACTCTTTTGGAATAGCTTTCTTCCATTTTGATCATTTTATCAGTCACCTTAAGCATCAGTTGGCCTTGAGTTTCCAAAAATCCTTGCAGGGTTGGATCTTCTCCACTAGTGTTGGCTATGAATTGAGCTGTCACTTGGTTCAACTGGTTCTGGGTTGCTATGAGCTCTTTCATGCTGTCCTCTTGGTTGGTGTTGGTGTCATCAACCTTGATGTTGGAGTCTCTTGGAGTAGTCATCTGTTTGGGTTGAATGAAGATTAGAACAGGCAAGATATTTCTAAGGAATTAATTCTAATCACACACATCACAATTCACTCAAGCAATGTGCAATCATTCACAAACAAATTCTCACTCAAACAACAAAGTTCAAGCACACACTTAGGCAACAAAATATTTTTGTTACACCACATAAGTTGGTGAGCTTATCTTAACTAAAATATGGTGGTCCATCTATATGGTTCACTTGTGATCTTTCCATCCTTCTTGGTTGATTCTTTTTGCATGAGATCATGGTTTCCTTAGGAGAAATTCTTGGTCACAAAAACTTCAAGTGATGTGGGCTCCTTCTAATTTTTGCATTCCCTTAGTCTCTAAATCTTGAGCAAGATTTCCTTGTCTCACTTGTAGTCCTTAGTGGTATCCAAGTTGGAAGACCTTGGTGAATATGCTGAAGATGTTGAAGTCATTAGAGTTGAAGGTGTTGAAGAAGTCCTTTGCACATGGTGTAGTCTTTGGCCATGGGGTAGGTTTTTCCATCAAGTTGAAAATAGATGAGATGTAGAATCAAAATCAAAGTGGTTGAGGAAAGAGTTTACAAGTTTGTTTTGTAAATAAGTTTTGGAACAAATACAACTCCTATTTTTCTAAGGGTTTTTGTCCAATCATAGGTTTACAAATCCTACAGGCAACACAATGCTCTGATACCATCTGTAAGGGTCCCAACCTTTAACTAAGGTAGAGTCCCCTATGTTTACAATGCTAGTCCCTGGATCAATAGCTAGCATCCACAGTTAAGATGTAATATCAAGAAACAAAGGTCATAACATAACTTTATAACCAGGAATAACATAATTTTATTACATCTTACATAGCTCATTTGGCTATTACATTACATTGCAGCGGAATAACTATAAGCTTGGGGTCCTTCATCTTCAAAGTGCCACAGGCAAACATGTTGGTTGTAGACTTTTTAATCCTAATCAATCAATCTTCACTAAAATCAATCAAGCAAACACAATATCAACTAGCATTCCAAACCAATAACCAATCAAACAATTCACACACATAAAACAATGGTATCTAAGTCATGCATGTAAGCATACAAGAGATAGTTTTATTTGCAAAGATGGTCTCCACTAGGCTTCTAAACTTTGTAAGGTTCAAGGTGGTCATTTTCCAAAGTGGCAAAGTCATTTGCAAAAGGGTTTTGTCCATAAACCATTTTTAAGTCCATTCATCATTTTATGTGGTGGAAAATGATTTTATCAAATCAAAAACTCCATGTTGTTTACCAAATAAGTTGTTGTTTCTCAAAACTTGGTGTTTTAGGGTCAGTAGGTTTGATCCAAATCATTTTCCCAAAGTTTTTACTCCAAAGTCATTTCCATAGCAAAATCAATATTTTTATTTGGCTAGAAATGGCTAAATCAAGTTTTTATTCCTAAACTTCACAAAATCCATTTTTAAAACCATGGGTTGGTTCCTAGGGTTAGTAAGTTCACCACAAACCAATTTGCAAAGATTTCAACCTCTAAAACATTTTTGAAATTTTTTTCTAATCTAAACAAGCATACAAATGTTTCTGCAAAACAAACATTTTAACAGAAACTTTTTACTAAACAAATTGCATGGTTGGCTAGGTCTTGTTCCACTGATTCCAACGATATAAAGTTTGTAATTTTTGGACGTGTGGATCAAAAGTTACAAGGGTTTCAATTTGCAAATCAAATCTGATTTCAAAACTGTTTTTAAAACGAAGGCTGGCCATGCGTCAAGTTCTTATTGGGCGGTACCGATTCGAGTGGATCGTGCTCTGCGGTTCGTTGGATCTAAGCAGATCGCACGGCTCAGGCTTGCTCATACCGCTTCGCTCAGTTCTAATCTTAGCCATGCGATATCGATCTAACGGCTACTATCTAATTGCCACTAACTGGCGGCGCTCGACGGCTGCGCGCGGCGGCGACGGTCAGGCGACGGGGAAACTGGCGATGCAGGAAGCTAGAAGGGAGGGGAGTATGCTCACCGTGATCGCAGAAGCCTGGGGAATCTCAACGTGGAGTCGTCTTGGCAAGGGGCGCACGGGGACAGGAGGAATCGCTCACCGAAGTTAGGTCTGGCGACGGTTGCACGCGGTCGTGGTCGAGGACGGTGCTATGGGTCACGAGAGGGCAAACAAAGAGCATGGTTAGATGCGCATGGTCGAGGCGATGACGCGTGCGTGAAAGAGAAGGAGAGGGGCGGTCGGATACTACCTGGGGAACTCGCCGGAGTTGCTTGCAGACGCGGCGGTGCTCAGTTGAAGACGGAGCCGACGTTCTGGAGCGCCCGCGGTTGAATGGGAGGTACAGGGAGAAGCGTCTGGGAGTGGGGAGTGTGCGAGTGCGAAACGTTTTCTGCGGGAGTGAGGAACTGGGCTGTTTGCAGGGCTTAGTGGGCTGTGTCTGATTCTTATTTTTTCTTTCGAATGTTTATCTTTTTCCAAAACTATTTTCTATTTTGAATTTCCAAACAACAATTCAAGCATTCAAATCAATTAAAACTTTCACCAAACATTACAATTGAATTTGGTTCTGTTTAACAACATAAACCAATTCCCAAAATAATATTTTTATTTTAGGGTCCATTATTAATTAAATAAATAGACCTTGTTTATTAAATCAAAATAGAATTTGTTTTATTTAAATCTCTATTTGAATTTTAATTATTTCCAAAACCAAATCAGTAGGTTTATTTGAAAGTAATAAACACTTGGAAAACTTATTTAAAACAATTTAATAAGTTTTGATGTTTTATTTAAAATGATAAAACCTTTTATTTAAACAAAATTGGATATTAAATCCTTATTATTTTATTTAAATAAACCTTTACTATTTTTATTAAAACAAAATGTTTTATTTCAAATGCTTGACCAAGGTTTATTTGGTTCCATAAAATAATCCTTATTTTATAAATCTACCTTTTCTTTTGAAAACCCAAATCTTTTATTTAAAGATCCAAAATAGTAATTCCAAATATTTTTATTTTCCATTTATTAAATGTTTATCTTTTTAAATCCCTTTAGGATTTATTTGATCCAAAATGGTTTGAAGGTTTCCAATTGGATTCAAAAAGTTTCTTCTCACCCTGAAAATCAACAAAGTTTTATTTTATTCATTTATTTTTCACATAACAAGATTTGGAAAATCTTGGGATGTGACAACTCATCCTCCTCCTCGACTAGTGGTGGTGGGTAACTTATATGTTTTACGGTGGATAAATTAAATACTAAGACATAGATAAATCACATGTTAGGGTGTGTAACAAAACTTTTTTGCCCTAAAAAGTACCCACCGGTAGCACGAGATTGATCCAGACTTTAGTGTATAAGTTACCCATCCAATAACATATAAGTTATCCACCCAATAACATATAAGTTATCCAGACTTTATCATGTAAGTTATCAACAGCTTGGCGTCGTCATCTCGACGAAGTCGACTAGATCCACCACGCGCGCGCCATAGTCCTCCTCCTCCTCCACTCATCCTCCTCCTCGACTGGTGGTGGTGGTGGGTAACTTATATGTTTCAGGATGGATAACTTAAGTACTAAGACATGGATAAATGACATGTTAGGATGGATAATATGACTTTTTTGCCCTAAAAGGTACCCACCAGTAACACGAGAGTTATCCAGACTTCAGCGTGTAAGTTACCCACCCAATAACACATAAGTTATCCATCCAATAACATGTAAGTTATCCAGACTTCAGCATGTAAGTTATCCACAGCTTGGCATCGTCATCATCGACAAAGTCGACCAGATCCACAACGCGCCTACCACAGTCCTCCTCCTTCTCCCCCACTCATCCTCCTCCTTGACTGGTGGTGGTGGTGGGTAACTTATATGTTTCAGGATGGATAACTTAAGTACTAAGACATGATCCAGGCTTCAGCGTGTAAGTTACTCACCCAATAACACGTAAGTTATCCAGACTTCAACATATAAGTTATACACAGCTTGGCATCGTCATCATCGACAAAGTCGACCAGATCCACCATGCGCCCGCCACAGTCCTCCTCCTCCTCCCCCACTCATCCTCCTCCTTGACTGGTGGTGATGGTGGGTAACTTGTATGTTTCAGGGTGGATAACTTAAATACTAAGACATGTTAGGATGGATAACACGACTTTTTTGCCATAAAAGATACCCATCAGTAACACGAGAGTTATTCAGGCTTCAGCGTGTAAGTTACCCATCCAATAACATGTAAGTTGTCCATCAAATAACATGTAAATTATCTAGTCTTCAACATGTAAGTAATCCATCGCTTGGTGTCGTCGTCATCGACAAAGTCGGCCAGATCCACCACGTTCCCGCCACAGTCCTCCTCCTCCTCCTCCACTCATCCTCCTCCTTGACTGGTGGTGGTGGTTAACTTATATGTTTCAGGATGGATAAATTAAATACTAAGACATGGATAAATCACATGTTAGGGCGTGTAACATGACCTTTGCTCTAAAAAGTATCCACCAGTAACATGAGAGTTATCCAGGCTTCAGCGTGTAAGTTATCCACGCAAAAACATGTAAGTTATCCACCCAATAACATGTAAGTTATTCATCGCTTGGCGGCGTCGTCATCGACGAAGTCGGCCAGATCCACCACGCGCCCACCATAGTACTCCTCCTCCACTCATCCTCCTCCTCGACTGGTGATGGTGGGTAACTTATATGTTTCAATGTGAATAACTTAAATACTAAGACATGGATAAATCACATGTTTGGGTGGGTAACACGACTTTTTTTCTCTCTAAAAGGTATCCACCAGTAAAACGAGAGTTATCCAGGCTTCAGCGTGTAAGTTACCCATCCAATAACATGTAAGTTATCTAGGCTTTAACATGTAAGTAATCCACCGCTTGGTGTCATCGACGAAGTCGGCCAGATCCACCACGCGCCCGCCACAGTCTTCCTCCTCCCCCACTCATCCTCTTCATTGACTGGTGGTGGTGGGTAACATATTTATTTTAGGGTGGATAACTTAAATACTAAGACATGAATAAATCACATGTTAGGGTGGGTAACACGACATTTTTTCCTCAAAAGGTACCCACCAATAGCGCGAGAGTTATCCAGACTTTAGCATGTAAGTTATCCAGCAATAAGATGTAAGTTATCTACCCAATAACATGTAAGTTCTCCATGTTTTAGCATGTAAGTTATCCACTGCATGGCGTTGTTGTCATCGACAAAGTCGCCCAGATCCACCACGCGTCCACTGCAGATCCACCATGTTTCACTTTGCATGTAACATCAAAATGAGAAAACCTACAACGGCTTGTTGATCGATGGTATTACTCTTTAGCTTCACTCCCAGCTCTGCATTCTCCAACTCCATCATTAATTTTACCCGATTTTGCTCCAGCGCCAGATTAATAGCTTCTCAGCTACTCGCGTAAAAAATGGATCATTAACATTTCTAAAACTAGAGCATTTTTCTGCTATGAAATACACACCGTCTAGTCTAGCCTTAAAAAACACCACCTCCACTTCAGAGACTTTGGCGGAGATTCAGTCTTGGCATACTACACTAGAGACGTACACAATCCAGTCAGTTCACGTGAAAAATAAACAAACAGTAGCAGGGTCAAGATGAAACAACTCAGGTGCATGGTTCGAATTTAGCGAGGAATTCAATCGAATATGTTCAAGCCATGAAGCATGTTGCACACAATATTTAGAATGTTACCTCCGATGGAATCTAAGGGTTGTGGAGTACATGGAAAAACTATCCACTGTGTCCGTGAATGGATAGCGCACTCACACAACTCAAGCCCGCCCAAGATCTGACATCTCAGATCTCAATACCAATGCGATGGAGCCAGACAAGAGAACACCAAGGAATGAAGAAATTTCAGGAAGAAATCGAGGGAGAATTAGCTAATTGACCGAGAAACTCGAGGAGGGGCGAACGCCTGTTCCTCACCGCTAGCGCCGGCACCGACCGCCTCGCCCTTGTGCTGCAGCAGCTCATGGTTATGTAGGCAACAGAGGCAGAGAAAGATCCGACGTTGAGGACTTCAAGGAGTATGCTAGCTCGAGCATGGTGTCGGAAGAGCAGCTGGCATCGCTGGAAGAGGAGGGGCGCCTTGCCGTCGCCGTTGGCGGCCGGGGTCGGGGCAGCAACTGGGATGGAAAGGGTCGAAAGGAGTTGGGACCCACAGGAGACAAGCGCTGAGAGGAGAAGAGATCAGTTCAGCGTAATATCGGTCGTTCAAACCGGATCCAACGGACCACGTGAGCCCGCCGGGATCGACAAATCTCAGACCGTCCTGAACATAGATTTACCGTATATATATACTCCCTCCGTTTTAAAATATAAGATGTTTTAGCTTTGTGAAGAAAATGAATTTTGACTTCTTTTAATGTGAGTCTAGATTCATTTTTTTACAAATCTAAAACATCTTATATTTTAAAACGGAGGGAGTATATCGTTTCCGTATGTTGTTTCGTCAGTGCCACTGAATCAATCCGTTGAGAATTCTTGGACACACCGAGAAAGTCTACCTCAAACTCCAAAAAAGGAAGCTGTGAGGGAGAGCAAAGAAGATACCAAACCTCCGATTAATCTATTCATTCCCTTGATGCCACACTATCCTCTCCTCCTATATTAACCCCCCGATCATATATGGCTGGCCAGGTATATTATTAAACTAGGCAGTACGCATGTGTTCCTTTGTTTCCATAGATGGTCAGTAGAGCTAGCTAGCGCTCTATCTCTTGCTCGCGAGAAATGTCGTCCTTGGCTAACGAGGAAGACCAGAGCGTTCCTTATGCACGTTCAGCAGGTGTGGTCCTTTTATTCCATTCATTTTTTTATTTGGAAACATCATTAATTAAAGCGTCGTTTCATTTCATTTCATATTTTCATTCAATTTTTTATTGGAAGCATTAATTAATGTGTCATTTCATTCATATTGATCACTAAAATAATGATGAACCGTATGTATGGCTGGCCTGCATGCAATATAATGCAGGGACGACCCCTCAGGAGGAGGAGCAGGAGCAGGACAATGTCGGGAACGTGGTGCTGGTGTCGCACAGCAACGACAAGGCGCCACTGCAGGCGAGCAGGCAGCAGGTGATGCTGGAGGTGAGGGCCGCATCATCTTCCACCGGGGAGCGCCGCCTGGGGCTGGACCTGGTGGCCGTCCTCGACGTCAGCATCAGCATGCTGAAGAACGACAGGCTCGCCAAGATGAAGACCGCCATGGACTTCGTCATCAAGAAGCTCGGCCCCGTGGACCGCCTCTCCGTCGTCACCTTCTCCGACCACGCCGACAAGCTCTGCCACCTGCGCTCCGTCACCGAGGCCTTCCGTGCGGACCTCAAGGCACGCGTCGACGGCCTCACCGTCGTCGGCAGCACCAACATAAGGGACGGCCTCGAGACCGGGCTCAAGGTCCTGGCCGACCGCCGCATCACACGCGGCCGCGTCGCCGGCGTCTTTCTCCTCTCAGATGGGGACGAGAACATAGGACATGCTGCGGGCGTTGATGTCAGCCATGTGGCCGTCTACACGTTTGGATTTGGTGCAGACTACGACCCCAAGGTATATATGCCGTTTTCTGGTAGCAAAGGGTAAAACCTCTATAAAGTGGAGTTTTTCTCCGGTGTATGCCCTCCTTCCAAACTTAGAAAACTATAAAAACGGAAGGACGATCAGGATTAGCCGATATTTTTCATGTATTTCGATTTTCGAACCGAAGGGTTATTGGTTAATTCTAGTCCTCCTTGTGTTTTCAATTTTATAAATTATGTGTTTTCAATTTCGTAATATTTGAATAACGAAGGTGCTGGACGAGATCGCGAGGAAGAGCAAAGGAGGAACGTTCAGCTATGTAGAGGACGGGGAGAACATGACCGAGCCCTTCTCGCAGATCCTGGGTGGCCTCCTCACTGTCCTTGTCCAGGACCTCAAGCTCACCGTGTCAGCCCCACACCCCGGTGACTCCGCCATAGAGAAGGTGGACTCAGGACTGTACCTCCAGACCGGGGACGCCAACTCCGGCACGGTCAACGTCAGCTTCGGCGATCTCTTCGCCGGAGAAGTACGCAAGGTCATCATCCACATCATCCTCCATGACGTCAGCCGGAGGAAAACCGCCATTGCCATGGTTGCCCATTGCTCCTATAGGTATGTACTACTATGTGTTCGCTTTCTCTGTTCTAAAATATAAATGTTGTACGTTTTGTGAAACATAGTAGTATGTACTTCTTCCGTCTCAAAATAGATGCCTTAGGTTTTTATAAATTTAGATGAATCTATATAGATTTATTTAAATTTTGAAAAATTTAAGACATCTATTTTTAAAACAAAGGAACGAAGTACTAGATTTTTTTAATGTGTAGTTTCGTTCATTTTGATCTAGCCTATAAACGTTACAAAACGTCTAGGTACTTCGCTTCAGAAAAAAGCTAAAACCATTTTATAATTTAGAATGGAGGAAGTAAGTTATTACTAATACATACTGTTGTTTTAAAAAAACCATACTAAGTACCTACCCATGGTGTGCTTGCAGTATCCAAGGAAAACCCTTCTTCTCCCGTGAATTGACGGTCAGGATACGCCGCATGGAAACCGGATCAGCTGCCAGCAGCATGGTGCCGGAGGCTGTGAGGACGGAGCTAGCCCGTCGCCGTCACACAATCTACTTAGAGGAGGCGTGTGCAATGGCGGACCGCCAAGACATGGATGGCGCCGACAAGAAGCTGGTGGAGGCCAAGAATGACCTTAAGCTTGAGCAGCAGCCAAACCCCATAATTGACATCCTCAGGGCCACGCTGGATAAGCTGCTGGAGCTGGTCAGGTTGCCGGGCCCACGCGTGGCCGGTTTTCGCGCCTACCTGCGGTCGTTGAGGACGTCGCATGAGCGCGAGCGCGTCGCGGCGACAGGCGACGTCAAGGGTGCCAGGCTCTTCGAGACGCACTTCACGAGCAAATTCCGGGGACAGGCCGAAGAGTTTGAGAGGCGCCCCACCATGGAGCTGCCCCCGGTCGAAGACGACTTCGAGGAGCAGCGGCAGCAGGAGGAGCGACCGAGAGAGAAACCGCCGGCGGTTGTTGAGGCGTGGACATGGTGGGGGGACGGCGACGAGCAGCAGCATAGGACGAGGTCCAGCCGGGCGCGGGCGATGGTCATCCTCTGCACGATACTAGCCATCGCTGCCATCGCCGTCGTCGCCGCCGTCGTGGTGTTGGCCGTCATCGCCCACAACAGGACGCCGTACTTGTCTGTCTCCGACGCGCAGCTGGGGGCGCTCCAGTACGCCACCCAGGACGGCACCATCCAGAACCTTGAGCTCTCCATCACCATCCTGGCCAACAACGTCAAGTCCAAGGCGGAGGCCTCGTTCTCCAGCTCCAGCGTCGACCTCGCCCTCACGCTGCATGGAGTCGACGTGGCTCTCCTGCGGGCGCCGGCGTTCGTGGTGCCCCCGCAGAGCTCCACTCCGCTGCATTACAACGAGGTGGCGTCGGCGGGGCTGGCGCTGGGCCCGGCAGCGATGAGGTCCATGGACGAGTCGCTCCGCGATGGGTTGGTGCCGCTCGACCTGCACGGCAAGGTGCGCACGCGCTGGAAGGGAGGCGGCGTCTTCCACAGGTCCCACTTCTGGATGCGCATCTCGTGTCGTCTACGCTTCTTTTTCCCCGGCAACGGCACGGTCATACCCGCCGATCGCCGCAGATGCCGCTCCAGGTCTCCCTAGCACTCAGGTACTCCCTCCGTTGCAAAATATAAGATGTTTTAGGTTTGTGAAGAAATGAATCTAGACTTGTTTTAGTGTGTAGATTCACTCTAAACATGAGTAAACCTACATACTAAAAGTAGTCTAGATACATTTGTTTCACAAAGCTAAAACATCTTATATTTTGAAACGGAGGGAGTATATTTTACCAACTTGTACCACAAACAATAGGGATCCATGGTCGAGTTACCCTTTATCTTTTGTCTATACAGATGTGAAATCATTTGTACCAGAAATAATTGTTCAAACTTTTCTTTCTAAGATAGCGTTTTCCATGTCAAAATTATAGAATCTCTAATATTTTCTCATCGTATTGATAAACCTCATCATTACCAGGAAATCATTTTTGTGAATTCTGTGACTGTTTGCCGAGTGTTCTTATAGAGAAATTCAGCAATAGGTTATTTGCCGAGTGTCAAACAAAAAACACTCGGTAAAGATTAAAAAAAGCACTCGGCAAACACACATACTTGGAAAAAACCTAAAATGATGGAGCTGCATCTCGCAGCCCCTAATCTTCTTCAACATCTCAATCTTCCATCTCTCTTGAACACACACCAGAGAACAAGAACTCAAAAACACACACACGCACACCTCACCAAGGAGAAATCTTGCTTTGCATTTTTCTCCCGGTAAGACCACTTTGGCTACATTGTTTTGCTCAGCCCTCACGGCCTCCCTTTTTCTCTTCTCTTTATTTCACTTATATAGCAAACCAGATTACATGTCAGGCTGTTAGCCTTAACTAAACTCACGCATTACCACTCCTTGATCTGCTCCTTCCACAAGACCAGGACAACACGCACATGCACAAGGCTGCTAGCTAACAAACTCTAACGTGACTAACTCAACTAACTGACCTACTACTGGCTTGCATCTAGACACACGATCTCAGCTATATATGTGTGTACTGCCGCAGCCTAGTAGATTGTACACGACTACATGATCTAATAATTCAGATTTAATAATAATAACAAGATTAGTTCCAACATAAAATACACTTGGCAAAAACCATATGCTCGGCAAACCGGAGGGGCATGTGGCAGCCGCGCTCGCACCTAACGCTTTCGTGTTGGAGCTAGGGCTTTGCGAGGTGTACACTTTGCATAGGAGCCTTTGCCTAGTGCAACACTAGGCAAAAGGGTACAATTCATTACAATGTTCCTAAAATTATTACGGAGGTGCATCTTACCATTTTAAACAATGTTGCCAAATAGAGTTTTTAACTCTTCTAATAATATCATTTCATTTTCTAAGTACTAAAATGCGTGTCATTTCTGAATCAAGTACAGAAAATATGTGTGAAAAGTCACAACTCCCATTTCCAAAAAACACTATACCCATTTTCCGGACAATTCACATAGTTGTTGTATGTCAAACCTTTTTACGGGATTTTCTCATAATTTGTATTTCGGCCGATTTAGTAGGAAGAGAACCAAATTTCAACTACGCATCATCTTTCACTTTTTCCTTACTTTTTGCAAAAAAAAATGGTTGCTTTATGTCCCTCCGGTGTGCCTCAAAGATCCTGTTTTTCCATTGCATCATTTCATTTGAGACCAATTTTGAATAATTCAAAAAATAAAAAAATGGAAACACCCTATGTGACCTAGTTGCGATGGAAAATAACAAACCTGCAATATGGCAGTTATTATGAAAAAACTCTTAAAAATGAGCTACCAAGTACCCAGATGCATGACTTTTAAGACAGAGTTATGTCATGACCTACCATGATATAGTTTGAGCCCATATTGTGCATACGCGTACCTTAGAATGGCGAACAGTATTGACAAATGAGATTTTTATTTTCTTTGCACAAAAATTACTTTTTCCCTTTTCTAAATGCAAAAATGAGTGGATCCGATCGCCATGGGTATGATCTCCACGCTCATCCGACCGTTGTGGGGGCATGTCACGATTCGGAGACTGATCCCTGTCAAGGCGTGTGGATGCATTAGTCATTGAGATTTGCATTGATGTCGTTGTTGTTCGTACAAAGCCAATGCGCATACGGCCCTTTGATAGTGTACATTCAGCCTAGGTGTGCAGATTATGGCGTACCAGTCAGCAGGGAAGTCGAAACTTTAGGGCTCCTGGCAGAACACGTACTCGAGTGGGGCAACCGAACAAGTGGGACATGAACCGGAAGAGTGGGGCAACCGGACGAGTGGGGCGTCAGGGTGCAGATGGGACTACCCATGGGAAGCCCGCCCATGCCTCTGCACAGTCCCACACATTCTAAGGGGGCGCTTCGCGGGAACCCGCAAAAATTACGTGGGTGTCCTCCATCCCAGGTATGTCCACATGTGCATGTTGCCCATGCCGAAGAGGTAGCTGAGCACGCAGATAACCATCATTGACTAGCGAGGGAACTCCACTAATTAGACATCACAACTGTGACCAGCATCCGTGTAAAGGGAGGAGGTGCACCACATTCAGATGGTGTGCAGCCTATGCGCCGCAGCCACCATGGACAAGAAATCTGTCTTAAATGCTATATCAATGTCCATGCACCAGGTAAGCTAATGGAGCTGTCATTTTAGCACCATGCAAACTACACTACTCAAATATACACACTAACAACGTTTGCTACAAGGTATTGGCCAAGCAAAACATTCAGTCCAACCGAATTTCAACTACTCCCTCCGGCCTGATTTACTTGTTGCAGCTCCCTCCCTCCCGCCACTACATGCGTTGTGTCGGCACCACCTAGCCGCTCTGCCGCTCGCCGTGCTCCTCTGCACATGATCACCGACAGAAACTCATCGTCATGACTATATCAGAATTAAAGAACATGTGTCAACTATGAATCAGACCGAAGAATTCACTTCATGTGCAATAACAATGGCAGAGCTTAAGAATGGAATGCTCCACTCAAATTTTACTTCAAGTATGATAGCCTTGTTGTACAAATCATAGTTATAAATCGTTACTGTGTAATTGAACATATCGTCAGCAGGTAAACTGCTGATGAGCATACACAACTAAACATACTTCCAGTATGACGGCCTTACTTCTGCGAGCATATCCGAATAATCTATAAGAGCCTTTAGGCTACCTCCCGGTCAGTACTAATAGCCATGAGAAGCAACATCACCGAAGTTCTGATTATAGCTGGCTCAAATTAAGCATTGTTGTCAGAATTCATATGTACTCCTGTAGGCACCTAGATGGCTAGTAAATCAATAAAGGCATACTAATCCACTATGCATACAACAACATGCATTTTTCTCACAATTCATTGTTATTTTCTAAGTAACCTGGGCTACACTTTTGGCACAGAGTCATACAACAATTAGAAACAGTTAACCGAACTTGAAGTACACCACCAAGAAAAATTGCATCTATTGTTTCTAATGAAATAATTGCATAAAACATGGAGGGAGTTAGCATTTAACTCTGACACATTGACTCAGTTGCCTACTCCTGCTGCCTATGATAATGGTGGAGAGTGAAATGAAATTTGACTATATCCATGTTTGCATTCCTAAACAAACTTCATAATGAGTTTAGCATATTTGCACACCTCGGTCGACTCTAGGCACACAATGAGTTTATCATATGTGTATGTAACAGACATCAGTTTCTAAGCAACAACGTACTTGACAAATATATCAGACGTTGTTATGAATAATAATCCCGATAGGACACGAAACGGTATTGTGTGCGTGTGTGTGTTTCGTATACTGACCGAGTAGGACTAGTAGTCCAACACCTATTCGTATTGACGCTGCGTCGTCTTGCTGGGTATTGTTGGAGATATGCCCTAGAGGCAATAATAAATATAGTTATTATTATATCTTTGTGTTTATGATAAATGTTTACATTCATGCTATAATAGTATTAACAAGGAAACATTAATACTTGTGTGATTTGTAAACTTAATTTGAAGTCCCTAGTATAGCCTCTATACTTCACTAGCTTGTTGGTTGATTAATGATTGTGGTTTCCCTATCATGAACATTGAGATGTTATCAACAACAAGATCATATCGTTAGGAGAATGATATGGTGGACATACTCCTATTGATAAGCGTAGCATAAAGATCAAGTCATTTCAATAGTTCAATTGCTATATGCTTTCTGATACATAGTAACCTAATTCCTTCGACCATGAGATCATGCATGTCACCTTTACCGGATGGATGCTTTGATGACATCAAACACCACACCGTAACTGGGTGGCTATAAAGGTGGCATTGAGTGTTCGGAAAGTATTGGTTGAAACACATGGATCAAGAGTGGGATTTGTCCATCCATATGACGGATAGATATACTCTAGGCCCTCTCGGTGGAATGTCATCCAATTAGCTTGCAAGCATGTGACTGGGTCACAAGGGATCACATATCACGGGAACGAGAAAAGAGTACTTATCGGTAACGAGGTTGAACTAGGTATGCAGAGATACCGACGATCATAACCTCGGATAAGTAAACTATCGTGAGACAAAGGGAAATTGGTATCGTATGTAAGTGGTTCATTCGATCGCAAAGTAATCGTAGAAATATGTGGGAGCCATATGAATTTCCAGATTCCTCTATTGGTTATTGTTCGGAGAAGTGTCTCGATCATGTCCGCATAATTCACGAACCGTAGGGAGACACACTTAAGGATTCGACGTTGTTTTGAGTAGTTATGGTATTATGAGAAAGAGACCGAATGTTGTTTGGAGTCTCAGATGGGATCCGGGATATCACGAGGTGATCCGGAATGATCCGGAGAATAAGATTCATATAAGGAAAGTCCCGTTTCGGAGTTCGGGAATGATTCCGGTGTTTTCATCGGGAATGTTCTAGAAGGTTCCGGATTGTCCGGCACTCCGGGGGGGGGGGGGGGGGAAGGTACATGAATGTGTCATTGAATGATTGCATCATGTACTAAGTGTTCTTGCTGTTCCAAAACTTGAAAGTCAAACTGCCAGTTTGAAAGTCAAACGGCTAAAACAGGAAACTGTGGAAAACAGGAAACTGTGGGAAACAGGAAACTGTGGGAAACAAGCAAGAGGAGGTTGAAACCAACTTGGAGGAGGAGTTCCTCTCCTCCAAGCCGGCGGCCAGCCCTAGGCCGAGTTGGGGAGGGACTCCCCTCCCTGGCGCGCCTAGCCCCTCCACCTATAAAAGGAGGGGCAGGGCCTCCTCCTTGAGACACACAAGTTTCTACCTCTAATCTCCGGTTTAGAGCCGTTTTGGTTTAGAGCTTCTAATTGCTTTAGCCTACGGTTTAGAGCCTTCTAATTGGTGTGTCTAATCTCTAGACCACTAATAGCCCTCTCTCATAATCCACCATACTCGCTCCGGCTTAAGGCGAAGCCCTGCGGGATTTCCCCTCTACTTCCGGTACCACGCCGTTGTGCTGACGGAATCGCGAGGAGAGTGCTACAACCTCCGCTGCCTGCTGGAACAAGGGAGAGGAAGGTCTTCGTCGAGTACCGAACGTGTGACCGACTGCGGAAGCGCTGCCGGAATGCAGCGCCGGAAGGATCGTCTACACGATCTTGAGATCGGAAAGAGTACGACTACATCACCCACGAGAATCCGCTCTCGTTAAACACTTTGGAATCTTCGAGGGTAAGTTATTCCATCGACTCGTTGCTACAATCTAGTAGATAGATCTTGGCTTGTTTGTTTGTATGCGATAGAAAATTTTTGTTTTCCATGCTACGAACCCCTACAGTGGTATCAGAGCCGTGTCTATATGTAGATCTGTTGCACGAGTAGAACACAATGGTCATTGTGGGCGTTGATGCTTTTATTGTCGATTACTTCTTGTGTACTTTGCATCTTGCGGTATGTTGGGATGAAGCGGCCCGGGCTAACCTTACATGACATCGTTCATGAGACTTGCTCCACGCTTAACATGCAACTTGTATTGCATAAGTGGCTTTGCGGGTGCCTGTTTCTCCTAGCATAGTTAAGATCCAATTTACAACGGGTGATCAACAATGATAGTATCAATGTTGTGGTTCTTGTTCGTAAGTTAGAACGACACTTATTGAAAGCCCCAAACCACGTAAAATATGCAAAGAAAGTAGAGGCGTCTAACTTTGTTTTGCAGGGGTGTGCAGTGATGTGATATGGCCATGATTGTGATTATATTTGATGTATGCAATGTTCCTTATTGTAAGTTGGCAACCGGCAGGAGCCATATGGTTGTCTTTAATTTATGTTAAGACCCGCGTGTCTATTCAAAGTAGTTGTAATAGTTGAAGCCGGTGGACAACAACCATGGTGAAGCGTCATTGACCTTGATGCAATGCCGGTGATGATGGAGATCATGTTCGTGCTTGAAGATGGAGATCGGAAGCACAAAGAAGAAAGGCCATATCATATCACATATTATGAATTGCATGTGATGTTAATCCTTTATGCATCTTGTATTGCTTAGTAGACGACGGTAGCATTATAAGATGATCCCTCATGCACATGAATTTCAAATCATAAAGTGTTCACCCTTAGTTAGCACCGTTGCTAAAGCTTGTTGTTTCGAAGCACCACGTGATGATCGGGTGTGTTAGATTATGCAAGTGTATACAATGTGAGCAAGCCAGATTTGCTCATGCAGAAACTAAGGTTTGATCTTGACGAGCCTAGCATGTACAGACATGGTCTCGGAACACGGATCACCGAAAGGTAAAGCATGAATCGTATAGTAGATATGATGAACATGACGATTCGCCATTGAAACTATATCAACTCTCGTGATGATCGGTGTTGATGTAGTGGATTTGGTTCGTGTGATCACTAAAACAATGTGAGGGATGTTGTTTTGAGTGGGAGTTCACCTAGTTTAATTTCATTAATTAATTTGAACTCAATTTGTCATAAACTTAGTCTAAACTATTGCAAATATGTTGTAGATCAATGGCAGCCCCTACCATCAATTTTAATGCGTTCCTAGAGAAAGAAAAGTTGAAAAACAATGGAAGCAACTTCGTGGATTGGTTCCGCAATTTGAGGATTGTCCTCACAGCTGGTAATTTGACCTATGTGCTGGATGCACCGCTGGGTGACCCGCCTGCAGCTGATGCTTCCGATGAAGTAAAGAATGTTTACCTCGCTCGGAAGAATCAGTACTCCATAGTTCAGTGTGCTATCTTGTATGGTTTAGAATCGGAGCTTCAGAAAAGGTTTGAAGAGTCAGACCCATATGATATTGTCGAGGATCTCAAATTGATTTTTGAGACTCATGCGGCAATTGAAAGCTATGAGGCTTCTGAAAAGTTCTTTAACTGCAAGATGGAAGAGGGCAGCTCCGTCAGTGAGCATGTGCTTAAGATGTCTGGGCACGCAAACAAACTTCAAAGCTTGGTCATAGTGATTCCTAATGCTTTGGGGATTTACCGTGTCCTCCAGTCACTACCACCAAGTTACAGGAACTTTGTGATGAACTACAACATGCAGAACATGAACAAAGAGTTGCCAGAACTGTTTGCTATGTTAAAGTCTGCAGAAGTGGAGATCAAGAAAGAGCACCAAGTGTTGATGGTCAATAAGACCACCAAATTCAAGAAAGGCAAGTCTAAGCAAAAGGGACACTTCAAGAAGGGTGGTAAGAAAGTTACCACGCCGGCGAAGAAGACCAAGGCTGGACCCAAGCCTGAAACTGAGTGTTTTTACTGCAAGGGAGAAGGTCACTGGAAGCGGAATTGCCCAAAGTACTTGGCGGATCTGAAGAACGGCAACATCAAGAAGAAAGGTATATCTGATATACATGTTATTGATGTGTATCTCACTAGTACTCGTAGTAGTGCCTGGGTATTTGATACTGGTTCGGTTGCTCATATTTGTAACTCGAAACAGGTGCTGCAGAATAAACGGAAGCTAGCGAAGAACGAGGTGACGATGCGCGTGGGAAATGGATCAAAGGTTGATGTGATCGCGGTCGGCACGCTACCCCTTCATCTACCATCGGGATTAGTTTTATACTTAAATAATTGTTATTTAGTGCCTGTGTTGAGCATGAACATTATATCGGGATCTTGTTTATTGCGAGACGGTTACTTGTTTAAATCAGAGAATAATGGTTGTTCGATTTATATGAGTAATATGTTTTATGCACATGCACCTTTGATAGATGGTCTATTCTTATTGAATCTCGATAGTGGGCATACACATATCAACAACATTGAGGCTAAACGTTTGAAATCAAGCGATAATTCGACCTATATGTGGCACTGTCGTCTTGGTCACATTGGAGTGAAACGTATGAAGAAACTCCATTCCGATGGACTTCTTGAATCACTTGATTTTGAATCACTTGAAAGATGCGAAGTATGTCTGATGGGAAAAATGACTAAGACTCCATTTTCTGGGATGATGGAGCGAGCTACGGACTTATTGGAAATCATACATACCGATGTGTGTGGTCCAATGAGTGTAGCATCGCGCGGTGGTTATCGTTATGTTCTTACCTTCACGGATGACTTGAGTAGATATGGGTATATCTATTTCATGAAACATAAGTCCGAAACTTTCGAGAAGTTTAAGGAGTTTCAAAGTGAGGTAGAGAATCAACGTAACAAGAAGATTAAATTTCTACGTTCTGATCGTGGAGGTGAATATCTAAGTTACGAGTTTGGCGAGCATTTGAAGAAATGCGGAATACTTTCACAATTGACCCCGCCGGGAACACCACAGCGTAATGGTGTGTCCGAACGTCGTAATCGAACTCTCTTAGATATGGTTCGTTCTATGATGTCACTTACAGATTTACCGCTATCATTTTGGGGTTATGCATTAGAAACAGCCGCATTCACTTTAAATAGGGCACCGTCTAAGTCCGTTGAAACGACACCGTATGAATTATGGTTTGGCAAGAAACCTAAATTGTCGTTCCTTAAAGTTTGGGGATGCGAAGCCTATGTAAAGAAGTTACAGCCGGACAAGCTTGAACCCAAAGCGGAAAAATGCGTCTTCATAGGATACCCGAAGGAAACTATTGGGTATACCTTCTATCATAGATCCGAAGGCAAAATCTTTGTTGCCAAGAATGGATCCTTTCTAGAGAAGGAATTTCTCTCGAAAGAAGTGACTGGGAGGAAAGTAGAACTCGACGAGGTTGTCGAACCTTCTCTCGAAATTGCGAGTAGCGCAGCACCGGAAGAAGTTCCTGTGGTGCCTGCACCAATTAGAGAGGAAGCTAATGATGATGATCATGAAACTTCGGTTGAAGTTGCTACAGAGCCTCGGAGGTCAACGAGAACTCGTACCACTCCAGATTGGTATGATCCCGTTATGAGTGTCATGTTGGTGGACAACACCGATGACCCCGAGACATATGAGGAAGCGATGATGAGCCCAGATTCCAATAAATGGCAAGAAGCCATGAAATCCGAGATTGGATCCATGTACGAAAACCAAGTATGGACTTTGGTGGACTTACCGGATGGCCGGAAGGCTGTCGAGAACAAATGGATTTTCAAGAAGAAAACAGATGCTGATGGTAATGTTACTGTCTATAAAGCTCGACTTGTCGCAAAAGGGTTTCGACAAATTCAAGGAGTTGACTACGATGAGACTTTCTCACCAGTAGCGAAGCTAAAGTCTGTGAGGATTATGTTAGCAATCGCTGCATATTATGATTATGAGATATGGCAGATGGATGTCAAAACAGCATTCCTCAATGGAGATATTGATGAAGAGTTGTATATGATGCAACCCAAAGGTTTTGTCGATCCTAAAGATGCTAACAAGGTATGCAAACTTCAAAGGTCCATCTATGGATTGAAGCAAGCATCCCGAAGTTGGAATCAACGTTTTGATAAGGTAATCAAAAGTTTTGGTTTTATACAAACTTATGGAGAAGCTTGTATTTACAAGAAAGTGAGTGGGAGCTCTGTAGCATTCTTAATACTGTATGTGGATGACATATTGCTGATTGGGAATGATGTAGACCTTCTTAATAGTGTCAAGGAATATTTGAATAATAGTTTTTCAATGAAGGATCTTGGCGAAGCAGCTTACATATTAGGCATAAAGATTTATAGAGATAGATCGAAACGCCAAATATCATTGTCACAGAGTACATATTTGGACAAAGTTCTAAAGAGGTTTGGAATGGAAGAAAGCAAGAAAGGGTTCTTGCCCATGTTTCCCAATACGACCTTGAGTAAAACTCAAAGTCCGACATCGGCAGAAGATAGAGAAAAGATGAGTAAGACTCCCTATGCCTCAGCCATAGGATCTCTAATGTATGCCATGCTATGTACTAGACCCGACATTGCATATGCTGTTAGTTTAACTAGCAGATATCAAAGTGATCCAGGAGTGGATCATTGGACAGCGGTCAAAAACATCCTTAAGTACTTGAGAAGAACTAAGGATATGGTTCTTTCTTATGGAGGTGATGAACAGCTCGTTGTTAATGGTTACACCGATGCTAGTTGGAACACCGATCCGGATGATTCTAAATCACAATCTGGATACGTATTTATTTTGAATGGTGCAGCAGTTAGCTGGAGGAGTGCAAAGCAAAGCATTGTGGCGAGATCTTCAACTGAATCGGAATACATGGCTGCTTTGGAGGCTTCACAAGAAGCGATATGGATGAAAGAGTTCATTACAGAGCTGGGTGTGGTTCCAAGTGCGCTGGACCCAATGTCTATCTACTGTGATAACATGGGCGCCATAGCCAATGCGCAAGAACCAAGGTCACACAAGAAGCTGAAGCATATCAAGCTGCGTTTTCACGCTATTCGAGAACATATCCAGGATGGGGATATAAAGATTTGCAAAGTACACACAGATCTGAATGTGGTGGATCCGTTGACTAAACCTCTCCCGAGGGCAAAACATGACCAACACCAAACTGCCATGGGTGTTCGGTATATTACCATGTAATCTAGATTAGATGACTCTAGTGCAAGTGGGAGACTGTTGGAGATATGCCCTAGAGGCAATAATAAATATAGTTATTATTATATCTTTGTGTTTATGATAAATGTTTACATTCATGCTATAATAGTATTAACAAGGAAACATTAATACTTGTGTGATTTGTAAACTTAATTTGAAGTCCCTAGTATAGCCTCTATACTTCACTAGCTTGTTGGTTGATTAATGATTGTGGTTTCCCTATCATGAACATTGAGATGTTATCAACAACAAGATCATATCGTTCGGAGAATGATATGGTGGACATACTCCTATTGATAAGCGTAGCATAAAGATCAAGTCATTTCAATAGTTCAATTGCTATATGCTTTCTGATACATAGTAACCTAATTCCTTCGACCATGAGATCATGCATGTCACCTTTACCGGATGGATGCTTTGATGACATCAAACACCACACCGTAACTGGGTGGCTATAAAGGTGGCATTGAGTGTTCGGAAAGTATTGGTTGAAACACATGGATCAAGAGTGGGATTTGTCCATCCATATGACGGATAGATATACTCTGGGCCCTCTCGGTGGAATGTCATCCAATTAGCTTGCAAGCATGTGACTGGGTCACAAGGGATCACATATCACGGGAACGAGAAAAGAGTACTTATCGGTAACGAGGTTGAACTAGGTATGCCGAGATACCGACGATCATAACCTCGGATAAGTAAACTATCATGAGACAAAGGGAAATTGGTATCGTATGTAAGTGGTTCATTCGATCGTAAAGTAATCGTAGAAATATGTGGGAGCCATATGAATTTCCAGATTCCTCTATTGGTTATTGTTCGGAGAAGTGTCTCGATCATGTCCGCATAATTCACGAACCGTAGGGAGACACACTTAAGGATTCGACGTTGTTTTGAGTAGTTATGGTATTATGAGAAAGAGACCGAATGTTGTTTGGAGTCTCGGATGGGATCCGGGATATCACGAGGTGATCCGGAATGGTCCGGAGAATAAGATTCATATAAGGAAAGTCCCGTTTTCGGAGTTCGGGAATGATTCCGGTGTTTTCATCGGGAATGTTCTAGAAGGTTCCGGATTGTCTGGCACTCCGGGGGGGAAGGTACATGAATGTGTCATTGAATGATTGCATCATGTACTAAGTGTTCTTGCTGTTCCAAAACTTGAAAGTCAAACTGCCAGTTTGAAAGTCAAACGGCTAAAACAGGAAACTGTGGAAAACAGGAAACTGTGGGAAACAGGAAACTGTGGGAAACAAGCAAGAGGAGGTTGAAACCAACTTGGAGGAGGAGTTCCTCTCCTCCAAGCCGGCGGCCAGCCCTAGGCCAAGTTGGGGAGGGACTCCCCTCCCTCCCTGGCGCGCCTAGCCCCTCCACCTATAAAAGGAGGGGCAGGGCCTCCTCCTTGAGACACACAAGTTTCTACCTCTAATCTCCGGTTTAGAGCCGTTTTGGTTTAGAGATTCTAATTGCTTTAGCCTGCGGTTTAGAGCCTTCTAATTGGTGTGTCTAATCTCTAGACCACTAATAGCCCTCTCTCATAATCCACCATACTCGCTCTGGCTTAAGGCGAAGCCCTGCGGGATTTCCCCTCTACTTCCGGTACCACGCCGTTGTGCTGCCGGAATCGCGAGGAGAGTGCTACAACCTCCGCTGCCTGCTGGAACAAGGGAGAGGAAGGTCTTCGTCGAGTACCGAACGTGTGACCGACTGCGGAAGCGCTGCCGGAACGCAGCGCCGGAAGGATCGTCTACACGATCTTGAGATCGGAAAGAGTACGACTACATCACCCACGAGAATCCGCTGTCGTTAAACACTTTGGAATCTTCGAGGGTAAGTTATTCCATCGACTCGTTGCTACAATCTAGTAGATAGATCTTGGCTTGTTTGTTTGTATGCGATAGAAAATTTTTGTTTTCCATGCTACGAACCCCTACAGGTATATATACACCCATGTAGTAGTCTTGTAAGACACCGTGAGATTCAATACAAACAACAGGACCGAGAGGGCCCTGTAGCCATCACATTGTTTTTCCCCGTACGTACTCGTGTGAGTTGAGAGAGCTAGTTCTTTTGATCAGGCTAGATAACTAGCTTGCTGATCGTTGTTAGCTGGTTCTTATACGTGCGCGCAACTCGCCAGAATACTTCGTCGTCGTCACGCCGAACTGCACTCGGCGTTTGGGGCTGGGCCAACAATTGGTATCAGAGCCTCACGGAGGATCTCCTAATAACGGGAGGTCATGACGGACAAGGAGCTAGGCGAGTACTCCGGTGCGGCTGCGGGTGCATCGGTGTCGTCGCAGTACCCGCGGTATGATCGCGGCAACTACACGACGTGGGCGAAACAGATGGAGTGGGCCATGGAGGGCAACAATATCTGGGAGGCTGTCGATCCCGGCGGCGACGAGTTCAAGAAGGGGGCGTCTAAGTACCGCAAGGACCGACAGGCACTCACGACCATCGGCTCCGTGGTGCCGGCGGACGTGATGCAGCATCTGATCTCGAAGGTCTCTGCAAAGGAGGTGTGGGAGACACTCAAGACGTTGAATCTTTGGCACGAGCACGTCCGCAGGGCGACCCTACAAATCTTGCAGAAGAAGTACGAGAACCTGGAGATGGGAGGAGATGAGACGCTAGACGCTTTTGCCTCGAGGGTAGCCACAATTGTCAACGAGATTCGCGCACAAGGTGAGAAGCTGGAAGATATCTCAAGTCATAATGCGTTTCCTACGCGCGGCGCCGCCGCGGTACATATATGTGGTGTCGGCAATCAAGCAATGTGTTGATCTCACCACCCTCACGATGGATGACCTGGTTGGACGGTTCAAGGTGCATGACGAGCGGATGAAGATCACCTACGGCGACGCGAATCAAGATGAGCACCTCATGCTTACACGTGCCCAGTGGTAGGCAATGGTCGCCAAGGAGAGGAGCGATAAAGCATCTGGCAGTGGCGATGGTTCGGTCCCGGCGAAGAAGTCGGACAGCAAGCCGAAGAAGCCAAAGAAGAAATTCGACAAGAAGAATCTTCGCTGCCATAAGTGCAATCAGCTCGGGCACTTCAAATCAGAGTGTCCCAAATGTTCAAAGGAGAAGGCTCTCATGGCGAAGGAAGGAGATGATGGACCGATGATGCTCATGCTTGAAGCTTGCGAGTTAATGACCACCAAGGAATCAACTCCTCAGGAGTCCGCTATGGAGATCGTCACGCTCATGGAAGAGAAGGTCTTCCCGCGGAGGATGCAGACGGCTCATGATGTTTGGTACCTCGACACAGGCGCTAGCAACCACATGACCGGCGACAAGGCTCAGTTTTCTGAGTTGAACCTCACGGTTGGAGGCTCCATTCGATTCGGCGATGGGTCGAAGGTGGAGATTGCAGGACGAGGCACTGTTCTGTTTGAGTTGAAGGATGGAGGTCACAAGGAGTTGAAGGATGGAGGTCACAAGGTACTCACTGACGTGTACTATATTCCCAAGGTTAAGACCAACATTATCAGTTTTGGTCAGCTCGCGGAGCGTGGATGCAAGATCGTGTTGGAGGACGAGTTTCTGTGGGGATATGACCGTCAAAGGAAGCTCATCATGAAGGTGGAGAGGTCGAAGAATAGACTCTACATCCTCAATCTCAATCGGGCAGATCCAGTATGTTTGATGACAAGCATGGAAGACTCGGCGTGGAAGTGGCATGCACGCTACGGACATCTAAATTTCCAAGCTCTACGACAACATGGACATAAGGAGATGGTACGTGGCTTACCGTGTGTCGATCATATTGAGCAGGTGTGCGACGGTTGTCTCATTGGGAAGCAAAGGCGAGCCCCGTTTCCAAGGGAGGGACAATATCAAGCAAGTAAGGTTCTTGAGTTGGTGCATGGAGACTTATGCGGACCAATCACGCCGGCGACCCCCGCCGGGAACAAGTACTTTTTGCTCATCGTCGACGACTTCAGTAGATACATGTGGGTTGTGTTGCTGAAGAGCAAGGATCAATCTTTGCAAGCGTTCATGATTGTGAAGATAGCGGCCGAGGTGGAGTCCGAGGCAAAGTTGAAGGCCCTCTGTACCGATCGGGCGGGGAGTTCAAATCCAATGAATTCAAGGCATTTTGCGAAGCTCATGGGATCCAGCGGTACCTTACCGCGCCATATTCACCACAGCAAAACGGTGTTGTGGAGAGAAGGAACCAAACCGTGGTGGCCATGGCACGTAGCATGATGAAAAGCAAAGGCGTGTCGGGCTGGTTTTGGGGCGAGGCGGTCACGACGGCCGTCTATTTGCTGAATAGGGCTCCAACTAAGAGCGTGGTTGGTATGACACCGTACGAAGCATGGTACAGACGCAAGCCCTCTGTTGATCATCTTCGCACTTTCGGGTGCGTGGCGCATGTGAAGATGGTGATCGGGCATACTAGCAAGTTGGTGGATCGAAGTACTCCAATGGTCATGATCGGCTATGAAGCCGGTTCGAAGGCGTATCGCGCATACAATACAGTGAATAAAAAGTTGGTGGTGACACGTGACGTCGTCTTCGAGGAGGAGAAATCATGGAATTAGGGCTCTGCGGAACCGGTACAATCAATTTCTGATGAAATATTTACTGTAGTCTACAGTGATTCGCATGCAGATGATCAAGAAACAGCGTCCCGTGGCATTACGGATTTAGGCGCTGGTTCAGAAGATGGAGGTCCGGAAGCGAGCAGCAGCAGTGCTACGCCTGGAGACATCTCTCCGTGTGGGAGTCCCGGCACGAGCAACAGCTCACGCGCTGCACCTGGAGGCTCGGCGTCGCCATCCAGTCCACGCGCGGACGAGAGCCCTGGCTCAAGTGGCCCATCAGCTGCACACTCCCATCCAGGAGGGACTAGCGGTAGTCCAGAAGTGGACGCGGGCGACGATGTCACGTCGCCAACATGCAGTACACTGACAGAAACTGAAGGAAATTCAATAGACGCTGAAACAAGTACTACGTCAGCTTCGATGTCTCCTCCAAGTGCACGGGAAAAAAGGAGACGGACGCCTACTCCAGAAAAATTCCGAAGTGTACTGGAATTGTATCCGCCGGAGACCCTTCGTACAGCGCGTGCGCGAGGGAGAGGACAAAGTCGGTTTTTACTCACCGAGGAGCCGACGAAATTCGAGGATGCTAATACGAAGGAGTGTTGGCGTCGTGCTATGGATGAGGAGTTGGGATCGATCAAAGACAACGATACATGGGAGCTTGTCGACCTACCCAACAATCACAAGGCCATAGGGCTCAAGTGGGTGTACAAGATCAAGAAGGATGCCGAAGGAAAGTTGGTGAAACACAAATCTCGGCTAATTGCCAAGGGGTATGTGCAAGAGCAAGGTGTGTATTTCTAAGAAGTGTTCGCTCCCGTTGCAAGGATGGAATCGGTGAGATTACTTATCGCTCTCGCAGCTCA
Organism: Avena sativa; assembly: GCA_916181665.1. Classification (NCBI taxonomy): domain Eukaryota; kingdom Viridiplantae; phylum Streptophyta; class Magnoliopsida; order Poales; family Poaceae; genus Avena; species Avena sativa. The sequence goes on along the minus strand of OV702279.1, from coordinate 375,623,942 downwards.
AGAATCTTGGAAATTGCATCACATGGATGTGAAATCCGCGTTTTTGAATGGGGAGTTAGAAGAAGAAGTTTATGTGAAGCAACCACCGGGATACATCAAAGAGGGAGAAGAACACAAGGTTTTGAAGCTACACAAGGCGTTGTACGGGCTACGGCAAGCCCCTCGGGCGTGGAACATCAAACTTGATCGTACATTGATCTCTCTCGGATTCGAGAAGAGCCTACTGGAGCATGCGATGTATAAGCGAGGTAAAGGAAGGGATCATCTACTAGTTGGCATCTATGTTGATGATCTATTGATAACAGGAGCGGATGATTGCAAAGTTCAAGCTACAGATGAATTGAACAGATGAAGGAGTTATTCAAGATGAGTGATTTAGGCTTGTTGAGCTACTACCTTGGGATCGAGGTACATCAAAAGCTGGGTGAGATCACGCTATGCCAAGAGGCATATGCAAAGAAGATACTTGAGAAGTGTGGCATGGAAGAATGCAATCCAACTCATGTTCCGATAGAACCTCGTCTTAAACTAAGCAAAAGGAGTGAAGCACCTGCGGTTGATGCAACGGAGTATAGGAGTGTGGTTGGAAGTTTGAGGTATCTCATTAACACAAGACCGGGCTTGGCCTATTCCGTTGGCTATGTGAGTCGCTTCATGGAAGCACCCACAATGGAGCATTGGACAGCCGTGAAGCATATACTCAGGTATATCAAAGGTACTACAAACTTTGGTATTGTCTACTCGAAAGAGAAGGAGGAGGTGAAACTACTTGGCTACAGTGATAGCGACATGGCACGAGATATAGACGACCGTAAGAGTACCTCGGGCGTGGCATATTTCTTGGAAAGAAGCATAGTAAGTTGGCTATCACAAAAGCAAAAAGTGGTGGCACAGTCATCCTGTGAAGCTGAGTATATTGCGGCTGCAACTGCGGCGTGTCAAGGTGTGTGGCTAAGGAGTCTACTCGGTGATCTCACCAATCAGGAGGCAGAACAAGTGGTGCTCAATATTGACAACAAGTCTGCAATTTCATTGTGCAAGAATCCGGTGCATCATGACAGGAGTAAGCACATTGATACGAAGCATCACTACATACGACAATGTGTATAGGAGAGCAAGATTGGAGTCAACTATGTTTGCACCGATGATCAGCTTGCTGATATCCTAACTAAATCTTTGGGACGAGTGAAGTTTGCGGAGATGCGAGGAAGGATCGGCGTCCAAGCTGTGAAGATGGGCACATCGTGCTTAAGGGGGTGATTGTTAGGAATAATAATCCCGATAGGACACGGAACGGTGTCGTGTGCGTGTGTGTGTTCCGTATACTGACCGAGTAGGACTAGTAGTCCAACACCTATTCGTATTGACGCTGCGTCGTCTTGCCGGATATATATACACCCATGTAGTAGCCTTGTAAGACACCGTGAAATTTAATACAAACAACAGGACCGAGAGGGTCCTGTAGCCATCACATTGTTTTTCCCCGTACGTACTCGTGTGAGTTGAGAGAGCTAGTTCTTTTGATCAGGCTAGATAGCTAGCTTGCTGATCGTTGTTAGCTGGTTCTTATACGTGCGCGCAACTCACCGGAATACTTCGCCGTCGTCACGCCGGACTGCACTCGGCGTTTGGTGCTGGGCCAACAGACGCCATGACCGCTTCTACATTGCATATAAGTTTGGTAGATCAGTTGTATTTTCTTTGAAAAAATCCCTTCTAAATTGAATAGGCTTCAGAAAGTAGCTTTAAATATGTACACGATATCTAAAGTGACCACAATTTCAGAGTACTACGCGTGTACTATCTACACAAATCAGAGTAAAAATTACCTTATGCTTTCTTTTCTTGGACCTTGGAGTTTCCTTGCGGGTGTCTATATTAGATCTGTGTTCATGGATTTCCCCACCAACCATGTGCTCATGGCTGAGCACACCCCAAGCTGCCTCATTCGTCGTCCCCAAGAACCAAGAACCAAGAACCAGAGGAGGAGGAGGAGCGGCCATCGGGTTCGTAGGAGGACGGTCGACCATCGGGATCAGAGGGGGAGCGGTGACCACCGGGATCAGAGGTACGGGAGAAAGGGGTGGATGAGTCAAAGGAGGCGGGAGTGGACCTTCCCCCGAAGCCGGAGGAGGAGGAGTTGCCATGGCGGAGCTAGCTGGCAGGGCTCTGGGGCTCCAACAGTTCCCGTGTCCGCGCCCTAACGATAGGATGAGGAGTTAGGGCATCTCCACCGGACCGACGCATCCCGTCCGAGCATGTCCAAACCTGTCCACGTGAACCCGCGGGCGTGTGCGGTGCCCAGCGGACCGACCCATCCAGACAAACGCGTCCGGCTTGACCCATCCGTGCATCTAATCTGGACAACGGTTGCGTCGCGAACGCACGCGGACATCGCGGGTATCCTGTCCGTTGGCCACCCGGGACCCATATGTAAGTGAGACATTAATGCTTAAGATAACTATTAATTAGATTTTAAGCCATGCCATTAAAAAAGGCCATTTGAACAAATTAGAGGGGTTGTTGCTGCTTTTAGTGCTACTTTTACTGCTACGGCTACTACTACTGGAGGAGGACGTCGCGACGGCTACTCACCGCCGTTGCCGCAGCCATCGTTGCTGCTGCCGCCGGCCATGTTGACCGCCGCCCTAGCGGACCAGATGGCCCGCTGCTGGATGCGTTCGCGACGATGGTCGCGGTCGTGCGCATGGTCGCGAGCCACCGCCTTGCCTGCCGCCTTCCTGCGGTCATCCTCCACCCGATTTGCCAGGGCCTTGTTCATCTCGGCGACCAGTGGTACCTCGCCTCCTGATTGGCAAGCTCCTTCGCCTCAGTCGCGAGCAACTCCGCTGAAGAAGGAGCCGGAGCCAGGATCAGGGCACCATTGAGGCCGAAACCCAGCGCCTGCGCTATCTGCACGGGGACGGCGAACGACGCATCCAACTGGTCCACCTCCTCCCCCTCCTCGTCGTCGTCCTCCGCCACCTCCGTCTCGTCGCCGTCAACGAGACCCCACGCGAGCCACGCGCTCCTCATCGCTGCGTCTCCTCCGCGTCGCTGCGTGCTTCGGCGGCGTGACGAAGCTCGCGGACGGCGACCTTGACGACCTCTTTGACCACCTCCTCCAGCCTGGTCATGACTGTCTCATTGACGATCTCGCGGAGTAGTAAAAATACCGGCATACGAGAGCTCCCCGGTAGTAAAAATACCGGCGTTCCCCTTTTTTAGGAAGGCTGTAATATTTGATTAGAAAGAAGTTGGCTAAAGCTAAAGTTCCGTAATACGGCCCATTAATAGATGGCCCGCCAAGACCGACACAAGTGCGCACTAAACCGCTTCTCTCCACTCTACGGTCCACGCCGCCGTCCACCGTCCATCAGCCAGCGCAATGCCAAAGACCAGGTCGGCGGCGCCGCCCCGCCCCTCCGCCGCCCCTTCCACCGCCAACGCCACCAGTAGGATCTCCTTCCGCTCCCGAAAAATCGTCAAGACGCCACCCACCAAACCTCTCACAGTGACCGCTGTGCCGCCACCGGCGCCAATCGCTCCGCCGCTGCCCGCGCTGACCGCCCCGGGCGAGCTCGAGGCCGCGCTCCGCCACCTCTCCGCCGCCGACCCGCTCCTGTCATCCGTCATCGCCTCCACCGACGCACCCTCCTTCACCTCCTCCCCCTCCCTCCCCGCCTTCCACTCCCTCGCGCGCTCCATCCTCTACCAGCAGCTCGCCACCTCCGCCGCCGCCGCCATCTACGCCCGCTTCCTCGCCCTCCTCCCATCCGCCGCAGAGGGAGCCCCCGACTGTGCGGTCAGCCCCGCCGCGGTCCTCGCCCTCGCCGCCGCCGACCTCCGCGCCATCGGCGTCTCGGGCCGCAAGGCCGCCTACCTCCACGACCTCGCCGCCAGGTTCACGGCCGGGTACCTCTCCGAGTCCTCCGTCGCCGCCATGGACGAGGAGGCGCTCCTCGCCCAGCTCACCAAGGTGAAGGGCATCGGCGAGTGGACTGTTCACATGTTCATGATCTTCTCGCTGCACCGCCCAGACGTGCTGCCGTCCGGCGACCTAGGCGTTCGCAAGGGCGTGCAGGAGCTGTACAAGCTGAAGGCACTGCCCAAGCCGGAGGAGATGGCCGCATTGTGCGACCGGTGGCGACCGTACCGCTCGGTTGGCGCGTGGTACATGTGGCGCCTCCTGGAGAGCAAGGGTGCCGCGACGAAGAAGGCGAAGAAGGGCAATGCGAGCTCGTAGCTAGGTATGTGTCATTTATGTGTGATGATTGTCTGTATTTGTTGTACTCATGCTGTTTAAGTTAGATGACAATGTTTGCCAGGATTAACCTGGTATTATGTGACATTGTAACTTGTGTGTCTCTATGGGCGCATTATGGTTGCTACAATGGATGTATCTTGATTATACTTGCCCTGCCTTGTTGTCAATAAAATTTAATTTCTTCCTGTTCTGATACTTGCAGAGGAGGGGGGAAATTTGTGCATATGTCCATGTCTGTACAGTTGGTCATATACCATTGTTTAGCCTTGATTTGATTGTAGAATTTAGAGCTAGTTGACATATGTACCTGGTTATACTCTACCTTGCCGTCTCTGGAATGATGCTGATATCGTCTTCCTTTTTGATGGAATAATGACTGTATCTTACCCAATCTGCAGGACTGTTGTTGATTCTACCGTGGTACCACCCTGGATTCTATGTTTTCTTGACAGAGAATATTGGTGGGCTCAGATGTAGATTATTCGGGCATTAGGTTCTTCCTATGGTTCTTGAACAAAATTTAGTGACTTCTCTTTTAGGATGGTAGTGGTGACAAGGATTCTGTGCTTTCTGAACTTGACTCCGAACTGAATATAATGGCCAGCTAAGCCAGATATTGCAGGCAACAGAATGCTACAAATACAACTTCTTGCAAACAACACAAATATATTTACATCACGGTTTACTCGACAACTTAGTTCGAGGGGATAATGGACACATGCAGTTCATGAATGTAGACGAGAATCTACAACGACATAGCTTAACCTTGTACATAACCTAATAATTTGTACACACAATACTGCTTTTCTTCATGTTATTCTCTAGCCAATGCTGGATTACTTAATTTGCTTCCTCCTAGAACATCAGTCCATTCTGAGAGATCTAGTTTATACAGCTTTGTTCACTGTCCACTGGAGTTTTGCACTGCTTCATCCTGAAAAGATGAGAAAACACTTGCACTCTAAGCTTATCTGAACACTGAACACAAATATAGGTACTCAAATATAAGAGACTTGTTCTTTTCCCTGTCCTATGTAGGCATGAGTTTAGGCGAATGTGTGGTGTGGAGCTGCACAAAATCTAGCAAATCTATTAAAAAATCCTTATTAAGTTGCATACTGATATTGATCCCACTGCAAACAAAAAACAGAGGGGATAAAAACTGCAAGGCCTGAGATTTTATTTTGGAAATAGGGAGAGGTTCTGATAGTTATTATAGGATTAAACTACACGTGATTAGTGGGTTCCAGGGGGTAAAGAACAGTAAATTGGACCCAGATCCTTTGCCTGAGTACCAAAGGATGGCTGCAACTAAGCAGTTTGGTTCATAGAGAGTTCATGGTGTCAGTTGTCATGCATGCACGGTTGTAACCTCTGAAGAAAAAGAAAAAAAAATACTTAAATACCCCTGCATGCTGTGCCTTTGAGTTCAAACTTCTACGATAACGACAGAATCATGCAAACACACTCTCCCCTGGTTAGCACAAGAACATGGTACTAACTGGTATGCTTATGCTCAACTGGAAGCTTGTTGGAAGCAGGGCATCCTATATCAGTTCAGTATGCTTTGAGAAGTATCATGAGCATCTTACCTCAGGTCCAGAACCCCTGCGTCTTGTACTTGGGGTACGCCACGCGCCCGGACTCGATGAGCTTGACGTCGGCCTGGAGGACCTGGAAGTGGCAGCGCACCTCCTCGGCGGACTTGCTGCCCCCTATGGCGCTGGCCACCTTGTCCCACAGGTTGGGGGCGCCCAGGCCGTAGTAGGCGAGCGCGTCCTCGAACATCTTGTTCTCCTTCTGGCTCCACTCCGTGTTGGAGCTCGGCGAGGTGCTCCGGGACGACCCAGCAGAAGACATCTCGGTTTCCCTGGTAAGGTTCTACTGAACTAAATGCTAGCTTCCTGTATCTGGTGTCTTGGGGCTCCTGGAAGTTTTTTGCTCTTGTAGAGGCGCTGGTGGTTTGGTGCCTCTCTTGCTGCGAGGGCTGCTATTTATAGGCCCTGGGGGGTCTCTTGTCTCTCTCTGTGGGTTAAAGGTGGCTGTGGAGAATAAGGTTCTCGCAGGTTTATTGAGCTAGGGACATGGAATGGAAAGCCTGTGATGAAATTTGTTGAGTGGCAGCCTCCCTGATGAGCAATTAAGCCTTTTGGGCGCATCAGGGCGTTCCCAATGCACACATGACGTCTAAAAAGTTGCTGTATCCAACATTATACACATCATCTAGATATAACTGTAGGAACTGACTCTCGAGTTCGTCGTATCTGAACCTGAATACGCTCTCCTCTTCGGTGTTAATGCAGATCTGTACAGAAGATCAGTCTTGTAGATAGATGTTCACAAGATCACGTTGGTTAGATAGATATACAACTTCTGCTCACAATGCATTTCATAGTTATATAAATTTTTTTGCCAAGAAAAAAAAGCTTGTATATTTTGCTGTGGAGTAGCTATAGCTAGATGGAGGTGACCTGGGCTGGGTCTGGGCACCCCATATGTCAGCGTGGCCATGCATGGCACCGCGGCCGCCCACTGACAAATGGCAAGACTGGTTTTTATTTCGCGTGCGGCGCAGTGACCTCTCCAACATGAAACGTCCTAGCTAGCTTGCATGCATTTGCCAACTGTTCATCACTAGGCAGCAGTTGCTACTTCCATGCCAATATGCCATCCTATCACTTTACTTTCTCTCAAGCATCAACATGGTAAAATTATCTATCTGAAAATGACATGGTCAAGTTATCTATTAAAAAGTACCATGATAATAAGATCATTCCTGATGGAAAGGAAAATATATATTTCAAATTTGAAACCTTATGTCGGCGAGTGAAAAAGTTCAAATTTCCGGACGAACACTGCCGTTGTATTTTCAATAAATAGGCAGAGCTCCTGACATCCGTTTCAAAAATAAAATAAATAACATAGTATAGTAAAGGGAAGAGAGGTGGTAACATATCGAGTTAAGGTTTCATCAAACCTTTGGATCGATCTATCAATATATCCAGCTGCTGTTTTGTCACCTTTGCAAGCTCAGAAAGATGGTGAGTGCCTTGTTCTTCAAAAAGAGAGAAAAAAAGTTAAATGCTCTGGATGCATGCGCCCTCTCCTGCCATTGGATCCAGCTAAGTTACTCACCAGCTAGCTGGCCTTGCTCCAAGTAGAAACTTGTCAAGCCTTTGGTGACCTTTGTATATCTTGCCTCTCATATCCTCCCAGTCTCTCGTAGCAGGTCACATTGATCACATGTCTAGATACCCAGCTACCTTAACAAGTTTGCATAGTGCTCAACTTTTAACTTCTTCTCACCACATGATGCATGGTAACCTGGTTGTCAACACTTTTACCTCCATTTTCTCAACAGTGGAAGAATTGACCTGAAGAGCTTCACAATGCATGGGTCACCTGTTGTCCTGATCCTCTTCTTGTTTGACGGTGAGGCCGCGTTCGGAACACATGATTTTTCTCGGGCTCATAGTCCTGGCAGAATTCAACTTTTCAAATTCCTATGAAATTCTTGAGTTTCAGTTAGCCAGATTAGAATCCCAGAAGATTCCTGCACATGACAAGCATACACACAATGCTGCCGTAGCAAGCAGCATGCTCACATCAGGAACGGAGCATCTCTGAATCTTGATGCCTCAGCCGTGTGATATCCTGACATGGATCAGCAGAGTTTCTCGTAACGCGTGCTGATCTGCCAATAGGCTGCAAGGTGCCCACAGGAGGAGCAGGACGTGCGTGCTCTTCAGAGCACAGAGCTGCAAAGGTGCGCATACCCAAAAACCTCAGATCTCAATGCTCATTTTGGTTTCCTGAAACCCCTCCCTCTAACATTCAATGCTGCCACCACATAGCCTATCTTTTTTTTTACCATTTCATAAAAAAAACCGTAATTTTTTTCATAAATAAACACCGTAAAAAATTTCATCTGAAATTCTACTTTGAGTCGTTCAGAAGGGGCTCTCCAAATACAGTGTGTTTTCCTTGACCATTGCATTTAGGGGATCAGCATATTTCACCGTTTGAGAAAAAGCAGGATGTGGGCTAAGAACATCCATTCTTTACAGCCGTGCTCCTCGCGCCATCTCCGCCACCCGGTCGAGACGACGATCCATAGAACAAATTCCAAAGGGGGTAACCAGACGATGATCGGACGCCCGCCTCCTCCAGGGACCGACGGAATATATCTATCTTTCCATCTCCAATGGTCTTGGAAAGGGAATTGACAGGAGGCCGGCCATCCTGCTCCTTCCCGGCCCCTTGCTGGCTGCTGCTTGCTCACGGAGTCCTGGGATGTGCATCGGATGCACTGGACCGGGGCTGGGGCGGCGGGCGCAACTTGCGTCGCGTTTGATTCTTGCAGCGCGTGGGATCGGAGATCTCTTCCCTCGGAATCATATCTGCGTAAAAGCCACAGGAAAGATGCAGGATTCCCTGTGATATTTCGATCAATCGGAGCAATGCTTTCAGGGAGATGCTGGCTTAAGTGCATACTTATTCCGGGTATTTTGCAGTCATTTTTCTCTCTAGGTTTTTCTGCTTCCTACTGGAGGCCTTTCTCTTGCAGATTTTACTAGTTCATTATTGTTCCACGGTCATGGATTAACTTCCACATGGTGGTCTGTAAAAATACCCTAAAAAAACTTCCAAATAGCGGTATGGAAATACATATTCCCTTAGAGAAAAGGTCACCACAATACATACTCATGTATGCTAAAATATAATTCTATCTAATATACAACTGATACAATTTGTATCCGCAAAAAGAAAACTGATACAATTTGGACATGTATCCCCGCCGAGCAAAACTATAACCCGGAAGCTTTCTCCTCTGACATGTCATCTTACTATATTTCGCGCGGTGAATCCAGAAAATTGGAGGAGATCCTAAGTTTGACCACACAGTCATGTCTCCTTCAGATGAAAAGACAGAAAAAAAAGTTGGGGAGGCATATCATGCGGAATACATTTATCTTGTACAGAGGCCGACTTTCTATCAACATATGTTTCTGATTCCCTAAGAAAATTCATCTGATGTTGAGGCCCTCCTCCATGGCTAGATCCTTGGCTAGCACACAGAACAAAGCAATTGCTGAGCTGAAAGTAGAAATGCTTTAAGGGCTCTGAGCCATCATTAGTTGGTATCTTCTTTGCTGCCAGCTGCTTGACTGACTGGTCCTGTCTCGCCCAAGTAGCCTGGATTGGATTCTGTCACTGCATCGGCCGGAAGAGAAACGGACGGCCGGATTCCAAATCTTGGGAGCCCGAAAGCTCTGGGATCCGGATTCGGGGGCCAAGTTGGGGATGGAGAGCGAGACGAGAATCGGAATCCGGCGTGGAAATGGGAATCCAGGGGCGCGTCGCGATGCTGGGGGATTCAAAGCCACCCCCTGCTTTCTTTTCCCCTGAAAAGGAAACGGTGGCCCGTCTTTCTTTCTTCAGAGTGCGTACGTGCAGAGACACGCCACGCGCAAATCTGTTCATTCAGAGTGCAAAACCAAGCAAATGGACTTGCCAGGATAAGAGAGGCCAAGAATTGCAAAATTATTGTCGAGTAGTACATGATGACTCGAGCTGCGAAACTTTGTGGCGGACGTGAGAAATCGCTATACTGATAAGTGATAATGCATAACAAAAACAGACACCTACCCGACGGAAAGACGAAGATCCAGCAGTATTCATAATGTTTCAAACTCAAAGGACAGGCCTCTGCGTTAAGGTCGGCGCCCTCGTTCTTTCTCTGATCTGTGACGGTCATGAACCAGGCTAAAATCTTTGCTGAGGCCAAGCCATGGTACACTGACGGAGATAGCGAAAGCTCTACATCCACTGCATGGCATTTGTTTTAGCAACGTTGCAAGGTAAATTCTTCCTCTCTCTTTGTAAGATCAACGGGCTTACATCCCCTGTTCCATTGATCATGATGAAACCTGCATGCAGGCCTGAAACATCACGCAGAAGCGAGTTTTTACGACATTTTTCGTCCAAGATGTTTTGTTACCAAAAGTAGTGCAGTCAATATACAAAGCTGTCATCAGACACCAGTTCAGAAGCAAGCAGGAGCTGAAAGCTAAATTGGCGAGGTGAAGTAGGTCTCCAAATCTTGGGAGCCCAAAGCTCTGGGATCCGGATTCTGTGCTCTGATCAAGTTGCTAGAGGAGTTGGGAATCGGAATCCAGGTGCGTCGCAGTGCTGGGGATTCAAAGCCAGCCCAGATTGCTTTTGCCCTGAAAAGGAAACGGTGGTACTAGATGTGAGAAATCACACGCAAAATTGCGCATTCGAAGCAAGCAGGCGGACCATTTGTAGCTGATAGGCGTATTGTCAGGACTTGAGCCCAATATAATCACAAGATTATTGCCCAGCAGTACACAAAAACACGAGCAACAAAGCAGGGTGGTACTCCCTCCGACCCATATTACTTGACGTGAATTTGTCTAGATTCGGATGTGGGTCCAGAGAGTACTAGATGTGTGAAATCGCTGTACTGATAATGCACAACAAAACAGATACTTGTACTCCCTCCTCCCCATATTAGTTGACTTGAATTTATCAAAAGTTGGATGAACCTATATACTAAATAGTGTCTAGATTCATCCAAATCTAGATAAATCCAAATCAACTAATATGGATCGGAGGGAGTACAAGATTCAGCAGTTATGGGTCGGAGGGAGTACATGATTCAGCAGTGTTCATGCGCCAGGACAGGCGTCTGCGTTACAAGGGAAGCGAGGTCGGCGCCCTTGTTCTTCCTCTGATCTGTGACGGTCACGAACATGGCTAAAATCTTGCCAAGTCCGAGCTGCTAGTGAAAACTCTACATCCATAACGTGGTAGTACTGTATTTCTTTTTACCAAACGTCTCAAGGTAGTAAATCTTCCTTTTCTTCAGATCAACAGGGCTTCCATCCACGGTTCAGTTGATCACAATGAAACCTGCATGCACGCAGGTCTGGAACATCACGCAGAAGAGAATGCTTGCAACATCTTGCATCTAGGAGGTTTTGTTGCTAAAAGCAGCGCAGTCAATATATATATATACACAAAGCAGCCACGGTGCATCAGACACCAGTTCAGAAGTTAGAGTACATTTCCAGCCTAGAAGTTAGAGTAGACAGTGGCTGGTGGCGCAGTCCCAGTTGCATCATGGCCAGAGTAGTAGCTTCAGGGCTATTCATCCATTCTTCACCAGAGGTGAAATCTGTAGCAGTTTTGCTGACGACCTTGACGGTGTTGCCCTCTACACAACACGCCTCTCGCGTGGGGGACGTGTTGCGGGTCGAACGAGACTGTCTACCAGCAAGTCGATCTCACTGCAAAAAAGTTCTCACTTCAAACAATCCGTCTCCAATATGTTCCATCACAGACTGCATATTTCTTCACCAAGGTTCAAACTCGAGAATCCTGGTCCTGGTTCGATGACACTTAGAATCCTGTGTGCGTGTATAGAGATGGTGTATAGGCATTGGGACCCATAAAGCAACAGTTGGATAACAGAGCAAAGGTCAACCCACTAAGGGGAGGATCCTATGTTCTCTCGGCCTTGGTGCACTGACGCTTGTACCACTTCTAGCTCTTGGCACACTGACAGTTGGCGTTACATTCAGCGAGGCTCTAACAGAAGTATGCGTGTTTTGGTTTTGACTGACATCATTCTGAAGAGGACTCTGATTGCTAGGAGAGGGGGAACCTCGTTCTGGCCGCTCCCTCGCAACCTTCACTCCCAGGGCATGTCCGTCCAGAACCTGCAGAAATACAACAAAGTGAGAACCAGATTCCTGAATGGAGACTCAAGTAGACACTGAAACCAACCAACTGTTACACTGACCTGCTTGTTGAGGGCACGTATCGCGTTGTACGATTCCTCATCGGTTGCCATTGTGACAAAACCAAAACCCTTCGAACAAGAAGCGTCTCCTTGGCGCTCATAGATAACTCTAGCATCAACCACTTTGCCATGCTTGCTGAACAGCTCCTCCAGCCGAGAGCAGTCTACTTGTGCCGGTAGATTGCATACGAAGATTCTGAGTGGAGAACCAGATTGACGGCGAATGGTGTCCACCCGGGCGCCTTCTCTAGGAGCTGCGATTTTTACAGTCAGAGGTCTGCCATACATCACCTGTAACGTCCACATGAAAAGTTAATCAGTGAAGCCCAAAGCAAAATATTTCTAGTCTTTAGCATATGAACTGAGCTACACATGGCACATTTCTACAGGCTAAAAAAGAATTTAGATCAAAGAATATTCTCATTACATGCTGCATACCACCTATGAATGAATGAGCTAGTAAACAAGGCTAATAGACTGAAAAAAGATGATTAGCTTAGCTTAGATTAATAATGAAAAGTAAACTAGCCCCATCAAATTGTAGAATATACTCACAGAGCCATGATACATCCTCACAGCCGCCTCAGCCTCCTGAACAGTATTCATGGTGACAAACCCAAACCCACGGCTCTTGCCTGTTTCTCTGTCATAAATGACCTGCACAGATATGCATGTTAGAACAAAGAGAGAGAAAATCATAACCTGCAAGCTGCGTACGAACAATACTGATGAAAAGACAGTGCCAACAAAACAGATTGCCTAACAAATAGATGAGTAATGATCCATATAGCTCGTAATCAGCAACATCTCCACCTAGCACAAGCATCCTTAGATGAAAATCGAAATAATACTATAGAGTACCCGAGTCCAGCCTAAACACATCATACAGCAATCTTACAAACCAGCCAACTAGACTCTAGCAGCTCCACCCCTTGAGCTTCAATTGCGCACAAGTCCAGTCATGCTGGTGAGCGATTGAGGAATTTTTTCCACATATAGTTGTGCAGACAAGGACAATGAAGAGCTAAAAGGCTCACCTTTGAGAACAGGACGACACCAGCATGCTGGAAGCTCAGCTTGAGTCTCTCATTGTCAATGTGGTAGGGTAGGTTCCCTACATACACCGTGGCCCCCTCTGGCGCATCAGGCTCCGGCAGGTAGCCGTTGGCGGTGGTGGGGTAAGTAATTTGACCAGAGCGAGCATTGCTTGAATCACTTCCAGTTCTTGCCGCAGGGTGTACTCTTGGTGCACTGACACTTTGCTCCACGGGGCGAGTAATTTGAGCAGTGTGAGCATTGCTTATACCTCTTCCAGTTATTCCCGCTGGGTATGCTGTTGTTGCACTCACAGTTGCCTCTACAGGGCGAGTAATTTGAGAACTGTGAGTGTTGCTTGTACTTGTTCCAGTTCTTGCTGCAGAGTATGGTCTTGCTGCACTGACACTTGGCTCTGCTGAGTGGGTAATTAGAGCAGTGTGAGCGTTGCCTGTACCTCTTCCAGCTCCTGCCTCAGGGTGTGGCCTTGGTGCACTGACAGTTGGCTCCACTAGGCGAGTAACTTGAGCACTGTGACCGTTGCTTGTACCACTTTGAACTCTTGTTGCAGAGGATGCTCTTTGTGCGCTGACAGTTAGCGCTGGTGGGTGAGAATTTTGAGCAGTGTGAGCATTGCTTGTACTACTTTGAACTCTTGTTGCAGAGATTGCTCTTTGTGTGCTGACAGTTAGCGCTGGTGGGTGAGAATTTTGAGCAGTGTGAGCATTGCTTGTACTATTTTGAACTCTTGTTGCAGAGGATGCTCTTTGTGCGCTGACAGTTAGCGCTGGTGGGTGAGAATTTTGATCAGTGCGAACGTTGCTTGTTCCACTTTGAACTGTTGTTGCAGAGGATGCTCTCTGTGTGCTGACAGTTAGCGCTGGTTGAGAATTTTGAGCAGTGTGAGCATTGCTTGCACCACTTTGAACTGTTGTTGCAGAGGATGCTCTTGGCGCAGTGAGAGTTAGCGCTAGTGGGTGAATATTTTGAGCAGTGTGAGTGTTGCTTGTAACTCTTCCAGCTCCTGCTGCAGGGTGTGCCCTTGGTGCGCCGACAGTTAGTGCTAGTGGGTGAGAAGTTTGAGCAGTGTGACCATTGCTTGTACCTCTTCCATTTGACCGTTGCTTAAATGCCTGCCTCAGTAATTTCCATTTGGTTTCCTTATCCGTAGCATGACAATGATCGTCAACCGAGAGAGCTCTACTCCAATAACTGCAGGGAGCTGGGGCATCGCATACAAAACAGTAGCACTGCATTTGCAAAACGACAATGAAATGCCATTTGTAACAAATCCACTGCCCACTCTGCTAATATAATCATCATATCACACTGCCGAGCAGCATCAGGGAAGAGAAAATGTTCAAAACTCACCATGGTGCAATACTTCTCGTGAGAGGTGGTGCCAAAGGGCATATTAGAACATAAATGGCGTGAGTGGGGGAAGTCCCTGCATGCTACCTGCAGAAAAATTGCCAACAATGGAGGTATGATGCTGCAGGTAAACAGAAGTAGCATGCATAGGTTCCACAAAGAAAGCTCCTAAATTCTGAAAAATCTGATGACAACTAAAACGGCGCATATTCCTAGACAATACGAGCAGGTTCACATGGAAGAATTATTTTATAATTTGAAATAATGTATATTTAGCAACTTGCAGTCATCTGGAACCAAAACTCGAATTACGGTGTGCCCTCCAGAAGTCCAGATCACTTTGCAAGCCGATTATGTACTACGCATGTACTGAAATACTACAAGGTGCTGCTTCTATTGTAGTATTCACCAAATCAAATTGCAATTCCGTGGATCAAAAATGTCAATACCTGGCCTTTCTCCGCGACTATCACGCAGTCATCATCATCATCATCATCCGGCTGCTGCGGTGGCGGATTCCTTGGCACGGGGGAGGGGGACAAGTACTCCTGATGATAAAAACGCGGCTCCCTGGGCACGGGGGTACCGGAGCTGATCCCCACATTCCACGGCGACCGCGTCCCCGAAACCTGAGAAGAACTCGAGCGCAGATGGCGCGGCCTCTCGGTGGGGAATCCACGAGACGGAGGAAGCAGGAGAGCCTCAACAAGGCCGCACAAACCCTGAACAAGACCGCAGCAGCCAAAGCTGTCGCCGCCCGCCATGGATCCGGAACTCCCGAAGGCCGCGCTACCAGGAAACCTGCTGCCGGAGATCGACCTGCCGCGCCCGCGCGGCCATGGCGAGCTTGCAAAGGGCGCCACTAGCACTAGCAGACTGACTCCTAGGAAATTATTCACTAAAACATTTTCAGGATTATTAAAGGACTATCAATGAGTCATTCCTACCCCTCAAGTGGTTTCCACAGTGGCATCTGACATGTCAAACACGTCATCGAATGATTCTGACATGGCAACAACTCACCAAAACAGAGTAATTCTGGCTCTTTTTTCTTCTTCTCTTTTTTAGTATTTGTGAGCCAAATTAACCTTGAAAAGCTAGACATACTCTTGTTTTAGGGATGAAAAGCTAGACATACTGGTTTTCACTCATATAGACATCAAAATTGGTTTAAAAACATTTCAGAACCGCTTGCAAACCAACCTATGGTTGGGTGGCTAGGAGGGTGGTTATATACCCAGCTCATCAGAGTTCAAACTGTGTGTTACATAAAAGACGAAATATTCTTTAATTAGAGACGGCGTTATCGTCGACAGCGAAGCGCTCGTGGTGACTTCGTCAATCTCAAGTCTCGATACGCCAGCTCAGTCTCTCGAAGGTGCTCATAGAGGTAAGATGTACGTTTATAGGGGTGTATGTGTTTTCAGCGTCTACGGTTATACCGTGTTTCTAAAAAAAAATGCTTCGTACATTTGTGCACGCATTTTTCTGAATATCAGGCATTTTCAGCGGATTTCAGAATACTTTATCAGTTCAATCCCGTTCCACCCTAACATGGATTAACCTCCAAATTACGCAAACTAGTCGATTCTCCACGCAAGGCTTGGGTACTTGTTAAGATACGTGTACATGTACTTGAGTATACTTTGATTTTTAGTACTCCTTCGGTATACTTTGACCGGCAAAGGTGCACCACTTATTTTGGAACGAGTATATGTTACACCTTTGTTGCGCACGGAAATAATGTTGTGGACTTTTCTTTTACCTGTCTGCAACTAAGAGCATCTCAAGCTAGTAGGGCTCCCAAACGGATATGGGAAGCCTTAGATAGGAAAACTCATCCAACTTATTATCTCATCAAATCCGAGCGATATTGAAACGGTTAAGTGTGTCATCTTACAAGTCTGAGAACATGTAGTCATGATTGAAACAACATCTCCCATCAATAACCACTAGCGGAACCATAGATGTCCATAATGGTTTCCACATATTCTACGAAGATCTTTTGTCGGTCAAACCATGATGTCGATGATTCAAGTAATCATGTATGTAATTTTCTTTGTCTCGCGATATATAGCTTGCCCAAGATCTGATTGTTAGTATCACCATACCTAGTTCATTCTTGTTACTCACAAGCTTTTTTTATTCGCTCTGCAATACAATATCCTTATGACTAAGCTCATTAGTCACATGCTTGCAAGCTACTTAGAATGGCGGTCCTAGAGATATCTCTTTGTGATGTCGAGCGACAAATCCCAGTCTCGATCCATGCAACTCAGCAAGTACCTTCAGATATACCTGAAGAACACATTCATTATCACCCAATTATGAACTGGTGGATGATGTCTATAAAGTATTCTTCTAACATCATCCCATGGTCTAAGAAAATGATACTTGGCATTTACAAAATCTACGTAAAAAAACTTAGTGACACGATCAAATGATATGCTTATTTTGGGGTCTATCCATCACATCATTTTCCTAATGACATGACCTTGTTATCAGTTGACATTACATGTCCATGGTTAGGACACTTTAACCATCATTTGATTAACGAGAAATTTTAACCATCATTTGATCAACGAGCTAGTCCATTAGAGGCTTATTAGGACACGGTGTTGTTTATATATCCACACATATATTTAGTTCTTGGTCACTACAATTGTAGCAAGGAGAATAAACACTTATCATAAACATGAATTATAATAATAACAATCTTACTATTACATCTTGGGCATATTTCCAACATCGTTACTCAGTGTTTGTGAAACTTGTAAAAATTTATGCTCCACCGTGCAATTATGAGATCAATGGCCGCCCATATACCAAAGGGTTCTACCTAGTCTATCCAAAATGGTCGACGTTCATGAAGACAATCATTGATCCTCTAGGTCCGGCAAAGTCACATTTTTCTTCGTGCTACGAGAGTTGCATGAAGGATGTCGAGCGGACATTTGATATGCTCCAATCTCGATTTTCTATTCTACGGTACCCTATGTTAACCTGATCTCAAGATCATATGTGGGAGGTGATAAATACGTGTGCTCATGCATAATATGATCATCGAGAGTGAGCTCGAACATTCGTTGATCGTCCTATGAGTGCCAGAGACTCTCTTGCCACTATTAATCACCTATGATAGATTGGGTTGATCTATTTGCGATGCATACGAAGGTCCGTAACGAGGTTGTTCGTTACCAACTGATAAATGATCTCATGGAGCATTTGTAGAGGCTCAAAAGAGTGAACTTCATTTTATTTGAAGTGTATGAAAATTATTGTAGAACTTCTATTTGTATTTTTTATGTGTTCAAACTATGTCTGCAATGTGGCTAGGATTTAAATTATGTGTTCAAACTATTTATGTTTTGATTCCAATTGGCCAAAGTAATGTTTGAAAAACCAATAGACAACCTCCTATGGGGCGCGACTGGGTAGAGGTGTTGATACAATACTCATATCAACAAGCTATAACTTTTTTTTGAAAGTCGTCTAAAAAGAACTTATCAACAAGCTATAATTTTTTTTGAAAGTCGTCTAAAAAGAACTTTGAGGTTAAGCATGCTTTATCTTGAGCGATATGAGCATGGGTGATTGACCGAGAAGTTCTTCTCGAGTGTGCACAAGTGAGGACAAAGTGTGCACGAGAAACTAGTATTGGTCTGTGGGGACAAGTCTACATATCTTAGAGAGCTGTCAGGGATAACTACCATTGGCCTGGGGGTGGCCGAGTGTTACATTTTGTATCAGAGTTGACCTTCATAGTTACACGAGCATGCGCGGGCATGTGGCGCATGTGACCCATTGTGACACACGGTATGGAACTTGTGCTAGCACCGGATGCATGTACATGTGCCCAAGAGGGGCGTTCTTTGTGTTGACTGACGAGGACGTCAATCTTCTAAGAGGGTGAGTGGGTGACATCCTGGCCCAAGGTTCAATAGTATTGATAGAGTACTCATATCAACAAGTTGTAACTTCTTTTTATAAAGCTCATCTAAAAAAACTGTGAGGTTAAGAGTGTTTGATATGGAACGGTTTGAGTATAGAATGTTCTTACCGGGTGTGTGCACGAGTGAAAATAAAGTACACATGAAAGACTAGCGTTGATCCGTAGAACCAGTCAGGTAACTGTCGTCGGCCCTGGGTGGACGGATGTTACATGCACGCCCAGAAAAGGACACCCCATGCCATGCCGGTGATCTGACATTTTTTACGGACATTTGGGGATCCCGACTAGAGTTGCTCTGAAGTTGGCATCTCTAAGGCGTGTTTGGTTGCACATGGCTTTTGGTCGCACCTGGAGATCATGAAGGGTTTCGCGGCATAGTAAATCAAAATTTTCTATGGATGCGAACGGGAAAGGCAAGATCTAATCTAGGAGATGCAATCAACGAGAGGGATAGATAAGATCTTCATACCCTTAAAGAAATCGCACAGCGGAAACGTTCAATAGAACGTGGTTGGTGTAGTCGTACTCGCCTTCTCCTCCTCGCGATCCGATCCGATCCGATCCAACGTCGCAAGTGGCGGCGCCTCCGAGATATGCACACGTACGGTGTCGCGACGTCTCCTCCTTTATCGGTCCAGCAAGTGGGGTGGAGAGATAGATTGGATCTACAACACGACGACGTGGTGCTATGGTGGAGAGTTTCTGTAGCAGGGCTTCGCCTACACGCAGTCGGGAGAGAGAGAGAGGGGGGGCAGCAGTATGGCGACTAGGGTTGAAGGAGTGGGGGGGGAGGAGGGTGCGCCCCTGCCCTATTTATATAGAGGGCTGGCCGGCCCCCTTGGCCCCTCCTCCAAGCCCTAGGGCGGCGGCCCCAAGGGTTGGAGTAGGGGGCAAGTCTCCCCCTCCCTTCTAGAAGGGTTACTAGGGTTTTGGCCGGCTGGGCCTATGGGGCCTTGTGCCCCTGGCCCAATGCGGCCAGGGCACTCCCTCGTAGGCCCATGCACCCCTCCGACCAGTGGGGCCATGTTGGTCCCACTCTAGAAGCTTCTAGTACCTTCCGGTACAATACCGAACATTCCGAAACGATTCCAAAATCCAAAAACTGCTTTCCTTTATATGAATCTTATTCTACGAACCATTCCGGAACCTCTCGTGATGTCTTGGATCTCATCCGAGACTCCGAACAAAAACTCATAAACCATTTATCCATTCTATCCTAGCGTCGAGACACGTTAAGTGTGTGACCCTACGGGTTCGAGAATATGCAGACATGATCTTCTATCAATAATCAACAGCGGGATTTGGAAACCCATATTGATTCCCACATATTCATCGATGATCATATCGGATGAACCACGATGCCAGGATTCAATTAATCCCATATATATATTCCCTTCGTCACGCGATATTTTACTTGCCCGAGATTCGATCGTCGGTATCGGCATACCTAGTTCAATCTCGTTCACGGCAAGTACTTTACTCATTTCGTAATCCGATATCACTTTGTGATCAACTCCTTAACCACGTGCTTGCAAGCGATGTTGATATCGATTACCGAGTGGGCCCGAAGTATATCTCTCCGACTTGGGAGGGACAAATTCCATCTCGATACATACAACCCAACAAGTACTTTTCGATCACCTGAGAGACACCTTTATGATCACCCTCACATAGGATGACGTTTGAAAGTGCATTTTGCTATCCCTCTGATTTTGATGTTTGATAACAACACACTTATCGGTTTAATCGTGTGCTAAGTGTATCACATGGTTGATAAGGGTGTGACACAAATATTGGCATAACTGTTCCCTTTGCGAAAAACCCATGTGTCAAACGGTAGTACCGGAAATACGACCGGTACTACCGCTTGACACCGGTACTATGGGTTCAAGTACCGGTTGGAACCGTGCAAAACTGATAAGGGTGGGTCTTAGTCAGTACCATCCGGTACCACGGAGCGGCACTACCGGTCCAACCGGTAGTACCGCTTGAGACAAGTGGTACTACCGCTTGGACACGGTCGTACCGCTCGGCAGTACCGGATCGTTGTGAAGAAAAGCCACCCCTCTATGTTTTGGTCAGTACCAAGCGGTACATGGGACCGGTACTACCGCTTGGGGGTAGTACCGCAAGGGCGATACCGGCCAAATCTGAAGAAGGCTCGACCAACTGAAGTAGCTCCGGTACCGGGTCCGGTACTGGACCGGTAGTACCGCTTGCCAGCGGTACTACCGCTTGAGTACCGGTACTACCGGTGCATTAATGGCTCCAACGGCCATATTTCGTGGAGGGGTATAAATACCCCTCCACCTACCTTGGGACAAAGCGCTCAGACATTAAAGTCAAAGACCACCATTGGAGCCCATTGGAGCCACCAAATCTTCAAGATCTCCTCATTCCACCACCCAATGTCCTTGATCTTTGGGGAATCGAAGGAGGAGGCCCCGATCTACTACTTCACCAAAAGAGATCTTCATTTCCCCCTCATTTCATTGAGGCCCCCTATGCTCTAGTGTTTTCTTGGAAACCCTAGTTCTTGTTTTGGTTCTTACAAGCTTGTCTTTGATTGCTTTGACAGCTTGCTTGTATTTGGGAGCCTCCGATTAAGTTGTGGATGTGTGCCCCAAACTTGTAACGGTGCCGGCTTCCACCTTGAAGGTTGCCGATATAGTGGAAGGTGAATCGATCCCGTTTGGGTGAGATTCATCGGAGAACAAGGGAGGCCTCTCGTGGCGTTGGTGGTTTGAAACCACCCCCTCTCCAAACGTAGACGTACTTCCCCTCAAAAGGAAGGAACTACGGGAAACAAATCCTTGTGTCTCCGCGTCCACTATTTTGGTTACTTCTATCCTTTACCGCACCTTACTTACTTGTTACTACTTTGTGTTAGGGTAGCTCTTGCATAATTGTCATATAGGTAACTTCACCGTAGTTGCATTATCTAGAGAATTTACCTTATTGTCAAACCTTAATTTGAAAAAGAAGAAAATTTGAAGTAGCACCTATTCACCCCCCCTCTAGGTGCACATACGATCCTTTCAATTGGTATCATAGCCACGGCTCTTTATTCAGGCTTTACCGCCTAAGAGAATATGGGTAGCAATGAAGGGGATGGTGGTAGTGAGTCGACACCGGTGACCATGGAAGATCTCAAAAACTTGGAAACAAGATTGAGCTCTTCCTTGGTCAATGAAGTCAAGAAGATGCTCGAGCAACTTCTTAAAGACAAAGAAGGCTCATCACCCCCACCTCCTCAAGAGGATCAACCATCCATTTTACCTAAAGGGAATACGTTGGTATCCCCCGAGGGTATGGTGGTGGGGGGTAAACTAGACAACGTTAATTCCTCCACACACAATGATGGTGGGAAGGGTGAGCACCATGATTCATGGTACTCTCCCGACCCTCCAACCCCTCACCCTCATGTATACAATAGAGGTGACCCACCTAAGCTTGAAGAATCTGCTACTTTTGCTCAATCGCAATCACTAATGAGAACTCATATGCGCAGCTCTTGCATTGAACTTTGGAACATCATCGAGCATGGACTCTTTATTGGGGATCCAAACAACTTGACAATAAGAGAGATTGTTAATAGTCAACTCAATGCCACTGCTTTGCATATGATTCAACAAGGTTTGGGGACAAAGGATTATCCACACATTGAGCACTTTAGCATTGCCAAGGAAGCTTGGGATGCTCTCACTGTGTTGTTTGTTGGAAATGAGAGTATGAGAAGGAACCGATATGATGCTCTAGCAATGAAGCCGAAGGCTTCTACATGAAAGAAGGTGAAGATCACGAAGACATGTACCGAAGGCTCAAGACCACCGCCACCGCTTTTAGGAATGTGGGGGCCTCACATGTGGATGATGCTTGGATAAAAAGGAAATATGTGAGTGCACTCATGCCTTTTGAGCCCACCGACTTGAAGAGCTTACAAGGAAGACACAACTACCATCTCATGACCTCAAATGAAGTTATGCAAGAGATGGCCGCTTTCAAGGTTGTCGCCAAAAATGCCAAAGATGCTCGTGCTCATGCCCTAGGTATGAGCAATGTTGTCAATGTTGCTTTGAAGGCCAAAGTTGTGGACCATGGGGATGAAGATGATAGTGACGAAGGGCTTTCCATGGACCATCCCGATGAAGTCAAGATTGCTCATGGACAATATATGGCTTTCTATGCAAAGAACTTTTGGAAGAATCCCGCCAAGGCCAAGATGGAAATGCAACGGAGAAGCAATCCAAATGGGAAAAGAGATAATACCACTAGGTTTAGAACTTGCTTCAATTGTGGTGACCGCTATCACTTTGTATCAAGTTGCCCCTATGAGAAGAGAGAAGATCATGGTGGCAAGCTTGTGTTGAATAAGACTCTCAAGTCACCTTACAAGAAACCCTTCAACAAAAATAATCCCATCAACAAGAAGTCGGGAGAAATTGTCTTGATCACTCATGAAGAATACTCCTCCGACAATGAAGATGATGAAGATGAGGAAGAGGAAACTTCTCATGGTATGGCTGCTCTAGCCACCACCTCTACTCCGACATTCTCACTCTTCGATTCTCCAAATGAGAACTCTTCCACCAAGAACGTCACTTGCCTTATGGCAAGAGGAACGGAGGTATCCTCATCATCCCGCTCTACTCACTTAGATAATGATGAAATTGATGATGAGATGTCTCTTGATGTTAAAAAGGAATTAATTGCCTTTGATGGGTTTATGACTAACCTAGAAGGTGATGCTAAGATACATTTTGGGAACATCTTAGATCAACTCTCACATACTCAAGAGCTTCTAGATGTAAGGTGTAAACTTGGGCATGAACATATGATCGAGCTAGAGGCTTTAAACAATGCTCTAGAAGAAGAACAAGAAACTAGGTTGTCACTTGAATTAAAACTTGAAGGGCTTGATGAGGCCAATGACATTATTGTTAACAAACTCATCAAAGAGCGTGATCATGCTATTGCTAAATACAAAAGGGCTAAAAAGGACAAGATTGAGTTTGGTGTGGTTCATGAAAAACTTGCTGAGGACTTTATTTTGCTTAACAAGGCTCACAAGGTCTTGGAGAGTGAACTCTTGTCACTCACAAAGTCCCATGAAACGCTTCAAACTCAATTGGCCAATATTCCTTCACCTAGTAACTTCATTCCATCCAGTAGCACAACTATTCTTGAATAGAATGCTAGGTTGAAGGGGGAGCATGCTAAGGCCACATTTCCACAAGGCAACAAGTCCATTGATGATCTTTTGAGCAAGCAAAGGTGTAGTGGTGATAAAGGGGGCATTGGTTTTGTTTCCAAAACCAAGAAGAAGAACAATAAGAAGAAGAAGGACAAGCCCGCACAAGAGACCAACAAGACCATTGTGGAGAGTAAGACCACAGGTGGTAAAACCATGTCTCATGATGATTTTGCGGGAAGTGCTAACCCTCACTATGTTCTAATGCGTGATTATTATGGTGATGTGTATGCATAATATGTTGGTCCTTATGATGGTTATATTGATTGGTCTATTTGGGTTCCCAAGACCCTTGTTGCTAACAAAAGAGGACCCATTGAAAAATGGGTACCTAAAAATTAGCTTGATCTTTTGTAGACTTATGCTTCCAGAGGGTCAAAGTGGGTGCTTTATAGTGGTTGCACAAGTCATATGACCGGAAGCTCGTCTATTGTCAAGGACTTAAAGCCAAATGATGATCTAATCACCGTGTGACGAGGTTTAATCTCATCAATGCCCATTGTTATGGGCTTGGGTTTTGGAGAAGATGGGGATGCTGGATTTCGTGGAACGGTTAACAGACAAGCAACCAGGGGACACGAGATTTACCCAGGTTCAGGCCCCCGGAGGGAAAACCCTACTCCTACTTGTCTGCTCTTGATTACGGCGGAACCGAAAGTTACAAGGGTGCGCAGATTCGATCTGGCGCGAGGTGCGTACGCGAGAGTATGAGTCGAGAGATCTAGGACGTGCCCTTGGCCTTTATATAGACTTAGGCAGGTCCCGGGCATAGTCCTAGTCGGTTACAGGTTCTAGGGTTTTACCCCTTTGAATTTCCTATCTATGCTAGTCTTGCTCTCCAAGGATCCGAAGGCGTCATGGGCCTTGTCCACCCGAAAATCTTCATGGGCCAGCGTATGTCTGCTGTGGGCCTTCCTTGGGCTGGACCAGGTATGCTGAAGTTACGTACCCATAGGGTATAACCATGTCAGTAGCCCCCGAGTGATCAGTTGAATCGTAGATTCGGCTAAGGACTCTTCAATCCTTCGGGCGCAACTATGTATAAACAGTATAGGTGTGTAGGGATTGTTGATACGTGTGCCTGACTCACCCGACGGATTAGGGTCAGTTAACTGTCTTAGGACGAAACAACACGATCTTCATCAGGTTCGAGTCCCTTAACTTGAACCCGGAACATATGCTGGTGTAATTCGACTCAAGCCACGGGGGACTTACAGGAGTGGAATTCCAGTGGTTTTAATTGATGTACCCAACGCGTCCGTCGGGATTTTTTATCACGCCTGTTGGCATGGATTCATACTAGCAGAGCGCAGTCGTGTGCGTTGTCAGGCCATCAGATGAGATCTGCAGGTCTTATCTTTGCGTCGCAGACGCGGCATCCGAACATTTGTCACCACAGAGGTGTTTCGGGTGGCTAAGGAGATTGTTGCTCACTCAGCGTTTTGTTGGGCAGAGTTGCCAAAAAAGTTTTTTGCTTGCTGATCCGAAGGATCCCAGTCAAAGATTTCATAGGGTGCGCGACCAGCGCTCCCTATGGGAGTAGCCCCCAAGTGTCTGCTCGAGTCGTAGACTCGAGCGGAGACTTTAGTTCAAGCATTGTTTAGTTGTTAAGTCCGAAGGACACGAAAATTTTCGGATGCTTTTAAATCCGTCCTCCCTATGGGAGTAGCCCCCGAGTCCGTAGTGGAGTCGTAGACTCGACGTAGGACTCGAAGAAATACTCTATCTTTATTCATCTTGCGGGTGCGCGGCCAGCGCTCCTTATAGGAGTAGCCCCCGAGTATTTAGTCGAATCGAAGATTCGAGTGAGTACTCTTAGCTGTGGAGCCGGAGAATTGTAGTTGGTGCTAGTATAGCTTTTGATGACATTAGTGCTGACGATCAATGACCTCAAGCGTCTGCTACGCCAGAGATGACATGACTGGATGAAGGTGGGTCCCACTTGCTGACTTTGAATTGACCGGTCACGCGCGTCGTGGAGATAATTACGGCGTCTCCTCGATTTCCGTGCGTTGTGGACGGCGTGGTAACGACGGTTCGTTGTGATGCTGACACGTGTATGGTCAGATCTACCCTTGGCGTTAGGTCTTCTGGATGGACGGCTGCCGTGCGTCGTCTTCGTTGTTATAATCATTGGGGAAATCCGCGTTTTGTTTTCACCGCATCAGTTGTTGTTTTCACTGCCTCCTTGTGCTCTAGCGATACTTGCTGCGCGCTGGGATTTCCTTCCACATTTCCATCTTCTCTTCTGTGTTTTCACCGCCGGCGCCGCCGTAGCGCAATGGGGAAACCGAAAAAATCCTCGTCTGTCATTGGTACTAGCGCCGCTGGAGGAAAGAAAAACGCCGCCGCTACCCGCGTCACCGACGGTGGCTGGCGACGATCAGAGACGCGGGAGAGCGATCTCCGCAAGATTCGCGAGCGGGGTCTGATCCCACAAGATAGGGAGGCCGTCAGGCTCCCCGGCAACGAGGTAATCCCCCGTCCCCCAGCTGGGTATCGGGTTATGTTTCTTGCCTTCGTTATGCGTGGGTTTTCCTTCCCAGTCCACGACTTCCTTCGTGGGCTGCTCTTTTTCTATGGCATCCAGCTGCATCATCTTTCGCCCAACTCCCTTCTTCACATTGCTTGTTTTATCACTTTTTGCGAGTGCTGGCTTGGCATTGAGCCGCACTTTGGCCTTTTCCGGAAGCTTTATTCCGTGAAGAGGCAGTCTGGTTCGGATGGTGTGTATCCCATTGGGGGTTGCATCATCTCCCTTAGTCCCAATCTTCTCTTCTTTTCTTTTTCTATGTCCGAATCTGTCCAATACTGGCGGAGGCGATGGTTTTATATCCGCGACTCCATAGTGCCCGGGCAAGATTTTGGTCTTGTTCCCTTTGACCCCTCCCAAATGATTGAGCCGAAAAGGTCTTGGAAAAACCAAATCTTGGATGGTGAGGTGGCGGAGATAGAGGCCCTTTACCGTCGGGTGGAGGATCTCTAGCTGATTCCGGAGAAGGAGGTGAACGGCGTGGACATCATTCGAACGTTTCTTGAGCGTCGGGTGCAGCCTCTCCAAGCGAGGGCGCACCCGATGTTTCTTTATTCTAGGCGCCGTGATCCGACGAGGGTTTCGGCTGAGAAAATCTCCGAGGGGGATCTTGACAGGGCCGTTCGCTCGCTGCTGAAGTTCAAGGCCGGAGAAGAAATCCCAGGGAAGTCGCTGACTCCGCCGTTTTCTTCGGTGTTGTCTGTGCCACAGGTGTAGATTTGTGCACGTAGTGCTTTTTGTCGGCTGTGTATTTATTTCCTTTGTTTGCTAACAAAGTTCCTTCTGATTTTGCAGAGTTTCAAAGTGCCGGGCATGGTACCGCCATTGCCCGAAAAGTATCCGAATGCCCCGAATAATGAAGTGGTTGAGTCCGTGTCCGAGCTGCCGTCGGCGCGATCTCCGGCGGAGGATGCCGATGAGTCGAGCGAGGACCATACGCGCAAACGATCACGGAGCTCCAGCGAGTCTTCGGATGCCTCGACTCCTCCGACTCCCAGAAACCCTATGTGCCTGGATCGCCATGATGACGGTCATGGAGGTTCTTCCTCTCCCATTCCTGCCGTTCCTATGCGGGCATTTGCACCGCACCCGCCAGCGAAGCGGAAGAAGGAAGAGAAAAAGGAGGAGAAGAAGGAAGAGAAGAAAGAGGAGAAGAGAGCCCGAAGGACTCCTCCTGTCTTCGACGTGAGCTCGTTGGGCTCGTAAGTTTCTTGTTATATTGCTGTCCTTTTTTTCTTGATTTTGCACTTGTGCTGATTGCTTCGTATGCAGGCATTCCTCCCGCGACTCCTCTAGTGATGGTGCGCGGGAAATGATGGGGGAGTCGAAGATTGCGTCTCCTCCTCCTCAGACGGTGGCGACTTCGGAAGGCGCCGCTCCGGATCCTCCTGTGTAGGAGGTGCAGGTGGTTATGCCTCAGAATTTCGCGGGCGGTCCTTCGGAGTCACCATCAGAGCATGTAAGTTCCTCTGCTTCATGCCACGGGGGGAGCCCCTAGGTGTATGAAAATTTCTTGTCTTCTTCTTCTTTCGGATCTTCAGGGGAGCCCCCGAGTTTCTTCGTGTGCGAGTTTTACCTTTATTCTTCTGTATTGGGCGCAGCCCCCAAGTCCTTTTTCCTTACTTGTGTTTATTTTTTCTATAGCCTTTTGTTCAGGAAGCCAAGCGACTGGTGCAGGAGCGCCTAGCGCTGGAGGCTAGCCTTCGGCAGCTTCAAGGTACCTACTTGCTGTTTGGTGCTTTTTTCGTTTATTCTGGTCCTGCTTGCTGACGTTTACTTGTTTTGAATGCAGAGGAGCACAATACTTCTCTCCGTGAGGTCGATGCTCTCAAGAAGAGCCTTGGTCAATCGGAACAGAAAGCCGAGGCCGCCGTTGGCGCGAAATAATGCCTCGAGCTAGAGCTGACTAAGGCAGCCAAAGCGAAGGAGCGTCTGCAGCAGGAGGCCGCGGATCGTGAGGAGCAGCTGGCCACTGTTGTGGCTGCTCGAGAAAGAGAGGTGGCGGCGAAGCTCATGGCTGCTGCCAAGGCTATTTCGGGTAAGTTTCTGTATTTGTGCTTGTTTCTTCGTGCTTCCTATCTTCTTCTGTGCTGCTTGTCTTCATGTCTTCTCTTTTATTTTTGTCCCAGATGCCGCAGGCATCGAGTTTGACCGCGGTGCTCTAGAGCACGGGAGTGCTCTAGATGATGCCACTGTGGCGGTCGAAGATCGCTGCAGCACCGTCGTCAGCTCCCTTGCCAAGGCAAAGGAG
Organism: Avena sativa; assembly: GCA_916181665.1. Lineage (NCBI taxonomy): Eukaryota > Viridiplantae > Streptophyta > Magnoliopsida > Poales > Poaceae > Avena > Avena sativa. The sequence continues at coordinate 375,595,454 of OV702279.1, read as the reverse complement.
GTCCTTGGCTGCTTCTACAAGGAGCTTGTCCCTAAGGGCGTAGCCCTTGATGATGTGGATGCTCTGGCAGAGGCTTTGTCAGCCGAAGCGACTGTGGCGTATAAACGCAAGCAGAAGGGCATCGGTGCGTCCGTCGGGCTGGCAATGGCCTTGGTGGCTGGAGCGGAGCTGGATCTGCCCCAGATCACCTCCCGGATGCCGACGATCGCAGATGTATCCGAGGTAGCCTTTGCTGCCTACTCTGCTCGCTGCAAGCGATATGGGCCCAAGCTCATTGATTTGCTGTCTGAGTATGCGCTGCGGCAGTAGGGCGGGGCCAAAGCTAGGCAGTCCGGCTCCGAGGCGACTCAGGGTGCCGCATCTTAGGCGTTTTAGACGTAGGGTAGTTTGTAGTCTACTTTTGTTGTAAATATCTTGAAGAACACCATCCTTGTGCCACGTAGTGGCCTTATATGTTTAATGAATTCTTCTGAGTTGTGCTCTATCATTGTCTGAATGTGTATGTCCCTTTCTTTTCCTGCTGCTCTAAGTTCCTTCGGGTGCTGACCCTGTTGACACCTCCTCCGCAATGCCGTTGCGACCATCTTTGGATGCTTCCTCTCAACTCGCTTTTCTTCGGGATCGCGTGCGTAGTCTGGAGAGGGAGTTGCTCGGGTTGCGAGGACATGCCGATGTTTGGAAGTCTAAGGCGGATCGTGGTGCAGCCAGGAAGGAGTACTTGATGGTGGAACTTATTCGGCTGTCTGAGCAGCTTCAATGTAAGTTGTTCCTTGTTTCGAGCTGTAGCTCAGTTCTTCGGGTGAGCCTGCTGGCCTTTGCTCTTATTTTTTCCATTGTCGCAGGTGCGAACCTTGCTCCGAGGGAAGAGAAGGAGCGTGTCGCTGTTTGGGTCAATTGCTTGACTCAACAGGACATGGAGGCTGGTGGCTTCTTCTGGATGGATCGTGACCGTGCCATAGCTCTGGCGACGGTGCAGGATCGTGTGCACCAGGTTTCTCGAGTGCTTCGCCAAGTGGAGACGTCGCTTGCCTCGGTGCTGCACGTCATGTTCCCTTTGGATGCCGTACCGACAAGCCTTGCGGGTCTTCTGTCGAAGTTTCAGAACGTGAGCAATGTCAAGGAGTTGGTGCGGCAACAGCTCGTCGCAGGAGTGAAGGATGCTCTGTCTCTTGTGAGGCTGCACCGGCCTGACGTAGATTTGGCTGCTGTGGCAGCTGGGCCACCTCCTCGGTCGGACGGTGGTGAGTGGGACATGCGCCCACATTACGCAGCTATAAGGCAGTATGCCGAACAGGTCGTAGATTTGTTTGAGCAGCGTGCTCGGGTTATTCTTCAGAATAGGTAGTACCTGAAAAAAAGAGATAGATGTAAAATTTGTATATTTCGGCTGGGCGTGTTGTGCCCTTTGTTGTAAAGGTTTGTTTGTTGTGAGCACGCAGTGCTTTGATTGAGTACGTGTCCTTTTCGTTTGCCTGACGTTTTCAGCTACTCAGGTGTACACATTTGTTCCTCAGTCAATGAAATCGTGAGGTGGGGGGAGCCCCCGAGTGTGTTTGTGGCATGAAGTAAAGTTGCAAAATAGCGAACTGAAGTTTTGGGGCGAGACACTTAGCTTTATTTATATCGTAATGGAGGAAGTACATTGTTCGGCTGAGTAGCCTTGGCTGAAAGCCTTATTAAAAGTAAAGGGGGTAGGTAGCTAGGGGTAGAATCATCGCAGGTGCGAGATGTTCCATGGGTTGGAGTATGCGACTCCGGACTCCACGTGCTTGAGGCGGTAGGCGCCACCTGGGATGACTTCGGTGATGACGTAGGGTCCTTCTCATGGTGACTCGAATTTCGTCGGTCGCTCTTGCTTGAGTCACAAGACGAGGTCTCCTTCGACGAAGGACCTTGGGCGCAGCCGGCGGCTGTGGTAGTTGCGGAGACTCTGCTGGTACACCGCTGATCGAGCTGCTGCTATGTCTCTTGCTTTGTCGAGTGTATCGACGGCGTCTTCGAGTGCAGCCGTGGATTCGGCCTCGCTGTATGCAACGACCCGAGGGGCCTGGTGGCGTACTTCGGCTGGCAGCACGGCTTCGGCTCCGTGTACCATGAAGAACGGTGTGTAGCCTGTGGAGCTGTTTGGCGTGGTCCGCAAGCTCCATAGGACGGATGGTAGCTCTTTTGTCCAGGCTCCTGCTTTCCATTCGAGTGGACTCATGAGGCGCTTCTTGATGCCCGCGCCGATTAGGCCGTTGGCCTTTTCCACTTGCTCGTTCATTTGCGGGTGTGCTACTGAGGCGTACGTGATGTTGATCCCGAGGCCTTCGCAGAAATCCTGGAATTCCTTGGAGATAAAGTTCGATCCATTGTCTGTGATGATGCTATGCGGTACGCCGAACCTGTAGACAATGGACTCGAAGAACTTGATAGCCGTTTTGCCTTTCTGGTTGGTAACCGGCATGGACTCGATCCACTTGGTGAACTTGTCGACTGCGACCAGGAGGTAAACGTGTCCCCCTTTCGAGGACTTTGGCAGTTTGCCGATCATGTCAAGGCCCCATTGAGCAAAAGGCCAAGCTATGGGTATGGGCCTGAGCTCGGACCCAGGTGCGTGCGGTTTGTTGGCGAACCGTTGGCATCCATTGCATCTTCGGACGATGTCCTTTGTGTCGCTCATGGCCGTTGGCCAGTAGAATCCTGCTCGTAGAGCTTTGGCGACTAGGGAGCGGCTGCCTGCATGATGGCCGCAGATGCCCTCGTGGATGTCTTGGAGGATGGCTTTCCCGTCACCGAAGGTGACGCACCTTTGTAGTACACCCGTAATACTGCGCTTGTACAGCTCGCCATTGATGGTGATGAAGGCTTTTGACCGACGAGATATGCGCCGGGCATCTGTCGGGCTGTCAGGTAGTTCTCCGTTTATTAAGAACTGGAGGTATGGTCGCGTCCAAGTTTCTTCGACTACCATGACCTGCATTAGGTTGACCATGGCTACCTCTGTGTCTAGCTTTTTGGGTCCTTTGTGTCCTTCGGGCAGCGTAGCCCCCGAGTGTTCTGCTTCTTCGGGTGATCCCTTGGGGAATTTCTGCTTGATGGATGGCATGCAGATCTGTTCGAGGAACACACCTGGTGGCACCTTTGCACAAGTGGAGCCGATGTTGGCGAGTCTGTCGGCTTCCTCGTTGCTGTCTCTTCCGACGTGTCGAAGCTCGCAGCCGTCAAATTCTCCTTCGAGTGCGTTGTAGAGCGCGCGGTACGCGATCATGTTTTCGGCGTGTGCGTCGCACTCATTCATCGTCTGCTGGACGACGAGGTTGGAGTCACCATAGATGACTAGGCGCGTTGCGCCGCATATCTTTGCCATCCTCATGCCGTGGATGAAGGCTTCGTATTCGGCCTCATTGTTAGAAGCTCGGAATTTCATCCGAAGGACGTATTTCATCGTGTCGCCTTGCGGGGAGGTCAGTATGACCCCCGCTCCTGCTCCGGCTTCACGCTTGGAGCCGTCGAAGTGCACCGTCCATGACTGTGACATATCTGGGGTGTTTGGCAGCTGCAGTTCCATCCAATGTACCAGGAAGTCCGGAAGGACTTGAGATTTGATTGCGAGTCGTTTCTCGTAGACGATGTCCAAGGGTGACAGCTCGATGCCCCACAGGGCCACGCGTCCTGTGGCCTCTGGATTATTCAGGATGCTGTTCAGGGGAGCCTCGTTGACGACCATCACCTGGTGCTCCTGGAAATAGTGGCTCAGCCGTCGAGCTGTCATGAACACGCCGTAGGCGAGCTTCTGGTAGTGAGGGTACCTCTGCTTTATTGGTGTCAGTACCTCGCTGAGGTAGTAGATTGGGCGCTGGACCCCGTGGGTCTTGCCTTCTTCGGGTCGTTCGACCACGAGCACGGTGCTGACCACTTGGTGTGTGGCTGCTATGTACAGCAGAAGAGGCTCGCGCTCCTTTGGCGTGACCAAGACGGGCGAGGTGGAGAGGAGCCGCTTGAGGCTTTCGAATGCGTCATTGGCTTCTGGTGTCCACTCAAACTTGTCTGCCTTGCGCAGCAGTTGGTAGAATGGCAAGGCCTTCTCGCCCATGCGGCTGATGAATCTGCTTAGAGCCGCTATTCGTCCTGCGAGCTGCTGGACGCCTTTGATGTTTTTCGGTTTGTCCATCGCCATGATGGCTCTGATTTTCTTCGGGTTCGCCTCGATCCCTTGCTGAGAGATGAAGTATCCAAGCAGCTGACCCGATGGGACGCCGAAGGCGCATTTTTCGGGGTTGAGCTTGATCCTGTAGCGATCAAGGTTGTCGAACGTCTCGCGGAGATCGTCGATAAGTGTCCTTGCCTCCTTGGTTTTTATTACTATGTCGTCAACATAGACTTGGACGTTGCGACCGATCTGGTCCTTGAGGCAGGCCTGCATGCATCGCTGGTACGTGGCACCTGCGTTCTTTAGCCCGAAGGGCATTGTGTTGTAGCAGAATACTCTGAACGGTGTGATAAACGCCGTTTTCTCCTGATCTTCGACCTTGAGTCGAATCTGGTTATATCCTGAGTAGGCGTCAAGGAAGGAGAGTTTCTCACATCCTGCAGTCGAATCGATGATCTGATCGATCCGAGGAAGAGGGAAGTGGTCCTTTGGGCAATGCTTGTTTAATGACGTGAAGTCCACGCACATCCGTAGGATGTCCGTGTCCTTCTTTGGGACCATCACTGTATTTGCAAGCCACTCGCTTTCCTTGATTTCCCTGATGAAGTCTGCAGCGAGTAGTCTATTGATTTCCTTGCCGATAGCTTCGGCTCGTGGCTCCGACAGTCTCCGGATGGACTGTTTGACTGGCTTGGTGTCTAGAAAGACATTCAGTGCGTGCTTGGCGAATTCCCTGGGAACTCCTGGCATGTCCGCAGGACACCAGGCAAAGATTTCCCAGCGCTCACGGAGTAATTCGACGAGCGCGCCTTCCTATGCGGAGCTGAGGTCGTTGGGTATCAGGGCCATCTTGGAGGCATCCGTCGGATGGACCTGTACTTTCTTGGTGTTGATAGTGGAGTCGAAGGACATGTCAGGTGCGTTCTGCCTTGTGACTGGGGGTGCCCCATTGTCCGTCACCTCACGGAGTCTTACAAGCTCGTCTTGCATGCCGAAAGACTGGGAGATTTTGTTGAAATCCCTGTCGCATTGGTCTGATCGGGTGAAGCTCCCGTGGACTGTGATGATGCCCCTCGGTCCTGGCATCTTGAGTAGTAGGTATGCGTAGTGTGGGACAGCCAGGAACCTTGCGAATGCTACACGCCCTAGGATGGCGTGATATTGCGACGGCCAGTCCACTACTTCAAATTCAAGTCGCTCCTGCCAGAAGTTGTCCGGCTTCCCGAAGATGACGTCGAGCCCTATTTTGCCCAGGGGGAATATGCCCTTCCCTGGGACAATGCCGTGGAACGTTGTGTCTGATTGTTCCAGGCTGCATTGCGGGATCCGCATTGCTGCTAGAGTGCTTGCGAACATTAGGTTGATGCCGCTGCCGCCGTCCATGAAGACGCGACTCATCTCGAAGCCTCCGATCTGCGCCTCCAGCACCAGGGCAGCATGACTTGGGCGAGGGATCTGGCAAGGGTGATCCGCGCGAGTGAATGTGATGCAGGACTCCGATCCGCTGAGGTACTCAGGGATTGCAGGCGGAGTTGCCACGGCCAAGTTGATTTGTCGGGTGATTTTCTTCTGCACCCTATTTGTGGGGCGTCCCTTCTGGATCATATTTAGTGCTCCTTTTGGTGGGGGGTACCCGATCCCGGCGTTGTTTTGCGCTGGTGCGACTGGTTGGTTTGGGCCTCCAATAGGCGGCGGTGGAGGAGCTCCGTGTGCTATTTCACCTGGCGCAGGTGCGTTTCCGAATGCAGGGATTGGGGCTTGTTGCCTCATCTGCACCATGCTTTCGCTGAGTTTCTGGAACTCGCGGCAGTCCTTGAGCATGTGGCTGGCTTTCTTTTTGCCATCCTGTTTGTCGATGTAGAAGTGGATGGTGCATGGATTCAAAAGTTTGTCGAATGCTGAGGGTATGTTGTCGCAGTCGCGGCGTTGCCACGACTGTGCTGGTCGTCCGCTGTCGCGGAAGTTTCCTCCGCGGCATCCTCCGCTGTTGCGGCTGTTGTCGTTGTGGCGTTCGGCGTAGCCGGCCGTGACCATGTCGGGTCCGTCGCGGTCCTCATAGACGCGCGATCTCCTCTTGTTGCGGCGTTCCCGTCTTCGGCCGTAGTCGTCCTCTTCATCCGATTGTGCTTGGTGAATGCAATTTTCGCTGTCAGCCCACCTGCTGGCGATGTCCATGAGGTGGTCGAGTGTTTTGGGCTTGACGCGCCCAAGTTCCTCCTTGAAATGTTGGCGTTTAACGCCGTCCCTGAAGGCGTCGATGGCTCTCTCTTCGGAGATGTGTGCTGCGGAGTTTTTGGTGGTAGACCAGCGTAGTATGTACGAGCGAATAGATTCACCCGTTCTCTGAGTGCAGGCTCGCAACTCTTCGATTGAGGCGGGCCTCTTGCTGGTGCCCTTGAAATTTCGGATGAAGTTGTCAGCTAGCTCCTCCCAACTTCGGATGGACCCTGATGATAAGCTGCTGAGCCAAACCCGCGCTGCGCCTGTCAGCTGCAGCTGAAGGCATTGCATGGCGGTTTCTTTGTTACCGCCGTGCAGCTTGACGGATGACAAATGGTCGCTGAGCCAGGATTTTGGATCTTGCGTGCCGTTGAACTTCGGAGTATCCGAAGGAAGCTTGAAATTGCATGGCATCTGTGTTCGCCGAACAGATCTGCTTAAGCATCGAGCTCCGCCAGAGTTCTCCTTCATCCATCTCGGACTCGGACGAGCATGCGCGTTTGGCGCGTGCTTTGTCTATTTTGCGCTGTGTAAGCGCGTCTCTGGCGTCGTAGTCGCGTTTATGGCGATGCGAGCTCTTCTTCCTTCGAGGAAGGTCGTGTTCCTCTTCCTCTTCGGATGAAGGGGTGGGGCTCCGGTCGCGCCTGGCCGGAGCTTTCTTCTTCGGCTCCGCAGGAGCGTCTTCGTGGAGCGCAGCTCCGACGAGTCCGAGTCCGGTGAGTGCGGACTTATGCATGGCTCTTTTCGGGTCCCCCTCCGGAGGTGGGTGGGCCGCGAGATACGCAGTGGCTGCCATGATTGCAGCTTGCGGTGTCTTCGGGATGAAGTTGCCGTCGGCATCCATCTCCATGAACGATGTGTGGAGAGTTCGGGTCACATCACGGCGTTCTCTGGGATCCATGTTCTCCACCCGAGAGCAGTGCTTGTTTCCCTGGTTTCCGTTTGTGCTAGAGCCGGGTGCCATGGCGGAGAGCGCAGCTCGTCGCGCGCTGGACTCAGAGGCTGCTTGCTTGCGTTTGTCGAGCGTCTCCTGCATCTTGACTTGCTTCTTGTGCTCCTCGATGAGGAGGTAGTGGTATGCCATCAGTAGTTCACGTGGGGAGTCCATAGGCAGGATTATGTCGCCTGCTACGACGCGGCGTGCCTGGACCCATCCTTCTTTGCTGAGTTGAATGAGGTGGCCGTTGTTTTCCCCGTTGGGTGGGAGGGACTGGCTTCTTCTGTTCCCGCTGTTTTCGCCGTTTCTGTCCTGCGGGTTGGGGTTCGTGTTGAGCGGCGGATTAGGCGTTTGCTGCTCCTGGATGACTGCGGCGCATTGGTAGCGCTCGTAGATTGGTCCGTTGCTGCCGCAGCTTTCGGATCCGGAACCGTAGGTCCCTTCATCCGAAGGTGGATCGCAAAGATCGGAGTTGCAGCTGTTGCTGTCATAGTACTCATCTGTCGATGGTGATGTGCATAGCACAGGGTGCGGAGCCCATGAGACGGGCCTGATCGATGGTAGGGGCACCCGCTCAGGAAGGCGGAGGGTGCCAGTTTGCCCCACCTGGAAGCAGAAGCTTCCGAACAAGATTTCGAGTCCGTCGCCTACGGGCTCGAAGTCCTTCATGGTGGCCGGCGAGTGGGCGGTGAAGTCGAAAGCGCCGAAGAGGAGGTGATTCTCCATCGCCGCAGAGTTGTAGATCGATCGGGTCGGGACCGTCACGATCGCACAATCAGCAGCCCCTATTCCCACAGACGGCGCCAATTGACGAGGTTTAATATCATCAATGCCCATTGTTATGGGCTTGGGTTTTGGAGAAGATGGGGATGCTGGAGATCATGGAACGGTTAATAGACAAGCAACCAGGGGACACGAGATTTTCCCAGGTTCAGGCCCCCGGAGGGAAAACCCTACTCCTGCTTGTGCTCTTGATTACGGCGGAACCAAAAGTTACAAGGGTGCGAAGATTCGATCTGGCGCGAGGTGCGTACGCGAGAGTATGAGTCGAGAGATCTAGGACGTGCCCTCCTGGCCTTTATATAGACTTAGGCAGGTCCCGGGCATAGTCCTAGTCGGTTACAGGTTCTAGGGTTTTACCCCTTTGAATTTCCAATCTATGCTAGTCTTGCTCTCCAAGGATCCGAAGGCGTCATGGGCCTTGGCCACCCGAAAATCTTCATGGGCCAGCGTATGTCTGCTGTGGGCCTTCCTTGGGCTGGACCAGGTATGCTGAAGTTACGTACCCGTAGGGTATAACCATGTCACCGTGACATATGCCGACAAGTCAAAGTCTAAGGTAATGGGTTTTTGCAAAGTTGTGGTTGCTCACGACATTACACTCGTGAACGTCATGCTTGTTGAGACCCTTGGGTACAATTTACTTTCAGTTTGTGCTCTTGGAAAGATGGGTTTTTCGTCTTTATACATAATGATCTTGTGGTCCTCATGTGGAGCAAGTCTCTTAAGGTCGCTTTTGTTGGGTATGTCAAACATGACTTGTATGTGGTGGACTTTTCGGGGCAAGCCACTACAAGTGTGATGTGCTTATTCAGAAAGGCCGATGTGGGTTGGTTATGGCATCGCCGGCTGGCCCATGTCAATATGAGAACTTTGCAAAGTCTCCACAAGGAGGGCCATATTGTTGGACTAAAAGAAAATGTTTCCTTTGCCAAAGATCGTGTTTGCAGGGCATATGTTCTAGGGAAGATGCATGATGCTCCTCATAAGCCTAAGAACCGCATAAAGTCCACCAAAATCTTGGAGCTCCTTCACGTGGACCTCTTTGGTCCTCCATCTCATGCAAGTCTTGGTGGGAAGAAATATTGCTTGGTGATTGTTGATGACTTTTCAAGATACTCTTGGGTTTATTTCTTCAAGTTGAAGAGTGAGACTCAAAAGACCTTTATCGAATTCATCAACTTGGTTCAACGGCAGTACAATGTTCCCGTGTTGATCATAAGAAGTGACAACGGCACCGAGTTCAAGAACTACACCTTGAATGATTTCCTTAGTGATGAGGGGATTAAACATCAATATTCCGCTGCATACACCCCTCAACAAAATGGTGTGGCCGAAAGGAAGAACCGGACTCTTATTGAGATGGCTAGGACCATGTTGGCGGAATTTAAATCTCCATACAACTTTTGGGCCAAAGCCATCTCCGCCGCTTGCCATGCTTCAAACCGGCTCTACCTCCGCAAAGAAATCAACAAGACTCCATATGAAATACTTACCGATAACAAGCCCAACATATCTTACTTCTGGGTGTTCGGTTGTAAGTGTTTCTATCTCATAAAAGGTGTTCGTTTGTCTAAATTCGAGTCTAAAGCATTAGAGGGTATTTTTGTTGGCTATGGTCTCGAATCTCACACTTATAGAATCTATGATAAGCTCTCCGGAGCCGTCATAGAATCTTGTAGTGTGACCTTCGAAGAATATGATGGTCCCGAAGGGGGGCGTGTTGATGCTTGTGATGCAGATGATGAAATGCCTCAGGATGCCATAGGAAGAATGGGTGTGGGATATATCCACCCCATTGAGGAACCCCTTATGGCGGATCGAGAAGAACTATGCTCCACTCAAGTGGAGCCCTCATCTTCACAACATCAACATGCTCCATCCACCGAAGAGGAAATTGACTCAAGCCAAAGACAAGATGTGGACCCTCAACATGGTGATCAAAGTTTCAACTCCAGTCAAGGGGTGCTTGGTCCATTCGACGGATTGTCAAGTGGTGCCAAGTCAATTTGTCAAGGAAGATCCGTACAAGCTGCTTTGGGACAAGCTCAACTTGACGCTAGAAGTGCACTTGATCAAGACCAAGGTCAATCTTTGCCTCCCAATGTAGAGGATGACTACAATGATGATCAAGGTCAAGTTGATGGTCAAGACGAGGATCAAAATGATGAAGAGGGTCCTCCAAGAAACAACACGGAGATCCACGCTCGTCGCGAAGCTAGAAAGGAAAGAATGTTGGAAATAAGAGATCACACTCTACAAAATGTAGCTGGTGATCTAAGGAAAGGTATTTCCACAAGAGCACAATTGAAGAGGTTCAGTGAACACCAAGCTCACATCTCCATGATTGAACCAAAGAAAGTGTGGGAAGCTCTTGAAGATTCAGATTGGTTAGAGGCTATGCATAAAGAGCTCAACAACTTTGAGAGAAAAAAAGTATGGAAATTAGTTGAGAGGCCAAAGGATTGCCGCAATGTTATAGGAACAAAGTGGATATTCAAGAACAAGCAAGATGAGCATGGAATTATAGTAAGGAACAAGGCTAGATTGGTTGCACAAGGGTATTCTCAAATTGAAGGCATTGATTATGGAGAGACTTATGCACCCGTGGCTCGCCTTAAGTCCATCCGTATACTTCTTGCTTATGCAGCACATCATAACTTTAAGTTGCAACAAACGGATGTAGAAAGTGCATTTCTTTATGGTCCATTAAATGAGTTGGTATATGTTAAGCAACCCCCGGGATTTGAGGACCCCAACTTCCCAAACCATGTCTACAAACTCGATAAGGCACTCTATGGTCTCAAGCAAGCCCCACGCACGTGGTATGAGCACCTTAGAGAGTTATTGTTTGACCGTGGCTTTGAGGTTGGGAAAATCGATCCCACTCTTTTTACTAAGAGGGTCAATGGGGAGCTTTTTGTATGCCAAATATATGTTGATGATATTATCTTTGGCTCATCTAACAAAGCTTTTAATGATGAATTCTCAAAGCTTATGACTAGTAGGTTCCGGATGTCTTTGATGGGAGAGTTGAGAGTATTTCTTGGTTTTGAGATTAAGCAAGTTAGAGGAGGGACATTCTTCAATCAAGCCAAGTATACTCAATACATGCTCAAGAGATTCAAAATGCAAGATTTAAATGGAGCTCCTACTCCCATGGCTACAAAGACTCATCTAGAATAAAATCCAAATGGTAAAGATGTGGATCAAAAGGTATACCGGTCCATGATTGGTCCTTTGCTTTACCTTTGTGCATCTAGACCCGATATTGTGTTGAGTGTAGGCGTGTGTGCAAGATATCAAGCGGCTCCTAAGGAAAGCCATTTAATGGCGGTCAATAGAATCTTTCGATATTTAGTTCATACCCCCATTTTATGGTCTTTGGTATCCTCGAGGCTCAACATTCGCTCTTTGTGGATACACGGATTAGGATTGGGAGGGGGACAAGGATGATAGAAAATCAACATCCGGGGCTTGCCAATTCCTTGGTAGGTCCTTGGTATGTTGGTCTTCTAAGAAGCAAAATTGTATATCTCTCTCCACCGCCGAAGCTGAGTATGTTGCTGCCGCTAGTGCTTGCACTCAATTTCTATGGATGAGGCAAACTTTAAAGGAATATGGTGTCCATTGTGACAAAGTGCCTCTTCAATGTGACAATGAAAGTGCCATCAAAATTGCATACAACCCGGTGGATCACACAAGGACAAAGCATATTGAGATTCGTCATCACTTCATTAGAGATCATGTTGCTCGAGGTGATATTGATCTATCCTATGTTTCTACCAAAGATCAACTTGCCGATATCTTCACGAAGCCACTTGATGAAGCAAGGTTTTGCTACTTGAGGAATGAACTAAATATCATAGATTCAAGGAGCTTGACTTGATTATCTTGCCCTCTCACCTAATACTCGACCCATATTTGGTTTAGGTGTAGGCATGGACATAGGGGGAGTGCGGTCCTAATTAATTGGACCATCCCTCCCCCCATTATGCGCAAAGTAAACAAAATCATTCCTCTTAATATCATTTTGTGATATGTGAGCTTAATGATGAGTTTCGGTAATGGACCCAAGATATATATTCGTGGTGCCAAGCCGAGTATACTCAAATATGGTGGCCTAGGCCACCGCCCCTCTCAATCGAGAGGTTGATGTGCTTACTCGTGTTTGTCATTTTTGATTTGATTTTTACTCATGATTGTCATCTTGTGAATTGCCTTCACTGTTCTTAGTCTCATGCACTCTAGTTTGGATTTTAACTTCCTTTTTCTCGATTCTTAGAGTGCATGTGCTTCCCAGCTCACTTGTCTTAACCCAAGCCTCCTTACTCCCTCACAAAAACCCTCTCTCTATCTGCACAAGAATCACCTTTGTATCCTGACTTTGGAATCAGATGGGACCGGTACTACCGGATGTACGAGCGGTACTACCAGACCTGGCTAGTTCCCAGGTCGTCTCCTGGAAGAACTGCTCCAGGAACGGTACTACCGCCCACATGTCCGGTACTACCAGTCACCGGTACTACCGGTTGGGGAACCGGTACTACCGCTTATGAGCGGTACTACCGCTTCAGCAACCGGTACTACCGGTCGGCATTTTTCTGGTATATATTGGGCGCGCGTGGGGAGGCACCCCTCAGTGCCTCATTCGTCCCCACGCCCTCCACTCATACCCGCGCCACCGCCGGAGACCTTGAAGCCGCAGGAGCCCTGCCGCACCCTCCTCTCCCCGTATCCCCCTTGGATTCAGCCTCTTGGCGGGCTCCCACCTCTTTCCACCGCCATGGATCCCGGTACAAACGCCCTTTCTCTCTCCGTTTGATTTTCTCCTTAGATCTAGGTTTTGGCTTAGATTTGTGGAGAAATTGACATATTGAAAGGTTGTACTGCCATATGCTTTCCTTGTTACCGAGTAGAATCATCTATTTACAGTTTAATGCCGTCAATTTGGTCCGTTTCCACCAGATCTAACGAATTTGTGCCGCTCAACCGGTAGTACCGGAACTTTTTCCAGTACTACCGCTTACAAGCGGTACTACCGGTCGTCAGGTCCGGTAGTACCGACCCAAACTGACCGCATTTTTTCTGCTTCATATTGGATTCTCTCGTTTGCTCCTTGATTCTTGTGCCCTTACCCCCTTGCTATCCTCCCTTATGCTTTCACAGATGCAGGTGGTTCTCGGGGTGCGCGCAAGCGTTCCAAGACTAGCCGTGAGATTGTTGAGGAAGAGACGGAGTCTGAGGAAGATGTTATGCCACAGCCAAGACACCGTTCCAAGTTGCCTGCCACTCGAGGTGGTCGTGGGGGTCGTGAGGGGGTTACCAAGCGCTCTGCTGGGCGTGGCAACACCCCTCCCTCTCGCCCCCCTTCCGCTGGGCGTACCAAAAGTCTCAGCTCAGGGCCATCAGGGCCAAAGAAACTGTCAGACATCTCCGAGTCAGAGTTTAGGGCTCTCCGGATTGAAAATCCATACTCCCGCAACCGGAGCGAGGCCAGGGAAGACAGTCTCTTCTTCGATGATTTCCAAGAGCGTGTTTATCATGAGGTTCTTTTGACCAATATCCATATGGTGGTGCCTCAGCAGTGGATTGACATGGGGCACATTAACAAGAATCTTGACTACTTTGCTGAAGCTAAGGAAATCTGCTCTCACCTTGGCTTGTTCCCCATTATGGAGTTCCAGTATGACTATGATCCACTCCTTATTTGCCAGTTTTATGCCACTGCACATTTCCACACTGGCCGTACTCGGAAGATCACCTGGATGACGCAAGGTGCTCTCAAGGAAGCTACACTTGCGGAGTTTGCTGCAATATTGGGGTATGAAGATCGCGGCCGGGACGTTCCTTGTGGTTTTCGCTGTCACATGCGGGATCACCCCTCCAAGAAGGATGTCCTTACACCTCTGTATATCCGGGGCCGTGGGATTGCTGGCAAGATCAAGGATCTTCTCCCCACATATGACATTCTCCATCGCATTTTCCGTGAGACTGTTGCTCCTCGTGCGGGCAACAAGGATGAGATACATGGGTTCTCTGTTGACTTGCTACTCAACACCTTCCTCAACCGAGACTCAGTCACTCCTCTTGATGTGTCAGACTTCATATGGAGTGAGATGGTTGCTGCTGCACACTCTCGGAGGGTTCCACCATTTGCTCCTTATATTATGGCCCTCATTGTGTCAAAGTGCCCCGTCATTGCTAGGACACTCTCCACTCGCTCTCTCATTGTGCACAGGCCAAAGGCACTCAAGATCAAGACACATGCTAAACCTAGCGTTGCGGCGGGTGAGGAGGATGAGGATGACTCTGAGGATGCTGACAGTGGACATGACACTGAGTATGTTGTCTCTCGTCGCAAGAATGCTAAGCCCTCTTGGGCCAAAAGGATGGAGGTCAAGCTCAAGAAGATCTTTTGCTTCCAGGTTGACAACCAGAAGCGCATGTATGAGGCGCATGTGTATGCCAAGAAAGCCAGTGCTCGGCAGAAGGACATGATGGCTGCTCAGGGTTTGACCGTCTCCGAGGGGTCCGAGAAAAACATCACTCCCGAAGATCAGTGGATATCTCAGCACAGCCGTTGGGACGATGATGTCTCTTCCTCGCACCACGCCCCACCCCCTTACGAGGAGGACCTTGAGGATGAGGAGGAGGAGGATGATTGACCGTTGGGACGGTAGTCTTGCACTTGTCCCTTTTTAGCGTCTTGATGCCAAAGGGGGAGAAGTTGCACTTTAGTCACGGGTGTTGCATGGGAAGTCACAAGCTCGTTCTTATTTTGATCCTTTTATTGCTTGTGAACTTCGATTTCGAATTCCCTCTATTTATGTGTGAGACTATGTGGTTATGTAGTAGTTATATCATGGACCCATCTTATGAGACTATGTGGTTTATTTCATTGGATCCATCTTGTGATGATATGCGTTATCTATTGTCTATATATTTCTCTTCACATGCTATTATGCAAAGGTATGATTTCAAATGCTAGTATCAATATTCGTGCATCCATGTTGGGTTTGTAAAATATAGGGGGAGGTTTGTCTCTACACATCTAGGGGGAGCCCCATCTCTATTTTACAAATCTCATATGCTTCCTATTTAAATCATCTTGCAAAAGTGTATTGTCATCAAACACCAAAAAGGGGGAGATTGAAAGAGCATTTCCCTATCCCTCTGATTTTGATGTTTGATAACAACACACTTATCAGTTTAATCGTGTGCTAAGTGTATCACAGGGTTGATAAGGGTGTGACACAAATATTGGCATAATTGTTCCCTTTGCGAAAAACCCATGTGTCAAACGGTAGTACCGGAAATACGACCGGTACTACCGCTTGACACCGGTACTATGGGTTCAAGTACCGGTTGGAACCGTGAAAAACTGATAAGGGTGGGTCTTAGTCAGTACCATCCGGTACCACAGAGCGGCACTACCGATCCAACCGGTAGTACCGCTTGAGACAAGCGGTACTACCTCTTGGACACGGTCGTACCGCTCGGCAGTACCGGACCGTTCTGAAGAAAAGCCACCCCTCTCTGTTTTGGTTAGTACCAAGCGGTACTTGGGACCGGTACTACCGCCCGGACCGGTAGTACCGCGTCATACGACCGGTACTACCGCTTGGGGGTAGTACCGCAAGGGCGATACCGGCCAAATCTAAAGAAGGCTCGACCAACTGAAGCAGCTCCGGTACCGGGTCCGGTACTGGACCGGTAGTACCGCTTGCCAGCGGTACTACCGCTTGAGTACCGGTACTACCGGTGCATTAATGGCTCCAACGGCCATATTTCGTGGAGGGGTATAAATGCCCCTCCACCTACCTTGGGACAAAGCGCTCAGCCACATTAAAGTCAAAGACCACCATTGGAGCCCATTGGAGCCACCAAATCTTCAAGATCTCCTCATTCCACCACCCAAAGTCCTTGATCTTTGGGGAATCGAAGGAGGAGGCCCCGATCTAGTACTTCACCAAAAGAGATCTTCATTTCCCCCTCATTTCATTGAGGCCCCCTTTGCTCTAGTGTTTTCTTGGAAACCCTAGTTCTTGTTTTGGTTCTTACAAGCTTGTCTTTGATTGCTTTGACAGCTTGCTTGTAATTGGGAGCCTTCGATTAAGTTGTGGATGTGTGCCCCAAACTTGTAACGGTGTCGGCTTCCACCTTGAAGGTTGCCGATATAGTGGAAGGTTAATCGATCGCGTTGGGGTGAGATTCATCGGAGAACAAGGGAGGCCTTTCGTGGCGTTGGTGGTTTGAAACCACCCCCTCTCCAAACATAGACGTACTTCCCCTCAAAAGGAAGGAACTATGGGAAAAAAATCCTTGTGTCTCCGCGTCCACTATTTTGGTTACTTCTATCCTTTACCGCACCTTACTTACTTGTTACTACTTTGTGTTAGGGTAGCTCTTGCATAATTGTCATATAGGTAAATTCACCGTAGTTGCATTATCTAGAGAATTTACCTTATTATCAAACCTTAATTTGAAAAATAAGAAAATTTGAAGTAGCACCTATTCACCCCCCCCCCCTCTAGGTGCCCATACGATCCTTTCAACGTTTGATGACCTCAAAGATTTCTTCCGATACTAGGGAGTTGCATTATCTCATGGTCCAAGGAATACGATATTTGACATAAGAAAAAGCTTCGCAAAGATGAACACGATGACACGATCTAATTGCTCTGCTTGATTTGGGTCTGTCCACCATATCATTCTCCTAATGACATGATCTCATTATTAATCGACAACTCATGTCTATGGTTAGGAAACCTTAACTATCATTAATCAATGAGCTAGTCCATAGAGGCGTACTAGGGACACGGTGTTGTTCATAAACCACACAAGTATCAAAGTTTCCGCTTAATACAATTCTAGCATGGAATATAAACATTATCATGAACAAGAATTATAATAATAACATCTTTATTATTGCCTCTAGGGCATAATTCCAACAGTCTACCACTTGCACTAGAGTCAATAATCTAGTTTACATCTGGCAACGATCTAACACCCATGGCATTAAGGTGCTGATCATGTTTTTCTCGTGGAAGAGGTTTAGTCAACGGATCTGCGACATTCAGATCCGTATATACTTTGCTAATCTTCAGATCTCCATCTGTTATATAATCTCAAATTATATGAAATCGGCGGTTGATGTGCTTGGTCTTTGGATGATATCTTGGTTCCTTAGCCAGTGCTATGGCGTCAGTGTTGTCGCACAATATCTCCAGTGGGTCCAAGGCACTTGGAACCACACCAAGCTCCGTGATGAAGTTCCTGATCCAAACTCCTTCACTTAACGTTTCTGCAGCAGCCATGTATTCCGATTCTACTGTAGATCCCACGATCATGCTTTGCTTGTAGCTTCTCCAGCTCACAGCTCCTCCATTCAAAATATAAACGTATCCTGTCTGAGATTTAGAATCATCCGGGTCGGTGTCGAAACTAGCGTCGACGTAACCTTTTACGAAGAGCTGCTCATCACCTCCATAGACCAAGAACATTTCTTTAGTCCTATTTAAATAATTTAGGATGTTCTTTACGGCTGTCCAGTGTTCCACTCCTGGATCACTTTGGTATCTGCTCGTCAAACTAAGAGCATTGGACACATCCGGTCTAGTACACAACATGACATACATGATAGAACCTATGGCCGAGGCATAAGGCACTTTGCTCATGGTTTCTCTATCGTTTACCGTAGCTGACACTAAGCCTTGCTCAATATCTTACCTGACAACATGGGCACTGAACCTTTCTTTGCCTTATCCATTCTGACCCTTTCCAGAACTTTGTCTAGGTATGTACTTTGGCTTAAAGCTATTAGGTGTCTTTGTCTATCTCTATAGATTTTGATGCCTAATATATAAGCAGCTTCTCCTAGGTCTTTCATTGAAAAACATTTATTCAAATAACTCTTCACATAGTTAAGCATACCAATGTCATTTCCAATAATCAATGTGTCATCCACATATAGTACTAGAAATGTCACTGAGCTCCCACTCACTTTCTTGTAGATACAAGGTTCGTAGCAATTTGGAACAAATCCAAAGCTCTTGATCACTTGATCAAAACGAAGGTTCCAACTCCGAGATGCTTGCTTCAATCCATAAATGGAACGCTGAAGTTTGCACACTTTATCAGCATCCTTAGGATCGACAAAACCTTCGGTCTGCATCATATACAACTCTTCATCAATGTTGCTATTGAGGAACGCAGTCTTGACATCCATCTGCCATATTTCATAATCATGAAATGCAGCAATTGCTAATAAAATCTGAATGGAGTTAAACATCGCTACGGGAGAGAAAGTCTCATCGTAGTAAACACCTTGAACTTGTCGAAAACCTTTTGCGACAAGCCGAGCTTTATATACAGTAACATTACCATCCGCGTCCATTTTCTTCTTGAAAATCCATTTGCACTCAACGGCCTTACGGTCGCTAGGAGGGTCCACCAAAGTCAATACTTGGTTTTCGCTCATGGATCCTAATTCGTACTTCATGGCCTCCGGCCATTTCTCAGAGTCTGGGCTCATCATTGCTTCCTCATAGTTCGCAGGTTCATTGTTGTCTACCAACAAGACGGTTAAGACAGGGTTGCCGTACCATTCAGGAGTGGCACGTGACCTTGTCGACCTACGACGTTCAGCAGTAGCATCGTTCGAAGTTTCATGATCCTCGTCATTAGCTTCCTCTCTTGTTGGTGCAGACGGCACTGGAACAATTTCAGGTGTTGCGCTACTCTCCAACTCGAGAGAAGGTTCAATAACCTCGTCTAGCTCTACCTTCCTCCCACTCACTTCTTTCGAGAGAAACTCCTTCTCAAGAAAGGATCCGTTCTTTGCGACAAACACTTTGCCTTAGGATCTATGGTAGAAGGTATACCCAATCGTTTCCTTAGGGTATCCTATGAAGACGCATTTCTCCGCTTTGGGTTCGAGCTTGTCCGGCATCAACTTCTTGACGTAAGCTTCGCATCCCCAAACTTTAAGAAACAACAACTTAGGTTTAGCACCAAACCACAGTTCATACGGTGTCGTCTCAACGGATTTAGATGGTGCCCTATTTAAAGTGAATGCAGCGGTTTCTAATGCATAACCCCAAAATGATAACGGAAAATCTGTAAGAGACATCATTGATCGCACCATTGCGTTGTGGTGTTCCGGGTGGCGTGAGTTGCGAAACGATTCTGCTTGCTTTAAGATGCGTGAGAAAATCATAACTCAAATATTCACCTGCACGATCGGATCATAGAAATTTAGTTTTCCTGTTACGATGGTTTTCCACTTCGTTCTGAAATTCTTTGAACTTTTCAAACGTTTGAGATTTATGTTTTGTTAAATAGATATACCCATATCTACTTAAGTCATCAGTAAAAGTGAGAAAATAGCGATATCCACCGCGCGTCGAAACACTCATTGGTCCGCATACATCGATATGTATTATTTCCAACAAGTCCGTTGCTCGCTCCATCATTCCGGAGAACGGGGTTTTGATCATCTTGCCCATGAGGCATGGCTCGCACGTGTCAAATGATTCAAAATCAAGAGACTCCGAAAGTCCATCAGAATGGAGTTTCTTCATGCGTTTTACACCAATATGACCTAGACGGCAATGCCACAAATAAGTCGAATTATCACTATCTACTTTGCATCTCTTAGCCTCAATGTTATGGATGTGTGTTTCATTGAAGAAATAAACCATTCATAGCAGGTGCATGACCATAAAAGATGTTACTCATATAATAGAACAACCATTATTCTCTGATTTAAATGAATAACCATCTTGCAATAAACACGATCCAAATATAATGGTCATGCTCAACGCAGGCACATAATAACACTTATTAAGGTTTAAAACTAATCCCGAAGGTAAAACTAAGGAGAGCGTGCCGACGGCCATCACATCAACTCTTGATCCATTGCCAACACGCATCGTCACCTCATCCCTTGCTAGCCGCCGTCTATTCCGTAGCTCCTGTTTCGAGTTACAAATATTAGCAACTGAACCAGTATCAAATACCCAGACACTACAATGAGTGCTAGTAAGGTAAACATCAATAACATGTATATCAAATATACCTTTAATGGTGCCAGCCTTCTTGTCCGCTAAGTAATTCAGACAGTTGCGCTTCTAGTGACCCTTGTCCTTGCAATAGAAGCACTCGGTGTCCAGCTTAGGTCCAGACTTGAGCTTCTTCTCAGCAGGGGCAACACGCTTGCCGCTGCCTTTTTGGAAGGACTTCTTTGCACCCTTACCTTTCTTGAATCTAGGGGTCTTGTTGACCATCAACACATGATTATCTTTCTTGATATCCACCTCCGCAGCTTTCAGCTTAGCGAAGAGCTCAGTGATCATATCAGTGGAACCAATCTGATTGTGAGTAACTACAAAACCTTTGTAGCTAGGAGGGAGTGATTGCAGAACTCTGTCCATCTTGAGCTCTTCTGGAATCTTGCAGTCCAGTTGCTCAAGACGTTGAGTGTAGCCCGACATCTTAATAGTGTGCTCACTAACGAAACTCCCTTCCTCCATCTTGCAGTTAAAGAACTTCTCAGAGATCTCATATCTCTCAGAACGGGCCTGAGTCTGAAACATGGTTTTCAGTTCCTCAAGTATCTCAAAGGGCCCGGCGAACTCCTCAAAACAATTTTGAAGGTCCGATTCCGTAGCAAACAACATGGTACTCTTAATCACTCCATAATCATCTTTGCGTGACTGATAAACAACTTTTTCATCAGCCGGCGCATCTATAGCAGGGGCGTCACCTAGCGCTTTCTCAAGGACATAGTCCTTTTGTCCGCCAGCGAGAATGATTCTCAGATTGCGGAACCAGTTGGTGAAGTTAGACCCATTGTTCTTAAGCTTTTCTTTCTCAGCAAAAACATTGAAGTTGAAGTTGGACTTAGCCATTTGATCTACAAAATTTGCAAGTACAATTTAGACTATGTTCATAATAACTAGTTCAACTTAATCAAATTACTAGATGAACTCCCACTAAATTCAACATCCCTCAAGTTGTTTAGTGAACACGATCCAAATTCACCACACCTAATCCGATCTTCACGAGAAGAGATGTGGTTTCAATGGTGGACAACAAAGTGTCGATCGTATCATTCATATGACTCATGCTTAACCTTTCGGTTCGTGTGTTCCGAGGCCATGTCTATACATGCTAGGCTCGTCAAGTCAAATCCAAGTATTTCCGCGTGTGCAAAACTGGCTTGCACCCGTTGTATGTGAACGTAGAGTTTATAGCACCCAATCATCACGAGGTGCTTGAACACGACGAACTTTTGCAACGGTGCATACATGGGGAGAACACAGTTTTTTATCTTGATCTTTAAGTGAGGAATCATCTTATAATGCTACCGTCACGATCTAAGCATAATAAGATACATAAAAGGATAAACATCACATGCATATAATCTTATGTGACATGGTATAGCCAATATCCGCGCAACGATCTCCATCTTGTGCATGCCAGCATGATCTCCATCATTCCACCATGATTGCCTCCACCACGAACAACAACTACAACTATTGCTAACTACTTAGCGATAAAGTAGAGCTTTACATGGCGTATAAGAAGTTGACACACATGTCATACACAATTATAAAGACAACCATATGGCTCCTGCCGGTTGTGTACTCATCGACATGCAAGTCGTGAAATATTACAAAAGATGATCATTGCATACAACATACACATCATATCTTGGGCCATACCATATCACAAAACACTCCCTGCAAAAACAAGTTAGATGCCTCTACTTTGTTGTTGCATGTTTTACGTGGCTTATGGGAGTAACAAGCTAAGAACGATTCTTACCTACGAAAAGCCACAATGGTGATATTATGGTTGCTAACATCCGGTGTAAATCCCATGACTACTATAGTGAGAGAAACTGGCATCCACCAGCCGCATGTGTGGAACAAGCCACACGTCAAGTGCGGAGCCGGTCTCGCGAACGAGGTCGCGTAAAGTTGGCCTGGACCGCTTCGATCTCACTATCCCGCATCATAAAAAGTACACAACAAGAGGCTTGCAACAGAAAACATCAACGCCCGCAACAAGCATGTTGCGTTCTACTCGTGAAACACATCTACGCATAGATCTAGCTCTGATACCACTGAATGGTTTTGCAACATAATAAATCAAAATTTTCTATGGATGCGAATGGGAAAGGCAAGATATAATCTAGGAGATGCAATCAACGAGAGGGATAGATGAGATCTTCATACACTTGAAGAAATCACACAGCAAAAACGTTCAACAGAACGTGGTTGGTGTAGTCGTACTCGCCTTCTCCTCCTCGTGATCCGATCCGATCCAACGCCGCAAGTGGCGGCGCCTCCGACAGATGCACACGTACGGTGCCGCGACGTCTCCTCCTTCCTCGGTCCAGCAAGTGAAGTGGAGAGATAGATTGGATCTACAACACGACGGCGTGGTGCTATGGTGGAGAGTTTCTGCAGCAGTGCTTCGCCTACACGCAGTCGGGAGAGAGAGAGAGGGAGGGAAGCAGTATGGCGGCTAGGGTTGAAGGAGTGAGGTGAGGAGGGTGCGCCCCTTCCCTCTTTATATAGAGGGCTGGCCGTCCCCCTTGGCCCCTCCTCCAAGCCCTAGGGCGGCGGCCCCAAGGGTTAGAGTGGGGGGCAAGTCTCCCCTCCCTTCTAGAAGGGTTCCTAGGGTTTCCCCTAGGGTTTTGGCCGGCTGGGCCTATGGGGCCTTGTGCCCCTGGCCCAATGCGGCCAGGGCACTCCCTCGTAGGCCCACTCACCCCTCCGACAAGTGGGGCCATGTTGGTCCCACTCCGGAAGCTTCTAGAACCTTCCGGTACAATACCGAACATTTCAAAACGATTCCGAAATCCAAAAACTGCTTTCCTTTATATGAATCTTATTCTCCGGACCATTCCGGAACCTCTCGTGATGTTCTGTATCTCATCCTAGACTCCAAACAAAAACTCATAAACCATTTATCCATTATATCCTAGCGTCGAGACATGTTAAGTGTGTGACCCTACGGGTTCGAGAATATGCAGACATGATCTTCTATCAATAATCAACAACGGGATCTGGAAACCCATATTGACTCCCACATATTCATCGATGATCATATCGGATGAACCACGATGCCAGGATTCAATTAATCCCATATATATATTCCCTTCGTCACGCGATATTTTACTTGCCCGAGATTCGATCGTCGGTATCGGCATACCTAGATCAATCTTGTTCACGGCAAGTACTTTACTCGTTCCGTAATCCGATATCACTTTGTGATTAACTCCTTAACCACGTGCTTGCAAGCGGTGTTGATATCGATTACCGAGTGGGCCCGAAGTATATCTCTCCGACTTGGGAGGGACAAATTCCATCTCGATACATACAACCCAATAAGTACTTTCCGATCACCTGAGAGACACCTTTATGATCACCCTCACATAGGATGACGTTTGATGACCTCAAAGCTTTCTTCCGATACTAGGGAGTTGCATTATCTCATGGTCCAAGGAATACAATATTTGACATAAGAAAAAGCTTCACAAAGATGAACACGATGACACGATCTAATTGCTCTGCTTGATTTGGGTATGTCCACCATATCATTCTCCTAATGACATGATCTCATTATTAATCGACAACTCATGTCTATGGTTAGGAAACCTTAACCATCATTAATCAATGAGCTAGTCCATAGAGGCGTACTAGGGACACGGTGTTGTTCATAAACCACACAAGTATCAAAGTTTCCGCTTAATACAATTCTAGCATGGAATATAAACATTATCATGAACAAGAATTATAATAATAACATCTTTATTATTGCCTCTAGGGCATAATTCCAACAGATCATGGATCCACGGAAGTTGTGCGCGGCAATGCAACCTCTCATGCCAAAAGTTCCATTCGTTTGGTTTCATGTATTATCATTTCCTCAGGGGTTGAGAAGCCAAGTCTCAGTCGCTTGGTTCCATGCATTCTAGATTTTCAGCAAATTGGTACTTGTTTGGCTAGCTGCATTGTTCCTACTAGCCTTACCTCCTGGATGGTGAGGTGAGCTTACCCAACATCAGAAAGGCAGTAAAAAAAGTTCAGAAAAGGGAAATTCAGAGAACTATTAGCTTATATTAACACTGATTCGACATAATCAGTCATGGCGTGTGTGCTACAGCACGAGCTCACGAGCAACTGCCCGTGATGCAACACTAGTTCATCACATACGGAGGGGTTATAACTGAATACCACCTCCCAAAATATACATACCAAAGTTCAAGGGTCACCACAACCATAGTTCATCAGCTTAGCTAATCCAAAATACACATAACATCCATCATCATCAACACCGCTACTAGCACCTCCTTGAACAACTCAGTCTGCTGCTCAGAGGTAGTGCTTGTTCAGGAAGGCCGGGAACCAAATCAACCTGCGCAGGGGGCATGGCGAGATACCTGGTCGCCTGTACGTTTTTCTCCATCAGGTGGGTAAGAGCATAGTGTATCGCCATCATAGAGACGGGCACAACAGGAATGCGAGGAGGTAGATAATCTTCATCTGGGCATAGTTGTCAATAGGCTTGTGGATCAACTCGGTGTTCGATGGATAATCCTACATGAGAATCACAGTTAGTTCATGACATATAGTTCATATGTGAGCATTGCAAAAACTGATACAAGTGCAAATATATCATACCTTGATGTGCACATAGTAATCTTCATCGTCCATCATGATAGCAGAGGTCTCCTCAACCCAGCACACTGATACGTCGGAAACGTATCTATAATTTTTGATGTTCCATGCCTCTTTAGTATCTACTTTTCTTTGATTTGTCCACACTTTGAGGTGTTTTTATATGTTTTCTGGTACTAGCCTATTAACAAGATACCACAATGCCAGTTGCCCATTTTCTTCTGTTTTTGGTTCCAGAAAGGCAGATAATCAATATTATCGGAATTGGATAGGACAAAAGCCAAAGTCAATATTTTACCGTGGGGAAAACAAAGCCGGAATACGAGACGGAGGAGAATCACCAGGGGGACACACCCCCTGCACGGGTGGGCTCACCCCGTGCCTGGGGGGTGCAGCCGCCCTGGTGGCCCCCCTGCCTCGCCTCTTCGCCTATAAAGACCCCCCGATGCCTAAACCCTAAGGACCCAATCAATATCCCACGAAACCGTCTGTAGCCGCCGCCACCATCGTCCCTAGATCGAGGGGGGTCTGAAGCTCTTCCCGGCACCCTGCCGGAGGGGAGATCATCCTAGAGGCCTTCTTCTTCATCATGCCAGCCTCCGGTATGAAGCGTGAGTAGTTCCACCTTGGACAACGGGTCCATGTAGTAGCTAGATGGTTGTATCTCCTCCTTTGTGCTTTCATGTTTAGATCTTGTGAGCTCCCTTCATGATCAAGATCTCATCTATTTGTAAACATGCATGTTGTGTTTGCGGGGATCCGATGGATATTGAGATTACTATGTCAGATTGATTAATGGTTTTGTCTTATTAATTCTAGCATGTCTGTATTGTTTGTGATCTTGCATGCTCTCCATTGTTAGTAGCTATCTTGGCCAAGTAGTTGCTAGTGACTCCAAGAGAGGGTATTTATGCTCGATAGTGGGTTCATGCCTCTATTTAATCTAAGGGAAGTTACAAAAATCTCTAAGGTTGTAGATGTGTTGTTGCCACTAGGGAGAAAACAACAGTTGCTTATTCATGGAACAAGTGGATTGTTTACCTTACACACTTTGCTTAAAGCAGTTATCTGTTGCTTGCAACTTAATACTGGAGGGGGTTCGGATGATAACCTGAAGGTGGATTTCTAATCATAGATGAAGTTGGATGGCGGTCTATGTATCTTGTTGTATTGCCCAATCGAATCTTATAGGATCTTGATGTCTAGTATTGCATTGTTATGCATTGCTCAACCCTGTCAATTGCCCTGCTGTAATTTGTTTACCCAGCATGCCATGTTTGTTTATCTAAGGAGAACACCTCTAGTGAACTATGGACCCCGGTCCAATCTTTACCATTGATACATCTTTCACTGTTTACATGTTGCAAACCACCATTACCTTTCACACCATACAGTTAATCCTTTGTTACAGCAAACCAGTGAGATTGACAACCTCGCTGTTCGTTGGGGCAAAGTCTTGAGTTTGTATTGTGCAGGTCTCTAAGTTGCTAGCAACACCTTTGAGTCGTTTCCTTCCTCCTACTGGTTCGATAACCTCGGTTTCTTACTGAGGGAAAACTTGCTGCTGTGCTCATCATACCATCCTCTTGGGGTCTCCCAACAAAGTTTTCACGCACTCATCAAGCCTTATTCTGGTGTCGTTGCCAGGGAGGCTAAGGACGTCTTCACAAGGGGAGTCCTCCACAACCTTTCTCTTTACTTTGTTTTTGTTTTGCTTAGTTTCTTTTGCTTGGTTTTGTTTGCCTCTTTTTATCAAAAACTCAAAAAAAAAATAGTTTAGTTTGGTTTGCTTTCTCTTATCAAAAACACAAAAAATTAGTTCCTGCTCTAGTTGCTGCTACTGTTGGCTTGCTCCACTTTTGCCAAAATGAACTCTGCTGAGAACACCAAGTTGTGTGACTTCACTAGCACAAACAACAATGATTTCCTTAGCACTCCTATTGCTCCACCTGCTCCTGATGCTACCTTTTATGAAATTAAGCCTGCTTTGTTGAATATTGTGATGAGATAGCAATTTTCTCGTGCTAGTTCTGATGATGGTGCTGCTCACCTTAATAACTTTGTTGAACTTTATGAGATGCAAAAGTATAAGGATATAGATGTAGATATTATTAAGCCCAAGTTGTTTTATTTCTCCTTGAGAGGAAAATCTAAAGAATGGTTGCCATCCTTGCCTACAAATAGTACTACCCTCCTGCTAAGATTATATCTATGAGAAGTGATATTATGAAATTTAAACAACTTGATAATGAACATGTTGCTCAAGCTTAGGAAAGAATGAAACCTTTGGTTAAGAATTGTCCCACTCATGGACTTACTGCTTGGATGATTATCTAGACTTTTTATGCAGGTTTGAAATTCTCTTCAAAAAACCTATTGGGTTTAGCTGCTGGAGGTACCTTTATGACCATCACCTTGGGTGCTGCAACAAAACTCCTTGATAATATGATGGTTAATTATTCTGAATGGCACACTGAGGGAGCTCCCTATGGTAAGAAGGTAAATTCTGTTGAAGAAACCTCCTCTTTGAGTGATAAGGTTGATGTTATTATGGCTATGCTTGTTAATGGAAAAGTGTCTTTAGATCCTAATAATGTTCCCTTAGCCTCTTAGGTTGCTCAAGAAGAGCAAGTTGATGTGAACTCATTAGAAACAACACTTTCAACAACAATTCCTATAGGAATAATTTTGGTAGTAACAACAATTATAGGCCTATCCTCCTAATAATGGCAATACCTATGGAAACTCCTACAACAATACTAGAAGTGCCCCCTCTAAACTTGAATTCATGCTCAAATACTTTATTAGTAAACAAACCACTTTCAACAAGACTGTGGAGAAAAAGCTTTTGAATGTTGAGAAACATATTTCCTCTTTGTCTGAAGCACAGTCATCTTTGATTAATAAAATGGCCGCTAAACCTGAAACCTTGGAAAGTACCTTTGTTGCCACTCATGCCATACAAGTTACTATTGATGAAAATGTTAGACTATTAGCCAAACTTCATGCTAAGTGGGAAAGAGAAGCTAAAATTGCTAGAAACAATAGTGTGTGCACCATCACCACAACCAATATGGATGCCACTAAACCACAAGGAGTCCCTATTCCTCCTCCTACAATGCCTAAGCCCAATGAGTCTACTACTAGTGATGCTAAGTTTGATTTTGATCTTGATGGTTGCAATATTTCCGAAGTGATTATGTTCCTGCAAAAGCTTGCTAGAAGCCCTGATGCTAGTGATATGCATGTAACTTTCACCAAACACATTACATATGCTCTTATTAAAACTAAGGAAGAGAAGTTGAAACACAAAGCTTCTATTCCTAGGAAATTAGAAGATATTTAGGAACCCATTATTAATGTGCAAGTGAATGACTTTGATCTCAAAGCTTCATGTGACCTTGGTTCTAGTGTCTCTATTATGCCTAGAAAGATTTATGAAATGCTTGATTTGCCACCTTTGGAAGATTGTTTTTTGGATGTCCCACTTAATGATAATGCTAAGAAGAAACTCATGGGGATTATTAATGATGTTCTTATTATGGTTGACAATGCTATGTCCATGTTGATTTCTATGTTTTAGATGTTGAATACAATGCTTCTTGTCCTATCACTTTGGGAAGACCTTTTCTTAGAACTGTTGGTGCCATCATTGATATGAAACAAGGCACCATTAAATATCAATTTCCATTCAAGAAAGGTATTGGACACTTCCCCATGAGGAGAGAGAAGTTGCTTTTTGCTCCTATTTTGAAAGCAAGGTTTGATGTTAATGTTTCTTCATTTGAAAACACTTGATTCTTGCTTCTTGTGCCTAACTTAAAGGCGTTAAATAAAAGTACTTGTTGGGAGATAACCCAAGAGTTTTATTGAGTCTTAGAAGTTATTACTTCAGTAATGACCTCTCCTTATCCTTTTTGTTTTCTTTTTGTGCCAAGAATGACCTCTAATGAGAGGGAAGTAAGATTTGGGGAGTTGCTGTCCCGAAACAGATTTTTGTGCTCCACCGTAAAAATCCGTGAGGAATCTCTATAAGTCGGATTGAGCTGATATTTTATGAATAAACCCCTAGTATATTAGCTAAGTTTCGTTAGTCCAACACTTTTTGATTTGAGCAACAGAAGGTCTTCGACAAAATCGGTTTTTATCTGCTGGTCTGTTTTGATAGATTTCTGCCATTATTTGCATTTGCTTCTTATTGATTCCTTGTTGGGTTCTTTTTTTTGGGAAATTGAGCTTTTTGAGAGAATTGCTACAGTAGCTTGTGTTTTTAGTGAAAGTTTTGTTGTTCTAAAGCTAAAACCAAAGGTCTATTATCTTTTGAATACACTAATGTTGCTAATGAAGATTGTGTGAAGTTTTGTATGAAGGAAAAAATTAAGGTGTAGAGAGAGAATGATGTAATGAGATGAAGAATGGACAAAAGCTCAAGCTTGGGGATTCCACCCCGGTTTCACCCCAAGAAATATCCAAGAGGTACAAGTGTCAAAGCTTGGGGATGCCCAAGGCATCCCCTTCTTCATCAATAAAAAGCTCAGCTTTTTCTAGACACTTCGTTTTTATTGTTTCATGCACTATTGTGTTGTTCTTGGAGCGTCTTAGTTTTTGTCTGGTTTGCTTAGTTTGTTTAGTTTGCTTGAATAAAGTAGTTTGGACCCCCGTTCTCGCTGTGTTGTTTCAAATAAGATGATTGGTGTTGGAAAGGAGTAAAAAGTTCTTGCTTGAGTAGTACAAGAGGAACTTGCTTTGACTGTGACTTAGACTTTAGCATGTCATGCTAGGTGTTGTTTTGACCTTATGCTTAGTGATTATTACTATATCATGACTTGTTCCAAACAATTAGGATTGCTTAGTATGCCTTGAAAGAATCATGCATTGTTTTAGCATACAAAAGCATAGTATTGTGGTATTCTCCTTTGATGCTTTGTTTGGGTTGACTTGGAACATGCTCACACCATGTTATGACTATGAACAAGTCAACATAGCCTTTATGATCATTTAGTACTTGATTTGTAGTACCACTTTATGCTTTGATTAGTAATGTTTTGTCACTCTGCATGATTATGGCCATTATTGCTCTCTTAGTTGGTTGCTCCCAGTCTTTTGCTAGCCTCCACTTGTATGAGTAAGCTCTACTCATGCATCCAACTCCCAAGAAACCAAGTTATTACAAAGTGTCCACTATAAATTCCTATGCATGGTGTGTTACACCATTCCAAGTGTATTCTTGTTTTCATCTATCTTCCAATTAAAAAGTATTTTGTTATGTGGAAACTTAGTGATTAAAGCTCTCACAAACTTGATGGCACACTTTATTTTTCTTGCCCCTAATAAACTTGAACCATTGTGTCATCTATGTTGTATATGCTTGCACTTATACGTTGGAATTAGCAGAACCGTGCTGTCACGGGGAACGCTTTCAACATTGCACTTGTACTTTGTACACAGTTGATATCATGTTCTTTTGTCTATGGATGTCGCCGGTGTGAAATAAAAGGGGAGCTTGTAAATCCATGGAGTTATGTATGTGTGTTAGAGAAACGCCTGGGCCGCTAGCCTAAGCCATGCCTAATCATGGTGGAAACTTGCAGCATCACCATAATGACATCTATGAAGCTTTCTTCTTATAAAAAAAGAGACATATTGAGAAAACAGAGAAAAAAGCACCATATTCCCATGGTAAATAAGAAGATTGCTGAGATGCTCATTGTCTACCTGCCTTGTCATTTTGGTTATGGGATAGCTCATGTACCATGTGCAAGGGGTACCCCATTGGTGGTTCTTTATGATACACATGTACTTCTATGACAAGAACTTACAGGTGACTAAAGTTGAGTAGCATGAGGAGAGGCCCTCGTATTCAAGGGACATGATATTGCCAACTTATACTTTGTCAAGCATATACTCCATAGTTTGTTCATTATAACCTTAATCACTTCAAGATGCTTATGATAGGGGCAATGAGAGCGGAAAACTAACAAGTACCATAATTTTTGGAAGCTCTTTTTGAGACTTTAAATCCCTGCTTCCCTTTATGAAGGGCCTTTCTTCCACTTTTATATTGAGTCTCCACCTATCTTTAGGCACCAGTTAAGAGAGCATAGTTGCCATTCTTAGTTCTATGTGCATTGTCCCAAAACTTATTGATTGATGTATATTGTTGATATTGCTTGTTCTTGTGCTATTTGTATCTAGTCACTCTTATGAACTTTGAAGGTGTCCTATGCATCTATTTTTACTCCATGAGGGATAAGATGAATGCCACTATGCCATGTTTTCTGTATGTGAAACAAACAAACGTTTTTCAATGCATGTTATTCATGATCTTTGTTTGTAGCCTTTCATGTTGCATGCATAGTTACTTTTTATTACTATTAGAACTCCATCTTTCATGCTCATGTTTAGAGTTCTTTGATACCAGCTTTCAATGCTTGCAAATGGTTTGATCTTGATTTTGATGATGCATGTCACCTCAAAAATTATTCTTTTTATCACTTACCTACTCGAGGACGAGCAGGAGTTAAGCTTGGGGATGCTTGATACGTCGGAAATGTATCTATAACTTTTGATGTTCCATGCTTGTTTAGTATCTACTTTCCTTTGCTTTGTCTACACTTTGAGGTATTTTTATATGTTTTCTGGTACTAACCTATTAACAAGATGCCACAGTGTCAGTTGCCTGTTTTCTTCTGTTTTTGGTTCCAGAAAGGCAGAAAATCAATATTCTCATAATTGGACGGGACAAAAGCCAAAGTTAATATTTTACCGTGGGGAACACGGAGCCAGAAGACGAGACAGGGGAGCGCCTCGAGGGGGCCACACACCCTGGCTATGCAGCCAGGCCTGGCCCGCGCCTAGGGGGTGCAGCCGCCTCGGGCACCCCCTCGGCCTCCCTCTTTGCCTATAAGAAGCCCTCGATGCCTAAACCCTAAGTACCCGATCAATATTCCACAAAACCGTCTGTAGCCGCCACCACCATCGTCCCTAGATCGGGGGGATCTAAAGCTCTTCCCGACACCCTGCCAGAGGGGAGATCATCCCAGAGGCCTTCTTCTTCATCATGCCAGCCTCCGGTATGAAGCATGAGTAGTTCCAGCTTGGACTACGGGTCCATGTAGTAGCTAGATGGTTGTATCTCCTCCTTTGTGCTTTCATGTCTAGATCTTGTGAGCTCCGTACATGATCAAGATCTCATCTATTTGTAATCATGCACGTTGTGTTTGCGGGGATCCGATGGATATTGAGATTACTATGTCAGATTGATTAATGGTTTTGTCTTATTGATTTTATCATGTCTGTGTTGTTTGTGATCTTGCATGCTCTCCGTTGTTAGTAGCTATCTTGGCCAAGTAGTTGCTAGTGACTCCAAGAGGGGGTATTTATGCTCAATAGTGGGTTCATGCCTCTATTTAATCTAAGGGAAATGACAGAAATCTCTAAGGTTGTAAATGTGTTGTTGCCACTAGGGAGAAAACAACGGTCTCTTGTTCGTGGAACAAGTGGATTGTTTACCTTACACACTTTGCTTAAAGCAGTTGTCTGTTGCTTGCAACTTAATACTGGAGGGGGTTTGGATGATAACCCAAAGGTGGACTTCTAGTCATAAATGCAATTGGATGGCGGTCTATGTATCTTGTTGTATTGCCCAATCGAAACTCATAGGATCATGAATGTCTAGTATTGCATTGTTATGCCTTGCTCAGTCCTGTCAATTGCCCTGTTGTAATTTGTTTACCCAGCATGTCATGTTTGTTTATCGAAGTAGAACACCTCTAGTGAACTATGGACCCCGGTCCAATCTTTACCATTGATACATCTTCCACTGTTACTGTTTACTTGTTGCAAACCACTGATACGTCCAAAACGTATCTACTTTCCCGAACACTTTTGCTATTGTTTCTCCTCTAAACTTATGTGATTTGGATACAACTAACACAGACTGACGCTGTTTTCAACAGAATTACCTTGGTGTCTATTTTTGTGCAGAAAATCAACTATCAGGAAAAATCCCGGAAAATATGCCAAAAATTATATTTCGCCAGAAGACCCACAGAGCCAGAAGACGAAACGGAGTGGAGGCCTGGGGGGCTCACACCCCTACCAGGCGCGGGTGGGCCCTGCCCGCGCCTAGGGGGTGCGGCCACTCCAGGCACCCCCTCGGGCTCCCTCTTCGTCTATAAGTTACCCCTTGACCTAAAAACCGAGGGGTTTCGACGTTTTTCCAGAAAGAGTTCCGCTCCGCCGCCACCATCAGAAACCAAGATTCAGATCCAGAAACTCCGTTCTGGCATCCTGCCGGGACGGGGAATTTGGGGAGGATCATCGCCATCGTCATCACCAACGCATGTCCATCAACCATCGATGTTTCCCTCACCCATGAGTGAGTAATCCCCCGTTGTAGGCTATGGGGATGGTAGGGATTGGATCCGTTCTATCATGTAATCGAATAAGATTGTTAGGGCATAGGGCCTAGTATCTCTGTTAGTGCTATTTGACTTTGTTGCAACTTGTTGTGCTTAATGCTTGTCACTAGGGCCCGAGTGCCATGATCTCAAATCTGAACTTATTATTGAATCATTATGATAGTATTGTTTGTGATCTTATCTGCAAGTTGTGTACACATATCACTGTCCGGATCCAAAGGCCCCGAAGTGACAGAAATTGGGACAACCGGAGGGGATGGATGTGGTGTGAGGATCACATGTGTTCACGGAGTGTTAATGCTTTGCTCCGATGCTCTATTAAAAGGAGCACCTTAATTGCCAGTAGTTCCCTAGAAGCCCCGCTGCCATGGGCTGGCTGGATAGAAGATGTTGTGCAAGTTCTCATTGCGAGCACGTATGACTATATATGGAGCACATGCCTAGGATTGTTTAGTACTTGGATGCTTATTCTTATTTATCTGCAATGCCCTATATCTTGAAGTTACATGTTTAGACTCGTCCATGCAACGCCCGTCCATCCATCCCTATGCCTACCGCACTCATATCCTACTGTTTACTGCTACTGTTACTATTGCTCCTATTTTACTATTGTTGTTGCTTTGCTGTTGCTACTAGCAAACTGTTGCTACTGATAAACTTCAGTGAGCAAGAACTATTTCTAGGTGTAGCAGAATTGACAACTCAGTTGTTAAGGCTTGCAAGTATTCTTTGGATCCCCTTATGTCGAATCAATAAATTGGGTAGTATTACCCGCGAAGACTGTTGCGATCCCCTACACTTGTGGGTCATCAACCACCATTACCTTCCACACCATACAGTTAATCTTTTGTTACAGCAAACCGATGAGATTGACAACCTCACTGTTCATTGGGGCAAAGTCTTGAGTTTGTGTTGTGCAGGTCTCCAAGTTGCTAGCAACACCTTTGAGTCGTTTCCTTCCTCCTACTGGTTCGATAACCTCGGTTTCTTACTAAGGTAAAACTTGTTGCTGTGCTCATCATACCTTCCTCTTGGGGTCTCCCAACAAAGTGTTCATGCACTCATCACTGTCCAGCCACAGAACTTGAAGACATCCTCTGCAATCAAGCACATGTCTGCCTGTCTGAATCCCCAAACTACCGAACCCCCTTTCTTGATCAACTGGACGACCCAATTCAGGACGAAGGCGAACAGATATGTTGGCCATGACATTGCCAACTTCCTCCTGGCCACCACATCTGGCATCGACACATAACACAAAGGCAACATAGAGGTTGCGAACAGATCAGGGGACACAATCTTCTCCTACGGCACCAGAGATAATGTGTTCAGTTATAGGGGGAGAACTATACTTATAACACTAATCCTACCTACAACACATGGAAATCCTTGATGCAGCGCTGAGTTGATGTAGAAGTGCTTCGTTGAGAACCCCAAGAGCAAGGTATGAAGCAGCACATCAACAAGTTTTCCCTCGGCAAGAAACCGAGGTTATCGAACCATTAGAAGGAAGGAAACATCACACAGGTGTTGCAAGCAACATGGAAACCTGCACAACACAAACTCAAGACTTTGCCCCAACGAATCAGTGAGGTTGTCAAGCTCACCAGTTTGCTGTAACAAAGGATTAAACGTATGGTCTGGAAGGTGGTGATGGTTTGCAGCAAGTAAACAGTGGAAGATGTATCAATGGTAAAGATTGGACCGGGGTCCATAGTTCACTAGAGGTGCTCTCCTTAGATAAACAACATGGCATGAAGGGTAAACAAATTACAGCAGGGCAATTGAAAGAAACTGAGCAAGGCATAACAATGCAATACCAGACAAAAAGATCCTATGAGATTCGACTGGGCAATACAACAATATACATAGACCGCCATCCAACTGCATCTATGACTAGAAGTCCACCTTCAGGTTATCATCCGAACCCCCTCCAGTATTAAGTCGCAAGCAACAGACAACTGCTTTAAGAAAAGTGTGTAAGGTAAACAATCCACTTGTTCCATGAACAAGAGACTGTTGTTTTCTCCCTAGTGTCCACATCACGTCTACAACCGAAGAGATCTCTATCACTTCCCTTGGAAACTAGAGGCACGAACCGACTATCGAGCATAAATACCCCCTCTTGGAGTCACTAGCAACTACTTGGCCAAGATAGCTACTAACAACGGAGAGCATGCAAGATCACAAACAACACAGACATGATAGTATCAAATAGACAAAACCATTAATCAATCTGACATAGTAATCTCAATATCCATCTGTACAATCCCAGCATTTAGGAACTAACGAAGGGTAGATTTAGGAATTTGGAATGTTGCATGCATTCTTCTGTAAAAATGTGGGTAAATTTTTTGCCAAATAAAGACCTAAAGTGATCAAGGTTTCTTTCATACTTTGAGATTAGGTTTAGTCTTAAAGGATGATTGCTATAGACTTTGATATGATCTTTGAGGAATTAAGTGTTTGAAAAGTGAAATTGAATTTTAAACTTGAGAGAGTTTGAATTATAATTCAAATGAATTAGGAATGAGTTTTGAATCTTAATTTAATTAAGAGTTAAATATTACAACTTAAATTCTATCCAAAGAAAAACAATAAAGAATATGAAAACTTATTTCATATTATCAATATATAAACAAGTTACAAAATTGTAACTTATTGAAATCATCCACACACTTCACAAAAGCAAATAAATAAAGAATAAGAATATTCTTTATTAATAATAATGTAATCTTTATTATAGAAGAATAAAATTAAGATTACAAGATAATAAAATGAAAATTACAAAAATAATAAGAAGATTACATTGAATTATTCTACAACTATTCTATAAAAGAAAAACTAAACTACAATCTTCATCTTCAAATTTGTACCTACAAGATAAACATTAATAAAACAATAATAAGGTTAGAGTTAGTATTATTTTTTCTCTCAGACATGTCAGTGAAGTGCACTAGACAAATTCATCATTGAGAAATTTATAACAAGGGGCAAGTTTCACCAATATGAAAGAATCTATCTTTCATAAATTTTAAGCCAAAGGGTCAAATTGACAGCAAGGAGGGGCAAATTCACCAGCCAGGTAAAAGTAATTTTATCAAAGTAACTTCCAAGACCAAAGCATATCCACAAGTGCACAGCAAGCACACAGGCAGGACACACACCAACATGCATGTGATGTGCTGTCAGCCTCACGGCACAGCCCCAAACTCACAAAACCATTAGCACAGCCGTGAAGAGGCACTAGTGCATCTCTCCACTGCTTGCACAGAAGAACAACCAACTTAGACAGCAGCTTACCAAGCACATCATCTAAACCAAACCACCAAAGATCAACCAAACATCACCAGGATGGTGACATAAGGAGGGGGAAGGATCAGGTGGACAGCAAGGCCAAGTCTAAGAGCTAGGAGGAGCAGGCTAACTCAAGGACAAATCCAGGAGCTAGGAGGAGCAGGCTAGCTCAAGGTCAAGCACAGAAGCTCAGCAAAACAAGATCATCCTCACCACTTTACTCCACAAAAATCAGATTCTATGGTGAGTTTCATAAAACCTTCACATGATCTAATCATATCATCTAAACAGAAGCATGTGTTGTTTTATAAAACACACCCTCAGAAAGCACCCAAGTGGGGTGACTCCATCATAGGGATTTTTAACTCTAAAAGCAAACAACAAAGTACCAGGGTCCAGCCAGAGCTCAGAGCAACATCATTGCTCTGGTTGTCAAGCTATATATTACAATTCAAGCATAAATATAGCTATGATCTAATTTCTAGGCACATCCCTAAAGTAAGGGTAGCACCTTAGAAACAAATCTTTTGGATCCATAGAATGACCAAGCGTACTATCATTTTTCTCCAAGTTTTGATTCAAAAACAATAGCTGGTACCACTACCAGGACTATCTATATGAATCAACTAGATAAGGTCTGAATCCCTAAGCCTCAGACCCGCATCATTGGTCTTAGGGATTTCAGAAAAGAACATTTCCATTTATCTTTCAAAACCAATTTTGTCTTAAGCTTAAACCAACCCAATCAATGGATTAGAATCAAACTTGCGTGCCATACCAAAATGGTGTCACAAGAACAATTATATATGAATATGGATAAACATCCAATCATCACAGATTCAATAAATTAATCTATTAATCATTTTACTATCAGGAATCATAATGTTTATCTATACTGTTTGAGAACATGATGAACTCAAACCACATATTAATTTCTAAGCCAACAACACTAGGACAGTGAATTCTTCACATCATAACCATGAAATGATAGTGGAAGGTTACCAAGTCACTAACTTTACCAAGCATGGATTCCAAAGCAACTATACCATCTGAATCATATGCAAACCAAGCATAAAATCATCCAATAAGCCACCAGAACCATCATAGTTCATCTCAAGCAACAAGTCTCAGGCCAATAACCATTCAGCAAGTTTACAAACCATTCAGACATGATCTAATTCATCCAGTATATGAACAACCACAGGATAAGAACCCTAAATGGATAAAATATCCTAATCAGAACCAGCCAGTAACCAGAGAGGTCACTGCCCACATCCAGCATGGGATGAGCGAGCACAGGGAGCACAAGGGGGAGGAACAAAACTCACCAAAGGTCCTTGCTGGAGACTAGAAGAGGAAGCAGAGGGGCCGACGACCATGGCGGCATGGGGAGCACCCCAGAGGGGGCGCTGCGACCCATACGGCGCCACGACAGCGACCCTGACCACGCCTAGAGGCAAGGAGCATCACCACGACACGCGAAGGCGGTAGCAGCACGTGGATCCATGCCAATCCCCAAACCCTAGGGTTCGGGACGGCATCGATCCATCGTAGGAGAGCCCCAGGCTCGAATCCAGTTGGATAAAAAGGACAAGTGTCATCGACAACCCCCTGATGCACCACGGCGACGACCAGAATGGCCCACGGTAGCGGGAATCATCGTCGGCGGCATCGTCGGCCACGGGGTCGGGGTCAGAGGAGGAGAGGATGAGCTCGAGGGAGAGAGAGGCAGTGAGGAATGGGCTGAGTTGGGCCAAACCCTTCCGGGTGATTATTTTGTCTATGACTAATGGGCCACTAGGGCCCAATAAGTTTAAGCCAGCCCAGAAATCCTTTCAGGCATGTTTAAATTAAAAAGGAAAAGACCAAAATACCCCTGGACTTAATTAAATTCTATAAAATAAAATAAAAGTCCAAAAATTATATATATAATATTTTTGGATTCACAATAATCCACACTATCCAAATAAAATAAGATATAAAATTTTAGACATTTAAATTTTTATATGAATTTTGTAATTTATATATTCCTTATGGAATTTTACAAAATTATTGAAAGATGATAAAAATAAATAAAAATCACTTTCATTATATATTAATATTGTAGTATTTTTTAAAAAAATACTAAATAAATATTTAATAACAATTTTAATGAATAATTGATAATTCCTAAAAGAATTATTAAATCAATAAAAGTCAAATAAAAGGGAAATAAAATAAAATAATTCAATACATGTTATAAATATTAAAAAGTAATATTTATAAATGCTTTAAAAAGAACCTTATATAATAATAGGGTGAATGCATATCAAATTAAATAATGCATTACATTACTTGCATAATCATTTTGCTTCTTTAAATATTGTCCTTACCGGGCAATAATGATGTTTTTGTAGACATAGAAGCTCAAGGTCGAGTGCAAGCATCAGACTTCACTACCTTGCCATCACAAGGCAAGTTCATCACTTGCTCATGTCCTTTGAAGAGTCTTTATCAAAGTATTTGCAAATTGTGTGTTATTATATACGCTATAAAAGAAAGAAAATATTATTTTCACAAATAAAGAAATCATAGATATCATCCTAAGTGATGATATAATGGAGTAGAACTTAGGGTTCTAGTTGCAAACAATGATGATCAAGTAGGGACTTAATAACCCCTAACATCAGTGATTCTAGCGCCGTATATTACGCGTTAGCCATTAGATTTGGAATGGGACAGAGAAGTCAGCTGTATCTTCTTCCTCTCGCATGAAGCTGGATGTGCAGGTCGTGGCTGTTATCCTCGTAGTGTGCATATTAATTGGTAATTCGTAGAGGATATGCAGCATATGGGTGGGGACCCTCATCGTCCCACGATAGTTCTGGCATCTAACGGTTTGTACAAACCATTGTTGTAATCCATTATGTGGGCATGGTGTACACCAAGGAGGCATGCGAGGTCGCGAAGAGGGCAGTGATTAGCTTGACCAACTACTGGGCCCCACATCATGGAATTGTCGACGGGAAAGTATGCCCGGTTGTGCAACAAGGAGTTGATCTCTCATGGGTAAAGTAATGCACCTCTGCAGAGTGTAAGAACTGTAACTTGTTACTCCCTGTTCCGAGAAGGAGCTACGAACGCGGCAGGAAAGGAACTCCATGAAAGTTCTGGTCAACCTTTGAAGGCTGATTGTCATAGTTTTTCAAGAATAAAATCAATCTTTGAAGAAAGATTTACAAAAATTGCATAGTGCCAAGGATTTATAATCCGAGGTGGTAGTTAGAGGATCAAACTTCCCACCTTGCATATAATGAACTTGTTGGGTAACGCTATTACTCATTCTTTCCTTTGATCCCTTGCTTAGACTTTGAGGATCCCGAAGACGTGCCAATGTATACAGCCAAATGCCAAGAAGATGTATTCTACGAGGAACCTGATCTATCTAGAGGTGTTGAAGGAGTGGATTATGAAATCCGCTACGGTGTCGATGATAACGAGTCCAACTAAGTATCCCTAGTTAGTAGTAACCAACGGAGCCGAGCATCATGAACTCTATAGAATAAGCTGCTGAGCTCAACTCTTAGTCAGAGTTGCTACTTTTAAATTCCGCTAAACACTTCATATTTTGGTTTGTAAGTTGGATCTTTTGGAAGTCTTGAACTTCCGGTATTGAAATAATAATAAGGTGTGTATATTTGTAATATGGACCCGCAATGTTTCTGATGTACCACTCTGAGAGATGTGATATTTACAGAACAGTGTTCTGTGGATGTCATGTCAACGACTATAGTATACTACACATGCAGTGGTATGCTAGGTCACCGCACCATCGGGTCCCCACAAACACAACATGCATGATTACAAATAGATTAGATATTGATCATGAACGGAGCTCACAAGATCTATACATGAAAGCACAAGGAGGAGATACAACCATCTAGCTACTACATGGACCCATAGTCCAAGGTGGAACTACTCACGCTTCATACCGGAGAAGAAGGCCTCCGGGATGATCTCCCCTCCGGCAGGGTGCCGGGAAGAACTTTAGATCCCCCCGATCTAGGGATGACGGTGGCGGCGGCTACAGAAGGTTTCGTGGAGTTTTGATCGGGTTCCTAGGGTTTCTGTATCAGGGGATTCTTATAGGCGAAGAGTCGAGGCTGGGAGGCGACCAGGGAGGCCACACCCTGCCCAGGCGCGGGCTGGGCCCACCCGTTCCTAGGTTGGGTTTGGCCGCCCTGTGGCGCCTCTCCATCTCTCCTATGGACTTCGTGTCGCTCACGGTAAAATATTGACTTTGGCTTTTGTCCCGTCCAATATTGATTTTCTACCTTTCTGGAACCAAAAACAGAAGAAAACAGGCAACTGGCACCGTGGCAACTTGTTAATAGGTTAGTTCTAGAAAAGATATAAAACACCTCAAAGTGTAGACAAAGCAAAGCAAAGTAGATACTAAACAAGCATGGAGCATCAAAAATTATAGATACGTTTCCGAGGTATCAATCCTCACAGGATAGCATGAATAGTAACTTTCAAAATGCTCAGGTCCAGATCTAGAACACCAACTCATAGCTTAGAACTGTGAGCTAGAACATGGCAATATATCTAAGCTACAAGAGCTAGGGTTAGGTGTTTCTTACCACGGTCTTAATCTCGCCTGACAAGGACGACATGTCAAACATAGCCGAGGAGGAAGACTTTCCAGAGATGAGACCCACCGGAGTAGGAGGCGCCGCTTACCTCCTCGTCGGTGAGGAAGAGGATTTGGAGGGAGAGCTAGAAATTGGGGGAAATGGTGGCGGGGATTTTGGCGCCGGTGGAGGGACGGTGTAAATAGCCGCCGCGAATCGGCGGACGGTAACCCCAATTTCTCCCGTAGGATTTTGCAAGCTACCGCCATCCCTCCCTTGCACGAGCGCGTGCACCTTCTTTCCTCGCGAGCGCGAGAATAACTTGGCTCCGTGGATACGCCCGATTTCGGCGTTCCTCCAGGGCTAGGCTGAGGGGTGCTTTAAAACTCGTGTGATGCAAAGATTTCTTCCGCCGCGCGAAACCAAACACCCTTATTTCTTCCTGTCCGTACGAGAAACAGAGAAACAAGCAACCAAACACGCCCCTAGTCTGTCTATTGATGTTTTAGTACGTTCTGCACTATTAAGAAATGGATAGCCTTCCACACGTTGTAACACCCTCAGAATCGGACCTATGCAAGTTTTAGCGAAACCCGCCAAACCCGCATAGAAACGATTCAAAGGTGCCCACCAGGCACTTTCGTGCGGGTGGAGAACGAAGTAATAACATTACACAACAGTCCTCGATGGGACCCACAGAACAGGTACGTATATAACAGCGACTCCATGAGTCAAGAATACAGATATAATATACAAAGATCCAAATCACCTTGAAAAATGATACAGCGCCCGACTAGGGACAAGATGCAAATGGGGCTAAGAGCCCTGAAGAATAACCAATGGCGTCCATAACCCTGCCCAGGCCAAGCCGGAAGGGTAACCCTGCTAACGACGTCGATCTCAAAACCTGCTTAAACAAAAGGGGTGCCGACAAAGGGCAAAGGAGAAAGAGGAGCGTCAGTACTGAGGCCAGTACACGGCGAGACTAGAATTCGGCGATCCTCGCCTACATAGGTATGGTGGACTGAAGCGGCAGCGGCAGCATGCACTAAACAACCTATAGAGACTCGATACAACTGGCGGCAATCAGAGAGGGGAAAGAGAGACCTATTCGGAACCAACCTGATACTACCACCAAACAAACCCATCCTGGCGTTTCCCCCTCGAGACCAAACGGGGAAGTCAACCGAGGAACTCACACAGTTGGCAATTTTATTTATTCGGTTATCGTTGCAGCAATTACTAGTCAGGTATAGATAATCATCCTGATAAAATAAGCAGTGGGTCATTTTAGTTAACCATTCCGTTATAGTTAAAACACTTACTAATCAGATACAATTAGCATGAGATAACCCAAAACCCAGCAGTTGTCGGTACTTTTATTTAGCCATTCCGTGGTAGTTGCAATACTTACTAGTCAGGTACAATGGTCGCAAGCGACACTCCAAGCAAGCAATTGTGGCAGCATTAATTAGCCATTCCGTTATAGTGAAGCTGATTACTAGTCATTATAAAGTCAAGTTTAGAGCAATAAACTTTAGTTATGCTTGTCTATGGTCGAGATACTGTGCTCCAAGTCGTCCATAACCGCGGACACGGCTTTCAGAAAGTTTTAACCCGGCCGGGGTGCACAAATAGCAACACACACACGATCAACCTCGGAAAAACCAAATCAAAACCCAACGAGGTCTTCACGACAAAGCAATCACAGGATTCAGAAATATTTCAGGGGGCCACCCCTTGGAGTACACCCGCAACGAAGTAAGCAAGCTCCGAGACGGACTCAAGGTTTGCGTCAGTGGCTGTAAACGACAGCAGATCCCCAAACGGGGACTGTCGATACCGCGAAAACACTCCGCTTCCAAAACAGTACAGCGTGCTCCTCACACAATCGTAAATAAAGCAGTAAAGCATGGCATAGGTACAGGATAGTAAATAAAACCTCAAACTAGTTGTGGCCCCAAGAAATAAGACTGAATCAAGCTCTGGCTAAGGGGGGCCCATACTCCCCATATGTGGATAGCGCGATAAAACAAGGAACAGGTATCAAGTACTCGGGGTCCTACGGGACACAAGTGGGCGTTCGGAAACCAAATGTTATCTATCACCCACCGATGCCTCTGCTTACTTACTTCAATTTTAGTTGTTAAACAGGAATTAAAGTGAACGAAAAGTAAAGCCGAGATCATCTCCAACATCCAACATGTGGCAATACATCAACAACTGTGGCATATGACGACGCGCAACAGCACTTGAGCAAGCGACTACGACACGCAAGTCCAACTATCTACCAAACAACAGGTAATAGGATGTGGCCAAGGCAATATACGGCTGCAAGGGATAGTACGGGTACGGAAACCAGAGCATCGCAACACAGGTAGCAATAGATCAACAGGAGGGAATAAATACTATAAAAGGAAGATAGGTAGAAAGAGGGAGATGCTCGCCTGAAAACATTGCCGAAGGTTCATCCGAAGATCGGGGCGAAGCTCACATCAACTCAACGGCCTTATCCGCGAAGAAGCAAAACAATTGAGGGGTCTCGACGGTCTTGGGGATTCCGGGGTTCGGGGTCGGTCTCAGGGTCCAGGGTTCGACGGGTTCGGTCTCGACGGAAGCGTTCTCGGATAGCGGAGTAGATCGTGGCGCATCTGCGGAGGAGAGCTTGGTTCGGTGTCGGGGCGCATCGAACTCGCCCTGGTCGGTGTCGATCTTGTCGGGCCCGCGTATCAGGTCGGTCCTGGCGTTCAGAAGTAGAACTCGTCGTCCTTGTGGCGATCTTGGCGTCCTTCCGGTTCGGATTTTGGCGTCCGAGGTAGTACTTGGCGTTCCGGATCGGGTCGATCCTGTCGATGAGAAGAGCTTGGCATCTAGGTTCTCGGCGAACTTGGCGTATACGCATCGGCGATCTTGGCGTTCCGGATCGGTCTCGGGTCCATGAAGCAGATCTTGGCGATCCAAAGGGTGCGGGGTCCGGAAGAACTTGGTTCGGCATCGGAGTCGGGGTACTCGTTCATCCTTGATTCCCCAAGGTTGTTGTCCCACGAACAGACGGTAGACGAGATTGCGCGACAACATCTTCACATGAGTGCCAACACGAGGCAAACTCACCAGACCATCGATCCCAACACTGTCATGAAAACACATCAGCGTACACAGACCACTTAACACCACCAGATACCAAAGGTGCACACTAGCAGGAGCATGTGCGCTGGCGATTAACGGCAGCCACGGTTGCTGCAGACGAGTCGACAGCCCGCGGGCCGGACGCGGGCCGACGGAGAGGAGGCCCCCAGGCGGCGGTAGAGCACGGGGAGGAGGCGGCTAGGGTCGGGTCGGGCTCGGCCGGGCGGCCGCGGCTCGGGGACGACCGGGGCGAGCAGCGGAGGCGGAGATGGTGGCCTGCGCGGGGTGGGCCGACGGAGGCGAGGGGGATGGCGGCGGCGGGAGGATGGGGCAGTGGCCGGCGAGGACGCGCGGCCGGGGTGGGGACGACGCGGCCGGAGCGCAGACCGGCGGGGCGCAGACGCGGAGGCGGGCTCGCGAGGTGCAGACGGCGCGGGGTCGGGTCGATGGCGCGGCTCGGGGAACGGCGCGGAGGTGCGGCCCCGGCGCAGGCGAGGGGCGAGGTGGACGGGGAGGTGGTCGCGGCGGCGGGCGGCGCGCGCCAGGGAGAGAGGGCGCCGGAGCAGGCTCGCTGGGAGGGCGGAGCTCCGCAGGCGGCGGCGGGCTGCAGACGGAGGCGGAGGAGGGGAAGGCGGGGCAGGCGAGCAAGGACGGTGGAGCGGCGAGGGG
This sequence comes from Avena sativa, assembly GCA_916181665.1. Taxonomy (NCBI): domain Eukaryota; kingdom Viridiplantae; phylum Streptophyta; class Magnoliopsida; order Poales; family Poaceae; genus Avena; species Avena sativa. The sequence goes on along the minus strand of OV702279.1, from coordinate 375,550,560 downwards.
GACGCCTGGCGCGGTCGGGTTGCAGAGGGGAGGAAGAGGGGGCTGCTGAGAGACGAGCGCGAGGTAGAAGGGAGGCGGGGGCGGTTCGATCGGGGGGAGGCGGAACTGGGGAGGGTAGCAGGGCGTGGGTGGCGTGCTGGGGGCGGGGCCCGCGTGCAGGGAGGGGTGGGCCTGGCGGTTGACCGCAGGGAGAGATGGGGCGCGGGCCCAGCGGCCAGGGAGGGTGTGGTTTGAGTGGTGGGGAGGGTGTGCGCGCGCTGTGTGCGTGTGTCTGTGTGGGGGGTGGGTTTAGAGGGAGAGGGAGAGGGGTGGCTAGGTGGCAAAGTTTGATAGGCTAGGGGAAGGGGAGAGGTGACGTGGCGCGACGGGGTTGGCCGGGGTGAGGTGGAGGCTGGGTGTGGGTAGGGTTTTAGGTAGCTGTAGGATTTGTCTGGTGGACCGATTTAAAAATGGGGATGGTCGTTCGGGTCGATTCGGCCCGTTCGGCTGCCCCCGCTAAAACAATTAAACTTTTTATTTGTTTTAAACGGGCCGTATGCAAACCGATAGCGGCCAAAATAATTAATCCGCAGAACCGGGCTTTGCGTTTGAATAAAGATGGGGAGTTTTAGAAAACAAAACGGGCTTGCGAAAAATAGTTTTATGCGAACAATGCATGAGGATGACGATGCAATGCACAAATTCAACGCGATTTTCTAGTAGTGGTTTTGCGGGATGCCACACACGTGCAGAGGGAAGGCCACACAAACCCCAACTCGCGTTAGGGTGTCTTTTCCTCTTGTTGGCGGTTGTCGGCGTTGAGAACCTTTCCCCAATCTTCACCCCGACCAGCTGATCGAGTTCGGGCTAAGCTAGTGGCAATCGCGTATCGCTTCTCGGTCTTGACTCACGGTGGTGGTCGGGGACAAAGGGTTTAGGCTTTCGTGTTGGCGGTGTTCGGATGCATCTATGGCGGATAAGGGCTCGAGTTCTTCGAGCGGCGACATGCTGGAGATGATGAAAAGGTTGGGGATCTGTGAGGAGGATCAGGATGATGTAGTCTTCGAAGAGGAAGGGCCGCCACCGATGGAGGCGACCTGATGGTTGGACATTGCTAAAGTTCATAATGAAGGATAATACTCGAGCTTTTGGTTCTTCAAAATATGAGGTCGGCGTGGGATCTGGCTCAGGAGGTGAAAACAAAATCTCTAGAGGGCAATCTACACATTTTTCAATTTTCTTGTCTAGGTGACTGGGAGAGGGTGATGTAAGGAGGACCATGGCAGTTTCGCGGGAACCCGGTGATGATTTCCCCTTATGATGGCTTTACTAAACCTTCTCTGGTTGAATTATTTCATATTGATGTTTGGATCCAAATCAACGACCTTCCTATGGGGTACGCACAAATGGTGAAATCTCTTGCATATAAATTTGGAGAATGGATTGCGACTGAACCAATATTGACTGATTTCGAGGGCAATTTTTATAGATCTAGGGTTAGGATGGATGTCAGGAAACCACTGAAATTAGTGTCGTCGTTGATAAGAATTGGGAAGAGGGAGATATTCTTAGTGAAGTATAAAAATATACCCAACTGGTGTCAGGTTTGCGGTCACTTGGGACATGAATTCAAGGACCATGGTGATAGGATGCATGCACCTGAGAAACTTATTTTTAAAGACTTAAGGGCTAATGGAGAATCCGTCCGAGGGATCGACCCTCACGTGGAAGAGGTGGATGGCGAGGTTCTGCAAGAGGAGGACGGTACGCAGGTCGGGGATTGAATGGTCGGTTTGGTTCAGAAAACAAAGAACAGTCAGATGGTACGTTTTCTGAAAATCTTATGGAAGAAGATGCAGACGAACCGAGCAACAAAGACACAATAGTGGCCCAGGTGTCCCAGCAGCCTGACGTTCTGATGGCTAATGCTAATTCTGAGACTGATATTGTTCCAGTAGATACACCAGGCAAGGTGGGAGCAATGATAAATCGGTTTGAGCCATTGGCACCGCTTAGTCCAATTCCACCGAGGGATCCAAAGAGACCAAGGACAGGAGAAGAAGGGAACACCTCTGAAAACAAAGGATCGGCGGGCTCCAGTGAGGAGCGATGTCGGGATCAATGAGGATCTTAGGCAAGAACTGTCGAGGTTTGGGGAATGACCCGGCAGTTCGGGCGCTCCAAAAGCGAAGCAACCCCAATGTGGTGTTTTTGTCGGAGACACATTTGGACCGCTATCCGGCAGACTGTTTATGTAGGCGTTTAAAGATGGTCTTTAAAATTGTCAGTCCTAGCAACAGACGGAGTGGTGGTGTTCTTATGTTTTGGAAGAGGGAATTGAATATTCAACAACTTTACTGTGACCCTAAATATATTGATGTGCGTGTTATTGAAAGTCCTAATAAAATATGGAGACTCACTGGAATTTATGGAGAGCCAAGGTGGGAGGATAAATATAAAAGGTGGGACAATATTAAAGACCTCAATAATCAGTATGATCTATCGTGGGCGGTCATTGGATATTTTAGTGAGATACTTTTCTCACATGAAAAAGAGGGAGGCAATCCCCGGCCACAACCATACATGCAAGCATTCCGAGATGTTCTTTCGCAATGTGCTCTCAGTGATTTAGGATTTGTGAGGGATCCTTTCACTTGGAAAAGGGGGAATATTAGAGAGCGCCTTGATCGTGTTGTTATAAATAATGATGGCGGAATATGCATCCGGGTGCAGAGGTTCAGCATATGGATTTTGCCTGTTTAAACCATAGACCAATTTATATTGATACTGATCGTTCTTATGCTAGTATATATCCATGGCAGAATAAAGTTCCATGGTTTGAAGGGAAGTGGTTGTAGGAAAAAGAATTTTGTGAGGTAGTACAGAAGGCATGGGATGGGGCTAACGCAGAAGTTCTGTACGTAGGGGTGTTAGCTAAACTCAACCATATGCACAAGTCGTTACATCATTGGGATCACGGTATTCTTAAGAGGTCGAAGCAATGGCTACATACAACTCAACGTGAGTTTGATAAGGCGATGAATGGGCCTATGACCATAGATAATCAGGAAAAGGCAAAGGAGATGGCTGATCTGATTGAAATGTTGCTCGAGCAGGAGGAAATTCAGTGGCTTCAACGATCTCGTGCTAATTGGCTGAGACAGGGAGATAGAATTACTGCTTTTCCCCACTAGTTTGCTTCGGAACGACGCAAGAAAAACTTGATTAAAAAATTAAGGGATAACAATAATGACTGGATAGAAGGTACCGATTCGCTTAAACCCCTTATTCATCACTATTTTGCTAATCTCTTCACTTCGTAGGTGCAAGTGACGGATCCAGATCTCCTAGCTAAGGTGCAAACTAAGGTGACATAGGAGATGAACGCTAAACTTTCGGCACCATACGCTCAAGAGGATGTGAAGAAAACAATGTTTAGTATTGGAGACTATAAGGCCCCGGGTCCAGATGGTCTTCATGCGGTGTTCTACAAAAAATTCTGGGATATTTGTGGTGACGAGATTACTACTGAGATCCTCCATGCGATGGACAACGGGATTATACTTGAAGGATGGAACGACACCACTATGGTTCTTATTCCCAAGGTGGACAACCCAGAGTCTATTACTCAGTTTCGCCCTATTAGCTTATGCAATGTTATTTATAAAATCATCTAAAAATGTTGGCTATCCGTTTGAAGGCTATCCTCCCAGAAATAATCTCCCCTACTCAAAGTGCATTTGTGCCTAGTCGGCTCATCACTGACAATGTTCTGGTGACATATGAATGTGTACATTCCATTAAGAAGAAGAGATCAGGCTCCTCTGGTGCATGTGTAGTAAAATTGGATATGCACAAGGCCTATGACAGGGTTGAGTGGGTTTTCCTGGAAAATATGATGAGAAAGTTGGGGTTTGAAGAAAGGTGGATCTTGTTGATGATGGCTTGTGTTAGCTCCGTTAAGTATCAGGTTCGCTTTAATTTCGAAGAAACGGAGATGTTCTCTCCAACCAGAGGGCTTCGGCAAGAGGATCCTCTCCCCCCATACCTATTCCTTTTATGTGCAAAAGGTTTATCTAGTCTCTTGTAGTTTGAAGAAGAAGTTGGTGACATTGATGGGATTATGGTGTACAGAAATGCACCGTCGGTTTCACACTTATTATTCGCTGATGATTCCTTAATTCTCACGAAGGCAGATTTGAACAATGCAACTTCCCTACAACAAGTTCTGGATACCTACTGTCCAAACTTGGGGCAATTGGTGAGTTTGGTTAAATCAAGTATTTTCTTTTCCCCTAATGCTCATGTGTTGGTGAAAGCGGATATTTATGAAACCCTTCATATTGATACAGAAGCTCTCTCAGACAAATATCTGGGTTTACCTGCTTTAGTAGGGGCAGATAGGAGTGATTGTTTTCTTCACCTTATTGAGAGGATCGTTCTGAGGATAAATAGTTGGAAGGAAAAAATTGCTATCAATAGGAGAAAAGGAGATCCTTATTAGAGCTGTGGCTCAGGCTATTTCGGTATATGCAATGTATGTGTCTCTTATTTCTATTGGAGTTTGTAAAAGAATGACAGATGCCATTTCTCAAGTTTGGTGGGGGTGATGGTAATAGTAAGAATATGCACTGGTTTGCGTGGTGGAAATTGTGCTATCCAAAAGTTTAAGGAGGTATGGGCTTTCAGGACTTCCATTCTTTCAATCTAGCTATGTTAGCAAAGCAAGAATGTAGACTTATTAACACTCCAAATTCTTTGTGTGTCGGGGTGCTACGCGCTAAATATTATCCTCATGGTGATATCATGAAAGCTGGTCCGAAAACTGGTTCAAGTTTTACTTGGCAGAGTATTTTAGCCGGTTTGACAACTTCCAAAAGGGGTTACATCTGGAGGGTCGGCACCGGAGAAAACGTAAATATTTACTCGGACCCATGGATTCCCTCAAGTCCAGATAGAAGAATTATTTCATCAAGAGGAGAAGTGATGTACACTAAAGTCTCAGAATTGATCAATCCTTATACAGGAACATGGGATGAACAACTCTTACGTGGGCTCTTTTGTTCGCTGGATGTGAACCGCATCCTTGAGATCCCACTTAACAATCATTGCTTTGATGATTTTATTGCATGGAACATCACTAAGCATGGAAGGTACACTGTCAAATGGAAACATAGCTTTGGTCCCTCGGCAAACCAACTTGCACCACCTAGCACTTTAGCAAATAACCCAGTCTGGAAGGCTACATGGCAGCGGAAAGTTCCTAGTAAAATTAAAAAAAAATATGGTGTGCACTCCACGGCATTCTTCCACTCAAAGCTATCCTGGCAAATCGCCACATCGGCTCCAGTGGTGAGTGCCCCATCTGTAATCAGGCGGCAGAAGATATTTTCCACCTTCTGTTTAGTTGCCCTACGGCTCAAGCTATGTGGACTTCTCTTGGTATTAGTCAAATGATGGAAGAGGCGATGGTTGTTGATCATTTTGGTTCTGCGGTTCTTGAGTTTTTTCTCAGGAAGGATGACGAGCCTCTTCCTAGTTACGATTTGGGCCCGAAGGAAACAATTGCAGTTGCATCATGATATTTATGGTCGATTCGAAGACGGCGCACATACAATGAGCAAGTCCCTCCAATTTTCAAATGTAGAATGTCTATCTTGGCGTTAGTATATAATTCCTCTAAAGCTCTAAAGAAGCCAGACATCTCATGTCCAAGTTGGAGTAGACCAAATTCTAGAGAGGTAAAGCTAAACGTTGATGGAAGTTATCATGCTGATTTTCATACAGATTCGATCGGTGTTGTTCTTAGAGATTCTGCTAGGAGCTTTATTGCTGCATCCACCCTATTCCTACCGAATATTGCCTCGGCAACAGCAGTAGAAGCACTTGCGATGAGAGAAGGGCTTTCTTTGGCTAATAGGATGGGTTATAACAACGTCTCTGCTGAATCAGACTCCACTGAAATTATCCAAGCTTGCACGGATGAAGAATCGTGGTGGGACGAGTCTGCAGCAGTTTATGCAGATTGTATTGACCTGGTGGCGCTTATTGGCAACGTCAAATTCCATCATTGTCCGAGGGAAACAAATGAGGTGGCTCATGCACTAGCTAGGGCTTGTTTTAATGATAAAAATTCTTGTAATTGGGTCGATGAACCCTTTTGTTTCATTTTACAAACTCTTGTAAACGGTGTATCAATTGTCTGAGGGGCTGCAAGTTTCAGACGCACTCTTTTTCCTTACCAGGATACCCAAGGGGACTGAAAGGTTTTAATGAGGCGGCTTGCATGACTAATATATATTGTTTCAGAAAAAATGGATACCTTTTTTTTGTACGGTAGGAACCCGCTTCGGATAAAAAGGCAGACAACGAAAGGGCGGGCATATTGAGCAAGACTACATTTAGCTTGCACAGTACAAACCCGCTTTCTATCTACTCCATTCGTCCATTTAAAAAAAATCTACTTTATCCGTTTTAAAATAAAAGATGTTTAAGCTTTTTTTAAATAGGAGTAGTATTTTAGAAATATGCAATATTTTAGAACGGAGAGAGTATATATACGTATGCGGTTCTCTGAATTTATCCACCTGATGTTTAGACGGCCTACATAGCTAGATCCTTCACTAGTACACGAAGAATGAGCTGAGCTGAAAGCAGAAGTGCTTTTAGACTCTGAGGTCTGAGCCATCATTAGTTGGAGTATCATCTTCGCCAGCTGCTTGACAGGATTCTGTCACTGCATAATCGGCTGGCAGGAATCCAAAATTTGGAACCGAAAAGCTGTGTGCCTGTGTTGGGGTCCGTATTCTTTATGGGTATCCACTATGTGCAAAAAACCACACTTTAAAGTTCTATGTGGCAATGCTTGTAGTCTACTTTATAGTGGAACAAAGTTCACCTTATACATAGATAATGCAGTTGAGGAGCTGGGAATCCACTGTGGAAATGGAATCCAGGGCTATCTGCGCTCGTCGCAATGCTGCGGATTCAAAGCCAGGGCTGCATTCTTTCCCTGAAAGGGGGACGGTGCTCGTCTATCTTTCTTCAGAATGTACGTGGACGACACACACCACATGCAAATTAAGTGTGTAAAACCAAGCAAAGTGGACCGATTTTTTCAACATAGCGGATGTATTTCCGGGAACCCCAAAATTATTGTCCAGTAGTGTACACAATTAACAACTCAAGCTGCAAAACTTTGAGGCAGATGTGAAATCGCTATAGTATAATGATGGTGCATAACACAGATACCTGCCCCCGACTTGCCGGCTTAATAAAGCTGGACACGCAAAAATTTACCGGCAGAGCCTAGTTGTTCATCCATGCCAATGTTGAACTACTACTCAACGCGAAGCTTTGCCACCAGGCTTCTTCCCCCGCATGCCTCCTTTCTTCTGGCCACCACCACCACCACCAGCAGCGGCGGCGCCCTTCTTCCCCTTGCCGCCCTTGGCGCCACCCTTGCCCTTGCCGCCCTTCCCCTTCTTCTCAGCCCTCTTGTCCTTCTTCATCCGCGGGTCAACCAGCACCTTCCCCTTCCCAACCCTGACCTGGACGCCCTTCTTGGCGACCACGTACTCCTTCTTGGGTCTCTGTGTCGACACCGCCTTCCTGTAGATCTTGTCGATCATCTTCGCCTTGGACTGCTCGTTGATGTCGCTCTGGTCCGCCACGACGTCCGCCTTCTGCCGCGCCTTCTCCAGCTTCTTCGCGGCGACACGCTTCTTGCGGGCCTTGGCCTCCGCCACCTTCTTGGACGGCCGGGCGTCAATCTCCCTGAACTGGGCCTTCATGGCAGCTACCTCCTCTTTCGTTATAGGTTTCATAGCCTGGGTGTGCCTCTTCTCGTCTTCGACAAACCATTTGGGCAGGCCTTCGTCATCAAACATGTACCTGTTGTAGGCGTCGTCTAGTATCTGCTCCCTCTGCTTCTTCCTCAGCATCTTCTGCGCGTAGGCCAGCACTTCAGCCTTCTGGTCATCGTCCAGGTCCTCCTCTGGTTCTGACTCGTCGGAAGATGAGTCCGAGTCATCTTCAGTTCGAACTGGTTCTGCTGGTACCATCTCAATATCATCTTGCTGCAACCGCTTTCCTGAATCCATCTGTGCTTTAGCTGGTTTCTCCTTTCCTGAATCTATCTGTGCTTTAACCGGCTTCTCCTTCTTTGCCAAATCCATCTTCTTATTCAAGTTCTTACGCGGCTTCTCTCTTTCATCTTCACTGTCACTCCGCTCAGCTAGGCCAGTTCCTGCTCCTGCAAACACATCCTGACTGAACCACTGCTTTACAATCTGATCCTTTGTTGGCTTCTCTGTGTCTAGACGTAATAAAAGCGGGTTGGCCTCTTCATCTTCATCTTCACCTTCATCAGAACCTTCATCATCCATGTCAATGTCATCATCACCATCATCTTCGCCACCTCCCTATCAATCGTTACATAATAAGAACATTCATTGTCATCAGTTATTTAATTGTTTTTCTTATAAAGAACAAAGCAAGTTCAGCCCACTGGCCACTGCAAAAATGCCGGGTTTCAAATGTAATGAGAAATATTCATGTTGATTAAGGTAAGAAAGTACCTCTAACAAATCTGCATCAGCATCAGGATTGATTCGCTTGGCACGTTTGCGTTCTTGTTTTACTTCTCCACCTTTTTTCGTCACAAAACGCTCATAAGCTTCATCAAGCATCTCCTCAAGTTGAGCGTCATACCTGGTTTGAAAGACGCATTGTTACATATCTCTGGGATTTTCAGTAAATTTCGAAAATGGTGAGAATTTACGACTGAACTATTGTATCATATTTTTTTGTGGGTGTCTGAGAAATTTACCTCTGTTGTTCTTCATCAGAATCCATTTCCACATCAGAGTCTTCATGAGTTCGAGTCTCTTCATTCTCACTGTCTCCAGAGCCATCTTCCACATTAAACTCTGCCGACTCAACAGCTTTAAGTTCTTTTCCACCCTAGAAAGAAGCATATATCACTCAGTTCACAAGCAAACACTAACAAAGTGATACCATACCAGGAAACTTGGGAGATATCCCATTTGAACCAAATTTACCATTCCAAGTGTGTTTAACTAATGGTGATAAGGGCTAGATGACTACAGAAAAATTCTGAGAGCAAGAGTGTTTCATTTTCCAAGGTGCACAAGGCAAAGATAGAAATATAGGACTACGGAAACAGCAAAATACCTTGATAGCATTAATAGAGAACAAGTCAGGATCGCCATATCCTTCTTCTGTAGCATCGATTTGCATTCCTGTTGCCTTGCGCGCTTTATCCTGGAATGAAGAAACTTGATATATTAGCACACAATTCATATCAACTTCACAGGAAGCAAATGCTAGATTATATTTGATAATGGAAGTACCTTTGCACGACGTCTTGATTGACGCTTCTTTTCTTGCCTTTTCTTTCTGTCAATGACACTGGTCAGTTCTTCCATTTCCTCTAGAAGTTGGTCATCATCTATGACCTTAGTCTCTGTCATGGTACGATCAGCCTTTGGTACAACATGTGAAGATGACGACAGCGCTTTCCTTATGCGTATACGCCACCTAACATAATTGTACATCAGTTTCATGAGTTTGAAAGGATCAACCTTAAAACATGCCAAACGATTAGTAAATAGACGTGCTTGGATAATCATAATCTAGAAATAAACTTACTGAGAGAATATAATAGGAAAAATATACTTACTTCAATAAATGCTTGAAGCTATTTTTATCCAGCACACGTAGATCATCACAAAGGGTTTTTATCTGGTACACAGAATAATTTACAATCAGCCAGCTTTATAACTAAAGATAGAATACAAGTTTAGGCAGCAGGCATATGGAGCAGTAAAAGCATTATGCCACTACCTCATCTGTAGTAATCTCGTGATTCTTGATAGGCACAGATGCTGGATCATCAAATGAAATTTTCGTAAAAGAACCAAGAAATTCCAGTGGTGTCTGGGCCTCAGAAAATATAAAATCTGATGCCAGACCAACTTTCACCAACACCGTGACTCCGTCCTCATACCTGCACAAAGCATATACAATAGGAACTTAGAGAAGTGGATCTCCCACTGAACTGGACTATATAATTCGAAATTTGGAAGTATGGTACAGATAAAGAACCAGTATGTTAAGCTAATTGCAGTTCTTCTTTACCACTTAAAACAGCACAAAAGGGCAAAGTTATCAGGGTAAAATTTCAACTGCCTAGCTGCTTATTTGACTAACAATAGAATTAGCAAAAGGTAGTTTACAGAAGGTACAAAACTGCAATATGGAATGTTACACTCAGTGTGAGAAGTGAACAAGACATGCAGGATCTGAATACAAATATATACTACTCAACTGTGTGGAGGTCTTGTGGACACTTACAAATGCACCAATATAACCGGTGGCTGTATTAAATGTTCCATCGTGAACATGATGTGACACTTTCTGGGGTTTAACCAATAAACGTACTCCCTCCGGTCCATATTAATAGCCTCAACTTTGTCTACATACGAATGCATCTAGTCCAAATACTTAACTAGATAGATATGAATCTAGATAAAGTTCAGGCCATTAGTATGGAGCGGAGGAAGTAGTAAAATTATAGAACTAGCAAAAGCTTAATGTTCTCTAAATCCTGTATAGTTGAACCATGCATGCTTGCATATAGTACAAGGCACAGAAATACAAATGAACTGTTGCAGCATAACTCTCATTCCTGGCACATGTTCAGAAGTACAAAAAACAGTAGTACAAAAATTCAAAAGGAACAGTCAAACTCCAGCGACGATGTAAGAAAGCATACTTACCCTTCACGGTGTCTTTTGTCCTTTTTAGTACTAAGTACATCCCTCGGCTGTAGAACCCAGAAAAAATGTAACATTAAGGGGATGCTAACACATAAACAAGAGAAGTCGAGCAGGTAAATGGGACAACTGCGTCAACCTACCATCCTCTTCTCATTTTCCACACCGAATAAGTGCTTGATATCAAGAAGCTCTGGTTGAATCTTGGCAGGGGCTTTGTATTTCAGACAGATAATATAAATTTCAGCAGATGTGCCACGACTCGCTTGAGGTTTGGTCACCTCGACCTTCTCAAATAGCTGCAAATGGGTATATTTGATGCATCAACGCTCTACTATAAATAAAAGAAGTAACAGAACAAACACTTGAGAAAACGTAGGATCTCACACCTGTTTGAGACAGAACATGATAGCATTGTAATCTTGAGACCTGAAGACCTGTTGAAGAAGAAGAAGAAGAAGAAACAGCGCATTTTACATGTGCAGTTCACATAGGGGAAATCGTTCTCTGTGCATTTGATGGAGATATATTTCCTAACGGATTTAACGATACTGAAGTTTTCTTACCTTGGTGATGAAGGCGCCCTTGGGGGCGAGGAAGTAGGTGGCGAGGCGGACGGCGTCGATGACGAGAGCGGACTGCGTGGTGGCCTCCTGCGCCCAGGCACCGCCGACGTTGGGCGAGCCGTCGTGGAGGACGACGTCGAAGGCGGCGACGCCCTTGGAGTCCATGAGCTTCCGCACGGAGGAGCGGCACTTGGAGGTGGTGATGTCCTCCGTGAGGGAGTGCGCGCCGCGGATGGGGCGGATGGGCACGAGGTCGACCCCGACGACGAAGGCGCCGACGGGGGCATGGTTGACGGCCACCTGGACCCACCCGCCGGGGGCCGCGCAGAGGTCGAGCACGGCGCGCGCAGTCGGGAGGAACCGGAACCGCGCGTCCAGCTGCAGCAGCTTGAACGCCGCTCGACTCCGGTACCCCTGCTCCTTGGCGAGGTGGTAGTACTTGTCCTGCCTCTGCTTCCCCTTCGTCTTGCCCATCGCTGCCGCCGCCGACGAGCCTTGGAAACAGGGGAGGAGGAGGGGAGGGAGCTAGGGTTTATGGATGTGGGTTCTGCTCGGCGGATGCGCTGCTTCGGTAGTTTGTCATAAGCTCGGTGGCGGTTAGGCCGCGACGGCCTCATGGGCCTAGGCTAGAACTGTTTGGACTTGGAGTATGGGCCTTGGATTGTTGAGCCCTGGGCCGCGTGTTGAATTAAAACGATTCGCCGTCTCTCTCCTTCGCTCTTATCCCCTTCCCCCCGTTGCCACTTCCATTCGCTTCCTCTGCTCTTCGCAAATGGAGCTAGGCCTCGCGCTCCGGCTCGTCGCGCCGCCGGCCTGTCTCTCCCGCCGTCGATCTCTTTCAATGCTGTGTGCTCCAGGAGGGAGCATCTTCCGTGGTGGGAGGCGGGAGCGTAGTATTAGGGCTGGGGTTGTGTCGAGTGGGGGCGTGACCTATTCCGTTGTTGAAGATGAGGAGGAGGTCGACGAGGATGGTGAGACAGAGATGGCAAGGCCGCGGCTTGAGCTCATCGAGAAGCCGGATCGGAGCTTGGCGCTGCTCGACGACTACGAGTCGGAGGAGCTGGGGACGTCGCTGTGCGCCAACCACAAGAGCGGTGAGGCTTTCTCTTCTGTGCTTGATGTGTTTGTACCTGGTTGGAGTTCAGTGTGTTTGGTGTTATAATGCGCCAAATGCTACTAGTAGCATATTTGTTTCAGAAAGATTCTGTAATTTGTCATTTTACAGTAGTAGCACACGCACACAATTGGGAGGAAACAGCTTGTTTGTCTTACTATTTCTGAATGGAAATACTGCACGTCTCAAAAACTGGCAATTGTTTTGTTATAATACTGTGATTCTGCGATGTGTGTTTCCACAGGTTATGTTGCTGTGTTGGGGAAGCCGAATGTTGGCAAGAGCACCCTTATAAACCAAATTGTTGGTCAGAAGCTTTCGATTGTAACGGATAAGCCGCAAACTACACGTCATCGCATTCTTGGTATATGTTCGGAACCAGAATACCAGGTATAACCCTTTTGTCTCTAGAGCACTTGCAGAGTTCGATTCAAAGGCGACGTGAACTAATATATCCTTGGAGGTTTCTTGCGCCTCAGAGGATATGACGATGATTTTCCACTGCTAATCTGAGTTATCATTTAGTTTGCAGATAATACTTTATGACACGCCAGGTGTCATTAAGAAGGAAATGCATAAGCTGGACTCGATGATGATGAAGAATGTTCAGAGTGCTATTGGCAATGCAGATTGTGTGGTCGTCGTTGTCGATGCTTGCAAAGTGCCCGAAAAGGTATCGTGCACAAAAAATAAAGAACAAAATGAATATGTTGGGTCTACCTTGCATGACGTCGCCTCTGTGATTTTTAGATAGATGAAATGCTGGAAGAAGGTGTGGGAAACAAAGATACAAAGGTCCCTGTTGTGTTGGTACTGAACAAGAAAGATATGATAAAACCAGGAGAAATTGCAAAGAAACTTGAGGTAAGAAACTTCTACAACCGTTCGAAAAAACGAAGCTTCTATGGAATTGAGGAGATGATTTCCATGCTTTACTCTGTATACTAGGTGTTTATTTCTTGACAACTGTTTTCACAGTGGTATCAAAAATTCACTGACGTTGATGATGTTATACCTATAAGTGCTAAATTTGGCAGTGGAGTGGATGATATCAAGGAGTGGATATTATCCAAACTCCCGCTGGGTCCTGCGTACTACCCCAAGGTATCAGCATGAAAATGGCATCTTTTGGTTCAGTTTCTTAACATTGGACAATCATTTCATTTAAGCTTGTCAACCCAGGAAATCAAGTAGAAACATGCAATCCAATTTTGTACTGCTATGCCCAATTGTTTAGATTTTGTCCTTGGCCTTAATCTGCAATAATTCAATTCGTTTTGATACTACAAATTAATCAGAGATTCTGACACTTTGCTGATGCGCCATGCCAAATTTGGACCCTAGAAATATTTCTTGTTATCAGTTTCTTTTAGTGAGAAACACTAAATCGTATGCAGAATAGTTTTACATTATCTTCATACTTGTCATGCGCTCTTGCATATGTTCTAGTAGGTGGTGTGCTACCACATTCTAGGTTTTACTTGGATGTTTAGCTACAGCCTGTAGTCTTGATATTGCGAGCCAAATATATTTATAAATTTTATTGTTCCAGGACATAGCTAGTGAACACCCCGAGAGATTCTTTGTGGGGGAAATAGTGAGGGAAAAGATTTTTCTTCAATATAGGCAGGAAATACCATATGCATGCCAGGTATATCTTCCGGTGATTCCCCAGAGTTTAGTGTAGAAGCATATCCATTTTGCTACCTTTTTATGCGATATAATTTTTGTTTCTGGCAGGTTAATGTTACAAGTTACAAAAGCAGGCCAAGTGCCAAGGATTTTATTCAGGTTGAGATACTTGTTGAGAGGGAATCACAAAGAAGCATTATACTTGGGAAGGTAAGACCGTTCTAAAAAATTATCCCTATGCATGCTTGAATATGTCATGATTACAAATTCAATTCAATTGAGCATAGCAAGAAATTGTAGGATTTTGCGCAAGCTACCTTTTCGGGAAACGCTAAATGTACATATGTTTTTCTCCTAACTTTTCAATAGATGAAATAAAAATAAGGTTCATTTTTTATATGGAAGACAAAAACCCATTATCGGAAAAAGGAAATTAGGCCATAAATAATACTACCTCTGATCCATAATAAGTGACGCTGATTTAGTACAACAACAGCATCATGATCATGATGTTTGAGGAAACAGAACAGTTCCTAACTTGCACATTTTACCAAGCAAAATGATCATGATGTTTCTCATACGCAGGAAGGAAAAGCTATAAAGACGTTGGCAACAGCATCAAGGCTTGATATCGAGGATTTCCTTCAAAAGAAGGTTTATCTTGAGGTCATAACTTCTTCCCTTGTTTCTAGCCATGGTCACCCCATCTGGTACTGTTCTAGAGCAGTTTCTAATAGCCACATGCTATGTCTTAAACAGATAGATGTTAAGGTGAAGGAAAACTGGCGGCAAGATGAGCGGCTTTTGAAACGGTACGGCTATGGTGGGGAGATTCAAGCACTATGAGTACACGTGGCGATATCGCCTATCAGATTGTGACAGTAGGAAATAGCTCTCCTTTTGCTTTCTTTTCTTTTTCCCTTGCTGAATGAGTGTTTAGGTATTGAATGCAAAGTCCAACTAGATCAGTTATTAGTCAGGAACTCTTACCAAATTTTGATGTACATCTGTATCATGAATCATTGTTTCTACATCTAAATCATATTTCAGCTCTGTCCTGGTGCAATGCTTCTGTATTGGTTTTGTCTGCTGAAGTTCCATTCGCTACTTGCGAACATTGTTCCCCTGAACCATCGTGTAATCATGTCTCCGTGTAACGTGCAATCCTAGACATCTGTCTCGCCTTCTCGGGTTGTTTGGTTTCACCTTTGTTCATCTGTTCGCTCAAAGTTGCGATGGAATGGAAATGGTGTTGCTCTGCCAAATTCAAGCCAAGTCTGTATTTTATCTTCTGATAATCATTCCTGGGTTCATCTCATCTTATGAGAATCATCACTGAAAACCATCTTGAATGAATAACAAGTGTATTTATGTCCATCGATTTGAATGTCTGAACTAAAGCCATCCCGTATTATCATCAACCTAACGCAAAATTTTGTTACTCCTAGCTGCTGCTACTGCCGCTGCTGCTGCACAAATGAACTCAAAAGAAGCATATCCCGAAGCAAAATTTCTGATCTCCTCCGATCCCGGCGCCGGCGGCCGGAGGGGAGATCGGTATGAAAAACTAAGCTGAAAATTATCCCAGAACTAAATCAACCAAAGCAAACCAAATTTGAAGCGAGCGAACGACCAAGAATTTTGATCAGCTGGCCGTGGTGTCGTCTCTACTGCTGCTGTCGCCGCCGCCACTGACTAGCGGCTGCACCGTGCCGCTGCTCCCGCCGGCGCCACCACCGCCCCCGCTGCTGCTGCTGCTGCCGATGTATGACGTGAGCGCGGCCGCGAGCACGGCGGTGAAGTTGGGGTCGGACGCGATCACGGCCGTGGCAGCGTTCACAGTCTCGGCCAGCTTCGCGCTGCCCCCGTCCATAGTGCCTGCCACGGCCTGCACGGCGGAGAGCTTGGACTGGTCGTATAGCTTCTGCCCGAACAGCTGCGGCAGCGACACGGGCCGCGCCGCCTCGGCCAGCGCCGCCTGGAGCTGCGCGGGCTCCGGGGGCCGCGGCGGCGACGCGCCCGTCTGCGTGAGGTCGAGCGTGACGGTCGGGAACGGGGCCGACGCCGAGATGGTGGCGACGCTGGAGGAGCAGGGCAGCACGGCGCGCGCCAGGAAGTTGGACCCGCCCGCCATGAGCCCGTCGGCGCTGGGCATGGACCCGGACAGCAGCATGGAGGCCGCGGCCGCCGTGGTGGACGCCATCGCCATGGCGGCGGGCGGCAGCGGGTGGTTGTGGTTCCCCTCGTACGTAGTGATGAGCACCGTCCGGTCCTCCGCGCACCGCTGCACCTGCTTCCGCACCGGGCAGCCGGCGGCCATGGTGCACCGGTAGTACGCCCGCGGGCAAGGGTTGCCCTTGGCCATCTTCTGCCCGTACTTGCGCCACTGGCACCCGTCGCTGATCTGCACGCACGTACGGCCATGACCAAGATCAACAACACAAGAACTGAACACAAGCCACGATTCGCGAGGACGGGCGTACGCACCATGGCTGCTTCGGAGCGGGCACGGACGGAGACGCGGGCCTTGCGCATGGTGGCGGCGGCGGCCTCGGGTGCCGGCGGTGGCGCCTCGGGCATCTTGGCAGCTGGGAGGAACTTGGGCACCTTGCCGGGTAGCCAGCTCTGCAACGCCTCCGGGCTTCCGCCCCCGTCGTGGTGAACACCGTGCTCGAAAGGTGGCAGCGGCATGAGGTCCGCCGCCTTTCCGGCGCCACCGACGACCATGGCGCCCTTGCCTTGACAGCCCATGTAGTCCATTGCCGCGTCCGGGACGGGGTTGCTGCTGGGCGACGCCACGGCACAGTCGCCACCACCCCGGGCGGAGTGGGGCTCAGCGGCAGAGCCGAGGCTGATGAACTGCCTCGGCAGCAGCTCCAGCTGCTGCTGCTGCTGCTGCTCCGGCTCCCTGTGGCCATGGCTGCTCCGCTGCTGCTGCTGCTGCTGCTGCAGCATCTGCTGTTGCTGCTGCTGCTGCAGCATCTGCTGTTGCTGCTGCATGAGTGTCATCTGCATGTTGAGGGAGCTGTACTTGGTGTTGGCAGTGGCGAGAAGGTTCTTCAGCCGCTTGTTCTCCTCGTTCATGCGCGCAAGCTCCGATTTCGTAGCTGCCAGCTGGTGGATACAACATTAGGAGGAAATCAAATTAATTAGTAGTCTGCTTTTGTTTGAAATTTAAAAAAAAATACTTGTCCCCTGAAAAAATTGCATATTGAAAAGACTAGAATTGCACATATGTGTGGAATTAACGACTTGGAGTCTTGGAGATGAGGGCAGATGGATAGATGTTGGTCCAAATACATTTGAAATTGACTATGATTTACGAAAAGTTAAATGGACAATTTGTCTGGGGGCATTGACTTTGCCGGCTCGATCTTTTCGGTCTACCGTTGACCATTTGAATATTGATTTGGAAAAAAGTTGACACGGCTGAGGTTTAGATGAAAAAGATATACTATCTTGGTTTAATTTCAGAACAATCTTAGCAACGAGCTTAGCCTGAATCTAAGAGAAAGCCCTTGTCTTACGCTATTTGTTCCACACAAATATTTCTAAGTAAGTTGTCGCGACTAACAAACATAGTCTTAAAAATAAAATGAGGTTTATATAAGTATACAAAATAGACGCTAGTTGTATGTAAATAAACTGAATATAATGACTCTTCTTTCTGTGTGTGGTACTGACGCGTATAGAGTTTAATTTCCTTGTCGACGATCTCTTGGATGTGATGTTTTCTCCAAGGACCGACCCAACGACCGGACGATAGATAGCCAAGTTTTTCCGTCTTCTTAATCGAGCCGCCGTACATATATGACCGTCAACCGAGGAGTGTACATAATTTTGACCGGAAATAAGTCGCCGAACAGAAAAAAAAACTGTCCGGAAATTACTACTCAGAGATCACGCGAGACCAAGTCAACGCTGCGTGTGTGGCCCACACTATTAGTCAGAATGGCCATTCAGTAGTATCTTTTTAGTAGGAAAATCATAAACGTTGGTTTTCCATCGAACGGTCGTGAGCAGCCGCAGTCCATTGGTTGCTAGTACTAGGAAACTAGGAAAGATAGAGAGAGGAAATTTTGCATGCGGATTCAAAAGGGTCTGAGATGCGCGCAGGCGAGAAAGAAGGGAAGTGATTCACCTCGGCCTTGGCCTCCCTGTGGTCGAGCTCGTCGTTGGAGGAGACGCCGTCGTCGACGGTGGACTCCTCGCTGCCGCTGTTCCTCCGCCTCCTCCCGCCGCCACCGACGTGCAGGCCCATCTGCGGATCGGGAAACACGCACGCGATATATACATTTTCAATTCGCATGAAGGATCGATCGATCGATCTTATCAGCAGATATATACTAGAACGTACGTCGATGTTGAGGTCCCCTTTGTTCATGATGCCGAGATCGTCCGCCCCGGCGCCGGCGTGGCCCTGCCCCGCCGCCAAAGCAGCGGCGGCGGCGGCGGCGTCCTTCCTGTCCCTCCGCATCTCGGTCTCGAAGAAGTCCATCTCGCCCACGACGACCCGGCGCTCCTGCTGCTGCTGCTGCTCGTCCGCGGCGGCGTTCTTGCGCTTGAGGCCGAAGGAGGAGGCCGAGGACTGGTCCATTGACAAGGGAAAAAGATCAGGAATGGCGACGGAGAGGAAGAGGGGGGGAGAGGAGAGAGACCAGGGACGGGGGAGGTCTGGTATAAGAAGGGTGGGGGAGCTCGGGGGGACGCGTGGCGGACGGATCCGGTGCGAGTCGAGTCCATCATTCTAGGCCGCAGTGTTGGCGACCATTGACCTGACCAGTCACACCACCATCCGCGACGACGATTTCCTCTCCCCTCTCTCTCTCTCTCTCTCTGGGCTTCTCTCTCTGGGCTCTCTCCATGGAAGGGAAAGGAAGGGAAGCGAGTCCACATGCATGCGCGAGTCGCCGCGCGCGCAGGCCGGGGAGACCTCGCACCGCACCGCATCGCATCGACATGCATGCAGCAGCCCGGACGGAGGAGAGATTGAAAGAAATGGTCAACTGCATCTGTGACTCGCATCGTCCCTTGGACCTGGTGATCCGGGGAGCAGTTCGCCAGTTCCCCAGCGGGAGACTGGCCGGTACTCCTACGTACGGTCTGTTTCAAACTGCTGCTAGCTGCTGCTACGGCGGACCAGGACTTGCTCCGAGTGAGTCACCGGCTGACCAGCCACCGCGGAGGCAACGACTGTGCCACCTCCTCCACGTACACCGGCTTCTCCCACCGTGACGTCGTCTTCGGCCTGCAAATGACGTCGCCTACGGTTCCTGCTGACGTGCATTTTCTTTCTCACAAATAATGTTACTGTATCAAACTTCTATATTTCCTAAAAAAAAATCCGGTCTAGGAGACTCTGAACACGACTTCTTACCCCCATTTATTCTGCATTCTGCTTGTTTTTTTAGATAATAGGATAGACATGTTATCTTACGACCAATGTGGCGCGTCAAAATATGTAAAGATTCGGAGCGCGTCATCGAAGATCATGTTCAGATGTCTCCTATCATTGCTCGGTATTTTCGAACCACATGCTCGGTGGAGTAATTTAGTGTCACAAAATGCGTAACCAGGGGGTACCAAGTGGAATTCACTCGTCTTGTAGTAAGATTAGTGAATACAACAAGAAAAGAGTTCTTCCTTGGTGTCCTCATTGTTGTTAATGCTATCACTGAGCACCGGGATCTCAGGGAGATACGGCAGAACCCTACCTTTCCGGGGTGGTGAGAGTTTGTTTCTTCTATATGTTAGTTTCTTATAAATGATCTGGAGATGCCAGCGATGATTAATGATACATCAATCGGTCTAACTCCCAAGGTACGAACCCCCCCAATCCGTTAAGCAATGTAGTACAAAATAGCTACAAAGACCGTGGCAAACAGAATGCGGTCGGTGCTGGACTACACTATCAGCCAGGAACAAAGTGCATTTGTGCCCGAAAGATTGGTTTCTGATAATGCTATTGTGCCTTTTGAGTGTATACGTTTTGTGAAAAAAAGAAAGAAAGGAAAGGAAGGGCATTGTGCATGCCAGCTTGACATGATAAAAGTCTACGATCGAGTGGAATGGTCGTTTATTGAGGCAATGATGATCAAGTAAGTTTTCCTCTCCGAATGGTTCAGATCATTATGAAGTGAGTTTCTTCTGTCAGTTTTTCGGTTAATGTGAATGGAGGTTTGCTAGAACCTTTTTCCCCTTCTCGCGGAATAAGGCGGGGAGATCCTATCTCGTCGTACATGTTCCTTTTGTGTTCAGAAGGGCTGACGCCTTTACTACATCAATACAACACGGGTTTTATCTGCAATAGGTTGTCATGGATCTCGCATCTTTTTTTTGTTGATGGTAGTTTTATCTTCATCAATGCCAATGGTGCAAGTGCAGCCAGATTTGATGAAATCTTGCAGATATATAGTGTTGCGTCGAGGAGGGGTCCATAAGGAGAAAAGTGTGGTTTTCTTTAGTCCATATACCTCAGATGATCATAGGGAGGCAGTAAAGCAGAATTTAAACATTCAAACAAAGGCCTTTACCGAGAGGTATCTAGGTTTAACGACTGCGGTGGGTAAATTGACTAGTGAAGCTTTTGAATATATTTATGAAAGTGCAAGAGGGAAAATCAATGGATGGGATGAGAGATATCTTTCTTATCCTGGCAAGGAAACTCTGATAAAGTCGGTGATTTAGGCCAAGCCAATCGATAGTATGGGTTGTTTTCTACTCCCCAAAGGATCTTGCAAGAAGTTTACATCCCTAATGGGAAAATTTTGGTGGGCTGGATATCTTGATAAAAGATCAATGCACTGGATAGCTTGAGATAAGTTGGCTATTCCTAAAGGGCAGGGAGGCATGGGCTTTAGAGACATGCATGCCTTTAATGTGGCTTTATTGGGGAAACGGGCTTGGAGAATTATCATGAACCCTAATTCTTTGTGTTCTCAAGTGTTGTGAACAAGATACCTACATAACCAAGAGTTTTTGACTACCATGTCACCAAGATCTGCATCAAGAATGTGGAGAGCAGTCTTGGCGAGAAGGGATGCCTTGAAATTAGGTTTGATTAAGAGTCCAGGTTCAGGTGAGTCCATTTCAAATTGGGATGACAATTGGCTTCCACCCTATGCCACAATGAGGCCCATGGGCCGGCTAAACGACACCAATCTGGTTACTGTTAATAAATTGATAATAGCTAGCATGAGTTGAATGTGCCTCTAATTCGTAGCATGTTCTTTGCCCCAGATGTTGATTCGATTTTGAGCAAACCTTTAGAAATACATCGGGAGCAGATTGGCTTGCGTGGGATAAAGAGAAATCAGGAAACTATTTTGTTCGGTCTGCTTATAGAGCCGTAATTGGAAAATGTCAATCCGAAGAATTAGTAAGACACGACGCCCCTTCTTCTTCTTCTTCTTCTTCTTCTTCTTCTTCTCATAGTGATAATGGTCTGTGGAAACGTTTGTGGAAACTTTCGGTTGTTCCTAAGGTGCGTGTGTTTTGGTGGAGAGTTCTTCAATGTATATTACCAGATAATGGGACTCTCACGGCAATATATAAAGAAAAGAACACATGTGAACTGTGTAAAGCTGAACCTGAAACACTTATGCATGAGTTGGTAGATTGGAACCATGCAAAGTTG
The DNA here is from genome assembly GCA_916181665.1 of Avena sativa. Lineage (NCBI taxonomy): Eukaryota > Viridiplantae > Streptophyta > Magnoliopsida > Poales > Poaceae > Avena > Avena sativa. Next base: position 375,528,834 of record OV702279.1, on the reverse strand, counting down.
TTTTGGGAAGCAGCCAAGGAGTTGCTGCTGGTAATACTACCCAGATCACATCCTTCAATTTCGGAGAAGGATATCTTGTGTGCATCTATCTTCAGTCAAAGGGACAGAGCGGTCATCACTTCGGTGGTGTATTCCATTTGGTCCTCTCGAAATAATCTAACGCATGGAGAGGTTGGTTTCAGTCTAGTCAAAACTATGGAGATTGTCCTAGTGACTCTGCAGACCTTAGAACTAACAAGGGAGATGGTTTTGACTAAACCGGCTAGGCAAACATGTAAATGGCGAAAACCGTCGAATGATGTGATCAAGTTAAATTCAGATGGAGCGGTCAATAAGGAGAATAACATGTTGACAACAGGAGTAGTTGCTAGGAGTAGTTGCCAGAATGACCAATCATTTCGTGGCGCTTGCTGTAAATCCAATTCTAGGATGTCAGACCCTGACTATTGAAACTCTAGCGCTAAGAGATGCTTGCATATATATGCAGTGGAGAGGGGTTTTAGCAGAGTAAATTTGGAAGCAGGCTGTGAAGTCTTACTTCGTCACTGGCATTGATAGGTTGGGTGATCATTCTGTGATCAAACCAATTCTAGATGAGATTAGCGAGCAAGTTTGTCTTTTATTTCTTTTAAAATAGTTTATGCCCGTCGCAAGGCTAACTAGACTGCACACTCCTACGCAAAGTATGCAAGTTTACAGGAGGCATCGTTTTCTTGGGAGGCTGAGCCACTGGCGTTCTTAGTTCACAACCTAGAGGCATATTATTACTTTGTGGTTTTGAATTGATAAAGCTCATGATTTCCCTAAAAAAATGATCTGGAGAGTGTGGTACAAGAATTTCGGCGAGTGAAACCTTCTTTGATAAATGGCGAAATAGAGCTGGAGCACTATTGATAAGTATTACTTCCTCTGTATAATTATATTTTGGGATGGAGTTAATATACTTGTTGAGGGAAAATTTTAGACGATCCAGGTGCACAAGAAAAAATGCACAAAAGTTACAAAGAGGAAGAAGTCATGTGCATGAGCTCCTTGCCGACTTTGTTGAGTTTGAACCATAATGGGTGGAATAAAAATTTCACAGGGAATTCTGTCTCACATACTACCTTTGCAAGTATATTGTCACAGGCTGGTCTCCTTTTTTCTTGGGTCACGTGGTTGCGAAGATCATAAACAAAAGCAGAAGTTCCGACTAGAACTTCCCATGACGAGATCAGCTGAGAAGCGCGCATTGTATTGGTTACCTCCTATTTACAAGAACCAGCACAATTATCTGCAGAACTGAAGAGCTGAGACATACCAATGCAACTACATTTAAATTACACGACACGCTGCTATGCTTTCCAAAGTAGTAGTACCATATTTTCATCCATTAGTGCACATGCGTCATAAACCACAAGTCAGAAGGCAAAGGTTTATCACATCGACTCATCAGTTTCAGAGATCGAACAGTGGCGGCAAACAACGACTACAAACATTCTTGACACCTTAGGAACATACCAGTTGCCATCTCAGGGTCTTTGAAAACAACACTAGGACATGTAGCATATATACACACATGGCCGGATAAATTCGCAGAGTTAAAAAGGCTAGGCTCTCTCCCGGCGCATGCACTCGCCACCACTATGGGGCGCTCATTCAGGCCGCCTTCGCGAAGCCAACCCTCAGCTTGCCATAGTCGAAGACGGTGTGGTAGGGGCCCATGAAAACATCTCCCAAGATCCTGCAGTTGAAAGATGTATCAGTGCCCCAAGCAGAGACCAAGAGTCAGGTGAGAAACCTAACCCCAAAACTTGATATCTGATCAAGCCCTGTACACAGCAACTGAGCTGGATTTCTAGCATTTCTCACTACTGATAACTGACTTCGCTAGGTGTGGCATACCAGGGCTAGAACAGGTGATAACAGGAGTACAAGAAGCACTATGGCAGGACCAAGTATTACCAGAGAGGACCACGGGGAGGAGGGATGTCCATGGCTGTGAAACCACTGATGCACTGGGCAGCAGCTCCTTCACCAACCTTCAGAACATACTGCACAATCAAAGAGAACAAAATCAACAAAGGCTAAAAGCAAAGCAAGTAGGCCTGTTGTTAAGTGATCAAGTTGAAAGCAAGGAAACAAGGGAAGAGGAAAACATGGAGAAGAAGTTGCACCTCTTCTGGTTTCAGTGCAAACTTCTTGCCGCCAATTGTGAACTCGATGTCAGGCATGGATCCAAGGCTGCCACACTCCACGGCTGATTCTCCCATGGGGCTAGGGAGACGGTTGCACAGCTGCAAAATTTATACAGTTATGCAAAAGTACCGCTGTGCTCGTAGAATGACCTGGGCCAAAGCTTATTAATCTCACCTGATTAACGTAATCCAATATGAGGTCCTGGGTCTTGTTCTGCGAAAGCTGGTTCTGCATCCATACAACAGCCATCTCGCAGACATTGCACATGGGATCGCTACGGTGGCCATTAGAATTCTCAGCTTCATCATCGACCACGCTCCGAATTCCAGCACTGTGCGTTCACAAAGAAAAAAGTGAGTCACGGTAGTAGTATTAGTGTAAGGTGAGCCAGAATATTAACATAATGCGAAAATGCCTATAGAACATTTTCCACCTATTGCTCCACCTTAACAAACGTGGCCAGAGTAGTTAATACTTAATAGTAACAAGTAACACAACTAGAGCAGTGTTTGCAGTTCTCACCTAACACCACGACTCCCATCAAAGGTGCACAGACCAACCTGAGAGCAGATCTTTTTGGGCTGCGTCTGCAATATGACCCCAGAGAAAGTTAGTCGCACACCTTCAAGAGGCAACAACCAAAATAGTTAACAGGCAATATAAACACAAACCTCTGCTAGCAACAGGTCTAGGATCTGCTGTCCATATTGAGAAACAATTGTTTTGCACTCTTGGCTGACAACCCCAGCCGCACCAATCTTCTCATTAATTTCAGTAATTATGGCCTACATTGGTGAAAGCAACTTGTCAAAACACCTCGGTGGAACTTGATATGGAGAAAATAATAGAAAATCTGTGATAGACAGTGCCATCCAGATTGACTTCTACATAACATTAAAAATACACTATCCATAGTTTAAGCTTTTGCTTTGTAAATTAAGCTTGGGGTCTAGGGAGATCTCTGAAGTTGTTTTCACTAAATTTATGGTGCTTCCCATGTATCTGATTTAGTGTAAGCTAAAGGTTTCTACAATGATATTCAGAAAATCAAGTAAAATGTTCTTCCAAAATTGCAACTAGTAAATATACAAGGTCAAGTACTATATCATCAGATTTTTTGAACACGTCAACGGGTGTCTCTAGTCTGCAGATCTAGATCACTAACAGGATAATTGATCCAAAATACATCTATTTGAGAAGAGTAGTGATATTTTTTTAGATAATGCCATACAAAACAGCAATTGCAACTGAAAAGTGGATTCAATTACCGCAGCAAGATAAACATAAATATAAAGAACATAACGTACAGTGGGGCCAGCAAGCAATGAAGTTCCAGAATCCGCAATCGCTGCACAACCTCCCTTGCAAAATCCTGAGAATGACAGGTGTGAACACGCGTAAGATTATTCTGGTTTAGATGAAAAAAGTTTGAACATGTACACAAACATTCCAGTACCTGTGGACTGTCCTCCAACCAGGACATCACCCATGTCAAACTGCAGAAGAAAGCACACCTTATTATATCACATAACCAAATATTACGTTACTTAAACAAGAAACAAGGCTAACCTGCCAGTATCCCTTCTGAGTAACCGGGACATATGTATGTTCACCCACGTAGTGTTTAGGATCCATTCCTCCAAAAATAATTTCACCACCTTCTTCTTCATCAGTATGTCGGTTTAACCAGAATGAGAAAACAGGGTCACTGACAAGACCTTGCTCCATCATTTTATACCTGCAATTTTTACATATCATTAGGGGGACACAAATCTTATAGGATTCATAGGGCATGCAAAGCTAAAGTGTAGTATGTATGACAGCAAAACAGAACAAGTAAATCATGAACAAACTGTAGGATAGTTTCACATGCACAAGCATAAGTAATACAGTACATAACCATGCATTCCTTACAAGCTGACCTATCATGATAGGTGCAGCAAAATATCCAGATATCACAAGAAACAAGAAACATGAACATATAACAGAAGTCCAGGCAGATACCATCATAACTGCGCGTTAGTTGCTATTTTCTTGAATGGGTCAATATTCAGGATGCTAATTGCTATGTTATGCACATACGAACTACTGAAAGCAAACATCCAGCTAGTAAAAGAGTTGTAACAGCACTGAAAGGCTGAAAGCGGTATAGACAAAATAATATTCTTATTCACATCGTGATTCAACTACGCAGTAGAAATGAACAAAGACGGTCTTAAAGGTCAGATTGCCTTACCACACAGGTACTGCCTTTCCAACAGATATTTCCTGAAACCCAAGCCCAAGAATGCCATCAAACTTTGCAACCAAGAAAGTAACACCTGGCTCCTTTGTAGCTTCAATGAACTCCTAATACAGTGATCAAACAATTTATTAGAAAGAACATATCCAATATGATGCATGCTATCAGAGATAATCAGCAAATCAAGTTAGAAGTATGTAGACACAAACCTGATCTTTGACAACTAGATCACCTACAGTAACACTATCCTCGCTGAAATACCCAGCAATTGAACCAGTGCCATACTGAATGGCAGCAGGCTTTCCTGGTGAGATAACAAGAAAAAAGGGCACTGTCAAAACTGTAGAATGGCTACCTAACAGAGAGATGATTAATCAAAGTAAACATAACAGGAAAACAATGACACATAGATAATCCTCCATATAAAACTCTGCAAAATAAACAAAAAAGGTCTGTAGCAAAAAAAGGGACTAAACATGATCATTTCCTAACATATCTGCTACAGTTGAAGACAGCAATTGTTGCAACATTTCTATCACTACGTCTAACTACACGAATAGGCACTACATCAACATCAGTTATATCATAGCATCATTTTCAGGGATGTTGCACCTAACCTGAACCGAACATCTTGCTTGAAAACTGAACCATGAATGGTCAACAACAGTTCATCAGTACACATCTGACTTCTTGAGAAAATATTTCTAAAAACTCAGCAGACACCTCTTTAATGTTGGCTTAACAAACAGGATATTTTTTAAGATGATACTACCTCCATTCCGGTTTATAAGGCAAATACCTAGTTCGAGAAAATAGTTTGACCATAAATTTGGATAACAAAATACAAACTATATTTAACAAAAATTATACCATTAGATTCATATTCAAAATACGTTTCCGATGGTACAATTTTTGTGATATATGATTCATATATTGTTGACCAAATTTATGGTCAAAATATTTTCTCGCGATATGTGTTAGCCCTATAATCCGGAATGGAGGGAGTACATGGAACTAAGTACATATAAATACTCAAGCAGATATCAATTTAATGATAAGAATGGCTGTGGTAAATGCAACAATTTAGCTACAGAAAAATCTCAAATCATTCTCGCTTGTGGGAAGGTTAGAGAGTGATGCTAAAATGCATGTGAGGTGCACAAACTAAAGACTGGTGTAGTGCACAACAGCAAGCAAGCTTGACAGGAAGGCGACCTGTCAGCTACAGCACAAAAACTAGCATGCCGCAGAGAAGTTTTAAGACGCTAACCATTCTTCTTGTAAGTGCTTGACTGCCCAGCCTTGTAGCGTGAGTGTAGGTAGCACGCAATCTGCATCCACAAGCACCAAAAACAAAGTCAATTCTCACTATCACCCAAATCCCGCACAAAATTAAGGCGCCACCACCAAGGCGAAGACCAAAGGAAAGGAGCACGCACCGAGAAGTAGCACTTGGCGGAGGGCACCCAGAGGTTGGAGCTGCCGGTGTCGAAGATGACGGTGAACTTCTGCGCGGGGGTGCCGATGCCGATCTCCCCGAAGTACTGGGCGTTCATGTAGTTCTTGAGCCCCACGATGTCGCCCTCGTCCCCGGAGAGGGAGTTGGCGGCCCCGCGGAGGAGGGGGCGCGCGGCCTCGTCGCCAGAGAGGCGCGTGGCGACGCGGCTGTTCTGGTCGATGGGGCGCTTCTTGAGCGCGATCCGCACCAGGCCTTCGGCGTCGGACGCCGGGAGGAGGGCCTGCAGCAGCACGGCCGCGAGGAGCACCAGGGCGACTCTGCGGGTTCCCATGGTTGCGAATCTGGAGCGAATCGGAGGGGTTAGTACGAGTGTAAGAGGAAATTTGGAGATAAATCCTGGTGGGTGGGGAAAGTGAACAGCAGACGTTCTTCACTACTAGTAGGTTAACTGACACTACTGCGACTGGATCGAGTACTAAAAAATGCAGAAATTAGAAGCCAGCGCAGGAGAAATCTAGGCGCAGAAACCAAACTAGAACCAAAACGACAACAGGCAGACCGAGACTGGAACAGCATATGAAAAATTCCTCTCCCCTACGAGAAATTCCTCGGATAAATCGAAAAATTCCTTAGAAATTGGAGCGAAATAACGCCCACAGGGCTCGATAGCTCGGCCTAAATCCAACGTCTAGCACACGAACAGGACAAACAGAAACGCAATCTGACAGGCCAGTGCCGAGCACCAAATCCGACGAAAACCGCCGCCGAAAAGAGACGAAATAAATCGGTAAAACAGAGAGATCGCATCCTCGAACACACTCTCTACCGAGCAGATCCGTACCAAACCCGGCACAGCACGCTAGCGCCGGAAGCAGTCAAACGGAGTCCACGAGAAGCGCAGTGCGGGAGGGAAGGGAGAACTCACCAGAAGCCTGAGGAGAGAGGAGGGGAGCGGAGGCCAACTGACGTGTGCAGCACCACGGACCCGCCAGCTCTATATAAAGCGGCTCGGGGGATGGCGTGCGCTGCGTGCTCGCTAGCGGCCGTCGGATGCTTGGTCGGTGCCGGATGGACCGTCGGATCGGGATAAGGGGGTGGGGGAACTGCTAGCTTCACCCCGGGAAGTGGCGAGGGAGGAGGGGAGGACTGAGGGAGGGGGTTACGAGCTGACGTGGCGTCTGGTGGGGTTTTTCCTTCTTTTTTCTTTTGGAAAAAGCGTGGGACTTTGTTGTTGCGGGCGGGTGAGCTCTGAAGACGTGGACGGGCAGGAGGGAACCGAACCTGGCCGGGTTGCTTTGCGTGGAAGTAATTCGGTTTCATAATGTTTCGTGCAAGGACAAATGGTGTTACTAAACTAAGATTAGTTCGCATCGTTAGGATCAGGCGACAGGATTTGTTAATCAAAAGGAAAAAAGAATCAGGCGACAGGGGCATTATTCTCTTCTGTGTACTATTCGTGAATCATGACAATTATATTTGGACAATGTCCTGGTGGGTTTGCTTGTCTGATTGACTTGGTGGTTCATATTATAAGTATATGTGTACTAGTATATCGGTTGATGAGTTTATCCAGTAAAAGTCCACCATCTATACTACTCGGTTCGTCCGGAAACAAGTAACTTAAATTTGTCTAAATTCGTATGCATCTACAAACGTATTTCAGATGGAGATGGTGGAAAAAGTCCATGATCTATACTAAAATAACGTGGGTACCGCTAGTACATACTAAGCATAGACAACTGTTTCTCTTAATAAAGTTAGAAAAAAGCCATGCCCTTGTAAATTTGAGCAAGACGATGTGACATTTCGACTTGTGCAAAAGATATTGAGAAAATAAATTTTGTCTATGATGACCAGGGGCGTATCTAGTGGGGGTGCCATAGGTGCCATGGCACCCCCTAAAAAATGCAGATTCTTTTGACTTATAGAGATTTAGTCTAATTTTATACCTATTATATGTGTTTAAAATACTTATATATGATATTTAAGCTACTAATACTGAACTTGGCACCCCCTCTAATTTAGTCCTACATCCGCCACTGATGATGACCTGACATAAGTTGGTTTGCGCTTGGAAGAAGATTTTCGCTGAGTGAGTTCTATGGTAAAACCAATGATTAAAGGTATGGGACGAAAACAATCTCGTCTCACACGACTCAAATAGAACGACATAAAGTTTTCGATGAATATTAGAGAAAAGTTTGGGGAACAAAGCACGCGATAAAATTCTCTTGACAGACGTGTGTCGCGGATTTTCTAGGAGTAACTGTAAGCATTGTAGGAACTGTCCCGTTGCATAAATGGCCCTCGTCAAACGACACCGTCTGATGGAGATCGATGATGTTGTCCCCTTCTCGCAAGCGTTGCATCCATGATCGACTTCTTCTTTGTCAATTTCCCACGGGGTTGTAATCAGGAGCAATATTTTGATTTTTTCTGTTGGACCAAGAAAACGAAGTGGTCTATGTATCTAATAAAGTGGGCAATATTTTAGTTCACTATCTCCGGATATCTACACGATGACCCTATGAGTTAAGCACCTCCTCTTGTTCGGCGTTTCCAAGAATAAAATCGGCGTTATTTAGCGCTGGAGGGATGTAACTTCCGGTCTACAAATAACAAGTTTTCCACTAGCTTTTCCAGGAGCGGTTCGAGATAAAGCATGGATGGATGTAACTTTCGGCCTAGAAATAACAAGTTTTCCACTCGGTTTTTCAGGAGCGGTTCTAGATAAAGCAAAATCGACGACATTTCGCCCTAATCCGACTCAAATTTGGCCTAGTTTGGCATAGTTTGGCGTCGCGGCGAATTTGGCTCAAATTCGGTTCCAATTTTTCGTAGTTCGGCGTAGTTAGGCCTTGTTCGGCCTAGTTCGGTGTAGTTTGGACTAGTTCGACAAAGTTTGGCCTAATTCGGCGACGACATGGCAACGAGGGGGAGAAAAACGACGGGAGCTCGGCCTTGTGTCATCGACAAGGTTGGTCCATCCTCTTTTTGCTTCATCCGGTGTTTCACGGTTCCCGACTCCCTGGGTTCGGCTCGGGAATCCGGAATGTAAAATGGCCAAAATCCAGCGAAAACTGACACATGAGAACGTGTGGACAAGTTTTCACCGTTCGGATGAAAAAATCGTTGTGGTAGGCCCTTCTAAGAATGCGAGTGGAGATGCGGAAAACGTGCCATGCGCCTGGAGCACTCGAGAGACGGAGTTTCCATTAAACACATTTTGACAAAACAACTAGTAACAAAAACGGGTTCTACTAAAAATCCTCGTTAAACCAAAAACTAGGTCTATATTGATCTCCCAATCCAAACAACCACTGCGTTGTATTTCTTTCTTGTTGTTGTGAAAACAACGAGTGATGTGCGGCACTGGCATCTGTCACGACTTGTACTAGTAGTGACCATCACTGGAAATGTTGGACGACCACGTAGATAACCTGGAGGTGCACGAATGGAATGGAATGGAATCTCGTGGTCCGAGCGAAACGCGGCACGTCTCGGATGAAGCACGCTAGGCAGCTGCCCCGGGCCCGCATGGTGGACCCCGCACGCCAGGGACCTGAGGTACAGATATACGTTGCTCCTCGGCGCGGGCTTTCTGCTCCGCGCACCCAGTCGCTCGCGTGCACGCCAGAAAGGGTTGGGTTGGGGGGCCGTACCCCTACGTCGTGCTCATCCACCACTACCAGTGATCGACGATGGTCCATCGCGGTGTGAACTGGGTTGGCACACCAGGACAAGCAAGGCATCCAGCGATTGATCAAGTGACGCCTGACGGATTAGACCGTCTGATGTTTAATTAATCGGTTCTACTTTGTCGAGCAGATTAATTAAGGTGGACAAATCATGCGTGCTCTGTCCTTTTTTTTTTTTTTTGCAACAAACGCGTGCTGTGTAGTATTGGAATATCCCATCGCACAACGTGAATTAACTATACAGCAAAAGGACGGTTCTAAAAACATGATGACGGTACAAAGACAATATATACATATATATATTATATGTAGGAGTACATGTTGTCATCTTCATATGGATATATCAGGAGATTTTTAAACACACAGTACAAACGCCGATGTACACGTGCAGGCACATGCAATCTACCTCTATGAAAACCTCTGAAACATGCAGCCGGAGCATATATAATCCTTGGCCACAAAATAAACTAGAGTTAGTTGGTAAGTACTCCCTCCGATTTCAAAATATAAGACGTCTAAGGTTTAGTCAAAAGTCAATCATTTTCTAAGTTTGATCAAGATTATATTTAAAAATATGAATATTTACAATACCAAATCAATATCAATAGATTTATCGTAAAATATATTTTCTACTAGTATAGTGTTAGCTACTAGCATGCCAAAAAGTTGGCTGCCATGTAAAGTGTATATAAACAAGGACCAAAATTTTGTTCATGGCAAATAAAAATAAAAATTGGTTACTTATATTTTGGTTTGGTGCGGTTTCCAGGTATATGCTTGGATGATACGAAAACCAACAACCATAATTATAGCTTCTAAATGGTACGTACAAGAAAGCACACATATATGCATTATTGGATAGAAAGTTTTCTTGGAACAAATAAATAGGAAAACCATCATATATGCGAACCGCGATTAATAAGAATGAAATACGTCCAACCCGTCACTACCTATTGTGATTTTGGAAACTTGGAGAAGTATCTTCGCCACGTACGGTATATCCAGGGTCTAAAATTTCATCGCCGTACAAATTACACACGGGATGGGCCGGGAGCACGCACGCATTTGCCTAGTCGTCATGTTAATTAAGCTAGCTAGGCCTAGGCAGATCTAGCCAGCGCTAAGATCGATTCTGGGTAGTAGTAATAATAATAATAATAATAATAATAATAATAATAATAATAATAATAATAATAATAAACAAAAGTGTGTATTGTGCAATGTTGAGCATGTTGGGTAAATTTTCCATGCATGGGTAAAGACATACTTCCTCCGATCCTAAATAAGTATCACGGTTGTGAACTAACTCTAGTTTAAAACGACGATACTTATTTAGAATAGGAGGTAGTACTGCAGCACGAGATGTAGGCAGGTAGCCACGCCAATCACAAACACACACGCTACTCCCTCTCTGCTGGTCGGCCAGGATCACTCGGGCTCACACACGCTAGGGACTTGCGGCCGCGGTACAGATACGTTGCTGCTCGGCGCGGGCTCTCTGCTCCGCGCACGCCGGAAAGTGCCCGTCGTGCTCATCCACCACCACCACCACATGCGACGAGTGATGGTCCATTGCGGTGTGAACTCGGAAGGCAGAGAGGACAAGCACAGGCATCGAATAAATTGACCAAGAAATCCCTTTTTTAATCTTGTTGTACTTTGTCGAGCAGATAAGGTGGCCAAATCATGTCATGCGTGCTCAGCTCTGGAATATCCTATCGCACACTATGCGACGGGCGTGAGTGAGGTGTTCTAAGGCAGGTGATAGCGGGGTAACTTCACGATTAAGTAAGAGTTTAATTCAGTATTTTTATTTATGTGGCAATGAGTTAATAAGGAAAGGATAACTAGCTATGTTACTGTAACATCACATATATCGAGACAAAGTGAGTCTATAACCTAATTAATGTGATATTGTATGTTATCATACTGCTTAAGTTATTTTCTATAGAGGTAATAACTTAGACTAGTTACTATGCACTATGACCAGCCTAAGAAAAGATCGGGCCTTGTGTTTCATTGGACAAAAGGCTACGGAAGTCAACTTATAGTAGATGTTTTCATGTGTCTACTATTGTATGGTATATCATGTCGATCCAGCTGTTGTTCTTTTGAGATCTCTTTTTTTTCCATTTGCAAAGATTTTTTAACTAACATAAATAATAATTTACATGGTTGTTCTCATCAAATATAACTCTTGAAAGCGTGCAATCTAGTGTAGGGTGACTTTTGCTATATATGTTGAACTATGCGAGGATGTTGATTTAAAAGCTCGCATATTTGCAGATGTGGTTTTGTGTAACCAAGTGGTGGCTAAAAATTATTCAAAATACAGAGTAGATAAAATGCACTTCGTTAATCACTTTCGGCATCATCAAGGACCATATATAGTTAAAATTTGGCATACTGACATCATGAGCCATCTGATGTACCGATCCTCTGTTCAGATTTGCTAGGGAGCCATCTGACGTGTCCACTGTCGAGATTTGCAACGGAACGAGGAAAAACAAGATTACGTCAGATCGCCGGCACTATACTTATGTGAAGACGGACCCCACTATGCGACATAGTATCATGATTCTCATAGTAGTATTTTCTACACATAAGATATAATTAATTTATGCATTCATCTGTGTTGTAAGCAAAAACCATCTTGTTTTCAGTAATTTTCTTACGTTGATAAGGCTAGTCCTAGTGCTAGTATCATAAGGTGTATCATGCATGCCAACTTGGCAAAAATCTAACGTGACGCCATAATTAATGAAGACAGAGGTGGTTAGTGTATCATAGTTAGATACCGTATCATAGCACGTAAAACTAGAAATCATAATTGCAAATAAATCTTATACACACATTTTACATAAAGATTCTACAAATTAATAAATATATCACTCTTATGATACTACTATATGATACAATGCACTAGACACATAGTATCATGCACTAGTATCATATGCATGGTACTAGTAGTATGATACCACTAGGACCAGCCTAACGAGATAAGTATGTAGTAGGAGTACTATGAAAACGCATAGATATACGATGCCAATTCCCAATGCGATGTCCTGTTGCTCTCGTCGTCCTTTTATTAGGCTCTTGCTTGTACTGTTCCTGTTCCTGAACGAACCACGTAGCCATCGTGCACGTATGCTAGCAACGGTTTCTAGCTATCATCTGTGGCTTCGGCGCTCGGCCGTGTTTTCGGCCAAGACAGGCGGTGGGAACACAAAGCGGAATAATTAATGCCCCTGCGATCAAGAGAGCAACACGTACGATCTAGTGATCGTCACGTACGTATTTCAGGTAAAGATTAGCAGTGTTTTTTCGATGGAATGTCGTTTCGTGGCTTCGGAATGCACGTACGAGCTTGAGAGCGATGGTGCCAGTTCCGTTGCCAGCCGGACGACCGACGTCGCTTCTGAGTTCTGAAACAGCGGCGGAAGACACATACCAGTACATGTACCTGTCAGCACATTCTGAAAGACGGGTGATACGTCGCAACATGGACATTGGACAAATTAACCTCGATTAGATCGATAGTAGGAGTGTCATATGGGATTCCATCGAAGTCCTACTTTTAATTTATTTTACAAATTCTATTGTAAATTTTCACTCAAAATTTACACTATAATTTAGCAAATGAATTAAAATTGAAATTTTGGTGGGATTCCATTTGACACCCTAATCAATACGTGCCTGCAATCTTGGGATACTCTGGCTAAGAGTCCAGCGGTGTGACCCAGACATACTGAGGCGGTATGTTTTGATTCGATCTTGGACAGGAGAATAACCGGAAATGTGGCCTAGCGGGGCGCAAACTGACCAATGCTCGGAGTGATCCATTTCTGGCTTTTTTTTTAGCTCGAAGTGCGTCCAGTCAGATGCGTCGCAGACCGTGGACATGTCCTACCACATCCGCCACAAACCTGCCCAGAAGCCGACTAACTCCTGCGCCGCGCGACCGACTGACTCATGTGCTACCATCAATGCCGGCCACCTGACTCATGCACCGCCATCAATAGCGGCCACTCGACATCTGCCCCGACATCAACGGCACGGCTTCTTGGCCTTTTAAGAAGGCCACTCGCGTCTATCTTCCCCACACACGGCCCATTGCCACTCAGAGCCACGCTTGCCCTCCCCCTCCCGCCGCCACACCACACCACCAGCCTATCCAGGGGCCGACGGGCCAAGCGGGGGGGGGGGGGGGGGGCAGCGCAGAGGCTGTTTCGCATCGCCGACGCCGATGGTCATGGGCAACTCCGATTTCGAGTTTGTCGTTCCCATCTACAAAAAATATTGGGATAACCAGCGACTCCATGATTGCTTTGGGCGGGTTCTCAATGGACAGGATCCCCGTCGTGTCTGGCTTGTGGAGATGTTGTACGATGGGAACGGGAACTTTTCATAAGTTTATTCAAACTCGCTCTCTATCGTCCATGGAATTTTATCCATCATTCTTCTTAGGCGAGCAGTCGGTTATATCACCCCTATTTTTGACATTCTTTTTTTCCACCCCTTCATCGAAAGCCGACCTTTTTTTAAGCTAAGACAATGAGGAAGAAATAAATTAACCATCACTAGAAATCTTATACGCCATGTAGATTGTTTTCTGACAACTTAGATTGCCTCGTAGGTGATTTGCAGAAGCACCTCGTGGAATAATCTCTTCCGTCCAAGCAAAACGCGTCCCATTTCTGGATGAAGCCACGTAGCTAGCGGTCACGGACACACGCGACCCCCTCCTGGCTAGGCTAGGACTACCCGCCCCCATATAATACACCCCAGAACACGTGCACGATGCACGCTCACCCGGTCGCGTGCACGATGCACGCCAGAAGGGGCCCATGCATCGTGCTCACCCGCCACCACATGCAGCTGAGGCTCCGATGAGATGATGAGGGATGTGATCCGTGGCGGTGTGAACTCTGAAGGCCGAGGAGACAAGCAAGGCATCGAATAATTGACCAAAGCGATGGACGATGGAGTATTAATTGTTGTTAACTCGTTGTAGTACTTCGTCGAGCAGATAAGGTGGACAAATCGTGCGTGCTCAGTCGAATATCCCATCGCACACCCATGGATTAAATATGCAACGAGCATGAGTGTGACGTGTTAAAAAAGCAGACATGTCTTTCTTTGGATAAGGGTTAGGGAACTCAGATTGTACTCCCCCTCTCTCTCTCTCTCAAATTAACTAACTCAACTTTGTCTAATACATTACCTAAACATTAGTTGGCTGCCCGTGCGTTGCTACGGAAAAAAATATAACAAATAAGTCCATTAATCTAAATGATATTTTATTTAGTTTAGCAATAAACTACCTCTTATAGTCATACATATTTTTGGTCCTAGTGTGCCGGTAAAAATAAGTTACCGTTGTCGAAAGGGCATTCAAATGCAGTGATACAAGAAAAGAGTTTTTTTTACCGTGAGACCGTCGGAAGTCTCCTACTGATTTATGTAATTTGAATATAGTAACATATATGTTACGGAGAATTCTGATAGTATCATTTACCTCAAACAAAATATTCCCCTATCCCTATTCTTTTTGGGTAATTCACAAAGTTACGTACCTAATTTTGAGTAAACCCTCTAGGTACATTAGAACCTTGTATATCAAAATGATTTCTATTTCTTCGTTAGTTATAGCATTTTGTTCTAGATTTACATTTACCATCATAAGTTGCAACCTGCAAGTAGATCAGTGGGCTACAGATGAGGAGATAAACGTACACAAGTTAAAAAATGAAAGAAAACATGATAGAAATTCGATATGCATATTTATGTACGTCTTTGAGTAGCTATGCATCTTTGCGCCATTGTTCCTATGTTGTTCAAGAATCAAACATACATGTTCTTGCTGTAATAGTGTGCAACAAACCTAGTTGACACATTACTCTGTTTTACTCACCCTCTCCCCCGTCCCCGACCCCTCTCCCCCCCCCCCGAGGGCGACGGGGTCGCCCCTCTCGGGCTCGCCGCTAGCTCCCCCTCTCCCCCGTCGCCGCCGCCGGCAGGGCCCGCCTGGCGCGGCCCAGGTGGCGCCAACGCCGGCTGTGCTTCTCTTCCCGCACTGAGGCGGCGGGGTCGGGGCCTCCCTCCTCCGGTGGCGATGCGGCCTGGCGGCGGAGGTTCGGCGCCGCCGAGCGAGGCCAACACGGTGGCGCGGCAGGCAGCGGATCTGGCCGGGTTTTCTTGGCCCAGATCTAGGCCCTTAGGGCTCCATCTGGGCCGGAGCGGGCGGGCTTGCCTTCCCTATTCTTGCTCTGCGGTTGGTGGCTCCGTAGGTGGGTGTAGGTCCGGCGGTGTCCTTCTCCGGCCGGTTGCAGCGTGACTACGGGCTTTACGGGCCCTGCGGGGCCCTGCCAGACTCTCGTGGGACTGGTGTGCCCCCGAGGGGGCTTTAAGGGTCCGTTGGACCTAGCCGGACCTAACGGGGACTGGTTTGTCGGTGGTCACGTCTGGTCGACTACCGTCCTGGGCAGTGGAGGCAGTTCTCTCCCGCACGGACGCGACTCTGCTGGCCCTGCCTCGACCTACGTGTGCCTCATCTTATAGACCTCGCGGCGGTTATCTCGGTGAGACTATGATGGTGGAGTCGAGACTGGCATGGCGCGTGCTCGTGGGCGGCAAGTTTGGTGGTGGCAAGGCCTCGCCCTCGCGGTTCTCCTGTGCAACGACTCGTCCGAGGCGGGTGGATAGGGTCTTCGGGAGAAATCCTTGTCGGCGTGACCGACACCAACGCGGTGCCGCCCGTGGGTGGAACCTCCCTTCTTGAAGGGCGTCGTGGCTACCCTTCTCCCACTCCCCTCGGTGTGCCGGGGGAAACCCTAGGGCCAATTCTGGTCCGGGCAGCAGCGGTCGCTTTCCCTCTTGAGGGTGTTGCTTGGTGCTTGACAAGTCGGGGCTAGGAGCGGGGTGGGCATTCTTCGGAGAGGGCGCAGTGGTTGCGATCTTCATCATCTAGTCGATCCGCCTCCGCCTTTATTCCTTTTTGTTTTTCCTTGTTTTTAGTTTGGGTGTGTGTGTGTTGCTGCCCCAACATAGTGTATCGTGATGTGTCTTTCTTTGGGCATTGTGCTGTCTGGCCTAGCAGCGGTCTTACCTGTTACTTTATTTATAAAGCAGGACGAAAGCCTATTTTGAGATATTGTGCAACAAACACTTACAAGCCACGATCAGCAAAAGTCTTTATAAAATATGCATCTTCATCACGGCTCCCACTGACGAAACCATATAAAGCAATGAATAGTCAGAAAGAGACAAATTGAAAATAAAAAAAGAGGATTCAAAAGAAACCCATTTACCTAGTATGCAACATCAAAGAAATACATATGGTTTTCTCTTGAATCACATCTAGAATTTTCTCCCACTGTTGAGGAGTTGGTCTATCCCACAACGATGTCGCAGAACAAAAGAACCATATGAGTATACAGAAGTGATATGATCAAGAAGATCCAAGGTCAGGGAAAACTAATATGTACTTCCTCCATTTTATAATATAAGATGTTTTAATTTTGTGAAGGTAATGTATCTAGCCACTTTTTAGTGTCTAGATACATTACCTTGTCAAAACTAAAACATCTTATATTATGAAACAGAGGGAGTATAAGGGAGTTAGATGTGTATATCATTCATTACCTGCATACATAAAGAAGAATGAAGAGAGTATTCTTGTGCAGTATTGTTACGAATGAGAAAAATTGTGGCTCTTGAAATGCCCTCAAAGGATATCAAAACTCTCTGGCCATGCAAACACATGTGGAAAAGTTACATAGTACATAGCTACTGCAACAGCCAATATTTACAAGGAAACATAAGACGCAGCAGGACATTCATAAAATAATTCATCGGTGTCAAATATGAACAACAAAGTAGCTCCGCATAAATAAAATAAAATTATTTGCCAAAGGAATTTATTTTCTTGGTCAAGTGAACATGGTAGAAATTTATTTTCTTGGTCAAGTTAACACAGTACAAATTTCATTGGAAACATGTTGTCTGCAATCGCAGCCGTAACACAATTTTTTCAGGATTGGCAGTTGCGCATTCCACGCACTAAACAATGCAACGATGACTGGACTTGATTAACTTAGGAAGTATGAATGCATTATAGACATATTCTAGGAGGATATAAAGAATAAAGAAGCGGCATATTAGTAACATGAAAAAAGAGAGCAGAATTACAATTTACATTATTACATTCATATCAGAAAGGACCGATGGAAATTATCAAATGAGGACCTTAGCAGTGCCTTTACTTCCTTGAAGATCATCAAGCCATGTATAGGAAGTTTTTATCAGAGCACATGATGCATCCCATCCTGGAAACAATATGCATCAGGGTTTCATGTTAAGCGGCTTTTAGTTACACTTGATAACACATGTTTGTAGAAAAATTAATATCTCATTGGGCATCCATAGACAAGCAAGTATTGTCATTTATAAAAGTCAAATACCGACATCTAGGAGTTTAGTACCCTTGTATGTATGTATTTAGTACCCCAAGCTGAAAGTTGAGTGTGGTGGTATCAAGTACCTTTACATGTTGTCACGCATACACTTCATGTAAATTAGAGTTATGATTACAACTTATATATCTTGAAGAATTTTTAGTGTCAGCTTCATTACCAATCATATATGCTCACATGCATCTCATGGAAAAAATGGCCAAAGCAAATCATTTGTAATTTCCTTTCTAGGGAGAGAATCAATAAATGATGAAAAAAGAGAGCATCTAGCAAAGTAACCAAAATCTAGTATGGCTCGTAACCTGAACCGAAAGGGCTGGGAAACTATGGCGCTAGCACAGGAGAGGAGACGCTGACATCTAGGTATTTGGTACCTTCATATGTATCCAGTACCCCAAGCTGAAAGTTGAATGATGTTCTATTGAATGTGGGGTTATCAAGCACCTTCACATGTTATCACGTATATACTTCATAGAAGAACTTTTAGTGTCAGCTCCATTAATCATCTAATCTGCTCACATGCATCTCAGTGGAAAAATGACAACATCAGGTTATTTATATTTTCTTTCAGAGGAGAGAATCAGCAATGGTGAAAAGAGAACATCTAGCAAAGTTAAAAATCTAGCATGGCTCGTAACATGAACAATAAGTGCTGGGGAACTATGACGCTGACATATGAATATCAACATAGCATTGAAAGATCACACAGTATCAGGAAAACGGAGAGCGAAAGGAAAAAATAACATAGATGAATCCAACAAAAAGCTATAGCTGCAAATTGGGAGAGCAAATACAGTATAGACTGAACCATACGTTCACGGGTAACTTCCTTAAAGAAAAAATCAACGGGTGATATGGAAGGATATTGTACACAGTGTGAAAAACGGAAATATGAATCTTTGAAACAAGAAATTCAGATTCAGACAAGAGGCTCATGGATTCAGAGGAGAAAACCATGGATTCGGAGATCCGTCGTGGTGTGTCTGGTGGCAGTAAGGTGTGTATCCACCCAGATTCAGAGCATGAGCTCATGAATTTGGAAGGAGTACTCTAATCGTGGTGGTTCAGAATAACGTGGCAGACTTCTATACCGAAGAATAATGAACGCGATGGTTCTACTGGCAAGCTGCATTATAAAAACGAAGTACTCTGATCAGACATCAATCTAGTGACACGTCCTGTTACCTGAAGGTGGTCGCGCTGCCGGCGACGATGCCTCAGGAGACTCCGGATCATAGGGAGGAAGCACCACTGCACCAGCCCTTGCACTGGCAGATCCATCAGAAAAAAAATCAGCATGTACATGCGTAGTAGCATACAGTTCGATCGATCATGGAAGACTCATACATGGAGGCTACACACTGCCGCAGAGTTCGATCGTGGAGAGGCTATAGACGCCGTTAGCGATGTAGCAGAGCGAACGCCCTTGTGATCTTTGTGCCGATGAGATCGAGATTCTCCCGGTGTAGCCTATTTTATGAACAAGCAAACTGAATGGTGCAAACACTTCTATTATCATGTCGTTTCTTGTTTGAAGGATTCAAATGCTACCAACTTGTCCACAACTCCACATACAGCGAGGTGTGGGCTCTCTAGAATGCAAATAAGCTGCAAGAACTCGAGGGAGTGGATGTGCTACGCCATCATCCTTCTCGTCGTTATAGCACGACCCGAAAACTGAAGATCTTGGAGAAATACATCATGATCTGATTATCGTGCGAGTTCACTATGCAGAGGCTACAACCGGAAGCACATGCATTGATTTGTCGATTTTAACTACCATCTGCTAGCTAGCAGCGAGAATACAAGAATTTGGATATGACAGATGGGTACAAACTAAGGTTCAAGGGAAAATTGGTTATTTATCCAAAAGTTTATCGACCTTGGATCATCTACCCAAACTTGGTTATACATTGGTAAAATACCCAACATAGACTTGAAATTAAAATTCCATTATAGTAAGGATCCTAATTAGAGCTGATCATAAAAGGATCGATGGATCAGCTACATCATACGGAGTAGATTAGATCGGAAACATTCACCGGCAGTTTGTGCCGTCAACCACCGTAGTGTCCACCTGTGAGCTGCCGTATCCCCTTTTGCCCTTGGACCGCCGGTAGGCGCTGTTTCCGCTGACCACCGGCCGTACGTACGTCTCGCGTGTCTGATCTATCCATGTTACTTCCTTTAGCCAATATCTCCAAATAGTCTTGCATATTGGCCCGTACAAGCGAGCACTTGATCAGTATTGCTCTAGCTTGAGGTAAATTACGATTTACTAATTCATATAAAAGGACATCATAGACTTGAATAATTTGCAGCACAACACATAGAGATGAAAATTACTACTATAGCGGTAATGGGTGGCAGGAACCCACCGCTGAGAGTGTGAGGGTGGTCAAGCCGAAGTGGCGCGCAGCAGACTACAACCGATCATAGGGAAGGTTTCCGACCTAATCGGTGATGAAGATGACCCATCGATCAACTTTAATTAGGACCCTGGTATATTTGTGTTTTATTTTGAACTCCTTATTGGATATTTTACCAATGTAAAACCAACTTTGGATAGATGATCCAAGGCCGATGAAGTTTTGGGTAAATAACCAATTTTCCCAAGGTTCAAACATCACCTGCATTTCAATCGCGCTGTCAGGACCCTCCCAGGTGAACTTGCCGCTGCTGCATATCGCTGCTCAGCCTGGAGCCCGTTTGGAGCTCCAACAACTACTTGTGTGGATGCCTCCGCTCCCTGCGCCAACTTGCACGGGTTCTGCTGCGGCAGTTTCTCCTTGAAGGGCTGGGAGAAGTCCGCGGCGGCGACCTATGACCAATTCGGCCTGGAAGCGCTCCGCAAGGAGAGCGTCCTCTCCTTGGAGGTACTCTTGTTCTTAGTGGCAGCAGGAGGGATCTTGGGGTGGAGGTGGAGATGGGGAGGCGCCGAGGCGGCGGTGGCGGACCCTGTGCTAGGGTTCAATGGGAGAAGGTCGGGGGGCTTACTTCTATTTTTCGTCTAGTCGTTCTGAATCGGCATTTTCCAATCTTCGGTGGCAGAAAGGTGTAATTAACTAAGCCAATTATCAGGAAGACTTAGCGCACCATAGGATGTAGATAATAGGGTTCTGATTATCCCAATGTTTAATATCAAAGTGACAAATTATAACCTACCAACACCAACTTCTTTTTAATAATATAAAGATATTTAGTGAGTAGCTATATTCGTATCTTGGTAAAACCAAGTCAATTAATTTGAAACAAATAGTAGATGTCCACGCCATTCTGTCGGTTTGGCCAAGTCTATTTTTTAATAGTGTTAGAGCATGTTCGCTCGTTGGGCGTATCCAGGCCGAAAATCGGACATTTTTTCGGCCGGATGAAACGAATTTTTGGCCTCGGTACGCTCAGTTTCCCACCCGCGTACCCAGACCGAGTTCCTAAGTTCGACTAAAATTCATTAAAGATGGACAAATTTCATTAAGTTGGTCGAATATAGACGGATTACATTAAATTTAAACTAAATGAGTACATAATAAACTTAAAAAGGATCGTCGCCGCGGCCTTCCGCCGTTCTACATGCCGAAGTTGCTGTAGAACGCCGTGTAACCAGGATCGGCGCAGCCGTCATCCTCGCCGCCGCCGTTGTCGTCGTCGCTCGGCGACTGGTTCTGGCGGGAGATCCCCTGGCCTAGGTCGCCGAACCTCCACGGCTGGTAGGACGGGCCTTCGGCGTCGTCGTCATCGTCGAGGACGTAGAGCGGGGCGTCCTGGTAGGCGAGATCATGCCCGGACAATGCCCACCGTCGGGCCGCCTTCTCCCAGTCCTACCTGGACCACTCCAGGACGTCCGGCGAGGAGGGCTCCACCGGCGGCGGCTGAGGCGCCGAGTCGCGGAGCGACTGCTCCAGTGCCATCCTCAAGGCGCCGTCTTCGGGCGGCGCCGAGCCTTCAACCTTCCGGCGGCGAAGGCGCAGGTGGCCAATTGGCGATGCCGTCGACCTTGGCTCGCCGATGACGATGCGGCGGGAGCGTGTCCGCGGCGGCGAGCCCGCCTCGCGCTTGACTGATGTCGGCGTGCGCAGCGACGCCGAACCGGAGGAGTGGGACGTCGAGGCGGAGGAGGACAAGCTCATGCTCGCCATCCTCCTCGGCACCCAGTTGGTCGGAGGACGCCGCCCAGACCTCGCCGCCGGCGTGGGCGTTCGCGGGAAGCCTAGGCGCGGCGTGTAGCCGGCATTGATGTGCTCCAGCACCGTCCTCAGCGTGCGGCCTGGCACGCTCCACCAACGCCGGCGGCCCGCCGAGTTGTTGCGCTTCGGCGGTGACTCGTTGGGTGGCCCTTCGTGGCGGGCGAGCTCCTGGGCGCGGCGCTCCGCGAAGAACTCCTCCCAGTAGAGGAGGTTGTCCGGCGACTCAGCGCGGAGGGGTCATCAATTGCCGCGATGTACTCCGCCACCTCGTACGGCAGCTCCTCCGGCGTGGGCGCCGATGGTATAGGGATGCTGCCGGCACTGAGCTTCCACCCCGGAGGGTTTCGCGTGTCCGGCGGCGCCATGTATCCGGCCTCGTACAACAGGCTTCCCAGGCCTGCAGCGTGCGCTGGCCAAAGCCGTTCGCCGCCGCACCGTCGCCGAGGTATCTCTCGGCCATGGTTGGTGGGGTGGGGAGAGTGAGGGAGAGGGAGAAAGTTCGCCGGAGGGGAGGGAAGGGGAGAGTGAGTGAGTGAGAGTGTGAGAAACTCCGGCGAGGGGTATGGCTTATATAGGCCGGGGTGGGCGGCGAGGGCGGGAGGGGTGTAGCGGCGAGCGCGGGAAAAGGAGAAACGGCGGGAAGTTAGTGTCCGCCGGTCCGTTGCGGGAGCCGATGCGGCGACGCGTGGCCGACGCGACGGGCAGTTAATGTCCAACGGTCGCCGCGTGGTTCCGAGGATGACGACGACTCGGCTTCCGTCACTGACTCAGCGGGTCCACGCGCTGTTTTGCTTTTTTCCGCCGTTTTCTCTGTGTCCGGCGTTCCTAGGGCGAACCCGGAAACCTGGGTTGGGTCTAGGAAACAAAAATTGGCCCAAATCCGACCGAAAACAGGTTCCTGGGTACACGACTGGGCGATTTTTGGCGTCCGGATCGGCGTTCTGAGTAGGCGAGTGGAGATGCTCTTAGTGCGGAAAATGTCTTTTGAGATATTTTCAAGCATTTTCTTATATTGACGACAAAAATCTATTATTGTACTTAGAAAGACACAAACAAATATATACCACGCGATGCTCGTTGCTCTCATCGTCCTTTTGTTAGGCTCTTGTTTGTTGTGCCACGTAGCTATCATGCACGCTACACGCTAGCAACGCTTTCGATCATCTGCCCGGCGGTTCGGCACACTCGGCCAAGACAGCCGGTGGGAACCGAAAGCGGAATGCCATGGACGACGGAGAGCAGCGTAATCCAGCGAACCAACCGGTCACGTAGTTTTCGCAAATATTCGTCAGAAAGCACTTTTTCCAATTCAAATTTAGTTGACTTAATTTTGGCTAGATTAAAATTAATCTAGCATTAGTCTACATCCTCCGTCCGCATATAAGTGTACTTCTAGCCTTGTCCTAAGTTAAATTTTACTATTTTTGACTAACTTTTTAGAACAACGTACCAATATTTATGACACTAAATTGATATCATTAGATTTATTTTTAAATCTAGTTTTATAATATGTCAATTTAATGTAATATATGTTCCTATATTTTTTTATAAAGTTGATCAAATTTAGTTATGTTTGACTTAGGCAAAAGCTAGAGGTACACTTATTTGCGGACGGAGGGAGTACATCCAAATCTGAACAAATTTAAATCAAGTAATTTAGATTGAAGGAAAGATTTATCTAGATTCGCATGTATCTAGACGAAGTTTAGCTTACAGATACATGTAAATTTAGACTAATTCAATACTTATTTCTGGATAGAGAGTAGCATTTTTTTAGTTTTATCATTCTTTTTACATATAAAATTATATGCATGCAGTTATATGCTCTTAAAGAAATTATATGGTTCGAAATACACAAAATTTCCAAGCAACTTTAACTAAAAAAATACACATAACTTATCCTAAAATACATATATTGGTCGGTTTTCATGATTATGCTAGGTGTTTCTTTCTAGTTTCATACAAAATCGGCCGCAACTATGATGATATGTGCGTCCCCTAATTCGTCGACTTAACTCCCATGCGAGAGATAAAAAAAAACTTGGTCCTATTTCACCCGCAACATGTATATACTTGCTCGGGCCGATGTCCTCTTTTTATATTAGCATCTTTAACAGTGCCTGTAAAATAGCCAGAAACCAAACTTTTCCGATGACATCAGAGCCTGTAAAATACTACAGACCCATAAAACTTATTCGGTGGTCCGTTTAACACCCCGTCGAACAACTACATCTAGTTGTCGGAGAGGACGACCCGAGCGAAAACCCTATCCCCTTCGCGGCATGCCCTCTCCCTCTCTGCCGCCGTCGGCAAGCCCTCCAGCTCCCAAATCCGACCGCCTCGCTGCCCCGTTTGCTACGCCACTGCCAAACAACCCGGCTCATGGCCATGCGCCCCGACAACGCCTCGAGCAAGCGCTGAATGGGCTTGCGTGGCCAGCTCTTCGAGACGGAGGAGGAGCTTAAGCGCAGCCGCAACATCAGCGTCAAAAAGCACGCGACGCTCTAGTATGTGTCTTCACCGCACATGCTGGCCTCCCTCCTATCCTACACCCCCGCGTGGTACACCGGAAGCGACCTGTTGGGGGCAGGTTCCTCGCGGCCGCGCCCGCCGTCTCCGACTCTTCCGTCGAGTGAATCCCCGTACGTCTATTTTGCTCGTCCAGTTCACTGTATGTGAAAAGAAATCTCTGCCAATTCTAACGAACTGCATACATGTCTACCGATCGATTTGGAAACGTCCAAAACCAGCATGATACGTGCAAGGCTCAAGCAAGCACTTCGATTTGACCATCGTCTCTGTTGCGTTGCGTGTCGTACGTGACGTACCCTGGATCCTCGAGAGAGAAAAAAAAAAACATAAAACCGCCGCAACGAGCTAACACTGCTGGCGCACGCCCAAGGCTAATTCCTCCCCGAAGGACCACTGGGCTGGGCCGGGCCGGGCTGCATCACGCCACCGCTCGCTAGCCGTTCGCCCTTTACGCCGTCCCTCCTGTTTGTCTCTCTGGGCGATCTCAATTTCCCACGACTACGATACCGAGAGAAAACCCTCGATCGCAGGCTCCTCCCGCCGGCCATGGAGGACGCGGCCGAGTTTCACGTTTCCAAGAGGCATAGAGCCCCACGGCACGACGACCAGCAAGCACCGCCGGTTGGCGGCAACCGCGGCGGCGACAATCTCAACCTCGATCTCATCAGCCGCCTCCCAGACGAGATCCTCGGAACGGTCGTCTCCCTCCTCCCGACCAAGGACGGCGCCCGCACACAGGCGCTCTCCCGCCGGTGGCTGCCCCTATGGCGCTCCCACATGGCGCCGCTCAACCTCGCGGTCAACCGCCACCTCTCCGATGAAAAGTCGGTCTCCAAGATCCTCTCCAAGCATCCCGGCCCAGCACGCCGCTTCGTGCTCAACCCTATAAACCGCCGCGCTTTCCTGGCCAGGATCGACCGATGGTTCCGCTCCAGGTCCCTCGCCGGCCTCCAGGAGCTCCAAGTCACCAACCTGCCGACGAAGAAGCGCTACCCGCTGCCGCCACACGCCCTGGTCCGTTTCGCGCCGACGCTCCGCGTGCTCAACCTCTTCGGCTGCCAATTCCCTAACCTGGTCGCTCCTCCGAGTTTTCAGCTCCTCGAGCAGCTCATCCTGTACGACGTTGGCATCTCGGAGGATTCTCTCGAACGCATGATCTCTAGCTGCGTTATTTTGAAAAGCGTTTCGCTACATAATATGCGATTCGGCCGGCTTTCCATTAGCTCCCCGACCCTCAGGAGCATCAGCTTCTATGCACTTCGCTCAAAAGGCGCCATCACCTTCCAAGAGCTAGTAATTCAGGACACCCCATGCTTGGAGAGGTTGCTACCTATTTACCCACAAGAGGGTCCGGCAACTATCCAGATAATCAGGGCTCCTATGCTAAAGGTATTGGGTTTTCTATCTAAATTAAGGCATATCCACGCTTCAACTTGGAACAACAGTTTTTCAGGTAACAACAACAACACAAATAATAAGCATTCAACATTAATTAATTCTGATATGATGCCGGCTATTATTATTCTCATTTGCACTTGTTTT
Source organism: Avena sativa (assembly GCA_916181665.1). Lineage (NCBI taxonomy): Eukaryota > Viridiplantae > Streptophyta > Magnoliopsida > Poales > Poaceae > Avena > Avena sativa. The sequence goes on along the minus strand of OV702279.1, from coordinate 375,502,525 downwards.
TGTTTTTCTCTAGAAAATGATTGCGGTAAGCTTGACAACCAAAATGCCTACAGTGAAGATTTTGGCTCTCGATGTCGGAACTAATCTGGATGCAACTGTTGATTTTCTCAAGTGTTTACCTTGCTTAGAGAAGCTCTATGTCATTGTGAGTGTTCATATTTTGTTGCTTTAAATGTCAAAATCAACTTCTGGTCCGACTTATGATCCATTGAATAAGTATTTTGTAACTGCCTTTAATTCACCTTTTTTTTTTCTGTAACCAGTCGCATCCAGGAGAGGATATAAATAATGTACAGAAGTATGACCCACTTGATCCAATCGAATGCTTTGAACTTCATCTAAAAAAAGTGGTGTTGAAGAACTATGACGGCGACAAGAAGCCATGCGTCGACTTTGCCAAGTTCTTCATTTTGAATGCAAAAGTTCTAAAGGAGATGGAAATCGGAGTTCTTGACGGGGCGGGTGTCAAACCAATGTGCTATCATCGTAGGCAGCTTCAAGTGGAGACTAGAGCTTCTCAAGATGCACACATTAAACTAAGAATCAATAGATATGCCGTCCCAACAAATCATGGGAGTAACCATGATTTATCATCCACCGATCCCTTTGAGGAGTCCTTGTGTGAATTCAATAAGATTGATAGTCAGTGGCAGTGGCAGAGCTGCACATAGGCTCCTATGTGGTCAAGCGACAACACAAAAAAGATGAAGAGCAATGAAACACAAGCCTTGAATCCTAATTTTTTACATAACTGCAGGTTGTTTTGAGCTTTGATATCACTCCGCGAGTCAGCTCCGCCACTCTTGTTACTTATTAGATTCCCAATTCAGCAATGGGATGCCTTGTTAACCCCAAGTACTCTGGAGCATAGGAGTATCGAGCAAGTGTACCAGTATAACATCTGCAGGCTTCAACTAGTATATTTGTACATCTACGTGTTGCTTTGATGAAAGAGATGGCCTGGTATCTTTTTTGTCTAAAAATATGTAGTACTAGTATAAAACATATTTCTCTGCATGCATTACATTACACCTTTCTAAGCAAGTAGTAAGTACTAAGATCGCTATTTCAACTGCAACAGACATACACAACATTTGCAACCTGGTTTCTGATAGTCTAGCCTTAAAGAGAAGTATTTGAAGTCAAAATGTCATTTTTTCTGTACACATTTAGATAGCAGTACTTATAAAAAATTTAGATAGCGGTAAGGGCTATTTGAAAAAACCCTAAAGAGTTGAAATGTGACGGTAGGAATTTGGGCATAAGATTTCCAAGAGCTCAATCGATGGAGTCCGCTCCCATCTTCTGATCCCACTGTATGCAGGATTATTATACAAATAATAAGTGACTTATCAACCACATGCAACAACTGCACTTGGACACATGCGTTCCGATTGGTTTGGAAATATCCAAGCAAGGCTCAAGCAAACAATTATCTTTGGTTTAATCATCCAGGATCCCTTTTCAATGGGTGGAGTGTCGTCGTTCAGGTTCAACTGCAATTATGTCAAAAATTGTTGTTTGATGTTGTACTAGTATAAGTTGGGAGCACCTGTTGCAACTAGTATATTTGTGCATCTACATGTTCCTTTGATGAAAAAAGATGGCCCGGTGTCGTTTTTTGTCTTAAAATATGTAGTATATTTCTGTGCATGCATTTCATTACAACTTTCTCAGAAAGTAGTAAGATAACTATTTCAATTGCAGCAGACATACACAACATTTGCAACCCGGTATCTCGTAGTCTAGACTTAAAGAAAAGTATTTGAAGTTAACATGTTGTTTTTCTATACACATTTAGATATCATTAAGAGCTGTTTAGAAAAAGCCTTAAAGAGTTGTAACATGGCGGTAGGAATTTGGGCATAAGATTTCGGAGAGCTCAATCGATGGAGTACCCCTGCCATCTTCCTACTATATGCAGGATTGCACAAATAAAGTAAATTAGAGCATCTCCAATGGATGATGCAAAATAGAACACCATTTTTAGATGATGTAAAATGGGGCAACCTCAAAATTTTAGATGATGTATAACAGGGCACCGGACAAAAGATCCGATGGTGAGAAGGGGGGGGGGGAGGAGTCTGATCAGAGGTCACCTGGCACGTGGCACCGATATTGATTTTGATAAGCAGCATTCTCCGGAGGCCGATTCCATTGGCAAGGTTTTATCTAACACCTACACACAAACTAGTTGCATGTAAGCGGAGGCCGTTGATCCTAAAACTTCACGCAATAGCCTGGTCATCTAAAATGATTTCAGCCGACCATCTAAAACGGCGGCGTGAATAATCGATCAAAATGTGGTAGAAAAATTGCAGGTAAGCGGAGGCCGTCTAGGGTGTTTCTCCTATATGGGCCGCCGAGCACGGGAAAGTCCTACTTGGCCAAAGCCGTGGCGACGAAGGCTGATTCTCATCCACAATTGCTTGCCACGAGCCTGCCGCCTACATTTGCATGCCGGATCTAAGATGGGAGGCTTGCTACTGGATCCGTGGAGGCGACAACCAAGTGCTAGCTGGTACGGGAGGCTTGCGGCCTAGCTTGGAAGGGTTCACTCGCGTCTATCTAGCGCCCTTGGTCGCCGTTACCAATGACGTGCCCACTTTAGTAAGAGCATCTCTAATGGTTGATGTAAAACACCTTTGTGACTCAAATATTATTTTTAGGTCACAAGAGGGCAAAAATCCATCTCCAATGGATGGCACAAATCTTCTCAGACCTAAAAAATGCTCCCTGGTGATGTAAATTTGCAACATGCCCAACCGCCGTGTGGAATCTTCATCCTGGCGACCATTGCCGAACAACAAATTTAACATCACCGTCGCCACACGCCTCCCATCCTACCCCGCCCCTTCCTGCCGCTAGCCATGGTTGTCGATGTCCCGCCATCGTTGTGAATCGGGCTCGTGCCACCGCACGCTGTTGGTCGAATCCGAGGCCCCACGCTGCCGCCGCTGGTTGATTCGACCTCCCAACCGCCCCCTCCGTCCACTGGCAGGTAGCTGAGGTGCCACCAGACATCCCCTTGTTCTGTTGCAGCCACCGCCGACTCATAGAGACCCTAAGCGGATCTCTCGTTTTCTTGATGCATACCATAACATTGGTGATGCGGATGTGCATGATGATCTTTAGAAGGATATGGTCGAGGAGTGGTGGAATTGGTATGGCAGCCAAAGGAACTAAGTGTATCTCCATGAACTATGGTGTTGTTGTTGTGATGATGATGAACTCCGTGAACTATAATGTTGATTTAATGAACTATTTGATTTGTATTGTAACAATCTAGTACTATTTGAACTATGTTATATGTAAGAGAAGAAGTAGAGGCTGCCTCGCGCCAGGGTGTGCCCTATTTTAGGTCAACTCTACGGCAGTCGTGCCTTATTTACATCATCCAGAAACTCAAAAAATTAATTTAATTTCTTGCCCTATATGTCAAAAAGTGGTACTCCCTCTCATTCATAATAAGGGTCGGTAATTTAGTACCGATTTAGTACAAATTCTCTGATACTCCTCTATTTTAAATTGGAGGGAGTAATACCCGTAAATTTTTTTTTGGAGGGAGTAACAAATATAACTTTTCTTTAACGGCTGCATTTTACATCATCCATGCCATATGAAGGCCTCATTTGGTAACGGGGATCTGCTGTATTCCCGACGTGACCGAGTCGGTTTTCCCCATCCGGTCCTTTGTCAACATTGATTCCTCACCACCCTCCCTGTTGAACCGAGCCTGAAATCAAAGAAGCGCGCAGCCCTCCCTGCCCTCGCGCATAGTAAGTTTTTCTCGAGCAGCAGCTGCCCCCGTGCCCGTCGCCAAGTTCGACTCGACATCTCAGAGATCAACCCGCCGCGCCGACCGATCCACGGCGCACGTCTGCTTGCCGGAGATGGAGAAGGTCGTTGAGCACTTCGTCCCTGACGACCTCGAGCTCATCCGCCTCCTCGACGAGCAGGTCGGCGGCCGCCCTCTCCCCAACATCTTGAACCACGTCAACATCCTCGACTTCCACCCCGCCCACCTCTACGGTACTCATCATCATCATCATCATCATCTTCTTCTTCTTCTTCTTCTTCTTCTTCTTCTTCTTCTTCTTCTTCTTTAATGGCGAGCGCTTTGTGTTAACCCGTACGTGGTGGTGATCGATCGACGGATGCATATGCATGAATCATGATACGAACCGTACGTAACTTGGCCGAGCAGAGGAGTACAGGGAGCAAAAGGAGGCCGGCGGCTGCATCTACTTCTTGGACCACAGGGACAACTACTCGACGGCGAGGCGGAGGCAGGCGCGCGCCACCACGGACGGGATCGGCCGGTGGAAGGCCTCCCACGGTGGCAAGGCTGTGACGAGGCGCGGCGGCGTCGTCGTCGGCTACAAGGTCACCATGGTCTTCTACGAGAAGGATGAGCGTCCCGGAAAGCCCGACCGCATGACCGACTGGGCCCTCAACGAGTACACCAGTACCATTGGACCCGACAACGAGGTAATTCATCGACTGGGCCCTTTGTTTTGTTTTGCCCGTTGGTCTTCAGATTATGAGGTTTAGGGTACATTGAGTCGCAATTAATGGACTTTACATCACATTCTGTTGTGCAGGTCGAGAGCTTGGCCTTGTACCGTCTCTACAAGAGGATTAGTTAGAGTCAGTTTGATTAGTTTCCATGTTAGGCCTTTTGATGTCTTTCGGTTGAGATTAGGAGTTGGTGCATGCACACAAGGTTGTAAGTTGTAACAAGCTTGTAGCCGTGCTGCCATCATATCCGTTCTTTTTTTACATTGATCATTAGTCTCATGTTTGATATCTAAGTGAAATGCAGCCTGCAATCACGACGAGGGGTGACACTGCTGTGGCTTTTCTGTTGCCGGGCACAGTGCAACTGTAAGTGCAGTTGTCATAGAATCTTACCAAGTCTGTAGATTTCATTATGAATAATAATAAGGAAAACTATCTTAATGATCAATGTAAAAAAAGAAGTGTTTCTTTTATTATACTATAATATAAGAGTGCCCCCTGGTTCCCGTTAAAAATCCGACCAAAGTGTGAAAGGGTTTCGAGCCTCAGCACGTCAGTTAAGTTCAGAAAGTTAGAAGAAAAACTAGATGATCCAGAAGTACCTAAAGAGAACTCCATTACATTTTTTTGGGGCGATCTTTGTTATGAGGCATGCAAATCTGAATCAGAACTCCGGAACAGCAGTATACTGGGAGTCACATATGGATAGAAGGTCTTCTAGTGAGGAATAACATGTGCTAGTAGAGGGAAATTCCTGTGAGAGAGGGGGGGTTGCACCCCTGCTAGAACTTTATTGCTGTAGCCCCTGGACCAACTTCAACAATGAACGCTGGTGCACACTGACCACCAAGCTGGGCTAAGCCTTGTTCCGAGGCATTGGCGTCGTGCTGCTTTCACAACTCGAAAACCACAGGAGGCACCGAGTCTTCATCACTGGCGTCGCGCTGCTTACACACTAACTTCACAACACGAAATACCACAGGAGGCACCGAGTCTTCATGACTAGACTGGAGGAAGCATCTGCTCCTCGTCACTGATTCAGAGAGAGCAGCATGCGTCAGTCTCCAGCTACTACTGAGTTTTTTTTTTCCAGAAAGGAGCGTATATTAATATCAAGAGATACCAATTACATCCGGCCTCTGCAACAACGCAATATCCTATTGACATTACAGATGCACACACCCAATAAAAGATAAAGAAAACTAAGAAAATATATTTCGGTCTTAGCAGCAATAGTACAACACCTGAACTCCAGGCTCTTCAAAAGCGATGTCTCCAACAAGCGCCGTCGTCGCCCGATCAAAGATCTAGATTTTCACCCTAAAGTTAATCCTCACTCTCAAAACAATGCCTTCAACAAGGTCATTGCCAGACACAACCAGCTAAGGCCAGACCTTGGGTTTTCACCCTGAAACGTAAGATTCTGAAATTCACTTGTGTTGCCGCCCCCACTTACATACGGCTGTTGTTTAGCCCAGAACACCAAGCAAGTCCCTCAACTGTACGGCGACTCAAACCTCCATAGATAGATCTCCAAACCTGGCCTTCATGAATTCTCCACCTCTGACTTCACCATGGATCGAAAGTCGCCTGGTGCAACAAAGGACAGAGCTTCGCGGCGCTCCCTCCTGAACCAAACGATCGGAATAAAACATGGGTGCACACGACCGAATACCACCCGATCCAGCGAACTGCAGGCATAGAAGCGTTGGTACATTCGTCGGCAGAGCCTTCCGGAACTCCCCACTCCGGCCAGATCAAGAACCATCCTCAGGAAGGTGATCGTCTCCATGCAAGAGGGACCCTAGGCCGATCCACCTTTATTCGACCAGCCGACCAACTCCGACGGGGGAGAAAGGCCACCACCACCATGCCCGGGCTCGTAGCCCTAGGTGACCTCGTGAAGCGAGACGAACCCAGAAGCCATCCCGCTGCCGGCTGCAACAGATCCGACAGGAAACGGTCGAGACCGGGCTCGACATGCTCCTGCCATCACCATCCGGAGGCTGAGGCCGGGAGGACAGCGCCTCCTCTGCCTACGACCTCCCACCGCCGACCGCCTAGGTCGCTGGCCGCCGTCGTCCGCCGTCACCATCCTCGACGAGGGCAAGGGGGCGCCGCCGCCGCTGTCCAGATCTCGGACGCGAGGACCGCCACGCCACCGCCGTGCCATCGGGACTTTGCCTGGCGACGGAGCCGGCGGCGGCGGGCAGGGGGAGGGGCGGGGCGGAGTGCCCTGGAGCGGCGCGGCGGCTACACCCCGGTGTGGCGCGTGAGCCGCCGCACGGGGGTCAGGGGAGGGGTCTGGGGTCTCGTACGTGCAGGACTATTTGTGTCTCGTACTTTGCCTCAGAGTTGCTTCTATGTGCCTTATTTACTGATGAAGGGCAACTCCACCGGAGTAAAATTCAGTTGAGATCACATATTGATAATCTTGAATACAACACCTCCCTATAATTAATTAGTTGAGAACTTGGGATGATACATTGGGTAGGAGATGGGCATTTAACTGGCCAACATAATTACAAGTATATTATGGATAGGTTCTGCCTTAGGCCTTTCACAATGGGTGTTTCTTAGCTCTATATCCTAGGCATTTTGCTTATGTGGCACCATAGTTAATTAAGAAAGAGAGTGATGTTGTATCTTAGCTAAGCTACACCTCCTGCACGCAACCATAGGCAAAAAAAACTTGGTTAGTCCAATCACACACATGCATGAGCACAGAATCATTAAATACAACATCTCTAATAAACTCCATCTAAGATACACCCTATTGTGATAGTTGTTTCTTAAGTTTTAATATCTCCTATGAAAACATGCTAAGAAACACCCCACTGGAAAAGGCCTTACACCAAACACATACAGGATCATCATGTCGGATCACACACCCAAAACCTGGCTAACAACAAAAGCACCAGCGACAACGGGATAGCCTAGGGCATCTCTAACCAATGTAAAAAACTGGTTAGAGAAGTAAAATATGTTATTTTACTCCTCTAACCACCACTTAACCGAACCCCAATCGTCTTTATCGGAGTAAATATTTTAGGAGTCGAGTCGGCCGACTCCTATTTTTACTCCTCCACCGCTGGGAGGAGCAAAGGATTCCCTCTCCCCCGCACGTTCACACTCCCCTCCCCCTCCTCCTCCTCCTCCCCGGCCTCTCCTCCACCTCCGGTGAACACCGACGCCCCCTGTTGGAATTATGCCCTAGAGGCAATAATAAAGATGTTATTATTATAATTCTTGTTCATGATAAAGTTTGTATTCCATGCTAGAATTGTATTAAGCGGAAACTTTGATACTTGTGTGGTTTATGAATAACACTATGTCCCTAGTATGCCTCTATGGACTAGCTCATTGATTAATTATGGTTAAGGTTTCCTAACCATAGACATGAGTTGTCAATTAATAATGAGATCATGTCATTGGGAGAATGATATGATGGACAGACCCAAATCAAGCAGAGCAATTAGATCGTGTCATCGTGTTCATCTTTGCGAAGATTTTTATTATGTCAAATATTGTATTCCTTAGACCATGAGATAATGCAACTCCCTGGTATCGGAAGAAAGCTTTGAGGTCATCAAACGTCATCCTATGAGAGGGTGATCATAAAGGTGTCTCTCAGGTGATCGGAAAGTACCTGTTGGGTTGTATGTATCGAGATGGGATTTGTCCCTCCCAAGTCGGAGAGATATACTTCGGGCCCACTCGGTAATCGATATCAACACCGCTTGCAAGCACGTGGTTAAGGAGTTAATCACAAAGTGATATCGGATTACGGAACGAGTAAAGTACTTGCTGTGAATGAGATTGAACTAGGTATGCCGATACCGACGATCGAATCTCGGGCAAGTAAAATATCGCGCGACGAAGGGAATATATATATGGGATTAATTGAATCTTGGCATCGTGGTTCATCCGATATGATCATCGATGAATATTTGGGAGTCAATATGGGTTTCCAGACCCCGCTGTTGATTATTGTTAGAAGATCATGTCTGCATATTCTCGTAGGGTCACACACTTAACGTGTCTCGATGCTAGGATAGAATGGCTAATTGGTTATGAGTTTTTGTTCGGAGTCTCGGATGAGATCCAGGACATCACGAGAGGTTCCGGAATGGTCCGGAGAATAAGATTCATATAAGGGAAAGCAGTTTTTGGATTTCGGAATTGTTTTGGATTGTTCAGTATTGTACTAGAAGGTTCTAGAAGCTTCCGGAGTGGGACCAACATGGCCCCACTTGTCGGGAGGGGGCGTGGGCCTACGAGGGAGTGCCCTGGCCGCATTGGGCCAGGGGCACAAGGCCCCATAGGCCCAGCCGGCCAAGCCCTAGGGGAAACCCTAGGGAGAGCTTCTAGAAGGGGGAGGGAAACTTGCCCCCCACTCCATCCCATGTGGCCGCCGGCCCTAGGGTTTGAAGGAGGGGCAAGGGCAGCCGGCCAGCCCTCTATATAAAGAGGGCAGGGGCACACCCTCCCCCCGACACCTCCTCAATCCCTAGTCTCCTAGTTGCTGCCCTCCTCTCTCTCTCCCGACTGCGCTTAGGCGAAGCCCTGCCGCAGAAACTCTCCACCATTGCAGCACGCCGTCGTGTTGTAGATCCAACCTATCTCTCCACCCCACTTGCTGGAGCGAGGAAGGAGGAGACGTCGAGGTGCCGTACGTGTGCATCTCTTGGAGGCGTCGCCACTTGCGGCGTTGGATCGGATCGGATCGCGAGGAGAAGGCTAGTACGACTACATCAACCACGTTCCGTTGAACGTTCCGCTGTGCGATTTCTTCAAGGGTATGAAGATCTCATCTATCCACCTCGTTGTTTGCATCTCCTAGATTAGATCTTGGCTTTCCCATTCGCATCCGTAGAATTTTTTTGATTTACTATGCTGCAAAACCCTTCAGTGGTATCAGAGCTAGATCTATGCGTAGATGTGTTTCACGAGTAGAACGCAACATGCTTGTTGCGGGCGTTGATGTTTTCTGTTGCAAGCCTCTTGTTGTGTACTTCTTATGACACGGGATAGTGAGATCGAAGCGGTCCAGACCAACTTTACGCGACCTCGTTTGCGAGACCGGCTCCGCACTTGACGTGTGGCTTGTTCCACACATGCGGCTGGTGGATGCCAATTTCTCTCACTATAGTTGTCATGGGATTTACACCGGATGTTGGCAACCATAATATCACCAATTGTAGCTTTCCTTAGGTAAGAATCGTTCTTAGCTTGTTACTCCCATAAGCCACGTAAAACATGCAACAACGAAGTAGAGGTGTCTAACTTGTTTTTGCAGGGAGTGTTTCTGTGATATGGTATGGCCCAAGATGTGATGTGTATGTTGTATGCAATGATCATGTTTTGTAATATTTCACGACTTGCATGTCGATGAGTACACAACCGGCAGGAGCCATATGGTTGTCTTTATAATTGTGTATGACCTGTGTGTCAACTTCTTATATGCCATGTAATAGCTTTACTTTATCGCTAAGTAGTTATCAATAGTTGTAGTTGCTATTCGTGGTGGAGGCAATCATGGTGGAGTGATGGAGATCATGCTGGCACGCACAAGATGGAGATCATTGCGCGGAGATTGGCTATACCATGTCACATAAAATAATATGCATGTGATGTTTATCCTTTTATGTATCTTATTATGCTTAGATCGCGGCGGTAGCATTATAAGATGATTCCTCACTTAAAGATCAAGATAAAACTGTGTTCTCCCCATGTATGCACCGTTGCGAAAGTTCGTCGTGTTCAAGCACCACGTGATGATCGGGTGCTATAAACTCTACGTTCACATACAATGGGTGCAAGCCAGTTTTGCACACGCGGAAATACTTGGGTTTGACTTGACGAGCCTAGCATGTACAGACATGGCCTCGGAACACACGAACCGAAAGGTTAAGCATGAGTCATATGAATGAGATGATCGGCACTTTGTTGTCCACCATTGAAACCACATCTCTTCTAGTGAAGATCGGATTAGGTGTGGTGAATTTGGATCATGTTCACTAAACAACTTGAGGGATGTTGAATTTAGTGGGAGTTCATCTAGTAATTTGATTAAGTTGAACTAGTTATCATGAACATAGTCTAAATTGTACTTGAAAATATTGTAGATCCAATGGCTAAGTCTAACTTCAATTTCAACGTTTTTGCTGAGAAAGAAAAGCTTAAGAACAATGGGTCTAACTTCACCAACTGGTTCCACAATCTGAGAATCATTCTCGCTGGCGGACAAAAGGACTATGTCCTTGAGAAAGCGCTAGGTGACGCCCCTGCTGTAGATGCGCCGGCTGATGAGAAAGTTGTTTTTCAGTCGCGCAAAGATGATTATGGTGTGATTAAGAGCACCATGTTGTTTGCTATGGAATCGGACCTTCAAAATCGTTTTTAGGAGTTCGTCGGGCCCTTTTAGATTCTTGAGGAACTGAAAACCATGTTTCAGACTCAGGCCAGTTCTGAGAGATATGAGATCTCTGAGAAATTCTTCAACTGCAAGATGGAGGAAGGGAGTTCCGTTAGTGAGCACGCCATTAAGATGTCGGGCTACACTCAACGCCTTGAGCAACTGGACTGCAAGATTCCAGAGGAGCTCAAGATTGACAGATTTCTGCAATCACTCCCTCCTAGCTACAAAGGTTTTGTAGTTACTCATAATCAGATTGGTTCCACTGATACGATCACCGAGCTCTTCACTAAGCTGAAAGCTGCGGAGGTGGACATCAAGAAAGATAATCATGTGTTGATGGTCAACAAGCCCCCCAGCTTTAAGAAAGGTAAGGGTGCAAAGAAGCCCTTCAAGAAAGGCAGCGGCAAGCGCGTTGCCCCTGCTGAGAAGAAGCTCAATTCTGGACCTAAGTCGGACACTGAGTGCTTCTATTGCAAGGACAAGGGTCACTGGAAGCGCAACTGTCCGAAGTACTTAGCGGACAAGAAGGCTGGCACCATCAAAGGTATATTTGATATACATGTTATTGATGTTTACCTTAATAGCGCTCGTTGTAGTGCCTGGGTATTTGATACTGGTTCAGTTGTTAATATTTGTAACTCGAAACAGGAGCTACGGAATAGACGACGGCTAGCAAGGGATGAGGTGACGATGCGCGTTGGCAACGGATCAAGAGTTGATGTGATGGCCGTCGGCACGCTCTCCTTAGTTTTACCTTCGGGATTATTTTTAAACCTTAATAAATGTTATTATGTGCCTGCATTGAGCATGAACATCATATCTGGATCGTGTTTATTGCAAGACGGTTATTCATTTAAATCAGAGAATAATGGTTGTTCTATTTATATGAGTAACATCTTTTATGGTCATGCACCTGCTATGAATGGTTTATTTCTTCTGAATCGCGAAAGCAATGAAACACACATCCATAACATTGAGGCTAAGAGATGCAAGGTAGATAGTGATAATACAATTTATTTATGGCACTGCCGTCTAGGTCATATTGGTGTAAAACGCATGAAGAAACTCCATTCTGATGGACTTTTGGAGTCTCTTGATATTGAATCATTTGACACGTGCAAGTCATGCCTCATGGGCAAGATGATCAAAACCCCGTTCTCTGGAATAATGGAGCGAGCAACGGACTTGTTGGAAATCATACATACCGATGTATGCGGACCAATGAGTGTTTTGACGCGCGGTGGTTATCGCTATTTTCTCACTTTTACTGATGACTTAAGTAGATATGGGTATATCTATTTAATGAAACATAAATCTGAAACATTTGAAAAGTTCAAAGAATTTCAGAATGAAGTGGAAAACCATCGTAACAGGAAAATTAAATTTCTACGATCCGATCGTGGAGGTGAATATTTGAGTTATGATTTTCTCACGCATATTAAAGCAAGCGGAATAGTTTCGCAACTCACGCCACCCGGAACACCACATCGCAATGGTGTGTCTGAATGCCGAAATCGAACTCTATTAGATATGGTGCGATCAATAATGTCTCTTACAGATTTGCCGTTATCATTTTGGGGTTATGCATTAGAAACCGCTGCATTCACTTTAAATAGGGCACCATCTAAATCCGTTGAGGCGACACCGTATGAACTGTGGTTTGGTGCGAAACCTAAGTTGTCGTTTCTTAAAGTTTGGGGATGTGAAGCTTACGTCAAGAAGTTGATGCCGGACAAGCTCGAACCCAAAGCGGAGAAATGTGTCTTCATAGGATACCCTAAGGAAACGATTGGGTATACCTTCTACCACAGATCCGAAGGCAAAGTGTTTGTCGCAAAGAACAGATCCTTTCTTAAGAAGGAGTTTCTCTCGAAAGAAGTGAGTGGGAGGAAAGTAGAGCTAGACGAGGTTATTGAACCTTCTCTTGAGTTGGAGAGTAGCGCGGCACCTGAAATTGTTCCAGTGCCGTATGCACCAACAATAGAGGAAGCTAATGACAAGGATCGTGAAGCTTCGGATGATGCTACTACTGAACGTCGCAGGTCGACAAGGTCACGTGCCCCTCCTGAGTGGTACGGTAACCCTGTCTTGACTGTCTTGTTAGTAGACAACAGTGAACCTGCAAACTATGAGGAAGCAATGATGAGCCCAGACTCTGAGAAATGGCTAGAGGCCATGAAATCCGAATTAGGATCCATGAGCGAAAACCAAGTGTGGACTTTGGTGGACCCTCCTAGCGACCAAAAGGCCGTTGAGTGCAAATGGATTTTCAAGAAGAAAACGGACGCAGATGTTAATGTTACTGTCTATAAAGCACGACTTGTCGCGAAAGGTTTTCGACAAGTTCAAGGTGTTGACTACGATGAGACTTTCTCTCCCGTAGCGATGTTTAAGTCCATTCGGATTTTATTAGCAATTGCTGCGTTTCATGATTATGAAATATGGCAGATGGATGTCAAGACTGCGTTCCTCAATGGCAACATTGATGAAGAGTTGTATATGATGCAACCAGAAGGTTTTGTCGATCCTAAAGATGTTGATAAGGTGTGCAAACTTCAGCGTTCCATTTATGGACCGAAGCAAGCATCTCGTAGTTGGAATCTTCGTTTTGATCAAGTGATCAAGAGCTTTGGATTTGTTCCAAATTGCTACAAAGCTTGTATCTACAAGAAAGTGAGTGGGAGCTCAGTGACATTTTTGGTACTATATGTGGATGACATATTGATTATTGGAAATGACATTGACATGCTTAACGATGTGAAGAGTTATTTGAACAAATGTTTTTCAATAAAAGACCTAGGGGAAGCTGCTTATATATTGGGCATCAAAATCTATAGAGATAGACAAAGACGCCTGATAGCTTTAAGCCAAAGTACATACCTAGACAAAGTTCTAAAATGGTTTAGAATGGATAAGACAAAGAAAGGTTCAGTGCCTATGTTTTCAGGTAAGATATTGAGCAAGGCTCAGTGTCCAGCTACGGTAAACGATAGAGAAGCTATGAGCAAAGTGCCTTATGCCTCGACCATAGGTTATATCATGTATGCCATGCTGTGTACTAGACCGGATGTGTCCAATGCTCTTAGTTTGATGAGAAGATACCAAAGTGATCCAGGAGTGGAACATTGGACAACCGTAAAGAACATCCTAAAGTATCTAAATAGGACTAAAGAAATGTTCTTGGTCTATGGAGGTGATGAGCAGCTTGTCGTAAAAGGTTACGTCGATGCTAGTTTCGACACCGACAAGGATGATTCTAAATCACAGACAGGATACGTTTATATTTTGAATGGAGGAGCTGTGAGATAGAGAAGCTGCAAGCAAAGCGTGATCGCGGGATCTACAGTAGAAGCGGAATACATGGCTGCTGCAGAAGCGTCAAGTGAAGGAGTTTGGATCAGGAACTTCATCACTGAGCTTGGTGTGGTTCCAAGTGCCTTGGACCCACTGGAGATATTGTGTGACAACACTGGCGCCATAGCACTGGCTAAGGAACCAAGATATCATCCAAATACCAAGCATATCAACCACAAGTTTCATATAATTCGAGATTATATAACAGATGGAGATCTGAAGATTAGCAAAGTACATACGGATCTGAATGTCACAGATCCGTTGACTAAACATCTTCCACGAGCAAAACATGATCAGCACCTTAGTGCCATGGGTGTTAGATTGTTGCCAGATGTAAACTAGATTATTGACTCTAGTGCAAGTGGGAGACTGTTGGAATTATGCCCTAGAGGAAATAATAAAGATGTTACTATTATAATTCTTGTTCATGATAAAGTTTGTATTCCATGCTAGAATTATATTAAGCGGAAACTTTGATACTTGTGTGGTTTATAAACAACACCGTGTCCCTAGTATGCCTCTATGGACTAGCTCATTGATTAATGATGGTTAAGGTTTCCTAACCATAGACATGAGTTGTCAATTAATAATGAGATCATGTCATTGGGAGAATGATATGATGGACATACCCAAATCAAGCAGAGCAATTAGATCGTGTCATCGTGTTCATCTTTGCGAAGCTTTTTCTTATGTCAAATATTGTATTCCTTAGACCATGAGATAATGCAACTCCCTGGTATCGGAAGAAAGCTTTGAGGTCATCAAACGTCATCCTATGAGAGGGTGATCATAAAGGTGTCTCTCAGGTGATCGGAAAGTACCTGTTGGGTTGTATGTATCGAGATGGGATTTGTCCCTCCCAAGTCGGAGAGATATACTTCGGGCCCACTCGGTAATCGATATCAACACCGCTTGCAAGCACGTGGTTAAGGAGTTAATCACAAAGTGATATCGGATTACGGAACGAGTAAAGTACTTGATGTGAACGAGATTGAACTAGGTATGCCGATACCGACGATCGAATCTCGGGCAAGTAAAATATCGCGCGACGAAGGGAATATATATATGGGATTAATTGAATCCTGGCATCATGGTTCATCCGATATGATCATCGACGAATATGTGGGAGTCAATATGGGTTTCCAGACCCCGCTGTTGATTATTGATAGAAGATCATGTCTGCATATTCTCGAACCCGTAGGGTCACACACTTAACGTATCTCGACGCTAGGATAGAATGGATAATTGGTTATGAGTTTTTGTTCGGAGTCTCAGATGAGATCCAGGACATCACGAGAGGTTCCAGAATGGTCCACAGAATAACATTCATATAAGGGAAAGCAATTTTTGGATTTCGGAATTGTTTCGGATTGTTCGGTATTGTACCAGAAGGTTCTAGAAGCTTCCGGAGTGGTACCAACGTGGCCCCACTTGTCGGGAGGGGACGTGGGCCTACGAGGGAGTGCCCTGGCCGCATTGGGCCAGGGGCACAAGGCCCCATAGGCCCAGCCGGCCAAGCCCTAGGGGAAACCCTAGGGAGAGCTTCTAGAAGGGGGGAAAACTTGCCCCCCACTCCACCCCATGTGGCCGCCGGCCCTAGGGTTTGGAGAAGGGGCAAGGGCAGCCGGCCAGCCCTCTATATAAAGAGAGCAGGGGCGCACCCTCCCCTCGACACCTCCTCAAACCCTAGCCGCCTAGTTGCTGCCCTCCTCTCTCTCTCCCGACTGCGCGTAGGCGAAGCCCTGCCACAGAAACTCTCCACCATTGCACCACGCCGTCGTGTTGTAGATCCAACCTATCTCTCCATCCCACTTGCTGGACCGAGGAAGGAGGAGACGTCGAGGTGCCGTACGTGTGCATCTCTCGGAGGCGTCGCCACTTGCGGCGTTGGATCGGATCGGATCACGAGGAGGAGAAGGCTAGTACGACTACATCAACCACGTTCCGTTGAACGTTCCGCTGTGCGATTTCTTCAAGGGTATGAAGATCTCATTTATCCCCCTCGTTGTTTGCATCTTCTAGATTAGATCTTGGCTTTTCCGTTCGCATCCGTAGAATTTTTTTGATTTACTATGCTGCGAAACCCTTCACCCCCAGCCACCCCCACAGCCCCGAGATGGAGGAATCTTCTCGCCGGCCATCTCCGCCATCCATTCCCAGCGCTCGCCGCCACCGCAGCCCCGCGTCGCTCGCCCTCCTCGCCACCATTCCCCTCTTCGATTGGCGCCATCGCCGGCGACAACCCTGACGGTCCACCAGCACCCTTGACCTGCCGGTGCCGCCGACGCCGGTCTACCATGACGTGCGGCAGAGGTCGTGGGTCGCCGAAATCATCGAACACAATACTCGTCGGAAGGTTTGGATCGACAGCTTCCAATCACCGGAGGTGGCGGCGTGGGCCTACAATGTGGAGAACGTCCGCCTCCACGGCTCCAACTGCGGCGAGCTCAATTTCCCGCTCGAGGCGGGAGGACCGATGCCGGACTTGGAGCCGATCGGTCTTCGATTCGTCTCCGACCGCGAGCGGCGGGAGGACCGGGAGACCCGCGAGCGCCACGACGTGGCAATGGCCAACATAATTACAAGTATTTTGGATAGGTTCTAAGTTACAACACACACGCACGCACACACACGTGCACACGCACACGCACACAAGCACACACGCACGCACGCACGCACACAAAAACCCTGGCTAACAACAAATGCACCAGTCACAACTGCATAGCCTAATCTCCTACCAAAACCAACAGGAACGAGGCAAGTGTTTCACCAGCGTACATATATACAATAAGTACTTACATGTTTTTTTCTACGCAAGGCAACGTGCTGTCAGAACATTAATTTCCGAGAGCTCGATTGATCGAGTACTACTAGATCAATTTGGAAACGTCGAAAACCAAGATGGTATGTGCAAGACTTAAGCAAACAATTAATCCAATTTGACCATCTTCTCATGCTCTTTTTTTCTTGTTGACAATATTCTCTTGCTCGTCTTTGTTGCGTATACTTGCGTAGAGAGTACCATGGAGAGAGAGAGAAAAAAGACATAAAAGACTGATACTTCGTACGGGCTAATCCATTGCAGATGGACTAGTGGGCCGGGCCGAGCTGCTTCACGCCGCCGCTCGCCAGCCGTTCGCCCTTTACGTCCTCCTCCCAATCTCTCACGGCGCTCCCAATTTCCCACGACTACAAAACCCTCGCACGCACCTCGCACGGTCCATGGAGGACGCAGCAGCGGCAGCCACCGCGGCCGAGATGCACGTTTCCAAGACGCATAGACGACCCCTACGGCTCGACGACCAGCAAGCGCCGCCAGTGGGCGGCGACGATGTCGACCTCGATCTCATAAGCCGCCTCCCAGACGAGATCCTCGGCACCGTCGTCTCCCTCCTCCCCATCAAGGACGGCGCCCGCACGCAGGCGCTCTCCCGCCGGTGGCTCCCCCTGTGGCGCTCCCACATGGCGCCACTCAACCTCGTAGCCGACTACCACCTCAACGGCAGCCAGTCGCACCTGGGCTTATAGCTCCTATGCGACGTCTTTACATGGAATTGGAAGGAAAGCGACATCGTTGAAAAGAATAGCTCGCATGCGACGGTTGTGAGGCAGCTAATATCCCAGGGCCACACGGGCCTTAAAACGGTCGTAAGGACACATTTAACTTTGTTCCAATATTAGGGTTAAGCCAAACCGGTTGGTTGGGACAGCCAGTCAAACCAACCGCTTCCGACCGAGAGCGCGCGTAACACTGACTGTAGCTTCCCCGACGGCGGCGGCGGACCTCACCCATCGTTCTCGGCGCCGGCGGCGGCGGCACGACAATTAATTTAGGCGGCGGCGCTTTCGTTCGACGACGAAGGTGGTGAGTGCCATTTGAAAGCTAATTCCTCTCCCATTCTTCTCAATTCGAGATCTGAGCGTGCCCATTGATGCTAGATTGTGGAGGCGAGGGTGTGCTGAACGGGGCGAGGGGGAACGATATGGAGCATGGAGAGGGGACTTCTAATCGGTATATCCCGTATCTCTGCACTTAATTTCTCTAAGGTTGAGCTCTTTGTTCGCTTCCGCTAGCTCACAGTGCCCGCCAAAAACAGGGGAGACGATGTTGCGCGCCAAACCTTCGAATTTCGCATCAATTTCTTTCCCTCTAGGGCTGTTTTAGTTGATGGCAGCACGCAGATCATTGAGAGAGACACGGTTGTTAAATGGGAGGTGGAATTAGAACATGTTGATCCCCAAGAGCTAATAAACATGGGAGAGGAGGCAGTAAGGAAAATGGTGGAAAAAATTAGGGATAGTGTGGTTTGGGGGCCAGAGCAAGAAGTTTCTTTGTTACGATTTAATGATTGCAAATGTGACTATGTTAGGGTTGAGACAGGGGAACATATAGTTGATGAAATCGATGAGAGAAACGGTTGGACAAGCAAAACTGTTCTGTTTTTAGCAGAGCTCATTGATCTGAAACCTGATTCGAGGGTTGGATATGTGGCCTCGAAGCTGGCTGCTCAGATGGTCGAGGATGATTGGGCTGCACAAAGGCAAGTAATGCCTATACTTACTGAGTTGGAAGTGTTAACAGTGGAGGATGATGATGCTAATGCACAAGGGGAGGCTGCAGATGGTAATGCACAAAGGATTGTAACTGTTGATTGGAATTCAGTTGAGATACATGACCGCACTGATTTGGTCATTGCACCAATAGATGACATTGAAATGGCAAAGCTTTTTGGCATTCCTATAGATGACAGAGACAAGGAGAAGAAGAGGGATGAAGCTGCAAATGATGGTGACAACCATTTAAGAGATGAAGAGGCAGATATAGATCTAGAGTTGTTGGAAAATGCTGCAGTTCATGTAGATGATGCACATGATGATGAGCTAGTAAAGTTTATGACAAAGAGGACCCAGTTATTGAAGTTGAGAGATTGTTTCCAAGCATGGATGAATTCAGGATGTGTTTCAGGATTTATGCAGTCAAACGTGAGTTTGCTACCAAGACTATGTGGACTGATAAAAAGAAGTTCTATGCAAAATGCATAGGTTATGATGGTGGTGCCAAGCCTTGCAAGTGGTATATATCTGCTAGACGCCAACCTGATGGAAGGACAATAAGAGTGAATCAAATTCCAAAACCTCATACTTGCATTACAAGTTCTCAAACAGTTACAAAGATGACATCACAATTATGGGTTGCAGAAAAGAACAAGCTCATTTTAGCCACAACACCAAACAACACTGCAAAGAGACTGAAAATAGACTTAGAAAAGCAGTACCCCATTAAGCTGAATTATAATACAGTGTGGAAGGCAAAGCAAAGGGCAATGAAAGAGCTATATGGTGATTGGGCAAATACCTTTCGAATGCTTTATAACTTCAAAGCAGAAGTAGAGAAGAGGTCACCTGGCAGTGTTGTGGAGATAGATACTGAGGTAACAACTGATGGGAAAGTCTTCTTCTCTAAATTCTTCATGGCTTTAAAGCCTTGCATCGATGGCTTCAAAGCAGGTTGCCGTCCATATTTGAGTATAGACTCATCTTTCTTGACTGGAAAGTGGAATGGTCAACTAGCAGCATGCAATGCTTTAGATGGACACAATTGGATGTTCCCTGTAGCTATTGGCATGTTTCAGTCTGAGACAGAGGCATCATGGACATGGTTCATGATGCAGTTGAAAAGATGCATAGGGCCAGTCTCTCCATTGGCAGTGCACACAGATGCATGTAAAGGTTTAGAAAATGCAGTGAAGATTGTTTTCCCTCATGCTGAGCAGAGGGAGTGCTTCGGCCATATGTGGATGAATTTGATCAAAAAATTCAGAGGAGATGATTTTGGACGCATGTGGCCAGCAGCAAGATCTTACACCAGGCAGACACATTCATATCACCTTGAGAAGATTAAGGCGGCATGCTCTGAGGAGGATAGGGTCAAGTTTTGTACATGGTTGGAAACCTACCATTCTCTTTTATGGTACAGGTCTGGTTTTAACACTGCCATCAAATGTGATCATATCAACAATAATTTGGCAGAAAGTTTCAACAACAAAGTGAAGGAGTTAAAAGACTTGCCTATCCATGACATGGTTGACCAGATCAGGATCATGATCATGAGGTTGTGGGAATTGAGAAGAAGGCTTGGTGATGTTCTTCAAGGAGATAAGCTTCCTGATGTTGTGCAGCAGGTGGTCAACAGGAGCAGAAATCTTGCACATTTGCGTGTTGAGAAATCCTCATTGTGGGGTGCTGAAGTCAGAGATACAAAGACTGGCAGGAGGCATGTTGTTGACACTCAATTGCATGAATGCACATGCCTTGAGTGGCAACACACTGGGAAGCCTTGTGAGCATGCCATACTTTTCTTGGCCTCCAAACACAAGCTAATTATGCACCCATATTTGCATGAGTATTATTCTGTAGAAAAATTCAAGGCTGCATATGGAACACCAATTCCAGCACTTACAGATCAGTCTCAGTGGCCTGAAGTGGACATTCAGTTCTCCTTGTGTCCTCCTTTGATGAAAAGAAAGGCTGGCAGGCCCAAGCAGAGTAGATTCAAGGCTTGGTTTGAGAAAGGTGGGAGCAGCAAGAAGGGAAAGAAAGATGAAAAGAAAGATGCCAAGCCAAAAAGGGCCCAAAAAGGTAACAAGAATAGATGCAAACTCTGTGAAGAACTTGGACACCGAGCTGGCTCTACCAAGTGCAGATACACTGCTGAAAAGCCAAAGTATGTTCATCCAAAATCTATCCCATTTCTTGTTGATGATTTTTCTCCCCCAGCTAAATTGCTTATTTTCAGGAGGAAGCGTGGAGAAAAAGGCCCACCTCTTGTTGTTGACGAATGTTGGCCAGTGAAAAGGGCAAGAATCAATGGCCAAAGAAAGAAGAGAACTAACCAGATCATGTTTGGTGCTGCTGAGGTGCAATCTAAACTTGTTTTGGAGGATGATGTGCAAACTGTTGAGGCTTTAGGGCACACCGTTTCTGATTTGGAAGCTCTGGTGCAAAATGAGGGGCAAAATGAGCCTGTTGTTGAGGCTCTGGTGCAAAATGAGCCTGTTGTTGAGGCTCTGGTGCAAAATGAGCCTGTTGTTGAGGCTCTGGTGCAAACTGACCAAGTTGTTGAGGCTCTGGTGCAAAGTGACCATGTTGTTGAGGCTCTGGTGCAAAGTGACCATGTTGATGAGGCTCTGGATCATGATCATGAGGTTGTTGAGGAGGTGCAGGAGGTGAAGGAGACTCTTGGACGTGCTGTGGGGAGGCCAGATGGTAATGGTAAGAAAAAGAAGAGCATAAACCTATTGTGTGGTGTGAAACTTGTGAAGGAGAAGAAAACGAGGGGTAAGAAGAGCCAAAAGAAATAGACATTTGTTATTGTAAACATTTGTTATTGTTGTAAACATTTGACACTTGTTTTTGTAATAATTTGGCACTTGTTGTTGTAAACATTTGTTATTATAATAATTTGTCACTTGTTGATAATTTGGACAAAATTCAAATATGATGGTAAATTTGAATTTCAACATATGTAGCTATGTCACTTTTCTATGTTTGTATGAGCTTCCAACGTTTTTCTCATATGTACAATACAACTCATCCTCACCCTGATCCCTTTTGTGAAGTACAACTCACCCTCACCCAAAATGGGGTAGAAATGGGCTCCAAAGCTAGGGTAAACCACCCCATTTCTAAGCAAGTTTTTTTTCGACCATTTCTAAAACCAAGTTAGATATTTTTCCTCAGAACTATGTCACATAACATGACACCATGCGAAGGTTTTGTATTTTTTTGATTTTTTTTGAATTAGTTATGCACATTTGAATGTCTGGTCAAACTTGAAGGGTTTTCATAAATATTCTTAGCTAGGGGCTGAGGCTCGCAAAACTAGCATTGGATCTCTGATGAAATAGCATGTTGTGAACCTAAAAATTATTTTTACAAAAAATCATCAGCATGGAATCATGTACCTGTAGTTCATATCTTACCCACTTCCAGCCGATTCGGCAGGATTTGTCTTTTTCACCAGGGATGGAATAAAAGGTTTGAGATACTCAGGTTGGGAAATTGTACATTCTAGGTGGTCTAGTATTTTTGAAAAATAGGATGTTACCATTTTGAAACTTCAATTTGGTGGTTGCTTCACAAATCCCCCCTCTTTCGGCACTCAGAAAATAGAAAATGATTTTTCTGTGCGTCGAAAAGGAAAATTTTGTGCTACAACATTGTTAGTCATCCCATTATAGACATGCATGCCAAATATGGGCACATTATCACAAACTATGCCTTGATTCTAGCCATATCATTGGTCATTTGACCCGAAAGCCAGAAAACCTCGGAGGAGATAGGTCATTTTGTGAAGGGTTTTTTGAAATATGATCAATATACCAAGTTTTATATTTTTCCTCACAACTATGTGACATAACATGACACCATGCGAAGGTTTTGTATTTTTTTGATTTTTTTTGAATTAGTTATGCACATTTGAATGTTTGGTCAAACTTGTGAAACCCCGTTGACTGCATCCTAAACCCCGCTAAACCTAAGGCCGAATGAGGACCGTAGATCTAAACCTAGCGCGACACTGTGACCGTCCGATCGCGTCTTCTAGAAGGATTCCGCGGGTGGCTCTGGGCGATCCGTGGAAGGGCTTGTTCTGCAACCTGATTGGTTGGCGTCTCTTAGAAGGATTTCGTGGCTAGCTCTTGGCGATCCGTGGGATGGATGATTCTGGAATCTGATTGGCTTCATTGTTTTTACGTGCAACAGCGTGGCATGCGAGCGTGGCATGCGAGGGCGCTGGACGGGGCGGGCTGCACCATGCGGGCATGCAGCTGCCCCTAGCGTCGCAGTCTAGCTATTTTACGTCCAACAGCGCTGCAGCGTATTTACTCCCTTCGTCGCATTAAATAAGTTTACGTGTAACAACTTTCTCCAATCAAACTTACTCCCCTCAGGTTCATTGTAATAAATAAGACTTTGCATGATACCACATCTATGTTATTTTGGCTTGTGGATAGCCTTAGGCTGGTCATAGTGCTAAGTAACTAAGACTAGTAACTTGCACATGTTACTAGTTGATGTTACTACCTTCATAGTGGGTGATAACATATGTATGGTGTCATGCAAGAGCTAATTAATTAGGTTGTAGACTCATATGATCTTGATATGTGTGATGTTATGGTAACTAGCTAAGTTACTACCTCTCTCTTTCTTCATTAATTGTTATGCCATGTCACCAATTTGCCTAATTGGCATTGCATGTACATGCATGTTACTACCTAAGTTACTCCCACTATGACTAGTCTTATGGACTATTTTTTGGCTTGTGGATAGCCTTATGGACTACATAGTGGATGCCCAAGTGCATTGGAAAGGTAGAAGTACATTTTTTGTGGACAAATTTTGAAGCCAAACGTACACTTATTTGTGGACAGAGGGAGTATGCATGTCACTATGACCAGCAGAAAAAATATCAAAATCTAAAATATATAATAAATATAACGTACAGCGTTGGCACACTCGAGACCGTTGGACCGAGCGTGGCATGCGAGGGCGCTGGGCGGGGCGGGCTGCACCATGCATGCAGCATGCAGGGTCGGGGGCGGCGGTGCAGGGGTTACAGTACGTCGCATCCTAGCTATTTTTTTTCTCTCTTTCGCATTGATCACCCGCTTCCCACACGCAACGCAGCGCACGCGTCTCGTCTCGGCGTCTGGGCGGGCTGCACCATGCATGCAGCAGCTGCCCCTAGCGTCGCAGTCTAGCTATTTTGCGTGCAACAGCGCTGCCCCATTAAATAAGTGTACGTCGAACAACTTTCTTCAGTCAAATTTACTTCCATCTGGTTCATGCGCCATACAAAAAATCAATATTACTCCCACCGATTTTTCTTGCGTGTGTAAAAACGAACGAGTACCTTGGTACTAGATTCCTGCATTTATTACCGAAGTAAATCAAGGCCAAATTATATTTTCCCTTTTATTTTTCACTGCCAATGAACAACTACCTTGGACGTTTTTTTCTCTCTTTCGCATTAATGCACATGCATGCATGCAGGGGCGGGGGCGTCGCATCCTAGCTATTTTTTCTCTCTTTCGCATTGATCACGCCCGCTGCCCCGCTTCCCGTCTCTTTCGCATTGATCATGCATGCAGGGGCAACGCAGCGCACGCGTCTCGTCTCGGCGTCTGCGCCAACGCGACGCTGGATTCCCACGCCGCCCTTCACGCTCCGCCCTCAATAAATAGGCAAAACGCCTTTGCCTCCTCATCTCATCTTGCCCCTCATCTCTTCAACCTCGAGCCCGTCCCTTTGCCTCCTCCCAGCCGCCCCCCAAACACTCCGACCATGGCGACCTCCCCCTTCCGCCTCCCTTCCGACACCGAACTCAGCGACGAGGACAACCACCCGGACCACAAGCAGTGGTGGGAGCAGCCCACGCGCCGCCCCAAGCGTGGCAAGAAGGAGAAGTCCCCGCCCTGCCCCTGGGGAGACCAGGGCCCCATCGTCCACAACCCCGTCCCCAACCTCCCCGGCGGCGGCGACCTCCCCTCCGCAGCCTACTGGGCTAAGGCGGCGAAGGAGGAGGCAAGGCAGGAGGCTCGCATCGCCAGGTGGGAGGAGAAGGAGGCCCAGCGCGCCTTGAAGAAAAGGCGCAGACGGCAGGAGGAGGAGCAACGGGAGGCCAATGGCCGGGCCTTCTGGGAGGAGCAACGGAAGCGGGACCAGCGGGAGAGGCTGGCGGCGTGGAATGCGGCTGCACCGGCACCGCCTCCACCGCCGATGGAGTAGGGGGTTAGGGTTTAGGGGCTAGCCCAGGGTTTAGGCGGGGCGCCTATTCCGCCCCTTCTATATTATTGTACCTTTTTATTTTTATTGTAATGTTATCGATCCCCCTATCTAATATAAGTAATGTTATCTGTGTTTTATTGTAATATTATTGTGCCTATTCCATCCCTTGTTTCATTGTAATCTGTGTTTTATTGTATTGTCATTTGTCAAAACACCCAAAACAACAAGTGTATAAAACAAAAGACACAAAAACAAGTTCATATAATACTCGTGCAATATTTATATATTTACAAGTGTATAAAACAAAAGACACAAAAACAAGTTCATATAATACTCGTGCAATATTTATATATTTACAAGTGTATAAAACAAAAGACACAAAAACAAGTTCATATAATACTCGTGCAATATTTATATATTTACAAGTGTATAAAACAAAAGACACAAAAACAAGTTCATATAATACTCGTGCAATATTTATATATTTACAAGTGTATAAAACAAAAGACACAAAAACAAGTTCATACAACACATGGTTCATTTTCAAATAAGAGAAGACACAAAAACAAGTTCATACAACACATGGTTCATTTTCAAATAAGACATTTACATATTTACATAAGTTAAAGGAGCGCCCAAGTTATGTTAGTTAAATAGATGTCCTTGGACTTCATTTATATATTTATTTTTGCAAAAAAAAAAGATTGCAACCTGAGCACGAGTATCTGCAGATCCACACGTTCCTATTTAGATTGTAACGTGAGTACCATTTTTTTTTGCCCAATCAACATATAGTTACTATTGGGCCTGGATACGTCCATTTTGGCATGGCTAAATTATATTTGGGCCTGACCTTTTTCAATCCTCGTCAATTGTTTTTTTACTTTTCAACCCCTCCCCCTCCCCTGCACACGGGCGCCCCCTGCACACTGATAAAAGGAACACTGACGAAACTGACGAAACTGAAGAAACACTGATTTCGAAAACAGAGCAGCTCAAAATTAGCCCAAATTTGTGTTGTATTTTATTCAAACCAAAGACATAGACCATTATATCCATTACAAAGCATCACTCGAACACTGACTGCGCTGTCTAATGACTAACGATGAGGAGATAAACTAATCCGAGAGAAATTACACAAAAATAAAAAAAACCGGCCATCAGATTGTCCTGCTTCTTCAATTCGATGATTTGACTTAGCTGCTTGTTTATCTTCTTTAGCTCGGCCTTCACTTCCGCATACACCGTAGTACCAGCGGAAATGGGGTTGCCACATCCCAATTGCTCCACCACGGACGGGTTTTCGAGCTCCCGGGATGCTACCTCCACCCCAATTCGCTCGATGTACTCATCAAGCCACTCAAAATGCCCACATTTTGGCAGTTCCTGAAATCGCAGAGATGAACCCTAAATCCCAAATTCGATGAAATGCATGAAATTTCGAAAAAAAAGCGAGAAATTGGCGCTCGGAACACCCAGATCTCACCTTTCCCGGCTCGGGCTTGCTCTCACACTTCACAAATTCCCGACCAATGTTGCCGTTCTTGTCGGTGGATGTGACAAGCCGCTTCAGGGGCGCGGTACGGGGGCAATCGGGGCACCTCCTCATCGGCACCGCACCATACCGAGGCCATGAGCGGTGGGAGGAAGCAGAGCTCGACATCCCTCGCCGGCGTTGCCGCACTTGCTCGCTGGAGAAGAAAACAGAAGGGGATGAGATGCTGGAACGGTGGCGGGAGTGCTCGGGTGCGGGGACGGAGCGGGGCCAACGGCTCTCTTCAACCACAGGGTGGGTCCCACGATATGAGGTGGACATCAGGTGAGTTCCGCCGTGACGTGGAGAGGCTGTGGGTCCTACTGTGCTCAGCTGATTCGAATTCGTTGACGGTCTCGTGGGGTTAAGTGGAAGTGTCGCACGGGAGCTATTTGCCGCTTCAGAAGTGTCGCGTGCGAGCTATTCTTTTCAACGACGTCGTGTTCCTTCCAATTCCATGTAAAGACGTCGCATAGGAGATATAAGCCCGTCGCACCTCGTGGTGGTCTCCAAGATCCTCTCCGACCATCCTGGCCCGGCGCGGCGCTTTTGGCTTCACATAGTTTTTTTCCCGGTATGTTTCTTGGACGAGATCGCCTGCTGGTTCAGCTCCACCGCCCTCTCTGGCCTCCAGGAGCTCCACGTTACTAATCATGTGCCGACGTACCGCTACCCACTGCCATCGCATGCTCTGATCCGCTTCCCACCGACGCTCCGCGTGCTCAGGCTCTTTGGCTGCCAAATCCCTGGCCTGGTGTCGCCCCCCAGTTTTCCGCTCCTCGAGCAGCTCGAACTGCACGACGTCGACATCTCAGAGAACTCTCTCCAAGGCATGATCTCGGGTTGTGCTGTTTTGGAAAGTGTATCGCTGCACAGCATGGGACTTGGTCGCCTTTGCATCACTTCCCCGACTCTAAGGAGCATCACCTTCGATGCACTTGACTCAAAGAAAGGCGTCATCCAAGAGCTTGTCATTGAGGACGCCCCTTCCCTCCAGAGGTTGCTACCAACCTTGTCACACCATGGTCCATTCACCATTCGGGTAATCAAGGCTCCTAAACTAGAGATTTTAGGTTTTTTGTCTAAAGGCATATCCACACTCCACCTCGGAACCACGATTTTTCAGGTACACGCAAACGGCAATTTCCGATAATTCCGCATTCTCATATACAAGCTATTTTTTTTTCTTATTTTCACTTGTTTTGTTTTTCTCCAGAAAATGATTGCGGTCAACTTGGTAACCAAAATGGTCAAAGTGAAGATTCTGGCACTCGACTCTATCGATCCCAACCTGGAACCGGTTGTTGACTTCCTCAAATGCTTCCCTTGCTTAGAGAAGCTCTATGTCATTGTGAGTATTTATATTTGTTGCTTTAAATGCCAAAAAACAGCATTAGGTCGGACTTATGATCGAGTGAATACGAGTATTTTACATTTGCCTTCATACCATTTTTTATATGTCTAGTTGCTCACAGGAGATGAATATACGAATGATTCTCGGAAGTATGATCCACCGGATCCAATTGAATGCTTTCAACTCCATCTAAAAAAAGTGGTGCTGAAGAATTACGATTGTAACAACCAACCGTGTATTGACTTCGCCAAGTTCTTCGTTTTGAATGTGAAAGTGCTAAAGAAAATGGAAATCGGAGTTCTTAACACGGAAAGTGGCAAATGGATATCTTTTCCACTTAGACGGCTTCAGGTAGAGAATAGAGCTTCTCTAGATGCACAAATTGAACTAAGAGGAGATACATATGCCATCGCCACAAACCTTTGCCATACCCATGATTTGTCAATGGCTGATCCCTTTGAGGAGTCCTTGTGTCGACATGGCAAGAGTGCATGATGGTGTCACCCTTTATCCAAAGCTAAACAAGAATGTGTATTTTTTTTGTCCAATTAATTTTATCAAACTTACACCCTTGTGATTCTCTACTCAATTCAGTAATGGAATGCATTGTTACCCCTATCTCCAGCAAACCAGGATCAAGGAGGTGGTGCTTGAGCCAAAGATTCCAAATTTAAACTTGCAAATGTACAAGAGATTATTGTTTCTCTCTCGCTCGATGTTGTATTATAAGTTGGGAGCACCTGCTAGTTGCAACTAATATATTCGTGTATCCACCTAATGTCTTAATGAAAATGGATGGCGTAGTTTGTTTTGTCTAAAAATATGAAGTGTTACAAAAAAAATTGTGTGTAATTCATTACAAGTTTGAAAGCAAGTCATTAAGGTCAGTATTTATATTGCAACAATCAAGCATAATATTTATCGAAAAAAAAACAATCAAGCATAATATCTGAAACCTTCGTTCTACGAGATTAGCCATTACACTTACGTGGCATCAAAGAGTATACATTTTAGCACTTTTTAGTTGGCTTCTTCACCAATTCACCAAACACCGACCATCGTCACCAACGTTGGCACTGCTTGTTCGAAAGCTTCTTCTCTTCCTAAGCAGTTAGCGTTGGGAAGAGAGACCTCGAGATGGCGGGGGTGAGTGCCAGGATGGGGCGATGAGCTCCCTCCTCGTCAAGCTCACTGCCTTGCACAACGATGAGTACAAGCTGCTCACCGAGGTCCGCAAGCATATCCAGTTCCTGGAGCGTGAGCTCAGCACCATGCGAGTTTTGCTAGAAAAAATGGCGGACATGGAGGAGAAGCTCGACGACATGGCCAAAGATTGGAGAGGTAAAGTGCACAACCTCGGCTATGAGTTAGAAGACTGCATCAACCGCTTCATGCACCAGCTTGACAGCGGAGACAGGAAGCCAAAGTTCATGAAGAGAACCACGCGCCAGCTCAGGACGCTGTGGGCACGGCATGACATGCCCAAGATCTTGATATTACATGAATAGTCTTGTCCATGCAACACCCGTCCATCCATCCCTATTCCTACCGCACTCGAATCCAACTGTTTGCTACTATTGTTACTATTGCTTTTGTTCTACTATTGCTGTTACTTTGCTATTGCTACTGAGAAACTACTATGAGCAAGACTATTTAAAGGTGCAGTTGAATTGACAACTCAGTTGTTAAGGCTTATAAGTATTCTTTGGCTCCCCTTGTGTTGAATCAATAAATTAGGTTACACTATGCTTGAAGACTGTTGTGATCCTCTATACTTGTGGGTCATCATCCCCCCTTCGGGACCATCATATTCTTCAAAAACCACACTACAAGATTCTAGAATAGTTCCGGAGAGCTTATCATAGATTCTATAAGTATGAAATTCGAGACCATAGCCAACAAAAATATCCTCTAATGCTTTGGAATCAAATTTGGACAAACGAACACCCTTTTTGAGATAGAAACACTTACAACCGAACACCCGGAAGTAAGATACATTAGGCTTGTTACCGGTAAGAATTTCATATGGAGTCTTGATCAATTTTTTGCGAAGGTAGAGCCGGTTCGATGCATGACATGTGGTGGAGATTGCTTCGGCCCAAAAATTGTATGGAGAGTTAAACTCCGCCAACATGGTCCTAGACATATCAATAAGAGTCTGGTTCTTCCTCTCGGCTACACCATTTTTTTAGGGGTATATGCAGCGGAATATTGGTGTTTTATCCCCTCATCACTAAGTAATCCATTCAAGGTGTAGTTCTTGAACTCGGTGCTGTTGTCACTTCTTATTATCAACACATGGACATTGTATTGACATTGAAACATGTTGATGAAGTTCTCTTTGGTCTCACTTTTCAACTTGAAGAAATA
The DNA here is from genome assembly GCA_916181665.1 of Avena sativa. NCBI lineage: Eukaryota > Viridiplantae > Streptophyta > Magnoliopsida > Poales > Poaceae > Avena > Avena sativa. The sequence continues at coordinate 375,472,183 of OV702279.1, read as the reverse complement.
TACCCATGTGTATCTTGAATAGTCATCAACAATCACCAAACAATATTTCTTACCACCAAGACTTGCATGAGATGGAGGACCAAAGAGATCCACATTAAGGAGCTCCACGACCCTCTTGGACTTGATGTAGTTCTTCGGCTTATGGGGAGAATCATGCATCTTTCCTTCAACACAAGCCCTGCAAACACGATCTTTGGCAAAGCAAACATTTTATTTTAGTCCAACAATGTGGCCATCCTTGTGGAGACTTTGCAAAGTTCTCATGTTGACATGGGCTAGACGGAGATACCATAACCAACCCACATCGTCCTTTCCGAATAGGCACATCGCACTTGTAGTGGTTTTCCCCAAAAAGTCCACCACATACAAGTCATTTTCGACCTACCGAACGAAAGCGACCTTTAGAAACTTGATCCACATGAGGACCACAATATCATTATCTATAAAGACGGAAAATCCTGTCTTTCCAAGAGCACTGACTGAAAGTAAATTATAGCCAAGGGTCTCAACAAGCATGACGTCCACGAGTGTAATGTCGTGGGAAACCACAACCTTGCCGAAACCCATTACCTTAGACTTAGACTTAGACTTGTCGACATATGTCATGGATATTTGATCATCATTTGGTATCAACTCCTTGACAATAGATGTGCTTCCGGTCATATGACTTGTGCATCCACTATCAAGCACCCACTTTGACCCTCCGGAAGCAGTTGTGTGTGACAAATTTGATCTAAGAGGTCCATAAAATGTCTCTTGTGTTCCCCTTGCAAGTTATTCATGAACTAATCAAAAGCAATTATTTCCTTTTTGACCTCAAGAGATATCTCATCATCAGTTTCATCATTAATCAAGGAGGAGGGGTGTGATGATGATATACCTCTGTTCCTCTTGCCATAAGGCAAGTGACGTTCTTGTTGGAGATATTCTCATTTGGAGAGTTGAAGAGGGAGAATGTGGGTATAGAAGTAGTGGCAAGAGCAGCCACACCACTTGATGTTTCCTCTTCATCATCTTCATCATCTCCATTATCGGAGGAGAATTCTTCATGGGTGATCAATACAATTTCACCCGACTTCTTGTTCATGGGATTCTTCTTGATGAAGGGTTTCTTGAAAGGATCTTTGGAGGTTTTCTTCAACGCAAGTTTACCCCCATGATCTTCTCTTTTCTCATAGGGACAACCCGCCACAAAGTGATAGCAGTCACCACAATTGAAGCAAGTTCTCAATTTAGTTACATTGTCTCTTCGTCCATTTGGGTTGCTTCTTTGTTGCATTTCCATCTTGGTCTTGGCGGGATCTTTCCAAAAGTTCTTTGCATAGAAGGCCATATATTCACCATGAGCAATCTTGACATCATCGTGATGGCTCATGGATAAGCCTTCATCACTATCATCTTCATCCACATACTCCACAACTTTGGCCTTTAATGCAAGGTTGACACCATTGCTCATTCCAAGGGCTCGGGCACAAGCATTTTTGGCATTCTTGGCGGCAACCTTGAAAGAGGACATATCTTGCATAACTTCATTGGAGGTCATGAGGTGGTAGTTGTGTCTTCCTTGTAGGCTCTTCAAGTCGGTGGGCTCAAAGGGCATGAGTGCACTCACATATTTCCTTTTTATCCAAGCATCATCCACATGTGAGGCACCCACATTCCTAAAGGCGGTGGCAGTGGACTTGAGCCTACGATACATGTCTTCATGATCTTCACCATCCTTCATATAGAAGCCTTCGGCTTCATTGCTTAGTGCATCATACCGGTTCCTTCTCATGCTCTCATTTCCAACATACAACTCCATGAGAGCATCCCAAGCTTCCTTGGCGGTGTTGAGGTGTTCAATGTGAGGGTAATCTTTTGTACCCAATCCTTGTTGAATCATGTGCAAAGCGGTGACATTGAGTTTACTATTGACAACTTCTCTTTTTGTCAAGTTGGTTGGATCCACAAAATGGAGTCCTTCAGTGATATTCCATTACTCAATACAAGAGTTGCGCACATGAGATTTCATTAGACATTGCCATAGAGCAAAAGTAGATGCATCAAGCTTAGGTGGGTCACCTCTATTGTTTATATGAGGGTGAGGAATTCGAGGGTCGGGTGAGTACCATCCTTGAGCCTCATGGTGCTCTCCCTTCCCACTATCCCTTTTTGTGGAGGAATTAGTGTTGTCTGGGTTATCCCCCACCATCACAACCTCGGGTGATGCCGAGGCATTCACCTTTGGTAATGATGGAGCTTCCTCTCGAGGAGGAGGATACGATGAGGCAAGTTTATCTTTAACAAGTTGCTCAAGTAGAGTGTGCAATTGTTTGATATCGTTGCCCATGGTGGAGCTCAATCTTGTTTCCAAGTTATTGAGATCCTCCATGGTCACCATGTGACTAGGCTCACCATCATCTTCTCCTACTCGGCTACCCATATACTCTTAGGAGGTAACTCCTGAATAAAGATCCGAGGCTCAGATACCAATTGAAAGGATCGTATGGGCACCTAGAGGGGGCGTGAATAGGTGCTACTTCAAATTTTACTCCATTTCAAATTAGGGTTTGACACGAAAGGTAAATCCTCTAGATTATGCAACTAAGGTGAATTTACCTATATGTCAAACTAGCACATACACAAAGCAAGAACAAGTAAAGTAAAGTGTGGTAAAGGATAGAAGTAACCAAAGTGGAGCACGCGGAGACACAAGGTTTTTTTTCCTGTAGTTCCTTCCTTTTGAGGGGAAGTACGTCTACGTCTGGAGAGGGGGTGGTTTCAAACCACCAATGCCACGAGAGGCCTCCCTTGTTCTCCGATGAACCTCACTCCAAAGGGTTCGATTCACCTCTTCCACTATATCGGCAACCTTCGAGGTGGAAGTCGGCACCTTTACAACAAGTTCGAGGCACATATCCTCAACCTAATTGGAGGCTCCCGAATACAAGCAAGCTGTCAAACAATCAAAGTCAAGCTTGTAAGAACCAAATCAAAAGCCAGGGTTTCCAAAGAAACACTAGAGCATGTGGGCCCTCAAGTGAATGAGGGGGAAATCAAGATATCTCTTGGTGAAGCTGTAGATCAAGGCCTCCTTCTTCGATTCTCCAAAGATCAATGACTTTGGATGGTTGGATGAAGAGATCTTGTTGATTTGGTGGCTCAAATGGGGATGGTGTTCTTGAGTGGGTCGAGCAGCTGGAGGAAGGGGATAAGGTCCCCTATTTATAGGCCACCCCTTCACTGAACCATTTTCTGACCGTTGGAGGATTTGCCAGACAGGAGACTCCGGCGTGCAGACCGGAGACTCTAGTCTACACCGGAGACTCCGACCAATCTCCGGACCACCCTTACGATTGTCCCAGCGCCCCTCGAAAAAAATCCTCCAGAGATTCTTCAAAGTTTCCGGACTCTGTGGACCGGAGACTCCGGTCTGAGGCTTGGGCCAGAGACTTCGGTTAGTCTTCGGTGGATCTCCGGACCCCCGTACAGAATGTCCCAAGCAGTTTTCTGGAGTCCCCTCCGGGGATTCCTGGAGAAACTCCGGACCACACCGGAGACTCCGGTCCACTCAGATCGGAGACTCCGGTCTGGAGTTTGTAGAAACTTACATATGTGGCAGGAATAATTCCGCAAGTTAAGGGTTCTTTTCACTTTGCATTATATCAACCTGTAGACATTAGCATACTGTAAAATGATCTACTTTGGTGCCCACTCTCGAGCAAACCATGATTGTGGGCGTGGTGCCTAAGCCTAGGATTCACATCGAATTATGCAAATGTGGAAGGCGGATGAATGTTATTATTCTTTATGTGTTATGTTTAGTTGGTACTAGTTGTTTCTATCATGCTTGGTATCGTATTGTAAGCTGGTAATATCTGAAGGCAGCTAATAAATTTGTGTATCTGTAATGGAGTAATGAGAAAACACAACCTTGTGTTTTAATCTAATATCTTGTAGTATAAAGTTTATTTCTCTACATGCAATTCATTACAGATTTTTCAGCAAGGCATTGAGATTACTTTTTCAATTTGATAACAGATAAGTATAATATTTGATTTTATTGGTTTAACCAGGAATGTATGTTTGGTTTACAATAGCCATTCCTTGACATTTATCGTTACTTAATATGTAGAGTTTAAATACTGTTTTTTCTTATTCATTCAGGTTTCACCAAAAGTGAACTTCTCAGCCTGTTTTAATGATTTTATGACCCCATTCTGTCATAAATTGTGAAAATGAAAAAATGCTGCACTCGATTTATCAGTTTGTTATTCTTACATGGTTGGAATACCATAAGAGCAATTAAGATACTACTATATATTTATTTCAAAGATGGTGAAAGAACCAGTTTAATGGCAATGATCCGTTACAAATTGTATTATTATACTCTTGTGTTGATCTCCATCCAATTATGCAAATGTGGAAAGTCAGATGAATGTTATTGTTCTTTTATGTGTTACGTTTAGTTGGCACTAGTTGTTTCTATCATGCTTGGTATCGTTATTGCAAGCTAGTAATATCTGAAGGAAGCTAATAAATTCGTGTATCTACCACTTTCTGTGTATTGGCAGCTAATAAATTCGTGTATCTACCACTTTCTCTCCAGTCTCCACGAACTGGCTCCGAGAAATTCCCCACAAATCCTCGAACAAACCCTCGCCGCCGCCCATGGAGAACGCGGCCGCGGCCGCGGCGGAGGCCACATTGCACGCGTCCAAGAAGCGCCGAGTCGACGACCAGAAAGCACCACCGGCTAGTGGCAGCCGCCAGGAACAGGGACCCGTCGATGACCTCAACAGCCGACGCCTCGAGGTCCTCGACGACCTCTTCGGCCGACGCATCGACGACCTCATCAGCCGACGCCTCGAGGTCCTCGACGACCTCATCGGCCGACGCATCGACGACCTCACAAGACGACGCCTCGAGGCCCTCGACGACCTCATCGGCCGACGCATCGACGACCTCATCAGCCGACGCCTCGAGACCCTCGAAGGCCTCATCGGCCGACGCGTCGACGACCACCACCTCAGCCGCCTACACGACGACGCCGTCAGCGCCATCGACTCCCACCACCCGACCAAGGACGGCGCCCGCCAGGAGCAGGGAAGCCTCGACGATCTCATCAGCCGCCTCCCCGACGATGTCCTCAGCGCCGTCATCTCCCTCCTCCCCGTTAAGGAGGGCGCCCGCACGCAGGTCCTCTCCCGCCGGTGGCGTCCCCTCTGGCGCTCCGCGCCTCTCAACCTCGGGGATGACCTCAAATTCTACGGGGACTGCCAGAAGCGCATCGCCGTCATCTCCAAGATCCTCTCCGACCATCTTGGCCCTGCTCGATGCTTCTCTTTACAAAATATCCTCCTCCCAGAAAGTTTAGGCAAGATCGACGGCTGGCTCCGATCCCGGTCCCTCGACAACCTTGAGGAGCTCGAGGTCACCTACGTGACACACGGCGGGAATGTATTGTACCTTCTGCCGCCGTCTGCACTCCGCTTCTCACCGACGCTCCGCGTGGCCAAATTCGGTAGCTGCCAATTCCCCGACTTGATTGTGCCAAATTTTCCGCACCTCAAGCAGCTCACCCTATACTGCATCACCATCCCGGAGGACTCTCTTCACAGCCTGCTCTCAGCCTGCACTGCCTTGGAAAGCCTTTGGCTGCACCGAGCCATTGGCGTTGGTCGCCTCTGCATCAGCTCCCCGACTCTTAGGAGCATTAGCTTGTATTCTCCACCGAACCAGGAGCTCGTCTTTGAGGACGTCCCTTGCCTTGAGAGGATAATACCACTTGATCCAGATACTGGTCCGGCGACCATCCAGATAATCCGGGCGCCTAAGCTGGAGATACTGGGTTTGTTATCTGAAGGCATATCTACACTCCGCATTGGAACCACCGTTTTTCAGGTTAGCTTCAAGATCAACCGCACATTTACCATTCCTATGTGCATGATATTATTCTTATATATCATAGGTTCTTTGCATTTTCTCCAGAAAATGCTTGCTGTCAGCTTGACAACCAAAATGCACACAATGAAGATTTTGGTTCTTAATTCCTTTGGCCCTAATCTAGATTCGGTTGTTGACTTCCTCAAGTGCTTTCCCTGTTTGGAGAAGTTGTATGTCATTGTGAGTATTCTTATTTGTTGTCAAATTCAGCACTATGTCAGGCTTATCATCTACTCCCTCCGTTTCAAAATATAAGATGTTTTAGCTTTGTGAAGGAAATGTATCTAGACTTGTTTTAGTATATAGGTTCACTCAACTTTGGGATGAATCTATACACTAAAAGAAGTCTAGATTCATTTTATTCACAAACCTAAACATCTTATATTTTGAAACGGAGGGAGTAGCAAACTGAAGTAGTATTTTGTTGCTAACCTGTTAGCAACTGACTTTAATATCATTTCCTTTTTCTATCACCAGTCGTGGCCAAAAAATGATGTGAATAATGTGCGGAGGTATGACCCTCTTGATCCAATTGAATGCCTTGAACTCCATCTAAAAAAAGTGGTGTTGAAGAATTACAATGGGAACAAGAGGTCATTTGTTGACTTTGCCAAGTTCTTTCTTTTGAATGCAGAAGTTCTAAAAGAAATGGAAATTGGAGCCATCAAGAGCAGCAGTGAGAAATGGATGCACTATCAACGTAGACAGCTTCAAGTGGAGAATAGTGCTTCTCCAGATGTTCAAATTGATCTAAAAAGAGATGTGAAGCAATATTTCACGCACCATGAGTATGCCCACGATTTTTCAAGGGCTGATCCTTTCGATAGGCCTTGCTTTGATGAACTACATGTGTTTTGTATTTTGCCTAAAAATATGTAGTATAAGGTCAATTTCTTTCATGCAGTTCATTCAGCCTGGACAGCAAGTCATTCAGCCAGTAATATACTATGTTCGTTAGCCTGGACAGCAAGTCATTCAGCCAGTAATATATGTTCGTTTTACATAATTCATTTCGTTCATGCATTTCAGATTGCACTTATTGTTACTTATTTTATTCTCATGAAGAAAAGGAAGTATAGTTAATTTAAATGTTGATTTTCTTTGTACATTTAGGTGGCACTAAAAGTCACACTATCCACCACTGCCTGACCTCATCCTGACACAAACCTTGAAAATGGTTATACTACTTGATTTCGTGGCATGGTTTGAATTGATACTGTGGAGCAATTGGCTGTTCTGTATTGAAGAATGTTTGTTACTATAGTGCTTCCCCAGTATTGACGAATGATTGTTATTCTATAGTGCTTCCCAGAAGACGGACATTAGATGTTAACACATAAACTAGTATCAACAGAAGTTGGATGCAATGCCTTAGATTTCTACTGAAGGCTTGGTTAATTTGCACATGTACATTATTACAACTCGTTATAATGAGAGAGAGAGCGAGGTCCTTTATTCTATATGAGTTTCCTGATTCCTTTCTCATGAGCTATTCTCTCTGTCATCCATTATTGTTTGCCTTCATTTCTCTTGTAAATTTATAGTGTGTTGAGTGTTACTTCTTTTAGGGTAAAACTAGTAGAGCTTTATCACATGACAAGTTGGGGCATATCGTCATCCATTATCGTCATGTTGCTTAGAGACTAAAACTTCACAACTCTAAAACCGAGTCTCTTCATGCCTGGAGCCTGGAGGAAGAATCTGCTCGTTTCCGATTCAGAGAGAGAGCAGCCTGCACTAGCTAGGCTTCGGTCTCTAGCTAGTACTGGTACTGATAGGAGATGCTATGTGGCATTGTGCCTTGATTAATTAAGCATTGTAGGGGGGTTCTGTCTTGGGGTCAAATTCAGTTTGATATAAATAGTCGGAGAGCACAACCGCCATCGCCCTCAGTAAACTGCCATTTATGCAACAAGCCAGATGCAGAGGCAGGGCCGAATACAACCAAGAAAGAGATGGCGTAGATGCACGATCGAATCAAACGCAACAACCCAGACATATTGCAAACCATATATATATATATATATATATATATATATAGCTCCTCAGTCTAGTTTTGTTCAAATCACATGCGAACAATAACAGAGTCTAGCTTTTCATGATTAAGTGAATAAATGTTAAGAACATTTAGAATGGAACTTTTCAGGAGATTTTTCTTGCTAGTCTAACATTTGCGATGATATATCACAAGAGTTCAGGGAACAGTTTCATTCAAATACAAAAATAACAATCAAAATTCACACAGTGAGGTATATATGTCTTGTACAACACTGGGTGCAGACGAGAAGTTTGATCATTCTTTATGCCTTCGAAACTGAAACTGAAAGAACGGTTTTATTTTGCAGAAATTGGTACTAAATCTCTTAACTTGCAGCATCTTTTTTTTCAGAATACTATATCATTAACGGTGGCATCATTCTAAGGAATTGGCCCATTGGCTGGTAGGCTGAAATATCCCAGCACATCAAAACTCTTGTTGTTCATCGAAACTATAAATAAAAGTAACCAGAGCACGTCAGAATCTTCTCCCAGAAGTATAATTACCGAACCATGTATACTTGCAATATAATCAGTCACAAAAGGTCGAAGGAAAAACAATGTAATGTCCTTGGTTAAGTTGCTATGTTAGCCCAAGATCGATGGCATTTCAAAAAAGAGTAGTAGTACTAGTATACTGATCACCGATCGAAGGCACGAGCGTCCTGCAGCAGGGGCAGTCCCGTTGGATGGCCAGCCAGGGGAGGACGCAGTCGGAGTGGTACCTGTGGGAGCATGGCAGCTGCGTCACCCGCTGATCATGTCGCTCCCGGACCTCATCGAGGCACACTGCACAGACGACGTCGGCTTTGGACAGCCGCGTCCTCCTCCTCAATATCTGGGCACCCGCTGCAGGGCTAGTAGTAGTAATTGGCATCCCCGGAACCGGAACCGGAGCCGGGCGCGGCGGCGGCGGCCTGAAGTCGAGGTCCTGCTGCAGCTCTTGCAGGATGTTCTGCTGTGTGGAGCTTGCTCCGCCATCCCGCTCTCGCCTTCTCCAGCCCCACCTGCGTTGATTGATTCAGCAATGGGAATGGAGCCAATTGTTAGTGGCAGACAGAAGACTGATCTGCAGATTTGGCCTAGTTTTCAGAAGGCTGATCTGCAGACAAAAGCGAATTTGGCAACAGCGGCGACACGCACCTAGGGTGCAAAAACACTAACAGATCTCGTCTATACACCACCAAATCGCCGGCAGACGAATTCAATTCAACAACGGTTTGCCTGCCTCGCCAATTCAAGTGTATAATCAATCAGCACGCAGGGGATGAACTAACCTCGAGGTCGAGGAGGAGGAAGAAGAGGCGGCGCCGCGGAGCTTCTCCTGGAGCCGGTTACGGGCCGCCAGCGCGGCGCCCACCGCGCCGGTGGCCGCGTGCGAAGTCGCAGCTCCCAGCAGCTTGTGTTGGTGGTCGCCGGCCTTGGCGCCCACGACGTCGCCGTGGTAGTGCACGCGCCGCCGCCGCGCAAGCTCCACGCCCGGAAGCATGACCCGTCCTTCCTGGATCGAGACCGGAGTCGACCGGGGGAGGCGAGTTCCTGGCTGGCTAGGTGGCAGTTGGTGTGCTTGGCTTCTCTCCCGACCTTGGGTTTTGTAGTGGCGGGCAATAGCAGAGGGGAAAGTAGAGGAGAGGCGACGTGGTCGATGACTAGCGCGGTGCGGGGAAACCACGAGGAAGCCGGGATCTGGAAAATCACCGATAACTCCAAATCAGAACTGTGGACGGTGGGAGACTACACTTTAACACGGATCAGCAAGAAGGTAAGGTATGCAAATCCGCGAAGTGGAGTTCCACAGTCCCGCTAATAAGTAGTATAATTCCAAATTTTGGGAACCACCAACGAAAGGAAATCAGATTTCTCAGAGACTAAAACTGTACTGAGTTATTATTACAGTAGTAAAAAATAATGGAGTGGGGTTGATTATCCAAACGACCCATCTTAGACCAAGCGAAATCAGGTACACCGGTTTCAAACTGCAAATCATATTTCGTCCGAATGCATATCTGCAATCTTGCAAAAACACAGAATTACCAAGAAAGGATAGGAAATTTTGTCTAGGAAGTTCAATTGCTGAGATGTTTGAAGTCACAAAAGACCGGCAATCGCGCTCAATTGCACATAATATACCAATTCTGGAGAACAACCAATGATCAAAATCAGACTTATTGTACACTAAAATTGAACTGTGGAGACAAACGAATTAAATCGAGGAGGGTTGACTATCCCAAGACAGATCAGAAGTTCTCCAATACAAATGATCACAGATCCAATCCAGCTTCAGACACAGAACTTTAGCTCAGAGTATCTGACCATACCAAAATAACCATTGAACTACAAACCAAAATATTAACCATTAAGAAGTACTACCTCTGTTTCAAAATATAAGATGTTTTAGCTTTGTGAAGCCAATGTATCTAGACTACTTTTAGTATGTAAGATCACCTAGATTTGAAATGAATCTACACACTAAAACAAGTCTAGATACATTTTTTTTCATAATCTAAAATATTTTATATTTTAAAACTGAGCGAGTAATAATCAAACCTCCGTCCTCTGATTCATCTATCAACAACCATCGCACTCCTGCATCTCAAGGAGCACAAAGAAAAATACCAGAAGCAAGATCTGTTGTTACAATAATAATCAACACAGTGCCTCCAATCCACCTCAGATCAAGGGATAATAGTGCACTTTTGCTTCGGTCCCCCCCCCCCCCCCCCCCCTTCCTCTTTCTTTTCAAACTTTGACAAACAAAAACTCGATACCGATTGTTTAAAGGACCGTACGAACTCACCCGAAGTATATATGGTCCTCTTATACGTATACTCACCGTACACGTATACTTATATGTCTCCAGAATGCGAAAATCGTAAATTATATAACAACAACAACAAAAAATTTAAATATGACATACAAAGACGTAGATCGCGATAATAGGAAGTGAGATCAGCCATCCGGAGCGTGGATTATACCCGGTTCGACCGAGTACACATATACAGAGATATACGTGGCCTCGATATGGGTTTCGACGGATCAAAGAAATAAACCGGCCCAAGAAGCTTAAGTTTAGGGGAAGGGACCGAAGCACACCTCATAATAGTGGGACTCATGACCAGCCCATCAGAAGTGAACACAAAAGAACATTAATCCGGAGGATAACATGGCCAAAGTTTATTCATATGTAATCACCGAAAGCAGGTAACACAACCAACAAACTGATCTGACAGAGCACAGGACACTGACCTACTTAGATTCCTTTCGCCATGATTTGCGAAAAAAAGAGATTCCTTTCGCCATGTGACGTCCTCACCGTGGCCACCCTTGGTGGTCGTTGGATCCTCTGAACAATGTTGGTTTTACTCCCACTTTCATTCACCGCCGTTGGATATGTTAATTTTCTGGTTCACTTTCTGCTTAGTCGAATTGGTCTATGACATTTGGGCCCATGAGTGTGCGGGGATGATGTTTCAGCCAGCAGCCAGCCAAACTTTTTTAAAGAACAACACTTTGATTGGTAATTACTAACTGATGTTTTTTCTAAACACTGTGTGCGGATCCGAGGAAGAAGACTGTGAAGAAGAAGGCCAAGATAAATTTTTCTATGGCATATTTTAGAGAGGACGTCTAAGTAACCTCCGGCCTTTTCGAATTCAGTTTACACAATTTGTGATGCAGAGCCTGCCCAACCTCCATCGTCGACGTGGTCAGATTCAGGGCGACGCTTGTCTTGAGCGAGCGAGCGAGTGTCGACGGCGATTCCCTATGGCACGGTGCGCCAGCCGTGGGAGAGGAGAGCGCTATGGGGAGCAGCGCTGGAGGAAGTAGAGCGATACGGGGGAAGGGGAGATCAGAGTCGTGCTGCATTCGCTAAATTAATAAAGGCATTTGAAAATAAGATGAGAGAAATCAATATAGGTAATAAGGGGACAGGGTGGATGCAAAACTAATCATCTGATTCTAGACAAGATCAACGATGTCTTGGTGATTTGTCTATGATCAGACCCCGATAGATAGTATTATTTACCTTTTTCTTTGGGGTGACCCAGCACGCCGCTGGATATCTGTTGGAGACTGGAGTTGGACCTTGCGTCGAGGATACAGAGCGGGCCACCCTGCCCGCCCAACAGGGCTATTAGCGGACGGCGGGCCGCGGGCGTCCGGCTTGCTGGGCTGCCTGCACTGGCCGATCCAGGCGAGGCATCCAGCGCTCCTCGTTAATCCCCACCGCCTGCCGCGCTGCACTACCGTCGGCGGCGGGATGCAAGCAGCGGCTCGGAGGGGCGCGGCGGCGGCGGCAGCCTCCTTCCACTCCACCGCCGCGGCAGCGCTCTCTAAATCCACGGTGCGTCGCCCTGGCTAATCCCTCCATCCGCCGCCCTGGCTAAGCCCTCCTCCCCCTCTCTCTGTACCCCCCGTCCTTCCTAATCTGAATCAAAATCGAGGTCTTCTCCGTCCGAATGCGTGCTGCAGTTCCCGGTGCTGACCAACCGGGATTGGAGCGAGCGGGTCATCTTCCTGTGCAGCGCAGTCCATTCAACACCTGTAACCCATGTGCTGCTAACTCTGAATTGTGTGGAAATGGTTCATGCCACCCTGCTTGCTTAGGGTTAGAGCTGTGTTTATCTCCTCACGTTGTGAAGCTGTAGGCTTCAACGATTGACGCTCTATCTAGGGCTCTAAAAAAATTCAGATTTACCAACCAGTTCTTATACACTGATATTACTTGATGCGCGAGATGTTAATGTAATAACCCAAAAAAGAAGAAAGACGGTGTGCAGCATGGATCGAGTGCCTGAGGGCTCGCGGAGCTGTATGAATTTGCCATCCTTCGTTGTCTGGTACTCGAGTCTGACGGTTCAGCAACTTGTCCTCGTGCAGCCTCGAATCCGGTTCAACGTCCGCGAGAAGCGTGCTGATGCCAAGAGCGCTCTGAAGAACATCCTGCTTAACGGCGGCTCCTTTCAGGTACTGTAACCATCATTTCCATCGGTTCCTTTTTTGTTACTTCCTAGTTTGTGAACCGATCTGTAAATGACAGCACTGATGCCAGGGCAAAGAAAAAATAGGAAATTTAAACATTTTATCCTGGTGTAAATGAACTATGTTGGTCTCTTTGAATTATGGCTCATCACATGTTCGCTGTTTCACCGAGTCAATGGGAAAATCAGGATACCTGACAACACCTAGGAAACAACATTCAGTGGTCACTTCTTTTATTTCATTGCATAGTAGAAAGCATTGTGTGATTTTAAAACCTGGTCTGAACATTGTCAATAGGAAAGAAGTAATAAACAGACGAGGCAGCAGAAAGCTGGTGGCAATTCGAAAGTTCGTTCTGGTCCTGGAAACAGTCCGCACAGCAAAGGCAGACGTAAGTTTACTCTTGAACCTGTTACCTTCCAGTTGATTGTGCTTACTCAATAGCATGAGGAGATATGCAAAGATAGACCTGCTACTGAACTTCATCAAGTGTTCATTGGTTATATTGTTTTCTCGGTTCAAACCGTGCGATGGCATTGGTTATCTTCTTAAAATCTATTTTGCCATTCATTAACCAGTTTTAATTATTTCAATGTATTTGTCTTTATAAGGTTTCTTCAACTTGCTGTACAATAGCATTGCCTTTAACATACATGAACTATCATTCGAAGCATCTTCATTTTGTAACGGTTTTTAGACCATAGCTTATCTTCCTATGCCTTAAAAAGCATAAACAGCATTTACTTATGATTAGTTTTGGTATATTCGGGCGGTAACAAGTGCACCATCGTGTTTTATATAGGTGTACCAGACTGGAGAAACTTTGATGATGATGACTCCAGTGATAGCCCCTACGGGAGCTTTGGCGGAAAGGCATCTTTTACCTGGTACTGGCCTGGGGATGATGATGAGCTTGGCAGTACTCCAAGTGGGTTTCAGTGGAGGGAAGAGCCTCGATCGACCAAATCGAGGGAAAGAATTTGGAATGAAAGTGATGTCGACGAGGAAGACAAATCTTGTCGCGATGATCTGAAAAGCCATAGGATATCACTTGGCTTGCCAGCCTCAGGTCCCCTAAAACTTGACCATATCAAGTCCGCGTAAGTCTTAGAGCATCTCTATCGCATTCGCAATTTTTCAGACAATTTATTAACTACTTTTTCTTTCTTGGCACTATGTTTCTGCAGTTTTCGTGCGTCGGCTCTCAAGTGGCACCCGGATAAGCACCAAGGATCTTCACAGGTCAGTTTTTGATTGTCTTTGCTTGCAACCTCTGGCACAATGGGTGCAAACTCTGAGGTAGAAACCTCTTTTGAGTTTGTTGATTCTCAACACATAGTGTATTGCAGACAGATGCAGAGGAGAAGTTCAGACGCTGCGTAGAAGCATACAACACGTTGGCTGGTGCTTTCAAATCCACGGCTAAATGACCACCAGTTTTATTCGAAAACAAGCGTGCAAGAGCAGCGGAAATTTCTTTTTGAGAACTCATAGTGCCGATGTGGTTTCAACACCAAAGAAGCAAGTATTTATTGTTGAAGAAAGTGTAGCAGTTCATCTGCATACAAATATCTGAAGATGAGTCCCTGTATGAACAAGAAATAGATGAATCCAGTCTTTACTCTTAGTTCCAGTGAGAGTTCGATGCTCTGGACAGTAAATTTTTGAACTGGGTTAGTGGCAGCCAATGTACAACGTTACTCATAATACACAGCCAATAAAGCCTGGTTGTTGAAGCATATATGCTTTAGTATGTGCATTGTGTTCTTGTTTGTAACATGTAAACTTTTTAAATTTTGTCAGGCAATTGAAACTGAATATCACAAACTGAACCCTTCATAACACTTTCAGATCAAAGGGCAGATAAACCAGATATGAACAGGTGACGATCACATGGAAAAGCAGTTCACACTTCATCCATGGATGACCACTGTATAACAATTTCAGATCTAAAACAAATCCAAAATTTAACATAATTCTCCCATTAGAGCAATAATAAAATAGCCCTTAGTATTTCTACAGGGAACTCTGGTTGTAACTTGTACTAGCATCCTATAGGAAGACATACACGAGCAAGATACATGGGGGAGGAAGACAACATTGTGTTGCCAAAACGTGTTTTACCATTTTTCACCCAAAGAATTACACAAACTCTTTGTAACAGAATAACTAACTTAAACTCGTTTTAATAAAAATCCTCCTAAAACATGTTTTCTGAAAACCCGAGTCTAATTCTCCTTATCCAAACAACCACTTGAAGTACCAACTGGTCCCTTCTATCTCAGAGTTACGATTAAGACCGCTGGTGAAATAGTAGTTTAAGAAAAACAGCTGAAGATATAGCACAGACCTCAACTTCCTCACACATTATTTATTCCGCATAGGTTCACAAAGTACGAAAGAGAAACTAATCTACAGTCCAAAATTGTTCGGTGCACGATACATAAAATACAGGGTTTTTTACGGTACCTTTTACTTCCCATTGGATGTGAGAAGTATGATTTAAAATCTAGCCACTGATTTAGAGGGGTATCATAGACTTTTTAATAGAAAATCAATTATGATAACAATAAATTAGCTAATTATCCTATCAATTATGCTTAAATCCCGTTAACTAATTATCAGATTATGATTACAGAATCTTCAGGTGTCTTGAATCTTGATATGACTCATGCTAACTATTGTGCTACAGAACTTTAGCCATAAGAGCATCTCCACTCGTGTCTCCGGAACGCCGAACCCAAGATGAATTTTAGGTACAGACACCGAAAGTTGGTCTGGTCGTGTTTCCAGGACCCTGTTTTCGTCCAGATTGGGGCCAACTTTGGTCCGGACTTTTCAGGCCACTTCCAGCATCCCGGGAACGCCCTGGAAACGCCGGACGAAGCGAATTCGGAGGAAAAAAAACAGCCGGCGAGTGGACCCTCCTAGTCAGCGACTGAAGCCGAGTCGTCGTTATCCTCCGGCGTTGAACCCCGCGATGGACCGCCGGGCAATAACTGCCCATACGTCGGCCCACGCGTCGCCGTAATGGCGCGCCACCGCTTCTTTTCTCCCGCAACAGACTGCTGGTCACTAATTTCCCGTTGTTTCCCCTTTTCCCGCCCGCGCAACTACACCCCTCCAGCCCTCGCCACCCACTTCGGCCTATATAATCCGGCGACCTCGCGGACGCTCGCGGCGGTGCTGGAGCACATCCACGCCGGCAACAACCCGCGCCTCGGCTTCCCGCGCACGCCGGCGCTGGCGTCTAGGGCGAGGTGGCACCCTCCGGCCAACTGGCTGCCAAGGAGAATGGCCAGCCTGAGCTCCTCCTCACCCGCCTCGGCTTCCCGCTTGTCAGGGTCCACGCTGGCGCCATCACCGCTAGTGCGCCATGTCAAGCGCGAGGTCGACACACCGGTCCTCTCTCCACCGAGGACACGCTCGCGGGGCGTCGTCATCAACGAGCCCTGCGTGCCGGCGCAATCGCTGCCCACTGGCCGTCTTCACCTTCGCACGCCGAAGCCGGAGCCGGCCGACTGGGCGGTGCCGGTCGATGAGGACGCCTTCGCCATGAAAATGGCGATGGAGCAGTCCCTTCGGGAATCGGCACCGCCGCCGCCGATGCCTGAGAAGGACATCCTCGCCTAGTCCAGGGCATACTGGGAGGAGTCCTAGAGGCTTCGTGTTCAGCAGATGCAGGAGGAGGCCGAGAGGCAGGCGAGCGGTCGCCGCCAGTTCGCCTACTAGGGCGCTGCTCATCATCCTCAACAACGATGACGAAGCAGGGCCGTCGTCCCAGCCATGGAGGTATGGTTACCCAAGCTAGGGCAGCTCCCGCCCACCGCAGTCATCGGGTGACAACGACGGCACGGCCTACCCTGGCTACACCTGCTTCTACAACAACTTCGACATGTAGAAGCGGCATCGGCGTCGGCGTCGGCCTCGGCATCAGTGGCAACATCGGCCTTCTTTAGTTTTTTTAGTTATTTTTTAGCCCAAATGCAGTTTAAGTTCGGGTGTTCGCCGAAATCTATGTAATATATATGTATCCATCTTAATTAATGAAAACCGCCTATATTCGCTCAAAATTTATCGGAATTTGCTGAAACGCGGGAACTCGGCCTAGTAACGCATCTTAGAAACTCGGCGTTTCCAGATTAAAATCTAATTTTGTCCGACCCAAAATATATCCGAATTTAAACAGCTAACCAGTGAGGATTCTCTAAGAGGAGTGCTATATCGCCGGAGTTTTTGCGCGCACGATGGCGGAAGACGCGACACCGAAACCAGTCAGGCTGTTTTATCAATCAAGCGCAGTATCAAGTCACAATCTGTTGCTCTTCGGATCCGCAACATGATTTGAAAAATTGAAGAGATAAAACAGAAAAAAAATATGGAAGGAGGAAATATATGGACGATCTCCATCTTTTACGGGATTTGTTGCGGTCATTTGTGTGGCATTCCATTTTATACGGGATTTTTGTTGAAACTATCCCGATTATGACCCTGTAGTTAGTACCGGTACGAATCATACTACTCCTGTTTTGGGCACCAGTATGAATCAATACAAACCATTAGATCTATGAAATGAATGGCCTGTATCTAATTGGGGGTACCATAAAAGTCCTCAAAAATACATACAGTATAACTTATAAGCTATTGCAGACAGCTCCAACAAATCCAATCACATAACACTGAGCGACAACACACGAAGAAAGCGGCGGAGACGGCTGGAAGGAGTAGAAGTGATTATGGGAAAGGATTGAGTGGGGGTTAGTTTGGATTGATTGGTTGGACGGGATCAAGCGATTCCAGGCCTATACTTGCGATATCTCTTTTCCACTGAGGCCTCGTTTGCTTTTGTTTATGCAGTCTAAGGGAAGATGATGATGATATGGTTTCATCTGGATCTTGAAAAGGAAACAACAGCCGGAATTTGATGAAATATGGGGAAAATCAAATTGAAGTTCTGCAGCAGTTTATCGATTTAGAACTAAAAGAAAGCTCTGTTCACCATGCATAGATACTCATCAGTCATGACACATGGAATATACACATTGCTAATTTCCCTCAAAAAAGAAAATACGTATGCTAACTATATACTGTCAATTAAGTAGGCATGAAAACATAATTAACAGCTATAGTATTAATGTAACCGAAAAAAAAAACATATGTGTACGTAAGCAAATCAGGCAACAATGCCAATCGATATAGGACACATATGTGTGCGTAAAAAAACACATAACGCGAGGGGAAGAGGGGGCAGCCCTCGGCCCGACCTCCCTTCCATCCTCAAGTCTTACTTTCCTTGACGCCTTAGTTTAGCACTAGGGCCTCGTTTGTTTATGAGGTCTAAGGGAAGACGATGATGATATGGTTTTTTAAATGGATCCTTACCTGCTTTGAACAGATTTCTGGAATAAGAATTAATTATGCCAAAAGTGAACTCATTCCAATAAATATGGAGGATGAGGAATGCCAACCTTTTATTGATATTTTTCAGTGTGTCTTGGGTAGTTTCCCAGTAAAATATTTGGGCATTCCTCTTCATTATGATAAACTTAGAAGGAAGGATCTTCAACCTTTGGTTGATAACATTCTCCATAGAGTTACTGGTTGGAGAGGAAAATTGCTTTCTTATGCTGCTAAGAAAGTCCTTATCCAAGCCTGTCTTTCTAGCATCCCCATTTATTTGCTTTCCTTTTTCAAATTCCCTAAATGGGCTTTGAAAATCTTAGATTCACATCTTGCCAATTTCTTTTGGAATGATGAAGAAGGAAATCACAAAATTCATTTAGCTAATTGGCCTTCAGTTTGCATGAAGAAGGAGTTTGGAGGTTTGGGTATTCCTAATCTCAAAGATCTCAATTTGTGCCTACTTGGCTCCTGGGTTAAGAGATACATTCAGGGGGAGGGCACCCTTTAGAGGAGAGTTATTGATGCCAAGTATCATACTGGATCCCCAAACATCTTATGCTGTAGGAATGTTCATCCTTCTACCTTCTGGAAAGGGGTGATGTGGGCATCTAGATCTGTAGCTTTAGGTTATAGGTGGAAAGTGGGTAATGGTAGACAGGTTAGATTCTGGGAGGATATCTGGTTTGGTAATTCTCCCCTAGCTACTCAATTCTGGGACCTCTATGTTATCTCAAATCAACAAACTAAAACTATTGCTGATTTGTGGGATGGTGCTCAGCTTAGATGTGACTTTAGAAGAATCTTTTCTGATAATATGATGGTCCAATGGCTAGAACTTAGAAGTATTGCTGGTACTATATGTTTGTTGGATTCAGATGACCAACTTGTTTGGCAGTATGAAACCTCTGGAGTGTATTCCTCTAAATCCATGTATGCTGTGATTAATTTTAGAGGTGTTACTCATGTTTTCTTGCCTGCAGTTTGGTCTTTAAAAATCCCCCCTAGGATTCAAATTTTCCTGTGGCTTCTTTCACAAAAAAAATCATGACTAGAGATAATCTTAGGGCCAGGGGATTCCTAAACCCCTTGAGTGCAATCTCTGCACCGAGTTTGAGTCTGTGAACCACCTTTCCTTTGAATGCGTTGTTTCTAAACTTCTCTGGGATGATGTGTTTGAAGTTTTTGGGATTGCAGTAGATAATTTCTTTTCAGTAGCTTCCAAGTGGATTGCTAATAAAAGACATTTACATTTCAATGTTGTGTCTTCGGCTGTTCTTTGGAGTATCTGGAACAATAGAAATAACTTAGTTTTTAATGCTTGCTCCTGGATACATATGAACCAGATTTGGCGCCTCGTCCTGCTGTACCTTCGGAACTGGAAAGTTCCATTCAAAGAGTTGGAGGGGGGGCCTTGGAGATGTTCATGGACAGGATGGCCAACAACCTAAAATCGCCTCTGAGGCTCCTGGCGAGTTGAAATGCCCTGGCTTCGGGTGGGCTTCCACCTGGAAAGACAGTGCTGCCTCAATCCACGCTGGGAGAGCGACGGTGGAGCACTTGAAGGCGCATCCTGAAGATGATGATTCAGTGCATGTGATCTTTGGGTGATTCGGAGTCTTCAGTGTTCCTACCGTGTGGTGGCTATGCCTGGGTTGTTGTCCCCTGCTCTTTTGCTTTAGGCTTGTTGTGGTTGCTATAAACTTTGCACTTAGTCTGTTTTAGTTTTCGTTTTGTCGGTCTCCTTAGTTTCACTGTGTGGAGTTTGTATTTTCTGTTAGTTCTGAACTCGGGTGGTCTCGTTTTAATGAAAATGGGGCTGAGGGAGTGATCCCTTTTCATCTAAAAAAAATGATATGGTTTTTTCTGGATTATGAAACGGAAACATCGGACGAAATTTGGTGAAATATAGGGAAAATCAAATTGAAGTTCCGCAACAGTTTATAGAACTAAAAAAAAGCTATGTTAACCATAGATACTCATCAGTCACGACACATGGAATATACACATAATTGCTAACTTCCCTCAAAGAATAAAATACTTATGCTAACTATATATATGGACCCATTATCAACATCGATCAAGTAGGCATCAAAAGTTCAAAACATAATTAACAACTATTAACCTTAAAAAAGACATCTGTGTACGTAAGCAAATCAGGCAACAATGCCAATGTAATCTAGCTCCACGGACCCGAGCCACAGCGTCCCGTTCCTCTCCGTCACCTCGGAGAGCGTCACGCCCTTGGCCTCAGGCTGTAAGCGGGACAAGATGCGGGAGCCCGCTTATGCGTCACATCTGTCCGCCATAATTATGTGGATCGCCGCGGCAGCCCGCAAAGACAGGATTGCAGTTATGCGGCACCCGCTTTTACCCGCATAGCAGTTTTTGTTGCATACATATCACCTTCGTCTCTTTGTATCTCCGTCAAAGGAAACA
This sequence comes from Avena sativa, assembly GCA_916181665.1. Lineage (NCBI taxonomy): Eukaryota > Viridiplantae > Streptophyta > Magnoliopsida > Poales > Poaceae > Avena > Avena sativa. The sequence goes on along the minus strand of OV702279.1, from coordinate 375,451,396 downwards.
GACATTGTATTCCCGTCAAGGCCGATGGGTGCGACGAAGCTAGCGAGCTATTTTGCTGCAAAACAAAACTAGCTAAGATAATATCGCTAAAGAAAAGGTAGCAGCTCATGAGGTGCTTACGAGATACAGGAAGCTCACTCATGCAAAATCGATCTATCGCTTCCAGGCCGCTTGCGTCCACGATATTTAAAGCATCTTCTACAGATAATCGTATCCGTAGTCAACCTGATAATAATTTAATAATTAAAGCATCTTCTAGTAAATTTTCACTGCCCTACTCCCTGTACAGTCGCCGATGTCGATGATCTGCCGCCGCCACCATTTCCACCACCACTCTCTGTCCTCCCCACCTCACTCTCTCTTCCCCCCTCGCCGTCATGGCGAAACCCAATCTGAACTTCTACGAGGGCATATGATGTTTGCATACTACGACATCCTCACGCCGCCTCGCGCGACGCTTCTGGCCGGCTGGGAACTCAGCTACGTCGGCGCGGTGTCGAATTTGCTTGCCAGATCGAGGATTGTCGCCGCCAACTGCTGGAGTGGAAGAGAGCAACGGTCCTAGGATCTCCTGCTCTGATACCATATTAAATTGTATGCACTAGCTACAAGCAACAGTCTGAACTGATGGAAAGAGCTAGACAATATATTTTAACACTCACCTTACGTCTATTGTGACGTATGTTTTGAGGAGTCAGCAATATTTGTTTGTAATTTTTGTGTTGGCCAGGATTTAGTACTCCCTCCATCTCAAAATACGTTTGAGAATTCTTTTTCTCGAAACAGGCTTTCGCCCAGCTATATTAATATAGCAACCAACCATGAGACCGCTGTTGGGCCAGACAGCACAACGCCCCCAAAAGCAAAAACACAGAGAAAAAGAAGAGAAGACGGAAAAGAAAAGAAGAGAAAACAAGGCCGAAAACAGCGGCTCGACGAAAACAGGGTTGGCCCGCCATCGCGCCCTCCGGAGAATGCCCACCACTAACCTAGCGCTCCAAGACAACGTGTATCAAGCAACACCTTCAAGAAGAAAATCGACGACACCGACGCTACTGCCCGGACAAATCCTAGGGTTTCCCCCGATACGCGGAGGGAGGTGGAGAAGAGGTACACCCGACGCCCTTCAGAAAGGACGGCAACACCCGCAGCCTTTACCGCGTCGGTGTCAAAATGACAAGGATTTCTTCGACCCCTAAAAAAAACCACCTTCCCGGATGCTTCGGATTGCTCCACTCTCTCGCCGCCCACCAGCACGCGCCACCACTGACGAGCTGCCACCCCCGTCATCTCACCTTGACCCATGATGCGAGACCGGACAGACAGAAAGGAGGGGACTTCGGCTAAATACAGATATGTATTTAGTCTGAGAATTCTCCTGATGTCTGAGAATTCTCCTAAATGAATGTATCTATATTTTAAACTAGGTAGTAAACGCGGCTTGCCGCTCGCTTGCCCGCTTCGCGGGCAACACGACATAAATAATTGTTTTGGAAGAAAATGTAGCAAGGATAGTATACAACCACCTTCTAGAGCTACGAACCACGCGAACAAAGATCCAGGCCATGCAAGCGGCACCTCATCTAAAATTACAAGCAGACCCGGTAACATCTCAAGAGAGCAAATGGAGGCCACAAGTAAATAGCTGATCTAAATAAGCTCCTCATGACCTAGACGAAAGACGAAACCAAGGGCCCAAAAAAACCACAGCAGGCTAAAAACCTAACCCGCATGAAAACCCAAACTAAGCATAACCCGAACAGGAAACCAAACAGACGGGGGAAGTTACAGTAACGCACATACCTGGTATAAGCAAAACCAGCAACGAAACAAATAAAGCATAACCCTGACCCAACCAAACCACACAAGGAAAATTACCACGAGAACAAGAATAGGTCATACCTGCCAACCAACCAACAGACCACAACCTGAAAGCAGCAATCCTCGTATCAAACAGACCGAACCCCTGCAAGACGAAGAAGAAGAAATAGATCAGGAACAGCTAGAATCTACCAGGACATAATCTATATCTAAAACTGAAACAAAAATCTGCTGGCAACTGCATGCAAGCAGCCACTCTATTAGCTAAACTGGAAGCTCCCTTGAGGAGGGCACAATATTCCCTTGAGGCCTGTAGCACCCTAGCAGAGCAACCAAAACCCGCATCTAAAACTAAAAGCAAAACCTGATGGCAGCCGCATGTAAAACCACAACCAAAATCTGCAGAATCCTAATAAAGCAAAGCAGAAGACATAAACAAGTAGGTGGTTAAAATGGGACTCTGTAAACCTCAATGAACACCAGACCAAGCACGTGACTGAATAAGAAGTAAAACAAGGGACATAGTAAAGTAGCAAATCACAGCAGTTCTGTTTTGAATTAAAGATTAAGTTTTTTTAGAAAGGGGATATCCATGGCCTATGCATCGATTTATGCATGCAGCTGTACTAAAATCAAGTGTTCGCGTGCTATGTACACACCGTGCGGTTTAAACACGGAAAATGCTTATAATGAAGCCTACCGTAGTACCGGTTTGGGAATATCAAACTGTGCTATTCTACCCTGACTTGAAATTCTAATGCCTCTATGTTACATGCTGGATATCAGGCACATCAATTGTGCTCTAGCATACCGCAGTGAGAAGGAGGTAATCAGTAACTATTTTATCCACATCATTTACATCTAATCAGATAGATGCCCTTCAAATGTGCCTAATGTTCAAACCGTAAACCGCTCTAAAATAATCACCCGGTAATTGCAGAAAACACGTGGTGTTAGATTTCTGAAATAATAACCGTTTGCTTGCATGTGCATTTTTATATCTAGAGTTCCTCTATCAATTCTTGATGGAGTGCATCTACCAGTACTGCCGTGTCTTTTTTCCTATTCTAATACATATGGCAATGAACTATGTACTTGCAAACGCCTGTAAAAAATAATTTGATATGTGATCTGCACCAGAAAAAAGAGAATGGAGGACAAAACTGAGTACATTGTTTTTATGCGTGAAGTTTTCAGGATTTCTTAAAAGCAATATTACCAGATCTCTCTAAAACAGAATGGCTATAAATGACGAAGAATATTTATAGTCAGATTGATACCTAAAACATATAGTAAGAATGACGCAGAATACAAGCATATAGATCGATCCATACAAGAATATTTATAGAATCTGCCTATAAACGACAGCATATTTATGACTACCAATGACGTATCACTGATCACTTGTCTAAAGGTTCCAGATTGATACCTAAAATATATATGCTTGTATGAATCTCCCTGGCAAGTACTGGTGAGCTAGCAATAACTGGGTTTCCAGCGCAAAGGCTATAAATAAGAGAGCATCTCAGAGATAACGCTCACTGATCATTTCTCTAAAGGTTCCAGTTCGATACCTAAAATATACATGCTTGTATGAATCTCCCTGACAGGTACTGCCGTATTGGTGAGCTAGCACTAACTGAGAGAGCATCTCACTGATAACACACTAAAGGTTACAGCTTGATATGGAAGAAATAGACCTAGACCTACCTAACTGGGGCACCTCTTTGTTGAAGTAAAACTTTCTGCACCAATAGCTTATACCTAACTGGGGCATATTTATGCTTTTATGCAGATCATCAACTGTTTTTGCAAAGAAACCAATAGGAATTTATATATATGGAGAAAAATAGTATGTTAGTACCTAATGGCTAACATAAATACATTTGATTCAGTACGCACATAATTAGTACTATATGGCTAACATGTATAGATTCAGATGTTTGGAAGAATCAGCTCTTCCAGAAGAGATGAATGATTTGATAATCTGAATACGGTCTTCCGGTAAAAATGTATACCTCTATTGCATCACACGAATTCTAGAACTTACCTAACAAATAATCTGAGTACCAATAATGTTGGGAGCTTTTAGAACAACCAAGCACAAAACATATATGAGCTCACCTGCCAAATCTACGATCTGTACTCATCAAGGATTAAATCTGGCGTTCACATGAATCACTGAAGATGTTCCGGAAGGAAGGGAACCAGATCACTAGGAAATCGGGGATGGCCTATGGCACCAATGCAGCGGAGAAGAGGAATTAATCTATAGTACCATGTCCAGCAGAAACGTGTGACACAACTCTTCCAGCTCCTCCACATCTCTATATGTTCCACTCTCTTGTCCTTAAATAGTACATAGAGTAATCCTAGTTAGGATTTTCATCGAACACCTTACGAGCACAAATAAAAACAGATACATATGTGTGTTTCAAACGAAGATGAGATTTCATGTCAGCTTCAAGCAGGGAGAGAAGCCCCACCGGCGTTAGCAACCACCTGGAAAGTAGATGGTGGGTTACTGCATGGTCATTGGTCAGAAAATGTGACCCGGGAATTCTACGGTTGGAGAGGAATGGGGTTACATGCAGTGAATCGGAGCATACTACGTCTGGTCATTTCACATATGTAAAAACTAACACGAAAATAGCAAAGAACAAGCAATTCATGACTAGCAATTTAGGTGGTTCTATTGTCTAGAAAACAATCTACCAAATTGTAGTCTGTACCACTCCTTCGCAAGCCTAAGCCGCCACAGGAGATAAATGGGGGGAGAGAACCTGTAGGTGGAGTAGGTGTTGTCCAGGTCGAGGAGGAGGATGGGATCGAGCTCCCCGCGGCGGCGCTGGATGCACAACTCGAGAAGGCCGCGTCTGACCAAGCTGTGGTGGCGCGGATGGGCCCACGCCCGCCGCTGCCACACTGAGAAGAGGCCATCGCTGCCCTAACAATACCACGACCAACGCCTGCTGCTTGGGTAACCCTAGACCGGTGAGGCCCGGCCTACCGCCTCTGCTCCGAGCAAGGCAGGGACGATGCAGCCTTGTTCCCTCCTCGTCCTCCACCATGCCGCCATGCCAAGATATCGGTGAGACCCTCCTGTCCGATCCTCGCGGGCTCTGCTCGATCCGTCGCCCCGCGGGCTCCATTCCCCTCCTGGACGCTCGTCGAGAGCTTCCCTGGTCATCTCCGCCACCGACTAGCAGCCATGGGGGCTAGGGTTTTGAGGAGGGAAGGATGGGGAAGAAGGGAGAGCACGGGAGTGGGTGGCGGCTAGGGCCGACCCTGCCTCCTCTCCATAGCCAAGCGCGGGACGGTTTTGCCCCTGGCCATCCAACGAAAACACGGGGTAGCCACCGCGCTTCTCTCTGATTCCCTCTCTCACATAGCGCCACGTACACTCCGTCTCCGACAAGCGGGCCAGGCGAGACGCAGGCCCTCAAATCAGTGGAAAAGCGGGGATGAATGCCGGTGCGGGTAGAAACGCGAAGGCGAGGTGGACGGCTAGGATCGCTTTGTCAACTCAATCCGATGGCCAGGAGGGCACATGGCCTCTAAAAGCTCCCTTGGGGGCTAGAATATTACTTCTTGATACATATATATATATATCTAGATTTATATTAATGACCTCAATTTTATTTAGATTCATATGTATTTAGAGACTAGGTGCATTCGTATCTAGATTTGTTAAGACTATTAATATGAACCGAAGAAAATATTTAGATACACCTAAATTTAAATAAATTTGCGATATTTATTATGAGACAGGAAAGTATTTGTACGATCGGCCGGAAACGAATAGATCGATTTAAGATGGTTTTGTACAGAGAGCATCGCCAACAGGCTAGCTTTGCAGCGCAGAAAAATCGATCGGACAAAATGTGCTTAACATGTATACTAGTAACAACGAAGAAACGATTCATGTGGGTTACGTGGGTACGGCGGCAAGTCTGCAAAGTCCCCGCTTATTTCTTTCTCCTGCCTGCGGGCGGCCGCATAAGATTTTAAGTGGGGCGGCCATGCGGCGCCGCGGGACGTCTGCGTCCAGTTGCAGCGTTACCTTGGCCGCCGTCAGCTCCTCCACCTCCACGCCGCCGCCGTCGAGCCTGACGCCCACCAGGTGCTTCACCGGAGCCGCCGCCGTCACGTCCGGCCGTGCCTTCTCCTGGTTGAGGGCCACCCAGTACCCGCCCTTCCCGTCACGGCGCACGTTGTCCGGGTACCCCGGCAGGTCGGCGAAGAGCTCGTAACGGCCGGCCTTGGGTCCCTGCAGGTAGTACCGGAACGTCTGGCACGGCACAGTCTGGGCGACGACGACGTACGTCCTGTCGTAGCTGATGGAGACGCCGTTGGGGTACGCGAGGTTGTCCTTGAGCACCGTCACGTTCTTCGTCTTGGCGTCGTATCTCAGCAGCCTCCCCGTGGCGTCCGCGTTCATCATGATCTCCGTGTTAAACCTGCAAGAACGACATAAATCAGGAGAACGTAGTTTGGGGTGCAATGCAGTGCAAGAAATTTTTGATTCTGTTTACGTACCTGCGTGGATAGTTGACGCTGCTGTCGGTGAAGTAGACATCACCGGTGGCCTGATCGACGTCGATGCCGTTGACAAAGTTGAACGGGACGCCGCCCGCTCCGGTGGCCAGCACCTCAGCCTCGCCGCCGTCGGGCCCAACCTTCATGAGCCCCTTGTACGCGTCGGCGATGTACAGGTCGCCCGACTTGAGGTGGAAGGCGAGCCCCAGCGGGCGCCCGCAGATGCTCTCCGTATCCGCCGACGGCGCCACGGGCGCCGTGCACAGCGGGATCTTCCTGTAGTTAGGGTGGTGGGCGAAGGTCGTCCAACCGACGGCGCTGCCGCCCCACCTGAGGACGCGGCCGTCGGAGACGCCGGTGTAGGGCCCCTGGCCGCGCGCGTCGAACGCCAGGCTCTCCCCGCCGGTGACGCCGGGTGGCAGGAGGACGCGGAGGGCGTGTTCCGTCGGGCTGGTCTTGGGCAAGGCCGCCGCCGCGCAAGACGGAACCAGGAAAGCCGCGAGGATTCCGAGGAGAAAGACGAGCTGATGCCAAGGCGTCGTTGAACCGCGCCCAGCCATCATCGGCTCTGGTTTCGTCCGAAGCCGCTAAGACGCGACGGCGGTTGCAACTCGGCGAGTAGAGGTGTGCTTCTTCCGTGCCGGAAGGTGGCTGTGCACGGCGAGATTTTAAGGGAAGCTGGCGCGAGGAGTTTGGATCCAAAAAGGCCTTGCAAATTGCAGTCAAACTCCGCATCAGCGGTGAACTTCTCCAAGGTTGACTCCACGTCGGACAGGCTTGGTCCAGGAGATCAGTGGAGATTTGATACTGTACGTTGATTTCTACTCCCACTAAATATGCCATAGTTAGACCAGTTTGCCTCCCTATGGAATTCGCTGGAATTTTTGCACTGCTCTCACGAACCTCCTCTTCGCATCAGGTTTTCGTTTCGCTTTATAAGTAAATCAACCACGAGTATAAGATACAACAGCCATACAAACATTAAAGTATCAAAGAATCAACCACCAAGGAGGAAAAAGAATGGGCGTCGCTCCTGACCCGCTCCCGTGAGCGGACGGGGGCCCTTGCGCCGCCGCCAGCCAGTACCCCTCCCCTTCGTCCCCCTCCCCACGCCGTCGCTAGAGGGCGTGCCCGGGCGAAGCCTGGCCGACGCCGGCGGCGGCGGGGATCTCGCACCCCTCGTGCGGCAGGGGTTTGCGCGGGCCGGCGCCGCCGCTTCGGGGCTCTGCGCGGCGTGGGTCGCAGGGGCGCGGCCGTGACTTGCCGCGGCGACGCCGGCAGGTGGTGGTGGCACGGTGGGCGGCGGGCTCTAGTGGTTCTTCTGGCCGGGCCGGCGGCGTGGTGCGGCGTTGTTGGACGACCTTGACCTGGCGGTGGTGGCCGGTCACGGCGGCGACCTGGCGGCGGTGACGGAGGGCGGGCATGGTGACGAGGCACGAGGAGGCAGCGGGTGGCGGTGTGCATAGCTATGGTCAGGTGACGCACCAGATCTGGGTCTCGCGGGCTAGATATGGGCCAGTGAGGGCCCGATCTCGGCCTTGCAGGGTCCTGGCTGCCATTTCCTGGTTCTGGCCGGGAGGCTGCTGCGCACCATCCCTGGCCAGTGGTCGGGGGCTAGATCCGGACCAGGTGGGTCTAGATCTGGAGGCCGTTCGTGGGCTCTGACCTGCAAGCAGTCCGAACTTGCCGGGATTGTGTTGCTTATCGTTCTTGTGCTAGTTCACGTGGTCCCCCACATCCTGTCGTCGGTCTCGGTTTGGTGATTGGTTCTGCCCCGTAGGTGCGAGATCATGGTTTTGCTCAGACCGATGATTGACCGGCAAGCCCGAGTGAGCATGGTGGTGATGGCGCTGCTCCTTGGTGGCGGGGATCTGCGGTGGCAGTAGATTCGCTGGTGGACGGAGGAGTAGGGACTAAGGCTAGGTTTGGCATCGACGGTGACATCCTTGCTGCAGTGTGGCGGCGGGGCTTCACGAGTTCTTTTGGGCTTGGCCAGGCCAGAGAGGGCCGGGTTTGCCCCTGCTACTGCATCCGGTTGGCTATCTCCCTCCGGCGGTGGAGGTAGTTCCCTCCCGCGTGTTACTGTATCGTTCCCGCCGGAGTGTCTTCTTTTCGGTCTTACCAGCCTCGCATCGTGGTCACGGTGAGACGGCGATGGTGACTGCAAAACCGTGGTGGCGTGTGCTGGTGGGCGGTGTGTTTGGTGGAGCATTATAAAGCGTCCGGGAGTGTGGTTTTTTGACGGGTCGGGAGAAATCCTTGTTGTCTAGACACCGATGCGGTGGCGCCTGCGGGTGTCGCCGTCCTTCCTGAAGGGTGTCGGGTGACTCTCTTCCCCACCTCCCGTAGCGTATCGGGGGAAACCCTAGGACCTATACGGGTAGCAGCGTCGTTGTCGTCGTTTTCCTTCTTGGAGGTGCTGCTTGATACGCGACGCTTTGGAGCGCTAGGAACGTGGTAGAATTTCTTTGGAGGGCGCAGCGGTTGCGGGTTCTCATTTTTGTCAAGCCACTGTTGTCAGCTTTGTTTTCTCTTATGTTTCTTTTTCTTTGTTGTTTCTTTGGACGTTGTGCTGTCTAGCCCAACGGCTGTCTCAACCCTAGTTGCTATATTAATATAGCTTGGCTCACGCCTGTTTTGAGAAAGAATAAAGGAAAAAGGTCCGCAACAACACACGTATGCCCAAGACAACAGAAAAAAGGAAAAAAAGAGGAAGAGCTCACTCTCTAGACGTGTCCCTCGAGGGTGAGGCGCTCAGGGACAGCAAAGCGTTGCGCCAACGCTCTCATGGCCTAAAGCGTGCTTTCCAAGTGCTCCTGGTCCCGCTGCCTAGAGAACGGTACCACTACTGAAGTAAGCAAGAAAAGCAAAAATTGAGTTAGAAGCACGGCGCGAAAAAATCCTATCTATCACCATTTTATTACGAATGTTCCAAAGCGCCGCAAACACCAACCATAAGAGGTGGCGTCTTCTTCCAGTACGGTTTGTCTCCGTATCCAGGAACTCACCGAGCTCTTGAGCCTGCCAGGCAGGTCTCAATACTCTCCGGATAAGGTTCCATAAAAACTGAAGCGACGGGGCACATAAACATTATGTGGGCGCACGTCTCTGGCGTTCCACATAGCGGGCACAACCCGTCACCAGGCTCGTTACGTTTCAACACTTCTACCCCTGCGGGAATGCAATCTATAACAATTGCCACATATATTCTAGCTCAGGGGAGGGGGGCCTTCCACAAGTGGATCATCCAGGAGAGGTCTGTACCCTGGAAGAGAGTCCTATAATACGAACCAACCGAGAATGCTCCCAAAGAAGACAGGCGCCACGACACCTTGTCCCTCTCAGCTGAAAGGGATGCGAGTAGTGCACCCCGCGGCCTCGGGAAGTCAGTGGCTTCGGCGTCACTAAAGGTCCTCTGGAATGGGATGTTCCAGATTCCTCCATGCTCTATTTCTGCCACTGACATAATGGGAGCTGCCCAGATGGCGAATAATGACGGGAACTCCTATGAGAGAGGGGTAGACTCTAGCCAGGGGTCCACCAAGAAGAGAGTTTCCCGGCTATTGCCCACGGCGAAGGAAGCCCCTTGGCGAATGAGGTGCTTGATGTCCTGGATGGCTCGCCAGAACTGGGAGCCTTCCCGCCGTTTGCAAGCAAACAGGAGGCAGCCCTGCAGATATTTGACCTTGATGAGTTGGATCCACAGTCCCCCATGGTTTTGAAGGATCCACCATATGCATTTGAGCATCAAGGCCATGTTGAAGTGACACGAATCAAGAATCCTCAAGCATCCAAGAATATTTGGGGAGCAGATGTCAATCCATTTCACCATATGGTATATCTGGTGCCCATCCTCGCTACCCAAAAGAACATGGACAACTCTTTAGCAAAGTCCACATGGGTTTCCTTAGGTAAGAGGTAGAGGCCCATCTGATACATGGTGAGGCTGGAAAAACATGAGTTGATCAAGATCGTTTTACTCCCCTTGGATGTGAGTCGCTCGCCAGGGTTCAACCTTGGACCGGACCCTCGCAACTAGGGGAGCATGATCCTTGATCAGGACCCATGTATCTCTAATAGACATCCCCAAGTATGTGATGGGGAATTCCGCCAGCCTGCAGTTAAGGTTACCCAGAATGTGTTGCCTGTTGTCTTTAGAGAACCCCAAAATCATGACATCGCTCTTGTCAAAGTTACTTTTGAGCCCTGACATGGATTCAAAGCAAAGGAGTAGAAACTTGAGATTGATTATGCCAAGCTCCGAGCCTTGAATCATAATCATAGTATCATCCGCATACTAGATATGGGTGATACCACCTCCGGGGATCAGATTCCCTACCACACCTGAAATGTGTCCAGCGACTTTGGCTCTATCCAAAATCTTTGGCTAGACATCTCCCGCGGATTTAAAGAGAAGGGGAATTGGATCTCCCTATCTAACTCCATAAGAGGGCCTAAAATAAGGGTTGACCTCCCCATTGACACTAATCACAGTGCTACCACTCATGATGAACCTCCTGATCCAACAGATGACCCTGTCATCAAGCCCTCGCTTCTTGAGGACTTGTCTAAGGAACAAGTCCAACCGATCATACGACTTCTGAAAGTCTAACTTGAGGAACACTCCTTTATGATGATGAACCTTGAACTCATGAATAATATCATGAAGCACAATGACCCCATCATGAATCAAGCATCCCTTCCAGAAGTTAAACTGAAGTGGGTGGGTTAGGTGATCCATGACAGGGCAATCCTATTGGCGTAGACCTTGGTGAAGATGCGTTGAATGACATTGATCACCATGATAGGCCTAAATTGGCGGATATCCATAGCTCCCATCACTTTTGGGAGTAAGGTTATCATAGCAAAGTTTACCTTAGACATCACAAGGGTCCCGATATAAAACACCTGACACATCGACATGATTACCTCTTGCAACTGGTCCCAGAACATCTAGAAGAATATGACTCGGAGGCCATCTAGCTCTGGGATCAAGTTTGCATTCATGGACTTGATCGTCTCAGCTACCTCTGTGCGGAAAAATGGGAGTGTAAGCTCTGCATTGTCGGTAGAGGTGACCATGTCCCCTTACCTCCAAAAGTCAGGGGCCAGCGAGAGTCCTGAATGCACTACAGCGGCAAATAAGTCCATGTAGAACACATAAATATGGGAGGAGATGTCCTTCTAGTCTTCCAGAAGGGAGTTCCCCTCCTAGAGGCATGGGATCAAGCACTTCCTACATCTGCCATTCGCAAGGGCTGTGTTCTACTCCTGTAATGATCTAGAAATATATATATTATAGGAATGGTAGATATGTGAATTGATGTTGTGCATAGCACGCATATAGAAATTTAGGGTCAATTTGAATTTTTTATAACTTGTTTGAATTCGGTTCTAGTGAGGTTGATTACAATCAAAACATCACTAGGAATTGAAACCTCGTTCAAAATCTAAACTTAAAATGATTTGAATGAATTAAGAATGGAAGTTGACCTAAGTCAAACTTGAATTCAAATTCAAATTGCACACATTCAAACATAAATCACAGAAAATGGAATATAAATGTTCCAATCAAATTCATAATCACATCAAACTTAAATTTGAAATCACAACCACAAGTTTATGAAAGAAATATGATCTTTATTCATATTCAGAGATGAGTACATGATCCCAGAATTACAATAGTACCAAAACAAAAGAAAAACTTAATCTAAAAACCTACACTACATTAACTACCTTCTCAATCTTGCCAATCCAATAGGAGTAGAAGTGATTATGGGAAAGGATTGAGTAGGGGTAGTTTAGATTGGGTGGTTGTACGGGATCAAGCCATTCCAGACCTAGAACAGTTAGATGTCTGAAGTCACATAGTTACATGTCTGGATTTAATCCACAAAATTTTCCACTAAAGCCTCGTTTGTTTATGCAGTCTAACGGAAGACGATGAGGAAATGGTTTCATCTGGATCATGAAAGGGAAACAAAGACAGAAATTTGATGAAATATGGGGAAAATCAAATTGAAGTTCTGCAGCGCAGTTTATCGATTTAGAACTAAAAAAATCTCTGTTCACCATGCATAGATACTCATCAGTCGTGACACATGGAATATACACATTGCTAATTTCCCTCAAAAAATAAAATACGTATGCTAACTTGTTGGAATTATGCCCTAGAGGCAATAATAAAGATGTTATTATTATAATTCTTGTTCATGATAAAGTTGATATTCCATGCTAGAATTGTATTAAGCGGAAACTTTAATACTTGTGTGGTTTGTGAACAACACCGTGTCCCTAGTATGCCTCTATGGACTAGCTCATTGATTAATGATGGTTAAGGTTTCCTAACCATAGGCATGAGTTATCGATTAATAATGAGATCATATCATTAGGAGAATGATATGATGGACAGACCCAAACTAAGCGAAGCAATTAGATCGTGTCATCGTGTTCATCTTTGCGAAGCTTTTCTTATGTCAAATATTGTATTCCTTAGACCATGAGATAATGCAACTCCCTGGTATCGGAAGAAAGCTTTGAGGTCATCAAACGTCATCCTATGAGAGGGTGATCATAAAGGTGTCTCTCAGGTGATCGGAAAGTACCTATTGGGTTGTATGTATCGAGATGGGATTTGTCCCTCCCAAGTCGGAGAGGTATACTTCGGGCCCACTCGGTAATCGATATCAACAGCGCTTGCAAGCATGTGGTTAAGGAGTTAATCACAAAGTTATATCGGATTACAGAATGAGTAAAGTATTTGCTGTGAACGAGATTGAACTAGGTATGACGGTACCGACGATCAAATCTCGGGCAAGTAAAATATCGTGAGACGAAGGGAATATATATATGGGATTGATTGAATCCTGGCATCGTGGTTCATCCGATATGATCATCGATGAATGTGTGGGAGTCAATATGGGTTTCCAGACCCCGATGTTGATTATTGATAGAAGATCATGTCTGCATATTCTCGAACCCGAAGGGTCACACACTTAACGTGTCTCGACGCTAGGATAGATTGGATAATTGGTTTATGATTTTTGTTCGGAGTCTCGGATGAGATCCAGGATGTCACGTGAGGTTCCGGAATGGTCCGGAGAATAAGATTCATATAAGGCAATGCAGTTTTTGGAGTTCGGAATTGTTTCGGGTTAATCGGTATTGTACCGGAAGCTTCTAGAACCTTTCGGAGTGGGACCAACGTGGCCCCACTATCCGGGAGGGGGCATGGGCCTACGAGGGAGTGACCTGGCCACATTGGGCCAGGGGCACAAGGCCCCATAGGGCCCAGCCGACCAAGCCTAGGGCAAAACCCTAGGGGAGCTTCTAGAAGGGGGAGGGAAACTTGCCCCCCACTCCTTCCTCCTTGGCCGCCGGCCTAGGGCTTGGGGGAGGGGCAAGGGCCAGCCGCCCACCCCTCTATATAAAGAGGGCTGGGGGCGCACCCCTCCCACACCTCCTCCACAACCCTAGCCGCCCTGCTGCCCCTCCTCTCTCTCTCCCTCCCGACTGCGCGTAGGCGAAGCCCTGCCGCAGAAACTCTCCACCGCTTGCACCGCGCTGTCGCGTTGTAGATCCAATCCATCTATCCACCCTACTTGCTGGACCGAGGAAGGAGGAGACGTCGAGGTGCCGCACGTGTGCATCTCTCGGAGGCATCACCACTTGCGGTGTTAGATCGAATCGGATCGCGAGGAGGAGAAGCGAGTACGACTACATCACCCACGTTCCGTCGAACGTTCCGTTGTGCGAATCTTCAAGGGTATGAAGATCTCATCTATTCCCCCTTGTTGTTTGCATCTTCTAGATTAGATCTTGGCTTTCCCGTTCGCATCCATAGAATTTTTTTGATTTACTATGCTGCGAAACCCTTCAGTGGCATCAGAGCTAGATCTATGCGTAGATGTGTTTCACGAGTAGAACGCAACATGGTTGTTGCGGGCGTTGATGTTTTCTGTTGGAAGCCTCTTGTTTGTGTACTTCTTATGACGCGGGATAGTGAGATCGAAGCGGTCCAGGCCAACCTTACGCGACCTCGTTCGCGAGACCGGCTCCGCACTTGGCGTGTGTCTTGTTCCATACATGCGGTTGGTGGATGCCAGTTTCTCTCACTATAGTTGTCATGGGATTTACACCGGAGTTTGGCAACCATAATATCACCGTTGTGGCTTTCCGTAGGTAAGAATCATTCTTAGCTTGCTACTCCCATAAGCCACGTAAAACATCCAACAACAAAGTAGAGGCGTCTAACTTGTTTTTGCAAGGAGTGTTTTCTGTGATATGGTATGGCCCAAGATGTGATGTGTATGTTGTATGCTATGATCATGTTTTGTAATGTTTCACGACTTGCAAGTCGATGAGTACACAACCGGCAGGAGCCATATGGTTGTCTTTATAATTGTGTATGACATGTGTGTCAACTTCTTATACGCCATGTAATAGCTTTACTTTATCGCTAAGTAGTTAGCAATAGTTGTAGTTGCTATTCATGGTGGAGGCAATCATGGTGGAGTGATTGAGATCATGCCGGCACGCACAAGATGGAGATCATTGCGCGAAGATTGGCTATACCATGTCACATAAAGTTATATGCATGTGATGTTTATCCTTTTATGTATCTTATTATGCTTAGATCGCGACGGTAGTATTATAAGATGATTCCTCACTTAAAGATCAAGATAAAACTGTGTTCTCCCCCATGTATGCACCGTTGCGAAAGTTCGTCGTGTTCAAGCATCACGTGATGATCTGATGATATAAACTCTACGTTCACATACAACGGGTGCAAGCCAGTTTTGCACACACGGAAATACTTGGGTTTGACTTGACGAGCCTAGCATGTACAGACATGGCCTCGGAACACATGAAACGAAAGGTTAAGCATGAGTCATATGAATGATATGATCGACACTTCGTTGTCCACCATTGAAACCACATCTCTTCTCGTGAAGATCGGATTAGGTGTGGTGAATTTGGATCATGTTCACTAAACAACTTGAGGGATGTTGAATTTAGTGGGAGTTCATCTAGTAATTTGATTAAGTTGAACTAGTTATCATGAACATAGTCTAAATTGTACTTGCAAATTTTGTAGATCAAATGGCTAAGTTCAACTTCAACTTCAACGTTTTTGCTGAGAAAGAAAAGCTTAGAAACAATGGTTCTAACTTCACCAACTGGTTCCGCAATCTGAGAATCATTCTCGCTGGCGGACAAAAGGACTATGTCCTTGAGAAATCCGCTAGGTGACGCCCCTGCTTTAGATGCGTCGGCTGATGAGAAAGCTGTTTATCAGTCGCGCAAAGATGATTATGGTGTGATTAAGAGCACCATGTTGTTTGCTATGGAATCGAACCTTCAAAATCGTTTTGAAGATTATCCCGGGCCCTTTGAGATTCTGGAGGAACTGAAAACTATGTTTCAGACTCAGGCCCGTTCTGAGAGATATGAGATCTCTGAGAAATTCTTTAACTGCAAGATGGAGGAAGGGAGTTCCGTTAGTGAGCACGCCATAAAGATGTCGGGCTACACTCAACACATTGAGCAACTGGACTGCAAGATTCCAGAGGAGCTCAAGATTGATAGGGTTCTGCAATCACTCCCTCCTAGCTACAAAAGTTTTGTAGTTACTCATAATCAGATTGGTTCCACTGATACGATCACCGAGCTCTTCGCTAAGATGAAAGCTGTGGAGGTGGACATCAAGAAGGATAAGCATGTGTTGATGGTCAACAAGACCCCCAGCTTTAAGAAAGGTAAGGGTGCAAAGAAGCCCTTAAAGAAAGGTAGCGGCAAGCGTGTTGCCCCTGCTGAGAAGAAGCTCAAGTCTGGACCTAAGCCGGACACTGAATGCTTCTATTGCAAGGACAAGGGTCACTGGAAGCGCAACTGTCCGAAGTACTTAGCGGACAAGAAGGCTGGCACCGTCAAAGGTATATTTGATATACATGTTATTGATGTTTTCCTTACTAGCCCTCGTTGTAGTTCCTGGGTATTTGATACTGGTTCGGTTGCTAATATTTGTAACTCGAAACAGGAGCTACGGAATAGACGGTGGCTGGCGAGGGATGAGGTGACGATGCGCGTTAGCAACGGATCAAGAGTTGATGTGATGGACGTCGGCACGCTCTCCTTAGTTTTACCTTCAGGATTAGTTTTAAACCTCAATAAATGTTATTATGTGCCTGCGTTGAGCATGAACATCATATCTGGTCGTGTTTATTGCAAGACGGTTATTCATTTAAATATGAGAATAATGGTTGTTCTATTTATATGAGTAACATCTTTTATGGTCATGCACCTGCTATGAATGGTTTATTTCTTCTGGATCTCGAAAGGGATGAAACACACATCCATAACATTGAGGCTAAGAGATGCAAGGTAGATAGTGATAATACTACTTATTTGTGGCACTGTCGTCTAGGTCATATTGGTGTAAAACGCATGAAGAAACTCCATTCTGATGGACTTTTGGAGTCTCTTGATTTTGAATTATTTGACACATGCGAACCATGCCTCATGGGCAAGATGATCAAAACCCCGTTCTCCGGAATGATGGAGCGAGCAACGGACTCGTTGGAAATCATACATACCGATGTATGCGGACCGATGAGTGTTTCGACGCGCGGTGGATATTGCTATTTTCTCACTTTTACCAATGACTTAAGTAGATATGGGTATATCTATTTAATGAAACATAAATCTGAAACATTTGAAAAGTTCAAAGAATTTCAGAATGAAGTGGAAAACCATCGTAACAGAAAGATTAAGTTTCTACGATCCGATCGTGGAGGTGAATATTTGAGTTATGATTTTCTCACGCATCTTAAAGCAAGCGGAATCGTTTCGCAACTCACGCCACCCGGAACACCACAGCGCAATGGTGTGTCTGAACGCCGGAATCGAACTCTATTAGATATGGTCCGATCAATGATGTCTCTTACTGATTTGCCGTTATCATTTTGGGGTTATGCATTAGAAACCGCTGCATTCACTTTAAATAGGGCACCATCTAAATCCGTTGAGACGACACCGTATGAACTGTGGTTTGGTGCTAAACCTAAGTTGTCGTTTCTTAAAGTTTGGGGATACGAAGCTTACGTCAAGAAGTTGATGTCGGACAAGCTCGAACCCAAAGCGGAGAAATGCGTCTTCATAGGATACCCTAAGGAAATTATTGGGTATACCTTCTATCATAGAACCGAAGGCAAAGTGTTTGTCGCAAAGAACGGATCCTTTCTTGAGAAGGAGTTTCTCTCGAAAGAAGTGAGTGGGAGGAAAGTGGAGCTAGACGAGGTTGTTGAACCTTATCTTGAATTGGAGAGTAGCGCAGCACCTGAAATTGTTCGAGCGCCGCCTGCACCAACAATAGAGGAAGATAATGACAAGGATCATGAAGCTTCGGACGATGCTACTACTGAACGTCGCAGGTCGACAAGGTCGCGTGCCCCTCCTGAGTGGTACGGCAACCCTGTATTAACTGTCTTGTTAGTAGACGACAGTGAACCTGCGAACTATGAGGAAGCGATGATGAGCCCAGACTCTGAGAAATGGCTAGAGGCCATGAAATCCGAATTGGGATCCATGAGCGAAAACCAAGTATGGACTTTGGTGGACCCTCCTAGCGACCGAAAGGCCGTTGAGTGCAAATGGATCTTCAAGAAGAAAACGGACGCGGATGGTAATGTTACCATCTATAAAGCACGACTTGTCGCGAAAGGTTTTCGACAAGTTCAAGGTGTTGACTACGATGAGACTTTCTCTCCCGTAGCGATGTTTAAGTCCATTCGGATTTTATTAGAAATTGCTGCGTTTCATGATTATGAAATATGGCAGATGGATGTCAAGACTGCGTTCCTCAATGGCAACATTGATGAAGAGTTGTATATGATGAAACCTGAAGGTTTTGTCGATCCTAAGGATGCTGATAAAGTGTGCAAACTTCAGCGTTCCATTTATGGACTGAAGCAAGCATCTCGGAGTTGGAACCTTCGTTTTGATCAAGTGATCAAGAGCTTTGGATTTGTTCCAAATTGCTACGAAGCTTTTATCTACAAGAACGTGAGTGGGAGCTCAGTGACATTTCTGGTACTGTATGTGGATGACATATTGATTATTGGAAATAACATTGACATGCTTAACGATGTGAAGAGTTATTTGAACAAATGTTTTTCAATGAAATACCTAGGGGAAGCTGCTTATATATTGGGCATCAAAATCTATAGAGATAGACAAATACGCCTGATAGCTTTAAGCTAGAGTACATACCTAGACAAAGTTCTGAAAAGGTTCAGAATGGATAAGGCAAAGAAAGGTTCAGTGCCTATGTTGTCAGGTAAGATATTGAGCAAGGCTCAGTGTCCAGCTACGGTAAATGATAGAGAAGCTATGAGAAAAGTGCCTTATGCCTCGTCCATAGGTTCTATCATGTATGCCATGTTGTGTACTAGACCGGATGTGTCCAATGCTCTTAGTTTGACGAGCAGATACCAAAGTGATCCAGGAGTGGAACACTGGACAGCCGTGAAGAACATCCTAAAGTATTTAAATAGGACTAAAGAAATGTTCTTAGTCTATGGAGGTGATGAACAGCTCGTTGTAAAAGGTTACGTCGACGCTAGTTTCGACACCGACAAGGATGATTCTAAATCTCAAACAGGATACGTTTATATTTTGAATGGAGGAGCTGTAAGCTGGAGAAGCTGCAAGCAAAACGTGATCGCGGGATCTATAGTAGAAGCGGAATACACGGCTGCTAAAGAAGTGTCAAGTGAAGGAGTTTGGATCAGGAACTTCAGCACTGAGCTTGGCGTGGTTCCAAGTGCCTTGGACCCACTGGAGATATTGTGTGACAACACTGGCACCATAGCACTAGCTAAGGAACCAAGATATCATCCAAAGACCAAGCATATCAACCCCAAGTTTCATATAATCCGAGATTATATAGCAGATGGAGATCTGAAGATTAGCAAAGTACATACAGATCTGAATGTCGCAGATCCATTGACTAAACCTCTTCCACATGCAAAACATGATCAGCACCTTAGTGCCATGGGTGTTAGATTGTTGCCAGATGTAAACTAGATTATTGACTCTAGTGCAAGTGGGAGACTGTTGGAATTATGCCCTAGAGGCAATAATAAAGATGTTATTATTATAATTCTTGTTCATGATAAAGTTTCTATTCCATGCTAGAATTGTATTAAGCGGAAACTTTAATACTTGTGTGGTTTGTGAACAACACCGTGTCCCTAGTATGCCTCTATGGACTAGCTCATTGATTAATGATGGTTAAGGTTTCCTAACCATAGACATGAGTTGTCGATTAATAATGAGATCATATCATTGGGAGAATGATATGATGGACAGACCCAAACTAAGCGAAGCAATTAGATCGTGTCATCGTGTTCATCTTTGCGAAGCTTTTCTTATGTCAAATATTGTATTCCTTAGACCATGAGATAATGCAACTCCCTGGTATCGGAAGAAAGCTTTGAGGTCATCAAACGTCATCCTATGAGAGGGTGATCATAAAGGTGTCTCTCAGGTGATCGGAAAGTACCTGTTGGGTTGTATGTATCGAGATGGGATTTGTCCCTCCCAAGTCGGAGAGATATACTTCGGGCCCACTCGGTAATCGATATCAACACCGCTTGCAAGCATGTGGTTAAGGAGTTAATCACAAAGTGATATCGGATTACTAAACGAGTAAAGTACTTGCTGTGAACGAGATTGAACTAGGTATGACGGTACCGACGATCAAATCTCGGGCAAGTAAATATCGCGAGACAAAGGGAATATATCTATGGGATTGATTGAATCCTGGCATCGTGGTTCATCCGATATGATCATCGATGAATGTGTGGGAGTCAATATGGGTTTCCAGACCCCGCTGTTGATTATTGATAGAAGATCATGTCTGCATATTCTCGAACCCGAAGGGTCACACACTTAACGTGTCTCGACGCTAGGATAGATTGGATAATTGGTTTATGAGTTTTTGTTCGGAGTCTCGGATGAGATCCAGGATGTCACGTGAGGTTCCGGAATGGTCCGGAGAATAAGATTCATATAAGGCAATGCAGTTTTTGGAGTTCGGAATTGTTTCAGGTTAATCGGTATTGTACCGGAAGCTTCTAGAACCTTCCGGAGTGGGACCAACGTGGCCCCACTAGCCGGGAGGGGGAATGGGCCTATGAGGGAGTGCCCTGGCCGCATTGGGCCAGGGGCACAAGGCCCCATAGGGCCCAGCCGGCCAAGCCTAGGGCAAAACCCTAGGGGAGCTTCTAGAAGCGGGGGGGAGGGGGGGGGACTTGCCCCCCACTCCTCCCTCCTTGGCCGCCGGCCTAGGGCTTGGGGGAGGGGCAAGGGCCAGCCGCCCACCCCTCTATATAAAGAGTGCTGGGGGCGCACCCCTCCCACACCTCCTCCACAACCCTAGCCGCCCTGCTGCCCCTCCTCTCTCTCTCCCTCCCGACTGCGCGTAGGCGAAGCCCTGCCGCAGAAACTCTCCACCGCTTGCACCGCGCCGTCACGTTGTAGATCCAATCCATCTCTCCACCCTACTTGCTGGACCGAGGAAGGAGGAGACGTCGAGGTGCCGCACGTGTGCATCTCTCAGAGGCATCGCCACTTGCGGTGTTAGATCGGATCAGATCGCGAGGAGGAGAAGCGAGTACGACTACATCACCCACGTTCCGTCGAACGTTCCGCTATGCGAATCTTCAAGGGTATGAAGATCTCATCTATTCCCCCTCGTTGTTTGCACATTCTAGATTAGATCTTGGCTTTCCCGTTCGCATCCGTAGAATTTTTTTGATTTACTATGCTACGAAACCCTTCATAACTATATACTATCGATATTTTTTTTGAAAGGTAAGACACAATATATTCAGCAGCAAGCCGCCTCATTAAAAACCTTCCAGTCCCCTCAGGTACCCTGGTAAAGAAAAGAGTGCGTAAAAAACTTGTTGCTCCCAGATTACATAGTGTTCTTACAATCTAGCATGACCAGGTCCAGAGGACACTCCGGAACCGAATCACGAGATAGCCCAGAGAGCCCTGATCTACCAACCTGAGCTAATACATGTGCAGCACCATTGCACACACGATCGACCTTTGTGATCTTAATATCTTGGTAAATCTTCAGAAGCTCTCGGGCCTCCAAAATCACCGTCCAGCTGGCAGATTGTTCTTGCGTTTCACTGTTGATAGCCCGGACAACACGTAGGCAATCGGACTCAAGGATAGCAGGCCAGCGCCGAAAAGAAATCAAATGCCGAAGCCCCTCAAGGCAAACGAGGACCTCGGCTTCCTCTGGACTGCCACAGAACGGGATGAATTTCCATTCAGCGAGGATAGGATGCCCTTGATGATCGCATATAAGAATGCCAACTCCTGCATTCTTCGATGCAGAGTCCCAGCCAGCATCAACATTCATCTTTACAGTGCCTATGTTAGGGGGCGACCAAGACACAACACTACCAAGAGCCTCTTCACCACTATGAGTACGACGGTAGCTTACCAAGTAAGGAACAGAAGAGGAGATCAAAGCTTTTCCGTCGCCATGCACGACATTGTTGCGGTGGTGCTAGGCGCGCCATAGCAAAAAGATGATCCGAGGTCTCTGCTCCGGCGTTGCATTACCGAGAAGGTCAAACAACCATTCATCCTTGTTGACTCTGAAAACTGACTCCTCCGGTAAGTTCCAGTGCTCCCGCAGCTCCTCGCGAAGAGCACACGCCATAGTACAGTTAATAAGAGCATGGTGGGTATCCTCAACCTCCCGAGCACAGATGGTACAAATAGGATCTACCGATGGGAGCCGTCGGCTAAGATTTAGCTTCGATCCCAACGAGTCAGACGCAACCCGCCAAGCAAAAATTCTCAGTTTCGGGGGGGCGTTAGATTTCCAAACCAAATACCAGATTTTCCTTTCTCCCTCCGCTGCCGTGGAGCTAGATTGACCTCCATTCATCCCTTGGAGCTTTGGGAGAATACCAATCCGGTAGGCCGACCTGACACTAAATATACCATTGGCCTCACCCGACCAAGCAACAAAGTCCTCCGATGATCGAGCTGGCAGTTATATATTCAGGATCACCGCCGCATCATGGGGAAAGCAGCACTCACGCACCGCGTCCTCATTCCATGTTCTGTCGTCTTGATCAATTAGTTCTGACACCCATCTACGACGAGACGGGCCTTTCCTTCCATCCACCTGCAGCGCACCCGGTCTGGGAAGCCAATTATCTCGGAATATTTTGACCTTGGACCTTGTACCTATCTGCCAAATGATTCCTTTCTTCAATAATTCTAGCCCATGGACTATCCCCTGCCAAGTGGGTGACTGGTTCTTGATAAAAGCCGTATCAAGCAAATGACCAGAGGGGTAGTACCTAGCTTTTAGGAGACAAGCACAAAGGCTTCCGGGGTAATGGATCAGACGCCAAGCTTGTTTCGCCAGGAGGGCCTGATTAAAAACACGAAGATCCCGAAAGCCAGTGCCTCCATAATTTTTTGGTCTGGCCACTTTATCCCACGATATCCAGTGCACTTTCCTCTTATTAACTTCATCACCCCACCAGAAGGTTCGGATTATCTGTTCCAACTCATCAATGAGCCCCAGCGGGAATCTGAACACTCCCATAGCATATGTCGAGACTGATTGCAACACTGATTTAATGAGAATATCTTTCGCTCCTGCAGACATATATTTCTCGGACCACTCGCTTGCATGTTTTGAAAATTTTCCTTTGGTAGACTTGAACTTGCCTTTTGATATTCTGCCTTCAGGGAGCGGCAACCCCAGATATTTTTATTCAAAACACGAAGTCTTATATTTCAGGATGTCTTTTATTTCATTTTGCATAGCATCAGTACAGCGATTCCCATACAATATTGAGCATTTGCCAAGACTGACCAGTTGCCCAGTGCCATGCTCGTACCGATCAAGGATGGTCTTGATTACTCTAGCCTGGTCCCCCGAGGCTTCGAAGAACAAGAGACTATCATCGGAAAAAAATAGGTGCGAGAGGCCCGGTGTACGATGGCATATAACCAGCTCACGAAGTGAAGACGCCTCGATTTCCTTTCGAATAAGACAGGAGAGACCGTCAGCGACAAAACAGGAAAAGGTACGGCGAAAGAGGATCACCTTGGCGAATACCGTGGGAGAGAGTGAAGGAGTCCAACATGTTTTCATTAAAGCGAACTGAATAACGAACGGCTGTGACGCAGGTCATCACCCACCGAATCCACTGTCTCTGAAAGCCCAACTTCGCTAAAACCCCTTCCAGGAACCTCCAGTCCACACGATCATACGCTTTAGCCATATCCAATTTATACGCACAGAAATTTTTACAAGCTGCCGAGCCATGTTGAATCGAGTGTAAGCACTCAAAGGCCATAAGAGCATTGTCAGTAATGAGGCGTCCAGGAATAAACGCACTCTGGGTTGGTGAGATGATATCCTGAAGAAGAGGCCTTAACCTGTTCACCAGGCATTTAGATACAACCTTGAAGATGACATTACAGAGGCTTATTGGTCTGAATTCCTTTAGGTGTTCAGGATCATTTTTCTTTGGAATCAAGACTATTGTTGTGTCATTAACCATCTCCGGCATGACACTGGAGGAGAAGAATTGTTGCACAGCCTGAGTAACATCTTCCTTTAGAAGGTCCCAGTTCCTCTGTAGAAAATGAGCAGGAAAGCCATCGGGGCCTGGAGCCTTTAACGGGCCGATCTGGAAGAGTGCATCACTAATTTCCTTCTCAGTATAGGGGGCACATAGCTTCTCATTCATCTCATCATCCACACAGCATCTCATAGCCTCAATGACCGGAGTCGGGACAATGTTGTCCTCACGCGTGTATAGCTTCTGGAAAAATTCTGTAGTCATATTCTCCATCTCCTCCGGGTCAGAATTCCAAGTTCCATCATCTCTTCTTAAGCGCCGAACCCTGTTTTTCCGACGCCTCCAGGAAGCTCAACGGTGGAAGTACTTGGTATTGCGATCACCCTCTCTCAACCATGCAACTCTCGAGCGCTGCATCCACATAATCTCTTCCCTGTAGAGAAGTTCATCCATCTCCTTCTCTAACCCAATACGAGCAGACAAACTAGCTTCGTCAGAACAGTTTCGCAGTTCCTCCAGTACTACGCGTTTCTTTTACAGCTCCTTAGGCACAGACTTAAATGAGTTAGGCACAGACTTAAAATGAGTTTTACGCCAACTCTGCAAGGTACTCATAACAGTATTTAAGGAGGCAGCCACATTAGCCAGGTCACTAACAGCCACTCTACGCGACCAGGATTCCTCAACAGTCGCTGACAGGGAAGGCTCACGTTCCCAGACCACCTCATATCTTCTAATCGGTCTATTAGATCTGTAGTTCCTACCTTCCTCAGCCGACACCAGGATAGGGCAGTGGTCAGACCGAGTTGAGGCAATGTGCCGAAGACGATGCATCTGGAACAAGGTCGACCAAGCCGGCGAGGCTACTCCTCTGTCTAGCCGAACCTTAACATTCCGCTCACCCTTCTGCTTATTATCAAAGGTCCAAGGAGTTCCAACAAAACCGATATCATGTAGATCACAATGTGATAAAACCTCACGGAAGTCCATCATTAGGCGTTCCGAGCGAGCCGTATTTGAAAAGTGCTCTTCTTGCCAAAGGGCTTCGTTGAAGTCTCCTAGCATAAGCCATGGTTTCTCCGATTCATCCCTCATTTGCCGAAGCATTGACCACACAAGATGCCGGTCGCATGCTTTAGGCTCACCGTATATGAACGTGCCTCGCCACATCTGATCAAATGGGCCACCACTGATATGAGCATCAATATGATATTTGCTGAAAGACAGGAGATCAACCGAAACATCCTCCGTCCAGTAGAGGGCCAGTCCCCCACCTTTCCCAGTACCACTAACTTGAAAACAATCCTTCATGCCAATCCTGAAGCAAAGGTTTGCAACTCTTTCTTTACTTTGCCTAGTCTCACAGATAAAAACTAGGCTGGACTTGTATGTCTGCACCAAGCAAACGAGCTCCTGAACAGTCGCGGGTCGCCCTAGTCCACGGCTGTTCCAGCCTAATGTTGTCATTGGGCTCGGCGGTCCTCCTCGGAGGAGGCCGCCGATGTTGCCAAGTCATGTGGTAAGTCTGTCATCTTCCGTAGCTTCGAGCGTTCTCGAGGGTCAGTGTATGTTTGTGGTGGTGGAGGAATTTTCCCCGGATCTGCAGATGGAACTAGAGGGTTGCCATCTGGTCCTAAGCCTTCACTCTCATACACTAAGGTCTTCCTAGCACTGGTATCCCCATCTACAGCAATTTCCATGGGGGTATGTTTCATCGGGCTGACCGCAGTGTCCAGAATATCATCCTCACCATCAAGCGAGGCCTCTTGGGACGAGCATTTCCGGGGAGCCGGTGCACCCCTGCCTGTCCTACCGCCTCGTCCTCACGGAATAAAGGTACATGCTTCCATGATCAGAGGGTTTGCACGTAGCTTGGCTAGCATGAAATCACCATATTGTAGTTCTCGATCCGTCCAGACACCATCCCCACACTCTTCATGGTTATGCCCAATCAATCCGCAGTGCTTGCAAAAATATGGAACCTTCTCGTACTTGACCAGTAGCCTCTTCTTCCCTTCTCCTTCCACATTGAGAGAAACCATCCGAGAAAGGGGGTTTTTAACCTCGAGCATTGCTCTGATTCTTACATAGTTCCCCTCATAGAACAGCTTTGGAGTCATCTGGACCTCCTTTGTTTTCCGAATGCTGCGAGCCAAATCATCCACAATATGTACCTTTCGATACAACTCCGGTATGCCATGGATTTGAGCCCAAACGTACAAACCTCCAAAGGAGTTTTTTTCCGGAACCTCCCGGCCATCATAATCCTCAATGAGTAGAGCCCAGCCTCGGAACGTCCAAGGACCTTGGTGCACGACCTTTTTCCAATCTCCTAAACAGTGCATCTGGAACACAAACAGATTCTCCCCTGCCTCCCTGCATATTGGATCTTTGGAGAGATTCCAGAGCGCTTTCATCTTGCCGAACAGAGCCTCTGAGCTGAATTTCCTGGTGGTGTGAACTCTGTCGATCGCCATCCAGCGAGCCTCTTTCTGAAATTCCTTGACCTCATCCGCTCCAATCATCACATCATCAAGCTCATCATCCCGTAGATCTAAGTGCATGAGAAGATCGTCCAGCTCAGGCTCAGATTCCTTTGCAACACCCGAAGTGCCAGTTTTCGATCTAGTCGCCATGGCGACGACCAGCAAAAACCCTAACTCACCTCAGGGGAACCTTACAGGAGCAATGGAAGGAGCCTGAGGGAGAGGCGGAAGAGGTATGTAGGGTGCACTCCGATGAGAAAACGGGGTCAGGGTCGAAGAGATCTCACGGCGGCGAAATCGCCCCGGAGCCAGAAAACCCTAACGAGGAGGGTAGGTATTTTTTGTAACATAGTATATACTATCGATATTAAGTAGGCATGAAAACATAATTAACAGCTAGTATTAATGTAACCGAAAAAAAAACACATCTGTGTACGTAAGCAAATCAGGCAACAATGCCAATGTAATCTAGCTCCACGGACCCGAGCCACAGCGTCCCGTTCCTCTCCGTGACCTCGCTGAGCGTGACGCCCTTGGCCGCCGTCAGCTCCTCCACCTCCACGCCGCCGCCGTCGAGCCTGACGCCCACCAGGTGCTTCACCGGAGCCGCCGCCGTCACGTCGGGCCGCGCCTTCTCCTGGTTGAGGGCCACCCAGTACCCGCCCTTCCCGTCGCGGCGCACGTTGTCCGGGTACCCCGGCAGGTCGGCGAAGAGCTCGTAGCGGCCAGCCTTGGGTCCCTGCAGGTAGTACCGGAACGTCTGGCACGGCACGGTCTGGGCGACGACGACGTACGTCCTGTCGTAGCTGATGGAGACGCCGTTGGGGTACGCGAGGTTGTCCTTGAGCACCGTCACGTTCTTCGTCTTGGCGTCGTATCTCAGCAGCCTCCCCGTGGCGTCCGCGTTCATCATGATCTCCGTGTTAAACCTGCAAGAACGACATAAATCAGAAGTAGTTTTCAGTAATGATCGTGCAATGCAGTTCAAGAATATTTTGATGTCGATCAAGACGTGGATTAATTTTGTTTACATACCTGCGTGGATAGTTGACGCTGCTGTCGGTGAAGTAGACATCACCGGTGGCCTGATCGACGTCGATGCCGTTGACAAAGTTGAACGGGACGCCGCCCGCTCCGGTGGCCAGCACCTCAGCCTCGCCGCCGTCGGGCCCAACCTTCATGAGCCCCTTGTACGCGTCGGCGATGTACAGGTCGCCCGACTTGAGGTGGAAGGCGAGCCCCAGCGGGCGCCCGCAGATGCTCTCCGTATCCGCCGACGGCGCCACGGGCGCCGTGCACAGCGGGATCTTCCTGTAGTTGGGGTGGTGGGCGAAGGTCGTCCAGCCGACGGCGCTTCCGCCCCACCTGAGGACGCGGCCGTCGGAGACGCCGGTGTAGGGCCCCTGGCCACGCGCGTCGAACGCCAGGCTCTCCCCGCCGGTGACGCCGGGTGGCAGGAGGAGGCGGAGGGCGTGTTCCGTCGGGCTGGTCTTGGGCAAGGCCGCTGCCGCGCAAGACGGAACGAGGAAAGCCGCGAGGATTCCGAGGAGAAAGACGAGCTGATGCCAAGGCGTCGTCGAACCGCCGCACCGAGCCATCAGCTCTGTTTTCGTCGGAAGCCGCGCGACGCAACGGTGGATCGGGCGGCGAGTAGAGGTGGTGTGCTTCTGCTCTGTCGGAAGGTCGCTGCGTACGGTGAGATTTTAAGGGAAGCCGGCGCGATCGAGGAGTTTGGATCCAAAAAGGCCTTGCAAATTGCAGTCAAACTCCGCATCAGCGGTGAAGTTCTCCAAGGTTGACTCCACGTCGGACAGGCTTGGACCAAGAGATCAGTGGAGATTTGATACGGTTGATTTCTACTCCCACTAAGAGCACCTCTAGCACACACCATAGAACTTATAAAATAATCGCTATTTTTTGTTTCTCGTGCTAAAATTTGCCAGAACAAGACAGTTTCAAAATTGACCGAACTGAAAAAATATTATGCCCCGAGAAAACACCCCCGTGTAACCAAGAAAACCCAGTTTTCGAGCCCGACCTAGACGCGGACCCTATCATCCGTTTTTGTTGGCGGGAGGGAAGTTTTAGCCGCGCCATTCCCTGCCGCCACGCTCGATCTCCCGTCCCCGCCCTTCCCACCTCCGTCGAGCCCCACCCAAGGCCGCCATCGACGTCCAACAGCCGCCGCTGAGCTCCGGCGAGGTCGCGCCGGCGCAGGCGACCCCTCCGACGTGTCTGCCAGATTTGACAGCCACCACCGTCGTCTCCGTCCCCGTCGCCGGTCCCCCAGCCGGGGCTGCTGCTGCGGCGACGAAGCGGAAGCGGTAGGGCTCCGTCCTCATACAGGATGGCACCGTGGGCGCTCTGGCCTCTCCCGCCATTCCCGCTGCTCCCCACGCTCAAGTGAGTGCCGCCGCCTCCAAGTCGAAGTCGGCACCGGGCAAGGTGAGGAGAGCGGTCGCGAAGCGGAAGGCAGGCCCCGGGAAACCATCCGCCGCCACGAAATCCGCCAAAATGGCCTCGGCTAGCCGACCTAGGTATGAACAATTCCCCTCCCCCCTTGAGCGTGGGGTGCTTCGGCAAGTGGTGGTGGTAGTGATGCTTCTCTTCGCTTTGATGCTTGATGATCATCGTGAGTTGTGGCGATGACTTATATTTTGGATGATGTTCTGTGATGTGGTAGTGAGATACTTTGTTAAATTTGTTTAGAACTTGATGATTGTCGCGGTTGAACGGTCGAATTTTTTTAAACATTTGTAGTTTCATTTTACGGTTTCGTATCGTCTTTGCCCTGGTAGAAACCGTGTGTGCGAAACTGTAAAAAGGGAACATTCCCTTTTCTGGTTCGGTTTTGAGGGGTATGTTCCGCCCTGTCGCTCGCGTCCTGAATACCCCCGCCAAACGCGACCTGGAAACACGTTTTACGGTCCGCCTTTTTACGGTGTCTGCTAGAGATGCTCTAAATACGCCATAGTTAATTGACCAGTTTTCCTCCCTATGAAATTAGCTGGAATCTTTGCACTGGTCTCACGACCCTCCTCCTCTTCTTATCAGACTTTCGTCCCGCTTTATAAATAAATCAACCACCAAGTACAAGATTCAACAGTCATACAAACATCAAAGTGTCAAAGAATAAAGGAAAAAGGTCCGCAACAACACAGGTATGCCCAAGACAATAGAAAAAGGGAAAAAAGAGGAAGAGCTCGCTCTAGACGTGTCCCTCGGGGGTGGGGCACTCAGGGACCACAAAGCGCCGCGCCAACGCTCTCAGGGCCTAAAGGGTTCTTTCCAAGTGCTCCTGGTCCCGCTGCCTAGAGAGCGGGTACCACTACTGAAGGTAAGAAAGAAAAGCAAAAACCGAGTCAGAAGCACGACGCGGTAAAATCCTGTCTATCACCATTTTATTACGAATGTTCCAAAGTGTTCAGGTTAGGGCCACAAACACCAAACAGAAGAGGTGGCGTCTTCTTCCAGTATGGTTTGCCTTCGTCTCCAGGAACTCACCGAGCTCTTGAGCCTGCCAGGCAGGTCCTAGTACTTCATGGATAAAGTTCCATAAAACTGAGCGGCGGGCACATAAACATTACGTGGGCGCACATCTCCGACGTTCCACATAACGGGCACAACCCGTCACTAGGCTCGTTATGTTTCAACACTTCTAGCCCTAGGGGAAGGCGATCCTGTAGCAACTGCCACAGGAAGATCTTCTAGCTCAGGGGATGGGGGCCTTCCACAAGTGGATCGTCCAGGAGAGGTGTGTACCTTGGAAGAGAGTCCTATAAGACGAACCGACCGAGAATGATCCCAAATAAGACTAGCGCCACGACACCATGTCCCTCGTCTAAAAGGGATGCGAGTAGTGCACCCTGCGGCCTCAGGAAGTCAGTGGCTTCGGCGTGACTAAAGGTCCTCTGGAATGGGATGTTCCAGATTCCTCCATGCTCCATTTCTGCCACTGACATAATGGGAGCTGCGCAGATGGATAATAATGACGGGAACTCCTGCGAGAGAGGGGTAGACTCTAGCCAGGGGTCCACAAGAAGAGAGTTTCCCGGCTATTGCCCACAGCGAAGGAAGCCCCTTGGCGAATGAGGTGCTTGATGTCCTGGATGGCTCGCCAGAACTAGGAGCCTTTCCGCCGTTTGCAAGCCAATAGGGGGCGACCCTGTAGATATTTGACCTTGATGAGTTGGAGCCACAGTCCCCCATCATTTTGAAGGATCCACCATATGCATTTGAGCATCAAGGCCATGTTTAAGCGACACGAATCAAGAATCCCCAAGCCTCCAAGAATCTTGGGGGAGCATATGTCAACCCATTTCACCATATGGTATATCTGGTGCCCATCCTCGCTACCCAAAAGAACATGGACAAATATTTAGCAAAGTCCACGTGGGTTCCCTTAGGTAAGAGGTAGAGAGATCGTTTTACTCCCCTTGGATGTGAGTCGCTCGCCAGGGTTCAGCCTTGGACCGGACCCTCGCAAATAGGGGAGCATGATCCTTGATTAGGACCCATGTATCTCTAATAGACATCCCCGAGTATGTGATGAGGAAGTTCGCCAACCTGCAATTAAGGTTACCCACAATGTGTTGCCTGTTGTCTTTAGAGAACCCCAAAATCATGACATCGCTTTTGTCGAAGTTATTTTTGAGCCCTGACATGGATTCAAAGCAAAGGGGTAGAAACTTGAGATTGATTATGCCAAGATTCGAGCCATGAATCATAATCATAGTATCATCCGCATACTAGAGGTGGGTGATACCACCTCCGGGGATCAGATGCCCTACCACACCTGAAATGTGGCCAGGTGAAAGAACATGTGGCCCCCCATGTGTGGTTTTGGTAATTAATGACAATCTCTATGGACTAATGTTTGCAGTGAGTTACACTTGTAGGAATAGTCTATTGGCATCGCTTGAAGCATGTGTTGTCTTCAAGGTAAAAGAAATGGAGAAGAATAAGTAAAAAAACAAGATCAAGGGTGTCTTGAAGAAGAAGATAGAGTTCCTAATGTGTATCTTCAAGACATCATCCAAATGGAGTTAGAAGAAATGTTGTGCAAGCTAAAGATGTGCCATATCTAGAAGATCTCTGATACGTCGTAAACATATCTATAATTTTTGATGTTCCATGCTTGTTTAGTATCTACTTTGCTATGCTTTGTCTACACTTTAA
This sequence comes from Avena sativa, assembly GCA_916181665.1. Lineage (NCBI taxonomy): Eukaryota > Viridiplantae > Streptophyta > Magnoliopsida > Poales > Poaceae > Avena > Avena sativa. Next base: position 375,419,733 of record OV702279.1, on the reverse strand, counting down.
GGTATTTTATATACATTTTCTGGGACTAACCTATAAATTTGATGAAATATGGGGAAAATCAAATTGAAGTTCCGCAGCAGTTTATCGATTTAGAACTAAAAAAGCTCTGTTCACCATGCATAGATACTCATCAGTCATTAGTCATGACACATGGAATATACACATTGCTAACTTCCCTCAGAAAATAAAACACGTATGCTAACTATATATATGGTTTCATCATGAAAGAGAAACATCGACGAAATTTGATGAAATATAGGGAAAATCAAATTGAAGTTCCGCATCAGTTTATCGATTTAGAACTAAACAAAAGCTCTGTTCACCATGCATAGATACTCATCAGTCGTGATATATGGAATATACACATTGCTAACTTCCCTCAAAAAATAAAATACGTATGCTAACTATATATATGGACCCATTATCAACATGGATCAAGTAGGCATCAAAACATAATTAACAGCTATTAACCGAAAAATAAACACATCTGTGTACGTAATTAAGCAAATCAGGCAACAATGCCAATGTAATCTACTCCCTCCGTTTGGAAATATAAGATGTTTTAGGTTTATGAATGAGATGTATCTAGACATCTTTTAGTGTCTAGATTCATTTGAACCTATACACTAAAAGGTGTCTAGATACATCTCCTTCACAAATCTAAAACATCTTATATTTCTAAACGGAGGGAGTAGCTCCACGGATCCCAGCCACAGCGTCCCGTTCCTCTCCGTGACCTCGCTGAGCGTGACGCCCTTGGCCGCCGTCAGCTCCTCCACCTCCACGCCGCCGCCGTCGAGCCTGACGCCCACCAGGTGCTTCACCGGAGCCGCCGCCGTCACGTCGGGCCGCGCCTTCTCCTGGTTGAGGGCCACCCAGTACCCGCCCTTCCCGTCACGGCGCACGTTGTCCGGGTACCCCGGCAGGTCGGCGAAGAGCTCGTAACGGCCGGCCTTGGGCCCCTGCAGGTAGTACCGGAACGTCTGGCACGGCACGGTCTGGGCGACGACGACGTACGTCCTGTCGTAGCTGATGGAGACGCCGTTGGGGTACGCGAGGTTGTCCTTGAGCACCGTCACGTTCTTCGTCTTGGCGTCGTATCTCAGCAGCCTCCCCGTGGCGTCCGCGTTCATCATGATCTCCGTGTTAAACCTGCAAGAACGACATAAATCAGGAGAACGTAGTTTGGGGTGCAATGCAGTGCAAGAAATTTTTGATTCTGTTTACGTACCTGCGTGGATAGTTGACGCTGCTGTCGGTGAAGTAGACATCACCGGTGGCCTGATCGACGTCGATGCCGTTGACAAAGTTGAACGGGACGCCGCCCGCTGCGGTGGCCAGCACCTCAGCCTCGCCGCCGTCGGGCCCAACCTTCATGAGCCCCTTGTACGCGTCGGCGATGTACAGGTCGCCCGACTTGAGGTGGAAGGCGAGCCCCAGCGGGCGCCCGCAGATGCTCTCCGTGTCCGCCGACGGCGCCACGGGCGCCGTGCACAGCGGGATCTTCCTGTAGTTGGGGTGGTGGGCGAAGGTCGTCCAGCCGACGGCGCTTCCGCCCCACCTGAGGACGCGGCCGTCGGAGACGCCGGTGTAGGGCCCCTGGCCGCGCGCGTCGAACGCCAGGCTCTCCCCGCCGGTGACGCCGGGTGGCAGGAGCAGGCGGAGGGCGTGTTCCGTCGGGCTGGTCTTGGGCAAGGCCGCTGCCGCGCAAGACGGAACCAAGAAAGCCGCGAGGATTCCGAGGAGAAATACGAGCTGACGCCAAGGCGTCGTTGAACCGCCGCACCGAGCCATGAGTTCTGGTTTCAACTCGGCGCAGAGGTGGACGGGGGGGGGGGGGGGGGGCGTGTGCTTCTGCCGGAAGGTCGCTGCGTACGGTGAGATTTTAAGGGAAGCCGGCGCGAGGAGTTTGGATCCAGAAAGGCCTTGCAAATTGTAGTCAAACTCCTTATCAGCGGTGAACAGTTCTCCATGGTAGACTCCACGTCGGACGGACAGGCTCGGTCGGTCAGGAGATCACTGGATTTGATACGTTGAGTTAATCTGACGGACGTTGCGGTCCTGGCGTCCAACACGGAGTCTAATGCTTCGTCTTCAGAGCATCTTAGCAGACGCCCAACACTAGCCCAGAGTTTCTTGGACTAGCACTGAGTTGGGCTTGGCCCGCTGGTGTTACCCGACTGAGGCGCCAGCAGTGTTACTGGACCATGGCGAGCTCGGGCTGAGACTTGTTTGGCTCGGTCCAGTTTATTTGGCCCGTGATTTTTTTTTAATTAAAAGATAGACGAATTGGACTCTCTTTGTTTCATACCGGCCCTTCTACTTCCACTGATAGAGAGAGGTCACGATACAAGAGGACGGTTCGTTCAGGTCTGTCTTCCCTGGCCCGAGCTAGGGCAAGCTGCCGCTACCCAGCAATGTCGTCGGCCTGCAGCCTTATTGCAATCCACTCTCTTCCACCCCGTCTCTAATTCCCCCGCTCTGATGCCCCTTCTCCGCCTCCGCAGCTCCATATGCCTAAGCCGCCATGCACCTCCGCCGCCTAGCAGCCACCACCGCGCCGCCCTGCATCGCTGCTACGGCCTCCGGATGCAGATGTTGACAACAGACCCACCCACCAGTGACTCCTCGCTGACGGGCTCGCGAGCTGCAGCGAGCTTTTGGGAAGCTCGGGCCGATCTCCATTGTGAGGCTCGCCAGCAGCTATGAGCTGGCTCGGGCTCGCCGGAAAAAGCTTGAGCTTTTTGCGGCTCGCCGACGAGCTGGCTTGGTCCGGCTCGTGTTCAGGTATACCTTGAACAGATCCGTCAAAATAGCTCAGCCTAAATAAAATTATCCAGGGCACCCGATATTGGGCCACTTCGCCGCTATATACCTGTGCTGGAGGGGATTTCCGGTTTCATTCCACGAGCCCATCCGCCGCAATCCACTTTCATCCAGCACCACCCCTCTCGCTCGGGCGAGCAATTATCGTCGGATCCATGGCGAACGAACGACCGTGGGGGCTTCTCTGGGGTGATCACGACCACAGGGGGAGCTCCAAGGAGTAAGATTTCTGCTTCGTTCAGGAGCATCACCGCTCACCTCTTCAATGAGTCAGGCGAGGCTTGATCTTCAATGTAGGTCGTCCCGACAGGTCGTAGGCTGGATGATGACGTCTCCCACCCCGCCATGTCTCTTATGTCAATTTTGAGGTGGGGGATAGGATGGGATAAAGGGTACATAGAACTGAGGTGGTAGGATTTACGATAGCTTCCCAACTGCAGAGAGGCGGCGTAACCCCCAACGAGCACATGACGCAGCACTCCCACACGTGCATGCCCAGGTGTTCCCTTCCAAGTGTTGGTTCCGTACCCTGGTCGGTCGATTTGGGGCTTGGTAGGGTTAAGATGCCCCCGCAGCCCCATGTGATGCCCTCTATTCCTGGGTTCTCCCGGCCCCTGGCGCTGGGCGCCATGCCTATCGCCGAGGCTGTGGCCGTTGTGCACCTTCTCTAATGCTCGAGAGGGAGGTCTGCACCTTCTCATGTTGGTGAAGTTGAAACAAACCCTTCTCTGGCCGTTGGCCTCGACGATGATGATAAGATTAGGTTCCCATGTCGGGCATCTCCCAATGCGTGTAGCCAACGCCTGCGGGTGAGCGCAGTTCCGTTGGTTCTCAGTGCCATAGCAGCAGTTTGGCCTTGGGGACCATAGGGCCTATTGCCCAAAGCCAACTCCCTACTCCCTTCCCTATCGCTGGATATGTCTCCGCTTGCAGGCTCCTTTCTAGGGTTGCGAGGTGGTATCCTTATGGGATTTTGCTCTGCCCTCCAAGGCTCATTATGCCCTCTCTAGACGAAGGCGCGGCCTTTTGTAAGGGGCTCTATCCTAGGCTTCAGGCGATAATGTCGATGAATGGGGACTTTTTGCCTAACAATGGAAATGTACCTTAGAAATGTATTTCTAGCATGTATGCTAGATAGCGTGCATGCATGCACCATTCAATTTCTTTGATATGCTTTAATATTTGGATACGAAGGAATCTTTGAATGCATATGGTACCCTACACTCTCTCTTTCATCCGACACCTCGTACTCTCTCTTCCATCCATTAATTCATCATTTTTATTTCCAAGTTTAAATTTCAAAAGGCTGTATATATCAGAATAATTATTCAAATAACATTATGTTTGAACCTATATTTTTATTTTGGTAGGATCTTTTAAACAAGCCCAAAATTAATAAAATTTAACAGAACTAATAAAGCATTATGATTGACAATGAAATCCAATAAAACTTGTTTATCTTGTTTGTCGTCAACATATTTTATGGTTTGAACTCAAAGTTAATTACCAATTTTTTCTAACTCTGGTTAACCAAGTTTGAAACATGGTGAAACAAATTATTTCCACAATATTTTCATTAGGTGTCATAATTTTTTTCAAAGTTTCATTATTTTTTAAATGTTGATTTTCAAATATTATTAAAATATATTCAATATTGATATTATTTTGAAGATCTATTTGATAGGAACCAAAATATTAAAACGGTTTTCAAATTAAACTTACCGTTTAAAATCTACATAAGTTTTAAGTTGGCTCTAAAGTAAGAAAAATAGAGAAAAATCTGACACAAATCTGAAAAGGAAAGAGGAGAGAGAGTGTGGGGCAATGCATGCTATATAGTGTGCATGCTAGAAATCGCTGCACTGCAATGTACCTGCTGCTGTCATGATTTCACGAGGTGGATGAGAATGGCAACCCAGGATCTCGCCAAGGGGTCGTTGCGGATGGCCACCGGCTGCTGTCATGATTTCATCCCCAGGTTCCCCTAATTCAGGGGATCATTGTGGGACAACATCCCAATTGGCCCGCCTTGGGGAGTGCTTCCCCCCTAAATGGTGGACAGGTTGGCGGCTACAATCCCCCCAAGCCAAATCCCTTCTTTGTGAAGGAATCATTGGGATCTAGATCTTGGATAGTTTTGTATTCTCCTCTTGTGTTCTTCCTCTCTTATTCCCCCAATAGCTTTTATAGCTTTGGTGGAATTTGAGAGAGAAGGACTTGCCTCTTGCATTTGTTGCATAGGTTTGAGTTCTCCTCGGAGATTCGGCGAGTACAAGCTTGTGGGCTTGTTACTCTTGGGTTCTTGGAACCCTAGACGGTTGTGTGGTTGGGTTGTTGACCTTTTGTGGTCTTGTAGCCTTTTGTGGCTTTGTTGGCCTTTTGTGGCATTGTAGCCTTTGTGGCTTTGTTGTTGGAAGACTTCAATTGAGTTGTGGAGTTAGCCCCAATCTTGTACGGGTTTGGTGACCCCCTCAAGCGTCTCATAGTGGAGCGAGTGCCCGCCTTTTGTGGTGCGCACTCGGGAGAATAGGGTGAGCCTTTTGTGGCGTCGGTGAGTTGCGTGCTTTCGCGTCCGGGGTGAGGCCTTATGTGGCGTTGGGTGAGCATCGAGCCACCACACCTCGAGATGGGCCATTTGTGGCGTTCAGAGAGCATTGCGCCATCGCACCTCTTCAACGGAGACATAGCTTCTTTGGAAATGAACTTCAGGAACAAATCTTCGTCTCCGCGTCCATCGGTTATCGCTCAACCGAGCCCTTTACTTATACACTTTACTTTGTGATAGCCATCGTGCTTGAAGTATTATATCTTGCTATCACCTTGTTGCTTGTATTGCTTAGCATAGGTTGTTGGTGCCCTTAGGTGAACCTAGTGGTTAGGTTTTGTGCTCAATAAATTAAATGTTAGTTTTATTTTGCATCTACTTGAGCCTAAACCGTAATAATTTGAAAAAGCCTATTCACCACCCTCTAGGCGACATCCATTGCACCTTCACGAACTCAGACACTATGGATGCCATGCACCCCTATTTAGTGTTCGGGAGCGGCGTAAGATCGCCCCTAGTCACTTTGTCGGAAAGTAAAATGATGCACACAAGAGACGAGGATTTACCTAGGTTCAAAAGGAGGGAACTCCATGAATACATCTTCATGTATACTCCCTGATTACTTTTATCCTTTACTCACTTGTATAGTTGTTCTCATACTTGTATGCTTGCTTGTCATATAGGTAAATTCACATGGTTGCATATCTAGAGAACTTACATTTATGTTAACCCTTAACTTGAAAAAGAATGAAAAACTGTTAACGCCTATTCACCCCATCTAGTCGCTCATACGGATCTTTCAACAATTTTACTTCCGCAAAATGTAGCACTTTCTTGGCCGGCGATGCCAAATCGGTGAGATTGGGGCCATACGTTTTTAGTTATCGGATTTCCAATGCTACATATATGCATTTAAAATACTACAAATGCATATGTGTTTTGCTGCCATTGTAGATGCAAGAAGTTGCAATGATTTTGGACGTCTACTATTTTTTATTCAATGTTGCGAATTATTTTGTGAGTTGCTGCAAATGTTGGTTTCAATGTTCCATGCTTTTGACTTTTCTTAGGGATTAGTGAGATGGATGGATTTTGCTGCAAGTAGTGAGATAATTGTTTTGCCTTTTTCTGTCAATGTTTCAAAATGTTGGGATGCTTTTAAGGTTTTGACGCCTTTCCCAAAAAGTGTTGCGATGACGTTGCAATAACACAAATATATTCTACACAGATGTGGTTATGCTCCTTTGGATGGGTGGGTCGGATATAATCTTTTAAGTGGAATCAGATGGCCGGTGCACATTGGTCGGCCGATGGGCTTAGTCAGACTAGTAAATTGCCATAGTATTGTGTTTACAAAGGTTTGATTTTACTCTAAAAAGGTCTAATTTACAGTACCTGAAACTAGGGAGGTGGAGTTTTGGCCGGCATGTGCATATGAACTCATTACAGAAAATGCATATAAAAGAAATTTTACAATGTAAAAAAAATTAAAATAAAATTTCACATGTACATCCGGATATTCTGTATTCGCAGACGAGAATTCAGGATAAGTCAACATTTATGTGGATTGTGTAAAAAGACAAAAAAAAAGATATTCCTCAATATTCATGTCATAGCATCGGAAATTGCCTTTTTTACACCGGACACCAGAAATTTCCGAAAACTTGCATGTGAGCATAGAATATCCGGACGTACATGTGAATACTTTTTTCTATATTTTTAATATTTTGAAATATGTTTTGACATAATGGGTCGAGCCGAATCGTATTTGCACAAAACAGGGCCTTCCCATATTGCCGACCTGATCCTTTCTCAACTCTGATTCCTCACCACCCCCGGTCGAATCGAAGCCTGATTCAAAAATCAAACGAACACGCACGCAACCCTCATATTAAGTGTTCTCCGGCAGCCGCAGCCCACGTCCCCATCGCCGAGTTCGACTCCGCCGCGCCGACCTCGATCGACGAACCTGCAGCCACATACGTCGGCCGGGCATGGAGAACGCCGTCGACGACGGGAGGAACCGGCACGGGTTCCCGCAGGGCTACCACTTCGAACCAAACGACGACGAGCTCATGAACCTCCTCGAAGAGCAGCTCGCCGGCCACAAACTCCCCTACCCTCTCCCCAACATCTTCCACCACGTCAGGATCCGCGACTTCCACCCCGCCCACCTCTACGGTAATCTAACTCTCTCTTCTTCTTCGTCGTCTTCTTCCGCTTCTTCAATCCGTGACAATGGAGCGCTTTTTTTTAACCCGTGGTGATGAACTGATGATCGATCCACGCATGTATGATGCAACCGGAGCAGAGGGGTACAAGGAGCACAAGGAGGCCGACTGCATCTACTTCTTCGACCACAGGGAGTACCGGACGGCGGGGCGGAGGCCGGCGCGCGCCACCATGGACGGTGGGTGGAAGGCCTCGGGCGGCGGCAAGCCGATGATCCGCGACAACGTCGTCGTCGGCTCCAAGCTCACCATGGTATTCTACGAGAAAGACGAGCATACCGGCAAGCCCGACCGCAAGACAGTGTGGGCCCTCAACGAGTACACCACTCTCGTTGGACCCGACAAGAAGGTAATTATTTCATCCATCATCGATCGTTCCCCTTTGTTTGTCCGTGCGTCTTCAGATTGTATCATGCATGTACGATGGAGGATAAGATAGTCTTATATTATAGAAACTACTACTCTGCAAGTAGTATGTAAGTTTGATATGATAATAAGATATGATGTATAATAAATTATTTTTTTAGTCTTGTCTTCGATTCTAAATATGTGATGAGACGTATCATTGATTTCTTAGGACATATACAATGGTTGATAAGACAATATTATCTTACATATGCCACGTGATCTTGATATGATGATAGAACATGTTATACAATGGGTTATTTTTTTAGTCATATCTTCAACAAAAGATATCCTAAATATGTGATGTGGCATATCATGCTAAGAGATAATCTCTTAGCTAAGAGAACGTAGAGATCTTTCCTTTTGTTTATCTTTTCTCCAACTTTTAGCAATTATCCTACTTGACATTAGTAAGATAAGACTAAGATAAAACCACTGTGCATGTCCTTAGCTAAGAGAAGGCAATAATAGTTGATAAGACAATTTTATCTTACATATGCCACATAATCTTGATATGATGATAAAACACAATAATAGGTTTTTTTTAGTCTTATCTTCAACGAAAGATATCCTAAATATGTGGTGTGACATATCGTGCTAAGAGAAGAGAAGGCAGAGGTCTTTTTTTGTTTCTTTTTTCTCCAACTTAGCAATCATCCTACGTGACATTAGTAAGATAAGACTAAGATAAAACCATTGTGCATGCCCTTAGCTAAGAGAAGGCAAACGTCTTTTCTTGTTTCTCTCCTCCGACTCAAAAATCTTCCTATGTTGTATTGCTAAGATATATAAAACAAAGATAAGACCAATGTACATGCCCTAACATATCTAGAGAACCCACATCGAGTTTTAGGTTTTGCTCGCAATGACAATATCGTGCCAAAACGTTACGGTGTTAGCGTGCTATTTTTTTCCAACCTATATTGGCCCTATGGCTCGAGTTTTTCTCCTTATGAAGAAGTATCCTGGTGATGAAATTCAATCCGTTGGTTCTCTTCTGAATCTGAAGATGAGATTGCTAATAGTAGTGATTTTTAACAAGTAATCTGTGCTATGTTATTGTTGTTCTTGCTGAACTCTTTCATTTTTGGGCTATCTATTTTTTTAAATGCTATTTGAAATATATGACAATATAGCGTGTATAGTATTTGGAGGAGGCCACCTTATTTCTTTTAGCACGCTTTTTTTTTTGTTACACATTGACATGCAATGGATTTTGCAGGTCGCGGACTTGGCCTTGTACCGCCTCTACAAGAAGAAAGAGGCCTCGGCCACCACACGGCAGGCACAGGGACATGCCCGCGCTGCCCAACCACACTACCATGGCCACCAGTACTACGCGCATGGTGCCGCGGCTGCATCGGCGCCGGGGCCAAGCAACTGGGTGACGCCGGCGCCGACTCTGCCTCCGCCGACAGCGCATGACCTTGAGGTGTCGGGGCACTCTAGCTGTCCAGATTCTACAGACTCCAACGATGACGAACCGCTGCCAGCGCCGGCTGCTGGAGGCTACCTGGCCGATGAGTTCGAGGTGTGGTGCGAGACGAAGCAGGAGGACCCACCGGCGGCAAGCCCATGCTACGACGACCTGCCGATGCTCATGGACGAGAGCAAGCTCCACTGCAAATTCGAGGAGCTCACATTCCAGGAGCTCCTCACCATGTCGATGCCAGAGGACACCAACATGGACGACGCGGCGGCACCAGCAACGTCGATGCCGGATGACGCCAACAAGGACGACATGGCGGCACCAGCAACGTCGATGCCGGACGACACCAACAAGGATGACATGGCGGCACCAGATACGTCGATGCCGGACGCCAACCAGGACGACATGGTGGCACCAGCAACGTCGATGCCGAAAGCCGACCAGGACGACAACCATCAGGATTAATTTTGAGCGGCATGCAAGAGTATCCTCGCAGATCGTCAGTGGTTAATATTCCTTTGTTATATACTTCCTACGTTGGACGCAATTTCTTTGTTATTATGAAGAACTGGTCAATAGTTTTCTTGGACAACATTCAAGTTGCAACAGGGTGACAATATCTTTCAACTCAAATGAACTAGGTCAGATTTAATTAGGGTGTGTTTGGTAGACTGGGGCAACCCAAATATTCTCCCCTCATCCTTCATTTTGTTGTTTGGTAGATCGGGTCGTCTCTATTGGGCAGTGTTGACCTCGTGCAAAAATAGCCCCCGGGCACTGCCCAGTTGCGAAGCTCAAATCGAGCTTCACAACTCGGCAGTGCCGAGTCGATCTCGCGAACGTGACGTGGCTTCTCGGTCGAGGCCCCGCACCCGCACTTCTCTCTGCCCGCGGCACCGCATCCTCCGTCGCTCACCACCGGCTCCGTCTCCTCCCCATCGCTCACCACCGGCTCTATCTCTGTCGAAGGCCACCGCCACCGTCCCCGTCAAAGGACACCATCTACATCCCCGTCGAGCTCACCATCGCCCCCATCCCCGTCCTCTTCCCTCCCCCTCCTCCTCCTCGGCGCAACCCCTGTCCTCTAAGCTTCGGTTAGACCGAGCTTCAGCTAGATCGTGGCATGCGGAGCGGAATAGCCCTCCTGGGGGTGGCGGTGGAGCATCAGAGGCGTCCTGGCGGCGGCCTATGGCGCATGGCGGCAGAGGCTCCTCTGATGTGTCCTGGCGACGGCTCATGGCGGTGGCGCGTAGACGCGGAGGAGCACCGGAGGCGGCTCGACATGGCAGCGCCCGACGAAGGCCTCTCACCAGCGTCGGCGCCGGAGCCCAAGCTCCCAGGGACTTGATTGCGTTTCTATTCTATAATTAGGGACCTGGTTGCTATTTGATGAAGTCCTGGCATGGCTCAACTCATACTACGTACCAAACAAGATCTCAACTAAGCACTGCTGCTCGTACGACCTACCAAACGAAACAAATAAAATGTACTTGTACGTGTTCAACACAGCTGGACTCAGCTGGTATGGGCTGAGATAGTCCCCCCGGGCTACCAAACACACCCTAAGTGTGCACTTCTGTTCACCAGCTTGAACTGACTTACCATAACTGGTGCATGCGACAGCCAGTCTAATGTGTACGAAATGCTTTCACAAAAAGGAAAAAAAAAAAACCTGATTCATGCACTGATTCAGGGGGGCGAATATCGATCATTAAGTGCAGCATAGTGTGGGCCTCGTGCTAAACTAACAATTCAACTTGGAATTAATTCTAATCCTAATCATACAGGTTCTAGAGGTTCATGTGTGTTAGGAGAATGCAGATTTTGCTCCGACACCGAACATCTCGGTGCGATGGACTCAACATGTATGTGCCCGTCCCAACCTTCGCTAAGCTAGCACCGTATATAGTCGGTCCTCCATGATGGCCGAAATTACATCTTTCAGTGTTCCCTGCAAATTAAATCACCAAAACTGCATCAAACACACAATTACAATGTCATTGTTTACTTTGGTTAATTAAAATAGCTAGTTGTCCTCCGTGATATGCACAGTAATAGCTGACTATGTAGTTACATGACAATTTCCAGGGGTTTTGAAAAGCAAAGATCATTTGTACATCCACATAATGTGGCGGCAAAGATAGGTGTGCCCTCATACTAACGTAAGTACTTGCAACAATTACCTAGGAATGATCCTACAAACCAAGAGAGATCCCCTTGGAAAAAAAAGGAAATTATTAGTGCCAATTGCTTTCAAATTGTTACCAATACAGCTGAACCAAATGGCTAAACGGAAAAAATAGATAGGTCACAGGCATTGCAAGTGTCCCACATGGAGCTACTCATCCAAAATCACATCCAATTCAATTACCAAAGCCTCGACAGGTAACCACACGATAACATGGAAATTATTCAAAGACTGGGAAACAGTAGATGGCATGATTAGATTGTGAAAAAGGAAAACCTTATATGCTCGATAAGTTGGCGTGCACAAGCTACAGGAGAGGCTGCAATCACAAACATTATGCGCAGTCATTAGATGTGTCCACGATAATAATGAGATCACCTCAGGTGAACTATGGTGTCTCGTGTTTAGTGTTTTGGTGTCTGGAATATGGTCTAGAAAGTACCATGCAAAGAAGTTGGCATGAATTAGTCCAATTACCAGCACGAGCAAACAGATTGCACTTTACTCATTTTCCAAATACCCTAAGTGCTAGTGCATAAACATCTTTCTTCTTTGCTGATGTAGCTTCAGCCACCAATTTCACCGCCTATAATTGAAAACAGTAGTTCATAATATAACATGATCACTCTCTTTATTCCAATTTTTTATTGAAAGCTTGAAATGCATGAATGAAATGGGTGGAATATGTACCGATGAAAGAGCATGCCCCTCTGCCATCAATTCTTTGAGTTCATGCTCCAGGAAATCATCAGATGGACTTTCATCAGCTGAAATTGAGTTCCCCTCTATGAGCACAGTGATTTCTCCCTTTGGCTGTCGAGTTGCGAAGGCTTCATTTGCTTCACCTAAAGTTCCTCGCCAAAACTGTAAGATTTATATAAAGTTCAAGGAAGCAAAGTAAAATATATATAGTACATGTAATGCATGAACCTATATTTGGGAAAAATGAGATTATTTGCAACTTATTCTATCATCAACTTAAATAAATATACACGCAATTTAAATAAGCAAGTGAAACTGGATATGCTCTTATTGCTTTAATTAGTCAGTATTACCATGTAGCAGCAGATCAGGTGGCACTTTGCAACACAATTAATAATGTAGCTATGCCAACCGGAGCACTTCAAGTCAGAAGTGCCTGTCTACAGTGGACGCGATGTAACTATCCACATGAGTATTTTATTGAAGATTGCACAGCAATAACGACAATGTAGGAAATAAAAGGATGGATATAGATTATAAAGTAAGCAACTGCAGGACTACCTCTTCATGCAATTTGGTTATCTCCCTTGCAATAACACATGACCTGTATCTCATCACAAAATAAATGAAACAACACAGGTCAAATATATTTGACATAAGGCTTGCACACACTACTTAAATATGAACAGAAAAAACAATTACTAATTTTTGCAACATAAATATATCACATCTAACGTGTGTGACATTGCAACGGATAGAGATGTGATACTACTGTGGTTTATTGGCTTCCACCGGACATTTTGTATCAAAAATATTTGTAGATTATGCAACAGCATGCAGGTGTGCACCTTGAATCACCAAAAGACGAGGCAGCGTCAGAAAGAAATTGATGAATTCCATGAGGAGGAACATAGAAAATCTGCGTAGCAGCTTCACGAGCAGATACCTCAAGCCTGTCTTTTCTTGATCGACCATGCTTTGGTAAAAATCCCACTAGAAATTAAAAATTAGTGCTGACTCCAAAGAATGATTACCATTGATAAATAGACTATAGTGTTAAGGTATTTCACCAAATGTGAATTCATCAGTTGGCAAACCCGATGCAGAAAGAGCAGCGATTGCAGCAGAAGGTCCAGGAATGGGAATAACAGGGATCTTTTCACTTGCGCATAGTCTAGCCTGTGAAAGATACACCATGTTCAATATTTCACGTCATGGAGCACCAGCCAAAAAAAAAATCTAGTGCTGTTCATTGCTAATAATCTTTTTCATACCAAACCATCAAGTCATCAGTTAACCAATACCATGCATACCATTCTCTTGAAAGATTTAATGGTACTATTAAGTCAAGTAACTATTAGATCATTATTCTTTGCTTCTTCCTTGTAAGATGGAAGTTGAAGGATTAAATAGGCCAAGTCGATTTTACCAGTTCCATTCCAGGGTCACTGATGCCTGGAGTACCAGCATCACTAATCACTGCAACTGCTTCACCTTCATGGAGCCTCTTCAAGATACTGGGCTCTCTCTCACGCTCGTTGAACTTGTGGAAGCTGAGCTGCAAACTTAGAATTTAAGATCTAAGTTTGACTGTAGACATCCACATCATGGTCGAATTGTATCTACTCGTAACTCTTGCATGAGAATACAAGGTATGCTATTAACTCACAAGAGGTGTCTTGATGTCATAATGTTGAAGCAACTTTCCAGAATGCCTTGTGTCTTCAGAGAGTATGACATGAGCACATTTAAGAACACGCAATGCCCTGCAAACAAAATCATGAGCTCATTTCTAGGAGTATGTAACAAGCCAGTTGTACACTCTAAAAAAGGAGGCTAACTTAGGGTCCGCAAACAACTTAGAAAGCAAAAGGATGTTTTGCTAATATCCAGTCACTCCCTGTCGCCTTCACAATAGAAGTTTAAGAGGTCCCTCTTTATGAAAAAACTGGTTCCATCTGTCACTCCTATTAGCCTAACCATTAGTAATCACCTGGTATTGAGAGGTACCATAACAGCTGAAGCAAATCAATACCTCAAGGTGATATCTTCGAGGTTCCCAATGGGTGTTGCCACTAGATACAATCCTGACTCCAAATCCTGCATATAAAATTGGAGCAACAAGAGAGTTAAACCAATAAAACTGGCATTTCTTATTGGAAAAAATCAGAAAATCAAGCTTTTATGAGAAAATTGGGAGTTAATTATATTGAAACGCAGTATTCTGATACTACCAAGTATCAATACAGATATAAAAACTGCAGTGATGAACTTGGGTAACCCTAGGCACATATATTAAGGAGAAGCGACGTCAAAATGGGAGACATGATTACTGTTTCTGAGGCCCGCTGCTCCAGCGAGCCGTCGGCGGACTCTGGTTCTTGAGGATAAGCTTAAAAAAATGCACTCCCTGGCCACTGGCCAGTGAGAAAGATGACACTCTCTAGGGGGGATATCGAAAAATAATCTATCCTCGAAGGCAAATGGTAGAATATAAACCTGAGAGAAGTCAGAAGCATCAGTGTGCCTCTTCGTTATTACACTTTCAAGCTTATTTGTAACCTTGTACTATCTGCGTGTTGCGTGTTCATGTACTACTTAAACACGACCTACCCTGAAAAGTGGAAAGTATATACCTTGCTAGCTTTGTGAGCAGAACTTGTCCTAGTTGACAAAGCAAGTGCTACCAATGTCATTCACTATTCGTCCGATCATTCATGTTTCTACTAGAAAATTTTCTGGTACACAGATGATCTATCTTTGCTTGTCAGAGTACAACACCGAGAGCTTGCTTAATGCATCCTCATTTTTCGAAGCATCTCATTTGGTCTAGTTCACTGTTTCTGCAGATAATTGCAGTTGCTCCTAGCCAGAAGGAGCTTCTTCATTATTATTTGTTTCGTAGTAAGAAGACAAGTCAGTTGCTAGGGTACTCATGAACAAATATGCCCCTGGCAAATCCTATGCCACAGATAAAATATTAAAGATTAAAGAGGAGCGCGCGGTGTCAAACGGGAGTCAGGATTAGTACCGTTTCCGAGGCCCGCTGCTCCGGGGAGGCGGCGGCGGAGAAGCGGCGAGAGAGCAGAGACGCCGGGGACGCGGAACGGAGGATGCGGGAGGGGAGGCGGCGGGGAGAGGTTAGCGTCAGGGAGAGGGCCTGGAGGCGGAGCAGCGACGCCATGGGCGGCGGCGGCGGCGGCGGCGTGGAGTGGCAGCCCGCTCTGTTTTTTGTTGAGGGATAAGTGTATGTATGTTGGGCTGGGCTGGGCTCAAATCAAATTCAGCCGTGACTAATTGAGTATTTTTCCGATGACTCCCGTGCCTTAGATCCCCTCCCCCCCCAAAACCGCCGGCGGTGAGTACGCCGCCGAGACGCCATGTTCCACCTTCGAAAGCTCATCTCCCGCTCCACATCCCCGCTCGCCACTACCCGCCTCCCGCGCATCCCCTCTCTCTACCGCCTGCTCTCCACCGTCGCACCCGTTCCCGCGGAACCATTTGCCGTCGAGGACTACCTCGTCACCACCTGCGGCCTCACCCGAGCGCAGGCACTCAGGGCATCCAAGGGGCTCTCCCACCTCAGGTCCCCATCCAACAGCGACGCCGTCCTCGCGTTCCTCTCGGGCCTCGGCCTCTCCAGCACCGATATCGCCGCCGCCGTATCCGCCGACCCCAAGCTCCTCTGCGCCGACGTGGAGAAGAACCTGGCTAAGCGCGTCGCCGAGCTCGGCGAACTCGGCCTCTCGCGCCCACAGATCGCCCGCCTCATCCCGTTCGCCCGCAACTCCTTCCGCACCAGCTCCCTCGCTGGCAACCTCGGCTTCTGGCTCCGAGTTTTGGGCTCATTCGAAGGCATACTCAAGGCTCTCAAGAGAAACGCCGGTCTGCTCGCCGCCGACCTCGACAAGGTCTCCAAGCCCAACCTAGCCCTCCTCCAACAATGGGGGATACATGTCTGTAGTTACCAAACTACATGCATTTCCCAGGTGCTCACCAGGCCCCCTAAGCTGCTCCGAGACGCCGCTGTACGTGCCAGCGAATGTGGTCTGCCCAAGGGATCACGGATGTTTGGTTATGCGCTCATGACGATTGCGTGCCATGGCGAGGAGAAGCTTGCTAAGAAAATCCGGATACTAGAGAGTTTTGGTTGGTCTCAGAAAGATGTATTGGTAGCTGTGAGGAAGACGCCACTTCTGTTGAACATGTCTGAGGAAAGGATGCAGAGAACTTTGGATTTCTTGACTAGAGATGTTGGGCTTAAGGTGCCCTACATTGCCCAAAGGCCAGTGATGGTCATGCTTAGCCTTGAACGCCGGTTGTTTCCCCGACATTGCTTGCTCAAGGTCCTCGATGCCAAGGGATTGGTGGATGCTCAGTTGAATTTCTTTTCTGCAGTTATGGAGACTGAGAAGAAGTTCGTGGAAAGGTTTGTGCTTCGTTACAAGGATACCGTTCCAAGCCTCGCTAGCACTTATGCATCTAGCTGTGCTGGAATGATACCAAAATGATATACTCTGTGACAAGATAAAAGAGAACTAGTTGAAAATTCTGCCCATGCTTGTGCTGGGAGTTTAGCAATGGCGTTATTCTGCTGTACTGGATGGAAGATTTTAAGGTTTGCATCCCCTTGCTGACTTGGTTCACTGTCGTCAAATGTTTTCTAATTTTGATATATAGCTGACCAATTGTGGTGTCACTAATTGATTAATGCGTAGCTACATGGCTCCCATCTATATTGGTATGAACTGGCAATTGCATTCCTGGAAGATAACATACTTGATTTAATAGGCTGTCCCATACATCTTCAGGGCAAGCATATGCCTTCTCGGGGATTATAGTCTGTCCCAGATGATGTTGAGTAGAGATGAGTGTTTTATCTTTAAAATTATGTAGAAAACTAGAAATAACTCTTGAATTGATTCAGTATGAATTGAGCAACCAGAATTTATATGGAGTGGCCGCTTTTGCTCATTTATTTGAAAAATGAAGATAGAACCACATTTGGATTTGACAGTACTTGATGGTAGTTGTGATCATAAGTGCGGCACATTTTAAACCCTTGTGCCTTGACTTAATATACGTGTATGGCACTTTTTGATGCCTTGGTTATCCTTGCCAGGAGGATAGGGGTATTGAGAATTTGAGATATGGCTAGTATATTCCTTCTCCTTGCGTCCTTCGTATAGTATATAAGCGTAGAATTTCTGTGTGTTCGCAATATGAGCTCCCTTTGGAAAATCAGATTTTTTAGGCCCATGTTTGATTTATCTTGTAAGATCATAAGGCATTCTGTGGCCACTAGAAACTCTATACAGTTCACATCATGCAGCCACACTGGATTAATTGCCTATGCAAGGTTGTTCGCTACATCAGTGTGGCATGTTTCTTCCATGGCTCGTGGTCTTGGATGTCTGCTTTAACTTCTTATGTTATGTATACTTGCTATGAATGAAACCATTGGATGCTTGTACATTTTGGTATCCGCTGCTGTTGTTTGCTTTCGGACACACGGTTAAGAGCTCCTATGTCAAGGTGATACCTATGATACCACAGTTGGGGCATCCTAGCCTCCTAGGTCTGCTCCTCCCATGTTTTTTACGATTGATTATGCCGGTTGTTAATTCCTATCCTCGTCCATTTTATTAGATAGCATGGCACATAAAATTGCACACATGGTTCTTGGTTTCTGGTTAGGCAGCTCACTGGATAAAGGGGTTGAACGCAATTGTGGAAATAGTGTTCCGAGTCTCCTTGAGAAAATGTGAAACCATAAAGAACTTTGGCACTGCAATTGGGAGGGATAAAACCCAGAAAGTTTATGATATATGTATTTCAAAGTTCAAAGTAGCCTAAAGGACCAATTTGGGTACAGAAAACAAACAGAAATTTAGAAATAAGTGTTCGCTTTAGTAGGTGTGAAAACGAAGTGGCAACATCCCATGACAAATTGTTGTCTTACTCTGTTGATCTCAGAAAATCAATATATTTGAAGCTTCAAAATTTTCATACTTCGGCGAAACTTCCCGTAGAGTGTCAATTGTTTCATTATAATTGCATTGTTCTCTATACAGCTATATATGTCTTAAATAGGACTTGGTGAGCATTCTTTCATATTGCTGCTAGTTGCTTAGGTGGAAATATTATTTCCTTTCCAAAGCATGGATATTTTCATAATCTTTGTATTACATGTAGCTTTGCAGCTTGCTGTCTTGTGTAAGCTGGTAACGCCTGCAGACTGAAGCAAATATATTTGCGTATCTACTACTTTGCTTTAATGAAAAAAATACAGTCTTGTGTTTTTTGTATGTAGTATAAAGTTAATTTCTTGCGCATGCAATTCATTCAGCATTCTCAGCAAGCCATTAAGATCACAATTTCATCTTGAAACAGCCAGGAATGCATGTTTGTTTAACAGAATTCATTTCTTTCATGCATTTGAAAATGCATGTATGGTTTCTTATTTTATTCGCATAAAGAAAAGACCGTATAGTTAGTTTAAATGCTATTTTTTCTGAGTACATTTTTAGGTGGCATTAAAAGGCACACTACCCACCCACCGCCTGATTTCATTTTGATACAAACTGTGAAAGTGAAAGAATTTATACTTGATCTGTCTACATGGTTTGAGCTGATACCATGGAGCAGGGTGTTGTGTTTTGATGAATGGTTGTTATTTTCTAGAGGCTGTCCAACAGCAACTCGACAAGCGGTTGATGTTATTAACAGTTAATACATGAACTTGTCTTGAGAAAAATTGGACGCAATGCCTTAGTTTTCCAGTAAAGGCTGGTTAATTTGCACTATAATCATGGAGAGGTAGGTCTTAAAAATCTGAGTTTCCTGATTACTTTCTTATGAGCTCTTTTCTCTGTGCCTTTCTCTCCATTTTGCATTCATTTCTCTTGTAAAATTTCAGTGTGCTGAGTGTTATTGGTGGGGTAAAGCTAGAGCTTCATTACAGGACAACTCCAGCGACGAGCGTTGCTGCTACCCATTAAACACGAAACCGGCAAAGCCTTGGCCACGTCATTAGCTTCATGCTTGAAAACCACAGGCGGCACCGAGTCTTGGTGACTGGTGGAAGCATCCGCTCGTCTCAGATTCAGAGATAACACTATGCATCAGCTGGGTGTCAGTCTCCAGCTGAGTAAAATTCAGTTGAGATCGCATCTTGATGCCTGAATACGGCACCGCCCTAATTTTAATTTGTTGAGAACTTGGATAATACTATGCAATCGCAAATGAGAATTTAACGGGCCAACTTACCAGCCAAACAACAACAGAGTTTTGCTACGGCAAAAGCTAATAAAATCCGACGGACGGTGTTACACAATCAAAGCAGCAAACTGAACACTCGTACTCAAAGTAACCCAATGGGATGTGATGGGTTGCTGGCAAATAGCTCAAACTACATGCAAAACCTGCACCTTCAATACATCTACTAAGCAAATTCCCAGTGCTGGTGGCCAGTTGCAGACTTGGAGCAGATAGCAGGATTGCACGGATACAGCATACATGCATGGCTTGGATCTACTCCTCTGCTGTTCAAAGATGAATACAAAATAATCAGCACAACGTATATAGAACACGTTCTTATTGTTTCAAAGCGACGAATGCAGGACATAGTTTAAATAATTGCTTCTTGTGTGATGGTGTAAAAGTAAAACCACGCCATTTGAATTACCAGGATAAGACGGCTAGTTTTTGGTGGGTCTATCTTTCTTTCATTCTGCCATCTCGCTCTCTTCCTCCCTGCTTTTCATGAGCATCTCTCTTTCTTTTGCAACGGCCTCTTCCCACTCCTTGTCATCCTTATACATGAGATCGTCACTCCATCTCCTGACATGGATTTCCAATTTGCGGTTGGGTTGCAACTCGACTGCTTTTTCAATGGAAGACTCCAGAGCCTCCACCCAGCCTGGAGCTGCCCGGGCACAACAAAGGGTAACATGGAAGTGTGCAAGGCCTGACAAATGCTCGACACCCAATTCTGCAAAACAATCAGGTGTCACTTTCATTGGCTCCAAGTAAAGATGGAGCAGTCGGAGTGCTGGCATGGCACCTGCTGCAAATGTTAGCTGCAGTCTATCTGTTGGCTCCACTGCCAAAAAGGGTTGGGAATAGTCAAAGTACGAGTATTGGGTATTGATGTAGAACGCCTTTAGGAGCTTGAATCCGTTACTACCCACGGCCAGATTTTCTTTGATCCTCCGTCCTATCCCTAGCCAAATGTGGGCTAGAGAAGGCATGCCCATGAGGAGATGGAGACCCTCCTTATCAAAATCCAAAACCGTCGTTATCTCTAGTTTCACGAGGTTTTTTAGGGAGGCCAATCCCTTGGGAACCATTCTAATTTGTCCCCAAATTCTAAGATCCTGGAGGTATGGATAGACGCAGCATGGTTTGCAGAACAGACGCTCGCACATCTTGCCCTCAATCCGAAGATAACGAAGGTTGCATTTTCCCAACCCAGTTATAGATGATACCAGAATTCCTATTAATCTTTCTTCTGTTGTCTTATACTTCAGAGGTTCTTCACTCAGTAATTGGTATCTTCTGGTCATTAATATATTCCTTTTATCAAAAGTAAATCTTAGCTCTATACCCAGTTTTTTCAACTTTGTTAGATGCCCAAGCTCTTCCGCAAATCTTATTGGGTTGTCAGCGTACCAGATGTTTACATCCAATGCCTCCAAGGCTTGCATGCTCCCAAAATCGACAGCAGGCAACCCTGTTTGACTGCTGACAAATAGGTGCACCAATTTCTGCAACTTCACCACAGTTGATGGCAGTCTTTGAAGCGAACGACAACCTCTCAAATTGAGTGTCTCCAAGTGCTGCAGCTTTCCGATTTCCTCAGGAAGCTCGGTAATTCCATTACTATCAATTCATAAATACCTCAGCTGACGAGAACTACCTATATTTTTTACATGCTTGTTTTCCAACCGTTCACATCGTTCGAGATCCAACACCCGCAAAGCATGGAAATCCACAAGATAGGGCATCTGCATAAATGGTTTGAACATAGACAGTGAGCGGACATGTAACTTGTTTTCTGTAATTGCACTGACTACTTCATGCTCTTTGCAGATATAGTGTATGGATAGGCGGCGAATCTTGCTCGGAAAGGAATTGCAGACACATCCATTTAAAACAGTGGCAAAATTCTCTTCATCTGATAAAGACATGATAAGGTCCAGCACCATATCATGGACCCGACAAGATTTCACAGAACCATCATACCCAACATCAACTGCTTGAATCATATTTCTGTTAACAAGTTCGTTGAAACAGTTCTCTGCTACTTGATCCAAACGCCCCCGTCGTCTATCAATGAACCCTTCAGCAATCCATTTCACTTTCAGTTCTTTACAACTTATTTTGTAGTCCTCTGGATATATACACAAATACAACAAACAAGTCTTCAGGTCGTGTGGAAGATCCCAATAACTAAGTAACAATATATCTTTCATCCCTTTCAAGTTCCCATCATTTTCAAGGGAAGAACCAGTACCAATGGAATCTTGCAGTCTCTCCCATTCATCCTTGTTATGTGTCTTATTGGCAAGCAAACTTGCAAATGTAACTATAGCCAGTGGCAGGCCGCTACATTTTTTTAAGATCCTGGTAGAAACTTCTTCCAATTCAGCGGGACATAGATCATCTGAGCGGAAAATTCTCTTGAAGAACAATCTTCGAGAATCAGCATCATCTAGAGGTTTCATTTGATAGGGTTGACCATTGGAGTTGGAACAACACATATTAGCTACATCCGTAATGCGTGTAGTAGCGATTATTCTGCTACCATTATTATTATCAGGAAATGCTCTCTTGACCATTTTC
The DNA here is from genome assembly GCA_916181665.1 of Avena sativa. Taxonomy (NCBI): domain Eukaryota; kingdom Viridiplantae; phylum Streptophyta; class Magnoliopsida; order Poales; family Poaceae; genus Avena; species Avena sativa. The sequence continues at coordinate 375,397,561 of OV702279.1, read as the reverse complement.
CAATCTTCGTTTTTCCATACGTCATCAATAACAATGAAGTACCTGCATTCAGTATTGTCCATTGTTAAGCATGGTCATCACTCCCCTAAAAAAAACATGGCCATCACTGTGATGACTTGCACTACCAATTAATAGTCCATCAGTCTCAAAATAACTTGCTTCACTTTGTCTATCTAGACATGTTTTGGTGTTTAGATACATGTGTATCTAGGCAAAGTGAAGTCAGTGGAGGTATTATGATATTCGCAGATGGATACATATATTGTTCCTGGTTAATTTTCTAGTAACTTGATGGCTTTTCACATTAAATATTACACCCCGATGGTAAGTGGAAAAATGGTATTTGAAGCATACGTGGGACTTGATGACTTCTCATTGATAGAAGAAAGAAATATTGTACCTTACCCCACTAAACTATTGACCAAATTTAAGTTTCAACTGAACTCTAAAGCCAGCATAAGAGCAACTCTAGCAAATACTAGAAAAGGCCGGTAACTGCAAAACAACATGGTTCTGCGCCGAAAAAATGCACTGAATAGATACCGCAAAAAGGCCAGATCCGGATAGCTAAACCTCAAAAAGGCCTCCAAACCCCACATAGGGGCTAGGTTTCTTTCCTGCATAGTTCCCTCGTGCTTGGCAGGAGAGACATTTCAGCTCAGCTTCGCCCCCTTCTCACTATGCCCAGTTCGTCGCCATGGGGCTCACCTGCTGCCTGTAGGTCGCGCGGCCCCAATCGCGCCCTCCCATCACGCCTGTTGGGTACGTGCTCTCGCCGCCCGCCGGCTACAACGCTCCCATCACCGCCCATTCCTACGATAGTCTAGTGGAATCCTTTGGCAGGTTATTTTCGCCCTAATATCCAAACGTTTGTAAAATAGGGTTAGATTGTTTACTGATTCAGGATTTCGGGTGTGTAGTTTGAATCTGTATGACACGGTAGAGGTTGAGCCGAGGTAGTTCAAGGACATTTTGTTCGAAGGGGTAATAGAAAACTTGAAGAAAAGGAATGCGGACATCACTGAGCGAAGATTCCGTTTGGCAATCATTCAACGACAACACCATATCTACAAAGTATAGACAGTCAGATCATGTACATGAACCCGAGTTCAGTATGAATGAGGAGACGAGAGAGTGCTAGAAGGGGATGACATATTACAATGGTGCGAGAAGAGAGTTGAGCATGAAGAACACGGTGCTTCATCGTGTGGTGGTAGGGACAGTGCTAACGGCAAGCATTGAATAGTATTCCAGTTAATTATCTGTAGTATTCGATGTGATTATCTATAGTATTCTAGTTAATTATCCATAGTATTTCAATCTGAAATGTTATTTGCGGTACGTCGAGAGCAAAAACGCCGGAGCAGATCTGGCAAAAATAAAATATTTGGTTTTACGGTACAAGTTCACGGGATTTACTCCAGCCTAACGCGAGGCATACCGCAAAACAGGTTTGTGGTTTACTGCCAACTTTTAAGTTTTGCAGTACCGTGTTAATTTCCTGGTATCTGATTGAGTTGTTCTAGTCATCTTAATACTACTGGAGCCAGCCACTGGATCTAGCATGGTCAAGGCTAGCTATTTAAGATGTTAATTCTTCCCTGTCGTCTAAGAATAATAAGAGTCTTAGTGTAGGTATTTGTATATAATCCTTCCGACCAATATTAGCTGATTTAAATTTGTCTATAAATCTAGACACCATTTAGTATATATGTTTATCTAAATTTTGATAAATCCAAGTCAACTAATATGGATTAGAGAGAGTACTACAAAGGGTGGTGAATATAAAAAATGCAGGAGTACCTCTTTCCGGTCAAGATCTGTTTGATTCTAGGGATCAGTTGTTCTATTCCCCAGCTATGTAACTGACATTCTGCGTAGACATATTGATCGATCTGAGACAGGATATCCTTCAAGAGCTTCTCCAGATCAAGAGTGCGTGACACAGATACAGAGGCTCGGCAGTGGAAGTCTCCTCCAATCCTGCGGTACACCTCCATGGCCAGGGTCGTCTTCCCCAACCCTCCAGATCCCACAATCGCCACCACTTTCAGCTCCATTTCCTTCTCATCCGTCAATAGGGCGGTGACGTGCTTCATTGGGCCGTCCATGGCGACCAGGCCCCTGACCTCCTCGTGGATAGCGGTAATCCGCGGGTCGATTTCAACAGTCCTCGCCTGAGCATAGCAACTCTCATCAAGCTTGTACCTGTCACGCCGCTCGCTCTCCTCGATGACACGAGCTTTGAGCTCCTTGATCTGGGTGGCGATGCCATGGCGTGCCCAGAGCGTCCTGAGCCGGCGCGCGGTTCTCTTGATGAACTTCGGCTTGGCGTCTCCGCTGCCAAGCCGGTCCATGAAGCGGTCGATGCAGTCCTCCAACTCGTAGCTGAGGTCCCGCACCTTGCCTCGCCAGTCTTTGGCCATGCCGTCGAGCTTCTCCTCCATGCCCGCCATTTTTTCTAGCAAAACTCGCATGGTGCTGAGCTCGCGCTCCAGGAACTGGATCTGCTTGCGGACCCCGGCGAGCAGCCTGTACTCGTCGCTGAGCAAGGCGGTGAGCTTGACGAGGAGGGAGCTCATCGCCCCCGTCCCGGCGCTCACCCCGGCCGCCATCTCTCTCTTCCTAACGCCAACTGCCTAGGAAAGGAAGAGAAGAAGCTGCTGAACAAGACTTGGTGCTTGGTGAACTGGTGGACAAGCTATGGCGCTGGGCACAATAATGTACTCCCAGGCTAGCCGATGCATTATTGCTTTGTGGGGACGACGAACCTGACTGGAAATAACACCGTTCGCTGTGTGAGGCTGCCGATGGAGCAGCATGTCGAGAATTGTGGATGATACTGATGGCCGAAACAGTGACCACACAGCACTGGTCTCGACGCAGACGCGTGGGTGGATCCTTGAAATTTCAGACCGAAATGTCGCCATCTGATATGAATGCTTGATGTTTCCCCATGTAATTAATGGTGCGATTTACATAGTACTACCGAAATCCATAGGAAAATATTTATATGCAAATTCCATTTTTATTTACCACAATGAAACAGTTATCTTACATAAAAATGGTGATCACCGGTGATGGTGGGTGCCTCACCAATTTGATTCCTCTCACTTGAGCCATCTATTATGAACACTTGAAAAACTTATTTTAAAACTTTCAAAAAAATGAAAAAGAAGTACATAAAGGCAATGATGTACTATAGTTTAAGTTTGTAAAGTATTAATCCGAAATATATTGTATTCTACCCTACAGAAAAAATAAAATATATAGATAGTGGTGAGGGGGGTCGCCGAATCCACGCGTATGGATAGTTTTAGGCTAAAGTAGCTTCGTTTTTAGGCCGCTCGTCGTCTTGGCTTTGGGAGCGAGGATGACGGAGCTGAATAAATTTTCTTCAGATCTTTTCCCAATAGATTTAGAGATCGGTCTATCCAAGCAAGGATGGTGTGGCGGTGGCGGCATCCTCGTGGTGGATCTGTGTCCTCGGACTCTGTCGTTACACTCGGCCCAAGCCTCCGGCGACAGGTCTCGCTCCACTCGTCAGAAGTTGGCCTATACTTTGTAGAATTTGGATCAACATATAACATACTCCACCTTGAGACAAATTCCTCCTTGTAGCATCAACAGCAACCATTTCCCTGAACAAACAAAGCAAATACTTTCGGCGCCAATAGCCACTTGGGCTAATCAGTTAAACCAACTAAGTTCGAGCAGAGCTCAAACTTAGCAACAGGAACAGGTTTAGTCATCATATCAGCAGGATTATCATGAGTGCTGATCTTGCATACCTTTAATTTATCTTGAGCAACAATGTCTCTAACAAAATGGTACTTGACATCAATGTGCTTAGTTCTCTCATGGAACATCTGATTTTTTGTAAGGTATATGGCACTTTGACTGTCACAAAACAAAGTAATGCAAGAATCATCTCCACAAAGCTCAGCAAACAAACATTTTAACCAAATAGATTCTTTGCAAGCTTCAGCAATAGCCATGTATTCAGCTTCAGTAGTAGATTGTGCAACAACAGCCTGCAATGTAGCCTTCCAGCTAACAGCACAACCACCAACATTAAACACATAACTTGTGAGGAATCTTCTCTTATCCAAACCGGCAGCAAAATCTGAATCCACATAGCCAACGAGTCCCTCACCGGTCTTGCCAAACTTCAAACAAGCATTGGAAGTGCCAAGAAGGTACCTGAAAACCCACTGAACAGCCTTCCAATGTTCTTTACCAGGATTAGCCATGTATCTACTTATCAAACCCATAGCATATGATAAATCAGGACGAGAACAAACCATGGCATATATCAAAGAACCAACAGCACTAGAATATGGCACCTTTGACATGTACTCAAACTCTTCATCAGTAGTAGGACATTGAGAAACTGACAATTTAAAATGAGGAGCAATAGAAGTACTAACTGAGTTGGCACCATCCATATTAAAATGATGAAGAACTTTCTTAATATAACTTTGCTGACTAAGAAATAACAAACCAGATTTTCTATCTCGGATAATCTCCATACCTAAGATCTTCTTAGCAGCACCAAGATCCTTCATCTCAAACTCACTACTTAGGTGTGCCTTCAAAGTAGTGATTTCTTTCATGCCCTTGGCAGCAATTAACATATCATCAACATATAGCAGCAAGTATATATGTGACCCATCAACAAACTTGATATAAACACAACTATCATATTTAGACCTCTCAAAACCATGTGAGATCATAAATGAATCAAACCTTTTATACCACTGTCTTGGAGATTGCTTTAAGCCATAAAGAGACTTCTTTAATCTGCACACAAAATCCTCTTTACCAGGCACTATGAACCCTTCTGGTTGGTCCATGTATATTTCCTCATCAAGCTCTCCATGCAGAAAAGCAGTCTTGACATCTAACTGCTCAAGCTCAAGATCAAGCATAGCCACAATACTAAAGAAAGTACGAATGGAACTATGCTTCACAACTAGAGAGAACACATCATTGTAATCTATACCTGGAATCTGGCTGAATCCTTTTGCTACTAACCTTGCCTTGTACCTTGAAGGCTCTTTGGGAGATAGACCTTCTTTTTTCTTGAAGATCCACTTGCAGCGGACCGCCTTCTTTTGTTTAGGCAAGCGCACAACATCCCATGTGCCATTTTTCTCAAGCGATTGCATCTCTTCTTGCATAGCAGAAACCCACTTGTCGCGGTCAACGGATGCAATGGCTTCATTATATGTAGCAGGTTCAGAATCGTTCTCCACCTGTTCAGCACAACTCAAAGCATAATGTACAAGATTACACTCTTCAATTAAACGAGGACGAGGACCACAGTTACGCCTCGGTCTATCAGCAACAATGGACTCATGTGGCTGCTGCAAAACAGTAGATGAGTGCCGAACAACAATATCATCAATGTTTTCCTCATGTGTATCTTCAACGATAGCATCATTATCAATAGTTTTCTGCAGGTTCTCCACCTGCACATTAACTCTCTCCTCTCCAACAGCAACAGGAGAGGTATCTGATGGCAAGCTATCATGATACATAACGGCCTCATTGAAAACAACGTTTCTACTTAGCAAAATCCTTTTAGTTTCAGGATTCCATAGTTTATATGCTTTAACTCCTGAACCATAACCAAGGAATATGCACTTAACAGCCCTAGGCTCTAACTGTCCATTATCAACATGAGCATATGCAGTGCAGCCAAAAACTCTCAACTGTGAATAATCAGCAGGCGAACCTGACCATACCTCAATGGGAGTTTTCTTCTCAAGTGGAATAGAAGGTGACCTGTTGATGAGGTAACACGTTGTGTTGGCTGCTTCAGCCTAGAAACGCCTATGCATACCTGCATTAGACAACATACAACGAGCCCTCGAGATGATGGTTCTGTTCATGCGCTTTGCCACGCCATTCTGCTGAGGAGTATATGAGATGGTGTGATGCCTGATCATGCCATCGTTACTACAAAACTCCTCAAACTCATTAGAACAGAATTCCATACCATTGTCAGTACGTAGTACCTTTACCTTCTTCTCAGTCTATTTTTCAACCATAACTTTCCACTTCTTAAAAGCATAAAAAACATCAGATTTATGCTTCAGAAAATAAGGCCACACTTTTCTTGAGTAATCATCAATAATAGTAAGCATATAATTAGCACCACCAATAGAAGTCTTACGGGACGGACCCCATACATCAACATGCACATAATCTAATATGCCTTTGGTGGTATGAACGGAAGCATTGAATTTAACTCTTTTATGCTTACCAAAGATGCAGTGCTCACAGAACTCAAACTTACTCAAGTTGCAACCATCAATCAGCTCTCTCTTGACTAACTCTGCCATGCCTTGTTCGCTCATATGCCCAAGACGCATATGCCATAGATGTGTTTTACCACAATCATCAGAATCATTAGAAGTAACAGCAGCAGCAATACCAGGCAAAGTGCTACCTCTAAGAACATATAATTTAGCAGAATTCATATCACCTATCATGTGAATAAGAGAACCTTTTGATACCTTCAGAACTCGATGCCCACCGGCATACTTGTATCCATCAACGTCCATGGTACTCAGGGAGATCAAATTTCTGGCCATGCTTGGTATGTGCTTCACCTCACTCAACGTGTGTGTCACGCCATCATGTATCCTAATCTTAACAGATCCAACACCAACGATATGGCATGGGTTGTCATTCCCCACACGCACAAAATCTTCAGTCTGCACAGACTCATATGAACTGAACCAATCTTTGTTACAGCAAATATGAAACGAACATGCAGTATCAAGTATCCATTCATCATCACGAGAAGCACAAGCAGCAAAAACAGCTAAGCATTCACCATCAGAACTATCAGAAACAACAGCAGCCTTACCAGAACCTTCAGACCTATCTTTCGGTTGGTAAGTTCCGTTTCTTTTCTCCTTATTCTGCAACTTTCAACAATCATCAATAACATGATTAGATTTCTTACAATACCTGCAGAATTTATCCTCTCCCTTGGACTTTGAACGACTTCTACCGTCCTTGCTCTTATCTCTGTTGCCATAGTTGTTGTATCTCTGCTCGGTCCTGCCACGAACCTGCAGAGCCTCAGCCTTGGATGACGTCTCATCTGACCCTACCATAGTTTTCATCTTTTCCCTCTGTTTGAGGGTGTCATGTACTTCGGCAAGGGTTAGTTCATCACGGCTCAACAATATTGTATCACGAAAATATGTATAGGAACTAGGCAACGAGCATAAGAGTAGAAGAGCTAAATCCTCATCATCATATTTTACCTCCATAGACTGCAAGTCTGAAACAATCTCTTTAAAAACAGATATGTGATTCATTACCGATCCACCTTCTTGCAGCCTGTGCGAGAACAACTTCATCTTCACGTTTATCTTACTGGTTAGATCCTTTGACACATAGATCGTTTCCAGTTTTTCCCATAGGGCAGCAGCAGATTTCATCTCCAGTACTTCCTGCAACATATTATTGGACAGATGAAGTTGAATCAAAGACAAAGCCTTACGGTCCTTCCGCTTCTCTTCGGCGGACCAGGTCTTAGCATCCTTTTCACCGAATCCATCCAGCGCTTCATCCAGATCAGAAGTTTGGGTGAGAATAGCCCGCATCTTCACCTGCCACAAGGAGAATCTTGTGGTGTAGTCCAGTTGTGGTAGATCGAACTTCAATGACGACATGTCGCAAACCCTAGATTAGAACCTGTGGCTCTGATACCACTTGTTACAATTGCGACAAGAAGATAACGAAGAACGAAAACAAAAAACACAGCAAGGGGACACAGATTTAACGTGGAAAAACCTCTCCAACAAAGAGAGGAAAAACCACGGGCGCCAGCCAGCGAAACTTCACTATATCGAGGAGTGTTTACAAACGCCGGGGATTTCACAGATGCAATCCCAACCGGCGGCTTACAAGGGGTTTATATATCGGTGGAAACCTAGGTCTTCGACGATCCGTACCGTACGGGTCTCGCTCCACTCGTCAGAAGTTGGCCTATACTTTGTAGAATTTGGATCAACATATAACAATGTGTGGCTTCCTCCTTCGACGTCTTAGTCGTGCGGGGGTGCTAGATCTGGAGCTCGATGGCGTGTATGGGGTGTTGCCTCGGTCTGATTTGTTCAACGACAATGGTTTCACCTTGGGTGAGCCACCTTGGAGGTCCGCAAAGCTGCATGTCAGCGATGGAGCCGCTTCGAGCTCGGGTGAGAAGATGATTCGTCATTCTTTCATTTGGTGGCTATTGTGATGGTGCCAGAGGAAAGTGATGGATGTTTGCGTCAAGGTCAGAGGGTTTTTTGATCTAGTTTGTTTTCTTTTTGGCTAGTGTTTCTTTGCGCAAAGGCTTGCATACTGTTGTCTTTTCAGTTTTGTCGGTTCGGTGTCTACGTGACTTATATTATGATCTTTATATGATATATAAATGAGACCCGTATTACTATGCAAAAAAAACCTGCAAACCTTGTAACGTTTGTATTTCTCAGAATACAACGTATCTCACATTGAGATATTGCACAATTAAAATATGCATCATTACCTTTATGTACAATTAAAATATTATTTTAGAACTTCTAAAATAAAGGGCTCCAGTGAGTATACACTCCAGTAGCCCAGCTCAATGAATTCTAGGCCCCACTATTGTTGGAGTGAAGAAGACTATCCCACACTCAACAACCTTTCCGATTCCTTTTTTTGCCAAGCTTGACCTACCTTTTGGCTATCAGGTGCATATGGACCTTGATATCGCGGACATGATGGCTTTCGCACTTGCTTGTTCGAGTTCTTGATTATGCCCTTCAGATTGATCAATGCACTCGCAACCTTCAAGGCCTCAATGAATGATATACTACTATACCTCTTTCCTCCGTTTAACTGTACTTGTATTCGTTGACGCTTTTCTTACCTATAGCAGCATTTGGTCAGATTACCCTACGAGCACCAATCTTGACGTGGGAGCAAACAAAACGGACCACGACCTGACTATCGCTAAGCTAATTCTCATCTAGCTTAATTCTCAATTAGTATGATATTAATTAAAAAAAAGCTCGGTTGCAATTCGAGCTGTAACTGGGAAACGGTGAACCAGTTACAAGCCCGATAGAAACTCATAGAAAGCACGAAAAAAGTATGATCCAACTATCTTAATCTTATGGTCAATTTGATATCATTAACAAACTTGGTGGCAAAGTCCAGTAGCTACTTAGAATAAGATAACTAGTTGCATTAACTCATAGGAAGCATAAATATTCTTATACAAAAAGAAAAAAAAATGGAACATCTCTTAATCCATTTTAAAATTCAGTTTTTTTTTGCAACCTAGCATTTTGAAATAAAAGGACAAACGTCTTTGTAGGAATAAAATGCAAAAAAATGACAGAAAAGTCAACTATGGAAAGAATTCAAAAAGACCACATCCACGCGCTGTTTTCGAACAGCCTATAAGCTTGCACCTCAACCACAAAACTTTCCGGGTGTGCAGCTCTCTCCTTTACCACGATCCTTTACCACAAACAAACTACACCCAGGCAAAAAACAACGGCAAATCTATTCCTAGAACGGTCGGTAGATGGTCAATTCTGGCGGACTCACTCTTGTCGTCCATCGTGCGCAGCTCCGTGGAGTGTGCACACTATGTCGTTAAATGACAAAACGGATCAAAGGTAGCTTAGAACCAAACCAAAAATTTAAAATAACTTGTAAAGTCCAAAAACAAAGAAAGGAAAAAGGCCATATAGCCCAGCCACCATATCGCAAGACCAAACGAGCAGGAACAACGCATGCGGGCAACACGGCCGCGACGCGCAGGAATCAGAGTACAGGCGGGCACCAATCTTGACGCACGCGGCAAAATCGGACGAACCATAACCTGATTCTGCGCTAAGCTAATTCGCAAATCCCCCCCCCCCCCCCCACAAACGTCTTTGTAGGAATAAAATGCAAAAAAATGACAGAAAAGTCAACTATGGAAAGAATTCAAAAAGACCACATCCACGCGCTGTTTTCGAACAGCCTATAAGCTTGCACCTCAACCACAAAACTTTCCGGGTGTGCAGCTCTCTCCTTTACCACGATCCTTTACCACAAACAAACTACACCCAGGCAAAAAACAACGGCAAATCTATTCCTAGAACGGTCGGTAGATGGTCAATTCTGGCGGACTCACTCTTGTCGTCCATCGTGCGCAGCTCCGTGGAGTGTGCACACTATGTCGTTAAATGACAAAACGGATCAAAGGTAGCTTAGAACCAAACCAAAAATTTAAAATAACTTGTAAAGTCCAAAAACAAAGAAAGGAAAAAGGCCATATAGCCCAGCCACCATATCGCAAGACCAAACGAGCAGGAACAACGCATGCGGGCAACACGGCCGCGACGCGCAGGAATCAGAGTACAGGCGGGCACCAATCTTGACGCACGCGGCAAAATCGGACGAACCATAACCTGACTCTGCGCTAAGCTAATTCGCAAATCCCCCCCCCCCCCCCCCACAAACGTCTTTGTAGGAATAAAATGCAAAAAAAATGACAGAAAAGTCAACTATGAAAAGAATTCAAAAAGACCACATCCACGCGCTGTTTTCGAAGAGCCTATAAGCTTGCACCTCAACCACAAAACTTTCCGGGTGTGCAGCTCTCTCCTTTACCACGATCCTTTACCACAAACAAACTACACCCAAGCAAAAAACAACGGCAAATCTATTCCTAGAACGGTCGGTAGATGGTCAATTCTGG